>CM060938.1:877213467-882938467 GCA_030765085.1 Allium cepa
AAGACGTAGAACTCACTGTGGCCTTCGTTTTGATAGGTTATGGATCCCGTAACTCTAAACGAGCCAGAAGTTATGGCCGTCCGAATAATCGATATCTACTGGGTGCAACATCCGCGGTGCATGGTGCAACATCCGTCCGAAATGGCGAAACTGTGCCGTACGGCTTTTAGAAATGCGTGCATGGATTTGAAACAGAACAGTACCATGGTGCACCACTCTCCAGCTGTGACGACCGCCCATGACTCCCGCACCAAAACAAGGAAATAATGCGCTAAAAGGTGTGCCAGGCAGCCATGGACGATAGTCAGGGTAAAACAAAACAGAAGAATCTCTATCGCATAACTCACAGCGCATGGATAAAATACAATAGAGAAAAATAATATAGTGAAGCTCCATAGAACAGAACATCATCATATAAGCATCACAGTAGTTTCATACAATCATCTACTCAAATCCATACATGAAAGCCTCACTACAAATCACTCAACCAAATACAGCAGCGGATACCCAGTACATATAGTAAGAAAACTAATATGCAAAGCCTCCTGCTCGTCTTCGTCATCTTCATCGTAGAACTCCTAGCACAGCACCTGTCACCTGCTACCTAGTCTGCCCATCCCAACATGGATGAACAGCCCAAGGTAATAAGAGGAGACATAAAACCTTGAGTCAGACAAAGTCTTAGTGAGCAGTAAATTAACTATCAAACATACCAAAAGAGCATAAAGGATAAAAGGAATAGGAACCAAACCATCCCACTCCACCTCTTTCTACAGTGATAGCCCCAGACATACACTAAGGAGAAGCAAGCATAACAACATAGACAATTAAGGTAAAGCGAATACCACTCGAGTCAAGGACGATGTTTTCCAAATACAAACCCCCAAGGCCTAAACCAAGATCAGATAAGCACCCAGAAAACACCGCTCTTGAAGCCGAATGATAATACAACCAAACATCCATGACTCTGGCTATCACTGTTATCCTTGCCTCGATTTCACCGTTAGTTGAATGACCATCTGTCAAGGGCTAATGGTAACCCCGGTTCTAACCATAACTCCGCACACTGCCTTGTGCCTAGGACTTATCTACTTTGCCCAGAGTACTCAACTACCTACCTGTAGTCTTTTGGGTGTCCCGACTACCTACCTGTAGTCGTTATGGGCGCCCCATGTACTCTTGCTTTTGAGCATGCTAGAACCTTCAACAACGACGAGATCCAAGCCTCCTAGCCATCCTTCTTGACGACTATCCTCATACAAGCTCAAGCTACCTCTTGAACAATCCATTATCAACCAACTTGAACTACTCTTCAAGTTATCAACATGCTTGGAATGATCCCTGCTTGGATTAAGCCAAGACTCACATCATACTTCGCTTCATCGCATCAAAGCAAAGTCTCAACTCAACAACATGGTTTGCCTCATCAAATCATGGCAAAGCCCCATCTCAACATCATCCAATCTATACATATGAGCTTCAACATCCGCTACATATGCCTTAAGCAGCTTTCACCATTCAAGAGCCTTCTTCCATAGCTTTTGAATCCTCTTTCATCATCTTGTTCCAAATCAACTACTAGCTAACTTGGAAACAATCAAATCAATCATACATTCAAATAATCAATCATTCAAACAAGATCTATTAAGCAATTTAAGCAATATCAACTATAATGGCAATTTCGTAAATAAACGAGCAAAAGTCCAACATATGTGAAATCATGGTTTTTAGCATAGATCTATCAATTATAAAACATGGGATTTGTCTCTAATGCTTATTAAACAAACTTGCATAAGTAAACATCTTCAAAAACCATGGATCTAGACTTAGATCTAAGAAAAATGCATGAAATCTCTAACTTTAACACCCAAACATGCCACCAATCCAATATACTCCCTTGGATCCGCGTGAGAGATAACTACCACTCACCAAATCACCAAAACAACCTAAAATCAATCAACTTCAGATCTGGACAGCAAAGATCAAGGCTTGATCCGGCAATATCTCGTCCAATCGATGAAATCTAGCTCAAACGGATGAAGATCTTCAACTTTGGCACTTGAATCTTCAATCTAAATCTTCGATCTTGGATGGATGTTAGAACTAGATTGGAATAGAGAAAAGAAGGTGAAGAAATGTTGTAGTCGAGTCTTCAAAATGGCAACACTTCGTCGCTTCAAAAACCGGTGCCAAAAAGTGAGCCAAACCCCTCTATTTATAGGCTGAATCAACCATGAGTCGTCGCTCTTAGGTCGTCGCCGACCCAACTCCTGAGTCGTCCCCGACTCATCCACATGCTGACTTACCATAAGCCACTCACACGACTCAACAACCCTGCCGACCTACGACTTAATACCAGAGCCGACCTAACTAATCAACGACTCAACACCAAGCTGCCTAACGACTTACGACTCATCGTTAAGTCGTGCCTACCGACTCAGTTGCAAACGACTCAATACACCAAGGCACAAGGTCATACGACTCAAACCCAAACCGACTCAACACCTACCGACTCACGACTCAAGACCAGTGCCGACTCAACATAAGTCGGTCACGACCTAAAAGCCTCCGACCTAAGACACTGCCGCGTTTTCCCCAAGTCCTAAGTCGTACGACGACTCAACAATACACACTCACGACTCAACTATGATGCCGACTCACGACTCATCAGGCCCTACGACTCAAAACCCTGCCGACTCATTACCCACGACCTAAGCCTAAACCCCTTAAGTCGCTACACCCTTAACCCGTTAACTCCTTAACTCGGCAAACCCTATGAGTCGTAACTCGTTGACTCGGCCACACTTCTTATCTCGGCCCTCTATGAGTCGGTCATCCTATGAGTCGCCTAACTTCTTGAGTCGGTCCATCCTTATCTCGGCCAACACTTTAAACCGCTACCCCTCCTTGAGTCGGTCCCCTATGAGTCGGTCACGACTCATCACCTAACTTAGCTATGCCTATGAGTCGGTCACGACTCATTACTTGCACTCGGGTCAACTCCTAAACGACTCAAGCTAGAAGCAACACAAACAACACTAACAACCTGTAAATTCTACGATTTATCGACACGTAAAAATACGGGTCGTTACATTCTCTCCCCCTTAGGAATTTCGCCCTCGAAATTCCAAGCAAACAACAGCAATCACAATTATTCCGCATGCCTACCATCCATAGCAATCAACAAACCATGCATCCAATTCTAACCTAGCATGCAGAATTCTATGACTTAGAACAAGCTACAAATTCATGAGATGTCACGACACTTTAGGGCCATACCTCGAAGAGTCCGGGATGAGCTGCCTTCATCCTCTCTTCCTCCTCCCATGTACAGTCGTTAACATCATCACTCCATTGTACCTTGAGCAACGTAATCGTCTTCCTCCTAAGCTGTTTCGTATCGGTTTCAACAATACGAAGCGGCTTACGAGGTCTCGAAACAACTGGATCAACCTCCAAGTCTTCACAGCTATCAGCAGAAACCACCGTAGTTGGGTCGTGCATATACTTCCGTAGATAAGATACATGAAAAACACTGTGCACACCCGCCATCTTTTCCGGTAACTCCAATCTATAAGCGAGCTTTCCAATACGCTCGATAATCGGGAATGGTCCAACAAATCTCGGAGTTAACTTTCCTTTCTTCCCGAATCTAATGACACTCTTCAGAGGAGAAATCTTCACAAAAACCATATCACCTACGTCGAATTCCAAATCCTTACGACGATTATCGGCATAACTTTTCTGACGATCTTGGGCTGCCTTCATTCGTTGCCGAATGATCTCTATACAATCTGAAGTCTGTCGAATCATCTCTGGCCCAAGTATCAGCTTTTCTCCAGTTTCCAACCAACATGTCGGGGAGTTACACGGTCTTCCATACAATGCCTCATATGGTGCCATACCAATACTCGACTGATAACTGTTGTTATAAGCAAACTCCACCAAATGAAGGTGATCTTCCCATGATCCTCCGAAGTCCAAAACACATGCTCTAAGAAGATCTTCCAAAACTCGGTTGACTCTCTCAGTCTGACCATCTGTTTGAGGGTGATAAGCTGTACTCAAACACAACTCGGTTCCCAAAACTTCCTGGAAGCTCTTCCAAAATCCACTAGTGAACAATGGATCTCGATCGCTCACTATACTCTTCGGAACACCATGGAAACGAACTATCCACTTCACATATAATTCAGCCAACTTCGATGCAGTCCTAGTCGATCGAACAGGAATGAACCTTGCACTCTTGGTCAAACGATCTACTATGACCCAAATCCCTTCATTCCCTGCTCTTGTCCTAGGTAGACCATCGATAAAGTCCATCGACACTTGCTCCCACTTCCATGTAGGAACCTCTAATGGCTGAAGCAATCCACTGGGCTTCTTCTGCTCAGCTTTCACCAACTGGCAATTCATACACTTGGAAATAAAATTTCCAACATCCTTCTTCATACCTTCCCAGTAGTAGGTTCTCTTCATATCCCGATACATCTTATTTCCACCTGGATGAATTGTCAACTTCGAGTGATGACTCTCCCTCAGAACTTCATCTCTCAATCCATCTACATCGGGAACAACTAGTCGCCCTTGCTTTCGAAGCCAACCCTCTCGATCGACCTCGAATCCCTTATCCTTCTCCGGGTCCAATCCAGATTCCAAATCACAGATAATCTTGACAAGCTTATCATCTCCCTTTTGGCTCTCGCCAACCCTTTCCACAAGAGTAGGCCTTATCGATAAGTTTGCCAACATCTTAGGTTCCCATTCACATCTAGGCCTGAAGTCAAATCCAGCCAAATACTCAAGACTCTTCCATTCCGAAAACATGGCTCCCAAACCTGCATGTCTTCGACTTAACGCATCTGCCACTGCGTTACCTTTCCCTGGAGTATAGGCTATACCAAAATCATACGATGCTAAGAACTCTAGCCACCTTTGCTGTCGAAGATTCAAATCCTTTTGGGAGAACAGATACTTCAACGACTTATGATCTGTAAACAACTCGAATCTAACTCCCAATAGATAGTGTCTCCACATCTTCAAAGCAAACACAATTGCCGCTAACTCCAAATCATGAGTCGGATAGTTCCTCTCATGCGGCTTCAGTTGTCGACTTGCATATGCAACAACTTTATCCTTCTGCATTAGCACTGCTCCAAGTCCAGTACCACATGCATCGGTGTAAACCACCATCTCATCATTCCCACTTGGAATAGTCAAAACAGGAGCGCTCGTCAGTCGCTCTTTCAGGATTATGAAAGCTTGTTCACACTTATCATTCCATCTGAACACTTGATTCTTCTTCGTCAATCCTGTCAACGGTGCAGCTATCTTGGAAAAGTCTTTGATAAACCGACGATAGTATCCTGCTAATCCAAGAAAACTTCTCACATCAGATGCATTCTTAGGTCTAACCCAATCCTGGATCGCTGCCACCTTAGCGGGGTCAACCGCTATTCCATTTCCAGAAATAACATGGCCTAAGAACCTCACTTCACTCTTCCAGAAGTGACACTTCGAAAACTTAGCCTTCAGCTGATGTTTCCGCAAAATTTCCAAAACAATCCTCAAGTGCGTCTTGTGCTCTTCTTCAGTTCTGGAATAAATCAGGATATCATCCACGAACACAAGCACGAACTTATCTAACTGATCTCTGAATACTCTATTCATAAGATCCACAAAATATGCTGGTGCGTTAGTCAATCCAAACGGCATTACCAGCCACTCATAAAACCCGGATGGTGTCCTAAAAGCAGTCTTCGGCACACTATCCTTCGCCACTCTCAACTGGTGAAATCCCGTTGCCAAATCCATCTGAGAAAACACCTTAGCCTCGTGAAGCTGATCAAACAAGTCATCTATTCTCGGCAATGGATACTTGTTCTTCTTAGTCACCTTATTCAGCTCACGATAATCCACACACAACCTCAACGATCCATCCGCTTTGGTTGCGAACACAACTGGCGCACCCCATTCGGACACACTTCTCCGAATGAATCCTTTCTGCAAAAGGTCATCAACTTGCACCTTCAGCTCTTGCTGCTCCCTCGGTGCCATCCGCCTAAGAGGCATCACAACAGGTCTGGCTCCCTCAACTAGATCGATACGAAACTCGATCTCCCTATGCGGCGGCAACCCTTTGACTTCCTCAAAGACATTCTCAAACTCATTCACAATAGGCACCGATGACAGTCCATCACGTGGAACAACTAGCGAATACATGAAGCTCATGAAGACGCCTTCTTCATGCTTACATCGTATCACAACCTTCCGCCCTTCCACATTCCCGACTGTCACCTCAAGCCTCTCACAATCAATCCTAGCCGCATACTTCCTAAGCCAGTCCATGCCCAAAATAATTCCGAACCCCGCAAAGTTCAGAACAAAGCAATCACAAACAAACGAGCAATCATGACTCGACACAACTAGACCACGACATAACATACACAAACATGACGAACCCCCTACCGGATTAGTCACAACCAATGGCCTATCAACAATATCCGGTTTCATACCTAACCGGCTTACCAAATCATCACAAACAAAAGAATGCGACGCTCCAGTATCAAACAACACTCTAACTGGAACACCACAAATAGAAAGAGTACCTTGAACCACCACACTCTTCCCCTTCTCTTCAGCAGTAGGAGCTTTCGAAGACGATGGAACAGCCCCCAAAGCATAGGCTTGCACAACCTGCCTATCTTTCCTCGGTTCTGGACAATCCTTCTTGATATGTCCCAGCTTATCACAGTTGTAACACTTTCCCGGCACTTTGGGATTCTTACAATCTTTGTAAAGATGGCCCTTCTGCTGGCAGTTATAGCAAGTCATTTCGCTCTTCGGCTTCTTCTGGCCATCCTTACCCTTCTGTTGCTGTTGTTTCCTCTTCTTATTGCCACTCTGCTGTGGTTTAGATCCTTCCCTAGCTACAGCAATAACAGAACTTTCCCTAGGAAACAAACTCTCATGCCTAAGAGCTTTTTCCACAAGCTTCTCAAATGGATCGTCCAGATGATCCACTAACTGCCTCCCAAGATAAGCATCCAGACCAGTCACAAACTTTTCATTCTTCTGGTAGGGAGAATCAATATATGATCTGGCATACTTAGACAAAGCTTCAAACTCCGAAATATACTCAAGAACAGGCCTTCCCCCTTGCTTGAGCTCCACAAACCTCTTAAACAAGACAGATTTCTGGGAAGTAGAGATGAACTTAGCTTCAAATCTAACTTGGAATTGCTCCCAAGTAATCTCTTCTTCTGGAGTATCTATAGTGATAGAATTCCACCAATCAACAGCTCTTCCCTGAAGCTGTCTCGATGCAAGCTTCCTCTTAGTTGCATCCTCAATCCCTAAGTCACCAAAGATCCTTCGACAAGCATCAATCCATCTCTGCACCTCAATAGTCGACTCCGTCCCCAAGAAAACTTTCCCTCCAAGAGCAGTATAATCCTTGCAAAGCTTGGCAAAATCCACCGGTCTCGGAGCTTGGACTTGAACTCCCACATCCACAGATGATCCTGAAGCTGGTATTCTCCTCATGATTGAAGTCATCATGGCCTCAAACATAGGAGCATAATCAACAGCTTCCCTAGCATCACGGCTACCCCTCGCAGCTTGTCTCTCACTTCGACTCATCCTTAATATCTGTAAAAAGAATGATTAGAACACCTTAAGAAACAACTGCATAAGGAGTTCAAACCCTTCTAAACTACTATATTATATATAGTAATCATCCATCAAATTACAATTACGTCTCTCTTACGTAGTTACATCAGCGAGCGTTGGCTAAAATCGATTAACCAAAGCTCTGATACCAAATGTGACGACCGCCCATGACTCCCGCACCAAAACAAGGAAATAATGCGCTAAAAGGTGTGCCAGGCAGCCATGGACGATAGTCAGGGTAAAACAAAACAGAAGAATCTCTATCGCATAACTCACAGCGCATGGATAAAATACAATAGAGAAAAATAATATAGTGAAGCTCCATAGAACAGAACATCATCATATAAGCATCACAGTAGTTTCATACAATCATCTACTCAAATCCATACATGAAAGCCTCACTACAAATCACTCAACCAAATACAGCAGCGGATACCCAGTACATATAGTAAGAAAACTAATATGCAAAGCCTCCTGCTCGTCTTCGTCATCTTCATCGTAGAACTCCTAGCACAGCACCTGTCACCTGCTACCTAGTCTGCCCATCCCAACATGGATGAACAGCCCAAGGTAATAAGAGGAGACATAAAACCTTGAGTCAGACAAAGTCTTAGTGAGCAGTAAATTAACTATCAAACATACCAAAAGAGCATAAAGGATAAAAGGAATAGGAACCAAACCATCCCACTCCACCTCTTTCTACAGTGATAGCCCCAGACATACACTAAGGAGAAGCAAGCATAACAACATAGACAATTAAGGTAAAGCGAATACCACTCGAGTCAAGGACGATGTTTTCCAAATACAAACCCCCAAGGCCTAAACCAAGATCAGATAAGCACCCAGAAAACACCGCTCTTGAAGCCGAATGATAATACAACCAAACATCCATGACTCTGGCTATCACTGTTATCCTTGCCTCGATTTCACCGTTAGTTGAATGACCATCTGTCAAGGGCTAATGGTAACCCCGGTTCTAACCATAACTCCGCACACTGCCTTGTGCCTAGGACTTATCTACTTTGCCCAGAGTACTCAACTACCTACCTGTAGTCTTTTGGGTGTCCCGACTACCTACCTGTAGTCGTTATGGGCGCCCCATGTACTCTTGCTTTTGAGCATGCTAGAACCTTCAACAACGACGAGATCCAAGCCTCCTAGCCATCCTTCTTGACGACTATCCTCATACAAGCTCAAGCTACCTCTTGAACAATCCATTATCAACCAACTTGAACTACTCTTCAAGTTATCAACATGCTTGGAATGATCCCTGCTTGGATTAAGCCAAGACTCACATCATACTTCGCTTCATCGCATCAAAGCAAAGTCTCAACTCAACAACATGGTTTGCCTCATCAAATCATGGCAAAGCCCCATCTCAACATCATCCAATCTATACATATGAGCTTCAACATCCGCTACATATGCCTTAAGCAGCTTTCACCATTCAAGAGCCTTCTTCCATAGCTTTTGAATCCTCTTTCATCATCTTGTTCCAAATCAACTACTAGCTAACTTGGAAACAATCAAATCAATCATACATTCAAATAATCAATCATTCAAACAAGATCTATTAAGCAATTTAAGCAATATCAACTATAATGGCAATTTCGTAAATAAACGAGCAAAAGTCCAACATATGTGAAATCATGGTTTTTAGCATAGATCTATCAATTATAAAACATGGGATTTGTCTCTAATTCTTATTAAACAAACTTGCATAAGTAAACATCTTCAAAAACCATGGATCTAGACTTAGATCTAAGAAAAATGCATGAAATCTCTAACTTTAACACCCAAACATGCCACCAATCCAATATACTCCCTTGGATCCGCGTGAGAGATAACTACCACTCACCAAATCACCAAAACAACCTAAAATCAATCAACTTCAGATCTGGACAGCAAAGATCAAGGCTTGATCCGGCAATATCTCGTCCAATCGATGAAATCTAGCTCAAACGGATGAAGATCTTCAACTTTGGCACTTGAATCTTCAATCTAAATCTTCGATCTTGGATGGATGTTAGAACTAGATTGGAATAGAGAAAAGAAGGTGAAGAAATGTTGTAGTCGAGTCTTCAAAATGGCAGCACTTCGTCGCTTCAAAAACCGGTGCCAAAAAGTGAGCCAAACCCCTCTATTTATAGGCTGAATCAACCATGAGTCGTCGCTCTTAGGTCGTCGCCGACCCAACTCCTGAGTCGTCCCCGACTCATCCACATGCTGACTTACCATAAGCCACTCACACGACTCAACAACCCTGCCGACCTACGACTTAATACCAGAGCCGACCTAACTAATCAACGACTCAACACCAAGCTGCCTAACGACTTACGACTCATCGTTAAGTCGTGCCTACCGACTCAGTTGCAAACGACTCAATACACCAAGGCACAAGGTCATACGACTCAAACCCAAACCGACTCAACACCTACCGACTCACGACTCAAGACCAGTGCCGACTCAACATAAGTCGGTCACGACCTAAAAGCCTCCGACCTAAGACACTGCCGCGTTTTCCCCAAGTCCTAAGTCGTACGACGACTCAACAATACACACTCACGACTCAACTATGATGCCGACTCACGACTCATCAGGCCCTACGACTCAAAACCCTGCCGACTCATTACCCACGACCTAAGCCTAAACCCCTTAAGTCGCTACACCCTTAACCCGTTAACTCCTTAACTCGGCAAACCCTATGAGTCGTAACTCGTTGACTCGGCCACACTTCTTATCTCGGCCCTCTATGAGTCGGTCATCCTATGAGTCGCCTAACTTCTTGAGTCGGTCCATCCTTATCTCGGCCAACACTTTAAACCGCTACCCCTCCTTGAGTCGGTCCCCTATGAGTCGGTCACGACTCATCACCTAACTTAGCTATGCCTATGAGTCGGTCACGACTCATTACTTGCACTCGGGTCAACTCCTAAACGACTCAAGCTAGAAGCAACACAAACAACACTAACAACCTGTTGAGAATCCGGTTTTACCGTAAAAATCCGGTGTCGAAAAAAGGAAGGGTACAAAACTTACGAGACCCGATTGAGAATTGGGTTGTGCTTTTCGGGCATTAATCTATCCATTGAAGGCTGAAAGATGTCAAAGCCGTAGAACTCACCGTGGCCTTCGTTTTGACAGGTTATGGCTCCTGTAACTCTAAAATAGCCAGAAGTTATGGCCGTCCGAATAATCGATATCTACAGGGTGCAACATCCGCGGTGCAAGGTGCAACATCCGTCCGAAATGGCAAAACTGTGCCATACAACTTTTAGAAATGCGTGCATGGATTTGAAATGGAACAGTACCATGGTGCACCACTCTCCAGCGATGATAAATCGAAGACGAGCCACGTTAATCCCGTTTTACCATTAAAATCAGGTATCGAAAAAATGAAGGGTAAAAAACTTACGAGACCCGATTGAGATTCGGGTTGCCCTTTTTGGGCATTAATCTATCCGTTGACGGCTGAAAGCGGTCAAAGCCGTAGAACTCACCGTGGCCTTCGTTTTGACAGGTTATGGCTCCCGTAATTCTAAACGCGCCAGAAGTTATGACCGTCCGAATAATAGATATCTACAGGGTGCAACATCCACGGAGCAAGGTGCAACATCCGTCCGAAATGGCGAAACAGTGCCGTACGTCTTTTAGAAATGCGTGCATGGATTTGAAACGGAACAGTATCATGGTGCACCACTTTCCAGCGTTGGTAAATCGAAGACGAGGCACGGTAATCCCGTTTTACCGTAAAAATGCGGTGTCGAAAAAATGAAGGGTAAAAAACTTACGAGACCCGATTGAGATTCGGGTTGTCCTTTTTGGGCATTAATCTATCCACTGACGGTTGAAAGCGGTCAAAGCCGTAGAACTCACCGTGGCCTTCGTTTTGACAGGTTATGGCTCCCGTAACTCTAAACGAGCCAGAAGTTATGGCCGTCCGAATAATCGATATCTACAGGGTGCAACATCCGCGGTGCAAGGTGCAACATCCGTCCAAAATGGAGAAACAGTGCCGTACGACTTTTAGAAATGCGTGCATGGATTTGAAATGGAACAGTACCATGGTGCACCACTCTCCAGCGATGGTAAATCGAAGACGAGCCACGGTAATCCCGTTTTACCGTTAAAATCTGGTGTCGAAAAAATTAAGGGTAAAAAACTTACGAGACCCGATTGAGATTCGGGTTGTCCTTTTTGGGCATTAATCTACCCATTGACGGCAGAAAGCTGTCAAAGCTGCAGAACTCACCGTGGTCTTCGTTTTGACAGGTTCGCATAACTCTAAACGAGCCAGAAGTTATGACCATCCGAATAATCGATATCTACAGGGTGCAACATCCGCGGTGCAAGGTGCAACATCCGTCCGAAATGGCGAAACAGTGCCCTACGACTTTTAGAAATGCGTGCATGGTTTTGAAACGGAATAGTACAATGGTGCACCACTCTCCAGCGATGGTAAATCGAAGACGAGGCACGGTAATCCCGTTATACCGTAAAAATCCGGTGTCGAAAAAACGAAGGGTAAAAAACTTACGAGACCCGATTGAGATCGGGTTGTCCTTTTCGGGCATTAATCTATCCGTTGGCGGCTGAAAGCGGTCGAAGACGTAGAACTCACTGTGGCCTTCGTTTTGATAGGTTATGGATCCCGTAACTCTAAACGAGCCAGAAGTTATGGCCGTCCGAATAATCGATATCTACTGGGTGCAACATCCGCGGTGCATGGTGCAACATCCGTCCGAAATGGCGAAACTGTGCCGTACGGCTTTTAGAAATGCGTGCATGGATTTGAAACAGAACAGTACCATGGTGCACCACTCTCCAGCGATGGTAAATCGAAGACGAGCCACGGTAATCCCGTTTTACCGTAAAAATCCGGTGTCGAAAAAATGAAGGGTAAAAAACTTACGAGACCCGATTGAGATTCGTGTTGTCCTTTTTGGGCATTAATCTATCCGTTGACGGCTAAAAGCGGTCAAAGCCGTAGAACTCACTGTGGCCTTCGTTTTGACAGGTTATGGCTCCCGTAACTCTAAACGAGCCAGAAGTTATGGCCGTCCGAATAATCGATATCTACAGGGTGCAACGTCCGCGGTGCAAGGTGCAACATCCGTCCGAAATGGTGAAACAGTGTCGTATGACTTTTAGAAACGCATGCATGGATTTGAAACGGAACAGTACCATGGTGCACCACTCTCCAGCGATGGTAAATCGAAGACGAGGCACGGTAATCCCGTTTTACCGTAAAAATCCGGTGTCAAAAAAAGGAAGGGTAAAAAACTTACGAGACCCGATTGAGATTCGGGTTGTCCTTTCCGGGCTTTAATCTATCCGTTGACGGATGAAAGACGTCAAGGCCGTAGAACTCACTGTGGCCTTCATTTTGACAGGTTATGGCCCCGTAACACTAAACGAGCCAGAAGTTATGGCCATCCGAATAATCGATATCTACAGGGTGCAACATCCGCGGTGCAAGGTGAAACATCCATCCGAAATGGCGAAACAGTGGCGTAAAGACTTTTAGAAATGAATGCGTGGATTTGAAATGGAACAGTACCGTGGCGCACCACTCTCCAGCGATGGTAAATAGAAGACGAGGCACGGTAATTTCGTTTTACCGTAAAAATCCGGTGTCGAAAAAACGAAGGGTAAAAAACTTACGAGACCCGATTGGGATTCGGGTTGTCCTTTTTGGGCATTAATCTATCCGTTGACGGTTGAAAGCGGTCAAAGCCGTAGAACTCACCGTGGCCTTCGTTTTGACAGGTTATGGCTCCCGTAACTCTAAACGAGCCAGAAGTTATGGCCATCCGAATAATCGATATCTACAGGGTGCAACATCCACGGTGCAAGGTGCAACATCCGTCCGAAATGGCGAAACAGCGTCGTACGACTTTTAGAAATGCATGCATGGATTTGAAACGGAACAGTACCATGGTGCACCACTCTCCAGCGATGGTAAATCGAAGACGAGCCACGGTAATCCCGTTTTACCGTAAAAATCCGGTGTCGAAAAAACGAAGGGTAAAAAACTTACGAGACCCGATTGAGATTCGGGTTTTCATTTTTGGGCATTAATCTATCCGTTGACGGCTGAAAGCGGTCAAAGCCGTAAAACTCACCGAGCTCTTTGTTTTGACAGGTAATGGCTCCCGTAACTCTAAACGAGCCAGAAGTTATGGCCGTCCGAATAATCGATATCTACAGGGTGCAACATCCACAGTGCAAGGTGCAACATCCGTCCGAAATGGCGAAACAGTGCCGTACGACTTTTAGAAATGCGTGCATGGATTTTAAATGGAACAGTACCATGGTGCACCACTCTCCAGCAATGGTAAATCGAAGACGAGCCACGGTAATCCCGTTTTACCGTTAAAATCCGGCGTCGAAAAAACGATGGGTAAAAAACTTACGAGACCCGATTGAGATTCGGGTTGTCCTTTTTGGGCATTAATCTATCCATTGACGGCTGAAAGCGGTCAAAGCCGTAGAACTCACCATGGCCTTCGTTTTGACAGTTATGGCTCCCGTGACTCTAAACGAGCCAGAAGTTATGACCGTCCGAATAATCGATATCTACAGGGTGCAACATCCGCGTGCAAGGTGCAACATCCGTCCGAAATGGCGAAACAGTGCCGTACGACTGTTAGAAATGCGTGCATGGATTTAAAACAGAACAGTACCATGGTGCACCACTCTCCAGCGACGGTAAATCGAAGACGAGGCACGGTAATCCCGTTTTACAGTTAAAATCCGATGTCGAAAAAACGAAGGGTAAAAAACTTTCGAGACCCGATTGAGATTCGGATTGTCCTTTTTGGGCATTAATCTATCCGTTGACGGCTGAAAGCTGTCAAAGCCGTAGAACTCATCGTGGCCTTCGTTTTGACAGGTTATGGCTCCTGTAACTCTAAACGAGCCAGAAGTTATGACCGTCCGAATAATCGATATCTACAGGGTGCAACATCCACGGTGCATGGTGCAACATCCGTCCGAAATGGCGAAACAGTGTCGTACGACTTTTAGAAATGCGTGCATGGATTTGAAACGGAACAGTACCATGGTGCTCCACTCTCCAGCGATGGTAAATCGAAGATGAGGCACGGTAATCCCGTTTTACCGTAAAAATCCGATGTCGAAAAAAGGAAGGGTAAAAAACTTACGAGACCCGACTGATATTCGGGTTGTCCTTTCCGGGCTTTAATCTATCCGTTGACGGATGAAAGCTGTTGAAGCCGTAGAACTCACCGTGGCCTTCATTTTGACAGGTTATTGCTCCCGTAACTCTAAACGAGCCAGGAGTTATGGCCGTCCGAATAATCGATATCTACAGGGTGCAACATCCGCGGTGCAAGGTGCAACATCCGTCCGAAATGGCGAGACAGTGGCGTAAAGACTTTTAGAAATGTGTGCGTGGATTTGAAAAGGAACAGTACCATGGCACACCACTCTCCAACGATGGTAAATCGAAGACGAAGCACGGTAATCCCGTTTTACCGTAAAAATCCGGTGTCGAAAAAACGAAGGGCAAAATACTTACGAGACCCGATTGAGATTCGGGCTGTCCTTTTCGGGAACTAATCTATCCGTTGACGGATGAAAGCTGTCGAAGCCGTAGAACTCACCGTGGCCTTCTTTTGATAGGTTATGGCTCCCGTAACTCTAAACGAGCCAGAATTTATGATCGTCCGAATAATCGATATCTACAGGGTGCAACATCCGCGGTGCAAGGTGCAACATCCGTCCGAAATGGCGAAACAGTGCCGTACGAATTTTAGAAATGCATGCATGGATTTGAAACGGAACAGTACCATGGTGCACCACTCTCCAACGATGGTAAATCGAAGACGAGCCACGGAAATCCCGTTTTACCGTTAAAATACGGTGTCGAAAAAACGAAGGGTAAAAAACTTACGAGACCCGACTGAGATTCGGGTTGTCCTTTTCGGGCATTAATCTATCCATTGACTGATGAAAGCTGTCAAAGCCGTAGAACTCACCGTGGCCTTCGTTTTGACAGGTTATGGCTCCCGTAACTCTAAACGAGCCAGAAGTTATGGCCGTCCGAATAATCGATATCTATAGGGCGCAACATCCGCGTTGCAAGGTGCAACATCCGTCCGAAATGGCGAAACAGTGCCGTACGACTTTTAGAAATGCGTGCATGGATTTGAAACGGAACAGTACCATGGTGTACCACTCTCCAGCGATGGTAAATCGAAGACGAGCCACAGTAATCCCGTTTTATCGTTAAAATACGGCGTCGAAAAAAACGATGGGTAAAAAACTAACGAGACCAGATTGAGATTCGGGTTGCCCTTTTTGGGCATTAATCTATCCGTTGACGGCTAAAAGCTGTCAACGCCGTAGAACTCGCCGTGGCCTTCGTTTTGACAGGTTATGATTCCCGTAACTCTAAACGAGCCAGAAGTTATGACCGTCCGAATAATCGATATCTACAGGGTGCAACATCCGCGGTGCAAGGTGCAACATCCGTCCGAAACGGCGAAACAGTGCGGTACGACTTTTAGAAATGCGTGCATGGATTTGAAACGGAATAGTACCTGGTGCACCACTCTCCAGCGATGTTAAATCGAAGACAAGGCACGATAATCCCATTTTACCGAAAAAATCCGGTGTCGAAAAAACGAAGGGTAAAAAACTTACGAGGCCCGATTGAGATTCGGGTTGTCCTTTTTGGGCATTAATCTATCCGTTGACGGCTGAAAGCGGTCAACGCCGTAAAACTCACCGTGGCCTTCGTTTTGACAGGTTATGGCTCCCGTAGCTCTAAACGAGCCAGAAGTTATGGCCGTCCGAATAATCGATATCTACAAGGTGCAACATCCGCGGTGCAAGGTGCAACATCCGTCCGAAATGGCGAAACAGTGCTGTATGACTTTTAGAAATGCATGCATGGATTTGAAACGGAACGGTACCATGGTGCACCACTCTTCAGCGATGGTAAATCGAAGACGAGCCACGGTAATCCCGTTTTACCGTAAAAATCCGGTGTCGAAAAAACGAAGGGTAAAAAACTTACAAGACCCGATTGAGATTCGGATTGTCCTTTTCGGGCATTAATCTATCCGTTGACGGCTGAAAGCAGTCAAAGCTGTAGAACTCACTGTGGCCTTCGTTTTGGAAGGTTATGGCTCCCGTAACTCTAAACGAGCCAGAAGTTATGACCGTCCGAATAATCGATATCCACAGGGTGCAACATCCGCGGTGCAAGGTGCAGCATCCGTCCGAAATGGCGAAATTGTGTCGTACGACTTTTAGAAATGCGTGCATGGATTTGAAATGGAACAGTACCATGGTGCACCACTCTCCAGCGTTGGTAAATCGAAGACGAGCCACGGTAATCCCGTTTTACCGTTAAAATCCGGTGTCGAAAAAACGAAGGGTAAAAAACTTACGAGACCCGATTGAGATTCGGGTTGTCCTTTTTGGACATTAATCTATCCGTTAATGACTGAAAGCTGTCAAAACCGTAGAACTCACCGTGGCCTTCGTTCTGACAGGTTATGGCTCCCGTATCTCTAAACGAGCCAGAAGTTATGACCGTCCGAATAATCGATATCCACAGGGTGCAACATCCGCGGTGCAAGGTGCAACATCCGTCCGAAATGGCGAAACAGTGCCGTACGACTTTTAAAATGCGTGCACGGATTTGAAATGGAAAAGTACCATGGTGCACCACTCTCCAGCGATGGTAAATCGAAGACGAGGCACGGTAATCCCGTTTTACCGTAAAAATCCGGTGTCGAAAAAACGAAGGGTAAAAAACTTACGAGGCCCGATTGAGATTCGGGTCGTCCTTTTTGGGCATTAATTTATCCGTTGATGGCTGAAAGCGGTCAAAGCCGTAAAACTCACCGTGGCCTTCGTTTTGACAGGTTATGGCTCCCGTAACTCTAAACGAGCCAGAAGTTATGGCCGTCCGAATAATCGATATCTACAGGGTACAACATCCGTGGTGCAAGGTGCAACATCCGTCCGAAATGGCGAAACAGTGCCGTACGACTTTTAGAAATGCATGCATGGATTTGAAACGGAACAGTACCATGGAGCACCACTCTCCAGCGATGGTAAATAGCAGACGAGCCACGGTAATCCCGTTTTACCGTTAAAATCCGGTGTCGAAAAAACGAAGGGTAAAAAACTTACGAGACCCGATTGAGATTCGGGTTGTCCTTTTCGGGCATTAATCTATCCGTTGATGGTTGAAAGCTGTCAAAGCCGTAGAACTCACCGTGGTCTTCGTTTTGACAGTTTATGGCTCCCGTAACTCTAAACGAGCCAACAGTTATGGCCGTCCGAATAATCGATATCTACAGGGTGCAACGTCCGCGTTGCAAGGTGCAACATCCGTCCGAAATGGCGAAACAGTGTCGTACGACTTTTAGAAATACGCGCATGGATTTGAAAAGGAACAGTACCATGGCGCACCACTCTCCAGCGATGGTAAATCGTAGACGAGCCACGGTAATCCCATTTTACCGTTAAAATCCGACGTCGAAAAAACGATGGGTAAAAAACTTACGAGACCCGATTAAGATTCGGGTTGTCCTTTTTGGGCATTAATCTATCCGTTCATGGCTGAAAGCTGTCAAAGCCGTAGAACTCACCGTGGCCTTCGTTTTGACAGGTTATGGCTCCCGTAACTCTAAACGATCCAGAAGTTATAGCCGTGCGAATAATAGATATCTACAGGGTGCAACATCCGCGGTGCAAGGTGCAACATCTGTCCGAAATGGCAAAACAGTGTCGTACGACTTTTAGAAATGCGTGCATGGATATGAAACGGAACAGTACCATGGTGCACCACTCTCCATCGATGTCAAATCGAAGACGAGGCACGGTAATCCCGTTTTACCATAAAAATCCGGTGTCGAAAAAACGAAGGGTAAAAAACTTACGAGGCCCGATTGAGATTCGGGTTGTCCTTTTTGGGCATTAATCTATCCGTTGACGGCTGAAAGCGGTCGACGCCGTAAATCTCACCGTGGCCTTCGTTTTGACAGGTTATGGCTCCCGTAACTCTAAACGAGCCAGAAGTTACGGCCGTCCGAATAATCGATATCTACAGGGTGCAACATCCGCGGTGCAAGGTGCAACATCCGTCCGAAATGGCCAAACAGCGTCGTACGACTTTTAGAAATGCATGCATGGATTTGAAACGGAACAGTACCATGGTGCACCACACTCCAGCGATGATAAATCGAAGACGAGCCACGGTAATCCCGTTTACCGTAAAAATCCGGTGTCGAAAAAACGAAGGGTAAAAAACTTACGAACCCCGATTGAGATTCGGGTTGTCCTTTTCGGGCATTAATCTATCCGTTGACGGCTGAAAGCTGTCAAAGCTGTAGAACTCACTGTGGCCTTCGTTTTGGAAGGTTATGGCTCCCGTAACTCTAAACGAGCCAGAAGTTATGACCGTCCGAATAATCGATATCCACAGGGTGCAACATCCGCGGTGCAAGGTGCAACATCCGTTCGAAATGGCGAAACAATGGCGTACGACTTTTAGAAATGCATGCATGGATTTGAAATGGAACAGTACCATGGTGCACCACTCTCCAGCGATGGTAAATCGAAGACGTGGCACGGTAATCCCGTTTTACCGTAAAAATCCGGTGCCGAAAAAACGAAGGGTAAAAAACTTACGAGACCCGATTGAGATTCGGGTTGTCCTTTTCGGGCATTAATCTATCCGTTGACGGCTGAAAGCTGTCAAAGCCGTAGAACTCACCGTGGCCTTCGTTTTGACAGGTTATGACTCCCGTAGCTCTAAACGAGCCAGAAGTTATGGCCGTCCGAATAATCGATATCTACAGGGTGCAACATCCGCGGTGCAAGGTGCAGCATCCGTCCGAAACGGCGAAACAGTGCGGTACGACTTTTAGAAATGCGTGCATGGATTTGAAACGGAATAGTACCTGGTGCACCACTCTCCAGCGATGTTAAATCGAAGACAAGGCACGATAATCCCATTTTACCGAAAAAATCCGGTGTCGAAAAAACGAAGGGTAAAAAACTTACGAGGCCCGATTGAGATTCGGGTTGTCCTTTTTGGGCATTAATCTATCCGTTGACGGCTGAAAGCGGTCAACGCCGTAAAACTCACCGTGGCCTTCGTTTTGACAGGTTATGGCTCCCGTAGCTCTAAACGAGCCAGAAGTTATGGCCGTCCGAATAATCGATATCTACAAGGTGCAACATCCGCGGTGCAAGGTGCAACATCCGTCCGAAATGGCGAAACAGTGCTGTACGACTTTTAGAAATGCATGCATGGATTTGAAACGGAACAGTACCATGGTGCACCACTCTTCAGCGATGGTAAATCGAAGACGAGCCACGGTAATCCCGTTTTACCGTAAAAATCCGGTGTCGAAAAAACGAAGGGTAAAAAACTTACGAGACCCGATTGAGATTCGGATTGTCCTTTTCGGGCATTAATCTATCCGTTGACAGCTGAAAGTGGTCAAAGCCGTAGAACTCACTGTGGCCTTCGTTTTGACAGGTTATGGCTCCCGTAACTCAAAACGAGCCAGAAGTTATGGTCGTCCGAATAATCGATATCTACAGGGTGCAACATCTGCGGTGTAAAGTGCAGCATCGGTCCGAAATGGCGAAATTGTGTCGTACGACTTTTAGAAATGCGTGCATGGATTTGAAATGGAATAGTACCATGGTGCACCACTCTCCAGCGTTGGTAAATCGAAGACGAGCCACGGTAATCCCGTTTTACCGTTAAAATCCGGTGTCGAAAAAACGAAGGGTAAAAAACTTACGAGGCCCGATTGAGATTCGGGTTGTCCTTTTTGGGCATTAATCTATCCGTTGACGGCTGAAAGCGGTCAAAGAACCGTAGAACTCACCGTGGCCTTCGTTTTGACAGGTTATGGATCCCGTAACTCTAAACGAGCCAGAAGTTATGGCCGTCCGAATAATCGATATCTACAGGGTACAACATCCATGGTGCAAGGTGCAACATCCGTCCGAAATGGCGAAACAGTGCCGTACGACTTTTAGAATTGCATGCATGGATTTGAAACAGAACAGTACCATGGTGCACCACACTCCAGCGATGGTAAATCGAAGACGAGCCACGGTAATCCCGTTTTACCGTAAAAATACGGTGTCGAAAAAACGAAGGGTAAAAAACTTACGAGGCCCGATTGAGATTCGGCTTGTCCTTTTCGGGCATTAATCTACCCTTTGACGGATGAAAGCGGTCAAAGCCGTAGAACTCACCGTGGCCTTCGTTTTGACAGGTTATGGCTTCCGTAACTCTAAACGAGCCAGAAGTTATGACCGTCCGAATAATCGATATCTATAGGGTGCAACATCCGCGGTGCAAGGTGCAACATCCGTCCGAAATGGAGAAACAGTGCCGTACGACTTTTAGAAATGCATGCATGGATTTGAAACGGAACAGTACCATGGAGCACCACTCTCCAGCGATGGTAAATCGCAGACGAGCCACGGTAATCCCGTTTTACCGTTAAAATCCGGTGTCGAAAAAACGAAGGGTAAAAAACTTACGAGACCCGATTGAGATTCGGGTTGTCCTTTTCAGGCATTAATCTATCCGTTGATTGTTGAAAGCTGTCAAAGCCGTAGAACTCACTGTGGTCTTCGTTTTGACAGTTTATGGCTCCCGTAACTCTAAACGAGCCAACAGTTATGGCCGTCCGAATAATCGATATCTACAGGGTGCAACGTCCGCGTTGCAAGGTGCAACATCCGTCCGAAATGGCGAAACAGTGTCGTACGACTTTTAGAAATGCGCGCATGGATTTGAAACGGAACAGTACCATGGTGCACCACTCTCCAGCGATGGTAAATCATAGACGAGCCACGGTAATCCCATTTTACCGTTAAAATCCGACGTCGAAAAAACGATGGGTAAAAAACTTACGAGACCCGATTGAGATTCGGGTTGTCCTTTTGGGCATTAATCTATCCGTTCATGGCTGAAAGCTGTCAAAGCCGTAGAACTCACCGTGGCCTTCGTTTTGACAGGTTATGGCTCCCGTAACTCTAAACGAGCCAGAAGTTATAGCCGTGCGAATAATAGATATCTACAGGGTGCAACATCCGCGGTGCAAGGTGCAACATCTGTCCGAAATGGCAAAACAGTGTCGTACGACTTTTAGAAATGCGTGCATGGATATGAAACGGAACAGTACCATGGTGCACCACTCTCCATCGATGTCAAATCGAAGACGAGGCACGGTAATCCCGTTTTACCATAAAAATCCGGTGTCGAAAAAACGAAGGATAAAAAACTTACGACGCCCGATTGAGATTCGGGTTGTCCTTTTTGGGCATTAATCTATCCATTGACGGCTGAAAGCGGTCAACGCTGTAAATCTCACCGTGGCCTTCGTTTTGACAGGTTATGGCTCCCGTAACTCTAAACGAGCCAGAAGTTATGGCCGTCCGAATAATCGATATCTACAGGGTACAACATCCGCGGTGCAAGGTGCAACATCCGTTCGAAATGGCGAAACAGCGTCGTACGACTTTTAGAAATGCATGCATGGATTTGAAACGGAACAGTACCATGGTGCACCACACTCCAGCGATGATAAATCGAAGACGAGCCACGGTAATCCCGTTTACCGTAAAAATCCGGTGTCGAAAAAACGAAGGGTAAAAAACTTACGAACCCCGATTGAGATTCGGGTTGTCCTTTTCGGGCATTAATCTATCCGTTGACGGCTGAAAGCTGTCAAAGCTGTAGAACTCACTGTGGCCTTCGTTTTGGAAGGTTATGGCTCCCGTAACTCTAAACGAGCCAGAAGTTATGACCGTCCGAATAATCGATATCTACAGGGTGCAACATCCGCGGTGCAAGGTGCAACATCCGTTCGAAATGGCGAAACAATGGCGTACGACTTTTAGAATGCGTGCATGGATTTGAAATGGAACAGTACCATGGTGCACCACTCTCCAGCGATGGTAAATCGAAGACGTGGCACGGTAATCCCGTTTTACCGTAAAAATCCGGTGCCGAAAAAACGAAGGGTAAAAAACTTACGAGACCCGATTGAGATTCGGGTTTTCCTTTTCGGGCATTAATCTATCCGTTGACGGCTGAAAGCTGTCAAAGCCGTAGAACTCACCGTGGCCTTCGTTTTGACAGGTTATGACTCCCGTAACTCTAAACGAGCCAGAAGTTATGGCCGTCCGAATAATCGATATCTACAGGGTGCAACATCCGCGGTGCAAGGTGCAACATCCGTCCGAAACGGCGAAACAGTGCGGTACGACTTTTAGAAATGCGTGCATGGATTTGAAATGGAATAGTACCTGGTGCACCACTCTCCAGCGATGTTAAATCGAAGACAAGGCACGATAATCCCATTTTACCGAAAAAATCCGGTGTCGAAAAAACGAAGGGTAAAAAACTTACGAGGCCCGATTGAGATTCGGGTTGTCCTTTTTGGGCATTAATCTATCCGTTGACGGCTGAAAGCGGTCAACGCCGTAAAACTCACCGTGGCCTTCGTTTTGACAGGTTATGGCTCCCGTAGCTCTAAACGAGCCAGAAGTTATGACCGTCCGAATAATCGATATCTACAAGGTGCAATATCCGCGGTGCAAGGTGCAACATCCGTCCGAAATGGCGAAACAGTGCTGTACGACCTTTAGAAATGCATGCATGGATTTGAAACGGAACAGTACCATGGTGCACCACTCTTCAGCGATGGTAAATCGAAGACGAGCCACGGTAATCCCGTTTTACCGTAAAAATCCGGTGTCGAAAAAACGAAGGGTAAAAAACTTACGAGACCCGATTGAGATTCGGATTGTCCTTTTTGGGCATTAATCTATCCGTTGACAGCTGAAAGTGGTCAAAGCCGTAGAACTCACTGTGGCCTTCGTTTTGACAGGTTATGGCTCCCGTAACTCAAAACGAGCCAGAAGTTATGGTCGTCCGAATAATCGATATCTACAGGGTGCAACATCCGCGGTGTAAGGTGCAGCATCCGTCCGAAATGGCGAAATTGTGTCGTACGACTTTTAGAAATGCGTGCATGGATTTGAAATGGAATAGTACCATGGTGCACCACTCTCCAGCGTTGGTAAATCGAAGACGAGCCACGGTAATCCCGTTTTACCGTTAAAATCCGGTGTCGAAAAAACGAAGGGTAAAAAACTTACGAGACCCGATTGAGATTCGGGTTGTCCTTTTTGGACATTAATCTATCCGTTAATGGCTGAAAGCTGTCAAAACCGTAGAACTCACCGTGGCCTTCGTTCTGACAGGTTATGGCTCCCGTAACTCTAAACGAGCCAGAAGTTATGACCGTCCGAATAATCGATATCCACAGGGTGCAACATCCGCGGTGCAAGGTGCAACATCCGTCCGAAATGGCGAAACAGTGCCGTACGACTTTTAAAATGCGTGCATGGATTTGAAACGGAACAGTACCATGGGGCACCACTCTCCAGCGATGGTAAATCGAAGACGAGGCACGGTAATCCCTTTTTACCGTAAAAATCCGGTTTCGAAAAAACGAAGGGTAAAAAACTAACGAGGCCCGATTGAGATTCGGGTTGTCCTTTTTGGGCATTAGTCTATCCGTTGACGGCTGAAAGCGGTCAAAGCCGTAAAACTCACCGTGGCCTTCGTTTTGACAGGTTATGGCTCCCGTAACTCTAAACGAGCCAGAAGTTATGGCCGTCCGAATAATCGATATCTACAGGGTACAACATCCGTGGTGCAAGGTGCAACATCCGTCCGAAATGGCGAAACTGTGCCGTACGACTTTTAGAAATGCATGCATGGATTTGAAACGGAACAGTACCATGGTGCACCACACTCCAGCGATGGTAAATCGAAGACGATCCACGGTAATCCCGTTTTACCGTAAAAATACGGTGTCGAAAAAACGAAGGGTAAAAAACTTACGAGGCCCGATTGAGATTCGGGTTGTCCTTTTCGGGCATTATTCTACCCTTTGACGGATGAAAGCGGTCAAAGCCGTAGAACTCACCGTGGCCTTCGTTTTGACAGGTTATGGCTTCCGTAACTCTAAACGAGCCAGAAGTTATGGCCGTCCGAATAATCGATATCTACAGGGTGCAACATCCGCGGAGCAAGGTGCAACATCCGTCCGAAATGGAGAAACAGTGCCGTACGACTTTTAGAAATGCATGCATGGATTTGAAATGGAACAGTACCAGGGAGCACCACTCTCCAGCGATGGTAAATCGCAGACGAGCCACGGTAATCCCGTTTTACCGTTAAAATCCGGTGTCGAAAAAACGAAGGGTAAAAAACTTACGAGACCCGATTGAGATTCGGGTTGTCCTTTTCGGGCATTAATCTATCCGTTGATGGTTGAAAGCTGTCAATGCCGTAGAACTCACCGTGGTCTTCGTTTTGACAGTTTATGGCTCCCGTAACTCTAAACGAGCCAACAGTTATGGCCGTCCGAATAATCGATATCTACAGGGTGCAACGTCCGCGTTGCAAGGTGCAACATCCGTCCGAAATGGCGAAATAGTGTCGTACGACTTTTAGAAATGCGCGCATGGATTTGAAACGGAACAGTACCATGGTGCACCACTCTCCAGCGATGGTAAATCGTAGACGAGCCACGGTAATCCCATTTTACCGTTAAAATCCGTCGTCGAAAAAACGATGGGTAAAAAACTTACGAGACCCGATTGAGATTCGGGTTGTCCTTTTTGGGCATTAATCTATCCGTTCATGGCTGAAAGCTTTCAAAGCCGTAGAACTCACCGTGGCCTTCGTTTTGACAGGTTATGGCTCCCGTAACTCTAAACGAGCCAGAAGTTATAGCCGTGCGAATAATAGATATCTACAGGGTGCAACATCCGCGGTGCAAGGTGCAACATCTGTCCGAAATGGCGAAACAGTGTCGTACGACTTTTAGAAATGCGTGCATGGATATGAAACGGAACGGTACCATGGTGCACCACTCTCCATCGATGTCAAATCGAAGACGAGGCACGGTAATCCCGTTTTACCATAAAAATCCGGTGTCGAAAAAACGAAGGGTAAAAAACTTACGAGGCCCGATTGAGATTCGGGTTGTCCTTTTTGGGCATTAATCTATCCGTTGACGGCTGAAAGCGGTCAACGCCGTAAATCTCACCGTGGCCTTCGTTTTGACAGGTTATGGCTCCCGTAACTCTAAATGAGCCAGAAGTTATGGCCGTCCGAATAATCGATATCTACAGGGTACAACATCCGCGGTGCAAGGTGCAACATCCGTCCGAAATGGCGAAACAGTGCCGTACGACTTTTAGAATTGCATGCATGGATTTGAAACAGAACAGTACCATGGTGCACCACACTCCAGCGATGGTAAATCGAAGACGAGCCACGGTAATCCCGTTTTACCGTAAAAATACGGTGTCGAAAAAACGAAGGGTAAAAACTTACGAGGCCCGATTGAGATTCGGCTTGTCCTTTTCGGGCATTAATCTACCCTTTGACGGATGAAAGCGGTCAAAGCCGTAGAACTCACCGTGGCCTTCGTTTTGACAGGTTATGGCTTCCGTAACTCTAAACGAGCCAGAAGTTATGGCCGTCCGAATAATCGATATCTACAGGGTGCAACATCCGCGGTGCAAGGTGCAACATCCGTCCGAAATGGAGAAACAGTGCCGTACGACTTTTAGAAATGCATGCATGGATTTGAAACGGAACAGTACCATGGAGCACCACTCTCCAGCGATGGTAAATCGCAGACGAGCCACGGTAATCCCGTTTTACCGTTAAAATCCGGTGTCGAAAAAACGAAGGGTAAAAAATTTACGAGACCCGATTGAGATTCGGGTTGTCCTTTTCGGGCATTAATCTATCCGTTGATGGTTGAAAGCTGTCAAAGCCGTAGAACTCACCGTGGTCTTCGTTTTGACAGTTTATGGCTCCCGTAACTCTAAACGAGCCAACAGTTATGGCCGTCCGAATAATCGATATCTACAGGGTGCAACGTCCGCGTTGCAAGGTGCAACATCCGTCCGAAATGGCGAAACAGTGTCGTACGACTTTTACAAATGCGCGCATGGATTTGAAACGGAACAGTACCATGGTGCACCACTCTCCAGCGATGGTAAATCGTAGACGAGCCACGGTAATCCCATTTTACCGTTAAAATCCGACGTCGAAAAAACGATGGGTAAAAAACTTACGAGACCCGATTGAGATTCGGGTTGTCCTTTTGGGCATTAATCTATCCATTCATGGCTGAAAGCTGTCAAAGCCGTAGAACTCACCGTGGCCTTCGTTTTGACAGGTTATGGCTCCCGTAACTCTAAACGAGCCAGAAGTTATAGCCGTGCGAATAATAGATATCTACAGGGTGCAACATCCGCGGTGCAAGGTGCAACATCTGTCCGAAATGGCAAAACAGTGTCGTGCGACTTTTAGAAATGCGTTCATGGATATGAAACGGAACAGTACCATGGTGCACCACTCTCCATCGATGTCAAATCGAAGACGAGGCACGGTAATCCCGTTTTACCATAAAAATCCGGTGTCGAAAAAACGAAGGATAAAAAACTTACGAGGCCCGATTGAGATTCGGGTTGTCCTTTTTGGGCATTAATCTATCCATTGACGGCTGAAAGCGGTCAACGCTGTAAATCTCACCGTGGCCTTCGTTTTGACAGGTTATGGCTCCCGTAACTCTAAACGAGCCAGAAGTTATGGCCGTCCGAATAATCGATATCTACAGGGTACAACATCCGCGGTGCAAGGTGCAACATCCGTCCGAAATGGCGAAACAGCGTCGTACGACTTTTAGAAATGCATGCATGGATTTGAAACGGAACAGTACCATGGTGCACCACACTCCAGCGATGATAAATCGAAGACGAGCCACGGTAATCCCGTTTACCGTAAAAATCCGGTGTCGAAAAAACGAAGGGTAAAAAACTTACGAACCCCGATTGAGATTCGGGTTGTCCTTTTCGGGCATTAATCTATCCGTTGACGGCTGAAAGCTGTCAAAGCTGTAGAACTCACTGTGGCCTTCGTTTTGGAAGGTTATGGCTCCCGTAACTCTAAACGAGCCAGAAGTTATGACCGTCCGAATAATCGATATCTACAGGGTGCAACATCCGCGGTGCAAGGTGCAACATCCGTTCGAAATGGCGAAACAATGGCGTACGACTTTTAGAAATGCGTGCATGGATTTGAAATGGAACAGTACCATGGTGCACCACTCTCCAGCGATGGTAAATCGAAGACGTGGCACGGTAATCCCGTTTTACCGTAAAAATCCGGTGCCGAAAAAACGAAGGGTAAAAAACTTACGAGACCCGATTGAGATTCGGGTTTTCCTTTTCGGGCATTAATCTATCCGTTGACGGCTGAAAGCTGTCAAAGCCGTAGAACTCACCGTGGCCTTCGTTTTGACAGGTTATGACTCCCGTAACTCTAAACGAGCCAGAAGTTATGGCCGTCCGAATAATCGATATCTACAGGGTGCAACATCCGCGGTGCAAGGTGCAACATCCGTCCGAAACGGCGAAACAGTGCGGTACGACTTTTAGAAATGCGTGCATGGATTTGAAATGGAATAGTACCTGGTGCACCACTCTCCAGCGATGTTAAATCGAAGACAAGGCACGATAATCCCATTTTACCGAAAAAACCGGTGTCGAAAAAACGAAGGGTAAAAAACTTACGAGGCCCGATTGAGATTCGGGTTGTCCTTTTTGGGCATTAATCTATCCGTTGACGGCTGAAAGCGGTCAACGCCGTAAAACGCACCGTGGCCTTCGTTTTGACAGGTTATGGCTCCCGTAGCTCTAAACGAGCCAGAAGTTATGACCGTCCGAATAATCGATATCTACAAGGTGCAATATCCGCGGTGCAAGGCGCAACATCCGTCCGAAATGGCGAAACAGTGCTGTACGACTTTTAGAAATGCATGCATGGATTTGAAACGGAACAGTACCATGGTGCACCACTCTTCAGCGATGGTAAATCGAAGACGAGCCACGGTAATCCCGTTTTACCGTAAAAATCCGGTGTCGAAAAAACGAAGGGTAAAAAACTTACGAGACCCGATTGAGATTCGGATTGTCCTTTTCGGGCATTAATCTATCCGTTGACAGCTGAAAGTGGTCAAAGCCGTAGAACTCACTGTGGCCTTCGTTTTGACAGGTTATGGCTCCCGTAACTCAAAACGAGCCAGAAGTTATGGTCGTCCGAATAATCGATATCTACAGGGTGCAACATCCGCGGTGTAAGGTGCAGCATCCGTCCGAAATGGCGAAATTGTGTCGTACGACTTTTAGAAATGCGTGCATGGATTTGAAATGGAATAGTACCATGGTGCACCACTCTCCAGCGTTGGTAAATCGAAGACGAGCCACGGTAATCCCGTTTTACCGTTAAAATCCGGTGTCGAAAAAACGAAGGGTAAAAAACTTACGAGACCCGATTGAGATTCGGGTTGTCCTTTTTGGACATTAATCTATCCGTTAATGGCTGAAAGCTGTCAAAACCGTAGAACTCACCGTGGCCTTCGTTCTGACAGGTTATGGCTCCCGTAACTCTAAACGAGCCAGAAGTTATGACCGTCCGAATAATCGATATCCACAGGGTGCAACATCCGTGGTGCAAGGTGCAACATCCGTCCGAAATGGCGAAACAGTGCCGTACGACTTTTAAAATGCGTGCATGGATTTGAAACGGAACAGTACCATGGGGCACCACTCTCCAGCGATTGTAAATCGAAGACGAGGCACGGTAATCCCGTTTTACCGTAAAAATCCGGTTTCGAAAAAAGGAAGGGGAAAAAACTAACGAGGCCCGATTGAGATTCGGGTTGTCCTTTTTGGGCATTAGTCTATCCGTTGACGGCTGAAAGCGGTCAAAGCCGTAAAACTCACCGTGGCCTTCGTTTTGACAGGTTATGGCTCCCGTAACTCTAAACGAGCCAGAAGTTATGGCCGTCCGAATAATCGATATCTACAGGGTACAACATCCGTGGTGCAAGGTGCAACATCCGTCCGAAATGGCGAAACAGTGCCGTACGACTTTTAGAAATGCATGCATGGATTTGAAACGGAACAGTACCATGGTGCACCACACTCCAGCGATGGTAAATCGAAGACGATCCACGGTAATCCCGTTTTACCGTAAAAATACGGTGTCGAAAAAACGAAGGGTAAAAAACTTACGAGGCCCGATTGAGATTCGGGTTGTCCTTTTCGGGCATTATTCTACCCTTTGACGGATGAAAGCGGTCAAAGCCGTAGAACTCACCGTGGCCTTCGTTTTGACAGGTTATGGCTTCCGTAACTCTAAACGAGCCAGAAGTTATGGCCGTCCGAATAATCGATATCTACATGGTGCAACATCCGCGGTGCAAGGTGCAACATCCGTCCGAAATGGAGAAACAGTGCCGTACGACTTTTAGAAATGCATGCATGGATTTGAAACGGAACAGTACCAGGGAGCACCACTCTCCAGCGATGGTAAATCGCAGACGAGCCACGGTAATCCCGTTTTACCGTTAAAATCCGGTGTCGAAAAAACGAAGGGTAAAAAACTTACGAGACCCGATTGAGATTCGGGTTGTCCTTTTCGGGCATTAATCTATCCGTTGATGGTTGAAAGCTGTCAATGCCGTAGAACTCACCGTGGTCTTCGTTTTGACAGTTTATGGCTCCCGTAACTCTAAACGAGCCAACAGTTATGGCCGTCCGAATAATCGATATCTACAGGGTGCAACGTCCGCGTTGCAAGGTGCAACATCCGTCCGAAATGGCGAAACAGTGTCGTACGACTTTTAGAAATGCGCGCATGGATTTGAAACGGAACAGTACCATGGTGCACCACTCTCCAGCGATGGTAAATCGTAGACGAGCCACGGTAATCCCATTTTACCGTTAAAATCCGTCGTCGAAAAAACGATGGGTAAAAAACTTACGAGACCCGATTGAGATTCGGGTTGTCCTTTTTGGGCATTAATCTATCCGTTCATGGATGAAAGCTGTCAAAGCCGTAGAACTCACCGTGGCCTTCGTTTTGACAGGTTATGGCTCCCGTAACTCTAAACGAGCCAGAAGTTATAGCCGTGCGAATAATAGATATCTACAGGGTGCAACATCCGCGGTGCAAGGTGCAACATCTGTCCGAAATGGCGAAACAGTGTCGTACGACTTTTAGAAATGCGTGCATGGATATGAAACGGAACGGTACCATGGTGCACCACTCTCCATCGATGTCAAATCGAAGACGAGGCACGGTAATTCCGTTTTACCATAAAAATCCGGTGTCGAAAAAACGAAGGGTAAAAAACTTACGAGGCCCGATTGAGATTCGGGTTGTCCTTTTTGGGCATTAATCTATCCGTTGACGGCTGAAAGCGGTCAACGCCGTAAATCTCACCGTGGCCTTCGTTTTGACAGGTTATGGCTCCCGTAACTCTAAATGAGCCAGAAGTTATGGCCGTCCGAATAATCGATATCTACAGGGTACAACATCCGCGGTGCAAGGTGCAACATCCGTCCGAAATGGCGAAACAGCGTCGTACGACTTTTAGAAATGCATGCATGGATTTGAAACAGAACAGTACCATGGTGCACCACACTCCAGCGATGATAAATCGAAGACGAGCCACGGTAATCCCGTTTACCGTAAAAATCCGGGGTCGAAAAAACGAAGGGTAAAAAACTTACGAACCCCGATTGAGATTCGGGTTGTCCTTTTCGGGCATTAATCTATCCGTTGACGGCTGAAAGCTGTCAAAGCTGTAGAACTCACTGTGGCCTTCCTTTTGGAAGGTTATGGCTCTCGTAACTCTAAACGATCCAGAAGTTATGACCGTCCGAATAATCGATATCTACAGGGTGCAACATCCGCGGTGCAAGGTGCAACATCCGTTCGAAATGGCGAAACAATGGCGTACGACTTTTAGAAATGCGTGCATGGATTTGAAATGGAACAGTACCATGGTGCACCACTCTCCAGCGATGGTAAATCGAAGACGTGGCACGGTAATCCCGTTTTACCGTTAAAATCTGGCGTCGAAAAAACGATGGGTAAAAAACTTACGAGACCCGATTGAGATTCGGGTTGTCCTTTTCGGGCATTAATCTATTCGTTGACGGCTGAAAGCTGTCAAAGCCGTAGAACTCACCGTGGCCTTCGTTTTGACAGGTTATGACTCCCGTAACTCTAAACGAGCCAGAAGTTATGGCCGTCCGAATAATCGATATCTATAGGGTGCAACATCCGCGGTGCAAGGTGCAACATCCGTTCGAAATGGCGAAACAGTGCCGTACGACTTTTAGAAATGCATGCAAGGATTTGAAATGGAATAGTTCCACGGTGCACCACTCTCCATCGATGGTCAATCAAAGACGAGCCACGGTAATCCCGTTTTACCGTTAAAATCCGGTGTCGAAAAAACGAAGGGTAAAAAACTTACGAGACCCGATTGAGATTCGGGTTGTCCTTTTCGGGCATTAATCTATCCGTTGACGGCTGAAAGCAATCAAAGCCGTAGAAATCACCATGGCCTTCGTTTTGATAGGTTATGGCTCCCGTAACTCTAAACGAGCCAGAAGTTATGACCGTCCGAATAATCGATATTTACAGGGTGCAACATCCGCGGTGCAAGGTGCAACATCCATCCAAATCAGCGAAACAGTGTCGTACGACTTTTAGAAATGCATGCATGGATTTGAAATGGAACAGTACCATGGTGCACCACTCTCTAGCGATGGTAAATCGAAGACGAGGCACGGTAATCCCATTTTACCGTAAAAATCCGGTGTCAAAAAACGAAGGGTAAAAAACTTACGAGGCCCGATTGAGATTCGGGTTGTCCTTTTTGGGCATTAATCTGTCCGTTGACGGCTGAAAGCGGTCAAAGCCGCAGAAATCACAGTGGCCTTCGTTTTGACAGGTTATGGCTCCCGTAACTCTAAACGAGCCAGAAGTTATGGCCGTCCGAATAATCGATATCTACAGGGTGCAACATCCGCGGTGCAAGGGGCAACATCCGTCCGAAATGGAAAAATTGTGTCGTACGACTTTTAGAAATGCGTGCATGGATTTGAAATGGAACAGTACCATGGTGCACCTCTCTCCAGCGATGGAAAATCGAAGACGAGCCACGGTAATCCCGTTTACCGTTAAAATCCGGTGTCGAAAAAACGAAGGGTAAAAAACTTTCGAGACCCGATTGAGATTCGGGTTGTCCTATTTGGGCATTAATCTATCCGTTGACGGCTGAAAGCTTCAAAGCCGTAGAACTCACCGTGGCCTTCGTTTTGACAGGTTATGGCTCCCGTAACTATAAACTAGCCAGAAGTTATAGACGTGCGAATAATAGATATCTATAGTGTAACGACCCGTATTTTTACGTGTCGATAAATCGTAGAATTTACAGGTTGTTAGTGTTGTTTGTGTTGCTTCTAGCTTGAGTCGTTTAGGAGTTGACCCGAGTGCAAGTAATGAGTCGTGACCGACTCATAGGCATAGCTAAGTTAGGTGATGAGTCGTGACCGACTCATAGGGGACCGACTCAAGGAGGGGTAGCGGTTTAAAGTGTTGGCCGAGATAAGGATGGACCGACTCAAGAAGTTAGGCGACTCATAGGATGACCGACTCATAGAGGGCCGAGATAAGAAGTGTGGCCGAGTCAACGAGTTACGACTCATAGGGTTTGCCGAGTTAAGGAGTTAACGGGTTAAGGGTGTAGCGACTTAAGGGGTTTAGGCTTAGGTCGTGGGTAATGAGTCGGCAGGGTTTTGAGTCGTAGGGCCTGATGAGTCGTGAGTCGGCATCATAGTTGAGTAGTGAGTGTGTATTGTTGAGTCGTCGTACGACTTAGGACTTGGGGAAAACGCGGCAGTGTCTTAGGTCGGAGGCTTTTAGGTCGTGACCGACTTATGTTGAGTCGGCACTGGTCTTGAGTCGTGAGTCGGTAGGTGTTGAGTCGGTTTGGGTTTGAGTCGTATGACCTTGTGCCTTGGTGTATTGAGTCGTTTGCAACTGAGTCGGTAGGCACGACTTAACGATGAGTCGTAAGTCGTTAGGCAGCTTGGTGTTGAGTCGTTGATTAGTTAGGTCGGCTCTGGTATTAAGTCGTAGGTCGGCAGGGTTGTTGAGTCGTGTGAGTGGCTTATGGTAAGTCAGCATGTGGATGAGTCGGGGACGACTCAGGAGTTGGGTCGGCGACGACCTAAGAGCGACGACTCATGGTTGATTCAGCCTATAAATAGAGGGGTTTGGCTCACTTTTTGGCACCGGTTTTTGAAGCGACGAAGTGCTGCCATTTTGAAGACTCGACTACAACATTTCTTCACCTTCTTTTCTCTATTCCAATCTAGTTCTAACATCCATCCAAGATCGAAGATTTAGATTGAAGATTCAAGTGCCAAAGTTGAAGATCTTCATCCGTTTGAGCTAGATTTCATCGATTGAGACGAGATATTGCCGGATCAAGCCTTGATCTTTGCTGTCCAGATCTGAAGTTGATTGATTTTAGGTTGTTTTGGTGATTTGGTGAGTGGTAGTTATCTCTCACGCGGATCCAAAGGAGTATATTGGATTGGTGGCATGTTTGGGTGTTAAAGTTAGAGATTTCATGCATTTTTCTCAGATCTAAGTCTAGATCCATGGTTTTTGGAGATGTTTACTTATGCAAGTTTGTTTAATAAGCATTAGAGACAAAACCCATGTTTTATAATTGATAGATCTATGCTAAAAACCATGATTTCACATATGTTGGACTTTTGCTCGTTTATTTACGAAATTCCCATTATAGTTGATATTGCTTAAATTGCTTAATAGATCTTGTTTGAATGATTGATTATTTGAATGTATGATTGATTTGATTGTTTCCAAGTTAGCTAGTAGTTGATTTGGAACAAGATGATGAAAGAGGATTCAAAAGCTATGGAAGAAGGCTCTTGAATGGTGAAAGCTGCTTAAGGCATATGTAGCGGATGTTGAAGCTCATATGTATAGATTGGATGATGATGAGATGGAACTTTGCCATGATGCGATGAGGCAAACCATGTTGTTGAGTTGAGACTTTGCTTTGATGTGATGAAGTGAAGTATGATGTGAGTCTTGGCTTAATCCAAGCAGGGATCATTCCAAGCATGTTGATAACTTGAAGAGTAGTTCAAGTTGGTTGATAATGGATTGTTCAAGAGGTAGCTTGAGCTTGTATGAGGATAGTCGTCAAGAAGGATGGCTAGGAGGCTTGGATCTCGTCGTTGTTGAAGGTTCTAGCATGCTCAAAAGCAAGAGTACATGGGGCGCCCATAACGACTACAGGTAGGTAGTCGGGACACCCAAAAGACTACAGGTAGGTAGTTGAGTACTCTGGGCAAAGTAGATAAGTCCTAGGCACAAGGCAGTGTGCGGAGTTATGGTTAGAACCGGGGTTACCATTAGCCCTTGACAGATGGTCATTCAACTAACGGTGAAATCGAGGCAAGGATGACAGTGATAGCCAGAGTCATGGATGTTTGGTTGTATTATCATTCGGCTTCAAGAGCGGTGTTTTCTGGGTGCTTATCTGATCTTGGTTTAGGCCTTGGGGGTTTGTATTTGGAAAACATCGTCCTTGACTCGAGTGGTATTCGCTTTACCTTAATTGTCTATGTTGTTATGCTTGCTTCTCCTTAGTGTATGTCTGGGGCTATCACTGTAGAAAGAGGTGGAGTGGGATGGTTTGGTTCCTATTCCTTTTATCCTTTATGCTCTTTTGGTATGTTTGATAGTTAATTTACTGCTCACTAAGACTTTGTCTGACTCAAGGTTTTATGTCTCCTCTTATTACCTTGGGCTGTTCATCCATGTTGGGATGGGCAGACTAGGTAGCAGGTGACAGGTGCTGTGCTAGGAGTTCTACGCTGAAGATGACGAAGACGAGCAGGAGGCTTTGCATATTAGTTTTCTTACTATATGTACTGGGTATCCGCTGCTGTATTTGGTTGAGTGATTTGTAGTGAGGCTTTCATGTATGGATTTGTGTAGATGATTGTATAAAACTACTGTGATGCTTATATGATGATGTTTCTGTTCTATGGAGCTTCACTATATTATATTTCTCTATTGTATTTTATCCATGCGCTGTGAGTTATGCGATAGAGATTCTTTTGTTTTGTTTTACCCTGACTATCGTCCATGGCTGCCTGGCACACCTTTCAGCGCATTATTTCCTTGTTTTGGTGCGGGAGTCATGGGCGGTCGTCACATTTGGTATCAGAGCTTTGGTTAATCGATTTTAGCCAACGCTCGCTGATGTAACTACGTAAGAGAGACGTAATTGTATTTTGATGGATGATTACTATATATAATATAGTAGTTTAGAAGGGTTTGAACTCCTTATGCAGTTGTTTCTTAAGGTGTTCTAATCATTCTTATTTACAGATATTAAGGATGAGTCGAAGTGAGAGACAAGCTGCGAGGGGTAGCCGTGATGCTAGGGAAGCTGTTGATTATGCTCCTATGTTTGAGGCCATGATGACTTCAATCATGAGGAGAATACCAGCTTCAGGATCATCTGTGGATGTGGGAGTTCAGGTCCAAGCTCCAAGACTAGTGGATTTTGCCAAGCTCTGTAAGGATTATACTGCTCTTGGAGGGAAGGTCTTCTTAGGGACGGAGTCGACTATTGAGGTGCAAAGGTGGATAGATGCTTGCAAAAGGATCTTTGGTGACTTAGGGATTGAGGATGCAACTAAGAGGAAGCTTGCATCGAGACAGCTTCAGGGAAGAGCTGTTGATTGGTGGAATTCTATCACTATAGATACCCCAGAAGAAGAGATTACTTGGGAGCAATTCCAAGTTAGATTTGAAGCTAAGTTCATCTCTACTGCTCAGAAATCGGTCTTGTTTAAGAGGTTTGTGGAGCTCAAGCAGGGTGGGAGGCCTGTTCTTGAGTACATTTCTGAGTTTGAAGCTTTGTCTAAGTATGCCAGATCGTATATTGATTCTCCCTACCAGAAGAATGAAAAGTTTGTGACTGGTCTGGATGCTTATCTTGGGAGGCAGTTAGTGGATCATCTGGACGATCCATTTGAGAAGCTTGTGGAAAAAGCTCTTAGGCATGAGAGTTTGTTTCCTAGGGAAAGTTCTGTCGTTTCTGTAACCAGGGAAGGATCTAAACCACAGCAGAGTGGCAATAAGAAGAGGAAACAACAGCAACAGAGGGGTAGGGATGGCCAGAAGAAGCCGAAGAGTGAAGTGACTTGCTATAACTGCCAGCAGAAGGGCCATCTTTACAAAGATTGTAAGAATCCCAAGGTGCCGGGAAAGTGTTACAACTGTGATAAGCTGGGACATATCAAGAAGGACTGTCCAGAACCGAGGAAAGATAGGCAGGTTGTGCAAGCCTATGCTTTGGGGGCTGTTCCATCGTCTTCGAAAGCTCCTACTGCTGAGGAGAAGGGGAAGAGTGTGGTAGTTCAAGGTACTCTTTCTATTTGTGGTGTTCCAGTTAGAGTGTTGTTTGATACTGGAGCGTCGCATTCTTTTGTTTGTGATGATTTGGTAAGCCGGTTAGGTATGAAACCGGATATTGTTGATAGGCCATTGGTTGTGACTAATCCGGTAGGGGGTTCGTCATGTTTGTGTATGTTATGTCGTGGTCTAGTTGTGTCGAGTCATGATTGCTCGTTTGTTTGTGATTGCTTTGTTCTGAACTTTGCGGGGTTCGGAATTATTTTGGGCATGGACTGGCTTAGGAAGTATGCGGCTAGGATTGATTGTGAGAGGCTTGAGGTGACAGTCGGAAATGTGGAAGGGCGAAAGGTTGTGATACGATGTAAGCATGAAGAAGGCGTCTTCATGAGCTTCATGTATTCGCTAGTTGTTCCACGGGATGGACTGTCATCGGTGCCTATTGTGAATGAGTTTGAGAATGTCTTTGAGGAAGTCAAAGGGTTGCCGCCGCATAGGGAGATCGAGTTTCGTATCGATCTAGTTGAGGGAGCCAGACCTGTTGTGATGCCTCTTAGGCGGATGGCACCGAGGGAGCAGCAAGAGCTGAAGGTGCAAGTTGATGACCTTTTGCAGAAAGGATTCATTCGGAGAAGTGTGTCCGAATGGGGTGCGCCAGTTGTGTTCGCAACCAAAGCGGATGGATCGTTGAGGTTGTGTGTGGATTATCGTGAGCTGAATAAGGTGACTAAGAAGAACAAGTATCCATTGCCGAGAATAGATGACTTGTTTGATCAGCTTCACGAGGCTAAGGTGTTTTCTCAGATGGATTTGGCAACGGGATTTCACCAGTTGAGAGTGGCGAAGGATAGTGTGCCGAAGACTGCTTTTAGGACACCATCCGGGTTTTATGAGTGGCTGGTAATGCCGTTTGGATTGACTAACGCACCAGCATATTTTGTGGATCTTATGAATAGAGTATTCAGAGATCAGTTAGATAAGTTCGTGCTTGTGTTCGTGGATGATATCCTGATTTATTCCAGAACTGAAGAAGAGCACAAGACGCACTTGAGGATTGTTTTGGAAATTTTGCGGAAACATCAGCTGAAGGCTAAGTTTTCGAAGTGTCACTTCTGGAAGAGTGAAGTGAGGTTCTTAGGCCATGTTATTTCTGGAAATGGAATAGCGGTTGACCCCGCTAAGGTGGCAGCGATCCAGGATTGGGTTAGACCTAAGAATGCATCTGATGTGAGAAGTTTTCTTGGATTAGCAGGATACTATCGTCGGTTTATCAAAGACTTTTCCAAGATAGCTGCACCGTTGACAGGATTGACGAAGAAGAACCAAGTGTTCAGATGGGATGATAAGTGTGAGCAAGCTTTCGTAATCCTGAAAGAGCGACTGACGAGCGCTCCTGTTTTGACTATTCCAAGTGGGAATGATGAGATGGTGGTTTACACCGATGCATGTGGTACTGGACTTGGAGCAGTGCTAATGCAGAAGGATAAAGTTGTTGCATATGCAAGTCGACAACTGAAGCCGCATGAGAGGAACTATCCGACTCATGATTTGGAGTTAGCGGCAATTGTGTTTGCTTTGAAGATGTGGAGACACTATCTATTGGGAGTTAGATTCGAGTTGTTTACAGATCATAAGTCGTTGAAGTATCTGTTCTCCCAAAAGGATTTGAATCTTCGACAGCAAAGGTGGCTAGAGTTCTTAGCATCGTATGATTTTGGTATAGCCTATACTCCAGGGAAAGGTAACGCAGTGGCAGATGCGTTAAGTCGAAGACATGCAGGTTTGGGAGCCATGTTTTCGGAATGGAAGAGTCTTGAGTATTTGGCTGGATTTGACTTCAGGCCTAGATGTGAATTGGAACCTAAGATGTTGGCAAACTTATCGATAAGGCCTACTCTTGTGGAAAGGGTTGGCGAGAGCCAAAAGGGAGATGATAAGCTTGTCAAGATTATCTGTGATTTGGAATCTGGATTGGACCCGGAGAAGGATAAGGGATTCGAGGTCGATCGAGAGGGTTGGCTTCGAAAGCAAGGGCGACTAGTTGTTCCCGATGTAGATGGATTGAGAGATGAAGTTCTGAGGGAGAGTCATCACTCGAAGTTGACAATTCATCCAGGTGGAAATAAGATGTATCGGGATATGAAGAGAACCTACTACTGGGAAGGTATGAAGAAGGATGTTGGAAATTTTATTTCCAAGTGTATGAATTGCCAGTTGGTGAAAGCTGAGCAGAAGAAGCCCAGTGGATTGCTTCAGCCATTAGAGGTTCCTACATGGAAGTGGGAGCAAGTGTCGATGGACTTTATCGATGGTCTACCTAGGACAAGAGCAGGGAATGAAGGGATTTGGGTCATAGTAGATCGTTTGACCAAGAGTGCAAGGTTCATTCCTGTTCGATCGACTAGGACTGCATCGAAGTTGGCTGAATTATATGTGAAGTGGATAGTTCGTTTCCATGGTGTTCCGAAGAGTATAGTGAGCGATCGAGATCCATTGTTCACTAGTAGATTTTGGAAGAGCTTCCAGGAAGTTTTGGGAACTGAGTTGTGTTTGAGTACAGCTTATCACCCTCAAACAGATGGTCAGACTGAGAGAGTCAACCGAGTTTTGGAAGATCTTCTTAGAGCATGTGTTTTGGACTTCGGAGGATCATGGGAAGATCACCTTCATTTGGTGGAGTTTGCTTATAATAACAGTTATCAGTCGAGTATTGGTATGGCACCATATGAGGCATTATATGGAAGACCGTGTAACTCTCCGACATGTTGGTTGGAAACTGGAGAAAAGCTGATACTTGGGCCAGAGATGATTCGACAGACTTCAGATTGTATAGAGATCATTCGGCAACAAATGAAGGCAGCCCAAGATCGTCAGAAAAGTTATGCCGATAATCGTCGTAAGGATTTGGAATTCGACGTAGGTGATATGGTTTTTGTGAAGATTTCTCCTCTGAAGAGTGTCATTAGATTCGGGAAGAAAGGAAAGTTAACTCCGAGATTTGTTGGACCATTCCCGATTATCGAGCGTATTGGAAAGCTCGCTTATAGATTGGAGTTACCGGAAAAGATGGCGGGTGTGCACAGTGTTTTTCATGTATCTTATCTACGGAAGTATATGCACGACCCAACTACGGTGGTTTCTGCTGATAGCTGTGAAGACTTGGAGGTTGATCCAGTTGTTTCGAGACCTCGTAAGCCGCTTCGTATTGTTGAAACCGATACGAAACAGCTTAGGAGGAAGACGATTACGTTGCTCAAGGTACAATGGAGTGATGATGTTAACGACTGTACATGGGAGGAGGAAGAGAGGATGAAGGCAGCTCATCCCGGACTCTTCGAGGTATGGCCCTAAAGTGTCGTGACATCTCATGAATTTGTAGCTTGTTCTAAGTCATAGAATTCTGCATGCTAGGTTAGAATTGGATGCATGGTTTGTTGATTGCTATGGATGGTAGGCATGCGGAATAATTGTGATTGCTGTTGTTTGCTTGGAATTTCGAGGGCGAAATTCCTAAGGGGGAGAGAATGTAACGACCCGTATTTTTACGTGTCGATAAATCGTAGAATTTACAGGTTGTTAGTGTTGTTTGTGTTGCTTCTAGCTTGAGTCGTTTAGGAGTTGACCCGAGTGCAAGTAATGAGTCGTGACCGACTCATAGGCATAGCTAAGTTAGGTGATGAGTCGTGACCGACTCATAGGGGACCGACTCAAGGAGGGGTAGCGGTTTAAAGTGTTGGCCGAGATAAGGATGGACCGACTCAAGAAGTTAGGCGACTCATAGGATGACCGACTCATAGAGGGCCGAGATAAGAAGTGTGGCCGAGTCAACGAGTTACGACTCATAGGGTTTGCCGAGTTAAGGAGTTAACGGGTTAAGGGTGTAGCGACTTAAGGGGTTTAGGCTTAGGTCGTGGGTAATGAGTCGGCAGGGTTTTGAGTCGTAGGGCCTGATGAGTCGTGAGTCGGCATCATAGTTGAGTAGTGAGTGTGTATTGTTGAGTCGTCGTACGACTTAGGACTTGGGGAAAACGCGGCAGTGTCTTAGGTCGGAGGCTTTTAGGTCGTGACCGACTTATGTTGAGTCGGCACTGGTCTTGAGTCGTGAGTCAGTAGGTGTTGAGTCGGTTTGGGTTTGAGTCGTATGACCTTGTGCCTTGGTGTATTGAGTCGTTTGCAACTGAGTCGGTAGGCACGACTTAACGATGAGTCGTAAGTCGTTAGGCAGCTTGGTGTTGAGTCGTTGATTAGTTAGGTCGGCTCTGGTATTAAGTCGTAGGTCGGCAGGGTTGTTGAGTCGTGTGAGTGGCTTATGGTAAGTCAGCATGTGGATGAGTCGGGGACGACTCAGGAGTTGGGTCGGCGACGACCTAAGAGCGACGACTCATGGTTGATTCAGCCTATAAATAGAGGGGTTTGGCTCACTTTTTGGCACCGGTTTTTGAAGCGACGAAGTGCTGCCATTTTGAAGACTCGACTACAACATTTCTTCACCTTCTTTTCTCTATTCCAATCTAGTTCTAACATCCATCCAAGATCGAAGATTTAGATTGAAGATTCAAGTGCCAAAGTTGAAGATCTTCATCCGTTTGAGCTAGATTTCATCGATTGAGACGAGATATTGCCGGATCAAGCCTTGATCTTTGCTGTCCAGATCTGAAGTTGATTGATTTTAGGTTGTTTTGGTGATTTGGTGAGTGGTAGTTATCTCTCACGCGGATCCAAAGGAGTATATTGGATTGGTGGCATGTTTGGGTGTTAAAGTTAGAGATTTCATGCATTTTTCTCAGATCTAAGTCTAGATCCATGGTTTTTGGAGATGTTTACTTATGCAAGTTTGTTTAATAAGCATTAGAGACAAAACCCATGTTTTATAATTGATAGATCTATGCTAAAAACCATGATTTCACATATGTTGGACTTTTGCTCGTTTATTTACGAAATTCCCATTATAGTTGATATTGCTTAAATTGCTTAATAGATCTTGTTTGAATGATTGATTATTTGAATGTATGATTGATTTGATTGTTTCCAAGTTAGCTAGTAGTTGATTTGGAACAAGATGATGAAAGAGGATTCAAAAGCTATGGAAGAAGGCTCTTGAATGGTGAAAGCTGCTTAAGGCATATGTAGCGGATGTTGAAGCTCATATGTATAGATTGGATGATGATGAGATGGAACTTTGCCATGATGCGATGAGGCAAACCATGTTGTTGAGTTGAGACTTTGCTTTGATGTGATGAAGTGAAGTATGATGTGAGTCTTGGCTTAATCCAAGCAGGGATCATTCCAAGCATGTTGATAACTTGAAGAGTAGTTCAAGTTGGTTGATAATGGATTGTTCAAGAGGTAGCTTGAGCTTGTATGAGGATAGTCGTCAAGAAGGATGGCTAGGAGGCTTGGATCTCGTCGTTGTTGAAGGTTCTAGCATGCTCAAAAGCAAGAGTACATGGGGCGCCCATAACGACTACAGGTAGGTAGTCGGGACACCCAAAAGACTACAGGTAGGTAGTTGAGTACTCTGGGCAAAGTAGATAAGTCCTAGGCACAAGGCAGTGTGCGGAGTTATGGTTAGAACCGGGGTTACCATTAGCCCTTGACAGATGGTCATTCAACTAACGGTGAAATCGAGGCAAGGATGACAGTGATAGCCAGAGTCATGGATGTTTGGTTGTATTATCATTCGGCTTCAAGAGCGGTGTTTTCTGGGTGCTTATCTGATCTTGGTTTAGGCCTTGGGGGTTTGTATTTGGAAAACATCGTCCTTGACTCGAGTGGTATTCGCTTTACCTTAATTGTCTATGTTGTTATGCTTGCTTCTCCTTAGTGTATGTCTGGGGCTATCACTGTAGAAAGAGGTGGAGTGGGATGGTTTGGTTCCTATTCCTTTTATCCTTTATGCTCTTTTGGTATGTTTGATAGTTAATTTACTGCTCACTAAGACTTTGTCTGACTCAAGGTTTTATGTCTCCTCTTATTACCTTGGGCTGTTCATCCATGTTGGGATGGGCAGACTAGGTAGCAGGTGACAGGTGCTGTGCTAGGAGTTCTACGCTGAAGATGACGAAGACGAGCAGGAGGCTTTGCATATTAGTTTTCTTACTATATGTACTGGGTATCCGCTGCTGTATTTGGTTGAGTGATTTGTAGTGAGGCTTTCATGTATGGATTTGTGTAGATGATTGTATAAAACTACTGTGATGCTTATATGATGATGTTTCTGTTCTATGGAGCTTCACTATATTATATTTCTCTATTGTATTTTATCCATGCGCTGTGAGTTATGCGATAGAGATTCTTTTGTTTTGTTTTACCCTGACTATCGTCCATGGCTGCCTGGCACACCTTTCAGCGCATTATTTCCTTGTTTTGGTGCGGGAGTCATGGGCGGTCGTCACATATAGGGTGCAACATCCGCGGTGCAAGGTGCAACATCCGTCCGAAATGGCGAAACAGTGTCGTACGACTTTTAGAAATGCGTGCATGGAAATGAAACGGAACAGTACCATGGTGCACCATTCTCTAGCGATGGTAATTCGAAGACGAGGCACGGTAATCCCTTTTTACCGTTAAAATCCGGTGTCGAAAAAACGAAGGGTAAAAAACTTACGAGACCCGATTGAGATTCGGGTTGTCCTTGTTGGGCATTAATCTATCCGTTGATGGCTGAAAGCAGTCAAAGCCGTAACACTCCCCGTGGCCTTTGTTTTGACATGCTGTGGCTCCCGTAACTATAAACGAGCCAGAAGTTATGGTCGTCCGAATAATCGATATCTACAGGGTGCAACATCCGCGGTGCAAGGTGCAACATCCGTCCGAAATGGCGAAACAGTGTCGTACAACTTTTAGAAATGCATGCATGGATTTGAAATGGAGCAGTACCACGGTGCACCACTCTCCAGCGATGGTAAATCGAAGATGAGCCACAGTAATCCCATTTTACCGTTAAAATCCGGTGTCGAAAAAACGAAGGGTAAAAAACTTACGAGACCCGATTGAGATTTGGGTTGTCCTTTTCGGCCATTAATCTACCCGTTGACGGCTGAAAGCTATCAAAATCGTAGAACTCACCGTGGCCTTCGTTTTGACAGGTTATGGCTCCCGTAACTCTAAACGAGCCAGAAGTTATGGCCGTCCGAATAATCGATATCTACAGGGTGCAACGTCCGCGGTGCAAGGTGCAACATCCGTCCGAAATGGCGAAACAGTGCCGTACGACTTTTAGAAATGCGTGCATGGATTTGGAATGGAACAGTACCATGGTGCACCACTCTCCAGCGATGGTAAATCGAAGACGAGCCACGGTAATCCCGTTTTCCGTTAAAATCCGGCGTCGAAAAAACGATGGGTAAAAAACTTACGAGACCCGATTGAGATTCGGGTTGTCCTTTTTGGGCTTTAATCTATCCGTTGATGGCTGAAAGCTGTCAAAGCCGTAGAACTCACCGTGGCCTTCGTTTTGACAGATTATGGCTCCCGTAACTCTAAACGAGCCAGAAGTTATGACCGTCCGAATAATCGATATCTACAGGGCGCAACATGCGCGTTGCAAGGTGCAACATCCGTCCGAAATGGCGAAACAGTGCCGTACGACTTTTAGAAATGCGTGCATGGACTTGAAATGGAACAGTACCATGGTGCGCCACTCTCCAGCGATGGTAAATCGAAGACGAGGCACGGTAATCCCGTTTTACCGTAAAAATCCGGTGTCGAAAAAACGAAGGGTAAAAAACTTACGAGGCCCAATTGAGATTCGGGTTGTCCTTTTTGGTCATTAATCTATCTGTTGACGGCTGAAAGTGGTCAAACCGTAAAACTCACCGTGGCCTTCGTTTTGACAGGTTATGGCTCCCGTAACTCTAAACGAGCCAGAAGTTATGGCCGTCCGAATAATCGAAATCTACAGGGTGCAACATCCGCGGTGAAAGGTGCAACATCCGTCCGAAATGGCGAAACATTGTTGTACGACTTTTAGAAATGCGTGCATGGATTTGAAACGGAACAGTACCATGGTGCACCACACTCCAACGATGGTAAATCGAAGACGAGCCACGGTAATCCCGTTTTACCGTAAAAATCCGGTGTCAAAAAAACGGAGGGTAAAAAACTTACGAGGCCCGATTGAGATTCGGGTTGTCCTTTTCGGTCATTAATCTATCCGTTGACGGCTGAAAGCGGTCAAAACCGTAGAACTCACCATGGCCTTCGTTTTGACAGGTTATAACTCCCGTAACTCTAAACGAGCCAGAAGTTATGGCCGTCCGAATAATCGATATCTATTGGGTGCAACATCCGCGGTGCAAGGTGCAACATCCGTCCGAAATGGCGAAACAATGTCGTTCGACTTTTAGAAATGCGTGCATGGATTTGAAATGGAACGGTAACATGGTGCACCACTCACCAGCAAAGGTAAATCGAAGACGAGCCACGGTAATCCCGTTTTACCGTAAAAATCCGGTGTCGAAAAAACGAAGGGCAAAAATCTTACGAGACCTGATTGAGATTCGGGTTGTCCTTTTCGGGCATTAATCTATCCATTGACGGCTGAAAGATGTCAAAGCCGTTGAACTCACCGTGGCCTTCGTTTTGACAGGTTATGGCCCCCGTAACTCTAAACGAGCCAGAAGTTATGGCCGTCCGAATAATTGATATCTACAGGGTGCAACATCCGCGGTGCAAGGTGCAACATCCGTCCGAAATGGCGAAAAAGTGCCGTACGACTTTTAGAAATGCATGCATGGATTTGAAACGGAACAGTACCATGGTGCACCACTCTCCAGCGATGGTAAATCGAAGACGAGCCACGGTAATCCCGTTTTACCGTTAAAATCCGGTGTCGAAAAAACGAAGGGTAAAAAACTTACGAGACCCGATTGAGATTCGGGTTGTCCTTTTCGGGCATTAATCTATCCATTGACGGATGAAAGCTGTCGAAGCCGTAGAAGTCAACGTGGTCTTCGTTTTGATAGGTTATGGCTCCCGTAACTCTAAACGAGCCAGAAGTTATGGCCCTCCGAATAATTGATATCTACAGTGTGCAACGTCCGCGGTGCAAGGTGCAACATCCGTCCGAAATGGCGAAACAGTGTCGTACGACTTTTAGAAATGCGTGCATTGATTTGAAACGGAACAGTACCATGGTGCACCACTCTCCAGCGATGGTAAATCAAAGACGAGCCACAGTAATCCCGTTTTATCGTTAAAATCCAACGTCGAAAAAACAATGGGTAAAAAACTAACGAGACCCGATTGAGATTCGGGTTGTCCTTTTTGGGCATTAATCTATCCGTTGACGACTAAAAGCTATCAAAGCCGTAGAACTCACGGTGGCCTTCGTTTTGACAGGTTATGGTACCCGTAACTCTGAACGAGGCAGAAGTTATGACCGTCCGAATAATCGATATCTACAGGGTGCAACATCCGTGGTGCAAGGTACAACATCCGTCCGAAACGGCGAAACAGTGCCGTACGACTTTTAGAAATGCGTGCATGGATTTGAAACGGAATAGTACCATTGTGCACCACTCTCCAGCGATATTAAATCGAAGACGAGGCACGATAATCCCGTTTTACCGTAAAAATCCGGTGTCGAAAAAACGAAGGGTAAAAAACTTACGAGGCCCGATTGAGATTCGGGTTGTAATTTTTGCGCATTAATCTATATGTTGACGGCTGAAAGCGGTCAAAGCCGTAAAACTCACCGTGGCCTTCGTTTTGACGCGTTATGGCTCCCGTAGCTCTAAACGTGCCAGAAGTTATGGCCGTCCGAATAATCGATATCTACAGGGTGCAACATCCGGGGTGCAAGGTGCAACATCCGTCCGAAATGGCGAAACAGTGCCGTACGACTTTTAGAAATGCATGCATGGATTTGAAACGGAACAGTACCATGGTGCACCACTCTCCAGCGATGGTAAATCGAAGACGAGCCACGGTAATCCCGTTTTACCGTAAAAATCCGGTGTCGAAAAAACGAAGGGTAAAAAACTTACGTGACCCGATTGAGATTCGGGTTGTCCTTTTCAGGCATTAATCTATCCGTTGACGGTTGAAAGCAGTCAAAGCCGTAGAACTCACCGTGGCCTTCATTTTGACAGGTTATGGCTCCCGTAAATCAAAACGAGCCAGAAGTTATGGCCGTCCGAATAATCGTTATCTACAGGGTGCAACATCCGCGGTGCAAGGTGCAACATCCATCCGAAATGGCGAAATTGTGCCGTACGACTTTTAGAAATGCATGCATGGATTTGAAATGGAACAGTACCATGGTGCACCACTCTCCAGCGATGGTAAATCGAAGAAGAGCCACGGTAATCCCATTTTACCGTTAAAATCTGGTGTCGAAAAAACGAAGGGTAAAAAACTTACGAGACCCGATTGAGATTCGGGTTGTCCTTTTTGGGCATTAATCTATCCATTGATGGCTGAAAGCTGTCAAAGCCGTAGAACTCACCGTGGCCTTCGTTTTGACAGGTTATGGCTCCCGTAACTCTAAACGAGCCAGAAGTTATGACCGTCCGAATAATCGATATCTACAGGGTGCAACATCCGCGGTGCAAGGTGCAACATCCGTCCGAAATGGCGAAACAGTGCCGTACGACTTTTAGAAATGCGTGCATGGATTTGAAACGGAACAGTACCATGGTGCACCACTCTCCAGCGATGGTAAATTGAAGACGAGGGACGGTAATCCCTTTTTACCGTAAAAATCCGGTGTCGAAAAAACGAAGGGTAAAAAACTTACGAGACCCGATTGAGATTCGGGTTGTCCTTTTTGGGCATTAATCTATCCATTGACGGCTGAAAGTGGTCAAAGCCATAAAACTCACCGTTGCCTTCGTTTTGACAGGTTATGGCTCCCGTAACTCTAAACGAGCCTGAAGTTATGGTCGTCCGAATAATCGATATTTACAGGGTGCAACATCCGCGGTGCAAGGTGCAACATCCGTCCGAAATGGCGTAACAGTGTCGTATGACTTTTAGAAATGCATGCATGGATTTGAAACGGAACAGTACCATGGTGCACCACTCTCCAGCGATGGTAAATCGAAGACGAGCCACGGTAATCCCGTTTTACTGTAAAAATCCGGTGTCGAAAAAACGAAGGGTAGAAAACTTACGAGACCCGATTGACATTCGGGTTGTCCTTTTCGGGCATCAATATATCCGTTGATGGCTGAAAGCTGTTAAAGCCGTAGAACTCACCGTGGCCTTCGTTTTGACAGGTTATGGCTCCCGTAATTCCAAACGATCTAGAAGTTATGGCCGTCCGAATAATCGATATCTACAGGGCGCACATCCGTGTTGCAAGGTGCAACATCCGTCCGAAATGGCGAAACAGTGCCGTACGACTTTTAGAAATGTGTGCATGGATTAGAAATGGAACAGTACCATGGTGTACCACTCTCCAGCGATGGTAAATCGAAGACGAACCACGGTAATCCTGTTTTACCGTTAAAATCTGGCGTCGAAAAAACGAAGGGTAAAAAACTTACGAGACCCGATTGAGATTCGGGTTGTCCTTTTTGGGCATTAATCTAACCGTAGATGGCTGAAAGCTGTCAAAGCCGTAGAACTCACCGTGGCCTTCGTTTTGACAGGTTATGGTTCCGTAACTCTAAACGACCCTGAAGTTATGACCGTCAGAATAATCGATGTTTACAGGGTGCAACATCCGCGGTGCAAGGTTCAACATCCGTCCGAAATGGCGAAACAATGCCGTACGACTTTTAGAAATGCGTGCATGGATTTAAAACGGAATAGTACCATGGTGCACCACTCTCTAGCGACGGTAAATCGAACACGAGGCACGGTAATCCCGTTTTACCGTAAAAATCCGGTGTCGAAAAAACGAAGGGTAAAAAACTTACGAGGCCCGATTGCGATTCGGGTTGTTCTTTTTGGGCATTGATCTATCCGTTGACAGCTGAAAGTGGTCAAAGCCGTAGAACTCACAGTGGCCTTCGTTTTGACAGGTTATGGCTCCCGTAACTCTATACGAGCCAAAAGTTATCGCCGTCCGAATAATCGATATCTACAGGGTGCAACATCTGCGGTGCAAGGTGCAACATCCGTCCGAAATGGCGAAACAGTGGCGTACGACTTTTAGAAATGCGTGCATGGATATGAAACGGAACAGTACCATGGTGCACCACTCTCCAGCGATGGTAAATCGAAGATGAGGCACGGTAATCCCGTTTTACCGTAAAAATCCGGTGTCGAAAAAACGAAGGCTAAAAAACTTACGAGACCCGATTGAGATTCGGGTTGTCCTTTTTGGGCTTTAATCTATCTGTTGGCGGCTAAAAGTGGTCAAAGCCGTAGAACTCAGCGTGGCCTTCGTTTTGACATGTTATGGCTCCCGTAATTCTTAACGAGCCAGAAGTATGGCCGTTCGAATAATCGATATCTACAGGGTGCAACATCCGCGGTGCAAGGTGCAACATCCGTCCGAAATGGCGAAACAGTGGCATACGACTTTTAGAAATGCGTGCATGGATTTGAAACGGAACAGTACCATGGTGCACCACTCTCCAGCGATGGTAAATCGAAGACGAGGCACGGTAATCCCGTTTTACCGTAAAAATCCGGTGTCGAAAAAACGAAGGCTAAAAAACTTACGAGACCCGATTGAGATTCGGGTTGTCCTTTTTGGGCATTAATCTATCTGTTGACGGCTAAAAGCGGTCAAAGCCGTAGAACTCACCGTGGCCTTCGTTTTGACAGATTATGGATCCAGTAACTCTAAACGAGCCAGAAGTTATGGCCGTCCGAATAATCGATATCTACAGGGTGCAACATCCGCGGTGCAAGGTGCAACATCCGTCCGAAATGGCGAAGAAGTGTCGTACGACTTTTAGAAATGCATGCATGAATTTGAAACGGAACAGTACCATGGTGCACCACTCTTCAGCGATGGTAAATCGAAGACGAGCCACGGTAATCCCGTTTTACCGTAAAAATGCGGTGTCGAAAAAACGAAGGGTAAAAAACTTACGAGAACCGATTGAGATTCGGGTTGTTCTTTTCGGGCATTAATCTATCCGTTGACGGTTGAAAGCTGTCAAAGCCGTAGAACTCACCGTGGCCTTCGTTTTGACCGGTTATGGCTCCCGTAACTCTAAACGAGCCAGAAGTTATGGCCGTCCGAATAATCGATATCTACAGGGTGCATCGTCCGCGGTGCAAGGAGCAAAATCCGTCCGAAATGGCGAAATAGTGCCGTATGACTTTTAGAAATGCGTGCATGGATTTGAAACGGAACAGTACCATGGTGCACCACTCTCCAGCGATGGTAAATCGAAGACGAGCCATGGTAATCCCGTTTTACCTTTAAAATCCGGCGGCGAAAAAACGATGGGTAAAAAACTTACGAGACCCGATTGAGATTCGGGTTGTCCTTTTTGGGCATTAATCTATCAGTTGACAGATAAAAGCTGTCAAAGCCGTAGAACTCACCGTGGCCTTCGTTTTGACAGGTTATGGCTCCCGTAAATCTAAACGAGCCAGAAGTTATGACTGTCCGAATAATCGATATCTACAGGGTGCAACATCCGCGGTGCAAGGTGCAACATCCGTCCGAAATGGCAAAACTGTGCCTTACGACTTTTAGAAATGCGTGCATGGATTTGAAACGGAACAGTGCCATGGTGCACCACTCTCCAGCGATGGTAAATCGAAGACGAGCCATGGTAATCCCGTTTTACCGTTAAAATCCGGTGTCGAAAAAACGAAGGGTAAAAAACTTACGAGACCCGATTGAGATTCGGGTTGTCCTTTTCGGGCATTAATCTATCCGTTGACGGCTGAAAGCTGTCAAAGCCGTAGAAATCACCATGGCCTTTGTTTTGACAGGTTATGGCCACCGTAACTCTAAACGAGCCAGAAGTTATGACCGTCCGAATAATCGATATCTAAAGGGAGCAACATCCGCGGTGCAAGATGCAACATCCGTCCGAAAAGCGAAACAGTGTCGTACGACTTTTAGAAATGCGTGCATGGCTTTGAAACGGAATAGTACCATGGTGCACCACTCTCCAGCGATGGTAAATCGAAGACGAGGCACGGTAATCCCCTTTTACCGTAAAAATCCGGTGTCGAAAAAACGAAGGGTAAAAAACTTACGAGACTCGATTGAGATTCGGATTGTCCTTTTTGGGCATTAATCTCTCCATTGATGGGTGAAAGCGATCAAAGCCGTAGAACTCACCGTGGCCTTCGTTTTGACAGGTTATGGCTCCCGTAACTCTAAACGAGCCAGAAGTTATGGCCGTCCGAATAATCGATATCTACAGGGTGCAACATCCGCGGTGCAAGGTGCAACATCCGTCCGAAATGGTGAAACAGTGCCGTATGACTTTTAGAAATGCATGCATAGATTTGAAACGGAATAGTACCATGGTGCACCACTCTCCAGCGATGTTAAATCGAAGACGAGCCACGGAAATCCCGTTTTACCGTAAAAATCCGGTGTCGAAAAAACGAAGGGTAAAAAACTTACTAGACCCGATTGAGATTCGGGTTGCCCTTTTTGGGCATTATTCTGTCCGTTGACGGCTGAAAGCGGTCAAAACCGTAAAACTCACCGTGGCCTTCTTTTTGGCCGGTTATGGCTCCCGTAACTCTGAACGAGCCAGAAGTTATGGCCGTCCGAATAATCGATATCTACAGGGTGCAACATCTGTGGTGCAAGGTGCAACATCCGTCCGAAATGGCGAAAAAGTGCCGTACGACTTTTAGAAATGCATACATGGATTTGACACGGAACTGTACCATGGTGCACCACTCTCCAGCGATGGTAAATCGAAGGCGAGCCACGGTAATCCCGTTTCACTGTAAAAATCTGGTGTCGAAACAACGAAGGGTAAAAAACTTACGAGACCCGATTGAGATTCGGGTTATCCTTTTCGGGCATTAATCTATCCGTTGACGGCTGAAAGCTGTCAAAACCGAAGAACTCACTGAGGCATTCGTTTTGACAGGTTATGGCTCCCGTAACTCTAAACGATCCAGAAGTTATGGCCGTCCGAATAATCGATATCTACAGGGCACAACATCCGCGGTGCAAGGTGCAACATCCGTCCGAAATGGCGAAACAGTGCCGTAAGACTTTTTGAAATGCGTGCGTGGATTTGAAATGGAACAGTACCATGGTGCACCACTCTCCACCGATGGTAAATCGAAGACGAGCCACGGTAATCCCGTTTTACCGTTAAAATCCGGCGTCGAAAAAATGTTCGGTAAAAAACTTACGAGACCCGATTGAGATTCGGGTTGTCCTTTTTGGGCATTAATCTATCCGTTGATGGCTGAAAGATGTCAAAGCCGTAGAACTCACCGCGGCCTTCGTTTTGGAAGGTTATGGCTTCCGTAACTCTAAACGAGCCAGAAGTTATGACCGTCCGAATAATCGATATCTACTGGGTGCAACATCCGCGGTGCAAGGTGCAACATCCATCCGAAATGGCGAAAAAGTGCCGTACGACTTTTAGAAATGCATGCATGGATTTAAAACGGAACAGTACCATGGTGCACAACTCTCCAGCGATGGTAAATCGAAGACGAGGCACGGTAATCCCGTTTTACCGTAAAAATCCGGTGTCGATAAAACGAAGGGTAAAAAACTTACGAGACCCGATTGAAATTCGGGTTGTCCTTTTCGGGCATTAATCTATCCGTTGACGAATGAAAGCTGTCAAAGACGTAGAACTCACCATGGCCTTTGATTTGACAGGTTATGGCTCCCGTACCTCTAAACGAGCCAGAAGTTATGGCCGTCCGAATAATCGATATCTACATGGTGCAACATCCGCGGTGCAAGGAGCAACATCCGTCCGAAATGGCGAAACAGTGGCGTACGACTTTTAGAAATGCGTGCATGGATTTGAAACGGAACAGTTCATGTTGCACCACTCTCCAGCGATGGTAAATCGAAGACATGGCACGGTAATCCCGTTTTACCATAAAAATCCGGTGTCGAAAAAACGAAGGGTAAAAGACTTGCGAGACCCGATTGAGATTCGGGTTGTCCTTTTCGGGCATTAATCTATCCGTTGATGGCTGAAAGCTGTCAAAGCCGTAGAACTCACCGTGGCCTTCGTTTTTACAGGTTATGGCTTCCGTAACTCTAAACGAGCCATAAGTTATGGCCGTCCGAATAATCGATATGTACAGGGTGCAACATCCGTCCGAAATGGCGAAACATTGTCGTACGACCTTTAGAACTGCGTGCATGGATTTGAAACAGAACAGTTCCATGGTGCACCACTCTCCAGCGATGGTAAATCGAAGACGAGCCACGGTAATCCTGTTTTACCATTAAAATCCGCTGTCGAAAAAACAAAGGGTAAAAAACTTACGCGACCGGATTGAGATTCCGGTTGTCCTTTTCGGGCATTAATCTATCCATTGACGGCTGATAGCGGTCAAAGCCGTAAAACTCACCGTGGTCTTCGTTTTGACCGGTTATGGCTTCCGTAACTCTAAACGAGCCAGAAGTTATGGCCGTCCGAATAATCGATATGTACAGGTTGCAACATCCGCGGGGTAAGGTGCAACATCCGTCCGAAATGACGAAACAGTGTCGTACGACTTTTAGAAATGCGTGCATGGATTTGAAACGGAATAGTACCATGGTGCACCTCTCTCCAGCGATGGTAAATCGAAGACGAGGCACGGTAATCCCGTTTTACTGTAAAAATCCAGTGTCGAAAAAACGAAGGGTAAAAAACTTACGAGACCCGATTGAGATTCGGGTTGTCCTTTTCGGGCATTAATCTATCCGTTGACGGCTGAAAACTGTCAAAGCTGTAGAACTCACCATGGCCTTCGTTTTGACAGGTAATGCATCCCGTAATCTAAACGAGCCAGAAGTTATGGCTTTCCGAATAATCGATATATACAGGGTGCAACATCCGCGGTGCAAGGTGCAACATCCATCCGAAATGGCGAAACAGTGTCGTACAACTTTTAGAAATGCGTGCATGGATTTGAAACTGAACGGTACCATGGTGCACCACTCTCCAGCGATGGTAAATCGAAGACGAGCCACGGAAATCCCGTTTTACCGTAAAAATCCGGTGTCGCAAAAACGAAGGGTAAAAAACTTACGAACCCCGATTGAGATTCGGGTTGTCCTTTTCGGGCATTAATCTATCCGTTGACGGCTGAAACCTGTCAAAGCTGTAGAACTCACTGTGGCCTTCGTTTTGGAAGGTTATGGCTCCCGTAACTCTAAACGAGCCAGAAGTTATGACCGTCCGAATAATCGATATCTACAGGGTGCAACATCCGCGGTGCAAGGTGCAACATCCGTTCGAAATGGCGAAACAGTGGCGTACGACTTTTAGAAATGCGTGCATGGATTTGCAACGGAACAGTACCATGGTGCACCACTCTCCAGCGATGGTAAATCGAAGACGTGGCACGGTAATCCCGTTTTACAGTAAAAATCCGGTGAAGAAAAAACGAAGGGTAAAAAACTTACGAGACCCGATTGAGATTCGGGTTGTCCTTTTCGGGCATTAATCTATCCGTTGACGGCTGAAAGCTGTCAAAGCCGTAGAACTCACCGTGGCCTTCGTTTTGACAGGTTATGGCTCTCGGAACTCTAAGCGAGCCAGAAGTTATGGTCGTCCGAATAATCGATATGTACAGGGTGCAACATCCGCGGGGTAAGGTGCAACATCCGTCCGAAATGGCGGAACAGTGTCGTACGACTTTTAGAAATGCGTGCTTGGATTTGAAACGGAATAGTACCGTGGTGCACCACTCTCCATCGATGGTAAATGGAAGATGAGCCACGGTAATCCTGTTTTACCATTAAAATCCGGTGTCGAAAAAACGAAGGGTAAAAAACTTACGAGACCTGATTGAGATTCGGGTTGTCCTTTTCGGGCATTAATCTATCCGTTGACGGCTGAAAGCTGTCAAAGCCGTAGAACTCACCGTGGCCTTCGTTTTGACAGATTATGGCTCCCGTAACTCTAAACGAGCTAGAAGTTATGGCCGTTCGAATAATCGATACCTACAGGGTGCAACATCCGCGGTGCAAGGTGCAACATCCGTCCGAAATGGCGAAACAGTGTCGTACGACTTTTAGAAATGCGTGCATGGATTTGAAATGGAACAGTACCATGGTGCACCACTCTCCAACGATGGTAAATCGAAGGCGAGGCACAGTAATCCCGTTTTACCGTAAAAATTCGGTGTCGAAAAAACGAAGGGTAAAAAACTTACTAACCCCGATTGAGATTCGGGTTGTCTTTTTCGGGCATTAATCTATTCGTTGACGGCTGAAAGCGGTCAAAGCCGTGGAACTCACCGTGGCCTTCGTTTTGACAGGTTATGGCTCCCGTAACTCTAAATGAGCCAGAAGTTATGGCCGTCCGAATAATCGATATCTACAGGGTGCAACATCCGCGGTACAAGGTGCAACATCCGTCCGAAATGGCGAAATTGTGCCGTAGACTTTTAGAAATGCGTGCATGGATTTGAAACCGAACAGTACCATGGTGCACCACTCTCCAGCGATGGTAAATCGAAGACGAGGCACGGTAATCCCGTTTTACCGTAAAAATCCGGTGTCGAAAAAACGAAGGGTAAAAAACTTACGAGACCCGATTGAGATTCGGGTTGTCCTTTTTGGGCATTAATCTATCTGTTGACGGCTGAAAGCGGTCAAAGCCGTAGAACTCATCCTGGCCTTCGTTTTGACAGGTCATGGCTCCCGTAACTCTAAACGAGCCAGAAGTTATGGCCATCCGAATAATCGATATCTATAGGGTGCAACATCCGCGGTGCAAGGTCCAACATCCGTCCGAAATGGAGAAACAGTGCCGTACGACTTTTAGAAATGCGTGCATGGATTTGAAATGGAACAGTACCATGGTGCACCACTCTCCAGCGATGGTAAATCGAAGGCGAGGCACAGTAATCCCGTTTTACCGTAAAAATCCGGTGTCGAAAAAATGAAGGGTAAAAAACTTACGAACCCCGATTGAGATTCGGGTTGTCCTTTTCGGGCATTAATCTATCCGTTGACAGCTGAAAGCTGTCATAGCTGTAGAACTCCCCGTGGCCTTCGTTTTGACAGGTTATGGCTCCCGTAACTCTAAACGAGCCAGAAGTTATGGCCGTCCGAATAATCGATATCTACAGGGTGCAACATCCGCGGTGCAAGGTGCAACATTCGTCCGAAATGGCGAAACACTGTCGTATGACTTTTAGAAATGCGTGCATGGATTTGAAGCAGAAAAGTACCATGGTGCACCACTCTCCAATGGTGGTAAATCGAAGACGAGGCACGGTAATCCCGTTTTACCGTAAAAACCCGGTGTCGAAAAAACGAAGGGTACAAAAACTTACGAGACCCGATTGAGATTCGGGTTGTCCTTTTTGGGCATTAATCTATCCGTTGATGGCTGAAAGCTTCAAAGCCGTAGAACTCAACGTGGCCTTCGTTTTGACAGGTTATGGCGCCCGTAACTCTAAACGAGCCAGAAGTTATGGCCGTCCGAATAATCGATATCTACAGGGCGCAATATCCACGGTGCAGGTGCAACATCCGTCCGAAATGGAGAAACGGTGTCGTTCGACTTTTAGAAATGCGTGCATGGATTTGAAACGGAACAGTACCATGGTGCACTACTCTCCAGCGATGGTAAATCGAAGACGAGGCACGGTAATCCCGTTTTACCGTTAAAATTCGGTGTCGAAAAAACGAAGGGTAAAAAACTTACGAGACCCGATTTAGATTCGGATTGTCCTTTTCGGGCATTAATCTATCCGTTGACGGCTGAAAGTGGTCAAAACCGTAGAACTCACCGTGGCCTTCGTTTTGATAGGTTATGGCTCCCGTAACTCTAAACGAGGCAGAAGTTATGGCCGTCCGAATAATCGATATCTACAGGGTGCGACATCCGTCCGAAATGACGAAACAGTGCCGTACGACTTTTAGAAATGCGTGCATGGATTTGAAATGGAACAGTACCATGGTACACCACTCTCCAGCGATGGTAAATCGAAGACGAGCCACGGTAATCCCGTTTTACCGTTAAAATCCGGCGTCGAAAAAACGAAGGGTAAAAAACTTACGTGACCCGATTGAGATTCGGGTTGTTCTTTTTGGGAATTAATCTATCCGTTGACGGCTGAAAGCTGTGAAAGCCATAGAACTCACCGTGGCCTTTGTTTTGACAGGTTAAGGATCCCTTAACTCTAAAACGAGCCAGAAGTTTTGACCGTCCGAATAATCGATATCTACAGGGTGCAACATCCGCGGTGCAAGGTGCAACATCGGTCCGAAATGGTGAAACAGTGCCGTACGACTTTTAGAAATGCGTGCATGGATTTGAAACGGAACAGTACCATGGTGCACCACTCTCCAGCGATGGTAAATTGAAGGCGAGGCACGGTAATCCCGTTTTACCGTAAAAATCCGGTGTCGAAAAAACGAAGGGTAAAAAACTTACGAGACCCGATTGAGATTTGGGTTGTCCTTTTTGGGCATTAATCTATCCGTTGATGGCTGAAAGCGGTCAAAACCGTGGAACTCACCGTGGCCTTCGTTTTGACAGGTTATGGCTCCCGTAACTGTAAACGAGGCAGAAGTTATGGCCGTCCGAATAATCGATATCTACAGGGTGCAACATCCGCGGTGCAAGGTGCAACATCCGTCCGAAATGGCGAAACAGGGCTGTACGACTTTTAGAAACGCGTGCATGGATTTGAAACGGAACAGTACCATGGTGCACCACTCTCCAGTGTTGGTAAATCGAAGACGAGGCACGGTAATCCCGTTTTACCGTAAAAATCCGGTGTCGAAAAAAGGAAGGGTACAAAACTTACGAGACCCGATTGAGATTCGGGTTGTGCTTTTCGGGCATTAATCTATCCGTTGAAGGCTGAAAGCTGTCAAAGCCGTAGAACTCACCGTGGCCTTCATTTTGACAGGTTATGGCTCCTGTAACTCTAAACGAGCCAGAAGTTATGGCCGTCCGAATAATCGATATCTAAAGGGTGCAACATCCGCGGTGCAAGGTGCAACATCCGTCCGAAATGGAAAAACTGTGTCGTACGACTTTTAGAAATGAGTGCATGGATTTGAAATGGAACAGTACCATGGTGCACCACTCTCCAGCGATGGTAAATCGAAGACGAGCCACGTTAATCCCGTTTTACCATTAAAATCCGGTGTCGAAAAAATGAAGGGTAAAAAACTTACGAGACCCGATTGAGATTCGGGTTGCCCTTTTTGGGCATTAATCTATCCGTTGACGGCTGAAAGCGGTCAAAGCCGTAGAAATCACCGTGGCCTTCGTTTTGACAGGTTATGGCTCCCGTAATTCTAAACGCGCCAGAAGTTATGACCGTCCGAATAATCGATATCTACAGGGTGCAACATCCGCGGTGCAAGGTGCAACATCCGTCCGAAATGGCGAAACAGTGCCGTACGTCTTTTAGAAATGCGTTCATGGATTTGAAACGGAACATTATCATGGTGCACCACTTTCCAGCGTTGGTAAATCAAAGACGAGGCACGGTAATCCCGTTTTACCGTAAAAATGCGGTGTCGAAAAAACGAAGGGTAAAAAACTTACAAGACCCGATTGAGATTCGGGTTGTCCTTTTTGGGCATTAATCTATCCATTGACGGTTGAAAGCGGTCAAAGCCGTAGAACTCACCGTGGCCTTCGTTTTGACAGGTTATGGCTCCCGTAACTCTAAACGAGCCAGAAGTTATGGCCATCCGAATAATCGATATCTACAGGGTGCAACATCCGCGGTGCAAGGTGCAACATCCGTCCAAAATGGCGAAACAGTGCCGTACGACTTTTAGTAATGCGTGCATGGATTTGAAATGGAACAGTACCATGGTGCACCACTCTCCAGCGATGGTAAATCGAAGACGAGCCACGGTAATCCCGTTTTACCGTTAAAATCCGGTGTCGAAAAAATTAAGGGTAAAAAACTTACGAGACCCGATTGAGATTCGGGTTGTCCTTATTGGGCATTCATCTACCCATTGACGGCTGAAAGCTGTCAAAGCTGTAGAACTCACCGTGGCCTTCGTTTTGACAGGTTCCCATAACTCTAAACGAGCCAGAAGTTATGACCATCCGAATAATCGATATCTACAAGGTGCAACATCTGCGGTGCAAGGTGCAACATCCGTCCGAAATGGCGAAACAGTGCCCTACGACTTTTAGAAATGCGTGCATGGTTTTGAAACTGAATAGTACAATGGTGCACCACTCTCCAGCAATGGTAAATCGAAGACGAGGCACGGTAATCCCGTTATACCGTAAAAATCCGGTGTCGAAAAAACGAAGGGTAGAAAACTTACGAGACCCGATTGAGATTCGGGTTGTGCTTTTCGGGCATTAATCTATCTGTTGACGGCTGAAAGCGGTCGAAGCCGTAGAACTCACTGTGGCCTTCGTTTTGACAGGTTATGGATCTTGTATCACTAAACGAGCCAGAAGTTATGGCCGCCCGAATAATCGATATTTACTGGGTGCAACATCTGCGGTGAAGGTGCAACATCCGTCCGAAATGGCGAAACTGTGCCGTACGGCTTTTAGAAATGCGTGCATGGATTTGAAACGGAAAATTACCTTGGTGCACCACTCTCCAGCGATGGTAAATCGAAGACGAGCCACGGTAATCCCGTTTTACCGTAAAAATCCGGTGTCGAAAAAATGAAGGGTAAAAAACTTACGAGACCCGATTGAGATTCGTGTTGTCCTTTTTCGGCCTTAATCTATCCGTTGACGGCTGAAAGTGGTCAAATCCGTAGAACTCACCGTGGCCTTCGTTTTGACAGGTTATGGCTCCTGTAACTCTAAACGAGCCAGAAGTTATGGCCGTCCGAATAATCGATATCTATAGGGTGCAACGTCCGCGGTGCAAGGTGCAACATCCGTCCGAAATGGTGAAACAGTGCCGTACGACTTTTAGAAACGCATGCATGGATTTGAAACGGAACAGTATCATGATGCACCACTCTCCAGCGATGGTAAATCGAAGACGAGGCACGGTAATCCCGTTTTACCGTAAAAATCCGGTGTCGAAAAAAGGAAGGGTAAAAAACTTACGAGACCCGATTGAGATTCGGGTTGTCCTTTCCGGGCTTTAATCTATCCATTGACGGATGAAAGCCATCAAAGCCGTAGAACTCGCCGTGGCCTTCATTTTGACAGGTTATGGCCCCGTAACTCTAAACGAGCCAGAAGTTATGGCCATCCAAATAATCGATATCTACAGGGTGCAACATCCGCGGTGCAAGGTGCAACATCCGTCCGAAATGGCGAAACAGTGGTGTAAAGACTTTTAGAAATGCGTGCGTGGATTTGAAACGGAACAGTACCATGGCGCACCACTCTCCAGCGATGGTAAATAGAAGACGAGGCACGGTAATCCCGTTTACCGTAAAAATCCGGTGTCGAAAAAACGAAGGGTAAAAAACTTACGAGACCAGATTGAGATTGGGGTTGTCCTTTTTGGGCATTAATCTATCCGCTAACGGTTGAAAGCGATCAAAGCCGTAGAACTCACCGTAGCCTTCATTTTGACAGGTTATGGCTCCCGTTACTCTTAACGAGCTAGAAGTTATGGCTGTCCGAATAATCGATATCTACAGGGTGCAACATCCACGGTGCAAGGTGCAACATCCGTCCGAAATGGCGAAACAGTGTCGTACGACTTTTAGAAATGCATGCATGGATTTGAAACGGAACAGTACCATTGTGCACCACTCTCCAGCGATGGTAAATCGAAGACGAGCGACAGTAATCCCGTTTTACCGTAAAAATCCGGTGTCGAAAAAACGAAGGGTAAAAAACTTACGAGACCCGATTGAGATTCGGGTTTTCCTTTTTGGGCATTAATCTATCCGTTGACGGCTGAAAGCGGTCAAAGCCGTAAAACTCACCGAGCCCTTTGTTTTGACAGGTTATGGCTCCCGTAACTCTAAACGAGCCAGAAGTTATGGCCGTCCGAATAATCGATATCTACAGGGTGCAACATCCACGGTGCAAGGTGCAACATCCGTCCGAAATGGCGAAACAGTGCCGTACGACTTTTAGAAATGCGTGCATGGATTTTAAATGGAACAGTACCATGGTGCACCACTCTCCAGCGATGGTAAATCGAAGACGAGCCACGGCAATCCCGTTTTACCGTTAAAATCCGGCGTCGAAAAAACGATGGGTAAAAAACTTACGAGACCCGATTGAGATTCGGGTTGTCCTTTTTGGGAATTAATCTATCCATTGACGGCTGAAAGCGGTCAAAGCCGTAGAACTCACCATGGCCTTCGTTTTGACAGTTATGGCTCCCGTGACTCTAAACGAGCCAGAAGTTATGACCGTCGGAATAATCGATATCTACAGGGTGCAACATCCACGTGCAAGGTGCAACATCCGTCCGAAATGGCGAAACAGTGCCGTACAACTATTAGAAATGCGTGCATGGATTTAAAACAGAACAGTAGCATGGTGCACCACTCTCCAGCGACGGTAAATCGAAGACGAGGCTCGGTAATCCCGTTTTACCGTAAAAATCCGATGTCGAAAAAACGAAGGGTAAAAAACTTTCGAGACCCGATTGAGATTCGGGTTGTCCTTTTTGGGCATTAATCTATCCATTGACGGCTGAAAGCAGTCAAAGCCGTAGAACTCACCGTGGCCTTCGTTTTGACAGGTTATGGCTCCCGTAACTCTAAACGAGCCAAAAGTTATGGCTGTCCAAATAATCGATATCTACTGGGTGCAACATCCGCGGTGCAAGGTGCAACATCCGCCCGAAATGGCGAAACAATGTCGTACGACTTTTAGAAATGCGTGCATGGATTTGAAACGGAACAGTACCATGGTGCTCCACTCTCCAGCGATGGTAAATCGAAGACGAGGCACGGTAATCCCGTTTTACCGTAAAAATCCGATGTCGAAAAAAGGAAGGGTAAAAAGCTTACGAGACCCGACTGATATTCGGGTTGTCCTTTCCGGGCTTTAATCTATCCGTTGACGGATGAAAGCTGTCGAAGCCGTAGAACTCACCATGGCCTTCATTTTGACAGGTTATTGCTCTCGTAACTCTAAACAAGCCAGAAGTTATGGCCGTCCGAATAATCGATATCTACAGGGTGCAACATCTGCGGTGCAAGGTGCAACATCCGTCCGAAATGGCGAAATAGTGGCGTAAAGACTTTTAGAAATGTGTGCGTGGATTTGAAAAGGAACAATACTATGGCGCACCACTCTCCAGCGATGGTAAATCGAAGACGAGGCATGGTAATCCCGTTTTACCGTAAAAATCCGGTGTCGAAAAAACGAAGGGTAAAATACTTACGAGACCCGATTGAGATTCGGGCTGTCCTTTTCGGGAACTAATCTATCCGTTGACGGACGAAAGCTGTCGAAGCCATAGAACTCACCGTGGCCTTCTTTTGATAGGTTATGGCTCCCGTAACTCTAAACGAGCCAGAATTTATGATCGTCCGAATAATCGATATCTACAGGGTGCAACATCCGCGGTGCAAGGTGCAACATCCGTCCGAAATGGCGAAACAGTGTCGTACGAATTTTAGAAATGCATGCATGGATTTCAAACGGAACAGTACAATGGTGCACCACTCTCCAGCGATGGTAAATCGAAGACGAGCCACGGAAATCCCGTTTTACCGTTAAAATCCGGTGTCGAAAAAACGAAGGGTAAAAAACTTACGAGACCCGATTGAGATTCGGGTTGTCCTTTTCGGGCATTAATCTATCCGTTGACGGATGAAAGCTGTCAAAGCCGTAGAACTCACCGTGGCCTTCGTTTTGACAGGTTATGGCTCCCATAACTCTAAACGAGCCAGAATTTATGGCCGTCCGAATAATCGATATCTACAGGGTGCAAAGTCCGCGGTGCAAGGTGCAACATCCGTCCGAAATGCGAAACAGTGTCGTACGACTTCTAGAAATGCATGCATGGATTTGAAACGGAACAGTACCATGGTGCACCACTCTCCAGCGATGGTAAATCGAAGACGAGCCACGGTAATCCCGTTTTACTGTTAAAATCCGGCGTCGAAAAAACGAAGGGTAAAAAACTTACGAGACCCGATTGAGATTCGGGTTGTTCTTTTTGGGAATTAATCTATCCGTTGACGGCTGAAAGCTGTGAAAGCCATAGAACTCACCGTGGCCTTTGTTTTGACAGGTTAAGGATCCCGTAACTCTAAACGAGCCAGAAGTTTTGACCGTCCGAATAATCGATATCTACAGGGTGCAACATCCGCGGTGCAAGGTGCAACATCCGTCCGAAACGGCGAAACAGTGCGGTACGACTTTTAGAAATGCGTGCATGGATTTGAAACGGAATAGTACCATGGTACATCACTCTTCAGCGATGTTAAATCGAAGGCGAGGCACGGTAATCCCGTTTTACCGTAAAAATCCGGTGTCGAAAAAACGAAGGGTAAAAAACTTACGAGGCCCGATTGAGATTCGGGTTGTCCTTTTTGGGCATTAATCTATCCGTTGACGGCTGAAAGCGGTCAACGCCGTAAAACTCACCGTGGCCTTCGTTTTGACCGGTTATGGCTCCCGTAGCTCTAAACGAGCCAGAAGTTATGGCCATCCGAATAATCGATATCTACAGGGTGCAACATCCGCGGTGCAAGGTGCAACATCCGTCCGAAATGGCGAAACAGTGTTGTACGACTTTTAGAAATGCATGCACGGATTTGAAACGGAACAGTACCATGGTGCACCACTCTCCAGCGATGGTAAATCGAAGACGAGCCACGGTAATCCCGTTTTACCGTAAAAATCCGGTGTCGAAAAAACGAAGGGTAAAAAACTTACGAGTCCCGATTGAGATTCGGGTTGTCCTTTTCGGGCATTAAACTATCCGTTGATAGCTGAAAGTGGTCAAAGCCGTAGAACTCACCGTGGCCTTCGTTTTGACAGGTTATGGCTCCCGTAACTCAAAACGAGCCAGAAGTTATGGCCGTCCGAATAATCGATATCTACAGGGTGCAACATCCGCGGTGCAAGGTGCAACATCCGTCCGAAATGGCGAAATTGTGCCGTACAACTTTTAGAAATGCGTGCATGGATTTGAAATGGAACAGTACCATGGTGCACCACTCTCAAGCGATGGTAAATCGAAGACGAGCCACGGTAATCCCGTTTTACCGTTAAAATCCGGTGTCGAAAAAACGAAGGGTAAAAAACTTACGAGACCCGATTGAGATTCGGGTTGTCCTTTTTGGGCATTAATCTATCCATTGACGGCGGCAAGTGGTCAAAGCCGTAAAACTCACCGTTGCCTTCATTTTGACAGGTTATGGCTCCCGTAACTCTAAACGAGCCAGAAGTTATGGCCGTCCGAATAATCGATATCTACAGGGTACAACATCCGCGGTGCAAGGTGCAACATCCGTCCGAAACGGCGAAACAGTGCCGTACGACTTTTAGAAATGCATGCATGGATTTGAAACGGAACAGTACCGTGGTGCACCACTCTCCAGCGATGGTAAATCGAAGACGAGGCACGGTAATCCCGTTTTACCGTAAAAATCCGGTGTCGAAAAAACGAAGGGTAAAAAACATACGAGGCCCGATTGAGATTCGGGTTGTCCTTTTTGGGCATTAATCTATCCGTTGACGGCTGAAAGCGGTCAAAGCCATAAAACTCACCGTGGCCTTCGTTTTGACAGATTATGGCTCCCGTAACTCTCAACGAGCCAGAAGTTATGGTCGTCCGAATAATCGATATCTACAGGGTACAACATCCGCGGTGCAAGGTGCAACATTCGTTCGAAATGGCGAAACAGTGCCGTACGACTTTTAGAAATGCATGCATGGATTTGAAATGGAACAGTACCATGGTGCACCACACTCCAGCGATGGTAAATCGAAGACGAGCCACGGTAATCCCGTTTTACCGTAAAAATCCGGTGTCGAAAAAACGAAGGGCAAAAAACTTACGAGGCCCGATTGAGATTCGGGTTGTCCTTTTCAGGCATTAATCTATCCTTTGACGGCTGAAAGCGGTCAAAGCCGTAGAACTCACCGTGGCCTTCGTTTTGACAGGCTATGGCATCCGTAACTCTAAACGAGCCAGAAGTTATCGCCGTCCGAATAATCGATATCTACAGGGTGCAACATCCGCGGTGCAAGGTGCAACATCCGTCCGATATGGCGGAACAGTGCCGTACGACTTTTAGAAATGCATGCATGGATTTGAAACAGAATAGTACCATGGTGCACCACTCTCCAGCGATGGTAAATCGCAGACGAGCCACGGTAATCCCGTTTTACCGTTAAAATCCGGTGCCGAAAAAACGAAGGGTAAAAAACTTACGGGACCCGATTGAGATTCGGGTTGTCCTTTTCGGGCATTAATCTATCCGTTGATGGCTGAAAGCTGTCAAAGCCGTAGAACACACCGTGGTCTTCGTTTTGACACTTTATGGCTCCCGTAACTCTAAACGAGCCAACAGTTATGGCCGTCAGAATAATCGATATCTACAGGGTGCAACGTCCGCGTTGCAAGGTGCAACATCCGTCCGAAATGGCGAAACAGTGCCGTACGACTTTTAGAAATGCGTGCATGGATTTGAAACGGAACAGTACCATGGTGCACCACTCTCCAGCGATGGTAAATCGTAGATGAGCCACGGTAATCCCATTTTACCGCTAAAATCCGACGTCGAAAAAACGATGGGTAAAAAACTTACGAGACCCGATTGAGATTCGGGTTATCCTTTTTGGGCATTAATCTATCCGTTGATGGCTGAAAGCTCTCAAAGCCGTAGAACTCACCGTGGCCTTCGTTTTGATAGGTTATGGCCCCCGTAACTCTAAACGAGCCAGAAGTTATAGCCGTGCGAATAATAGATATCTACAGGGTGCAACATCCGCGGTGCAAGGTGCAACATCTGTCCGAAATGGCGAAACAGTTTCGTACGACTTTTAGAAATGCGTGCATGGATATGAAACGGAACAGTACCATGGTGCACCACTCTCCATCGATGTCAAATCGAAGACGAGGCACGGTAATCTCGTTTTACCATAAAAATCTGGTGTCGAAAAAACGAAGGGTAAAAAACTTACGAGGCCCGATTGAGATTCGAGTTGTCCTTTTTGGGCATTAATCTATCCGTTGACGGCTGAAAGCGGTCAAAGCCGTAAAACTCACCGTGGCCTTCGTTTTGACAGGTTATGGCTCCCGTAAATCTAAACGAGCCAGAAGTTATGGCCGTCCGAATAATTGATATCTACAGGGTGCAACATCCGCGGTGCAAGGTGCGACATCCGTCCGAAATGGTGAAACAGTGTCGTACGACTTTTAGAAATGCATGCATGGATTTGAAACGGAACAGTACCATGGTACACCACACTCCAGCGATGGTAAATCGAAGACGAGCCACGGTAATCCCGTTTTACCGTAATAATCCGGTGTCGAAAAAACGAAGGGTAAAAAACTTACGATGCCCGATTGAGATTCGGGTTGTCCTTTTCGGGCATTAATCTATCCGTTGATGGCTGAAAGCGGTCAAATCCGTAGAACTCACCGTGCCTTTCGTTTTGACAGGTTATGTCTCTCGTAACTCTAAACGAGCCAGAAGTTATGGTCGTCCGAGTAATCGATATCTACAGGGTGCAACATCCATGGTGCAAGGTGCAACATCCGTCCGAAATGGCGAAACAGTGCCGTACGACTTTTAGAAATGTGTGCATGGATTTGAAACGGAATAGTACCATGGTGCACCTCTCTCCAGCGATGGTAAATCGAAGACGAGCCACGGTAATCCCGTTTTATAGTAAAAATCCGGTGTCGAAAAAACGAAGGGCAAATAACTTACGAGACCCGATTGAGATTCGGGTTATCCTTTTCGGACATTAATCTATCCGTTGACGGCTGAAAGCTGTCAAAGTCGTAGAACTCACCGTGGCCTTCGTTTTGACAGGTTATGGCTCCCGTAACTCTAAACGAGCCAGAAGTTATGGCCGTCCGAATAATCGATATCTACAGGGTGCAACATCCGCGGTGCAAGGTGCAACATCCGTCCGAAATGGCGAAACAGTGTCGTACGACTTTTAGAAATGCATGCGTGGATTTGAAATGGAATAGTACCATGGTGCACCACTCTCCAGCGATGGAAAATCGAAGACGAGCCACGGTAATCCCGTTTTACCGTTAAAATCCGGTGTCGAAAAAACGAAGGGTAAAAAACTTACGAGACCCGATTGAGATTCGGGTTGTCCTTTTCGGGCATTAATCTATCCGTTGACGGCTTAAAGCAACCAAAGCCGTAGAACTCACCGTGGCCTTTGTTTTGACAGGTTATGGCTCCCGTAACTCTAAATGAGCCAGAAGTTATGACCGTCCGAATAATCGATATCTACAGGGTGCAACATCCGCGGTGCAAGGTGCAACATCCGTCCAAATCAGCGAAACAGTGCCGTACGACTTTTAGAAATGCATGCATGGATTTGAAACGGAACAGTACCATGGTGCACCACTCTCCAGCGATGTTAAATCGAAGACGAGGCACGGTAATCCCATTTTACCGTAAAAATCCGGTGTCAAAAAACGAAGGGTAAAAAACCTACGAGGCCCGATTGTGATTCGGGTTGTCCTTTTTGGGCATTAATCTATCCATTGACGGCTGAAAGTGGTCAAAGCCGTAAAACTCACCGTGCCCTTCGTTTTGGCAGGTTATGGCTCCCGTAACTCTAAACGAGCCAGAAGTTATGGTCGTCCGAATAATCGATATCTACAGGGTGCAACGTCCGCGGTGCAAGGTGCAACATCCGTCCGAAATGGCGAAACAGTGTCGTACGACTTTTAGAAATGCATGCATGGATTTGAAACGGAACAGTACCAGGGTGCACCACTCTCCAGCGATGGTAAATCGAAGACGAGCCACGGTAATCCCATTTTACCGGAAAAATCCGGTGTCGAAAAAACGAAGGGTAAAAAACTTACGAGACCCGATTGAGATTCGGGTTGTCCTTTTCGGGCATTAATCTATCCGTTGACGGCTAAAAGCGGTCAAAGCCATAGAAATCACAGTGGCCTTCGTTTTGATAGGTTATGGCTCCCGTAACTCTAAACGAGCCAGAAGTTATGGCCGTCCGAATAATCGATATCTACAGGGTGCAACATCCGCGGTGCAAGGGGCAACATCCGTCCGAAATGGCGAAATTGTGTCGTACGACTTTTAGAAATGCGTGCATGGATTTGAAATGGAACAGTACCATGGTGCACCACTCTCCAGCGATGGTAAATCGAAGACGAGCCACGGTAATCCCGTTTTCCGTTAAAATCCGGTGTCGAAAAAACGAAGGGTAAAAAACTTATGAGACCCGATTGAGATTCGGGTTGTCCTTTTTGGGCATTAATCTATCCGTTGACGGCTGAAAGCTTCAAAACCGTAGAACTCACCGTGGCCTTCGTTTTGACAGGTTATGGCTCCCGTAACTATAAACGAGCCAGAAGTTATAGCCGTGCGAATAATAGATATCTACAGGGTGCAACATCCGCGGTGCAAGGTGCAACATCCGTCCGAAATGGCGAAACTGTGCCGTACGACTTTTAGAAATGCGTGCATGGATTTGAAACGGAACAGTACCATGGTGCACCACTCTGCAGCGGTGGTAATTCGAAGACTAGGCACTGTAATCCCTTTTTACCGTTAAAATCCGGTGTCGAAAAAACGATGGGTAAAAAACTTACGAGACCCGATTGAGATTCGGGTTGTCCTTGTTGGGCATTAATCTATCCGTTGACGGCTGAAAGCAGTCAAAGCCGTAACACTCACCGTGGCCTTCGTTTTGGCAGGTTATGGCTCCCGTAACTATAAACGAGCCAGAAGTTATGGTCGTCCGAATAATCGATATCTACAGGATGCAACATCCGCGGTGCAAGGTGCAACATCCGTCCGAAATGGCGAAACAGTGTCGTACGACTTTTAGAAATGCATGCATGGATTTGAAACGGAACAGTACCACGGTGCACCACTCTCCAGCGATGGTAAATCGAAGACGAGCCACAGTAATCCCATTTTACCGTTAAAATCCGGTGTCGAAAAAACGAAGGGTAAAAAACTTACGAGACCCGATTGAGATTCGGCTTGTCCTTTTCGGCCATTAATCTATCCGTTGATGGCTGAAAGCTACAAAACCGTAGAACTCACCGTGGCCTTGGTTTTGACAGGTTATGGCTCCCGTAACCCTAAACGAGCCAGAAGTTATGGTCGTCCGAATAATCGATATCTACAGGGTGCAACGTCCGCGGTGCAAGGTGCAACATCCGTCCGAAATGGCGAAACAGTGCAGTACGACTTTTAGAAATGCGTGCATGGATTTGAAATGGAACAGTACCATGGTGCACCACTCTCCAGCGATGGTAAATCGAAGACGAGCCACGGTAATCCCGTTTTACCGTCAAAATCCGGCGTCGAAAAAACGATGGGTAAAAAAACTTACGAGACCCGATTGAGATTCGGGTTGTCCTTTTTGGGCATTAATCTATCCGTTGATGGCTGAAAGCTATCAAAGCCGTAGAACTCACCGTGGCCTTCGTTTTGACAGATTATGGCTCCCGTAACTCTAAACGAGCCAAAAGTTATGACCGTCCGAATAATCGATATCTACAGGGCGCAACATCCGCGTTTCAAGGTGCAACATCCGTCCGAAATGGCGAAACAGTGCCGTACGACTTTTAGAAATGCGTGCATGGACTTGAAATGGAACACTACCATGGTGCACCATTCTTCAGCGATGGTAAATCGAAGACGAGGCACGGTAATCCCGTTTTACCGTAAAAATCCGGTGTCGAAAAAACGAAGGGTAAAAAACTTACGAGGCCCAATTGAGATTCGGTTGTCCTTTTTGGGCATTTATCTATCTGTTGACGGCTGAAAGCGGTCAAAGCCGTAAAACTCACCGTGGCCTTCGTTTTGACAGGTCATGGCTCCCGTAACTCTAAATGAGCCAGAAGTTATGGCCGTCCGAATCATCGAAATCTACAGGGTGCAACATCCGCGGTGAAAGGTGCAACATCCGTCCGAAATGGCGAAACAGTGTTGTACGACTTTTAGAAATGCATGCATGGATTTGAAACGGAACAGTACCATGTTGCACCACACTCCAGCGATGGTAAATCGAAGACGAGCCACGGTAATCCCGTTTTACCGTAAAAATCCGGTGTCGAAAAAACGAAGGGTAAAAAACTTACGAGGCCCGATTGAGATTCGGGTTGTCCTTTTCGGGCATTAATCTATCCGTTGACGGCCGAAAGCGGTCAAAGCCGTAGAACTCACCGTGGCCTTCGTTTTGACAGGTTATGACTCCGTAACTCTAAACGAGCCAGAAGTTATGGCCGTCCGAATAATCGATATCTACAGGGTGCAACATCCGCGGTGCAAGGTGCAACATCCGTCCGAAATGGTGAAAGAATGTCGTTCGACTTTTAGAAATGCGTGCATGGATTTGAAATGGAACAGTACCATGGTGCACCACTCACCAGCGATGGTAAATCGAAGACGAGCCACGGTAATCCGTTTTACCGTAAAAATCCGGTGTCGAAAAAACGAAGGGCAAAAATCTTACGAGACCCGATTGAGATTCGGGTTGTCCTTTTCGGGCATTAATCTATCCATTGACGGCTGAAAGATGTCAAAGCCATTGAACTCACCATGGCCTTCGTTTTGACAGGTTATGGCCCCCGTAACTCTAAACGAGCCAGAAGTTATGGCCGTCCGAATAATTGATATCTACAGGGTGCAACATCCGCGGTGCAAGGTGCAACATCCGTCCGAAATGGCGAAACAGTGCCGTACGACTTTTAGAAATGCATGCATGGATTTGAAACGGAACAGTACCATGGTACACCACTCTCCAGCGATGGTAAATCGAAGACGAGCCACGGTAATCCCGTTTTACCGTTAAAATCCGGTGTCGAAAAAACGAAGGGTAAAAAACTTACGAGACCCGATTGAGATTCGGGTTGTCCTTTTCGGGCATTAATCTATCCGTTGACGGCTGAAAGCTATCAAAGCCGTAGAATTCAACGTGGTCTTCGTTTTGACAGGTTATGGCTCCCGTAACTCTAAGCGAGCCAGAAGTTATGGCCCTCCGAATAATTGATATCTACAGGGTGCAACGTCCGCGGTGCAAGGTGCAACATCTGTCCGAAATGGCGAAACAGTGCCGTACGACTTTTAGAAATGCGTGCATGGATTTGAAACGGAACAGTACCATGGTGCACCACTCTCCAGCCATGGTAAATCGGAGACGAGCCACAGTAATCCCGTTTTATCGTCAAAATCCAACGTCGAAAAAATAATGGGTAAAAAACTAACGAGACCCGATTGAGATTCGGGTTGTCCTTTTTGGCATTAATCTATACGTTGATGGTTAAAAGCTGTCAAATCCGTAGAACTCACCGTGGCCTTCGTTTTGACAGGTTATGGTACCCGTAACTCTAAACGAGCCAGAAGTTATGACCGTCCGAATAATCGATATCTACAGGGTGCAACATCCACGGTGCAAGGTGCAACATCCGTCCGAAACGGCGAAACAATGCCATACGACTTTTAGAAATGCGTGCATGGATTTGAAACGGAATAGTACCATGGTGCACCACTCTCCAGCGATGTAAAATCGAAGATGAGACACTATAATCCCGTTTTACCGTAAAAATCCGGTGTCGAAAAAACGAAGGGTAAAAAACTTACGAGGCCCGATTGAGATTCGGGCTGTAATTTTTGGGCATTAATCTATCCGTTGACGGGTGAAAGCGGTCAAAACCGTAAAACTCATCGTGGCCTTCGTTTTGACAGGTTATGGCTCCCGTAGCTCTAAACGAGCCAGAAGTTATGGCCGTCCGAATAATCGATATCTACAGGGTGCAACATCCGCGGTGCAAGGTGCAACATCCGTCCGAAATGGCAAAACAGTGCCGTACGACTTTTAGAAATGCATGCATGGATTTGAAATGGAACAGTACCATGGTGCACCACTCTCCAGCGATGGTAAATCGAAGACGAGCCACGGTAATCCCATTTTACCGTAAAAATCCGGTGTCGAAAAAACGAAGGGTAAAAAACTTACGTGACCCGATTGAGATTCGGGTTGTCCTTTTCGGGGATTAATCTATCCGTTGACGGCTGAAAGTGGTCAAAGCCGTAGAACTCACCGTGGCCTTCGTTTTGACAGGTTATGGCTCCCGTAACTCTAAACGAGCCAGAAGTTATGACCGTCCGAATAATCGATATCTACAGGGTGCAACATCCGCGGTGCGAGGTGCAACATCCGTCCGAAATGGCGAAACAGTGCCGTACGACTTTTAGAAATGCGTGCATGGATTTGAAACGGAACAGTACCATGGTGCACCACTCTCCAACGATGGTAAATCGAAGACGAGGGACGGTAATCCCTTTTTACTATAAAAATCCGGTGTCGAAAAAACGAAGGGTAAAAAACTTACGAGACCCGATTGAGATTGGGATTGTCCTTTTTGGGCATTAATCTATCCATTGACGGCTGAAAGTGGTCAAAGCCGTAAAACTCACCGTTGCCTTCATTTTGACAGGTTATGGCTCCTGTAACTCTAAACGAGCCAGAAGTTATGGTCGTCCGAATAATCGATATCTACAGGGTGCAACATCCGCGGTGCAAGGTGCAACATCCGTCCGCAATGGCGAAACAATGTCGTACGACTTTTAGAAATGCATGCATGGATTTGAAACGGAACAGTACCATGGTGCACCACTCTCCAGCGATGGTAAATCGAAGACGAGCCACGGTAATCCCGTTTTACCGTAAAAATCCGGTGTCGAAAAAACGAAGGGTAGAAAACTTACGAGACCCGATTGACATTCGGGTTGTCCTTTTCGGGCATTAATCTATCCGTTGATGGCTGAAAGCTGCCAAAGCCGTAGAACTCACCATGGCCTTTGTTTTGACAGGTTATGGCTCCCGTAACTCTAAACGATCCAGAAGTTATTGCCGTCCGAATAATCGATATCTACAGGGCGCAACATCCGTGTTGCAAGGTGCAACATCCGTCCGAAATTGCGAAACAGTGCCGTACGACTTTTAGAAATGTGTGCATGGATTTGAGATGGAATAGTACCTTGGTGTACCACTCTCCAGCGATGGTAAATCGAAGACGAGCCACGGTAATCCCGTTTTACCGTTAAAATCCGGCGTCGAAAAAACGAAGGGTAAAAAACTTACGAGACCCGATTGAGATTTGGGTTGTCCTTTTTGGGCATTAATCTATCCGTTGATGGCTGAAAGCTGTCAAAGCCGTAGAACTCACCGTGGCCTTCGTTTTGACAGGTTATGGCTCCCGTAACTCTAAACGACCCAGAAGTTATGACCGTCCGAATAATCGATGTCTACAGGGTGCAACATCCGCGGTGCAAGGTGCAACATCCGTCCGAAATGGCGAAACAATGCCGTACGAATTTTAGAAATGCGTGCATGGATTTAAAACGGAATAGTACCATGGTGCACCACTCTCCAGCGATGGTAAATCGAAGACGAAGCACGACAATCCCATTTTACCGTAAAAATCCGGTGTCGAAAAAACGAAGGGTAAAAAACTTACGAGGCCCGATTGAGATTCGGGTTGTTCTTTTTGGGCATTGATCTATCCGTTGATGGCTGAAAGCGGTTAAAGCCGTGGAACTCACCGTGGCCTTCGTTTTGACAGGTTATGGCTCCCGTAACTCTAAACGAGCCAAAAGTTATCGCCGTCCGAATAATCGATATCTACAGGGTGCAACATCCGCTGTGCAAGGTGCAACATCCGTCCGAAATGGCGAAACAGTGGCGTACGACTTTTAGAAATGCGTGCATGGATTTGAAACGGAACAGTACCATGGTGCACCACTCTCCAGCGATGGTAAATCGAAGACGAGGCACGGTAATCCCGTTTTACCGTAAAAATCCGGTGTCGAAAAAACGAAGGCTAAAAAACTTACGAGACCCTATTGAGATTCGGGTTGTCCTTTTTGGGCTTTAATCTATCTGTTGGTGGCTAAAAGCGGTCAAAGCCGTAAAACTCAGCGTGGCCTTCGTTTTGACAGGTTATGGCTCCCGTAACTCTTAACGAGCCAGAAGTATGGCCGTTCGAATAATCGATATCTACAGGGTGCAACATTCGCGGTGCAAGGTGCAACATCCGTCCGAAATGGCGAAACAATGGCGTACGACTTTTTGAAATGCGTGCATGGATTTGAAACAGAACAGTAGCATGGTTCACCACTCTCCAGCGATGGTAAATCGAAGATGAGGCACGGTAATCCCATTTTACCGTAAAAATCAGGTGTCGAAAAAACGAAGTGTAAAAAACTTACGAGACCCGATTGAGATTCTGGTTGTCCTTTTTGGGCATTACTCTATCCGTTGACGGCTGAAAGTGGTCAAATCCGTAGAACTCACCGTGGCCTCCATTTTGACAGGTTATGGCTCCCGTAACTCTAAACGAGCCAGAAGTTATGGTCGTCCGAATAATCGATATCTACATGGTGCAACATCCACGGTGCAAGGTGCAACATCCGTCCGAAATGGCAAAACAGTGGCGTACGACTTTTAGAAATGCGTGTATGGATTTGAAACGGAACAGTACCATGGTGCACCACTCTCCAGCAATGGTAAATCGAAGACGTGGCACGGTAATCTCGTTTTACCGTAAAAATCCGGTGTCGAAAAAACGAAGGGTAAAAAACTTACGAGAACCATTTGAGATTCGGGTTGTCCTTTTCGGGCTTTAATCTATCCGTTGATGGTTGAAAGCAGTCAACACCGTAGAACTCACCGTGGCCTTCGTTTTGACAGGTTATGGCTCCCATAACTCTAAACGAGCCAGAAGTTATGGCCGTCCGAATAATCGATATGTACAGGGTGCAACATCCACGGGGTAAGGTGCAACATCCGTCCGAAATGGCGAAAAAGTGTCGTACGACTTTTAGAAATGCGTGCATGGATTTGAAACAGAACAGTACCATGGTGCACCACACTCCAGCGATGGTAAATCGAAGACGAGCCACGGTAATCCTGTTTTACCGTTAAAATCCGGTGTCGAAAAAACGAAGGGTAAAAAACTTACGAGACCCGATTGAGATTCGGGTAGTCCTTTTCGGGCATTAATCTATCCGTTGACGGCTGAAAGCGGTCAAAGCCATAGAACTCACCGTGGCCTTCGTTTTGACAGGTTATGGCTCCCGTAACTCTAACCAGCCAGAAGTTATGGTCGTCCGAATAATCGATATCTACAGGGTGCAACATCCGCGGTGCAAGGTGCAACATCCGTCCGAAATGGCGAAACAGTGCCGTACGACTTTTAGAAATGCGTTCATGGATTTGAAACGGAACATCACCATGGTGCATCACTCTCCAGCGATGGTAAATCGAAGACGAGGCACGGTAATCCCGTTTTGACGTAAAAATCCGGCGTCGAAAAAGCGAAGGGTAAAAAACTTACGAACCCTGATTGAGATTCGGGTTGTCCTTTTCGGGCATTAATCTATCCGTTGACGGCTGAAAGCTGTCAAAGCCGTAGAACTCACCGTGGCCTTCGTTTTGACAGGTTATGGCTCCCGTAACTCTAAACGAGCCAGAAGTTATGGCCGTCCGAATAATCGATATCTATAGGGTGCAACATCCGCGGTGCAAGGTGCAACATCCGTCCGAAATGGCGAAACAGTGTCGTATGACTTTTAGAAATGCGCGCATGGATTTGAAACGGAACAACACCATGGTGCACCACTCTCCAGCGATGGTAAATCGAAGATGAGGCAAGGTAATCCCGTTTTACCGTAAAAATCCTGTGTCGAAAAAGCGAAGGGTAAAAAACTTACGAACCCGGATTGAGATTCGGGTTGTCCTTTTCGGGCATTAATCTATCCGTTGACGGCTGAAAACTGTCAAAGCCGTAGAACTCACCGTGGCCTTCGTTTTGACATGTTATGGCTCCCGTAAATCTAAAAGATCCAGAAGTTATGGCCGTCCGAATAATTGATATCTCCAGGGTGCAACATCCGCGGTGCAAGGTGCAACATCCGTCCGAAATAGCGAAACAGTGCCGTACGACTTTTAGAAATGTGTGCATGGATTTGAAACGAAACAGCGCCATGGTGCACCACTCTCCAGCGATGGTAAATCGAAGACGAGGCACGGTAATCCCGTTTTATCGTAAAAATCCGGTGTCGAGAAAGCGAAGGGTAAAAAACTTACGAGACCCGATTGAGATTCGGGTAGTCCTTTTCGGGCATTAATCTATCCGTTGACGGCTGAAAGCTGTCAAAGCCGTAGAACTAACTGTGGCCTTCATTTTGACAGGTTATGGCTCCCGTAACTCTAAACGAGCCAGAAGTTACGGCCGTCCGAATAATCGATATCTACAGGGTGCAACATCCGCGGTGCAAGGTGCAACATCCGTCCGAAATGGCGAAACAGTGTCGTATGACATTTAGAAATGCGTGCATGGGTTTGAAACGGAACAGTACCATGGTGCACCACTCTCCAACGATGGTAAATCGAAGACGAGGCACGGTAATCCCGTTTTACCGTAAAAATCCGGTGTCGAAAAAACGAAGGGTAAAAAACTTGGGAGACCCGATTGAGATTCGGGTCGTCCTTTTCGGGCATTAATCTATCCGTTGACGGCTGAAAGCTGTCAAAGCCGTAGAACTCACCGTGGCCTTCGTTTTGACAGGTTATGGCTCCCGTAACTCTAAACGAGCCAAAATTTATGGCCGTCCGAATAATCGATATCTACAGGGTGCAACATCCGCGGTGCAAGGTGCAACATCCGTCCGAAATGGCGAAACAGTGTCGTATGACTTTTAGAAATGAGTGCATGGATTTGAAATGGAACAGTACCTTGGTGCACCACTCTCCAACGATGGTAAATCGAAGACGAGGCAAGGTAATCCCGTTTTATCGTAAAAATCCGGTGTCGAAAAAACGAAGGGTAAAAAACTAACGAGACCCGATTGAGATTCGGGTTGTCCTTTTTGGGCATTAATCTACCCGTTGACGGATGAAAGTGGTCAAAGCCGTAGAACTCACCGTGGCCTTCGTTTTGACAGGTTATGGCTCCCGTAACTCTAAACGAGCCAGAAGTTATGGTCGTCCGAATAATCGATATCTACAGGGTGCAACATCCGCGGTGCAAGGTGCAACATCCGTCCGAAATGGCGAAACAGTGCCGTACGACTTTTAGAAATGCGTGCATGGATTTGAAACGGAACAGTACCATGGTGCACCACTCTGCAGCGATGGTAATTCGAAGACTAGGCACGGTAATCCCTTTTTACCGTTAAAATCCGGTGTCGAAAAAACGATGGGTAAAAAACTTACGAGAACCGATTGAGATTCGGGTTGTCCTTGTTGGGCATTAATCTATCCGTTGACGGCTGAAAGCAGTCAAAGCCGTAACACTCACCGTGGCCTTCGTTTTGGCAGGTTATGGCTCCCGTAACTATAAACGAGCCAGAAGTTATGGTCGTCCGAATAATCGATATCTACAGGATGCAACATCCGCGGTGCAAGGTGCAACATCCGTCCGAAATGGCGAAACAGTGTCGTACGACTTTTAGAAATGCATGCATGGATTTGAAACGGAACAGCACCACGGTGCACCACTCTCCAGCAATGGTAAATCGAAGATGAGCCACAGTAATCCCATTTTACCGTTAAAATCCGGTGTCGAAAAAACGAAGGGTAAAAAACTTACGAGACCCGATTGAGATTCGGGTTGTCCTTTTCGGCCATTAATCTATCCGTTGACAGCTGAAAGCTACAAAACCGTAGAACTCACCGTGGCCTTGGTTTTGACAGGTTATGGCTCCCGTAACTCTAAACGAGCCAGAAGTTATGGCCGTCCGAATAATCGATATCTACGGGGTGCAACGTCCGCGGTGCAAGGTGCAACATCCGTCCGAAATGGCGAAACAGTGCCGTACGACTTTTAGAAATGCGTGCATGGATTTTAAACGGAACAGTACCATGGTGCACCACTCTTCAGCGATGGTAAATCGAAGACGAGCCACGATAATCCCGTTTTACCGTAAAAATCCGGTGTCGAAAAAACAAAGGGTAGAAAACTTACGAGACCCGATTGAGATTATGGTTGTCCTTTTCGGGCATCAATCTATTCGTTGACGGATGAAAGCTGTCAGAGCCGTAGAACTCACCGTGGCCTTCGTTTTGACAGGTTATGGCTCCCGTAACTCTAAACGATCCAGAAGTTATGGCCGTCCGAATAATCGATATCTACAGGGCGCAACATCCGCGTTGCAAGGTGCAACATCCGTCCAAAATGACGAGCATGGATTTGAAATGGAACAGTACCATGGTGCACCACTCTTCAGCGATGGTAAATCGAAGACGAGCCACGGTAATCCCGTTTTGCCATTAAAATCCGGCGTCGAAAAAACGATGGGTAAAAAACTTACGAGACCCGATTGAGATTCGGGTTGTCCTTTTTGGGCATTAATCTATCCGTTGATGGCTTAAAGCTATCAAAGCCGTAGAACTCACCGTGGCCTTCGTTTTTACAGGTTATGGCTCCCGTAACTCAAAACGAGCCAGAAGTTATGACCGTCCGAATAATCGATATCTGCAGGGTGCAACATCCGTGGTGCAAGGTGCAACATCCGTCCGAAATGGCGAAACAGTGCCGTACGGCTTTTAGAAATGCATGCACTGATTTAAAACGGAACAGTACCATGGTGCACCACTCTCCAGTGATGGTAAATCGAAGACGAGGCACGGTAATCCCGTTTTACCGTAAAAATCCGTTGTCGAAAAAACGAAGGGTAAAAAACTTACGAGACCCGATTGAGATTCGGGTTGTCCTTCTCGGGCATTAATCTATCCGTTGACAGCTGAAAGCGGTCAAAGCCGTAGAACTCACCGTGGCCTTCGTTTTGACAGGTTATGGCTCCCGTAACTCTAAACGAGCCAAAAGTTATGGCCGTCCGAATAATCGATATCTACAGGGTGCAACATCCGCGGTGCAAAGTGCAACATCCGTCCGAAATGGCGAAACAGTGGCGTACGACCTTTAGAAATGCGTGCATGGATTTGAAACGGAACAGTACCATGGTGCACCACTCTCCATCGATAGTAAATCGAAGATGAGGCATGGTAATCCCGTTTTACCGTAAAAATCCGGTGTCAAAAAAGGAAGGGTAAAAAACTTACGAGACCCGATTAAGATTCGGGTTGTCCTTTTCGGGCATTAATCTATCCGTTGACGGATGAGAGCTGTCAAAGCCGTAGAACTCATCGTGGCCTTCATTTTGACAGGTTATGGCTCCCGTAACTCTAAACGAGCCAGAAGTTATGGTCGTCCGAATAATCGATATCTACAGGGTGCAACATCCGCGGTGCAAGGTGCAACATCCGTCCGAAATGGCGAAACAATGGCGTACGACTTTTTGAAATGCGTGCATGGATTTGAAATGGAACAGTACCATGGTGCACCACTCTCCAGCGATGGTAAATCGAAGACGAGGCACGGTAATCCCATTTTACCGCAAAAATTCCGGTGTCGTAAAAACGAAGGGTAAAAAACTTACGAGACCCGATTGAGATTCCGGTTGTCCTTTTTGGGCATTAATCTATCCCTTGACGGCTGAAAGCAGTCAAAGCCATAGAACTCACCGTGGCCTTCGTTTTGTCAGGTTATGGCTTCCGTAACTCTAAACGAGCCAGAAGTTATGGCCGTCCGAATAATCGATATCTACATGGTGCAACATCCGCGGTGCAAGGTGCAACATCCGTCCGAAATGGCGAAACAGTGGCGTACGACTTTTAGAAATGCGTGCATGGATTTGAAACGGAACAGTACCATAGTGCACCACTCTCCAGCGATGGTAAATCGAAGACGTGGCACGATAATCCCGTTTTACCGTAAAAATCCGGCGTCGAAAAAACGATGGGTAAAAAACTTACGAGACCCGATTGACTTTCGGGTTGTCCTTTTTGGGCATTAATCTATCCGTTGATGGCTGAAAGCTATCAAAGCCGTAGAACTCACCGTGGCCTTCGTTTTGACAGGTTATGGCTCCCGTAACTCTAAACGAGCCAGAAGGTATGACCGTCCGAATAATCGATATCTGCAGGGTGCAACATCCGTGGTGCAAGGTGCAACATCCGTCCGAAATGGCGAAACAGTGCCGTACGGCTTTTAGAAATGCATGCATGGATTTAAAACGGAACAGTACCATGGTGCACCACTCTCCAGCGATGGTAAATCGAAGACGAGGCACGGTAATCCCGTTTTACCGTAAAAATCCGTTGTCGAAAAAACGAAGGGTAAAAAACTTACGAGACCCGATTGAGATTCGGGTTGTCCTTTTCGGGCATTAATCTATCCGTTGATGGCTGAAAGCTATCGAAGCCGTAGAACTCACCGTGGCCTTCGTTTTGACAGGTTATGGCTCCCGTAACTCTAAACGAGCCAGAAATTATGGCTGTCCGAATAATCGATATGTACAGGGTGCAACATCCGCGGGGTAAGGTGCAACATCCTTCCGAAATGGCAAAAAAGCGTCGTACGACTTTTAGAAATGCGTGCATGGATTTGAAACGGAATAGTACCATGGTGCACCACTCTCCAGCGATGGTAAATCGAAGACGAGCCATGGTAATCCTGATTTACCGTTAAAATCCAGTGTCGAAAAAGCGAAGGGTAAAAATCTTACGAGACCGGATTGAGATTCGGGTAGTCCTTTTCGGGTATTATTCTATCCGTTGATGGCTGAAAGAAGTCAACGCCGTAGAACTCTCCTTGGCCTTCGTTTTGACAGGTTATGGCTCCCGTAACTCTAAACGAGCCAGAAGTTATGGCCGTCCGAATAATCGATATCTACAGGGTGCAACATCCGCGGTGCAAGTTGCAGCATCCGTCCGAAATGGCGAAACGGTGGCGTACGACTTTTAGAAATGCGTGCATGGATTTGAAACGGAACAGTACCACGGTGCACCACTCTCCAGCGATGGTAAATCGAAGACGTGGCACGGTAATCCCTTTTTACTGTAAAAATCCGGAGTCGAAAAAACGAAGGGTAAAAAACTTACGAGACCCGATTGAGATTCGGGTTGTCCTTTTCGGGCATTAATCTATCCGTTGATGGCTGAAAGCTGTCAAAGCCGTAGAATCACTGTGGCCTTCATTTTGACAGGTTATGGCTCACGTAACTCTAAACGAGCCAGAAGTTATGGCTGTCCGAATAATCGATATGTACAGGGTGCAACATCCGCGGGGTAAGGTGCAACATCCGTCCGAAATGGCAAAAAAGTGTCGTACGACTTTTAGAAATGCGTGCATGGATTTGAAACGGAACAGTACCATGGTGCACCACTCTCCAGCGATGGTAAATCGAAGACAAGCCACGGTAATCCTGTTTTACCGTTAAAATCCAGTGTCGAAAAAATGAAGGGTAAAAAACTTACGAGACCGGATTGAGATTCGGGTAGTCCTTTTTGGGTATTAATCTATCCGTTGACGGCTGAAAGAAGTCAAAGCCTTAGAACTCACCTTGGCCTTCGTTTTGACAGGTTATGGCTCCCGTAACTCTAAACGAGCCAGAAGTTATGGCCGTCCGAATAATCGATATCTACAGGGTGCAACATCCGCGGTGTAAGGTGCAACATCCGTCCGAAATGGAGAAACAGTGGCGTACGACTTTTAGAAATGCGTGCATGGATTTGAAACGGAACAATACCATGGTGCACCACTCTCCAGCGATGGTAAATCGAAGACGTGGCACGGTAATACCTTTTTACCGTAAAAATCCGAAGTCGAAAAAACGAAGGATAAAAAAATTACGAGACCCGATTGAGATTCGGGTTGTCCTTTTCGGGCATTAATCTATCCGTTGATGGCTGAAAGCTGTCAAAGCCGTAGAACTCACCGTGGCCTTCGTTTTGACAGGTTATGGCTACCGTAACTCTAAACGAGCCAGAAGGTATGGCTGTCCGAATAATCGATATGTACAGGGTGCAACATCCGCGGGGTAAGGTGCAACATTCGTCCGAAATGGCGAAAAAGTGTCGTACGACTTTTAGAAATGCAAGCATGGATTTGAAACGGAACAGTACCAGGTGCACCACTCTCCAGTGATGGTAAATCGAAGACGAGCCACTGTAATCCTGTTTTACCGTTAAAATCCAGTGTCGAAAAAACGAAGGGTAAAAAACTTACGAGACCGGATTGAGATTCGGGTAGTCCTTTTCGGGTATTAATCTATCCGTTGACGGCAGAAAGCTGTCAAAGCCGTAGAACTCACCATGGTCTTCGTTTTGACAGGTTATGGCTCCCGTAACTCTAAACGAGCCAGAAGTTATGGCCGTTCGAATAATCGATATCTACAGGGTGCAACATTCGCGGTGCAAGGTGCAACATCCGTCCGAAATGGCGAAACAGTGTCGTATGACTTTTAGAAATGCGTGCATGGATTTGGAATGAAACAGTACCATGGTGCACCACTCTCCAACGATGGTAAATCGAAGACGAGGCACGCTAATCCCGTTTTACCGTAAATATCCGGTGTCGAAAAAACGAAGGGTAAAAAAGTTACGAGACCCGATTGAGATTCGGGTTGTCCTTTTTGGGCATTAATCTATCCGTTGACGGCTGAAAGTGGTCAAAGCCGTAGAACTCACCGTGGCCTTCGTTTTGACAGGTTATGGCTCCCGTAACTCTAAACGAGGCAGAAGTTATGGCCGTCCGAATAATCGATATCTACAGGGTGCAACATCCACGGTGCAAGGTGCAACATCCGTCCGTAATGGCGAAACAGTGCCGTACGACTTTTAGAAATGCATGTGTGGATTTGAAACGGAAAAGTACCATGGTGCACCACTCTCCAGCGATGGTAAATCGAAGACGAGCCACGGTAATCCCGTTTTACCGTGAAAATCCGGTGTCGAAAAAACGAAGGGTAAAAAACTTACGAGACCCGATTGAGATTCGGGTTGCCTTTTCAGGCATTAATCTATCCGTTGACGGCTGAAAGCTATCAAAGCCGTAGAACTCACCGTGGCCTTCGGTTTGACAGGTTATGGCTCCCGTAAATCTAAACGAGCCAGAAGTTATGGCTGTCCGAATAATCGATATCTACAGGGTGCAACATCCGCGGTGCAAGGAGCAACATCCGTCCGAAATGGCGAAACAGTGTCGTATGACTTTTAGAAATGCATGCATGGATTTGAAACGGAACAGTACCATGGTGCACCACTCTCCAACGATGGTAAATCGAAGACGAGGCACGGTAATCCCGTTTTACCGTAAAAATCCGGTGTCGAAAAAACGAAGGGTAAAAAACTTACGAGACCCGATTGAGATTCGAGTTGTCCTTTTTGGGCATTAATCTATCCGTTGACGGCTGAAACCTTCAAAGCCGTAGAACTCACTGTGGCCTTCGTTTTGATAGGTTATGGCTCCCGTGACTCTAAACGAACCAGAATTTATGGTCGTCTGAATAATCGATATCTACAGGGGGCAATATCCACGGTGCAAGGTGCAACATCCGTCCGAAATGGAGAAACAGTGTCGTACGACTTTTAGAAATGGGTGCATGGATTTGAAACGGAACAGTACCTTGGTGCATCACTCTCCAGCGATGGTAAATCGAAGACGAGGCACGGTAATCCCGTTTTGCCGTTAAAATCCGGTGTCGAAAAAACGAAGGGTAAAAAACTTACGAGACCCGATTGAGATTCGGGTTGTCCTTTTCGGGCATTAATCGATACGTTGACCGCTGAAAGTTGTCAAAGCCGTAGAACTCATCGTGGCCTTCGTTTTGATAGGTTATGGCTCCTGTAACTCTAAACGAGCCAAAAGTTATGGCCGTCCGAATAATCGATATTTACAGGGTGCAACATCCGCGGTGCAAGGTGCAACATCCGTCCGAAATGGCGAAACAGTGCCGTACGACTTTTAGAAATGCATGCATGGATTTGAAACGGAACAGTACCATGGTGCACCACTCTCCAGCGATGGTAAATCGAAGACGAGCCACGGTAATCCCGTTTTACCGTTAAAATCCGGCGTCGAAAAAACGATGGGTAAAAAACTTACGAGACCCGATTGAGATTCGGGTTGTCCTTTTTGGGCTTTAATCTATCCATTGACGGCTGAAAGCTGTCAAAGCCGTAGAACTCTCCGTGGCCTTCGTTTTGACAGGTAATGTCTCCCGTAACTCTAAACGAGCCAGAAGTTATGACCGTCCGAATAATCGATATCTATAGGGTGCAACATCCGCGGTGCAAGGTGCAACATCCGTCCGAAATAGCGAAACAGTGTCGTACGACTTTTAGAAATGCGTGCATGGATTTGAAACGGAACAGTACCATGGTGCACCAATCTCCAGCGATGGTAAATCGAAGACGACGCACGGTAATACCGTTTTACCGTAAAAATCCGGTGTCGAAAAAAACGAAGGGTAAAAAACTTACGAGACCCAGTTAAGATACGGGTTGTCCTTTTTGGGCATTAATCTATCCGTTGACGACTGAAAGCGGTCAAAGCCGTAGAACTCACCGTGGCCTTCATTTTGACATGTTATGGCTCCCGTAACTCTAAACGAGCCAAAAGTTATGGCCATCCGAATAATCGATATCTAAAGGGTGCAACATCCGTCCGAAATGGCGAAACAGTGCCGTACGACTTTTAGAAATGCATGCATGGATTTGAAACGGAACAGTACCATGGTGCACCACTCTCCAGCGATGGTAAATCGAAGACGAGCCACGGAAATCCCGTTTTACAGTAAAAATCCGGTGTCGAAAAAACGAAGGGTAAAAAACTTACGAGACCCGATTGAGATTCGGGTTGTCCTTTTTGGGCATTAATCTATCCGTTGACGGCTAAAAGCTTCAAAGCCGTAGAACTCACCGTGGCCTTCGTTTTGACAGGTTATGGCTCCCGTAACTCTAAACGAGCCAGAAGTTATGGCCGTCCGAATAATCGATATCTACAGAGTGCAATATCCACGGTGCAAGGTGCAACATCCGTCCGGAATGGAGAAACAGTGTCGTACGACTTTTAGAAATGCGTGCACGGATTTGAAACGGAGCAGTACCATGGTGCACCACTCTCCAGCGATGGTAAATCGAAGACGAGGCTCGGTAATCCTGTTTTACCGTTAAAATCCGGTGTCGAAAAAACGAAGGGTAAAAAACTTACGAGACCCGATTGAGATTCGGGTTGTCCTTTTCGGGCATTATTCTATCCGTTGACGGCTAAAAGTGGTCAAACCCATAGAACTCACCGTGGCCTTCGTTTTGATAGGTTATGGCTCCCGTAACTCTAAACGAGCCAGAAGTTATGGCCGTCCGAATAATCGATATCTACAGGGTGCAACATCCGCGGTGCAAGGTGCAACATCCGTCCGAAATGGCGAAACAGTGCCGTACGACTTTTAGAAAAGCGTTCATGGATTTGAAACGGAACAGTACCATGGTGCACCAGTCTCCAGCGATGGTAAATCGAAGACGAGCCACGGTATTCCCGTTTTACCGTACAAATCCGGCGTCGAAAAAACGATGGGTAAAAAACTTACGAGACCCGATTGAGATTCGAGTTGTCCTTTTTAGGCATTAATCTATCCGTTGACGGCTGAAAGTGGTCAAAGCCGTAGAACTCACCGTGGCCTTCGTTTTGACAAGTTATGGCTCCCGTAAATCTAAACGAGGCAGAAGTTATGGCCGTCCGAATAATCGATATCTACAGGGTGCAACATCCGCGGTGCAAGGTGCAACATCCGTCCGTAATGGCGAAACAGTGCCGTACGACTTTTAGAAATGCGTGTATGGATTTGAAACGGAAAAGTACCATGGTGCACAACTCTCCAGCGATGGTAAATCGAAGACGAGCCACGGTAATCCCGTTTTACCGTAAAAATCCGGTGTCGAAAAAACGAAGGGTAAAAAACTTACGAGACCCGATTGAGATTCGGGTTGCCTTTTCAGGCATTAATCTATCCGTTGACGGCTGAAAGCTATCAAAGCCGTAGAACTCACCGTGACCTTCGGTTTGACAGGTTATGGCTCCCGTAAATCTAAACGAGCCAGAAGTTATGGCCGTCCGAATAATCGATATCTACAGGGTGCAACATCCGCGGTGCAAGGAGCAACATCCGTCCGAAATGGCGAAACAGTGTCGTATGACTTTTAGAAATGCATGCATGGATTTGAAACGGAACAGTACCATGGTGCACCACTCTCCAACGATGGTAAATCGAAGACGAGGCACGGTAATCCCGTTTTACCGTAAAAATACGGTATCGAAAAAACGAAGGGTAAAAAACTTACGAGACCCGATTGAGATTCGGGTTGTCCTTTTTGGGCATTAATCTATCCGTTGACGGCTGAAAGCTTCAAAGCCGTAGAACTCACTGTGGCCTTCGTTTTGACAGGTTATGGCTCCCGTGACTCTAAACGAACCAGAATTTATGGCCGTCTGAATAATCGATATCTACAGGGGGCAATATCCACGGTGCAAGGTGCAACATCCGTCCGAAATGGAGAAACAGTGTCGTACGACTTTTAGAAATGCGTGCATGGATTTGAAACGGAACAGTACCATGGTGCATCACTCTCCAGCGATGGTAAATCGAAGACGAGGCACGGTAATCCCGTTTTACCGTTAAAATCCGGTGTCGAAAAAACGAAGGGTAAAAAACTTACGAGACCCGATTGAGATTCGGGTTATCCTTTTCGGGCATTAATCGATATGTTGACCGCTGAAAGTTGTCAAAGCCGTAGAACTCATCGTGGCCTTCGTTTTGATAGGTTATGGCTCCTGTAACTCTGAACGAGCCAAAAGTTATGGCCGTCCGAATAATCGATATTTACAGGGTGCGACATACGCGGTGCAAGGTGCAACATCCGTCCGAAATGGCGAAACAGTGCCGTACGACTTTTAGAAATGCATGCATGGATTTGAAACGGAACAGTTCCATGGTGCACCACTCTCCAGCGATGGTAAATCGAAGACGAGCCATGGTAATCCCGTTTTACCGTTAAAATCCGGTGTCGAAAAAATAAAGGGTAAAAAACTTACGAGACCCGATGGAGATTCGGGTTGTCCTTTTTGGGCTTTAATCTATCCATTGACGGCTGAAAGCTGTCAAAGCCGTAGAACTCTCCGTGGCCTTCGTTTTGACAGGTAATGGCTCCCGTAACTCTAAACGAGCCAGAAGTTATGACCGTCCGAATAATCGATATCTACAGGGTGCAACATCCGCGGTGCAAGGTGCAACATCCGTCCGAAATAGCGAAACAGTGCCGTACGACTTTTAGAAATGCGTGCATGGATTTGAAACGGAACAGTACCATGGTGCACCAATCTCCAGCGATGGTAAATCGAAGACGACGCACGGTAATACCGTTTTACCGCAAAAATCCGGTGTCGAAAAAAACGAAGGGTAAAAAACTTACGAGACCCGGTTAAGATACGGGTTGTCCTTTTTGGGCATTAATCTATCCGTTGACGGCTGAAAGCGGTCAAAGCCGTAGAACTCACCGTGGCCTTCATTTTGACATGTTATGGCTCCCGTAACTCTAAAGGAGCCAAAAGTTATGGCCATCCGAATAATCGATATCTAAAGGGTGCAACATCCGTCCGAAATGGCGAAACAGTGCCGTACGACTTTTAGAAATGCATGCATGGATTTGAAACGGAACAGTACCATGGTGCACCACTCTCCAGCGATGGTAAATCGAAGACGAGCCACGGAAATCCCGTTTTACAGTAAAAATCCGGTGTCGAAAAAACGAAAGGTAAAAAACTTACGAGACCCGATTGAGATTCGGGTTGTCCTTTTTGGGCATTAATCTATCCGTTGACGGCTAAAAGCTTCAAAGCCGTAGAACTCACCGTGGCCTTCGTTTTGACAGGTTATGGCTCCCGTAACTCTAAACGAGCCAGAAGTTATGGCCGTCCGAATAATCGATATCTACAGGGTGCAATATCCGCGGTGCAAGGTGCAACATCCGTCCGGAATGGAGAAACAGTGTCGTACGACTTTTAGAAATGCGTGCACGGATTTGAAACGGAGCAGTACCATGGTGCACCTCTCTCCAGCGATGGTAAATCGAAGACGAGGCACGGTAATCCCGTTTTACCGTTAAAACCCGGTGTCGAAAAAACGAAGGGTAAAAAACTTACGAGACCCGATTGAGATTCGGGTTGTCCTTTTTGGGCATTATTCTATCCATTGACGGCTAAAAATGGTCAAACCCGTAGAACTCACCGTGGCCTTCGTTTTGACAGGTTATGGCTCCCGTAACTCTAAACGAGCCAGAAGTTATGGCCGTCCGAATAATCGATATCTACAGGGAGCAACATCCGCGGTGCAAGGTGCAACATCCGTCCGAAATGGCGAAACAGTGCCGTACGACTTTTAGAAATGCGTGCATGGATTTGAAACGGAACAGTATCATGGTGCACCACTCTCCCGTGATGGTAAATCGAAGACGAGCCACGGTATTCCCGTTTCACCGTACAAATCCGGCGTCGAAAAAACGATGGGTAAAAAACTTACGAGACCCGATTGAGATTCGGGTTGTCCTTTTTGGGCATTAATCTATCCGTTGACGCTGAAAGTGGTCAAAGCCGTAGAACTCACCGTGGCCTTCGTTTTGACAGGTTATGGCTCCCGTAACTCTAAACGAGGCAGAAGTTATGGCCGTCCGAATAATCGATATCTACAGGGTGCAACATCCGCGGTGCAAGGTGCAACATCCGTCCGTAATGGCGAAACAGTGCCGTACGACTTTTAGAAATGCGTGTATGGATTTGAAACGGAAAAGTACCATGGTGCACCACTCTCCAGCGATGGTAAATCGAAGACGAGCCACGGTAATCCCGTTTTACCGTAAAAATCCGGTGTCGAAAAAACGAAGGGTAAAAAACTTACGAGACCCGATTGAGATTCGGGTTGCCTTTTCAGGCATTAATCTATCCGTTGACGGCTGAAAGCTATCAAAGCCGTAGAACTCACCGTGACCTTCGGTTTGACAGGTTATGGCTCCCGTAAATCTAAACGAGCCAGAAGTTATGGCCGTCCGAATAATCGATATCTACAGGGTGCAACATCCGCGGTGCAAGGAGCAACATCCGTCCGAAATGGCGAAACAGTGTCGTATGACTTTTAGAAATGCATGCATGGATTTGAAACGGAACAGTACCATGGTGCACCACTCTCCAACGATGGTAAATCGAAGACGAGCCACGGTAATCCCGTTTTACCGTTAAAATCCGGTGTCGAAAAAACAAAGGGTAAAAAACTTACGAGACCCGATTGAGATTAGGTTTGTCCTTTTTGGGCAGTAGTCTATCCACTGACGGCTCAAAGTGGTCAAACCCGTAGAACTCACCGTGGCCTTCGTTTTGACAGGTTATGGCTCCCGTAACTCTAAACGGGCCAGAAGTTATGGCCGTCCGAATAATCGATATCTACAGGGTGCAACATCCGCGGTGCAAGGTGCAACATCTGTCCGAAATGGCGAAACAGTGCCGTACGACTTTTAGAAATGCGTGCATGGATTTGAAACGGAACAGTATCATGGTGCACCACTGTCCCGTGATGGTAAATCGAAGACGAGCCACGGTATTCCCGTTTTACCGTAAAAATCCGGTGTCGAAAAAACGAAGGGTAAAAAACTTACGAGACCCGATTGAGATTCGGGTTGTCCTTTTTGGGCATTAATCTATCCGTTGACGGCTAAAAGCTTCAAAGCCGTAGAACTCACCGTGGCCTTCGTTTTGACAGGTTATGGCTCCCATAACTCTAAACGAGCTAGAAGTTATGGCCGTCCGAATAATCGATATCTACAGGGTGCAATATCCACGGTGCAAGGTGCAACATCCGTCCGGAATGGAGAAACAGTGTCGTACGACTTTTAGAAATGCGTGCACGGATTTGAAACGGAGCAGTACCATGGTGCACCACTCTCCAGCGATGGTAAATCGAAGACGAGGCACGGTAATCCCGTTTTACCATTAAAATCCGGTGTCGAAAAAACGAAGGGTAAAAAACTTACGAGACCCGATTGAGATTCGGGTTGTCCTTTTTGGGCATTATTCTATCCGTTGACGGCTAAAAGTGGTCAAACCCGTAGAACTCACCGTGGCCTTCGTTTTGACAGGTTATGGCTCCCGTAACTCTAAACGAGCCAGAAGTTATGGCCGTCCGAATAATCGATATCTACAGGGTGCAACATCCGCGGTGCAAGGTGCAACATCCGTCCGAAATGGCGAAACAGTGCCGTACGACTTTTAGAAATGCGTGCATGGATTTGAAACGGAACAATATCATGGTGCACCACTCTCCCGTGATGGTAAATCGAAGACGAGCCACGGTATTCCCGTTTTACCGTAAAAATCCGGTGTCGAAAAAACGAAGGGTAAAAACCTTACGAGACCCGATTGAGATTCGGGTTGTCCTTTTTGGGCATTCAGCTATCCGTTGACGGCTGAAAGTGGTCAAAGCCGTAGAACTCACCATGGCCTTCGTTTTGACAGGTTATGGCTCCCGTAACCCTAAACGAGCCAGAAGTTATGGCCGTCCGAATAATCGATATCTACAGGGTGCAATATCCGCGGTGCAAGGTGCAACATCCGTCCGAAATGGAGAAACAGTGTCGTACGACTTTTAGAAATGCGTGCATGGATTTGAAACGGAACAGTACCATCGTGCACCACTCTCCAGCGATGGTAAATCGAAGACGAGGCACGGTAATCCCGTTTTACCGTAAAAATCCGGTGTCGAAAAAAACGAAGGGTAAAAAACTTACGAGACCCGATTGAGATTCGGGTTGTCCTTTTTGGGCATTAATCCATCCGTTGATGGTTGAAAGCTGTCAAAGTCGTAGAACTCACCATGGCCTTCGTTTTGAGAGGTTATGGCTCCCGTAACTCTAAATGAGCCAGAAGTTATGACCGTCTGAATAATCGATATCTATAGGGTGCAACATCCGTGGTGCAAGGTGCAACTTCCGTCCGAAATGGCGAAACAGTGCCGTACGACTTTTAGAAATGCATGCATGGATTTGAAACGGAACAGTACCATGGCGCACCACTCTCCAGTGATGGTAAATCGAAGACGAGCCATGGAAATCTTGTTTTACAGTAAAAATCCGGTGTCGAAAAAACGAAGGGTAAAAAACTTACGAGACCCGATTGAGATTCGGGTTGTCCTTTTTGGGCAGTAATCTATCCGTTGATGGCTGAAAGCATCAAAGCCGTAGAACTCACCGTGGCCTTCGTTTTGACAGGTTATGGCTCCCGTAACTCTAAACGAGCCAGAAGTTATGGCCGTCTGAATAATCGATATCTACAGGGGGCAATATCCACGGTGCAAGGTGCAACATCCGTCCGAAATGGAGAAACAGTGTCGTACGACTTTTAGAAATGCGTGCATGGATTTGAAACGGAACAGTACCATGGTGCATCAATCTCCAGCGATGGTAAATCGAAGACGAGGCACGGTAATTCCTATTTACCGTTAAAATCCGGTGTCGAAAAAACGAAGGGTAAAAAACTTACGAGACCCGATTGAGATTCGGGTTGTCCTTTTCGGGCATTAATCTATACGTTGACCGCTGAAAGTGGTTAAAGCCGTAGAACTCATCGTGGCCTTCGTTTTGATAGGTTATGGCTCCTGTAACTCTAAACGAGCCAAAAGTTATGGCCGTCCGAATAATCGATATTTACAGGGTGCAACATCCGCGGTGCAAGGTGCAACATCCGTCCGAAATGGCGAAACAGTGCCGTACGACTTTTAGAAATGCATGCATGGATTTGAAACGGAACAGTTCCATGGTGCACCACTCTCCAGTGATGTTAAATCGAAGACGAGCCATGGTAATCCCGTTTTACCGTTAAAATCCGGTGTCGAAAAAACGAAGGTTAAAAAACTTACGAGACCCGATGGAGATTCGGGTTGTCCTTTTTGGGCTTTAATCTATCCATTGATGGCTGAAAGCTGTCAAAGCCGTAGAACTCTCCGTGGCCTTCGTTTTGACAGGTAATGGCTCCCGTAACTCTAAACGAGCCAGAAGTTATGACCGTCCGAATAATCGATATCTACAGGGTGCAACATCCGCGGTGCAAGGTGCAACTTCCGTCCGAAATAGCGAAACAGTGCCGTACGACTTTTAGAAATGCGTGCATGGATTTGAAACGGAACAGTACCATGGTGCACCAATCTCCAGCGATGGTAAATCGAAGACGAGGCACGGAAATCCGGTTAAGATACGGGTTGTCCTTTTTGGGCATTAATCTATCCGTTGACGGCTGAAAGTGGTCAAAGCCGTAGAACTCACCGTGGCCTTCATTTTGACAGGTTATGGCTCCCGTAACTCTAAAGGAGCCAAAAGTTATGGCCGTCCGAATAATCGATATCTAAAGGGCGCAACATCCGTGGTGCAAGGTGCAACATCCGTCCGAAATGGCGAAACAGTGCCGTACAACTTTTTGAAATGCATGCATGGATTTGAAACGGAATAGTACCATGGTGCACCACTCTCCAGCGATGGTAAATCGAAGACGAGCCACGGAAATCCCGTTTTACAGTAAAAATCCGGTGTCGAAAAAACGAAGGGTAAAAAACTTATGAGACCCGATTGAGATTCGGGTTGTCCTTTTTGGGCATTAATCTATCCGTTGACGGCTGAAAGCTTCAAAGCCGTAGAAATCACCGTGGCCTTCGTTTTAACAGGTTATGGCTCCCGTAACTCTAAACGAGCCAGAAGTTATGGCCGTCTGAATAATCGATATCTACAGGGTGCAATATCCACGGTGCAAGGTGCAACATCCGTCCGGAATGGAGAAACAGTGTCGTACGACTTTTAGAAATGCGTGCATGGATTTGAAACGGAGTAGTACCATGGTGCACCACTCTCCAGCGATGGTAAATCGAAGACGAGGCACGGTAATCCCGTTTTACTGTTAAAATCCGGTGTCGAAAAAACGAAGGGTAAAAAACTTACGAGACCCGATTGAGATTAGGTTTGTCCTTTTTGGGCATTAATCTATCCACTGACGGCTAAAAGTGGTCAAACCCGTAGAACTCACCGTGGCCTTCGTTTTGACAGGTTATGGCTCCCGTAACTCTAAACGGGCCAGAAGTTATGGCCGTCCGAATAATCGATATCTACAGGGTGCAACATCCGCGGTGCAAGGTGCAACATCCGTCCGAAATGGCGAAACAGTGCCGTACGACATTTAGAAATGCATGCATGGATTTGAAACGGAACAGTATCATGGTGCACCACTCTCCCGTGATGGTAAATCGAAGACGAGCCACGGTATTCCCGTTTTACCGTAAAAATCCGGTGTCGAAAAAACGAAGGGTAAAAAACTTACGAGACCCGATTGAGATTCGGGTTGTCCTTTTTGGGCATTCATCTATCCGTTGACGGCTGAAAGCGGTCAAAGCCGTAGAACTCATCGAGGCCTTCGTTTTGACAGGTTATGGCTCCCGTTACTCTAAACGAGCCAGAAGTTATGGCCGTCCGAATAATCGATATGTACAGGGTGCAATATCCGCGGTGCAAGGTGCAACATCCGTCCGAAATAGAGAAACAGTGTCGTACGACTTTTAGAAATGCGTGCATGGATTTGAAACGGAACAGTACCATCGTGCACCACTCTCCAGCGATGGTAAATCGAAGACGAGGCACGGTAATCCCGTTTTACCGTAAAAATCCGGTGTCGAAAAAAACGAAGGGTAAAAAACTTACGAGACCCGATTGAGATTCGGGTTGTCCTTTTTGGGCATTAATCTATCCGTTGATGGCTGAAAGTGGTCAAAGCCGTAGAACTCACCGTGGCCTTCATTTTGACAGGTTATGGCTCTCGTAACTCTAAAGGAGCCAAAAGTTATGGCCGTCCGAATAATCGATATCTATAGGGTGCAACATCCGTGGTGCAAGGTGCAACATCCGTCCGAAATGGCGAAACAGTGCCGTACGACTTTTAGAAATGCATGCATGGATTTGAAACGGAACAGTACCATGGCGCACCACTCTCCAGTGGTGGTAAATCGAAGACGAGCCACGGAAATCCTATTTTACAGTAAAAATCCGGTGTCGAAAAAACAAAGGGTAAAAAACTTACGAGACCCGATTGAGATTCGGGTTGTCCTTTTTGGGCAGTAATCTATCCGTTGACGGCTGAAAGCTTCAAAGCCGTAGAACTCACCGTGGCCTTCGTTTTGACAGGTTATGGCTCCCGTAACTCTAAACGAGCCAGAAGTTATGGCCGTCCGAATAATCGATATCTACATGGTGCAATATCCACGGTGCAAGGTGCAACATCCGTCCGGAATGGAGAAACAGTGTCGTACCACTTTTAGAAATGCGTGCATGGATTTGAAATGGAACAGTACCATGGTGCACCACTCTCCAGCGATGGTAAATCGAAGACGAGGCACGGTAATCCCGTTTTACCGTTAAAATCCGGTGTCGAAAAAACGAAGGGTAAAAAACTTACGAGACCCGATTGAGATTCGGGTTGTCCTTCTTGGGCATTAATCTATCCGTTGGCGGCTGAAAGTGGTCAAACCCGTAGAACTCACCGTGGCCTTTGTTTTGACAGGTTATGGCTCCCGTAACTCTAAACGAACCAGAATTTATGGCCGTCCGAATAATCGATATCTACAGGATGCAACATCCGCGGTGCAAGGTGCAACATCCGTCCGAAATGGCGAAACAGTGCCGTACGACTTTTAGAAATGCGTGCATGGATTTGAAACGGAACAGTACCATGGTGCACCACTCTCCCGCGACGGTAAATCGAAGACGAGCCACGGTAATCCCTTTTTACCGTAAAAATCCGGTGTCGAAAAAACGAAGGGTAAAAAACTTACGAGACCCGATTGAGATTCGGGTTGTCCTTTTTGGGCATTCATCTATCCGTTGACGGCTGAAAGCTGTCAAAGCTGTAGAACTCACCATGGCATTCGTTTTGACAGGTTATGGCTCCCGTAACTCTAAACGAACCAGAAGTTATGGACGTCCGAATAATCGATATCTACAGGGTGCAATATCCGCGGTGCAAGGTGCAACATCTGTCTGAAATGGAGAAACAGTGTCGTACGACTTTTAGAAATGCGTGCATCGATTTGAAACGGAACAGTACCATGGTGCACCACTCTCCAGCGATGGTAAATCGAAGACAAGGCACGGTAATCCCGTTTTACCGTTAAAATCCGGTGTCGAAAAAACGAATGGTAAAAAACTTACGAGACCCGATTGAGATTCGGGTTGTCCTTTTCGGCCATTAATTTATACGTTGACGGCTGAAAGTGGTCAAAGCCGTAGAACTCACCGTGGCCTTCGCTTTGATAGGGTATGCCTCCCGTAATTCTAAACGAGCCAAAAGTTATGGCCGTCCGAATAATCGATATCTACAGGGTGCAACATCCATGGTGCAAGGTGCAACATCCGTCCGAAATGGCGAAACAGTGCCGTACGACTTTTAGAAATGCATGCATGGATTTGAAACGAAACAGTACCATGGTGCACCACTCTCCAGCGATGGTAAATCGAAGACGAGCAACGGTAATCCCATTTTACCTTTAAATTCCGGTGTCGAAAAAACGAAGGGTAAAAAACTTAAGAGACCCGATTGAGAATCGGGTTGTCCTTTTTGGGCATTAATCTATCCGTTGACGGCTGAAAGCGGTCAAACCGGTAGAACTCACCGTGGCCTTCGTTATGACAGGTTATGGCTCCCGTAACTCTAAACGAGCCATAAGTTATGGCCATCCAAATCATCGATATCTACAGGGTGCAACATCCACGGTGCAAGGTGCAACATCCGTCCGAAATGGCAAAACAGTGTCGTACGACTTTTAGAAATGCGTGCATGGATTTGAAACGGAACAGTACCATGGTGCACCACTCTCCCGCGATGGTAAATCGAAGATGAGCCACGGTAATCCCGTTTTACCGTAAAAATCCGGTGTCGAAAAAACGAAGGGTAAAAAACTTACGAGACCCGATAGAGATTCGGGTTGCCTTTTCGGGCATTAATCTATCCGTTGACGGCTGAAAGCTATCAAAGCCGTAGAACTCATCGTGGCCTTCGTTTTGACAGGTTATGGCTCCCGTAACTCTAAACGAGCCATAAGTTATGGCCGCCCGAATAATCGATATCTACATGGTGCAACATCCGCGGTGCAAGGAGCAACATCCGTCCGAAATGGCGAAACAGTGTCGTATGACTTTTAGAAATGCGTACATGGATTTGAAATGGAACAGTACCATGGTGCACCACTCTCCAACGATGGTAAATCGAAGACGAGGCACGGTAATCCCATTTTACCATAAAAATTCGGTGTCAAAAAAACGAAGGGTAAAAAACTTACGAGACCCGATTGAGATTCGGGTTGTCTTTTTTGGGCATTAATCTATCTGTTGACGGTTGAAAGCTTCAAAGCCGTTGAACTCACCGTGGCCTTCGTTTTGACAGGTTATGGCTCCCGTAACTCTAAACGAGCCAGAAGTTATGGCCGTCCGAATACTCGATATCTACAGGGTGCAATATCCGCGGTGCAAGGTGCAACATCCGTCCGAAATGGAGAAACAGTGTCGTACGACTTTTAGAAATGCGTGCATGGATTTGAAATGGAACAGTACCATGGTGCACTACTCTCCAGCCATGGTAAATCGAAGACGAGGCACGGTAATCCCGCTTTACCGTTAAAATCCGGTGTCGAAAAAACGAAGGGTAAAAAACTTATGTGACCCGATTGAGATTCGGGTTGTCCTTTTCGGGCATTAATCTATACGTTGACGGCTGCAAGTGGTCAAAGCCGTAGAACTCACTGTGGCCTTCGTTTTGACAGGTTATGGCTCCCGTAACTCTAAACGAGCCAAAAGTTATGACCGTCCGAATAATCGATATCTACAGGGTGCAACTTCCGCGATGCAAGGTGCAACATCCGTCCGAAATGGCAAAACAGTGCCGTACGACTTTTAGAAATGCGTGCATGGATTTGAAACGGAACAGTACCATGGTGCACCACTCTCCAGCGATGGTAAATCGAAGACGAGGCACGGTAATCCCGTTTTACTGTAAAAATCCGGTGTCGAAAAAACGAAGGGTAAAAAACTTACGAGACCCGATTGAGATTTGGGTTGTCCTTTTTGGGCATTAATCCATCCGTTGACGGCTGAAAGCTGTCAAAGTCATAGAACTCACCATGGCCTTCGTTTTGAGAGGTTATGGCACCCGTAACTCTAAATGAGCCAGAAGTTATGACCGTCTGAATAATCGATATCTACAGGGTGCAACATCCGTGGTGCAAGGTGCAACTTCCGTCCGAAATGGCGAAACAGTGACGTACGACTTTTACAAATGCATGCATGGATTTGAAACGGAACAGTACCATGGCGCACCACTCTCCAGTGATGGTAAATCGAAGACGAGCCATGGAAATCCTGTTTTACAGTAAAAATCCGGTGTCGAAAAAACGAAGGGTAAAAAACTTACGAGACCCGATTGAGATTCGGGTTGTCCTTTTTGGGCAGTAATCTATTCGTTGATGGCTGAAAGCTTCAAAGCCGTAGAACTCACCGTGGCCTTCGTTTTGACAGGTTATGGCTCCCGTAACTCTAAACGAGCCAGAAGTTATGGCCGTCTGAATAATCGATATCTACAGGGGGCAATATCCACGGTGCAAGGTGCAACATCCGTCCGAAATGGAGAAACAGTGTCGTACGACTTTTAGAAATGCGTGCATGGATTTGAAACGGAACAGTACCATGGTGCATCACTCTCCAGCGATGGTAAATCGAAGACGAGGCACGGTAATCCCGTTTTACCGTTAAAATCCGGTGTCGAAAAAACGAAGGGTAAAAAACTTACGAGACCCGATTGAGATTCGGGTTGTCCTTTTCGGGCATTAATCTGTACGTTGACCGCTGAAAGTGGTCAAAGCCGTAGAACTCATCGTGGCCTTCGTTTTGATAGGTTATGGCTCCTGTAACTCTAAACGAGCCAAAAGTTATGGCCGTCCGAATAATCGATATTTACAGGGTGCAACATCCGCGGTGCAAGGTGCAACATCCGTCCGAAAAGGCGAAACAGTGCCGTACGACTTTAAGAAATGCATGCATGGATTTGAAACGGAACAGTTCCATGGTGCACCACTCTCCAGCGATGTCAAATCGAAGACGAGCCATGGTAATCCCGTTTTACCGTTAAAATCCGGTGTCGAAAAAACGAAGGTTAAAAAACTTACGAGACCCGATGGAGATTCGGGTTGTCCTTTTTGGGCTTTAATCTATCCATTGACGGCTGAAAGCTGTCAAAGCCGTAGAACTCTCTGTGGCCTTCGTTTTGACAGGTAATGGCTCCCGTAACTCTAAACGAGCCAGAAGTTATGACCGTCCGAATAATCGATATCTACAGGGTGCAACATCCGCGGTGCAAGGTGCAACTTCCGTCCGAAATAGCGAAACAGTGCCGTACGACTTTTAGAAATGCGTGCATGGATTTGAAACGGAACAGTACCATGGTGCACCAATCTCCAGCGATGGTAAATCGAAGACGAGGCACGGAAATACCGTTTTACCGTAAAAATCCGGTGTCGAAAAAAACGAAGGGTAAAAAACTTACGAGACCCGGTTAAGATACGGGTTGTCCTTTTTGGGCATTAATCTATCCGTTGACGGCTGAAAGTGGTCAAAGCCGTAGAACTCACCGTGGCCTTCATTTTGACAGGTTATGGCTCCCGTAACTCTAAAGGAGCCAAAAATTATGGCCGTCCGAATAATCGATATCTAAAGGGTGCAACATCCGTGGTGCAAGGTGCAACATCCGTCCGAAATGGCGAAACAGTGCCGTACAACTTTTTGAAATGCATGCATGGATTTGAAACGGAATAGTACCATGGTGCACCACTCTCCAGCGATGGTAAATCGAAGACGAGCCACGGAAATCCCGTTTTACAGTAAAAATCCGGTGTCGAAAAAACGATGGGTAAAAAACTTATGAGACCCGATTGAGATTCGGGTTGTCCTTTTTGGGCATTAATCTATCCGTTGACGGCTGAAAGCTTCAAAGCCGTAGAACTCACCGTGGCCTTCGTTTTAACAGGTTATGGCTCCCGTAACTCTAAACGAGCCAGAAGTTATGGCCGTCCGAATAATCGATATCTACAGGGTGCAATATCCGCGGTGCAAGGTGCAACATCCGTCCGGAATGGAGAAACAGTGTCGTACGACTTTTAGAAATGCGTGCATGGATTTGAAACGGAGCAGTACCATGGTGCACCACTCTCCAGCGATGGTAAATCGAAGACGAGGCACGGTAATCCCGTTTTACCGTTAAAATCCGGGTGTCGAAAAAACGAAGGGTAAAAAACTTACGAGACCCGATTGAGATTATGTTTGTCCTTTTTGGGCATTAATCTATCCATTGACGGCTAAAAGTGGTCAAACCCGTAGAACTCACCGTAGCCTTCGTTTTGACAGGTTATAGCTCCCGTAACTCTAAACGGGCCATAAGTTATGGCCGTCCGAATAATCGATATCTACAGGGTGCAACATCCGCGGTGCAAGGTGCAACATCCGTCCGAAATGGCGAAACAGTGCCGTACGACTTTTAGAAATGCGTGCATGGATTTGAAACGGAACAGTATCATGGTGCACCACTCTCCCGTGATGGTAAATCGAAGACGAGCCACGGTATTCCCGTTTTACCGTAAAAATCCGGTATCGAAAAAACGAAGGGTAAAAAACTTACGAGACCCGATTGAGATTCGGGTTGTCCTTTTTGGGCATTCATCTATCCGTTGACGGCTGAAAGCTGTCAAAGCCGTAGAACTCATCGAGGCCTTCGTTTTGACAGGTTATGGCTCCCGTTACTCTAAACGAGCCAGAAGTTATGGCCGTCCGAATAATCGATATGTACGGGGTGCAATATCCGCGGTGCAAGGTGCAACATCCGTCCGAAATGGAGAAACAGTGTCGTACGACTTTTAGAAATGCGTGCATGGATTTGAAACGGAACAGTACCATCGTGCACCACTCTCCAGCGATGGTAAATCGAAGACGAGGCACGGTAATCCCGTTTTACCGTAAAAATCCGGTGTCGAAAAAAACGAAGGGTAAAAAACTTACGAGACCCGATTGAGATTCGGGTTGTCCTTTTTGGGCATTAATCTATCCGTTGATGGCTGAAAGTGGTCAAAGCCGTAGAACTCACCGTGGCCTTCATTTTGACAGGTTATGGCTCTCGTAACTCTAAAGGAGCCAAAAGTTATGGCCGTCCGAATAATCGATATCTATAGGGTGCAACATCCGTGGTGCAAGGTGCAACATCCGTCCGAAATGGCGAAACAGTGCCGTACGACTTTTAGAAATGCATGCATGGATTTGAAACGGAACAGTACCATGGCGCACCACTCTCCAGTGATGGTAAATCGAAGACGAGCCACGGAAATCCTATTTTACAGTAAAAATCCGGTGTCGAAAAAACAAAGGGTAAAAAACTTACGAGACCCGATTGAGATTCGGGTTGTCCTTTTTGGGCAGTAATCTATCCATTGACGGCTGAAAGCTTCAAAGCCGTAGAACTCACCGTGGCCTTCGTTTTGACAGGTTATGGCTCCCGTAACTCTAAACGAGCCAGAAGTTATGGCCGTCCGAATAATCGATATCTACATGGTGCAATATCCACGGTGCAAGGTGCAACATCCGTCCGGAATGGAGAAACAGTGTCGTACGACTTTTAGAAATGCGTGCATAGATTTGAAATGGAACAGTACCATGGTGCACCACTCTCCAGCGATGGTAAATCGAAGACGAGGCACGGTAATCCCGTTTTACCGATAAAATCCGGTGTCGAAAAAACAAAGGGTAAAAAACTTACGAGTCCCGATTGAGATTCGGGTTGTCCTTCTTGGGCATTAATCTATCCGTTGGCGGCTGAAAGTGGCCAAACCCGTAAAACTCACCGTGGCCTTTGTTTTGACAGGTTATGGCTCCCGTAACTCTAAACGAGCCAGAATTTATGGCCGTCCGAATAATCGATATCTACAGGATGCAACATCTGCGGTGCAAGGTGCAACATCCGTCCGAAATGGCAAAACAGTGCCGTACGACTTTTAGAAATGCGTGCATGGATTTGAAACGGAACAGTACCATGGTGCACCATTCTCCCGCGACGGTAAATCGAAGACGAGCCACGGTAATCCCGTTTTACCGTAAAAATCCGGTGTCGAAAAAACAAAGGGTAAAAAACTTACGAGACCCGATTGAGATTTGGGTTGTCCTTTTTGGGCATTCATCTATCCGTTGACAGTTGAAAGCTGTCAAAGCCGTAGAACTCACCGTGGCCTTCGTTTTGACAGGTTATGGATCCCGTAACTCTAAACGAGCCAGAAGTTATGGCCGTCCGAATACTCGATATCTACAGGGTGCAATATCCGCGGTGCAAGGTGCAACATCCGTCCGAAATGGAGAAACAGTGTCGTACGACTTCTAGAAATGCGTGCATGGATTTGAAATGGAACAGTACCATGGTGCACTACTCTCCAGCGATGGTAAATCGAAGACGAGGCACGGTAATCCCGCTTTACCGTTAAAATCCGGTGTCGAAAAAACGAAGGGTAAAAAACTTATGTGACCCGATTGAGATTCGGGTTGTCCTTTTCGGGCATTAATCTATACGTTGACGGCTGAAAGTGGTCAAAGCCGTAGAACTCACCGTGGCCTTCGCTTTGATAGGGTATGCCTCCCGTAATTCTAAACGAGCCAAAAGTTATGGCCGTCCGAATAATCGATATCTACAGGGTGCAAGGTGCAACATCCGTCCGAAATTGCGAAACACTGCCGTACGACTTTTAGAAATGCATGCATGGATTTGAAACGAAACAGTACCATGGTGCACCACTCTCCAGCGATGGTAAATCGAAGACAAGCAACGGTAATCCCGTTTTACCGTTAAAATCCGGTGTCGAAAAAACGAAGGGTAAAAAACTTAAGAGACCCGATTGAGAATCGGGTTGTCCTTTTTGGGCATTAATCTGTCCGTTGACGGCTGAAAGCGGTCAAACCGGTAGAACTCACCGTGGCCTTCGTTATGACAGGTTATGGCTCCCGTAACTCTAAACGAGCCATAAGTTATGGCCATCCAAATCATCGATATCTACAGGGTGCAACATCCACGGTGCAAGGTGCAACATCCGTCCGAAATGGCGAAACAGTGTCGTACGACTTTTAGAAATGCGTGCATGGATTTGAAACGGAACAGTACCATCGTGCACCACTCTCCAGCGATGGTAAATCGAAGACGAGGCACAGTAATCCCGTTTTACCGTAAAAATCCGGTGTCGAAAAAAACGAAGGGTAAAAAACTTACGAGACCCGATTGAGATTCGGGTTGTCCTTTTTGGGCATTAATCTATCCGTTGATGGCTGAAAGTGGTCAAAGCCGTAGAACTCACCGTGGCCTTCATTTTGACAGGTTATGGCTCTCGTAACTCTAAAGGAGCCAAAAGTTATGGCCGTCCGAATAATCGATATCTATAGGGTGCAACATCCGTGGTGCAAGGTGCAACATCCGTCCGAAATGGCGAAACAGTGCCGTACGACTTTTAGAAATGCATGCATGGATTTGAAACGGAACAGTACCATGGCGCACCACTCTCCAGTGATGGTAAATCGAAGACGAGCCACGGAAATCCTATTTTACAGTAAAAATCCGGTGTCGAAAAAACAAAGGGTAAAAAACTTACGAGACCCGATTGAGATTCGGGTTGTCCTTTTTGGGCAGTAATCTATCCATTGACGGCTGAAAGCTTCAAAGCCGTAGAACTCACCGTGGCCTTCGTTTTGACAGGTTATGGCTCCCGTAACTCTAAACGAGCCAGAAGTTATGGCCGTCCGAATAATCGATATCTACATGGTGCAATATCCACGGTGCAAGGTGCAACATCCGTCCGGAATGGAGAAACAGTGTCGTACGACTTTTAGAAATGCGTGCATGGATTTGAAATGGAACAGTACCATGGTGCACCACTCTCCAGCGATGGTAAATCGAAGACGAGGCACGGTAATCCCGTTTTACCGATAAAATCCGGTGTCGAAAAAACAAAGGGTAAAAAACTTACGAGTCCCGATTGAGATTCGGGTTGTCCTTCTTGGGCATTAATCTATCCGTTGGCGGCTGAAAGTGGTCAAACCCGTAAAACTCACCGTGGCCTTTGTTTTGACAGGTTATGGCTCCCGTAACTCTAAACGAGCCAGAATTTATGGCCGTCCGAATAATCGATATCTACAGGATGCAACATCTGCGGTGCAAGGTGCAACATCCGTCCGAAATGGCAAAACAGTGCCGTACGACTTTTAGAAATGCGTGCATGGATTTGAAACGGAACAGTACCATGGTGCACCATTCTCCCGCGACGGTAAATCGAAGACGAGCCACGGTAATCCCGTTTTACCGTAAAAATCCGGTGTCGAAAAAACAAAGGGTAAAAAACTTACGAGACCCGATTGAGATTTGGGTTGTCCTTTTTGGGCATTCATCTATCCGTTGACGGTTGAAAGCTCTCAAAGCCGTAGAACTCACCGTGGCCTTCGTTTTGACAGGTTATGGATCCCGTAACTCTAAACGAGCCAGAAGTTATGGCCGTCCGAATACTCGATATCTACAGGGTGCAATATCCGCGGTGCAAGGTGCAACATCCGTCTGAAATGGAGAAACAGTGTCGTACGACTTCTAGAAATGCGTTCATGGATTTGAAATGGAACAGTACCATGGTGCACTACTCTCCAGCGATGGTAAATCGAAGACGAGGCACGGTAATCCCGCTTTACCGTTAAAATCCGGTGTCGAAAAAACGAAGGGTAAAAAACTTATGTGACCCGATTGAGATTCGGGTTGTCCTTTTCGGGCATTAATCTATACGTTGACGGCTGAAAGTGGTCAAAGCCGTAGAACTCACCGTGGCCTTCGCTTTGATAGGGTATGCCTCCCGTAATTCTAAACGAGCCAAAAGTTATGGCCGTCCGAATAATCGATATCTACAGGGTGCAAGGTGCAACATCCGTCCGAAATTGCGAAACAGTGCCGTACGACTTTTAGAAATGCATGCATGGATTTCAAACGAAACAGTACCATGGTGCACCACTCTCCAGCGATGGTAAATCGAAGACAAGCAACGGTAATCCCGTTTTACCGTTAAAATCCGGTGTCAAAAAAACGAAGGGTAAAAAACTTAAGAGACCCGATTGAGAATCGGGTTGTCCTTTTTGGGCATTAATCTGTCCGTTGACGGCTGAAAGCGGTCAAACCGGTAGAACTCACAGTGGCCTTCGTTATGACAGGTTATGGCTCCCGTAACTCTAAACGAGCCATAAGTTATGGCCATCCAAATCATCGATATCTACAGGGTGCAACATCCACGGTGCAAGGTGCAACATCCGTCCGAAATGGCGAAACAGTGTCGTACGACTTTTAGAAATGCGTGCATGGATTTGAAACGGAACAGTACCATGGTGCACCACTCTCCCGCGATGGTAAATCGAAGATGAGCCACGGTAATCCCGTTTTACCGTAAAAATCCGGTGTCGAAAAAACGAAGGGTAAAAAACTTACGAGACCCGATAGAGATTCGGGTTGCCTTTTCGGGCATTAATCTATCCGTTGACGGCCGAAAGCTATCAAAGCCGTAGAACTCATCGTGGCTTTCGTTTTGACAGGTTATGGCTCCCGTAACTCTAAACGAGCCATAAGTTATGGCCGCCCGAATAATCGATATCTACATGGTGCAACATCCGCGGTGCAAGGAGCAACATCCGTCCGAAATGGCGAAACAGTGTCGTATGACTTTTAGAAATGCGTACATGGATTTGAAACGGAACAGTACCATGGTGCACCACTCTCCAACGATGGTAAATCGAAGACGAGGCACGGTAATCCCGTTTTACCGTAAAAATTCGGTGTCAAAAAAACGAAGGGTAAAAAACTTACGAGACCCGATTGAGATTCGGGTTGTCCTTTTTGGGCATTAATCTATCTGTTGATGGTTGAAAGCTTCAAAGCCGTTGAACTCACCGTGGCCTTCGTTTTGACAGGTTATGGCTCCCGTAACTCTAAACGAGCCAGAATTTATGGCCGTCCGAATACTCGATATCTACAGGGTGCAATATCCGCGGTGCAAGGTGCAACATCCGTCCGAAATGGAGAAACAGTGTCGTACGACTTTTAGAAATGCGTGCATGGATTTGAAATGGAACAGTACCATGGTGCACTACTCTCCAGCGATGGTAAATCAAAGACGAGGCACGGTAATCCCGCTTTACCGTTAAAATCCGGTGTCGAAAAAACGAAGGGTAAAAAACTTATGTGACCCGATTGAGATTCGGGTTGTCCATTTCGGGCATTAATCTATACGTTGACGGTTGAAAGTGGTCAAAGCCGTAGAACTCACTGTGGCCTTCGTTTTGACAGGTAATGGCTCCCGTAACTCTAAACGAGCCAAAAGTTATGACCGTCCGAATAATCGATATCTACAGGGTGCAACTTCCGCGGTGCAAGGTGCAACATCCGTCCGAAATGGAAAAACAGTGCCGTACGACTTTTAGAAATGCGTGCATGGATTTGAAACGGAACAGTACCATGGTGCAGCACTCTCCAGCGATGGTAAATCGAAGACGAGGCACGGTAATCCCGTTTTACGGTAAAAATCCGGTGTCGAAAAAACGAAGGGTAAAAAACTTACGAGGCCCGATTGAGATTCGGGTTGTCCTTTTTGGGCATTAATCTATCCTTCGACGGCTGAAAGTGGTCAAAGCCGTAAAACTCACCATGGCCTTCGTTTTGACAGGTTATGGTTCCCGTAACTCTAAACGAGCCAGAAGTTATGGTCGTCCGAATAATCGATATCTACATGGTGCAACATCCGCGGTGCAAGGTGCAACATCCGTCCGAAATGGCGAAACAGTGTCGTACGACTTTTAGAAATGCATGCATGGATTTGAAACGAAACAGTACCATGGTGCACCATTCTTCAGCGATGGTAAATCGAAGACGAGCCACGGTAATCCTGTTTTACCATAAAAATCCGTTGTCGAAAAAACGAAGGGTAAAAAACTTACGAGGCCCGATTAAGATTCGGGTTGTCCTTTTCGGCATTAATCTATCGGTTGACGGCTGAAAGCGATCAAACCCGTAGAACTCACCGTGGCCTTCGTTTTGACAATTTGTGGCTCTCTTAACTCTAAACGAGCCAGAAGTTATGGCCGTCCGAATAATCGATATCTACACGGTGAAACATCCGTGGTGCAAGGTGCAACATCCGTCCGAAATGGCGAAACAGTGTCGTACGAATTTTTGAAATGCGTGCATGGATTTGAAACGGAACAGTACCATGGTGCACCACTCTCCAGCGATGGTAAATCGAAGACGAGCCACGGTAATCCCGTTCTACCGTAAAAATCCGGTGTCGAAAAAACGAAGGGTAAAAAACTAACGAGACCCGATTGAGATTCGGGTTGTCCTTTTCGGGCATTAATCTATCCGTTGACGGCTGAAAGATGTCAAAGTCATAGAACTCACAGTGGCCTTCGTTTTGACAGGTTATGGCTCCCATAACTCTAAACGAGCCAGAAGTTATGGCCGTCCGAATAATCGAGATCTACAGGGTGCAACATCCGTGGTGCAAGATGCAACATCCGTCCGAAATGGCGAAACAGTGCCGTACGACTTTTAGAAATGCATGCATGGATTTGAAACGGAACAGTACCATGGCGCACCACTCTCCAGCGGTGGTAAATCGAAGACGAGCCACGGTAATCCAGTTTTACCATTAAAATCCGGTGTCGAAAAAACGAAGGGTAAAAAACTTACGAGACCCGATTGAGATTCGGGTTGTCCTTTTCGGGCATTAATCTATCCGTTGACGGCTGAAAGCTTCAAAGCCGTAGAACTCACCGTGGCCTTCGTTTTGACAGGTTATGGCTCCCGTAACTCTAAACGAGCCAAAAGTTATGGCCGTCCGAATAATCGATATCTACTGGGTGCAATATCCGCGGTGCAAGGTGCAACATCCGTCCGAAATGGAGAAACAGTGTCGTACGACTTTTAGAAATGCGTGCATGGATTTGAAACGGAACAGTATCATGGTGCACCACTCTCCAGCGATGGTAAATCGAAGACGAGGCACGGTAATCCCGTTTTACTTTTAAAATCCGGTGTCGAAAAAACGAAGGGTAAAAAACTTACGAGATCCGATTGAGAATCGGGTTGTCCTTTTCGGGCATTAATCTATACGTCGACGGCTGAAAGTGGTCAAAGCCGTAGAACTCACCGTGGCTTCGTTTTGACAGGTTATGGCTCCCGTAACTCTAAACGAGCCAGAAGTTATGGCCGTCCGAATAATCGATATCTACAGGGTGCAACTTCAGCGGTGCAAGGTGCAACATCCGTCCGAAATGGCAAAACAGTGCCGTACGACTTTTAGAAATGCGTGCATGGATTTGAAACGGAACAGTACCATGGTGCACGACTCTCCAGCGATGGTAAATCGAAGACGAGGCACGGTAATCCCGTTTTACCGTAAAAATCCGGTGTCGAAAAAACGAAGGGTAAAAAACTTACAGGGCCCAATTGAGATTCGGGTTGTCCTTTTTGGGCATTAATCTATCCGTTGACGGCTGAAAGCGGTCAAAGCCGTAGAACTCACTGTGGCCTTCGTTTCGACAATTTGTGGCTCCCTTAACTCTAAACGAGCCAGAAGTTATGGCCATCCGAATAATCGATATCTACACGGTGAAACATCCGCGGTGCAAGGTGCAACATCCGTCCGAAATGGCGAAACAGTGCCGTACGAATTTTAGAAATGCGTGCATGGATTTGAAACGGAACAGCACCATGGTGCACCACTCTCCAGCGATGCAAAATCGAAGACGAGCCACGGTAATCCCGTTTTACTGTAAAAATCCGGTGTCTAAAAAACGAAGGGTAAAAAACTAATGAGACCCGATTGAGATTCGGGTTTTCCTTTTCGGGAATTAATCTATCTGTTGACGGTTGAAAGCTGTCAATGCCGTAGAACTCACCGTGGCCTTGGTTTTGACAGGTTATGGCTCCCGTAACTCTAAATGAGCCAGAATTTATGGTCGTCCGAATAATCGATATCTACCGGGTGCAACATCCGCGGTGCAAGATGCAACATCCGTTCGAAATGGCGAAACAGTGTCGTACGACTTTTAGAAATGCATGCATTGATTTGAAACGGAACAGTACCATGGCGCACCACTCTCCAGCGATGGTAAATCGAAGACGAGCCACGGTAATCCAGTTTTACCGTTAAAATCCGGTGTCGAAAAAACGAAGGGTAAAAAACTTACGAGACCCGATTGAGATTCCGGTTGTCCTTTTCGGGCATTAGTCTAACTCACCGTGGCCTTCGTTTTGACAGGTTATGGCTTCCGTAACTCTAAACGAGCCAGAAGTTATGGCCGTCCGAATAATCGATATCTAAAGGGTGCAACATCCGCGGTGCAAGGTGCAACATCCGTCCGAAATGGTGAAACAGTGTCGTACGACTTTTAGAAATGCGTGCATGGATTTGAAACGGAACAGTACCATGGTGCACCACTCTCCAGCGATGGTAAATGGAAGACGAGGCACGGTAATCCCGTTTTACCGTTAAAATCCGGTGTCGAAAAAACGAAGGGTAAAAATCTTATGAGACCCGATTGAGATTCGAGTTATCCTTTTTGGGCATTAATCTATCCGTTGACGGCTGAAAGTGGTCGAACCCGTAGAACTCACCGTGGCCTTCGTTTTGACATGTTATGGCTCCCGCAACTCTAAACGAGACAGAAGTTATGACCATCCGAATAATCGATACATACAGGGTGCAACATCCACGGTGCAAGGTGCAACATCCGTCCGAAATGGCGAAACAGTGCCGTACGACTTTTAGAAATGCACGCATGGATTTGAAACGGAACAGCACCATGGTGCACCACTCTCCAGCGACGGTAAATCGAAGATGAGCCACGGTAATCCTGTTTTACCGTAAAAATCCGGTGTCGAAAAAACGAAGGGTAAAAAACTTACGAGACCCGATTGAGATTCGGGTTGTCCTTTTCGGGCATTAATCTATCCGTTGACGGCTGAAAGCGGTCAAAGCCGTAGAACACACCGTGGCCTTCGTTTTGACAGGTTATGGCTCCCTAAACGAGCCAGAAGTTATGGCCGTCTGAATAATCGATATCTACATGGTGCAACATCCGCGGTGCAAGGTGCAACATCCGTCCGAAATGGCAAAATTGTGCCGTACGACTTTTAGAAATGCGTGCATGGATTTGAAACAGAACAGTACCATGGTGCACCACTCTCCAGCGATGGTAAATCGAAGGCGAGCCACGGTAATCCCGTTTTACCGTAAAAATCCGGTGTCGAAAAAACGAAGGGTAAAAAACTTACGAGACCCGATTGAGATTCGGGGTGTCCTTTTCGGGCATTATTCTATCCGTTGATGGCTGAAAGCGGTTAAAGCCCTAAAACTCACCGTGGCCTTCGTTTTGACAGGTTATGGCTCTCGTAACTCTAAATGAGCCAGAAGTTATGGCCGTCCGAATAATCGATATCTACAGGGTGCAACATCCGCGGTGCAAGGTGCAAAATACGCCCGAAATGGCGAAACAGTGCCGTACGACATTTAGAAATGCATGCATGGATTTGAAATGGAACAGTACCATGTTGAACCACTCTCCAGCGATGGTAAATCGAAGACGAGCCACGGTAATCCCGTTTTACCGTAAAAATCCGGTGTCGAAAAAACGAAGGGTAAAAAACTTACGAGACCCGATTAAGATTCAGGTTGTCCTTTTCGGGCATTAATCTATCCGTTGACGGCTGAAAGCGGTCAAAGCCGTAGAACTCACCATGGCCTTCGTTTTGACAGGTTATGGCTCTCGTAACTCTAAACGAGCCAGAAGTTATGGCCGTCCGAATAATCGATATATACAGGGTGCAACATCCGCGGTGCAAGGTGCAACATCCGTCGGAAATGGCGAAACAGTGTCGTACGACTTTTAGAAATGCGTGCATGGCTTTGAAACGGAACAGTACCAAGGTCCACCACTCTCCAGCGATGGTAAATCGAAGACGAGGCACGGTAATCCCGTTTTATCGTAAAAATCCGGTGTCGAAAAAACGAAGGGTAAAAAACATACGAGACCCGATTGAGATTCGGGCTGTCCTTTTCGGGCATTAATCTATCCGTTGACGGCTGAAAGCTGTCAAAGCCGTAGAAATCACCGTGTCCTTCGTTTTGACAGGTTATGGCTCCCGTAACTCTAAACGAGCCAGAAGTTATGGCCGTCCGAATAATCGATATCTACATGGTGCAACATCCACGGTGCAAGGTGTAACATCCGTCCGAAATGGCGAAACAGTGCCGTACGACTTTTAGAAATGCATGCATGGATTTGAAACGGAACAGTACCATGGTGCACCACTCTCCAGCGAAGGTAAATCGAAGACAAGCCACGGTAATCCAGTTTTACCGTTAAAATCCGGTGTCGAAAAAACGAAGGGTAAAAAACTTACGAGACCTGATTGAGATTCGGGTTGTCCTTTTCGAGCATTAATCTATCCGTTGACGCCTGAAAGATATCAAAGCCGTAGAACTCACCGTGGCCTTCGTTTTGACAGGTTATGGCTCCCGTAACTCTAAACGAGCCAGAAGTTATGGCGATCCGAATAATCGATATCTACAGGGTGCAACGTCCGCGGTGCAAGGTGCAACATCCGTCCGAAATGGCGAAACAGTACCGTACGATTTTTAGAAATGCATGCAGGGATTTGAAACGGAACAGTACCATGGTGCACCACTCTCCAGCGATGGTAAATCGAAGACGAGCCACGGTAATCCCGTTTTACCGTTAAAATCCGGCGTCGAAAAAACGATGGGTAAAAAACTTACGAACCCGATTGAGATTCGGGTTGTCCTTTTCGGGGATTAATCTATCCGTTGACGGCTGAAAGCTGTCAGAGCCGTAGAACTCACCGTGGCCTTCGTTTAGACAGGTTATGGCTCCCGTAACTCTAAACGAGCCAGAAGTTACGGCCGTCCGAATAATCGATATCTACAGGGTGCAACATCCGCGGTGCAAGGTGCAACATCCGTCCAAAATGGCGAAACAGTGCCGTACGACTTTTAGAAATGCATGCATGGATTTGAAACGGAACAGTACCATGGTGCACCACTCTCCAGCGATGGTAAATCGAAGACGAGCCACGGTAATCCCGTTTTACCGTTAAAATCCGGCGTCGAAAAAACGATGGGTAAAAAACTTACGAGACCCGATTGAGATTCGGGTTGTCCTTTTTGGGCATTAATCTATCCGTTGACGGCTGAAAGTGGTCAAAGCCGTAGAACTCACCGTGGCCTTCGTTTTGACAGGTTGTGGCTCCCGTAACTCTAAACGAGCCAAAAGTTATGGCCGTCCGAATAATCGATATCTACATGGTGCAAAATCCGCGGTGCAAGGTGCAACATCCGTCCGAAATGGTGAAATTGTGCCGTACGACTTTTAGAAATGCGTGCATGGATTTGAAATGGAACGGTACCATGGTGCACCCCTCTCCAGCAATGGTAAATCGAAGACGAGCCACGGTAATCCCGTTTTACCGCCAAAATCGGGTGTCGAAAAAACGAAGGGTAAAAAACTTACGAGACCCGATTGAGATTCGAGTTGTCCTTTTTGGGCATTAATCTATCTGTTGACGGTTAAAAGCGGTCAAAGCCGTATAACTCACTATGGCCTTCGTTTCGACAGGTTATGGCTCTCGTAACTCTAAACGAGCCAGAAGTTATGACCGTTCAAATAATCGATATCTACAGGGTGCAACATCCGCGGTGCAAGGTGCAACATCCGTCCGAAATGGCGAAACAGTGCCGTACGACTTTTACAAATGCGTGCATGGATATGAAACGGAACAGTGCCATGGTGCACCACTCTGCAGCGATGGTAAATCGAAGATGAGGCACGGTAATCCCGTTTTACCGTAAAAATCCGGTGTCGAAAAAACAAAGGGTAAAAAACTTACGAGACCGGATTGAGATTGGGGTTGTCCTTTTTGGGCATTAATCTATCCGTTGATGGCTGAAAGCGGTCAAAGCCGTAAAACTCACCGTGGCCTTCGTTTTGACAGGTTATGGCTCCCGTAACTCTAAACGAGCCAGAAGTTAAGATCGTCCGAATAATCGATATCTACAGGGTGCAACATCCGCGGTGCAAGGTGCAACATCCGTCCGAAATGGCGAAACAGTGCCGTACGACTTTTAGAAATGCATGCATGGATTTGAAACGGAACAGTACCATGGTGCACCACTCTCCAGCGATGGTAAATCGAAGACGAGCCACGGTAATCCCGTTTTACCGTAAAAATCCGGTGTCGAAAAAACGAAGGGTAAAAAACTTACGTGACCCGATTGAGATTCGGGTTGTCCTTTTCGGGCATTAATCTACCCGTTGACGGCTAAAAGCTGTCAAAACCGTAGAACTCACCGTGGCCTTTGTTTTGACAGGTTATGGCTCCCGTAACGCTAAACAATCCAGAAGTTATGGCCGTCCGAATAATCGATATCTACAGGGTGCAACATCCGCGTCGCAAGGTGCAACATCCGTCCGAAATGACGAAACAGTGCCGTACGACTTTTAGAAATGCGTGCATAGATTTGAAATGGAAAAGTACCATGGTGCACCACTCTCCAGCGATGGTAAATCGAAGACGAGCCACGGTAATCCCGTTTTACCGTAAAAATCCGGCGTCGAAAAAACGATGGGTAAAAAACTTACGAGACCCGATTGAGATTCGGGTTGTCCTTTTTGGGCATTAATCTATCCGTTGATGGCTGAAAGCTGTCAAAGCCGTAGAACTCACCGTGGCCTTTGTTTTGACAGGTGATGGCTCCCGTAACTCTAAACGAGCCAGAAGTTATGACCGTCCGAATAATCGATATCTATAGGGTGCAACATCCGCGGTGCAAGGTGCAACATCTGTCCGAAATGGCGAAACAGTGTCGTACGACTTTTAGAAATGCATGCATGGATTTAAAATGGAACAGTACCATGGTGCACCACTCTCCAGCGATGGTAAATCGAAGACGTGGCACGGCAATCTCGTTTTACCGTAAAAATCCGGTGTCGAAAAAACGAAGGGTAAAAAACTTACGAGAACCGATAGAGATTCGGGTTGTCCTTTTTGAGAATTAATCTATCCGTTGACGGCTGAAAGCAGTCAAAGTCGTAGAACTCACCGTGGCCTTCGTTTTGACAGGTTATGTCTCCCGTAACTCTAAACGAGCCAGAAGTTATGACCATCCGAATAATCGATATCTATAGAGTGCAACATCCGCGGTGCAAGGTGCAACATCCGTCCGAAATGGCGAAACAGTGTCGTACGACTATTAGAAATGCGTGCATGGATTTGAAACAGAACAGTACCATATTGCACCACTCTCCAGCGATGGTAAATCGAAGACGAGGCACGGTAATCCCGTTTTACCGTAAAAATCCGGTGTCGAAAAAACGAAGGGTAAAAAACTTACGAGACCCGATTGAGATTCGGGTTGTCCTTTTCGGGCATTAATCTATCCGTTGACGGATGAAAGCTGTCAAAATCGTAGAACTCACCGTGGCCTTCGTTTTGACAGGTTATGGCTCCCATAACTCTAAACGATCCAGAAGTTATGGCCGTCCGAATAATCGATATCTACAGGGTGCAACATCCACGTTGCAAGGTGCAACATCCGTCCGAAATGACGAAACAGTGCCGTAGGACTTTTAGAAATGCTTGCATGGATTTGAAATGAAACAGTACCATGGTGCACCACTCTCCAGCGATGGTAAATCGAAGACGAGCCACGGTAATCCCATTTTACCGTTAAAATCCTACGTCGAAAAAACGATGGGTAAAAAACTTACGACGCCCGATTGAGATTCGGGTTGTCCTTTTTGGGCATTAATCTATCCATTGATGGCTGAAAGCTGTCAAAGCCGTAGAACTCACCGTGGCCTTCGTTTTGACAGGTTATGGCTCCCGTAACTCTAAACGAGCCAGAAGTTATGACCGTCCGAATAATCGATATCTATAGAGTGCAACATCCGCGGTGCAAGGTGCAACATCCGTCCGAAATGGTGAAACAGTGTCGTACGACTATTAGAAATGCGTGCATGGATTTGAAACAGAACAGTACCATATTGCACCACTCTCCAGCGATGGTAAATCGAAGACGAGGCACGGTAATCCCGTTTTACCGTAAAAATCCGGTGTCGAAAAAACGAAGGGTAAAAAACTTACGAGACCCGATTGAGATTCGGGTTGTCCTTTTCGGGCATTAATCTATCCGTTGACGGATGAAAGCTGTCAAAACCGTAGAACTCACCGTGGCCTTCGTTTTGACAGGTTATGGCTCCCATAACTCTAAACGATCCAGAAGTTATGGCCGTCCGAATAATCGATATCTACAGGGTGCAACGTCCGCGTTGCAAGGTGCAACATCCGTCCGAAATGACGAAACAGTGCCGTAGGACTTTTAGAAATGCTTGCATGGATTTGAAATGAAACAGTACCATGGTGCACCACTCTCCAGCGATGGTAAATCGAAGACGAGCCACGGTAATTCCATTTTACCGTTAAAATCCTGTGTCGAAAAAACGATGGGTAAAAAACTTACGAGGCCCGATTGAGATTCGGGTTGTCCTTTTTGGGCATTAATCTATCCGTTGATGGCTAAAAGCTGTCAAAGCCGTAGAACTCACCGTGGCCTTCGTTTTGACAGGTTATGGCTCCCGTAACTCTAAACGAGCCAGAAGTTATGACCGTCCGAATAATCGATATCTATAGGGTGCAACATCCGCGGTGCAAGGTGCAACATCCGTCCGAAATGGAGAAACAGTGTCGTACGACTTTTAGAAATGCATGCATGGATTTAAAATGGAATAGTACCACGGTGCACCACTCTCCAGCGATGGTAAATCTAAGACGTGGCACGGCAATCCCGTTTTACCGTAAAAATCTGGTGTCGAAAAAACGAAGGGTAAAAAACTTACGAGAACCGATTGAGATTCGGGTTGTCCTTTTTGGGCATTAATCTATCCGTTGACGGCTGAAAGCAGTCAAAGTCGTAGAACTCACCGTGGCCTTCGTTTTGACAGGTTATGGCTCCCGTAACTCTAAACGAGCCAGAAGTGATGACCGTCCGAATAATCGATATCTACAGGGTGCAACATCCGCGGTGGAAGGTGCAACATCCGTCCGAAATGGTGAAACAGTGTCGTACGACTATTAGAAATGCGTGCATGGATTTGAAACAGAACAGTACCATATTGCACCACTCTCCAGCGATGGTAAATCAAAGACGAGGCACGGTAATCCCGTTTTACCGTAAAAATCCGGTGTCGAAAAAACGAAGGGTAAAAAACTTACGAGACCCGATTGAGATTCGGGTTGTCCTTTTCGGGCATTAATCTATCCGTTGACGGATGAAAGCTGTCAAAACAGTAGAACTCACCGTGGCCTTCGTTTTGACAGGTTATGGCTTCCATAACTCTAAACGATCCAGAAGTTATGGCCGTCCGAATAATCGATATCTACAGGGTGCAACATCCGCGTTGCAAGGTGCAACATCCGTCCGAAATAACGAAACAGTGCCGTAGGACTTTTAGAAATGCTTGCATGGATTTGAAATGAAACAGTACCATGGTGCACCACTCTCCAGCGATGGTAAATCGAAGACGAGCCACGGTAATCCCATTTTACCGTTAAAATCCTGCGTCGAAAAAACGATGGGTAAAAAACTTACGAGGCCCGATTGAGATTCGGGTTGTCCTTTTTGGGCATTAATCTATCCGTTGATGGATGAAAGCTATCAAAGCCGTAGAACTCACCGTGGCCTTCGTTTTAACAGGTTATGGCTCCCGTAACTCTAAACGAGCCAGAAGTTATGACCGTCCGAATAATCAATATCTATAGAGTGCAACATCAGCGGTGCAAGGTGCAACATCCGTCCGAAATGGCGAAACAGTGTCGTACGACTTTTAGAAATGCGTGCATGGATTTGACATGGAACAGTACCATGGTGCACTACTCTCCAGCGATGGTAAATCGAAGACGAGCCACGGTAATCCCGTTTTACCGTTAAAATCCGTTGTTGAAAAAACGAAGGGTAAAAAACTTACGAGACCCGATTGAGATTCGGTTTGTCCTTTTTGGGCATTAGTCTATCCGTTGATGGCTGAAAGCGGTCAAAGCCGTAAAACTCACCGTGGCCTTCGTTTTGACAGGTTATGGCTCCCGCAACTCTAAGCGAGCCAGAAGTTATGGCTGTCCGAATAATCGATATCTACAGGGTGCAACATCCGCGGTGCACGGTGCATCATCCGTCCGAAATGCTGAAATTGTACCGTACGACTTTTAGAAATGCGTGCATGGATTTGAAATGGAATGGTACCATGGTGCACCCCTCTCCAGCGATGGTAAATCGAAGACGAGCCTTGGTAATCCCGTTTTACCATTAAAATCCGGTGTCAAAAAAACGAAGGGTAAAAAACTTACGAGACCCGATTGAGATTCGGGTTGTCCTTTTTGGGGATTAATCTATCCGTTGACAGCTGAAAGCGGTCAAAGCCGTAGAACTCACCGTGGCCTTCGTTTTGACAGGTTATGGTTCCCGTAACTCTAAATGAGCCAAAAGTTATGGCTGTCCGAATAATCGATATCTACAAGGTGCAACATCCGCGGTGCAAGGTGCAACATCCGTCCGAAATGGCAAAACAGTGGCGTACGACTTTTAGAAATGCGTGCATGGATTTGAAACGTAATAGTACCATGTTGCACCACTCTGCAGCGATGGTAAATCGAAGACGAGGCACGGTAATCCCGTTTTACCGTAAAAATCCGGTGTCGAAAAAACGAAGTGTAAAAAACTTACGAGACCCGATTGAGATTCGGGTTGTCCTTTTTGGGCATTAATCTATCAATTGATGGCTGAAAGCGGTCAAAGCCATAAAACTCACCGTGGCCTTCGTTTTGACAGGTTATGGCTCCCGTAGCTCTAAACGAGCCATAAGTTTGTGTCGTCCGAATAATCGATATCTACAGGGTGCAACATCCGCGGTGCAAGGTGCAACATCCGTCCGAATTGGGGAAACGGTGCCGTACGACTTTTAGAAATGCATGCATGGATTTGAAACGGAACAGTACCATGGTGCACTACTCTCCAGCGATGGTAAATCGAAGACGAGCCACGAGAATCCCGTTTTACCGTAAAAATCCGGTGTCGAAAAAAGAAGGGTAAAAAACTTACGAGACCCGATTGAGATTCGGGTTGTCCTTTTCGGGCATTAATCTATCCGTTGACGGCTGAAAGCTGTCAAAACCGTAGAACTCACCGTAGCCTTCGTTTTGACAGGTTATGGCTCCCGTAACTCTAAACGATCCAGAAGTTATGGCCGTCCGAATAATCGATATCTACAGGGTGCAACATCCGCGTTGCAGGGTGCAACATCCGTCCGAAATGACGAAACAGTGCCGTACGACTTTTAGAAATGCGTGCATGGATTTGAAATGGAACAGTACCATGGTGCACCACTCTCCAGCGATGGTAAATCGAAGACGAGCCACGGTAATCCCCTTTTACCGTTAAAATCCGGCGTCGAAAAAACGATGGTTAAAAAACTTACGAGACCCGATTGAGATTCGGGTTGTCCTTTTTGGGAATTAATCTATCCGTTGATGGCTGAAAGCTATCAAAGCCGTGGAACTCATCGTGGCCTTTGTTTTGACAGGTTATGGCTCCCGTAACTCTAAACGAGCCAGAAGTTATGACCGTCCGAATAATCGATATCTATAGGGTGCAACATCCGCGGTGCAAGGTGCAACATCCGTCCGAAATGGCGAAACAGTGCCGTATGACTTTTAGAAATGCGTGCATGGATTTAAAATGGAACAGTACCATGGTGCACTACTCTCCAGCAATGGCAAATCGAAGACGAGGCACGGTAATCCCGTTTTACCGTAAAAATCCGGTGTCGAAAAAACGAAGGGTAAAAAACTTACGAGACCCAATTGAGATTCGGGTTGTCCTTTTTGGGCATTAATCTATCCGTTGAAGGCTGAAAGCAGTCAAAGCCGTAGAACTCACCGTGGCCTTCGTTTTGACAGGTTATGGCTCCCGTAACTCTAAACGAGCCAGAAGTTATGACCGTCCGAATAATCGATTTCTACAGGGTGCAACCTCCGCGGTGCAAGGTGCAACATCCATCCGAAATGGCGAAACAGTGCCGTACGACTTTTAGAAATGTGTGCATGGAGTTGAAACGGAGCAGTACCATAGTGCTCCACTCTCCAGCGATGGTAAATCGAAGACGAGGCACGGTAATCCCGTTTTACCGTAAAAATCCGGTGTCGAAAAAACGAAGGGTAAAAAATTTACGAGACCCGATTGAGATTCGGGTTGTCCTTTTCGGGCATTAATATATCCGTTGATGGCTGAAAGCTGTCAAAACCGTAGAACTCACCGTGGCCTTCGTTTTGACCGGTTATGGCTCCCATAACTCTAAACGATCCAGAAGTTATGGCCGTCCGAATAATCGATATCCACAGGGTGCAACATCCGCGTTGCAAGGTGCAACATCCGTCCGAAATGACGAAACAGTGCCGTACGACTTTTAGAAATGCGTGGATGGATTTGAAATGGAACAGTACCATGGTGCACCACTCTCCAGCGATGGTAAATCGAAGACGAGCCACGGTAATCCCATTTTACCGTTAAAATCCGGCGTCGAAAAAACGATGCGTAAAAAACTTACGAGACCCGATTGAGATTCGGGTTGTCCTTTTTGGGCATTAATCTATCCATTGATGGCTGAAAGCAGTCAAAGCCGTAGAACTCACCGTGGCCTTCGTTTTGACAGGTTATGGCTCCCGTAACTCTAAACGAGCCAGCAGTTATGACCGTCCGAATAATCGATATCTATAGGGTGCAACATCCGCGGTGCAAGGTGCAACATCCGTCCGAAATGGCGAAACAGTGTCGTACGACTTTTAGAAACGTGTGCATGGATTTAAAATGGAATAGTACCATGGTGCACCACTCTCCAGCGATGGTAAATCGAAGACGAGGCACGGTAATCCCATTTTACAGTAAAAATCCGGTGTCGAAAAAACGAAGGGTAAAAAACTTACGAGTCGCGATTGAGATTTGGGTTATCCTTTTTGGACATTAATCTATCCGTTGACGGCTGAAAGCGGTCAAAGCCGTAGAACTCACCGTGGCCTTCGTTTTGACAGGTTATGGCTCCCGTAACTCTAAACGAGCCAGTAGTTATGACCGTCCGAATAATCGATATCTACAGGGTGCAACATCCGCGGTGTAACGTGCAACATCCGTCCGAAATGGCGAAATTGTGCCGTACGACTTTTAGAAATGCGTGCATGGATTTTAAATGGAACAGTACCATGGTGCACAACTCTCCAGCGATGGTCAATCGAAGACGAGCCACGGTAATCCCGTTTTACCGTTAAAATCCGGTGTCGAAAAAACGAAGGGTAAAAAACTTACGAGACCCAATTGAGATTCGGGTTGTCCTTTTTGGGCATTAATCCATCCGTTGACGGCTGAAAGCTGTCAAAGTCGTAGAACTCACCATGGCCTTCGTTTTGAGAGGTTATGGCTCCCGTAACTCTAAATGAGCCAGAAGTTATGACCATCTGAATAATCGATATCTACAGGGTGCAACATCCGCGGTGCAAGGTGCAACATCCGTCCGAAATGGCGAAACAGTGTCGTATGGCTTTTAGAAATGCGTGCATGGATTTGAAACGGAACAGTACCATGGTGCACCACTCTCCAGCGATGGTAAATCGAAGAAGAGGCACGGTAATCTCGTTTTACCGTAAAAATCCGGTATCGAAAAAACGAAGGGCAAAAAACTTACGAGACCCGATTGAGATTTGGGTTGTCCTTTTTGGGCATTAATCTATCCGTTGACGGCTGAAAGCAGTTATTATCCCGCTTTTTGGCAAATCCGTGATACCAAAAGATTGGCCGAAAACGAAAGACAGTTCGTCTCAGAGATTGGTCATACTTCACTTTGCTATGGATATCGATGAATTTTGTCCGAGTCCGGAACGGTCCACCATTGATAGGACATGACAAGAGAGGTCGTAGGAGTCATCATTTCAAATTTCAAGACAATCCGAGTTCGTATGCTCGAGATATGATGGATCCAATTTAAGAAAAGTAGTCATTGTCTGGTTCGAAACCGTCACCTTCGAAACCATCCAATACCCCTACCTCGAAACCATCGGCTTGTTGAGAGGACGCCCGTTTCGAACCGATGGAGTTCGAACCCATCAGTAACCCCTCTATTCGAACCCATCAGTCTGCACATACTTCGAATCGAACGAGTTCGAACCGATCAGGCGTGATAATTGTTCGCTTCGAACCCAACGGTTCGAACCCATCAGAAAGGCATCGTCTCAACAAGTTCGAACCCATCAAGCTTCGTGTACTTCGAACCGATCAGTTCGAACCCATCACCTGAGCGCTGTTTCATTTGTCCGGAGTACTTCGAACCCATCACCATGTACCCTACTTCGTATCGATCAACCTCGCCTCCATCAAAAATGCCAGATCGTTCTTTCGTACCCATGAATTCTGCCATGTTCGAATCCACTCGGCTCGCCTTGGTCCCCTTCGTATTGATCCATTTCGAATCCATTGATGCGAGCTGGGTCGCAGCACACGATACGAACGAGGCGAAATCCATGGATGCGAAGCGGTCAACTCGGAGATAAAGTAGGGTCGATTCGAGAGATACGCGCCACGTCACTGCAGAATCACGTGCGTCCATGGGTTCGAAGTCGTGGTTTCGAAGTGATCGGTTCGAACTCCACAGCCAACCGAGAATCCCCATTTCGAACCGAGTATATCTCCTCAACCACACATCGAAATGCAACCAAATTTTCACAGTAGCTTCCATATGAGGTAAAGATTGTCCCTGCCAAGTTTCAGCTCGATTGGACCAATTCTTGATGGGTTCGAAATCACTTCGAACCGATGTCAGATCGAGATGAAACTTGGTGGGATCGGTCGCGTGGGCCCACTCACGTGCCAGAAGAAGTCTCACGAAGTTTCAGCCAGATCTGGGCCTCCAACGCCTATAAATAGCACCCTGAAGCCTTCAGAGAGGGGGATCTTCGAACAACTTCTGCCATTGAACGCCAAGACTCTGCCGGATTCAAGTCTATCTACCATAATCACTATTGTATTCAGATTTCAAAGCTATCATCTACTGTAATCCATTGTAATCGATTGAATCGAGCAAGGCAATAAAGAGAAATCCTTCAAAGTGGACGTAGGCGCGAACGCCGAACCACTATAAATCCTGTGTTTGTGATTGTTGTTTGTGAATTACTGCGATTTGTTACTTTGAGCTGAATTCTATATTGATTGTTGCTGAGTTCTGTGTTGATTATTATCAAGTTGAACACGTAAACGGGTGCTTTCGTGATATTGGGTGTTTGTGACCAATTTTGGCGCAAACATTTTGGTGCTTTCACTGAGAATTGAACTCAGGAGTTCTGCCAGTTGATAATTGATTCAGAGAAAGTTTGGAAGTTTAAATTTGAGAAGTTATGACGAGACAATCGAGTAGAAGGCCAAGGCCAGAAAGGAGTGAACAACAAGGAAGTCAGGAGGCTTCCTCAGGAGCGAATCAACCATTGATCTACATCACTAGAGACGAGATGGAGACGATGATGAAGAAGCAGGAAGAGTTGATCCAGAGTTTGTTTCAACAGATAGGACAGCTTGGAGCGCAGAATAGGGAAACCAATGGAGTTCAGAACGAAGCAGGACCATCCGGCGTAGCGCCAGAGCTAGGGGGCACGCGTATGGAAAATGTTGACCCAATCTTGGAAAGAGAGAGAGAAGGATCTGCGCAACCCGGTAGTAGTAGAGGAGCGAACGCTCAGTCAAGGGGGCAGATCCCGGAGTTACCTCGTGAACTCAGGGGGCAGGATGAAAGTGACGAACGAAGGCTGCATCTTGGAGACACCGACAAGCTGGCAGAGATGGTTAGGCGAGCAATGAGAGGCGGTTTGGTGAACAAGGACCTAGAGGATGTTAATAGGAGTCCTTTCACTCCGGCAATCAGACGAGCTAGAAACCCACCAGATTTCAAACTACCATCGTTGGACATGTATGACGGGAGAACGGACCCCACGGTCCATCTGACAAAATATATGAGGCATATGGAAGTGCTGGGGGCATCAGAGGAAGTTATGGCCCGGTGCTTTCCGCTGTACTTGGCGGATATTGCGGCGTTATGGTTCAGGCAATTAGATAGTGGGTCCATCGGAACATGGAACGATTTAACTGAGAGGTTTATGAGGCAGTTCAGGGTTCACATTACAAGACCTAAGAATGTGATGACACTGGCAACTTTGAAACAGAAGGCTGGAGAAACATTGAGAAGTTTCCTGACACGGTTCAATGCAGCGGCGGCTTCCGTGGATAGACCGGATCCATCCATGGTTATGATGGCGGCTGTGTCCGGAATAGCGGACGGAACAGAATTCAAAAATTCGCTAACTAAGGATCCACCTATGGATCTAGGAGAATTTTATCACGAGGCGGAAAAGTTTTTACGATTAGAGGATGCGAGTGCAGAAAGAGAAGAAGGAGACGGGATAGAAGTTTATGCACTCAAAGACGAAAAACTCCCTAGAAGGGACTCGGACAAGGATAAAGGTAAAAGAAGGATTGAGAATAATGGAGACAGATCAAAGCGGCAACGGAGGGAGCCGCGATTTACCACCTACACTGAGCTGAACGAGAGCCTGGAGCGAATTTACCAGGATACCAAAGAACAGATTCCGTATCGTAGGCCAATGCGAAGGGATCCTACCTCTGACGAAAGGAAATCAGATAAGTTCTGTGTATTCCATGAATTAAATGGTCATAACACTAATGATTGTAGGCACCTGAAGGACGAGGTGGAAGGGCATATCAGGAACGGTATGCTCCTTCAATATGTAAGGAGGCGAGCTCCTGTGGCGGAACCAGAACGACCACCGTCCACATCAGCTAGAGGCGACCCCGAATCCAGGCACCGTTTGGTTATCAATTGAGTGAGATAACGATGAACAAGTTGTAAGCTTCCACTAACGCAATCAAATCATTTACACATGTGCGAGATCGCGAACGATCTCCAGACATGCTCTGGATGATCATTGACCGTTTCGTAGTGGGGACTTACACTTCGACATCCATGCTTTGCTTTCATATCATTTTGATTTGAACATTTAGACCCTGTTTGTTTGCTGTTTGTTTGGACATTGTTTTTGAAACTCATCCGTGTAATAGATATTTGATTCTGATAACTCTGGAATGGCTAAGCTACTTACACATGTATGGGGTCGCGAACGGTCCTTAGGCATGCTCTGAGATGGCGATGAACCGCCCTGACAAACGATCCAGGATCTCACCCGAACGTGACCCTGACATCGATAACATCAAGCCCTCCCGGGCACACAACTCGCCTCGAACGGCACCCGATCGCGAACGATCACCACTCGACTTCGAACAGTCACAACTCACCACGCCTCAAACGGCTTGATCGCGAACGGTCGTCACTTGAGGTCCAACACCCGACCGCGAACGGTCACAAAACCGCCTCGAACGGCACACGATCGCGAACGATCACTCTCTGCCTTGAACGGCACCGACCGCGAACGGTCATGATTCACTAATCATAAAATCCGACCTCGAACGGTCACCCTTTGCCTTGAATGGCACTTGGTCGCGAACGATCATCAATTGCCGCGAACGGCATCGACCGCGAACGGTCCCATTCAATCTTTTTGCCATAAATAGCATCGACCGCGAACGGTCCTATTCTCATCATTTGCCGCGAACGGCATCGACCGCGAATGGTCCTATTCCATCCTATGCCGCGAATGGCACGGACCGCGAACGGTCCCAATTCACCTCAAACAGCATATGATCCCGAACGATCGATGCATGGATTTATACGCTCGACCGCGCACGGTCGCACTTCACCTCGAATGACTCGATCACGAACGATCGTCATTTGAAGTTAAGCGCTCGACCATGAACGGCCGCGCTTCGTCCCAAATGGCTTGATCCCGAACGATCGTCATTTGAGGCCAGAAGTTATGGCCGTCCGAATAATCGATATATACAGGGTGCAACATCTGCATTGCAAGGTGCAACATCCGCGTTGCAAGGTGCGACATCCGTCCGAAATTGCGAAACAGTGCCGTACGACTTATAGAAATGCGGGCATGGATTTCAAATGGAACAGTACCATGGTGCACCACTCTCCAGCGATGGTAAATCGAAGACGAGCCACGGTAATCCCGTTTTACCGTTAAAATCCGGCGTCGAAAAAACGATGGGTAAAAAACTTACTAGACCCGATTGAGATTCGGGTTGTCCTTTTTGGGCATTAATCTATCCGTTGATGGATGAAAGTTGTCAAAGCCGTAGAACTCACCGTGGCCTTCGTTTTGACAGGTTATGGCTCCCGTAACTCTAAACGAGCCAGAAGTTATGACCGTCCGAATAATCGATATCTACAGGGTACAACATCCACGGTGCAAGGTGCAACATCCGTCCGAAATGGCGAAACAGTGCCATACGACTTTTAGAAATGTGTGCATGGATTTGAAATGGAACAGTACCATGGTGCACCACTCTCCAGCGATGGTAAATTGAAGACGAGGCACGGTAATCCCGTTTTACCGTAAAAATCCGGTGTCGAAAAAACGAAGGGTAAAAAACTTACGAGACCCGATTGAGATTCGGGTTGTCCTTTTTGGGCATTAATCTATCCGTTGACGGCTGAATCGGTCAAAGCCGTAGAACTCACCGTGGCCTTCGTTTTGATAGGTTATGGTTCCCGTAACTTTAAATGAGCCAAAAGTTATGGCCGTCCGAATAATCTATATCTACAGGGTGCAACATCCGCGGTGCAAGGTGCAACATCCATCCAAAATGGCGAAACAGTGGCGTACGACTTTTAGAAATGCGTGCATGGATTTGAAACGGAATAGTACCATGGTGCACCACTCTCCAACGATGGTAAATCGAAGACGAGGCACGGTAATCCCTTTTTACCGTAAAAATCCGGTGTCGAAAAAAGGAAGGGTAAAAAACTTACGAGACCCGATTGAGATTCGGGTTGTCCTTTTCGGGCATTAATCTATCCGTTGACGGATGAAAGCGGTCAAAACCGTAGAACTCACCGTGTGTAACGACCCGTATTTTACGTGTCGATAAATCGTAGTATTTGCAGGTCGTTAGTGTTGTTGTGTTGTCTCTAGCCTGAGTCGTTTAGAAAGTTAACTCGTGTGTTTAGTGATGAGTCGTGACCGACTCATGGGCATGGTCGAGTTAAGGCTTGAGTCGTGACCGACTCATAGGGGTTAGCGAGTTAGTATGCTACGACCTAAGGAGTTGAAGGGTTAACTTGTTGCCGAGATAACTAGTGGCCGAGTTATGAGAATTAGCGAGTCAATGTGTTAAAAGGATTGAGTCTTGACCGAGTTAGCAGGTTGACCGACCTAAGGGTGTTGCCGAGTTAAGGTTTGGACCGACTCAAGGAATAGGGCTTGGATCGGCAGGAGGATGAGTCGTTAGTGGCTTAAGACTTATGTGTGTCGGCATCGTAGTTGAGTCGGCTAGGAGTTAGGTCGGTGGGCCGACTTAGTGTTGAGTCGTTGGGATCTTAGGTCGGTAGGAAGTAAGTCGGCAGTATATGTTGAGGCATTGGGTCGGTAGGAGGTTAGGTCGGCACCCAATATGGAGATGGTGGACATTGGTTAAGCCGTGACCGACTCATGTTGAGTCGGCAAAGGTTGGTTGGGACGTGTCTAGGATAAGTCGGCTTGGTGGGTGAGTCGGTATCGCAGTTGAGTCGTATGGGATGTTGAGTCGTCGGACGACTTAGGATTTGGAGTGTTAGGTCGGCTCTAGTATTAAGTCGTAGGTCGGCCTGGTTTGTTGAGTCATGAGAGTGGCTTGTATTAGGTCGGCAAAGCAATGAGTCGTGAACGACTCATAGTGAGTCGGCTGTGTTGAGTCGGCAAGGGGATGAGTCGGGGACGACTCAGGAGTTGGGTCGGCGGCGACTTAGGACGGCCGAGACATGGGGGTTTCAGCCTATAAATAGTGGACTTTGGCTCACTTTTTGGCACCGGTTTTCGAAGCGACGAAGTGCTGCCATTTTGAGAGCTCGACTACAACATTTCTTCATCTCCTTTTCTCCATTCCAATCTAGTTCTAACATCCATCCAAGATTGAAGATCAAGATCAAAGATCAAGAGCCAAAGTTGAAGATTTTCATCCGAAGAAGCTAGATTTCACCGTTTCAAGTGAAATTTCTCCGGATCAAGCTCAAGTCCTTGCTGTCCAGATCTGAAGTTGATTGATTTTGAGGTGTTTGGGTGATTTGGTGAGTGGTAGTTATCTCTCACGCGGATCCAAAGGAGTATATGGGATTGGTGATATGTTTGTGTGTTAAAGTTAGCGTTTTCTCGCATTTTCCATAAGTCTGCATGTAGATCCATCATATTTGAAGATGTTTATCTATGAAAGTTGATTTAACAAGTATTAGAGATAAAACCCATGTTTTAGATTTGATAGATCTATGCTAAAAACCATGATTTCACATATGTTGGACTTTTGCTCACTTATTTACGAAATTGCCATTATAGTTGATATTGCTTAATATATCTTGTTTGAATGCTTGAATGTTTGAATGTATGTTAGATTTGATTGCTCCAAGTTAGCTTGTAGTTGATTTGGAACAAGATGGTTGAAGGTGATTCAAAAGCTAAGTGGAAAGGCTCTTGAATGTTGAAAGCTGCCGATGGTATATGAAGCGGATATGAAAGCTCATATGGATGGATTCGATGATGAGGGACTTTGCCGTGATGCGAAGAGGCGAAGCATGAGATCGAGATGGGACTTTGCCATGATGCGAGAAGGCAAGCCATGATGTTGAGATGAGACTTTGCTATGATGCGATGAAGCAAAGTGTGATGTTGAGATGGAACGGGTCATGATGACGTTCCAAGCACGGGCTGCGACGACGTGCAAAGTTATGTTGATACTCGGTGATGCGATCCGAGTTGGTGATAATGGTTAGCTTGAGAGGCGCTTGAGCTAGTATGGATGGTCGTCGAGGAGGATGACTTGGAGGCTTAGATCTCATCGTTGTTGAAGGTTCTAGCATGCTCAAAGCAAGGGTACGTTGGAACGGGCTGCGACGGCGTTCCAGGCACGGGCTACGACGACGTGCTAGTACTCTGGGTAGTTGCGAAAATTCCTAGGCACGGGCTGCGACGACGTGTGGAGTTATGGCTAGAACCGGGGTTACCATTAGCCCTTGACAGATGGTCATTCAACTAACGGTGAAATCAAGGCAATGATGCAGTGATAGCCAGAGTCATGGATGTTTGGTTGTATTATCATTCGGCTTCAAGAGCGGTGTTTTCTGGGTGCTTATCTGATCTTGGTTTAGGCCTTGGGGGTTTGTATTCGGAAAACATCGTCCTTGACTCGAGTGGTTATTGCTTTACCTTAATTGTCTATATTGTTATGCTTGATTCTCCTTAGTGTGTGTCTGGGGGCTATCACTGTGAGATGTGGTGGAGTGGGATGGTTTGGTTCCTATTCCTTTTATTCCTTATGCTCTTTTGGTATGTTTGATAGTTAATTTACTGCTCACTAAGACTTTGTCTGACTCAAGGTTTTATGTCTCCTCTTATTACCTTGGGCTGTTCATCCATGTTTGGGATGGGCAGACTAGGTAGCAGGTGGCAGGTGCTGTGCTTTGAGTTTTCCGCTGATGATGACGAAGACGAGCAGGAGGCTATGCATTTTATTTTCTTATGTACTGGGTATCCGCTGCTGTATTTGATTTGAGTGATTTGTAGTGAGGCTTTCATGTATGGATTTGTGTGGATGATTGTATAAAACTGCTATGTTGCTTATATGATGATGTTATGTTCTATGAGGCTTCACTACATTATATTTCTCTATTGTATTTTATCCATGCGCTGTGAGTTACGATAGATTCTGCGAATTTTATTTTACCCTGACTATCGTCCATGGCTGCCTGGCACACCTTTCAGCGCACTATTCCCTTGTTTTGGTGCGGGAGTCATGGGCGGTCGTCACATTTGGTATCAGAGCTTTGGTTAATCGATTTTAGCCAACGCTCGCTGATGTAACTACGTAAGAGAGACGTAATTGTAATTTGATGGATGATTACTATATATAATATAGTAGTTTAGAAGGGTTTGAACTCCTTATGCAGTTGTTTCTTAAGGTGTTCTAATCATTCTTATTTACAGATATTAAGGATGAGTCGAAGTGAGAGACAAGCTGCGAGGGGTAGCCGTGATCCTAGGGAAGCTGTTGATTATGCTCCTATGTTTGAGGCCATGATGACTTCAATCATGAGGAGAATACCAGCTTCAGGATCATCTGTGGATGTGGGAGTTCAAGTCCAAGCTCCGAGACCGGTGGATTTTGCCAAGCTTTGCAAGGATTATACTGCTCTTGGAGGAAAAGCTTTCTTGGGGACGGAGTCGACTATTGAGGTGCAGAGATGGATTGATGCATGTCGAAGGATCTTTGGTGACTTAGGGATTGAGGATGCAACTAAGAGGAAGCTTGCATCGAGACAGCTTCAGGGGAGAGCTGCTGATTGGTGGAATTCTATCACCATCGATACCCCAGAAGAAGAGATTACTTGGGAGCAATTCCAAGTTAGATTTGAAGCTAAGTTCATCTCTACTTCTCAGAAATCTGTCTTGTTTAAGAAGTTTGTAGAGCTCAAGCAAGGGGGGAGACCTGTTCTTGAGTATATTTCTGAGTTCGAAGCCTTGTCTAAGTATGCCAGATCATATATTGATTCTCCCTACCAGAAGAACGAAAAGTTTGTGACTGGTCTGGATGCTTATCTTGGAAGGCAGTTGGTGGATCACTTGGACGATCCATTTGAGAAGCTTGTGGAGAAAGCTTTGAGGCATGAGAGCTTGTTTCCTAGGGAAAGTTCTGTTGTTGCTGTAACCAGGGAAGGATCTAAACCACAGCAGAGTGGCAACAAGAAGAGGAAGCAGCAGCAACAGAAGGGAAAGGATGGTCAGAAGAAGCCAAAGGGCGAAGTGACTTGCTATAATTGCCAGAAGAAGGGCCATCTTTCCAAGGATTGTAGGAATCCAAAGGCGCCGGCGAAATGCCACAATTGTGATAAGCCAGGGCATTTCAAGAAGGATTGTCCAGAGCCGAGGAAGGATAGGCAGGTTGTGCAAGCTTATGCTCTGGAAGCTGTTCCGTCGTCTTCAAGAGCTCCTACTGCTGAGGAGAAGGGGAAGAGTGTGGTGGTTCAAGGTACTCTTTCTATTTGTGGTGTTCCAGTTAGAGTGTTGTTTGATACTGGAGCGTCGCATTCTTTTGTTTGTGATGATTTGGTAGGCCGGTTAGGTTTGAAACCGGATATTGTTGATAGGCCATTGGTGGTGACTAATCCAGTTGGGGGTTCGTCATGTTTGTGTATGATATGCCGTGGTCTAGTTGTTTCGAGTCATGATTGCTCGTTTGTTTGTGATTGCTTTGTTCTGAACTTTGCGGGGTTCGGAATTATTTTGGGTATGGACTGGCTTAGGAAGTATGCGGCTAGGATTGATTGTGAGAGGCTGGAGGTGACAGTCGGGAATGTGGAAGGGCGAAAGGTTGTGATACGATGTAAGCATGAGGAAGGCGTCTTCATGAGCTTCATGTATTCGCTGGTTGTTCCACGGGAAGGACTGTCATCGGTGCCTATTGTGAATGGATTTGAGGATGTCTTTGACGAAGTCAAAGGGTTGCCGCCGCATAGGGAGATCGAGTTTCGTATCGATCTAGTTGAGGGAGCCAGACCTGTTGTGATGCCTCTTAGGCGGATGGCACCGAGGGAGCAGCAAGAGCTGAAGGTGCAAGTTGATGACCTTTTACGGAAAGGATTCATTCGGAGAAGTGTGTCCGAATGGGGTGCGCCCGTTGTGTTCGCAACCAAAGCGGATGGATCGTTGAGGTTGTGTGTTGATTATCGTCAGCTGAATAAGGTGACTAAGAAGAACAAGTATCCATTGCCGAGAATAGATGACTTGTTCGATCAGCTTCACGAGGCTAAGGTGTTCTCTCAGATGGATTTGGCAACGGGATTTCACCAGTTGAGAGTGGCGAGGGATAGTGTGCCGAAGACTGCTTTCAGGACACCATCCGGGTTTTATGAGTGGCTGGTAATGCCGTTTGGATTGACTAACGCGCCAGCATATTTTGTGGATCTCATGAATAGAGTATTCAGAGACCAGTTGAATAAGTTCGTGCTTGTGTTCGTGGATGATATTTTGGTTTATTCCAGAACTGAGGAAGAACACAAGACGCACTTGAGGATTGTTTTAGAAGTCTTGCGGAAACATCAGCTGAAGGCTAAGTTTTCGAAGTGTCACTTCTGGAAGAATGAAGTGAGGTTCTTAGGCCATGTTATCTCTGGAAGTGGAATAGCGGTTGATCCCGCTAAGGTAGCAGCGATCCAGGATTGGATTAGACCTAAGAATGCATCTGATGTGAGAAGTTTTCTTGGATTAGCAGGATATTATCGTCGGTTTATTAAAGACTTTTCCAAGATAGCTGCACCGTTGACAGGATTGACGAAAAAGAACCAAGTGTTCAGATGGGATGACAAGTGTGAGCAAGCTTTCGTAATCCTGAAAGAGCGACTGACGAGTGCTCCTGTATTGACTATTCCGAGTGGGAATGAGGAAATGGTGGTTTACACCGATGCATGTGGCACTGGACTGGGAGCGGTGCTAATGCAGAAGGATAAAGTTGTTGCGTATGCTAGTCGACAACTGAAGCCGCATGAAAGGAATTATCCAACTCATGATTTGGAGTTAGCGGCGATAGTGTTTGCTTTGAAGATGTGGAGACATTACCTATTGGGAGTTAGATTCGAGTTGTTTACAGATCATAAGTCGTTGAAGTATCTGTTCTCCCAAAAGGATCTGAATCTTCGACAGGAAAGGTGGTTAGAGTTTCTAGCATCTTATGATTTTGGTATAGCCTATACTCCGGGAAAAGGTAACGCAGTAGCAGATGCGTTAAGTCGAAGACATGCAGGGTTGGGAGCCATGTTTTCGGAGTGGAAGAGTCTCGAGTATTTGGCTGAGTTTGATTTCAGGCCTAGATGCGAGTTGGAACCTGAGATGTTGGCAAACTTATCGATAAGGCCTACTCTAGTGGAAAGGATTAGCGAAAGCCAAAAGAGAGACGATAAGCTTGTCATAATTATCCGTGATTTGAAATCTGGATTGGATCCAGAGAAGGGTAAAGGATTCGAGGTCGATCGAGAGGGTTGGCTTCGAAAGCAAGGACGATTGGTTGTTCCCGATATTGATGGATTGAGAGATGAAGTTCTGAGGGAAAGTCATCACTCGAAGTTGACAATTCATCCAGGTGGTAATAAGATGTATCGGGATATGAAGAGAGCTTACTACTGGGAAGGTATGAAGAAGGATGTTGGAAATTTTATTTCCAAGTGTATGAATTGCCAGTTGGTGAAAGCTGAGCAGAAGAAGCCCAGTGGATTACTTCAGCCATTAGAAGTTCCTACGTGGAAGTGGGAGCAAGTGTCAATGGATTTTATTGATGGTCTACCTAGGACAAGGACAGGGAATGAAGGGATTTGGGTCATAGTAGATCGTTTGACCAAGAGTGCAAGGTTCATTCCTGTTCGATCGACTAGAACTGCATCGAAGTTGGCTGAGTTGTATGTGAAGTGGATTGTTCGATTCCATGGTGTTCCGAAGAGTATAGTGAGCGATCGAGACCCATTGTTCACTAGTGGATTTTGGAAGAGCTTCCAGGAGGTTTTGGGAACTGAGTTGTGTTTGAGTACAGCTTATCACCCTCAGACGGATGGCCAGACTGAGAGAGTCAACCGAGTTTTGGAAGATCTTCTTAGAGCTTGTGTTTTGGACTTCGGAGGATCATGGGAAGATCACCTTCATTTGGTGGAATTTGCTTATAATAACAGTTATCAGTCGAGTATTGGTATGGCACCATATGAAGCATTATATGGAAGACCGTGTAACTCTCCGACATGTTGGTTGGAAGCTGGAGAAAAGCTGATACTTGGGCCAGAGATGATTCGACAGACTTCGGATTGTATTGAGGTCATTCGGCAAAGAATGAAAGCAGCCCAAGATCGTCAGAAAAGTTATGCAGATAATCGTCGAAAGGATTTGGAATTCGACGTAGGCGATATGGTTTTTGTGAAGATTTCTCCATTGAAGAATGTTATTAGGTTCGGGAACAAAGGAAAGTTGGCTCCGAGATTCGTTGGACCATTCCTGATTATCGAGCGAATTGGAAAGCTCGCTTATAGATTGGAGTTACCGGAGAAGATGGTGGGCGTGCACAATGTTTTTTTCATGTATCTTATCTACGGAAGTATGTGCACGACCCAAGTACGGTGGTTTCTGCTGATAGCTGTGAAGACTTAGAGGTTGATCCAGTGGTTACGAGACCTCGTAAGCCGCTTCGTATTGTTGAAACCGATACGAAACAGCTTAGGAGGAAGACGATTACGTTGCTCAAGATACAATGGAGTGATGATGTCAACGACTGTACATGGGAGGAGGAAGAGAGGATGAAGGCAGCTCATCCCGGACTCTTCGAGGTATGGCCCTAAAGTGTCGTGACATCTCATGAATTTGTAGCTTGTTCTAAGTCTTAGAATTCTGCATGCTAGGCTAGAATTGGTTGCATGGTTTGTTGATTGCTATGGATGGTAGGCATGCGGAATATCTTTGATTGCTGTTGTTTGCTTGGAATTTCGGGGGCGAAATTCCTAAGGGGGAGAGAATGTAACGACCCGTATTTTACGTGTCGATAAATCGTAGTATTTGCAGGTCGTTAGTGTTGTTGTGTTGTCTCTAGCCTGAGTCGTTTAGAAAGTTAACTCGTGTGTTTAGTGATGAGTCGTGACCGACTCATGGGCATGGTCGAGTTAAGGCTTGAGTCGTGACCGACTCATAGGGGTTAGCGAGTTAGTATGCTACGACCTAAGGAGTTGAAGGGTTAACTTGTTGCCGAGATAACTAGTGGCCGAGTTATGAGAATTAGCGAGTCAATGTGTTAAAAGGATTGAGTCTTGACCGAGTTAGCAGGTTGACCGACCTAAGGGTGTTGCCGAGTTAAGGTTTGGACCGACTCAAGGAATAGGGCTTGGATCGGCAGGAGGATGAGTCGTTAGTGGCTTAAGACTTATGTGTGTCGGCATCGTAGTTGAGTCGGCTAGGAGTTAGGTCGGTGGGCCGACTTAGTGTTGAGTCGTTGGGATCTTAGGTCGGTAGGAAGTAAGTCGGCAGTATATGTTGAGGCATTGGGTCGGTAGGAGGTTAGGTCGGCACCCAATATGGAGATGGTGGACATTGGTTAAGCCGTGACCGACTCATGTTGAGTCGGCAAAGGTTGGTTGGGACGTGTCTAGGATAAGTCGGCTTGGTGGGTGAGTCGGTATCGCAGTTGAGTCGTATGGGATGTTGAGTCGTCGGACGACTTAGGATTTGGAGTGTTAGGTCGGCTCTAGTATTAAGTCGTAGGTCGGCCTGGTTTGTTGAGTCATGAGAGTGGCTTGTATTAGGTCGGCAAAGCAATGAGTCGTGAACGACTCATAGTGAGTCGGCTGTGTTGAGTCGGCAAGGGGATGAGTCGGGGACGACTCAGGAGTTGGGTCGGCGGCGACTTAGGACGGCCGAGACATGGGGGTTTCAGCCTATAAATAGTGGACTTTGGCTCACTTTTTGGCACCGGTTTTCGAAGCGACGAAGTGCTGCCATTTTGAGAGCTCGACTACAACATTTCTTCATCTCCTTTTCTCCATTCCAATCTAGTTCTAACATCCATCCAAGATTGAAGATCAAGATCAAAGATCAAGAGCCAAAGTTGAAGATTTTCATCCGAAGAAGCTAGATTTCACCGTTTCAAGTGAAATTTCTCCGGATCAAGCTCAAGTCCTTGCTGTCCAGATCTGAAGTTGATTGATTTTGAGGTGTTTGGGTGATTTGGTGAGTGGTAGTTATCTCTCACGCGGATCCAAAGGAGTATATGGGATTGGTGATATGTTTGTGTGTTAAAGTTAGCGTTTTCTCGCATTTTCCATAAGTCTGCATGTAGATCCATCATATTTGAAGATGTTTATCTATGAAAGTTGATTTAACAAGTATTAGAGATAAAACCCATGTTTTAGATTTGATAGATCTATGCTAAAAACCATGATTTCACATATGTTGGACTTTTGCTCACTTATTTACGAAATTGCCATTATAGTTGATATTGCTTAATATATCTTGTTTGAATGCTTGAATGTTTGAATGTATGTTAGATTTGATTGCTCCAAGTTAGCTTGTAGTTGATTTGGAACAAGATGGTTGAAGGTGATTCAAAAGCTAAGTGGAAAGGCTCTTGAATGTTGAAAGCTGCCGATGGTATATGAAGCGGATATGAAAGCTCATATGGATGGATTCGATGATGAGGGACTTTGCCGTGATGCGAAGAGGCGAAGCATGAGATCGAGATGGGACTTTGCCATGATGCGAGAAGGCAAGCCATGATGTTGAGATGAGACTTTGCTATGATGCGATGAAGCAAAGTGTGATGTTGAGATGGAACGGGTCATGATGACGTTCCAAGCACGGGCTGCGACGACGTGCAAAGTTATGTTGATACTCGGTGATGCGATCCGAGTTGGTGATAATGGTTAGCTTGAGAGGCGCTTGAGCTAGTATGGATGGTCGTCGAGGAGGATGACTTGGAGGCTTAGATCTCATCGTTGTTGAAGGTTCTAGCATGCTCAAAGCAAGGGTACGTTGGAACGGGCTGCGACGGCGTTCCAGGCACGGGCTACGACGACGTGCTAGTACTCTGGGTAGTTGCGAAAATTCCTAGGCACGGGCTGCGACGACGTGTGGAGTTATGGCTAGAACCGGGGTTACCATTAGCCCTTGACAGATGGTCATTCAACTAACGGTGAAATCAAGGCAATGATGCAGTGATAGCCAGAGTCATGGATGTTTGGTTGTATTATCATTCGGCTTCAAGAGCGGTGTTTTCTGGGTGCTTATCTGATCTTGGTTTAGGCCTTGGGGGTTTGTATTCGGAAAACATCGTCCTTGACTCGAGTGGTTATTGCTTTACCTTAATTGTCTATATTGTTATGCTTGATTCTCCTTAGTGTGTGTCTGGGGGCTATCACTGTGAGATGTGGTGGAGTGGGATGGTTTGGTTCCTATTCCTTTTATTCCTTATGCTCTTTTGGTATGTTTGATAGTTAATTTACTGCTCACTAAGACTTTGTCTGACTCAAGGTTTTATGTCTCCTCTTATTACCTTGGGCTGTGTGACGACCGCCCATGACTCCCGCACCAAAACAAGAGAATAGTGCGCTGAAAGGTGTGCCAGGCAGCCATGGACGATAGTCAGGGTAAAATAAAATCGAAGAATCTCTATCGTAACTCACAGCGCATGGATAAAATACAATAGAGAAATATATAGTGAAGTCTCATAACAGGAAATCATCATATAAGCATCACAGAAGTTTTATACAATCATCTCAACAAATCCATACATCAAGACCTCACTACAAGCACTCATCAAATACAGCAGCGGATACCCAGTACATATAAGAAAATAATATGCATAGCCTCCTGCTCGTCTTCGTCATCTTCAACGTAGAAACTCCAAGCACAGCACCTGTCACCTGCTTACCTAGTCTGCCCATCCCAACATGGATGAACAGCCCAAGGTAATAAGAGGAGACATAAAACCTTGAGTCAGACAAAGTCTTAGTGAGCAGTAAATTAACTATCAAACATACCAAAAGAGCATAAGGAATAAAAGGAATAGGAACCAAACCATCCCACTCCACCTCTTTCTACAGTGATAGCCCCAGACATACACTAAGGAGAAGCAAGCATAACAACATAGACAATTAAGGTAAAGCGAATACCACTCGAGTCAAGGACGATGTTTTCCAAATACAAACCCCCAAGGCCTAAACCAAGATCAGATAAGCACCCAGAAAACACCGCTCTTGAAGCCGAATGATGATACAACCAAACATCCAAACATCCATGACTCTGGCTATCACTGTTAACCTTGCTTCGAGATCACCGTTAATTGAATGACCGACTCCTTCCTGAGCCATCTGTCAAGGGCTAATGGTAACCCCGGTTCTAGACAAAACCCCGCACACTGCCTTGTGCCTAGGACTTATCTTCTTGGCCCAGAGTACTCGACTAACTGCCTGTAGTCTTTTAGGCGTCCCTATGTACTCTTGCTTTAGGTTTGCTAGAACCTTCAATAACGATGAGATCCAAGCCTCCTTGTCATCCTTCTTGACGACTTCTTTCAACTTAGCCGCTTCCTCTTGAGCAATCCATTATCAACCAACTTGAACTACCCTTCAAGTTATCAACATGCTTGGAATGATCCCTGCCTGGATTAAGCCAAGACTCACATCATACTTCGCTTCATCGTACCAAAGCAAAGTCTCAACTCAACCATACTTTGCCTTTTCGCATCCTGACAAAGTCCCATCTCGATCTCATACTTCGCCTCTTCGCATCACGGCAAAGTCCCATCATCGAATCCATCCATATGAGCTTCCACATCCGCTTCATATGCCATCGGCAGCTTTCACCATTCAAGAGCCTTTCCACTTAGCTTTTGAATCATCTTCAACCATCTTGTTCCAAATCAACTACAAGCTAACTTGGAGCAATCAAATCTAACATACATTCAAACATTCAAGCATTCAAACAAGATATATTAAGCAATATCAACTATAAAGGAAATTTCGTAATTAAGTGAGCAAAAGTCCAACATAAGTGAAATCATAGTTTTTAGCATAGATCTATCAAATCTAAAACATGGGTTTTGTCTCTAATACTTGTTAAATAGCTTCTATAGATAAACATTTTCAAATATGATGGATCTACATGCAGACTTAAGGAAAATGCGAGAAAACGCTAACTTTAACACATAAACATATCACCAATCCCATATACTCCTTTGGATCCGCGTGAGAGATAACTACCACTCACCAAATCACCAAAACAACCTAAAAAGAATCAACTTCAGATCTGGACAGCAAGGTCTTGGACTTGATCCGGAGAAATCTCACTTGAAACGATGAATTCTAGCTCAAACGGATGAAGATCTTCAACTTGGACACTTGGATCTTCGATCTTGATCTTCGATCTTCAATGGATGTTAGCACTTGATAGAAGTAGAGAAAGAAGTGAAGAAAATACTGCAGTCGAGTCTTCAAAATGGCAGCACTTCGTCGCTTCGAAAACCGGTGCTAAAAAGTGAGCCGAACCCCTCTATTTATAGGCTGGAACCTCCATGAGTCGTCGCCCCTATGAGTCGGTTCCGACTCATCATGAGTCGTCCACGACTCATCTCCTGCCGACTCATCCTTGCCGACTCAACCTAGCACAGCCGACCCAACATCCTACCGAGACAACAACCTTGCTACACAACGGCTCAACGACTCAACATAACCCTGCCGCATCTCCTAAGTCGTATAACGACTCAACTGGTCTCACCGACTCAAAACATACACGGCCTAAGACACAAGCCTTCTAACGACTCACGACTCATCCCATGAGTCGTACCTAACGACTCAACATCCTACCACCATAAGCCGACCTAACGACCTAGCCCCTAGTCGACTTAACACCTGAACCAACCTTAGGTCGTCCCCGACTTAGCTCTGCCGACTTAATCCCATGGACGACCTATCTACCCCCAACCTCTTAACGACTTAACCACCTAACGAGATAACACCCTACCGACTCAAGACCCCACCGACTCAACTATCTACGACCTAAGCCCTAAGCCCCTTAAGCCGCTATCCCATGAGTCGGTCGCTATCTTAGGTCGGTCCATCCTATCTCGGTCACACTCTAAGCCGTCTATCCTTAAGTCGGTCAACTCTGTAGGTCGGTCATTACCTATAACTCGTTAGCCCCTTAGGTCGGTCATACGAGCTAACTATTAACTCGGTCACATACTACCATGTTGACTCGCTCATATCACTAGGTCGCTAAAACCTAACTCGTGCACGACCTATCCCCTTAGGTCGTAACCCTATGAGTCGTAACACTTAAACCCTACTAACCCGAGTACGACTCATCACTTAGCTAACTCGGCAACCCTATGTGTCGGCCCTCTATGAGTCGGTCACGACTCAAGCCTATAAGTCGGACCCCTATGAGTCGATGCCTACCTTAACTCGGTCCAAACGACTTACCTAACTTAAGTCGGTTGCTTCCTTATCTCGGCCAACACTCCAACCCGTAACCCCTCCTTGAGTCGGTCCCCTATGAGTCGGTCACGACTCATCCCTTAGCTCGGCAATGCTCATGAGTCGGTCACAACTCATACTCCACCCGGGTTAACTTCTAAACGACTCAAGCTAGAGGCAACACAAACAACACTATCGACCTGCAAATTCTACGATCTATCGACACGTAAAATACGGGTCGTTACATTCTCTCCCCCTTAGGAATTTCGCCCCCGAAATTCCAAGCAAACAACAGAAATCAAAGATATTCCGCATGCCTACCATCCATAGCAATCAACAAACCATGCATCCAATTCTAGCCTAGCATGCAGAATTCTAAGACTTAGAACAAGCTACAAATTCATGAGATGTCACGACACTTTAGGGCCATACCTCGAAGAGTCCGGGATGAGCTGCCTTCATCCTCTCTTCCTCCTCCCACGTACAGTCGTTAACATCGTCACTCCATTGCACCTTGAGCAACGTAATCGTCTTCCTCCTAAGCTGTTTCGTATCGGTTTCAACAATACGAAGCGGCTTACGAGGTCTCGAAACAACTGGATCAACCTCCAAGTCTTCACAGCTATCAGCAGAAACCACCATACTTGGGTCGTGCACATACTTCCGTAGACAAGATACATGAAAAACATTGTGCACACCCGCCATCTTTTCCGGTAACTCCAATCTATAAGCGAGCTTTCCAATTCGCTCGATAATCGGGAATGGTCCAACGAATCTTGGAGTTAACTTTCCTTTGTTCCCGAATCTTATAACATTCTTAAATGGAGAAATCTTCACAAAAACCATATCACCTACGTTGAATTCCAAATCCTTTCGACGATTATCTGCATAACTTTTCTGACGATCCTGGGCTGCCTTCATTCTTTGCCGAATGATCTCTATACAATCCGAAGTCTGTCGAATCATCTCTGGCCCAAGTATCAGTTTTTCTCCAGCTTCCAACCAACATGTCGGAGAGTTACACGGTCTTCCATATAACGCTTCATATGGTGCCATACCAATACTCGACTGATAACTGTTATTATATGCAAATTCCACCAAATGAAGGTGATCCTCCCATGATCCCCCGAAGTCCAAAACACAAGCTCTAAGAAGATCTTCCAAAACCCGGTTGACTCTCTCAGTCTGACCATCTGTTTGAGGGTGATAAGCTGTACTCAAACACAACTCAGTTCCCAAAACCTCCTGGAAGCTCTTCCAAAATCCACTAGTGAACAACGGATCTCGATCGCTCACTATACTCTTCGGAACACCATGGAATCGAACAATCCACTTCACATACAATTCAGCCAACTTCGATGCAGTCCTAGTCGATCGAACAGGAATGAACCTTGCACTTTTAGTCAAACGATCTACGATGACCCAAATCCCTTCATTCCCTGTCCTGGTTCTAGGTAGACCATCAATAAAATCCATCGACACTTGCTCCCACTTCCACGTAGGAACTTCTAATGGCTGAAGTAATCCACTGGGCTTCTTCTGCTCAGCTTTCACCAACTGACAATTCATACACTTGGAAATAAAATTTCCAACATCTTTCTTCATACCTTCCCAGTAGTAAGCTCTCTTCATATCCCGATACATCTTATTTCCACCTGGATGAATTGTCAACTTCGAGTGATGACTTTCCCTCAGAACTTCATCTCTCAATCCATCAATATCGGGAACAACCAATCGTCCTTGCTTTCGAAGCCAACCCTCTCGATCGACCTCGAATCCCTTATCCTTCTCTGGTTCCAATTCAGATTCCAAATCACGGATAATCTTGACAAGCTTATCATCTTTCTTTTGGCTCTCGCCAATTCTTTCCACTAGAGTAGGCCTTATCGATAAGTTTGCCAACATCTCAGGTTCCAACTCGCATCTAGGCCTGAAATCAAATCCAGCCAAATACTCGAGACTCTTCCACTCCGAAAACATGGCTCCCAAACCTGCATGTCTTCGACTTAACGCATCAGCCACTGCGTTTCCTTTTCCCGGAGTATAGGCTATACCAAAATCATAAGATGCTAGAAACTCTAACCACCGTTGCTGTCGAAGATTCAAATCCTTTTGGGAAAACAGATACTTCAACGACTTATGATCTGTAAACAACTCGAATCTAACTCCCAATAGGTAGTGTCTCCACATCTTCAAAGCAAACACAATCGCCGCTAACTCCAAATCATGAGTTGGATAGTTCCTTTCATGCGGCTTCAGTTGTCGACTAGCATACGCAACAACTTTATCCTTCTGCATTAGCACCGCTCCCAGTCCAGTGCCACATGCATCGGTGTAAACCACCATCTCATCATTCCCACTCGGAATAGTCAATACAGGAGCACTCGTCAATCGCTCTTTCAGGATTACGAAAGCTTGCTCACACTTGTCATCCCATCTGAACACTTGGTTCTTCTTCGTCAATCCTGTCAACGGTGCAGCTATCTTGGAAAAGTCTTTAATAAACCGACGATAATACCCGGCTAATCCAAGAAAACTTCTCACATCAGATGCATTCTTAGGTCTAACCCAATCCTGGATTGCTGCCACCTTAGCGGGATCAACCGCTATTCCACTTCTAGAGATAACATGGCCTAAGAACCTCACTTCACTCTTCCAGAAGTGACACTTCGAAAACTTAGCCTTCAGCTGATGTTTCCGCAGTATATCCAAAACAATCCTCAAGTGCGTCTTGTGCTCTTCCTTGGTTCTGGAATAAACCAAAATATCATCCACGAACACAAGCACGAACTTATTCAACTGATCTCTGAATACTCTATTCATAAGATCCACAAAATATGCTGGCGCGTTAGTCAACCCAAACGGCATTACCAGCCACTCATAAAACCCGGATGGTGTCCTGAAAGCAGTCTTCGGCACACTATCCTTCGCCACTCTCAATTGGTGAAATCCCGTTGCCAAATCCATCTGAGAAAACACCTTAGCCTCGTGAAGCTGATCAAACAAGTCATCTATCCTCGGCAATGGATACTTGTTCTTCTTAGTCACCTTATTCAGTTCACGATAATCAACACACAACCTCAACGATCCATCCGCTTTGGTTGCGAACACAACGGGCGCACCCCATTCGGACACACTTCTCCGAATGAATCCTTTCCGTAAAAGGTCATCAACTTGCACCTTCAGCTCTTGCTGCTCCCTCGGTGCCATCCGCCTAAGAGGCATCACAACAGGTCTGGCTCCCTCAACTAGATCGATACGAAACTCGATCTCCCTATGCGGCGGCAACCCTTTGACTTCGTCAAAGACATCCTCAAATCCATTCACAATAGGCACCGATGACAGTCCTTCCCGTGGAACAACCAGCGAATACATGAAGCTCATGAAGACGCCTTCCTCATGCTTACATCGTATCACAACCTTTCGCCCTTCCACATTCCCGACTGTCACCTCCAGCCTCTCACAATCAATCCTAGCCGCATACTTTCTAAGCCAGTCCATACCCAAAATAATTCCGAACCCCGCAAAGTTCAGAACAAAGCAATCACAAACAAACGAGCAATCATGACTCGAAACAACTAGACCACGGCATATCATACACAAACATGACGAACCCCCAACTGGATTAGTCACAACCAATGGCCTATCAACAATATCCGGTTTCAAACCTAACCGGCCTACCAAATCATCACAAACAAAAGAATGCGACGCTCCAGTATCAAACAACACTCTAACTGGAACACCACAAATAGAAAGAGTACCTTGAACCACCACACTCTTCCCCTTTTCTTCAGCAGTAGGAGCTCTTGAAGATGACGGCACAGCTTCCAAAGCATAGGCCTGCACAATCTGCCTATTTTTCCTCGGCTCTGGGCAATCCTTCTTGATATGTCCCAGCTTATCACAGTTGTAACATTTTCCCAGCACCTTGGGATTCTTACAATCTTTGTAGAGATGGCCCTTCTGCTGACAGTTATAGCAAGTCAACTCACCCTTCAGCTTCTTCTGGCCATCTTTACCCTTCTGCTGCTGCTGCTGCTTCCTCTTCCTATTCCCACTCTGCTGTGGTTTAGATCCTTCCCTGGTTACAGCAACAACAGAACTTTCCTTAGGGAACAAACTCTCATGTCTCAAGGCTTTCTCCACAAGCTTCTCAAATGGATCGTCCAGATGATCCACTAACTGCCTTCCAAGATAAGCATCCAGACCAGTCACAAACTTCTCGTTCTTCTGGTAGGGAGAATCAATATACGATCTGGCATACTTGGATAGAGCCTCGAACTCAGAAATATACTCAAGAACAGGCCTCCCGCCTTGTTTGAGCTCCACAAATCTCTTGAACAAAACAGACCTCTGAGCAGTAGAGATGAACTTGCCTTCAAATCTAACTTGGAATTGCTCCCAAGTAATCTCCTCCTCTGGTGTATCTATAGTGATAGAATTCCACCAATCCGCAGCTCTCCCTTGAAGCTGTCTCGATGCAAGCTTTCTCTTGGTTGCATCCTCAATCCCTAGATCACCAAAAATCCTTCGGCAAGCATCCATCCATCTCTGCACTTCAATAGTCGACTCCGTCCCTAAGAAAGCTTTTCCCCCAAGAGAAGTATAATCCTTGCAAAGCTTGGCGAAATCCACCGGTCTCGGAGCTTGGACTTGAACCCCAACATCAACAGTAGGCCCTGGAACGGGCATCCTCCTCATGATTGAAGTCATCATGGCCTCAAACATAGGAGCATAATCAACAGCCTCCCTAGCAGCACGGCTATCCCTCGCAGCTTGTCTCTCACTTCTGCTCATCCTTAATATCTGTAAATAAGAATGATTAGAACACCTTAAGAAACAACTGCATAAGGAGTTCAAATCCTTCTAAGCTACTATATTATATATAGTAATCATCCATCAAAATACAATTACGTCTCTCTTACGTAATTACGTCAGCGAGCGTTGGCTAAAATCGATTAACCAAAGCTCTGATACCAAATGTGACGACCGCCCATGACTCCCGCACCAAAACAAGAGAATAGTGCGCTGAAAGGTGTGCCAGGCAGCCATGGACGATAGTCAGGGTAAAATAAAATCGAAGAATCTCTATCGTAACTCACAGCGCATGGATAAAATACAATAGAGAAATATATAGTGAAGTCTCATAACAGGAAATCATCATATAAGCATCACAGAAGTTTTATACAATCATCTCAACAAATCCATACATCAAGACCTCACTACAAGCACTCATCAAATACAGCAGCGGATACCCAGTACATATAAGAAAATAATATGCATAGCCTCCTGCTCGTCTTCGTCATCTTCAACGTAGAAACTCCAAGCACAGCACCTGTCACCTGCTTACCTAGTCTGCCCATCCCAACATGGATGAACAGCCCAAGGTAATAAGAGGAGACATAAAACCTTGAGTCAGACAAAGTCTTAGTGAGCAGTAAATTAACTATCAAACATACCAAAAGAGCATAAGGAATAAAAGGAATAGGAACCAAACCATCCCACTCCACCTCTTTCTACAGTGATAGCCCCAGACATACACTAAGGAGAAGCAAGCATAACAACATAGACAATTAAGGTAAAGCGAATACCACTCGAGTCAAGGACGATGTTTTCCAAATACAAACCCCCAAGGCCTAAACCAAGATCAGATAAGCACCCAGAAAACACCGCTCTTGAAGCCGAATGATGATACAACCAAACATCCAAACATCCATGACTCTGGCTATCACTGTTAACCTTGCTTCGAGATCACCGTTAATTGAATGACCGACTCCTTCCTGAGCCATCTGTCAAGGGCTAATGGTAACCCCGGTTCTAGACAAAACCCCGCACACTGCCTTGTGCCTAGGACTTATCTTCTTGGCCCAGAGTACTCGACTAACTGCCTGTAGTCTTTTAGGCGTCCCTATGTACTCTTGCTTTAGGTTTGCTAGAACCTTCAATAACGATGAGATCCAAGCCTCCTTGTCATCCTTCTTGACGACTTCTTTCAACTTAGCCGCTTCCTCTTGAGCAATCCATTATCAACCAACTTGAACTACCCTTCAAGTTATCAACATGCTTGGAATGATCCCTGCCTGGATTAAGCCAAGACTCACATCATACTTCGCTTCATCGTACCAAAGCAAAGTCTCAACTCAACCATACTTTGCCTTTTCGCATCCTGACAAAGTCCCATCTCGATCTCATACTTCGCCTCTTCGCATCACGGCAAAGTCCCATCATCGAATCCATCCATATGAGCTTCCACATCCGCTTCATATGCCATCGGCAGCTTTCACCATTCAAGAGCCTTTCCACTTAGCTTTTGAATCATCTTCAACCATCTTGTTCCAAATCAACTACAAGCTAACTTGGAGCAATCAAATCTAACATACATTCAAACATTCAAGCATTCAAACAAGATATATTAAGCAATATCAACTATAAAGGAAATTTCGTAATTAAGTGAGCAAAAGTCCAACATAAGTGAAATCATAGTTTTTAGCATAGATCTATCAAATCTAAAACATGGGTTTTGTCTCTAATACTTGTTAAATAGCTTCTATAGATAAACATTTTCAAATATGATGGATCTACATGCAGACTTAAGGAAAATGCGAGAAAACGCTAACTTTAACACATAAACATATCACCAATCCCATATACTCCTTTGGATCCGCGTGAGAGATAACTACCACTCACCAAATCACCAAAACAACCTAAAAAGAATCAACTTCAGATCTGGACAGCAAGGTCTTGGACTTGATCCGGAGAAATCTCACTTGAAACGATGAATTCTAGCTCAAACGGATGAAGATCTTCAACTTGGACACTTGGATCTTCGATCTTGATCTTCGATCTTCAATGGATGTTAGCACTTGATAGAAGTAGAGAAAGAAGTGAAGAAAATACTGCAGTCGAGTCTTCAAAATGGCAGCACTTCGTCGCTTCGAAAACCGGTGCTAAAAAGTGAGCCGAACCCCTCTATTTATAGGCTGGAACCTCCATGAGTCGTCGCCCCTATGAGTCGGTTCCGACTCATCATGAGTCGTCCACGACTCATCTCCTGCCGACTCATCCTTGCCGACTCAACCTAGCACAGCCGACCCAACATCCTACCGAGACAACAACCTTGCTACACAACGGCTCAACGACTCAACATAACCCTGCCGCATCTCCTAAGTCGTATAACGACTCAACTGGTCTCACCGACTCAAAACATACACGGCCTAAGACACAAGCCTTCTAACGACTCACGACTCATCCCATGAGTCGTACCTAACGACTCAACATCCTACCACCATAAGCCGACCTAACGACCTAGCCCCTAGTCGACTTAACACCTGAACCAACCTTAGGTCGTCCCCGACTTAGCTCTGCCGACTTAATCCCATGGACGACCTATCTACCCCCAACCTCTTAACGACTTAACCACCTAACGAGATAACACCCTACCGACTCAAGACCCCACCGACTCAACTATCTACGACCTAAGCCCTAAGCCCCTTAAGCCGCTATCCCATGAGTCGGTCGCTATCTTAGGTCGGTCCATCCTATCTCGGTCACACTCTAAGCCGTCTATCCTTAAGTCGGTCAACTCTGTAGGTCGGTCATTACCTATAACTCGTTAGCCCCTTAGGTCGGTCATACGAGCTAACTATTAACTCGGTCACATACTACCATGTTGACTCGCTCATATCACTAGGTCGCTAAAACCTAACTCGTGCACGACCTATCCCCTTAGGTCGTAACCCTATGAGTCGTAACACTTAAACCCTACTAACCCGAGTACGACTCATCACTTAGCTAACTCGGCAACCCTATGTGTCGGCCCTCTATGAGTCGGTCACGACTCAAGCCTATAAGTCGGACCCCTATGAGTCGATGCCTACCTTAACTCGGTCCAAACGACTTACCTAACTTAAGTCGGTTGCTTCCTTATCTCGGCCAACACTCCAACCCGTAACCCCTCCTTGAGTCGGTCCCCTATGAGTCGGTCACGACTCATCCCTTAGCTCGGCAATGCTCATGAGTCGGTCACAACTCATACTCCACCCGGGTTAACTTCTAAACGACTCAAGCTAGAGGCAACACAAACAACACTATCGACCTGCAAATTCTACGATCTATCGACACGTAAAATACGGGTCGTTACAGGCTGTTCATCCATGTTTGGGATGGGCAGACTAGGTAGCAGGTGGCAGGTGCTGTGCTTTGAGTTTTCCGCTGATGATGACGAAGACGAGCAGGAGGCTATGCATTTTATTTTCTTATGTACTGGGTATCCGCTGCTGTATTTGATTTGAGTGATTTGTAGTGAGGCTTTCATGTATGGATTTGTGTGGATGATTGTATAAAACTGCTATGTTGCTTATATGATGATGTTATGTTCTATGAGGCTTCACTACATTATATTTCTCTATTGTATTTTATCCATGCGCTGTGAGTTACGATAGATTCTGCGAATTTTATTTTACCCTGACTATCGTCCATGGCTGCCTGGCACACCTTTCAGCGCACTATTCCCTTGTTTTGGTGCGGGAGTCATGGGCGGTCGTCACACCGTGGCCTTCATTTTGACAGGTTATGGCTCCCGTAACTCTAAACGAGCCAGAAGTTATGGCCGTCCGAATAATCGATATCTACATGGTGCAACATCCGCAGTGCAAGGTACAACATCCGTCCGAAATGGCGAAACAGTGGCGTACGACTTATAGAAATACGTGCATGGATTTGAAACGGAACAGTACCACGGCGCACCACTCTCCAGCGATGGTAAATCGAAGACGAGGCACGGTAATCCCGTTTTACCGTAAAAATCCGGTGTCGAAAAAACGAAGGGTAAAAACTTACGAGACCGGATTGAGATTCGTGTTGTCCTTTTCGGGCATTAATCTATCCGTTGACGGCTGAAAGTGGTCAAAGCGGTAGAACTCACCGTGGCCTTCGTTTTGACCGGTTATGGCTCCTGTAACTCTAAACGAGCCAGAAGTTATGGCCGTCCGAATAATCGATATCTACAGGGTGCAACATCTACGGTGCAAGGTGCAACATCCGTCCGAAATGGCGAAACGGTGCCGTATGACTTTTAGAAATGCGTGCATGGATTTGAAATGGAACAGTACCATGGTGCACCACTCTCCAACGATGGTAAATTGAAGGCGAGGCACAGTAATCCCGTTTTACCGTAAAAATCCGGTGTCGAAAAAGCGAAGGGTAAAAAACTTACGAACCCCAATTGAGATTCGGGTTGTCCTTTTCGGACATTAGTCTATCCGTTGACGGCTGAAAGCTGTCAAAGCTGTAGAACTCACCGTGGCCTTCGTTTTGACAGGTTATGGCTCCCGTAAATCTGAACTAGCCAAAAGTTATGGCCGTCCGAATAATCGATATCTACAGGGTGCAACATCCGCGGTGCAAGGTGCAACATCCGTCCGAAATGGCGAAACAGTGTCGTATGACTTTTAGAAATGCGTGCATGGATTTGAAACGGAACAGTACCATGGTGCACCACTCCCCAACGATGGTAAATCGAAGACGAGGCACGGTAATTCCGTTTTACCGTAAAAATCCGGTGTCGAATAAACGAAGGGTAAAAAACTTACGAGACCCGAATGAGATTCGGGTTGTCCTTTTTGGGCATTAATCTATCCGTTGATGGATGAAAGCTTCAAAGCCGTAGAACTCACCGTGGCCTTCGTTTTGACATGTTATGGCTCCAGTAACTCTAAACGAGCCAGAAGTTATGGCCGTCCGAATAATCGATATCTACAGGGTGCAATATCCGCGGTGCAATGTGCAACATCCGTCCGAAATGGAGAAACAGTGTCGTACGACTTTTAGAAATGCGTGCATGGATTTGAAACGGAACAGTACCTTGGTGCACCACTCTCCAGTGATGGTAAATCGAAGACGAGGCACGGTAATCCCGTTTTACCGTTAAAATCCGGTGTCGAAAAAGGAAGGGTAAAAAACTTACGAGGCCCGATAGAGATTCGGGTTGTCCTTTTCGGGCATTAATCTATCCTTGACGGCTGAAAGTGGTCAAAACCGTAGAACTCACCGTGGCCTTCGTTTTGATAGGTTATGGCTCCCGTAACTCTAAACGAGCCAGAAGTTATGGCCGTCCGAATAATCGATATCTACAGGGTGTGACATCCGTCCAAAATGGCGAAACATTGCCGTACGACTTTTAGAAATGCGTGCATGGATTTGAAATGGAACAGTTCCATGGTGCACCACTCTCCAGCGATGGTAAATCGAAGACGAGCCACGGTAATCCCGTTTTACCGTTAAAATCCAGCGTCGAAAAAACGAAGGGTAAATAACTTACGAGATCCGATTGAGATTCGGCTTGTTCTTTTTGGGCATTAATCTATCCGTTGACGGCTGAAAGCGGTCAATGCCATAGAACTCACCGTGGCCTTCGTTTTGACAGGTTATGGCTCCCGGAACTCTAAACGAACCAGAAGTGATGACCGTCCGAATAATCGATATGTACAGGGTGCAACATCTGCGGGGTAAGGTGCAACATCCGTCCGAAATGGCGAAACAATGTCGTACGACTTTTAGAAATGCGTGCATGGATTTGAAAAGGAACAGTACCACGGTGCACCACTCTCCAACGATGGTAAATCGAAGAAGAGCCACGGTAATCCCGTTTCACCGTAAAAATCCGGTGTCGAAAAAACGAAGGGTAAAAAACTTACGAGACCCGATTGAGATTCGGGTTGTCCTTTTTGGGCATTAATCTATCCGTTGACGGCTGAAAGCGGTCAAAGCCGTAGAACTCACCGTGGCCTTCGTTTTGACAGGTTATGGTTCCCGTAACTCTAATTGAGCCAAAAGTTATGGCTGTTCGAATAATCGATATCTACAGGGTGCAACATCCGCGGTGCAAGGTGCAACATCCGTCCGAAATGGCGAAACAGTGGCGTACGGCTTTTAGAAATGCGTGCATGGATTTGAAACGGAATAGTACCATGGTGCACCACTCTCCAGCGATGGTAAATCGAAGACGAGGCACGGTAATCCCGTTTTACCCTAAAAATCCGGTGTCGAAAAAAGGAAGGGTAAAAAACTTACGAGACCCGATAGAGATTCGGGTTGTCCTTTTCGGGCATTAATCTATCCATTGACGGATGAAAGCTGTTGAAGCCGTAGAACTCACCGTGGCCTTCATTTTGACAGGTTATGGCTCCCGTAACTCTAAACGAGCCAGAAGTTATGGCCGTCCGAATAATCGATATCTACATGGTGCAACATCCGAGGTGCAAGGTGCAACATCCGTCCGAAATGGCGAAACAGTGGCGTACGACTTTTAGAAATGCGTGCATGGATTTGAAACGGAATAGTACCATGGTGCACCACTCTCCAGCGATGGTAAATCGAAGACGTGGCACGGTAATCCCGGTTTACCGTAAAAATCCGGTGTCGAAAAAACGAAGGGTAAAAAACTTACGAGACCCGATTGAGATTCGGGTTGTCCTTTTCGGGCATTAATCTATCCGTTGATGGCTGAAAGCTGTCAAAGCCGTAGAACTCACCGTGGCCTTCGTTTTGATAGGCTATGGCTCCCATAACTCTAAACGAGCCAGAAGTTATGGCCATCCGAATAATCGATATGTACAGGGTGCAACATCCGCGGGGTAAGGTGCAACATCCGTCCGAAATGGCGAAACAGCGTCGTATGACTTTTAGAAATGCGTGCATGGATTTGAAATGGAACAGTACCACGGTGCACCACTCTCCAGCGATGGTAAATCGAAGACGAGGCATGGTAATCCCGTTTTACCATAAAAATCCGGTGTCGAAAAAACTAAGGGTAAAAACTTACGAGGCCGGATTGAGATTCGGGTTGTCCTTTTCAGGCATTAATCTATCCGTTGACGGCTGAAAGCGGTCAAATCTGTAGAACTCACCGTGGCCTTCGTTTTGACAGGTTATGGCTCCTGTAACTCTAAATGAGCCAGAAGTTATGGCCGTCCGAATAATCGATATCTACAGGGTGCAACATCCGCGGTGCAAGGTGCAACATCCGTCCGAAATGGCGAAACGGTGTCGTACGACTTTTAGAAATGCATGCATGTATTTGAAACGGAACAGTACCATGGTGCACCACTCTCCAGCGATGGTAAATCGAAGGCGAGGCACAGTAATCCCGTTTTACCGTAAAAATCCGGTGTCGAAAAAGCGAAGGGTAAAAAACTTACGAACCCCGATTGAGATTCGGGTTGTCCTTTTTGGGCATTAATCTATCAGTTGACGGCTGAAAGCTGTCAAAGCTGTAGAACTCACCGTGGACTTCGTTTTGGCAGGTAATGGCTCCCGTAACTCAAAACTAGCCAGAAGTTATGGCCGTCCGAATAATCGATATCTACAGGGTGCAAAATCCGCGGTGCAAGGTGCAACATCCGTCCGAAATGGCGAAACAGTGTCGTATGACTTTTGAAAATGCATGCATGGATTTGAAACGGAACAGTACCATGGTGCACCACTCTCCAACGATGGTAAATCGAAGAGAGGCACGGTAATTCCGTTTTACCGTAAAAATCCGGTGTAAAAAAAACGAAGGGTAAAAAACTTACGAGACCTGATTGAGATTCGGGTTGCCCTTTTTGGGCATTAATCTATCCGTTGACGTCTGAAAGCTTCAAAGCCGTAGAACTCACCGTGGCCTTCGTTTTGACATGTTGTGGCTCTAGTAACTCTAAACGAGCCAGAAGTTATGGCCGTCCGAATAATCGATATCTACAGGGTGCAATATCTGCGGTGCAACGTGCAACATCCATCCGAAATGGAGAAACAGTGTCGTACGACTTTTAGAAATGCGTGCATGGATTTGAAACGGAACAGTGCCATGGTGCACCACTCTCCAGCGATGGTAAATCGAAGACGAGGCACGGTAATCCCGTTTTACCGTTAAAATCCGGTGTCGAAAAAAGAAGGGTAAAAAACTTACGAGGCCCGATAGAGATTCGGGTTGTCCTTTTCGGGCATTAATCTATCCTTAATGGCTGAAAGTGGTCAAGACCGTAGAACTCACCGTGGCCTTCGTTTTGATAGGTTATGGCTCCCGTAGCTCTAAACGAGCCAGAAGTTATGGCTGTCCGAATAATCGATTTCAACAGGGTGTGACATCCGTCCAAAATGGCGAAACATTGCCGTACAACTTTTAGAAATGCGTGCATGGATTTGAAATGGAACAGTACCATGGTGCACCACTCTCCAACGATGGTAAATCGAAGACGAGCCACGGTAATCCCGTTTTACCGTAAAGATCCGGCGTCGAAAAAACGAAGGGTAAATAACTTAAGAGATCCGATTGAGATTCGGGTTGTTCTTTTTGGGCATTAATCTATCCGTTGACGGATGAAAGCGGTCAATGCCATAGAACTCACCGTGGCCTTCGTTTTGACAGGTTATGGCTCCCGTAACTCTAAACGAGCCAGAAGTTATGACCGTCCAAATAATCGATATCTACAGGGTGCAACATCCGCGGTGCAAGGTGCAACATCCGTCCGAAAAGGCAAAACAGTGCCGTACGACTTTTAGAAATGTGTGCTTGGATTTGAAACGGAACAGTACCATGGTGCACCATTCTCAAGCAATGGTAAATCGAAGACGAGGCACGGTAATCCCGTTTTACCGTAAAAATCCGGTGTCGAAAAAATGAATGGTAAAAAACATACGAGACCCAATTGACATTCGGGTTGTCCTTTTTGGTCATTAATTTATCCGTTGACGGCTGAAAGCAGTCAGAGCCGTAGAACTCACCGTGGCCTTCGTTTTGACAAGTAATGGCTCCCGTAACTCTAAACGAGCCAGAAGTTATGGCCGTCCGAATAATCGATATCTATAGGGTGCAACATCCGCGGTGCAAGGTGCAACATCCGTCCGAAATGGCAAAACAGTACCGTACGACTTTTAGAAATGCGTACATGGATTTGAAATGGAACAATACCATGGTGCACCACTCTCCAGCGATGGTAAATCGAAGACGAGGCACGGTAATCCCGTTTTACCGTAAAAATCCGGTGTCGAAAAAACGAAGGGTAAAAAACTTACGAGACCCGATTGAGATTCGGGTTGTCCTTTTCGGGAATTAATCTATCCATTGATGGCTGAAAGCTGTCAAAGCCGTAGAACTCACCGTGGCCTTCGTTTTGACAGGTTATGGCTCCCGTAACTCTAAACGAGCCAGAAGTTATGGCCGTTGGAATAATCGATATGTACAGGGTGCAACATCTGCGGGGTAAGGTGCAACATCCGTCCGAAATGGCGAAACAGTGTCGTACGACTTTTAGAAATGCGTGCATGGATTTGAAACGGAACAGTACCATGGTGCACCACTCTCCAACGATGGTAAATCGAAGACGAGCTACGGTAAACCTGTTTTACCGTTAAAATCCGGTGTCGAAAAAACGAAGGGTAAAAAACTTACGAGACCGGATTGAGATTCGGGTTGTCCTTTTCGGGCATTAATCTATCCATTGAACGGCTGAAAGAGGTCAAAGCCATAAAACTCACCGTGGCCTTCGTTTTGACAGGTTATGGCTCCCGTAACACCAACGAGCCAGAAGTTATGGCCGTCCGAATAATCGATATCTACAGGGTGCAACATCCGCGGTGCAAGGTGCAACATCCGTCCGAAATGGAGAAACAGTGCTGTACGACTTTTAGAAATGCGTGCATGGATTTGAAACGGAACAGTACCATGGTGCACCACTCTCCAGCGATGGTAAATCGAAGGCGAGGCACAGTAATCCCGTTTTACCGTAAAAAGCCGGTGTCGAAAAATCGAAGGGTAAAAAACTTACGAACCCCGATTGAGATTCGGGTTGTCCTTTTTGGGCATTAATCTATCCGTCGACGCCTGAAAGCTGTCAAAGCTGTAGAACTCTCCGTGGCCTTCGTTTTGACAGGTTATGGCTTCCGTAACTCTAAACGAGCCAGAAGTTATGGCTGTCCGAATAATCGATATCTACAGGGTGCAACATCCGCGGTGCAAGGTGCAACATCCATCCGAAATGGAAAAACAGTGTCGTATGACTTTTAGAAATGCGTGCATGGATTTGAAACGGAACAGTACCATGGTGCAGCACTCTCTAACGATGGTAAATCGAAGATGAGGCACGGTAATCCCGTTTTACCGTATAAATCCAGTGTCGAAAAAACGAAGGGCAAAAAACTTACGAGACCCGATTGAGATTCGGGTTGTCCCTTTCGGGCATTAATCTATCCGTTGACGGCTTAAAGTGGTCAAAGCCGTATAACTCACCGTGGCCTTCGTTTTGATAGGTTATGGCTCCCGTAACTCTAAACGAGCCAGAAGTTATGGCCATCCGAATAATCGATATCTACGGGGTGCGACATCCGACCGACATGGCGAAACAGTGTCGTACGACCTTTAGAAATGCGTGCATGGATTTGGAATGGAACAGTACCATGGTGCACCACTCTCTAACGATGGTAAATCGAAGATGAGGCATGGTAATCCCGTTTTACCGTATAAATCCAGTGTCGAAAAAACGAAGGGTAAAAAACTTAGGAGACCCGATTGAGATTCGGGTTGTCCTTTTCGGGCATTAATCTATCCGTTGACGGATGAAAGCTGTTGAAGCCGTAGAACTCACCGTGGCCTTCATTTTGACAGGTTATGGCTCCCGTAACTCTAAACGAGCCAGAAGTTATGGCCGTCCGAATAATCGATATCTACATGGTGCAACATCCGCGGTGCAAGGTGCAACATCCGTCCGAAATGGCGAAACAGTGGCGTACGACTTTTAGAAATGCGTGCATGGATTTGAAACGGAATAGTACCATGGTGCACCACTCTCCAGCGATGGTAAATCGAAGACGTGGCACGGTAATCCCGTTTTACCGTAAAAATCCGGTGTCGAAAAAACGAAGGGTAAAAAACTTACGAGACCCGATTGAGATTCGGGTTGTCCTTTTCGGGCATTAATCTATCCGTTGATGGCTGAAAGCTGTCAAAGCCGTAGAACTCACCGTGGCCTTCGTTTTGACAAGTTATGGCTCCCGTAACTCAAAACGAGCCAGAAGTTATGGACGTCCGAATAATCGATATCTACAGGGTGCAACATCCGCGGTGCAAGGTGCAACATCCGTCCAAAATGGCGAAACAGTGCCGTACAACTTTTAGAAATGCGTGCATGGATTTGAAACGGAACAGTACCATGGTGCACCACTCTCCAACGATGGTAAATCGAAGACGAGCCACGGTAATCCAGTTTTACCGTTAAAATCCGGTGTCGAAAAAACGAAGGGTAAAAAACTTACGAGACCGGATTGAGATTCGGGTTGTCCTTTTCGAGCATTAATCTATCAGTTGACGGCTGAAAGCTGTCAAAGCTGTAGAACTCACCATGGCCTTCGTTTTGGCAGGTTATGGCTCCCGTAAATCTAAACGAGCCAGAAGTTATGGCCGTCCGAATAATCGATATCTACAGGGTGCAACATCCGCGGGGTATGGTGCAACATCCGTCCGAAATGGCGAAACAGTGTCGTACGACTTTTATAAATGCGTGCATGGATTTGAAACGGAACAGTACCATGGTGCACCACTCTTCAACGATGGTAAATCGAAGACGAGCCACGGTAATCCTGTTTTACCGTTAAAATCCGGTGTCGAAAAAACGAAGGGTAAAAAACTTACGAGACCGGATTGAGATTCGGGTTGTCCTTTTCGGGCATTAATCTATCAGTTGACGGCTGAAAGCTATCAAAGCTGTAGAACTCACCGTGGCCTTCGTTTTGGCAGGTTATGGATCCCGTAACTCTAAACTAGCCAGAAGTTATGGCCGTCCGAATAATCGATATCTACAGGGTGCAACATCCGCGGTGCAAGGTGCAACATCCGTCCGAAATGGCGAAACAGTGTCGTATGACTTTTAGAAATGCGTGCATGGATTTGAAACGGAACGGTACCATAGTGCACCACTCTCCAACGATGGTAAATCGAAGAGAGGCACGGTAATTCCGTTTTACCGTAAAAATCCGGTGTCAAAAAAACGAAGGGTAAAAAACTTACGAGACCTGATTGAGATTCGGGTTGTCCTTTTTGGGCATTAATCTATCCGTTGACGTCTGAAAGCTTCAAAGCCGTAGAACTCACCGTGGCCTTCGTTTTGACATGTTATGGCTCCAATAACTCTAAACGAGCCAGAAGTTATGGCCGTCCGAATAATCGATATCTACAGGGTGCAATATCCGCGGTGCAATGTGCAACATCAGTCCGAAATGGAGAAACAGTGTCGTACGACTTTTTGAAATGCATGCATTGATTTGAAACGGAACAGTACCATGGTGCACCACTCTCCAGCGATGGTAAATCGAAGACGAGGCACGGTAATCCCGTTTTACCGTTAAAATCCGGTGTCGAAAAAAAAGGGTAAAAAACTTACGAGGCCCGATAGAGATTCGGGTTGTCCTTTTCGGGCATTAATCTATCCTTGACGGCTGAAAGTGGTCAAAACCGTAGAACTCACCGTGGCCTTCGTTTTGATAGGTTATGGCTCCCGTAACTCTAAACGAGCCAGCTGTCCGAATAATCGATATCTACAGGGTGTGACATCCGTCCAAAATGGCAAAACATTGCTGTACGATTTTTAGAAATGCATGCATGGATTTGAAATGGAACAGTACCATGGTGCACCACTCTCCAGCGATGGTAAATCGAAGACGAGCCACGGTAATCCCGTTTTACCATTAAAATCCGGTGTTGAAAAAACGAAGGGTAAATAACTTAAGAGATCCGATTGAGATTCGGGTTGTTCTTTTTGGGCATTAATCTATCCGTTGACGGATGAAAGCGGTCAATGCCATAGAACTCACTGTGGCCTTCGTTTTGACAGGTTTTGGCTCCCGTAACTCTAAACGAGCCAGAAGTTATGACCGTCCAAATAATCGATATCTACAGGGTGCAACATCCGCGGTGCAAGGTGCAACATCCGTCCGAAAAGGCGAAACAGTGCCGTACGACTTTTAGAAATGTGTGCATGGATTTGAAACGGAACACTACTATGGTGCACCAATCTCCAGCAATGGTAAATCGAAGACGAGGCACGGTAATCCCGTTTTACCGTAAAAATCAGGTGTCGAAAAAAGGAAGGGTAAAAAACTTACGAGACCCGATTGAGATTCGGGTTGTCCTTTTTGGGCATTAATTTATCCGTTGACGGCTAAAAGTGGTCAAAGCCGTAGAACTCACCGTGGCCTTCGTTTTGACAAGTTATGGCTCCCGTAACTCTAAACGAGCCAGAAGTTATGGCCGTCCGAATAATCGATATCTATAGGGTGCAACATCCGCGGTGCAAGGTGCAACATCCGTCCGAAATGGTAAAACAGTACCGTACGACTTATAGAAATGCGTACATGGATTTGAAATGGAACAGTACCATGGTGCACCACTCTCCAGTGATGGTAAATCGAAGACGAGGCACGGTAATCCCGTTTTACCGTAAAAATCCGGTGTCGAAAAAACGAAGGGTAAAAAACTTACGAGACCCGATTGAGATTCGAGTTGTCCCTTTCGGGCATTAATCTATCCGTTGGTGGCTGAAAGCTGTCAAAGCCGTAGAACTCACCGTGGCCTTCGTTTTGACAGGTTATGGCTCCCGTAACTCTAAACGAGCCAGAAGTTATGGCCGGTTGAATAATCGATATGTACAGGGTGCAACATCCGCGGGGTAAGGTGCAACATCCGTCCGAAATGGCGAAACAGTGTCGTACGACTTTTAGAAATGCGTGCATGGATTTGAAACGGAACAGTACCATGGTGCACCACTCTCCAACGATGATAATTCGAAGACGAGCCACGGTAATCCTGTTTTACCGTTAAAATCCGGTGTCGAAAAAACGAAGGGTAAAAAACTTACGAGACCGGATTGAGATTCGGGTTGCCCTTTTCGGGCATTAATCTATCAGTTGACGGCTGAAAGCTATCAAAGCTGTAAAACTCACCGTGGCCTTCGTTTTGGCAGGTTATGGCTCCTGTAACTCTAAACGAGCCAGAAGTTATGGCCGTCCGAATAATCGATATCTACAGGGTGCAACATCCGCGGGGTAAGGTGCAACATCCGTCCGAAATGGCGAAACAGTGTCGTACGACTTTTAGAAATGCGTGCATGGATTTGAAACGGAACAGTACCATGGTGCACCACTCTTCAACGATGGTAAATCGAAGACGAGCCACGGTAATCCTGTTTTACCGTTAAAATCCGGTGTCGAAAAAACGAAGGGTAAAAAACTTACGAGACCGGATTGAGATTCGGGTTGTCCTTTTCGGGCATTAATCTATCAGTTGACGGCTGAAAGCTGTCAAAGCTGTAGAACTCACCGTGGCCTTCGTTTTGGCAGGTTATGGCTCCCGTAACTCTAAACTAGACAGAAGTTATGGCCGTCCGAATAATCGATATCTACAGGGTGCAACATCCGCGGTGCAAGGTGCAACATCCGTCCGAAATGGCGAAACAGTGTCGTATGACTTTTAGAAATGCGTGCATGGATTTGAAACGGAACAGTACCATAGTGCACCACTCTCCAACGATGGTAAATCGAAGAGAGGCACGGTAATTCCGTTTTACCGTAAAAATCCGGTGTCAAAAAAACGAAGGGTAAAAAACTTACGAGACCTGATTCAGATTCGGGTTGTCCTTTTTAGGCATTAATCTATCCATTGACGTCTGAAAGCTTCAAAGCCGTAGAACTCACCGTGGCCTTCGTTTTGACATGTTATGGCTCCAATAACTCTAAACGAGCCAGAAGTTATGGCCGTCCGAATAATCGATATCTACAGGGTGCAATATCCGCGGTGCAATGTGCAACATCAGTCCGAAATGGAGAAACAGTGTCGTACGACTTTTAGAAATGCATGCATGGATTTGAAACGGAACAGTGCCATGGTGCACCACTCTCCAGCGATGGTAAATCGAAGACGAGGCACGGTAATCCCGTTTTACCGTTAAAATCCGGTGTCGAAAAAAGAAGGGTAAAAAACTTACGAGGCCCGATAGAGATACGGGTTGTCCTTTTCGGGCATTAATCTATCCTTGACGGCTGAAAGTGGTCAAAACCGTAGAACTCACCGTGGCCTTCGTTTTGATAGGTTATGGCTCCCGTAACTCTAAACGAGCCAGAAGTTATGGCTGTCCGAATAATCGATATCTACAGGGTGTGACATCCGTCCAAAATGGCGAAACATTGCCGTACGATTTTTAGAAATGCGTGCATGGATTTGAAATGGAACAGTACCATGGTGCACCACTCTCCAGCGATGGTAAATCGAAGACGAGCCACGGTAATCCCGTTTTACCGTTAAAATCCGGCGTCGAAAAAACGAAGGGTAAATAACTTAAGAGATCCGATTGAGATTCGGGTTGTTCTTTTTGGGCATTAATCTATCCATTGACGTATGAAAGCGGTCAATGCCATAGAACTCACCGTAGCCTTCGTTTTGACAGGTTTTGGCTCCCGTAACTCTAAACGAGCCAGAAGTTATGACCGTCCAAATAATCGATATCTACAGGGTGCAACATCCGCGGTGCAAGGTGCAACATCCGTCCGAAAAGGCGAAACAGTGCCGTACGACTTTTAGAAATGTGTGCATGGATTTGAAACGGAACAGTACCATGGTGCACCACTCTCCAGCAAAGGTAAATCGAAGACGAGGCACGGTAATCCCGTTTTACCGTAAAAATCCGGTGTCGAAAAAACGAAGGGTAAAAAACTTATGAGACCCGATTGAGATTCGGGTTGTCCTTTTTGGGCATTAATTTATCCGTTGATGGCTAAAAGTGGTCAAAGCCGTAGAACTCACCGTGGCCTTCGTTTTGACAAGTTATGGCTCCCGTAACTCTAAACGAGCTAGAAGTTATAGCCGTCCGAATAACCGATATCTATAGGGTGCAACATCCGCGGTGCGAGGTGCAACATCCGTCCGAAATGGCAAAACAGTACCGTACGACTTTTAGAAATGCGTACATGGATTTGAAATGGAACAGTACCATGGTGCACCACTCTCCAGCGATGGTAAATCGAAGACGAGGCACGGTAATCCCGTTTTATCGTAAAAATCCGGTGTCGAAAAAACGAAGGGTAAAAAACTTACGAGACCCGATTGAGATTCGGGTTGTCCCTTTCGGGCATTAATCTATCCGTTGATGGCTGAAAGCTGTCAAAGCCGTAAAACACACTGTGGCCTTCGTTTTGACAGGTTATGGCTCCCGTAACTCTAAACGAGCTAGAAGTTATGGCCGTTGGAATAATCGATATGTACAGGGTGCAACATCCGCGGGGTAAGGTGCAACATCCGTCCGAAATGGCGAAACAGTGTCGTACGACTTTTAGAAATGCGTGCATGGATTTGAAACGGAACAGTACCATGGTGCACCACTCTTCAACGATGGTAAATCGAAGACGAGCCACGGTAATCCTGTTTTACCGTTAAAATCCGGTGTCGAAAAAACGAAGGGTAAAAAACTTAAGAGATCCGACTGAGATTCGGGTTGTTCTTTTTGGGCATTAATCTATCCGTTGACGGATGAAGGCGGTCAATGCCATAGAACTCACCGTGGCCTTCGTTTTGACAGGTTTTGGCTCCCGTAACTCTAAACGAGCCAGAAGTTATGACCGTCCAAATAATCGATATCTACAGGGTGCAACATCCGCGGTGCAAGGTGCAACATCCGTCCGAAAAGGCGAAACAGTGCCGTACGACTTTTAGAAATGTGTGCATGGATTTGAAACGGAACAATACCATGGTGCACCACTCTCCAGCAATGGTAAATCGAAGACGAGGCACGGTAATCCCGTTTTACCGTAAAAATCCGGTGTCGAAAAAACAAAGGGTAAAAAACTTACGAGTCGGGTTGTCCTTTTTGGGCATTAATTTATTCGTTGACGGCTAAAAGTGGTCAAAGCCGTAGAACTCACCGTGGCCTTCGTTTTGACAAGTTATGGCTCCCGTAACTCTAAACGAGCCAGAAGTTATGGCCGTCCGAATAATCGATATCTATAGGGTGCAACATCCGCGGTGCAAGGTGCAACATCCGTCCGAAATGGCAAAACAGTACCGTACGACTTTTAGAAATGCGTACATGGATTTGAAATGGAACAGTACCATGGTGCACCACTCTCCAGCGATGGTAAATCGAAGACGAGGCACGGTAATCCCGTTTTACCGTAAAAATCCGGTGTCGAAAAAACGAAGGGTAAAAAACTTACGAGACCCGATTGAGATTCGGGTTGTCCCTTTCGGGCATTAATCTATCCGTTGATGGCTGAAAGCTGTCAAAGCCGTAGAACTCACCGTGGCCTTCGTTTTGACAGGTTATGGCTCCCGTAACTCTAAACGAGCCAGAAGTTATGGCCGTTGGAATAATCGATATGTACAGGGTGCAACATCCGCGGGGTAAGGTGCAACATCCGTCCGAAATGGCGAAACAGTGTCGTACGACTTTTAGAAATGCGTGCATGGATTTGAAACGGAACAGTACCATGGTGCACCACTCTCCAACGATGGTAAATCGAAGACGAGCGACGGTAATCCTGTTTTACCGTTAAAATCCGGTGTCGAAAAAACGAAGGGTAAAAAACTTACGAGACCGGATTGAGATTCGGGTTGTCCTTTTCGGGCTTTAATCTATCAGTTGACGGCTGAAAGCTGTCAAAGCTGTAGAACTCACCGTGGCCTTCGTTTTGGCAGGTTATGGCTCCCGTGACTCTAAACGAGCCAGAAGTTATGGCCGTCCGAATAATCGATATCTATAGGGTGCAACATCCGCGGGGTAAGGTGCAACATCCATCCGAAATGGCGAAACAGTGTCGTACGACTTTTAGAAATGCGTGCATGGATTTGAAACGGAACAGTACCATGGTGCACCACTCTTCAACGATGGTAAATCGAAGACGAGCCACGGTAATCCTGTTTTACCGTTAAAATCCGGTGTCGAAAAAACGAAGGGTAAAAAACTTACGGACCGGATTGAGATTCGGGTTGTCCATTTCGGGCATTAATCTATCAGTTGACGGCTGAAAGCTGTCAAAGCTGTAGAACTCAACGTGGCCTTCGTTTTGGCAGGTTATGGCTCCCTTAACTCTAAACTAGCCAGAAGTTATGGCCGTCCGAATAATCGATATCTACAGGGTGCAACATCCGCGGTGCAAGGTGCAACATCCGTCCGAAATGGCGAAACAGTGTCGTATGACTTTTAGAAATGCGTGCATGGATTTGAAATGGAACAGTACCATAGTGCACCACTCTCCAACGATGGTAAATCGAAGAGAGGCTCGGTAATTCCGTTTTACCGTGAAAATCCGGTGTCAAAAAAACGAAGGGTAAAAAACTTACGAGACCTGATTGAGATTTGGGTTGTCCTTTTTGGGCATTAATCTATCCGTTGACGTCTGAAAGCTTCAAAGCCGTAGAACTCACCGTGGCCTTCGTTTTGACATGTTATGGCTCCAATAACTCTAAACGAGCCAGAAGTTATGGCCGTCCGAATAATCGATATCTACAGGGTGCAATATCCGCGGTGCAATGTGCAACATCAGTCCGAAATGGAGAAACAGTGTCGTACGACTTTTAGAAATGCGTGCATGGATTTGAAACGGAACAGTACCATGGTGCACCACTCTCCAGCGATGGTAAATCGAAGACGAGGCACGGTAATCCCGTTTTACCGTTAAAATCCGGTGTCGAAAAAAGAAGGGTAAGAAACTTACGAGGCCCGATAGAGATTCGGGTTGTCCTTTTCGGGCATTAATCTATCCTTGACGGCTGAAAGTGGTCAAAACCGTAGAACTCACCGTGGCCTTCGTTTTGATAGGTTATGGCTCCCGTAACTCTAAACGAGCCAGAAGTTATGGCTGTCCGAATAATCGATATCTACAGGGTGTGACATCCGTCCAAAATGGCGAAACATTGCCGTACGATTTTTAGAAATGCGTGCATGGATTTGAAATGGAACAGTACCATGGTGCACCACTCTCCAGCGATGGTAAATCGAAGACGAGCCACGGTAATCCCGTTTTACCGTTAAAATCCGGCGTCGAAAAAACGAAGGGTAAATAACTTAAGAGATCTGATTGAGATTCGGGTTGTTCTTTTTGGGCATTAATCTATCCGTTGACGGATGAAAGCGGTCAATGCCATAGAACTCACCGTGGCCTTCGTTTTGACAGGTTTTGGCTCCCGTAACTCTAAACGAGCCAGAAGTTATGACCGTCCAAATAATCGATATCTACAGGGTGCAACATCCGCGGTGCAAGGTGCAACATCCGTCCGAAAAGGCGAAACAGTGCCGTACGACTTTTAGAAATGTGTGCATGGATTTGAAACGGAACAGTACCATGGTGCACCACTCTCCAGCAATGGTAAATCGAAGACGAGGCACGGTAATCCCGTTTTACCGTAAAAATCCGGTGTCGAAAAAACGAAGGGTAAAAAACTTACGAGACCGGATTGAGATTCGGGTTGTCCTTTTCGGGCATTAATCTATCAGTTGACGGCTGAAAGCTATCAAAGCTGTAGAACTCACCGTGGCCTTCGTTTTGGCAGGTTATGGATCCCGTAACTCTAAACTAGCCAGAAGTTATGGCCGTCCGAATAATCGATATCTACAGGGTGCAACATCCGCGGTGCAAGGTGCAACATCCGTCCGAAATGGCGAAACAGTGTCGTATGACTTTTAGAAATGCGTGCATGGATTTGAAACGGAACGGTACCATAGTGCACCACTCTCCAACGATGGTAAATCGAAGAGAGGCACGGTAATTCCGTTTTACCGTAAAAATCCGGTGTCAAAAAAACGAAGGGTAAAAAACTTACGAGACCTGATTGAGATTCGGGTTGTCCTTTTTGGGCATTAATCTATCCGTTGACGTCTGAAAGCTTCAAAGCCGTAGAACTCACCGTGGCCTTCGTTTTGACATGTTATGGCTCCAATAACTCTAAACGAGCCAGAAGTTATGGCCGTCCGAATAATCGATATCTACAGGGTGCAATATCCGCGGTGCAATGTGCAACATCAGTCCGAAATGGAGAAACCGTGTCGTACGACTTTTAGAAATGCATGCATGGATTTGAAACGGAACAGTACCATGGTGCACCACTCTCCAGCGATGGTAAATCGAAGACGAGGCACGGTAATCCCGTTTTACCGTTAAAATCCGGTGTCGAAAAAAAAGGGTAAAAAACTTACGAGGCCCGATAGAGATTCGGGTTGTCCTTTTCGGGCATTAATCTATCCTTGACGGCTGAAAGTGGTCAAAACCGTAGAACTCACCGTGGCCTTCGTTTTGATAGGTTATGGCTCCCGTAACTCTAAACGAGCCAGCTGTCCGAATAATCGATATCTACAGGGTGTGACATCCGTCCAAAATGGCAAAACATTGCTGTACGATTTTTAGAAATGCATGCATGGATTTGAAATGGAACAGTACCATGGTGCACCACTCTCCAGCGATGGTAAATCGAAGACGAGCCACGGTAATCCCGTTTTACCATTAAAATCCGGTGTCGAAAAAACGAAGGGTAAATAACTTAAGAGATCCGATTGAGATTCGGGTTGTTCTTTTTGGGCATTAATCTATCCGTTGACGGATGAAAGTGGTCAATGCCATAGAACTCACCGTGGCCTTCGTTTTGACAGGTTTTGGCTCCCGTAACTCTAAACGAGCCAGAAGTTATGACCGTCCAAATAATCGATATCTACAGGGTGCAACATCCGCGGTGCAAGGTGCAACATCCGTCCGAAAAGGCGAAACAGTGCCGTACGACTTTTAGAAATGTGTGCATGGATTTGAAACGGAACACTACCATGGTGCACCACTCTCCAGCAATGGTAAATCGAAGACGAGGCACGGTAATCCCGTTTTACCGTAAAAATCAGGTGTCGAAAAAAGGAAGGGTAAAAAACTTACGAGACCCGATTGAGATTCGGGTTGTCCTTTTTGGGCATTAATTTATCCGTTGACGGCTAAAAGTGGTCAAAGCCGTAGAACTCACCGTGGCCTTCGTTTTGACAAGTTATGGCTCCCGTAACTCTAAACGAGCCAGAAGTTATGGCCGTCCGAATAATCGATATCTATAGGGTGCAACATCCGCGGTGCAAGGTGCAACATCCGTCCGAAATGGTAAAACAGTACCGTACGACTTTTAGAAATGCGTACATGGATTTGAAATGGAACAGTACCATGGTGCACCACTCTCCAGTGATGGTAAATCGAAGACGAGGCACGGTAATCCCGTTTTACCGTAAAAATCCGGTGTCGAAAAAACGAAGGGTAAAAAACTTACGAGACCCGATTGAGATTCGAGTTGTCCCTTTCGGGCATTAATCTATCCGTTGATGGCTGAAAGCTGTCAAAGCCGTAGAACTCACCGTGGCCTTCGTTTTGACAGGTTATGGCTCCCGTAACTCTAAACGAGCCAGAAGTTATGGCCGGTTGAATAATCGATATGTACAGGGTGCAACATCCGCGGGGTAAGGTGCAACATCCGTCCGAAATGGCGAAACAGTGTCGTACGACTTTTAGAAATGCGTGCATGGATTTGAAACGGAACAGTACCATGGTGCACCACTCTCCAACGATGATAATTCGAAGACGAGCCACGGTAATCCTGTTTTACCGTTAAAATCCGGTGTCGAAAAAACGAAGGGTAAAAAACTTACGAGACCGGATTGAGATTCGGGTTGCCCTTTTCGGGCATTAATCTATCAGTTGACGGCTGAAAGCTATCAAAGCTGTAAAACTCACCGTGGCCTTCGTTTTGGCAGGTCATGGCTCCTGTAACTCTAAACGAGCCAGAAGTTATGGCCGTCCGAATAATCGATATCTACAGGGTGCAACATCCGCGGGGTAAGGTGCAACATCCGTCCGAAATGGCGAAACAGTGTCGTACGACTTTTAGAAATGCGTGCATGGATTTGAAACGGAACAGTACCATGGTGCACCACTCTTCAACGATGGTAAATCGAAGACGAGCCACGGTAATCCTGTTTTACCGTTAAAATCCGGTGTCGAAAAAACGAAGGGTAAAAAACTTACGAGACCGGATTGAGATTCGGGTTGTCCTTTTCGGGCATTAATCTATCAGTTGACGGCTGAAAGCTGTCAAAGCTGTAGAACTCACCGTGGCCTTCGTTTTGGCAGGTTATGGCTCCCGTAACTCTAAACTAGCCAGAAGTTATGGCCGTCCGAATAATCGATATCTACAGGGTGCAACATCCGCGGTGCAAGGTGCAACATCCGTCCGAAATGGCGAAACAGTGTCGTATGACTTTTAGAAATGCGTGCATGGATTTGAAACGGAACAGTACCATAGTGCACCACTCTCCAACGATGGTAAATCGAAGAGAGGCACGGTAATTCCGTTTTACCGTAAAAATCCGGTGTCAAAAAAACGAAGGGTAAAAAACTTACGAGACCTGATTCAGATTCGGGTTGTCCTTTTTGGGCATTAATCTATCCATTGACTTCTGAAAGCTTCAAAGCCGTAGAACTCACCGTGGCCTTCGTTTTGACATGTTATGGCTCCAATAACTCTAAACGAGCCAGAAGTTATGGCCGTCCGAATAATCGATATCTACAGGGTGCAATATCCGCGGTGCAATGTGCAACATCAGTCCGAAATGGAGAAACAGTGTCGTACGACTTTTAGAAATGCGTGCATGGATTTGAAACGGAACAGTGCCATGGTGCACCACTCTCCAGCGATGGTAAATCGAAGACGAGGCACGGTAATCCCGTTTTACCGTTAAAATCCGGTGTCGAAAAAAGAAGGGTAAAAAACTTACGAGGCCCGATAGAGATTCGGGTTGTCCTTTTCGGGCATTAATCTATCCTTGACGGCTGAAAGTGGTCAAAACCGTAGAACTCACCGTGGCCTTCGTTTTGATAGGTTATGGCTCCCGTAACTCTAAACGAGCCAGAAGTTATGGCTGTCCGAATAATCGATATCTACAGGGTGTGACATCCGTCCAAAATGGCGAAACATTGCCGTACGATTTTTAGAAATGCGTGCATGGATTTGAAATGGAACAGTACCATGGTGCACCACTCTCCAGCGATGGTAAATCGAAGACGAGCCACGGTAATACCGTTTTACCGTTAAAATCCGGCGTCGAAAAAACGAAGGGTAAATAACTTAAGAGATCCGATTGAGATTCGGGTTGTTCTTTTTGGGCATTAATCTATCCATTGACGGATGAAAGCGGTCAATGCCATAGAACTCACCGTAGCCTTCGTTTTGACAGGTTTTGGCTCCCGTAACTCTAAACGAGCCAGAAGTTATGACCGTCCAAATAATCGATATCTACAGGGTGCAACATCCGCGGTGCAAGGTGCAACATCCGTCCGAAAAGGCGAAACAGTGCCGTACGACTTTTAGAAATGTGTGCATGGATTTGAAACGGAACAGTACCATGGTGCACCACTCTCTAGCAATGGTAAATCGAAGACGAGGCACGGTAATCCCGTTTTACCGTAAAAATCCGGTGTCGAAAAAACGAAGGGTAAAAAACTTATGAGACCCGATTGAGATTCGGGTTGTCCTTTTTGGGCATTAATTTATCCGTTGATGGCTAAAAGTGGTCAAAGCCGTAGAACTCACCGTGGCCTTCGTTTTGACAAGTTATGGCTCCCGTAACTCTAAACGAGCTAGAAGTTATGGCCGTCCGAATAACCGATATCTATAGGGTGCAACATCCGCGGTGCAAGGTGCAACATCCGTCCGAAATGGCAAAACAGTACCGTACGACTTTTAGAAATGCGTACATGGATTTGAAATGGAACAGTACCATGGTGCACCACTCTCCAGCGATGGTAAATCGAAGACGAGGCACGGTAATCCCGTTTTATCGTAAAAATCCGGTGTCGAAAAAACGAAGGGTAAAAAACTTACGAGACCCGATTGAGATTCGGGTTGTCCCTTTCGGGCATTAATCTATCCGTTGATGGCTGAAAGCTGTCAAAGCCGTAAAACACACTGTGGCCTTCGTTTTGACAGGTTATGGCTCCCGTAACTCTAAACGAGCTAGAAGTTATGGCCGTTGGAATAATCGATATGTACAGGGCGCAACATCCGCGGGGTAAGGTGCAACATCCGTCCGAAATGGCGAAACAGTGTCGTACGACTTTTAGAAATGCGTGCATGGATTTGAAACGGAACAGTACCATGGTGCACCACTCTTCAACGATGGTAAATCGAAGACGAGCCACGGTAATCCTGTTTTACCGTTAAAATCCGGTGTCGAAAAAACGAAGGGTAAAAAACTTAAGAGATCCGATTGAGATTCGGGTTGTTCTTTTTGGGCATTAATCTATCCGTTGACGGATGAAGGCGGTCAATGCCATAGAACTCACCGTGGCCTTCGTTTTGACAGGTTTTGGCTCCCGTAACTCTAAACGAGCCAGAAGTTATGACCGTCCAAATAATCGATATCTACAGGGTGCAACATCCGCGGTGCAAGGTGCAACATCCGTCCGAAAAGGCGAAACAGTGCCGTACGACTTTTAGAAATGTGTGCATGGATTTGAAACGGAAAAATACCATGGTGCACCACTCTCCAGCAATGGTAAATCGAAGACGAGGCACGGTAATCCCGTTTTACCGTAAAAATCCGGTGTCGAAAAAACGAAGGGTAAAAAACTTACGAGTCGGGTTGTCCTTTTTGGGCATTAATTTATTCGTTGACGGCTAAAAGTGGTCAAAGCCGTAGAACTCACCGTGGCCTTCGTTTTGACAAGTTATGGCTCCCGTAACTCTAAACGAGCCAGAAGTTATGGCCGTCCGAATAATCGATATCTATAGGGTGCAACATCCGCGGTGCAAGGTGCAACATCCGTCCGAAATGGCAAAACAGTACCGTACGACTTTTAGAAATGCGTACATGGATTTGAAATGGAACAGTACCATGGTGCACCACTCTCCAGCGATGGTAAATCGAAGACGAGGCACGGTAATCCCGTTTTACCGTAAAAATCCGGTGTCGAAAAAACGAAGGGTAAAAAACTTACGAGACCCGATTGAGATTCGGGTTGTCCCTTTCGGGCATTAATCTATCCGTTGATGGCTGAAAGCTGTCAAAGCCGTAGAACTCACCGTGGCCTTCGTTTTGACAGGTTATGGCTCCCGTAACTCTAAACGAGCCAGAAGTTATGGCCGTTGGAATAATCGATATGTACAGGGTGCAACATCCGCGGGGTAAGGTGCAACATCCGTCCGAAATGGCGAAACAGTGTCGTACGACTTTTAGAAATGCGTGCATGGATTTGAAACGGAACAGTACCATGGTGCACCACTCTCCAACGATGGTAAATCGAAGACGAGCGACGGTAATCCTGTTTTACCGTTAAAATCCGGTGTCGAAAAAACGAAGGGTAAAAAACTTACGAGACCGGATTGAGATTCGGGTTGTCCTTTTCGGGCTTTAATCTATCAGTTGACGGCTGAAAGCTGTCAAAGCTGTAGAACTCACCGTGGCCTTCGTTTTGGCAGGTTATGGCTCCCGTGACTCTAAACGAGCCAGAAGTTATGGCCGTCCGAATAATCGATATCTATAGGGTGCAACATCCGCGGGGTAAGGTGCAACATCCATCCGAAATGGCGAAACAGTGTCGTACGACTTTTAGAAATGCGTGCATGGATTTGAAACGGAACAGTACCATGGTGCACCACTCTTCAACGATGGTAAATCGAAGACGAGCCACGGTAATCCTGTTTTACCGTTAAAATCCGGTGTCGAAAAAACGAAGGGTAAAAAACTTACGAGACCGGATTGAGATTCGGGTTGTCCATTTCGGGCATTAATCTATCAGTTGACGGCTGAAAGCTGTCAAAGCTGTAGAACTCACCGTGGCCTTCGTTTTGGCAGGTTATGGCTCCCTTAACTCTAAACTAGCCAGAAGTTATGGCCGTCCGAATAATCGATATCTACAGGGTGCAACATCCGCGGTGCAAGGTGCAACATCCGTACGAAATGGCGAAACAGTGTCGTATGACTTTTAGAAATGCGTGCATGGATTTGAAATGGAACAGTACCATAGTGCACCACTCTCCAACGATGGTAAATCGAAGAGAGGCTCGGTAATTCCGTTTTACCGTAAAAATCCGGTGTCAAAAAAACGAAGGGTAAAAAACTTACGAGACCTGATTGAGATTTGGGTTGTCCTTTTTGGGCATTAATCTATCCGTTGACGTCTGAAAGCTTCAAAGCCGTAGAACTCACCGTGGCCCTCGTTTTGACATGTTATGGCTCCAATAACTCTAAACGAGCCAGAAGTTATGGCCGTCCGAATAATCGATATCTACAGGGTGCAATATCCGCGGTGCAATGTGCAACATCAGTCCGAAATGGAGAAACAGTGTCGTACGACTTTTAGAAATGCGTGCATGGATTTGAAACAGAACAGTACCATGGTGCACCACTCTCCAGCGATGGTAAATCGAAGACGAGGCACGGTAATCCCGTTTTACCGTTAAAATCCGGTGTCGAAAAAAGAAGGGTAAGAAACTTACGAGGCCCGATAGAGATTCGGGTTGTCCTTTTCGGGCATTAATCTATCCTTGACGGCTGAAAGTGGTCAAAACCGTAGAACTCACCGTGGCCTTCGTTTTGATAGGTTATGGCTCCCGTAACTCTAAACGAGCCAGAAGTTATGGCTGTCCGAATAATCGATATCTACAGGGTGTGACATCCGTCCAAAATGGCGAAACATTGCCGTACGATTTTTAGAAATGCGTGCATGGATTTGAAATGGAACAGTACCATGGTGCACCACTCTCCAGCGATGGTAAATCGAAGACGAGCCACGGTAATCCCGTTTTACCGTTAAAATCCGGCGTCGAAAAAACGAAGGGTAAATAACTTAAGAGATCTGATTGAGATTCGGGTTGTTCTTTTTGGGCATTAATCTATCCGTTGACGGATGAAAGCGGTCAATGCCATAGAACTCACTGTGGCCTTCGTTTTGACAGGTTTTGGCTCCCGTAACTCTAAACGAGCCAGAAGTTATGACCGTCCAAATAATCGATATCTACAGGGTGCAACATCCGCGGTGCAAGGTGCAACATCCGTCCGAAAAGGCGAAACAGTGCCGTACGACTTTTAGAAATGTGTGCATGGATTTGAAACGGAACAGTACCATGGTGCACCACTCTCCAGCAATGGTAAATCGAAGACGAGGCACGGTAATCCCGTTTTACCGTAAAAATCCGGGTGTCGAAAAAACGAAGGGTAAAAAACTTACGAGACCCGATTGAGATTCGGGTTGTCCTTTTTGGGCATTAATTTATCCGTTGACGGCTAAAAGAGGTCAAAGCCGTAGAACTCACCGTGGCCTTCGTTTTGATAAGTTATGGCTCCCGTAACAATAAACGAGCCAGAAGTTATGGCCGTCGGAATAATCGATATCTATAGGGTGCAACATCCGCGGTGCAAGGTGCAACATCCGTCCGAAATGGAAAAACAGTACCGTACGACTTTTAGAAATGCGTACATAGGTTTGAAATGGAACAGTACCATGGTGTACCACTCTCCAGCGATGGTAAATCGAAAACGAGGCACGGTAATCCCGTTTTACCGTAAAAATCCGGTGTCGAAAAAACGAAGGGTAAAAAACTTACGAGACCCGATTGAGATTCGGGTTGTCCCTTTCGGGCATTAATCTATCCGTTGATGGCTGAAAGCTGTCAAAGCCGTAGAACTCACCGTGGCCTTCGTTTTGACAGGTTATGGCTCCCGTAACTCTAAACGAGCCAGAAGTTATGGCCGTTGGAATAATCGATATGTACAGGGTGCAACATCCGCGGGGTAAGGTGCAACATCCGTCCGAAATGGCGAAACAGTGTCGTACGACTTTTAGAAATGCGTGCATGGATTTGAAACGGAACAGTACCATGGTGCACCACTCTCCAACTATGGTAAATCGAAGACGAGCCACGGTAATCCTGTTTTACCGTTAAAATCCGGTGTCGAAAAAGCGAAGGGTAAAAAACTTACGAGACCGGATTGAGATTCGGGTTGTCCTTTTCGGGCATTAATCTATCCATTGACGGCTGAAAGATGTCAAAGCCATAAAACTCACCATGGCCTTCGTTTTGACAGGTTATGGCTCCCGTAACTCCAAACGAGCCAGAAGTTATGGTCGTCCGAATAATCGATATCTACAGGGTGCAACATCCGCGGTGCAAGGTGCAACATCCGTCCGAAATGGAGAAACAGTGCCGTACGACTTTTAGAAATGTGTGCATGGATTTGAAACGGAACAGTACCATGGTGCACCACTCTCCAGCGATGGTAAATCGAAGGCGAGGTACAGTAATCCCGTTTTACCGTAAAAATCCGGTGTCGAAAAATCGAAGGGTAAAAACTTACGAACCCCGATTGAGATTCGGGTTGTCCTTTTTGGGCATTAATCTATCCGTCAACGCCTGAAAACTGTCAAAGCTGTAGAACTCTCCGTGGCCTTCGTTTTGACAGGTTATGGCTCCCGTAACTCTAAACGAGCCATAAGTTATGGCTGTCCGAATAATCGATATCTACAGGGGGCAACATCCGCGGTGCAAGGTGCAACATCCATACGAAATGGCAAAACAGTGTCGTATGACTTTTAGAAATGCGTGCATGGATTTGAAACGGAACAGTACCATGGTGCACCACTCTCTAACGATGGTAAATCGAAGATGAGGCACGGTAATCCCGTTTTACCGTATAAATCCGGTGTCGAAAAAACGAAGGGCAAAAAACTTACGAGACTCGATTGAGATTCGGGTTGTCCTTTTCGGGCATTAATCCATCCGTTGATGGCTGAAAGTGGTCAAAGCCGTAGAACTCACCGTGGCCTTCGTTTTGATAGGTTATGGCTCCCGTAACTCTAAACGAGCCAGAAGTTATGGCCATTCGAATAATCGATATCTACGGGGTGCGACATCCGACCGACATGGCGAAACAGTGCCGTACGACTTTTAGATATGCGTGCATGGATTTGGAATGGAACAGTACCATGGTGCACCACTCTCCAGCGATGGTAAATCGAAGACGAGCCACGGTAATCCCGTTTTACCATTAAAATCCGGCGTCGAAAAAACGAATGGTAAAAAACTTACGAGACCCGATTGAGATTCGGGTTGTTCTTTCTGGGCATTAATCTATCCGTTGACGGCTGAAAGCCGTCAAAGCCATAGAAATCACCGTGGCCTTCGTTTTGACAGGTTATGGTTCCCGTAACTCTAAACGAGCCAGAAGTTATGACTGTCCGAATAATCGATATCTACAGGGTGCAACATCCGCAGTGCAAGGTGCAACATCCGTCCGAAATGGCGAAACAGTGCCGTACGACTTTTAGAAATGCGTGCATGGATTTGAAATGGAACAGTACCATGGTGCACCACTCTCCAGCGATGGTAAATCGAAGACGAGGCACGGTAATCCCGTTTTACCATAAAAATCCGGTGTCGAAAAAACGAAGGGTAAAAAACTTACGAGACCCGATTGAGATTCGGGTTGTCCTTTTTGGCCATTAATCTATCCATTGACGGCTGAAAGCAGTCAAAGCCGTATAACTCACCGTGGCCTTCGTTTTGACAAGTTATGGCTCCCGTAACTCTAAACGAGCCATAAGTTATGGCCGTCCGAATAATCGATATCTACAGGGTGCAACATCCGCGGTGCAAGGTGCAACATCCGTCCAAAATGGCGAAACAGTGCCGTACGACTTTTAGAAATGCGTGCATGGATTTGAAACGGAACAGTCCCATGGTGCACCACTCTCCAGCGATGGTAAATCGAAGACGAGGCACGGTAATCCCGTTTTACCGTAAAAATCCGGTGTTGAAAAAAGAAGGGTAAAAAACTTACGAGACCCGATTGAGATTCGGGTTGTCCTTTTCGGGCATTAATCTATCCGTTGATGGCTGAAAGCTGTCAAAGCCGTAGAACTCACCGTGGCCTTCGTTTTGACAGGTTTTGGCTCCCGTAACTCTAAACGAGCCAGAAGTTATGACCGTCCGAATAATCGATATCTACAGGGTGCAACATCCGCGGGGAAAGGTGCAACATCCTTCCGAAATGGCAAAACAGTGCCGTAAGACTTTTAGAAATGCATGCATGGATTTGAAACGGAACAGTCCCATGGTGCACCACTCTCAGCGATTGTAAATCGAAGACGAGCCACGGTAATCCTGTTTTACCGTTAACATCCAGTGTCGAAAAAACGAAGGGTAAAAAACTTACGAGACCGGATTGAGATTCGGGTTGTCCTTTTAGGGCATTAATCTATCCGTTGACGGCTGAAAGCTATCAAAGCCGTAGAACTCACCGTGGCCTCCGTTTTTACAGGTTATGGCTCTCATAATTCTAAACGAGCCAGAAGTTATGGCCGTCCGAATAATCGATATCTACAGGGTGCAACATCCGCGGTGCAAGGTGCAACATCAGTCCGAAATGGCGAAACAGTGCCATACGACTTTTAGAAATGCGTGCATGGATTTGAAACGGAACAGTACCATGGTGCACCATTCTCCAGCGATGGTAAATCGAAGGCGAGGCACAGTAATCCCGTTTTACCGTAAAAATCCGGTGTCGAAAAAGCGAAGGGTAAAAAACTTACGAACCCCGATTGAGATTCGGGTTGTCCTTTTCTGGCATTAATCTATCCGTTGACGGCTGAAAGCTGTCAAAGCTGTAGAACTCACCGTGGCCTTCGTTTTGACAGGTTATGGCTCCCGTAACTCTAAACGAGCCAGAAGTTATGGCCGTCCGAATAATCGATATCTACAGGGTGCAACATCCGCGGTGTAAGGTGCAACATCCGTCCGAAATGGCGACACAGTGTCGTATGACTTTTAGAAATGCGTGCATGGATTTGAAACGGAACAGTGCCTTGGTGCACCACTCTCCAACGAAGGTAAATCGAAGACGAGGCACGGTAATCCCGTTTTACCGTAAAAATCCGGTGTCGAAAAAACGAAGGGTAAAAAACTTACGAGACCCGATTGAGATTCGGGTTGTCCTTTTTGGGCATTAATCTATCCGTTGATGGCTGAAAGTTTCAAAGTCGTAGAACTCACCGTGGCCTTCGTTTTATTAGGTTATGGCAACCGTAACTCTAAACGAGCCAGAAGCTATGGCCGTCCGAATAATCGATATCTATAGGGTGCAATATCCGCGGTGCACGGTGCAACATCCGTTCGAAATGGAGAAACAGTGTCGTACGACTTTTAGAAATGCGTGCATGGATTTGAAATGGAACAGTACCATGGTGCACTACTCTCCAGCGATGGTAAATCGAAGACGAGGCACGGTAATCCCGTTTTACCGTTGAAATCTGGTGTCGACAAAACGAAGGGTAAAAACCTTACGAGACCCGATTGAGGTTCGGGTTGTCCTTTTCGGGCATTAATCTATCCGTTGACGACTGAAAGTGGTCAAAGCCGTAGAACTCACCGTGGTCTTCGTTTTAATAGGTTATGGCTCCCGTAACTCTAAACTAGCCAGAAGTTAAGGCCGTCCGAATAATCGATATCTACAAGGTGCGACATCCGCCCGAAATGGCGAAACAGTGCCGCACGACTTTTAGAAATGCATGCATGGATTTGAAATGGAACAGTACCATGTTGCACCATTATCCAGCGATGGTAAATCGAAGACGAGCCACGGTAATCCCGTTTTACCGTTAAAATCCGGTGTCGAAAAAACGAAGGGTAAAAAACTTACGAGACCTGATTGAGATTCGGGTTGTTCTTTTTGGGCATTAATCTATCAGTTGACGGCTGAAAGCTATCAAAGCCATAGAACTTACCGTGGCCTTCGTTTTGACAGGTTATAGCTCCCGTGACTCTAAACGAGCCAGAAGTTATGACCGTCCGAATAATCGATATATACATGGTGCAACATCCGCGGTGCAAAGTGCAACATCCGTACGAAATGGCGAAACAGTGCCATACGACTTTTAGAAATGCAAGCATGGATTTGAAACGGAATAGTACCATGGTGCACCACTCTCCAGCGATGGTAAATCGAAGACGAGGCACGGTAATCCCGTTTTACCGTAAAAATCCGGTGTCGAAAAAACGAAGGGTAAAAAACTTACGAGACCCGATTGAGATTCGGGTTGTCCTTTTTGGGCATTAATCTATCCATTGACGGCTGAAAGCGGTCAAAGCCGTAGAACTTATCGTGGCCTTCGTTTTGACAGGTTATGGCTCCCGTAACTCTAAATGAGCCAGAAGTTATGGCCGTCCGAATAATCGATATCTACAGGGTGCAACATCCGCGGTGCAAGGTGCAACATCCGTCAAATGGCGATACAGTGCGTACGACTTTTAGAAATGCGTGCATGGATTTGAAACGGAACAGTACCATGGTGCACCACTCTCCAGCGATGGTAAATCGAAGACGAGGCACGGTAATCCCGTTTTACCTTATTAATCCGGTGTCGAAAAAACGAAGGGTAAAAACTTACGAGACCCGATTGAGATTCGGTTGTCCTTTTTGGGCATTAATCCATCCGTTGACGGCTGAAAGCTGTCAAAGCCGTAGAACTCACCGTGGCCTTCGTTTTGACAGGTTATGGCTCCCGTAACTCTAAACGAGCCAGAAGTTATGACCGTCCGAATAATCGATATCTACAGGGTGCAACATCCGCGTTGCAAGGTGCAACATCCATCCGAAATGGCGAAACAGTGCCGTACGACTTTTAGAAATGAGTGCATGGATTTGAAACGGAACAGTACCATGGTGCACCACTCTCCAGCGATGGTAAATCGAAGACGAGCCACGGTAATCCCGTTTTACCGTTAAAATCCGGCGTCGAAAAAACGAAGGGTAAAAAACTTACGAACCCCGATTGAGATTCGGGTTGTCCTTTTCTGGCATTAATCTATCCATTGATGGCTTAAAGCGGTCAAAGCCATAAAACTCACCGTGGCCATCGTTATGACAGGTTATGGCTTCCGTAACTCTAAACAAGCTAGAAGTTATGGCCGTCCGAATAATCGATATCTACAGGGTGCAACATCCACGGTGCAAGGTGCAACATCCGTCCGAAATGGCGAAACAGTGTCGTACGACTTTTAGAAATGCATGCATGGATTTGAAACGGAACATGTTTGTGCCAAAATTGGTCACAAACCCTGAATACCGTGAAAGCACCAATGTATGAATGCAAATCAATAATATTCAAACAGAAATCTCAGATCTCGACAAATATTAAACAGTAATCCCAAAGTAAAGAATAGAGACACAAGTTTTATAGTGGTTGGGCTTTCTCCGGCCTACGTCCACTCCGAAGTTTTTACCCTTTTATTGATTATCCTTGATGATTACAGATGATTACACCAGTTACAAAGTCCAACACTTGAAATAAATAGCAGCAATGATGATATGGAATGATTCTGGCAGCGTCCGAGCGTGCTTTCTTTCTCCGAAATCACCGACCCCTTTTCTGAATGACCAGGGGATCTATTTATAAGCGTAGGAGGCTGATATTTCTCCTAAAATCCGGGAAGACCGCTTCAGGCACGTGAGGGGGCCCACTCGCCCGAAATCTGGAGGTCCGGGCCCACGTCAGGATCGATTCGACCCTTGGTTCGAATCGATCAAGGAAATGTCCAATCGATGTGAAATTTGGTGATAACATTCTTCGACATGTATGTAAGCTTCTATGAAAATTTCATAGCATTTGGATCAACGGTCTGGAAGATATGATTGATTCAAGTTCAAAGTTCCGTGTGCTCTGCCTGGTTCGAACCCACGATTCGAACCCACCACCTTCGAATCCATCTCCTTCGACTCCATTGCTTCGAGTCCATCTCCTTCGAATCCATTGCTTCGAACCCATCTCCTTCGTGAACGCTTTCCTTGCATTGGTCCTCAAACGATTGGTACGAACCACTCGGCTAGAATCCAAACACTTCTCTTTCGTATCGATCCAATACTGAGCGATACGAAGAACATCCTCGCATCCATTCCGTCACATTACATCGAGGCGAAGTACATCGATTCGAAGCCATTCCAACCTGATTTATATGAAGGGAATCGATTCGAAGAACCTCCACATTTCTTTCGGATCGATACAAAGTAACCGAGTCTCGTCCATGCCAATCGATATGAAGTGTATCGATTCGAAGTCCTTCACCTTGCTTCGCCTTTGACCGATACGAACGCTATCGAGTCGAACCAACACCTAACGCGAACTTCTTAGAGCCGAATCCATACCAATCGATACGAAGTGTATTGATTCGAACCTTGCATGCCTTCGATCGATTCGAACCTGATGGGTTCGAAACGAACACCTTGATGGGTTCGAACAACCATGCCCTTCCTACCTTGCATCGATCATATCTCCTTCATATGAACTCCGGTTATCCTGAAATTTCAAACATAGCCTTTCCTAATCCTTATCATCATCTCTAATTAATTTCGTCCCGATCGGAGTTCAGCCAAATTTTGACGATATCGATTGTAGCCATGATTCCAACTGATCTCCATTCCTAATATCCATTATTCCTCGTCCATTTGTTGATATCCCAGTTTTGACCAAAAATGGGATAACACTTTGCCCCCCAAAACATGCCTTGTGACAATAAGGTGTGTTTTGAATAGTTCCGAATCCAATATCTAAAGTCCATTGCCATATTGCCAGAGTATGCCATCCTTGACTGCTTCGAGTCGACGCCCAATTCCAAATCCCGTAACCAAAGCCTTAGCCAATTCCATATCCATCCGAACTCGACAGCCGAGTCTTAATTCATCCTTATCCAATAGCCAATAACCAGATCCAGGACCTCTCCGGGTCGATATCCAAATCCATAACCTCTCCGGGGCCTTGCCAAGCGCAATCCACACTTGACGACCTTGGTCCAGTGTCCCTGGACGTTGAGCTAAGCCATGGCTTAAGTCCTAAGCCGAATCCTGGTCTGTCCGGACCCTTGTTGAGCATAGTCCATGCTCAACGACCTGAAATAACAATTGATAATACAGGGCCTATGTCCTAGGCCGAATCATGGTCACTCTGGACCCTTGCCGAGCATAGTCCATACTTGGCGACCTGAATGAGCCAATCTACCATGTTCGGGCAAAGTGACTCACCCCATGCCAGGCATAATCCATACCTGACGACCATTTACCAAAAACCAGATGAAAATCCAATCAAAATCCAATCCAGGATCAAATCCAAAAATCCAAATCGAAATCAAAGAATCAGAAATTCAAACCAGCATCCAGAACCAAAAACAATCATCCAGTGGAAAATCCAAATCAAAAACAAACAAAACCAGGAGTTCGATCCGAACTCCAAAACCAAATCCAAAGAGAAATGCAGTGTCCAATCAAAAAGCAAAAGATAAATTTCACAAACCACAGCATCGCAGTTTATCGTCATTCAGAGCATGCCTAGGGGCTATCTCCGTCCCCATACATGTGTAAATGACTTATTTGCTTGCTAGTAGTTCGCTACTTATTTCACATTATCCTGATCAGTGGATGATCAATCGACCATCATCCCTGGGCCTCACATCGTCACGGTGTGAGGTAGTCGGTAGTTGCTCCTGCCCTGCCGTTGTATTCCGAGTTCCGACATATTGCTGTAACTGCTCATTCCTTACATGTTCCTCGATTATATCCTTTAAGTGCCTGCAGCTGTTGGTATCATGTCCATCTAAATCATGGAAGAGGCAGTGCCTTCCTGAAGTCCTTTCCCGTTCCGTTGGTTCTCTCCTAGCCGGCCTCCGGTAAGGAAGGCGGTTCCGAGTATCCATGTATATCCGCTCCAGCGTCTCGTTCAATCCTGTGTATGTAGAAAACTTTGGATCCTTCCATCGCTTCCTAGCGTTTCCAGAATCATCGTCCAACTTCCTTTTCCCTTTGTCTTTATCCAAACCTTTGCTGGATGGTCCTACATCCTGAGTTGCATTAACCCTTTTTATCTCTAAATCTATACTCGCATCTTCCTGCCGAAGGAACCTTTCTGCCTCGTGAAAGAATTCGTCGAGATCCTATGGAGGATCTCGTATCAGAGATACCTTGAAATCCGAGTCCTCCCTGACTCCTGATACTGCTGCCATTAAAACCATTGATGGATCAGGCCGATCCACCGAAGGTACTGCCGCACTGAATCGAGTTAGAAAATCTCTAAGCGATTCATCCATCCTTTGCTTCACCGATGTTAATGTCATCACATTCTTCGGCCTCTTGACGTGAACCCGAAACTGTCCCAAAAACTTTTCCACCAATTCTCTCCAAGTCCTGATAGCTCCTTCTCCCAGCTGCCTAAACCACATTGCAGCTAATTCCGCCAAATATAAAGGGAAGCATCGAGCCATCACTTCCTCCGATGCCCCCAGCACCTCCATGTGTCTGGTGTACCTCATCAAGTGATCAGTTGGGTCTGCCTTACCATCATATACCTCCATGCTAGTTAGCTTAAACTTAGGCGGATTCTGAGCCATCCTTATTTCTCGAGCAAACGGACTCCTGCTCACTCCTTCCAAGTCCCCGTTGGTCAAACCACCTCGCACAGTTCTTCTGATGATTTCTACTAATCCGGTGTTGTCTGTTGGGGGTTGCCCCCCATGCCCCCGAGGGAACTCCGACACATATTCCTCGTGTGGTTCACTAGAAGCAATGTTAGCTCTAGGCTGTTGAATTCCTTCCAAAGGTCCTCCTATGTTGGATCCTGTGGCCCTGCCCCCAAGCCCTTGTTGATTGCCCTCTGGCTCCGCATCCCGTCCTCCGTTGGGTTCCACAACCCTAGTTCCTTGTCCTGCATCCACCGTAGCTGTAGCTGTACCTAAGTTCTGCATCCCTGTAGCTCTCATTTGCTCAAAGAAAGCCTGCATCATTTCCTGTTGGTTCATCAACAATCTCCCTTGCAAAGAGTTTGCCATAGCCTCCATTTCATCCCGGGTTATGTAGACTGAAGCTTGTCCTTCCCCGGCTCCGGAGGATGCTTGTTGGCTTCTCTCAGCCCTTTGCCTCCTACTATTTTGCCTAGTCATTGTCCTTGAATCCAAACTCTTTAAAATCTTCAAATCCAACATTCAAATCCGGTGTAGCGAGTGCTAGTCTTTCTCAGTGAAAGCACCAAAGTGTTTGTGCCAAAATCGGTCACAAACCCCGAATACCATGAAAGCACCAGTGTATGAATGCAAATCAATAATATTCAAACACAAATATCAGATCTCGACAAATATTAAACAGTAATCCCAAAGTAAAGAATAGAGACACAAGTTTTATAGTGGTTCGGCTATCTCCGGCCTACGTCCACTCCAAAGTTTTTATCCTTTTATTGATTATCCTTGATGAATGCAGATGATTACAGCAGTTACAAAGTCCAACACTTGAAATAAATAGCAGCAATGTTGATATGGAATGATTCTGCCAGCGTCCGAGCGTGCTTTCTTTCTCCAAAATCTCCGACCCCTTTTCTGAATGACCAGGGGCTCTATTTATAAGCGTAGGGGGCTGATATTTCTCCTAAAATCCGGGAAGACCGCTTCAGGCACGTGAGGGGGCCCACTTGCCCGAAATTTGGAGGTTCGGGCCCACATCAAGATCGATTCGACCCTTGGTTCGAATCGATCAAGGAAATGTCCAATCGAGGTGAAATTTGGTGATAACATTCTTCAACATGTATGTAAGATTCTGTGAAAATTTCATAGCATTTGGATCAACGGTCTGGAAGATATGATCGATTCAAGTTCAAAGTTCCGTGTGCTCTGCCTGGTTCGAACCCACGATTCGAACCCACCTCCTTCGAATCCATCTCGCTCGAATCCATCTCCTCCGAATCCATCTCCTTCGACTCCATTGCTTCGAGTCCATCTCCTTCGAATCCATTGCTTCGAACCCATCTCCTTCGTGAACGCTTTCCTTGCATTGGTTCTCAAACGATTGGTACGAACCACTCAGCTAGAATCCAAACACTTCCCTTTCGTATCGATCCAATACTGAGCGATACGAAGAACATCCGTGCATCCATTCCGTCACATTACATTGAGGTGAAGTACATCGATTCGAAGCCATTCCAACCTGATTGATATGAAGGGAATCGATTCGAAGAACCTCCACATTTCGTTCGGATCAATACGAAGTAACCGAGTCTCGTCCATGCCAATCGATACGAAGTGTATCGATTCGAAGGCCTTCACCTTGCTTCGCCTTTGACCGACACGAACGCTATCGAGTCGAACCAACACCAAACGCGAACTTCTTAGAGCCGAATCCATACCAATCGATCCGAAGTGTATCGATTCAAACCTTGCATGCCTTCGATTGATTCGAACCTGATGGGTTCGAAACGAACACCTTGATGGGTTCGAACAGCCATGCCCTTCCTACCTTGCATCGATCATATCTCCTTCATATGAACTCCGATTATCCTGAAATTTGAAACATAGCCTTTCCTAATCCTTATCATCAACTCCAATTAATTTCGTCCTGATCGGAGTTCAGCCAAATTTTGACTATATCGATCGTAGCCATGATTCCAACTGATCTCCAATCCTGATATCCATTATTACTCGTCCATTTGTTGATATCCCGGTTTTGACCAAAAATGGGATAACAGAACAGTACCATGGTGCACCACTCTCTAGCGATGGTAAATCGAAGACGAGCCACGGTAATCCCGTTTTACCGTAAAAATACGGTGTCGAAAAAACGAAGGGTAAAAAACTTACGAGACCAGATTGAGATTCGGGTTGTCCTTTTCGGGCATTAATCCATCCATTGACGGATGAAAGCGGTCAAAGCTGTAGAACTCACCGTGGCCTTCGTTTTGACAGGTTGTGGCTCCCGTAACTCCAAACGAGCCAGAAGTTATGGCCGTCCGAATAATCGATATCTACAGGGTGCAACATCCGTGGTGCAAGGTGCAACATCCGTCCGAAATGGCGAAAGAGTGGCGTACGACTTTTAGAAATGCGTGCATGGATTTGAAACGGAACAGTACCTTGGTGCACCACTCTCCAGCGATGGTAAATCGAAGACGAGGCACGGTAATCCCGTTTTACCGTAAAAATCCGGTGTCGAAAAAACGAAGGGTAAAAAACTTACGAGACCCGATTGAGATTCGGGTTGTCCTTTTTGGGCATTAATCTATCCATTGATGGCTGAAAGCGGTCAAAGCCGTAAAACTCACTGTGGCCTTCGTTTTGACAGGTTATGGCTCCCGTAACTCTAAACGAGCCAGAAGTTATGGCCGTCCGAATAATCGATATCTACATGGTGCAACCTCCGCGGTGCAAGGTGCAACATCCATCCGAAATGGCGAAACAGTGGCGTACGACTTTTAGAAATGCGTGCATGGATTTGAAACGGAACAGTACCATGGTGCACCACTCTCCAGTGACGGTAAATCGAAGACGTGGCACGGTAATCCCATTTTACCGTAAAAATCCGGTGTCGAAAAAACGAAGGGTAAAAAACTTACGAGACCCGATTGAGATTCGGGTTGTCCTTTTCGGGCATTAATCTATCCGTTGACGGCTGAAAGCTGTCAAAGCCGTAGAACTCACCGTGGCCTTCGTTTTGACAGGTTATGGCTCCCGTAACTCTAAACAGCCCAGAAGTTATGGCCGTCCGAATAATCGATATGTACAGGGTGCAACATCCGCGGGGTAAGGTGCAACATCCGTCCGAAATGGCGAAACAGTGTCGTACGACTTTTAGAAATGCGTGCATGGATTTGAAATAGAACAGTACCGTGGTGCACCACTCTCCAGCGATTGTAAATCGAAGACGAGCCACGGTAATCTTGTTTTACCGTAAAAATCCGGTGTCGAAAAAACGAAGGGTAAAAAACTTACGATACCGGATTGAGATTCGGGTTGTCCTTTTCGGGCATTAATCTATCCGTTGACGGCTGTAAGCTGTCGAAGCCGTAAAACTCACCGTGTCTTTCGTTTTGACAGATTATGGCTCCCGTAAATCTAAACGAGCCAGAAGTTATGTCGTCCGAATAATCGATATCTACAGGGTGCAACATCCGCGGTGCAAGGTGTAACATCCATCCGAAATGGCGAAACAGTGCCGTTCCACTTTTAGAAATGCGTGCACGGATTTGAAACGGAACAGTACCATGGTGCACCACTCTCCAGCGATGGTAAATCGAAGGCGAGGCACAGTAATCCCGTTTTACCATAAAAATCCGGTGACGAAAAAACGAAGGGTAAAAAACTTACGAACCTCGATTGAGATTCGGGTTGTCCTTTTCGGGCATTAATCTATCCGTTGATGGCTGAAAGCGGCCAAAGCCGTAGAACTCACCGTGGCCTTCGTTTTGGCAGGTTATGGCTCCCGTAACTCTAAACGAGCCAAAAGTTATGGCCGTCCAAATAATCGATATCTACAGGGTGCAACATCCGCGGTGCAAGGTGCTACATCCGTCCGAAATGGCGAAACAGTGTCGTATGACTTTTAGAAATGCGTGCATGGATTTGAAACGGAAGAGTACCATGGTGCACCACTCTCCAACGATGGTAAATCGAAGACGAGGCATGGTAATCCCGTTTTACCGTAAAAATCCGGTGTCGAAAAAACGAAGGGTAAAAAACTTACGAGACCCGATTGAGATTCGGGTTGTCCTTTTTGGGCATTATTCTATCAGTTGACGGCTGAAAGCTTCAAAGCCGTAGAACTCACCGTTGGCCTTCGTTTTGACAGGTTATGGCTCCCGTAAATCTAAACGAGCCAGAAGTTATGGCCGTCCGAATAATCGATATCTACAGAGTGCAATATCCACGGTGCAAGGTGCAACATCCGTCCGAAATGGAGAAACAGTGTCGTACGACTTTTAGAAATGCGTGCATGGATTAGAAACGGAACAGTACCATGGTGCACCACTCTCCAGCAATGGTAAATCGAAGACGAGGCACGGTAATCCTGTTTTACCGTTAAAATCCGGTGTCGAAAAAATGAAGGGCAAAAAACTTACGAGACCCGTTGAGATTCGGGTTGTCCCTTTCGGGCATTAATCTATCCGTTGACGGCTGAAAGTGGTCAAAGCCGTAGAACTCACCGTGGCCTTCTTTTTGATAGGTTATGGCTCCCGTAATTCTAAACGAGCCAGAAGTTATGGCCGTCCAAATAATCGATATCTACAAGGTGCGACATCCGTCCGAAATGGCGAAACAGTGTCGTACGACTTTTAGAAATGCGTGCATGGATTTGAAATGGGACAGTACCATGGTGCACCACTCTCCAGCGATGGTAAATCGAAGACGAGCCACGGTAATCCCGTTTTACCGTTAAAATCCAGCGTGGAAAAAACGAAGGGTAAAAAACTTACGCGACCCGATTGAGATTCGGGTTGTTCTTTTTGGGAATTATTCAATCCGTTGACGACTGAAAGCTGTCAAAGCCATAAAACTCACCGTGGCCTTCATTTTGACAGGTTATGGCTCCCGTAACTCTAAACGACCCAGAAGTTATGACCGTCCGAATAATCGATATCTACAGGGTGCAACATCCGCGGTGCAAGGTGCAACATCTGTCCGAAATGGCGAAACAGTGCCGTATGACTTTTAGAAATGCGTGCATGGATTTGAAACGGAACAGTACCATGGTGCACCACTCCCAGCGATGGTAAATCGAAGAGGAGGCACGGTAATCCCGTTTTACCCTAAAAATCCGGTGTCGAAAAAACGAAGGGTAAAAAACTTACGAGACCCGATTGAGATTCGGGTTGTCCTTTTTGGGCATTAATCTATCCGTTGGCGGCTGAAAGCGGTCAAAGCCATAGAACACATCGTGGCCTTCGTTTTGACAGGTTATGGCTCCCATAACTCTAAACGAGCCAGAAGTTATGGCCGTCCGAATAATCGATATCTACAGGGTGCAACATCTGCCGTGCAAGGTGCAACATCCGTCCGAAATGGCGAAACAGTGCCGTACGACTTTTAGAAACGCGTGCATGGATTTGAAACGGAACAGTACCATGGTGCACCACTCTCCAGCGATGGTAAATCGAAGACGAGGCACGGTAATCCCGTTTTACCGTAAAAACCCGGTGTCGAAAAAACGAAGGGTACAAAACTTACGAGACCCGATTGAGATTCGGGTTGTCCTTTTCGGGCATTAATCTATCCGTTGACGGCTGAAAGCTGTCAAAGCCGTAGAACTCACCGTGGCCTTCGGTTTGACAAGTTATGGCTCCTATAACTCTAAACGAGACAGAAGTTATGGCCGTCCGAATAATCGATATCTACAGGGTGCAACATCCGCGTTCAAGGTGCAACATCCGTCCGAAATGGCGAAACTGTGCCGTACGACTTTTAGAAATGCGTGCATGGATTTGAAATGGAATAGTACCATGGTGCACCACTCTCCAGCAATGGTAAATCGAAGACGAGCCACGGTAATCCCGTTTTACCGTTAAAATCCGGTGTCGAAAAAACGAAGGGTAAAAAACTTACGAGACCCGATTGAAATTCGGGTTGTCCTTTTTGGGCATTAGTCTATCCGTTGACGGCTGAAAGCAGTCAAAGCCGTAGAACTCGCCATGGCCTTCGTTTTGACAGGTTATGGCTCCGATAACTCTAAACGAGCCAGAAGTTATGACCGTCCGAATAATCGATATCTACAGGGTGCAACATCCGCGGTGCAAGGTGCAACATCCGTCCGAAATGGCGAAACAGTGCCGTACGACTTTTAGAAATGCGTGCATGGATTTGAAACGGAACAGTACCATGGTGCACCACTCTCCAGCGATGGTATATCGAAGACGAGGCACGGTAATCCCATTTTACCGTAAAAATCCGGTGTCGAAAAAACGAAGGGTAAAAAACTTACGAGACCCGATCGAGATTCGGGTTGTCCTTTTTGGGCATTAATCTATCCATTGACGGTTAAAAGCGGTCAAAACCGTAGAACTCATTGTGGCCTTCATTTTGACAGGTTATGGCTCCCGTACCTCTAAACGAGCCAGAAGTTATGGCCGTCCGAATAATCGGTATCTACAGGGTGCAACATCTGCGGTGCAAGGTGCAACATCCGTCCGAAATTGCGAAACAGTGCCGTACGACTTTTAGAAATGCATGCATGGATTTGAAACGGAACAGTACCATGGTGCACCACTCTCCGGCGATGGTAAATCAAAGACGAGCCATGGTAATCCCGTTTTACCGTAAAAATCCGGTGTCGAAAAAATGAAGGGTAAAAAACTTAGTAGACCCGATTAAGATTCGAGTTGTCCTTTTTGGACACTAATTTATCCGTTGACGGCTGAAAGCAGTCAAAGCCGTAGAACTCACCGCGGCCTTCGTTTTGACAGGTTATGCCTCCCGTATATCTAAACGTGCCAGAAGTTATGGCCGTCCGAAAAATCGATATCTATAGGGTGCAACATCCGCGGTGCAAGGTACAACATCCGTCCGAAATGGCGAAACTGTGCCGTACGACTTTTAGAAATGTGTGCATGGATTTGAAATGGAACAGTACCATGGTGCACCACTCTCCAGCAATGGTAAATCGAAGACGAGCCACAGTAATCCCGTTTTACCGTTAAAATCCGGTGTCGAAAAAACAAAGGGTAAAAAACTTACGAGACCCGATTGAGATTCGGGTTGTCCTTTTTGGGCATTAATCTACCCGTTGACGGCTGAAAGTTGTCAAAGCTGTAGAACTCACCGTGGCCTTCGTTTTTGACAGGTTATGGCTCCCATAACTATAAACGAGCCAGAAGTTATGACCGTCCGAATAATCGATATCTACAGGGTGCAACATCCACGGTGCAAGGTGCAACATCCGTCCGAAATGGAGAAACAGTGCCGTACGACTTTTAGTAATGCGTGCATGGATTTGAAACCGAACAGTACCATGGTGCACCACTCTCCAGCGATGGTAAATCGAAGACGAGGCACGGTAATCCCGTTATACCGTAAAAATCCGGTGTCGAAAAAACGAAGGGTAAAAAACTTACGAGACTCGATTGAGATTCGGGTTGTCCTTTTTGGGCATCAATCAATCCGTTGATGGCTGAAAGCGGTCAAAGCCGTAGAACTCACCGTGGCCTTCATTTTGACAGGTTATGGCTCCCGTAACTCTAAACGAGCCAGAAGTTATGGCCGTCCGAATAATCTATATCTACTGGGTGCAACATCCGCGATGCAAGGCGCAACATCCGTCAGAAAAGGCGAAACTGTGTCGTACGACTTTTAGAAATGCGTGCTTGGATTTAAAATGGAACAATACCATGGTGCACCACTCTCCAGCGATGGTAAATCGAAGACGAGCCAAGGTAATCCCGTTTTACCGTAAAAATCCGGTGTCGAAAAAAGGAAGGGTAAAAAACTTACGAGACCCGATTGAGATTCGGGTTGTCCTTTTCGGGCATTAATCTATCCGTTGACGGCTGAAAGCTGTCAAAGCCGTAGAACTCACCGTGGCCTTCGTTTTGACAGGTCATGGCTCCTGTAACTCTAAACGAGCCAGAAGTTATGGCCGTCCGAATAATCGATATCTACAGGGTGCAACATCCGCGGTGCAAGGTGCAACATCCGTCCGAAATGGCGAAACAGTGCCGTACGACTTTTAGAAATGCGTGCATGGATTTGAAACGGAACAGTACCATGGTGCACCACTCTCCAGCGATGGTAAATCGAAGACGAGCCACGGTAATCCCGTTTTACCGTTAAAATCCAGTGTCAAAAAAACGAAGGGTAAAAAACTTACGAGACCCGATTGAGATTCGGGTTGTCCTTTTAGGGCATTAATCTATCCGTTGATGGGTGAAAGTAGTCAAAGCCGTAGAACTCACCGTGGCCTTCGTTTTGACAGGTTATGGCTCCTGTAACTCTAAACGAGCCAGAAGTTATGGCCGTCCGAATAATCGATATCTACAGGGTGCAACATCCGCGGTGCAAGGTGCAACATCCGTCCGAAATGGCGAAACAGTGCCGTACGACTTTTAGAATTGCGTGCATGGATTTGAAACGGAACTATACCATGGTGCACCACTCTCCAGTGATGGTAAATCGAAGAGGAGGCACGGTAATCCTGTTTTACCGTAAAAATCCGGTGTCGAAAAAACGAAGGGTAAATAATTTACGAGACCCGATTGAGATTTGGGTTGTCCTTTTAGGGAATTAATCTATCCGTTGACGGCTGAAAGCTGTAAAAGCCATAGAACTCACCGTGGCCTTCGTTTTGACAGGTTAGGGCTCCCGTAACTCTAAACGAGCCAGAAGTTATGGCCGTCCGAATTATCGATATCTACAGGGTGCAACATCCGTGGTGCAAGGTGCAAATCCGTTCGAAATTGCGAAACAGTGCCGTACGACTTTTAGAAATGCGTGCATGGATTTGAAACGGAACAGTACCATGGTGCACCACTCTCGGGCCATGGTAATTCGAAGACGAGGCACGGTAATCCCATTTTACTGTAAAAATCCGGTGTCGAAAAAACGAAGGGTAAAAAACTTACGAGACCCGATTGAGATTCGGGTTGTCATTTTTGGGCATTAAACTATCCGTTGACGGCTGAAAGTTGTCAAAGCGGTAGAACTCACCGTGGCCTTCGTTTTGATTGGTTGTGGCTCCCGTAACTCTAAACGAGCCAGAAGTTATGGCCGTCCGAATAATCGATATCTATAGGGTGCAACATCCGCGGTGCAAGGTGCAACATCCGTCTGAAATGGCGAAACAGTGTCGTACGACGTTTAGAAACGCATGAATGGATTTGAAATGGAACAGTACCATGGTGCATGACTCTCCAGCGATGGTAAATCGAAGACGAGCCTCGGTAATCTCGTTTTACCGTAAAAATCCGGGGTCGAAAAAACAAAGGGTAAAAAGCTTACGAGACCCGATTGAGATTCGATCTGTCCTTTTCGGGCACTAATCTATCTTTTGACGGCTGAAAGCTGTCAAAGCCGTAAAACTCTCCGTGGCCTTTGTTTTGACAGGTTATGCCTCCCGTAACTCTAAACGAGCCAGAAGTTATGGCCGTCCGAAAAATCGACATCTACAAGGTGCAACATCCGCGGTGCAAGGTGCAACATCCGTCCGAAATGGCAAAACTGTGCCGTACGACTTTAAGAAATGCGTGCATGGATTTGAAATGGAACAGTACCATGGTGCACCACTCTCCAGCGATGGTAAATCGAAGACGAGGCACGGTAATCCCGTTATACCGTAAAAATCCGGTGTCGAAAAAACGAAGTGTAAAAAACTTACGAGACCCGATTGAGATTCGGGTTGTCCTTTTTGGGCATTAATCTATCCGTTGACGGCTGAGAGCGGTCAAAGACGTAAAACTCACTGTGGCCTTCCTTTTGACAGGTTATGGCTCCCGTAACTCTAAACGAGCCATAAGTTATGGCCGTCCGAATAATCGATATCTACAGGGTGCAACATCCGCGGTGCAGGGTGCAACATCCGTCCGAAATGGCGAAACAGTGCCGTACGACTTTTAGAAATGCATGCATGGATTTGAAACGGAACAGTACGATGGTGCACCACTCTCCAGCGATTGTAAATCGAAGACGAGCCACGGTAATCCCGTTTTAAAGTAAAAATCCGGTGTCAAAAAAACGAAGGGTAAAAAACTTACGAGACCCGATTGAGATTCGGGTTGTCCTTTTCGGGTATTAATCTATCTGTTGACGGCTGAAAGCAGTCATAGACGTAGAACTCACTGTGGCCTTCCTTTTGGCAGGTTATGGCTCCCGTAACTCTAAACGAGCCAGAAGTTATGGCCGTCCGAATAATCGATATCTACAGGGTGCAACATCCGCGGTGCAGGGTGCAACATCCGTCCGAAATGGCAAAGCAGTGTCGTACGACTTTTAGAAATGCATGCATGGATTTGAAACGGAACAGTACGATGGTGCACCACTCTCCAGCGATGGTAAATCGAAGACGAGCCACGGTAATCCCGTTTTAACGTAAAAATCCGGTGTCGAAAAAACGAAGGGTGAAAAACTTACGAGACCCAATTGAGATTCGGGTTGTCCTTTTTGGGCATTAATCTATCCGTTGACGGCTTAAAGATGTCAAAGCCGTAGAACTCACTATGGCCTTCGTTTTTATAGGTTATTGCTCCCGTAACTCTGAACGAGCCAGAAGTTATGACCGTCCGAATAATCGATATCTACAGGGTGCAACATCCGCGGTGCAAGGTGCAACATCCGTCCGAAATAGCGAAATAGTGTCGTAAGACTTTTAGAAATGCGTGCATGGATTTGAAACGGAACAGTACCATGGTGCACCACTCTCCAGCGATGGTAAATCGAAGACGAGGCAAGGTAATCCCGTTTTACCGTAAAAATCCGATGTCGAAAAAACGAAGGGTAAAAAACTTACGAGACCCGATTGAGATTCGGGATGTCCTTTTTGGGCATTAATCTATTCGTTGACGGCTGAAAGCGGTCAAAGACGTAGAACTCACCGTGTCCTTCGTTTTGACAGGTTATGGCTCCCGTAACTCTAAACGAGCCAGAAGTTTTGGTCGTCCGAATAATCGATATCTACAGGGTGCAACATCCGCGGTGCAGTGTGCAACATACGTCCGAAATGGCGAAACAGTGCCGTACGACTTTTAGAAATGCATGCATGGATTTGAAATGGAACAGTACCATGGTGCACCACTCTCCAGCGATGGTAAATCGAAGACGAGCCACGGTAATCCTGTTTTACCCTAAAAATCCGGTGTCGAAAAAACGAAGGGTAAAAAACTAACGAGACCCGATTGAGATTCGGGTTGTCCTTTTCGGGCATTAATCTATCCGTTGACGGCTGAAAGCTGTCAAAGCCATAGAACTCACTGTGGCCTTCGTTTTGGCAGGTGATGGCTCCCGTAACCCTAAACGACCCAGAAGTTATGGTCGTCCGAATAATCGATATCTACAGGGTGCAACATCCGCGGTGCAAGGTGCAACATCCATCCGAAATGGTGAAACTGTGTCGTACGACTTTTAGAAATGCGTGAATGTAGTTGAAATGGAATAGTACCATGCTGCACCACTCTCCAGCGATGGTAAATCGAAGAAGAGCCACGGTAATCCCGTTTTACCGTTAAAATCCGGTGTCGAAGAAACGAAGGGTAAAAAATTTACGTGACCCAATTTAGATTCGGGTTGTCCTTTTTGGGCATTAATCTATCCGTCGACGGCTTAAAGTTGTCAAAGCCGTAGAACTCATCGTGGCCTTGGTTTTGACAGGTTATGGCTTCCGTAACTCTAAACGACCAAGAAGTTATGGCCGTACGAATAATCGATATCTACAGGGTGCAACATCCGCGGTGCAAGGTGCAACAACCGTCCGAAATAGCGAAACAGTGCCGTACGACTTCTAGAAATGCGTGCATGGATTTGAAACGGAACATTACCATGGTGCACCACTCTCCAGCGATGGTAAATCGAAGACGAGCCACGGTAATCCCGTTTTACCGTAAAAATCCGGTGTCGAAAAAACGAAGGGTAAAAAACTTACGAACCCAGATTGAGATCCGGGTTGTCCTTTTCGAGCATTAATCTATCCATTGACGGCTGAAAGCTGTCAAAGCTGTAGAACTCACCGTGGCCTTCGTTTTGACAGGTTATGGCTCCCGTAAATCTCAACGAGCCAGAAGTTATGGCTGTCCGAATAATCGATATATACAGGGTGCAACATCCGCGGTGCAAGGTGCAACATCCGTATGAAATGGCGAAACAGTGCCGTACGACTTTTAGAAATGCGTGCATGGATTTGAAACGGAATAGTACCATGGTGCACCACTCTCCAGCGATGGTAAATCGAAGACGAGCCACGGTAATCCCGTTTTACCGTAAAAATCCGGTGTCGAAAAAACGAAGGGTAAAAAACTTACGAACCCCGATTGAGATTCGGGTTGTCCTTTTCGGGGATTAATCTATCCGTTGACGGTTGAAAGCTGTCAAATCTGTAGACCTCACTGTGGCCTTCGTTTTGACAGGTTATGACTCCCGTAACTCTAAACGAGCCAGAAGTTATGACCGTCCGAATAATCGATATCTACAGGGTGCAACATCCACGGTGCAAGGTGCAACATCCGTCCGAAATGGCGAAACAGTGTCGTACGACTTTTAGAAATGCGTGCATGGATTTGAAACGGAACAGTACCATGGTGCACCACTCTCCAGCGATGGTAAACCGGAGGCGAGCCACGGTAATCCCGTTTTACCGTAAAAATTCGGTGTCGAAAAAACGAAGGGTAAAAAACTTACGAGACCCGATTGAGATTCGGGTTGTCCTTTTCGGGCATTAATCTATCCGTTGACGGATGAACGCTGTCAAAGCCGTAGAACTTACCATGGCCTTCATTTTGACAAGTTATGGCTCCTGTAACACTAAACGAGCCAAAGTTATGCCCGTCCGAATAATCGATATCTACAGGGTGCAACATCCGCGGTGCAAGGTGCAACATCCGTCCGAAATGGCGAAATTGTGCCGTACGACTTTTAGATTTGCGTGCATGGATTTGAAATGGAACAGTACCATGGTGCACCATTCTCCAGCGATGGTAAATCGAAGACGAGCCACGGTAATCCCGTTTTACCGTTAAAATCCGGTGTCGAAAAAACGAAGGGTAAGAAACTTACGAGACCCGATTGAGATTCGGATTGTCCTTTTAGGGCATTAATCTATCTTTTGATGGCTGAAAGCAGTCAAACCCGTAGAACTCACCGTGGCCTTCGTTTTGATAGGTTATGGCTCCCGTAACTCTAAACGAGCCAGAAGTTATGGCCGTCCGAATAATCGATATCTATAGGGTGCAACATCCGCGGGGCAAGGTGCAACATCCGTCCGAAATGGCGAAACAGTGCCGTACGACTTTTAGAAATGCGTGCATGGATTTGAAACGGAACTATACCATGGTGCACCACTCTCCAGCAATGGTAAATCGAAGACGAGGCACGATAATCCCGTTTTACCGTAAAAATCCGGTGTCGTAAAAACGAAGGGTAAAAAACTTACGAGACCCGATTGAGATTTGGGTTGTCCTTTTAGGGAATTGATCTATCCGTTGACGGCTGAAAGCTGTAAAAACCGTAGAACTCACCATGGCCTTCGTTTTGACAGGTTAGGGCTCCCGTAACTCTAAACGAGCCAGAAGTTATGGCCGTCCGAATAATCGATATCTACAGGGTGCAACATCCGCGGTGCAAGGTGCAAATCCGTCCGAAATTGCGAAACATTGCCGTAAGAATTTTAGAAATAGATTTGAAACGGAACAGTACCATGGTGCACCACTCTCCAGCGATGGTAATTCGAAGACGAGGCACAGTAATCCCATTTTACCGTAAAAATCCGGTGTCGAAAAAACGAAGGGCAAAAAACTTACGAGACCCGATTGAGATTCGGGTTGTCATTTTTAGGCATTAATCTATCCGTTGACGGCTGAAAGCAATCAAAGCGGTAGAACTCACCGTGGCCTTCGTTTTGATAGGTTGTGGCTCCCGTTACTCTAAATGAGCCAGAACTTATGGCCGTCTGAATAATCGATATCTACAGGGTGCAACATCCGCGGTGCAAGGTGCAACATCCGTCCGAAATGGCGAAATAGTGCCGTACGACTTTTACAAATGCATGCATGGATTTGAAACGGAATAGTACCATGGTGAACCACTCTCCAGCGATGGTAAATCGAAGAAGAGCCACGGTAATCCCATTTTACTGTAAAAATCCGGTGTCGAAAAAACGAAGGGTAAAAAACTTACGAGACCCGATTGAGATTCGAGTTGTCCTTTTCGGGCACTAATCTATCCGTTGACGGTTGAAAGCTGTCAAAGCCGTAGAACTCACCATGGCCTTCGTTTTGACAGGTTATGCCTCCCGCAAATCTAAACGAGCCAGAAGTTATGGCCGTCCGAAAAATCGATATCTACAGGGTGCAACATCCGTTGTGCAAGGTGCAACATCCGTTTGAAATGGCGAGACTGTGTCGTACGACTTTTAGAAATGCGTGCATGGATTTGAAATGGAACAGTAGCATGGTGCACCACTCTCCAGCGATGGTAAATCGAAGACGAGGCACGGTAATCCCGTTATACCGTAAAAATCCGGTGTCGAAAAAACGAAGGGTAAAAAACTTACGAGACCCGATTGAGATTCGGGTTGTCCTTTTTGGGCATTAATCCATCCGTTGACGGCTGAAAGCAGTCAAAGACGTAGAACTCACTATGGCCTTCGTTTTGACAGGTTATGGCTCCCGTAACTCTAAACGAGCCAGAAGTTATGGCCGTCCGAATAATCGATATCTACAGGGTGCAACATCCGCGTTGCAGGGTGCGACATCCGTCCGAAATGGCGAAACAGCGCCGTACGAATTTTAGAAATGCATGCATGGATTTGAAACGGAACAGTACCATGGTGCACCACTCTCCAGCAATGGTAAATCGAAGACGAGCCACGGTAATCCCGTTTTACCGTAAAAATCCTGTGACGAAAAAACGAAGGGTAAAAAACTTACGAGACTCGATTGAGATTCGGGTTGTCCTTTTCGGGCATTAATCTATCCATTGACGGCTGAAAGATGTCAAAGCCGTAGAACTCACTGTGGTCTTCGTTTTGGCAGGTCATGGCTCCCGTAACTCTAAACGACCCAGAAGTTATGGCCGTCCGAATAATCGATATCTACAAGGTGCAACATCCGCGGTGCAAGGTGCAACATCCGTCCGAAATGGCGAAACTGTGTCGTACGACTTTTAAAAATGCGTGCATGGAGTTGAAATGGAACAGTACCATGGTGCACCAATCTCCAGCGATGGTAAATCGAAGACGAGCCACGGTAATCCCGTTTTACCGTTAAAATCCGGTGTCGAAAAAACGAAGGGTAAAAAACTTACGAGACCCAATTGAGATTCGGGTTGTCCTTTTTGGGCATTAATCTATCCGTTGACGGCTTAAAGCTGTCAAAGCCGTAGAACTCACCGTGGCCTTCGTTTTGACAGGTTATGGCTCCCGTAACTCTAAACGAGGCAGAAGTTATGACCGTCCGAATAATCGATATCTACAGGGTGCAACATCCGCGGTGCAAGGTGCAACATCCGTCCGAAATAGCGAAACAGTGTCGTACGACTTTTAGAAATGCATGCATGGATTTGAAACGGAACAGTACCATGGTGCACCACTCTCCAACGGTGGTAAATCGGAGACGAGGCACGGTAATCCCGTTTTACCGTAAAAATCCGGTGTCGAAAAAACGAAGGGTAAAAAACTTACGAGACCCGGTTGAGATTCGGGTTGTCCTTTTCGGGCATCAATCTATCAGTTGACGGCTGAAAGCGGTCAAAGACGTAGAACTCACCATGGCCTTCATTTCGACAGGTTATGGCTCCCGTAACTCTAAACGAGCCAGAAGTTATGGTCGTCCGAATAATCGATATCTACAGGGTGCAACATCCGCGGTGCAGGGTGCAACATCCATCCGAAATGGCGAAACAGTGCCGTACGACTTTAACAAATGCATGCATGGATTTGAAACGGAACAGTACCATAGTGCACCACTCTCCAGCGATGGTAAATCGAAGACGAGCCACGGTAATCCCGTTTTACCGTAAAAATTCGGTGTCGAAAATACGAAGGGTAAAGAACTTACGAGACCCGATTGAGATTCGGGTTGTCCTTTTTGGGCATTAATCTATCCGTTGACGGCTTAAAGCTGTCAAAGCCGTAGAACTCACCGTGGCCTTCGTTTTGACAGATTATGGCTCCCGTAACTCTAAACGACCCAGAAGTTATGGCCGTCCGAATAATCGATATCTACAAGGTGCAACATGCGCGGTGCAAGGTGCAACATCCGTCTGAAATGGCGAAACAGTGCCGCACGACTTTTAGAAATGCGTGCATCGATTTGAAACGGAACATTACCATGGTGCACCACTCTCCAGCGATGGTAAATCGAAGACGAGCCACGGTAATCCCGTTTTACCGTAAAAATCCGGGGTCGAAAAAACGAAGGGTAAAAAACTTACGAACCCAGATTGAGATTCGGGTTGTCCTTTTCGGGCATTAATCTATCCGTTGACGGCTGAAAGCTGTCAAAACTGTAGAACTCACCGTGGCCTTCGTTTTGACAGGTTATGGATCCCGTAAATCTAAACGAGGCAGAAGTTATGGCTCTCCGAATAATCGATATATACAGGGTGCAACATCCGCGGTGCACGGTGCAACATCCATCCGAAATGGCGAAACAGTGCCGTACAACTTTTAGAAATGCGTGCATGGATTTGAAATGGAACAGTACCATGGTGGACCACTCTCCAGCGATGGTAAATCAAAGACGAGCCACGGTAATCCCGTTTTACCGTAAAAATCCGGTGTCGAAAAAACGAAGGGTAAAAAACTTACGAACCTCGATTGAGATTCGGGTTGTCCTTTTCGGGCATTAATCTATCCGTTGACGGCTGAAAGCTGTCAAATCTGTAGAACTCACCGTGGTCTTCGTTTTGACAGGTTATGGATCCCGTAAATCTAAACGAGCCAGAAGTTATGGCCGTCCGAATAATCGATATCTACAGGGTGCAACATCCGCGGTGCAAGGTGCAACATCCGTCCGAAATGGCGAAACAGTGTCGTACAACTTTTAGAAATGCGTGCATGGATTTGAAACGGAACAGTACCATGGTGCACCACTCTCCAGCGATGGTAAATCGAAGGCGAGGCACGGTAATCCCGTTTTACTGTAAAAATCCGGTGTCGAAAAAACGAAGGGTAAAAAACTTACGAGACTCGATCGAGATTCGGGTTGTCCTTTTTGGACATTAATCTATCCGTTGACAGCTGAAAGCCGTCAAAGCCGTAGAACTCAACGTGGCCTTCGTTTTGACAGGTTATGCCTCCCGTTACTCTAAACGAGCCAGAAGTTATGCCCGTCAAAATAATTGATATCTATAGGGTGCAACATCCACGGTGCAAGGTGCAACATCCGTCTGAAATGGCGAAACAGTGTCGTACGACTTTTAGAAATGCGTACATGGATTTGAAACGGAACAGTACCATGGTGCACCACTCTCCAGCGATGGTAAATCGAAGACGAGGCATGGTAATCTCGTTTTACCATAAAAATCTGGTGTCAAAAAAACGAAGGGTAAAAAACTTATGAGACCCGATTTAGATTCGGGTTGTCCTTTTGGGGCATTAATCTATCCGTTGACGGCTGAAAGTTGTCGAAGCTGTGGTACTCATCGTGGCCTTCGTTTAGACAGGTTATGGCTCCCGTAACTCCAAACGAGCTAGAAGTTATGGCCGTCTGAATAATCGATATCTACAGGGTGCAACATCCGCGGTGCAAGGTGCAACATCTGTCTGAAACGTCGAAACAGTGCCGTACGACTTTTAGAAATGCGTGCATGGATTTGAAACAGAACAGTACCATGGTGCACCACTCTCCAACGATGGTAAATCGAAGGCAAGGCACGGTAATTCCGTTTCACCGTAAAAATCCGGTGTCGAAAAAATGAAGGGTAAAAAACTTACGAGACCCGATTGAGATTCGGGTTGTCCTTTTTGGGCATTAATCTATCTGTTGACGGCTGAAAGCTGTCAAAGCCGTAGAATTCGTCGTGGCCTTTGTTTTGACAGGTTATGGCTCACATAACTCTGAACGAGCCAGAAGTTATGGCCGTCCGAATAACCGATATCTACAGGGTGCAACATCCGCGGTGCAAGGTGCAACATCCGTCCGAAATGGCGAAACAGTGTCTTACGACTTTTAGAAATGCGTGCATGGATTTGAAACGGAAAACTACCATGGTGCACGACTCTCCAGCGATGGTAAATCAAGACGAGGCACGGTAATCCCGTTTTACCGTAAAAATCCGGTGTCGAGAAAACGAAGGGTAAAAAACTTACGAGACCCGATTGAGATTCGGGTTGTCCTTTTTGGGCATTAATATATCCGTTGACGGCTGAAAGCTGTCAAAGCCGTAGAACTCATCGTGGCCTTAGTTTGGATAGGTTATGGCTCCCGTAACTCTAAACGAGCCAGAAGTTATGGTCGTCCAAATAATCGATATCTACAGGGTGCAACATCCGCGGTGCAAGGTGCAACATCCGTCCGAAATGGCGAAACAGTATCATAAAACTTTTAGAAATGCGTGCATGGATTTGAAACGGAACAGTATCATGGTGCACCACTCTCCAGCGATGGTAAATCGAAGACGAGGCACGGTAATCCCATTTTACCGTAAAAATCCGGTGTCGAAAAAACGAAGGGTAAAAAACTTACGAGACCCGATTGAGATTCGGGTTGTACTTTTTGGGCATTAATCTATCCGTTGACGGCTGAAAGCGGTCAAAGCCGTAGAACTCATCATGGCCTTCGTTTTGAGAGGTTATGGCTCCCGTAACTCTAAACGAGCCATAAGTTATGGTCGTCCGAATAATCGATATCTACAGGGTGCAACATCCGCGGTGCAACGTGCAACATCCGTCTGAAATGGCGAAACAGTGTCGTACGACTTTTAGAAAAGCGTGCATGGATTTGAAACGGAACAGTACCATGGTGCACCAGTCTCCAGCGATGGTAAATCGAATGCGAGGTACGGTAATCCCGTTTTACCGTAAAAATCCGGTGTCGAAAAAACGAAGGGTAAAAAACGTACGAGACCCGATTGAGATTCGGGTTGTCCTTTTTGGGCATTAATCTATCCGTTGACGGCTGAAAGCTGTCAAAGCCGTAGAACTCATCGCGGCCTTCGTTTTGATAGGTTATGGCTCCCGTAACTCCAAACGAGCCAGAAGTTATGGCCGTCCGAATAATCGATATCTACAGGGTGCAACATCCGCGGTGCAGGGTGCAACATCCGTCCGAAATGGCGAAACAGTGCCGTATGACTTTTAGAAATGCATGCATGGATTTGAAACGGAACAGTACCATGGTGAAACACTCTCCAGCGATGGTAAATCGAAGACGAGCCACGCTAATCCCGTTTTACCGTAAAAATCCGGTGTCGAAAAAACGAAGGGTAAAAAACTTACGAGACCTGATTGAGATTCGGGTTGTCCTTTTCGGGCATTAATCTATCCATTGATGGCTGAAAGATGTCAAAGCCGTAGAACTCACCGTGGCCTCCATTTTGGCAGGTCATGGCTCCCGTAACCCTAAACGACCCAGAAGTTATGGCCGTCCGAATAATCGATATCTACAGGGTGCAACATCCGCGGTGCAAGGTGCAACATCCGTCCGAAATGGCGAAACTGTGTCGTACGACTTTTAGAAATGCGTGCATGGAGTTGAAATGGAACAGTACCATGGCGCACCAATCTCCAACGATGGTAAATCGAAGACGAGCCACGGTAATCCCGTTTTACCGTAAAAATCCGGTGTCGAAAAAACGAAGGGCAAAAAACTTACGAACCTCGATTGAGATTCGGGTTATCCTTTTCGGGCATTAATCTATCCATTGACGGCTGAAAGCTGTCAAAGCCGTAGAACTCATCGTGGCCTTCGTTTTGACAGGTTATGCCTCCCGTTACTCTAAACGAGCCAGAAGTTATGCCCGTCAAAATAATCGATATCTACAGGGTGCAACATCCGCAGTGCAAGCTGCAACATCCGTCCGAAATGGCGAAACAGTGTCGTACGACTTTTAGAAATGCGTGCATGGATTTGAAACGGAACAGTACCATGGTGCACCACTCTCCAGCGATGGTAAATCGAAGATGAGGCACGGTAATCTCGTTTTACCGTAAAAATCCGGTGTCAAAAAAACAAAGGGTAAAAAACTTACGAGACCCGATTTAGATTCGGGTTGTCCTTTTTGGGCATTAATCTATCCGTTGACGGCTGAAAGAGGTCAAAGCCGTAGAACTCATCGTGGCCTTCGTTTTGAGAGGTTATGGCTCCCGTAACTCTAAACGAGCCAGAGGTTATGGCCGTCCGAATAATCTATATCTACAGGGTGCAACATCCGCGGTGCAACGTGCAACATCCGTCTGAAATGGCGAAACAGTGCCGTACGACTTTTAGAAAAGCGTTCATGGATTTGAAACGGAACAGTACCATGGTGCACCAGTCTCCAGCGATGGTAAATCGAAGGCGAGGTATGGTAATCCCGTTGTACCGTAAAAACCCGGTGTCGAAAAAACGAAGGGTAAAAAACGTACGAGACCCGATTGAGATTCGGGTTGTCCTTTTTGGGCATTAATCTATCCGTTGACGGCTGAAAGCTGTCAAAGCGTAGAACTCATCGTGGCCTTCGGTTTGACAGGTTATGGCTCCCGTAACACTAAACGAGTCAGAAGTTATGGTCGTCCGAATAATCGATATCTACAGGGTGCAACATCCGCGGTGCAAGGTGCAACATCCATCCGAAATGGCGAAATAGTGCCACACCGCTTTTAGAAATGCGTGCATGGATTTGAAACGGAACAGTACCATAATGCAGCACTCTCCAGCGATGGTAAATCGAAGACGAGGCACGTTAATCCTGTTCTACCGTAAAAATCCGGTGTCGAAAAAACGAAGGGTAAAAAACATACGAGACCCGATTGAGATTCGGGTTGTCCTTTTTGGGCATTAATCTATCCATTGATGGCTGAAAGCTGTCAAAGCCGTAGAACTCATAGTGGCATTCGTTTTGACAGGTTATGGCTCCCATAACTCTAAACGAGCCAGAAATTATGGTCGTCCGAATAATCGATATCAACAGGGTGCAACATCCGCGGTGCAAGGTGCAACATTCGTCTGAAATGGCGAAACAGTGCTGTACGACTTTTGGAAAAGCGTGCATGGATTTGAAACGGAACAGCACCTTGGTGCGTCACTCTCCAGCGGTGATAAATTGAAGGCGAGGCACGGTAATCCCGTTTTACAGTAAAAATCCGGTGTCGAAAACACGAAGGGTAAAAAACTTACGAGACCCGATTGAGATTCGAGTTGTCCTTTTTGGGCATTAATCTATCTGTTGGGGGTTGAAAGCTATCAAAGCCGTAGAACTCACCGTGGCCTTCGTTTTGGTAGGTTATGGCTCCCGTAAATCTAAACGAGCCAGAAGTCATGGCCGTTCGAATAATCGATATCTATAGGGTGCAACATCCGCGGTGCAAGGTGCAACATCCGTCTGAAATGGCGAAACAGTGCCGTACGACTTTTAGAAATGCGTGCATGGATTTGAAATGGAATAGTACCATGTTGCACCACTCTTTAGCGATGGTAAATCGAAGACGATGCACGGTAATCCCGTTTTACCGTAAAAATCCGGTGTCGAAAAAACGAAGGGTAAAAACTTACGAGACCCGATTGAGATTCGGGTTGTCCTTTTTGGACATTAATCTATCCGTTGATGGCTGAATGCTGTCAAAGCCGTAGAAATCACCGAGTCCTTCGTTTTGACAGGTTATGGCTCCCGTAACTCTAAACGAGCCAGAAGTTATGGCCGTCCGAATAATCGATATATACAGGGTGCAACATCCACGGTGCAAGGTGCAACATCCGTCCGAAATGGAGAAACAGTGTCGTACGACTTTTAGAAATGCGTGCATGGATTTGAAACGGAAAAGTACCATGGTGCACCACTCTCCAGCGATGGTAAATCGAAGACGATGCACGGTAATCCCGTTTACCGTAAAAATCCGGTGTCGAAAAAACGAAGGGTAAAAACTTACGAGACCCGATTGAGATTCGGGTTGTCCTTTTTGGAAATTAATCCATCCGTTGACGGCTGAATGCTGTCAAAGATGTAGAAATCACCGTGGCCTTCGTTTTGACAGGTTATGGCTCACGTAACTCTAAACGAGCCAGAAGTTATGGCCGTCCGAATAACCGATATCTACAGGGTGCAACATCCGCGGTCCAAGGTGCAACATCCGTCCAAAATGGCGAAACAGTGTCGTATGACTTTTAGAAATGCGTGCATGGATTTGAAACGGAACAGTACCATGGTGCACCACTCTCCAGCGATTGTAAATCGACGACGAGGCACGGTAATCCCGTCTTACAGTAAAAATCCGGTGTCGAGAAAACGAAGGGTAAAAAACTTACGAGACCCGATTGAGATTCGGGTTGTCCTTTTTGGGCATTAATCTATCTGTTGACAGCTGAAAGCTGTCAAAGCCGTAGAACTCATCGTGGCCTTCGTTTGGATCGGTTATGGCTCCCGTAACTCTAAACGAGCCAGAAGTTATGGCCGTCCGAATAATCGATATCTACAGGGTGCAACATCCGCGGTGCAAGGTGCAACATCCGTCTGAAATGGCGAAACAGTATCATACGACTTTTAGAAATGCGTTCATGGATATGAAATGGAACAGTACCATGGTGCACCACTCTCCAGCAATGGTAAATCGAATACGAGGCACGGTAATCCCGTTTTACGTAAAAATCCGGTGTCGAAAAAACGAAGGGTAAAAAAATTACGTGACCCGATTGAGATTCGGGTTGTCCTTTTTAGGCATTAATCTATCCGTTGACGGCTGAAAGCGGTCAAAGCCGTAGAACTCATCGTGGCCTTCGTTTTGAGAGGTTATGGCTCCCGTAACTCTAAACGAGCCAGAAGTTATGGCCGTCCGAATAATCGATATCTACAGGGTGCAACATCCGCGGTGCAAGGTGCAACATCCGTCTGAAACGGCAAAACAGTGCCGTACGACTTTTAGAAATGCGTGCATGGATTTGAAACGGAACAGTACCATGGTGCACCACTCTCCAACGATGGTAAATCGAAGGCGAGGCACGGTAATTCCGTTTCACCGTAAAAATCCGGTGTCGAAAAAACGAAGGGTAAAAAACTTACGAGACCCGATTGAGATTCGGGTTGTCCTTTTTGGGAATTAATCTATTCGTTGACGGCTGAAAGCTGTCAAAGCCGTAGAACTCGTCGTGGCCTTTGTTTTGACAGGTTATGGCTCACGTAACTCTAAACGAGCCAGAAGTTATGGCCGTCCGAATAACCGATATCTACAGGGTGCAACATCCGCGGTCCAAGGTGCAACATCCGTCCGAAATGGCGAAACAGTGTCTTACGACTTTTAGAAATGCGTGCATGGATTTGAAACGGAAAAGTACCACGGTGCACGACTCTCCAGCGATGGTAAATCAAGACGAGGCACGGTAATCCCGTTTTACCGTAAAAATCTGGTGTCGAAAAAACGAAGGGTAAAAAACATACGAGACCCGATTGAGATTCGGGTTGTCCTTTTTGGGCATTAATCTATCCGTTGACGGCTGAAAGCTGTCAAAGCCGTAGAACTCATCGTGGCCTTAGTTTGGATAGGTTATGGCTCCCGTAACTCTAAACGAGCCAGAAGTTATGGCCGTCCAAATAATCGATATCTACAGGGTGCAACATCCGCGGTGCAAGGTGCAACATCCGTCCGAAATGGCGAAACAGTATCATACAACTTTTAGAAATGCGTGCATGGATTTGAAACGGAACAGTACCATGGTGCACCACTCTCCAACGATGGTAAATCGAAGACGAGGCACGGTAATCCCGTTTTACCGTAAAAATCCGGTGTCGAAAAAACGAAGGGTAAAAAACTTACGAGACCCGATTGAGATTCGGGTTGTCCTTTTTGGGCATTAATCTATCCGTTGACGGCTGAAAGCGGTCAAAGCCGTAGAACTCATCGTGGCCTTCATTTTGAGAGGTTATGGCTCCCGTAACTCTAAACGAGCCATAAGTTATGGCCGTCCGAATAATCGATATCTACAGGGTGCAACATCCGCGGTGCAAGGTGCAACATCCGTCCGAAATGGCGAAATAGTGCCGTATGACTTATAGAAATGCATGCATGGATTTGAAACGGAACGGTACCATGGTGAACCACTCTCCAGCGATGGTAAATCGAAGACGAGCCACGGTAATCCCGTTTTACCGTAAAAATCCGGTGTCGAAAAAACGAAGGGTAAAAAACTTACGAGACCCGATTGAGATTCGGGTTGTCCTTTTCGGGCATTAATCTATCCATTGACGGCTGAAAGACGTCAAAGCCATAGAACTCACCGTGGCCTTCATTTTGGCAGGTCATGGCTCCCGTAACTCTAAACGACCCAGAAGTTATGGCCGTCCGAATAATCGATATCTACAGGGTGCAACATCCGCGGTGCAAGGTGCAACATCCGTCCGAAATGGCGAAACTGTGTCGTACGACTTTTAGAAATGCGTGCATGGAGTTGAAATGGAACAGTACCATGGCGCACCAATCTCCAACGATGGTAAATCGAAGACGAGCCACGGTAACCCCGTTTTACCGTAAAAATCCGGTGTCGAAAAAACGAAGGGTAAAAAATTACGAACCTCGATTGAGATTCGGGTTATCCTTTTTGGGTATTAATCTATCCATTGACGGCTGAAAGCTGTCAAAGCCGTAGAACTCATCGTGGCCTTCGTTTTGACAGGTTATGCCTCCCGTTACTCTAAACGAGCCAGAAGTTATGCCCGTCAAAATAATCGATATCTACTGGGTGCAACATCCGCGGTGCAAGCTGCAACATCCGTCCGAAATGGCGAAACAGTGTCGTACGACTTTTAGAAATGCGTGCATGGATTTGAAACGGAACAGTACCATGGTGCACCACTCTCCAACGATGGTAAATCGAAGATGAGGCACGGTAATCTCGTTTTACCGTAAAAATCCGGTGTCAAAAAAACGAAGGGTAAAAAACTTACGAGACCCGATTTAGATTCGGGCTGTCCTTTTTGGGCATTAATCTATCCGTTGACGGCTGAAAGTTGTCGAAGGTGTAGAACTCATCGTGGCTTTCGTTTTGACAGGTTATGGCTCCCGTAACTCTAAACGAGCCAGAAGTTATGGCCGTCCGAATAATCGATATCTACAGGGTGCAACATCCGCGGTGCAAGGTGCAACATCCGTCTGAAATGGCGAAACAGTGCCGTACGACTTTTAGAAATGCGTGCATGGATTTGAAACGGAACAGTACCATGGTGCACCACTCTCCGGCAATGGTAAATCGAAGGCGAGGTACGGTAATCCCGTTTTACCGTAAAAATTCGGTGTCGGAAAAACGAAAGGTAAAAAACTTACGAGACCCGATTGAGATTCGGGTTGTCCTTTTTGGGCATTAATCTATCCGTTGACGGCTGAAAGAGGTCAAAGCCGTAGAACTCATTGTGGCCTTCGTTTTGAGAGGTTATGGCTCCCGTAACTCTAAACGAGCCAGAAGTTATGGCCGTCCGAATAATCTATATCTACAGGGTGCAACATCCGCGGTGCAACGTGCAACATCCGTCTGAAATGGCGAAACAGTGCCGTACGACTTTTAGAAAAGCGTTCATGGATTTGAAATAGAACAGTACCATGGTGCACCAGTCTCCAGCGATGGTAAATCGAAGGCGAGGTACGGTAATCCCGTTTTACCGTAAAAATCCGGTGTCGAAAAAACGAAGGGTAAAAAACGTACGAGACCCGATTGATATTCGGGTTGTCCTTTTTGGGCATTAATCTATCCGTTGACGGCTGAAAGCTGTCAAAGTCGTAGAACTCATCGTGGCCTTCGCTTTGACAGGTTATGGCTCCCGTAACACTAAACGAGTCAGAAGTTATGGTCGCCCGAATAATCGATATCTACAGGGTGCAACATCCGCGGTACAAGGTGCAACATCCATCCGAAATGGCGAAATAGTGCCATACCTCTTTTAGAAATGCGTGCATGGATTTGAAATGGAATAGTACCATAATGCAGCACTCTCCAGCGATGGTAAATCGAAGACGAGGCACGTTAATCCCGTTCTACCGTAAAAATCCGGTGTCGAAAAAACGAAGGGTAAAAAACATACGAGACCCGATTGAGATTCGGGTTGTCCTTTTTGGGCATTAATCTATCCATTGATGGCTGAAAGCTGTCAAAGCCGTAGAACTCATAGTGGCATTCATTTTGACAGGTTATGGCTCCCGTAACTCTAAACGAGCCAGAAATTATGGCCGTTCAAATAATCGATATCAACAGGGTGCAACATCCGCGGTGCAAAGTGCAACATTCGTCTGAAATGGCGAAACAGTGCCGTACAACTTTTAGAAAAGCGTGCATGGATTTGAAACGGAACAGCACCTTGGTGCATCACTCTCCAGCGGTGATAAATCGAAGGCGAGGCACGGTAATCCCGTTTTACCATAAAAATCCGGTGTCGAAAAAACGAAGGGTAAAAAACTTACGAGACCCGATTGAGATTCGGGTTGTCCTTTTTGGACATTAATCTATCTGTTGAGGGCTGAAAGCTATCAAAGCCGTAGAACTCACCGTGGCCTTCATTTTGGTAGGTTTTGGCTCCCGTAACTCTAAACGAGCCAGAAGTCATGGTCGTTCGAATAATCGATATCTATAGGGTGCAACATCCGCGGTGCAAGGTGCAAAATCCGTCTGAAATGGCGAAACAGTGCCGTACGACTTTTAGAAATGCGTGCATGGATTTGAAACGGAATAGTACCATGTTGCACCACTCTTTAGCGATGGTAAATCGAAGACGATGCACGGTAATCCCGTTTTACCGTAAAAATCCGGTGTCGAAAAAACGAAGGGTAAAAACTTACGAGACCCGATTGAGATTCGGGTTGTCCTTTTTGGACATTAATCTATCCGTTGACGGCTGAATGCTGTCAAAGCCATAGAACTCACCGATTCCTTCGTTTTGACAGGTTATGGCTCCCGTAACTCTAAACGAGCCAGAAGTTATGGCCGTCCAAATAATCGATATATACAGGGTGCAACATCCACGGTGCAAGGTGCAACATCCGTCCGAAATGGAGAAACAGTGTCGTACGACTTTTAGAAATGCGTGCATGGATTTGAAACGGAACAGTACCATGGTGCACCACTCTCCAGCGATGGTAAATCGAAGACGATGCACGGTAATCCCGTTTACCGTAAAAATCCGGTGTCGAAAAAATGAAGGGTAAAAAACTTACGAGACCCGATTGAGATTCGGGTTGTCCTTTTTGGAAATTAATCTATCCGTTGACGGCTGAATGCTGTCAAAGATGTAGAAATCACCGTGGCCTTCGTTTTGACAGGTTATGGCTCACGTAACTCTAAACGAGCCAGAAGTTATGGCCGTCCGAATAACCGATATCTACAGGGTGCAACATCCGCGGTGCAAGGTGCAACATCCATCCAAAATGGCGAAACAGTGTCGTATGACTTTTAGAAATGCGTGCATGGATTTGAAACGGAACAGTACCATGGTGCACCACTCTCCAGCGATGGTAAATCGACGACGAGGCACGGTAATCCCGTCTTACAGTAAAAATCCGGTGTCGAGAAAACGAAGGGTAAAAATCTTACGAGACCCGATTGAGATTCGGGTTGTCCTTTTTGGGCATTAATCTATCTGTTGATAGCTGAAAGCTGTCAAAGCCGTAGAACTCATCGTGGCCTTCGTTTGGATCGGTTATGGCTCCCGTAACTCTAAACGAGCCAGAAGTTATGGCCGTCCGAATAATCGATATCTACAGGGTGCAACATCCGCGGTGCAAGGTGCAACATCCGTCCGAAATGGCGAAACAGTATCATACGACTTTTAGAAATGCGTTCATGGATATGAAACGGAACAGTACCATGGTGCACCACTCTCCAGCAATGGTAAATCGAAGACGAGGCACGGTAATCCCGTTTTACGTAAAAATCCGGTGTCGAAAAAACGAAGGGTAAAAAAATTACGTGACCCGATTGAGATTCGGGTTGTCCTTTTTAGGCATTAATCTATCCGTTGATGGCTGAAAGCGGTCAAAGCCGTAGAACTCATCGTGGCCTTCGTTCTGAGAGGTTATGGCTCCCGTAACTCTAAACGAGCCAGAAGTTATGGCCGTCCGAATAATCGATATCTACACGGTGCAACATCCGCGGTGCAAGGTGCAACATCCGTCTGAAATGGAGAAACAGTGCCGTACGACTTTTAGAAAAGCGTGCATGGATTTTAAACGGAACCGTAACTTGGTGCACCACTCTCCAGCGATGGTAAATCTAAGGCGAGGCACGGTAATCCCATTTTACCGTAAAAATCCGGCGTCGAAAAAACGAAGGGTAAAAAACATACGAGACACGATTGAGATTCGGGTTGTCCTTTTTGGGGATTTATCTATACGTTGACGGCTGAAAGCAGTCAAAGCCGTAGAACTCACCGTGACCTTCGTTTTGACAGGTTATGGCTCCCGTAACTCTAAACGAGCCAGAAGTTATGGCCGTTCGAATAATCGATATCTATAGGGTGCAACATCCGCGGTGCAAGGTGCAACATCCGTCCGAAATGGCGAAACCGTGCCGTACGACTTTTAGAAATGCGTGCATGGATTTGAAACGGAACAGTACCATGGTGCACCACTCTCCGGGGATGGTAAATCGAAGACGAGGCACGGTAATCCCGTTTTACCGTAAAAATCAGGTGTCGAAAAAACGAAGGGTGAAAAAACTTACGAGACCCGATTGAGATTCGGGTTCTCCTTTTTGGGCATTAATCTATCCATTGATGGCTGAAAGCTTTCAACGCCGTAGAACTCACCGTGGCCTTCGTTTTGACAGGTTATGGCTCCCGTAACTCTAAACGAGCCAGAAGTTATGGCCGTCCGAATAATCGATATCTACAGGGTGCAACATCCGCGGTGCAAGGTGCAACATCCGTCCGAAATGGCGAAACAGTGCCGTACGACTTTTAGAAATGCGTGCATGGATTTGAAACGGAACAGTACCATGGTGCACCACTCTCCAGCGATGGTAAATCGAAGAGGAGGCACGGTTATCCCGTTTTACCGTAAAAATCCGGTGTCGAAAAAACGAAGGGTAAAAAACTTACGAGACCCGATCGAGATTCGGGTTCTCCTTTTTGGGCACTAGTCTATCCGTTGATGGCTAAAAGCTTTCAAAGCCGTAGAACTCACCGTGGCCTTCGTTTTGACAGGTTATGGCTCCCATAACTCTAAATGAGCCAGAAGTTATGGCCGTCCGAATAATCGATATCTACAGGGTGCATCATCTGCGGTGCAAGGTGCAACATCCGTCCGAAATGGCGAAACAGTGCCGTACGACTTTTAGAAATTAATGCATGGATTTGAAACGGAACAGTACCATGGTGCTCCACTCTCCAGCGATGGTAAATCGAAGACGAGCCACGGTAATCCCGTTTTACCGTAAAAATCCGGTGTCAAAAAAACGAAGGGTAAAAAACTTACGAACCCCGATTGAGATTCGGGATGTCCTTTTCGGGCATTAATCTATCCGCTGACGGCTGAAAGTAGTCAATGCTGTAGAACTCACCGTGGACTTCGTTTTGACAGGTTATGGCTCCCGTAACTCTAAACGAGCCAGAAGTTATGATCGTTCGAATAATTGATATCTACAGTGTGCAACATCCGCGGTGCAAGGTGCAACATCCATCCAAAATGGCGAAACAGTGTCGTACGACTTTTAGAAACGCGTGCGTGGATTTGAAATGGAACAGTAGCATGGTGCACCACTCTCCAGCGATGGTAAATCGAAGGCGAGGCACGGTAATCCCGTTTTACCGTAAAAATCCGGTGTCAAAATAACAAAGGGTAAAAAACTTACGAGACCCGATTGAGATTCGGGTTGTCCTTTTTGGGCATTAATCTATCCATTGACGGCTGAAAGCGGTCCAAGCCGTAGAACTCACCGTGGCCTTCGTTTTGACAGGTTATGGCTATCGTAACTCTAAACGAGCCAGAAGTTATGGCTATCCGAATAATCGATATCTACAGGGTGCAACATCCGCGGTGCAAGATGCAACATCCGTCCGAAATGGCGAAACAGTGCCGTACGACTTTTAGAAATGCGTGCATGGATTTGAAACGGAACAATACCATGGTGCACCACTCTCCAGCGATGGTAAATCGAAGACGAGCCACGGTAATCCCGTTTTACCGTAAAAATCCGGTGTCGAAAAAACCAAGGGTAAAAAACTTAAAAACCCAAATTGAGATTCGGGTTGTCCTTTTTGGGCATTAATCTATCCGTTGACGGCTGAAAGCTATCAAAGCTGTAGAACTCACCGTGGCCTTCGTTTTGACAGGTTATGGCTCCCGTAAATCTAAACGAGCCAAAAGTTATGGCTGGCCGAATAATCGATGTATACAGGGTGCAACATCCGCGGTGCAAGGTGCAACATCCGTCCGAAATGGCGAAACAGTGCCGTACGACTTTTAGAAATGCGTGCATGGATTTGAAACGGAACAGTACCATGGTGCACCACTCTCCAGCGATGGTAAATCGAAGATGAGCCACGGTAATCTCGTTTTACCGCAAAAATCCGGTGTCGAAAAAACGAAGGGTAAAAAACTTACGAACCCCGATTGAGATTTGGGTTGTCCTTTTTGGGCAATAATCTATCCGTTGACGGCTGAAAGCGGTCAAAGCCGTAGAACTCATCGTGGCCTTCGTTTTGACAGGTTATGGCTCCCGTAACTCTAAACGAGCCAGAAGTTATGGCCGTCCGAATAATCGATATATACAGGGTGCAACATCCACGGTGCAAGGTGCAACATCCGTCGGAAATGGAGAAACAGTGTCGTACGACTTTTAGTAATGCGTGCATGGATTTGAAACGGAACAGTACCGTGGTGCACCACTCTCCAACGATGGTAAATCGAAGACGAGGCACGGTAATCATGTTTTACCGTAAAAATCCGGTGTCGAAAAAATGAAGGGCGAAAAAACTTACGAGACCCGATTGAGATTCGGGTTGTCCTTTTTGGACATTATTCTATCCGTTGACGGCCGAATGCTGTCAAAGCCGTAGAAATCACCATGGCCTTCGTTTTGACAGGTTATGGCTCCCGTAACTCTAAACGAGCCAGAAGTTATGGCCGTCCGAATAATCGATATCTACAGGGTGCAACATCCGCTGTGCAAGGTGCAACATCCGTCTGAAATGGCGAAAAAGTGCCGTATGACTTTTAGAAAAGCGTTCATGGATTTGAAACGGAACAGCACCTTGGTGCATCACTCTCCAGCGGTGATAAATCGAAGGCGAGGCACGATAATCCCGTTTTACCGTAAAAATCCGGTGTCGAAAAAACGAAGGGTAAAAAACTTACGAGACCCGATTGACATTCGGGTTGTCCTTTTTGGGAATTAATCTATCTATTGAGGGATGAAAGCTATCAAAGCCGTAGAACTCACCGTGGCCTTCGTTTTGGCAGGTTATGGCTCCCTTAACTTTAAATGTGCCAGAAGTTATGGCCGTTCGAATAATCGATATCTATAGGGTGCAACATCCGCGGTGCAAGGTGCAACATCCGTCTGAAATGGCGAAACAGTGCCGTACGACTTTTAGAAATGCATGCATGGATTTGAAACGGAATAGTACCATGTTGCGCCACTCTTTAGCGATGGTAAATCGAAGACGATGCACGGTAATCCCGTTTTACCGTAAAAATCCGGTGTCGAAAAAACGAAGGGTAAAAACTTACGAGACCCGATTGAGATTCGGGTTATCCTTTTTGGACATTAATCTATCCGTTGACGGCTGAATGCTGTCAAATCCGTAGAACTCACCGAGGCCTTCGTTTTGACAGGTTATGGCTCCCGTAACTCTAAACGAGCCAGAAGTTATGGCCGTCCGAATAATCGATATATACAGGGTGCAACATCCGTCCGAAACGGAGAAACAGTGCCGTACGACTTTTAGAAATGCGTGCACGGATTTGAAACGGAACAGTACCATGGTGCACCACTCTCCAGCGATGGTAAATCGAAGACGATGCACGGTAATCCCGTTTACCGTAAAAATCCGGTGTCGAAAAAACGAAGGGTAAAAAACTTACGAGACCCGATTGAGATTCGGGTTGTCCTTTTTGGAAATTAATCTATCCGTTGACGGCTGAATGTTGTCAAAGCCGTAGAACTCACCGTGGCCTTCGTTTTGACAGGTTATGGCTCACGTAACTCTAAACGAGCCAGAAGTTATGGCTGTCCGAATAATCGATGTATACAGGGTGCAACATCCACGGTGCAAGGTGCAACATCCGTCCAAAATGGCGAAACGGTGTCGTACGACTTTTAGAAATGCGTGCATGGATTTGAAACGGAACAGTACCATGGTGCACCACTCTCCAGCGATGGTAAATCGACGACGAGGCACGGTAATCCCGTTTTACAGTAAAAATCCGGTGTCGAGAAAACGAAGGGTAAAAAACTTACGAGACCCGATTGAGATTCGGGTTGTCCTTTTTGGGCATGAATCTATCTGTTGACAGCTGAAAGCTGTCAAAGCCGTAGAACTCATCGTGGCCTTCGTTTGGATCGGTTATCGCTCCCCTAACTCTAAACGAGCCAGAAGTTATGGCCGTCCGAATAATCGATATCTACAGGGTGCAACATCCGCGGTGCAAGGTGCAACATCAGTCCGAAATGGCGAAACAGTATCATACGACTTTTAGAAATGCTTTAATGGATATGAAACGGAATAGTACCATGGTGCACCACTCTCCAGCAATGGTAAATCGAAGACGAGGCACGGTAATCCCATTTTACGTAAAAATCCGGTGTCGAAAAAACGAAGGGTAAAAAAATTACGAGACCCGATTGAGATTCGGGTTGTCCTTTTTAGGCATTAATCTATCCGTTGACGGCTGAAAGCGGTAAAAGCCGTAGAACTCATCGTGGCCTTCGTTTTGAGAGGTTATGGCTCCCGTAACTCTAAACGAGCCAGAAGTTATGGTCGTCCGAATAATCGATATCTACAGGGTGCAACATCCGCGGTGTAAGGTGCAACATCCGTCTGAAATGGAGAAACAGTGCCGTACGACTTTTAGAAAAGCGTGCATGGATTTGAAACGGAACCGTAACATGGTGCACCACTCTCCAGCGATGGTAAATCGAAGGCGAGGCACGGTAATCCCATTTTACCGTAAAAATCCGGTGTCGAAAAAACGAAGGGTAAAAAACATACGAGACCCGATTGAGATTCGGGTTGTCCTTTTTGGGGATTAATCTATCCGTCGACGGCTGAAAGCAGTCAAAGCCGTAGAACTCACCGTGGCCTTCGTTTTGACATGTTATGGCTCCCGTAACTCTAAACGAGCCAGAAGTTATGGCCGTTCGAATAATCGATATCTATAGGGTCCAACATCCGCGGTGCATGGTGCAACATCCGTCCGAAATGGCGAAACCGTGTCGTACGACTTTTAGAAATGCGTGCACGGATTTGAAACGGAACAGTACCATGGTGCACCACTCTCCAGGGATGGTAAATCGAAGACGAGGCACGGTAATCCCATTTCACCGTAAAAATCCGGTGTCGAAAAAACGAAGGGTAAAAAAATTACGAGACCCGATTGAGATTCGGGTTATCCTTTTTGGACATTAATCTATCCTTTGATGGCTGAATGCTTACAAAGCCATAGAACTCACCGTGGCCTTCGTTTTGACAGTTTATGGCTCCCGTAACTCTAAACGAGCCAGAAGTTATGGCCGTCCGAATAATCGATATCTACAGGGTGCAACATCCGCGGTGCAAGGTGCAACATCCGTCCGTAATGGCGAAACAGTGTCGTGCCACTCTTAAAAATGCGTGCATGGATTTGAAACGAAGAAGTACCTTGGTGCACCACTCTCTAGTGATGGTAAATCGAAGACAATGCACGGTAATCCCGTTTACCGTAAAAATCCGGTGTCGAAAAAATGAAGGGTAAAAAACTTACGAGACCCGATTGAGATTCGGGTTGTCCTTTTTGGACATTAATCTATCCGTTGACCGCTGATTGCTGCCAAAGCCGTAGAACTCACCGGCGCCTTCGTTTTGATAGGTTATGGCTCCCGTAAATCTAAACGAGCCAGAAGTAATGGCCGTCCGAATAATTGATATATACAGGGTGCAACATCCGCGGTGCAAGGTGCAACATCTGTCCGAAATGGAGAAACAGTGCCGTACGACTTTTAGAAATGCGTGCATGGATTTGAAACGGAACAGTACCGTGGTGCACCACTCTCCAGCGATGGTAAATCGAAGACGAGGCACAGTAATCCCGTTTTACCGTAAAAATCCGGTGTCGAAAAAACAAAGGGTGAAAAAACTTACGAGACCCGATTGAGATTCGGGTTCTCCTTTTTGGGCATTAATCTACCCATTGATGGCTGAAAGCTTTTAACGCCGTAGAACTCACCGTGGCCTTCGTTTTGACAGGTTATGGCTCCCGTAACTCTAAACGAGCCAGAAGTTATGGTCGTCCGAATAATCGATATCTACAAGGTGCAACATCCGCGGTGCAAGGTGCAACATCCGTCCGAAATGGCGAAACAGTGCCGTACGACTTTTAGAAATGCGTGCATGGATTTGAAACGGAACAGTACCGTGGTGCACCACTCTCCAGCGATGGTAAATCGAAGACGAGGCACGGTAATCCCGTTTTACCGTAAAAATCCGGTGTCGAAAAAACGAAGGGTAAAAAACTTACGAGACCCGATCGAGATTCGGGTTCTCCTTTTTGGGCACTAGTCTATCCGTTGATGGCTAAAAGCTTTCAAAGCCGTAGAACTCACCGTGGCCTTCGTTTTGACATGTTATGGCTCCCGTAACTCTAAATGAGCCAGAAGTTATGGCCGTCCGAATAATCGATATCTACAGGGTGCATCATCTGCTGTGCAAGGTGCAACATCCGTCCGAAATGGCGAAACAGTGCCGTACGACTTTTAGAAATGCGTGCATGGATTTGAAACGGAACAGTACCATGGTGCTCCACTCTCCAGCGATGGTAAATCGAAGACGAGCCACGGTAATCCCGTTTTACCGTAAAAATCCGGTGTCAAAAAAACGAAGGGTAAAAAACTTACGAACCTCGATTGAGATTAGGGTTGTCCTTTTCGGGCATTAATCTATCCGTTGACGGCTGAAAGTAGTCAAAGCTGTAGAACTCACCGTGGCCTTCGTTTTGACAGGTTATGGCTTCCATAACTCTAAACGAGCCAGAAGTTATGATCGTCCGAATAATTGATATCTACAGTGTGCAACATCCGCGGTGCAACGTGCAACATCCATCCGAAATGGCGAAACAGTGTCGTACGACTTTTAGAAACGCGTGCGTGGATTTGAAATGGAACTGTACCATGGTGCACCACTCTCCAGCGATGGTAAATCGAAGATGAGGCACGGTAATCCCGTTTTACCGTAAAAATCCGGGTGTCAAAAAAACAAAGGGTAAAAAACTTAGGAGACCCGATTGAGATTCGGGTTGTCCTTTTTGTGCATTAATCTATCAATTGACGGCTGAAAGCGGTTAAAGCCGTAGAACTCACCGTGGCCTTCGTTTTGACAGGTTATGGCTCTCGTAACTCTAAACGAGCCAGAAGTTATGGCTGTCCGAATAATCGATATCTACAGGGTGCAACATCCGCGGTGAAAGGTGCAACATCCGTCCGAAATGGCGAAACAGTGTCATACGACTTTTAGAAATGCGTGCATGGATTTGAAACGGAACAATACCATGGTGCACCACTCTCCAGCGATGGTAAATGGAAGACGAGCCACGGTAATCCCGTTTTACCGTAAAAATCCGGTGTCGAAAAAACGAAGGGTAAAAAACTTACGAACCCAAATTGAGATTCGGGTTGTCCTTTTTGGGCATTAATCTATCCGTTGACGGCTGAAAGCTGTCAAAGCTGTAGAACTCACCGTGGCCTTCGTTTTGACAGGTTATGGCTCCCGTAAATCTAAACGAGCCAAAAGTTATGGCTGTCCGAATAATCGATGTATACAGGGTGCAACATCCGCGGTGCAAGGTGCAACATCCGTCCGAAAATGGCGAAACAGTGCCGTACGACTTTTAGAAATGCGTGCATGGATTTGAAACGGAACAGTACCATGGTGCACCACTCTCCAGCGATGGTAAATCGAAGATGAGCCACGGTAATCCCGTTTTACCGTAAAAATCCGGTGTCGAAAAAACGAAGGGTAAAAAACTTACGAACCCCGATTGAGATTTGGGTTGTCCTTTTTGGGCATTAATCTATCCGTTGATGGCTGAAAGCGGTCAAAGCCGTAGAACTCATCGTGGCCTTTGTTTTGACAGGTTATGGCTCCCGTAACTCTAAACGAGCCAGAAGTTATGGCCGTCCGAATAATCGATATATACAGGGTGCAACATCCACGGTGTAAGGTGCAACATCCGTCGGAAATGGAGAAACTGTGTCGTACGACTTTTAGATATGCGCGCATGGATTTGAAACGGAACAGTACCGTGGTGCACCACTCTCCAGCGATGGTAAATCGAAGACGAGGCACGGTAATCATGTTTTACCGTAAAAATCCGGTGTCGAAAAAATGAAGGGAGAAAAAACTTACGAGACCTGATTGAGATTCGGGTTGTCCTTTTTGGACATTATTCTATCCGTTGACGGCTGAATGCTGTCAAAGCCGTAGAAATCACCATGGCCTTCATTTTGACAGGTTATGGCTCTCGTAACTCTAAACGAGCCAGAAGTTATGGTCGTCCGAATAATCGATATATACAGGGTGCAACATCCACGGTGCAAGGTGCAACATCCGTCCGAAATGGAGAAACAGTGCCGTACGACTTTTAGAAATGCGTGCATGGATTTGAAACGGAACAGTACCATGGTGCTCCACTCTCCAGCGATGGTAAATCGAAGACGAGCCACGGTAATCCCGTTTTACCGTAAAAATCCGGTGTCAAAAAAACGAAGGGTAAAAAACTTACGAACCTCGATTGAGATTAGGGTTGTCCTTTTCGGGCATTAATCTATCCGTTGACGGCTGAAAGTAGTCAAAGCTGTAGAACTCACCGTGGCCTTCGTTTTGACAGGTTATGGCTTCCATAACTCTAAACGAGCCAGAAGTTATGATCGTCCGAATAATTGATATCTACAGTGTGCAACATCCGCGGTGCAACGTGCAACATCCATCCGAAATGGCGAAACAGTGTCGTACGACTTTTAGAAACGCGTGCGTGGATTTGAAATGGAACTGTACCATGGTGCACCACTCTCCAGCGATGGTAAATCGAAGATGAGGCACGGTAATCCCGTTTTACCGTAAAAATCCGGTGTCAAAAAAACAAAGGGTAAAAAACTTACGAGACCCGATTGAGATTCGGGTTGTCCTTTTTGTGCATTAATCTATCAATTGACGGCTGAAAGCGGTTAAAGCCGTAGAACTCACCGTGGCCTTCGTTTTGACAGGTTATGGCTCTCGTAACTCTAAACGAGCCAGAAGTTATGGCTGTCCGAATAATCGATATCTACGGGGTGCAACATCCGCGGTGAAAGGTGCAACATCCGTCCGAAATGGCGAAACAGTGTCGTACGACTTTTAGAAATGCGTGCATGGATTTGAAACGGAACAATACCATGGTGCACCACTCTCCAACGATGGTAAATGGAAGACGAGCCACGGTAATCCCGTTTTACCGTAAAAATCCGGTGTCGAAAAAACGAAGGGTAAAAAACTTACGAACCCAAATTGAGATTCGGGTTGTCCTTTTTGGGCATTAATCTATCCGTTGACGGCTGAAAGCTGTCAAAGCTGTAGAACTCACCGTGGCCTTCGTTTTGACAGGTTATGGCTCCCGTAAATCTAAACGAGCCAAAAGTTATGGCTGTCCGAATAATCGATGTATACAGGGTGCAACATCCGCGGTGCAAGGTGCAACATCCGTCCGAAAATGGCGAAACAGTGCCGTACGACTTTTAGAAATGCGTGCATGGATTTGAAACGGAACAGTACCATGGTGCACCACTCTCCAGCGATGGTAAATCGAAGATGAGCCACGGTAATCCCGTTTTACCGTAAAAATCCGGTGTCGAAAAAACCAAGGGTAAAAAACTTACGAACCCCGATTGAGATTTGGGTTGTCCTTTTTGGGCATTAATCTATCCGTTGATGGCTGAAAGCGGTCAAAGCCGTAGAACTCATCGTGGCCTTTGTTTTGACAGGTTATGGCTCCCGTAACTCTAAACGAGCCAGAAGTTATGGCCGTCCGAATAATCGATATATACAGGGTGCAACATCCACGGTGTAAGGTGCAACATCCGTCGGAAATGGAGAAACTGTGTCGTACGACTTTTAGAAATGCGCGCATGGATTTGAAACGGAACAGTACCGTGGTGCACCACTCTCCAGCGATGGTAAATCGAAGACGAGGCACGGTAATCATGTTTTACCGTAAAAATCCGGTCTCGAAAAAATGAAGGGCGAAAAAACTTACGAGACCTGATTGAGATTCGGGTTGTCCTTTTTGGACATTATTCTATCCGTTGACGGCTGAATGCTGTCAAAGCCGTAGAAATCACCATGGCCTTCATTTTGACAGGTTATGGCTCTCGTAACTCTAAACGAGCCAGAAGTTATGGTCGTCCGAATAATCGATATATACAGGGTGCAACATCCACGGTGCAAGGTGCAACATCCGTCCGAAATGGAGAAACAGTGCCGTACGACTTTTAGAAATGCGTGCATGGATTTGAAACGGAACAGTACCATGGTGCTCCACTCTCCAGCGATGGTAAATCGAAGACGAGGCACGGTAATCCCGTTTTACCGTAAAAATGCGGGTGTCGAAAAAACGAAGGGTGAAAAAACTTACGAGACCCGATTGAGATTCGGGTTCTCCTTTTTGGGCATTAATCTTTTCATTGATGGCTGAAATCTTTTAAAGCCGTAGAACTCACCGTGGCCTTCGTTTTGACAGGTTATGGCTCCCGTAACTCTAAACGTGCCAGAAGTTATAGCCGTCCGAATAATCGATATCTACAAGGTGCAACATCCGCGGTGCATGGTGCAACATCCGTCCGAAATGGCGAAACAGTGTCGTATGACTTTTAGAAATGCATGCATGGATTTGAAACGGAACAGTACCATGGTGCACCACTCTCCAGCGATGGTAAATCAAAGACGAGGCACGGTAATCCCATTTTACCGTAAAAATCCGGTGTCGAAAAAACGAAGGGTAAAAAACTTACGAGACCCGATCGAGATTCGGGTTCTCCTTTTTGGGCATTAATCTATCCGTTGATGGCTGAAAGCTTTCAAAGCCGTAGAACTCACCGTGGCCTTCGTATTGATAGGTTATGGCTCCCGTAACTCTAAACGAGCCCGAAGTTATGGCCGTCCGAATAATCGATATCTACAGGGTGCAACATCTGCGGTGCAAGGTGCAACATCCGTCCGAAATGGCGAAACTGTGCCGTACGACTTTTAGAAATGCGTGCATGGATTTGAAACGGAACAGTACCATGGTGTACCACTCTCCAGCGATGGTAAATCGCAGACGAGCCACGGTAATCCCATTTTACCGTAAAAATCCGGTGTAAAAAAAACGAAGGGTAAAAAACTTACGAACCCCGATTGAGATTTGGGTTGTCCTTTTCGGGCATTAATCTATCCGTTGATGGCTGAAAGCAGTCAAAGCTGTAGAACTCACCGAGGCCTTCGTTTTGACAGGTTACGGCTCCCGTAAATCTAAACGAGCCAGAAGTTATGGCTGTCAGAATAATCGATATATACAGGGTGCAACATCCGCGGTGCAAGGTGCAACATCCGTCCGAAATGGCGAAACAGTGCCGTACGACTTTTCGAAATGCGTGCATGGATTTGAAACGGAACAATACCATGGTGCACCGCTCTCCAGCGATGGTAAATTGAAGACGAGCCACGGTAATCCCGTTTTACCGTAAAAATCCGGTGTCGAAAAAACGAAGGGTAAAAAACTTACGAACCCCGATTGAGTTTCGGGTTGTCCTATTCGGGCATTAATCTATCCGTTGATGGCTGAAAGCTGTCAAAGCTGTAGAACTCACCGTGGCCTTCGTTTTGACAGGTTATGGCTCCCGTAACTCTAAACGAGCCAGAAGTTATGACCGTCCGAATAATCGATATCTACAGGGTGCAACATCCGTGGTGCAAGGTGCAACATCCGTCCGAAATGGCGAAACAGTGCCGTACAACTTTTAAAATGCGTGCATGGATTTGAAATGGAACAGTACCATGGTGCACCACTCTCCAGCGTTGGTAAATCGAAGACGAGGCACGGTAATCCCGTTTTACCGTAAAAATCCGATGTCGAAAAAACGAAGGGTAAAAAACTTACGATACCCGATTGAGATTCGGGATGTCCTTTTTGGGCATTAATCTATCCGTTGACGGCTGAAAGCAGTCAAAGACGTAGAACTCACCGTGGCCTTCGTTTTGACAGGTTATGGCTCCCGTAACTCTAAACGAGCCAGAAGTTATGGCCATCCAAATAATCGATATCTACAGGTTGCAACATCCGCGGTGCAAGGTGCAACATCCGTCCGAAATGGCGAAACAGTGTCATACGACTTTTAGAAATGCGTGCATGGATTTGAAAGGGAACAGTACCATAGTGCACCACTCTCTAGCGATGGTAAATCGATGACGAGCCACGGTAATCCCGTTTTACCGTAAAAATCCGGTGTCGAAAAAACGAAGGGTAAAAAACTTACGAACCCAGATTGAGATTCGGGTTGTCCTTTTCGGGCATTAATCTATCCGTTAACGGCTGAAAGCTGTCAAAGCTGTAGAACTCACCATGGCCTTCGTTTGGACAGGTTATGGCTCCCGTAAATCTAAACGAGCCAGAAGTTATGGCTGTCCGAATAATCGATATACACAGGGTGCAACATCCGCGGTGCAAGGTGCAACATCCGTCCGAAATGGCGAAATAGTGCCGTACGTCTTTTAGAAATGCGTGCATGGATTTGAAACAGAACAGTACCATGGTGCACCACTCTCCAGCGATGGTAAATCAAAGACGAGCCACGGTAATCCCGTTTTACCGTAAAAATCCGGTGTCGAAAAAACGAAGAGTAAAAAACTTACAAACCCCGATTGAGATTCGGGTTGTCCTTTTCGGGCATTAATCTATCCGTTGACGGCTGAAAGCTGTCAAAGCTGGAGAACTCAACGTGGCCTTCGTTTTGATAGGTTATGGCTCCCGTAACTCTAAAGGAGCCAGAAGTTATGACCGTCTGAATAATCGATATTTACAGGGTGCAACATCCTCGGTGCAAGGTGCAACATCCGTCCGAAATGGCGAAACAGTGTCGTACGACTTTTAGAAATGCGTGTATGGATTTGAAACGGAACAGTACCATGGTGCACCACTCTCCAGTGATGGTAAATCGAAGGCGGGGCACGGTAATCCTGTTTTACCGTAAAAATCCGGTGTCGAAAAAATGAATGGTAAAAAACTTACAAGACCCGATTGAGATTCGGGTTGTCCTTTTTGGGCATTAATCTATCCGTTGACTGCTGAAAGCTGTCAAAGCCGTAGAACTCATCGTGGCCTTCGTTTGGACAGGTTATGACTCCCGTAACTCTAAACGAGCCAGAAGTTATGGCCGTCCGAATAATCGATATCTACAGGGTGCAACATCCGCGGTGCAAGGTGCAACATCCGTCCAAAATGGCGAAACAGTATCATACGACTTTTAGAAATGCGTGCATGTATTTGAAACAGAACAGTACCATGGTGCACCACTCTCCAGCGATGGTAAATCGAAGACGAGGCACGGTAATCCCGTTTTACCGTAAAAATCCAGTGTCGAAAAAACGAAGGGTAAAAAACTTACGAGACCCGATTGAGATTCGGGTTGTCCTTTTTGGGCATTAATCTATTCGTTGACGGCTGAAAGCGGTCAAAGCTGTAGAACTCATCGTGGCCTTCGTTTTGACAGGTTATGGCTCCCGTAACTCTAAAGAGCCAAAAGTTATGGCCGTCCGAATAATCGATATCTACAGGGTGCAACATCCGCGGTGCAAGGTGCAACATCCGTCTGAAATGGCGAAACAGTGCCGTACGACTTTTAGAAAAGCATGCATGGATTTGAAACGGAACAGTACCATGGTGCACCACTCTCCAGCGATGGTCAATCGAAGGCGAGGCACGGTAATCCCGTTTTACCGTAAAAATCCGGTGTCGAAAAAACGAAGGGCAAAAAACTTACGAGACCCGATTGAGATTCGGGTTGTCCTTGTTGGGCATTAATCTATCCGTTGACGGCTGAAAGCTGTCAAAGCCATAGAACTCATCGTGGCCTTCGTTTTGACTGGTTATGGCTCCCGTAACTCTAAACAAGCCAGAAGTTATGGCCGTCCGAATAATCGATATCTACGGGGTGCAACATCCGCGATGCAAGGTGCAACATCCGTCCGAAATGGCGAAACAGTGTCGTATGTTTGCGCCAAAATTGGTCACAAACCCCAAGGATTGTGAAAGCACCAGTGTATGAATATAAATCAGCAATACTCAAACACAAATCACAGATCTAAGCAGCAAAACAGGAATTATAAACAAGAACACACGATTTATTGTGGTTCAGCTATCTCCGGCCTACGTCCACTTCAAAGGTTTTCCTTTTTATTGATTATCCTTGCTGATTACAATCAATTACAGCGATTATAGTGAAGTAAATCGTTTAGAATAGTGATGGTTGCGAGTAGAATCAAATCCGGCAGAGTATGGACGTTCAATGGCGGAAGCTCCGAAAGATCCTTTTTCTATTGGCTCTGGGGCTCTATTTATAGGCGTTGGAGGCCCAGATCTTGCTCAAACTTCAGGAGACTTCTTCTGGAACGTGAGTGGGCCCACGCGACCGACCCCACCAAGTTTCGTCTCGATCTGACATCGTTTCGAAGTTATTTCGAACCCATCAAGAAATGGTCCAATCGAGCTAAAACTTGGCAGGAGCAATCTTTATCTTGTATGTAAACTACTATGAAAATTTCGTTGCATTTGGATCAGTAGATTGGAAGATATGATGGGTTCAAAATGGGGTTTATTGCATGGCTGTTTGGTTCGAAACCATGCTTTCGAACCGATGGTTTCGAATCCATGGTGGCACGTGTCTTCGTGTCGACATGGAGCGCACACTTCGCTTCGATCCAGGTTTCGCTCCGAGTTGAATGCTTCGACTCCATATATCTCGGCGCTTTCGAACCGATGGAAGACACGTCATCATGGTTGGTTGACCCAGTGGGTTCGAACTGGACTTCGTGATGGGTTCGAACTGGACCTCTGTGATGGGTTCGAACTGGACGTCGTGATGGGTTCGAACTGGACCTCTGTGATGGGTTCGAACTGGACCTCGTGATGGGTTCGAACTGGACCTCGTGATGGGTTCGAACTGGACCTCTGTGATGTGTTCGAACTGGACTTCGTGATGGGTTCGAACTGGACCTCTGTGATGGGTTCGAACTGGGCAACGTCCATTCCTCTTAACTCGAATCCATCATAACCTGAGCATACGACCTCGGATTGACTTGAAATTTATGGTGCGGACTTCTATGATCTCTCTTGTCATGTCCTATCAATTGTGGCCCGATCCAGACTCGGACAAAATTCATCGATATCCATGGTTATCCTGCAATGCATGGTCGACATTCAAGAATAATAATCATCGATTTTTAGTAAATTTTGGGTATCTCAACTTTGCCAAAAGTTGGGATAACATTTTGCCCCCTAAAACATGCCTTTTTGTAAAAGGTATGTTTTGAACGGTCTTATATCAAGTGTAATAAATTCATGTTTCATCCATAGCTGTGGTGTTATCAATCAAGTTTATGGTTGTTCGAAGCCAAATCAGCATCCGTTCTTTCCGTAGAAGTTGAGGATGAAGTTTCATAGTCTCTCTGGACTATTATTGGCTACTCTGAACCCTTACTAAGTCCATTCTAGACTTAGTGATTGAATAGAAAGATCCTATTGCACTCTGGCGTTGCCTTCTATCCCTTGCACTCTTGTCCCGGTTAGGACATATAGCAATGTCATGGTCATTCTGGACCGATCATAACCTCTCCGGGCTCTTGCTGGATCCCATCTTGTCACTCTCTGGTGAAGGGGAAACAGCGCTTAAGTGAGTTGATCCTGTCGCTCTCCGACGAAGCAACTCACTTCTTGCACTCCGGTTCAGTGTATCTGAACATTAAGCGATGTCTTGGTCGTTTGAGACCGACCATAGCCTCTCCGGGCTCTTGCTGGATCCTATCCTGTCACTCTACGGTGAAGGGGAAACAGCGCTTAAATGAGTTGATCCTGTCGCTCTCCGGCGAAGCAACTCACTTCTTGCACTCCGGACCCCGCCTCTCCGGGTAGGGTCATAAAGCGATCACGTTTATATTGAAATTTAATGTTCACCTTTGACTCTCCCGTCAAAAGGTTTATTGTAAGAAGTTCGAATTTATTTATTAAAATTCGAGTTCTAGATGTTCAATCTCAAACATCATAAAAAAGCTAAACATTGCCTCTCCGGGCGTATCGGTTTATCTCCATCTCAGAGCATGCCTAGGGATCTCTCCGGTTCCCGTACATGTGTAAGTGGAGTAACCGTTTTATTCTGAAAATAAATCTAAATGAAATTATTCGACCAAAGTCCAAACCCTGGACTTGGCCCTTGCCATCTTTAATCAGTTGATGACGAGTCGTGATCCTGATCCAGGATCGTTCCTGTTAGGTGGAGGCGGTAGTCGTTCAGGTCTTGCTGCCGTTGTCCGTTCTCTGACAAATTGTGGCAATCTACCACCCCTGGCATGTTCTTCCACCTCCTCCTTTAGGTAGCGGCATTCATCTGTAGTGTGCCCATCCAGCTCGTGGAATAGGCAGTATTTTCCAGTCCTGCGCTCCCGCTCAGTGGGATCCCTTATAGGTGGCTTTCGATAGGGGAGTTGCCCCTGAGTTTCAGTGTAAAATCTTTCTAGGCCTGCAGTCAGATCAGTGTACTGCCTGAATCTTGGTTCTCGGAATTTCTTCCATTTATTAGGACCATCATGTCTGTCATCCTGTTTCCTCTTTCCCTTGTCCGCTTCGGACTGTTCTCTGGAGGTTCCTACGCTTTGTGTGGTTTTATTTCACGACTCTCGGCTCGTGATTCTTCTAACCGAATGAACTTTTCAGCTTTATGAAAGAACTCTCCAAGATCTTGCGGTGGATCTTTAGTTAGAGAATCCTTAAATTTGGTGCCTTCCGCGACTCCTGCCACCGCCGCCATTAAAATCATTGATGGATCCGGGCGATCTACAGAAGTCACTGTCACATTGAATCTTAACAGAAAATCTTTTATGGACTCTCTTGTCCTTTGCTTGATTGAAGCTAAAGTCATCACACTCTTGGGTCGCGTCACATGGACCCTAAACTGTCTCATGAAGCAGTTTACAAGCTCGCTCCATGTTCCGATTGATCCAGTTTCCAGTTGTCTGAACCATAGTGCAGCTAAATCTGATAAATATAGAGGAAAGCATCGTGCCATCACTTCCTCGGATGCCCCCAGCACTTCCATGTGCCTGATATATCTGGTAATATGCATGGTCGGGTCTGACCTCCCGTCGTAAGGTTCTAGCGTTGGTAATTTGAATTTTGGAGGGTTCCTTGCTTTTTGGATGTTCGGAGTGAACGGACTCCGACTAACTTCTTCCAGCCCTCCGCTAGGCAATCCTCCTCTCATGAGTCTTCGCATCAGGCCAACCATTCTCTCGTCTCCGTCTAGGGGTTGGCCCCTGGTTAAGTTCCTATCCTTGCCCCCCGAGCCTTGAAGGGAATTCTGGTACATATTCCTCTGGTGGCTCGTTAGCATAGGCATTGGCTCCCGCTTGTTGAGCTCCGTCCGTTGGTCTTCCAGCATTGGATCCCAAGGGTCTGCCCCCAAGTCCTTGTTGATCACCTTCAACTCCTGCATTCTGGTCTTGAACCTGACCCTCATTAACTCCCGCAATCCTGATTCCTTGTCCCGCACTCGCAGTTATTGTAGTTGGTCCAAGGTTTTGCACGTTCGCCGCCCTCATTTGCTCGAGGAAATTCTGCAGCATCTCATGTTGACTCTTCATCATGCTTTCGCGCAATGAATTAGCCATAGCCTCCATCTCGTCTCTTGTGATGTAGACGGAAGCTTGTCCTTCTCTTAATTCGGAGGATGCTTATTGGCTTCCCCCATGTTGGCTCCTATCAACCTTTTTTCTTGATTGTCGAGTCATTGTCTCTGAATTGGAAGTCTTCGAACTCTTGAATCTGAACTCTGAATGTAGCGGGTGCTAGTCCTTCTCAATGAAAGCACCAAAGTGTTTGCGCCAAAATTGGTCACAAACCCCAAGGATTGTGAAAGCACCAGTGTATGAATATAAATCAGTAATACTCAAACACAAATCACAGTTCTAAGCAGCAAAACAGGAATTATAAACAAGAACACACGATTTATAGTGGTTCAGCTATCTCCGGCCTACGTCCACTTCAAAGGTTTTCCTTTTTATTGATTATCCTTGCTGATTACAATCAATTACAGCGATTATAGTGAAGTAAATCGTTTAGAATAGTGATGGTTGCGAGTAGAATCAAATCCGGCAGAGTATGGACGTTCAATGGCGGAAGCTCCGAAAGATCCTTTTTCTGTTGGCTCTAGGGCTCTATTTATAGGCGTTGGAGGCCCAGATCTCGCTCAAACTTCGGGAGACTTCTTCTGGCACGTGAGTGGGCCCACGCGACCGACCCCACCAAGCTTCGTCTCGATCTGACATCGTTTCGAAGTGATTTCAAACCCATCAAGAAATGGTCCAATCGAGCTGAAACTTGGCAGGAGCAATCTTTATCTTGTATGTAAACTACTGTGAAAATTTCTTTGCATTTGGATCAGTAGATTGGAAGATATGATGGGTTCAAAATGGGGTTTATTGCATGGCTATTTGGTTCGAAACCATGCTTTCGAACCGATGGTTTCGAATCCATGGTGGCACGTGTCTTCGTGTCGACGTGGAGCGCACACTTCGCTTCGATCCAGGTTTCGCTCCGAGTTGAATGCTTCGACTCCATATATCTCGGCGCTTTCGAACCGATGGAAGACACGTTATCATGGTTGGTTGACCCAGTGGGTTCGAACTGGACTTCGTGATGGGTTTGAATTGGACTTCGTGATGGGTTCGAACTGGACCTCTATGATGGGTTCGAATTGGACTTCGTGACGGGTTCAAACTAGACCTCTGTGATGGGTTCGAACTGGACCTCGTGATGGGTTCGAACTGGACTTCGTGATGGGTTCGAACTGGACTTCGTGATGGGTTCAAACTGGACTTCGTGATCGGTTCGAACTGGACCTCTGTGATGGGTTCGAACTGGACTTCGTGATGGGTTCGAACCGGACCTCTGTGATGGGTTCAAACTGGACTTCGTGATGGGTTCGAACCGGACCTCTGTGATGGGTTCAAACTGGGCAACGTCCATTCCTCTTAACTCGAATCCATCATAACCTGAGCATACGACCTCGGATTGACTTGAAATTTGTGGTATGGACTTCTATGATCTCTCTTGTCATGTCCTATCAATTGTGGCCCGATCCGAACTCGGACAAAATTCATCGATATCCATGGTTATCCTGCAATGCATGGTCGACATTCAAGAATAATAATCATCGATTTTTAGTAAATTTTGGGTATCTCAACTTTGCCAAAAGTTGGGATAACATCGTACGACTTTTAGAAATGCGTGCATGGATTTGAAACGGAACAGTACCATGGTGCACCACTCTCCAGCGATGGTAAATCGAAGACGAGACACGGTAATCCCGTTTTACCGTAAAAATCCGGTGTCGAAAAAACGAAGGGTAAAAAACTTACGGGACCCGATTGAGATTCGGGTTGTCCTTTTTGGGATTTAATCTATCCGTTGATGGCTGAAAGCTGTCAAAGCCGTAGAACTCATCGTGGCCTTCGTTTTGACAGGTTATGAATCCCGTAACTCTAAACGAGCCAGAAGTTAGGGCCGTCCGAATAATCGATATCTACAGGGTGCAACATCCGCGGTGCAAGGTGAAACATCCGTCTGAAATAGCGAAACAGTGCCGTACGATTTTTAGAAATGCGTGCATGGATTTGAAACGGGACAAGACCATGGTGCACCACTCTCCAACGATGGTAAATCGAAGGCGAGGCACGGTAATCCCGTTTTACCGTAAAAATCCGGTGTCGAAAAAACGAAGGGTAAAAAACTTACGAGACCCGATTGAGATTCGGGTTGTCCTTTTTGGCCATTAATCAATCCGTTGACGGCTGAAAGCTGTCAAAGCCGTAGAAATCATTGTGGCCTTCGTTTTGACAGGTTATGTCTCCCGTAACTCTAAACGAGCCAGAAGTTATGGCCGTCCGAATAACCGATATCTACAGGGTGCAACATCCGCGGTGCAAGGTGCAACATCCGTCCGAAATGGCGAAACAGTGTCGTACGACTTTTAGAAATCCATGCATGGATTTGAAATGGAACAGTACCATGGTGCACCACTCTCCAGCGATGGTAAATCGAAGACGATGCACGGTAATCCCGTTTTACCGTAAAAATCCGGTGTCGAAAAAATGAAGGTTAAAAAACATGCGAGACCCGATTGAGATTCTGGTTACCCTTTTTGGGCATTAATCTATCCATTGACGGATGTAAGTGGGCAAAGCCGTAGAACTCATCGTGGCCTTCGTTTGGATAGGTTATGGCTCCCGTAACTCTAAACGAGCCAGAAGTTATGGCCGTCCGAATAATCGATATCTACAGGGTGCAACATCCGCGGTGCAAGGTGCAACATCCGTCCGTAATGGCGAAACATATCATACGAATTTTAGAAATGCATGCATGGATTTGAAACAGAACAGTACCAAGGTGCACCACTCTCCAGCGATGGTAAATCGAAGACGAGGCACGGTAATCCCGTTTTACCGTAAAAATCCGGTGTCGATAAAACGAAGGGTAAGAAACTTACGAGACCCGATTGAGATTCGGGTTGTCCTTTATGGGCATTAATCTATCCGTTGATGGCTGAAAGCGGTCAAAGCCGTAGAACTCATTGTGGCCTTCGTTTTGACAGGTTATGACTCCCGTAACTCTAAACGAGCCAGAAGTTATGGCCGTCCGAATAATCGATATCTGTAGGGTGCAACATCCGCGGTGCAAGGTGCAACATCCGTCTGAAATGGCGAAACAGTGCCGTACGACTTTTAGAAAAGCATGCATGGATTTGAAACGGAACAGTACCATGGTGTACCACTCTCCAGCGATGGTAAATCGAAGGCGAGGCACGGTAATCCCGTTTTACCGTAAAAATCCGGTGTCGAAAAAACGAAGGGTAAAAAACTTACGAGACCCGAATGAGATTCGGGTTGTCCTTTTTGGGCATTAATCAATCCGTTGACGGCTGAAAGATGTCAAAGCCGTAGAACTCATCGTGGCCTTCGTTTTGACAGGTTATGGCTCCCGTAACCCTAAACGAGCCAGAAGTTATGACCGTCCGAATAATCGATTTCTACGGGGTGCAACATCCGCGTGCAAGGTGCAACATCCGTCCGAAATGGCGAAACAGTGCCGTACGGCTTTTAGAAATGCGTGCATGGATTTGAAACGGAACAGTACCATGGTGCACCACTCTCCAGCGATGGTGAATCGAAGACGAGCCACGGTAATTCCGTTTTACCTTAAAAATCCGGTGTCAAAAAAACGAAGGGTAAAAAACTTACGAACCCCGATTGAGATTCGGTTTGTCCTTTTCGGGCTTAATCTATCCATTGACGGCTGAAAGCTGTCAAAGCTGTAGAACTCACCGTGGCCTTCGTTTTGACAGGTTATGGCTCCCGTAAATCTAAACGAGCCAGAAATTATGCCTGTCCGAATAATCTATATATACAGGGTGCAACATCCGCGGTGCAAGGTGCAACATCCGTCCAAAATTGCTAAACAGTGCCGTACGACTTTTAGAAATGCGTGCGTGGATTTGAAATGGAACAGTACCATGGTGCACCACTCTCCAACGATGGTAAATCGAAGACGAGCCACGGTAAGACCGTTTTACCGTAAAAATCCGGTGTCGAAAAAACGAAGGGTAAAAAACTTACGAACACCGATTGAGATTCGGGTTGTCCTTTTCGGGCATTAATCTATCCGTTGACGGCTGAAAGCTGTCAAAGCTGTAGAACTCACCGTGGCCTTCGTTTTGACAGGTTATGGCTCCCGTAACTCTAAACGAGCCAGAAGTTATGGCCGTCCGAATAATCGGTATCTACAGGGTGCAACATCCGCGGTGCAATGTGCAATATCCGTCCGAAATGGCGAAACAGTGTCGTACGACTTTTAGAAATGCGTGCATGGATTTGAAACGGAACAGTACCATGGTGCACCACTCTCCAGCGATGGTAAATCGAAGACGAGGCACGGTAATCCCGTTTTACCATAAAATTCCGGTGTCGAAAAAACGAAGGGTAAAAAACTTACGAGACCCGATTGAGATTCGGGTTGTCCTTTTTGGGCATTAATCTATCCGTTGACGGCTGAAAGCGGTCAAAGCTGTAGAACTCATCGTGGCCTTCGTTTAGACAGGTTATGGCTCCCGTAACTCTAAACGAGCCAAAAGTTATGGCCGTCCGAATAATTGATATCTACAGGGTACAACATCCGCGGTGCAAGGTGCAACATCCGTCCGAAATGGCGAAACAGTGCCGTACGACTTTTAGAAATGCATGCATGGATTTGAAACGGAATAGTACCATGGTGCACCACTTTCCAGTGATGGTAAATCGAAGACGAGCCACGGTAATCCCGTTTTGCCGTAAAAATCCGGTGTCGAAAAAACGAAGGGTAAAAAACATACGAAACCAAATTGAGATTCGGGTTGTCCTTTTCGGGCATTAATCTATCCGTTGCGGCTGAAAGCTGTCAAAGCTGTAGAACTCACCGTGGCCTTTGTTTTGACAGGTTATGGCTCCCGTAAATCTAAACGAGCCAAAAGTTATGGCTGTCTGAATAATCGATGTATACAGGGTGCAACATCCGCGGTGCAAGGTGCAACATCCGTCCGAAATGGCGAAACAGTGCCGTACGACTTTAAGAAATGCGTGCATGGATTTGAAACGGAACAGTACCATGGTGCACCACTCTCCAGCGATGGTAAATCGAAGACGAGCCACGGTAATCCCGTTTTACCGTAAAACTCCGGTGTCGAAAAAATGAAGGGTGAAAAAACTTACGAGACCCGATTGAGATTCGGGTTGTCCTTTTTGGACATTAATCTATCCGTTGATGGCTGAATGCTGTCAAAGCCGTAGAACTCACCGTGGCCTTCGTTTTGACAGGATATGGATCCCGTAACTCTAAACGAGCCAGAAGTTATGGCCGTCCGAATAATCGATATATACAGGGTGCAACATCCACGGTGCAAGGTGTAACATCCGTCCGAAATGGAGAAACAGTGCCGTACGACTTTTAGAAATGCGTGCAATAATTTGAAACGGAACAGTACCGTGGTTCACCACTCACCAGCAATGGTAAATCGAAGACGAGGCACGGTAATCCCATTTTACTGTAAAAATCCGATGTCGAAAAAACGAATGGTGAAAAAACATATGAGACCCGATTGAGATTCGGGTTCTCCTTTTTGGGCATTAATCTATCCGTTGATGGCTGAAATCTTTCAAAGCCATAGAACTCACCGTGGCCTTCGTTTTGACAGGTTATGGCTCCCGTAACTCTAAACGAGCCAGAAGTTATGGCCGTCCGAATAATCGATATCTACAAGGTGCAACATCCGCGGTGCAAGGTGCAACATCCGTCCGAAATGGCGAAACAGTGCCATATGACTTTTAGAAATGCGTGCATGGATTTGAAATGGAACAGTACCATTGTGCACCACTCTCCAGCGATGGTAAATCGAAGACGAGGCACGATAATCCCGTTTTACCGTAAAAATCCGGTGTCGAAAAAATGAAGGGTAAAAAACTTACGAGACCCGATCGAGATTCGGGTTCTCCTTTTTGGGCATTAATCTATCCGTTGATGGCTGAAAGATTTCAAAGCCGTAGAACTCACCGTGGCCTTCGTATTGACAGGTTATGGCTCCCGTAACACTAAACGAGCCAGAAGATATGGCCGCCCGAATAATCGATATCTACAGGGTGCAACATCTGCGGTGCAAGGTGCAACATCCGTCCGAAATGGCGAAACAGTGCCGTATGACTTTTAGAAATGCGTGCATGGATTTGAAACGGAACAGTACCATGGTGCACCACTCTCCAGCGATGGTAAATCGAAGACGAGCCACGGTAATCCCGTTTTACCGTAAAAATCCGGTGTAAAAAAAACGAAGGGTAAAAAACTTACGAACCCCGATTGAGATTCGGGTTGTCCTTTTCGGGCATTAATCTGTCCGTTGGTGGCTGAAAGCAGTCAAAGCTGTAGAACTCACATAGGCCTTCGTTTTGACAGGTTACGGCTCCCGTAAATCTAAACGAGCCAGAAGTTATGGCTGTCCGAATAATCGATATACACAGGGTGCAACATCTGCGGTGCAAGGTGCAACATTCATCCGAAATGGCGAAACAGTGCCGTACGACTTTTCGAAATGCGTGCATGGATTTGAAACGGAACAGTACCATGGTGCACCGCTCTCCAGCGATGGTAAATTGAAGACGAGCCACGGTAATCCCGTTTTACCGTAAAAATCCGGTGTCGAAAAAACGTAGGGTAAAAAACTTACGAACCCCGATTGAGATTCGGGTTGTCCTTTTCGGGCGTTAATCAATCCGTTGATGGCTGAAAGCTGTCAAAGCTGTAGAACTCACCGTGGCCTTCGTTTTGACAGGTTATGGCTCCCGTAACTCTAAACGAGCCAGAATTTATGACCATCCGAATAATCGATATCTAAAGGGTGCAACATCCGCGGTGCAAGGTGCAACATCCGTCCGAAATGGCGAAACAGTGCCGTACGACTTTTAGAAATGCGTGCATGGATTTGAAACGGAACAGTACCATGGTGCACCACTCTCCAGCGATGGTAAATCGAAGACGATGCACGGTAATCCCGTTTTACCGTAAAAATCCGGCGTCGAAAAAACGAAGGGTAAAAAAACTTACGAGACCCGATTGAGATTTGGGTTGTCCTTTTTGGGCATTAATCTATCCGTTGACGGCTGAAAGCAGTCAAAGCCGTAGAACTCACCGTGGCCTTCGTTTTGACTGGTTATGGCTCCCGTAACTCTAAACGAGCCAGAAGTTATGGCCGTCCGAATAATCGATATCTACAGGTTGCAACATCCGCGGTGCAAGGTGCAACTTCCATCAGAAATGGCGAAACAGTGCCATATGACTTTTAGAAATGCATGCATGGATTTGAAACGGAACAGTACCATGATGCACCACTCTCCAGCGATGGTAAATCGATGACGAGCCACAGTAATCCCGTTTTACCGTAAAAATCCGGTGTCGAAAAAACGAAGGGTAAAAAACTTACGAACCCAGATTGAGATTCGGGTTGTCCTTTTCGGGCATTAATCTATCCGTTAACGGCTGAAAGCTGTCAAAGCTGTAGAACTCACCATGGCCTTCGTTTTGACAAGTTATGGCTCCCGTAAATCTAAACGAGCCAGAAGTTATGGCTGTCCGAATAATCGATATACACAGTGTGCAACATCTGCGGTGCAAGGTGCAACATCCATCCGAAATGTCGAAATAGTGCCGTACGTCTTTTAGAAATGCGTGCATGGATTTGAAACGGAACAGTACCATGGTGCACCACTCTCCAACGATGGTAAATCAAAGACGACCCACGGTAATCCCGTTTTATCGTAAAAATCCGGTGTCGAAAAAACGAAGGGTAAAAAACTTACGAACCCCGATTGAGATTCGGGTTGTCCTTTTCGGGCATTAATCTATCCGTTGACGGCTGAAAGCTGTCAAAGCTGTAGAACTCACCGTGGCCTTCGTTTTGACAGGTTATGGCTCTCGTAACTCTAAACGAGCCAGAAGTTATGACCGTCCGAACAATCGATATCTACAGGGTGCAACATCCTCGGTGCAAGGTGCAACATCCGTCCGAAATGGCGAAACAGTATCGTACGACTTTTAGAAATGCGTGCATGGATTTGAACGAAACAGTACCATGGTGCACCACTCTCCAGCGATGGTAAATCGAAGGCGAGGCACGGTAATCCCGTTTTACCGTAAAAATCCGGTGTCGAAAAAACAATTGGTAAAAAACTTACAAGACCCGATTGAGATTCGGGTTGTCCTTTTTGGGCATTAATCTATCCGTTGACGGCTGAAAGCTGTCAAAGCCGTAGAACTCATCGTGGCCTTCGTTTGGACAGGTTATGACTCCCGTAACTCTAAACGAGCCAGAAGTTATGGTCGTCCGAATAATCGATATCTACAGGGTGCAACATCCGCGGTGCAAGGTGCAACATCCTTCCAAAATGGTGAAACAGTATCATACGACTTTTAGAAATGCGTGCATGGATTTGAAACAGAACAGTACCATGGTGCACCACTCTCCAGCAATGGTAAATCGAAGACGAGGCGCGGTAATCCCGTTTTACCGTAAAAATCCGATGTCGAAAAAACGAAGGGTAAAAAACATACGAGACCCGATTGAGATTCGGGCTGTCCTTTTTGGGCATTAATCTATCCTTTGACGGCTGAAAGCTGTCAAAGCTGTAGAACTCACCGTGGCCTTCGTTTTGACAGGTTATGGCTCCCGTAACTCTAAACGAGCCAAAAGATAGGACCGTCCGAATAATCGATACCTACAGGGTGCAACATCCGCGATGCAAGGTGCAACATCCGTCCGAAATGGCGAAACGGTGCCGTACGACTTTTAGAAATGCGTGCATGGATTTGAAACGGAATAGTACCATGGTGCACCACTCTCCAGCGATGGTAAATCGAAGACGAGGCACGGTAATCCTGTTTTACCGTAAAAATCCGATGTCGAAAAAACGAAGGGTAAAAAAAACTTACGAGGCCCGATTGAGATTCGGTTTGTCATTTTTGGGCATTAATCTATCCGTTGACGGCTGAAAGCAGTCAAAGCCGTAGAACTCACCGTGGCCTTCGTTTTGACAGGTTATGGCTCCCGTAACTCTAAACGAGCCAGAAGTTATAGCCGTCCGAATAATCGATATCTACAGGTCGCAACATCCGTGGTGCAAGGTGCAGCATCAGTCCGAAATGGCGAAACAATGTCATATGACTTTTAGAAATGCGTGCATGGATTTGAAACCGAATAGTACCATAGTGCACCACTCTCCAGCGATGGTAAATTGATGACGAGCCACGGTAATCCCGTTTTACCGTAAAAATCCGGTGTCGAAAAAACGAAGGATAAAAAACTTACGAACCCAGATTGAGATTCGGGTTGTCCTTTTCGGGCATTAATCTATCCATTAACGGCTGAAAGCTGTCAAAGCTGTAGAACTCAGCATGGCCTTCGTTTTGACAGGTTATGGCTCCCGTTAATCTAAACGAGCCAGAAGTTATGGCTGTCCGAATAATCGATATACACAGGGTGCAACATCCGCCGTGCAAGGTGCAACATCCGTCCGAAATGGCGAAACAGTGTCGTACGTCTTTTAGAAATGCGTGCATGGATTTGAAACGGAACAGTACAATGGTGCACCACTCTCCGGCGATGGTAAATCAAAGACGAGCCACGGTAATCCCGTTTTAACGTAAAAATCCGGTGTCGAAAAAACGAAGGGTAAAAAACTTACGAACCCCGATTGAGATTCGGGTTGTCTTTTTCGGGCATTAATCTATCCATTGACGGCTGAAAGCTATCAAAGCTGTAGAACTCACCGTGGCCTTCGTTTTGACAGGTTATGGCTCCCGTAACTCTAAACGAGCCAGAAGTTATGACCGTCCGAATAATCGATATCTACAGGGTGCAACATCCTCGGTGCAAGGTGCAACATCCGTCCGAAATGGCGAAACAGTGTCGTACGACTTTTATAAATGCGTGCATGGATTTGAAACGGAACAGTACCATGGTGCACCACTCTCCAGCGATGGTAAATCGAAGGCGAGGCACGGTAATCCCGTTTTACCGTAAAAATCCGGTGTCGAAAAAAAGAATGGTAAAAAACTTATAAGACCCGATTGAGATTCAGGTTGTCCTTTTTGGGCATTAATCTATCCGTTGACGGCTGAAAGCTGTCAAAGCCGTAGAACTCATCGTGGCCTTCGTTTGGACAGGTTATGACTCCCGTAACTCTAAACGAGCCAGAAGTTATGGTCGTCCGAATAATCGATATCTATAGGGTGCAACATCCGCGGTGCAAGGTGCAACATCCGTCCGAAATGGCGAAACAATGTCATACGACTTTTAGAAGTGCGTGCATGGATTTGAAGCGGAATAGTTCCATAGTGCACCACTCTCCAGCGATGGTAAATCGAAGACGAGCTACGGTAATCCCGTTTTACCGTAAAAATCCGGTGTAAAAAAAACGAAGGGTAAAAAACTTACGAACCCCGATTGTGATTCGGATTGTCCTTTTCGGGCATTAATCTATCCGTTGATGGCTGAAAGCAGTCAAAGCTGTAGAACTCACCGAGGCCTTCGTTTTGACAGGTTACGGCTCCCGTAAATCTAAACGAGCCAGAAGTTATGGCTGTCCGAATAATCGATATATACAGGGTGCAACATCCGCGGTGCAAGGTGCAACATCCGTCCGAAATGGCGAAACAGTGCCGTACGACTTTTCGAAATGCGTGCATTGATTTGAAACGGAATAGTACCATGGTGCACCGCTCTCCAGTGATGGTAAATTGAAGACGAGCCGCGGTAATCCCGTTTTTCCGTAAAAATCCGGTGTCGAAAAAACGAAGGGTAAAAAACTTACGAACCCCGATTGAGATTCGGGTTGTCCTTTTCGGGCATTAATCTATCCGTTGACGGTTGAAAGCTGTCAAAGCTGTAGAACTCACCGTGGCCTTCGTTTTGACAGGTTATGGCTCCCGTAATTCTAAACGAGCCAGAAGTTATGACCGTCCGAATAATCGATATCTACAGGGTGCAACATCCGCGGTGCATGGTGCAACATCCGTCCGAAATGGCGAAACAGTGCCGTACGACTTTTAGAAATGCGTGCATGGATTTGAAACGGAACAGTACCATGGTGCACCACTCTCCAGCGATGGTAAATCGAAGACGAGGCACGGTAGTCCCGTTTTACCGTAAAAATCCGGTGTCGAAAAAACGATGGGTAAAAAAACTTACGAAGCCCGATTGAGATTCGGGTTGTCCTTTTCGGGCATTAATCTATCCGTTGACGTCTGAAAGCTGTCAAAGCTGTAGAACTCACTGTGGCCTTCGTTTTGACAGGTTATGGCTCCCATAACTCTAAACGAGCCAGAAATTATGACCATCCGAATAATCGATATCTACAGGGTGCAACATCCTCGGTGCAAGGTGCAACATCCGTCCGAAATGGCGAAACAGTGTCGTACGACTTTTAGAAATGCGTGCATGGATTTGAAACGGAACAGCACCATGGTGCAGCACTCTCCAGCGATGGTAAATCGAAGGCGAGGCACGGTAATCCCGTTTTACCGTAAAAATCCGGTGTCGAAAAAACGAATGGTAAAAAACTAACAAGACCCGATTGAGATTCGGGTTGTCCTTTTTGGGCATTAATCTATCCGTTGACAGCTGAAAGCTGTCAAAGCCGTAGAACTCATCGTGGCTTTCGTTTGGATAGGTTATGACTCCCGTAACTCTAAACGAGCCAGAAGTTATGGCCGTCCGAATAATCGATATCTACAGGGTGCAACATCCGCGGTGCAAGGTGCAACATCCTTCCAAAATGGCGAAACAGTATCATACGACTTTTAGAAATGCGTGCATGGATTTGAAACAGAACAGTACCATGGTGCACCACTCTCCAGCGATGGTAAATCGAAGACGAGGCACGGTAATCCCGTTTTACCGTAAAAATCCGGTGTCGAAAAAACGAAGGGTAGAAAACTTACGAGACCCGATTGAGATTCAGGCTGTCCTTTTTGAGCATTAATCTATCCGTTGACGGCTGAAAGCGGTCAAAGCCGTAAAACTCATCGTGGCCTTCGTTTTGACAGGTTATGGCTCCCGTAACTCTAAACGAGTCAAAAGTTATGGCCGTCCGAATAATCGATATCTACAGGGTGCAACATCCGCGGTGCAAGGTGCAACATCCGTCTGAAATGGCGAAACAGTGCCGTACGACTTTTAGAAAAGCATGCATGTATTTGAAACGGAAGAGTACCATGGTGCACCACTCTCCAGCGATGGTAAATCGAAGGCGAGGCACGGTAATCCCGTTTTACCGTAAAAATCCGGTGTCGAAAAAACGAAGGGTAAAAAACTTACGAGACCCGATTGAGATTCGGGTTATCCTTTTTGGGCATTAATCTATCCGTTGACGGCTGAAAGCTGTCAAAGCCGTAGAACTCATCGTGGCCTTCGTTTTGACAGTTTATGGCTCCCATAACTCTAAATAAGCCAGAAGTAATGGCCGTCCGAATAATCGATATCTCAGGGTGCAACATCCGCGGTGCAAGGTGCAACATCCGTCCGAAATGGCGAAACAGTGTCGTACGACTTTTAGAAATGCGTGCATGGATTTGAAACGGAACAGTACCATGGTGCACCACTCATTAGCGATGGTAAATCGAAGACGAGGCACGGTAATCCCATTTTACTGTAAAAATCCGATGTCGAAAAAACGAAGGGTGAAAAAACATATGAGACCCGATTGAGATTCGGGTTCTCCTTTTTGGGCATTAATCTATCCGTTGATTGCTGAAATCTTTCAAAGCCGTAGAACTCACCGTGGCCTTCCTTTTGACAGGTTATGGCTCCCGTAACTCTAAACGAGCCAGAAGTTATGGCCGTCCGAATAATCGATATCTACAAGGTGCAACATCCGCGGTGCAAGGTGCAACATCCGTCTGAAATGGCGAAACAGTGCCATATGACTTTTTGAAATGCGTGCATGGATTTGAAATGGAACAGTACCATGGTGCACCACTCTCCAGCGATGGTAAATCGAAGACGAGGCACGATAATCCCGTTTTACCGTAAAAATCCGGTGTCGAAAAAATGAAGGGTAAAAAACTTACGAGACCCGATCGAGATTCGGGTTCTCCTTTTTGGGCATTAATCTATCCGTTGATGGCTGAAAGATTTCAAAGCCGTATAACTCACCGTGGCCTTCGTATTGACAGGTTATGGCTCCCGTAACTCTAAACGAGCCAGAAGTTATGGCCGCCAGAATAATCGATATCTACAGGGTGCAACATCTGCGGTGCAAGGTGCAACATCCGTCCGAAATGGCGAAACTGTGCCGTATGACTTTTAGAAATGCATGCATGGATTTCAAACGGAACAGCACCATGGTGCACCACTCTCCAGCGATGGTAAATCGAAGACGAGCCACGGTAATCCCGTTTTACAGTAAAAATCCGGTGTAAAAAAAATGAAGGGTAAAAAACTTACGAACCCCGATTGAGATTCGGGTTGTCCTTTTCGGGCATTAATCTGTCCGTTGATGGCTGAAAGCAGTCAAAGCTGTAGAACTCACCTAGGCCTTCGTTTTGACAGGTTACGGCTCCCGTAAATCTAAACGAGCCAGAAGTTATGGCTGTCCGAATAATCGATATACACAGGGTGCAACATCTGCGGTGCAAGGTGCAACATCCTTCCGAAATGGCGAAACAGTGCCGTACGACTTTTCGAAATGCGTGCATGGATTTGAAACGGAACAGTACCATGGTGCACCGCTCTCCAGCGATGGTAAATTGAAGACGAGCCACGGTAATCCCGTTTTACCGTAAAAATCCGGTGTCGAAAAAACGTAGGGTAAAAAACTTACGAACCCCGATTGAGATTCGGGTTGTCCTTTTCGGGCATTAATCTATCCGTTGACGGCTGAAAGCTGTCAAAGCTGTAGAACTCACCGTGGCCTTCGTTTTGACAGGTTATGGCTCCCGTAACTCTAAACGAGCCAGAAGTTATGACCATCCGAATAATCGATATCTACAGGGTGCAACATCCGCGGTGCAAGGTGCAACATCCGTCCGAAATGGCGAAACAGTGCCGTACGTCTTTTAGAAATGCGTGCATGGATTTGAAACGGAACAGTACCATGGTGCACCACTCTCCAGCGATGGTAAATCGAAGACGAGGCACGGTAATCCCGTTTTACCGTAAAAATCCGGTGTCGAAAAAACGAAGGGTAAAAAAACTTACGAGACCCGATTGAGATTTGGGTTGTCCTTTTTGGGCATTAATCTATCCGTTGACGGCTGAGAGCTGTCAAAGCCGTAGAACTCACCGTGGCCTTCGTTTTGATTGGTTATGGCTCCCGTAACTCTAAATGAGCCAGAAGTTATGGCCGTCCGAATGATCGATATCTACAGGTTGCAACATCCGCGGTGCAAGGTGCAACTTCCGTCCGAAATGGCGAAACAGTGCCATATGACTTTTAGAAATGCGTGCATGGATTTGAAACGGAACAGTACCATGATGCACCACTCTCCAGCGATGGTAAATCGATGACGAGCCACGGTAATCCCGTTTTACCGTAAAAATCCGGTGTCAAAAAAACGAAGGGTAAAAAACTTACGAACCCAGATTGAGATTCGGGTTGTCCTTTTCGGGCATTAATCTATCCGTTAACGGCTGAAAGCTGTCAAAGCTGTAGAACTCACCATGGCATTCGTTTTGACAGGTTATGGCTCCCGTAACTCTAAACGAGCCCGAAGTTATGGCTGTCCGAATAATCGATATACACAGGGTGCAACATCCGCGGTGCAAGGTGCAACATCCATCCGAAATGGCGAAACAGTGCCGTACGTCTTTTAGAAATGCGTGCATGGATTTGAAACGGAACAGTACCATGGTGCACCACTCTCCAACGATGGTAAATCAAAGACGAGCCACGGTAATCCCGTTTTATCGTAAAAATTCGGTGTCGAAAAAACGAAGGGTAAAAAACTTACGAACCCCGATTGAGATTCGGGTTGTCCTTTTCGGGCATTAATCTATCCGTTGACGGCTGAAAGCTGTCAAAGCTGTAGAACTCACCGTGGCCTTCGTTTTGACAGGTTATGGCTCTCGTAACTCTGAACGAGCCAGAAGTTATGACCGTCCGAATAATCGATATCTACAGGGTGCAACATCCTCGGTGCAAGGTGCAACATCCGTCCGTAATGGCGAAACAGTATCGTACGACTTTTAGAAATGCGTGCATGGATTTGAAACGAAACTGTACCATGGTGCACCACTCTCCAGTGATGGTAAATCGAAGGCGAGGCACGGTAATCCCGTTTTACCGTAAAAATCCGGTGTCGAAAAAACAATTGGTAAAAAACTTACAAGACCCGATTGAGATTCGGGTTGTCCTTTTTGGGCAATAATCTATCCGTTGACGGCTGAAAGCTGTCAAAGCCGTAGAACTCATCGTGGCCTTCGTTTGGACAGGTTATGACTCCCGTAACTCTAAACGAGCCAGAAGTTATGGCCGTCCGAATAATCGATATCTACAGGGTGCAACATCCGCGGTGCAAGGTGCAACATCCTTCCAAAATGGTGAAACAGTATCATACGACTTTTAGAAATGCGTGCATGGATTTGAAACAGAACAGTACCATGGTGCACCACCCTCCAGCGATGGTAAATCGAAGACGAGGCACGGTAATCCCGTTTTACCGTAAAAATCCGGTGTCGAAAAAACGAAGGGTAAAAAACATACGAGACCCGATTGAGATTCGGGCTGTCCTTTTTGGGCATTAATCTATCCTTTGACGGCTGAAAGCTGTCAAAGCTGTAGAACTCACCGTGGCCTTCGTTTTGACAGGTTATGGCTCCCGTAACTCTAAACGAGCCAAAAGTTAGGACCGTCCGAATAATCGATACCTACAGGGTGCAACATCCGCGGTGCAAGGTGCAACATCCGTCCGAAATGGCGAAACGGTGCCGTACGACTTTTAGAAATGCGTGCATGGATTTGAAATGGAATAGTACCATGGTGCACCACTCTCCAGCGATGGTAAATCGAAGACGAGGCACGGTAATCCTGTTTTACCGTAAAAATCCGGTGTCGAAAAAACGAAGGGTAAAAAAACTTACGAGGCCCGATTGAGATTCGGGTTGTCATTTTTGGGCATTAATCTATCCGTTGACGGCTGAAAGCAGTCAAAGCCGTAGAACTCACCGTGGCCTTCGTTTTGACAGGTTATGGTTCCCGTAACTCTAAACGAGCCAGAAGTTATGGCCGTCCGAATAATCGATATCTACAGGTTGCAACATCCGCGGTGCAAGGTGCAACATCCGTCCGAAATGGCGAAACAATGTCATACGACTTTTAGAAATGCGTGCATGGATTTGAAACGGAACAGTACCATAGTGCACCACTCTCCAGCGATGGTAAATTGATGACGAGCCACGGTAATCCCGTTTTACCGTAAAAATCCGGTGTCGAAAAAACGAAGGATAAAAAACTTACGAACCCAGATTGAGATTCGGGTTGTCCTTTTCGGGCATTAATCTATCCATTAACGGCTGAAAGCTGTCAAAGCTGTAGAACTCACCATGGCCTTCGTTTTGACAGGTTATGGCTCCCGTTAATCTAAACGAGCCAAAAGTTATGGCTGTCCGAATAATCGATATACACAGGGTGCAACATCCGCGGTGCAAGGTGCAACATCCGTCCGAAATGGCGAAACAGTGTCGTACGTCTTTTAGAAATGCCTGCATGGATTTGAAACGGAACAGTACAATGGTGCACCACTCTCCAGCGATGGTAAATCAAAGACGAGCCACGCTAATCCCGTTTTAACGTAAAAATCCGGTGTCGAAAAAACGAAGGGTAAAAAACTTACGAACCCCGATTGAGATTCGGGTTGTCTTTTTCGGGCATTAATCTATCCGTTGACGGCTGAAAGCTGTCAAAGCCGTAGAACTCACCGTGGCCTTCGTTTCGACAGGTTATGGCTCCCGTAACTCTAAACGAGCCAGAAGTTATGACCGTCCGAATAATCGATATCTACAGGGTGCAACATCCTCGGTGCAAGGTGCAACATCTGTCCGAAATGGCGAAACAGTGTCGTACGACTTTTATAAATGCGTGCACGGATTTGAAATGGAACAGTACCATGGTGCACCACTCTCCAGCGATGGTAAATCGAAGGCGAGGCACGGTAATCCCGTTTTACCGTAAAAATCCGGTGTCGAAAAAAAGAATGGTAAAAAACTTATAAGACCCGATTGAGATTCAGGTTGTCCTTTTTGGGCATTAATCTATCCGTTGACGGCTGAAAGCTGTCAAAGCCGTAGAACTCATCGTGGCCTTCGTTTGGACAGGTTATGACTCCCGTAACTCTAAACGAGCCAGAAGTTATGGCCGTCCGAATAATCGATATCTATAGGGTGCAACATCCGCGGTGCAAGGTGCAACATCCGTCCGAAATGGCGAAACAATGTCATACGACTTTTCGGTAATCCAAACGAAGACGGAACAGTTCCATAGTGCACCACTCTCCAGCGATGCTAAATCGAAGACGAGCTACGGTAATCCCGTTTTACCGTAAAAATCCGGTGTAAAAAAACGAAGGGTAAAAAACTTACGAACCCCGATTGTGATTCGGATTGTCCTTTTCGGGCATTAATCTATCCGTTGATGGCTGAAAGCAGTCAAAGCTGTAGAACTCACCGAGGCCTTTGTTTTGACAGGTTACGGCTCCCGTAAATCTAAACGAGCCAGAAGATATGGCTGTCTGAATAATCGATATATACAGGGTGCAACATCCGCGGTGCAAGGTGCAACATCCGTCCGAAATGGCGAAACAGTGCCGTACGACTTTTCGAAATGCGTGCATGGATTTGAAACGGAATAGTACCATGGTGCACCGCTCTCCAACGATGGTAAATTGAAGACGAGCCACGGTAATCCCGTTTTTCCGTAAAAATCCGGTGTCGAAAAAACGAAGGGTAAAAAACTTACGAACCCCGATTGAGATTCGGGTTGTCCTTTTCGGGCATTAATCTATCCGTTGACGGCTGAAAGCTGTCAAAGCTGTAGAACTCACCGTGGCCTTCGTTTTGACAGGTTATGGCTCCCGTAACTCTAAACGAGCCAGAAGTTATGACCGTCCGAATAATCGATATCTACAGGGTGCAACATTCGCGGCGCATGGTGCAACATCCGTCCGAAATGGCGAAACAGTGCCGTACGACTTTTAGAAATGCGTGCATGGATTTGAAACGGAACAGTACCATGGTGCACCACTCTCCAGCGATGGTAAATCGAAGACGAGGCACGGTAATCCCGTTTTACCGTAAAAATCCGGTGTCGAAAAAACGATGGGTAAAAAAACTTACGAGACCCGATTGAGATTCGGGTTGTCCTTTTTGGGCATTAATCTATCCGTTGACGGCTGAAAGCAGTCAAAGCCGTAGAACTCACCGTGGCCTTCGTTTTGACAGGTTATGGATCCCGTAACTCTAAACGAGCCAGAAGTTATGGCCGTCCGAATAATCGATATCTACAGGTTGCAGCATCCGCGGTGCAAGGTGCAACATCCGTCTGAAATGGCGAAACAATGTCATACGACTTTTAAAAATGCGTGCATGGATTTGAAACGGAACAGTACCATAGTGCACCACTCTCCAGCGATGGTAAATCGATGACGAGCCTCGGTAATCCCGTTTTACCGTAAAAATCCGGTGTCGAAAAAACGAAGGGTAAAAAACTAATAACCCAGATTGAGATTCGGGTTGTCCTTTTCGGGCATTAATCTATCCGTTAACGGCTGAAAGCTGTCAAAGCTGTAGAACTCACCATGGCCTTCGTTTTGACAGGTTATGGCTCCCGTAAATCTAAACGAGCCAGAAGTTATGGCTGTCCGAATAATCGATATACACAGGGTGCAACATCCGCGGTGCAAGGTGCAACATCCGTCCGAAATGGCGAAACAGTGTCGTACGTCTTTTAGAAATGCGTGCATGGATTTGAAACGGAACAGTACCATGGTGCACCACTCTCCAGCGATGGTAAATCATAGACGAGCCACGGTAATCCCGTTTTATCGTAAAAATCCGGTGTCGAAAAAAGGAAGGGTAAAAAACTTACGAACCCCGATTGAGATTCGGGTTGTCCTTTTCGGGCATTAATCTATCCGTTGACGGCTGAAAGCTGTCAAAGCTATAGAACTCACCGTGGCCTTCGTTTTGACAGGTTATGGCTCCCATAACTCTAAACGAGCCAGAAATTATGACCGTCCGAATAATCGATATCTACAGGGTGCAACATCCTCGGTGCAAGGTGCAACATCCGTCCGAAATGGCGAAACAGTGTCGTACGACTTTTAGAAATGCGTGCATGGATTTGAAACGGAACAGTACCATGGTGCAGCACTCTCCAGCGATGGTAAATCGAAGGCGAGGCACGGTAATCCCGTTTTACCGTAAAAATCCGGTGTCGAAAAAACGAATGGTAAAAAACTTACAAGACCCGATTGAGATTCGGGTTGCCCTTTTTGGGCATTAATCTATCCGTTGACAGCTGAAAGCTGTCAAAGCCGTAGAACTCATCGTGGCCTTCGTTTGGACAGGTTATGACTCCCGTAACTCTAAACGAGCCAGAAGTTATGGCCGTCCGAATAATCGATATCTACAGGGTGCGACATCCGCGGTGCAAGGTGCAACATCCTTCCAAAATGGCGAAACAGTATCATACGACTTTTAGAAATGCGTGCATGGATTTGAAACAGAACAGTACCATGGTGCACCACTCTCCAGCGATGGTAAATCAAAGACGAGGCACGGTAATCCCGTTTTACCGTAAAAATCCGGTGTCGAAAAAACGAAGGGAAAAAAACTTACGAGACCCGATTGAGATTCAGGCTGTCCTTTTTGGGCATTAATCTTTCCGTTGACGGCTGAAAGCGGTCAAAGCCGTAGAACTCATCGTGGCCTTCGTTTTGACAGGTTATGGCTCCCGTAACTCTAAACGAGCCAAAAGTTATGGCCGTCCGAATAATCGATATCTACAGGGTGCAACATCCGCGGTGCAAGGTGCAACATCCGTCTGAAATGGCGAAACAGTGCCGTATGATTTTTAGAAAAGCATGCATGGATTTGAAACGGAAGTGTACCATGGTGCACCACTCTCCAGCGATGGTAAATCGAAGGCGAGGCACGGTAATCCCGTTTTACCGTAAAAATCCGGTGTCGAAAAAACGAAGGGTAAAAAACTTACGAGACCCGATTGAGATTCGGGTTGTCCTTTTTGGGCATTAATCTATCCGTTGACGGCTGAAAGCTATCAAAGCCGTAGAACTCATCGTGGCCTTCGTTTTGACAGGTTATGGCTCCCATAACTCTAAATAAGCCAGAAGTAATGGCCGTCCGAATAATCGATATCTCAGGGTGCAACATCCGCGGTGCAAGGTGCAACATCCGTCCGAAATGGCGAAACAGTGTCGTACGACTTTTAGAAATGCGTGCATGGATTTGAAACGGAACAGTACCATGGTGCACCACTCTCTAGCGATGGTAAATCGAAGACGAGGCACGGTAATCCCGTTTTGCCGTAAAAATCCGGTGTCGAAAAAACGAAGGGTAAAAAACTTACGAGACCTAATTGAGATTCGGGTTGTCCTTTTTGGGATTTAATCTATCCATTGATGGCTGAAAGCTGTCAAAGCCGTAGAACTCATCGTGTCCTTCGTTTTGACAGGTTATGACTCCCGTAACTCTAAACGAGCCAGAAGTTATGGTCGTCCGAATAATCGATATCAACAGGGTGCAACATCCGCGGTGCAAGGTGAAACAACCGTCTGAAATGGCGAAACAGTGCCGTACGACTTTTAGAAATGCGTGCATGGATTTGAAACGGGACAAGACCATGGTGCACCACTCTCCAGCGATGGTAAATCGAAGGGAGGCACGGTAATCCCGTTTTACCGTAAAAATCTGGTGTCGAAAAAACGAAGGGTAAAAAACTTACGAGACCCGATTGAGATTCGGATTGTCCTTTTTGGCCATTAATCTATCCGTTGACGGCCGAAAGCTGTCAAAGCCATAGAACTCATCGTGGCCTTCATTTTGACAGGTTATGTCTCCCGTAACTCTAAACGAGCAAGAAGTTATGGCCGTCCGAATAACCGATATCTACAGGGTGCAACATCCGCGGTGCAAGGTGCAACATCCGTCCGAAATGGCGAAACAGTGCCGTATGACTTTTAGAAATACGTGAATGGATTTGAAACGGAACAGTACCATGGTGCACCACTCTCCCGCGATGGTAAATCGAAGACGAGCCACGGTAATCCCGTTTTACCGTAAAAATCCGGTGTCGAAAAAACGAAGGGTAAAAAACTTACGAGACCCGATTGAGATTCGGGTTGTCCTTTTTGGGCATTAATCTATCCGTTGACGGCGGAAAGCTGTCAAAGCCGTAGAACTCAACGTGGCCTTCGTTTTGACATTTTATGGCTCCCGTAACTCTAAACGAGCCAGGAGTTATGGCCGTCCGAATAATCGATATCTACAGGATTTAACATCCGCGGTGCAAGGTGCAACATCCGTCTGAAATGGCGAAACAGTGTCGTTCGACTTTTAGAAATGCGTGCATGGATTTGAAACGGAACAGTACCATGGTGCACCACTCTCCAGCGATGGTAAATCGAAGGCGAGGCACGGTAATCCCGTTTTACCGTAAAAATCCGGTGTCGAAAAAACGAAGGGTAAAAAACTTACGAGACCCGATTGAGATTCGGGTTGTCCTTTTGGGTATTAATCTATCCGTTGAAGGCTGAAAGCTGTCAAAGCCGAAGAACTCATCGTGGCCTTCGTTTTGACAGGTTATGGATCCCGTAACTCTAAACGAGCCAGAAGTTATGGCCGTCCGAATAATCGATATCTACAGGGTGCAACATCTGCGGTGCAAGGTGCAACATCCGTCCGAAATGGCGAAACAGTGCCGTACGACATTTAGAAATGCGTGCATGGATTCGACACGGAACATTACCATGGTGCACCACTCTCCAGCGATGGTAAATCGAAGGCGAGGCACGGTAATCCCGTTTTACCGTAAAAATCCGGTGTCGAGAAAACGAAGGGTAAAAGACTTACAAGACTCGATTGAGATTCGGGTCGTCCTTTTTGGGCATTAATCTATCCGTTGACGGCTGAAAGCTGTCAAAGCCGTAGAACTCATCGTCGCCTTCGTTTTGACAGGTTATGGCTCCCGTAACTCTAAACGAGCCAGAAGTTATGGCCGTCCGAATAATCGATGTCTACAGGGTGCAACATCCGCGTGCAAGGTGCAACATCCGTCCGAAATGGCGAAACAGTGTCGTACGACTTTTAGAAATGCGTGCATGGATTTGAAACGGAACAGTACCATGGTGCACCACTCTCCAGCGATGGTAAATCGAAGACGAGGCATGGTAATCCCGTTTTACCGTAAAAATCCGGTGTCGAAAAAACGAAGGGTAAAAAACTTACGAGACCCGATTGAGATTCGGGTTGTCCTTTTTAGGATTTAATCTATCCGTTGATGGCTGAAAACTGTCAAAGCCGTAGAAATCATCGTGGCCTTCGTTTTGACTGGTTATGACTCCCGTAACTCTAAACGAGCCAGAAGTTATAGCCGTCCGAATAATCGATATCTACAGGGTGCAACATCCGTCCGAAATGGCGAAACAGTGCCGTACGACTTTTAGAAATGCATGCATGGATTTGAAACGGAACAAGACCATGGTGCGCCACTCTCCAACGATGGTAAATCGAAGGCGAGGCACGGTAATCCCGTTTTACCATAAAAATCCGGTGTCGAAAAAACGAAGGGTAAAAAACTTACGAGACCGATTGAGATTCGGGTTGTCCTTTTTGGGCATTAATCTATCCGTTGACGGCTGAAAGCTGTCAAAGCCGTAGAACTCATCGTGGCCTTCGTTTTGACAGGTTATGGCTCCTGTAACTCTAAACGATCCAGAAGTTATGGTCGTCCGAATAATCGATATCTAAAGGGTGCAACATCCGCGGTGCAAGGTGCAACATCCGTCCAAAATGGTGAAACAGTGTCGTACGACTTTTAGAAATACGTGCACGGATTTGAAACGGAACAGTACCATGGTGCACCACTCTCCAGCGATGGTAAATCGAAGACGAGGCACGGTAATCCCGTTTTACCGTAAAAATCCGGTGTCGAAAAAACGAAGGTTAAAAAACTTACGAGACCCGATTGAGATTCGGGTTGTCCTTTTTAGGATTTAATCTATCCGTTGATGGCTGAATGCTGTCAAAGCCGTAGAACTCATCGTGGCCTTCGTTTTGACAGGTTATGACTCCCGTAACTCTAAACGAGCCAGAAGTTATGGCCGTCCGAATAATCGATATCTACAGGGTGCAACATCCGCGGTGCAAGGTGCAACATCAGTCTGAAATGGCGAAACAGTGCCGTAAGACTTTTAGAAATGCGTGCATGGATTTGAAACGGAACAAGACCATGGTGCACCACTCTCCAACGATGGTAAATCGAAGGCAAGGCACGGTAATCCCGTTTTACCGTAAAAATCCGGTGTCGAAAAAACGAAGGGTAAAAAACTTACGAGACCCGATTGAGATTCGGTTTGTCCTTTTTGGGCATTAATCTATCCTTTGACGGCTGAAAGATGTCAAAGCCGTAGAACTCATCGTCGCCTTCGTTTTGACAGGTTATGTCTCGCGTAACTCTAAACGAGCCAGAAGTTATGGCCGTCCGAATAACCGATATCTACAGGGTGCAACATCCGCTGTGCAAGGTGCAACATCCGTCCGAAATGGCGAAACAGTATCATACGACTTTTGGAAATGCATGCATGGATTTGAAATAGAACTGTACCAAGGTGCACCACTCTCCAGCGATGGTAAATCAAAGACGAGGCACGGTAATCCCGTTTTACCGTAAAAATCCGGTGTCGATAAAACGAAGCGTAAAAAACTTACGAGACCCGATTGAGATTCGGGTTGTCCTTTTTGGGCATTAATCTATCCGTTGACGGCTGAAAGCGCTCAAAGCCGTAGAACTCATGGTGGCCTTCGTTTTGACAGGTTATGACTCCCGTAACTCTAAACGAGCCAGATTTATGGCCGTCCGAATAATCGATATCTACAGGGTGCAACATCCGTCTGAAATGGCGAAACAGTGCCGTACGACTTTTAGAAAAGCATGCATGGATTTGAAATGGAACAGTACCATGTTGCATCACTCTCCAGCGATGGTAAATCGAAGGCGAGGCACGGTAATCCCGTTTTACCGTAAAAATCCGGTGTCGAAAAAACGAAGGGAAAAAAACTTACGAGACCCGATTGAGATTCGGGTTGTCCTTTTTCGGCATTAATCAATCCATTGACGGCTGAAAGATGTCAAAGCCGTAGAACTCATCGTGGCCTTCGTTTTGACAGGTTATGGCTCCCGTAACTCTAAACGAGCCAGAAGTTATGACCGTCCGAATAATCGATATCTACAGGGTGCAACATCCACGGTGCAAGGTGCAACATCCGTCCGAAATGGCGAAACAGTGCCGTACGACTTTTAGAAATGCGTGCATGGATTTGAGACGGAACAGTACCATGGTGCACCACTCTCCAGCGATGGTGAATCAAAGACGAGCCACGGTAATCCTGTTTTACCGTAAAAATCCGGTGTCAAAAAAACGAAGGGTAAAAAACTTACGAACCCCGATTGAAATTCGGGTTGGCCTTTTCGGGCATTAATCTATCCATTGACGGCTGAAAGCTATCAAAGCTATAGAACTCACCGTGGCCTTCGTTTTGACAGGTTATGGCTCCCGTAAATCTAAACGAGCCAGTAGTTATGCCTGTCTGAATAATCGATATATACATGGTGCAACATCCGCGGTGCAAGGTGCAACATCCGTCCGAAATGGCGAAACAGTGCCGTACGACTTTTAGAAATTCGTGCATGGATTTGAAACGGTACAGTACCATGGTGCACCACTCTCCAACGATGGTAAATCGAAGACGAGCCACGGTAAGACCGTTTCACCGTAAAAATCCGGTGTCGAAAAAACGAAGGGTAAAAAACTTACGAACCCCGATTGAGATTCGGGTTGTCATTTTCGGGCATTAATCTATCCGTTGACGGCTGAAAGCTGTCAAAGCTGTAGAACTCACCGTGGACTTCGTTTTGACAGGTTATGGCTCCCGTAACTCTAAACGAGCCAAAAGTTATGACCGTCCGAATAATCGGTATCTACAGGGTGCAACATCCGCGGTGCAATGTGCAACATCCGTCCGAAATGGCGAAACAGTGTCGTACAACTTTTAGAAATGCGTGCATGGATTTGAAACGGAAGAGTACCATGGTGCACCACTCTCCGGCGATGGTAAATCGAAGACGAGGCACGGTAATCCCGTCTTGCCATAAAAATCCGGTGTCGAAAAAACTAAGGGTAAAAAACTTACGAGACCCGATTGAGATTCGGGTTGTCCTTTTTGGGCATTAATCTATCCGTTGACGGCTGAAAGCGGTCAAAGCCGTAGAACTCATCGTGGCCTTCGTTTTGACAGTTTATGGCTCCCGTAACTCTAAACGAGCCAAAAGTTATGGCCGTCCGAATAATCGATATCTACAGGGTGCAACATCCGCGGTGCAAGGTGCAACATCCGTCCGAAATGGCGAAACAATATCATACGACTTTTAAAAATGCATGCATGGATTTGAAACAGAATAGTACCAAGGTGCACCACTCTGCAGCGATGGTAAATCGAAGGCGTGGCACGGTAATCCCGTTTTACCGTAAAAATCCGGTGTCGAAAAAACGAAGGGTAAAAAACTTACGAGACTCGATTGAGATTTGGGTTGTCCTTTTTGGGCATTAATCTTTCCGTTGATGGCTAAAAGCTGTCAAAGCCGTAGAACTCATCGTGGCCTTCGTTTTGACAGGTTATGGCTCCTATTACTCTAAACGAGCCAGAAGTTATGCCCGTCCGAATTGTCGATATCTACAGGGTGCAACATCCGAGGTGCAAGGTGCAACATCCGTCCGAAATGGCGAAACAGTGTCGTACGACTTTTAGAAATGCGTGCATGGATTTGAAACGGAACAGTACATTGGTGCACCACTCTCCAGCGTTGGTAAATCGAAGACGAGGCACGGTAATCTCGTTTTACCGTAAAAATCCGTTGTCGAAAAAACGAAGGGTAAAAAATTTACGAGACGCGATTGAGATTCGGGTTTCCTTTTTGGGCATTAATCTATCCGTTGACGGCTGAAAGCTATCAAAGCCATAGAACTCATTGTGGCCTTCGTTTTGACAGGTTATGGCTCCTGTAACTCTAAACGTGCCAGACGTTATGGCCGTCCGAATAACCGATATCTACAGGGTGCACCATCCGCGGTGCAAGGTGCAACATCCGTCCGAAATGGCGAAACAGTGTCGTACGACTTTTAGAAATGCGTGCATGGATTTGAAACGGAACAGTACCATGGTGCACCACTCTCCAGCGATGGCAAATCGAAGACGAGGCACGGTAATCCCGTTTTACCGTAAAAATCCGGTGTCGAAAAAACGAAGGGTAAAAAACTTACGAGACCCGATTGAGATTCTGGTTGTCCTTTTTGGGCATTAATCTATCCGTTGACGGCTGAAAGAGGTCAAAGCCGTAGAACTCATCGTGGCCTTCGTTTGGACAGGTTATGGCTTCCGTAACTCTAAACGAGCCAGAAGTTTTGGCCATCCGAATAATCGATATCTACGGGGTGCAACATCCGCGGTGCAAGGTGCAACATCCGTCTGTAATGGCGAAACAGTATCATACGACTTTTAGAAATGCATGCATGGATTTGAAACAGAATAGTACCAAGGTGCACCACTCTCCAGGTATGGTAAATCGAAGACGAGGCACGGTAATCCCGTTTTACCGTAAAAATCCGGTGTCGATAAAACGAAGGGTAAAAAACTTACGAGACCCGATTGAGATTCGGGTTGTTATATTTGGGCATTAATCTATCCGTTGACGCCTGAAAGCGGTCAAAGCCGTAGAACTCATTGTGGCCTTCGTTTTGACAGGTTATGACTCTCGTAACTCTAAACGAGCCAGAAGTTATGGCCGTCCGAATAATCGATATCTACAGGGTGCAACATCCGCGGTGCAAGGTGCAACATCCGTCTTAAATGGCGAAACAGTGCCGTACGACTTTTAGAAAAGCATGCATGGATTTGAAACGGAACAGTACCATGTTGCATCACTCTCCAGCGATGGTAAATCGAAGGCGAGGCACGGTAATACCGTTTTACCGTAAAAATCCGGTGTCGAAAAACGAAGGGTAAAAAACTTACGAGACCTGATTGAGATTCGGGTTGTCCTTTTTGGGCATTAATCAATCCGTTGATGGAAGAAAGATGTCATAGCCGTATAACTCATCGTGGCCTTCGTTTTGACAGTTATGGCTCCCGTAACTCTAAACGAGCCAGAAGTTATGACCGTCCGAATAATCGATATCTACAGAGTGCAATATCCGCGGTGCAAGGTGCAACATCCGTCCGAAATGGCCAAACAGTGCCGTACGACTTTTAGAAATGCGTGCATGGATTTGAAACGGAACAGTACCATGGTGCACCACTCTCCGGCGATGGTGAATCGAAGACGAGCTACGGTAATCCCGTTTTACCGTAAAAATCCGGTGTCAAAAAAACGAAGGGTAAAAAACTTACGAACCCCGATTGAGATTCGGGTTGTCCTTTTCGGGCATTAATCTATCCATTGACGAATGAAAGATGTCAAAGCTGTAGAACTCACCGTGTCCTTCGTTTTGACTGGTTATGGCTCCCGTAACTCTAAACGAGCCAGAAGTTATGACCGTCCGAATAATCGGTATCTACAGGTTGCAACATCCGCGGTGCAAGGTGCATCATCCGTCCGGAATGGCGAAACAGTGCCGTATGACTTTTAGAAATGCGTGCATGGATTTGAAACGGAACATTACCATGGTGCACCACTCTCCAACGATGGTAAATCGAAGACGAGCCACGGTAAGACCGTTTTACCATAAAAATCCGTTGTCGAAAAAACGAAGGGTAAAAAACTTACGAACCCCGATTGAGATTCGGGTTGTCCTTTTCGGGCATTAATCTATCCGTTGACGGCTGAAAGCGGTCAAAGCCGTAGAACTCATCGTGGCCTTCGTTTAGACAGGTTATGGCTCCCGTAACACTAAACGAGCCAGAAGTTATGACCGTCCGAATAATCGGTATCTACAGGTTGCAACATCCGCGGTGCAATGTGCAACATCCGCCCGAAATGGCGAAACAGTGCCGTACGACTTTTAGAAATGCATGCATGGATTTGAAATGGAACAGTACCATTGTGCACCACTCTCCAGCGATGGTAAATCGAAGACGAGCCACGGTAATCCCGTTTTACCGTAAAAACCCGGTGTGGAAAAACGAAGGGTAAAAAACTTGCGAGACCCGATTGAGATTCGGGTTGACCTTTTTGGGCATTAATCTATCCGTTGATGGCTGAAAGCTGTCAAAGCCGTAGAACTCAACGTGGCCTTCGTTTTGACAAGTTATGGCTCTCATAACTCTAAACGAGCCAGAAGTTATGGCCGTCCGAATAATCGATATCTACAGGGTGCAACATCCGCAGTGCAAGGTGCAACATCCGTCTGAAATGGCGAAACTGTGTCGTACAACTTTTAGAAATGCGTGCATGGATTTGAAACGGAACAGTACCATGGTGCACCACTCTCCAGCGATGGTAAATCGAAGGCGAGGCACGGTAATCCCGTTTTACCGTAAAAATCCGGTGTCGAAAAAACGAAGGGTAAAAAACTTACTAGACCCGATTGAGATTCGGGTTGTCCTTTTAGGCATTAATCTATCCATTGACGGCTGAAAGCTGTCAAAGCCGTAGAACTCATTGTGGCCTTCGTTTTGACAGGTTATGGCTCCCGTAACTCTAAATGAGCCAGAAGTTGTGGCCGTCCGAATAATCGATATCTACAGGGTGCAAAATCCGCGGTGCAAGGTGCAACATCCGTCCGAAATGGCGAAACAGTGTCGTACGACTTTTAGAAATGCGTGCATGGATTCGACACGGAACAGTACCATGGTGCACCACTCTCCAGTGATGGTAAATCGAAGGCGAGGCACGGTAATCCCGTTTTACCGTAAAAATCCGGTGTCGAAAAAACGAAGGGTAAAAAACTTACGAGACTCGATTGAGATTTGGGTTGTCATTTTTGGGCATTAATCTTTCCGTTGACGGTTGAAAGCTGTCAAAGCCGTAGAACTCATCATGGCCTTCGTTTTGATAGGTTATGGCTCTCATTACTCTAAACGAGCCAGAAGTTATGCCCGTCCGAATAATCGATATCTACAGGGTGCAAAATCCGCGGTGCAAGGTGCAACATCCGTCCGAAATGGCGAAACAGTGTCGTACGACTTTTAGAAAAGCGTGCATGGATTTGAAACGGAACAGTACATTGGTGCACCACTCTCCAGCGTTGGTAAATCGAAGACGAGGCACGGTAATCTCGTTTTACCGTAAAAATCCGTTGTCGAAAAAACGAAGGGTAAAAAATTTACGAGACCCGATTGAGATTCGGGTTTCCTTTTTGGGCATTAATCTATCCGTTGACGGCTGAAAGCTATCAAAGCCGTAGAACTCATTGTGGCCTTCGTTTTGACAGGTTATAGCTCCCGTAACTCTAAACGAGCCAGAAGTTATGGCCGTCCGAATAACCGATATCTACAGGGTGCAACATCCGCGGTGCAAGGTGCAACATCCGTCCGAAATGGCGAAACAGTGTCGTACGACTTTTAGAAATGCGTGCGTGGATTTGAAACGGAACAGTACCATGGTTCACCACTCTCCATCGATGGAAAATCGAAGATGAGGCACGGTAATCCCGTTTTACCGTAAAAATCCGGTGTCGAAAAAACGAAGGGTAAAAAACTTACGAGACCCGATTGAGATTCGGCTTGTCCTTTTTGGTTATTAATCTATCTGTTGACGTCTAAAAGCTGTCAAAGCTGTAGAACTCATCATGGCCTTCGTTTGGACAGGTTACGGTTCCCGTAACTCTAAACGAGACAGAAGTTATGGCCGTCCGAATAGTCGAAATCTACAGGGTGCAACATCCGCGGTGCAAGGTGCAACATCCGTCCGAAATGGCGAAACAGTATCATACGACTTTTAGAAATGCGTGCATGGATTTGAAACGGAACAGTGCCATGGTGCACCACTCTCCAGCGATGGTAAATCGAAGGCGAGGCACGGTAATCCCGTTTTACCTTAAAAATCCGGTGTCGAAAAAACGAAGGGTAAAAAACTTACGAGACTCGATTGAGATTCGGGTTGTCCTTTTCAGGCATTAATCCATCCGTTGACGGCTAAAAGATGTCAAAGCTATAGAACTCATCGTTTCCTTCGTTTTGACTGGTTATGGCTCCCGTAACTCTAAACGAGCCAGAAGTTATGGCCGTTCGAATAATCGATATCTACAGGGTGCAACATCCGCGGTGCAAGGTGCAACATCCGTCCGAAATGGTGAAACAGTACCTTACGACTTTTAGAAATGCGTGCATGGATTTGAAATGGAACAGTACCATGGTGCACCACTCTCCCGCGATGGTAAATCGAAGACGAGGCACGGTAATCCCGTTTTACGGTAAAAATCCGGTGTCTAAAAAACGAAGGGTAAAAAACTTACGCGACCCGATTGAGATTCGGGTTGTCCTTTTTGGGCATTAATCTATCCGTTGACGGCTGAAAGCGGTCAAAGCCGTAGAACTCACTATGGCCTTCGTTTAGACAGGTTATGGCTCCCGTAACTCTAAACGAGCCAGAAGTTATGGCCGTCCGAATAATCGATATCTACAGGGTGCAACATCCGCGGTGCAAGGTGCAACATCCGTCCGAATTGGCGAAACAGTGCCGTACGACTTTTAGAAATGCGTGCATGGATTTAAAACGGAACATTACCATGGTGCACCACTCTCCAGCGATGGTAAATCGAAGACGAGCCACGGTAATCCCATTTTTCCGTAAAAATCCGGTGTTTCAAAAAACGAAGGGTAAAAACTTACGAACCCAGATTGAGATTCGGGTTGTCCTTTTCTGGCATTAATCTATCCGTTGATGGCTGAAAGCTGTCAAAGCTGTAGAACTCACCGTGGCCTTCGTTTTGACAGGTTATGGATCTCGTAAATCTAAACGAGCCAGAAGTTATGGTTGTCCGAATAATTGATATATACAAGGTGCAACATCCGCGGTGCAAGGTGCAACATCCGTCCGAAATGGCGAAATAGTGCCGTACGACTTTTAGAAATGCGTGCATGGATTTGAAACGGAACAGTACCATGGTGCACCACTCTCCAGCGATGGTAAATCGAGGACGAGCCACAGTAATCCCGTTTTACCGTAAAAATCCGGTGTCGAAAAAACGAAGGGTAAAAAACTTACGAACCCCGATTGAGATTCGGGTTGTCCTTTTCGGGCATAAATCAATCCGTTGACGGTTGGAAGATGTCAAAGTTGTAGAACTCACCGTGGCCTTCGTTTTGATAGGTTATGGCTCCCGTAACTCTAAACGAGCCAGAAGTTATGACCGTCCGAATAATCGATATCTACAGGGTGCAACATCTGCGGTGCAAGGTGCAACATCCGTCCGAAATGGCGAAACAGTGCCGTACGACTTTTAGAAATGCGTGCATGCATTTGAAACGGAACAGTGCCATGGCGCACCACTCTCCAGCCATGGTAAATCGAAGGCGAGGCATGGTAATCCCGTTTTACCATAAAAATCCGGTGTCGAAAAAACGAAGGGTAAAAAACTTACGAGACTCGATTGAGATTCGGGTTGTCCTTTTCGGGCATTAATCTATCCATTGACGGCTGAAAGCTGTCAAAGCCGTAGAACTCATCATGGCCTTCGTTTTGACAGGTTATGGCTCCCGTTACTCTAAACGAGCCAGAAGTTATGCCCGTCCGAATAATCGATATCTACAGGGTGCGACATCCGCGGTGCAAGGTGCAACATTCGTCCGAAATGGCGAAACAGTGTCGTACGACTTTTAGAAATAGGTGCATGGATTTGAAACGGAATAGTACCATGGTGCACCACTCTCCAGCGATGTTAAATCGAAGACGAGGCACGGTAATCCCGTTTTACCAAAAAAATCCAGTGTTGAAAAAACGAAGGGTAAAAAACTTATGAGACCCGATTGAGATTCGGGTTGTCCTCTTTGGGATTTAATCTATCCGTTGACGGCTGAAAGCTGTCAAAGCCGTAGAACTCATTGTGGCCTTCGTTTTGACAGGTTATGACTCCCGTAACTCTAAACGAGCCAGAAGTTATGGCCGTCCGAATAATCGATATCTACAGGGTGCAACATCCGCGGTGCAAGTTGCAACATCCGTCTGAAATGGCGAAACAGTGCCGTACGACTTTTAGAAAAGCATTCATGGATTTGAAACGGAACAGTACCATGGTGCATCACTCTCCAGCGATGGTAAATCGAAGGCGAGGTACGGTAATCCCGTTTTACCGTAAAAATCCGGTGTCGAAAAAACGAAGGGTAAAAAACTTACGAGACCCGATTGAGATTCGGGTTGTCCTTTTTGGGATTTAATCTATCCGTTGACGGCTAAAAGATGTCAAAGCCGTAGAACTCATCGTGGCCTTCGTTTTGACAGGTTATGGCTCCCGTAAATCTAAACGAGCTATAAGTTATGACCGTCCGAATATTCGATATCTACGGGGTGCAACATCCGCGGTGCAATGTGCAACATCCGTCCGAAATGGCGAAATAGTGCCGTACGACTTTTAGAAATGCATGCATGGATTTGGAACGGAACAGTCCCATGGGGCACCACTCTCCAGCGATGGTGAATCGATGACGAGCCACGGTAATCCCGTTTTACCGTAAAAATCCGGTGTCAAAAAAACGAAGGGTAAAAAACTTACGAACCCCGATTGAGATTCGGGTTGTCCTTTTCGGGCATTAATCTATCCATTGACGGCTGAAAGCTGTCAAAGCTGTAGAACTCACCGTGGCCTTCGTTTTGACAGGTTATGGCTCCCGTAAATCTAAACGAGCCAGAAGTTATGCCTGTCCGAATAATCGATATATAAAGGGTGCAACATCCGCGGTTTAAGGTGCAACATCCATCCGAAATGGCGAAACAGTGTCGTACGACTTTTCGAAATGCGTGCATGGATTTGAAACGGAATAGTACCATGGAGCACCACTCTCCAGCGATGGTAAATCGGAGACGAGGCACGGTAATCCCGTTTTACCGTAAAAATCCTGTGTCGAAAAAACGAAGGGTAAAAAACTTACGAGACCCGATTGAGATTCGGGTTGTCCTTTTTGGGCATTAATCTATCCGTTGACGGCTGAAAGCGGTCAAAGCCGTAGAACTCACCGTGGCCTTCGTTTAGATAGGTTATGGCTCCCGTAACTCTAAAAGAGCCAAAAGTTATGGCCGTCCGAATAATCGATATCTACTTGGTGCAACATCCGCGGTGCAAGGTGCAACATCCGTCCGAAATGGCGAAACAGTGCCGTACGACTTTTAGAAATGCATGCATGGAATTGAAACGGAACAGTACCATGGTGCACCACTCTCCAGCGATGGTTAATCGAAGACGAGCCACGGTAATCCCGTTTTACCGTAAAAATCCGGTGTCGAAAAAACGAAGGGTAAAAAACTTACGACACCCGATTGAGAATCGGGTTGTCCTTTTTGGGCATTAATCTATCCGTTGATGGCTGAAAGCTGTCAAAGCCGTAGAACTCAACGTGGCCTTCGTTTTGACAGGTAATGGATCCCGTAACTCTAAACGAGCCAGAAGTTATGGCCGTCCGAATAATCGATATTTACCGGGTGCAACATCCGCGGTGCAAGGTGCAACATCCGTCTGAAATGGCGAAACAGTGTCGTACGACTTTTAGAAATGCATGCATGGATTTGAAACGGAACAGTACCATGGTGCACCACTCTCCAGCGATGGTAAATCGAAGGCGAGGCACGGTAATCCCGTTTTACCGCAAAAATGCGGTGTCGAAAAAACGAAGGGTAAAAAACTTACGAGACCCGATTGAGATTCGGGTTGTCCTTTTGGGCATTAATCTATCCGTTGACGGCTTAAAGCTGTCAAAGCCGTAGAACTCATCGTGGCCTTCGTTTTGATAGGTTAAGGCTCCCGTAAATCTAAACGAGCCAGAAGTTATGGCCGTTCGAATAATCGATATCTGCAGGGTGCAACATCCGCGTTGCAAGGTGCAACATCCGTTTGAAATGGCGAAACAGTGTCGTACGACTTTTAGAAATGCATGCATGGATTTGAAACGGAAAAGTACCATGGTGCACCACTCTCCAGCGATGGTAAATCGAAGGCGAGGCACGGTAATCCCGTTTTACCGTAAAAATCCGGTGTCGAAAAAACGAAGGGTAAAAAACTTACGAGACCCGATTGAGATTCGGGTTGTCCTTTTGGGCATTAATCTATCCGTTGACGGCATAAAGCTGTCAAAGCCGTAGAACTCATCGTGTCCTTCGTTTTGATAGGTTATGCCTCCCGTAAATCTAAACGAGCCAGAAGTTATGGCCGTCCGAATAATCGATATCTGCAGGGTGCAACATCCGCGGTGCAAGGTGCAATATCCGTCCGAAATGGCGAAACAGTGTCGTACGACTTTTAGAAATGCGTGCATGGATTCGAAACGGAACATTACCATGGTGCACCACTCTCCAGCGTTGGTAAGTCGAAGGCGAGGCATGGTAATCCCGTTCTACCGTATAAATGCGGTGTCGAAAAAATGAAGGGTAAAAAACTTACGAGACTCGATTGAGATTCGAGTTGTCCTTTTTGGGCATTAATCTATCCGTTGATGGCTAAAAGCTGTCAAAGCCATAGAACTCATCGTGGCCTTCATTTTGACATGTTATGGCTCCCGTTACTCTGAACGAGCTAGAAGTTATGCCCGTCCGAATAATCGATATCTACATGGTGCAACATCCGTGGTGCAAGGTGCAACATCCGTCCGAAATGGCGAAACAGTGTCGTACGACTTTTAGAAATGCTTGCATGGATTTGAAACGGAACAGTATCATGGTGAACCACTCTTCAGCGATGGTAAATCGAAGGCGAGGCACGGTAATCCCGTTTCACCGTAAAAATCCGGTGTCGAAAAAACGAAGGGTAAAAAACTTACGAGACTCGATTGAGATTCGGGTTGTCCTTTTCGGGCATTAATCTATCCGTTGAAGGCCGAAAGCTATCAAAGCCGTAGAACTCATCGTTTCCTTTGTTTTGACAAGTTATGGCTCCCGTAACTCTAAACGAGCCAGAAGTTATGGCCGTCCGAATAATCGATATGTACAGGGTGCAACATCCGCGGTGCAAGGTGCAACATCTGTCCGAAATGACGAAACAGTGCCTTACGACTTTTAGAAATGCGTGCATGGATTTGAAACGGAACAATACCATGGCGCACCACTCTCCAGCGATGGTAAATCGAAGACGAGGCATGGTAATCCCGTTTTACCGTAAAAATCCGGCGTCGAAAAAACAAAGGGTAAAAAACTTATGAGACCCGATTTAGATTCAGGTTGTCCTTTTTGGGATTTAATCTATCCGTTGATGGCTCAAAGCTGTCAAAGCCGTAGAACTCATTGTGGCCTTCGTTTTGACAGGTTGTGACTCCCGTAACTCTAAACGAGCCAGAAGTTATGGCCGTCCGAAAAATCGATATCTATAGGGTGCAACATCCGCGGTGCAAGGTGCAACATCCGTCTGAAATGGCGAAACAGTCCCTTACGACTTTTAGAAAAGCATGCATGGATTTGAAACGGAACAGTACCATGGTGCATCACTCTCCAGCGATGGTAAATCGAAGGCGAGGCACGGTAATCCCGTTTTACCGTAAAAATCCGATGTCGAAAAAACAAAGGGTAAAAAACTTACGAGACCCGATTGAGATTCGGTTTGTCCTTTTTGGGCATTAATCTATCCGTTGACGGCTGAAAGATGTCAAAGCCGTAGAATTCATTGTGGCCTTCGTTTTGACAGGTTATGGCTCCAGTAAATCTAAACGAGCCAGAAGTTATGGCTGTCCGAATAATCGATATATACAGGGTGCAACATCCGCGGTGCAAGGTGCAACATCCGTCCGAAATGGCGAAACTGTGCCGTACGACTTTTAGAAATGCGTGCATGGATTTGAAACGGAACAGTACCATGGTGCACCACTCTCCAGCGATGGTAGATCGAAGACGAGCCACGGTAATCCCGTTTTACCGTAAAAATCCGGTGTCGAAAAAAAGAAGGGTAAAAAACTTACGAACCCCGATTGAGATTCGGGTTGTCCTTTTCGGGCATAAATCTATCCGTTGATGGCTAAAAGCTGTCAAAGCTGTAGAACTCACCGTGGCCTTCGTTTTGACAGGTTATGGCTCCCGTAAATCTAAACGAGCCAGAAGTTATGACCGTCCGAATAATCGATATCTACAGGGTGCAACATCTGCGGTGCAAGGTGCAACATCCGTCCGAAATGGCGAAACAGTGCCGTACGACTTTTAGAAATGCGTGCATGGATTTGAAATGGAACAGTACCATGGTACATCACTCTCCAGCGATGGTAAATCGAAGACGAACCGCGGTAAGACCGTTTTACCGTAAAAATTCGGTGTCGAAAAAACGAAGGGTAAAAAACTTACGAACCCCGATTGAGATTCGGGTTGTCCTTTTCGGGCATTAATCTATCCGTTGACGGCTGAAAGCTGTCAAAGATGTAGAACTCACCGTGGCCTTCGTTTTGACAAGTTATGGCTCCCGTAACTCTAAACGAGCCAGAAGTTATGACCGTCCGAATAATCGATATCTACAAGGTGCAACATCCGCGGTGCAAGGTGCAACATCAGTCCGAAATGGCGAAACAGTGGCGTACGACTTTTAGAAATGCATGCGCGGATTTGAAACGGAACAGTACCATGGTGCACCACTCTCCAGCGAAGGTAAATCGAAGACGAGGCACGGTAATCCCGTTTTACCGTAAAAATCCGGTGTCGAAAAAACGAAGGGTAAAAAACTTACGAGACCCGATTGAGATTCGGGTTGTCCTTTTTGGGCATTAATCTATCCGTTGACGGCTGAAAGCTGTCAAAGCTGTAGAACTCACCGTGGCCTTCGTTTAGACAGGTTATGGCTCCCGGAACTCTAAACGAGCCAGAAGTTATGGCCGTCTGAATAATCGATATCTACAGGGTGCAACATCCGCGGTGCAAGGTGCAACATCCGTCCTAAATGGAGAAACGGTGTCGTACGACTTTTAGAAATGCGTGCATGGATTTGAAATGGAACAGTACCATGGTGCACCACTCTCCAGCGATGGTAAATCGAAGAGGAGCCACGGTAAGACCGTTTTACCGTAAAAATCCGGTGTCGAAAAAACGAAGGGTAAAAAACTTACGAACCCCGATTGAGATTCGGGTTGTCCTTTTCGGGCATTAATCTATCCGTTGACGGCTGAAAGCTGTCAAAGCTGTAGAACTCACTTTGGCCTTCGTTTTGACAAGTTATGGCTCCCGTAACTCTAAACGAGCCAGAAGTTATGACCGTCCGAATAATCGATATCTACAAGGTGCAACATCCGCGGTGCAAGGTGCTACATCCGTCCGAAATGGCGAAACAGTTCCGTACAACTTTTAGAAATGCATGCATGGATTTGAAACGGAACAGTACCATGGTGCATCACTCTCCAGCGATGGTAAATCAAAGACGAGGCACGGTAATCCCGTTTTACCGTAAAAATCCATTGTCGAAAAAACGAAGGGTAAAAAACTTACGAGACCCGATTGAGATTCGGGTTGTCCTTTTTTGGCATTAATCTATTCGTTGACGGTTGAAAGCGGTCAAAGCCGTAGAACTCACCGTGGCCTTCGTTTAGACAGGTTATGTCTCCCGTAAATCTAAACGAGCCAAAAGTTATGGCCGTCCGAATAATCGATATCTACAGGGTGCAACATCCGCGGTGCAAGGTGCAACATCCGCGGTGCAAGGTGCAACATCCGTTCGAAATGGCGAAACAGTGCCGTACGACTTTTAGAAATGCGTGCATGGATTTGAAACGGAACAGTACCATGGTGCACCACTCTCCAGCGATGGGAAGTCGAAGACGGGCCACGGTAATCCCGTTTTACCGTAAAAATCCGGTGTCGAAAAAACGAAGGGTAAAAAACTTACGAGACCCGATTGAGATTCAGGTTGTCCTTTTTGGGCATTAATCTATCTGTTGATGGCTGAAAGCGGTCAAAGCCGTAGAACTCATCGTGGCCTTCGTTTTGACAGGTTATGGCTCCCGTAACTCTAAACGAGCCAGAAGTTATGGCCGTCCGAATAATCGATATCTACAGGATGCTACATCCGCGGTGCAAGGTGCAACATCCGTCTGAAATGGCGAAACAGTGCCGTACTACTTGTAGAAATGCGTGCATGGATTTGAAACGGAACAGTTCCATGGTGCACCACTCTCCAGCGATGGTAAATCGAAGGCGAGGCACGGTAATCCCGTTTTACCGTAAAAATCCGGTGTCGAAAAAACGAAGGGTAAAAAACTTACGAGACCCGATTGAGATTCGGGTTGTCCTTTTGGGCATTAATCTATCCGTTGACGGCTGAAAGCTGTCAAAGCCGTAGAACTCAACGTGGCCTTGGTTTTGACAGGTTATGGCTACCGTAACTCTAAACGAGCCAGAAGTTATGGCCGTCCGAATAATCGATATTTACAGGGTGCTACATCCGCGGTGCAAGGTGCAACATCCGTCCGAAATGGCGAAACAGTGTCGTACGACTTTTAGAAATGCGTGCATGGATTCGAAACGGAACATTACCATGGTGCACCACTCTCAAGCGATGGTAAATCGAAGGCTTGGCACGGTAATCCCGTTTTACCGTAAAAATCCGGTGTCGAAAAAACAAAGGGTAAAAAACTTACGAGACTCGATCGAGATTCGGGTTGTCCTTTTTGGGCATTAATCTATCCGTCGACGCCTGAAAGCTGCCAAAGCCGTAGAACTCATCGTGGCCTTCGTTTTGACACGTTATGGCTCCCATTACTCTAAACGAGCCAGAAGTTATGCCCGTCCGAATAATAGATATCTACAGGGTGCAACATCCGCGGTGCAAGGTGCAACATCCGTCCGAAATGGCGAAACAGTGTCGTACGACTTTTAGAAATGCGTGCATGGATTTGAAACGGAACAGTACCATGGTGCACCACTCTCCAGCGATGGTAAATCGAAGACGAGGCACGGTAATCTCGTTTTACCGTAAAAATCCGTTGTCGAAAAAACGAAGGGTAAAAAACTTACGAGACCCGATTGAAATTCGGGTTGTCCTTTTTGGGCATTAATCTATCCGTTGACGGCTGAAAGCTGTCAAAGCCGTAGAACTCATCGTGGCCTTCGTTTGACAGGTTATGGCGCACGTAACTCTAAACGAGTCAGAAGTTATTACCGTCCGAATAATCGATATATACAGGGTGCAACATTCGCGGTGCAAGGTGCAACATCCGTCTGAAATGGCGAAACAGTGCCGTATGACTTTTACAAATGCGTGCATGGATTTGAAATGGAACAGTATCATGGTGCACCACTCTCCAGCAATGGTAAATCGAAGGCGAGGCACGGTAATCTCGTTTTACGTAAAAATCCTGTGTCGAAAAAACGACGGGTAAAAAACTTACGAGACCCGATTGAGATTCGGGTTTCCTTTTTGGGCATTAATCTATCCGTTGACGGTTGAAAGCTATCAAAGCCGTAGAACTCATTGTGGCCTTCGTTTTGACAGGTTATGGCTACTGTAACTCTAAACGAGCCAGAAGTTATGGCCGTCCGAATAACCGATATCTACAGGGTGCAACATCCGCGGTGCAAGGTGCAACATCCGTCCGAAAGGGCGAAATAGTGTCGTACGACTTTTAGAAATCCGTGCATGGATTTGAAACGGAACATTACCATGGTGCACCACTCTCCATCGATGGTAAATCGAAGACGAGGCACGGTAATCCTGTTTTACCGTAAAAATCCGGTGTCGAAAAAACGAAGGGTAAAAAACTTACGAGACCCGATTGAGATTCGAGTTGTCCTTTTTGGGCATTAATCTATCCGTTGACAGCTGAAAGAAGTCAAACCTGTAGAACTCATCGTGGCCTTTGTTTGGACAGGTTATGCTTTCCGTAACTCTAAACGAGCCAGAAGTTATGGCCGTCCGAATAATCGATATCTACATGGTGCAACATCCACGGTGCAAGGTGCAACATCCGTCCGAAATGGCGAAACAGTATCATACGACTTTTAGAAATGCGTGCATGGATATGAAATGGAAAAGTGCCATGGTGCACTACTCTCCAGCGATGGTAAATTGAAGGCGAGGCACGGTAATCCCGTTTTACCGTAAAAATCCGGTGTCGAAAAAACGATGGGTAAAAAACTTACGAGACTCGATTGAGATTCGGGTTGTCCTTTTCGGGCATTGATCTATCCGTTGACGGCTGAAAGCTGTCAAAGCCGTAGAACTCATCGTTTCCTTCGTTTTGACAGGTTATGACCCCCGTAACTCTAAACGAGCCAGAAGTTATGGCCGTCCGAATAATCGATATCTATAGGGTGCAACATCCGCGGTGCAAGGTGCAACATCCGTCCGAAATGGAGAAACAGTGCCTTACGACTTTTAGAAATGCGTGCATGGATTTGAAACGGAACAGTATCATGGTGCACCACTCTCCAGCGATGGTAAATTGAAGACGAGGCACGGTAATCCCGTTTTACCATAAAAATCCGGTGTCGAAAAATCGAAGGGTAAAAAACTTACGAGACCCGATTGATATTTGGGTTGTCCTTTTTGGGCATTAATCTATCCGTTAACGACTGAAAGCGGTCAAAGCCGTAGAACTCACCGTGGCCTTCGTTTAGACAGGTTATGGCTCCCGTAACTCTAAACGAGCCAGAAGTTATGGCCGTCCGAATAATCGATATCTACAGGGTGCAACATCCACGGTGCCAGATGCAACATCCGTTCGAAATGGCGAAACAGTATCATACGACATTTAGAAATGCGTGCATGGATTTGACACGGAACAGTGCCATGGTGCACCACTCTCCAGCGATGGTAAATCGAAGGCGAGGCACGGTAATCCCGTTTTACCGTAAAAATCCGGTGTCGAAAAAACGTAGGGTAAAAACTTAAGAACCCAGAATGAGATTCGGGTTGTCCTTTTCTGGCATTAATCTATCCGTTGACGGCTGAAAGCTGTCAAAGCTGTAGAACTCACCGTGGCCTTCGTTTTGACAGGTTATGTCTCCCGTAAATCTAAACGAGCCAGAAGTTATGGCTGTCGGAATAATCGATATATACAGGGTGCAACATCCGCGGTGCAAGGTGCAACATCCGTCCGAATTGGCGAAACAGTGCCGTACGACTTTTAGAAATGCATGCATGGATTCGAAACGGAACATTACCATGGTGCACCACTCTCCAGCGATGGTAAATCGAAGACGAGCCACGGTAATCCCGTTTTATCCTAAAAATCCGGTGTCGAAAAAACGAAGGGTAAAAACTTAAGAACCCAGATTGAGATTCGGGTTGTCCTTTTCTGGCATTAATCTATCCGTTGACGGCTAAAAGCTGTCAAAGCTGTAGAACTCACTGTGGCCTTCGTTTGGACAAGTTATGGCTCCCGTAAATCTAAACGAGCCAGAAGTTATGGCTGTCCGAATAATCGATATACAGGGTGCAACATCCACGGTGCAAGGTGCAACATCCGTCCGAAATGGCGAAACTGTGCCGTACGACTTTTAGAAATGCGTGCATGGATTTGAAACGGAACAGTACCATGGTGTACCACTCTCCAGCGATGGTAGATCGAAGACGAGCCACGGTAATCCCGTTTTACCGTAAAAATCCGGTGTCGAAAAAACGAAGGGTAAAAAACTTACGAACCCCGATTGAGATTCGGGTTGCCCTTTTCGGGCATAAATCTATCCGTTGACGGATAAAAGCTGTCAAAGCTGTAGAACTCACCGTGGCCTTCGTTTTGACAGGTTATGGCTCCCATAAATCTAAACGAGCCAGAAGTTATGACCGTCCGAATAATCGATATCTACAGGGTGCAACATCTGCGGTGCGAGGTGCAACATCCGTCCGAAATTGCGAAACAGTGCCGTACGACTTTTAGAAATTCGTGCATGGATTTGAAACGGAACAGTGCCATGGTGCACCACTTGCAGCGATGGTAAATCGAAGGCGAGGCACGATAATCCCGTTTTACCGTAAAAATCCGGTGTCGAAAAAACGAAGGGTAAAAAACTTACGAGACACGATTGAGATTCGGGTTGTCCTTTTTGGGCATTAATCTATCCGTTGATGGCTGAATGCTGTCAAAGCCGTAGAACTCATCGTGGCCTTCGTTTTGACAGGTTATGGCTCCCGTTGCTCTAAACGAGCCAGAAGTTATGCCCGTCCGAATAATCGATATCTACAGGGTGCGACATCCGCGGTGCAAGGTGCAACATCCGTCCGAAATGGCGAAACAGTGTCGTACGACTTTTAGAAATGCGTGCATGGATTTGAAACAGAACAGTACCATGGTGCACCACTCTCCAGCGATGGTAAATTGAAAACGAGGCATGGTAATCCCGTTTTACCGTAAAAATCCGGTGTCGAAAAAACGATGGGTAAAAAACTTACGAGACCCGATTGAGATTCGGGTTGTCCTTTTTGGGATTTAATCTATCCGTTGATGGCTGAAAGCTGTCAAAGCCGTAGAACTTATTATGGCCTTCGTTTTGACAGGTTATGACTCCCGTAACTCTAAACGAGCCAGAAGTTATGGCCGTCCGAATAATCGATATCTACAGGGTGCAACATCCGCGGTGCAAGATGCAACATCCGTCCGTAATGGAGAAACAGTGCCGTACAACTTTTAGAAAAGCATGCATGGATTTGAAACGGAACAGTACCACGGTGCATCACTCTCCAGCGATGGTAAATCGAAGGCGAGGCGCGGTAATCCCATTTTACCGTAAAAATCCGGTGTCGAAAAAACGAAGGGTAAAAAACTTACGAGACCCGATTGAGATTCGGGTTGTCCTTTTTGGGCATTAATCTATCCGTTGACGGCTGAAATATGTCAAAGCCGGATAACTCATCGTGGCCTTCGTTTTGACAGGTTATGGCTCCCGTAACTCTAAACTAGCCAGAAGTTATGACCGTCCGAATAATCGATATCTACAGGGTGCAACATCCGCGGTGCAAGGTGCAACATCCGTCCGAAATGGCGAAACAGCGCTGTACGACTTTTAGAAATGCGTGCATGGATTTGAAACGGAACAGTCCCATGGTGCACCACTCTCCAGCAATGGTGAATCGAAGACGAGCCACGGTAATCCCGTTTTACCGTAAAAATCCGGTGTCAAAGAAACGAAGGGTAAAAAACTTACGAACCCCGATTGAGATTCGGGTTGTCCTTTTCGGGCATTAATCTATCCATTGACGGCTAAAATCTATCAAAGCTGTAGAACTCACCGTGGCCTTCGTTTTCACAGGTTATGGCTCCCGTAAATCTAAACGAGCCAGAAGTTATGCCTGTCCGAATAATCGATATATACAGGGCGCAACATCCGCGGTGCAAGGTGCAACATCCGTCCGAAATGGCGAAACAGTGCCGTACGACTTTTAGAAATGCGTGCATGGATTTGAAACAGAACAGTACCATGGTGCACCACTCTCCAGCGATGGTAAATCGAAGACGAGCCACGGTAATACCGTTTTACCGTAAAAATCCGGTGTCGGAAAAACGAAGGGTAAAAAACTTACGAACCCCGATTGAGATTCGGGTTGTCCTTTTCGGGCATTAATCTATCCGTTGACGGCTGAAAGCTGTCAAAGCTGTAGAACTCACCGTGGCCTTCGTTTTGACAGGTTATGTCTCCCGTAACTCTAAACGAGCCAAAACTTATGACCGTCCGAATAATCAATATCTACAGGGTGCAACATCCGCGGTGCAAGGTGCAACATCCGTCCGAAATGGCGAAACAATGCCGTACAACTTTTAGGAATGCGTGCATGGATTTGAAATAGAACAATACCATGGTGCACCACTCTCCAGCGATGGTAAATCGAAGACGACGCACGGTAATCCCGTTTCACCGTAAAAATCCGGTGTCGAAAAAACGAAGGGTAAAAAACTTACGAGACCCGATTGAGATTCGGGTTGTCCTTTTTGGGCATTAATCTATCCGTTGACGGCTGAAAGCAGTCAAAGCCGTAGAAAGGCCTTCGTTTAGACAGGTTATTGCTCCCGTAACTCTAAACGAGCCAAAAGTTTTGGTCGTCCGAATAATCGATATCTACAGGGTGCAACGTCCGCGGTGCAAGGTGCAACATCCGTCCGAAATGGCGAAACAGTGTAGTACGACTTTTAGAAATGCGTGCATGGATTTGAAACGGAACAGTACCATGGTGCACCACTCTCCAGCGATGGTAAATCGAAGACGAGCCACGGTAATCCCGTTTTACCGTAAAAATCCGGTGTCGAAAAAACGAAGGGTAAAAAACTTACGAGACCCGATTGAGATTCGGGCTATCCTTTTTAGGTATTAATCTATCCATTGATGGCTGAAAGTTGTCAAAGCCGTAGAACTCAACGTGGCCTTCATTTTGACAGGTTATGGATCCCGTAACTCTAAACGAGCTAGAAGTTATGGCCGTCCGAATAATCGATATCTACAGGGTGCAACATCCGCGGTGCAAGGTGCAACATTCGTCTGAAATAGCGAAACAGTGTCGTACGACTTTTAGAAATGCATGCATGGATTTGAAAAGGAACAGTACCATGGTGCACCACTCTCCAGCGATGGTAAATCGAAGGCGAGGCATGGTAATCCCGTTTTACCGTAAAAATTCGGTGTCGAAATAACGAAGGGTAAAAAACTTACGAGACCCGATTGAGATTCGGGTTGTCCTTTTGGGCATTAATCTATCCGTTGACAGCTGAAAGCTGTCAAAGTCGTAGAACTCATCGTGGCCTTCGTTTTGACAGGTTATGGCTCCCGTAAATCTAAACGAGCCAGAAGTTATGGCCGTCCGAATAATCGATATCTACAGGGTGCAACATCCACGGTGCAAGGCGCAACATCCGTCCGAAATGGCGAAACAGTGTCGTACGACTTTTAGAAATGCGTGCATGGATTCGAAACGGAACATTTCCATGGTGCACCACTCTCCAGCGATGGTAAATCGAAGGCGAGGAACGGTAATCCCGTTTTAACGTAAAAATCCGGTGTCGAAAAAACGAAGGGTAAAAAACTTACGAGACTCGATTGAGATTCAGGTTGTCCTTTTTGGGCATTAATCTATCCGTTGACGGCTGAAAGCTGTCAAAGCCGTAGAACTCATCGTGGCCTTCGTTTTGACATGTTATGGCTCCCGTTACTCTAAACGAGCCAGAAGTTATGCCCGTCCGAATAATCGATATCTATAGTGTGCAACATCCGCGGTGCAAGGTGCAACATCCGTCCGAAATGGCGAAACACTGTCGTACGACTTTTAGAAATGCGTGCATGGATTTGAAACGGAACAGTACCGTGGTGCACCACTCTCCAGCGATGGTAAATCGAAGGCGAGGCACGGTAATCCCGTTTTACCGTAAAAATCCGGTGTCGAAAAAACGAAGGGTAAAAAACTTACGAGACTCGATTGAGAATCGGGTTGTCCTTTTCGGGCATTAATCTATCCGTTGATGGCCGAATGCTTTCAAAGCCGTAGAACTCATCGTTTCCTTTGTTTTGACTGGTTATGGCTCCCGTAAATCTAAACGAGCCAGAAGTTATGGCCGTCCGAATAATCGATATCTACAAGGTGCAACATCCGCGGTGCAAGGTGCAACATCCGTCCGAAATGGCGAAACAGTGCCTTACGACTTTTAGAAATGCGTGCATGGATTTGAAACGGAACAGTACCATGGTGCACCACTCTCCAGCGATGGTAAATCGAAGACGAGGCACGGTAATCCCGTTTTACCGTAAAAATCCGGTGTCGAAAAAACGAAGGGTAAAAAACTTACGAGACTCGATTGAGAATCGGGTTGTCCTTTTCGGGCATTAATCTATCCGTTGATGGCCGAATGCTTTCAAAGCCGTAGAACTCATCGTTTCCTTTGTTTTGACTGGTTATGGCTCCCGTAACTCTAAACGAGCCAGAAGTTATGGCCGTCCGAATAATCGATATCTACAGGGTGCAACATCCGCGGTGCAACGTGCAACATCCGTCCGAATTGGCAAAACAGTGCCGTACGACTTTTAGAAATGCGTGCATGGATTTGAAACGGAACATTACCAAGGTGCACCACTCTCCAGCGTTGGTAAATCGAAGACGAGCCACGGTAATCCCGTTTTACCGTAATAATCCGGTGTCGAAAAAACGAAGGGTAAAAAACTTACGAGACCCGATTGAGATTCGGGCTATCCTTTTTAGGTATTAATCTATCCATTGATGGCTGATAGTTTTCAAAGCCGTAGAACTCAATGTGGCCTTCATTTTGACAGGTTATGGCTCCCGTAACTCTAAACGAGCTAGAAGTTAAGGCCATCCGAATAATCGATATCTACAGGGTGCAACATCCGCGGTGCAAGGTGCAACATCCGTCTGAAATGGCGAAACAGTGTCGTACGACTTTTAGAAATGCATGCATGGATTTGAAAAGGAACAGTACCATGGTGCACCACTCTCCAGCGATGGTAAATCGAAGGCGAGGCATGGTAATCTCGTTTTACCGTAAAAATCCGGTGTCGAAATAACGAAGGGTAAAAAAATTACGAGACCCGATTGAGATTCGGGTTTTCCTTTTGGGCATTAATCTAGAAGTTGTAGAACTCATCGTGGCCTTCGTTTTGACAGGTTATGACTCCCGTAAATCTAAACGAGCCAGAAGTTATGGCCGTCCGAATAATCGATATCTACAGGGTGCAACATCCGCGGTGCAAGGCGCAACATCCGTTTGAAATGGCGAAACAGTGCCGTACGACTTTTAGAAATGTGTGCATGGATTCGAAACGGAACATTTCCATGGTGCACCACTCTCCAGCGATGGTAAATCGAAGGCGAGGAACGGTAATCCCGTTTTACCGTAAAAATCCGGTGTCGAAAAAACGAAGGGTAAAAAACTTACGAGACTCGATTGAGATTCAGGTTGTCCTTTTTGGGCATTAATCTATCCGTTGACGGCTGAAAGCTGTCAAAGCCGTAGAACTCATCGTGGCCTTCGTTTTGACATGTTATGGCTCCCGTTACTCTAAACGAGCCAGAAGTTATGCCCGTCCGAATAATCGATATCTACAGTGTGCAACATCCGCGGTGCAAGGTGCAACATCCGTCCGAAATGGCGAAACAGTGTCGTACGACTTTTAGAAATGCGTGCATGGATTTGAAACGGAACAGTACCGTGGTGCACCACTCTCCAGCGATGGTAAATCAAAGGCGAGGCACGGTAATCCCGTTTTACCGTAAAAATCCGGTGTCGAAAAAACGAAGGGTAAAAAACTTACGAGACTCGATTGAGAATCGGGTTGTCCTTTTCGGGCATTAATCTATCCGTTGATGGCTGAATGCTTTCAAAGCCGTAGAACTCATCATTTCCTTTGTTTTGACTGGTTATGGCTCCCGTAACTCTAAACGAGCCAGAAGTTATGGCCGTCCGAATAATCGATATCTACAGGGTGCAACATCCGCGGTGCAAGGTGCAACATCCGTCCGAAATGGCGAAACAGTGCCTTACGACTTTTAGAAATGCGTTCATGGATTTGAAACGGAACAGTACCATGGTGCACCACTCTCCAGCGATGGTAAATCGAAGACGAGGCACGGTAATCCCGTTTTACCGTAAAAATCCGGTGTCGAAAAAACGAAGGGTAAAAAACTTACGAGACCCGATTGAGATTCGGGTTGTCCTTTTTGGGCATTAATCTATCCGTTGACGGCTGAAAGCGGTCAAAACCGTAGAACTCACCGTGGTCTTCGTTTAGACAGGTTATGGCTCCCGTAACTATAAACGAGCCAGAAGTTATGGCCGTCCGAATAATCGATATCTACAGGGTGCAACATCCGCGGTGCAACGTGCAACATCTGTCCGAATTGGCGAAACAGTGCCGTACGACTTTTAGAAATGCGTGCATGGATTTGAAACGGAACATTACCAAGGTGCACCACTCTCCAGCGATGGTAAATCGAAGACGAGCCACGGTAATCCCGTTTTACCATAAAAATCCGGTGTCGAAAAAACGAAGGGTAAAAACTTACGAACCCAGATTGAGATTCGGGTTGTCCTTTTCTGGCATTAATCTATCCTTTGACGGTTGAAAGCTGTCAAAGCTGTGGAACTCACCGTGGCCTTCGTTTTGACAGGTTATGGCTCCCGTAAATCTAAACGAGCCAGAAGTTATCGCTGTCCGAATAATCGATATATACAGGGTGCAACATCCGCGGTGCAAGGTGCAACATCCGTCCGAAATGGCGAAACAGTGTCGTACGACTTTTAGAAATGCGTGCATGGATTTGAAACAGAACAGTACCATGGTGCACCACTCTCCAGCGATGGTAAATCGAAGACGAGCCACGGTAATCCCGTTTTACCGTAAAAATCCGGTGTCGAAAAAACGAAGGGTAAAAAACTTACGAACCCCGATTGAGATTCGGGTTGTCCTTTTTGGGCATAAATCTATCCGTTGATGGTTGGAAGATGTCAAAGCTATAGAACTCACCGTGGCCTTCGTTTTGATAGGTTATGGCTCCCGTAACTCTAAATGAGCCAGAAGTTATGACTGTCCGAATAATCGATATCTACAGGGTGCAACATCTGTGGTGCAAGGTGCAACATCCGTTCGAAATGGCGAAACAGTGCCGTACGACTTTCAGGAATGCGTGCATGGATTTGAAATGGAACAGTGCCATGGTGCACCACTCTCCATCGATGGTAAATCGAAGGTGAGGCACGGTAATCTCGTTTTACCATAAAAATCCGGTGTCGAAAAAACGAAGGGTAAAAAACTTACGAGACTCGATTGAGATTCGGGCTGTCTTTTTTGGGCATTAATCTATCCGTTGACGACTGAAAGCTGTCAAAGCCGTAGAACTCATCGCGGCCTTCGTTTTGACAGGTTATGGCTCCCGTTACTCTAAACGAGCCAGAAGTTATGCCCGTCCGAATAATCGATATCTACAGGGTGCGACATCTGCGGTGCAAGGTGCAACATCCGTCCGAAATGGCGAAACAGTGCCGTACGACTTTTAGGAATGCATGCATGGATTTGAAACGGAACAGTGCCATGGTGCACCTCCGTCGATGGTAAATCGAAGGCGAGGCACGGTAATCTCGTTTTACCATAAAAATCCGGTGTCGAAAAAACGAAGGGTAAAAAACTTACGAGACTCGATTGAGATTCGGGCTGTCTTTTTTGGGCATTAATCTATCCGTTGACGACTGAAAGCTGTCAAAGCCGTAGAACTCATCGCGGCCTTCGTTTTGATAGGTTATGGCTCCCGTTACTCTAAACGAGCCAGAAGTTATGCCCGTCCGAATAATCGATATCTACAGGGTGCGACATCTGCGGTGCAAGGTGCAACATCCGTCCGAAATGGCGAAACAGTGCCGTACGACTTTTAGGAATGCATGCATGGATTTGAAACGGAACAGTGCCATGGTGCACCTCCGTCGATGGTAAATCGAAGGCGAGGCACGGTAATCCCGTTTTACCGTAAAAATCCGGTGTCGAAAAAACGAAGGGTAAAAAACTTACGAGACTCGATTGTGATTCGGGTTGTCCTTTTTGGGCATTAATCTATACGTTGACGGCTGAAAGCTGTCAAAGCCGTAGAACTCATCGTGGCCTTCGTTTTGACAGGTTATGGCTCCCGTTAGTCTAAACGAGCCAGAAGTTATGCCCGTCCGAATAACCGATATCTATAGGGTGCAACATCCGCGGTGCAAGGTGCAACATCCATCTGAAATGGCGAAACAGTGGCTTACGACTTTTAGAAAAGCATGCACGGGTTTGAAACGGAACAGTACCTTGGTGCATCACTCTCCAGCGGTGGTAAATCGAAGGCGAGGCACGGTAATCCCGTTTTACCGCAAAAATCCGGTGTCGAAAAAACGAAGGGTAAAAAATTTACGAGACCCGATTGAGATTCGGGTTGTCCTTTTTAGGCATTAATCTATCCGTTGACGCCTGAAAGATGTCAAAGCCGTAGAACTCATCATGGCCTTCGTTTTGACAGGTTATGGCTCCCGTAACTCTAAACGAGCCAGAAGTTATGACCGTCAGAATAATCGATATCTACAGGGTCCAACATCCGCGGTACAAGGTGCAACATCCGTCCGAAATGGCGAAACAGTGCCGTATGACTTTTACAAATGTGTGCATGGATTTGAAACGGAACAGTACCATGGTGCACCACTCTCCAGCGATGGTGAATCGAAGACGAGCCACGGTAATCCCGTTTTACCATAAAAATCCGGTGTCAAAAAAACGATGGGTAAAAAACTTACGAACCCCGATTGAGATTCGGGTTGTCCTTTTCGGGCATTAATCTATCCATTGACGGCTGAAAGCTGTCAAAGCTGTAGAATTCACCGTGGCCTTCATTTTGACATGTTATGGCTCCCGTAACTCTAACGAGCCAGAAGTTATGACCGTCCGAATAATCGATATCTACAGGGTGCAACATCCGCGGTGCAAGGTGCAACATCCGTCCGAAATGGCGAAACAGTATCGTACGACTTTTAGAAATGCGTGCATGGATTTGAAACGGAACAGTACCATGGTGCACCACTCTCCAGCGAAGGTAAATCGAAGACGAGGCACGGTAATCCCGTTTTACCGTAAAAATCCGGTGTCGAAAAAACAAAGTTTAAAAAACTTACGAGACCCAATTGAGATTCGGGTTGTCCTTTTTGGGAATTAATCTATTCGTTGATGGCTGAAAGCTGTCAAAGCCGCAGAACTCACCGTGGCCTTCGTTTAGACAGGTTACGGCTCCCATAACTCTAAACGAGGCAAAAGTTATGGCCGTCCGAATAATCGATATCTACAGGGTGCAACATCCGCGGTGCAAGGTGCAACATCCGTCCGAAATGGCGAAACAGTGCCGTACGACTTTTAGAAATGCATGCATGGATTTGAAACGGAACAGTACCATGGTGCACCACTCTCCAGCGATGGTAAATCGAAGACGAGCCACGGTAATCCCGTTTTACCGTAAAAATCCGGTGTCGAAAAAACGAAGGGTAAAAAACTTACGAGACCCGATTGAGATTCGGGTTGTCCTTTTTGGGCATTAATCTATCCGTTGACGGCTGAAAGCTGTCAAAACCGTAGAACTCAACGTGGCCTTCGTTTTGACTGGTTATGGCTCCCGTAACTCTAAACGAGCCAGAAGTTATGGCCGTCCGAATAATCGATATCTACAGGGTGCAACATCCACGGTGCAAGGTGCAACATCCGTCTGAAATGGCGAAACAGTGCCGTACGACTTTTAAATGCGTGCATGGATTTGAAACGGAACAGTACCATGGTGCACCACTCTCCAGCGATGGTAAATCGAAGGCGAGGCATGGTAATCCCGTTTTACCGTAAAAATCCGGTGTTGAAAAAACGATGGCTAAAAAACTTACGAGACCCGATTGAGATTCGGTTTGTCCTTTTTGGGCATTAAACTATCCGTTGACTGCTGAAAGCGGTCAAAACCGTGGAACTCATCATGGCCTTCGTTTTGACAGGTTATGGCTCCTGTAACTCTAAACGAGCCAGAAGTTATGGCCGTCTGAATAATCGATATCTACAGGGTGCAACATCCGCGGTGCAAGGTGCAACATCCGTCCGAAATGGCGAAACAGTGCCGTACGACTTTTAGAAATGCGTGCATGGATTTGAAACGGAACAGTACCATGGTGCGCCACTCTCCAGCGATGGTAAATCGAAGGCGAGGCACGGTAATCCCGTTTTACCGTAAAAATCCGTGGTCGAAAAAACGAAGGTTAAAAAACTTACGAGACTCGATTGAGATTCGGGTTGTCCTTTTTGGGCATTAATCTATCCGTTGACGGCTGAAAGCTGTCAAAGCCGTAGAACTCATCGTGGCCTTCGTTTTGACAGGTTATGGCTCCCGTTAGTCTAAACGAGCCAGAAGTTATGCCCGTCTGAATAATCGATATCTACAGGGGGCAACATCCGCGGAGCAAGGTGCAACATCCGTCCGAAATGGCGAAACAGTGTCGTACGACTTTTAGAAATGCGTGCATGGATTTGAAACGGAACAGTACCATGGTGCACCACTCTCTAGCGATGGTAAATCGAAGACGAGGCACGGTAATCTCGTTTTACCGTAAAAATCCGTTGTCGAAAAAACGAAGGGTAAAAAACTTACGTGATCCGATTGAGATTCGGGTTGTTCTTTTTGGGCATTAATCTATCCGTTGACGGCTGAAAGCTGTCAAAGCCGTAGAACTCATCATGGCCTTCGTTTTGACAGGTTATGGATCCCGTTACTCTAAACGAGCCAGAAGTTATTGCCGTCCGAATAATCGATATATACAGGGTGCAATATCCGCGGTGCAAGGTGCAACATCCGTCCGAAATGACGAAACAGTGCCGTAAGACTTTTAGAAATGTGTGCATGGATTTGAAACAAAACAATATCATGGTGCACCACTCTCCAGCGATGGTAAATCGAAGGCGAGGCACGGTAATCCCGTTTTACCGTAAAAATCCTGTGTCGAAAAAACGAAGGGTAAAAAAATTACGACACCCGATTGAGATTCGGGTTGTCCTTTTTGGGCATAATCTATCCGTTGATGGCTGAAAGCTGTCAAAGCCGTAGAACTCATCGTGGCCTTCGTTTGGACAGGTTATGGTTCCCGTAACTCTAAACGAGCCAGAAGTTATGGCCGTCCGAATAATCGATATCTACAGGGTGCAACATCCGCAGTGCAAGGTGCAACATCCGTCCGAAATGGCGAAACAGTGCCGTATGACTTTTAGAAATGCATGCATGGATTTGAAATGGAACAGTACCATGGTGCACCACTCTCCAGCGATGGTAAATCGAAGGCGAGGCACGGTAATCCCGTTTTACTGTAAAAATCCGGTGTCGAAAAAACGAAGGGTAAAAAACTTACGAGACTCGATTGAGATTCGGGTTGTCCTTTTCGGGCATTAATCTATCCGTTGACGGCTGAAAGCTGTCAAAGCTGTAGAACTCATCGTTTCCTTCGTTTTGATAGGTTATGGCTCCCATATCTCTAAACGAGCCAGAAGTTATGGCCATCCGAATAATCGATATCTACAGGGTGCAACATCCGCGGTGCAAGGTGCAACATCCGTCCGAAATGGCGAAACAGTGCCTTACGACTTTAAGAAATGCACGCGTGGATTTGAAACGGAACAGTACCATGGTGCACCGCTCTCCAGCGATGGTAAATCGAAGACGAGGCACGGTAATCCCGTTTTACCGTACAAATCCGGTGTCGAAAAAACGAAGGGTAAATAATTTACGAGAACCGATTGAGATTCGGGTTGTCCTTTTGGGCATTAATCTATCCGTTGACGGCTGAAAGCGGTCAAAGCCGTAGAACTCACCGTGGCCTCCGTTTAGACAGGTTATGGCTCCCATAACTCTAAACGAGCCGGAAGTTATGGTCGTCCGAATAATCGATATCTACAGGGTGCAACATCCGCGGTGCAAGGTGCAACATCCGTCCGAATTGGCGAAACAGTGCCGTACGACTTTTTGAAATGCGTGCATGGATTTGAAACGGAACATTACCATGGTGCACCACTCTCCAGCGATGGTAAATCGAAGACGAGCCACGGTATTCCCGTTTTACCGTAAAAATCCGGTGTCGAAAAAACGAAGGGTAAAAAACTTACGAACCCAGATTGAGATTCCAGGTGTCCTTTTCTGGCATTAATCTATCCGTTGACGGCTGAAAGCTGTCAAAGCTGTAGAACTCACCATGGCCTTCGTTTTGACGGGTTATGGCTCCCGTAAATCTAAACGAGCCAAAAGTTATGGTTTTCCGAATAATTGATATATACAGGGTGCAACATCCGCGGTGCAAGGTGCAACATCCGTCCGAAATGGCGAAACAGTGCCGTACGACTTTTAGAAATGCGTGCATGGATTTGAAACGGAACAGTACCATGGTGCACCACTCTACAGCGATGGTGAATCTAAGACGAGCCACGGTAATCCCGTTTTACCGTAAAAATCCGGTGTCGAAAAAACGAAGGGTTGAAAACTTACGAACCCCGATTGAGATTCGGGTTGTCCTTTTCGGGCATAAATCTATCCATTGACGGCTGAAAGCTGTCAAAGCTGTAGAACTCACCGTAGCCTTCGTTTTGATAGGTTATGGCTCCCGTAACTCTAAACGAGTCGGAAGTTATGACCGTCCGAATAATCGATATCTACAGGGTGCAACATCTGCGGTGCAAGGTGCAACATCCGTCCAAAATGGTGAAACAGTGCCGTACGACTTTTAGAAATGCGTGCATGGATTTGAAACGGAACAGTGCCATGGTGCACCACTCTCCAGTGATGGTAAATCGAAGGCGAGGCACGGTAATCCCTTTTACCGTAAAAATCCGGTGTCAAAAAAAAAGAAGGGTAAAAAACTTACGAGACTCGATTGAGATTCGGGTTGTCCCTTTTGGGCATTATTCTATCCGTTGACGGCTGAAAGCTGTCAAAGCTGTAGAACTCATTGTGGCCTTCGTTTTGACAGGTTATGGCTCCCGTTACTCTAAACGAGCAAGAAGTTATGCCCGTCCGAATAATCGATATGTACAGGGTGAGACATCCGCGGTGCAAGGTGCAACATCCGTCTGAAATGGCAAAACAGTGTCGTACGACTTTTAGAAATGCGTGCATGGATTTGAAATGGAACAGTACCATGGTGCACCGCTCTCGAGCGATGGTAAATCGAAGACGAGGCACGGTAATCCCGTTTTACCGCAAAAATCCGGTGTCGAAAAAACGAAGGGTAAAAAACTTACGAGACCCGATTGAGATTTGGGTTGTCCTTTTTGGGCATTAATCTATCCGTTGATGGCTGAAAGCGGTCAAAGCCGTAGAACTCACCGTGGCCTTCGTTTTGACAGATTATGGCTCCCGTAACTCTAAACGAGCCAGAAGTTACGGCCGTCCGAATAATCGATATCTACAGGGTGCAACATCCGCGGTGCAAGGAGCAACATCCGTCTGAAATGGCGAAACAGTGTCGTACGACTCTTAGAAATGCGTGCATGGATTTGAAACGGAACAGTACCATGGTGCACCACTCTCCATCGATGGCAAATCGAAGGCGAGGCACGGTAATCCCGTTTTACCGTAAAAATCCGATGTCGAAAAAACGAAAAGTAAAAAACTTACGAGGCCCGATTGAGATTCGGCTTGTTCTTTTTGGGCATTAGTCTATCCGTTGACGGCTGAAAGCTGTCAAAGCCGTAGAACTCATCGTGGCCTTTGTTTTGACAAGTTATGGCTCCCTTAACTCTAAACGAGCCAGAAGTTATGGCCGTCCGAATAATCGATATCTACAGGGTGCAACATCCGCGGTGCAAGGTGCAACATCCGTCCGAAATGGCGAAACAGTGTCGTACGACTTTTAGAAATGCATGCATGGATTTGAAACAGAACAGTGCCATGGTGCACCACTCTCCAGCGATGGTAAATCGAGGACGAGGCACGGTAATCCCGTTTTACTGTAAAAATTCGGTGTCGAAAAAACGAAGGGTACAAAACTTACGAGAACCGATTGAGATTCGGGTTGTCGTTTTTGGGCATTAATCTATCCGTTGACGGCTGAAACTTTTCAAAGCTGTAGAACTCATTGTGGCCTTCGTTTTGATAGGTTATGACTCCCGTAACTCTAAACGAACCAGAAGTTATGGTCGTCCGAATAATCGATATCTACAGGGTGCAACATCCGAGGTGCAAGGTGCAACATCCATCTGAAATGGCGAAACAGTGCCGTACGACTTTTAGAAAAGTGTGCTTGGATTTGAAACGGAACATTACCATGGTGCATCACTCTCCAGCAATGGTAAATCGAAGGCGAGGCACGGTAATCCCGTTTTACCGTAAAAATCCGGTGTCGAAAAAACGAAGGGTAAAAAACTTACGAGACCCGATTGAGATTCGGGTTGTCCTTTTTGGGAATTAATCTATCCGTTAACGGTTGAAAGCTGCCAAAGCCGTAGAACTCATCGTAGCCTTTGTTTAGACAGGTTATGGCTCACGTAACTCTAAACGAGCCAGAAGTTATGACCGTCCGAATAATCAATATCTACAGGGTGCAACATCCGCGGTGCAAGGTGCAACATCCGTCCGAAATGGCGAAACAGTGCCGTACGACTTTTAGAAATGCGTGCATGGATTTGAAACGGAACAGTACCATAGTGCACCACTCTCCAGCGATGGTAAATCTGTTGAGTCAAGATTTTTATAGAGTTTAGATTTCTGACAAAGGAATAAGCCGTGATCGACAAAAAGAAGTTATTCATTTAAGAAACACAAAGAGCTCCATATATTAGAGGTTGATTATTTGGTATGTTAGTAATTTATGTTAAAATCTATCCTCAAATAATCATATAACTTCAATCTTTCAATATATATACATATGCACATTAACTGTGCAAATTGGACTAAACCGGTCGACCGGTTGAAAATAAGGTGGTCGACCGTTTTTGCCCAGAATGCACAGATAACATGCACACATGCACATAACGTATATATATTTGAATTCCTGTCTACCGGTCCATTTTTGACCTGTCGACCGTTTTTAAACAGAAAGCAACTTTTCCAAAAGACACTTCTCTTCTCCAAAGGTTGCATCTCCTATCTTTCATCAATGATCATAACTCTTAATGGCAACTGTTCACAAAGAGTTACAACTATTTTTCTCTATATATACTCATCTAAATCATTGATTCAAACACAAGTTTTTACACGATCATATATGCTCTCTAATCTAATCTCTAACACTCCTGCATTATAAAAATTAATTTAGCTTATTGAATCATTGAAATTATTTCATATCTTTTGATTCAATAAGTAAATACCTTCTTTAGTCTTTACAAAACATCATTCATATTCTTTGAGGATAAGATTATAGGAAGGGTGTACTACTAGTGACAAATCCGTGTTTTCAAGAACACAAGTTGTCAACAACAATTGTATTTGTTTTTGTTGAAGTCCTCGTGTTGTAAGAGGCAAGTGTTGAAGTCCTCGGTGTTGTAAGAGGCAAGTGTTGAAGTCCTCAGTGTATTAGAGGCGTGAAATCCCGTTCGGCTGTTCGGGTATTGTAAACCTGTTCCTCCGGGTGAAGCGAGGTAGTTAATGGTGAAAATCCAGATAGGAGTCTGGGACTGGACGTAGGACGGTGCTCCGAACCAGTATAAAAATCTCTGGTGTGATTTTTTTTATTTTCTATTTACAATGCTATTATCATCTATTTCCGCATTTGTATTGTAATCCATATTACACGATCCGTGTATACTATATTAGCACATATAATTGTATACACACCACACTTTCATTTGGTATCAGAGCACGGTCATCATATAACCGTAACACAGTTATTTGATATATTCTTGTAATATGGCAAATAACGCAAGTACTAGCACTCAAAACACCACTTACACAGAAGGGCAATCGACACAAAGACCTCCATTTTTCAATGGTCTTAACTATAGTTATTGGGCAACACTTATGTCATTCTTTTATGCAATCAAGTAGTTATGATGCTTGGAATGCTACTCAAAGAGAAATAGTGAATCCAACAACTGATTATTCAGAATGGACTGTGGCTGAGAAAACGGCAGCAGCCGTAAATGCAAGAGCAATAAATATGTTGTTCTGTGCATTAGACCAAAATGAATATAACCGTGTTAGTATCTGCACTACTGCATATCAAATTTGGCAAACGCTAAAAATCACTCATGAAGGTACTAACAAGGTTAAACAAGCCAAAATAGCCATGCTGAAAAGTCAATTTCAAAATTTCAAAATGAAACCAAATGAAACAATCAATGACATGTATTCACGGTTTCAAACTATTCACCATGCACTTATTGGGTTAGGACAAAAGTATTCTGATTTTGATGTTGTTTCAACAGTCCTACATTCTCTGACTAATGAATGGGAAGGAAAAGTATTAGCAATTGAAGAAGCTAATGACCTTTCCGTCATGAAGCCAGATGAATTGATAGGAAATTTAATGTCCTATGAAGCAAATTTGCACGCTAGAAAAGAACAGAAAGAAGAAAAGAAAAATGTAGCATTTCATGTTGAGAAAGATGAAAATGAATCAGATTCTGAAGATGAAGATTTGGCGTTCATTGCTAAAGGTTTCAAAAAATTCCTAAAATATCGAAAAGCCAGTCGCTACAATAAAAGGAAACCTGGATCAAATAAACCATCTTCATCTGCTATAGAATGTTTCAACTGCCATAAAAAGGGACACATGCAGAAGGACTGTCCAGAACAAAAGAAAAAGTCAGAAAATAACAAATTCAAATATAAGAAGGACAAATCAAAGAAACGAGCCTTCTCAGTAACATGGGATGATTCAGAGTCATCTTCATCAGAAAGTGAAAGTGATTCGGAGAATGAACAAGCTAATGTTTGTTTTATGGCAACAGAAGATGAGGTACAAATTCCTACATTTGATGAATTACTTGATATTAATGCTGAATTGATAGTCAAATATAAAGACATAAAACGTCAATTAAAAGTAGTCAAAGCAGATTTAAGTAGAGCAGAGTTTGAACGAGATATGTTAAAAGATGAGAAGAAAATATTAGAAGAAGAACTTGAAAATATTCAAGAATCATCATCTAATGTTGACTCTCAAATATCTCTTTTGAGTCAAGAAATAGAAGCTCAAAAAGAGAAAAATAATGCTCTCACTACTGAAAATCATGAACTTAAAGCAAAAGTCAAAATTCTAGACCTAGAAAAAGCTAGTTTACAAACAAAGTTTGATGACATTACTCAAAATGTTTCTAACTTTAACAAAGGTCGAGAAAATTTGACTAAAATCATTGAAAGTTCACAATCTATTTCAGATAAACAAGGTTTGGGATATAACAAACATGAAACTAAGAAACATCTTAGAAATAAAAGGAAGAAGAAAGTACAAAAAACTGAAGCTAAGAAAAATCTTAGTTTATTATATTTCAAACCAAAACCAATAGTGAAATTTCAAAAGAAAGATGTCAAGACTATCAAAATATGGGTTCCTAAAACAAATAACAATTTGATTAGGAACAAATACATTCAGCAATTCATGAATACTGTGCATCTTAATAATAATTATATATATAAAGGGGATACCGGTCCCATATGGGTTTGGACTCCTAAGACCTAACTCTTAGGACCCTATAAAAAGTGGGTACCATGGACTTAATTCTATTTTTTGCAGGTCCTACTTAAGAAAAGAGGAAAATGGATATTCTGGCTGATATACTCCTATATTATTCCATTATCTATTATTCCTTTTTGTCGATGACAAAGGGGGAGAAAGTGCTAACAATTATTTGCAGGAATATATATATATAAGACAAAATCTCAGGGGGAGATCACATATTCAGGGGGAGATTCAGAACTTCAGATATATGTTGTCATCAATCAAAAAGGGGGAGAATGTTGAGTCAAGATTTTTATAGAGTTTTGATTTCTGACAAAGGAATAAGCCGTGATCGACAAAAAGAAGTTATTCATTTAAGAAACACAAAGAGCTAAATATATTAGAGGTTGATTATTTGGTATGTTAGTAATTTATGTTAAAATCTATCCTCAAATAATCATATAACTTCAATCTTTCAATATATATACATATGCACATTAACTGTGCAAATTGGACTAAACCGGTCGACCGGTTGAAAATAAGGTGGTCGACCGTTTTTGCCCAGAATGCACAGATAACATGCACACATGCACATAACGTATATATATTTGAATTCCTGTCTACCGGTCCATTTTTGACCTGTCGACCGTTTTTAAACAGAAAGCAACTTTTCCAAAAGACACTTCTCTTCTCCAAAGGTTGCATCTCCTATCTTTCATCAATGATCATAACTCTTAATGGCAACTGTTCACAAAGAGTTACAACTATTTTTCTCTATATATACTCATCTAAATCATTGATTCAAACACAAGTTTTTACACGATCATATATGCTCTCTAATCTAATCTCTAACACTCCTGCATTATAAAAATTAATTTAGCTTATTGAATCATTGAAATTATTTCATATCTTTTGATTCAATAAGTAAATACCTTCTTTAATCTTTACAAAACATCATTCATATTCTTTGAGGATAAGATTATAGGAAGGGTGTACTACTAGTGACAAATCCGTGTTTTCAAGAACACAAGTTGTCAACAACAATTGTATTTGTTTTTGTTGAAGTCCTCGTGTTGTAAGAGGCAAGTGTTGAAGTCCTCGGTGTTGTAAGAGGCAAGTGTTGAAGTCCTCAGTGTATTAGAGGCGTGAAATCCCGTTCGGCTGTTCGGGTATTGTAAACCTGTTCCTCCGGGTGAAGCGAGGTAGTTAATAGTGAAAATCCAGATAGGAGTCTGGGACTGGACGTAGGACGGTGCTCCGAACCAGTATAAAAATCTCTGGTGTGATTTTTTTTATTTTCTATTTACAATGCTATTATCATCTATTTCCGCATTTGTATTGTAATCCATATTACACGATCCGTGTATACTATATTAGCACATATAATTGTATACACACCGCACTTTCAAAATCGAAGACGAGCCACGTTAATCCCGTTTTACCATAAAAATCCGGTGTCAAAAAAACGAAGGGTAAAAAACTTACGAACCCCGATTGAGATTCGGGTTGTCCTTTTCGGGCATTAATCTATCCGTTGACGGCTGAAAGCTTTCGAAGCTGTAGAAATCAACGTGGCCTTCGTTTTGACAGGTTATGGCTCCCGTAAATCTAAACGAGCCAGAAGTTATGGCTGTCCGAATAATCGATATATATACAGGGTGCAACATCCGTGGTGCAAGGTGCAACATCCGTACGAAATGTCGAAACAGTGCCGTACGACTTTTAAAAATGCATGCATGGATTAGAAATGGAACAGTACCATGGTGCACCACTCTCCAGCGATGGTAAATCGAAGACGAGCCACGGTAATCCCGTTTTACCGTAGAAATCCGGTGTCGAAAAAACGAAGGGTAAAAAACTTACGAGACCCGATTGAGATTCGGGTTGTCCTTTTCGGGCATTAATCTATCCGTTGACGGCTGAAAGCTGTCAAGACTGTAGAACTCACCGTGGCCTTCGTTTTGACAGGTTATGGCTCTCGTAACTCTACACGAGCCAGAAGTTATGCCCATCCGAATAATCGATATCTATAGGGTGCGACATCCGCGGGGCAAGGTGCAACATCCGTCCGAAATGGCGAAACAGTGCCGTACGACATTTAGAAATGCGTGCATGGATTTGAAACAGAACAGTACAATGGTGCACCACTCTCCAGCGATGGTAAATCGAAGACGAGGCACGGTAATCCCGTTTTACCGTAAAAATCCGGTGTCAAAAAAACGAAGGGTAAAAAACTTACGAGACCCGATTGAAATTCGGGTTGTCCTTTTTGGGCATTAATCTATCCGTTGACGGATGAAAGTGGTCAAAGCCGTAGAACTCATCGTGGCCTTCGTTTTGACAGGTTATGGCTCCTATAACTCTGAACGAGCCAGAACTTATGGCCGTCCGAATAATCGATATCTACAGGGTGCAACATCCGCGGTGCAAGGTGCAACATCCGTCCGAAATGGCGCAACAGTGCCGTACGACTTTTAGAAATGCGTGCATGGATTTTAAAGGGAACAGTACCATGGTGCACCACACTCCAGCGATGGTAAATCGAAGACGGGGCACGGTAATCCCGTTTTACCGTAAAAATCCGGTGTCGAAAAAACTAAGGGTAAAAAACTTACGAGACCCGATTGAGATTCGGGTTGTCCTTTTTGGGCATTAATCTATCTGTTGACGGCTGAAAGCTGTCAAAGCCGTAGAACTCAATATGGCCTTCATTTTGACAGGTTATGGCTCCCGTAACTCTAAACGAGCCAGAAGTTATTGCCGTCCGAATAATCGATATCTACAGGGTGCAACATCCGCGGTGCAAGGTGCAACATCCGTCCGAAATGGCGAAACAGTGTCGTACGACTTTTAGAAATGCGTGCATGGATTTGAAACGGAACAGTCCATGGTGCACACTCTCCATCGATGGCAAATCGAAGACGAGGCACGCTAATACCGTTTTACCGTAAAAATCCGGTGTCAAAAAAACGAAGGGTAAAAAACTAACGGGACTCGATTGAGATTCGGGTTGTCCTTTTTAGGCATTAATCTATCCATTGACAGCTTAAAGCTGACAAAGCCGTAGAACTCATCGTGGCCTTCGTTTTGGCAGGTTATGGCTCCCATAACTCTAAATGAGCCAGAAGTTATGGCCGTCCGAATAATCGATATCTACAGGGTGCAACATCCGCGGTGCAAGGTGCAACATCCGTCTGAAATGGCGAAACAGTGTCGTACGACTTTTAGAAATGCGTGCATGGATTTGAAACGGAACACTACCTTGGTGCTCCACTATCCAGCGATGGTAAATCGAAGACAGGGCACGGTAATCCCGTTTTACCGTAAAAATCCGGTGTCGAAAAAACGAAGTGTAAAAAACTTACGAGACCCGATTGAGATTCGGGTTGACCTTTTTGGGCATTAATCTATCCGTTGACGGCTGAAAGCGGTAAAAGCCGTAGAACTCATCGTGGCCTTAGTTTTGATAGGTTATGACTCCCGTAACTCTAAACGAGCCAGAAGTTATGGTCGTCCGAATAATCGATATCTACAGGTGCAACATCCGCGGTGCAAGGTGCAACAACCGTCCGAAATGGCGAAACAGTGTCGTACGACTTTTATAAATGCGTGCTTGGATTTGAAACAGAACAGTACCATGGTGCACCACTCTCCAGTGATGGTAAATCGAAGGCGAGGCACCGTAATCCCGTTTACCGTAAAAATCCGGTGTCGAAAAAACGAAGGGTAAAAAACTTACGAGACCCGATTGAGATTCGGGTTGTCCTTTTCGGGCATTAATCTATCCGTTGACGGCTCAAAGATGTCAAAGCCGTAGAAATCACCGTGGCCTTCGTTTTGATAGGTTATGACACCCGTAACTCTAAACGAGCTAGACGTTATGGCTGTCCGAATAATCAATATATACAGGGTGCAACATCCACGGTGCAACGTGCAACATCCATTCGAAATGGCGAAACAGTGCCGTACGACTTTTAGAAATGCGTGCATGGATTTGAAACGGAAAAGTACCATGGTGCACCACTCTCAAGTAATGGTAAATCGAAGACGAGCCACGGTAATCCCGTTTAACCGTAAAAATCCGGTGTCGAAAAAACGAAGGTTAAAAACTTACGAACCCCGATTGAGATTCGAGTTGTCCTTTTCGGGCATTAATCTATCCGTTGACGGCTGAAAGCTGTCAAAGCTGTAGAACTCACCATGGCCTTCGTTTTGACAGGTTATGTCTCCCTTAAATCTAAACGAGCCAGAGGTTATGGCTGTCCGAATAATCGTTATATACAAGGTGCAACATCCACGGTGCAAGGTGCAACATCCGTCCGAAATGGCGAAACAGTGCCGTACAACTTTTAGAAATGCGTGCATGGATTTGAAATGAAACAGTACCATGGTGCACCACTCTCCAGCGATGGTAAATCGAAGACGAGTCACGGTAATCCTGTTTTACCGTAAAAATCCGGTGTCGAAAAAACGAAGGGTAAAAAACTTATGAACCCCGATTGAGATTCGGGTTGTCCTTTTCGGGCATTAATCTATCCGTTGACGGCTGAAAGCTGTCAAAGCTGTAGAACTCACCGTGGCCTTCGTTTTGACAGGTTATGGCTCCCGTAACTCTAAACGAGCCAAAAGTTATGACCGTCCGAATAATCGATATCTACAGGGTGCAACTTCCGCGGTGCAAGGTGCAACATCCGTCCGAAATGGCGAAACAGTGCCGTACGACTTTTAGAAATGCGTGCATGGATTTGAAACGGAACAATACCGTGGTGCACCACTCTAATGCGATGGTAAATCGAAGAGGAGGCACGGTAAACCCGTTTTACCGTAAAAATCCGGTGCCGAAAAAACGAAGGGTAAAAAACATACGAGACCCGATTGAGATTCGGGTTGTCCTTTTTGGGCAATAATCTATACGTTGACGGCAGAAAACCGTCAAAGCCGTAGAACTCACCGTGACCTTCATTTAGACATGTTATGGCTCCCGTAACTCTAAACAAGCCAGAAGTTATGGCCGTCTGAATAATCGATATCTACAGGGTGCAACATCCACGGTGCAAGGTGCAACATCCGTCCGAAATGGCGAAACAGTGTCGTACGACTTTTAGAAATGCGTGCATGGATTTGAAATGGAACATTACCATGGTGCACCACTCTCCAGCGATGGTAAATCGAAGACGAGCCACGGTAATCCCGTTTTACCGTAAAAATCCGGTGTCGAAAAAACGAAGGGTAAAAAACTTACAAACCCAGATTGAGATTCGGGTTGTCCTTTTCGGGCATTAATCTATCCGTTGACGGTTGAAAGCTGTCAAAGCTTTAGAACTCATCGTGGCCTTCGTTTTGATACGTTATGGCCCCCGTAACTCTAAACGAGCCAGAAGTTATGACCGTCCGAATAATCGATATCTACAGGGTGCAACATCCGCGGTGCAAGGTGCAATTTCCGTCCGAAATGGCGAAACAGTGTCGTACGACTTTTAGAAATGCGTGCATGGATTTCAAATGGAACAGTGCCATGGTGCACCACTCTCCAGCGATGGTAAATCGAAGGCGAGGCACAGTAATCCCGTTTTACCGTAAAAATCCGGTGTCGAAAAAACGAAGTGTAAAAAACTTACGAGACTCGATTGAGATTCGGGTTGTCCTTTTCGGGCATTAGTCTATCCATTGATGGCTGAAAGCAGTCAAAGCCGTAGAACTCATCGTGGCCTTCGTTTTGACAGGTTATGGCTCCCGTAGCTCTAAACGAGCCAGAAGTTATGGCCGTCCGAATAATCGATATCTACAGGGTGCAACATCCGCGGTGCAAGGTGCAACATCCGTCCGAAATGGCGAAACAGTGCCGCACGACTTTTAGAAATGCATGCATGGATTTGAAACGGAACAGTACCATGGTGCACCACTCTCCAGCGATGGTAAATCGAAGACGAGGCACGATAATCCCGTTTTACCGTAAAATTTACGAGACCCGATTCAGATTCAGGTTGTCCTTTTTGGGCATTAATCTATCCGTTGACGGCTGAAAGTGGTCAAAGCAGTAGAACTCATCGTGGCCTTCGTTGTGACATGTTATGGCTCCCATAAATCTAAACGAGCCAGAAGTTATGGCCGTCCGAATAATCGATATGCACACGGTGCAACATCCGCGGTGCAAGGTGCAACATCCGTTCGAAATGGCAAAACAGTGTCGTATGATTTGTTGAATATGCGCTTATATGATTTTTGTTGGATGATAATAAACATATATACATTCCTTTAGATGTATTTGATAATATACTGTTTTATTTTTCACAGAATAAATAAATATTTGCTGAATAAAATAAATAACACGGAATTTGAATTCAAACGAATATTTTATTCAAACAAATATTTATTACATCTTTGAATAGTACAATTTCAAGCTCTCACTATAACTATACAACTTTGATACAAATTCAATTACATCACTATTTTACATATCATCACCTCACTACATATCACTCACACTCATATTTATCTTCAACTGCATCCCAGTTTGAATCCAGCATCTGAGAAATCTGCAAAAATATTTACTAACGCTGTAAAATTGAAAATAAAATATTTTTGCGATATAAAATAAAACGTGAATTTTGAAAATGATATTTGCCTCAGTTATTTGGGTTGTTCGTCATAATTTAAATTTGAATTCATCATACACGAACAACTTGTGACATACACAGTGTATTACTGTATATGCCACAAGGCCGTGCACGCCGATATATACACTTGATAATGCTACAGGGACAGGTGAGCACAAGGTCAAACCCAAATATACGGACAGGTTCAACTCAGGTGCAATAAATTCAAAAATACGACACGAGCAAAAGGTCAAATCCGAGTTTTGAAACTGGATTCAACACAAGTGAACATGACAAGAAACAGTTCAATATGAAATGATGAACATGCAGTCAACAAGTGACAACATACTTCAATGACCAAAGCATGGCAAATGCAAAATGCAGATACAAACTACAAAGAACATCAACAATGACCAATGAACAAAGACTCCAAACATACAAAACTGCATGCACACGACAGCTACAAAGTGCAAAGGCCATGATCAAGCCAACACAGCAACAAATGAGACAACAACTTCAAACTCACATATGTCCGGATTAGATACAATCCAGATATGCAACTCAAAGCTTCAAGACAGTACAACTACAACTCGATGCAGTAGACACAAACAACTACAAAACAATCAAACTGCATCAAGGCAACATGAACTGCAGACCAAACACATGAGTATAAACAAATGAATCAGCAAGGCAATGCACAAATGCAACATGGCCAACATGAAATACCAGAGATGACAAATCATGCTCAACAAAAACACTTGCAACAGTGTGATGCAGTGGCACATGATTATCAAGGGTATACATGAAGGATGCATCAGAATAACTCGACAATGCAAGTGAAACTCAATTACTACATAACACAGCAAGAATAACAGAGTTTCAAAAATCCAATGCTCAACATCATATGAATCCAAATCAACTGTACTGGACAATACAAGGAAATGAAGATTGCAGCAATATATAGATGAACGAAATGACCAACTTCAACAATGCAAACAATATAAACAGTGAAGAACATGGACTGCAACATTCAAGTGTATATTGAAAACAAGCTGCATGAATACAACATGAAGTACAGCAACACAAAGAGGCAACAAAGACCAAAGTGCATGAACACAGTCAACAACAACATCTCAAACATATATCAGGTGCACATGGATGTCACAAGCAAAGACCAAGTGCAACTACATGATACAGCAAATACAAACTGCTACAACACCAAGTAAAGGAATCAGACAGTACCAAAATGTCAGAGTGAAGATTACAAGACTGCAATGGATACAACAATGTCCAAGATAACTTGAACAAAGCTACAGGAATGCAGACAGTGGCCGAAGCCAATTTACAAAATATCGAAGTCAAAGAAGAGTAATAAACATCAAAGACATAATGACCAAGTCACGTGTCAAAACGTTGATTATCAAAAATCAAGTTGTACGAAATTTATCAAGTCAGAGAAATATTCAAGCCGAGTATATTACACCGTGATAGCCAAGCAAATTGACTAAGTCACGAATCAACAACGTGGCCATCAAGCAACCATAATACGCTGTTGACAAAGTCAAATAAATCATCATCGTTCAACAAATATCAGAGGGCCGATAGCATACAATTGAAGAAATCAGACGAACGAGTTTTTAGGAAATTAACTCCTATATAAACCCTAATCATCACAGGCAATCGATCATGGAGTTCAATCAAGCATAACAGTATAACATAAATGAAAATCACATACCGAATCGAAGTCGAACTCCATCAACAACAACGAAGCAGCCGAAGTGAGCAACAATCGATCAACAGTACACGCAAATAATCATCGAATCAATCAATATATTATCGGCGCTTCGAAAGCCCTAAATTGGATCAAAGGGACGAAGCCCTAAATCTGCAAGAGGAGCGGCCATTTTTTTCACGAACGAAAAAATAAAAGAGACGGGTTGAGTTATAAAGGGGGTCGGCTTCTAAAGAGTGTTTTATTTTATAATAAGGGTTTTTTATTTTTGAATTAGGGCTATTTTATTTACACTGTTTTTAAATTTTTATTTTCTTTTTAAACCGTTTATTTTTCTAGTCGTCTGACCAGGGGACAAGCTACGTGGCGTAGCTTGAGAATTCGCAACTCGGTAGTTGAGTTGTGGAAGGGTTTTGAGCGTAGAGTTAGATTAGTCAATAGCGGGTATAGCGAGTTTACGTCTGTAAGCGAGGGACTATCTAATTTCTAGTAGAAACCTTGGGGGCAGCACGTAGGCAGGGTTTTGCCGAAGCTGGGTAAATTCTGTGTTGTTCTGTTTTATTCTGTTATTTATATTCTGCGATATCTGTGCTGCTATTCTGTGATCTGAATCGAAATTAATTTATAAGCTTCCGCGATTAATATTTTTAATAATTTACACTATCACCCTATTCACCCCCCTCTAGGGTGAAATCGATCCTACAAGTGGTACCGGAGCTAGGAACAAAAGCCGTTTTTGTTTTAAAAATTCGTGTTTCAAAAATCAATTTTTGTTTTAAAAACTCGTGTTTCAAAAAATCGGTTTTTGTTTTAAAAATTTGAATTTTTAAAATGGCTTCTTTTAATAATAATTTTGAGGGTCGTTCCAAAATTATTCCTTCTATTTTCGATGGAACAGATTTTTTGAATTGGGAATTGAAAATGGAATTTTATTTAAAATCTGTTAATATTAAATGTTGGGATATTATTGAAAATGGGTGTGACATAACAGATAAGAAAATTATCTCGATTAATGCTATGGCTATGCATATATTATATTCTCATATTAATCAAGATAATTTTAATTTCATCTCTCATTGTGAAAATGCACAGGAAATCTGGAATACTTTGATTGCAATATATGGTGCAACAGTCAACAGCAATGAGAAGTCCTCCACAACCGACTCAGTTGAAGAAATGTGCTTAACAGGATTTGTAAAAAGCAGTTGTGATGAGGATGATGATGATGGAGCAGATGAGCTGGCGTTAATAATGAAGAAATTCAAAAGATGGAACAACAAATACGGAAATCCAGCTCTAAATCAAAAATTGAAAAGCAGAATAATTAAAGCACTAGACAACTCTGAAGAACACAGGATCATCTGCAACAAACCCGTTGATATCAAGCCCAATTATCCCCGATTTCAACGCGATTTTGAAAATAAATCAAAACGGTGTTTTACAGACATGTGGAGTAAAAGCGATAGCAGTGAGAGTGAGAAAGCAGATATGTGCCTTCATGGGAATATAACCGATAGCGACGATGAAAAGCCAAGCGAGGTATCAAAACTTACTCTGAATTACTCATTTATTTCCACGAAGTAAATGGTTGTTTTGAACGGCTTAGGGATAAGTATGCCAAACTTGAATCTCAAAAGGATACTTTGATAGAATGCAATAAACAACTTGATCAACTAGTTAAAACCTATCAACGTAGGATCCCTAAGTGTGATAAGTGTCCAACATTCGAAGAAGAAATTAAAAAATCAGAAATCAATATAAAATCACTTGAAAATGAAATTCTGATTTTAAAAGAGAATGAAAATACTAGGAGAGAGAATTGTATTAAAAGGTGCACATAATTGTTAAACGAAAATGAATCTCTCAAAACACAAGTCCAACAATTGTCAACGACTTTGGATAAATTTTCAAAAAGTGAAAAATCGTTGAATATGCTATTAGGAAAGCAAACTGTTAATTCGGTTAGACAAGGACTTGGATATAATAGTTCAAAAATTGTTGAAAGCAATATTGGTCAAGCTAAATCCATGTGCACAATTTGTAGAAAATTTGGACACGATCGCAATAATTGTTGGTATAGACCCAAACATGTGAAAACTATACCGATTTGGGTTCCAAAAGGCACAAATATAAAATCTCTCAAAGTTAAACAAATTTGAGTGCCAAAGGGAACAATTATATAAATAGTTTTGGGTCTACACAAAATTATTTTCCAAAATTTTCTGCCACTAACAATCATGGACCTATAAAAACAAATAGGTCACATAAATCCTTTTCCGTGTAGGTGTGGTGGCAGGCTAAGGAACAACAATAGTGTACTCTGGATTTTTGGCTGTTCCAGAAACGCAACCGGCGACAAAGCTAAGTTCCTTAGCCTAGTATAAAGGTGACAAAATCACAATGGACAACAACGAAAAATATCGTAAAGGTAAAACAGGTAATGGTATGTTTTAAACGATATATTAAATGTGATAATCTGCACCGTATTCTGAATTAAAATCAGCCAGTATTGAGATGATGAAAAGATGGTGATTTTGACTTCTGACTTATTCAAAATAGTTGCCAATTATATTCTTATGCCAAAAACACTATAAAAATCTCTAGATTCTTTGAATTACTTCATATATATCATTTTGGATTAATAATAGTGTTTTGTTGGATAATACATTTGGTTATAATACGGCTAACTCCTTATTCACGGTTTTATGATTATTTACACGGCTTCAATTCAATTTCAAAAGAATGTCATTTAAATTATTGTTAAAATTGAGTTTGAAATTTTTGGTGCACACTTCTTGTTTTGGTCCATAAAATTCAATTGATGATAACTTTTGAGTGAAAGAGAAATTCAGATGCAGATTATACTGGTAATCTAGTTGATAGAAAAATTACTAGTGAAACGTGATTTTTGTTGAGACATTCAATAACTGCATCGTTTTTTCAAAGAAAATATCTGCATATTCTTCATTTCAAATAATTTTCAAATAGCAGAAAATTTTCTTTTAAAAACCCCTTGGAGAAAATCATTTTTGACCATATTTTCAGATTATTCATTTTTGAAAAATTAATTTCATAATTATTTTTGAATTTGATTTTAAATGACTATTTTGACTAATCTGACTCCCAAAATGATTATCGAAAAGAAAAATAGTGATTGAAAAAGTGATGAGTGTTGATATTGATCAAATAATATGACTCGAGACGGTATAATTAATAAATTTCTTTAGAAATTTAAACAAGAGTTATAAAACTGTTTGTTGGTAAAAATTCCATGACCATCTCTATATCTATCATATTTCTAACGACCATCACTCATCAAAATTCTATATAGTTTGTCGATATGTGGTACTTTAAACAGGAATCGTTCGTTTTTCATTTTCACATTTTTTTTTAAAATAAAAAAAAATTAATTAATAATAATAATAAATAAATACCAAAGTATTCACTCTCATTTAAAAGTCCTCACGGTTATGCATGAGTGAATTACTTGGAATTTGTTATGTGCTTCCATGCTCATTTAAAAGTCCTCGCGGTTATGCATTTATGGAACGCATATCAAAAGTTGATTTGTAAAATAAACAAGTTGATTCTAATCCCATTTAAAAGTCCTCACGGTTATGCGTGGTTAGAAGATACTTGAATTCATTTTTTTTAAAATAAAATTGGAATACTACTAATCTCATTTAAAAGTCCTAACGGTTATGCATGGTTAGTAGATATTCAAATTCCTGATATAAATATACCACAAATAGACACAACTATATGGTTTTATATGATGACATCATTTCCATCATTCTAAAAGTGGAATACGCGCCTAACAAAATATTTATGATTTTTGTTTGACTTTTTATTGAAATTTAATATTTATATTCAATTGAGTTTTAATGTTGGATTGATATCGATTACTTTATCTCTATTTTCTCTAACACTATTATTCTTTTGCTGATAACAAAAGGGGGAGAGAAAAGTTAAGATTTTGTCAAATAAAATCAAGCAAAGGTCAAATAATTTTCCATTTTGCATCTAGACTCATTTGCATATTTTATTTGTATGCTTATATGTAGGGGGAGCATCGTATAGAGAGAAAGCATTTAAATAGGGGGAGCAATTAGAGCATATCAATGATCAAATACATTTAACATATTCAAAATCTTAAATATATGTTTGTTATCATCAAAAGGGGGAGATTGTTGAATATGCGCTTATATGATTTTTGTTTGATGATAATAAACATATATACATTCGTTTAAATGTATTTGATAATATACTATTTTATTTTTCACAGAATAAATAAATATTTGCTGAATAAAATAAATAACACGGAATTTGAATTCAAACGAATATTTTATTCAAACAAATATTTATTACATCTTTGAATAGTACAATTTCAAGCTCTCACTATAACTATACAACTTTGATACAAATTCAATTACATTACTATTTTACATATCATCACCTCGCTACATATCACTCACACTCATATTTATCTTCAACTGCATCCCAGTTTGAATCCAGCATCTGAGAAATCTGCAAAAATATTTACTAACGCAGTAAAATTGAAAATAAAATATTTTTGCGATATAAAATAAAACGTGAATTTTGAAAATGATATTTGCCTCAGTTATTTGGGTTGTTCGTCATAATTTAAATTTGAATTCATCATACACGAACAACTTGTGACATATACAGTGTATTACTGTATATGCCACAAGGCCGTGCACGCCGATATATACACTTGATAATGCTACAGGGACAGGTGAGCACAAGGTCAAACCCAAATATACGGACAGGTTCAACTCAGGTGCAATAAATTCAAAAATACGACACGAGCACAAGGTCAAATCCGAGTTTTGAAACTGGATTCAACACAAGTGAACATGACAAGAAACAGTTCAATATGAAATGATGAACATGCAGTCAACAAGTGACAACATACTTCAATGACCAAAGTATGGCAAATGCAAAATGCAGATACAAACTACAAAGAACATCAACAATGACCAATGAACAAAGACACCAAACCTACAAAACTGCATGCACACGGCAGCTACAAAGTGCAAAGGCCATGATCAAGCCAACACAGCAACAAATGAGATAACAACTTCAAACTCACATATGTCCGGATTAGATAAAATCCAGATATGCAACTCAAAGCTTCAAGACAGTACAACTACAACTCGATGCAGTAGACACAAACAACTACAAAACAATCAAACTGCATCAAGGCAACATGAACTGCAGACCAAACACATGAGTATAAACAAATGAATCAGCAAGGCAATGCACAAATGCAACATGGCCAACATGAAATACCAGAGATGACAAATCATGCTCAACAAAAACACTTGCAACAGTGTGATGCAGTGGCACATGATTATCAAGGGTATACATGAAGGATGCATCAGAATAACTCGACAATGCAAGTGAAACTCAATTACTACATAGCACAACAAGAACAACAGAGTTTCAAAAATCCAATGCTCAACATCATATGAATCCAAATCAACTGTACTGGACAATACAAGGAAATGAAGATTGCAGCAATATACAGATGAACAAAATGACCAACTTCAACAATGCAAACAATATAAACAGTGAAGAACATGGACTGCAACATTCAAGTGTATATTGAAAACAAGCTGCATGAATACAACATGAAGTACAGCAACACAAAGAGGCAACAAAGACCAAAGTGCATGAACACAGTCAACAACAACATCTCAAACATATATCAGGTGCACATGGATGTCACAAGCAAAGACCAAGTGCAACTACATGATACAGCAAATACAAACTGCTACAACACCAAGTAAAGGAATCAGACAGTACCAAAATGTCAGAGTGAAGATTACAAGACTGCAATGGATACAACAATGTCCAAGATAACTTGAACAAAGCTACAGGAATGCAGACAGTGGCCGAAGCCAATTTACAAAATATCGAAGTCAAAGAAGAGTAATAAACATCAAAGACATAATGACCAAGTCACGTGTCAAAACGTTGATTATCAAAAATCAAGTTGTACGAAATTTATCAAGTCAGAGAAATATTCAAGCCGAGTATATTACACCGTGATAGCCAAGCAAATTGACTACGTCACGAATCAACAACGTGACCATCAAGCAATGATAATACGCAATTGACAAAGTCAAATAAATCGTCATCGTTCAACAAATATCAGAGGGCCGATAGCATAAAATTGAAGAAATCAGACGAACGAGTTTTTAGGAAATTAACTCCTATATAAACCCTAATCATCACAGGCAATCGGTCATGGAGTTCAATCAAGCATAACAGTATAGCATAAACGAAAATCACATACTGAATCGAAGTCGAACTCCATCAACAAAAACGAAGCAGCCGAAGTGAGCAGCAATCGATCAACAGTACACGCAAATAATCATCGAATCAATCAATATATTATCGGCACTTCGAAAGCCCTAAATTGGATCAAAGGGACGAAGCCCTAAATCTGCAAGAGGAGCGGCCATTTTATTCACGAACGAAAAAATAAAAGAGACGGGTTGAGTTACAAAGGGGGCCGGCTTCTAAAGAGTGTTTTATTTTATAATAAGGGTTTTTTATTTTTGAATTAGGGCTATTTTATTTACATTGTTTTAAATTTGTATTTTCTTTTTAAACCGTTTATTTTTCTAGTCATGTGACTAAGGGACAAGCTACGTGGCGTAGCTTGAGAATTCGCAACTCGGTAGTTGAGTTGTGGCAGGGTTTTGAGCGTAGAGTTAGATTAATCAATAGCGGGTATAGCGAGTTTACGTGTGTAAGCGAGGGACTATCTAATTCTAGTAGAAACCTTGGGGGCAGCACGTAGGCAGGGTTTTGCCGAAGCTGGGTAAATTCTGTGTTGTTCTGTTTTATTCTGTTATTTATATTCTGTAATATCTGTGCTTCTATTCTGTGATCTGAATCGAAATTAATTTATAAGCTTCCGCGATTAATATTTTTAATAATTTACACTATCACCCTATTCACCCCCCCTCTAGGGTGAAATCGATCCTACACGATTTTTAGAAATGCGTCCATGGATTTGAAACGGAACAGTACCATGGTGCACCACTTTCCAGCGATGGTAAATCGAAGACGACGCACGGTAATCTCGTTTTACCGTAAAAATCCGGTGTCGAAAAAACGTAGGTAAAAAAGTTACGAGACCCGATTGAGATTCGGGTTGTCCTTTTTGGGCATTAATCTATCCGTTGACGGCTGAAAGCTGTCAAAGCCGTAGAACTCATCGTGGCCTTCGTTTTGACAGGTTATGGCTACCGTAACTCTAAACGATCCAGAAGTTATGGCCGTCCGAATAATCGGTATCTACAGGGTGCAACATCCGCGGTGCAAGGTGCAACATCCGTCCGAAATGGCGAAACCGTGTCGTACGACCTTTAGAAAAGCGTGCATGGATTTGAAACGGAACAGTACCATGGTGCACCACTCTCCAGCGATGGTAAATCGAAGGCGAGGCACGGTAATCCCGTTTTACCGTAAAAATCCGGTGTCGAAAAAACGAAGGGTAAAAAACTTAAGAACCCCGATTGAGATTCGAGTTGTCCTTTTCGGGCATTAATCTATCCGTTGACTGCTGAAAACTGTCAAAGCGGTAGAACTCACTGTGGCCTTCGTTTTGACAGGTTATGGTTCCCGTAAATCTAAACGAGCCAGAGGTTATGGCTGTCTGAATAATCGATATATACAGGGTGCAACATCCGCGGTGCAAGGTGCAACATCTGACCGAAATGGCGAAACAGTGCCGTACGACTTTTAGAAATGCGTGCATGGATTTGAAAAGGAACAGTACCGTGGTGCACCACTCTCCAGCGATGGTAAATCGAAGATGAGCCACGATAATCCCGTTTTACCGTAAAAATCCGGTGTCGAAAAAACGAAGGGTAAAAAACTTACGAACCCCGATTGAGATTCGGGTTGTCCTTTTCGGGCATTAATCTATCCGTTGACGGCTGAAAGCTGTCAAAGCTGTAGAACTCACCGTAGCCTTTGTTTTGAAAGGTTATGGCTCCCGTAACTCTAAACGAGCCAGAAGTTATGACCGTCCGAATAATCGATATCTACAGGGTGCAACATCCGCGGTGCAAGGTGCAACATCCGTCCGAAATGGCAAAACAGTGACGTACGACTTTTAGAAATGCGTGCATGGATTTCAAATGGAACAGTACCTTGTTGCACCACTCTCCAGCCATGGTAAATCAAAGACGAGGCACGGTAATCCCGTTTTACCGTAAAAATCCGGTGTCGAAAAAACGAAGGGTAAAAAACTTACGAGACCCGATTGAGATTCGGGTTGTCCTTTTTGGGCATTAATCTACCCGTTGACGGCTGAAAGCGGTCAAAGCTGTAGAACTCACCGTGGCCTTCGTTTAGACAGGTTATGGCTCCCGTAACTCTAAACAAGCCAGAAGTCATGGCCGTCCGAATAATCGATATCTACAGGGTGCAACATCCGCGGTGCAAGGTGCAACATCCGTCCGAAATGGCGAAATAAGTGCCGTACGACTTTTAGAAATGCATGCATGGATTTGAAACGGAACAGTACCATGGTGCACCACTCTCCAGCGAAGGTAAATCGAAGACGAGGCACGGTAATCCCGCTTTACCGTAAAAATACGGTGTCGAAAAAACGAAGGGTAAAAAACTTACGAGACCCGATTGCGATTCGGGTTGTCCTTTTTGGGCATTAATTTATACGTTGACTGCTGGAAGCTGTCAAAGCCGTAGAACTCATCATGGCCTTAGTTTTGACTGGTTATGGCTCCCGTAACTCTTAACGAGCCAGAAGTTATGGCCGTCCGAATAATCGATATCTACAGGGTGCACCATCCGCGGTGCAAGGTGCAACATCCGTCTGAAATGGCGAAACAGTGCCGTACGACTTTTAGAAATACGTGCGTGGATTTGAAACGGAACAGTACCATGGTGCACCACTCTCCAGCGATGGTAAATCGAAGGTGAGGCACGGTAATCCCGTTTTACCGTAAAAAACGGTGTCGAAAAAACGAAGGGTAAAAAACTTACGAGACCCGATTGAGATTCGGGTTGTCATTTTTTGCATTAATATATCCGTTGACGGCTGAAATCCACGGTGCAAGGTTATGGCCCCCGTAACTCTAAACGAGCCAGAAGTTATGGCCGTCCGAATAATCGATATCTACAGGGTGCAACATCCACGGTGCAAGGTGCAAAATCCGTCCGAAATGGTGAAACAGTGTCATACGACTTTTAGAAATGCGTGCATGGATTTGAAACGGAACAGTACCATGATGCACCACTCGCGAAGACGAGGCACGGTAATCCCGTTTTACCGTAAAAATCCGGTGTCGAAAAAACGAAGGGTAAAAAACTTACGAGACCCAATTGAGATTCGGGTTGTCCTTTTTGGGCATTAATCTATCCGTTGACGGCTGAAAGCGGTCAAAGCCGTAGAACTCATCGTATCCTTCATTTTGACAGGTTATGCCTCCCGTAACTCTAAACGAGCCAGAAGTTATGGCCGTCCGAATAATCGATATCTATAGGGTGCAACATCCGCGGTGCAAGTTGAAACATCCGTCCGAAATGGCGAAACAGTGCCGCACGACTTTTAGAAATGCATGCATGGATTTGAAACGGAACAGTACCATGGTGCACCACTCTCCAGCGATGGTAAATTGAAGACGAGGCACGGTAATCCCGTTTTACCGTAAAAATCCGGTGTCGAAAAACCGAAGGGTAAAAAGCTTACGAGACCCGATTCAGATTCAGGATGTCCTTTTTGGGCATTAATCTATCCGTTGATGGCTGAAAGTGGTCAAAGCCGTAGAACTCATCGTGGCCTCCTTTTGGCAGGTTATGGCTCCCATAAATCTAAACGAGCCAGAAGTTATGGCCGTCCGAATAATCGATATGTACACGGTGCAACATCCGCGGTGCAAGGTGCAACATCCGTTCGAAATGGCGAAACAGTGTCGTACGATTTTTAGAAATGCGTGCATGGATTTGAAACGGAACAGTACCATGGTGCACCACTCTCCAGCGATGGTAAGTCGAAGATGACGCACGGTAATCACGTTTTACCGTAAAAATCCAGTGTCGAAAAAACGAAGGTAAAAAACTTACGAGACCCGATTGAGATTCGGGTTGTCCTTTTTGGGCATTAGTCTATCCGTTGACGGCTGAAAGCTGTCAAAGCCGTAGAACTCATCGTGGCCTTCGTTTTGACAGGTTATGGCTACCGTAACTCTAAACGATCCAGAAGTTATGGCCGTCCGAATAATCGATATCTACAGGGTGCAACATCCGCGGTGCAAGGTGCAACATCCGTCCGGAATGGCGAAACCGTGCCGTACGACTTTTAGAAAAGCGTGCATGGATTTGAAACGGAAAAGTACCATGGTGCACCACTCTCCAGCGATGGTAAATCAAAGGCGAGGCACGGTAATCCCGTTTTACCGTAAAAATCCGGTGTCGAAAAAACGAACGGTAAATAACTTACGAACCCCGATTGAGATTCGAGTTGTCCTTTTCGGGCATTAATCTATCCGTTGACGGCTGAAAACTGTCAAAGCTGTAGAACTCACTGTGGCCTTCATTTTGACAGGTTATGGTTCCCGTAAATCTAAACGAGCCAGAGGTTATGGCTGTCCGAATAGTCGATATATACAGGGTGCAACATCCGCGGTGCAAGGTGCAACATCTGACCGAAATGGCGAAATAATGCCGTACGACTTTTAGAAATGCGTTCATGGATTTGAAACAGAACAGTACCATGGTGCACCACTCTCCAGCGATGGTAAATCGAAGATGAGCCACGGTAATCCCGTTTTACCGTAAAAATCCGGTGTCGAAAAAACGAAGGGTAAAAAACTTACGAACCCCGATTGAGATTCGGGTTGTCCTTTTCGGGCATTAATCTATCCGTTGACGGCTGAAAGCTATCAAAGCTGTAGAACTCACCGTAGCCTTTGTTTTGACAGGTTATGGCTCCCGTAAATCTAAACGAGCCAGAAGTTATGACCGTCCGAATAATCGATATCTACAGGGTGCAACATCCGCGGTGCAAGGTGCAACATCCGTCCGAAATGGTGAAACAGTGACGTACGACTTTTACAAATGCGTGCATGGATTTCAAATGGAACAGTACCATGGTGCACCACTCTCCAGCCATGGTAAATCGAAGACGAGGCATGGTAATCCCGTTTTACCGTAAAAATCCGGTGTCGAAAAAACGAAGGGTAAAAAACTTACGAGACCCGATTGAGATTCGGGTTGTCCTTTTTGGGCATTAATCTATCCGTTGACGGCTGAAAGCGGTCAAAGCCGTAGAACTCACCGTGGCCTTCGTTTAGACAGGTTATGGCTCCCGTAACTCTAAACGAGCCAGAAGTCATGGCCGTCCGAATAATCGATATCTACAGGGTGCAACATCCGCGGTGCAAGGTGCAACATCCATCCGAAATGGCGAAATATGTGCCGTACGACTTTTAGAAATGCATGCATGGATTTGAAACGGAACAGTACTATGGTGCACCACTCTCCAGCGAAGGTAAATCGAAGACGAGGCACGGTAATCCCGTTTTACCGTAAAAATATTGTGTCGAAAAAACGAAGGGTAAAAAACTTACGAGACCCGATTGCGATTCGGGTTGTCCTTTTTGGGCATTAATCTATCTGTTTACTGCTGGAAGCTGTCAAAGCCGTAGAACTCATCATGACCTTCGTCTTGACAGGTTATGGCTCCCATAACTCTTAACGAGCCAGAAGTTATGGCCGTTCGAATAATCGATATCTACAGGGTGCAACATCCGCGGTGCAAGGTGCAACATCCGTCTGAAATGGCGAACAGTGCCGTACGACTGTTAGAAATACGTGCATGGATTTGAAACGGAACAGTACCATGGTGCACCACCCTCCAGCGATGGTAAATCGAAGGTGAGGCACGGTAATCCCGTTTTACCGTAAAAAAACCGGTGTCGAAAAACGAAGGGTAAAAAACTTACGAGACCCGAATGAGATTCGGGTTGTCCTTTTTAGCATTAATCTATCCGTTGACGGCTGAAAGCTGTCAAAGTCGTAGAACTCATCGTGGCCATCGTTTTGACAGGTTATGGCTCCCGTAACTCTAAACGAGCTAGAAGTTATGGCCGTCCGAATAATCGATATCTACATGGTGCAACATCCGCGGTGCAAGGTGCAACATCCGTCCGAAATGGTGAAACAGTGTCATACGACTTTTTGAAATGCGTGCATGGATTTGAAACGGAACAGTACCATGGTGCACCACTCTCCAGCGATGGTAAATCGAAGACGAGGCACGGTAATCCCGTTTTACCGTAAAAATCCGGTGTCGAAAAAACGAAGGGTAAAAAACTTACGAGACACAATTGAGATTCGGGTTGTCCTTTTTGGGCATTAATCTACCCGTTGACGGCTGAAAGCGGTCAAAGCCGTAGAACTCATCGTATCCTTCGTTTTGACAGGTTATGGCTCCCGTAACTCTAGACGAGCCAGAAGTTATGGCCGTCCGAATAATCGATATCTACAGGGTGCAACATCCGCGGTGCAAGGTGCAACATCCGTCCGAAATGGCGAAACAGTGCCGCACGACTTTTAGAAATGCATGCATGGATTTGAAACGGAACAGTACCATGGTGCACCACTCTCCAACGATGGTAAATCGAAGACGAGGCACGGTAATCCCGTTTTACTGTAAAAATCCGGTGTCGAAAAAACGAAGGGTAAAAAACTTACGAGACCCGATTCAGATTCAGGTTGTCCTTTTTGGGCATTAATCTATCCGTTGACGGCTCAAAGTGGTCAAAGCCGTAGAACTCATCGTGGCCTTCGTTTTGACAGGTTATGGCTCCCATAACTCTAAACGAGCCAGAAGTTATGGCCGTCCGAATAATCGATATGTACATGGTGCAACATCCGCGGTGCAAGGTGCAACATCCGTCCGAAATGGCAAACCAGTGCCGTACGACTTTTAGAAATGCGTGCATGGATTTGAAACGGAACAGTACCATGGTGCACCACTCTCCAGCGATGGTAAATCGAAGACGAGCCAAGGTAATCCCGTTTTACCGTAAAAATCCGGTGTCAAAAAAACGAAGGGTAAAAAACTTATGAACCCCGATTGAGATTCGGGTTGTCCTTTTTGGGTATTAATCTATCCGTTGACAGCTGAAAGCTGTCAAAGCTGTAGAACTCACCGTGGCCTTCGCTTTGACAGGTTATGGCTCCCGTAACTCTAAACGAGCCAGAAGTTATGGCTGTCCGAATAATCGGTATATACAGGGTGCAACATCCGCGGTGCAAGGTGCAACATCTGTCCGAAATGGAGAAACATTGTCGTACGACTTTTACAAATGCATGCATGGATTTGAAACGGAACAGTACCATGGTGCACCACTCTCCAGCGATGGTAAATCGAAGACGAGCAACGGTAATCCCGTTTTACCGTAAAAATCCGGTGTTAAAAAAACGAAGGGTAAAAAATTTATGAACCCCGATTGAGATCCGGGTTGTCCTTTTCGCGCATTTATATATCCGTTGATGGCAGAAAGCTGTCAAAGCTGTAGAACTTACCGTGGCCTTCGTTTTGACAAGTTATGACTCCCGTAACTCCAAACGAACCAGAAGTTATGGCCGTCCGAATAATCGATATCTACAGGGTGCAACATCCGCGGTGCAAGGGGCAACATCCGTCCGAAATGGAGAAACAGTGCCGTACGACTTTTAGGAATGCGTGCATGGATTTGAAACGGAATAGTACCATGGTGCACCACTCTCCAGCGATGGTAAATCGAAGACGAGGCACGGTAATCCCGCTTTACCGTAAAAATCCGGTGTCGAAAAAACGAAGGGTAAAAAACTAACGAGACCCGATTGAGATTCGGGTTGTCCTCTTTGGGTATTAATCTATCCGTTGACGGCTTAAAGCCGTCAAAGCCGTAGAACTCACCGTGGCCTTCGTTTTGATAGGTTATGGCTCCCGTAACTCTAAACGAGCCAGAAGATATGGCCGTCTAAATAATCGATGCCTACAGGGTGCAACATCCGCGGTGCAAGGTGCAACATCCGTTCGAAATGGCAAAACAGTGTCGTACGACTTTTAGAAATGCATGCATGGATTTGAAACGGAATAGTACCATGGTTCACCACTCTCCAGCGATGGTAAATCGAAGACGAGGCACGGTAATCACGTTTTACCGTAAAAATCCGATGTCGAAAAAACGAAGTGTAAAAAACTTACGAGACCCGATTGAGATTCGGGTTGTCCTTTTTGGGCATTAATATATCCGTTAACGGCTAAAAGCTGTCAAATCCGTAGAACTCATCGTAGCCTTCGTTTTGACAGGTTATGGTTACCGTAACTCTAAACGAGCCAGAAGTTATGGCCGTCCGAATAATCGATATCTACAGTGTGCAACATCCGCGGTGCAAGGTGCAACATCCGTCCGAAATGGCGAAACTGTGCCGTACAACTTTTAGAAAAGCGTGCACGGATTTGAAACGGAACAGTACCATGGTGCACCACTCTCTAGCGATGGTAAATCGAAGGCGAGGCACGGTAATCCCGTTTTACCGTAAAAATCCGGTGTCGAAAAAAACGAAGGGTAAAAAACTAACGAGACCCGATTGAGATTCAGGTTGTTCTTTTTGGGCATTAATCTATCCGTTGACGGCTGAAAGCTGTCAAAGCCGTAGAACTCATCGTGGCCTTCGTTTTGACAGGTTATGGCTCCCGTAACTCTAAATGAGCCAGAAGTTATGGCCGTCCGAATAATCGATATCTACAGGGTGCAACATCCGCGGTGGAAGGTGCAACATTCGTCCGAAATGGCGAAACAGTGCCGTACGACTTTTAGAAATGCATGCATGGATTTGAAATGGAACGGTACCATGGTGCACCACTCTCCAGCGATGGTAAATCGAAGACGAGCCACGGTAATCCCGTTTTACCGTAAAAATCCGGTGTCAAAACAACGAAGGGTAAAAAACTTACGAACCCCGATTGAGATTCGAGTTGTCCTTTTCAGGCATTAATCTATCCGTTGACAGCTGAAAGCTGTCAAAGCTGTAGAACTCACCGTGGCCTTCGTTTTGATAGGTTATGGCTCCCGTAACTCTAAACGAACCAGAAGTTATGGCTGTCCGAATTATCGATATATACAGGGTGCAACATCCGCGGTACAAGGTGCAACATCTTTCCGAAATGGCGAAACAGTGTCGTACGACTTTTAGAAATGCGTGCATGGATCTGAAACGGAGCAGTACCATGGTGCACCACTCTCCAGCGATGGTAAATCGAAGACGAGCCACGGTAATCCCGTTTTACCGTACAAATCCGGTGTCGAAAAAACGAAGGGTAAAAAACTTACGAACCCCGATTGAGATTCGGGTTGTCATTTTCGGGCATTAATCTATCCGTTGACGGCTTAAAGCGGTCAAAGCCGTAGAACTCACCGTGGCCTTCGTTTTGATAGGTTATGGCTCCCGTAACTCTAAACGAGCCAGAAGATATGGCCGTCCGAATAATCGATACCTACAGGGTGCAACATCCGCGGTGCAAGGTGCAACATCCGCTCGAAATGGCAAAACAGTGTCGTACGACTTTTAGAAATGCATGCATGGATTTGAAACGGAATAGTACCATGGTGCACCACTCTCCAGCGATGGTAAATCGAAGACGAGGCACGGTAATCACGTTTTACCGTAAAAATCCGGTGTCGAAAAAACGAAGTGCAAAAAACTTACGAGACCCGATTGAGATTCGGGTTGTCCTTTTTGGGCATTAATATATCCGTTAACGGCTGAAAGCTGTCAAATCCGTAGAACTCATCGTAGCCTTCGTTTTGACAGGTTATGGCTACCGTAACTCTAAACGAGCCAGAAGTTATGGCCGTCCGAATAATCGATATCTACAGTGTGCAACATCCGCGGTGCAAGGTGCAACATCCGTCCGAAATGGCGAAACTGTGCCGTAAAACTTTTAGAAAAGCATGCACGGATTTGAAACGGAACAGTACCATGGTGCACCACTCTCCAGCGATGGTAAATCGAAGGCGAGGCACGGTAATCCCGTTTTACCGTAAAAATCCGGTGTCGAAAAAAACGAAGGGTAAAAAACTAACGAGACCCGATTGAGATTCAGGTTGTCCTTTTTGGGCATTAATCTATCCGTTGACGGCTGAAAGCTGTCAAAGCCGTAGAACTCATCGTGGCCTTCGTTTTGACAGGTTATGGCTCCCGTAACTCTAAATGAGCCAGAAGTTATGGCCGTCCGAATAATCGATATCTACAGGGTGCAACATCCGCGGTGGAAGGTGCAACATTCGTCCGAAATGACGAAACAGTGCCGTACGACTTTTAGAAATGCATGCATGGATTTGAAATGGAACGGTACCATGGTGCACCACTCTCCAGCGATGGTAAATCGAAGACGAGCCACGGTAATCCCGTTTTACCGTAAAAATCCGGTGTCAAAACAAAGAAGGGTAAAAAACTTACGAACCCCGATTGAGATTCGAGTTGTCCTTTTCGGGCATTAATCTATCCGTTGACAGCTGAAAGCTGTCAAAGCTGTAGAACTCACCGTGGCCTTCGTTTTGATAGGTTATGGCTCCCGTAACTCTAAACGAACCAGAAGTTATGGTTGTCCGAATTATCGATATATACAGGGTGCAACATCCGTGGTGCAAGGTGCAACATCTTTCCGAAATGGCGAAACAGTGTCGTACGACTTTTAGAAATGCGTGCATGGATCTGAAACGGAACAGTACCTGGTGCACCACTCTCCAGCGATAGTAAATCGAAGACGAGCCACGGTAATCCCGTTTTACCGTACAAATCCGGTGTCGAAAAAACGAAGGGTAAAAAACTTACGAACCCCGATTGAGATTCGGGTTGTCCTTTTCGGGCATTAATCTATCCGTTGACGGATGAAAGCGGTCAAAGCCGTAGAACTCACCGTGGCCTTCGTTTTGATAGGTTATGGCTCCCGTAACTCTAAACGAGCCAGAAGTTATGACCGTCCGAATAATCGATATCTACAGGGTGCAACATCAGCGGTGCAAGGTGCAACATCCGTCCGAAATGGCGAAACAGTGTCGTACGACTTTTAGAAATGCGTGCATTGATTTGAAACGGAATAGTACCATGGTGCACCACTCTCCGGCGATGGTAAATCGAAGACGAGGCACGGTAATCCCGCTTTACCGTAAAAATCCGGTGTCGAAAAAACGAAGGGTAAAAAACTTACGAGACCCGATTGAGATTCCGGTTGTCCTCTTTGGGCATTAATCTTTCCGTTGACGGCTGAAAGCGGTCAAAGCCGTAGAACTCACCGTGGCTTTCGTTTTGACAGATTATGGCTCCCGTAACTCTAGACGAGCCAGAAGTTATGGCCGTCCGAATAATCGATATGTACAGGGTGCAATATCCGCGGTGCAAGGTGCAACATCCGTCCGAAATGGCGAAACAGTGCCGCACGACTTTAGGAAATGCATGCATGGATTTGAAAGGGAACAGTACCATGGTGCACCACTCTCCAGCGATGGTAAATCGAAGACGAGCCACGGTAATCCCGTTTTACCGTAAAAATACGGTGTCGAAAAAATGATGGGTAAAAAATTTACGACAACCGATTGAGATTCGGTTTGTCCTTTTTGGGCATTAATCTATCCGTGGCAGTTGATAGCTGTCAAAGCCGTAGAACTCATCGTGGCCTTCGTTTTGACGATTTATGGCTCCCGTAACTCTAAACGAGCCAGAAGTTATGGCCGTCCGAATAATCGATATCTACAGGGTGCAACATCCGCGGTGCAAGGTGCAGCATCCGTCTGAAATGGCGAAACAGTGCCGTACGACTTTTACAAATGCGTGCATGGATTTGAGACGGAACAGTACCACGGTGCAACACTCTCCAGTGATGGTAAATCGAAGGCGAGGCAAGGTAATCCCGTTTTACCGTAAAAATCCGGTGTCGAAAAAACGAAGGGTAAAAAACTTACGAGACCCGATTGAGATTCGGGTTGTCCTTTTTGGGCATTAGTCTATCCGTTGACGGCTGAAAGCTGTCGAAGCCGTAGAACTCATCGTGGCCTTCGTTTTGATAGGTTATGGCTCCCGTAACTCTAAACGAGCCACAAGATATGGCCGTCCAAATAATCGATATCTACAGGGTGCAACATCCGCGGTGCAAGGTGCAACATCCGTCCGAAATGGCGAAACTGTGCCGTACGACTTTTAGAAAAGCGTGCATGGATTTGAAACGGAACTGTACCATGGTGCACCACTCTCCAGCGATGGTACATCAAAGGCGAGGCACGGTAATCCCGTTTTACCGTAAAAATCCGGTGTCGAAAAAACGAAGGGTAAAAAACTTACGAGACCCGATTGAGATTCGGGTTGTCCTTTTTGGGCATTGATCTATCCGTTGACGGCTGAAAGCTGTCAAAGCCGTAGAACTCGTCGAGGCCTTCGTTTTCACAGGTTATGGATCCCGTAACTCTAAACGAGCCAGAAGTTATGGCCGTTCGAATAAACGATATCTACAGGGTGCAACATCCACGGTGCAAGGTGCAACATTCGTCCGAAATGGTGAAACAGTGCCGTACGACTTTTAGAAATGCGTGCATGGATTTGAAACGGAACAGTACCATGGTGCATCACTCTCCAGCGATGGTAAATCGAAGACGAGCCACGGTAATCCCGTTTTACCGTAAAAATCCAGTGTCAAAAAAACGAAGGATAAAAAACTTACGAACCCTGATTGAGATTCGGGTTGTCCTTTTCGGGTGAAAGCTGTCAAAGCTGTAGAACTCACCGTGGCATTCGATTTGATAGGTTATGGCTCCCGTAACTCTAAACGAACCAGAAGTTATGGCTGTCCGAATAATCGATATATACAGGGTGCAACATCCGCGGTGCAAGGTACAATATCTGTCCGAAATGGCGAAACATTGTCGTACGACTTTTAGAAACGTGTGCATGGATCTGGAACAGAATAGTACCATGGTGCACTATTCTCTAGCGATGGTAAATCGAAGACGAGCCACGGTAATCCCGTTTTACCGTACAAATCCGGTGTCGAAAAAACGAAGGGTAAAAAACTTACGAACCCCGATTGAGATTCGGGTTGTCCTTTTCGGGTATTAATCTTTCCGTTGACGGCTGAAAGCTGTCAAAGCTGTAGAACTCACCATGGCCTTCGTTTTGACAGATTATGGCTCCCGTAACTCTAAACGAGCCAGAAGTTATGACCGTCCGAATAATCGATATCTACAGGGTGCAACATCCACGTTGCAAGGTGCAACATCCGTCCGAAATGGTGAAACATAGCCGTACGACTTTTAGAAATGCGTGCATGGATTTGAAACGGAACAGTACCATGGTGCACCACTCTCCAGCGATGGTAAATCGAAGACGAGGCATGGTAATCCCGCTTTACCGTAAAGATCCGGTGTCGAAAAAACGAAGGATAAAAAACTTACGAGACCCGATTGAGACTCGGCTTGTCCTCTTTGGGCATTATTCTTTCCGTTGACGGCTGAAAGCGATCAACGCCATATAACTCACCATGGCCTTCGTTTTGACAGGTTATGGCTCCCGTAACTCTAAACGAGCCAGAAGTTATGGTCGTCCGAATAGTCGATATGTACAGGGTGCAACATACGCAGTGCAAGGTGCAACATCCGTCCGAAATGAAGAAACAGTGTCGTACGAGTTTTAGAAATGCATGCATGGATTTGAAACGGAACAGTACCATGGTGCACCACTCTCCAGCGATGGTAAATTGAAGCGATCCACGGTAATCCCGTTATATCGTAAAAATACGGTGTCGAAAAAATGAAGGGTAAAAAACTTACGACAACCGATTGAGATTCGGTTTGTCCTTTTTGGGCATTAATCTATCCGTTGGCGGCTGAAAGCTGTCAAAGCCGTAGAACTCATCGTGGCCTTCGTTTTGACAGGTTACGGCTCCCGTAACTCTAAACGAGCCAGAAGTTATGGCCGTTCGAATAATCGATATCTAAAGGGTGCAACATCCGCGGTGCAAGGTGCAACATCCGTCTGAAATGGCGAAACAGTGCCGTACGACTTTTACAAATGCGTGCATGGATTTGAATAGGAACAGTACCATGGTGCACCACTCTCCAGCGATAATAAATCGAAGGCGAGGCAAGGTAATCCCGTTTTACCGTAAAAATCCGGTGTCGAAAAAACGAAGGGTAAAAAACATACGAGACCCGATTGAGATTCGGGTTGTCCTTTTTGGGCATTAATCTATTCGTTGACGGCTGAAATTTTTCAAAGCCGTAGAACTCATCGTGGCCTTCGTTTTGATAGGTTATGACTCCCGTAACTCTAAACGAGCCAGAAGTTATGGCCGTCCGAATAATCGATATCTATAGGGTGCAACATCCGCGGTGCAAGGTACAACATCCGTTCGAAATGGTGAAACAGTGCCGTACGACTTTTAGAAATGCTTGCATGGATTTGAAACGGAGCTGTACCATGGTGCACCACTCTCCAGCGATGGTAAATCGAAGATGAGCCACGGTAATCCCGTTTTACCGTAAAAATACGGTGTCGAAAAAACGAAGGGTAAAAAACTTACGAGACCCGATTGAGATTCGGGTTGTCCTCTTTGGGCATTAATCTTTCCGTTGACGGTTGAAAGTGGTCAAACCCGTAGAACTCATCGTGGCCTTCGTTTTGACAGGTTATGTCTCCCGTAACTCTAAACGAGCGAGAAGTTATTGCCATCCGAATAATCGATATCTACAGGGTGCAACATCCGCGGTGCAAGGTGCAACATCCGTCCGAAATGGCGAAACAGTGGCGTACGACTTTTAGAAATACGTGAATGGATTTGAAACGGAAGAGTACCATGGTGCACCACTCTCCAGCGATGGTAAATCGAAGGCGTGGAACGGAAATCTCATTTTACCGTAAAAATCCGGTGTCGAAAAAACGAAGGGTAAAAAACTTACGAGACGCGATTGAGATTCGGGTAGTCCTTTTTGGGCATTAATCTATCCGTTGACGGCTGAAAGCGGCCAAAGCCGTTGAACTCATCGTGGCCTTCGTTTTGACAGGTTATGGCTCCCGTAACTCTAAACGAGCCAGAAGTTATGGCCGTCCGAATAATCGATATCTACAGGGTGCAACATCCGCGGTGCAAGGTGCAACATCCGTCCGAAATGGCGAAACATTGTCGTACGACTTTTAGAAATGCGTGCATGGATTTGAAATGGAACAGTACCATGGTGCACCACTCTTCAGCGATGGTAAATCGAAGACGAGGCATGGTAATCCCGTTTTACCGTAAAAATAAGGTGTCGAAAAAACGAAGGGTAAAAAACTTACGAGACCCAATTGAGATTCAGGTTGTCCTTTTTGGGCATTAATCTATCCGTTGACGGCTGAAAGCCGTCAAATCCGTAGAACTCATCGTGGCCTTCGTTTTGACTGGTTATGGCTCCCGTAACTCTAAACGAGCCAGAAGTTATGGCCGTCCGAATAATCGATATCTACAGGGTGCAACATCCGCGGTGCAAGGTGCAACATCCGTCCGAAATGGCGAAGCTGTGCCCTACAACTTTTAGAAAAGCATGCATGGAATTGAAACAGAACAGTACCATGGTGCACCACACTCCAGCGATGGTAATTCGAAGGCGAGGCACGGTAATCCCGTTTTACCGTAAAAATCCGGTGTCGAAAAAACGAAGGGTAAAAAATTTACGAGACCCGATTGAGATTCGGTTGTCCTTTTTGGGTATTAATCTATCCTTTGACGGCTGAAAGCTGTCATAGTCATATAACTCATCGTGGCCTTCATTTTGAAAGGTTATGGCTCCCGTAACTCTAAACGAGCCAGAAGTTATGACCGTCCGAATAATCGATATCTATGGGGTGCAACATCCGCGGTGCAAGGTGCAACATCCGTCCGAAATGGCGAAACAGTGCCGTACGACTTTTACAAATGCGTGCATGGATTTGAAACGGAATAGTGCCATTGTGCACCACTTTCCAGCGATGGTAAATCGAAGGCGAGGCACAATAATCCCGTTTTACCGTAAAAATCCGGTGTCGAAAAAACGAAGGGTAAAAAACTTACGAGACCCGACTGAGATTCGGGTTGTCCTTTTCAGGCATTAATCTATTCGTTGACGGCTGATGCTGTCACAGCCGTAGAACTCATTGTGGCCTTCATTTTCACAGGTTATGGCTCCCGTAACTCTAAACGAGCCAGAAGTTATGGCCGTCCGAATAATCGATATATACAGGGTGCAACATCGGCGGTGCAAGGTGCAACATCTGTCCGAAATGGCGAAACAGTGTCGTACGACTTTTAGAAATGCGTGCATGGATTTGAAACGGAATAGTACCATGGTGCACCACTCTCCAGCGATGGTAAATCGAAGAGGAGCCACGGTAATCCCATTTTACCGTACAAATCCGGTGTCGAAAAAACGAAGGGTAAAAAATTTACGAGACCCGATTGAGATTCGGGTTGTCCTTTTCGGGCATTAATCTATCCGTTGGTGGCTGAAAGCTGTCAAAGCTGTAGAACTCACCGTGGCGTTTTGACAGGTTATGGCTCCCGTAACTCTAAACGAGCCAGAAGTTATGACCGTCCGAATAATCGATATCTACAAGGTGCAACATCCGCGGTGCAAGGTGCAACATCCGTCCGAAATGGCGAAACAGTGTCGTACGACTTTTAGAAATACGTGCATGGATTTGAAATGGAACAGTACCACGGTGCACCAATCTCCATCGATGGTAAATCGAAGACGAGGCACGGTAATCCCGTTTTACCGTAAAAATCCGGTGTCGAAAAAACGAAGGGTAAAAAACTTACGAGACCCGATTGAGTTTCGGGTTGTCCTTTTTGGGCATTAATCTATCCGTTGACGGCTGAAAGCTGTCAAAGCCGTAGAACTCATCGTGGCCTTCGTTTGGACAGGTTATGGTTCCCGTAACTCTAAACGAGCCAGAAGTTATGGCCTTCCGAATAATCGATATGTACAGGGTGCAACATCCGTCCGAAATGGCGAAACAGTATCATACGACTTTTAGAAATTCGTGCATGGATTTGAAACGGAACAGTGCCATGGTGCACCACTCTCCAGCGATGGTAAATCGAAGGCGAGGCACGATAATCCCGTTTTACCGTAAAAATCCGGTGTCGAAAAAACGAAGGGTAAAAAACTTACGAACCCAGATTGAGATTCGGGTTGTACTTTTCGGGCATTAATCTATCCGTTGACGGCTGAAAGGTTTCAAAGCCGTCGAACTCATCGTTTCCTTCGTTTTGACAGGTTATGGCTCCCGTAACTCTAAACGAGCCAGAAGTTATGACCGTCCGAATAATCGATATCTATGGGGTGCAACATCTGCGGTACAAGGTGCAACATCCGTTCGAAATGGCGAAACAGTGCCGTACGACTTTTACAAATGCGTGCATGGATTTGAAACGGAACAGTACCATGGTGCACCACTCTCCAGCGATGGTAAATCGAAGACGAGCCACGGTAGTCCCGTTTTACCGTAAAAATCCGGTGTCGAAAAAACGAAGGGTAAAAAACTTACGAACCCCGATTGAGATTCGGGTTGTCCTTTTCGGTCATAAATCTATCCGTTGACGGTTTGAAGATGTCAAAGCTGTAGAACTCACCGTTGCCTTCGTTTTGATAGGTTATGGCTCCCGTAACTCTAAACGAGCTAGAAGTTATGACCGTCCGAATAATCGATGTCTATGGGGTGCAACATCCGCGGTGCAAGGTGCAACATCCGTCCGAAATGGAGAAACAGTGCCGTTCGACTTTTAGAAATGCGTGCATGGATTTGAAACGGAATAGTGCCATTTTGCACCACTCTCCAGCGATGGTAAATCGAAGGCGAGGCACAGTAATCCCGTTTTACCATAAAAATCCGGTGTCGAAAAAACGAAGGGTAAAAAACTTATGAGACTCGATTGAGATTCGGGTTGTCATTTTTGGGCATTAATCTATCCGTTGGCGGCTGAAAGCTGTCAAAGCCGTAGAACTCATCGTGGCCTTCGTTTTGACAGGTTATGGCTCCCGTTACTCTAAACGAGCCAGAAGTTATGCCCGTCCGAATAATCGATATCTACGGGGTGCGACATCCGCGGTGCCAGGTGCAACATCCGTCCAAAATGGCGAAACAGTGTCGTACGACTTTTAGAAATGCGTGCATGGATTTGAAACGGAACAGTACCATGGTGCACCACTCTCCAGCGATGGTAAATCGAAGACGAGGCACGGTAATCCCGTTTTACCGTAAAAATCCGGTGTCGAAAAATCGAAGGGTAAAAAACTTACGAGACCCGATTGAGATTCGGGTTTTCCTTTTTGGGATTTAATCTATCCGTTGACGGCTGAAAGATGTCAAAGCCGTAGAACTCATCGTGGCCTTCGTTTTGACAGGTTATGGCTCCCGTAACTCCAAACGAGCCAGAAGTTATGACCGTCCGAATAATCGATATCTATGGGGTGCAGCATCCGCGGTGCAAGGTGCAACATCCGTCCGAAATGGCGAAACAGTGTCGTACGACTTTTAGAAATGCGTGCATGGATTTGAAACGGAACAGTACCATGGTGCACCACTCTCCAGCGATGGTAAATCGAAGACGAGCAACGGTAATCCCGTTTTACCGTAAAAATCCGGTGTCGAAAAAATGAAGTGTAAAAAACATACGAACCCCGATTGAGATTCGGGTTGTCCTTTTTGGGCATAAATCTATCCGTTGACGGTTGGAAGATGTCAAAGCTGTAGAACTCACCGTGGCCTTCGTTTTGATAGGTTATGGCTCCCGTAACTCTAAACGAGCCAGAAGTTATGACCGTCCGAATAATCGATATCTATGGGGTGCAACATCCGCGGTGCAAGGTGCAACATCCGTCCGAAATGGCGAAACAGTACCGTACGACTTTTAGAAATGCGTGCATGGATTTGAAACGGAATAGTGCCATTGTGCACCACTCTCCAGCGATGGTAAATCGAAGGCGAGGCACAGTAATCCCGTTTTACCGTAAAAATCCGGTGTCGAAAAAACGAAGGGTAAAAAACATATGAGACTCGATTGAGATTCGGGTAGTCATTTTTAGGCATTAATCTATCCGTTGGCGGCTGAAAGCTGTCATAGCCGTAGAACTCATCGTGGCCTTCGTTTTGACAGGTTATGGCTCCCGTTACTCTAAACAAGCCAGAAGTTATGCCCGTCCGAATAATCGATATCTACGGGGTGCAATACCCGCAGTGCAAGGTGCAACATCCGTCTGAAATGGCGAAACAGTGCCGTACGACTTTTAGAAAAGCATGCATGGATTTGAAATGGAACAGTACCATGGTGCACCACTCTCCAGCGATGGTAAATCGAAGACGAGGCACGGTAATCCCGTTTTACCGTAAAAATCCGGTGTCGAAAAAACGAAGGGTAAAAAACTTACGAGACCCGATTGAGATTCGGGTTGTCCTTTTTGGGATTTAATCTATCCGTTGATGGCTGAAAGCTGTCAAAGCCGTAGAGCTCATTATTGCCTTCGTTTTGACAGGTTATGACTCCCGTAACTCTAAACGAGCCAGAAGTTATGGCCGTCCGAATAATCGATATCTACAGGGTGCAATACCCGCAGTGCAAGGTGCAACATCCGTCTGAAATGGCGAAACAGTGCCGTACGACTTTTAGAAAAGCATGCATGGATTTGAAACGGAATAGTACCATGGTGCATCACTCTCCAGCGATGGTAAATCGAAGGCGAGGTACGGTAATCCCGTTTTACCGTAAAAATCCGGTGTCGAAAAAACGAAGGGTAAAAAACTTACGAGACCCGATTGAGATTCGGGTTGTCCTTTTTGGGCATTAATCTATCCGTTGACGGCTGAAAGATGTCAAAGCCGTAGAACTCATCGTGGCCTTCGTTTTGACAGGTTATGGCTCCCGTAACTCTAAACGAGCCAGAAGTTATGACCGTCCGAATAATCGATATCTACAGGGTGCAACATCCGCGGTGCAAGGTGCAACATCCGTCTGAAACGGCGAAACAGTGCATACGACTTTTAGAAATGTGTGCATGGATTTGAAACGGAACAGTCCCGTGGTGCACTACTCTTCAGCGATGGTGAATCGAAGACGAGCCACGGCAATCCCGTTTTACCGTAAAAATCCGGTGTCAAAAAAACGAAGGGTAGAAAACTTACGAACCCCGATTGAGATTCAGGTTGTCCTTTTCGGTCATTAATCTATCCATTGACGGCTGAAAGCCGTCGAAGCTGTAGAACTCACCTGGCCTTCATTTTGACAGGTTATGGCTCCCGTAAATCTAAACGAGCCAGAAGTTATGCCTGTCCGAATAATCGATATATACAGGGTGCAACATCCGCGGTGCAAGGTGCAACATCTGTCCGAAATGGCGAAACAGTGCCGTACGACTTTTAGAAATGCGTGCATGGATTTGAAACGGAACAGTACCGTGGTGCACCACTCTCCAGCGATGGTAAATCGAAGATGAGCCGTGGTAAGACCGTTTTACCGTAAAAATCCGGTGTCGAAAAAACGAATGGTAAAAAACTTACGAACCCCGATTGTGATTCGGGTTGGCCTTTTCGGGCATTAATCTATCCGTTGACGGCTGAAAGCTGTAGAACTCATCGTGGCCTTCGTTTTGACAGGTTATGGCTCCCGTAACTCTAAACGAGCTAGAAGTTATGACCGTCCGAATAATCGATATCTACAGGGTGCAACATCCGCGGTGCAAGGTGCAACATCCGTCCGAAATGGCGAAACAGTGTCGTACGACTTTTAGAAATGCGTGCATGGATTTGTAACGGAACAGTACCATGGTGCACCACTCTCCAGCGATGGTAAATCGAAGACGAGCCACGGTAATCCCGTTTTACCGTAAAAATCCGGTGTCGAAAAAACGAAGGGTAAAAAAGTTACGAGACCTGATTGAGATTCGGTTGTCCTTTTTGGGCATTAATCTATCCGTTGACGGCTGAAAGCTGTCAAAGCCGTAGAACTCAACGTGGCCTTCGTTTTGACAGGTTATGGCTCCCATAACTTTAAACGAGCCAGAAGTTATGGCCGTCCGAATGATCGATATCTACAGGCTGCAACATCCGCGGTGCAAGGTGCAGCATCCGTCTAAAATGGCGAAACAGTGCCGTACGACTTTTACAAATGCGTGCATGGATTTGAGACGGAACAGTACCACGGTGCAACACTCTCCAGCGATGGTAAATCGAAGGCGAGGCAAGGTAATCCCGTTTTACCGTAAAAATCCGGTGTCGAAAAAACGAAGGGTAAAAAACTTACGAGACCCGATTGAGATTCGGGTTGTCCTTTTGGGCATTATTCTATTCGTTGACGGCTGAAAGCTGTTAAAGCCGTAGAACTCATCGTTTCCTTCGTTTTGACAGGTTATGGCTCCCGTAACTCTAAATGAGCCAGAAGTTATGGCCGTCCGAATAATCGATATTTACAGGGTGCAACATCCGCGGTGCAAGGTGCAACATCCGTCCGAAATGGCAAAACAGTGTCGTACGACTTTTAGAAATGCGTGCATGGATTTGAAACGGAACATTACCATGGTGCACCACTCTCCAGCGATGGTAAATCGAAGGCGGGGCACGGTAATCCCGTTTTACCGTAAAAATCCGGTGTCGAAAAAACGAAGTGTAAAAAACTTACGAGACTCGATTGAGATTCGGGTTGTCCTTTTCGGGCATTAATCTATCCGTTGACGGCTGAAAGTTGTCAAAGCCGTAGAACTCACCGTTTCCTTCGTTTTGACAGGTTATGGCTCCCGTAACTCTAAACGAGCCAGAAGTTATGGCCGTCCGAATAATCGATATCTACAGTGTGCAACATCCGCGGTGCAAGGTGCAACGTCCGTCCGAAATGGCGAAACAGTGCCTTACGACTTTTAGAAATGCGTGCATGGATTTGAAACGGAACAGTACCATGGTGCACCACTCTCCAGCGATGGTAAATCGAAGACGAGGCACGGTAATCCCGTTTTACCGTAAAAATCCGGTGTCGAAAAAACGAAGGGTAAAAAACTTACGACACCCGATTGAGATTCGGGTTGTCCTTTTTGGGCATTAATTTATCCATTGACAGCTGAAAGCGGTCAAAGCCGTAGAACTCACCGTGGCCTTCGTTTAGACAGGTTATGGCTCCCGTAACTCTAAACGAGGCAGAAGTTATGGCCGTCCGAATAATCGATATCTACAGGGTGCAACATCCGCGGTTCAAGGTGCAACATCCGTCCGAATTGGCGAAATAGTGCCGTACGACTTTTAGAAATGCATGCATGGATTTGTAACGGAACATTACCATGGTGCACCACTCTCCAGCGATGTCAAATCGAAGACGAGCCACGGTAATCCCGTTTTACTGTAAAAATCCTGTGTCAAAAAACGAAGGGTAAAAACGTACGAACCCAGGTTGAGATTCGGGTTGTCCTTTTCTGGCATTAATCTATCCGTTGACGGCTTAAAGCTGTCAAAGCCGTAAAACTCACCGTGGCCTTCGTTTTGACAGGTTATGGCTCCCGTAAATCTAAACGAGCCAGAAGTTATGGCTGTCCGAATAATCGATATATACAGGGTGCAACATCCGCGGTGCAAGGTGCAACATCCGTCCGAAATGGCGAAACAGTGTCGTACGACTTTTAGAAATGCGTGCATGGATTTGAAACGTAACAGTACCTTGGTGCACCACTCTCCAGCGATGGTAAATTGAAGACGAGCCACGGTAATCCCGTTTTGCCGTAAAAATTCGGTGTTGAAAAAACGAAGGGTAAAAAACTTACGAACCCCGATTGTGATTCGGGTTGCCCATTTCGGGCATAAATCTATCCGTTGACGGTTGGAAGATGTCAAAGCTGTAGAACTCACCGTGGTCTTTGTTTTTATAGGTTATGGCTTCCGTAACTCTAAACGAGCCAGAAGATATGACCGTCCGAATAATCGATATCTACAAGGTGCAACATCTGCGGTGCAAGGTGCAACATCCGTCCGAAATGGCGAAACAGTGCCGTACGACTTTTAGGAATGCGTGCATGGATTTGAAACGGAACAGTGCCATGGTGCACCACTCTCCAGCGATGGTAAATCGAAGGCGAGGCACGGTATTCCCGTTTTACCGTAAAAATCCGGTGTCGAAAAAACGAAGGGTAAAAAACTTACGAGACTCGATTGAGATTCGGGTTGTCCTTTTTGGGAATTAATCTATCCGCTGACGGCTGAAAGCTGTCAAAGTCGTAGAACTCATCGTGGCCTTCTTTTTGACAGGTTATGGCTCCCGTTACTCTAAACGAGCCAGAAGTTATGCCCATCTGAATAATCGATATCTACAGGGTGCAACATCCGCGGTGCAAGGTGCAACATCCGTCCGAAATGGCGAAACAGTGTCGTACGACTTTTAGAAATGCGTGCATGGATTTGAAACGGAACAGTACCATGGTGCACCACTCTCCAGCGATGGTAAATCGAAGACGAGGAACGGTAATCCCGTTTTACCGTAAAAATCCGGTGTCGAAAAAACGAAGGGTAAAAAACTTACGAGACCCGATTGAGATTCGGGCTGTACTTTTTGGGCATTAATCTATCCGTTGACGGCTGAAAGCGGTCAAAGCCGTAGAACTCACCGTGGCCTTCGTTTAGACAGGTTATGGCTCCCGTAACTCTAAACGAGACAAAAGTTATGGCCGTCCGAATAATCGATATCTACAGGGTGCAACATCCGCGGAGCAAGGTGCAACATCCGTCCGAAATGGAGAAACAGTGCCGTACGACTTTTAGAAATGCATGCATGGATTTGAAACGGAATAGTACCATGGTGCACCACTCTCCAGCGACGGTAAATCGAAGACGAGCCACGGTAATCCCGTTTTATCGTAAAAATCCGGTGTCTAAAAAACGAAGGGTAAAAAACTTACGAGACCTGATTGCGATTCGGGTTGTCCTTTTTGGGCATTATTCTATCCGTTGACGGCTGAAAGCTGTCAAAGTCGTAGAACTCAACGTGGCCTTCCTTTTGACAGGTTATGACTCCCGTAACTCTAAATGAGCCAGAAGTTATGGCCGTCCGAATAATCGATATCTACAGGGTGCAACATCCGCGGTGCAAGGTGCAACATCCGTCTGAAATGGCGAAACAGTGCCGTACGACTTTTAGAAATGCGTGAATGGATTTGAAGCAGAACAGTACCATGGTGCACCACTCTCCAGCGATGGTAAATCGAAGGCGAGGCACGGTAATCCCGTTTTACCGTAAAAATCCGGTGTCGAAAAAACGAAGGGTAAAAAACTTACGAGAGCCGATTGAGATTCGGGTTGTCCTTTTGGGCATTAATCTATCCGTTGACGGCTGAAAGCTGTCAAAGCCGTAGAACTCATCGTGGCCTTCGTTTTGACAGGTTATGGCTCCCGTATCTCTAAACGAGCCAGAAGTTATGGCCGTCCGAATAATCGATATCTACAGGGTGCAACATCCGCGGTGCAAGGTGCAACATCCGTCCGAATTGGCGAAACAGCGTCGTACGACTTTTAGAAATGCGTGCATGGATTTGAAACAGAACAGTGCCATGGTGCACCACTCTCCAGCGATGGTAAATCGAAGACGAGGCACGGTAATTCCGTTTTACCGTAAAAATCCGGTGTCGAAAAAACGAAGGGTAAAAAACTTACGAGACCCGATTGAGATTCGGGTTGTCCTTTTTGGGCATTAATCTATCCGTTTACGGGCGAAAGCGGTCAAAGCCGTAGAACTCACCGTGGCCTTCGTTTAGACAGGTTATGGCTCCCGTAACTCTAAACGAGCTAAAAGTTATGGCCGTCCGAATAATCGATATCTACAGGTTGCAACATCCGCGGAGCAAGGTGCAACATCCGTCCGAAATGGAGAAACAGTGCCGTACGACTTTTAGAAATGCATGCATGGATTTGAAACGGAATAGTACCATGGTGCACCACTCTCCAGCGACGGTAAATCGAAGACGAGCCACGGTAATCCCGTTTTACCGTAAAAATCTGGTGTCTAAAAAACGAAGGGTAAAAAACTTACGAGACCCGATTGAGATTCGGGTTGTCCTTTTTGGGCATTAATCTATCCGTTGACGGCTAAAAGATGTCAAAGTCGTAGAACTCATCGTGGCCTTCTTTTTGACAGGTTATGGCTCCCGATACTCTAAACGAGCCAGAAGTTATGCCTGTCCGAATAATCGATATATACAGGGTGCAACATCCGCGGTGCAAGGTGCAACATCCGTCCGAAATGGCGAAACAGTGTTGTACGACTTTTAGAAATGCGTGCATGGATTTGAAACGTAACAGTACCTTGGTGCACCACTCTCCAGCGATGGTAAATCGAAGACGAGCCACGGTAATCCCGTTTTGCCGTAAAAATTCGGTGTTGAAAAAACGAAGGGTAAAAAAATTACGAACCCCGATTGAGATTCGGGTTGTCCATTTCGGGCATAAATCTATCCGTTGATGGTTGGAAGATGTCAAAGCTGTAGAACTCACCGTGGCCTTTGTTTTTTTAGGCTATGGCTTCCGTAACTCTTAACGAGCCAGAAGATATGACCGTCCGAATAATTGATATCTACAAGGTGCAACATCTGCGGTGCAAGGTGCAACATCCGTCTGAAATGGCGAAACAGTGCCGTACGACTTTTAGGAATGCGTGCATGGATTTGAAACGGAACAGTGCCATGGTGCACCACTCCCCAGCGATGGTAAATCGAAGGCGAGGCACGGTAATCCCGTTTTACCGTAAAAATCCGGTGTCGAAAAAACGAAGGGTAAAAAACTTACGAGACTCGATTGATATTCGGGTTGTCCTTTTTGGGCATTAATCTATCCGTTGACGGCCGAAAGCTGTCAAAGTCGTAGAACTCATCGTGGCCTTCTTTTTGACAAGTTATGGCTCCCGTTCCTCTAAACGAGCCAGAAGTTATGCCCGTCCGAATAATCGATATCTACAGGGTGCAACATCCGCGGTGCAAGGTGCAACATCCGTCCGAAATGGCGAAACAGTGTCGTACGACTTTTAGAAATGCGTGCATGGATTTGAAACGGAACAGTACCATGGTGCACCACTCTCCAGCAATGGTAAATCGAAGACGAGGCACGGTAATCCCGTTTTAGCGTAAAAATCCGGTGTCGAAAAAACGAAGGGTAAAAAACTTACGAGACCCGATTGAGATTCGGGCTGTCCTTTTTGGGCATTAATCTATCCGTTGACGGCTGAAAGCGGTCAACACCGTAGAACTCACCGTGGCCTTCGTTTAGACAGGTTATGGCTCCCGTAACTCTAAACGAGCCATAAGTTATGGCCGTCCGAATAATCGATATCTACAGGGTGCAACATCCGCGGAGCAAGGTGCAACATCCGTCCGAAATGGGGAAACAGTGCCATACGACTTTTAGAAATGCATGAATGGATTTGAAACGGAATAGTACCATGGTGCACCACTCTCCAGTGATGGTAAATCGAAGATGAGCCACGGTAATCCCGTTTTATCGTAAAAATCCGGTGTCTAAAAAACGAAGGGTAAAAAACTTACGAGACCCGATTGAGATTCGGGTTGTTCTTTTTGGGCATTAATCTATCCGTTGACGGCTGAAAGCTGTCAAAGCCGTAGAACTCAACGTGGCCTTCCTTTTGACAGGTTATGGCTCCCGTAACTCTAAATGAGCCAGAAGTTATGGCCGTCCGAAAAATCGATATCTACAGGGTGCAACATCCGCGGTGCAAGGTGCAACATCCGTCTGAGATGGCGAAACAGTGCCGTACGACTTTTAGAAATGCGTGCATGGATTTGAAACAGAACAGTACCATGGTGCACCACTCTCCAGCGATGGTAAATCGAAGGCGAGGCACGGTAATCCCGTTTTACCGTAAAAATCCGGTGTCGAAAAAACGAAGGGTAAAAAACTTACGAGAGCCGATTGAGATTCGGGTTGTCCTTTTGGGCATTAATCTATCCGTTGACGGCTGAAAGCTGTCAAAGCCGTAGAACTCATCGTGGCCTTCGTTTTGACAGGTTAAGGCTCCTGTATCTCTAAACGAGCCAGAAGTTATGGCCGTCCGAATAATCGATATCTACAGGGTGCAGCATCCGCGGTGCAAGGTGCAACATCCGTCCGAAATGGCAAAACAGTGTCGTACAACTTTTAGAAATGCGTGCATGGATTTGAAACGGAACAGTACCATGGTGCACCACTCTCCAGTGATGGTAAATCGAAGACGAGGCACGGTAATCCCGTTTTACCGTAAAAATCCGGTGTCGAAAAAACGAAGGGTAAAAAACTTACGAGACCCGATTGAGATTCGAGTTGTCCTTTTTGGGCATTAATCTATCCGTTGACGGCTGAAAGCGGTCAAAGCCGTAGAACTCACCGTGGCCTTCGTTTAGACAGGTTATGGCTCCCGTAACTCTAAACGAGCCAAAAGTTATGGCCGTCCGAATAATCGATATCTACAGGGTGCAACATCCGCGGAGCAAGGTGCAACATCCGTCCGAAATGGAGAAACGGTGCCGTACGACTTTTAGAAATGCATGCATGGATTTGAAACGGAATAGTACCATGGTGCACCACTCTCCAGCGACGGTAAATCGAAGACGAGCCACGGTAATCCCGTTTTACCGTAAAAATCCGTTGTCTAAAAAACGAAGGGTAAAAAACTTACGAGACCCGATTGAGATTCGGGTTGTTCTTTTTGGGCATTAATCTATCCGTTGATGGCTGAAAGATGTCAAAGTCGTAGAACTCATTATGGCCTTCTTTTTGACAGGTTATGGCTCCCGTTACTCTAAACGAGCTAAAAGTTATGCCCGTCCGAATAATCGATATCTACAGGGTGCAACATCCGCGGTGCAAGGTGCAACATCCGTCCGAAATGGCGAAACAGTGTCGTACGACTTTTAGAAATGCGTGCATGGATTTGAAACGGAATAGTACCATAGTGCACCACTCTCCAGCGATGGTAAATCGAAGGCGAGGCACGGTAATCCCGTTTTACCGTAAAAATCCGATGTCGAAAAAACGAAGGGTAAAAAATTTACGAGACTCGATTGAGATTCGGGTGTCCTTTTTGGGCATTAATCTATCCGTTGACGGATGAAAGCTGTCAAAGCCGTAGAACTCATCGTGGCCTTCGTTTTGACAGGTTATGGCTCCGTAACTCTAAACGAGCCAGAAGTTATGGCCGTCCGAATAACCGATATCTACAGGGTGCAACATCCGAGGTGCAAGGTGCAACATCCGACCGAAATGTCGAAACAGTGTCTTACGACTTTTAGAAATGCGTGCATGGATTTGAAACGGAACAGTACCATGGTGCACCACTCTCCAGCGTTGGTAAATCGAAGACGAGGCACGGTAATCCCATTTTACCGTAAAAATCCGGTGTCGAAAAAACGAAGGGTAAAAAACTTACGAGACCCGATTGAGATTCGGGATGTCCTTTTTGGGCATTAATCTATCCGTTGACGGCTGAAAGCTGTCAAAGCCGTAGAACTCATCGTGGTCTTCATTTGGACAGGTTATGGTTCCCGTAACTCTAAACGAGACAGAAGTTATGGCCGTCCGAATAATAGATATCTACAGGGTGCAACATCCGCGGTGCAAGGTGCAACATCCGTCCGAAATGGCGAAACAGTATCATACGACTTTTAGAAATGCGTGCATGGATTTGAAACGGAACAGTGCCATGGTGCACCACTCTCCAGCGATGGCAAATCGAAGGCGAGGCAGGGTAATCCCGTTTTACCGTAAAAATCTGGTGTCGAAAAAACGAAAGGTAAAAAACTTACGAGACCCGATTGAGACTCGGGTTGTCCTTTTGGGGCATTAATCTATCCGTTGACGGCTGAAAGCGGTCAAAGCCGTAGAACTCGCCGTGGCCTTCGTTTAGACAGGTTATGGCTCCCGTAACTCTAAACGAGCCAGAAGTTATGGCCGTCCGAATAATCGATACCCACAGGGTGCAACATCCGCGGTGCAAGGTGCAACATCCGTCCGAAATGGCGAAACAGTGCCTTACGACATTTAGAAATGCGTGCATGGATTTGAAACGGAATAGTACCATGGTGCACCGCTCTCCAGCGATGGTAAATCGAAGACGAGGCACGGTAATCCCGTTTTACCGTAAAAATCCGGTGTCGAAAAAACGAAGGGAAAAAAAATTACGAGACCCGATTGAGATTCGGGTTGTCCTTTTGGGCATTAATCTATCCGTTGACGGCTGAAAGATGTCAAAGCCACAGAACTCACCGTGGCCTTCGTTTAGACAGGTTATGGCTTCCGTAACTCTAAACGAGCCAGAAGTTATGGCCGTCCGAATAATCGATATCTACAGGGTGCAACATCCGCGGTGCAAGGTGCAACATCCGTACGAATTGGCGAAACAGTGCCGTACGACTTTTAGAAATGTGTGCATGGATTTGAAACAGAACATTACCATGGTGCACCACTCTCCAGTGATGGTAAATCGAAGACGAGCCACGGTAATCCCGTTTTACCGTAAAAATCCGGTGTCGAAAAAACGAAGGGTAAAAACTTACGAACCCAGATTGAGATTCGGGTTGTCCTTTTCTGGCATTAATCTATCCGTTGACGGCTGAAAGCTTTCAAAGCTGTAGAACTCACCGTGGCCTTCGTTTTGACAGGTTATGGCTCCCGTAAATCTAAACGAGCCAGAAGTTACCGCTGTCCGAATAATCGATATATACAGGGTGCAACATCAGCGGTGCAAGGTGCAACATCCGTCCGAAATGGCGAAACAGTGCCGAACGACTTTTAGAAATGCGTGCATGGATTTGAAACGGAACAGTACCATGGTGCACCACTCTCCAGCGATGGTAAATCTAAGACGAGCCGCGGTAATCCCGTTTTACCGTAAAAATCCGGTGTCGAAAAAACGAAGGGTAAAAAACTTACGAACCCCGATTGAGATTCGGGTTGTCCTTTTCGGGCATAAATCTATCTGTTGATGGTTGGAATATGTCAAAGTTGTAGAATTCAACGTGGCCTTCGTTTTGATAGGTTATGGCTCCCGTAACTCTAAACGAGCCAGAAGTTATGACCATCCGAATAATCGATATCTACATGGTGCAACATCTGCGGTGCAAGGTGCAACATCCGTCCGAAATGGCGAAACAGTGCCGTAGGACTTTTAGAAATGCGTGCATGGATTTGAAACGGAACAGTGCCATGGTGCACCACTCTCCAGCGATGGTAAATCGAAGGCGAGGCACGGTAATCCCGTTTTACCGTAAAAATCCGGTGTCGAAAAAACGAAGGGTAAAAAACTTACGAGACTCGATTGAGATTCGGGTTGTCCTTTTCGGGCATTAATCTATCTGTTGACGGCTGAAAGCTGTCAAAGCTGTAGAAATCATCGTTTCCTTCGTTTTGACAGGTTATGGCTCCCGTAACTCTAAACGAGCCAGAAGTTATGGCCGTCCGAATAATCGATACCTACAGGGTGCAACATCCGCGGTGCAAGGTGCAACATCCGTTCGAAATGGCGAAACAGTGCCTTACGACTTTTAGATATACGTGCATGGATTTGAAACAGAACAGTACCATGGTGCACCGCTCTCCAGCGATGGTAAATCGAAGACGAGGCACGGTAATCCCGTTTTGCCGTAAAAATCCGGTGTCGAAAAAACGAAGGGTAAAAAACTTACGAGACCCGATTGAGATTCGAGTTGTCCTTTTGGGAATTAATCTATCCGTTGACGGCTGAAAGCGGTCAAAGCCGTAGAACTCGCCGTGGCCTTCGTTTAGACAGGTTCTGGCTCCCGTAACTCTAAACGAGCCAGAAGTTATGGCCGTCCGAATAATCAATATCTACAGGGTGCAGCATCCACGGTGCAAGATGCAACATCCGTCCGAATTGGCGAAACAGTGCCGTACAACTTTTCGAAATGCGTGCATGGATTTGAAACGGAACATTACCATGGTGCACCACTCTCCAGTGATGGTAAATCGAAGACGAGCCACGGTAATCCCGTTTTACCGTAAAAATCCGGTGCCGAAAAAACGAAGGGTAAAAACTTACGAACCCAGATTGAGACTCGGGTTGTCCTTTTCTGGTATTAATCTATCCGTTGACGGCTGAAAGCTGTCAAAGCTGTAGAACTCACCGTGGCCTTCGTTTTGACAGGTTATGGCTCCCGTAAATCTAAACGAGCCAGAAGTTATGGCTGTCCGAATAATCGATATATACAGGGTGCAACATCCGCGGTGCAAGGTGCAACATCCGTCCGAAATGGCGAAACAGTGCCGTACGACTTTTAGAAATGCGTGCATGGATTTGAAACGGAACAGTACCATGATGCACCACTCTCCAGCGATGGTAAATCTAAGACGAGCCACGGTAATCCCGTTTTACCGCAAAAATCCGGTGTCGAAAAAACGAAGGGTAAAAAACTTACGAACCCCGATTGAGAATCAGGTTGTCCTTTTCGAGCATAAATCTATCCGTTGATGGATGGAAGATGTCAAAGCTGTAGAATTCACCGTGGCCTTCGTTTTGATAGGTTATGGCTCCCGTAACTCTAAACGAGCCAGAAGTTATGACCGTCCGAATAATCGATATCTACAGGGTGCAACATCTGCGGTGCAAGGTGCAACATCCGTCCGAAATGGTGAAACAGTGTCGTACGACTTTTAGAAATGCGTGCATGGATTTGAAACGGAACAATGCCTTGGTGCACCACACTCCAGCGATGGTAAATCGAAGGCGAGGCACGGTAATCCCGTTTTACCGTAAAAATCCGGTGTCGAAAAAACGAAGGGTAAAAAACTTACGAGACTCGATTGAGATTCGGGTTGTCCTTTTTGGGCATTAATCTATCCGTTGACAGCTAAAAGCTTTCAAAGCCGTAGAACTCATCGTGGCCTTCGTTTTGACAGGTTATGGCTCCCGTTACTCTAAACGAGCCAGAAGTTATGCACGTCCGAATAATCGTTATCTACAGGGTGCGACATCTGCAGTGCATGGTGCAACATCCGTCCGAAATGGCGAAACAGTATCGTACGACTTTTAGAAATACGTGCATGGATTTGAAACGGAACAGTACCATGGTGCACCACTCTCCAGCGATGGTAAATCGAAGACGAGGCACGGTAATCCCGTTTTACCGTAAAAATCCGGTGTCGAAAAAACGAAAGGTAAAAAACTTACGAGACCCGATTGAGACTCGGGTTGTCCTTTTGGGGCATTAATCTATCCGTTGACGGCTGAAAGCGGTCAAAGCCGTAGAACTCACCATGGCCTTCGTTTTGACAGGTTATGGCTCCCGTAACTCTAAACGTGCTAGAAGTTACGGCCGTCCGAATAATCGATATCTACAGGGTGCAACATTCGCGGTGCAAGGTGCTACATCCGTCTGAAATGGCGAAACAGTGTCGTACGACTCTTAGAAATGCGTGCCTGGATTTGAAATGGAACAGTACCATGGTGCACCACTCTCCAGCGATGGTAAATCAAAGGCGAGGCACGGTAATCCCGTTTTACCGTAAAAATCCGTTGTCGAAAAAACGAAAGGTAAAAAACTCACGAGGCCCGATTGAGATTCGGGTTGTCCTTTTTGGGCATTCTTCTATCCGTTGACGGCTGAAAGCTGTCAAAGCCGGAGAACTCATCGAGGCCTTCGTTTTGACAGGTTATGGCTCCCGTAACTCTAAACGAGCGAGAAGTTATGGCAGTCCGAATAATCGATATCTACAGGGTGCAACATTTGCGGTGCAAGGTGCAACATCCGTCCGAAATGGCGAAACAGTGTCGTACGACTTTTAGAAATGCATGTATGGATTTGAAACGGAACAGTGCCATGGTGCACCACTCTCCAGCGATGGTAAATCGAAGACGGCGCGCGGTAATCCCGTTTTACCGTAAAAATCCGTTGTCGAAAAAACGAAGGGTACAAAACTTACGAGACCCGATTGAGATTCGGGTTGTAGTTTTTGGGCATTAATCTATCCGTTGATGGCTGAAACTTGTCAAAGCCGTAGAACTCATTGTGGCCTTCGTTTTGACAGGTTATGACTCCCGTAACTCTAAACGAGCCAGAATTTATGGTCGCCCGAATAATCGATATCTACAGGGTGCAACATCCACGGTGCAAGGTGCAACATCCGTCTGAAATGGCAAAACAGTGTCGTACGACTTTTAGAAAAGCGTGCTTGGATTTGAAATGGAACATTACCATGGTGCATCACTCTCCAGCGATGGTAAATCGAAGGCGAGGCACGGTAATTCCGTTTTACCGTAAAAATCCGGTGTCGAAAAAACAAAGGGTAAAAAACTTACGAGACCCGATTGAGATTCGGGTTGTCCTTTTTGGGCATTAACTATCCGTTGGCGGCTGAAAGCTGTCAAAGCCGTAGAACTCATCATGGCCTTCGTTTAGACAGGTTATGGCTCCCGTAACTCTAAACGAGCCAGAAGTTATGACCGTCCGAATAATCAATATCTATAGGGTGCAACATCCGTCCGAAATGGCGAAACAGTGCCGTACGACTTTTAGAAATGCGTGCATGGATTTGAAGCGGAACAGTACCATGGTGCACCACTCTCCAACGATGGTAAATCGAAGACGAGCCACGGTAATCCCGTTTTACCGTAAAAATCCGGTGTCAAAAAAACGAAGGGTAAAAAACTTACGAACACCGATTGAGATTCGGGTTGTCCTTTTCGGGCATTAATCTATCCGTTCAGGGCTGAAAGCTGAAAAAGCTGTAGAACTCACCGTGGCCTTCGTTTTGACAGGTTATGGCTCCCGTAAATCTAAACGAGCCAGAAGTTATGAGTGTGCGAATAATCGATATATATACAGGGTGCAACATCCGCGGTGCAAGGTGCAACATCCGTCCGAAATGTCGAAACAGTGTCGTACGACTTTTAGAAATGCGTGCGTGGATTTGAAACGGGACAGTACTATGGTGCACCACTCTCCAGCGATGGTAAATTGAAGACGAGCCACGGTAATCCCGTTTTACGGTAAAAATCCGGTGTCGAAAAAACGAAGGGTAAAAACTTACGAACCCAGATTGAGATTCGGGTTGTCCTTTTCTGGCATTAATCTATCCGTTGACGGCTGAAAGCTGTCAAAGCTGTAGAACTCACCGTGGCCTTCGTTTCGACAGGTTATGACTCCCGTAAATCTAAACGAGCCAGAAGTTATGGCTGTCCGAATAATCGATATACAGGGTGCAACATCCGCGGTGCAAGGTGCAACATCCGTCCGAAATGGCGAAACAGTGCCGTATGACTTTTAGAAATGCGTGCATGGATTTGAAACGGAACAGTACCATGGTGCACCGCTCTCTAGCGATGGTAAATCTAAGACGAGCCACGGTAATCCCGTTTTCCCGTAAAAATCCGGTGTCGAAAAAACGAAGGGTAAAAAACTTACGAACCCCGATTGAGATTCGGGTTGTCCTTTTCGGGCATAAATCTATCCGTTGATGGTTGGAAGATGTCAAAGCTGTAGAATTCACCGTGGCCTTCGTTTTGATAGGATATGGCTCCCGTAACTCTAAACGAGCCAGAAGTTATGACCGTCCGAATAATCGATATCTACAGGGTGCAACATCTGCGGTAGAAGGTGCAACATCCGTCCGAAATGGCGAAACAGTGTCAAACGGCTTTTAGAAATACATGCATGGATTTGAAACGGAACAGTACCATGGTGTACCACTCTCCAGCGATGGTAAATCGAAGACGAGGCACGGTAATCCCGTTTTACCGTAAAAATCCGGTGTCGAAAAAACGAAAGGTACGAAACTTACGAGACCCGATTGAGACTCGGGTTGTCCTTTTGGGGCATTAATCTATCCGTTGACGGTTGAAATCGGTCAAAGCCGTAGAACTCGCCGTGGCCTTCGTTTTGACAGGTTATGGCTCCCGTTACTCTATACGAGCCAGAAGTTATGCACGTCCGAATAATCGATATCTACAAGGTGCGACATCTGCGGTGCAAGGTGCAACATCCGTCCGAAATGGAGAAACAGTGTCGTACGACTTTAAAAAATACGTGCATGGATTTGAAACGGAACAGTACCATGGTGTACTACTCTCCAGCGATGGTAAATCGAAGACGAGGCACGGTAATCCCGTTTTACCGTAAAAATCCGGTGTCGAAAAAACGAGAGGTAAAAAACTTACGAGACCCGATTGAGACTCGGGTTGTGCTTTTGGGGCATTAATCTATCCGTTGACGGTTGAAATCGGTCAAAGCCGTAGAACTCGCCGTGGCCTTCGTTTTGACAGGTTATGGCTCCCTTAACTCTAAACGAGCCAGAAGTTACGGCCGTCCAAATAATCGATATCTACAGGGTGCAACATCCGCGGTGCAAGGTGCAACATCCGTCTGAAATGGCGAAACAGTGTCGTACGACTCTTAGAAATGCGTGCATGGATTTGAAACGGAATAATACCATGGTGCACCACTCTCCAGCGATGGTAAATCAAAGGCGAGGCACGGTAATCCCATTTTACCGTAAAAATCCGGTGTCGAAAAAACGAAAGGTAAAAAACTCACGAGGCCCGATTGAGATTCGGGTTGTCCTTTTTGGGCATTAGTCTATCCGTTGACGGCTGAAAGCAGACAGAGCCGTAGAACTCATCGTGGCCTTCGTTTTGACAGGTTATGGCTCCCGTAACTCTAAACGAGCCAGAAGTTATGGCCGTCCGAATAATCGATATCTACAGGGTGCAACATCCGCGGTGCAAGGTGCAACATCCGTCCGAAATGGCGAAACAGTGTCGTACGACTTATAGAAATGCATGCATGGATTTGAAACGGAACAGTGCCATGGTGCACCACTCTCCAGCGATGGTAAATCGAAGACGACGCACGGTAATCCCGTTTTACCGTAAAAATCCGGTGTCGAAAAAACGAAGGGTACAAAACTTACGAGACCCGAATGAGATTCGGGTTGTACTTTTTGGGCACTAATCTATCCGTTGATGGCTGAAACTTGTCAAAGCCGTAGAACTCATTGTGGCCTTCGTTTTGACAGGTTATGATTCCCGTAACTCTAAACGAGCCAAAAGTTATGGTCGTCCGAATAATCGATAACTACAGGGTGCAACATCCGCGGTGCAAGGTGCAACATCCGTCTGAAATGGCAAAACAGTGTCGTACGACTTTTAGAAAAGCGTGCTTGGATTTGAAATGGAACATTACCATGGTGCATCACTCTCCAGCGATGGTAAATCGAAGGCGAGGCACGGTAATCCCGTTTTACCGTAAAAATCCGGTGTCGAAAAAATGAAGGGTAAAAAACTTACGAGACCCGATTGGGATTCGGGTTGTCCTTTTTGGGCATTAATCTATCCGTTGACGGCTGAAAGCTGTCAAAGCCGTAGAACTCATGATGGCCTTCGTTTAGACAGGTTCTCCCGTAACTCTAAACGAGCCAGAAGTTATGACCGTCCGAATAATCAATATCTACAGGGTGCAACATCCGCGGTGCAAGGTGCAACATCCGTCCGAAATGGCGAAACAGTGCCGTAAAACTTTTAGAAATGCGTGCATGGATTTGAAACGGAACAGTACCATGGTGCACCACTCTCCAACGATGGTAAATCGAAGACGAGCCACGGTAATCCCGTTTTACCGTAAAAATCCGGTGTCAACAAAACGAAGGGTAAAAAACTTACGAACCCCGATTGAGATTCGGGTTGTCCTTTTCGGGCATTAATCTATCCGTTGACGGCTGAAACCTGAAAAAGTTGTAGAACTCACCGTGGCCTTCGTTTTCACAGGTTATGGCTCCCGTAAATCTAAACGAGCCAGAAGTTATGGCTGTCCGAATAATCGATATATATCAGGGTGCAACATCCGCGGTGCAAGGTGCAACATCCGTCCGAAATGTCGAAACAGTGACGTACGACTTTTAGAAATGCGTGCATGGATTTGAAACGGGATAGTACCATGGTGCACCACTCTCCAGCGATGGTAAATCGAAGACGAGGAACGGTAATCCCGTTTTACCGTAAAAATCCGGTGTCGAAAAAACGAAGGGTAAAAAACTTACGAACCCCGATTGAGATTCGGGTTGTCCTTTTCAGGCATTAATCTATCCGTTGACATCTGAAAGCTGTCAAAGTTGTAGAACTCACCGTGTACTTCGTTTTGACAGGTTATGGCTCTCGTAACTCTAAACGAGCCAGAAGTTATGCTCGTCCGAATAATCGATATCTACAGGGTGCGACATCCGTGGTGCAAGGTGCAACATCCGCCCGAAATGGCAAAACAGTGCCGTACGACTTTTAGAAATGCGTGCATGGATTTGAAACGGAACAGTACCATTGTGCACCACTCTCCAGCGATGGTAAATCGAAGACGAGGCACGGTAATCCCGTTTTACCTTAAAAATCCGGTGTCAAAAAAACGAAGGGCAAAAAACTTACGAGACCCGATTGAGATTCGGTTTGTCCTTTTTGGGCATTAATCTATCCGTTGTCGGCTGAAAGTGGTCAAAGCCATTGAACTCATCGTGGCCTTCGTTTTGACAGGATATGGCTCCCATAACTCTAAACGAGCCAGAAGTTATGGCTGTCCGAATAATCGATATATATACAGGGTGCAACATCCGCGGTGCAAGGTGCAACATCCGTCTGAAATGTCGAAACAGTGTCGTACGACTTTTAGAAATGTGTGCGTGGATTTGAAACGGGACAGTACCATGGTGCACCACTCTCCAGCGATGGTAAATCGAAGACGAGGCACGGTAATCCCGTTTTGCCGTAAAAATCCAGTGTCGAAAAAACGAAGGGTAAAAAACTTACGAGACCCGATTGAGATTCGGGTTGTCCTTTTTGGGCATTAATCTATCCGTTGACGGCTGAAAGCTGTCTAAGCCGTAGAACTCAACGTGGCCTTTGTTTTGACCGGTTATGGCTCTTGTAACTCTAAACGAGCCAGAAGTTATTGCCGTCCGAATAGTCGATATCTACAGGGTGCAACATCCGCGGTGCAAGGTGCAACATCCGTCCGAAATGGCGAAACAGTGTCGTACGACTTTTAGAAATGCGTGCATGGATTTGAAACGGAACAGTACCATGGTGCACACTCTCCAGCGATGGTCAATCGAAGACGAGGCACGCTAATACCGTTTTACCGTAAAAATCCGGTGTCAAAAAAACGAAGGGTAAAAAACTTGCGGACCCGATTGAGATTCGGGTTGTCCTTTTTGGGCATTAGTCTATCCGTTGACGGCTGAAAGCAGACAAAGCCGTAGAACTCATCGTGGCCTTCGTTTTGACAGGTTATGGCTCCCGTAACTCTAAACGAGCCAGAAGTTATGGCCGTCCGAATAATCGATATCTACAGGGTGCAACATCCGCGGTGCAAGGTGCAACATCCGTCCGAAATGGAGAAACAGTGTCATACGACTTTTAGAAATGCGTGCATGGATTTGAAACGGAACAATACCATAGTGCACCACTCTCCAGCGAGGGTAAATCGAAGACGGGGCACGGTAATCCCGTTTACCGTAAAAATCCGGTGTCGAAAAAACGAAGGGTAAAAAACTTACGAGACCCGATTGAGATTTGGGTTGTCCTTTTCGGGCATTAATCTATCCGTTGACGGCTGAAAGCTGTCAAAGCCGTAGAAATCACCGTGGCCTTTGTTTTGACAGGTTATGGCTCCCGTAACTCTAAACGAGCCAGAAGTTATGGCTGTCCGAATAATCGGTATATACAGGGTGCAACATCCACGGTGCAAGGTGCAACATCCGTCCAAAATGGCGAAACAGTGGGGTACGACTTTTAGAAATGCGTGCATGGATTTGAAACGGAACAGTACCATGGTGCACCACTCTCCAGCGATGGTAAATCGAAGATGAGCCACGGTAATCCCGTTTTACCTTAAAATCCGGTGTCAAAAAAACGAAGGGTAAAAAATTTACGAACCCCGATTGAGATTCGGGTTGTCCTTTTCGGGCATTAATCTATTCGTTGACGGCTGAAAGCTGTCAAAGCTGTAGAACTCACCGTGGCCTTCGTTTTGACAGGTTATGGCTCCCGTAAATCTAAACAAGCCAGAAGTTATGGCTGTTCGAATAATCGATATATATACAGGGTGCAACATCCGCGGTGCAAGGTGCAACATCCGTCCGAAATGGCGAAACAGTGTTGTACGACTTTTATAAATGCGTGCATGGATTTGAAACGGAACAGTACCATGGCGCACCACTCTCCAGCGATGGTAAATCGAAGGCGAGGCACCGTAATCCCGTTTATCGTAAAAATCCGGTGTCGAAAAAACGAAGGGTAAAAAACTTACGAGACCCGATTGAGATTCGGGTTGTCCTTTTCGGGCATTAATCTATCCGTTGACGCCTGAAAGCTGTCAAAGCCGTAGAAATTACCGCGGCCTTCGTTTTGACAGGTTATGGCTCCCGTAACTCTAAACGAGCCAGAAGTTATGGTTGTCCGAATAATCGGTATATACAGGGTGCAACATCCACGGTGCAAGGTGCAACATCCGTCCGAAATGGCGAAACAGTGGGTACGACTTTTAGAAATGCGTGCATGGATTTGAAACGGAACAGTACCATGGTGCACCACTCTCCAGCGATGGTAAATCTAAGACGAGCCGCGGTAATCCCGTTTTACCGTAAAAATCCGGTGTCGAAAAAACGAAGGGTAAAAAACTTACGAACCCCGATTGAGATTCGGGTTGTCCTTTTCGGGCATAAATCTATCTGTTGATGGTTGGAATATGTCAAAGTTGTAGAATTCAACGTGGCCTTCGTTTTGATAGGTTATGGCTCCCGTAACTCTAAACGAGCCAGAAGTTATGACCATCCGAATAATCGATATCTACATGGTGCAACATCTGCGGTGCAAGGTGCAACATCCGTCCGAAATGGCGAAACAGTTCCGTAGGACTTTTAGAAATGCGTGCATGGATTTGAAACGGAACAGTGCCATGGTGCACCACTCTCCAGCGATGGTAAATCGAAGGCGAGGCACGGTAATCCCGTTTTACCGTAAAAATCCGGTGTCGAAAAAACGAAGGGTAAAAAACTTACGAGACTCGATTGAGATTCGGGTTGTCCTTTTCGGGCATTAATCTATCCGTTGACGGCTGAAAGCTGTCAAAGCTGTAGAAATCACCGCTTCCTTCGTTTTGACAGGTTATGGCTCCCGTAACTCTAAACGAGCCAGAAGTTATGGCCGTCCGAATAATCGATACCTACAGGGTGCAACATCCGCGGTGCAACGTGCAACATCCGTTCGAAATGGCGAAACAGTGCCTTACGACTTTTAGATATACGTGCATGGATTTGAAACGGAACAGTACCATGGTGCACCGCTCTCCAGCGATGGTAAATCGAAGACGAGGCACGGTAATCCCGTTTTGCCGTAAAAATCCGGTGTCGAAAAAACGAAGGGTAAAAAACTTACGAGACCCGATTGAGATTCGAGTTGTCCTTTTGGGAATTAATCTATCCGTTGACGGCTGAAAGCGGTCAAAGCCGTAGAACTCGCCGTGGCCTTCGTTTAGACAGGTTCTGGCTCCCGTAACTCTAAACGAGCCAGAAGTTATGGCCGTCCGAATAATCAATATCTACAGGGTGCAGCATCCACGGTGCAAGATGCAACATCCGTTAGAAATGCGTGCATGGATTTGAAACGGAACAGTACCATTGTGCACCACTCTCCAGCGATGGTAAATCGAAGACGAGGCACGGTAATCCCGTTTTACCTTAAAAATCCGGTGTCAAAAAAACGAAGGGCAAAAAACTTACGAGACCCGATTGAGATTCGGTTTGTCCTTTTTGGGCATTAATCTATCCGTTGTCGGCTGAAAGTGGTCAAAGCCGTTGAACTCATCGTGGCCTTCGTTTTGACAGGATATGGCTCCCATAACTCTAAACGAGCCAGAAGTTATGGCTGTCCGAATAATCGATATATATACAGGGTGCAACATCCGCGGTGCAAGGTGCAACATCCGTCCGAAATGTCGAAACAGTGTCGTACGACTTTTAGAAATGTGTGCGTGGATTTGAAACGGGACAGTACCATGGTGCACCACTCTCCAGCGATGGTAAATCGAAGACGAGGCACGGTAATCCCGTTTTGCCGTAAAAATCCAGTGTCGAAAAAACGAAGGGTAAAAAACTTACGAGACCCGATTGAGATTCGGGTTGTCCTTTTTGGGCATTAATCTATCCGTTGACGGCTGAAAGCTGTCTAAGCCGTAGAACTCAACGTGGCCTTTGTTTTGACCGGTTATGGCTCCTGTTACTCTAAACGAGCCAGAAGTTATTGCCGTCCGAATAGTCGATATCTACAGGGTGCAACATCCGCGGTGCAAGGTGCAACATCCGTCCGAAATGGCGAAACAGTGTCGTACGACTTTTAGAAATGCGTGCATGGATTTGAAACGGAACAGTACCATGGTGCACACTCTCCAGCGATGGTCAATCGAAGACGAGGCACGCTAATACCGTTTTACCGTAAAAATCCGGTGTCAAAAAAACGAAGGGTAAAAAACTTGCGGACCCGATTGAGATTCGGGTTGTCCTTTTTGGGCATTAGTCTATCCGTTGACGGCTGAAAGCAGACAAAGCCGTAGAACTCATCGTGGCCTTCGTTTTGACAGGTTATGGCTCCCGTAACTCTAAACGAGCCAGAAGTTATGGCCGTCCGAATAATCGATATCTACAGGGTGCAACATCCGCGGTGCAAGGTGCAACATCCGTCCGAAATGGAGAAACAGTGTCATACGACTTTTAGAAATGCGTGCATGGATTTGAAATGGAACAATACCATAGTGCACCACTCTCCAGCGAGGGTAAATCGAAGACGGGGCACGGTAATCCCGTTTACCGTAAAAATCCGGTGTCGAAAAAACGAAGGGTAAAAAACTTACGAGACCCGATTGAGATTTGGGTTGTCCTTTTCGGGCATTAGTCTATCCGTTGACGGCTGAAAGCTGTCAAAGCCGTAGAAATCACCGTGTCCTTTGTTTTGACAGGTTATGGCTCCCGTAACTCTAAACGAGCCAGAAGTTATGGCTGTCCGAATAATCGGTATATACAGGGTGCAACATCCACGGTGCAAGGTGCAACATCCGTCCAAAATGGCGAAACAGTGGGGTACGACTTTTAGAAATGCGTGCATGGATTTGAAACGGAACAGTACCATGGTGCACCACTCTCCAGCGATGGTAAATCGAAGATGAGCCACGGTAATCCCGTTTTACCTTAAAATCCGTTGTCAAAAAAACGAAGGGTAAAAAATTTACGAACCCCGATTGAGATTCGGGTTGTCCTTTTCGGGCATTAATCTATTCGTTGACGGCTGAAAGCTGTCAAAGCTGTAGAACTCACCGTGGCCTTCGTTTTGACAGGTTATGGCTCCCGTAAATCTAAACAAGCCAGAAGTTATGGCTGTTCGAATAATCGATATATATACAGGGTGCAACATCCGCGGTACAAGGTGCAACATCCGTCCGAAATGGCGAAACAGTGTTGTACGACTTTTATAAATGCGTGCATAGATTTGAAACGGAACAGTACCATGGCGCACCACTCTCCAGCGATGGTAAATCGAAGGCGAGGCACCGTAATCCCGTTTATCGTAAAAATCCGGTGTCGAAAAAACGAAGGGTAAAAAACTTACGAGACCCGATTGAGATTCGGGTTGTCCTTTTCGGGCATTAATCTATCCGTTGACGCCTGAAAGCTGTCAAAGCCGTAGAAATCACCGCGGCTTTCGTTTTGACAGGTTATGGCTCCCGTAACTCTAAACGAGCCAGAAGTTATGGTTGTCCGAATAATCGGTATATACAGGGTGCAACATCCACGGTGCAAGGTGCAACATCCGTCCGAAATGGCGAAACAGTGGGTACGACTTTTAGAAATGCGTGCATGGATTTGAAACGGAACAGTACCATGGTGCACCACTCTCCAGCGATGGTAAATCGAAGACGAGCCACGGTAATCCCGTTTTGACGTAAAAATGCGGTGTCAAAAAAACGAAGGGTAAAAAACTTACGAACCCCGATTGAGATTCGAGTTGTCCTTTTCGGGCATTAATCTATCCGTTGACAGCTGAAAGCTGTCAAAGCGGTAGAACTCACAGTGGCCTTCGTTTTGACAGGTTATGGCTCCCGTAACTCTAAACGAGCCAGAAGTTATGGCCGTCCGAATAATCGATATATACAGGGTGCAACATCCACGGTGCAAGGTGCAACATCCGTCCGAAATGGAGAAACAATGCCGTACGACTTTTAGAAATGCGTGCATGAATTTGAAACGGAACAGTACCATGGTGCATCACTCTTCAGCGACGGGAAGTCGAAGATGGGCAACGGTAATCCCGTTTTACCTTAAAAATCCACGTGTCGAAAAAACGAAGGGTAAAAAACTTACGAGACCCGATTGAGATTGGGGTTGACCTTTTTGGACATTAATCTATCTGTTTACGGCTGAAAGCGGTCAAAGCCGTAGAACTCATCGTGGCCTTAGTTTTGACAGGTTATGGCTCCCATAACTCTAAACGAGCCAGCAGTTATGGCCGTCCGAATAATCGATATCTACAGGTGCAACATCCGCGGTGCAAGGTGCAACATCCGTCCGAAATGGCGAAACAGTGTCGTACGACTATTATAAATGCGTGCATGGATTTGAAACGGAACAGTACCATGGTGCACCACTCTCCAGCGATGGTAAATCGAAGGCGAGGCACCGTAATCCCGTTTACGGTAAAAATCCGGTGTCGAAAAAACGAAGGGTAAAAAACTTACGAGACCCGATTGAGATTCGGGTTGTCCTTTTCGGGCATTAATCTATCCGTTGATGGCTGAAAGCTATCAAAGCCGTAGAAATCACCGTGGCCTTCGTTTTGACAGGTTATGGCTCCCGTAACTCTAAACGAGCCAAAAGTTATGGCCGTCCGAATAATCGATATCTACAGGGTGCAACATCCACGGTGCAAGGTGCAACATCCGTCCGAAATGGCGAAACAGTGGGGTACGACTTTTAGAAATGCGTGCATGGATTTGAAACGGAACAGTACCATGGTGCACCACTCTCCAGCAATGGTAAATCGAAGACGAGCCACGGTAATCCCGTTTTACCGTAAAAATCCGGTGTCGAAAAAACGAAGGGTAAAAAACTTACGAACCCCGATTGAGATTCGGGTTGTCCTTTTCGGGCATTGATCTATCCGTTGACAGCTGAAAGCTGTCAAAGCTGTAGAAATCACCGTGGCCTTCATTTTGATTGGTTATGGCTCCCGTAACTCTAAACGAGGCAGAAGTTATGCCCGTCCGAATAATCGACATCTACAGGGTGCGACATCCGCGGTGCAAGGTGCAACATCCGTCCGAAATGGCGAAACAGTGCCGTACGACTTTTAGAAATGCGTGCATGGATTTGAAACGGAACAGTACCATTGTGCACCACTCTCCAGCGATGGTAAATCGAAGACGAGGCACGGTAATCCCGTTTTACCGTAAAAATCCGGTGTCAAAAAAACGAAGGGTAAAAAACTTAAGAGACCCGATTGAGATTCGGGTTGTCCTTTTTGGGCATTAATCTATCCGTTGTCGGCTGAAAGTGGTCAAAGCCGTAGAACTCATCTTGGCCTTCGTTTTGACAGGTTATGGCTCCCATAACTCTAAACGAGCCAGAAGTTATGGCCGTCCGAATAATCGATATCTACAGGGTGCAACATCCGCGGTGCAAGGTGCAACATACGTCCTAAATGGCAAAACAGTGTCGTACGACTTTTAGAAATGCATGCATTGATTTGAAACATAATAGTACCATGGTGCACCACTCTCCAGCAATGGTAAATCGAAGACGAGGCGCGGTAATCCCGTTTTACCGTAAAAATCCGGTGTCGAAAAAACGAAGGGTAAAAAACTTACGAGACCCGATTGAGATTCGGGTTGTCCTTTTCGGGCATTAGTCTATCCGTTGACGGCCGAAAGCTGTCAAAGCCGTAGAAATCACCGTGGCCTTCGTTTTGACAGGTTATGGCTCCCGTAACTCTAAACGAGCCAGAAGTTATGGCTGTCCGAATAATCGATATATACAGGGTGCAACATCCACGGTGCAAGGTGCAACATCCGTCCGAAATGGCGAAATAGTGGGGTACGACTTTTAGAAATGCGTGCATGGATTTGAAACGGAACAGTACCATGGTGCACCACTCTCCAGCAATGGTAAATCGAAGACGAGCCACGGTAATCCCGTTTTACCGTAAAAATCCGGTGTCGAAAAAACGAAGGGTAAAAAACTTACGAGACCCGATTGAGATTCGGGTTGTCCTTTTCGGGCATTAATCTATCCGTTGATGGCTGAAAGCTGTCAAAGCCGTAGAAATCACCGTGGACTTCGTTTTGACAGGTTATGGCACCTGTAACTCTAAACGAGCCAGAAGTTGTGGTTGTACGAATAATCGGTATATACAGGGTGCAACATCCACGGTGCAAGGTGCAACATTCGTCCGAAATGGCGAAACAGTGGGGTACGACTTTTAGAAATGCGTGCATGGATTTGAAACGGAACAGTACAATGGTGCACTACTCTCCAGCGATGGTAAATCGAAGACGAGCCACGGTAATCCCGTTTTACCGTAAAAATCCGGTGTCAAAAAAACGAAGGGTAAAAAACTTACGAACCCCGATTGAGATTCGGGTTGTCCTTTTCGGGCATTAATCTATCCGTTGATGGCTGAAAGCTATCAAAGATGTAGAACTCACCGTGGCCTTCGTTTTGACAGGTTATTGTTCCCGTAGCTCTAAACGAGCCAGAAGTTATGGCCGTCCTAATAATCGATATCTACAGGGTGCGACATCCACGGTGCAAGGTGCAACATCCGTCCGAAATGGAGAAACAGTGCCTTACGACTTTTAGAAATGCGTGCATGGATTTGAAGCGGAACAGTACCGTGGTGCATCACTCTTCATCGACGGGAAGTCGAAGATGGTCCACGGTAATCCCGTTTTACCGTAAAAATCCACGTGTCGAAAAAACGAAGGGTAAAAAACTTACGAGACCCGATTGAGATTCGGGTTGACCTTTTTGGGCATTAATCTATCCGTTGACGGCTGAAAGCGGTCAAAGTCGTAGAACTCATCATGGGCTTAGTTTTGACAGGTTATGGCTCCCGTAACTCTAAACGATCCAGAAGTTATGGCCGTCCGAATAATTGATATCTACAGGTGCAACATCCGCGGTGCAAGGTGCAACATCCGTCCGAAATGGCGAAACAGTGTCGTACGACTTTTATAAATGTGTGCATGGATTTGAAACGGAACAGTACCATGGTTCACCACTCTCCAGCGATGGCAAATCGAAGGCGAGGCACCGTAATCCCGTTTACCGTAAAAATCCGGTGTCGAAAAAACGAAGGGTAAAAACTTACGAGACCCGATTGAGATTCGGGTTGTCCTTTTCGGGGATTAATCTATCCGTTGACAAATGAAAGCTGTCAAAGCCGTAGAAATCACCGTGGCCTTCGTTTTGACAGGTTATGGATCCCGTAACTCTAAACGAGCCAGAAGTTATGGCTGTCCGAATAATCGATATATACAGGGTGCAACATCCATGGAGCAAGGTGCAACATCCGTCCGAAATGGCGAAACAGTGGAATACGACTTTTAGAAATGCGTGCATGGATTTGAAACGGAACAGTAGCATGGTGCACCACTCTCCAGCGATGGTAAATCGAAGACGAGCCACGGTAATCCCGTTTTACCGTAAAAATCCGGTGTCGAAAAAACGAAGGGTAAAAAACTTACGAACCCCGATTGAGATTCGGGTTATCCTTTTCGGGCATTAATTTATCCATTGACAGCTGAAAGCTTTCAAAGCTATAGAACTCACCGTGGCCTTCGTTTTGACAGGTTATGGCTCCCATAACTCTAAACGAGCCAGAAGTTATGCCCGTCCGAATAATCGACATCTACAGGGTGCGACATCCGCGGTGCAAGGTGCAACATCCGTCCGAAGTGGCGAAACAGTGTCGTACGACTTTTACAAATGCGTGAATGGATTTGAAACGGAACAGTACCATGGTGCACCACTCTCCAGCGATGGTAAATCGAAGACGAGCCACGGTAATCCCGTTTTACCGTACAAATCCGGTGTCGAAAAAACGAAGGGTAAAAAATTTGCGAACCCCGATTGAGATTCGTGTTGTCCTTTTCGGGCATTAATCTATCCGTTGACGGCTGAAAGCTGTCAAAGCTGTAGAACTCAACGTGGCCTTTGTTTTGACTGGTTATGGCTCCCGTAACTCTAAACGAGCCAGAAGTTATGGCCGTCCGAATAATCGATATCTACAGGGTGCAACATCCGCGGTGCAAGGTGCAACATCCGTCCGAAATGGAAAAACAGTGCCGGACGGCATTTAGAAATGCGTGCATGGATTTGAAACAGAACAGTACCATGGTGCACTACTCTCCAGCGATGGTAAATCGAAGACGAGGCACGATAATCCCGTTTTACCGTAAAAATCCGGTGTCGAAAAAACGAAGGGTAAAAAACTTACGAGACCCGATTGAGATTCGGGTTGTCCTTTTTGGGCATTAATCTATCAGTTGACGGCTGAAAGCTATCAAAGCCGTAGAACTCAACGTGGCCTTCGTTTTGACAGGTTATGGCTCCCGTAACTCTAAACGAGCCAGAAGTTATTGTCGTCCGAATAATCGATATCCTCAGGGTGCAACATCCGCGGTGCAAGGTGCAACATCCGTCCGAAATGGCGAAACAGTTTCGTACGACTTTTAGAAACGCGTGCATGGATTTGAAACGGAACAGTACCATGGTGCACACTCTCCAGCGATGGTAAATCGAAGACGAGGCACGCTAATACCGTTTTACCGTAAAAATCCGGTGTCAAAAAACGAAGGGTAAAAACCTTACGGGACCCGATTTAGATTCGAGTTGTCCTTTTTGGGCATTAATCTATCCGTTGACGGCTGAAAGCTGACAAAACCGTAGAACTCATCGTGGCCTTCATTTTGACTGGTTATGGCTCCCGCAACTCTAAACGAGCCAGAAGTTATGGTCATCCGAATAATCGATATCTACAGGGTGCAACATCCGCGGTGCAAGATGCAACATCCGTCCGAAATGGCGAAACAGTGTCGTACGACTTTTAGAAATGAGTGCATGGATTTGAAACGGAACAGTACCATGGTGCACCACTCTCCAGCGATGGTAAATCGAAGACGGGGCACGGTAATCCCGTTTTACCGTAAAAATCCGGTGTCGAAAAAACGAAGGGTAAAAAACTTACGAGACCCGATTGAGATTCGGGTTGACCTTTTTGGGCATTATTCTATCCGTTGACAGCTGAAAGCGGTCAAAGCCGTAGAACTCATCGTGGCCTTAGTTTTGACAGGTTATGGCTCCCGTAACTCTAAACGAGCCAGAAGTGATGGCCGTCCGAATAATTGATATCTATAGGTGCAACATCCGCGGTGCAAGGTGCAACATCCGTCCGAAATGGCGAAATAGTGTCGTACGACTTTTATAAATGCGTGCATGGATTTGAAATGGAATAGTACCATGGTGCACCACTCTCCAGCGATGGTAAATCGAAGGCGAGGCACCGTAATCCCGTTTACCATAAAAATCCGGTGTCGAAAAAACGAAGGGTAAAAAACTTACGAGACCCGATTGAGATTCGGGTTGTCCTTTTTGGGCATTAATCTATCCGTTGATGGCTGAAAGCTGTCAAAGCCGTAGAAATCGCCGTAGCCTTCGTTTTGACAGGTTATGGCTCCCGTAACTCTAAACGAGCCAGTAGTTATGGCTGTCCGAATAATCGATATATACAGGGTGCAACATCCACGGTGCAAGGTGCAACATCCGTCCGAAATGGCGAAACAGTGCCGTACGACTTTTAGAAATGCGTGCATGGATTTGAAACGGAACAATACCATGGTGCACCACTCTCTCGCGATAGTAAATCGAGGACGAGCCACGATAATCCCGTTTTACCGTAAAAATCCGGTGTCGAAAAAACGAAGGGTAAAAAACTTACGAACCCCGATTGAGATTCGAGTTGTCCTTTTCGGGCATTAATCTATCCGTTGACGGCTGAAAGCTGTCAAAGCTGTAGAACTCACCGTGGCCTTCGTTTTGACAGGTTATGGCTCCCTTAAATCTAAACGAGCCAGTGGTTATGGCTGTCCGAATAATCGATATATACAAGGTGCAACATCCGCGGTGCAAGGTGCAACATCCGTCCAAAATGGTGAAACAGTGCCTTATGACTTTTAGAAATGCGTGCATAGATTTGAAACGGAACAGTACCATGGTGCACCACTCTCCAGCGATGGTAAATCGAAGACGAGCCACGGTAATCCCGTTTTACCGTAAAAATCCGGTGTCGAAAAAACGAAGGGTAAACAACTTACGAACCCCGATTGAGATTCGGTTTGTCCTTTTCGGGCATGAATCTATCCGTTGACGGCTGAAAGTTGTCAAAGCTGTAGAACTCACCGTGGCCTTCATTTTGACAGGTTATGGCTCCCGTAACTCTAAACGAGCCAGAAGTTATGACCGTACGAATAATCGATATCTATAGGGTGCAACATCCGCGGTGCAAGGTGCAACATCCGTCCGAAATGGCGAAACCGTGCCGTACGACTTTTAGAAATGCATGCATGGATTTGAAACGGAACAGTACCAGGGTGCACCACTCTCCAGCGATGGTAAATCGAAGACGAGGAACGGTAAACCCATTTTACCGTAAAAATCCGGTGCCGAAAAAACGAAGGGTAAAAAACTTACGAGACCCGATTGAGATTCGGGTTGTCCTTTTTGGGCATTAGTCTATCCGTTGACGGCTGAAAGCCGTCAAAGCCATAGAACTCACCGTGGCCTTCGTTTAGACAGGTTATGGCTCCCGTAACTCTAAACAAGCCAGAAGTTATGGTTGTCCGAATAATCGATGTCTATAGGGTGCAACATACGCGGTGCAAGGTGCAACATCCGTCCGAAATGGCGAAACAGTGTCGTACGACTTTTAGAAATGCGTGCATGGATTTGAAACGGAACATTACCATGGTGCACCACTCTCCAGCGATGGTAAATCGAAGACGAGCCACGGTAATCCCGTTTTACCGTAAAAATCCGGTGTCGAAAAAACGAAGGGTAAAAAACTTACGAACCCAGATTGAGATTCGGGTTGTCCTTTTCGGGCATTAATCTATCTGTTAACGGTTGAGCGCTGTCAAAGCTGTAGAACTCACCGTGGCCTTCGTTTTGACAGGTTATGGCTCCCGTAACTCTAAACGAGCAAGAAGTTATGACCGTCCGAATAATCGATATCTATAGGGTGCAACATCCGCGGTGCAAGGTGCAACATCCGTCCGAAATGGCGAAACAGTGCCGTACGACTTTTAGAAATGCGTGCATGGATTTCAAATGGAACAGTGCCATGGTGCACCACTCTCCAGCGATGGTAAATCGAAGGCGAGGCACGGTAATCCCGTTTTACCATAAAAATCCGGTGTCGAAAAAATGAAGGGTAAAAAACTTACGAGACTCGATTGAGATTCGGGTTGTCCTATTCGAGCATTAATCTATCCATTGACGGCTGAAATCTGTCAAAGCTGTAGAACTCAACGCGGCCTTCGTTTTGACAGGTTATGGCTCCCGTAACTCTAAACGAGCCAGAAGTTATGGCTGTCCGAATAATCGATATATACAGGGTGCAACATCCGCGGTGCAAGGTGCAACATCTGTCCGAAATGGCGAAACAATGTCGTACGACTTTTACAAATGCGTGCATTAATTTGAAACGGAACAGTACCATGGTGCACCACTCTCCAGCGATGGTAAATCGAAGACGAGCCACGGTAATCCTGTTTTACCGTACAAATCCGGTGTCGAAAAAACGAAGGGTAAAAAATTTACGAACCCCGATTGAGATTCGTGTTGTCCTTTTCGGGCATTAATCTATCCGTTAACGGCTGAAAGCTGTCAAAGCCGTAGAACTCACCGTGGCCTTCGTTTTGACAGGTTATGCCTCCCGTAACTCCAAACGAGCCAAAAGTTATGGTCGTCCGAATAATCGATATCTACAGGGTGCAACATCCGCGGTGCAAGGCGCAACATCCGTCCGAAATGGCGAAACAGTGTCGTACGACTTTTAGAAATGCATGCATGGATTTGAAATGGAACAGTACCATGGTGCACCACTCTCCAGCGATGGGAAGTCGAAACGGGCTACGGTAATCCTGTTTTACCGTAAAAATCCACGTGTCGAAAAAACGAAGGGTAAAAAACTTACGAGACCCGATTGAGATTCGCGTTGTCCTTTTTGGGCACTAATCTATTCGTTGACGGCTCAAAGCTGTCAAAGCCGTAGAACTCATCGAGGCCTTCGTTTTGACAGGTTATGGCTCCCGTAACTCTAAACGAGCCAGGAGTTATGTCCGTTCGAATAATCGATATCCATAGGGTGCAACATCCACGGTGCAAGGTGCAACATCCGTCCGAAATGGCGAAACAGTGCCGTACGACTTTTTGAAATGCGTGCATGGATTTGAAACGGAACAGTACCACGGTGCACAACTCTCCAGCGATGGTAAATCGAAGGCCAGCCACCGTAATCCCGTTTTACCGTAAAAATCCACGTTTCGAAAAAACGAAGGGTAAAAAACTTACGAGTCCCGATTGAGATTCGGGTTGTCCTTTTTGGGCATCAATCTATCCGTTGACGGCTGAAAGATGTCAAAGCCATAGAACTCATCATGGCCTTCGTTTAGACAGGTTATGGCTCTCGTACCTCTAAACGAGCCAGAAGTTATGGACGTCCGAATAATCGATATCTACAGGTGCAACATCCGCGGTGCAAGGTGCAACATCCGTCCGAAATGGCGAAACAGTGTCGTATGACTTTTATAAATGCGTGCATGGAATTGAAACGGAATAGTACCATGGTGCACCACTCTCCAGTGATGGTAAATCGAAGGCGAGGCACCGTAATCCCGTTTACCGTAAAAATCCGGTGTCGAAAAAACGAAGGGTAAAAAACTTACGAGAACCGATTGAGATTCGGGTTGTCCTTTTCGGGCATTAATCTATCCGTTGACGGCTGAAAGATGTCAAAGCCGTAGAAATCACCGTGGCCTTCGTTTTGACAGGTTATGGCTCCCGTAACTCTAAACGAGCCCAAAGTTATGGATGTCCGAATTATCGATATATACAGGGTGCAACATCCACGGTGCAAGGTGCAAAATCCGTCCGAAATGGCGAAACAGTGTCGTACGACTTTTAGAAATGCGTGCATGGATTTGAAACGGAACAGTACCATGGTGCACCACTCTCCAGCGATGGTAAATCGAAGACGAGCCACGGTAATCCCATTTTACCGTAAAAATCCGGTGTCGAAAAAACGAAGGGTAAAAAACTTACGAACCCCAATGGAGATTCGAGTTGTCCTTTTCGGGCATTAATCTATCCGTTGATGGCTGAAAGCGGTCAAAGCTATAGAACTCACTGTGGCCTCCGTTTTGACTGGTTATGGCTCCCTTAAATCTAAACGAGCCAGAGGTTATGGCTGTCCGAATAATGGATATATACAAGGCGCAACATCCGCGGTGCAAGGAGCAACTTTCGTCCGAAATGGCGAAACAGTGCCGTACGACTTTTAGAAATGCGTGCATAGATTTGAAACGGAACAGTACCATGGTGCACCACTCTCCAGCAATGGTAAATCGAAGACGAGCCACGGTAATCCCGTTTTACCATAAAAATCCGGTGTCGAAAAAACGAAGGGTAAAAAACTTACGAACCCCGATTGAGATTCGGTTTGTCCTTTTCGGGCATTAATCTATCCGTTGACGGCTGAAAGCTGTCAAAGCCGTAGAACTCACCGTGGCCTTCGTTTTGACAGGTTATGCCTCCCGTAACTCTAAACGAGCCAAAAGTTATGGTCGTCCGAATAATCGATATCTACAGGGTGCAACATCCGCGGTGCAAGGCGCAACATCCGTCCGAAATGGCGAAACAGTGCCGTACGACTTTTAGAAATGCATGCATGGATTTGAAATGGAACAGTACCATGGTGCACCACTCTCCAGCGATGGGAAGTCGAAACGGGCTACGGTAATCCTGTTTTACCGTAAAAATCCACGTGTCGAAAAAACGAAGGGTAAAAAACATACGAGACCCGATTGAGATTCGGGTTGTCCTTTTTGGGCACTAATCTATTCGTTGACGGCTCAAAGCTATCAAAGCCGTAGAACTCATCGAGGCCTTCGTTTTGACAGGTTATGGCTCCCGTAACTCTAAACGAGCCAGGAGTTATGTCCGTTCGAATAATCGATATCCATAGGGTGCAACATCCACGGTGCAAGGTGCAACATCCGTCCGAAATGGCGAAACAGTGCCGTACGACTTTTGGAAATGCGTGCATGGATTTGAAACGGAACAGTACCACGGTGCACAACTCTCCAGCGATGGTAAATCGAAGGCCAGCCACCGTAATCCCGTTTTACCGTAAAAATCCACGTTTCGAAAAAACGAAGGGTAAAAAACTTACGAGTCCCGATTGAGATTCGGGTTGTCCTTTTTGGGCATCAATCTATCCGTTGACGGCTGAAAGATGTCAAAGCCATAGAACTCATCATGGCCTTCGTTTAGACAGGTTATGGCTCTCGTACCTCTAAACGAGCCAGAAGTTATGGACGTCCGAATAATCGATATCTACAGGTGCAACATCCGCGGTGCAAGGTGCAACATCCGTCCGAAATGGCGAAACAGTGTCGTACGACTTTTATAAATGCGTGCATGGAATTGAAACGGAATAGTACCATGGTGCACCACTCTCCAGTGATGGTAAATCGAAGGCGAGGCACCGTAATCCCGTTTACCGTAAAAATCCGGTGTCGAAAAAACGAAGGGTAAAAAACTTACGAGAACCGATTGAGATTCGGGTTGTCCTTTTCGGGCATTAATCTATCCGTTGACGGCTGAAAGATGTCAAAGCCGTAGAAATCACCGTGGCCTTCGTTTTGACAGGTTATGGCTCCCGTAACTCTAAACGAGCCCAAAGTTATGGCTGTCCGAATAATCGATATATACAGTGTGCAACATCCACGGTGCAAGGTGCAAAATCCGTCCGAAATGGCAAAACAGTGTCGTACGACTTTTAGAAATGCGTGCATGGATTTGAAACGGAACAGTACCATGGTGCACCACTCTCCAGCGATGGTAAATCGAAGACGAGCCATGGTAATCCCATTTTACCGTAAAAATCCGGTGTCGAAAAAACGAAGGGTAAAAAACTTACGAACCCCAATGGAGATTCGAGTTGTCCTTTTCGGGCATTAATCTATCCGTTGATGGCTGAAAGCGGTCAAAGCTATAGAACTCACCGTGGCCTTCGTTTTGACTGGTTATGGCTCCCTTAAATCTAAACGAGCCAGAGGTTATGGCTGTCCGAATAATCGATATATACAAGGCGCAACATCCGCGGTGCAAGGAGCAACTTCCGTCCGAAATGGCGAAACAGTGCCGTACGACTTTTAGAAATGCGTGCATAGATTTGAAACGGAACAGTACCATGGTGCACCACTCTCCAGCAATGGTAAATCGAAGACGAGCCACGGTAATCCCGTTTTACCATAAAAATCCGGTGTCGAAAAAACGAAGGGTAAAAAACTTACGAACCCCGATTGAGATTCGGGTTGTCCTTTTCGGGCATTAATCTATCCGTTGACGGCTGAAAGCTGTCAAAGCTGTAGAACTCACCGTGGCCTTCATTTTGACAGGTTATGGCTCCCTTAAATCTAAACGAGCCAGAGGTTATGGCTGTCCGAATAATCGATATATACAAGGCGCAACATCCGCGGTGCAAGGAGCAACTTCCGTCCGAAATGGCGAAACAGTGCCGTACGACTTTTAGAAATGCGTGCATAGATTTGAAACGGAACAGTACCATGGTGAACCACTCTCCAGCAATGGTAAATCGAAGACGAGCCACGGTAATCCCGTTTTACCATAAAAATCTGGTGTCGAAAAAACGAAGGGTAAAAAACTTACGAGACCCGATTGGGATTCGGGTTGTCCTTTTTGGGCATTAATCTATCAGTTGACGGCTGAAAGCTATCAAAGCCGTAGAACTCAACGTGGCCTTCGTTTTGACAGGTTATGGCTCCCGTAACTCTAAACGAGCCAGAAGTTATGGCTGTCCGAATAATCGATATATACAGGGTGCAACATCCGCGGTGCAAGGTGCAACATCTGTCCGAAATGGCGAAACAATGTCGTACGACTTTTACAAATGCGTGCATTAATTTGAAACGGAACAGTACCATGGTGCACCACTCTCCAGCGATGGTAAATCGAAGACGAGCCACGGTAATCCTGTTTTACCGTACAAATCCGGTGTCGAAAAAACGAAGGGTAAAAAATTTACGAACCCCGATTGAGATTCGTGTTGTCCTTTTCGGGCATTAATCTATCCGTTAACGGCTGAAAGCTGTCAAAGCCGTAGAACTCACCGTGGCCTTCGTTTTGACAGGTTATGCCTCCCGTAACTCCAAACGAGCCAAAAGTTATGGTCGTCCGAATAATCGATATCTACAGGGTGCAACATCCGCGGTGCAAGGCGCAACATCCGTCCGAAATGGCGAAACAGTGTCGTACGACTTTTAGAAATGCATGCATGGATTTGAAATGGAACAGTACCATGGTGCACCACTCTCCAGCGATGGGAAGTCGAAACGGGCTACGGTAATCCTGTTTTACCGTAAAAATCCACGTGTCGAAAAAACGAAGGGTAAAAAACTTACGAGACCCGATTGAGATTCGCGTTGTCCTTTTTGGGCACTAATCTATTCGTTGACGGCTCAAAGCTGTCAAAGCCGTAGAACTCATCGAGGCCTTCGTTTTGACAGGTTATGGCTCCCGTAACTCTAAACGAGCCAGGAGTTATGTCCGTTCGAATAATCGATATCCATAGGGTGCAACATCCACGGTGCAAGGTGCAACATCCGTCCGAAATGGCGAAACAGTGCCGTACGACTTTTTGAAATGCGTGCATGGATTTGAAACGGAACAGTACCACGGTGCACAACTCTCCAGCGATGGTAAATCGAAGGCCAGCCACCGTAATCCCGTTTTACCGTAAAAATCCACGTTTCGAAAAAACGAAGGGTAAAAAACTTACGAGTCCCGATTGAGATTCGGGTTGTCCTTTTTGGGCATCAATCTATCCGTTGACGGCTGAAAGATGTCAAAGCCATAGAACTCATCATGGCCTTCGTTTAGACAGGTTATGGCTCTCGTACCTCTAAACGAGCCAGAAGTTATGGACGTCCGAATAATCGATATCTACAGGTGCAACATCCGCGGTGCAAGGTGCAACATCCGTCCGAAATGGCGAAACAGTGTCGTATGACTTTTATAAATGCGTGCATGGAATTGAAACGGAATAGTACCATGGTGCACCACTCTCCAGTGATGGTAAATCGAAGGCGAGGCACCGTAATCCCGTTTACCGTAAAAATCCGGTGTCGAAAAAACGAAGGGTAAAAAACTTACGAGAACCGATTGAGATTCGGGTTGTCCTTTTCGGGCATTAATCTATCCGTTGACGGCTGAAAGATGTCAAAGCCGTAGAAATCACCGTGGCCTTCGTTTTGACAGGTTATGGCTCCCGTAACTCTAAACGAGCCCAAAGTTATGGATGTCCGAATTATCGATATATACAGGGTGCAACATCCACGGTGCAAGGTGCAAAATCCGTCCGAAATGGCGAAACAGTGTCGTACGACTTTTAGAAATGCGTGCATGGATTTGAAACGGAACAGTACCATGGTGCACCACTCTCCAGCGATGGTAAATCGAAGACGAGCCACGGTAATCCCATTTTACCGTAAAAATCCGGTGTCGAAAAAACGAAGGGTAAAAAACTTACGAACCCCAATGGAGATTCGAGTTGTCCTTTTCGGGCATTAATCTATCCGTTGATGGCTGAAAGCGGTCAAAGCTATAGAACTCACTGTGGCCTCCGTTTTGACTGGTTATGGCTCCCTTAAATCTAAACGAGCCAGAGGTTATGGCTGTCCGAATAATGGATATATACAAGGCGCAACATCCGCGGTGCAAGGAGCAACTTTCGTCCGAAATGGCGAAACAGTGCCGTACGACTTTTAGAAATGCGTGCATAGATTTGAAACGGAACAGTACCATGGTGCACCACTCTCCAGCAATGGTAAATCGAAGACGAGCCACGGTAATCCCGTTTTACCATAAAAATCCGGTGTCGAAAAAACGAAGGGTAAAAAACTTACGAACCCCGATTGAGATTCGGTTTGTCCTTTTCGGGCATTAATCTATCCGTTGACGGCTGAAAGCTGTCAAAGCCGTAGAACTCACCGTGGCCTTCGTTTTGACAGGTTATGCCTCCCGTAACTCTAAACGAGCCAAAAGTTATGGTCGTCCGAATAATCGATATCTACAGGGTGCAACATCCGCGGTGCAAGGCGCAACATCCGTCCGAAATGGCGAAACAGTGCCGTACGACTTTTAGAAATGCATGCATGGATTTGAAATGGAACAGTACCATGGTGCACCACTCTCCAGCGATGGGAAGTCGAAACGGGCTACGGTAATCCTGTTTTACCGTAAAAATCCACGTGTCGAAAAAACGAAGGGTAAAAAACATACGAGACCCGATTGAGATTCGGGTTGTCCTTTTTGGGCACTAATCTATTCGTTGACGGCTCAAAGCTATCAAAGCCGTAGAACTCATCGAGGCCTTCGTTTTGACAGGTTATGGCTCCCGTAACTCTAAACGAGCCAGGAGTTATGTCCGTTCGAATAATCGATATCCATAGGGTGCAACATCCACGGTGCAAGGTGCAACATCCGTCCGAAATGGCGAAACAGTGCCGTACGACTTTTTGAAATGCGTGCATGGATTTGAAACGGAACAGTACCACGGTGCACAACTCTCCAGCGATGGTAAATCGAAGGCCAGCCACCGTAATCCCGTTTTACCGTAAAAATCCACGTTTCGAAAAAACGAAGGGTAAAAAACTTACGAGTCCCGATTGAGATTCGGGTTGTCCTTTTTGGGCATCAATCTATCCGTTGACGGCTGAAAGATGTCAAAGCCATAGAACTCATCATGGCCTTCGTTTAGACAGGTTATGGCTCTCGTACCTCTAAACGAGCCAGAAGTTATGGACGTCCGAATAATCGATATCTACAGGTGCAACATCCGCGGTGCAAGGTGCAACATCCGTCCGAAATGGCGAAACAGTGTCGTACGACTTTTATAAATGCGTGCATGGAATTGAAACGGAATAGTACCATGGTGCACCACTCTCCAGTGATGGTAAATCGAAGGCGAGGCACCGTAATCCCGTTTACCGTAAAAATCCGGTGTCGAAAAAACGAAGGGTAAAAAACTTACGAGAACCGATTGAGATTCGGGTTGTCCTTTTCGGGCATTAATCTATCCGTTGACGGCTGAAAGATGTCAAAGCCGTAGAAATCACCGTGGCCTTCGTTTTGACAGGTTATGGCTCCCGTAACTCTAAACGAGCCCAAAGTTATGGCTGTCCGAATAATCGATATATACAGTGTGCAACATCCACGGTGCAAGGTGCAAAATCCGTCCGAAATGGCAAAACAGTGTCGTACGACTTTTAGAAATGCGTGCATGGATTTGAAACGGAACAGTACCATGGTGCACCACTCTCCAGCGATGGTAAATCGAAGACGAGCCATGGTAATCCCATTTTACCGTAAAAATCCGGTGTCGAAAAAACGAAGGGTAAAAAACTTACGAACCCCAATGGAGATTCGAGTTGTCCTTTTCGGGCATTAATCTATCCGTTGATGGCTGAAAGCGGTCAAAGCTATAGAACTCACCGTGGCCTTCGTTTTGACTGGTTATGGCTCCCTTAAATCTAAACGAGCCAGAGGTTATGGCTGTCCGAATAATCGATATATACAAGGCGCAACATCCGCGGTGCAAGGAGCAACTTCCATCCGAAATGGCGAAACAGTGCCGTACGACTTTTAGAAATGCGTGCATAGATTTGAAACGGAACAGTACCATGGTGCACCACTCTCCAGCAATGGTAAATCGAAGACGAGCCACGGTAATCCCGTTTTACCATAAAAATCCGGTGTCGAAAAAACGAAGGGTAAAAAACTTACGAACCCCGATTGAGATTCGGGTTGTCCTTTTCGGGCATTAATCTATCCGTTGACGGCTGAAAGCTGTCAAAGCTGTAGAACTCACCGTGGCCTTCATTTTGACAGGTTATGGCTCCCTTAAATCTAAACGAGCCAGAGGTTATGGCTGTCCGAATAATCGATATATACAAGGCGCAACATCCGCGGTGCAAGGAGCAACTTCCGTCCGAAATGGCGAAACAGTGCCGTACGACTTTTAGAAATGCGTGCATAGATTTGAAACGGAACAGTACCATGGTGAACCACTCTCCAGCAATGGTAAATCGAAGACGAGCCACGGTAATCCCGTTTTACCATAAAAATCTGGTGTCGAAAAAACGAAGGGTAAAAAACTTACGAGACCCGATTGGGATTCGGGTTGTCCTTTTTGGGCATTAATCTATCAGTTGACGGCTGAAAGCTATCAAAGCCGTAGAACTCAACGTGGCCTTCGTTTTGACAGGTTATGGCTCCCGTAACTCTAAACGAGCCAGAAGTTATTGTCGTCCGAATAATCGATATCTACAGGGTGCAACATCCGCGGTGCAAGGTGCAACATCCGTCCGAAATGGTGAAACAGTGCCGTACGACTTTTAGAAATGCGTGCATGGATTTGAAACGGAACAGTACCATGGTGCACCACTCTCCAGCGATGGTAAATCGAAGACGAGGCACGGTAAACCCGTTTCACCGTAAAAATCCGGTGCCGAAAAAACGAAGGGTAAAAAACTTACGAGACCCGATTGAGATTCGGGTTGTCCTTTTTGGGCATTAATCTATCCGTTGACGGCAGAAAGCCGTCAAAGCCATAGAACTCACCGTGGCCTTCGTTTAGACAGGTTATGGCTCCCGTAACTCTAAACGAGCCAGAAGTTATGGCCGTCCGAATAATCGATATCTACAGGGTGCAACATCCGCGGTGCAAGGTGCAACATCCGTTCGAAATGGCGAAACAGTGTCGTACGACTTTTAGAAATGCGTGCATGGATTTGAAATGGAACATTACCATAGTGCACCAATCTCCAGCGATGGTAAATCGAAGATGAGCCACGGTAATCCCGTTTTACCGTAAAAATCCGGTGTCGAAAAAACGAAGGGTAAAAAACTTACGAACCCAGATTGAGATTCGGGTTGTCCTTTTCGGGCATTAATCTATCCGTTGATGGTTGAAATCTGTCAAAGCTGTAGAACTCACCGTGGCCTTCGTTTTGACAGGTTATGGATCCCGTAAATCTAAACGAGCCAGAAGTTATGACCGTCCGAATAATCGATATCTGCAGGGTGCAACATCCGCGGTGCAAGGTGCAACATCCGTCCGAAATGGCGAAACGGTGTCGTATGACTTTTAGAAATGCGTGCATGGATTTCAAACGGAACAGTGCCATGGTGCACCACTCTCCAGCGATGGTAAATCGAAGGCGAGGCACGGTAATCCCGTTTACCGTAAAAATCCGGTGTCGAAAAAACTAAGGGTAAAAAACTTACGAGACTCGATTGAGATTCCGGTGGTCCTTTTCGGGCATTAATCTATCCGTTGACGGCTGAAAGCTGTCAAAGCTGTAGAACTCACCGTGGCCTTCGTTTTGACAGGTTATGGCTCCCGTAACTCTAAACGAGTTAGAAGTTATGGCTGTCCGAATAATCGGTATATACGGGGTGCAACATCCGCGGTGCAAGGCGTAACATCTGTCCGATGTGGCGAAACAGTGTCGTACGACTTTTACAAATGCGTGAATGGATTTGAAACGGAACAGTACCATGGTGCACCACTCTCCAGCGATGGTAAATCGAAGACGAGCCACGGTAATCCCGTTTTACCGTACAAATCCGGTATCGAAAAAACGAAGGGTAAAAAATTTGCGAACCCCGATTGAGATTCGGGTTGTCCTTTTCGGGCATTAATCTATCCGTTGATGGATGAAAGCTGTCAAAGCTGTAGAACTCACCGTGGCCTTCGTTTTGACAGGTTATGCCTCCCATAACTCTAAACGAGCCAGAAGTTATGGCCGTCCGAATAATCGATATCTACAGGGTGCAATATCTGCGGTGCAAGGTGCAACATCCGTCCGAAATTGCGAAACAGTGCCGTACGACTTTTAGAAATGTGTGCATGGATTTGAAACGGAACAGTACCATGGTGCACCACTCTCCGGCGATGGTAAATCGAAGACGAGGCACGATAATCCCGTTTTACCGTAAAAATCTGGTGTCGAAAAAACGAAGGGTAAAAAACTTACGAGACCCGATTGAGATTCGGGTTGTCCTTTTTGGGCATTAATCTATCCGTTGACGGCTGAAAGTTGTCAAAGCCGTAGAACTCATCGATGCCTTCGTTTTGATAGGTTATGGCTCCTGTCACTCTAAACGAGCCAGAAGTTATGTCCGTCCGAGTAATCGATATCTATAGTGTGCAACATCCACGGTGCAAGGTGCAACATCCGTCCGAAATGGCGAAACAGTGCCGTACGACTTTTAGAAATGCGTGCATGGATTTGAAATGGAACATTACCAAGGTGCACCACTCTCCAGCGATGGTAAATCGGAGGCCAGCCACCGTAATCCCGTTTTACCGTAAAAATCCACTTGTCGAAAAAATGAAGGGTAAAAAACTTACAAGTCCCGATTGAGATTCGGGTTGTCCTTTTTGGGCATTAATCTATCCGTTGACGGCTAAAAGCTGTCGAAGCCGTTGAACTCATCGTGGCCTTCGTTTTGACAGGTTATGGCTCCCGTAACACTTAACGAGCCAGAAGTTATGGTCGTCCGAATAATCAATATCTACAGGGTGCAACATCCGCGGTGCAAGGTGCAACATCCGTCTAAAATGGCGAAACAGTGCCGTACGACTTTTAGAAATACGTGCATGGATTTGAAACGGAACAGTACCATGGTGCACCACTCTCCAGCGATGGTAAATCGAACACGAGGCACGGTAATCCCGTTCTACCGTAAAAATCCGGTGTCGAAAAAACGAAGGGTAAAATACTTACGAGACCCGATTGAGATTCGGGTTGTCCTTTTTGGGCATTAATCTATCCGTTGACGGTTGAAAACGGTCAAAGCCGTAGAACTCATCGTATCCTTCGTTTTGACAGGTTATGGCTCCCGTAACTCTAAATGAGCCAGAAGTTATGGCCGTCCGAATAATCGATATCTACAGGGTGAAACATCTGCGGTGCAGGGTGCAACATCCGTCCGAAATGGCGAAACAGTGTCGTACGACTTTTAGAAATGCGTGCATGGATTTGAAACGGAATAGTACCATGGTGCAACACTCTCCAGCGATGGTAAATCGAAGACGAGGCACGGTAATCCCGTTTTACCGTAAAAATCCGGTGTCGAAAAAACGAAGGGTAAAAAACTTACGAGACCCGATTGAGATTCGGGTTGTTCTTTTTGGGCATTAATCTATCCGTTGACGGCTGAAAGCTGTCAAAGCCATATAACTCATTATGGCCTTCGTTTTGACAGGTTATGGCTCCCGTAACTCTAAACGAGCCAGAAGTTATGGCCGTCCGAATAATCGATATCTACAGGGTGCAACATCCGCGGTGCAAGGTGCAACATCCATCTGAAATGGCGAAACAGTGTCGTACGACTTTTAGAAATGCATGCATGGATTTGAAACGGAACATTACCATGGTGCAGCACTCTCCAGCGATGGTAAATCGAAAACGAGCCACGGTAATCCCGTTTTACTGTAAAAATCCGGTGTCGAAAAAACGAAGGGTAAAAAACTTACGAACCCAGATTGAGATTCGGGTTGTCCTTTTCGGGCATTAATCTATCCGTAAACGGTTGAAAGCTGTCAAAGCTGTAGAACTCACCGTGGCCTTCGTTTTGACATGTTATGGCTCCCGTAACTCTAAACGAGCCAGAAGTTATGAACGTCCGAATAATCGATATCTACAGGGTGCAATATCCGCGGTGCAAGGTGCAACATCCGTCCGAAATGGCGAAACAGTGTCGTACGACTTTTAGAAATGCATGCATGGATTTCAAACAGAACAGTGCCATGGTGCACCACTCTCCAGCGGTGGTAAATCGAAGACGAGGCACGGTAATCCCGTTTTACCGTAAAAATCCGGTGTCGAAAAAACGAAGGGTAAAAAACTTACGAGACTCGATTGAGATTCGGGTTGTCCTTTTTGGGCATTAATCTATCCGTTGACGGCTGAAAGCGGTCAAAGCCGTAGAACTCATCGTATCCTTCGTTTTGACAGGTTATGGCTCCCGTAACTCTAAATGAGCCAGAAGTTATGGCCGTCCGAATAATCGATATCTGCAGGGTGAAACATCTGCGGTGCAGGGTGCAACATCCGTCCGAAATGGCGAAACAGTGTCGTACGACTTTTAGAAATGCGTGCATGGATTTGAAACGGAACAGTACCGTGGTGCACCACTCTCCAGCGATGGTAAATCGAAGACGAGGCACGGTAATCTCGTTTTACCGTAAAAATCCGGTGTCGAAAAAACGAAGGGTAAAAAACTTACGAGACCCGATTGAGATTCGGGTTGTTCTTTTTGGGCATTAATCTATCCGTTGACGGCTGAAAGCTGTCAAAGCCGTAGAACTCATTGTGGCCTTCGTTTTGACAGGTTATGGCTCCCGTAACTCTAAACGAGCCAGAAGTTATGGCCGTCCGAATAATCGATATCTACAGGGTGCAACATCCGTGGTGCAAGGTGCAACATCCGTCCGAAATGGCGAAACAGTGTCGTACGACTTTTAGAAATGCGTGCATGGATTTGAAATGGAACATTACCATGGTGCACCACTCTCCAGCGATGGTAAATCGAAGACGAGCCACGGTAATCCCGTTTTACCGTAAAAATCCGGTGTCGAAAAAACGAAGGGTAAAAAACTTACGAACCCAGATTGAGATTCGGGTTGTCCTTTTCGGGCATTAATCTATCCGTTGACGGCTGAAAGCCGTCAAATCCGTAGAACTCATCGTGGCCTTCGTTTTGAGTGGTTATGGCTCCCGTAACTCTAAATGAGCCAGAAGTTATGGCCGTCCGAATAATCGATATCTACAGGGTGAAACATCCGCGGTGCAGGGTGCAACATCCGTCCGAAATGGCGAAACAGTGTCGTACGACTTTTAGAAATGCGTGCATGGATTTGAAATGGAACAGTACCATGGTGCACCACTCTCCAGCGATGGTAAATCGAAGACGAGGCACGGTAATCCCATTTTACCGTAAAAATCCGGTGTCGAAAAAACGAAGGGTAAAAAACTTACGAGACCCGATTGAGATTCGGGTTGTTCTTTTTGGACATTAATCTATCCGTTGATGGCTGAAAGCTGTCAAAGCCGTAGAACTCATTGTGTCCTTCGTTTTGACATGTTATGGCTCCCGTAACTCTAAACGAGCCAGAAGTTATGGCCGTACGAATAATCGATATCTACAGGGTGAAACATCCGCGGTGCACGGTGCAACATCCGTCCGAAAGGGCGAAATAGTGTCGTACGACTTTTAGAAATGCATGCATGGATTTGAAACGGAACATTACCATGGTGCACCACTCTCCAGCGATGGTAAATCGAAGACGAGCCACGGTAATCCCGTTTTACTGTAAAAATCCGGTGTCGAAAAAACGAAGGGTAAAAAACTTACGAACCTAGATTGAGATTCGGGTTGTCCTTTTCGGGCATTAATCTATTAGACGGTTGAAAGCTGTCAAAGCTGTAGAACTCACCGTGGCCTTCGTTTTGACATGTTATGGCTCCCGTAACTCTAAACAAGCCAGAAGTTATGAACGTCCGAATAATCGATATCTACATGGTGCAACATCCGCGGTGCAAGGTGCAACATCCGTCCGAAATGGCGAAACAGTGCCGTACGACTTTTAGAAATGCGTGCATGGAATTCAAACGGAACAGTGCATGGTGCACCTCTCTCCAGCGATGGTAAATCGAAGGCGAGTCACGGTAATCCCGTTTTACCGTAAAAATCCGGTGTCGAAAAAACGAAGGGTAAAAAACTTACGAGACTCGATTGAGATACGGGTTGTCCTTTTCGGGCATTAATCTATCCGTTGACGGCTGAAAGCTGTCAAAGCAGTAGAACTCATCGTGGCCTTCGTTTTGACAGGTTATGGCTCCCGTAACTCTAAACGAGCCAGAAGTTATGGCCGTCCGAGTAATCGATATATACAGGGTGCAACATCCGCGGTGCAAGGTGCAACATCTGTCTGAAATGGTGAAACAGTGTCGTACGACTTTTAGAAATGCGTGCATGGATTTGAAACGGAACAGTACCATGGTGCACCACTCTCCAGCGCTGGTAAATCGAAGACGAGGCACGGTAATCCCGTTTTACCGTAAAAATCCGGTGTCGAAAAAACGAAGGGTAAAAAACTTATGAGACCCGATTGAGATTCGGGTTGTTCTTTTTGGGCATTAATCTATCCATTGACGGCTGAAAGCTGTCAAAGCCGTAGAACTCATTGTGGCCTTCGTTTTGACAGGTTATGGCTCCCGTAACTCTAAACGAGCCAGAAGTTATGGCCGTCCGAATAATCGATATCTACAGGGTACAACATCCGCGGTGCAAGGTGCAACATCCGTCCGAAATGGCAAAACAGTATCGTACGACTTTTAGAAATGCGTGCATGGATTTGAAACGGAACATTACCATGGTGCACCACTCTCCAGCGATGGTAAATCGAAAACGGGCCACGGTAATCCCGTTTTACCGTAAAAATCCGGTGTCGAAAAAACGAAGGGTAAAAAACTTACGAACCCAGATTGAGATTCGGGTTGTCCTTTTCGGGCATTAATCTATCCGTTGATGGATGAAAGCTGTCAAAGCCGTAGAACTCATCGTATCCTTCGTTTTGACAGGTTATGGCTCCCGTAACTCTAAATGAGCCAGAAGTTATGGCCGTCCGAATAATCGATATCTACAGGGTGAAACATCCGCGGTGCAGGGTGCAACATCCGTCCGAAATGGCGAAACAGTGTCGTACGACTTTTAGAAATTCGTGCATGGATTTGAAACGGAACAGTACCATGGTGCACCACTCTCCAGCGATGGTAAATCGAAGACGAGGCACGGTAATCCCGTTTTACCGTAAAAATCCGGTGTCGAAAAAACGAAGGGTAAAAAACTTACGAGACCCGATTGAGATTCGGGTTGTTCTTTTTGGGCATTAATCTATCCGTTGACGGCTGAAAGCTGTCAAAGCCGTAGAACTCATTGTGGCCTTCGTTTTGACTGGTTATGGCTCCCGTAACTCTAAACGAGCCAGAAATTACGGCCGTCCGAATAATCGATGTCTACAGGGTGCAACATCCGCGGTGCAAGGTGCAACATCCGTCCGAAATGGCGAAACAGTGTCGTACGACTTTTAGAAATGCGTGCATCGATTTGAAACGGAACATTACCATGGTGCACCACTCTCCAGCGATGGTAAATCGAAGACGAGCCACGGTAATCCCGTTTTACCGTAAAAATCCGGTGTCGAAAAAACGAAGGGTAAAAAACTTACGAACCCAGATTGAGATTCGGGTTGTCCTTTTCGGGCATTAATCTATCCGTAGACGGTTGAAAGCTGTCAAAGCCGTAGAACTCACCGTGGCCTTCGTTTTGACATGTTATGGCTCCCGTAACTCTAAACGAGCCAGAAGTTATGAACGTCCGAATAATCGATATCTACAAGGTGCAACATCCGCGGTGCAAGGTGCAACATCCATCCGAAATGGCGAAACAGTGCCGTACGACTTTTAGAAATGCGTGCATGGAATTCAAACGGAACAGTGCATGGTGCACCTCTCTTCAGCGATGGTAAATCGAAGGCGAGGCACGGTAATCCCGTTTTACCGTAAAAATCCGGTGTCGAAAAAACGAAGGGTAAAAAACTTACGAGACTCGATTGAGATACGGGTTGTCCTTTTCGGGCATTAATCTATCCGTTGACGGCTGAAAGCTGTCAAAGCTGTAGACCTCATCGTGGCCTTCGTTTTGACAGGTTATGGCTCCCGTAACTCTAAACGAGGCAGAAGTTATGGCCGTCCGAATAATCGATATATACAGGGTGCAACATCCGCGGTGCAAGGTGCAACATCTGTCCGAAATGGTGAAACAGTGTTGTACGACTTTTAGAAATGCGTGCGTGGATTTGAAACGGAACAGTACCATGGTGCACCACTCTCCAGCGATGGTAAATCGAAGACGACGAACGGTAATCCCGTTTTACCGTAAAAATCCGGTGTCGAAAAAACGAAGGGTAAAAACTTACGAGACCAGATTGATATTCGGGCTGTCCTTTTTGGGCATTAATCTATCCGTCGACGGCTGAAAGCGGTCAAAGCCGTAGAACTCATCGTATCCTTCGTTTTGACAGGTTATGGCTCCCGTAACTCTAAATCAGCCAGAAGTTATGGCCGTCCGAATAATCGATATCTACAGGGTGAAACATCCGCGGTGCAAGGTGCAACATCCGTCCAAAATGGCGAAACAATGTCGTACGACTTTTAGAAATGCGTGCATGGATTTGAAACGGAACAGTACCATGGTGCACCACTCTCCAGCGATGGTAAATCGAAGACGAGGCACGGTAATCCCGTTTTACCGTAAAAACCCGGTGCCGAAAAAACGAAGGGTAAAAAACTTACGAGACCCGATTGAGATTCAGGTTGTTCTTTTTGGGCATTAATTTATCCGTTGACGGCTGAAAGCTGTCAAAGCCGTAGAAATCATTGTGGCCTTCGTTTTGACAGGTTATGGCTCCCGTAACTCTAAACGAGCTAGAAGTTATGGCCGTCCGAATAATCGATATCTATAGGGTGCAACATCCGCGGTGCAAGGTGCAACATCCGTCTGAAATGGCGAAACAGTGTCGTACGACTTTTAGAAATGCGTGCATGGATTTGAAACGGAATAGTGCCATGGTGCACCACTCTCCAGCGATGGTAAATTGAAGGCGAGGCACGGTAATCCCGTTTTACCGTAAAAATCCGGTGTCGAAAAAACGAAGGGTAAAAAACTTACGAGACTCAATTGAGATTTGGGTTGTCCTTTTCGGGCATTAATCTATCCGTTGACGGCTGAAAGCTGTCAAAGATATAGAACTCACCGTGGCCTTCGTTTTGACAGGTTATGACTCCCGTAATTCTAAACGAGCCAGAAGTTATGGCTGTCCGAATAATCGATATATACAGGGTGCAACATCCGCGGTGCAAGGTGCAACATCTGTCCGAAATGGCGAAACAGTGTCGTACGACTTTTACAAATGCGTGCATGGATTTGAAATGGAACAGTACCATTGTGCACCACTCTCCAGTGATGGTAAATCGAAGACGAGCCATGGTAATCCCGTTTTACCGTACAAATCTGGTGTCGAAAAAACGAAGGGTAAAAAACTTACGAACCCAGATTGAGATTCGGGTTGTCCTTTTCGGGCATTAATCTATCCGTAGATGGTTGAAAGCTGTCAAAGCTGTAGAACTCACCGTGGCCTTCGTTTTGACATTTTATGGCTCCCATAACTCTAAACGAGCCAGAAGTTATGAACGTCCGAATAATCGATATCTACAGTGTGCAACATACGCGGTGCAAGGTGCAACATCCGTCCGAAATGGCGAAACAGTGCCGTACGACTTTTAGAAATGCGTGCATGGATTTGAAACGGAACAGTGCCCTGGTGCACCACTCTCCAGCGATGGTAAATCGAAGGCGAGGCACGGTAATCCCGTTTTACCGTAAAAATCCGGTGTCGAAAAAACGAAGGGTAAAAAACTTACGAGACTCGATTGGGATTTGGATTGTCCTTTTTGGGCATTAATCTATCCGTTGACGGCTCAAAGCTGTCAAAGATTTAGAACTCACCGTGGCCTTCGTTTTGACAGGTTATGGCTCCCGTAACTCTAAACGAGCCAGAAGTTATGGCTGTCCGAATAATCGATATATACAGGGTGCAACATCCGCGGTGCAAGGTGCAACATCCGTCCGAAATGGCGAAACAGTGCCGTACGACTTTTAGAAATGCGTGCATGGATTTGAAACGGAACAGTACCCTGGTGCACCACTCTCCATCGATGGTAAATCGAATACGAGGCACGGTAATCCCGCTTTACCGTAAAAATCCGGTGTCGAAAAAACGAAGGGTAAAAAACTAACGAGACCCGATTGAGATTCGGGTTGTCCTCTTTGGGCATTAATCTATCTGTTGACGGCTGAAGGCGGTCAAAGCCGTAGAACTCACCGTGGCCTGTGTTTTGATAGGTTATGGCTCCCGTAACTCTAAACGAGCCAGAAGTTATAGCCGTCCGAATAATCGATATCTACAAGGTGCAACATCCGCGGTGCAAGGTGCAACATCCGTCCGAAATGGCGAAACAGTGCAGTACGACTTTTAGAAATGCACGCATGGATTTGAAACGGAACAGTGCCATGGTGCACCACTCTTCAGCGATGGTAAATCGAAGACGAGCCACGGTAATCCCGTTTTACCGTAAAAATACGGTGTCGAGAAAACGAAGGGTAAAAAACTTACGACACCCGATTGAGATTCGGTTTGTCCTTTTCGGGTATTAATCTATACGTTGAAGGCTGAAAGTTGTCAAAGCCGTAGAACTCATCGTGGCCTTCGTTTTGACAGGTTATGGCTCCCGTAACTCTAAACGAGCCAGAAGTTATGGCCGTCCGAATAATCGATATCTATAGGGTGCAACATCCGCGGTGCAAGGTGCAACATCCGTCTGAAATGGCGAAACAGTGCCGTACGACTTTTAGAAATGCGTGCATGGATTTGAAACGGAACAGTACCATGGTGCACCACTCTCCTGCGATGGTAAATCGAAGACGAGCCACGGTAATCCCGTTTTACCGTAAAAATCCGATGTTGAAAAAAACGAAGGGTAAAAAACTTACGAGACCCGATTGAGATTCGGGTTGTCCTTTTTGGGCATTAATCTATCCGTTGACGGCTGAAAGATGACAAAGCTGTAGAACTCGTCGTGGCCTTCGTTTTGATAGGTTATGGCTCCCATAACTCTAAAGTAGCCAGAAGTTATGGCCGTCCGAATAATCGATATCTATAGGGTGCAACATCCGCGGTGCAAGGTGCAACATCCGTTCGAAATGGCGAAACATTGTCGTACGACTTTTAGAAATGCGTGCGTGGATTTGAAACGGAACAGTACCATGGTGCACCACTCTCCAGCGATGGTAAATCGAAGACGAGCCACGGTAATCCCGTTTTACCGTAAAAATCCAGTGTCGAAAAAACGAAGGGTAAAAAACTTACGAGACCCGATTGAGATTCGGGTTGTCCTTTTTGGGCATTAATCTATCCGTTGACGGCTGAAAGATGACAAAGCCGTAGAACTCATCGTGGCCTTCGTTTTGACAGGTTATGGCTCCCGTAACTCTAAATGAGCCAGAAGTTATGGCCGCCCGAATAATCGATATCTATAGGGTGCAACATCCGCGGTGCAAGGTGCAACATCCGTCCGAAATGGCGAAACATTGTCGTACGACTTTTAGAAATGCGTGCATGGATTTGAAACGGAACAGTACCATGGTGCACCACTCTCCAGCGAAGGTAAATCGAAGGCGTGGCATGGTAATCCCGTTTTACCATAAAAATCCGGTGTCGAAAAAACGAAGAGTAAAAAACTTATGAGACCCGATTGAGATTCGGGTTGTCCTTTTTGGGCATTAATCTATCCGTTGACGACTGAAAGTGGTCAAAGCCGTAGAACTTATGGTGGCCTTAGTTTTGACAGGTTATGGCTCCCGTAACTCTAAATGAGCCAGAATTTATGGCCGTCCGAATAATCGATATGTACAGGGTGCAACATCCGTGGTGCAAGGTGCAACATCCGTCTGAAATTGCGAAACAGTGTCGTGCGACTTTTAGAAATGCATGCATGTATTTGAAACGGAACATTACCATGGTGCACCACTCTCCAGCGATGGTAAATCGAAGACGAGGCACGGTAATCCCATTTTACCGTAAAAATCCGGTGTCGAAAAAACGAAGGGTAAAAAACTTACGAGACCCGATTGAGATTCGGGTTGTCCTTTTTGGGCATTAATCTATCTGTTGATGGCTGAAAGCTGTCAAAGCCGTAGAACTTATCGTGGCCTTCGTTTTCACAGGTTATGGCTCCCGTAACTCTAAAAGAGCTAGAAGTTATGGCCGTCCGAATAATCGATATCTACAGGTTGCAACATCAGCGGTGCAAGGTGCAACATTCGTCCGAAATGGCGAAACACTGCCGTACGACTTTTAGAAATGCGTGCATGGATTTGAAACGGAACAGTACCATGGTGCACCACTCTCCAGCGATGGTAAATCGAAGACGAGCCACGGTAATCCTGTTTTACCGTAAAAATCCGGTGTCAAAAAAACGAAGGGTAAAAAACTTACGAACCTCGATTGAGATTCGTGTTGTCCTTTTCGGGCATTAACCTATCCGTTGACAGCTGAAAGCTGTCAAAGCTGTAGAACTCACCGTGGTCTTCGTTTTGATAGGTTATGGCTCCCGTAACTCTAAACAAACCAGAAGTTATGGCTGTCCGAATAATCGATATATACAAGGTGCAACATCCGTGGTACAAGGTGCAACATCTATCCGAAATGGCGAAACAGTGTCGTACGACTTTTAGAAATGTGTGCATGGATCTGAAACAGAACAGTACCATGGTGCACCACTCTCCAGCGATGGTAAATAGAAGACGAGCCTCGGTAATCCCGTTTTACCGTACAAATCCGGTGTCGAAAAAACGAAGGGTAAAAAACTTACGAACCCCGATTGAGATTCGGGTTGTCCTTTTCAGGCATTAATCTATCCGTTGACGGCTGAAAGCTGTCAAAGCTGTAGAACTCACCGTGGCCTTCGTTTTGACAGGTTATGGCTCCCGTAACTCTAAACGAGCCAGAAGTTATGACCGTCCGAATAATCGATATCTATAGGGTGCAACATCCGCGGTGCAAGGTGCAACATCCGTCCGAAATGGCGTAACAGTGCTGTACGACTTTTAGAAATGCGTGCATGGATTTGAAACGGAACAGCACCATGGTGCACCACTCTCCAGCGATGGTAAATGGAAGACGAGGCATGGTAATCCCGCTTAACCGTAAAAATCCGGTGTCGAAAAAGGGAAGGGTAAAAAACTTACGAGACCCGATTGAGATTCGGGTTGTCCTCTTTGGGCATTAATCTTTCCATTGACGGATGAAAGCGGTCAAAGCCGTAGAACTCACCGTGGCCTTCGTTTTGACAGGTTATGGCTCCCGTAACTCTAAACGAGCCAGAAGTTATGGCCGTCCGAATAATCGATATGTACAGGGTGCAACATCCGCGGTGCAAGGTGCAACATCCATCCGAAATGGCGAAACAGTGTCGTACGACTTTTAGAAATGCATGCATGGATTTGAAACGGAACAGTGCCATGGCGCACCACTCTCCAGTGATGGTGAATCGAAGACGAGCCACGGTAATCCCGTTTTACCGTAAAAATACGGTGTCGAAAAAACGAAGGGTAAAAAACTTACGAACCCCGATTGAGATTCGGGTTGTCCTTTTCGGGCATTAATCTATCCGTTGACGGCTGAAAGCTGTCAAAGCTATAGAACTCACCGTGGCCTTCATTTAGACAGGTTATGGCTCCCGTAACTCTAAACGAGCCAGAACTTATGACCGTCCGAATAATCGATATCTACAGGGTGCAACATCCGCGGTGCAAGGTGCAACATCCGTCTGAAATGGCGAAACAGTGCCGTACGACTTTTACAAATGCGTCCATGGATTTGAAACGGAACAGTACCATGGTGCACCACTCTCCAGCGATGGTAAATCGAAGGCGAGGCAAGGTAATCCCGTTTTACCGTAAAAATCCGGTGTCGAAAAAACGAAGGGTAAAAAACTTACGAGACCCGATTGAGATTCGAGTTGTCCTTTTTGGGCCTTAATCTATCCGCTGATGGATGAAAGCTGTCAAAGCCGTAGAACTCATCGTGGCCTTCGTTTTGATAGGTTATGGCTCCCGTAACTCTAAACGAGCCAGAAGTTATGGCCGTCCGAATAATCGATATCTACAGGGTGCAACATCCGCGGTGCAAGGTGCAACATCCGTCCGAAATGGCGAAACTGTGCCGTACGACTTTTAGAAAAGCGTGCATGGATTTGAAACGGAACAGTACCATTGTGCACCACTCTCCAGCGATGGTAAATCGAAGGCGAGGCACGGTAATCCCGTTTTACCGTAAAAATCCGGTGTCGAAAAAACGAAGGGTAAAAAACTTACGAGACCCGATTGAGATTCGGGTTGTCCTTTTTGGGCATTAATCTATCCGTTGACGGCTGAAAGCGGTCAAAGCCGTAGAACTAACCATGGCCTTCATTTAGACAGGTTATGGATCCCGTAACTCTAAACGAGCCAGAAGTTATGGCCGTCCGAATAATCGATATCTACAGGGTGCAACATCCGCGGTGCAAGGTGCAACATCCGTCCGAAATGGCGAAACAGTGCCGTACGACTTTTAGAAATGCATGCATGGATTTGAAACGGAACAGTACCATGGTGCACCACTCTCCAGCGATGGTAAATAGAAGACGAGGCACGGTAATCCCGTTTTATCGTAAAAATACGGTGTCGAAAAAACGAAGGGTAAAAACCTTACGAGACCCGACTGCGATTCGGGTTGTCCTTTTTGGGCATTAATCTATCCGTTGAGGGATGGAAGCTGTCAAAGCCGTAGAACTCAACATGGCCTTCGTTTTGACAGGTTATGGCTCCCGTAACTCTTAACGAGCCAGAAGTTATGGCCGTCCGAATAATCGATATCTACAGGGTGCAACATCCGCGGTGCAAGGTGCAACATCCGTCTAAAATGGCGAAACAGTGCCGTACGACTTTTACAAATACGTGCATGGATTTGAAACGGAACAGTACCATGGTGCACCACTCTCCAGCGATGGTGAATAGAAGGTGAGGCACGGTAATCCCGTTTTACCGTAAAAAACCGGTGTCGAAAAAACGAAGGGTAAAAAACTTACGAGACCCGATTGAGATTCGAGTTGTCCTTTTTAGCATTAATCTATCCGTTGACGGCTGAAAGCTGTCAAAGTCGTAGAACTCATCGTGGCCATCGTTTTGACAGGTTATGGCTCCCGTAACTCTAAACGAGCCAGAAGTTACGGCCGTCCGAATAATCGATATCTACAGGGTGCAACATCTGCGGTGCAAGGTGCAACATCCGTCCGAAATGGTGAAACAGTGTCATACGACTTTTAGAAATGCGTGCATGGATTTGAAACGAAACAGGACCATGGTGCACCACTCACCGGCGATGGTAAATCGAAGACGAGGCACGGTAATCCCGTTTTACCGTAAAAATCCGGTGTCGAAAAAACGAAGGGTAAAAAACTTACGAGACCCAATTGAGATTCGGGTTGTCCTTTTTGGGCATTAATCTATCCGTTGACGGCTGAAAGCGGTCAAAGCCGTAGAACTCATCGTATCCTTCGTTTTGACAGGTTATGTCTCCCGTAACTCTAAGTGAGCCAGAAGTTATGGCCGTCCGAATAATCGATATCTACAGGGTGCAACATTCGCGGTGCAAGGTGCAACATCCGTCCGAAATGGCGAAACTGTGCCGTACGACTTTTAGAAATGCGTGCATGGATTTGAAACGGAACAGTACCATGGTGCACCACTTTCCAGCGATGGTAAATCGAAGGCGAGGCAGGGTAATCCTGTTTTACCGTAAAAATCCGGTGTCGAAAAAGCGAAGGGTAAAAAACTTATGAGACCCGATTGAGATTCGGGTTGTCCTTTTTGGGTATTAATCTATCTGTTGACGGCTGAAAGCTGTCAAAGCCATAGAACTCATCGTGGCCTTCGTTTTCACAGGTTATAGCTCCCGTAACTCTAAACGAGCCAGAAGTTATGGCCGTCCGAATAATCGATATCTACAGGGTGTAACATCCGCGGTGCAAGGTGCAACATTCGTCCGAAATGGCGAAACAGTGCCGTACGACTTTTAGAAATGCGTGCATGGATTTGAAACGGAACAGTACCATGGTGCACCACTCTCCAGCGATGGTAAATCGAAGACGAGCCACGGTAATCCCGTTTTACCATAAAAATCCGGTGTCAAAAAAACGAAGGGTAAAAAACTTACGAACCCCGATTGAGATTCGGGTTGTCCTTTTTGGGCATTAATCTATCCGTTGACAGCTGAAACCTGTCAAAGCTGTAGAACTCACCGTGGCCTTCGTTTTGACAGGTTATGGCTCCCGTAACCCTAAACGAGCCAGAAGTTATGGCTGTCCGAATAATCGATATATACAGGGTGCAACATCCGCGGTGCAAGGTGCAACATCTGTCCGAAATGGCGAAACAGTGTTGTACGACTTTTACAAATGCATGCAAGGATTTGAAACGGAACAGTAACATGGTGCACCACTCTCCAACGATGGTAAATCGAAGACGAGCAACGGTGATTCCGTTTTACCGTACAAATCCGGTGTCGAAAAAACGAAGGGTAAAAAATTTATGAACCCCGATTGAGATTCGGGTTGTCCTTTCCGGGCATTAATCTATCCGTTGATGGCAGAAAGCTGTCAAAGCTGTAGAACTTACCATGGCCATCGTTTTGACAGGTTATGACTCCCGTAACTCCAAACGAGCCAGAAGTTATGGCCGTCCGAATAATCGATATCTATAGGGTGCAACATCCGCGGTGCAAGGGGCAACATCCGTACGAAATGGAGAAACAGTGTCGTACGACTTTTAGGAATGCGTGCATGGATTTGAAACAGAACAGTACCATGGTGCACCACTCTCCAGCGATGGTAAATCGAAGACGAGGCACGGTAATCCCGCTTTACCGTAAAAATCCGGTGTCGAAAAAACGAAGGGTAAAAAACTAACGAGACCCGATTGAGATTCGGGTTGTCCTCTTTGGGCATTAATCTATCCGTTGACGGCTTAAAGCGGTCAAAGCCGTAGAACTCACCGTGGCCTTCGTTTTGGTAGGTTATGGCTCCCGTAACTCTAAACGAGCCAGAAGATATGACCGTCCGAATAATCGATATCTACAGGGTGCAACATCCGCGGTGCAAGGTGCAACATCCGTCCGAAATAGCAAAACAGTGTCGTACGACTTTTAGAAATACATGCATGGATTTGAAACGGAATAGTACCATGGTGCACCACTCTCCAGCGATGGTAAATCGAAGACGAGGCACGATAATCACGTTTTACCGTAAAAATCCGGTGTCGAAAAAACGAAGTGTAAAAAAACTTACGAGACCCGATTGAGATTCGGGTTGTCCTTTTTGGGCATTAATCTATCCTTTAACGGCTGAAAGCTGTCAAATCCGTAGAACTCATCGTAGCCTTCGTTTTGACAGGTTATGGCTCCCGTAACTCTAAACGAGCCAGAAGTTATGGCCGTCCGAATAATCGATATCTACAGTGTGCAACATCCGTCCGAAATGGCGAAACTGTGTCGTACGACTTTTAGAAAAGCGTGCATGGATTTGAAACGGAACAGTACCATGGTGCACCACTCTCCAGCGATGGTAAATCGAAGGCGAGGCACGGTAATCCCATTTTACCGTAAAAATCCGGTGTCGAAAAAAACGAAGGGTAAAAAACTAACGAGACCCGATTGAGATTCAGGTTGTCCTTTTTGGGCATTAATCTATCCGTTGACGGCTGAAAGCTGTCAAAGCCGTAGAACTCATCGTGGCCTTCGTTTTGACAGGTTATGGCTCCCGTAACTCTAAACGAGCCAGAAGTTATGGCCGTCCGAATAATCGATATCTACAGGGTGCAACATCCGCGGTGCAAGGTGCAACATTCGTCCGAAATGGCGAAACAGTGCCGTACGTCTTTTAGAAATGCGTGCATGGATTTGAAACGGAACGGTACCATGGTGCACCACTCTTCAGCGATGGTAAATCGAAGACGAGCCACGGTAATCCCGTTTTACCATAAAAATCCGGTGTCAAAACAACGAAGGGTAAAAAACTTACGAACCCCGATTGAGATTCGAGTTGTCCTTTTCGGGCATTAATCTATCCGTTGATAGCTGAAAGCTGTCAAAGCTGTAGAACTCACCGTGGCCTTCATTTTGATAGGTTATGGCTCCCGTAACTCTAAACGAACCAGAAGTTATGGCTGTCCGAATTATCGATATATACAGGGTGCAACATCCGCGGTGCAAGGTGCAACATCGTTCCGAAATGGCGAAACAGTGTCGTACGACTTTTAGAAATGCGTGCATGGATCTGAAATGGAACAGTACCATGGAGCACCACTCTCCAGCGATGGTAAATCGAAGACGAGCCACGGTAATCCCGTTTTACCGTACAAATCCGGTGTCGAAAAAACGAAGGGTAAAAAACTTACGAGCCCCGATTGAGATTCGGGTTGTCCTTTTCGGGCATTAATCTATCCGTTGACGGCTGAAAGCTGTCAAAGCTGTAGAACTCACTGTGGACTTCGTTTTGACAGGTTATGGCTCCCGTAACTCTAAACGAACCAGAAGTTATGACCGTCCGAATAATCGATATCTACAGGGTGCAACATCTGCGGTGCAAGGTGCAACATCCGTCCGAAATGGCAAAACAGTGCCGTACGACTTTTAGAAATGCGTGCATGGATTTGAAACGGAACAGTACCATGGTGCACCACTCTCCGGCGATGGTATATCGAAGACGAGGCACGGTAATCCCGCTTTACCGTAAAAATCCGGTGTCGAAAAAACGAAGGGTAAAAAACTTACGAGAACCGATTGAGATTCCGGTTGTCCTCTTTGGGCATTAATCTTTCCGTTGACGGCTAAAAGCGGTCAAAGCCGTAGAAATCACCGTGGCCTTCGTTTGGACAGATTATGGCTCCCATAACTCTAAACGAGCCAGAAGTAATGGCCGTCCGAATAATCGATATGTACAGGGTGCAATATCCGCGGTGCAAGGTGCAACATCCGTCCGAAATGGCGAAACAGTGCCGTACGACTTTAGGAAATGCATGCATGGATTTGAAAGGGAACAGTACCATGGTGCACCACTCTCCAGCGAAGGTAAATCGAAGACGAGCCACGGTAATCCCGTTTTACCGTAAAAATACGGTGTCGAAAAAATGAAGGGTAAAAAACTTACGACAACCGATTGAGATTCGGTTTGTCCTTTTTGGGCATTAATCTATCCGTCGGCAGCTGATAGCTGTCAAAGCCGTAGAACTCATCGTGGCCTTCATTTTGACGGTTTATGGCTCCCGTAACTCTAAACGAGCCAGAAGTTATGGCCGTCCGAATAATCGATATCTACAGGTGCAACATCCGCGGTGCAAGGTGCAACATCCGTCTGAAATGGCGAAACAGTGTCGTACGACTTTTACAAATGCGTGCATGGATTTGAAACGGAACAGTACCACGGTGCACCACTCTCCACCGATGGTAAATCGAAGGCGAGGCAAGGTAATCCCGTTTTACCGTAAAAATCCGATGTCGAAAAAACGAAGGGTAAAAAACTTACGAGACCCGATTGAGATTCGGGTTGTCCTTTTTGGGCATTAATCTATCCGTTGACGGCTGAAAGCGGTCAAAGCCGTAGAAATCACCGTGGCCTTCGTTTAGACAGGTTATGGCTCCCGTAACTCTAAACGAGCCAAAAGTTATGGCCGTCCGAATAATCGATTTCTACATGGTGCAACATCCGCGGAGCAAGGTGCAACATCAGTCCGAAATGGAGAAACAGTGCCGTACGACTTTTAGAAAAGCGTGCATGGATTTGAAACGGAACTGTACCATGGTGCACCACTCTCCAACGATGGTAAATCAAAGGCGAGGCACGGTAATCCCGTTTTACCGTAAAAATCCACGTGTCGAAAAAACGAAGGGTAAAAAACTTACGAGACCCGATTGAGATTCGGGTTGTCCTTTTTGGGCATTAATCTATCCGTTGACGGATGAAAGCTATCAAAGCCGTAGAACTCATCGTTGCCTTCGTTTTCACAGGTTATGTATCCCGTAACTCTAAACGAGCCAGAAGTTATGGCCGTTCGAATAAACGATATCTACAGGGTGCAACATCCGCGGTGCAAGGTGCAACATTCGTCCAAAATTGCGAAACAGTGCCGTACGACTTTTAGAAATGCGTGCATGGATTTGAAACGGATCAGTACCATGGTGCATCACTCTCCAGCGATGGTAAATCGAAGACGAGCCACGGTAATCCCGTTTTACCGTAAAAATCCGGTGTCAAAAAAACGAAGGAAAAAAAACTTACGAACCCCGATTGAGATTCGGGTTGTCCTTTTCAGGTGAAAGCTGTCAAAGCTGTAGAATTCACCGTGGCCTTCGATTTGATAGGTAATGGCTCCCGTAACTCTAAACGAACCAGAAGTTATGGATGCCCGAATAATCGATATATACAGGGTGCAACATCCGCGGTGCAAGGTACAACATCTGTCCGAAATGGCGAAACAGTGTCGTACGACTTTTAGAAACGTGTGCATGGATCTGAAACGGAACAGTACCATGGTGCACCACTCTCTAGCGATGGTAAATCGAAGACGAGCAACGGTAATCCCGTTTTACCATACAAATCCGGTGTCGAAAAAACGAAGGGTAAAAAACTTACGAACCCCGATTGAGATTCGGGTTGTCCTTTTCGGGCATTAATCTTTCCGTTGACGGCTGAAAGCTGTCAAAGCTGTAGAACTCATCATGGCCTTCGTTTTGACAGGTTATGGCTCCCGTTCCTCTAAACGAGCCAGAAGTTATGACCGTCCGAATAATCGATATCGACAGGGTGCAACATCCGCGTTGCAAGGTGCAACATCCGTCCGAAATGGTGAAACAGTGCCGTACGACTTTTAGAAATGCGTGCATGGATTTGAAACGGAACAGTACCATGGTGCACCACTCTCCAGCGATGGTAAATCGAAGACGAGGCACGGTAATCCCGCTTTACCGTAAAAATCCGGTGTCGAAAAAACGAAGGGTAAAAAACTTACGATACCCGATTGAGATTCGGGTTGTCCTCCTTGGGCATTAATCTTTCCGTTGACGGCTGAAAGCGATCAATGCCGTAGAACTCACCATGGCCTTCGTTTTGACAGGTTATGGCTCCCGTAACTCTAAACGAGCCAGAAGTTATGGTCGTCCGAATAGTCGATATGTACAGGGTGCAACATCCGCGGTGCAAGGTGCAACATCCGTCCGAAATGGAGAAACAGTGCCGTACGACTTTTAGAAATGCATGCATGGATTTGAAACGGAACAGTACCATGGTGCACCACTCTCCAGCGATGGTAAATCGAAGGCGAGCCACGGTAATCCCGCTATATCGTAAAAATACGGTGTCGAAAAAATGAAGGGTAAAAAACTTACGACAACCGATTGAGATTCGTTTGTCCTTTTTGGGCATTAATCTATCCGTTGGCGGCTGAAAGCTGTCAAAGCCGTAAAACTCATCGTGGCCTTCGTTTTGACAGGTTATGGCTCCCGTAACTCTAAACGAGCCAGAAGTTATGGCCGTCCGAATAATCGATATCTAAAGGGTGCAACATCCGCGGTGCAAGGTGCAACATCCGTCTGAAATGGCGAAACAGTGCCGTACGACTTTTACAAATGCGTGCATGGATTTGAAACGGAACAGTACCATGGTGCACCACTCTCCAGCGATAGTAAATCGAAGATGAGGCAAGGTAATCCCGTTTTGCCGTAAAAATCCGGTGTCGAAAAAACGAAGGGTAAAAAACTTACGAGACCCGATTGAGATTCGGGTTGTCCTTTTTGGGCATTAATCTACCCTTTGACGGCTGAAAGCGGTCAAAGCTGTAGAACTCATCGTGGCCTTCATTTTCACAGGTTATTGCTCCCGTAACTCTAAACGAGCCAGAAGTTATGGCCGTCCGAATAATCGATATCTACAGGGTGTAACATCCGCGGTGCAAGGTGCAACATTCGTCCGAAATGGCGAAACAGTGTCGTACGACTTTTAGAAATGCGTGCATGGATTTGAAACGGAATAGTACCATGGTGCACCACTCTCCAGCGATGGTAAATCGAAGACGAGCCACGGTAATCCCGTTTTACAGTAAAAATCCGGTGTCAAAAAAACGAAGGGTAAAAAACTTACGAACCCCGATTGAGATTCGGGTTGTCCTTTTTGGGCATTAATCTATCCGTTGACAGCTGAAAGCTGTCAAAGCTGTAGAACTCATCGTGGCCTTCGTTTTGACAGGTTATGGCTCCTGTAACTCTAAACGAGCCAGAAGTTATGGCTGTCCGAATAATCGATATATACAGGGTACAACATCCGCGGTGCAAGGTGCAACATCAGTCCGAAATGGCGAAACAGTGTCGTACGACTTTTACAAATGCATGCATGGATTTGAAACGGAATAGTAACATGGTGCACCACTCTCCAGCGATCGTAAATCGAAGACGAGCAACGGTAATCCCGTTTTACCGTACAAATCCGGTGTCGAAAAAACGAAGGGTAAAAAATTTATGAACCCCGACTGAGATTCGGGTTGTCCTTTTCGGGCATTAATCTATCCGTTGATGGCAGAAAGCTGTCAAAGCTGTAGAACTTACCGTGGCCTTCGTTTTGACAGGTTATGACTCCCGTAACTCCAAACGAGCCAGAAGTTATGGCCGTCCGAATAATCGATATCTACAGGGTGCAACATCCGCGGTGCAAGGGGCAACATCCGTTCGAAATGGAGAAATAGTGCCGTACGACTTTTAGGAATGCGTGCATGGATTTGAAACGGAACAGTACCATGGTGCACCACTCTCCAGCGATGGTAAATCGAAGACGAGGCACGGTAATCCCGCTTTACCGTAAAAATCCGGTGTCGAAAAAACGAAGGGTAAAAAACTTACGAGACCCGATTGAGATTCGGGTTGTCCTCTTTGGGCATTAATCTTTCCGTTGACGGCTGAAAGCGGTCAAACCCGTAGAACTCATCGTGGCCTTCGTTTTGACAGGTTATGGCTCCCGTAACTCTAAACGAGCTAGAAGTTATGGCCGTCCGAATAATCGATATCTACAGGATGCAACATCCGCGGTGCAAGGTGCAACATCCGTCCGAAATGGCGAAATAGTGGCGTACGACTTTTAGAAATGCGTGAATGGATTTGAAACGGAACAGTACCATGGTGCACCACTCTCCAGCGATGGTAAATCGAAGGCGTGGCACGGAAATCCCATTTTACCGTAAAAATCCGGTGTCGAAAAAACGAAGGGTAAAAAACTTACGAGACGCGATTGAGATTCGGGTTGTCCTTTTCGGGCATTAATCTATCCGTTGACGGCTGAAAGCCGTCAAATCCGTAGAACTCATCGTGGCCTTCGTTTTGACTGGTTATGGCTCCCGTAACTCTAAACGAGCCAAAAGTTATGGCCGTCCGAATAATCGATATCTACATGGTGCAACATCCGCGGAGCAAGGTGCAACATCAGTCCGAAATGGAGAAACAGTGCCGTACGACTTTTAGAAATGCATGCATGGATTTGAAACGGAACAATACCATGGTGCACCACATTCCCAGCGATGGTAAATCGAAGGCGAGGCACGGTAATCCCGCTTTAGCGTAAAAATCCGGTGTCGAAAAAACGAAGGGTAAAAAATTTACGAGACCCAATTGAGATTCGGGTTGTTCTTTTTGGGCATTAATCTATCCTTTGACGGCTGAAAGCTGTCATAGTCGTATAACTCATCGTGGCCTTCATTTTGACAGGTTATGGCTCCCGTAACTCTAAACGAGCCAGAAGTTATGGCCGTCCGAATAATCGATATCTACAGGGTGCAACATCCGCGGTGCAAGGTGCAACATCCGTCCGAAATGGCGAAACAGTGCCGTACGACTTTTAGAATAGCGTGCATGGATTTGCAATGGAACAGTTCCATGGTGCACCACTCTCCAGCGATGGCAAATCGAAGGCGAGGCACAGTAATCCCGTTTTACCGTAAAAATCCGGTGTCGAAAAAACGAAGGGTAAAAAACTTACGAGACCCGATTGAGATTCGGGTTGTCCTTTTCAGGCATTAATCTACTCGTTGACGGCTGAAAGCTGTCACAGCCGTAGAACTCATCGTGGCCTTCATTTTCACAGGTTATGGCTCCCGTAACTCTAAACGAGCCAGAAGTTATGGCCGTCCGAATAATCAATATCTACAGGGTGCAACATCCACGGTGCAAGGTGCAACATCCGTCCGAAATGGCGAAACTGTGCCGTACGACTTTTAGAATAGCGTGCATGGATTTGCAACGGAACAGTACCATGGTGCACCACTCTCCAGTGATGGTAAATCGAAGGCGAGGCACAGTAATCCCGTTTTACCGTAAAAATCCAGTGTCGAAAAAACAAAGGGTAAAAAACTTACGAACCCCGATTGAGATTCGGGTTGTCCATTTCGGGCATAAATCTATCCGTTGACGGTTGGAAGATGTCAAAGCTGTAGAACTCACCGTGGCCTTTGTTTTTATAGGTTATGGCTTCCGTAACTCTAAACGAGCCAGAAGATATGACCGTCCGAATAATCGATATCTACAAGGTGCAACATCTGCGGTGCAAGGTGCAACATCCGTCCGAAATGGCGAAACAGTGCCGTACGACTTTTAGGAATGTGTGCATGGATTTGAAACGGAACAGTGCCATGGTGCACCACTCTCCAGCGATGGTAAATCGAAGGCGAGGCACGGTAATCCCGTTTTACCGCAAAAATCCGGTATCGAAAAAACGAAGGGTAAAAAACTTACGAGACTCGATTGAGATTCGGGTTGTCCTTTTTGGGCATTAATCTATCCGTTGACGGCTGAAAGCTGTAAAAGTCGTAGAACTCATCGTGGCCTTCTTTTTCATAGGTTATGGCTCCCGTTACTCTAAACGAGCCAGAAGTTATGCCCGTCGGAATAATCGATATCTACAGGGTGCAACATCCGCGGTGCAAGGTGCAACATCCGTCCGAAATGGCGAAACAGTGTCGTACGACTTTTAGAAATGCGTGCATGGATTTGAAACGGAACAGTACCATGGTGCTCCACTCTCCAGCGATGGTAAATCGAAGACGAGGCACGGTAATCCCGTTTTACCGTAAAAATCCGGTGTCGAAAAAACGAAGGGTAAAAAACTTACGAGACGCGATTGAGATTCGGGCTGTCCTTTTTGGGCATTAATCTATCCGTTGACGGCTGAAAGTTGTCAAAGCCAAAGAACTCACCGTGGCCTTCGTTTAGACAGGTTATGGCTCCCGTAACTCTAAACGAGCCAAAAGTTATATCCGTCCGAATAATCGATATCTACAGGGTACAACATCCGCGGAGCAAGGTGCAACATCCGTCCGAAATGGAGAAACAGTGTCGTACGACTTTTAGAAATGCATGCATGGATTTGAAACGGAATAGTACCATGGTGCACCACTCTCCAGTGACGGTAAATCGAAGACGAGCCACGGTAATCCCGTTTTATCGTAAAAATCCGGTCTCTAAAAAACGAAGGGTAAAAAACTTACGAGACCCGATTGAGATTCGGGTTGTCCTTTTTGGGCATTAATCTATCCGTTGACGGCTGAAAGCTGTCAAAGCCGTAAAAATCATCGAGGCCTTCCTTTTGACAGGTTATGGCTCCCGTAACTCTAAATGAGCCAGAAGTTATGGCCGTCCGAATAATCGATATCTACAGGGTGCAACATCCGCGGTGCAAGGTGCAACATCCGTCTGAAATGGCGAAACAGTGCCGTACGACTTTTAGAAATGCGTGCATGGATTTTAAACGGAACAGTACCATGGTGCACCACTCTCCAGCGATGGTAAATCGAAGGCGAGGCATGGTAATCCCGTTTTACCGTAAAAATCCGGTGTCGAAAAAACGAAGGGTAAAAAACTTACGAGAGCCGATTGAGATTCGGGTTGTCCTTTTGGGCATTAATCTATCTATAATTTGACGGCTGAAAGCTATCAAAGCCGTAGAAATCATCGTGGCCTTCGTTTTGACAGGTTATGGCTCCCGTATCTCTAAACGAGCCAGAAGTTATGGCCGTCCGAATAATCGATATCTACAGGGTGCAACATCCGCGGTGCAAGGTGCAACATCCGTCCGAAATGGCGAAACAGTGTCGTACGACTTTTAGAAATGCGTGCATGGATTTGAAACGGAACAGTACCATGGTGCACCACTCTCCAGCGATGGTAAATCGAAGACGAGGCACGGTAATCCCGTTTTACCGTAAAAATCCGGTGTCGAAAAAACGAAGGGTAAAAAACTTACGAGACCCGATTGAGATTCGGGTTGTCCTTTTTGGGCATTAATCTATCCGTTGACGGCTGAAAGCGGTCAAAGCCGTAGAAATCACCGTGGCCTTCGTTTAGACAGGTTATGGCTCCCGTAACTCTAAACGAGCCAAAAGTTATGGCCGTCCGAATAATCGATTTCTACATGGTGCAACATCCGCGGAGCAAGGTGCAACATCAGTCCGAAATGGAGAAACAGTGCCGTACGACTTTTAGAAAAGCGTGCATGGATTTGAAACGGAACTGTACCATGGTGCACCACTCTCCAACGATGGTAAATCAAAGGCGAGGCACGGTAATCCCGTTTTACCGTAAAAATCCACGTGTCGAAAAAACGAAGGGTAAAAAACTTACGAGACCCGATTGAGATTCAGGTTGTCCTTTTTGGGCATTAATCTATCCGTTGATGGCTGAAAGATGTCAAAGTCGTAGAACTCATCGTGGCCTTCTTTTTGACAGGTTATGGCTCCCGTTACTCTAAACGAGCCAGAAGTTATGCCCGTCTGAATAATCGATATATACAGGGTGCAACATCCGCGGTGCAAGGTGCAACATCAGTCCGAAATGGCGAAACAGTGTCGTACGACTTTTAGAAATGCGTGCATGGATTTGAAACGTAACAGTACCTTGGTGCACCACTCTCCAGCGATGGTAAATCGTAGACGAGCCACGGTAATCCCGTTTTGCCGTAAAAATTCGGTGTTGAAAAAACGAAGGGTAAAAAACGTACGAACCCCGATTGAGATTCGGGTTGTCCATTTCGGGCATAAATCTATCCGTTGACGGTTGGAAGATATCAAAGCTATAGAACTCACCGTGGCCTTTGTTTTTATAGGTTATGGCTTCCGTAACTCTAAACGAGCCAGAAGATATGACCGTCCGAATAATTGATATCTACAAGGTGCAACATCTGCGGTGCAAGGTGCAACATCCGTCCGAAATGGCGAAACAGTGCCGTACGACTTTTAGGAATGCGTGCATGGATTTGAAACGGAACAGTGCCATGGTGCACCACTCCCCAGCGATGGTAAATCGAAGACGAGGCATGGTAATCCCGTTTTACCGTAAAAATCCGGTGTCGAAAAAACGAAGGGAAAAAAACTTACGAGACTCGATTGAGATTCGGGTTGTCCTTTTTGGGCATTAATCTATCCGTTGACGGCTGAAAGCTGTCAAAGTCGTAGAACTCATCGTGGCCTTCTTTTTGACAGGTTATGGCTCCCGTAACACTAAACGAGCCAGAAGTTATGCCCGTCCGAATAATCGATATCTACAGGGTGCAACATCCGCGGTGCAAGGTGCAACATCCGTCCGAAATGGCGAAACAGTGTCGTACGACTTTTAGAAATGCGTGCATGGATTTGAAACGGAACAGTACCATGGTGCACCACTCTCCAGCAATGGTCAATCGAAGACGAGGCACAGTAATCCCGTTTTACCGTAAAAATCCGGTGTCGAAAAAACGAAGGGTAAAAAACTTACGAGACCCGATTGAGATTCGGGTTGTCCTTTTTGGGCATTAATCTATTCGTTGACGGCTGAAAGCGGTCAAAGCCGTAGAACTCGCCGTGGCCTTCGTTTAGACAGGTTATGGCTCCCGTAACTCTAAACGAGCCAGAAGTTATGGCCATCCGAATAATCGATATCTACAGAGTGCAACATCCGCGGAGCAAGGTGCAACATCCGTCCGAAATGGAGAAACAGTGCCGTACGACTTTTACAAATGCATGCATGGATTTGAAACGGAATAGTACCATGGTGCACCACTCTCCAGCGACGGTAAATCGAAGACGAGCCACGGTAATCCCGTTTTATCGTAAAAATCCGGTGTCTAAAAAACGAAGGGTAAAAAACTTACGAGACCCGATTGAGATTCGGGTTGTCCTTTTTGGGCATTAATCTATCCGTTGACGGCTGAAAGCTGTCAAAGCCGTAGAACTCAACGTGGCCTTCCTTTTGACAGGTTATGGCTCCCGTAACTCTAAATGAGCCAGAAGTTATGGCCGTTCGAAAAATCGATATCTACAGGGTGCAACATCCGCGGTGCAAGGTGCAACATCCATCTGAAATGGCGAAACAGTGCCGTACGACTTTTAGAAATGCGTGCATGGATTTGAAACGGAACAGTCCCATGGTGCACCACTCTCCAGCGATGGTAAATCGAAGGCGAGACACCGTAATCCCGTTTTACCGTAAAAATCCACGTGTCGAAAAAACGAAGGGTAAAAAACTTACGAGACCCGACTGAGATTCGGGTTGTCCTTTTTGGGCATTAGTCTATCCGTTGACGGCTGAAAGCTGTCAAAGCCGTAGAACTAATCGTGGCCTTCGTTTTGACAAGTTATGGCTCCCGTAACTCTAAACGAGCCAGAAGTTATGGCCGTCCGAATAATCGATATCTACAGGGTGCAACATCCACGGTGCAAGGTGCAACATCCGTCTGAAATGGCGAAACTGTGCCGTACGACTTTTAGAAATGCGTGCATGGATTTGAAACGGAACAGTACCATGGTGCACCACTCTCCAGCGATGGTAAATCGAAGGCGTGGCACGGTAATCCCGTTTTACCGTAAAAATCCCGTGTCGAAAAAACGAAGGGTAAAAAACTTACGAGAGCCGATTGAGATTCGGGTTGTCCTTTTGGGCATTAATCTATCCGTTGAAGGCTGAAAGCTGTCAAAGCCGTAGAACTAATCGTGGCCTTCGTTTTGACAGGTTATGGCTCCCGTAACTCTAAACGAGCCAGAAGTTATGCCCGTCCGAATAATCGATATCTTCAGGGTGCAACATCCGTCCGAAATGGCGAAACAGTGTCGTACGGCTTTTAGAAATGCGTGCATGGATTTGAAACGGAACAGTACCATGGTGCACTACTCTCCAGCGATGGTCAATCGAAGACGAGGCACAGTAATCCCGTTTTACCGTAAAAATCCGGTGTCGAAAAAACGAAGGGTAAAAAACTTACGAGACCCGATTGAGATTCGGGTTGTCCTTTTTGGGCATTAATCTATCCGCTGACGGCTGAAAGCGGTCAAAGCCGTAGAACTCACCATGGCCTTCATTTAGACAGGTTATGGCTCCCGTAACTCTAAACGAGCCAAAAGTTATGGCCGTCCGAATAATCGATATCTACAGGGTGCAACATCCGCGGAGCAAGGAGCAACATCCGTCCGAAATGGAGAAACAGTGCCGTACGACTTTTACAAATGCATGCATGGATTTGAAACGGAATAGTACCATGGTGCACCACTCTCCAGCGACGTAAATCGAAGACGAGCCACGGTAATCCCGTTTTACCGTAAAAATCCGGTGTCTAAAAAATGAAGGGTAAAAAACTTACGAGACCCGATTGAGATTCGGGTTATCCTTTTTGGGCATTAATCTATCCGTTGACGGCTGAAAGATGTCAAAGTCGTAGAACTCATCGTGGCCTTCTTTTTGACAGGTTATGGCTCCCGTTACTCTAAACGAGCCAGAAGTTACGCCCGTCCGAATAATCGATATCTACAGGGTGCAACATCCGCGGTGCATGGTGCAACATCCGTCCGAAATGGCGAAATAGTGTCGTACGACTTTTAGAAATGCGTGCATGGATTTGAAACGGAACAGTACCATGGTGCACCACTCTCCAGCGATGGTAAATCGAAGGCGAGGCACGGTAATCCCGTTTTACCGTAAAAATCCGATGTCGAAAAAACGAAGGGTAAAAAATTTACGAGACTCGATTGAGATTCGGGTTGTCCTTTTTGGGCATTAATCTATCCGTTGACGGCTGAAAGCTGTCAAAGCCGTAGAACTAATCGTGGTCTTCGTTTTGACAGGTTATGGCTCCCGTAACTCTAAACGAGCCAGAAGTTATGGCCGTCCGAATAACCGATATCTACAGGGTGCAACATCCGAGGTGCAAGGTGCAACATCCGATCGAAATGTCGAAACAGTGTCTTACGACATTTAGAACTGCGTGCATGTATTTGAAACGGAACAGTACCATGGTGCACCACTCTCCAGCGTTGGTAAATAGAAGACGAGGCACGGTAATCCCATTTTACCGTAAAAATCCGGTGTCGAAAAAACGAAGGGTAAAAAACTTACGAGACCCGATTGAGATTCGGGTTGTCCTTTTTGGGCATTAATCTATCCGTTGACGGATGAAAGCTGTCAAAGCCGTAGAACTCATCGTGGTCTTCGTTTGGACAGGTTATGGTTCCCGTAACTCTAAACGAGCCAGAAGTTGTGGCCGTCCGAATAATCGATATCTACAGGGTGCAACATCTGCGGTGCAAGGTGCAACATCCGTCCGAAATGGCGAAACAGTATCATACGACTTTTAGAAATGCGTGCATGGATTTGAAACGGAACAGTGCCATGGTGCACCACTCTCCAACGATGGTAAATCGAAGGCGAGGCATGGTAATCCCGTTTTACCGTAAAAATCCGGTGTCGAAAAAACGAAGGGTAAAAAACTTACGAAACTCGATTGAGATTCGGGGTGTCCTTTTTGGGCATTAATCTATCCATTGACGGCTGAAAGCTGTCAAAGTCGTAGAACTCATCGTGGCCTTCTTTTTGACAGGTTATGGCTCCCGTTACTCTAAACGAGCCAGAAGTTATGGCCGTCCGAATAATCGATATCTACAGCGTGCAACATCCGCGGAGCAAGGTGCAACATCCGTCCGAAATGGAGAAACAGTGCCGTACGACTTTTAGAAATGCATGCATGGATTTGAAACGGAATAGTACCATGGTGCACCACTCTCCAGCGACGGTAAATCGAAGACGAGCCACGGTAATCCCGTTTTATCGTAAAAATCCGGTGTCTAAAAAACGAAGGGTAAAAAACTTACGAGACCCGATTGAGATTCGGGTTGTCCTTTTTGGGCATTAATCTATCCGTTGACGGCTGAAAGCTTTCAAAGCCGTAGAACTAATCGTGGCCTTCGTTTTGACAGGTTATGGCTCCCGTAACACTAAACGAGCCAGAAGTTATGCCCGTCCGAATAATCGATATCTACAGGGTGCAACATCCATCCGAAATGGCGAAACAGTGTCGTACGGCTTTTAGAAATGCGTGCATGGATTTGAAATGGAACAGTACCATGGTGCACCACTCTCCAGCGATGGTCAATCGAAGACGAGGCACAGTAATCCCGTTTTACCGTAAAAATCCGGTGTCGAAAAAACGAAGGGTAAAAAACTTACGAGACCCGATTGAGATTCGGGTTGTCCTTTTTGGGCATTAATCTATCCGCTGACGGCTGAAAGCGGTCAAAGCCGTAGAACTCACCATGGCCTTCGTTTAGACAGGTTATGGCTCCCGTAACTCTAAACGAGCCAAAAGTTATGGCCGTCCGAATAATCGATATCTACAGGGTGCAACATCCGCGGAGCAAGGTGCAACATCCGTCCGAAATGGAGAAACAGTGCCGTACGACTTTTACAAATGCATGCATGGATTTGAAACGGAACAGTACCATGGTGCACCACTCTCCAGCGACGGTAAATCGAAGACGAGCCATGGTAATCCCATTTTACCGTAAAAATCCGGTGTCTAAAAAATGAAGGGTAAAAAACTTACGAGACCCGATTGAGATTCGGGTTGTCCTTTTTGGGCATTAATCTATCCGTTGACGGCTGAAAGATGTCAAAGTCGTAGAACTCATCGTCGCTTTCTTTTTGACAGGTTATGGCTCCCGTTACTCTAAACGAGCCAGAAGTTATGCCCGTCCGAATAATCGATATCTACAGGGTGCAACATCCGCGGTGCATGGTGCAACATCCGTCCGAAATGGCGAAATAGTGTCATACGACTTTTAGAAATGCGTGCATGGATTTGAAACGGAACAGTACCATGGTGCACCACTCTCCAGCGATGGTAAATCGAAGGCGAGGCACTGTAATCCCGTTTTACCGTAAAAATCCGATGTCGAAAAAACGAAGGGTAAAAAATTTACGAGACTCGATTGAGATTCGGGTTGTCCTTTTTGAGCATTAATCTATCCGTTGACGGCTGAAAGCTAAAAAATCTGTAGAACTCACCGTGGCCTTCGTTTTGACAGGTTATGGCTCCCGTAACTCTAAACGAGCCCGAAGTTATGGCCGTTCGAATAACCGATATCTACAGGGTGCAACATCCGAGGTGCAAGGTGCAACATCCGATCGAAATGTCGAAACAGTGTCTTACGACATTTAGAAATGCGTGCATGGATTTGATACGGAACAGTACCTTGGTGCACCACTCTCCAGCGTTGGTAAATCGAAGACGAGGCACGGTAATCCCATTTTACCGTAAAAATCCGGTGTCGAAAAAACGTAGGGTAAAAAACTTACGAGACCCGATTTAGATTCGGGTTGTCCTTTTTGGGCATTAATCTATCCGTTGACGGATGAAAGCTGTCAAAGCCGTAGAACTCATCGTGGTCTTCGTTTGGACAGGTTATGGTTCCCGTAACTCTAAACGAGCCAGAAGTTGTGGCCGTCCGAATAATCGATATCTACAGGGTGCAACATCCACGGTGCAAGGTGCAACATCCGTCCGAAATGGTGAAACAGTATCATACGACTTTTAGAAATGCGTGCATGGATTTGAAACGGAACAGTGCCATGGTGCACCACTCTCCAACGATGGCAAATTGAAGGCGAGGCAGGGTAATCCCGTTTTACCGTAAAAATCTGGTGTCGAAAAAACGGAGGGTAAAAAACTTACGAGACTCGATTGAGATTCGGGTTGTCCTTTTCGGGCATTAATCTATCCGTTGACGGCTGAAAGCTGTCAAAGCTGTAGAACTCATCGTTTCCTTCGTTTTGACAGGTTATGGCTCCCGTAACTCTAAACGAGGCAGAAGTTATGGCCGTCCGAATAATCGATACCTACAGGGTGCAACATCCGGGGTGCAAGTTGCAACATCCGTCCGAAATGGCGAAACAGTGCCTTACGACATTTAGAAATGCGTGCATGGATTTGAAACGGAATAGTGCCATGGTGCACCACTCCCCAGCGATGGTAAATCGAAGGCGAGGCATGGTAATCCCGTTTTACCGTAAAAATCCGGTGTCGAAAAAACGAAGGGTAAAAAACTTACGAAACTCGATTGAGATTCGGGGTGTCCTTTTTGGGCATTAATCTATCCATTGACGGCTGAAAGCTGTCAAAGTCGTAGAACTCATCGTGGCCTTCTTTTTGACAGGTTATTGCTCCCGTTACTCTAAACGAGCCAGAAGTTATGGCCGTCCGAATAATCGATATCTACAGCGTGCAACATCCGCGGAGCAAGGTGCAACATCCGTCCGAAATGGAGAAACAGTGCCGTACGACTTTTAGAAATGCATGCATGGATTTGAAACGGAATAGTACCATGGTGCACCACTCTCCAGCGACGGTAAATCGAAGACGAGCCACGGTAATCCCGTTTTATCATAAAAATCCGGTGTCTAAAAAACGAAGGGTAAAAAACTTACGAGACCCGATTGAGATTCGGGTTGTCCTTTTTGGGCATTAATCTATACGTTGACGGCTGAAAGCTGTCAAAGCCGTAGAACTCAACGTGGCCTTCCTTTTGACAGGTTATGGCTCCCGTAACTCTAAACGAGCCAGAAGTTATGGCCGTTCGAAAAATCGATATCTACAGAGTGCAACATCCGCGGTGCAAGGTGCAACATCCATCTGAAATGGCGAAACAGTGCCGTACGACTTTTAGAAATGCGTGCATGGATTTGAAACGGAACAGTACCATGGTGCACCACTCTCCAGCGATGGTAATCGAAGGCGAGACACCGTAGTCCCGTTTTACCGTAAAAATCCACGTATCGAAAAAACGAAGGGTAAAAAACTTACGAGACCCGACTGAGATTCGGGTTGTCCTTTTTGGGCATTAGTCTATCCGTTGACGGCTGAAAGCTGTCAAAGCCGTAGAACTAATCGTGGCCTTCGTTTTGACAGGTTATGGCTCCCGTAACTCTAAACGAGCCAGAAGTTATGGCCGTCCGAATAATCGATATCTACAGGGTGCAACATCCACGGTGCAAGGTGCAACATCCGTCTGAAATGGCGAAACAGTGTCGTACGACTTTTAGAAATGCGTGCATGGATTTGAAACGGAACAGTACCATGGTGCACCACTCTCTAGCGATGGTAAATCGAAGGCGAGGCACGGTAATCCCGTTTTACCGTAAAAATCCGGTGTCGAAAAAACGAAGGGTAAAAAACTTACGAGAGCCGATTGAGATTCGGGTTGTCCTTTTGGGCATTAATCTATCCGTTGACGGCTGAAAGCTGTCAAAGCCGTAGAACTCATCATCGACTTCTTTTTGACATGTTATGGCTCCCGTATCTCTAAACGAGCCAGAAGTTATGGCCGTCCGAATAATCGATATCTACAGGGTGCAACATCCGCGGTGCAAGGTGCAACATCCGTCCGAAATGGCGAAACAGTGTCGTACGGCTTTTAGAAATGCGTGCATGGATTTGAAACGGAACAGTACCATGGTGCACCACTCTCCAGCGATGGTAAATTGAAGACGAGGCACGGTAATCCCGTTTTACCGTAAAAATCCGGTGTCGAAAAAACGAAGGGTAAAAAACTTACGAGACCCGATTGAGATTCGGGTTGTCCTTTTTGGGCATTAATCTATCCGTTGACGGCTGAAAGCGGTCAAAGCCGTAGAACTCACCGTGGCCTTCGTTTAGACAGGTTATGGCTCCCGTAACTCTAAACGAGCCAAAAGTTATGGCCGTCCGAATAATCGATATCTATAGGGTGCAACATCCGCGGAGCAAGGTGCAACATCCGTCCGAAATGGAGAAACAGTGCCGTACGACTTTCAGAAATGCATGCGTGGATTTGAAACGGAATAGTACCTTGGTGCACCACTCTCCAGCGACGGTAAATCGAAGACGAGCCACGGTAATCCCGTTTTACCGTAAAAATCCGGTGTCTAAAAAACGAAGGGTAAAAAACTTACGAGACCCGATTGAGATTCGGGTTGTCCTTTTTGGGCATTAATCTATCCGTTGACGGCTGAAAGATGTCAAAGTCGTAGAACTCATCGTGACCTTCTTTTTGACAGGTTATGGCTCCCGTTACTCTAAACGAGCCAGAAGTTATGCCCGTCCGAATAATCGATATCTACAGGGTGAAACATCCGCGGTGCAAGGTGCAACATCCGTCCGAAATGGCGAAATAGTGTCATACGACTTTTAGAAATGCGTGCATGGATTTGAAACGGAACAGTACCATGGTGCACCACTCTCCAGCGATGGTAAATCGAAGGCGAGGCACGTTAATCCCGTTTTACCGTAAAGATCCGATGTCGAAAAAACGAAGGGTAAAAAATTTACGAGACTCGGTTGAGATTCGGGTTGTCCTTTTTGGGCATTAATCTATCCGTTGACGGCTGAAAGCTGTCAAAGCCGTAGAACTAATCGTGGCCTTCGTTTTGACCGGTTATGGCTCTCGTAACTCTAAACGAGCCAGAAGTTATGGCCGTCCGAATAACCGATACCTACAGGGTGCAACATCCGAGGTGCAAGGTGCAACATCCGACCGAAATGTCGAAACAGTGTCTTACGACTTTTAGAAATGCGTGCATGGATTTGAAACGGAACAGTACCATGGTGCACCACTCTCCAGCGTTGGTAAATCGAAGACGAGGCACCGTAATCCCATTTTACCGTAAAAATCCGGTGTCGAAAAAACGAAGGGTAAAAAACTTACGAGATCCGATTGAGATTCGGGTTGTCCTTTTTGGGCATTAATCTATCCGTTGACGGCTGAAAGCGGTCAAAGCCGTAGAACTCACCGTGGTCTTCGTTTGGACAGGTTATGGTTCCCGTAACTCTAAACGGGCAAGAAGTTGTGGCCGTCCGAATAATCGATATCTACAGGGTGCAACATCCGCGGTGCAAGGTGCAACATCCGTCCGAAATGGCGAAACAGTATCATACGACTTTTAGAAATGCGTGCATGGATTTGAAACGGAACAGTGCCATGGTGCACCACTCTCCAGCGATGGAAAATCGAAAGCGATGCAGGGTAATCCCGTTTTACCGTAAAAATCTGGTGTCGAAAAAACGAAGGGTAAAAAACTTACGAGACTCGATTGAGATTCGGGTTGTCCTTTTTGGGCATTAATCTATCCGTTGACGGCTGAAAGCTGTCAAAGCTGTAGAACTCATCGTTTCCTTCGTTTTTACAGGTTATGGCTCCCGTAACTCTAAATGAGCCAGACGTTATGGCCGTCCGAATAATCGATACCTACAGGGTGCAACATCCACGGTGCAAGGTGCAACATCCGTCCGAAATGGCGAAATAGTGCCTTACGACATTTAGAAATGCGTGCATGGATTTGAAACGGAATAGTACCATGGTGCACCGCTCTCCAGCGATGGTAAATCGAAGACGAGGCACGGTAATCCCGTTTTACCATAAAAATCCGATGTCGAAAAAACGAAGGGAAAAAATATTACGAGACCCGATTGAGATTCGGGTTGTCCTTTTGGGCATTAGTCTATCCGTTGACGGCTGAAAGATGTCAAAGCCGTAGAACTCACCGTGGCCTTCGTTTAGACAGGTTATGGCTTCCGTAACTCTAAACGAGCCAAAAGTTATGGCCGTCCGAATAATCGATATCTACAGGGTGCAACATCCGCGGTGCAAGGTGCAACATCCGTCCGAATTGGCGAAACAGTGCCGTACGACTTTTAGAAATGCATGCAGGGATTTGAAACAGAACATTACCATGGTGCACCAATCTCCAGTGATGGTAAATCGAAGAGGAGCCACGGTAATCCCGTTTTACCGTAAAAATCCGGTGTCGAAAAAACGAAGGGTAAAAACTTACGAACCCAGATTGAGACTCGGGTTGTCCTTTTCTGGTATCAATCTATCCGTTGACGGCTGAAAGCTGTCAAAGCTGTAGAACTCACCGTGGCCTTCGTTTTGACAGGTTATGCCTCCCGTAAATCTAAACGAGCCAGAAGTTATGGCTGTCCGAATAACCGATATATACAGAAATGCGTGCATGGATTTGAAACGGAACAGTACCATGGTGCACCACTCTCCAGCGATGGTAAATCTAAGACGAGCCACGGTAATCCCGTTTTACCACAAAAATCCGGTGTCGAAAAAACGAAGGATAAAAAACTTACGAACCCTGATTGAGATTCGGGTTGTCCTTTTCGGGCATAAATCTATCCGTTGATGGTTGGAAGATGTCAAAGCTGTAGAATTCACCGTGGCCTTCGTTTTGATAGGTTATGGCTCCCGTAACTCTAAACGAGCCAGAAGTTATGACCGTCCGAATAATCGATATATACAGAAATGCGTGCATGGATTTGAAACGGAACAGTACCATGGTGCACCACTCTCCAACGATGGTAAATCGAAAACGAGCCACGGTAATCCCGTTTTACCGTAAAAATCCGGTGTCAAAAAAACGAAGGGTAAAAAACTTACGAGACTCGATTGAGATTCGGGTTGTCCTTTTTGGGCATTAATCCATCCGTTGACGGCTGAAAGCTGTCAAAGCTGTAGAACTCATCGTTTCCTTCGTTTTTACAGGTTATGGCTCCCGTAACTCTAAATGAGCCAGAAGTTATGGCCGTCCGAATAATCGATACCTACAGGGTGCAACATCCACGGTGCAAGGTGCAACATCCGTCCGAAATGGCGAAATAGTGCCTTACGACATTTAGAAATGCGTGCATGGATTTGAAACGGAATAGTACCATGGTGCACCGCTCTCCAGCGATGGTAAATCGAAGACGAGGCACGGTAATCCCGTTTTACCGTAAAAATCCGGTGTCGAAAAAACGAAGGGAAAAAATATTACGAGACCCGATTGAGATTCGGGTTGTCCTTTTGGGCATTAGTCTATCCGTTGACGGCTGAAAGATGTCAAAGCCGTAGAACTCACCGTGGCCTTCGTTTAGACAGGTTATGGCTTCCGTAACTCTAAACGAGCCAAAAGTTATGGCCGTCCGAATAATCGATATCTACAGGGTGCAACATCCGCGGTGCAAGGTGCAACATCCGTCCGAATTGGCGAAACAGTGCCGTACGACTTTTAGAAATGCATGCATGGATTTGAAACAGAACATTACCATGGTGCACCAATCTCCAGTGATGGTAAATCGAAGACGAGCCACGGTAATCCCGTTTTACCGTAAAAATCCGGTGTCGAAAAAACGAAGGGTAAAAACTTACGAACCCAGATTGAGACTCGGGTTGTCCTTTTCTGGTATCAATCTATCCGTTGACGGCTGAAAGCTGTCAAAGCTGTAGAACTCACCGTGGCCTTCGTTTTGACAGGTTATGCCTCCCGTAAATCTAAACGAGCCAGAAGTTATGGCTGTCCGAATAACCGATATATACAGAAATGCGTGCATGGATTTGAAACGGAACAGTACCATGGTGCACCACTCTCCAGCGATGGTAAATCTAAGACGAGCCACGGTAATCCCGTTTTACCACAAAAATCCGGTGTCGAAAAAACGAAGGATAAAAAACTTACGAACCCTGATTGAGATTCGGGTTGTCCTTTTCGGGCATAAATCTATCCGTTGATGGTTGGAAGATGTCAAAGCTGTAGAATTCACCGTGGCCTTCGTTTTGATAGGTTATGGCTCCCGTAACTCTAAACGAGCCAGAAGTTATGACCGTCCGAATAATCGATATATACAGAAATGCGTGCATGGATTTGAAACGGAACAGTACCATGGTGCACCACTCTCCAACGATGGTAAATCGAAAACGAGCCACGGTAATCCCGTTTTACCGTAAAAATCCGGTGTCAAAAAAACGAAGGGTAAAAAACTTACGAACACCGATTGAGATTCGGGTTGTCCTTTTCAGGCATTAATCTATCCGTTGACGGCTGAAAGCTGTAGAACTCACCGTGGCCTTCGTTTTGACAGGTTATGGCCCCCGTAAATCTAAAGGAGCCAGAAGTTATGGCTGTCCGAATAATCGATATATATACAAGGTGCAACATCCGCGGTGCAAGGTGCAACATCCGTCTGAAATGTCGAAACAGTGTCGTACGACTTTTAGAAATGCTTGCGTGGATTTGAAATGGGACGGTACCATGGTGCACCACTCTCCAGCGATGGTAAATCGAAGACGAGCCATGGTAATCCCGTTTTACGGTAAAAATCCGGTGTCGAAAAAACGAAGGGTAAAAACTTACGAACCCAGATTGAGATTCGGGTTGTCCTTTTCTGGCATTAATCTATCCGTTGACGGCTGTAAGCTGTCAAAGCTGTAGAACTCACCGTGGCCTTCGTTTTGACAGGTTATGGCTCCCGTAAATCTAAACGAGCCAGAAGTTATGGCTGTCCGAATAATCGATATATACAGGGTGCAACATCCGCGGTGCAAGGTGCAACATCCGTCCGAAATGGCGAAACAGTGCCGTACGACTTTTCGAAATGCGTGCATGGATTTGAAACGGAACAGTACCATGGTGCACCACTCTCCAGCGATGGTAAATCTGAGACGAGCCACGGTAATCCCGTTTTCCCGTATAAATCCGGTGTCGAAAAAACGAAGGGTAAAAAACTTACGAACCCCGATTGAGATTCGGGTTGTCCTTTTCGGGCATAAATCTATCCGTTGATGGTTGGAAGATGTCAAAGCTGTAGAATTCACCGTGGCCTTCGTTTTGATAGGTTGTGGATCCCGTAACTCTAAACGAGCCAGAAGTTATGACCGTCCGAATAATCGATATCTACAGGGTGCAACATCTGCGGTGCAAGGTGCAACATCCGTCCGAAATGGCGAAACAGTGTCGTACGACTTTTAGAACTACGTGCATGGATTTGAAACGGAACAGTACCATGGTGTACCACTCCCCAGCGATGGTAAATCGAAGACGAGGCACGGTAATCCCGTTTTACCGTAAAAATCCGGTGTCGAAAAAACGAAAGGTAAAAAACTTACGAGACCCGATTAAGACTCGGGTTGTCCTTTTGGGGCATTAATCTATCCGTTGACGGTTGAAATCGGTCAAAGCCGTAGAACTCGCCGTGGCCTTCGTTTTGACAGGTTATGGCTCCCGTTACTGTAAACGAGCCAGAAGTTATGCACGTCCGAATAATCGATATCTACAGGGTGCGACATCTGCGGTGCAAGGTGCAACATTCGTCCGAAATGGGAAACAGTGTCGTACGACTTTTAGAAATACGTGCATGGATTTGAAACGGAACAGTACCATGGTGCACCACTCTCCAGCGAAGGTAAATCGAAGACGAGGCACGGTAATCCCGTTTTACCGTAAAAATCCGGTGTCGAAAAAACGAAAGGTAATAAACTTACGAGACCCGATTGAGACTCGGGTTGTCCTTTTGGGGCATTAATCTATCCGTTGACGGTTGAAATCGGTCAAAGCCGTAGAACTCGTCGTGGCCTTCGTTTTGACAGGTTATGGCTCCCGTAACTCTAAACGAGCCAGAAGTTACGGCCGTCCGAATAATCGATATCTACAGGGTGCAACATCCGCGGTGCAAGGTGCAACATCCGTCTGAAATGGCGTAACAGTGTCGTACGACTCTTAGAAATGCATGCATGGATTTGAAACGGAATATTACCATGGTGCACCACTCTCCAGCGATGGTAAATCAAAGGCAAGGCACGGTAATCCCGTTTTACCGTAAAAATCCGGTGTCGAAAAAACGAAAGGTAAAAAACTCACGAGGCCCGATTGAGATTCGGGTTGTCCTTTTTGGGCATTAGTCTATCCATTGATGGCTGAAAGCTGTCCAAGCCGTAGAACTCATCGTGGCCTTCGTTTTGACAGGTTATGGCTCCCTTAACTCTAAACGAGCCAGAAGTTATGGCCGTCCGAATAATCGATATCTACAGGGTGCAACATCCGCGGTGCAAGGTGCAACATCCGTCCGAAATGGCGAAACAGTGTCGTACGACTTATAGAAATGCATGCATGGATTTGAAACGAAACAGTGCCATGGTGCACCACTCTCCAGCGATGGTAAATCGAAGACGACGCACGGTAATCCCGTTTTACCGTAAAAATCCGGTGTCGAAAAAACGAAGGGAACAAAACTTACGAGACCCGATTGAGATTCGGGTTGTACTTTTTGGGCACTAATCTATCCGTTGATGGCTGAAACTTGTCAAAGCCGTAGAACTCATTGTGGCCTTCGTTTTGACAGTTTATGACTCCCGTAACTCTAAACGAGCCAGAAGTTATGGTCGTCCGAATAATCGATAACTACAGGGTGCAACATCCACGGTGCAAGGTGCAACATCCGTCTGAAATGGCAAAACAGTGTCGTACGACTTTTAGAAAAGCGTGCTTGGATTTGAAATGGAACATTACCATGGTGCATCACTCTCCAGCGATGGTAAATCGAAGGCGAGGCACGGTAATCCCGTTTTACCGTAAAAATCCGGTGTCGAAAAAACGAAGGGTAAAAAACTTACGAGACCCGATTAAGATTCGGGTTGTCCTTTTTGGGCATTAATCTATCCGTTGACGGCTGAAAGCTGTCAAAGCCGTAGAACTCATCATTGCCTTCGTTTAGACAGGTTATGGCTCCCGTAACTCTAAACGAGCCAGAAGTTATGACCGTCCGAATAATCAATATCTACAGGGTGCAACATCCGCGGTGCAAGGTGCAACATCCGTCCGAAATGGCGAAACAGTGCCGTACAACTTTTAGAAATGCGTGCATGGATTTGAAACGGAACAATACCATGGTGCACCACTCTCCAACGATGGTAAATCGAAGACGAGCCACGGTAATCCCGTTTTACCGTAAAAATCCGGTGTCAACAAAACGAAGGGTAAAAAACTTACGAACCCCGATTGAGATTCGGGTTGTCCTTTTCGGGCATTAATCTATCCGTTGACGGCTGAAAGCTAAAAAATCTGTAGAACTCACCGTGGCCTTCGTTTTCATAGGTTATGGCTCCCGTAAATCTAAATGAGCCAGAAGTTATGGCTGTCCGAATAATCGATATATATACAGGGTGCAACATCCGCGGTGCAAGGTGCAACATCCGTCCGAAATGTCGAAACAATGTCGTACGACTTTTAGAAATATGTGCGTGGATTTGAAACGGGACAGTACCATGGTGCACCACTCTCCAGCGATGGAAAATCGAAGACGAGCCACGGTAATCCCGTTTTACCGTAAAAATCCGGTGTCGAAAAAACGAAGGGTAAAAAACTTACGAACCCCGATTGAGATTCGGGTTGTCCTTTTCATGCATTAATCTATCCGTTGACATCTGAAAGCTGTCAAAGCTGTAGAACTCACCGTGTCCTTCGTTTTGACAGGTTATGGCTCCTGTAACTCTAAACGAGCCAAAAGTTGTGCCCGTCCGAATAATCGATATCTACAGGGTGCGACATCCGTGGTGCAAGGTGCAACATCCGTCCGAAATGGCAAAACAGTGCCGTACGACTTTTAGAAATGTGTGCATGGATTTGAAACGGAACAGTACCATTGTGCACCACTCTCCAGCGATGGTATATCGAAGACGAGGCACGGTAATCCCGTTTTACCATAAAAATCCGGTGTCAAAAAAACGAAGGGCAAAAAACTTACGAGACCCGATTGAGATTCGGGTTGTCCTTTTTGGGCATTAATCTATCCGTTGTCGGCTGAAAGTGGTCAAAGCCGTAGAACTCATCATGGCCTTCGTTTTGACAGGTTATGGCTCCCATAACTCTAAACGAGCCAGAAGTTATGGCTGTCCGAATAATCGATATATATACATGGTGCAACATCCGCGGTGCAAGGTGCAACATCCGTCCGAAATGTCGAAACAGTGTCGTACGACTTTTAGAAATGTGTGCGTGGATTTGAAACGGGACAGTAGCATGGTGCACCACTCTCCAGCGATGGTAAATCGAAGACGAGGCACGGTAATCCCGTTTTGCCGTAAAAATCCAGTATCGAAAAAACGAAGGGTAAAAAACTTACGAGACCCGATTGAGATTCGGGTTGTCCTTTTTGGGAATTAATCTATCCGTTGACTGTTGAAAGCTGTCTAAGCCGTAGAACTCAACGTGGCCTTCGTTTTGACCGGTTATGGCTCCCGTAACTCTAAACGAGCCAGAAGTTATTGCCGTCCGAATAGTCGATATCTACAGGGTGCAACATCCGCGGTGCAAGGTGCAACATCCGTCCGAAATGGCGAAACAGTGTCGTACGACTTTTAGAAATGCGTGCATGGATTTGAAACGGAACAGTACCACGGTGCACACTCTCCAGCGATGGTCAGTCGAAGACGAGGCACGCTAATATCGTTTTACCGTAAAAATCCGGTGTCAAAAAAACGAAGGGTAAAAAAACTTACGGACCCGATTGAGATTCGGGTTGTCCTTTTTGGGCATTAATCTATCCGTTGACGGCTGAAAGCTGACAAAGCCGTAGAACTCATCATGGCCTTCGTTTTGACAGGTTATGGCTCCCGTAACTCTAAACGAACCAGAAGTTATGGCCGTCCGAATAATCGATATCTGCAGGGTGCAACATCCGCGGTGCAAGGTGCAACATCCGTCCGAAATGGAGAAACAGTGTCGTACGACTTTTAGAAATGCGTGCATGGATTTGAAACGGAACAATACCATAGTGCACCACTCTCCAGCGATGGTAAATCGAAGACGGGGCACGGTAATCCCGTTTTACCGTAAAAATCCGGTGTCGAAAAAATGAAGGGCAAAAAACTTACGAGACCCGATTGAGATTCGGGTTGACCTTTTTGGGCATTAATCTATCCGTTGACGGCTGAAAACCGTCAAAGCCTTATAACTCATCATGGCCTGAGTTTGGACAGGTTATGGCTCCCGTAACTCTAAACGAGCCAGAAGTTATGGCCGTCCGAATAATCGATATCTACAGGTGCAACATCCGCGGTACAAGGTGCAACATCCGTCCGAAATGGTGAAACAGTGTCGTACGACTTTTATAAATGCGTGCATGGATTTGAAATGGAACAGTACCATGGTGCACCACTCTCCAGCGATGGTAAATCGAAGGCGAGGCACCGTAATCCCGTTTACCGTAAAAATCCGGTGTCGAAAAAACGAAGGGTAAAAAACTTACGAGACCCGATCGAGATTCGGGTTGTCCTTTTCGGGCATTAATCTATCCGTTGACGGCTGAAAGCTGTCAAAGCTGTAGAAATCACCGTGGCCTTCGTTTTGACAGGTTATGGCTCCCGTAACTCTAAACGAGCCAGAAGTTATGGCTGTCCGAATAATCGGTATATACAGGGTGCAACATCCACGGTGCAAGGTGCAACATCCGTCCGAAATGGCGAAACAGTGGGGTACGACTTTTAGAAATGCGTGCATGGATTTGAAACTGAACAATACCATGGTGCACCACTCTCCAGCGATGGTAAATCAAAGACGAGCCACGGTAATCCCGTTTTACCTTAAAATCCGGTGTCAAAAAAACGAAGGGTAAAAAATTTACGAACCCCGATTGAGATTCGGGTTGTCCTTTTCGGGCATTAATCTATCCGTTGACGGCTGAAAGCTGTCAAAGCTGTAGAACTCACCGTGGCCTTCGTTTTGACAGGTTATGGCTCCCGTAAATCTAAACGAGCCAGAAGTTATGGCTGTTCGAATAATCGATATATATACAGGGTGCAACATCCGCGGTGCAAGGTGCAACATCCGTCCGAAATGGCGAAACAGTGTTGTACGACTTTTATAAACGCGTGCATGGATTTGAAACGGAACAGTACCATGGCGCACCACTCTCCAGCGATGGTAAATCGAAGGCGAGGCACCGTAATCCCGTTTACCGTAAAAATCCGGTGTCGAAAAAACGAAGGGTAAAAAACTTACGAGACCCGATTGAGATTCGGGTTGTCCTTTTCGGGCATTAATCTATCCGTTGACGCCTGAAAGCTGTCAAAGCCGTAGAAATCACCGTGGCCTTCGTTTTGACAGGTTATGGCTCCCGTAACTCTAAACGAGCCAGAAGTTATGGTTGTCCGAATAATCAGTATATATAGGGTGCAACATCCACGGTGCAAGGTGCAACATCCGTCCGAAATGGCGAAGAAGTGGGGTACGACTTTTAGAAATGCGTGCATGGATTTGAAACGGAACAGTACCATGGTGCACCACTCTCCAGCGATGGTAAATCGAAGACGAGCCACGGTAATCCCGTTTTACCGTAAAAATCCGGTGTCAAAAAAACGAAGGGTAAAAAACTTACGAACCACGATTGAGATTCGGGTTGTCCTTTTAGGGCATTAATCTATCCGTTGACAACTGAAAGCTGTCAAAGCGGTAGAACTCACCGTGGGCTTCGTTTTGACAGGTTATGGCTCCCGTAACTCTAAACGAGCCAGAAGTTATGGCCGTCCGAATAATCGATATCTACAGGGTGCAACATCCACGGTGCAAGGTGCAACATCCGTCCGAAATGGAGAAACAGTGCCGTACGACTTTTAGAAATGCGTGCATGAATTTGAAACGGAACAGTACCATGGTGCATCACTCTTCAGCGACGGGAAGTCGAAGATGGGCCACGATAATCCCGTTTTACCTTAAAAATCCACGTGTCGAAAAAACGAAGGGTAAAAAACTTACGAGACCCGATTGAGATTCGGGTTGACCTTTTTGGACATTAATCTATCTGTTTACGGCTGAAAGAGGTCAAAGCCGTAGAACTCATCGTGGCCTTAGTTTTGACAGGTTATGGCTCCCGTAACTCTAAACGAGCCAGAAGTTATGGCCGTCTGAATAATCGATATCTACAGGTGCAACATCCGCCGTGCAAGGTGCAACATCCGTCCGAAATGGCGAAACAGTGTCGTACGACTTTTATAAATGCGTGCATGGATTTGAAACGGAACAGTACCATGGTGCACCACTCTCCGGCGATGGTAAATCGAAGGCGAGGCACCGTAATCCCGTTTACCGTAAAAATCCAGTGTCGAAAAAACGAAGGGTAAAAAACTTACGAGACCCGATTGAGATTCGGGTTGTCCTTTTCGGGCATTAATCTATCCGTTGACGGCTGAAAGCTTTCAAAGCCGTAGAAATCACCGTGGCCTTCGTTTTGACAGGTTATGGCTCACGTAACTCTAAACGAGCCAGAAGTTATGGCTGTCCGAATAATCGGTATATACAGGGTGCAACATCCACGGTGCAAGGTGCAACATCCGTCCGAAATGGCGAAACAGTGGGGTACGACTTTTAGAAATGCGTGCATGGATTTGAAACGGAACAGTACCATGGTGCACCACTCTCCAGCGATGGTAAATCGAAGACGAGCCACGGTAATCCCGTTTTACCGTAAAAATCCGGTGTCAAAAAAACGAAGGGTAAAAAACTTACGAACCCCGATTGAGATTCGGGTTGTCCTTTTTGGGCATTAATCTATCCGTTGACGGCTGAAAGCTGTCAAAGCTGTAGAACTCACCGTGGCCTTCGTTTTGACAAGTTATGGCTCCCGTAAATCTAAACGAGCCAGAAGTTATGGCTGTCCGAATAATCGATATATATACAGGGTGCAACCTCCGCGGTGCAAGGTGCAACATCCGTCCGAAATGGCGAAACAGTGTCGTACGACTTTTATAAATGCGTGCATGGATTTGAAACGGAATAGTACCATGGTGCACCACTCTCCAACGATGGTAAATCGAAGGCGAGGCACCGCAATTCCGTTTACCGTAAAAATCCGGTGTCGAAAAAACGAAGGGTAAAAAACTTACGAGACCCGATTGAGATTCGGGTTGTCCTTTTCGGGCATTAATCTATCCGTTGACGGCTGAAAGCTGTCAATGCCGTAGAAATCACCGTGGCCTTTGTTTTGACAGGTTATGGCTCACGTAACTCTAAACGAGGCAGAAGTTATGCCCGTCCGAATAATCGACATCTACAGGGTGCAACATCCGCGGTGCAAGGTGCAATATCCGTCCGAAATGGCGAAACAGTGCCGTACGACTTTTAGAAATGCGTGCATGGATTTGAAACGGAACAGTACCATTGTGCACTACTCTCCAGCGATGGTAAATCGAAGACGAGGCACGGTAATCCCGTTTTACCGTAAAAATCCGGTGTCAAAAAAACGAAGGGTAAAAAACTTACGAGACCCGATTGGGATTCGGGTTGTCCTTTTTGGGCATTAATCTATCCGTTGTCGGCTGAAAGTGGTCAAACCCGTAGAACTCATCGTGGAGTTCGTTTTGACAGGTTATGGCTCCCATAACTCTAAACGAGCCAGAAGTTGTAGCCGTACGAATAATCGATATCTACAGGGTGCAACATCCGCGGTGCAAGGTGCAACATACGTCCTAAATGGCAAAATAGTGTCGTACGACTTTTAGAAATGCGTGCATTGATTTGAAACAAAACAGTACCATGGTGCACTACTCTGCAGCGATGGTAAATCGAAGACGAGGCGCGGTAATCCCGTTTTACCGTAAAAATCCGGTGTCGAAAAAACGAAGGGTAAAAAACTTACGAGACCCGATTGAGATTCGGCTTGTCCTTTTTGGGCATTAATATATCCGTTGATGGCTGAAAGCTTTCAAAGCCGTAGAACTCAACGTGGCCTTCGTTTTGACGGGTTATTGCTCCCGTAACTCTAAACGAGCCAAAAGTTATTGCCGTCCGAATAATCGATATCCACAGGGTGCAACATCCGCGGTGCAAGGTGCAACATCCGTCCGAAATGGCGAAACAGTGTCGTACGACTTTTAGCAATGCGTGCATGGATTTGAAACGGAACGGTACCAAGGTGCACCACTCTCCAGTGATGGTAAATCGAAGACGGGGCACGGTAATCCCGTTTTACCGTAAAAATCCGGTGTCGAAAAAACGAAGGGTAAAAAACTTACTAGACCCGATTGAGATTCGGGTTGACCTTTTTGGGCATTAATCTATCCGTTGACGGCTGAAAGAGGTCAAAGCCGTAGAACTCATCGTGGCCTTAGTTTTGACAGGTTATGGTTCCCGTAACTCTAAACGAGCCAGAAGGTATGGCCGTCTGAATAATCGATATCTACAGGTGCAACATCCGCGGTGCAAGGTGCAACATCCGTCCGAAATGGCGAAACAGTGACGTACGACTTTTATAAATGCGTGCATGGATTTGAAACGGAACAGTACCATGGTGCACCACTCTCCAGCGATGGTAAATCGAAGGCGAGGCACCGTAATCCCGTTTACCGTAAAAATCCGGTGTCGAAAAAACGAAGGGTAAAAAACTTACGAGACCCGATTGAGATTCGGGTTGTCCTTTTCGGGCATTAATCTATCCGTTGACGGCTTAAAGCTGTCAAAGCCGTAGAAATCACCGTGGCCTTCGTTTTGACAGGTTATGGCTCACGTAACCCTAAACGAGCCAGAAGTTATGGCTGTCCGAATAATCGGTATATACAGGGTGCAACATCCACGGTGCAAGGTGCAACATCCGTCCGAAATGGCGAAACAGTGGGGTACGACTTTTAGAAATGCGTGCATGGATTCGAAACGGAACAGTACCATGGTGCACCACTCTCCAGCGATGGTAAATCGAAGACGAGCCACGGTAATCCCGTTTTACCGTAAAAATCCGGTGTCAAAAAAACGAAGGGTAAAAAACTTACGAACCCCGATTGAGATTCGGGTTGTCCTTTTTGGGCATTAATCTATCCGTTGACGGTTGAAAGCTGTCAACGCTGTAGAACTCACCGTGGCCTTCGTTTTGACAAGTTATGGCTCCCGTAAATCTAAACGAGCCAGAAGTTATGGCTGTACGAATAATCGATATATATACAGGGTGCAACCTCCGCGGTGCAAGGTGCAACATCCGTCCGAAATGGCGAAACAGTGTCGTACGACTTTTATAAATGCGTGCATGGATTTGAAACGGAATAGTACCATGGTGCACCACTCTCCAGCGATGGTAAATCGAAGGCGAGGCACCGTAATCCCGTTTATCGTAAAAATCCGGTGTCGAAAAAACGAAGGGTAAAAAACTTACGAGACCCGATTGAGATTCGGGTTGTCCTTTTCGGGCATAAATCTATCCGTTGATGGCTGAAAGCTGTCAAAGCCGTAGAAATCACCGTGGACTTCGTTTTGACAGGTTATGGCTCCCGTAACTCTAAACGAGCCAGAAGTTATGGCTGTCCGAATAATCGGTATATACAGGGTGCAACATCCATGGTGCAAGGTGCAACATTCGTCCGAAATGGCGAAACAGTGGGGTACGACTTTTAGAAATGCGTGCATGGATTTGAATCGGAACAGTACAATGGTGCACCACTCTCCAGCAATGGTAAATCGAAGACGAGCCACGGTAATCCCGTTTTACCGTAAAAATCCGGTGTCAAAAAAACGAAGGGTAAAAAACTTACGAACCCCAATTGAGATTCGGGTTGTCCTTTTCGGGCATTAGTCTATCCGTTGACGGCTGAAAGCTGTCAAAGATGTAGAACACACCGTGGCCTTCGTTTTGATAGGTTATGGCTCCCGTAGCTCTAAACGAGCCAGAAGTTATGGCCGTCCGAATAATCGATATCTACAGGGTGCGACATCCACGGTGCAAGGTGCGACATCCGTTCGAAATGGAGAAACAGTGCCTTACGACTTTTAGAAATGCGTGCATGGATTTGAAACGGAACAGTTCCATGGTGCATCACTCTTCATCGATGGGAAGTCGAAGATGGTCCACGGTAATCCCGTTTTACCGTAAAAATCCACGTGTCGAAAAAACGAAGGGTAAAAAACTAACGAGACCCGATTGAGATTCGGGTTGACCTTTTTGGGCATTAATCTATCCGTTGACGGCTGAAAGCGGTTAAAGTCGTAGAACTCATCGTGGCCTTAGTTTTGACAGGTTATGGCTCCCGTAACTCTAAACGATCCAGAAGTTATGGCCGTCCGAATAATCGATATCTATAGGTGCAACATCCGCGGTGCAAGGTGCAACATCCGTCCGAAATGGCGAAACAGTGTCGTACGACTTTTATAAATGCGTGCATGGATTTGAAACGGAACAGTACCATGGTGCACCACTCTCCAGCGATGGTAAATCGAAGGCGAGGCACCGTAATCCCGTTTACCGTAAAAATCCGGTGTCGAAAAAACGAAGGGTAAAAAACTTACGAGACCCGATTGAGATTCGGGTTGTCCTTTTTGGGCATTAATCTATCCGTTGACAAATGAAAGCTGTCAAAGCCGTAGAAATCACCGTGGCCTTCGTTTTGAAAGGTTATGGCTCCCGTAACTCTAAACGAGCCAGAAGTTATGGCTATCCGAATAATCGGTATATACAGGGTGCAACATCCACGGTGCAAGGTGAAACATCCGTCCGAAATGGCGAAACAGTGGGGTACGACTTTTAGAAATGCGTGCATGGATTTGAAACGGAACAGTACCATGGTGCACCACTCTCCAGCGATGGTAAATCGAAGACGAGCCACGGTAATCCCGTTTTACCGTAAAAATCCGGTGTCGAAAAAACGAAGGGTAAAAAACTTACGAACCCCGATTGAGATTCGGGTTATCCTTTTCGGGCATTAATCTATCCATTGACAGCTGAAAGCTGCCAAAGCTATAGAACTCACCGTGGCCTTCGTTTTGACAGGTTATGGCTCCCATAACTCTAAACGAGCCAGAAGTTATGCCCGTCCGAATAATCGACATCTACAGGGTGCGACATCCGCGGTGCAAGGTGCAACATCCGTCCGAAATGGCGAAACAGTGTCGTACGACTTTTAGAAATGCGTGCATGGATTTGAGACGGAACAGTACCATTGTGCACCACTCTCCAGCGATGGTAAATCGAAGACGAGGCACGGTAATCCCGTTTTACCGTAAAAATCCGGTGTCGAAAAAACGAAGGGTAAAAAACTTACGAGTCCCGATTGAGATTCGGGTTGTCCTTTTTGGGCATTAATCTATCCGTTGACGGCTGAAAGCTGTCAAAGATGTAGAACACACCGTGGCCTTCGTTTTGATAGGTTATGGCTCCCGTAACTCTAAACGAGCCAGAAGTTATTGTCGTCCGAATAATCGATATCTACAGGGTGCAACATCCGCGGTGCAAGGTGCAACATCCGTCCGAAATAGCGAAACAGTTTCGTACGACTTTTAGAAACGCGTGCATGGATTTGAAACGGAACAGTACCATGGTGCACACTCTCCAGCGATGGTAAATCGAAGGCGAGGCACGCTAATATCGTTTTACCGTAAAAATCCGGTGTCAAAAAAACGAAGGGTAAAAACCTTACGGGACCCGATTGAGATTCGGGTTGTCCTTTTTGGGCATTAATCCATCCGTTGATGGCTGAAAGCTGACAAAGCCGTAGAACTCATCGTGGCCTTCGTTTTGACTGGTTATGGCTCCCGTAACTCTAAACGAGCCAGAAGTTATGGCCGTCCGAATAATCGATATCTACAGGGTGCAACATCCGCGGTGCAAGGTGCAACATCCGTCCGAAATGGCGAAACATTGTCGTACAACTTTTAGAAATGCGTGCATGGATTTGAAACGGAACAATACCATGGTGCACCACTCTCCAGCGATGGTAAATCGAAGACGGGGCACGGTAATCCCGTTTTACCGTAAAAATCCGGTGTCGAAAAAACGAAGGGTAAAAAACTTACGAGACCCGATCGAGATTCGGGTTGACCTTTTTGGGCATTATTCTATCCGTTGACGGCTGAAAGTGGTCAAAGCCGTAGAACTCATCGTGGCCTTAGTTTTGACAGGTTATGGCTCCCGTAACTCTAAACGAGCCATAAGTGATGGCCGTCCGAATAATTGATATCTATAGGTGCAACATCCGCGGTGCAAGGTGCAACATCCGTCCGAAATGGCGAAACAGTGTCGTACGACTTTTATAAATGCGTGCATGGATTTGAAACGGAACAGTACCATGGTGCACCACTCTCCAGCGATGGTAAATCGAAGGCGAGGCACCGTAATCCCGTTTACCGCAAAAATCCGGTGTCGAAAAAACGAAGGGTAAAAAACTTACGAGACCCGAATGAGATTCGGGTTGTCCTTTTCGGGCATTAGTCTATCCGTTGACGGCCGAAAGCTGTCAAAGCCGTAGAAATCACCGTGGCCTTCGTTTTGACAGGTTATGGCTCCCGTAACTCTAAACGAGCCAGAAGTTATGGCTGCCCGAATAATCGATATATACAGGGTGCAACATCCACGGTGCAAGGTGCAACATCCGTCCGTAATGGCGAAACAGTGCCGTACCACTTTTAGAAATGCGTGCATGGATTTGAAACGGAACAGTACCATGGTGCACCACTCTCTCGCGATGGTAAATCGAAGACGAGCCACGATAATCCCGTTTTACCGTAAAAATCCAGTGTCGAAAAAACGAAGGGTAAAAAACTTACGAACCCCGATTGAGATTCGAGTTGTCCTTTTCGGGCATTAATCTATCCGTTGACGGCTGAAAGCTCTTAAAGCTGTAGAACTCACCGTGGCCTTCGTTTTGACAGGTTATGGCTCCCTTAAATCTAAACGAGCCAGTGGTTATGGCTGTCCGAAAAATCGATATATACAAGGTGCAACATCCGCAGTGCAAGGTGCAACATCCGTCCAAAATGGCGAAACAGTGTCGTACGACTTTTAGAAACGCGTGCATAGATTTGAAACGAAACAGTACCATGGTGCACCACTCTCCAGCGATGGTAAATCGAAGACGAGCCACGGTAATCCCGTTTTATCGTAAAAATCCGGTGTCGAAAAAACGAAAGGTAAACAACTTACAAACCCCGATTGAGATTCGGGTTGTCCTTTTCGGGCATGAATCTATCCGTTGACGGCTAAAAGCTGTCAAAGCTGTAGAACTCACCGTGGCCTTCATTTTGACAGGTTATGGCTCCCGTAACTCTAAACGACCCAGAAGTTATGACCGTCCGAATAATCGATATCTACAGGGTGCAACATCCGCGGTGCAAGGTGCAACATCCGTCCGAAATGGCGAAACAGTGTCGTACGACTTTTAGAAATGCGTGCATGGATTTGAAACGGAACAGTAACAGGGTGCACCACTCTCCAGCGATGGTAAATCGAAGACGAGGAACGATAAACCCATTTTACCGTAAAAATCCGGTGCCGAAAAAACGAAGGGTAAAAAACTTACGAGACCCGATTGAGATTCGGGTTGTCCTTTTTGGGCATTAGTCCATCCATTGACGGATGAAAGCCGTCAAAGCTGTAGAATTCACCGTGGCCTTCGGTTAGACAGGTTATGGCTCTCGTAACTCTAAACGAGCCAGAAGTTATGGCCGTCCGAATAATCGATATCTACAGGGTGCAACATCCGCGGTGCAAGGTGCAACATCCGTCCGAAATAGCGAAACAGTGTCGTGCGACTTTTAGAAATGCGTGCACGGATTTGAAACGGAACATTACCATGGTGCACCACTCTCCAGCGATGGTAAATCGAAGACGAGCCACGGTAATCCCGTTTTACCGTAAAAATCCGGTGTCGAAAAAACGAAGGGTAAAAAACTTACGAACCCAGATTGACATTCGGGTTGTCCTTTTCGGGCATTAATCAATCCGTTGACGGTTGAACGCTGTCAAAGCTGTAGAACTCACCGTGGCCTTCGTTTTGACAGGTTATGGCTCCCGTAACTCTAAACGAGCAAGAAGTTATGACCGTTCGAATAATCGATATCTATAGGGTGCAACATCCGCGGTGCAAGGTGCAACATCCGTCCGAAATGGCGAAACAGTGCCGTACGACTTTTAGAAATGCGTGCATGGATTTCAAATGGAACAGTGCCATGGTGCACCATTTTCCAGCGATGGTAAATCGAAGGCGAGGCACGGTAATCCCGTTTTATCATAAAAATCCGGTGTCGAAAAAATGAAGGGTAAAAAACTTACAAGACTCGATTGAGATTCGGGTTGTCCTATTCGGGCATTAATCTATCCGTTGATGGCTGAAAGCTGTCAAAGCTGTAGAACTCACCGTGGCCTTCGTTTTGACAGGTTATGGCTCCCGTAACTCTAAACAATCCAGAAGTTATGGCTGTCCGAATAATAGATATATACAGGGTGCAACATCCGCGGTGCAAGGTGCAACATCTGTCCGAAATGGCGAAACAATGTCGTACGACTTTTACAAATGCATGCATCAATTAGAAACGGAACAGTACCATGGTGCACTGCTCTCCAGCGATAGTGAATCGAAGATGACCCACGGTTATCCTGTTTTACCGTACAAATCCGGTGTCGAAAAAACGAAGGGTAACAAATTTACGAACCCCGATTGAGATTCGTGTTGTCCTTTTCGGGCATTAATCTATCCGTTGACGGCTGAAAGCTGTCAAAGCCGTAGAACTCACCGTGGCCTTCGTTTTGACAGGTTATGGCTCCCATAACTCTAAACGAGCCAAAAGTTATGGTCGTCCGAATAATCGATATCTACAGGGTGCAACATCCGCGGTGCACGGCGCAACATCCGTCCGAAATGGCGAAACAGTGCCGTACGACTTTTAGAAATGTGTGCATGGATTTGAAATGGAACATTACCATGGTGCACCACTCTCCAGCGATGGGAAGTCGAAACGGGCTATGGTAATCCTGTTTTACCTTAAAAATCCACGTGTCGAAAAAATGAAGGGTAAAAAACTTACGAGACCCGATTGAGATTCGGGTTGTCCTTTTTGGGCACTAATCTATTCGTTGACGGCTGAAAGCTGTCAAAGCCGTAGAACTCATCGAGGCCTTCGTTTTGACAGGTTATGGCTCCCGTAACTCTAAACGAGCCAGAAGTTATGTCCGTTCGAATAATCTATATCTATAGGGTGCAACATCCACGGTGCAAGGTGCAACATCCGTCCGAAATGGCGAAACAGTGCCGTACGACTTTTAGAAATGCGTGCATGGATTTGAAACGGAACAGTACCATGATGCACCACTCTCCAGCGATGGTAAATCGAAGTCCAGCCACGGTAATCCCGTTTTACCGTAAAAATCCACGTGTCGAAAAAACGAAGGGTAAAAAACTTACGAGTCCCGATTGAGATTCGGGTTGTCCTTTTTGGGCATCAATCTATCCGTTAACGGCTGAAAGATGTCAAAGCCATAGAACTCATCATTGCCTTCGTTTAGATAGGTTATGGCTCCCGTACCTCTAAACGAGCCAGAAGTTATGGCCGTCCGAATAATCGATATCTACAGGTGCAACATCCGCGGTGCAAGGTGCAACATCCGTCCGAAATGGCGAAACAGTGTCGTACGACTTTTATAAATGCGTGCATGGATTTCAAACGGAATAGTACCATGGTGCACCACTCCCCAGTGATGGTAAATCGAAGGCGAGGCACCGTAATCCCGTTTACCGTAAAAATCCGGTGTCGAAAAAACGAAGGTTAAAAAACTTACGAGAACCGATTGAGATTCGGGTTGTCCTTTTCGGGCATTAATCTATCCGTTGACGGCTGAAAGATGTCAAAGCCGTAGAATTCACCGTGGCCTTCGTTTTGACAGGTTATGGCTCCCGTAACTCTAAACGAGCCCGAAGTTATGGCTGTCCGAATAATCGATATATACAGGGTGCAACATCCACGGTGCAAGGTGCAACATCCGTCCGAAATGGCGAAACAGTGTCGTACGACTTTTAGAAATGTGTGCATGGGTTTGAAACGGAACAGTACCATGGTGCACCACTCTCCAGCGATGGTAAATCGAAGACGAGCCACGGTAATCCCAATTTACCGTAAAAATCCGGTGTCGAAAAAACGAAGGGTAAAAAACTTACGAACCCCAATTGAGATTCGAGTTGTCCTTTTCGGGCATTAGTCTATCCGTTGACGGCTGAAAGCTGTCAAAGCTGTAGAACTCACCGTGGCCTTCGTTTTGACAGGTTATGGCTCCCTTTAATCTAAACGAGCCAGAGGTTATGGCTGTCCGAATAATCGATATATACAAGGTGCAACATCCGCGGTGCAAGGAGCAACTTCCGTCCGAAATGGCGAAACAGTGCCGTACGACTTTTAGAAATGCATGCATAGATTTGAAACGGAATAGTACCTTGGTGCACCACTCTCCAACGATGGTAAATCGAAGACGAGCCACGGTAATCCCGTTTTACCATAAAAATCCGGTGTCGAAAAAACGAAGGGTAAAAAACTTACGAACCCCGATTGAGATTCGGGTTGTCCTTTTCGGGCATTAATCTATCCGTTGACGGCTGAAAGCTGTCAAAGCTGTAGAACTCACCGTGGCCTTCATTTTGACAGGTTATGGCTCCCGTAACTCTAAACGAGCCAGAAGTTATGACCGTCCGAATAATCGATATCTACAGGGTGCAACATCCGCGGTGCAAGGTGCAACATCCGCGTGTCGAAAAAAACGAAGGGTAAAAAACTTACGAGACTCGATTGAGATTTGGGTTGTCCTTTTCGGGCATTAATCTATCCGTTGACGGCTAAAAGCTGTCAAAGCTTTAGAACTCACCGTGGCCTTCGTTTTGACAGGTTATGACTCCCGTAACTCTAAACGAGCCAGAAGTTATGGCTGTCCGAATAATCGATATATACAGGGTGCAACATCCGCGATGCTAGGTGCAACATCTGTCCGAAATGGCGAAACAGTGTCGTACGACTTTTACAAATTCGTGCATGGATTTGAAACGGAACAGTACCATGGTGCACCACTCTCCAGTGATGGTAAATCGAAGACGAGCCACGGTAATCCCGTTTTACCGTACAAATCCGGTGTCGAAAAAACGAAAGGTAAAAAACTTACGACACCCAATTGAGATTCGGTTTGTCCTTTTCGGGCATTAATCAATACGTTGAAGGCTGAAAGTTGTCAAAGCCGTAGAACTCATCGTGGCCTTCGTTTTGACAGGTTATGGCTCTCGAAACTCTAAACGAGCCATAAGTTATGGCTGTCCGAATAATCGATATCTACAGGGTGCAACATCCGCGGTGCATGGTGCAACATCCGTCCGAAATGGCGAAACAGTGCCGTACGACTTTTAGAAATGCGTGCATGGATTTGAAACGGAACAGTTCCCTGGTGCACCACTCTCCAGCGATGGTAAATCGAAGGCGAGGCACGGTAATCCCGTTTTACCGTAAAAATCCGGTGTCGAAAAAACGAAGGGTAAAAAACTTACGAGACTCGATTGAGATTTGGGTTGTCCTTTTCGGGCATTAATCTATCCGTTGACGGCTGAAAGCTGTCAATGCTTTAGAACTCACCGTGGCTTTCGTTTTGACAGGTTATGGCTCCCATAACTCTAAACGAGCCAGAAGTTATGGCTGTCCGAATAATCGATATATACAGGGTGCAACATCCACGGTGCAAGGTGCAACATCTGTCGGAAATGGCGAAACATTGTCGTACGACTTTTACAAATGCGTGCATGGATTTGAAATGGAACAGTACCATGGTGCACCACTCTCCAGCGATGGTAAATCGAAGACGAGTCATGGTAATCCCGTTTTACTGTACAAATCTGGTGTCGAAAAAACGAAGGGTAAAAAATTTACGAACCCCGATTGAGATTCCGGTTGTCCTTTTCGGGCATTAATCTATCCGTTGATGGCTGAAAGATACCAAAGCTGTAGAACTCACCGTGGCCTTCGTTTTGACAGGTTATGGCTCCCGTAACTCTAAACGAGCCAGAAGTTATGGCCGTCCGAATAATCGATATCTACAGGGTGCAACATCCGCGGTGCAAGGTGCAACATCTGTCCGAAATGGCGAAACAGTGCCGTGTGACTTTTAGAAATGCGTGCATGGATTTGAAACGGAACAGTACCCTGGTGCACCACTCTCCATCGATGGTAAATCGAAGACGAGGCACGGTAGTCCCGCTTTACCGTAAAAATCCGGTGTCGAAAAAACGAAGGGTAAAAAACCAACGAGACCCGATTGAGATTCGGGTTGTCCTCTTTGGGCATTAATCTATCTGTTGACGGCTGAAAGCGGTCAAAGCCGTAGAACTCACTGTGGCCTTCGTTTTGATAGGTTATGGCTCCCGTAACTCTAAACGAGCCAGAAGTTATGGCCGTCCGAATAATCGATATCTACAGGGTGCAACATCCGCGGTGCAAGGTGCAACATCCGTCCGAAATGGCGAAACAGTGCAGTACGACTTTTAGAAATGCACGCATGGATTTGAAACGGAACAGTGCCATGGCGCACCACTCTCCAGCGATGGTAAATCGAAGACGAGCCACGGTAATCCCGTTTTACCGTAAAAATACGGTGTCGAAAAAACGAAGGGTAAAAAACTTACGAGACCCGATTGAGATTCGGGTTGTCCTTTTTGGGCATTAATCTATCCGTTGACGGCTGAAAGATGACAAAGCTGTAGAACTCATCGTGGCCTTCGTTTTGATAGGTTATGGCTCCCATAACTCTAAAGTAGCAGAAGCTATGGCCGTCCGAATAATCGATATCTATAGGGTGCAACATCCGCGGTGCAAGGTGCAACATCCGTCCGAAATGGCGAAACATTGTCGTACGACTTTTAGAAATGCGTGCGTGGATTTGAAACGGAACAGTACCATGGTGCACCACTCTCCAGCGATGGTAAATCGAAGACGAGGCACGGTAATCCCGTTTTACCATAAAAATCCAGTGTCGAAAAAACGAAGAGTAAAAAACTTACGAGACCCGATTGAGATTCGGATTGTCCTTTTTGGGCATTAATCTATCCGTTGATGGCTGAAAGCTATCAAAGCCGTAGAACTCATCGTGGCCTTCGTTTTGACAGGTTATGGCTCCCGTAACTCTAAATGATCCAGAAGTTATGGTCGTCCGAATAATCGATATCTACATGGTGCAACATCCGCGATGCAAGGTGCAACATCCGTCCGAAATGGCGAAATAGTGGCGTACGACTTTTAGAAATGCGTGCATGGATTTGAAACGGAACAGTACCATGGTGCGCCACTCTACAGCGAAGGTAAATCGAAGGCGTGGCATGGTAATCCCGTTTTACCGTAAAAATCCGGTGTCGAAAAAACGAAGAGTAAAAAACTTATGAGACCCGATTGAGATTCGGGTTGTCCTTTTTGGGCATTAATCTATCCGTTGACGACTGAAAGTGGTCAAAGCCGTAGAACTCATCGTGGCCTTCGTTTTGACAGGTTATGGCTCCCGTAACTCTAAATGAGCCAGAATTTATGGCCGTCCGAATAATCGATATGTACAGGGTGCAACATCCGCGGTGCAAGGTGCAACATCCATCCGAAATTGAGAAACAGTGTCGTACGACTTTTAGAAATGCGTGCATGTATTTGAAACGGAACAGTACCATGGTGCACCACTCTCCAGCGATGGTAATCGAAGACGAGGCACGGTAATCCCATTTTACCGTAAAAATCCGGTGTCGAAAAAACGAAGGGTAAAAAACTTACGAGACCCGATTGAGATTCGGGTTGTCCTTTTTGGGCATTAATCTATCCGTTGATGGCTGAAAGCTGTCAAATCCGTAGAAATCATCGTGGCCTTCGTTTTGACAGGTTATGGCTCCCGTAACTCTAAACGAGCCAGAAGTTATGGCCGTCCGAATAATCGATATCTACAGGGTGCAACATCCGCGGTGCAAGGTGCAACATCCGTCCGAAATGGCTAAACAGTGCCGTACGACTTTTAGAAAAGAGTGCATGGGTTTGAAACGGAACAGTACCATGGTGCACCACTTTCCAGCAATGCTAAATCGAAGGCGAGACACGGTAATCCCGTTTTACCGTAAAAATCCGGTGTCGAAGAAACGAAGGGTAAAAAACTTACGAGACCCGATTGAGATTTGGGTTGTCCTTTTTGGGCATTAATCTATCCGTTGATGGCTGAAAGCTGTCAAAGCCGTAGAACTCATCGTGGCCTTCGTTTTCACAGGTTATGGCTCCCGTAACTCTAAACGAGCTAGAAGTTATGGCCGTCCGAATAATCGATATCTACAGGGTGCAACATCCGCGGTGCAAGGTGCAACATTCGTCCGAAATGGCGAAACACTGTCGTACGACTTTTAGAAATGCGTGCATGGATTTGAAACGGAACAGTACCATGGTGCACCACTCTCCAGCGATGGTAAATCGAAGACGAGCCACGGTAATCCTGTTTTAACGTAAAAATCCGGTGTCAAAAAAACGAAGGGTAAAAAACTTACGAACCCCGATTGAGATTCGGGTTGTCCTTTTCGGGCATTAATCTATCTATTGACAGCTGAAAGCTGTCAAAGCTGTAGAACTCACTGTGGCCTTCGTTTTGATAGGTTATGGCTCCCGTAATTCTAAACAAACCAGAAGTTATGGTTGTCCGAATAATCGATATATACAGGGTGCAACATCCGTGGTACAAGGTGCAACATCTGTCCGAAATGGCGAAACAGTGTCGTACGACTTTTAGAAATGCATGCATGGATCTGAAACGGAACAGTGCCATGGTGCACCACTCTCCAGCGATGGTAAATAGAAGACGAGCCTCAGTAATCCCGTTTTACCGTACAAATCCGGTGTCGAAAAAACGAAGGGTAAAAAACTTACGAACCCCGATTGAGATTCGGGTTGTCATTTTCAGGCATTAATCTATCCGTTGATGGCTGAAAGCTGTCAAAGCTGTAGAACTCACCGTGGCCTTCGTTTTGACAGGTTATGGCTCCCGTAACTCAAAACGAGCCAGAAGTTATGACCGCCCGAATAATCGATATCTGTAGGGTGCAACATCCGCGGTGCAAGGTGCAACATCCGTCCGAAATGGCGAAACAGTGTCGTACGACTTTTAGAAATGCGTGCATGGATTTGAAACGGAACAGTACCATGGTGCACCACTCTCCAGCGATGGTAGATCAAAGACGAGGCATGGTAATCCCGCTTTACCGTAAAAATCCGGTGTCGAAAAAACGAATGGTAAAAAACTTACGAGACCCGATTGAGATTCGGGTTGTCCTCTTTGGGCATTAATCTTTCCGTTGACGGCTGAAAGCGGTCAAAGCCGTAGAACTCGCCGTGGCCTTCGTTTTGACAGGTTATGGCTCCTGTAACTCTAAACGAGCCAGAAGTTATGGCCGTCCGAATAATCGATATGTACAGGGTGCAACATCCGCGGTGCAAGGTGCAACATCCGTCCGAAATGGCAAAACAGTGTCGTACGACTTTTAGAAATGCATGCATGGATTTGAAACGGAACAGTACCATGGTGCACCACTCTCCAGCGATGGTAAATCGAAGACGAGCCACGGTAATCCCGTTTTACCGTACAAATCCGGTGTCGAAAAAACGAAGGGTAAAAAATTTGCGAACCCCGATTGAGATTCGGGTTGTCCTTTTCGGGCATTAATCTATCCGTTGATGGCTGAAATCTGTCAAAGCTGTAGAACTCACCGTGGCCTTCGTTTTGACAGGTTATGGCTCCCGTAACTCTAAACGAGCCAGAAGTTATGGCCGTCCGAATAATCGATATCTACAGGGTGCAACATCCGCGGTGCATGGTGCAACATCCGTCCGAAATGGCGAAACAGTGACGTACGACTTTTAGAAATGCGTGCATGGATTTGAAACGGAACAGTACCATGGTGCACCACTCTCCATCGATGGTAAATCGAAGACGAGGCACGGTAATCCCGCTTTACCGTAAAAATCCGGTGTCGAAAAAACGAAGTGTAAAAAACTAACGAGACCCGATTGAGATTCGGGTGGTCCTCTTTGGGCATTAATCTATCCGTTGACGGCTGAAAGAGGTCAAAGCCGTAGAACTCACCGTGGCCTTCGTTTTGATAGGTTATGGCTCCCGTAACTCTAAACGAGCCAGAAGTTATGGCCGTCCGAATAATCGATATCTACAGGGTGCAACATCCACGGTGCAAGGTGCAACATCCGTCCGAAATGGCGAAACAGTGCAGTACGACATTTAGAAATGCACGCATGGATTTGAAACGGAACAGTACCATGATGCACCACTCTCCAGCGATGGTAAATCAAAGACGAGCCATGGTAATCCCGTTTTACCTTAAAAATACGGTGTCGAAAAAATGAAGGGTAAAAACTTACGACACCCGATTGAGATTCGGTTTGTCCTTTTTGGGCATTAATCTATACGTTGACGGCTGAAAGCTGTCAAAGCCGTAGAACTCATCGTGGCCTTCGTTTTGATAGGTTAAGGCTCCCGTAACTCTAAACGAGCCAGAAGTTATGGCCGTCCGAATAATCGATATCTACAGGGTGCAACATCTGCGGTGCAAGGTGCAACATCCGTCTGAAATGGCGAAACAGTGTCGTACGTCTTTTAGAAATGCGTGCATGGATTTGAAACGTAACAGTATCATGGTGCACCACTATCCAGCGATGGTAAATCGAAGGCGAGGCACGGTAATCCCTTTTTACCGTAAAAATCCGGTGTCGAAAAAATGAAGGGTAAAAAACTTACGAGACCCGATTGAGATTCGGGTTGTCCTTTTTGGGCATTAATCTATCCGTTGATGGCTGAAAGCTGACAAAGCTGTAGAACTCATCGTGGCCTTCGTTTTGATAGGTTATGGCTCCCATAACTCAAACCAACCAAAAGTTATGGCCGTCCGAATAATCGATATCTATAGGGTGCAACATGCACGGTGCGAGGTGCAACATCCGTCGGAAATGGCGAAACATGGTCGTACGACTTTTAGAAATGAGTGCATGGATTTGAAACAGAATAGTACCATGGTGCACCACTCTCCAGCGATGGTAAATCGAAGACGAGGCACGGTAATCCCGTTTTACCGTAAAAATCCAGTGTCGAAAAAGCGAATAGTAAAAAACTTACGAGACCCGATTGAGATTCGGGTTGTCCTTTTTGGGCATTAATCTATCCGTTGACGGCTGAAAGCTATCAAAGCCATAGAACTCATCGTGGCCTTCGTTTTGACCGGTTATGGCTCCCGTAACTCTAAACGAGCCAGAAGTTATGGCCGTCCGAATAATCGATATCTACATGGTGCAACATCCGCGATGCAAGGTGCAACATCCGTCCGAAATGGTGAATCAGTGGCGTACGACTTTTAGAAATGTGTGCATGGATTTGAAACTGAACAGTACCATGGTGCACCACTCTCCAGCGATGGTAAATCGAAGGCGTGGCATGGTAATCCCGTTTTACCGTAGAAATCCGGTGTCGAAAACACGAAGGGTAAAAAACTTATGAGACCCGATTGAGATTCAGGTTGTCCTTTTTGGGCATTAATCTATCCGTTGACGAGTGAAAGTGGTCAAAGCCGTAGAACTCATCGTGGCCTTCGTTTTGACAGGTTATGCCTCCTGTAACTCTAAACGAGCCAGAAGTTATGGCCGTCCGAATAATCGATATCTAAAGGGTGCAACATCCGCGGTGCAAGGTGCAACATCCGTCCGAAATGGCGAAACAGTGTCGTACGACTTTTAGAAATGCGTGCATGTATTTGAAACGGAACAGTACCATGGTGCAACACTCTCCAGCGATGGTAAATCGAAGACGAGGCACGGTAATCCCGCTTTACCGTAAAAATCCGGTGTCGAAAAAACGAAGGGTAAAAAACTTACGAGACCCGATTGAGATTCGGGTTGTCCTCTTTGGGCACTAATCTTTCCGTTGACGGCTGAAAACGGTCAAAGCCGTAGAACTCACCGTGGCCTTCGTTTTGTCAGGTTATGGCTCCCGTAACTCTAAACGAGCCAGAAGTTATGGCCGTCCGAATAATCGATATGTACAGGGTGCAACATCCGCGGCGCAAGGTGCAACATCCGTCCGAAATGGCGTAACATTGCCGTACGACTTTTAGAAATGCATGCATGGATTTGAAATGGAACAGTACCATGGTGCACCACTGTCCATCGATGGTAAATCGAAGACGAGCCACGGTAATCCCGTTTTACCGTAAAAATACGGTGTCGAAAAAAGGAAGGGTAAAAAACTTACGACAACTGATTGAGATTCGGTTTGTCCTTTTTGGGCATTAATCTATCCGTTGGCGGCTGAAAGCTGTCAACGCCGTAGAACTCATCGTGGCCTTCGTTTTGACAAGTTAAGGCTCCCGTAACTCTAAACGAGCCAGAAGTTATGGCCGTCCGAATAATCGATATCTACAGGGTGCAACATCCGCGGTGCAAGGTGCAACATCCGTCTGAAATGGCGAAACAGTGTCGTACGACATTTACAAATGCGTGCATGGATTTGAAACGGAACAGTACCATAGTGCACCACTCTCCAGCGATGGTAAATCGAAGGCGAGGCAAGGTAATCCCGTTTTACCGTAAAAATCCGGTGTCGAAAAAACGAAAGGTAAAAAACTTACGAGACCCGATTGAGATTCGGGTTGTCCTTTTTGGGCATTAATCTATCCGTTGACGGCTGTAAGCTGTCAAAGCCGTAGCACTCATCATGGCCTTGATTTTGATAGGTTATGGCTCCCGTAACTCTAAACGAGCCAAAAGTTATGGCCGTCCGAATAATCGATATCTACAGGGTGCAACATCCGCGTTGCAAGGTGCAACATCCGTCCGAAATGGCGAAACAGTGCCGTACGACTTTTAGAAATGCTTGCATGGATTTGAAACGGAACAGTACCATGATGCACCACTCTCCAGCGATGGTAAATCGAAGACGAGCCACGGTAATCCCGTTTTACCGTAAAAATACGGTGTCGAAAAAACGAAGGGTAAAAAACTTACGAGACCCGATTGAGATTCGGGTTGTCCTTTTCGGGCATTAATCTGTCCTTTGATGACTGAAAGCGGTCAAAGGTGTAGAACTCACCGTGGCCTTCGTTTTGACAGGTTATGGCTCCCGTAACACAAAACGAGCAAGAAGTTATGGCTGTCCGAATAATCGATATATACAGGGTGCAACATCCGCGGGGCAAGGTGCAACATCTGTCCGAAATGGCGAAACAGTGTCGTACGACTTTTACAAATACGTGCGTGGATTTGAAACGAAACAGTACCATGGTGCACCACTCTCCAGCGATGGTAAATCGAAGACGAGCCATGGTAATTCCGTTTTACCGTACAAATCCGGTGACGAAAAAACGAAGGGTAAAAAATTTGCGAACCCTGATTGAGATTCGGGTTGTCCTTTTCGGGCATTAATCTATCCGTTGATGGCTGAAATCTGTCAAGGCTGTAAAACTCACCGTGGCCTTCGTTTTGACAGGTTATGGCTCCCGTAACTCTAAACGAGCCAGAAGTTATGGCCGTCCGAATAATCGATATCTACAGGGTGCAACATCCGCGGTGCAAGGTGCAACATCCGTCCGAAATGGCGAAACAGTGCCGTACGACTTTTAGAAATGCGTGCATGGATTTGAAACGGAACAGTACCATGGTGCACCACCCTCCATCGATGGTAAATCGAAGACGAGGCACGGTAATCCCACTTTACCGTAAAAATCCGGTGTCGAAAAAACGAAGGGTAAAAAACTAACGAGACCTGATTGAGATTCGGGTGGTCCTCTTTGGGCATTAATCTATCCGTTGACGGCTGAAAGAGGTCAAAGCCGTAGAACTCACCGTGGCCTTCGTTTTGATAGGTTATGGCTCCCGCAACTCTAAACGAGCCAGAAGTTATGGCCGTCCGAATAATCGATATCTACAGGGTGCAACATCCGCGGTGCAAGGTGCAACATCCGTCCGAAATGGAGAAACAGTGCAGTACGACATTTAGAAATGCACGCATGGATTTGAAACGGAACAGTACCATGATGCACCACTCTCCAGCGATGGTAAATCGAAGACGAGCCATGGTAATCCCGTTTTACCGTAAAAATACGGTGTCGAAAAAATGAAGGGTAAAAACTTACGACACCCGATTGAGATTCGGTTTGTCCTTTTTGGGCATTAATCTATACGTTGATGGCTGAAAGCTGTCAAAGCCGTAGAACTCATCGTGGCCTTCGTTTTGACAGGTTATGGCTCCCGTAACTCTAAACGAGCCAGAAGTTATGGCCGTCCGAATAATCGATATCTACAGGGTGCAACATCCGCGGTGCAAGGTGCAACATCCGTCTGAAATGGCGAAACAGTGCCGTACGCCTTTTAGAAATGCGTGCATGGATTTGAAACGTAACAGTATCATGGTGCACCACTCTCCAGCGATGGTAAATCGAAGGCGAGGCACGGTAATCCCTTTTTACCGTAAAAATCCGGTGTCGAAAAAATGAAGGGTAAAAAACTTACGAGACCCGATTGAGATTCGGGTTGTCCTTCTTGGGCATTAATCTATCCGTTGATGGCTGAAAGCTGACAAAGCTGTAGAACTCATCGTGGCCTTCGTTTTGATAGGTTATGGCTCCCATAACTCAAACCAACCAAAAGTTATGGCCGTCCGAATAATCGATATCTATAAGGTGCAACATGCACGGTGCGAGGTGCAACATCCGTCGGAAATGGCGAAACATGGTCGTACGACTTTTAGAAATGAGTGCATGGATTTGAAACAGAATAGTACCATGGTGCACCACTCTCCAGCGATGGTAAATCGAAGACGAGGCACGGTAATCCCGTTTTACCGTAAAAATCCAGTTTCGAAAAAGCGAATAGTAAAAAACTTACGAGACCGGATTGAGAATCGGGTTGTCCTTTTTGGGCATTAATCTATCCGTTGACGGCTGAAAGCTATCAAAGCCATGGAACTCATCGTGGCCTTCGTTTTGACCGGTTATGGCTCCCGTAACTCTAAACGAGCCAGAAGTTATGGCCGTCCGAATAATCGATATCTACATGGTGCAACATCCGCGATGCAAGGTGCAACATCCGTCCGAAATGGTGAATCAGTGGCGTACGACTTTTAGAAATGCGTGCATGGATTTGAAACTGAACAGTACCATAGTGCACCACTCTCCAGCGATGGTAAATCGAAGGCGTGGTATGGTAATCCCGTTTTACCGTAGAAATCCGGTGTCGAAAACACGAAGGGTAAAAAACTTATGAGACCCGATTGAGATTCAGGTTGTCCTTTTTGGGCATTAATCTATCCGTTGACAAGTGAAAGTGGTCAAAGCCGTAGAACTCATTGTGGCCTTCGTTTTGACAGGTTATGCCTCCTGTAACTCTAAACGAGCCAGAAGTTATGGCCGTCCGAATAATCGATATCTAAAGGGTGCAACATCCGCGGTGCAAGGTGCAACATCCGTCCGAAATGGCGAAACAGTGTCGTACAACTTTTAGAAATGCGTGCATGTATTTGAAACGGAACAGTACCATGGTGCACCACTCTCCAGCGATGGTAAATCGAAGACGAGGCACGGTAATCCCGTTTTACCGTAGAAATCATGTGTCAAAAAAACGAAGGGTAAAAAACTTACGAGACCCGATTGAGATTCGGGTTGTCCTTTTTGGGCATTAATCTATCCGTTGACGGCTGAAAGCTGTCAAATCCGTATAAATCATCGTGGCCTTCATTTTGACAGGTTATGGCTCCCGTAACTCTAAACGAGCCAGAATTTATGGCCGTCCGAATAATCGATATCTACAGGGTGCAACATCCGCGGTGCAAGGTGCAACATCCGTCTGAAATGGCGAAACTGTGTCGTACGACTTTTAGAAAAGCGTGCATGGATTTGAAACGGAACAGTACCATGGTGCACCACTCTCCAGCGATGGTAAATTGAAGGCGAGGCACGGTAATCCCGTTTTATCGTAAAAATTCGGTGTCGAAAAAACGAAGGGTAAAAACTTACGAGACCCGATTGAGATTCGGGTTGTCCTTTTTGGGCATTAATCTATGCATTGACGACTGAAAGCTGTCAAAGCCGTAGAACTCATCGTGGCCTTCGTTTTCACAGGTTATGGCTCCCGTAACTCTAAACGAGCCAGAAGTTATGGCCGTCCGAATAATCGATATCTACAGGATGCAACATCCGCGGTGCAAGGTGCAACATTCGTCCGAAATGGCGAAACAGTGCCGTGCGACTTTTAGAAATGCGTGCATGGATCTGAAATGGAACAGTACCATGGTGCACCACTCTCCAGCGATGGTAAATCGAAGACGAGCCACGGTAATCCCGTTTTACCGTAAAAATCCGGTGTCAAAAAAACGAAGGGTAAAAAACTTACGAACCCCGATTCAGATTTGGGTTGTCCTTTTCGGGATTTAATCCATCCTTTGACAGCTGAAAACTCACCGTGGCCTTCGTTTTGATAGGTTATGGCTCCCGTAACTCTAAACGAACCAGAAGTTATGGTTGTCCGAATAATCGATATATACAGGGTGCAACATCCGCGGTGCAAGGTGCAACATCTGTCAGAAATGGTGAAACAGTGTCGTACGACTTTTAGAAATGCGTGCATGGATCTGAAACGGAACAGTACCATGGTGCACCACTCTCCAGCGATGGTAAATCGAAGACGAGCCACGGTAATCCCGTTTTACCGAACAAATCCGATGTCGAAAAAACGAAGGGTAAAAAACTTACGAACCCCGATTGAGATTCGGGTTGTCCTTTTCGGGCATTAATCTATCCGTTGACGGCTGAAAGCTGTCAAAGCTGTAGAACTCACCGTGACCTTCGTTTTGACAGGTTATGGCTCCCGTAACTCTAAACGAGCCAGAAGTTATGACCGTCCGAATAATCGATATCTACAGGGTGCAACATCCGCGGTGCAAGGTGCAACATCCGTCCGAAATGGCGAAACAGTGCCGTACGACTTTTAGAAATGCGTGCATGGATTTGAAACGGAACAGTACCATGGTGCACCACTCTCCAGCGATGGTAAATCGAAGACGAGGCACGGTAATCCCGCTTTACCGCAAAAATCCGGTGTCGAAAAAACGAAGGGTAAAAAACTTACGAGACCCGATTGAGATTCGGGCCTCTTTGGGCATTAATCTTTCCGTTGACGGCTGAAAGCGGTCAAAGCCATCGAACTCACCGTGGCCTTCGTTTTGACAGGTTATGTCTCCCGTAACTCTAAACGAGCCAGAAGTTATGGTCGTCCGAATAATCGATATGTACAGGGTGCAACATCCGCGGTGCAAGGTGCAACATCCGTCCGAAATGGCGATACAGTGTCGTACGACTTTTAGAAATGCATGCATGGATTTGAAACGGAACAATACCATGATGCACCACTCTCCAGCGATGGTAATCGAAGACGAGCCACAGTAATCCCGTTTTACCGTAAAAATACGGTGTCGAAAAAATGAAGGGTAAAAAACTTACGACAACCGATTGAGATTCGGTTTGTCCTTTTTGGGCATTAATCTATCCGTTGGCGGCTGAAAGCTGTCAAAGCCGTAGAACTCATCGTGGCCTTCGTTTTGACAGGTTATGGCTTCCGTAACTCTAAACGAGCCAGAAGTTATGGCCGTCCGAATAATCGATATCTACAGGGTGCAACATCCGCGATGCAAGGTGCAACATCCGTCTGAAATGGCGAAACAGTACCGTACGACTTTTACAAATGCGTGCATGGATTTGAAACGGAACAGTACCATGGTGCATCACTCTCCAGCAATGGTAAATCGAAGGCGAGGCAAGGTAATCACGTTTTACCGTAAAAATCCGGTGTCGAAAAAACGAAGGGTAAAAAACATACGAGACCCGATTGAGATTCGGGTTGTCCTTTTTGGGCATTAATCTATCCGCTGACGGCTGAAAGCTGTCAAAGTCGTAGAACTCAACGTGGCCTTCGTTTTGATAGGTTATGGCTCCCGTAACTCTAAACAAGCCAAAAGTTATGGCCGTACGAATAATCGATATCTACAGGGTGCAACATCCACGGTGCAAGGTGCAACTTCCGTCCGAAATGGCGAAACTGTGCCGTACGACTTTTAGAAAAGCATGCATGGATTTGAAACGGAACAGTACCATGGTGCACCACTCTCCAGCGATGGTAAATCGAAGGCGAGGCACGGTAATCCCATTTTACCGTAAAAATCCGGTGTCGAAAAAACGAAGGGTAAAAAACTTACGAGACCCGATTGAGATTCGGGTTGTCCTTTTTGGGCATTAATCTATCCGTTGACGGCTGAAAGCTGCCAAAGCCGTAGAACTCATCGTGGCCTTCGTTTTCACAGGTTATGGATCCCGTAACTCTAAACGAGCCAGAAGTTATGGCCGTCCGAATAATCGATATCTACAGGGTGCAACATCCACGGTGCAAGGTGCAACATTCGTCCGAAATGGCGAAACAGTGCCGTACGACTTTTAGAAATGCGTGCATGGATTTGAAACGGAACAGTACCATGGTGCACCACTCTCCAGTGATGGTAAATCGAAGATGAGCCACGGTAATCCCGTTTTACCGTAAAAATCCGGTGTCAAAAAAACGAAGGGTAAAAAACTTACGAACCCCGATTGAGATTTGGGTTGTCCTTTTTGGGCATTAATCTATCCGTTGACAGCTGAAAGCTGTCAAAGCTGTAGAACTCACCGTGGCTTTCGTTTTGATAGGTTATGGCTCCCGTAACTCTAAACGAACCAGAAGTTATGGCTGTCCGAATAATCGATATATACAGGGTGCAACATCCGCGGTGCAAGGTGCAACATCTGTCCGAAATGGCGAAACAGTGTCGTACGACTTTTAGAAATGCGTGCATGGATCAGAAACGGAACAGTACCATGGTGCACCACTCTCCAGCGATGGTAAATCGAAGACGAGCCACAGTAATCCCGTTTTACCGTAAAAACACGGTGTCGAAAAAATGAAGGGTAAAAAACTTACGACAACCGATTGAGATTCGGTTTGTCCTTTTTGGGCATTAATCTATCCGTTGACGGCTGAAAGCTTTCAAATCCATAGAACTCATCGTGGCCTTCGTTTTGACAGGTTATGGCTCCCGTAGCTCTAAACGAGCCAAAAGTTATGGCCGTCCGAATAATCGATATCTACAGGGTGCAACATCCGCGGTGCAAGGTGCAACATCCGTCCGAAATGGCGAAACAGTGCCGTACGACTTTTAGAAATGCGTGCATGGATTTGAAACGGAACAGTACCATGGTGCACCACTCTCCATCGGTGGTAAATCGAAGACGAGGCACGGTAATCCCGCTTTACCGTAAAAATCCGGTGTCGAAAAAACGAAGGGTAAAAAACTAACGAGACCCGATTGAGATTCGGGTTGTCCTCTTTGGGCATTAATCTTTCCGTTGACGACTGAAAGCGGTCAAAGCCGTAGAACTCACCGTGGCCTTCGTTTTGACAGGTTATGGCTCCCGTAACTCTTAACGAGCCAGAAGTTATGGCCGTCCGAATAATCGATATGTACAGGGTGCAACATCCGCGGTGCAAGGTGCAACATCCGTCCGAAATGGCGAAACAGTGCCGTACGACTTTTAGAAATGCATGCCTGGATTTGAAACGGAGCAGTACCATGGTGCACCACTCTCCAGCGATGGTAAATCGAAGACGAGCCACGGTAATCCCGTTTTACCGTAAAAATACGGTGTCGAAAAAATGAAGGGTAAAAAACTTACGACAACCGATTGAGATTCGGTTTGTCCTTTTTGGGCATTAATCTATCCATTGACGGCTGAAAGCTTTCAAATCCGTAGAACTCATCGTGGCCTTCGTTTTGACAGGTTATGGCTCCCGTAGCTCTAAACGAGCCAGAAGTTATGGCCGTCCGAATAATCGATATCTACAGGGTGCAACATCCGCGGTGCAAGGTGCAACATCCGTCTGAAATGGCAAAACAGTGTCGTACGACTTTTACAAATGCGTGCATGGATTTGAAACGGAACAGTACCATGGTGCACCACTCTCCAGCGATGGTAAATCGAAGGCGAGGCAACGTAATCCCGTTTTACCGTAAAAATCCGGTGTCGAAAAAACGAAGGGTAAAAAACTTACGAGACCCGATTAAGATTCGGGTTGTCCTTTTTTGGCATTAATCTATCCGTTGACGGCTGAAAGCTATCAAAGCCGTAGAACTCATCGTGGCCTTCGTTTTGATAGGTTATGGCTCCCGTAACTCTAAACGAGCCAGAAGTTATGGCCGTCCGAATAATCGATATCTACAGGGTGCAACATCCGCGGTGCAAGGTGCAACATCCGTCCGAAATGGCGAAACAGTGCCGTACGACTTTTAGAAATGCTTGCATGGATTTGAATCGGAACAGTACCATGGTGCACCACTCTCCAGCGATGGTAAATCGAAGAAGAGCCACGGTAATCCCGTTTTACCGTAAAAATACGGTGTCGAAAAAACGAAGGGTAAAAAACTTGCGAGACCCGATTGAGATTCGAGTTGTCCTCTTTGGGCATTAATCTTTCCGTTGACGGCTGAAAGCGGTCAAAGCCGTAGAATTCATCGTGGCCTTCGTTTTGACAGGTTATGGCTCCCGTAACTCTAAACGAGCCAGAAGTTATGGCCGTCCGAATAATCGATATCTACAGGGTGCAACATCAGCGGTGCATGGTGCAACATACGTCCGAAATGGCGAAACAGTGGCGTACGACTTTTAGAAATGCGTGAATGGATTTGAAACGGAACAGTACCAAGGTGCACCACTCTCCAGCGATGGTAAATCAAAGGCGTGGCAAGGTAATCCCATTTTACCGTAAAATTCCGGTGTCGAAAAAACGAAGGTAAAAAACTTACGAGACGCGATTGGGATTCGGGTTGTCCTTTTTGGGCACTAATCTATCCGTTGACGGTTGAAAGCGTTCAAAGCCGTAGAACTCATCGTGGCCTTCGTTTTGACAGGTTATGGCTCCCGTAACTCTTAACGAGCCAGAAGTTATGACCGTCCGAATAATCGATATCTACAGGGTGCAACATCCGCGGTGCAAGGTGCAACATCCGTCCGAAATGGCGAAACTGTGCCTTGCGACTTTTAGAAAAGCGTGTTGTTGGGCGCATTTCTAACAATGCCAACCATACCATCTCCAACCATTGTCGTTCCAGCCTACTTCCATCCACTACCGGATCATACTACTACCGAGCCAGCTACCTCCTTCCACTGTCGAACCAAGAAGCAAGACAGACCATCAACGAACCATGCCATCTCCACACATTGCCGGTCCAAGCCATTTCCCATCCACTACCGGTCCATTGTCACCGAACAAGAATCCCCTCTCCTCCATCACCGAACCAAGCTCCACCGGACCAACCTCTCCTCCATCACCGAACCAAGCTCCACCGGACCAAACCTCACCAACCTCCACCGGACCAAGGACTACCCACTCCAACCACTGCCTCAACCCTCTACAACCGGACCAAGTCCTCACCAACTCTATACCGAACCAAGGCTTTGCCGAACCAACTCTGCCAGGCCAGGTTGCTCCAGCCCAGGTCCACCAGCGGCTATATACATCCAAGACCCCTGCCCCCTGTTGGAATATAAATCAGCAATATCCAAACACAAATCGCAGATCTAAGTAGCAAAATAGTAAATGTAAACAAGAACACACGATTTTATAGTGGTTCGGCTATCTCCGGCCTACGTCCACTTCAAAGGTTTTTCCTTTTATTGATGTTCTTCGCTGATTACAATTGATTACAGCGGATTACAATGAATTGTAGTTCTGAAATTCAGGTACAACGGTGATTCTGATAGTTAAACTTGAATCCGGCAGAGTCTTGGCGTTTAAGGGCGGAAAGATCCCTTTTCTGAATGACCTGGAGGTCTATTTATAGGCGTAGGCTGCTGCTATCTCGCTGAAAACTTGGGAGACCACTTCTGGCATGTGAGGGGACCCACATGTACGGTCTCGGGAAGTTTGGGCCCACTTTGGCATCGGTTCGAACTCCATTCGAACCGATCAAGAATTCATCCAAATGCCGTGAAATTTTCACAGATGCTTGCATACATGATGAAGAATGTCCACGCCAAATTTCACCTCGATTGGATGAATTCTTGATCGGTTCGAATGGAGTTCGAACCGATGCCAAAGTGGGCCCAAACTTCCCGAGACCGTACATGTGGGTCCCCTCACATGCCAGAAGTGGTCTCCCAAGTTTTCAGCGAGATAGCAGCAGCCTACGCCTATAAATAGACCTCCAGGTCATTCAGAAAAGGGATCTTTCCGCCCTTAAACGCCAAGACTCTGCCGGATTCAAGTTTAACTATCAGAATCACCGTTGTACCTGAATTTCAGAACTACAATTCATTGTAATCCGCTGTAATCAATTGTAATCAGCGAAGAACATCAATAAAAGGAAAAACCTTTGAAGTGGACGTAGGCCGGAGATAGCCGAACCACTATAAAATCGTGTGTTCTTGTTTACATTTACTATTTTGCTACTTAGATCTGCGATTTGTGTTTGGATATTGCTGATTTATATTCCAACACTGGTGCTTTCACATTCATTGGGGTTTGTGACCAATTTTGGCACAAACACTTTGGTGCTTTCACTGAGAAGAACTAGCACCCGCTATATCAGATTCAGAACTCGGATTCAAAAGTTTGAAGAAACTCCAATTCAGTGACAATGACTCGACAAACAAGACAAAGAGTTGATAGGAGCCAACAAGGAGGAAGCCAAGAAGCATCCTCTGGATCGAGAGAAGGACCGGCTTCCGTCTACATTACCAGAGACGAGATGGAAGCAATGGCTAATTCACTACGCGAGAGCATAATGAAAAGTCAACAGGAGATGCTGCAGAATTTCCTCGAGCAAATGAGGACAGTAAATATACAAAACCTTGGACCAACTACGACAGCTACAAGTACGGGACAAGGAATCAGGATTGCAGAAGCAAATGAAGGACAGGCTCAAGGCCAGAATACAGGGATTGAAGGTGGTCAACAAGGCCTTGGGGGCAGACCCTCAGGGTCCGATGCTGGAAGACCAACAGACGGAGCACAACAGACAGGAGCCAATGCATACGCCAACGAGCCACCAGAAGAGTACGTACCGGAATTCCCTTCAAGGCTCGGGGGGCAGGACAGAAACTTGACAAGGGGGCAACCCCTAGACGGGGACGAGAGAATGATTGGCCTCATGCGAAGAATCATGAGAGGAGGATTACTTAGCGGAGGCCTAGAAGAAGTTAGTCGGAGTCCATTCACTCCAAACATCAGAAATGCCAGGAACCCTCCAAAATTCAAGCTACCAACGCTGGATCCTTACGACGGGAGGTCAGACCCAACAATGCACATCACAAGATATATCAGGCACATGGAAGTGCTGGGGGCATCCGAGGAAGTGATGGCGCGATGTTTCCCCCTGTATTTGACAGATTTAGCTTCACTATGGTTCAGACAACTAGAGACTGGATCAATCGGAACATGGAGCGAGCTCGTAGATTGCTTCATGAGACAGTTCAGGGTCCACGTGACGCGACCCAAGAGCGTGATGACCTTAGCAACAATCAAGCAGAGGACCGGAGAGTCCATAAAAGATTTTTTACTCAGATTCAACGTGACAGTGACTTCTGTGGATCGCCCGGATCCATCGATGATTCTAATGGCGGCGGTGGCAGGAGTCGCGGAAGGTACCAAGTTTAAAGATTCTCTAACGAAGGACCCGCCGCAAGATCTTGGAGAATTCTTTCATAAAGCCGAAAAGTTCATTCGGTTAGAAGAATCACGAGTCGGGAGTTGTGAAATAAATGCCACGAAAAGCGTAGGAACCTCTGGAGAGCAGTCCGGAGCGGACAAGGGAAAGAGAAAACAGGATGACAGACATGATGGTCCTGATAAACGGAAGAAATTCCGAGAACCAAGATTCAGGCAGTACACAGATCTGAATGCAAGCCTAGAAAGAGTCTTCACTGAAACCAGGGGGCAACTTCACTATCGAAAGCCACCTGTAAGGGATCCCACCGAGCGGGAGCGCAGGACTGGAAAATATTGCCTATTCCATGAGCTGGATGGGCACACCACAGATGAATGCCGTCACCTGAAGGATGAGGTGGAAGAACACGCTAGGGGTGGTAGATTACCGCAGTATGTCAGAGAACGGACAGCAGCGACAAGGCATGAACAACTACCGCCTCCACCTTGCAGGAACGATCCTGGATCGGGATCACGACTCGTCATCAACTGATCAAAGATGGCAAGGGCCAAGTCCACGATTTGGACTTCGGTCGAATAACTTTATTTAGGTTTATTTTCAGAATAAACGGTTACTCCACTTACACATGTACGGGAACCGGAGAGATCCCTAGGCATGCTCTGAGATGGAGATAAACTGCTGCGCCCGGAGTGGCAATCCTTAGTTTTTTCTGATGTTTGAGATTGAACATCTAGAACTTGAATATCAATAAATAAATTAGAACTTCTTGCAATAAACCTTTTGACCGGAGAGTCAAAGGATGAACATTACATATAAACATGATCGCTTTATGACCCTATCCGGAGAGACGGGGTCCGAAGGCAAGAAGTGAGTTGCTTCGCCGGAGAGCGACAGGATCGACTCACTTATACAAGAAAGATCGCCTTCACCCGGAGAGGTGAATCCAGAAGGCAAGAAGTGAGTTGCTTCGCCGGAGAGCGACAGGATCGACTCACTTATCGTCGTTTCCCCTTCACCAGAGAGTGACAGGATGGGATCCGACAAGAGTCCGGAGAGACTATGATCGGCCGATGATTCAGGTCATGACATCGCTTAATGTTCAACTGCTTTGAACCGGAGTGCAAGAAGTGAGTCGCTTCACCGGAGAGCGACAGGATCGACTCACTTAAGCGCTGTTTCCCCTTCACCGGAGAGTGACAGGATGGGATCCAGCAAGAGCCCGGAGAGGCTATGATCGGTCCCGAACGACCATGGTATCGCTATATGTCCTAACCGGGACCGGAGTGCAAGGGATAGAAGGCAACGCCAGAGAGCAATAGGACCTTTCTATTCAATCACTGAGTCTAGAACGGGCTCAGTAAGGGTTTAGAGCAGCCAATAATAGTCCGGAGAGACTATGAAACTTCATTCTCAACTCCTACGGGAAGAACGACTATTGATTTGGCTTCGAACAGCCACATACTTGATTGATAATGCCACAGATATCAACGAAACATGAATTTATTACACTTGATCTAAGACCGTTCAAAACATACCTTTTACAAAAAGGCATGTTTTGGGGGGCAAAATGTTATCCCAACTTTTGGCAAAGTTGAGATACCCAAAATTTACTAGAAACCAATGATTACTCTTCATGAATATCAACCATGCACTGCAGGATAACCATGGATATCGATGAATTTTGTCCGAGTCCGGAATGGGCCACAATTGATAGGACACGACAAGAAAGATCATGGAAGTCTGCACTCCAAATTTCAAGTCAATCCGAGGTCATATGCTCAAGTTATGATGGAATCAAGATAAGAGGAATTGACATTGCTCGGTTCGAACCCATTGTGTTCGAACCCATCACATTCGAAACCATCTGGTTCGAATCCAAAGAAATAAGGTCGCGCCTCGAAAGCATTTGCCCCAGTTCGAATCGATGGAGTTCGTATCCATCGGTTCGAAACCATCTAGTTCGAACCCACCTGCGTTCGAACCGATAGCCCAGCCATGCCACACTCGAACCCATCGGGTTCTAGTCCACCTAGTTCGCATCCATTAGCCTCGACTCCACTTCGAACCCACCAAGCCATTGCCTACTTCGAACCCATCACAATGTCCTCTCTTCGAACCCATCACAGAGCCACACTTCGAACCCATCCATGATGTCGTCTTCGAACCCAACCTGTGTAGCTTCATTCGAACCGACTGAGTCAACCAATCACGATGACGTGTCTTCCATCGGTTCGAATGCGCCGAGATATATGGAGTCGAAGCGGTCAACACGGAGAGGAGTCCGGATCGATTCGAAGCTTGCGCTCCACGTCACCACGAAGTCGCGTGCCACACTGGTTTCGAAACCATCGTTTCGAGTAACAGGGGTTCGAAATTAACAGCCTGGCTATGAAGTCAATTTCGAACCCATCATATCTCCTAACCTACTGATCCAAATGCCGTGAAATTTTCACAGATGCTTGCATACATGATGAAGAATGTCCACGCCAAATTTCACCTCGATTGGATGAATTCTTGATCGGTTCGAATGGAGTTCGAACCGATGCCAAAGTGGGCCCAAACTTCCCGAGACCGTACATGTGGGTCCCCTCACATGCCAGAAGTGGTCTCCCAAGTTTTCAGCGAGCTAGCAGCAGCCTACGCCTATAAATAGACCTCCAGGTCATTCAGAAAAGGGATCTTTCCGCCCTTAAACGCCAAGACTCTGCCGGATTCAAGTTTAACTATCAGAATCACCGTTGTACCTGAATTTCAGAACTACAATTCATTGTAATCCGCTGTAATCAATTGTAATCAGCGAAGAACATCAATAAAAGGAAAAACCTTTGAAGTGGACGTAGGCCGGAGATAGCCGAACCACTATAAAATCGTGTGTTCTTGTTTACATTTACTATTTTGCTACTTAGATCTGCGATTTGTGTTTGGATATTGCTGATTTATATTCCAACACTGGTGCTTTCACATTCATTGGGGTTTGTGACCAATTTTGGCACAAACACCCCCAGCCTCACTCTATAAATAGAGGGGCAGGGGTACAACAATGGCAGACAAGTTTGAGAGCTCAAGCAAGGAAGGAACTTTCAAACAACTTTCTTATACTTGTACTAAAAGCTTTGTACTTGTAATCTGAAAGAAAAAGGAAAATAACATATAAAGTGGACGTAGGCACGTTCTGGCCGAACCACTATAAATTTGTGTGTCTTTTACAGTTCAGTCCCTGCATTTTACATATTTGCATAAGTCACCCAAATCATTAAAAACCACATAAAATCAACTAAATTATACGGATTGGAGGTGTTTGCCCATTTTTTGCGCAAACATTTTTGGTGCTTTCACTGAGAACGGCTTGGAACTCGAAGCTTCAGCTTCCCTCATTCAACCTTCTTTCCCAATAGCACCCATCATTGCCTAGGAAACATGACTTCCAGGCCGAGAAAAGACGCCAACAGGGGAAAGAACATTGCAACCAGCAGCGTTCCGGATCCAGCGAATCCAGATCAAGAGAACCAGCCCACTACGACAGTAGTGCCAAATGTAGATCAGGAAAATCCGACAGCCCCTGCCGCGGAACAACCGACAATCACTAGGGCGGACCTAGACAGAGTTGTGGTTGAAGTAACTAACCGCTTCGCATCCCAACAAGAAGCTTTGGTAAACCAACTCATGTCACGCTTGAGGGATGCCGAAGAATCCAACCGCAACACTGAATCATGGGGTGAGTCTCAATCTGGAGGTTCTCGGAGACAACAGAGGTCTTCCCTCTTCGAAGAAGCTATCAACAGGAACAACAATGATAGGGGCCGCGCCCGGACTCAGCCCGAACTCCGACTCGAGGAAGCGCTTGGAACCGAACCCAACGAGGGAGGCATCAGGCGAGGATCGGATGTAGCTGAGCCAGTCATGCCGCCTAATCAAATAAACCCCACTGAACGGAGCCGAGCTAGAACCCAGCCCGAAGTTGACCCCATGGAAATACTCGAAACAGAACCCCACAAGGGAAGGTCGAGGCAGGGGCCAACTGTAGCTGGTCCTAGCATGCATCCGAGCAGCCAAAGGCAGCCATTGGATAACGTCAGAAATGACAGACTATACCATCCCAACAGGTCATCTGGACGAGATCGATCTCGCAGGGAAGAACCAAGCTCATTTTTGTCCGCTCCAAATTCTGATGAAAGAATGGCACGATTATTCAGGGAATGCGTCCGACGGGAGCAAAGGGATCGAGGGATAGGCTCTAGGGTAACCAGCCCTTTCACCTGCGACATCGAAACTGCCATCACACCTCGAGAATGGAAAATGCCAACGATGGAACCATACAAGGGAACTTCCGACCTCGTTGTACACCTGCAGAGATACACACAGCATATGCTCATGAGCGGAGCAACGGAAGGGGTGTTGTGTAAATGATTTCCGCTATTCCTAGCAGACCTAGCTACCTCCTGGTTCTGCCATCTACCCCAAGGATCCATCAGCTCATGGGAGATGTTGAAAGAAAAGTTCATTAGCCAGTTCCGCATTCATGTGGAACAACCCAAGGATGCTTATTCTCTATCTACTGTCAAACAGAAATCCAGAGAGACACTGCAACAATATCTAACCCGGTTCAACGCCGCAGCAGCCGCAGTCCAAGATGCTGATGAGAAACTCACCCTAATGGCCCTCTGTAGTGGTGTGCACCCAGATACCAAGTTTGCTAGAAGACTAACTAAAGAAAAACCAGCTACCTTGCCCGATTTCTTCCATGAAGATGGGAAGTACTTGAGACTCGAAGAGGCTGCCACTGAAAGGCAGACAGGACCACAGGCTAAGACGGCTCATGGAAACGGCCCCGCCGCAGCGAAGGACATTTGGAGAAACGACTCCAGAGACAATGCAGGGGGCAAGAAGGGAGAAAAGTGCTTGTACCAACCAGGACCGAGATTTGACGCTTACACTCCCTTGAATGAAACAGTCGAGAACATCTTCCTGGCCACCCAGGACGAACTTACATACAAGCGCCCCCCGTACAAGAAAGAGTCGGATCGCGCAATCCAATCTGGAAAGTTCTGCCGTTTCCACGAGTCTCATGGGCACGATACCAATGAATGCCGCCATCTCCGAGACCTAATTGAAGAACACATCAGGAGAAGGAGGCTGGAACGCTATGTAAAGGGCCAGGATAGGACTCCAGCACCCGCCAAGGAAAACCCAGGGCAGCTCAACCCAGAGACAGGCAGAGGAAATCGCAACACCAGTGGTTCCAGCCAAGAGAAGATAGTGGTCCGTACAATATCTGGAGGGCCACACATCGCCGACAAGAGCTGGGCAGAAATGGAAAGATATGGAAACTCACTCAGAAGCGAGGGAGACTGCGTCAATTCTGTTATGGAAGAACGCCATCCTAAGCGGAGGGAAAATAATGACATCACATTCAGTGGGCGCGACCTAGAAGGAAGGCAATACCCTCATATGGATCCTATGGTCATCTCTGCCTGGTTCGGCCCAGCTAAAGTTTTTCGGATCCTAGTAGACACTGGAAGCTCAGTGAATATTCTGTTCAAGCATGCTTTCGACAAAATGAAGCTGTCAATGAAGGACGTGTCTCCCTACAACAAACCGCTACATGTTTCACTGGAGAAGCAAATATGCCCCTCGGACAATTGGATCTCTTTGTTGAATTGGGAAGTCATCCCCGCTCCGCCGTTCGGAAACAAACATTCGTGCTGATAGACAACCACTCGGCCTACAATGCCTTTTTGGGGAGACCAGCCTTGTCCGACTTCCAAATCATCCTCGCCCCATGGTGCCTGAAGATGAAGTTCCCGACGGATGATGGAGGGGGAGAAGTAGAAGGAGATCAAGACGCCGCTCGGGACTGCTATGTAACCGAACTTCGCAATAATCGCAGGAGAGATAAAGGGAAAAATGCAGAGACTATTCTCTGCATGAAAAGCTTGGAAGCATAGCAACTAAAGAAAGCCCCTCCTCTTCGGTATACCAGTGATCCTTTAAATGAATTAGACCCCAGGGACAAAGAGGAAGAGGCCACCGCCGAGCCTGCAGAGGCTATGGAATTCATATCTGTAGACAAACGCGATCCCAGCAAACTGTTGAGAGTCGGATCTCAGTTAAAAAAAGAATTAAAGAATCAACTCATTGATTTTCTTTGCCACAACATGGATGTATTTGCATGGATGCACGCTGATATGACTGGAATCTCCCCAGACGTAGCATGCCACGCACTGAACATCGATCCTACCAAGGTACCGGTAAAGCAAAAGAAGAGAAGTATGGGGGCAGAAAGATCAGCAGCCCTCGAGGAAGAAGTAAAGAACTTACTTGCCAATGACTTCATACGTGAAGCCATCTACCCGTAATGGATCGCCAACTCGGTACTGGTAAAGAAAGCTAATGGGAAGTGGCGAACGTGCATCGATTTCTCCAACTTAAATGACGCTTGGCCAAAAGACTGCTTCTCACTCCCTCGAATCAACCAACTCGTGGACAGCACTGCCGGACAAGAACTTTTAACCTTTAAGGACGCATACTCAGGGTATAACCAGATCCCTATGCACGCCCCCGATCAAGACCACACTAGCTTCATTACTGACCGAGGATTGTACTGCTACAAGGTAATGCCGTTCGGACTTAAAAACGCCGGAGCTACTTATCAGCGCCTCGTCAACAAGATGTTTGCAGAACTAATAGGACGAACTATGGAAGTTTATGTGGATGACATGCTGGTAAAATCAAGAAAAGCCAACGACCATATAAACCATCTGGACGAGATGTTTCAAGTACTTCGCCAATATGGAATGAAGCTGAACCCTCTAAAGTGCTCCTTCGGAGTATCATCGGGAAAGTTCTTGGGATTCATCGTTCATGCCAGGGGGATTGAAGCAAACCCCGAAAAAATCCGGGCCTTGCAAGATATCAAGACACCATCCACTCGAAAAGAGATGCAAAGCCTAAACGGAAAAGTGGCCGCCCTAAGCCGGTTCATCTCTAAAGCAACTGACAAATGCATTCCTTTCTTCGAAGCCCTGAAGAAAGACAAAGGAAAATTCGAATGGACCGATGAGTGTTCAACAGCCTTCCTTAACCTAATCGAACACCTCCAACGGCCACCAGTACTCTCAACTCCTAATGGAGGCGAAGAACTATACCTATACCTAGCCGTGTCACCACATGCCCTTAGCGCCGCTTTGGTAAGAGAAGAAAACCGCACACAACGGCCAGTATACTTCATAAGCAAAAGGTTCACGGGAGCAGAAGCCCGGTATCCCAAACTCGAGAAACTGGCGTACTGTTTACTAATCACATCAAGGAAGCTGCGACACTATTTCCAATCTCATCCCATCAGAGTCCTAACCGACCAACCATTGAGGCAAGTGCTCCATCGTCCTGACACCTCTGGACGACTGCTCAAGTGGTGCATCGAGTTAAGCCAATATGATATCACCTACCATCCTCGCACTGCCATCAAGGGACAAGTCATAGCCGATTTCATCGTCGAATTCACTGTCAACGAAGGCAGGGAGCAACCTGAAATAACAAAGGACATCAAGTGGAGTCTCTTTGTGGATGGAGCATCGAACGAACAAGGCTCGGGGGCAGGCTTTGTGATCATCACTCCCAAGGGAAGAAAGCTGCGTTATGCACTAAGGCTGGAATTCGCGGCCACCAACAACGATGCCGAATATGAAGCAGTAATAGCCGGATTAGAGCTCGCCCGGGACGTCGAAGTCAGTTCCTTATGTATTCACAGTGATTCACAACTCATCGTAAATCAGATACTAGGGGAGTTCCGGACTCGAGTAGAGCGGCTCACGGCATATCTGAAAAAGACCAAGCGGCTGCTCAATCAATTAGAGCACTACTCGATCAAACACATTCCTCGAGAAGAAAATCAAGAGGCCGACGAGTTGGCAAAGCAAGCTAGCATGGGAAATGATACCACTTCTGGAGCGATAGCTGTCTCAAGGCTACTAACCCCGAGCTTCGAGCAAGTAAATCTGATAGCTGCAACCGAAAAATAAACACGGATGACCCCTATCCGGGAATACTTACAAAACGACACCCTACCCGACGGGCGAAATGAAATTAAGAAAATTCTAAGGAAAGCTTCCCGCTACACGATACAAGAAGGCATCCTCTATCGGCGCGGCTTCTCTAACCCCTTATTGAGGCGCGTTGCTGAAAGAGAAGCCAAGGAAATTCTATCCAATATCCACCAGGGAAGTTGCGGAGACCACACCGGAGGGCATACCCTGGCAAAGAAAATACTCCGATATGGGTATTTCTGGCCCACCTTGAACAAAGATGCTTTAGACTTCGTCAAAAGATGCGACAGATGTCAGAAATTTGCTAAGATTCCTCGACTACCAACCAATGAAATTACTCAAATGACCAGCCCTTGGCCCTTTGCATTGTGGGGAATTGACTTAATTGGCGAACTGCCAACAGGCCGAGGCGGAGCCAAATATGCTATAGTGGCGGTCGACTATTTCACCAAATGGGTGGAGGCGGAACCACTAAATAAAATATCTTCGACAAAAGTTATCAACTTCTTGATCAAAAATATTCCGTGTAGGTATGGAGTCCCACTCAAGATCATATCAGACAACGGACTTCAATTTGACAGCGAAGAATTCGCCGATTGGTGCCAAGAGCACGAAATTCACAAAAGCTTCTCATCTGTAACTTATCCTCAAGCAAACGGCCAAGTCGAAGCTGTCAACAAAATCCTCAAGACTCTAATCAAGAAGAAGCTCGAAAAGTCAAAAGGCGCTTGGGCGGACGAACTTCCTACAGCACTTTGGGCCTATCGCACATCTTTCAGAACATCAACTGGGCATACTCCTTTCACTTTGGCATACGGATCAGAGGCAATGCTCCTAGTTGAGACTATTGTGCCTTCCCACCGTAGGATCCACTACAACCCAGAAGAAAAGGAAGAACTCCTCCACATGTCTTTGGATCTAATTGAGGAGAGAAGGAATGATGCAGCACTCAAAGCAGCAGCTCACAGACAAAAAGTGGCAGCACTATACAACTCCAAAGTCAAACATCGCAGCTTACAAGAAGGAGATCTTGTCCTCAAGCGAATCTTTCTACACCCAGGAGCGCTGGATCCAATCTGGGACGGACCATATGTAATTCATAAAGATCTCCACAACGGAGCTTACATTTTGTCAAAAGTGGACGGAGAGGTGTTCCAGAGGGCATGGAACATCCGACACCTCCGTCGATACTTTTCTTGACTTGTACTGCCCATATGAACTGAATTAACAAAGAGAATCAGTGGACGTAGGCATTTTCGTGCCGAACCACTTTAAAAAACTTGGCTCTTGTTAACTTGTTCCTTCATATCTCGGCTACTTGTTAAGCTTTATCCTTTGCTGTTGAACAAAATCCTTTGCAGATGACATTTCAATTCAGAGCTTCACAACACAACTCCACCTGGACAAAATCTAACAGGTACGCTGCGATCCTATGCCCTCGCCAATGAGACACTTTGCTCCGGTATCCCTCTACCGCGAGTTAACTCATTGTTTGCCTCGGCCCTTAAAGCCGACTGTAATAAGCCGAGTATAAGCCACAGAGAAGGCCGATTATGCCATGGTAGCTCATTACAGCGATTCGGCTCGCCGGCAGCTGTGAACCGATCATAAGCCCCAACATAAGGTATGGCCAGCCAGGGGCAGTTCACAGTTGACGATCGGCCTCCACGCTAGCCGACCACAGTAAATCGAATAATACCCACGATTACGGGCCATAATGGCCCGGGTAGTTACTATGCGCGATCGGCTCCGATGTGTCTTAAGTGCGGCCGTGGTAAAAAAGAAAACTCCCCGCAGAGGCGTAAGATGGGTAACAAATGTCTCCAGGACCCACAGCTAGGGAAAGTGACTACAAAACCCGTTTGCCACAAACTTAAGCACATCGACGGCCTTCCGTGACTGGAAGTTTTACTTTTCCTATATTTCCATTTCATTTAAAACTTTTCTCCTATTCTCCGTAACGGTGCTTGAAAGTACAGGACATGAAATAGGGAACGCTCGCTAATGGGAACAGAAACTTACAACCGGATGAAGAGACACTCATCAGCATTCCGTGCTTAGTCTTGTAGGGTGGACAAAGTTGCCATCCACAGCCGAAACATGAAGGGCGGTACCATCCACTTTTATACATTAATGCATAGCTGCAATTCATATTCATACATCACACTAACATTGCAAAACATGAAATTATATTACAAGCAGAAACTTAGTGTCAAACACAATCAAATCACAGGCATATGCATGGTTATATTTCTAAAACAACACATCAAAAGCAATGACAACATTCAAAATATAACAAAATCAGCTCGTGTTATAAAATTACGAAGAGTCGTTCACTGACATAATTACAATCCGAAAATACACTAATGTTTTTGACTAAGTATAAACAGGAAAGTCAAGAAAACCAAAAACTATACGGATTGGATCAAGTAGTCGACTGCATCAGTGCTCCACCCCTAACTCACTAGCTCTCCGAATCTACATGATAGCGGGATCGGAGCTCCTAGCATGTTGACCAGAAGTCCCACCTGTCCAATTCAGAGAAAGAGACCATTAAAACCGGCGACGAACGATCAAGTTATAGAAAGCCAAAAAGAGAAAACTCACCAACACCTGCTTCTTGGTCCTCATCCTCCAACTGCACACCCGCTTCCTCCGCAGCGAGTAGCCGCATCCCCTCCTTCACCGCTACCTTCTCCTCCTTTGAAAACTGGGCAGTAACCATATCCATACTGAATGTCGCTCCACCTTCCTTCTCTGCATCGGCCCTGGCCTCCTCCAAAGTCCGGAGATATATCCTGGCCATGATCCGGGGATAGTCATCCATCCAGGATAGATTACCCTGCTTCCAGGTACGGAAGTACATGTCTTGCAGCTTCTCATCCATCATCCCCTCATTCTCCTCAAACTCCCTCACCCGGGCCTCGGTGGACCGCAACTTAGCGACGACAACATCCCTCTCCCGCCGGTATCTCGATCACTCAGCCTGAAGGGATCTCCTCATCTCCTCCATCTCTTCCTTCAACTTGGCTTGAGCAAGTTCTGCAGCTTCGAGCCTCCTAGATATTTCTTCAACCTGCTCAAGATCCGCCCTCCTAACCTCATCAACCGTGGTAATGGCCATGTCAATGCGCTTCTTGCAAGCGGCCTCCATTTTCCGCAACTCGGCTCTACTAGCCTCCTCCATGGTCTTCTTCAGTCGTCGGGAGTCGGCTTCATGCTGCAAAATTTGAATAGCCTGGTCGGCAAGTTGCTTGGCCTGATTAGCGTTATATTGGCACTCCCTATCTCCTCCCCGGCCTTGGCCAATCGAGCGTGATGTTCCATTAACTTCTTGGCCTCCTTCGCGACCCGGTCAATGTTGGCCTAGGCTTCGTCCCCCATAGCAGCTATCCGAGTAGTGAGCAGATCCAGATCCAGGGATTTAGCCTCATCAAGAACCCAAACCATGGGATTGCGGGGGAGAAGATGCTCGCCCGTTGCCTCATCAAATAAGATATCCTGAGAGCTGGGGTCCAAATCCGGGTGGCCGGCAAAGGGATTGTGAGGCACGTCGGGACGTTTTATGTTGATGACGGTAGGATTTTCAAAAGGATGCGGGGAGGGAATATACTTAGTGTCCTCCTCCGTGACATCACGAATAGGTTGAGGTGAAGGCTGCGGACCGGGTGAAGATTCAAATAAGGAGCGACTCCTCTTCTTTTTCTGTATACTCTCTTCAATGACCCCAAGAAGAGGACGGTAGCTAACTACGTCTCCTGGACGACTAATGGGAGGCTTAGGCTTGGCAGAGGCTCTAAGTAACTTGTATTGCTCAAGGCGGTGTCGAACGTCTGAAGTTTTGGCCACCTCGCCTGCCCCTATAATAAAGAAAAAATGTAACAAACATACAAGGGTCCATAATTCAAGAAATATGGTAACTTAAAAAGAATGAGAAGGAACGTCTGTTATACAAACCCTGCAGAGGAGTAGAATACTTCAATAAGTCTTGAATCTCAGTCCAGGACGGAAGCGAACCATAAAATATTCCTAAGTCCCTATCATAAATGGAGTCTGCAGAAGTCGAAAGTTCACCTTGAATCGCTGGAGTCGCCTTAGCTGGAGAACTCTTAGAGAATGGATCGGCACCAGCTCCAGCCTTGTCAACCTCCTTCGCCTTCTCCACCGAGGCTGATCCTTCATCCAACCCATCGAAGGCCTAGCGGAAGGCATCATCCGTCCACTCCTGGATCTCCCCTGCCTGCTCAGAAGAAAAAGCCCCGGCTCCACTACCACCCTATCCTTCACCTTCTCCATCTCCTCCGCTCTCCTCCTCGCCTCTTTCCTCCTCTCCACATTCCTCCTCCGGAATGTCTGGACATGTGCTGGGGGAAGGTCCATCAGACTTCTTAAGCTTCTTTCCCCCAACAACTGGAGGTATTGAGAAATGTCTCCTCTTGCTACTCTTTGCAGTAGCCCCTTCCTTAGCTTTAGCAGCCCTCTCCTCGGCTGTATCTCTCTGTTTAACCACAGATTGACGTGGCAGAATCAGGTTGTACTCCAGGAGAGTGGCATTTCTGATCAGGTAGGAAGCCGACCTATCCCTTCCCGGAATGACCTTTATTTCAGCAGCCTTCCGCGCCAAGGAATCATTTTCCACGACCATAAAGCCACCTGTTGCTAGCAAGAAATAATAGCATATAAGACGAAGCATTGCGATCGGGACGAGGAAAATATAAACGGAAGTTCAACTTACAGCCGAAAGTGAAAAGGCGGAAAGAAACAGAGTCATTCTTTCTTGAACTTACTAAACTTCGAGTACAAATCCAGAACAGGCTTGAAGGGCACGGCCGCTTCCAAGCTGATATATGGAGACCCCTTCTTGTAGCCTCTCAAGTTGTACAGATACCGGATCTCTCGGTTGGAAGGGGGACGCCCATATTTCCTCTGAAAGATGACGAAAAGACTTACCAGAATGGCGTAGGAGTTAGGCTGAAGCTGGAATGGAGCCACCTTCAGATACGTGATAAAGCTCACTATCCAAGCGTTGAGAGGCGGGATAGCACCACACATGCAATGATATCTGCTATACGCAAAATATCCTTCAGGAGGGTCATATGGCATAACCCCCTCTGCCGGCAACAGCATAAGAGCCCTGTCAATCCCGAAGGAACGAGAAATGACATCAAGCTGCTCCTCTTTGAGGGAGCTCGGAAAGCAATCGGGAGGAGAGTTCAGAAGCTCTTGGGGACCATACCCATCCAATAACGACCTCGGGGTAGGTCCATGTCGTACCGGTCCTGGTTGGGCTGGGGGCACGGAAGAAGACTCTCCTCTATCCTTGGACTTCTTACTATCTGATCGAGTTTCCGCTTTGCAAGACATTTATCTGCGGTACAAGAAAAACATGATATCATAACGAGGAATATGGGAATGTAAACGAATAATTATCAAGTTCATTCGGTGCCGAATGCTTCCATGTTTCATTCGGGATTAGGTCCATTCGGCATCCAAAACTACCGAGCCCATTCAGTAAAACAAAACCGAGACCCATTCGGCATAGGCTCATTTGGTAGAGCAACACGAAGAAGCATTCGGCATTGAAAAACATTCGTGGTCATTCGGCGAGAAAATGTATACCTAGTTCGGTACAAAACTGATTCGGCAAAGGATCGATTCGGTGCAAGGAGATTCGGCTCTCTCAGATTCGGTAAGGGATAACGAAGGGGGGTGTAGCCCCTATATATAAAAGAGCGCATGACAACCGGACCAACCGGTTCGGCACTCAGAAACCGAATAAAGCTATCCAAACTACGAGGAAACAAAGCGCGACATATGCTGGCATATGCCGCACTTTGGGGGGCAAGTGTTGGGAGCATTTCTAACAATACCAAACCATACCATCTCCAACCATTACCGTTCCAACCTACTTCCATCCACTACCGGATCATACTACTACCGAGCCAGCTACCTCCTTCCACTGTCGAACCAAGAAGCAAGACAGACCATCACCGAACCATGCCATCTCCACACATTGCCGATCCAAGCCATTTCCCATCCACTACCGGTCCATCGCCACCGAACCAGAATCCCCTCTCCTCCATCACCGAACCAAGCTCCACCGGACCAACCTCTCCTCCATCATTGAACCATGCTCCACCGGACCAAACCTCACCAACCTCCACCGGACCAAGGACTACCCACTCCAAGCACTGCCTCAACCCTCTACAACCGGACCAAGTCCTCACCAACTCTATACCGAAACAACTCTGCCAGGCCAGGTTGCTCCAGCCCAGGTCCACCAGCGGCTATATACATCCAAGACCCCTGCCCCCAGCCTCACTCTATAAATAGAGGGGCAGGGGTACAACAATGGCAGACAAGTTTGAGAGCTCAAGCAAGGAAGGAACTTTCAAACAACTTTCTTATACTTGTACTAAAAGCTTTGTACTTGTAATCTGAAAGAAAAAGGATAATAACATATAAAGTGGATGTAGGCACGTTCTGACCGAACCACTATAAATCTGTGTATCTTTTATAGTTCAGTCCCTGCATTTTACATATTTGCATAAGTCACCCAAATCATTAAAAACCACATAAAATCAACTAAATTATACGGATTGGAGGTGTTTGCCCATCTTTTGCGCAAACACGTGCATGGATTTGAAACGGAACAGTACCATGGTGCACCACTCTCCAGCGAAGGTAAATCGATGGCGAGGCACAGTAATCCCATTTTACCGTAAAAATCCGGTGTCGAAAAAACGAAGGGTAAAAAACTTACGAGACCCGATTGAGATTCGGGTTGTCCTTTTCGGGCAATAATCTATTCGTTGACGGCTGAAAGCTGTCATAGCCGTAGAACTCATCGTGGCCTTCGTTTTCACAGGTTATGGCTCCCGTAACTCTAAACGAGCCAGAAGTTATGGCCGTCCGAATAATCGATATATACAGGGTGCAACATCCGCGGTGCAAGGTGCAACATCTATCCGAAATGGCGAAACAGTGTCGTACGACTTTTAGAAATGCATGCATGGATTTGAAACGGAACAGTACCATGGTGCACCACTCTCCAGCGATGGTAAATCGAAGACGAGCCACGGTAATCCCATTTTACCGTACAAATCCGGTGTCGAAAAAACGAAGGGTAAAAAACTTACGAGACCCGATTGAGTTTCGGGTTGTCCTTTTCGGGCATTAATCTATCCGTTGACGGCTGAAAGCTGTCAAAGCTGTAGAACTCACCGTGGCCTTCGTTTTGACAGGTTTTGGCTCCCGTAACTCTAAACAAGCCAGAAGTTATGACCTTCCGAATAATCGATATCTGTAGGGTGCAACATCCGTGGTGCAAGGTGCAACATCCGTCCGAAATGGCGAAACAGTGTCGTACGACTTTTAAAAATGCGTGCATGGATTTGAAACGGAACAGTACCATGGTGTACCACTCTCCAGCAATAGTAAATCGAAGACGAGGCACTGTAATCCCGCTTTACGGTAAAAAGGCGGCGTCGAAAAAAAGAAGGGTAAAAAAACATACGAAACCCGATTGAGATTGGGGTTGTCCTTTTTGGGCATTAATCTATCCGTTGATGGCTGAAAGCTGTCAAAGCCGTAGAACTCTTCGTGGCCTTCGTTTTGACAGGTTATGGCTCCCGTAACTCTAAACGAGCCAGAAGTTATGGCCGTCCGAATAATCGATATCTACAGGGTGCGACATCCGCGGTGCAGGGTGCAACATCCGTCCGAAATGGCGAAACAGTGTCGTACGACTTTTAGAAATGCGTGCATGGATTTGAAACGGAACAGTACCATGGTGCACCACTCTCCCGCGATGGTAAATCGAAGGTGATGCACTGTAATCCCGTTTTACCGTAAAAATCCGGTGTCGAAAAAACGAAGGTTAAAAAACTTAGGAACCTTGATTGAGATTCGGGTTGTCCTTTTCGGGCATAAATCTATCCGTTGACGGCTAAAAGCTGTCAAAGCTGTAGAACTCACCGTGGCCTTCGTTTTGACAGGTTATGTCTCCCGTAACTCTAAACGAGCCAGAAGTTATGGCCGTCCGAATAATCGATATCTACATGGTGCAACATCCACGGTGCAAGGTGCAACATCTGTCCGAAATGGCGAAACAGTGTCGTACGACTTTTAGAAATGCATGCATGGATTTGAAACGGAACAGTACCATGGTGCACCACTCTCCAACGATGGTAAATCGAAGACGAGGCACGGTAATCCCGTTTTACCGTAAAAATCCGGTGTCGAAAAAACGAAGGGTAAAAAACTTACGAGACCCGATTGAGATTCGGGTTGTCCTTTTCGGGCATTAATGTAACGACCCGTATTTTATGTGTCGAAAAATTGTAAATAATTGCATTAGGTCGTTAGTATTACTTGAGTCGTTTTGAACCTAAGTTGTAGGGTTTACGGCTTAAGGGGTTAGGCCCTGTAATAACTAGCTCGGTGGTGCTTAAGTCGTAGACGAGTTAAGGGTTAGCTCGTGTGAAGCTTATGTCGTGTGCGAGTTAGGTCGAGAGGAGCGACCTATAGAAGTTACGACTTAAGAATGTTAGGTCGAGTTAACAAGTTAAGGAAGTTAACGACTTAATGCTTAGGTCGTGTGGAAGTTAGCTCGTGTGAGGGACTTAAGGTGTTGCCGAGTTAGTGTGTTAGACCGAGGTAACGACCTAAGAAGGCTATGACTTACGGGTTAGCGAGTTAGAGAAGGTAGCGACCTAGTGGCTATGCCGTGTTATAGTTAGGCTGTGTGCTTAGTTAAGTCGTGACCGACTTAAGGTAGGTCGCTAGGAAGTTAAGTCAAAGTATTTGTTAACCCGGGATGTTTTTTTTGGTCGTTAATGACTTAGCTAAGTCGCAGCATCGTAGATCCGCGTTCATTTTTAGGTCGCGTAACATCTGGACCGCTGATTTTGTTAAGTCGCATAGCAGATAAGTTGTTCAAACGACTTAGGACTTAGGAAATTTTGCAGAATAGATGAGTCGTGAGTTGCTAGGTCGTGTGAGCGTTGTTGTGTCGAGTCGAGCGTAAGGCTCCGTGTTAGTTAGGTCCTAAGGCTGGTTGAGTCGGCAAGGTTAGGTCGTGGACGACTCATGGGGTAGGTCGGCAACGGCTTATAGGGGCGGACGACTCATGGATCTGCCTATAAATAGAGGGGTTTGGCTCACTTTTTGGCACCGGATTTTGAAGCGACGAAGTGCTGCCATTTTAAGAGCTCGACTACAACACTTCTTCACTTCTTTTTCTCCACTCTAATCTAGTGCTAACATCCATCCAAGATCGAAGGTCAAGATGGAAGATCCAAGAGCTAAAGTTGAAGATCTTCATCCAACAAAGAGAGATTTCATCGTTTGAAGCGAGATTTTTCCGGATTAAGCTTGTTTCTTTGTTGTCCAGATCTGGAGTTGGTTGTTTTTAAGGTGTTTAGGTGATTTGGTGAGTGGTAGTTATCTCTCACATGGACCCAAGGGAGTATATTGGATTGGTGGCTTGTTTATGTGTTAAAGATAGTGATTTCTTACATTTTCCCTAAGTATGCATGTAGATCTATCACCTACGAAGTTTTGACACCCATTTTACTACATGTTAACTTATGCAAGTTCATTCACCAAGTTGTAGAGATATTGTTCATAATTCATGCTGGTTAGGATGCATGTTAGACTTGAACTCTTTATTTACGAAATTGCCATTATTGTTGTAATTGTTTATTTAGATCTTGTTTGATTTGATTAATTAGTTGATCGATAACTTGATTTGGGAAAATTGGTAGAAGATGATTCAAAAGCTAAGTGGAAAGGCTCTTGAATAAGGAAAGCTGCTTGTGGCATATGAAGCGGATGTTGAAGCTCATATGGATAGATTTGATGATGATGTTGAGATGGGACTTTGCCATGATGCGATGAGGCAAACCATGATGTTGAGATGGGACTCTGCTATGATGCGATGAAGCAAAGTATGATGTGAGAAAGCCTTGGTTTAATCCAGATGGGATCATCCCAAGCATGTTGATAACTCGATGATGCGATTCGAGTTGGTTGATAATGGTTAGCTTGAGAGACGCTTGAGCTAGTATGGAAATAGTCGTCGAGGAGGATGACTAGAAGGCTGAGATTTTATCGTTATTGAAGGTTCTAGCATGCTCAAAGCAAGAGTACGTTAGAACGGGCTGCGACGACATTCCAAGCACGGGCTGCGACGACGTGCTAGTACTCTAGGTAGTTGCGAGAATTCCTAGGCATGGGCTGCGACAACGTGCGGAGTTATGTCTAGAACCGGGGTTACCATTAGCCCTTGACAGGCGGTCATTCAACTAACGGTGATATCGAGGCAATGATAACAGTGATAGCCAGAGTCATGGATGTTTGGTTGTATCATCATTCGGTCTCAAGAGCGGTGTTTTCTGGGTGCTTATCTGATCTTGGCTTAGGCCTTGGGGGTTTGTAGTTGGAAAACATCGACCTTGACTCGAGAGATAATTACTTTATTTTGAATGTCTGCTTTGCTAGGCTTGTTTATGCTTAGTGGGTCTGGGGGCTATCACTGTAGGATGAGGTGGAGTGGGATGGTTGAGTTCCTATTCCTTTTACCCTTTATGCTCTTTTGGTATGTTTGATAGTTAATTTACTGCTCATTAAGACTGTTGTCTGACTCAAGGTTTTATGTTCAACTCTTATTACCTTGGGCTGTTCATCCATGTTGGGATGGGCAGACTAGGTAGCAGGTGACAGGTGCAGTTCTTGGCTACCAACGCTGTTAATGACGAAGACGAGCTGGAGGCTAGCATATTAGTTTTCTTACTATATGTACTGGATGTTCCGCTGCTTATATATGTTTTGAGTGTTATGTAGTGAGGCTTGATGTATTGATTGTTCAGATGCTTGTATCAAACCTTTATGAAGTCTATATGATGATATTCTGTTATGAGCTTCACTCTCTCTCTCTCTATATATATATATATATATATATATATATATATATTTCTCTATTGTATTTTGTCCATGCGCTGTGAGTTGTACGATAGAGTTTCTGTTTTATCTTACCCTGACTATCGTCCATGGCCGCCTGGCACACTTTTCAGCGCATTACCTCCTTGTTTCGTGCGGGAGTCATGGGCGGTCGTCACATTTGGTATCTGAGCTTTGGTTAATCGATTTTAGCCAACGCTCGCTGACGTAACTACGTATGAGAGACGTAATTGTATTTTGATGGATGATTACTATGTATATAATATAGTAGTTTAGAAGGATTTGAACTCTTCATGTAGTTGTTTCTCAAGGTGTTCTAAATCATTCCTTTTTGTAGATATTAAGGATGAGTCGAAGAGAGAGACAAACTGCTAGGGAAAGCCGTGCTGTTGGGGGAGCTACTGATTATGCTGCAATGTTCGAAGCTATGATGACTTCGATCATGAGAAGGATACCAACTTCAGGACCGTCAGTAGATGTTGGAGTTCAAGTTCAAGCTCCAAGACCAGTGGATTTTGCTAAGTTGTGTAAGGACTATACTGCTCTTGGAGGAAAGGTTTTCTTGGGAACAGAATCAACCATAGAAGTTCAGAGATGGATTGATGCTTGTAGAAGGATTTTTGGTGACTTGGGAATCGAGGATGCAACAAAGAGGAAGCTTGCATCGAGACAGCTTCAGGGAAGAGTTGCTGATTGGTGGGGTTCTATCACTATTGATACTCCAGAAGAAGAGATTACTTGGGAGGAATTCCAAGTTAGATTTGAAGCTAAGTTCATCTCTACGGCTCAGAAATCTATTCTGTTTAAGAAGTTTGTGGAGCTCAAGCAAGGTGGGAGACCAGTTCTTGAGTATGTTTCTGAGTTTGAAGCTTTGTCCAAGTATGCTCGGTCGTATATTGAATCTCCCTATCAGAAGAATGAGAATTTTGTGACAGGCTTGGACAGTTATCTTGGGAGACGGTTGGTGGATCATTTGGACGATCCGTTTGAGAAGCTTGTGGAGAAAGCTCTCAGGCACGAGAGTTTGTTTCCTAAGGAAGGGTCTGTTGTTGCTGTGACCAAGGAAGAGTCCAAAACGCAGCAGGGTGGAAATAAGAAGAGGAAGCAGCAGCAACAGAAGGGTAAGGATGGCCAGAAGAAGCTGAAGGGCGAAGTGACCTGCTACAACAGTCAGCAGAAGGGTCATCTCTCCAGGGATTGCAAGAAACCAAGAGTGCCGGCAAAGTGTCACAACTGTGACAAACCGGGGCATTTCAAGAGGGATTGTCCGGAACCGAGGAAAGATAAGCAGATTGTGCAAGCTTATGCTTTGGGGGCTGTTCCATCATCTTCGAAAGCTCCTACTACGGAGGAGAAGGGGAAGAGTGTGGTGGTTCAAGGTACTCTTTCCATTTGTGGTGTTCCAGTTAGAGTGTTGTTTGATACTGGAGCGTCGCATTCGTTTGTTTGTGATGATCTTGTAGGCCGGTTGGGTTTGGAACCATAAATTGTTGATAGACCATTGGTTGTGACTAATCCAGTTGGGGGTTCGTCTTATTTGTGTATGGTATGCCGTGGTCTAGTTGTGTCGAGTCATGATTGCTCTTTTGTTTGTGATTGTTTTGTTCTGAACTTTGCGGGGTTTGGAATAATTTTGGGTATGGACTGGCTTAGGAAGTATGCGGCAAAGGTTGATTGTGAGAAACTGCAGGTGACAGTCGGGAATGTGGAAGGGCGAAAGGTTGTGATACGATGTAAGCACGAAGAAGGCGTCTTCATGGGCTTCATGTATTCGCTGGTTGTTCCACAGGATGGACTGTCATCGATGCCGGTTGTGAATGGATTTGAGGACATCTTTGACAAGGTCAAAGGGTTACCGCCGCATAGGGAGATCGAGTTTCGTATCGATCTAGTTGAGGGAGCCAAATCAGTTGTGATGCCTCTTAGACGAATGGCGCCTAGAGAACAACAAGAGCTGAAGGTGCAGGTTGATGACCTTTTTCGGAAAGGATTCATTCGGCGTCGTGTGTCCGAATGGGGTGCACCAGTTGTGTTCGCAACCAAAGCGGATGGATCGTTAAGGTTGTGTGTGGATTATCGTGAGCTGAATAAGGTGACTAAGAAGAACAAGTATCCATTGCCGAGAATAGATGACTTGTTTGATCAGCTTCACGAGGCTAAGGTGTTTTCTCAGATGGATTTGGCAACGGGATTTCACCAGTTGAGAGTGGCTAAGGATAGTGTGCCGAAGACTGCTTTTAGGACACCATCCGGTTTTTATGAGTGGCTGGTAATGCCGTTTGGATTGACTAACACACCAGCATATTTTGTGGATCTTATGAATAGAGTGTTCAGAGATCAGTTGAACAAGTTTGTACTTGTGTTCGTGGATGATATTCTGATTTATTCCAGAACAGAGGAAGAGCACAAGACACACTTGCGTATTGTTTTGGAAATCTTGCGGAAACATCAGCTGAAGGCTAAGTTTTCGAAGTGTCACTTCTGGAAGAATGAAGTGAGGTTCTTAGGCCATGTTATCTCTGGAAATGGAATAGCGGTTGATCCCGCTAAGGTGACAGCAATCCAGGATTGGGTTAGACCTAAGAATGCATCTGATGTGAGAAGTTTTCTTGGATTAGCAGGATATTATCGTCGGCTTATCAAAAACTTTTCCAAGATAGCTGCACCGTTAACAGGATTGACGAAAAAGAATCAGGTATTCAAATGGGATGATAAGTGTGAGCAAGCTTTCATAATCCTGAAAGAGCGACTGACAAGTGCTCCTGTTTTGACTATTCCAAGTGGGAATGATGAGATGGTGGTTTACACCGATGCATGTGGTACTGGACTTGGAACAGTGCTAATGCAAAAGGATAAAGTTGTTGCATATGCAAGTCGACAACTGAAGCCGCATGAAAGGAACTACCCGACTCATGATTTGGAGTTAGCGGCAATTGTTTTTGCTCTGAAGATGTGGAGACATTGTCTATTGGGAGTTCGATTTGAGTTGTTTACGGATCATAAGTCGTTGAAGTATCTGTTCTCCCAAAAGGATTTGAATCTTCGGCAGCAACGATGGCTAGAGTTTTTGGCATCATATGATTTTGATATAGCCTATACTCCGGGAAAAGGTAACGCGGTGGCAGATGCGTTAAGTCGAAGACATGCAGGATTGGGAGCCATGTTTTCAGAATGGAAGAGTCTCGAGTATTTGGCTGGATTTGATTTCAGGCCTAGATGTGAATTGGAACCTGAGATGTTGGCAAACTTATCGATAAGACCTACTCTTGTGGAAAGGATTGGCGAGAGCCAAAAGCGAGATGATAAGCTTGTCAAGATTATCCGCGATTTGGAATCTGGATTAAATCCAAAAAAGGATAAAGGATTTGAAGTCGATCAAGAGGGTTGGCTTCGAAAGCAAGGACGACTAGTTGTTCCCGATATAGATGGATTGAGAGATGAAGCTCTTAGGGAAAGTCATCACTCGAAGTTGACTATTCATCCAGGAGGAAATAAGATGTATCGGGACATGAAGAGAACCTATTACTGGGAAGGTATGAAGAAGGATGTTGGAAATTTCATTTCCAAATGTATGAATTGCCAGTTGATAAAAGCCGAGCAGAAGAAGCCTAGTGGATTGCTTCAGCCATTGGAAGTTCCTACATGGAAGTGGGAGCAAGTATCGATGGATTTTATCGATGGTCTACCTAGAACCAGGGCAGGAAATGAAGGGATTTGGGTCATCGTAGATCGTATGACTAAGAGTGCAAGATTCATTCCTGTTCGATCAAATAGGACTGCATCGAAGTAGGCTGAGTTGTATGTTAAGTGGATAGTTGTAACGACCCGTATTTTACGTGTCGATGAATCGTAAAATAGATGCATTAGGTCGTTAGTATTGTTTAAGTTGGTTTGAGTTTGAGTCGACCAAAGCTTAAGTCATAAGCGACATAAGGAGGTTTAACGGCTTAAGGTAGTGACCGACTTAAGGTATGTACCGAGTTAACAACCCATAGAATTGACCGACTCATAGAAAGGAACGACCTAAAGGATGTAACGACTTAAGAGTTAGTGGCTTAGGTTGGGATGAGTCGTATGACCGAGTTAAGGAAGTTTGCGGCATAGAGGTCCAAGAGTTAACGACCTAGTAGTAAGCGACCTAAGTTAGATTTGTGTATAGTGTTAGGTCGTAGACGAGATAAGGCTTAAGTCGTTATAATTATGAGTCGTAAGTCATTGGAACTTAGGCTGGGTGTTAGGTCGTCTCTTGAGTTAGGTTGCTGCCGACTTATGTGAGGACGCGTACATGTGGGGTCGTGTCTGTGTTAGGTCGTAGGATTTTTAAGTCGTTAGGTCGGCTTGAAGAGGTAAGTCGTAGGGATCTTAGGTCGGTAGGTCGTGGAAGCGCATGTGTGTGTTAGGACCTTTTAAGTCGTAAGTCGTTGAAGCTTATGCTTAGGGTTAAGTCGTATGCCGCATGCTTTAGGTCTTAGGTCGTTGAGGTTATGAGTCGTAACTCGTGAGGTTGTTAAGTCGTCTCCCTGTTGAGTCGTTGGTCGTAGTGTTTGATGAGTCGTGACCGACTTAAGGGGCGGCCGACTCATGGGTTTTTCAGCCTATAAATAGAGGGGTTTGGCTCACTTTTTGGCACCGGATTTTGAAGCGACGAAGTGCTGCCATTTTGAGAGCTCGACTTCTACACTTCTTCACTTCTTTTATCCTCTCTAATCTAGTGATTCCTTCCATCTAAATTGAAGATCAAATCGAAGATTCAAGAGCCAAAGTTGAAGATCTTCATCCAACAAAGAGGGATTTCATCGATTGAAGCGAGAGTTTGCCGGATCAAGCTTAGTTCTTTGCTGTCCAGATCTAGAGTTTGTTGATTTTGAGGTGTTTAGGTGATTCGGTGAGTGGTGGTTATCTCTCACACGGACCCAAAGGAGTATATTGGATCGGTGGTTTGTTTATGTGCTAAAGAGAGTGATTTCTTGCATTTTCCCTAAGTCTGCATATAGATCTATCATCTACGAAGTTTTGATATCCATTTTAGTACATGTTTACTTATGCAAGTTCATTCATCAAGTTGTAGAGATATTGTTCATAATTCATGCTTGTTAGAATGCATGTTAGATTTGGACTCTTTATTTACGAAATTGCCATTATCGTTGTAATTGTTTATTTAGATCTTGTTTGAATGATTGATTACTTGAAGTAATGTTTGATTTGATTGATTAGTTGATTGATAACTTGATTTGGACAAGTTGGTCGAAGATGATTCAAAAGCTAAGTGGAAAGGCTCTTGAATAAGGAAAGCTGCTTGTGGCATATGAAGCGGATGTTGAAGCTCATATGGATAGATTTGATGATGATGTTGAGATGGGACTTTGCCATGATGCGATGAGGAAAACCATGATGTTGAGATTGGACTTTGCTATGATGCGATGAAGCAAAGCATGATGTGTGAAAGCCTTGGTTTAATCCAGACGGGATCATCCCAAGCATGTTGATAACTCGGTGATGCGGTCCGAGTTTGTGGATAATGGTTAGCTTGAGAGGCGCTTGAGCTAGTATGGGAATAGTCGTCGAGGAGGATGACTAGAAGGCTGAGATTTTATCGTTGTTGAAGGTTCTAGCATGCTCAAAGCAAGAGTACGTTGGGACGGGTCACGATGACGTTCCAAGCACGGGCTGCGACGACGTGCTAGTACTCTGGGTAGTTGCGAAAATTCCTAGGCACGGGCTGCGACGACGTGCGGAGTTATGTCTAGAACCGGGGTTACCATTAGCCCTTGACAGGCGGTCATTCAACTAACGGTGAATCAAGGCAATGATAACAGTGATAGCCAGAGTCACGGATGTTTGGATGTTTGGTTGTATCGTCGCTTGGGTCAAGAGCGATGTTTTCAAGGTGCTTATCTGATCTTGGTTTAGGCCTTGGGGGTTTGTACTTGGAAAACACCGACCTTGACTCGAGTGATAATTACTTTGCTTTGAATGTCTGAATTGCTATGATTACTTCTGTTTAGTGTGTCTGGGGGCTATCACTGTAGAATGAGGTGGAGTGGGATGGTTGAGTTCCTATTCCTTTTATCCTTTATGCTCTTTTGGTATGTTTGACAGTTAATTTACTGCTCACTAAGACTGTTGTCTGACTCAAGGTTTTATGTTCAACTCTTATTACCTTGGGCTGTTCATCCATGTTGGGATGGGCATACTAGGTAGCAGGTGACAGGTGCTGTTCTTGGCTACCAACGCTGTTGATGACGAAGACGAGCTGGAGGCTTTTGCCTATTGTTTTCTTTCTATATGTACTGGATGTTCCGCTGTTTGATTGATACTCTGAGTGTTATGTAGTGAGGCTTGATGTATTGACTATTCAGATGATTGTATAAAACTATTATGAGTTTATATGATGAGACTTCTGTTCTATAGAGCTTCACTATGTATATTTTCTATTGTATTTTATCCATGCGCTGTGAGTAATACGATAGTGTCTGCTGTTTTACCTTACCCTGACTATCGTCCATGGCTTCTTGGCACACCTTTCAGCGCACCATTCCCTTGTTTCGTGCGGGAGTCATGGGCGGTGATCACATTAGTTCGATTCCATGGTGTTCCGAAGAGTATAGTGAGCGATCGAGACCCATTGTTCACTAGTGGATTTTGGAAGAGCTTCCTGGAAGTTTTTGGGACCGAGTTGTGTTTGAGTATAGCTAATCACCCCCAAACAGATGGTCAGACGGAGAGAGTCAACCGAGTTTTGGAAGATCTCCTGAGAGCATGTGTTTTGGATTTCGGAGGATCATGGGAAGATCATCTTCATTTGGTGGAATTTGCGTATAATAATAATTACCAGTCAAGCATTGGTATGGCACCGTATGAAGCATTGTATGGAAGGCCGTGTAACTCTCCGACATGTTGGTTGGAAACTGGAGAAAAGTTGGTACTTGGGCCAGAAATGATTCGACAGACTTCAGATTGTATAGGGATCATTCGGCGACGAATGAAGGCAGCCCAAGATCGTCAGAAAAGTTATGCCGATAATCGTCGTAAGGATTTGGAATTCGACGTAGGTGATATGGTTTTTGTGAAGATTTCTCCTATGAAGAATGTTATTAGATTCGGGAAGAAAGGAAAATTGACTCCGAGATTTGTTGGACCATTCCCGATTATCGAGCGAATTGGAAAGCTCGCTTATAGATTGGAGTTACCGGAAAAGATGGCGGGTGTGCACAATGTTTTTCATGTATCTTATCTATGGAAGTATGTGCACGACTCGAATACGGCAGTTTCTACTGATAGCTTTGAAGATTTAGAGGTTTATCCAGTTGTTACGAGACCTCGTAAGCCGCTTCGTGTTGTTGAAACCGACACGAAACAGCTTAGGAGGAAGACGATTACGTTGCTCAAGATGCAATGGAGTGATGATGTTGACGACTGTACATGGGAGGAGGAAGAGAGGATGAAGGCAGATCATCCTGAACTCTTCAAGGTATGACCCTAAGGTGTCGTGACATCTCACGAATTTGTAGCTTTTTCTAAGTCTTAAAATTCTGCATGCTAGGCTAGTTGTTGGATGCATGGTTTGTTGATTGCTATGAATGGTAGGCATGCGGAATAATTTTGATTGCTCTTGTTTGTTTGGAATTTCGGGGGCGAAATTCCTAAGGGGGAGAGAATGTAACGACCCTTATTTTATGTGTCGATAAATTGTAAATAGTTGCATTAGGTCGTTAGTATTACTTGAGTCGTTTTGAACCTAAGTTGTAGGGTTTACGGCTTAAGGGGTTAGGCCGTGTAATAACTAGCTCGGTGGTGCTTAAGTCGTAGACGAGTTAAGGGTTAGCTCATGTGAAGCTTATGTCGTGTGCGAGTTAGGTCGAGAGGAGTGACCTATAGAAGTTACGACTTAAGAATGTTAGGTCGAGTTAACGAGTTAAGGAAGTTAACGACTTAATGCTTAGGTCGTGTGGAAGTTAGCTCGTGTGAGGGACTTAAGGTGTTGCCGAGTTAGGGTGTTAGACCGAGGTAACGACCTAAGAAGGCTAGGACTTACGGGTTAGCGAGTTAGAGAAGGTAGCGACCTAGTGGCTATGCCGTGTTATAGTTAGGCTGTGTGCTTAGTTAAGTCGTGACCGACTTAAGGTAGCTCGCTAGGAAGTTAAGTCAAAGTATTTGTTAACCCGGGATGTTTTTTTTGGTCGTTAATGACTTAGCTAAGTCGCGGCATCGTAGATCCGCGTTCATTTTTAGGTCGCGTAACATCTGGACCGTTGATTTTGTTAAGTCGCATAGGAGATAAGTCGTTCAAACGACTTAGGACTTAGGAAATGCGGCAGAATAGATGAGTCATGAGTTGCTAGGTCGTGTGAGCGTTGTTGTGTTGAGTCGCACGTGAGGCTTCGTGTTAGTTAGGTCGTAAGGCTAGTTGAGTCGGCAAGGTTAGGTCGTGGACGACTCATGGGGTAGGTCTGCAACAGCTTATAGGGGCGGACGACTCATGGATCTGCCTATAAATAGAAGGGTTTGGCTCACTTTTTGGCACCGGATTTTGAAGCGACGAAGTGCTTCCATTTTAAGAGCTCGACTACAACACTTCTTCACTTCTTTTTCTCCACTCTAATCTAGTGCTAACATCCATCCAAGATCGAAGGTCAAGATCGAAGATCCAAGAGCTAAAGTTGAAGATCTTCATCCAACAAAGAGAGATTTCATCGTTTGAAGCGAGATTTTTCTGGATTAAGCTTGTTTCTTTGTTGTCCAGATCTGGAGTTGGTTGTTTTTAAGGTGTTTAGGTGATTTGGTGAGTGGTAGTTATCTCTCACACGGACCCAAGGGAGTATATTGGATTGGTGGCTTGTTTATGTGTTAAAGATTGTGATTTCTTACATTTTCCCTAAGTATGCATGTAGATCTATCACCTATGAAGTTTTGACACCCATTTTACTACATGTTAACTTATGCAAGTTCATTCACCAAGTTGTAGAGATATTGTTCATAATTCATGCTGGTTAGGATGCATGTTAGACTTGAACTCTTTATTTACGAAATTGCCATTATTGTTGTAATTGTTTATTTAGATCTTGTTTGATTTGATTAATTAGTTGATCGATAACTTGATTTGGGAAAATTGGTAGAAGATGATTCAAAAGCTAAGTGGAAAGGCTCTTGAATAAGGAAAGCTGCTTGTGGCATATGAAGCGGATGTTGAAGCTCATATGGATAGATTTGATGATGATGTTGAGATGGGACTTTGCCATGATGCGATGAGGCAAACCATGATGTTGAGATGGGACTCTGCTATGATGCAATGAAGCAAAGTATGATGTGAGAAAGCCTTGGTTTAATCCAGATGGGATCATCCCAAGCATGTTGATAACTCGATGATGCGATTCGAGTTGGTTGATAATGGTTAGCTTGAGAGACGCTTGAGCTAGTATGGAAATAGTCGTCGAGGAGGATGACTAGAAGGCTGAGATTTTATCGTTATTGAAGGTTCTCGCATGCTCAAAGCAAGAGTACGTTAGAACGGGCTGCGACGACGTTCCAAGCACGGGCTGCGACGACGTGCTAGTACTCTGGGTAGTTGCAAGAATTCCTAGGCACGGGCTGCGACGGCGTGCGGAGTTATGTCTAGAACCGGGGTTACCATTAGCCCTTGACAGGCGGTCATTCAACTAACGGTGATATCGAGGCAATGATAACAGTGATAGCCAGAGTCATGGATGTTTGGTTGTATCATCATTAGGTCTCAAGAGCGGTGTTTTCTGGGTGCTTATCTGATCTTGGCTTAGGCCTTGGGGGTTTGTAGTTGGAAAACATCGACCTTGACTCGAGAGATAATTACTTTATTTTGAATGTCTGCTTTGCTAGGCTTGTTTATGCTTAGTGGGTCTGGGGGCTATCACTGTAGGATGAGGTGGAGTGGGATGGTTGAGTTCCTATTCCTTTTACCCTTTATGCTCTTTTGGTATGTTTGATAGTTAATTTACTGCTCATTAAGACTGTTGTCTGACTCAAGGTTTTATGTTCAACTCTTATTACCTTGGGCTGTTCATCCTTGTTGGGATGGGCAGACTAGGTAGCAGGTGACAGGTGCAGTTCTTGGCTACCAACGCTGTTGATGACGAAGACGATCTGGAGGCTAGCATATTAGTTTTCTTACTATATGTACTGGATGTTCCGCTGCTTATATATGTTTTGGGTGTTATGTAGTGAGGCTTGATGTATTGATTGTTCAGATGCTTGTATCAAACCTTTATGAAGTCTATATGATGATATTCTGTTATAAGCTTCACTCTATATATATATATATATATATACATATATATATATATATATTTCTCTATTTTATTTTGTCCATGCGCTGTGAGTTGTACGATAGAGTTTCTGTTTTATCTTACCCTAACTATCGTCCATGGCCGCCTGGCACACTTTTCAGCGCGTTACCTCCTTGTTTCGTGCGGGAGTCATGGGCGGTCGTCACATTTGGTATCTGAGCTTTGGTTAATCGATTTTAGCCAACGCTCGCTGACGTAACTACGTATGAGAGACGTAATTGTATTTTGATGGATGATTACTATGTATATAATATAGTAGTTTAGAAGAATTTGAACTCTTCATGTAGTTGTTTCTCAAGGTGTTCTAAATCATTCCTTTTTGTAGATATTAAGGATGAGTCGAAGAGAGAGACAAACTGCTAGGGAAAGCCGTGCTGTTGGGGGAGCTACTGATTATGCTGCAATGTTCGAGGCTATGATGACTTCGATCATGAGAAGGATACCAACTTCAGGACCGTCAGTAGATGTTGGAGTTCAAGTTCAAGCTCCAAGACCAGTGGATTTTGCTAAGTTGTGTAAGGACTATACTGCTCTTGGAGGAAAGGTTTTCTTGGGAACATAATCAACCATAGAAGTTCAGAGATGGATTGATGCTTGTAGAAGGATTTTTGGTGACTTGGGAATCGAGGATGCAACAAAGAGGAAGCTTGCATCGAGACAGCTTCAGGGAAGAGTTGCTGATTGGTGGGGTTCTATCACTATTGATACTCCAGAAGAAGAGATCACTTGGGAGGAATTCCAAGTTAGATTTGAAGCTAAGTTCATCTCTACGGCTCAGAAATCTATTCTGTTTAAGAAGTTTGTGGAGCTCAAGCAAGGTGGGAGACCAGTTCTTGAGTATGTTTCTGAGTTTGAAGCTTTGCCCAAGTATGCTCGGTCGTATATTGAATCTCCCTATCAGAAGAATGAGAATTTTGTGACAAGCTTGGACAGTTATCTTGGGAGACGGTTGGTGGATCATTTGGACGATCCGTTTGAGAAGCTTGTGGAGAAAGCTCTCAGGCACGAGAGTTTGTTTCCTAAGGAAGGGTCTGTTGTTGCTGTGACCAAGGAAGAGTCCAAAACACAGCAGGGTGGAAATAAGAAGAGGAAGCAGCAGCAACAGAAGGGTAAGGATGGCCAGAAGAAGCTGAAGGGCGAAGTGACCTGCTACAACTGTCAGCAGAAGGGTCATCTCTCCAGGGATTGCAAGAAACCAAGAGTGCCGGCAAAGTGTCACAACTGTGACAAACCGGGGCATTTCAAGAGGGATTGTCCGGAACCGAGGAAAGATAAGCAGATTGTGCAAGCTTATGCTTTGGGGGCTGTTCCATCATCTTCGAAAGCTCCTACTACGGAGAAGAAGGGGAAGAGTGTGGTGGTTCAAGGTACTCTTTCCATTTGTGGTGTTCCAGTTAGAGTGGTGTTTGATACTGGAGCGTCGCATTCGTTTGTTTGTGATGATCTTGTAGGCCGGTTGGGTTTGGAACCGGAAATTGTTGATAGACCATTGGTTGTGACTAATCCAGTTGGGGGTTCGTCTTGTTTGTGTATGGTATGTCGTGGTCTAGTTGTGTCGAGTCATGATTGCTCTTTTGTTTGTGATTGTTTTGTTCTGAACTTTGCGGGGTTTGGAATAATTTTGGGTATGGACTGGCTTAGGAAGTATGCGGCAAAGGTTGATTGTGAGAAACTGGAGGTGACAGTCGGGAATGTGGAAGGGCGAAAGGTTGTGATACGATGTAAGCATGAAGAAGGCGTCTTCATGGGCTTCATGTATTCGCTGGTTGTTCCATGGGATGGACTGTCATCGATGCCGGTTGTGAATGGATTTGAGGACATCTTTGACGAGGTCAAAGGGTTACCGCCGCATAGGGAGATCGAGTTTCGTATCGATCTAGTTGATTTTGTTAAGTCGCATAGCAGATAAGTTGTTCAAACGACTTAGGACTTAGGAAATTTTGCAGAATAGATGAGTCGTGAGTTGCTAGGTCATGTGAGCGTTGTTGTGTTGAGTCGAGCGTGAGGCTCCGTGTTAGTTAGGTCGTAAGGCTGGTTGAGTCGGCAAGGTTAGGTCGTGGACGACTCATGGGGTAGGTCGGCAACGGCTTATAGGGGCGGAGGACTCATGGATCTGCCTATAAATAGAGGGGTTTGGCTCACTTTTTGGCACCGGATTTTGAAGCGACGAAGTGCTGCCATTTTAAGAGCTCGACTACAACACTTCTTCACTTCTTTTTCTCCACTCTAATCTAGTGCTAACATCCATCCAAGATCGAAGGTCAAGATCGAAGATCCAAGAGCTAAAGTTGAAGATCTACATCCAACAAAGAGAGATTTCATCGTTTGAAGCGAGATTTTTCCGGATTAAGCTTGTTTCTTTGCTGTCCAGATCTGGAGTTGGTTGTTTTTAAGGTGTTTAGGTGATTTGGTGAGTGGTAGTTATCTCTCACACGGACCCAAGGGAGTATATTGGATTGGTGGCTTGTTTATGTGTTAAAGATAGTGATTTCTTACATTTTCCCTAAGTATGCATGTAGATCTATCACCTATGAAGTTTTGACACCCATTTTACTACATGTTAACTTATGCAAGTTCATTCACCAAGTTGTAGAGATATTGTTCATAATTCATGCTGGTTAGGATGCATGTTAGACTTGAACTCTTTATTTACGAAATTGCCATTATTGTTGTAATTGTTTATTTAGATTTTGTTTGATTTGATTGATTAGTTGATCGATAACTTGATTTGGGAAGATTGGTAGAAGATGATTCAAAAGCTAAGTGGAAAGGCTCTTGAATAAGGAAAGCTGCTTGTGGCATATGAAGCGGATGTTGAAGCTCATATGGATAGATTTGATGATGATGTTGAGATGGGACTTTGCCATGATGCGATGAGGCAAACCATGATGTTGAGATGGGACTCTGCTATGATGCGATGAAGCAAAGTATGATGTGAGAAAGCCTTGGTTTAATCCAGATGGGATCATCCCAAGCATGTTGATAACTCGGTGATGCGATTCTAGTTGGTTGACAATGGTTAGCTTGAGAGACGCTTGAGCTAGTATGGAAATAGTGGTCGAGGAGGATGACTAGAAGGCTGAGATTTTATCGTTATTGAAGGTTCTAGCATGCTCAAAGCAAGAGTACGTTGGAACGGGCTGCGACGACGTTCCAAGCACGGGCTGCGACGACGTGCTAGTACTCTGGGTAGTTGCGAGAATTCCTTGGCACGGGCTGCGATGACGTGCGGAGTTATGTCTAGAACCGGGGTTACCATTAGCCCTTGACATGCGGTCATTTAAGTAACGGTGATATGGAGGCAATGATAACAGTGATAGCCAGAGTCATGGATGTTTGGTTGTATCATCATTCGGTCTCAAGAGCGTGTTTTCTAGGTGCTTATCTGATCTTGGCTTAGGCCTTGGGGGTTTGTATTTGGAAAACATCGACCTTGACTCGAGAGATAATTACTTTATTTTGAATGTCTGCTTTGCTAGGGTTGTTTATGCTTAGTGGGTCTGGGGGCTATCACTGTAGGATGAGGTGGAGTGGGATGGTTGAGTTCCTATTCCTTTTACCCTTTATGCACTTTTGGTATGTTTGATAGTTAATTTACTGCTCACTAAGACTGTTGTCTGACTCAAGGTTTTATGTTCAACTCTTATTACCTTGGGATGTTCATCCATGTTGGGATGGGCAGATTAGGTAGTAGGTGACAGGTGCAGTTCTTGGCTACCAACGTTGTTGATGACGAAGACGAGCTGGAGGCTAGCATATTAGTTTTCTTACTATATGTAATGGATGTTCCGCTACTTATATATGTTTTGAGTGTTATGTAGTGAGGCTTGATGTATTGATTGTTCAGATGCTTGTATCAAACCTTTATGAAGTCTATATGATGATATTCTGTTATGAGCTTCACTATATATATATATTTCTCTATTGTATTTTGTCCATGCGCTGTGAGTTGTACGATAGAGTTTCTGTTTTATCTTACCCTGACTATCGTCCATGGCCGCCTGGCACACTTTTCAGCGCATTACCTCCTTGTTTCGTGCGGGAGTCATGGGCGGTCATCATATTTGGTATCTGAGCTTTGGTTAATCAATTTTAGCCAACACTCGCTGACGTAACTACGTATGAGAGATGTAATTGTATTTTAATGGATGATTACTATGTATATAATATTGTAGTTTAGAAGGATTTGAACTCTTCATGTAATTGTTTCTCAAGGTGTTCTAAATCATTCCTTTTTGTAGATATTAAGGATGAGTCGAAGAGAGAGACAAGCTGCTAGGGAAAGCCGTGCTGTTGGGGGAGCTACTGATTATGCTGCAATGTTCGAAGCTATGATGACTTCGATCATGAGAAGGATACCAACTTCAGGGCCATCAGTAGATGTTGGAGTTCAAGTTCAAGCTCCGAGACCAGTGGATTTTGCTAAGTTGTGTAAGGACTAACTGCTCTTGGAGGAAAGATTTTCTTGGAACATAATCAACCATAGAAGTTTGGAGATGGATTGCTGCTTGTAGAAGGATTTTTGGTGACTTGGGAATCGAGGATGCAACTAAGAGGAAGCTTGCATCGAGACAGCTTCAGGGAAGAGCTGCTGATTGGTGGGGTTCTATCACTATTGATACTCCAGAAGAAGAGATTACTTGGGAGGAATTCCAAGTTAGATTTGAAGCTAAGTTCATCTCTACGGCTCAGAAATCTATTCTGTTTAAGAAGTTTGTGGAGCTCAAGCAAGGTGGGAAACCAGTTCTTGAGTATGTTTCTGAGTTTGAAGCTTTGTCCAAGTATGCTCGGTCGTATATTGAATCTCCCTAACAGAAGAATGAGAATTTTGTGACAGGATTGGACAGTTATCTTGGGAGACGGTTGGTGGATCATTTGGACGATCCGTTTGAGAAGCTTGTGGAGAAAGCTCTCAGGCATGAGAGGTTGTTTCCTAAGGAAGGGTCTGTTGTTGCTGTGACCAAGGAAAAGCTTATGGCCTTCGTTTTGATAGGTTATGGCTCTCGTAACTCTAAACGAGCCAGAAGTTATAACCGTCCGAATAATCAATATCTACAGGGTGCAACATTCGCGGTGCAAGGTGCAACATCCGTCTGAAATGGCGAAACAGTGCCGTACGACTTTTAGAAATGCGTGAATGGATTTGAAACGGAACAGTACCATGGTGCACCACTCTCCAGCGATGGTAAATCGAAGACGAGGAATGGTAATCCCTCTTTACCGTAAAAATCCGGTGTCGAAAAAAAGAAGGGTAAAAAACTTACGAGACCCGATTGAGATTCGGGTTGTCCTCTTTGGGCATTAATCTTTCCGTTGACGGCTGAAAGCAGTCAAAGCCGTAGAACTCACCGTGGCCTTCGTGTTGACCGGTTATGGCTCCCGTAACTCTAAACAAGCCGGAAGTTATGGCCGTCCGAATAATCGATATCTACAGGGTGCAACATCCGCGGTGCAAGGTGCAACATCCGTCCGAAATGGCGAAACAGTGCCATACGACTTTTAGAAATGCGTGCATGGATTTGAAACGGAAAAGTACCATGGTGCACCACTCTCCAGCGATGGTAAATCGAAGACGAGCCACGGTAATCCCGTTTTACCGTAAAAATACGGTGTCGAAAAAATGAAGGGTAAAAAACTTACGACACCCGATTGAGATTCGGTTTGTCCTTTTTGGGCATTAATCTTTCCGTTGACGGATGAAAGCGATCAATGCCGTAGAACTCATCGTGGCCTTCGTTTTGACAGGTTATGGCTCCCGTAACTCAAAACTAGCCAGAAGTTATGGCCGCCCGAATAATCGATATCTACAAGGTGCAACATCCGCGGTGCAAGGGGCAACATCCATCTGAAATGGCGAAACAGTGCCGTACGACTTATAGAAATACGTGCATGGATTTGAAACGGAACAGTACCATGGTGCACCACTCTCCAGCGATGGTAAATCGAAGACGAGGCACGGTAATCCCGCTTTACCGTAAAAATCCGGTGTCGAAAAAACGAAGGGTAAAAAACTTACGAGACGCGATTGAGATTCGGGTTGTCCTTTTTGGGCATTAATCTATCCGTTGATGGCTGAAAGCGGTCAAAGCCATAGAACTCATCGTGGTCTTCGTTTTGACAGGTTATGGCTCCCGTAACTCTAAACGAGCCAGAAGTTATGGCCGTCCGAATAATCGATATCTACAGGGTGCAACATCCGCGGTGCAAGGTGCAAAATCCGTCCGAAATGGAGAAACTGTGTCGTACGACTTTTAGAAATGCGCGCATGAATTTGAAACGGAACAGTACCATGGTGCACCTCTCTCCAGCGATGGTAAATCGAAGGCGAGGCACTGTAATCCCGTTTTACCGTAAAAATCCGGTGTCGAAAAAACGAAGGTTAAAAAACTTATGAACCTCGATTGAGATTCGGATTGTCCTTTTCGGGCATAAATCTATCCGTTGACGGCTGAAAGCTGTCAAAGCTGTAGAACTCACCGTGGCCTTCGTTTTGACAGGTTATGGCTCCCGTAACTCTAAACGAGCCAGAAGTTATGACCGTCCGAATAATCGATATCTATAGGGTGCAACATCCACGGTGCAAGGTACAACATCCGTCCGAAATGGCGAAACGGTGCCGTACGACTTTTAGAAATGCGTGCATGCATTTGAAACGGAACAGTACCATGGTGCACCACTCTCCAACGGTGGTAAATCGAAGACGAGGCACGGTAATCCCGTTTTACCGTAAAAATCCGGTGTCGAAAAATCGAAGGGTAAAATACGTACGAGACCCGATTGAAATTCGGGTTGTCCTTTTCGGGCATTAATCTATTCGTTGACGGCTGAAAGCTGTCAAAGCTGTAGAACTCACCGTGGCCTTCGTTTTGACAGGTTATGGCTCCCGTAACTCTAAACGAGCCAGAGTTATTACCATCCAAATAATCAATATCTACAGGGTGCAACATTCGCGGTGCAAGGTGCAACATCCGCCCGAAATGGCGAAACAGTGCCGTATGACTTTCAGAAATGCATGAATGGATTTGAAACGGAATAGTACCATGGTGCACTACACTCTAGAGATGGTAAATCGAAGACGAGGCACGGTAATCCCGCTTTACCGTAAAAATCCGGTGTCGAAAAAACGAAAGGTAAAAAACTTACGAGACCCGATTGAGATTCGGGTTGTCCTCTTTAGGCATTAATCTTTCCATTGACGGCTGAAAGCGGTCAAAGCCGTAGAACTCACCGTGACCTTCGTTTTGACAGGTTATGGCTCTCGTAACTCTAAACGAGCCAGAAGTTATGGCCGTCCGAATAATCGATATCTAAAGGGTGCAACATCCGCGGTGCAAGGTGCAACATCCGTCCGAAATGGCGAAACAGTGCCGTACGACTTTTAGAAATGCATGCATGGATTTGAAACGAAACAGTACCATGGTGCACCACTCTCCAGCGATGGTAAATCGAAGACGAGCCACGGTAATACCGTTTTACCGTAAAAATACGGTGTCGAAAAAATGAAGGGTAAAAAACCTACGACACCCGATTGAGATTCGGTTTGTCCTTTTTGGGCATTAATCTATCTATTGACGGCTGAAAGCGGTCAAAGCCGTAGAACTCATCGTGGCCTTCGTTTTGGCAGGTTATGGCTCCCGTAACTCTAAACGAGCAAGAAGTTATGGCCGTCCGAATAATCGATATCTACAGGGTGCAACCTCCGCGGTGCAAGGTGCAACATCCGTCTGAAATGGCGAAACAGTGCCGTATGACTTTTAGAAATGCGTGCATGGATTTGAAACGGAACACTACAATGGTGCACCACTCTCCAGCGATGGTAAATCGAAGACGAGCCACGGTAATCCCGTTTTACCGTAAAAATACGGTGTCGAAAAAATGAAGGGTAAAAAACTTACGACACCCGATTGAGATTCGGTTTGTCCTTTTTGGGCATTAATCTATCCATTGATGGCTGAAAGCTGTCAAACCCGTAGAACTTATCGTGGCCTTCGTTTTGACAGGTTATGGCTCCTGTAACTCTAAACGAGCCAGAAGTTATGGCCGTCCGAATAATCGATATCTACATGGTGCAACATCCGCGGTGCAAGGTGCAACATCTGTCCGAAATAGCGAAACAGTGTCGTACGACTTTTAGAAATGCATGCATCGATTTGAAACAGAACAGTACCATGGTGCACCACTCTCCAGCGACGGAAAATCGAAGGCCAGCCACGGTAATCCTGTTTTACCGTAAAAATCCACGTGTCGAAAAAACGAAGGGTAAAAAACTTACGAGACCCGATTGAGATTCGGGTTGTCCTTTTTGGGCATTAATCTATCCGTTGACGGCTGAAAGCTGTCAAAGCCGTAGAACACAACGTGGCCTTCGTTTTGACAGGTTATAGCTCCCGTAACTCTAAACGAGCCAGAAGTTATGGCCGTCCGAATAATCGATATCTACAGGGTGCAACATCCGCGGTGCAAGGTGCAACATCCGTCCGAAATGGCGAAACAGTGTCGTACGACTTTTAGAAATGCGTGCATGGATTTGAAACGAAACAGTACCATGGTGCACCACTTTCAAGCGATGGTAAATCGAATACGAGGCACGGTAATCCCGTTTTACCGTAAAAATCCGGTGTCGAAAGACGAAGGGTAAAAAACTCACGAGACCCGATTGAGATTCGGGTTGCCCTTTTAGGGCATTAATCTATCCGTTGACGGCTGAAAGCTGTCAAAGCCGTAGAACTCATCGAGGCCTTCGTTTTGACAGGTTATGGCTCCCGTAACTCTAAACGAGCCAGAAGTTATAGTTGTCCGAATAATCGATATCTACAGGGTGCAACATCCAAGGTGCAAGGTGCAACATCTGTCTGAAATGGCGAAACAGTGCCGTACGACTTTTAGAAATGCGTGCATGGATTTGGAACGGAACAGTACCATGGTGCACCACTCTACAGCGATGGGAAGTCGAAGATGGACCACGGTAATCCCGTTTTACCGTAAAAATCCACGTGTCGAAAAAACGAAGGGTAAAAAACTTACGAGACCCGATTGAGATTCGGGTTTTCCTTTTTGGGCATTAATCTATCCGTTGATGGCTGAAAGCTGTCAAAGCCGTAGAACTCATCGAGGCCTTCGTTTTGACAGGTTATGGCTCCCGTAACTCTAAACGAGCCAGAAGTTATGGTCGTCCGAATAATCGATATCTACAGGGTGCAACATTCATGGTGCAAGGTGCAACATCCGTCCGAAATGGCGAAACAGTGCCGTACGACTTTTAGAAAAGCGTGCATGGATTTGAAACGGAATAGTACCATGGTGCACCACTCTCCAGCGATGCTAAATCGAAGGCGAGGCACGGTAATCCCGTTTTACCGTAAAAATCCGGTGTCGAAAAAACGAAGGGTAAAAAACTTACGAGACCCGATTGAGATTCGGGTTGTCCGTTTTGGGCATTAATCTATCCGTTGAGGGCTGAAAGCTGTCATAGCCGTAGAACTCATCGTGGCCTACGTTTTCACAAGTTATGGCTCCCGTAACTCTAAACGAGCCAGAAATTATGGCCGTTCGAATAATCGATATCTACAGGGTGCAACATCCGCGGTGCAAGGTGCAACATTCGTCCGAAATGGTAAAACAGTGTTGTACGACTTTTAGAAAAGCGTGCATGGATTTGAAACGGAACAGTACCATGGTGCACCACTCTCCAGCGATGGTAAATCGAAGGCGAGGCACGGTAATCCCGTTTTACCGTAAGAATCCGGTGTCGAAAAAACGAAGGGTAAAAAACTTACGAGACCCGATTGAGATTCGTGTTGTCCGTTTTGGGCATTAATCTATCCGTTGACGGCTGAAAGCTGTCATAGCCGTAGAACTTATCGTGACCTTCGTTTTCACAAGTTATGGCTCCCGTAACTCTAAACGAGCCAGAAGTTATGGCCGTCCGAATAATCGATATCTACAGGGTGCAACATCCGCGGTGCAAGGTGCAACATCCGTCCGAAATGGCGAAACAGTGCCGTACGACTTTTAGAAATACGTGCATGGATTTGAAACGGAACAGTACCATGGTGCACCACTCTCCAACGATGGTAAATCGAAGACGAGGCACGGTAATCCCGCTTTACCGTAAAAATTCGGTGTCGAACAAACGAAGGGTAAAAAACTTACGAGACCCGATTGAGATTCGGGTTGTCCTTTTTGGGCATTAATCCATCTGTTGATGGCTGAAAGCTGTAGAACTCACCGTGGCCTTCGTTTTGACAGGTTATGGCTCCCGTAACTCTAAACGAGCCAGAAGTTATGGCCGTCCGAATAATCGATATCTAAAGGGTGCAACATCCGCGGTGCAAGGTGGAACATCCGTCCGAAATGGCAAAACTGTGTCGTACGACTTTTAGAAAAGCGTGCATGGATTTGAAATGGAATAGTACCATGGTGCACCACTCTCCAGCGATGGTAAATCGATGGCGAGGCACGGTAATCCCGTTTTACCGTAAAAATCCGGTGTCGAAAAAACGAAGGGTAAAAAACTTACGAGACCCGATTGAGATTCGGGTTGTCCTTTTTGGGCATTAATCTATCCGTTGACGGCTGAAAGTAGTCAAAGCCGTAGAACTCATCGTGTCCTTCGTTTTGACAGGTTATGGCTCCCGTAACTCTAAACGAGCCAGAAGTTATGGTCGTCCGAATAATCGATATCTACAGGGTGCAACATCCGCGGTGCAAGGTGCAGCATCCATCCGAAATGGCGAAACAGTGTCGTACGACTTTTAGAAATGCGTGCATGGATTTGAAACGGAACAGTACCATGGTGCACCACTCTCCAGCAATGGTAAATCGAAGACGAGGTACGGTAATCCCGTTTTACTAAAAATCCGGTGTCGAAAAAACGAAGGGTTAAAAACTTACGAGACCCGATTGAGATTCGGGTTGTCCTTTTTGGGCATTAATCTATCCGTTGACGGCTGAAAGTAGTCAAAGCCGTAGAACTCATCGTGTCCTTCGTTTTGACAGGTTATGGCTCCCGTAACTCTAAACGAGCCAGAAGTTATGGTCGTCCGAATAATCGATATCTACAGGGTGCAACATCCGCGGTGCAAGGTGCAGCATCCATCTGAAATGGCGAAACAGTGTCGTACGACTTTTAGAAATGCGTGCATGGATTTGAAACGGAACAGTACCATGGTGCACCACTCTCCAGCAATGGTAAATCGAAGACGAGGTACGGTAATCCCGTTTTACTAAAAATCCGGTGTCGAAAAAACGAAGGGTTAAAAACTTACGAGACCCGATTGAGATTCGGGTTGTCCTTTTTGGGCATTAATCTATCCGTTGACGGTTGAAAGCTGACAAAGCCATAGAACTCATCGTGGCCTTCGTTTTGACAGGTTATGGCTCCCGTAACTCTGAATGAGCCAGAAGTTATTGCCGTCCGATTAATCGATATCTACAGGGTGCAACATCCGCGGTGCAAGGTGCAACATCCGTTCGAAATGGCGAAATAGTGGCGTAGGACTTTTAGAAATGCATGCATGGATTTGAAACGGAACAGTACCATGGTGCACCACTCTCCAGCTATGGTAAATCAAAGGCGTGGCACGGTAATCCCGTTTTACCGTAAAAATCCGGTGTCGAAAAAACGAAGGGTAAAAAACTTACGAGACCCGATTGAGATTCGGGTTGTCCTTTTTGGGCATTAATCTATCCGTTGATGGCTGAAAGCGGTCAAAGCCGTAGAATTCGTCGTGGCCTTCGTTTTGACTGGTTATGGCTCCCGTAACTCTAAACGAGCCAGAAGTTATGGCCGTCCGAATAATCGATATCTACAGGGTGCAACATCCGCGGTGCAAGGTGCAACATCCGTCCGAAATGGCGAAACATTGTCGTACGACTTTTAGAAATGCGTGCATGGATTTGAAACAGAACAGTACCATGGTGCACCACTCTCCAGCGATGGTAAATCGAAGACGAGGCACGGTAATCCCATTTTACCGTAAAAATCCGGTGTCGAAAAAACGAAGGGTAAAAAAACTTACGAGACCTGATTGAGATTCGGGTTGTCCTTTTTGGGCATTAATCTATCCGTTGATGGCTAAAAGCTGTCAAAGCTGTAGAACTCATCGTGGCCTTCGTTTTGACAGGTTATGGCTCCGGTAACTCTAAACGAGCCAGAAGTTATGGTCGTCCGAATAATCGATATCTACAGGGTGCAACATCCGCGGTGCAAGGTGCAACATCCGTCCGAAATGGCGAAACTGTGCCGTACGACTTTTAGAAAAGCGTGCATGGATTTGAAACGGAACAGTACCATGGTGCACCACTCTCCAGCGATGGTAAATCGAAGGTGAGGCACGGTAATCCCGTTTTACCGTAAAAATCCGGTGTCGAAAAAACGAAGGGTAAAAAACTTACGAGACCCGATTGAGATTCGTGTTGTCCGTTTTGGGCATTAATCTATCCGTTGACGGCTGAAAGCTTTCATAGCCGTAGAACTCATCGTGGCCTTCGTTTTCACAAGTTATGGCTCTCGTAACTCTAAACGAGCCAGAAGTTATGGACGTCCAAATAATTGATATCTATAGGGTGCCACATCCGCGGTGCAAGGTGCAACATCCGTCCGAAATGGCGAAACAGTGTCGTACGACTTTTAGAAATGTGTGCATGGATTTGAAACGGAACAGTACCATGGTGCAACACTCTCCAGCGATGGTAAATCGATGATGAGGCACGGTAATCCCGTTTTACCGTAAAAATCCGATGTCGAAAAAATGAAGGATAAAAAACTTACGAGTCCCGATTGAATTCGGGTTGTCCTTTTTGGACATTAATCTATCCGTTGATGGGTGAAAGCTGTCAAAGTCCGTAGAACTCAACGTGGCCTTCGTTTTGACAGGTTATGGCTCCCGTAACTCTAAACGAGCCAGAAGTTATGGCCGTCCGAATAATCGATATCTACAGGGTGCAACATCCGCGGTGCAAGGTGCAACATCCGTCCGAAATGGCGAAACTGTGCCGTACGACTAGTAGAAAAGCGTGCATGGATTTGAAACGGAACATTACCATGGTGCACCACTCTCCAGCGATGGTAAATCGAAGGAGAGGCACGGTAATCCCGTTTTACCGTAAAAATCCGGTGTCGAAAAAACGAAGGGTAAAAAACATACGAGACCCGATTAAGATTCGGGTTGTCCGTTTTGGGCATTAATCTATCCGTTGACGGCTGAAAGCTGTCATCACCGTAGAACTCATCGTGGCCTTCGTTTTCAAAAGTTATGGCTCCCGAAACACTAAACGAGTCAGAAGTTATGGCCGTCTGAATAATCGATATCTATAGGGTGCAACATCCGCGGAGCAAGGTGCAACATTCGTCCGAAATGGCGAAACAATGCCGTACGACTTTTAGAAGTGCGTGCATGGATTTGAAACGGAACAGTACCATGGTGCACCACTCTCCAGCGATGGTTCATCGAAGACGAGCCACGGTAATCCCGTTTTACCGTAAAAATCCGATGTCGAAAAAACGAAGGGTAAAAAACTTGCGAACCTCGATTGAGATTCGGGTTGTCCTTTTCGGGCATTAATCTATCCACTGATAGCTAAAAGCTGGCAAAGCTGTAGAACTCACCGTGGCCTTCGTTTTGACAGGTTACGGCTCCCGTAACTCTAAACGAGCCAGAAGTTATGGTTGTCCGAATAATCGATATATACAGGGTGTAACATCCGCGGTGCAAGGTGCAACACCAGTCCGAAATGGCGTGACAGTGCCATACGACATTTAGAAAAGCGTGGATGGATTTGAAACGGAATAGTACCATGGTGCACCACTCTCCAGCGATGGTAAATCGAAGGCGAGGCACGGTAATCCCGTTTTACCGTAAAAATCCGGTGTCGAAAAAACGAAGGGTAAAAAACTTACGAGACCCGATTGAGAATCGTGTTGTCCGTTTTAGGCATTAATCTATCCGTTGACGGCTGAAAGCTGTCATAATCGTAGAACTCATCGTGGCCTTCGTTTTCACAAGTTATGGCTCCTGTGACTCTAAACGAGCCAGAAGTTATGGCCGTCCGAATAATCGATATCTACAGGGTGCAACATTCGTGGTGCAAGGTGCAACATCCGTCCAAAATGGCTAAACAGTGTCGTACGACTTTTAGAAATACGTGCATGGATTTGAAACGGAACAGTACCATGGTGCAACACTCTCCAGCGATGGTAAATCGATGATGAGGCACGGTAATCCCGTTTTACCGTAAAAATCCGGTGTCCAAAAAACGAAGGGTAAAAAACTTACAAGTCCCGATTTAGATTCGGGTTGTCCTTTTTGGGCATTAATCTATCCGTTGACGGGTGCAAGCTGTCAAAGCCGTAGAACTCAACGTGGCCTTCGTTTTGACAGGTTATGTCTCCCGTAACTCTAAACGAGCCAGAAGTTATGGCCGTCCGAATAATCGATATCTACAGGGTGCAACATCCGCGGTGCAAGGTGCAACATCCGTCCGAAATGGCGAAACTGTGCCGTACGACTTTTAGAAAAGCATGCATGGATTTGAAACAGAACAATACCATGGTGCACCACTCTCCAGCGATGGTAAATCGAAGGCGAGGCACGGTAATCCCGTTTTACCGTAAAAATCCGGTGTCGAAAAAACGAAGGGTAAAAAACTTATGAGACCCGATTAAGATACGGGTTGTCCGTTTTGGGCATTAATCTATCCGTTGACGGCTGAAAGCTGTCATCGCCGTAGAACTCAACGTGGCCTTCGTTTTCAAAAGTTATGGCTCCCGTAACTCTAAACGAATCAGAAGATATGGCCGTCCGAATAATCGATATCTACAGGGTGCAACATCCGCAGTGCAAGGTGCAACATTCGTCCCAAATGGCAAAACAGTGTCGTACGACTTTTAGAAATGCGTGCATGGATTTGAAACGGAACAGTACCATGGTGCAACACTCTCCAGCGATGGTACATCGAAGACGAGCCACGGTAATCCCGTTTTACTGTAAAAATCCGGTGTCAAAAAAACGAAGGGTAAAAAACTTACGAACCCCGATCGAGATTCTGGTTGTCCTTTTCAGGCATTAATCTATTCGTTGACGGCTGAAAGCTGTCAAAGCGGTAGAACTCACCGTGGCCTTCGTTTTGACAGGTTATGGCTCCCGTAACTCTAAACGAGCCAGAAGTTATGACCGTCCGAATAATCGATATCTACAGGGTGCAACATCCGCGGTGCAAGGTGCAACATCCGTCCGAAATTGCGAAACAGTGTCGTATGACTTTTAGAAATGCGTGCATGGATTTGAAACGGAACAGTACCATGGTGCACCACTCTCCAGCGATGGGAAGTCGAAGACGGGCCACGGTAATCCTGTTTTACCGTAAAAATCCACGTGTCGAAAAAACAAAGGGTAAAATACTTTCGAGACCCGATTGAGATTCGGGTTGTCCTTTTCGGCATTAATCTATCTGTTGATGGCTGAAAGCTGTCAAAGCCGTAGAACTCATCGAGGCCTTCGTTTTGACAGGTTATGGCTCCCGTAACTCTAAACTAGCCAGAACTAATGGCCGTTTGAATAATCGATATCTACAGGGTGCAACATCCACGGTGCATGGTGCAACATCCGACCGAAATGGTGAAACAGGCCGTACGACTTTTAGAAATGCGTGCATGGATTTGAAACGGAACAGTACCATGGTGCACCACTCTCCAGCGGTGGGAAGTCGAAGACGGGCCACGATAATCCCGTTTTACCGTAAAAATCCACATGTCGAAAAAACGATGGGTAAGAAACTTACGAGACCCGATTGAGATTCGGGTTGTCCTTTTTGGGCATTAATCTATCCGTTGACGGCTGAAAGCTTTCAAAGCCGTAGAACTCATCGAGGCCTTCTTTTTGACAGGTATGGCTCCCGTAACTCTAAACGAGCCAGAAGTTATGTCCGTTTGAATAATCGATATCAACAGGGTGCAACATCCACGGTGCAAGGTGCAACATTCGTCCGAAATGGTGAAACAGTGCCGTACGACTTTTAAAAATGCGTGCATGGATTTGAAATGGAAAAGTACCATGGTGCACCACTCTCATACGATGGGAAGTCGAAGACGGGCCACCGTAATCCCGTTTTACCGTAAAAATCCACGTGTCGAAAAAACGAAGGGTAAAAAACTTACGACACCCGATTGAGATTCGGGTTGTCCTTTTTGGGCATTAATCCATCCGTTGACGGCTAAAAGCTGTCAAAGCCGTAGAACTCATCGAGGCCTTCGTTTTGATAGGTTATGGCTCCCGTAACTCTAAACGAGCCAGAAGTTATGGCCATCTGAATAATCGATATCTACAGGGTGCAACATCCACGGTGCAAGGTGCAACATCCTTTCGAAATGGCGAAACAGTGCCGTACGACTTTTAGAAATGTGTGCATGGATTTGAAACGGAACAATACCATGGTGCACCACTCTCAAGCGATGGGAAGTCGAAGACGGGCCACGGTAATCCCGTTTTACCGTAAAAATCCACGTGTCAAAAAAACGAAAGTTAAAAACTTACGAGACCCGATTGAGATTCGGGTTGTCCTTTTTGGGCATTAATCTATCCGTTGACGGCTGAAAGCAGTCAAAGCCGTAGAACTCATCGAGGCCTTCGTTTTGACAGGTTATGGCTCCCGTAACTCTAAACGAGCCAGAAGTTATGGCCGTCCGAATAATCGATACCTACAGGGTGCAGCATCCACGGTGCAAGGTCCAACATCCGTACGAAATGGCGAAACAGTGCCGTACGACTTTTAGAAATGCGTGCATGGATTTGAAACGGAACAGTACCATGGTGCACCACTCTCCATCGATGGTAAATCGAAGGCCAGCCACGGTAATCCTGTTTTACCGTAAAAATCCACGTGTCGAAAAAACAAAGGGTAAAAAACTTACGAGACCCGATCGAGATTCGGGTTGTCCTTTTTGGGCATTAATCTATCCATTGAAGGCTGAATGCTGTCAAAGCCGTAGAACTTATCGACGCCTTCGTTTTGACAGGTTATGGCTCCCGTAACTCTAAACGAGCCTGAAGTTATGGCCGTCCGAATAATCGATATCTACAGGGTGCAACATCCACGGTGCAAGGTGCAACATCCGTCCGAAATGGCGAAACAGTGCCGTACGACTTTTAGAAATTCTTGCATGGATTTGAAACGGAACAGTACCATGGTGCACCACTCTCCAGCGATGGGAAGTCGAAGACGGGCCACGGTAATTCTGTTTTACCGAAAAAATCCACGTTCCGAAAAAACGAAGGGTAAAAAACTTACGAGACCCGATCGAGATTCGGGTTGTCCTTTTTGTGCATTAATCTATCCGTTGACGGCTAAAAGCTGTCAAATCCATAGAACTCATCGAGGCCTTCGTTTTGACAGGTTATGGCTGCCGTAATTCTAAACGAGCCAGAAGTTATGGCCATCCGAATAATCGAAATCTACAGGGTGCAACATCCACGGTGCAAGTTGCAACATCCGTCCGAAATGGCGAAACAGTGCCGTAGGACTTTTAGAAATGCGTGTATGGATTTGAAATGGAACAGTACCATAGTGCACCACTCTCCAGCGATGGTAAATCGAGGACCAGCCACCGTTATCCCGTTTTACCGTAAAAATCCACGTGTCGAAAAAACGAAGGTTAAAAAAGTTAGAGACCCGATTGAGATTCGGGTTGTCCTTTTTGGGAATTAATCTATCCGTTGATGGATGAAAGCTGTCAAAGCCGTAGAACTCATCGAGGCCTTCCTTTTGACATGTTATGGCTCCCGTAACTCTAAACGAGCCAGAAGTTATGGCCGTCCGAATAATCGATATCTATAGGGTGCAACATCCACGGTGCAAGGTGCAACATCCGTCCGAAATGGCGAAACAGTGCCGTACGACTTTTAAAAATGCATGCATGGATTTGAAATGGAACAGTACCATAGTGCACCACTCTCCAGCGATGGTAAATCGAGGACCAGCCACCGTTATCCCGTTTTACCGTAAAAATCCACGTGTCGAAAAAACAAAGGTTAAAAAAGTTACGAGACCCGATTGAGATTCGGGTTGTCCTTTTTGGGCATTATTCTATCCGTTGACGGCTGAAAGCGGTCGAAGCCATAGAACTCATCGACGCCTTCGTTTTGACATGTTATGGCTCCCGTAACTCTAAACGAGCCAGAAGTTATGGCCGTCCGAATAATCGATATCTACAGGGTGCAACATCCACGGTGCAAGGTGCAACATCCGTCCGAAATGGCGAAACAGTGTCGTACGACTTTTAGAAATACGTGCATGGGTTTGAAACGGAACAGTACCATGGTGCACCACTCTCCAGCGATGGTAAATCGAAGACCAACCACTGTAATCCCGTTTTTCCGCAAAATTCCTCGTGTCGAAAAAACGAAGGGTAAAAAACTTACGAGACACGATTGAGATTCAGGTTGTCCTTTTTGAGAATTAATCTATCCATTGAAGGGTGAAAGCTGTCAAAGCCATAGAACTCATCGAGGCCTTCGTTTTGACAGATTATGGCTCCCGTAACTCTAAACGAGCCAGAAGTTATGGCCGTCCGAATAATCGATATCTACAGGGTGCAACATCCACGGTGCAAGGTGCAACATCCGTCCGAAATGGCGAAACAGTGCCGTATGACTTTTAGAAATGCGTGCATGGATTTGAAACGGAACAGTACCATGGTGCACCACTCTCCAGCGATGGGAAGTCGAAGATGGGCCACGGTAATCCTGTTTTACCGTAAAAATCCACGTGTCGAAAAAACGAAGGGTAAAAAACTAACGAGACCCGATTAAGATTCGGTTTGTTCTTTTTGGGCATTAATCTTTCCGTTGACGGCTAAAAGCTGTAAAAGCCCTAGAACTCATCGAGGCCATTGTTTTGACAGGTTATGGCTCCTGTAACTCTAAACGAGCCAGAAGTTATGGCCATTTGAATAATCGATATCAATAGGGTGCAACATCCACGGTGCAAGGTGCAACATCCGTCCGAAATGGTGAAACAGTGTCGTACGACTTTTAAAAATGCGTGCATAGATTTGAAACGGAACAGTACCATGGTGCACCCCTCTCCAGCGATGGGAAGTCGAAGACGGGCCACGATAATCCCGTTTTACCGTAAAAATCCACGTCTCGAAAAAACGAAGGGTAAAAAACTTACGAGACCCGATCGAGATTCGGGTTGTCCTTTTTGGGCATTAGTCTATCCGTTGACGGCTGAAAGCTGTCAAAGCCGTAGAACTCATCGAGGCCTTCGTTTTGACAGGTTATGGCTCCCGTGACTCTAAACGTGCCAGAAGTTATGGCCGTCCGAATAATCGATATCTACAGGGTGCAACATCCACGGTGCAAGGTGCAACATCCGTCCGAAATGGCGAAACAGTACCGTACGACTTTTAGAAATGCGAGCATCGATTTGAAACGGAACAGCACCATGGTGCACCACTCTCCAGCGATGCTAAACCGAAGACCAGCCACCGTAATCCTGTTTTACCGTAAAAATCCACGTGTCGAAAAAACGATGGGTAAAAAACTTACGAGACCCGATTGAGATTCGGGTTGTCCTTTTTGGGCATTAATCTATCCGTTGACGGCTGAAAGCTGTCAAAGCCGTACAACTCATCGAGGCCTTCGTTTTGACAGATTATGGATCCCGTAATTCTAAACGAGCCAGAAGTTATGGCCGTCCGAATAATCGATATCTACAGGGTGCAACATCCACGGTGCAAGGTGCAACATCCGTCCGAAATGGCGAAACAGTGCCGTACGACTTTTAGAAATGCATGCATCGATTTGAAACGGAACAGCACCATGGTGCACCACTCTCCAGCGATGCTAAATCGAAGACCAGCCACCGTAATCCTGTTTTACCGTAAAACTCCACGTGTCGAAAAAACGAAGGGTAAAAAACTTACGAGACCCGATTGAGATTCGAGTTGTCCTTTCTGGGCATTAATCTATCAGTTGATGGCTGAAAGCCGTCAATGCCGTAGAACTCATCGAGGCCTTCGTTTTGACAGGTTATGGCTCCCGTAACTCTAAACGAGCCAGAAGTTATGGCCGTCCGAATAATCGATATCTACAGGGTGCAACATCCACGGTGCAAGGTGCAACATCCGTCCGAAATGGCGAAACAGTGTCGTACGACTTTTATAAATGCGTGTATGGATTTGAAACGGAACAGTACCATGGTGCACCACTCTCCAATGATGGGAAGTCGAAATCGGGCCACGGTAATCCTGTTTTACCGTAAAAATCCACGTGTCAAAAAAACGAAGGGTAAAAAACTTACGAGACCCGATTGAGATTCGGGTTGTCCTTGTTGGGCATTAATCTATCCATTGATGGCTGAAAGCTTTCAAAGCCGTAGAACTCATCGAGGCCTTCGTTTTGACAGGTTATGGCTCCCGTAACTCTAAACGAGCCAGAAGTTATGTCCGTCCGAATAATCGATATCTACAGAGTGCAACATCCACGGTGCAAGTTGCGACATCCGTCCGAAATGGCGAAACGGTGCCGTACGACTTTTAGAAATGCGTGCATGGATTTGAAGCAGAACAGTACCATGGTGCACCACTCTCCGGCGATGGGAAGTCGAAGACGGGCCACGGTAATCCCGTTTTACCGTAAAAATCCACGTGTCGAAAAAACGAAGGGTAAAAAACTTACGAGACCCGATTGAGATTCGGGTTGTCCTTTCTGGGCATTAATCTATCCGTTGATGGCTGAAAGCTGTCAAAGCCGTAGAACTCATCGAGGCCTTCGTTTTGACAGGTTATGGCTCCCGTGACTCTAAACGAGCCAGAAGTTATGTCCGTCCGAATAATCGATATCTACAGGGTGCAACATCCACGGTGCAAGGTGCAACATCCGTCCGAAATGGCGAAACAGTGTCGTACGACTTTTAGAAATGCGTGCATGGATTTGAAACGGAACAGTACCATGGTGCACAACTCTCCAGCGATGGAAAATCGAAGGCCAGCCACGGTAATCCTGTTTTACCGTAAAAATCCACGTGTCGAAAAAACGAAGGGTAAAAAACTTACGAGACCCGATTGAGATTCGGGTTATCCTTTTTGGGCATTAATCTATCCATTGACGGCTGAAAGCGGTCAAAGCCATAGAACTCATCGAGGCTTTCGTTTTGACAGGTTATGGCTTTCGTAACTCTAAACGAGCCAGAAGTTATGGCCGTCCGAATAATCGATATCTGCAGGGTGCAACATCCACGGTGCAAGGTGCAACATCCGTCCGAAATGGCGAAACAGTGTCGTACGACTTTTAGAAATGCATGCATAGATTTGAAACGGAACAGCACCTTGGTGCACCACTCTCCAGCGATGGGAAGTCGAAGACGGGCCACGGTATTCCTGCTTTACCGTAAAAATCCACGTGTCGAAAAAACGAAGGGTAAAAAACATACGAGACGCGATTGAGATTCGGGTTCTCCTTTTTGGGCATTAGTCTATCCGTTGACGGCTGAAAGCTGTCAAAGCCGTTGAACTCATTGAGGCCTTCGTTTTGACAGGTTATGGCTCCCGTAACTCTGAACGAGCCAGAAGTTATGGCCGTCCGAATAATCGATATCTACAGGGTGCAACATCCACGGTGCAAGGTGCAAAATCCGACCGAAATGGCGAAACAGTGCCGTACGACATTTAGAAATGCGTGAATGGATTTGAAGCGGAACAGTACCATGGTGCACCACTCTCCAACGATGGTAAATCGAAGACCAGCCACCGTAATCCCGTTTTACCGTAAAATTCCACGTGTCGAAAAAACGAAGGGTAAAAAACTTACGAGACCGATTGAGATTCGGGTTGTCCTTTTTGGGCATTAATCTATCCGTTGACGGCTGAAAGCTGTCAAAGCCATAGAACTCATCGAGGCCTTCTTTTTGACAGATTATGGCTCCCGTAACTCTAAACGAGCCAAAAGTTATGGCCTTCCGAATAATCGATATCTACAGGGTGCAACATCCACGGTGCAAGGTGCGACATCCGTCCGAAATGGCGAAACAGTGCCGTACGACTTTTAGAAATGCGTGCATGGATTTGAAGCGGAACAGTACTGTTTGCACAAAAAATGGACAAACACCTCCAAGTCGTATTATTTAGTTGATTATATGTAATTTTCAATGATTTTAGATGAGTATGTAAATATGAGAAAAGTAGGGGCTGAAATGTAAAAGACACACAGATTTATAGTGGTTCGGCCAGAATGTGCCTACGTCCACTTTATATGTTATTATCTTCTTTCTTTCAGGTTACAAGTACAATGCGTTGTATACAAGTGTATGAAAGTAGTTTGAAAGTTCCTTCCTTGCTTGAGCTCTCAAACTTGTCTGCCATTGTTGTACCCCTGCCCCTCTATTTATAGAATGAGGTAGGGGGCAGGGGTCTTGGAAGTATATAACTGCTGGTGGGCCCGGGCTGAAGCAATTTGGCCTGGCACTTCTGGTTCGGCGAGGCTTCATTCGGTAGAGCTTGGACTGGTGATGGTGGTGTGTGAAGTGGATTGCTGAAGCCTTGATTCGGTGGTAGTGTTGGAGTGGCAGTGGAGTTGATTCGGTCGTGGTTGGTTTGGTGGTAGGGTATTGGAGTTGGTCCGGTGGAGATGTGATGGGAAGGTGGTTCGGCAATAGTGTGGTCCGGTGGTGGTATTCGGCGGGACATGGACCGGCTATGCCGAATGGAAAGGGGCTGGTAATGCCGGATGGACATGGCTCGTGCTGCCGAATGGAGCTTCCATGCCGAATGGACTTGTGCTCGTGCTGCCGAATGAAGCTTCATGCGTGAGTGCCGAGTGTTCCTTGGCCTTGGTGAATGAACTGGAGGTTATTCATGTCGAATGAGCTATGGCTTGCATTGTCGAATGGTAAAGAGGCCGGTCATGCTGAATGAAGTGGTGACTGCGAACCCGGGTGAAACAGACGCTTCGTTGTCTCAAGATCTTCTGGGTGAGAATTCGCCCAACATTTGCCCCCCAAAGTGGGGCACGTGCTTGCATGTGTCGCGCTTTGTTTCCCTGCGGCAAGAAGGCGTGTTTTGTAATGTCATGGGCTGGATGTTCATATCCTGTTGAGGTCCTGCAAAGGGATTTACAGTTTTAGTATGATTTCAAACGATGACCGTTCGTGGTCGAAACGTTCGGGATGAAGTGAATTGCGCCGTTCGAGGCGAGTTGGTGTGCCCCGAGGGGGCTTTGCATTATCGATGCCAGGTTCACGTTAGAGTGATTCCCTGGATCGTTTGTCAAGGTGGTTTATCGCCAGCTCAGGGCATGCCTAGGGATCGTTCGTGATCCCGTACATGTGTAAGTAGCTTAGCCATTTCGTAATTATCAGAGTCAACTATCCGTCTCACCTATGAGTTTAAAAAGACGTGTCAAAGTGTAAATTCCCACGATGATAGGGTAAATGACCATTCAGAGCGTGCCTATGGACCATTCGTGGTCGCGTACACGTGTGAACGATTTAATTCATGCTAGTGGGAGTTTTACGACTTATTCATCGTTGTCATAATCTTATTTTATTAGTTAGTTCTGGAGTTCGGTACTTATCTGAGTGAAGCGCCCTGCGTGCCCCCAGTTCCTGGTCTTGGACGGTAGATAGAGGGTTCCATTCGGTTCTTGGTTGGTCCGGCTATTCTCATCCGGCTTCTGGTGGTCCGGTATCATTGGTCCGGTTGGGCGAGACATCTGGTTCGGTGGTTGTGAGTTTGCCTATATATAGAGGCCGTACCCCCCTTGTTTTTCTTTACCGAACGAGTAGAGCCGAATCACTCCATTGCCGAATCAAGTGTTTGCCGAACCAACCTTATACCGAACCAGGTATACACTTATTACCGAATACACACGTATGTCCTTGCTTCACCGAATGGGACTACTGCCTTGGAGCCGAATGAGATGAAAACCGAATGGGGTTGAAACCGAATGAACTTGGAAACCGAATGAACTTGGAAACCGAATGAACTTGGAAGCCGAATGAACATGGAAACCGAATGAACATGGAAACCGAATGAACTTGTGATCTGGAAGACTTCAGCTTGCGAATGAAATTCCACACTTGCACGCACTTGTTTGTTTACTTTTCTATTTTCCTTGTTCTAATATTAGGTTTTTCTTGTGCTGCAGAAAATGTCTCGCAAAGCGGAAACACGATCGGATAGAAAGAAGTCTAGAGGCACAGGAGAGCCTTCTTCTTCCTTGCCCCCAGTCCAACCAGGATCCGGGCAACACCGACCTATTCCGAGGTCTCTAGTGGACGGATATGGTCCACAGGAACTTTTGGTCTCTCCCCCGGATTGCTTTCCTAGCTCCCTAAAGGAGGAGCAACTTGACGTCATATCCCGTTCCTTCGGGATAGATAGGGCTCTTATGCTGCTGCCGGGAGATGGAGTGATGCCATATAATCCTCCCGAGGGCTACTTCGCTTTTAGCAGATACCATTGCATGTGCGGCGCTATCCCCCCTATCAACGCTTGGATAGTAAGCTTCACCACATATTTGAAGGTGGCTCCCTTCCAGCTTCAGCCTAACTCATATGCTATCCTGGTGAGCCTCTTTGTCATCTTCCAGAGGAGGTACGGGCGTCCTCCTTCTAACCGGGAGATCCGATACTTGTACAACCTGAGAGGCTATAAGAAGGGGTCTCCGTATATTAGTCTGGAGGCGGCCGTACCCTTCAAACCAGTTCTGGACTTATATTCCAAGTTTACCATGTTCAAGAAAGAGTGGTTCTTCATCAAGGACGATGCTGTTTCTTTCCGCCTTTTCACTTCTGGCTGTAAGATGGATTTCATTTATATTTTCCATGTTTTGACTGTAGTGTTTTTTCTGACATGCTTCTATTTCTGGCTAGCGACAGGTGGTATTGCAGTTGTGGAGGATGATTCCTTGGTGCGAATGGCTGCTGAACTAAAGGCTATTCCGGCACGGGACCGATCGGCCTCCTTCTTGATCAGGAACGCAACCCTCTTGGAGTATAATTTGATCTTACCGCACCAGTCCGTGGTTAAGCAAAGAGACACGGCTGAGGAGAAGGCTGCTAAAGCTAAGGAGGGGGATAAGGTAAAGAGCGGTAAGAGGGAGCCTTTCGCAGAGCGTCCCGTGGTCGGGGGGAAGAAACTGAGGAAGTCCGATGGCCCTTCTCCAAGTACTTGCCCGATTGTCCCGGAGGAGGAAGGTGTAGAAGAGGAGGAAGGAGGCGAAGTTGGAGAAGGGTCGGAGGGTGGAGGAGATGGCGAAGGTCAAGGTGGTAGTGGTGTTGCTGCTCTAACCTCTGAACAAGACCTCGAACTGGATGAGGCTCTCCGTCGGGCCTTCGGGGAGTCGGAGGGAGAGTCGGAAACGGAGAAGGGAACGGAGAAGGCAAAGGAAACCGGCAAAGCTGTGGCTGGCACTGACCCATCCTCTAAGGGTTCCTCAGCTAGGGTGATTCCGGCGATGCAAGGTGAACTTTTGTCTTCTGCCGATTCTATTTTCGATAAGGACTTAGAAATTTTTTACGGTTCACTTCCGTCCTGGAATGAGATCCAGGACTTATTGCAGTATCCCACTCCTCCGCCGGGTTTGTATAACAGATGTGTCTCCTCACTTTTCTTTCTTTTTAACTTAGCACATTTTTTGAATTGCGGATTATTGTATGTTCGTAACACTTGTTCTTTATTCCAGGGGCAGGCCAGGCGGGTAAAACGTCGGATGTTCGACACCGCCTTGAACAATTTAAGTCGAGGAGAGCTTCCGCGAAACCTTCTACTGATCGCACTGGGGACGTAGTCAAGTACCGCCCTCTTCTTGGGGTCATCGAAGAGGGCATTCAGAAAAGGAAGCGGAGCCGTTCCTTATTTGAGTCTTCTTCTGCTTCGCAGCTTCCTACTCTGTCTCCCCCTACTCAGCCTCCTCGTGATACTACGGAGGAGAGCACGGAGCCCTGCCCCCCTCCTCCTCCTTCCAATAGTTCTACTGTCATTCATATAAGGCGTCCCGATGTGCCTCGCCCCGTGCCTCGTGACCCTTTTGCCGGCCATCCTGATTTAGACCCAAGTTTTCGGGACATTTCATTCGATGAGACCACGGGCGAGCACCTACTTCCCCGCAACCCCATGGTAAGAGTGCTGGACGAGGCCAAATCTTTAGATCTTGATTTACTTACTACACGGGTAGTCACCATGGGGGATGAGGCCAAGGCTAATATCGACCGGGTGGCCGCAGAGACCAAGAAGTTAATGGAGCATCATGCTAAGTTGGTCAAGGCCGGGGAAGAGATCGGGAGTGCTAACATTCGGTTGAGGTTAAAGGTTGCCGATCAGGCCAAGCAACTCGCCGACCAAGCCATCCAGATTTCCCAGCATGAGGAAGCCTCCAAGCGTCTGAAAGAGACCATGGAGAAGGCCAGTAGGGCGGAATTACGGAAGATGGAGGTCGCTTGCAGGGAACGGATTAACATAGCTATCGCAACGGTGGATGAGGTTCGAAATGCGGATCTCGAGCGGGTAGAGGAGTTGTCAGGGAGGCTCGAGGCTGCGGAGATGGCTCAGGCCGAGTTGAAGGAGGAGATGGAGGAGATGAGGAGGTCCCTCAAGTTGAAGGAAGAGGAAATGAGGAGGTCACTCCAGGCTGACTGCTTGAGATACCAATCAGAGAGGGACGTCGCCATCACCAAGTTGCAAGCTTCCGAGGCCCGGGTGAGGGAGTTTGAGGAAAACGAGGGGATGATGGATGAGATGTTGCAGGATATGTACTTCCACACTTGGAAGGAGGGCGGCTTGTCTTGGATGGACGATTACCCTCGGGTCATGGCCAAGGTGTATCTCCAGGCTTTAGAGGAGGCCAGGGTGAATGCGGGTAAGGAAGGCGGAGAGGCTTTCAACTTGAGTGCGGTTACTGCTCAGTTCTCAAAGGAGGAGCAAGCGGCGGTGAAGGAGGGGATGCGGCTACTCGCTGCAGAGGAAGCGGGCGTGCAGTTGGATGATGAGGATCAAGCGGCGGATGCTGGTGAGTTATTCTTTTCCCTTTCTTTTCTTTTCGTGTTTTCATAACTTGATCGTTCGTTTAATGAATTCCTCTTCTGATCTGGACAGGTGGGACTTCAGATCCACATGCTGGGGGCTCCGATCCTGCGGCTAAGTAGGCTGGGGGAGTTGGTGATGGAGTGTGGATGCATCTGCCATCTTTTTGTTTCTTTTTTATCACTGTTCATGTTAGTCTTTGATATGCAACTGTAATAAAATTATTTGCAAAGAATAACTTCGTGTGATCTTATAATATAAGCTGATTTTGTCATGTTCAAATGTTGTTGCTATCTTTATGTGCTGTGTGAGAAGTATAATTATGTATATGCCTGTGATTCCACTTGTGTTTGATGTTAAGTTTTTGCTTGAAATATAATTTCACGTTTTGCAATGTCAGTGTATGAATAAGTTATAGTTACGCATTTATGTACAAGAGAAGAGAGTACCGCCCTTTATGTTTTATTCGCAGGCGGTAGCTTTGAGTGTCTTGTGTAACTGTTCACGGGTATAGCAGAGCGCCCTGCTACCCAGCATGCAGGCTTAGAGCCTCATGAGTGAATGCTTCCTATTTGGTTTCCTGTACTTTAGAGTTTGTTATACAGGATAGGAGAAAAATATTTAAATGAAATGGAAATATAGTAAAAGTAAAACTTCCAGTCACGGAAGGCCGTCGATGTGCTTAAGTTCGTGGCAAACGGGTTTTGTAGTCACTTTCCCTAGCTGTGGGTCTTGGAGACATTTGTCACCCATCTTACGCCTCCGCGGGGAGTTTTCTTTTTTACCACAGCCGCACTTAAGACACATCGGAGCCGAGATCGCGCACGGTAACTACCCGAACCATTATGGTCCGTAATCGTGGGTATTATTCGATTTACCGTGGCCGGCTAGCGTGGGTGCCGTTGGCCGTGAACTACCCCTGGCTGGCCACACCTTATGTTGGGGCTTAAAGTAGGTTCACAGTTACCGACGAGCCGAACGCCGTAATGAGCTGCCATCGGCTATAGTCGGCCTTTATGATGACTTATAATCGGCTCATTACAGTTGGCTTTGAGGGCAGGCGCGCAATGAGTTAACCCGCAGCAGAGGGATGCCGGGGCAAAAGAGTCTCATTGGCGAGTGCATAGAATCGTAGCGTACCTGTTAGGCCTAGTCCAGATGAGGCCGCGGTGCGTCTTGAGTGGAGATGCCATAGAATTTTGTTCAACAGAAAGGGATAACGCTTAACAAGTAGCCAAGACATAAAGGAACAAGTTAAAAAGAGACAAGATTTTTTAAAGTGGTTCGGCACGAAAATGCCTACGTCCACTGATTCTCTTTGTTAATTCACTTCATATGGGCAGTACAAGTTAAGAAAAGTATCGACGGAGGTGTCGGATGTTCCATGCCCTCTGGAACACCTCTCCGTCCACTGTTGACAAAATGTAAGCTCCGTTGTGGAGATCTTTGTGAATTACATATGGTCCGTCCCAGATGGGGTCCAGTGCCCCGGGGCGCGGAAAGATTCGCCTGAGGACAAGATCTCCTTCTTGTAAGTTGCGATGCTTGACTTTGGAATTGTATAGTGCTGCCACTTTTTGTTTGTGAGCTGCTGCCTTGAGTGCTGCACCGTTCCTCCTTTCCTCAATCAGATCCAAAGACATGAGGAGGAGTTCTTCGTTTTCTTCTGGGTTGTAGTGGATCCTACGGTGAGAAGGCACAATAGTCTCGACTGGGAGCATTGCCTCCGATCCATATGCCAAAGAGAAAGGAGTATGTCCCGTGGATGTTCTGAAAGATGTGCGGTATGCCCATAGTGCCGTAGGAAGTTCGTCCACCCAAGCGCCTTTTGACTTTTCAAGTTTCTTCTTGACTAGGGTTTTGAGAATTTTGTTGACAGCTTCAACTTGTCCGTTTGCCTGAGGGTAAGCTACTGATGAGAAGCTCTTATGAATTCCATGCTCTTGGCACCAGTCGGCAAATTCTTCGCTGTCAAATTGGAGTCCGTTGTCTGATACGATCTTGAGGGGGACTCCATACCTGCACAGAATGTTTTTGATCAAGAAATTGATAACTTTTGCTGAAGATATTTTATTTAAAGGTTCCGCTTCCACCCATTTGGTGAAATAATCGACTGCCACTATAGCATATTTGGCTCCGCCTCGGCCCGTTGGCAGTTCGCCAATCAAGTCAATTCCCCATACAGCAAAGGGCCAAGGGCTGGTCATTTGAGTAATTTCGTTTGTGGGCAGTCGAGGGATCTTGGCGAACTTCTGACATCTGTCGCATTTCTTAACGAAGTCTAGGGCATCTTTGTTCAGTGTGGGCCAGTAATATCCATATCGGAGTATCTTTCTTGCCAAAGTCTGTCCTCCAGTGTGATCTCCGCATCCTCCCTGATGGATGTTTGTTAATATCTCCTTGGCTTCCCTCCCGGCGACGCATCTTAATAGGGGGCTAGAGAAGCCACGCCGGTAGAGGATGCCTTCTTGCATTGTGTAGTGGGGAACTTTCCTCAAGATCTTCTTGGCTTCGTCACGCCTGTCGGGTAGTATGCCATCTTGCAAATATTTCCGGATAGGAGTCATCCAGGTTCCTTCTTCGATTGCAGTTATCAGATTCGCTTGTTCGAAACTCGGGGCTAGCTGCCTTGAGATTACTAGTGCTCCGGGAATGGTGCTGTCCTTCATACTAGCTTGCTTTGCAAGTTCATCTGCCTCTTGGTTTTCTTCTCGAGGAATGTGTTTGATTAGATAATGGTCCAATCGATCGAGCAGCAGTCTGGTTTTCTTTAGGTATGCTGTGAGCCGTTCTCCTCGAGTCTGGAATTCTCCTAGTACCTGGTTTACGATAAGCTGAGAATCACTATGAATACATAAGGAATTGATCCCAATTTCTAGGGCCAGTTCCAATCCCGCTATTACTGCTTCATATTCAGCATCGTTGTTAGTGGCCGTGAACTCCAATCTTAATGCATAGTACAACTTTCTTCCCCTGGGGGTGACGATCACAATACCTGCCCCCGAGCCTTGTTCGTTCGATGCTCCGTCTACAAAGAGGTTCCACTTGATGTTTTTTGCTACTTCGGATTGTTCCTTGCCTTCGTTGGTAGTGAATTCGGCAATGAAATCAGCCATGGCTTGTCCTTTGATAGCGGTGCGGGGATGGTAGGTGATATCATACTGACTTAGTTCGATGCACCATTTGAGGAGTCGCCCAGAAGTGTCAGGACGATGGAGCACTTGTCTTAGTGGTTGATCGGTTAGAACCCTGATGGAGTGAGACTGGAAGTAGTGTCGCAGTTTCCGTGACGCGATCAATAAACAATATGCTAACTTCTCAAGTTTAGGATATCTGGCTTCTGCCCCCGTAAATCTCTTGCTTACAAAGTAAACCGGACGTTGTGTGCGGTCTTCTTCTCTTACCAAGGCGGCGCTTAGAGCATGAGATGATACAGCGAGGTATAGGTATAACACTTCACCTTCATTTGGAGTTGAGAGTACTGGTGGTCTCTGAAGGTGTTCGATTAGGTTGAGGAAGGCTTTTAAGCATTCGTCGGTCCACTCGAACCTCCCTTTGTCTTTCTTGAGTGCTTCGAAGAAAGGGACACACTTGTCAGTTGCCTTGGAAATGAATCTGCTTAGGGCGGCCACCTTTCCGTTTAGGCTCTGCATTTCTTTTCGAGTGGAAGGTATCCTTATTTCTTTTAAAGCTCGGATTTGTTCAGGGTTTGCTTCGATTCCTCTGGCGTGGACGATGAATCCTAAGAATTTTCCCGATGATACTCCGAAGGAGCACTTTAGAGGATTCAGCTTCATTCCATATCGGCGAAGTACCCGAAACATATCGTCCAGATGGCTTACATGGTCGTTGGCTTTCCTGGACTTCACCAACATGTCATCCACATATACTTCCATAGTACGTCCTATCAGTTCTGCGAACATTTTGTTGACGAGGCGTTGATAGGTAGCTCCAGCATTTTTGAGTCCAAAAGGCATGACTTTGTAACAATATAATCCGCGGTCGGTGATGAAGCTAGTGTGGTCCTGATCGGGAGCGTGCATGGGGATCTGGTTATATCCGGAGTATGCATCCATAAAAGATAGGAGTTCGTGCCCAGCTGTGCTGTCCACGAGTTGGTCAATTCGGGGAAGTGGGAAGCAGTCTTTCGGGCAAGCGTCATTCAGATTGGAGAAGTCAATACATGTTCGCCACTTTCCATTGGCCTTTTTTACTAGCACTGGGTTAGCGATCCATTCTGGGTAGATGGCTTCCCGTATGAAGTCATTAGCAAGTAGATTTTTTACTTCCTCATCAAGGGCTGCTGATCGCTCTGCCCCCATGCTCCTCTTTTTCTGCTTTACTGGTACCTTGGTGGGATCGATGTTCAACATGTGGCACGCTACGTTTGGAGAGATTCCTGTCATATCGGCGTGGGTCCACGCAAATACATCTAAGTTGTGGCGGAGAAAGTCAATGAGTTGACCCTTTAATTCCGTTTTCAGCTGAGATCCGATTTTTAATAGTTTACTTGAATCGTGCTTATCTACAGATACGAATTCCATAGCCTCTGCAGGCTCGGCGGTAGCCTCCTCCTCTTTATCCCGGGGGTCTAGTTCATTGAAGGGATCGCTTGTGTATCGAAGAGGAGGGGCTTTCTTTAGTTGCTATGCCTCCAAGCTTTTCATGCAGAGAGTAGTCTCTGCATCTTTTCCTTTATTCTTTCTGCGGTTGTTGCGAAGCTCAGTTATATAGCAGTCTCGGGCAGCGTCTTGATCTCCTTCTACTTCTCCTATTCCGTTGTCTGTCGGGAATTTCATCTTCAGGCACCAGGGGGCTAGGACAATTTGGAAGTCAGACAAGGCTGGTCTCCCCAAGAAGGCGTTGTAAGCCGAGTGGTTCTCTATTAGCACGAACGTTTGTTTTCGCACCACGGAGCGGGGATGACTTCCTATTTCGACGAAGAGGTCAAGTTGCCCGAGGGGCATTTTTGCATCTCCAGTGAAACCGTGCAGTGGTTTGTCGCAGGGAGACACATCCTTCATTGATAACTTCATTTTGTCGAAAGCATGTTTGAACAAGATGTTTACGAAGCTTCCCGTGTCTATTAGAATCCGAAAAACTTTAGCAGGGCCGAACCAGGCAGAGATGACCATAGGATCCATATGTGGGTACTGTCTTCCTTCCAAATCGCGTCTACTGAATATGATGTCGTCGCTCTCTTTTCGTTTCGGTTGGCGTTCTTCTGTGACGGAGTTAACGTATCCTTCGGCATTTCTAAGCGACTTGCCGTACCTTTCCATCTCTGCCCAACTTCTGTCGGCAATGTGTGGTCCTCCTGAGATGGTAAGGACTACTATCTTCTCTTGACTAGAGCCACTGGTGTTGTGATTGTTGCGACTCCCTCCGCCTACTTCTGGGAGGGGTTGCTTTGAGTTCTCATTGGCAGGAGTTGGAGTCCTGTTCTGACTTTTCACATAACGTTCCAGTCTTCTTCTTCTAATGTGTTCTTCGATCAAGTCCCGAAGATGGTGGCATTCATTGGTGTCATGTCCGTGGGATTCGTGGAAGCGACAGAACTTTCCGGACTTGAGTGCGTTATCTGATTCTTTCTTGTGCGGGGGGCGCTTGTATCCGAGTTCGCCCTGAGTGGCTAGGTAGATGTTTTCGATTGTTTCATTCAAAGGAGTGTAGGAGTCAAATCTTGGCCCTGGTCGATATTGGCGCTTCTCACCCTTTCTGCCCCCAGCATTGTCTCTAGATTCATTTCTTCGAGCGTCCTTAGCTGCAGTGGGAACCTTGTCCTGAATTATCTTGCCTTGTTGCCCTGGCTGCCTCTCCGTAGCAGCGTCTTCAAGTCTCATATACTTTCCAGCTTCATGGAAGAAATCAGGCAAGGTAACTGGTTTTTCCTTAGTTAATCTTCTGGCAAACTTGGTGTCTGGATGCACACCACTACAGAGGGCCATTAGAGTGAGTTTTTCATCGGCATCTTGAACTGCTGCCGCTGCGGCGTTGAACCGTGTTAGATATTGTTGTAGCGTCTCTCCGGTTTTCTGTTTGACATTGGATAGAGAATAAGCATCCCTGGGTTGTTCCACATGGATGCGGAACTGGCTAATAAACCTTTCTTTTAACATCTCCCATGAGTTGATGGATCCTTGGGGTAGATGGCAGAACCAGGAGGTAGCTAGATCTGATAGGAATAGCGGAAAGCATTTACATAATACTCCTTCTGTTGCTCCACTCATGAGCATATGCTGGGTGTATCTCTGTAAATGTACGATAGGGTCGGAAGTTCCTTTGTAAGGTTCCATGGTTGGCATTTTCCATTCCCGGGGGGTAATGGCGGTTTCGATATTTCGGGTAAAGGGGCTGGTGACCCTAGCGCCTATCCCCCGGTCCCTTTGCTCGCGTTGGACACATTCTCTGAATAATCGTGCCATTCGTTCGTCAGAACTTGGAGCGGACAAAAATGAGCTTGGCTCTTCCCTGCGGGATCTATCTCGTCCGGATGACCTGTAGGGATGGTACAATCTATCACTTCTAGCATTATCCAGTGGTTCTCTTTGGCTGCTTGGATGCATGCTAGGACCAGCTACAGTTGCCCCCTGCCTTGATCTTCCCCTGTGGGGTTCTGTTTCGAGCACATCCATGGGGTCAACTTCGGGCTGGGTCCTAGCTCGGCTCCGTTCAGCGGGGTTTCTATGATTAGGTGGCATGACTGGCTCAGCTACATCCGACCCTCGCCTGGTGCCTCCCCCGTTGGGCTCGGCACCAAGGGCTTCCTCGAGTCGGGATTCGGGCTGAGTCCGGGCGCGGCCCCTATCATTGTTGTTTCTGTTGATAGCTTCTTCGAAGAGTGGAGACCTTTGTTGCCTCCGAGATCCTCCAGATTGGGATTCGCCCCATGATTCAGTGTTGCGGTTGGACTCTTCAGCATCCCTTAAACGTGACATGAGTTGGTCCACCAAAGCTTCTTGTTGGGATGTGAAGCGGTTAGTTACTTCAGCCACAACTCTGTCCAGATCTGCCCTAGTGATTGGTTGTTCCGTTGCAGGACCAGTTGTATTCTCTTGATTCTCATCCGGTACTGCTGTTGAAGTGGGCTGATCTGCGATTGCTGGATCTGGAAGGCTGCTAGTTGCGATGTTCTTTCCTTTGTTAGCGTCCCTTCTCTGTTTGGAAGGCATGATTTCTAAGCAACGGGCGATGTTGTTAGGAAGAAGGTTGAATGGGAGAGGATGAAGCTTGAGTTCAGCTCTCAATGAAAGCACCAAAAATGTTTGCACAAAAAATGGACAAACACCTCCAAGTCGTATTATTTAGTTGATTATATGTAATTTTCAATGATTTTAGATGAGTATGTAAATATGAGAAAAGTAGGGGCTGAAATGTAAAAGACACACAGATTTATAGTGGTTCGGCCAGAATGTGCCTACGTCCACTTTATATGTTATTATCTTCTTTCTTTCAGGTTACAAGTACAATGCGTTGTATACAAGTGTATGAAAGTAGTTTGAAAGTTCCTTCCTTGCTTGAGCTCTCAAACTTGTCTGCCATTGTTGTACCCCTGCCCCTCTATTTATAGAATGAGGTAGGGGGCAGGGGTCTTGGAAGTATATAACTGCTGGTGGGCCCGGGCTGAAGCAATTTGGCCTGGCACTTCTGGTTCGGCGAGGCTTCATTCGGTAGAGCTTGGACTGGTGATGGTGGTGTGTGAAGTGGATTGCTGAAGCCTTGATTCGGTGGTAGTGTTGGAGTGGCAGTGGAGTTGATTCGGTCGTGGTTGGTTTGGTGGTAGGGTATTGGAGTTGGTCCGGTGGAGATGTGATGGGAAGGTGGTTCGGCAATAGTGTGGTCCGGTGGTGGTATTCGGCGGGACATGGACCGGCTATGCCGAATGGAAAGGGGCTGGTCATGCCGGATGGACATGGCTCGTGCTGCCGAATGGAGCTTCCATGCCGAATGGACTTGTGCTCGTGCTGCCGAATGAAGCTTCATGCGTGAGTGCCGAGTGTTCCTTGGCCTTGGTGAATGAACTGGAGGTTATTCATGTCGAATGAGCTATGGCTTGCATTGTCGAATGGTAAAGAGGCCGGTCATGCTGAATGAAGTGGTGACTGCGAACCCGGGTGAAACAGACGCTTCGTTGTCTCAAGATCTTCTGGGTGAGAATTCGCCCAACAAGTACCATGGTGCACCACTCTCCAGGGATGGGAAGTCGAAGACGGGCCACGGTAATCCTGTTTTACCGTAAAAATCCACGTGTCGAAAAAACGAAGGGTAAAAAACTTACGAGACCCGATTGAGATTCGGGTTGTCCTTTTTGGGCATTAATCTATCCGTTGACGGCTAAAAGCTGTAAAAGCCCTAGAACTCATCGAGGCCATTGTTTTGACAGGTTATGGCTCCCGTAACTCTAAACGAGCCAGAAGTTATGGCCATTTGAATAATCGATATCAATAGGGTGCAACATCCACGGTGCAAGGTGCAACATCCGTCCGAAATGGTGAAACAGTGTCGTACGACTTTTAGAAATGCGTGCATGGATTTGAAACGGAACAGTACCATGGTGCACCCCTCTCCAGCGATGGGAAGTCGAAGACGGGCCACGGTAATCCCGTTTTACCGTAAAAATCCACGTGTCAAAAAAACGAAGGGTAAAAAACTTACGAGACCCGATTGAGATTCGGGTAGTCGTTTTTGGGCATTAATCTATCCGTTGACGGCTGAAAGCTGTGAAAGCCGTAGAACTCATCGAGGCCTTCGTTTTGACAGGTTATGGCTCCCGTGACACTAAACGAGCCAGAAGTTATGTCCGTCCGAATAATCGATATCTACAGGTTGCAACATCCACGGTGCAATGTGCAACATCCGTCCGAAATGGCGAAACAGTGTCGTACGACTTTTAGAAATGCATGCATCGATTTGAAACAGAACAGTACCATGGTGCACCACTCTCCAGCGATGGAAAATCGAAGGCCAGCCACGGTAATCCTGTTTTACCGTAAAAATCCACGTGTCGAAAAAACGAAGGGTAAAAAACTTACGAGACCCGATTGAGATTCGGGTTGTCCTTTTTGGGCATTAATCTATCCGTTGACGTCTGAAAGCTGTCAAAGCCGTAGAACTTATCGAGGCCTTCGTTGTGACAGGTTATGGCTCCAGTAACTCTAAACGAGCCAGAAGTTATGGCCGTCCGAATAATCGATATCTACAGGGTGCAACATCCACGGTGCAAGGGGCAACATCCGTACGAAATGGCGAAACAGTGTCGTACGACTTTTAGAAATGCGTGCATGGATTTGAAACGGAACAGTACCATGGTGCACAACTCTCCAGCGATGGAAAATCGAAGGCCAGCCACGGTAATCCTGTTTTACCGTAAAAATCCACGTGTCGAAAAAACGAAGGGTAAAAAACTTACGAGACCCGATTGAGATTCGGGTTATCCTTTTTGGGCATTAATCTATCCATTGACGGCTGAAAGCGGTCAAAGCCATAGAACTCATCGAGGCCTTCGTTTCGACAGGTTATGGCTTCCGTAACTCTAAACGAGCCAGAAGTTATGGCCGTCCGAATAATCGATATCTGTAGGGTGCAACATCCACGGTGCAAGGTGCAACATCCGTCCGAAATGGCGAAACAGTGTCGTACGACTTTTAGAAGTGCATGCATGGATTTGAAACGGAACAGCACCTTGGTGCACCACTCTCCAGCGATGGGAAGTCGAAGACGGGCCACGGTAATCCTGTTTTACCGTAAAAATCCACGTGTCGAAAAAACGAAGGGTAAAAAACATACGAGACGCGATTGAGATTCGGGTTCTCCTTTTTGGGCATTAGTCTATCCGTTGATGGCTGAAAGCTGTCAAAGCCATTGAACTCATTGAGGCCTTCGTTTTGACAGGTTGTGGCTCCCGTAACTCTGAACGAGCCAGAAGTTATGGCCGTCCGAATAATCGATATCTACAGGGTGCAACATCCGCGGTGCAAGGGGCAACATCCGTCCAAAATGGCGAAATTGTGTCGTACGACTTTTAGAAATGCGTGCATGGATTTGAAATGGAACAGTACCATGGTGCACCACTCTCCAGCGATGGTAAATCGAAGACGAGCCACGGTAATCCCGTTTACCGTTAAAATCCGGTGTCGAAAAAACGAAGGATAAAAAACTTACGAGACCGATTGAGATTCGGGTTGTCCTTTTTGGGCATTAATCTATCCGTTGACGGCTGAAAGCTGTCAAAGCCATAGAACTCATCGAGGCCTTCGTTTTGACAGATTGTGGCTCCCGTAACTCTAAACGAGCCAAAAGTTATGGCCTTTCGAATAATCGATATCTACAGGGTGCAACATCCACGGTGCAAGGTGCGACATCCGTCCGAAATGGCGAAACAGTGCCGTACGACTTTTAGAAATGCGTGTATGGATTTGAAGCGGAACAGTACCATGGTGCACCACTCTCCAGTGATGGGAAGTCGAAGACGGGCCACGGTAATCCTGTTTTACCGTAAAAATCCACGTGTCGAAAAAACGAAGGGTAAAAAACTTACGAGACCCGATTGAGATTCGGGTTGTCCTTTTTGGGCATTAATCTATCCTTTGACGGCTGAAAGCTGTCAAAGCCGTCGAACTCATCGAGGCCTTCGTTTTGACAGGTTATGGCTCCAGTAACTCTAAACGAGCCAGAAGTTATGGCCGTCCGAATAATCGATATCTACAGGGTGCAACATCCACGGTGCAAGGGGCAACATCCGTCCGAAATGGCGAAACAGTGCCGTACGACTTTTAGAAATGCGTGCATGGATTTGAAACGGAACAGTACCATGGTGCACCACTCTCCAGTGATGGGAAGTCGAAGACGGGCCACGGTAATCCTGTTTTACCGTAAAAATCCACGTGTCGAACAAACGAAGGGTAAAAAACTTACGAGACCCGATTGAGATTCGGGTTGTCCTTTTTGGGCATTAATCTATCCGTTGACGGCTGAAAGAGGTCAAAGCCGTAGAACTCATCGAGGCCTTCGTTTTGATAGGTTATGGCTCCCGTAACTCTAAACGAGCCAGAAGTTATGGCCGTCCGAATAATCGATATCTACAGGGTGCAACATCCACGGTGCAAGGTGCAACATCCATCCGAAATGGCGAAACAGTGCCGTACGACTTTTAGAAATGCGTGCATGGATTTGAAACGGAATAGTACCATGGTGCACCACTCTCCAGCGATGGTAAATCGAAGACCAGCCACCGTAATCCTGTTTTACCGTAAAAATCCACGTGTCGAAAAAACGAAGGGTAAAAAACTTACAAGACCCGATTGAGATTTGGGTTGTCCTTTTTGGGCATTAATTTATCCGTTGACAGCTGAAAGCAGTCCAAGCCGTAGAACTCATCGAGGCCTTCGTTTGGCAGGTTGTGGCTCCCGTAACTCTAAACGAGCCAGAAGTTATGGTCGTCCGTATAATCGATATCTACAAGGTGCAACATCCGTCCGAAATGGCGAAACAGTGCCGTACGTCTTTTAGAAATGCATGCATGGATTTGAAACGGAACAGTACCATGGTGCACCACTCTCCAGCGATGGTAAATCGAAGGCCAGCCACGGTAATCCTGTTTTACCGTAAAAATCCACGTGTCGAAAAAACGAAGGGTAAAAAACTTACGAGACCCGATTGAGATTCGGGTTGTCCTTTTTGGGCATTAATCTATCCATTGACGGCTGAAAGCTGTCAAAGCCGTAGAAGTCATCGAGTCCATCGTTTTGACAGGTTATGGCTCCCGTAACTCTAAACGAGCCAGAAGTTATGGCCGTCCAAATAATCGATATCTACAGGGTGCAACATCCACGGTGCATGGTGCAACATCCGTCAGAAATGGCGAAATAGTACCGTACGACTTTTAGAAATGCATGTATGGATTTGAAACGGAACAGTACCATGGTGCACCACTCTCCAGCGATGGGAAGTCAAAGATGGGCCACGGTAATCCCATTTTACCGTAAAAATCCACGTGTCGAAAAAACGAAGGGTAAAAAACATGCGAGACCCGATTGAGATTCGGGTTGTCCTTTTTGGGAATTAATCTATCTATTGACGGCTGAAAGCTGTCAAAGCCGTAGAACTCATCGAGGCCTTCATTTTGACAGGTTATGGCTTCCGTAACTCTAAACGAGCAAGAATTTATGGCCGTTTGAATAATTGATATCTACAGGGTGCAACATCCACGGTGCATGGTGCCACATCCGTCCGAAATGGTGAAACAATGCCGTACGACTTTTAGAAATGCATGCATGGATTTGAAACGGAACAGTACCAAGGTGCACCACTCTCCATTGATGGGAAGTCGAAGACGGGCCACGGTAATCCCGTTTTACCGTAAAAATCCACGTGTCGAAAAAACGAGGGGTAAAAAACTTACGAGACACGATTGAGATTCGGGTTGTCCTTTTTGGGCATTAATCTATCCATTGACGGCTGAAAGCTGTCCAAGCCATAGAATTCATCGAGGACTTCATTTTAACAGGTTATGGCTCCCGTAACTCTAAACGAGGCAGAAGTTATGGCCGTCCGAATAATCGATATCTACAGGCTGCAACCGTCCGAAATGGCGAAGCAGTGCCATACGACTTTTAGAAATGCGTGCATGGATTTGAAACGGAACAGTACCATGGTTTACCACTCTCCAGCAATGGTAAATCGAAGACCAGCCACCGTAATCCTGTTTTACCGTAAAAATTCACGTGTCGAAAAAACAAAGGGTAAAAAGCTTACGAGACCCGATTGAGATTCGGGTTGTCCTTTTTGGGCATTAATCTATCCATTGATAGGCTGTCAAAGCCGTAGAACTCATCGAGGCCTTCGTTTTGACAAGTTATGGCTCCCGTAACTCTAAACGAGCCAGAAGTAATGGCCGTCCGAATAATCGATATCTATAGGGTGCAACATCCACGGTGCAAGGTGCAACATCCGTCCGAAATGGCGAAACAGTGTCGTACGACTTTTAGAAATGCGTGCATGGATTTGAAACGGAACAGTATCATGGTACACCACTCTCCAGCGATGGTAAATCACAGGCCAGCCACGGTAATCCTGTTTTACCGTAAAAATCCACGTGTCGAAAAAACGAAAGGTAAAAAACTTACGAGACCTGATTGAGATTCGGGTTGTCCTTTTTGCGCATTAATCTATCCGTTGACGGCCATAAGCTGTCAAAGCCGTAGAACTCATCGAGGCCTTCGTTTTGACATGATATGGCTTTTGTAACTCTAAACGAGCCAGAAGTTATGGCCGTCCGAATAATCGATATCTACAGAGTGCAACATCCACGGTGCAAGGTGCAACATCCGTCCGAAATGGCGAAACAATGCCGTACGACTTTTAGAAATGCGTGCATGGATTTGAAACGGAACAGTACCATGGTGCACCACTCTCCAGCGATGGGAAGTCGAAGACGGGCCACGGTAATCCCGTTTTACCGTAAAAATCCATGTGTCAAAAAAACGAAGGGTAAAAAACTTACGAGTCCCGATTGAGATTCGGGTTGTCCTTTTTGGGCATTAATCTATCCGTTGACGGCTGAAAGCTGTCAAAGCCGTTGAACTCATCGAGGCCTTCGTTTTGACAGGTTACGGCTCCCGTAACTCTAAACGAGCCTGAAGTTATGGCCGTCCGAATAAACGATATCTACAGGGTGCAACATCCACGGTGCAAGGCGCAACATCCGTCCGAAATGGCAAAACAGTGTCGTACAACTTTTGGAAATGCGTGCATGGATTTGAAACGGAACAGTAGCATGGTGCACCACTCTCCAGCGATGGTAAATCGAAGACCAGCCACCGTAATCTCGTTTTACCGTAAAATTCCACGTGTCGAAAAACGAAGGGTAAAAAATTTACGAGACCCGATTGAGATTCGGGTTGTCCTTTTTGGGCATTAATCTGTCCGTTGACGGCTGAAAGCTGTCATAGCCATAGAACTCATCGTGGCCTTCGTTTTCACAAATAATGGCTCCCGTAACTCTAAACGAGCCAGAAGTTATGGCCGTCCGAATAATCGATATCTACAGGGTGCAACATCCACGGTGCAAGGTGCAACATCCGTCCGAAATGGCGAAACAGTGCCGTACGACTTGTAGAAATGCATGCATGGATTTGAAATGGAACAGTACCATGGTGCACCACTCTCCAGCGATGGTAAATCGAAGGCAAGCCACCGTAATCCTGTTTTACCGTAAAAACCCACGTGTCAAAAAAACGAAGGGTCAAAAACTTACGAGACCCGATTGAGATTCGGGTTGTCCTTTTTGGGCATTAATCTATCCGTTGAAGGCTGAAAGCTGTCAAAGCTGTAGAACTCATCGAGATCTTCGTTTTGACAGGCTATGGCTCCCGTAACTCTAAACGAGCCAGAAGTTATGGCCGTCCGAATAATCGATATCTACAGGGTGCAACATCCACGGTGCAAGGTGCAACATCCGTTCGAAATGGCGAAGTGCCGTACGACTTTTAGAAATGCGTGTATGGATTTGAAACGAAACAGTACCGTGGTGCACCACTCTCCAGCCGATGGGAAGTCGAAGATGGGACACGGTAATCCTTTTTTACCGTAAAAATCCACGTGTCGAAAAAACGAAGGTTAAAAAACTTACGAGACCCGATTGAGATTCGGGTTGTCCTTTTTGGGAATTAATCTATCCGTTGACGGCTGAAAGCTGTCAAAGCCGTAGAACTCATCGAGGCCTTCGTTTTGACAGGTTATGGCTCCCGTAACTCTAAACGAGCTAGAAGTTATGGCCGTTTGAATAATCGATATCTACAGGGTGCAACATCCACGGTGCATGGTGCAACATCCGTCCGAAATGGTGAAACAGTGCCGTATGACTTTTAGAAATGCATGCATGGATTAGAAACGGAACAGTACCAAGGTGCACCACTCTCCAGCGATGGGAAGTCGAAGACGGGCCACGGTAATCCCGTTTTACCGTAAAAATCCACGTGTCAAAAAAACGAAGGGTAAAAAACTTACGAGACCCGATTGAGATTCGGGTTGTCCTTTTTGGGCATTAATCTATCCATTGACGGCTGAAAGCTGTCAAAGCCGTAGAATTCATCGAGGTCTTCGTTTTAACAGGTTATGGCTCCTGCAACTCTAAACGAGGCAGAAGTTATGGCCGTCCGAATAATCGATATCTACAGGCTGCAACATCCACGGTGCAAGGTGCAACATCCGTCCGAAATGGCGAAACAGTGTCGTACGACTTTTAGAAATGCTTGCATGGATTTGAAAAGGAACAGTACCATGGTTTACCACTCTCCAGCAATGGTAAATCGAAGACCAGCCACCGTAATCCTGTTTTGCCGTAAAAATCCACGTGTCGAAAAAACGAAGGGTAAAAAACTTACGAGACCCGATTGAGATTCGGGTTGTCCTTTTTAGGCATTAATCTATCTGTTGACGGCTGAAAGCTGTCATAGCCGTAGAACTCATCGAGGTCTTCGTTTTGACAGGTTATGGCTCCCGTAACTCTAAACGAGCCAGAAGTTATGGCCGTCCGAATAATCGATATCTACAGGGTGCAACATCCACGGTGCAAGGTGCAACATCCGTCCGAAATGGCGAAACAGTGTCGTACGACTTTTAGAAATGCGTGCATGGATTTGAAACGGCACAGTGCCATGGTACACCACTCTCCAGCGATGGTAAATCGAAGGCCAGCCCCGGTAATCCTGTTTTACCGTAAAAATCCACGTGTCGAAAAAACGAAGGGTAAAAAACTTACGAGACCCGATTGAGATTCGGGTTGTCCTTTTTGGGCATTAATCTATCCGTTGACGGCCATAAGCTGTCAAAGCCGTAGAACTCATCGAGGCCATCGTTTTGACAGGTTATGGCTTTTGTGACTCTAAACGAGCCAGAAGTTATGGCCGTCCGAATAATCGATAACTACAGGGCGCAACATCCACGGTGCAAGGTGCAACATCCGTCCGAAATGCCGAAACAGTGCCGTACGACTTTTAGAAATGCGTGCATGGATTTGAAACGGAACAGTACCATGGTGCACCACTCTCCAGCGATGGGAAGTCGAAGACGGGCCACGGTAATCCCGTTTTACCGTAAAAATCCACGTGTCAAAAAAACGAAGGGTAAAAAACTTACGAGTCCCAATTGAGATACGGGTTGTCCTTTTTGGGTCTTAATCTATCCGTTGACGGCTGAAAGCTGTCAAAGCCGTTGAACTCATCGAGGCCTTCGTTTTGACAGGTTATGGCTCCCGTAACTCTAAACGAGCCAGAAGTTATGGCCGTCCGAATAAACGATATCTACAGGGTGCAACATCCACGGTGCAAGGTGCAAGCTGCAACATCCGTCCGAAATGGCGAAACAGTGTCGTACGACTTTTAGAAATCCGTGCATGGATTTGAAACGGAATAGTACCATGGTGCACCACTCTCCAGCGATGGTAAATCGAAGACCAGCTGCCGTAATCTCGTTTTACCGTTAAATTCCACGTGTCGAAAAACGAAGGGTAAAAAACTTACGAAACCCGATTGAGATTCGGGTTGTCCTTTTTGGGCATTAATCTATCCGTTGACGGCTGAAAGCTGTCAAAGCCATAGAACTCATCGAGGCCTTCGTTTTGACAGCTTATGGCTCCCATAACTCTAAACGAGCCAGAAGTTATGGCCGTCCGAATAATCGATATCTACAGGGTGCAACATCCACGGTGCAAGGTGCAACATCCGTCCGAAATGGCGAAACTGTGCCGTACGACTTTTAGAAATGCATGCATTGATTTGAAGCGGAACAGTACCATGGTGCACCAATCTCCAGTGATGGGAAGTCGAAGACGGGCCATGGTAATCCTGTTTTACCGTAAAAATCCACGTGTCGAAAAAACGAAGGGTAAAAACTTACGAGACCCGATTGAGATTCGGGATGTACTTTTTGGGCATTAATCTATCCATTGACGGCTGAAAGCTTTCAAAGCCGTAGAACTCATCGAGGCCATCGTTTTGACAGGTTATGGCTCCCATAACTCTAAACGAGCAAGAAGTTAAGTCCGTCCGAATAATCGATATCTACAGGGTGCAACATCCACGGTGCAAGGTGCAACATCTGTCCGAAATGGCGAAACAGTGCCGTACGACTTTTAGAAATGCGTGCATGGATTTGAAACGGAATAGTACCATGGTGCACCACTCTCCAGCGATGGTAAATCGAAGGCCAGCCACCGTAATCCCGTTTTACCGTAAAAATTCACGTGTCGAAAAAATGAAGGGTAAAAAACTTACGAGTCCCGATTGAGATTCGGGTTGTCCTTTTTGGGCATTAATCTATCCGTTGACGGCTGAAAGCTGTCAAAGCCGTTGAAATCATCGAGGCCTTCGTTTTGACAGGTTATGGCTCCCGTAACTCTAAACGAGCCAGAAGTTATGGCCGTTCGAATAATCGATATCTACAAGGTGCAACATCCACGGTGCAAGGTGCAACATCCGTCCGAAATGGCGAAACAGTGCCGTACGACTTTTAAAATGCATGTATGGATTTGAAACGGAACAGTACCATGGTGCACCACTCTCCAGCGATGGGAAGTCGAAGACGGGCCACGGTAATCCTGTTTTACCGTAAAAATCCACGTGTCGAAAAAACGAAGGGTAAAAAACTTAAGAGACCCGATTGAGATTCGGGTTGTCCTTTTTGGGCATTAATCTATCCGTTGACGGGTAAAAGCTGTCAAAGCCGTAGAACTCATCGAGGCCTTCGTTTTGACAGGTTATGGCTCCCATAACTCTAAACGAGCCAGAAGTTATGGCCGTTTGAATAATCGATATCTACAGGGTGCAACATCCACGGTGCATGGTGCAACATCCGTCCGAAATGGTGAAACAGTGTCGTACGACTTTTAAAAATGCGTGTATGGATTTGAAACGGAACAGTACCATGGTGCACCACTCTCCAGCGATGGGAAGTCGAAGACGGGCCACGGTTATCCCGTTTTACCGTAAAAATCCACGTGTCGAAAAAACGAAGGGTAAAAAACTTACGAGAGCCGATTGAGATTCGGATTGTCCTTTTTTGGGAATTAATCTATCTGTTGACGGATGAAAGCTGTCAAAGCCGTAGAACTCATCGAGGCCTTCGTTTTAACAGGTTATGGCTCCCGTAACTCTAAACGAGGCAGATGTTATGGCCGTCCGAATAATCGATATCTACCGGGTACAACATCCACGGTGCAAGGTGCAACATCCGTCCGTAATGGCGAAACATTGCCGTACGACTTTTAGAAATGCATGCATGGATTTGAAACGGAAAAGTACCATGGTGCACCACTCTCCAGCGATGGTAAATCGAAGACCAGCCACCGTTATCCTGTTTTACCGTAAAAATCCACGTGTCGAAAAAACGAAGGGTAAAAAACTTACGAGACCCGATTGAGATTTGGGTTGTCCTTTTTGGGCACTAAACTATCCATTGACGGCTGAAAGCTGTCAAAGCCGTAGAACTCATCGAGGCCTTCGTTTTGACAGGTTATGCCTCCCGTAACTCTAAACGAGCCAGAAGTTATGGCCGTCCGAATAATCGATATCTACAGGGTGCAACATCCACGGTGCAAGGTGCTACATCCGTCCGAAATGGCGAAACAGTGTCATACGACTTTTAGAAATGCATGCATGGATTTGAAACGGAATGGTACCGTGGTGCACCACTCTCCAGCGATGGTAAATCGAAGGTCAGCCACGGTAATCCTGTTTTACTGCAAAAATCCACGTGTCGAAAAAACGAAGGGTAAAAAACTTACGAGACCCGATTGAGATTCGGGTTGTCCTTTTTGGGCATTAATCTATCCGTTGACAGCTGAAAGCTGTCGAAGCCGTAGCACTCATCGAGGCCTTCGTTTTGACAGGTTATGGCTTTTGTGACTCTAAACGAGCCAGAAGTTATGGCCGTCCGAATAATCGATATCTACAGGGTGCAACATCCACGGTGCAAGGTGCAAGGTGCAACATCCGTCCGAAATGGCGAAACAGTGCCGTACGACTTTTAGAAATGCGTGCATGGATTTGAAACGGAACATTACCCTGGTGCACCACTCTCCAGCGATAGGAAGTCGAAGACGGGCGACGGTAATCCCGTTTTACCATAATAATCCACGTGTCGAAAAAACGAAGGGTAAAAAACTTACGAGTCCCGATTGAGATTCGGGTTGTCCTTTTTGGGCATTAATCTATCCGTTGACGGCTGAAAGCTGTCAAAGCCGTTGAAATCATCGAGGCCTTCGTTTTGACAGGTTATGGCTCCTGTTAATCTGAACGAGCCAGAAGTTATGCACGTTCGAATAATCGATATCTACAGGGTGCGACATCCGCGGTGCAAGGTGCAACATCCGTCCGAAATGGCGAAACAGTGTCGTACGACTTTTAGAAATGCGTGCATGGATTTGAAACGGAACAGTACCATGGTGCACTACTCTCCAGCGATGGTAAATCAAAGACCACCCACAGTAATCCCGTTTTACCGTAAAATTCCACGTGTCGAAAAAACGAAGGGTAAAAAACTTACGAGACCCGATTGAGATTCGGGTTGTCCTTTTTGGGCATTAATCTATCCGTTGACGACTGAAAGCTGTCAAAGCCATAGAACTCATCGAGGCCTTCGTTTTGACAGATTATGGCTCACGTAACTCTAAACGAGCCAGAAGTTATGGTCGTCCGAATAATCGATATCTACAGGGTGCAACATCCACGGTGCAAGGTGCAACATCCGTCCGAAATGGCGAAACAATGCCGTACGACTTTTAGAAATGCGTGCATAGATTTGAAATGGAACAGTACCATGGTGCACCACTCTCCAGTGATGGGAAGTCGAAGACGGGCCACGGTAATCCTGTTTTACCGTAAAAATCCACGTGTTGAAAAAACGAAGGGTAAGAAACTTACGAGATCCAATTGAGATTCGGGTTGTCCTTTTTGGGCATTAATCTATCCGTTGACGGCTGAAAGCTGTCAAAGCCGTAGAACTCATCGAGGCCTTCGTTTTGACAGGTTATGGATCCCGTAACTCTGAACGAGCCTGAAGTTATGCTCGTCCGAATAATCGATATCTACAGGGTTCAACATCCACGGTGCAAGGTGCAACATCCGTCCGAAATGGCGAAACAGTGTCGTACGACTTTTAGAAATGCGTGTATGGATTTGAAACCGAACAGTACCATGGTGCACCACTCTCCAGCGATGGGAAGTCAGAGACGGGCCACGGTAATCCTGTTTTACCGTAAAAATCCACGTGTCGAAAAAACGAAGGGTAAAAAACTTACGAGACCCGATTGAGATTCGGGTTGTACTTTTTGGGCATTAATCTATCCGTTGACGGCTGAAACCTGTCAAAGCCGTAGAACTCATCGAGGCCTTCGTTTTGACAGGTGACGGCTCCTGTAACTCTAAACGAGCCAGAAGTTATGGCCGTTTGAATAATCGATATCCAAGGGTGGGACATCCACGGTGCATGGTGCGACATCCGTCCGAAATGGTGAAACAGTGCCGTACGACTTTTAGAAATGCGTGCATTGATTTGAAATGGAACAGTACCATGGTGAATGTTAGCGTCAAAATTGGGCACAACACTCTTCGGGAGTCGTTGAAGAGATAATAGTCAAGAATGCAGGTTCAAAACAGATATTATCTAACAAAAACTCCAATCAACAGTAAAGAAAATGCGTAGACAATCGATTTATAGTGGTTCGGCGTGTTGCCTACGTCCACTGTGAAGTTTTTTGATATTTTATTGATCCTCTTTCAATGTTTACAAGTTTTTACAGCGATCAACAGCAAGTTACGACTGGAAATTCGAAATCAACAATCATATTATGATATAGGATGATGGAGTTATTGATCTGGCAGAGTCTGGGCGCCTCAGATTCCGAAGATCCCTTTTTCGTTGGCCCTGGGGCTCTATTTATAGGCTTAGGCTGCTGGTATCTCGCTGAAAACTCGGGAGACCACTCCTGGCACGTGAGGGGGCCCACACGCACGGTCTCAGGAAGTTTGGGCCCACTTTGGCATCGGTTCGAACTCCATTCGAACCGATCAAGAATTCATCCAATCGAGGTGAAATTTGGCGTAGACATTCTTCAACATGCATGCAAGCTTCTGTGAAAATTTCATGGCATTTGGATCAGTAGGTTAGGAGATATGATTGGTTCGAAATTGGGTTTATTGCTCGGCTGTTTGGTTCGAAAGTTTCGAACCGATCCTTTCGAATCCATGGAGGCACGTGGCTTCGCGTTGACGTGGAGCGCAAATTTCGAATCGATCCGGTCTTCACTCCGTGTTGACCGCTTCGACTCCATATATCTCGGCGTATTCAAACTGATGGAAGACACGTCATCATGGTTGGTTGACCCAGTGGTTTCGATTGAAGCTGCACAGTTGGGTTCGAACAAGGACTCCGTGATGGGTTCGAACAAGGGCTCCGTGATGGGTTCGAACAAGCAGATGGATTCGAAGTGGATGGGGCTGAAGGTGAGGCACTTTGATGGTTTCGAAACCGATGGGTTCGATGTCCTTCGGTTCGAGGGTGATGGTTTCGAATGGGGCCTGATGATGGGTTCGAAGACACCCAACATGATGGGTTCGAAACCAGGGTGTTTCCCACAAGTTGAACCGATCATAACTTTAGCATATGAACTCGGATTGACTTGAAACTTGAGATGCTGACTCCTATGGACTTTCTTGCCGTGTCCTATCAATTGTAGCTCAATCTGGACTCGGATAAAATTCAGTGATATCCATGGCGAAACGAAGTATGACCAGTCTCTGAGACGAACTGTCCTCCGCTTCTGATCGATCTTTTGGTATCGCGGCTTTGACAAAAAGTGGGATAACATTTTGCCCCCCAAAGTACATCTTGTGGGAACATGACGTGCTTTGAATAGCTGCAATTTCTCTCTGAACAATTATTGCCCCCTTTTTTGTTTAAACTCGTACGCTGCAGTGCTGTATAGTAGCGCTTAGCCGTTGGTTGTTGCATTTATAACAGGATGAGTGTTTGATCCCTGTAAATGTTTAAAATCGATTGTTAGTTCGACTTTTATGCATATATGTTAGTTTGACCCTTGCAAACGTTGTGCGTTCACGAGTCGTTGCCAGCTTGGTTGGCTATTGAATTTCGTATCGATTCTCTCCTGAACCGATTTGGAAATTTGAGTTGAGACAACGCTTGACGGTTGTTTAGAAAAATACCTTCGTATCGATCCTCTCCTGAATTGATTTTGAAGGTTGAAGGAATTGAATTCTGTATTGCGTGAGTGTAATGTTTCGAACCGATGCATTCGAGCATCGATAGGTTCGAAATTCACATTTGTATGGACGCAGTATGCTTCTGCTATGATGGGTTCGAAGTTAACATTCGAATCGGTTTGAGGGGATGGATCCGAAATAATTGTTCGAGTTGATTCGAATTGGAAGAAGATGGGTACGAAGTTATCTTTCGTATCGATAGGCCATGGATGGATTCGAAGTGGTTGATGTGAACAAGGTCTTCGAATCGATATGCCTATAGTTCGTTTCGCATCGATGCAGCCTGTCACTCTGTAGTGCATTTCGTAACTTTGAAGCATGAGGTGAACTTCGAATCGATAGGGCTTTAGGCAGATGGGTTCGAAAGCAAACTTCGAACCGATCTGGTACTTGACCGGTTGTGGCCGGTTGGATTGGTTGGGAGAGCAATCGTCTCGGTTGCTTTCAACACCTCATATAAATAGCAGTGGGCTCGCCATTTTTTACTTTTTACTTTTTTACTTCCGCCTTGATTTTTCTGTGTTCTTCATCGTTTCGGAGCTCCAAAAAACAAAACACTGTGTCTCATCATCGAATCGACCAAGATTCACGTCTTCAATCTCTCGAATTCATTGTTCAAACTAGGTAATTAGCCTCGAATTCAAACGGCGAACGGCAAAGTTACTTCGAACCCGCGCCTTTCTATCGATTGATAAAGTCAGATCTGGCCTGGCAGAGGGCTTCGAAGCCATATGGGGACTCGTGCTCGAATTAATTTCTTGGACGGCCCTATGGGGGTGACGCAGTTTGTACCCATTGATGGGTTCGATGGGTTCATTCGAATCGATGGATTCGAACCCATCGGCTGTGGTTTCGAAGTCCACAACTTCGCATCGATACGAAGAGTATCGATGCGATCGTGGATGACGTTAAGTTGGGGGTTCCCTTGTCGTTTCGAACTTGTCAAGCAAAGATCGATTCGAAGTCGTCTCTTATCGATCGGTTCGAATTTGGCATCTGGTTATCGATTCAAAGCGTGTCTAACTGCATGGGTTCGAAGCGACGTCAGGATGGATTCGAACGAAGAGATGTCCGGTTGGGTTCGAACGAAGTCCTTGTGATGGTTTCGAACCCTCTATGATGGATACCAAAGTTTGATATTTTCTAGGAACAACTCCGACGAGCTTCACTCTTGCACATTTGGACTTGAATATTAAACTGCATACTTGACTGCCTTTTGAAGCTCGTCGATGGAACTATAACAACTTTTATCCGGATCAATTTCCATCATGGAAACGGATTAGTGATGACGGTCAGCGACGATGGTCACTACAACTGGACTCCATAGCTTTGTCGTTTGCATATTTCTTTAACTCTGCAACATTTATTCAAGTAAAGCATGTCACTGCACAACATACACCCATACACGCTACACTGGGGAACGCACGGGTTTTTGTCGTCTAACGGTGGTTTCTCGTGAGTTAGCTAGTTATGGAACCGTCAAGTTCACAGCAGTAGGAAACTCAATTTACAGTCTCTCCGAGGCTAGAGATTCCGGATATTGATCCTGAGATTATTGGTCCATCCCCGGATGAACTTCCCGATGCGTCGTTCATTGCCAATCCATCAGATTCCGTTCCATCCAATATCTCTGAAGACATGTTGGGGAGAATATGTTTGAGGCACGGCCTATCGCTGGATAATGTGCTACTGCCGGGGACGAATGATAGACCGCATAATCCGCCGGAGGGATATACAGCATTTAACCGCCACGCGTGCGCGGCCGGGACACTTCCTCCGTTCAACGAGTATATAAGGGAAGTATTGTCGTTTTTGAGGATCGCCCCATCTCAGCTGCACCCGAACGGATATGCGTCGATCAATAGCTTGTTCATTGCATTCATGGAATATCTCCATCGACCACCGCTCCCAATTGAGATCAGATACTTGTTCAATTTCAAAACTCGGGGTGATTATCCTCCTTCACATTCCTGGAAGCGGTGAGAAATTGCCAAGTGGTTACCGGGTCTTGGACCAGGTTGAGCTACTATAGGACAGAATGGTTTTATGTCAGATGTCCTCCTGGATTTGCCCGACGATGGCTATTCAGACGTGAGTATAGCTGAGTTCGTAAATAATTACTACGGCAATTGCAGCCGAAGTGGAACTTATATTTTATCCTTTTTTACAGCGGTGATTCAGCAACCTGAGGGCGAGCACTTTAGGGAGATGGTGCGAGTGCTTCGAGAAGTCCCGAGTGGAGATAGGGATATCGACGTGTTATTGACGGATAGGAATCTCCGGGCCTGCGGTTTGATCGAATAAGGGCAGAGCATAAGCTTTGAGGTGGCACTAAGGGTCGTCTCGAAAAAACGAGTCAAGCACAAGAAACCCGGAGTTACTACAGCTGAGGAAGCTGACTCTGAAAGAACCCACACCTATGATGAGCCGCTGACCGGGCCTACGGACGCAGTTTCGGATGTCGCGGAGCAGAGAAAAGGCAAGGCTGCCATGGTTAAGTCAAGTAAGAAGGGGAGATGGAAATCGGTTGTCACGGCCCGTTCTGCTCCCGGAGTTAGAATCTCGGAGATGTCTCCTCCGAGAACCGAAAATCTTTTTGAAGGGCTTGCCGATCTTCCAATCTCAGACGATGTGTCTTTTCAACATGATGCCGGGTTGGAGGAATTCCATCGTACTCTAGAATTGAACGAGCCTCTTATTACCAGCGAGGTCGACACTTCTGGTTGGTCGGGGGGAATGCATATTCATACACATTTCACGACACTGCATAACCTTTGACTGTAAACTACCTGTTTTGGAAGGTGATTAATTCTATTCTATTTTGCTTCGCAGATATCATGTCTAAGCGAGGTTCAATGCTTGGGAGTCTTCGACATGCCCGCAAGCCTTCATATTACGATTCGCGCAAACGAGAAGGGGATAGAGGTTATGATCAGGGGCACTCTGGGCATTATGACCAGGGACGCTCTGGGTATTCTAGTCTTGAGAGATATGACATGGACAGAGGCTATAAGCGTCGATCGCGATCGCGTACCCCTCCTCCTTCTAGAGATCCCGTAAAACCTCCTGCTCATGTCCCTCATCCTTCCGAGTCTTCTCGATATACGTCGGTTTCTCAATCTTCCCGATCTGAGGCGAAGACCACGATAGTCGCAGAGCAGCCTCCTACTAAAATCTCGGGGGAAGGGGAAATTAGACTTGTGCAACTAAAGAGGGAGTTCCCGAATATTTGCTTCGATAACTACGTCTTTCCCCCGAACCTGAAAAGAGTCCCGCCGGAGGCCGAGCGGTTAGCGCTCGACTATGTGCATGACTTTTACACCCAATACAAGGCGTGGTATAGGGCGGCCGATAAGGCATCGGCGTTGGCCTTCGAATGAGCGGCTACCATTGAAAAGCTTCAAACCGAGCTGGCTCAAAAAGACCGCATCATACAAGTGCTGAATACCGAGGCTGAATCGTCTCGAAAATCAGAGTTGGAGGCTCTTACAAAGGTCGATGAAGCTCAAGCAGCCATGGATAGAATGAAAAAGGAGCACTATGTTACGGTGGAAGACATGGCCCACCGGAACACTGTCGTCACTGCTGAGCGGGATGCGGCGTTAAAAGAACTTAATGAGCTCAAGGCTAAATTTGTCGAAATTATTAAAGATAGAGATGACGCGCATAACACGGCGCAAGAAGCCTGGGAGCAAGCCATAGTGCTACGCACTGAAAGAGATGTGGCCGTGGCCAAAGTTCAGGCGGTCGATTCAGAGGTGGAGGTGAAGGTTCAACAGGCAGAGGCCAGGCTAGAGGCCGATATCGAAGATTTGCTCATAACTTACAACGCCAATGTGTTAAAGCACAGAAACTTGGCCTGGCTTCAAGATTATCAAGTTCACCTTCGTAGCGCTTGGGACCGATTGGTTGAGGAGGAAGAGGAAGCGCATCCAGGTGAGTCAGTCGATCGATTCGAACTTGAGAACCGGCTGCTCACAGACGATGAGAAGAAGGTTCTTCATGACGCTATCATCGCTCATGAGAAGGAGATGATCGGTGGTCATTCCCTGGAAGTCGGAGAGGGATCAGGTGTTGAGCACCATTCTGCTGTCACTGAAGTCACCACACCATCTTCGTCGGTGCCTGTATCTGCGGTCGGTTTGCAACCTGTTTCGGCCTACGACCCGGAACGGCCGCGCTTATCTCCTATTCATGAGCGTACTTCCGAGGCCGTTCAGCCGTCTGCGAGCCAAACTGGGGAAGGTATTCCGAAGTTATCTCAAGCGTTTTCTAAATAGAGTGTTTGTTTTGTAGCAGTTACTAATAACTTCTTATTTTTTGCCTAGGGACTGGAACTGCGCCGACTGTCGCGGCTCAAGAACCAAGCAGAGGAGATAAGTCCATTGCCACCGAGACTACCGTTGTAACTGCGGTATCTGCTGAGGCGGCGCAGGGGGGATCCTTATCTGCTGACGAACAAATGGTGAGCGAACTGCTCGGTGAGCAGGGTGGTTCTTTCTCTGACTTGCCATTTATCATCGTTAGTAGCCTCCCGCCGTCCTCAAGTTCTTCGATGCAGGCCGTGGATGCCCCCAGCCAAGCCCATGCGACTCGTGATGAGGAAATTTTGGCTGAGATCAACGCCGAAATAGAGGCTGCGGGGCAGAGCGGTACAGTCGGTGGCAGCACGGCGGCGCAGAGTCCAGCACCTGCTATGGTAGCACCATCGGGTGGCACTATCTCAACTTCCGTTACGGATCCAGTCCCCCCTACTCCTCCGGCGAGAAGCCCCCATGTAGATTCAAGCTCCGAGGAGGATATTGACATCATGCCTCCAGCCGAAGAGCCATCGCCGGAGAGGAGACACTCAAAACGAAGAATTTCTATCCCTAGTGACACTGAAGATGTACCACTAGTAAGAAGGACGAAAAATAAGAAATAAATCGGCTTCTCAAGTATATGTTTTGGTAGATAGGTACTTGTCTTCGTTTTTTGTCAGTAGGTCGTGTATAGATGCAGGTTCGGCCCCTGCTAGCAGGCATTCTTTTTGTGGAAGAACTTATTTGCGTGTAAGTTCTTGTTTCAAGTTAACTGAAATAAAATTTAGTTCCTTTGTTTCAACTCTTGTTCTATTTGTGCTTAAGTACTTGCGGTGTCTTGTTTTCGGCCCGGTGTACTTATGGTGTTTTTACCGTTCAAGTAGAGTTCGTTTCATTTGCCAAGCTTGAAAATCTTGGTCACAGGTTGTGATTGATGAATGAGTTGAACTTCGGACGTTGTATCACTTCGGTTAGTGATTAATATTTAGCTTTCGTGCCCCCCAGTTTTGGGGAACAGCACTCGTATTTTCGGTGGTTGATCGCACTTGTTGCAAGTCTTGAGCACACGTCCGCATTCCGGGGACTTAGAATAATTTGAGATCGATAACCTGGTTTGCATTCCAGGAATTCGAGAGTTATTAATGCTTGTAACACGGTTCTCTCTCCGGGAACTTGGGAATGATGTTCACACTCCAACTTGCACTCTACGAACTCGGAGTTAGTATTAACACTTTAGTTCGCACTACGGGAACTTTAACTTGGTGTTTGTGCTCCAATTCACATGCCGGGAACTTGGATAAAACATGTATGTTTGGGTTCGTACTTCAGGAACCCAGAACTGACGTTTGTACTCCAACTCGCACTTCGGGAATCTGGAGTTTGCATGGATGCTTCGGTTCGCACTTCGGGAACCTGGAATGGATGTTTATACTCCAATTCGCGCCGTGGGAAGTTGGAGTCCGTTCGCGCAGTGGGAACGAATTATTGAATGTTTATACTCCAATTCGCGCTCCGGGAATTTGGAGTCCGTTCGCGCTCTGGGAAAGTATTATTGAATGTTTATACTCCAATTCGCGCTGTGGGAAGTTGGAGTCCGTTCGCGCCCTAGGAACGAATTGTTAAATGTTTATACTCCAATTCGCGCTGTGGGAAGTGGGAGTCCGTTCGCACTCTGGGAACGAATTGTTGAATGATTATACTCCAATTCGCGCTCTGGGAAGTTTGAGTCCGTTCGCACTCTGGGAACGAATTGTTTAATGTTTATACTCCAATTCACGCTGAGGGAAGTTGGAGTCCGTTCGCACTCTGGGAACGAATTGTTTAATGTTTATAATCCAATTCACGCTGTGGGAAGTTGGAGTCCGTTCGCACTCTGGGAACCAATTGTTGAATGTTTATACTCCAATTCGCGCTGTGGGAAGTTGGAGTCCGTTCGCACTCCGGGAACGAATTATTTAATGTTTATACTCCAATTCGCGCTCTGGGAAGTTGGAGTCCGTTCGCACTCGGGGAACGAATTGTTTAATGTTTATACTCCAATTCACGCTGAGGGAAGTTGGAGTCCATTCGCACTCTGGGAACGAATTGTTTAATGTTTATACTCCAATTCACGCTGTGGGAAGTTGGAGTCCGCTCGCGCTCTGGGAGCGAATTGTTGAATATTTATACTCCAATTCACGCTGTGGGAAGTTGGAGTCCGTTCGCACTCTGGGAACGAATTGTTTAATGTTTATACTCCAATTCGCGCTCTGGGAAGTTGGAGTCCGTTCGCACTCTGGGAACGAATTGTTTAATGTTTATACTCCAATTCACGCTGAGGGAAGTTGGAGTCCGTTCGCGCGGTGGGAACGAATTATGGAATGGACTGTCGTGTGTTGGTCCAATTCAGCCTTCGATGTGTTGGCTTGCCCCCGAGCTGGGGTTTCACTTAGTGAGTGGCCGGTTGTAACGCTGTCACTCGCTATTCGAATAAATTCCATTGTTCGATGGAACTTAGCTCTTCGTGTGTCGTGATTGTTGAACGTTGTATTCGGTGAATCACAGCTTTAGCTTGAAGAGATAGCATTTTATTTGCTGAAATGAGAAAATGTGGCATAGTCAGTGCCTTATTACAAATTCAAAATTCAGAATGTAAAGGAAGCTACAGAGCATTCATAGACTGAAGGAGCCTGTCATGTGTGACAGTGACGAGGTTCTTCGTTGTTCCAAGCTCCCGAATAAATAGGCCCGCCACTGATGGCGTTTATCACCAATCTCCCACGGGGACAAATCGAGTCCTCCTGCCTCGGTCGATTGGGTTCATTGATTGGATTGGATGGGCCCGCTTCTCTAGGCTGCGGTGTCCGCACAAACTGTTCCAGCTTCCTTTCTCTGACCAGTTTTTCAATGAGATCCTGTAACTGACGACACTCGTTCGTATCGTGCCCGTAGCCTTCGTGGAACCTGCAAAATTTTCCCGTCTGCATTTGTCTCTCTGACGACGGTCTTGGAGTAGGTTTTTCGTATTGAATTGTATTACGGGTCTGCAAATACAAGTCCTCTACTGAAGTATTCAAAGGAGTATAACTGTCGAACTTCGGATTTTTGCGTTGCGGGCCGCGATTTTGATCTTGTTTTTTAAGTTGATTCACGCTCTCTCTTCGCCGAGCTTGTTTATTTTTAATGTTCAACTGAACTTTTCCGGAGCTCTCGCCGGACTGTTTTATTACAACATTGCTTTGGGTTTCTCCCGCATTTGGTCCTGCGTCAGTTTGCTTCCTAGACTGTTTCGCGTCTTCCCGTCTCAGGAATTGAGCTGCTTTGGCATGGAAACGGTCAAATGACGCAGGTGGTTTCCCAGCTAGCCAATTGCCAAATTCAGAATCGGGGTCGATCCCCTTAGTTAACGCCATAAGGATGGAGTTATCGTTTGGATTACTAATTTCTGCACATGCAGTATGGAATCTTTCTAAGTAGTGTCTTAGTGTTATTGACGGATAGGAATCTCCGGGCCTGCGGTTTGATCGAATAAGGGCAGAGCATAAGCTTTGAGGTGGCACTAAGGGTCGTCTCGAAAAAACGAGTCAAGCACAAGAAACCCGGAGTTACTACAGCTGAGGAAGCTGACTCTGAAAGAACCCACACCTATGATGAGCCGCTGACCGGGCCTACGGACGCAGTTTCGGATGTCGCGGAGCAGAGAAAAGGCAAGGCTGCCATGGTTAAGTCAAGTAAGAAGGGGAGATGGAAATCGGTTGTCACGGCCCGTTCTGCTCCCGGAGTTAGAATCTCGGAGATGTCTCCTCCGAGAACCGAAAATCTTTTTGAAGGGCTTGCCGATCTTCCAATCTCAGACGATGTGTCTTTTCAACATGATGCCGGGTTGGAGGAATTCCATCGTACTCTAGAATTGAACGAGCCTCTTATTACCAGCGAGGTCGACACTTCTGGTTGGTCGGGGGGAATGCATATTCATACACATTTCACGACACTGCATAACCTTTGACTGTAAACTACCTGTTTTGGAAGGTGATTAATTCTATTCTATTTTGCTTCGCAGATATCATGTCTAAGCGAGGTTCAATGCTTGGGAGTCTTCGACATGCCCGCAAGCCTTCATATTACGATTCGCGCAAACGAGAAGGGGATAGAGGTTATGATCAGGGGCACTCTGGGCATTATGACCAGGGACGCTCTGGGTATTCTAGTCTTGAGAGATATGACATGGACAGAGGCTATAAGCGTCGATCGCGATCGCGTACCCCTCCTCCTTCTAGAGATCCCGTAAAACCTCCTGCTCATGTCCCTCATCCTTCCGAGTCTTCTCGATATACGTCGGTTTCTCAATCTTCCCGATCTGAGGCGAAGACCACGATAGTCGCAGAGCAGCCTCCTACTAAAATCTCGGGGGAAGGGGAAATTAGACTTGTGCAACTAAAGAGGGAGTTCCCGAATATTTGCTTCGATAACTACGTCTTTCCCCCGAACCTGAAAAGAGTCCCGCCGGAGGCCGAGCGGTTAGCGCTCGACTATGTGCATGACTTTTACACCCAATACAAGGCGTGGTATAGGGCGGCCGATAAGGCATCGGCGTTGGCCTTCGAATGAGCGGCTACCATTGAAAAGCTTCAAACCGAGCTGGCTCAAAAAGACCGCATCATACAAGTGCTGAATACCGAGGCTGAATCGTCTCGAAAATCAGAGTTGGAGGCTCTTACAAAGGTCGATGAAGCTCAAGCAGCCATGGATAGAATGAAAAAGGAGCACTATGTTACGGTGGAAGACATGGCCCACCGGAACACTGTCGTCACTGCTGAGCGGGATGCGGCGTTAAAAGAACTTAATGAGCTCAAGGCTAAATTTGTCGAAATTATTAAAGATAGAGATGACGCGCATAACACGGCGCAAGAAGCCTGGGAGCAAGCCATAGTGCTTCGCACTGAAAGAGATGTGGCCGTGGCCAAAGTTCAGGCGGTCGATTCAGAGGTGGAGGTGAAGGTTCAACAGGCAGAGGCCAGGCTAGAGGCCGATATCGAAGATTTGCTCATAACTTACAACGCCAATGTGTTAAAGCACAGAAACTTGGCCTGGCTTCAAGATTATCAAGTTCACCTTCGTAGCGCTTGGGACCGATTGGTTGAGGAGGAAGAGGAAGCGCATCCAGGTGAGTCAGTCGATCGATTCGAACTTGAGAACCGGCTGCTCACAGACGATGAGAAGAAGGTTCTTCATGACGCTATCATCGCTCATGAGAAGGAGATGATCGGTGGTCATTCCCTGGAAGTCGGAGAGGGATCAGGTGTTGAGCACCATTCTGCTGTCACTGAAGTCACCACACCATCTTCGTCGGTGCCTGTATCTGCGGTCGGTTTGCAACCTGTTTCGGCCTACGACCCGGAACGGCCGCGCTTATCTCCTATTCATGAGCGTACTTCCGAGGCCGTTCAGCCGTCTGCGAGCCAAACTGGGGAAGGTATTCCGAAGTTATCTCAAGCGTTTTCTAAATAGAGTGTTTGTTTTGTAGCAGTTACTAATAACTTCTTATTTTTTGCCTAGGGACTGGAACTGCGCCGACTGTCGCGGCTCAAGAACCAAGCAGAGGAGATAAGTCCATTGCCACCGAGACTACCGTTGTAACTGCGGTATCTGCTGAGGCGGCGCAGGGGGGATCCTTATCTGCTGACGAACAAATGGTGAGCGAACTGCTCGGTGAGCAGGGTGGTTCTTTCTCTGACTTGCCATTTATCATCGTTAGTAGCCTCCCGCCGTCCTCAAGTTCTTCGATGCAGGCCGTGGATGCCCCCAGCCAAGCCCATGCGACTCGTGATGAGGAAATTTTGGCTGAGATCAACGCCGAAATAGAGGCTGCGGGGCAGAGCGGTACAGTCGGTGGCAGCACGGCGGCGCAGAGTCCAGCACCTGCTATGGTAGCACCATCGGGTGGCACTATCTCAACTTCCGTTACGGATCCAGTCCCCCCTACTCCTCCGGCGAGAAGCCCCCATGTAGATTCAAGCTCCGAGGAGGATATTGACATCATGCCTCCAGCCGAAGAGCCATCGCCGGAGAGGAGACACTCAAAACGAAGAATTTCTATCCCTAGTGACACTGAAGATGTACCACTAGTAAGAAGGACGAAAAATAAGAAATAAATCGGCTTCTCAAGTATATGTTTTGGTAGATAGGTACTTGTCTTCGTTTTTTGTCAGTAGGTCGTGTATAGATGCAGGTTCGGCCCCTGCTAGCAGGCATTCTTTTTGTGGAAGAACTTATTTGCGTGTAAGTTCTTGTTTCAAGTTAACTGAAATAAAATTTAGTTCCTTTGTTTCAACTCTTGTTCTATTTGTGCTTAAGTACTTGCGGTGTCTTGTTTTCGGCCCGGTGTACTTATGGTGTTTTTACCGTTCAAGTAGAGTTCGTTTCATTTGCCAAGCTTGAAAATCTTGGTCACAGGTTGTGATTGATGAATGAGTTGAACTTCGGACGTTGTATCACTTCGGTTAGTGATTAATATTTAGCTTTCGTGCCCCCCAGTTTTGGGGAACAGCACTCGTATTTTCGGTGGTTGATCGCACTTGTTGCAAGTCTTGAGCACACGTCCGCATTCCGGGGACTTAGAATAATTTGAGATCGATAACCTGGTTTGCATTCCAGGAATTCGAGAGTTATTAATGCTTGTAACACGGTTCTCTCTCCGGGAACTTGGGAATGATGTTCACACTCCAACTTGCACTCTACGAACTCGGAGTTAGTATTAACACTTTAGTTCGCACTACGGGAACTTTAACTTGGTGTTTGTGCTCCAATTCACATGCCGGGAACTTGGATAAAACATGTATGTTTGGGTTCGTACTTCAGGAACCCAGAACTGACGTTTGTACTCCAACTCGCACTTCGGGAATCTGGAGTTTGCATGGATGCTTCGGTTCGCACTTCGGGAACCTGGAATGGATGTTTATACTCCAATTCGCGCCGTGGGAAGTTGGAGTCCGTTCGCGCAGTGGGAACGAATTATTGAATGTTTATACTCCAATTCGCGCTCCGGGAATTTGGAGTCCGTTCGCGCTCTGGGAAAGTATTATTGAATGTTTATACTCCAATTCGCGCTGTGGGAAGTTGGAGTCCGTTCGCGCCCTAGGAACGAATTGTTAAATGTTTATACTCCAATTCGCGCTGTGGGAAGTGGGAGTCCGTTCGCACTCTGGGAACGAATTGTTGAATGATTATACTCCAATTCGCGCTCTGGGAAGTTTGAGTCCGTTCGCACTCTGGGAACGAATTGTTTAATGTTTATACTCCAATTCACGCTGAGGGAAGTTGGAGTCCGTTCGCACTCTGGGAACGAATTGTTTAATGTTTATAATCCAATTCACGCTGTGGGAAGTTGGAGTCCGTTCGCACTCTGGGAACCAATTGTTGAATGTTTATACTCCAATTCGCGCTGTGGGAAGTTGGAGTCCGTTCGCACTCCGGGAACGAATTATTTAATGTTTATACTCCAATTCGCGCTCTGGGAAGTTGGAGTCCGTTCGCACTCGGGGAACGAATTGTTTAATGTTTATACTCCAATTCACGCTGAGGGAAGTTGGAGTCCATTCGCACTCTGGGAACGAATTGTTTAATGTTTATACTCCAATTCACGCTGTGGGAAGTTGGAGTCCGCTCGCGCTCTGGGAGCGAATTGTTGAATATTTATACTCCAATTCACGCTGTGGGAAGTTGGAGTCCGTTCGCACTCTGGGAACGAATTGTTTAATGTTTATACTCCAATTCGCGCTCTGGGAAGTTGGAGTCCGTTCGCACTCTGGGAACGAATTGTTTAATGTTTATACTCCAATTCACGCTGAGGGAAGTTGGAGTCCGTTCGCGCGGTGGGAACGAATTATGGAATGGACTGTCGTGTGTTGGTCCAATTCAGCCTTCGATGTGTTGGCTTGCCCCCGAGCTGGGGTTTCACTTAGTGAGTGGCCGGTTGTAACGCTGTCACTCGCTATTCGAATAAATTCCATTGTTCGATGGAACTTAGCTCTTCGTGTGTCGTGATTGTTGAACGTTGTATTCGGTGAATCACAGCTTTAGCTTGAAGAGATAGCATTTTATTTGCTGAAATGAGAAAATGTGGCATAGTCAGTGCCTTATTACAAATTCAAAATTCAGAATGTAAAGGAAGCTACAGAGCATTCATAGACTGAAGGAGCCTGTCATGTGTGACAGTGACGAGGTTCTTCGTTGTTCCAAGCTCCCGAATAAATAGGCCCGCCACTGATGGCGTTTATCACCAATCTCCCACGGGGACAAATCGAGTCCTCCTGCCTCGGTCGATTGGGTTCATTGATTGGATTGGATGGGCCCGCTTCTCTAGGCTGCGGTGTCCGCACAAACTGTTCCAGCTTCCTTTCTCTGACCAGTTTTTCAATGAGATCCTGTAACTGACGACACTCGTTCGTATCGTGCCCGTAGCCTTCGTGGAACCTGCAAAATTTTCCCGTCTGCATTTGTCTCTCTGACGACGGTCTTGGAGTAGGTTTTTCGTATTGAATTGTATTACGGGTCTGCAAATACAAGTCCTCTACTGAAGTATTCAAAGGAGTATAACTGTCGAACTTCGGATTTTTGCGTTGCGGGCCGCGATTTTGATCTTGTTTTTTAAGTTGATTCACGCTCTCTCTTCGCCGAGCTTGTTTATTTTTAATGTTCAACTGAACTTTTCCGGAGCTCTCGCCGGACTGTTTTATTACAACATTGCTTTGGGTTTCTCCCGCATTTGGTCCTGCGTCAGTTTGCTTCCTAGACTGTTTCGCGTCTTCCCGTCTCAGGAATTGAGCTGCTTTGGCATGGAAACGGTCAAATGACGCAGGTGGTTTCCCAGCTAGCCAATTGCCAAATTCAGAATCGGGGTCGATCCCCTTAGTTAACGCCATAAGGATGGAGTTATCGTTTGGATTACTAATTTCTGCACATGCAGTATGGAATCTTTCTAAGTAGTGTCTTAGTGTCTCTCCGGGAGCTTGTGTGACACTAGATAGAGTGTTGACATCTTTCGGCCTTGCGACGTGCATGCGGAATTGCTCAACGAATTTTGTGGCCAGCTGGTCGAATGAGGAGATGGATCGAGGAGGCAATCGGGTGAACCACATGGTGGCGATGCCCCCCAAGGATATGGGGAAACTACGACATTTCACAGCGTCGTCGGCTCTGGCAGCAGTCATCGACCATTCATATTTTAGAATATGTTGGTTGGGATCGGAGTTTCCCTCATACATGGGCAGAGTGGGCATTCAGAATCGCCGTGGGGGTTCAGCATTAAGAATATCGTCCGTAAAGGGAGTATGACTTCGGGAAACTCCCCAATCGTCGTTTGTGAACCCCTGACTCTCACGGATCATCTGACGTATCATAATTGAAAGATCCGGCATTTGCGCCGGAGTATGGTCACGTTCCATACTTTGGGTTTGAACCGGATATCGTCGACGGTTCACAGCCTGCCTTCTCGGCTCATAGTTCTTTGGGACGTACGGTTCAGGAGTACGGCTGCTATGACGACGGTCTAGGTCCGACTGGTCTTGAGCGTCGACCCCTGGTTCAGCCGCAACGCTAGTGGTGCGGTATTCTGCGGCGTGACGAGGAACGGCGCCTCCTCGGGAGGAGGGTCCGGTTTGGAAGCTGGCTGACGGACCAACTCTTATTTGTCCAATGGTCAATGTCGGTTGGTTTCCAACGGGTGGCATACGACTCCCATCTAACCGGGGTCGTGGAGGTTGGTTATGATAATCAGATGATGAAGAACTTTCGCTGGAAGAGCGAGAAGCACGATCTCTCATGGATCTCTTTCGTTTCTGGCGATCCAGCTTGTTGATTAGCTCAGTGTTAGCGTGTAGCTGTTCTTCTAGTTGTCGCCGACTCTCGGTCAGCTCTTGGAGTAACAGCTGCAACTCTTGTCGGGTAACCGGACGGCTCTGAGTGCCCAGCGGCATCTTGATTAGATGAAGGTAGAGGGGCAGGATTCTGTCTATCCTGTTCTTCTTGATTGACGGCGTTTGAGGTGGTTCTTGTGCTAACCATCTTTAGAGTTGAGCTCCTTTTCTAGACTTTATGCAAATCTGAATAGAAGGGAAGGAAGTTCGATTCAATGATCTGGATCTCTCTCTTAGATTTATTCAATCCGGTATCGATGACAGATCCAACGAGCAGGAGAAAATCTGGGTTTTCTTGGTGAAAGCACCAAAGTGTTAGCGTCAAAATTGGGCACAACACTCTTCGGGAGTCGTTGAAGAGATAATAGTCAAGAATGCAGGTTCAAAACAGATATTATCTAACAAAAACTCCAATCAATAGTAAAGAAAATGCGTAGACAATCGCTTTATAGTGGTTCGGCGTGTTGCCTACGTCCAGTGTGAAGTTTTTTGATATTTTATTAATCCTCTTTCAATGTTTACAAGTTGTTACAGCGATCAACAGCAAGTTACAACTGGAAATTCGAAATCAACAATCAAATTATGGTATAGGATGATGGAGATATTGATCCGGCAGAGTCTGGGCGCCTCAGATTCCGAAGATCCCTTTTTCGTTGGCCCTGGGGCTCTATTTATAGGCGTAGGCTGCTGGTATCTCGCTGAAAACTCGGGAGACCACTCCTGGCACGTGAGGGGGCCCACACGCACGGTCTCAGGAAGTTTGGGCCCACTTTGGCATCGGTTCGAACTCCATTCGAACCGATCAAGAATTCTTCCAATCGAGGTGAAATTTGGCGTAGACATTCTTCAACATGCATGCAAGCTTCTGTGAAAATTTCATGGCATTTGGATCAGTAGGTTAGGAGATATGATGGGTTCGAAATTGGGTTTATTGCTCGGTTGTTTGGTTCGAAACCAAGGTTTCGAACCGATCCTTTCTAATCCATGGAGGCACGTGGCTTCGCGTTGACATGGAGCGCAAATTTCGAATCGATCCGCTCCTCACTCCGTGTTGACCGCTTCGACTCCATATATCTCGGCGTATTCGAACCGATGGAAGACACGTCATCATGGTTGGTTGACTCAGTGGTTTCGAATGAAGCTGCACAGTTGGGTTTGAACAAGGACTCCGTGATGGGTTCGAACAAGGGCTCCGTGATGGGTTCGAACAAGCAGATGGATTCGAAGTGGATGGGGCGGAAGGTGAGGCGCTTTGATGGTTTCGAAACCGATGGGTTCGATGTCCTTCGGTTCGAGGGTGATGGTTTCGAATAGGGCCTGATGATGGGTTTGAAGACACCCAACATGATGGGTTCGAAACCAGGGTGTTTCCCACAAGTTGAACCGATCATAACTTTAGCATATGAACTCGGATTGACTTGAAACTTGAGATGCTGACTCCTATGGACTTTCTTGTCGTGTCCTATCAATTGTAGCTCAATCTGGACTCGGATAAAATTCAGTGATATCCATGGCGAAACGAAATATGACCAGTCTCTGAGACGAACTGTCCTCCGCTTCTGATCGATCTTTTTGTATCGCGGCTTTACCAAAAAGCGGGATAACAGTGCACCACTCTCCAGCGATGGAAAGTCGAAGACGGGCCACGGTAATCCAGTTTTACCGTAAAAATCCACGTGTCGAAAAAACGAAGGGTAAAAAACTTACGAGTCCCGATTGAGATTCGGGTTGTCCTTTTTGGGCATTAATCTATCCGTTGATGGCTGAACGCTGTCAATGCCGTTGAACTCATCGAGGCCTTCGTTCTGACAGGTTATGGCTCCCGTAACTCTAAACGAGCGAGAAGTTATGGCCGTCCGAATAATCGATATCTACAGGGTGCACCATCCGCGGTGCAAGGTGCAACATCCGTCCGAAATGGCGAAACAGTGCCGTACGACTTTTAGAAATGCGTGCATGGATTTGAAACGGAACAGTACCATGGTGCACAACTTTCCAGCGATGGTAAATCGAAGACCAGCCACCGTAATCCCGTTTTACCGTAAAATTCCACGTGTCGAAAAAACGAAGGGTAAAAAACTCACGAGACCCGATTGAGATTCGGGTTGTCCTTTTTGGGCATTAATCTATCCGTTGACGTCTGAAAGCTGTCAAAGCCATAGACTCATCGAGGCCTTCGTTTTGACAGATTATGGCCCCCGTAACTCTAAACGAGCCAGAAGTTATGGTCGTCCGAATAATCAATATCTACAGGGTGCAACATCCACGGTGCAAGGTGCAACATCCGTCCGAAATGGCGAAACTTTGTTGTACGACTTTTAGAAATGCATGCATGGATTTGAAATGGAACAGTACCATGGTGCACCGCTCTCTAGCATGGGGAAGTCGAAGACGGGCCACGGTAATCCTGTTTTACCGTAAAAATCCACGTGTCGAAAAAACGAAGGGTAAAAAACTTACGAGACCCGATTGAGATTCGGGTTGTCCCTTTTGGGAATTAATCTATCCGTTGACGGCTGAAAGCTGCCAAAGCCACAGACCTCATCGAGGCCTTCGTTTTGACAGGTTATGGCTCCCTAAACTCTAACGAGCCAGAAGTTACGGCCGTCCGAATAATCGATATCTACAGGGTGCAACATCCACGGTGCAAGGTGCAACATCCGTCCGAAATGGCAAAACAGTATCGTACGACTTTTATAAATGCGTTCACGGATTTGAAATGGAACAGTACCATGGTGCACCAGTCTCCAGCGATGGTAAATCGAAGATCAGCCACCGTAATCCCATTTTACCGTAAAATTCCACGTGTCGAAAAAATGAAGGGTAAAAAACTTACGAGACCCGATTGAGATTCGGGTTGTCCTTTTTGGGCATTAATCTATTCGTTGATGGCTGAAAGCTGTCAAAGCCATAGAACTCATCGAGGCCTTCATTTTGACAGATTATGGCTCCCGTAACTCTAAACGAGCCAGAAGTTATGGCCTTCCTAATAATCGATATCTACAGGGTGCAACATCCACGGTGCAAGGTGCAACATCCGTCCGAAATAGCGAAACTGTGCCGTACGACTTTTAGAAATGCGTGCATGATTTGAAATGGAACGTTACCATGGTGCACCACCCTCCAGCGATGGTAAATCGAAGGCGGGCCACGGTAATCCTGTTTTACCGTAAAAATCCACGTGTCGAAAAAACAAAGGGTAAAAAACTTACGAGACCCGATTGAGATTCGGGTTGTCCTTTTTTGGCATTAATCTATCCGTTGACGGCTGAAAGCTGTCAAAGCCGTAGAACTCATCGAGGCCTTCGATTTCACAGGTTATGGCTTTTGTAGCTCTAAACGAGCCAGAAGTTATGGCCGTCCGAATAATCGATATCTACAGGGTGCAACATCCACGGTGCAAGGTGCAACATCCGTCCGAAATGGCGAAACAGTGCCGTACGACTTTTAGAAATGTATGCATGGATTTGAAATGGAACAGTACCATGGTGCACCACTCTCCAGCGATGGTAAATCGAAGACCAGCCACCGTAATCCCGTTTTATTGTATTCCACGTGTCGAAAAAACGAAGGGTTAAAAACTTACGAGACCCGATTGAGATTCGGGTTGTCCTTTTTGGGCATTAATCTGTCCATTGACGGCTGAAAGCTGTCAAAGCCATAGAACTCATCGAGGCCTTCGTTTTGACAGATTATGGCTCCCGTAACTCTAAACGAGCCAGAAGTTATGGCCGTCCGAATAATCGATATCTACGGGGTGCAACATCCACGGTGCAAGGTGCAACATCCGTCCGAAATGGCAAAACAGTGCCGTACGACTTTTAGAAATGCGTGCATGGATTTGAAACGGAACAGTACCATGGTGCACCACTCTCCAGTGATGGGAAGTCGAAAACGGGCCAAGGTAATCCTATTTTACCGTAAAAATCCACGTGTCGAAAAAACGAAGGGTAAAAAACTTATGAGACCCGATTGAGATTCGGGTTGTCCTTTTTGGGCATTATTATATCCGTTGATGGCTGAAAGAAGTCAAAGCCATAGAACTCATCGAGGCCTTCATTTTGACAGGTTATGGCCCCCGTAACTCTAGACGAGTCAGAAGTTATGGCCGTTTGAATAATCGATATCTACAAGGTGCAACATCCACGGTGCAAGGTGCAACATCCGTCCGAAATGGTGAAACAGTGCCGTACGACTTTTAGAAATGCGTGCATGGATTTGAAATGGAACATTACCATGGTGCACCACTCTCCAGCGATGGGAAGTCGAAGACGGGCCACGGTAATCCCGTTTTACCGTAAAAATCCACGTGTCGAAAAAACGAAGGGTAAAAAACTTACGAGACCCGATTGAGATTCGGGTTGTCCTTTTTGGGCATTAATCGATCCGTTGACGGCTGAAAGCTGTCAAAGCCATAAAACTCATCGAGGCCTTCGTTTTGACAGGTTATGGCTCCCGTAACTTTAAACGAGCCAGAAGTTATGGCCGTCCGAATAGTCGATATCTACAGGGTGCAACATCCACGGCGGAAGGTGCAACATCCGTCCGAAATGGCGAAACAGTGCCGTACGACTTTTAGAAATGCGTGCATGGATTTGAAACGGAACAGTACCACGGTGCACCGCTCTCCAGCGATGGTAAATCGAAGACCAGCCACCGTAATCCTGTTTTACCGTAAAAATCCACATGTCGAAAAAACGAAGGGTAAAAAACTTACGAGACCCGATTGAGATTCGGGTTGTCCTTTTTGGGCATTAATCTATCCGTCGACGGCTTAAAGCCGTCAAAGCCGTAGAACCCATCGAGGCCTTCATTTTGATAGGTTATGGCTCCCGTAACTCTAAACGAGCCAGAAGTTATGGTCGTCCGAATAATCGATATCTACAAGGTGCAACATCCACGGTGCATGGTGCAACATCCGTCCGAAATGGCGAAACAGTGCCGTACGACTTTCAGAAATGCGTGCATGGATTTCAAACGGAACAGTACCATGGTGCACCACTCTCCAGCGATGGTAAATCGAAGGCCGGCCACGGTAATCCTGTTTTACCGTAAAAATCCACGTGTCGAAAAAACGAAGGGTAAAAAACTTACGAGACCCGATTGAGATTCGGGTTGTCCTTTTTGGGCATTAATCTATCCGTTGACGGCTGAAAGCTGTCAAATCCGTAGAACTCATCGAGGCCTTCATTTTGACAGGTTATGGCCCCCGTAACTCTAGACGAGTCAGAAGTTATGGCCGTTTGAATAATCGATATCTACAAGGTGCAACATCCACGGTGCAAGGTGCAACATCCGTCCGAAATGGTGAAACAGTGCCGTACGACTTTTAGAAATGCGTGCATGGATTTGAAATGGAACATTACCATGGTGCACCACTCTCCAGCGATGGGAAGTCGAAGACGGGCCACGGTAATCCCGTTTTACCGTAAAAATCCACGTGTCGAAAAAACGAAGGGTAAAAAACTTACGAGACCCGATTGAGATTCGGGTTGTCCTTTTTGGGCATTAATCGATCCGTTGACGGCTGAAAGCTGTCAAAGCCATAAAACTCATCGAGGCCTTCGTTTTGACAGGTTATGGCTCCCGTAACTCTAAACGAGCCAGAAGTTATGGCCGTCCGAATAGTCGATATCTACAGGGTGCAACATCCACGGCGGAAGGTGCAACATCCGTCCGAAATGGCGAAACAGTGCCGTACGACTTTTAGAAATGCGTGCATGGATTTGAAACGGAACAGTACCACGGTGCACCGCTCTCCAGCGATGGTAAATCGAAGACCAGCCACCGTAATCCTGTTTTACCGTAAAAATCCACATGTCGAAAAAACGAAGGGTAAAAAACTTACGAGACCCGATTGAGATTCGGGTTGTCCTTTTTGGGCATTAATCTATCCGTCGACGGCTTAAAGCTATCAAAGCCGTAGAACCCATCCAGGCCTTCATTTTGACAGGTTATGGCTCCCGTAACTCTAAACGAGCCAGAAGTTATGGTCGTCCGAATAATCGATATCTACAAGGTGCAACATCCACGGTGCATGGTGCAACATCCGTCCGAAATGGCGAAACAGTGCCGTACGACTTTCAGAAATGCGTGCATGGATTTCAAACGGAACAGTACCATGGTGCACCACTCTCCAGCGATGGTAAATCGAAGGCCGGCCACGGTAATCCTGTTTTACCGTAAAAATCCACGTGTCGAAAAAACGAAGGGTAAAAAACTTACGAGACCCGATTGAGATTCGGGTTGTCCTTTTTGGGCATTAATCTATCCGTTGACAGCTGAAAGCTGTCAAATCCGTAGAACTCATCGAGGCCTTCATTTTGACAGGTTATGGCTCCCGTAACTCTAGACGAGCCAGAAGTTATGGCCGTCCGAATAATCGATATCTACAAGGTGCAACATCCACGGTGCAAGGTGCAACATCCGTCCGAAATGGCGAAACAGTGCCGTACGACTTTTAGAAATGCGTGCATGGATTTGAAACGAAACAGTACCATGGTGCACCACTCTCCAGCGATGGGAAGTCGAAGACGGGCCACGGTAATCCTGTTTTACCGTAAAAATCCACGTGTCGAAAAAACGAAGGGTAAAAAACTTGCGAGACCCGATTGAGATTCGGGTTGTCCTTTTTGGGCACTATTATATCCGTTGACGGCTGAAAGCAGTCAAAGCCGTAGAACTCATCGAGGCCTTCATTTTGACAAGTTATGGCTCCCGTAACTCTAAACGAGTCAGAAGTTTTGGTCGTTTGAATAATCGATATCTACTGGGTGCAACATCCACGGTACAAGGTGCAACATCCGTCCGAAATGGTGAAACAGTGTCGTACGACTTTTAGAAATGCGTGCATGGATTTGAAATGGAACATTACCGTGGTGCACCACTCTCCAGCGATGGGAAGTCGAAGACGGGCCACGGTAATCCTGTTTTACCGTAAAAATCCACGTGTCGAAAAAACGTAGGTTAAAAAACTTACAAGACCCGATTGATATTCGGGTTGTCCTTTTTGGGCATTAATCGATACGTTGACGGCTGAAAGCTGTCAAAGCCGTAGAACTCATCGAGGCCTTCGTTTCGACAGGTTATGGCTCCCGTAACTCTAAACGAGCCAGAAGTTATGGCCGTCCGAATAATCGATATCTACAGGGTGCAACATCCACGGTGCAAGGTGCAACATCCGTCCGAAATGGCGAAACCGTGCCGTACGACTTTTAGAAATGCATGCATGGATTTGAAATGGAACAGTACCATGGTGCACCGCTCTCCAGCGATGGTAAATCGAAGACCAGCAACCGTAATCCTGTTTTACCGTAAAAATCCACATGTCGAAAAAACGAAGGGTAAAAAACTTACGAGACCCGATTGAGATTCGGGTTGTCCTTTTTGGGCATTAATCTATCCGTTGACGGCTGAAAGCTGTCATAGCCGTAGAACTCATCGAGGCCTTCTTTTTGACAGGTTATGGCTTTTGTAACTCTAAACGAGCCAGAAGTTATGGCCGTCCGAATAATCGATATCTACAGGGTGCAACATCCACGGTGCAAGGTGCAACATCCGTCCGAAATGATGAAACAGTGCCATACGACTTTTAGAAATGCGTGCATGGATTTGAAATGGAACAATACCATGGTGCACCACTCTCCAGCGATGGTAAATCGAAGGCCAGCCACGGTAATCCCGTTTTACCGTAAAAATCCTCGTGTCGAAAAAACGAAGGGTAAAAAACTTATGAGACCCGATTGAGATTCGGGTTGTCCTTTTTGGGCATTGATCTATCCGTTGACAGCTGAAAGCTATCAAAGCCGTAGAACTCATCGAGGCCTTCGTTTTGACAGGTTATGGCTTTTGTAACTCTAAACGAGCCAGAAGTTATGGCCGTTCGAATAATCGATATCTACACGGTGCAACATCCACGGTGCAAGGTGCAACATCCGACCGAAATGGCGAAACAGTGTCGTACGACTTTTAGAAATGTGTGCATGGATTTGAAACGGAACATTACCATGGTGTACCGCTCTCCAGCGATGGGAAGTCGAAGACGGCCACAGTAATCCCGTTTTACCGTAAAAATCCATGTGTCGAAAAAGCGAAGGGTAAAAAACTTACGAGACCCGATTGAGATTCGGATTGTCCTTTTTGGGCATTAATCTATCCGTTGACAGCTGAAAGCTGTTAAAGCCGTTGAACTCATCGAGGCCTTCGTTTTGACAGGTAATGGCTCCCGCAACTCTAAACGAGCCAGAAGTTATGGCGGTCCGCATAATCGATATCTACACGGTGCAACATCCACGGTGCAAGGTGCAACATCCGACCGAAATGGCGAAACAGTGCCGTACGACTTTTAGAAATGCGTGCATGGATTTGAAACGGAACAGTACCATGGTGCACCACTCTCCAGCGATGGTAAATCGAAGGCCAGCCACGGTAATCCCGTTTTACCGTAAAAATCCACGTGTCGAAAAAACGAAGGGTAAAAAACTTACGAGACCCGATTGAGATTCGGGTTGTCCTTTTTGGGCATTAATCTATCCGTTGACACCTGAAAGCAGTCAAAGCCGTAGAACTCATCGAGGCCTTCGTTTTGACAGGTTATGGCTCCCGTAACTCTAAATGAGCCAGAAGTTATGGTCGTCCGAATTATCGATATCTATAGGGTGCAACATCCACGGTGCAAGGTGCAACATCCTTCCGTAATGGCGAAACAGTGCCATACGACTTTTAGAAATGCGTGCATGGATTTGAAACGGAACAGTACCATGGTGCACCACTCTCCAGCGATGCTAAATCGAAGACCAGCCACCGTAATCCCGTTTTACCGTAAAATTCCACGTGTCGAAAAAACAAAGGGTAAAAAACTTACAACACCTGATTGAGATTCGGGTTGTCCTTTTTGGGCATTAATCTATCCGTTGACGGCTGAAAGCTGTCAAAGCCATAGAACTCAACGAGGCCTTCGTTTTGACAGATTATGGCTCCTGTAACTCTAAACGAGCCAGAAGTTATGGTCGTCCGAATAATCGATATCTACAGGGTGCAACATATCTACAGGGTGCAACATCCACGGTGCAAGGTGCAACATCCGTCCGAAATGGCGAAACATTGCCGTATAACTTTTAGAAATGCGTGCATGGATCTGAAACGGAACAGTACCATGGTGCAGCACTCTCCAGCGATGGGAAGTCGAAGACGGGCCACGGTAATCCTGTTTTACCGTAAAAATCCACGTGTCGAAAAAACGAAGGGTAAAAAACTTACGAGACCCGATTGAGATTCGGGTTGTCCTTTTTGGGCAATAAACTATCCGTTGACGGCTGAAAGCTGTGAAAGCCGTAGAACTCATCGAGGCCTTCATTTTGACAGGTTATGGCTCCCGTAACTCTAAACGAGCAGAAGTTATGGTCGTTTGAATAATCGATATCTACAGGGTGCAACATCCACGGTGCAAGGTGCAACATCCGTCCGTAATGGTGAAACAGTGCCGTACGACTTTTAGAAATGCGTGCATGGATTTGAAACGGAACAGTACCATGATGCACCACTCTCCAGCGATGGGAAGTCGAAGACGGGCCACGGTAATCCCCTTTTGCCGTAAAAATCCACGTGTCGAAAAAACGAAGGGTAAAAAACTTACGAGACCCGATTGAGATTCGGGTTGTTCTTTTTGGGCATTAATCTATCCGTTGACGGCTGAAAGCTGTCAAAGCCGTAGAACTCATCGAGGCCTTCGTTTTTACAGGTTATGGCTCCCGTAACTCTAAACGAGCAAGACATCATGGCCGTCCGAATAATCGATATCTACAGGGTGCAACATCCACGGTGCAAGGTGCAACATCCGTCCGAATAATCGATATCTACAGGGTGCAACATCCACGTTGCAAGGTGCAACATCCGTCCGAAATGGCGTAACAGTGTCGTACGACTTTTAGAAATGCGTGCATGGATTTGAAACGGAACAGTACCATGGTGCACCACTCTCCAGCGATGGTAAATCGAAGACCAGCCACTGTAATCCTGTTTTACCGTAAAAATCCACGTGTCGAAAAAACGAAGGGTAAAAAACTTATGAGACCCGATTGAGATTCGGGTTGTCCTTTTTGGGCATTAATCTATCCGTTGACGGCTGAAAGCAGTCAAAGCCGTAGAACTCATCGAGGCCTTCGTTTTGACAGGTTATGGCTCCCGTAACTCTAAACGAGCCAGAAGTTATGGTCGTCCGAATAATCGATATCTACAGGGTGCAACATCCACGGTGCAAGGTGCAACACCCATCCGAAATGGCGAAACAGTGTCGTACGACTTTTAGAAAGGCGTGCATGGATTTGAAATGGAACAGTGCCATGGTGCCCCAGTCTCCAGCGATGGTAAATCGAAGGCCAGCCACGGTAATCCCGTTTTACCGTAAAAATCCACGTGTCGAAAAAACGAAGGGTAAATCGAAGACCAGCCACCGTAATCCCGTTTTACCGTAAAATTCCACTTGTCGAAAAAACGAAGGGTAAAAAACTTACGAGACCAATAGAGATTCGGGTTGTCCTTTATGGGCATTAATATATCCGTTGACGGCTGAAAGCTTTAAAAGCCGTAGAACTCATCGAGGCCTTCGTTTTGACAGGTTATGGACCCGTAACTCTAAACGAGCCAGAAGTTATGGCCGTCCGAATAATCGATATCTACAGGGTGCAACATCCACGGTGCAAGGTGCAACATCCGTCCGAAATGGCGAAACAGTGCCGTACGTCTTTTAGAAATGCGTGCATGGATTTGAAACGGAACAGTACCATGTTGCACCACTCTCCAGCGATGGTAAAGCGAAGACCAGCCTCCGTAATCCTGTTTTACCGTAAAAATCCACGTGTCGAAAAAACGACGGGTAAAAAACTTACGAGACCCGATTGAGATTCGGGTTGTCCTTTTTGGGGATTAATCTATCTGTTGATGGCCGAAAGCTGTCAAAGCCGTAGAACTCATCGAGGCCTTTGTTTTCACAGGTTATGGTCCCGTAACTCTAAACGAGCCAGAAGTTATGGCCGTCCGAATAATCGATATCTACAAGGTGCAACATCCACGGTGCAAGGTGCAACATCCGACCGAAATGGCGAAACAGTGCCGTACGACTTTTAGAAATGCGTGCATGGATTTGAAACGAAACAGTACCATGGTGCACCACTCTCCAGCGATGGGAAGTCGAAGACGGGCCACGGTAATCCCGTTTTACCGTAAAAATCCACGTGGCGAAAAAACGAAGGGTAAAACACTTACGAGACCCGATTGAGATTCGGGTTGTCCTTTTTGGCCATTAGTCTATCCGTTGACGGCTGAAAGCTGTCAAAGCCATAAAACTCATCGAGGGCTTCGTTTTGACAGGTTATGGCTCCCGTAACTCTAAATGAGCCAGAAGTTATGGCCGTTTGAATAATCGATATCTACAGGGTGCAACATCCACGGTGCAAGGTGCAACATCCGTCCGAAGTGGCGAAACAGTGCCGTACGACTTTTACAAATGCGTGCATGGATTTGAAACGGAACTGTACCATGGTGCACCACTCTCCAGCGATGGTAAATCGAAGACCAGCCACCGTAATCCCGTTTTACCGTAAAATTCCACGTGTCGAAAAAACGAAGGGTAAAAAACTTACGAGACCCGATAGAGATTCGGGTTGCCCTTTTTGGGCATTAATCTATCCGTTGACAGCTGAAAGCTTTCAAAGCCGTAGAACTCATCCAGATTTTCGTTTTGACAGGTTATGGCTCCCGTAACTCTAAACGAGCCAGAAGTTATGGCCGTCCGAATAATCGATATCTAGATGGTGCAACATCTACGGTGCAAGGTGCAACATCCGTCCGAAATGGCGAAACAGCGCCGTACGACTTTTAGAAATGCGTGCATGGATTTGAAATAGAACAGTGCCATGGTGCACCACTCTCCAGCGATGGTAAATCGAAGACCAACCACCGTAATCCCGTTTTACCGTAAAAATCCACGTGTCGAAAAAACGAAGGTTAAAAAACTTACGAGGCCCGATTGAGATTCGGGTTGTCCTTTTTGGGCATTAATCTATCCGTTGACGGCTGAAAGCTGTCAAAGCCGTAGAACTCATCGAGGTCTTCGTTTTGATAGGTTATGGCTTTCGTAACTCTAAACGAGCCAAAAGTTATGGCCGTCCGAATAATCGATATCTACAGGGTGCAACATCCATGGTGCAAGGTGCAACATCCGTCCAAAATGGCGAAACAGTGCCGTACGACTTTTAGAAATGCGTGCATGGATTTGAAACGCAACAGTACCATGGTGCACCACTCTCCAATGATGGTAAATCGAAGACCAGCCACCGTAATCCCGTTTTACCGTAAAAATCCACGAGTCGAAAAAACGAAGGGTAAAAAACTTACGAGACCCGATTGAGATTCGGGTTGTCCTTTTTGGGCATTAATATATCTGTTGATGGCTGAAAGCTTTCAAAGCCGTAGAATTCATCAAGGCCTTCGTTTTGACAGGTTATGGCTCCCGTAACTCTAAACGAGCCAGAAGTTATGGCCGTCCGAATAATCGATATCTACAGGGTGCAATATCCACGGTGCAAGGTGCAACATCCATCCGAAATGGAGAAACAGTGCCGTACGACTTTTAGAAATGCGTGCGTGGATTTGAAACGGAACAGTACCATGGTGCACCACTCTCCAGCGATGGTAAATCAAAGACCAGCCACCGTAATCCCGTTTTACCGTAAAAATCCACGTGTCAAAAAAACGAAGGGTAAAAAACTTACGAGACCCGATTGAGATTCGGGTTGTCCTTTTTGGGCATTAATCTATCCGTTGACGGCTGAAAGCTGTCAAAGCCGTAGAACTCATCGAGGCCTTCGTTTTGATAGGTTATGGCTCCCGTAACTCTAAACGAGCCAGAAGTTATGGCCGTCCGAATAATCGATATCTACAGGGTGCAACATCCACGGTGCAAGGTGCAACATCCGTCCGAAATGGCGAAACAGTGCCGTACGACTTTTAAAAATGCTTGCATGGATTTGAAACGGAACAGTGCCATGGTGCACCACTCTCCAGCGATGGTAAATCGAAGACCAGCCACGGTAATCCCGTTTTACCGTAAAAATCCACGTGTCGAAAAAACGAAGGGTAAAAAACTTACGAGACCCGATTGAGATACGGGTTGTCCTTTTTGGGCATTAATATATCCGTTGACGGCTGAAAGCTATCAAAGCCGTAGAACTCATCGAGGCCTTCGTTTTGACAGGTTATTGCTCTCGTAACTCTAAATGAGGCAGAAGTTATGGCCTTCCGAATAATCGATATCTACAGGGTGCAACATCCACGGTGCAAGGTGCAACATCCGTCCGAAATGGCGAAACAATGCCGTACGACTTTTAGAAATGCGTACATGGATTTGAAACTGAACGGTACCATGGTGCACCACTCTCCAACTATGGTAAATCGAAGACCTGCCACCGTAATCCCGTTTTAACGTAAAAATCAACATGTCGAAAAAACGTAGGGTAAAAACCTTACGAGACCCGATTGAGATTCGGGTTGTCCTTTTTTGGCATTAATCTATCCGTTGACGGCTGAAAGCTATCAAAGCCGTTGAACTCATCGAGGCCTTCGTTTTGACAGGTTATGGCTCCCGTAACTCTGAACGAGCCAGAAGTTATTGCCGTCCGAATAATCGATATCTACAGGGTGCGACATCCACGGTGCAAGGTGCAACACCCGACCGAAACAGCGAAACAGTGTCGTACGACTTTTGGTAATGCGTGCATGGATTTGAAACGGAACAGTACCATGGTGCACCACTCTCCAGCGATGGTAAATCGAAGGCCAGCCACGGTAATCCCGTTTTACCGTAAAAATCCACGTGTCGAAAAAATGAAGGGTAAAAAACTTACGAGACCCGATTGTGATTCGGGTTGTCCATTTTGGGCATTAATCTATCCGCTGACGGCTGAAAGCTGTCCAAGCCGTAGAACTCATCGAGGCCTTCGTTTTGACAGGTTATGGCTTCCGTAACTCTAAACGAGCCAGAAGTTATGGCCGTTTGAATAATCGATATCTACAGGGTGCAACATCCACGGTGCAAGGTGCAACATCCGTCCGAAATGGCGAAACAGTGCCGTACGTCTTTTAGAAATGCTTGCATGGATTTGAAACGGAACAGTACCATGGTGCACCACTCTCCAGCGATGGTAAATCGAAGACCAGCCACTGTAATCCCGTTTTACCGTAAAATTCCGCGTGTCGAAAAAACGAAGGGTAAAAAACTTACGAGACCCGATAGGGATTCGGGTTGCCCTTTTTGGGCATTAATCTATCCGTTGATAGCTGAAAGCTTTCAAAGCCGTAGAACTCATCCAGATTTTCGTTTTGACAGGTTATAGCTCCCGTAACTCTAAACGAGCCAGAAGTTATGGCCGTCCGAATAATCGATATCTACAGGGTGCAACATCTACGGTGCAAGGTGCAACATCCGTCCGAAATGGCGAAACAGTGCCATACGACTTTTAGAAATGCGTGCATGGATTTGAAACAGAACAGTGCCATGGTGCACCACTCTCCAGCGATGGTAAATCGAAGACCAACCACCGTAATCCCGTTTTACCGTAAAAATCCACGTGTCGAAAAAACGAAGGGTAAAAAACTTACGAGGCCCGATTGAGATTCGGGTTGTCCTTTTTGGGCATTAATCTATCCGTTGACGGCTGAAAGCTGTCAAAGCCGTAGAACTCATCGAGGCCTTCGTTTTGATAGGTTATGGCTTTCGTAACTCTAAACGAGCCAGAAGTTATGGCCGTCCGAATAATCGATATCTATAGGGTGCAACATCCACGGTGCAAGGTGCAACATCCGTCCGAAATGGCGAAACAGTGCCGTACGACTTTTAGAAATGCATGCAAGGATTTGAAACGCAACAGTACCATGGTGCACCACTCTCCAATGATGGTAAATCGAAGACCAGCCACCGTAATCCCGTTTTACCGTAAAAATCCACGTGTCGAAAAACGAAGGGTAAAAAACTTACGAAACCCGATTGAGATTCGGGTTGTCCTTTTTGGGCATTAATATATCCGTTGATGGTTGAAAGCTTTCAAAGCCGTAGAATTCATCGAGGCCTTCGTTTTGACAGGTTATGGCTCCCGTAACTCTAAACGAGCCAGAAGTTATGGCCGTCCGAATAATCGATATCTACAGGGTGCAACATCCACGGTGCAAGGTACAACATCCATCCGAAATGGCGAAACAGTGTCGTACGACTTTTATAAATGCGTGCGTGGATTTGAAACGGAACAGTACCATGGTGCACCACTCTCCAACGATGGTAAATCGAAGACCAGCCACCGTAATCCCGTTTTACCGTAAAAATCCACGTGTCGAAAAGACGAAGGGTAAAAAACATACGAGACCCGATTGAGATTCGGGTTGTCCTTTTTGGGCATTAATCTATCCGTTGATGGCTGAAAGCTATCAAAACCGTAGAACTCAACGAGGCCTTCGTTTTGACAGGTTATGGCTCCCGTAACTCTAAACGAGCCAGAGGTGATGGCCGTCCGAATAATCGATATCTACAGGGTGCAACATCCGTCCGAAATGGCGAAACAGTGCTGTACGACTTTTAGAAATGCGTGCATGGATTTGAAACGGAACAATAGCATAGTGCACCACTCTCCAGCGATGGTAAATCGAAGACCAGCCACCGTTATCCCATTTTACCGTAAAATTCCACGTGTCGAAAAAACGAAGGGTCAAAAACTTATGAGACCCGATAGAGATTCGGGTTGTCCGTTTTGGGCATTAATCTATCCGTTGATGGCTGAAAGCTTTCAAAGCCGTAGAACTCATCAAGGCCTACGTTTTGACAGGTTATGGCTCCCGTAACTCTAAACGAGCCAGAAGTTATGGCCGTCCGAATAATCGATATCTACAGGGTGCAACATCCACGGTGCAAGGTGCAACATCCGTCCAAAATGGCGAAATAGTGCCATACGACTTTTAGAAATGCATGCATGGATTTGAAACAGAATAGTGCCATGGTGCACCACTCTTTAGCGATGGTAAATCGAAGACCAACCACCGTTATCCCGTTTTACCGTAAAAATCCACGTGTCGAAAAAACGAACGGTAAAAAACTTACGAGATCCGATTGAGATACGGGTTGTCCTTTTTGGGCATTAATATATCCGTTGACGGCTGAAAGCTGTCAAAGCCGTAGAACTCATCGAGGCCTTCGTTTTGACAGGTTATTGCTCCCGTAACTCTAAACGAGCCAGAAGTTATGGCCGTCCGAATAATCGACATCTACACGGTGCAACATCCACGGTGCAAGGTGCAACATCCGTCCGAAATGGCGAAACAGTGCCGTACGACTTTTAGAAATGTGTGCATGGATTTGAAACGGAACGGTACCATGGTGCACCACTCTCCAACGATGGTAAATCGAAGACCTGCCACCGTAATCCCGTTTTAACGTAAAAATCCACATGTCGAAAAAACGTAGGGTAAAAAACTTACGAGACCCGATTGAGATTCGGGTTATCCTTTTTTGGCATTAATCTATCCGTTGACGGTTGAAAGCTATCAAAGCCGTTGAACTCATCGAGGCCTTCGTTTTGACAGGTTATGGCTCCCGTAACTCTAAACGAGCCAGAAGTTATGGCCGTCCGAATAATCGATATATACAGGGTGCAACATCCACGGTGCAAGGTGCAACATCCGTCCGAAATGGCGAAACAGTGCTGTGCGACTTTTAGAAATGCGTGCATGGATTTGAAACGGAATAGTAACATGGTGCACCACTCTCCAACGATGGTAAATCGAAGACCAACCACCGTAATCCCGTTTTACCGTAAAAATCCACGTGTCGAAAAAACGTAGGGTAAAAAACTTACGAGACCCGATTGAGATTCGGGTTGTCCTTTTTGGGCAATAATCTATCCGTTGACGGCTGAAAGCTTTCAAAGCCGTTGAACTCATCGAGGCCTTCGTTTTGACAGGTTATGGCTCCCGTAACTCTAAACGAGCCAGAAGTTATGGCCGTCCGAATAATCGATATCTACAAGGTGCAACATCCACAGTGCAAGGTGCAACATCCGTCCGAAATGGCGATACAGTGCCGTACGAGTTTTAGAAATGCGTGCATGGATTTGAAACGGAACAGTACCATGGTGCACCACTCTCCAGCGATGGTAAATCGAAGACCAACCACCGTAATCCCGTTTTACCGTAAAATTCCACGTGTCGAAAAAACGAAGGGTAAAAAACTTACGAGACCCGATTGAGATTCGGGTTGTCCATTTTGGGCATTAATCTATCCGTTGAGGGCTGAAAGATTTCAAAGCCGTAGAACTCATCAGGGCCTTCGTTTTGACTGGTTATGGCTCCCGTAACTCTAAACGAGCCAAAAGTTATGGCCGTCCGAATAATCGATATCTACAGGGTGCAACATCCACGGTGCAAGGTGCAACATCCGTCCGAAATGGCGAAACAGTGCCGTACGACTTTTAGAAATGTGTGCATGGATTTGAAACGGAACAGTTCCATGTTGCACCACTCTCCAGCGATGGTAAATCGAAGACCAGCCACCGTAATCCCGTTTTACCGTAAAAATCCACGTGTCGAAAAAACGAAGGGTAAAAAACTTACGAGACCCGATTGAGATTCGGGTTGTCCTTTTTGGGCATTAATCTATCCGTTGATGGCTGAAATTTGTCAAAGCCATAAAACTCATCGAGGCCTTCGTTTTGACAGGTGGATCACTCTCCAGCGATGGTAAATCGAAGACGAGCCACGACAATCTCGTTTTACCGTAAAAATCCGCGTGTCGAAAAAACGAAAGGTAAAAAACTTACGAGACCCGATTGAGATTGGGGTTGTCCTTTTTGGGCATTAATCTATCCGTTGATGGCTGAAAGCTGTCTAAGCCGTAGAACTCACCGTGGCCTTCGTTTTGACAGGTTATCGCTCCCGTAACTCTAAACGAGCCAGAAGTTATAGCCGTCCGAATAATCGATATCTACACGGCGCAACATCCACGGTGCAAGGTGCAACATCCTTCCGAAATGGCGAAACAGTGCCGTACGACTTTTAGAAATGCGTGCATGGATTTGAAACGGAACAGTACCATGGTGCACCACTCTCCAGCAATAGTAAATCGAAGACCAGCCACGGTAATCCCGTTTTAATGTAAAAATACACGTGTCGAAAAAACGAAGGGTAAAAAACATACGAGACCCGATTGAGATTCGGGTTGTCCTTTTTGGGCATTAATCTATCTGTTGACGGCTGAAAGCTGTCAAAGCCGTAGAACTCATCGAGGCCTTCGTTTTGACAGGTTATGGCTCCCGTAACTCTAAACGAGCCAGAAGTTATGGCCGTTTGAATAATCGATATCTACAGGGTGCAACATCCACGGTGCAAGGTGCAACATCCGTCCAAAATGGCGAAACAGTGTCGTACGACTTTTAGAAATGCGTGCATGGATTTGAAACGGAACAGTACCATGGTGCCCCACTCCCCAGCGATGGGAAGTCGAAGACGGGCCACGGTAATCCCGTTTTACCGTAAAAATCCACGTGTCGAAAAAACGAAGGGTAAAAAACTTATGAGACCCGATTGAGATTCGGGTTGTCCTTTTTGGGCATTAATCTATCCGTTGACGGCTGAAAGCTATCAAAGCCGTAGAACTCATCGAGGCCTTCGTTTTGACAGGTTATGGCTCCCGTAACTCTAAACGAGCCAGAAGTTATGGCCGTCCGAATAATCGATATCTACAGGGTGCAACATCCACGGTGCAAGGTGCAACATCCGTCCGAAATGGCGAAACAGTGCCGTACGACTTTTAGAAATGCGTGCATGGATTTGAAACGGAACATCACCATGGCGCACCACTCTCCAGCGATGGTAAATCGAAGGCCAGCCACGGTAATCCCGTTTTACCGTAAAAATCCACGTGTCGAAAAAACGAAGTGTAAAAAACTTACGAGACCCGATTGAGATTCGGGTTTTCCTTTTTGGGCATTAATCTATCCGTTGACGGCTGAAAGCTTTCAAAGCCGTAGAACTCATCGAGGCCTTCGTTTTGACAGGTTTTGGACCTGTAACTCTAAACGAGCCAGAAGTTATGGCCGTCCGAATAATCGATATCTACAGGGTGCAACATCCAGGGTGCAAGGTGCAACATCCGTCCGAAATGGCGAAACAGTGCCGTACATCTTTTAGAAATGCGTGCATGGATTTGAAACGGAACAGTACCATGGTGCACCACTCTCCAGCGATGGTAAAGCGAAGACCAGCCTCCGTAATCCCGTTTTGCCGTAAAATTCCACGTGTCGAAAAAACGAAGGGTAAAAAACTTACGAGACCCGATTGAGATTCGGGTTGTCCTTTTTGGGCATTAATCTATCCGTTGAGGGCTGAAAGATTTCAAAGCCGTAGAACTCATCAGGGCCTTTGTTTTGACAGGTAATGGCTCCCGTAACTCTAAACGAGCCAAAAGTTATGGCCGTCCGAATAATCGATATCTACAGGGTGCAACATCCACGGTGCAAGGTGCAACATCCGTCCGAAATGGCGAAACAGTGTCGTACGACTTTTAGAAATGCATGCATGGATTTGAAACGGAACAGTGCCGTGATGCACCACTCTCCAGCGATGGTAAATCGAAGACCAGCCACCGTAATCCCGTTTTACCGTAAAAATCCACGTGTCAAAAAAACGGAGGATAAAAAACTTACGAGACCCGATTGAGATTCGGGTTGTCCTTTTTGGGCATTAGTCTATCCGTTGATGGTTGAAATTTGTCAAAGCCGTAAAACTCATCGAGGCCTTCGTTTTGACAGGTGGATCACTCTCCAACGATGGTAAATCGAAGACGAGCCACGGCAATCCCGTTTTACCGTAAAAATCTACGTGTCGAAAAAACGAAGGGTAAAAAACTTACGAGACCCGATTGAGATTGGGGTTGTCCTTTTTGGGCATTAATCTATCCGTTGATGGCTAAAAGCTGTCTAAGCCGTAGAACTCACCGTGGCCTTCGTTTTGACAGGTTATCGCTCCCGTAACTCTAAACGAGCCAGAAGTTATGGCCGTCCGAATAATCGATATCTACACGGCGCAACATCCACGGTGCAAGGTGCAACATCCTTCCGAAATGGCGAAACGGTGCCGTACGACTTTTAGAAATGCGTGCATGGATTTGAAACGGAACAGTACCATGGTGCACCACTCCCCAGCGATGGGAAGTCGAAGACGGGCCACGGTAATCCCGTTTTACCGTAAAAATCCACGTGTCGAAAAAACGAAGGGTAAAAAACTTATGAGACCCGATTGAGATTCGGGTTGTCCTTTTTGGGCATTAATCTATCCGTTGACGGCTGAAAGCTATCAAAGCCGTAGAACTCATCGAGGCCTTCGTTTTGACAGGTTATGGCTCCCGTAACTCTAAACGAGCCAGAAGTTATGGCCGTCCGAATAATCGATATCTACAGGGTGCAACATCCACGGTGCAAGGTGCAACATCCGTCCGAAATGGCGAAACAGTGCCGTACGACTTTTAGAAATGCGTGCATGGATTTGAAACGGAACATCACCATGGCGCACCACTCTCCAGCGATGGTAAATCGAAGGCCAGCCACGGTAATCCCGTTTTACCGTAAAAATCCACGTGTCGAAAAAACGAAGTGTAAAAAACTTACGAGACCCGATTGAGATTCGGGTTTTCCTTTTTGGGCATTAATCTATCCGTTGACGGCTGAAAGCTTTCAAAGCCGTAGAACTCATCGAGGCCTTCGTTTTGACAGGTTTTGGACCTGTAACTCTAAACGAGCCAGAAGTTATGGCCGTCCGAATAATCGATATCTACAGGGTGCAACATCCAGGGTGCAAGGTGCAACATCCGTCCGAAATGGCGAAACAGTGCCGTACATCTTTTAGAAATGCGTGCATGGATTTGAAACGGAACAGTACCATGGTGCACCACTCTCCAGCGATGGTAAAGCGAAGACCAGCCTCCGTAATCCCGTTTTGCCGTAAAATTCCACGTGTCGAAAAAACGAAGGGTAAAAAACTTACGAGACCCGATTGAGATTCGGGTTGTCCTTTTTGGGCATTAATCTATCCGTTGAGGGCTGAAAGATTTCAAAGCCGTAGAACTCATCAGGGCCTTTGTTTTGACAGGTAATGGCTCCCGTAACTCTAAACGAGCCAAAAGTTATGGCCGTCCGAATAATCGATATCTACAGGGTGCAACATCCACGGTGCAAGGTGCAACATCCGTCCGAAATGGCGAAACAGTGTCGTACGACTTTTAGAAATGCATGCATGGATTTGAAACGGAACAGTGCCGTGATGCACCACTCTCCAGCGATGGTAAATCGAAGACCAGCCACCGTAATCCCGTTTTACCGTAAAAATCCACGTGTCAAAAAAACGGAGGATAAAAAACTTACGAGACCCGATTGAGATTCGGGTTGTCCTTTTTGGGCATTAGTCTATCCGTTGATGGTTGAAATTTGTCAAAGCCGTAAAACTCATCGAGGCCTTCGTTTTGACAGGTGGATCACTCTCCAACGATGGTAAATCGAAGACGAGCCACGGCAATCCCGTTTTACCGTAAAAATCTACGTGTCGAAAAAACGAAGGGTAAAAAACTTACGAGACCCGATTGAGATTGGGGTTGTCCTTTTTGGGCATTAATCTATCCGTTGATGGCTAAAAGCTGTCTAAGCCGTAGAACTCACCGTGGCCTTCGTTTTGACAGGTTATCGCTCCCGTAACTCTAAACGAGCCAGAAGTTATGGCCGTCCGAATAATCGATATCTACACGGCGCAACATCCACGGTGCAAGGTGCAACATCCTTCCGAAATGGCGAAACGGTGCCGTACGACTTTTAGAAATGCGTGCATGGATTTGAAACGGAACAGTACCATGGTGCACCACTCTCCAGCAATAGTAAATCGAAGACCAGCCACGGTAATCCCGTTTTAATGTAAAAATACACGTGTCGAAAAAACGAAGGTTAAAAAACTTACGAGACCCGATTGAGATTCGGGTTGTCCTTTTTGGGCATTAATCTATCTGTTGACGGCTGAAAGCTATCAAAGCCGTAGAACTCATCGAGGCCTTCGTTTTGACAGGTTATGGCTCCCGTAACTCTAAACGAGCCAGAAGTTATGGCCGTTTGAATAATCGATATCTACAGGGTGCAACATCCACGGTGCAAGGTGCAACATCCGTCCAAAATGGCGAAACAGTGTCGTACGACTTTTAGAAATGCATGCATGGATTTGAAACGGAAAAGTACCATGGTGCACCACTCCCCAGCGATGGGAAGTCGAAGACGGGCCACGGTAATCCCGTTTTACCGTAAAAATCCACGTGTCGAAAAAACGAAGGGTAAAAAACTTACGAGACCCGATTGAGTTTCGGGTTGTCCTGTTTGGGCATTAATCTATCCGTTGACGGCTGAAAGCTATCAAAGCCGTAGAACTCATCGAGGCCTTCGTTTTGACAGGTTATGGCTCCCGTAACTCTAAACGAGCCAGAACATATGGCCGTCTGAATAATCGATATCTACAGGGTGCAACATCCACGGTGCAAGGTGCAACATCCGTCTGAAATGGCGAAACAGTGTCGTACGACTTTTAGAAATGCGTGCATGGATTTGAAACGGAACAGTACCATGGTGCACCACTCTCCAGCGATGGTAAATCGAAGGCCAGCCACGGCAATCCCGTTTTACCGTAAAAATCCACGTGTCGAAAAAACGAAGGGTAAAAAACTTACGAGACCCGATTGAGATTGGGGTTGTCCTTTTTGGGCATTAATCTATCCATTGATGGCTGAAAGCTATCTAAGCGCTAGAACTCACCGTGGCCTTCGTTTTGACAGGTTATCGCTCCCGTAACTCTAAACGAGCCAGAAGTTATGGCCGTCCGAATAATCGATATCTACACGGCGCAACATCCACGGTGCAAGGTGCAACATCCATCCGAAATGGCGAAACGGTGCCGTACGACTTTTAGAAATGCGTGCATGGATTTGAAACGGAACAGTACCATGGTGCACCACTCTCCAGCAATAGTAAATCGAAGACCAGCCAAGGTAATCCCATTTTAATGTAAAAATACACGTGTCGAAAAAACGAAGGGTAAAAAACTTACGAGACCCGATTGAGATTCGGGTTGTCCTTTTTGGGTATTAATCTATCTGTTGACGGCTGAAAGCTGTCAAAGCCGTAGAACTCATCGAGGCCTTCGTTTTGACAGGTTATGGCTCCCGTAACTCTAAACGAGCCAGAAGTTATGGCCGTTTGAATAATCGATATCTACAGGGTGCAACATCCACGGTGCAAGGTGCAACATCCGTCCAAAATGGCGAAACAGTGTCGTACGACTTTTGGAAATGCGTGCATGGATTTGAAACGGAACAGTACCATGGTGCACCACTCCCCAGCGATGGGAAGTCGAAGACGGGCCACGGTAATCCCGTTTTACCGTAAAAATCCACGTGTCGAAAAAACGAAGGGTAAAAAACTTACGAGACCCGATTGAGATTCGGGTTGTCCTTTTTGGGCATTAATCTATCCGTTGACGGCTGAAAGCTGTCAAAGCCGTAGAGCTCATCGAGGCCTTCGTTTTGACAGGTTATGGCTCCTGTAACTCTAAACGAGCCAGAAGTTATGGCCGTGCGAATAATCGATATCTACAGGGTGCAACATCCACGGTGCAAGGTGCAACATCCGTCCGAAATGGAGAAACCGTGCCGTACGACTTTTAGAAATGCGTGCATGGATTTGAAACGGAACAGTACCATGGTGCACCACTCTCCAGCGATGGTAAATCGAAGGCCAGCCACGGTAATCCTGTTTTACCGTAAAAATCCACGTGTCGAAAAAACGAAGGGTAAAAAACTTACGAGACCCGATTGAGATTCGGGTTGTCCTTTTTGGGCATTAATCATCCGTTGACGGCTGAAAGCTGTCAAAGCCGTAGAACTCATCGAGGCCTTTGTTTTGACAGGTTATGGCTCCCGTAAATCTAAACGAGCCAGAAGTTATGGCCGTCCGTATAATCGATATCTACAAGGTGCAACATCCACGGTGCAAGGTGCAACATCCGTCCGAAATGGCGAAACAGTGTCGTACGACTTTTAGAAATGCGTGCATGGATTTGAAACGGAACAGTACCATGGTGCACCACTCTCCAGCGTTGGTAAATCGAAGGCCAGCCACGGTAATCCCGTTTTACCGTAAAAATCCACGTGTCGAAAAAACGAAGGGTAAAAAACTTACGAGACCCGATTGAGATTCGGGTTGTCCTTTTTGGGAATTAATCTATCCGTTGACGGCTGAAAGCGGTCAAAGCCGTAGAAATCATCGAGGCCTTAGTTTTGACTGGTTATGGCTCCCGTAACTCTAAACGAGCCAGAAGTTATGGCCGTCAGAATAATCGATATCTACAGGGTGCAACATCCACGGTGCAAGGTGCAACATCCGTCCGAAATGGCGAAACAGTGCCATACGACTTTTAGAAATGCGTGCATGGATTTGAAATGGAACAGTACCATGGTGCACCACTCTCCAGCGATGGGAAGTCGAAGACGGGCCAAGGTAATCCCGTTTTACCGTAAAAATCCACGTGTCGAAAAAACGAAGGGTAAAAAACTTAAGAGACCCGATTGAGATTCGGGTTGTCCTTTTTGGGCATTAATCTATCCGTTGACGGCTGAAAGCTGTCAAAGCCGTTGAACTCATCGAGGCCTTCGTTTTGACAGGTTATGGCTCCTGTAACTCTAAACAAGCCAGAAGTTATGGCCGTCCGAATAATCGATATCTACAGGGTGCAACATCCACGGTGCAAGGTGCAACATCCGTCCGAAATGGCGAAACAGTTCCGTATGACTTTTAGAAATGCGTGCATGGATTTGAAATGGAACAGTACCATGGTGCACCACTCTCCAGCGATGGTATATCGAAGACCAGCCACCGTAATCCCGTTTTACCGTAAAATTCCGCGTGTCGAAAAAACGAAGGGTAAAAAACTTACGAGACCCGATTAAGATTCGGGTTGTCCTTTTTGGGCATTAATCTATCCGTTGACGGCTGAAAGCGATCAAAGCCGTAGAACTCATGGAGGCCTTCGTTTTGACAGATTATGGATCCCGTAATTCTAAATGAGCCAGAAGTTATGGCCGTCCGAATAATCGATATCTACAGGGTGCATCATCCACGGTGCAAGGTGCAACATCCGTCCGAAATGGCGAAACAGTGCCGTACGACTTTTAGAAATGCGTGCATCAATTGGAAACGGAACAGTACCATGGTGCACCACTCTCCAGCGATGGTAAATCGAAGGCCAGCCACGGTAATCCCGTTTTACCGTAAAAATACACGTGTCGAAAAAACGAAGGGTAAAAAACTTACGAGACCCGATTGAGATTCGGGTTGTCCTTTTTGGGCATTAATCTATCCGTTGATGATTGAAAGCTTTCAAAGCTATAGAACTCATCGAGGCCTTCGTTTTGACAGGTTATGGCTCCCGTAACTCTAAACGAGCCAGAAGTTATGGCCGTCAGAATAATCGATATCTACAGGGTGCAACATCCACGGTGCAAGGTGCAACATCCGTCCGAAATGGCGAAACCGTGCCGTACGACTTTTAGAAATGCGTGCATGGATTTGAAACGGAACAGTACCATGGTGCACCACTCTCCAGCGATGGTAAATCGAAGGCCAGCCACGGCAATCCCGTTTTACCGTAAAAATCCACGTGTCGAAAAAACGAAGGGTAAAAAATTTTCGAGACCCGATTGAGATTCGGGTTGTCCTTTTTGGGCATTAATCTATCCGTTGACGGCTGAAAGCGATCAAAGCTGTAGAACTCATGGAGGCCTTCGTTTTGACAGATTATGGATCCCGTAACTCTAAACGAGCCAGAAGTTATGGACGTCCGAATAATCGATATCTACAGGGTGCAACATCCACGGTGCAAGGTGCAACATCCGTCCGAAATGGCGAAACAGTGCCGTACGACTTTTAGAAATGTGTGCATGGATTTGAAACGGAACAATACCATGGTGCACCACTATCCAGTGATGGGAAGTCGAAGACAAGCCACGGTAATCCCGTTTTACCGTAAAAATACACGTGTCGAAAAAACGAAGGGTAAAAAACTTATGAGACCCGATTGAGATTCGGGTTGTCCTTTTTGGGCATTAATCTATCCGTTGATGATTGAAAGCTTTCAAAGCTATAGAACTCATCGAGGCCTTCGTTTTGACAGGTTATGGCTCCCGTAACTCTAAACGAGCCAGAAGTTATGGCCGTCAGAATAATCGATATCTACAGGGTGCAACATCCACGGTGCAAGGTGCAACATCCGTCTGAAATGGCGAAACCGTGCCGTACGACTTTTAGAAATGCGTGCATGGATTTGAAACGGAACAGTACCATGGTGCACCACTCTCCAGCGATGGTAAATCGTAGGCCAGCCACGGTAATCCTGTTTTACCGTAAAAATCCACGTGTCGAAAAAACGAAGGGTAAAAAACTTACGAGACCCGATTGAGATTCGCGTTGTCCTTTTTGGGCATTAATCTATCCGTTGACGGCTGAAAGTAGTCAAAGCCGTAGAACTCATCGAGGCCTTCATTTTGACAGGTTGTGGCTCCCGTAACTCTGAACGAGCCAGAAGTTATGGTCGTCCGTATAATCGATATCAACAGCGTGCAACATCCACGGTGCAAGGTGCAACATCCGTCCGAAATGACGAAACAGTGCCGTACGACTTTTAGAAATGCGTGCATGGATTTGAAACGGTACAGTACCATGGTGTACCACTCTCCAGCGATGGTAAATCGAAGGCCAGCCACGGTAATCCTGTTTTACCGTAAAAATCCACGTGTCGAAAAAACGAAGGGTAAAAAACTTACGAGACCCGATTGAGATTCGGGTTGTCCTTTTTGGGCATTAATCTATCCGTTGACGGCTGAAAGCTGTCAAAGCCGTAGAACTCATCGAGGCCTTCGTTTTGACAGGTTATGGCTCCCGTAAATCTAAACGAGCCAGAAGTTATGGCCGTCCGAATTATCGATATCTACAGGGTGCAACATCCACGGTGCAAGGTGCAACATCCGTCCGAAATGGCAAAACAGTGCCGTACGACTTTTAGAAATGCGTGCATGGATTTGAAACGGAACAGTACCATGGTGCACCACTCTCCAGCGATGGTAAATCGAAGGCCAGCCACGGTAATCCCGTTTTACCGTAAAAATCCACGTGTCGAAAAAACGAAGGGTAAAAAATTTTCGAGACCCGATTGAGATTCGGGTTGTCCTTTTTGGGCATTAATCTATCCATTGACGGCTGAAAGCGGTCAAAGCCGTAGAACTCATGGAGACCTTCGTTTTGACAGGTTATGGCTCCCGTAACTCTAAACGAGCCAGAAGTTATGACCGTCCGAATAATCGATATCTACAGGGTGCAACATCCACGGTGCAAGGTGCAACATCCGTCCGAAATGGCGAAACAGTGTCGTACGACTTTTAGAAATGCGTGCATGGATTTGAAACGGAACAGTACCATGGTGCACCACTCTCCAGCATTGGTAAATCGAAGTCCAGCCACGGTAATCCCGTTTTACCGTAAAAATCCACGTGTCGAAAAAACGAAGGGTAAAAAACTTACGAGACCCGATTGAGATTCGGGTTGTCCTTTTTGGGCATTAATCTATCCGTTGACGGCTGAAAGCGGTCAAAGCCGTAGAACTCATCGAGGCCTTTGTTTGACTGGTTACGGCTCCCGTAACTCTAAACGAGCCAGAAGTTATGGTTGTTTGAATAATCGATATCTACAGGGTGCAACATCCACGGTGCAAGGTGCAACATCCGTCCGAAATGGCGAAACAGTGCCGTACGACTTTTAGAAATGCGTGCATGGATTTGAAACGGAACAGTACCATGGTGCACCACTCTCCAGCGATGGGAAGTCGAAGACGGGCCAAGGTAATCCCGTTTTACCGTAAAAATCCACGTGTCGAAAAAACGAAGTGTAAAAAACTTAAGAGACCCGATTGAGATTCGGGTTGTCCTTTTTGGGCATTAATCTATCCGTTGACGGCTGAAAGCTGTCAAAGCCGTTGAACTCATCGAGGCCTTCGTTTTGACAGGTTATGGCTCCTGTAACTCTAAACGAGCCAGAAGTTATGGCCGTCCGAATAATCGATATCTACAGGGTGCAACATCCAGGGTGCAAGGTGCAACATCCGTCCAAAATGGCGAAACAGTTCCGTATGACTTTTAGAAATGCGTGCATGGATTTGAAACGGAACAGTACCATGGTGCACCACTCTCCAGCGATGGTATATCGAAGACCAGCCACCGTAATCCCGTTTTACCGTAAAATTCCACGTGTCGAAAAAACGAAAGGTAAAAAACTTACGAGACCCGGTTGAGATTCGGGTTGTCCTTTTTGGGCATTAATCTATCCGTTGACGGCTGAAAGCAGTCAAAGCCATAGAACTCATCGAGGCCTTCCTTTTGACAGATTATGGATCTCGTAACTCTAAACGAGCCAGAAGTTATGGCCGTCCGAATAATCGATATCTACAGGGTGCAACATCCACGGTGCAAGGTGCAACATCCGTCCGAAATGGCGAAACAGTGCCGTACGACTTTTAGAAATCCGTGCATTGATTTGAAATGGAACAGTACCATGGTGCACCACTATCCAGTGATGGGATGTCGAAGACAAGCCACGGTAATCCCGGTTTACCGTAAAAATACACGTGTCGAAAAAACGAAGGGTAAAAAAATTACGAGACCCGATTGAGATTCGGGTTGTCCTTTTTGGGCATTAATCTATCCATTGATGATTGAAAGCTATCAAAGCCGTAGAACTCATCGTGGCCTTCATTTTGACAGGTTATGGCTCCCGTAACTCTAAACGAGCCAGAAGTTATGGCCGTCAGAATAATCGATATCTACAGGGTGCAACATCCACGGTGCAAGGTGCAACATCCGTCCGAAATGGCGAAACCGTGCCGTACGACTTTTAGAAATGCGTTTATGGATTTGAAACGGAACAGTACCATGGTGCACCACTCTCCAGCGATAGTAAATCGAAGGCCAGCCACGGTAATCCTGTTTTACCGTAAAAATCCACGTGTCGAAAAATCGAAGGGTAAAAAACTTACGAGACCCGATTGAGATTCGGGTTGTCCTTTTTGGGCATTAATCTATCCGTTGACGGCTGAAAGTAGTCAAAGCCGTAGAACTCATCGAGGCCTTCATTTTGACAGGTTGTGGCTCCCGTAACTCTAAACGAGCCAGAAGTTATGGTCGTCCGTATAATCGATATCAACAGGGTGCAACATCCACGGTGCAAGGTGCAACATCCGTCCGAAATGACGAAACAGTGCCGTACGACTTTTAGAAATGCGTGCATGGATTTGAAACGGTATAGTACCATGGTGCACCACGCTCCAGCGATGGTAAATCGAAGGCCAGCCACGGTAGTCCTGTTTTACCGTAAAAATCCACGTGTCGAAAAAACGAAGGGTAAAAAACTTACGAGACCCGATTGAGATTCGGGTTGTCCTTTTTGGGCATTAATCTATCCGTTGACGGCTGAAAGCTGTCAAAGCCGTAGAACTCATCGATGCCTTCGTTTTGACAGGTTATGGCTCCCGTAAATCTAAACGAGCCAGAAGTTATGGCCGTCCTAATTATCGATATCTACAGGGTGCAACATCCACGGTGCAAGGTGCAACATCCGTCCGAAATGGCGAAACAGTGCCGTACGACTTTTAGAATTGCGTGCATGGATTTAAAACGGAACAGTACCATGGTGCACCACTCTTCAGCGATGGTAAATCGAAGGCCAGCCACGGTAATCTCGTTTTACCGTAAAAATCCACGTGTCGAAAAAACGAAGGGTAAAAAATTTTCGAGACCCGATTGAGATTCGGGTTGTCCTTTTTAGGCATTAATCTATCCGTTGATGGCTAAAAGCGGTCAGAGCCGTAGAACTCATGGAGGCCTTCGTTTTGACAGGTTATGGCTCCCGTAACTCTAAACGAGCCAGAAGTTATGGCCGTCCGAATAATCGATATCTACAGGGTGCAACTTCCACGGTGCAAGATGCAACATCCGTCCGAAATGGGGAAACAGTGTCGTACGACTTTTAGAAATGCGTGCATGGATTTGAAACGGAACAGTACCATGGTGCACCACTCTCAAGCGTTGGTAAATCGAAGGCCAGCCACGGTAATCCCGTTTTACCGTAAAAATCCACGTGTCGAAAAAACGAAGGGTAAAAAACTTATGAGACCCGATTGAGATTCGGGTTGTCCTTTTTGGGCATTAATCTATCCATTGACGGCTGAAAGCGGTCAAAGCCGTAGAACTCATCGAGGCCTTCGTTTTGACTGCTTATGACTCCCGTAACTCTAAACGAGCCAGAAGTTATGGCTGTTTGAATAATCGATATCTACAGGGTGCAACATCCACGGTGCAAGGTGCAACATCCGTCCGAAATGGCGAAACAGTGTCGTACGACTTTTAGAAATGCGTGCATGGATTTGAAACAGAACAGTACCATGGTGCACCACTCTCCAGCGATGGTATATCGAAGACGGGCCAAGGTAATCCCGTTTTACTGTAAAAATCCACGTGTCGAAAAAACGAAGGGTAAAAAACTTAAGAGACCCGATTGAGATTCGGGTTGTCCTTTTTGGGCATTAATCTATCCGTTGACGGCTGAAAGTTGTCAAAGCCGTTGACCTCATCGAGGCCTTCGTTTTGACAGGTTATGGCTCCTGTAACTCTAAACGAGCTAGAAGTTATGGCCGTCCGAATAATCGATATCTACAGGGTGCAACATCCAGGGTGCAAGGTGCAACATCCGTCCGAAACGGCGAAACAGTTCCGTATGACTTTTAGAAATGCATGCATGGATTTGAAACGGAACAGTACCATGGTGCACCACTCTCCAGCGATGGTATATCGAAGACCAGCCACCGTAATCCCGTTTTACCGTAAAATTCCACGTGTCGAAAAAACGAAAGGTAAAAAACTTACGAGACCCGGTTGAGATTCGGGTTGTCCTTTTTGGGCATTAATCTATCCGTTGACGGCTGAAAGCAGTCAAAACCATAGAACTCATCGAGGCCTTCGTTTTGACAGATTATGGATCCCGTAACTCTTAACGAGCCAGAAGTTATGGCCGTCCGAATAATCGATATCTACAGGGTGCAACATCCACGGTGCAAGGTGCAACATCCGTCCGAAATGGCGAAATAGTGCCGTACGACTTTTAGAAATGCGTGCATGGATTTGAAACGGAACAGTACCATGGTGCACCACTATCCAGTGATGGGATGTCGAAGACAAGCCACGGTAATTCCGTTTTACCGTAAAAATACACGTGTCAAAAAAACGAAGGGTAAAAAAATTACGAGACCAGATTGAGATTCGGGTTGTCCTTTTTGGGCATTAATCTATCCATTGATGATTGAAAGCTGTCAAAGCCGTAGAACTCATCGAGGCCTTCATTTTGACTGGTTATGGCTCCCGTAACTCTAAACGAGCCAGAAGTTATGGCCGTTAGAATAATCGATATCTACAGGGTGCAACATCCACGGTGCAAGGTGCAACATCCGTCCGAAATGGCGAAACCGTGCCGTACGACTTTTAGAAATGCGTGCATGGATTTGAAACGGAACAGTACCATGGTGCACCACTCTCCAGTGATGGTAAATCGAAGGCCAGCCACGGTAATCCTGTTTTACCGTAAAAATCGACGTGTCGAAAAAACGAAGGGTAAAAAACTTACGAGACCCGATTGAGATTCGGGTTGTCCTTTTTGGGCATTAATCTATCCGTTGACGGCTGAAAGTAGTCAAAGCCGTAGAACTCATCGAGGCCTTCATTTTGACAGGTTGTGGCTCCCGTAACTCTAAAGGAGCCAGAAGTTATGGTCATCCGTATAATCGATATCAACAGGGTGCAACATCCACGGTGCAAGGTGCAACATCCGTCCGAAATGACGAAACAGTGCCGTACGACTTTTAGAAATGCGTGCATGGATTTGAAACGGTACAGTACCATGGTGCACCACTCTCCAGCGATGGTAAATCGAAGGCCAGCCACGGTAATCATGTTTTACCGTAAAAATCCACGTGTCGAAAAAACGAAGGGTAAAATACTTACGAGACCCGATTGAGATTCGAGTTGTCCTTTTTGGGCATTAATCTATCCGTTGACGGCTGAAAGCTGTCAAAGTCGTAGAAATCATCGAGGCTTTCGTTTTGACAGGTTATGCCTCCCGTAAATCTAAACGAGCCTGAAGTTATGGCCGTCCGAATTATCGATATCTACAGGGTGCAACATCCACGGTGCAGGTGCAACATCCGTCCGAAATGGCGAAACAGTGCCGTACGACTTTTAGAAATGCGTGCATGGATTTGAAACGGAACAGTACCATGGTGCACCACTCTCCAGCGATGGTAAATCGAAGGCCAGCCACGGTAATCCCGTTTTACCGTAAAAATCCACGTGTCGAAAAAACGAAGGGTAAAAAATTTACGAGACCCGATTGAGATTAGGGTTGTCCTTTTTGGGCATTAATCTATCCGTTGATGGCTGAAATCTATCAAAGCCGTAGAACTCATCGAGGCCTTCGTTTTGACAGGTTATGGCTCCTGTGACGACCGCCCATGACTCCCGCACCAAAACAAGGGAATAGTGCGCAGAAAGGTGTGCCAGGCAGCCATGGACGATAGTCAGGGTAAAATAAAATTCGCAGAATCTCTATCGTAACTCACAGCGCATGGATAAAATACAATAGAGAATTAAAATATAGTGAAGCTCAATAGAACACAACATCATCATATAAGCAACATAGCAGTTTATACAATCAAATGAATCATCCATACATCAGAGCCTCACTACAACACTCAATCAGATACAACAGCGGAACCCAGTACATATAGTAAGAAAACAAATATGCAAAGCCTCCTGCTCGTCTTCGTCATCTTCAGCGTAGAACTCCTAGCACAGCACCTGTCACCTGCTTACCTAGTCTGCCCATCCCAACATGGATGAACAGCCCAAGGTAATAAGAGGAGACATAAAACCTTGAGTCAGACAAAGTCTTAGTGAGCAGTAAATTAACTATCAAACATACCAAAAGAGCATAAGGAATAAAAGGGATAGGAACCAAACCATCCCACTCCACCACATCTCACAGTGATAGCCCCCAGACACAAACCAAAGAGAATCAAGCATAACAATATAGACAATTAAGGTAAAGCAATAACCACTCGAGTCAAGGACGATGTTTTCCAAATACAAACCCCCAAGGCCTAAACCAAGATCAGATAAGCACCCAGAAAACACCGCTCTTGAAGCCGAATGATGATACAACCAAACATCCAAACACCCATGACTCTGGCTATCACTGTTATCATTGCCTTGATTTCACCGTTAGTTGAATGACCGCCTGTCAAGGGCTAATGGTAACCCCGGTTTAGCCATAACTCCGCACGTCATCGTGACCCGTGCCTAAGCCGAACGCATCAGCCCAGAGTACTAGCACGTCATCATGACCCGTGCCTGGAACGTCATCGTGACCCGTTCCAACGTACCCTTGCTTTGAGTATGCTAGAACCTTCAACAACGATGAGATCTTAGCCTCCTAGTCATCCTCCTCGACGACCATCCATACTAGCTCAAGCGCCTCTCAAGCTAACCATTATCCACCCCAACCCGGACCGCATCACCGAGTTATAACTTTGCACGTCATCATGACCCGTGCTTGGAACGTCTTCGTGACCCGTCCCATCACATCATATGCCTTGCCTCATCATATCATAGCAAAGTCTCTCAACTTGGAACGTCATCATGACCCGTCCCATCTCAACATCACACTTTGCTTCATCGCAACATAGCAAAGTCTCATCTCAACATTATGGCTTGCCTTCTCGCATCATGGCAAAGTCCCATCTCGATCTCATGCTTCGCCTCTTCGCATCACGGCAAAGTCCCATCATCGAATCCATCCATATGAGCTTCCACATCCGCTTCATATGCCATCGGCAGCTTTCACCATTCAAGAGCCTTTCCACTTAGCTTTTGAATCATCTTCAACCATCTTGTTCCAAATCAACTACAAGCTAACTTGGAGCAATCAAATCTAACATACATTCAAACATTCAAGCATTCAAACAAGATATATTAAGCAATATCAACTATAATGGCAATTTCGTAATTAAGTGAGCAAAAGTCCAACATATGTGAAATCATGGTTTTTAGCATAGATCTATCAAATCTAAAACATGGGTTTTGTCTCTAATACTTGTTAATAACTTTCATAAGTAAACATCTTCAAATATGATGGATCTACATGCAGACTTAAGGGAAAATGCGAGAAAACGCTAACTTCAACACATAAACATATCACCAATCCCATATACTCCTTTGGATCCGCGTGAGAGATAACTACCACTCACCAAATCACTCAAACACCTCTAAAACAATCAACTACAGATCTGGACAGCGGAGATCAAGGCTCGATCCGGCAACGTGTTAACTCGAGTAACTCTTAAGTCGGTCGCTTCCTTATCTCGGTGCAAACCCTATAAGCCGATCACTACTAGGTCGAACCAACCCAACAAGCCGCTAACTCCTAAGTCGGCTACTACCTTGAGTCGGCAACTTCCTAAGTCGGCAACATCTATGAGTCGCTCACTACTTGAGTCGGTCCCTATGAGTCGTAACCCCTACACGACCTAACCTATGAGTCGGTCACGACTCATCACTTACACTCGGGTTAACTTCTAAACGACTCAAGCTAGAGGCAACACAAACAACACTAACGACCTGCAAATTCTACGATCTATCGACACGTAAAATACGGGTCGTTACATTCTCTCCCCCTTAGGAATTTCGCCCCCGAAATTCCAAGCAAACAACAGCAATCAAGGATATTCCGCATGCCTACCACCCATAGCAATCAACAAACCATGCATCCAATTCTAACCTAGCATGCAGAATTCTATGACTTAGAACAAGCTACAAATTCATGAGATGTCACGACACTTTAGGGCCATACCTCGAAGAGTCCGGGATGAGCTGCCTTCATCCTCTCTTCCTCCTCCCATGTACAGTCGTTAACATCATCACTCCATTGTATCTTGAGCAACGTAATCGTCTTCCTCCTAAGCTGTTTCGTATCGGTTTCAACAATACGAAGCGGCTTACGAGGTCTCGTAACCACTGGATCAACCTCTAAGTCTTCACAGCTATCAGCAGAAACCACCGTACTTGGGTCGTGCACATACTTCCGTAGATAAGATACATGAAAACATTGTGCACACCCGCCATCTTTTCCGGTAACTCCAATCTATAAGCGAGCTTTCCAATTCGCTCGATAATCGGGAATGGTCCAACGAATCTTGGAGTTAACTTTCCTTTGTTCCCGAATCTAATAACATTCTTCAATGGAGAAATCTTCACAAAAACCATATCGCCTACGTCGAACTCCAAATCCTTTCGACGATTATCAGCATAACTTTTCTGACGATCTTGGGCTGCTTTCATTCTTTGCCGGATGATCTCTATACAGTCTGAAGTCTGTCGAATCATCTCTGGCCCAAGTATCGGCTTTTCTCCAGCTTCCAACCAACATGTCGGAGAGTTACACGGTCTTCCATATAATGCCTCATATGGTGCCATACCAATACTCGACTGATAACTGTTATTATAAGCAAACTCCACCAAATGAAGGTGATCTTCCCATGATCCTCCGAAGTCCAAAACACAAGCTCTAAGAAGATCTTCCAAAACCCGGTTGACTCTCTCAGTCTGACCATCTGTCTGAGGGTGATAAGCTGTACTCAAACACAACTCAGTTCCCAAAACTTCCTGGAAGCTCTTCCAAAATCCACTAGTGAACAACGGATCTCGATCGCTCACTATACTCTTCGGAACACCATGGAATCGAACAATCCACTTCACATACAACTCAGCCAACTTCGATGCAGTTCTAGTCGATCGAACAGGAATGAACCTTGCACTCTTGGTCAAACGATCTACAATGACCCAAATCCCTTCATTCCCTGCCCTGGTTCTAGGTAGACCATCAATAAAATCCATTGACACTTGCTCCCACTTCCACGTAGGAACTTCTAATGGCTGAAGTAATCCACTGGGCTTCTTCTGCTCAGCTTTCACCAACTGGCAATTCATACACTTGGAAATAAAATTTCCAACATCCTTCTTCATACCTTCCCAGTAGTAAGCTCTTTTCATATCCCGATACATCTTATTTCCACCTGGATGAATTGTCAACTTCGAGTGATGACTTTCCCTCAGAACTTCATCCCTCAATCCATCAATATCGGGAACAACCAATCGTCCTTGCTTTCGAAGCCAACCCTCTCGATCGACCTCGAATCCTTTATCCTTCTCTGGTTCCAATCCAGATTCCAAATCACGGATAATCTTGACAAGCTTATCATCTTTCTTTTGGCTCTCGCCAATCCTTTCCACTAAAGTAGGCCTTATTGATAAGTTTGCCAACATCTCAGGTTCCAACTCGCATCTAGGCCTGAAATCAAACCCAGCCAAATACTCAAGACTCTTCCATTCCGAAAACATGGCTCCCAATCCTGCATGTCTTCGACTTAACGCATCAGCTACTGCGTTACCTTTTCCCGGAGTATAGGCTATACCAAAATCATAAGATGCTAGAAACTCTAACCACCGTTGCTGTCGAAGATTCAAATCCTTTTGGGAGAACAGATACTTCAACGACTTATGATCTGTAAACAACTCAAATCTAACTCCCAATAGGTAGTGTCTCCACATCTTCAAAGCAAACACTATCGCCGCTAACTCCAAATCATGAGTTGGATAATTCCTTTCATGCGGCTTCAGTTGTCGACTAGCATACGCAACAACTTTATCCTTCTGCATTAGCACCGCTCCCAGTCCAGTGCCACATGCATCGGTGTAAACCACCATCTCCTCATTCCCACTTGGAATAGTCAATACAGGAGCACTCGTCAGTCGCTCTTTCAGGATTACGAAAGCTTGCTCACACTTATCATCCCATCTGAACACTTGGTTCTTTTTCGTCAATCCTGTCAACGGTGCAGCTATCTTGGAAAAGTCTTTAATAAACCGACGATAATATCCTGCTAATCCAAGAAAACTTCTCACATCAGACGCATTCTTAGGTCTAATCCAATCCTGGATCGCTGCTACCTTAGCGGGATCAACCGCTATTCCACTTCCAGAAATAACATGGCCTAAGAACCTCACTTCATTCTTCCAGAAGTGACACTTCGAAAACTTAGCCTTCAGCTGATGTTTCCGCAAGATTTCCAAAACAACCTTCAAGTGCGTCTTGTGCTCTTCCTCAGTTCTGGAATAAACCAAAATATCATCCACGAACACAAGCACGAACTTATTCAACTGATCTCTGAATACTCTATTCATAAGATCCACAAAATATGCTGGCGCGTTAGTCAACCCAAACGGCATTACCAGCCACTCATAAAACCCGGATGGTGTCCTGAAAGCAGTCTTCGACACACTATCCCTTGCCACTCTCAACTGGTGAAATCCCGTTGCCAAATCCATCTGAGAAAACACCTTAGCCTCGTGAAGCTGATCAAACAAGTCATCTATTCTCGGCAATGGATACTTGTTCTTCCTAGTCAACTTATTCAGCTCACGATAATCAACACACAACCTCAACGATCCATCCGCTTTGGTTGCGAACACAACGGGCGCACCCCATTCGGACACACTCCTCCGAATGAATCCTTTCCGTAAAAGGTCATCAACTTGCACCTTCAGCTCTTGCTGCTCCCTCGGTGCCATCCGCCTAAGAGGCATCACAACAGGTCTGGCTCCCTCAACTAGATCGATACGAAACTCGATCTCCCTATGCGGCGGCAACCCTTTGACTTCGTCAAAGACATCCTCAAATCCATTCACAATAGGCACCGATGACAGTCCATCCCGTGGAACAACCAGCGAATACATGAAGCTCATGAAGACGCCTTCTTCATGCTTACATCGTATCACAACCTTTCGCCCATCCACATTCCCGACTGTCACCTCCAGCCTCTCACAATCAATCCTAGCCGCATACTTCCTAAGCCAGTCCATACCCAAAATAATTCCGAACCCCGCAAAGTTCAGAACAAAGCAATCACAAACAAACGAGCAATCATGACTCGACACAACTAGACCACGGCATATCATACACAAACATGACGAACCCCCCACTGGATTAGTCACAACCAATGGCCTATCAACAATATCCGGTTTCATACCTAACCGGCTTACCAAATCATCACAAACAAAAGAATGCGACGCTCCAGTATCAAACAACACTCTAACTGGAACACCACAAATAGAAAGAGTACCTTGAACCACCACACTCTTCCCCTTTTCTTCAGCAGTCGGAGCTTTTGAAGACGATGGAACAGCCCCCAAAGCATAGGCTTGCACAACCTGCCTATCTTTCCTCGGTTCTGGACAGTCCTTCTTAATGTGTCCCAGCTTATCACAGTTGTAACACTTCAACTGCACCTTCGGATTCTTGCAATCCCGAGAAAGATGACCCTTCTGACGGCAGTTATAACAAGTCACCTCGCCCTTTGGCTTCTTCTGACCATCCTTTCCCTTCTGTTGCTGCTGCTTCCTCTTCTTATTCCCACTCTGCTGTGGTTTAGATCCTTCCCTGGTTACAGCAACAACAGAACTTTCCCTAGGAAACAAACTCTCATGCCTCAGAGCTTTCTCCACCAGCTTCTCAAATGGATCGTCCAGATGATCCACTAACTGCCTTCCTAGATAAGCATCCAGACCAGTCACAAACTTTTCATTCTTCTGGTAGGGAGAATCAATATATGATCTGGCATACTTAGACAAAGCTTCGAACTCAGAAATATACTCCAGAACAGGCCTTCCGCCTTGTTTGAGCTCCACAAATCTCTTGAACAAAACAGACCTCTGAGCAGTAGAGATGAACTTGGCTTCAAATCTAACTTGGAACTGCTCCCAAGTAATATCCTCTTCTGGTGTATCTATGGTGATAGAATTCCACCAATCCACAGCTCTCCCTTGAAGCTGCCTCGATGCAAGCTTTCTCTTGGTTGCATCCTCAATCCCTAGATCACCAAAAATCCTTCGGCAAGCATCAATCCATCTCTGCACCTCAATAGTCGACTCCGTCCCTAAGAAAGCTTTTCCTCCAAGAGAAGTATAATCCTTGCAAAGCTTGGCAAAATCCACTGGTCTTGGAGCCTGGACTTGAACTCCAACATCTACAGATGATCCAGAAGCTGGTACCCTCCTCATGATCGAAGTCATCATTGCTTCGAACATCGCAGCATAGTCAACAGCTTCCCTAGCAGCCCGACTTTCCCTCGCAGCTTGTCTCTCGCTTCGGCTCATTCTTAATATCTGTAAAAAGAATGATTAGAACACCTTAAGAAACAACTGCATAAGGAGTTCAAATCCATCTAAGCTACTATATTATATATAGTAATCATCCATCAAAATACAATTACGTCTCTCTTACGTAATTACGTCAGCGAGCGTTGACTAATATCGATTAACCAAAGCTCTGATACCAAATGTGACGACCGCCCATGACTCCCGCACCAAAACAAGGGAATAGTGCGCAGAAAGGTGTGCCAGGCAGCCATGGACGATAGTCAGGGTAAAATAAAATTCGCAGAATCTCTATCGTAACTCACAGCGCATGGATAAAATACAATAGAGAATTAAAATATAGTGAAGCTCAATAGAACACAACATCATCATATAAGCAACATAGCAGTTTATACAATCAAATGAATCATCCATACATCAGAGCCTCACTACAACACTCAATCAGATACAACAGCGGAACCCAGTACATATAGTAAGAAAACAAATATGCAAAGCCTCCTGCTCGTCTTCGTCATCTTCAGCGTAGAACTCCTAGCACAGCACCTGTCACCTGCTTACCTAGTCTGCCCATCCCAACATGGATGAACAGCCCAAGGTAATAAGAGGAGACATAAAACCTTGAGTCAGACAAAGTCTTAGTGAGCAGTAAATTAACTATCAAACATACCAAAAGAGCATAAGGAATAAAAGGGATAGGAACCAAACCATCCCACTCCACCACATCTCACAGTGATAGCCCCCAGACACAAACCAAAGAGAATCAAGCATAACAATATAGACAATTAAGGTAAAGCAATAACCACTCGAGTCAAGGACGATGTTTTCCAAATACAAACCCCCAAGGCCTAAACCAAGATCAGATAAGCACCCAGAAAACACCGCTCTTGAAGCCGAATGATGATACAACCAAACATCCAAACACCCATGACTCTGGCTATCACTGTTATCATTGCCTTGATTTCACCGTTAGTTGAATGACCGCCTGTCAAGGGCTAATGGTAACCCCGGTTTAGCCATAACTCCGCACGTCATCGTGACCCGTGCCTAAGCCGAACGCATCAGCCCAGAGTACTAGCACGTCATCATGACCCGTGCCTGGAACGTCATCGTGACCCGTTCCAACGTACCCTTGCTTTGAGTATGCTAGAACCTTCAACAACGATGAGATCTTAGCCTCCTAGTCATCCTCCTCGACGACCATCCATACTAGCTCAAGCGCCTCTCAAGCTAACCATTATCCACCCCAACCCGGACCGCATCACCGAGTTATAACTTTGCACGTCATCATGACCCGTGCTTGGAACGTCTTCGTGACCCGTCCCATCACATCATATGCCTTGCCTCATCATATCATAGCAAAGTCTCTCAACTTGGAACGTCATCATGACCCGTCCCATCTCAACATCACACTTTGCTTCATCGCAACATAGCAAAGTCTCATCTCAACATTATGGCTTGCCTTCTCGCATCATGGCAAAGTCCCATCTCGATCTCATGCTTCGCCTCTTCGCATCACGGCAAAGTCCCATCATCGAATCCATCCATATGAGCTTCCACATCCGCTTCATATGCCATCGGCAGCTTTCACCATTCAAGAGCCTTTCCACTTAGCTTTTGAATCATCTTCAACCATCTTGTTCCAAATCAACTACAAGCTAACTTGGAGCAATCAAATCTAACATACATTCAAACATTCAAGCATTCAAACAAGATATATTAAGCAATATCAACTATAATGGCAATTTCGTAATTAAGTGAGCAAAAGTCCAACATATGTGAAATCATGGTTTTTAGCATAGATCTATCAAATCTAAAACATGGGTTTTGTCTCTAATACTTGTTAATAACTTTCATAAGTAAACATCTTCAAATATGATGGATCTACATGCAGACTTAAGGGAAAATGCGAGAAAACGCTAACTTCAACACATAAACATATCACCAATCCCATATACTCCTTTGGATCCGCGTGAGAGATAACTACCACTCACCAAATCACTCAAACACCTCTAAAACAATCAACTACAGATCTGGACAGCGGAGATCAAGGCTCGATCCGGCAACGTGTTAACTCGAGTAACTCTTAAGTCGGTCGCTTCCTTATCTCGGTGCAAACCCTATAAGCCGATCACTACTAGGTCGAACCAACCCAACAAGCCGCTAACTCCTAAGTCGGCTACTACCTTGAGTCGGCAACTTCCTAAGTCGGCAACATCTATGAGTCGCTCACTACTTGAGTCGGTCCCTATGAGTCGTAACCCCTACACGACCTAACCTATGAGTCGGTCACGACTCATCACTTACACTCGGGTTAACTTCTAAACGACTCAAGCTAGAGGCAACACAAACAACACTAACGACCTGCAAATTCTACGATCTATCGACACGTAAAATACGGGTCGTTACAGCTCCCGTAACTCTAAACGAGCCAGAAGTTATGGCCGTCCGTATAATCGATATCTACAGGGTGCAACATCCACGGTGCAAGGTGCAACATCCGTCCGAAATGGCGAAACAGTGCCGTACGACTTTAAGAAATGCGTGCATGAATTTGAAACGGAATAGTACCATGGTGCACCACTCTCCAGCGATGGTAAATTGAAGGCCAGCCACGGTAGTCCTGTTTTACCGTAAAAATCCACGTGTCGAAAAAACGAAGGGTAAAAAACTTACGAGACCCGATTGAGATTCGGGTTGTCCTTTTTGGGCATTAATCTATCCGTTGACGGCTGAAAGCGGTCAAAGCCGTAGAACTCATGGAGGCCTTCGTTTTGACAGGTTATGGCTCCCGTAACTCTAAACGAGCCAAAAGTTATGGTCGTCCGAATAATCGATATCTACAGGGTGCAACATCCACGGTGCATGGTGCAACATCCATCCGAAATGGCGAAACAGTGCCGTACGACTTTTAGAAAGCGTGCATGGATTTGAAACGGATCAGTACCATGGTGCACCACTCTCCAGCGATGGGAAGTCGAAGACGGGCCAAGGTAATCCCGTTTTACCGTAAAAATCCACGTGTCGAAAAAACGAAGGGTAAAAAACTTAAGAGACCCGATTGAGATTCGGGTTGTCCTTTTTGGGCATTAATCTATCCGTTGATGGCTGAAAGCTGTCAAAGCCGTTGAACTCATCGAGGCCTTCGTTTTGACAGGTTATGGCTCCTGTAACTCTAAACGAGCCAAAAGTTATGGCCTTCCGAATGATCGATATCTACAGGGTGCAACATCCAGGGTGCAAGGTGCAACATCCGTCCGAAATGGCGAAACAGTTCCGTATGACTTTTAGAAATGCTTGCATGGATTTGAAACGGAACAGTACCATGGTGCACCACTCTCCAGCGATGGTATAACGAACACCAGCCACCGTAATCCCGTTTTACCGTAAAATTCCACGTGTCGAAAAAACGAAAGGTAAAAAACTTACGAGACCCGATTGAGATTCGGGTTGTCCTTTTTGGGCATTAATCTATCCGTTGACGGCTGAAAGCAGTCAAAGCCTTAGAACTCATCGAGGCCTTCGTTTTGACAGATTATGGATCCCGTAACTCTAAACGAGCCAGAAGTTATGGCCGTCCGAATAATCGATATCTACAGGGTGCAACATCCACGGTGCAAGGTGCAACATCCGTCCGACATGGCGAAACAGTGCCGTACGACTTTTAGAAATGCGTGCATGGATTTGAAATGGAACAGTACCATGGTGCACCACTATCCAGTGATGGGAAGTCGAAGACAAGCCAAGGTAATCCCGTTTTACCGTAAAAATACACGTGTCGAAAAAACGAAGGGTAAAAAATTACGAGACCCGATTGAGATTCGGGTTGTCCTTTTTGGGCATTAATCTATCCGTTGGTGATTGAAAGCTGTCAAAGCCGTAGAACTCATCGAGGCCTTCGTTTTGACAGGTTATGGCTCCCGTAACTCTAAACGAGCCAGAAGTTATGGCCGTCAGAATAATCGATATCTACAGGGTGCAACATCCACGGTGCAAGGTGCAACATCCGTCCGAAATGGCGAAACAGTGCCATACGACTTTTATAAATGCGTGCATGGATTTGAAACAGAATAGTGCCATGGTGCACCACTCTCCGGCGATGGTAAATCGAAGACCAACCACCGTAATCCCGTTTTACCGTAAAAATCCACGTGTCGAAAAAACGAAGGGTAAAAAACTTACGAGACCCGATTGAGATACGGGTTGTCCTTTTTGGGAATTAATATGTCCATTGACGGCTGAAAGCTGTCAAAGACGTAGAACTCATCGAGGCCTTCATTTTGACAGGTTATTGCTCCCGTAACTCTAAACGAGCCAGAAGTTATGGCCGTCTGAATAATCGATATCTACAGGGTGCAACATCCACGGTGCAAGGTGCAACATCCGTCCGAAATGGCGAAACAGTGCCGTACGACTTTTAGAAATGCGTGCATGGATTTGAAACGGAACGGTACCATGGTGCACCACTCTCCAACGATGGTAAATCGAAGACCTGCCACCGTAATCCCATTTTAACGTAAAAATCCACATGTCGAAAAAACGTAGGGTAAAAAACTTACGTGACCCGATTGAGATTCGGGTTGTCCTTTTTTGGCATTAATCTATCCGTTGACGGCTGAAAGCTATCAAAGCCGTTGAACTCATCGAGGCCTTCGTTTTGATAGGTTATGGCTCCCGTAACTCTAAACGAGCAAGAAGTTATGGCCGTCCGAATAATCGATATCTACAGGGTGCAACATCCACGGTGCAAGGTGCAACATCCGTCCGAAATGGAGAAACTGTGCCGTGCGACTTTTAGAAATGCGTGCATGGATTTGAAACGGAACAGTAACATGGTGCACCACTCTCCAACGATGGTAAATCGAAGACCAGCCACCGTAATCCCGTTTTACCGTAAAAATCCACGTGTCGAAAAAACGTAGGGTAAAAAACTTACGAGACCCGATTGAGATTCGGGTTGTCCTTTTTGGGCAATAATCTATCCGTTGACAGCTGAAAGCTATCAAAGCCGTTGAACTCATCGAGGCCTTCGTTTTGATAGGTTATGGCTCCCGTAACTCTAAACGAGCCAGAAGTTATGGCCGTCCGAATAATCGATATCTACAAGGTGCAACATCCACGGTGCAAGGTGCAACATCCGTCCGAAATGGCGATATAGTGCCGTAAGACTTTTAGAAATGCGTGCATGGAGTTGAAACGGAACAGTACCATGGTGCACCACTCTCCTGCGATGGTAAATCGAAGACCAGCCACCGTAATCCCGTTTTACCATAAAATTCCACGTGTCGAAAAAACAAAGGGTAAAAAACTTACGAGACCCGATTGAGATTCGGGTTGTCCTTTTTGGGCATTAATCTATCCGTTGAGGGCTAAAAGATTTCAAAGCCGTAGAACTCATCAGGGCCTTCTTTTTGACAGGTTATAGCTCCCGTAACTCTAAACGAGCCAAAAGTTATGGCCGTCCGAATAATCGATATCTACAAGGTGCAACATCCACGGTGCAAGGTGCAACATCCGTCCGAAATGGCGAAACAGTGTCGTACGACTTTTAGAAATGCGTGCATGGATTTGAAACGGAACTGTGCCATGGTGCACCACTCTCCAGCGATGGTAAATCGAAGACCAGCCACCGTAATCCCGTTTTACCGTAAAAATCCACGTGTCGAAAAAACGAAGGGTAAAAAACTTACGAGACCCGATCGAGATTCGGGTTGTCCTTTTTTGGCATTAATCTATCCGTTGACGGCTGAAAGCTGTCAAAGCCGTTGAACTCACCGAGGCCTTCGTTTTGACAGGTTATGGCTCCCGTAACTCTAAACGAGCCAGAAGTTATGGCCGTCCTAATAATCGATATCTACAGGGTGCAACATCCACGGTGCAAGGTGCAACATCCGTCCGAAATGGCGAAACAGTGCCGTGCGACTTTTAGAAATGCGTGCATGGATTTGAAACGGAACAGTAACATGGTGCACCACTCTCCAACGATGGTAAATCGAAGACCAGCCACCGTAATCCTGTTTTACCGTAAAAATCCACGTGTCGAAAAAACGTAGGGTAAAAAACTTACGAGACCCGATTGAGATTCGGGTTGTCCTTTTTGGGCAATAATCTATCCGTTGATGGCTGAAAGCTATCAAAGCCGTTGAACTCATCGAGGCCATCGTTTTGACAGGTTATGGCTCCCGTAACTCTAAACGAGCCAGAAGTTATGGCCGTCCGAATAATCGATATCTACAAGGTGCAACATCCACGGTGCAAGGTGCAACATCCGTCCGAAATGGCGATACAGTGCCGTACGACTTTTAGAAATGCGTGCATGGATTTGAAACGGAACAGTACCATGGTGCACCACTCTCCAGCGATGGTAAATCGAAGACCAGCCACCGTAATCCCGTTTTACCGTAAAATTCCACGTGTCGAAAAAAAGAAGGGTGAAAAACTTACGAGACTCGATTGAGATTCGGGTTGTCCTTTTTGGGCATTAATCTATCCGTTGAGGGCTGAAAGATTTCAAAGCCGTAGAACTCATCAGGGCTTTCGTTTTGACAGGTTATGGCTCCCGTAACTCTAAACGAGCCAAAAGTTGTGGCCGTCCGAATAATCGATATCTACAGGGTGCAACATCCACGGTGCAAGGTGCAACATCCGTCCGAAATGGCGAAACAGTGTCGTACGACTTTTAGAAATGCGTGCATGGATTTGGAACGGAACAGTGCCATGGTGCACCACTCTCCAGCGATGGTAAATCGAAGACCAGCCACCGTAATCCCGTTTTACCGTAAAAATCCACGTGTCGAAAAAACGAAGGGTAAAAAACTTACGAGACCCGATTGAGATTCGGGTTGTCCTTTTTGGGCATTAATCTATCCGTTGATGGCTGAAATTTCTCAAAGCCGTAAAACTCATCGAGGCCTTCGTTTTGACAGGTGGATCACTCTCTAGCGATGGTAAATTGAAGGCGAGCCACAGCAATCCCGTTTTACCGTAAAAATCCACGTGTCGAAAAAACGAAGGGTAAAAAACTTACGAGACCCGATTGAGATTGGGGTTGTCTTTTTTGGGCATTAATCTATCCGTTGATGGCTGGAAGCTGTCTATGCCGTAGAACTCACCGTGGCCTTCGTTTTGACAGGTTATCGCTCCCGTAACTCTAAACGAGCCAGAAGTTATGGCCGTCCGAATAATCGATATCTACACGGCGCAACATCCACGGTGCAAGGTGCAACATCCTTCCGAAATGGCGAAACAGTGTCATACGACTTTTAGAAATGCGTGCATGGATTTGAAACGGAACAGTACCATGGTGCACCACTCTCCAGCAATAGTAAATCGAAGACCAGCCACGGTAATCCCGTTTTAATGTAAAAATACACGTGTCGAAAAAACGAAGGGTAAAAAACTTACGAGACCCGATTGAGATTCGGGTTGTCCTTTTTGGGCATTAATCTATCTGTTGACGGCTGAAAGCTGTCAAAGCCGTAGAACTCATCGAGGCCTTCGTTTTGACAGGTTATGCCTCCCACAAATCTAAACGAGCTAGAAATTATGGTCGTTTGAATAATCGATATCTACAGTGTGCAATATCCACGGTGCAAGGTGCAACATCCGTCCAAAATGGCGAAACAGTGTCGTACGACTTTTAGAAATGCGTGCATGGATTTGAAACGGAACAGTACCATGGTGCACCACTCCCCAGTGATGGGAAGTCGAAGACGGGCCACGGTAATCCCGTTTTACCGCAAAAATCCACGTGTCGAAAAAACAAAGGGTAAAAAACTTACGAGACCCGATTGAGATTCGGGTTGTCCTTTTTGGGCATTAATCTATCCGTTGACGGCTGAAAGCTATCGAAGCCGTAGAACTCATTGAGGCCTTCGTTTTGACAGGTTATGGCTCCCGTAACTCTAAACGAGCCAGAAGTTATGGCCGTCCGAATAATCGATATGTACAGGGTGCAACATCCACGGTGCAAGGTGCAACATCCGTCCGAAATGGCGAAACAGTGTCGTACGACTTTTAGAAATGCGTGCATGGATTTGAAACGGAACAGTACCATGGCGCACCACTCTCCAGCGATGGTAAATCGAAGGCCAGCCACGGTAATCCCGTTTTACCGTAAAAATCCACGTGTCGAAAAAACGAAGGGTAAAAAACTTACGAGACCCGATTGAGATTCGGGTTGTCCTTTTTGGGCATTAATCTATCCGTTGACAGCTGAAAGCTTTCAAAGCCGTAAAACTCATCGAGGTCTTCGTTTTGACAGGTTTTGGACCCGTAACTCTAAACGAGCCAGAAGTTATGGCCGTCCGAATAATCGATATCTACAGGGTGCAACATCCACGGTGCAAGGTGCAACATCCGTCCGAAATGGCGAAACAGTGCCGTACGTCTTTTAGAAATGCATGCATGGATTTGAAACGGAACAGTACCATGGTGGACCACTCTCCAGCGATGGTAAAGTGAAGACCAGCCTCCGTAATCCCGTTTTACCGTAAAATTCCATGTGTCGAAAAAACGAAGGGTAAAAAACTTACGAGACCCGATTGAGATTCGGGTTGTCCTTTTTGGGCATTAATCTATCCGTTGAGGGCTGAGAGATTTCAAAGCCGTAGAACTCATCAGGGCCTTCGTTTTGACAGGTTATGGCTCCCGTAAATCTAAACGAGCCAAAAGTTATGGCCGTCCGAATAATCGATATCTACAGGGTGCAACATCCACGGTGCAAGGTGCAACATCCGTCCGAAATGGCGAAACAGTGTCGTACGACTTTTAGAAATGTGTGCATGGATTTGAAACGGAACAGTGCCATGGTGCACCACTCTCCAGCGATGGTAAATCGAAGACCAGCCACCGTAATCGCGTTTTACCGTAAAAATCCACGTTTCAAAAAAACGAAGGGTAAAAAACTTACGAGACCCGATTGAGATTCGGGTTGTCCTTTTTGGGCATTAGTCTATCCGTTGATGGCTGAAATTTGTCAAAGCCGTATAACTCATCGAGGCCTTCGTTTTGACACGTGGATCACTCTCCAGCGATGGTAAATCGAAGACGAGCCACGGCAATCCCGTTTTACCGTAAAAATCCGCGTGTCGAAAAAACGAAGGGTAAAAAACTTACGAGACCCGATTGAGATTGGGGTTGTCCTTTTTGGGCATTAATCTATCCGTTGATGGCTGAAAGCTGTCTAAGCCGTAGAACTCACCGTGGCCTTCGTCTTGACCGGTTATCGCTCCCGTAACTCTAAACGAGCCAGAAGTTATGGCCGTCCGAATAATCGATATCTACACGGCGCAACATCCACGGTGCAAGGTGCAACATCCTTCCGAAATGGCAAAACAGTGCCGTACGACTTTTAGAAATGCGTGCATGGATTTGAAACGGAATAGTACCATGGTGCACCACTCTCCAGCAATAGTAAATCGAAGACCAGCCACGGTAATCCAGTTTTAATGTAAAAATACACGTGTCGAAAAAACGAAGGGTAAAAAACTTACGAGACCCGATTGAGATTCGGGTTGTCCTTTTTGGGCATTAATCTATCCGTTGAAGGTTGAAAGCTGTCAAAGCCGTATAACTCATCGAGGCCTTCGTTTTGACAGGTTATGGCTCCCGTAACTCTAAACGAGCCAGAAGTTATGGCTGTCCGAATAATCGATATCTACAGGGTGCAACATCCACGGTGCAAGGTGCAACATCCGTCCGAAATGGCAAAACAGTGCCTTACGACTTTTAGAAATGCGTGCATGGATTTGAAACGGAACAGTACCATGGTGCACCACTCTCCAGCGATGGGAAGTCGAAGACGGGCCACGATAATCCCGTTTTACAGTAAAAATCCACGTGTCGAAAAAGGAAGGTTAAAAAACTTACGAGACCCGATTGAGATTCGGGTTGTCCTTTTTGGGCATTAATCTATCCATTGACGGCTGAAAGCTATCAAAGCCGTAGAACTCATCGAGGCCTTCGTTTTGACAGGTTATGGCTCCCGTAACTCTAAACGAGCCAGAAGTTATGGCCGTCCGAATAATCGATATCTACAGGGTGCAACATCCACGGTGCAAGGTGCAACATCCGTCCGAAATGGCGAAACAGTGTCATACGACTTTTAGAAATGCGTGCATGGATTTGAAACGGAACAGTACCATGGCGCACCACTCTCCGGCGATGGTAAATCGAAGGCCAGCCACGGTAATCCCGTTTTACCGTAAAAATACACGTGTCGAATAAACGAAGGGTAAAAAACTTACGAGACCCGATTGAGATTCGGGTTGTCCTTTTTGGGCATTAATCTATCCGTTGATGATTGAAAGCTTTCAAAGCCGTAGAACTCATCGAGGCCTTCGTTTTGACAGGTTGTGGCTTCCGTAACTCTAAACGAGCCAGAATTTATGGCCGTTTGAATAATCGATATCTACAGGGTGCAACAACCACGGTGCAATGTGCAACATCCGTCCGAAATGGCGAAACAGTGTCGTACGACTTTTAGAAATGCATGCATGGATTTGAAACGAAACAGTACCATGGTGCACCACTCTCCAGCGATGGGAAGTCGAAGACGGGCCACGGTAATCCCATTTTACCGTAAAATCCACGTGTCGAAAAACGAAAGGTAAAAAACTTCCGAGACCCGATTGAGATTCGGGTTGTCCTTTTTGGGCATTAATCTATCCGTTGACGGCTGAAAGCTGTCAAAGCCGTAGAGCTCATCGAGGCCTTCGTTTTGACAGGTTGTGGCTCCCGTAACTCTAAACGAGCCAGAAGTTATGGCCGTGCGAATAATCGATATCTACAGGGTGCAACATCCACGGTGCAAGGTGCAACATCCGTCCGAAATGGCGAAACCGTGCCGTACGACTTTTAGAAATGCATGCATGGATTTGAAACGGAACAGTACCATGGTGCACCACTCTCCAGCGATGGTAAATCGAAGGCCAGCCACGGTAATCCTGTTTTACCGTAAAAATCCACGTGTCGAAAAAACGAAGGGTAAAAATCTTACGAGACCCGATTGAGATTCGGGTTGTCCTTTTTGGGCATTAATCTATCCGTTGACGGCTAAAAGCTGTCAAAGCTGTAGAACTCATCGAGGCCTTCGTTTTGACAGGTTATGGCTCCCGTAAATCTAAACGAGCCAGAAGTTATGGCCGTCCATATAATCGATATCTACAGGGTGCAACATCCACGGTGCAAGGTGCAACATCCGTCCGAAATGGCGAAACAGTGTCGTACGACTTTTAGAAATGTGTGCATGGATTTGAAACGGAACAGTACCATGGTGCACCACTCTCCAGCGATGGTAAATTGAAGGCCAGCCACGGTAATCCCGTTTTACCGTAAAAATCCACGTGTCAAAAAAACGAAGGGTAAAAAATTTACGAGACCCGATTGAGATTCGGGTTGTCCTTTTTGGGCATTAATCTATCTGTTGACGGCTGAAAGCGGTCAAAGCCGTAGAACTCATGGAGGCCTTCGTTTTGACAGGTTATGGCTCCCGTAACTCTAAACGAGCCAGAAGTTATGGCCGTCCGAATAATCGATATCTACAGGGTGCAACATCCACGGTGCAAGGTGCAACATTCGTCCGAAATGGCGAAACAGTGTCGTGCGACTTTTAGAAATGCGTGCATGGATTTGAAACGGAACAGTACCATGGTGCACCACTCTCCAGCGTTGGTAAATCGAAGGCCAGCCACGGTAATCCCGTTTTACCGTAAAAATCCACGTGTCGAAAAAACGAAGGGTAAAAAACTTACGAGACCCGATTGAGATTCGGGTTGTCCTTTTTGGGCGTTAATCTATCCGTTGACGGCTGAAAGCGGTCAAAGCCGTAGAACTCATCGAGGCCTTCGTTTTGACTGGTTATGGCTCCCGTAACTCTAAACGAGCCAGAAGTTATGTCCGTCAGAATAATCGATATCTACAGGGTGCAACATCCACGGTGCAAGGTGCAACATCCGTCCGAAATGGCGAAACAGTGCCGTACGACTTTTATAAATGCGTGCATGGATTTGAAATGGAACAGTACCATGGTGCACCACTCTCCAGCGATGGGAAGTCGAAGAAGGGCCAAGGTAATCCCGTTTTACCGTAAAAATCCACGTGTCGAAAAAACGAAGGGTAAAAAACTTAAGAGACCCGATTGAGATTCGGGTTGTCCTTTTTGGGCATTAATCTATCCGTCGACGGCTGAAAGCTGTCAAAGCCGTTGAACTCATCGAGGCCTTAGTTTTGACAGGTTATGGCTCCTGTAACTCTAAACGAGCCAGAAGTTATGGCCGTCCGAATAATCGATATCTACAGGGTGCAACATCCAGGGTGCAAGGTGCAACATCCGTCCGAAATGGCGAAACAGTTCCGTATGACTTTTAGAAATGCGTGCATGGATTTGAAATGGAACAGTACCATGGTGCACCACTCTCCAGCGATGGTATATCGAAGACCAGCCACCGTAATCCCGTTTTACCGTAAAATTCCACGTGTCGAAAAAACGAAAGGTAAAAAACTTACGAGACCCGATTGAGATTCGGGTTGTCCTTTTTGGGAATTAATCTATCCGTTGACAGCTGAAAGCAGTCAAAGCCATATAACTCATCGAGGCCTTCGTTTTGACAGATTATGGATCCCGTAACTCTAAACGAGCCAGAAGTTATGGCCGTCCGAATAATCGATATCTACACGGTGCAACATCCACGGTGCAAGGTGCAACATCCGTCCGAAATGGCGAAACAGTGCCGTACGACTTTTAGAAATGCGTGCATGGATTTGAAACGGAACAATACCATGGAGCACCAATATCCAGTGATGGGAAGTCGAAGACAAGCCACGGTAATCCCGTTTTACCGTAAAAATACAAGTGTCGAAAAAACGAAGGGTAAAAAACTTACGAGACCCGATTGAGATTCGGGTTGTCCTTTTTGGGCATTAATCTATCCGTTGATGATTGAAAGCTTTCAAAGCTGTAGAACTCATCGAGGCCTTCGTTTTGACAGGTTATGGCTCCCGTAACTCTAAACGAGCCAGAAGTTATGGCCGTCAGAATAATCGATATCTACAGGGTGCAACATCCACGGTGCAAGGTGCAACATCCGTCCGAAATGGCGAAACCGTGCCGTACGACTTTTAGAAATGCGTGCATGGATTTGAAACGGAACAGTACCATGGTGCACCACTCTCCAGCGATGGTAAATCGAAGGCCAGCCACGGTAATCCTGTTTTACCGTAAAAATCCACGTGTCGAAAAAACGAAGGGTAAAAAACTTACGAGACCCGATTGAGATTCGGGTTGTCCTTTTTGGGCATTAATCTATCCGTTGACGGCTGAAAGTAGTCAAAGCCGTAGAACTCATCGAGGCCTTCATTTTGACAGGTTGTGGCTCCCGTAACTCTAAACGAGCCAGAAGTTATGGTCCTCCGTATAATCGATATCAACAGGGTGCAACATCCACGGTGCAAGGTGCAACATCCGTCCGAAATGACGAAACAGTGCCGTACGACTTTTAGAAATGCGTGCATGGATTTGAAACGGTACAGTACCATGGTGTACCACTCTCCAGCGATGGTAAATCGAAGGCCAGCCACGGTAATCCTGTTTTACCGTAAAAATCCACGTGTTGAAAAAACGAAGAGTAAAAAACTTACGAGACCCGATTGAGATTCGGGATGTCCTTTTTGGGCATTAATCTATCCGTTGACGGCTGAAAGCTGTCAAAGCCGTAGAACTCATCGAGGCCTTCGTTTTGACAGGTTATGGCTCCCGTAAATCTAAACGAGCCAGAAGTTATGGCCGTCCGAATTATCGATATCTACAGGGTGCAACATCCACGGTGCAAGGTGCAACATCCGTCCGAAATGGCGAAACAGTGCCATACGACTTTTAGAAATGCGTGCATGGATTTGAAACGGAACAGTACCATGGTGCACCACTCTCCAGCGTTGGTAAATCGAAGGCCAGCCACGGTAATCCCGTTTTACCGTAAAATTCCACGTGTCGAAAAAACGAAGGGTAAAAAACTTACGATACCCGATTGAGATTCGGGTTGTCCTTTTTGGGCATTAATCTATCCGTTGACGGCTGAAAGCGGTCAATGCCGTAGAACTCATCGAGGCCTTCGTTTTGACTGGTTATGGCTCCCGTAACTCTAAACGAGCCAGAAGTTATGGCTGTTTGAATAATCGATATCTACAGGGTGCAACATCCACGGTGCAAGGTGCAACATCCGTCCGAAATGGCGAAACAGTGCCATACGACTTTTAAAAATGCGTGCATGGATTTGAAACGGAACAGTACCATGGTGCACCACTCTCCAGCGATGGGAAGTCGAAGACGGGCCAAGGTAATCCCTTTTTACCGTAAAAATCCACGTGTCGAAAAAACGAAGGGTAAAAAACTTAAGAGATCCGATTGAGATTCGGGTTGTCCTTTTTGGGCATTAATCTATCCGTTGACGGCTGAAAGCAGTCAAAGCCGTTGAACTCATCGAGGCCTTCGTTTTGACAGGTTATGGCTCCTGTAACTCTAAACGAGCCAGAAGTTATGGCCGTCCGAATGATCGATATCTACAGGGTGCAACATGCAGGGTGCAAGGTGCAACATCCGTCCGAAATGGCGAAACAGTTCCGTATGACTTTTAGAAATGCATGCATGGATTTGAAACGGAACAGTACCATGGCGCACCACCCTCCAGCGATGGTATATCGAAGACCAGCCACCGTAATCCCGTTTTACCGTAAAATTCCACGTGTCGAAAAAACGAAAGGTAAAAAACTTACGAGACCCGGTTGAGATTCGGGTTGTCCTTTTTGGGCATTAATCTATCCGTTGACGGCTGAAAGCAGTTAAAGCCATAGAACTCATCGAGGCCTTCGTTTTGACAGATTATGGATCCCGTAAATCTAAACGAGCCAGAAGTTATGGCCGTCGGAATAATCGATATCTACAGGGTGCAACATCCACGGTGCAAGGTGCAACATCCGTCCGAAATGGCGAAACAGTGCCGTACGACTTTTAGAAATGCATGCATGTATTTGAAATGGAACGGTACCATGGTGCACCACTATCCAGCGAAGGGATGTCGAAGACAAGCCACGGTAATCCCGTTTTACCGTAAAAATACACGTGTCGAAAAAACGAAGGGTAAAAAAATTACGAGATCCGATTGAGATTCGGGTTGTCCTTTTTGGGCATTAATCTATCCGTTGACGGCTGAAAGCGGTCAAAGCCGTAGAACTCATCGAGGCCTTCATTTTGACAGGTTATGGCTCCCGTAACTCTAAACGAGCCAGAAGTTATGGCCATCAGAATAATCGATATCTACAGGGTGCAACATCCACGGTGCAAGGTGCAACATCCGTCCGAAATGGCGAAACCGTGTCGTACGACTTTTAGAAATGCGTGCATGGATTTGAAACGGAACAGTACCATGGTGCACCACTCTCCAGCGATGGTAAATCGAAGGCCAGCCACGGTAATCCTGTTTTACCGTAAAAATCCACGTGTCGAAAAAACGAAGGGTAAAAAACTTACGAGACCCGATTGAGATTCGGGTTGTCCTTTTTGGGCATTAATCTATCCGTTGATGGCTAAAAGTAGTCAAAGCCGTAGAACTCATCGAGGCCTTCATTTTGACAGGTTGTGGCTCCCGTAACTCCAAACGAGCCAGAAGTTATGGTCGTCCGTATAATCGATATCAACAGGGTGCAACATCCACGGTGCAAGGTGCAACATCCGTCCGAAATGACGAAACAGTGCCGTACGACTTTTAGAAATGCGTGAATGGATTTGAAACGGTACAGTACCATGGTGCACCACTCTCCAGCGATGGTAAATCGAAGGCCAGCCACGGTAATCCTGTTTTACCGTAAAAATCCACGTGTCGAAAAAACGAAGGGTAAAAAACTTACGAGACCCGATTGAGAATCGGGTTGTCCTTTTTGGGCATCAATCTATCCGTTGACGGCTGAAAGCTGTCAAAGCCGTAGAACTCATCGAGGCCTTCGTTTTGACAGGTTATGTCTCCCGTAAATCTAAACGAGCCAGAAGTTATGGCCGTCCGAATTATCGATATCTACAGGGTGCAACATCCACGGTGCAAGGTGCAACATCCGTCCGAAATGGCGAAACAGTGCCGTACGACTTTTAGAAATACGTGCATGGATTTGAAATGGAACAGTACCATGGTGCACCACTCTCCAGCGATGGTAAATCGAAGGACAGCCACGGTAATCCCGTTTTACCGTAAAAATCCACGTGTCGAAAAAACGAAGGGTAAAAAATTTACGAGACCCGATTGAGATTCGGGTTGTCCTTTTTGGGCATTAATCTATCCGTTGACGGCTGAAAGCTGTCAAAGCCGTAGAACTCATCGAGGCCTTCGTTTTGACAGGTTATGGCTCCCGTAAATCTAAACGAGCCAGAAGTTATGGCCGTCCGTATAATCGATATCTACAGGGTGCAACATCCACGGTGCAAGGTGCAACATCCGTCCAAAATGGCGAAACAGTGTCGTACGACTTTTAGAAATGCGTGCATGGATTTGAAACGGAACAGTACCATGGTGCACCACTCTCCAGCGATGGTATATCGAAGACCAGCAACCGTAATCCCGTTTTAGCGTAAAATTCCACGTGTCGAAAAAACAAAAGGTAAAAAACTTACGAGACCCGGTTGAGATTCGGGTTGTCCTTTTTGGGCATTAATCAATCCGTTGACGGCTGAAAGCAGTCAAAGCCATAGAACTCATCGAGGCCTTCGTTTTGACAGATTATGGATCCCGTAACTCTAAACGAGCCAGAAGTTATGGCCGTCCGAATAATCGATATCTACAGGGTGCAACATCCACGGTGCAAGGTGCAACATCCGTCCGAAATGGCGAAACAGTGCCGTACGACTTTTAGAAATGCGTGCATGGATTTGAAACGGAACAGTACCATGGTGCACCACTATCTAGTGATGGTAAATCGAAGACAAGCCACGGTAATCCCGTTTTACCGTAAAAATACACGTGTCGAAAAAACGAAGGGTAAAAAAATTACGAGACCCGATTGAGATTCGGGTTTTCCTTTTTGGGCATTAATCTATCCGTTGATGATTGAAAGCTGTCAAAGCCGTAGAACTCATCGAGGCCTTCATTTTGACAGGTTATGGCTCCCGTAACTCTAAACGAGCCAGAAGTTATGGCCGTTAGAATAATCGATATCTACAGCGTGCAACATCCACGGTGCAAGGTGCAACATCCGTCCGAAATGGCGAAACCGTGCCGTACGACTTTTAGAAATGCATGCATGGATTTGAAACGGAACAGTACCATGGTGCACCACTCTCCAGCGATGGTAAATCGAAGGCCAGCCACGGTAATCCTGTTTTACCGTAAAAATCCACGTGTCGAAAAAACGAAGGGTAAAAAACTTACGAGACCCGATTGAGATTCGGGTTGTCCTTTTTGGGCATTAATCTATCCGTTGACGGCTGAAAGTAGTCAAAACCGTAGAACTCATCGAGGCCTTCATTTTGACAGGTTGTGGCTCCCGTAACTCTAAACGAGCCAGAAGTTATGGTCGTCCGTATAATCGATATCAACAGGGTGCAACATCCACGGTGCAAGGTGCAACATCCGTCCGAAATGACGAAACAGTGCCGTACGACTTTTAGAAATGCGTGCATGGATTTGAAACGGTACAGTACCATGGTGCACCACTCTCCAGCGATGGTAAATCGAAGGCCAGCCACGGTAATCCTGTTTTACCGTAAAAATCCACGTGTCGAAAAAACGAAGGGTAAAAATCTTACGAGACCCGATTGAGATTCGGCTTGTCCTTTTTGGGCATTAATCTATCCGTTGACGGCTGAAAGCTGTCATAGCCATAGAACTCATCGAGGGCTTCGTTTTGACAGGTTATGGCTCCCGTAAATCTAAACGAGCCAAAAGTTATGGCCGTCCGAATTATCGATATCTACAGGGTGCAACATCCACGGTGCAAGTGCAACATCCGTCCGAAATGGCGAAACAGTGCCGTACGACTTTTAGAAATGCGTGCATGGATTTGAAACGGAACAGTACCATGGTGCACCACTCTCCAGCGATGGTAAATCGAAGGCCAGCCACGGTAATCCCGTTTTACCGTAAAAATCCACGTGTCGAAAAAACGAAGGGTAAAAAATTTACGAGCCCCGATTGAGATTCGGGTTGTCCTTTTTGGGCATTAGTCTATCCGTTGACGGCTGAAAGCTGTCAAAGCCGTAGAACTCATCGAGGCCTTCGTTTTGACAGGTTATGGCTCCCGTAAATCTAAACGAGTCAGAAGTTATGGCCGTCCGTATAATCGATATCTACAGGGTGCCACATCCACGGTGCAAGGTGCAACATCCGTCCGAAATGGCGAAACAGTGCCGTACGACTTTTAGAAATGCGTGCATGGATTTGAAATGGAACAGTACCATGGTGCACCACTCTCCAGCGATGGTAAATTGAAGGCCAGCCACGGTAATCCCGTTTTACCGTAAAAATCCACGTGTCAAAAAAACGAAGGGTAAAAAATTTACGAGACCCGATTGAGATTCGGGTTGTCCTTTTTGGGCATTAATCTATCCGTTGACGGCTGAGAGCGGTCAAAGCCGTAGAACTCATGGAGGCCTTCGTTTTGACAGGTTATGGATCCCGTAACTCTAAACGAGCCAGAAGTTATGGCCGTCCGAATAATCGATATCTACAGGGTGTAACATCCACGGTGCAAGGTGCAACATCCGTCCGAAATGGCGAAACAGTGCCGTATGACTTTTAGAAATGCGTGCATGGATTTGAAACGGAACAATACCATGGTGCACCACTCTCCAGCGATGGGAAGTCGAAGACGGGCCAAGGTAATCCCGTTTTACCGTAAAAATACACGTGTCGAAAAACCAAGGGTAAAAAACTTAAGAGACCCGATTGAGATTCGGGTTGTCCTTTTTGGGCATTAATCTATCCGTTGACGGCTGAAAGCAGTCAAAGCCGTTGAACTCATCGAGATCTTCGTTTTGACAGGTTATGGCTCCTGTAACTCTAAACGAGCCAGAAGTTATGGCCGTCCGAATGATCGATATCTACAGGGTGCAACATCCAGGGTGCAAGGTGCAACATCCGTCCGAAATGGCGAAACAGTTCCGTATGACTTTTAGAAATGCGTGCATGGATTTGAAACGGAACAGTACCATGGTGCACCACACTCCAGCGATGGTATATCGAAGACCAGCCACCGTAATCCCGTTTTACCGTAAAATTCCACGTGTCGAAAAAACGAAAGGTAAAAAACTTACGAGACCCGATTGAGATTCGGGTTGTCCTTTTTGGGCATTAGTCTATCCGTTGACGGCTGAAAGCAGTCAAAGCCATAGAACTCATTGAGGCCTTCATTTTGAAAGATTATGGATCCCGTAACTCTAAACGAGCCAGAAGTTATGGCCGTCCGAATAATCGATATCTACAGGGTGCAACATCCACGGTGCAAGGTGCAACATCCGTCCGAAATGGCGAAACAGTGCCGTACGACTTTTAGAAATGCGTGCATGGATTTGAAATGGAACAGTACCATGGTGCACCACTATCCAGTGATGGGAAGTCGAAGACAAGCCACGGTAATCCCGTTTTACCGTAAAAATACACGTGTCAAAAAAACGAAGGGTAAAAAAATTACGAGACCCGATTGAGATTCGGGTTGTCTTTTTTGGGCATTAATCTATCCGTTGATGATTGAAAGCTGTCAAAGCCGTAGAACTCATCGAGGCCTTCGTTTTGACAGGTTATGGCTCCCGTAACTCTAAACGAGCCAGAAGTTATGGCCGTAAGAATAATCGATATCTACAGGGTGCAACATCCACGGTGCAAGGTGCAACATCCGTCCGAAATGGCGAAACCGTGCCGTACGACTTTTAGAAATGCGTGCATGGATTTGAAACGGAACAGTACCATGGTGCACCACTCTCCAGCGATGGTAAATCGAAGGCCAGCCACGGTAATCTTGTTTTACCGTAAATATCCACGTGTCGAAAAAACGAAGGGTAAAAAACTTTCGAGACCCGATTGAGATTCGGGTTGTCCTTTTTGGGCATTAATCTATCCGTTGACGGCTGAACGTAGTCAAAGCTGCAGAACTCATCGAGGCCTTCATTTTGACAGGTTGTGGCTCCCGTAACTCTAAACGAGCCAGAAGTTATGGTCGTCCGTATAATCGATATCAACAGGGTGCAACATCCACGGTGCAAGGTGCAACATCCGTCCGAAATGGCGAAACAGTGCCGTACGACTTTTAGAAATGCGTGCATGGATTTGAAACGGTACAATACCATGGTGCACCACTCTCCAGCGATGGTAAAACGAAGGCCAGCCACGGTAATCCTGTTTTACCGTAAAAATCCATGTGTCGAAAAAACGAAGGGTAAAAAACGTACGAGACCCGATTGAGATTCGGGTTGTCCTTTTTGGGCATTAATCTATCCGTTGACGGCTGAAAGCTGTCAAAGCCGTAGAACTCATCGAGGCCTTCGTTTAGACAGGTTATGGCTCTCGTAAATCTAAACGAGCCAGAAGTTATGGCCGTCCGAATTATCGATATCTACAGGGTGCAGCATCCACGGTGTAAGGTGCAACATCCGTCCGAAATGGCGAAACAGTGTCGTACGACTTTTAGAAATGCGTGCATGGATTTACAAAGGAACAGTACCATGGTGTTCCACTCTCCAACGATGGTAAATCGAAGGCGAGCCACGGTAATCCTGTTTTACCGTAAATATCCATGTGTCGAAAAAACGAAGGGTATAAAACTTACGAGACCTGATTGAGATTCGGGTTGTCCTTTTTGGGCATTAATCTATCCGTTGACGGTTGAAAGTGGTCAAAGCCGTAGAACTCATGGAGGCCTTCGTTTTGAAAGGTTATGGCTCCCGTAACTCTAAATGAGCCAGAAGATATGGCCGCCCAAATAATCGATATCTACAGGGTGCAACATCCACGGTGCAAGGCGCAACATCCGTCCGAAATGGCGAAACAGTGTCGTACGACTTTTATAAATGCGTGCGTGGATTTGAAACGGAACAGTACCATGGTGCACCACTCTCCAGCGATGGTAAATCGAAGGCCAGCCACGGTAATCCCGTTTTACCATAAAAATCCACGTGTCGAAAAAACGAAGGGTATAAAACTTACGAGACCCGATTGAGCTTAGGGTTGTGTTTTTTGGGAATTAATCTATCCATTGACGGCTGAAAGCGGTGAAAGCCGTAGAACTCATCGAGGCCTTCGTTTTGACTGGTTATTGCTCCCGTAACTCTAAACGAGCCAGAAGTTATGGCCGTTTGAATAATCGATATCTACAGGGTGCAACATCCACGGTGCAAGGTGCAACATCCGTCCGAAATGGCGAAACAGTGTCGTACGACTTTTAGAAATGCGTGCATGGATTTGAAACGGAACAGTACCATGGTGCACAACTCTCCAGCGATGGGAAGTCGAAGATGGGCCACGGTAATCCCGTTTTACCGTAAAAATCAACGTGTCGAAAAAACGAAGGGTAAAAAACTTACGAGACCCGATTGAGATTCGGGTTGCCCTTTTTGGGCATTAATCTATCCATTGACGGCTGAAAGCTGTCAAAGCCGTTGAACTCATCGAGGCCTTCGTTTTGACAGGTTATGGCTCCCGTAACTCTAAACGAGCCAGAAGTTATGGCCGTCCGAATAATCGATATCTACAGGGTGCAACATCCAGGGTGCAAGGTGCAACATTCGTCCAAAAAGGCGAAACAGTTCCGTACGACCTTTAGAAATGCGTGCATGGATTTGAAACGGAGCAGTACCATGGTGCACCACTCTCCAGCGATGGTAAATCTAAGACCAGCCACCGTAATCCCGTTTTGCCGTAAAAATCCACGTGTCGAAAAAACGATGGATTAAAAACTTACGAGACCCGATTGAGATTCGGGTTGTCCTTCTTGGCATTAATCTATCCGTTGACGGCTGAAAGCTGTCAAAGCCATAGGACTCATCGAGGCCTTCGTTTTGACAGATTATGGATCCCGTAATTCTAAACGAGCCAGAAGTTATGGCCGTCCGAATAATCGATATCTACAGGGTGCAACATCCACGGTGCAAGGTGCAACATCCTTGCAAAATGGCGAAACAGTGCCGTACGACTTTTAGAAATGCATGCATGGATTTGAAACGGAACAATACCATGGTGCACCACTCTCCACCGATGGGAAGTCGAAGACGGGCCACGGTAATCCCGTTTTACCGTAAAAATCCACGAGTCGAAAAAACGAAGGGTAAAAAACTTACGTGACCCGATTGAGATTCCGGTTGCCCTTTTTGGGATTAATCTATCCATTGACGGCAGAAAGCAGTCAAAGCCATAGAACTCATCGAGGTCTTCGTTTTGACAGGTTATGGCTCCCGTAACTCTAAACGAGCCAGAAGTTATGGCCATCCGAATAATCGATATCTACAGGGCGCAACATCCACGGTGCAAGGTGCAACATCCGTCCAAAATGGAGAAACAGTGCCGTACGACTTTTAGAAATGCGTGCATGGATTTGAAATTGAACAGTACCGTGGTGCATCACTCTTTAGCGATGGGAAGTCGAAGACGGGCCACGGCAATTCCGTTTTACCGTAAAAATCCACGTTTCAAAAAACGAAGGGTGAAAAACTTACGAGACCCGATTGAGATTCGGGTTGTTTTTTTTGGCATTAATCTATCCGTTGAAGGCTGAAAGCTGTCAAAGCCATAGAACTCATCGAGGCCTTCGTTTTGACAGTTTATGGCTCCCGTAACTCTAAACGAGCCAAAAGTTATGGCCGTACGAATAATCGATATCTACAGGATGCAACATCCATGGTGCAAGGTGCAACATCCGTCCGAAATGGCGAAACAGTGCCGTACGACCTTTAGAAATGCGTGCATGGACTTGGAACGGAACAGTACCATGGTGCACCACTCTTCAGCGATGGAAAGCGGAAGATGGGGCACCGTAATCCCGTTTTACCGTAAAAATCCACGTGTCGAAAAACCGAAGGGTAAAAAACTTACGAGACCCGATTGAGATTCGGGTTGTCCTTTTTGGGCATTAGTCTATCTGTTGACGGCTGAAAGCTGTTAATGTCGTAGAACTCATCGAGGCCTTCGTTTTAACAGGTTATGGCTCCCATAACTCTTAACAAGCCAGAAGTTATGATCGTCCGAATAATCGATATTTACAGGGTGCAAAATCCACGGTGCAAGGTGCAACATCCGTCCAACATGGCGAAATAGTGTCGTACGACTTTTAGAAATGCGTGCATGGATTTGAAATGGAACAGTACCATGGTGCACCACTCTCCAGCGATGTAAATCAAAGACCAGCCACCGTAATCCCGTTTTGCCGTAAAAATCCACGTGTCGAAAAAACGAAGGGTAAAAAACTTACGAGACCCGATTGAGATTCGGGTTGTCCTTTTTGGGCATTAATCTATCGTTGACGGCTGAAAGCTGTACAAGCCGTAGAACTCATCGAGGCCTTCGTTTTGACAGGTTATGGCTCATGTAACTCTAAACGAGCCAGAAGTTATGGCCGTCCGCATAATCAATATCTACAGGGTGCAGCATCCACGGTGCAAGGTGCAACATCCGTCTGAAATGGCGAAACAGTGCCGTATGACTTTTAGAAATGCGTGCATGGATTTGAAATGGAACAGTACCATGGTGCACCACTCTTCAGCGATGGGAAGTCGAAGACGGGCCACGGTAATCCCGTTTTACCGTAAAAATCCACGTGTCGAAAAAACGAAGGGTAAAAAACGTACGAGACCCGATTGAGATTCGGGTTGTCCTTTTTGCGCATTAATCTATCCGTTGACAGCTGAAAGCTGTCAAAGCTGTAGAACTCATCGAGGGCTTCGTTTTGATAGGTTATGGCTCCCGTAACTCTTAACGAGCCAGAAGTTATGGTCGTCCGAATAATCGATATCTACAGGGTGCAACATCTACGGTGCAAGGTGCAACATCCGTCCGAAATGGCGAAACAGTGTCGTATGACTTTTAGAAATGCGTGCATGGATTTGAAACGGAACAGTACCATGGTGTACCACTCTCCAGCGATGGTAAATCGAAGACCAGCCAACATAAACCAGTTTTGCCGTAAAAATCCACGTGTCGAAAAAACGAAGGGTAAAAAACTTACGAGACCCGTTTGAAATTCGGGTTGTCCTTTTTGGGCATTAATCTATCCGTTGACGGTTGAAAGCTGTCAAAGCCGTAGAACTCATCTAGGTATTCATTTTGACAGGTTATGGCTCCCATAACTCTAAACGAGCCAGAAGTTATGGCCGTCCGAATAATCGATATCTACATGGTGCAACATCCACGGTGCAAGGTGCAACATCCGTCCGAAATGGCGAAACAGTGCCGTATGACTTTTAGAAATGCGTGCATTGATTTGAAACGGAACAGTACCATGGTGCACCACTCTCCAGCGATGGTAAATCGAAGACCGGCCACCGTATCCCGTTTTGCCGTAAAAATCCACGTGTCGAAAAAACGAAGGGCAAAAATCTTACGAGACCCGATTGAGATTGGGTTGTCCTTTTTGGGCATTAATCTATCCGTTGACGGCTGAAAGCAGTCAAAGCCGTAGAACCCATCGAGGCCTTCGTTTTGACAGGTTATGGCTCCCGTAACTCTAAACGAGCCAGAAGTTATGGCCGACCGAATAATCGATATCTACAGGGTGCAACATCCACGGTGCAAGGTGCAACATCCGTCCGAAATGGCGAAACAGTGCCGTACGACCTTGAGAAATTCGTGCATGGATTTGAAACGGAACAATACCATGGTGCACCACTCTCCAGCGATGGTAAATCGAAGACCAGCCACTGTAATCCCGTTTTACCGTAAAAATCCACGTGTCGAAAAAACGAAGGGTAAAAAACTTACGAGACCCGATTGAGATTCGGGTTGTCCATTTTGGGAATTAATCTATCCATTGACGCCTGAAAGCTGTCAAAGCCATAGAAATCATCGAGGCCTTCGTTTTGACAGGTTATGGCTCCCGTAGCTCTAAACGAGCCAGAAGTTATGGCCGTCCGAATAATGGATATCTACACGGTGCAACATCCACGGTGCAAGGTGCAACATCCGTCCGAAATGGCGAAACAGTGCCGTATGACTTTTAGAAATACGTGCATGGATTTGAAACGGAACAGTACCATAGTGCACCACTCTCCAGCGATGGGAAGTCGAAGACGGGCCACGGTAATCCCGTTTTACCGTAAAAATTCACGTGTCGAAAGAACGAAGGGTAAAAAACTTACGAGACCCGATTGAGATTCGGGTTGTCCTTTTTGGGCATTAATCTCTCCGTTGACGGCTGAAAGCTGTCAAAGCCGTAGAACTCATCGAGGCCTTCGTTTTTTTAGGTTATGGCTCCCGTAACTCTAAACGAGCCAGAAGTTATGGCCGTCCGAATAATCGATATCTACAGGGTGCAACATCCACGGTGCAAGGTGCAACATCCGTCCGAAATGGCGAAACAGTGTCGTACGACCTTTAGAAATTCGTGCATGGATTTGAAACGGAACAGTACCATGGTGCGCCACTCTCCAGCAATGGTAAATCGAAGACCAGCCACCGTAATCCCGTTTTACCGTAAAAATCCACGTTTCGAAAAAACGAAGGGTAAAAAACTTACGAGACCCGATTGAGATTCGGGTTGTCCTTTTTGGGCATTAATCTATCCGTTGACGGCTGAAAGATGTCAAAGCCGTAGAACTCATCGAGGCCTTCGTTTTGACAGGTTATGGCTCTCGTAACTCTAAACGAGCCAGTAGTTATGGCCGTCCGAATAATCGTTGTCTATAGGGTGCAACATCCACGGTGCAAGGTACAACATCCGTCCGAAATGGCGAAACAGTGCCGTACGACTTTTAGAAATGCGTGCATGGATTTGAAACAAAAAAGTACCATGGTGCACCACTCTCCAGCGATGGTAAATCGAAGACCGGCCACCGTAATCACGTTTTACCGTAAAAATCCACGTGTCGAAAAAACGAAGGGTAAAAAACTTACGAGACCCGATTGAGATTCGGGTTGTTCTTTTTGGGCATTAATCTATCCGTTGACGGCTGAAAGCTATTAAAGCCGTAGAACTCATCGAGGCCTTCATTTTGACAGGTTATGGCTCCCGTAACTCTAATCGAGCCAGAAGTTATGGCCGTCCGAATAATCGATATCTACAGGGTGCAACATCCACGGTGCAAGGTGCAACATCCGTCCGAAATGGCGAAACAGTGCCGTACGACCTTTAGAAATTTGTGCATGGATTTGAAACGGAACAGTACCATGGTGCACCACTCTCCAGCGATGGTAAATCGAAGAACAGCCACCGTAATCCCGTTTTACCGTAAAAATCCAAGTGTCGAAAAAACGAAGGGTAAAAAACTTACGAGACCCGATTGAGATTCGGGTTGTCCTTTTTGGGCATTAATCTATCCATTGATGCCTGAAAGCTGTCAAAGCCGTAGAACTCATCGAGGCCTTCGTTTTGACAGGTTATGGCTCCCGTAACTCTAAACGAGCCAGAAGTTATGGCCGTCCGAATAATGGATATCTACACGGTGCAACATCCACGGTGCAAGGTGCAACATCCGTCCGAAATGGCGAAACAGTGCCGTATGACTTTTAGAAATACGTGCGTGGATTTGAAACGGAACATTACCATGGTGCACCACTCTCCAGCGATGGGAAGTCGAAGACGGGCCATGGTAATCCCGTTTTACCGTAAAAATCCACGTGTCGAAAGAACGAAGGGTAAAAAACTTACGAGACCTGATTGAGATTCGGGTTGTCCTTTTTGGGCATTAATCTATCCGTTGACGGCTGAAAGCTGTCAAAACCGTAGAACTCATCGAGGCCTTCGTTTTTACAGGTTATGGCTCCCGTAACTCTAAACGAGCCAGAAGTTATGGCCGTCCGAATAATCGATATCTAAAGGGTGCAACATCCACGTTGCAAGGTGCAACATCCGTCCGAAATGGCGAAACAGTGTCGTACGACCTTTAGAAATTCGTGCATGGATTTGAAACGGAACAGTACCATGGTGCGCCACTCTCCAGCGATGGTAAATCGAAGAACAGCCACCGTAATCCCGTTTTACCGTAAAATTCCACGTGTCGAAAAAACGAAGGGTAAAAAACTTACGAGACCCGATTGAGATTCGGGTTGTCCTTTTTGGGCATTAATCTATCCGTTGACGGCTGAAAGCTGTCAAAGCCGTAGAACTCATCGAGGCCTTCGTTTTGACAGGTTATGGCCCCCGTAACTCTATACGAGCCAGTAGTTATGGCCGTCCGAATAATCGATGTCTATAGGGTGCAACATCCACGGTGCAAGGTACAACATCCGTCCGAAATGACGAAACAGTGTCGTACGACCTTGAGAATTTCGTGCATGGATTTGAAACGGAACAGTACCATGGTGCACCACTCTCCAGTGATGGTAAATCAAAGACCAACCACCGTAATCACGTTTTACCGTAAAAATCCACGTGTCGAAAAAACGAAGGGTAAAAAACTTACGAGACCCGTTGAGATTCGGGTTGTCCTTTTTGGGCATTAATCAATCCGTTGACGGCTGAAAGCTGTCAAAGCCGTAGAACTCATCGAGGCCTTCGTTTTGACAGTTTATGGCTCGCGTAACTCTAAACGAGCCAGAAGTTATGGCCATCCGAATAATCGATATCTACATGGTGCAACATCCACGGTGCAAGGTGCAACATCCGTCCGAAATGGCGAAACAGTGTCGTACGACCTTGAGAAATTCGTGCATGGATTTGAAACAGAACAGTACCATGGTGCACCACTCTGCAGCGATGGTAAATCGAAGACCAGCCACCGTAATCCCGTTTTACCGTAAAAATCCACGTGTCGAAAAAACGAAGGGTAAAAAACTTACGAGACCCGATTGAGATTCGGGTTGTCCTTTTTGGGCATTAATCTATCCGTAGACGGCTGAAAGCTGTCAAAGCCATAGAACACATCGAGGCCTTCGTTTTGACAGGTTATGGCTCCCGTAACTCTAATCGAGCCAGAAGTTATGGCCGTCCGAATAATCGATATCTACAGGGTGCAACATCCACGGTGCAAGGTGCCACATCTGTCCGAAATGACGAAACAGTGTCGTACGACCTTTAGAAATTCATGCATGGATTTGAAACGGAACAGTAACATGGTGCACCACACTCCAGCGATGGTAAATCGAAGACCAGCCACCGTAATCACGTTTTAACGTAAAAATCCACGTGTCGAAAAAACGAAGGGTAAAAAACTTACGAGGCCCGATTGAGATTCGGGTTGTCCTTTTTGGGCATTAATCTATCTGTTGACGGCTGAAAGTAGTCAAAGCCGTAGAACTCATCGAGGCCTTCGTTTTGACAGGTTATGGCTCCTGTAACTCTAGACGAGCCAGAAGTTATGGCCGTCCGAATAATCGGTATCTACAGGGTGCAACATCCACGGTGCAAGGTGCAACATCCGTCCGAAATGGCGAAACAGTGTCGTACGACCTTGAGAAATTTGTGCATGTATTTGAAACGGAACAGTACCATGGTGCACCACTCTCCAGCGATGGTAAATCGAAGACCAGCCACCGTAATCGCGTTTTACCGTAAAAATCCCCGTGTCGAAAAAACGAAGGGTAAAAAACTTGCGAGACCCGATAGAGATTCGGGTTGTCCTTTTTGGGCATTAATCTATCCGTTGACGGTTGAAAGCTCTCAAAGCCGTAGAACTCATCGTGGCCTTCGTTTTGACAGGTTATGGCTCCCGTAACTCTAAACGAGCCAGAAGTTATGGTCGTCCGAATAATCGATATCTACCGGGTGCAACATCCACGGTGCAAGGTGCAAAATCCGTCCGAAATGGCGAAACAGTGCCATACGACCTTTAGAAACTCGTGCATGGATTTGAAACGGAACAGTACCATGGTGCACCACTCTCCAGCGATGGTAAATCGAAGACCAGCCACCGTACTCCCGTTTTACCGTAAAAATCCACGTGTCGAAAAAACGAAGGGTAAAAAACATACGAGACCCGAATGAGATTCGGGTTGTCCTTTTTGGGCGTTAATCTATCCGTTGACGGCTGAAAGCAGTCAAAGCCGTAGAACTCATCGAGGCCTTCGTTTTGACAGGTTACGGCTCCCGTAAATCTAAACGAGCCAGTAGTTATGGCCGTCCGAATAATCGACATCTACAGGGTGCAACATCCACGGTGCAAGGTGCAACATCCGTCCGAAATGGCGAAACAGTGCCGTAGGACTTTTAGAAATGCGTGCATTGATTTGAAACGGAACCGTACCATGGTGCACCACTCTTCAACGATGGGAAGTCGAAGACGGGCCACGGTAATCCCGTTTTACCGTAAAAATCCACGTTTCGAAAAAACGAAGGGTAAAAAACTTACGAGACCCGATTGAGATTCGGGTTGTCCATTTTGGGCATTAATCTATCCGTTGACGGCTGAAAGCTGTTAAAGCCGTAGAACCCATAGAGGCCTTCGTTTTGACAGGATATGGCTCCCGTAACTCTTAACGAGCCAGAAGTTATGGCCGTCCGAATAATCGACATCTACTGGGTGCAACATCCACGGTGCAAGGTGCAACATCCGTCCGAAATGGCGAAACAGTGTCGTATGACTTTTAGAAATGCGTGCATGGATTTGAAACGGAACAGTACCGTGGTGCACCACTCTCCAGCGATGCGATGTCGAAGACGGGCCACGGTAATCCCGTTTTACCGTAAAAATCCACGTGTCAAAAAAACGAAGGGTAAAAAACATACGAGACCCGATTGAGATTCGGGTTGACCTTTTTGGGCATTAATCTATCCGTAGACGGCTGGAAGCTGTCAAAGCCGTAGAACTCATCGAGGCCTTCGTTTTGAAAGGTTATGGCTCCCGTAACTCTAAACGAGCGAGAAGTTATGGTCGTCTGAATAATAGATATCTACAGGGTGCAACATCCACGGTGCAAGGTGCAACATCCGTCCGAAATGGCGAAACAGTGCCGTACGACCTTGAGAAATTCGTGCATGGATTTGAAATGGAACAGTACCATGGTGCACCACTCTCCAGCGATGGTAAATCGAAGACCAGCCACCGTAATCCCGTTTTAGCGTAAAAATCCACGTGTCGAAAAAACGAAGGGTAAAAAACTTACGAGACCCGATTGAGATTCGGGTTGTCCTTTTTGGACATTAATCTATCCGTTGACAGCTGAAAGCTGTCAAAGCCGTAGAACCCATCGAGGTCTTCGTTTTGACAGGTTATGGCTCCCGTAACTCTAAACGAGCCAGAAGTTATGGCCGTCCGAATAATAGATATCTACAGCGTGCAAGGTGCAACATCCGTCCGAAATGTCGAAATAGTGCCGTACGACCTTGAGAAATTCATGCATGGATTTGAAACGGAACAGTGCCATGGTGCACCACTCTCCAGCGATGGTAAATCGATGACCAACCACCGTAATCCCGTTTTACCGTAAAAATCCACGTGTCGAAAAAACGAAGGGTAAAAAACTTAAGAGACCCGATTAGGATTCGGGTTGTCCTTTTTGGGCATTAGTCTATCCGTTGACGCCTGAAAGTTGTCAAATCCGTAGAACTCATCGAGTCCTTCGTTTTGACAGGTTATGGCTCCCGTAACTCTAAACGAGCCAGAAGTTATGGCTGTCCGAATAATGGATATCTACAGGGTGCAACATCCACGGTGCAAAGTGCAACATCCGTCTGAAATGGCGAAACAGTGCCGTATGACTTTTAGAAATACGTGCATGGATTTGAAACGGAACAGTACCATGGTGCACAACTCTCCAGCGATGGGAAGATGAAGACGGGCCACGGTAATCCCGTTTTACCGTAAAAATCCACGTGTCGAAAAAACGAAGGGTAAAAAACTTACGAGACCCGATTGAGATTCGGGTTGTCCTTTTTGGGCATTAATCAATCCGTTGACGGCTGAAAGCTGTCAAAGCCGTTGAACTCATCGAGGCCTTCATTTTTACAGGTTATGGCTCCCGTAACTCTAAACGAGCCAGAAGTTATGGCCGTCCGAATAATCGATATCTACAGGGTGCAACATCCACGGTGCAAGGTGCAACATCCATCCGAAATGGCGAAAAAGTGCCGTACGACCTTTAGAAATTCGTGCATGGATTTGAAACGGAACAGTACCATGGTGCACCACTCTCCAACGATGGTAAATCGAAGACTAGCCACGGTAATCCTGTTTTACCGTAAAAATCCACGTGTCGAAAAAACGAAGGGTAAAAAACTTACTAGACCCGATTGAGATTCGGGTTGTCCTTTTTGGGCATTAATCTATCCGTTGACGGCTGAAAGCTGTCATAGCCGTTGAACTCATCGAGGCCTTTGTTTTGACAGGTTATGGCTCCCGTAACTCTAAACGAGCCAGAAGTTATGGCCGACCGAATAATCGATATCTACAGGGTGCAACATCCACGGTGCAAGGTGCAACATCCGTCCGAAATGGCGAAACAGTCCCGTACGACCTTGAGAAATTCGTGCATGGATTTGAAACGGAACATTACCATGGTGCACCACTCTCCAGCGATGGTAAATCGAAGACCAGCCACTGTAATCCCGTTTTACCGTAAAAATCCACGTGTCGAAAAAACGAAGGGTAAAAAACTTACGAGACCCGATTGAGATTCGGGTTGTCCTTTTTGGGCATTAATCTATCCATTGACGCCTGAAAGCTGTCAAAGCCGTAGAACTCATCGAGGCCTTCGTTTTGACAGGTTATGGCTCCCGTAACTCTAAACGAGCCAGAAGCTATGGCCGTCCGAATAATGGATATCTACAGGGTGCAACATCCACGGTGCAAGGTGCAACATCCATCCGAAATGGCGAAACAGTGCCGTATGACTTTTAGAAATACGTGCATGGATTCGAAACGGAACAGTACCATGGTGCACCACTCTCCAGCGATGGGAAGTCGAAGACGGGCCACGGTAATCCCGTTTTACCGTAAAAATCCACATGTCGAAAGAACGAAGGGTAAAAAACTTACGAGACCCGATTGAGATTCGGGTTGTCCTTTTTGGGCATTAATCTATCCGTTGACGGCCGAAAGCTGTCAAAGCCGTAGAACTCATCGAGGCCTTAGTTTTTACAGGTTATGGCTCCCGTAACTCTAAACGAGCCAGAAGTTATGGCCGTCCGAATAATCGATATCTACAGGGTGCAACATCCACGGTGCAAGGTGCAACATCCGTCCGAAATGGCGAAACAGTGCCGTACGACCTTTAGAAATTCGTGCATGGATTTGAAACGGAACAGTACCATGGTGCGCCACTCTCCAACGATGGTAAATCGAAGACCAGCCATCGTAATCCCGTTTTTCCGTAAAAATCCACGTGTCGAAAAAACGAAGGGCAAAAAACTTACGAGACCCGATTGAGATTCGGGTTGTCCTTTTTGGGCATTAATCTATCCGTTGACGGCTGAAAGCCGCCAAAGCCGTAGAACTCATCGAGGCCTTCGTTTTGACAGGTTATGGCTCCCGTAACTCTAAACGAGCCAGTAGTTATGGCCGTCCGAATAATCGATGTCTATAGGGTGCAACATCCACGGTGCAAGGTACAACATCCGTCCGAAATGGCGAAACAGTGCCGTACGACCTTGAGAAATTCGTGCATGGATTTGAAACGGAACATTACCATGATGCACCACTCTCCAGCATGGTAAATCGAAGACCAGCCACTGTAATCACGTTTTACCGTAAAAATCCACGTGTCGAAAAAACGAAGGTTAAAAAACTTACGAGACCCGATTGAGATTCGGGTTGTCCTTTTTGGGCATTAATCTATCCGTTGACGGCTGAAAGCTAATAAAGCCGTAGAACTCATCGAGGCCTTCGTTTTGACAGGTTATGGCTCCTGTAACTCTAATCGAGCCAGAAGTTATGGCCGTCCGAATAATCGATATCTACAGGGTGCAACATCCACGGTGCAAGGTGCAACATCCGTCCGAAATGGCGAAACAGTGCCGTACGACCTTGAGAAATTTGTGCATGGATTTGAAACGGAACAGTACCATGGTGCACCACTCTCCAGCGATGGTAAATCGAAGACCAGCCACCGTAATCCCGTTTTACCGTAAAAATCAACGTGTCGAAAAAACGAAGGGTAAAAAACTTACGAGACCCGATTGAGATTCGGGTTGTCCTTTTTGGGCATTAATCAATCCGTTGACGGCTGAAAGCTGTCAAAGCCGTAGAACTCATCGAGGCCTTCATTTTGACAGGTTATGGCTCCCGTAACTCTATACGAGCCAGAAGTTATGGCCGTCCGAATAATCGATATCTACAGGGTGCAACATCCACGGTGCAAGGTGCAACATCCGTCCGAAATGGCGAAACAGTGTCGTATGACTTTTAGAAATGCGTGCATGGATTTGAAACGGAACTGCACCATGGTGCACCACTCTTCAGCGATGGGAAGTCGAAGACGGGACACGGAAATCCCGTTTTACCGTAAAAATCCACGTGTCGAAAAAAAGAAGGGTAAAAAACTTACGAGACCCGATTGAGATTCGGGTTGTCCTTTTTGGGCATTAATCTATCCGTTGACGGCTGAAAGCTGTCATAGCCGTTGCACTCATCGAGGCCTTCGTTTTTACAGGTTATGGCTCCCGTAACTCTAAACGAGCCAGAAGTTATAGCCGTCCGAATAATCGATATCTACAGGGTGCAACATCCACGGTGCAAGGTGCAACATCCGTCCGAAATGGCGAAACAGTGCCGTACGACCTTTAGAAATTCGTGCATGGATTTGAAACGGAACAGTACCATGGTGCACCACTCTCCAGCAATGGGAAGTCGAAGATGGGCCACGGTAATCCCGTTTTACCGTAAAAATCCACGTGTCAAAAAAACGAAGGGTAAAAAACTTACGTGACCCGATTGAGATTCGGGTTTTCCTCTTTGGGCATTAATCAATCCATTGACGGCTAAAAGCTGTCAAAGCCGTAGAACTCATCGAGGCCTTCGTTTTGACAGGTTATGGCTCCCGTAACTCTAAACGATCCAGAAGTTATGGCCGTCCGAATAATCGATGTCTACAGGGTGCAACAACCATGGTGCAAGGTGCAACATCCGTCCGAAATGGCGAAACAGTGCCGTACGACTTTTAGAAATGCGTGCATGGATTTGAAACGGAACAGTACCATGGTGCACCACTCTTTAGTGATGGGAAGTTGAAGACGGGCCACCGTAATCCCGTTTTACCGTAAAAATCCACCTGTCGAAAAAACGAAGGGTAAAAAACTTACGAGACCCGATTGAGATTCGGGTTGTCCTTTTTGGGCACTAATCTATCCGTTGACGGCAGAAAGCTTTCAAAGCTGTAGAACTCATCGAGTCCTTAGTTTTGACAGGTTATGGATCACGTAACTCTTAACGAGCCAGAAGTTATGGCCGTCCGAATAATCGATATCTACAGGGTGCAACATCCACGGTGCAAGGTGCAACATCCGTCCGAAATGGGGAAACAATGCCGTACGACCTTTAGAAATGCGTGCATGGATTTGAAATGGAACAGTACCATGGTGCACCACTCTCCAGTGATGGGAAGTCGAAGACGGGCCACGGTAATCCCATTTTACTGCAAAAATCCACGTGTCGAAAAACGAAGGGAAAAAAACTTACGAGACCCGATTAAGATTCGGGTTGTCCTTTTTGGGCATTAATCTATCTGTTGACGGCTGAAAGCTGTCAAAGCCGTAGAACTCATCGAGGCTTTCGTTTTGACAGGTTATGGCTCCTGTAACTCTAAACGAGCCAGAAGTTATGGCAGTCCGAATAATCGAAATCTACAGGGTGCAACATCCACGGTGCAAGGTGCAACATCCGTCTGAAATGGCGAAACAGTGCCGTACGACCTTTAGAAATTCGTGCATGGATTTGAAATGGAACAGTACCAAGGTGCACCACTCTCCAGTGATGGTAACTCGAAGACCAGCCACCGTAATCCCGTTTTACCGTAAAAATCCACATGTCGAAAAAACGAAGGGTAAAAAACTTACGAGACCCGATTGAGATTCGAGTTGTCCTTTTTGGGCATTAATTTATCCGTTGACGGCTGAAAGCTGTCAAAGCCGTAGAACTCATCGAGGCCTTCGTTTTGACAGGTTATGGCTCTCGTAACTCCAAACGAGCCAGAAGTTATGGTCGTCCGAATAATCGATGTCTACAGGGTGCAACATCCACGGTGCAAGGTGCAACATCCGTCCGAAATGGCGAAACAGTATCGTACGACCTCTAGAAATTCGTGCACGGATTTGAAACGGAACAGTACCATGGTGCACCACTCTCCAGGGATGGGAAGTCGAAGACGGGCCACGGTAATCCCGTTTTACCGTAAAAATCCACGTGTCGAAAAAACGAAGGGTAAAAAACTTACGAGACCCGATTGAGATTCGGGTTGTCCTTTTTGGGCATTAATCTATCCGTTGACGGCTGAAAGCTGTCAAAGCTGTAGAACTCATCGAGGCCTTCATTTTGACAGGTTATGGCTCCCGTAAATCTAAACCAGCCAAATGTTATGGCCGTCCGAATAATCGAGAACTAAAGGGTGCAACATCCACGGTGCAAGGTGCAACATCCGTCCGAAAGGGCGAAACAGTGTCGTACGACCTTGAGAAATTCGTGCATGGATTTGAAACGAAACAGTACCATGGTGCACCACTCTCCAGCAATGGTAAATCGAAGACCAGCCACCGTAATCCCGTTTTACCGTAAAAATCCACATGTCGAAAAAACGAAGGGTAAAAAACTTACGAGACCCGATTGAGATTCGGGTTGTCCTTTTTGGGCATTAATCTATCCGTTGACGGCTCAAAGCTGTCAAAGCCGTAGAACTCATCGAGGCCTTCGTTTTGACAGGTTATGGCTCCCGTAACTCTAAACAAGCGAGAAGTTATGGCCGTCCGAATAATCGACATCTACAGGGTGCAACATCCACGGTGCAAGGTGCAACATCCGTCCGAAATGGTGAAACAGTGCCGTATGACTTTTAGAAATGCGTGCATGCATTTGAAACGGAACAGTACCATGGTGCACCACTCTCTAGTGGTGGGAAGTCGAAGACGGGCCACGGTAATCCCGTTTTACTGTAAAAATCCACGTGTCGAAAAAACAAAAGGTAAAAAACTTACGAGACCCGATTGAGATTCGGGTTGTCCTTTTTGGGCATTAATCTATCCGTTGACGGATGAAATCTGTCAAAGCTGTAGAACTCATCGAGGCCTTCGTTTTGTCAGGTTATGGCTCCCGTAAATCTAAACCAGCCAAAAGTTATGGCCGTCCGAATAATCGAGAACTATAGGGTGCAACATCCACGGTGCAAGGTGCAACATCCGTCCGAAATGGCGAAACAGTGCCGTACGACCTTTAGAATTTCGTGCATGGATTTGAAACGGAACAGTACCATGGTGCACCACTCTCCAGCGATGGTAAATAGAAGACCAGCCATCGTAATCTCGTTTTACCGTAAAAATCCACGGGCCGAAAAAACGAAGGGTAAAAAACATACGAGACCCGATTGAGATTCGGGTTGTCGTTTTTGGGCATTAATCTATCCTTTGACGGCTGAAAGCTGTCAAAGCCGTAGAACTCATCGAGGCCTTCGTTTTGACATGTTATGGCTCGCGTAACTCTAAATGAGCCAGAAGTTATGGCCGCCCGAATAATCGAGAACTACAGGGTGCGACATCCACGGTGCAAGGTGCAACATCCGTCCGAAATGACGAAACAGTTCCGTACGACTTTTAGAAATGCGTGCATGGTTTTGAAACGGAACAGTACCATGGTGCACCACCCTACAGCGATGGGAAGTCGAAGATGGGCCACGGTAATCCCGTTTTACCGTAAAAATCCACGTGTCTAAAAAACGAAGGGTAAAAAACTTACGAGACCCGATTGAGATTCGGGTTATCCTTTTTGGGCATTAATCTATCCTTTGATGGCTGAAAGCTTTCAAAGCCGTAGAACTCATCGCGTCCTTCGTTTTGACAGGTTATGGCTCCCGTAACTCTAAACGAGAAAGAAGTTATGGCCGTCCGGATAATCGATATTTACAGGGTGCAACATCCACGGTGCAAGGTGCAACATCCGTCCGAAATGACGAAACAGTGCCGTACGACCTTTAGAAATTCGTGCATGGATTTGAAACGGAACGGTACCATGGTGCACCACTCTCCAGCGATGGTAAATCGAAGACCAGCCACCATAATCCCGTTTTACCGTAAAAATCCACGTGTCGAAAAAACGAAGGGTAAAAAACTTACGAGACCCGATTGAGATTCGAGTTGTCCTTTTTGGGCATTAATATATCTGTTGACGTCTGAAAGCTGTCAAAGCCGTAGAACTCATCGAGGCCTTCGTTTTGACAGGTTATGGCTCCCGTAACTCTAAACAATCCAGAAGTTATAGCCGTCCGAACAATCGATATCTACAGGTGGTAACATCCACGGTGCAAGGTGCAACATCCGTCCGAAATGGCGAAACAGTGTCGTACGACCTTGAGAAATTCGTGCATGGATTTTAAACGGAACAGTACCATGGTGCACCACTCTCCAGCGATGGTAAATCGAAGACCAGCCACCGTAATCCCGTTTTACCGTAAAAATCCACGTGTCGAAAAAACGAAGGGTAAAAAACTTACGAGACCCGATGGTGATTCGGGTTGTCTTTTTGGGCATTAATCTATCCGTTGACGGCTGAAAGCTGTCAAAGCCGTAGAACTCATCGAGGTCTTCGTTTTGGCAGGTTATGGCTCCCGTAACTCTAAACGAGCCAGAAGTTATGGCCGTCCGAATAATCGATATCTACAAGGTGCAACATCCACGGTGCAAGGTGCAACATCCGTCCGAAATGGCGAAACAGTGCCATACGACCTTTAGAAATTCGTGCATGTATTTGAAACGGAACAGTACCATGATGCACCACTCTCCAGCGATGGGAAGTCGAAGACGGGCCACCGTAATCCCGTTTTACCGTAAAAATCCACCTGTCGAAAAAACGAAGGGTAAAAAACTTACGAGACCCGATTGAGATTCGGGTTGTCCTTTTTGGGCATTAATCTATCCGTTGACGGCTGAAAGCTGTCAAAGCCGTAGAACTCATCGAGGCCTTCGTTTTGACAGGTTATGGCACCCGTAACTCTAAACGAGCCAGAAGGTATGGCCGTCTGAATAATCGATATCTACAGGGTGCAACATCCACGGTGCGAGGTGCAACATCCGTCCGAAATGGCGAAACAGTGTCGTACGACCTTGAGAAATTCATGCATGGATTTGAAACGGAACTGTACCATGGTGCACCACTTTCCAGCGATGGTAAATCGAAGACCAGCCACCGTAATCCCGTTTTACCGTAAAAGTCCACGTGTCGAAAAAACGAAGGGTAAAAAACTTACGAGACCCGATTGAGATTCGGGTTGTCCTTTTTGGGCATTAATCTATCCGTTGACGGCTGAAAGCTATCAAAGCCGTAGAACTCATGGAGGCCTTCGTTTTGAAAGGTTATGGCTCCCGTAACTCTAAACGAGCCAGAAGTTATGACCGTCCGAATAATCGATATCTACAGGGTGCAACATCCACGGTGCAAGATGCAACATCCGTTCGAAATGGCGAAACAGTGTCGTACGACCTTTGGAAATTCGTGCATGGATTTGAAATGGAACAGTACCATGATGCACCACTCTTCAGCGATGGTAAATCGAAGACCAGCCACCGTAATCCCGTTTAACCGTAAAAATCCACGTGTCGAACAAACGAAGGGCAAAAAACTTACGAGACCAGATTGAGATTCGGGTTGTCCTTTTTGGGCATTAATCTATCCGTTGACGGCTGAAAGCTGTCATAGCCGTAGAACTCATCGAGGCCTTCGTTTCGATAGGTTATTGCTCCCGTAACTCTAAACGAGCGAGAAGTTATGGCCGTCCGAATAATCGATATGTACAGGGTGCAACATCCACGGTGCAAGGTGCAACATCCGTCCGAAATGGCGAAACAGTGCCGTACGACCTTGAGAAATTTGTGCATGGATTTGAAACGGAACAGTACCATGATTCACCACTCTCCAGCGATGGTATATCGAAGACCAGCCACCGTAATCCCGTTTAACCGTAAAAATCCACGTGTCGAAAAAACGAAGGGTAAAAAACTTACGGGACCTGATTGAGATTCGGGTTGTCCTTTTTGGGCATTAATCTATCCGTTGATGGCTGAAAACTGTCAAAGCCGTAGAACTCATCGAGGCCTTCGTTTTGACAGGTTATGGCTCCCTTAACTCTAAGCGAGCCAGAAGTTATGGCCGTCCGAATAATCGATATCTACAGGGTGCAACATCCACGGTGCAAGGTGCAACATCCGTCCGAAATGACGAAACAGTGTCGTACGACCTTGAGAAATTCGTGAATGGATTTGAAACGGAACAGTACCATAGTGCACCACTCTCCAGCGATGGTAAATCGAAGACCAGCCACCGTAATCCCGTTTTACCTTAAAAATCCACGTGTCGAAAAAACGAGGGGTAAAAAGCTTACGAGAACCGATTGAGATTCGGGTTGTCCTTTTTGGGCATTAATGTATCCGTTGACGGCTAAAAGCTGTCAAAGCCGTAAAACTCATCGAGGCCTTCGTTTTGACAGGTTATAGCTCCCGTAACTCTAAACGAGCGAGAAGTTATGGCCGTCCGAATAATCGATATCTACAGGGTGCAACATCCACGGTGCAAGGTGCAACATCCGTCCGAAATGGCGAAACAGTGCCGTATGACTTTTAGAAATGCGTGCGTGGATTTGAAACGGAACAGTACCATGGTGCACTACTCTCCAGTGATGGGAAGTCGAAGACGGGCCACGGTAATCCCATTTTACCGTAAAAATCCACGTGTCGAAAAAACGAATGGTAAAAAACTTACGAGACCCGATCGAGAGTCGGGTTGTCCTTTTTGGGCATTAATCTATCCGTTGTCGGCTGAAAGCTGTCAAAGCCGTAGAACTCATCGAGGCCTTCGTTTTGACAGGTTATGGCTCCCGTAACTCTAAACGAGCCAGAAGTTATGGCCGTCCGAATAATCGATATCTACAAGGTGCAACATCCACGGTGCAAGGTGCAACATCCGTCCGAAATGGCGAAACAGTGCCATACGACCTTTAGAAATTCGTGCATGTATTTGAAATGGAACAGTACCATGATGCACCACTCTTCAGCGATGGGAAGTTGAAGACGGGCCACCGTAATCTCGTTTTACCGTAAAAATCCACGTGTCGAAAAAACGAAGGGTAAAAAACTTACGAGACCCGATTGAGATTCGGGTTGTTCTTTTTGGGCACTAATCTATCCGTTGACGGCTGAAAGCAGTCAAAGCCGTAGAACTCATCGAGGCCTTCGTTTTGACAGGTTATGGCTCCCGTAACTCTTAACGAGCCAGAAGTTATGGCCGTCCGAATAATCGATATCTACAGGGTGCAACATCCACGGTGCAAGGTGCAACATCCGTCCGAAATGGCGAAACAGTGACGTACGACCTTTAGAAATTCATGCATGGATTTGAAACGGAACAGTACCATGGTGCACCACTCTCCAGCGATGGTAAATCGAAGACCAGCCACCGTAATCCCGTTTTACCGTAAAAATCCACGTGTCGAAAAAACGAAGGGTAAAAAACTTATGAGACCCGATTGAGATTCGGGTTGTCCTTTTTGGGCATTAATCTATCCGTTGACGGCTAAAAGCTGTCATAGCCGTAGAACTCATCGAGGCCTTCGTTTCGATAGGTTATTGCTCCCGTAACTCTAAACGAGCGAGAAGTTATGGCCGTCCGAATAATCGATATGTACAGGGTGCAACATCCACGGTGCAAGGTGCAACATCCGTCCGAAATGGCGAAACAGTGCCGTACGACCTTTAGAAATTCGTGCACGGATTTGAAACGGAACAGTACCATGGTGCACCACTCTCCAGCGATGGGAAGTCGAAGACGGGCCACGGTAATCCCGTTTTACCGTAAAAATCCACGTGTCGAAAAAACGAAGGGTAAAAAACTTATGAGACCCGACTGAGATTCGAGTTGTCATTTTTAGGCATTAATATATCCGTTGACGGCTGAAAGCTGTCAAAGCCGTAGAACTCATCGAGCCTTCGTTTTGACAGGTTATGGCTCGCGTAACACTAAACGAGCCAGAAGTTATGGCCGTCCGAATAATCGATATCTACAAGGTGCAACATCCTCGGTGCATGGTGCAACATCCGTCCGAAATGGCGAAACAGTGCCGTACGACCTTTAGAAATTCGTGCACGGATTTGAAACAGAACAGTACCATGGTGCACCACTCTCCAGCGATGGGACGTCGAAGACGGGCCACGGTAATCCCGTTTTACCGTAAAAATCCACGTGTCGAAAAAACGAAGGGTAAAAAACTTACGAGACCCGATTGAGATTCGGGTTGTTCTTTTTGGGCATTAATCTATCTGTTGACGGCTCAAAGCTGTCAAAGCTGTAGAACGCATCGAGGCCTTCGTTTTGACATGTTATGGCTCCCGTATATCTAAACCAGCCAAATGTTATGGCCGTCCGAATAATCGAGAACTATAGGGTGCAACATCCACGGTGCAAGGTGCAACATCCGTCCGAAATGGCGAAACAGTGGCGTACGACCTTGAGAAATTCGTGCATGGATTTGAAACGGAACAGTACCATGGTGCACCACTCTCCAGCGATGGTAAATCGAAGACCAGCCACCGTAATCCCGTTTTACCGTAAAAATCCACGTGTCGAAAAAACGAAGGGTAAAAAACTTACGAGACCCGATTGAGATTCGGGTTGTCCTTTTTGGGCATTAATCTATCCATTGACGGCTCAAAGCTGTCAAAACCGTAGAACTCATCGAGGCCTTCATTTTGACAGGTTATGGCTCCCGTAATTCTAAACGAGCGAGAAGTTATGGCCGTCCGAATAATCGATATCTACAGGGTGCAACATCCACGGTGCAAGGTGCAACATCCGTCCAAAATGGTGAAACAGTGCCGTATGACTTTTAGAAATGCGTGCATGTATTTGAAACGGAACAGTACCATGGTGCACCACTCTCTAGCGATGGGAAGTCGAAGACTGGCCACGGTAATCCCGTTATACCGTAAAAATCCACGTGTCGAAAAAACGAAGGGTAAAAAACTTACGAGACCCGATTGAGATTCGGGTTGTCCTTTTTGGGCATTAATCTATCCGTTGACGGCTAAAAGCTGTCAAAGCTGTAGAACTCATCGAGGCCTTCGTTTTGACAGGTTATGGCTCCCGTAAATCTAAACCAGCCAAAAGTTATGGCCGTCCGAATAATCGAGAACTACAGGGTGCAACATCCACGGTGCAAGGTGCAACATCCGTCCGAAATGACGAAACAGTGTCGTACGACTTTTAGAAATGCGTGCATGGTTTTGAAACGGAACAGTACCTTGGTGCACCACTCTACAGCGATGGGAAGTCGAAGATGGGCCACGGTAATCCAGTTTTACCGTAAAAATCCACGTTTCGAAAAAACGAAGGGTAAAAAACTTACGAGACCCGATTGAGATTCGGGCTGTCCTTTTTGGGCATCAATCTATCCTTACACGGCTGAAAGCTGTCAAAGCCGTAGAACTCATCGCGGCCTTCGATTTGACAGGTTATGGCTCCCGTAACTCTAAACGAGAAAGAAGTTATGGCCGTCCGAATAATCGATATCTACAGGGTGCAACATCCATGGTGCAAGGTGCAACATCCGTCCGAAATGACGAAACAGTGCCGTACGACCTTTAGAAATTCGTGCATGGATTTGAAACGGAACAGTACCATGGTGCACCACTCTCCAGCGATGGTAAATCGAAGACCAGCCACTATAATCCCGTTCTACCGTAAAAATCCACGTGTCGAAAAAACGAAGGGTAAAAAACTTACGAGACCCGATTAAGATTCGAGTTGTCCTTTTTGGGTATTAATATATCCGTTGACGGCTGAAAGCTGTCAAAGCCGTAGAAATCATCGAGGCCTTCGTTTTGACAGGTTATGGCTCCCGTAACTCTAAACAATCCAGCAGTTATGGCCATCCGAATAATCGATATCTACAGGTGGCAACATCCACGGTGCAAGGTGCAACATCCGTCCGAAATGGCGAAACAGTGCCGTACGACCTTGAGAAATTCGTGCATGGATTTGAAACGGAACAGCACCATGGTGTACCACTCTCCAGCGATGGTAAATCGAAGACCAGCCAATGTAATCCCGTTTTACCGTAAAAATCTACGTGTCGAAAAAAAGAAGGGTAAAAAACTTACGAGACCCGATTGAGATTCGGGTTGTCCTTTTTGGGCATTAATCTATCCGTTGACGGCTGAAAGCAGTCAAAGCCGTAGAACTCATCGAGGCCTTCGTTTTGACAGGTTATGGCTCCCGTAACTCTAAACGAGCCAGAAGTTATGGCCGTCCGAATAATCGATATCTACAAGGTGCAACATCCACGGTGCAAGGTGCAACATCCGTCCGAAATGGCGAAACAGTGCCGTACGACCTTTAGAAATTCGTGCATGTATTTGAAACGGAACAGTACCATGATGCACCACTCTCCAGCGATGGTAAATCGAAGACCAGCCACCGTAATCCCGTTTAACCGTAAAAATCCACGTGTCGAAAAAACGAAGGATAAAAAACTTACGAGACCTGATTGAGATTCGGGTTGTCCTTTTTGGGCATTAATCTATCCGTTGAGGGCCGAAAGCTGTCAAAGCCGTAGAAATCATCGAGGCCTTCGTTTTGACAGGTTATGGCTCCCTTAACTCTAAATGAGCCAGAAGTTATGGCCTTCCGAATAATCAAAATCTACAGGATGCAACATCCACGGTGCAAGGTGCAACATCCGTCCGAAATGGCGAAACAGTGCCGTACGACCTTGAGAAATTCGTGCATGGATTTGAAACAGAACAGAACCATGGTGCACCACTCTCCAGCGATGGTAAATCGAAGACCAGCCACCGTAATCCCGTTTTACCGTAAAAATCCACGTGTCGAAAAAACGAAGGGTAAAAAACTTACGAGACCCGATTGAGATTCGGGTTGTCCTTTTTGGGCATCAATCTATCCGTTGATGGCTCAAAGCTGTCAAAGCCGTAGAACTCATCGAGGCCTTCGTTTTGACAGGTTATGGCTCCCGTAACTCTAAACGAGCGAGAAGTTATGGCCGTCCGAATAATCGATATCTACAGGGTGAAACATCCTTGGTGCAAGGTGCAACATCCGTCCGAAATGGCGAAACAGTGCCGTATGACTTTTAGAAATGCGTGCATGGATTTGAAACGGAACAGTACCATGGTGCACCTCTCTCCAGCGATGGGAAGTTGAAGACGGGCCACCGTAATCCCGTTTTACCGTAAAAATCCACGTGTCGAAAAAACGAAGGGTAAAAAACTTACGAGACCCGATTAAGATTCGGGTTGTCCTTTTTGGGCACTAATCTATCCGTTGACGGCTGAAAGCTGTCAAAGCCGTAGAACTCATCGAGGCCTTCGTTTTGACAGGTTATGGCTCCCGTAACTCTAAACGAGCCAGAAGTTATGGCCGTCCGAATAATCGATATCTACAGGGTGCAACATCCACGGTGCAAGGTGCAACATCCGTCCGAAATGGCGAAACAATGCCGTACGACCTTTAGAAATTCGTGCATGGATTTGAAACGGAATAGTACCATGATGCACCACTCTCCAGCGATGGTAAATCGAAGACCAGCTACCGTAGTCCCGTTTAACCGTAAAAATCCACGTGTCGAAAAAACGAAGGGTAAAAAACTTACGAGACCTGATTGAGATTCGGGTTGTCCTTTTTGGGCATTAATCTATCCGTTGACGGCTGAAAGCTGTCATAGCCGTAGAACTCATCGAGGCCTTCGTTTTGATAGGTTATGGCTCCCGTAACTCTAAACGAGCGAGAAGTTATGGCCGTCCGAATAATCGATATCTACAGGGTGCAACATACACGGTGCAAGGTGCAACATCCGTCCGAAATGGCGAAACAGTGTCGTACGACCTTGAGAAATTTGTGCATGGATTTGAAACGGAACAGTACCATGATTCACCACTCTCCAGCGATGGTAAATCGAAGACCAGCCACCGTAATCCCGTTTAACCGTAAAAATCCACGTGTCGAAAAAATGAAGGGTAAAAAACTTACGAGACCCGATTGAGATTCGGGTTGTCCATTTTGGGCATTAATCTATCCGTTGACGGCTGAAAGCCGTCAAAGCCGTAGAACTCATCGAGGCCTTCGTTTTGACAGGTTATGGCTCCCTTAACTCTAAACGAGCCAGAAGTTATGGCCGTCCGAATAATCAAAATCTACAGGGTGCAACATCCACGGTGCAAGGTGCAACATCCGTCCGAAATGGCGAAACAGTGCCGTACGACCTTGAGAAATTCGTGCATGGATTTGAAACGGAACAGTACCATGGTGCACCACTCTCCAGCGATGGTAAATCGAAGACCAGCCACCGTAATCCCGTTTTACCGTAAAAATCCACGTGTCGAAAAAACGAAGGGTAAAAAACTTACGAGACCCGATTGAGATTCGGGTTGTCCTTTTTGGGCATCAATCTATCCGTTGACGGCTGAAAGCTGTCAAAGCCGTAGAACTCATCGAGGCCTTCGTTTTGACAGGTTATGGCTCCCGTAACTCTAAACGAGCGAGAAGTTATGGCCGTCCGAATAATCGATATCTACAGGGTGAAACATCCTTGGTGCAAGGTGCAACATCCGTCCGAAATGGCGAAACAGTGCCGTATGACTTTTAGAAATGCGTGCATGGATTTGAAACGGAACAGTACCATGGTACACCTCTCTCCAGCGATGGGAAGTCGAAGACGGGCCACGGTAATCCCGTTTTACCGTAAAAATCCACGTGTCGAAAAAACGAATGGTAAAAAACTTACGAGACCCGATTGAGATTCGGGTTGTCCTTTTTCGGCATTAATCTATCTGTTGACGGCTGAAATCTGTCAAGACGTAGAACTCATCGAGGTCTTCGTTTTGACAGGTTATGGCTCCCGTAAATCTAAACGACCTAGTAGTTATGGTCGTCCGAATAATCGATGTCTAAAGGGTGCAACATCCACGGTGCAAGGTGCAACATCCGTCCGAAATGGCGAAACAGTGTCGTACGACCTTTAGAAACTCGTGCATGGATCTGAAACGGAACAATACCATGGTGCACCACTCTCCAGCGATGGCAAGTCGAAGACGGGCCACCGTAATCCCGTTTTACCGTAAAAATCCACCTGTCGAAAAAACGAAGTGTAAAAAACTTACGAGATCCGATTGAGATTCGGGTTGTCCTTTTTGGGCACTAATCTATCCGTTGACAGCTGAAAGCCGTCAAAGCCGTAGAACTCATCGAGGCCTCCGTTTTGACAGGTTATGGCTCCCTTAACTCTAAACGAGCCAGAAGTTATGGCCGTCCGAATAATCAAAATCTACAGGGTGCAACATCCACGGTGCAAGGTGCACCATCCGTCCGAAATGGCGAAACAGTGTCGTACGACCTTGAGAAATTCATGCATGGATTTGAAACGGAACAGTACCATGGTGCACCACTCTCTACCGATGGTAAATCGAAGACCAACCACCGTAATCCCGTTTTACCGTAAAAATCCACGTGTCGAAAAAACGAAGGGTAAAAAACTTACGAGACCCGATTGAGATTCGGGTTGTCCTTTTTGGGCATTAATCTATCCGTTGTCGGCTGAAAGCTGTCAAAGCCGTAGAACTCATCGAGGCCTTCGTTTTGACAGGTTATGGCTCCCGTAACTCTAAACGAGCCAGAAGTTATGGCCGTCCGAATAATCGATGTCTACAGGGTGCAACAACCACGGTGCAAGGTGCTACATCCGTCCGAAATGGCGAAACAGTGCCGTACGACTTTTAAAAATGCATGCATGGATTTGAAACGGAACAGTACCATGGTGCACCACTCTTCAGCGATGGGAAGTTGAAGACGGGCCACCGTAATCCCGTTTTACCGTAAAAATCCACGTGTCGAAAAAACGAAGGGTAAAAAACTTACGAGACCCGATTGAGATTCGGGTTGTCCTTTTTGGGCTCTAATCTATCCGTTGACGGCTGAAAGCAGTCAAAGCCGTAGAACTCATCGAGGCCTTCGTTTTGACAGGTTATGGCTCCCGTAACTCTTAACGAGCCAGAAGTTATGGCCGTCCGAATAATCGATATCTACAGGGTGCAATATCCACGGTGCAAGGTGCAACATCCGTCCGAAATGGCGAAACAGTGACGTACGACCTTTCGAAATTCGTGCATGGATTTGAAACGGAATAGTACCATGGTGCACCACTCTCCAGCGATGGTAAATCGAAGACCAGCCACCGTAATCCCGTTTTACCGTAAAAATCCACGTGTCGAAAAAACGAAGGGTAAAAAACTTATGAGACCCGATTGAGATTCGGGTTGTCCTTTTTGGGCATTAATCTATCTGTTGACGGCTGAAAGCTGTCAAAGCCGTAGAACTCATCGAGGCCTTCGTTTTGACAGGTTATGGCTCCTGTAACTCTAAACGAGCCAGAAGTTATGGCCGTCCGAATAATCGATATCTACAGGGTGCAACATCCACGGTGCAAGGTGCAACATCCGTCCGAAATGGCGAAACAGTGCCGTACGACCTTTAGAAATTCGTGCACGGATTTGAAACGGAACAGTACCATGGTGCACCACTCTCCAGCGATGGGAAGTCGAAGACGGGCCACGGTAATCCCGTTTTACCTAAAAATCCACGTGTCGAAAAAACGAAGGGTAAAAAACTTACGAGATCCGATTGAGATTCGGGTTGTCCTTTTTGGGCATTAATCTATCTGTTGACGGCTGAAAGCTGTCAAAGCCGTAGAACTCATCGAGGTCGTTGTTTTGACAGGTTATGGCTCCCGTAGTTCTAAACGAGCGAGAAGTTATGGCCGTCCGAATAATCGATATCTACAGGGTGCAACATCCACGGTGCAAGGTGCAACATCCGTCCGAAATGGCGAAACAGTGCCGTACGACCTTTAGAAATTTGTGCATGGATTTGAAACAGAACAGTACCATGGTGCACCACTCTCCAGCGATGGGAAGTCGAAGACGGGCCACGGTAATCCCGTTTTACCGTAAAAATCCACGTGTCGAAAAAACGAAGGGTAAAAAACTTACGAGACCCGATTGAGATTCGGGTTGTTCTTTTTGGGCATTAATCTATCCGTTGACGGCTCAAAGCTGTCAAAGCTGTAGAACGCATCGAGGCCTTCGTTTTGACAGGTTATGGCTCCCGTATATCTAAACCAGCCAAATGTTATGGCCGTCCGAATAATCGAGAACTATAGGGTGCAACATCCACGGTGCAAGGTGCAAGATCCGTCCGAAATGGCGAAACAGTGTCGTACGACCTTGAGAAATTCGTGCATGGATTTGAAACGGAACAGTACCATGGTGCACCACTCTCCAGCGATGGTAAATCGAAGACCAGCCACCGTAATCCCGTTTTACCGTAAAAATCCACGTGTCGAAAAAACGAAGGGTAAAAAACTTACGAGACCCGATTGAGATTCGGGTTGTCCTTTTTGGGCATTAATCTATCCATTGACGGCTCAAAGCTGTCAAAGCCGTAGAACTCATCGAGGCCTTCGTTTTGACAGGTTATGGCTCCCGTAACTCTAAACGAGCGAGAAGTTATGGCCGTCCAAATAATCGATATCTACAGGGTGCAACATCCACGGTGCAAGGTGCAACATCCGTCCAAAATGGTGAAACAGTGCCGTATGACTTTTAGAAATGCGTGCATGGATTTGAAACGGAAAAGTACCATGGTGCACCACTCTCTAGCGATGGGAAGTCGAAGACGGGCCACGGTAATCCCGTTTTACCGTAAAAATCCACGTGTCGAAAAAACGAAGGGTAAAAAACATACAAGACCCGATTGAGATTCGGGTTGTCCTTTTTAAGCATTAATCTATCCGTTGAAGGCTGAAAGCTGTCAAAGCTGTAGAACTCATCGAGGCCTTCGTTTTGACAGGTTATGGCTCCCGTAAATCTAAACCAGCCAAAAGTCATGGCCGTTCGAATAATCGAAAACTATATGGTGCAACATCCACGGTGCAAGGTGCAACATCCGTCCGAAATGGCGAAACAGTGCCGTACGACCTTTAGAAATTCGTGCATGGATTTGAAACGGAACAGTACCATGGTGCACCACTCACTAGCGATGGTAAATAGAAGACCAGCCATCGTAATCCCGTTTTACCGTAAAAATCCACGTGCCGAAAAAACGAAGGGTAAAAAACATACGAGACTAGATTGAGATTCGGGTTGTCGTTTTTGGGCATTAATCTATCCTTTGATGGCTGAAAGCTGTCAAAGCCGTAGAAGTCATCGAGGCCTTTGTTTTGACAGGTTATGGCTCCCGTAACTCCAAACGAGCCAAAAGTTATGGCCGTCCGAATAATCGAGAACTACAGGGTGCAACATCCACGGTGCAAGGTGCAACATCCGTCCGAAATGACGAAACAGTGTCGTACGACTTTTAGAAATGTGTGCATGGTTTTGAAACGGAACAGTACCATGGTGCACCACTCTACAGCGATGGGAAGTCGAAGATGGGCCACGGTAATCCCGTTTTGCCGTAAAAATCCACGTGTCGAAAAAACGTAGGGTAAAAAACTTACGAGACCCGATTGAGATTCGGGTTGTCCTTTTTGGGCATTAATCTATCCTTTGACGGCTGAAAGCTGTCAAAGCCGTAGAACTCATCGCGGCCTTCGTTTTGACAGGTTATGTCTCCCGTAACTTTAAACGAGAAAGAAGTTATGGCCGTCCGAATAATCGATATCTACAGGGTGCAACATCCGTCCGAAATGACGAAACAGTGCCGTACGACGTTTAGAAATTCGTGCATGGATTTGAAACGAAACAGTACCATGGTGCACCACTCTCCAGCGATGGTAAATCGAAGACCAGCCACCATAATCCCGTTTTACCGTAAAAATCCACGTGTCGAAAAAACGAAGGGTGAAAAACTTACGAGACCCGATTAAGATTCGAGTTGTCCTTTTTGGGTATTAATATATCCGTTGACGGCTGAAAGCTGTCAAAGCCGTAGAAATCATCGAGGCCTTCGTTTTGACAGGTTATGGCTCCCGTAACTCTAAACAATCCAGAAGTTATGGCCATCCGAATAATCGATATCTACAGGTGGCAACATCCACGGTGCAAGGTGCAACATCCGTCCGAAATGGCGAAACAGTGCCGTACGACCTTGAGAAATTCGTGCATGGATTTGAAACGGAACAGTACCATGGTGTACCACTCTCCAGCGATGGTAAATCGAAGACCAGCCAACGTAATCCCGTTTTACCGTAAAAATCCACGTGTCGAAAAAACGAAGGGTAAAAAACTTACGAGACCCGATTGAGATTCGGGTTGTCCTTTTTGGGCATTAATCTATCTGTTGACGGCTGAAAGCTGTCAAAGCCGTAGAACTCATCGAGGCCTTCGTTTTGACAGGTTATGGCTCCCGTAACTCTAAACGAGCCAGAAGTTATGGCCGTCCGAATAATCGATATCTACAAGGTGCAACATCCACGGTGCAAGGTGCAACATCCGTCCGAAATGGCGAAACAGTGCCGTACGACCTTTAGAAATTCATGCATGTATTTGAAACGGAACAGTACCATGATGCACCACTCTCCAGCGATGGTAAATCGAAGACCAGCCACCGTAATCCCGTTTAACCGTAAAAATCCACGTGTCGAAAAAACGAAGGGTAAAAAACTTACGAGACCTGATTGAGATTCGGGTTGTCCTTTTTGGGCATTAATCTATCCGTTGAGGGCTGAAAGCTGTTAAAGCCGTAGAACTCATCGAGGCCTTCGTTTTGACAGGTTATGGCTCCCTTAACTCTAAACGAGGCAGAAGTTATGGCCTTCCGAATAATCAAAATCTACAGGGTGCAGCATCCACGGTGCAAGGTGCAACATCCGTCCGAAATGGCGAAATAGTGCCGTACGACCTTGAGAAATTCGTGCATGGATTTGAAACGGAACAGAACCATGGTGCACCACTCTCCAGCGATGGTAAATCGAAGACCAGCCACCGTAATCCCGTTTTACCGTAAAAATCCACGTGTCGAAAAAACGAAGGGTAAAAAACTTACGAGACCCGATTGAGATTCGGGTTGTCCTTTTTGGGCATCAATCTATCCGTTGATGGCTCAAAGCTGTCAAAGCCGTAGAACTCATCGAGGCCTTCGTTTTGACAGGTTATGGCTCCCGTAACTCTAAACGAGCGAGAAGTTATGGCCGTCCGAATAATCGATATCTACAGGGTGAAACATCCTTGGTGCAAGGTGCAACATCCGTCCGAAATGGCGAAACAGTGCCGTATGACTTTTAGAAATGCGTGCATGGATTTGAAACGGAACAGTACCATGGTGCACCTCTCTCCAGCGATGGGAAGTCAAAGACGGGCCACCGTAATCCCGTTTTACCGTAAAAATCCACGTGTCGAAAAAACGAAGGGTAAAAAACTTACGAGACCCGATTGAGATTCGGGTTGTCCTTTTTCGGCATTAATCTATCTGTTGATGGCTGAAATCTGTCAAGACGTAGAACTCATCGAGGTCTTCGTTTTGACAGGTTATGGCTCCCGTAACTCTAAACGAGCCAGTAGTTATGGCCGTCTGAATAATCGATGTCTAAAGGGTGCAACATCCACGGTGCAAGGTGCAACATCCGTCCGAAATGGCGAAACAGTACCGTACGACCTTTAGAAACTCGTGCATGGATTTGAAACGGAACAGTACCATGGTGCACCACTCTCCAGCGATGGGAAGTCGAAGACGGGCCACTGTAATCCCGTTTTACCGTAAAAATCCACCTGTCGAAAAAACGAAGGGTAAAAAACTTACGAGATCCGATTGAGATTCGGGTTGTCCTTTTTGGGCACTAATCTATCCGTTGACGGCTGAAAGCTTTCAAAGCCGTAGAACTCATCGAGGCCTTCGTTTTGACAGGTTATGGCACCCGTAATTCTAAACGAGCCAGAAGTTATGGCCGTCCGAATAATCGATATCTACAGGGTGCAACATCCACGGCGCGAGGTGCAACATCCGTCCGAAATGGCGAAACAGTGCCGTACGACCTTGAGAAATTCATGCATGGATTTGAAACGGAACAGAACCATGGTGCACCACTCTCCAGCGATGGTAAATCGAAGACCAGCCACCGTAATCCCGTTTTACCGTAAAAATCCACCTGTCGAAAAAACGAAGGGTAAAAAACTTACGAGATCCGATTGAGATTCGGGTTGTCCTTTTTGGGCACTAATCTATCCGTTGACGGCTGAAAGCTGTCGAAGCCGTAGAACTCATCGAGGCCTTCGTTTTGACAGGTTATGGCCCCCGTAACTCTAAACGAGCCAGAAGTTATGGCCGTCCGAATAATCGATATCTACAGGGTGCAACATCCACGGTGCAAGGTGCAACATACGTCCGAAATGGCGAAACAATGCCGTACGACCTTTAGAAATTCGTGCATGGATTTGAAACGGAATAGTACCATGATGCACCACTCTCCAGCGATGGTAAATCGAAGACCAGCCACCGTAGTCCCGTTTAACCGTAAAAATCCACGTGTCGAAAAAACGAAGGGTAAAAAACTTACGAGACCGGATTGAGATTCGGGTTGTCCTTTTTGGGCATTAATCTATCCGTTGACGGCTGAAAGCTGTCATAGCCGTAGAACTCATCGAGGCCTTCGTTTTGATAGTTTATGGCTCCCGTAACTCTAAACGAGCGAGAAGTTATGGCCGTCCGAATAATCGATATCTACAGGGTGCAACATACACGGTGCAAGGTGCAACATCCGTCCGAAATGGCGAAACAGTGTCGTACGACCTTGAGAAATTTGTGCATGGATTTGAAACGGAACAGTACCATGATTCACCACTCTCCAGCGATGGTAAATCGAAGACCAGCCACCGTAATCCCGTTTAACCGTAAAAATCCACGTGTCGAAAAAACGAAGGGTAAAAAACTTACGAAACCCGATTGAGATTCGGGTTGTCCATTTTGGGCATTAATCTATCCGTTGACAGCTGAAAGCCGTCAAAGCCGTAGAAATCATCGAGGCCTTCGTTTTGACAGGTTATGGCTCCCTTAACTCTAAACGAGCCAGAAGTTATGGCCGTCCGAATAATCAAAATCTACAGGGTGCAACATCCACGGTGCAAGGTGCAACATCCGTCCGAAATGGCGAAACAGTGCCGTACGACCTTGAGAAATTCGTGCATGGATTTGAAACGGAACAGTACCATGGTGCACCACTCTCCAGAGATGGTAAATCGAAGACCAGCCACCGTAATCCCGTTTTACCGTAAAAATCCACGTGTCGAAAAAACGAAGGGTAAAAAACTTACGAGACCCGATTGAGATTCGGGTTGTCCTTTTTGGGCATCAATCTATCCGTTGACGGCTGAAAGCTGTCAAAGCCGTAGAACTCATCGAGGCCTTCGTTTTGACAGGTTATGGCTCCCGTAATTCTAAACGAGCGAGAAGTTATGGCCGTCCGAATAATCGATATCTACAGGGTGAAACATCCTTGGTGGAAGGTGCAACATCCGTCCGAAATGGCGAAACAGTGCCGTATGACTTTTAGAAATGCGTGCATGGATTTGAAACGGAACAGTACCATGGTACACCTCTCTCCAGCGATGGGAAGTCGAAGACGGGCCACGGTAATCCCGTTTTACCGTAAAAATCCACGTGTCGAAAAAACGAAGGGTAAAAAACTTACGAGACCCGATTGAGATTCGGGTTGTCCTTTTTCGGCATTAATCTATCTGTTGAAGGCTGAAATCTGTCAAGAAGTAGAACACATCGAGGTCTTCGTTTTGACAGGTTATGGCTCCCGTAACTCTAAACGAGCTAGTAGTTATGGCCGTCCGAATAATCGATTTCTAAAGGGTGCAACGTCCACGGTGCAAGGTGCAACATCCGTCCGAAATGGCGAAACAGTGCCGTACGACCTTTAGAAACTCGTGCATGGATCTGAAACGGAACAGTACCATGATGCACCACTCTCCAGCGATGGCAAGTCGAAGACGGGCCACCGTAATCCCGTTTTACCGTAAAAATCCACCTGTCGAAAAAACGAAGGGTAAAAAACTTACGAGATCCGATTGAGATTCGGGTTGTCCTTTTTGGGCACTAATCTATCCGTTGACAGCTAAAAGCTGTCAAAGCCGTAGAAATCATCGAGGCCTTCGTTTTGAAAGGTCATGGCACCCGTAACTCTAAACGAGCCAGAAGTTATGGCCGTCCGAATAATCGATATCTACAGGGTGCAACATCCACGGTGCGAGGTGCAACATCCGTCCGAAATGGCGAAACAGTGCCGTACGACCTTGAGAAATTCATGCATGGATTTGAAACGGAACAGTACCATGGTGCACCACTCTCTAGCGATGGTAAATCGAAGACCAACCACCGTAATCCCGTTTTACCGTAAAAATCCACGTGTCAAAAAAACGAAGGGTAAAAAACTTACGAGACCCGATTGAGCTTCGGGTTGTCCTTTTTGGGCATTAATCTATCCGTTGACGGCTGAAAGCTGTCAAAGCCGTAGAACTCATCGAGGCCTTCGTTTTGACAGGTTATGGCTCCCTTAACTCTAAACGAGCTAGAAGATGTGGCCGTCCGAATAATCGATATCTACAGGGTGCAACATCCACGGTGCAAGGTGCAACATCCGTCCGAAATGGTGAAACAGAGTTATACGACTTTTAGAAATGCGTGCATGGATTTGAAATGGAACAGTACCATGGTGCACCACTCTCCAGCGATGCAAAGTCGAAGACAGGCCACGGTAATCCCGTTTTACCGTTAAAATCCACGTGTCGAAAAAACGAAGGGTAAAAAACTTACGAGACCCGATTGAGATTCGGGTTGTCCTTTTTGGGCATTAATCTATCCTTTGATGGCTGAAAGCTTTCAAAGCCGTAGAACTCATCGCGGCCTTCGTTTTACAGGTTATGGCTCCCGTAACTCTAAACGAGAAAGAAGTTATGGCCGTCCGGATAATCGATATCTACAGGGTGCAACATCCACGGTGCAAGGTGCAACATCCGTCCGAAATGACGAAACAGTGCCGTACGACCTTTAGAAATTCGTGCATGGATTTGAAACGGAACAGTACCATGGTGCACCACTCTCCAGCGATGGTAAATCGAAGACCAGCCACCACAATCCCGTTTTACCGTAAAAATCCACGTGTCGAAAAAACGAAGGGTAAAAAACTTACGAGACCCGATTGAGATTCGAGTTGTCCTTTTTGGGCATTAATATATCCGTTGACATCTGAAAGCTGTCAAAACCGTAGAACTCATCGAGGCCTTCGTTTTGACATGTTATGGCTCCCGTAACTCTAAACAATCCAGAAGTTATGGCCGTCCGAATAATCGATATCTACAGGTGGCAACATCCACGGTGCAAGGTGCAACATCCGTCCGAAATGGCGAAACAGTGCCGTACGACCTTGAGAAATTCATGCATGGATTTGAAACGGAACAGTACCATGGTGCACCACTCTCTAGCGATGGTAAATCGAAGACCAACCACGGTAATCCCGTTTTACCGTAAAAATCCACGTGTCAAAAAAACGAAGGGTAAAAAACTTACGAGACCCGATTGAGCTTCGGGTTGTCCTTTTTGGGCATTAATCTATCCGTTGACGGCTGAAAGCTGTCAAAGCCGTAGAACTCATCGAGGCCTTCGTTTTGACAGGTTATGGCTCCCGTAACTCTAAACGAGCCAGAAGTTATGGCCGTCCGAATAATCGATATCTACAAGGTGCAACATCCACGGTGCAAGGTGCAACATCCGTCCGAAATGGCGAAACAGTGCCATACGACCTTTAGAAATTCGTGCATGTATTTGAAACGGAAAAGTACCATGATGCACCACTCTCCAGCGATGGTAAATCGAAGACCAGCCACCATAATCCCGTTTAACCGTAAAAATCCACGTGTCGAAAAAAGGAAGGGTAAAAAACTTACGAGACCTGATTGAGATTCGGGTTGTCCTTTTGGGGCATTAATCTATCCGTTGACGGCTGAAAGCTGTCAAAGCCGTAGAACTCATCGAGGCCTTCGTTTTGACAGGTTATGGCTCCCTTAATTCTAAACGAGCCAGAAGTTATGGCCGTCCGAATAATCAAAATCTACAGGGTGCAACATCCACGGTGCAAGGTGCAACATCCGTCCGAAATGGCGAAACAGTGTCGTACGACCTTGAGAAATTCATGCATGGATTTGAAACGGAACAGTACCATGGTGCACCACTCTCCAGCGATGGTAAATCGAGGACCAGCCACCGTAAATCCGTTTTACCGTAAAAATCCACGTGTCGAAAAAACGAAGGGTAAAAAACTTACGAGACCCGATTGAGATTCGGGTTGTCCTTTTTGGTCATCAATCTATCCGTTGACGGCTCAAAGCTGTCAAAGCCGTAGAACTCATCGAGGTCATCATTTTGACAGGTTATGGCTCCCGTAACTCTAAACGAGCGAGAAGTTATGGCCGTCCGAATAATCTATATCTACAGGGTGAAACATCCTTGGTGCAAGGTGCAACATCCGTCCGAAATGGCGAAACAGTGCCGTATGACTTTTAGAAATCCGTACATCGATTTGAAACGGAACAGTACCATGGTGAACCTCTCGCCAGCGATGGGAAGTCGAAGACGGGCCACGGTAATCCCGTTTTACCGTAAAAATCCACGTGTCGAAAAAACGAAGGGTAAAAAACTTACGAGACCCGATTGAGATTCGGGTTGTCCTTTTTCGGCATTAATCTATCTGTTGACGGCTGAAATCTGTCAAGACGTAGAACTCATCGAGGTCTTCGTTTTGACAGGTTATGGCTCCCGTAACTTTAAACGAGCCAGTATTATGGCCGTCCGAATAATCGATGTCTACAGGGTGCAACATCCACGGTGCAAGGTGCAACATCCGTCCGAAATGGCGAAACAGTGCCGTACGACCTTTAGAAACTCGTGCATGGATTTGAAACGGAACAGCACCATAGTGCACCACTCTCCAGCGATGGGAAGTCGAAGACGGGCCACCGTAATCCCGTTTTACCGTAAAAATCCACCTGTCGAAAAAACGAAGGGTAAAAAACTTACGAGACCCGATTGAGATTCGGGTTGTCCTTTTTGGGCACTAATCTATCCGTTGACGGCTGAAAGCCGTCAAAGCCGTAGAACTCATCGAGGCCTTCGTTTTGACAGGTTATGGCACCCGTAACTCTAAACGAGCCAGAAGTTATGGCCGTCCGAATAATCGATATCTACAAGGTGCAACATCCACGGTGCGAGGTGCAACATCCGTCCGAAATGGCGAAACAGTGCCGTACGACCTTGAGAAATTCATGCATGGATTTGAAACGGAACTCTACCATGGTGCACCACTCTCCAGCGATGGTAAATTGAAGACCAACCACCGTAATCCCGTTTTACCGTAAAAATCCACGTGTCGAAAAAACGAAGGGTAAAAAACTTACGAGACCCGATTGAGATTCGAGTTGTCCTTTTTGGGCATTAATCTATACGTTGACGGCTGAAAGCTGTCAAAGCCGTAGAACTCATCGAGGCCTTCGTTTTGAAAGGTTATGGCTCCCGTAACTCTAAACGAGCCAGAAGTTATGATCGTCCGAATAATCGATATCTACAGGGTGCAACATCCACGGTGCAAGGTGCAACATCCGTCCGAAATGGGGAAACAGTGTCGTACGACCTTTGGAAATTCGTGCATGGATTTGAAACGGAACAGTACCATGATGCACCACTCTCCAGCAATGGTAAATCGAAGACCAGCCACTGTAATCCCGTTTAACCGTAAAAATCCACGTGTCGAACAAACGAAGGGCAAAAAACTTACGAGACCTGATTGAGATTCGGGTTGTCCTTTTTGGGCATTAATCTATCCATTGACGGCTGAAAGCTTTCATAGCAGTAGAACTCATCGAGGCCTTCGTTTTGATAGGTTATGGCTCCCGTAACTCTAAACGAGCGAGAAGTTATGGCCGTCCGAATAATCGATATGTACAGGGTGCAACATCCACGGTGCAAGGTGCAACATCCGTCCGAAATGGCGAAACAGTGCCGTACGACCTTGAGAAATTTGTGCATGGATTTGAAACGAAACAGTACCATGATTCACCACTCTCCAGCGATGGTATATCGAAGACCAGCCACCGTAATCCCGTTTAACCGTAAAAATCCACGTGTCGAAAAAACGAAGGGTAAAAAACTTACGGGACCTGATTGAGATTCGAGTTGTCCTTTTTGGGCATTAATCTATCCGTTGATGGCTGAAAACTGTCAAAGCCGTAGAAATCATCGAGGCCTTCGTTTTGACAGGTTATGGCTCCCTTAACTCTAAACGAGCCAGAAGTTATGGCCGTCCGAATAATCGATATCTACAGGGTGCAACATCCACGGTGCAAGGTGCAACATCCATCCGAAATTACGAAACAGTGTCGTACGACCTTGAGAAATTCGTGAATGGATTTGAAACGGAACAGTACCATAGTGCACCACTCTCCAGCGATGGTAAATCGAAGACCAGCTACCGTAATCCCGTTTTACCTTAAAAATCCACGTGTCGAAAAAACGAGGGGTAAAAAACTTACGAGACCCGATTGAGATTCGGGTTGTCCTTTTTGGGCATTAATGTATCCGTTGACGGCTAAAAGCTGTCAAAGCCGTAAAACTCATCGAGGCCTTCGTTTTGACAGGTTATAGCTCCCGTAACTCTGAACGAGCGAGAAGTTATGGCCGTCCGAATAATCGATATCTACAGGGTGCAACATCCACGGTGCAAGGTGCAACATCCGTCCGAAATGGCGAAACAGTGCCGTATGACTTTTAGAAATGCGTGCGTGAATTTGAAACGGAACAGTACCATGGTGCACTACTCTCCAGTGATGGGAAGTCGAAGACGGGCCACGGTAATCCCATTTTACCGTAAAAATCCACGTGTCGAAAAAACGAAGGGTAAAAAACTTACGAGACCCGATTGAGATTCGGGTTGTCCTTTTGGGGCATTAATCTATCCGTTGACGGCTGAAAGCTGTCAAAGCCGTAGAACTCATCGAGGCCTTCGTTTTGACAGGTTATGGCTCCCTTAACTCTAAACGAGCCAGAAGTTATGGCCGTCCGAATAATCAAAATCTACAGGGTGCAACATCCACGGTGCAAGGTGCAACATCCGTCCGAAATGGCGAAACAGTGTCGTACGACCTTGAGAAATTCATGCATGGATTTGAAACGGAACAGTACCATGGTGCACCACTCTCCAGCGATGGTAAATCGAAGACCAGCCACCGTAATCCCGTTTTACCGTAAAAATCCACGTGTCGAAAAAACGAAGGGTAAAAAACTTACGAGACCCGATTGAGATTCGGGTTGTCCTTTTCGGTCATCAATCTATCCGTTGACGGCTCAAAGCTGCCAATGCCGTAGAACTCATCGAGGTCATCGTTTTGACAGGTTATGGCTCCCGTAACTCTAAACGAGCGAGAAGTTATGGCCGTCCGAATAATCGATATCTACAGGGTGAAACATCCTTGGTGCAAGGTGCAACATCCGTCCGAAATGGCGAAACAGTGCCGTATGACTTTTAGAAATGCGTGCATCGATTTGAAACGGAACAGTACCATGGTGAACCTCTCGCCAGTGATGGGAAGTCGAAGACGGGCCACGGTAATCCCGTTTTACCGTAAAAATCCACGTGTCGAAAAAACGAAGGGTAAAAAACTTACGAGACCCGATTGAGATTCGGGTTGTGCTTTTTCGGCATTAATCTATCTGTTGACGGCTGAAATCTGTTAAGACGTAGAACTCAACGAGGTCTTCGTTTTGACAGGTTATGGCTCCCGTAACTTTAAACGAGCCAGTAGTTATGGCCGTCCGAATAATCGATGTCTACAGGGTGCAACATCCACGGTGCAAGGTGCAACATCCGTCCGAAATGGCGAAACAGTGCCGTACGACCTTTAGAAACTCGTGCATGGATTTGAAACAGAACAGCACCATAGTGCACCACTCTCCAGCGATGGGAAGTCGAAGACGGGCCACCGTAATCCCGTTTTACCGTAAAAATCCACCTGTCGAAAAAACGAAGGGTAAAAAACTTACGAGACCCGATTGAGATTCGGGTTGTCCTTTTTGGGCACTAATCTATCCGTTGACGGCTGAAAGCCGTCAAAACCGTAGAACTCATCGAGGCCTTCGTTTTGACAGGTTATGGCACCCGTAACTCTAAACGAGCCAGAAGTTATGGCGGTCCGAATAATCGATATCTACAGGGTGCAACATCCACGGTGCGAGGTGCAACATCCGTCCGAAATGGCGAAACAGTGCCGTACGACCTTGAGAAATTCATGCATGGATTTGAAACGGAACTGTACCATGGTGCACCACTCTCCAGCGATGGTAAATCGAAGACCAGCCACCGTAATCCCGTTTTACCGCGAAAGTCCACGTGTCGAAAAAACGAAGGGTAAAAAACTTACGAGACCCGATTGAGATTCGAGTTGTCCTTTTTGGGCATTAATCTATCCGTTGACGGCTGAAAGCTGTCAAAGCCGTAGAACTCATCGAGGCCTTCGTTTTGAAAGGTTATGGCTCCCGTAACTCTAAACGAGCCAGAAGTTATGACCGTCCGAATAATCGATATCTACAGGGTGCAACATCCACGGTGCAAGGTGCAACATCCGTCCGAAATGGGGAAACAGTGTCGTACGACCTTTGGAAATTCGTGCATGGATTTGAAACGGAACAGTACCATGATGCACCACTCTCTAGCGATGGTAAATCGAAGACCAGCCACCGTAATCCCGTTTAACCGTAAAAATCCACGTGTCGAACAAACGTAGGGCAAAAAACTTACGAGACCTGATTGAGATTCGGGTTGTCCTTTTTGGGCATTAATCTATCCGTTGACGGCTGAAAGTTTTCATAGCCGTAGAACTCATCGAGGTCTTCGTTTTGATAGGTTATGGCTCCCGTAACTCTAAACGAGCGAGAAGTTATGGCCGTCCGAATAATCGATATGTACAGGGTGCAACATCCACGGTGCAAGGTGCAACATCCGTCCGAAATGGCGAAACAGTGCCGTACGACCTTGAGAAATTTGTGCATGGATTTGAAACGAAACAGTACCATGATTCACCACTCTCCAGCGATGGTATATCGAAGACCAGCCACCGTAATCCCGTTTAACCGTAAAAATCCACGTGTCGAAAAAACGAAGGGTAAAAAACTTACGGGACCTGATTGAGATTCGGGTTGTCCTTTTTGGGCATTAATCTATCCGTTGATGGCTGAAAACTGTCAAAGCCGTAGAACTCATCGAGGCCTTCGTTTTGACAGGTTATGGCTCCCTTAACTCTAAACGAGCCAGAAGTTATGGCCGTCCGAATAATCGATATCTACAGGGTGCAACATCCACGGTGCAAGGTGCAACATCCATCCGAAATTACGAAACAGTGTCGTACGACCTTGAGAAATTCGTGAATGGATTTGAAACGGAACAGTACCATAGTGCACCACTCTCCAGCGATGGTAAATCGAAGACCAGCTACCGTAATCCCGTTTTACCTTAAAAATCCACGTGTCGAAAAAACGAGGGGTAAAAAACTTACGAGACCCGATTGAGATTCGGGTTGTCCTTTTTGGGCATTAATGTATCCGTTGACGGCTAAAAGCTGTCAAAGCCGTAAAACTCATCGAGGCCTTCGTTTTGACAGGTTATAGCTCCCGTAACTCTGAACGAGCGAGAAGTTATGGCCGTCCGAATAATCGATATCTACAGGGTGCAACATCCACGGTGCAAGGTGCAACATCCGTCCGAAATGGCGAAACAGTGCCGTATGACTTTTAGAAATGCGTGCGTGAATTTGAAATGGAACAGTACCATGGTGCACTACTCTCCAGTGATGGGAAGTCGAAGACGGGCCACGGTAATCCCATTTTACCGTAAAAATCCACGTGTCGAAAAAACGAAGGGTAAAAAACTTACGAGACCCGATTGAGACTCGGGTTGTCCTTTTTGGGCATTAATCTATCCGTTGTCGGCTGAAAGCTGTCAAAGCCGTAGAACTCATCGAGGCCTTCGTTTTGACAGGTTATGGTTCCCGTAACTCTAAACGAGCCAGAAGTTATGGTCGTCCGAATAATCGATGTCTACAGGGTGCAACAACCACGGTGCAAGGTGCTACATCCGTCCGAAATGGCGAAACAGTGCCGTACGACTTTTAGAAATGCGTGCATGGATTTGAAACGGAACAGTACCATGGTGCACCACTCTTCAGCGATGGGAAGTTGAAGACGGGCCACCGTAATCCCGTTTTACCGTAAAAATCCACCTGTCGAAAAAACGAAGGGTAAAAAACTTACGAGACCCGATTGAGATTCGGGTTGTCCTTTTTGGGCACTAATCTATCCGTTGACGGCTGAAAGCAGTCAAAGCCGTAGAACTCATCGAGGCCTTCGTTTTGACAGGTTCTGGCTCCCGTAACTCTTAACGAGCCAGAAGTTATGGCCGTCCGAATAATCGATATCTACAGGGTGCAACATCCACGGTGCAAGGTGCAACATCCGTCCGAAATGGCGAAACAGTGACGTACGACCTTTAGAAATTCGTGCATGGATTTGAAACAGAACAGTACCATGGTGCACCACTCTCCAGCGATGGTAAATGGAAGACCGGCCACCGTAATCCCGTTTTACCGTAAAAATCCACGTGTCGAAAAAACGAAGGGTAAAAAACTTATGAGACCCGATTGAGATTCGGGTTGTCCTTTTTGGGCATTAATCTATCTGTTGACGGCTGAAAGCTGTCAAAGCCGTAGAACTCATCGAGGCCTTCGTTTTGACAGGTTATGGCTCCTGTAAATCTAAACGAGCCAAAAGTTATGGTCGTCCGAATAATCGATATCTACAGGGTGCAACATCCACGGTGCAAGGTGCAACATCCGTCCGAAATGGCAAAACAGTGTCGTACGACCTTTAGAAATTCGTGCACGGATTTGAAACGGAACAGTACCATGGTGCACCACTCTCCAGCGATGGGAAGTCGAAGACGGGCCACGGTAATCCCGTTTTACCGTAAAAATCCACGTGTAGAAAAAACGAAGGGTAAAAAACTTACGAGACCCGACTGAGATTCGAGTTGTCATTTTTGGGCATTAATCTATCCGTTGACGGCTGAAAGCTATCAAAGCCGTAGAACTCATCGAGCCTTCATTTTGACAGGTTATGGCTCTCGTAACACTAAACGAGCCAGAAGTTATGGCCTTCCGAATAATCGATATCTACAAGGTGCAACATCCTCGGTGCATGGTGCAACATCCGTCCGAAATGGCGAAACAGTGCCGTACGACCTTTATAAATTCGTGCACGGATTTGAAACGGAACAGTACCATGGTGCACCACTCTCCAGCGATGGGAAGTCGAAGACGGGCCACGGTAATCCCGTTTTACCGTAAAAATCCACGTGTCGAAAAAACGAAGGGTAAAAAACTTACGAGACCCGATTGAGATTCGGGTTGTTCTTTTTGGGCATTAATCTATCCGTTGACGGCTGAAAGCTGTCAAAGCTGTAGAATGCATCGAGGCCTTCGTTTTGACAGGTTATGGCTCCGGTATATCTAAACCAGCCAAATGTTATGGCCGTCCGAATAATCGAGAACTATAGGGTGCAACATCCACGGTGCAAGGTGCAACATCCGTCCGAAATGGCTGTTGGGCGAATTTTCACCCAGAAGATCTCGAGACCAAGAAGTCACAATTTCACCCGGACTCGCAACCTCCACTTCGTTCGAAAGCCAAGAGGCTCAATACTAACCTAGAAGTCCATCCAACATTCTCCATGAAGAAGCTCGTTCGGCACAAGCCTCCATTCGGCTCCTTCCATTCGGCTCCTTCCATTCGGCCCCTTCCATTCGGCCCCCAAGCTCCTATCACCAAGACTACATTCAATTATCTCCATCCGGCTACCCACGTATTCGGCCACCGGTCCAAACCACCACCGGACCGGCCTCCTTTCCACCACCGAACCAACAAACCGAACCAACATTCCTCCTTACTGCCGAACCAGAAGAAGGACAACCCATGCCGAACCAACCCAACAACAAGGCCATCACCGAATCCACTCCACTACCGGACCAACCACCTACCTCAATGCCGAATGGAACATCATCCCACTCCATCACCGGTCCAACACTACCCATTCAAAACCGAATGAAGCCTCGCCGAACCAAACAGTTGCCAATCCAGATTGCCTCAGCCCGGGCCCACCAGCAGCTATATACCTCCAAGACCCCTGCCCCCTACCTCACTCTATAAATAGTGGGGCAGGGGTACAACAATGGCAGACAAGTTTGGGAGCTCAAGCAAGGAAGGAACTTTCAAACTACTTTCATACGCTTGTATACAAAGCATTGTACTTGTAACCTGAAAGAAAGAAGATAATAACATATAAAGTGGACGTAGGCACATTCTGGCTGAACCACTATAAATCTGTGTGTCTTCACATTTCAGCCCCTACTTCTTTTATATTTACATACTCATCTAAAATCATATAAAATCACATATAATCAACTAAATAATACGACTTGGAGGTGTTTGTCCATTTTTTGTGCAAACATTTTTGGTGCTTTCACTGAGAATAGAACTCAAGCTTCATTTTCTCCCACTCAACCTTCTTCCTAACAGCATCACTCGTTGCTTAGAAATCATGCCTTCCAAACAGAGAAGGGATGTTAATAAAGGAAAGAACATCGCAACTAGCAGCCTTCCAGATCCAGCAATCACAGATCATCCCACTTCAACAGCAGTACCGGATGAAAATCAGGAAAATCCAACTGGTCCCGCAACGGAACAACCAATCGCTAGGGCAGATCTGGACAGGGTTGTGGCTGAAGTAACTAACCGCTTCACATCCCAACAAGAAACTTTGGTGGATCAACTCATGTCACGCTTAAGGGATGCTGAAGAGTCCAACCGCAACACTGAATCATGGGGTGAATCCCAATCCGGAGGATCCCGGAGGCAACAAAGGTCTTCACTCTTCGAAGAAGCTATCAACAGGAACAACAATGATAGGGGCCGCGCCCGGACTCAGCCCGAATTCCGACTCGAGGAAGCCCTTGGAACCGAACCCAGCGGGGGAGGCACCAGGCGAGGGTCGGATGTAGCTGAGCCAGTCATGCCACCTAATCATAGAAACCCCGCTGAACGGAGCCGAGCTAGAACCCAGCCCGAAGTTGGCCCCATGGATGTGCTCGAAACAGAACCCCGCAGGGGAAGATCAAGGCAGGGGGCAACTGTAGCTGGTCCTAGCGTGCATCCAAGCAGCCAAAGACAACCACTGGATAATGCTAGAAGTGATAGACTGTACCATCCCTACAGGTCATCTGGACGAGATAGATCCCGCAGGGAAGAACCAAGCTCATTCTTGTCCGCTCCAAGTTCTGACAAACGAATGGCGCAATTATTCAGAGAATGTGTACAACGGGAGCAAAGGGACCGAGGAATAGGCGCTAGGGTCACCAGCCCCTTTACCCGAAATATCGAAACTGCCATTACTCCCCGGGAATGGAAAATGCCAACCATGGAGCCTTACAAAGGAACTTCCGACCCCATCGTACATTTACAGAGATACACCCAGCATATGCTCATGAGTGGAGCAACAGAAGGAGTATTATGCAAATGCTTTCCGCTATTCCTAGCAGATCTAGCTACCTCCTGGTTCTGCCATCTACCCCAGGGATCCATCAGCTCATGGGTGATGTTGAAAGAAAGGTTTATTAGCCAGTTCCGCATCCATGTGGAACAACCCAAGGATGCTTATTCTCTGTCCAATGTCAAACAGAAATCCGGAGAGACGCTGCAACAATATCTAACGCGGTTCAACGCCGCAGCGGCAGCAGTTCAAGATGCCGATGAAAAACTCACTCTAATGGCCCTCTGTAGTGGTGTACATCCAGACACCAAATTTGCCAGAAGGTTAACTAAGGAAAAACCAGCTACCTTGCCTGATTTCTTCCATGAAGCTGGAAAGTATATGAGACTTGAAGACGCTGCTACAGAAAAGCAATCAGGACAACAAGGTAAGACAGTTCAGGACAAGGTTCCCGCTGCAGCTAAGGACGCTCGAAGAAATGAATCTAGAGACAATGCTGGGGGCAGAAAGGTTGAAAAGCGCCAATATCGACCAGGGCCAAGATTTGACTCCTACACTCGTTTGAATGAAACAATCGAAAACATCTACCTAGCCACTCAGGGCGAACTCGGATACAAGCGCCCCCCGCACAAGAAAGAATCAGATAACGCACTCAAGTCCGGAAAGTTCTGTCGCTTCCACGAATCCCACGGACATGACACCAATGAATGCCACCATCTTCGGGACTTGATCGAAGAACACATTAGAAGAAGAAGACTGGAACGTTATGTGAAAGGTCAGAACAGGACTCCAACTCCTGCCAATGAGAACTCAAAGCAACCCCTCCCAGAAGTAGGCGGAGGGAATCGCAACAATCACAACACCAGTGGCTCTAGTCAAGAGAAGATAGTGGTCCTTACCATCTCAGGAGGACCACACATCGCCGACAGAAGTTGGGCAGAGATGGAAAGGTACGGCAAGTCGCTTAGAAATGCCGAAGGATATGTTAACTCCATTACGGAGGAACGCCACCCGAAACGAAAAGAAAACGATGACATTGTATTCAGTAGGCGTGATTTGGAAGGAAGACAGTACCCACATATGGATCCCATGGTCATCTCTGCCTGGTTCGGTCCAGCTAAAGTTTTTCGGATTCTAATAGACACGGGAAGCTCCGTAAATATCCTGTTCAAACATGCTTTCGACAAAATGAAGTTATCAATGAAGGATGTATCCCCCTGTGACAAACCACTGCACGGTTTCACTGGGGATGCAAAAATGCCCCTCGGGCAACTTGACCTCTTCGTCGAAATAGGAAGTCATCCCCGCTCCGTTGTGCGAAAACAAACGTTCGTACTGATAGAAAACCACTCGGCTTACAACGCCTTCTTAGGAAGACCAGCCTTGTCTGACTTCCAGATTGTATTAGCCCCCTGGTGCCTGAAAATGAAATTTCCAACAGACAACGGAGTAGGAGAAGTAGAAGGAGATCAATATGCTGCCCGAGACTGCTACGTAACTGAACTTCGCAATAACCGCAGAAAGAATAAAGGAAAAGATGCAGAGACTACTCTCTGCATGAAAAGCTTGGAGGCATAGCAACTAAAGAAAGCCCCTCCTCTTCGATACACAAGCGATCCCTTCAATGAACTAGACCCCAGGGATAAAGAGGAGGAGGCTACCGCCGAGCCTGCAGAGGCTATGGAATTCGTATCGGTAGATAAGCATGATTCAAGTAGACTATTAAAAATCGGATCTCAGCTGAAAACGGAATTGAAGGATCAACTCATTGACTTTCTCCGCCACAACTTTGATGTATTTGCGTGGGCCCATGCCGATATGACAGGAATCTCCCCAGACATAGCATGCCACATGTTGAACATCGATCCCACCAAGGTACCAGTAAAGCAGAAAAAGAGGAGCATGGGGCAGAGCGATCAGTAGCCCTTGATGAGGAAGTAAAGAATCTACTTGCTAATGGCTTCATACGGGAAGCCATCTACCCAGAATGGATCGCTAACCCAGTGCTAGTAAAAAAGGCCAATGGAAAGTGGCGAACATGTATTGACTTCTCCAATCTGAATGACGCTTGCCCGAAAGACTGCTTCCCACTTCCCCGAATTGACCAACTCGTAGACAGCACAGCTGGGCACGAACTCCTATCTTTTATGGATGCATACTCCGGATATAACCAGATCCCCATGCACGCTCCCGATCAGGACCACACTAGCTTCATCACCGACCGCGGATTATATTGTTACAAAGTCATGCCTTTTGGACTCAAAAATGCTGGAGCTACCTATCAACGCCTCGTCAACAAAATGTTCGCAGAACTGATAGGACGAACTATGGAAGTATGTGTGGATGACATGTTGGTAAAGTCCAGGAAAGCCAACGACCATGTAAGCCATCTGGACGATATGTTTCGGGTACTTCGTCGATATGGGATGAAGCTGAATCCTCTAAAGTGCTCCTTCGGAGTATCATCGGGAAAATTCTTAGGATTCATCGTCCACGCCAGAGGCATCGAAGCAAACCCTGAACAAATCCGGGCTTTAAAAGAAATAAGGATACCTTCCACTCGAAAAGAAATGCAGAGCCTAAACGGAAAGGTGGCCGCCCTAAGCAGATTCATTTCCAAGGCAACTGACAAGTGTGTCCCTTTCTTCGAAGCACTCAAGAAAGACAAAGGGAGGTTCGAGTGGACCGACGAATGCTTAAAAGCTTTCCTCAACCTAATCGAACACCTTCAGAGACCACCAGTACTCTCAACTCCAAATGAAGGTGAAGTGTTATACCTATACCTCGCTGTATCATCTCATGCTCTAAGCGCTGCCTTGGTAAGAGAAGAAGACCGCACACAACGCCCGGTTTACTTTGTAAGTAAGAGATTTACAGGGGCAGAGGCCAGATATACTAAACTTGAGAAATTAGCATATTGTTTATTGATCGCGTCACGAAAACTGCGAACTACTTCCAGTCTCACTCCATCAGGGTTCTAACCGATCAACCACTAAGACAAGTGCTCCATCGTCCTGACACTTCTGGGCGACTCCTCAAATGGTGCATCGAACTAAGTCAGTATGATATCACCTACCATCCTCGCGCCGCTATCAAAGGACAAGCCATGGCTGATTTCATTGCCGAATTCACTATCAACGAAGGCAAGGAACAATCCGAAGTAGCAAAAAACATCAAGTGGAACCTCTTTGTAGACGGAGCATCGAACGAACAAGGCTCGGGGGCAGGTATTGTGATCATCACCCCCAGGGGAAGAAAGTTGTACTATGCATTAAGATTGGAGTTCACGGCCACTAACAACGATGCTGAATATGAAGCAGTAATAGCGGGATTGGAACTGGCCCTAGAAATTGGAATCAATTCCTTATGTATTCATAGCGATTCTCAGCTTATCGTAAACCAGGTACTAGGAGAATTCCAGACTCGAGGAGAACGACTCACAGCATACCTAAAGAAAACCAAACTGCTGCTCGATCAATTGGACCATTATCTAATCAAACACATTCCTCGAGAAGAAAACCAAGAGGCAGATGAACTTGCAAAGCAAGCTAGTATGAAGAACAGCGCCATTTCCGGAGCACTAGCAATCTCAAGGCAGCTAGCCCCAAGTTTCGAACAAGTGAATCTGATAACTGCAATTGAAGAAGGAACCTGGATGACTCCTATCCGGAAATATTTCCAAGATGGCATACTACCCGACAGGCGTGACGAAGCCAAGAAAATCTTGAGGAAAGTTCCCCGCTACACAATACAAGAAGGCATCCTCTACCGGCGTGGCTTCTCTAGCCCCTTATTAAGATGTGTCGCCGGAAGGGAAGCCAAGGAGATATTAACAAACATCCATCAGGGAGGATGCGGAGATCACACTGGAGGACAGACTTTGGCAAGAAAGATACTCCGATATGGATATTACTGGCCCACACTAAACAAAGATGCCCTAGACTTCGTTAAGAAATGCGACAGATGTCAGAAGTTCGCCAAGATTCCTCGACTGCCCACAAACGAAATTACTCAAATGACTAGCCCTTTGCTGTATGGGGAATTGACTTAATTGGCGAACTGCCAACGGGCCGAGGCGGAGCCAAATATGCTATAGTGGCAGTCGATTATTTCACCAAATGGGTGGAAGCGGAACCTTTAAATAAAATATCTTCAGCAAAAGTTATCAACTTCTTGATCAAAAACATTCTGTGCAGGTATGGAGTCCCACTCAAGATCGTATCCGACAACGGACTCCAGTTTGACAGCGAAGAATTTGCCGACTGGTGCCAAGAACATGGAATTCATAAAAGCTTCTCATCAGTAGCTTACCCTCAGGCAAACGGACAAGTTGAAACTGTCAACAAAATTCTCAAAACCCTAATCAAGAAGAAACTTGAAAAGTCAAAAGGCGCTTGGGTGGACGAACTTCCTACGGCACTATGGGCATACCGCACATCTTTCAGAACATCAACGGGACATACTCCTTTCTCTTTGGCATATGGATCGGAGGCAATGCTCCCAGTTGAGACTATTGTGCCTTCCCACCGTAGGATCCACTACAACCCAGAAGAAAACGAAGAACTCCTCCTCATGTCTTTGGATCTGATCGAGGAAAGGAGAAACGATGCAGCACTCAAAGCAGCAGCTCACAAACAAAAAGTGGCAGCACAATACAATTCCAAAGTCAAGCATCGCAGCTTACAAGAAGGAGATATTGTCCTCAGGCGAATCTTTCCGCGCCCCGGGGCACTGGACCCCATCTGGGACGGACCATATGTAATTCATAAAGATCTCCACAACGGAGCTTACATTTTGTCAACAGTGGACGGAGAGGTGTTCCAGAGGGCATGGAACATCCGACACCTCCGTCGATACTTTTCTTAACTTGTACTGCCCATATGAAGTGAATTAACAAAGAGAATCAGTGGACGTAGGCATTTCCGTGCCGAACCACTTTAAAAAATCTTGTCTCTTTTTAACTTGTTCCTTTATGTCTTGGCTGCTCGTTAAGTTTTATCCCTTTCTGTTGAACAAAATCCTATGGCATCTCCACTCAAGACGCACCACGGCCTCATCTGGACTAGGCCTAACAGGTACGCTACGATTCTATGCACTCGCCAATGAGACACTTTTGCTCCAGCATCCCTCTGCTGCGGGTTAACTCATTGCGCGCCTGCCCTCAAAGCCAACTGTAATGAGCCGATTATAAGTCATCATAAAGGCCGACTATAGCCGATGGCAGCTCATTACGGCGTTCGGCTCGCTGGCAACTGTGAACCTACTTTAAGCCCCAACATAAGGTATGGCCAGCCAGGGGTAGTTCACGGCCAACGGCACCCACGCTAGCCGGCCACGGTAAATCGAATAATACCCACGATTACGGACCATAATGGTTCGGGTAGTTACCGTGCGCGATCTCGGCTCCGATGTGTCTTAAGTGCGGCTGTGGTAAAAAAGAAAACTCCCCGCGGAGGCGTAAAATGGGTGACAAATGTCTCCAAGACCCACAGCTATGGAAAGTGACTACAAAACCCGTTTGCCACGAACTTAAGCACATCGACGGCCTTCCGTGACTGGAAGTTTTACTTTTACTATATTTCCATTCCATTTAAATATTTTTCTCCTATCCTGTATAACAAACTCTAAAGTACAGGAAACCGAATAGGAAGCATTCACTCATGAGGCTCTAAGCCTGCGTACTGGGTGGCAGGGCGCTCAGCTATACCCGTGAACAGTTACAAAAGACACTCAAAGCTACCGCCTGCGAATAAAACATGAAGGGCGGTACTCTCTTCTCTTGTACATAAATGCGTAACTATAGCTTATTCATACACTGACATTGCAAAACGTGAAATTATATTTCAAGCAAAAACTTAACATCAAACACAACTAGAATCACAGGCATATACATAATTATACTTCTCACACGGCACATAAAGATAGCAACAACATTTAAACATGACAAAATTAGCTTATATTATAAGATCACACGAAGTTATTCTTTGCAAATAATTTTATTACAATTGCATATCAAAGACTAACATAAACAGTGATAAAAAAGAAACAAAAAGATGGCAGATGCATCCACACTCCATCACCAACTCCCCCAGTCTACTTAGCCGCAGGATCAGAGCCCCCAGCATGCGGATCAGAAGTCCCGCCTGTCCAATTCGGAAGAGGAATTCATTAAACGAACAACCAAGTTATGGAAACACGGGAAGAAAAGAAAGGGAAGAAGAATAACTCACCAGCATCCGCCGCTTGATCCTCATCATCCAACTGCACGCCCGCTTCCTCTGCAGCAAGCAGCCGCATCCCCTCTTTCACCGCCGCTTGCTCCTCCTTTGAGAACTGAGCAGTAACCGCATTCAAGTTGAAAGCCTCTCCGCCTTCCTTACCCGCGTTCACCCTGGCCTCCTCTAAAGCCTGGAGATACACCTTGGCCATGACCCGAGGGTAATCGTCCATCCAAGACAAGCCGCCCTCCTTCCAAGTGTGGAAGTACATATCCTGCAGCATCTCATCCATCATCCCCTCGTTTTCCTCAAACTCCCTCACCCGGGCCTCGGAAGCTTGCAACTTGGCGACGGCGACGTCCCTCTCTGATTGGTATCTCAAGCAGTCAGCCTGGAGTGACCTCCTCATTTCCTCCTCCTTCAACTTGAGGGACCTCCTCATCTCCTCCATCTCCTCCTTCAACTCGGCCTGAGCCATCTCCGCAGCCTCGAGCCTCCCTGACAACTCCTCTACCCGCTCGAGATCCGCATTTCGAACCTCATCCACCGTTGTGATAGCTATGTTAATCCGTTCCCTGCAAGCGACCTCCATCTTCCGCAATTCCGCCCTACTGGCCTTCTCCATGGTCTCTTTCAGCCACTTGGAGGCTTCCTCATGCTGGGAAATCTGGATGGCTTGGTCGGCGAGCTGCTTGGCCTGGTCGGCAACCTTTAACCTCAACCGAATGTTAGCACTCCCGATCTCTTCCCCGGCCTTGACCAACTTAGCATGATGCTCCATTAACTTCTTGGTCTCTGCGGCCACCCGGTCGATATTAGCCTTGGCCTCATCCCCCATGGTGACTACCCGTGTAGTAAGTAAATCAAGATCTAAAGATTTGGCCTCGTCCAGCACTCTTACCATGGGGTTGCGGGGAAGGAGGTGCTTTCCCATGGTCTCATCGAATGAAATGTCCCGAAAGCTTGGGTCTAAATCAGGATGACCGGCAAAAGGGTCACGAGGCACGGGGCGAGGCACATCGGGACGCCTTATACGAATGACAGTAGGACTCTTGGAAGGAGGAGGAGGGGGGCCGGGCTCCGTGCTCTCCTCCGTAGTATCACGAGGAGGCTGAGTAGGAGGCTGCGAACCAGGGGACGACTCAAATAAGGAACGGCTCCGCTTCCTTTTCTGAATGCCCTCTTCGATGACCCCAAGAAGAGGGCGGTAACTGACTACATCCCCAGTGCGATCAGTAGAAGGTTTCGCGGAAGCTCTCCTCGACTTAAATTGTTCAAGGCGGTGTCGAACATCCGACGTTTTAACAGCCTGGCCTGCCCCTGGAATAAAGAACAAGTGTTATGAACATACAATAATCCACAGTTCAAAAAATGTGCTAAGTTAAAAAGAAAGAAAAGTGGGAAGACACATCTATTATACAAACCCGGCGGAGGAGTGGGATACTGCAATAAGTCCTGGATCTCACCCCAGGACGGAAGTGAACCGTAAAAAATTTCTAAGTCCCTATCGAAAATGGAATCGGCAGAAGACAAAAGCTCACCTTGCATCGCCGGAATCACCCTAGCTGAGGAACCCTTAGAGGATGGGTCAGTGCCAGCCACAGCTTTGCCGGTTTCCTTTGCCTTCTCCGTTCCCTTCTCCGTTTCCGACTCTCCCTCCGACTCCCCGAAGGCCCGACGGAGAGCCTCATCCAGTTCGAGGTCTTGTTCAGAGGTTAGAACAGCAATACCACTACCACCTTGACCGTCGCCATCTCCTCCACCCTCCGACCTTTCTCCAACTTCGCCTCCTTCCTCCTCTTCTACACCTTCCTCCTCCGGGACAGTCGGGCAAGTACTTGGAGAAGGGCCATCAGACTTCTTCAGTTTCTTCCCCCCGACCACGGGACGCTCTGCGAAAGGCTCTCTCTTACCGCTCTTTACCGTAGCCCCCTCCTTAGCTTTAGCAGCCCTCTCCTCAGCCGTATCCCTTTGCTTAACCACAGACTGGTGCGGTAAGATCAAATTATACTCCAAGAGGGTTGCGTTCCTGATCAAGAAAGAGGCCGATCGGTCCCGTGCCGGAATAGCCTTTAGTTCAGCAGCCATTCGCACTAAGGAATCGTCCTCCACTACTGCAATACCACCTGTCGCTAGCCAGAAATAGAAGCATGTCAGAAAAAACACTACAGTCAAAGCATGAAAAGTACAAATGAAATCCATCTTACAGCCGGAAGTGAAAAGGCGGAAAGAAACAGCATCGTCCTTGACGAAGAACCACTCTTTCTTGAACATGGTGAACTTGGAATACAAGTCCAGGACTGGTTTGAAGGGAACGGCCGCTTCCAGGCTAATATACGGAGACCCCTTCTTATAGCCTCTCAGGTTGTACAAATATCGAATTTCTCGGTTAGAAGGAGGACGCCCGTACCTCCTCTGGAAGATAACAAAGAGGCTCACCAGGATGGCGTAAGAGTTAGGCTGAAGCTGGAAGGGAGCCACCTTCAAATACGTGGTGAAGCTTACTATCCAAGCATTGATAGGGGGGATAGCGCCGCACATGCAATGGTATCTGCTAAAAGCGAAGTAGCCCTCGGGAGGATTATATGGCATCACTCCATCTCCCGGCAGCAGCATAAGGGCCCTATCTATCCCGAAGGAACGGGATATGACGTCAAGTTGCTCCTCCTTTAGGGAGCTAGGAAAGCAATCCGGGGGAGAGATCAAAAGTTCCTGTGGACCATATCCGTCCACTAGAGACCTCGGAATAGGTCGGTGTTGCCCGGATCCTGGTTGGACTGGGGGCAAGGATGAAGAAGGCTCTCCTGTGCCTCTAGACTTCTTTCTGTCTGATCGTGTTTCCGCTTTGCGAGACATTTTCTGCAGCACAAGAAAAACACGGTGTTAGAGCAAGAAGTATAGAAAGATAAACAAGCAAGTATCTAAAGAAAGTATATAAAAGCATAAGATTCCGCTCAAGGTTCAAGTATGAAGTCTCATTCGGCGGTGCAAGACGAGTTCATTCGGCACCAAAATCCAATGCTTGTTCGGCATACATGTCATTCGGCATACATGCATTCGGCATACATGTCATTCGGCATACATGCATTCGGCATACATGTCATTCGGCATACATGTCATTCGGCATACATATCGTTCGGCCCTCACCTCATTCGGCTATCCAATACACTCCGTACACATTCGGCAAACAGGACCATCCGGTGACAAAAGTTCATTCGGCAGAAAGTATATATACCTGATTCGGTATAAGCTGGTTCGGCGAAGAATTTGGTTCGGCAGCACAATTGATTCGGTTCTCTTTGGTTCGGTAAGGGAAAACCAAGGGGGTACGGCCTCTATATATAGGCGAACTCAGGGCCGCCGAACCAGCTGGTTCGGTCTACCGGATACGAATGAAACTAAAAGCCGAATGAAACCAAAAGCCGAATGAAACCAAAAGCCGAATGAAACCAAAAGCCGAATGAAACCAAAAGCTGGAGGAGCACGACCGGACCAACACAAAACCGGATGAACTCTCTCTCTCTACCAACGACAACCAGGGGCTGGGGGCATGCAGAGCGCCTCATGTAGATAAGTACCGATCTCCGGAACTAACTAAATAGAATAAGGATTATGATAACGATAAATAAGTCGTAAAACTCTCACTAACATGGATTAATCGTTCACGCGTGTATGCGACCACGAATGGCCCGTAGGCACGCTCTGAATGGTTATTAGCCCTATCGTCGTGGGAATTTACACTTTGACACGCCTTTTTAAACTCATAAGTGGAACGGATATTTGATAACTATGAAATGGCTAAGCTACTTACACATGTACGGGGTCGCGAACGATCCCTAGGCATGCTCTGAGCTGGCGATAAACCACCCAGGGACCCACTCTAACGTGAACCTGGCATCGACGATGCTAAGCCCCTTCGGGGCAAACTTGCTCGTCCCGAACGACACAATTCAGTTCATCTCGAATATTTCGATCACGAACGGACGTTATTTGAAACCACACTAAAAAAGTAAATTTCTATGCAGGACATCAACAGGATATAAACATCCAGCCCGTGGCATTACAAAACAAGCCTTCTTACCACAAAGAAACAAAGCGCGACACATGCAAGCACGTGCCCCGCTTTGGGGGGCAAATGTTGGGCGAATTTTCACCCAGAAGATCTCGAGACCAAGAAGTCACAATTTCACCCGGACTCGCAACCTCCACTTCGTTCGACAGCCAAGAGGCTCAATACTAACCTAGAAGTCCATCCAACATTCTCCATGAAGAAGCTCGTTCGGCACAAGCCTCCATTCGGCTCCTTCCATTCGGCTCCTTCCATTCGGCCCCTTCCATTCGGCCCCGAAGCTCCTATCACCAAGACTACATTCAATTATCTCCATCCGGCTACCCACGTATTCGGCCAACGGTCCAAACCACCACCGGACCGGCCTCCTTTCCACCACCGAACCAACAAACCAAACCAACATTCCTCCTTACTGCCGAACCAGAAGAAGGACAACCCATGCCGAACCAACCCAACAACAAGGCCATCACCGAATCCACTCCACTACCGGACCAACCACCTACCTCAATGCCGAATGGAACATCATCCCACTCCATCACCGGTCCAACACTACCCATTCAAAACCGAATGAAGCCTCGCCGAACCAAACAGTTGCCAATCCAGATTGCCTCAGCCCGGGCCCACCAGCAGCTATATACCTCCAAGACCCCTGCCCCCTACCTCACTCTATAAAAAGTGGGGCAGGGGTACAACAATGGCAGACAAGTTTGGGAGCTCAAGCAAGGAAGGAACTTTCAAACTACTTTCATACGCTTGTATACAAAGCATTGTACTTGTAACCTGAAAGAAAGAAGATAATAACATATAAAGTGGACGTAGGCACATTCTGGCTGAACCACTATAAATCTGTGTGTCTTTACATTTCAGCCCCTACTTCTTTTATATTTACATACTCATCTAAAATCATATAAAATCACATATAATCAACTAAATAATACGACTTGGAGGTGTTTGTCCATTTTTTGTGCAAACAATGGCGAAACAGTGTCGTACGACCTTGAGAAATTCGTGCATGGATTTGAAACGGAACAGTACCATGGTGCACCACTCTCCAGCGATGGTAAATCGAAGACTAGCCACCGTAATCCCGTTTTACCGTAAAAATCCACGTGTCGAAAAAACGAAGGGTAAAAAACTTACGAGACCCGATTGAGATTCGGGTTGTCCTTTTTGGGCATTAATCTATCCATTGACGGCTCAAAGCTGTCAAAGCCGTAGAACTCATCGAGGCCTTCGTTTTGACAGGTTATGGCTCCCGTAACTCTAAACGAGCGAGAAGTTATGGCCGTCCGAATAATCGATATCTACAGGGTGCAACATCCACGGTGCAAGGTGCAACATCCGTCCAAAATGGTGAAACAGTGCCGTATGACTTTTAGAAATGCGTGCATGGATTTGAAACGGAACAGTACCATGGTGCACCACTCTCTAGCGATGGGAAGTCGAAGACGGGCCACGGAAATCCCGTTTTACCGTAAAAATCCACGTGTCGAAAAAACGAAGGGTAAAAAACTTACGAGACCCGATTGAGATTCGGGTTGTCCTTTTTGGGCATTAATCTATCCGTTGACGGCTGAAAGCTGTCAAAGCTGTAGAACTCATCGAGGCCTTCGTTTTGACAGGTTATGGCTCCCGTAAATCTAAACCAGCCAAAAGTTATGGCCGTCCGAATAATCGAAAACTATATGGTGCAACATCCACGGTGCAAGGTGCAACATCCGTCCGAAATGGCGAAACAGTGCCGTACGACCTTTAGAAATTCGTGCATGGATTTGAAACGGAACAGTACCATGGTGCACCACTCTCCAGCGATGGTAAATAGAAGACCAGCCATCGTAATCCCGTTTTACCGTAAAAATCCACGTGCCGAAGAAACGAAGGGTAAAAACATACGAGACCAGATTGAGATTCGGGTTGTCGTTTTTGGGCATTAATCTATCCTTTGATGGCTGAAAGCTGTCAAAGCCGTAGAACTCATCGAGGCCTTCGTTTTGACAGGTTATGGCTCCCGTGACTCTAAACGAGCCAAAAGTTATGGCCGTCCGAATAATCGAGAACTACAGGGTGCAACATCCACGGTGCAAGGTGCAACATCCGTCCGAAATGACGAAACAGTGTCGTACGACTTTTAGAAATGCGTGCATGGTTTTGAAACGGAACAGTACCATGGTGCACCACTCTACAGCGATGGGAAGTCGAAGATGGGCCACGGTAATCCCGTTTTACCGTAAAAATCCACGTGTCGAAAAAACGAAGGGTAAAAAACTTACGAGACCCGATTGAGATTCGGGTTGTCCTTTTTGGGCATTAATCTATCCTTTGACGGCTGAAAGCTGTCAAAGCCGTAGAACTCATCGCGGCCTTCGTTTTGACAGGTTATGGCTCCCGTAACTCTAAACGAGAAAGAAGTTATGGCCGTCCGAATAATCGATATCTACAGGGTGCAACATCCATGGTGCAAGGTGCAACATCCGTCCGAAATGACGAAACAGTGCCGTACGACCTTTAGAAATTCGTGCATGGATTTGAAACGGAACCGTACCATGGTGCACCACTCTCCAGCGATGGTAAATCGAAGACCAGCCACCATAATCCCGTTTTACCGTAAAAATCCACGTGTCGAAAAAACGAAGGGTAAAAAACTTACGAGACCCGATTAAGATTCAAGTTGTCCTTTTTGGGTATTAATATATCCGTTGACGGCTGAAAGCTGTCAAAGCCGTAGAAATCATCGAGGCCTTCGTTTTGACAGGTTATGGCCCCCGTAACTCTATACGAGCCAGTAGTTATGGCCGTCCGAATAATCGATGTCTATAGGGTGCAACATCCATGGTGCAAGGTGCAACATCCGTCCGAAATGACGAAACAGTGCCGTACGACCTTTAGAAATTCGTGCATGGATTTGAAACGGAACCGTACCATGGTGCACCACTCTCCAGCGATGGTAAATCGAAGACCAGCCACCATAATCCCGTTTTACCGTAAAAATCCACGTGTCGAAAAAACGAAGGGTAAAAAACTTACGAGACCCGATTAAGATTCAAGTTGTCCTTTTTGGGTATTAATATATCCGTTGACGGCTGAAAGCTGTCAAAGCCGTAGAAATCATCGAGGCCTTCGTTTTGACAGGTTATGGCTCCTGTAACTCTAAACAATCCAGAAGTTATGGCCATCCGAATAATCGATATCTACAGGTGGCAACATCTACGGTGCAAGGTGCAACATCCGTCCGAAATGGCGAAACAGTGCCGTATGACCTTTAGAAATTCGTGCATGTATTTGAAACGGAACAGTACCATGATGCACCACTCTCCAGCGATGGTAAATCGAAGACCAGCCACCATAATCCCGTTTAACCGTAAAAATCCACGTGTCGAAAAAACGAAGGGTAAAAAACTTACGAGACCTGATTGAGATTCGGGTTGTCCTTTTTGGGCATTAATCTATCCGTTGAGGGCTGAAAGCTGTCAAAGCCGTAGAACTCATCGAGGCCTTCGTTTTGACAGGTTATGGCTCCCTTAACTCTAAACGAGCCAGAAGTTATGGCCTTCCGAATAATCAAAATCTACAGGGTGCAACATCCACGGTGCAAGGCGCAACATCCGTCCGAAATGGCGAAACAGTGCCGTATGACCTTGAGAAATTCGTGCATGGATTTGAAACGGAACAGTACCATGGTGCACCACTCTCCAGCGATGGTAAATCGAAGACCAGCCACCGTAATCCCGTTTTACCATAAAAATCCACGTGTCGAAAAAACGAAGGGTAAAAAACTTACGAGACCCGATTGAGATTCGGGTTGTCCTTTTTGGGCATCAATCTATCCGTTGATGGCTCAAAGCTGTCAAAGCCGTAGAACTCATCGAGGCCTTCGTTTTGACAGGTTATGGCTCCCGTAACTCTAAACGAGCGAGAAGTTATGGCCGTCCGAATAATCGATATCTACAGGGTGAAACATCCTTGGTGCAAGGTGCAACATCCGTCCGAAATGGCGAAACAGTGCCGTATGACTTTTAGAAATGCGTGCATGGATTTGAAACGGAATAGTACCATGGTGCACCTCTCTCTAGCGATGGGAAGTCAAAGACGGGCCACGGTAATCCCGTTTTACCGTAAAAATCCACGTGTCGAAAAAACGAAGGGTAAAAAACATACGAGACCCGATTGAGATTCGGGTTGTCCTTTTTCGGCATTAATCTATCTGTTGACGGCTGAAATCTGTCAAGACGTAGAACTCATCGAGGTCTTCGTTTTGACAGGTTATGGCTCCCGTAACTTTAAACGAGCCAGTAGTTATGGCCGTCCGAATAATCGATGTCTACAGGGTGCAACATCCACGGTGCAAGGTGCAACATCCGTCCGAAGTGGCGAAACAGTGCCGTACGACCTTTAGAAACTCGTGCATGGATTTGAAACAGAACAGCACCATAGTGCACCACTCTCCAGCGATGGGAAGTCGAAGACGGGCCACCGTAATCCCGTTTTACCGTAAAAATCCACCTGTCGAAAAAACGAAGGGTAAAAAACTTACGAGACCCGATTGAGATTCGGGTTGTCCTTTTTGGGCACTAATCTATCCGTTGACGGCTGAAAGCCATCAAAGCCATAGAACTCATCGAGGCCTTCGTTTTGACAGGTTATGGCACCCGTAACTCTAAACGAGCCAGAAGTTATGGCCGTCCGAATAATCGATATCTACAGGGTGCAACATCCACGGTGCGAGGTGTAACATCCGTCCGAAATGGCGAAACAGTGCCGTACGACCTTGAGAAATTCATGCATGGATTTGAAACGAAACAGTACCATGGTGCACCACTCTCCAGCGATGGTAAATCGAAGACCAGCCACCGTAATCCCGTTTTACCGTAAAAATCCACCTGTCGAAAAAATGAAGGGTAAAAAACTTACGAGATCCGATTGAGATTCGGGTTGTCCTTTTTGGGCACTAATCTATCCGTTGATGGCTGAAAGCTGTCAAAGCCGTAGAACTCATCGAAGCCTTCGTTTTGACAGGTTATGGCTCCCGTAACTCTAAACGAACCAGAAGTTATGGCCGTCCGAATAATCGATATCTACAGGGTGCAACATCCACGGTGCAAGGTGCAACATCCGTCCGAAATGGCGAAACAATGCCGTACGACCTTTTTAAATTCGTGCATGGATTTGAAATGGAATAGTACCATGATGCATCACTCTCCAGCGATGGTAAATCGAAGACCAGCCACCGTAGTCCCGTTTAACCGTAAAAATCCACGTGTCGAAAAAACGAAGGGTAAAAAACTTACGAGACCTGATTGAGATTCGGGTTGTCCTTTTTGGGCATTAATCTATCCGTTGACGGCTGAAAGCTGTCATAGCCGTAGAACTCGTCGAGGCCTTCGTTTTGATAGGTTATGGCTCCCGTAACTCTAAACGAGCGAGAAGTTATGGCCGTCCGAATAATCGATATCTACAGGGTGCAACTTACACGGTGCAAGGTGCAACATCCGTCCGAAATGGCGAAACAGCGCCGTACGACCTTGAGAAATTTGTGCATGGATTTGAAATGGAACAGTACGATGATTCACCACTCTCCAGCGATGGTAAATCGAAGACCAGCTACCGTAATCCCGTTTAACCGTAAAAATCCACGTGTCGAAAAAACGAAGGGTAAAAAACTTACGAGACCCGATTGAGATTCGGGTTGTCCATTTTGGGCATTAATCTATCCGTTGACGGCTGAAAGCCGTCAAAGCCGTAGAACTCATCGAGGCCTTCGTTTTGACAGGTTATGGCTCCCTTAACTCTAAACGAGCCAGAAGTTATGGCCGTCCGAATAATCAAAATCTACAGGGTGCAACATCCACGGTGCAAGGTGCAACATCCGTCCGAAATGGCGAAACAGTGCCGTTCGACCTTGAGAAATTCGTGCATGGATTTGAGACGGAACAGTACCATGGTGCACCACTCTCCAGCGATGGTAAATCGAAGACCAGCCACCGTAATCCCGTTTTACCGTAAAAATCCACGTGTCGAAAAAACAATGGGTAAAAAACTTACGAGACCCGATTGAGATTCGGGTTGTCCTTTTTGGGCATCAATCTATCCGTTGACGGCTGAAAGCTGTCAAAGCCGTAGAACTCATCGAGGCCTTCGTTTTGACAGGTTATGGCTCCCGTAACTCTAAACGAGCTAGTAGTTATGGCCGTCCGAATAATCGATGTCTAAAGGGTGCAACATCCACGGTGCAAGGTGCAACATCCGTCCGAAATGGCGAAACAGTGCCGTACGACCTTTAGAAACTCGTGCATGGATCTAAAACGGAACAGTACCATGGTGCACCACTCTCCGGCGATGGCAAGTCGAAGACGGGCCACCGTAATCCCGTTTTTCCGTAAAAATCCACCTATCGAAAAAACGAAGGGTAAAAAACTTACGAGATCCGATTGAGATTCGGGTTGTCCTTTTTGGGCACTAATCTATCCGTTGACAGCTGAAAGCTGTCAAAGCCGTAGAAATCATCGAGGCCTTCGTTTTGACAGGTTATGGCACCCGTAACTCTAAACGAGCCAGAAGTTATGGCCGTCCGAATAATCGATATCTACAGGGTGCAACATCCACGGTGCGAGGTGCAACATCCGTCCGAAATGGCGAAACAGTGCCGTACGACCTTGAGAAATTCATGCATGGATTTGAAACGGAACAGTACCATGGTGCACCACTCTCTAGCGATGGTAAATCGAAGACCAACCACCGTAATCCCGTTTTACCGTAAAAATCCACGTGTCAAAAAACGAAGGGTAAAAAACTTACGAGACCCGATTGAGCTTCGGGTTGTCCTTTTTGGGCATTAATCTATCCGTTGACGGCTGAAAGCCGTCAAAGCCGTAGAACTCATCGAGGCCTTCGTTTTGACAGGTTATTGCTCCCGTAACTCTAAACGAACCAGAAGTTATGGCCGTCCGAATAATCGATATCTACAGGGTGCAACGTCCACGGTGCAAGGTGCAACATCCGTCCGAAATGGCGAAACAGTGCCGTACGACCTTTAGAAATTCGTGCATGGATTTGAAACGGAACATTACCATGATGCACCACTCTCCAGCGATGGTAAATCGAAGACCAGCCACCGTAATCCTGTTTAACCGTAAAAATCCACGTGTCGAAAAAACGAAGGGTAAAAAACTTACGAGACCTGATTGATATTCGGGTTGTCCTTTTTGGGCATTAATCTATCCGTTGACGCCTGAAAACTGTCATAGCCGTAGAATTCATCGAGGCCTTCATTTTGATAGGTTATGGCTCCCGTAACTCTAAACGAGCGAGAAGTTATGGCCGTCCGAATAATCGATATCTACAGGGTGCAACATCCACGGTGCAAGGTGCAACATCCGTCCGAAATGGCGAAACAGTGCCGTACGACCTTGAGAAATTCGTGCATGGATTTGAAACGGAACAGTACCATGATTCACCACTCTCCATCGATGGTAAATCGAAGAACAGCCACCGTAATCCCGTTTAACCGTAAAAATCCACGTGTCGAAAAAACGAAGGGTAAAAAACTTACGAGACCTGATTGAGATTCGGGTTGTCCTTTTTGGGCATTAATATATCCGTTGACGGCTGAAAGCTGTCAAAGCCGTAGAACTCATCGAGGCCTTCGTTTTAACAGGTTATGGCTCCCTTAACTCTAAACGAGCCAGAAGTTATGGCCGCCCGAATAATCGATATCTACAGGGTGCAACATCCACGGTGCAAGGTGCAACATCCGTCCGAAATGACGAAACAGTGTCGTACGACCTTGAGAAATTCGTGAATGGATTTGAAACGGAACAGTACCATGGTGCACCACTCTCAAGCGATGGTAAATCGAAGACCATCCACCGTAATCCCGTTTTACCTTAAAAATCCACGTGTCGAAAAAACGAGGGGTAAAAAACTTACGAGACCCGATTGAGATTCGGTTGTCCTTTTTGGGCATTAATCTATCCGTTGACGGCTCAAAGCTGTCAAAGCCGTAAAACTCATCGAGGCCTTCGTTTTGACAGGTTATAGCTCCCGTAACTCTAAACGAGCGAGAAGTTATGGCCGTCCGAATAATCGATATCTACAGGGTGCAACATCCACGGTGCAAGGTGCAACATCCGTCCGAAATGGCGAAACAGTGCCGTATGACTTTTAGAAATGCGTGCATGGATTTGAAACGGAACAGTACCATGGTGCACTACTCTCCAGTGATGGGAAGTCGAAGACGGGCCACGGTAATCCCGTTTTACCTAAAAATCCACGTGTCGAAAAAATGAAGGGTAAAAAACTTACGAGACCCGATTGAGATTCGGGTTGTCCTTTTTGGGCTTTAATCTATCCGTTGACGGCTAAAAGCTGTCAAAGCCGTAGAACTCATCGAGGCCTTCGTTTTGACAGGTTATGGTTCCCGTAACTCTAAACGAGCCAGAAGTTATGGTCGTCCGAATAATCGATGTCTACAGGGGGCAACAACCACGGTGCAAGGTGCTACATCCGTCCGAAATGGCGAAACAGTGCCGTACGACTTTTAGAAATGCGGGCATGGATTTGAAACGGAACAGTACCATGGTGCACCACTCTTCAGCGATGGAAAGTTGAAGACGGGCCACCGTAATCCCGTTTTACCGTAAAAATCCACCTGTCGAAAAAACGAAGGGTAAAAAACTTACGAGACCCGATTGAGATTCGGGTTGTCCTTTTTGGGCACTAATCTATCCGTTGACGGCTGAAAGCTGTCAAAGCCGTAGAACTCATCGAGGCCTTCGTTTTGACAGGTTATGGCTCCCATAACTCTTAACGAGCCAGAAGTTATGGCCGTCCGAATGATCGATATCTACAGGGTGCAACATCCACGGTGCAAGGTGCAACATCCGTCCGAAATGGCGAAACAGTGACGTACGACCTTTAGAAATTTCGTGCATGGATTTGAAACGGAACAGTACCATGGTGCACCACTCTCCAGCGATGGTAAATCGAAGACCAGCCACCGTAATCCCGTTTTACCGTAAAAATCCACGTGTCGAAAAAACGAAGGGTAAAAAACTTACGAGATGCGATTGAGATTCGGGTTGTCCTTTTTGGGCATTAATCTATCTGTTGACGGCTGAAAGCTGTCAAAGCCGTATAACTCATCAAGGCCTTCGTTTTGACAGGTTATGGCTCCTGTAACTCTAAACGAGCCAGAAGTTATGGCCGTCCGAATAATCGATATCTACAGGGTGCAACATCCACGGTGCAAGGTGCAACATCCGTCCGAAATGGCGAAACAGTGCCGTACGACCTTTAGAAATTCGTGCATGGATTTGAAACGGAACAGTACCATGGTGCACCACTCTCCAGCGATGGTAACTCGAAGACCAGCCGTCGTAATCCCGTTTTACAGTAAAAATCCACATGTCGAAAAAACGAAGGGTAAAAAACTTACGAGAAACGATTGAGATTCGAGTTGTCATTTTTGGGCATTAATCTATCCGCTGACGGCTGAAAGCTGTCAAAGCCGTAGAACTCATCGAGGCCTTCGTTTTGACAGGTTATGGCTCCCGTAACTCTAAACGAGCCAGAAGTTATGGCCGTCCGAATAATCGATATCTACAGGGTGCAACATCCACGGTGCAAGGTGCAACATCCGTCCGAAATGGCGAAACAGTGCCGTGCGACCTTTAGAAATTCGTGCATGGATTTGAAACGGAACAGTACCATGGTGCACCACTCTCCAGCGATGGGAAGTCGAAGACGGGCCACGGTAATCCCGTTTTACCTTAAAAATCCACGTGTCGAAAAAAAGATGGGTAAAAAACTTACGAGATCCGATTGAGATTCGGGTTGTCCTTTTTGGGCATTAATCTATCCGTTGACGGCTGAAAGCTATCAAAACCGTAGAACTCATCGAGGCCATCGTTTTGACAGGTTATGGCTCCTGTAAATCTAAACCAGCCAAAAGTTATGGCCGTCCGAATAATCGAGAACTATAGGGTGCAACATCCACGGTGCAAGGTGCAACATCCGTCCGAAATGGCGAAACAGTGCCGTACGACTTTTAGAAATGCATGCATAGATTTGAAACGGAACAGTACCATGGTGCACCACTCTTCAGCGATGGGAAGTCGAAGACGGGCCACGGTAATCCAGTTTTACCGTAAAAATCCACGTGTCGAAAAAACGAAGGGTAAAAAACTTACGAGACCCGATTGAGATTCGGGTTGTAGTTTTTGGGCATTAATCTATCCTTTGACGGCTGAAGGCTGTCAAAGCCGTAGAACTCATCGAGGCCTACGTTTTGACAGGTTATGGCCCCCGTAACTCTAAACGAGCAAGAAGTTATGGTCGTCCGAATAATCGATATCTACAGGGTGCAACATCCACGGTGCAAGGCGCAACATCCGTCCGAAATGGCGAAACAGTGCCGTACGACCTTTAGAAATTCGTGCATGGATTTGAAATGGAGCAGTACCATGGTGCACCACTCTCCAGCGATGGTAAATCGAAGACCAGCCACCGTAATCCCGTTTTACCGTAAAAATCCACGTGTCGAAAAAACGAAGGGTAAAAAACTTACGAGACACGATTGAGATTCGGGTTGTACTTTTTGGGCATTAACCTATCCATTGACGGCTGAAAGCTGTCAAAGCCGTAGAACTCATCGAGGCCTTCGTTTTGACAGATTATGGCTTCCGTAACTCTAAACGAGCGAGAAGTTATGGCCGTCCGAATAATCGATATCTACAGGGTGCAACATCCACGGAGCAAAGTGCAACATCCGTCCGAAATGGCGAAACAGTGCCGTAGGACCTTTAGAAATTTGTGCATGGGTTTGAAATGGAAAAGTACCATGGTGCACCACTCTCCAGCGATGGGAAGTCGAAGACGGGCCACGGTAATCCCGTTTTACCGTAAAAATCCACGTGTCGAAAAAACGAAGGGTAAAAAACTTACGAGACCCGATTGAGATTCGGGTTGTCCTTTTTGGGCATTAATCTATCCGTTGATGGCTGAAAGATGTTAAAGCCGTAGAAATCATCGAGGCCTTTGTTTTGACAGGTTATGGCTCCCGTAACTATAAACGAGCCAAAAGTTATGGCCGTCCAAATAATCGAGAAATATAGGGTGCAACATCCACGGTGCAAGGTGCAACATCCGTCCGAAATGGCGAAACAGTGCCGTACGACCTTTAGAAATTCGTGCATGGATTTGAAACGGAACAGCACCATGGTGCACCACTCTCCAGCGATGGGAAGTCGAAGACGGGCCTCGGTAATCCCGTTTTACCGTAAAAATCCACGTGTCGAAAAAACGAAGGGTAAAAAACTTACGGGACCCGATTAAGATTCGGGATGTCCTTTTTGGGCATTAATCTATCCGTTGACGGCTGAAAGCTTTCAAAGCCATAGAACTCATCGAGGCCTTCGTTTTGACAGGTTATGGCTCCCGTAACTCTAAACGAGCCAGAAGTTATGGCCGTCCGAATAATCGATATCTACAGGGTGCAACATCCACGGTGCAAGGTGCAACATCCGTCCGAAATGGCGAAATAGTGCCGTACGACTTTTAGAAATGCGTGCATAGATTTGAAACGGAACAGTACCATGGTGCACCACTCTTCAGCGATGGGAAGTCGAAGACGGGCAACGGTAATCCAGTTTTACCGTAAAAATCCACGTTCGAAAAAACGAAGGGTAAAAAACTTACGAGACCCGATTGAGATTCGGGTTGTCATTTTTGGGCATTAATCTATCCTTTGACTGCTGAAAGTTGCAAAGCCGTAGAACTCATCGAGGCCTTCGTTTTGACAGGTCATGTCTCCCGTAACTCTAAACGAGCAAGAAGTTATGGTCGTCCGAATAATCGATATCTACAGGGTGCAACATCCATGGTGCAAGGTGCAACATCCGTCCAAAATGGCGAAACAGTGCCGTACGACCTTTAGAAATTCGTCCATGGATTTGAAACGGAACAGTACCATGGTGCACCACTCTCCAGCGATGGTAAATCGAAGACCAGCCACCGTAATCCCGTTTTACCGTAAAAATCCACGTGTCGAAAAAACGAAGGGTAAAAAACTTACGAGACCCGATTGAGATTCGGGTTGTCCTTTTTGGGCATTAATCTATCCGTTGACGGCTGAAAGCCGTCAAAGCCGTAGAACTCATTGAGGCCTTCGTTTTGACAGGTTATGGCTCCCTTAACTCTAAACGAGCCAGAAGTTATGGCCGTCCGAATAATCAAAATCTACAGGGTGCAACATATACGGTGCAAGGTGCAACATCCGTCCGAAATGGCGAAACAGTGCCGTACGACCTTGAGAAATTCGTGCATGGATTTGAAACAGAACAGTACCATGGTGCACCACTCTCCAGTGATGGGAAGTCGAAGACGGGCCACGGTAATCCCGTTTTACCGTAAAAATCCACGTGTCGAAAAAACGTAGGGTAAAAAACTTACGAGACCCGATTGAGATTCGGGTTGTCCTTTTTGGGCATTAATCTATCCGTTGACGGCTGAAAGCAGTCAAAGCAGTAGAACACATCGAGGCCTTCGTTTTGACAGGTTATGGCTCCCATAACTCTAAACGAGCGAGAAGTTATGGCCGTCCGAATAATCGATATCTACAGGGTGCAACATCCACGGTGCAAGGTGCAACATCCGTCCGAAATGGCGAAACAGTGCCGTATGACTTTTAGAAATGCGTGCATGGATTTGAAACGGAACAGTACCAAGGTGCACCACTCTTCAGCGATGGGAAGTCGAAGACGGGCCACGGTAATCCAGTTTTACCGTAAAAATCCACGTGTCGAAAAAACGAAGGGTAAAAAACTTACGAGACCCGATTGAGATTCGGTTTGTCGTTTCGGGCATTAATCTATTCGTTGACGGCTGAAAGCTGTCAATGCCGTAGAACTCATCGAGGCCTTCGTTTTGACAGGTTACGGCTCCCGTAACTCTAAACGAGCGAGAAGTTATGGCCGTCCGAATAATCGATATCTACAGGGTGCAACATCCACGGTGCAAGGTGCAACATCCGTCCGAAATGGCGAAACAGTGTCGTACGACCTTGAGAAATTCGTGCATGGATTTGAAACGGAACAGTACCAATTTGCACCACTCTCCAGCGATGGTAAATCGAAGACCAGCCACCATAATCCCGTTTTACCGTAAAAATACACGTGTCGAAAAAACAAAGGGTAAAAAACTTACGAGACCCGATTGAGATTCGGGATGTCCTTTTTGGGCATTAATCTATCCGTTGACGGCTGAAAGCTGTCAAAGCAGTAGAATTCATCGAGGCCTTCGTTTAGACAGGTTATGGCTCCCGTAACTCTAAACGAGCGAGAAGTTATGGTCGTCCGAATAATCGATATCTACAGGGTGCAACATCCACGGTGCAAGGTGCAACATCCGTCCGAAATGGCGAAACGGTGCCGTATGACTTTTAGAAATGCGTGCATGGATTTGAAACAGAACAGTACCATGGTGCACCACTCTCCAGCGATGGTAAATCGAAGACCAACCACCGTAATCCCGTTTTACCGTAAAAATCCACGTGTCGAAAAAACGAAGGGTAAAAAACTTACGAGACCCGATTGAGATTCGAGTTGTCCTTTTTGGGCATTAATCTATCCGTTGACGGCTGAAAGCTGTCAAAGCCGTAGAACTCATCGAGGCATTCGTTTTGACAGGTTATGGCCCTCGTAACTCTAAACGAGCCAGATGTTATGGCCGTCCGAATAATCGATATCTACAGGGTGCAACATCCACGGTGCAAGGTGCAACATCCGTCCGAAATGGCAAAACAGAGTCGTACGACCTTTAGAAATTCATGCATGGATTTGAAATGGAACAGTACCATGGTGCACCACTCTCCAGCGATGGGAAGTCGAAGACGGGCCTCGGTAATCCCGTTTTACCGTAAAAATCCACGTGTCGAAAAAACGAAGGGTAAAAAACTTACGGGACCCGATTGAGATTCGGGATGTACTTTTTGGGCATTAATCTATCCGTTGACGGCTGAAAGCCGTCAAAGCCGTAGAACTCATCGAGACCTTCGTTTTGACAGGTTTTGGCTCCCGTAACTCTAAACGAGCCAAAAGTTATGGCCGTCCGAATAATCGAGAACTATAGGGTGCAACATCCACGGTGCAAGGTGCAACATCCGTCCGAAATGGCGAAACAGTGCCGTACGACTTTTAGAAATCCGTGCATGGATTTGAAACGGAACAGTACCATGTTGCACCACTCTTCAGCGATGGGAAGTCGAAGATGGGCAACGGTAATCCAGTTTTACCGTAAAAATCCACGTGTCGAAAAAACGAAGGGTAAAAAACTAACGAGACCCGATTGAGATTCGGGTTGTCTTTTTTGGGCATTAATCTATCCTTTGACGGCTGAAAGTTGTCAAAGCCGTAGAACTCATCGAGGCCTTCGTTTTGACAGGTCATGGCTCCCGTAACTCTAAACGAGCAAGAAGTTATGGTCGTCCGAATAATCGATATCTACAGGGTGCAACATCCATGGTGCAAGGTGCAACATCCGTCCAAAATGGCGAAACCGTGCCGTACGACCTTTAGAAATTCGTCCATGGATTTGAAACGGAACAGTACCATGGTGCACCACTCTCCATCGATGGTAAATCGAAGACCAGCCACCGTAATCCCGTTTTCCAGTAAAAATCCACGTGTCGAAAAAACGAAGGGTAAAAAACTTACGAGACCCGATTGAGATTCGGGTTGTCCTTTTTGGGAATTAATCTATCCATTGATGGCTGAAAGCTATCAAAGCCGTAGAACTCATCGAGGCCTTCGTTTTGATAGGTTATGGCTCCCGTAACTCTAAACGAGCGAGAAGTTATGGCCGTCCGAATAATCGATATCTACATGGTGCAACATCCACGGTGCATGGTGCAATATCCGTCCGAAATGGTGAAACAGTGCCGTACGACCTTGAGAAATTCATGCATGGATTTGAAACGGAACAGTACCATGGTGCACCACTCTCCAGTGATGGGAAGTCAAAGACGGGCCACGGTAATCCCGTTTTACTGTAAAAATCCACGTGTCGAAAAAACGAAGGGTAAAAAACTTACGAGACCCGATTGAGATTCGGGTTGTCCTTTTTTGGCATTAGTCTATCCGTTGATGGATGAAAGCTGTCAAAGCAGTAGAACACATCGAGGCCTCGGTTTTGACAGGTTATGGCTGCCGTAACTCTAAACGAGCGAGAAGTTATGGCCGTCCGAATAATCGATATCTACAGGGTGCAACATCCACGGTGCAAGGTGCAACATCCGTCCGAAATGGCGAAACAGTGCCGTATGACTTTTAAAAATGCGTGCATGGATTTGAAACGGAACAGTACCATGGTGCACCACTCTTCAGCGATGGGAAGTCGAAGACGGGCCACGGTAATCCAGTTTTACCGTAAAAATCCACGTGTCGAAAAAACGAAGGGTAAAAAACTTACGAGACCCGATTGAGATTCGGGTTGTCATTTTGGGCATTAGTCTATCCTTTGACGGCTGAAAGGTGTTAAAGCTGTAGAAATCATCGAGGCCTTCGTTTTGACAGGTTATGGCTCCCGTAACTCTAAACGAGCAAGAAGTTATGGTCGTCCGAATAATCGATATCTACAGGGTGCAACATCCACGGTGCAAGGTTCAACATCCGTCCGAAATGGCGAAACAGTGTCGTACGATCTTTATAAATTCGTGCATGGATTTGAAATAGAACAGTACTACGGTGCACCACTCTTCAGCGATGGTAAATCGAAGACCAGCCACCGTAGTCCCGTTTTACCGTAAAAATCCACGTGTCGAAAAAACGAAGGGTAAAAAACTTACGAGACCCGATTGAGATTCGGGTTGTCCTTTTTGGGCATTAATCTATCCGTTGACGTCTGAAAGCTGTCAAAGCCGTAGAACTCATCGAGGTCGTTGTTTTGACAGGTTATGGCTCCCGTAATTCTAAACGAGCGAGAAGTTATGGCCGTCCGAATAATCGATATCTACAGGGTGCAACATCCACGGTGCAAGGTGCAACATCCGTCCGAAATGGCGAAACAGTGCCGTACAACCTTTAGAAATTCGTGCATGGATTTGAAACGGAACAGTACCATGGTGCACCACTCTCCAGCGATGGGAAGTCGAAGACGGGCCACGGTAATCCCGTTTTACCGTAAAAATCCACGTGTCGAAAAAACGAAGGGTAAAAAACTTACGAGACCCGATTGAGATTCGGGTTGTCCTTTTTGGGCATTAGTCTATCCATTGACGGCTGAAAGCTGTCAAAGCCGTAGAACTCATCGAGGCCTTCGTTTTGATAGGTTATGGCTCCCGTAACTCTAAACGAGCGAGAAGTTATGGCCGTCCGAATAATCGATATCTACAGGGTGCAACATCCACGGTGCAAGGTGCAGCATCCGTCCGAAATGGCGAAACAGTACCGTACGACTTTTAGAAATGAATGCATAGATTTGAAACGGAACAGTACCATGGTGCACCACTATTCAGCGATGGGAAGTCGAAGACGGGCCACGGTAATCCAGTTTTACCGTAAAAATCCACGTGTCGAAAAAACGAAGGGTAAAAAACTTACGAGACCCGATTGAGATTCGGTCTGTCGTTTTTGGGCATTAATCTATCCTTTGACGGCTGAAAGTTGTCAAACCCGTAGAACTCATCGAGGCCTTCGTTTTGACAGGTTATGGCTCCCGTAACTCTAAACGAGCAAGAAGTTATGGTCGTCCGAATAATCGATATCTACAGGGTGCAACATCCATGGTGCAAGGTGCAACATCCGTCCGAAATGGCGATACGGTGCCGTACGACCTTTAGAAATTCGTGCATGGATTTGAAACAGAACAGTACCATGGTGCACCACTCTCCAGAGATGGTAAATCGAAGACCAGCCACCGTAATCCCGTTTTACCGTAAAAATCCACGTGTCGAAAAAACGAAGGGTAAAAAACTTACGAGACCCGATTGAGATTTGGGTTGTCCTTTTTTGGCATTAATCTATCCGTTGACGGCTGAAAACTGTCAAAGCCGTAGAATTCATCGAGGCCTTCGTTTTGACAGGTTATGGCTCCCGTAACTCTAAACGAGCGAGAAGTTATGGTCGCCCGAATAATCGATATCTACTGGGTGCAACATCCACGGTGCAAGGTGCAACATCCGTCCGAAATGGAGAAACAGTGCCGTACGACCTTGAGAAATTCGTGCATGGATTTGAAACGGAACAGTACCATGGTGCACCACTCTCTAGCGATGGTAAATCGAAGACCAGCCACCGTAATCCCGTTTTACCGTAAAAATCCACGTGTAGAAAAAACGAAGGGTAAAAAACTTACGAGACCCGATTGAGATTCGGGTTGTCCTTTTTGGGCATTAATCTATCCGTTGACGGCTGAAAGCTGTCAAAGCAGTAGAACTCATCGAGGCCTTCGTTTTGACAGGTTATGGCTCCCGTAACACTAAACGAGCGAGAAGTTATGGCCGTCCGAATAATCGATATCTACAGGGTGCAACATCCACGGTGCAAGGTGCAACATCCGTCCAAAATGGCGAAACAGTGCCGTAGGACCTTTAGAAATTCGTGCATGGATTTGAAACGGAACAGTACCATGGTGCACCACTCTCCAGCGATGGTAAATCGAAGACCAGCCACCGTAATCCCGTTTTGCCGTAAAAATCCACGTGTCGAAAAAACGAAGGGTAAAAAACATACGAGACCCGATTGAGATTCGGGTTGTCCTTTTTGGGCATTAATCTATCCATTGACAGCTGAAAGCTGTCAAAGCCGTAGAACACATCGAGGCCTTCGTTTTGACAGGTTATGGCTCCCGTAACTCTAAACGAGCGAGAAGTTATGGCCGTCCGAATAATCGATATCTACAGGGTGCAACATCCACGGTGCAAGGTGCAGCATCCGTCCGAAATGGCGAAACAGTACCGTACGACTTTTAGAAATGAATGCATAGATTTGAAACGGAACAGTACCATGGTGCACCACTCTTCAGCGATGGGAAGTCGAAGACGGGCCACGGTAATCCAGTTTTACCGTAAAAATCCACGTGTCGAAAAAACGAAGGGTAAAAAACTTACGAGACCCGATTGAGATTCGGGTTGTCCTTTTTGGGCATTAGTCTATCCGTTGACGGCTGAAAGCTGTCAAAGCCGTAGAACACATCGAGGCCTTCGTTTTGACAGGTTATGGCTCCCGTAACTCTAAACGAGCGAGAAGTTATGGCCGTCCGAATAATCGATATCTACAGGGTGCAACATCCACGGTGCAAGGTGCAGCATCCGTCCGAAATGGCGAAACAGTACCGTACGAATTTTAGAAATGAATGCATCGATTTGAAACGGAACAGTACCATGGTGCACCACTCTTCAGCGATGGGAAGTCGAAGACGGGCCACGGTAATCAAGTTTTACCGTAAAAATCCACGTGTCGAAAAAACGAAGGGTAAAAAACTTACGAGACCCGATTGAGATTCGGTTTGTCGTTTTTGGGCATTAATCTATCCTTTGACGGCTGAAAGCTGTCAAAGCCGTAGAACTCATCGAGGCCTTCGTTTTGACAGGTTATGGCTCTCGTAACTCTAAACGAGCAAGAAGTTATGGTCGTCCGAATAATCGATATCTACAGGGTGCAACATCCATGGTGCAAGGTGCAACATCCGTCCGAAATGGCGATACGGTGCCGTACGACCTTTAGAAATTCGTGCATGGATTTGAAACAGAACAGTACCATGGTGCACCACTCTCCAGAGATGGTAAATCGAAGACCAGCCACCGTAATCCCGTTTTACCGTAAAAATCCATGTGTCGAAAAAACGAAGGGTAAAAAACTTACGAGACCCGATTGAGATTCGGGTTGTCCTTTTTTGGCATTAATCTATCCGTTGACGCCTGAAAACTGTCAAAGCCGTAGAATTCATCGAGCCCTTCGTTTTGACAGGTTATGGCTCCCGTAACTCTAAACGAGCGAGAAGTTATGGCCGTCCGAATAATCGATATCTACAGGGTGCAACATCCACGGTGCAAGGTGCAACATCCGTCCGAAATGGCGAAACAGTGCCGTACGACCTTGAGAAATTCGTGCATGGATTTGAAACGGAACATTACCATGGTGCACCGCTCTCTAGCGATGGTAAATCGAAGACCAGCCACCGTAATCCCGTTTTACCGTAAAAATCCACGTGTAGAAAAAACGAAGGGTAAAAAACTTACGAGACCCGATTGAGATTCGGGTTGTCCTTTTTGGGAATTAATCTATCCGTTGACGGCTGAAAGCTGTCAAAGCAGTAGAACTCATTGAGGCCTTCATTTTGACAGGTTATGGCTCCCGTAACACTAAACGAGCGAGAAGTTATGGCCGTCCGAATAATCGATATCTACAGGGTGCAACATCCACGGTGCAAGGTGCAACATCCGTCCAAAATGGCGAAACAGTGTCGTAGGACCTTTAGAAATTCGTGCATGGATTTGAAACGGAACAGTACCATGGTGCACCACTCTCCAGCGATGGTAAATCGAAGACCAGCCACCGTAATCCCGTTTTGCCGTAAAAATCCACGTGTCGAAAAAACGAAGGGTAAAAAACATACGAGACCCGATTGAGATTCGGGTTGTCCTTTTTGGGCATTAATCTATCCATTGACAGCTGAAAGCTGTCAAAGCCGTAGAACTCATCGAGGCCTTCGTTTTGACAGGTTATGGCTCCCGTAACTCTAAACGAGCGAGAAGTTATGGCCGTCCGAATAATCGATATCTACAGGGTGCAACATCCACGGTGCAAGGTGCAGCATCCGTCCGAAATGGCGAAACAATACCGTACGACTTTTAGAAATGAATGCATAGATTTGAAACGGAACAGTACCATGGTGCACCACTCTTCAGCGATGGGAAGTCGAAGACGGGCCACGGTAATCCAGTTTTACCGTAAAAATCCACGTGTCGAAAAAACGAAGGGTAAAAAACTTACGAGACCCGATTGAGATTCGGGTTGTCCTTTTTGGGCATTAGTCTATCCGTTGACGGCTGAAAGCTGTCAAAGCCGTAGAACTCATCGAGGCCTTCGTTTTGACAGGTTATGGCTCCCGTAACTCTAAACGAGCGAGAAGTTATGGCCGTCCGAATAATCGATATCTACAGGGTGCAACATCCACGGTGCAAGGTGCAGCATCCGTCCGAAATGGCGAAACAGTACCGTACGAATTTTAGAAATGAATGCATCGATTTGAAACGGAACAGTACCATGGTGCACCACTCTTCAGCGATGGGAAGTCGAAGACGGGCCACGGTAATCAAGTTTTACCGTAAAAATCCACGTGTCGAAAAAACGAAGGGTAAAAAACTTACGAGACCCGATTGAGATTCGGTTTGTCGTTTTTGGGCATTAATCTATCCTTTGACGGCTGAAAGCTGTCAAAGCCGTAGAACTCATCGAGGCCTTCGTTTTGACAGGTTATGGCTCTCGTAACTCTAAACGAGCAAGAAGTTATGGTCGTCCGAATAATCGATATCTACAGGGTGCAACATCCATGGTGCAAGGTGCAACATCCGTCCGAAATGGCGATACGGTGCCGTACGACCTTTAGAAATTCGTGCATGGATTTGAAACAGAACAGTACCATGGTGCACCACTCTCCAGAGATGGTAAATCGAAGACCAGCCACCGTAATCCCGTTTTACCGTAAAAATCCATGTGTCGAAAAAACGAAGGGTAAAAAACTTACGAGACCCGATTGAGATTCGGGTTGTCCTTTTTTGGCATTAATCTATCCGTTGACGCCTGAAAACTGTCAAAGCCGTAGAATTCATCGAGCCCTTCGTTTTGACAGGTTATGGCTCCCGTAACTCTAAACGAGCGAGAAGTTATGGCCGTCCGAATAATCGATATCTACAGGGTGCAACATCCACGGTGCAAGGTGCAACATCCGTCCGAAATGGCGAAACAGTGCCGTACGACCTTGAGAAATTCGTGCATGGATTTGAAACGGAACATTACCATGGTGCACCGCTCTTTAGCGATGGTAAATCGAAGACCAGCCACCGTAATCCCGTTTTACCGTAAAAATCCACGTGTAGAAAAAACGAAGGGTAAAAAACTTACGAGACCCGATTGAGATTCGGGTTGTCCTTTTTGGGAATTAATCTATCCGTTGACGGCTGAAAGCTGTCAAAGCAGTAGAACTCATTGAGGCCTTCATTTTGACAGGTTATGGCTCCCGTAACACTAAACGAGCGAGAAGTTATGGCCGTCCGAATAATCGATATCTACAGGGTGCAACATCCACGGTGCAAGGTGCAACATCCGTCCAAAATGGCGAAACAGTGTCGTAGGACCTTTAGAAATTCGTGCATGGATTTGAAACGGAACAGTACCATGGTGCACCACTCTCCAGCGATGGTAAATCGAAGACCAGCCACCGTAATTCCGTTTTGCCGTAAAAATCCACGTGTCGAAAAAACGAAGGGTAAAAAACATACGAGACCCGATTGAGATTCGGGTTGTCCTTTTTGGGCATTAATCTATCCATTGACAGCTGAAAGCAGTCAAAGCCGTAGAACTCATCGAGGCCTTCGTTTTGACAGGTTATGGCTCCCGTAACTCTAAACGAGCGAGAAGTTATGGCCGTCCGAATAATCGATATCTACAGGGTGCAACATCCACGGTGCAAGGTGCAGCATCCGTCCGAAATGGCGAAACAGTACCGTACGACTTTTAGAAATGAATGCATAGATTTGAAACGGAACAGTACCATGGTGCACCACTCTTCAGCGATGGGAAGTCGAAGACGGGCCACGGTAATCCAGTTTTACCGTAAAAATCCACGTGTCGAAAAAACGAAGGGTAAAAAACTTACGAGACCCGATTGAGATTCGGGTTGTCCTTTTTGGGCATTAGTCTATCCGTTGACGGCTGAAAGCTGTCAAAGCCGTAGAACTCATCGAGGCCTTCGTTTTGACAGGTTATGGCTCCCGTAACTCTAAACGAGCGAGAAGTTATGGCCGTCCGAATAATCGATATCTACAGGGTGCAACATCCACGGTGCAAGGTGCAGCATCCGTCCGAAATGGCGAAACAATACCGTACGAATTTTAGAAATGAATGCATCGATTTGAAACGGAACAGTTCCATGGTGCACCACTCTTCAGCGATGGGAAGTCGAAGACGGGCCACGGTAATCCAGTTTTACCGTAAAAATCCACGTGTCGAAAAAACGAAGGGTAAAAAACTTACGAGACCCGATTGAGATTCGGTTTGTCGTTTTTGGGCATTAATCTATCCTTTGACGGCTGAAAGCTGTCAAAGCCGTAGAACTCATCGAGGCCTTCGTTTTGACAGGTTATGGCTCTCGTAACTCTAAACGAGCAAGAAGTTATGGTCGTCCGAATAATCGATATCTACAGGGTGCAACATCCATGGTGCAAGGTGCAACATCCGTCCGAAATGGCGATACGGTGCCGTACGACCTTTAGAAATTCGTGCATGGATTTGAAACAGAACAGTACCATGGTGCACCACTCTCCAGAGATGGTAAATCGAAGACCAGCCACCGTAATCCCGTTTTACCGTAAAAATCCATGTGTCGAAAAAATGAAGGGTAAAAAACTTACGAGACCCGATTGAGATTCGGGTTGTCCTTTTTTGGCATTAATCTATCCGTTGACGCCTGAAAACTGTCAAAGCCGTAGAATTCATCGAGCCCTTCGTTTTGACAGGTTATGGCTCCCGTAACTCTAAACGAGCGAGAAGTTATGGCCGTCCGAATAATCGATATCTACAGGGTGCAACATCCACGGTGCAAGGTGCAACATCCGTCCGAAATGGCGAAACAGTGCCGTACGACCTTGAGAAATTCGTGCATGGATTTGAAACGGAACATTACCATGGTGCACCACTCTCTAGCGATGGTAAATCGAAGACCAGCCACCGTAATCCCGTTTTACCGTAAAAATCCACGTGTAGAAAAAACGAAGGGTAAAAAACTTACGAGACCCGATTGAGATTCGGGTTGTCCTTTTTGGGAATTAATCTATCCGTTGACGGCTGAAAGCTGTCAAAGCAGTAGAACTCATTGAGGCCTTCGTTTTGACAGGTTATGGCTCCCGTAACACTAAACGAGCGAGAAGTTATGGCCGTCCGAATAATCGATATCTACAGGGTGCAACATCCACGGTGCAAGGTGCAACATCCGTCCAAAATGGCGAAACATTGTCGTAGGACCTTCAGAAATTCGTGCATGGATTTGAAACGGAACAGTACCATGGTGCACCACTCTCCAGCGATGGTAAATCGAAGACCAGCCACCGTAATCTCGTTTTGCCGTAAAAATCCACGTGTCGAAAAAACGAAGGGTAAAAAACTTACGAGACCCGATTGAGATTCAGGTTGTCCTTTTTGGGCATTAATCTATCCATTGACAGCTAAAAGCTGTCAAAGCCGTAGAACTCATCGAGGCCTTCGTTTTGACAGGTTATGGCTCCCGTAACTCTAAACGAGCGAGAAGTTATGGCCGTCCGAATAATCGATATCTACAGGGTGCAACATCCACGGTGCAAGGTGCAGCATCCGTCCGAAATGGCGAAACAGTACCGTACGACTTTTAGAAATGAATGCATAGATTTGAAACGGAACAGTACCATGGCGCACCACTCTTCAGCGATGGGAAGTCGAAGACGGGCCACGGTAATCCAGTTTTACCGTAAAAATCCACGTGTCGAAAAAACGAAGGGTAAAAAACTTACGAGACCCGATTGAGATTCGGTTTGTCGTTTTTGGGCATTAATCTATCCTTTGACGGCTGAAAGCTGTCAAAGCCGTAGAACTCATCGAGGCCTTCGTTTTGACAGATCATGGCTCCCGTAACTCTAAACGAGCAAGAAGTTATGGTCGTCCGAATAATCGATATCTACAGGGTGCAACATCCATGGTGCAAGGTGCAACATCCGTCCGAAATGGCGATACGGTGCCGTACGACCTTGAGAAATTCGTGCATGGATTTGAAACGGAACAGTACCATGGTGCACCACTCTCCAGCGATGGTAAATCGAAGACCAGCCACCGTAATCCCGTTTTGCCATAAAAATCCACGTGTCGAAAAAACGAAGGGTAAAAAACTCACGGGACCCGATTGAGATTCGGGTTGTCCTTTTTGGGCATTAATCTATCCATTGACAGCTGAAAGCTGTCAAAGCCGTAGAACTCATCGAGGCCTTCGTTTTGACAGGTTATGGCTCCCGTAACTCTAAACGAGCGAGAAGTTATGGCCGTCCGAATAATCGATATCTACAGGGCGCAACATCAACGGTGCAAGGTGCAGCATCCGTCCGAAATGGCGAAACAGTACCGTACGAATTTTAGAAATGAATGCATCGATTTGAAACGGAACAGTACCATGGTGCACCACTCTTCAGCGATGGGAAGTCGAAGACGGGCCACGGTAATCCAGTTTTACCGTAAAAATCCACGTGTCGAAAAAACGAAGGGTAAAAAACTTACGAGACCCGATTGAGATTCGGTTTGTCGTTTTTGGGCATTAATCTATCCTTTGACGGCTGAAAGCTATCAAAGCCGTAGAACTCATCGAGGCCTTCGTTTTGACAGGTTATGGCTCCCGTAACTCTAAACGAGCAAGAAGTTATGGTCGTCCGAATAATCGATATCTACAGGGTGCAACATCCATGGTGCAAGGTGCAACATCCGTCCGAAATGGCGATACGGTGCCGTACGACCTTGAGAAATTCGTGCATGGATTTGAAACGGAACAGTACCATGGTGCACCACTCTCCAGCGATGGTAAATCGAAGACCAGCCACCGTAATCCCGTTTTGCCATAAAAATCCACGTGTCGAAAAAACGAAGGGTAAAAAACTCACGGGACCCGATTGAGATTCGGGTTGTCCTTTTTGGGCATTAATCTATCCATTGACAGCTGAAAGCCATCAAAGCCGTAGAACTCATCGAGGCCTTCGTTTTGACATGTTATGGCTCCCGTAACTCTAAACGAGCGAGAAGTTATGGCCGTCCGAATAATCGATATCTACAGGGCGCAACATCCACGGTGCAAGGTGCAGCATCCGTCCGAAATGGCGAAACAGTACCGTACGAATTTTAGAAATGAATGCATCGATTTGAAACGGAAAAGTACCATGGTGCACCACTCTTCAGCGATGGGAAGTCGAAGACGGGCCACGGTAATCCAGTTTTACCGTAAAAATCCACGTGTCGAAAAAACGAAGGGTAAAAAACTTACGAGACCCGATTGAGATTCGGTTTGTCGTTTTTGGGCATTAATCTATCCTTTGACGGCTGAAAGCTGTCAAAGCCGTAGAACTCATCGAGGCCTTCGTTTTGACAGGTTATGGCTCTCGTAACTCTAAACGAGCAAGAAGTTATGGTCGTCCGAATAATCGATATCTACAGGGTGCAACATCCATGGTGCAAGGTGCAACATCCGTCCGAAATGGCGATACGGTGCCGTACGACCTTTAGAAATTCGTGCATGGATTTGAAACAGAACAGTACCATGGTGCACCACTCTCCAGAGATGGTAAATCGAAGATCAGCCACCGTAATCCCGTTTTACCGTAAAAATCCATGTGTCGAAAAAACGAAGGGTAAAAAACTTACGAGACCCGATTGAGATTCGGGTTGTCCTTTTTTGGCATTAATCTATCCGTTGACGGCTGAAAACTGTCAAAGCCGTAGAATTCATCGAGCCCTTCGTTTTGACAGGTTATGGCTCCCGTAACTCTAAACGAGCGAGAAGTTATGGCCGTCCGAATAATCGATATCTACAGGGTGCAACATCCACGGTGCAAGGTGCAACATCCGTCCGAAATGGCGAAACAGTGCCGTACGACCTTGAGAAATTCGTGCATGGATTTGAAACGGAACATTACCATGGTGCACCACTCTCTAGCGATGGTAAATCGAAGACCAGCCACCGTAATCCCGTTTTACCGTAAAAATCCACGTGTAGAAAAACGAAGGGTAAAAAACTTACGAGACCCGATTGAGATTCGGGTTGTCCTTTTTGGGAATTAATCTATCCGTTGACGGCTGAAAGCTGTCAAAGCAGTAGAACTCATCGAGGCCTTCGTTTTGACAGGTTATGGCTCCCGTAACACTAAACGAGCGAGAAGTTATGGCCGTCCGAATAATCGATATCTACAGGGTGCAACATCCATGGTGCAAGGTGCAACATCCGTCCAAAATGGCGAAACAGTGTCGTAGGACCTTTAGAAATTCGTGCATGGATTTGAAACGGAACAGTACCATGGTGCACCACTCTCTAGCGATGGTAAATCGAAGACCAGCCACCGTAATCCCGTTTTGCCGTAAAAATCCACGTGTCGAAAAAACGAAGGGTAAAAAACTTACGAGACCCGATTGAGATTCAGGTTGTCCTTTTTGGGCATTAATCTATCCATTGACAGTTGAAAGCTGTCAAAGCCGTAGAACTCATCGAGGCCTTCGTTTTGACAGGTTATGGCTCCCGTAACTCTAAACGAGCGAAAAGTTATGGCCGTCCGAATAATCGATATCTACAGGGTGCAACATCCACGGTGCAAGGTGCAGCATCCGTCCGAAATGGCGAAACAGCACCGTACGACTTTTAGAAATGAATGCATAGATTTGAAACGGAACAGTACCATGGTGCACCACTCTTCAGCGATGGGAAGTCGAAGACGGGCCACGGTAATCCAGTTTTACCGTAAAAATCCACGTGTCGAAAAAACGAAGGGTAAAAAACTTACGAGACCCGATTGAGATTCGGTTTGTCGTTTTTGGGCATTAATCTATCCTTTGACGGCTGAAAGCTGTCAAAGCCGTAGAACTCATCGAGGCCTTCGTTTTGACAGGTTATGGCTCCCGTAACTCTAAACGAGCAAGAAGTTATGGTCGTCCGAATAATCGATATCTACAGGGTGCAACATCCATGGTGCAAGGTGCAACATCCGTCCGAAATGGCGATACGGTGCCGTACGACCTTGAGAAATTCGTGCATGGATTTGAAACGGAACAGTACCATGGTGCACCACTCTCCAGCGATGGTAAATCGAAGACCAGCCACCGTAATCCCGTTTTGCCATAAAAATCCACGTGTCGAAAAAACGAAGGGTAAAAAACTCACGGGACCCGATTGAGATTCGGGTTGTCCTTTTTGGGCATTAATCTATCCATTGACAGCTGAAAGCTGTCAAAGCCGTAGAACTCATCGAGGCCTTCGTTTTGACAGGTTATGGCACCCGTAACTCTAAACGAGCGAGAAGTTATGGCCGTCCGAATAATCGATATCTACAGGGTGCAACATCCACGGTGCAAGGTGCAGCATCCGTCCGAAATGGCGAAACAGTGCCGTACGAATTTTAGAAATGAATGCATCGATTTGAAACGGAACAGTACCATGGTGCACCACTCTTCAGCGATGGGAAGTCGAAGACGGGCCACGGTAATCCAGTTTTACCGTAAAAATCCACGTGTCGAAAAAACGAAGGGTAAAAAACTTACGAGACCCGATTGAGATTCGGTTTGTCGTTTTTGGGCATTAATCTATCCTTTGACGGCTGAAAGCTGTCAAAGCCGTAGAACTCATCGAGGCCTTCGTTTTGACAGGTTATGGCTCTCGTAACTCTAAACGAGCAAGAAGTTATGGTCGTCCGAATAATCGATATCTACAGGGTGCAACATCCATGGTGCAAGGTGCAACATCCGTCCGAAATGGCGATACGGTGCCGTACGACCTTTAGAAATTCGTGCATGGATTTGAAACAGAACAGTACCATGGTGCACCACTCTCCAGAGATGGTAAATCGAAGACCAGCCACCGTAATCCCGTTTTACCGTAAAAATCCATGTGTCGAAAAAACGAAGGGTAAAAAACTTACGAGACCCGATTGAGATTCGGGTTGTCCTTTTTTGGCATTAATCTATCCGTTGACGGCTGAAAACTGTCAAAGCTGTAGAATTCATCGAGCCCTTCGTTTTGACAGGTTATGGCTCCCGTAACTCTAAACGAGCGAGAAGTTATGGCCGTCCGAATAATCGATATCTACAGGGTGCAACATCCACGGTGCAAGGTGCAACATCCGTCCGAAATGGCGAAACAGTGCCGTACGACCTTGAGAAATTCGTGCATGGATTTGAAACGGAACAGTACCATGGTGCACCACTCTCTAGCGATGGTAAATCGAAGACCAGCCACCGTAATCCCGTTTTACCGTAAAAATCCACGTGTAGAAAAAACGAAGGGTAAAAAACTTACGAGACCCGATTGAGATTCGGGTTGTCCTTTTTGGGAATTAATCTATCCGTTGACGGCTGAAAGCTGTCAAAGCAGTAGAACTCATCGAGGCCTTCGTTTTGACAGGTTATGGCTCCCGTAACACTAAACGAGCGAGAAGTTATGGCCGTCCGAATAATCGATATCTACAGGGTGCAACATCCACGGTGCAAGGTGCAACATCCGTCCAAAATGGCGAAACAGTGCCGTAGGACCTTTAGAAATTCGTGCATGGATTTGAAACGGAACAGTACCATGGTGCACCACTCTCCAGCGATGGTAAATCGAAGACCAGCCACCGTAATCCCGTTTTGCCGTAAAAATCCACGTGTCGAAAAAACGAAGGGTAAAAAACTTACGAGACCCGATTGAGATTCGGGTTGTCCTTTTTGGGCATTAATCTATCCATTGACAGCTGAAAGCTGTCAAAACCGTAGAACTCATCGAGGCCTTCGTTTTGACAGGTTATGGCTCCCGTAACTCTAAACGAGCGAGAAGTTATGGCCGTCCGAATAATCGATATCTACAGGGTGCAACATCCACGGTGCAAGGTGCAGCATCCGTCCGAAATGGCGAAACAGTACCGTACGACTTTTAGAAATGAATGCATAGATTTGAAACGGAATAGTACCATGGTGCACCACTCTTCAGCGATGGGAAGTCGAAGACGGGCCACGGTAATCCAGTTTTACCGTAAAAATCCACGTGTCGAAAAAACGAAGGGTAAAAAACTTACGAGACCCGATTGAGATTCGGTTTGTCGTTTTTGGGCATTAATCTATCCTTTGACGGCTGAAAGCTGTCAAAGCCGTAGAACTCATCGAGGCCTTCGTTTTAACAGGTTATGGCTCCCGTAACTCTAAACGAGCGAGAAGTTATTGCCGTCCGAATAATCGATATCTACAGGGTGCAACATCCACGGTGCAAGGTGCAGCATCCGTCCGAAATGGCGAAACAGTACCGTACGACTTTTAGAAATGAATGCATAGATTTGAAACGGAACAGTACCATGGTGCACCACTCTTCAGCGATGGGAAGTCGAAGACGGGCCACGGTAATCCAGTTTTACCGTAAAAATCCACGTGTCGAAAAAACGAAGGGTAAAAAACTTACGAGACCCGATTGAGATTCGGGTTGTCCTTTTTTTGCATTAATCTATCCGTTGACGGCTGAAAACTGTCAAAGCAGTAGAATTCATCGAGGCCTTCATTTTGACAGTTTATGGCTCCCGTAACTCTAAACGAGCGAGAAGTTATGGCCGTCCGAATAATCGATATCTACAGGGTGCAACATCCACGGTGCAAGGTGCAACATCCGTCCGAAATGGCGAAACAGTGCCGTACGACCTTGAGAAATTCGTGCATGGATTTGAAACCGAACAGTACCATGGTGCACCACTCTCTAGCGATGGTAAATCGAAGACCAGCCGCCGTAATCCCGTTTTACCGTAAAAATCCACGTGTAGAAAAAACGAAGGGTAAAAAACTTACGAGACCCGATTGAGATTCGGGTTGTCCTTTTTGGGCATTAATCTATCCGTTGACGGCTGAAAGCTGTCAAAGCAGTAGAACTCATCGAGGCCTTCGTTTTGACAGGTTATGGCTCCCGTAGCACTAAACGAGCGAGAAGTTATGGCCGTCCGAATAATCGATATCTACAGGGTGCAACATCCACGGTACAAGGTGCAACATCCGTCCGAAAATGGCGAAACAGTGACGTATGACTTTTAGAAATGCATGCATGGATTTAAAACGGAACAGTACCATGGTGCGCCACTCTCCAGCGATGGGAAGTCGAAGACGGGCCACGGTAATCCCGTTTTACCGTAAAAATCCACGTGTCGAAAAAACGAAGGGTAAAAAACTTACGAGACCCGATTGAGATTCGGGTTGTCCTTTTTTGGCATTAATCTATCCGTTGACGGCTGAAAACTGTCAAAGCAGTAGAATTCATCGAGGCCTTCGTTTTGACAGTTTATGGCTCCCGTAACTCTAAACGAGCGAGAAGTTATGGCCGTCCGAATAATCGATATCTACAGGGTGCAACATCCACGGTGCAAGGTGCAACATCCGTCCGAAATGGCGAAACAGTGCCGTACGACCTTGAGAAATTCGTGCATGGATTTGAAACCGAACAGTACCATGGTGCACCACTCTCTAGCGATGGTAAATCGAAGACCGGCCGCCGTAATCCCGTTTTACCGTAAAAATCCACGTGTAGAAAAAACGAAGGGTAAAAAACTTACGAGACCCGATTGAGATTCGGGTTGTCCTTTTTGGGCATTAATCTATCCGTTGACGGCTGAAAGCTGTCAAAGCCGTAGAACTCATCGAGGCCTTCGTTTTGACAGGTTATGGCTCCCGTAACTCTAAACGAGCCAGAAGTTATGGCCGTCCGAATAATCGATGTCTACAGGGTGCAACATCCACGGTGCAAGATGCAACATCCGTCCGAAATGGCAAAACAGCGTCGTACGACTTTTAAAAATGCGTGCATCGATTTGAAACGGAACCGTACCATGGTGCACCACTCTTCAGCGATGGGAAGTCGAAGACGGGCCACCGTAATCCCGTTTTACCGTAAAAATCCACGTGTCGAAAAAACGAAGGGTAAAAAACTTACGAGACTCAATTGAGATTCGGGTTGTCCTTTTTGGGCAATAATCTTTCCGTTGACGGCTGAAAACTGTCAAAGCCGTAGAACTCATCGAGGCCTTCGTTTTGACAGTTTTGAAACGTAACAGTACCATGGTGCACCACTCTCCAGCGATGGTAAATTGAAGACCAGCCACCGTAATCCCGTTTTCCGCAAAAATCCACGTGTCGAAAAAACGAAGGGCAAAAAACTTACGAGACCCGATTGAGATTCGGGTTGTCGTTTTTGGCTATTAATCTATCCGTTGACGGCTGAAAGATGTCAAAGCCGTAGAACTCATCGCGGCCTTCGTTTTGACAGGTTATGGCTCCCGTAACTCTAAACGAGCCAAAAGTTATGGCCGTCCGAATAATCGATATCTACAGGGTGCAACATCCACGGTGCAAGGTGCAACATCCGTCCGAAATGGCGAAACAGTGTCGTACGACCTTTAAAAATTCGTGCATGGATTTGAAACGGAACAGTACCATGGTGCACCACTCTCCAGCGATGGTAAATCAAAGACCAGCCACCGTAATCCCGTTTTACCGTAAAAATCCACTTGTGAAAAAAACAAAGGGTAAAAAACTTACGGGTCCCGATTGAGATTCGGGTTGTCCTTTTTGGGCATTAATCTATCCGTTAACAGCTGAAAGCTGTCAAAGCGGTAGCACTCATCGAGGCCTTCGTTTTGACAGGTTATGGCTCCCGTAACTCTAAACGAGCAAGAAGTTATGGTCGTCCGAATAATCGATATCTACAGGGTGCAACATCCACGGTGCGAGGTGCAACATCCGTCCGAAATGGCGAAACAATGCCGTACGACCTTTAGAAATTCGTGCATGGATTCAAAACATAACAGTACCGTGGTGCACCACTCTCCAGAGATGGTAAATCAAAGACCAGCCACCGTAATCCCGTTTTACCGTAAAAATCCACGTGTCGAAAAAACGAAGGGTAAAAAACTTACGAGACCCGATTGAGATTCGGGTTGTCCTTTTTGGGCATTAATCTATCCGTTGACGGCTGAAAGCTGTCAAAGCCGTAGAACTCATCGAGGCCTTCGTTTTGACAGGTTATGGCTCCCGTAACTCTAAACGAGCGAGAAGTTATGGCCATCCGAATAATCGATATCTACAGGGTGCAACATCCACGGTGCAAGGTGCAACATCCGTCCGAAATGGCGAAACAGTGTCATATGACCTTGAGAAATTCGTGCATGGATTTGAAACAGAACAGTACCATGGTGCACCACTCTCCAGCGATGGTAAATCGAAGACCAGCCACCGTGATCCCGTTTTACCGTAAAAATCCACGTGTCGAAAAAACGAAGGGTAAAAAACTTACGAGACCCGATTGAGATTCGGGTTGTCCTTTTTGGGCATTAATCTATCCGTTGACGGCTGAAAGCTGTCAAAGCAGTAGAACTCATCGAGGCCTTTATTTTGATAGGTTATGGCTCCCGTAACACTAAACGAGCGAGAAGTTATGGCCGTCCGAATAGTCGATATCTACAGGGTGCAACATCCACGGTGCAAGGTGCAACATCCGTCCGAAATGGCGAAACAGCGCTGTATGACTTTTAGAAATGCGTGCATGGATTTAAAACGGAACTGTACCATGGTGCACCACTCTAAAGCGATGGGAAGTCGAAGACGGTCCACCGTAATCCCGTTTTACCGTAAAAATCCACGTGTCGAAAAAACGAAGGGTAAAAACCATACGAGACCCGATTGAGATTCGGGTTGTCGTTTTTGGGCATTAATCTATCCTTTGACGGCTGAAAGTTGTCAAAGCCGTAGAACTCATCGAGGACTTCGTTTTGACAGGTCATGGCTCCTGTAACTCTAAACGAGCAAGAAGTTATGGTCGTCCGAATAATCGATATCTACAGGGTGCAACATCCACGGTGCAAGGTGCAACATCCGTCCAAAATGGCGAAACAGTGACGGCGAAACAGTGCCGAACGACCTTTAGAAATTCGTGCATGGATTTGAAACGGAACAGTACCATGGTGCACCACTCTCCAGCGATGGTAAATCGAAGACCAGCCATCGTAATCCCGTTTTACCGTAAAAATACACATGTCGAAAAAACGAAGTGTAAAAAACTTACGAGACCCGATTGAGATTCGGGTTGTCCTTTTTGGGCATTAATCTATCCATTGACGGATGAAAGCTGTCAAAGCCGTAGAACTCATCGAGGCCTTCGTTTTGACAGGTTTTGGCTCCCGTAACTCTAAACGAGCGAGAAGTTATGGCCGTCCGAATAATCGATATCTACAGGGTGCAACATCCACGGTGCAAGGTGCAACATCCGTCTGAAATGGTGAAATAGTGCCGTACGACCTTGATAAATTCATGCATTGATTTGAAACGGAACAGTACCATGGTACACCACTCTCCAGCGATGGGAAGTCGAAGACGGGCCACGGTAATCCCGTTTTACCGTAAAAATCCACGTGTCGAAAAAACGAAGGTTCAAAAACTTACGAGACCCGATTGAGATTCGGGTTGTCCTTTTTGGGCATTAATCTATCCGTTGACGGCTGAAAGCTGTCAAAGCAGTAGAACACATCAAGGGCTTCGTTTTGACAGGTTATGGCTCCCGTATCTCTAAACGAGCGAGAAGTTATGGCCGTCCGAATAATCGATATCTACAGGGTGCAACATCCACGGTGCAAGGTGCAACATCCGTCCGAAATGGCAAAACAGTGCCGTATGACTTTTAGAAATGCGTGCATGGATTTGAAATGGAACAGTACCAGGGTGCACCACTCTTCAGCGATGGGAAGTCGAAGACGGGCCACGGTAATCCAGTTTTACCGTAAAAATCCATGTGTCGAAAAAACGAAGGGTAAAAAACTTACGAGACCCGATTGAGATTCGGGTTGTCGTTTTTGGGCGTTAATCTATCCTTTGACGGCTGAAAGCTGTTAAAGCCGTAGAACTCATCGAGGCCTTCGTTTTGACAGGTTATGGCTCCCGTAACTCTAAACGAGCAAGAAGTTATAGTCGTCCGAATAATCGATATCTACAGGGTGCAACATCCACGGTGCAAGGTTCAACATCCGTCCGAAATGGCGAAACAGTGTCGTACGACCTTTAGAAATTCGTGCATGGATTTGAAACAGAACAGTACCATGGTGCACCACTCTCCAGCGATGTAAATCGAAGACCAGCCACCGTAGTCCCGTTTTACAGTAAAAATCCACGTTTCGAAAAAACGAAGGGTAAAAAACTTACGAGACCCGATTGAGATTCGGGTTGTCCTTTTTGGGCATTAATCTATCCGTTGAGGGCTGAAAGCTGTAGAAATCATTGAGGCCGTTGTTTTGACAGGTTATGGCTCCCGTAACTCTAAACGAGCGAGAAGTTATGGCCGTCCGAATAATCGATATCTACAGGGTGCAACATCCACGGTGCAAGGTGCAACATCCGTCCGAAATGGCAAAACAATGTCGTACGACCTTTAGAAATTCGTGCATGGATTTGAAACGGAACAGTACCATGGTGCACCACTCTCCAGCGATGGGAAGTCGAAGACGGGCCACGGTAATCCCGTTTTACCGTAAAAATCCACATGTCGAAAAAACGAAGGGTAAAAAACTTACGAGACCCGATTGAGATTCGGGTCGTCCTTTTTGGGCATTAGTCTATCCGTTGACGGCTGAAAGCTGTCAAAGCCGTAGAACTCATCGAGGCCTTCGTTTTGACAGCTTATGGCTCCCGTAACTATAAACGAGCAATAAGTTATGGCCATTCGAATAATCGAGAACTATAGGGTGCAACATCCACGGTGCAAGATGCAACATCCGTCCGAAATGGCGAAACAGTGCCGTACGACTTTTAGAAATGCACGCATAGATTTGAAACGGAACAGTACCATGGTGCACCACTCTTCAGCGATGGGAAGTCGAAGATGGGCTACCGTAATCCCGTTTTACCGTAAAAATCCATGTGTCGAAAAAACGAAGGGTAAAAAACCTACGAGACCCGATTGAGATTCGGGTTGTCCTTTTTGGGCATTAATCTATCCATTTACGGCTCAAAGCTGTCAAAGCCGTAGAACTCATCGAGGCCTTCGTTTTGACAGGTTATGGCTCCCGTAACTCTTAACGAGCCAGAAGTTATGGCCCTCCGAATAATCGATATCTACAGGGTGCAACATCCACGGTGCAAGGTGCAACATCCGTCCGAAATGGCGAAACAGTGCCGTATGACTTTTAGAAATGCGTGCATGGATTTGAAACAGAACAGTACCATGGTGCACCACTCTCCCGCGATGGGAAGTCGAAGACGGGCCACGGTAATCCCATTTTACCGCAAAAATCCATGTGTCGAAAAAACGAAGGGTAAAAAACTTACGAGACCCGATTGAGATTCGGGTTGTCCTTTTAGGGCATTAACCTATCCGTTGACGGCTGAAAGCTGTCAAAGCCGTAGAACTCATCGAGGCCTTCGTTTTTACAGGTTATGGCTCCCGTAACTCTAAACGAGCCAGAAGTTATGGCCGTCCGAATAATCGATGTCTACAGGGTGCAACATCCACGCTGCAAGGTGCAACATCCGTCCGAAATGGCGAAACAGTGCCGTACGACTTTTAGAAATGCGTGCATGGATTTGAAACGGAACAGTACCATGGTGAACCACTCTTCCGCGATGGGAAGTCGAAGACGGGCCACCGTAATCCCGTTTTACCGTAAAAATCCACGTGTCGAAAAAACGAAGGGTAAAAAACTTACGAGACCCGATTGAGATTCGGGTTGTCCTTTTTGGGCACTAATCTATCCGTTCATGGCTGAAAGCTGTCAAAGCCGTAGAACTCGTCGAGGCCTTCGTTTTGATAGGTTATGGCTCCCGCAACTCTTAACGAGCCAGAAGTTATGGCCATCCGAATAATCGATATCTACAGGGTGCAACATCCACGGTGCAAGGTGCAACATCCATCCGAAATTACGAAACAGTGCCGTACGTCCTTCAGAAATTCGTGCATGGATTTGAAATGGAACAATACCATGGTGCACCACTCTCCAGCAATGGTAAATCGAATGCCACCACCGTAATCCCGTTTTACCGTAAAAATCCACGTGACGAAAAAACGAAGGGTAAAAAACTTACGAGACCCGATTGAGATTCGGGTTGTCCTTTTTGGGCATTAATCTATCCGTTGACGGCTGAAAGCTGTCAAAGCCGTAGAACTCATCGAGGCCTTCGTTTTGACAGGTTATGGCTCCCGTAACTCTAAACGAGCGAGAAGTTATGGCCGTCCGAATAAACGATATCTACAGGGTGCAACATCCACGGTGCAAGGTGCAACATCCGTCCGAAATGGCGAAACAGTGCCGTACGACCTTGAGAAATTCGTGCATGGATTTGGAACGGAACAGTACCATGGTGCACCACTCTCCAGCGAGGGTAAATCGAAGACCAGCCACCGTAATCCCGTTTTACCGTAAAAATCCACGTGTCGAAAAAACGAAGGGTAAAAAACTTACGAGACCCGATTGAGATTCGGGTTGTCCTTTTTGGGCATTAATCTATCCGTTGACGGCTGAAAGCTGTCAAAGCAGTAGAACTCATCGAGGCCTTCGTTTTGACAGGTTATGGCTCCCGTAACACTAAACGATCGAGAAGTTATGGCCGTCCGAATAATCGATATCTACAGGGTGCAACATCCACGGTGCAAGGTGCAACATCCGTCCGAAATGGCGAAACAGTGCCGTATGACTTTTAGAAATACGTGCATGGATTTAAAACGGAACAGTACCATGGTGCACCACTCTCCAGCGATGGGAAGTCGAAGACGGGCCACGGTAATCCCGTTTTACCGTAAAAATCCACGTGTCGAAAAAACGAAGGGTAAAAAACTTACGAGACCCGATTGAGATTCGGGTTGTCCTTTTTGGGCATTAATCTATCCGTTGACGGCTGAAAGCTGTCAAAGCAGTAGAACTCATCGAGGCCTTCGTTTTGACAGGTTATGGCTCCCGTAACACTAAACGATCGAGAAGTTATGGCCGTCCGAATAATCGATATCTACAGGGTGCAACATCCACGGTGCAAGGTGCAACATCCGTCCGAAATGGCGAAACAGTGCCGTATGACTTTTAGAAATACGTGCATGGATTTAAAACGGAACAGTACCATGGTGCACCACTCTCCAGCGATGGGAAGTCGAAGACGGGCCACGGTAATCCCGTTTTACCGTAAAAATCCACGTGTCGAAAAAACGAAGGGTAAAAAACTTACGAGACCCGATTGAGATTCGGGTTGTCCTTTTTGGGCATTAATCTATCCGTTGACGGCTGAAAGCTGTCAAAGCAGTAGAACTCATCGAGGCCTTCGTTTTGACAGGTTATGGCTCCCGTAACACTAAACGAGCGAGAAGTTATGGCCGTCCGAATAATCGATATCTACAGGGTGCAACATCCACGGTGCAAGGTGCAACATCCGTCCGAAATGGCGAAACAGTGCCGTATGACTTTTAGAAATGCGTGCATGGATTTAAAACGGAACAGTACCATGGTGCACCACTCTCCAGCGATGGGAAGTCGAAGACGGGCCACGGTAATCCCGTTTTACCGTAAAAATCCACGTGTCGAAAAAACGAAGGGTAAAAAACTTACGAGACCCGATTGAGATTCGGGTTGTCCTTTTTGGGCATTAATCTATCCATTGACGTCTGAAAGCTGTCAAAGCCGTAGAACTCATCGAGGCCTTCGTTTTGACAGGTTATGGCTCCCGTAACTCTAAACGAGCCAGAAGTTATGGCCGTCCGAATAATCGATATCTACAGGGTGCAACATCCACGGTGCAAGGTGCAACATCCGTCCGAAATGGCGAAACAGTGCCGTACGACTTTTAGAAATGCGTGCATGGATTTGAAACGGAACCGTACCATGGTGCACCACTCTTCAGAGATGGGAAGTCGAAGCCGGGCCACCGTAATCCCGTTTTACCGTAAAAATCCACGTGTCGAAAAACGAAGGGTAAAAAACTTACGAGACTCAATTGAGATTCAGGTTGTCCTTTTTGGGCACTAATCTATCCGGTGACGGCTAAAAACTGTCAAAGCCGTAGAACTCATCGAGGCCTTCGTTTTGACATGTTATGGCTCCCGTAACTCTTAACGAGCCAGAAGTTATGACCGTCCGAATAATCGATATCTACAGGGTGCAACATCCACGGTGCAAGGTGCAACATCCGTCCGAAATTACGAAACAGTGCCGTACGACCTTTAGAAATTCGTGCATGGATTTGAAACGGAACAGTACCATGGTGCACCACTCTCCAGCGATGGTAAATCGAAGACCAGCGACCGTAATCCCGTTTTACCGTAAAAATCCACGTGTCGAAAAAACGAAGGGTAAAAAACTTACGAGACCCGATTGAGATTCGGGTTGTCGTTTTTGGCTATTAATCTATCCGTTGACGGCTGAAAGATGTCAAAGCCGTAGAACTCATCGCGGCCTTCGTTTTGACGGGTTATGGCACCCGTAACTCTAAACGAGCCAAAAGTTATGGCCCTCCGAATAATCGATATCTATAGGGTGCAACATCCACGGTGCAAGGTGCAACATCCGTCCGAAATGGCGAAACAGTGTCGTACGACCTTTAGAAATTCGTGCATGGATTTGAAATGGAACAGTACCATGGTGCACCACTCTCCAGCGATGGTAAATCGAAGACCAGCCACCGTAATCCCGTTTTACCGTAAAAATCCACTTGTCGAAAAAACGAAGGGTAAAAAACTTACGGGTCCCGATTGAGATTCGGGTTGTCCTTTTTGGGCATTAATCTATCCGTTGACGGCTGAAAGCAGTCAAAGCGGTAGCACTCATCGAGGCCTTCGTTTTGACAGGTTATGGCTCCCGTAACTCTAAATGAGCCAAAAGTTATGGCCGTCCGAATAATCGATATCTACAGGGTGCAACATCCACGGTGCAAGGTGCAACATCCGTCCGAAATGGCGAAACAGTGTCGTATGACTTTTAGAAATGCGTGCATGGATTTGAAACAGAACAGTACCATGGTGCACCACTCTCCAGCGATGGAAAGTCGAAGACGGGCCACGGTAATCCCGTTTTACCGTAAAAATCCACGTGTCGAAAAAACGAAGGGTAAATAACTTACGAGACCCGATTGAGATTCGGGTTATCCTTTTTGGGCATTAACCTATCCGTTGACGGCTGAAAGCGGTCAAAGCCGTAGAACTCATCGAGGCCTTGGTTTTGACAGGTTATGGCTCCCGTAACTCTAAACGAGCCAGAAGTTATGGCTGTCCGAATAATTGATGTCTGCAACATCCACGGTGCAAGGTGCAACATCCGTCCGAAATGGCGAAACAGTGTCGTACGACCTTGAGAAATGCGTGCATGGATTTGAAACGGAACAGTACCATGGTGCACCACTCTCCAGCGAGGGTAAATCGAAGACCAGCCACCGTAATCCCGTTTTACCGTAAAAATCCACGTGTCGAAAAAACGAAGGGTAAAAAACTTACGAGACCCGATTGAGATTCGGGTTGTCCTTTTTGGGCATTAATCTATCCGTTGACGGCTGAAAGCTATCAAAGCAGTAGAACTCATCGAGGCCATCGTTTTGACAGGTTATGGCTCCCGTAACACTAAACGAGCGAGAAGTTATGGCCGTCCGAATAATCGATATCTACAGGGTGCAACATCCACGGTGCAAGGTGCAACATCCGTCCGAAATGGCGAAACAGTGTCGTATGACTTTTAGAAATGTGTGCATGGATTTAAAACGGAACAGTACATGGTGCACCACTCTCCAGCGATGGGAAGTCGAAGACGGGCCACGGTAATCCCGTTTTACCGTAAAAATCCACGTGTCGAAAAAACGAAGGGTAAAAAACTTACGAGACCCGATTGAGATTCGGGTTGTCCTTTTTGGGAATTAATCTATCCATTGACGTCTGAAAGCTGTCAAAGCCGTAGAACTCATCGAGGCCTTCGTTTTGACAGGTTATGGCTCCCGTAACTCTAAACGAGCCAGAAGTTATGGCCGTCCGAATAATCGATGTCTACAGGGTGCAACATCCACGGTGCAAGGTGCAACATCCGTCTGAAATGGCGAAACAGTGCCGTACGACTTTTAGAAATGCGTGCATGGATTTGAAACGGAACCGTACCATGGTGCACCACTCTTCAGCGATGGGAAGTCGAAGACGGGCCACCGTAATCCCGTTTTACCGTAAAAATCCACGTGTCGAAAAAACGAAGGGTAAAAAACTTACGAGACTTAATTGAGATTCGTGTTGTCCTTTTTGGGCACTAATCTATCCGTTGACGGCTGAAAACTGTCAAAGCCATAGAACTCATCGAGGCCTTCGTTTTGAGAAGTTATGGCTCCCGTAACTCTTAACGAGCCAGAAGTTATGGCCGTCTGAATAATCGATATCTACAGGGTGCAACATCCACGGTGCAAGGTGCAACATCCGTCCGAAATTACGAAACAGTGCCGTACGACCTTTAGAAATTCGTGCATGGATTTGAAACGGAACAGTACCATGGTGCACCACTCTCCAGCGATGGTAAATCGAAGACCAGCCACCGTAATCCCGTTTTACCGTAAAAATCCACGTGTCGAAAAAACGAAGGGTAAAAAACTTACGAGACCCGATTGAGATTCGAGTTGTTGTTTTTGGCTATTAATCATTCCGTTGTCGGCTGAAAGATGTCAAAGCCGTAGAACTCATCGCGGCCTTCGTTTTGACAGGTTATGGCTCCCGTAACTCTAAACGAGCCAAAAGTTATGGCCCTCCGAATAATCGATATCTATAGGGTGCAACATCCACGGTGCAAGGTGCAACATCCGTCCGAAATGGCGAAACAGTGTCGTACGACCTTTAGAAGTTCGTGCATGGATTTGAAACGGAACAGTACCATGGTGCACCACTCTCCAGCGATGGTAAATCGAAGACCAGCCACCGTAATCCCGTTTTACCGTAAAAATCCACTTGTCGAAAAAACGAAGGGTAAAAAACTTACGGGTCCCGACTGAGATTCGGGTTGTCCTTTTTGGGCATTAATCTATCCGTTGACGGCTGAAAGCAGTCAAAGCGGTAGCACTCATCGAGGCCTTCGTTTTGACAGGTTATGGCTCCCGTAACTCTAAATGAGCCAGAAGTTATGGCCGTCCGAATAATCGATATCTACAGGGTGCAACAACCACGGTGCAAGGTACAACATCCGTACGAAATGGCGAAACAGTGTCGTATGACTTTTAGAAATGCGTGCATAGATTTGAAACATAACAGTACCATGGTGCACCACTCTCCAGCGATGGAAAGTCGAAGACGGGCCACGGTAATCCCGTTTTACCGTAAAAATCCACGTGTCGAAAAAACGAAGGGTAAAAAACTTACGAGACCCGATTGAGATTCGGGTTATCCTTTTTGGGAATTAACCTATCCGTTGATGGCTGAAAGCTGTCAAAGCCGTAGAACTCATCGAGGCCTTGGTTTTGACAGGTTATGGCTCCCGTAACTCTAAACGAGCCAGAAGTTATGGCTGTCCGAATAATCGATGTCTACAGGGTGCAACATCCACGGTGCAAGGTGCAACATCCGTCCGAAATGGCGAAACAGTGTCGTACGACTTTTAGAAATGCGTGCATGGATTCGAAACGGAACAGTACCATGGTGCACCACTCTTCAGGGATGGGAAGTCGAATACGGGCCACCGTAATCCCGTGTTAACGTAAAAATCCACGTGTCGAAAAAACGAAGGGTAAAAAACTTACGAGACCCGATTGAGATTCGGGTTGTCCTTTTTGGGCACTAATCTATCCGTTGATGGCTGAAAGCTGTCAAAGCCGTAGAACTCATCGTGGCCTTCGTTTTGACAGATTATGGCTCCCGTTACTCTTAGCGAGCCAGAAGTTATGGCCGTCCGAATAATCGATATCTACAGGGTGCAACATCCACGGTGCAAGGTGCAACATATGTCCGAAATTATGAAACAGTGCCGTACGACCTTTAGAAATTCGTGCATGGATTTGAAACGGAACAGTACCATGGTGCACCACTCTCCAGCGATGTTAAATCGAATACCACCACCGTAATCCCGTTTTACCGTAAAAATCCACGTGTCGAAAAAACGAAGGGTAAAAAACTTACGAGACCCGATTGAGATTTGGGTTGTCCTTTTTGGGCATTAATCTATCCGTTGACAGCTGAAAGCTGTCAAAGCCGTAGAACTCATCGAGGCCTTCATTTTGACAGGTTATGGCTCCCGTCACTCTAAACGAGCCAAAAGTTATGGCCGTTCGAATAATCGATATCTACAGGGTGCAACATCCACGGTGCAAGGTGCAACATCCGTCCGAAATGAAGAAACAGTGCAGTACGACCTTTAGAAATTCGTGCATGGATTTGAAACGGAACAGTACCATGGTGCACCACTCTCCAGCGATGGTAAATCGAAGACCAGCCACCGTAATCCCGTTTTACCGTAAAAATCCGTAAAAAACTTACGAGACCCGATTGAGATTTGGGTTGTCCTTTTTGGGCATTAATCTATCCGTTGACGGCTGAAAGCTATCAAAGCCGTAGAACTCATTGAGGCCTTCATTTTTACAGGTTATGGCACCCGTAACTCTAAACGAGGCAGAAGTTATGGCCGTCTGAATAATCGATATCTACAGGGTGCAACATCCACGGTGCAAGGTGCAACATCCGTCCGAAATGGCGAAACAGTGCCGTATGACTATTAGAAATGCGTGCATGGATTTGAAACGGAACAGTACCATGGTGCACCACTCTCCCGCGATGGAAAGTCGAAGACGGGCCACGGTAATCCCATTTTACCGTAAAAATCCACGTGTCAAAAAAACGAAGGGAAAAAAACTTACGAGACCCGATTGAGATTCGGGTTGTCCTTTTTGGGCATTAACCTATCCGTTGACAGCTGAAAGCTGTCAAAGCCGTAGAACTCATCGAGGTCTTCGTTTTGACAGGTTATGGCTCCCGTAACTCTAAACGAGCCAGAAGTTATGGCCGCCCGAATAATCGATGTCTACAGGGTGCAACATCCACGGTGCAAGGTGCAACATCCGTCCGAAATGGCGAAACAGTGCCGTACGACTTTTAAAAATGCGTGCATGGATTTGAAACGGAACAGTACCATGGTGAACCACTCTTCAGCGATGGGAAGTCGAAGACGGGCCACCGTAATCCCGTTTTACCGTAAAAATCCACGTGTCGAAAAAACGAAGGGTAAAAAACTTACGAGACCCGATTGAGATTCGGGTTGTCCTTTTTGGGCACTAATCTATCCGTTCACGGCTGAAAGATGTCAAAGCCGTAGAACTCATCGAAGCCTTCGTTTTGACAGGTTATGGCTCCCGTAACTCTTAACGAGCCAGAAGTTATGGCCGTCCGAATAATCGATATCTACAGGGTGCAACATCCACGGTGCAAGGTGCAACATCCGTCCGAAATTACGAAACAGTGCCGTACGACCATTAGAAATCCGTGCATGGATTTGAAACGGAACAATACCATGGTGCACCACTCACCAACGATGGTAAATCGAAGACCACCACCGTAATCCCGTTTTACCGTAAAAATCCACGTGACGAAAAAACGAAGGATAAAAAACTTACGAGACCCGATTGAGATTCGGGTTGTCCTTTTTGGGCATTAATCTATCCGTTGACGGCTGAAAGCTGTCAAAGCCGTAGAACTCATCGAGGCCTTCGTTTTGACAGGTTATGGCTCCCGTAACTTTAAACGAGCCAAAAGTTATGGCCGTCCGAATAATCGATATCTATAGGGTGCAACATCCACGGTGCAAGGTGCAACATCCGTCCGAAATGGCGAAACAGTGCCGTACGACCTTTAGAAATGCGTGCATGGATTTGAAATGGAACAGTACCATAGTGCAACACTCTCCAACGATGGTAAATCGAAGACCAGCCACCGTAATCCCGTTTTACCGTAAAAATCCACGTGTCGAAAAAACGAAGGGTAAAAAACTTACGAGACCCGATTGAGATTCGGGTTATCCTTTTTGGGCATTAATCTGTCCGTTGATGGCTGAAAGCTGTCAAAGACGTAGAACTCATCGAGGCCTTCATTTTGACAGGTTATGGCTCCCGTAACTCTAAACGAGCCAAAAGTTATGGCCGTCCGAATAATCGATATCTACATGGTGCAACATCCACGGTGCAAGGTGCAACATCCGTCCGAAATGGCGAAACAGTACCGTATGACTTTTAGAAATGCGTGCATGGATTTGAAACAGAACAGTACCATGGTGCACCACTCTCCAGCGATGGGAAGTCGAAGACGGGCCACGGTAATCCCGTTTTACCGTAAAAATCCACGTGTCCAAAAAACGAAGGGTAAAAAACTTACGAGACCCGATTGAGATTCGGGTTGTCCTTTTTGGGCATTAACCTATCCCTTGACGGCTGAAAGCTGTCAAAGCCGTAGAACTCATCGAGGCCCTCGTTTTGACAGGTTATGGCTACCGTAACTCTAAACGAGCCAGAAGTTATGGCCGTCCGAATAATCGATATCTACATGGTGCAACATCCACGGTGCAAGGTGCAACATCCGTCCGAAATGGCGAAACAGTACCGTATGACTTTTAGAAATGCGTGCATGGATTTGAAACGGAACAGTACCATGGTGCACCACTCTCCAGCAATGGGAAGTCGAAGACAGGCCACCGTAATCCCGTTTTACCGTAAAAATCCACGTGTCGAAAAAACGAAGGGTAAAAAACTTAAGAGACCCGATTGAGATTCGGGTGTCCTTTTTAGGCATTAATCAATCTGTTGTCGGCTGAAAGCTGTCAATGCCATAGAACTCATCGAGGCCTTCGTTTTGACAGGTTATGGCTCCCGTAACTCAAAACGAGCCAGAAGTTATGGCCGTCCGATTAATCGATATCCACAGGGTGCAACATCCACGGTGCAAGGTGCAACATCCGTCCGAAATGGCGAAACAGTGCCGTACGACCTTTAGAAATGCGTGCATGGATTTGAAACGGAACAGTACCATGGTGCACCACTCTCCAGCGATGGTAAATCGAAGACCAGCCACCGTAATCCCGTTTTACCGTAAAAATCCTCTTGTCGAAAAAACGAAGGGTAAAAAACTTACGAGACCCGATTGAGATTTGGGTTGTCCTTTTTGGGCATTAATCTATCCGTTGATGGCTGAAAGCTGTCAAAGCCGTAGAACTCATCGAGGCCTTCATTTTGACAGGTTATGGCTCCCGTAACTCTAAACGAGCCAGAAGTTATGGCCGCCCGAATAATCGATGTCCACAGGGTGCAACATCCACGGTGCAAGGTGCAACATCCGTCAGAAATGGCGAAACAGTGTCGTACGACTTTTAAAAATGCGTGCATGGATTTGAAACGGAACAGTACCATGGTGAGCCACTCTTCAGCGATGGGAAGTCGAAGACGGGCCACCGTAATCCCGTTTTACCATAAAAATCCACGTGTCGAAAAAACGAAGGGTAAAAAACTTACGAGACCCGATTGAGATTCGGGTTGTCCTTTTTGGGCACTAATCTATCCGTTCATGGCTGAAAGCTGTCAAAGCCGTAGAACTCATCGAGGCCTTCGTTTTGACAGGTTATGGCTACCGTAACTCTAAACGAGCCAGAAGTTATGGCCGTCCGAATAATCGATGTCTATTGGGTGCAACATCCACGGTGCAAGGTGCAACATCCGTCCGAAATGGCGAAACAGTGCTGTACGACTTTTAGAAATGCGTGCATGGATTTGAAACGGAACAGTACCATGGTGCACCACTCTCAGCGATGGGAAGTCGAAGACGTGCCACCGTAATCCCATTTTACCGTAAAAATCCACGTGTCGAAAAAACGAAGGGTAAAAAACTTACGAGACCCGATTGAGATTCGGGTTGTCCTTTTTGGGCACTAATCTATCCATTGACGGCTGAAAGCTGTCAAAGCCGTAGAACTCATCGAGGCCTTCGTTTTGACAGGTTATGGCTCCCGTAACTCTTAACGAGCCAGAAGTTATGGTCATCCGAATAATCGATATCTACAGGGTGCAACATCCACGGTGCAAGGTGCAACATCCGTCCGAAATTATGAAACAGTGCCGTACGACCTTTAGAAATTCGTGCATGGATTTGAAACGGAACAGTACCATGGTGCACCACTCTCTAGCGGTGGTAAATCGAAGACCACCACCGTAATCCCTTTTTCCTCAAAAATCCACGTGTCGAAAAAACGAAGGGTAAAAAACTTACGAGACCCGATTGAGATTTGGGTTGTCCTTTTTGGGCATTAATCTATCCATTGACGGCTGAAAGCTATCAAAGCCGTAGAACTCATCGAGGCCTTCGTTTTGACAGGTTATGGCTCCCGTAACTCTAAACGAGCCAAAAGTTATGGCCGTCCGAATAATCGATATCTACAGGGTGCAACATCCACGGTGCAAGGTGCAACATCCGTTCGAAATGGCGAAACAGTGCCGTACAACCTTTAGAAATTCGTACATGGATTTGAAACGGAACAGTACCATGGTGCACCACTCTCCAGCGATGGTAAATCGAAGACCAGCCATCGTAATCCCGTTTTACCGTAAAAATCCACTTGTCGAAAAAACGAAGGGTAAAAAACTTACGAGACCCGATTGAGATTCGGGTTGTCCTTTTTGGGCATTAATCTATCCGTTGACGGCTGAAAGCTGTTGAAGCCGTGGAACTCATCGAGGCCTTCATTTTGACAGGTTATGGCTCCCGTAACTCTAAACGAGCCCGAAGTTATGGCCGTCCGAATAATCGATATCTATAGGGTGCAACATCCACGGTGCAAGGTGCAACATCCGTCCGAGATGGCGAAACAGTGCCGTATGACTTGTAGAAATGCGTGCATGGATTTGAAACGGAACAGTACCTTGGTGCACCACTCTCCAGCGATGGGAAGTCGAAGACGGGCCACGGTAATCCCATTTTACCGTAAAAATCCACGTGTCGAAAAAACGAAGGGTAAAAAACTTACGAAACCCGATTGAGATTCGGGTTGTCCTTTTTGGGCATTAACCTATCCGTTGAGGCTGAAAGCTGTCGAAGCCGTAGAACTCATCGAGGCCTTCGTTTTGACAGGTTATGGCTCCCATAACTCTAATCGAGCCAGAAGTTATGGCCGTCCGAATAATCGATATCTACATGGTGCAACATTCACGGTGCAAGGTGCAACATCCGTCCGAAATGGCAAAACAGTGCCGTACGAATTTTAGAAATGCGTGCATGGATTTGAAACGGAACAGTACCATGGTGCACCACTCTCCAGCAAGGGGAAGTCGAAGACGGGCCACGGTAATCCTGTTTTCTCGTAAAAATCCACGTGTCGAAAAAACGAAGGGTAAAAAACATACAAGACCCGATTGAGATTCTGGTTGTCCTTTTTGGGCATTAATCTATCCGTTGATGGCTGAAAGCGATCAAAGCCATAGAACTTATAGAGGCCTTCGTTTTGACAGGTTATGGCTCCCGTAACTCAAAACGAGCCAGAAGTTATGGCCTTCCGATTAATCGATATCCACAGGGTGCAACATCCACGGTGCAAGGTGCAACATCCGTCCGAAATGGCGAAACAGTGCCGTACGACCTTTAGAAATGCGTGCATGGATTTGAAACGGAACAGTACCATGGTGCACCACTCTCCAGCGATGGTAAATCGAAGACCAGCCACCGTAATCCCGTTTTACCGTAAAAATCCTCTTGTCGAAAAAACGAAGGGTAAAAAACTTACGAGACCCGATTGAGATTTGGGTTGTCCTTTTTAGGCATTAATCTATCCGTTGATGGCTGAAAGCTGTCAAAGCCGTAGAACTCATCGAGGCCTTCATTTTGACAGGTTATGGCTCCCGTAACTCTAAACGAGCCAGAAGTTATGGCCGCCCGAATAATCGATGTCCACAGGGTGCAACATCCACGGTGCAAGGTGCAACATCCGTCAGAAATGGCGAAACAGTGTCGTACGACTTTTAAAAATGCGTGCATGGATTTGAAACGGAACAGTACCATGGTGAGCCACTCTTCAGCGATGGGAAGTCGAAGACGGGCCACCGTAATCCCGTTTTACCATAAAAATCCACGTGTCGAAAAAACGAAGGGTAAAAAACTTACGAGACCCGATTGAGATTCGGGTTGTCCTTTTTGGGCACTAATCTATCCGTTCATGGCTGAAAGCTGTCAAAGCCGTAGAACTCATCGAGGCCTTCGTTTTGACAGGTTATGGCTACCGTAACTCTAAACGAGCCATAAGTTATGGCCGTCCGAATAATCGATGTCTATTGGGTGCAACATCCACGGTGCAAGGTGCAACATCCGTCCGAAATGGCGAAACAGTGCTGTACGACTTTTAGAAATGCGTGCATGGATTTGAAACGGAACAGTACCATGGTGCACCACTCTCAGCGATGGGAAGTCGAAGACGTGCCACCGTAATCCCGTTTTACCGTAAAAATCCACGTGTCGAAAAAACGAAGGGTAAAAAACTTACGAGACCCGATTGAGATTCGGGTTGTCCTTTTTGGGCACTAATCTATCCATTGACGGCTGAAAGCTGTCAAAGCCGTAGAACTCATCGAGGCCTTCGTTTTGACAGGTTATGGCTCCCGTAACTCTTAACGAGCCAGAAGTTATGGTCATCCGAATAATCGATATCTACAGGGTGCAACATCCACGGTGCAAGGTGCAACATCCGTCCGAAATTATGAAACAGTGCCGTACGACCTTTAGAAATTCGTGCATGGATTTGAAACGGAACAGTACCATGGTGCACCACTCTCTAGCGGTGGTAAATCGAAGACCACCACCGTAATCCCTTTTTCCTCAAAAATCCACGTGTCGAAAAAACGAAGGGTAAAAAACTTACGAGACCCGATTGAGATTTGGGTTGTCCTTTTTGGGCATTAATCTATCCATTGACGGCTGAAAGCTATCAAAGCCGTAGAACTCATCGAGGCCTTCGTTTTGACAGGTTATGGCTCCCGTAACTCTAAACGAGCCAAAAGTTATGGCCGTCCGAATAATCGATATCTACAGGGTGCAACATCCACGGTGCAAGGTGCAACATCCGTTCGAAATGGCGAAACAGTGCCGTACAACCTTTAGAAATTCGTACATGGATTTGAAACGGAACAGTACCATGGTGCACCACTCTCCAGCGATGGTAAATCGAAGACCAGCCATCGTAATCCCGTTTTACCGTAAAAATCCACTTGTCGAAAAAACGAAGGGTAAAAAACTTACGAGACCCGATTGAGATTCGGGTTGTCCTTTTTGGGCATTAATCTATCCGTTGACGGCTGAAAGCTGTTGAAGCCGTGGAACTCATCGAGGCCTTCATTTTGACAGGTTATGGCTCCCGTAACTCTAAACGAGCCCGAAGTTATGGCCGTCCGAATAATCGATATCTATAGGGTGCAACATCCACGGTGCAAGGTGCAACATCCGTCCGAGATGGCGAAACAGTGCCGTATGACTTGTAGAAATGCGTGCATGGATTTGAAACGGAACAGTACCTTGGTGCACCACTCTCCAGCGATGGGAAGTCGAAGACGGGCCACGGTAATCCCATTTTACCGTAAAAATCCACGTGTCGAAAAAACGAAGGGTAAAAAACTTACGAAACCCGATTGAGATTCGGGTTGTCCTTTTTGGGCATTAACCTATCCGTTGAGGCTGAAAGCTGTCGAAGCCGTAGAACTCATCGAGGCCTTCGTTTTGACAGGTTATGGCTCCCATAACTCTAATCGAGCCAGAAGTTATGGCCGTCCGAATAATCGATATCTACATGGTGCAACATTCACGGTGCAAGGTGCAACATCCGTCCGAAATGGCAAAACAGTGCCGTACGAATTTTAGAAATGCGTGCATGGATTTGAAACGGAACAGTACCATGGTGCACCACTCTCCAGCAAGGGGAAGTCGAAGACGGGCCACGGTAATCCTGTTTTCTCGTAAAAATCCACGTGTCGAAAAAACGAAGGGTAAAAAACATACAAGACCCGATTGAGATTCTGGTTGTCCTTTTTGGGCATTAATCTATCCGTTGATGGCTGAAAGCGATCAAAGCCATAGAACTTATAGAGGCCTTCGTTTTGACAGGTTATGGCTCCCGTAACTCAAAACGAGCCAGAAGTTATGGCCTTCCGATTAATCGATATCCACAGGGTGCAACATCCACGGTGCAAGGTGCAACATCCGTCCGAAATGGCGAAACAGTGCCGTACGACCTTTAGAAATGCGTGCATGGATTTGAAACGGAACAGTACCATGGTGCACCACTCTCCAGCGATGGTAAATCGAAGACCAGCCACCCTAATCCCGTTTTACCGTAAAAATCCTCTTGTCGAAAAAACGAAGGGTAAAAAACTTACGAGACCCGATTGAGATTTGGGTTGTCCTTTTTAGGCATTAATCTATCCGTTGATGGCTGAAAGCTGTCAAAGCCGTAGAACTCATCGAGGCCTTCATTTTGACAGGTTATGGCTCCCGTAACTCTAAACGAGCCAGAAGTTATGGCCGCCCGAATAATCGATGTCCACAGGGTGCAACATCCACGGTGCAAGGTGCAACATCCGTCAGAAATGGCGAAACAGTGTCGTACGACTTTTAAAAATGCGTGCATGGATTTGAAACGGAACAGTACCATGGTGAGCCACTCTTCAGCGATGGGAAGTCGAAGACGGGCCACCGTAATCCCGTTTTACCATAAAAATCCACGTGTCGAAAAAACGAAGGGTAAAAAACTTACGAGACCCGATTGAGATTCGGGTTGTCCTTTTTGGGCACTAATCTATCCGTTCATGGCTGAAAGCTGTCAAAGCCGTAGAACTCATCGAGGCCTTCGTTTTGACAGGTTATGGCTACCGTAACTCTAAACGAGCCATAAGTTATGGCCGTCCGAATAATCGATGTCTATTGGGTGCAACATCCACGGTGCAAGGTGCAACATCCGTCCGAAATGGCGAAACAGTGCTGTACGACTTTTAGAAATGCGTGCATGGATTTGAAACGGAACAGTACCATGGTGCACCACTCTCAGCGATGGGAAGTCGAAGACGCGCCACCGTAATCCCGTTTTACCGTAAAAATCCACGTGTCGAAAAAACGAAGGGTAAAAAACTTACGAGACCCGATTGAGATTCGGGTTGTCCTTTTTGGGCACTAATCTATCCATTGACGGCTGAAAGCTGTCAAAGCCGTAGAACTCATCGAGGCCTTCGTTTTGACAGGTTATGGCTCCCGTAACTCTTAACGAGCCAGAAGTTATGGTCATCCGAATAATCGATATCTACAGGGTGCAACATCCACGGTGCAAGGTGCAACATCCGTCCGAAATTACGAAACAGTGCCGTACGACCTTTAGAAATTCGTGCATGGATTTGAAACGGAACAGTACCATGGTGCACCACTCTCCAGCGGTGGTAAATCGAAGACCACCACCGTAATCCCTTTTTCCTCAAAAATCCACGTGTCGAAAAAACGAAGGGTAAAAAACTTACGAGACCCGATTGAGATTTGGGTTGTCCTTTTTGGGCATTAATCTATCCATTGACGGCTGAAAGCTATCAAAGCCGTAGAACTCATCGAGGCCTTCGTTTTGACAGGTTATGGCTCCCGTAACTCTAAACGAGCCAAAAGTTATGGCCGTCCGAATAATCGATATCTACAGGGTGCAACATCCACGGTGCAAGGTGCAACATCCGTTCGAAATGGCGAAACAGTGCCGTACAACCTTTAGAAATTCGTACATGGATTTGAAACGGACCAGTACCATGGTGCACCACTCTCCAGTGATGGTAAATCGAAGACTAGCCATCGTAATCCCGTTTTACCGTAAAAATCCACTTGTCGAAAAAACGAAGGGTAAAAAACTTACGAGACCCGATTGAGATTCGGGTTGTCCTTTTTGGGCATTAATCTATCCGTTGACGGCTGAAAGCTGTTGAAGCCGTGGAACTCATCGAGGCCTTCATTTTGACAGGTTATGGCTCCCGTAACTCTAAACGAGCCCGAAGTTATGGCCGTCCGAATAATCGATATCTATAGGGTGCAACATCCACGGTGCAAGGTGCAACATCCGTCCGAGATGACGAAACAGTGCCGTATGACTTGTAGAAATGCGTGCATGGATTTGAAACGGAACAGTACCATGGTGCACCACTCTCCAGCGATGGGAAGTCGAAGACGGGCCACGGTAATCCCATTTTACCGTAAAAATCCACTTGTCGAAAAAACGAAGGGTAAAAAACTTACGAAACCCGATTGAGATTCGGGTTGTCCTTTTTGGACATTAACCTATCCGTTGAGGCTGAAAGCTGTCGAAGTCATAGAACTCATCGAGGCCTTCGTTTTGACAGGTTATGGCTCCCATAACTCTAATCGAGCCAGAAGTTATGGCCGTCCGAATAATCGATATCTACATGGTGCAACATTCACGGTGCAAGGTGCAACATCCGTCCGAAATGGCAAAACAGTGCCGTACGAATTTTAGAAATGCGTGCATGGATTTGAAACGGAACAGTACCATGGTGCACCACTCTCCAGCAAGGGGAAGTCGAAGACGGGCCACGGTAATCCTGTTTTCTCGTAAAAATCCACGTGTCGAAAAAACGAAGGGTAAAAACATACAAGACCCGATTGAGATTCTGGTTGTCCTTTTTGGGCATTAATCTATCCGTTGATGGCTGAAAGCGATCAAAGCCATAGAACTTATAGAGGCCTTCGTTTTGACAGGTTATGGCTCCCGTAACTCAAAACGAGCCAGAAGTTATGGCCTTCCGATTAATCGATATCCACAGGGTGCAACATCCACGGTGCAAGGTGCAACATCCGTCCGAAATGGCGAAACAGTGCCGTACGACCTTTAGAAATGCGTGCATGGATTTGAAACGGAACAGTACCATGGTGCACCACTCTCCAGCGATGGTAAATCGAAGACCAGCCACCGTAATCCCGTTTTACCGTAAAAATCCTCTTGTCGAAAAAACGAAGGGTAAAAAACTTACGAGACCCGATTGAGATTCGAGTTGTCCTTTTTGGGCATTAATCTATCCGTTGACGGCTGAAAGCTGTTGAAGCCATGGAACTCATCGAGGCCTTCATTTTGACAGGTTATGGCTCCCGTAACTCTAAACGAGCCCGAAGTTATGGCCGTCCGAATAATCGATATCTATAGGGTGCAACATCCACGGTGCAAGGTGCAACATCCGTCCGAGATGGCGAAACAGTGTCGTATGACTTGTAGAAATGCGTGCATGGATTTGAAACGGAACAGTACCATGGTGCACCACTCTCCAGCGATGGGAAGTCGAAGACGGGCCACGGTAATCCCATTTTACCGTAAAAATCCACGTGTCGAAAAAACGAAGGGTAAAAAACTTACGAGACCCGATTGAGATTCGGGTTGTCCTTTTTGGGCACTAATCTATCCGTTCATGGCTGAAAGCTGTCAAAGCCGTAGAACTCATCGAGGCCTTCGTTTTGACAGGTTATGGCTCCCGTAACTCTTAACGAGCCAGAAGTTATGGCCGTCCGAATAATCGATATCTACAGGGTGCAACATCCACGGTGCAAGGTGCAACATCCGTCCGAAATTACGAAACAGTGCCGTACGACCTTTAGAAATCCGTGCATGGATTTGAAACGGAACAATACCATGGTGCACCACTCACCAACGATGGTAAATCGAAGACCACCACCGTAATCCCATTTTACCGTAAAAATCCACGTGACGAAAAAACGAAGGGTAAAAAACTTACGAGACCCGATTGAGATTCGGGTTGTCCTTTTTGGGCATTAATCTATCCGTTGACGGCTGAAAGCTGTCAAAGCCGTAGAACTCATCGAGGCCTTCGTTTTGACAGGTTATGGCTCCCGTAACTCTAAACGAGCCAAAAGTTATGGCCGTCCGAATAATCGATATCTACAGGGTGCAACATCCACGGTGCAAGGTGCAACATCCGTCCGAAATGGCGAAACAGTGCCGTACGACCTTTAGAAATGCGTGCATGGATTTGAAATGGAACAGTACCATGGTGCAACACTCTCCAACAATGGTAAATCGAAGACCAGCCACCGTAATCCCGTTTTACCGTAAAAATCCACGTGTCGAAAAAACGAAGAGTAAAAAACTTACGAGACCCGATTGAGATTCGGGTTGTCCTTTTTGGGCATTAATCTATCCGTTGACGGCTGAAAGCTGTCAAAGCCGTAGAACTCATCGAGGCCTTCATTTTGATAGGTTATGGCTCCCGTAACTCTAAACGAGCCAGAAGTTATGGCCGTCCGAAAAATCGATATCTACATGGTGCAACATCCACGGTGCAAGGTGCAACATCCGTCCGAAATGGCGAAACAGTGCCGTATGACTTTTAGAAATGCATGCGTGGATTTGAAACAGAATAGTACCATGGTGCACCACTCTCCAGCGATGGGAAGTCGAAGACGGGCCACGGAAATCCCGTTTTACCGTAAAAATCCACGTGTCGAAAAAACGAAGGGTAAATAACTTACGAGACCCGATTGAGATTCGGGTTGTCCTTTTTGGGCATTAACCTATCCGTTGACGGCTGAAAGCTGTCAAAACCGTAGAACTCATCGAGGCCTTCGTTTTGACAGGTTATGGCTACCGTAACTCTAAACGAGCCAGAAGTTATGGCCGTCCGAATAATCGATGTCTACTGGGTGCAACATCCACGGTGCAAGGTGCAACATCCGTCCGAAATGGCGAAACAGTGTCGTACGAGTTTTAGAAATGCGTGCATGGATTTGAAATGGAACAGTACCATGTTGCACGACTCTCAGCGATGGGAAGTCGAAGACGGGCCACCGTAATCCCGTTTTACCGTAAAAATCCACGTGTCGAAAAAACGAAGGGTAAAAAACTTATGAGACCCGATTGAGATTCGGGTTGTCCTTTTTGGGCACTAATCTATCCGTTGACGGCCGAAAGCTGTCAAAGCCGTAGAACTCATCGAGGCCTTCGTTTTGACAGGTTATGGCTCCCATAACTCTTAACGAGCCAGAAGTTATGGTCGTCCGAATAATCGATATCTACAGGGTGCAACATCCACGGTGCAAGGTGTAACATCCGTCCGAAATTACGAAACAGTGCCGTACGACCTTTAGAAATTCGTGCATGGATTTGAAACGGAACAGTACCATGGTGCACCACTCTCCAGCGGTGGTAAATCGAAGACCACCACCGTAATCCCGTTTTACCTCAAAAATCCACGTGTCGAAAAAACGAAGGGTAAAAAACTTACGAGACCCGATTGAGATTTGGGTTGTCCTTTTTGGGCATTATTCTATCCGTTGACGGCTGAAAGCTATCGAAGCTGTAGAACTCATCGAGGCCTTCATTTTGACAGGTTATGGCTCCCGTAACTCTAAACGTGCCAAAAGTTATGGCCGTCCGAATAATCTATATCTACAGGGTGCAACATCCACGGTGCAAGGTGCAACATCCGTCCGAAATGGCAAAACAGTGCCGTACAACCTTTAGAAATTCGTGCATGGATTTCAAACGGAACAGTACCATGGTGCACCACTCTCCAGCGATGGTAAATCGAAGACCAGCCATCGTAATCCCGTTTTACCGTAAAAATCCACTTGTCGAAAAAACGAAGGGTAAAAAACTTACGAGGCCCGATTGAGATTAGGGTTGTCCTTTTTGGGCATTAATCTATCCGTTGACGGCTGAAAGCTGTCGAAGCCGTGGAACTCATCGAGGCCTTCATTTTGACAGGTTATGGCTCCCGTAACTCTAAACGAGCCAGAAGTTATGGCCGTCCGAATAATCGATATCTATAGGGTGCAACATCCACGGTGCAAGGTGCAACATCTGTCCGAAATGGCGAAACAGTGCCGTACGACTTTTAGAAATGCGTGCATGGATTTGAAACGGAACAGTACCATGGTGCACCACTCTCCAGCGATGGGAAGTCGAAGACGGGCCATGGTAACCCATTTTACCGTAAAAATCCACGTGTCGAAAAAACGAAGGGTAAAAAACATACGAGACCCGATTGAGATTCGGGTTGTCCTTTTTGGGCATTAACCTATCCGTTGAGGCTGAAAGCTGTCAAAGCCGTAGAACTCATCGAGGCCTTTGTTTTCACAGGTCATGGCTCCCATAACTCTAATCGAGCCAGAAGTTATGGCCGTCCGAATAATCGATATCTACAGGGTGCAACATTCACGGTGCAAGTTGCAACATCCGTCCGAAATGGCAAAACTGTGCCGTACGAATTTTAGAAATGCGTGCATGGATTTGAAATGGAACAGTACCATGGTGCACCACTCTCCAGCAAGGGGAAGTCGAAGATGGGCAACGGTAATCCTGTTTTCTCCTAAAAATCCACGTGTCGAAAAAACGAAGGGTAAAAAACATACAAGACCCGATTGAGATTCTGGTTGTCCTTTTTGGGCATTAATCTATCCGTTGATGGCTGAAAGCTATCAAAGCTATAGAACTTATAGATGCCTTCATTTTGACAGGTTATGGCTCCCGTAACTTAAAACGAGCCAGAAGTTATGGCCGTCCGATTAATCGATATCCACAGGGTGCAACATCCACGGTGCAAGGTGCAACATCCGTCCGAAATGGCGAAACAATGCCGTACGACCTTTAGAAATGCGTGCATGGATTTGAAACGGAACAGTACCACGGTGCACCACTCTCCAGCGATGGTAAATCGAAGACCAGCCACCGTAATCCCGTTTTACCGTAAAAATCCTCTTGTCGAAAAAACGAAGGGTAAAAAACTTACGAGACCCGATTGAGATTCGGGTTGTCCTTTTTGGGCATTAATCTATCCGTTGATGGCTGAAAGCTATCAAAGCCGTAGAACTCATCGAGGCCTTCATTTTGACAGGTTATGGCTCCCGTAACTCTAAACGAGCCAGAAGTTATGGCCGTCCGAATAATCGATATCTACAGGGTGCAACATCCACAGTGCAAGGTGCAACATCCGTCCGAAATGGCAAAACAGTGCCGTACGACCTTTAGAAATTCGTGCATGGATTTGAAATGGAATAGTACCATGGTGCACCACTCTCCAGCGATGGTAAATCGAAGACCAGCCAACATAATCCCGTTTTACCGTAAAAATCCACGTGTCGAAAAAACGAAGGGTAAAAAACTTACGATACCCGATTGAGATTTGGGTTGTCCTTTTTGGGCACTAATCTATCCGTTGACGGCTGAAAGCTGTCAGAGCCGTAGAACTCATAGAGGCCTTCGTTTTGACAGGATATGGCTCCCGTAACTCTTAACGAGCCAGAAGTTATGGCCGTCCGAATAATCGATATCTACAGGGTGCAACATCCACGGTGCAAGGTGCAACGTCCGTCCGAAATGGCGAAACAGTGTCATACGACCTTTAGAAATTCGTGCATGGATTTGAAACGGAACAGTACCATGGTGCACCACTCTGCAGCGATGGTAAATCGAAGACCAGCCACCGTAATCCCGTTTTACCGTAAAAATCCACGTGTCGAAAAAACGAAGGGTAAAAAACTTACGAGACCCGATTGAGATTCTGGTTGTCCTTTTTGGGCATTAATCTATCTGTTGACGGCTGAAAGCTGTCAAAGCGGTAGAACTCATCGACGCCTTCGTTTTGACAGGTTATTGCTCCCGTAACTCTAAACAAGCCAGAAGTTATGGCCGTCCGAATAATCGATATCTACAGGGTGCAACATCCACGGTGCAAGGTGCAACATCCGTCCGAAATTGCGAAACAGTGTCGTACGACCTTTAGAAATTCGTGCATGGATTTGAAACAGAACAGTACCATGGTGCACCACTCTCCAGCGATGGTAAATCGAAGACCAGCCACCGTAATCCCGTTTTACCGTAAAAATCCACTTGTCGAAAAAACGAAGGGTAAAAAACTTACGGGTCCCGACTGAGATTCGGGTTGTCCTTTTTGGGCATTAATCTATCCGTTGACGGCTGAAAGCAGTCAAAGCCGTAGAACTCATCGAGGCCTTCGTTTTGACAGGTTATGGCTCCCGTAACTCTAAACGAGCCAGAAGTTATGGCCGTCCGAATAATCGATATCTACAAGGTGCAACATCCACGGTGCATGGTGCAACATCCGTCCGAAATGGCGAAACAGTGCCGTACGACCTTTAGAAATTCGTGCATGAATTTGAAACGGAAAAGTACCATGGTGCACCACTCTCCAGCGATGGGAAGTCGAAGACGGGCCACAGTAATCCCGTTTTACCGTAAAAATCCACGTGTCGTAAAAATGAAGGGTAAAAAACATACGAGACCCGATTGAGATTCGGGTTGTCCTTTTTGGGCATTAATCCATCCGTTGACGGCTGAAAGCTATCAAAGCCGTAGAACTCATCGAGGCCTTCGTTTTGACCGGTTATGGCTCCCGTAACTCTAAACGAACAAGAAGTTATGGTCGTCCGAATAATCAATATCCACAGGGTGCAACATCCACGGTGCAAGGTGCAACATCCGTCCGAAATGGCGAAACAGTGCCGTACGACCTTTAGAAATTCATGCATGGATTTGAAACGGAACAGTACCATGGTGCACCACTCTCCAGCGATGGTAAATCAAAGACCAGCCACCGTAATCCCGTTTTACCGTAAAAATCCACGTGTCGAAAAAACGAAGGGTAAAAAACTTACGAGACCCGATTGAGATTCGGGCTATCCTTTTTGGGCATTAATCTATCCGTTGACGGCTGAAAGCTGTCAAAGCCATAGAACTCATCGAGGCCTTCGTTTTGACAGGTTATGGCTCCCGTAACTCTAAACGAGCGAGAAGTTATGGCCGTCCGAATAATCGATATCTATAGGGTGCAACATCCACGGTGCAAGGTGCAACATCCGTCCGAAATGGCGAAACAGTGCCGTACGACCTTTAGAAATTCATGCATGGATTTGAAACGGAACAGTACCATGGTGCACCACTCTCCAGCGATGGTAAATCGAGGACCAGCCACGTTAATCCCATTTTACCTTAAAAATCCACGTGTCGAAAAAACGAAGGGTAAAAAACTTACGAGACCCGATTGAGATTCGGGTTGTCCTTTTTGGGCATTAACCTATCCGTTGAGGCTGAAAGCTGTCAATGCCGTATAACTCATCGAGGCCTTCGTTTTGACAGGTTATGGCTCCCGTAACTCTAAACGAGCGAGAAGTTATGGCCGTCCGAATAATCGATATCTACAGGGTGCAACATCCACGGTGCAAGGTGCAACATCCGTCCGAAATGGCGAAACAGTGTCGTATGACTTTTAGAAATGCGTGCATGGATTTGAAACGGAACAGTACCATGGTGCACCACTCTCCAGCGATGGGAAGTCGAAGACAGGCCACCGTAATCCCGTTTTACCGTAAAAATCCACGTGTCGAAAAAACGAAGGGTAAAAAACTTACGAGACCCGATTGAGATTCGGGTGTCCTTTTTAGGCATTAATCAATCCGTTGTCAGCTGAAAGCTGTCAATGCCATAGAACTCATCGAGGCCTTCGTTTTGACAGGTTATGGCTCCCGTAACTCTAAACGAGCGAGAAGTTATGGCCGTCCGAATAATCGATATCTATAGGGTGCAACATCCACGGTGCAAGGTGCAACATCCGTCCGAAATGGCGAAACAGTGCCGTACGACCTTTAGAAATTCATGCATGGATCTGAAACGGAACAGTACCATGGTGCCCCACTCTCCAGCGATGGTAAATCGAGGACCAGCCACCGTAATCCCGTTTTACCGTAAAAATCCACGTGTCGAAAAATGAAGGGTAAAAAACTTACGAGACCCGATTGAGATTCGAGTTGTCCTTTTTGGGCATTAATCTATCCGTTGACGGCTGAAAGCTGTCAATGCCGTATAACTCATCGAGGCCTTCGTTTTGACAGGTTATGGCTCCCGTAACTCTAAACGAGCGAAAAGTTATGGCCGTCCGAATAATCGATATCTACAGGGTGCAACATCCACGGTGCAAGGTGCAACATCCGTCCGAAATGGCGAAACAGTGTCGTATGACATTTAGAAATGCGTGCATGGATTTGAAACGGAACAGTACCATGGTGCACCACTCTCCAGCGATGGGAAGTCGAAGACAGGCCACCGTAATCCCGTTTTACCGTAAAAATCCACGTGTCGAAAAAACGAAGGGTAAAAAACTTACGAGACCCGATTGAGATTCTGGTGTCCTTTTTAGGCATTAATCAATCCGTTGTCGGCTGAAAGCTGTCAATGCCATAGAACTCATGGAGGCCTTCGTTTTGACAGGTTATGGCTCCCGTAACTCTAAACGAGCCAGAAGTTATGGCCGTCCGAATAATCGATATCTACAGGGTGCAACATCCACGGTGCAAGGTGCAACATCCGTTCGAAATGGCGAAACAGTGCCGTACAACCTTTAGAAATTCGTACATGGATTTGAAACGGAACAGTACCATGGTGCACCACTCTCCAGCGATGGTAAATCGAAGACCAGCCATCGTAATCCCGTTTTACCGTAAAAATCCACTTGTCGAAAAAACGAAGGGTAAAAAACTTACGAGACCCGATTGAGATTCGGGTTGTCCTTTTTGGGCATTAATCTATTCGTTGACGGCTGAAAGCTGTTGAAGCCATGGAACTCATCGAGGCCTTCATTTTGACAGGTTATGGCTCCCGTAACTCTAAACGAGCCCGAAGTTATGGCCGTCCGAATAATCGATATCTATAGGGTGCAACATCCACGGTGCAAGGTGCAACATCCGTCCGAGATGGCGAAACAGTGTCGTATGACTTGTAGAAATGCGTGCATGGATTTGAAACGGAACAGTACCATGGTGCACCACTCTCCAGCGATGGGAAGTCGAAGACGGGCCACGGTAATCCCATTTTACCGTAAAAATCCACGTGTCGAAAAAACGAAGGGTAAAAAACTTACGAAACCCGATTGAGATTCGGGTTGTCCTTTTTGGCATTAACCTATCCGTTGAGGCTGAAAGCTGTCGAAGCCGTAGAACTCATCGAGGCCTTCGTTTTGACAGGTTATGGCTCCCATAACTCTAATCGAGCCAGAAGTTATGGCCGTCCGAATAATCGATATCTACATGGTGCAACATTCACGGTGCAAGGTGCAACATCCGTCCGAAATGGCAAAACAGTGCCGTACGAATTTTAGAAATGCGTGCATGGATTTGAAACGGAACAGTACCATGGTGCACCAGTCTCCAGCAAGGGGAAGTCGAAGACGGGCCACGGTAATCCTGTTTTCTCGTAAAAATCCACGTGTCGAAAAAACGAAGGGTAAAAAACATACAAGACCCGATTGAGATTCTGGTTGTCCTTTTTGGGCATTAATCTATCCGTTGATGGCTGAAAGCTATCAAAGCCATAGAACTTATAGAGGCCTTCGTTTTGACAGGTTATGGCTCCCGTAACTCAAAACGAGCCAGAAGTTATGGCCTTCCGATTAATCGATATCCACAGGGTGCAACATCCACGGTGCAAGGTGCAACATCCGTCCGAAATGGCGAAACAGTGCCGTACGACCTTTAGAAATGCGTGCATGGATTTGAAACGGAATAGTACCATGGTGCACCACTCTCCAGCGATGGTAAATCGAAGACCAGCCACCGTAATCCCGTTTTACCGTAAAAATCCTCTTGTCGAAAAAACGAAGGGTAAAAAACTTACGAGACCCGATTGAGATTTGGGTTGTCCTTTTTGGGCATTAATCTATCCGTTGATGGCTGAAAGCTGTCAAAGCCGTAGAACTCATCGAGGCCTTCATTTTGACAGGTTATGGCTCCCGTAACTCTAAACGAGCCAGAAGTTATGGCCGCCCGAATAATCGATGTCCACAGGGTGCAACATCCACGGTGCAAGGTGCAACATCCGTCCGAAATGGCGAAACAGTGTCGTACGACTTTTAAAAATGCGTGCATGGATTTGAAACGGAACAGTACCATGGTGAGCCACTCTTCAGCGATGGGAAGTCGAAGACGGGCCACCGTAATCCCTTTTTACCATAAAAATCCACATGTCGAAAAAACGAAGGGTAAAAAACTTACGAGACCCGATTGAGATTCGGGTTGTCCTTTTTGGGCACTAATCTATCCGTTCATGGCTGAAAGCTGTCAAAGCCGTAGAACTCATCGAGGCCTTCGTTTTGACAGGTTATGGCTCCCGTAACTCTTAACGAGCCAGAAGTTATGGCCGTCCGAATAATCGATGTCTACAGGGTGCAACATCCACGGTGCAAGGTGCAACATCCGTCCGAAATTACGAAACAGTGCCGTACGACCTTTAGAAATCCGTGCATGGATTTGAAACGGAACAATACCATGGTGCACCACTCACCAACGATGGTAAATCGAAGACCACCACCGTAATCCCATTTTACCGTAAAAATCCACGTGACGAAAAAACGAAGGGTAAAAAACATACGAGACCCGATTGAGATTCGGGTTGTCATTTTTGGGCATTAATCCATCCGTTGACGGCTGAAAGCTGTCAAAGCCGTAGAACTCATCGAGGCCTTCGTTTTGACCGGTTATGGCTCCCGTAACTCTAAACGAACAAGAAGTTATGGTCGTCCGAATAATCGATATCTACAGGGTGCGACATCCACGGTGCAAGGTGCAACATCCGTCCGAAATGGCGAAACAGTGTCGTACGACGTTCAGAAATTCATGCATGGATTTGAAACGGAGCAATACCATGGTGCACCACTCTCCAGCGATGGTAAATCAAAGACCAACCACCGTAATCCCGTTTTACCGTAAAAATCCACGTGTCGAAAAAACGAAGGGTAAAAAACTTACGAGACCCGATTGAGATTCGGGCTATCCTTTTTGGGCATTAATCTATCCGTTGACGGCTGAAAGCTGTCAAAGCCATAGAACTCATCGAGGCCTTCGTTTTGACAGGTTATGGCTCCCGTAACTCTAAACGAGCGAGAAGTTATGGCCGTCCGAATAATCGATATCTATAGGGTGCAACATCCACGGTGCAAGGTGCAACATCCGTCCGAAATGGTGAAACAGTGCCGTACGACCTTTAGAAATTCATGCATGGATTTGAAACGGAACAGTACCATGGTGCACTACTCTCCAGCGATGGTGAATCGAGGACCAGCCACCGTAATCCCGTTTTACCGTAAAAATCCACGTGTCGAAAAATGAAGGGTAAAAAACATACGAGACCCGATTGAGATTCGGGTTGTCCTTTTTGGGCATTAATCTATCCGTTGACAGCGGAAAGCTGTCAATGCCGTATAACTCATCGAGGCCTTCGTTTTGACAGGTTATGGCTCCTGTAACTCTAAACGAGCGAGAAGTTATGGCCGTCCGAATAATCGATATCTACAGGGGGCAACATCCACGGCGCAAGGTGCAACATCCGTCCGAAATGGCGAAACAGTGTCGTATGACTTTTAGAAATGCGTGCATGGATTTGAAACGGAACAGTACCATGGTGCACCACTCTCCAGCGATGGGAAGTCGAAGACAGGCCACCGTAATCCCGTTTTACCGTAAAAATCCACGTGTCGAAAAAACGAAGGGTAAAAAACTTACGAGACCCGATTGAGATTCGGGTGTCCTTTTTAGGCATTAATCAATCCGTTGTCGGCTGAAAGCTGTCTGTAGCGACCCAACTTTCCACTACCGGAAAATCGCATCACTAATTAAGAAAGAAAGGGATAGAAGAAGAAAAGAAAGAGAAGAAAGAGAAAACAACACATCAGAATCTCACAGCGGAACGATTTAAATATAATATAGAACATATACATAGTATTATATACATCAGAGTACACAACTAAACATCTCAATTTAGACAGTTATAACATTTCTGTCTAATACAATACAAGACATTACACAGCATAATACACAGCGGAAACTCTAACCATATATCTACACGCTGAAGCCTCCTGCTCCAAAGCTCCTCCAGAATTCGTCAAGAGATAACCTGAATCACTTGACTACTCATACATAATATGAGTACCCAAGAGTTTAATAAAACAGAAAATAAACACTCGGGTCAGACAGGGGTCTGGTGTGAGTAAACGGTTTAAGATTGCTTAACTTTAGAAAAACCTTTGAAAACAAAAGGTATCACGTAAGACTTCCCACACATAAACATGGAAAAGTTTTTACCTTACGCTAACCAAAACATTTGATAGGAAATCCAGTGATATTATAATAGTGTCTAGGGTTTTCAAGTAAATAAGAAATAGCCGAAATTGTTACATTCATTAAATTCCAGCTACTAGCCACAAAAGTGGGTAATACAAACAAAACCGTAGGGTCTCGTAGGGAAAATGGGTTTCCAACAATGGCAGGGCTACTGGGGTACCGCCCGTCACAGTACGTGGCCTAGATCACCGTACCGAGGATTACTCCCTTCATCCCCTGCAACACAAGACCGGCACCGTTCCTTACTGAACAGTCCCGAACAAGACCACCCCGCAGTTGGCTGCAGACCAACTGCCCACACAGCCGAAATATAAAGGGACCTCTAGACAGGGATGTATCTTGCCCTCCAGTGGGCGCGACCCACGAAGCCTTGCTGCACCTCCCCTGTTTTAGCCATTCCCGGTTGATGAGGCTTGAGGCTTCGATTACCTTTATAGGACCAATTATCTTAGAATGCTCATCGTCCGCCTGACGATGTGCTGAAAGCATTCAATCCATACAAGTTCGTTCCGGGTTCGAACGAAACCGAAGGCACTATCTCGTTGCACTCATTTTGGAATCACCCTCAGAGTCAACGACCATAGCCCTTGCACTCTGATTCACCATCTCGAATCTATAAGCACTATTCCGTCAAACTCATTACGGAATCACCCACAGAGTTATACTGACGTATAGCCCTTACACCTCGAGTCTTCACTTGCTCCACTTGGATTAACGACCTACCGTTTAATTGGAATCGATGTGGTTTTCGGATTCCAAATATGGAAACCCGATCCCGGTCTCATCGAAACCAAACGCCATTTTAATGTCCAAGTTGTACTTAAGGGATTTAAACAATAGATATTCATAAGTATCACTTAACATAAATGGATGTATTCACAACACAAATAGATAAGCATCTATTATCACATGCATCTATACATATCACAAAGCAGCATATATATCACATTCAGTTATAGCATATTCACATCATCACATCTATCAATATCATCCAACAACAATCAATATCATTAACTCATCCAATGATATATAAATCATCCAATCATTAACCATTCATAAACAAATTTGATTCAACCTTGATTAATTTAATTAATCCTTAAATTAAATTAATCCTTAATTAAATACTTGGATTATCTTCAATCCAACTTCTCATTCATTAATTAATTACAAATTAATTAACTAACCATCACTTAATTATCCACTTCAATTAATCCTCCCTGATTAATTGTCACTTAATTACTTAAGTAATTACTAGTTAATTACCATATTAATTAATCACCTTGATTAATTACTCCAAATTATACTAAGTAATTACCTCTTAATTACCTTTAAAAATTAATCATACTTGATTAATTATTCTCTAATTATTCTGGTAATTATTCCTTAATTATCTTTAATCAATTATACCTGATTAATTACTTTTAATTAACCACACTTGATTAATTACTTTTAATTAATCATACTTAATTAATTACCTTTAATTAATCACCTTTGATTAATTACTCTAATTACATTTAGTAATTAAACTTAATTACAAATTAATTATTTTTAAATTATTAATTAATTAATTAATTAATTATTTTCATTAATTAATGATTACTCATTAATTAAAATTCTATCTTAATTAATTACTCTTAATCAAGTAATTAATAATTAATCAAATAATTTAAACCTTTAACTAATTATAATTAATTCTTTAATTAATAACTAAAGTGATTATTCCTTAATCACATTTACCTAATTACTTTTCATAAAGTGATTATTCTTTACTTAATTACCTTTGGTAATTAATCACTTAATTACTTTAATTACTTCCCAAGTAATTATATTATATTAATCCATAAGTGATTATTTTAATTAATCACAAATTTATTATTTAATTAACTATTTAACTTAATCATTTAAAATAAATTAAATGATTCTTAACTTATTATATTAAAAGATTCTTAATTAAGAAACCTTATCTTAATTAAATCATTTATTCATAATTAAAACTTGATAATTAAAATTAATTTAATTATCTCAATTATCTTTACAAATTTAATTATCTTTAATTAAATCAAATTCAAAATAACTAAAGATAATTCTTATTACAATTGATTATCAAATTCTAAATTATTAAACTTAATTTAAATAAAATATAATAATTTAGAAATCTATTAAATTCAAACATATTTTAAATTGAACTTTTAAATCTTTAAAACCTTTCCTAAATTTGTTTATTAAAGTTTAAAAACAATCTTTATTTAAAATCTACTCATTTTATTTTAAAACTCCATATTTTAAAATATATAACTTGTTTTTAAAACATGTCTTTGAAACAATTAGATTTTGAAACTTGTTCAATCTCTGTTTTAAAGACTTTATTTCCTAAAACCAAACTTTCTTTGCATTCACAACTAAAACCTCAAGTTCTAAAGCCTGCATATCAGAAAATTCAAGTAACCCAGCTACAACTTGTGCCAACCCGAGTAAACTACACTAAAACCCATTGACTACCCCGAGTTCCCCCTGCTGCCTTCATACTTCGAGTCAACACGCAAATAACCCGATACCATCATCGAGACTTCCCCCTTCTTCCACCTTAATCCCCTACCCAGATGTACACGGCCGTGCACATCGACGTGCACAACCACGCCGGTCGACGGCGATCACCGAGTCAACCTTCATCGAGTCACGATCACACCCCTCATCACAGTGATCAACCCAGAAACACAAATTAAATCGACATACAAAATTTCACCACTCGAACCCAATCAAGCAACGCAGTTCTAAACTACATCACCTGCAACCCACTCCTCCACGGCAACTCCAAGCCTCGAGTAACCTTGCCACCGCCGCCGTAACTTCATCTCGCCTCCCATCACCTCCCTAACCCCTCGCGATAGCCACCAGCATACCCACGAAGTCGCGAAATCGAGTTAAACAGTGACAGTAAGTACAGGAAGCAAAACCCTATTTTCTCAAATCCTAACCAACTTTATCAATTAAAAATTCTTGAAACAATTTTCGCATGCTCAAAGAAGCCTTCTCCATCTTCGAGATCAACGGCGACGACCAATTCGTCGTAGTTTGCCGTAATTTGGCCAAAATACCCAAATCAATGAATCCCAAAATTCTCACTAAACACCCCATTAAAAATTGTGATTCAAACACTAAAAATCATCATTTTCTATTCTCAATCCAATTATGAATCCAAAATTTAAAATTGAATCCATGAATTTTTGTCCAATTTTAACATGCACTGTAAATTTAACTATTTATAATAAATTATTCAATATAAAATCTTGAGATTATTTTTAGATGATAGCTTATGGGATTTCAAACAACATTTGTAAACAAAACATAAGCAGATTCGAATCCAAATTCAAGTTATTGAATTTATTCGACATCCTGCTATAGTTTTACTGAGCATATTAAGATACAGGCATATAAATATCATAAATCTTCATACTTCATCATGCAACAATTGAAATCCAAGAACCCAGACATTTCATCAAGATTACATACACAAGAACAAGGGAAATTTAAATTTTAAAACTGTTTTTAAAATTTTGTTTACTCACCTGAAAATTTCCAGAAAACAGAGAGAAGATCTGCATTTTCCAGACTCTGAAATTTATTTGCATGCCTTTGAATTTCTTGATTCCAGATTTGCATGATTGAATGTTGCTGTTGAATAATTCCTTGAATAATTTGCATGTTGATTACTTCTTCTGAATTTCAAGTTTGATTTACTTCCAGGTCCTTGCATGTTGATATTTTACTTCTTGTACATGCTTAAACTTTCTTTGATTACAGAATTTCTACAGATTTCATTTTCCTTTCAGATCCTCAACATTTCTTTGCTTTCTGACTTCATACTTCCAGCTTATTTCTTTGTTTCCAATTTCCCAGATTTGCAGATTTGTATTCTTTTATTTGAATTTATCTTTGTTTTGATCTTAATTTGTATTTTTGTTTTTGAAAGAAGAAAGTGATTTTCTTAACTGAAAAATAAAAGTAAATTTCTTCTCAAATTTACCAAATTTAAATTTTATTTTACAAAAGAAAGACATTTGTCACTTGAGATCATAATGATCTTACACTTGTCTTAACCTATATTAAAAGGTTTACAAGTGTTATTATAAGTGTTATTATTGTTTTTTTTTTTTTTATAAATGTTTCTTTAAAATGTTATTTCTTTTACAATTATTAAATCCTTATATACATGTATATGTAATATTCAATGTACATACTTATCTTTTTAAAAAATATTCATATGAAATCAAGTAATTTACATTTTGAATTCAATCATGTTTATATGTTTGAAACTTCTATTTTAAATTAGATCTTATTTAAAAAACTTAAAATACATACTTATCAAAAATAATGAATTAACTCTGTTATTTTAAATTTAAATCTCAATTATCAATTCAAAGTCATTAAATCAAATTATCATTTTAAATTCAAAACTAAATATATTCAAGCTTGAAAACTCTTGTTGAATTCAAATTAATACAATTCCTATTTAAAACATATATATACAAATATATATACATTTCAAATAGAAACATTCTAACATTAAGTTTATTAATTTCCAAATTAAATTTTAAAACAAATACCAAATCACAATATATATACATTCATATATATTAAAATTTGAATACAAAGTTTATTACATTAAAACTTCTTATTTACCAAAATAAATATTTCAAAATCAAATTATTATTAGCTTTCAAAAGAATTAAATTTGCCAATTCATATTGCAAAGAAAAATATTAATAGATATTAACAAATTATTATCATTTATTTTTAATGTAAATTTAACTTGTCAATTTATAATATAAAATGATCAAATCAATTTAATTTTTATCAAAGATTATTAAATTGATATTGCTCAAAATTCCGGGTCGTCACATTCCTCCCCCCTTAAAAGAATTTCGTCCCCGAAATTTAAAAGCAAAGATAATTTAATAACCCAGCTAAAGAATTTAAATTCCTATCAACAATCACACAAACAATCATACATTATCAATCAAAGCAACCAATTCAAACAAACAAACAAATAATTTCATCTATCAGACAAAATTCTGAATAGAACTTCCTAATATCTAGAGTTTCCAGATACCTATACTGGAACACTCACTCTACAGAATCTTAACTAACTACTCTACTAAAACCAAGAACTCCCTCATCTGATTCTACAAATCTGAACAAGATATCAGACTAAACTCAAAACCAACTCAACTACCAGATTCCTTCTGGACAGCTGATTCTATCACTCGAAGAATCATACACATATTTCTCAGAGATATGTGAAATACAATGAATTCCAGCTATCCAAACTGGCAATTCAATCCTGTAGATCAAAATCAAATCTCTAGAGATCACAGATAAAACTCCAAATACCTTCAAAGCTAACACTCCAGTTTTACCAAACCTTATATCTCCTTTAATTGGATAAAACCAAATCAATATCTAAACTCTAATTGCACATCCCAAATCTCCTCAGTTCTTAACTGCACAATTCTTCAGATGTTTCTGAGTCACCTCTAATATCCCTGATCAGCCTAACCCTTGCTGATTGCTTCAAGAAACAACAGCACCAACTCAAACCAAATCTCCAGGTCCTACTCAACAAAATGGCTTACCCAAAAATAATTTGCTGAAATCCATTCCACAGCTCTATACCATAAACATCAATGGACTTCAAACCTACATCTCATATCTGGCATAACCAAACAGTTGCACTTGACAATCTTGCCTTCCAAATCCAGAAAATTCCTCATACTTGAATTTCCAGTAGAAATCTCTTACTGCAACATCCGGTTGCTCCATTCTATAATAATTCTCAACTTGCTTCCGCTGCACAACTCTGATCTAGAGCAGATAAGAATGCTATCGAAGAACAAAAGCACAATCTACCACCAAACACAGTTCATCCGACTCATAAAATCTAAGTGACCCTTCCACTTGGTCAAAACATCTCAACAGAATCTCAACTTAGAATAAGATGATCAATCCAAGAATCCTGAGCTGCCTCACCAAACTCTTCTCGCTCCAGGAGTCATCCTACTACAAGATTGAACCATCAATATTGCTTCTGCTCAGCGGACAACTCAACTCCCGGAAACCCCTGCTCACTTAAGAGCAAATCAACTTCACACTCCAAGAATATACTCCAATTCTTGAAAAAGACTTCCTTTGGACTCAAAGAAATCCTTTCTACAATCCTCAAAACTTATTCGAGATAGTATTAGATCTACAATCTCGATAAACACCTTCATCCACAACATATAAACCTCAACCAATAGTGGTAGTTGTGTTACACACACTTCTACCTATCTACCTTTTATAGCCTATGTTGGAAAATCCGAACAGATAACCCAACAGATTAGGTAGTTATATAAATATATATTTATATAAAAAAATTACAAGTACGCTCTCTCAAGATAGACACCACTCCAGAGCCTAGGTATTCACTCAACCTAACGCTTCCTAAAGAAAGACAAACTTCAGAGCCTAGGTATTCACTCAACCTAACGCTCTGATACCAGCTGTAGCGACCCAACTTTCCACTACCGGAAAATCGCATCACTAATTAAGAAAGAAAGGGATAGAAGAAGAAAAGAAAGAGAAGAAAGAGAAAACAACACATCAGAATCTCACAGCGGAACGATTTAAATATAATATAGAACATATACATAGTATTATATACATCAGAGTACACAACTAAACATCTCAATTTAGACAGTTATAACATTTCTGTCTAATACAATACAAGACATTACACAGCATAATACACAGCGGAAACTCTAACCATATATCTACACGCTGAAGCCTCCTGCTCCAAAGCTCCTCCAGAATTCGTCAAGAGATAACCTGAATCACTTGACTACTCATACATAATATGAGTACCCAAGAGTTTAATAAAACAGAAAATAAACACTCGGGTCAGACAGGGGTCTGGTGTGAGTAAACGGTTTAAGATTGCTTAACTTTAGAAAAACCTTTGAAAACAAAAGGTATCACGTAAGACTTCCCACACATAAACATGGAAAAGTTTTTACCTTACGCTAACCAAAACATTTGATAGGAAATCCAGTGATATTATAATAGTGTCTAGGGTTTTCAAGTAAATAAGAAATAGCCGAAATTGTTACATTCATTAAATTCCAGCTACTAGCCACAAAAGTGGGTAATACAAACAAAACCGTAGGGTCTCGTAGGGAAAATGGGTTTCCAACAATGGCAGGGCTACTGGGGTACCGCCCGTCACAGTACGTGGCCTAGATCACCGTACCGAGGATTACTCCCTTCATCCCCTGCAACACAAGACCGGCACCGTTCCTTACTGAACAGTCCCGAACAAGACCACCCCGCAGTTGGCTGCAGACCAACTGCCCACACAGCCGAAATATAAAGGGACCTCTAGACAGGGATGTATCTTGCCCTCCAGTGGGCGCGACCCACGAAGCCTTGCTGCACCTCCCCTGTTTTAGCCATTCCCGGTTGATGAGGCTTGAGGCTTCGATTACCTTTATAGGACCAATTATCTTAGAATGCTCATCGTCCGCCTGACGATGTGCTGAAAGCATTCAATCCATACAAGTTCGTTCCGGGTTCGAACGAAACCGAAGGCACTATCTCGTTGCACTCATTTTGGAATCACCCTCAGAGTCAACGACCATAGCCCTTGCACTCTGATTCACCATCTCGAATCTATAAGCACTATTCCGTCAAACTCATTACGGAATCACCCACAGAGTTATACTGACGTATAGCCCTTACACCTCGAGTCTTCACTTGCTCCACTTGGATTAACGACCTACCGTTTAATTGGAATCGATGTGGTTTTCGGATTCCAAATATGGAAACCCGATCCCGGTCTCATCGAAACCAAACGCCATTTTAATGTCCAAGTTGTACTTAAGGGATTTAAACAATAGATATTCATAAGTATCACTTAACATAAATGGATGTATTCACAACACAAATAGATAAGCATCTATTATCACATGCATCTATACATATCACAAAGCAGCATATATATCACATTCACTTATAGCATATTCACATCATCACATCTATCAATATCATCCAACAACAATCAATATCATTAACTCATCCAATGATATATAAATCATCCAATCATTAACCATTCATAAACAAATTTGATTCAACCTTGATTAATTTAATTAATCCTTAAATTAAATTAATCCTTAATTAAATACTTGGATTATCTTCAATCCAACTTCTCATTCATTAATTAATTACAAATTAATTAACTAACCATCACTTAATTATCCACTTCAATTAATCCTCCCTGATTAATTGTCACTTAATTACTTAAGTAATTACTAGTTAATTACCATATTAATTAATCACCTTGATTAATTACTCCAAATTATACTAAGTAATTACCTCTTAATTACCTTTAAAAATTAATCATACTTGATTAATTATTCTCTAATTATTCTGGTAATTATTCCTTAATTATCTTTAATCAATTATACCTGATTAATTACTTTTAATTAACCACACTTGATTAATTACTTTTAATTAATCATACTTAATTAATTACCTTTAATTAATCACCTTTGATTAATTACTCTAATTACATTTAGTAATTAAACTTAATTACAAATTAATTATTTTTAAATTATTAATTATTAATTAATTAATTATTTTCATTAATTAATGATTACTCATTAATTAAAATTCTATCTTAATTAATTACTCTTAATCAAGTAATTAATAATTAATCAAATAATTTAAACCTTTAACTAATTATAATTAATTCTTTAATTAATAACTAAAGTGATTATTCCTTAATCACATTTACCTAATTACTTTTCATAAAGTGATTATTCTTTACTTAATTACCTTTGGTAATTAATCACTTAATTACTTTAATTACTTCCCAAGTAATTATATTATATTAATCCATAAGTGATTATTTTAATTAATCACAAATTTATTATTTAATTAACTATTTAACTTAATCATTTAAAATAAATTAAATGATTCTTAACTTATTATATTAAAAGATTCTTAATTAAGAAACCTTATCTTAATTAAATCATTTATTCATAATTAAAACTTGATAATTAAAATTAATTTAATTATCTCAATTATCTTTACAAATTTAATTATCTTTAATTAAATCAAATTCAAAATAACTAAAGATAATTCTTATTACAATTGATTATCAAATTCTAAATTATTAAACTTAATTTAAATAAAATATAATAATTTAGAAATCTATTAAATTCAAACATATTTTAAATTGAACTTTTAAATCTTTAAAACCTTTCCTAAATTTGTTTATTAAAGTTTAAAAACAATCTTTATTTAAAATCTACTCATTTTATTTTAAAACTCCATATTTTAAAATATATAACTTGTTTTTAAAACATGTCTTTGAAACAATTAGATTTTGAAACTTGTTCAATCTCTGTTTTAAAGACTTTATTTCCTAAAACCAAACTTTCTTTGCATTCACAACTAAAACCTCAAGTTCTAAAGCCTGCATATCAGAAAATTCAAGTAACCCAGCTACAACTTGTGCCAACCCGAGTAAACTACACTAAAACCCATTGACTACCCCGAGTTCCCCCTGCTGCCTTCATACTTCGAGTCAACACGCAAATAACCCGATACCATCATCGAGACTTCCCCCTTCTTCCACCTTAATCCCCTACCCAGATGTACACGGCCGTGCACATCGACGTGCACAACCACGCCGGTCGACGGCGATCACCGAGTCAACCTTCATCGAGTCACGATCACACCCCTCATCACAGTGATCAACCCAGAAACACAAATTAAATCGACATACAAAATTTCACCACTCGAACCCAATCAAGCAACGCAGTTCTAAACTACATCACCTGCAACCCACTCCTCCACGGCAACTCCAAGCCTCGAGTAACCTTGCCACCGCCGCCGTAACTTCATCTCGCCTCCCATCACCTCCCTAACCCCTCGCGATAACCACCAGCATACCCACGAAGTCGCGAAATCGAGTTAAACAGTGACAGTAAGTACAGGAAGCAAAACCCTATTTTCTCAAATCCTAACCAACTTTATCAATTAAAAATTCTTGAAACAATTTTCGCATGCTCAAAGAAGCCTTCTCCATCTTCGAGATCAACGGCGACGACCAATTCGTCGTAGTTTGCCGTAATTTGGCCAAAATACCCAAATCAATGAATCCCAAAATTCTCACTAAACACCCCATTAAAAATTGTGATTCAAACACTAAAAATCATCATTTTCTATTCTCAATCCAATTATGAATCCAAAATTTAAAATTGAATCCATGAATTTTTGTCCAATTTTAACATGCACTGTAAATTTAACTATTTATAATAAATTATTCAATATAAAATCTTGAGATTATTTTTAGATGATAGCTTATGGGATTTCAAACAACATTTGTAAACAAAACATAAGCAGATTCGAATCCAAATTCAAGTTATTGAATTTATTCGACATCCTGCTATAGTTTTACTGAGCATATTAAGATACAGGCATATAAATATCATAAATCTTCATACTTCATCATGCAACAATTGAAATCCAAGAACCCAGACATTTCATCAAGATTACATACACAAGAACAAGGGAAATTTAAATTTTAAAACTGTTTTTAAAATTTTGTTTACTCACCTGAAAATTTCCAGAAAACAGAGAGAAGATCTGCATTTTCCAGACTCTGAAATTTATTTGCATGCCTTTGAATTTCTTGATTCCAGATTTGCATGATTGAATGTTGCTGTTGAATAATTCCTTGAATAATTTGCATGTTGATTACTTCTTCTGAATTTCAAGTTTGATTTACTTCCAGGTCCTTGCATGTTGATATTTTACTTCTTGTACATGCTTAAACTTTCTTTGATTACAGAATTTCTACAGATTTCATTTTCCTTTCAGATCCTCAACATTTCTTTGCTTTCTGACTTCATACTTCCAGCTTATTTCTTTGTTTCCAATTTCCCAGATTTGCAGATTTGTATTCTTTTATTTGAATTTATCTTTGTTTTGATCTTAATTTGTATTTTTGTTTTTGAAAGAAGAAAGTGATTTTCTTAACTGAAAAATAAAAGTAAATTTCTTCTCAAATTTACCAAATTTAAATTTTATTTTACAAAAGAAAGACATTTGTCACTTGAGATCATAATGATCTTACACTTGTCTTAACCTATATTAAAAGGTTTACAAGTGTTATTATAAGTGTTATTATTGTTTTTTTTTTTTTTTATAAATGTTTCTTTAAAATGTTATTTCTTTTACAATTATTAAATCCTTATATACATGTATATGTAATATTCAATGTACATACTTATCTTTTTAAAAAATATTCATATGAAATCAAGTAATTTACATTTTGAATTCAATCATGTTTATATGTTTGAAACTTCTATTTTAAATTAGATCTTATTTAAAAAACTTAAAATACATACTTATCAAAAATAATGAATTAACTCTGTTATTTTAAATTTAAATCTCAATTATCAATTCAAAGTCATTAAATCAAATTATCATTTTAAATTCAAAACTAAATATATTCAAGCTTGAAAACTCTTGTTGAATTCAAATTAATACAATTCCTATTTAAAACATATATATACAAATATATATACATTTCAAATAGAAACATTCTAACATTAAGTTTATTAATTTCCAAATTAAATTTTAAAACAAATACCAAATCACAATATATATACATTCATATATATTAAAATTTGAATACAAAGTTTATTACATTAAAACTTCTTATTTACCAAAATAAATATTTCAAAATCAAATTATTATTAGCTTTCAAAAGAATTAAATTTGCCAATTCATATTGCAAAGAAAAATATTAATAGATATTAACAAATTATTATCATTTATTTTTAATGTAAATTTAACTTGTCAATATATAATATAAAATGATCAAATCAATTTAATTTTTATCAAAGATTATTAAATTGATATTGCTCAAAATTCCGGGTCGTCACATTGTCAATGCCATAGAACTCATCGAGGCCTTCGTTTTGACAGGTTATGGCTCCCGTAACTCTAAACGAGCGAGAAGTTATGGCCGTCCGAATAATCGATATCTATAGGGTGCAACATCCACGGTGCAAGGTGCAACATCCGTCCGAAATGGAGAAACAGTGCCGTACGACCTTTAGAAATTCATGCATGGATTTGAAACGGAACAGTACCATGGTGCACCACTCTCCAGCGATGGTAAATCGAGGACCAGCCACCGTAATCCCGTTTTACCGTAAAAATCCACGTGTCGAAAAATGAAGGGTAAAAAATTTACGAGACCCGATTGAGATTCGGGTTGTCCTTTTTGGGCATTAATCTATCCGTTGACGGCTGAAAGCTGTCAATGCCGTATAACTCATCAAGGCCTTCGTTTTGACAGGTTATGGCTCCCGTAACTCTAAACGAGCGAGAATTTATGGCCGTCCGAATAATCGATATCTACAGGGTGCAACATCCACGGTGCAAGGTGCAACATCCGTCCGAAATGGCGAAACAGTGTCGTATGACTTTTAGAAATGCGTGCATGGATTTGAAACGGAACAGTACCATGGTGCACCACTCTCCAGCGATGGGAAGTCGAAGACAGGCCACCGTAATCCCGTTTTACCGTAAAAATCCACGTGTCGAAAAAACGAAGGGTAAAAAACTTACGAGACCCGATTGAGATTCGGGTGTCCTTTTTAGGCATTAATCAATCCGTTGTCGGCTGAAAGCTGTCAATGCCATAGAACTCATGGAGGCCTTCGTTTTGACAGGTTATGGCTCCCGTAACTCTAAACGAGCCAGAAGTTATGGCCGTCCGAATAATCGATATCTACAGGGTGCAACATCCACGGTGCAAGGTGCAACATCCGTTCGAAATGGCGAAACAGTGCCGTACGACCTTTAGAAATTCGTACATGGATTTGAAACGGAACAGTACCATGGTGCACCACTCTCCAGCGATGGTAAATCGAAGACCAGCCATCGTAATCCCGTTTTACCGTAAAAATCCACTTGTCGAAAAAACGAGGGGTAAAAAACTTACGAGACCCGATTGAGATTCGGGTTGTCCTTTTTGGGCATTAATCTATCCGTTGACGGCTGAAAGCTGTTGAAGCCGTGGAACTCATCGAGGCCTTCATTTTGACAGGTTATGGCTCCCGTAACTCTAAACGAGCCCGAAGTTATGGCCGTCCGAATAATCGATATCTATAGGGTGCAACATCCACGGTGCAAGGTGCAACATCCGTCCGAGATGGCGAAACAGTGCCGTATGACTTGTAGAAATGTGTGCATGGATTTGAAATGGAACAGTACCATGGTGCACCACTCTCCAGCGATGGGAAGTCGAAGACGGGCCACGGTAATCCCATTTTACCGTAAAAATCCACGTGTCGAAAAAACGAAGGGTAAAAAACTTACGAAACCCGATTGAGATTCGGGTTGTCCTTTTTGGGCATTAACCTATCCGTTGAGGCTGAAAGCTGTCGAAGCCGTAGAACTCATCGAGGCCTTCGTTTTGACAGGTTATGGCTCCCATAACTCTAATCGAGCCAGAAGTTATGGCGGTCCGAATAATCGATATCTACATGGTGCAACATTCACGGTGCAAGGTGCAACATCCGTCCGAAATGGCAAAACAGTGCCGTACGAATTTTAGAAATGCGTGCATGGATTTGAAACGGAACAGTACCATGGTGCACCACTCTCCAGCAAGGGGAAGTCGAAGACGGGCCACGGTAATCCTGTTTTCTCGTAAAAATCCACGTGTCGAAAAAACGAAGGGTAAAAAACATACAAGACCCGATTGAGATTCTGGTTGTCCTTTTTGGGCATTAATCTATCCGTTGATGGCTGAAAGCTATCAAAGCCATAGAACTTATAGAGGCCTTCGTTTTGACAGGTTATGGCTCCCGTAACTCAAAACGAGCCAGAAGTTATGGCCTTCCGATTAATCGATATCCACAGGGTGCAACATCCACGGTGCAAGGTGCAACATCCGTCCGAAATGGCGAAACAGTGCCGTACGACCTTTAGAAATGCGTGCATGGATTTGAAACGGAACAGTACCATGGTGCACCACTCTCCAGCGATGGTAAATCGAAGACCAGCCACCGTAATCCCGTTTTACCGTAAAAATCCTCTTGTCGAAAAAACGAAGGGTAAAAAACTTACGAGACCCGATTGAGATTTGGGTTGTCCTTTTTGGGCATTAATCTATCCGTTGATGGCTGAAAGCTGTCAAAGCCGTAGAACTCATCGAGGCCTTCATTTTGACAGGTTATGGCTCCCGTAACTCTAAACGAGCCAGAAGTTATGGCCGCCCGAATAATCGATGTCCACAGGGTGCAACATCCACGGTGCAAGGTGCAACATCCGTCCGAAATGGCGAAACAGTGTCGTACGACTTTTAAAAATGCGTGCATGGATTTGAAACGGAACAGTACCATGGTGAGCCACTCTTCAGCGATGGGAAGTCGAAGACGGGCCACCGTAATCCCTTTTTACCATAAAAATCCACATGTCGAAAAAACGAAGGGTAAAAAACTTACGAGACCCGATTGAGATTCGGGTTGTCCTTTTTGGGCACTAATCTATCCGTTCATGGCTGAAAGCTGTCAAAGCCGTAGAACTCATCGAGGCCTTCGTTTTGACAGGTTATGGCTCCCGTAACTCTTAACGAGCCAGAAGTTATGGCCGTCCGAATAATCGATGTCTACAGGGTGCAACATCCACGGTGCAAGGTGAAACATCCGTCCGAAATTACGAAACAGTGCCGTACGACCTTTAGAAATCCGTGCATGGATTTGAAACGGAACAATACCATGGTGCACCACTCACCAACGATGGTAAATCGAAGACCACCACCGTAATCCCATTTTACCGTAAAAATCCACGTGACGAAAAAACGAAGGGTAAAAAACATACGAGACCCGATTGAGATTCGGGTTGTCATTTTTGGGCATTAATCCATCCGTTGACGGCTGAAAGCTGTCAAAGCCGTAGAACTCATCGAGGCCTTCGTTTTGACCGGTTATGGCTCCCGTAACTCTAAACGAACAAGAAGTTATGGTCGTCCGAATAATCGATATCTACAGGGTGCGACATCCACGGTGCAAGGTGCAACATCCGTCCGAAATGGCGAAACAGTGCCGTACGATGTTTAGAAATTCATGCATGGATTTGAAACGGAGCAATACCATGGTGCACCACTCTCCAGTGATGGTAAATCAAAGACCATCCACCGCAATCCCGTTTTACCGTAAAAATCCACGTGTCGAAAAAACGAAGGGTAAAAAACTTACGAGACCCGATTGAGATTCGGGCTATCCTTTTTGGGCATTAATCTATCCGTTGACGGATGAAAGCTGTCAAAGCCATAGAACTCATCGAGGCCTTCGTTTTGACAGGTTATGGCTCCCGTAACTCTAAACGAGCGAGAAGTTATGGCCGTCCGAATAATCGATATCTATAGGGTGCAACATCCACGGTGCAAGGTGCAACATCCGTCCGAAATGGTGAAACAGTGCCGTACGACCTTTAGAAATTCATGCATGGATTTGAAACGGAACAGTACCATGGTGCACCACTCTCCAGCGATGGTAAATCGAGGACCAGCCACCGTAATCCCGTTTTACCGTAAAAATCCACGTGTCGAAAAATGAAGGGTAAAAAACTTACGAGACCCGATTGAGATTCGGGTTGTCCTTTTTGGGCATTAATCTATCCGTTGACGGCTGAAAGCTGTCAATGCCGTATAACTCATCGAGGCCTTCGTTTTGACAGGTTATGGCTCCCGTAACTCTAAACGAGCGAGAAGTTATGGCCGTCCGAATAATCGATATCTACAGGGTGCAACATCCACGGTGCAAGGTGCAACATCCGTCCGAAATGGCGAAACAGTGTCGTATGACTTTTAGAAATGTGTGCATGGATTTGAAACGAAACAGTACCATGGTGCACCACTCTCCAGCGATGGGAAGTCGAAGACAGGCCACCGTAATCCCGTTTTACCGTAAAAATCCACGTGTCGAAAAAACGAAGGGTAAAAAACTTACGAGACCCGATTGAGATTCGGGTGTCCTTTTTAGGCATTAATCAATCCGTTGTCGGCTGAAAGCTGTCAATGCCATAGAACTCATCGAGGCCTTCGTTTTGACAGGTTATGGCTCCCGTAACTCTAAACGAGCGAGAAGTTATGGCCGTCCGAATAATCGATATCTATAGGGTGCAACATCCACGGTGCAAGGTGCAACATCCGTCCGAAATGGCGAAACAGTGCCGTACGACCTTTAGAAATTCATGCATGGATTTGAAACGGAACAGTACCATGGTGCACCACTCTCCAGCGATGGTAAATCGAGGACCAGCCACCGTAATCCCGTTTTACCGTAAAAATCCACGTGTCGAAAAATGAAGGGTAAAAAACTTACGAGACCCGATTGAGATTCGGGTTGTCCTTTTTGGGCATTAATCTATCCGTTGACGGCTGAAAGCTGTCAATGCCGTATAACTCATCAAGGCCTTCGTTTTGACAGGTTATGGCTCCCGTAACTCTAAACGAGCGAGAAGTTATGGCCGTCTGAATAATCGATATCTACAGGGTGCAACATCCACGGTGCAAGGTGCAACATCCGTCCGAAATGGCGAAACAGTGTCGTATGACTTTTAGAAATGCGTGCATGGATTTGAAACGGAACAGTACCATGGTGCACCACTCTCCAGCGATGGGAAGTCGAAGACAGGCCACCGTAATCCCGTTTTACCGTAAAAATCCACGTGTCGAAAAAACGAAGGGCAAAAAACTTACGAGACCCGATTGAGATTCGGGTGTCCTTTTTAGGCATTAATCAATCCGTTGTCGGCTGAAAGCTGTCAATGCCATAGAACTCATGGAGGCCTTCGTTTTGACAGGTTATGGCTCCCGTAACTCTAAACGAGCCAGAAGTTATGGCCGTCCGAATAATCGATATCTACAGGGTGCAACATCCACGGTGCAAGGTGCAACATCCGTTCGAAATGGCGAAACAGTGCCGTACAACCTTTAGAAATTCGTAGATGGATTTGAAACGGAACAGTACCATGGTGCACCACTCTCCAGCGATGGTAAATCGAAGACCAGCCATCGTAATCCCGTTTTACCGTAAAAATCCACTTGTCGAAAAAACGAGGGGTAAAAAACTTACGAGACCCGATTGAGATTCGGGTTGTCCTTTTTGGGCATTAATCTATCGGTTGACGGCTGAAAGCTGTTGAAGCCGTGGAACTCATCGAGGCCTTCATTTTGACAGGTTATGGCTCCCGTAACTCTAAACGAGCCCGAAGTTATGGCCGTCCGAATAATCGATATCTATAGGGTGCAACATCCACGGTGCAAGGTGCAACATCCGTCCGAGATGGTGAAACAGTGCCGTATGACTTGTAGAAATGCGTGCATGGATTTGAAATGGAACAGTACCATGGTGCACCACTCTCCAGCGATGGGAAGTCGAAGACGGGCCACGGTAATCCCATTTTACCGTAAAAATCCACGTGTCGGAAAAACGAAGGGTAAAAAACTTACGAAACCCGATTGAGATTCGGGTTGTCCTTTTTGGGCATTAACCTATCCGTTGAGGCTGAAAGCTGTCGAAGCCGTAGAACTCATCGAGGCCTTCGTTTTGACAGGTTATGGCTCCCATAACTCTAATCGAGCCAGAAGTTATGGCCGTCCGAATAATCGATATCTACATGGTGCAACATTCACGGTGCAAGGTGCAACATCCGTCCGAAATGGCAAAACAGTGCCGTACGAATTTTAGAAATGCGTGCATGGATTTAAAACGGAACAGTACCATGGTGCACCACTCTCCAGCAAGGGGAAGTCGAAGACGGGCCACGGTAATCCTGTTTTCTCGTAAAAATCCACGTGTCGAAAAAACGAAGGGTAAAAAACATACAAGACCGGATTGAGATTCTGGTTGTCCTTTTTGGGCATTAATCTATCCGTTGATGGTTGAAAGCAATCAAAGCCATAGAACTTATAGAGGCCTTCGTTTTGACAGGTTATGGCTCCCGTAACTCAAAACGAGCCAGAAGTTATGGCCTTCCGATTAATCGATATCCACAGGGTGCAACATCCACGGTGCAAGGTGCAACATCCGTCCGAAATGGCGAAACAGTGCCGTACGACCTTTAGAAATGCGTGCATAGATTTGAAACGGAACAGTACCATGGTGCACCACTCTCCAACGATGGTAAATCGAAGACCAGCCACCGTAATCCCGTTTTACCGTAAAAATCCTCTTGTCGAAAAAACGAAGGGTAAAAAACTTACGAGACCCGATTAAGATTTGGGTTGTCCTTTTTGGGCATTAATCTATCCGTTGATGGCTGAAAGCTGTCAAAGCCGTAGAACTCATCGAGGCCTTCATTTTGACAGGTTATGGCTCCCGTAACTCTAAACGAGCCAGAAGTTATGGCTGCCCGAATAATCGATGTCCACAGGGTGCAACATCCACGGTGCAAGGTGCAACATCCGTCCGAAATTGCGAAACAGTGCCGTACGACTTTTAAAAATGCGTGCATGGATTTGAAACGGAACAGTACCATGGTGAGCCACTCTTCAGCGATGGGAAGTCGAAGACGGGCCACCGTAATCCCTTTTTACCATAAAAATCCACGTGTCGAAAAAACGAAGGGTAAAAAACTTACGAGACCCGATTGAGATTCGGGTTGTCCTTTTTGGGCACTAATCTATCCGTTCATGGCTGAAAGCTGTCAAAGCCGTAGAACTCATCGAGGCCTTCGTTTTGACAGGTTATGGCTCCCGTAACTCTTAACGAGCCAGAAGTTATGGCCGTCCGAATAATCGATGTCTACAGGGTGCAACATCCACGGTGCAAGGTGCAACATCCGTCCGAAATTACGAAACAGTGCCGTACGACCTTTAGAAATCCGTGCATGGATTTGAAACGGAACAATACCATGGTGCACCACTCACCAACGATGGTAAATCGAAGACCACCACCGTAATCCCATTTTACCGTAAAAATCCACGTGACGAAAAAACGAAGGGTAAAAAACTTACGAGACCCGATTGAGATTCGGGTTGTCCTTTTTGGGCATTAATCTATCCGTTGACGGCTGAAAGCTGTCAAAGCCATAGAACTCATCGAGGCCTTCGTTTTGACAGGTTATGGCTCCCGTAACTCTAAACGAGCCAAAAGTTATGGCCGTCCGAATAATCGATATCTACAGGGTGCAACATCCACGGTGCAAGGTGCAACATCCGACCGAAATGGCGAAACAGTGTCGTACGACCTTTAGAAATGCGTGCATGGATTTGAAATGGAACAGTACCATGGTGCAACACTCTCCAACAATGGTAAATCGAAGACCAGCCACCGTAATCCCGTTTTACCGTAAAAATCCACGTGTCGAAAAAACGAAGGGTAAAAAACTTACGAGACCCGATTGAGATTCGGGTTGTCCTTTTTGGGCATTAATCTATCCGTTGGCGGCTGAAAGCAGTCAAAGCCGTAGAACTCATCGAGGCTTTCGTTTTGACAGGTTATGGCTCCCGTAACTCTAAACGAGCCAGAAGTTATGGCCGTCCGAATAATCGATATCTACGTGGTGCAACATCCATGGTGCAAGGTGCAACATCGGTCCGAAATGGCGAAACAGTGCCGTATGACTTTTAGAAATGCATGCATGGATTTGAAACAGAATAGTACCTTGGTGCACCACTCTCCAGCGATGGGAAGTCGAAGACGGGCCACGGAAATCCCGTTTTACCGTAAAAATCCACGTGTCGAAAAAACGAAGGGTAAAAAACTTACGAGACCCGATTGAGATTCGGGCTGTCCTTTTTGGGCATTAACCTATCCGTTGACGGCTGAAAGCTGTCAAAACCGTAGAACTCATCGAGGCCTTCATTTTTACAGGTTATGGCTACCGTAACTCTAAACGAGCCAGAAGTTATGGCCGTCCGAATAATCGATGTCTACTGGGTGCAACATCCACGGTGCAAGGTGCAACATCCGTCCGAAATGGCGAAACAGTGTCGTACGAGTTTTAGAAATGCGTGCATGGATTTGAAATGGAACAGTACCATGTTGCACGACTCTCAGCGATGGGAAGTCGAAGACGGGCCACCGTAATCCCGTTTTACCGTAAAAATCCACGTGTCGAAAAAACGAAGGGTAAAAAACTTATGAGACCCGATTGAGATTCGGGTTGTCCTTTTTGGGCACTAATCTATCCATTGACGGCTGAAAGCTGTCAAAGCCGTAGAACTCATCGAGGCCTTCGTTTTGACAGGTTATGGCTCCCGTAACTCTTAACGAGCCAGGAGTTATGGTCGTCCGAATAATCGATATCTACAGGGTGCAACATCCACGGTGCAAGGTGTAACATCCGTCCGAAATTACGAAACAGTGCCGTACGACCTTTAGAAATTCGTGCATGGATTTGAAACGGAACAGTACCATGGTGCACCACTCTCCAGCGGCGGTAAATCGAAGACCACCACCGTAATCCCGTTTTACCTCAAAAATCCACGTGTCGAAAAAACGAAGGGTAAAAAACTTACGAGACCCGATTGAGATTTGGGTTGTCCTTTTTGGGCATTATTCTATCCGTTGACGGCTGAAAGCTATCGAAGCTGTAGAACTCATCGAGGCCTTCATTTTGACAGGTTATGGCTCCCGTAACTCTAAACGTGCCAAAAGTTATGGCCGTCCGAATAATCTATATCTACAGGGTGCAACATCCACGGTGCAAGGTGCAACATCCGTCCGAAATGGCAAAACAGTGCCGTACAACCTTTAGAAATTCATGCATGGATTTCAAACGGAACAGTACCATGGTGCACCACTCTCCAGCGATGGTAAATCGAAGACCAGCCATCGTAATCCCGTTTTACCGTAAAAATCCACTTGTCGAAAAAACGAAGGGTAAAAAACTTACGAGACCCGATTGAGATTCGGGTTGTCCTTTTTGGGCATTAATCTATCCGTTGACGGCTGAAAGCTGTCGAAGCCGTGGAACTCATCGAGGCCTTCATTTTGACAGGTTATGGCTCCCGTAACTCTAAACGAGCCAAAAGTTATGGCCGTCCGAATAATCGATATCTATAGGGTGCAACATCCACGGTGCAAGGTGCAACATCTGTCCGAAATGGCGAAACAGTGCCGTATGACTTTTAGAAATACGTGCATGGATTTGAAACGGAACAGTACCATGGTGCACCACTCTCCAGCGATGGGAAGTCGAAGACGGGCCATGGTAACCCATTTTACCATAAAAATCCACGTGTCGAAAAAACGAAGGGTAAAAAACTTACGAGACCCGATTGAGATTCGGGTTGTCCTTTTTGGGCATTAACCTCTCCGTTGAGGCTGAAAGCTGTCAAAGCCGTAGAACTCATCGAGGCCTTTGTTTTCACAGGTTATGGCTCCCATAACTCTAATCGAGCCAGAAGTTATGGCCGTCCGAATAATCGATATCTATAGGGTGCAACATTCACGGTGCAAGGTGCAACATCCGTCCGAAATGGCAAAACTGTGCCGTACGAATTTTAGAAATGCGTGCATGGATTTGAAATGGAACAGTACCATGGTGCACCACTCTCCAGCAAGGGGAAGTCGAAGATGGGCAACGGTAATCCTGTTTTCTCCTAAAAATCCACGTGTCGAAAAAACAAAGGGTAAAAAACATACAAGACCCGATTGAGATTCTGGTTGTCCTTTTTGGGCATTAATCTATCCGTTGATGGCTGAAAGCTATCATAGCTATAGAACTTATAGATGCCTTCATTTTGACAGGTTATGGCTCCCGTAACTCAAAACGAGCCAGAAGTTATGGCCGTCCGATTAATCGATATCCACAGGGTGCAACATCCACGGTGCAAGGTGCAACATCCGTCCGAAATGGCGAAACAATGCCGTACGACCTTTAGAAATGCGTGCATGGATTTGAAACGGAACAGTACCACGGTGCACCACTCTCCAGCGATGGTAAATCGAAGACCAGCCACCGTAATCCCGTTTTACCGTAAAAATCCTCTTGTCGAAAAAACGAAGGGTAAAAAACTTACGAGACCCGATTGAGATTCGGGTTGTCCTTTTTGGGCATTAATCTATCCGTTGATGGCTGAAAGCTGTCAAAGCCGTAGAACTCATCGAGGCCTTCATTTTGACAGGTTATGGCTCCCGTAACTCTAAACGAGCCAGAAGTTATGGCCGTCCGAATAATCGATATCTACAGGGTGCAACATCCACAGTGCAAGGTGCAACATCCGTCCGAAATGGCGAAACAGTGTCGTACGACCTTTAGAAATTCGTGCATGGATTTGAAATGGAATAGTACCATGGTGCACCACTCTCCAGCGATGGTAAATCGAAGACCAGCCAACATAATCCCTCTTTAACGTAAAAATCCACGTGTCGAAAAAACAAAGGGTAAAAAACTTACGATACCCGATTTAGATTTGGGTTGTCCTTTTTGGGCACTAATCTATCCGTTGACGGCTGAAAGCTGTCAAAACCGTAGAACTCATAGAGGCCTTCGTTTTGACAGGATATGGCTCCCGTAACTCTTAACGAGCCAGAAGTTATGGCCGTCCGAATAATCGATATCTACAGGGTGCAACATCCACGGTGCAAGGTGCAACATCCGTCCGAAATGGCGAAACAGTGTCATACGACCTTTAGAAATTCGTGCATGGATTTGAAACGGAACAGTACCACGGTGCACCACTCTGCAGCGATGGTAAATCGAAGACCAGCCACCGTAATCCCGTTTTACCGTAAAAATCCACGTGTCGAAAAAACGAAGGGTAAAAAACTTACGAGACCCGATTGAGATTCTGGTTGTCCTTTTTGGGCATTAATCTATCCGTTGACGGCTGAAAGCTGTCAAAGCGGTAGAACTCATCGACGCCTTCGTTTTGACAGGTTATTGCTCCCGTAACTCTAAACAAGCCAGAAGTTATGGCCGTCCGAATAATCGATATCTACAGGGTGCAACATCCACGGTGCAAGGTGCAACATCCGTCCGAAATTGCGAAACAGTGTCGTACGACCTTTAGAAATTCGTGCATGGATTTGAAATGGAACAGTACCATGGTGCACCACTCTCCAGCGATGGTAAATCGAAGACCAGCCACCGTAATCCCGTTTTACCGTAAAAATCCACGTGTCGAAAAAACGAAGGGTAAAAAACTTACGAGACCCGATTGAGATTCGGGTTGTCCCTTTTGGGCATTAATCTATCCGTTGGCGGCTGAAAGCAGTCAAAACCGTAGAACTCATCGAGGCTTTCGTTTTGACAGGTTATGGCTCCCGTAACTCTAAACGAGCCAGAAGTTATGGCCGTCCGAATAATCGATATCTACAAGGTGCAACATCCACGGTGCAAGGTGCAACATCCGTCCGAAATGGCGAAACAGTGCCGTACGACCTTTAGAAATTCGTGCATGAATTTGAAACGGAAAAGTACCATGGTGCACCACTCTCCAGCGATGGGAAGTCGAAGACGGGCCATGGTAATCCCGTTTTACCGTAAAAATCCACGTGTCGTAAAAACGAAGGGTAAAAAACATACGAGACCCGATTGAGATTCGGGTTGTCCTTTTTGGGCATTAATCCATCCGTTGACGGCTGAAAGCTGTCAAAGCCGTAGAACTCATCGAGGCCTTCGTTTTGACCGGTTATGGCTCCCGTAACTCTAAACGAACAAGAAGTTATGGTCGTCCGAATAATCGATATCCACAGGGTGCAACATCCACGGTGCAAGGTGCAACATCCGTCCGAAATGGCGAAACAGTGCCGTACGACGTTTAGAAATTCATGCATGGATTTGAAACGGAACAGTACCATGGTGCACCACTCTCCAGCGATGGTAAATCAAAGACCAGCCACCGTAATCCCGTTTTACCGTAAAAATCCACGTGTCGAAAAAACGAAGGGTAAAAAACTTACGAGACCCGATTGAGATTCGGGCTATCCTTTTTGGGCATTAATCTATCCGTTGACGGCTAAAAGCTGTCAAAGCCATAGAACTCATCGAGGCCTTCGTTTTGACAGGTTATGGCTCCCGTAACTCTAAACGAGCGAGAAGTTATGGCCGTCCGAATAATCGATATCTATAGGGTGCAACATCCACGGTGCAAGGTGCAACATCCGTCCGAAATGGCGAAACAGTGCCGTACGACCTTTAGAAATTCATGCATGGATTTGAAACGGAACAGTACCATGGTGCACCACTCTCCAGCGATGGTAAATCGAGGACCAGCCACCGTAATCCCGTTTTACCGTAAAAATCCACGTGCCGAAAAATGAAGGGTAAAAAACATACGAGACCCGATTGAGATTCGGGTTGTCCTTTTTGGGCATTAATCTATCCGTTGACGGCTGAAAGCTGTCAATGCCGTATAACTCATCGAGGCCTTCGTTTTGACAGGTTATGGCTCCCGTAACTCTAAACGAGCGAGAAGTTATGGCCGTCCGAATAATCGATATCTACAGGGTGCAACATCCACGGTGCAAGGTGCAACATCCGTCCGAAATGGCGAAACAGTGTCGTATGACTTTTAGAAATGCGTGCATGGATTTGAAACGGAACAGTACCATGGTGCACCACTCTCCAGCGATGGAAAGTCGAAGACAGGCCACCGTAATCCCGTTTTACCGTAAAAATCCACGTGTCGAAAAAACGAAGGGTAAAAAACTTACGAGACCCGATTGAGATTCGGGTGTCCTTTTTAGGCATTAATCAATCCGTTGTCGGCTGAAAGCTGTCAATGCCATAGAACTCATCGAGGCCTTCGTTTTGACAGGTTATGGCTCCCGTAACTCTAAACGAGCCAGAAGTTATGGCCGTCCGAATAATCGATATCTACAGGGTGCAACATCCACGGTGCAAGGTGCAACATCCGTCCGAAATGGCGAAACAGTGCCATACGACCTTGAGAAATTCGTGCATGGATTTGAAACGGAACAATACCATGGTGCACCACTCTCCAGCGATGGTAAACCGAAGACCAGCCACCGTAATCCCGTTTCACCGTAAAAATCCACGTGTCGAAAAAACGAAGGGTAAAAAACTTACGAGACCCGATTGAGATTCGGGTTGTCCTTTTTGGGCATTAATCTATCCATTGATGGCGGAAACCTGTCAAAGCCGTAGAAATCATCGAGGCCTTCGTTCCGACAGGTTATGGCTCCCGTAACTCTAAACGAGCAAGAAGTTATGGCCGTCCAAATAATCGATATCTACAGGGTGCAACATCCACGGTGCAAGGTGCAACATCCGTCCGAAATGGCGAAACAGTGCCATATGACTTTTAGAAGTGCGTGCATGGATTTGAAACAGAACAGTACCATGGTGCACTACTCTCCAGGGATGGGAAGTCGAAGACGGGCCACGGTAATCCCGTTTTACCGTAAAAATCCACGTGTCGAAAAAACAAAAGGTAAAAAACTTACGAGACCCGATTGAGATTCGGGTTGTACTTTTTGGGCATTAATCTATCCGTTGATGGCTGAAAGCTATCAAAGCCGTAGAACTCATCGAGGCCTTCGTTTTGACAGGTTATGGCTCCCGTAAATCTAAACGAGCCAGAAGTTATGGCCGTCCGAATAATCGATGTCTACGGGGTGCAACATCCACGGTGCAAGGTGCAACATCCGTCCGAAATGGAGAAACAGTGCCGTACGACCTTTAGAAATTCGTGCATGAATTTGAAACGGAAAAGTACCATGGTGCACCACTCTCCAGCGATGGAAAGTCGAAGACGGGCCACGGTAATCCCGTTTTACCGTAAAAATCCACGTGTCGTAAAAACGAAGGGTAAAAAACATACGAGACCCGATTGAGATTCGGGTTGTCCTTTTTGGGCATTAATCCATCCGTTGACGGCTGAAAGCTGTCAAAGCCGTAGAACTCATCGAGGCCTTGGTTTTGACCGGTTATGGCTCCCGTAACTCTAAACGAACAAGAAGTTATGGTCGTCCGAATAATCGATATCTACAGGGTGCAACATCCACGGTGCAAGGTGCAACATCCGTCCGAAATGGCGAAACAGTGCCGTACGACCTTTAGAAATTCATGCATGGATTTGAAACGGAACAGTACCATGGTGCACCACTCTCCAGCGATGGTAAATCAAAGACCAGCCACCGTAATCCCGTTTTACCGTAAAAATCCACGTGTCGAAAAAACGAAGGGTAAAAAACTTACGAGACCCGATTGAGATTCGGGCTATCCTTTTTGGGCATTAATCTATCCGTTGACGGCTGAAAGCTGTCAAAGCCATAGAACTCATCGAGGCCTTCATTTTGACTGGTTATGGCTCCCGTAACTCTAAACGAGCGAGAAGTTATGGCCGTCCGAATAATCGATATCTATAGGGTGCAACATCCACGGTGCAAGGTGCAACATCCGTCCGAAATGGCGAAACAGTGCCGTACGACCTCTAGAAATTCATGCATGGATTTGAAACGGAACAATACCATGGTGCACCACTCTCCAGCGATGGTAAATCGAGGACCAGCCACCGTAATCCCGTTTTACCGTAAAAATCCACGTGTCGAAAAATGAAGGGTAAAAAACTTACGAGACCCGATTGAGATTCGGGTTGTCCTTTTTGGGCATTAATCTATCCGTTGACGGCTGAAATCTGTCAATGCCGTATAACTCATCAAGGCCTTCGTTTTGACAGGTTATGGCTCCCGTAACTCTAAACGAGCGAGAAGTTATGGCCGTCCGAATAATCGATATCTACAGGGTGCAACATCCACGGTGCAAGGTGCAACATCCGTCCGAAATGGCGAAACAGTGTCGTATGACTTTTAGAAATGCGTGCATGGATTTGAAACGGAACAGTACCATGGTGCACCACTCTCCAGCGATGGGAAGTCGAAGACAGGCCACCGTAATCCCGTTTTACCGTAAAAATCCACGTGTCGAAAAAACGAAGGGTAAAAAACTTACGAGACCCGATTGAGATTCGGGTGTCCTTTTTAGGCATTAATCAATCCGTTGTCGGCTGAAAGCTGTCAATGCCATAGAACTCATCGAGGCCTTCGTTTTGACAGGTTATGGCTCCCGTAACTCTAAACGAGCCAGAAGTTATGGCCGTCCGAATAATCGATATCTACAGGGTGCAACATCCACGGTGCAAGGTGCAACATCCGTCCGAAATGGCGAAACAGTGCCATGCGACCTTGAGAAATTCGTGCATGGATTTGAAACGGAACAGTACCATGGTGCACCACTCTCCAGCGATGGTAAACCGAACACCAGCCACCATAATCCCGTTTTACCGCAAAAATCCACGTGTCGAAAAAACGAAGGGTAAAAAACTTACGAGACCCGATTGAGATTCGGGTTGTCCTTTTTGGGCATTAATCTATCCATTGATGGCGGAAAGCTGTCAAAGCCGTAGAACTCATCGAGGCCTTCGTTTTGACAGGTTATGACTCCCGTAACTCTAAACGAGCGAGAAGTTATGGCCGTCCAAATAATCGATATCTACAGGGTGCAACATCCACGGTGCAAGGTGCAACATCCGTCCGAAATGGCGAAACAGTGCCATATGACTTTTAGAAATGCGTGCATGGATTTGAAACAGAACAGTACCATGGTGCACCATTCTCCAGGGATGGGAAGTCGAAGACGAGCCACGGTAATCCCATTTTACCGTAAAAATCCACGTGTCGAAAAAACGAAAGGTAAAAAACTTACGAGACCCGATTGAGATTCGGGTTGTACTTTTTGGGCATTAATCTATCCGTTGATGGCTGAAAGCTATCAAAGCCGTAGAACTCATCGAGGCCTTCGTTTTGACAGGTTATGGCTCCCGTAACTCTAAACGAGCCAGAAGTTATGGCCGTCCGAATAATCGATGTCTACGGGGTGCAACATCCACGGTGCAAGGTGCAACATCCGTCCGAAATGGCGAAACAGTGCCGTACGACATTTAGAAATGCGTGCATGGATTTGAAATGGAACAGTACCAAGGTGCACCACTCTTCAGCGATGGGAAGTCGAAGACGGGCCACCGTAATCCCGTTTTACCGTAAAAATCCACGTGTCGAAAAAACGAAGGGTAAAAAACTTACGAGACCCGATTGAGATTCGGGTTGTCCTTTTTGGGCATTAATCAATCCGTTGTCGGCTGAAATCTATCAAAGCCGTAGAACTCATCGAGGCCTTCATTTTGACAGGTTATGGCCCCCGTGACTCTAAACAAGCCAGAAGTTATGGCCGTCCGAATAATCGATATCTACAGGGTGCAACATCCACGGTGCAAGGTGCAACATCCGTCCGAAATGGCGAAACAGTGCCGTACGACCTTTAGAAATTCGTGCATGGATTTGAAACGGAACAGTACCATGGTGCACCACTCTCCAGCGATGGTAAATCGAAGACCAGCCACGGTAATCCCGTTTTACCGTAAAATCCACGTGTCGAAAAAACGAAGGGTAAAAAACGTACGAGACCCAATTGAGATTCGGGTTGCCCTTTTTGGGCATTAATCTATCCGTTGACGGCTGAAAGCTGTCAATGCCGTAGAACTCATCGAGGCCTTCGTTTTGACAGGTTATGGCTCCCGTAACTCTAAACGAGCCAGAAGTTATGGCCATACGAATAATCGATGTCTACAGTGTGCAACATCCACGGTGCAAGGTGCAACATCCGTCCGAAATGGCGAAATAGTGCCGTACGACTTTTAGAAATGCGTGCATGGATTTGAAACGGAACAGTACCATGGTGCACCACTCTTCGGCGATGGGAAGTCGAAGACGGGCCACCGTAATCCCGTTTTACCGTAAAAATCCACGTGTCGAAAAAACGAAGGGTAAAAAACTTACGAGACCCGATTGAGATTCGGGTTGTCCTTTTTGGGCATTAATCTATCCGTTGACGGCTGAAAGATGTCAAAGCCGTAGAACTCATCGAGGCCTTACTTTTGACAGGTTATGGCTCCCGTAACTCTAAACGAGCCAGAATTTATGGCCGTCCGAATAACCGATATCTACAGGGTGCAACATCCATAGTGCAAGATGCAACATCCGTCCGAAATGGCGAAACAGTGTCGTACGACCTTTGGAAATTTGTGCATGGATTTGAAACGGAACAGTACCGTGGTGCACCACTCTCCAGCGATGGTAAATCGAAGACCAGCCACCGTAATCCCGTTTTACCGTAAAAATCCACGTGTCGAAAAAACGAAGTGTAAAAAACTTACGAGACCCGATTGAGATTCGGGTTGTCCTTTTTGGGCACTAATCTATCCGTTGACGGCTGAAAGCGGTCAAAGCCGTAGAAATCATCGAGGCAATCGTTTTGACAGGTTATGGATCCCGTAACTCTTAACGAGCCAGAAGTTATGGCCGTCCGAATAATCGATATCTACAGGGTGCAACATCCACGGTGCAAGGTGCAACATCCGTCCGAAATGGCGAAACAGTGCCGTACGACCTTTAGAAATTCGTGCATGAATTTGAAACGGAAAAGTACCATGGTGCACCACTCTCCAGCGATGGGAAGTCGAAGACGGGCCACGGTAATCCCGTTTTACCGTAAAAATCCACGTGTCGTAAAAACGAAGGGTAAAAAACATACGAGACCCGATTGTGATTCGGGATGTCCTTTTTGGGCATTAATCCATCCGTTGACGGCTGAAAGCTGTCAAAGCCGTAGAACTCATCGAGGCCTTCGTTTTGACCGGTTATGGCTCCCGTAACTCTAAACGAACAAGAAGTTATGGTCGTCCGAATAATCGATATCTACAGGGTGCAACATCCACGGTGCAAGGTGCGACATCCGTCCGAAATGGCGAAACAGTGCCGTACGACCTTTAGAAATTCATGCATGGATTTGAAACGGAACAGTACCATGGTGCACCACTCTCCAGCGATGGTAAATCAAAGACCAGCCACCGTAATCCCGTTTTACCGTAAAAATCCACGTGTCGAAAAAACGAAGGGTAAAAAACTTACAAGACCCGATTGAGATTCGGGTTGTCCTTTTTGGGCATTAATCTATCCGTTGACGGCTAAAAGCTGTCAAAGCCGTAGAACTCATCGCGGCCTTCGTTTTGACAGGTTATGGCTCCCGTAACTCTAAACGAGCGAGAAGTTATGGTCGTCCGAATAATCGATATCTACAGGGTGCAACATCCACGGTGCAAGGTGCAACATCCGTCCGAAATGGCGAAACAGTGTCGTACGACCTTTAGAAATTCATGCATGGATTTGAAACGGAACAGTACCATGGTGCACCACTCTCCAGCGATTGTAAATCGAAGACCAGCCACCGTAATCCCGTTTTACCGTAAAAATCCACGTGTCGAAAAAACGAAGGGTAAAAAACTTACGAGACCCGATTGAGATTCGGGCTGTCGTTTTTGGGCATTAATCTATCCGTTGACGGCTGAAAGCTGTCAAAGCCGTGGAACACATCGATGCCTTCGTTTTGACAGGTTATGGCTCCCGTAACTCTAAACGAGCGAGAAGTTATGGCCGTCCAAATAATCGATATCTACAGGATGCAACATCCACGATGCAAGGTGCAACATCCGTCCGAAATGGCGAAACAGCGCCGTACGACCTTTAGAAATTCGTGCATGGATTTGAAACGGAAAAGTACCATGGTGCACCACTCTCCAGCGATGGGAAGTCGAAGACGGGCCACGGTAATCCCGTTTTACCGTAAAAATCCACGTGTCGTAAAAACGAAGGGTAAAAAACTTACGAGACCCGATTGAGATTCGGGTTATCCTTTTTGGGCATTAATATATCTGTTGACGGCTGAAAGCTGTCAAAGCCGTAGAACTCACCGAGGCCTTTGTTTTGACCGGTTATGGCTCCCGTAACTCTAAACGAGCAAGAAGTTATGGTCGTCCGAATAATCGATATCTACAGGGTGCAACATCCATGGTGCAAGGTGCAACATCCGTTCGAAATGGCGAAACAGTGCTGTACGACCTTTAGAAATTCATGCATGGATTTGAAACGGAACAGTACCATGGTGCACCACTCTCCAGCGATGGTAAATCGAAGACCAGCCACCGTAATCCCGTTTTACCGTAAAAATCCACGTGTCGAAAAAACGAAGGGTAAAAAACTTACGAGACCCGATTGAGATTCGTGCTGTCCTTTTTGGGCATTAATCTATCCGTTGATGGCTGAAAGATGTCAAAGCCGTAGAACTCATCGAGGCCTTCGTTTTGACAGGTTATGGCTCCCGTAACTCTAAACGAACGAGAAGTTATGGCCGTCCGAATAATCGATATCTACAGGGTGCAACATCCACGGTGCAAGGTGCAACATCCGTCCGAAATGGCGAAACAGTGCCGTACGACCTTGAGAAATACGTGCATGGATTTGAAACGGAACAGTACCATAGTGCACCACTCTCCAGCGATGGTAAATCGAAGACCAGCCACCGTAATCCCGTTTTACCGTAAAAATCCACGTGTCGAAAAAACGAAGGGTAAAAAACATACGAGACCCGATTGAGATTCGGGTTGTCCTTTTTGGGCATTAATCAATCCGTTGATGGCTGAAAGCTGTCAAAGCCATAGAACTCATCGAGGCCTTCGTTTTGACAGGTTATGGCTCCCGTAACTCTAAACGAGCGAGAAGTTATGGCCGTCCGAATAATCGATATCTACAGGGTGCAACATCCACGGTGCAAGGTGCAACATCCGTCCGAAATGGCGAAACAGTTCCTTATGACTTTTAGAAATGCGTGCATGGATTTGAAATGGAACAGTACCATGGTGCACAACTCTCCAGCGATGGGAAGTCGAAGACGGGCCACCGTAATCCCGTTTTACCGTAAAAATCCACGTGTCGAAAAAACGAAGGGTAAAAAACTTACGAGACCCGATTGAGATTCGGGTTGCCCTTTTTGGGCATTAATCTACCCGTTGACGGCTGAAAGCTATCAAAGCCGTAGAACTCATCGAGGCCTTCGTTTTGACAGGTTATGGCTCCCGTAACTCTAAACGAGCCAGAACTTATGGCCGTCCGAATAATCGATGTCTACAGGGTGCAGCATCCACGGTGCAAGGTGCAACATCTGTCCGAAATGGCGAAACAGTGTCGTACGACTTTTAGAAATGCGTGCATAGATTTGAAACGGTACAGTACCATGGTGCACCACTCTTCTGCGATCGGAAGTCGAAGACGGGCCACCGTAATCCCGTTTTACCGTAAAAATCCACGTGTCGAAAAAACGAAGGGTAAAAAAATTACGAGACCCGATTGAGATTCGGGCTGTCCTTTTTGGGCATTAATCTATCCGTTGACGGCTGAAAGCTGTCCAAGCCGTAGAACTCATCGAGGCCTTCGTTTTGACTGGTTATGGCTCCCTTAACTCTAAACGAGCGAAAAGTTATGGCCGTCCGAATAATCGATATCTACAGGGTGCGACATCCGCGGTGCAAGGTGCAACATCCGTCCGAAATGGCGAAACAGTGCCGTATGACTTTTAGAAATGCGTGCATGGATTTGAAACGGAACAGTACCATGATGCACCACTCTCCAGTGATGGGAAGTCGAAGACGGGCCACGGTAATCCCGTTTTACCGTAAAAATCCACGTGTCGAAAAAACGAAGGGTAAAAAACTTACGAGACCCGATTGAGATTCGGGTTGCTCTTTTTCGGCATTAATCTATCCGTTGACGGTTGAAAGCTGTCAAAGCCGTAGAACTCATCGAGGCCTTCGTTTTGACAGGTTATGGCTCCCGTAACTCTTAACGAGCCAGAAGTTATGGCCGTCCGAATAATCGATGTCTACAGGGTGCAACATCCACGGTGCAAGGTGCAACATCCGTCCGAAATGGAGAAACAGTGCCGTACGACTTTTAGAAATGCATGCATAGATTTGAAACGGAACAGTACCATGGTGCACCACTCTTCGGCGATGGAAAGTCGAAGACGGGCCACCGTAATCCCGTTTTACCGTAAAAATCCACGTGTCGAATAAACGAAGGGTAAAAAACTTACGAGACCCGATTGAGATTCGGGTTGTCCTTTTTGGGCATTAATCTATCCTTTGACGGCTGAAAGCTGTCAAAGCCATAGAACTCGTCGAGGCCTTAATTTTGACAGGTTATGGCTCCCGTAACTCTAAACGAGCCAGAAGTTATGGCCGTCCGAATAATCGATATCTACAGGGTGCAACATCCACGGTGCAAGGTGCAACATCCGTCCGAAATGGCGAAACAGTGCCGTACGACCTTGAGAAATTCGTGCATGGATTTGAAACAGAACAGTACCATGGTGCACCACTCTCCAGCGATGGTAAATCAAAGACCAGCCACCGTAATCCCGTTTTACCGTAAAAATCCACGTGTCGAAAAAACGAAGGGTAAAAAACTTACGAGACCCGATTGAGATTCGGGTGGTCCTTTTTGGGCATTAATCTATCCGTTGACGGCTGAAAGCTATCAAAGCCGGAGAACTCATCGAGGCCTTCGTTTTGACAGGTTATGGCTCCCTTAACTCTAAACGAGCGAGAAGTTATGGCCGTCAGAATAATCGATATCTACAGGGTGCAACATCCACGGTGCAAGGTGCAACATCCGTCCGAAATGGCGAAACAGTGCCGTATGACTTTTAGAAATGCGTGCATGGATTTGAAACGGAACAGTACCATGGTGCACCATTCTCCAGCGATGGGAAGTCGAAGACGGGCCACCGTAATCCCATTTTACCGTAAAAATCCACGTGTCGAAAAAACGAAGGGTAAAAAACTTACGAGACCCGATTGATGTTCGGGTTGTCCATTTTGGGCATTAATCAATCCGTTGTCGGCTGAAAGCTGTCAATGCCGTAGAACTCATCGAGGCCATCGTTTTGACAGGTTATGGCTCCCGTAACTCTAAACGAGCCAGAAGTTATGGCCGTCCGAATAATCGATATCTACAGGGTGCAACATCCACGGTGCAAGGTGCAACATCCGTCCGAAATGGTGAAACAGTGCCGTACGACCTTGAGAAATCCGTGCATGGATTTGAAACGGAACAGTACCATGGTGCACCACTCTCCAGCGATGGTAAATCGAAGACCAGCCACCGTAATCTCGTTTTACCGTAAAAATCCACGTGTCGAAAAAATGAAGGGTAAAAAACTTACGAGACCCGATTGAGATTCGGGTTGTCCTTTTTGGGCATTAATCTATCCATTGACGGCCGAAAGCTGTCAAAGCCGTAGAAATCATCGAGGCCTTCGTTTCGACAGGTTATGGCTCCCGTAACTCTAAACGAGCGAGAAGTTATGGCCGTCCAAATAATCGATATCTACAGGGTGCAACATCCACGGTGCAAGGTGCAACATCGGTCCGAAATGGCGAAACAGTGCTGTATGACTTTTAGAAATGCATGCATGGATTTGAAACGGAACAGTACCATGGTGCACCACTCTCAAGCGATGGGAAGTCGAAGACGGGCCACGGTAATCCCGTTTTACCGTAAAAATCCACGTGTCGAAAAAACGAAGGGTAAAAAACTTACGAGACCCGATTGAGATTCGGGTCGTCCTTTTTGGGCGCTAATCTATCTGTTGATGGCTGAAAGCTGTCAAAGCCGTGGAACTCATCGAGGCCTTCGTTTTGACAGGTTATGGCTCCCGTAACTCTTAACGAGCCAGAAGTTATGGCCATCCGAATAATCGATATCTACAGGGTGCAACGTCCACGGTGCAAGGTGCAACATCCGTCCGAAATTACGAAACAGTGCCGTACGACCTTTAGAAATTCCGTGGATTTGAAACGGAACAGTACCATGGTGCACCACTCTCCAGCGAAGGTAAATCGAAGACCACCACCGTAATCCCGTTTTACCGTAAAAATCCACGTGTCGAAAAAACGAAGGGTAAAAACTTACGAGACCCGATTGAGATTTGGGTTGTCTTTTTTGGGCATTAATCTATACGTTGACGGCTGATAGCAGTCAAAGCCGTAGAACTCATCGAGGTCTTCGTTTTGACAGGTTATGGCTCCCGTAACTCTAAACGAGCCAAAAGTTATGGCCGTCCGAATAATCGATATCTACAGAGTGCAACATCCACGGTGCAAGTTGGAACATCCGTCCGAAATGGCGAAACAGTGCCGTACGACCTTTAGAAATTCGTGCATGGATTTGAAACGGAACAGTACAATGGTGCACCACTCTCCAGCGATGGTAAATCGAAGACCAGCCACCGTAATCCCGTTTTACCGTAAAAATCCACTTGTCGAAAAAACGAAGGGTAAAAAACTTACGAGACCCGATTAAGATTCGGGTTGGCCTTTTTGGGCATTAATCTATCCGTTGACGGCTGAAAGCTGTCAAAGCCGTAGAACTCATCGAGGCCTTCATTTTGAAAGGTTATGGTTCCGTAACTCTAAACGAGGCAGAAGTTATGGCCGTCCGAATAATCGATATCTACAGGGTGCAACATCCACGGTGCAAGGTGCAACATCCGTCCGAAATTACGAAACAGTGCCGTACGACCTTTAGAAATTCGTGCATGGATTTGAAACGGAACAGTACCATGGTGCACCACTCTCCAGCGATGGTAAATCGAAGACCACCACCGTAATCCCGTTTTACCGTAAAAATCCACGTGTCGAAAAAACGAAGGGTAAAAAATTACGAGACCCGATTGAGATTCAGGTTGTCCTTTTGGGCATTAATCTATCCGTTGACGGCTGAAAGTTGTTAAAGCCGTAGAACTCATCGAGGCCTTCGTTTTGACATATTATGGCTCCCGTAACTCTAAACGAGCCAAAAGTTATGGCCGTCCGAATAATCGATATATACAGGGTGCAACATCCACAGTGCAATGTGCAACATCCGTCCGAAATGGCGAAACAGTGTCGTACGAACTTTAGAAATTCGTGCATGGATTTGAAACGGAACATACCATGGTGCACCACTCTCCAGCGATGGTAAATCGAAACCAGCCACCGTAATCCCGTTTTACCGTTAAAATCCACTGGTCGAAAAAACGAAGGGTAAAAAACTTACGAGACCCGATTGAGATTCGGGTTGTCCTTTCTGGGCATTAATCTATCCGTTGAAGGCTGAAAGCTGTCAAAGCCGTAGAACTCATCGAGGCCTTCATTTTGACAGGTTATGGCTCCCGTAACTCTAAATGAGCCAGAAGTTATGGCCGTCCGAATAATCGATATCTACAGGGTGCAACATCCACGGTGCAAGGTGTAACATCCGTCCGAAATGGCGAAACAGTGCCGTATGACTTTTAGAAATGCTTGCATGGATTTGAAACGGAACAGTACCATGGTGCACCACTCTCCAGCGATGGGAAGTCGAAGACGGGCCATGGTAATCCCATTTTACCGTAAAAATATACGTGTCGAAAAAACGAAGGGTAAAAAACTTACGAGACCCGATTGAGATTCGGGTTGTCCTTTTTGGGCATTAATCTATCCGTTGACGGCTGAAAGCTGTCAAAGCCGTAGAACTCATCGAGGCCTTCATTTTGAAAGGTTATGGTTCCGTAACTCTAAACGAGCCAGAAGTTATGGCCGTCCGAATAACCGATATCTACAGGGTGCAACATGCACGGTGCAAGGTGCAACATCCGTCCGAAATGGCGAAATAGTGCCGTACGACTTTTAGAAATGCGTGCGTGGATTTGAAACGGAACAGTACCATGGTGCACCACTCTCCAGCTATGGGAAGTCGAAGAGGGCCATGGTAATCCCATTTTACCGTAAAAATCCACGTGTTGAAAAAACGAAGGGTAAAAAACTTACGAGACCCGATTGTGATTCGGGTTGTCCTTTTTGGGCATTAACCTATCTGTTGACGGCTGAAAGCTGTCAAAGCCGTAGAACTCATCGAGGCCTTCTTTTTGACAGGTTATGGCTCCCGTAACTCTAAACGAGCCAGAAGTTATGGCTGTCCGAATAATCGAGGTCTACAGGGTGCAACATCCACGGTGCAAGGTGCAACATCCGTCCGAAATGGCGAAACAGTGCCGTACGACTTTTAGAAATGCGTGCATGGATTTGAAACGGAAAATTACCATGGTGCACCACTCTTCAGCGATGGAAAGTCGAAGACGGGCCACCGTAATCCCGTTTTACCGTAAAAATCCACGTGTCGAAAAAACGAAGGGTAAAAAACTTACGAGACCCGATTGAGATTCGGGTTGTCCTTTTTGGGCACTAATCTATCCGTTGACGGCTGAAAGCTGTCAAAGCCGTAGAACTCATCGAGGCCTTCGTTTTGACAGGTTATGGCTCCCGTAACTCTTAACGAGCCAGAAGTTATGGCCGTCCGAATAATCGATATCTACAGGGTGCAACATCCACGGTGCAAGGTGCAACATCCGTCCGAAATTACGAAACAGTGCCGTACGACCTTTAGAAATTCGTGCATGGATTTGAAACGGAACAGTACCATGGTGCACCACTCTCCAGCGATGGTAAATCGAAGACCACCACCGTAATCCCGTTTTACCGTAAAAATCCACGTGTCGAAAAAACGAAGGGTAAAAAATTACGAGACCCGATTGAGATTCGGGTTGTCCTTTTGGGCATTAATCTATCCGTTGACGGCTGAAAGCTGTCAAAGCCGTAGAACTCATCGAGGCCTTCGTTTTGACATATTATGGCTCCCGTAACTCTAAACGAGCCAAAAGTTATGGCCGTCCGAATAATCGATATCTACAGGGTGCAACATCCACAGTGCAAGGTGCAACATCCGTCCGAAATGGCGAAACAGTGTCGTACGAACTTTAGAAATTCGTGCATGGATTTGAAACGGAACATACCATGGTGCACCACTCTCCAGCGATGGTAAATCGAAACCAGCCACCGTAATCCCGTTTTACCGTTAAAATCCACTTGTCGAAAAAACGAAGGGTAAAAAACTTACGAGACCCGATTGAGATTCGGGTTGTCCTTTCTGGGCATTAATCTATCCGTTGAAGGCTGAAAGCTGTCAAAGCCGTAGAACTCATCGAGGCCTTCATTTTGACAGGTTATGGCTCCCGTAACTCTAAATGAGCCAGAAGTTATGGCCGTCCGTATAATCGATATCTACAGGGTGCAACATCCACGGTGCAAGGTGCAACATCCGTCCGAAATGGCGAAACTGTGTCGTATGACTTTTAGAAATGCGTGCATGGATTTGAAACGGAACAGTACCATGGTGCACCACTCTCCAGCGATGGGAAGTCGAAGACGGGCCATGGTAATCCCATTTTACCGTAAAAATCTACGTGTCGAAAAAACGAAGGGTAAAAAACTTACGAGACCCGATTGAGATTCGGGTTGTCCTTTTTGGGCATTAACCTATCCGTTGACGGCTGAAAGCTGTCGAAGCCGTAGAACACATCGAGGCCTTCGTTTTAGCAGGTTATGGATCCCATAACTCTAATCGAGCCAGAAGTTATGGCCGTCCGAATAATCGATATCTACAGGGTGCAACATGCACGGTGCAAGGTGCAACATCCGTCCGAAATGGCGAAACAGTGCCGTACGACTTTTAGAAATGCGTGCGTGGATTTGAAACGGAACAGTACGATGGTGCACCACTCTCCAGCAATGGGAAGTCGAAGACGGGCCACGGTAATCCCGTTTTACCGTAAAAATCCACGTGTCGAAAAAACGAAGGGTAAAAAACTAACGAGACCCGATTGAGATTCTGGTTGTCCTTTTTGGGCATTAATCTATCCGTTGATGGCTGAAAGCTATCAAAGCCGTAGAACTTATCGAGGCCTTCGCTTTGACAGGTTATGGCTCCCGTAACTCAAAACGAGCCAGAAGTTATGGCCGTCCGATTAATCGATATCCACAGGGTGCAACATACACGGTGCAAGGTGCAACATCCGTCCGAAATGGCGAAACAGTGCCGTACGACCTTTATAAATGCGTGCATGGATTTGAAACGGAACAGTACCATGGTGCACCACTCTACAGCGATGTTAAAATCGAAGATCAGCCACCGTAATCCCGTTTTACTGTAAAAATCCACGTGTCGAAAAAACGAAGGGTAAAAAACTTACGAGACCCGATTGAGATTCTGGTTGTCCTTTTTGGGCATTAATCTATCCGTTGATGGCTGAAAGCTGTCAAAGCCGTAGCACTCATCGAGGCCTTCATTTTGACTGGTTATGGCTCCCGTAACTATAAACGAGCCAGAAGTTATGGCCGTCCGAATAATCGATATCTACAGGGTGCAACATCCACGGTGCAAGGTGCAACATCCGTCCGAAATGGCGAAACTGCGCCGTACGACCTTTAGAAATTCGTGCATGGATTTGAAACAGAACAGTACCATGGGGCACCACTCTCCAGCGATGGGAAGTCGAAGACGGGCCACGGTAATCCCGTTTTACCGTAAAAATCCACGTGTCGTAAAAACGAAGGGTAAAAAACTTACGAGACCCGATTGAGATTCGGGTTATCCTTTTTGGGCATTAATATATCCGTTGACGGCTGAAAGCTTTCAAAGCCGTAGAACTCACCGAGGCCTTCGTTTTGACCGGTTATGGCTCCCGTAACTCTAAACGAGCAAGAAGTTATTGTCGTCCGAATAAAAGATATCTACAGGGTGCAACATCCACGGTGCAAGGTGCAACATCCGTCCGAAAAGGCGAAGCAGTGCCGTACGACCTTTAGAAATTCATGCATGGATTTGAAACGGAACAGTACCATGGTGCACCACTCTCCAGCGATGGTAAATCGAAGACCAGCCACCGTAATCCCGTTTTACCGTAAAAATCCACGTGTCGAAAAAACGAAGGGTAAAAAACTTACGAGACCCGATTGAGATTCGGGCTGTCCTTTTTGGGCATTAATCTATCCGTTGACGGCTGAAAGCTGTCCAAGCCGTAGAACTCATCGAGGCCTTCGTTTTGACAGGTTATGGCTCCCGTAACTCTAAACGAATGAGAAGTTATGGCCGTCCAAATAATCGATATCTACAGGGTGCAACATCCACGGTGCAAGGTGCAACATCCGTCCGAAATGGCGAAACAGTGCCGTACGACCTTGAGAAATTCGTGCATGGATTTGAAACAGAAAATACGATGGTGCACCACTCTCCAGCGATGGTAAATCAAAGACCAGCCACCGTAATCCCGTTTTACCGTAAAAATCCACGTGTCGAAAAAACGAAGGGTAAAAAACTTACGAGACCCGATTGAGATTCGGGTTGTCCTTTTTGGACATTAATCTATCCGTTGACGGCTGAAAGCTGTCAAAGCCGGAGAACTCATCGAGGCCTTCGTTTTGACAGGTTATGGCTCCCGTAACTCTAAACGAGCGAGAAGTTATGGCTGTCCGAATAATCGATATCTATAGGGTGCAACATCCACAGTGCAAGGTGCAACATCCGTCCGAAATGGCGAAACAGTGTCGTATGACTTTTAGAAATGCGTGCATGGATTTGAAATGGAACAGTACCATGGTGCACCACTCTCCAGCGATGGGAAGTCGAAGACGGGCCACCGTAATCCCATTTTACCGTAAAAATCCACGTGTCGAAAAAACGAAGGGTAAAAAACTTACGAGACCCGATTGATGTTCGGGTTGTCCTTTTTGGGCATTAATCAATCCGTTGTTGGCTGAAAGATGTCAAAGCCGTAGAACTCATCGAGGCCTTTGTTTTGACAGGTTATGGCTTCCGTAACTCTAAATGAGCCAGAAGTTATGGCCGTCCGAATAATCGATATCTACAGGGTGCAACATCCACGGTGCAAGGTGCAACATCCGTCCGAAATGGCGAAACAGTGCCGTACGACCTTGAGAAATTCGTGCATGGATTGGAAACGGAACAGTACCATGGTGCACCACTCTCCAGCGATGGTAAATCGAAGACCTGCCACCGTAATCCCGTTTTACCGTAAAAATCCACGTGTCGAAAAAACGAAGGGTAAAAAACTTACGAGACCCGATTGAGATTCGGGTTGTCCTTTTTGGGCATTAATCTATCCATTGACGGCGGAAAGCTGTCAAAGCCGTAGAAATCATCGAGGCCTTCGTTTTGACAGGTTATGGCTCCCGTAAATCTAAACGACCGAGAAGTTATGGCCGTCCAAGTAGTCGATATCTACAGGGTGCAACATCCACGGTGCAAGGTGCAACATCCGTCCGAAATGGCGAAACAGTGCCGTATGACTTTTAGAAATGCATGCATGGATTTGAAACGGATTAGTACCATGGTGCAATACTCTCAAGCGATCGGAAGTCGAAGACGGGCCACGGTAATCCCGTTTTACCGTAAAAATCCACGTGTCGAAAAAACGAAGGGTAAAAAACTTACGAGACCCGATTGAGATTCGGGTCGTCCTTTTTGGGCACTAATCTATCCATTGACGGCTGAAAGCTGTCAAAGCCGTGGAACTCATCGAGGCCTTCGTTTTGACAGGTTATGGCTCCCGTAACTCTTAACGAGCCAAAAGTTATGGCCGTCCGAATAATCGATATCTACAGGGTGCAACATCCACGGTGCAAGGTGCAACATCCGTCCGAAATTACGAAACAGTGCCGTACGACCTTTAGAAATTCCATGCATTTGAAATGGAACAGTACCATGGTGCACCACTCTCCAGCGATGGTAAATCGAAGACCACCACCGTAATCTCGTTTTACCGTAAAAATCCACGTGTCGAAAAAAAACGAAGGGTAAAAAACTTACGAGACCCGATTGAGATTTGGGTTGTCCTTTTCGGGCATTAATCTATACGTTGACGGCTGATAGCAGTCAAAGCCGTAGAACTCATCGAGGTCTTCGTTTTGAAAGGTTATGGCTCCCGTAACTCTAAACGAGCCAAAAGTTATGGCCGTCCGAATAATCGATATCTACAAGGTGCAACATCCACGGTGCAAGTTGCAACATCCGTCCGAAATGGCGAAACAGTGCCGTACGACCTTTAGAAATTCGTGCATGGATTTGAAACGGAACAGTACAATGGTGCACCACTCTCCAGCGATGGTAAATCGAAGACCAGCCACCGTAATCCCGTTTTACCGTAAAAATCCACTTGTCGAAAAAACGAATGGTAAAAAACTTACGAGACCCGATTGAGATTCGGGTTGTCCTTTTTTGGCATTAATCTATCCGCTGACGGCTAAAAGCTGTCAAAGCCGTAGAACTCATCGAGGCCTTCATTTTGACAGGTTTTGGCTCCCGAAACTCTAAACGAGCCAGAAGTTATGGCCGTCCGAATAATCGATATCTACAGGGTGCAACATCCACGGTGCAAGTTGCAACATCCGTCCGAAATGGCGAAACAGTGCCGTACGACCTTTAGAAATTCGTGCATGGATTTGAAACGGAACAGTACAATGGTGCACCACTCTCCAGCGATGGTAAATCGAAGACCACCACCGTAATCCCGTTTTACCGTAAAAATCCACGTGTCGAAAAAACGAAGGGTAAAAAATTACGAGACCCGATTGAGATTCGGGTTGTCCTTTTGGGCATTAATCTATCCGTTGACGGCTGAAAGCTGTCAAAGCCGTAGAACTCATCGAGGCCTTCGTTTTGACATATTATGGCTCCCGTAACTCTAAACGAGCCAAAAGTTATGGCCGTCCGAATAATCGATATCTACAGGGTGCAACATCCACAGTGCAAGGTGCAACATCCGTCCGAAATGGCGAAACAGTGTCGTACGAACTTTAGAAATTCGTGCATGGATTTGAAACGGAACATACCATGGTGCACCACTCTCCAGCGATGGTAAATCGAAACCAGCCACCGTAATCCCGTTTTACCGTTAAAATCCACTTGTCGAAAAAACGAAGGGTAAAAAACTTACGAGACCCGATTGAGATTCGGGTTGTCCTTTCTGGGCATTAATCTATCCGTTGAAGGCTGAAAGCTGTCAAAGCCGTAGAACTCATCGAGGCCTTCATTTTGACAGGTTATGGCTCCCGTAACTCTAAATGAGCCAGAAGTTATGGCCGTCCGTATAATCGATATCTACAGGGTGCAACATCCACGGTGCAAGGTGCAACATCCGTCCGAAATGGCGAAACTGTGTCGTATGACTTTTAGAAATGCGTGCATGGATTTGAAACGGAACAGTACCATGGTGCACCACTCTCCAGCGATGGGAAGTCGAAGACGGGCCATGGTAATCCCATTTTACCGTAAAAATCTACGTGTCGAAAAAACGAAGGGTAAAAAACTTACGAGACCCGATTGAGATTCGGGTTGTCCTTTTTGGGCATTAACCTATCCGTTGACGGCTGAAAGCTGTCGAAGCCGTAGAACACATCGAGGCCTTCGTTTTAGCAGGTTATGGATCCCATAACTCTAATCGAGCCAGAAGTTATGGCCGTCCGAATAATCGATATCTACAGGGTGCAACATGCACGGTGCAAGGTGCAACATCCGTCCGAAATGGCGAAACAGTGCCGTACGACTTTTAGAAATGCGTGCGTGGATTTGAAACGGAACAGTACGATGGTGCACCACTCTCCAGCAATGGGAAGTCGAAGACGGGCCACGGTAATCCCGTTTTACCGTAAAAATCCACGTGTCGAAAAAACGAAGGGTAAAAAACTAACGAGACCCGATTGAGATTCTGGTTGTCCTTTTTGGGCATTAATCTATCCGTTGATGGCTGAAAGCTATCAAAGCCGTAGAACTTATCGAGGCCTTCGCTTTGACAGGTTATGGCTCCCGTAACTCAAAACGAGCCAGAAGTTATGGCCGTCCGATTAATCGATATCCACAGGGTGCAACATACACGGTGCAAGGTGCAACATCCGTCCGAAATGGCGAAACAGTGCCGTACGACCTTTAGAAATGCGTGCATGGATTTGAAACGGAACAGTACCATGGTGCACCACTCTACAGCGATGTTAAAATCGAAGATCAGCCACCGTAATCCCGTTTTACTGTAAAAATCCACGTGTCGAAAAAACGAAGGGTAAAAAACTTACGAGACCCGATTGAGATTCTGGTTGTCCTTTTTGGGCATTAATCTATCCGTTGATGGCTGAAAGCTGTCAAAGCCGTAGCACTCATCGAGGCCTTCATTTTGACTGGTTATGGCTCCCGTAACTATAAACGAGCCAGAAGTTATGGCCGTCCGAATAATCGATATCTACAGGGTGCAACATCCACGGTGCAAGGTGCAACATCCGTCCGAAATGGCGAAACTGCGCCGTACGACCTTTAGAAATTCGTGCATGGATTTGAAACAGAACAGTACCATGGGGCACCACTCTCCAGCGATGGGAAGTCGAAGACGGGCCACGGTAATCCCGTTTTACCGTAAAAATCCACGTGTCGTAAAAACGAAGGGTAAAAAACTTACGAGACCCGATTGAGATTCGGGTTATCCTTTTTGGGCATTAATATATCCGTTGACGGCTGAAAGCTTTCAAAGCCGTAGAACTCACCGAGGCCTTCGTTTTGACCGGTTATGGCTCCCGTAACTCTAAACGAGCAAGAAGTTATTGTCGTCCGAATAATCGATATCTACAGGGTGCAACATCCACGGTGCAAGGTGCAACATCCGTCCGAAAAGGCGAAGCAGTGCCGTACGACCTTTAGAAATTCATGCATGGATTTGAAACGGAACAGTACCATGGTGCACCACTCTCCAGCGATGGTAAATCGAAGACCAGCCACCGTAATCCCGTTTTACCGTAAAAATCCACGTGTCGAAAAAACGAAGGGTAAAAAACTTACGAGACCCGATTGAGATTCGGGCTGTCCTTTTTGGGCATTAATCTATCCGTTGACGGCTGAAAGCTGTCCAAGCCGTAGAACTCATCGAGGCCTTCGTTTTGACAGGTTATGGCTCCCGTAACTCTAAACGAATGAGAAGTTATGGCCGTCCAAATAATCGATATCTACAGGGTGCAACATCCACGGTGCAAGGTGCAACATCCGTCCGAAATGGCGAAACAGTGCCGTACGACCTTGAGAAATTCGTGCATGGATTTGAAACAGAAAATACCATGGTGCACCACTCTCCAGCGATGGTAAATCAAAGACCAGCCACCGTAATCCCGTTTTACCGTAAAAATCCACGTGTCGAAAAAACGAAGGGTAAAAAACTTACGAGACCCGATTGAGATTCGGGTTGTCCTTTTTGGACATTAATCTATCCGTTGACGGCTGAAAGCTGTCAAAGCCGGAGAACTCATCGAGGCCTTCGTTTTGACAGGTTATGGCTCCCGTAACTCTAAACGAGCGAGAAGTTATGGCTGTCCGAATAATCGATATCTATAGGGTGCAACATCCACGGTGCAAGGTGCAACATCCGTCCGAAATGGCGAAACAGTGTCGTATGACTTTTAGAAATGCGTGCATGGATTTGAAATGGAACAGTACCATGGTGCACCACTCTCCAGCGATGGGAAGTCGAAGACGGGCCACCGTAATCCCATTTTACCGTAAAAATCCACGTGTCGAAAAAACGAAGGGTAAAAAACTTACGAGACCCGATTGATGTTCGGGTTGTCCTTTTTGGGCATTAATCAATCCGTTGTTGGCTGAAAGATGTCAAAGCCGTAGAACTCATCGAGGCCTTTGTTTTGACAGGTTATGGCTTCCGTAACTCTAAATGAGCCAGAAGTTATGGCCGTCCGAATAATCGATATCTACAGGGTGCAACATCCACGGTGCAAGGTGCAACATCCGTCCGAAATGGCGAAACAGTGCCGTACGACCTTGAGAAATTCGTGCATGGATTGGAAACGGAACAGTACCATGGTGCACCACTCTCCAGCGATGGTAAATCGAAGACCTGCCACCGTAATCCCGTTTTACCGTAAAAATCCACGTGTCGAAAAAACGAAGGGTAAAAAACTTACGAGACCCGATTGAGATTGGGGTTGTCCTTTTTGGGCATTAATCTATCCATTGACGGCGGAAAGCTGTCAAAGCCGTAGAAATCATCGAGGCCTTCGTTTTGACAGGTTATGGCTCCCGTAAATCTAAACGACCGAGAAGTTATGGCCGTCCAAGTAGTCGATATCTACAGGGTGCAACATCCACGGTGCAAGGTGCAACATCCGTCCGAAATGGCGAAACAGTGCCGTATGACTTTTAGAAATGCATGCATGGATTTGAAACGGATTAGTACCATGGTGCAATACTCTCAAGCGATCGGAAGTCGAAGACGGGCCACGGTAATCCCGTTTTACCGTAAAAATCCACGTGTCGAAAAAACGAAGGGTAAAAAACTTACGAGACCCGATTGAGATTCGGGTCGTCCTTTTTGGGCACTAATCTATCCATTGACGGCTGAAAGCTGTCAAAGCCGTGGAACTCATCGAGGCCTTCGTTTTGACAGGTTATGGCTCCCGTAACTCTTAACGAGCCAAAAGTTATGGCCGTCCGAATAATCGATATCTACAGGGTGCAACATCCACGGTGCAAGGTGCAACATCCGTCCGAAATTACGAAACAGTGCCGTGCGACCTTTAGAAATTCCATGCATTTGAAATGGAACAGTACCATGGTGCACCACTCTCCAGCGATGGTAAATCGAAGACCACCACCGTAATCTCGTTTTACCGTAAAAATCCACGTGTCGAAAAAAAAACGAAGGGTAAAAAACTTACGAGACCCGATTGAGATTTGGGTTGTCCTTTTCGGGCATTAATCTATACGTTGACGGCTGATAGCAGTCAAAGCCGTAGAACTCATCGAGGTCTTCGTTTTGAAAGGTTATGGCTCCCGTAACTCTAAACGAGCCAAAAGTTATGGCCGTCCGAATAATCGATATCTACAAGGTGCAACATCCACGGTGCAAGTTGCAACATCCGTCCGAAATGGCGAAACAGTGCCGTACGACCTTTAGAAATTCGTGCATGGATTTGAAACGGAACAGTACAATGGTGCACCACTCTCCAGCGATGGTAAATCGAAGACCAGCCACCGTAATCCCGTTTTACAGTAAAAATCCACTTGTCGAAAAAACGAATGGTAAAAAACTTACGAGACCCGATTGAGATTCGGGTTGTCCTTTTTTGGCATTAATCTATCCGCTGACGGCTAAAAGCTGTCAAAGCCGTAGAACTCATCGAGGCCTTCATTTTGACAGGTTTTGGCTCCCGAAACTCTAAACGAGCCAGAAGTTATCGCCGTCCGAATAATCGATATCTACAGGGTGCAACATCCACGGTGCAAGGTGCAACATCTGTCCGAAATGGCGAAAAAGTGCCGTATGACTTTTAGAAATGCATGCATGGATTTGAAACGGAACAGTACCATGTTGCACCACTCTCCAGCTATGGGAAGTCGAAGACGAGCCACGGTAATCCCATATTACCGTAAAAATCCACGTGTCGAAAAAACGATGGGTAAAAAACTTACGAGACCCGATTGAGATTCGGGTTGTCCTTTTTGGGCATTAACCTATCTGTTGACGGCTGAAAGCAGTCAAAGCCGTAGAACTGATCGAGGCCTTCTTTTTGACAGGTTATGGCTCCCGTAACTCTAAACGAGCCAGAAGTTATGGCCGTCCGAATAATCGATGTCTACAGGGTGCAACTTCCACGGTGCAAGGTGCAACATCCGTCCGAAATGGCGAAACAGTGCCGTACGACTTTTAGAAATGCGTGCATGGATTTGAAACGGAAAAGTACCATGGTGCACCACTCTTCAGCGATGGGAAGTCGAAGACGGGCCACAGTAATCCCGTTTTACCGTAAAAATCCACGTGTCGAAAAAACGAAGGGTAAAAAACTTACGAGACCCGATTGAGATTCGGGTTGTCCTTTTTGGGCACTAATCTATCCGTTGACGGCTGAAAGCTGTCAAAGCCGTAGAACTCATCGAGGCCTTCGTTTTGACAGGTTATGTCTCCCGTAACTCTTAACGAGCCAGAAGTTATGGCCGTCCGAATAATCGATATCTACAGGGTGCAACATCCACGGTAAAAGGTGCAACATCCGTCCGAAATTACGAAACAGTGCCGTACGACCTTTAGAAATTCGTGCTTGGATTTGAAACGGAACAGTACCATGGTGCACCACTCTCCAGCGATGGTAAATCGAAGACCACCACCGTAATCCCGTTTTACCGTAAAAATCCACGTGTCGAAAAAACGAAGGGTAAAAAATTACGAGACCCGATTGAGATTCGGGTTGTCCTTTTTGGGCATTAATCTATCCGTTGACGGCTGAAAGCTATCAAAGCCGTAGAACTCATCGAGGCCTTCGTTTTGCCAAGTTATGGCTCCCGTAACTCTAAACGAGCCAAAAGTTATGGCCGTCCGAATAATCGATATCTACAGGGTGCAACATCCACAGTGCAAGGTGCAACATCCGTTCGAAATGGCGAAACAGTGTCGTACGACCTTTAGAAATTCATGCATGGATTTGAAACGGAACATACCATGGTGCACCACCCTCCAACGATGGTAAATCGAAACCAGCCACCGTAATCCCGTTTTACCGTAAAAATCCACTTGTCGAAAAAACGAAGGGTAAAAAATTTACGAGACCCGATTGAGATTCGGGTTGTCCTTTCTGGGCATTATCTATCTGTTGGGCGAATTCTCGCCCAGAAGGCCTCGAGACCAAGGAGCGTCAGGTTCCATGCACGTTCGAGACCAGCGAGCATCTTCATCATCTCCACATACTATGGTACTCAAGAATCATTCGGCATCCCCTTTGGCACAAGTGCATTCGGCGTTCCCTATACCAGAGAATCATTCGGCATACCAAATACAGAGGCTCATTCGGCATAGGCTCATTCGGCCTTCCAAACCCAAGGACATTCGGCATAACACTACCACCGGACCAAACATGTACAACCACATCCGGCCTCCACTCCATTCGGCAAAGCTAAAAGTCCTGCTACCGCTCCGAGCAACTACCGGTCCAGGTGACCGCCGAACCAACTCCCAATACCGGTCCACACCTCCTACACCATGCCGGTCCAAACCAACACCGGACCAACCACTACTCTCTACCATCACGCCGAACCAAAGCCTCTCCACTTCATCTCCATGCACGACCGAATGAAGCTCCGCCGAACCAGAGGACTACCAGGCCAGATTGCTTCAGCCCAGGCCCGCTGGCAGCTATATACATCCAAGACCCCTGCCCCCTACCTCACTCTATAAATAGAGGGGCAGGGGTACAACAATGGCAGACAAGTTTGAGAGCTCAAGCAAGGAAGGAACTTTCAAACTACTTTCATACACTTGTATACAAAGCATTGTACTTGTAATCTGGAAGAAGAAAGATAATAACATATAAAGTGGACGTAGGCACATTCTGGCCGAACCACTATAAATCTGCGTGTCTTTTACATTTCAGCCCTTACTTTTCTCATATTTACATACTCATCTAAAATCATTGAAAATCACACATACTCAACTAAAATAATACGACTTGGAGGTGTTTGTCCATTTTTTGTGCAAACATTTTTGGTGCTTTCACTGAGAGTTGAACTCGAAGCTTCAGCTTCTCCCACTCAACCTTCTTCCTCATAACGACGTTCGTCGCTTAGAAATCATGCCTTCCAAGCAACGGAAGGATGTTAACAAAGGAAAGAACATCGCAACTAGCAGTCTTCCGGATCCAGTAGCCCCAGATCAAGAGGATCATCCAATTTCAACAGCAGCACCAGATGGATACCAGGCAAATCTGATAGCTCCTGCCACCGAACAACCAATAACTAGGGCAGATCTAGACAGAGTTGTGGCTGAAGTAACCAACCGCTTCACATCCCAACAAGAAGCTTTAGTGGACCAACTTATGTCACGCTTAAGGGATGCTGAAGAATCCAACCGCAACACTGAATCATGGGATGAGTCTCAATCTGGAGGATCTCGGAGACAGCAAAGGTATTCCTTCTTCGAAGAAACTATCGACAGGAATCATAGAAACCCCGCTGAACGGAGCCAAGCTGGAACCCAGCCCGAAGTTGGCCCCATGGAAATGCTCGAAGCAGAACCCCACCGGGTAAGATCAAGGCAGGGGGCAACTGTAGCTGGTCCTAGCATGCATCCGAGCAGCCAGAGACAACCACTGGATAATGCAAGAAGTGATAGATTGTACCATCCCTACAGGTCATCTGGACGAGATAGATCCCGCAGGGAAGAACTAAGCTCATTTTTGTCCGCTCCAAGTTCTGACGAACGAATGGCACGATTATTCAGAGAGTGTGTCCAACGAGAGCAAAGGGACCGGGGGATAGGCGCTAGGGTCACCAGCCCCTTTACCCGAAATATCGAAACTACCATCGCCCCCCGGGAATGGAAAATGCCAACCATGGAACCTTACAAAGGAACTTCCGACCCCATCGTACACTTACAGAGATACACCCAGCATATGCTCATGAGTGGAGCAACAGAAGGAGTATTATGTAAATGCTTTCCGCTATTCCTAGCAGATCTAGCTACCTCCTGGTTCTGCCATCTACCCCGAGGATCCATCAGCTCATGGGAGATGTTGAAAGAAAGGTTTATTAGCCAGTTCCTCATCCATGTGGAACAACCCAAGGATGCTTATTCTCTATCCAATATCAAACAGAAATCCGGAGAGACGCTGCAACAATATCTAACACGGTTCAACGCCACAGCAGCAACAGTTCAAGATGCCAATGAGAAACTTATCCTAACGGCCCTTTGTAGTGGCGTGCATCCGGATACCAAGTTTGCTAGGAGGTTAACAAAAGATAAACCAGCTACGTTACCTGACTTCTTCCATGAAGCTGGGAAGTATATGAGGCTTGAAAACGCTACCGCTAAAAGACAGTCAGGACAACAGGCTAAGACTACCCATGGCGACACTCCCGCTGCAACAAAGGACGTTTGAAGAAATGACTCTAGAGATAACGCTGGGGGCAAGAAGGGAGGAAAGCGTTTATATCAACCAGGACAGAGATTTGACTCTTGCCCCCCTCCCTTGCTTTAAACTTTGTCCTGGATGGCTAGAAGGATGTTTTTAATCATTTCACCAAATGGGTGGAAGCGGACCCTTTAAAATAAAATATCTTTGGCATAAATTATCAACTTCTTACATAAATTATCAACTTCTTGATCAAAAAATATTCTATGCAGGTACGGAGTCCCACTCAAGATCATATCAAACAACGGACTCCAGTTTGACAACAAAGAGTTTACCAACCGATGCCAAGAGCACATAATTCACAAAAGCTTCTCATCTGTAGCTTATCCTCAGGCAAACGGACAAGTCAAAGCTGTCAACAGAATTCTCAAAACCCTAACCAAGAAGAAGCTTGAAAAGTCAAAAGGCGCTTGGGTGGACGAACTTCCTACGGCACCCTGGGCCTGCCGCACCTCTCATAGAACATCAACGGGGCATACTCCTTTCTCTTTGGCATACAGATTGGAGGCCATGCCCCCAGTTGAAACTGTAGCGCCATCTCACCATGGGACCCACTGCAACCCAGAAGAAAACGAAGAACTCCTCCTCATGTCTTTGGATCTGATTGAGGAGAGGAGAAACGATGCAACACTTAAAAGCAGAAGCCCACAAGCAAAAAGTGGCAGCACAATGCAACTCCAAAATCAAGCATCGCAGCTTACAAGAGGGAGATCTTATCCTCATGCGGATCCTCCCGCAACACCGAATCATGGACCGAGTCCCAATCTGGAGGATCTGTGAGACAACAATGACCTTTCTTCTTCGAAGAGGTTAATAAAGAAATGGTCATGGTAGGAGCCGAGCCCGGACTCAGCCCGAATTCCGACCTGAGGAAACACTTGGAACCAAACCCAACGGGGGAGGTGCCAGGCAGGGGTCGGATATAGCTGAGCCTGTCATGCTACCTAACCATGAAAGCACCAGTAGACGGACCATATGTAATTCACAAAGATCTCCACAACGGAGCTTACATTTTGTCAACAGTGGACGGAGAGGTGTTCCAGAGGGCATGGAACATCCGACACCTCCGTCGATACTTTTCTTAACTTGTACTGCCCATATGAAGTGAATTAACAAAGAGAATCAGTGGACGTAGGCATTTTCGTGCCGAACCACTTTAAAAAATCTTGTCTCTTTTTAACTTGTTCCTTTATGTCTTGGCTACTTGTTAAGCGTTATCCCTTTCTGTTGAACAAAATTCTATGGCATCTCCACTCAAGACGCACCGCGGCCTCATCTGGACTAGGCCTAACAGGTACGCTACGATTCTATGCACTCGCCAATGAGACTCTTTTGCCCCGGCATCCCTCTGCTGCGGGTTAACTCATTGCGCGCCTGCCCTCAAAGCCAACTGTAATGAGCCGATTATAAGTCATCATAAAGGCCGACTATAGCCGATGGCAGCTCATTACGGCGTTCGGCTCGTCGGTAACTGTGAACCTACTTTAAGCCCCAACATAAGGTGTGGCCAGCCAGGGGTAGTTCACGGCCAACGGCACCCACGCTAGCCGGCCACGGTAAATCGAATAATACCCACGATTACGGACCATAATGGTTCGGGTAGTTACCGTGCGCGATCTCGGCTCCGATGTGTCTTAAGTGCGGCTGTGGTAAAAAAGAAAACTCCCCGCGGAGGCGTAAGATGGGTGACAAATGTCTCCAAGACCCACAGCTAGGGAAAGTGACTACAAAACCCGTTTGCCACGAACTTAAGCACATCGACGGCCTTCCGTGACTGGAAGTTTTACTTTTACTATATTTCCATTTCATTTAAATATTTTTCTCCTATCCTGTATAACAAACTCTAAAGTACAGGAAACCAAATAGGAAGCATTCACTCATGAGGCTCTAAGCCTGCATGCTGGGTAGCAGGGCGCTCTGCTATACCCGTGAACAGTTACACAAGACACTCAAAGCTACCGCCTGCGAATAAAACATAAAGGGCGGTACTCTCTTCTCTTGTACATAAATGCGTAACTATAACTTATTCATACACTGACATTGCAAAACGTGAAATTATATTTCAAGCAAAAACTTAACATCAAACACAAGTGGAATCACAGGCATATACATAATTATACTTCTCACACAGCACATAAAGATAGCAACAACATTTGAACATGACAAAATCAGCTTATATTATAAGATCACACGAAGTTATTCTTTGCAAATAATTTTATTACAGTTGCATATCAAAGACTAACATGAACAGTGATAAAAAAGAAACAAAAAGATGGCAGATGCATCCACACTCCATCACCAACTCCCCCAGCCTACTTAGCCGCAGGATCGGAGCCCCCAGCATGTGGATCTGAAGTCCCACCTGTCCAGATCAGAAGAGGAATTCATTAAACGAACGATCAAGTTATGAAAACACGAAAAGAAAAGAAAGGGAAAAGAATAACTCACCAGCATCCGCCGCTTGATCCTCATCATCCAACTGCACGCCCGCTTCCTCTGCAGCGAGTAGCCGCATCCCCTCCTTCACCGCCGCTTGCTCCTCCTTTGAGAACTGAGCAGTAACCGCACTCAAGTTGAAAGCCTCTCCGCCTTCCTTACCCGCATTCACCCTGGCCTCCTCTAAAGCCTGGAGATACACCTTGGCCATGACCCGAGGGTAATCGTCCATCCAAGACAAGCCGCCCTCCTTCCAAGTGTGGAAGTACATATCCTGCAACATCTCATCCATCATCCCCTCGTTTTCCTCAAACTCCCTCACCCGGGCCTCGGAAGCTTGCAACTTGGTGATGGCGACGTCCCTCTCTGATTGGTATCTCAAGCAGTCAGCCTGGAGTGACCTCCTCATTTCCTCTTCCTTCAACTTGAGGGACCTCCTCATCTCCTCCATCTCCTCCTTCAACTCGGCCTGAGCCATCTCCGCAGCCTCGAGCCTCCCTGACAACTCCTCTACCCGCTCGAGATCCGCATTTCGAACCTCATCCACCGTTGCGATAGCTATGTTAATCCGTTCCCTGCAAGCGACCTCCATCTTCCGTAATTCCGCCCTACTGGCCTTCTCCATGGTCTCTTTCAGACGCTTGGAGGCTTCCTCATGCTGGGAAATCTGGATGGCTTGGTCGGCGAGTTGCTTGGCCTGATCGGCAACCTTTAACCTCAACCGAATGTTAGCACTCCCGATCTCTTCCCCGGCCTTGACCAACTTAGCATGATGCTCCATTAACTTCTTGGTCTCTGCGGCCACCCGGTCGATATTAGCCTTGGCCTCATCCCCCATGGTGACTACCCGTGTAGTAAGTAAATCAAGATCTAAAGATTTGGCCTCGTCCAGCACTCTTACCATGGGGTTGCGGGGAAGTAGGTGCTCGCCCGTGGTCTCATCGAATGAAATGTCCCGAAAACTTGGGTCTAAATCAGGATGGCCGGCAAAAGGGTCACGAGGCACGGGGCGAGGCACATCGGGACGCCTTATATGAATGACAGTAGAACTCTTGGAAGGAGGAGGAGGGGGGCAGGGCTCCGTGCTCTCCTCCGTAGTATCACGAGGAGGCTGAGTAGGGGGAGACAGAGTAGGAAGCTGCGAAGCAGAAGAAGACTCAAATAAGGAACGGCTCCGCTTCCTTTTCTGAATGCCCTCTTCGATGACCCCAAGAAGAGGGCGGTACTTGACTACGTCCCCAGTGCGATCAGTAGAAGGTTTCGCGGAAGCTCTCCTCGACTTAAATTGTTCAAGGCGGTGTCGAACATCCGACGTTTTACCCGCCTGGCCTGCCCCTGGAATAAAGAACAAGTGTTACGAACATACAATAATCCGCAATTCAAAAAATGTGCTAAGTTAAAAAGAAAGAAAAGTGAGGAGACACATCTGTTATACAAACCCGGCGGAGGAGTGGGATACTGCAATAAGTCCTGGATCTCATTCCAGGACGGAAGTGAACCGTAAAAAATTTCTAAGTCCTTATCGAAAATAGAATCGGCAGAAGACAAAAGTTCACCTTGCATCGCCGGAATCACCCTAGCTGAGGAACCCTTAGAGGATGGGTCAGTGCCAGCCACAGCTTTGCCGGTTTCCTTTGCCTTCTCCGTTCCCTTCTCCGTTTCCGACTCTCCCTCCGACTCCCCGAAGGCCCGACGGAGAGCCTCATCCAGTTCGAGGTCTTGTTCAGAGGTTAGAGCAGCAACACCACTACCACCTTGACCTTCGCCATCTCCTCCACCCTCCGACCCTTCTCCAACTTCGCCTCCTTCCTCCTCTTCTACACCTTCCTCCTCCGGGACAATCGGGCAAGTACTTGGAGAAGGGCCATCGGACTTCCTCAGTTTCTTCCCCCCGACCACGGGACGCTCTGCGAAAGGCTCCCTCTTACCGCTCTTTACCTTATCCCCCTCCTTAGCTTTAGCAGCCTTCTCCTCAGCCGTGTCTCTTTGCTTAACCACGGACTGGTGCGGTAAGATCAAATTATACTCCAAGAGGGTTGCGTTCCTGATCAAGAAGGAGGCCGACCGGTCCCGTGCCGGAATAGCCTTTAGTTCAGCAGCCATTCGCACCAAGGAATCATCCTCCACAACTGCAATACCACCTGTCGCTAGCCAGAAATAGAAGCATGTCAGAAAAAACACTACAGTCAAAACATGGAAAATATAAATGAAATCCATCTTACAGCCAGAAGTGAAAAGGCGGAAAGAAACAGCATCGTCCTTGATGAAGAACCACTCTTTCTTGAACATGGTAAACTTGGAATATAAGTCCAGAACTGGTTTGAAGGGTACGGCCGCCTCCAGACTAATATACGGAGACCCCTTCTTATAGCCTCTCAGGTTGTACAAGTATCGGATCTCCCGGTTAGAAGGAGGACGCCCGTACCTCCTCTGGAAGATGACAAAGAGGCTCACCAGGATAGCATATGAGTTAGGCTGAAGCTGGAAGGGAGCCACCTTCAAATATGTGGTGAAGCTTACTATCCAAGCGTTGATAGGGGGGATAGCGCCGCACATGCAATGGTATCTGCTAAAAGCGAAGTAGCCCTCGGGAGGATTATATGGCATCACTCCATCTCCCGGCAGCAGCATAAGAGCCCTATCTATCCCGAAGGAACGGGATATGACGTCAAGTTGCTCCTCCTTTAGGGAGCTAGGAAAGCAATCCGGGGGAGAGACCAAAAGTTCATGTGGACCATATCCGTCCACTAGAGACCTCGGAATAGGTCGATGTTGCCCGGATCCTGGCTGGACTGGGGGCAAGGAAGAGGAAGGCTCTCCTGTGCCTCTAGACTTCTTTCTGTCCGATCGTGTTTCCGCTTTGCGAGACATTTTCTGCAACACAAGGAAGGCACGGCATTAGAACAAGGAACATAGAAAAGTAAACAAACAAATGCGTGCAAGTGTGGGATTTCATTCGCAAACTAAAGTTTTCAAGTTCACAAGTTCATTCGGTTCCCAATACATTCGGTTCCCAGTTCATTCGGTTTCCAGTTCATTCGGTTTCCATCTCATTCGGTTACCATCTCATTCGGTTTCCATCTCGTTCGGCCCCAAGGCCATAGTCCCATTCGGTAAAATGGAAACTTTCGTATGTATTCGGCAAAGAGGAACATACCTGGTTCGGTACTAGATTGGTCCGGCGCTAGATTGATTCGGTATTCGTTTGATCCGGTACTTAACTGGTTCGGTGCTCAATATGGTTCGGCTCTACTCGTTCGGTAAAGAAAAACAAGGGGGTGCGGCCTCTATATATAGGCGAATTCACAACCACCGAACCAAACATTTTGCCCAACCGGACCAATAATACCGGACCACCAGAAGCCGGATGAGATTAGCCGGACCAACCAAGAACCGAATGGAACCCTCTCTCTACCGTCCAAGACCGGGAACTGGGGGCATGCAGGGCGCCTCGCTCAGATAAGTGCCGAACTCTAAGAGCTTACTAATAAAATAAAAAATATGATAACAATGGATAAGTCGTGAATCTCTCACTAACATGGATTAATCATTTACACGTGCACGCGACCACGAACGGTCCATAGGCACGCTCTGAATGGCTATTAACCCTATCGTCATGAGAATTTACACTTTGACATCCCTTTTTAAGCTCATCAGTCAAATGGATATTTGATAATTATGAAATGGCTAAGCTACTTACACATGTACGGGGTCGAGAACAACCCCTAGGCATGCTCTGAGCTAGCGATAAACCACCTTGACAAACGATCCAGGGAACCACTCTAACGTGAACCTGGCATCGATAACCCCCTCGGGGTACACTAACTCGCCTCGAACGGCGCAATTCACTTGATCACAAATATTTCGACCCCGAACGGTCGTTATTTGAATTCACACTAAAACTATGAATTCCTTCGCAGGACATCAATAGGATATAAACATCCAGCCCATGACATTACAAGACGAGTCTTCCCACCTACGAGAAACAAAGCGCGACACGTGCAAGCACGTGCCCCACTTTGGGGGGCAAATGTTGGGCGAATTCTCGCCCAGAAGGCCTCGAGACCAAGGAGCGTCAGGTTCCATGCACGTTCGAGACCAGCGAGCATCTTCATCATCTCCACATACTATGGTACTCAAGAATCATTCGGCATCCCCTTTGGCACAAGTGCATTCGGCGTTCCCTATACCAGAGAATCATTCGGCATACCAAATACAGAGGCTCATTCGGCATAGGCTCATTCGGCCTTCCAAACCCAAGGACATTCGGCATAACACTACCACCGGACCAAACATGTACAACCACATCCGGCCTCCACTCCATTCGGCAAAGCTAAAAGTCCTGCTACCGCTCCGAGCAACTACCGGTCCAGGTGACCGCCGAACCAACTCCCAATACCGGTCCACACCTCCTACACCATGCCGGTCCAAACCAACACCGGACCAACCACTACTCTCTACCATCACGCCGAACCAAAGCCTCTCCACTTCATCTCCATGCACGACCGAATGAAGCTCCGCCGAACCAGAGGACTACCAGGCCAGATTGCTTCAGCCCAGGCCCGCTGGCAGCTATATACATCCAAGACCCCTGCCCCCTACCTCACTCTATAAATAGAGGGGCAGGGGTACAACAATGGCAGACAAGTTTGAGAGCTCAAGCAAGGAAGGAACTTTCAAACTACTTTCATACACTTGTATACAAAGCATTGTACTTGTAATCTGGAAGAAGAAAGATAATAACATATAAAGTGGACGTAGGCACATTCTGGCCGAACCACTATAAATCTGCGTGTCTTTTACATTTCAGCCCTTACTTTTCTCATATTTACATACTCATCTAAAATCATTGAAAATCACACATACTCAACTAAAATAATACGACTTGGAGGTGTTTGTCCATTTTTTGTGCAAACACTATCCGTTGAAGGCTGAAAGCTATCAAAGCCGTAGAACTCATCGAGGCCTTCATTTTGACAGGTTATGGCTCCCGTAACTCTAAACGAGCCAGAAGTTATGGCCGTCCGAATAATCGATATCTACAGGGTGCAACATCCACGGTGCAAGGTGCAACATCCGTCCGAAATGGCGAAACAGTGCCGTATGACTTTTAGAAATGCGTGCATGGATTTGAAACGGAACAATACCATGGTGCACCACTCTCCAGCGATGGGAAGTCGAAGACGGGCCGCGGTAATCCCATTTTACCGTAAAAATCCACGTGTCGAAACAACGAAGGTTAAAAAACTTACGAGACCCGATTGAGATTCGGGTTGTCCTTTTTAGGCATTAACCTATCCGTTGACGGCTGAAAGCGGTCAAAGCCGTAGAACTCATCGAGGCCTTCGTTTTGACAGGTTATGGCTCCCATAACTCTGATCGAGCCAGAAGTTATGGCCGTCCGAATAATCGATATCTACAGGGTGCAACATTCACGGTGCAAGGTGCAACATCCGTCCGAAACGGCGAAACAGTGCCGTACGACTTTTAGAAATGCGTGCATGGATTTGAAATGGAACAGTACCATGGTGCACCACTCTCCAGCAATGGGAAGTCGAAGACGGGCCACGGTAATCCCGTTTTACCGTAAAAATCCACGTGTCGAAAAAACGAAGGGTAAAAAACTTACGAGACCCGATTGAGATTCTGGTTGTCCTTTTTGGGCATTAATCTATCCGTTGATGGCTGAGAGCTATCAAAGCCGTAGAACTTATCGAGGCCTTCGTTTTGACAGGTTATGGCTCCCGTAACTCAAAACGAGCCAGAAGTTATGGCCGTCCGATTAATCGATATCCACAGGGTGCAACATCCACGGTGCAAGGTGCAACATCCGTCCGAAATGGCGAAACCGTGCCGCACGACCTTTAGAAATGCGTGCATGGATTTGAAACGGAACAGTACCATGGTGCACCACTCTCCAGCGATGGTAAATCGAAGACCAGCCACCGTAATCCCATTTTACCGTAAAAATCCACGTGTAGAAAAAACGAAGGGTGAAAAACTTACGAGACCCGATTGAGATTCGGGTTGTCCTTTTTGGGCATTAATCTATCCGTTGATGGCTGAAAGCTGTCCAAGCCGTAGAACTCATCGAGGCCTTCATTTTGACAGGTTATGGCTCCCATAACTCTAAACGAGCCAGAAGTTATGGCCGTCCGAATAATCGATATATACAGGGTGCTACATCCACGGTGCAAGGTGCAACATCCGTCCGAAATGGCGAAACAGCGCCGTACGACCTTTAGAAATTCGTGCATGGATTTGAAACGGAACAGTACCATGGTGCACCACTCTCCAGCGATAGGAAGTCGAAGAAGGGCCAAGGTAATCCCGTTTTACAGTAAAAATCCACGTGTCGTAAAAACGAAGGGTAAAAAACTTAAGAGACCCGATTGAGATTCGGGTTATCCTTTTTGGGCATTAATCTATCCGTTGACGGCTGAAAACTGTCAAAGCCGTAGAACTCACCGAGGCCTTCGTTTTGACCATTTATGGCTCCCGTAACTCTAAACGAGCAAGAAGTTATGGCCGTCCGAATAATCAATATCTACAGGGTGCAACATCCACGGTGCAAGGTACAACATCCGTCCGAAATGGCGAAACAGTGCCGTACGACCTTTAGAAATTCATGCATGGATTTGAAACGGAACAGTACCATGGTGCACCACTCTCCAGCGATGGTAAATCGAAGACCAGCCACCGTAATCCCGTTTTACCGTAAAAATCCACGTGTCGAAAAAACGAAGGGTAAAACTTACGAGACCCGATTGAGATTCGGGCTGTCCTTTTTGGGCATTAATCTATCCGTTGACGGCTGAAAGCTGTCCAAGCCGTAGAACTCATCGAGGCCTTCGTTTTGACAGGTTATGGCTCCCGTAACTCTAAACGAACGAGAAGTTATGGCCGTCCGAATAATCGATATCTACAGGGTGCAACATCCACGGTGCAAGGTGCAACATCCGTCCGAAATGGCGAAACAGTGCCGTACGACCTTTAGAAATTCATGCATGGATTTGAAACGGAACAGTACCATGGTGCACCACTCTCCAGCGATGGTAAATCGAAGACCAGCCACCGTAATCCCGTTTTACCGTAAAAATCCACTTGTCGAAAAAACGAAGGGTAAAAAACTTACGAGACCCGATTGAGATTCGGGTTGTCCTTTTTGGGCATTAATCTATCCGTTGACGGCTAAAAGCTGTCAAAGCCGTAGAACTCATCGAGGCCTTCATTTTGACAGGTTATGGCTCGCATAACTCTAAACGAGCCAGAAGTTATGGCCGTCCGAATAATCGATATCTACAGGGTGCAACATCCACGGTGCAAGGTGCAACATCCGTCCGAAATGGCGAAACAGTGCCGTATGACTTTTAGAAATGCGTGCATGGATTTGAAATGGAACAGTACCATGGTGCTCCACTCTCCAGCGATGGGAAGTCGAAGACGGGCCACCGTAATCCCGTTTTACCGTAAAAATCCACGTGTCGAAAAAACGAAGGGTAAAAAACTTACGAGACCCGATTGAGATTCGGGTTGCCCTTTTTGGGCATTAATCTATCCGTTGACGGCTGAAAGCGGTCAAAGCTGTAGAACTCATCGAGGCCTTCGTTTTGACAGGTTATGGCTCCCGTAACTCTAAACGAACCGGAAGTTATGGCCGTCCGAATAATCGATGTCTACAGGGTGCAACATCCACGGTGCAAGGTGCAACATCCGTCCGAAATGGCGAAACAGTGCCGTACGACTTTTAGAAATGCGTGCATAGATTTGAAACGGAACAGTACCATGGTGCACCACTCTTCAGCGATGGGAAGTCGAAGACGGGCCACCGTAATCCCGTTTTACCGTAAAAATCCACGTGTCGAAAAAACGAAGGGTAAAAAACTTACGAGACCCGATTGAGATTCGGGTTGTCCTTTTTGGGCATTAATCTATCCGTTGACGGCTGAAAGCTGTAAAAGCCGTAGAACTCATCGAGGCCTTCGTTTTGACAGGATATGGCTCCCGTAACTCTAAACGAGCGAGAAGTTATGGTCGTCCGAATAATCGATATCTAGAGGGTGCAACATCCACGGTGCAAGGTGCAACATACGTCCGAAATGGCGAAACAGTGCCGTATGACTATTAGAAATGCGTGCATGGATTTGAAACGGAACAGTATCATGGTGCACCACTCTCCAGTGATGGGAAGTCGAAGACGGGCCACGGTAATCCAGTTTTACCGTAAAAATCCACGTGTCGAAAAAACGAAGGGTAAAAAACTTACGAGACCCGATTGAGATTCGGGTTGCCCTTTTTAGGCATTAATCTATCCGTTGACGGCTGAAAGCTGTGAAAGCCGTAGAACTCATCGAGGCCTTCGTTTTGACAGGTTATGGCTCCCGTAACTCTAAACGAGCCAGAAGTTATGGCCGTCCGAATAATCGATGTCTACGGGGTGCAACATCCATGGTGCAAGGTGCAACATCCGTCCGAAATGGCGAAACAGTGCCGTACGACTTTTAGAAATGCGTGCATAGATTTGAAACGGAACAGTACCATGGTGCACCACTCTTCAGCGATGGGAAGTCGAAGACGGGCCACCGTAATCCCGTTTTACCGTAAAAATCCACGTGTCGAAAAAACGAAGGGTAAAAAACTTACGAGACCCGATTGAGATTCGGGTTGTCCTTTTTGGGCATTAATCTATTCGTTGACGGCTGAAAGCTGTCAAAGCCGTAGAACTCATCGAGGGCTTCGTTTTGACAGGTTATGGCTCCCTTAACTCTAAACGAGCCAGAAGTTATGGCCGTCCGAATAATCGATATCTACATGGTGCAACATCCACAGTGCAAGGTGCAACATCCGTCCGAAATGGCGAAACAGTGTCGTACGACCTTTGGAAATTTGTGCATGGATTTGAAACGGAACAGTACCATGGTGCACCACTCTCCAGCGATGGTAAATCAAAGACCAGCCACCGTAATCCAGTTTTACCGTAAAAATCCACGTGTCGAAAAAACGAAGGGTAAAAAACTTACGAGACCCGATTGAGATTCGGGTTGTCCTTTTTGGGCACTAATATATCCGTTGACGGCTGAAAGCGGTCAAAGCCGTAGAACTCATCGAGGCCTTCGTTTTGACACGTTATGGCTCCCGTAGCTCTTAAGGAGCCAGAAGTTATGGCCGTCCGAATAATCGATATCTACAGGGTGCAACATCCACGGTGCAAGGTGCAACATCCGTCCGAAATGGCGAAACAGTATCGTATGACTTTTAGAAATGCGTGCATGGATTTGAAACAGAACAGTACCATGGTGCACCACTCTCCAGCGATGGGAAGTCGAAGACGGGCCACGGTAATCCCATTTTACCGTAAAAATCCACGTGTCGAAAAAGCGAAGGGTAAAAAACTTACGAGACCCGATTGAGATTCGGGTTGTCCTTTTTGGGCATTAACCTATCCGTTGACGGCTGAAAGCTGTCAAAGCCGTATAACTCATCGAGGCCTTCGTTTTGACAGGTTATGGCTCCCATAACTCTAATCGAGCCAGAAGTTATGGCCGTCCGAATAATCGATATCTACAGGGTGCAACATCCACGGTGCAAGGTGCAACATCCGTCCGAAATGGCGAAACAGTGCTGTACGACTTTTAGAAATGCGTGCATGGATTTGAAACAGAACAGTACCATGGTGCACCACTCCCCAGCAATGGGAAGTCGAAGACGTGCCACCTTAATCCCGTTTTACCGTAAAAATCCACGTGTCGAAAAAACGAAGGGTAAGAAACTTACGAGACCCGATTGAGATTTGGGTTGTCCTTTTTGGGCATTAATCTATACGTAATCTATACGTTGACGGCTGAAAGCAGTCAAAGCTGTAGAACTCATCGAGGTCTTCGTTTTGACAGGTTATGGCTCCCGTAACTCTAAACGAGCCAAAAGTTATGGCCGTCCGAATAATCGATATCTACAGGGTACAACATCCGCGGTGCAAGGTGCAACATCCGTCCGAAATGGCGAAACAGTGCCGTACGACCTTTAGAAATTCATGCATGGATTTGAAACGGAACAGTACCATGGTGCACCACTCTCCAGCGATGGTAAATCGAAGACCAGCCACCGTAATCCCGTTTTACCGTAAAAATCCACGTGTCGAAAAAATGAAGGGTAAAAAACTTACGAGACCTGATTGAGATTCGGGCTGTCCTTTTTGGGCATTAATCTATCCATTGACGACGGAAAGCTGTCAAAGCCGTAGAAATCATCGAGGCCTTCGTTTTGACAGGTTATGGCTCCCGTAACTCTAAACGAGCGGGAAGTTATGGCCGTCCAAATAATCGATATCTACAGGGTGCAACATCCACGGTGCAAGGTGCAACATCCGTCCGAAATGGAGAAACAGTGCCGTATGACTTTTAGAAATGCATGCATGGATTTGAAACGGAACAGTACCATGTTGCACCACTCTCAAGCGATGGGAAGTCGAAGACGGGCCACGGTAATCCCGTTTTACCGTAAAAATCCACGTGTCGAAAAAACGAAGGGTAAAAAACTTACGAGACCCGATTGAGATTCGGGTCGTCCTTTTTGGGCACTAATCTATCCGTTGACGGCTGAAAGCTGTCAAATCCGTGGTACTCATCGAGGCCTTCGTTTTGACAGGTTATGACTCCCGTAACTCTTAACGAGCCAGAAGTTATGGACGTCCGAATAATCGATATCTACAGGGTGCAACATCCACGGTGCAAGGTGCAACATCCGTCCGAAATTACGAAACAGTGCCGTACGACCTTTAGAAATTCCATGGATTTGAAACGGAACAGTACCATGGTGCACCACTCTCCAGCGATGGTAAATCGAAGACCACCACCGTAATCCCGTTTTACCGTAAAAATCCACGTGTCGAAAAAACGAAGGGTAAAAAACTTACGAGACCCGATTGAGATTTGGGTTGTTCTTTTTGGGAATTAATCTATACGTTGACGGCTGAAAGCAGTCAAAGCCGTAGAACTCATCGAGGTCTTTGTTTTGACAGGTTATGGCTCCCGTAACTCTAAACGAGCCAAAAGTTATGGCCCTCCGAATAATCGATATCTACAGGGTGCAACATCCACGGTGCAAGTTGCAACATCCGTCCGAAATGGCGATACAGTGCCGTACGACCTTTAGAAATTCGTGCATGGATTTGAAACGGAACAGTACATTGGTGCACCACTCTCCAGCGATGGTAAATCGAAGACCAGCCACCGTAATCCCGTTTTACCGTAAAAATCCACTTGTCGAAAAAACGAAGGGTAAAAAACTTACGAGACCCGATTGAGATTCGGGTTGTCCTTTTTGGGCATTAATCTATCCGTTGACGGCTAAAAGCTGTCAAAGCCGTAGAACTCATCGAGGCCTTCATTTTGACAGGTTATGGCTCCCGTAACTCTAAATGAGCCAGAAGTTATGGCCGTACGAATAATCGATATCTACAGGGTGCAACATCCACGGTGAAAGGTGCAACATCTGTCCGAAATGGCGAAAAAGTGCCGTATGACTTTTAGAAATGCGTGCATGGATTTGAAACAGAACAGTACCATGGTGCACCACTCTCCAGCTATGGGAAGTCGAAGACGGGCCACCGTAATCCCATTTTACCGTAAAAATCCACATGTCGAAAAAACGAAGGGTAAAAAACTTACGAGACCCGATTGAGATTCGGGTTGTCCTTTTTGGGCATTAACCTATCTGTTGACGGCTGAAAGCTGTCAAAGCCGTAGAACTCATCGAGGCCTTCTTTTTGACAGGTTATGGCTGCCGTAACTCTAAACGAACGAAAAGTTATGGCCGTCCGAATAATCGATATCAACAGGGTGCAACATCCACGGTGCAAGGTGCAACATCCGTCCGAAATGGCGAAACAGTGCCGTACGACCTTGAGAAATTCGTGCATGGATTTGAAACGGAACAGTACCATAGTGCACCACTCTCCAGCGATGGTAAATCGAAGACCAGCCACCGTAATCCCGTTTTACCGTAAAAATCCACGTGTCGAAAAAACGAAGGGTAAAAAACTTACGAGACCCGATTGAGATTCGCTTTGTCCTTTTTGGGCATTAATCTATCCGTTGATGGCTGAAAGCTGTCAAAGCCGTAGAACTCATCGAGGCCTTCGTTTTGACAGGTTATGGCTCCCATAACTCTAAACGAGCGAGAAGTTATGGCCGTCCGAATAATCGATATCTATAGGGTGCAACATCCACGGTGCAAGGTGCAACATCCGTCCGAAATGGCGAAACAGTGCCGTATGACTTTTAGAAATGCGTGCATGGATTTGAAATGGAACAGTACCATGGTGCTCCACTCTCCAGCGATGGGAAGTCGAAGACGGGCCACCGTAATCCCGTTTTACCGTAAAAATCCACGTGTCGAAAAAACGAAGGGTAAAAAACTTACGAGACCCGATTGAGATTCGGGTTGCCCTTTTTGGGCATTAATCTATCCGTTGACGGCTGAAAGCTGTCAAAGCCGTAGAACCAATCGAGGCCTTCGTTTTGACAGGTTATGGCTCCCGTAACTCTAAACGAGCCAGAAGTTATGGCCGTCCGAATAATCGATGTCTACAGGGTGCAACATCCACGGTGCAAGGTGCAACATCCGTCCGAAATGGCGAAACCGTGCCGTACGACTGTTAGAAATGCGTGCATAGATTTGAAACGGAATAGTACCATGGTGCACCACTCTTCAGCGATGGGAAGTCGAAGACGGGCCACCGTAATCCCGTTTTACCGTAAAAATCCACGTGTCGAAAAAACGAAGGGTAAAAAACTTACGAGACCCGATTGAGATTCGGGTTGTCCTTTTTGGGCATTAGTCTATCCATTGACGGCTGAAAGCTGTCAAAGCCGTAGAACTCATCGAGGCCTTCGTTTTGACAGGTTATGGCTCCCGTAACTCTAAACGAGCGAGAAGTTATGGCCGTCCGAATAATCGATATCTAGAGGGTGCAACATCCACGGTGCAAGGTGCAACATCCGTCCGAAATGGCGAAACAGTGCCGTATGACTTTTAGAAATGCGTGCATGGATTTGAAATGGAACATTACCATGGTGCACCACTCTCCAGTGATGGGAAGTCGAAGACGGGCCACGGTAATCCCGTTTTACCGTAAAAATCCACGTGTCGAAAAAACAAAGGGTAAAAAATTTACGAAACCCGATTGCGATTCGGGTTGCCCTTTTTGGGCATTAATCTATCCTTTGACGGTTGAAAGCTGTCAAAGCCGTAGAACTCATCGAGGCCTTTGTTTTGACAGGTTATGGCTCCCGTAACTCTAAACGAGCCAGAAGTTATGGCCGTCCGAATAATCTATGTCTACGGGGTGCAACATCCACGGTGCAAGGTGCAACATCCGTCCGAAATGGCGAAACAGTGCCGTACGACTTTTAGAAATGCGTGCATAGATTTGAAACGGAACAGTACCATGGTGCACCACTCTTGAGCGATGGGAAGTCGAAGACGGGCCACCGTAATCCCGTTTTACCATAAAAATCCACGTGTCGAAAAAACGAAGGGTAAAAAACTTACCAGACCCGATTGAGATTCGGGTTGTCCTTTTTGGGCATTAATCTATCCGTTGATGGCTGGAAGCTGTCAAAGCCGTAGAAATCATCGAGGCCTTCGTTTTGACAGGTTATGGCTCCCGTAACTCTAAACAAGCGAGAAGTTATGGCCGTCCGAATAATCGATATCTACAGGGTGCAACATCCACGGTGCAAGGTGCAATATCCGTCCGAAATGGCGAAACAGTGCCGTATGACTTTTAGAAATGCGTGCATGGATTTGAAATGGAACAGTACCATGGTGCTCCACTCTCCAGCGATGGGAAGTCGAAGACGGGCCACCGTAATCCCGTTTTACCGTAAAAATCCACGTGTCGAAAAAACGAAGGGTAAAAAACTTACGAGACCCGATTGAGATTCGGGTTGCCCTTTTTGGGCATTAATCTATCCGTTGATGGTTGAACGCTGTCAAAGCCGTAGAACTTATCGAGGCCTTCGTTTTGACAGGTTATGGCTCCCGTAACTCAAAACGAGCCAGAAGTTATGGCCGTCCGATTAATCGATATCCACAGGGTGCAACATCCACGGTGCAAGTGCAACATCCGTCCGAAATGGCGAAACAGTGTCGTACGACCTTTAGAAATGTGTGCATGGATTTGAAACGGAACAGTACCATGGTGCACCACACTCCAGCGATGGTAAATCGAAGACCAGCCACCGTAATCCCGTTTTACCGTAAAAATCCACGTGTCGAAAAAACGAAGGGTAAAAAACTTACGAGACCCGATTGAGATCCGGGTTGTCCTTTTTGGGCATTAATCTATCCGTTGACGGCCGAAAGCTGTCAAAGCCGTAGAACTCATCGAGGCCTTCATTTTGACAGGTTATGGCTCCCGTAACTCTAAACGAGCCAGAAGTTATGGCCGTCCGAATAATCGATATCTACAGGGTGCAACATCCACGGTGCAAGGTGCAACATCTGTCCGAAATGGCGAAACAGTGCCGTACGACCTTTAGAAATTCATGCATGGATTTGAAACGGAACAGTACCATGGTGCACCACTCTCCAGCGATGGTAAATCGAAGACCAGCCACCGTAATCCCGTTTTACCGTAAAAATCCACGTGTCGAAAAAATGAAGGGTAAAAAACTTACGAGACCCGATTAAGATTCGGGCTGTCCTTTTTGGGCATTAATCTATCCATTGACGACGGAAAGCTGTCAAAGCCGTAGAAATCATCGAGCCCTTCGTTTCGACAGGTTATGGCTCCCGTAACTCTAAACGAGCGGGAAGTTATGGCCGTCCAAATAATCGATATCTACAGGGTGCAACATCCACGGTGCAAGGTGCAACATCCGTCCGAAATGGAGAAACAGTGCCGTATGACTTTTAGAAATGCATGCATGGATTTGAAACGGAACAGTACCATGGTGCACCACTCTCAAGCGATGGGAAGTCGAAGACGGGCCACGGTAATCCCGTTTTACCGTAAAAATCCACGTGTCGAAAAAACGAAGGGTAAAAAACTTACGAGACCCGATTGAGATTCAGGTCGTCCTTTTTGGGCACTAATCTATCCGTTGACGGCTGAAAGCTGTCAAATCCGTGGAACTCATCGAGGCCTTCGTTTTGACAGGTTATGACTCCCATAACTCTTAACGAGCCAGAAGTTATGGACGTCCGAATAATCGATATCTACAAGGTGCAACATCCACGGTGCAAGGTGCAACATCCGTCCGAAATTACGAAACAGTGCCGTACGACCTTTAGAAATTCCATGGATTTGAAATGGAACAGTACCATGGTGCACCACTCTCCAGCGATGGTAAATCGAAGACCACCACCGTAATCCCGTTTTACCGTAAAAATCCACGTGTCGAAAAAACGAAGGGTAAAAAACTTACGAGAACCGATTGAGATTTGGGTTGTTCTTTTTGGGCATTAATCTATACGTTGACGACTGAAAGCAGTCAAAGCCGTAGAACTCATCGAGGTCTTCGTTTTGACAGGTTATGGCTCCCGTAACTCTAAACGAGCCAAAAGTTATGGCCCTCAGAATAATCGATATCTACTGGGTGCAACATCCACGGTGCAAGTTGCAACATCCGTCCGAAATGGCGAAACAGTGCCGTACGACCTTTAGAAATTCGTGCATGGATTTGAAACGGAACAGTACAATGGTGCACCACTCTCCAGCGATGGTAAATCGAAGACCAGCCACCGTAATCCCGTTTTACCGTAAAAATCCACATGTCGAAAAAACGAAGGGTAAAAAACTTACGAGACCCGATTGAGATTCGGGTTGTGCTTTTTGGGCATTAATCTATCCGTTGATGGCTAAAAGCTGTCAAAGCCATAGAACTCATCGAGGCCTTCATTTTGACAGGTTATGGCTCCCGTAACTATAAATGAGCCAGAAGTTATGGCCGTCCGAATAATCGATATCTACAGGGTGCAACATCCACGGTGAAAGGTGCAACATCTGTCCGAAATGGCGAAAAAGTGCCGTATGACTTTCAGAAATGCGTGCATGGATTTGAAACAGAACAGTACCATGGTGCACCACTCTCCAGCTATGGGAAGTCGAAGACGGGCCACCGTAATCCCATTTTACCGTAAAAATCCACGTGTTGAAAAAACGAAGGGTAAAAAACTTACGAGACCTAATTGAGATTCGGGTTGTCCTTTTTGGGTATTAACCTATCTGTTGACGGCTGAAAGCTGTCAAAGCCGTAGAACTCATCGAGGCCTTCTTTTTGACAGGTTATGGCTCCCGTAACTCTCAACGAGCCAGAAGTTATGGCCGTCCGAATAATCGATGTCTACAGGGTGCAACATCCACGGTGCAAGGTGCAACATCCGTCCGAAATGGCGAAACAGTGCCGTACGACTTTTAGAAATGCCTGCATGGATTTGAAACGGAAAAGTACCATGGTGCACCACTCTTCAGCGATGGAAAGTCGAAGACGGGCCACCGTAATCCCGTTTTACCGTAAAAATCCACATGTCGAAAAAACGAAGGGTAAAAAACTTACGAGACCAGATTGAGATTCGGGTTGTCCTTTTTGGGTACTAATCTATCCGTTGATGGCTGAAAGCTGTCAAAGCCGTAGAACTCATCGAGGCCTTCGTTTTGACAGGTTATGGCTCTCGTAACTCTTAACGAGCCAGAAGTTATGGCCGTCCGAATAATCGATATCTACAGGGTGCAACATCCACGGTGCAAGGTGCAACATCCGTCCGAAATTACGAAACAGTGCCGTACGACATTTAGAAATTCGTGCTTGGATTTGAAACGGAACAGTACCATGGTGCACCACTCTCCAGCGATGGTAAATCGTAGACCACCACCGTAATCCTGTTTTACCGTAAAAATCCACGTGTCGCAAAAACGAAGGGTAAAAAATTAAGAGACTCGATTGAGATTCGGGTTGTCCTTTTTGGGCATTAATCTATCCATTGATGGCTGAAAGCTGTCAAAGTAGTAGAACTCATCGAGGCCTTCGTTTTGACAGGTTATGGCTCCCGTAACTCGAAACGAGCCAAAAGTTATGGCCGTCCGAATAATCGATATCTACAGGGTGCAACATCCACAGTGCAAGGTGCAACATCCGTCCGAAGTGGCGAAACAGCGTCGTACGACCTTTAAAAATTCGTGCATGGATTTGAAACGGAACATACCATGGTGCACCACTCTCCAGCGATGGTAAATCGAAACCAGCCACCGTAATCCCGTTTTACCGTAAAAATCCACTTGTCGAAAAAACGAAGGGTAGAAAACTTACGAGACCCGATTGAGATTCGGGTTGTCCTTTCTGGGCATTAATCTATCCGTTGAAGGCTGAAAGCTGTCAAAGCCGTAGAACTCATCGAGGCCTTCATTTTGACAGGTTACGGCTCCCGTAACTCTAAACGAGCCAGAAGTTATGGCCGTCCGAATAATCGATATCTACAGGGTGCAACATCCACGGTGCAAGGTGCAACATCCGTCCGAAATGGCGAAACAGTGCCATATGACTTTTAGAAATGCGTGCATGGATTTGAAACGGAACAGTACCATGGTGCACCACTCTCCAGCGATGGGAAGTCGAAGACGGGCCACGGTAATCCCATTTTACCGTAAAAATCCACGTGTCGAAAAAACGAAGGGTAAAAAACTTACGAGACCCGATGGAGATTCGGGTTGTCCTTTTTGGGCATTAACCTATCCGTTGACGGCTGAAAGCTGTCAAAGCCGTAGATCTCATCGAGGCCTTCGTTTTGACAGGTTATGGCTCCCATAACTCTAATCGAGCCAGAAGTTATGGCCGTCCGAATAATCGATATCTACAGGGTGCAACATTCACGGTGCAAGGTGCAAAATCCGTACGAAATGAAGAAACAGTGCCGTATGACTTTTAGAAATGCGTGCATGGATTTGAAACGCAACAGTACCATGGTGCACCACTCTCCAGCAATGGGAAGTCGAAGACGGGCCACGGTAATCCCGTTTTACCGTAAAAATCCACGTGTCGAAAAAACGAAGGGTAAAAAACTTACGAAACCCGATTGAGATTCTGGTTGTCCTTTTTGGGCATTAATCTATCCGTTGATGGCTGAAAGCTATCAAAGCCGTAGAACTTATCGAGGCCTTCGTTTTGACAGGTTATGGCTCCCGTAGCTCAAAACGAGCCAGAAGTTATGGCCGTCCGATTAATCGATATCCACAGGGTGCAACATCCATGGTGCAACGTGCAACATCCGTCCAAAATGGCGAAACAGTGCCGTACGACCTTTAGAAATGCGTGCATGGATTTGAAACGGAACAGTACCATGGTGCACCACTCTCCAGCGATGGTAAATCGAAGACCAGCCACCGTAATCCCGTTTTACCGTAAAAATCCATGTGTCGAAAAAACGAAGGGTAAAAAACTTACGAGACCTGATTGAGATTCGGGTTGTTCTTTTTGGGCATTAATCTATCCGTTGACGGCTGAAAGCTGTCAAAGCCGTAGAACTCATCGAGGCCTTCATTTTGACAGGTTATGGCTCCCGTAACTCTAAACGAGCCAGAATTTATGGCCGTCCGAATAATCGATATCTACAGGGTGCAATATCCACGGCGCAAGGTGCAACATCCGTCCGAAATGGCGAAACAGCGCCGTACGACCTTTAGAAATTCATGCATGGATTTGAAACAGAACAGTACCATCGTGCACCACTCTCCAGCGATGGGAAGTCGAAGACGGGCCACGGTAATCCCGTTTTACCGTAAAAATCCACGTGTCGTAAAAACGAAGGGTAAAAAACTTACGAGACCCGATTGAGATTCGGGTTATCCTTTTTGGGCATTAATCTATCCGTTGACGGCTGAAAGCTATCAAAGCCGTAGAACTCACCGAGGCCTTCGTTTTGACCAGTTATGGCTCCCGTGACTCTAAACGAGCAAGAAGTTATGGCCGTCCGAATAATCGATATCTACAGGGTGCAACATCCACGGTGCAAGGTGCAACATCCGTCCGAAATGGCGAAACAGTGCCGTACGACCTTTAGAAATTCATGCATGGATTTGAAACGGAACAGTACCATGGTACACCACTCTCCCGATGGTAAATCGAAGACCAGCCACCGTAATCCCGTTTTACCGTAAAAATCCACGTGTCGGTAAAACGAAGGGTAAAAAACTTACGAGACCCGATTGAGATTCGGGCTGTCCTTTTTGGCATTAATCTATCCGTTGACGGCTGAAAGCTGTCCACGCCGTAGAACTCATCGAGGCCTTCGTTTTGACAGGTTATGGCTCCCGTAACTCTAAACGAACGAGAAGTTATGGCCGTCCGAATAATCGATATCTACAGGGTGCAACATCCACGGTGCAAGGTGCAACATCCGTCCGAAATGGCGAAACAGTGCCGTACGACCTTGAGAAATTCGTGCATGGATTTGAAATGGAACAGTACCATAGTGCACTACTCTCCAGCGATGGTAAATCGAAGACCAGCCACCGTAATCCCGTTTTACCGTAAAAATCCACGTGTCGAAAAAACGAAGGGTAAAAAACTTACGAGACCCGATTGAGATTCGGGTTGTCCTTTTTGGGCATTAATCTATCCGTTGATGGCTGAATGCTGTCAAAGCCGTAGAACTCATCGAGGCCTTCGTTTTGACAGGTTATGGCTCCCGTAACTCTAAACGAGCGAGAAGTTATGGCCGTCCGAATAATCGATATCTACAGGGTGCAACATCCACGGTGCAAAGTGCAACATCCGTCCGAAATGGCGAAACAGTGCCGTATGACTTTTAGAAATGCGTGCATGGATTTGAAATGGAACAGTACCATGGTGCTCCACTCTACAGTGATGGGAAGTCGAAGACGGGCCACCGTAATCCCGTTTTACCGTAAAAATCCACGTGTCGAAAACACGAAGGGTAAAAAACTTACGAGACCCGATTGAGATTCGGGTTGCCCTTTTTGGGCATTAATCTATCTGTTGACGGCTGAAAGCTGTCAAAGCCGAAGAACTCATCGAGGCCTTCGTTTTGACAGGTTATGGCTCCCGTAACTCTAAACGAGCCAGAAGTTATGGCCGTCCGAATAATCGATGTCTACAGGGTGCAACATCCACGGTGCAAGGTACAACATCCGTCCGAAATGGCGAAACAGTACCGTACGACTTTTAGAAATGCGTGCATAGATTTGAAACGGAACAGTACCATGGTGCACCACTCTTCAGCGATGGGAAGTCGAAGACGGGCCACCGTAATCCCGTTTTACCGTAAAAATCCACGTGTCGAAAAAACGAAGGGTAAAAAACTTACGAGACCCGATGGAGATTCGGGTTGTCCTTTTTGGGCATTCACCTATCCGTTGACGGCTGAAAGCTGTCAAAGCCGTAGAACTCATCGAGGCCTTCGTTTTGACAGGTTATGTCTCCCGTAACTCTAAACGAGCGAGAAGTTATGGCCGTCCGAATAATCGATATCTAGAGGGTGCAACATCCACGGTGCAAGGTGCAACATCCGTACGAAATGGAGAAACAGTGCCGTATGACTTTTAGAAATGCGTGCATGGATTTGAAACGCAACAGTACCATGGTGCACCACTCTCCAGCAATGGGAAGTCGAAGACGGGCCACGGTAATCCCATTTTACCGTAAAAATCCACGTGTCGAAAAAACGAAGGGTAAAAAACTTACGAAACCCGATTGAGATTCTGGTTGTCCTTTTTGGGCATTAATCTATTCGTTGATGGCTGAAAGCTATCAAAGCCGTAGAACTTATCGAGGCCTTCGTTTTGACAGGTTATGGCTCCCGTAACTCAAAACGAGCCAGAAGTTATGGCCGTCCGCATAATCGATATCCACAGGGTGCAACATCCACGGTGCAAGGTGCAACATCCGTCCGAAATGGCGAAACAGTGCCGTACGCCCTTTAGAAATGCATGCATGGATTTGAAACGGAACAGTACCATGGTGCACCACTCTTCAGCGATGGAAAGTCGAAGACGGGCCACCGTAATCCCGTTTTACCGTAAAAATCCACATGTCGAAAAAACGAAGGGTAAAAAACTTACGAGACCAGATTGAGATTCGGGTTGTCCTTTTTGGGCACTAGTCTATCCGTTGATGGCTGAAAGCTGTCAAAGCTGTAGAACTCATCGAGCCCTTCGTTTTGACAGGTTATGGCTCCCGTAACTCTTAACGAGCCAGAAGTTATGGCCGTCCGAATAATCGATATCTACAAGGTGCAACATCCACGGTGCAAGGTGCAACATCCGTCCGAAATTACGAAACAGTGTCGTACGACCTTTAGAAATTCGTGCTTGGATTTGAAACGGAACAGTACCATGGTGCACCACTCTCCAGCGATGGTAAATCAAAGACCACCACCGTAATCCTGTTTTACCGTAAAAATCCACGTGTCGAAAAAACGAAGGGTAAAAAATTAAGAGACTCGATTGAGATTCGGGTTGTCCTTTTTGGGCATTAATCTATCCATTGATGGCTGAAAGCTGTCAAAGCCGTAGAACTCATCGAGGCCTTCGTTTTGACAGGTTATGGCTCCCGTAACTCTAAACGAGCCAAAAGTTATGGCCGTCCGAATAATCGATATCTACAGGGTGCAACATCCACAGTGCAAGGTGCAACATCCGTCCGAAGTGGCGAAACAGTGTCGTACGACCTTTAAAAATTCGTGCATGGATTTGAAACGGAACATACCATGGTGCACCACTCTCCAGCGATGGTAAATCGAAACCAGCCACCGTAATCCCGTTTTACCGTAAAAATCCACTTGTCGAAAAAACGAAGGGTAGAAAACTTACGAGACCCGATTGAGATTCGGGTTGTCCTTTCTGGGCATTAATCTATCCGTTGATGGCTGAAAGCTGTCAAACCCGTAGAACTCATCGAGGCCTTCTTTTTGACAGGTTACGACTCCCGTAACTCTAAACGAGCCAGAAGTTATGGCCGTCCGAATAATCGATATCTACAGGGTGCAACATCCACGGTGCAAGGTGCAACATCCGTCCGAAATGGCGAAACAGTGCCATATGACTTTTAGAAATGCGTGCATGGATTTGAAACGGAACAGTACCATGGTGCACCACTCTCCAGCGATGGGAAGTCGAAGACGGGCCACGGTAATCCCATTTTACCGTAAAAATCCACGTGTCGAAAAAACGAAGGGTAAAAAACTTACGAGACCCGATGGAGATTCGGGTTGTCCTTTTTGGGCATTAACCTATCCGTTGACGGCTGAAAGCTGTCAAAGCCGGAGATCTCATCGAGGCCTTCGTTTTGACAGGTTATGGCTCCCATAACTCTAATCGAGCCAGAAGTTATGGCCGTCCGAATAATCGATATCTACAGGGTGCAACATTCACGGTGCAAGGTGCAACATCCATACGAAATGGAGAAACAGTGCCGTATGACTTTTAGAAATGCGTGCATGGATTTGAAACGCAACAGTACCATGGTGCACCACTCTCCAGCAATGGGAAGTCGAAGACGGGCCACGGTAATCCCGTTTTGCCGTAAAAATCCACGTGTCGAAAAAACGAAGGGTAAAAAACTTACGAAACCCGATTGAGATTCTGGTTGTCCTTTTTGGGCATTAATCTATCCGTTGATGGCTGAAAGCTATCAAAGCCGTAGAACTTATCGAGGCCTTCGTTTTGACAGGTTATGGCTCCCGTAACTCAAAACGAGCCAGAAGTTATGGCCGTCCGATTAATCGATATCCACAGGGTGCAACATCCATGGTGCAAGGTGCAACATCCGTCCGAAATGGCGAAACAGTGCCGTACGACCTTTAGAAATGCATGCATGGATTTGAAACAGAACAGTACCATGGTGCACCACTCTCCAGCGATGGTAAATCGAAGACCAGCCACCGTAATCCCGTTTTACCGTAAAAATCCACGTGTCGAAAAAACGAAGGGTAAAAAACTTACGAGACCCGATTGAGATTCGGGTTGTTCTTTTTGGGCATTAATCTATCCGTTGACGGCTGAAAGCTGTCAAAGCCGTAGAACTCATCGAGGCCTTCATTTTGACAGGTTATGGCTCCCGTAACTCTAAACGAGCCAGAATTTATGGCCGTCCGAATAATCGATATCTACAGGGTGCAACATCCACGGCGCAAGGTGCAACATCCGTCCGAAATGGCGAAACAGCGCCGTACGACCTTTAGAAATTCATGCATGGATTTGAAACAGAACAGTACCATCGTGCACCACTCTCCAGCGATGGGAAGTCGAAGACGGGCCACGGTAATCCCGTTTTACCGTAAAAATCCACGTGTCGTAAAAACGAAGGGTAGAAAACTTACGAGACCCGATTGAGATTCGGGTTATCCTTTTTGGGCATTAATCTATCCGTTGATGGCTGAAAGCTATCAAAGCCGTAGAACTCACCGAGGCCTTCGTTTTGACCAGTTATGGCTCCCGTAACTCTAAACGAGCAAGAAGTTATGGCCGTCCGAATAATCGATATCTACAGGGTGCAACATCCACGGTGCAAGGTGCAACATCCGTCCGAAACGGCGAAACAGTGCCGTACGACCTTTAGAAATTCATGCATGGATTTGAAACGGAACAGTACCATGGTACACCACTCTCCCGATGGTAAATCGAAGACCAGCCACCGTAATCCCGTTTTAAAGTAAAAATCCACGTGTCGATAAAACGAAGGGTAAAAAACTTACGAGACCCGATTGAGATTCGGGCTGTCCTTTTTGGGCATTAATCTATCCGTTGACGGCTGAAAGTTGTCCACGCCGTAGAACTCATCGAGGCCATCGTTTTGACAGGTTATGGCTCCCGTAACTCTAAACGAACGAGAAGTTATGGCCGTCCGAATAATCGATATCTACATGGTGCAACATCCACGGTGCAAGGTGCAACATCCGTCCGAAATTACGAAACAGTGCCGTACGACCTTTAGAAATTCGTGCTTGGATTTGAAACGGAACAGTACCATGGTGCACCACTCTCCAGCGATGGTAAATCGTAGACCACCACCGTAATCCTGTTTTACCGTAAAAATCCACGTGTCGAAAAAACGAAGGGTAAAAAATTAAGAGACTCGATTGAGATTCGGGTTGTCCTTTTTGGGCATTAATCTATCCATTGATGGCTGAAAGCTGTCAAAGCCGTAGAACTCATCGAGGCCTTCATTTTGACAGGTTATGGCTCCCGTAACTCTAAACGAGCCAAAAGTTATGGCCGTCCGAATAATCGATATCTACAGGGTGCAACATCCATAGTGCAAGGTGCAACATCCGTCCGAAGTGGCGAAACAGTGTCGTACGACCTTTAAAAATTCGTGCATGGATTTGAAACGGAACATACCATGGTGCACCACTCTCCAGCGATGGTAAATCGAAACCAGCCACCGTAATCCCGTTTTACCGTAAAAATCCACTTGTCGAAAAAACGAAGGGTAGAAAACTTACGAGACCCGATTGAGATTCGGGTTGTCCTTTCTGGGCATTAATCTATCCGTTGAAGGCTGAAAGCTGTCAAAGCCGTAGAACTCACCGAGGCCTTCGTTTTGACAGGTTATGGCTCCCGTAACTCTTAACGAGCCAGAAGTTATGGCCGTCCGAATAATCGATATCTACAGGGTGCAACATCCACGGTGCAAGGTGCAACATCCGTCCGAAATGGCGAAACAGTGCCATATGACTTTTAGAAATGCGTGCATGGATTTGAAACGGAACAGTACCATGGTGCACCACTCTCCAGCGATGGGAAGTCGAAGACGGGCCACGGTAATCCCATTTTACCGTAAAAATCCACGTGTCGAAAAAACGAAGGGTAAAAAACTTACGAGACCCGATGGAGATTCGGGTTGTCCTTTTTGGGCATTAACCTATCTGTTGACGGCTGAAAGCTGTCAAAGCCGTAGATCTCATCGAGGCCTTCGTTTTGACAGGTTATGGCTCCCATAACTCTAATCGAGCCAGAAGTTATGGCCGTCCGAATAATCGATATCTACAGGGTGCAACATCCACGGTGCAAGGTGCAACATCCGTACGAAATGGAGAAACAGTGCCGTATGACTTTTAGAAATGCGTGCATGGATTTGAAACGCAACAGTACCATGGTGCACCACTCTCCAGCAATGGGAAGTCGAAGACGGGCCACGGTAATCCCGTTTTACCGTAAAAATCCACGTGTCGAAAAAACGAAGGGTAAAAAACTTACGAAACCCGATTGAGATTCTGGTTGTCCTTTTTGGGCATTAATCTATCCGTTGATGGCTGAAAGCTATCAAAGCCGTAGAACTTATCGAGGCCTTCGTTTTGACAGGTTATGGCTCCCGTAACTCAAAACGAGCCAGAAGTTATGGCCGTCCGATTAATCGATATCCACAGGGTGCAACATCCATGGAGCAAGGTACAACATCCGTCCGAAATTGCGAAACAGTGCCGTACGACCTTTAGAAATGCGTGCATGGATTTGAAACGGAACAGTACCATGTTGCACCACTCTCCAGCGATGGTAAATCGAAGACCAGCCACCGTAATCCCGTTTTACCGTAAAAATCCACGTGTCGAAAAAACGAAGGGTAAAAAACTTACGAGACCCGATTGAGATTCGGGTTGTTCTTTTTGGGCATTAATCTATCCGTTGACGGCTGAAAGTTGTCAAAGCCGTAGAACTCATCGAGGCCTTCATTTTGACAGGTTATGGCTCCCGTAACTCTAAACGAGCCAGAATTTATGGCCGTCCGAATAATCGATATCTACAGGGTGCAACATCCACGGCGCAAGGTGCAACATCCGTCCGAAATGGCGAAACAGCGCCGTACGACCTTTAGAAATTCATGCATGGATTTGAAACAGAACAGTACCATCGTGCACCACTCTCCAGCGATGGGAAGTCGAAGACGGGCCACGGTAATCCCGTTTTACCGTAAAAATCCACGTGTCGTAAAAACGAAGGGTAAAAAACTTACGAGACCCGATGGAGATTCGGGTTGTCCTTTTTGGGCATTAACCTACCAGTTGACGGCTGAAAGCTGTCAAAGCCGTAGATCTCATCGAGGCCTTCGTTTTGACAGGTTATGGCTCCCATAACTCTAATCGAGCCAGAAGTTATGGCCGTCCGAATAATCGATATCTACAGGGTGCAACATCCACGGTGCAAGGTGCAACATCCGTACGAAAAGGAGAAACAGTGCCGTATGACTTTTAGAAATGCGTGCATGGATTTGAAACGCAACAGTACCATGGTGCACCACTCTCCAGCAATGGGAAGTCGAAGACGGGCCACGGTAATCCCGTTTTACCGTAAAAATCCACGTGTCGAAAAAACGAAGGGTAAAAAACTTACGAAACCCGATTGAGATTCTGGTTGTCCTTTTTGGGCATTAATCTATCCGTTGATGGCTGAAAGCTATCAAAGCCGTAGAACTTATCGAGGCCTTCGTTTTGACAGGTTATGGCTCCCGTAACTCAAAACGAGCCAGAAGTTATGGCCGTCCGATTAATCGATATCCACAGGGTGCAACATCCATGGAGCAAGGTACAACATCCGTCCGAAATTGCGAAACAGTGCCGTACGACCTTTAGAAATGCGTGCATGGATTTGAAAAGGAACAGTACCATGTTGCACCACTCTCCAGCGATGGTAAATCGAAGACCAGCCACCGTAATCCCGTTTTACCGTAAAAATCCACATGTCGAAAAAACGAAGGGTAAAAAACTTACGAGACCAGATTGAGATTCGGGTTGTCCTTTTTGGGCACTAGTCTATCCGTTGATGGCTGAAAGCTGTCAAAGCTGTAGAACTCATCGAGGCCTTCGTTTTGACAGGTTATGGCTCCCGTAACTCTTAACGAGCCAGAAGTTATGGCCGTCCGAATAATCGATATCTACAGGGTGCAACATCCACGGTGCAAGGTGCAACATCCGTCCGAAATTACGAAACAGTGTCGTACGACCTTTAGAAATTCGTGCTTGGATTTGAAACGGAACAGTACCATGGTGCACCACTCTCCAGCGATGGTAAATCGTAGACCACCACCGTAATCCTGTTTTACCGTAAAAATCCACGTGTCGAAAAAACGAAGGGTAAAAAATTAAGAGACTCGATTGAGATTCGGGTTGTCCTTTTTGGGCATTAATCTATCCATTGATGGCTGAAAGCTGTCAAAGCCGTAGAACTCATCGAGGCCTTCGTTTTGACAGGTTATGGCTCCCGTAACTCTAAACGAGCCAAAAGTTATGGCCGTCCGAATAATCGATATCTACAGGGTGCAACATCCACAGTGCAAGGTGCAACATCCGTCCGAAGTGGCGAAACAGTGTCGTACGACCTTAAAAAATTCGTGCATGGATTTGAAACGGAACATACCATGGTGCACCACTCTCCAGCGATGGTAAATCGAAACCAGCCACCGTAATCCCGTTTTACCGTAAAAATCCACTTGTCGAAAAAACGAAGGGTAGAAAACTTACGAGACCCGATTGAGATTCGGGTTGTCCTTTCTGGGCATTAATCTATCCGTTGATGGCTGAAAGCTGTCAAACCCGTAGAACTCATCGAGGCCTTCATTTTGACAGGTTACGGCTCCCGTAACTCTAAACGAGCCAGAAGTTATGGCCGTCCGAATAATCGATATCTACAGGGTGCAACATCCACGGTGCAAGGTGCAACATCCGTCCGAAATGGCGAAACAGTGCCATATGACTTTTAGAAATGCGTGCATGGATTTGAAACGGAACAGTACCATGGTGCACCACTCTCCAGCGATGGGAAGTCGAAGACGGGCCACGGTAATCCCATTTTACCGTAAAAATCCACGTGTCGAAAAAACGAAGGGTAAAAAACTTACGAGACCCGATGGAGATTCGGGTTGTCCTTTTTGGGCATTAACCTATCCGTTGACGGCTGAAAGCTGTCAAAGCCGGAGATCTCATCGAGGCCTTCGTTTTGACAGGTTATGGCTCCCATAACTCTAATCGAGCCTGAAGTTATGGCCGTCCGAATAATCGATATCTACAGGGTGCAACATTCACGGTGCAAGGTGCAACATCCATACGAAATGGAGAAACAGTGCCGTATGACTTTTAGAAATGCGTGCATGGATTTGAAACGCAACAGTACCATGGTGCACCACTCTCCAGCCATGGGAAGTCGAAGACGGGCCACGGTAATCCCGTTTTACCGTAAAAATCCACGTGTCGAAAAAACGAAGGGTAAAAAACTTACGAAACCCGATTGAGATTCTGGTTGTCCTTTTTGGGCATTAATCTATCCGTTGATGGCTGAAAGCTATCAAAGCCGTAGAACTTATCGAGGCCTTCGTTTTGACAGGTTATGGCTCCCGTAACTCAAAACGAGCCAGAAGTTATGGCCGTCCGATTAATCGATATCCACAGGGTGCAACATCCATGGTGCAAGGTGCAACATCCGTCCGAAATGGCGAAACAGTGCCGTACGACCTTTAGAAATGCAGGCATGGATTTGAAACGGAACAGTACCATGGTGCACCACTCTCCAGCGATGGTAAATCGAAGACCAGCCACCGTAATCCCGTTTTACCGTAAAAATCCACGTGTCGAAAAAACGAAGGGTAAAAAACTTACGAGACCCGATTGAGATTCGGGTTGTTCTTTTTGGGCATTAATCTATCCGTTGACGGCTGAAAGCTGTCAAAGCCGTAGAACTCATCGAGGCCTTCATTTTGACAGGTTATGGCTCCCGTAACTCTAAACGAGCCAGAATTTATGGCCGTCCGAATAAACGATATCTACAGGGTGCAACATCCACGGCGCAAGGTGCAACATCCGTCCGAAATGGCGAAACAGCGCCGTACGACCTTTAGAAATTCATGCATGGATTTGAAACAGAACAGTACCATCGTGCACCACTCTCCAGCGATGGGAAGTCGAAGACGGGCCACGGTAATCCCGTTTTACCGTAAAAATCCACGTGTCGTAAAAACGAAGGGTAGAAAACTTACGAGACCCGATTGAGATTCGAGTAATCCTTTTTGGGCATTAATCTATCCGTTGATGGCTGAATGCTGTCAAAGCCGTAAAACTCACCGAGGCCTTCGTTTTGACCAGTTATGGCTCCCGTAACTCTAAACGAGCAAGAAGTTATGGCCGTCCGAATAATCGATATCTACAGGGTGCAACATCCACGGTGCAAGGTGCAACATCCGTCCGAAACGGCGAAACAGTGCCGTACGACCTTTAGAAATTCATGCATGGATTTGAAACGGAACAGTACCATGGTACACCACTCTCCCGATGGTAAATCGAAGACCAGCCACCGTAATCCCGTTTTACCGTAAAAATCCACGTGTCGATAAAACGAAGGGTAAAAAACTTACGAGACCCGATTGAGATTCGGGCTGTCCTTTTTGGGCATTAATCTATCCGTTGACGGCTGAAAGCTGTCCACGCCGTAGAACTCATCGAGGCCATCGTTTTGACAGGTTATGGCTCCCGTAACTCTAAACGAACGAGAAGTTATGGCCGTCCGAATAATCGATATCTACAGGGTGCAACATCCACGGTGCAAGGTGCAACATCCGTCCGAAATTACGAAACAGTGCCGTACGACCTTTAGAAATTCGTGCTTGGATTTGAAACGGAACAGTACCATGGTGCACCACTCTCCAGCGATGGTAAATCGTAGACCACCACCGTAATCCTGTTTTACCGTAAAAATCCACGTGTCGAAAAAACGAAGGGTAAAAAATTAAGAGACTCGATTGAGATTCGGGTTGTCCTTTTTGGGCATTAATCTATCCATTGATGGCTGAAAGCTGTCAAAGCCGTAGAACTCATCGAGGCCTTCATTTTGACAGGTTATGGCTCCCGTAACTCTAAACGAGCCAAAAGTTATGGCCGTCCGAATAATCGATATCTACAGGGTGCAACATCCACAGTGCAAGGTGCAACATCCGTCCGAAGTGGCGAAACAGTGTCGTACGACCTTTAAAAATTCGTGCATGGATTTGAAACGGAACATACCATGGTGCACCACTCTCCAGCGATGGTAAATCGAAACCAGCCACCGTAATCCCGTTTTACCGTAAAAATCCACTTGTCGAAAAAACGAAGGGTAGAAAACTTACGAGACCCGATTGAGATTCGGGTTGTCCTTTCTGGGCATTAATCTATCCGTTGAAAGCTGAAAGCTGTCAAAGCCGTAGAACTCACCGAGGCCTTCGTTTTGACAGGTTATGGCTCCCGTAACTCTTAACGAGCCAGAAGTTATGGCCGTCCGAATAATCGATATCTACAGGGTGCAACATCCACGGTGCAAGGTGCAACATCCGTCCGAAATGGCGAAACAGTGCCATATGACTTTTAGAAATGCGTGCATGGATTTGAAACGGAACAGTACCATGGTGCACCACTCTCCAGCGATGGGAAGTCGAAGACGGGCCACGGTAATCCCATTTTACCGTAAAAATCCACGTGTCGAAAAAACGAAGGGTAAAAAACTTACGAAACCCGATTGAGATTCTGGTTGTCCTTTTTGGGCATTAATCTATCCGTTGATGGCTGAAAGCTATCAAAGCCGTAGAACTTATCGAGGCCTTCGTTTTGACGGGTTATGGCTCCCGTAACTCAAAACGAGCCAGAAGTTATGGCCGTCCGATTAATCGATATCCACAGGGTGCAACATCCATGGAGCAAGGTACAACATCCGTCCGAAATTGCGAAACAGTGCCGTACGACCTTTAGAAATGCGTGCATGGATTTGAAACGGAACAGTACCATGTTGCACCACTCTCCAACGATGGTAAATCGAAGACCAGCCACCGTAATCCCGTTTTACCGTAAAAATCCACGTGTCGAAAAAACGAAGGGTAAAAAACTTACGAGACCCGATTGAGATTCGGGTTGTTCTTTTTGGGCATTAATCTATCCGTTGACGGCTGAAAGTTGTCAAAGCCGTAGAACTCATCGAGGCCTTCATTTTGACAGGTTATGGCTCCCGTAACTCTAAACGAGCCAGAATTTATGGCCGTCCGAATAATCGATATCTACAGGGTGCAACATCCACGGCGCAAGGTGCAACATCCGTCCGAAATGGCGAAACAGCGCCGTACGACCTTTAGAAATTCATGCATGGATTTAAAACAGAACAGTACCATCGTGCACCACTCTCCAGCGATGGGAAGTCGAAGACGGGCCACGGTAATCCCGTTTTACCGTAAAAATCCACGTGTCGTAAAAACGAAGGGTAAAAAACTTACGAGACCCGATTGAGATTTGGGTTGTCCTTTTTGGGCACTAATCTATCCGTTGACGGCTGAAAGCTGTCAAAGCCGTAGAACTCACCGAGGCCTTCGTTTTGACAGGTTATGGCTCCCGTAACTCTTAACGAGCCAGAAGTTATGGCCGTCCGAATAATCGATATCTACAGGGTGCAACGTCCACGGTGCAAGGTGCAACATCCGTCCGAAATGGCGAAACAGTGCCGTACGACCTTTATAAATTCATGCATGGATTTGAAACGGAACAGTACCATGGTGCACCACTCTCCCGATGGTAAATCGAAGACCAGCCACCGTAATCCCGTTTTACCGTAAAAATCCACATGTCGATAAAACGAAGGGTAAAAAACTTACGAGACCCGATTGAGATTCGGGCTGTCCTTTTTGGGCATTAATCTATCCGTTGACGGCTGAAAGCTGTCCACGCCGTAGAACTCATTGAGGCCTTCGTTTTGACAGGTTATGGCTCCCGTAACTCTAAACGAACGAGAAGTTATGGCCGTCCGAATAATCGATATCTACAGGGTGCAACATCCACGGTGCAAGGTGCAACATCCGTCCGAAATGGCGAAACAGTGCCGTACGACCTTGAGAAATTCGTGCATGGATTTGAAATGGAACAATACCATCGTGCACTACTCTCCAGCGATGGTAAATCGAAGACCAGCCACCGTAATCCCGTTTTACCGTAAAAATCCACGTGTCGAAAAAACGAAGGGTAAAAAACTTACGAGACCCGATTGAGATTTGGGTTGTCCTTTTTGGGCATTAATCTATCCGTTGATGGCTGAATGTTGTCAAAGCCGTAGAACTCATCGAGGCCTTCGTTTTGACAGGTTATGGCTCCCGTAACTCTAAACGAGCGAGAAGTTATGGCCGTCCGAATAATCGATATCTACAGGGTGCAACATCCACGGTGCAAGGTGCAACATCCGTCCGAAATGGCGAAACAGTGCCGTATGACTTTTAGAAATGCGTGCATGGATTTGAAATGGAACAGTACCATGGTGCTCCACTCTCCAGCGATGGGAAGTCGAAGACGGGCCACCGTAATCCCGTTTTACCGTAAAAATCCTCGTGTCGAAAACACGAAGGGTAAAAAACTTACGAGACCCGATTGAGATTCGGGTTGCCCTTTTTGGGCATTAATCTATCTGTTGACGGCTGAAAGCTGTCAAAGCCGTAGAACTCATCGAGGCCTTCGTTTTGACAGGTTATGGCTCCCGTAACTCTAAACGAGCGAGAAGTTATGGCCGTCCGAATAATCGATGTCTACAGGGTGCAACATCCACGGTGCAAGGTGCAACATCAGTCCGAAATGGCGAAACAGTACCGTACGACTTTTAGAAATGCATGCATAGATTTGAAACGGAACAGTACCATGGTGCACCACTCTTCAGCGATGGGAAGTCGAAGACGGGCCACCGTAATCCCGTTTTACCGTAAAAATCCACGTGTCGAAAAAACGAAGGGTAAAAAACTTACGAGACCCGATTGAGATTCGGGTTGTCCTTTTTGGGCATTAATCTATCCGTTGACGGCTGAAAGCTGTCAAAGCCGTAGAACTCATCGAGGCCTTCGTTTTGACAGGTTATGGCTCCCGTAACTCTAAACGAGCGAGAAGTTATGGCCGTCCGAATAATCGATATCTAGAGGGTGCAACATCCACGGTGCAAGGTGTAACATCCGCCCGAAATGGCGAAACAGTGCCGTATGACTTTTAGAATTGCGTGCATGGATTTGAAACGAAACAGTACCATGGTGCACCACTCTCCAGTGATGGAAAGTCGAAGACGGGCCACGGTAATCCCGTTTTACCATAAAAATCCACGTGTCGAAAAAACGAAGGGTAAAAAACTTACGAGACCCGATTGAGATTCGGGTTGCCCTTTTTGGGCATTAATCTATCTGTTGACGGCTGAAAGCTGTCAAAGCCGTAGAACTCATCGAGGCCTTCGTTTTGACAGGTTATGGCTCCCGTAACTCTAAACGAGCCAGAAGTTATGGCCGTCCGAATAATCGATGTCTACGGGGTGCAACATCCACGGTGCAAGGTGCAACATCCGTCCGAAATGGCGAAACAGTGCCGTTCGACTTTTAGAAATGCGTGCATAGATTTGAAACGGAACAGTACCATGGTGCACCACTCTTCAGCGATGGGAAGTCGAAGACGGGCCACCGTAATCCCGTTTTACCGTAAAAATCCCCGTGTCGAAAAAACAAAGGGTAAAAAACTTACGAGACCCGATTGTGATTCGGGTTGTCCTTTTTGGAAATTAATCTATCCGTTGACGGCTGAAAGCTGTCAAAGCCGTAGAACTCATCGAGGCCTTCATTTTGACAGGTTATGGCTCCCGTAACTCTAAACGAGCCAGAAGTTATGGCCGTCCGAATAATCGATATCTACAGGGTGCAACATCCACAGTGCTAGGTGCAACATCCGTCCGAAATGGCGAAACAGTGTCGTACGACCTTTGGAAATTTGTGCATGGATTTGAAACGGAATAGTACCATGGTGCACCACTCTCCAGCGATGGTAAATCGAAGACCAGCTACCGTAATCCCATTTTACCGTAAAAATCCACGTGTCGAAAAAACGAAGGGTAAAAAACTTACGAGACCCGATTGAGATTCGGGTTGTCCTTTTTGGGCACTAATCTATCCGTTGACGGCTGAAAGAGGTAAAAGCCGTAGAACTCATCGAGGCCTTCGTTTTGACAGGTTATGGCTCCCGTAACTCTTAACGAGCCAGAAGTTATGGCCGTCCGAATAATCGATATCTACAGGGTGCAACATCCACGGTGCAAGGTGCAACATCCGTCCGAAATGGCGAAACAGTGTCGTATGAGTTTTAGAAATACGTGTATGGATTTGAAACAGAACAGTACCATGGTGCACCACTCTCCAGCGATGGGAAGTCGAAGACGGGCCACGGTAATCGCATTTTACCGTAAAAATCCACGTATCGAAAAAGCGAAGGGTAAAAAACTTACGAGACCCGATTGAGATTCGGGTTGTCCTTTTTGGGCATTAACCTATCCGTTGACGGCTGAAAGCTGTCAAAGCCATAGAACTCATCGTGGCATTCGTTTTGACAGGTTATGGCTCCCATAACTCTAATCGAGCCAGAAGTTATGGCCGTCCGAATAATCGACATCTACAAGGTGCAACATTCACGATGCAAGGTGCAACATCCGTCCGAAATGGCGAAACAGTGCCGTACGACTTTTAGAAATGCGTGCATGGATTTGAAACAGAACAGTACCATGGTGCACCACTCCCCAGCAATGGGAAGTCGAAGACGTGCCACGGTAATCCCGTTTTACCGTAAAAATCCATGTGTCGAAAAAACGAAGGGTAAGAAACTTACGAGACCCGATTGAGATTTGGGTTGTCCTTTTTGGGCATTAATCTATACGTTGACGGCTGAAAGCAGTCAAAGCCGTAGAACTCATCGAGGTCTTCGTTTTGACAGGTTATGGCTCCCGTAACTCTAAACGAGCCAGAAGTTATGGCCGTCCGAATAATCGATGTCTACGGGGTGCAACATCCACGGTGCAAGGTGCAACATCCGTCCGAAATGGCGAAACAGTGCCGTACGACCTTTAGAAATTCGTGCATGGATTTGAAACGGAACAGTACAATGGTGCACCACTCTCCAGCGATGGTAAATCGAAGACGGGCCACGGTAATCCCGTTTTACCGTAAAAATCCAATTGTCGAAAAAACGAAGGGTAAAAAACTTACGAGACCCGATTGAGATTCGGGTTGTCCTTTTTGGGCATTAATCTATCCGTTGACGGCTGAAAGCTGTCAAAGCTGTAGAACTCATCGAGGCCTTCGTTTTGACAGGTTATGGCTCCCGTAACTCTAAACGAGCGTGAAGTTATGGCCGTCCGAATAATCGATATCTAGAGGGTGCAACATCCACGGTGCAAGGTGCAACATCCGTCCGAAATGGCGAAACAGTGCCGTATGACTTTTAGAAATGCGTGCATGGATTTGAAACGAAATAGTACCATGGTGCACCACTCTCCAGTGATGGGAAGTCGAAGACGGGCCACGGTAATCCCGTTTTACCGTAAAAATCCACGTGTTGAAAAAACGAAGGGTAAAAAACTTACGAGACCCGTTTGAGATTCGGGTTGCCCTTTTTGGGCATTAATCTATCCGTTGATGGCTGAAAGCTGTCAAAGCCGTAGAACTCATCGAGGCCTTTGTTTTGACAGGTTATGGCTCCCGTAACTCTAAACGAGCCAGAAGTTATGGCCGTCCGAATAATCGATGTCTACGGGGTGCAACATCCACGGTGCAAGGTGCAACATCCGTCCGAAATGGCGAAACAGTGCCGTTCGACTTTTAGAAATGCATGCATAGATTTGAAACGGAACAGTACCATGGTGCACCACTCTTCAGCGATGGGAAGTCGAAGACGGGCCACCGTAATCCCGTTTTACCTTAAAAATCCCCGTGTCGAAAAAACAAAGGGTAAAAAACTTACGAGGCCCGATTGAGATTCGGGTTGTCCTTTTTGGGAATTAATCTATCAGTTGATGGCTGAAAGCTGTCAAAGCCGTAGAACTCATCGAGGCCTTCATTTTGACAGGTTATGGCTCTCGTAACTCTAAACGAGCCAGAAGTTATGGCCTTTCGAATAATCGATATCTACAAGGTGCAACATCCACAGTGCAAGGTGCAACATCCGTCCGAAATGGCGAAACAGTGTCGTACGACCTTTGGAAATTTGTGCATGGATTTGAAACGGAACAGTACCATGGTGCACCACTCTCCAGCGATGGTAAATCGAAGACCAGCCACCGTAATCCCGTTTTATCGTAAAAATCCACGTGTCGAAAAAAACGAAGGGTAAAAAACTTACGAGAGCCGATTGAGATTCGGGTTGTCCTTTTTGGGCATTAATCTATCCGTTGATGGCTGAAAGCTGTCAAAGACGTAGAACTCATCGAGGCCTTCGTTTTGACAGGTTATGGCTCCCGTAACTCTTAACGAGCCAGAAGTTATGGCCGTCCGAATAATTGATATCTACAGGGTGCAACATCCACGGTGCAAGGTGCAACATCCGTCCGAAATGGCGAAACAGTGTCGTATGAGTTTTAGAAATGCATGTATGGATTTGAAATAGAACAGTACCTTGGTGCACCACTCTCCAGCGATGGGAAGTCGAAGACTGGCCACGGTAATCCCATTTTACCGTAAAAATCCACGTGTCGAAAAAGCGAAGGGTAAAAAACTTACGAGACCCGATTGAGATTCGGGTTGTCCTTTTTGGGCATTAACCTATCCGTTGATGGCTGAAAGCTGTCAAAGCCGTAGAACTCATCGAGGCCTTCGTTTTGACAGGTTATGGCTCCCATAACTCTAATCGAGCCAGAAGTTATGGCCGTCCGAATAATCGACATCTACAGGGTGCAACATTCACGATGCAAGGTGCAACATCCGTCCGAAATGGCGAAACAGTGCCGTACGACTTTTAGAAATGCGTGCATGGATTTGAAACAGAACAGTACCATGGTGCACCACTCCCCAGCAATGGGAAGTCGAAGACGTGCCACGGTAATCCCGTTTTACCGTAAAAATCCACGTGTCGAAAAAACGAAGGGTAAGAAACTTACGAGACCCGATTGAGATTTGGGTTGTCCTTTTTGGGCATTAATCTGTACGTTGACGGCTGAAAGCAGTCAAAGCCGTAGAACTCATCGAGTTTTTCGTTTTGACAGGTTATGGCTCCCGTAACTCAAAACGAGCAAAAAGTTATGGCCGTCCGAATAATCGATATCTACAGGGTGCAACATCCACGGTGCAAGTTGCAACATCCGTCCGAAATGGCGAAACAGTGCTGTACGACCTTTAGAAATTCGTGCATGGATTTGAAACGGAACAGTACAATGGTGCACCACTCTCCAGCGATGGTAAATCGAAGACCAGCCACCGTAATCCCGTTTTAACGTAAAAATCCACTTGTCGAAAAAACGAAGGGTAAAAAACTTACGAGACCCGATTGAGATTCGGGTTGTCCTTTTTGGGCATTAATCTATCCGTTGACGACTAAAAGCTGTCAAAGCCGTAGAACTCATCGAGGCCCTCATTTTGACAGGTTATGGCTCCCGTAACTCCAAACGAGCCAGAAGTTATGGCCGTCCGAATAATCGATATCTACAGGGTGCAACATCCACGGTGCAAGGTGCAACATCTGTCCGAAATGGCGAAAAAGTGCCGTATGACTTTTAGAAATGCGTGCATGGATTTGAAACGGAACAGTACCATGGTGCACCACTCTCCAGCTATGGGAAGTCGAAGACGGGCCACGGTAATCCCATTTTACCGTAAAAATCCACGTGTCGAAAAAACGAAGGGTAAAAAACTTACGAGACCCGATTGAGATTCGGGTTGTCCTTTTTGGGCATTAACCTATATGTTGACGGCTGAAAGCTGTCAAAGCCGTAGAACTCATCGAGGCCTTCTTTTTGACAGGTTTTGGCTCCCATAAGTCTAAACGAGCCAGAAGTTATGGCCGTCCGAATAATCGATGTCTACAGGGTGCAACATCCACGGTGCAAGGTGCAACATCCATCCGAAATTACGAAACAGTGCCGTACGACCTTTAGAAATTCGTGCATGGATTTGAAACGGAACAGTACCATGGTGCACCACTCTTCAACGATGGGAAGTCGAAGACGGGCCACCGTAATCCCGTTTTACCGTAAAAATCCACGTGTCGAAAAAACAAAGGGTAAAAAACTTACGAGACCCGATTGAGATTCGGGTTGTCCTTCTTGGGCACTAATCTATCCGTTGACGGCTGAAAGCTGTCAAAGCCGTAGAACTCATCGAGGCCTTCGTTTTGACAGGTTATGGCTCCCGTAACTCTTAACGAGCCAGAAGTTATGGCCATCCGAATAATCGATATCTACAGGGTGCAACATCCACGGTGCAAGGTGCAACATCCGTCCGAAATGGCGAAACAGTGCCGTACGACCTTTAGAAATTCGTGCATGGATTTGAAATGGAACATACCATGGCGCACCACTCTCCAGCGATGGTAAATCGAAACCAGCCACCGTAATCCCGTTTTACCGTAAAAATCCACTTGTCGAAAAAACGAAGGGTAAAAAACTTACGAGACCCGATTGAGATTCGGGTTGTCCTTTCTGGGCATTAATCTATCCGTTGAAGGCTGAAAGCTGTCAAAGCCGTAGAACACATCGAAGCCTTAATTTTGACAGGTTATGGCTCCCGTAACTCTAAACGAGCCAGAAGTTATGGCCGTCCGAATAATCGATATCTACAGGGTGCAACATCCACGGTGCAAGGTGCAACATCCGTCCGAAATGGCGAAACAGTGCCGTATGACTTTTAGAAATGCGTGCATGGATTAGAAATGGAACAGTACCATGGTGGACCACTCTCCAGCGATGGGAAGTCGAAGACGGGCCACGGTAATCCCATTTTACCGTAAAAATCCACGTGTCGAAAAAACGAACGGTAAAAAACTTACGAGACCCGATTGAGATTCGGGTTGTCCTTTTTGGGCATTAACCTATCCGTTGATGGCTGAAAGCTGTCAAAGCCGTAGAACTCATCGAGGCCTTCGTTTTGACAGGTTATGGCTCCCATAACTCTAATCGAGCCAGAAGTTATGGCCGTCCGAATAATCGATATCTACAGGGTGCAACATTCAGGGTGCAAGGTGCAACATCCGTCTTAAATGGCGAAACAGTGCCGGACGACTTTTAGAAATGCGTGCATGGATTTGAAACGGAACAGTACCATGGTGCACCACTCTCCAGCAATGGGAAGTCGAAGATGGGCCACGGTAATCCCGTTTTACCGTAAAAATTCACGTGTCGAAAAAACGAAGGGTAAAAAACTTACGAGACCCGATTGAGATTCTGGTTGTCCTTTTTGGGCATTAATCTATCAGTTGATGGCTGAAAGCTATCAAAGTCGTAGAACTTATCGAGGCCTTCGTTTTGACAGGTTACGGCTCCCGTAACTCAAAACGAGCCAGAAGTTATGGCCGTCCGATTAATCGATATCCACAGGTTGCAACATCCACGGTGCAAGGTGCAACATCCGTCCGAAATGGCGAAACAGTGCCGTACGACGTTTAGAAATGCGTGCATAGATTTGAAACGGAACAGCACCATGGTGCACCACTCTCCAGCGATGGTAAATCGAAGACCAGCCACCGTAATCCCGTTTTACCGTAAAAATCCACGTGTCGAAAAAACGAAGGGTAAAAAACTTACGAGACCCGATTGATATTCGGGTTGTCCTTTTTGGGCATTAATCTATCCGTTGACGGCGGAAAGCGGTCAAAGCCGTAGAACTCATCATGGCCTTCGTTTTGACAGGTTATGGCTCCCGTAACTCTAAACGAGCCAGAAGTTATGACCGTCCGAATAATCGATATCTACAGGGTGCAACATCCACGGTGCAAGGTGCAACATCCGTCCGAAATGGCGAAACAGCGCCGTACGACCTTTAGAAATTCGTGCATGGATTTGAAACGGAACAGTACCATGGTGCACCACTCTCCAGCGATGGGAAGTCGAAGACGGGCCACGGTAATCCCGTTTTACCGTAAAAATCCACGTGTCGTAAAAACGAAGGGTAAAAAACTTACGAGACCCGATTGAGATTCGGGTTATCCTTTTTGGGCATTAATCTATCCGTTGACAGCTGAAAGCTGTCAAAGCCGTAGAACTCATCGAGGCCTTCGTTTTGACATGTTATGGCTCCCGTAACTCTAAACGAGCCAGAAGTTATGGCCGTCCGAATAATCGATATCTACAGGGTGCAACATCCACGGTGCAAGGTGCAACATCCGTCCGAAATGGAGAAACAGCGCCGTACGACCTTTAGAAATTCGTTCATGGATTTGAAACGGGACAGTACCATGGTGCACCACTCTCCAGCGATGGGAAGTCGAAGACGGGCCACGGTAATCCCGTTTTACCGTAAAAATCCACGTTTCGTAAAAACGAAGGGTAAAAAACTTACGAGACCCGATTGAGATTCGGGTTATCCTTTTTGGGCATTAATCTACCCGTTGACGGCTGAAAGCTGTCAAAGCCGTAGAACTCACCGAGTCCTTCGTTTTGACCGGTTATGGCTCCCGTAACTCTAAACGAGCAAGAAGTTATGGTCGTCCGAATAATCGATATCTACAGGGTGCAACATCCACGGTGCAAGGTGCAACATCCGTCCGAAATGGAGAAACACTGCCTTACGACCTTTAGAAATTCATGCATGGATTTGAAACGGAACAGTACCTTGGTGCACCACTCTCCAACGATGGTAAATCGAAGAACAGCCACCGTAATCCCGTTTTACCGTAAAAATCCACGTGTCGAAAAAACGAAGGGTAAAAAACTTACGAGACCGGATTGAGATTCGGGTTGCCCTTTTTGGGCATTAATCTATCCGTTGACGGCTGAAAGCTGTAAAAGCCATAGAACTCATCGAGGCCTTCGTTTTGACAGGTTATGGCTCCCGTAACTCTAAACGAGCCAGAAATTACGGCCGTCCGAATAATCGATGTCTACAGGGTGCAACATCCACGGTGCAAGGTGCAACATCCGTCCGAAATGGCGAAACAGTGCCGTACGACCTCGAGAAATTCGTGCATGGATTTGAAACGGAACAGTACCATAGTGCACCACTCTCCAGCTATGGTAAATCGAAGACCAGCCACCGTAATCCCGTTTTAGCGTAAAAATCCACTTGTCGAAAAAACGAAGGGTAAAAAACTTACGAGACCCGATTGAGATTCGGGTTGTCCTTTTTGGGCATTAATCTATTCGTTGATGGCTGAAAGCTGTCAAAGCCGTAGAACTCATCGAGGCCTTCGTTTTGACAGGTTATGGCTCCCGTAACTCTAAACGAGCGAGAAGTTATGGCCGTCCGAATAATCGATATCTACAGGGTGCAACATCCACGGTGCAAGGTGCAACATCCGTCCGAAATGGCGAAACAGTTCCGTATGACATTTAGAAATGCGTGCATGGATTTGAAATGGAACATTACCATGGTGCTCCACTCTCCAGCGATGGGAAGTCGAAGACGGGCCACCGTAATCCTGTTTTACCGTAAAAATCCACGTGTCGAAAAAACGAAGGGTAAAAAACTTACGAGACCCGATTGAGATTCGGGTTGCCCTTTTTGGGCATTAATCTATCCGTTGATGGCTGAAAGATGTCAAAGCCGTAGAACTCATCGAGTCCTTCGTTTTGACAGGTTATGGCTCCCGTAACTCTAAACGAGCCAGAAGTTATGGACGTCCGAATAATCGATATCTAGAGGGTGCAACATCCACGGTGCAAGGTGCAACATCCGTCCGAAATGGCGAAACAGTGCCATATGACTTTTAGAAAAGCGTGCATGGATTTGAAACGGAACAGTACCATGGTGCACCACTCTCCAGCGATGTGAAGTCGAAGACGGGCCACGGTAATCCTGTTTTACCGTAAAAATCCACGTGTCGAAAAAAAAAGGGTAAAAAACTTACGAGACCCGATTGAGATTCGGGTTGTCCTTATTGGGCATTAATCTATCCTTTGACGACCGAAAGCTGTCAAAGCCGTAGAACTCATCGAGGCCTTCGTTTTGACAGGTTATGGCTCCCGTAACTCTAAACGAGCCAGAAGTTATGGCCGTTCGAATAATCGATATCTACAGGGTGCAACATCCACGGTGCACGGTGCAACATCCGTCCGAAATGGCGAAACAGTGCCGTACGACTTTTCGAAATGCGTGCATGGATCTAAAATGGAACAGTACCATGGTGCACTACTCTCCAGCGATGGTAAATCGAAGGCCAGCCTCGGTAATCCCGTTTTACCGTAAAAATCCACGTGTCGAAAAAACGAAGGGTAAAAAACTTACGAGACCCGATTGAGATTCGGGTTGTCCTTTTTGGGCATTAATCTATCCGTTGACGGCTGAAAGCTGTCAAAGCCGTAGAACTCATCGGGGCCTTCATTTTGACAGGTTATGGCTCCCGTAACTCTAAACGAGCCAGAAGTTATGGCCTTCCGAATAATCGATATCTACAGGGTGCAACATCCACGGTGCAAGGTGCAACATCCGTCCGAAATGGCGAAACAGTGCCGTACGACTTTTAGAAAAGCGTGCATGGATTTGAAACGGAACAGTACCATGGTGCACCACTCTCCAGCGATGTGAAGTCGAAGACGGGCCACGGTAATCCTGTTTTACCGTAAAAATCCACGTGTCGAAAAAACGAAGGGTAAAAAACTTACGAGACCCGATTGAGATTCGGGTTGTCCTTATTGGGCATTAATCTATCCGTTGACGGCTGAAAGCTGTCAAAGCCGTAGAACTCATCGAGGCCTTCATTTTGACAGGTTATGGCTCCCGTAACTCTAAACGAGCCAGAAGTTATGGCCGTCCGAATAATCGATATCTACAGGGTGCAACATCCACAGTGCAAGGTGCAACATCCGTCCGAAATGGCGAAACAGTGTCGTACGACCTTTGGAAATTTGTGCACGGATTTGAAACGGAACAGTACCATGGTGCTCCACTCTCTAGCGATGGTAAATCGAAGACCAGCCACCGTAATCCCGTTTTACCGTAAAAATCCACGTGTCGAAAAAACGAAGGGTAAAAAACTTACGAGACCCGATGGAGATTCGGGTTGTCCTTTTTGGGTATTAATCTATCCGTTGACGGCGGAAAGCTGTCAAAGCCGTAGAACTCATCATGGCCTTCGTTTTGACAGGTTATGGCTCCCGTAACTCTAAACGAGCCAGAAGTTATGACCGTCCGAATAATCGATATCTACAGGGTGCAACATCCACGGTGCAAGGTGCAACATCCGTCCGAAATGGCGAAACAGCGCCGTACGACCTTTAGAAATTCGTGCATGGATTTGAAACGGAACAGTACCGTGGTGCACCACTCTCCAGCGATGGGAAGTCGAAGACGGGCCACGGTAATCCCGTTTTACCGAAAAAATCCACGTGTCGTAAAAACGAAGGGTAAAAAACTTACGAGACCCGATTGAGATTCGGGTTATCCTTTTTGGGCATTAATCTATCCGTTGACAGCTGAAAGCTGTCAAAGCCGTAGAACTCATCGAGGCCTTCGTTTTGACATGTTATGGCTCCCGTAACTCTAAACGAGCCAGAAGTTATGGCCGTCCGAATAATCGATATCTACAGGGTGCAACATCCACGGTGCAAGGTGCAACATCCGTCCGAAATGGCGAAACAGCGCCGTACGACCTTTAGAAATTCGTGCATGGATTTGAAACGGGACAGTACCATGGTGCACCACTCTCCAGCGATGGGAAGTCGAAGACGGGCCACGGTAATCCCGTTTTACCGTAAAAATCCACGTTTCGTAAAAACGAAGGGTAAAAAACTTACGAGACCCGATTGAGATTCGGGTTATCCTTTTTGGGCATTAATCTATCCGTTGACGGCTGAAAGCTGTCAAAGCCGTAGAACTCACCGTGTCCTTCGTTTTGACCGGTTATGGCTCCCGTAACTCTAAACGAGCAAGAAGTTATGGTCGTCCGAATAATCGATATCTACAGGGTGCAACATCCACGGTGCAAGGTGCAACATCCGTCCGAAATGGAGAAACAGTGCCTTACGACCTTTAGAAATTCATGCATGGATTTGCAACGGAACAGTACCTTGGTGCACCACTCTCCAGCGATGGTAAATCGAAGAACAGCCACCGTAATCCCGTTTTACCGTAAAAATCCACGTGTCGAAAAAACGAAGGGTAAAAAACTTACGAGACCCGATTGAGATTCGGGTTGCCATTTTTGGGCATTAATCTATCCGTTGACGGCTGAAAGCTGTCAAAGCCATAGAACTCATCGAGGCCTTCGTTTTGACAGGTTATGGCTCCCGTAACTCTAAACGAGCCAGAAGTTACGGCCGTCCGAATAATCGATGTCTACAGGGTGCAACATCCACGGTGCAAGGTGCAACATCCGTCCGAAATGGCGAAACAGTGCCGTACGACCTCGAGAAATTCGTGCATGGATTTGAAACGGAACAGTACCATAGTGCACCACTCTCCAGCTATGGTAAATCGAAGACCAGCCACCGTAATCCCGTTTTAGCGTAAAAATCCACTTGTCGAAAAAACGAAGGGTAAAAAACTTACGAGACCCGATTGAGATTCGGGTTGTCCTTTTTGGGCATTTATCTATTCGTTGATGGCTGAAAGCTGTCAAAGCCGTAGAACTCATCGAGGCCTTCGTTTTGACAGGTTATGGCTCCCGTAACTCTAAACGAGCGAGAAGTTATGGCCGTCCGAATAATCGATATCTACAGGGTGCAACATCCACGGTGCAAGGTGCAACATCCGTCCGAAATGGCGAAACAGTTCCGTATGACATTTAGAAATGCGTGCATGGATTTGAAATGGAACATTACCATGGTGCTCCACTCTCCAGCGATGGGAAGTCGAAGACGGGCCACCGTAATCCTGTTTTACCGTAAAAATCCACGTGTCGAAAAAACGAAGGGTAAAAAACTTACGAGACCCGATTGAGATTCAGGTTGCCCTTTTTGGGCATTAATCTATCCGTTGATGGCTGAAAGATGTCAAAGCCGTAGAACTCATCGAGGCCTTCGTTTTGACAGGTTATGGCTCCCGTAACTCTAAACGAGCCAGAAGTTATGGACGTCCGAATAATCGATATCTAGAGGGTGCAACATCCACGGTGCAAGGTGCAACATCCGTCCGAAATGGCGAAACAGTGCCATATGACTTTAAGAAAAGCGTGCATGGATTTGAAACGGAACAGTACCATGATGCACCACTCTCCAGCGATGTGAAGTCGAAGACGGGCCACGGTAATCCTGTTTTACCGTAAAAATCCACGTGTCGAAAAAACGAAGGGTAAAAAACTTACGAGACCCGATTGAGATTCGGGTTGTCCTTATTGGGCATTAATCTATCCTTTGACGACCGAAAGCTGTCAAAGCCGTAGAACTCATCGAGGCCTTCGTTTTGACAGGTTATGGCTCCCGTAACTCTAAACGAGCCAGAAGTTATGGCCGTTCGAATAATCGATATCTACAGGGTGCAACATCCACGGTGCAAGGTGCAACATCCGTCCGAAATGGCGAAACAGTGCCGTACGACTTTTCGAAATGCGTGCATGGATCTAAAATGGAACAGTACCATGGTGCACCACTCTCCAGCGATGGTAAATCGAAGGCCAGCCTCGGTAATCCTGTTTTACCGTAAAAATCCACGTGTCGAAAAAACGAAGGGTAAAAAACTTACGAGACCCGATTGAGATTCGGGTTGTCCTTTTTGGGCATTAATCTATCCGTTGACGGCTGAAAGCTGTCAAAGCCGTAGAACTCATCGGGGCCTTCGTTTTGACAGGTTATGGCTCCCGTAACTCTAAACGAGCCAGAAGTTATGGCCTTCCGAATAATCGATATCTACAGGGCGCAACATCCACGGTGCAAGGTGCAACATCCGTCCGAAATGGCGAAACAGTGCCGTACGACTTTTAGAAAAGCGTGCATGGATTTGAAACGGAACAGTACCATGGTGCACCACTCTCCAGCGATGTGAAGTCGAAGACGGGCCACGGTAATCCTGTTTTACCGTAAAAATCCACGTGTCGAAAAAACGAAGGGTAAAAAACTTACGAGACCCGATTGAGATTCGGGTTGTCCTTATTGGGCATTAATCTATCCGTTGACGGCTGAAAGCTGTCAAAGCCGTAGAACTCATCGAGGCCTTCATTTTGACAGGTTATGGCTCCCGTAACTCTAAACGAGCCAGAAGTTATGGCCGTCCGAATAATCGATATCTACAGGGTGCAACATCCACAGTGCAAGGTGCAACATCCGTCCGAAATGGCGAAACAGTGTCGTACGACCTTTGGAAATTTGTGCTTGGATTTGAAACGGAACAGTACCATGGTGCACCACTCCCTAGCGATGGTAAATCGAAGACCAGCCACCGTAATCCCGTTTTACCGTAAAAATCCACGTGTCGAAAAAACGAAGGGTAAAAAACTTACGAGACCCGATGGAGATTCGGGTTGTCCTTTTTGGGTATTAATCTATCCGTTGACGGCTGAAAGCGGTCAAAGCCGTAGAACTCATCGAGGCCTTCGTTTTGACAGGTTATGGCTCCCGTAACTCTAAACGAGCGAGAAGTTATGGCCGTCGGAATAATCGATATCTAGAGGGTGCAACATCCACGGTGCAAGGTGCAACATCCGTCCGAAATGGCGAAACAGTGCCGTATGACTTTTAGAAATGCGTGCATGGATTTGAAATGGAACAGTACCATGGTGCACCACTGTCCAGTGATGGGAAGTTGAAGACGGGCCACGGTAATCCCGTTTTACCGTAAAAATCCACGTGTCGAAAAAACGAAGGGTAAAAAACTTACGAGACCCGATTGAGATTCGGGTTGCCCTTTTTGGGCATTAATCTATCCGTTGACGGCTGAAAGCTGTCAAAGCCGTAGAACTCATCGAGGCCTTCGTTTTGACAGGTTATGGCTCCCGTAACTCTAAACGAGCCAGAAGTTATGGCCGTCCGAATAATCGATGTCTACAGGGTGCAGCATCCACGGTGCAAGGTGCAACATCCATCCGAAATTACGAAACAGTGTCGTACGACCTTTAGAAATTCGTGCTGGATTTGAAACGGAACATTACCATGGTGCACCACTCTCCAGTGATGGGAAGTCGAAGACGGGCCACGGTAATCCCGTTTTACCGTAAAAATCCACGTGTCGTAAAAACGAAGGGTAAAAAACTTACGAGACCCGATTGAGATTCGAGTTGCCCTTTTTGGGCATTAATCTATCCGTTGATGGCTGAAAGCTGTCAAAGCCGTAGAACTCACCGAGGCCTTCGTTTTGACCGGTTATGGCTCCCGTAACTCTAAACGAGCAAGAAGTTATGGCCGTCCGAATAATCGATGTCTACAGGGTGCAACATCCACGGTGCAAGGTGCAACATCCGTCCGAAATGGAGAAACAGTGCCGTACGACCTTTAGAAATTCGTGCATGGATTTGAAACGGAACAGTACCATGGTGCATCACTCTTCAGCGATGGTAAATCGAAGACGGGCCACCGTAATCCCGTTTTACCGTAAAAATCCACGTGTCGAAAAAACGAAGGGTAAAAAACTTACGAGACCCGATTGAGATTCGGGTTGTCCTTATTGGGCATTAATCTATCCGTTGACGGCTAAAAGCTGTCAAAGCCGTAGAACTCATCGAGGCCTTCATTTTGACAGGTTATGGCTCCCGTAACTCTAAACGAGCCAAAAGTTATGGCCGTCCGAATAATCGATATCTACAGGGTGCAACATCCACAGTGCAAGGTGCAACATCCGTCCGAAATGGCGAAACATTGTCGTACGACCTTTGGAAATTTGTGCATGGATTTGAAACGGAACAGTACCATGGTGCACCACTCTCCAGCGATGGTAAATCTAAGACCAGCCACCGTAATCCCGTTTTATCGTAAAAATCCACGTGTCGAAAAAACGAAGGGTAAAAAACTTACGAGAGCCGATTGAGATTCGGGTTGTCATTTTTGGGCATTAATCTATCCGTTGACGGCTGAAAGCTGTCAAAGACGTAGAACTCATCGAGGCCTTCGTTTTGACAGGTTATGGCTCCCGTAACTCTAAACGAGCGAGAAGTTATGGCCGTCCGAATAATCGATATCTAGAGGGTGCAACATCCACGGTGCAAGGTGCAACATCCGTCCGAAATGGCGAAACAGTGCCGTATGACTTTTAGAAATGCGTGCATGGATTTGAAACGGAACAGTACCATGGTGCACCACTCTCCAGTGATGGGAAGTCGAAGACGGGCCACGGTAATCCCGTTTTACCGTAAAAATCCACGTGTCGAAAAAACGAAGGGTAAAAAACTTACAAGACCCGATTGAGATTCGGGTTGCCCTTTTTGGGCATTAATCTATCCGTTGACGGTTGAAAGCTATCAAAGCCGTAGAACTCATCGAGGCCTTCGTTTTGACTGGTTATGGCTCCCGTAACTCTAAACGAGCCAGAAGTTATGGCCGTCCGAATAATCGATGTCCACAGGGTGCAACATCCACGGTGCAAGGTGCAACATCCGTCCGAAATGGCGAAATAGTGCCGTACGACTTTTAGAAATTCGTGCATAGATTTGAAACGGAACAGTACCATGGTGCACCACTCTTCAGCGATGGGAAGTCGAAGACGGGCCACCGTAATCCCGTTTTACCGTAAAAATCCACGTGTCGAAAAAACGAAGGGTAAAAAACTTACGAGACCCAATTGAGATTCGGGTTGTCCATATTGGGCATTAATCTATCCGTTGACGGCTGAAAGCTGTCAAAGCCGTCGAACTCATCGAGGCCTTCATTTTGACAGGTTATGGCTCCCGTAACTCTAAACGAGCCAGAAGTTATGGCCGTCCGAATAATCGATATCTACAGGGTGCAACATCCACAGTGCAAGGTGCAACATCCGTCCGAAGTGGCGAAACAGTGTCGTACGACCTTTGGAAATTTGTGCATGGATTTGAAACGGAACAGTACCATGGTGCACCACTCTCCAGCGATGGTAAATCGAAGACCAGCCACCGTAATCCCGTTTTACCGTAAAAATCCACGTGTCGAAAAAACGAAGGGTAAAAAACTTACGAGACCCGATTGAGATTCGGGTTGTCCTTTTTGGGCATTAATCTATCCGTTGATGGCTGAAAGCTGTCAAAGCTGTAGAACTCATCGAGGCCTTCGTTTTAACAGGTTATGGCTCCCGTAACTCTAAACGAGCGAGAAGTTATGGCCGTCCGAATAATCGATATCTAGAGGGTGCAACATCCACGGTGCAAGGTGCAACATCCGTCCGAAATGGCGAAACAGTGCCGTATGACTTTTAGAAATGCGTGCATGGATTTGAAACGGAACAGTACCATGGTGCACCACTCTCCAGTGATGGGAAGTCGAAGACGGGCCACGGTAATCCCGTTTTACCGTAAAAATCCACGTGTCGAAAAAACGAAGGGTAAAAAACTTACGAGACCCGATTGAGATTCGGGTTGCCCTTTTGGGCATTAATCTATCCCTTGACGGCTGAAAGCTGTCAAAGCCGTAGAACTCATCGAGGCCTTCGTTTTGACAGGTTATGGCTCCCGTAACTCTAAACGAGCCAGAAGTTATGGCCGTCCGAATAATCGATGTCTATAGGGTGCAACATCCACGGTGCAATGTGCAACATCCGTCCGAAATGGCGAAACAGTGCCGTACGACTTTTAGAAATGCGTGCATAGATTTGAAACGGAACAATACCATGGTGCACCAATCTTCAGCGATGGGAAGTCGAACACGGGCCACCGTAATCCCGTTTTACCGTAAAAATCCACGTGTCGAAAAAACGAAGGGTAAAAAACTTACGAGACCCGATTGAGATTCGGGTTGTCCTTTTTGGGCATTAATCTATCCGTTGACGGCTAAAAGCTCTCAAAGCCGTAGAACTCATCGAGGCCTTCATTTTGACAGGTTATGGCTCCCGTAACTCTAAACGAGCCAGAAGTTATGGCCGTCCGAATAATCGATATCTACAGGGTGCAGCATCCACAGTGCAAGGTGCAACATCCGTCCGAAGTGGCGAAACAGTGTCGTACGACCTTTGGAAATTTGTGCATGGATTTGAAACAGAACAGTACCATGGTGCACCACTCTCCAGCGATGGTAAATCGAAGACCAGCCACCGTAATCCCGTTTTACCATAAAAATCCACGTGTCGAAAAAACGAAGGGTAAAAAACTTACTTGACCCGATTGAGATTCGGGTTGTCCTTTTTGGGCACTAATCTATCCGTTGACGGCTGAAAACGGTCAAAGCCGTGGAACTCATCGAGGCCTTCGTTTTGACAGATTATGGCTCCCGTAACTCTTAACGAGCCAGAAGTTATGGTCGTCCGAATAATCGATATCTACAGGGTGCAACATCCACTGTGCAAGGTGCAACATCTGTCCGAAATGGCGAAACAGTGCCGTATGACTTTTAGAAATGCACGCATGGATTTGAAACAGAACAGTACCATGGTGCACCACTCTCCAGCGATGGGAAGTCGAAGACGGGCCACGGTAATCCCATTTTACCGTAAAAATCCACGTGTCGGAAAAGCGAAGGGTAAAAAACTTACGAGACCCGATTGAGATTCGGGTTGTCCTTTTTGGGCATTAACCTATCCGTTGACGGCTGAAAGCTGTCAAAGCCGTAGAACTCATCGAGGCCTTCGTTTTGACAGGTTATGGCTCCCATAACTCTAATCGAGCCAGAAGTTATGGCCGTCCGAATAATCGATATCTACAGGGTGCAACATTCACGATGCAAGGTGCAACATCCGTCTGAAATGGCGAAACAGTGCCGTACGACTTTTAGAAATGTGTGCATGGATTTGAAAGAGAACAGTACCATGGTGCACCACTCCCCAGCAATGGGAAGTCGAAGACGTGCCACGGTAATCCGGTTTTACCATAAAAATCCACGTGTCGAAAAAACGAAGGGTAAAAAACTTACGAGACCCGATTGAGATTCTGGTTGTCCTTTTTGGGCATTAATCTATCCGTTGATGGCTGAAAGCTATCAAAGCCGTAGAACTTATCGAGGCCTTCGTTTTGACAGGTTATGGCTCCCGTAACTCAAAACGAGCCAGAAGTTATGGCCGTCCGATTAATCGATATCCACAGGGTGCAACATCCACGGTGCAAGGTGCAACATCCGTCCGAAATGGCGAAACAGGGCCGTACGACCTTTAGAAATACGTGCATGGATTTGAAACGGAACCGAACCATGGTGCGCCACTCTCCAGCGATGGTAAATCGAAGACCAGCCACCGTAATCCCGTTTTACCGTAAAAATCCACGTGTCGAAAAAACGAAGGGTAAAAAACTTACGAGACCCGATTGAGATTAGGGTTGTCCTTTTTGGGCATTAATCTATCCGTTGACGGCTGAAAGCTGTCAAAGCCGTAGAACTCATCGAGGCCTTCATTTTGACAGGTTTTGGCTCCTGTAACTCTAAACGAGCCAGAAGTTATGGTCGTCCGTATAATCGATATCTACAGGGTGCAACATCCACAGTGCAAGGTGCAACATCCGTTCGAAATGGAGAAACAGCGTCGTACGACCTTTAGAAATTCGTGCATGGATTTGAAACGGAACAGTACCATGGTGCGCCACTCTCTAGTGATGGGAAGTCGAAAACGGGCCACGGTAATCCCGTTTTACCGTAAAAATCCACGTGTCGTAAAAACGAAGGGTAAAAAACTTACGAGACCCGATTGAGATTCGGGTTATCCTTTTTGGGCATTAATCTATCCATTGACGGCTGAAAGCTGTCAAAGCCGTAGAACTCACCGAGGCCTTCGTTTTGACCGGTTATGGCTCCCGTAACTCTAAACGAGCAAGAAGTTATGGTCGTCCGAATAATCGATATCTACAGGGTGCAACATCCACGGTGCAAGGCGCAACATCCGTCCGAAATGGCGAAACAGTGCCGTACGACTTTTAGAAATGCGTGCATGGATTTGAAACGGAACAGTACCATGGTGCACCACTCTCCATCGATGGGAAGTTGAAGACGGGCCACCGTAATCCCGTTTTACCGTAAAAATCCACGTGTCGGAAAAACGAAGGGTAAAAAACTTACGAGACCCGATAGAGATTCGAGTTGTCCTTATTGGGCATTAATCTATCCGTTGACGGCTGAAATCTGTCAAAGCCGTCGAACTCATCGAGGCCTTCATTTTGACAGGTTATGGCTCCCGTAACTCTAAACGAGCCAGAAGTTATGGCCGTCCGAATAATCGATATCTACAGGGTGCAACATCCACAGTGCAAGGTGCAACATCCGTCCGAAGTGGCGAAACAGTGTCGTACGACCTTTGGAAATTTGTGCATGGATTTGAAACGGAACAGTACCATGGTGCACCACTCTCTAGCGATGGTAAATCGAAGACCAGCCACCGTAATCCCGTTTTACCGTAAAAATCCACGTGTCGAAAAAACGAAGGGTAAAAAACTTACGAGACCCGATGGAGATTCGGGTTGTCCTTTTTGGGTATTAATCTATCCGTTGACGGCTGAAAGCTGTCAAAGCCGTAGAACTCATCGAGGCCTTCGTTTTGACAGGTTATGGCTCCCGTAACTCTAAACGAGCGAGAAGTTATGGCCGTCGGAATAATCGATATCTAGAGGGTGCAACATCCACGGTGCAAGGTGCAACATCCGTCCGAAATGGCGAAACAGTGCCGTATGACTTTTAGAAATGCGTGCATGGATTTGAAACAGAACAGTACCATGGTGCACCACTCTCCAGTGATGGGAAGTCGAAGACGGGCCACGGTAATCCCGTTTTACCGTAAAAATCCACGTGTCGAAAAAACGAAGGGTAAAAAACTTACGAGACCCGATTGAGATTCGGGTTGCCCTTTTTGGGCATTAATCTATCCGTTGACGGCTGAAAGCTGTCAAAGCCGTAGAACTCATCGAGGCCTTCGTTTTGACAGGTTATGGCTCCCGTAACTCTAAACGAGCCAGAAGTTATGGCCGTCCGAATAATCGATGTCTACAGGGTGCAACATCCACGGTGCAAGGTGCAACATCCGTCCGAAATGGCGAAACAGTGCCGTACGACTTTTAGAAATGCGTGCATAGATTTGAAACGGAACAATACCATGGTGCACCAATCTTCAGCGATAGGAAGTCGAACACGGGCCACCGTAATCCCGTTTTACCGTAAAAATCCACGTGTCGAAAAAACGAAGGGTAAAAAACTTACGAGACCCGATTGAGATTCGGGTTGTCCTTTTTGGGCATTAATCTATCCGTTGACGGCTGAAAGCTCTTGTTGGGCGAATTCTCACCCAGGGGATCTTGAGACCAAGAAGCGTCAGTTTCGCCCGGGTTCGCAACCTCCAATTCATTCGGTAAGGTACACTCGGCATTCACACATGAAGCTTCATTCGGCAGTACAAGCCCAAGTCCATCCGGCATGGCCAGCCCCCTTCTCATTCGGCGATGCAAGCACGTGTCCATTCGGCATAGCCAGCCTCCTTCCCTCCGCTCCACCGAACCAACGCCTCACCTACCCAATGCCGGTCCAAGTTCCTGCCGAACCAGCTTCAAAGTCACAACCAAGCCATACCGGATCAACGTCCTCTCCAATACCACCGGTCCAACCCCTTTCCTACATGACCGGACCACATACGACCGAACCGACCTTCAAGCTCACCACCGAACCAACTCCACGACCGGACCACCAACACCGAATCATGCCTGGCCGGACCAACACCTCCGAGCCAAGCCATACCTCACCACCGAATGGACCTCCGCCGAACCAGATGATTGCCAGTCCAAATTGCTTCAGCCCGGGCCCACCAGCAGTTATATACTTCCAAGACCCCTGCCCCCTACCTCATTCTATAAATAGAGGGGCAGGGGTACAACAATGGCAAACAAGTTTGAGAGCTCAAGCAAGGAAGGAACTTTCAAACTACTTTCATATACTCGTATACGAAGCATTGTACTTGTAATCCGAAAGAAAGAAGATAATAACATATAAAGTGGACGTAGGCACATTCTGGCCGAACCACTATAAATCTGTGTGTCTTTTACATTTCAGCCCCTACTTTTTTCATATTTACATAACTCATCTAAACCATTAAAAATCACATATAATCAACTAAATAATACGACTTGGAGGTGTTTGTCCATTTTTTGTGCAAACATTTTTGGTGCTTTGACTGAGAATTGAACTCAGGGCTTCATCTTCTCCCACTCAACCTTCTTCCTAACAACATCGCTCGTTGCTTAGAAATTATGCCTTCCAAACAGAGAAGGGATGTTAACAAAGGAAAGAACATCGCAACTAGCAGCCTTCCAGATCCAGCAATCGCAGATCAGCCCACTTCAACAGCAGTACCAGATGAAAATCAGGAAAATCCAACCGGTCCCGCAACGGAACAACCAATCACTAGGGCAGATCTGGATAGGGTTGTGGCTGAAGTAACTAACCGCTTCACATCCCAACAAGAAGCTTTGGTGGACCAACTCATGTCACGCTTAAGGGATGCTGAAGAGTCCAACCACAACACTGAATCATGGGGTGAGTCCCAATCCGGAGGATCTCGGAGGCAACAAAGGTCTTCCCTCTTCGAAGAAGCTATCAACAGGAATAACAATGATAGGGGCCGCGCCCGGACTCAGCCCGAATTCCGACTCGAGGAAGCCCTTGGAACCGAACCCAGCGGGGGAGGCACCAGGCGAGGGTCGGATGTAGCTGAGCCAGTCATACCACCTAATCATAGAAATCCCGCTGAACGGAGCCGAGCTAGAACCCAGCCCGAAGTTGACCCCATGGATGTGCTCGAAACAGAACCCCACAGGGGAAAATCAAGGCAGGGGGCAACTGTAGCTGGTCCTAGCGTGCATCCGAGCAGCCAAAGACAACCACTGGATAATGCTAGAAGTGATAGACTGTACCATCCCTACTGGTCATCTGGACGAGATAGATCCCGCAGGGAAGAACCAAGCTCATTTTTGTCCGCTCCAAGTTCTGACGAACGAATGGCACGATTATTCAGAGAATTTGTCCAACGGGAGCAAAGGGACCGGGGAATAGGCGCTAGGCTCACTAGTCCCTTTACTCGAAATATCGAAACCGCCATCACTCCCCGGGAATGGAAAATGCCAACCATGGAACCTTACAAAGGAACTTCCGACCCCATCGTACACTTGCAGAGATACACCCAGCATATGCTCATGAGTGGAGCAACAGAAGGAGTGTTATGTAAATGCTTTCCGCTTTTCCTAGCTGATCTAGCTGCCTCCTGGTTCTGCCATCTACCCCAAGGATCCATCGGCTCATGGGAGATGTTGAAAGAAAGGTTTATTAGCCAGTTCCGCATCCATGTGGAACAACCCAAGGATGCTTATTCTCTATCCAATGTCAAACAGAAAACCGGAGAGACGCTGCAACAATATCTAACGCGGTTCAACGCCGCAGCGGCAGCAGTTCAAGATGCCGATGAAAAACTCACTCTAATGGCCCTCTGTAGTGGTGTACATCCAGACACCAAGTATGCCAGAAGATTAACTAAGGAAAAAACAGCTACCTTGCTTGATTTCTTCCATGAAGCTAGAAAGTATATGAGACTTGAAGACGCTGCTACAGAGAGGTAATCAGGACAACAAGGTAAGACAGTTCAGGACAAGGTTCCCACTGCAGCTAAGGACGCTCGAAGAAATGAATCTAGAGACAATACTGGGGGCAGAAAGGTCGAAAAGCGCCAATATCGACCAGGGCCGAGATTTGACTCCTACACTCCTTTGAACGACACAATCGAAAATATCTTCCTAGCCACTCAGGGCGAACTAGGATACAAGCGCCCCCCGCACAAGAAAGAGTCAGATAACGCACTCAAGTCCGGAAAGTTCTGTCGCTTCCACGAATCCCACGGACATGACACCAATGAATGCCACCATCTTCGGGACTTGATCGAAGAACACATTAGAAGAAGAAGACTGGAACGCTATGTGAAGGGTCAGAATAGGACTCCAACTCCAGCCAATGAGAACTCGAAGCAACCCCTCCCAGAGGTAGGCGGAGGGAATCGCAACAATCACAACACCAGTGGCTCTAGTCAAGAGAAGATAGTGGTCCTTACCATCTCAGGAGGACCACACATCGCCGACAGAAGTTGGGCAGAGATGGAAAGGTACGGCAAGTCGCTTAGAAATGCAGAAGGCTATGTTAACTCCATCACGGAAGAACGCCACCCGAAATGAAAAGAGGGCGACGACATCATATTCAGTAGGCGTGATTTGGAAGGAAGACAGTACCCACATATGGATCCTATGGTCATCTCCGCCTGGTTCGGTCCAGCTAAAGTTTTTCGGATTCTAATAGACACAGGAAGCTCCGTAAATATCCTATTCAAACATGCTTTCGACAAAATGAAGTTATCAATGAAGGATGTATCCCCCTGTGACAAACCACTGCACGGTTTCACTAGAGATGCAAAAATGCCCCTCGGACAACTTGACCTCTTCGTCGAAATAGGAAGTCATCCCCGCTCCGTTGTGCGAAAACAAACGTTCGTGCTAATAGAAAACCACTCGGCTTACAACGCCTTCTTGGGAAGACTAGCCTTGTCTGACTTCCAGATTGTATTAGCCCCCTGGTGCCTGAAAATGAAATTTCCAACAGACAACGGAGTAGGAGAAGTAGAAGGAGATCAAGATACTGCCCGTGACTGCTACGTAACTGAACTTCGCAATAACCGCAGAAAGAATAAAGGAAAAGACGCAGAGACTACTCTCTGCATGAAAAGCTTGGAGGCATAGCAACTAAAGAAAGCCCCTCCTCTTCGATACACAAGCGATCCCTTCAATGAACTAGACCCCAGGGATAAAGAGGAGGAGGCTACCGCCGAGCCTGCAGAGGCTATGGAATTCGTATCTGTAGACAAGCACGATTCAAGTAAACTATTAAAAGTCGGATCTCAGCTAAAAACGGAGTTGAAAGATCAACTCATTGACTTTCTCCGCCACAACTTAGATGTATTTGCGTGGACCCATGCCGATATGACAGGAATCTCCCCCGACATAGCATGCCACATGCTGAACATCGATCCCACCAAGGTACCGGTAAAGCAGAAAAAGAGGAGCATGGGGGCAGAGCGATCAGCAGCCCTTGATGAGGAAGTAAAGAATCTACTTGCTAATGGCTTCATACGGGAAGCCATCTACCCAGAATGGATCGCTAACCCAGTGCTAGTAAAAAAGGCCAATGGAAAGTGGCGAACATGTATTGACTTCTCCAATCTGAATGACGCTTGCCCAAAAGATTGCTTCCCACTTCCCCGAATTGACCAACTTGTGGACAGCACAGCCGGACACGAACTCCTATCTTTTATGGATGCATACTCCGGATATAACCAGATTCCCATGCACGCTCCTGATCAAGACCACACTAGCTTCATCACCGACCGCGGACTATATTGTTACAAAGTCATGCCTTTTGGACTCAAAAATGCTGGAGCTACCTATCAGCGCCTCGTCAACAAGATGTTCGCGGAACTAATAGGACGGACTATGGAAGTGTATGTGGATGACATGTTGGTAAAGTCCAGGAAAGCCGACGACCATGTAAGCCACCTGGGCGAGATGTTTCAAGTACTTCGCCGATATGGAATGAAGCTGAATCCTCTAAAGTGCTCCTTCGGAGTATCTTCGGGAAAATTCTTAGGATTTATCGTCCACGCCAGAGGAATCGAAGCAAACCCTGAACAAATCCGGGCTCAAAAAGAAATAAGGATACCCTCCACTCGAAAAGAAATGCAGAGCCTAAACGGAAAGGTGGCCGCCCTAAGCAGATTCATTTCCAAGGCAACTGACAAGTGTGTCCCTTTCTTCGAAGCTCTCAAGAAAGACAAAGGGAGATTCGAGTGGACCGATGAATGCCTAAAAGCCTTCCTCAACCTAATCGAACACCTTCAGAGACCACCAGTACTCTCAACTCCAAATGAAGGTGAAGTGTTATACCTATACCTCGCTGTATCATCTCATGCTCTAAGCGCCGCCTTGGTAAGAGAAGAAGACCGCACACAACGCCCGGTTTACTTTGTAAGTAAGAGATTTACAGGGCCAGAGGCCAGATATCCTAAACTAGAGAGATTAGCATATTGTTTATTAATCGTGTCACGAAAACTGCGACACTACTTCCAGTCTCACTCCATCAGGGTTCTAACCGATCAACCGCTAAGACAAGTGCTCCATCGTCCTGACACTTCTGGGCGACTCCTCAAATGGTGCATCGAACTAAGTCAGTATGATATCACCTACCATCCTCGCACCGCTATCAAAGGGCAAGCCATGGCCGATTTCATCGCCGAATTCACTACCAACGAAGGCAAGGAACAATCCGAAGTGGCAAAAAACATCAAGTGGAACCTCTTTGTAGATGGAGCATCGAACGAACAAGGCTCGGGGGCAGGAATTGTGATCATCACTCCCAGGGGAAGAAAGTTGTACTACGCATTAAGGTTGGAGTTCACGGCCACCAACAACGATGCTGAATATGAGGCAGTAATAGCGGGATTGGAGCTTGCCCTAGAAATTGGAATCAATTCCTTATGTCTTCATAGTGATTCTCAGCTTATCGTAAACCAGGTACTAGGAGAATTCCAGACTCGAGGAGAACGACTCACAACATACCTAAGGAAAACCAAACTGCTGCTCGATCAATTGGACCATTATCTAATCAAACATATTCCTCGAGAAGAGAACCAAGAGGCAGATGAACTTGCAAAGCAAGCTAGTATGAAGAATAGCACCATTTTCGGAACACTAGCCATCTCAAGGCAGCTAGCCCCAAGTTTCGAACAAGTAAATCTGGTAACTGCAATCGAAGAAGGAACCTGGATGACTCCTATCCGGAAATATTTGCAAGATGGCACACTGCCCGACAGGCGTAATGAAGCCAAGAAGATCTTGAGGAAAGTTCCCCACTACACAATACAAGAAGGCATCCTCTATCGGCGTGGCTTCTCTAGCCCCTTATTAAGATGCGTCGCCGGAAGGGAAGCCAAGGAAATCTTATCAAACATCCATCAGGGAGGATGCGGAGATCACACTGGAGGGCAGACTCTGGCAAAAAAGATACTCCGATATGGATATTACTGGCCCACGCTAAACAAAGACGCCTTAGACTTCGTCAAGAAATGCGACAGATGCCAGAAATTTGCCAAGATTCCTCGACTGCCCCCAAATGAAATTACTCAAATGACCAGCCCTTGGCCCTTTGCTATATGGGGAATTGACTTAATTGGCGAACTGCCAACGGGCCGAGGCGAAGCCAAATATGCTGTAGTGGCAGTCGATTATTTCGCTAAATGGGTGGAAGCGGAACCTCTAAATAAAATATCTTCAGCAAAAGTTATAAACTTCTTGATCAAAAATATTCTTTGCAGGTACGGAGTCCCACCCAAGATCATATCAGACAACGGACTCCAGTTTGACAGCGAAGAATTTGCCGACTGGTGCCAACAGCATGGAATTCATAAAAGCTTCTCATCAGTAGCTTATCCTCAAGCAAACCAACACCGAATCATGCCTGGCCGGACCAACACCTCCGAGCCAAGCCATACCTCACCACCGAATGGACCTCCGCCGAACCAGATGATTGCCAGTCCAAATTGCTTCAGCCCGGGCCCACCAGCAGTTATATACTTCCAAGACCCCTGCCCCCTACCTCATTCTATAAATAGAGGGGCAGGGGTACAACAATGGCAGACAAGTTTGAGAGCTCAAGCAAGGAAGGAACTTTCAAACTACTTTCATATACTCGTATACGAAGCATTGTACTTGTAATCCGAAAGAAAGAAGATAATAACATATAAAGTGGACGTAGGCACATTCTGGCCGAACCACTATAAATCTGTGTGTCTTTTACATTTCAGCCCCTACTTTTTTCATATTTACATAACTCATCTAAACCATTAAAAATCACATATAATCAACTAAATAATACGACTTGGAGGTGTTTGTCCATTTTTTGTGCAAACAGCTCTCAAAGCCGTAGAACTCATCGAGGCCTTCATTTTGACAGGTTATGGCTCCCGTAACTCTAAACGAGCCAGAAGTAATGGCCGTCCGAATAATCGATATCTACAGGGTGCAACATCCACAGTGCAAGGTGCAACATCCGTCCGAAGTGGCGAAACATTGTCGTACGACCTTTGGAAATTTGTGCATGGATTTGAAACGGAACAGTACCATGGTGCACCACTCTCCAGCGATGGTAAATCGAAGACCAGCCACCGTAATCCCGTTTTACCGTAAAAATCCACGTGTCGAAAAAACGAAGGGTAAAAAACTTACGAGACCCGATTGAGATTCGGGTTGTCCTTTCTGGGCACTAATCTATCCGTTGACGGCTGAAAGCGGTCAAAGCCGTAGAACTCATCGAGGCCTTCGTTTTGACAGGTTATGGCTCCCGTAACTCTTAACGAGCCAGAAGTTATGGTCGTCCGAATAATCGATATCTATAGGGTGCAACATCCACTGTGCAAGGTGCAACATCCGTCCGAAATGGCGAAACAGTGCCGTATGAATTTTAGAAATGCGTGCATGGATTTGAAACAGAACAGTACCATGGTGCACCACTCTCCAGCGATGGGAAGTCGAAGAAGGGCCACGGTAATCCCATTTTACCGTAAAAATCCACGTGTCGGAAAAGCGAAGGGTAAAAACCTTACGAGACCCGATTGAGATTCGGGTTGTCCTTTTTGTGCATTAACCTATCCGTTGACGGCTGAAAGCTGTCAAAGCCGTAGAACTCATCGAGGCCTTCATTTTGACAGGTTATGGCTCCCATAACTCTAATCGAGCCAGAAGTTATGGCCGTCCGAATAATCGATATCTACAGGGTGCAACATTCACGGTGCAAGGTGCAACATCCGTCCGAAATGGCGAAACAGTGCCGTACGACTTTTAGAAATGTGTGCATGGATTTGAAACAGAACAGTACCATGGTGCACCACTCCCCAGCAATGGGAAGTCGAAGACGTGCCACGGTAATCCGGTTTTACCGTAAAAATCCACGTGTCGAAAAAACGAAGGGTAAAAAACTTACGAGACCCGATTGAGATTCTGGTTGTCCTTTTTGGGCATTAATCTATCCGTTGATGGCTGAAAGCTATCAAAGCCGTAGAACTTATCGAGGCCTTCGTTTTGACAGGTTATGGCTCCCGTAACTCAAAACGAGCCAGAAGTTATGGCCGTCCGATTAATCGATATCCACAGGGTGCAACATCCACGGTGCAAGGTGCAACATCCGTCCGAAATGGCGAAACAGGGCCGTACGACCTTTAGAAATGCATGCATGGATTTGAAACGGAACAGAACCATGGTGCGCCACTCTCCAGCGATGGTAAATCGAAGACCAGCCACCGTAATCCCGTTTTACCGTAAAAATCCACGTGTCGAAAAAACGAAGGGTAAAAAACTTACGAGACCCGATTGAGATTAGGGTTGTCCTTTTTGGGCATTAATCTATCCGTTGACGGCTGAAAGCTGTCAAAGCCGTAGAACTCATCGAGGCCTTCATTTTGACAGGTTTTGGCTCCCGTAACTCTAAACGAGCCAGAAGTTATAGCCGTCCGTATAATCGATATCTACAGGGTGCAACATCCACAGTGCAAGGTGCAACATCCGTTCGAAATGGCAAAACAGCGTCGTACGACCTTTAGAAATTCGTGCATGGATTTGAAACGGAACAGTACCATGGTGCGCCACTCTCCAGCGATGGGAAGTCGAAGACGGGCCACGGTAATCCAGTTTTACCATAAAAATCCACGTGTCGTAAAAACGAAGGGTAAAAAACTTACGAGACCCGATTGAGATTCGGGTTATCCTTTTTGGGCATTAATCTATCCATTGACGGCTGAAAGCTGTCAAAGCCGTAGAACTCACCGAGGCCTTCGTTTTGACCGGTTATGGCTCCCGTAACTCTAAACGAGCAAGAAGTTATGGTCGTCCGAATAATCGATATCTACAGGGTGCAACATCCACGGTGCAAGGCGCAACATCCGTCCGAAATGGCGAAACAGTGCCGTACGACTTTTAGAAATACGTGCATGGATTTGAAACGGAACAGTACCATGGTGCACCACTCTCCATCGATGGGAAGTCGAAGACGGGCCACGGTAATCCAGTTTTTCCGTAAAAATCCACGTGTCGAAAAAACGAAGGGTAAAAAACTTACGAGACCCGATTGAGATTCGGGTTGTCCTTTTTGGGCACTAATCTATCCGTTGACGGCTAAAAGCTGTCAAAGACGTAGAACTCATCGAGGCCTTCGTTTTGACAGGTTATGGCTCCCGTAACTCTAAACGAGCCAAAAGTTACGGCTGTCCGAATAATCGATATCTACAGGGTGCAACTTCCACGGTGCAAGTTGCAACATCCGTCCGAAATGGCGAAACAGTGCCGTACGACCTTTAGAAATTCGTGCATGGATTTGAAATGGAACAGTACAATGGTGCACCACTCTCCAGTGATGGTAAATCGAAGACCAGCCACCGTAATCCCGTTTTACCGTAAAAATCCACTTGTCGAAAAAACGAAGGGTAAAAAACTTACTAGACCCGATTGAGATTCGGGTTGTCCTTTTTAGGCATTAATCTATCCGTTTGTTTGCACCAAAATTGGTCACAACGCTCTTCGGGAGTCGTTGAAGAGATAACAGTCAAAAGTATGAACTGAATATGAATATTATCTAACAAAAACTCCAATCAACAGTAAAGAAAATGCGTAGACAAGCGATTTATAGTGGTTCGGCGTGTTGCCTACGTCCACTGTGAAGTTTTTTGATATTTCATTGATTCTCTTTCAATGTTTACAAGTGGTTACAGCGATCAACAGCAAGTTACAACTGGAAATTCGAAATCAGTAGTGAAATTATGATGGAGATATCAATCCGACAGAGTCTGGGCGCTTGAGAGTGAAAAAATCCCGAAGGTCCCCTTTCTGTTGGCTATGGAGCTCTATTTATAGGCGTAGGCTGCTGGTATCTTGCTGACAACTCGGGAGACCACTTCTGGCACGTGAGGGGGCCCAAACGTACGGTCTCGGGAAGTTTGGACCCACTTTGGCATCGGTTCGAACTCCATTCGAGCCGATCAAGAATTCATCCAATCGAGGTGAAATTTGGCGAGGACATTCTTCAACATGTATGCTAGCATCTGTGAAAATTTCATGACATTTGGATCAGTAGATTGGGAGATATGATGGGTTCGAAATAGGGTTCATGGCACGGCTGTTTGGTTCGAACCCATGGTTTCGAAACGATGGTTTCGAATCCATCATGGCACGCGACTTCGTGGTGACGTGGAGCGCAAGTTTCGAATCGATCCGGACTTCGCTCCGTGTTGACCGCTTCGACTCCGCATATCTCGGTGATTTCGAACCGATGGAAGACACGTTGGTTGACCCAGTGGGTTCGAATAAGGCAACACAGGATGGGTTCGAACGTGGCATCATGGATGGGTTCGAACATAACTTCAGGGATGGGTTCGAACGAAGCTTATGGATGGGTTCGAAGCATGCATGTCCGATGGTTTCGAAATGAGGCAGCCGAGTATGGATTCGAATCAGCTACTCTCTGATGGGTTCGAGGTCGAGGCATCCCGAGGGTTTCGAAGGTGATGGTTTCGAACTTGATGGGTTCGAAGTGATGGTTTCGAATGGTGCATGATGATGGATTCGAAGACACCCATCACGGTGGGTTCGAAACCAGTGTGTTCCCTCCAAGTTGAACCGATCATAACTTGAGCATACGAACTCGGATTGACTTGAAATTTGAAATGCTGACTCCTGTGGCCTTTCTTGCAGTGTCCCATAAATTATAGCTCATTCTGGACTCGGATAAAATTCAGTGATATCCATGGCGAAAGAAAATACGATCAACCTCTGAGGTGAACGGTCCTTCCTTTTCAATCGCTCTTTTGGTATCGCGGCTTTGCCAAAAAGCGGGATAACATTTTGCCCCCCAAAGTACGTCTTGTGGGAACATGACGTGCTTTGAATAGATGCCATTTCTATCTGAACAATCATTGCTCTCTTTTTTGTTGAAACTCGTATGCTGTATTGCCGTAACCTTGCGTTGATATGATTGATTGCTGTATAATAGTGCTTAGCCGTTGGCTGCCGCATTTGTAACGGGAATAGTGTTTGATCCCTGTGAATATTCAAAATCGAATGTTAGTCCGACATGTATGCACATATGTTAATTTGGACCTTGTTAACGTCGTGCGTCCACGAGTCGTTGTCAGTTTGGTTTGCTGCAGAATTTCGTATCGATTCTCTCCTGAACCGATTTTGAAATTTGAATTGAGACAACGCTTGGTGGTTGTTGTGGAAATTTCCTCCGTATCGATCCTCTCCTGAACCGATATTGAAGGTTGAAGAAATAGAATTTGTATTGCGCAAGTGTAATGTTTCGAACCGATGCACTTGAGCGTTGATTGGTTCGAAATTCATGTTTGTATGGACGCGGTATGCCCATGCAATGATGGGTTGTGTGAATATGAGATTTCGAATCGATGCATTGGAGCATTGATGGATTCGAAATTGACATTCGAAATGGTCTGAAAGTATGGAGTATACTTGTGTGGTGATGGGTTCGAAATTGTCATTCGAACCGATGTGAAAGGATGGTTTCGAATTAGTAGTTCGTTTCTGTGGTTTCGAAAATGATCTTCGAATCGATGATTTGGATGGGTACGAAACTATTGTTCACGGCAGTGGTCCGTGTGCTTCACATGATGGAGCCTCAAGCGTATGGGTTCGAAGATTGGTTTCGAAACGACTCTGCATTCTGACCTGTTGAAATCGGTCAACTTCACCGGAACTCGAATCGTCCCGGTCATCACCAACCCTCCATATAAAAAGCAGTGGACCTGCTACTTTTTCACTTTTTACTTTTTCACTGCACTCTTCATCGCTTCGAAGCTTCTAAAGAGAAAACACTGCGTCGCGTTTTCGAATCCATCTAGATTTAAGACTTAAATCTCTCGAATCCATTGCTTAAACTAGGTAATTAGCCTCGGATTCAAGCGACGAAGTTATTTCGAACCCATTTCTCTTCATCGATTGCATAGCTTCGAGATTGGCAAAACCAGATCTGGTTTGGGAGGGATTCGAATCGATGTGTGGGCTCGAGTTCGAAGCGATGACGGTGGTGTGTTTCCATTGGATTTCGAATCGATCCTTGGAATGTCCTTGTTGGGATGCGTAGTTCGCACCGATTGGGGGATTCGAGGGATCCTTTCGAATCGATGGATTCGAACCCATAGGCTATCGTTTCGAAGTCCACAACCTTGCATCGATTCGAAGTGGATCGTTTCGAACGCGACCGATGTCAAGTTAAGGGTTTCTGTATCGGTTCGAATTTGTCATTTGGCCATCATTTCGAAGCGCGCCTGACTGCATGGTTTCGAAACGATGTCAGGATGGGTTCGAACGCATGGGCTCGAAGCACTGTCATGATGGTTTCGAACGCATGGGTTCGAACGAAGTTTGGATGGGTTCGAAGGAAGAGGTGTTCAGTTGGGTTCGAACGAAGCCTCTGTGATGGTTTCGAACCCTATATGATGGATTCCAAAATTTGAAATTTTTCAAGCATAACTCCGACGAGCTTCATTCCTGTATATTTGGACTTGAATATTGAACTGCATATTTGATTTCCTTTTGAAGCTCGTCGATGGAACTATAACAACTTCTATTCAAACCGACTTCCATCATATAAACGATTTAGTGATGACGGTCAGCGATGACGGTCATTATAGCTGAACTTCGTAGCTTTGTCGTTTGAATGTTCACTTTAACTCTGCAACATTTGTTCAAGTAATGCATGGCACGGTACCACACACATTCATACACTTTACACTGGGGAACACACGGGTTCTTTGTCGTCTAACGATGGTTTCTCATGAGTTAGCTAGTTATGGAACCTTCAAGTTCACATCAGCAGGAGATTCAAGGTACAGCCTCTCCGAGGCTAGAAGTTCCGGATATAGATCCTGAGATCATCGGTCCGGCTCCGGACGAACTTCCTGATGCGTCGTTCATTGCCAATCCATCGGATTCCGTTCCATCGAATATCTCTGAAGACATGTTGGGGAGAATATGTTTGAGGCACAGCTTGTCGTTGGATGATGTGTTACTGCCGGGGCCGAACGATAGACCAAATAATCCGCCGGAAGGGTATACAGCGTTTAACCGCCACGCGTGTGCGGCCGGGACACTTCCCCCGTTCAACGAGTATATAAGAGAAGTATTGTCGTTTTTGAGGATCGCCCCATCTCAGCTGCATCCGAACGGATATGCGTCGATCAATAGCTTGTTCATTGCATTTATGGAATGTCTCCATCGACCGCCACTCCCAATCGAAATCAGATACTTGTTCAACTTCAAAACTCGAGGTGATTATCCTTCTTTCACATTTCTGGAAGCGGTGAGAAATTGCCAAGTGGTTACCGGGTCTTGGACCAGGTTGAGTTATTATAGGACAGAATGGTTTTATGTCAGATGTCCTCCAGGATTTGCCCGACGATGGTTATTCAGACGTGAGTATAACCGAGTTCTTAAATAGTTACTACGACAATTGCTGCCGATGTGGAACTTATATTAATTTTTTATTTTTACAGCAACGATCCCGCGACCCGAAGGTGAAGAGTTTAAGGAGATGGTGCGAGTACTTCGAGAAGTCCCGAGTGAAGATAGGGACATCGAGTTGCTTTTGATCGATAGGAATCTCCGGACTTATGGGCTGATTGAACGAAGGCAGAGTATAAGATTTGAGGTAGCACTAAAGATCGTTCCTAAGAAACGAGTCAAACGCAAGAAGCCCGAAGTTGCCATAGCCGAGGAGGCTGATTCTGAAAGAACTCATACTGATGATGAGCCGCTGACCGAGCCTACGGATGTAGCTTCGGATGTCGCGGAGCAGAGAAAAGGCAAGGCTGCCATGGTTAAGTCAACTAAGCGGGGGAGACGGAAATCGGTTGTCACTGCCCGGCCCTCTTCCGGAGTTAGAATTTCTGAGATGTCTCCTTCGCATACTGAAAGTCTCTACGAAGGGCTTGCCGACCTTCCAATCCCGGAAGATGTGTCTTTTCAACATGATGCCGGGTTAGAGGAGTTCCATCGAAATCTAGAATTGAGCGAGCCTCTTATTACTAGCGAGGTCGACATTTCTGGTTGGTCGGGGGGAATGCATATTCATACACACTTCACGACACTGCATAACCTTTGACTGTAAACTACCTGATTCGAAGAGTGACTAATTCGATTTTACTTTGCTTTGCATATACTATGTCTAAACGAGGTTCAATGCTTGGGAGTCTTCGACATGCCCGCAAGTCTTCTTATTATGATTCGCGCAGGCGAGAGGGGGATAGAGATTATGATCAGGGACGCCCTGGGCATTATGACCAGGGACGTTCCGGATATTCTAGTCATGAGAGATACGATTCAGACAGGGGCCATAGGCGTCGATCGCGATCGCGCACCCCTCCTCCTTCCAGAGATCCCGTACAACCTCCCGTTCGCTTCCCTCGTGATCCTTCTCGACATGTGTCGGTTTCTCAAGCTTCTAGATCTGAGGTGTCGGCGCCGACAGTTGCGGAGGAACCTCCTACTGAAATCACGGGAGAAGGAGCGATTAGGCTTGCGCAGCTGAAGAGAGAGTTCCCGAATATCTGCTTCGACAATTATGTCTTTCCCCCGAACTTGAAAAGAATCCCACCGGAGGCCGAGCGGTGGGCGCTTGATTATGTGCACGACTTCTACGCATAGTATAAGGTGTGGTATAAGGCAGCTGAAAAAGCATCGGCGCTGGACTTCGAACGAGCGACCACCATTGAAAAATTGCAAGCCGAGTTAGCACAAAATGATCGCATCATACAAGTGCTGAATACTGAGGCTGAATCATCCCGTAAATCTGAAATAGAGGCCACTAAAAAAGCCGATGAAGCCCAGGCAATCATGGATAGGATGAAACGCGAACACTACGCCACGGTTGAGGACATGGGTCATCGAAACACATTGGTTACTGCAGAGAGGGACGCAGCCCTGAAGGAGTTGAACGAGCTTAAGTCAAAATTCGCCGAAATCGCCAAGGAAAGGGATGATGCGAATAGCGCAGCTCAGGAGGCGTGTGAACAAGCTGTGATTCTTCGCACCGAAAGGGATGCTGCGGTGGCGAAAGTTCAAGCGGTCGAGTCAGAGGTGGAGGAGAAAGTTCAACAAGCAGAGGCCAGGCTAGAGGCGATATCGAAGATCTGCTTATAACTTATAACGCCAACGTGTTAAAACACCGAAATTTAGCCTGGCTTCAAGATTATCCTGTTCACCTTCGCAGCGCTTGGGGATGATTGGTCGAGGAAGAGGAGGAAGCGCATACGGGCGAATCGGTTGACCGATTCGAGCTTGAGAACCGGCTATTGACTGAGGATGAAAAGAAGGTCCTTCACGATGCTATCATTGCTCATGAGAAGGAGATGGTGGGTGGTCGTTCCCTGGAAGTTGGAGAGGGATCGGGTGTTGAGCACCATGCGGATGTCACTGAAGTCACTACATTGCCTTTGTCAGTGCCTGTGTCTGCGGTTAGCTTGCCATCTGTTCCTGCTTACGACCCGGAGCAGCCGCACTTATCTCCTATCCATGAGCACACTTCCGAGGTCGTTCAGCCGTCTGCGAGTCAAACTGGGGAAGGTATTTCGAAATTATCTCAAGTGTTTTCTAAATAAAGAGTTTGTTTTGAAGAAGTTACTAATAACTTATTGTTTTTGCCTAGTGACGGAGGTTGCGCCGAAAGTCATGGCTCAAGAATCAAGCCAAAAGGATAAGGCCATCGCCACCGAGACCACTGCTGTAGCTGCGATATCGACCGAGGCGGCACAGGGGAGTGGTTTATCTCTCGAGGAACAGATGGTGAGCGAGCTGCTCAGTGAGCCGGGCGGTTTCTCCACGGACTTACCGTTTATCATCGCCAGTGATCCCCCGCCAACCTCAAGCTCTTCGATGCAAGCTGCGGATGCCCCCAGCCAAGCCCAAGCGACTCGAGAAGAGGAAATTTTGGCTGAAATCAATGCTCAAATAGAATCTGTGGGGCACAGTGGTAGCGCCGGTGGCAGCGCGACGGCGCATAGTTCAACACCTGCTAGGGTAGTACCATCGGGTGGCACTATCTCAATTTCCATCACAGATCCAGTCCCCCCTACTCCTCCGGCGGGAAGCCTCCCTGTAGATTCGAGCTCTGAGGAGGACATCGATATCATGCCCCCAGCCGAAGAGTCACCGCCGAAGAGGAGGCACTCAAAAAGAATTTCGGTCGCTAGTGATTCTGATGAAGAACCACTAATACGGAAGACGAAAAAGAAGAAGAAGTAGACCGGCTTTACAAGTAGATGTTTTGGTGGATAAGTACTTGTTTTTGTTTTTTATTAGTAAGCCGTGTATAGATGCAGGTTCGGCTCCTGCTAGTAGGGATTGTTTTTGGGAAAACTTTTTCATATGTAAGCCCTCATTTTTAGTTAGTTGAAATAAACTTTAGTTTCTTTGTTTCAACTCTTGTTTTATTTGTGCTTAAGTACTTGCAGTGTCTTGCTCTCGGTCCGGAGTTCATGTGGTGTTTTTACCGTTTAAGTAGAGCTCGTTTCATTTTCCACGCCTGAGAATCTTGGTCACAAGTTGCGATTGATGAATGAGTTGAACTTCGGACGTTGTATCACTTCGGTGAGTGATTGACACTTAGCTTTCGTGCCCCCCAGTCTTGGGGAACAACACTTATATTTTTGGCAGTCGATTGCACTTGTTGCAAATCTTAAGCACACATCCGCATCCTAGGGACTTAGGATAATTTGAGATCGATAATCTGCTTTGCACTCCAGGAGTTTGGAGAACTATCGATTGTTTGTAACATGGTTCGCGCTCCGGGAACCTGGAATTAATGTTCATACCCCACTTCACGCTTCGGGCACTTGGGGTTGATGTCGATACTTCGGTTCGCACTCCGGGAACTTCGAATTGTTGTTTGTACTCTGACTCACGCTTTGGGAATCTGGAATTAGCATGGATGCTTCGGTTCGCATTGATGGGTTGGTTCGCACTCCGTGAACCTGAATAGATGTTTATACTCCGATTCACACTCTGGGAAGTTGGAGTTAGCCGGTAGATGGTTAGTCACACTTATTTGAGCTTTTGAGGAATTTGTTCGCACTCCGGGAACGATGGATTTGAGGTTTATACTCCAATTCACGCTCTGGGAAGTTGGAGTCCGTTCGCACTCTAGGAACGAATTACGGAATGTTTATACTCCAATTCACGCTCTGGGAAGTTGGAGTCCGTTCGCGCTCTGGGAACGAATTATGGAATGTTTATACTCCAATTCACGCTGTGGGAAGTTGGAGTCCGTTCGCGCTCTGCGAACGAATTATGGAATGTTTATACTCCAATTCACGCTGTGGGAAGTTGGAGTCGGCTCTCACTTTGGGAGCAGTGAATTTGTACTCCGGTTCGCGCTCCGGGAACCGAGAGTTGAAGTTTATACTCCAATTCTCACTCTGGGAACTCGGAGTTGGAGGAGGGATTGTCGTGTATCAAACCCTGTGAATGTTAATGTATTGTTCTATCCTCGAGCTCGGGTTTCACTTAGCGAGTGACCGGTCTTATCATAGTCACTCTCTATTTGAATAAATTCCATCGCGCGATGGAACTTAGCTCTCTGTGCGTTGTGATGTTGTATGTCATATTCAGTAAATCACAACTTTTGCTTGAAGAGACGGCATTTTATTGCTGAAACGAGAAAATATGGCAAAGTCAGTTGCCTTATCACAAATCTAAATCTCGAAATGCTAGAAAAAAATGCAAAGAAATAAATTGACAGAAAATAAACGAGTAAAGTTTTCATATGTAGTAGCGACGAAGACTTTCGCTATTCCAAGCTTTCGGCAAGACAAAACCGTCAACCGTTGATAATTTGAACGTGCCATCTCCGAGCTTTTGTGATATAACATACGGCCCTTCCCAATCTGATCAGAAAACATCCGGTTAACCAAACGTTGATAGGTTGCGCCGGCATTTTTTAACCCAAAAGGCATGACTTTGTAGCAATATAGTCCCAGATCAGTCACAAAGCTCGTATGTTCTTGGTCGGGCACATGCATGGGTATTTGATTGTAGCCCGAGTAAGCGTCCATAAAGGATAACAATTCGTGTCCGGCGGTTGAATCAACAAGATGATCGATTCGAGGAAGTGGAAAACTGTCCTTCGGGCAGGGCTTGTTCAAATCGAAATAATCGATACACGTTCTCCATTTCCCATTTGGTTTCCGGACAAGTACCGGGTTTGACACCCACTCCGGGTACAAAGCATCTCTAATGAACCCGTTCGTTTTCAACTTATCCACCTCCTCCTTAAGGGCGGCAGATCTCTCTGGATCCATACCACGCCTTTTCTGTTTGACAAGGATATACCGCGGGTCCATGTTCAAAGTGTGGCTCGCGATCTCCGGCGAGATCCCACACATGTCGGAATGCGTCCAGGCGAACACATCAAGATTCGCCCGGAGGAATTCAACCAATTCCTGTTGTGCCCCCTGGCTCAATTGAGACCCAACTTTTAACATTCTCGAATCATCGCCATCATCTTCGATCGAGACATTGATAGTTAGCTCAGCCGGAGAAGCCTGACTTTCTGTAGATTTTTCATTGTTGTCGTCGTCCCTTGGGTCAAGGTCTTTATAGAATTGGTTGGGGTGCCCGGACCGAGGCCCGAGCACCAATTGTCAATCATCGGCAGAACGGACGCAAAGAGATTCCTCTGCGCCCTTACCTTTCTCCCTTCGCTGCGCCTCTCGCAGCTCCGCAACATAACAGGCTCTTCCAGCAGCCTGATCTCCATGAATCACACCGATACCACAATCAGTTGGAAATTTCAAAGTCAAACACCACGGGGCGATCGCTGCCCGAAATTTAGCAAGGGCTGGTCGGCCCAGGAATGCGTTGTACGGTGAATGTATGTCCAAAACAACAAATTGCACGATGCGTACTCTTCTGCACTCACCGATCCCCAACTCCACGGGTAACTCCACAACCCCTGTGGGTATATTAGCACTTCCATCGAAGCCGTGAATCCTGGACTGACAGGGCTTCAGATCTTTGGCTTCCATTTTCATCTGATCGTAAGCTCTCTTGAACAAAATATTGACTGAACTCCCACTATCCACCAGTATCCTCTTCATCCAAGCAGGACCAACCTGGGCGGATATAACAAGTGGGTCAATGGTCGGGGCTTCGACCTTGTCTGCATCACGGTTCCGGAACACGATGTCATCTGCTATCGTCTTTTGTTGTTTTGCCGGAGCGCTTTCGTCGTAACTACTGCAACATTCGAAATTCATATGCCTAACCGAGCTAGCATATGACTCCATCTCTTTCCAACTCGTACCTGCCGGATGAGGACCACCACTAACGGTGTTTATCACTAGCCTTCCGCCTGTTCGGGCGGGTTCTTCTTGCCTTGGCTGATTTTGCCGATTGTTCTGGTTCGACGGACCCGCACCGCCAGACTGCGGCGCCCATACAAATTGATCCAATTTTCTTTCCCTGATCAACTTCTCAATTAAATCCTGCAAGTGTCTGCACTCGTTGGTGTTGTGGCCGTAACTGTCATGAAATCTACAAAACTTGCCTGTTTGAATCTGTCTCTCCGACGACGGCTTCGGAGTAGGCTTCTTGTATTGCATGGCGTTGCAAGTTTGTAGATACACATTCTCCAGCGATGTATTCAGCGGAGTATAATTGTCGGACATAGGGGCCCTACGCCTCGGCCCACGGTTCTGATCCCGCCTTCTGTTCTGATTCCCATTATTCTTTGGTTGTGATTGCTTGTTCTGGATATTTAGCTGCACTTTCCCGGAACTCTCTCCTGATTGTTTAACAGCCACATTACTTTGAATCCCCTATCCACTAGGTCCTGCATCGTCCTGTTTCCTAGACTGCTTCGCGTCCTCGCGCCTCAAGAACTGAGCGGCTTTGGAGTAGAAGCGGTCCAACGACGCAGGAGGTTTTCCTGCTAACCAATTTCCAAAATCCGAGTCAGGGTCAATCCCTTTCATCAACGCCATCAGAATCGAGTTATCATTGGGGTTAGTGATTTCCACACAAGCCTTATGGAATCTTTCCAAATAGTGTCTAAGAGTCTCTCCTGGAGCTTGGGTAACGCTAGATAAAGTGTTGACGTCCTTAGGCCTTGCAACATGCATGCGAAACTGTTCTACTAATTTTCTGGCCAACTGATTGAACGAAGAGATAGAACGGGGTGGCAATCGCGTGAACCACATCGTAGCAATACCTCCCAAAGAGATAGGAAAACTCCTACACTTGACCGCATCGTCTGCTCTAGCGGCGCTCATGGACCATTCATACTTCAATATGTGTTGATTGGGGTCGGAGTTCCCCTCGTACATCGGTAACGCGGGCATTCTAAATCGCCGAGGGGGTTCGGCATACAGAATCTCGTCTGTGAATGGGGTGTGACTCTGGGAGATTCCCCAGTCGTCGTTAGTAAACCCCTGACTTTCACGGATCATCTGCCTGATCATTTCTGGAATATCTGTTACAGCTGCGTTTTGGGCATGTTGAACCAAGGTGTGGTCGGGTTCCACAATGCGGGACTGGACCGGATGCTGTCGACGGTCCGGATCTCGCCTCCTTGGTTCGACATTCTCTGGTACATACGGCTAAGGAGTTTGCCGTCGTCGGTGATGGTTCTGATCTGACAAAGTATGGATGTCCGCCCCTGGCTCCGTAGCGATGGTTGCAGGACGGTTGTCGATAGTGTGTTGAGGAGCAGCGCCTCCCCGGGAGGAAGGCCCTGTGTGGAAGCTAGCAGATGGGCCGACTCGTATTTGCCCAACCGTCAATGCCGGAATGTCTCTAGTAGCCTGTGCATAATTCCCGTCCATTCGGAATCGCGAAGGTCTGCGATGATAATCAGTGGAAGCCGAACTCTCCGTGGAGGACTGGGATGCGTAATCCCCCCTCGACTGCCTACGCTTATGACTGTGTAGTTGGCGGGTAAATTCAGCGTTAGCGCGTAGTTGTTCCGTCAACTGCTGCCGACTCTGGGTCAGCTCCTGGAGCAACGTTTGAAACTCTTGGCTTGTCACCGGTCCAGATGACTCCGAGGGCCCGGCGACGTCCTGGGTAGATGGTAGCTGCTCGGGATCTGGTCTATCCTGGTCTTCCTGGTTACCAAGGTTAGAAGTGGTTCTGGTGCTCACCATTATGAACAGTAAGATTCCTTTCCCTAGACTTTTGCAAATCTGAATAGAATGGAAGGAATTTGAATTCAAAGATCTGGATCTCTCTCTTAGATTTGTTCAATCCGGTATCGATGACAGATCCAACGAGCAGGAGAAAAGCTGGGTATTCTCAGTGAAAGCACCAAAGTGTTTGCACCAAAATTGGTCACAACACTCTTCGGGAGTCGTTGAAGAGATAACAGTCAAAAGTATGAACTGAATATGAATATTATCTAACAAAAACTCCAATCAACAGTAAAGAAAATGCGTAGACAAGCGATTTATAGTGGTTCGGCGTGTTGCCTACGTCCACTGTGAAGTTTTTTGATATTTTATTGATTCTCTTTCAATGTTTACAAGTGGTTACAGCGATCAACAGCAAGTTACAACTGGAAATTCGAAATTAGTAGTGAAATTATGATGGAGATATCAATTCGACAGAGTCTGGGCGCTTGAGAGTGAAAAAATCCCGAAGGTCCCCTTTCTGTTGGCTATGGAGCTCTATTTATAGGCGTAGGCTGCTGGTATCTTGCTGAAAACTCGGGAGACCACTTCTGGCACGTGAGGGGGCCCACACGTACGGTCTCGGGAAGTTTGGGCCCACTTTGGCATCGGTTCGAACTCCATTCGAACCGATCAAGAATTCATCCAATCGAGGTGAAATTTGGCGAGGACATTCTTCAACATGTATGCTAGCATCTGTGAAAATTTCATGACATTTGGATCAGTAGATTGGGTGATATGATGGGTTCGAAATAGGGTTCACGGCACGGCTGTTTGGTTCGAACCCATGGTTTCGAAACGATGGTTTCGAATCCATCATGGCACGCGACTTCGTGGTGACGTGGAGCGCAAGTTTCGAATCGATCCGGACTTCGCTCCGTGTTGACCGCTTCGACTCCGCATATCTCGGTGATTTCGAACCGATGGAAGACACGTTGGTTGACCCAGTGGGTTCGAATAAGGCAACACAGGATGGGTTCGAACGTGGCATCATGGATGGGTTCGAACATAACTTCAGGGATGGGTTCGAACGAAGCTTATGGATGGGTTCGAAGCATGCATGTCCGATGGTTTCGAAATGAGGCAGCCGAGTATGGATTCGAATCAGCTACTCTCTGATGGGTTCGAGGTCGAGGCATCCCGAGGGTTTCGAAGGTGATGGTTTTGAACTTGATGGGTTCGAAGTGATGGTTTCGAATGGTGCATGATGATGGGTTCGAAGACACCCATCATGGTGGGTTCGAAACCAGTGTGTTCCCTCCAAGTTGAACCGATCATAACTTGAGCATACGAACTCGGATTGACTTGAAATTTGAAATGCTGACTCCTGTAACCTTTCTTGCAGTGTCCCATCAATTTTAGCTCATTCTAGACTCGGATAAAATTCAGTGATATCCATGGCGAAAGAAAGTACGATCAACCTCTGAGGTGAACGGTCCTTCCTTTTCAATCGCTCTTTTGGTATCGGGCTTTGCCAAAAAGCGGGATAACACCGTTGACGGCTAAAAGCCGTCAACGCCGTAGAACTCATCGAGGCTTTCATTTTGATAGGTTATGGCTCCTGTAACTCTAAACGAGCCAGAAGTTATGGCCGTCCGAATAATCGATATCTACAGGGTGCAACATCCATGGTGCAAGGTGCAACATCTGTCCCAAATGGCGAAAAAGTGCCGTATGACTTTTAGAAATGCGTGCATGGATTTGAAATGGAACAGTACCATGGTGCACCACTCTCCATCTATGGGAAGTCGAAGACGGGCCACGGTAATCCCATTTTACCGTAAAAATCCACGTGTCGAAAAAACGAAGGGTAAAAAACTTACGAGACCCGATTGAGATTCGGGTTGTCCTTTTTGGGCATTAACATATCTGTTGATGGATGAAAGCTGTCAAAGCCGTAGAACTCATCGAGGCCTTCTTTTTGACAGGTTATGGCTGCCGTAACTCTGAACGAGCCAAAAGTTATGGCCGTCCGAATAATCGATGTCTATAGGGTGCAACATCCACGGTGCAAGGTGCAACATCCGTCCGAAATGGCGAAACAGTGCCGTACGACTTTTAGAAATGCGTGCATGGATTTGAAACGGAACAGTACCATGGTGCACCACTCTTCAGAGATGGGAAGTCGAAGACGGGCCACCGTAATCCCGTTTTACCGTAATATTCCACGTGTTGAAAAAACGAATGGTAAAAAACTTACGAGACCCGATTGAGATTCGGGTTGTCCTTTTTGGGCACTAAACTATCCGTTGACGGCTGAAAGCGGTCAAAGCCGTAGAACTCATCGAGGCCTTCGTTTTGACAGGTTATGGCTCCCGTAACTCTTAACGAGCAAGAAGTTATGGCCGTCCGAATAATCGATATCTACAGGGTGCAACATCCACGATGCAAGGTGCAACATCCGTCCGAAATGGCGAAACAGTGCCGAGTGAATTTTAGAAATGCGTCCATGGATTTGAAACTGAACAGTACCATGGTGCACCACTCTCCAGTGATGGGAAGTCGAAGACGGGCCACGGTAATCCCATTTTACCGTAAAAATCCACATGTCGAAAAAGCGAAGGGTAAAAAACTTACGAGACCCGATTGAGATTCGGGTTGTCATTTTTGGGCATTAACCTATCCGTTGACGGCTGAAAGCTGTCAAAGCCGTAGAACTCATCGAGGCCTTCGTTTTGACAGGTTATGGCTCCCATAACTCTAATCGAGCCAGAAGTTATGGCCGTCCGAATAATCGATATCTACAGGGTGCAACATCCACGGTGCAAGGTGCAACATCCGTCCGAAATGGCGAAACAGTGCCGTATGACTTTTAGAAATGCGTGCATGGATTTGAAACGGAACAGTACCATGGTGCACCACTCTCCAGCGATGCGAAGTCGAAGACGGGCCACGGTAATCCCATTTTACCGTAAAAATCCACGTGTCGAAAAAACGAAGGGTAAAAAACTTACGAGACCCGATTGAGATTCGGGTTGTCCTTTTTGGGCATTAACCCATCCGTTGACGGCTGAAAGCTGTCAAAGCCGTAGAACTCATCGAGGCCTTTGTTTTGACAGGTTATGTCTACCATAACTCTAATCGGGACAGAAGTTATGGCCGTCCGAATAATCGATATCTACAGGGTGCAACATTCACGGTGCAAGGTGCAACATCCGTCCGAAATGGCGAAACAGTGCTGTACGACTTTTAGAAATGCGTGCATGGATTTGAAATGGAACAGTACCATGGTGCACCACTCTCCAGCAATGGGAAGTCGAAGACGGGCCACGGTAATCCCGTTTTGCCGTAAAAATCCACGAGTCGAAAAGACGAAGGGTAAAAAACTTACGAGACGCGATTGAGATTCTGGTTGTCCTTTTTGGGCATTAATCTATCCGTTGATGGCTGAAAGGATCAAAGCCGTAGAACTTATCGACGCCTTCGTTTTGACAGGTTATGGCTCCCGTAACTCAAAACGAGCCAGAAGTTATGGCCGTCCGATTAATCGATATCCACAGGGTGCAACATCCACGGTGCAAGGTGCAACATCCGTCCGAAATGGCGAAACAGTGCCGTACGACCTTTAGAAATGCGTGCATGGATTTGAAACGGAACAGTACCATGGTGCACCACTCTCCAGCGATGGTAAATCGAAGACCAGCCACCGTAATCCCGTTTTACCGTAAAAATCCACGTGTCGAAAAAACGAAGGGTAAAAAACTTACGAGACCCGATTGATATTCGGGTTGTCCTTTTTGGGCATTAATCTATCTGTTGACGGCTGAAAGCTGTCAAAGCCGTAGAACTCATCGAGGCCTTCATTTTGACAGGTTATGGCTCCCGTAACTCTAAACGAGCCAGAAGTTATGGCCGTCCGAATAATCGATATCTACAGGTTGCAACATCCACGGTGCAAGGCGCAACATCCGTCCGAAATGGCGAAACAGTGCCGTACGACTTTTAGAAATGCATGCATGGATTTGAAACGGAACAGTACCATGGTGCACCACTCTCCATCGATGGGAAGTGGAAGACGGGCCACGGTAATCCAGTTTTTCCGTAAAAATCCACGTGTCGAAAAAACGAAGGGTAAAAAACTTACGAGACCCGATTGAGATTCGGGTTGTCCTTTTTGGGCACTAATCTATCCGTTGACGGCTGAAAGCTGTCAAAGACGTAGAACTCATCGAGGCCTTCGTTTTGACAGGTTATGGCTCTCGTAACTCTAAACAAGCCAAAAGTTATGGTCGTCCGAATAATCGATATCTACAGGGTGCAACTTCCACGGTGCAAGTTGCAACATCCGTCCGAAATGGCGAAACAGTGCCGTACGACCTTTAGAAATTCGTGCATGGATTTGAAATGGAACAGTACAATGGTGCACCACTCTCCAGCGATGGTAAATCGAAGACCAGCCACCGTAATCCCGTTTTACCGTAAAAATCCACTTGTCGAAAAAACGAAGGGTAAAAAACTTACGAGACCCGATTGAGATTCGGGTTGTCCTTTTTAGGCATTAATCTATCCGTTTGTTTGCACCAAAATTGGTCACAACACTCTTCGGGAGTCGTTGAAGAGATAACAGTCAAAAGTATGAACTGAATATGAATATTATCTAACAAAAACTCCAATCAACAGTAAAGAAAATGCGTAGACAAGCGATTTATAGTGGTTCGGCGTGTTGCCTACGTCCACTGTGAAGTTTTTTGATATTTCATTGATTCTCTTTCAATGTTTACAAGTGGTTACAGCGATCAACAGCAAGTTACAACTGGAAATTCGAAATCAGTAGTGAAATTATGATGGAGATATCAATCCGACAGAGTCTGGGCGCTTGAGAGTGAAAAAATCCCGAAGGTCCCCTTTCTGTTGGCTATGGAGCTCTATTTATAGGCGTAGGCTGCTGGTATCTTGCTGAAAACTCGGGAGACCACTTCTGGCACGTGAGGGGGCCCACACGTACGGTCTCGGGAAGTTTGGGCCCACTTTGGCATCGGTTCGAACTCCATTCGAACCGATCAAGAATTCATCCAATCGAGGTGAAATTTGGCGAGGACATTCTTCAACATGTATGCTAGCATATGTGAAAATTTCATGACATTTGGATCAGTAGATTGGGAGATATGATGGGTTCGAAATAGGGTTCACGGCACGGCTGTTTGGTTCGAACCCATGGTTTCGAAACGATGGTTTCGAATCCATCATGGCACGCGACTTCGTGGTGACGTGGAGCGCAAGTTTCGAATCGATCCGGACTTCGCTGCGTGTTGACCGCTTCGACTCCGCATATCTCGGTGATTTCGAACCGATGGAAGACACGTTGGTTGACCCAGTGGGTTCGAATAAGGCAACACAGGATGGGTTCGAACGTGGCATCATGGATGGGTTCGAACATAACTTCAGGGATGGGTTCGAACGAAGCTTATGGATGGGTTCGAAGCATGCATGTCCGATGGTTTCGAAATGAGGCAGCCGAGTATGGATTCGAATCAGCTACTCTCTGATGGGTTCGAGGTCGAGGCATCCCGAGGGTTTCGAAGGTGATGGTTTCGAACTTGATGGGTTCGAAGTGATGGTTTCGAATGGTGCATGATGATGGGTTCGAAGACACCCATCATGGTGGGTTCGAAACCAGTGTGTTCCCTCCAAGTTGAACCGATCATAACTTGAGCATACGAACTCGGATTGACTTGAAATTTGAAATGCTGACTCCTGTGGCCTTTCTTGCAGTGTCCCATCAATTGTAGCTCATTCTAGACTCGGATAAAATTCAGTGATATCCATGGCGAAAGAAAGTACGATCAACCTCTGAGGTGAACGGTCCTTCCTTTTCAATCGCTCTTTTGGTATCGCGGCTTTGCCAAAATGCGGGATAACACCGTTGACGGCTAAAAGCTGTCAACGCCGTAGAACTCATCGAGGCCTTCATTTTGACAGGTTATGGCTCCCGTAACTCTAAACGAGCCAGAAGTTATGGCCGTCCGAATAATCGATATCTACAGGGTGCAACATCCATGGTGCAAGGTGCAACATCTGTCCGAAATGGCGAAAAAGTGCCGTATGACTTTTAGAAATGCGTGCATGGATTTGAAATGGAACAGTACCATGGTGCACCACTCTCCATCTATGGGAAGTCGAAGACGGGCCACTGTAATCCCATTTTACCGTAAAAATCCACGTGTCGAAAAAACGAAGGGTAAAAAACTTACGAGACCCGATTGAGATTCCGGTTGTCCTTTTTGGGCATTAACATATCTGTTGACGGATGAAAGCTGTCAAAGCCGTAGAACTCATCGAGGCCTTCTTTTTGACAGGTTATGGCTGCCGTAACTCTAAACGAGCCAAAAGTTATGGCCGTCCGAACAATCGATGTCTACAGGGTGCAACATCCACGGTGCAAGGTGCAACATCCGTCCGAAATGGCGAAACAGTGCCGTACGACTTTTAGAAATGCGTGCATGGATTTGAAACGGAACAGTACCATGGTGCACCACTCTTCAGCGATGGGAAGTGGAAGACGGGCCACCGTAATCCCGTTTTACCGTAATATTCCACGTGTCGAAAAAACGAATGGTAAAAAACTTACGAGACCCGATTGAGATTCGGGTTGTCCTTTTTGGGCACTAAACTATCTGTTGACGGCTGAAAGCGGTCAAAGCCGTAGATCTCATCGAGGCCTTCGTTTTGACAGGTTATGGCTCCCGTAACTCTTAACGAGCCAGAAGTTATGTCCGTCCGAATAATCGATATCTACAGGGTGCAACATCCACGGTGCAAGGTGCAACATCCGTCCGAAATGGCGAAACAGTGCCGAATGAATTTTAGAAATGCGTGCATGGATTTGAAACTGAACAGTACCATGGTGCACCACTCTCCAGTGATGGGAAGTCGAAGACGGGCCACGGTAATCCCATTTTACCGTAAAAATCCACATGTCGAAAAAGCGAAGGGTAAAAAACTTACGAGACCCGATTGAGATTCGGGTTGTCCTTTTTGGGCATTAACCTATCCGTTGACGGCTGAAAGCTGTCAAAGCCGTAGAACTCATCGAGGCCTTCGTTTTGACAGGTTATGGCTCCCATAACTCTAATCGAGCCAGAAGTTATGGCCGTCCGAATAATCGATATCTACAGGGTGCAACATCCACGGCGCAAGGTGCAACATCCGTCCGAAATGGCGAAACAGTGCCGTATGACTTTTAGAAATGCGTGCATGGATTTGAAACGGAACAGTACCATGGTGCACCACTCTCCAGCGATGGGAAGTCGAAGACGGGCCACGGTAATCCAATTTTACCGTAAAAATCCACGTGTCGAAAAAATGAAAGGTAAAAAACTTACGAGACCCGATTGAGATTCGGGTTGTCCTTTTTGGGCATTAACCTATCCGTTGACGGCTGAAAGCTGTCAAAGCCGTAGAACTCATCGAGGCCTTTGTTTTGACAGGTTATGGCTCCCATAACTCTAATCGGGCTAGAAGTTATGGCCGTCCGAATAATCGATATCTACAGGGTGCAACATTCACGGTGCAAGGTGCAACATCCGTCCGAAATGGCGAAACAGTGCTGTACGACTTTTAGAAATGCGTGCATGGATTTGAAATGGAACAGTACCATGGTTCACCACTCTCCAGCAATGGGAAGTCGAAGATGGGCCACGGTAATCCCGTTTTGCCGTAAAAATCCACGTGTCGAAAAAACGAAGGGTAAAAAACTTACGAGACCCGATTGAGATTCTGGTTGTCCTTTTTGGGCATTAATCTATCCGTTGATGGCTGAAAGGATCAAAGCCGTAGAACTTATCGACGCCTTCGTTTTGACAGGTTATGGCTCCCGTAACTCAAAACGAGCCAGAAGTTATGGTCGTCCGATTAATCGATATCCACAGGGTGCAACATCCACGGTGCAAGGTGCAACATCCGTCCGAAATGGCGAAACAGTGCCGTACGACCTTTAGAAATGCGTGCATGGATTTGAAACGGAACAGTACCATGGTGCACCACTCTCCAGCGATGGTAAATCGAAGACCAGCCACCGTAATCCCGTTTTACCGTAAAAATCCACGTGTCGAAAAAACGAAGGGTAAAAAACTTACGAGACCCGATTGAGATTCGGGTTGTCCTTTTTGGGCATTAATCTATCTGTTGACGGCTGAAAGCTGTCAAAGCCGTAGTACTCATCGAGGCCTTCATTTTGACAGGTTATGGCTCCCGTAACTCTAAACGAGCCAGAAGTTATGGCCGTCCGAATAATCGATATCTACAGGGTGCAACATCCACGGTGCAAGGAGCAACATCCACGGTGCAAGGTGCAACATCTGTCCGAAATGGCGAAACAGCGCCGTACGACCTTTAGAAATTTGTGCATGGATTTGAAACGGAACAGTACCAGGGTAAAAAACTCCCGAGACCCGATTGAGATTCGGATAGTCTTTTTTGGGCATTGTACAATCCATTGACGGCTGAAAGCTGTCAGAGCCGTAGAACTCACTGAGGCCTTCGTTTTGACTGTTATGTCTCCCTTGACTCTAAACGAGCCAGAAGTTATGGCCTTCCGAATAATCGATATCTACATGGTGCAACATCCACGGTGCAAGGTGCAACATCCGTCCGAAATGGCGAAACAGTGTCGTACGACTTTTTGAAATGCGTGCATGGATTTGAAACGGAACGGTACCATGGTGCACCACTCTCCAGCGATGGTAAATCGAAGACCAGCTACGGAATCCCATTTTGCCTAAAAATCCATGTGTCGAAAAAACGAAGGGTAAAAAACTTCCTAGACCCGATGGAGATTCGGATAGTCTTTTTTGGGCATTAAACAATCCATTGACAGCTGAAAGCTGTTAGAGCCATAGAACTCACTGAGGCCTTCTTTTTGACAGGTTACGGCTCCCGTAACTCTAAACGAGCCAGAAGTTATGGCCGTCCGAATAATCGATATCTACAGGGTGCAACATCCACGGTGCAAGGTGCAACATCCGTCTGAAATGGCGAAACAGTGTCGTACAACTTTTTGAAATGCGTGCATGAATTTGAAACGGAAAGGTACCATGGTGCACCACTCTCCAGCGATGGTAAATCGAAGACCAGCCACGGTAATCCCGTTTTACCGTAAAAATCCACGTGTCGAAAAAACGAAGGGTAAAAAACTTCCGAGACCCGATTGATATTCGGATAGTCTTTCTTGGGCATTATACAATCCATTGACTGCCGAAAGCTGTCAGAGCCGTAGAACTCACTGAGGCCTTCCTTTTGACTAGTTATGGCTCTCTTAACTCTAAACGAGCCAGAAGTTATGGCTGTCCGAATAATCGATATCTACAGGGTGCAACATCCACGGAGCAAGGTGCAACATCCGTCCGAAATGGCGAAACAGCGTCGTACGACTTTTTGAAATGCGTGCATGGATTTGAAACAGAACGGTACAATGGTGCGCCACTCTCCAGCATTGGTAAATCGTAGACCAGCCACGGTAATCCCGTTTTATCGTAAAAATCCACGTGTCGAAAAATCGAAGGGTAAAAAACTTCCGAGATCCGATTGAGATTCGGATAGTCTTTTTTAGGCATTATACAATCCATAGACAGCTGAAAGCTGTCAGAGCCGTAGAACTCACTAAGGCCTTCGTTTTGACAGGTTATGGCTCCCGTAACTCTAAACGAGCCAGAAGTTATGGCCGTCCGAATAATCGATATCTACAGGGTGCAACATCCACGGTGCAAGGTGCAACATCCGTCCGAAATGGCAAAACAGTGTCGTACGACTTTTTAAAAGCGTGCATGGATTTGAAACGAAACGGTACCATGGTGCACCACTCTCCAGCGATGGTAAATCGAAGACCATCCACGGTAATCCCGTTTTACCGTAAAAATCCACGTGTCGAAAAAACGAAGGGTAAAAAACTTCCTAGACCCGATTGAGATTCGGATAGTCTTTTTTGGGAATTAAACAATCCATTGACGGCTAAAAGCTGTCAGAGCAGTAGAACTCACTGAGGCCTTCGTTTTGATTGGTTATGGCTCCCGTAACTCTAAACGAGCCAGAAGTTATGGCCGTCCGAACAATCGATATCTACAGGGTGCAACATCCACGGTGTAAGGTGCAACATTCGTTCGAAATGGCGAAACAGTGTCGTACGACTTTTTGAAATGCGTGCAAGGATTTGAAACGGAACGGCACCATGAGGCACCACTCTCCAGCGATGGTAACTCGAAGACCAGCCACGGTAATCCCGTTTTACCATAAAAATCCACGTGTCGAAAAAACGAAGGGTAAAAAACCTCCTAGACCCGATTGAGATTCGGATAGTCATTTTTGGGCAATAAACAATCCATTGATGGCTGAAAGCATCCAGAGCCGTGGAACTCACTGAGGCCTTCGTTTTGACAGGTTATAGCTTCCGTAACTCTAAACGAGCCAGAAGTTATGGTCGTCCGAATAATCGATGTCTACAGGGTGCAACATCCACGGTGCAAGGTGTAACATCCGTCCGAAATGGCGAAACAGTGTCGTACGACTTTTTGAAAAGCGTGCATGGATTTGAAACAGAACGGTACCATGGTGCACCACTCTCCAGCGATGGTAAATCGAAGACCATCCACTGTAATCCCGTTTTACCGTAGAAATCCACGTGTCGAAAAAACGAAGGGTAAAAAACTTCCTAGACCCGACGGAGATTCGGATAGTCTTTTTTGGGCATTAAACAATCCATTGACGGCTGAAAGCTGTCAGAGCCGTAGAACTCACTGAGGCCTTCTTATTGACAGGTTATGGCTCCCGTTACTCTAAACGAGCCAGAAGTTATGGCCGTCCGAATAATCGATATCTACAGGGCGCAACATCCACGGTGCAAGGTGCAACATCCATACGAAATGGCGAAACAGTGTCGTACGACTTTTTGAAATGCGTGCATGAATTTGAAACGGAACGGTACCATGGCGCACCAGTCTCCAGCGATGGTAAATCGAAGACCTGCCACAGTAATCCCGTTTTACCGTAAAAATCCACGTGTCGAAAAAACGAAGGGTAAAAAACTTCCGAGACCCGATTGATATTCGGATAGTCTTTTTTGGGCATTATACAATCCATTGACGGCTGAAAGCTGTCAGAGCCGTAGAACTCACTGAGGCCTTCGTTTTGATTGGTTATGGCTCTCTTAACTCTAAATGAGCCAGAAGTCATGGCCGTCCGAATAATCGATATCTACAGGGTGCAACATCCACGGAGCAAGGTGCAACATCCATCCGAAATGGAGAAACAGCGTTGTACGACTTTTTGAAATGCGTGCATGGATTTGAAATGGAACGGTACCATGGTGCACCACTCTTCAGCGATGGTAAATCGAAGACCAGCCACGGTAATCCAGTTTTACCGTAAAAATCCACGTGTCGAAAAAACGAAGGGTAAAAAACCTCCTAGACCCGATTGAGATTCGGATAGTCATTTTTGGGCATTAAACAATCCATTGATGGCTGAAAGCATCCAGAGCCGTAGAACTCACCGAGGCCTTCGTTTTGACAGGTTATGGCTCTCATAACTCTAAACGAGGTAGAAGTTATGGCCGTCCGAATAATTGAAATCTACAGGGTGCAACATCCACGGAGCAAGGTGCAACATTCGTCCGAAATGGCGAAACAGCGTCGTACGACTTTTTGAAATGTGTGCATAGATTTGACACGGAATGGTACCATGGCGCACCACTCTCCAACGATGGTAAATCGAAGATCAGCCACGGTAATCCCGTTTTACCGTAAAAATCCACGTGTCGAAAAATCGAAGGGTAAAAAACTTCCGAGACCCGATTGAGATTCGGACAGTCTTTTTTAGGCATTAAACAATCCGTTGACGGCTAAAAGCTGTCCGAGCCGTAGAACTCACTGAGGCCTTCATTTTGACAGGTTATGGCTCTCGTAACTCTAAACGAGCCAGAAGTTATGGCCGACCGAATAATCGATATCTACAGGGTGCAACGTCCACTGTGCAAGGTGCAACATCCGTTCGAAATGGCGAAATAGTGTCGTACGACTTTTTGAAATGCGTGCAAAGATTTGAAACGGAACGGTACCATGGTGCATCACTCTCCAGCGATGGTAAATCGAAGACCAGCCACGGTAATCCAGTTTTACCGTAAAAATCCACGTGTCAAAAAACGAAGGGTAAAAAACTTCCGAGACCCGATTTAGATTCGGATAGTCTTTTTTGGGAATTTTACAATCCATTAACGGAAGAAAGCCGTCAGAGCCGTAGAACTTACTGAGACCTTCGTTTTGACAAGTTATGGCTCACTTAACTCTAAACGAGCCAGAAGTTATGGCTGTCCGAATAATCGATATCTACATGGTGCAACATCCACGGTGCAAGGTGCAACATCCGTCCGAAATGGCGAAACAGCGTCGTACGACTTTTTGAAATGCGTGCATGGATTAGAAACGGAACGGTACCATGGTGCACCACTCTCCAGCGATGGTAAATCGAAGACCAGCTACGGTAATCCCGTTTTACCTTAAAATCCACGTGTTGAAAAAACGAAGGGTAAAAAACTTCCTAGACCCGATGGACATTCGGATTGTCTTTTTTGGGCATTAAACAATCCATTGACGGCTGAAAGCTGTCAGAGCCATAGAACTCACTGAGGCCTTTGTTTTGACAGGTTATGGCTCCCGTAACTCTAAACGAGCCAGAGTTATGGCCGTCCGAATAATCGATATCTACAGGGTGCAACATCCACGGTGCAAGGTGCAACATCCGTCCGAAATGGCGGAACAGTGTCATACGACTTTTTGAAATGCGTGCATGAATTTGAAACGGAACGGTACCATGGTGCACCACTCTCCGGCGATGGTAAATCGAAGACCAGCCACGGTAATCCCGTTTTACCGTAAAAATCCATGTGTCGAAAAATCAAAGGGTAAAAAACTTCCGAGACCCGATTGAGATTCGGATAGTCTTTTTTGGGCACTATACAATCCATTGACGGCTGAAACTGTCAGAGCCGTAGAACTCACTGAGGCCTTCGTTTTGAATGGTTATGGCTCCCGTAACTCTAAACGAGCCAGAAGATATGGCCTTCCGAATAATCGATATCTATAGGGTGCAACATCCACGGTGCAAGGTGCAACATCCGTCTGAAATGGCAAAACAGTATCGTACGACTTTTTGAAATGTGTGCAAGGATTTGAAACGGAACGGTACCATGGGGCACCACTCTCCAGCGATGGTAAATCGAAGACCAGCCACGGTAATCCTGTTTTACCGTAAAAATCCAGGTGTCGAAAAAACGAAGGGTAAAAAACCTCCTAGACACGATCGAGATTCGGATAGTCATTTTTGGGCATTAAACAATCCATTGATGGCTGAAAGCATCCAGGGCCATAGAACTCACTGAGGCCTTCGTTTTGACAGGTTAGGGCTCCCGTAACTCTAAACGGGCCAGAAGTTATGGCCGTCCGAATAATCGATATCTACAGGGTGCAACATCCACGGTGCAAGGTGCAACATCCGTCCAAAATGGTGAAACAGTGTCATACGAATTTTTGAAAAGCGTGCATGGATTTGAAATGGAACGGTACCATGGTGCACCACACTCCAGCGATGGTAAATCGAAGACCATCCACGGTAAACCCGTTTTACCATAGAAATCCACGTGTCGAAAAAACGAAGGGTAAAAAACTTTGTAGACCCGATTGAGATTCGGATAGTCTTTTTTGGGCATTAAACAATCGATTGATGGCTAAAAGCTGCCAGAGCCGTAGAACTCATTGAAGCCTTCGTGTTGACAGGTTATGGCTCTCGTAACTCTAAACGAGCCATAAGTTATGGCCGTCCGAATAATCGATATCTACAGGGTGCAACATCCACGGTGCAAAGTGCAACATCCGTCCGCAATGGCGAAACAATGTCGTACGACTTTTTGAAATACGTGCATAGATTTGAAACGGAACGGTACCATGGTGCACCACTCTCCAGCGATGGTAAATCGAAGACCAGCCACGGTAATCCAATTTTACCGTAAAAATCCACGTGTCAAAAAAACGAAGGGTAAAAAAATTCCGAGACCCGATTGAGATTTGGATAGTCTTTTTTGGGCATTTTACAATCCATTGACGGCTAAAAGCCGTCAAAGCCGTAGAACTCACTGAGGCCTTCGTTTTGACTGGTTATGGCTCCCTTAACTCTAAACAAGCCAGAAGTTATGGCTGTCCGAATAATCGACATCTACATGGTGCAACATCCACGGTGCAAGGTGCAACATCCGTCCGAAATGGCGAAACAGCGTCGTACGACTTTTTGAAATGAGTGCATGGATTTGAAACGGAACGGTACCATGGTGCACCACTCTCCAGCGATGGTAAATCGAAGACCAGCCACGGTAATCCCGTTTTACCGTAAAAATCCACGTGTCGAAAAAACGAAGGGTAAAAAACTTTCGAGACCCGATTGAGATTCGGATAGTCTGTTTTGGGCATTATACAATCCATTGACGGCTGAAAGCTGTCAGAGTCATAGAACTCACTGAGTCCTTCGTTTTGACTGGTTATGGCTCCCTTAACTCTAAACGAGCCAGAAGTTATTCCCGTCCGAATAATCGATATCTACAGGGTGCAACATCCATGGAGAAAGTGCAACATCCGTCCGAAATGGCGAAACAGCGTCGTACGACTTTTTGAAATGTGTGCATAGATTTGAAACAGAACGGCACCATGGTGCACCACTCTCCAATGATGGTAAATCGAAGATCAGGCACGGTAATCCCATTTTACCGTAAAAATCCACGTGTCGAAAAAACGAAGGGTAAAAAACTTCCGAGACCCGATTGAGATTCAGATAGTCTTTTTTGGGCATTATACAATCCATTGACGGCTGAAAGCTATCAGACCCGTAGATCTCGCTGAGGCCTTCGTTTTGACTGGTTATGGCTCCCGTAACTTTAAACGAGCCAGAAGTTATGGCCGTCCGAATAATCGATATCTACAGGGTGCAACATCCACGGTGCAAGGTGCAACATCCGTCCGAAATGGCGGAACAGTGTCTTACGACTTTTTGAAATGAGTGCATGGATTTGAAACGGAACGGTACCATGGTGCACCACTCTCCAGCGATGGTAAATCGAAGACCAGCCACGGTAATCCCATTTTACCGTAAAAATCCACGTGTCGAAAAAACGAAGGGTAAAAAACTTTCGAGACCCGATTGAGATTCGGATAGTCTTTTTTGGGCATTGTACAATCCATTGACGGCTGAAAGCGGTCAGAGCCGTAGAAATCACTGAGTCCTTCGTTTCGACTGGTGATGGCACCCGTAACTCTAAACGAGTAAGAAGTTATGGTCGTCCGAATAATCGATATCTACAGGGTGCAACATCCACGGTGCAAGGTGCAACATCCGTCCGAAATGGCGAAACAGTGTCGTACGACATTTTGAAATGCGTGCATGGATTTGAAACGGAACGGTACCATGGTGCACCACTCTCTGGCGATGGTAAATCAAAGACCAGCCACGGTAATCCCGTTTTACCCTTAAAATCCACGTGTCGAAAAAAACGAAGGGTAAAAAACTTTCGAGACCCGATTGAGATTCGGATAGTCTTTTTTGGGCATTGTACAATCCATTGACGGCTGAAAGCTGTCAGAGCCGTAGAACTCACTGAGGCCTTCGTTTTGACTGGTTATGGCTCCCGTAACTCTAAACGAGCCACAAGTAATGGCCGTCCGAATAATCGATATCTACATGGTGCAACATCCACGGTGCAAGGTGCAACATCCGTCCGAAATGGCGAAACAACGTCGTACGACTTTTTGAAACGCGTGCATGGATTTGAAACGGAACGGCACCATGGTGCACCACTCTACAGCGATGGTAAATCGAAGACCAGCCACGGTAATCCCGCTTTACCGTAAAAATCTACGTGTCGAAAAAACGAAGGGTAAAAAACTTCCGAGACCCGATTGAGATTCAGATAGTCTTTTTTGGGCATTATACAATCCATTGATGGCTGAAAGCTGACAGAGCCGTAGAAATCACTGAGGCATTCATTTTGACTGGTTATGGCTCCCGTAACTCTAAACGAGCCAGAAGTTATGGCCATCCGAATAATCGATATCTACAGGGTGCAACATCCACGGTGCAAGGTGCAACATCCGTCCGAAATGGCGAAACAGTGTCGTACGACTTTTTAAAATGCGTGCATGGATTTGAAACGGAACGGTACCATGGTGCGCCACTCTCCAGCGATGGTAAATCGAAGACCAGCCACGGTAATCCCGTTTTACCGTAAAAATCCACGTGTCGAAAAAACGAAGGGTAAAAAACTTTCTAGACCCGATTGAGATTCGGATAGTCAATTTTGGGCATTAAACAATCCATTGACGACTGAAAGAATTCAGAGCCGTAGAACTCACTGAGGCCTTCGTTTTGACAGGTTATGGCTCCCGTAACTCTAAACGAGCCAGAAGTTATGGCCGTCCGAATAATCGATATCTACAGGGTGCAACATCCACGGTGCAAGGTGCAACATACGTCCGAAATGGCGAAACAGTGTCGTACGACTTTTTGAAATGCGTGCATGGATTTGAAATGGAACGGTACCGTGGTTCACCACTCTCCAGCGACGGTAAATCGAAGACCAGCCACGGTAATCCCGTTTTACCGTAAAAATCCACGTGTCGAAAAAACGAAGGGTAAAAAACTTCCTAGACCCGATGGAGATTCGGATAGTATTTTTTGGGCATTAAACAATCCATTGACGGCTAAAAGCTGTCAGAGCTGCAGAACTCACTGAGGCCTTCGTTTTGACAGGTTATGGCTCCCGTAATTCTAAACAAGCCAGAAGTTATGGCCGTCCGAATAATCGATATCTACAGGGTGCAAGGTGCAACATTCGTCCGAAATTGCGAAACAGTGTCGTACGACTTTTTGAAATGCGTGCATAGATTTGAAACGGAATGGTACCATGGTGCGTCACTCTCCAGCGATGGTAAATCGAAGACCAGCCACGGTAATCCAGTTTTACCGTAAAAATCCACGTGTCGAAAAAACGAAGGGTAAAAAACTTCCGAAACCCGATTGAGATTCGGATAGTATTTTTTGGGCATTATACAATCCATTAACAGCTGAAAGCTGTCAGAGCCGTAGAACTCACTGAGGCCTTCGTTTTGACTGGTTATGGCTCCCTTAACTCTAAACGAGCCAGAAGTTATGGCCGTCCGAATAATCGATATCTACGTGGTGCAGCATCCACGGTGCAAGGTGCAACATCCGTCCGAAATGGTGAAACAGTGTCGTATGACATTTTGAAATGTGTGCATGGATTTGAAACAGAACGGTACCATGGTGCACCACTCTCCAGCGATGGTAAATCGAAGACCAGCCACGGTAATCCTGCTTTACCGTAAAAATCCACGTGTCGAAAAAACGAAGGGTAAAAAACTTCCTATACCCGATTGAGATTCAGATAGTCTTTTTTGGGCATTAAACAATCCATTGACGACTGAAAGCTGTTAGAGCCGTAGAACTCACTGTGGCTTCGTTTTGACAGGTTATGGCTCCCGTAACTCTAAACGAGCCAGAAGTTATGGCCGTCCGAATAATCGATATCTACAGGGTGCAACAACCACGGTGCAAGGTGCAACATCCGTCCGAAATGGCGAAACAGTGTCGTACGAATTTTTGAATTGCGTGCATGGATTCGAAACAAAATGGAACCATGGTGCACCACTCTCCATCGATGGTAAATCGAAGACCAGCCACGGTAATCCCGTTTTACAGTAAAAATCCACGTGTCGAAAAAACAAAGGGTAAAAAACTTTCGAGACCCGATTGAGATTCGGATAGTCTTTTTTGGGCATTTTACAATCCATTGACAACTGAAAGCTTTCAAAGCGGTAGAACTCACTGAGGCCTTCGTTTTGACAGGTTATAGCTCCCGTAACTCTAAACGAGCCAGAAGTTATGGCCGTCCGAATAATCGGTATCTACAGGGTGCAACATCCGCGGTGCAAGGTGCAACATCCGTACGAAATGGCGAAACAATGTCGTACGACTTTTTGAAATGCGTGCATAGATTTGAAACGGAACGATACCTTGGTGCACCACTCTCCAGTGATGGTAAATCGAAGACCAGCGACGGTTATCCAGTTTTACCGTAAAAATCTACGTGTCGAAAAAACGAAGGGTAAAAAACTTCCGAGACCCGATTGAGATTCGGATAGTCTTTTTTGGGCATTATACAATCCATTGATGGCTGAAAGCTGTCAGAGCCGTAGACTCACTGAGGCCTTCATTTTGACTGGTTATGGCTCCCGCAACTCTAAACGAGCCAGAAGTTATGGTCGTCCGAATAATCGATATCTATAGGGTGCAACATCCACGGTGCAAGGTGCAACATCCGTCCGAAATGGAGAAACAGTGTCGTACGACTTTTTAAAATGCGTGCATGGATTTGAAACGGAACGGTACCATGGTGCGCCACTCTCCAGCGATGGTAAATCAAAGACCAGCCACGGTAATCCCGTTTTACCGTAAAAATCCACGTGTCGAAAAAACGAAGGGTAAAAAACATCCTAGACCCGATTGAGATTCGGATAGTCAATTTTGGGAATTAAACAATCCATTGATGACTGAAAGAATTCAGAGCCGTAGAACTCACTGAGGTCTTCGTTTTGACAGGTTATGGCTCCCGTAACACTAAACGAGCCAGAAGTTATGGCCGTCCGAATAATCGATATCTACAGGGTGCAACATCCATGGTGCAAGGTGCAACATCCGTCCGAAATGGCAAAACAGTGTCTAACGACTTTTTGAAATGAGTGCATGGATTTGAAACGGAACGGTACCATGGTGCACCACTCTCTAGCGATGGTAAATCGAAGACCAGCCACGGTAATCCCATTTTACCGTAAAAATCCACGTGTCGAAAAAACGAAGGGTAAAAAACTTTCGAGACCCGATTGAGATTCGGATAGTCTTTTTTGGGCATTGTACAATCCATTGACGGCTGAAAGCGGTCATAGCCGTAGAAATCACCGAGTCCTTCGTTTTGACTGGTGATGGCACCCGTAACTCTAAACGAGCCAGAAGTTATGGTCGTCCGAATAATCGATATCTACAGGGTGCAACATCCACGGTGCAAGGTGCAACATCCGTCCGAAATGGCGAAACAGTGTCGTACGACTTTTTGAAATGCGTGCATGGATTTGAAACGGAACGGTACCATGGTGCACCACTCTCTGGCGATGGTAAATCAAAGACCAGCCACGGTAATCCCGTTTTACCCTTAAAATCCACGTGTCGAAAAAAACGAAGGGTAAAAAACTTTCGAGACCCGATTGAGATTCGGATAGTCTTTTTTGGGCATTGTACAATCCATTGACGGCTGAAAGCTGTCAGAGCCGTAGAACTCACTGAGGCCTTCGTTTTGACTGGTTATGGCTCCCGTAACTCTAAACGAGCCACAAGTAATGGCCGTCCGAATAATCGATATTTACATGGTGCAACATCCACGGTGCAAGGTGCAACATCCGTCCGAAATGGCGAAACAACGTCGTACGACTTTTTGAAATGCGTGCATGGATTTGAAATGGAACGGCACCATGGTGCACCACTCTACAGCGATGGTAAATCGAAGACCAGCCACGGTAATCCCGCTTTACCGTAAAAATCTACGTGTCGAAAAAACGAAGGGTAAAAAACTTCCGAGACCCGATTGAGATTCGGATAGTCTTTTTTGGGCATTATACAATCCATTGATGGCTGAAAGCTGACAGAGCCGTAGAAATCACTGAGCCATTCATTTTGACTGGTTATGGCTCCCGTAACTCTAAACGAGCCAGAAGTTATGGCCATCCGAATAATCGATATCTACAGGGTGCAACATCCACAGTGCAAGGTGCAACATCCGTCCGAAATGGCGAAACAGTGTCGTACGACTTTTTAAAATGCGTGCATGGATTTGAAACGGAACGGTACCATGGTGCGCCACTCTCCAGCGATGGTAAATCGAAGACCAGCCACGGTAATCCCGTTTTACCGTAAAAATCCACGTGTCGAAAAAACGAAGGGTAAAAAACTTTCTAGACCCGATTGAGATTCGGATAGTCAATTTTGGGCATTAAACAATCCATTGACGACTGAAAGAATTCAGAGCCGTAGAACTCGCTGAGGCCTTCGTTTTGACAGGTTATGGCTCCCGTAACTCTAAACGAGCCAGAAGTTATGGCCGTCCGAATAATCGATATCTACAGGGTGCAACATCCACGGTGCAAGGTGCAACATACGTCCGAAATGGCGAAACAGTGTCGTACGACTTTTTGAAATGCGTGCATGGATTTGAAATGGAACGGTACCGTGGTTCACCACTCTCCAGCGACGGTAAATCGAAGACCAGCCACGGTAATCCCGTTTTACCGTAAAAATCCACGTGTCGAAAAAAGAAGGGTAAAAAACTTCCTAGACCCGATGGAGATTCGGATAGTATTTTTTGGGCATTAAACAATCCATTGACGGCTGAAAGCTGTCAGAGCTGCAGAACTCACTGAGGCCTTCGTTTTGACAGGTTATGGCTCCCGTAATTCTAAACAAGCCAGAAGTTATGGCCGTCCGAATAATCGATATCTACAGGGTGCAAGGTGCAACATCCGTCCGAAATTGCGAAACAGTGTCGTACAACTTTTTGAAATGCGTGCATAGATTTGAAACGGAATGGTACCATGGTGCATCACTCTCCAGTGATGGTAAATCGAAGACCAGCCACGGTAATCCAGTTTCACCGTAAAAATCCACGTGTCGAAAAAACGAAGGGTAAAAAACTTCCGAAACCCGATTGAGATTCGGATAGTATTTTTTGGGCATTATACAATCCATTAACAGCTGAAAGCTGTCAGAGCCATAGAACTCACTGAGGCCTTCGTTTTGACTGGTTATGGCTCCCTTAACTCTAAACGAGCCAGAAGTTATGGTCGTCCAAATAATCGATATCTACATGGTGCAGCATCCACGGTGCAAGGTGCAACATCCGTCCGAAATGGTGAAACAGTGTCGTATGACATTTTGAAATGTGTGCATGGATTTGAAACAGAACGGTACCATGGTGCACCACTCTCCAGCGATGGTAAATCGAAGACCAGCCACGGTAATCCTGCTTTACCGTAAAAATCCACGTGTCGAAAAAACGAAGGGTAAAAAACTTCCTATACCCGATTGACATTCAGATAGTCTTTTTTGGGCATTAAACAATCCATTGACGACTGAAAGCTGTTAGAGCCGTAGAACTCACTGTGGCTTCGTTTTGACAGGTTATGGCTCCCGTAACTCTAAAAGAGCCAGAAGTTATGGCCGTCCGAATAATCGATATCTACAGGGTGCAACAACCACGGTGCAAGGTGCAACATCCGTCCGAAATGGCGAAACAGTGTCGTACGAATTTTTGAATTGCGTGCATGGATTCGAAACAAAATGGTACCATGGTGCACCACTCTCCATCGATGGTAAATCGAAGACCAGCCATGGTAATCCCGTTTTACAGTAAAAATCCACGTGTCGAAAAAACAAAGGGTAAAAAACTTTCGAGACCCGATTGAGATTCGGATAGTCTTTTTTGGGCATTTTACAATCCATTGACAACTGAAAGCTTTCAAAGCGGTAGAACTCACTGAGGCCTTCGTTTTGACAGGTTATAGCTCCCGTAACTCTAAACGAGCCAGAAGTTATGGCCGTCCGAATAATCGGTATCTACAGGGTGCAACATCCACGGTGCAAGGTGCAACATCCGTACGAAATGGCGAAACAATGTCGTACGACTTTTTGAAATGCGTGCATAGATTTGAAACGGAACGTTACCTTGGTGCACCACTCTCCAGTGATGGTAAATCGAAGACCAGCGACGGTTATCCAGTTTTACCGTAAAAATCTACGTGTCGAAAAAACGAAGGGTAAAAAACTTCCGAGACCCGATTGAGATTCTGATAGTCTTTTTTGGGCATTATACAATCCATTGATGGCTGAAAGCTGTCAGAGCCGTAGACTCACTGAGGCCTTCATTTTGACTGGTTATGGCTCCCGCAACTCTAAACGAGCCAGAAGTTATGGTCGTCCGAATAATCGATATCTATAGGGTGCAACATCCACGGTGCAAGGTGCAACATCCGTCCGAAATGGAGAAACAGTGTCGTACGACTTTTTAAAATGCGTGCATGGATTTGAAACGGAACGATACCATGGTGCGCCACTCTCCAGCGATGGTAAATCAAAGACCAGCTGTTTGCGTAAAAAATGGCCGCAAACACCCAAAGTCGTGAAAGTACCAGTGTATGAATATAATTCAGCGATATTCAAACACAAATTACAGATCTCAGCAAATAACCCAAATATGTTTGCACAAAAGATGATCAAACAACTCCAAGTCGTATGAATTAGTTGATTTTATGTTGTTCGTATTGATTTAGGTGGTGTATGCAAATACGTAAAAAGTAGGGGCTAAACTGTAAAAGACACACAGATTTATAGTGGTTCGGCCAAAGTGTGCCTACGTCCACTTTATATGTTATTCTCCTTTTCCAATCCGATTACAAGTACAAAGCTTGTAGTACAAGTGTATGAAAGTTGTTTGAAAGTTCCTTCCAGGTTTGAGCTCTCAAACTTGTCTCCCATTGTTGTACCCCTGCCCCTCTATTTATAGAGTCAGGCTGGGGGCAGAGGTCTTGGATGTATGTAGCTGCTGGTGGGCCTGGGCTGAAGCAATCTGACCTGGCAGCGTTCTGGTTCGGCGGTGAATGGTAACATGGGTGATTCGGCAGGTAGTGGAGATAGGGGTTCGGTGGTAGGTTGGATCGGTGGTAGCATGGTGGTAGCATGGTTCGGTGGTAGCATGGTTCGGTGGTAGCCTGGTTCGGTGGTAGCCTGGTTCGGCTATGCTTGGTTCGGTAGTTGTAGGCTAGGAGGAGTGCCGGTCCGGTGATGGATGGTGGACCGGCAGTGGGTGGACCGGTAGTGGGAGAGAATGGTTGGTCGGTCCGGTGAGGCTCTGGACCGGTGGAGGCTGGCTTTGGTTCGGTAGGAGGGGAAGTGGAGTTGGTTCGGTGGTGAGAGGGGGATGCCGAATGATCTTCACTTGGGAGTGCCGAATGGACTAAGGGAAGGCCGGATGTGATTTTACTTTACACTACCGAATGTAACTTTAAACCCTTGATACCGAATGGAGTTTTATCCTTGAACCATGAGTGAAATCCCGACCTCCATCATTCCTTGTCGATATTCCAGTTTTGACCAAAAAATGGGATAACACTTTGCCCCCCAAAACATGCCTTGTGATAACAAGGCGTGTTTTGAATAGTTCCGAATCCAATATCCAAAGTTCATAGCCATATTGCCAGAGTAGATCATCCCTGACTGCTCCGAGTCGATATCCAGTTCCAAATCCAACAACCAAAGCTTGAGCCAATTCCATGTCCATCCGAACTCGACAACCGAGTCCCAAACCATCCTTATCCAATAGCCAACAACCGAATCCAGGACCTCTCTGGGTCGATATCCAAATTTATAACCTCTCCGGGCTCTTGCCAAGCGCAATCCACACTTGACGGTCGTGATCCAGTGTCCCTGGACGTTAAGCTAGCCTCCTTGTGTTCTTGTCGAGCGTAATTCACACTTGACGATCTTGGTCCAGTGTCCCTGGACGTTGAGCTAACCTCTCCGGGTCCTTGCCAAGCGCAATTCGCACTTGACGATCTTGGTCCAGTGTCCCTGGACGTTGAGCTAACCTCTCCGGGTTCTTGCCAAGCGCAATCCACACTTGACGACCTTGGCCCAGTGTCCCTGGGCGCTGTACAATGCCATGGCTTAAGTCCTAAGCCGAATCCTGGTCTCTCCGGACCCTTGCCGAGCATAGTCCATACTCAACGACCTGAAAATAACGATTGATAATATAGGGCCTAAGTCCTAGGCCGAATCCTGGTCACTCCGGACCCTTGCCGAGCATAGTCCATACTCGACGACCTGAATGAGTCAATTTACCACGTTCGGGCAAAGCGACTCACCCCTTGTCAGGCATAATCCATACCTGACGACCGTTTATCAAAAGTCAGATAAAAATCCAATCAAAATCCAATTCAACATCCAAATCCAAAATCCAAATCCAAAATCCAAATCCAAAATCCGAATCCAAAACCAGAAAACCAGAAATCCAACCCAGCATCCAAAACCGAAAACGATCATCCAAAGGAAAATCCAAATCAAAAAGCAAGAAAAACCAGGAGCTCAATCGAAGCTCCAAAATCGAAAACCAAAAAGAAAAGCAGTGTCCAATCCAAAAGCAAAAGATAAATTTCACAAACCACAGCATCGCAATTTATTATCATTCAGAGCATGCCTAGGGGCTATCTCCGTCCCCGTACATGTGTAAATGACTTGGTTGCTTGCCAATAGTTTGCTACTTATTTCATATTAACCTGGTCAAGGGATGATCAACCGACCATCATTCCTGGGCCTCCCACCATCGTAGCTTGAGGTAGGCGGCAGTTGCTCCTGCCTCGCCGTTGCATCCCGAGGTCCAACATATTGTGGCAGTTGTCCATTCCTTACATGTTCCTCAATTATGTCCTTTAAGTGCCTGCAGCTGTTGGTGTCGTGTCCATCCAAATCATGGAAGAGGCAGTGCCTTCCTGATGTCCTTTCCCGTTCTTCGGTCTCTTGACATGAACCCGAAACTGTCCCAGAAACCTTTCCACCAATTCCCTCCAAGTCCCGATAGATCCTTCTTCCAGCTGCCTGAACCACATCGCAGCTAAGTCCGTCAAGTACAAAGGGAAGCATCGGGCCATCACCTCCTCTGATGCCCCCAGCACCTCCATGTGTCTAGTGTATCTCATCAAGTGATCCGTAGGGTCTTCCTTGCCATTGTATACCTCCACGCTAGGTAGCTTGAACTTAGGTGGGTTCTGAGCCATCCTTATTTCCCGAGTGAACGGACTCCTGTTTACTCCTTCCAAGTCTCCGTTGGTCAAACCACCTCGCACAGTCTTCCTGATTATATCTACCAATCCACCGTTGTCTGTCGGGGGTTGCCCCCGAGGGAACTCCGGTACATACTCTTCGTGTGGCTCGTTAGCAGCAACGTTGGTTCTAGCCTGTTGAACTCCTTCCAAAGGTTCTCCTGTGTTGAATCCCGTGGGCCTGCCCCCAAGCCCTTGTTGATTGCTACCTGGCTCCGTATCTTGTCCTTCGTTGGGTTCCATAACCCTAGCTTCTTGTCCTGCATCCATAGCCGTTGTAGCTGCTCCTAAATTCTGCATCCCTGCAGCTCTCATTTGCTCCAAGAAAGTTTGCATCATTTCCTGTTGACTTTTCAGCAACCTCTCTTGCAGTGAATTTGTTATGGCTTCCATTTCATCCCGGGTTATGTAGATCGAAGCCGGTCCTTCCTCACCTCCGGAGGATGCTTGTTGACTTCCTCCTTGTTGGCTTCTCTCAGCCCTTAGCCTTCTACTGTTTTGCCTAGTCATCGTCTTCCAAATCTAAACCTCTATCCGATGTAGCGGGAGCTGGTTCTTCTCAGTGAAAGCACCAAAATGTTTGCGTAAAAAATGGCCGCAAACACCCAAAGTCGTGAAAGTACCAGTGTATGAATATAATTCAGCGATATTCAAACACAAATTACAGATCTCAGCAAATAACCCAAATATGTTTGCACAAAAGATGATCAAACAACTCCAAGTCGTATGAATTAGTTGATTTTATGTTGTTCGTATTGATTTAGGTGGTGTATGCAAATACGTAAAAAGTAGGGGCTAAACTGTAAAAGACACACAGATTTATAGTGGTTCGGCCAAAGTGTGCCTACGTCCACTTTATATGTTATTCTCCTTTTCCAATCCGATTACAAGTACAAAGCTTGTAGTACAAGTGTATGAAAGTTGTTTGAAAGTTCCTTCCAGGTTTGAGCTCTCAAACTTGTCTCCCATTGTTGTACCCCTGCCCCTCTATTTATAGAGTCAGGCTGGGGGCAGAGGTCTTGGATGTATGTAGCTGCTGGTGGGCCTGGGCTGAAGCAATCTGACCTGGCAGCGTTCTGGTTCGGCGGTGAATGGTAACATGGGTGATTCGGCAGGTAGTGGAGATAGGGGTTCGGTGGTAGGTTGGATCGGTGGTAGCATGGTGGTAGCATGGTTCGGTGGTAGCATGGTTCGGTGGTAGCCTGGTTCGGTGGTAGCCTGGTTCGGCTATGCTTGGTTCGGTAGTTGTAGGCTAGGAGGAGTGCCGGTCCGGTGATGGATGGTGGACCGGCAGTGGGTGGACCGGTAGTGGGAGAGAATGGTTGGTCGGTCCGGTGAGGCTCTGGACCGGTGGAGGCTGGCTTTGGTTCGGTAGGAGGGGAAGTGGAGTTGGTTCGGTGGTGAGAGGGGGATGCCGAATGATCTTCACTTGGGAGTGCCGAATGGACTAAGGGAAGGCCGGATGTGATTTTACTTTACACTACCGAATGTAACTTTAAACCCTTGATACCGAATGGAGTTTTATCCTTGAACCATGAGTGAAATCCCGACCTCCATCATTCCTTGTCGATATTCCAGTTTTGACCAAAAAATGGGATAACACCAGCCACGGTAATCCCGTTTTACCATAAAAATCCACGTGTCGAAAAAACGAAGGGTAAAAAACATCCTAGACCCGATTGAGATTCGGATAGTCAATTTTGGGCATTAAACAATCCATTGATGACTGAAAGAATTCAGAGCCGTAGAACTCACTGAGGTCTTCGTTTTGACAGGTTATGGCTCCCGTAACACTAAACGAGCCAGAAGTCATGGCCGTCCGAATAATCGATATCTACAGTGTGCAACATCCACGGTGCAAGGTGCAACATCTGTCCGAAATGGCGAAACAGTGTCGTTTGACTTTTTGAAATGCATGCATGGATTTGAAACGGAACGGTACCGTGGTGCACCACTCCCCAGCGATGGTAAATCGAAGACCAGCCACGGTAATCCCGTTTTACCGTAAAAATCCACGTGTCGATAAAACGAAGGGTAAAAAACTTCCTATGCCCGATGGAGATTCGGATAGTATTTTTTGGGCATTAAACAATCCATTGACGGCCGAAAGCTGTCAGAGCTGTAGAACTCACTGAGGCCTTCGTTTTGACAGGTTATGGCTCCCGTAACTCTAAACGAGCCAGAAGTTATGGCCGTCCGAATAAACGATATCTACAGGGTGCAACGTCCACGGTGCAAGGTGCAACATCCGTCCGAAATGGCGAAACAGTGTCGTACGACTTTTTGAAATGCATGCATAGATTTGAAACGGAATGGTACCATGGTGCATCACTCTCCAGCGATGGTAAATATCGAAGAACAACCACGGTAATCCAGTTTTACCGTAAAAAGCCACGCGTCGAAAAAACGAAGGGTAAAAAACTTCCGAAACCCGATTGAGATTCAGATAGTCTTTTTTGGGCATTATACAATCCATTGACACCTGAAAGCTGTTTGAGCCGTAGAATTCACTGAGGCCTTCGTTTTGACTGGTTATGGCTCCCTTAACTCTAAACGAGCCAGAAGTTATGGCCGTCCGAATAATCGATATCTACATGGTGCAGCATCCGCGGTGCAAGGTGCAACATCCGTCTGAAATGGTGAAACGGTGTCGTACGACATTTTGAAATGTGTGCATGGATTTGAAACAGAACGGTACCACGGTGCACCACTCTCCAGCGATGGTAAATCGAAGACCAGCCACGGTAATCCCGCTTTACCGTAAAAATCCACATGTCGAAAAAACGAAGGGTAAAAAACTTCCTAGACCCGATTTAGATTCAGATAGTCTTTTTTGGACATTAAACAGTCCATTGACGGCTGAAAGCTGTTAGAGCCGTAGAACTCACTGAGGCCTTCGTTTTGATAGGTTATGGCTCCCGTAACCCTAAACGAGCCAGAAGTTATGGTCGTCCGAATAATCGATATCTACAGGGTGCAACAACCACGGTGCAAGGTGCAACATCCGTCCGAAATGGCGAAACAGTGTCGTACGACTTTTTGAAATGCGTGCATGGATTTTAAACGGAACGGTACCGTGGTGCACCACTCTCCAGCGATGGTAAATCGAAGACCAGCCGCGGTAATCCCGTTTTGCCGTAAAAATCCACATGTCGATAAAACGAAGGGTAAAAAACTTCCTAGACCCGATGGAGATTCGGATAGTCTTTTTTGGGCATTAAACAATCCACTGACGGCTGAAAGTTGTCAGAGCTGTAGAACTCACTAAGGCCTTCGTTTTGACAGGTTACGGCTCCCGTAACTCTAAACGAGCCAGTAGTTATGGCCGTCCGAATAATCGATATCTACAGGGTGCAACATCCACTGTGCAAGGTGCAACACCCGTCCGAAATGGCGAAACAGTGTCGTATGACTTTTTGAAATGCGTGCATGGATTTGAAATGGAACAGTACCGTGTGTTGGGCAAATTCTCGCCCAGAAGATCTCGAGACCAAGGAATCACAGTTTCACCCGGGTTCGCAACCACATCATTCGGCAAACACATGGCTCGATACAAGCATGGAAGTCAATCCGGCATTCCCACTCGGCATAAGCTCATCCGGTATTCTCATCCGGTCAAACCTCATCCGGTCCTCCACCAAACAACCGGTCCAGAGACCACTGCCGAACCAAACCATCTCCGCTTCACTACCGAACCACACTTTCCTCAATATACCACCGAACCAACATGCCACCGGACCATAGCCTCTTCTCCACAACCGGTCCAAACAAGCACCGAACCAAGCTTCGCCTACCCACCTACCGAACCACCTCACTACCGAATACACACCTACCACCGGACCACTCCTACCACCGGTCCAAGCTCCTTGCCGAATGAGGCCTCGCCGAACCAGATAACTACCAGGCCAGATTGCTTCAGCCCGGACCCACCAGCAGCTATATACATTCAGGACCCCTGCCCCCAGCCTCACTCTATAAATAGAGGGGCAGGGGTACAACAATGGCAGACAAGTTTGAGAGCTCAAGCACGGAAGGAACTTTCAAACTACTTTCATATACTTGTACACAAAGCATTGTACTTGTAATCTGAAACAAAGAAGATAATAACATATAAAGTGGACGTAGGCACGTTCTGGCCGAACCACTATAAATCTGCGTGTCTTTTACATTTCAGCCCCTGCTTTTTTCATGTTTACATAACTCATCTGAATCATTAAGAATCACGTAAAATCAACTAAATCGCACGACTTGGAGGTGTTTGCCCATTTTTTGCGCAAACATTTTTGGTGCTTTCACTGAGAATCTCGAACTCGAAGCTTCAGCTTCCCTCATTCAAACCTTCTTTCCCAATAGCATCCTTCATTGCCTAGGAAACATGACTTCCAAACTTAGAAAAGACGCCAACAAGGGAAAGAACGCTACAACTAGCAGCGCTCCAAATCCAGTGGATCCAGATCAAGAGAACCAACCCACTACAGCAGCAGTGCCACATGTAGATCAGGCAATTCCAACAGCCCCTGCCGCGGAACAACCGGCAGTAATCACTAGAGCAGACCTAGACAGAGTTGTGGTGGAAGTAACTGATCGCTTTGCATCCCAACAAGAAGCTTTGGTGAACCAACTCATGTCATGCTTGAGGGATGTCGAAGAATCCAACCGCAACACTGAATCATGGGATGAATCTCAATCTGGAGGATCTCGGAGACCGCAAAGGTCTTCCCTCTTCGAGGAAGCCATCAACAGGAACAACAATGATAGGGGCCGCGCCCGGACTCAGCCCGAACTCCGACTCGAGGAAGCGCTTGGAACCGAACCCAGCGGGGAGGGGGGGCGCCAGGCGAGGGTCGGATGTAGCTGAGCCGGTCATGCCACCTAATCATAGAAACCCCGCTGAACGGAGCCGAGCTAGAACCCAGCCCGAAGTTGACCCCATGGAAATGCCCGAAACAGAACCTCACAGGGGAAGATCAAGGCAGGGGGCAACTGTAGCTGGTCCTAGCATGCATCCGAGCAGCCAGAGGCAACCACTTGATAACGTCAGAAGTGATAGACTATACCATCCCTACAGGTCATCTGGACGAGACCGATCTCGCAGGGAAGAACCAAGTTCATTTCTATCTGCTCCAAATTCTGATGAAAGAATGGCACGGCTATTCAGAGAATGTGTCCAACGGGAGCAAAGGGACCGAGGAATAGGCGCTAGGGTCACCAGCCCCTTTACCCGCAATATCGAAACTGCCATCACCCCCCGGGAATGGAAAATGCCAACCATGGAACCTTACAAGGGAACTTCCGACCCCATCGTACACTTACAAAGATACACCCAGCATATGCTCATGAGCGGAGCAACAGAAGGGGTACTGTGTAAATGCTTTCCGCTATTCCTAGCAGATCTAGCTACCTCCTGGTTCTGCCATCTACCCCAAGGATCTATCAGCTCATGGGAGATGTTGAAAGAAAGGTTCATTAGCCAGTTCCGCATCCATGTAGAACAACCCAAGGATGCTTATTCTCTATCCAAAGTTAAACAGAAATCCGGAGAGACACTGCAACAATATCTAACTCGGTTCAACGCCGCAGCGGCCGCAGTCCAAGATGCCGATGAGAAACTCACCCTAATGGCCCTCTGTAGCGGTGTACATCCAGATACCAAGTTCGCAAGAAGACTAACTAAGGAAAAACCAGCTACTTTACCTGATTTCTTCCATGAAGCTGGAAAGTATATGAGACTTGAAAACGCCGCCACTGAGAGGTAGCCAGGGCAACAAGGTAAGACAACTTCGGACAAGGTTCCCGCTGCAGCCAAGGACACTCGAAGAAATGAATCTAGAGACAATGCTGGGGGCAGGAAAGTTGAAAAACGCCAATATCGACCAGGACCGAGATTTGACTCCTACACTCCTTTGAATGAAACAATCGAAAACATCTTTCTCGCCACTCAGGGCAAACTCGGATACAAGCCCCCCCCCCCCCCCCCCCCCCCCCCGCACAAGAAAGAATCTGATAACGCACTCAAGTCTGGAAAGTTCTGCCGCTTCCATGAATCCCACGGACATGACACCAATGAATGCCACCATCTCCGGGACTTGATCGAAGAACACATCAGAAGAAGAAGGCTGGAACGCTATGTGAAACGTCAGAACAGGACTCCAACCCCTGCTAATGAAAACTCAAAGCGACCCCTTCCAGAAGTAGGCGAAGGGAATCGCAACACCAGTGGCTCTAGTCAAGAGAAGATAGTGGTCCATACCATCTCGGGAGGACCACACATCGCCGACAGAAGCTGGGCAGAGATGGAATGATACGGCAAGTCACTTAGAAATGCTGAAGGCTATGTTAGCTCCATTATGGAAGAACGCCACCCGAAACGGAAAGAGAGTGACGACATCATATTCAGTAGGCGTGATTTAGAAGGAAGACAATATCCGCATATGGATCCCATGGTCATCTCTGCCTGGTTCGGTCCAGCTAAAGTTTTCCGAATTCTAATAGACATAGGAAGCTCCGTAAATATTCCTGTTCAAGCATGCTTTCGACAAAATGAAACTGCCAATGAAGGATGTGTCTCCCTGCAACAAACCCCTGCACGGTTTCACTAGAGATGCGAAAATGCCCCTCGGGCAACTTGACCTCTTCGTCGAAATAGAAAGTCATCCCCGCTCCGTTGTGCGAAAACAAACGTTCGTACTAATAGAAAACCACTCGGCCTACAACGCCTTCTTGGGAAGACCAGCCTTGTCTGACTTCCAAATTGTCCTAGCCCCGTGGTGCCTAAAGATGAAATTCCCAACAGATGACGGAATAGGAGAAGTTGAAGGAGATCAAGACGCCGCTCGAGATTGCTATGTAACTGAACTTCGCAATATCCATAGAAAGAATAAAGGGAAAGATGCAGAGACTACTCTCTGCATGAAAAGCTTGGAAGCATAGCAACTAAAGAAAGCCCCTCCTCTTCGATACACCAGCGATCCTTTCAATGAACTAGACCCCAGGGATAAGGAGGAGGAGGCTACCGCTGAGCCTGCAGAGGCCATGGAATTCGTATCTGTAGACAAACATGATTCAAACAGACTATTAAAAATAGGATCTCAGCTAAAAACAGAATTGAAGGATCAACTCATCGACTTTCTCCGCCACAACATAGATGTATTTGCGTGGACACATGCCGATATGACAGGAATCTCCCCAGACATAGCATGCCACATGCTGAACATCGATCCCACCAGGGCACCGATAAAGCAGAAAAAGAGAAGCATGGGAGCAGAACGATCAACAGCCCTTGACGAGGAAGTAAAGAACCTACTTGCTAATGACTTCATACGAGAAGCCATCTACCCCGAGTGGATAGCTAACCCGGTACTAGTAAAGAAAGCTAAAGGGAAGTGGCGAACGTGCATTGATTTCTCCAACTTAAATGACGCTTTCCCGAAAGACTACTTCCCGCTTCCCCGAATCGATCAACTTGTGGACAGCACTGCCGGGCACGAACTTTTATCTTTTATGGACGCATACTCCGGATACAACCAGATTCCCATGCACGCTCCCGATCAAGACCACACTAGCTTCATCACTGACCGGGGATTATATTGTTACAAAGTCATGCCTTTTGGACTCAAAAATGCCGGAGCCACCTATCAACGCCTCGTCAACAAGATGTTCGCGGAATTAATAGGACGAACTATGGAAGTATATGTGGATGACATGTTGGTAAAGTCCAGGAAAGCCGACAATCATGTAAGCCACCTGAGCGAGATGTTTCAGGTACTTCGCCGATATGGAATGAAGCTGAATCCTCTAAAGTGCTCCTTCGGAGTGTCATCGAGAAAATTCTTAGGATTCATTGTCCATTCCAGAGGAATTGAAGCAAACCTTGAACAAATCCGGGCTCTAAAAGAAATAAGGATACCTTCCACCCGAAAAGAAATGCAGAGCTTAAACGGAAAGGTGGCCGCCCTAAGCAGATTCATTTCCAAAGCAACTGACAAATGCGTCCCTTTCTTCGAAGCTCTCAAGAAAGACAAAGGAAAGTTCGAGTGGACCGATGAATGCTTAAAAGCCTTCCTTAACCTGATCGAACACCTTCAGAAACCACCAGTACTCTCAACTCCGAACGAAGGCGAAGAGCTATACCTATACCTCGCTGTATCATCTCAAGCTTTAAGCGCTGCCCTAGTAAGAGAAGAAGACCGCACGCAACGCCCGGTGTACTTTATAAGTAAGAGATTTACGGGGGCAGAAGCCAGATATCCTAAACTTGAGAAATTGGCATATTGTTTATTGATCGCGTCACGAAAACTACGACACTACTTCCATTCTCACTCCATCAGAGTTCTAACCGATCAGCCACTAAGACAGGTGCTCCATCGTCCTGACACTTTTGGACGACTCCTCAAATGGTGCATTGAACTAAGTCAGTATGACATCACCTACCATCCTCGCACTGCTATCAAAGGGCAAGCCCTGGCCGATTTCATTGCCGAATTCACTACCAACGAAGGCAAGGATCAGTTTGAAATAGCAAAAAACATCAAGTGGAACCTCTTTGTAGATGGAGCATCGAACGAACAAGGCTCGGGGGCAGGTATTGTGATAATCACCCCCAGGGGAAGAAAGCTGTACTATGCATTAAGGTTGGAATTCGCGGCCACTAACAACGATGCGGAGTACGAGGCAGTAATAGCGGGATTGGAGCTTGCCTTAGAAATTGGAGTCAATTCTTTATGTCTTCATAGTGATTCTCAACTTATTGTAAACCAAGTACTAGGAGAATTCCAGACACGAGGAGAACGACTCACAGCATACCTAAAGAAAACCAAACTACTGCTCGACCAATTGGACCATTATCTAATCAAACACATTCCTCGAGAAGATAACCAAGAGGCCGATGAACTAGCAAAGCAAGCTAGTATGAAGAATAGCACCATTTCCGGAGCACTAGCCATTTCAAGGCAGCTAGCCCCAAGTTTTGAACAAGTGAATCTGATAACTACAATTGAAGAAGCAACTTGGATGACTCCTATCCGGAAATATTTGCAGGATGGCACACTACCAGACAAACGTGATGAAGTCAGGAGAATTTTGAGGAAAGCTCCACACTACACAATACAAGAAGGCATCCTCTATCGGCGTGGCTTCTCTAGCCCCTTATTTAGATGCGTCGCTGGAAGGGAAGCCAAGGAAATCTTATACAACATCCATCAAGGAAGTTGCGGAGATCACACTGGAGGGCAGACTCTAGCGAAAAAGATACTCCGATATGGATATTACTGGCCCACACTAAACAAAGACGCCTTAGACTTCGTCAAGAGATGCGACAGATGTCAGAAATTTGCCAAGATTCCTCGACTACCCACAAATGAGATTACTCAAATGACCAGCCCTTGTCCCTTTGCTGTATGGGGAATTGATTTAATTGGCGAACTACCAACGGGCAGGGGCGAGGCCAAATATGCTATAGTGGCAGTCGATTATTTCACCAAATGGGTGGAAGCGGAACCCCTAAATAAAATATCTTCAGCAAAAGTTATCAACTTCTTGATCAAAAATATTCTGTGCAGGTACGGAGTACCACTCAAGATCATATCAGACAACGGACTCCAATTTGACAGCGAAGAATTCGCCGACTGGTGCCAAGAGCATGGAATTCATAAAAGCTTCTCATCAGTAGCTTATCCTCAGGCAAACGGACAAGTCGAAGCTGTCAACAAAATTCTCAAAACCCTAATCAAGAAGAAACTTGAAAAGTCAAAAGGCGCTTGGGTGGACGAACTTCCTACGGCACTTTGGGCCTACCGCACATCTTTCAGAACATCAACGGGACATACTCCTTTCTCTTTGGCATACGGATCGGAGGCGATGCTCCCTGTTGAGACTATTGTTCCTTCCCATCGTAGGATCCACTACAATCCAGAAGAAAACGAAGAACTCCTCCTCATGTCTTTGGATCTGATTGAGGAAAGGAGAAACGATGCAGCTCTCAAAGCAGCCGCTCACAAACAAAAGGTGGCAGCACTACACAACTCCAAAGTCAAACATCGCATCTTACAAGAAGGAGATCTTGTCCTCAGGCGAATCTTTCCGCGCCCCGGGGCACTGGACCCCATCTGGGACGGACCATATGTAATTCATAAAGACCTCCACAACGGAGCTTATATTTTGTCAACAGTGGACGGAGAGGTGTTCCAGAGGGCATGGAACATCCGACACCTTCGTCGATACTTTTCTTAACTTGTACTGCCCATATGAAGTGAATTAACAAAGAGAATCAGTGGACGTAGGCATTTCCATGCCGAACCACTTTAAAAAATCTTGTCTCTTTTTAACTTGTTCCTTTATATCTGGGCTGCTTGTTAAGCTTTATCCTTTTCTGTTGAACAAAATCTTATGGCATCTCCACTCAAGGCGCACCACGGCCTCATCTGGACAAGGCCTATCAGGTACGCTATGATTCTATGCACTCGCCAATGAGACTCTTTTGCTCCAGCATCCCTCTGCTGCGGGTTAACTCATCGCTCGCGCCTGCCCTCAAAGCCAACTGTAATGAGCCGATTATAAGTCATCATAAAGGCCGATTATAGCCGATGGCAGCCCATTACGGCGTTCGGCTCGCCGGTAACTGTGAACCTACTTTAAGCCCCAACATAAGGTGTGGCCAGCCAGGGGTAGTTCACGGCCAATGGCACCCATGCTAGCCGGCCACGGTAAATCGAATAATACCCACGATTATGGACCATAATGGTTCGGGTAGTTACCGTGCACGATCTCGGCTCCGATGTGTCTTAAGTGCGGCTGTGGTAAAAAAGAAAACTCCCCGCGGAGGCGTAAGATGGGTGACAAATGTCTCCAAGACCCACAGCTAGGGAAAGTGACTACAAAACCCGTTTGCCACGAACTTAAGCACATCGACGGCCTTCCGTGACTGGAAGTTTTACTTTTTCTATATTTCCATTTCATTTAAATACTTTTCCCCTATCCTGCATAACAAACTCTAAAGTACAGGAAACCGAACAGGGAGCGTTCACTCATGAGAATCTAAGCCCGCATACTGGGTGGCAAGGTACTCGGATATATTCATGATCAGTTACACAAGATGCTCAAAACTACTGCCTGCAAGTAAAACATGAAGGGCGGTACTCTCTTCTCTTATACATAGATGCATAACTATAGCTTATTCATATGTCACACCAACATTGCAAAACATGAAATTATATTTCAAGCAAAGGCTTAACATCAAACACAACTAAAATCACAGGCATATACATGGTTATACTCCTCACGCAGCACATCAAAATGACAACAGCGTTTAAACATAACAAAATCAACTTATATTATGAAATCACACCAAGTTATTCTCTGCAAATAATATTATTACGGTCACATCAATGTTTTGGACTAACGTAAACAACAGTAAAAAAGAAATAAAAAGCGGCCGAATCCGGACGAGTAACCAGCTGCGTCCACACTCCATCACCAACTTCCCAAGCCTATTTGGCCGCAGGGCCGGAACCCCCAGCATGTTGATCGGAAGTTCTACCTGTCCAATTCAGAAAAGGAATCCATTAAACAAACGATAAACAATCAAGTCATGGAAACCCAGAAAGAAAAGGAAAAGTGAAGAATAACTCACCAGCGTCCGCCGCTTGATCCTCATCCTCCAGTTGCACACCCGCTTCCTCCGCGGCGAGCAACCGCATCCCCTCCTTCACCGCCACTTGCTCCTCTTTCGAGAACTGAGCAATGACCACATCCAGACTAAAAGCCACTCCACCTTCCTTACCCGCATCGACCCTGGCCTCCTCTAAAGCTCGAAGATATATCTTGGCCATGACCCGGGGATAGTCATCCATCCAAGACAAGCTGCCCTCCTTCCAAGTGCGGAAGTACATGTCCTGCAGCATCTCGTCCATCATCCCCTCATTCTCCTCAAACTCCCTCACCCGGGCCTCGGAAGCCTGCAACTTGGCGACAGCGACATCCCTCTCTGATCGGTATCTCAAGCAGTCAGCCTAGAGAGACCTCCTCATCTCCTCCATCTCCTCCTTTAACTTAACTTGAGCCATCTCCGCGGCCTCAAGCCTCCCAGACAACTCCTCTACCTGCTCGAGATCCGCATTCCGAACCTCATCCACTGTCGTAATGGCCATGTCGATCCGCTCCTAACAGGTGGCCTCCATCTTCCGTAATTCCGCCCTACTTGCCTTTTCCATGGTCTCTTTCAGACGCCTGGAGGCTTCCTCGTGCCGAGAAATCTGAACAGCTTGACTGGCAAGCTGTTCGGCCTGATCAGCAACCTTCAGCCGCAACCGAATATTAGCACTTCCAATCTCCTCCCCGGCCTTAACCAATTGAGCATGATACTTCATTAACTTCTTGGTCTCCTCGGCCACCCGATCAATATTAGCCTTGGCCTCGTCTCCCATGGTAACTACCCGAGTGGTAAGCAGATCAAGATCTAGAGACTCAGCCTCGTCTAACACTCGTACCATGGGGTTGCGGGGAAGGAGGTGTTCACCCGTGGCCTCATCAAATGAAATATCCCGAGAGCTTGGATCTAAATCAGGATGACCGGCAAAGGGGTCACGGGGCACGTCAGGACGCCTTATGCGGATAACTGTAGGATTCTTGGAAGGAGGTGGAGGGGGGATAAACTCCGTACTCTCCTCCGTGGCATCACGAGGAGGCTGAAAAGGAAGCTGCGGACCAGGGGAAGGCTCAAATAAAGAACGACTCCTCTTCTTTTTCTGAATGCCCTCTTCGATGACCCCAAGAAGAGGACGGTATTTGACCACGTCCCCAGTACGACCAGTGGGAGGCTTCGCAGAAGCACTCATCAACTTGAATTGTTCGAGGCGGTGTCGAACGTCTGATGTTGTAACCACCTGGCCTGCCCCTGAAATAAAGAACAAGTGTTACGAACGTACGATGGTCCCAAATTCAGGAAACATGTTAAGTAAAAAGAAAGAAAAGTGTGAAGGCACGTCTATTATACAAACCCTGCGGAGGAGTGGGGTACTGCAATAAGTCCTGAATCTCATTCCAGGACGGAAGTGAACCATAAAATATTTCTAAGTCCTTATCGAAAATGGAATCGACAGAGGACAAAAGTTCACCTTGCACCGCCGAAGTTACCCTAGCTGAGGAGCCTTTAGGGGATGGATCGGCACCAGCCACAGCCTTGCCCGCCTCCTTTGCCTTTTCCACTTCCGATTCTTCCTCCGATTCCCCGAAGGCCTGACGGAGGGCCTCATCCAGTTCAGAATCTTTCCCAGAGGTTAAGGCACCAGCATCACCATCACCATCTCCATCGCCATCTCCTCCGCCTTCTGACTCTCCTCCCACATCGCCTCCTTCGCCCTCTTCCACACCTTCCTCCTCCGGAATGATCGGGCAAGTACTAGGAGAGGGACCCTCCGATTCTTTAAGCTTCTTGCCCCTCGCGACGGGATGCTGTGCGAAGGGTTTTCTCTTGCCACTCTTCACCGTGACCCCCTCCGTAACTTTGACAGCCTTCTCCTCGGCCGTGTCCCTCTGCTTAACCACGGACTGGTGCGGCAGGATCAAATTGTACTCCAGGAGGGTAGCATTCCTGATCAGATAGGCGGCTGACCTGTCCCTCTCGGAGATAGCCTTAACTTCTGCTGCCATATGGACTAGGCGATCGCTCTCCACCACCGCAAAACCACCTGTCGCTGACAAAAAACAGAAGCACATAAGGAAAGGAATTGCAATCAAGACAGGAATTACAAATAAAGAGTTAACTTACATCCGGAAGTGAAGCGACGAATGGAGACAGAATCGTCCCTCACAAAGAACCACTCCTTCTTGAACATGCTGTACTTTGAGTACAGGTCCAGGACTGGCTTGAAGGAGACGGCCGACTCTAAGCTAATGTAGGGGGACCCCTTCCTATAGCCCCTCAGATTATATAGATACCGGATTTCCCGGTTGGATGGAGAGCGCCCGTACCACTTCTGGAAGATAGAATATAAGCACACCAAGATGGCATACGAGTTGGGCTGAAGCTGGAAAGGCGCCACCTTTAGATATGTAAGGAAGCTAACAACCCAGGCGTTGATAGGGAGAATGGCCCCGCACATGCAATGGTACCGGCTGTAGGCGAAATACCCTTCGGGAGGGTTGTATGGCATCACCCCGACTCCCGGAAGCAACATAAGTGCCCTATCTATCCCGAAAGAACGGGATATAGCATCAAGCTGCTCCTCCTTTAGAGAACTAGGGAAGCAGTCGGGAGGGGAGACCAGGAGCTCCTGGGGTCCATACCCCTCCACCAGCGATCTCGAGGCAGTTCCATGCTCCCCGGACCCCGATTGGGCTGGGGGCACGGAGGAAGGCTCGCCTCCATCCTTGGATTTCCGTCTGTCTGATCATGTTTCCGCCTTGCGAGACATTTATCTGCATACACAAAAGTAAAAAGACAGGTTGTTAGAACAAAGAATACAGAGATGTAAGCAAAAAAGAATGCATAAGTCTGGAATTCTGCTAAAATATCAAGTTCATTCGGCAGTGCAAGTGAGTTCATTCGGCAGGGAGATAATAGGTTCATTCGGCACTAAGAGTCATTCGGTATACATGACATTCGGCACTAAGAGTCATTCGGTATACATCCATTCGGCACTAAGGCCTAAGGCCCATTCGGTAAAACGATGACCTTCGTACGTATTCGGCATTAGCACATTCGGTTATCAAGTTCATTCGGCGAAAGGGGATATACCTGATTCGGCAAAAGCTTGGTTCGGCAAAGAGTTGGTTCCGCTATGAATTGATTCGGCTCTCTCTGATTCGGTGAAGAAAACCTAAGGGGGTATAGCCCCTATATATAGACTGGAGGAGCACCACCGGACCAGATGGTTCGGCATACCGGACCACCCATATGCCGAATGAAAACATCCATCCGGACCAACCAAACACCGAATGACGTTGTCTCCACCAGCGAAAGTCAGAAGCGGGGGGCACGCGGAGCGCCTCAATCAGATAAGTACCGAACTCTAGGACCTACTAATAAAGTAGAGAATATGATAACAATGAATGAGTCGTAAATCTCCCACCAACGTGGGTTAATCATTTACACGTGTACGCGACCACGAACGGTCCATAGGCACGCTCTGAATGGCTATTAACCCTATCGTCGTGAGAATTTGCACTTTGACATCCTTTTTTAAGCTCATCGGTTAAATGGATATTTGATTCTGATAGTTATGAAATGGCTAAGCTACTTACACATGTACGGGGTCGCGAACGATCCCTAGGCATGCTCTGAGCTGGCGATAAACCACCTTGACGAACGACCCAGGGATCCATTCTAACGTGAACCTGGCATCGATAATGCTAAACCCCCTCGGGGCACACTCTCTCGCCTCGAACGGCACGATTCACTCTATCTCAAAAATTTCGATCCCGAGCGATCGTTATTTGAAATCACACTAAAACTGTAAATTCCTTTGCAAGACATCAACAGAATACAAACATCCAGCCCATGGCATTACAAAACAAGCCTTTCTACCACAGGGAAACAAAGCGCGACACATGCAAGCACGTGCCCCACTTTGGGGGGAAAATGTTGGGCAAATTCTCGCCCAGAAGATCTCGAGACCAAGGAATCACAGTTTCACCCGGGTTCGCAACCACATCATTCGGCAAACACATGGCTCGATACAAGCATGGAAGTCAATCCGGCATTCCCACTCGGCATAAGCTCATCCGGCATTCTCATCCGGTCAAACCTCATCCGGTCCTCCACCAAACAACCGGTCCAGAGACCACTGCCGAACCAAACCATCTCCGCTTCACTACCGAACCACACTTTCCTCAACATACCACCAAACCAACATGCCACCGGACCATAGCCTCTTCTCCACAACCGGTCCAAACAAGCACCGAACCAAGCTTCGCCTACCCACCTACCGAACCACCTCACTACCGAATACACACCTACCACCGGACCACTCCTACCACCGGTCCAAGCTCCTTGCCGAATGAGGCCTCGCCGAACCAGATAACTACCAAGCCAGATTGCTTCAGCCCGGGCCCACCAGCAGCTATATACATTCAGGACCCCTGCCCCCAGCCTCACTCTATAAATAGAGGGGCAGGGGTACAACAATGGCAGACAAGTTTGAGAGCTCAAGCACGGAAGGAACTTTCAAACTACTTTCATATACTTGTACACAAAGCATTGTACTTGTAATCTGAAACAAAGAAGATAATAACATATAAAGTGGACGTAGGCACGTTCTGGCCGAACCACTACAAATCTGCGTGTCTTTTACATTTCAGCCCCTGCTTTTTTCATGTTTACATAACTCATCTGAATCATTAAGAATCACGTAAAATCAACTAAATCACACGACTTGGAGGTGTTTGCCCATTTTTTGCGCAAACACCGTGGTGCACCACTCTCCAGCGATCGTAAATCGAAGACCAGCCACGGTAATCCCGTTTCCCCGTAAAAAACTTCGTGTCCAAAAAACGAAGGGTAAAAAACTTTCGAGACCCGATTGAGATTCGGATAGTCTTTTTTAGGCATTTACAATCCATTGGCGGCTGAAAGCTGTCAGAGCCGTAGAACTCACTGAGGCCTTCGTTTTCACAGGTTATGGCTCCCGTAAGTCTAAACGAACCAGAAATTATGGCTGTCCGAATAATCGATATCTACAGGGTGCAACATCCACGGTGCAAGGTGCAACATCCGTCCGAAATGGCGAAACAGTGTCGTACGACTTTTTGAAACGCGTGCATAGATTTGAAACGGAATAGTACCATGGTGCACCACTCTCCAGCGGTGGTAAATCGAAGACCAGCCACGGTAATCCAGTTTTACCTTAAAAATCCACGTGTCGAAAAAACGAAGGGTAAAAAACTTCCGAGACCCGATTGAGATTCGAATAGTCTTTTTTGAGCATTATGCAATCCATTGATGGCTAAAAGCATTCAAAGCAGTAGAACTCACTGAGGCCTTCGTTTTGACAGGTTATGGCTCCCGTAACTCTAAACGAGCCCGAAGTTATGGCCGTTCGAATAATCGATATCTACAGGGTGCAACAACCACGGTGCAAGGTGCAACATCCCAACGAAATGGCGAAATAGTGTCGTACAATTTTTTGAAATGCGTGCATGGATTTGAAACGGAACGGTACCGTGGTGCAGCACTCTCCAGCGATGGTAAATCGAAGACCAGCCACGGTAATCCTGTTTTACCTTAAAAATCCACGTGTCGAAAAAACGAAGGGTAAAAAACTTCCTAGACCCGATGGAATTCGGATAGTCTTTTTTGGGCATTAAACAATCCATTGACGGCTGAAAGCTGTCAGAGCTGTAGAACTCACTGAGGTACCATGGTGCACCACTCTCCAGCGATGGTAAATCGAAGACGAGGCACGGTAATCCCGTTTTACCGTAAAAATCCGGTGTCGAAAAAACGAAGGGTACAAAACTTACGAGACCAGATTGAGATTCGGGTTGTCCTTTTCGGGCATTAATCTATCCATTGACGGCTGAAAGCTGTCAAAGCCGTAGAAATCACCGTGGCCTTCGTTTTGACAGGTTATGGCTCCTATAACTCTAAACGAGCCAGAAGTTATGGCCGTCCGAATAATCAATATCTACAGGGTGCAACATCCGCGGTGCAAGGTGCAACATCCGTCCGAAATGGCGAAACTGTGCCGTACGACTTTTAGAAATGCGTGCATGGATTTGAAATGGAACAGTACCATGGCGCACCACTCTTCAGCGATGGTAAATCGAAGACGAGCCACGGTGATCCTATTTTACCGTTAAAATACGGTGTCGAGAAAACAAAGGGTAAAAAACTTACGAGACCCGATTGATGGCTGAAAAACTTCGTGTCCAAAAAACTTATAATCGGCTCATTACAGTTGGCTTTGAGGGCAGTCGCGAGCAATGAGTTAACCCGCAGCAGAGGGATGCTGGAGCAAAAGAGTCTCATTGGCGAGTGCATAGAATCGTAGCGTACCTGTTAGGCCTTGTCCAGATGAGGCCGTGGTGCGTCTTGAGTGGAGATGCCATAGGATTTTGTTCAACAGAAAAGGATAAAGCTTAACAAGCAGCCAAGATATAAAGGAACAAGTTAAAAAGAGACAAGATTTTTTAAAGTGGTTCGGCATGAAAATGCCTACATCCACTGATTCTCTTTGTTAATTCACTTCATATGGGCAGTACAAGTTAAGAAAAGTATCGACGGAGGTGTCGGATGTTCCATGCCCTCTGGAACACCTCTCCGTCCACTGCTGACAAAATATAAGCTCCGTTGTGGAGATCTTTATGAATTACATATGGTCCGTCCCAGATGGGGTCCAGTGCCCCGGGGCGCGGAAAGATTCGCCTGAGGACAAGATCTCCTTCTTGTAAGATGCGATGCTTGACTTTGGAGTTGTATAGTGCTGCCACTTTTTGTTTGTGAGCTGCTGCTTTGAGTGCTGCATCGTTTCTCCTTTCCTCAATTAGATCCAAAGACATGAGGAGGAGTTCTTCGTTTTCTTCTGGATTGTAGTGGATCCTACGGTGGGAAGGAACAATAGTCTCGACAGGGAGCATTGCCTCCGATCCGTATGCCAAAGAGAAAGGAGTATGTCCCGTTGATGTTCTGAAGCGGTAGGCCCAAAGTGCCGTAGGAAGTTCGTCCACCCAAGCGCCTTTTGACTTTTCAAGTTTCTTCTTGATTAGGGTTTTGAGAATTTTGTTGACAGCTTCGACTTGTCCGTTTTCTTGAGGATAAGCTACTGATGAGAAGCTTTTATGAATTCCATGCTCTTGGCACCAGTCGGCGAATTCTTCGCTGTCAAATTGTAGTCCGTTGTCCGATATGATCTTGAGTGGTACTCCGTACCTGCACAGAATATTTTTGATCAAGAAGTTGATAACTTTTGCTGAAGATATTTTATTTAGGGGTTCCGCTTCCACCCATTTGGTGAAATAATCGACTGCCACTATAGCATATTTGGCTCCGCCTCTGCCCGTTGGCAGTTCGCCAATTAAATCAATTCCCCATACAGCAAAGGGCTGGTCATTTGAGTAATCTCATTTGTGGGTAGTCGAGGAATCTTGGCAAATTTATGACATCTGTCGCATCTCTTGATGAAGTCTAAGTCGTCTTTGTTTAGTGTGGGCCAGTAATATCCATATCGGAGTATCTTTTTCGCCAGAGTCTGCCCTCCAGTGTGATCTCCGCAACTTCCTTGATGGATGTTGAATAAGATTTCCTTGGCTTCCCTTCCAGCGACGCATCTGAATAAGAGGCTAGAGAAGCCACGCCGATAGAGGATGCCTTCTTGTATTGTGTAGTGGGGAGCTTTCCTCAAAATTCTCCTGACTTCATCACGTTTGTCTGGTAGTGTGCCGTCCTGCAAATATTTTCGGATAGGAGTCATCCAAGTTCCTTCTTCGATTGCAGTTATCAGATTCACTTGTTCGAAACTTGGGGCTAGCTACCTTAAGATGGCTAGTGCTCCGGAAATGGTGCTATTCTTTATACTAGCTTGCTTTGCTAGTTCATCGGCCTCTTGGTTATCTTAACGAGGAATGTGTTTGATTAGATAATGGTCCAATTGATCGAGCAGCAGTTTGGTTTTCTTTAGATATGCTGTGAGTCGTTCTCCTCGTTTCTGGAATTCTCCTAGTACTTGGTTTACGATAAGTTGAGAATCACTATGAAGACATAAAGAATTGACTCCAATTTCTAAGAAAAGCTCCAATCCCGCTATTACTGCCTCATACTCCGCATCGTTGTTAGTGGCCGCGAATTCCGACCTTAATGCATAGTACAGCTTTCTTCCCGTGGGGGTGATTATCACAATACCTGCCCCCGAGCCTTGTTCGTTCGATGCTCCGTCTACAAAGAGGTTCCACTTGATGTTTTTTGCTATTTCAAACTGATCCTTACCTTCGTTGGTAGTGAATTCGGCAATGAAATCGGCCATGGCTTGCCCTTTGATAGCGGTGCGAGGATGGTAGGTGACGTCATACTGACTTAGTTCAATGCACCATTTGAGGAGTCGTCCAGAAGTGTCGGGACGATGGAGCACCTGTCTTAGCGGTTGATCAGTTAGAACTCTGATGGAGTGAGATTGGAAGTAGTGTCGCAGTTTTCGTGATGCGATCAATAAACAATATGCCAATTTCTCAAGTTTAGGATATCTGGCTTCTGCCCCTGTAAATCTCTTACTTATAAAGTATACCGGGCGTTGTGTGAGGTCTTCTTCTCTTACCAGGGCAGCGCTTAGAGCATGAGATGATACAGCGAGGTATAGGTATAGCTCTTCGCCTTCGTTTGGAGTTGAGAGTACTGGTGGTTTCTGAAGGTGTTCGATCAGGTTAAGGAAGGCTTTTAAGCATTCATCGGCCCACTCGAACTTTCCTTTGTCTTTCTTGAGGGCTTCGAAGAAAGGGACACACTTGTCAGTTGCTTTGGAAATGAATCTGCTTAGGGAGGCCACCTTTCCGTTTAGGCTCTGCATTTCTTTTCGAGTGGAAGGTATCCTTATTTCTTTTAGAGCCCGGATTTGTTGAGGGTTTGCTTCAATTCCTCTGGAATGGACGATGAATCCTAAGAATTTTCCCGATGACACTCCGAAGGAGCACTTTAGAGGATTCAGCTTCATTCCATATCGGCGAAGTACCTGAAACATCTCGCCCAGGTGGCTTACATGATCGTCGGCTCTCCTGGACTTTACCAACATGTCATCCGCATATACTTCCATAGTTCGTCCTATTAATTCCGCGAACATCTTGTTGACGAGGCGCTGATAGGTAGCTCCGACATTTTTGAGTCCAAAAGGCATGACTTTGTAACAATATAATCCCCGGTCAGTGATGAAGCTAGTGTGGTTTTGATCGGGAGCATGCATGGGAATCTGGTTGTATCCGGAGTATGCATCCATAAAAGATAAAAGTTCATGCCCGGCAGTGCTGTCCAAAAGTTGATCGATTCGGGGGAGCGGGAAGCAGTCTTTCGGGCGAGCGTCATTTAAGTTGGAGAAATCAATGCATGTTCGCCACTTCCCATTAGCTTTCTTTACTAGTACCGGGTTAGCGATCCATTCTGGGTAGATGGCTTCTCGTATGAAGTCATTAGCAAGTAGGTTCTTTACTTCCTCATCGAGGGCTGCTGATCGTTCTGCTCCCATGCTTCTCTTTTTCTGCTTTATCGGTACCTTGGTGGGATCGATGTTCAGCATGTGGCATGCTATGTCTGGGGATATTCCTGTCATATCGGCATGTGTCCACGCAAATACATCTAAGTTGTGGCGGAGAAAGTCAATGAGTTGATCCTTCAATTCTGTTTTTAGCTGAGATCCTATTTTTAATAGTCTACTTGAATCATGTTTGTCTACAGATACGAATTCCATGGCCTCTGCAGGCTCAGCGGTAGCCTCCTCCTCCTTATCCCTGGGGTCTAGTTCATTGAAAGGATCGCTGGTGTATCGAAGAGGAGGGGCCTTCTTTAGTTGCTATGCTTCCAAGCTTTTCATGCAGAGAGTAGTCTCTGCATCTTTCCCTTTATTCTTTCTACGGTTATTGCGAAGTTCAGTTACATAGCAATCTCGAGCGGCGTCTTGATCTCCTTCAACTTCTCCTATTCCGTTATCTGTGGGGAATTTCATCTTTAGGCACCATGGGGCTAGGACAATTTGGAAGTCAGATAAGGCTGGTCTTCCCAAGAAGGCGTTGTAGGCCGGGTGGTTTTCTATTAGTACGAACGTTTGTTTTCGCACAACGGAGCGGGGATGACTTCCTATTTCGACGAAGAGGTTAAGTTGCCCGAGGGGCATTTTCGCATCTCCAGTGAAACCGTGCAGGGGTTTGTTGCAGGGAGACACATCCTTCATTGACAGCTTCATTTTGTCGAAAGCATGCTTGAATAGGATATTTATGGAGCTTCCTGTGTCTATTAGAATTCGGAAAACTTTAGCTGGACCGAACCAGGCAGAGATGACCATGGGATCCATATGTGGATACTGTCTTCCTTCTAAATCACGCTTACTGAATACGATGTCGTCACTCTCTTTCCGTTTCGGGTGGCGTTCTTCCATAATGGAGTTAACATAGCCTTCAGCATTTCTAAGTGACTTGCCGTATCTTTCCATCTCTGCCCAACTTCTGTCGGCGATGTGTGGTCCTCCCGAGATGGTATGGACCACTATCTTCTCTTGACTAGAGCCACTGGTGTTGCGATTCCCTCCGCCTACTTCTGGGAGGGGTCGCTTTGAGTTCTCATTGGCAAGAGTTGGAGTCCTGTTCTGACCTTTCACATAGCGTTCCAGCCTTCTTCTTCTGATGTGTTCTGTGACGACCGCCCATGACTCCCGCACCAAAACAAGGGAATAATGCGCTGAAAGGCGTGCTAGGTAGCCATGGACGATAGTCAGGGTAAATAAAACAACAAACTCTATCGTACTACTCACAGCGCATGGATAAAATACAATAGAGAAATATATATAGTGAAGCTTCATAACAGAAAATCATCATATAAGCACCACAGTAGTTTTATACAAACATGAATCATCCATACATCAAGGCCACACTACATAACACTCAATCAAATACAGCAGCGGATACCCAGTACATATAATAAGAAATAATATGCATAGCCTCCTACTCGTCTTCGTCATCATCAGCGAAGAACTCCAAGAACAGCACCTGTCACCTGCTACCTAGTCTGCCCATCCCAACATGGATGAACAGCCCAAGGTAATAAGAGGAGACATAAAACCTTGAGTCAGACGAAGTCTTAGTGAGCAGTAAATTAACTATCAAACATACCAAAAGAGCATAAAGGATAAAAGGAATAGGAACCAAACCATCCCACTCCATCTCATTCTACAGTGATAGCCCGCAGACATACACTAAGGAGAAGCAAGCATAACAACATAGACAATTAAAGTAAAACAATAACCACTCGAGTCAAGAACGATGTTTTCCAAATACAAACCCCCAAGGCCTAAACCAAGATCAGATAAGCACCCAGAAAACACCGCTCTTGAAGCCGAATGATAATACAACCAAACACCCATGACTCTGGCTATCACTGTTATCCTTGCCTCGATTTCACCGTTAGTTGAATGACCATCTGTCAAGGGCTAATAGTAACCCCGGTTCTAACCATAACTCCGCACACTGCCTTGTGCCTAGGACTTATCTACTTTGCCCAGAGTACTCAACTACCTACCTGTAGTCTTTTGGGTGTCCCGACTACCTACCTGTGGTCGTTATGGGCGCCCCATGTACTCTTGCTTTTGAGCATGCTAGAACCTTCAACAACGATGAGATCCAAGCCTCCTAGCCATCCTTCTTGACGACTATCCTCATACAAGCTCAAGCTACCTCTTGAACAATCCATTATCAACCAACTTGAACTACCCTTCAAGTTATCAACCTGCTTGGAATGATCCCTGCCTGGATTAAGCCAAGACTCACATCATACTTCGCTTCATCGCATCAAAGCAAAGTCTCAACTCAACAACATGGTTTGCCTCATCGCATCATGGCAAAGTTCCATCTCAACATCATCCAATCCATACATATGAGCTTCAACATCCGCTACATATGCCTTAAGCAGCTTTCACCATTCAAGAGCCTTCTTCCGTGGTTTTTGAATCATCTTCAATCATCTTGTTCCAAATCAACTACTAGCTACTTGGAAACAATCAAATCAATCATACATTCAAGCAATCAATCATTCAAACAAGATCTAATAAGCAATATTAACCATAATGGAAATTTCGTAAATAAATGAGCATAAGTCCAACATGCATGATTCATAGGTTTTTAACATAGATCTATCAAATATAAAACATGGGTTTTGTCCCTAATACTTGTTAAATGAACTTGCATAAGTAAACATATTCAAAAACCATGGATCTACACTTGGATCTAAGAAAAATGCATGAAATCTCTAACTACAACACTCCAACAAGTCACCAATCCAATATACTCCTTTGGATCCGCGTGAGAGATAACTACCACTCACCAAATCACCCAAACACTTATGAAAACTAAACACTTCAGATCTGGACAGCGGAGATCAAGGCTTGATCCGGCAATATCCCGCTTCAATCGATGAAATCTAGCTCAAATGGATGAAGATCTTCAACTTTGGCGCTTGAATCTTCAAACTCGATCTTCGATCTTGGATGGATGTTAGAATTAGATTGGAATGGAGAAAAGAAGATGAAGAAATGTTGTAGTCGAGTCTTCAAAATGGCAGCACTTCGTCGCTTCAAAAACCGGTGCCAAAAAGTGAGCCAAACCCCTCTATTTATAGGCTGAATTTCCCCTGAGTCGCTGCCCCCTTGAGTCGCCGCCGACCTAACATGAGTCTTCCACGACCTAACCTTGCCGACTCAAGAACCTGCCGACTCAACCACCTAACCAATACTGCCTAAAACATGCACGCGACCTAACACTCTGCGCACCTACCGACTCACGACCTAACACACGGCCTGCCCAAAACTCTTAGCCGACTTACGACTCAATACAAGTGCCGACCTAACCCCTAGCCGACTCAACTACGATGCCGACTCACGACCTATGGCCTCACCGACTCATCAACACACTGCCAAGCCTTAAGCCACTAACTCGCCCACGACTTAAGCTATAACCCGGTAACTCCTATGAGTCGGTCTTCCTACTGACTCGTCCACCACTATGAGTCGTTGTCTACCTGTTAACTCGGTCACTCTATGAGTCGGTCCTAATTCTAACATGCCAACCCACTGACTCGGCATAGACCATGAGTCGTTTCCTCCTCTTGACTCGGTCACATACCCTTAAGTCGTCTATGACTTATCTATGAGTCGGTCACGACTCATCACTTGCACTCGGGTCAACTCCTAAACGACTCAAGCTAGAGGCAACACAAACAACACTATCGACCTGCAAATTCTACGATCTATTGACACGTAAAATACGGGTCGTTACATTCTCTCCCCCTTAGGAATTTCGCCCCCGAAATTCCAAGCAAACAACAGCAATCACAATTATTCCGCATGCCTACCATCCATAGCAATCAACAAACCATGCATCCCATTTCTATCCTAGCATGCAGAATTCTAAGACTTAGAACAAGCTACAAATTCATGAGATGTCACGACACTTTAGGGCCATACCTCGAAGAGTCCGGGATGAGCTGCCTTCATCCTCTCTTCCTCCTCCCATGTACAGTCGTTAACATCATCACTCCATTGTACCTTGAGCAACGTAATCGTCTTCCTCCTAAGCTGTTTCGTATCGGTTTCAACAATACGAAGCGGCTCACGAGGTCTCGTACCCACGGGATCAACCTCTAAGTCTTCGCAGCTATCAGCAGAAACCACCGTACTCGGGTCATGCACATACTTCCGTAGATAAGATACATGAAAAACATTGTGCACACCCGCCATCTTTTCCGGTAATTCCAACCTATAAGCGAGCTTTCCAATTCGCTCGATAATCGGAAATGGTCCAACAAATCTCGGAGTCAATTTCCCTTTCTTCCCGAATCTAATAACACTCTTCAATGGAGAAATCTTCACAAAAACCATATCACCTACGTCGAATTCCAAATCCTTTCGACGGTTATCGGCATAACTTTTCTGACGATCCTGGGCTGCCTTCATTCTTTGCCGAATGATCTCTATACCATCCGAAGTCTGTCGAATCATCTCTGGCCCAAGTATCAGCTTTTCTCCAGTTTCCAACCAACATGTCGGAGAGTTACACGGTCTTCCATATAATGCCTCATATGGTGCCATACCAATACTCGACTGATAACTGTTATTATAAGCAAATTCCACCAAATGAAGGTGATCTTCCCATGATCCTCCGAAGTCCAAAACACATGCTCTAAGAAGATCTTCCAAAACTCGGTTGACTCTCTCAGTCTGACCATCTGTTTGAGGGTGATAAGCTGTACTCAAACACAACTCAGTTCCCAAAACTTCCTGGAAGCTCTTCCAAAATCCACTAGTGAACAATGGATCTCGATCGCTCACTATACTCTTCGGAACACCATGGAAACGAACTATCCACTTCACATACAGTTCAGCCAACTTCGATGCAGTCCTAGTCGATCGAACAGGAATGAATCTTGCACTTTTAGTCAAACGATCTACAATGACCCAAATCCCTTCATTTCCCGCTCTTGTCCTAGGTAGACCATCGATAAAATCCATCGACACTTGCTCCCACTTCCACGTAGGAACCTCTAATGGCTGAAGCAATCCACTGGGCTTCTTCTGCTCAGCTTTTACTAACTGGCAGTTCATACACTTGGAAATAAAACTTCCAACATCTTTCTTCATACCTTCCCAGTAGTAAGCTCTCTTCATATCCCGATACATCTTATTTCCACCTGGGTGAATCGTCAACTTCGAGTGATGACTCTCCCTTAGAACTTCATCTCTCAATCCATCTACATCGGGAACAACCAATCGTCCTTGCTTTCGAAGCCAACCCTCTCGATCGACCTTGAACCCTTTATCCTTCTCCGGGTCCAATCCGGATTCCAAATCACGGATAATCTTGACAAGCTTATTATCTCTCCTTTGGCTCTCGCCAATTCTTTCCACAAGAGTAGGCCTTATCGACAAGTTTGCCAACATCTTAGGTTCCAATTCACATCTAGACCTGAAGTCAAATCCAGCCAAATACTCGAGACTCTTCCATTCCGAAAACATGGCTCCCAATCCTGCATGTCTTCGACTTAACGCATCTGCCACTGCATTACCTTTTCCTGGAGTATAGGCTATACCAAAATCATAAGATGCTAAAAACTCTAGCCACCTTTGCTGTCGAAGATTCAAATCCTTTTGGGAGAACAGATATTTTAACGACTTATGATCCGTAAACAACTCGAATCTAACTCCCAATAAGTAATGTCTCCACATCTTCAAAGCAAACACAATCGCCGCTAACTCCAAATCATGAGTCGGATAATTCCTTTCATGCGGCTTCAGTTGTCGACTAGCATACGCAACAACTTTATCCTTCTGCATTAGCACCGCTCCTAATCCAGTGCCACATGCATCGGTGTAAACCACCATCTCATCATTCCCACTTGGAATAGTCAAAACAGGAGCACTCGTCAGTCGCTCTTTCAGGATTACGAAAGCTTGCTCACACTTATCATCCCATTTGAACAACTGGTTCTTCTTCGTCAATCCTGTCAACGGTGCAGCTATCTTGGAAAAGTCTTTGATAAACCGACGATAATATCCTGCTAATCCAAGAAAACTTCTCACATCAGATGTATTCTTAGGTCTAACCCAATCCTGGATTGCTGCCACCTTAGCGGGGTCAACCGCTATTCCATTTCCAGAAATAACATGGCCTAAGAACCTCACTTCACTCTTCCAGAAGTGACACTTCGAAAACTTAGCCTTCAGCTGATGTTTTCGTAAAATTTCCAAAACAATCCTCAAGTGCGTCTTGTGCTCTTCCTCAGTTCTGGAATAAACCAAAATATCATCCACGAACACAAGCACGAACTTGTTCAACTGATCTCTGAATACTCTATTCATAAGATCCACAAAATAAGCTGGTGCATTAGTCAATCCAAACGGCATTACCAGCCACTCATAAAACCCGGATGGTGTCCTGAAAGCAGTCTTCGGCACACTATCCTTAGCCACTCTCAACTGGTGAAATCCCGTTGCCAAATCCATCTGAGAAAACACCTTAGCCTCGTGAAGCTGATCAAACAAGTCATCTATTCTCGGCAATGGATACTTGTTCTTCTTAGTCACCTTATTCAGCTCACGATAATCAACACACAACCTCAACGATCCATCCGCTTTGGTTGCGAACACAACTGGCGCACCCCATTCGGACACACTTCTCCGAATGAATCCTTTCTGCAAAAGGTCATCAACTTGCACCTTCAGCTCTTGCTGCTCCCTCGGTGCCATTCGCCTAAGAGGCATCACAACAGGTCTGGCTCCCTCAACTAGATCGATACGAAACTCGATCTTCCTATGCGGCGGCAACCCTTTGACTTCGTCAAAGACATCCTCAAATCCATTCACAATAGGCACTGATGACAGTCCATCCCGTGGAACAACCAGCGAATACATGAAGCTCATGAAGACGCCTTCCTCATGCTTACATCATATCACAACCTTTCGCCCTTCCACATTCCCGACTGTCACCTCCAGCCTCTCACAATCAATCCTTGCCGCATACTTCCTAAGCCAGTCCATACCCAAAATAATTCCGAACCCCGCAAAGTTCAGAACAAAGCAATCACAATCAAACGAGCAATCATGACTCGACACAACTAGACCACGGCATATCATACACAAACATGACGAACCCCCCACTGGATTAGTCACAACCAATGGCCTATCAACAATATCCGGTTTCAAACCCAACCGGCCTACCAAATCATCACAAACAAAAGAATGCGACGCTCCAGTATCAAACAACACTCTAACTGGAACACCACAAATAGAAAGAGTACCTTGAACCACCCCACTCTTCCCCTTCTCTTCAGCAGTGGGAGCTTTCGAAGATGACGGCACGGCTCCCAAGGCATAAGTTTGCACCATCTGCCTATCCTTCCTTGGCTCTGGACAATCCTTCTTGATATGTCCCAGCTTATCACAGTTGTAACACTTTCCCGGCACCTTGGGATTCTTACAGTCTTTGTAAAGATGGCCCTTCCGCTGGCAGTTATAGCAAGTCATTTCACCTCTCGGCTTCTTCTGGCCATCCTTGCCTTTCTGTTGCTGCTGCTTCCTCTTCCTATTTCCATCCTGCTGTGGTTTAGATCCTTCCCTGGTTACAGCAACAACAGAACTTTCCTTAGGAAACAAACTCTCGTGCCTAAGAGCTTTCTCCACAAGCTTCTCAAACGGATCGTCCAAATGATCCACTAACTGCCTCCCAAGATAAGCATCCAGACCAGTCACAAACTTTTCATTCTTCTGATAGGGAGAATCAATGTACGATCTGGCATACTTAGACAAAGCTTCAAACTCAGAAATATACTCAAGAACAGGCCTCCCACCTTGCTTGAGCTCCACAAACCTCTTAAACAAGACCGATTTCTGAGCAGTAGAGATGAACTTAGCTTCAAATCTAACTTGGAATTGCTCCCAAGTAATCTCTTCTTCCGGAGTATCTATAGTGATAGAATTCCACCAATCAGCAGCTCTTCCCTGAAGCTGTCTCGATGCAAGCTTCCTCTTGGTTGCATCCTCAATCCCTAAGTCACCAAAGATTCTTCGGCAAGCATCAACCCATCTCTGCACTTCAATAGTCGATTCCGTCCCTAAGAAAACCTTCCCTCCAAGAGCAATATAATCCTTACAGAGCTTGGCAAAATCCACTGGTCTTGGAGCTTGAACTTGAACTCCCACATCCACAGATGATCCTGAAGCTGGTATCCTCCTCATGATTGAAGTCATCATGGCCTCAAACATAGGAGCATAATCAACAGCTTCTCTAGCAGCACGGCTATCCCTCGCAGCTTGTCTCTCACTTCGACTCATCCTTAATATCTGTAAAAAGGAATGATTAGAACACCTTAAGAAACAACTGCATAAGGAGTTCAAATCCTTCTAAGCTACTATATTATATATAGTAATCATCCATCAAAATACAATTACGTCTCTCATACGTAGTTACGTCAGCGAGCGTTGGCTAAAATCGATTAACCAAGGCTTTGATACCAAATGTGACGACCGCCCATGACTCCCGCACCAAAACAAGGGAATAATGCGCTGAAAGGCGTGCTAGGTAGCCATGGACGATAGTCAGGGTAAATAAAACAACAAACTCTATCGTACTACTCACAGCGCATGGATAAAATACAATAGAGAAATATATATAGTGAAGCTTCATAACAGAAAATCATCATATAAGCACCACAGTAGTTTTATACAAACATGAATCATCCATACATCAAGGCCTCACTACATAACACTCAGTCAAATACAGCAGCGGATACCCAGTACATATAATAAGAAATAATATGCATAGCCTCCTACTCGTCTTCGTCATCATCAGCGAAGAACTCCAAGAACAGCACCTGTCACCTGCTACCTAGTCTGCCCATCCCAACATGGATGAACAGCCCAAGGTAATAAGAGGAGACATAAAACCTTGAGTCAGACGAAGTCTTAGTGAGCAGTAAATTAACTATCAAACATACCAAAAGAGCATAAAGGATAAAAGGAATAGGAACCAAACCATCCCACTCCATCTCATTCTACAGTGATAGCCCGCAGACATACACTAAGGAGAAGCAAGCATAACAACATAGACAATTAAAGTAAAACAATAACCACTCGAGTCAAGAACGATGTTTTCCAAATACAAACCCCCAAGGCCTAAACCAAGATCAGATAAGCACCCAGAAAACACCGCTCTTGAAGTCGAATGATAATACAACCAAACACCCATGACTCTGGCTATCACTGTTATCCTTGCCTCGATTTCACCGTTAGTTGAATGACCATCTGTCAAGGGCTAATAGTAACCCCGGTTCTAACCATAACTCCGCACACTGCCTTGTGCCTAGGACTTATCTACTTTGCCCAGAGTACTCAACTACCTACCTGTAGTCTTTTGGGTGTCCCGACTACCTACCTGTGGTCGTTATGGGCGCCCCATGTACTCTTGCTTTTGAGCATGCTAGAACCTTCAACAACGATGAGATCCAAGCCTCCTAGCCATCCTTCTTGACGACTATCCTCATACAAGCTCAAGCTACCTCTTGAACAATCCATTATCAACCAACTTGAACTACCCTTCAAGTTATCAACCTGCTTGGAATGATCCCTGCCTGGATTAAGCCAAGACTCACATCATACTTCGCTTCATCGCATCAAAGCAAAGTATCAACTCAACAACATGGTTTGCCTCATCGCATCATGGCAAAGTTCCATCTCAACATCATCCAATCCATACATATGAGCTTCAACATCCGCTACATATGCCTTAAGCAGCTTTCACCATTCAAGAGCCTTCTTCCGTGGTTTTTGAATCATCTTCAATCATCTTGTTCCAAATCAACTACTAGCTACTTGGAAACAATCAAATCAATCATACATTCAAGAATTCAATCATTCAAACAAGATCTAATAAGCAATATTAACCATAATGGCAATTTCGTAAATAAATGAGCATAAGTCCAACATGCATGATTCATAGGTTTTTAACATAGATCTATCAAATATAAAACATGGGTTTTGTCCCTAATACTTGTTAAATGAACTTGCATAAGTAAACATATTCAAAAACCATGGATCTACACTTGGATCTAAGAAAAATGCATGAAATCTCTAACTACAACACTCCAACAAGTCACCAATCCAATATACTCCTTTGGATCCGCGTGAGAGATAACTACCACTCACCAAATCACCCAAACACTTATGAAAACTAAACACTTCAGATCTGGACAGCGGAGATCAAGGCTTGATCCGGCAATATCCCGCTTCAATCGATGAAATCTAGCTCAAATGGATGAAGATCTTCAACTTTGGCGCTTGAATCTTCAAACTCGATCTTCGATCTTGGATGGATGTTAGAATTAGATTGGAATAGAGAAAAGAAGATGAAGAAATGTTGTAGTCGAGTCTTCAAAATGGCAGCACTTCGTCGCTTCAAAAACCGGTGCCAAAAAGTGAGCCAAACCCCTCTATTTATAGGCTGAATTTCCCCTGAGTCGCTGCCCCCTTGAGTCGCCGCCGACCTAACATGAGTCTTCCACGACCTAACCTTGCCGACTCAACCACCTAACCAATACTGCCTAAAACATGCACGCGACCTAACACTCTGCGCACCTACCGACTCACGACCTAACACACGGCCTGCCCAAAACTCTTAGCCGACTTACGACTCAATACAAGTGCCGACCTAACCCCTAGCCGACTCAACTACGATGCCGACTCACGACCTATGGCCTCACCGACTCATCAACACACTGCCAAGCCTTAAGCCACTAACTCGCCCACGACTTAAGCTATAACCCGGTAACTCCTATGAGTCGGTCTTCCTACTGACTCGTCCACCACTATGAGTCGTTGTCTACCTGTTAACTCGGTCACTCTATGAGTCGGTCCTAATTCTAACATGCCAACCCACTGACTCGGCATAGACCATGAGTCGTTTCCTCCTCTTGACTCGGTCACATACCCTTAAGTCGTCTACGACTTATCTATGAGTCGGTCACGACTCATCACTTGCACTCGGGTCAACTCCTAAACGACTCAAGCTAGAGGCAACACAAACAACACTATCGACCTGCAAATTCTACGATCTATTGACACGTAAAATACGGGTCGTTACATGTTCTTCGATCAAGTCCCGGAGATGGTGGCATTCATTGGTGTCATGTCCGTGGGATTCGTGGAAGCGGCAGAACTTTCCAGACTTGAGTGCGTTATCAGATTCTTTCTTGTGCGGGGGGCGCTTGTATCCGAGTTCGCCCTGAGTGGCTAGAAAGATGTTTTCGATTGTTTCATTCAAAGGAGTGTAGGAGTCAAATCTTGGTCCTGGTCGATATTGGCGTTTTTCAACCTTCCTGCCCCCAGCATTGTCTCTAGATTCATTTCTTCGAGTGTCCTTAGCTGCAGCGGGAACCTTGTCCGAAGTTGTCTTACCTTGTTGCCCTGACTGCCTCTCAGTGGCGGCGTCTTCAAGTCTCATATACTTTCCAGCTTCATGGAAGAAATCAGGTAAAATAGCTGGCTTTTCCTTAGTTAGTCTTCTAGCGAACTTGGTATCTGGGTGTACACCACTACAGAGGGCCATTAGGGTGAGCTTCTCATCGGCATCTTGGACTGCGGCCGCTGCGGCGTTGAACCGGGTTAGATATTGTTGCAGTGTCTCTCCGGATTTCTGTTTGACATCGGATAGAGAATAAGCATCCTTGGGTTGTTCTACATGGATGCGGAACTGGCTAATGAACCTTTCTTTCAACATCTCCCATGAGTTGATAGATCCTTGGGGTAGATGGCAGAACCAGGAGGTAGCTAGATCTGCTAGGAATAGCGGAAAGCATTTACACAACAACCCTTCTGTTGCTCCGCTCATGAGCAAATGCTGGGTGTATCTCTGTAAGTGTACGATGGGGTCGGAAGTTCCCTTGTAAGGTTCCATGGTTGGCATTTTCCATTCCCGGGGGGTGATGGCAGTTTCGATATTGCGGGTGAAGGGGCTGGTGACCCTAGCGCCTATTCCCCGGTCCCTTTGCTCCCGTTGGACGCATTCTCTGAATAATCGTGCCATTCTTTCATCAGAATTTGGAGCGGATAGAAATGAACTTGGTTCTTCCCTGCGGGATCGATCTCGTCCAGATGACCTGTAGGGATGGTATAGTCTATCACTTCTGACGTTATCCAGTGGTTGCCTCTGGCTGCTCGGATGCATGCTAGGACCAGCTACAGTTGCCCCCTGCCTTGATCTTCCCCTGTGGGTTTCTGTTTCGAGCATTTCCATGGGGTCAACTTTGGGCTGGGTTCTAGCTCGGCTCCGTTCAGCGGGGTTTCTATGATTAGGTGGCATGACTGGCTCAGCTACATCCGACCCTCGCCTGGCGCCTCCCCCACTGGGTTCGGTTCCAAGAGCTTCCTCGAGTCGGAGTTCGGGCTGAGTCCGGGTGCGGCCCCTATCATTGTTGTTCCTGTTGATGGCTTCCTCGAAGAGGGAAGACCTTTGCTGTCTCCAAGAACCTCCAGATTGAGATTCACCCCATGATTCAGTGTTGCGGTTGGATTCTTCGACATCCCTCAAGCGTGACATGAGTTGGTTCACCAAAGCTTCTTGTTGGGATGCGAAGCGGTTAGTCACTTCCACCACAACTCTGTCTAGGTCCGCTCTAGTGATTACTGCCGGTTGTTCCGCGGCAGGGGCTGTTGGAATTGCCTGATCTACATGTGGCACTGCTGCTGTAGTGGGTTGGTTCTCTTGATCTGGATCCACTGGATTTGGAGCGCTGCTGGTTGCAATGTTCTTTCCCTTGTTGGCGTCTTTTCTTGGCCTGGAAGTCATGTTTCCTAGGCAATGAAGGGTGCTATTGGGAAAGAAGGTTGAATGAGGGAAGCTTTAGCTTCGAGTTCGAAGCTCTAAGTGAAAGCACCAAAAATGTTTGCGTAAAAAATGGGCTACCCACGAGCTAGCTATTACATGGCCTTACCCCTTAAACCGTAAACCCTGCCACTTAGGTTCAAAACGACTCAAGCAATACTAACGACTTAATGCAACTATTTACGATTTTATCGACAAGTAAAATATGGGTCGTTACAAAAGCGGTCAAAGCCGTAGAACTCACCGTGGCCTTCGTTTTGACAGGTCATGGCTCCCGTAACTCTAAACGAGCCAAAAGTTATGGCCGTCCGAATAATCGATATCTACAGGGTGCAACATCCGCGGTGCAAGGTGCAACATCCGTCCGAAATGGCGAAATAGTGGCGTACGACTTTTATAAATGCGTCCATGGATTTGAAACGGAACAGTACCATGGTGCACCACTCTCCAGCGATGGAAAATCGAAGATGAGGCACGGTAATCGCGTTTTACTGTAAAAATCCAGTGTCGAAAAAAGGAAGGGTAAAAAACTTACGAGACCAGATTGAGATTCGGGTTGTCCTTTTCGGGCATTAATCTATCCGTTGACGATTGAAAGCTGTCGAAGCCGCAGAACTCACCGTGGCCTTCATTTTGACAGGTTATGGCTCCCGTAACTCTAAACGAACCAGAAGTTATGGCCGTCCGAATAATCGATATCTACAGGGTGCAACATCCGCGGTGCAAGGTGCAACATCCGTCCGAAATGGCGAAACAGTGGCGTACGACTTTTAGAAATGCGTGCATGGATATGAAACGGAACGGTACCATGGTGCACCACTCTCCAGCGGTGGTAAATCGAAGACGAGGCACGGTAATACCATTTTACCGTTAAAATCCGGTGTCGAAAAAACGAAGAGTAAAAAACTTACGAGACGATTGAGATTCGGGTTGTCCTTTTTGGGTAATAATCTATCCGTTGAAGGCTGAAACCTGTCAAAGACGTAGAACTCACCGTGGCCTTCGTTTTGACAGGTTATGGCTCCCGTAACTCTAAATGAGCCAGAAGTTATGGCTGTCCGAATAATCGATATCTACATGGTGCAACATCCGCGGTGCAAGGTACAACATCCGTCTGAAATGGTGAAACAGTGGCGTACGACTTTTAGAAATGCGTGCATGGATTTGAAACAGAACAGTTCATGTTGCACCACTCTCCAGCGATGGTAAATCGAAGACGTGGCATGGTAATCCCGTTTTACCGTAAAAATCCGGTGTCGAAATAACGAAGGGTAAAAAACTTACGAGACCCGACTGAGATTCGGGCTGTCCTTTTCGGGCATTAATCTATCCGCTGATGGCCGAAAGCTGTCAAATCCATAGAACTCACCGTGGCCTTCGTTTTGACAATTTATGGCTTCCATAACTCTAAACCAGCCAGAAGTTATGGCCGTCCGAATAATCGATATGTACAGGGTGCAACATCCGCGGGGTAAGGTGCAACATTCGTCCGAAATGGCGAAACAGCGTCGTACGACTTTTAGAAATGCATGCATGGATTTTAAACGGAATAGTTCCATGGTGCACCACTCTCCAGCGATGGTAAATCGAAGACAAGCCACGGTAATCTTGTTTACCGTTAAAATCCGGTGTCGAAAAAACGAAGGGTAAAAAACTTATGCGGCCGGATAGAGATTCTGGTTATCCTTTTCGGGCATTAATCTATCCGTTAACGGCTGAAAGCGGTCAAAGCTGTAAAACTCAACGTAGCCTTCGTTTTGACCGGTTATGGCTCTCGTAACTCTAAACGAGCCAGAAGTTATGGCCGTCCGAATAATCGATATCTACAGGGTGCAACATCCGCGGTGCAAGGTGCAACATCCGTCCGAAATGGCGAAACAGTGGCGTACGACTTTTAGAAATGAGTGCATGGATTTGAAACGGTACAGTACCATGGTGCACCACTCTCCAGCGGTGGTAAATCGAAGACGTGGAACGGTAATCCCGTTTTACCGTAAAAATCCGACGCCGAAAAAACGAAGGGTAAAAAACTTACGGGACCCGATTGAGATTCGGGTTGTCCTTTTCGAGCATTAATCTATCCGTTGATGGCTGAAAGCTATCAAAGCCGTAGAACTCACCGTGGCCGTTTTGACAGGTTATGGCTCCCGTAAATCTAAGCAAGCCAGAAGTTATGGCCGTCCGAATAATCGATATGTACGGGGTGCAACATCCGCGGGGTAAGGTGCAACATCCGTCCGAAATGGCGAAACAGTGTCGTACGACTTTTAGAAATGCGTGCATGGATTTGAAATGGAACAGTACCGTGGTGCACCACTCTCCAGCGATGGTAAATCGAAGACGAGCCACGGTAATCCTGTTTTACCATTAAAATCCGGTGTCGAAAAAACGAAGGGTAAAAAACTTACGAGTCCTGATTGAGATTCGGGTTGTCCTTTTCGGGCATTAATCTATCCGTTGACGGCTGAAAGCTGTCAAAGCCGTAGAACTCACCGTGGCCTTCGTTTTGACAGATTGTGGCTCCCGTAACTCTAAACGAGCCAGAAGTTATGGCCGTCCGAATAATCGATATCTACAGGGTGCAACATCCGCGGCGCAAGGTGCAACATCCATCCGAAATGGCGAAACAGTGTCGTACGACTTTTAGAAATGCGTGCATGGATTTGAAATGGAAAAGTACCATGGTGCACCACTCTCCAGCGATGGTAAATCGAAGGTGAGGCACAGTAATCCAGTTTTACCGTAAAAGTCCACGTGTCGAAAAAACGAAGGGTAAAATACTTACGAACCCCGATTGAGATTCGGGTTGTCCTTTTCGGGCACTAATCTATCCATTGACGGCGGAAAGCTGTCAAAGCTGTAGAACTCACCGTGGCCTTCGTTTTGACAGGTGATGGCTGCCGTAACTCTAAACGAGCCAGAAGTTATGGCCGTCCGAATAATCGATATCTACAGGGTGCAACATCCGCGGTGCAAGGTGCAACATCCGTCCGTAATGGCGAAACAGTGTCATATGACTTTTAGAAATGTGTGCATGGATTTGAAACGGAACAGTACCATGGTGCTCCACTCTCCAACGATGGTAAATTGAAGACGAGGCACGGTAATCCCGTTTTACCGTAAAAATCCGGTGTCGAAAAAACGAAGGGTAAAAATCTTACGAGACCCGATTGAGATTCGGGTTGTCCTTTTTGGGCATGAATCTATCCGTTGATGGCTGAAAGCGGTCAAAGCCGTAGAAATCTCCATGGACTTCGTTTTGACAGGTTATGGCTCCCGTAACTCTAAACGAGCCAGAAGTTATGGCCGTTCGAATAATCGATATCTACAGGGTGCAACATCCGCTGTGCAAGGTGCAACATCCGTCTGAAATTGCGAAACAGTGTCGTACGACTTTTAGAAACGCGTGCATGGATTTGAAACGGAACAGTACCATGGTGCACCACTCTCCAGCGATGGTAAATCGAAGACGAGGCACGGTAATCCCGTTTTAACGTAAAAATCCGGTGTCGAAAAAACGAAGGGTACAAAACTTACGAGACCCGATTGAGATTCGGGTTGTCCTTTTCGGGCATTAATCTATCCATTGACGGCTGAAAGCTGTCAAAGCCGTAGAACTCACCGTGGCATTCGTTTTGACAGGTTATGGCTCCCGTAACTCTAAACGAGCCAGAAATTATGGCCGTACGAATAATCGATATCTATAGGGTGCAACATCCGCGGTGCAAGGTGCAACATCCGTCCGAAATGGCGAAACATTGTCGTATGACTTTTAGAAATGCATGCATGGATTTAAAACGGAACAGTACCACGGTGCACCACTCTCCAGCGATGGTAAATCGAAGACGAGGCACGGTAATCCCGTTTTACCGAAAAAATCCGGTGTCGAAAAAACGAAGGGTAAAAAACTTACGAGACCCGATTGAGATTCGGGTCGTCCTTTTTGGGCATTAATCTATCCGTTGACGGCTGAAAGCAGTAAAAGCCGTAGAACTCACCGTGGCCTTCGTTTTGACAGGTAATGGCTCCCGTAACTCTAAACGAGCCAAAAGTTATGGCTGTCCGAATAATCGATATCTACAGGGTGCAACATCCGCGTTGCAAGGTGCAACATCCGTCCGAAATGGCGAAACAGTGTCGTACGACTTTTAGAAATGCGTGCATGGATTTGAAATGGAACAGTACCATGGTGCTCCACTCTCCAGCGATGGTAAATCGAAGACGAGGCACGGTAATCCCGTTTTACCATAAAAATCCGGTGTCGAAAAAAGGAAGGGTAAACAACTTACGAGACCCGATTGAGATTCGGGTTGTTCTTTCCGGGCTTTAATCTATCCGTTGACGGATGAAAGCTGTCGAAGCCGTAGAACTCAGCGTGGCCTTCATTTTGACAGGTTATTTCTCCCGTAACTCTAAACGAGCTAGAAGTTATGGCCGTCCGAATAATCGATATCTACAGGGTGCAACATCTGCGGTGCAAGGTGCAACATTCGTCCGAAATGGCGAAACAGTGGCGTAAAGACTTTTAGAAATGTGTGCGTGGATTTGAAACAGAACAGTACCATGGCGCTCCACTCTCCAGCGATGGTAAATCGAAGGCGAGGCACGGTAATCCCGTTTTACCGTAAAAATCCGGTGTCGAAAAAACGAAGGGTAAAATACTTACGAGACCCGATTGAAATTCAGGTTGTCCTTTTTGGGCATTAATATATCCGTTGACGGCTGAAGGCTGTCAAAGCAGTAGAACTCACCGTGGCGTTCGTTATGACAAGGTATGGCTCCCGTAACTCTAAATGAGCCAAAAGTTATGGCCGTCCGAATAATCGATATCTACATGGTGCAACATCCGCGGTGCAAGGTGCAACATCCGTCCGAAATGGCGAAACATTGTCGTATGACTTTTAGAAATGCATGCATGGATTTAAAACGGAACAGTACCACGGTGCACCACTCTCCAGCGATGGTAAATCGAAGACGAGGCACGGTAATCCCGTTTTACCGTAAAAATCCGGTGTCGAAAAAACGAAGGGTAAAAAACTTACGAGCCCCGATTGAAATTCGGGTTGTCCTTTTTGTGCATTAATCTATCCGTTGACGGCTGAAAGCGATCAAAGCCGTAGAACTCATCGAGGCCTTTGTTTTGACAGGTTATGCCTCCCGGAACTCTTAACGAGCCAGAAGTTATGGCCGTCCGAATAATCGATATCTACAGGGTGCAACATCCACGGTGCAAGGTGCAACATCCGTCCGAAATGGCGAAACAATGCCGTACGACTTTTAGAAATGCATGCATGGATTAGAAACAGAACACTACCATGGTGCACCACTCTCTAGCGATGGTAAATCGAAGACGAGCCACGGTAATCCCGTTTTACCGTAAAAATCCGGTGTCGAAAAAACGAAGGGTAAAAAACTTACGAGACCCGATTGAGATTCGGGTTGTCCTTTTCGGGCATTAATCTATATGTTGACAGCTAAAAGCGGTCAAAGCCGTAGAACTCACCGTGGCCTTCGTTTTGACAGGTTTGGCTCCCGTAACTCTAAACGAGCCAGAAGTTATGGCCGTCCGAATAATCGATATCTACAGGTTGCAACATCCGCAGTGCAAGGTGCAACATCCGTCCGAAATGGCGAAACAGTGCCGTACGACTTTTAGAAATGCGTGCATGGATTTGAAATGGAACAGTACCATGGTGCACCACTCTCCAGCGATGGTAAATCGAAGGTGAGGCACAGTAATCCCGTTTTACCGTAAAAATCCGGTGTCGAAAAAACGAAGGGTAAAAACTTACGAACCCCGATTGAGATTCGGGTTGTCCTTTTCGGGCATTAATCTATCCGTTGACGGTAGAAAGCTGTCAAAGCTGTAGAACTCACCGTGGCCTTCGTTTTGACAGGTGATGGCTGCCGTTACTCTAAACGAGCCAGAAGTTATGGTCGTCCGAATAATCGATATCTACAGGGTGCAACATCCGCGGTGCAAGGTGCAACATCCGTCCGAAATGGCGAAACAGTGTCGTATGACTTTTTGAAATGCGTGCATGGATTTGAAACGGAACAGTACCATGGTGCTCCACTCTCCAACGATGGTAAATCGAAGACGAGGCACGGTAATCCCGTTTTACCGTAAAAATCCGATGTCGAAAAAACGAAGGGTTAAAAACTTACGAGACCCGATTGAGATTCGGGTTGTCCTTTTGGGGCATTAATCTCTCCGTTGACGGCTGAAAGCGGTCAAAGCCGTAGAACTCTCCATGGACTTCGTTTTGACAGGTCATGGCTCCCGTAACTCTAAACGAGCCAGAAGTTATGGCCGTCCGAATAATCGATATCTATAGGGTGCAACGTCCGCGGTGCAAGGTGCAACATCCGTCCGAAATTTGGAAACAGTGCCGTACGACTTTTAGAAACGCGTGCATGGAATTGAAACAGAACAGTACCATGGTGTACCACTCTCCAGCGATGGTAAATCGAAGACGAGGCATGGTAATCCCGTTTTAACGTAAAAATCCGGTGTCGAAAAAACGAAGTGTACAAAACATACGAGACACGATTGAGATTCGGGTTGTCCTTTTCGGGCATTAATCTATCCATTGACGGCTGAAAGCTATCAAAGCCGTAGAACTCACCGTGGCCTTCGTTTTGACAGGTTATGGCTCCCGTAACTCTAAACGAGCCAGAAATTATAGCCGTCCGAATAATCGATATCTACAGGGTGCAACATCCGCGGTGCAAGGTGCAACATCCGTCCGAAATGGCGAAACAATGCCGTACGACTTTTAGAAATGCATGCATGGCTTAGAAACAGAATAGTACCATGGTGCACCACTCTCTAGCGATGGTAAATCGAAGACGAACCACGGTAATCCCGTTTTACCATAAAAATCCGGTGTCGAAAAAACGAAGGGTAAAAAACTTACGAGACCCGATTGAGATTCGGGTTGTCCTTTTCGGGCATTAATCTATATGTTGACGGCTGAAAGCGGTCAAAGCCGTAGAACTCACCGTGGCCTTCGTTTTGACAGGTTTGGCTCTCGTAACTCTAAATGAGCCAAAAGTTATGGCCGTCCGAATAATCGATATCTACATGGTGCAACATCCGCGGTGCAAGGTGCAACATCCGTCCGAAATGGCGAAACATTGTCGTATGACTTTTAGAAATGCATGCATGGATTTAAAACGGAACAGTACCACGGTGCACCACTCTCCAGCGATGGTAAATCGAAGACGAGGCACGGTAATCCCGTTTTACCGTAAAAATCCGGTGTCGAAAAAACGAAGGGTAAAAAACTTACGAGCCCCGATTGAAATTCGGGTTGTCCTTTTTGTGCATTAATCTATCCGTTGACGGCTGAAAGCGATCAAAGCCGTAGAACTCATCGAGGCCTTTGTTTTGACAGGTTATGCCTCCCGGAACTCTTAACGAGCCAGAAGTTATGGCCGTCCGAATAATCGATATCTACAGGGTGCAACATCCACGGTGCAAGGTGCAACATCCGTCCGAAATGGCGAAACAATGCCGTACGACTTTTAGAAATGCATGCATGGATTAGAAACAGAACACTACCATGGTGCACCACTCTCTAGCGATGGTAAATCGAAGACGAGCCACGGTAATCCCGTTTTACCGTAAAAATCCGGTGTCGAAAAAACGAAGGGTAAAAAACTTACGAGACCCGATTGAGATTCGGGTTGTCCTTTTCGGGCATTAATCTATATGTTGATAGCTAAAAGCGGTCAAAGCCGTAGAACTCACCGTGGCCTTCGTTTTGACAGGTTTGGCTCCCGTAACTCTAAACGAGCCAGAAGTTATGGCCGTCCGAATAATCGATATCTACAGGTTGCAACATCCGCAGCGCAAGGTGCAACATCCGTCCGAAATGGCGAAACAGTGCCGTACGACTTTTAGAAATGCGTGCATGGATTTGAAATTGAACAGTACCATGGTGCACCACTCTCCAGCGATGGTAAATCGAAGGTGAGGCACAGTAATCCCGTTTTACCGTAAAAATCCGGTGTCGAAAAAACGAAGGGTAAAAACTTACGAACCCCGATTGAGATTCGGGTTGTCCTTTTCAGGCATTAATCTATCCGTTGACGGCGGAAAGCTGTCAAAGCTGTAGAACTCACCGTGGCCTTCGTTTTGACAGATGATGGTGCCGTAACTCTAAACGAGGCAGAAGTTATGGCCGTCCGAATAATCCATATCTACAGGGTGCAACATCCGCGGTGCAAGGTGAACATCCGTCCGAAATAGCGAAACAGTGTCGTATGACTTTTTGAAATGCGTGCATGGATTTGAAACGGAACAGTACCATGGTGCTCCACTCTCCAACGATGGTAAATCGATGACGAGGCACGGTAATGCCGTTTTACCGTAAAAATCCGATGTCGAAAAAACGAAGGGTAAAAAACTTACGAGACCCGATTGAGATTCGGGTTGTCCTTTTGGGGCATTAATCTCTCCGTTGACGGCTGAAAGCGGTCAAAGCCGTAGAACTCTCCATGGACTTCGTTTTGACAGGTTATGGCTCCCGTAACTCTAAACGAGCCAGAAGTTATGGCCGTCCGAATAATCGATATTTACAGGGTGCAACATCCGCGGTGCAAGGTGCAACATTCGTCCGATATTGGGAAACAGTGCCGTATGACTTTTAGAAACGCGTGCATGGATGTGAAACGGAACAGTACCATGGTGCACCACTCTCCAGCGATGGTAAATCGAAGACGAGGCACGGTAATCCCGTTTTAACGTAAAAATCCGGTGTCGAAAAAACGAAGGGTACAAAACTTACGAGACCCGATTGACATTCGGGTTGTCCTTTTCGGGCATTAATCTATCCATTGACGGCTGAAAGCTATCAAAGCCGTAGAACTCACCGTGGCCTTCGTTTTGACAGGTTATGGCTCCCGTAACTCTAAACGAGCCAGAAATTATAGCCGTCCGAATAATCGATATCTACAGGGTGCAACTTCCGCGGTGCAAGGTGCAACATCCGTCCGAAATGGCGAAACAGTGTCGTACGACTTTTAGAAATGCGTGCATGGATTTAAAACGGAACAGTACCATGGTGCACCACTCTCCAGCGATGGTAAATCGAAGACGAGGCACGGTAATCCCGTTTTACCGTAAAAATCCGGTGTCGAAAAAACGAAGGGTAAAAAACTTACGAGACCCGATTGAGATTCGGGTTGTCCTTTTTGGGCATTAATCTATCCGTTGACGGCTGAAATCAGACAAAGCCGTAGAACTCACCGTGGCCTTCGTTTTGACAGGTTATGGCGCCCGTAACTCTAAACGAGCCAAAAGTTATGGCTGTCCGAATAATCGATATCTACAGGGTGCAACATCCACGGTGCAAGGTGCAACATCCGTCCGAAATGGCGAAACAGTGCCGTACGACTTTTAGAAATGCGCGCATGGATTTGAAACGGAACAGTACCATGGTGCTCCACTCTCCAGCGATGGTAAATCGAAGACGAGGCACGGTAATCCCGTTTTACCGTAAAAATCCAGTGTCGAAAAAAGGAAGGGTAAACAACTTACGAGACCCGATTGAGATTCGGGTTGTCCTTTCCGGGCTTTAATCTATCCGTTGACGGCTGAAAGCTGTCGAAGCCGTAGAACTCACCGTGGCCTTCATTTTGACAGGTTATTGGTCCCGTAACTCTAAACGAGCCAGAAGTTATGGCCGTCCGAATAATCGATATCTACAGGGTGCAACATCTGCGGTGCAAGGTGCAACATCCGTCCGAAATGGCAAAACAGTGGCGTAAAGACTTTTAGAAATGTGTGCGTGGATTTGAAACAGAACAGTACCATGGCGCACCACTCTCTAGCGATGGTAAATCGAAGACGAGGCACGGTAATCCCGTTTTACCGTAAAAATCCGGTGTCGAAAAAACGAAGGGTAAAATACTTACGAGATCCGATTGAAATTCGGGTTGTCCTTTTTGGGCATTAATCTATCCGTTGACGGCTGAAAGCTATCAAAGCCGTAGAACTCACCGTGGCGTTCGTTTTGACAGGTTATGGCTCCCGTAACTCTAAATGAGCCAGAAGTTATGGTCGTCCGAATAATCGATATCTACATGGGGCAACATCCGCTGTGCAAGGTGCAATATCCGTCCGAATTGGCTAAACAGTGGCGTACGACTTTTAGAAATGCGTGCATGGATTTGAAATGGAATAGTACCATGGTGCACCACTCTCCAACGATGGTAAATCGAAGACGCGGCACAGTAATCCCGTTTTATCGTAAAAATCCGGTGTCGAAAAAAGGAAGGGTAAAAAACTTACGTGACCCGATTGAGGTTCAGGCTGTCCTTTTCGGGCACTAATCTATCCGTTGACGGATGAAAGCTGTCGAAGCCGTAGAACTCACCATGGCCTTCTTTTGATAGGTTATGGCTCCCATAACTCTAGACGAGCCAGAAGTTATGATCGTCCGAATAATCGATATCTATAGGGTGTAACATCCGCGGTGCAAGGTGCAACATCCGTCCGAACTGGAGAAACAGGGTCGTACGACTTTTAGAAATGCATGCATGGATTTGAAACGGAATAGTACCATGGTGCAACACTCTCCAGCGATGGTAAATCGAAGACGAGGCACGGTAATTCCGTTTTACTGAAAAAATCCAGTGTCGAAAAAACGAAGGGTAAAAAACTTACGAGACCCGATTGAGATTCGGGTTGTCCTTTTTGGGCATTAATCTATCCGTTGATGGCTGAAAGCGGTCAAAGCCGTAGAACTCACCGTGGCGTTCGTTTTGACAGGTTATGGCTCCCGTAACTCTAAACGAGCAAGAAGTTATGGCCGTCCGAATAATCGATATCTACAGGGTGCAACATCCGCCGTGCAAGGTGCAACATCCGTCCGAAATGGCGAAACAGTGCCGTACGACTTTTAGAAATGCATGCATGGATTTGAAAAGGAACAGTACCATGGTGCACCACTCTCTAGCGATGGTAAATCGAAGACGAGCCACGGTAATCCCGTTTTACCGTAAAAATCCGGTGTCGAAAAAACGAAGGGTAAAAAACTTACGAGACCCGATTGAGATTCGGGTTGTCCTTTTCGGGCATTAATCTATCCGTTGACGGCTGAAAGCGGTCAAAGTCGTAGAACTCGTCGTGGCCTTCGTTTTGACAGGTTATGGCTCCCATAACTCTAAACGAGCCAGAAGTTATGGCCGTCCGAATAATCGCTATCTACAGGGTGCAACATCCGCGGTGCAAGGTGCAACATCTGTCCGAAATGGCGAAACAGTGCCGTACGACTTTTAGAAATGCATGCATGGATTTGAAACGGAACAGTACCATGCTGCACCACTCTCCAGCGATGGTAAATCGAAGACGAGCCACGGTAATACCGTTTTACCGTTAAAATCCGGTGTCGAAAAAACGAGGGGTAAAAAACTTACGAGACCCGATTGAGATTCGGGTTGTCCATTTCGGGCATTAATCTATCCGTTGACGGCTGAAAGCTGTCAAAGCCGTAGAACTCACCGTGGCTTTCGTTTTGACAGGTTATGGCTCCCGTAACTCTAAACGAGCCAGAAGTTATGGCCGTCCGAATAATCGATATCTACAGGGTGCAACGTCCGCGGTGCAAGGTGCAACATCCGTCCGAAATGGCGAACCAGTGCCGTACGACTTTTAGAAATGCGTGCATGGATTTGAAACGGAACAGTACCATGGTGCACCACTCTCCAGCGATGGTAAATCGAAGACGAGCCACGGTAATCCCGTTTTACCGTTAAAATACGACGTCGAAAAAACGATGGGTAAAAAACTTACGAGACCCGATTGAGATTCGGGTTGTCCTTTTTGGGCATTAATCTATCCGTTGACGGCTGAAAGCTGTCAAAGCCGTAGAGCTCACGTGGCATTCGGTTTGACAGGTTATGGCTCCCATAACTCTAAACGAGCCAGAAGTTATGACCATGCGAATAATCGATATCTATAGGGTGCAACATCCGCGGTGCAAGGTGCAACATCCGCGGTTTAAGGTGCAACATCCGCGGTGCAAGGTGCAACATCCGTCCGAAATGGCGAAACAGTGCCGTACGACTTTTAGAAATGCATGCATGGATATGAAACAGAACAGTACCATGGTGCACCACTCTCCATCGATGGAAAATCGAAGACGAGGCACGGTAATCCCGTTTTACCATAAAAATCCGGTGTCGAAAAAATGAAGGGTAAAAAACTTACGAGGCCCGATTGAGATTCGAGTTGTCCTTTTTGGGCATTAATCTATCCATTGACGACTGAAAGTGGTCAAAGCCGTAAAACTCACCGTGGACTTCGTTTTGACAGGTTAAGGCTCCCGTAACTCTAAACGAGCCAGAAGTTATGGTTGTCCGAATAATCGATATCTTCAGGGTGCAACATCCGCGGTGCAAGGGGCAACATCCGTCCGAAATGGCGAAACAGTGTCGTACGACTTTTAGAAATGCATGCATGGATTTGAAACGGAACAGTACCCTGGTGCACCACACTCCAGCGATGGTAAATCGAAGACAAGCCACGATAATCCCGTTTTACAGTAAAAATCTGGTGTCGAAAAAACGAAGGGTAAAAAACTTACGAGGCCCGATTGAGATTCGGGTTGTCCTTTTCGGGCATTAATCTATCTGTTGACGGCTGAAAGCGGTCAAAGCCGTAGAACTCACCGTGCCCTTCGTTTTGACAGGTTATGGCTCTCGTAACTCTAAACGAGCCAGAAGTTATGGCCGTCCGAATAATCGATATCTACAGGGTGCAACATCCGCGGTGCAAGGTGCAACATCCGTCCGAAATGGCGAAATAATGTCGTACGACTTTTAGAAATGCGTACATGGATTTGAAACGGAACAGTACCACGGTGCACCACTCTCCGGCGATGGTAAATCGAAGACGAGCCACGGTAATCCCGTTTTACCGTAAAAATCCGGTGTCGAAAAAACGAAGGGCAAAAAACTTACGAGACCCGATTGAGATTCGAGTTGTCCTTTTCGGGCATTAATCTATCCGTTGACGGCTGAATGCTTTCAAACCCGTAGAACTCACCGTGGCCTTCGTCTTGACAGGTTATGGCTCCCGTAACTCAAAACGAGCCAGAAGTTATGGCCGTCCGAATAATCGATATCTACAGGGTGCAACATCCGCGGTGCAAGGTGCAACATCCGTCCGAAATGGCGAAACAGTGTCGTAGGACTTTTAGAAATGCATGCATGGATTTGAAACGGAATAGTACCATGGTGCACCACTCTCCAGCGATGGTAAATCGAAGACGAGCCACGGTAATCCCGTTTTACCGTTAAAATCCGGTGTCGAAAAAACGAAGGGTAAAAAACATACGAGACCCGATTGAGATTCGGGTTGTCCTTTTCGGGCATTAATCTATCCGTTGACGGCTGAAAGCTGTCAAAACCGTAGAACTCGCCGTGGCCTTCGTTTTGACAGGTTATGGCTCCCGTAACTCTAAACGAGCCAGAAGTTATTACCGTCCGAATAATCGATATCTACAGGGTGCAACATCCGCGGTGCAAGGTGCAACATCCGTCCGAAACGGTGAAACAGTGTCGTACGACTTTTAGAAATCCGTGCACGGATTTGAAACGGAACAGTACCATGGTGCACCACTCTTCAGCGATGGTAAATCGAAGACGAGGCGCGGTAATCCCGTTTTACTGTAAAAATCCGGTGTCGAAAAAACGAAGGGTAAAAAACTTACGAGCCCCGATATAGATTCGGGTTGTCCTTTTTGGGCATTAATCTATCCGTTGACGGCTGAAAGCGGTCAAAGCCGTAGAACTCACCGTGGCCTTTATTTTGACAGGTTATGGCTCCCGTAACTCTAGACGAGCCAGAAGTTATGGCCGTCCGAATAATCGATATCTACAGGGCGCAACAACCGCGGTGCAAGGTGCAATATCCGTCCGAAATGGCGAAACAGTGGCGTAAAGACTTTTAGAAATGCATGCATGGATTTGAAACAAAACAGTACCATGGCGCACCACTCTCCAGCGATGGTAAATCGAAGACGAGGCACGGTAATACCGTTTAACCGTAAAAATCCGGTGTCAAAAAAACGAAGGGTAAAAAACTTACGAGACCCGATTGAGATTCGGGTTGTCCTTTTTGGGCATTAATCATCCGTTGACGGCTGAAAGCTGTCAAAGCCGTAGAACTCACCGTGGCCGTCGTTTTGACTGGTTATGGCTCCCGTAACTCTAAATGAGCCGGAAGTTATGGCCGTCCGAATAATCGATATCTACATGGTGCAACATCCGCGGTTCAAGGTGCAACATCCGTCCGAAATGGCAAAACAGTGGCGTATGACTTTTAGAAATGCATGCATGGATTTGAAACGGAACGGTACCATGGTGCACCACTCTCCAGCGATGGTAAATCGAAGACGAGGCACGGTAATCCCGTTTTACCGTAAAAATCCGGTGTCGAAAAAAGGAAGGGTAAAGAACTTACGAGACCCGATTGAGATTCGGGTTGTCCTTTTGGGGCACTAATCTATCCATTGACGGATGAAAGCTGTCGAAGCCGTAGAACTTACCGTGGCCTTCATTTTGATAGGTTATGGCTACCATAACTCTAAACGAGCCAGAAGTTATGACCGTCCGAATAATCGATATCTACAGGGTGCAACATCCGCGGTGCAAGGTGCAACATCCGTCCGAAATGGCGAAACAGTGTCGTACGACTTTTAGAAATGCGTGCATGGATTTGAAACGGAACAGTACCATGGTGCGCCACTCTCCAGCGATGTTAAATCGAAGACGAGGCACGACAATCCTTTTTTACCGTAAAAATCCGGTGTCTAAAAATGGAAGGGTAAAAAACTTACGAGACCCGATTGAGATTCGGGTTGTCCTTTTTGGGCATTAATCTATCCGTTGATGGCTTAAAGAGGTCAAAGCCGTAAAAATCACCGTGGCCTTCGTTTTGACAGGTTATGGCTCCCGTAACTCTAAACGAGCCAGAAGTTATGGTCGTCCGAATAATCGATATCTACAGGGTGCAACATCCGCGGTGCAAGGTGCAACATCCGTCCGAAATGACGAAACAGTGTCGTACGACTTTTAGAAATGCATGCATGGATTAGAAATGGAACAGTCCCATGGTGCACCACTCTCCAGCGATGGTAAATCGAAGACGAGCCACGGTAATCCCCTTCTACCGTAAAAATCCGGTGTCGAAAAAACGAAGGGTAAAAAACTTAGGAGACCCGATTGAGATTCGGGTTGACCTTTTCGGGCATTAATCTATCCGTTGACGGCTGAAAGCTGTCAAAGCCGTAGAACTCACCGTGGCCTTCGTTTTGACAGGTTATGGCTCCCGTAATTCTAAACGAGCCAAAAGTTATGGCCGTCCGAAATATCGATATCTACAGGGTGCAACATCTGCGGTGCAAGGTGCAACATCCGTCCGAAATGGCGAAACAGTGCCGTACGACTTTTAGAAATGCGTGCATGGATTTGAAACGGAACAGTACCATGGTGCACCACTCTCCAGCGATGGTAAATCGAAGACGAGGCATGGTAATTCCGTTTTACCGTAAAAATCCGGTGTCGAAAAAAGGAAGGGTAAAAAACTTACGAGATCCGATTGAGATTTGGGTTGTCCTTTTCAGATTTTAATCTATCCGTTGACGGATGAAAGCTGTCGAAGCCGTAGAACTCACCGTGGCCTTCATTATGACAGGTTATGGCTCCCGTAACTCTAAACGAGCCAGAAGTTATGGCCGTCCGAATAATCGATATCTACAGGGTGCAACATCCGCGGTGCAAGGTGCAACATCCGTCCGAAATGGCGAAACAGTGTCGTAAAGACTTTTAGAAATGCGTGCATGGATTTGAAACGGAATAGTACCATGGTGCACCACTCTCTAGCGATGGTAAATCGAAGACGAGGCACGGTAATCCCGTTTTACCGTAAAAATCCGGTGTCGAAAAAACGAAGGGTAAAAAATTTACGAGACGCGATTGAGATTCGGGCTGTCCTTTTTGGGCATTAATCTATCCGTTGACGGCTGAAAGCTGTCAAAGCCGTAGAACACACCGTGGCCTTCGTTTTGACAAGTTATGGCTCTCGTAACTCTAAATGAGCCGGAAGTTATGGCCGTCCGAATAATCAATATCTACATGGTGCAACATCCGCGGTGCAAGGTGCAACATCCGTCTGAAATGGCAAAACAGTGGCGTACGACTTTTAGAAATGCGTGCATAGATTTGAAACGGAACAGTACCATGGTGTACCACTCTCCAGCGATGGTAAATCGAAGACGAGGCATGTAATCCCGTTTTACCGTAAAAATCCGGTGTCGAAAAAAGGAAGGGTAAAAAACTTACGAGACCCGATTGAGATTCGGGTAGTCCTTTTTGGGCACTAATCTATCGGTTGACGGGTGAAAGCTGTCGAAGCCGTAGAACTCACCGTGGACTTCATTTTGATAGGGTATGGCTCCGATAACTCTAAACGAGCCAGAAGTTATGACCGTCCGAATAATCGATATCTACAGGGTGCAACATCCGCGGTGCAAGGTGCAACATCCGTCCGAAATGGCGAAACAGTGCCGTACGACATTTAGAAATGCTTGCATGGATTTGAAACGGAACTGTACCATGGTGCACCACTCTCCAGCGATGGTAAATCGAAGATGAGACACGGTAATCCCGTTTTACCGTAAAAATCCGGTGTCGAAAAAACGAAGGGTAAAAAAACTTACGAGACCCGATTGAGATTCGGGTTGTCCTTTTTGGGCATTAATCTATCCATTGAGAGCTGAAAGCGGTCAAAGCCGCAAAAATCACCGTGGCCTTCGTTTTGACAGGTTATGGCTCCCATAACTCTAAACGAGCCAGAAAATATGGCCGTCCGAATAATCGATATCTACAGGGTGCAACGTCCGCGGTGCAAGGTGCAACATCCGTCCGAAATGGCGAAACAGTGCCGTACGACTTTTAGAAATGCGTGCATGGATTTGAAACGGAACAGTACCATGGTGCACCACTCTCCAGTGATGGTAAATCGAAGACGAGCCACGGTAATCCCGTTTTACCGTTAAAATCCGGTGTCGAAAAAACGAGGGGTAAAAAACTTACGAGACCCGATTGAGATTCGGGTTGTCAATTTCAGGCATTAATCTATCCGTTGACGGCTGAAAGCGGTCAAAGCCGTAGAACTCGCCGTGGCCTTCGTTTTGACAGGTTATGGCTCCCATAACTCTAAACGAGCCAGAAGTTATGGCCGTCCGAATAATCGATATCTACAGGGTGCAACATTCGCGGTGCAAGGTGCAACATCTGTCCGAAATGGCGAAACAGTGCCGTACGACTTTTAGAAATGCATGCATGGATTTGAAACGGAACAGTACCATGGTGCACCACTCTCCAGCGATGGTAAATCGAAGACGAGCCACGGTAATACCGTTTTACCGTTAAAATCCGGTGTCGAAAAAACGAGGGGTAAAAAACTTACGAGACCCGATTGAGATTCGGGTTGTCCATTTCGGGCATTAATCTATCCGTTGACGGCTGAAAGCTGTCAAAGCCGTAGAACTCACCGTGGCCTTCGTTTTGACAGGTTATGGCTCCCGTAACTCTAAACGAGCCAGAAGTTATGGCCGTCCGAATAATCGATATCTACAGGGTGCAACGTCCGCGGTGCAAGGTGCAACATCCGTCCGAAATGGCGAAACAGTGCCGTACGACTTTTAGAAATGCGTGCATGGATTTGAAACGGAACAGTACCATGGTGCACCACTCTCCAGGGATGGTAAATCGAAGACGAGCCACGGTAATCCCGTTTTACCGTTAAAATACGACGTCGAAAAAACGATGGGTAAAAAACTTACGAGACCCGATTGAGATTCGGGTTGTCCTTTTTGGGCATTAATCTATCCGTTGAAGGCTGAAAGCTGTCAAAGCCGTAGAGCTCACGTGGCCTTCGGTTTGACAGGTTATGGCTCCCATAACTCTAAACGAGCCAGAAGTTATGGCCATGCGAATAATCGATATCTACAGGGTGCAACATCCGCGGTGCAAGGTGCAACATCCGCGGTGCAAGGTGCAACATCCGCGGTGCAAGGTGCAACATCCGTCCGAAATGGCGAAATAGTGCCGTACGACTTTTAGAAATGCGTGCATGGATATGAAACGGAACAGTACCATGGTGCACCACTCTCCATCGATGGCAAATCGAAGACGAGGCACGGTAATCCCGTTTTACCATAAAAATCCGGTGTCGAAAAAATGAAGGGTAAAAAACTTACGAGGCCCGATTGAGATTCGAGTTGTCCTTTTTGGGCATTAATCTATCCATTGACGGCTGAAAGTGGTCAAAGCCGTAAAACTCACCGTGGCCTTCGTTTTGACAGGTTATGGCTCCCGTAACTCTAAACGAGCCAGAAGTTATGGCTGTCCGAATAATCGATATCTTCAGGGTGCAACATCCGCGGTGCAAGGGGCAACATCCGTCCGAAATGGCGAAACAGTGTCGTACGACTTTTAGAAATGCATGCATGGATTTGAAACAAAACAGTACCATGGCGCACCGCTCTCCAGCGATGGTAAATCGAAGACGAGGCACGGTAATACCGTTTAACCGTAAAAATCCGGTGTCAAAAAAACGAAGGGTAAAAAACTTACGAGACCCGATTGAGATTCGGGTTGTCCTTTTTGGGCATTAATCATCCATTGACGGCTGAAAGCTGTCAAAGCCGTAGAACTCACCGTGGCCGTCGTTTTGACTGGTTATGGCTCCCGTAACTCTAAATGAGCCGGAAGTTATGGCCGTCCGAATAATCGATATCTACATGGTGCAACATCCGCGGTTCAAGGTGCAACATCCGTCCGAAATGGCAAAACAGTGGCGTATGACTTTTAGAAATGCATGCATGGATTTGAAACGGAACGGTACCATGGTGCACCACTCTCCAGCGATGGTAAATCGAAGACGAGGCACGGTAATCCCGTTTTACCGTAAAAATCCGGTGTCGAAAAAAGGAAGGGTAAAGAACTTACGAGACCCGATTGAGATTCGGGTTGTCCTTTTGGGGCACTAATCTATCCATTGACGGATGAAAGCTGTCGAAGCCGTAGAACTTACCGTGGCCTTCATTTTGATAGGTTATGGCTACCATAACTCTAAACGAGCCAGAAGTTATGACCGTCCGAATAATCGATATCTACAGGGTGCAACATCCGCGGTGCAAGGTGCAACATCCGTCCGAAATGGCGAAACAGTGTCGTACGACTTTTAGAAATGCGTGCATGGATTTGAAACGGAACAGTACCATGGTGCGCCACTCTCCAGCGATGGTAAATCGAAGACGAGGCACGACAATCCTTTTTTACCGTAAAAATCCGGTGTCTAAAAATGGAAGGGTAAAAAACTTACGAGACCCGATTGAGATTCGGGTTGTCCTTTTTGGGCATTAATCTATCCGTTGATGGCTTAAAGAGGTCAAAGCCGTAAAAATCACCGTGGCCTTCGTTTTGACAGGTTATGGCTCCCGTAACTCTAAACGAGCCAGAAGTTATGGTCGTCCGAATAATCGATATCTACAGGGTGCAACATCCGCGGTGCAAGGTGCAACATCCGTCCGAAATGACGAAACAGTGTCGTACGACTTTTAGAAATGCATGCATGGATTAGAAATGGAACAGTCCCATGGTGCACCACTCTCCAGCGATGGTAAATCGAAGACGAGCCACGGTAATCCCCTTCTACCGTAAAAATCCGGTGTCGAAAAAACGAAGGGTAAAAAACTTAGGAGACCCGATTGAGATTCGGGTTGACCTTTTCGGGCATTAATCTATCCGTTGACGGCTGAAAGCTGTCAAAGCCGTAGAACTCACCGTGGCCTTCGTTTTGACAGGTTATGGCTCCCGTAATTCTAAACGAGCCAAAAGTTATGGCCGTCCGAAATATCGATATCTACAGGGTGCAACATCTGCGGTGCAAGGTGCAACATCCGTCCGAAATGGCGAAACAGTGCCGTACGACTTTTAGAAATGCGTGCATGGATTTGAAACGGAACAGTACCATGGTGCACCACTCTCCAGCGATGGTAAATCGAAGACGAGGCATGGTAATTCCGTTTTACCGTAAAAATCCGGTGTCGAAAAAAGGAAGGGTAAAAAACTTACGAGATCCGATTGAGATTTGGGTTGTCCTTTTCAGATTTTAATCTATCCGTTGACGGATGAAAGCTGTCGAAGCCGTAGAACTCACCGTGGCCTTCATTATGACAGGTTATGGCTCCCGTAACTCTAAACGAGCCAGAAGTTATGGCCGTCCGAATAATCGATATCTACAGGGTGCAACATCCGCGGTGCAAGGTGCAACATCCGTCCGAAATGGCGAAACAGTGTCGTAAAGACTTTTAGAAATGCGTGCATGGATTTGAAACGGAATAGTACCATGGTGCACCACTCTCTAGCGATGGTAAATCGAAGACGAGGCACGGTAATCCCGTTTTACCGTAAAAATCCGGTGTCGAAAAAACGAAGGGTAAAAAATTTACGAGACGCGATTGAGATTCGGGCTGTCCTTTTTGGGCATTAATCTATCCGTTGACGGCTGAAAGCTGTCAAAGCCGTAGAACACACCGTGGCCTTCGTTTTGACAAGTTATGGCTCTCGTAACTCTAAATGAGCCGGAAGTTATGGCCGTCCGAATAATCAATATCTACATGGTGCAACATCCGCGGTGCAAGGTGCAACATCCGTCTGAAATGGCAAAACAGTGGCGTACGACTTTTAGAAATGCGTGCATAGATTTGAAACGGAACAGTACCATGGTGTACCACTCTCCAGCGATGGTAAATCGAAGACGAGGCATGTAATCCCGTTTTACCGTAAAAATCCGGTGTCGAAAAAAGGAAGGGTAAAAAACTTACGAGACCCGATTGAGATTCGGGTAGTCCTTTTTGGGCACTAATCTATCGGTTGACGGGTGAAAGCTGTCGAAGCCGTAGAACTCACCGTGGACTTCATTTTGATAGGGTATGGCTCCGATAACTCTAAACGAGCCAGAAGTTATGACCGTCCGAATAATCGATATCTACAGGGTGCAACATCCGCGGTGCAAGGTGCAACATCCGTCCGAAATGGCGAAACAGTGCCGTACGACATTTAGAAATGCTTGCATGGATTTGAAACGGAACTGTACCATGGTGCACCACTCTCCAGCGATGGTAAATCGAAGATGAGACACGGTAATCCCGTTTTACCGTAAAAATCCGGTGTCGAAAAAACGAAGGGTAAAAAAACTTACGAGACCCGATTGAGATTCGGGTTGTCCTTTTTGGGCATTAATCTATCCATTGAGAGCTGAAAGCGGTCAAAGCCGCAAAAATCACCGTGGCCTTCGTTTTGACAGGTTATGGCTCCCATAACTCTAAACGAGCCAGAAAATATGGCCGTCCGAATAATCGATATCTACAGGGTGCAACGTCCGCGGTGCAAGGTGCAACATCCGTCCGAAATGGCGAAACAGTGCCGTACGACTTTTAGAAATGCGTGCATGGATTTGAAACGGAACAGTACCATGGTGCACCACTCTCCAGTGATGGTAAATCGAAGACGAGCCACGGTAATCCCGTTTTACCGTTAAAATCCGGTGTCGAAAAAACGAGGGGTAAAAAACTTACGAGACCCGATTGAGATTCGGGTTGTCAATTTCAGGCATTAATCTATCCGTTGACGGCTGAAAGCGGTCAAAGCCGTAGAACTCGCCGTGGCCTTCGTTTTGACAGGTTATGGCTCCCATAACTCTAAACGAGCCAGAAGTTATGGCCGTCCGAATAATCGATATCTACAGGGTGCAACATTCGCGGTGCAAGGTGCAACATCTGTCCGAAATGGCGAAACAGTGCCGTACGACTTTTAGAAATGCATGCATGGATTTGAAACGGAACAGTACCATGGTGCACCACTCTCCAGCGATGGTAAATCGAAGACGAGCCACGGTAATACCGTTTTACCGTTAAAATCCGGTGTCGAAAAAACGAGGGGTAAAAAACTTACGAGACCCGATTGAGATTCGGGTTGTCCATTTCGGGCATTAATCTATCCGTTGACGGCTGAAAGCTGTCAAAGCCGTAGAACTCACCGTGGCCTTCGTTTTGACAGGTTATGGCTCCCGTAACTCTAAACGAGCCAGAAGTTATGGCCGTCCGAATAATCGATATCTACAGGGTGCAACGTCCGCGGTGCAAGGTGCAACATCCGTCCGAAATGGCGAAACAGTGCCGTACGACTTTTAGAAATGCGTGCATGGATTTGAAACGGAACAGTACCATGGTGCACCACTCTCCAGGGATGGTAAATCGAAGACGAGCCACGGTAATCCCGTTTTACCGTTAAAATACGACGTCGAAAAAACGATGGGTAAAAAACTTACGAGACCCGATTGAGATTCGGGTTGTCCTTTTTGGGCATTAATCTATCCGTTGAAGGCTGAAAGCTGTCAAAGCCGTAGAGCTCACGTGGCCTTCGGTTTGACAGGTTATGGCTCCCATAACTCTAAACGAGCCAGAAGTTATGGCCATGCGAATAATCGATATCTACAGGGTGCAACATCCGCGGTGCAAGGTGCAACATCCGCGGTGCAAGGTGCAACATCCGCGGTGCAAGGTGCAACATCCGTCCGAAATGGCGAAATAGTGCCGTACGACTTTTAGAAATGCGTGCATGGATATGAAACGGAACAGTACCATGGTGCACCACTCTCCATCGATGGCAAATCGAAGACGAGGCACGGTAATCCCGTTTTACCATAAAAATCCGGTGTCGAAAAAATGAAGGGTAAAAAACTTACGAGGCCCGATTGAGATTCGAGTTGTCCTTTTTGGGCATTAATCTATCCATTGACGGCTGAAAGTGGTCAAAGCCGTAAAACTCACCGTGGCCTTCGTTTTGACAGGTTATGGCTCCCGTAACTCTAAACGAGCCAGAAGTTATGGCTGTCCGAATAATCGATATCTTCAGGGTGCAACATCCGCGGTGCAAGGGGCAACATCCGTCCGAAATGGCGAAACAGTGTCGTACGACTTTTAGAAATGCATGCATGGATTTGAAACGGAACAGTACCCTGGTGCACCACATTCCAGCGATGGTAAATCGAAGACAAGCCACGATAATCCCGTTTTACAGTAAAAATCTGGTGTCGAAAAAACGAAGGGTAAAAAACTTACGAGGCCCGATTGAGATTCGGGTTGTCCTTTTCGGGCATTAATCTATCTGTTGACGGCTGAAAGCGGTCAAAGCCGTAGAACTCACCGTGCCCTTCGTTTTGACAGGTTATGACTCTCGTAACTCTAAACGAGCCAGAAGTTATGGCCGTCCGAATAATCGATATCTACAGGGTGCAACATCCACGGTGCAAGGTGCAACATCCGTCCGAAATGGCGAAATAATGTCATACGACTTTTAGAAATGCGTGCATGGATTTGAAACGGAACAGTACCACGGTGCACCACTCTCCAGCGATGGTAAATCGAAGACGAGCCACGGTAATCCCGTTTTACCGTAAAAATCCGGTGTCGAAAAAACGAAGGGCAAAAAACTTACGAGACCCGATTGAGATTCGAGTTGTCCTTTTCGGGCATTAATCTATCCGTTGACGGCTGAATGCTTTCAAACCCGTAGAACTCACCGTGGCCTTCGTTTTGACAGGTTATGGCTCCCGTAACTCAAAACGAGCCAGAAGTTATAGCCGTCCGAATAATCGATATCTACAAGGTGCAACATCCGCGGTGCAAGGTGCAACATCCGTCCGAAATGGCGAAACAGTGTCGTACGACTTTTAGAAATGCATGCATGGATTTGAAACGGAATAGTACCATGGTGCACCACTCTCCAGCGATGGTAAATCGAAGACGAGCCACGGTAATCCCGTTTTACCGTTAAAATCCGGTGTCGAAAAAACGAAGGGTAAAAATCATACGAGACCCGATTGAGATTCGGGTTGTCCTTTTCGGGCATTAATCTATCCGTTGACGGCTGAAAGCTGTCAAAACCGTAGAACTTGCCGTGGCCTTCGTTTTGACAGGTTATGGCTCCCGTAACTCTAAACGAGCCAGAAGTTATTACCGTCCGAATAATCGATATCTACAGGGTGCAACATCCGCGGTGCAAGGTGCAACATCCGTCCGAAACGGTGAAACAGTGTCGTACGACTTTTAGAAATCCGTGCACGGATTTGAAACGGAACAGTACCATGGTGCACCACTCTTCAGCGATGGTAAATCGAAGACGAGGCGCGGTAATCCCGTTTTACTGTAAAAATCCGGTGTCGAAAAAACGAAGGGTAAAAAACTTACGAGCCCCGATATAGATTCGGGTTGTCCTTTTTGGGCATTAATCTATCCGTTAACGGCTGAAAGCGGTCAAAGCCGTAGAACTCACCGTGGCCTTTATTTTGACAGGTTATGGCTCCCGTAACTCTAGACGAGCCAGAAGTTATGGCCGTCCGAATAATCGATATCTACAGGGCGCAACAACCGCGGTGCAAGGTGCAACATCCGTCCGAAATGGCGAAACAGTGGCGTAAAGACTTTTAGAAATGCATGCATGGATTTGAAACAAAACAGTACCATGGCGCACCACTCTCCAGCGATGGTAAATCGAAGACGAGGCACGGTAATACCGTTTAACCGTAAAAATCCGGTGTCGAAAAAACGAAGGGTAAAAAACTTACGAGACCCGATTGAGATTCGGGTTGTCCTTTTTGGGCATTAATCATCCGTTGATGGCTTAAAGAGGTCAAAGCCGTAAAAATCACCGTGGCCTTCGTTTTGACAGGTTATGGCTCCCGTAACTCTAAACGAGCCAGAAGTTATGATCGTCCGAATAATCGATATCTACAGGGTGCAACATCCGCGGTGCAAGGTGCAACATCCGTCCGAAATGACGAAACAGTGTCGTACGACTTTTAGAAATGCATGCATGGATTAGAAATGGAACAGTCCCATGGTGCACCACTCTCCAGCGATGGTAAATCGAAGACGAGCCACTGTAATCCCGTTCTACCGTAAAAATCCGGTGTCGAAAAAACGAAGGGTAAAAAACTTAGGAGACCCGATTGAGATTCGGGTTGACCTTTTCGGGCATTAATCTATCCGTTGACGGCTGAAAGCTGCCAAAGCCGTAGAACTCACCGTGGCCTTCGTTTTGACAGGTTATGGCTCCCGTAATTCTAAACGAGCCAAAAGTTATGGCCGTCCGAAATATCGATATCTATAGGGTGCAACATCTGCGGTGCAAGGTGCAACATCCGTCCGAAATGGCGAAACAGTGCCGTACGACTTTTAGAAATGCGTGCATGGATTTGAAACGGAACAGTACCATGGTGCACCACTCTCCAGCGATGGTAAATCGAAGACGAGGCATGGTAATCCCGTTTTACCGTAAAAATCCGGTGTCGAAAAAAGGAAGGGTAAAAAACTTACGAGATCCGATTGAGATTCGGGTTGTCCTTTTCGGGTTTTAATCTATCCGTTGACGGATGAAAGCTGTCGAAGCCGTAGAACTCACCGTGGCCTTCATTTTGACAGGTTATGGCTCCCGTAACTCTAAACGAGCCAGAAGTTATGGCCGTCCGAATAATCGATATCTACAGGGTGCAACATCCGCGGTGCAAGGTGCAACATCCGTCCGAAATGGCGAAACAGTGTCGTAAAGACTTTTAGAAATGCGTGCATGGATTTGAAACGGAATAGTACCATGGTGCACCACTCTCTAGCGATGGTAAATCGAAGACGAGGCACGGTAATCCCGTTTTACCGTAAAAATCCGGTGTCGAAAAAACGAAGGGTAAAAAATTTACAAGACGCGATTGAGATTCGGGCTATCCTTTTTGGCCATTAATCTATCCATTGACGGCTGAAAGCTGTCAAAGCCGTAGAACACACCGTGGCCTTCGTTTTGACAAGTTATGGCTCTCGTAACTCTAAATGAGCCGGAAGTTATGGCCGTCCGAATAATCGATATCTACATGGTGCAACATCCGCGGTGCAAGGTGCAACATCCGTCCGAAATGGCAAAACAGTGGCGTACGACTTTTAGGAATGCGTGCATAGATTTGAAACGGAACAGTACCATGGTGTACCACTCTCCAGCGATGGTAAATCGAAGACGAGGCACGTAATCCCATTTTACCGTAAAAATCCGGTGTCGAAAAAAGGAAGGGTAAAAAACTTACGAGACCCGATTGAGATTCGGGTAGTCCTTTTCGGGCACTAATCTATCGGTTGACGGGTGAAAGCTGTCGAAGCCGTAGAACTCACCGTGGACTTCATTTTGATAGGGTATGGCTCCGGTAACTCTAAACGAGCCAGAAATTATGACCGTCCGAATAATCGATATCTAAAGGGTGCAACATCCGCGGTGCAAGGTGCAACATCCGTCCGAAATGGCGAAACAGTGCCGTACGACATTTAGAAATGCTTGCATGGATTTGAAACGGAACAGTACCATGGTGCACCACTCTCCAGCGATGGTAAATCGAAGATGAGACACGGTAATCCCGTTTTACCATAAAAATCCGGTGTCGAAAAAACGAAGGGTAAAAAAACTTACGAGACCCGATTGAGATTCGGGTTGTCCTTTTTGGGCATTAATCTATCCATTGAGAGATGAAAGCGGTCAAAGCCGTAAAAATCACCGTGGCCTTCGTTTTGACAGTTTATGGCTCCCGTAACTCTAAACGAGCCAGAAAATATGGCCGTCCGAATAATCGATATCTACAGGGTGCAACATCCACGGTGCAAGGTGCAACATCCGTCCGAAATGGCGAAACAGTGTCGTACGACTTTTAGAAATGCATGCATGGATTAGAAACGGAACAGTACCATGGTGCACCGCTCTCCAGCGATTCTAAATCGAAGACGAGCCAAGGTAATCCCGTTTTACCGTAAAAATCCGGTGCCGAAAAAACAAAGGGTAAAAAACTTACGAGACCCGATTGAGATTCGGGTTGTCCTTTTCGGGCATTAATCTATCCGTTGACGGCTGAAAGCTGTCAAAGCAGTAGAACTCACCGTGGCCTTCGTTTTGACAGGTTATGGCTCCCATAACTCTAAACGAGCCAGAAGTTATGGCCGTCCGAATAATCGATATCTACAGGGTGCAACATCCGCGCTGCAAGGTGCAACATCCGTCCGAAATGGCGAAACTATGTCGTACGACTTTTAGAAATGCGTGAATGGATTTGAAATGGAACGGTACCATGGTGCACCACTCTCCAGCGATGGTAAATCGAAGACGAGCCACGGTAATCCCGTTTTACCGTTAAAATCCGGAGTCGAAAAAACGAAGGGTTAAAAACTTACGAGACCCCATTGAAATTCGGGTTGTCCTTTTTGGGCATTAATCTATCCGTTGACGGCTGAAAGCTGTCAAAGCCGTAGAACTCACTGTGGCCTTCGTTTTGACATGTTATGGCTCCCGTAACTCGAAACGAGCCAGAAGTTATGACCGTCCGAATAATCGATATCTACAGGGTGCAACATCCGCGGTGCAAGGTGCAACATCCGTTCGAAATAGCAAAACAGTGCCGTACGACTTTTAGAAATGCATGCATGGATTTGAAACGAAACAATACTGTTATCCCATTTTTGGTCAAAACTGGAATATCAACAAATTGGCAGGGAATTATGGATATCAGGATTGGAGATCGGTTGGAATCAAGGCAACGATCGATATCGTCAAAATTCGGTAGAACTCCGATCGGGACGAAATTGATTGGAAATGATGATAAGGACTAGGAAAGGCTATGTTTCAAATTTCAGGATAATCGGAGTTCGTATGGAGGAGTTATGATCGATTCAAGGTAGGAGTGGCATGTTGTTCGAATCCATCAAGGGGCCAAGGTGGTGCTCGGTTCGAATCCATCGGATTCGAACCCATCAGGTTCGCATCGATCGAAGGCAAGGCACAGGGATGGTTCGAATCGATACACTTCGTATCGATTAGTATGGATTCGGCTCTGAGAAGTTCGCGTTAGATGTTGGTTCGACTTGATGGGCTTCGAATCGATCGAGTTATTATTTTTGACACGGTTGCTTCGTATCGATCAGATGAGAAGAATAGGTGGGCTTCGACTCGATCATAGCATGGATCTCCTTCGTATCCATATGGTGTACACAGGTTAGTTCGTATCAGTGGCAGCTCGAATCGATACAATTCGTATCGATCAAGGGGAGGTTTCTGGGTTCGTACCTATCGATGCGAAGAGAGCGTTTGAGAAGGATACGCAGGGAGTCGACTTCATGGATTCGAACGACTTAGGGACAGTGTTCGTATCGATTCAAAGTGATGGATACGAACAGAGGAAGAAACGTTCAACGCGGCGCAAAAGGAGGATCGACCCGGAGAATTCGTGGCACGTCATCGATGCGCATGCACTTCGAGGGATTCGAAGCAATGGATTCGAAGAAGAGGGATTCGAATGAGATGGATTCGAAGGAGGCGGGTTCGAAGCATGGGTTCGAACCAGGCAGAACACACGGAACTTTGAAATTGAATCGATCATATCTTCCAAACCGTTGATCCAAATGCTATGAAATTTTCACAGAAACTTACATACATGTTGAAGAATGTTCTCACCAAATTTCACCTCGATTGGACATTTCCTTGATCGATTCGAACCAAGGGTCGAATCGATCCTGGTGTGGGCCCGGACCTCCAGATTTCGGGCGAGTGGGCCCCTTCACGTGCCTGAAGCGGTCTCCCCAGATTTTAGGAGAAATATCAGCCTCCTACGCTTATAAATAGAGCCCCTGGTCATTCAGAAAAGGGGTCGGAGATTTTGGAGAGAGAAAGCACGCTCGGACGCTGCCAGAACCATTCCATATCATCATTGCTCCTATTTATTTCAAGTTTTGGACTTTGTAACTGCTGTAATCATCTGTAATCATCAAGGATAATCAATAAAAGGATAAAAACTTTGGAGTGGACGTAGGCCGGAGATAGCCGAACCACTATAAAACTTGTGTCTCTGTTCTTTGCTTTGTGATTGCTGTTTAATATTTGCCGAAATCTGAGATTTGTGTTTGAATATCATTGATTTGTATTCATACACTGGTGCTTTCACGGTATTCGGGGTTTGTGACCAATTTTGGCACAAACACTTTGGTTCTTTCACCGAGAACGACCAGCACCCGCTACATCGGATTTGAAGTTTGGATTTGAAGGTTTTAAGGAGTTCGGATTTGAGGACGATGACTAGGAAAAATAGTAGAAGGCAAAGGGCTGAGAGAAGCCAACAGGAAGGAATTCAACAAGCTAGAGCTAACATTGCTGCTAGTGAACCACACGAGGAATATGTGCCAGAGTTCCCTCGGGGGCATGGAGGGCAACCCCCAACAGACAACACCAGATTAGTAGAAATCATCAGAAGAACCGTGCGAGGTGGTCTGACCAACGGAGACTTGGAAGGAGTGAATAGGAGTCCGTTTGCTCGGGAAATAAGGATGGCTCAGAATCCACCTAAGTTCAAGCTACCTAGCGTGGAGGTATATGATGGTAAGGCGGACCCAACTGATCATTTGATGAGGTACACCAGACACATGGAGGTGCTGGGGGCATCGGAGGAAGTGATGGCCCGATGTTTCCCTTTGTATTTAACGGACTTAGCTGCAATGTGGTTTAGGCAGCTGGGAGAAGGATCTATCAGGACTTGGAGGGAATTGGAGGAAAAGTTTTTGGGACAGTTTCGGGTTCACATCAAGAGGTCGAAGAATGTGATGACATTGACATCGGTGAAGCAAAGGATGGATGAATCGCTTAGAGCTTTTCTAACTCGATTCAGTGCGGCAGTCGCTTCGGTGGATCGGCTTGATCCACCGATGGTTTTAATGGCAGCGGTATCAGGAGTCAGGGAGGAATCGGATTTCAAGGTATCTCTGATACGAGATCCCCCATAGGATCTCGACGAATTCTTTCACGAGGCAGAAAGGTTCCTTCGGCAGGAAGATGCGAGTACGGTTTTAAAGGTGCAAAGGGTTAATGCCACTCAGGATGTAGGACCATCCAGGAAAGGTTTGGACAAAGACAAAGGGAAAAGGAAGTTGGACGATGATTCTGGAAACGCTAGGAAGCGATGGAAGGATCCAAAGTTTTCCACATACACAGGATTGAACGAGACGCTGGAGCGGATATACCTGGATACACGAAATCGCCTTCCTCACCGGAGGCCGGCTAGGAGAGAACCATCAGAACGGGAAAGGACATCAGGAAGGCACTGCCTCTTCCATGATTTAGATGGACACGATACCAACAGCTGTAGGCACTTAAATGATATAATCGAGGAGCATGTAAGGAATGGACAGTTACAACAATATGTCGGAACTCGGAATGCAACGGTGGAGCAGGAGCAACCACCGACAACCTCACGCCGTGATGATGTGAGGCCCAGGGATGATGGTCGATTGATCATCCACTGATCAGGATAATGTGAAATAAGTAGCAAACTACCGGCAAGCAACTAAGTCATTTATACATGTACGGGGACAGAGATAGCCCCTAGGCATGCTCTGAATGATGATAAACTGCGATGTTGTGGTTTGTGAAATTTATCTTTTGCTTTTTGATTGGACACTGCTTTTCTTTTTGGATTTGGGTTTGGAGTTCGGATTGAACTCCTGGTTTTGCTTGCTTTTTGATTTAGGTTTTTCTTTGGATGGTTGTTTTTGATTTTGAATGCTGCTTTGGATTTCTGGTTTGGATTTGGATTTTGGGTTGGATTTTGATTGGATTTTCATCTGTTTTTTGATAAATGGTCGTCGTGTATGGATTATGTCTGGCAAGGGGTGAGTCACTTTACCCAAACGTGGTAAATTGACTCATTCAGGTCGTCGAGTATGGACTATGCTCGACAAGGGTCCGGAGTGACTAGGATTCGGCCTAAGACTTAGGCCCCATATTATCGATTATTGTTTCAGGTCGTTGAGTATGGACTATGCTCAACAAGGGTCTGGGGAGACCAGGATTCGGCTTAGGACTTAAGCCATGGCTTAGCTCAATGTCCAGGGACACTGGACCACGGTCGTCAGGTGTGGATTACGCTTGGCAAGAACCCGGAGAGGTTATGGATTCGGATATCTACCCGGAGAGGTCCTGGATCTGGTTATTGGCTATTGGATAAGGATGGATTAGGACTCGGCTGTCAAGTACGAATGGATATGGAATTGGCTAAGGCTTTGGTTATGGGATTTGGAATTGGGCATCGGCTCGAAGCAGTCAAGGATGGCATACTCTGGCAATATGGCTATGGACTTTGGATATTGGATTTGGAACTATTCAAAACACGCCTTATTGTCACAAGGCATGTTTTGGGGGGCAAAGTGTTATCCCATTTTTGGTCAGAACTGGAATATCAACAAATTGGCAGGGAATTATGGATATCAGGATTGGAGATCGGTTGGAATCAAGGCAACGATCGATATCGTCAAAATTTGGTAGAACTCCGATTGGGACGAAATTGATTGGAAATGATGATAAGGACTTGGAAAGGCTATGTTTAAAATTTCAGGACAATCGGAGTTCGTATGGAGGAGTTATGATCAACCCAATGTAGGAGAGGCATGCTGTTCGAATCCATCAAGGGGTCAAGGTGGTGCTCGATTAGAATCCATCGGATTCGAACCCATCAGCTTCGCATCGATCGAAGGCAAGGCACAGGGATGGTTTGAATCGATACACTTCGTATCGATTAGTATGGATCCGGCTCTGAGAAGTTCGCGTTAGATGTTGGTTCGACTCGATGGCTTCGAATCGATCGAGTTATTGTTTTTGACACGGTTGCTTCGTATCGATCAGATGAGAAGAATAGGTGGGCTTCGACTCGATCACAGCATGGATCTCCTTCGTATCCATATGGTGTACACAGGTTAGTTCGTATCAATGGTAGCTCGAATCGATACAATTCGTATCGATCAAGGGGAGGTTTCTGGGTTCGTACCTATCAATGCGAAGAGAGCGTTCGAGAAGGATATGTAGGGAGTCGACTTCATGGATTCGAAGGACTTAGGGACAGTGTTCGTATCGATTCGAAGTGATGGATACGAACAGAGGAAGAAACGTTCAACACGGCGCAAAAGGTGGATCGACCCGGAGAATTCGTGGCACGTCATCGATGCGCATGCACTTCGAGGGATTCGAAGCAATGGATTCGAAGAAGAGGGATTCGAATGAGATGGATTCGAAGGAGGTGGGTTCGAAGCATGGGTTCGAACCAGGCAGAACACACGGAACTTTGAACTTGAATCGATCATATCTACCAAACCGTTGATCCAAATGCTGTGAAATTTTCACAGAAACTTACATACATGTTGAAGAATGTTCTCACCAAATTTCACCTCGATTGGACATTTCCTTGATCGATTCAAACCAAGGGTCGAATCGATCCTGGTGTGGGCCCGAAGCTCCAGATTTCGGGCGAGTGGGCCCCCTCACGTGCCTGAAGTGGTCTTCCCAGATTTTAGGAGAAATATCAGCCTCCTACGCTTATAAATAGAGCCTCTGGTCATTCAGAAAAGGGGTCGGAGATTTTGGAGAGAGAAAGCACGCTCGGACGCTGCCAGAACCATTCCATATCATCATTGCTCCTATTTATTTCAAGTTTTGGACTTTGTAACTGCTGTAATCATCTGTAATCATCAAGGATAATCGATAAAAGGATAAAAACTTTGGAGCGGACGTAGGCCGGAGATAGCCGAACCACTATAAAACTTGTGTCTCTGTCCTTTACTTTGGGATTGCTGTTTAATATTTGCCGAGATCTAAGATTTTTGTTTGAATATCATTGATTTGTATTCATACACTGGTGCTTTCACGGTATTCGGGGTTTGTGACCAATTTTGGCACAAACAAATACCATGGTACACCACTCTCCAGCGATGGTAAATCGAAGACGAGGCACGGTAATCCCGTTTTATCGTAAAAATCCGGTGTCGAAAAAACGAAGGGTAAAAAACTTACGAGACCCGATTTAGATTCGGGTTGTCCTTTTTGGGCATTAATCTATCCGTTGATGGCTGAAAGCGGTCAAAGCCGTAGAACTCACCGTGGCCTTCATTTTGACAAGTTATGGCTCCCGTAACTCTAAACGAGCCAAAAGTTATGGCCGTCCGAATAATCGATATCTACAGGGTGCAACATCCGCGGTGCAAGGTGCAACATCCGTCCGAAATGGCAAAACAGTGGCGTACGACTTTTAGAAATGCATGCATGGATTTGAAACGGAACAGTACCATGGTCCACCACTCTCCAGCGATGGTAAATCGAAGACGAACCACAGTAATCCCGTTTTACCGTTAAAATTCGGTGTCGAAAAAACGAAGGGTAAAAAACATACGAGACCCGATTGAGATTCGGGTTGTCCATTTCGGGCATTAATCTATCCGTTGATGGCTGAAAGCTGTCAAAGCCGTAGAACTCACCGTGGCCTTCGTTTTGACAGGTTATGGCTCCCGTAACTCTAAACGAGCCAGAAGTTATGGCTGTCCGAATAATCGATATCTACAGGGTGCAACGTCTGCGGTGCAAGGTGCAACATCCGTCCGAAATGGCCAAACAGTGCCGTACGACTTTTAGAAATGCGTGCATGGATTTGAAACGGAATAGTACCATGGTGCACCACTCTCCAGCGATGGTAAATCGAAGACGAGCCACGGTAATAACGTTTTACCGTTAAAATTCGGCGTCGAAAAAACGATGGGTAAAAAACTTACGAGACCCGATTGATATTCGGGTTGTCCTTTTTGGGCATTAATCTATCCGTTGACGGCTGAAAGCTGTCAAAGCCGTAGAACTCACCGTGGCCTTCGTTTTGACAGGTTATGGCTCCCGTAACTCTAAACGAGCCAAAAGTTATGGCTGTCCGAATAATCGATATCTACAGGGTGCAACATCCGCGGTGCAAGGTGCAACATCCGTCCGAAATGGCTAATCAATGCCGTACGACTTTTAGAAATGCATGCATGGATTTGAAACGGAACAGTACCATGGTGCTCCACTCTCCAGCGATGGTAAATCGAAGACGAGGCACGGTAATCCCGTTTTACCGTAAAAATACGGTGTCGAAAAAAGGAAGGGTAAACAACTTACGAGACCCGATTGAGATTCGGGTTGTCCTTTCCGGGCTTTAATCTATCCGTTGACGGATGAAAGCTGTCGAAGCCATAGAACTCACCGTGGCCTTCATTTTGACAGTTATTGCTCCCGTAACTCTAAACGAGCCAGAAGTTATGGTCGTTCGAATAATCGATATCTACAGGGTGCAACATCCGCGGTTCAAGGTGCAACATTCGTCCGAAATGGCGAAACAGTGGCGTAAAGACTTTTAGAAATGTGTGCGTGGATTTGAAATGGAACAGTACCATGGCGCACCACTCTCCAGCGATGGTAAATCGAAGACGAGGCACAGTAATCCCGTTTTACCGTAAAAATCCGGTGTCGAAAAAACGAAGGGTAAAATACTTACGAGACCCGATTGAGATTCGGGCTGTCCTTTTCGGGCACTAATCTATCCGTTGGCGGCTGAAAGCTGTCAAAGCCGTAGAACTCACCGTGGCGTTCGTTTTGACAGGTTATGACTCCCGTAACTCTAAACGAGCTAGAAGTTATGATCGTCCGAATAATCGATATCTACAGGGTGCAACATCCGCGGTGCAAGGTGCAACATCCGTCCGAAATGGCAAAACAGTGGCGTACGACTTTTAGAAATGCGTGCATGGATTTGAAACGGAACGGTACCATGGTTCACCACTCTCCAGCGATGGTAAATCGAAGACGAGGCACGGTAATCCCGTTTTACTGTAAAAATCCGATGTCGAAAAAAGGAAGGGTAAAAAACTTACGAGACCTGATTGAGATTCGGTTGTCCTTTTCGGGCATTAATCTATCCGTTGACGAATGAAAGCTGTCGAAGCCGTAGAACTCACCGTGGCCTTCATTTTGACAGGTTATGGCTCCCGTAACTCTAAACGAGCCAGAAGTTATGGCCGTCCGAATAATCGATATCTACAGGGTGCAACATCCGCGGTGCAAGGTGCAACATCCGTCCGAAATAGCGAAACAGTGGCGTACGACTTTTAGAAATGCGTGCATGGATTTGAAACGGAACGGTACCATGGTGCACCACTCTCCAGCGATGGTAAATCGAAGACGAGGCACGGTAATCCCCTTTTACCGTTAAAATTCGGTGTCGAAAAAACGAAGGGGAAAAAACCTACGAGACGCGATTGAGATTCGGGTTGTGCTTTTTGGGCATTAATCTTTCCGTTTACGGCTGAAAGCTGTCAAAGCCGTAGAACTCACCGTGGCCTTCGTTTTGACAGGTTATGGCTCCCGTAACTCTAAACGAGCCAGAAGTTATGGCCGTCCGAATAATCGATATCTACATGGTGGAACATCCGCGGTGCAAGGTGCAACATCCGTCCGAAATGGCGAAACAGTGGCGTACGACTTTTAGAAATGCGTGCATGGATTTGAAACAGAACAGTTCATGTTGCACCACTCTCCAGCGATGGTAAATCGAAGACGTGGCACGGTAAACCCGTTCTACCGTAAAAATCCAGTGTCGAAAAAACGAAGGGTAAAAAACTTACAAGACCCGATTGAGATTCGGGTTGTCCTTTTCGGGCTTTAATCTATCCGTTGATGGCCGAAAGCTGTCAAAGCCGTAGAACTCACCGTGGCCTTTGTTTTGACAGGTTATGGCTTCCGTAACTCTAAACGAGCCAGAAGTTATGGCCGTCCGAATAATCGATATGTACAGGGTGCAACATCCGCGGGGTAAGGTGCAACATCCGTCCGAAATGGCGAAATAGTGTCGTACGACTTTTAGAAATGCGTGCGTGGATTTGAAACGGAACAATTCCATGGTGCACCACTCTCCAGCGATGGTAAATCGAAGACGAGCCACGGTAATCCTGTTTTACCGTTAAAATCCGGTATCGAAAAAACGAAGGGTAAAAAACTTACGCGACCGGATTGAGATTCGGGTTGTCCTTTTCGGGCATTAATCTATCCGTTGACGGCTGAAAGCGGTCAAAGCCGTAAAACTCACCGTGGCCTTCATTTTGACCAGTTATGGCTCCCGTAACTCTAAACGAGCCAGAAGTTATGGCCGTCCGAATAATCGATATCTACAGGGTGCAACATCCGCGGGGCAAGGTGCAACATCCGTCCGAAATGGCGAAACAGTGGCGTACGACTTTTAGAAATGAGTGCATGGATTTGAAATAGAACAGTACCATGGTGCACCACTCTCCAGCGATGGTAAATCGAAGACGTGGCACGGTTAACCCGTTTTACCGTAAAAATCCGGTGCCGAAAAAACGAAGGGCAAAAAACTTACGAGACCCGATTGAGATTCGGGTTGTCCTTTTCGGGCATTAATCTATCCGTTGATGGCTGAAAGCTATCAAAGCCGTAGAACTTACCGTGGCCTTCGTTTTGACAAGTTATGGCTCTCGTAACTCTAAGCGAGCCAGAAGTTATGGCCGTCCGAATAATCGATATGTACAGGGCGCAACATCCGCGGGGTAAGGTGCAACATCCGTCCGAAATGGCGAAACAGTGTCGTACGACTTTTAGAAATGCGTGCTTGGATTTGAAACGGAACAGTACCGTGGTGCACCACTCTCCAGCGATGGTAAATCGAAGACGAGCCACGGTAATCCCGTTTTACCATTAAAATCCGGTGTCGAAAAAATGAAGGGTAAAAAACTTACGAGACCTGATTGAGATTCGGGTTGTCCTTTTCGGGCATTAATCTATCCATTGACGGCTGAAAGCTGTCAAAGCCGTAGAACTCACTGTGGCCTTCGTTTTGACAGATTATGGCTCCCGTAACTCTAAACGAGCCAGAAGTTATGGCCGTCCGAATAATCGATATCTAAAGGGTGCAACATCCGCGGCACAAGGTGCAACATCCGTCCGAAATGGCAAAACAGTGCCGTACGACTTTTAGAAATGCGTGCATGGATTTGACATGGAACAGTACCACGGTGCACCACTCTCCAGCGATGGTAAATCGAAGGTGAGGCACAGTAATCCCGTTTTACCATAAAAATCCGGTGTCGAAAAAACTAAGGGTAAAAAACTTACGAGACCTGATTGAGATTCGGGTTGTCCTTTTCGGGCATTAATCTATCCGTTGAAGGCTGAACGCTGTCAAAGCTGTAGAACTCACCGTGGCCTTCGTTTTGACAGGTGATGGCTGCAGTAACTCTAAACGAGCCAGAAGTTATGGCCGTCCGAATAATCGATATCTACAGGGTGCAACATCCGCGGTGCAAGGTGCAACATCCGTCTGAAATGGCGAAACAGTGTCGTATGACTTTTAGAAATGCGTGCATGGATTTGAAACGGAACAGTACCATGGTGCTCTACTCTCCAACGATGGTAAATCGAGGACGAGGCACGGTAATCCCGTTTTACCGTAAAAATCCGGTGTCGAAAAAACGAAGGGTAAAAAACTTACGAGACCCGATTGAGATTCGGGTTGTCCTTTTTGGGCATTAATATATCCGTTGACCGCTAAAAGCAGTCAAAGCCGTAGAACTCTCCGTGGCCTTCGTTTTGACAGGTTATGGCTCCCGTAACTCTAAACGAGCCAGAAGTTATGGCCGTCCGAATAATCGATATCTACAGGGTGCAACATCCATGGTGCAAGGTGCAACATCCGTCCGAAATGGCGAAACAGTGCCGTACGACTTTTAGAAACGCGTGCATGGATTTGAAACGGAACAGTACCATGGTGCACCACTCTACAGCGATGGTAAATCGAAGAAGAGGCACGGTAATCCCGTTTTACCGCAAAAATCCGGTGTCGAAAAAACGAAGGGTACAAAACTTACGAGACCCGATTGAGATTCGGGTTGTCCATTTCGGGCATTAATCTATCCATTGACGGCTGAAAGCTGTCAAAGCCGTAGAACTCACCGTGGCCTTTGTTTTGACAGGTTATGGCTCCCGAAACTCTAAACGAGCCAGAAGTTATGGCCGTTCGAATAATCGATATCTACAGGGTGCAACATTCGCGGTGCAAGGTGCAACATCGTCCGAAATGGCGAAACAGTGCCGTACGACTTTTAGAAATGCGTGCATGGATTTAAAACAGAACAGTACCATGGTGCACCACTCTCCAGCGATGGTAAATCGAAGACGAGGCACGGTAATCCCGTTTTAGCGTAAAAATCCGGTGTCGAAAAAACAAAGGGTAAAAAACTTACGAGACCAGATTGAGATTCGGGTTGTCCTTTTTGGGCAGTAACCTATCCGTTGACGGCTGAAAGCAGTCAAAGCCGTAGAACTCACCGCGGCTTTCGTTTTGACAGGTTATGGCTCCCGTAACTCTAAACGAGCCAAAAGTTATGGCTGTACGAATAATCGATATCTACAGGGTGCAACATCCGCGGTGCAAGGTGCAACATCCGTCCGAAATGGCGAAACAGTGCCGTACGACTTTTAGAAATGCGTGCATGGATTTGAAACGGAACAGTACCATGGTACTCCACTCTCCAGCGATGGTAAATCGAGTACGAGGCACGGTAATCCCATTTTACCGTAAAAATCCGGTGTCGAAAAAAGGAAGGGTAAACAACTTACGAGACCCGATTGAGATTCGGGTTGTCCTTTTCGGGCATTGATCTATGCGTTGACGAATGAAAGCTGTCGAAGCCGTAGAACTCACCGTGGCCTTCATTTTGACAGGTTATTGCTCCCGTAACTCTAAACGAGCCAGAAGTTATGGCCGTCCGAATAATCGATATCCACAGGGTGCAACATCCGCGGTGGAAGGTGCAACATCCGTCCGAAATGGAGAAACAGTGGCGTAAAGACTTTTAGAAATGTTCGCGTGGATTTGAAACGGAACAGTACCATGGCGCACCACTCTCCAGCGATGGTAAATCGAAGACGAGGCACAGTAATCCCGTTTTACCGTAAAAATCCGGTGTCGAAAAAACGAAGGGTAAAATACTTAAGAGACCCGATTGAGATTCGGGTTGTCCTTTTTGGGCATTAGTCTATCCGTTGACGGCTGAAAGCTGTCAAAGCCGTAGAACTCACCGTGGCGTTCGTTTTGACTGGTTATGGCTCCCGTAACTCTAAACGAGCCAGAATTTATGGCCGTCCGAATAATCGATATCTACATGGTGCAACATCCGCGGTGCAAGGTGCAACATCCGTCCGAAATGGCAAAACAGTGGCGTATGACTTTTAGAAATGCGTGCATGGATTTGAAACGGAACAGTACCATGTTGCACCACTCTCCAGCGATGGTAAATCGAAGACGAGGCACGGTAATCCCGTTTTATCGTAAAAATTCGGTGTCGAAAAAAGGAAGGGTAAAAAACTTACGAGACCCGATTGAGATTCGGGCTGTCCTTTTCGGGAACTAATCTATCCGTTGACGGATGAAAGCTGTCGAAGCCGTAGAACTCACCATGGCCTTCTTTTGATAGGTTATGGCTCTCATAACTCTAAATGAGCCAGAAGTTATGATCGTCCGAATAATCGATATCTACAGGGTGCAACATCCGCGGTGCAAGGTGCAACATCCGTCCGAAATGGCGAAACATTGCCGTACGACTTTTAGAAATGCATGCATGGATTTGAAACGGAACAGTACCATGGTGCACCACTCTCCAGCGATGGTAAATCGAAGACGAGGCACGATAATCCCGCTTTACCGTAAAAATCCGGTGTCGAAAAAACGAAGGGTAAAAAACTTACGAGACCCGATTGAGATTCGGGTTGTCCTTTTTGGGCATTAGTCTATCCGTTGACGGTTGAAAGCTGTCAAAGCCGTAGAACTCACCGTGGCGTTCGTTTTGACAGGTTATGGCTCCCGTAACTCTAAATGAGCCATAAGTTATGGCCGTCCGAATAATCGATATCTACATGGTGCAACATCCGCGGTGCAAGGTGCAACATCCGTCCGAAATTGAAAAACAGTGGCGTACGACTTTAAGAAATGCGTGCATGGATTTGAAATGGAACAGTACCATGGTGCACCACTCTCCAGCGATGGTAAATCGAAGACGAGGCACGGTAATCCCGTTTTATCGTAAAAATCCGGTGTCGAAAAAAGGAAGGGTAAAAAACTTACGAGACGCGATTGAGATTCGGGCTGTCCTTTTCGGGAACTAATCTATCCGTTGACGGATGAAAGCTGTCGAAGCTGTAGAACTCACCATGGCCTTCTTTTGATAGGTTATGGCTCTCATAACTCTAAACGAGCCAGAAGTTATGATCGTCCGAATAATCGATATCTACAGGGTGCAACATCCGCGGCGCAAGGTGCAACATCCGTCCGAAATGGCGAAACAGTGCCGCACGAATTTTAGAAATGCGTGCATGGATTTGAAACGGAACAGTACCATGGTGCACCACTCTCCAGCGATGGTAAATCGAAGACGAGGCACGGTAATCCCGTTTTACTGTAAAAATCCGGTGTCGAAAAAACGAAGGGTAAAAAACTTACGAGACCCGATTGAGATTCGGGTTGTCCTTTTCGGGCATTAATCTATCCGTTGACGGCTGAAAACGGTCAAAGCCGTAAAACTCACCGTGGCCTTCGTTTTGACAGGTTATGGATCCCGTAAATCTAAACGAGCAAGAAGTTATGGCCGTCCGAATAATCGATATCTTCAGGGTGCAACATCCGCGGTGCAAGGTGTAACATCCGTCCGAAATGGCGAAATAGTGCCGTACGACTTTTAGAAATGCATGCATGGATTAGAAACGGAACAGTACCATGGTGCACCACTCTCTAGCGATGGTAAATCGAAGACGAGCTACGGTAATCCCGTTTTACCGTAAAAATCCGGTGTCGAAAAAACGAAGGGTAAAAAACTTACGAGACCCGATTGAGATTAGGGTTGTCCTTTTCGGGCATTAACCTATCCGTTGACGGCTGAAAGCTGTCAAAGCCGTAGAACTCACCGTGGCCTTCGTTTTGACAGGTTATGGCTCCCGTAACTCTAAATGAGCCATAAGTTATGGCCGTCCGAATAATCGATATCTACAGGGTGCAACATCCGCGGTGCAAGGTGCAACATCCGTCCGAAATGGCGAAACAGTGTCGTACGACTTTTAGAAATGCATGCATGGATTTGAAACGGAACAGTACCATGGTGCACCACTCTCCAACGATGGTAAATCGACGACGAGGCGCGGTAATCCCGTTTTACCGTAAAAATCCGGTGTCGAAAAAACGAAGGGTAAAAAACTTACGAGACCCGATTGAGATTAGGGTTGTCCTTTTCGGGCATTAACCTATCCGTTGACGGCTGAAAGCTGTCAAAGCCGTAGAACTCACCGTGGCCTTCGTTTTGACAGGTTATGGCTCCCGTAACTCTAAATGAGCCATAAGTTATGGCCGTCCGAATAATCGATATCTACAGGGCGCAACATCCGCGGTGAAAGGTGCAACATCCGTCCGAAATGGCGAAACAGTGTCGTACGACTTTTAGAAATGCATGCATGGATTTGAAACGGAACAGTACCATGGTGCACCACTCTCCAATGATGGTAAATCGAAGACGAGCCACGGTAATCCCGTTTTACCGTAAAAATCCGGTGTCGAAAAACGAAGGGCAAAAAACTTACGAGACCCAATTGAGATTAGGGTTGTCCTTTTCGGGCATTAACCTATCCGTTGACGGCTGAAAGCTGTCAAAGTCGTAGAACTCATCGTGGCCTTCGTTTTGACAGGTTATGGCTCCCGTAACTCTAAATGAGCCATAAGTTATGGCCGTCTGAATAATCGATATCTACAGGGGGCAACATCCGCGGTGCAAGGTGCAACATCCGTCCGAAATGGAGAAACAGTGTCTTACGACTTTTAGAAATGCATGCATGGATTTGAAACGGAACAGTACCATGGTGCACCACTCTCCAACGATGGTAAATCGAAGACGAGCCACGGTAATCCCGTTTTGCCGTAAAAATCCGGTGTCGAAAAAACGAAGGGTAAAAAACTTACGTGACCCGATTGAGATTAGGGTTGTCCTTTTCGGGCATTAACCTATCCGTTGACGGCTGAAAGCTGTCAAAGCCATAGAACTCACCGTGGCGTTCGTTTGGACAGGTTATGCTCCCATAACTCTAAATGAGCCAGAAGTTATGGCCGTCCGAATAATCGATATCTACATGGTGCAACATCCGCGGTGCAAGGTGCAACATCCGTCCGAAATGGCAAAACAGTGGCGTACGACTTTTAGAAATGCGTGCATGGATTTGAAACGGAACAGTACCATGGTGCACCACTCTCCAGCGATGGTAAATCGAAGACGAGGCACGGTAATCCCGTTTTATCGTAAAAATCCGGTGTCGAAAAGAGGAAGGGTAAAAAACTTATGAGACCCGATTGAGATTCGGGCTGTCCTTTTCGGGCACTAATCTATCCGTTGACGGATGAAAGCTGTCGAAGCCGTTGAACTCACCATGGCCTTCTTTTGATAGGTTATGGCTCCCATAACTCTAAACGAGCCAAAAGTTATGATCGTCCGAATAATCGATATCTACAGGGTGCAACATCCGCGGTGCAAGGTGCAACATCCGTCCGAAATGGCGAAACAGTGTCGTACGAATTTTAGAAATGCGTGCATGGATTTGAAACGAAACAGTACCATGGTGCACAACTCTCCAGCGATGGTAAATCGAAGACGAGGCACGGTAATCCCGTTTTACTATAAAAATCCGGTGTCGAAAAAACGAAGGGTAAAAAACTTACGAGACCCGATTGAGATTCGGGTTGTCCTTTTTGGACATTAATCTATACGTTGACGGCTGAAAGCGGTCAAAGCCGTAAAACTCACCGTGGCCTTCGTTTTGACAGGTTATGGCTCCCGTAACTCTAAAAGAGCAAGAAGTTATGGCCGTCCGAATAATCGATATCTACAGGGTGCAACATCCGCGGTGCAAGGTACAACATCCGTCCGAAATGGCGAAACAGTGCCGTACGACTTTTAGAAATGCATGCGTGGATTAGAAATGGAACAATACCATGGTGCACCACTATCTAGCGATGGTAAATCGAAGACGAGCCACGGTAATCCCGTTTTACCGTAAAAATCCGGTGTCGAAAAAACGAAGGGTAAAAAACTTACGAGACCCGATTGAGATTCGGGTTGTCCTTTTCGGGAATTAATCTATCCGTTGACGGCTGAAAGCTGTCAAAGACGTAGAACTCACCGTGGCCTTCGTTTTGACAGGTTATGGCTCCCGTAACTCTAAACGAGCCAGAAGTTATGGCCGTCCGAATAATCGATATCTACAGGGTGCAACATCCGCGGTGCAAGGTGCAACATCCGTTCGAAATGGCGAAACAGTGCCGTACGACATTTAGAAATGCATGCGTGGATTTGAAACGGAACATTACCATGGTGCACCACTCTCCAACGATGGTAAATCGACGACGAGGCAAGGTAATCCCGTTTTACCGTAAAAATCCGGTGTCGAAAAAACGAAGGGTGAAATACTTACGAGACCCGATTGAGATTCGGGTTGTCCTTTTTGGGCATTAATCTATCCATTGACGGCTGAAAGCTGTCAAAGCCGCAGAACTCACCGTTGCGTTAGTTTTGACAGGTTATGGCTCCCGTAACTCTAAATGAGCCAGAAGTTATGGCCGTCCGAATAATCGACATCTACATGGTGCAACATCCGCGGTGCAAGGTGCAACATCCGTACGAAATGGCAAAACAGTGGCGTACGACTTTAATAAATGCGTGCATGGATTTGAAACGGAACAGTACCATGGTGCACCACTCTCCAGCGATGGTAAATCGAAGACGAGGCACGGTAATCCCGTTTTATCGTAAAAATCCGGTGTCGAAAAAAGGAAGGGTAAAAAACTTACGAGACCCGATTGAGATTCGGGCTGTCCTTTTCGGGCACTAATCTATCCGTTGATGGATGAAAGCTGTCGAAGCCGTAGAACTCACCATGGCCTTCTTTTGATAGGTTATGGCTCCCATAACTCTAAACGAGCCAGAAGTTATGATCGTCCGAATAATCGATATCCACAGGGTGCAACATCCGCGGTGCAAGGTGCAACATCCGTCCGAAATGGCGAAACAGTGCCGTAAGAATTTTAGAAATGCGTGCATGGATTTGAAACGGAATAGTACCATGGCGCACCACTCTCCAGCGATGGTAAATCGAAGACGAGGCATGGTAATCCCGTTTTACTGTAAAAATCCGGTGTCGAAAAAACGAAGGGTAAAAAACTTACGAGACCCGATTGAGATTCTTGTTGTCCTTTTTGGACATTAATCTGTCCGTTGCCGGCTGAAAGCGGTCAAAGCCGTAAAACTCACCGTGGCCTTCGTTTTGACAGGTTATGGCTCCCGTAACTCTAAACGAGCAAGAAGTTATGGCCGTCCGAATAATCGATATCTACAGGGTGCAACATCCGCGGTGCAAGGTGCAACATCCGTCCGAAATGGCGAAACAGTGCCGTACGACTTTTAGAAATGCATGCATGGATTAGAAACGGAACAGTACTATGGTGCACCACTCTCTAGCGATGGTAAATCGAAGACGAGCCACGGTAATCCCGTTTTACCGTAAAAATCCGGTGTCGAAAAAACGAAGGGTAAAAAACTTACGAGACCCGATTGAGATTAGGGTTGTCCTTTTCGGGCATTAACCTATCCGTTGACGGCTGAAAGCTGTCAAAGCCGTAGAACTCACCGTGGCCTTCGTTTTGACAGGTTATGGCTCCCGTAACTCTAAACGAACCATAAGTTATGGCCATCCGAATAATCAATATCTACAGGGTGCAACATCCGCGGTGCAAGGTGCAACATCCGTCCGAAATGGCGAAACAGTGCCGTACGACTTTTAGAAACGCGTGCATGGATTTGAAACGGAACAGTACCATGGTGCACCACTCTCCATCGATGGTAAATCGAAGACGAGGCACGGTAATCCCCTTTTACCGTAAAAATCTGGTGTCGAAAAAACGAAGGGCAAAAAACTTACGAGGCCCGAATGAGATTCGGGCTGTCCTTTTCGGGCATTAATCTATCCGTTAACGGATGAAAGCTGTCGAAGCCGTACAACTCACCGTGGCCTTCGTTTTGACAGGTTATGGCTCCCGTAACTCTAAACGAGCCAGAAGTTATGGCCGTCCGAATAATCGATATCTATAGGGCGCAACATCCGCGGTGCAATGTGCAACATCCGTCCGAAATGGCGAAACAGTGTCGTACGACTTTTAGAAATGCGTGCATGGATTTGAAACGGAACAGTACCCTGGTGCACCACTCTCCAGCGATGGTAAATCGAAGACGAGCCACGGTTATCCCGTTTTACCGTAAAAATCTTGTGTCGAAAAAACGAAGGGTAAAAACCTTACGAGGCCCGATTGAGATTCGGGTTGTCCTTTTCGGGCATTAATCTATCTGTTGACAGCCGAAAGCGGTCAAAGCCGTAGAACTCACCGTGCCCTTCGTTTTGATAGGTTATGGCTCTCGTAACTCTAAACGAGCCAGAAGTTATGGCCGTCCGAATAATCGATATCTACAGGGTGCAACGTCCGCGGTGCAAGGTGCAACATCCGTCCGAAATGGCGAAACAGTGCCGTACGACTTTTAGAAATGCGTGCATGGATTTGAAATGGAACTGTACCATGGTGCACCACTCCCCAGCGATGGTAAATCGAAGACGAGCCACGGTAATCCCGTTTTACCTTTAAAATACGACGTCGAAAAAACGATGGTTAAAAAACTTACGAGACCCGATTGAGATTCGGGTTGTCCTTTTTGGGCATTAATCTATTCGTTGACGTCTGAAAGTTGTCAAAACCGTAGAACTCACCGTGGCCTTCGTTTTGACAGGTTATGGCTCCCGTAACTCTAAACGAGCCAGAAGTTATGACCATGCGAATAATCGATATCTACAGGGTGCAACATCTGCGGTGCAAGGTGCAACATCCGCGGTGCAAGGTGCAACATCTGTCCGAAATGGCGAAACAGTGCCGTACGACTTTTAGAAATGCGTGCATGGATATGAAACGGAACAGTACCATGGTGCGCCACTCTCCATCGATGGTAAATCGAAGACGAGGCACGGTAATCCCGTTTTACCGTAAAAATCCGGTGTCGAAAAAACGAAGGGTAAAAAACTTGCGACGCCCGATTGAGTTCGAGTTGTCCTTTTTGGGCATTAATCTACCCGTTAACGGCTGAAAGCGGTAAAATCCGTAAAACTCACCGTGGCCTTCGTTTTTACAGATTATGGCTCCCGTAATTCTAAACGAGCCATAAGTTATGGCCGTCCAAATAATCGATATCTACAGGGTGCAACATCCGCGGTGCAAGGTGCAACATCCGTCCGAAATGGCGAAACTGTGTCGTACGACTTTTAGAAATGCATGCATGGATTTGACACGGAACAGTACCCTGGTGCACCACACTCCAGCGATGGTAAATCGAAGACGAGCCACGGAAATCCCGTTTTACCGTAACAATCTGGTGTCTAAAAAACAAAGGGTAAAAAACTTACGAGGCCCGATTGAGATTCGGGTTGTCCTTTTCGGGCATTAATCTATCCGTTGACGGCTGAAAGCGGTCAAAGCCGTAGAACTCACCGTGCCCTTCGTTTTGACAGGTTATGGCTCTCGCAACTCTGAACGAGCCAGAAGTTATAGCCGTCCGAATAATCGATATCTACAGGGTGCAACGTCCACGGTGCTAGGTGCAACATCCGTCCGAAATGGCGAAACAGTGTCGTACGACTTTTAGAAATGCGTGCATGGATTTGAAACCGAACTGTACCATGGTGCACCACTCCCCAGCGATGGTAAATCGAAGACGAGCCACGGTAATCCCGTTTTACCGTTAAAATACGACGTCGAAAAAACGATGGTTAAAAAACTTACGAGCCCCGATTGAGATTCGGGTTGTCCTTTTTGGGCATTAATCTATCCGTTGACGTCTGAAAGTTGTCAAAGCCGTAGAACTCACCGTGGCCTTCGTTTTGACAGGTTATGGCTCCCGTAACTCTAAACGAGCCAGAAGTTATGGCCGTCCGAATAATCGATATCTATAGGGTGCAACGTCCGCGGTGCAAGGTGCAACATCCGTCCGAAATGGCGAAACAGTGTCGTACGACTTTTAGAAATGCGTGCATGGACTTGAAACGGAACAGTACCATGGTGCACCACTCCCCAGCGATGGTAAACCGAAGACGAGCCACGGTAATCCCGTTTTACCGTTAAAATCCGACGTCGAAAAAACGAAGGGTAAAAAACTTACGAGACCCGATTGAGATTCGGGTTGTCCTTTTTGTGCATTAATCTATCCGTTGACGGCTGAAAGCTGTCAAAGCCGTAGAACTCACCGTGGCCTTCGTTTTGACAGGTTATGGCTCCCATAACTCTAAACGAGCCAGAAGTTATGGCAGTCCGAATAATCGATATCTACAGGGTGCAACGTCCGCGGTGCAAGGTGCAACATCCGTCCGAAATGGCGAAACAGCGCCGTACGACTTTTAGAAATGCGTGCATGGATTTGAAACGGAACAGTACCATGGTGCACCACTCTCCAGCGATGGTAAATCGAAGACGAGCCACGGTAATCCCGTTTTACTGTTAAAATACGACGTCGAAAAAACGATGGGTAAAAAACTTACGAGACCCGATTGAGATTCGGGTTGTCCTTTTCGGGCATTAATCTATCCGTTGACGGGTGAAAGCTGTCAAAGCCATAGAACTCACCGTAGCCTTCGTTTTGACAGGTTATGGCTCCCGTACCTCTAAACGAGCCAGAAGTTATGACCATGCGAATAATCGATGTCTACAGGGTGCAACATCCGCGGTGCAAGGTGCAACATCCGTCCGAAGTGGCGAAACAGTGTCGTACGACTTTTAGAAATGCGTGCATGGATATGAAACGGAACAGTACCATGGTGCACCACTCTCCATCGATGGTAAATCGAAGACGAGGCACGGTAATCCCGTTTTACCGTAAAAATCCTGTGTCGAAAAAACGAAGGGTAAAAAACTTACGAGGCCCGATTGAGATTCGAGTTGTCCTTTTTGGGCATTAATCTATCCGTTGACGCCTGAAAGCAGTCAAAGCCGTAAAACTCACCGTGGCCTTCATTTTGACAGGTTATGGCTCCCGTAACTCTAAACGAGCCAGAAGTTATGGTCATCCGAATAATCGATATCTACAGGGTGCAACATCCGCGGTGCAAGGTGCAACATCCGTCCGAAATGGCGAAACAGTGTCGTACGACTTTTAGAAATGCATGCATGGATTTGAAACGGAACAGTACCCTGGTGCACCACACTCCAACGATGGTAAATCGAAGACAAGCCACGGTAATCCCGTTTTACCGTAAAAATCTGGTGTCGAAAAAACGAAGGGTAAAAAACTTACGAGGCCCGATTGAGATTCGAGTTGTCCTTTTCGGGCATTAATCTATCCGTTGACTGCCGAAAGCGGTCGAAGCCGTAGAACTCACCATTCCCTTCGTTTTGACAGGTTATGGCTCTCGTAACTCTAAACGAGCCAGAAGTTATGGCCGTCCGAATAATCGATATCTACAGGGTGCAACGTCCACGGTGCAAGATGCAACATCCGTCCGAAATGGCGAAACAATGCCGTACAACTTTTAGAAATGCATGCATGGATTTGAAACGGAACAGTACCATGGTGCACCACTCCCCAGCGATGGTAAATCGAAGATGAGCCACGGTAATCCCGTTTTACCGTTAAAATACGACGTCGAAAAAACGATGGTTAAAAAACTTACGAGACCCGATTGAGATTCAGGTTGTCCTTTTTGGGCATTAATCTATCCGTTGATGTCTGAAATTTGTCAAAGCCGTAGAACTCACCGTGGCCTTCGTTTTGACAGGTTATGGCTCCCGTAACTCTAAACGAGCCAGAAGTTATGACCATGCGAATAATCGATATCTACAGGGTGCAACATCTGCGGTGCAAGGTGCAACATCCGCGGTGCAATGTGCAACATCCGTCCGAAATGGCGAAACAGTGTCGTACGACTTTTAGAAATGCATGCATGGATATGAAACGGAACAGTACCATAGTGCACCACTCTCCATCAATGGTAAATCGAAGACGAGCCACGGAAATCCCGTTTTACCGTAACAATCTGGTGTCTAAAAAATGAAGGGTAAAAAACTTACGAGGCCCGATTGAGATTCGGGTTGTCCTTTTCGGGCATTAATCTATCCGTTGACGGCTGAAAGCGGTCAAAGCCGTAGAACTCACCATGCCCTTCGTTTTGACAGGTTATGCTCTCGCTACTCTAAACGAGCCAGAAGTTATGGCCGTCCGAATAATCGATATCTACAGGGTGCAACATCCGCGGTGCAAGGTGCAACATCCGTCCGAAATGGCGAAACAATGTCGTACGACTTTTAGAAATGCGTGCATGGATTTGAAATGGAATAGTACCATGGTGCACCACTCTCCAGCGATGGTAAATCGAAGACGAGCCACGGTAATCCCGTTTTACCGTTAAAATCCAGTGTCGAAAAAACGAAGGCAAAAAACTTACGAGATCCGATTGAGATTCGGGTTGTCCTTTTCGGGCATTAATCTATCCGTTGACGGCTGAAAGCTTTCAAAGCCGTAGAACTCACCGTGGCCTTCGTTTTGAAAAGTTATGGCTCCCGTAACTCTAAACGATCCAGAAGTTATGGTCGTCCGAATAATCGATATCTACAGGGTGCAACATCCGCGGTGCAAGGTGCAACATCCGTCCGAAATGGCGAAACAGTGCCGTACGTCTTTTAGAAATGCATGCATGGATTTGAAATGGAATAGTACCATGGTGCACCACTCTCCAGCGATGGTAAATCGAAGACGAGCCACGGTAATCCCGTTTTACCGTTAAAATCCTGGTGTCGAAAAAACGAAGGGCAAAAAACTTACGAGACCCGATTGAGGTTCGGGTTGTCCTTTTCGGGCATTAATCTATCCGTTGATGGCTGAAAGCTATTAAAGCCGTAGAACTCACCGTGGCCTTCGTTTCGACAGGTTATGGCTCCCGTAACTCTAAACGAGCCAGAAGGACCGTCCCAATAATCGATATCTACAGGGTGCAACATCCGCGGTGCAAGGTGCAACATCCGTCCGAAACGGCGAAACAGTGTCGTACGACTTTTAGAAATGCGTGCATGGATTTGAAACGGAACAGTACCATGGTGCACCACTCTCCAGCGATGGTAAATCTAAGACGAGGCACGGTAATCCCGTTTTACCGTAAAAATCTGGTGTCGAAAAAATGAAGGGTAAAAAACTTACGAGGCCCGATTGAGATTCGGATTGTCCTTTTTGGGCATTAATCTATCAGTTGACCTCCGAAAGCGGTCAAAGCCGTAAAACTCACGGTGGCCTTCGTTTTGACAGGTTATGGCTCCCGTAACTCTAAACGAGCCAGAAGTTATGGCCGTCCGAATAATCGATATCTAAAGGGTGCAACATCCGCGGTGCAAGGTGCAACATCCGTCCGAAATGGCGAAACAGTGTCGTACGACTTTTAGAAATGCATGCATGGATTTGAAACGAAACAGTACCATGGTGCACCACACTCCAGCGATGGTAAATCGAAGACGAGCCACGGTAATCCCGTTTTACCGTAAAAATCCGGTGTCAAAAAAACGAAGGGTAAAAAACTTACGAGGCCCGATTGAGATTCGGGTTGTCCTTTTCGGGCATTAATCTATCCGTTGACGGCTGAAAGCGGTCAAAGCCGTAGAACTCACCGTGGCCTTCGTTTTGACAGGTTATGGCTCCCGTAACTCTAAACGAGCCAGAAGTCATGGCCGTCCGAATAATCGATATCTACAGGGTGCAACATCTGCGGTGCAAGGTGTAGCATCCGTCCGAAATGGCGAAACAGTGCCGTACGACTTTTAGTAATGCATGCATGGATTTGAAACGGAACAGTACCATGGTGCACCACTCTCCAGCGATGGTAAATCGAAGATGAGCCACGGTAATCCCGTTTTACCGTTAAAATCCGGTGTCGAAAAAACGAAGGGCAAAAAACTTACGAGACCCGATTGAGGTTCGGGTTGTCCTTTTCGGGCATTAATCTATTCATTGACGGCTGAAAGCTGTCAAAGACGTAGAACTCACCCTGGCCTTCGTTTTGACAGGTCATGGCTCCCGTAACTCTAAACGAGCCAGAAGTTATGACCGTCCGAATAATCGATATCTACAGGGTGCAACATCAGCGGTGCAAGGTGCAACATCCGTCCGAAATGGCGAAACAGTGTCGTACGACTTTTTGAAATGCATGCATGGATATGAAACGGAACAGTTCCATGGTGTACCACTCTCCAGCGATGGAGAGTCGAAGACGAGCCACGGTAATCCCGTTTACCGTTAAAATCCAGCGTCGAAAAAACGATGGGTAAAAAACTTACGAGATCCGATTGAGATTCGGGTTGTCCTTTTCGGGCAATAATCTATCCGTTGACGGCCGAAAGCAGTCAAAGCCAAACCGTAGAACTCACCGTGCCCTTCGTTTTGACAGGTTATGGCTCCCGTAAATCTAAACGAGCCAGAAGTTATGGCCGTCCGAATAATCGATATCTATAGGGTGCAACATCCGCGGTGTAAGGTGCAACATCCGTCCGAAATGGCGAAATAGTGCCGTACGACTTTTAGAAATGCATGCATGGATTTGAAACGGAACAGTACCATGGTGCACCACTCTCCAACGATGGTAAATCGAAGACGAGCTACGGTAATCCCGTTTTACCGTTAAAATCCGGTGTCGAAAAAACGAAGGGTAAAAAACTTACGAGACCCGATTGAGATTCGGGTTGTCCTTTTCGGGCATTAATCTATCTGTTGACGGTTGAAAGCTGTCAAAGCCGTAGAACTCACCGTGGCCTTCGTTTTGACAGGTTATGGCTCCCGTAACTCTAAACGAGCCAGAAGTTATGGCCGTCCGAATAATCGATATCCACAGGGTGCAACGTCCACGGTGCAAGGTGCAACATCCGTCCGAAATGGCGAAACAGTGCCATACGACTTTTAGAAATGCGTGCATGGATTTGAAACGGAACAGTACCATGGTGCACCACTCTCCAGCGATGGTAAATCGAAGACGAGCCACGGTAATCCCGTTTTACCGTAAAAATCCGGTGTCGAAAAAACGAAGGGCAAAAAACTTACGAGAGCCGATTGAGGTTCGGGTTGAACTTTTCGGGCATTAATCTATCCGTTGACGGCTGAAAGCTTTCAAAGCCGTAGAACTCACCGTGGCCTTCGTTTTGACAGGTTATGGATCCCGTAACTCTAAACGAGCCAGAAGTTATGGCGGTCCGAATAATCGATATCTACAGGGTGCAACATCCGCGGTGCATGGTGCAACATCCGTCCGAAATGGCGAAACAGTGTCGTACGACTTTTAGAAATGCGTGCATGGATTTGAAATAGAACAGTACCATGGTGCACCACTCTCCAGCGATGGTAAATCGAAGACGAGGCGCGGTAATCCCGTTTAACCGTAAAAATCTGGTGTCGAAGAAACGAAGGGTAAAAAACTTACGAGGCCCGATTGAGATTCGGATTGTCCTTTTTGGGCATTAATCTATCCGTTGATGGCCGAAAGCAGTCAAAACCATAAAACTCACCGTGGCCTTCGTTTTGACAGGTTATGGCTCCCGTAACTCTAAACGAGCCAGAAGTTATGGCCGTCAGAATAATCGATATGTAAGGGTGCAACATCCGCGGTGCAAGGTGCGACATCCGTCCGAAATGGCAAAACAGTGCCGTACGACTTTTAGAAATGCATGCATGGATTTGAAACGGAACAGTACCATGGTGCACCACACTCCAGCGATGGTATATCGAAGACGAGCCACGGTAATCCCGTTTTACCGTAAAAATCCGGTGTCGAAAAAACGAAGGGTAAAAAACTTACGAGGCCCGATTGAGATTCGGGTTGTCCTTTTCGGGCATTAATCTATCCGTTGACGGCTGAAAGCAGTCAAAGCCGTAGAACTCATCGAGGCCTTCGTTTTGACAGGTTATGGCTCCCGTAACTCTAAACGAGCCAGAAGTTATGGCCGTCCGAATAATCGATATCTACAGGGTGCAACATCCGCGGTGCAAGGTGCAACATCCGTCCGAAATGGCGAAACAGTGCCGTACGACTTTTAGAAATGCATGCATGGATTTGAAACGGAACAGCACCCTGGTGCACCACTCTCCAGCGATGGTAAATCGAAGACAAGCCACGGTTATCCCGTTTTACCGTAAAAATCTGGTGTCGAAAAAACGAAGGGTAAAAACCTTACGAGGCCCGATTGAGATTCGGGTTGTCCTTTTCAGGCATTAATCTATCCGTTGACATCCGAAAGCGGTCAAAGCCGTAGAACTCACCGTGCCCTTCGTTTTGACAGGTATGGCTCTCGTAACTCTAAACGAGCCAGAAGTTATGGCCGTCCGAATAATCGATATCTATAGGGTGCAACGTCCGCGGTGCAAGGTGCAACATCCGTCCGAAATGGCGAAACAGTGCCGTACGACTTTTAGAAACGCGTGCATGGATTTGAAATGGAACTGCACCATGGTGCAACACTCCACATCGATGGTAAATCGAAGACGAGCCACGGTAATCCCGTTTTACCGTTAAAATACGACGTCGAAAAAACGATGGTTAAAAAACTTACGAGACCCGATTGAGATTCGGGTTGTCCTTTTTGGGCATTAATCTATCCGTTGACGTCTGAAAGTTGTCAAAGCTGTAGAACTCACCGTGGCCTTCGTTTTGACAGGTTATGGCTCTCGTAACTCTAAACGAGCCAGAAGTTATGACCATGCGAATAATCGATATCTACAGGGTGCAACATCTGCGGTGCAAGGTGCAACATCCGTGGTGCAAGGTGCAACATCCGTCCGAAATGGCGAAACAGTGCCGTACGACTTTTAGAAATGCGTGCATGGATATGAAACGGAACAGTACCATGGTGCACCACTCTCCATCGATGGTAAATCAAAGACGAGGCACGGTAATCCCGTTTTACCGTAAAAATCCGGTGTTTAAAAAACGAAGGGTAAAAAACTTGCGAGGCCCGATTGAGATTCGAGTTGTCCTTTTTGGGCATTAATCTACCCGTTAACGGCTGAAATCGGTCAAATCCGTAAAACTCACCGTGGCCTTCGTTTTGACAGGTTATGGCTCCCGTAATTCTAAACGAGCCAGAAGTTATGGCCGTCCGAATAATCGATATCTACAGGGTCCAACATCCGCGGTGCAAGGTGCAACATCCGTCCGAAATGGCGAAACAGTGTCGTACGACTTTTAGAAATGCATGCATGGATTTGAAACGGAACAGTACCCTGGTGCACCACACTCCAGCGATGGAAAATCGAAGACGAGCCACGGAAATCCCGTTTTACCATAACAATCTGGTGTCTAAAAAACAAAGGGTAAAAAACTTACGAGGCCCGATTGAGATTCGGGTTCTCCTTTTCGGGCATTAATCTATCCGTTGACGGCTGAAAGCAGTCAAAGCCGTAGAACTCACCGTGCCCTTCGTTTTGACAGGTTATGGCTCTCGCAACTCTAAACGAGCCAGAAGTTATGGCCGTCCGAATAACCGATATCTACAGGGTGCAACGTCCGCGGTGCAAGGTGCAACATCCATCCGAAATGGCGAAACAGTGCCGTACGACTTTTAGAAATGCGTGCATGGATTTGAAACGGAACTGTACCATGGTGCACCACTCCCCAGCGATGGTATATCGAAGGCGAGCCACGGTAATCCGGTTTTACCGTTAAAATACGACGTCGAAAAAACGATGGTCAAAAAACTTACGAGACCCGATTGAGATTCAGGTTGTCCTTTTTGGGCATTAATCTATCCGTTGACGTCTAAAAGTTGTCAATGCCGTAGAACTCACCGTGGCCTTCGTTTTGACAGGTTATGGCTCCCATAACTCTAAACGAGCCAGAAGTTATGGCCGTCCGAATAATCGATATCTACGGGGTGCAACATCCGCGGTGCAAGGTGCAACATCTGTCCGAAATGGCAAAATAGTGTCGTACGACTTTTAGAAATGCATGCATGGATTTGAAACGGAACAGTACCATGGTGCACCACTCTCCAGCGATGGTAAATCGAAGACGAGCCACGGTAATCCCGTTTTACCATTAAAATCCAGTGTCGAAAAAATGAAGGGTAAAAAACTTACGAGACCCGATTGAGATTCAGATTGTCCTTTTCGGGCATTAATCTATCCGTTGACGGCTGAAAGCTGTCAAAGCCGTAGAACTCACCATGGCCTTCGTTTTGACAGGTTATGGCTCCCATAACTCTAAACGAGCCAGAAGTTATGGCCGTCCGAATAATCGATATCTACAGGGTGCAACGTCCGCGGTGCAAGGTGCAACATCCGTCCGAAATGGCGAAACAGTGCCGTACGACTTTTAGAAATGCGTGCATGGATTTGAAACGGAACAGTACCATGGTGCACCACTCCCCAGCGATGGTAAATCGAAGACGAGCCACGGCAATCCCGTTTTACCGTTAAAATACGACGTCGAAAAAACGATGGGTAAAAAACTTACGTGACCCGATTGAGATTCGGGTTGTCCTTTTTGGGAATTAATCTATCCGTTGACGGGTGAAAACTGTCAAAGCCATAGAACTCACCGTAGCCTTCGTTTTGACTGGTTATGGCTCCCGTACCTCTAAACGAGCCAGAAGTTATGACCATGCGAATAATCGATATCTACAGGGTGCAACATCTGCGGTGCAAGGTGCAACATCCATGGTGCAAGGTGCAACATCCGTCCGAAATGGCGAAACAGTGCCGTACGACTTTTAGAAATGCGTGCATGGATATGAAACGGAACAGTACCATGGTGCACCACTCTCCATCGATGGTAAATCGAAGACGAGGCACGGTAATCCCGTTTTACCGTAAAAATCCGGTGTCGAAAAAACGAAGGGTAAAAAACTTGCGAGGCCCGATTGAGATTCGAGTTGTCCTTTTTGGGCATTAATCTACCCGTTAACGGCTGAAAGCGGTCAAATCCGTAAAACTCACCGTGGCCTTCGTTTTGACAGGTTATGGCTCCCGTAATTCTAAACGAGCCAGAAGTTATGGCCGTCCGAATAATCGATATCTACAGGGTGCAACATCCGCGGTGCAAGGTGCAACATCCGTCCGAAATGGCGAAACAGTGTCGTACGACTTTTAGAAATGCATGCATGGATTTGAAACGGAACAGTACCCTGGTGCACCACACTCCAGCGATGGAAAATCGAAGACGAGCCACGGAAATCCCGTTTTACCATAACAATCTGGTGTCTAAAAAACAAAGGGTAAAAAACTTACGAGGCCCGATTGAGATTCGGGTTGTCCTTTTCGGGCAATAATCTATCCGTTGACGGCTGAAAGCGGTCAAAGCCGTAGAACTCACCGTGCCCTTCGTTTTGACAGGTTATGGCTCCCGTACCTCTAAACGAGCCAGAAGTTATGACCATGCGAATAATCGATGTCTACAGGGTGCAACATCCGCGGTTGAAGGTGCAACATCCGTCCGAAATGGCGAAACAGTGTCGTACGACTTTTAGAAATGCGTGCATGGATATGAAACGGAACAGTACCATGTTGCACCACTCTCCATCGATGGTAAATCGAAGACGAGGCACGGTAATCCCGTTTTACCGTAAAAATCCGGTGTCGAAAAAACGAAGGGTAAAAAACTTACGAGGCCCGATTGAGATTCGAGTTGTCCTTTTTGGGCATTAATCTATCCGTTGACGCCTGAAAGCGGTCAAAGCCGTAAAACTCACCGTGGCCTTCGTTTTGACAGGTTATGGCTCCCGTAACTCTAAACGAGCCAGAAGTTATGGCCGTCCGAATAATCGATATCTACAGGGTGCAACATCCGCGGTGCAAGGTGCAACATCCGTCCGAAATAGCGAAACAGTGTCGTACGACTTTTAGAAATGCATGCATGGATTCGAAACGGAACAGTACCCTGGTGCACCACACTCCAGCGATGGTAAATCGAAGACAAGCCACGGTAATCCCGTTTTACCGTAAAAATCTGGTGTCGAAAAAACGAAGGGTAAAAAACTTACGAGGCCCGATTGAGATTCGGGTTGTCCTTTTCGGTCATTAATCTATCCGTTGACAGCCGAAAGCGGTCAAAGCCGTAGAACTCACCGTGCCCTTCGTTTTGACAGGTTATGGCTCTCGTAACTCTAAACGAACCAGAAGTTATGACCGTCCGAATAATCGATATCTACAGGGTGCAACGTCCGCGGTGCAAGGTGCAACATCCGTCTGAAATGGCGAAACAGTGCCGTACGACTTTTAGAAATGCGTGCATGGATTTGAAACGGAACAGTACCATGGTGCACCACTCCCCAGCGATGGTAAATCGAAGACGAGCCACGGTAATCCCGTTTTACCGTTAAAATACGACGTCGAAAAAACGATGGTTAAAAAACTTACGAGACCCGATTGAGATTCGGGTTGTCCTTTTTGGGCACTAATCTATCCGTTGACGTCTGAAAGTTGTCAAAGCCGTATAACTCACTGTGGCCTTCGTTTTGACAGGTTATGGCTCCCGTAACTCTAAACGAGCCAGAAGTTATGACCATGCGAATAATCGATATCTACAGGGTGCAACATCTGCGGTGCAAGGTGCAACATCCGCGGTGCAAGGTGCAACATCCGTCCGAAATGGCGAAACAGTGCCGTACGACTTTTAGAAATGCGTGCATGGATATGAAACGGAACAGTACCATGGTGCACCACTCTCCATCGATGGTAAATCGAAGACGAGGCACGGTAATCCCGTTTTACCGTAAAAATCCGGTGTCGAAAAAACGAAGGGTAAAAAACTTGCGAGGCCCGATTGAGATTCGAGTTGTCCTTTTTGGGCATTAATCTACCCGTTAACGGCTGAAAGCGGTCAAATCCGTAAAACTCACCGTGGCCTTCGTTTTGACAGGTTATGGCTCTCGTAATTCTAAACGAGCCAGAAGTTATGGCCGTCCGAATAATCGATATCTACAGGGTGCAACACCCGCGGTGCAAGGTGCAACATTCGTCCGAAATGGCGAAACAGTGTCGTACGGCTTTTAGAAATGCATGCATGGATTTGAAACGGAACAGTACCCTGGTGCACCACACTCCAGCGATGGTAAATCGAAGACGAGCCACGGAAATCCCGTTTTACCGTAATAATCTGGTGTCTAAAAAACGAAGGGTAAAAAACTTACGAGGCCCGATTGAGATTCGGGTTGTCCTTTTCGGGCATTAATCTATCCGTTGACGGCTGAAAGCGGTCAAAGTCGTAGAAATCACCATGCCCTTCGTTTTGACAGGTTATGGCTCTCGCTACTCTAAACGAGCCAGAAGTTATGGCCGTCCGAATAATCGATATCTACAGGGTGCAACATCCGCGGTGTAGGACTTTTAGAAATGCGTGCATGGATTTGAAATGGAATAGTACCATGGTGCACCACTCTCCAGCGATGGTAAATCGAAAACGAGCCACGGTAATCCCGTTTTACCGTTAAAATCCGGTGTCGAAAAAACGAAGGGCAAAAAACTTACGAGACCCGATTGAGATTCGGGTTGTCCTTTTCGGGCATTAATCTATCCGTTGACGGTTGAAAGCTTTCAAAGCCGTAGAACTCACCGTGGCCTTCGTTTTGAAAGGTTATGGATCCCGTAACTCTAAACGATCCAGAAGTTATGGCCGTACGAATAATCGATATCTAAAGGGTGCAACATCCGCGGTGCAAGGTGCAACATCCGTCCGAAATGGCGAAACAGTGCCGTACGACTTTTAGAAATGCATGCATGGATTTGAAACGGAATAGTACCATGGTGCACCACTCTCCAGCGATGGTAAATCGAAGACGAGCCACGGTAATCCCGTTTTACCGTTAAAATCCGGTGTCGAAAAAACGAAGGGTAAAAAACTTACGAGACCCGATTGAGGTTCGGGTTGTCCTTTTCGGGCATTAATCTATCCGTTGACGGCTGAAAGCTATCAAAGCCGTAGAACTCACCGTGGCCTTCGTTTTGACAGGTTATGGCTCCCGTAACTCTAAACGAGCCAGAAGTTATGACCGTCCCAATAATCGATATCTACAGGGTGCAACATCCGCGGTGCAAGGTGCAACATCCGTCCGAAACGGCGAAACGGTGTCGTACGACTTTTAGAAATGCGTGCATGGATTTGAAACGGAACAGTACCATGGTGCACCACTCTCCAGCGATGGTAAATCGAATAGGAGGCGCGGTAATCCCGTTTTACCGTAAAAATCAGGTGTCGAAAAAACGAAGGGTAAAAAACTTACGAGGCCCGATTGAGATTCGGGTTGTCCTTTTTGGGCATTAATCTATCCGTTGACCTCCGAAAGCAGTCAAAGCCGTAAAACTCATGGTGGCCTTCGTTTTGACAGGTTATGGCTCCCGTAATTCTAAACGAGCCAGAAGTTATGGACGTCCAAATAATCGATATCTAAAGGGTGCAACATCCACGGTGCAAGGTGCAACATCCGTCCGAAATGGCGAAACAGTGTCGTACGACTTTTAGAAATGCATGCATGGATTTGAAACAAAACAGTACCATGATGCACCACACTCCAGCGATGGTAAATCGAAGACGAGCCACGGTAATGCCGTTTTACCGTAAAAATCCGGTGTCAAAAAAACGAAGGGTAAAAAACTTACGAGGCCCGATTGAGATTCGGGTTGTCCTTTTCGGGCATTAATCTATCCGTTGACGGCTGAAAGCGGTCAAAGCCGTAGAACTCACTGTGGCCTTTGTTTTGACAGGTTATGGCTCCCGTAACTCTAAACGAGCCAGAAGTTACGGCCGTCCGAATAATCGATATCTACAGGGTGCAACATCTGCGGTGCAAGGTGCAGCATTCGTCCGAAATGGCGAAACAGTGCCGTACGACTTTTAGAAATGCATGCATGGGTTTGAAACGGAACAGTACCATGGTGCACCACTCTCCCGCGATGGTAAATCGAAGACGAGCCACGGTAATCATGTTTTACCGTTAAAATCCGGTGTCGAAAAAATGAAGGGCAAAAAACTTACGAGACCCGATTGAGGTTCGGGTTGTCCTTTTCGGGCATTAATCTATCCATTTACGGCTGAAAGCTGTCAAAGCCGTAGAACTCACCCTGGCCTTCGTTTTGACAGGTCATGGCTCCCGTAACTCTAAACGAGCCAGAAGTTATGACCGTCCGAATAATCGATATCTACAGGGTGCAACATCCGCGGTGCAAGGTGCAACATCCGTCCGAAATGGCAAAACAGTGCCGTACGACTTTTAGAAATGCGTGCATGGATATGAAACGGAACAGTTCCATGGTGTACCACTCTCCAGCGATGGAGAGTCGAAGACGAGCCACGGTAATCCCGTTTTACCGTTAAAATCCAACGTCGAAAAAACGATGGGTAAAAAACTTACTGTTTGCACAAAAAATGGACAAACACCTCCAAGTCGTATTATTTAGTTGATTATATGTGATTTTCAATGATTTTAGATGAGTATGTAAATATAAAAGTAGTAGGGGCTGAAATGTAAAAGACACGCGGATTTATAGTGGTTCGGCCAGAATGTGCCTACGTCCACTTTATATGTTATTATCTTCTTTCTTTCAGATTACAAGTACAATGCTTCGTATATAAGTATATGAAAGTAGTTTGAAAGTTCCTTCCTTGCTTGAGCTCTCAAACTTGTCTGCCATTGTTGTACCCCTGCCCCTCTATTTATAGAATGAGGTAGGGGGCAGGGGCCTTGGAGGTATATAGCTGCTGGTGGGCCCGGGCTGAAGAAACTTGGACTGGCAATTATCTGGTTCGGCGAAGCTCTGGTTCGGTCTTGGTTGGTTTGGCAGTTGGTCCGGTGGCGTTTGGACCGGTACCGTCTTGATTCGGCAGGAGTGTGGGAGTGGTTGTAGGAGATGGTCTGGAGCGGCGTCTTGATGACTCGGTAGTAAAGTTGGTCTGGTAGTGGAGCTGGTCCGGTATTGGAGTGTGAAGGCTGGTGGACCGGTAGTGAGTGGACCGGTAGGGGAGTTGGTCCGGTGGAAAGGTTGTGGATAGCTGGTTCGGCGGTGGAAAGGAGGCTGGCTATGCCGAATGGACTCGGGCTTGTGTTGCCGAATGGGAAGGAGCCGAATGGAGGCTTGGGGCCGAATGAGCTTCTTCATGGAGAATGTTGGATGGACTTCTAGGTTAGTATTGAGCTTCTTGGCTGTCGAACGAAGTGGAGGTTGCGAGCCCGGGTGAAACTGTGACTTTTCGGTCTCGAGATCTTCTGGGTGAGAATTCGCCCAACATTTGCCCCCCAAAGTGGGGCACGTGCTTGCATGTGTCACGCTTTGTTTTCCCTGTGGCGGGAAAGCTTGTTTTGTAATGCCATGGGCAGGATGTTCATATCCTGTTGATGTCCTGCAAAGGAATTTATAGCTTTAGTGTGATTTCAAATAACGACCGTTCGAGATCGAAATATTCGAGATGAAGTGAATCGTGCCGTTCGAGGCGAGAGAGTGTGCCCCGAGGGGGTTTAGCATTATCGATTGCAGGTTCACGTTAGAGTGGGTCCCTGGATTGTTTGTCAAGGTGGTTTATTGCCAGCTCAGAGCATGCCTAGGGATCGTTCGCGACCCCGTACATGTGTAAGTGGCTTAGCCATTTCCTAGTTATCAGAATCAAATATCCGTTTAACCTACGAGTTTAAAAAGGCGTGTCAAAGTGTAAATTCCCACGACAATAGGGTTAATAACCATTCAGAGCGTGCCTATGGACCGTTCGTGGTCGCGTACACGTGTAAACGATTAATCCATGTTAGTGAGAGATTTACAACTTATTCATCGTTGTAATAATCCTCATTCTATTAGTTAGTTCTGGAGTTCGGTACTTATCTGCATGAGGCGCTCTGCATGCCCCTAGTTCCTGGTTGTCGTTGGTAGAGAGATAGTTCATTCGGTTTTTTGTTGGTCCGGTTATTCTCATCCGGTTGTGGTTTCATTCGGTATCTAGTTGGTTCGGTATATTTGTTATTGGTCCGGTGTTCCTATCCGGTGGGCCGAACCAGTTGGTTCGGCGGCCCTGAGCTCGCCTATATATAGAGGCCGTACCCCCCTTGGTTTTCCCTTACCAAACCAGAGAGCCGAATCAACTGACTTGCCGGACCAAATCGTCTGCCGAACCAAATCTCTACCGAATCAGGTACACACTCTATTGCCGAATGCCTTTACTACCGAATGTTTCTGTATGCCGAATGAGTTTAAGGCCTTAGTGCCGAATGAACTTCATGCCCCATTGCCGAATGAATTTGCTTGCACCGTATTACCGAACGAATTCGTATACCGGATGAACCTCTAATGCCGAATGGAACTACCGAATGAGGCATATACCGAATGAGACTCGGAATTTGAATCTTGAGCGAAATCTTAGGCTTTTATATGCTTGCTTTAGATACTTGCTTGTTTATTTTCCTATACTTCTTATTCTAATATCAAGTTTTTCTTGTGCTGCAGAAAATGTCTCGCAAAGCGGAAACACGATCGGACAGAAAGAAGTCTAGAGGCACAGGAGAGTCTTCTTCTTCCTTGCCCCCAGTCCAACCAGGATCCGGGCAACATCGACCTATTCCGAGGTCTCTAGTGGATGGATATGGTCCACAGGAACTTCTGATCTCCCCTCCTGATTGCTTTCCTAGCTCCCTAAAGGAGGAGCAACTTGACGTCATATCCCGTTCCTTCGGGATAGATAGGGCTCTTATGCTGCTGCCGGGAGATGGAGTGATGCCATATAATCCTCCCGAGGGCTACTTTGCTTATAGCAGATACCATTGCATGTGCGGTGCTATCCCTCCTATCAATGCTTGGATAGTAAGCTTCACCACATATTTGAAGGTGGCTCCCTTCCAGCTTCAACCTAACTCTTATGCCATCCTGGTGAGCCTTTTTGTTATCTTCCAGAGGAGGTACGGGCGTCCTCCTTCTAACCGGGAAATTCGATATTTGTACAACCTGAGAGGCTATAAGAAGGGGTCTCCGTATATTAGTCTGGAAGCGGCCGTACCCTTCAAACCAGTCCTGGACTTATATTCCAAGTTTACCATGTTCAAGAAAGAGTGGTTCTTCATCAAGGACGATGCTGTTTCTTTCCGCCTTTTCACTTCCGGCTGTAAGATGGATTTCATTTATACTTTCCATGTTTTGACTGTAGTGTTTTTTCTGACATGCTTCTATTTCTGGCTAGCGACAGGTGGTATTGCAGTCGTGGAGGATGATTCCTTGGTGCGAATGGCTGCTGAACTTAAGGCTATTCCGGCACGGGACCGGTCGGCCTCCTTCTTGATCAGGAACGCAACCCTCTTGGAGTATAATTTGATCTTACCGCATCAGTCCGTGGTTAAGCAAAGAGACACGGCTGAGGAGAAGGCTGCTAAAGCTAAGGAGGGGGCTATGGTGAAGAGCGGTAAGAAGGAGCCTTTTGCAGAGCGTCCCGTTGTCGGGGGGAAGAAACTGAAGAAGTCTGATGGCCCTTCTCCAAGTACTTTACCGACTGTCCCGGAGGAGGAAGGTGTAGAAGAGGAGGAAGGAGGCGAGGTTGGAGAAGGGTCGGAGGGTGGAGGAGATGGCGACGGTCAAGGTGGTAGTGGCGTCGGTGCCCTATCCTCTGAGCAAGACCTTGAACTGGATGAGGCTCTCCGTCGGGCCTTCGGGGAGTCGGAGGGAGAGCCGGAAACGGAGAAGGCAAAGGAAACCGGCAAAGCTGTGGCTCGCACTGACCCATCCTCTAAGGGTTCCTCAGCTAGGGCGATTCCGGCGATGCAAGGTGAACTTTTGTCCTCTGCCGATTCCATTTTCGATAGGGACTTAGAAATTTTTTACGGTTCACTTCCGTCCTGGAATGAGATCCAGGGCTTATTGCAGTATCCCACTCCTCCGCCGGGTTTGTATAATAGATGTGTCTTCTCACTTTTCTTTCCTTTTAACTTAACACATTTTTCGAACTGTGGATTATTGTATGTTCGTAACACTTGTTCTTTATTCCAGGGGCAGGCCAGGTGGTTAAAACGTCGGACGTTCGACACCGCCTTGAGCAGTTTAAGTCGAGGAGAGCTTCTGCGAAACCCTCTACTGGTCGCACTGGGGATGTAGTCAGTTATCGCCCTCTTCTTGGGGTCATTGAAGAGGGCATTCGGAAAAAGAAGCGGAACCATTCCTTATTTGAGTCTTCCCCTGGTTCGCAGCTTCCTACTCAGCCTCCTCGTGATACTACGGAGGAGAGCACGGAATCCGGCCCCCCTCATCCTCCTTTCAAGAGCCCAACTGTTATTCGTATAAGGCGTCCCGATGCGCCTCGCCCCGTGCCTCGTGACCCTTTTGCCGGTCATCCTGATTTAGATCCGAGCTTTCGGGATATCTCATTTGATGAGGCCACGGGCGAGCACCTCCTTCCCCGCAACCCCATGGTAAGAGTGCTGGACGAGGCCAAGTCTTTAGATCTTGATTTACTTACTACACGGGTAGTCACCATGGGGGACGAAGCCAAGGCTAACATCGATCGGGTGGCCGCAGAGGCCAAGAAGTTAATGGAGCATTATGCTAAATTGGCCAAGGCCGGGGAAGAGATCGGGAGTGCTAATATTCGGTTGAGGTTAAAAGTTGCCGATCAGGCCAAGCAGCTCGCCGATCAAGCCATTCAGATTTCCCAGCATGAGGAAGCCTCCAAGCGGCTGAAAGAGACGATGGAGAAGGCCAGTAGGGCGGAATTACGGAAGATGGAGGTCGCCTGCAGGGAACGGATTAACATGGCCATTACGACGGTGGACGAGGTTCGAAATGCGGATCTTGAGCGGGTAGAGGAGTTGTCTGGGAGGCTAGAGGCTGCGGAAATGGCTCAGGCCGAGTTGAAGGAGGAGATGGAGGAGATGAGGAGGTCCCTCAAGTTAAAGGAGGAGGAAATGAGGAGTTCTCTCCAGGCTGACTGCTTGAGATACCAATCAGAGAGGGACATTGCCGTCGCCAAGTTGCAAGCTTCCGAGGCCCGGGTGAGGGAGTTTGAGGAGAATGAGGGGATGATGGATGAGATGCTGCAGGACATGTACTTCCACACTTGGAAGGAGGGCAGCTTGTCTTGGATGGACGATTACCCTCGGGTGATGGCCAAGGTGTATCTCCAGGCTTTAAAGGAGGCCAGGGCGAAAGCGGGTAAGGAAGGCGGAGAGGCTTTCAATTTGGATGCGGTTACTGCCCAGTTCTCGAAGGAGGAGCAAGCGGGGGTGAAGGAGGGGATGCGGCTGCTTGCTGCAGAGGAAGCGGGCGTGGAGTTGGATGATGAGGATCAAGCGGCGGATGCTGGTGAGTTATTCTTTTCCCTTTCTCTCCTTTCCGTGTTTTCATAACTTGATCGTTCGTTTAATGAATTCCTCTTCTGAACTGGACAGGTGGGACTCCTGATCCACATGCTGGGGGCTCTGATCCTGCGGCTAAGTAGACTGGGGAAGTTGGTGATGGAGTGTGGACGCGGCTGCCATCTTTTTATTTATTTTTTATCACTGTCTACGTTAGTCATTGACATGTAACTATAATAATATTATTTGCAAAGAATAACTTCGTGTGATTTTATAATATAAGCTGATGTTGTTATGTTTAAATGTTGTTGTCATCTTGATGTGCTGCGTGGGAAATATAACTATGTATATGCCTGTGATTCTAGTTGTGTTTGATGCTAAGTTTTTTGCTAGAAATATAATTTCATGTGTTGCAATGTTATTGTACGAACAAGCTATAGTTACGTATTTATGTACAAGAAAAGAGAGTACCGCCCTTTATGTTCCATTCGCAGGCGGTAGCTTAGAGTATCTTATGTAACTGTTCACGGATATAGCTGAGTACCCTGCCACCCAGTACGCAGGCTTAGTTTCTCATGAGTGAATGCTTCCTATTTGGTTTCCTGTACTTTAGAGTTTGTTATACAGGATAGGAGAAAAGTATTTAAATGAAATGGAAATATAGTAAAAGTAAAACTTCCAGTCACGGAAGGCCGTCGATGTGCTTAATTTCGTGGCAAACGGGTTTTGTAGTCACTTTCCCTACCTGTGGGTCTTGGAGACATTTGTCACCCATCTTACGCCTCCACGGGGAGTTTTCTTTTTTACCACAGCCGCACTTAAGACACATCGGAGCCGAGATCGCGCACGGTAACTACCCGAACCATTATGGTCCGTAATCGTGGGTATTATTCGATTTACCGTGGCCGGCTAGCGTGGGTGCCGTTGGCCGTGAACTACCCCTGGCTGGCCACACCTTATGTTGGGGCTTAAAGTAGGTTCACAGTTGCCGGCGAGCCGAACGCCGTAATGAGCTGCCATCGGCTATAGTCGGCCTTTATGATGACTTATAATCGGCTCATTACAGTTGGCTTTGAGGGCAGGCGCGCAATGAGTTAACCCGCAGCAGAGGGATGCTGGAGCAAAAGTGTCTCATTGGCGAGTGCATAGAATCGTAGCGTACCTGTTAGGCCTAGTCCAGATGAGGCCGCGGTGCGTCTTGAGTGGAGATGCCATAGGATTTTGTTCAACAGAAAGGGATAAAACTTAACAAGTAGCCAAGACATAAAGGAACAAGCTAAAAAGAGACAAGATTTTTTAAAGTGGTTCGGCATGAAAGTGCCTACGTCCACTGATTCTCTTTGTTAATTCACTTCATATGGGCAGTACAAGTTAAGAAAAGTATCGACGGAGGTGTCGGATGTTCCATGCCCTCTGGAACACCTCTCCGTCCACTGTTGACAAAATATAAGCTCCGTTGTGGAGATCTTTATGAATTACATACGGTCCGTCCCAGATGGGGTCTAGTGCCCCGGGGCGCGGAAAGATTCGCCGGAGGACAAGATCTCCTTCTTGTAAGCTGCGATGCTTGACTTTTGAATTGTATAGCGCTGCCACTTTTTGTTTGTGAGCTGCTGCTTTAAGTGCTGCATCGTTTCTCCTTTCCTCAGTCAGATCCAAAGACATGAGGAGGAGTTCTTCGTTTTCTTCTGGGTTGTAGTGGATCCTACGGTGGGAAGGCACAATAGTCTCAACTAGGAGCATTGCCTCCGATCCATATGCCAAGGAGAAAGGAGTATGTCCCGTTGATGTTCTGAAAGACGTGCGGTATGCCCATAGTGCCGTAGGAAGTTCGTCCACCCAAGCGCCTTTCGACTTTTCAAGTTTCTTCTTGATTAGGGTTTTGAGAATTTTGTTGACGGCTTCAACTTGTCCGTTCGCCTGAGGATAAACTACTGATGAGAAGCTTTTATGAATTCCATGCTCTTGGCACCAGTCGGCAAATTCTTCGCTGTCAAACTGGAGTCCGTTGTCTGATATGATCTTGAGTGGGACTCCGTACCTGCACAGAATATTTTTGATCAAGAAGTTTATAACTTTTGCTGAAGATATTTTATTTAGAGGTTCTGCTTCCACCCATTTGGTGAAATAATCGACTGCCACTATAGCATATTTGGATCCGCCTCGGCCCGTTGGCAGTTCGCCAATTAAGTCAATTCCCCATACAGCAAAGGGCCAAGGGCTGGTCATTTGAGTAATTTCGTTTGTGGGTAGTCGAGGAATCTTGGCGAACTTCTGACATCTGTCGCATTTCTTGACGAAGTCTAGGGCATTTTTGTTTAGTGTGGGCCAGTAATATCCATATCGGAGTATCTTCCTTGCCAAAGTCTGCCCTCCAGTGTGATCTCCGCATCCTCCATGATGGATGTTTGATAAGATCTCCTTGGCTTCCCTTTCGGCGACGCATCTCAATAAGGGGCTAGAGAAGCCACGCCGATAGAGGATGCCTTCTTGTATTGTGTAGTGGGGAACTTTTCTCAAGATCCTCTTGGCTTCGTCACGCCTGTCGGGTAGTGTGCCATCTTGCAAATATTTCCGGATAGGAGTCATCCAGGTTCCTTCTTCGATTGCAGTTATCAGATTCACTTGTTCGAAACTTGGGGCTAGCTGCCTGGAGATGGCTAATGCTCCGGAAATGGTGCTATTCTTCATACTAGCTTGCTTGGCAAGTTCATCTGCCTCTTGGTTCTCTTCTCGAGGAATATGTTTGATTAGATAGTGGTCCAATTGATCGAGCAGCAGTTTGGTTTTCTTTAGGTATGCCGTGAGTCGTTCTCCTCGAGTCTGGAATTCTCCTAGCACCTGGTTTACGATAAGCTGAGAATCACTATGAAGACATAAAGAATTGATTCCAATTTCCAGGGCAAGCTCCAATCCTGTTATTACTGCTTCATATTCAGCATCGTTGTTAGTGGCCGTGAACTCCAACCTTAATGCATAGTACAACTTTCTTCCCCTGGGGGTGATGATCACAATTCCTGCCCCCGAGCCTTGTTCGTTCGATGCTCCATCTACAAAGAGGTTCCACTTGATGTTTTTTGCTACTTCGGATTGTTCCTTGCCTTCGTTGGTAGTGAATTCGGCAATGAAATCGGCCATGGCTTGTCCTTTGATAGCGGTGCGAGGATGGTAGGTGATATCATACTGACTTAGTTCGATGCACCATTTGAGGAGTCGCCCAGAAGTGTCAGGACGATGGAGCACTTGTCTTAGCGGTTGATCGGTTAGAACCCTGATGGAGTGAGACTGGAAGTAGTGTCGCAATTTTCGTGACGCGATCAATAAACAATATGCTAATTTCTCTAGTTTAGGATATCTGGCCTCTGCCCTGTAAATCTCTTACTTACAAAGTAAACCGGGCGTTGTGTGCGGTCTTCTTCTCTTATCAAGGCGGCGCTTAGAGCATGAGATGATACAGCGAGGTATAGGTATAACACTTCACCTTCGTTTGGAGTTGAGAGTACTGGTGGTCTCTGAAGGTGTTCGATTAGGTTGAGGAAGGCTTTTAAGCATTCATCGGTCTACTCGAATCTCCCTTTGTCTTTCTTGAGAGCTTCGAAGAAAGGGACACACTTGTCAGTTGCCTTGGAAATGAATCTGCTTAGGGCGGCCACCTTTCCGTTTAGGCTCTGCATTTCTTTCCGAGTGGAGGGTATCCTTATTTCTTTTAGAGCCCGGATTTGTTCAGGGTTTGCTTCGATTCCTCTGGCGTGGACGATAAATCCTAGGAATTTTCCCGAAGATACTCCGAAGGAGCACTTTAGAGGATTCAGCTTCATTCCATATCGGCGAAGTACTTGAAACATCTCGCCCAGGTGGCTTACATGGTCGTCGGCTTTCCTGGACTTTACCAACATGTCATCCACATACACTTCCATAGTTCGTCCTATTAGTTCTGCGAACATCTTGTTGACGAGGCGCTGATAGGTAGCTCCAGCATTTTTGAGTCCAAAAGGCATGACTTTGTAACAATATAGTCCGCGGTCGGTGATGAAGCTAGTGTGGTCTTGATCAGGAGCGTGCATGGGAATCTGGTTATATCCGGAGTATGCATCCATAAAAGATAGGAGTTCGTGTCCGGCTGTGCTGTCCACAAGTTGGTCAATTCGGGGAAGTGGGAAGCAATCTTTTGGGCAAGCGTCATTCAGATTGGAGAAGTCAATACATGTTCGCCACTTTCCATTGGCCTTTTTTACTAGCACTGGGTTAGCGATCCATTCTGGGTAGATGGCTTCCCGTATGAAGCCATTAGCAAGTAGATTCTTTACTTCCTCATCAAGGGCTGCCGATCGCTCTGCCCCCATGCTCCTCTTTTTCTGCTTTACTGGTACCTTGGTGGGATCGATGTTCAGCATGTGGCATGCTATGTCGGGGGAGATTCCTGTCATAACGGCATGGGTCCACGCAAATACATCTAAGTTGTGGCGGAGAAAGTCAATGAGTTGATCTTTCAACTCCGTTTTTAGCTGAGATCCGACTTTTAATAGTTTACTTGAATCGTGCTTGTCTACAGATACGAATTCCATAGCCTCTGCAGGCTCGGCGGTAGCCTCCTCCTCTTTATCCCTGGGGTCTAGTTCATTGAAGGGATCGCTTGTGTATCGAAGAGGAGGGGCTTTCTTTAGTTGCTATGCCTCCAAGCTTTTCATGCAGAGAGTAGTCTCTGCACCTTTTCCTTTATTCTTTCTGCGGTTATCGCGAAGTTCAGTTACATAGCAGTCTCGGGCAGCATCTTGATCTCCTTCTACTTCTCCTACTCCGTTGTCTGTTGGAAATTTCATTTTCAGGCACCAGGGGGCTAATACAATCTGGAAGTCAGACAAGGCTGGTCTTCCCAAGAAGGCGTCGTAAGCCGAGTGGTTTTCTATTAGTACGAACGTTTGTTTTCGCACAACGGAGCGGGGATGACTTCCTATTTCGACGAAGAGGTCAAGTTGCCCGAGGGGCATTTTTGCATCTCCAGTGAAACCGTGCAGTGGTTTGTCACAGGGGGATACATCCTTCATTGATAACTTCATTTTGTCGAAAGCATGTTTGAATAGGATATTTACGGAGCTTCCTGTGTCTATTAGAATCCGAAAAACTTTAGCTGGACCGAACCAGGCAGAGATGACCATAGGATCCATATGTGGGTACTGTCTTCCTTCCAAATCACGCCTACTGAATATGACGTCGTCGTTCTCTTTTCGTTTCGGGTGGCGTTCTTCCGTGATGGAGTTAACATAGCCTTCTGCATTTCTAAGCGACTTGCCGTACCTTTCCATCTCTGCCCAACTTCTGTCGGCGATGTGTGGTCCTCCTGAGATGGTGAGGACCACTATCTTTTCTTGACTAGAGCCACTGGTGTTGTGATTGTTGCGATTCCCTCCGCCTACCTCTGGGAGGGGTTGCTTTGAGTTCTCATTGGCTGGAGTTGGAGTCCTGTTCTGACCCTTCACATAGCGTTCCAGTCTTCTTCTTCTAATGTGTTCTTCGATCAAGTCCCGAAGATGGTGGCATTCATTGGTGTCATGTCCGTGGGATTCGTGGAAGCGATAGAACTTTCCGGACTTGAGTGCGTTATCTGATTCTTTCTTGTGCGGGGGGCGCTTGTATCCTAGTTCGCCCTGAGTGGCTAGGAAGATATTTTCGATTGTATCGTTCAAAGGAGTGTAGGAGTCAAATCTCGGTCCTGGTCGATATTGGCGCTTTTCGACCTTTCTACCCCCAGCATTGTCTCTAGATTCATTTCTTCGAGCGTCCTTAGCTGCAGTGGGAACCTTGTCCTGAACTGTCTTACCTTGTTGTCCTGGTTGCCTCTCTGTAGCAGCGTCTTCAAGTCTCATATACTTTCCAGCTTCATGGAAGAAATCAGGCAAGGTAGCTGGTTTTTCCTTAGTTAATCTTCTGGCAAACTTGGTGTCTGGATGTACACCACTACAGAGGGCCATTAGAGTGAGTTTTTCATCGGCATCTTGAACTGCTGCCGCTGCGGCGTTGAACCGTGTTAGATATTGTTGCAGCGTCTCTCCGGTTTTCTGTTTGACATTGGATAAAGAATAAGCATCCTTGGGTTGTTCCACATGGATGAGGAACTGGCTAATAAACCTTCCTTTCAACATCTCCCATGAGCTGATGGATCCTTGGGGTAGATGGCAGAACCAGGAGGTAGCTAGATCAGCTAGGAATAGCGGAAAACATTTACATAACACTCCTTCTGTTGCTCCACTCATGAGCATATGCTGGGTGTATCTCTGCAAGTGTACGATGGGGTCGGAAGTTCCTTTGTAAGGTTCCATGGTTGGCATTTTCCATTCCCGGGGAGTGATGGCAGTTTCGATATTTCGGGTAAAGGGACTGGTGACCCTAGCGCCTATTCCCCGGTCCCTTTGCTCCCGTTGGACACATTCTCTGAATAATCGTGCCATTCGATCGTCAGAACTTGGAGCGGACAAAAATGAGCTTGGTTCTTCCCTGCGGGGTCTATCTCTTCCAGATGACCTGTAGGGATGGTACAGTCTATCACTTCTAGCATTATCCAGTGGTTGTCTTTGGCTGCTCGGATGCACGCTAGGACCAGCTACAGTTGCCCCCTGCCTTGATCTTCCCCTATGGGGTTCTGTTTCGAGCACATCCATGGGGTCAACTTCGGGCTGGGTTCTAACTCGGCTCCGTTCAGCGGGGTTTCTATGATTAGGTGGCATGACTGGCTCAGCTACATCCGACCCTCGCCTGGTGCCTCCCCCGCTGGGTTCGGTTCCAAGGGCTTCTTCGAGTCGGAATTCAGGCTGAGTCCGGGCGCGGCCCCTATCATTGTTGTTCCTGTTGATAGCTTCTTCGAAGAGGGAAGACCTTTGTTGCCTCCGAGATCCTCCGGATTGGGACTCACCCCATGATTCAGTGTTGTGGTTGGACTCTTCAGCATCCCTTAAGCGTGACATGAGTTGGTCCACCAAAGCTTCTTGTTGGGATGTGAAGCGGTTAGTTACTTCAGCCACAACCCTGTCCAGATCTGCCCTAGTGATTGGTTGTTCCGTTGCGGGACTAGTTGGATTTTCTTGATTTTCATCTGGTACTGCTGTTGAAGTGGGCTGATCTGCGATTGCTGGATCTGGAAGGCTGCTAGTTGCGATGTTCTTTCCTTTGTTAACATCCCTTCTCTGTTTGGAAGGCATGATTTCTAAGCAACGAGCGATGTTGTTAGGAAGAAGGTTGAGTGGGAGAAGATGAAGCCTGAGTTCAATTCTCAGTGAAAGCACCAAAAATGTTTGCACAAAAAATGGACAAACACCTCCAAGTCGTATTATTTAGTTGATTATATGTGATTTTCAATGATTTTAGATGAGTATGTAAATATAAAAGAAGTAGGGGCTGAAATGTAAAAGACACGCGGATTTATAGTGGTTCGGCCAGAATGTGCCTACGTCCACTTTATATGTTATTATCTTCTTTCTTTCAGATTATAAGTACAATGCTTCGTATATAAGTATATGAAAGTAGTTTGAAAGTTCCTTCCTTGCTTGAGCTCTCAAACTTGTCTGCCATTGTTGTACCCCTGCCCCTCTATTTATAGAATGAGGTAGGGGGCAGGGGCCTTGGAGGTATATAGCTGCTGGTGGGCCCGGGCTGAAGAAACTTGGACTGGCAATTATCTGGTTCGGCGAAGCTCTGGTTCGGTCTTGGTTTGTTTGGCAGTTGGTCCGGTGGCGTTTGGACCGGTACCGTCTTGATTCGGCAGGAGTGTGGGAGTGGTTGTAGGAGATGGTCTGGAGCGGCGTCTTGATGACTCGGTAGTAAAGTTGGTCTGGTAGTGGAGCTGGTCCGGTATTGGAGTGTGAAGGCTGGTGGACCGGTAGTGAGTGGACCGGTAGGGGAGTTGGTCCGGTGGAAAGGTTGTGGATAGCTGGTTCGGCGGTGGAAAGGAGGCTGGCTATGCCGAATGGACTCGGGCTTGTGTTGCCGAATGGGAAGGAGCCGAATGGAGGCTTGGGGCCGAATGAGCTTCTTCATGGAGAATGTTGGATGGACTTCTAGGTTAGTATTGAGCTTCTTGGCTGTCGAACGAAGTGGAGGTTGCGAGCCCGGGTGAAACTGTGACTTTTCGGTCTCGAGATCTTCTGGGTGAGAATTCGCCCAACATTTACGAGATCCGATTGAGATTCGGGTTGTCCTTTTCGGGCAATAATATATCCGTTGACGGCCGATAGCAGTCAAAGCCAAACCGTAGAACTCGCCGTGGCCTTCGTTTTGACAGGTTATGGCTCCCGTAAATCTAAACGAGCCAGAAGTTATGGCCGTCCGAATAATCGATATCTATAGGGTGCAACATCCGCAGTGCAAGGTGCAACATCCGTCCGAAATGGCGAAATAGTGCCGTACGACTTTTAGAAATGCATGCATGGATTTGAAACGGAACAGTACCATGGTGCACCACTCTCCAACGATGGTAAATCGAAGACGAGCTACGGTAATCCCGTTTTACCGTTAAAATCCGGTGTCGAAAAAACGAAGGGTAAAAAACTTACGAGACCCGATTGAGATTCGGGTTGTCCTTTTCGGGCATTAATCTATCTGTTGACGGCTGAAAGCTGTCAAAGCCGTAGAACTCACCGTGGCCTTCGTTTTGAAAGGTTATGGCTCCCGTAACTCTAAACGAGCCAGAAGTTACGGCCGTCCGAATAATCGATATCCACAGGGTGCAACGTCCACGGTGCAAGGTGCAACATCCGTCCGAAATGGCGAAACAGTGCCGTACGACTTTTAGAAATGCGTGCATGGATTTGAAACGGAACAGTACCATGGTGCACCACTCTCCAGCGATGGTAAATCGAAGACGAGCCACGGTAATCCCGTTTTATCGTAAAAATCCGGTGTCGAAAAAACGAAGGGCAAAAAACTTACGAGAGCCGATTGAGGTTCGGGTTGAACTTTTCGGGCATTAATCTATCCGTTGACGGCTGAAAGCTTTCAAAGCCGTAGAACTCACCGTGGCCTTCGTTTTGACAGGTTATGGATCCCGTAACTCTAAACGAGCCAGAAGTTATGGCCGTCCGAATAATCGATATCTACAGGGTGCAACATCCGCGGTGCATGGTGCAACATCCGTCCGAAATGGCGAAACAGTGTCGTACGACTTTTAGAAATGCTTGCATGGATTTGAAATAGAACAGTACCATGGTGCAACACTCTCCAGCGATGGTAAATCGAAGACGAGGCGCGGTAATCCCGTTTTACCGTAAAAATCTGGTGTCGAAAAAACGAAGGGTAAAAAACTTACGAGGCCCGATTGAGATTCGGATTGTCCTTTTTGGGCATTAATCTATCCGTTGATGGCCGAAAGCAGTCAAAACCATAAAACTCACCGTGGCCTTCGTTTTGACAGGTTATGGCTCCCGTAACTCTAAACGAGCTAGAAGTTATGGCCGTCAGAATAATCGATATGTAAGGGTGCAACATCCGCGGTGCAAGGTACGACATCCGTCCGAAATGGCAAAACAGTGTCGTACGACTTTTAGAAATGCATGCATGGATTTGAAACGGAACAGTACCATGGTGCACCACACTCCAGCGATGGTATATCGAAGACGAGCCACGGTAATCCCGTTTTACCGTAAAAATCCGGTGTCGAAAAAACGAAGGGTAAAAAACTTACGAGGCCCGATTGAGATTCGGGTTGCCCTTTTCGGGCATTAATCTATCCGTTGACGGCTGAAAGCAGTCAAAGCCGTAGAACTCATCGAGGCCTTCGTTTTGACAGGTTATGGCTCCCGTAACTCTAAACGAGCCAGAAGTTTTGGCCGTCCGAATAATCGATATCTACAGGGTGCAACATCCGCGGTGCAAGGTGCAACATCCGTCCGAAATGGCGAAACAGTGCCGTACGACTTTTAGAAATGCATGCATGGATTTGAAACGGAACAGTACCCTGGTGCACCACTCTCCAGCGATGGTAAATCGAAGACGAGCCACGGTTATCCCGTTTTACCGTAAAAATCTGGTGTCGAAAAAACGAAGGGCAAAAACCTTACGAGGCCCGATTGAGATTCGGGTTGTCCTTTTCAGGCATTAATCTATCCGTTGACAGCCGAAAGCGGTCAAAGCCGTAGAACTCACCGTGCCCTTCGTTTTGACAGGTATGGCTCTCGTAACTCTAAACGAGCCAGAAGTTATGGCCGTCCGAATAATCGATATCTACAGGGTGCAACGTCCGCGGTGCAAGGTGCAACATCCGTCCGAAATGGCGAAACAGTGCCGTACGACTTTTAGAAACGCGTGCATGGATTTGAAATGGAACTGCACCATGGTGCAACACTCCACAGCGATGGTAAATCGAAGACGAGCCACGGTAATCCCGTTTTACCGTTAAAATATGACGTCGAAAAAACGATGGTTAAGAAACTTACGAGACCCGATTGAGATTCGGGTTGTCCTTTTTGGGCATTAATCTATCCGTTGACGTCTGAAAGTTGTCAAAGCCATAGAACTCACCGTGGCCTTCGTTTTGACTGGTTATGGCTCCCGTAACTCTAAACGAGCCAGAAGTTATGACCATGCGAATAATCGATATCTACAGGGAGCAACATCTGCGGTGCAAGGTGCAACATCCGCGGTGCAAGGTGCAACATCCGTCCGAAATGGCGAAACAGTGCCGTACAACTTTTAGAAATGCGCGCATGGATATGAAACGGAACAGTACCATGGTGCACCACTCTCCATCGATGGTAAATCGAAGACGAGGCACGGTAATCCCGTTTTACCGTAAAAATCCGGTGTCGAAAAAACGAAGGGTAAAAAACTTGCGAGGCCCGATTGAGATTCGAGTTGTCCTTTTTGGGCATTAATCTACCCGTTAACGGCTGAAAGCGGTCAAATCCGTAAAACTCACCGTGGCCTTCGTTTTGACAGGTTATGGCTCCCGTAATTCTAAACAAGCCAGAAGTTATGGCCGTCCGAATAATCGATATCTACAGGGTGCAACATCCGCGGTGCAAGGTGCAACATTTCGTCCGAAATGACGAAACAGTGTCGTACGACTTTTAGAAATGCATGCATGGATTTGAAACGGAACAGTACCCTGGTGCACCACACTCCAGCGACGGAAAATCGAAGACGAGCCACGGAAATTCCGTTTTGCCATAACAATCTGGTGTCTAAAAAACAAAGGGTAAAAAACTTACGAGGCCCGATTGAGATTCGGGTTGTCCTTTTCGGGCATTAATCTATCCGTTGACGGCTGAAAGCGGTCAAAGCAGTAGAACTCACCATGCCCTTCGTTTTGACAGGTTATGGCTCTCGCAACTCTAAACGAGCCAGAAGTTATGGCCGTCCGAATAACCGATATCTACAGGGTGCAACGTCCGCGGTGCAAGGTGCAACATCCATCCGAAATGGCGAAACAGTGCCGTACGACTTTTAGAAATGCGTGCATGGATTTGAAACGGAACTGTACCATGGTGCACCACTCCCCAGCGATGGTATATCGAAGACGAGCCACGGTAATCCCGTTTTACCATTAAAATACGACGTCGAAAAAACGATGGTTAAAAAACTTACGAGACCCGATTGAGATTCAGGTTGTCCTTTTTAGGCATTAATCTATCCGTTGACGTCAGAAAGTTGTCAATGCCGTAGAACTCACCGTGGCCTTCGTTTTGACAGGTTATGGCTCCCATAACTCTAAACGAGCCAGAAGTTATGGCCGTCCGAATAATCGATATCTACAGGGTGCAACATCCGCGGTGCAAGGTGCAACATCCGTCCGAAATGGCGAAATAGTGTCGTAGGACTTTTAGAAATGCATGCATGGATTTGAAACGGAACAGTACCATGGTGCACCACTCTCCAGCGATGGTAAATCGAAGACGAGCCACGGTAATCCCGTTTTACCGTTAAAATCCAGTGTCGAAAAAATGAAGGGTAAAAAACTTACGAGACCCGATTGAGATTCGGATTGTCCTTTTCGGGCATTAATCTATCCGTTGACGGCTGAAAGCTGTCAAAGCCGTAGAACTCACCGTGGCCTTCGTTTTGACAGGTTATGGCTCCCATAACTCTAAACGAGCCAGAAGTTATGGCCATCCGAATAATCGATATCTACAGGGTGCAACGTCCGCGGTGCAAGGTGCAACATCCGTCCGAAATAGCGAAACAGTGCCGTACGACTTTTAGAAATGCGTGCATGGATTTGAAACGGAACAGTACCATGGTGCACCACTCCCCAGCGATGGTAAATCGAAGACGAGCCACGGTAATCCCGTTTTACCGTTAAAATACGACGTCGAAAAAACGATGGGTAAAAAACTTACGTGACCCGATTGAGATTCGGGTTGTCCTTTTTGGGAATTAATCTATCCGTTGACGGGTGAAAACTGTCAAAGCCTTAGAACTCACCGTAGCCTTCGTTTTGACAGGTTATGGCTCCCGTACCTCTAAACGAGCCAGAAGTTATGACCATGCGAATAATCGATGTCTACAGGGTGCAACATCCGCGGTGCAAGTTGCAACATCCGTCCGAAATGGCGAAACAGTGTCGTACGACTTTTAGAAATGCGTGCATGGATATGAAACGGAACAGTACCATGTTGCACCACTCTCCATCGATGGTAAATCGAAGACGAGGCACGGTAATCCCGTTTTACCGTAAAAATCCGGTGTCGAAAAAACGAAGGGTAAAAAACTTGCGAGGCCCGATTGAGATTCGAGTTGTCCTTTTTGGGCATTAATCTATCCGTTGATGCCTGAAAGCGGTCAAAGCCGTAAAACTCACCGTGGCCTTCGTTTTGACAGGTTATGGCTCCCGTAACTGTAAACGAGCCAGAAGTTATGGGCGTCCGAATAATCGATATCTACAGGGTGCAACATCCGCGGTGCAAGGTGCAACATCCGTCCGAAATAGCGAAACAGTGTCGTACGACTTTTAGAAATGCATGCATGGATTCGAAATGGAACAGTACCCTGGTGCACCACAATCCAGCGATGGTAAATCGAAGACAAGCCACGGTAATCCCGTTTTACCGTAAAAATCTGGTGTCGAAAAAACGAAGGGTAAAAAAACTTACGAGGCCCGATTGAGATTCGGGTTGTCCTTTTCGGTCATTAATCTATCCGTTGACAGCCGAAAGCGGTCAAAGCCGTAGAACTCACCGTGCCCTTCGTTTTGACAGGTTATGGCTCTCGTAACTCTAAACGAACCAGAAGTTATGGTCGTCCGAATAATCGATATCTACAGGGTGCAACGCCCGCGGTGCAAGGTGCAACATCCGTCCGAAATGGCGAAACAGTGCCGTACGACTTTTAGAAATGCGTGCATGGATTTGAAACGGAACAGTACCATGGTGCACCACTCCCCAGCGATGGTAAATCGAAGACGAGCCACGGTAATCCCGTTTTACCGTTAAAATACGACGTCGAAAAAACGATGGTTAAAAAACTTACGAGACCCGATTGAGATTCGGGTTGTCCTTTTTGGGCATTAATCTATCCGTTGACGTCTGAAAGTTGTCAAAGCCGTAGAACTCACCGTGGCCTTCGTTTTGACAGGTTATGGCTCCCGTAACTCTAAACGAGCCAGAAGTTATGACCATGCGAATAATCGATATCTGCAGGGTGCAACATCTGCGGTGCAAGGTGCAACATCCGCGGTGCAAGGTGCAACATCCGTCCGAAATGGCGAAACAGTGTCGTACGACTTTTAGAAATGCGTGCATGGATATGAAACGGAACAGTACCATGGTGCACCACTCTCCATCGATGGTAAATCGAAGACGAGGCACGGTAATCCCGTTTTACCGTAAAAATCCGGTGTCGAAAAAACGAAGGGTAAAAAACTTGCGAGGCCCGATTGAGATTCGAGTTGTCCTTTTTGGGCATTAATCTACCCGTTAACGGCTGAAAGCGGTCAAATCCGTAAAACTCACCGTGGCCTTCGTTTTGACAGGTTATGGCTCTCGTAATTCTAAACGAGCCAGAAGTTATGGCCGTCTGAATAATCGATATCTACAGGGTGCAACACCCGCGGTGCAAGGTGCAACATTCGTCCGAAATGGCGAAACAGTGTCGTACGACTTTTAGAAATGCATGCATGGATTTGAAACGGAACAGTACCCTGGTGCACCACACTCCAGCGATGGTAAATCGAAGACGAGCCACGGAAATCCCGTTTTACCGTAACAATCCGGTGTCTAAAAAACGAAGGGTAAAAAACTTACGAGGCCCGATTGAGATTCGGGTTGTCCTTTTCGGGCATTAATCTATCCGTTGACGGCTGAAAGCGGTCAAAGTCGTAGAACTCACCGTGCCCTTCGTTTTGACAGGTTATGGCTCTCGCTACTCTAAACGAGCCAGAAGTTATGGCCGTCCGAATAATCGATATCTACAGGGTGCAACATCCGCGGTGTAGGACTTTTAGAAATGCGTGCATGGATTTGAAATGGAATAGTACCATGGTGCACCACTCTCCAGCGATGGTAAATCGAAGACGAGCCACGGTAATCCCGTTTTACCGTTAAAATCCGGTGTCGAAAAAACGAAGGGCAAAAAACTTACGAGACCCGATTGAGATTCGGGTTGTCCTTTTCGGGCATTAATCTATCCGTTGACGGCTGAAAGCTTTCAAAACCGTAGAACTCACCGTGGCCTTCGTTTTGAAAGGTTATGGCTCTCGTAACTCTAAACGATCCAGAAGTTATGGCCGTCCGAATAATCGATATCTACAGGGTGCAACATCCGCGGTGCAAGGTGCAACATCCGTCCGAAATGGCGAAACAGTGCCGTACGACTTTTAGAAATGCATGCATGGATTTGAAACGGAATAGTACCATGGTGCACCACTCTCCAGCGATGGTAAATCGAAGACGAACCACGGTAATCCCGTTTTACCGTTAAAATCCGGTGTCGAAAAAACGAAGGGTAAAAAACTTACGAGACCCGATTGAGGTTCGGGTTGTCCTTTTCGGGAATTAATCTATCCATTGACGGCTGAAAGCTATCAAAGCCGTAGAACTCACCGTGGCCTTCGTTTTGACAGGTTATGGCTCCCGTAACTCTAAACGAGCCAGAAGTTATGACCGTCCCAATAATCGATATCTACAGGGTGCAACATCCGCGGTGCAAGGTGCAGCATCCGTCCGAAACGGCGAAACAGTGTCGTACGACTTTTAGAAATGCGTGCATGGATTTGAAACGGAACAGTACCATGGTGCACCACTCTCCAGCGAAGGTAAATCGAAAAGGAGGCGCGGTAATCCCCTTTTACCGTAAAAATCAGGTGTCGAAAAAACGAAGGGTAAAAAACTTACGAGGCCCGATTGAGATTCGGGTTGTCCTTTTTGGGCATTAATCTATCCGTTGACCTCCGAAAGCAGTCAAAGCCGTAAAACTCACGGTGGCCTTCGTTTTGACAGGTTATGGCTCCCGTAACTCTAAACGAGCCAGAAGTTATGGCCGTCCGAATAATCGATATCTAAAGGGTGCAACATCCACGGTGCAAGGTGCAACATCCGTCCGAAATGGCGAAACAGTGTCGTACGACTTTTAGAAATGCATGCATGGATTTGAAACGAAACAGTACCATGGTGCACCACACTCCAGCGATGGTAAATCGAAGACGAGCCACGGTAATGGCGTTTTACCGTAAAAATCCGGTGTCAAAAAAACGAAGGGTAAAAAACTTACGAGGCCCGATTGAGATTCGGGTTGTCCTTTTCGGGCATTAATCTATCCGTTGACGGCTGAAAGCGGTCAAAGCCGTAGAACTCACCGTGGCCTTTGTTTTGACAGTTTATGGCTCCCGTAACTCTAAACGAGCCAGAAGTTACGGCCGTCCGAATAATCGATATGTACAGGGTGCAACATCTGCGGTGCAAGGTGCAGCATTCGTCCGAAATGGCGAAACAGTGCCGTACGACTTTTAGAAATGCATGCATGGATTTGAAACGGAACAGTACCATGGTGCACCACTCTCCAGCGATGGTAAATCGAAGACGAGCCACGGTAATCCCGTTTTACCGTTAAAATCCGGTGTCGAAAAAATGAAGGGCAAAAAACTTACGAGACCCGATTGAGGTTCGGGTTGTCCTTTTCGGGCATTAATCTATCCATTGACGGCTGAAAGCCGTCAAAGCCGTAGAACTCACCCTGGCCTTCGTTTTGACAGGTCATGGCTCCCGTAACTCTAAACGAGACAGAAGTTATGACCGTCCGAATAATCGATATCTACAGGGTGCAACATCCGCGGTGCAAGGTGCAACATCCGTCCGAAATGGCGAAACAGTGCCGTACGACTTTTAGAAATGCGTGCATGGATATGAAACGGAACAATTCCATGGTGTACCACTCTCCAGTGATGGAGAGTCGAAGACGAGCCACGGTAATCCCGTTTTACCGTTAAAATCCAGCGTCGAAAAAACGATGGGTAAAAAACTTACGAGATCCGATTGAGATTCGGGTTGTCCTTTTCGGGCAATAATCTATCCGTTGACGGCCGATAGCAGTCAAAGCCAAACCGTAGAACTCACCGTGGCCTTCGTTTTGACAGGTTATGGCTCCCGTAAATCTAAACGAGCCAGAAGTTATGGCCGTCCGAATAATCGATATCTACAGGGTGCAACATCCGCGGTGCAAGGTGCAACATCCGTCCGAAATGGCGAAATAGTGCCGTACGACTTTTAGAAATGCATGCATGGATTTGAAATGGAACAGTACCATGGTGCACCACTCTCCAACGATGGTAAATCGAAGACGAGCCACGGTAATCCCGTTTTACCGTTAAAATCCGGTGTCGAAAAAACGAAGGGTAAAAAACTTACGAGACCCGATTGAGATTCAGGTTGTCCTTTTCGGGCATTAATCTATCTGTTGACAGCTGAAAGCTGTCAAAGCCGTAGAACTCACCATGGCCTTCGTTTTGACAGGTTATGGCTCCCATAACTCTAAACGAGCCAGAAGTTATGGTCGTCCGAATAATCGATATCCACAGGGTGCAACGTCCACGGTGCAAGGTGCAACATCCGTCCGAAATGGCGAAACAGTGTCGTACGACTTTTCGACTTTTAGAAATGCGTGCATGGATTTGAAATGGAATAGTACCATGGTGCACCACTCTACAGCGATGGTAAATCGAAGACGAGCCACGGTAATCCCGTTTTACCGTAAAAATCCGGTGTCGAAAAAACGAAGGGCAAAAAACTTACGAGACCCGATTGAGATTCGGGTTGAACTTTTCGGGCATTAATCTATCCGTTGATGGCTGAAAGCTTTCAAAGCCGTAGAACTCACCGTGGCCTTCGTTTTGACAGGTTATGGCTCCCGTAACTCTAAACGAGCCAGAAGTTATGGCCGTCCGAATAATCGATGTCTACAGGGTGCCACATCCACGGTGCATGGTGCAACATCCGTCCGAAATGGCGAAACAGTGTCGTACGACTTTTAGAAATGCGTGCATGGATTTGAAACAGAACAGTACCATGGTGCACCACTCTCCAGCAATGGTAAATCGAAGACGAGGTGCGGTAATCCCGTTTTACCGTAAAAATCTGGTGTCGAAAAAACGAAGGGTAAAAAACTTACGAGGCCCGATTGAGATTCAGATTGTCCTTTTTGGGCATTAATCTATCCATTGACGGCCGAAAGTAGTCAAAACCGTAAAACTCACCGTGGCCTTCGTTTTGACAGGTTATGGCTCCCGTAACTCTAAACGAGCCAGAAGTTATGGCCGTCGGAATAATCGATATGTAAGGGTGCAAAATCCGCGGTGCAAGGTGCGACATCCGTCCGAAATGGCAAAACAGTGCCGTACGACTTTTAGAAATGCATGCATGGATTTGAAATGGAACAGTACCGTGGTGCACCACACTCCAGCGATGGTATATCGAAGACGAGCCACGGTAATCCCGTTTTACCGTAAAAATCCGGTGTCGAAAAAACGAAGGGTAAAAAACTTACGAGGCCCGATTGAGATTCGGGTTGTCCTTTTCGGGCATTAATCTATCCGTTGACGGCTGAAAGCTGTCAAAGCCGTAGAACTCACCGTGGCCTTCGTTTTGACAGGTTATGGCTCCCGTAACTCTAAACGAGCCAGAAGTTATGGTCGTCCGAATAATCGATATCTACAGGGTGCAAGATCTGCGGTGCAAGGTGCAACATCCGTCCGAAATGGCGAAACAGTGCCTTACGACTTTTAGAAATGCGTGCATGGATTTGAAACGGAACAGTACCATGGTGCACCACTCTCCAGCGATGGTAAATCGAAGACGAGCCACGGTAATTCCGTTTTACCGTAAAAATCCGGTGTCGAAAAAACGAAGGGCAAAAAACTTATGAGACCCGATTGAGATTCGGGTTGTCCTTTTCGGGTATTAATCTATCCGTTGACGGCTAAAAGCTGTCAAAGCCGTAGTACTCACCTTGGCCTTCGTTTTGACAGGTTATGGCTCCCGTAACTCTAAACGAGCCAGAAGTTATGGCCATCCGAATAATCGATATCTACAGGGTGCAACATCCGCGGTGCAAGGTGCAACATCCGTACGAAATGGCGAAACAGTGCCGTACGACTTTTAAAAATGCATGCATGGATTTGAAACGGAACAGTACCATGGTGAACCATTCTCCAGCGATGGTAAATCAAAAACGAGCCACGGTAATCCCGTTTTACCGTTAAAATCCGGTGTCAAAAAAACGAAGGGTAAAAAACTTACGAGACCCGATTGAGATTCGGTTTGTCCTTTTCGGGCATTAATCTATCCGTTGATGGCTGAAAGCTGTCAAAGCCGTAGAACTCACCGTGGCCTTCGTTTTGACAGGTTATGGCTCCCGTAACTCTAAACGATCCAGAAGTTATGGCCGTCCGAATAATCGATATCTACAGGGTGCAACGTCCGCGGTGCAAGGTGCAACATCTGTCCGAAATGGCGAAACAGTGCCGTATGACTTTTAGAAATGCTTGCATGGATTTGAAACGGAACAGTACCATGGTGCACCACTCTCCAGCGATGGTAAATCGAAGACGAGGCACGGTAATCCCGTTTTACCGTAAAAACCCGGTGTCGAAAAAACGAAGGGTAAAAAACTTACGAGACCCGATTGAGATTGGGGTTGTCCTTTTTGGGCATTAATATATCAGTTGATAGCTAAAAGCTGTGAAAGCCGTAGAACTCACCGTGGCCTTCGTTTTGACAGGTTATGGCTCTCGTAACTCTAAACGAGCCAGAAGTTATGGCCGTCCGAATAATCGATATCTACAGGGTGCAACATCCGCGGTGCAAGGTGCAACATCCGTCCGAAATGGCGAAACAATGTCGTACGACTTTTAGAAATGCGTGCATGGATTTGAAACGGAACAGTACCATGGTGCACCACTCTCCAGCGATGGTAAATTGAAGACGAGCCACGGTAATCCCGTTTTACCGTAAAAATCCGGTATCGAAAAAACGAAGGGTAAAAAACATACGAGACCCGATTGAGATTCAGGTTGTCCTTTTCGAGCATTAATCTATCCGTTGATGGCTGAAAGTGGTGAAAGCCGAAGAACTCACCGTGGCCTTCGTTTTGACAGGTTATGGCTCCCGTAACTCTAAACGAGCCAGAAGTTATTGCCGTCCGAATAATCGATATCTACAGGGTGCAACATCCGTGGTGCAAGGTGCAACATCCGTCCGAAATGGTGAAATTGTGTCGTACGACTTTTAGAAATGCGTGCATGGATTTGAAATGGAACAGTACCATGGTGCACCACTCTCCAGCGATGGTAAATCAAAGACGAGCCACGGTAATCCCGTTTTACCGTTAAAATCCAGTGTCGAAAAAAGGAAGGGTAAATATCTTACGAGGCCCGATTGAGATTCTGGTTGTACTTTTTGGGCATTAATCTATCCGTTGATGGCTGAAAGCTGTCAAAACCGTAGAACTCACCGTGACCTTCGTTTTGATAGGTTATGGCTCCGTAATTCTAAACGAGCCAGAAGTTATGACCGTCCGAATAATCGATATCTACAGGGTGCAACATCCGCGGTGCAAGGTGCAACATCCGTCCGAAATGGTGAAACAGTGTCGTACGACTTTTAGAAATGCATGCATGGATTTGAAACGGAACAGTGCCATGGTGCACCACTCTCCAGCGATGGTAAATCGAAGACCAGGCACGGTAATCCCGTTTTACCGTTAAAATCCGGTGTCGAAAAAATGAAGGGTAAAAAACTTACGAGACCCGATTGAGGTTCGGGTTGTCCTTTTTGGGCATTAATCTATCCGTTGACGGCTGAAAGCGGTCAAAGCCGTAAAAATCACCGTGGCCTTCGTTTTGACAGGTTATGGCATCCGTAACTCTAAATGAGCCAGAAGTTATGGTCGTCCGAATAATCGATATCTACAGGGTGCAACATCCGCGGTGCAAGGTGCAACATCCGTCCGAAAGGGCGAAACAGTGCCGTACGACTTTTAGAAATGCATGCATGGATTTGAAACGGAACAGTACCATGGTGCACTACTCTCCAGCGATGGTAAATCGAAGACGAGCCATGGTAATCCCGTTTTACCGTTAAAATCCGGTGTCGAAAAAACGAAGGGTCAAAAACTTACTAGACCCGATTGAGATTCGGGTTGTCCTTTTCGGGCATTAATCTATCCGTTGACGGCTGAAAGCTGTCAAAGCCGTAGAACTCACCGTAGCCTTCGTTTTGACAGGTATGGCTCCCGTAACTCTAAACGAGCCAGATGTTATGGTCGTCCGAATAATCGATATCTACAGGGTGCAACGTCCACGGTGCAAGGTGCAACATCTGTCTGAAATGGCGAAATAGTGCCGTACGACTTTTAGAAATGCGTACATGGATTTGAAACGGAACAGTACCATTGTGCGCCACTCTCCAGCGATGGTAAATCGAAGACGAGCCACGGTAATCCCGTTTTACCGTTAAAATCCGACGTCGAAAAAATGATGGGTAAAAAACTTACGAGACCCGATTGAGATTCGGGTTGTCCTTTTTGGGCATTAATCTTTCCGTTGACAGCTAAAAGCTATCAAAGCTGTAGAACTCATCATGGCCTTCGTTTTGACAGGTTATGGCTCCCGTAACTCTAAACAAGCCAGAAGTTATGACCGTCCGAATAATCGATATCTACAGGGTGCAACATCCGCGGTGCAAGGTGCAACATCCGTCCGAAATGGCGAAAAAGTGCCGTACGACTTTTAGAAATGCGTGCATGGATTTGAAACGGAACAGTACCACGGTGCACCACTCTCCAGCGATGGTAAATCGAATACGAGCCACGGTAATCCCGTTTTACCGTAAAAATCCGGTGTCGCTAAAACGAAGGGCAAAAAACTTACGAGACCCGATTGAGGTTCGGGTTGTCCTTTTCGGGCATTAATCTATCCATTGACGGCTGAAAGCCGTCAAAGCCGTAGAACTCACCCTGGCCTTCGTTTTGACAGGTCATGGCTCCCGTAACTCTAAACGAGACAGAAGTTATGACCGTCCGAATAATCGATATCTACAGGGTGCAACATCCGCGGTGCAAGGTGCAACATCCGTCCGAAATGGCGAAACAGTGCCGTACGACTTTTAGAAATGCGTGCATGGATATGAAACGGAACAATTCCATGGTGTACCACTCTCCAGTGATGGAGAGTCGAAGACGAGCCACGGTAATCCCGTTTTACCGTTAAAATCCAGCGTCGAAAAAACGATGGGTAAAAAACTTACGAGATCCGATTGAGATTCGGGTTGTCCTTTTCGGGCAATAATCTATCCGTTGACGGCCGATAGCAGTCAAAGCCAAACCGTAGAACTCACCGTGGCCTTCGTTTTGACAGGTTATGGCTCCCGTAAATCTAAACGAGCCAGAAGTTATGGCCGTCCGAATAATCGATATCTACAGGGTGCAACATCCGCGGTGCAAGGTGCAACATCCGTCCGAAATGGCGAAATAGTGCCGTACGACTTTTAGAAATGCATGCATGGATTTGAAATGGAACAGTACCATGGTGCACCACTCTCCAACGATGGTAAATCGAAGACGAGCCACGGTAATCCCGTTTTACCGTTAAAATCCGGTGTCGAAAAAACGAAGGGTAAAAAACTTACGAGACCCGATTGAGATTCAGGTTGTCCTTTTCGGGCATTAATCTATCTGTTGACAGCTGAAAGCTGTCAAAGCCGTAGAACTCACCATGGCCTTCGTTTTGACAGGTTATGGCTCCCATAACTCTAAACGAGCCAGAAGTTATGGTCGTCCGAATAATCGATATCCACAGGGTGCAACGTCCACGGTGCAAGGTGCAACATCCGTCCGAAATGGCGAAACAGTGTCGTACGACTTTTCGACTTTTAGAAATGCGTGCATGGATTTGAAATGGAATAGTACCATGGTGCACCACTCTACAGCGATGGTAAATCGAAGACGAGCCACGGTAATCCCGTTTTACCGTAAAAATCCGGTGTCGAAAAAACGAAGGGCAAAAAACTTACGAGACCCGATTGAGATTCGGGTTGAACTTTTCGGGCATTAATCTATCCGTTGATGGCTGAAAGCTTTCAAAGCCGTAGAACTCACCGTGGCCTTCGTTTTGACAGGTTATGGCTCCCGTAACTCTAAACGAGCCAGAAGTTATGGCCGTCCGAATAATCGATGTCTACAGGGTGCCACATCCACGGTGCATGGTGCAACATCCGTCCGAAATGGCGAAACAGTGTCGTACGACTTTTAGAAATGCGTGCATGGATTTGAAACAGAACAGTACCATGGTGCACCACTCTCCAGCAATGGTAAATCGAAGACGAGGTGCGGTAATCCCGTTTTACCGTAAAAATCTGGTGTCGAAAAAACGAAGGGTAAAAAACTTACGAGGCCCGATTGAGATTCGGATTGTCCTTTTTGGGCATTAATCTATCCGTTGACGGCCGAAAGTAGTCAAAACCGTAAAACTCACCGTGGCCTTCGTTTTGACAGGTTATGGCTCCCGTAACTCTAAACGAGCCAGAAGTTATGGCCGTCGGAATAATCGATATGTAAGGGTGCAACATCCGCGGTGCAAGGTGCGACATCCGTCCGAAATGGCAAAACAGTGCCGTACGACTTTTAGAAATGCATGCATGGATTTGAAATGGAACAGTACCGTGGTGCACCACACTCCAGCGATGGTATATCGAAGACGAGCCACGGTAATCCCGTTTTACCGTAAAAATCCGGTGTCGAAAAAACGAAGGGTAAAAAACTTACGAGGCCCGATTGAGATTCGGGTTGTCCTTTTCGGGCATTAATCTATCCGTTGACGGCTGAAAGCTGTCAAAGCCGTAGAACTCACCGTGGCCTTCGTTTTGACAGGTTATGGCTCCCGTAACTCTAAACGAGCCAGAAGTTATGGTCGTCCGAATAATCGATATCTACAGGGTGCAAGATCTGCGGTGCAAGGTGCAACATCCGTCCGAAATGGCGAAACAGTGCCTTACGACTTTTAGAAATGCGTGCATGGATTTGAAACGGAACAGTACCATGGTGCACCACTCTCCAGCGATGGTAAATCGAAGACGAGCCACGGTAATTCCGTTTTACCGTAAAAATCCGGTGTCGAAAAAACGAAGGGCAAAAAACTTATGAGACCCGATTGAGATTCGGGTTGTCCTTTTCGGGCATTAATCTATCCGTTGACGGCTAAAAGCTGTCAAAGCCGTAGTACTCACCTTGGCCTTCGTTTTGACAGGTTATGGCTCCCGTAACTCTAAACGAGCCAGAAGTTATGGCCATCCGAATAATCGATATCTACAGGGTGCAACATCCGCGGTGCAAGGTGCAACATCCGTACGAAATGGCGAAACAGTGCCGTACGACTTTTAAAAATGCATGCATGGATTTGAAACGGAACAGTACCATGGTGAACCATTCTCCAGCGATGGTAAATCAAAAACGAGCCACGGTAATCCCGTTTTACCGTTAAAATCCGGTGTCAAAAAAACGAAGGGTAAAAAACTTACGAGACCCGATTGAGATTCGGTTTGTCCTTTTCGGGCATTAATCTATCCGTTGATGGCTGAAAGCTGTCAAAGCCGTAGAACTCACCGTGGCCTTCGTTTTGACAGGTTATGGCTCCCGTAACTCTAAACGATCCAGAAGTTATGGCCGTCCGAATAATCGATATCTACAGGGTGCAACGTCCGCGGTGCAAGGTGCAACATCTGTCCGAAATGGCGAAACAGTGCCGTATGACTTTTAGAAATGCTTGCATGGATTTGAAACGGAACAGTACCATGGTGCACCACTCTCCAGCGATGGTAAATCGAAGACGAGGCACGGTAATCCCGTTTTACCGTAAAAACCCGGTGTCGAAAAAACGAAGGGTAAAAAACTTACGAGACCCGATTGAGATTGGGGTTGTCCTTTTTGGGCATTAATATATCAGTTGATAGCTAAAAGCTGTGAAAGCCGTAGAACTCACCGTGGCCTTCGTTTTGACAGGTTATGGCTCTCGTAACTCTAAACGAGCCAGAAGTTATGGCCGTCCGAATAATCGATATCTACAGGGTGCAACATCCGCGGTGCAAGGTGCAACATCCGTCCGAAATGGCGAAACAATGTCGTACGACTTTTAGAAATGCGTGCATGGATTTGAAACGGAACAGTACCATGGTGCACCACTCTCCAGCGATGGTAAATTGAAGACGAGCCACGGTAATCCCGTTTTACCGTAAAAATCCGGTATCGAAAAAACGAAGGGTAAAAAACATACGAGACCCGATTGAGATTCAGGTTGTCCTTTTCGAGCATTAATCTATCCGTTGATGGCTGAAAGTGGTGAAAGCCGAAGAACTCACCGTGGCCTTCGTTTTGACAGGTTATGGCTCCCGTAACTCTAAACGAGCCAGAAGTTATTGCCGTCCGAATAATCGATATCTACAGGGTGCAACATCCGTGGTGCAAGGTGCAACATCCGTCCGAAATGGTGAAATTGTGTCGTACGACTTTTAGAAATGCGTGCATGGATTTGAAATGGAACAGTACCATGGTGCACCACTCTCCAGCGATGGTAAATCAAAGACGAGCCACGGTAATCCCGTTTTACCGTTAAAATCCAGTGTCGAAAAAAGGAAGGGTAAATATCTTACGAGGCCCGATTGAGATTCTGGTTGTACTTTTTGGGCATTAATCTATCCGTTGATGGCTGAAAGCTGTCAAAACCGTAGAACTCACCGTGACCTTCGTTTTGATAGGTTATGGCTCCCGTAATTCTAAACGAGCCAGAAGTTATGACCGTCCGAATAATCGATATCTACAGGGTGCAACATCCGCGGTGCAAGGTGCAACATCCGTCCGAAATGGCGAAACAGTGTCGTACGACTTTTAGAAATGCATGCATGGATTTGAAACGGAACAGTGCCATGGTGCACCACTCTCCAGCGATGGTAAATCGAAGACCAGGCACGGTAATCCCGTTTTACCGTTAAAATCCGGTGTCGAAAAAATGAAGGGTAAAAAACTTACGAGACCCGATTGAGGTTCGGGTTGTCCTTTTTGGGCATTAATCTATCCGTTGACGGCTGAAAGCGGTCAAAGCCGTAAAAATCACCGTGGCCTTCGTTTTGACAGGTTATGGCATCCGTAACTCTAAACGAGCCAGAAGTTATGGTCGTCCGAATAATCGATATCTACAGGGTGCAACATCCGCGGTGCAAGGTGCAACATCCGTCCGAAAGGGCGAAACAGTGCCGTACGACTTTTAGAAATGCATGCATGGATTTGAAACGGAACAGTACCATGGTGCACTACTCTCCAGCGATGGTAAATCGAAGACGAGCCATGGTAATCCCGTTTTACCGTTAAAATCCGGTGTCGAAAAAACGAAGGGTCAAAAACTTACTAGACCCGATTGAGATTCGGGTTGTCCTTTTCGGGCATTAATCTATCCGTTGACGGCTGAAAGCTGTCAAAGCCGTAGAACTCACCGTAGCCTTCGTTTTGACAGGTATGGCTCCCGTAACTCTAAACGAGCCAGATGTTATGGTCGTCCGAATAATCGATATCTACAGGGTGCAACGTCCACGGTGCAAGGTGCAACATCTGTCTGAAATGGCGAAATAGTGCCGTACGACTTTTAGAAATGCGTACATGGATTTGAAACGGAACAGTACCATTGTGCGCCACTCTCCAGCGATGGTAAATCGAAGACGAGCCACGGTAATCCCGTTTTACCGTTAAAATCCGACGTCGAAAAAATGATGGGTAAAAAACTTACGAGACCCGATTGAGATTCGGGTTGTCCTTTTTGGGCATTAATCTTTCCGTTGACAGCTAAAAGCTATCAAAGCTGTAGAACTCATCATGGCCTTCGTTTTGACAGGTTATGGCTCCCGTAACTCTAAACAAGCCAGAAGTTATGACCGTCCGAATAATCGATATCTACAGGGTGCAACATCCGCGGTGCAAGGTGCAACATCCGTCCGAAATGGCGAAAAAGTGCCGTACGACTTTTAGAAATGCGTGCATGGATTTGAAACGGAACAGTACCACGGTGCACCACTCTCCAGCGATGGTAAATCGAATACGAGCCACGGTAATCCCGTTTTACCGTAAAAATCCGGTGTCGCTAAAACGAAGGGCAAAAAACTTACGAGACCCGATTGAGGTTCGGGTTGTCCTTTTCAGGCATTAATCTATCCGTTGACGGCTGAAAGAGGTCAAAGCCGTAGAACTCACCGTGGCCTTCGTTTTGACAGGTTATGGCTCCCGTAACTCCAGACGAGCCAGAAGTTATGGCCGTCCGAATAATCGATATCTACAGGGTGCAACATCCGCGGTGCAAGGTGCAACATCCGTCCGAAATGGCGAAACAGTGTCGTACGACTTTTAGAAATGCGTGCATGGATTTGAAACGGAAAAGTACCATGGTGCACCACTCTCCAGCGATGGTAAATTGAATACGAGCCACGGTAATCCCGTTTTACCGTAAAAATCCGGTGTCGCTAAAACGAAGGGCAAAAAACTTACGAGACCCGATTGAGGTTCGGGTTGTCCTTTTCGGGCATTAATCTATCCGTTGACGGCTGAAAGCTGCCAAAGCCGTATAACTCACCATGGCCTTCGTTTTGACAGGTTATGGCTCCCGTAACTCTAAACGAGCCAGAAGTTATGGCCGTCCGAATAATCGATATCTACAGGGTGCAACATCCGCGGTGCAAGGTGCAACATCCGTCCGAAATGGCGAAACAGTGTCGTACGACTTTTAGAAATGCATGCATGGATTTGAAATGGAACAGTACCATGGTGCACCACTCTCCAGCGATGGTGAATCGAAGACGAGCCACGGTAATCCCGTTTTACCGTTAAAATCCGGTGTCGAAAAAACGAAGGGTAAAAAACTTACGATACCCGATTGAGATTCGGGTTGTCCATTTCGGGCATTAATCTATCCGTTGACGGCTGAAAGCTGTCAAACCGTAGAACTCACTGTGGCCATCGTTTTGACAGATTATGGCTCCCGTAACTATAAACGATCCAGAAGTTATGGCCGTCCGAATAATCGATATCTACAGGGTGCAACGTCCGCGGTGCAAGGTGCAACATCCATCCGAAATGGCGAAACAGTGCCGTACGACTTTTAGAAATACGTGCATGGATTTGAAACAGAATAGTACCATGGTGCACCACTCTCCAGCGATGGTAAATCGAAGACGAGTCACGGTAATCCCGTTTTACCGTTAAAATCCAGCGTCGAAAAAACGATGGGTAAAAAACTTACGAGACCTGATTGAGATTCGGGTTGTCCTTTTTGGGAATTAATCTATTAGTTGACGGCTAAAAGCTGTCAAAGCCGTAAAACTCATCGTGGCCTTCGTTTTGACAGGTTATGGCTCCTGTAACTCTAAACGAGCCAGAAGTTATGACCGTCCGAATAATCGATATCTACAGGGTGCAACATCCGCGGTGCAAGGTGCAACATCCGTCCGAAATAGCGAAAAAGTGCCGTACGACTTTTAGAAATGCATGCATGGTTTTGAAACGGAACAGTACCATGGTGCACCACTCTCCAGAGATGGTAAATCGAAGACGAGCCACGGTAATCCCGTTTTACTGTAAAAATCCGGTGTCGAAAAAACGAAGGGTAAAAAACTTACGAGGCCCGATTGAGATTCGGATTGTCCTTTTCGGGCATAAATCTATCCATTGACGGCTGAAAGCGGTCAAAGCCGTAGAAGTCACGGTGGCCTTCGTTTTGACAGGTTATGGCTCCCGTAACTCTAAACGAGCCAGAAGTTATGGCCGTCCGAATAATCGATATCTACAGGGTGCAACATCCGCGGTGCAAGGTGCATCATCCGTCTAAAATGGCGAAACAGTGCCGTACGACATTAAGAAATGCGTGCATGGATTTGAAACGGAACAGTACCAAGGTGCACCACTCTCCAGCGATGGTAAATCGAACACGAGCCACGGTAATCCCGTTTTACCGTAAAAATCCGCTGTCGAAAAAACGAAGGGTAAAAAACTTACGAGGCCCGATTGAGATTCGGGTTGTCCTTTTCGGGCATAAGTCTATCCGTTGACGGCTGAAAGCGGTCAAAGCCGTAGAACTCACCGTGGCCTTCGTTTTGACAGGTTATGGCTCCCGTAACTCTAAACGAGCCAGAAGTTATGGCCGTCCGAATAATCGATATCTACAGGGTGCAACATCCGCGGTGCAAGGTGCAACATCCGTCCGAAATGGCGAAACAGTGTCGTACGACTTTTAGAAATGTATGCATGGATTTGAAACGGAACAGTACCATGGTGCACCACTCTCCAGCGATGGAAAATCGAAGACGAGCCACGGTAATCCCGTTTTACCGTTAAAATCCGGTGTCGAAAAAACGAAGGGTAAAAAACTTACGAGACCCGATTGAGATTCGGGTTGTCCTTTTCAGGCATTAGTCTATCCGCTGACGGCTGAAAGATGTCAAAGCCGTAGAACTCACCGTGGCCTTCGTTTTGACAGGTTATGGCCCTCGTAACTCTAAACGAGCCAGAAGTTATGGCCGTCCAAATAATCGATATCTACATGGTGCAACGTCCGCGGTGCAAGGTGCAACATCCGTTCGAAATGGCGAAACAGTGCCGTATGACTTTTAGAAATGTGTGCATGGATTTGAAATGGAACAATACCATGGTGCACCACTCTCCAGCGATGGTAAATCGAAGACGAGCCACGGTAATCTCGTTTTACCGTTAAAATCCGGCGTCGAATAAACGATGGGTAAAAAACTTACGAGACCCGATTGAGATTCGGGTTGTCCTTTTTGGGCATTAATCTATCAGTTGACGGCTAAAAGCTGTCAAAGCCGTAGAACTTACCGTGGCCTTCGTTTTGACAGGTTATGGCTCCCGTAACTTTAAACGAGTCAGAAGTTATGACCGTCCGAATAATCGATATCTACAGGGTGCAACATCGGCGGTGCAAGGTGCAACATCCGTCCAAAAAGGTGAAACAGTGCCGTACGACTTTCAGAAATACGTGCATGGATTTGAAACGGAACAGTACCATAGCGCACCACTCTCCAGCGATGGTAAATCGAAGACGAGGCACAGTAATCCCGTTTTACCGTAAAAATCCGGTGTCGAAAAAACAAAGGGTAGAAAACATACGAGACCCGATTGAGATTCGGGTTGTCCTTTTTGGGCATTAATCTATCCGTTGACGGCTGAAAGCGGTCAAAGCCGTAAAACTCACCGTGGCCTTCGTTTTGACAGGTTATGGCTCCCGTAAATCTAAACGAGCCAGAAGTTATGGCCGTCCGAATAATCGATATCTACAGGGTGCAACATCCGCGGTGCAAGGTGCAGCATCCGTCCGAAATGGCGAAACAGTGTCGTACGACTTTTAGAAATGCATGCATGGATTTGAAACGGAACAGTACCATGGTGCACCACTCTCCAACGATGGTAAATCGAAGACGAGACACGGTAATCCCGTTTTACCGTAAAAATCCGGTGTCGAAAAAACGAAGGGTAAAAAACTTACGAGACCCGATTGAGATTCGGGTTGTCCTTTTCGGGCATTAATCTATCCGTTGACGGCTGAAAGCGGTCAAACCCGTAGAACTCACCGTGGCCTTCGTTTTGACAGGTTATGGCTCCCGTAACTCTAAACGAGCCAGAAGTTATGGCCGTCCGAATAATCGATATCTACAGGGTGCAACATCCGTCTGAAATGTCGAAACAGTGTCGTACGTCTTTTAGAAATGCATGCATGGATTTGAAACGGAACAGTACCATGGTGCTCCACTCTCCAGCGATGGTAAATCGAAGGCCGGCCACGGTAATCCAGTTTTACCGTAAAAATCCACGTGTCGAAAAAACGAAGGGTAAAAAACTTACGAGACCCGATTGAGATTTGGGTTGTCCTTTTCGGCCATTAATCTATTCGTTGACGGCTGAAAGCTGTCAAAACGTAGAACTCATCATGGCCTTCGTTTTGACAGGTTATGGCTCCCGTATCTCTAAACGAGCCAGAAGTTATGGCCGTCCGAATAATCGATATCTACAGGGTGCAACGTCCGCGGTGCAAGGTGCAACATTCGTCCGAAATGGCGAAACAGTGCCGTACGAATTTTAGAAATTCGTGCATGGATTTGAAACGGAACAGAACCATGGTGCACCACTCTCCAACGATGGTAAATCGAAGACGAGCCACGGTAATCCCGTTTTACCGTTAAAATCCGGCGTCGAAAAAACGATGGGTAAAAAACTTACGACTCCCGATTGAGATTCGGGTTGTCCTTTAGGGCATTAATCTATCCGTTGACGGCTGAAAGCTGTCAAAGCCCTAGAACTCACCGTGGCCTTCGTTTTGACAGATTATGGCTCTCGTAACTCTAAACGTGCCAGAAGTTATGACCGTCCGAATAATCGATATCTACAGGGCGCAACATCCGCGTTGCAAGGTGCACCATCAGTCTGAAATGGCGAAACAGTGCCGTACGATTTTTAGAAATGCGTGCATGGATTTGAAATGGAACAGTACCATGGTCCACCACTCTCTAGCGATGGTAAATCGAAGACGAGGCACGGTAATCCCATTTTACCAAAAAATCCGGTGTCAAAAAAAGGAAGGGTAAAAAACTTACGAGGCCTGATTGAGATTCGGGTTGTCCTTTTTGGGCATTAATCTATTCGTTGACGGCTGAAAGCGGTCAAAGCCGTAAAACTCACCGTGGCCTTCGTTTTGACAGGTTATGGATCCCGTAACTCTAAACGAGCCAGAAGTTATGGCCGTCCGAATAATCGATATATACAGGGTGCAACATCTGCGGTGCAAGGTGCAACATCCGTCCGAAATGGAGAAACTGTGCCGTACGACTTTTAGAAATGCATGCATGGATTTGAAACGGAACAGTACCATGGTGCACCACTCTCCAGCGATGGTAAATCGAAGACGAGCCACAGTAATCCCGTTTTACCGTAAAAATCCGGTGTCGAAAAAACGAAGGGTAAAAAACTTACGAGACCCGATTGAGATTCGGGTTGTCCTTTTCGGGCATTAATCAATCCGTTGACGGCTGAAAGCAGTCAAAGCCGTAGAACTCACAGTGGCCTTCGTTTTGACAGGTTATGGCTCCCGTAACTCTAAACGAGCCAGAAGTTATGGCTGTCCGAATAATCGATATCTACAGGATGCAACATCCGCGGTGCAAGGTGCAACATCCGTCCGAAATGGCGAAATTGTGTCGTATGAATTTTAGAAATGCGTGCATGGATTTGAAACGGAACAGTACCATGGTGCACCACTCTCCAGCGATGGTAAATCGAAGACGAGCCACGGTAATCCCGTTTTACCCTTAAAATCCGGTGTCGAAAAAACGAAGGGTAAAAAACTTACGAGACCCGATTGAGATTCGGGTTGTCCTTTTTGGGCATTAATCTATCCGTTGACGGCTGAAAGCTTCAAACCGTAGAACTCACCGTGGCCTTCGTTTTGACAGGTTATGGCTCCCGTAACTCTAAATGAGCCAGAAGTTATGACTGTCCGAATAATCGATATCTAAAGGGTGCAACATCCGCGGTGCAAGGTGCAACATCCATCCGAAACGGTGAAACAGTGCCGTACGACTTTTAGAAATGCGTGCATGGATTTAAAACGGAACAGTACCATGGTGCACCACTCTCCAGCGATGGTAAATCGAAGACGAGGCACGGTAATCCCTTTTTACCGTTAAAATCCGGTGTCGAAAAAACAAAGGGTAAAAAACTTACGAGACCCGATTGAGATTCGGGTTGTCCTTGTTGGGCATAAATCAATCCGTTGACGGCTGAAAGCAGTCAAAGCCGTAAAACTCATCGTGGCCTTCGTTTTGACAGGTTATGGCTTCCGTAACTCTAAACGAGCCATAAGTTATGGTCGTCCGAATAATCGATATCTACAGGGTGCAACATCCGCGGTGCAAGGTGCAACATCCGTCCGAAATGGCGAAACAGTGTCGTACGACTTTTAGAAATACATGCATGGATTTGAAACGGAACAGTACCATGGTGCACCACTCTCCAGCGATGGTAAATCGAAGACGAGCCACGGTAATCCCGTTTTACCGTTAAAATCCGGTGTCGAAAAAACGAAGGGTAAAAAACTTACGAGACCCGATTGAGATTCGGGTCGTCCTTTTCGGCCATTAATCTATCCGTTGACGGCTGAAAGCTGTCAAAACCTAGAACTCACCGTGGCCTTCGTTTTGACAGGTTATGGCTCCTGTATCTCTAAACGAGCCAGAAGTTATGGCCGTCCGAATAATCGATATCTACAGGGTGCAACGTCTGCGGTGGAAGGTGCAACATTCGTCCGAAATGGCGAAACAGTGCCGTACGACTTTTAGAAATGCGTGCATGGATTTGAAACGGAACATGACCATGGTGCACCACTCTCCAGCGATGGTAAATCGAAGACGAGCCACGGTAATCCCATTTTACCGTTAAAATCCGGCGTCGAAAAAATGATGGATAAAAAACTTCCGAGACCTGATTGAGATTCGGGTTGTCCTTTTAGGGCATTAATCTATCCGTTGACGGCTGAAAGCTGTCAAAGCCGTAGAACTCACTGTGGCCTTCGTTTTGACAGATTATGGCTCCCGTAACTCTAAACGAGCCAGATGTTATGAACGTCCGAATAATCGATATCTACAGGGAGCAACATCCGCGTTGCAAGGTGCAACATCCGTCCGAAATGGCGAAACAGTGCCTTACGACATTTAGAAATGCGTGCATGGATTTGAAATGGAACAGTACCATGGTGCACCACTCTCCAGCGATGGTAAATCGAAGACGAGGCACGGTAATCCCGTTTAACCGAAAAAATCCAGTGTCGAAAAAACGAAGGGTAAAAAACTTACGAGGCCCGATTGAGATTCGGTTTGTCCTTTTTGGGCATTAATCTATCCGTTGACGGATGAAAGCGGTCAAAGCCATAAAACTCACTGTGGCCTTCGTTTTGACAAGTTATGGATCCCGTAACTCTAAACGAGCCAAAAGTTACGGCCGTCCGAATAATCGATATCTACAGGGTGCAACATCCGCGGTGCAAGGTGCAACATCCGTCTGAAATGGCGAAAAAGTGCCGTACGACTTTTAGAAATGCATGCATGGATTTGAAACGGAACAATACCATGGTGCACCACTCTTCAGCGATGGTAAATCGAAGACGAGCCACGGTAATCCAATTTTACCGTTAAAATCCGGTGTCGAAAAAACGAAGGGTAAAAAACTTACGAGAACCGATTTAGATTCGGGTTGTCCTTTTCGGGCATTAATCTATCCGTTGACGGCTCAAAGCTGTCAAAGCCGTAGAACTCACTGTGGCCTTCGTTTTGACAGGTTATGGCTCCCGTAACTCTAAACGAGCCAGAAGTTATGGCCGTCCAAATAATCGATATCTACAGGGTGCAACGTCTGCGGTGCAAGGTGCAACATCCGTCCGAAATGGCGAAACAGTGCCGTATGACTTTTAGAAATGCGTGCATGGATTTGAAACGGAACAGTACCATGGTGCACCACTCTCCAGCGATGGTAAATCGAAGACGAGCCATGGTAATCCCGTTTTACCTTTAAAATCCGGCGGCGAAAAAACGATGGGTAAAAAACTTACGAGACCCGATTGAGATTCGGGTTGTCCTTTTAGGGCATTAATCTATCAGTTGACGGATAAAAGCTGTCAACGCCGTAGAACTCACCGTGGCCTTCGTTTTGACAGGTTATGGCTCCCGTAAATCTAAACGAGCCAGAAGTTATGACTGTCCGAATAATCGATATCTACAGGGTGCAACATCTGCGGTGTAAGGTGCAACATCCGTCCGAAACGGTGAACAGTGCCGTACGACTTTTAGAAATGCGAGCGTGGATTTAAAACGGAACAGCACCATGGTGCACCACTCTCCAGCGATGGTAAATCGAAGACGAGGCACGGTAATCCCTTTTTACCGTTAAAATCCGGTGTCGAAAAAACGAAGGGTAAAAAACTTACGAGACCCGATTGAGATTCGGGTTGTCCTTGTTGGGCATTAATCTATCTGTTGACGGCTGAAAGCGGTCAAAGCCGTAAAACTCATCGTGGCCTTCGTTTTGACAGGTTATGGCTCCCGTAACTCTAAACGAGCCAGAAGTTATGGTCGTCCGAATAATCGATATCTACAGGGTGCAACATCCGCGGTGAAAGGTGCAACATCCGTCCGAAATGGTGAAACAGTGCCGTACGACTTTTAGAAATACATGCATGGATTTGAAACGAAACAGTACCATGGTGCACCACTCTCCAGCAACGGTAAATCGAAGATGAGCCACGGTAATCCCGTTTTACCGTTAAAATCCGGTGTCGAAAAAACGAAGGGTAAAAAACTTACGAGACACGATTGAGATTCGGGTTGTCCTTTTCGGCCATTAATCTATCCGTTGACGGCTGAAAGCTGTCAAAACGTAGAACTCACCGTGGCCTTCGTTTTGACAGGTTATGGCTCCCGTATCTCTAAACGAGCCAGAAGTTATGGCCGTCCGAATAATCGATATCTACAGGGTGCAACGTCCGCGGTGCAAGGTGCAACATTCGTCCGAAATGGCGAAACAGTGCCGTACGACTTCTAGAAATGCGTGCATGGATTTGAAACGGAACAGGACCATGGTGCACCACTCTCCAACGATGGTAAATCCAAGACGAGCCACGGTAATCCCGTTTTACCGTAAAAATCCGGCGTCGAAAAAACGATGGGTAAAAAACTTACGAGATCCGATTGAGATTCGGGTTGTCCTTTTAGGGCATTAATCTATCCGTTGATGGCTGAAAGCTGTCAAAGCCGTAGAACTCACCGTGGCCTTCGTTTTGACAGATTATGGCTCCCGTAACTCTAAACGAGCCAGAAGTTATGACCGTCCGAATAATCGATATCTACAGGGCGCAACATCCGCGTTGCAAGGTGCAACATCCGTCCAAAATGGCGAAACAGTGCCGTACGACTTTTAGAAATGCGTGCATGGATTTGAAATGGAACAGTACCATGGTGCACCACTCTCCAGCGATGGTAAATCGAAGACGAGGCACGGTAATCCCGTTTTACCGAAAAAATCCGGTGTCGAAAAAACGAAGGGTAAAAAACTTACGAGGCCCGATTGAGATTCGAGTTGTCCTTTTTGGGCATTAATCTATCCGTTAACGGCTGAAAGCGGTCAAAGCCATAAATCTCACCGTGGCCTTCGTTTTGACAGGTTATGGATCCCGTAACTCTAAACGAGCCAGAAGTTATGGCCGTCCGAATAATCGATATCTGCAGGGTGCAACATCCATGGTGCAAGGTGCAACATCCGTCCGAAATAGCGAAACAGTGTCGTACGACTTTTAGAAATGCATGCATGGATTTGAAACGGAACAGCACCATGGTGCACCACTCTTCAGCGATGGTAAATCGAAGACAAGCCACGGTAATCCCGTTTTACCGTTAAAATCCGGTGTCGAAAAAAACGAAGGGTAAAAAACTTACGAGAACCGATTGAGATTCGGGTTGTCCTTTTCGGGCATTAATCTATCCGTTGATGGTAGAAAGCTATCAAAGCCGTAGAACTCACCGTGGCCTTCGTTTTGACAGGTTAGGGCTCCCATAACTCTAAACGAACCAGAAGTTATGGCCGTCCGAATAATAGATATCTGCAGGGTGCAACGTCCGCCGTGCAAGGTGCAACATCCGTCCGAAATGGCGAAACAATGTCGTATGACTTTTAGAAATGCGTGCATGGATTTGAAACGAAACAGTACCATGGTGCACCACTCTCCAGCGATGGTAAATCGAAGACGAGCCATGTTAATCCCGTTTTAACTTTAAAATCCGGCGGCGAAAAAACAATGGGTAAAAAACTTACGAGAGCCGATTGAGATTCGGGTTGTCCTTTTTGGGCATTAATCTATCAGTTGACGGTTGAAAGCGGTCAAAGCCATAGAACTCACCGTGGTCTTCGTTTTGACGGGTTATGGCTCCCGTAACTCTAAACGAGCCAGAAGTTATGGCCGTCCGAATAATCGATATGTACAGGGTGCAACATCCGCGGTGCAAGGTGCAACAACCGTCTGAAATGGCGAAACAGTGCCGTACGACTTTTAGAAATGCATGCATGGATTTGAAATGGAATAGTACAATGGTGCACCACTATCCAGCGATGGTAAATCGAAGACGAGCTACGGTAATCCCGTTTTACCGTAAAAATCCGGTGTCGAAAAAACGAAGGGTAAAAAACTTACGAGACCCGATTGAGATTCGGGTTGTCCTTTTTGGGCATTAATCTATCCGTTGACGGCTGAAAGCGATCAAAGCCGTAAAACTCACCGTGGCCTTCGTTTTGACAGGTTATGGCTCCCGTAACTCTAAACGAGCCAAAAGTTATGGTCGTCCGAATAATCGATATCTACAGGGTGCAATATCCGCGGTGCAAGGTGCAACATCCGTCCGAAATGGAGAAACAGTGTCGTACGACTTTTAGAAATGCGTGCATGGATTTGAAACGGAACAATACCATGGTGCACCACTCTCCAGCGATGGTAAATGGAAGACGAGGCACGGTAACCCCTTTTACCGTTAAAATCCGGTGTCGAAAAAACGAAGGGTAAAAAACCTACGAGACCCGATTGAGATTCGTATTGTCCTTTTTGGGCATTAATCTATCCATTGACGGCTGAAAGTGGTCATGGCCGTAGAACTCATTGTGGCCTTCGTTTTGTTAGGTTATGGCTCCCGTAACTCTGAACGAGCCAGAAGTTATGGCCGTCCGAATAATCGATATCTACAGGGTGCGACATTCGTCCGAAATGGCGAAACAGTGCCGTACGACTTTTAGAAATGCGTGCATGGATTTGAAATGGAACAGTACCATGGTGCACCACTCTCTAGCGATGGTAAATCGAAGACGGGCTACGGTAATCCCGTTTTACCGTTAAAATCCGGCGTCGAAAAAACGAAGGGTAAAAAACTTACGAGACCCGATTGAGATTCGGGTTGTTCTTTTTGGGCATTAATCTATCCGTTGACGGCTGAAAGCTGTCAAAGCCATAGAACTCACCGTGGCCTTCGTTTTGACGGGTTATGGCTCCCGTAACTCTAAACGAGCCAGAAGTTATGGCCGTCCGAATAATCGATATCTACAGGGTGCAACATCCGCGGTGCAAGGTGCAACAACCGTCTGAAATGGCGAAACAGTGTCGTACGACTTTTAGAAATGCGTGCATGGATTTGAAACGGAACAATACCATGGTGCACCACTCTCCAGCGATGGTAAATCGAAGACGGGGCACGGTAATCCCGTTTTACCGTAAAAATCCGGTGTCGAAAAAACGAAGGCTAAAAATCTTACGAGACCCGATTGAGATTCGGGTTGTCCTTTTTGGGCATTAATCTATCCGTTGACGGCTAAAAGCGGTCGAAGCCGTAGAACTCACGGTGGCCTTTGTTTTGACAGGTTATGGTTCCCGTAACTTTAAACGAGCCAGAAGTTATGGCCGTCCGAATAATCGATATCTACAGGGTGTAGTATCCGCGGTGCAAGGTGCAACATCCGTCCGAAATGGCAAAACAGTGTCGTACGACTTTTAGAAATGCGTGCATGGATTTTAAACGGAACAGTACCGTGGTGGACCACTCTCCAGCGATGGTAAATCGAAGAGGAGGCACGGTAATCCCATTTTACCGTAAAAATCCGGTGTCGAAAAATCGAAGGGTACAAAACTTACGAGACCCGATTGAGATTCGGGTTGTCCTTTATGGGCATTAATCTATCCGTTGACGGCTGAAAGCTATCAAAGCCGTAGAACTCACCGTGGCCTTCGTTTTGACAGGTTATGGCTCCAATAACTCTAAACGAACCAGAAGTTATGGCCGTCTGAATAATCGATATCTACAGGGTGCAACATCCGCGGTGCAAGGTGCAACATCCGTCCGAAATGGCGAAACTGTGTCGTACGACTTTTAGAAATGCGTGCATGGATTTGAAATGGAACAGTACCACGGTGCGCCACTCTTCAGCGATGGTAAATCGAAGACGAGCCACGGTAATCCCGTTTTACCGTTAAAGTGCGGTGTCGAAAAAACGATGGGTAAAAAACTTACGAGACCCGATTGAGATTCAGGTTGTCCTTTTTGGGCATTAATCTATCCGTTGACGGCTGAAAGCTGTCAAAGCCATAGAACTCACTGTGGCCTTCGTTTTGACAGGTTATGGCTCCCGTAACTCTAAACGAGCCAGAAGTTATGACCGTCCAAATAATTGATATCTACAGGGTGCAACATCGGCGGTGCAAGGTGCAACATCCGTCCGAAATGGCGAAACAGTGCCGTACGACTTTTAGAAATGCGTGCATGGCTTTGAAACGGAACAGTACCATGGTGCACCACTCTCCAGCGATGATAAATCGAAGACAGGCACGGTAATCCCGTTTTACCGAAAAATCCGGTGTCGAAAAAACGAAGGGTAAAAAACTTACGAGACCCGATTGAGATTCGAGCTGTCCTTTTTGGGCATTGATCTATCCATTGACGGCTGAAAGCGGTCAAAGCCGTAGAACTCACCGTGGCCTTCTTTTTGACAGGTTATGGCTCCCGTAAATCTAAACGGGCCAGAATTTATGGCCGTCCAAATAATCGATATCTACAGGGTGCAACATCCGCGGTGCAAGGTGCAACATCCGTCCAAAATGGAGAAACAGTGCCGTACGACTTTTAGAAATGCATGCATGGATTTGAAACGGAACAGTACCATGGTGCTCCACTCTCCAGCGATGGTAAATCGAAGACGAGCCACGGTAATCCCGTTTTACCGTAAAAATCCGGTGTCGAAAAAACGAAAGGTAAAAAACTTACGAGACCCGATTGATATTCGGGTTGTCCTTTTTGGGCATTAATCTATCCGTTGACGGCGGAAAGAGGTCAAAGCCGTAAAACTCACCGTGGCCTTCGTTTTGAAAGGTTATGGCTCCCGTAACTCTAAACGAGCCAGAAGTTATGACCGTCCGAATAATCGATATCTACAGGGTGCAACATCCGTCCGAAATGGCGAAACAGTGCCGTACGACTTTTAGAAATGCATGCATGGAGTTGAAACGGAATAGTACCATGGTGCACCACTCTCCAGAGATGGTAAATCGAAGACGAGCCACGGTAATCCCGTTTTACCGTAAAAATCCGGCGTCGAAAAAACGAAGGGTAAAAAACTTACGAGACCCGATTGAGATTCAGGTTGTCCTTTCCGGGCATTAATCTATCCGTTGACGGCTGAAAGCTGTCAAAGCCGTAGAACTCACCGTGGCCTTCGTTTTGACAGGTTATGGCTCCTCTAACCCTAAACGAGCCAGAAGTTATGGCCGTCCGAACAATCGATATCTACAGGGTGCAACATCCGTGGTGCAAGGTGCAACATCCGTCCGAAATGGCGAAACTGTGCCCTACAACTTTTAGAAATGCGTGCATGGATTTGAAACGGAACAGTACCATGGTGCACCACTCTCCAGCGATGGTAAATCGAAGACGAGCCACGGTAATCCCGTTTTACCGTTAAAATCCGGTGTCGAAAAAACGAAGGGTAAAAAACTTACGAGACCCGATTGAGATTCGGGTTGTCTTTTTCGAGCATTAATCTATCCGTTGACGGCTGAAAGCTGTCAAAGCCGTAGAAATCACCGTGGCCTTTGTTTTGACAGGTTATGGCTCCCGTAACTCTAAACAAGCCAGAAGTTAAGACCGTCCAAATAATCTATATCTACATGGTGCAACATCCGCGATGCAAGGTGCAACATCCGTCCGAAAAGCGAAACAGTGCCGTACGACTTTTAGAAATGCGTGCATGGCTTTGAAACGGAATAGTACCATGGTGCACCACTCTCCAGCGATGGTAAATCGAAGAAGAGGCACGGTAATCCCGTTTTACCGTAAAAATCCGGTTTCGAAAAAACGAAGGGTAAAAAACTTACGAGACTCGATTGAGATTCGGGTTGTCCTTTTTGGGCATTAATCTATCCATTGACAGGTGAAAGCGATCAAAGCCGTAGAACTAACCATGGCCTTCGTTTTGACAGGTTATGGCTCCCGTAACTCTAAACGAGCCAGAAGTTATGGCCGTCCGAATAATCGATATCTACAGGGTGCAACATCCGCGGCGCAAGGTGCAACATCCGTCCAAAATGGTGAAACTGTGCCGTACGACTTTTAGAAATGCATGCATGGATTTGAAACGGAATATTACCATGGTGCACCACTCTCTAGCGATGGTAAATCGAAGACGAGCCACGGTAATCCCGTTTTACTGTAAAAATCCGGTGTCGATAAAACGAAGGGTAAAAAACATACTAAACCCGATTGAGATTCAGGTTGCCCTTTTTGGACATTAATCTATCCGTTGACGGCTGAAAGCGGTCAAAGCCGTAAAAATCACCGTGGCCTTCGTTTTGACAGGTTATGGCTCCCGTAACTCTAAACGAGCCAGAAGTTATGGCAGTCCGAATAATCGATATCTACAGGGTGCAACATCTGTGCTGCAAGGTGCAACATCCGTCCGAAATGGCGAAAATTGCCGTACGACTTTTAGAAATGCATGCATAGATTTGACACGGAACTGTACCATGGTGCACCACTCTCCGGCGATGGTAAATCGAAGGCGAGCCACGGTAATCCCGTTTTACCGTAAAAATCCGGTGTCGAAAAAACGAATGGTAAAAAACTTACGAGACCCGATTGAGATTCGGGTTGTCCTTTTCGGGCATTAATCTATCCGTTGACGGCTGAAAGCTGTCAAAACCGAAGAACTCACCGAGGCCTTCGTTTGGACAGGTTATGGCTCCCGTAACTCTAAACGATCCAAAAGTTATGGCCGTCCGAATAATCGATATCTACAGGGCGCAACATCCGCGGTGCAAGGTGCAACATCCGTCCGAAATGGCGAAACAGTGCCGTAAGACTCTTAGAAATGCGTGCATGGATTTGAAATGGAGCAGTACCATGGTGCACCACTCTCCAGCGATGGTAAATCGAAGACGAGACACGGTAATCCCGTTTTATCGTTAAAATCCGGCGTCGAAAAAACATTCGGTAAAAAACTTACGAGACCCGATTGAGATTCGGGTTGTCCTTTTTGGGCGTTAATCTATCCGTTGACGGCTGAAAGCTGTCAAAGCCGTAGAACTCACCGCGGCCTTCATTTTGACAGGTTGTGGCTCCCGTAACTCTAAACGAGCCAGAAGTTATGACCGTCCGAATAATCGATATCTACAGGGTGCAACATCCGCGGTGCAAGGTGCAACATCCGTCCGAAATGGCGAAACAGTGCCGTACGACTTTTAGAAATGCGTGCATGGATTTAAAATGGAACAGTACCACGATGCACCACTCTCCAGCGATGGTAAATTGAAGATGAGGCACGGTAATCCCGTTTTAAGGCAAAAATCCGGTGTCGAAAAAACGAAGGGTAAAAAACTTACGAGACCCGATTGAGATTCGGGTTGTCCTTCTCGGGCATTAATCTGTCCGTTGACGGCTGAAAGCTGTCAAAACCGAAGAACTCACCGAGGCCTTCGTTTGGACAGGTTATGGCTCCCGTAACTCTAAACGATCCAGAAGTTATGGTCGTCCGAATAATCGATATCTACAGGGCGCAACATCCGCGGTGCAAGGTGCAACATCCGTCCGAAATGCCGAAACAGTGCCGTAAGAATTTTAGAAATGCGTGCATGGATTTGAAATGGAACAGTACCATGGTGCACCACTCTCCAGCGATGGTAATTCGAAGACGAGCCACGGTAATCCCGTTTTACCGTTAAAATCCGGCGTCGAAAAAACGTTCGGCAAAAAACTTACGTGACCCGATTGAGATTCGGGTTGTCCTTTTTGGGCATTAATCTATCCGTTGACGGCTGAAAGCTGTCAAAGCCGTAGAACTCACCGTGGCCTTCATTTTGACAGGTTGTGGCTCCCGTAACTCTAAACGAGCCAGAAGTTATGACCGTCCGAATAATCGATATCTACAGGGTGCAACATCCGCGGTGCAAGGTGCGACATCCGTCCGAAATGGCGAAACAGTGCCGTACGACTTTTAGAAATGCGTGCATGGATTTAAAATGGAACAGTACCACGGTGCACCACTCTCCAGCGATGGTAAATTGAAGATGAGGCACGGTAATCCAGTTTTACCGTAAAAATCCGGTGTCGAAAAAACGAAGGGTAAAAAACTTACGAGACCCGATTGAGATTCGGGTTGTCCTTTTTGGGCATTAATCTATCTGTTGACGGCTGAAAGCGGTCAAAGCCGTAGAACTCACCGTGGCCTTCGTTTTGACAAGTTATGGCTCCCATAACTCTAAACGAGCCGGAAGTTATGGCCGCCCGAATAATCGATATCTACAGGGTGCAACATCCGCGGTGCAAGGTGCAACATCCGTCCGAAATGGCGAAACAGTGGCGTAAAGACTTTTAGAAATGTGCGCATGGATTTGAAACGGAACAGTACCATGGTGCACCACTCTCCAGCGACGGTAAATCGAAGACGAGGCACGGTAATCCCGTTTTACTGTAAAAATCCGGTGTCGAAAAAAAGGAAGGGTAAAAAACTTACGAGACCCGATTGGGATTCGGGTTGTCCTTTTCGGGCATTAATCTATCCGTTGACGAATGAAAGCTATCGAAGCCATAGAACTCACCGTGGCCTTTGTTTTGACAGGTTATGGCTCCCGTACCTCTAAACGAGCCAGAAGTTATGACCGTCCGAATAATCGATATCTACATGGTGCAACATCCGCGGTGCAAGGAGCAACATCCGTCCGAAATGGCGAAACAGTGGCGTACGACTTTTAGAAATGCGTGCATGGATTTGAAACGGAATAGTTCATGTTGCACCACTCTCCAGCGATGGTAAATCGAAGACGTGGCACGGTAATCCCGTTTTACCGTAAAAATCCGGTGTCGAAAAAACGAAGGGTAAAAAACTTACGAGACCCGATTGAGATTCGGGTTGTCCTTTTCGGGCATTAATCTATCCGTTGACGGCTGAAAGCGGTCAAAGCCGTAAAACTCACCGTGGTCTTTGTTTTGACCGGTTATGGATCCGGTAACTCTAAACGAGCCAGAAGTTATGGCCGTCCGAATAATCGATATGTACAGGGTGCGACATCCGCGGGGTAAGGTGCAACATCCGTCCGAAATGGCGAAACAGTGTCGTACGACTTTTAGAAATGCGTGCATGGATTTGAAACGGAACAGTACCATGGTGCACCACTCTCCAGCGATGGTAAATCGAAGACGAGGCACGGTAATCCCGTTTTACCGTAAAAATCCGGTGTCGAAAAAACGAAGGGTAAAAAACTTACGAGAACCGATTGAGATTCGGGTTGTCCTTTTCGGGCATTAATCTATCCGTTGACGGCTGAAAACTATCAAAGCTGTAGAACTCACCATGGCCTTCGTTTTGACAGGTTATGGATCCCGTAAATCTAAACGAGCCAGGAGTTATGGCTGTCCGAATAATCGATATATACAGGGTGCAACATCCGCGGTGCAAGGTGCAACATCCATCCGAAATGGTGAAACAGTGCCATACAACATTTAGAAATGCGTGCATGGATTTGAAACGGAACGGTACCATGGTGCACCACTCTCCAGCGATGGTAAATCGAAGACGAGCCACGGTAATCCCGTTTTACCGTAAAAATCCGGTGTCGAAAAAACGAAGGGTAAAAAACTTACGAACCCCGATTGAGATTCGGGTTGTCCTTTTCGGGCATTAATCTATCCGTTGACGGCTGAAAGCTGTCAAAGCAGTAGAACTCACTGTGGCCTTCGTTTTGGCAGGTTATGGCTCCCGTAACTCTAAACGAGCCAGAAGTTATGACCGTCCGAATATTCGATATCTACAGGGTGCAACATCCGCAGTGCAAGGTGCAACATCCGTTCGAAATGGCGAAACAGTGGCGTACGACTTTTAGAAATGCGTGCATGGATTTGAAACGGAACTGTACCATGGTGCATCACTCTCCAGCGATGGTAAATCGAAGAAGAGGCACGGTAATCCCGTTTTACCGTAAAAATCCGGTTTCGAAAAAACGAAGGGTAAAAAACTTACGAGACTCGATTGTGATTCCGGTTGTCCTTTTTGGGCATTAATCTATCCATTGACAGGTGAAAGCGGTCAAAGCCGTAGAACTCACCGTGGCCTTCGTTTTGACCGGTTATGGCTCCCGTAACTCTAAACGAGCCAGAAGTTATGGCCGTCCGAATAATCGATATCTACAGGGTGCAACATCCGCGGTGCAAGGTGCAACATCCGTCCGAAATGGTGAAACAGTGCCGTACGACTTTTAGAAATGCATGCATGGATTTGAAACGGAATATTACCATGGTGCACCACTCTCCAGCGATGGTAAATCGAAGACGAGCCACGGTAATCCTGTTTTACCGTAAAAATCCGGTGTCGATAAAACGAAGGGTGAAAAACTTACTAGACCCGATTGAGATTCGGGTTGCCCTTTTTGGGCATTAATCTATCCGTTGACGGCTGAAAGCGGTCAAAGCCGTAAACCTCACCGTGGCCTTCGTTTTGACAGGTTATGGCTCCCGTAACTCTAAACGAGCCAGAAGTTATGGCCGTCCGAATAATCGATATCTACAGGGTGGAACATCCGCGGTGCTAGGTGCAACATCCGTCCGAAATGGCGAAAAAGTGTCGTATGACTTTTAGAAATGCATGCATGGATTTGAAACGAAACTGTACCATGGTGCACCACACTCCAGCGATGGTAAATAGAAGGCAAGCCAGGGTAATCCCGTTTTACCGTAAAAATCTGGTGTCGAAAAAACGAAGGGTAAAAAACTTACGAGACCCGATTGAGATTCGGGTTGTCCTTTTCGGGCATTGATCTATCCGTTGACGGCTGAAAGCAGTCAAAACCGAAGAACTCACCGAGGCCTTCGTTTCGACAGGTTATGGCTCCCGTAACTCTAAGCGATCCAGAAGTTATGGCCGTCCGAATAATCGATATCTACAAGGCGCAACATCCGCGGTGCAAGGTGCAACATCCGTCCGAAATGGCGAAACAGTGCCGTAAGACTTTTAGAAATGCGTGCATGGATTTGAAATGGAACAGTACCATGGTGCACCACTCTCCAGCGATGGTAAATCGAAGACGAGCCACGGTAATCCCGTTTTACCGTTAAAATCCGGCGTCAAAAAAACGTTCGGTAAAAAACTTACGAGACCCGATTGAGATTCGGGTTGTCCTTTTTGGGCATTAATCTATCAGTTGACGGCTAAAAGCTGTCAAAGCCGTAGAACTCACCGCGGCCTTCATTTTGACAGGTTATGGCTCCCGTAACTCTAAACGAGCCAGAAGTTATGACCGTCCGAATAATCGATATCTACAGGGTGCAACATCCGCGGTGCAAGGTGCAACATCCGTCCGAAATGGCGAACAGTGCCGTACGACTTTTAGAAATGCGTGCATGGATTTAAAACGGAACAGTACCATGGTGCACCACTCTCCAGCGATGGTAAATTGAAGATGAGGCACGGTAATCCCGTTTTACCGTAAAAATCCGGTGTCGAAAAAAGAAAGGGTAAAAAACTTCGGAGACCCGATTGAGATTCGAGTTGTCCTTTTTGGGCATTAATCTATCCGTTGACGGCTGAAAGTGATCAAAGCCGTAGAACTCACCGTGGCCTTCGTTTTGACAGGTTACGGCTCCCGTAACTCTAAACGAGCCAGAAGTTATGGCCGTCCGAATAATCGATACTTACAGGGTGCAACATCCACGGTGCAAGGTGCAACATCCGTCCGAAATGGCGAAAGAGTGGCGTAAAGATTTTAGAAATGCGTGCATGGATTTGAAATGGAACAGTACCATGGTGCACCACTCTCCAGCGATGGTAAATCGAAGACGAGGCACGGTAATCCCGTTTTACTGTAAAAATCCGGTGTCGAAAAAAGGAAGGGTAAAAAACTTACGAGACCCGATTGAGATTCGGGTTGTCCTTTTCGGGCATTAATCTATCCATTGACGAATGAAAGCTGTCGAAGCCGTAGAACTCACCGTGGCCTTTGTTTTGACAGGTTATGGCTCCCGTACCTCTAAATGAGCCAGAAGTTATGGTCGTCCGAATAATCGATATCTACATGGTGCAACATCCGCGGTGCAAGGAGCAACATCCATCCGAAATGGAGAAACAGTGGCGTACGACTTTTAGAAATGCGTGCATGGATTTGAAACGGAACAGTTCATGTTGCACCACTCTCCAGCGATGGTAAATCGAAGACGTGGCACGGTAATCCCGTTTTACCGTAAAAATCCGGTGTCGAAAAAACGAAGGGTAAAAAACTTACGAGACCCGATTGAGATTCGGGTTGTCCTTTTCGGGCATTAATCTATCCGTTAATGACTGAAAGCTATCAAAGCCGTAGAACTCACCGTGGCCTTCGTTTTGACAGGTTAGGTCTTCCGTAAATCTAAACGAGCCAGAAGTTATGGCCGTCCGAATAATCGATATGTACAGGGTGCAACATCCGCGGGGTAAGGTGCAACATCCGTCCGAAATGGCGAAACACTATCGTACGACTTTTAGAAATGCGCGCATGGATTTAAAACGGAACAGTTCCATGGTGCACCACTCTCCAGCGATGGTAAATCGAAGACGAGCCACGGTAATCCTATTTTACCGTGAAAATCCGGTGTCGAAAAAACAAAGGGTAAAAAACTTACGCGACCGGATTGAGATTCCGGTTGTCCTTTTCGGGCATTAATCTATCCGTTGACGGCTGAAAGCGGTCAAAGCCGTAAAACTCACCGTAGTCTTCGTTTTGACCGGTTATGGATCCAGTAACTCTAAACGAGCCAGAAGTTATGGCCGTCCGAATAATCGATATGTACAGGGTGCAACATCCGCGGGTAAGGTGCAACATCCGTCCGAAATGGCGAAAGAGTGTCGTACGACTTTTAGAAATGCGTGCATGGATTTGAAACGGAACAGTACCATGGTGCACCACTCTCCAGCCATGGTAAATCGAAGACGAGGCACGCTAATCCCGTTTTACCGTAAAAATCCGGTGTCGAAAAAACGAAGGGTAAAAAACTTACGAGACCCGATTGAGATTCGGGTTGTCCTTTTCGGGCATTAATCTATCCGTTGACGGCTTAAAACTGTCAAAGCTGTAGAACTCACCTTGGCCTTCGTTTTGACAGGTTATGGATCCCGTAAATCTAAACGAGCCAGAAGTTATGGCTGTCCGAATAATCGATATATATGTTTGCGCCAAAATTGGTCACAAACACCCAATATCACGGAAGCACCCGTTTACGTACACAACTCGATAATAATCAACACAGAACTCCGCAACAATCAATATAGAATTCAGCTCTAAGTAACAAATCACAGTAATTCACAAGCAACAATCACAAACGCAGGATTTATAGTGGTTCGGCGTTCGTGCCTACGTCCACTTTGAAGGATTTCTCTTTATTGCTTTGCTCGATTCAATCGATTACAACGGATTACAATTGATAATAGCTTTGAAATCTGAATACAACAGTGATTCTGGTGAATAGATTTGAATCCGGCAGAGTCTCAGCGTTCAATGGCAGAAGTTCTCGGAAGATCCAGATCCCTTTTCTGAAGGCTTCAGGGTGCTATTTATAGGCGTTGGAGGCCCAGACCTTGCTGAAACTTCGGGAGACCTCTTCTGGCACGTGAGTGGGCCCACGCGACCGACCCCACCAAGTTTCATCTCGATCTGACATCGATTCGAAGTCATTTCGAACCCATCAAGAAATGGTCCAATCGAGCTGAAACTTGGCAGGAACAATCTCTACCTTGTATGGAAGCTACTGTGAAAATTTGGTTGCATTTGGATGTGTGGTTGAGGAGATTGATCGGTTCGAAATGGTGTTTCTCGGTTGGCTGTGGAGTTCGAACCCATCGTCTTCGAAACCATGACTTCGAATCCATGGACACACGTGATTCTGCAGTGACGTGGCGCGTGCTCCTCGAATCGATCCTGTTTTGTCTCCGAGTTGACCGCTTCGCACCCATGGATTTCGCCTCGTTCGTATCGTGGGGCGACACGTCATCCAAGTTGGCTGACTTGGTGGGTACGAACAAGTGAATGTCCCTGGGTTCGAATGCGACCGTTTCGAACCAAGGTGTTCGTGGGTTCGAACTCGATCGATTCGAACAAGATCGATTCGAAGTGACTTGGATTCGAAGCTGGTCTGCTTGAATGGATTCGAAGACGATGGTTTCGAACGTAATGGAGTCGAAGTAGATGGAGAGTGATGGGTTCAAACTTGTTGAGGGGACAGCCATCCGGAGGGTTCGAACCGATCGATTCGAAATGATCAGTATCATGCCTGATCAGTTCGAATTCGATCGATTCGAAGTTAATGGTGGCCGATGGTTTTGAACATAGCAGGCAGTGTTGGGTTCGAAGGTGATGGTTTCGAAGCACTCCAACGTGATGGTTTCGAAACAGACAGTGACTACCTTTCTCAAATTGAATCCATCTTATCTTGAGCATATGAACTAGGATTGACTTGAAATTTGAAGTGACAACTCCTACGACCTTTCTTGTCATGTCCTATCAATTGCGGCCCGTTCCGGACTTGGACAAAATTCATCGATATCCATAGCAAAGTGAAGTATAACCAATCTCTGAGACGAACTGTCTTTTGTTTTCGATCAATCTTTTGGTATCACGGCTTTGCCAAAAAGCGGGATAACAATATACAGGGTGCAACATCCGCGGTGCAAGGTGCAACATCCATCCGAAATGGCGAAACAGTGCCGTACAACTTTAGAAATGCGTGCATGGATTTGAAACGGAACGGTACCATGGTGCACCACTCTCCAGCGATGGTAAACCGAAGACGAGCCACGGTAATCCCGTTTTACCGTAAAAATCCGGTGTCGAAAAAACGAAGGGTAAAAAACTTACGAACCCCGATTGAGATTCGGGTTGTCCTTTTCGGGCATTAATCTATCCGTTGACGGCTGAAAGCTGTCAAACTGTAGAACTCACTGTGGCCTTCGTTTTGGCAGGTTATGGCTCCCGTAACTCTAAACAAGCCAGAAGTTATGACCGTCCGAATAATCGATATCTACAGGGTGCAACATCCGCGGTGCAAGGTGCAACATCCGTTCGAAATGGTGAAACAGTGGCGTACGACTTTTAGAAATGCGTTCATGGATTTGAAACGGAACAGTACCATGGTGCACCACTCTCCAGCGATGGTAAATCGAAGACGTGGCACGGTAATCCCGTTTTACCGTAAAAATCCGGTGCCGAAAAAACAAAGGGTAAAAAACTTACGAGACCCGATTGAGATTCGGGTTGTCCTTTTTGGGCATTAATCTATCCGTTGACGGCTGAAAGCTGTCAAAGCCGTAGAACTCACCGTGGCCTTTGTTTTGACAGGTTATGGCTCTCGTAACTCTAAGCGAGCCAGAAGTTATGGCCGTCCGAAAAATCGATATGTACAGGGTGCAACATCCGCGGGGTAAGGTGCAACATCCGTCTGAAATGGCGAAGCAGTGTCGTACGACTTTTAGAAATGCGTGCATGGATTTGAAACGGAACAGTACCGTGGTGTACCACTCTCCAGCGACGGTAAATCGAAGATGAGCCACGGTAATCCTGTTTTACCATTAAAATCCGGTGTCGAAAAAACGAAGGGTAAAAAACTTACGAGACCTGATTGAGATTCGGGTTGTCCTTTTCGGGCATTAATCTATCCGTTGACGGCTGAAAGCTGTCAAAGCCGTAGAACTCACCATTGCCTTCGTTTTGACAGATTATGGCTCCCGTAACTCTAAACGAGCCAGAAGTTATGGCCGCCCGAATAATCGATACTTACAGGGTGAAACATCCGCGGTGCAAGGTGCAACATCCGTTCGAAATGACGAAAAAATGGCGTACGACTTTTAGAAATGCGTGCATGGATTTGAAATGGAACAGTACCATGGTGCACCACTCTCTAGCGATGGTAAATCGAAGAAGAGGCACGGTAATCCCGTTTTACCGTAAAAATCCGGTTTCGAAAAAACGAAGGGTAAAAAACTTACGAGACTCGATTGAGATTCGGGTTGTCCTTTTTGGGCATTAAGCTATCCATTGATAGGTGAAAGCGGTCAAAGCCGTAGAACTCACCGTGGCCTTCGTTTTGACAGGTTATGGCTCCCGTAACTCTAAACGAGCCAGAAGTTATGGCCGTCCGAATAATCGATATCTACAGGGTGCAACATCCGCGGTGCAAGTTGCAACATCCGTCCGAAATGGTGAAACAGTGCCGTATGACTTTTAGAAATGCATGCATGGATTTGAAACGGAATATTACCATGGTGCACCACTCTCCAGCGATGGTAAATCGAAAACGAGCCACGGTAATCCCGTTTTACCGTAAAAATCCGGTGTCGATAAAACGAAGGGTAAAAAACTTACTAGACCCGATTGAGATTCGGGTTTCCCTTTTTGGGCATTAATCTATCCGTTGACGTCTGAAAGCGGTCAAAGCCGTAAAATTCACCGCGGCCTTCGTTTTGACAGGTTATGGCTCCCGTAACTCTAAACGAGCCAGAAGTTATGGCCGTCCGAATAATCGATATCTACAGGGTGCAACATCCGCGGTGCAAGGTGCAACATCCGTCCGAAATGGCGAAAAATGCCGTACGACTTTTAGAAATGCATGCACGGATTTGACACGGAACTGCTGCACCACTCTCCAGCGATGGTAAATCGAAGGCGAGCCACGGTAATCCCGTTTTACCGTAAAAATCCGGTATCGAAAAAACGAAGGGTAAAAAACTTACGAGACCCGATTGAGATTCGGGTTGTCCTTTTCGGGCACTGATCTATCCGTTGACGGTTGAAAGCTGTCAAAACCGAAGAACTCACCGAGGCCTTCGTTTCGATCGGTTATGGCTCCCGTAACTCTAAACGATCTAGAAGTTATGGCCGTCCGAATAATCGATATCTAGAGGGCGCAACATCCGCGGTGCAAGGTGCAACATCCTTCCGAAATGGCGAAACAGTGTCGTACGACTTTTAGAAATGCATGCATGGATTAGAAATGGAACAGTACCATGGTGCACCACTCTCCAGCGATGGTAAATCGAAGACGAGCCACGGTAATCCCGTTTTACCGTAAAAATCCGGTGTCGAAAAAACGAAGGGTAAAAAACTTACGAGACCCGATTGAGATTCGGGTTGTCCTTTTCGGGCATTAATCTATCCGTTGACGGCTGAAAGCGGTCAAACCCGTAGAACTCACCGTGGCCTTCGTTTTGACAGGTTATGTCTCTCGTAACTCAAAACGAGCCAGAAGTTATGGCCGTCCGAATAATCGATATCTACAGGGTGCAACATCCGCGGTGCAAGGTGCAACATCCGTCCGAAATGGCGAAATTTTGCCGTACGACTTTTAGTAATGCTTGCATGGATTTGAAATGGAACAGTACCATGGTGCACCACTCTCCAGCGATGGTAAATCGAGGACGAGCCACGGTAATCCCGTTTTACCGTTAAAATCCGGTGTCGAAAAAACGAAGGGTAAAAAACTTACAAGACCCGATTGAGATTCGGGTTGTCCTTTTTGGGCATTAATCTATCCGTTGACGGTTGAAAGCTGTCAAAGCCGTAGAACTCACCGTGGCCTTCGTTTTGAATGGTTATGGCTCCCGTAACTCTAAACGAGTCAGAAGTTATCACCGTTCGAATAATCGATATCTACAGGGTGCAACATCCGCGGTGCAAGGTGCAACATCCGTCCGAAATGGCGAAACAGTGCCGTAGGACTTTTAGAAATGCTTGCATGGATTTGAAACGGAACAGTACCATGGTGCACCACTCTCCAGCGATGGTAAATCTAAGGCCAGCCACCGTAATCCTGTTTTACCATAAAAATCCACGTGTCGAAAAAACGAAGGGTACAAAACTTACGAGACCCGATTGAGATTCGGGTTGTCCTTTTTGGGCATTAATCTATCTGTTGACGGCTGAAAGCGGTCAAAGCCGTAAAACTCACCGTGGCCTTCGTTTTGACAGGTTATGGCTCCCGTAACTCTAAACGAGCCAGAAGTTATGGCCGTCCGAATAATCGAAATCTACAGGGTGCAACATCCGCAGTGCAAGGTGCAACATCCGTCCGAAATGGCGAAACAGTGCTGTACGACTTTTAGAAATGCATGCATCGATTTGAAACGGAACAGTACCATGGTGCACCACACTCCAGCGATGGTAAATCAAAGACGAGCCACGGTAATCCCGTTTTACCGTAAAAATCCGGTGTCGAAAAAACGAAGGGTAAAAAACTTACGAGGCCCGATTGAGATTCGGGTTGTCCTTTTCGGGCATTAATCTATCCGTTGACGGCTGAAAGCGGTCAAAGCCGTAGAACTCACCGTGGCCTTCGTTTTGAGAGGCTATGACTCCCGTAACTCTAAACGAGCCAGAAGTTATGGCCGTCCGAATAATCGATATCTACAGGGTGCAACATCCGTGGTGCAAGGTGCAACATCCGTCCGAAATGGCGAAACAATATCGTATGACTTTTAGAAATGCGTGCATGGATTTGAAATGGAACAGTACCATGGTGCACCACTCTCCAGCGATGGTAAATCGAAGACGAGCCACGGTAATCTCGTTTTACCGTAAAAATCCGGTGTCGAAAAAACGAAGGGCAAAAATCTTACGAGACCCGATTGAGATTCGGGTTGTCCTTTTCGGGCATTAATCTATCCGTTGACGGCTGAAAGCGGTCAAAGCCGTAGAACTCACTGTGGCCTTCGTTTTGACAAGTTATGAATCCCGTAACTCTAAACGACCCAGAAGTTATGGCCGTCCGAATAATCGATATCTACAGGGTGCAACATCCGCGGTGCAAGGTGCAACATCCGTCCGAAATGGCGAAACAGTGTCGTACGAATTTTAGAAATGCGTGCATGGATATGAAACGGAACAGTACCATCGTGCACCACTCTACATCGATGGTAAATCGAAGACGAGGCACGGTAATCCCGTTTTACCGTAAAAATCCGGTGTCGAAAAAACAAAGGGTAAAAAACTTACGAGGCCCGATTGAGATTCGATTTGTCCTTTTTGGGCATTAATCTATCCGTTGACGGCTGAAAGCGGTCAAAGCCGTAAAACTCACCGTGGCCTTCGTTTTGACAGGTTATGGCTCCCGTAACTCTAAACGAGCCAGAAGTTATGGCCGTCCGAATAATATTTATCTACAAGGTGCAACATCCGCGGTGCAAGGTGCAACATCCGTCCGAAATGGCGAAACAGTGTCGTACGACTTTTAGAAATGCATGCATGGATTTGAAACGGAACAGTACCATGGTGCACCACACTCCAGCGGTGGTAAATCGAAGACGAGCCACGGTAGTCCCGTTTTACCGTAAAAATCCGGTGTCGAAAAAACGAAGGGCAAATAACTTACGAGTCCAGATTGAGATTCGGGTTGTCCTTTTCGGGCATTAATCTATCCGTTGACGGCTTAAAGCTGTCAACACCGTAGAACTCACCGTGGCCTTCGGTTTGACAGGTTATGGCTCCCGTAACTCTAAACGAGCCAGAAGTTATGGCCGTCCGAATAATCGATATCTACAGGGTGCAACATCCGCGGTGCAAGGTGCAACATCCGTCCGAAATGGCAAATCAGTGCCGTACGACTTTTAGAATTGCATGCATGGATTTGAAACGGAATAGTACCATGGTGCACCACTCTCCAGCGATGGTAAATCGAAGACGAGCCACGGTAATCCCGTTTTACCGTTAAAATCCGGTGTCGAAAAAACGAAGGGTAAAAAACATACGAGACCCGATTGAGATTCGGGTTGTCCTTTTCGGGTATTAATCTATCCGTTGACGGCTGAAAGTTATCAAATCCGTAGAACTCACTGTGGCCTTCGTTTTGACAGGTTATGGCTCCCGTAACTCTAAACGAGCCAGAAGTTATGACCGTCCGAATAATCGATATCTACAGGGTGCAACATCCGCGTTGCAAGGTGCAACATCCGTCCAAATCAGCGAAACAGTGCCGTACGACTTTTAGAAATGCATGCATGGATTTGAAACGGAACAGTACCATGGTGCACCACTCTCCAGCGATGGTAAATCGTAGACGAGCCACGGTAATCCCGTTTTACCGTAAAAATCCGGTGTCAAAAAACGAAGGGTAAAAAAATTACGAGGCCCGATTGAGATTCGGGTTGTTCTTTTCGGGCATTAATCTATCAGTTGATGGCTGAAAGCTGTCAAATCCGTAGAACTCACCGTGGCTTTCGTTTTGACAGGTTATGGCTCCCGTAACTCTAAACGAGCCAGAAGTTATGACCGTCCAAACAATCGATATCTACAGGGTGCAACATCCGCGTTGCAAGGTGCAACATCCGTCCAAATCAGCGAAACAGTGCCGTACGACTTTTAGAAATGGATGCATGGATTTGAAACGAAACAGTACCATGGTGCACCACTCTTCAGCGATGGTAAATCGTAGACGAGCCACGGTAATTCCGTTTTACCGTAAAAATCCGGTGTCAAAAAACGAAGGGTAAAAAACTTACGAGCCCCGATTGAGATTCGGGTTGTCCTTTTTGGGCATTAATCTATCCGTTGATGGCTGAAAGCTGTCAAAGCCGTAGAATAATAGATATCTACAGGGTGCAACGTCCGCGGTGCAAGGTGCAACATCCATCCGAAACGGCGAAACAGTGTCGTACGACTTTTAGAAATGCGTGCATGGATACGAAACGGAACAGTACCATGGTGCACCACTCTCCATCGATGGTAAATCGAAGACGAGGCACGGTAATCCCGTTTTACCGTAAAAATCCGGTGTCGAAAAAACGAAGGGTAAAAAACTTACGAGGCTCGATTGAGATTCGATTTGTCCTTTTTGGGCATTAATCTATCCATTGACGGCTGAAAGCGGTCAAAGCCGTAAAACTCGCCGTGGCCTTCGTTTTGACAGGTTATGGCTCCCGTAACTCTAAACGAGCCAGAAGTTATGGCCGTCCAAATAATCGATATCTACAGGGTGCAACATCCGCGGTGCAAGGTGCAACATCCGTCCGAAATGGCGAAACAGTGTCGTACGACTTTTAGAAATGTGTGCATGGATTTGAAACGGAACAGTACCAAGGTGCACCACACTCCAGCGATGGTAAATCGAAGACGAGCCACGGTAATCCCGTTTTACCGTAAAAATCCGGTGTCGAAAAAACGAAGGGTAAAAAACTTACGAGGCCAGAAGTTATGGCCGTCCGAATAATCGATATGTACAGGGCGCAACATCCGCGGTGCAAGGTGCAACATCCGTCCGAAATGGCGAAACTGTGTCGTACGACTTTTAGAAATGCGTGCATGGATATGAAACGGAATAGTACCATGGTGCACCACTCTCCAGCGATGATAAATCGAAGACGAGGCACGGTAATCCCGTTTTACCGTAAAAATCCGGTGTCAAAAAACGAAGGGTAAAAAACTTACGAGGCCCGATTGAGATTCGGGTTGTCCTTTTTGGGCATTAATCTATCCGTTGACGGCTGAAAGCGGTTAAAGCCGTAAAACTCACCGTGGCCTTTGTTTTGACAGGTTATGGCTCCCGTAACTCTAAACGAGCCAGAAGTTATGGCCGTCCGAATAATCGATATCTACAGGGTGCAACGTCCGCGGTGCAAGGTGCAACATCCGTCCGAAATGGCGAAACAGTGTCGTACGAATTTTAGAAGTGCATGCATGGATTTGAAATGGAACAGTACCATGGTGCACCACTCTCCAGCGATGGTAAATCGAAGACGAGCCACGGTAATCCCATTTTACCGGAAAAATCCGGTGTCGAAAAAACGAAGGGTAAAAAACTTACGAGACCCGATTGAGATTCGGGTAGTCCTTTTTGGGCATTAATCTATCCGTTGACGGCTGAAACGGTCAAATCCGTAGAAATCACAGTGGCCTTCGTTTTGACAGGTTATGGCTCCCGTAACTCTAAACGAGCCAGAAGTTAGGGCCGTCCGAATAATCGATATCTACAGGGTGCAACATCCGCGGTGCAAGTGGCAACATCCGTCCGAATTGGCGAAATTGTGTCATACGACTTTTAGAAATGCGTGCATGGATTTGAAATGGAACAGTACCATGGTGCACCACTCTCCAGCGATGGTAAATCGAAGAGGAGCCATGTTAATCCCGCTTTACCATTAAAATCCGGGGTCGAAAAAACGAAGGGTAAAAAACTTAAGAGACCCGATTGAGATTCGGGTTGTCCTTTTTGGGCATTAATCTATCCGTTGATGGCTGAAAGCTTCGGAGCCGTAGAACTCACCGTGGCCTTCGTTTTGACAGGTTATGGCTCCCGTAACTCTAAACGAGCCAGAAGTTATGGCCGTCCGAATAATCGATATCTACTGGGTGCAACATCCGCGGTGCAAGGTGCAACATCCGTCCGAAATTGCGAAACAGTGTCGTACGACTTTTAGAAATGCATGCATGGATTTGAAACGAAATAGTACCATGGTGCACCACTCTCCAGCGATGGTAAATCGAAGACGAGCCACGGTAATCCCGTTTTACCGTTAAAATCCGGTGTCAAAAAAACGAAGGGTAAAAAACTTACGAGACCCGATTGAGATTCGGGTTGTCCTTTTCGGGCATTAATCTATCCGTTGATGGCTGAAAGCTGTCAAAGCCGTAGAACTCACCGTGGCCTTCGTTTTGACAGGTTATGGCTCCCGTAACTCTAAACGAGCCAGAAGTTATGGCCGTCCGAATAATCGATATCTACAGGGTGCAACGTCCGCGGTGCAAGGTGCAACATCCGTCCGAAATGGAGAAACAGTGCCGTACGACTTTTAGAAATGCGTGCATGGATTTGTAACGGAACAGTACCATGGTGCACCACTCTCCAGCGATGGTAAATCGAAGACGAGCCACAGTAATCCCGTTTTACCGTTAAAATCCGGCGTTGAAAAAACGATGGGTAAAAAACTTACGAGACCCGATTAAGATTCGGGTTGTCCTTTTTGGGCATTAATCTATCCGTTGACGGCTGAAAGCTATCAAATCCGTAGAACTCACTGTGACCTTCGTTTTGACAGATTATGGCTCCCGTAGCTCTAAACGAGCCAGAAGTTATGACCGTCCGAATAATCGATATCTACAGGGCGCAACATCCGCGTTGCAAGGTGCAACATCCGTCCGAAATGGCAAAACAGTGCCGTACGACTTTTAGAAATGCGTGCATGGACTTGAAATGGAACAGTACCATGGTGCACCACTCTCCAGCGATGGTAAATCATAGACGAGGCACGGTAATCCCGTTTTACCGTAAAAATCCGGTGTCGAAAAAACGAAGGGTAAAAAACTTACGAGGCCCAGTTGAGATTCGGGTTGTCCTTTTTGGGCATTAATCTATCTGTTGACGGCTGAAAGCGGTCAAAGCCGTAAAACTCACCGTGGCCTTCGTTTTGACAGGTTATGGCTCCCGTAACTCTAAACAAGCCAGAAGTTTTGGCGTCCGAATAATCGAAATCTACAGGGTGCAACATCCACAGTGCAAGGTGCAACATCCGTCCGAAATGGCGAAACAGTGCTCTACGACTTTTAGAAATGCATGTATGGATTTGAAACGGAACAGTACCATGGTGCACCACACACCAGCGATGGTAAATCAAAGACGAGCCACGGTAATCCCGTTTTACCGTAAAAATCCGGTGTCGAAAAAACGAAGGGTAAAAAACGTACGAGGCCCGATTGAGATTCGGGTTGTCCTTTTCGGGCATTAATCTATCCGTTGACGGCTGAAAGCGGTCAAAGCCGTAGAAATCACCGTGGCCTTCGTTTTGACAGGTTATGACTCCCGTAACTCTAAACGAGCCAGAAGTTACGGCCGTCCGAATAATCGATATCTACAAGGTGCAACATCCGCGGTGCTAGGTGCAACATCCGTCCGAAATGGCGAAACAATGTCGTACGACTTTTATAAATGCGTGCATGGATTTGAAATGGAACAGTACCATGGTGCACCACTCTCCCGCGATGGTAAATCGAAGACGAGCCACGGTAATCCCGTTTTACCGTAAAAATCCGGTGTCGAAAAAACGAAAGGCAAAAATCTTACGAGACCCGATTGAGATTCGGGTTGTCCTTTTCGGGCATTAATCTATCCATTGACGGCTGAAAGCTGTCAAAGCCGTAGAACTCACCGTGGCCTTCGTTTTGACAGGTTATGGCTCCCGTAACTCTAAACGAGCCAGAAGTTATGGCCGTCCGAATAATCGATATCTACTGGGTGCAACATCCGCGGTGCAAGGTGCGACATCCGTCCGAAATTGCGAAACAGTGTCGTACGACTTTTAGAAATGCATGCATGGATTTGAAACGAAATAGTACCATGGTGCACCACTCTCCAGCGATGGTAAATCGAAGGCGAGCCACGGTAATCCCGTTTTCCCGTTAAAATCCGGTGTCAAAAAAACGAAGGGTAAAAAACTTACGAGACCCGATTGAGATTCGGGTTGTCCTTTTCGGGCATTAATCTATCCGTTGATGGCTGAAAGCTGTCAAAGCCGTAGAACTCACCGTGGTCTTCGTTTTGACAGGTTATGGCTCCCGTAACTCTAAACGAGCCAGAAGTTATGGCCGTCCGAATAATCGATATCTACAGGGTGCAACGTCCGCGGTGCAAGGTGTAACATCCGTCCGAAATGGCGAAACAGTGCCGTACGACTTTTAGAAATGCGTGCATGGATTTGAAACGGAACAGTACCATGGGGCACCACTCTCCAGCGATGGTAAATCGAAGACGAGCCACAGTAATCCCGTTTTATCGTTAAAATCCGGCGTCGAAAAAACGATGGGTAAAAAACTAACGAGACCCGATTGAGATTCGGGTTGTCCTGTTTGGGCATTAATCTATCCGTTGACGGCTAAAAGCTGTCAAAGCCGTAGAACTTACCATGGCCTTCGTTTTGACAGGTTATGGTACCCGTACCTCTAAACGAGCCAGAAGTTATGACCGTCCGAATAATCGATATCTACAGGGTGCAACATCCGCGGTGCAAGGTGCAACATCCGTCCGAAACGGCAAAACAGTGCCGTACGACTTTTAGAAATGCGTGCATGGATTTGAAACGGAATAGTACAATGGTGCACCACTCTCCAGCGATGTTAAATCGAAGACGAGGCACGATAATCCCGCTTTACCGTAAAAATTCGGTGTCGAAAAAACGAAGGGTAAAAAACTTACGAGGCCCGATTGAGATTCGGGTTGTCCTTTTTGGGCATTAATCTATCCGTTGGCGGCTGAAAGCGGTCAAAGCCGTAAAACTCACCGTGGCCATCGTTTTGACAGGTTATGGCTCTCGTAGCTCTAAACGAGCCAGAAGTTATGGCCGTCCGAATAATCGATATCTACAGGGTGCAACATCTACGGTGCAAGGTGCAACATCCGTCCGAAATGGGGAAACAGTGTCGTACGACTTTTAGAAATGCATGCATGGATTTGAAACGGAACAGTACCATGGTGCACCACTCTCCAGCGATGGTAAATCGAAGACGAGCCACGGTAATCCCGCTTTACCGTAAAAATCCGGCGTCGAAAAAACGTTCGGTAAAAAACTTACGAGGCCCGATTGAGATTCGGGTTGTCCTTTTTGGGCATTAATCTATCCGCTGGCGGCTGAAAGCTGTCAGAGCCGTAAAACTCACCGCGTCCATCGTTTTGACAGGTTATGGCTCCCGTAACTCTAAAAGAGCCAGAAGTTATGACCGTCCGAATAATCGATATCTACAGGGTGCAACATCCGCGGTGCAAGGTGCAACATCCGTCCGAAATGGTGAAACAGTGTCGTACGACTTTTGGAAATGCATGCATGGATTTGAAATGGAACAGTACCATGGTGCACCACTCTCCAGCGATGGTAAATCGAAGACGAGCCACGGTAATCCCGTTTTACCGTAAAAATCCGGTGTCGAAAAAACAAAGGGTAAAAAACTTACGAGACCCGATTGAGATTCGGGTTGTCCTTTTCGGGCATTAATCTATCCGTTGACGGCTGAAAGCGGTCAAAGCCGTAGAACTCACCGTGGCCTTCGTTTTGACAGGTTATGGCTCCCGTAACTCTAAACGAGCCAGAAGTTATGGCCGTCCGAATTATCGATATCTACAGGGTGCAACATCCGCGGTGCAAGGTGCAACATCCGTCCGAAATGGCGAAATTTTGCCGTACGACTTTTAGTAATGCTTGCATGGATTTGAAATGGAACAGTACCATGGTGCACCACTCTCCAGCGATGGTAAATCGAGGACGAGCCACGGTAATCCCGTTTTACCGTTAAAATCCGGTGTCGAAAAAACGAAGGGTAAAAAACTTACGAGACCCGATTGAGATTCGGGTTGTCCTTTTTGGGCATTAATCTATCCGTTGACGGTTGAAAGCTGTCAAAGCCGTAGAACTCACCGTGGCCTTCGTTTTGAATGGTTATGGCTCCCGTAACTCTAAACGAGTCAGAAGTTATCACCGTTCGAATAATCGATATCTGCAGGGTGCAACATCCGCGGTGCAAGGTGCAACATCCGTCCGAAATGGCGAAACAGTGCCGTAGGACTTTTAGAAATGCTTGCATGGATTTGAAACGGAACAGTACCATGGTGCACCACTCTCCAGCGATGGTATATCTAAGGCCAGCCACCGTAATCCTGTTTTACCATAAAAATCCACGTGTCGAAAAAACGAAGGGTACAAAACTTACGAGACCCGATTGAGATTCGGGTTGTCCTTTTTGGGAATTAATCTATCTGTTGACGGCTGAAAGCGGTCAAAGCCGTAAAACTCACCGTGGCCTTCGTTTTGACAGGTTATGGCTCCCGTAACTCTAAACGAGACAGAAGTTATAGCCGTCCGAATAATCGAAATCTACAGGGTGCAACATCCGCAGTGCAAGGTGCAACATCCGTCCGAAATGGCGAAACAGTGCTGTACGACTTTTAGAAATGCATGCATCGATTTGAAACGGAACAGTACCATGGTGCACCACACTCCAGCGATGGTAAATCAAAGACGAGCCACGGTAATCCCGTTTTACCGTAAAAATCCGGTGTCGAAAAAACGAAGGGTAAAAAACTTACGAGGCCCGATTGAGATTCGGGTTGTCCTTTTCGGGCATTAATCTATCCGTTGACGGCTGAAAGCGGTCAAAGCCGTAGAACTCACCGTGGCCTTCGTTTTGAGAGGCTATGACTCCCGTAACTCTAAACGAGCCAGAAGTTATGGCCGTCCGAATAATCGATATCTACAGGGTGCAACATCCACGGTGCAAGGTGCAACATCCGTCCGAAATGGCGAAACAATATCGTATGACTTTTAGAAATGCGTGCATGGATTTGAAATGGTACAGTACCATGGTGCACCACTCTCCAGCGATGGTAAATCGAAGACGAGCCACGGTAATCTCGTTTTACCGTAAAAATCCGGTGTCGAAAAAACGAAGGGCAAAAATCTTACGAGACCCGATTGAGATTCGGGTTGTCCTTTTCGGGCATTAATCTATCCGTTGACGGCTGAAAGCGGTCAAAGCCGTAGAACTCACTGTGGCCTTCGTTTTGACAGGTTATGAATCCCGTAACTCTAAACGACCCAAAAGTTATGGCCGTCCGAATAATCGATATCTACAGGGTGCAACATCCGCGGTGCAAGGTGCAACATCCGTCCGAAATGGCGAAACAGTGTCGTACGAATTTTAGAAATGCATGCATGGATTTGAAACAAAACAGTACCATGGTGCACCACTCTCCCGCGATGGTAAGTCGAAGACGAGCCACGGTAATCCCGTTTTACCGTTAAAATCCGGTGTCAAAAAAACGAAGGGTAAAAAACTTACGAGACCCGATTGAGATTCGGGTTGTCCTTTTTGGCCATTAATCTATCCGTTGATGGCTGAAAGATGTCAAAGCAGTAGAACTCACCGTGGCCTTCGTTTTGACAGGTTATGGCTCCCGTAACTCTAAACGAGCCAGAAGTTATGGCCGTCCGAATAATCGATATCTACAGGGTGCAACGTCCGCGGTGCAAGGTGCAACATCCGTCCGAAATAGCGAAACAGTGCCGTACGACTTTTAGAAATGCGTGCATGGATTTGAAACGGAACAGTACCATGGTGCACCACTCTCCAGCGATGGTAAATCGAAGATGAGTCACAGTAATCCCGTTTTATCGTTAAAATCCGGCGTCGAAAAAACGATGGGTAAAAAACTAACGAGACCCGATTGAGATTCGGGTTGTCATGTTTGGGCATTAATCTATCCGTTGACGGCTAAAAGCTGTCAAAGCCGTAGAACTTACCATGGCCTTCTTTTTGACAGGTTATGGTACCCGTAACTCTAAACGAGCCAGAAGTTATGACTGTCCGAATAATCGATATCTACAGGGTGCAACATCCGCGGTGCAAGGTGCAACATCCGTCCGAAATTGCACCACTCTCCAGCAATGTTAAATCGAAGACGAGGCACGATAATCCCGTTTTACCGTAAAAATCCGGTGTCGAAAAAATGAAGGATAAAAAACTTACGAGGCCCGATTGAGATTCGGGTTGTCCTTTTTGGGCATTAATCTATCCGTTGGCGGCTAAAAGCGGTCAAAGCCGTAAAACTCACCGTGGCCTTCGTTTTGACAGGTTATGGCTCCCGTAGCTCTAAACGATCCAGAAGTTATGGCCGTCCGAATAATCGATATCTACAGGGTGCAACATCCGCGGTGCAAGGTGCAACATCCGTCCGAAATGGCGAAACAGTGTCGTACGACTTTTAGAAATGCATGCATGGATTTGAAATGGAACAGTACCATAGTGCACCACTCTCCAGCGATGGTAAATCGAAGACGAGCCACGGTAATCCCGTTTTACCGTAAAAATCCGGTGTCGAAAAAACGAAGGGTAAAAAACTTACGAGACCCGATTGAGATTCGGGTTGTCCTTTTCGGGCATTAATCTATCCGTTGACGGCTGAAAGCGGTCAAATCCGTAGAACTCACCGTGGCCTTCGTTTTGACAGGTTATGGCTCCCGTAACTCAAAACGAGCCAGAAGTTATGGCCGTCCGAATAATCGATATCTACAGGGTGCAACATCCGCGGTGCAAGGTGCAACATCCGTCCGAAATGGCGAAATTTTGCCGTACGACTTTTAGAAATGCTTGCATGGATTTGAAATGGAACAGTAGCATGGTGAACCACTCTCCAGCGATGGTAAATCGAGGACGAGCCACGGTAATCCCGTTTTACCGTTAAAATCCGGTGTCGAAAAAACGAAGGGTAAAAAACTTATGAGACCCGATTGAGACTCGGGTTGTCCTTTTTGGGCATTAATCTATCCGTTGACGGCTGAAAGCTATCAAAGCCGTAGAGCTCACCGTGGCCTTCGTTTTGATAGGTTATGGCTCCCGTAACTCTAAACAAGTCAGAAGTTATGACCGTCCGAATAATCGATATCTACAGGGTGCAACATCCGCGGTGCAAGGTGCAACATCCGTCTGAAATGGCGAAACAGTGCCGTACGACTTTTAGAAATGCTTGCATGGATTTGAAACGGAACAGTACCATGGTGCACCACTCTCCAGCGATGGTAAATCGAAGATGAGGGACGGTAATCCCTTTTTACCGTAAAAATCCGGTGTCGAAAAAACGAAGGGTAAAAAACTTACGAGACCCGATTGATATTCGGGTTGTCCTTTTTGGGCATTAATCTATCCGTTTATGGCTGAAAGTGGTCAAAGCCGTAAAACTCACTGTTGTCTTCGTTTTGATAGGTTATGGCTCTCGTAACTCTAAACGAGCCAGAAGTTATGGTCGTTTGAATAATCGATATCTACAGGGTGCAACATCCGCGGTGCAAGGTGCAACATCCGTCCGAAATGGCGAAACTGTGTCGTACGACTTTTAGAAATGCATGCATGGATTTGAAACGGAACAGTACCATTGTGCACCACTCTCCAGCGATGGTAAATCGAAGACGATCCACGGTAATCCCGTTTTACCGTAAAAATCCGGTGTCGAAAAAACGAAGGGTAGAAAACTTACGAGAACCGATGGAGATTCGGGTTGTCCTTTTCGGGCATTAATCTATTCGTTGATGGCTGAAAGCTGTCAAAGCCGTAGAACTCACCGTGGCCTTCGTTTTGACAGGTTATGGCTCCCGAAACTCTAAACGATCCAGAAGTTATGGCCGTCCGAATAATCGATATCTACAGGTCGCAACATCCGTCCGAAATGGCGAAACAGTGCCGTACGACTTTTAGAAATGTGTGCATGGATTTGAAATGGAACAGTACCATGGTGCACCACTCTCCAGCGATGGTAAATCGAAGACGATCCATGGTAATCCCGTTTTACCGTAAAAATCCGCCGTCGAAAAAACGAAGGGTAGAAAACTTACGAGAACCGATGGAGATTCGGGTTGTCCTTTTCGGGCATTAATCTATTCGTTGATGGCTGAAAGCTATCAAAGCTGTAGAACTCACCGTGGCAATCGTTTTGATAGCTTATGGCTCCTGTAACTCTAAACGAGCCAGAAGTTTTGGCCGTCCGAATAATCGATATCTACAGGGTGCAACATCCGCGGTGCAAGGTGCAACATCCGTCCGAAATGGCGAAACAGTGGCGTACGACTTTTAGAAATGCGTGCATGGATTTAAAACGAAACAGTACCATGGTGCACCACTCTCCAGCCATGGTAAATCGAAGACGAGGCACGGTAATCCCGTTTTACCGTAAAAATCCGGTGTCGAAAAAACAAAGGGTAAACAACTTACGAGGCCCGATTGAGATTCAGGTTGTTCTTTTTCGGCATTGATCTATCCGTTGATGGCTGAAAGCGGTTAAAGCAGTAGAACTCACCGTGCCCTTCGTTTTGACAGGTTATGGCTCCCGTAACTCTAAACGAGCCAAAAGTTATGGCCGTCTGAATAATCGATATCTACAGGGTGCAACATCCGCGGTGCAAGGTGCAACATCCGTCCGAAATGGAGAAACAGTGGCGTACGACTTTTAGAAATGCGTGCATTGATTTGAAACGGAACAGTACCATGGTGCACCCCTCTCCAGCGATGGTAAATCGAAGATGAGGCACGGTAATCCCGTTTTACCGTAAAAATCCGGTGTCGAAAAAACGAATGGTAGAAAACATACGAGACCCGATTGAGATTCGGGTTGTCCTTTTCGGGCATTAATCTATCAGTTGATGGATGAAAGCTGTCAAAGCCGTAGAACTCACCTTGGCCTTCGTTTTGACAGGTTATGGCTCCCGTAACTCTAAACGATCCAGAAGTAATGGCCGTCCGAATAATCGATATCTACAGGGCGCAACATCCGTGTTGCAAGGTGCAACATCCGTCCGAAATGGCGAAACAGTGTCGTACGACTTTTAGAAATGTGTGCATGGATTTGAAATGGAACAATACAATGGTGCACCACTCTCCAGCGATGGTAAATCGAAGACGAGACACGGTAATCCCGTTTTACCGTTAAAATCCGGCGTCGAAAAAACGAAGGGTAAAAAACTTACGAGACCCGATTGAGATTCGGGTTGTCCTTTTCGGGTTTTCATCTATCCGTTGACGGCTGAAAGCTATCAAAGCCATAGAAATCACCATGGCATTCGTTTTGACAGGTTATGGCTCCCGTAGCTCTAAACGAGCCAAAAGTTATGGCCGTCCGAATAATCGATATCTACAGGGTGCAACATCCGCGGTGCAAGGTGCAACATCCGTCCGAAATGGCGAAACAGTGGCGTACGACTTTTAGAAATACGTGCATGGATTTGAAACGGAACAGTACCATGGTGCACCACTCTCCAGCGATGGTAAATCGAAGACGAGGCACGGTAATCCCGTTTTACCGTAAAAATCCGGTGTCGAAAAAAGGAAGGGTAAAAAACTTACGAGACCCGATTGAGATTCGGGTTGTCCTTTTCGGGCATTAATCTAACCGTTGACGGATGAAAGCTGTCGAAGCCGTAGAACTCACCGTGTCCTTCATTTTGACAGGTTATTGCTCCCGTAACTCTAAACGAGCCAGAAGTTATGGCCGTCCGAATAATCGATATCTACAGGGTGCAACATCCACGGTGCAAGGTGCAACATCCGTCCGAAATGGCGAAACAGTGGCGTACGACTTTTTGAAATGCGTGCATGGATTTGAAACGAAACAGTACCATGGTGCACCACTCTCAAGCGTTGGTAAATCGAAGACGAGGCACGGTAATCCCATTTTACCGTAAAAATCCGGTGTCGAAAAAATGAAGGGTAAAAAACTTCCGAGACCCGATTGAGATCCGGGTTGTCCTTTTTGGGCATTAATCTATCCGTTGACGGCTGAAAGCGGTCAAATCCGTAGAACTCACCGTGGCCTCCATTTTGACAGGTTATGGCTCCCGTAGCTCTAAACGAGCCAGAAGTTATGGCCGTCCGAATAATCGATATCTACATGGTGCAACATCCGCGGTGCAAGGTGCAACATCCGTCCGAAATGGCGAAACAGTGGCGTACGACTTTTAGAAATGTGTGCATGGATTTGAAACGGAACAGTACCATGGTGCACCACTCTCCAGCGATGGTAAATCGAAGACGTGGCACGGTAGTCTCGTTTTACCGTAAAAATCCGGTGTCGAAAAAACGAAGGGTAAAAAACTTACGTGACCCGATTGAGATTCGGGTTGTCCTTTTCGGGCATTAATCAATCCGTTGACGGCAGAAAGCTGTCAAAGCCGTAGAACTCACCGTGGCCTTCGTTTTGATAGGTTATGACTCCCATAACTCTAAACGATCCAGAAGTTATGGCCGTCCGAATAATCGGTATCTACAGGGTGCAACATCCACGTTGCAAGGTGCAATATCCGTCCGAAATTGCGAAACAGTGCCGTACGACTTTTAGAAATGCGTGCATGGATTTGAAATGGAACAGTACCATGGTGCACCACTCTCCAGCGATGGTAAATCGAAGGCGAGCCACGGTAATCCCGTTTTACCGTTAAAATCCAACGTCGAAAAAACGATGGGTAAAAAACTTACGAAACCCGATTGAGATTCGGGTTGTCCTTTTTGGGCATTAATCTATCCGTTGTTGGCTAAAAGCTGTTAAAGCCGTAGAACTCACCGTGGCCTTCGTTTTGACAGGTCATGTCTCCCGTAACTCTAAACCAGCCAGAAGTTATGACCGTCCGAATAATCGATATCTACAGGGTACAACATCCGCGGTGCAAGGTGCAACATCCGTCCGAAATGGCGAAACGGTGCCGTACAACTTTTAGAAATGCGTGCATGGATTTAAAATGGAACAGTACCATGGTGCACCACTCTCCAGCGATGGTAAATCGAAGACGAGGCACGGTAATCCCGATTTACCGTAAAAATCCGGTGTCGAAAAAACGAAGGGTAAAAAACTTACGAGACCCGATTGAGATTCGGGTTGTCCTTTTTGGGAATTAATCTATCCATTGATGGCCGAAAGCGGTCAAATCCGTAGAACTCACCATGGCCTTCGTTTTGACAGGTTATAGTTCTCGTAACTCTAAATGAGCCAAAAGTTATGGCCGTCCGAATAATCGATATCTACAGGGTGCAACATCCGTGGTGCAAGGTGCAACATCCATCCGAAATGGCGAAACAGTGGCGTACGACTTTTAGAAATGCGTGCATGGATTTGAAACGGAATAGCACCATGGTGCACCACTCTACAGCGATGGTAAATCGAAGACGAGGCACGGTAATCCCGTTTTACCGTAAAAATCCGGTGTCGAAAAAAGGAAGGGTAAAAAACTTACGAGACCCGATTGAGATTCGGGTTGTCCTTTTCGGGCATTAATCTATCCGTTGACGGATGAAAGCGGTCAAAGCCGTAGAACTCACCGTGGCCTTCATTTTGACAGGTTATGGCTCCCGTAACTCTAAACGAGCCAGAAGTTATGGCCGTCCGAATAATCGATATCTACATGGTGCAACATCCGCGGTGCAGGGTGCAACATCCGTCCGAAATGGCGAAACAGTGGCGTACGACTTTTAGAAATGCGTGCATGGATTTGAAACGGAATAGTACCATGGTGCACCACTCTCCAGCGATGGTAAATCGAAGACGTGGCACGGTAATCTCGTTTTACCGTAAAAATCCGGTGTCGAAAAAACGAAGGGTAAAAAACTTACGAGACCCGATTGAGATTAAGGTTGTCCTTTTCGGGCATTAATCTATCCGTTGATGGCTGAAAGATGTCAAAGCCGTTGAACTCACCGTGGCCTTCGTTTTGACAGGTTATGGCTCCCATAACTCTAAACGAGCCAGAAGTTATGGCCGTCCGAATAATCGATATGTACAGAGTGCAACATCCGCGGGGTAAGGCGCAACATCCGTCCGAAATGGAGAAACAGTGTCGTACGGCTTTTAGAAATGCGTGCATGGATTTGAAACGGAACAGTACCATGGTGCACCACTCTCAAGCGATGGTAAATCGAAGACGAGGCACGGTAATCCCATTTTACCGTACAAATCCGGTGTCGAAAAAACAAAGGGTAAAAACTTACGAGAACGGATTGAGATTTGGGTTGTCCTCTTCAGGCATTAATCTATCCGTTGACGGCTGAAAGCGGTCAAAGCTGTAGAACTCACCGTCGCCTTCGTTTTGACAGGTTATGGCTCCTGTAACTCTAAACGAGCCAGAAGTTATGGCCGTCCGAATAATCGATATCTACAGGGTGCAACATCCGCGGTGCAAGGTGCAACAACCGTCCGAAATGGCGAAACGGTGCCGTACGACTCTTAGAAATGCGTGCATGGATTTGAAATGGAACAGTACCATGGTGCACCACTCTCCAGCGATGGTAAATCGAAGGCGAGGCACAGTAGTCCCGTTTTACCGTAAAAATCCGGTGTCGAAAAAGCGAAGGGTAAAAAACTTACGAACCCCGATTGAGATTCGGGTTGTCCTTTTCGGGCATTAATCTATCCGTTGACGGCTGAAAGCTGTCAAAGCTGTAGAACTCACTGTGGCCTTCGTTTTGACAGGTTATGGCTCCCGTAACTCTAAACTAGCCAGAAGTTATGGCCGTCCGAATAAACGATATCTACAGGGTGCAACGTCCGCGGTGCAAGGTGCAACACCGTCCGAAATGGCGAAACAGTGTCGTATGACTTTTAGAAATGCGTGCATTGATTTGAAACCGAACAGCACCATGGTGCACCACTCTCCAACGATGGTAAATCCAAGACAAGGCACGGTAATTCCGTTTTACCGTAAAAATCCGGTGTCGAAAAAACGAAGGGTAAAAAACTTACGAGACCCGATTGAGATTCGGGTTGTCCTTTTTGGGCATTAATCTATCCGTTGACGGCTGAAAGCTTCAAAGCCGTAGAACTCACCGTGGCCTTCGTTTTGACATGTTATGGCTCCAGTAACTCTAAACGAGCCAGAAGTTATGGCCGTCCGATTAATCGATATCTACATGGTGCAATATCTGCGGTGCAATGTGCAACATCCGTCCGAAATGGAGAAACAGTGTCGTACGACTTTTAGAAATGCGTGCATGGATTTGAAACGGAACAGTACCATGGTGCACCACTCTCCAGCGATGGTAAATCGAAGACGAGGCACGGTAATCCCGTTTTACCGTTAAAATCCGGTGTCGAAAAAAGAAGGGTAAAAAACTTACGAGGCCCGATAGAGATTCGGGTTGTCCTTTTCGGGCATTAATCTATCCTTGACGGATGAAAGTGGTCAAAACCGTAGAACTCACCGTGGCCTTCGTTTTGATAGGTTATGGCTCCCGTAACTCTAAACGAGCCAGAAGTTATGGCCGTCCGAATAATCGATATCTACAGGGTGTGACATCCGTCCGAAATGGCGAAACAGTGGCGTACGACTTTTAGAAATGCGTGCATGGATTTGAAACGGAATCGTACCATGGTGCACCACTCTCCAGTGATGGTAAATCGAAGACGAGGCACGGTAATCCCGTTTTACCGTAAAAATCCGGCGTCGAAAAAATGAAGGGTAAATAACTTACGAGATCCGATTGAGATTCGGCTTGTCATTTTTGGGCATTAATCTATCCGTTGACGGCTGAAAGAAGTCAATGCCATAGAACTCACCGTGGCCTTCGTTTTCATAGGTTATGGCTCCCGTAACTCTAAACGAGCCAGAAATTATGACCGTCCGAATAATCGATATCTACAGGGTGGAACATCCGCGGTGCAAGGTGCAACATCCGTCCGAAAAGGCGAAACAGTGCCGTACGACTTTTAGAAATGCGTGCATGGATTTGAAACGGAACAGTACCATGGTGCACCACTCTCCAGCAATGGTAAATCGAAGACGAGGCACGGTAATCCCGTTTTACCGTAAAAATCCGGTGTCGAAAAAACGAAGGGTAAAAAACTTACGAGACCCGATTGAGATTCGGGTTGTCCTTTTTGGTCATTAATCTATCCGTTGACGGCTGAAAGCGGTCGTAGCCGTAGAACTCATCGTGGCCTTCATTTTGACAGGTTATGGCTCCCGTAACTCTAAACGAGCCAGAAGTTATGGCCGTCCGAATAATCGATATCTACATGGTGCAACATCCACGGTGCAAGGTGCAACATCCGTCCGAAATGGCGAAACAGTGGCGTACGTCTTTTAGAAATGCGTGCATGGATTTGAAACGGAATAGTACCATGGTGCACCACTCTCCAGCGATGGTAGATCGAAGACGTGGCACGGTAATCCCGTTTTACCGTAAAAATCCGGTATCGAAAAAACGAAGGGTAAAAAACTTACGAGACTCGATTGAGATTCGGGTAGTCCTTTTTGGGCATTAATCTATCCGTTGATGGCTGAAAGCTGTCAAAGCCGTAGAACTCACCGTGGCCTTCATTTTGACAGGTTATGGCTCCCGTAGCTCTAAACGAGCCAGAAGTTATGGCCGTCCGAATAATCGATATCTACATGGTGCAACATCCACGGTGCAAGGTGCAACATCCATCCGAAATGGCGAAACAGTGGCATACGACTTTTAGAAATGCGTGCATGGATTTGAAACGGAATAGTACCATGGTGCACCACTCTCCAGCGATGGTAAATCGAAGACGTGGCACGGTAATCCCGTTTTACCGTAAAAATCCGGTGTCGAAAAAACGAAGGGTAAAAAACTTACGAGACCCGATTGAGATTCGGATTGTCCTTTTCGGGCACTAATCTATCCGTTGATGGCTGAAAGCTGTCAAAGCCGTAGAACTCACCGTGGCCTTCATTTTGACAGGTTATGGCTCCCATAACTCTAAACGAGCCAGAAGTTATGGCCGGTCGAATAATCGATATGTACAGGGTGCAACATCCGCGGGGTAAGGTGCAACCTCCGTCCGAAATGGCGAAACAGCGTCGTACGACATTTAGAAATGCGTGCATGGATTTGAAACGGAACAGTACCACGGTGCACCACTCTCCAGCGATGGTAAATAGAAGACGAGGCACGGTAATCCCGTTTTACCGTAAAAATCCGGTGTCGAAAAAACAAAGGGTAAAAACTTATGAGACCGGATTGAGATTCGGGTTGTCCTTTTCAGCATTAATCTATCCGTTGACGGCTGAAAGTGGTCAAAGCTGTAGAACTCACCGTGGCCTTCGTTTTGACAGGTTATGGCTCCTGTAACTCTCAACGAGCCAGAAGTTATGGCCGTCCGAATAATCGATATCTACAGGGTGCAACATCCGCGGTGCAAGGTGCAACATCCGTCCGAAATGGCGAAACGGTGCCGTACGACTTTTAGAAATGCGTGCATGGATTTGAAATGGAACAGTACCATGGTGCACCACTCTCCAGCGATGGTAAATCGAAGGCGAGGCACAGTAATCCCGTTTTACCGTAAAAATCCGGTGTCGAAAAAGCGAAGGATAAAAAACTTACGAACCCCGATTGAGATTCGGGTTGTTCTTTTCGGGCATTAATCTATCCGTTGACGGCTGAAAGCTGTCAAAGCTGTAGAACTCACCGTGGCCTTCGTTTTGGCAGGTTATGGCTCCCGTAACTCTAAACTAGCCAGAAGTTATGGCCGTCCGAATAATCGATATCTACAGGGAGCAACATCCGCGGTGCAAGGTGCAACATCCGTCCGAAATGGCGAAATAGTGGCGTACGACTTTTAGAAATGCGTGCATGGATTTGAAACGAAATCGTACCATGGTGCACCACTCTCCAGCGATGGTAAATCGAAGACGAGGCACGGTAATCCCGTTTTACCGTAAAAAACCGGCGTCGAAAAAATGAAGGGTAAATAACTTACGAGATCCGATTGAGATTCGGCTTGTTCTTTTTGGGCATTAATCTATCCGTTGAAGGCTGAAAGAAGTCATTGCCATAGAACTCACCGTGGCCTTCGTTTTCATAGGTTATGGCTCCCGTAACTCTAAACGAGCCAGAAATTATGACCGTCCGAATAATCGATATCTACAGGGTGGAACATCCGCGGTGCAAGGTGCAACATCCGTCCGAAAAGGCGAAACAGTGCCGTACGACTTTTAGAAATGCGTGCATGGATTTGAAACGGAACAGTACCATGGTGCACCACTCTCCAGCAATGGTAAATCGAAGACGAGGCACGATAATCCCGTTTTACCGTAAAAATCCGGTGTCGAAAAAACGAAGGGTAAAAAACTTACGAGACCCGATTGAGATTCGGGTTGTCCTTTTTGGTCATTAATCTATTTGTTGACGGCTGAAAGCGGTCGTAGCCGTAGAACTCATCGTGGCCTTCATTTTGACAGGTTATGGCTCCCATAACTCTAAACGAGCCAGAAGTTATGGCCGTCCGAATAATCGATATCTACATGGCGCAACGTCCACGGTGCAAGGTGCAACATCCGTCCGAAATGGCGAAACAGTGGCGTACGACTTTTAGAAATGCGTGCATGGATTTGAAACGGAATAGTACCATGGTGCACCACTCTCCAGCGATGGTAAATCGAAGACGTGGCACGGTTATCCCGTTTTACCGTAAAAATCCGGTGTCGAAAAAACGAAGGGTAAAAAACTTACGAGACCCGATTGAGATTCGGGTTGTCCTTTTCGGGCATTAATCTATCCGTTGATGGCTGAAAGCTGTCAAAGCTGTAGAACTCACCGTGGCCTTCATTTTGACAGGTTATGGCTCCCGTAACTCTAAACGAGCCAGAAGTTATGGCCGTCCGAATAATCGATATCTACATGGTGCAACATCCACGGTGCAAGGTGCAACATCCGTCCGAAATGGCGAAACAGTGGCATACAACTTTTAGAAATGCGTGCATGGATTTGAAACGGAATAGTACCATGGTGCACCACTCTCCAGCGATGGTAAATCGAAGACGTGGCACGGTAATCCCGTTTTACCGTAAAAATCCGGTGTCGAAAAAACGAAGGGTAAAAAACTTACGAGACCCGATTGAGATTCGGGTTGTCCTTTTCGTGCATTAATCTATCCGTTGATGGCTGAAAGCTGTCAAAGCCGTAGAACTCACTGTGGCCTTCATTTTGACAGGTTATGGCTCCCATAACTCTAAACGAGCCAGAAGTTATGGCCGTTCGAATAATCGATATGTACAGGGTGCAACATCCGTGGGGTAAGGTGCAACATCCGTCCGAAATGGCGAAACAGCATCGTACGACGTTTAGAAATGCGTGCATGGATTTGAAACGGAACAGTACCACGGTGCACCACTCTCCAGCGATGGTAAATCGAAGACGAGGCACGGTAATCCTGTTTTACCGCAAAAATCCGGTGTCGAAAAAACAAAGGGTAAAAACTTACGAGACCGGATTGAGATTCGGGTTGTCCTTTTCAGCATTAATCTATCCGTTGACGGCTGAAAGTGGTCAAAGCTGTAGAACTCACTGTGGCCTTCGTTTTGACAGGTTATGGCTCCTGTAACTCTCAACGAGCCAGAAGTTATGGCCGTCCGAATAATCGATATCTACAGGGTGCAACATCCGCGGTGCAAGGTGCAACATCCGTCCGAAATGGCGAAACGGTGCCATACGACTTTTAGAAATGCATGCATGGATTTGAAATGGAACAGTACCATGGTGCACCACTCTCCAGCGATGGTAAATCGAAGGCGAGGCACAGTAATCCCGTTTTACCGTAAAAATCCGGTGTCGAAAAAGCGAAGGGTAAAAAACTTACGAACCCCGATTGAGATTCGGGTTGTCCTTTTCGGGCATTAATCTATCCGTTGACGGCTGAAAGCTGTCAAAGCTGTAGAACTCACCGTGGCCTTCGTTTTGGCAGGTTATGGCTCCCGTAACTCTAAACTAGCCAGAAGTTATGGCCGTCCGAATAATCGATATCTACAGGGAGCAACATCCGTGGTGCAAGGTGCAACATCCGTCCGAAATGGCGAAACAGTGGCGTACGACTTTTAGAAATGCGTGCATGGATTTGAAACGGAATAGTACCATGGTGCACCACTCTCCAGCGATGGTAAATTGAAGATGAGGCACGGTAATTCCGTTTTACCGTAAAAATCCGGCGTCGAAAAAATGAAGGGTAAATAACTTACGAGATCCTATTGAGACTCGGGTTGTTCTTTTTGGGCATTAATCTATCCTTTGACGGCTGAAAGAAGTCAATGCCATAGAACTCACCGTGGCCTTCGTTTTCATAGGTTATGGCTCCCGTAACTCTAAACGAGCCAGAAATTATGACCGTCCGAATAATCGATATCTACAGAGTGGAACATCCGCGGTGCAAGGTGCAACATCCGTCCGAAAAGGCGAAACAGTGCCGTACGACTTTTAGAAATGCGTGCATGGATTTGAAACGGTACAGTACCATGGTGCACCACTCTCCAGCGATGGTAAATCGAAGACGAGGCACGGTAATCCCGTTTTACCGTAAAAATCCGGCGTCGAAAAAATGAAGGGTAAATAACTTACGAGATCCGATTGAGATTCGGCTTGTTCTTTTTGGGCATTAATCTATCCATTGACGGCTGAAAGCGGTCGTAGCCGTAGAACTCACCGTGGCCTTCATTTTGACAGGTTATGGCTCCCGTAACTCTAAACGAGCCAGAAGTTATGGCCGTCCGAATAATCGATAACTACATGGTGCAACATCCACGGTGCAAGGTGCAACATCCGTCCGAAATGGCGAAACAGTGGCGTACGACTTTTAGAAATGCGTGCATGGATTTGAAACGGAACAGTACCATGGTGCACCACTCTCCAGCAATGGTAAATCGAAGACGAGGCACGGTAATCCCGTTTTACCGTAAAAATACGGTGTCGAAAAAACGAAGGGTAAAAAACTTACGAGACCCGATTGAGATTCGGGTTGTCCTTTTTGGTCATTAATCTATCCGTTGACGGCTGAAAGCGGTCGTAGCCGTAGAACTCATCGTGGCCTTCATTTTGACAGGTTATGGCTCCCGTAACTCTAAACGAGCCAGAAGTTATGGCCGTCCGAATAATCGATATCTACATGGTGCAACATCCACGGTGCAAGGTGCAACATCCGTCCGAAATGGCGAAACAGTGGCGTACGACTTTTAGAAATGCGTGCATGGATTTGAAATGGAATAGTACCATGGTGCACCACTTTCCAGCGATGGTAAATCGAAGACGTGGCACGGTAATCCCGTTTTACCGTAAAAATCCGGTGTCGAAAAAACGACGGGTAAAAAACTTACGAGACCCGATTGAGATTCGGGTAGTCCTTTTCGGGCATTAATCTATCCGTTGATGGCTGAAAGCTGTCAAAGCCGTAGAACTCACCGTGGCATTCATTTTGACAGGTTATGGCTCCCGTAACTCTAAACGAGCCAGAAGTTATGGCCGTCCGAATAATCGATATCTACATGGTGCAACATCCACGGTGCAAGGTGCAACATCCGTCCGAAATGGCGAAACAGTGGCATACGACTTTTAGAAATGCGTGCATGGATTTGAAACGGAATAGTACCATGGTGCACCACTCTCCAGCGATGGTAAATCGAAGACGTGGCACGGTAATCCCGTTTTACCGTAAAAATCCGGTGTCGAAAAAACGAAGGGTAAAAAACTTACGAGACCCGATTGAGATTCGGGTTGTCCTTTTCGGGCATTAATCTATCCGTTGATGGCTGAAAGCTGTCAAATCCGTAGAACTCACCGTGGCCTTCATTTTGACAGGTTATGGCTCCCATAACTCTAAACGAGCCAGAAGTTATGACCGTTCGAATAATCGATATGTACAGGGTGCAACATCCTGGGGTAAGGTGCAACATCCGTCCGAAATGGCGAAACAGCATCGTACGACATTTAGAAATGCGTGCATGGATTTGAAATGGAACAGTACCACGGTGCACCACTCTCCAGCGATGGTAAATCGAAGACGAGGCACGGTAATCCCGTTTTACCGTAAAAATCCGGTGTCGAAAAAACAAAGGGTAAAAACTTACGAGACCGGATTGAGATTCGGGTTGTCCTTTTCAGCATTAATCTATCCGTTGATGGCTGAAAGTGGTCAAAGCTGTAGAACTCACCGTGGCCTTCGTTTTGACAGGTTATGGCTCCTTTAACTCTCAACGAGCCAGAAGTTATGGCCGTCCGAATAATCGATATCTACAGGGTGCAACATCCGCGGTGCAAGGTGCAACATCCGTCCGAAATGGCGAAACGGTGCCATACGACTTTTAGAAATGCATGCATGGATTTGAAATGGAACAGTACCATGGTGCACCACTCTCCAGCGATGGTAAATCGAAGGCGAGGCACAGTAATCCCGTTTTACCGTAAAAATCCGGTGTCGAAAAAGCGAAGGGTAAAAAACTTACGAACCCCGATTGAGATTCGGGTTGTCCTTTTCGGGCATTAATCTATCCGTTGACAGCTGAAAGCTGTCAAAGCTGTAGAACTCACCGTGGCCTTCGTTTTGGCAGGTTATGGCTCCCGTAACTCTAAACTAGCCAGAAGTTATGGCCGTCCGAATAATCGATATCTACAGGGAGCAACATCCGTGGTGCAAGGTGCAACATCCGTCCGAAATGGCGAAACAGTGGCGTACGACTTTTAGAAATGCGTGCATGGATTTGAAACGGAATAGTACCATGGTGCACCACTCTCCAGCGATGGTAAATTGAAGACGAGGCACGGTAATTCCGTTTTACCGTAAAAATCCGGCGTCGAAAAAATGAAGGGTAAATAACTTACGAGATCCTATTGAGATTCGGCTTGTTCTTTTTGGGCATTAATCTATCCTTTGACGGCTGAAAGAAGTCAATGCCATAGAACTCACCGTGGCTTCGTTTTCATAGGTTATGGCTCCCGTAACTCTAAACGAGCCAGAAATTATGACCGTCCGAATAATCGATATCTACAGAGTGGAACATCCGCGGTGCAAGGTGCAACATCCGTCCGAAAAGGCGAAACAGTGCCGTACGACTTTTAGAAATGCGTGCATGGATTTGAAACGGTACAGTACCATGGTGCACCACTCTCCAGCGATGGTAAATCGAAGACGAGGCACGGTAATCCCGTTTTACCGTAAAAATCCGGCGTCGAAAAAATGAAGGGTAAATAACTTACGAGATCCGATTGAGATTCGGCTTGTTCTTTTTCGGCATTAATCTATCCGTTGACGGCTGAAAGCGGTCGTAGCCGTAGAACTCACCGTGGCCTTCATTTTGACAGGTTATGGCTCCCGTAACTCTAAACGAGCCAGAAGTTATGGCCGTCCGAATAATCGATAACTACATGGTGCAACATCCACGGTGCAAGGTGCAACATCCGTCCGAAATGGCGAAACAGTGGCGTACGACTTTTAGAAATGCGTGCATGGATTTGAAACGGAATAGTACCATGGTGCACCACTCTCCAGCAATGGTAAATCGAAGACGAGGCACGGTAATCCCGTTTTACCGTAAAAATACGGTGTCGAAAAAACGAAGGGTAAAAAACTTACGAGACCCGATTGAGATTCGGGTTGTCCTTTTTGGTCATTAATCTATCCGTTGACGGCTGAAAGCGGTCGTAGCCGTAGAACTCATCGTGGCCTTCATTTTGACAGGTTATGGCTCCCGTAACTCTAAACGAGCCAGAAGTTATGGCCGTCCGAATAATCGATATCTACATGGTGCAACATCCACGGTGCAAGGTGCAACATCCGTCCGAAATGGCGAAACAGTGGCGTACGACTTTTAGAAATACGTGCATGGATTTGAAATGGAATAGTACCATGGTGCACCACTTTCCAGCGATGGTAAATCGAAGACGTGGCACGGTAATCCCGTTTTACCGTAAAAATCCGGTGTCGAAAAAACGAAGGGTAAAAAACTTACGAGACCCGATTGAGATTCGGGTAGTCCTTTTCGGGCATTAATCTATCCGTTGATGGCTGAAAGCTATCAAAGCCGTAGAACTCACCGTGGCCTTCATTTTGACAGGTTATGGCTCCCGTAACTCTAAACGAGCCAGAAGTTATGGCCGTCCGAATAATCGATATCTACATGGTGCAACATCCACGGTGCAAGGTGCAACATCCGTCCGAAATGGTGAAACAGTGGCATACGACTTTTAGAAATGCGTGCATGGATTTGAAACGGAATAGTACCATGGTGCACCACTCTCCAGCGATGGTAAATCGAAGACGTGGCACGGTAATCCCGTTTTACCGTAAAAATCCGGTGTCGAAAAAACGAAGGGTAAAAAACTTACGAGACCCGATTGAGATTCGGATTGTCCTTTTCGGGCACTAATCTATCCGTTGATGGCTGAAAGATGTCAAAGCCGTTGAACTCACCGTGGCCTTCGTTTTGACAGGTTATGGCTCCCTTAACTCTAAACGAGCCAGAAGTTATGGCCGTCCGAATAATCGATATGTACAGGGTGCAACATCCGCGGGGTAAGGCCCAACATCCGTCCGAAATGGAGAAACAGTATCGTACGACTTTTAGAAATGCGTGCATGGATTTGAAACGGAACAGTACCACGGTGCACCACTCTCCAGCGATGGTAAATCGAAGACGAGGCACGGTAATCCCGTTTTACCGTAAAAATCCGGTGTCGAAAAAACAAAGGGTAAAAACTTACGAGACCGGATTGAGATTCGGGTTGTCCTTTTCAACATTAATCTATCCGTTGACGGCTGAAAGTGGTCAAAGCTGTAGAACTCACCGTGGCCTTCGTTTTGACAAGTTATGGCTCCTGTAACTCTCAACGAGCCAGAAGTTATGGCCGTCCGAATAATCGATATCTACAGGGTGCAACATCCGCGGTGCAAGGTGCAACATCCGTCCGAAATGGCGAAACGGTGCCGTACGACTTTTAGAAATGCGTGCATGGATTTGAAATGGAACAGTACCATGGTGCACCACTCTCCAGCGATGGTAAATCGAAGGCGAGGCACAGTAATCCCGTTTTACCGTAAAAATCCGGTGTCGAAAAAGCGAAGGGTAAAAAACTTACGAACCCCGATTGAGATTCGGGTTGTCCTTTTCGGGCATTAATCAATCCGTTGACGGCTGAAAGCTATCAAAGCTGTAGAACTCACCGTGGCCTTCGTTTTGGCAGGTTATGGCTCCCGTAACTCTAAACTAGCCAGAAGTTATGGCCGTCCGAATAATCGATATCTACAGGGAGCAACATCCGTGGTGCAAGGTGCAACATCCGTCCGAAATGGCGAAACAGTGGCGTACGACTTTTAGAAATGCGTGCATGGATTTGAAACGGAATAGTACCATGGTGCACCACTCTCCAGCGATGGTAAATTGAAGACGAGGCACGGTAATCCCGTTTTACCGTAAAAATCCAGCGTCGAAAAAATGAAGGGTAAATAACTTACGAGATCCTATTGAGATTCGGCTTGTTCTTTTTGGGCATTAATCTATCCTTTGACGGCTGAAAGAAGTCAATGCCATAGAACTCACCGTGGCCTTCGTTTTCATAGGTTATGGCTCCCGTAACTCTAAACGAGCCAGAAATTATGACCGTCCGAATAATCGATATCTACAGAGTGGAACATCCGCGGTGCAAGGTGCAACATCCGTCCGAAAAGGCGAAACAGTGCCGTACGACTTTTAGAAATGCGTGCATGGATTTGAAACGGTACAGTACCATGGTGCACCACTCTCCAGCGATGGTAAATCGAAGACGAGGCACGGTAATCCCGTTTTACCGTAAAAATCCGGCGTCGAAAAAATGAAGGGAAAATAACTTACGAGATCCGATTGAGATTCGGCTTGTTCTTTTTGGGCATTAATCTATCCGTTGACGGCTGAAAGCGGTCGTAGCCGTAGAACTCACCGTGGCCTTCATTTTGACAGGTTATGGCTCCCGTAACTCTAAACGAGCCAGACGTTAGGGCCGTCCGAATAATCGATATGTACATGGTGCAACATCCACGGTGCAAGGTGCAACATCCGTCCGAAATGGCGAAACAGTGGCGTACGACTTTTAGAAATGCGTGCATGGATTTGAAACGGAACAGTACCATGGTGCACCACTCTCCAGCAATGGTAAATCGAAGACGAGGCACGGTAATCCCGTTTTACCGTAAAAATACGGTGTCGAAAAAACGAAGGGTAAAAAACTTACGAGACCCGATTGAGATTCGGGTTGTCCTTTTTGGTCATTAATCTATCCGTTGACGGCTGAAAGCGGTCGTAGCCATAGAACTCATCGTGGCCTTCATTTTGACAGGTTATGGCTCCCGTAACTCTAAACGAGCCAGAAGTTATGGCCGTCCGAATAATCGATATCTACATGGTGCAACATCCACGGTGCAAGGTGCAACATCCGTCCGAAATGGCGAAACAGTGGCGTACGACTTTTAGAAATGCGTGCATGGATTTGAAACGGAATAGTACCATGGTGCACCACTCTCCAGCGATGGTAAATCGAAGACGTGGCACGGTAATCCCGTTTTACCGTAAAAATCCGGTGTCGAAAAAACGAAGGGTAAAAAACTTACGAGACCCGATTGAGATTCGGGTAGTCCTTTTCGGGCATTAATCTATCCGTTGATGGCTGAAAGCTGTCAAAGCCGTAGAACTCACCGTGGCCTTCATTTTGACAGGTTATGGCTCTCGTAACTCTAAACGAGCCAGAAGTTATGGCCGTCCGAATAATCGATATCTACATGGTGCAACATCCACGGTGCAAGGTGCAACATCCGTCCGAAATGGCGAAACAGTGGCATACGACTTTTAGAAATGCATGCATGGATTTGAAACGGAATAGTACCATGGTGCACCACTCTCCAGCGATGGTAAATCGAAGACGTGGCACGGTAATCCCGTTTTACCGTAAAAATCCGGTGTCGAAAAAACGAAGGGTAAAAAACTTACGAGACCCGATTGAGATTCGGGTAGTCCTTTTCGGGCATTAATCTATCCGTTGATGGATGAAAGCTGTCAAAGCCGTAGAACTCACCGTGGCCTTCATTTTGACAGGTTATGGCTCCCGTAACTCTAAACGAGCCAGAAGTTATGGCCGTCCGAATAATCGATATCTACATGGTGCAACATCCACGGTGCAAGGTGCAACATCCGTCCGAAATGGCGAAACAGTGGCGTACGACTTTTAGAAATGCATGCATGGATTTGAAACGGAATAGTACCATGGTGCACCACTCTCCAGCGATGGTAAATCGAAGACGTGGCACGGTAATCCCGTTTTACCATAAAAATCCGGTGTCGAAAAAACGAAGGGTAAAAAACTTACGAGACCCGATTGAGATTCGGGCAGTCCTTTTCGGGCATTAATCTATCCGTTGATGGCTGAAAGCTGTCAAAGCCGTAGAACTCACCGTGGCCTTCATTTTGACAGGTTATGGCTCCCGTAATTCTAAACAAGCCAGAAGTTATGGCCGTCCGAATAATCGATATCTACATGGTGCAACATCCACGGTGCAAGGTGCAACATCCGTCCGAAATGGCGAAACAGTGGCATACGACTTTTAGAAATGCGTGCATGGATTTGAAACGGAATAGTACCATGGTGCACCACTCTCCAGCGATGGTAAATCGAAGACGTGGCACGGTAATCCCGTTTTACCGTAAAAATCCGGTGTCGAAAAAACGAAGGGTAAAAAACTTACGAGACCCGATTGAGATTCGGGTTGTCCTTTTCGGGCATTAATCTATCCGTTGATGGCTGAAAGCTGTCAAAGCCGTAGAACTCACCGTGGCCTTCCTTTTGACAGGTTATGGCTCCCATAACTCTAAACGAGCCAGAAGTTATGGCCGGTCGAATAATCGATATGTACAGGGTGCAACATCCGCGGGGTAAGGTGCAACATCCGTCCGAAATGGCGAAACAGCGTCGTACGACATTTAGAAATGCGTGCATGGATTTGAAACGGAACAGTACCACGGTGCACCACTCTCCAGCGATGGTAAATCGAAGACGAGGCACGGTAATCCCGTTTTACCGTAAAAATCCGGTGTCGAAAAAACAAAGGGTAAAAACTTACGAGACCGGATTGAGATTCGCGTTGTCCTTTTCAGCATTAATCTATCCGTTGACGGCTGAAAGTGGTCAAAGCTGTAGAACTCACCGTGGCCTTCGTTTTGACAGGTTATGGCTCCTGTAACTCTCAACGAGCCAGAAGTTATGGCCGTCCGAATAATCGATATCTACAGGGTGCAACATCCGCGGTGCAAGGTGCAACATCCGTCCGAAATGGCGAAATGGTGCCGTACGACTTTTAGAAATGCGTGCATGGATTTGAAATGGAACAGTACCATGGTGCACCACTCTCCAGCGATGGTAAATCGAAGGCGAGGCACAGTAATCCCGTTTTACCGTAAAAATCCGGTGTCGAAAAAGCGAAGGGTAAAAAACTTACGAACCCCGATTGAGATTCGGGTTGTCCTTTTCGGGCATTAATCTATCCGTTGACGGCTGAAAGCTATCAAAGCTGTAGAACTCACCGTGGCCTTCGTTTTGGCTGGTTATGGCTCCCGTAACTCTAAACTAGCCAGAAGTTATGGCCGTCCGAATAATCGATATCTACAGGGAGCAACATCCGCGGTGCAAGGTGCAACATCCGTCCGAAATGGCGAAACAGTTGTAACGACCCGTATTTTTACGTGTCGATAAATCGTAGAATTTACAGGTTGTTAGTGTTGTTTGTGTTGCTTCTAGCTTGAGTCGTTTAGAAGTTAACCCGGGTACAAGTGATGAGTCGTGACCGACTCATAGGGGACCGACTCAAGGAGGGGTAGCGGTTTAAAGTGTTGGCCGAGATAAGGATGGACCGACTCAAGAAGTTAGGCGACTCATAGGATGACCGACTCATAGAGGGCCGAGATAAGAAGTGTGGCCGAGTCAACGAGTTACGACTCATAGGGTTTGCCGAGTTAAGGAGTTAACGGGTTAAGGGTGTAGCGACTTAAGGGGTTTAGGCTTAGGTCGTGGGTAATGAGTCGGCAGGGTTTTGAGTCGTAGGGCCTGATGAGTCGTGAGTCGGCATCATAGTTGAGTCGTGAGTGTGTATTGTTGAGTCGTCGTACGACTTAGGACTTGGGGAAAACGCGGCAGTGTCTTAGGTCGGAGGCTTTTAGGTCGTGACCGACTTATGTTGAGTCGGCACTGGTCTTGAGTCGTGAGTCGGTAGGTGTTGAGTCGGTTTGGGTTTGAGTCGTATGACCTTGTGCCTTGGTGTATTGAGTCGTTAGGTCTTTGAGTCGGTAGAATTTAAGTCGGCATCTGGGTTAGTGTTAAGTCGGCAGTATATGTTGTATAGTTAAGTCGCAGGGTCGGCTGTGCTAGGTCGTGAGTCGGCAGGAGATGAGTCGTGGACGACTCATGATGAGTCGGGACCGACTCATGGGGCGACGACTCAGGGAGGTTCCAGCCTATAAATAGAGGGGTTCGGCTCACTTTTTGGCACCAGATTTCGAAGCGACGAAGTGCTGCCATTTTGGAAACTCGACTACAGTATTTTCTTCACTTCTTTCTCTACTTCTATCAAGTGCTAACATCCATTGAAGATTGAAGATCAAGATCAAAGATCAAGAGCCAAAGTTGAAGATTTTCATCCGTTTGAGCTAGATTTCATCGATTGAGACGAGATATTGCCGGATCAAGCCTTGATCTTCGCTGTCCAGATCTGAAGTGTTTAGTTTTTTAGGTTGTTTTGGTGATTTGGTGAGTGGTAGTTATCTCTCACGCGGATCCAAAGGAGTATATTGGATTGGTGGCATGTTTGGGTGTTAAAGTTAGAGATTTCATGCATTTTTCTTAGATCGAAGTCTAGATCCATGGTTTTTGAAGATGTTTACTTATGCAAGTTAGTTTAACAAGTATTAGAGACAAAACCCATGTTTTATATTTGATAGATCTATGCTAAAAACCATGATTTCACATATGTTGGACTTTTGCTCGTTTATTTACGAAATTGCCATTATAGTTGATATTGCTTAAATTGCTTAATAGATCTTGTTTGAATGATTGATTATTTGAATGTATGATTGATTTGATTGTTTCCAAGTTAGCTAGTAGTTGATTTGGAACAAGATGATGAAAGAGGATTCAAAAGCTATGGAAGAAGGCTCTTGAATGGTGAAAGCTGCTTAAGGCATATGTAGCGGATGTTGAAGCTCATATGTATAGATTGGATGATGTTGAGATGTGACTTTGCCATGATTTGATGAGGCAAACCATGTTGTTGAGTTGAGACTTTGCTTTGATGCGATGAAGCGAAGTATGATGTGAGTCTTGGCTTAATCCAAGCAGGGATCATTCCAAGCATGTTGATAACTTGAAGAGTAGTTCAAGTTGGTTGATAATGGATTGTTCAAGAGGTAGCTTGAGCTTGTATGAGGATAGTCGTCAAGAAGGATGGCTAGGAGGCTTGGATCTCGTCGTTGTTGAAGGTTCTAGCATGCTCAAAAGCAAGAGTACATGGGGCGCCCATAACGACTACAGGTAGGTAGTCGGGACACCCAAAAGACTACAGGTAGGTAGTTGAGTACTCTGGGCAAAGTAGATAAGTCCTAGGCACAAGGCAGTGTGCGGAGTTATGGTTAGAACCGGGGTTACCATTAGCCCTTGACAGGTGGTCATTCAACTAACGGTGAAATCAAGGCAAAGTTAACAGTGATAGCCAGAGTCATGGATGTTTGGTTGTATCATCATTCGGTCTCAAGAGCGGTGTTTTCTGGGTGCTTATCTGATCTTGGTTTAGGCCTTGGGGGTTTGTATTTGGAAAACATCGACCTTGACTCGAGTGATAATTACTTTACTTTAATTGCCTGCTGTGTTATGCCTGCTTCTCCTTAGTGTGTGTCTGGGGGCTATCACTGTAGAAAGAGGTGGAGTGGGATGGTTTGGTTCCTATTCCTTTTATCCTTTATGCTCTTTTGGTATGTTTGATAGTTAATTTACTGCTCACTAAGACTTTGTCTGACTCAAGGTTTTATGTCTCCTCTTATTACCTTGGGCTGTTCATCCATGTTTGGGATGGGCAGACTAGGTAGCAGGTGACAGGTGCTGTGCTAGGAGTTCTACGCTGAAGATGACGAAGACGAGCAGGAGGCTTTGCATATTAGTTTTCTTACTATATGTACTGGGTATCCGCTGCTGTATTTGGTTGAGTGATTTGTAGTGGGGCTTTCATGTATGGATTTGAGTAGATGATTGTATGAAACTACTGTGATGCTTATATGATGATGTTCTGTTCTATGGAGCTTCACTATATTATATTTCTCAATTGTATTTTATCCATGCGCTGTGAGTTATGCGATAGAGATTCTTTTGTTTTGTTTTACCCTGACTATCGTCCATGGCTGCCTGGCACACCTTTCAGCGCATTATTTCCTTGTTTTGGTGCGGGAGTCATGGGCGGTCGTCACATTTGGTATCAGAGCTTTGGTTAATCGATTTTAGCCAACGCTCGCTGATGTAACTACGTAAGAGAGACGTAATTGTAATTTGATGGATGATTACTATATATAATATAGTAGTTTAGAAGGGTTTGAACTCCTTATGCAGTTGTTTCTTAAGGTGTTCTAATCATTCTTATTTACAGATATTAAGGATGAGTCGAAGTGAGAGACAAGCTGCGAGGGGTAGCCGTGATGCTAGGGAAGCTGTTGATTATGCTCCTATGTTTGAGGCCATGATGACTTCAATCATGAGGAGAATACCAGCTTCAGGATCATCTGTGGATGTGGGAGTTCAAGTCCAAGCTCCGAGACCGGTGGATTTTGCCAAGCTTTGCAAGGATTATACTGCTCTTGGAGGGAAAGTTTTCTTGGGGACGGAGTCGACTATTGAGGTGCAGAGATGGATTGATGCTTGCAAAAGAATCTTTGGTGACTTAGGGATTGAGGATGCAACTAAGAGGAAGCTTGCATCGAGACAGCTTCAGGGAAGAGCTGCTGATTGGTGGAATTCTATTACCATCGATACTCCAGAAGAAGAGATTACTTGGGAGCAATTCCAAGTTAGATTTGAAGCTAAGTTCATCTCTACTTCCCAGAAATCTGTCTTGTTTAAGAGGTTTGTGGAGCTCAAGCAAGGGGGAAGGCCTGTTCTTGAGTACATTTCTGAGTTTGAAGCTTTGTCTAAGTATGCCAGATCGTATATTGATTCTCCCTACCAGAAGAATGAAAAGTTTGTGACTGGTCTGGATGCTTATCTTGGGAGGCAGTTAGTGGATCATCTGGACGATCCATTTGAGAAGCTTGTGGAAAAAGCTCTTAGGCATGAGAGTTTGTTTCCTAGGGAAAGTTCTGTCGTTTCTGTAACCAGGGAAGGATCTAAACCACAGCAGAGTGGCAATAAGAAGAGGAAACAACAGCAACAGAAGGGTAAGGATGGCCAGAAGAAGCCGAAGAGCGAAATGACTTGCTATAACTGCCAGCAGAAGGGCCATCTTTACAAAGATTGTAAGAATCCCAAAGTGCCGGGAAAGTGTTACAACTGTGATAAGCTGGGACATATCAAGAAGGATTGTCCAGAACCGAGGAAAGATAGGCAGGTTGTGCAAGCCTATGCTTTGGGGGCTGTTCCATCGTCTTCGAAAGCTCCTACTGCTGAAGAGAAGGGGAAGAGTGTGGTTGTTCAAGGTACTCTTTCTATTTGTGGTGTTCCAGTTAGAGTGTTGTTTGATACTGGAGCGTCGCATTCTTTTGTTTGTGATGATTTGGTAAGCCGGTTAGGTATGAAACCGGATATTGTTGGTAGGCCATTGGTTGTGACTAATCCGGTAGGGGGTTCGTTATGTTTGTGTATGTTATGTCGTGGTCTAGTTGTGTCGAGTCATGATTGCTCGTTTGTTTGTGATTGCTTTGTTCTGAACTTTGCGGGGTTCGGAATTATTTTGGGTATGGACTGGCTTAGGAAGTATGCGGCTAGGATTGATTGTGAGAGGCTTGAGGTGACAGTCGGGAATGTGGAAGGGCGAAAGGTTGTGATACGATGTAAGCATGAAGAAGGCGTCTTCATGAGCTTCATGTATTCGCTAGTTGTTCCACGGGATGGACTGTCATCGGTGCCTATTGTGAATGAGTTTGAGGATGTCTTTGAGGAAGTCAAAGGGTTGCCGCCGCATAGGGAGATCGAGTTTCGTATCGATCTAGTTGAGGGAGCCAGACCTGTTGTGATGCCTCTTAGGCGGATGGCACCGAGGGAGCAGCAAGAGCTGAAGGTGCAAGTTGATGACCTTTTTCGGAAAGGATTCATTCGGAGAAGTGTGTCCGAATGGGGTGCGCCAGTTGTGTTCGCAACCAAAGCGGATGGATCGTTGAGGTTGTGTGTGGATTATCGTGAGCTGAATAAGGTGACTAAGAAGAACAAGTATCCATTGCCGAGAATAGATGACTTGTTTGATCAGCTTCACGAGGCTAAGGTGTTTTCTCAGATGGATTTGGCAACGGGATTTCACCAGTTGAGAGTGGCAAAGGATAGTGTGCCGAAGACTGCTTTCAGAACACCATCCGGGTTTTATGAGTGGCTGGTAATGCCGTTTGGGTTGACTAACGCGCCAGCATATTTTGTGGATCTTATGAATAGAGTGTTCAGAGATCAGTTGAATAAGTTCGTGCTTGTGTTCGTGGATGATATTTTGGTTTATTCCAGAACTGAGGAAGAGCACAAGACGCACTTGAGGATTGTTTTAGGAATCTTACGGAAACATCAGCTGAAGGCTAAGTTTTCGAAGTGTCACTTCTGGAAGAGTGAAGTGAGGTTCTTAGGCCATGTTATCTCTGGAAATGGCATAGCGGTTGATCCCGCTAAGGTGGCAGCAATCCAGGATTGGATTAGACCTAAGAATGCATCCGATGTGAGAAGTTTTCTTGGATTAGCAGGATATTATCGACGGTTTATCAAAGACTTTTCCAAGATAGCTGCACCGTTAACAGGGTTGACGAAGAAGAACCAAGTGTTCAGATGGGATGATAAGTGTGAGCAAGCTTTCGTAATCCTGAAAGAACGACTGACAAGTGCTCCTGTTTTGACTATTCCGAGTGGGAATGATGAGATGGTGGTTTACACCGATGCATGTGGCACTGGACTAGGAGCGGTGCTAATGCAGAAGGATAAAGTTGTTGCGTATGCTAGTCGACAACTGAAGCCGCATGAAAGGAATTATCCGACTCATGATTTGGAGTTAGCGGCGATTGTGTTTGCTTTGAAGATGTGGAGACACTATCTATTGGGAGTTAGATTCGAGCTGTTTACAGATCATAAGTCGTTGAAGTATCTGTTTTCCCAAAAGGATTTGAATCTTCGACAGCAAAGGTGGCTAGAGTTCTTAGCATCGTATGATTTTGGTATAGCCTATACTCCAGGGAAAGGTAACGCAGTGGCTGATGCGTTAAGTCGAAGACATGCAGGATTGGGAGCCATGTTTTCGGAATGGAAGAGTCTTGAGTATTTGGCTGGATTTGATTTCAGGCCTAGATGTGAATTGGAACCTGAGATGTTGGCAAACTTATCGATAAGGCCTACTCTTGTGGAAAGAATTGGCGAGAGGCAAAGGAGAGATGATAAGCTTATCAAGATTATCCGTGATTTGGAATCCGGATTGGATCCAGAAAAGGATAAAGGATTTGAAGTCGATCGAGAGGGTTGGCTTCGAAAGCAAGGGCGACTAGTTGTTTCCGATGTAGATGGATTGAGAGATGAAATTCTGAGGGAGAGTCATCACTCGAAGTTGACAATTCATCCAGGCGGAAATAAGATGTATCGGGATATGAAAAGATCCTACTACTGGGAAGGTATGAAGAAGGATGTTGGAGATTTTATTTCCAAGTGTATGAATTGCCAGTTGGTGAAGGCTGAGCAGAAGAAGCCCAGTGGATTGCTTCAGCCATTGGAGGTTCCTACATGGAAGTGGGAGCAAGTGTCGATGGATTTTATTGATGGTCTACCTAGGACAAGAGCAGGGAATGAAGGGATTTGGGTCATTGTAGATCGTTTGACCAAGAGTGCAAGGTTCATTCCTGTTCGATCGACTAGGACTGCATCGAAGTTGGCTGAATTATATGTGAAGTGGATAGTTCGTTTCCATGGTGTTCCGAAGAGTATAGTGAGCGATCGAGATCCATTGTTCACTAGTAGATTTTGGAAGAGCTTCCAGGAAGTTTTGGGAACTGAGTTGTGTTTGAGTACAGCTTATCACCCTCAAACAGATGGTCAGACTGAGAGAGTCAACCGAGTTTTGGAAGATCTTCTTAGGGCATGTGTTTTGGACTTCGGAGGATCATGGGAAGATCACCTTCATTTGGTGGAGTTTGCTTATAACAACAGTTATCAGTCGAGTATTGGTATGGCACCATATGAGGCATTGTATGGAAGACCGTGTAACTCCCCGACATGTTGGTTGGAAACTGGAGAAAAGCTGATACTTGGGCCAGAGATGATTCGACAGACTTCAGATTGTATAGAGATCATTCGGCAACGAATGAAGGCAGCCCAAGATCGTCAGAAAAGTTATGCCGATAATCGTCGTAAGGATTTGGAATTCGACGTAGGTGATATGGTTTTTGTGAAGATTTCTCCTCTGAAGAGTGTCATTAGATTCGGGAAGAAAGGAAAGTTAACTCCGAGATTTGTTGGACCATTCCCGATTATCGAGCGTATTGGAAAGCTCGCTTATAGATTGGAGTTACCGGAAAAGATGGCGGGTGTGCACAGTGTTTTTCATGTATCTTATCTACGGAAGTATATGCACGACCCAACTACGGTGGTTTCTGCTGATAGCTGTGAAGACTTGGAGGTTGATCCAGTTGTTTCGAGACCTCGTAAGCCGCTTCGTATTGTTGAAACCGATACGAAACAGCTTAGGAGGAAGACGATTACGTTGCTCAAGGTACAATGGAGTGATGATGTTAACGACTGTACGTGGGAGAAGGAAGAGAGGATGAAGGCAGCTCATCCCGAACTCTTCGAGGTATGGCCCTAAAGTGTCGTGACATCTCATGAATTTGTAGCTTGTTCTAAGTCTTAGAATTCTGCATGCTAGGTTAGAATTGGTTGCATGGATTGTTGATTGCCATGGATGATAGGCATGCGGAATAATTTTGATTGCTGTTGTTTGCTTGGAATTTCGGGGGCGAAATTCCTAAGGGGGAGAGAATGTAACGACCCGTATTTTTACGTGTCGATAAATCGTAGAATTTACAGGTTGTTAGTGTTGTTTGTGTTGCTTCTAGCTTGAGTCGTTTAGAAGTTAACCCGGGTACAAGTGATGAGTCGTGACCGACTCATAGGGGACCGACTCAAGGAGGGGTAGCGGTTTAAAGTGTTGGCCGAGATAAGGATGGACCGACTCAAGAAGTTAGGCGACTCATAGGATGACCGACTCATAGAGGGCCGAGATAAGAAGTGTGGCCGAGTCAACGAGTTACGACTCATAGGGTTTGCCGAGTTAAGGAGTTAACGGGTTAAGGGTGTAGCGACTTAAGGGGTTTAGGCTTAGGTCGTGGGTAATGAGTCGGCAGGGTTTTGAGTCGTAGGGCCTGATGAGTCGTGAGTCGGCATCATAGTTGAGTCGTGAGTGTGTATTGTTGAGTCGTCGTACGACTTAGGACTTGGGGAAAACGCGGCAGTGTCTTAGGTCGGAGGCTTTTAGGTCGTGACCGACTTATGTTGAGTCGGCACTGGTCTTGAGTCGTGAGTCGGTAGGTGTTGAGTCGGTTTGGGTTTGAGTCGTATGACCTTGTGCCTTGGTGTATTGAGTCGTTAGGTCTTTGAGTCGGTAGAATTTAAGTCGGCATCTGGGTTAGTGTTAAGTCGGCAGTATATGTTGTATAGTTAAGTCGCAGGGTCGGCTGTGCTAGGTCGTGAGTCGGCAGGAGATGAGTCGTGGACGACTCATGATGAGTCGGGACCGACTCATGGGGCGACGACTCAGGGAGGTTCCAGCCTATAAATAGAGGGGTTCGGCTCACTTTTTGGCACCAGATTTCGAAGCGACGAAGTGCTGCCATTTTGGAAACTCGACTACAGTATTTTCTTCACTTCTTTCTCTACTTCTATCAAGTGCTAACATCCATTGAAGATTGAAGATCAAGATCAAAGATCAAGAGCCAAAGTTGAAGATTTTCATCCGTTTGAGCTAGATTTCATCGATTGAGACGAGATATTGCCGGATCAAGCCTTGATCTTCGCTGTCCAGATCTGAAATGTTTAGTTTTTTAGGTTGTTTTGGTGATTTGGTGAGTGGTAGTTATCTCTCACGCGGATCCAAAGGAGTATATTGGATTGGTGGCATGTTTGGGTGTTAAAGTTAGAGATTTCATGCATTTTTCTTAGATCGAAGTCTAGATCCATGGTTTTTGAAGATGTTTACTTATGCAAGTTAGTTTAACAAGTATTAGAGACAAAACCCATGTTTTATATTTGATAGATCTATGCTAAAAACCATGATTTCACATATGTTGGACTTTTGCTCGTTTATTTACGAAATTGCCATTATAGTTGATATTGCTTAAATTGCTTAATAGATCTTGTTTGAATGATTGATTATTTGAATGTATGATTGATTTGATTGTTTCCAAGTTAGCTAGTAGTTGATTTGGAACAAGATGATGAAAGAGGATTCAAAAGCTATGGAAGAAGGCTCTTGAATGGTGAAAGCTGCTTAAGGCATATGTAGCGGATGTTGAAGCTCATATGTATAGATTGGATGATGTTGAGATGTGACTTTGCCATGATTTGATGAGGCAAACCATGTTGTTGAGTTGAGACTTTGCTTTGATGCGATGAAGCGAAGTATGATGTGAGTCTTGGCTTAATCCAAGCAGGGATCATTCCAAGCATGTTGATAACTTGAAGAGTAGTTCAAGTTGGTTGATAATGGATTGTTCAAGAGGTAGCTTGAGCTTGTATGAGGATAGTCGTCAAGAAGGATGGCTAGGAGGCTTGGATCTCGTCGTTGTTGAAGGTTCTAGCATGCTCAAAAGCAAGAGTACATGGGGCGCCCATAACGACTACAGGTAGGTAGTCGGGACACCCAAAAGACTACAGGTAGGTAGTTGAGTACTCTGGGCAAAGTAGATAAGTCCTAGGCACAAGGCAGTGTGCGGAGTTATGGTTAGAACCGGGGTTACCATTAGCCCTTGACAGGTGGTCATTCAACTAACGGTGAAATCAAGGCAAAGTTAACAGTGATAGCCAGAGTCATGGATGTTTGGTTGTATCATCATTCGGTCTCAAGAGCGGTGTTTTCTGGGTGCTTATCTGATCTTGGTTTAGGCCTTGGGGGTTTGTATTTGGAAAACATCGACCTTGACTCGAGTGATAATTACTTTACTTTAATTGCCTGCTGTGTTATGCCTGCTTCTCCTTAGTGTGTGTCTGGGGGCTATCACTGTAGAAAGAGGTGGAGTGGGATGGTTTGGTTCCTATTCCTTTTATCCTTTATGCTCTTTTGGTATGTTTGATAGTTAATTTACTGCTCACTAAGACTTTGTCTGACTCAAGGTTTTATGTCTCCTCTTATTACCTTGGGCTGTTCATCCATGTTTGGGATGGGCAGACTAGGTAGCAGGTGACAGGTGCTGTGCTAGGAGTTCTACGCTGAAGATGACGAAGACGAGCAGGAGGCTTTGCATATTAGTTTTCTTACTATATGTACTGGGTATCCGCTGCTGTATTTGGTTGAGTGATTTGTAGTGGGGCTTTCATGTATGGATTTGAGTAGATGATTGTATGAAACTACTGTGATGCTTATATGATGATGTTCTGTTCTATGGAGCTTCACTATATTATATTTCTCAATTGTATTTTATCCATGCGCTGTGAGTTATGCGATAGAGATTCTTTTGTTTTGTTTTACCCTGACTATCGTCCATGGCTGCCTGGCACACCTTTCAGCGCATTATTTCCTTGTTTTGGTGCGGGAGTCATGGGCGGTCGTCACAACAGTGGCGTACGACTTTTAGAAATGCGTGCATGGATTTGAAACGGAATCGTACCATGGTGCACCACTCTCCAGCGATGGTAAATCGAAGACGAGGCACGGTAATCCCGTTTTACCGTAAAAATCCGGCGTCGAAAAAATGAAGGGTAAATAACTTACGATATCCGATTGAGATTCGGCTTGTTCTTTTTGGGCATTAATCTATCCGTTGACGGCTGAAAGAAGTCAATGCCATAGAACTCACCGTGGCCTTCGTTTTCACAGGTTATGGCTCCCGTAACTCCAAACGAGCCAGAAATTATGACCGTCCGAATAATCGATATCTACAGGGTGGAACATCCGCGGTGCAAGGTGCAACATCCGTCCGAAAAGGCGAAACAGTGCCGTACGACTTTTAGAAATGCGTGCATGGATTTGAAACGGAACAGTACCATGGTGCACCACTCTCCAGCAATGGTAAATCGAAGACGAGGCACGATAATCCCGTTTTACCGTAAAAATCCGGTGTCGAAAAAACGAAGGGTAAAAAACTTACGAGACCCGATTGAGATTCGGGTTGTCCTTTCTGGTCATTAATCTATCCGTTGACGGCTGAAAGCGGTCGTAGCCGTAGAACTCATCGTGGCCTTCATTTTGACAGGTTATGGCTCCCGTAACTCTAAACGAGCCAGAAGTTATGGCCGTCCGAATAATCGATATCTACATGGTGCAACATCCACGGTGCAAGGTGCAACATCCGTCCGAAATGGCGAAACAGTGGCGTACGACTTTTAGAAATGCGTGCATGGATTTGAAACGGAATAGTACCGTGGTGCACCACTCTCCAGCGATGGTAAATCGAAGACGTGGCACGGTAATCCCGTTTTACCGTAAAAATCCGGTGTCGAAAAAACGAAGGGTAAAAAACTTACGAGACCCGATTGAGATTCGGGTTGTCCTTTTCGGGCATTAATCTATCCGTTGATGGCTGAAAGCTGTCAAAGCCGTAGAACTCACCGTGGCCTTCATTTTGACAGGTTATGGCTCCCGTAACTCTAAACGAGCCAGAAGTTATGGCCGTCCGAATAATCGATATCTACATGGTGCAACATCCACGGTGCAAGGTGCAACATCCGTCCGAAATGGCGAAACAGTGGCATACGACTTTTAGAAATCCGTGCATGGATTTGAAACGGAATAGTACCATGGTGCACCACTCTCCAGCGATGGTAAATCGAAGACGTGGCACGGTAATCCCGTTTTACCGTAAAAATCCGGTGTCGAAAAAACGAAGGGTAAAAAACTTACGAGACCCGATTGAGATTCGGGTTGTCCTTTTCGGGCATTAATCTATCCGTTGATGGCTGAAAGCTGTCAAAGCCGTAGAACTCACCGTGGCCTTCATTTTGACAGGTTATGGCTCCCATAACTCTAAACGAGCCAGAAGTTATGGCCGTTCGAATAATCGATATGTACAGGGTGCAACATCCGCGGGGTAAGGTGCAACATCCGTCCGAAATGGCGAAACAGCGTCGTACGACATTTAGAAATGCGTGCATGGATTTGAAACGGAACAGTACCACGGTGCACCACTCTCCAGCGATGGTAAATCGAAGACGAGGCACGGTAATCCCGTTTTACCGTAAAAATCCGGTGTCGAAAAAACAAAGGGTAAAAACTTACGAGACCGGATTGAGATTCGGGTTGTCCTTTTCAGCATTAATCTATCCGTTGACGGCTGAAAGTGGTCAAAGCTGTAGAACTCACCGTGGCCTTCGTTTTGACAGGTTATGGCTCCTGTAACTCTCAACGAGCCAGAAGTTATGGCCGTCCGAATAATCGATATCTACAGGGTGCAACATCCGCGGTGCAAGGTGCAACATCCGTCCGAAATGGCGAAATGGTGCCGTACGACTTTTAGAAATGCGTGCATGGATTTGAAATGGAACAGTACCATGGTGCACCACTCTCCAGCGATGGTAAATCGAAGGCGAGGCACAGTAATCCCGTTTTACCGTAAAAATCCGGTGTCGAAAAAGCGAAGGGTAAAAAACTTACGAACCCCGATTGAGATTCGGGTTGTCCTTTTCGGGCATTAATCTATCCGTTGACGGCTGAAAGCTGTCAAAGCTGTAGAACTCACCGTGGCCTTCGTTTTGGCAGGTTATGGCTCCCGTAACTCTAAACTAGCCAGAAGTTATGGCCGTCCGAATAATCGATATCTACAGGGAGCAACATCCGTGGTGCAAGGTGCAACATCCGTCCGAAATGGCGAAACAGTGGCGTACGACTTTTAGAAATGCGTGCATGGATTTGAAACGGAATAGTACCATGGTGCACCACTCTCCAGCGATGGTAAATTGAAGACGAGGCACGGTAATCCCGTTTTACCGTAAACATCCGGCGTCGAAAAAATGAAGGGTAAATAACTTACGAGATCCGATTGAGATTCGGCTTGTTCTTTTTGGGCATTAATCTATCATTTGACGGCTGAAAGAAGTCAATGCCATAGAACTCACCGTGGCCTTCGTTTTCATAGGTTATGGCTCCCGTAACTCTAAACGAGCCAGAAATTATGACCGTCCGAATAATCGATATCTACAGAGTGGAACATCCGCGGTGCAAGGTGCAACATCCGTCCGAAAAGGCAAAACAGTGTCGTACGACTTTTAGAAATGCGTGCATGGATTTGAAACGGTACAACACCATGGTGCACCACTCTCCAGCAATGGTAAATCGAAAACGAGGCACGGTAATCCGGTTTTACCGTAAAAATCCGGTGTCGAAAAAACGAAGGGTAAAAAACTTACGAGACCCGATTGAGATTCGGGTTGTTCTTTTTGGTCATTAATCTATCCGTTGACGGCTGAAAGCGGTCGTAGCCGTAGAACTCACCGTGGCCTTCATTTTGACAGGTTATGGCTCCCGTAACTCTAAACGAGCCAGAAGTTATGGCCGTCCGAATAATCGATATCTACATGGTGCAACATCCACGGTGCAAGGTGCAACATCCGTCCGAAATGGCGAAACAGTGGCGTACGACTTTTAGAAATGCGTGCATGGATTTGAAATGGAATAGTACCATGGTGCACCACTCTCCAGCGATGGTAAATCGAAGACGTGGCACGGTAATCCCGTTTTACCGTAAAAATCCGGTGTCGAAAAAACGAAGGGTAAAAAACTTACGAGACCCGATTGAGATTCGGGTTGTCCTTTTCGGGCATTAATTTATCCGTTGATGGCTGAAAGCTGTCAAAGCCGTAGAACTCACCGTGGCCTTCATTTTAACAGGTTATGGCTCCCGTAACTCTAAACGAGCCAGAAGTTATGGTCGTTCGAATAATCGATATGTACAGGTTGCAACATCCGCGGGGTAAGGTGCAACATCCGTCCGAAATGGCGAAACAGCGTCGTACGACATTTAGAAATGCGTGCATGGATTTGAAACGGAACTGAACCACGGTGCACCACTCTCCAGCGATGGTAAATCGAAGACGAGGCACGGTAATCCCGTTTTACCGTAAAAATCCGGTGTCGAAAAAACAAAGGGTAAAAACTTACGAGACCGGATTGAGATTCGGGTTTTCCTTTTCAGCATTAATCTATCCGTTGACGGCTGAAAGTGGTCAAAGCTGTAGAACTCACCGTGGCCTTCGTTTTGACAGGTTATGGCTCCTGTAACTCTCAACGAGCCAGAAGTTATGGCCGTCCGAATAATCGATATCTACAGGGTGCAACATCCGCGGTGCAAGGTGCAACATCCGTCCGAAATGGCGAAACGGTGCCGTACGACTTTTAGAAATGCGTGCATGGATTTGAAATGGAACATTACCATGGTGCACCACTCTCCAGCGATGGTAAATCGAAGGCGAGGCACAGTAATCCCGTTTTACCGTAAAAATCCGGTGTCGAAAAAGTGAAGGGTAAAAAACTTACGAACCCCGATTGAGATTCGGGTTGTCCTTTTCGGGCATTAATCTATCCGTTGATGGCTGAAAGCTGTCAAAGCTGTAGAACTCACCGTGGCCTTCGTTTTGGCAGGTTATGGCTCCCGTAACTCTAAACTAGCCAGAAGTTATGGTCGTCCGAATAATCGATATCTACAGGGAGCAACATCCGCGGTGCAAGGTGCAACATCCGTCCGAAATGGCGAAACAGTGGCGTACGACTTTTAGAAATGCGTGCATAGATTTGAAACGAAATAGTACCATGGTGCACCACTCTCCAGCGATGGTAAATCGAAGACGAGGCACGGTAATCCCGTTTTACCGTAAAAATCCGGTGTCGAAAAAAGGAAGGGTAAAAAACTTACGAGGCCCGATTGAGATTCGGGTTGTCCTTTTCGGGCATTAATCTATCCGTTGACGGATGAAAGCTGTTGAAGCCGTAGAACTCTGGCCTTCATTTTGACGGGTTATGGCTCCCGTAACTCTAAACGAGCCAGAAATTATGGTCGTCCGAATAATCGATATCTACATGGTGCAACATCCGCGGTGCAAGGTGCGACATCCGTCCGAAATGGAGAAACAGTGGCGTACGACTTTTAGAAATGCGTACATGGATTTGAAATGGAACAGTACCATGGTGCACCACTCTCCAGTGATGGTAAATCGAAGACGAGGCACGGTAATCCCGTTTTACCGTAAAAATCCGGTGTCGAAAAAACGAAGGGTAAAAAACTTACGAGACCCGATTGAGATTCGGGTTGTCCTTTTTGGGCATTAATCTATCCGTTGATGGCTGAAAGCTGTCAAAGCCGTAGAACTCACCGTGGCCTTCGTTTTGACAGGTTATGGCTCCCGTAACTCGAAACGAGCCAGAAGTTATGGCCGTCCGATTAATCGATATGTACAGGGTGCAACATCCGCGGGGTAAGGTGCAACATCCGTCCGAAATGGCGAAACAGCGTCGTACGACTTTTAGAAATGCGTGCATGGTTTGAAACGGAACAGTACCACGGTGCACCACTCTCCAGCGATGGTAAATCGAAGACGAGGCACGGTAATCCCGTTTTACCGTAAAAATCCGGTGTCGAAAAAACAAAGGGTAAAAACTTACGAGACCGGATTGAGATTCGGGTTGTCCTTTTCAGGCATTAATCTATCCGTTGACGGCTGAAAGTGGTCAAAGCCGTAAAACTCACCGTGGCCTTCGTTTTGATAGGTTATGGCTCCTGTAACTCAAAACGAGCCAGAAGTTATGGCCGTCCGAATAATCGATATCTACAGGGTGCAACATCCGCGGTGCAAGGTGCAACATCCGTCCGAAATGGCGAAACGGTGCCGTACGACTTTCAGAAATGCGTGCATGGATTTGAAATGGAACAGTACCATGGTGCACTACTCTCCAGCGATGGTAAATCGAAGGCGAGGCACAGTAATCCCGTTTTACCGTAAAAATCCGGTGTCGAAAAAGCGAAGGGTAAAAAACTTACGAACCCCGATTGAGATTCGGGTTGTCCTTTTCGGGCATTAATCTATCCGTTGACGGCTGAAAGCAGTCAAAGCTGTAGAACTCACCGTGGCCATCGTTTTGGCAGGTCATGGCTCCCGTAACTCTAAGCTAGCCAGAAGTTATGGTCGTCCGAATAATCGATATCTACAGGGTGCAACATCCGCGGTGCAAGGTGCAACATCCGTCCGAAATGGCGAAACAGTGTCGTATGACTTTTAGAAATGCGTGCATGGATTTGAAACGGAACAGTACCATGGTGCACCACTCTCCAACGATGGTAAATCGAAGAGAGGCACGGTAATTCCGTTTTACCATAAAAATCCGGTGTCGAAAAAACGAAGGGTAAAAAACTTACAAGACCCGATTGAGATTCGGGTTATCCTTTTTGGGCATTAATCTATCCGTTGACGGCTGAAAGCTTCAAAGCCGTAGAACTCACCGTGGCCTTCATTTTGATATGTTATGGCTCCAGTTACTCTAAACGAGCCAGAAGTTATGGCCGTCCGAATAATCGATATGTACAGGGTGCAATATCCGCGGAACAATGTGCAACATCCGTCCGAAATGGGGAAACAGTTTCGTACGACTTTTAGAAATGCGTGCATGGATTTGAAACGGAACAGTACCATGGTGCACCACTCTTCAGCGATGGTAAATCGAAGACGAGGCACGGTAATCCCGTTTAACGTTAAAATCCGGTGTCGAAAAAAGAAGGGTAAAAAACTTACGAGGCCCGATAGAGATTCGGGTTGTCCTTTTCGGGCATTAATCTATCCTTGACGGCTGAAAGTGGTCAAAACCGTAGAACTCACCGTGGCCTTCGTTTTGATAGGTTATGGCTCCCGTAACTCTAAACGAGCCAGAAGTTATGGCCGTCCGAATAATCGATATCCACAGGGTGTGACATCCATCCAAAATGGCGAAACATTGCCGTACAACTTTTAGAAATACGTGCATGGATTTGAAATGGAACAGTACCATGGTGCACCACTCTCCAGCGATGGTAAATCCAACACGAGGCACGGTAATCCCGTTTTACCGTAAACATCCGGTGTCGAAAAAACGAAGGGTAAAAAACTTACGAGACCCGATTGAGATTCGGGTTGTTCTTTTTGGGCATTAATCTATCCGTTGACGGCTGAAAGCGGTCAATGCCATAGAACTCAACGTGGCCTTCGTTTTGACAGGTTATGGCTCCCGTAACTCCAAACGTGCCAGAAGTTATGGCCGTCCGAATAATCGATATCTACAGGGTGCAACATCCGCGGTGCAAGGTGCAACATCCGTCCGAAATGGCAAAACAGTACCGTACGACTTTTAGAAATGCGTACATGGATTTGAAATAGAACAGTACCATGGTGCACCACTCTCCAGCGATGGTAAATCGAAGACGAGGCACGGTAATCCCGTTTTACCGTAAAAATCCGTTGTCGAAAAAACGAAGGGTAAAAAACTTACGAGACCCGATTGAGATTCGGGTTGTCCTTTTTGGTCATTAATCTATCCGTTGATGGCTGAAAGCGGTCGTAGCCGTAGAACTCATCGTGGCCTTCATTTTGACAGGTTATGGCTCCCGTAACTTTAAACGAGCCAGAAGTTATGGCCGTCCGAATAATCGATATCTACATGGTGCAACATCCACGGTGCAAGGTGCAACATCCGTCCGAAATGGCGAAACAGTGGCGTACGACTTTTAGAAATGCGTGCATGGATTTGAAACGGAATAGTACCATGGTGCACCACTCTCCAGCGATGGTAAATCGAAGACGTGGCACGGTAATCCCGTTTTACCGTAAAAATCCGGTGTCGAAAAAACGAAGGGTAAAAAACTAACGAGACCCGATTGAGATTCGGGTTGTTCTTTTCGGGCATTAATCTATCCGTTGATGGGTGAAAGCTGTCAAAGCCGTAGAACTCACCGTGGCCTTCATTTTGACAGGTTATGGCTCCCGTAACTCTAAACGAGCCAGAAGTTATGGCCGTCCGAATAATCGATATCTACATGGTGCAACATCCACGGTGCAAGGTGCAACATCCGTCCGAAATGGCGAAACAGTGGCATACGACTTTTAGAAATGCGTGCATGGATTTGAAACAGAATAGTACCATGGTGCACCACTCTCCAGCGATGGTAAATCGAAGACATGGCACGGTAATCCCGTTTTACCGTAAAAATCCGATGTCGAAAAAACGAAGGGTAAAAAACTTGCGAGACCCGATTGAGATTCGGGTTGTCCTTTTCGGGCATTAATCTATCCATTGATGGCTGAAATCTGTCAAAGCCGTAGAACTCACCGTGGCCTTCATTTTGACAGGTTATGGCTCCCATAACTCTAAACGAGCCAGAAGTTATGGCCGTTCGAATAATCGATATGTACAGGGTGCAACATCCGCGGGGTAAGGTGCAACATCCGTCCGAAATGGCGAAACAGCGTCGTACGACATTTAGAAATGCGTGCATGGATTTGAAACGGAACAGTACCACAGTGCACCACTCTCCAGCGATGGTAAATTGAAGACGAGGCACGGTAATCCCGTTTTACCGTAAAAATCCGGTGTCGAAAAAACAAAGGGTAAAAACTTACGAGACCGGATTGAGATTCGGGTTGTCCTTTTCAGTATTAATCTATCCGTTGACGGCTGAAAGTGGTCAAAGCTGTAGAACTCACCGTGGCCTTCGTTTTGAAAGGTTATGGCTCCTGTAACTCTCAACGAGCCAGAAGTTATGGCCGTCCGAATAATCGATATCTACAGGGTGCAACATCCACGGTGCAAGGTGCTACATCCGTCCGAAATGGCGAAACGGTGCCGTACGACTTTTAGAAATGCGTGCATGGATTTGAAATGGAATAGTACCATGGTGCACCACTCTCCAGCGATGGTAAATCGAAGGCGAGGCACAGTAATCCCGTTTTACCGTAAAAATCCGGTGTCGAAAAAGCGAAGGGTAAAAAACTTACGAACCCCGATTGAGATTCGGGTTGTCCTTTTCGGGCATTAATCTATCCGTTGACGGCTGAAAGCTGTCAAAGCTGTAGAACTCACCGTGGCCTTCGTTTTGGCAGGTTATGGCTCCCGTAACTCTAAACTAGCCAGAAGTTATGGCCGTCCGAATAATCGATATCTACAGGGAGCAACATCCGCGGTGCAAGGTGCAACATCCGTCCGAAATGGCGAAACAGTGGCGTACGACTTTTAGAAATGCGTGCATGGATTTGAAACGGAATAGTACCATGGTGCACCACTCTCCAGCGATGGTAAATCGAAGACGAGGCACGGTAATCCCGTTTTACCGTAAAAATCCGGCGTCGAAAAAATGAAGGGTAAATAACTTACGAGATCCGATTGAGATTCGGCTTGTTCTTTTTGGGCATTAATCTATCCGTTGATGGCTGAAAGAAGTCAATGCCATAGAACTCACCGTGGCCTTCGTTTTCATAGGTTATGGCTCCCGTAACTCTAAACGAGCCAGAAATTATGACCGTCCGAATAATCGATATCTACAGGGTGGAACATCCGCGGTGCAAGGTGCAACATCCGTCCGAAAAGGCGAAACAGTGTCGTACGACTTTTAGAAATGCGTGCATGGATTTGAAACGGAACAGTACCATGGTGCACCACTCTCCAGCAATGGTAAATCGAAGACGAGGCACGGTAATCCCGTTTTACCGTAAAAATCCGGTGTCGAAAAAACGAAGGGTAAAAAACTTACGAGACCCGATTGAGATTCGGGTTGTCCTTTTTGGTCATTAATCTATCCGTTGACGGCTGAAAGCGGTCGTAGCCGTAGAACTCACCATGGCCTTCATTTTGACAGATTATGGCTCCCGTAACTCTAAACGAGCCAGAAGTTATGGCCGTCCGAATAATCGATATCTACATGGTGCAACATCCACGGTGCAAGGTGCAACATCCGTCCGAAATGGCGAAACAGTGGCGTACGACTTTTAGAAATGCGTGCATGGATTTGAAACGGAATAGTACCATGGTGCACCACTCTCCAGCGATGGTAAATCGAAGACGTGGCACGGTAATCCCGTTTTACCGTAAAAATCCGGTGTCGAAAAAACGAAGGGTAAAAAACTTACGAGACCCGATTGAGATTCGGGTTGTCCTTTTCGGGCATTAATTTATCCATTGATGGCTGAAAGTTGTCAAAGCCGTAGAACTCACCGTGGCCTTCATTTTGACAGGTTATGGCTCCCGTAACTCTAAACGAGCCAGAAGTTATGGCCGTCCGAATAATCGATATCTACATGGTGCAACATCCACGGTGCAAGGTGCAACATCCGTCCGAAATGGCGAAACTGTGGCATACTACTTTTAGAAATGCGTGCATGGATTTGAAACGGAATAGTACCATGGTGCACCACTCTCCAGCGACGGTAAATCGAAGACGTGGCGCGGTAATCCCGTTTTACCGTAAAAATCCAGTGTCGAAAAAACGAAGGGTAAAAAACTTACGAGACCCGATTGAGATTCGGGTTGTCATTTTCGGGCATTAATCTATCCGTTGATGGCTGAAAGCTGTCAAAGCCGTAGAACTCACCGTGGCCTTCATTTTGATAGGTTATGGCTCCCATAACTCTAAACGAGCCAGTAGTTATGGTCGTTCGGATAATCGATATGTATAGGGTGCAACATCCGCGGGGTAAGGTGCAACATCCGTCCGAAATGGCGAAACAGCGTCGTACGACATTTAGAAATGCGTGCATGGATTTGAAACGGAACAGTACCATGGTGCACCACTCTCCAGCGATGGTAAATCGAAGACGAGGCACGGTAATCCCGTTTTACCCTAAAAATCCGGTGTCGAAAAAACAAAGGGTAAAAACTTACGAGACCGGATTGAGATTCGGGTTGTCCTTTTTAGCATTAATCTATCCGTTGATGGCTGAAAGTGGTCAAAGCTGTAGAACTCACCGTGGCCTTCGTTTTGACAGGTTATGGCTCATGTAACTCTCAACGAGCCAGAAGTTATGGTCGTCCGAATAATCGATATCTACAGGGTGCAACATCCGCGGTGCAAGGTGCAACATCCGTCCGGAATGGCGAAACGGATCCGTACGACTTTTAGAAATGCGTGCATTGATTTGAAATGGAACAGCACCATGGTGCACCACTCTCCAGCGATGGTAAATCGAAGGCGAGGCACAGCAATCCCGTTTTACCGTAAAAATCCGGTGTCGAAAAAGCGAAGGGTAAAAAACTTGCGAACCCCGATTGAGATTCGGGTTGTCCTTTTCGGGCATCAATCTATCCGTTGACGGCTGAAAGCTGTCAAAGCTGTAGAACTCACCGTGGCCTTCGTTTTGGCAGGTTATGGCTCCCGTAACTCTAAACTAGCCAGAAGTTATGGCCATCCGAATAATCGATATCTACAGGGAGCAACATCCGCGGTGCAAGGTGCAACATCCGTCCGAAATGGCGAAACAGTGGCGTACGACTTTTAGAAATGCGTGCATGGATTTGAAATGGAATAGTACCATGGTGCACTACTCTCCAGCGATGGTAAATCGAAGACGAGGCACGGTAATCCCGTTTTACCGTAAAAATCCGGTGTCGGAAAAAGGAAGGGTAAAAAACTTGCGAGACCCGATTGAGATTCGGGGTGTCCTTTTCGGGCATTAATCTATCCGTTGACGGATGAAAGCTGTTGAAGCCGTAGAACTCACCGTGGCCTTCATTTTGACAGGTTATGGCTCCCGTAACTCTAAACGAGCCAGAAGTTATGGTCGTCCGAATAATCGATATCTACATGGTGCAACATCCGCGGTGCAAGGTGCAACATCCGTCCGAAATGGCGAAACAGTGGCGTACGACTTTTAGAAATGCGTGCATGGATTTGAAACAGAATAGTACCATGGTGCACCACTTACCAGCGATGGTAAATCGAAGACGTGGCACGGTAATCCCGTTTTACCGTAAAAATCCGGTGTCGAACAAACGAAGGGTAAAAAACTTACGAGACCCGACTGAGATTCGGGTTGTCCTTTTCGGGCATTAATCTATCCGTTGATGGCTGAAAGCTGTCAAAGCCGTAGAACTCACCGTGGCCTTCGTTTTGACAGGTTATGGCTCCCATTACTCTAAACGATCCAAAAGTTATGGTCGTTCGAATAATCGATATGTACAGGGTGCAACATCCGCGGGGTAAGGTGCAACATCCGTCCGAAATGGCGAAACAGCGTCGTACGACTTTTAGAAATGCGTGCATGGTTTGAAACGGAACAGTACCATGGTGCACCACTCTCCAGCGATGGTAAATCGAAGACGAGGCACGGTAATCCCGTTTTACCGTAAAAATTCGGTGTCGAAAAAACAAAGGGTAAAAACTTACGAGACCGGATTGAGATTCGGGTTGTCCTTTTCAGGCATTAATTTATCCGTTGACGGCTGAAAGTGGTCAAAGCCGTAAAACTCACCGTGGCCTTCGTTTTGACAGGTTATGGCTCCTGTAACTCTAAACGAGCCAGAAGTTATGGCCGTCCGAATAATCGATATCTACAGGGTGCAACATCCGCGGTGCAAGGTGCAACATCCGTCCGAAATGGCGAAACGGTGCCGTACGACTTACAGAAATGCGTGCATGGATTTGAAATGGAATAGTAGCATGGTGCACCACTCTCCAGCGATGGTAAATCAAAGGCGAGGCACAGTAATCCCGTTTTACCGTAAAAATCCGGTGTCGAAAAAGCGAAGGGTAAAGAACTTACGAACCCCGATTGAGATTCGAGTTGTCCTTTTCGGGCATTAATGTATCCGTTGACGGCTGAAAGTAGTCAAAGCTGTAGAACTCACCATGGCCTTCGTTTTGGCAGGTTATGGCTCCCGTAACTCTAAACTAGCCAGAAGTTATGGTCGTCCGAATAATCGATATCTACAGGGTGCAACATCCGCGGTGCAAGGTGCAACATCCGTCCGAAATGGTGAAACAGTGTCGTATGACTTTTCGAAATGCGTGCATGGATTTGAAACGGAACAGTAACATGGTGCACCACTCTCCAACGATGGTAAATCGAAGAGAGGCACAATAATTCCGTTTTACCATAAAAATCCGGTGTCGAAAAAACGAAGGGTAAAAAACTTACAAGACCCGATTGAGATTCGGGTTTCCTTTTTGGGCATTAATCTATCCGTTGACGGCTGAAAGCTTCAAAGCCATAGAACTCACCGTGGCCTTCGTTTTGACATGTTATGGCTCTAGTTACTCTAAACGAGCCAGAAGTTATGGCCGTCCGAATAATCGATATGTACAGGGTGCAATATCCGCGGTGCAATGTGCAACATCCGTCCAAAATGGAGAAACAGTTTCGTACGACTTTTAGAAATGCGTGCATGGATTTGAAACGGAACAGTACCATGGTGCACCACTCTCCAGCGATGGTAAATCGAAGACGAGGCACGGTAATCTCGTTTTACCGTAAAAATCCGGTGTCGAAAAAAGAAGGGTAAAAACCTTACGAGGCCCGATAGAGATTCGGGTTGTCCTTTTCGGGCATTAATCTATCCTTGACGGCTGAAAGTGGTCAAAACCGTAGAACTCACCGTGGCCTTCGTTTTGATAGGTTATGGCTCCCGTAATTCTAAACGAGCCAGAAGTTATGGCCGTCTGAATAATCGATATCTATAGGGTGTGACATCCGTCCAAAATGGCGAAACATTGCCATACAACTTTTAGAAATACGTGCATGGATTTGAAATGGAACAGTACCATGGTGCACCACTCTCCAGCGATGGTAAATCGAAGATGAGCCACGGTTATCCCGTTTTACCATTAAAATCCGGCGTCGAAAAAACGAAAGGTAAATAACTTATGAGATCCGATTGAGATTCGGGTTGTTCTTTTTGGGCATTAATCTATCCGTTGACGGCTGAAAGCGGTCAATGCCATAGAACTCACCGTGGCCTTCGTTTTGACAGGTTATGGCTCCCGTAACTCCAAACGAGCCAGAAGTTATGACCGTCCGAATAATCGATATCTACAGGGTGCAACATCCGCGGTGCAAGGTGCAACATCCGTCCGAAAAGGCGAAACAGTGCCGTACGACTTTTATAAATGCGTGCATGGATTTGAAACGGAACAGTACCATTGTGCACCACTCTCCAGCAATGGTAAATCAAAGACGAGGCACGGTAATCCCGTTTTACCGTAAACATCCGGTGTCGAAAAAACGAAGGGTAAAAAACTTACGAGACCCGATTGAGATTCGGGTTGTCCTTTTTGGGCATTAATTTATCCGTTGACGGCTGAAAGCGGTCAAAGCCGTAGAACTCACCATGGCCTTCGTTTTGACAAGTTATGGCTCCCGTAACTCTAAACGAGCCAGAAGTTATGGCCGTCCGAATAATCGATATCTACAGGGTGCAACATCTGCGGTGCAAGGTGCAACATCCGTCCGAAATGGCAAAACAGTACCGTACGACTTTTAGAAATGCGTACATGGATTTGAAATGGAACAGTACCATGGTGCACCACTGTCCAGCGATGGTAAATCGAAGACGAGGCACGGTAATCCCGTTTTACCGTAAAAATCCGGTGTCGAAAAAACGAAGGGTAAAAAACTTACGAGACCCGATTGAGATTCGGGTTGTCCTTTTTGGGCATTAATCTATCCGTTGATGGCTGAAAGCTGTCAAAGCCGTAGAACTCACCGTGGCCTTCGTTTTGACAGGTTATGGCTCCCGTAACTCGAAACGAGCCAGAAGTTATGGCCGTCCGATTAATCGATATGTACAGGGTGCAACATCCGCGGGGTAAGGTGCAACATCCGTCCGAAAAGGCGAAACAGTGTCGTACGACTTTTAGAAATGCGTGCATGGATTTGAAATGGAACAGTACCAAGGTGCACCACTCTCCAGCGATGGTAAATCGAAGACGAGCCACGGTAATCCTGTTTTACCGTTTAAATCCGGTTTCGAAAAAACGAAGGGTAAAAAACTTACGAGACCGGATTGAGATTCGGGCTGTCCTTTTCGGGTATTAATCTATCCATTGACGGCTAAAAGCGGTCAAAGCGGTAGAACTCACCGTGGCCTTCGTTTTGACAGGTTATGGCTCCCGTAACTCTAAACGAGCCAGAAGTTATGGCCGTCCGAATAATCGATATCTACAGGGTGCAACATCCGCGGTGCAAGGTGCAACATCCGTCCGAAATGGAGAAACAGTGCCGTACGGCTTTTAGAAATGCGTGCATGGATTTGAAACGGAACAGTACCATGGTGCACCACTCTCCAGCGGTGGTAAATCGAAGGCGATGCACAGTAATCCCGTTTTACCGTAAAAATCCGGTGTCGAAAAATCGAAGGGTAAAAAACTTACGAACCCCGATTGAGATTCGGGTTGTCCTTTTTGGGCATTAATCTATCCGTTGACGGCTAAAAGCTATCAAAGCTGTAGAACTCTCCGTGGCCTTCGTTTTGACAGGTTATAGCTCCCGTAACTCTAAACGAGCCAGAAGTTATGGCCGTCTGAATAATCGATATCTACAGGGTGCAACATCCGCGGTGCAAGGTGCAACATCCATCCGAAATGGTAAAACAGTGTCGTATGTCTTTTAGAAATGCGTGCATGGATTTGAAACAGAACAGTACCATGGTGCACCACTCTCTAACGATGGTAAATCGAAGATGAGGCACGGTAATCCCGTTTTACCGTAAAAATCAGGTGTCGAAAAAACGAAGGGTAAAAAACTTACGAGACCCGATTGTGATTCGGGTTGTCCTTTTCGGGCATTAGTCTATCCTTGACGGCTGAAAGTGGTCAAAGCCATAGAACTCACCGTGGCCTTCGTTTTGATAAGTTATGGCTCTCGTAACTCTAAGCGAGCCAGAAGTTATGGCCATCCGAATAATCGATATCTACTGGGTGCGACATCCGTCCGAAATGGAGAAACAGTGCCGTACGACTTTTAGAAATGCGTGCATGGATTTGGAATGGAACAGTACCATGGTGCACCACTCTCCATCATGGTAAATCGAAGACGAGCCACGGTAATCCCGTTTTACCGTTAAAATCCGGCGTCGAAAAAACGAAGGGTAAAAAACTTACGAGACCCGATTGAGATTCGGGTTGTTCTTTCTGGGCATTAATCTATCCGTTGACGGCTGAAAGCTGTCAAAGCCATAGAAATCACTGTGGCCTTCGTTTTGACAGGTTATGGTTCCAGTAACTCTAAACGAGCCAGAAGTTATGACCGTCCGAATAATCGATATCTACAGGGTGAAACATCCGCGTTGCAAGGTGCAACATCCGTCCGAAATGGCAAAACAGTGCCGCACGACTTTTAGAAATGCGTGCATGGATTTGAAATGGAACAGTACCATGGTGCACCACTCTCCAGCGATGGTAAATCGAAGACGAGGCACGGTAATCCCGTTTTACGGTAAAAATCCGGTGTCGAAAAAACGAAGGGTAAAAAACCTACGAGACCCGATTGAGATTCGGGTTGTCCTTTTTGGGCATTAATCTATCCATTGATGGCTGAAAGTGGTCAAAGCCGTAGAACTCACCGTGGCCTTCGTTTTGACAGGTTATGGCTCCCGTAACTCTAAACAAGCCAGAAGTTATGGCCGTCCGAATAATCGATATCTACAGGGTGCAACATCCGCGGTGAAAGGTGCAACATCCGTCCAAAATGGCGAAACTGTGCCGTACGACTTTTAGAAATGCGTGCATGGATTTGAAACGGAACAGTCCCATGGTGTACCACTCTCCAGCGATGGTTAATCGAAGACGAGGCACGGTAATCCCGTTTTAACGTAAAAATCTGGTGTCGAAAAAAAGAAGGGTGAAAAACATACGAGACCCGATTGAGATTCGGGTTGTCCTTTTCGGGCATTAATCTATCCGTTGATGGCTAAAAGCTGTCAAAGCCGTAGAACTCACCGTGGCCTTCGTTTTGACAGGTTATGGCTCCCATAAATCTAAACGAGCCAGAAGTTATGGCCGTCTGAATAATCGATATGTACATGGTGCAACATCCACGGTGCATGGGGCAACATCCGTCCGAAATGGCGAAACAGTGTCGTACGACTTTTAGAAATGCGTGCATGGATTTGAAATGGAACAGTACCATGGTGCACCACTCTCCATCGATGGTAAATCGAAGACGAACCACGGTAATCCTGTTTTACCGTTAAAATCCGGTGTCGAAAAAATGAGGGGTAAAAAACTTACGAGACCGGATTGAGATTCAGGTTGTCCTTTTTGGGCATTAATCTATCCATTGACGGCTGAAAGTGGTCAAAGCCGTAGAACTCACCGTGGCCTTCGTTTTGACAGGTTATGGCTCTCGGAACTCTAAACGAGCCAGAAGTTATGGCTGTCCGAATAATCGATATCTACAGGGTGCAACATCCGCGGTGCAAGGTGCAACATCCGTCCGAAATGGCGAAACAGTGCCGTACGACTTTTAGAAATGCGTGCGTGGATTTGAAACGGAACAGTACCATTGTAACGACCCGTATTTTACGTGTCGATATATCGTAGAATTTGCAGGTCGTTAGTGTTATGTTACCCCTAGTCTAAATCGTATGGAAGTTAACTCGTGTTGGGATTAGATCGAGTTAACGGGTTAGTAATGTTAGCATGTGACTGGTTAACGAGTTAAGGCTTAAGGACTTATGAGTTAACATGTTATCTGATGAGTCGTTAGCGAGTTAGGTAGTGTAGCCGAGTTAAAATGTTAAGTATAAGGTCGTAGGCGACCTATAAGACATAAGCGAGTTGGTAGAGTCAGCGACCTACGAGTTATCAGGTTAGAGGGGATAGCGACTTAAGGGCTGGGATGAGCTAGCGGGTTAGTGGAAGTAACAAGTTAACGAGTCAGCGACCTACGTGTTAGCGAGTCAGTTGTTGGCGAGTTAAGTATGTCAACGACCTAAGAAAAGTTAGGTCGTTGAGTGACTTAAGGGAGTGTTAGGTCGCTGGGCAAGTTAAAAATTATGGGTAAAAAACTTACGAGACACGATTGAGATTCAGGATGTCCTTTTTGAGTATTAATCTATCGGTTGACGGCTGAAAGCTATCAAAGCCGTAGAAATCATCGAGCCCTTCGTTTTGACAGGTTATGGCTCCCGTAACTCTAAACGAGCCAGAAGTTATGGCCGTCCGAATAATCGATATCTACAGGGTGCAACATTCACGGTGTAAGGTGCAACATCCGTCCGAAATGGCAAAACAGTGCCGTACGACTTTTAGAAATGCGTACATAGGTTTGAAACGGAACAGTACTATGGTGCACCACTCTCCAGCGATCGTAAATCGAAGACCAGCCACCATAATCCTGTTTTACCGTAAAAATCCACATGTCGAAAAAACGAAGGGTAAAAAACTTACGAGACCTGATTGAGATTCGGGTTGTGCTTTTTGGGCATTAATCTATCCGTTGACGGCTGAAAGCTATCAAAGCCGTAGAACTCATCGAGGCCTTCCTTTTGACAGGTTATGGCTCCCGTAACTCTAAACGAGCCAGAAGTTATGGTCGTCCGTATAATCGATATCTATAGGGTGCAACATCCACGGTGCAAGGTGCAACATCCGTCCGAAATGGCGAAACAGTGCCGTAAGACTTTTAGAAATGTGTGCATAGATTTGAAACGGAACAGTACCATGGTGCACCACTCTCCAGCGATGGTAAATCGAAGACCAGCCACCGTAATCCTGTTTTACCGTAAAAATCCACGTGTCGAAAAAATGAAGGGTGAAAAACTTACGAGACCCGATTGAGATTCGGGTTGTCCTTTTTGGGCATTAATCTATCCGTTGACGGCTGAAAGCTGTCAAAGCCGTAGAACTCATCGAGGCCTTCGTTTTGACAGGTTATGGCTCCCGTAACTCTAAACGAGCCAGAAGTTATGGCGGTCCGAATAATCGATATCTACAGGATGCCACATCCACGGTGCAAGGTGCAACATCCGTCCGAAATGGCGAAACAGTGCCGTAAGACTTTTATAAATGCGTGCATGGGTTTGAAACGGAACATTACCATGGTGCACCACTCTCCAGCGATGGTAAATCGAAGGCCAGCCACGGTAATCCTGTTTTACCAAAAAAAACCTAGTGTCGAAAAAACGAAGGGTAAAAAACTTAAGAGACCCGATTGAGATTCGGGTTGTCCTTTTTGGGAATTAATCAATCCGTTGACGGTTGAAAGCTGTCAAAGCCGTAGAACTCATCGAGGCCTTCGTTTTGACATGTTATGGCTCCCGTAACTCTAAACGAGCCAGAAGTTATGGCCGTCCGAATAATCGATATCTACAGGGTGCAACATCCACGGTGCAAGGTGCAGCATCCGTCCGAAATAGCGAAACATTGCCGTACGACTTTTAGAAATGCGTGCATGGGTTTGAAACGGAACATTACCATGGTGCACCACTCTCCAACGATGGTAAATCGAAGGCCAGCCACGGTAATCCTGTTTTACCATAAAAATCCAAGTGTCGAAAAAACGAAGGGTAAAAAACTTACGAGACGCGATTGAGATTCGGGTTGTCCTTTTTGGGCACTAATCAATCCGTTGACGGTTGAAAGCTGTCAAAGCCGTAGAACTCATCGAGGCCTTCGTTTTGACATGTTATGGCTCCCGTAACTCTAAACAAGCCAGAAGTTATGGCCGTCCAAATAATCGATATCTACAGGGTGCAACATCCACGGTGCAAGGTGCAGCATCCGTCCGAAATGGCGAAACAGTGTCGTAAGACTTTTAGAAATGCGTGCATGGGTTTGAAACGGAACATTACCTGGTGCACCACTCTCCAGCGATGGTAAATCGAAGGCCAGCCACGGTAATCCCGTTTTACCGTAAAAATCCACGTGTCGAAAAAACGAAGGGTAAAAAACTTACGAGACACAATTAACATTCGGGTTGTCCTTTTTGAGTATTAATCTATCCGTTGACGGCTGAAAGCTGTCAAAGTCGTAGAACTCATCGAGCCCTTCGTTCTGACAGGTTATGGCTCCCGTAACTCTAAACGAGCCAGAAGTTATGGCCGTCCGAATAATCGATATCTACAGGGTGCAACATTCACGGTGTAAGGTGCAACATCCGTCCGAAATGGCGAAACAGTGCCGTACGACTTTTAGAAATGCGTGCATGGGTTTGAAACGGAACAGTACCATGGTGCACCACTCTCCAGTGATGGTAAATCGAAGACCATCCACCATAATCCTGTTTTACCGTAAAAATCCACGTGTCGAAAAAACGAAGGGTAAAAAACTTACGAGACCCGATTGAGATTCGGGTTGTGCTTTTTGGGCATTAATCTATCCGTTGAGGGCTGAAAGCTATCAAAGCCGTAGAACTCATCGAGGCCTTCGTTTTGACAGGTTATGGCTCCCGTAACTCTAAACGAGCCAGAAGTTATGGTCGTCCGTATAATCGATATCTATAGGGTGCAACATCCACGGTGCAAGGTGCAACATTCGTCCGAAATGGCGAAACAGTGCCGTAAGACTTTTAGAAATGTGTGCATGGATTTGAAACGGAACAGTACCATGGTGCACCACTATCCAGCGATGGTAAATCGAAGACCAGCTACCGTAATCCTGTTTTACCGTAAAAATCCACGTGTCGAAAAAATGAAGGGTGAAAAACTTACGAGACTTGATTGAGATTCGGGTTGTCCTTTTTGGGCATTAATCTATCCGTTGACGGCTGAAAGCGGTGAAAGCCGTAGAACTCATCGAGGCCTTCGTTTTGACAGGTTATGGCTCCCGTAACTCTAAACGAGCCAGAAGTTATGGCCGTGTGAATAATCGATATCTACAGGGTGCAACATCCACGGTGCAAGGTGCAACTTCCGTCCGAAATGGTGAAACAGTGCCGTACGACTTTTAGAAATGCGTGCATGGATTTGAAACGGAACAGTACCATGGTGCACCATTCTCCAGCGATGGTAAATCGAAGGCCAACCACGGTAATCCTGTTTTACCGTAAAAATCCACGTGTCGAGAAAACGAAGGGTAAAAAACTTACGAGACACGATTGAGATTCGGGTTGTCCTTTTTGAGCATTAATTTATCCGTTGACGGCTGAAAGCCGTCAAAGACATAGAACTCATCGAGGCCTTCGTTCTGACAGGTTGTGGCTCCCGTAACTCTAAATGAGCCAGAAGTTATGGCCGTCCGAATAATCGATATCTACAGGGTGCAACATCCTCGGTGTAAGGTGCAACATCCGTCCGAAATGGCGAAACAGTGCCGTACGACTTTTAGAAATGCGTGCATGGGTTTGAAACGGAACAGTACCATGGTGCACCACTCTTCAGCGATGGGAAGTCGAAGATGGGCCACGGTAATCCTGTTTTACCGTAAAAATCCACGTGTCGAAAAAATGAAGGGTAAAAAACTTACGAGACCCGATTGAGATTCGGGTTGTCCTTTTTCGGCATTAATCTATCCGTTGACGGCTGAAAGCTGTCAAAGCCGTAGAACTCATCGAGGCCTTCGTTTTGACAGGTTATGGCTCTCGTAACTCTAAACGAGCCAGAAATTATGGCCGTCCGAATAATCGATATCTACAGGGTGCAACATCCACGGTGCAAGGTGCAACATCCGTCCGAAATGGCGAAACAGTGTCGTACGACTTTTAGAAATGCGTGCATGGATTTGAAATGGAACAGTACCATGGTGCGCCACTCTCCAGCGATGGTAAATCGAAGACCAGCCACCGTAATCCCGTTTTATCGTAAAAAACCACGTGTCGAAAAAACGAAGGGTAAAAAACTTACGAGACCCGATTGAGATTCGGGTTGTCCTTTTTCGGCATTAATCTATCCGTTGACGGCTGAAAGCTGTCAAAGCCGTAGAAATGATCGAGGCCTTCGTTTTGACAGGTTATGGCTCCCGTAACTCTAAACGAGCCAGAAATTATGGCCGTCCGAATAATCGATATCTACAGGGTGCAACATCCACGGTGCAAGGTGCAACATCCGTCCGAAATGGCGAAACAGTGTCGTACGACTTTTAGAAATGCGTGCATGGATTTGAAATGGAACAGTACCATGGTGCACCACTCTTCAGCGATGGGAAGTCGAAGATGGGCCACGGTAATCCTGTTTTACCGTAAAAATCCACGTGTCGAAAAAATGAAGGGTAAAAAACTTACGAGACCCGATTGAGATTCGGGTTGTCCTTTTTCGGCATTAATCTATCCGTTGACGGCTGAAAGCTGTCAAAGCCGTAGAACTCATCGAGGCCTTCGTTTTGACAGGTTATGGCTCTCGTAACTCTAAACGAGCCAGAAATTATGGCCGTCCGAATAATCGATATCTACAGGGTGCAACATCCACGGTGCAAGGTGCAACATCCGTCCGAAATGGCGAAACAGTGTCGTACGACTTTTAGAAATGCGTGCATGGATTTGAAATGGAACAGTACCATGGTGCGCCACTCTCCAGCGATGGTAAATCGAAGACCAGCCACCGTAATCCCGTTTTATCGTAAAAAACCACGTGTCGAAAAAACGAAGGGTAAAAAACTTACGAGACCCGATTGAGATTCGGGTTGTCCTTTTTCGGCATTAATCTATCCGTTGACGGCTGAAAGCTGTCAAAGCCGTAGAAATGATCGAGGCCTTCGTTTTGACAGGTTATGGCTCCCGTAACTCTAAACGAGCCAGAAATTATGGCCGTCCGAATAATCGATATCTACAGGGTGCAGCATCCACGGTGCAAGGTGCAACATCCGTCCGAAATGGCGAAACAGTGCCGTACGACTTTTAGAAATGCGTGCATGGATTTGAAATGGAACAGTACCATGGTGCACCACTCTTCAGCGATGGGAAGTCGAAGATGGGCCACGGTAATCCTGTTTTACCGTAAAAATCCACGTGTCGAAAAAATGAAGGGTAAAAAACTTACGAGACCCGATTGAGATTCGGGTTGTCCTTTTTCGGCATTAATCTATCCGTTGACGGCTGAAAGCTGTCAAAGCCGTAGAACTCATCGAGGCCTTCGTTTTGACAGGTTATGGCTCTCGTAACTCTAAACGAGCCAGAAATTATGGCCGTCCGAATAATCGATATCTACAGGGTGCAACATCCACGGTGCAAGGTGCAACATCCGTCCGAAATGGCGAAACAGTGTCGTACGACTTTTAGAAATGCGTGCATGGATTTGAAATGGAACAGTACCATGGTGCGCCACTCTCCAGCGATGGTAAATCGAAGACCAGCCACCGTAATCCCGTTTTATCGTAAAAAACCACGTGTCGAAAAAACGAAGGGTAAAAAACTTACGAGACCCGATTGAGATTCGGGTTGTCCTTTTTCGGCATTAATCTATCCGTTGACGGCTGAAAGCTGTCAAAGCCGTAGAAATGATCGAGGCCTTCGTTTGGACAGGTTATGTCTCCCGTAACTCTAAACGAGCCAGAAATTATGGCCGTCCGAATAATCGATATCTACAGGGTGCAACATCCACGGTGCAAGGTGCAACATCCGTCCGAAATGGCGAAACAGTGTCGTACGACTTTTAGAAATGCGTGCATGGATTTGAAACGGAACAGTACCATGGTGCGCCACTCTCCAGCGATGGTAAATCGAAGACCAGCCACCGTAATCCCGTTTTACCGTAAAAAACCACGTGTCGAAAAAACGAAGGGTAAAAAACTTACGAGACCCGATTGAGATTCGGGTTGTCCTTTTTCGGCATTAATCTATCCGTTGACGGCTGAAAGCTGTCAAAGCCGTAGAACTCATCAAGGCCTTCGTTTTGACAGGTTATGGCTCCCGTAACCCTAAACGAGCCAGAAATTATGGCCGTCCGAATAATCGATATCTACAGGGTGCAACATCCACGGTGCAAGGTGCAACATCCGTCCGAAATGGCGAAACAGTGTCGTACGACTTTTAGAAATGCATGCATGGATTTGAAACGGAACAGTACCATGGTGCGCCACTCTCCAGCGATGGTAAATCGTAGACCAGCCACGGTAATCCCGTTTTACCGTAAAAATCCACGTGTCGAAAAAACGAAGGGTAAAAAACTTACGAGACCCGATTGAGATTCGGGTTGTCATTTTTCGGCATTAATCTATCCGTTGACGGCTGAAAGCCGTCAAAGCCGTAGAACTCATCGAGGGCTTCGTTTTGACAGGTTATGGCTCCCGTAACTCTAAACGAGCCAGAAGCTATGGCCGTCCGAATAATCGATATCTACAAGGTGCAACATCCACGGTGCAAGGTGCGACATCGGTCCGAAATGGCGAAACAGTGTCGTACAACTTTAAGAAATGCGTGCATGGATTTGAAATGGAACGTACCATGGTGCACCACTGTCCAGCGATGGAAAGTCGAAGACGGGCCACGGTAATCCCGTTTTACCGTAAAAATCCACGTGTCAAAAAAACGAAGGATAAAAAACTTACGAGACCCGATTGAGATTCGGGTTGTCCTTTTTGGGCATTAATCTATCCGTTGATGGCTGAAAGCTGTCAAAGCCGTTGAACACAACGAGGCCTTCGTTTTGACAGGTTATGGCTTTTGTAACTCTAAACGAGCCAGAAGTTATGGCCGTCCGAATAATCGATATCTACAGGGTGCAACATCCATGGTGCAAGGTGCAACATCCGTCCGAAATGGCGAAACAGTGCCGTACGACTTTTAGAAATGCGTGCATGGATTTGAAACGGAACAGTACCATGGTGCACCACTCTCCAGCGATGGTAAATCGAAGACCAGCCACCCTAATCCCGTTTTACCGTAAAAATCCACATGTCTAAAAAACGAAGGGTAAAAAACTTACGAGACCCGATTGAGATTCGGGTTGCCCTTTTTGGGCATTAATCTATCCGTTGACGGCTGAAAGCTGTCAAGCCGTAAAAATCATCGAGGCCTTCGTTTTGAGAGGCTATGGCTCCCGTAACTCTTAATGAGCCAGAAGTTATGGCCGTCCGAATAATCGATATCTACAGGGTGCAACATCCACGGTGCAAGGTGCAACATCCGTCCGAAATGGCGAAATAGTGCCGTACGACTTTAAGAAATGCGTGCATGGATTTGAAACAGAACAGTACCATGATGCACCACTCTCCAGCGATGGGAAGTCGAAGACGGGCCACGGTAATCCCGTTTTACCGTAAAAATCCACGTGTCGAAAAAACGAAGGGTAAAAAACATACAAGACCCGATTGAGATTCGGGTTGTCCTTTTTCGGCATTAATCTATCCGTTGACGGCTGAAAGCTGTCAAAGCCGTAGAACTTATCGAGGCCTTCGTTTTGACAGGTTATGGTTCCCGTAACTCTAAACGAGCCAGAAGTTATGGCCGTCCGAATAATCGATATCTACAGGGTGCAACATCCACGGTGCAAGGTGCAACATCCGTCTGAAATGGCGAAACAGTGTCGTACGACTTTAGAAATGCGTGCATGGTTTTGAAACGGAACAGTACCATGGTGCACCACTCTCCAACGATGGAAAGTCGAAGACGGGCCATGGTAATCCCGTTTTACCGTAAAAGTCCACATGTCGAAAAAACGAAGGATAAAAAATTTACGAGACCCGATTGAGATTCGGGTTGTCCTTTTTGAGAATTAATCTATCCGTTGACGGCTGAAAGCTATCAAAACCGTAGAACTCATCGAGGCCTTCATTTTGACAGGTTATGGCTTTTGTAACTCTAAACGAGCCAGAAGTTATGGCCGTCCGAATAATCGATATCTACAGGGTGCAACATCCACGGTGCAAGGTGCAACATCCATCCGAAATGGCGAAACAGTGTCGTACGACTTTTAGAAATGCGTGCATGGAATTGAAACGGAACAGTACCATGGTGCACCATTCTCCAGCGATGGTAAATCGAAGACCAGCCACCGTAATCCCGTTTTACCGTAAAAATCCACGTGTCTAAAAAACGAAGGGTAAAAAACTTACGAGACCCGATTGAGATTCGAGTTGCCCTTTTTGGGCATTAATCTATCTGTTGATGGATGAAAGCTGTCAAAGCCGTAAAATTCATCGAGGCATTCGTTTTGACAGGTTATGGCTTTTGTAACTCTAAACGAGCCAGAAGTTATGGCCGTCCGAATAATCGATATCTACAGGATGCAACATCCACGGTGCAAGGTGCAACATCCGTCCGAAATGGCGAAACAGTGCCGTACGACTTTTAGAAATGCGTGCATGGATTTGAAACGGAACAGTACCATGGTGCACCACTCTCCAGCGATGGTAAATCGAAGACCAGCCACCGTAATCCCGTTATACCGTAAAAATCCACGTGTCTAAAAAACGAAGGGTAAAAAACTTACGAGACCCGACTGAGAATCGGGTTGTCCTTTTTGGGCATTAATCTATTCGTTGACGGCTGAAAGCTGTCAAACCCGTAGAAATCATCGAGGCCTTCGTTTTGACAGGTTATGGCTCCTGTAACTCTAAACGAGCCAGAAGTTATGGCCGTCCGAATAATCGGTATCTACAGGGTGCAACGTCCACGGTGCACGGTGCAACATCCGTCCGAAATGGCGAAACAGTGCCGTACGACTTTTAGAAATGCGTGCATGGATTTGAAACGAAACAGTACCATGGTGCACCACTCTCCAGCGAGGGTAAATCGAAGACCAGCCACCGCAATCCCGTTTTACCGTAAAAATCCATGTGTCGAAAAAACGAAGGGTAAAAAACTTACGGGAGCCTATTGAGATTCGGGTTGTCCTTTTTGGGCATTAATCTATCCGTTGACGGCTGAAAGCCGTCAAAGCCGTAGAATTCATCGAGGCCTTCATTTTGATAGGATATGGCTCCCGTAACTCTAAACGAGGCAGAAGTTATGGCCGTCCGAATAATCGATATCTACAGGGAGCAACGTCCACGGTGCAAGGTGCAACATCCGTCCGAAATGGCGAAACAGTGTCGTACGGCTTTTAGAAATGCGTGCATGGATTTGAAACGGAACAGTACCATGGTGCACCACTCTCCAGCGATGGTAAGTCGAAGACCAGCCACCGTAATCCCGTTTTACCGTAAAAATCCACGTGTCTAAAAAACGAAGGGTAAAAAACTTACGAGACCCGATTGAGATTCGGGTTGCCCTTTTTGGGCATTAATCTATCCGTTGACATTTTAAAGCTGTCAAAGCTGTAGAACTCATCGAGGCCTTCGTTTTTACAGGTTATGGCTTTTGTAACTCTAAACGAGTCAGAAGTTATGGCCGTCCTAATAATCGATATCTACAGTGTGCAACATCCACGGTGCATGGTGCAACATCCGTCCGAAATGGCGAAACAGTGTCGTACGACATTTAGAAATGGGTGCCTGGATTTGAAATGGAACATTACCATGGTGCACCACTCTCCAGCGATGGAAAGTCGAAGATGGGCCACGGTAATCCCGTTTTACCGTAAAAATCCACGTGTCGAAAAAACGAAGGATAAAAAACTTACGAGACCCGATAGAGATTCGGGTTGTCCTTTTTGGGCATTAATCTATCCGTTGACGGCTGAAATCTGTCAAAACCGTAGAACTCATCGAGACCTTCGTTTTGACAGGTTATGGTTTTTGTAACTCTAAACGAGCCAGAAGTTATGGCCGTCCGAATAATCGATATCTACAGGGTGCAACATCCATGGTGCAAGGTGCAACATCCGTCCGAAATGGCGAAATAGTGCCGTACGACTTTTAGAAATGCGTGCATAGATTTGAAACGGAACAATACTGTGGTGCACCACTGTCCAGTGATGGTAAATTGAAGACCAGCCACCGTAATCCCGTTTTACCGTAAAAATCCACGTGTCTAAAAAACGAAGGGTAAAAAAATTATGAGACCCAATTGAGATTCGGGTTGCCCTTTTTGGGCATTAATGTATCCGTTGACGGCTGAAAGCTGTCAAAGCCGTAAAACTCAACAAGGCCTTCGTATTGACAGGTTATGGCTCCCATAACTCTTAACAAGCCAGAAGTTATGGCCGTCCGAATAATCGATATCTACAGGGTGCAACATCCACGGTGCAAGGTGCAACATCCGTCCGAAATGGCAAAACAGTGTCGTACGACTTTTAGAAATGCATGCATGGATTTGAATCGGAACAGTACCATGGTGCACCATTCTCCAGCGATGGGAAGACGAAGACCAGCCACCATAATCCCGTTTTACCGTAAAAATCCACGTGTCGAAAAAACGAAGGGTAAAAAACTTACGAGACCCGATTGAGATTCGGGTTGTCCTTTTTGGGCAGTAATCTATCCGTTGACGGCTGAAAGCTGTCGAAGCCGTAGAACTCATCGAGGCCTTCGTTTTGATAGGTTATGGCTCCCATAACTCTAAACGAGCCAGAAGTTATGGCCGTCCGAATAATCGATATCTGCAGGGTGCAACGTCCATGGTGCAAGGTGCAACATCCGTCCGAAATGGCGAAACAGTGCCGTACGACTTTTAGAAATGCGTGCATGGATTTGAAACGGAACAGTACCATGGTGCACCACTCTCGAGCGACGGGAAGTCGAAGACGGGCCACAGTAATCCCGTTTTACCGTAAAAATCCACGTGTCGAAAAAACGAAGGTTAAAAAACTTACGAGACCAGATTGAGATTCGGGTTGTCCTTTTTGGGCATTAATCTATCCGTTGACGGCTGAAAGCTGTCAAAGCCGCAGAACTCATCGAGGCCTTCGTTTTGACAGGTTATGGCTCCCGTAACTCTAAACAAGCCAGAAGTTATGGCCGTCCGAATAATCGATATCTACAGGGTGCAACATCCACGGTGCAAGGTGCAACATCCGTCCGAAATGGCGAAACAGTGTCGTACGACTTTAGAAATGCGTGCATGGATTTGAAATGGAACAGTACCATGGTGCACCACTCTCCAGCGATGGGAAGTCGAAGACGGGCCATGGTAATCCCGTTTTACCGTAAAAATCCACGTGTCGATAAAACGAAGGATAAAAAACTTACGAGACCCGATTGAGATTCGGGTTGTCCTTTTTGGGCATTAATCTAACCGTTGACGGCTGAAAGCTGTCAAAGCCGTAGAACTCATCGAGGCCTTCATTTTGACAGGTTATGGCTTTTGCAACTCTAAACGAGCCAGAAGTTATGGCCGTCCGAATAATCGATATCTACAGGGTGCAACATCCACGGTGCAAGGTGCAACATCCGTCCGAAATGGCGAAACAGTGTCGTATGACTTTTAGAAATGCGTGCATGGATTTGAAATGGAACAGTACCATGGTGCACCACTCTCCAGCGATGGGAAGTCGAAGACGGGCCACGGTAATCCCGTTTTACCGTAAAAATCCACGTGTCGAAAAAACGAAGGGTAAAAAACTTACGAGACCCGATTGAGATTCAGTTGTCCTTTTTGGGCATTAATCTATCCGTTGACAGCTAAAAGCTGTCAAAGCCGTAGAAATCATCGAGGCCTTCGTTTTGAAAGGTTATGGCTCCCGTAACTCTAAACGAGCCAGAAGTTATGGCCGTCCGAATAATCGATATCTACAGGGTGCAACATCCACGGTGCAAGGTGCAACATCCGTCCGAAATCGCGAAACAGTGTCGTACGACTTTTAGAAATGCGTGCATGGATTCGAAACAGAACAGTACCATGGTGCACTACTCTCCAGCGATGGGAAGTCGAAGACGGGCCACGGTAATCCCGTTTTACCGTAAAAATCCACGTGTCGAAAAAACGAAGGATAAAAAACTTACGAGACCAGATTGAGATTCGGGTTGTCATTTTTGGGCACTAATCTTTCCGTTGACAGCTGGAAGCTGTTGACGGCTGAAAGCTGTCAAAGCCATAGAACTCATCGAGGCCTTTGTTTTGACAGGTTGTGGCTCCCGTAACTCTAAACGAGCCAGAAGTTATGGCCGTCCGAATAATCGATATCTACAGGGTGCAACATCCACGGTGCAAGGTGCAACATCCGTCCAAAATGGCGAAACAGTGCCGTACGACTTTTAGAAATGCGTGCATGGATTTGAATCGGAACAGTACCATGGTGCACCACTCTCCAGCGATGGGAAGTCGAAGACGGGCCACGGTAATCCCGTTTTACCGTAAAAATCCACGTGTCGAAAAAACGAAGGGTAAAAAACTTACGACACCCGACTGAGATTCGGGTTGTCCTTTTTGGGCATTAATCTATCCGTTGACAGCTGAAAGCTATCAAAGCCGTAGAACTCATCGACTCCTTCGTTTTGACAGGTTGTGGCTCCCGTAATTCTAAACGAGCCAGAAGTTATGGCCGTCCGAATAATCGATATCTACAGGGTGCAACATCCACGGTGCAAGGTGCAACATCCGTCCGAAATGGCGAAACAGTGCCGTACGACTTTTACAAATGTGTGCATGGATTTGAAACGAAACAGTACCATGGTGCACCACTCTCCAGGGATGGTAAATCAATGACCAGCCTCCGTAATCCCGTTTTACCATAAAAATCCACGTATCGAAAAAACGAAGGGTAAAAAACTTATGAGACCCGATTGAGATTCGGGTTGTCCTTTTTGGGCATTAATCTATCCGTTGACGGCTGAAAGCTGCCAAAGCCGTAGAACTCATCGAGGCCTTCGTTTTGACAGGTTATGGCTTTTGTAACCCTAAACGAGCCAGAAGTTATGGCCGTCCGAATAATCGATATCTACAGGGTGCAACATCCACGGTGCAAGGTGCAACATCCGTCCGAAATGGCGAAACAGTGCCGTACGACTTTTAAAAATGCGTGCATGGGTTTGAAACGGAACAGTACCATGGTGCACCACTCTCCAGCGATGGTAAATCGAAGACCATCCACCGTAATCCCATTTTACCGTAAAAATCCACGTGTCTAAAAACCGAAGGGTAAAAAACTTACGAGACCCGATTGAAATTCGGGTTGCCCTTTTTGGGCATTAATCTATCCGTTGACGGCTGAAAGCTGTCAAAGACGTAAAACTCATCGAGGCCTTCGTTTTGACAGGTTATGGCTTTTGTAACTCTAAACGAGCCAGAAGTTATGGCCGTCCGAATAATCGATATCTACCGGGTGCAACATCCACGGTGCAAGGTGCAACATCCGTCCGAAATGGCGAAACAGTGCCGTACGACTTTTAGAAATGCGTGCATGGATTTGAAACGGAACAGTACCATGGTGCACCACTCTCCAGCGATGGTAAATCGAAGACCAGCCACCGTAATCCCGTTTTACCGTAAAAATCCACGTGTCTAAAAAACGAAGGGTAAAAACTTACGAGACCCGATTGTGATTCGGGTTGCCCTTTTTGGGCATTAATCTATCCGTTGACGACTGAAAGCTGTCAAAGCCATAAAAATCATCGAGGCCTTCGTTTTGACAGGTTATGGCTCCTGTAACTCTTAACGAGCCAGAAGTTATGGCCGTCTGAATAATCGATATCTACAGGGTGCAACATCCACAGTGCAAGGTGCAACATCCGTCCGAAATGGCGAAACAGTGCCGTACGAATTTTAGAAATGCGTGTATGGATTTGAAACGGAACAATACCATGGTGCACCACTCTCCAGCGATGGAAAGTCGAAGACGGGCCACGGTAATCCCGTTTTACCGTAAAAATCCACGTGTCGAAAAAACGAAGGATAAAAAACTTACGAGACCCGATTTAGATTCGGGTTGTCCTTTTTGGGCATTAATCTACCCGTAGATGGCTGAAATCTATCAAAGCCGTAGAACTCATCGAGGCCTTCGTTTTGATAGGTTATGGCGTTTGTAACTCTAAACGAGCCAGAAGTTATGGCCGTCCGAATAATCGATATCTACAGGGTGCAACATCCACTGTGCAAGGTGCAACATCCGCCCGAAATGGCGAAACAGTGCCGTATGACTTTTAGAAATGCGTGCATGGATTTGAAACGGAACAGTACCATGGTGCACCACTCTCCAGCGATGGTAAATCGAAGACCAGCCACCGTAATCCCGTTTTACCGTAAAAATCCACGTGTTGAAAAAACGAAGGTTAAAAAACTTACGAGACCCGACTGAGAATCGGGTTGTCCTTTTTGGGCATTAATCTATCCGTTGACGGCTGAAAGCTGTCAAAGCCGTAGAAATCATCGAGGCCTTCGTTTTAACAGGTTATGGCTCCCGTAACTCTAAAAGAGCCAGAAGTTATGGCAATCCGAATAATCGATATCTACAGGGTGCAACATCCACGGTGCAAGGTGAAACATCCGTCCGAAATGGCGAAACAGTGTCGTACGACTTTTAGAAATGCGTGCATGGATTTGAAATGAAACAGTACCATGGTGCACCACTCTCCAGCGAGTGTAAATCGGAGACCAGCCACCGCAATCCCGTTTTACCGTAAAAATCCACGTGTCGAAAAAACGAAGGGTAAAAAACTTACGAGACCCGATTGAGATTCGGGTTGTCCTTTTTGGGCATTAATCTATCCGTTGATGGCTGAAAGCCATCAAAGCCGTAGAACTCATCGTGGCCTTCGTTTTGATAGGTTATGGCTCCCGTAAATCTAAATGAGCCAGAAGTTATGGCCGTCCGAATAATCGGTATCTACAGGGTGCAACGTCCACGGTGCACGGTGCAACATCCGTCCGAAATGGCGATACAGTGTCGTACGACTTTTAGAAATGCGTGCATGGATTTGACACGGAACAGTACCATGGTGCACCACTCTCCAGCGATGGAAAGTCGAAGACCAGCAACCGTAATCCCGTTTTACCGTAAAAATCCACGTGTCTAAAAAACGAAGGGTAAAAAACTTACGAGACACGACAGCGATTCGGGTTGTCCTTTTTGGGCATTAATCTATCCGTTGATGGCTGAAAGCCATCAAAGCCGTAGAAATCATCGAGGCCTTCGTTTTGACAGGTTATGGCTCCCGTAACTCTAAACAAGCCAGAAGTTATGGCCGTCCGAATAATCGATATCTACAGGGTGCAACATCCACGGTGCAAGGTGCAACATCCATCCGAAATGGCGAAACAATGCCGTACGACTTTTATAAATGCGTGCATTGATTTGAAATGGAACAGTACCATGGTGCACCACTCTCCAGCGATGGTAAATCGAAGACCAGCCACCGTAATCCCGTTTTGCCGTAAAAATCCACGTGTCGAAAAAACGAAGGGTAAAAAACTTACGAGACCCGATTGAGATTCGGGTTTTCCTTTTTAGGCATTAATATAATAGTTGATGGCTGAAAGCTATCAAAGCTATAGAACTCATCGAGGCCTTCGTTTTGACAGGTTATGGCTCCCGTAACTCTAAACGGGCCAGAAGTTATGGCCGTCCGAATAATCGATATCTACAGGGTGCAACATCCACGGTGCAAGGTGCAACATCCGTCCGAAATGGCGAAACAGTGTCGTATGACTTTTAGAAATGCATGCATGGATTTGAAACGGAACAGTACCATGGTGCACCACTCTCCAGCGATGGAAAGTCGAAGACGGGCCACGGTAATTCCGTTTTACCGTAAAAATCCACGTGTCGAAAAAACGAAGGATAAAAAACTTACGAGACCCGATTGAGATTCGGGTTGTCCTTTTTGGGCATTAATCTTTCCGTTGACGGCTGAAAGCTGTCAAAGCCGTAGAACTCATCGAGGCCTTCGTTTTGACAGGTTATGGCTTTTGTAACTCTAAACGAGCCAGAAGTTATGGCCGTCCGAATAATCGATATCTACAGGGTGCAACATCCACGGTGCAAGGTGCAACATCCGTCCGAAATGGCGAAACAGTGCCGTACGACTTTTAGAAATGCCTGCATGGATTTGAAACAGAACAGTACCATGGTGCACCACTCTCCAGCGACGGAAAGTCAAAGATGGGCCACAGTAATCCCGTTTTACCGTAAAAATCCACGTGTCGAAAAAACGAAGGTTAAAAAACTTACGAGACCCGATTGAGATTCGGGTTGTCCTTTTTGGGCATTAATCTATCCGTTGATGGATGAAAGCTATCAAAGCCGTAGAACTCATCGAGGCCTTCGTTTTGACAGGTTATGGCTCCCGTAACTCTAAACGAGCCAGAAGTTATGGCCGTCCGAATAATCGATATCTACAAGGTGCAACATCCACGGTGCAAGGTGCAACATCCGACCGATATGGCGAAACAGTGCCGTACGACTTTAGAAATGCGTGCATGGATTTGAAACAAAACAGTACCATGGGCACCACTCTCCAGCGATGGGAAGTCGAAGACGGGCCACGGGAATCCCGTTTTACCGTAAAAATCCACGTGTCGAAAAACCGAAGGGTAAAAAACTTACGAGACCCGATTGAGATTCGGGTAGTCCTTTTTGGGCATTAATCTTTGCGTTGACGGCTGAAAGCTGTCATAGCCGTAGAACTCATCGAGGCCTTCGTTTTGACAGGTTATGGCTTTTGTAACTCTAAACGAGCCAGAAGTTATGGCCGTCCGAATAATCGATATCTACCGGGTGCAACATCCACGGTGCAAGGTGCAACATCCGTCCGAAATGGCGATTAAGTGCCGTACGACTTTTAGAAATGCGTGCATGGATTTGAAACGGAACAGTACCATGGTGCACCACTCTCCAGCGATGGTAAATCGAAGACCAGCCACCGTAATCCCGTTTTACCGTAAAAATCCACGTGTCTAAAAAACGAAGGGTAAAAACTTACGAGACCCGATTGTGATTCGGGTTGCCCTTTTTGGGCATTAATCTATCCGTTGACGACTGAAAGCTGTCAAAGCCATAAAAATCATCGAGGCCTTCGTTTTGACGGGTTATGGCTCCTGTAACTCTTAACGAGCCAGAAGTTATGGCCGTCCGAATAATCGATATCTACAGGGTGCAACATCCACAGTGCAAGGTGCAACATCCGTCCGAAATGGCGAAACAGTGCCGTACGAATTTTAGAAATGCATGTATGGATTTGAAACGGAACAGTACCATGGTGCACCACTCTCCAGCGATGGAAAGTCGAAGACGGGCCACGGTAATCCCGTTTTACCGTAAAAATCCACGTGTCGAAAAAACGAAGGATAAAAAACTTACGAGACCCGATTGAGATTCGGGTTGTCCTTTTTGGGCATTAATCTACCCGTAGATGGCTGAAATCTATCAAAGCCGTAGAACTCATCGAGGCCTTCGTTTTGATAGGTTATGGCGTTTGTAACTCTAAACGAGCCAGAAGTTATGGCCGTCCGAATAATCGATATCTACAGGGTGCAACATCCACTGTGCAAGGTGCAACATCCGCCCGAAATGGCGAAACTGTGTCGTACGACTTTTAGAAATGCGTGCATGGATTTGAAACGGAACAGTACCATGGTGCACCACTCTCCAGCGATGGTAAATCGAAGATCAGCCACCGTAATCCCGTTTTACCGTAAAAATCCACGTGTTGAAAAAACGAAGGTTAAAAAACTTACGAGACCCGACTGAGAATCGGGTTGTCCTTTTTGGGCATTAATCTATCCGTTGACGGCTGAAAGCTGTCAAAGCTGTAGAAATCATCGAGGCCTTCGTTTTAACAGGTTATGGCTCCCGTAACTCTAAAAGAGCCAGAAGTTATGGCAATCCGAATAATCGATATCTACAGGGTGCAACATCTACGGTGCAAGGTGAAACATCCGTCCGAAATGGCGAAACAGTGTCGTACGACTTTTAGAAATGCGTGCATGGATTTGAAACGAAACAGTACCATGGTGCACCACTCTCCAGCGAGTGTAAATCGGAGACCAGCCACCGCAATCCCGTTTTACCGTAAAAATCCACGTGTCGAAAAAACGAAGGGTAAAAAACTTACGAGACCCGATTGAGATTCGGGTTGTCCTTTTTGGGCATTAATCTATCCGTTGACGGCTGAAAGCCGTCAAAGCCGTAGAACTCATCGTGGCCTTCGTTTTGATAGGTTATGGCTCCCGTAACTCTAAACGGGCCAGAAGTTATGGCCGTCCGAATAATCGATATCTACAGGGTGCAACATCCACGGTGCAAGGTGCAACATCCGTCCGAAATGGCGAAACAGTGTCGTATGACTTTTAGAAATGCGTGCATGGATTTGAAACGGAACAGTACCATGGTGCACCACTCTCCAGCGATGGAAAGTCGAAGACGGGCCACCGTAATTCCATTTTACCGTAAAAATCCATGTGTCGAAAAAACGAAGGATAAAAAACTTACGAGACCCGATTGAGATTCGGGTTGTCCTTTTTGGGCATTAATCTTTCCGTTGACGGCTGAAAGCTGTCAAAGCCGTAGAACTCATCGAGGCCTTCGTTTTGACAGGTTATGGCTTTTGTAACTCTAAACGAGCCAGAAGTTATGGCCGTCCGAATAATCGATATCTACAGGGTGCAACATCCACGGTGCAAGGTGCAACATCCGTCCGAAATGGCGAAACAGTGCCGTACGACTTTTAGAAATGCATGCATGGATTTGAAACGGAACAGTACCATGGTGCACCACTCTCCAGCGATGGTAAATCGAAGACCAGCCACCGCAATCCCGTTTTACCATAAAAATCCACGTGTCTAAAAAACGAAGGGTAAAAAACTTACGAGACCCGATTGAGATTCGGGTTGCCCTTTTTGGGCACAAATCCATCCGTTGATGGCTGAAAGCTGTCAAAGCCGTAAAAATCATCGAGGCCTTCATTTTGAGAGGTTATGGCTCCCGTAACTCTTAACGAGCCAGAAGTTATGGCCATCCGAATAATCGATATCTACAGGGTGCAACATCCATGGTGCAAGGTGCAACATCCATGGTGCAAGGTGCAGCATCCGTCCAAAATGGCGAAACAGTGCCGTACGACTTTTAGAAATGCGTGCATGGATTTGAAACAGAACGTACCATGGTGCACCACTCTCCAGCGACGGAAAGTCAAAGACGGGCCACAGTAATCCCGTTTTACCGTAAAAATCCACGTGTCGAAAAAACGAAGGTTAAAAAACTTACGAGACCCGATTGAGATTCGGGTTGTCCTTTTTGGGCATTAATCTATCCGTTGATGGCTGAAAGCTATCAAAGCCGTAGAACTCATCGAGGCCTTCGTTTTGACAGGTTATGGCTCCCGTAACTCTAAACGAGCCAGAAGTTATGGCCGTCCGAATAATCGATATCTACAGGGTGCAACATCCACGGTGCAAGGTGCAACATCCGACCGATATGGCGAAACAGTGTCGTACGACTTTAGAAATGCGTGCATGGATTTGAAACGAAACAGTACCACGGGCACCACTCTCAAGCGATGGGAAGTCGAAGACGGGCCATGGTTATCCCGTTTTACCGTAAAAATCCACGTGTCGAAAAAACGAAGGATAAAAAACTTACGAGACCCGTTTGAGATTCGGGTTGTCCTTTTTGGGCATTAATCTATCCATTGACGGCTGAAAGTTGTGAAAGCCATAGAACTCATCGAGGCCTTCATTTTGACAGGTTATGGCTTTTGTAACTCTAAACGAGCCATAAGTTATGGCCGTCCGAATAATCGATATCTACAGGGTGCAACATCCACGGTGCAAGGTGCAACATCCGTCCGAAATGGCGGTGCCATACGACTTTTAGAAATGCGTGCATGGATTTGAAACGGAACAGTACCATGGTGCACCACTCTCTAGCGATGGTAAATCGAAGACCGGCCACCGTAATCCCGTTTTACCGTAAAAATCCACGTGTCTACAAAACGAAGGGTAAAAAACTTACGAGACCCGATTGAGATTCGGGTTGCCCTTTTTGGGCATTAATCTATCCGTTGATGGCTGAAAGTTGTAAAAGCTGTAAGACCCATCGAGGCCTTCGTTTTGACAGGTTATGGCTCCCGTAACTCTAAACGAGCCAGAAGTTATGGCCGTCCGAATAATCGATATCTACAGGGTGCAACGTCCACGGTGCAAGGTGCAACATCCGTCCGAAATGGCGAAACAGTGCCGTACGACTTTTAGAAATGCGTGCATGGATTTGAAACAGAACAGTACCATGGTGCACCACTCTCCAGCGATGGGAAGTCGAAGACAGGCCAAGGTAATCCCGTTTTACCGTAAAAATCCACGTGTCGAAAAAACGAAGGGTAAAAAACTTACGAAACCCGATTGAGATTCGGGTTGTCCTTTTTGGGCATTAATCTATCCGTTGACGGCTGAAAGCTGTCAAAGCCGTAGAACTCATCGAGGTCTTTGTTTTCAAAGGTTATGGCTCCCGTAACTCTAAAGGAGCCAGAATTTATGGTCGTCCGAATAATCGATATCTACAGGGTGCAACATCCACGGTGCAAGGTGCAACATCCGTCCGAAATGGCGAAACAGTGTCGTACCACTTTTACAAATGCGTGCATGGATTTGAATCGAAACAGTACCATGGTGCACCACTCTCCAGCGATGGGAAGTCGAAGACGGGCCACGGTAATCTCGTTTTACCGTAAAAATCCACGTGTCGAAAAAACGAAGGATAAAAAACTTACGAGACCCGATTGAGATTCGGGTTGTCCTTTTTGGGCATTAATCTATCCGTTGACGGATGAAAGTAGTCAAAGCCGTAGAACTCAACGAGGCCTTCGTTTTGACAGGTTATGGCTTTTGTAACTCTAAACGAGCCAGAAGTTATGGCCGTCCGAATAATCGATATCTACAGGGTGCAACATCCACGGTGCAAGGTGCAACATCCGTCCGAAATGGCGAAATAGTGCCGTACGACTTTTATAAATGCATGCATGGATTTGAAATGGAACAGCACTATGGTGCACCACTCTCCAGCGATGGTAAATCGAAGACCAGCCACCGTAATCCCGTTTTGCCTTAAAAATCCACGTGTCGAAAAAACGAAGGGTAAAAAACTTACGAGACCCGATTGAGATTCGGGTTGTCCCTTTTGGGCATTAATCTATCCGTTGAAGGCTGAAAGCTGTCAAAGCCGTAGAACTCATCGAGGTCTTCGTTTTGAAAGGTTATGGCTCCCGTAACTCTAAACGAGCCAGAAGTTATGGCCGTCCGAATAATCGATATCTACAGGGTGCAACATCCACGTTGCAAGGTGCAACATCCGTCCGAAATGGCGAAACAGTGTCGTACGACTTTTATTAATGCGTGCATGGATTTGAAACGGAACAGTACCATGGTGCACCACTCTCCAGCGATGGGAAGTCGAAGACGGGCCACGGTAATCCCGTTTTACCGTAACAATCCACGTGTCGAAAAAACGAAGGATAAAAAACTTGCGAGACCCGATTGAGATTTGGGTTGTCCTTTTTAGGCATTAATCTATCCGTTGACGGCTGAAAGCTGTCAAAGCCGTAGAACTCATCGAGGCCATCGTTTTGACAGGTTATGGCTTTTGTAACTCTAAACGAGCCAGAAGTTATGGCCGTCCGAATAATCGATATCTACAGGGTGCAACATCCACGGTGCAAGGTGCAACATCCGTCCGAAATGGCGAAACAGTGCCGTACGACTTTTAGAAATGCGTGCATGGATTTGAAACGGAACAGTACCATGGTGCACCACTCTCCAGTGATGGTAAATCGAAGATTAGCCACCGTAATCCCGTTTTACCGTAAAAATCCACGTGTCTAAAAAACGAAGGGTTAAAAGCTTACGAGACCCGATTGAGATTCAGGTTGCGCTTTTTGGGCATTAATCTATCCGTTGACGGCTGAAAGCTGTCGAAGCCGTAAAAATCATCGAGGCCTTCGTTTTGAGAGGTTATGGCTGCCGTAACTTTTAATGAGCTAGAAGTTATGGCCGTCCGAATAATCGATATCTATAGGGTGCAACATCCACGGTGCTAGGTGCAACATCCGTCCGAAATGGCGAAACAGTGCCGTACGACTTTTAGAAATGCGTGCATGGACTAGAAACAGAACAGTACCATGGTGCACCACTCTCCAGCGATGGAAAGTCGAAGACGGGCCACGGTAATCCCGTTTTGCCGTAAAAATCCACGTGTCGAAAAAACGATGGGTAAAAAACTTACGAGACCCGATTGAGATTCGGGTTGTCCTTTTTGTGCATTAATCTATCCGTTGACGGCTGAAATCTGTCAAAGCCCTAGAAGTCATCGAGGCCTTCGTTTTGACAGGTTATGACTCCCGTAACTCTAAACGAGCCAGAAGTTATGGCCGTCCGAATAATCGATATCTACAGGGTGCAACATCCACGTTGCAAGGTGCAACATCCGTCCGAAATGGCGAAACAGAGTCGTACGACTGTAGAAATGCGTGCATGGATTTGAAACGGAATAGTACCATGGTGCCCCACTCTCCAGCGATGGGAAGTCAAAGACGGGCCACGGTAATCCCGTTTTACCGTAAAAATCCACGTGTCAAAAAAACGAAGTACAAAAAACTTACGAGACCCGATTGAGATTCGGGTAGTCCTTTTTGGGCATTAATATATCCGTTGACGGCTGGAAGCTGTCAAAACTGTAGAACTCATCGAGGCCTTCATTTTGACAGGTTATGGCTTTTGTAACTCTAAACGAGCCAGAAGTTATGGCCGTCCGAATAATCGATATCTACGGGGTGCAACATCCACGGTGCAAGGTGCAACATCCGTAAGAAATGGCGAAACAGTGCCGTACGACTTTTAGAAATGTGTGCATGGATTTGAAACGGAACAGTACCATGGTGCACCGCTCTCCAGCGATGGTAAATCGATGACCAGCCACCGTAATCCCGTTTTACCGTAAAAATCCACGTGTCTAAAATTCGAAGGGTAAAAAACTTACGAGACCCGATTGAGATTCGGGTTGCCCTTTTTGGGCATTAATCTATCCATTGATGGCTGAAAGCTGTGAAAGCCATAAAACTCATCGAGGCCTTCGTTTTGACAGGTTATGGCTCCCGTAACTCTTAACGAGCCAGAAGTTTTGGCCGTCCGAATAATCGATATCTACAGGGTGCAACATCCACGGTGCAAGGTGCAACATCCGTCCGAAATGGCGAAACCGTGTCGTACGACTTTTAGAAATGCGTGCATGGATTTGAAACAGAACAGTACCATGGTGCACCACTCTCCAGCGATGGGAAGACGAAGACGGGCCACGGAAATCCCGTTTTACCGTAAAAATCCACGTGTCGAAAAAATGAAGGATAAAAAACTTACGAGACCAAATTGAGATTCGGGTTGTCCTTTTTGGGCATTAATCTATCCGTTGACGGCTGAAAGCTGTCGACGGCTGAAAGCTGTCAAAGCCGTACAACTCATCGTGGCCTTTGTTTTGACAGGTTCCCATAACTCTAAACGAGCCAGAAGTTATGGCCGTCCGAATAATTGATATCTACAGGGTGCGACATCCACGGTGCAATGTGCAACATCCGTTCGAAATGGCGAAACAGTGCCGTACGACTTTTAGAAATGCACGCATGGATTTGAAACGGAACAGTACCATGGTGCACCACTCTCCAGCGATGGGAAGTCGAAGACGGGCCACGGTAATCCCGTTTTACCGTAAAAATCCACGTGTCGAAAAAACGAAGGGCAAAAAACTTAAGAGACCCGATTGAGAATCGGGTTGTCCGTTTTGGGCATTAATCTATCCGTTGACGGCTGAAAGCTGTCAAAGCCGTAGAACTCATCGAGACCTTCATTTTGACAAGTTATCGCTTTTGTAACTCTAAACGAGCCAGAAGTTATGGCCGTCCGAATAATAGATATCTACAGGGCGCAAATTCCACGGTGCAAGGTGCAACATCCTTCCGAAATGGCGAAACAGTGCCGTACGACTTTTAGAAATGCGTGCATGGATTTCAAACGGAACAGTACCATGGTGCACCACTCTCCAGCGATGGTAAATCGAAGACCAGCCACCGTAATTCCGTTTTACCGTAAAAATCCACGTGTCGAAAAAACGAAGGGTAAAAAACTTACGAGACCCGACTGAGATTCGGGTTGTCCTTTTTGGGTATTAATCTATCCGTTGACGGCTGAAAGCTGTTAAAACCGTTGAAATCATCGAGGCCTTCATTTTGACAGGTTATGGCTCCCGTAGCTCTTAACGAGCCAGAAGTTATGGCCGTCCGAGTAATCGATATCTACAGGGTGCAACATCCACGGTGCAGGGTGCAACATCCGTCCGAAATGGCGAAACAGTGTCGTACGACTTTTAGAAATGCGTGCATGGATTAGAAAGGGAACAGTAGCATGGTGCAATACTCTCCAGCAATGGTAAATCGAAGACCAGCCACCGTAATCCCGTTTTACCGTAAAAATCCACGTGTCGAAAAAACGAAGGGTAAAAAACTTACGAGACCCGATTGAGATTCAGGTTGTCCTTTTTGGGCATTAATCTATCCGTTGATGGCTAAAAGCTGTCAAAGCCATAGAACTCATCGGCGCCTTCGTTTTGACAGGTTATGGCTCCCGTAACTCTAAACGAGCCAGAAGTTATGGCCGTCCGAATAATCGATATCTACAGGGAGCAACATCCACGGTGCAAGGTATAACATCCGTTCGAAATGGCGAAACAGTGCCGTACGACTTTTAGAAATGCGTGCATGGATTTGAAACGGAACAGTACCATGGTGCACCACTCTCCAGCGATGGGAAGTCGAAGACGGGCCACGGTAATCCCGTTTTACCGTAAAAATCCACGTGTCGAAAAAACAAAGAGTAAAAACTTACGAGACCCAATTGAGATTCGGGTTGTCCTTTTTGGGCATTAATCTATCCGTTGATGGCTGAAAGCTGTGAAAGCCGTAGAACTCATCGAGGCCTTCGTTTTGACAGGTTATGGCTTTTGTAACTCTAAACGAGCCAGAAGTTATGGCCGTCCGAATAATCGATATCTACAGGGTGCAACTTCCACGGTGCAAGGTGCAACATCCGTCCGAAATGGCGAAACAGTGCCGTACGACTTTTAGAAATGCATGCATGGATTTGAAACGGAACAGTACCATGGTGCACCACTCTCCAGCGATGGTAAATCGAAGACCAGCCACCATAATCCCGTTTTACCGTAAAAATCCACGTGTCTAAAAAACGAAGCGTAAAAAACTTACGAGACCCGATTGAGATTCGGGTTGCCCTTTTTGGGCATTAATCTATCAGTTGACGGCTGAAAGCTGTCAAAGACGTAAAACTCATCGAGGCCTTCGTTTTGACAGGTTATGGCTTTTGTAACTCTAAACAAGCCAGAAGTTATGGCCGTTCGAATAATCGATATCTACAGGGTGCAACATCCACGGTGCAAGGTGCAACATCCGTCCGAAATGGCGAAACAGTGCCTTACGACTTTTAGAAATGCGTGCATGGATTTGAAACGGAATAGTACCATGGTGCACCACTCTCCAGCGATGGTAAACCGAAGACCAGCCAGCGTAAGTCCGTTTTACCGTAAAAATCCACGTGTCTAAAAAACGAAGGGTAAAAAACTTACGAGACCCGATTGAGATTCGGGTTGCCCTTTTTGGGCATTAATCTATCCGTTGACGGCTGAAAGCTGTCAAAATTGTAGAATTCATCGAGGCCTTCGTTTTGACAGGTTATGGCACCCGTAACCCTAAACGAGCCAGAAGTTATGGTCGTCCGAATAATCGATATCTACAGGGTGCAACATCCACGGTGCAAGGTGCAACATCCGTCCGAAATGGCGAAACGGTGTCGTACGACTTTTTGAAATGCGTGCATGGATTTGAAATGGAACAGTACCATGGTGCACCACTCTCCAGCGATGGAAAGTCGAAGATAGGCCACGGTAATCCCGTTTTACCGTAAAAATCCACGTGTCGAAAAAACCAAGGATAAAAAACTTACGAGACCCGATTGAGATTCGGGTTGTCCTTTTTGGGTATTAATCTATCCGTTGACGGATGAAAGCTGTCAAAGCCGTAGAACTCATCGAGGCCTTCGTTTTGACAGGTTATGGCTTTTGTAACTCTAAACGAGCCAGAAGTTATGGCCGTACGAATAATCGATATCTACATGGTGCAACATCCACGGTGCAAGGTGCAACATCCGTCCGAAATGGCAAAACAGTGCCGTACGACTTTTCGAAATGCGTGCATGGATTTGAAATGGAACAGTACCATGGTGCACCACTCTCCAGCGATGGTAAATCGAAGACCAGCCACCGTAATCCCGTTTTACCGTAAAAATCCACGTGTCTAAAAAACGAAGGGTAAAAAACTTTCGAGACCCGATTGAGATTCGGGTTGCCCTTTTTGGGCATTAATCTATCCGTTGACGGCTGAAAGCTGTCAAAGTCGTAAAAATGATCGAGGCCTTCGTTTTGACAGGTTATGGCTCCCGTAACTCTTAACGAGCCAAAAGTTATGGCCGTCCGAATAATCGATATCTACAGGGTGCAACATCCACAGTGCAAGGTGCAACATCCGTCCGAAATGGCGACACAGTGCCGTACGAATTTTAGAAATGCGTGCATGGATTTGAAATGGAACGGTACCATGGTGCACCACTCTCCAGCGATGGGAAGTCGAAGACGGGCCATGGTAATCCCGTTTTACCGTAAAAATCCACGTGTCGAAAAAACGAAGGATAAAAACTTATGAGACCCGATGGAGATTCGGTTTGTCCTTTTTGGGCATTAATCTATCCGTTGACGACTGAAAGCTGTCAAAGCCGTAGAACTCATCGAGGTCTTCGTTTTGACAGGTTATGGCTTTTGTAACTCTAAATGAGCCAGAAGTTATGGCCGTCCGAATAATCGATATCTACAGGGTGCAACATCCACTGTGCAAGGTGCAACATCCGTCCGAAATGGCGAAACAGTGCCCTACGACTTTTAGAAATGCGTGCATGGATTTGAAACGGAACAGTACCATGGGGCACCACTCTCCAGCGATGGTAAATCGAAGACCTGCCACCGTAATCTCGTTTTACCGTAAAAATCCACGTGTCGAAAAAACGAGGGGTAAAAAATTTACGAGACCCGACTGAGATTCGGGTTGTCCTTTTTGGGCATTAATCTATCCGTTGACGGCTGAAAGCTGTCAAAGCCGTAGAACTCATCGAGGTCTTCGTTTTGACAGGTTATGGCTCCCGTAACTCTAAACGAGCCAGAAGTTATGGCCGTCCGAATAATCAATATCTACAGGGTGCAACATCCACGGTGCAAGGTGCAACATCCGTCCGAAATGGCGAAACAGTGCCGTACGACTTTTAGAAATGCGTGCATGGATTTGAAACGAAACAGTACCATGGTGCACCACTCTCCAGCGAGGGTAAATCGAAGACTAGCCACCGCAATCCCGTTTTACCGTAAAAATCCACGTGTCAAAAAAACGAAGGGTAAAAAACTTACAAGACCCGATTGAGATTCGGGTTGTCCTTTTTGGGCATTAATCTATCCGTTGACGACTGAAAGCTATCAAAGCAGTAGAAATCATCGAGGCCTTCGTTTTGATAGGTTATGGCTCCCGTAACTCTAAACGAGCCAGAAGTTATGGCCTTCCGAATAATCGATATCTACAGGGTGCAACGTCCACGGTGCAAGGTGCAACATCCGTCCGAAATGGCGAAACAATGTCGTACGACTTTTAGAAATGCGTGCATGGATTTGAAATGGAACATTACCATGGTGCACCACTCTCCAGCGATGGGAAGTCGAAGACCAGCCACCGTAATCCCGTTTTACCGTAAAAATCCACGTGTCTAAAAAACAAAGGGTAAAAAACTTACGAGACCCGATTGAGATTCGGGTTGCCCTTTTTGGGCATTAACCTATCCGTTGACGGCTGAAAGCTGTCAAAGCCGTAAAACCCATCGAGGCCTTCGTTTTGACAGGTTATGGCTCCCGTAACTCTCAACGAGCCAGAAGTTATGGCCGTCTGAATAATCGATATCTACAGGGTGCAACATCCACGGTGCAAGGTGCAACATCCGTCCGAAATGGCGAAACAGTGCCGTACGACTTTTAGAAATGCGTGCATGGATTTGAAACGAAACAGTACTATGGTGCACCACTCTCCAGCGATGGTAAATTGAAGACCAGCCAGCGTAATCCCGTTTTACCGTAAAAATGCACGTGTCTAAAATCGATATCTACAGGGTGCAACATCCACGGTGCAAGGTGCAACATCCGTCCGAAATGGCGTAACAGCGTCGTACGACCTTTTGAAATGCGTGCATGGATTTGAAACGGAACGGTACCATGGTGCACCACTCTCCAGCGATGGTAAATCGTAGACCAGCCACGGTAATCCCGTTTTACCGTAAAAATCCACGTGTCGAAAAAACGAAGGTTAAAAAACTTCCAAGACCCGATTGAGATTCGGATAGTCTTTTTTGGCCATTATACAATCCATTGATGGCTGCAAGCTATCAGAGGCATAGAACTCACTGAGTCCTTCGTTTTGACTGGTTATGGCTCCCTTAACTCTAAACGAGCCAGAAGTTATGGCCGTCCGAATAATCGATATCTACAGGGTGCAACATCCACCGTGCAAGGTGCAACATCCGTCCGAAATGGCGAAACAGCGTCGTACGACTTTTTGAAATGCGTGCATGGATTTGAAATGGAACGGTACCATGGTGCACCACTCTCCAGCGATGGTAAATCGAAGACCAGCCACGGTAATCCCGTTTTACCGTAAAAATCCACGCGTCGAAAAAACGAAGAGTAGAAAACTTCCGAGACCCGATTGAGATTCGGATAGTCTTTTTTGGGCATTATACAATCCATTGACGGCTGATAGCTGTCAGAGCCGTAGAACTCACTGAGGCCTTCGTTTTAACTGGTTATGGCTCTCGTAACTCTAAACGAGCCAGAAGTTAACTCTAAACGAGCCAGAAGTTATGGCCGCCCGAACAATCGATATCTACAGGGTGCAACATACACGGTGCAAGGTGCAACATCCGTCCGAAATGGCGAAACAGCGTCGTACGACTTTTTGAATTGCGTGCATGGATTTGAAACGGAACGGTACCATGGGGCACTACTCTCCAGCGATGGTAAATCGAAGACCAGCCACGGTAATCCAGTTTTACCGTAAAAATCCACGTGTCGAAAAAACGAAGGGTAAAAAACTTCCGAGACCCGATTGAGATTCGGATAGTCTTTTTTGGGCATTATACAATCCATTGACGGCTGAAAGCTGTCAGAGCCGTAGAACTCACTAAGGCCTTCGTTTTTGTTGAATATGCGCTTATATGATTGTTGTTTGATGATAATAAACAAATATACATTCATTTAAATGTATTTGATAATATACTATTTATTTTCACAGATTAAATAAATATTTCCTGAATAAAATAAATAACACGGAATTTGAATTCAAACGAATATTTTATTCAAACAAATATTTATTACAATTTTGAATAGTACAAATTCAAGCTCTCGCTATTCACTATACAACTTTGATACAAATTCAATTACATCACTATTTTACACATTCACCTCACTACATATCGCTCACACTCGTATTTTTTTTCTTCAACTGCATTTCAGTTTGAATCCAGCATCTGAGAAATCTGCAAAATATTTACTAACGCAGTAAAATTGAAAATAAAATATTTTTGCGATATAAAATAAAACGTGAATTTTGAAAATGATATTTGCCTCAGTTATTTGGGTTGTTCGTCATCATTTAAATTTGAATTCATCATACACGAACAACTTGTGACATACACAGAATATTACTGTATATGCCACAAGGCCGTGCACGCCGATATATACACTTGATTGATTTACAGGGATAGGCAAGCACAGGTCAAACCCAAATGAAAAACCGAGTTCAACTCACGTGCAATATATTCAAAATCACGACACGAGCACAAGGTCAAACCCAAGTTTTGAAACTGGGTTCAACAACGTCAAGTCCAGACAATACAGCATGTACAAGCCACAATGAAGTTGTACAAGTACAGTCAAGAAAGCAGCTCAAGTAACAAAAGTCAAGTGCAGCAATGAAACAAAATAGTATGACATGAAGCAAATGAATATAGTGAAATGCACAAAGACATAGCATTTGTCCCAGGTTAATAAATCAGAGAAATGCACAGTGGAATGAAGTCAAGTGATGCACATATACTTGAAAGCTACAGTATCAAGTAGACCAAGGTCATATGCAATGAGAGGAACATCAAAGACAAGACTAAGTGCAGCATCAGTGTAGACAGTTACTTCACAATGAACAAGTGCACAACAAAACCAACAAAGACCAAGGCTACGACATAATGCACCAGAGATATGGAAACACATCAACAACTACAGAACAATCAAACTGCATCAAGTCCAGCAGCATGAACAAGTATGGCAGCATGTGAATGCATCAAAACAAGTAAGCAACAATGTCGAGCTCAAGACAGTACAGCTACAACATGTATGCAGCCCAATAGACCAAAGTACAACATCAAAGACAGCACTGACTTAAGTATACAAGTGAAACTGCAATGCTCAAACTCAGTGGACAGTAATGATACAAGAACAATATCACAAAGGAACTAGACCATAAAAAAGTGTTTGGAAATGCAGCAAATACCCAATGGACAGAGATGCAAGGAAACAGAGTTTCAACTATGCATGGTGATGCAACTTCAAGCAGAGAAGCAAGTTACAGAATGCATGAAACAAAAAAAAATTCGTATTTTTTTGAAATAGTCAGCAAATAAAAAAGAGGAAAGTTTCTGACTTGTTATTCAAGAAGGATTGAAAGTTCTCAAAACAAAGCCGTATGAATCAAGTCAGTATCGAATGCATCAGGAAAGTCGTGTGCATCACGAAAGTGAATTTCAGGAAAGTATCGAGTAATTTAGTGTATTCGAATTCATATAAATACGAGTACCCAAGTATCATCATTGGCATGAATGAAAAAGCAATCGAATTCAAGCAATCGAATCTGAAAGCAAAAAATACAAACAACATACCAAGGCGAATCCAATTATCTCAAAGCAATCGAAGCCGAACCCTAATTTCACAAATCAAGAGAAGCAGCCGAGCGCGACTCCAAGATCAATAGAGCGTCAATATCAAACGGCATCCAAATCTCTAATTTTGATCGAAGGACAAAAGCCCTAAATTATGATCGAAGAAGCCGCCATTCTCAAAAGGACCGAATAGAAGAAGAAGCGGGTCGAAATTATAAAAAGGGGCCGGTCTTTTTTAATTAGGGTTTTGTTAAGGGTTTTAGTTTTTAAAAGAGCTTTATCTTATTTTTAGTTTTGAATTTGTTTTTTAATTTTTTTAAAAAATCTCTTTTCAAACCATTGTATTTGCTAGTCGTGTGACTAGGGGACAAGCTACGTGGCGTAGCTTGAGAATTCGCAACTCAGTGGCTGAGTTGTGGCACGGTTTTGAGCGTAGAGTTAGGTTAGTCAGTAGCGGGTGTCGCGAGTTTACGTGTGTAAGCGTGTGACTATCTAATTTCTAGTAGAAACCTTGGGGGCAGCACGTAGGCAGGTTTTTGCCGAAGCTGGGTAAATTCTGTGTCGTTCTATTTCTGCATTTATTATTCTGCTTTTATCTGTACTGCTACTATTCTGTGATCTGTGTTGAAATTATTTTATAAGCTTTCGCAATTAATTTTTTATAATTTATACTATCACCCTATTCACCCCCCTCTAGGGTGAAATCGATCCTACAAGTGGTATCAGAGCAAGGTTTAGAAGTCATTTTTTTCATTTTTCAAAAATCAGTTTCTGTTTAAAAATTTGAAAAAATGGCTTCTTTTAATAATGCTTTTGCTGAAGGTCAGTCCATAGTTAGACCACCAATGTTCAATGGTGAATATGCCTACTGGAAAAATAGAATGAAAATCTTTCTGAAAACCATTGACGCTTGGAACATTATTGAGATAGGTTATAGATCACCAACTATAATTGTAGACAATCAGGAAATAGATAAACCGATGGACCAATGGACAAAACTAGAAAATAAATTACAAAATGCTAATGCTAAAGCTATGAATTCTATTATCTGTTCATTGGATCAATTTGAATTTAATCGTGTCTCTCATTGTTTAACTGCGCAAGAAATATGGCACACGCTCGAAGTAACTCACGAAGGAACATCTCAAGTCAAAGAATCTCGCCTAGCCATGTTAAGCAGCGAATACGAGAATTTCACAATGGCAAAAGAAGAAAACGTCAAAGAGATGTACGGACGACTGTCCAATATAGTATACAAATCAAAGGCTCTTAGAAAATCGTTCACAGAATTAGAGATAGTTCGGAAAATTCTTAGAGTTCTTCCTCGAAGCTTTGAAGCAAAAGTCACAGCAATTCAAGAGTCAAAGGATTTGAAACAAATCAAGGTGGAAGAGCTCATTGGAAATCTCACCGCCTATGAGCTAGAGCTAAAGTTCAAGGAAGAGCGAGAAGGAGGCGATACTCGAAAGAAGTCAATTGCTCTCAAAGGAACAACTGAAAATGACAATGATGACGATGATGATGGTGAAGCTGAATTAGCACTATTAATAAAGAGATTCAAAAAGTGGAATCGCAAATATGGAAATCCAACCAGAAACCATCAAATCAAAAGCAGAATAAACAAAGCACTAGACATTTCGGAGAAGCAAGAGATCATCTGTCACAAATGTAACAAAACAAGGACATATCAAGCCAAATTGTCCTCAAAATCGACCAAACCAAGGAAAGAAACTGAAGAAGAAAGGTTTTGCGGCTACTTGGGATGAAATTGATGAAGATGAAAGTGATAGCACCGAAAGTGAAAGTGAAAGAGCAAATCTATGTCTTCATGGTGAAGTAACTGACAGTGATGATGATGAGCCAAGTGAGGTATCAAAACTTTCTCCTTCAGAATTACTTATATATTTTCACGAAGTAAATGGCTGTTTTGAACGACTTAAGGAAAAACATTCCAAACTTGAATCACAAAAGGATTCTTTAATTGATTTAAATAAACAACTTAACCAATTCGTTAAAACCTATCAAAGCAGAATCCCTAAATGTGATAAGTGTCCAACATTCGAAGAAGAGGTTAAAAATTCAGAAAACAAAATTAAATCGCTTGAAAAAGAAATCCTGTTTTTGAAAGAAATTGAAAACACAAGAATAGAAGACTCTATAAAAAGGTGCACACAACTGATAAATGAAAATGAATCTCTCAAGACCCAAGTCCTACATCTATCAACAACGTTGGATAAATTCTCAAAAGGAGAAAAATCATTGAATATGCTATTAGGGAAACAAACTCTTAAAATGTCTAGGCAAGGACTTGGATATAACAAATTTCAAAAAGATAGAAACCAAATTAATCAAGTCAATTCATTTGGACATAATCAAAATAGTCATTGGTATAAACCCGAACATATGAAGACTGTATCGATTTGGGTTCCAAAAGGCACAAATATAAAATCTCTCAAAGTAAAACAAATTTGGGTGCCAAAAGGAACATGTTTAAATAGTTTTCAGTCCTCTCTAGATTATTTTCCAAAATATCTTGGCACTAACAAGCTTGGACCTATGAAAACAAATAGGTCACTAAATTTTTCTCTCGTGTAGGTATGCTGGCAGGCTAAGGAACAACAGCAATGGTATCTGGATTCTGGCTGTTCCAGACACATGACAGGCGATAAATCAAAGTTCCTTAGCCTAGAAAAGTATAAAGGTGGCAGGGTCACAATGGGTAACAATGAAAAGTGTAAAATTGTTGGCAAAGGCAAAGTAGGTAACAATACTTTTACCCTGAATGATGTACTGTATGTTGAAAATCTGCACCACAACTTGATATCAATCAGCCAGCTATGCGATAAAGGTATGAATGTTATTTTTGACTCTGACTTATGCAAAATTGTTGACAATTCATCAAAAGAAATCTTATTTTCAGGTAAGAGGAAAGGTAATATATATTCTCTATCTTTTGATGATCTCACCCTTTCGAAATGCTTGGTTGCTAAGGACATAGAAGTTGATTTATGGCATCGACGTTTAGGGCATGCTAGTATGAATTTGCTAAACAAATTAAAAAGGAAAAATTTGGTAAGAGGGTTACCTTCACATGAGTTTAAAATAGAAAACATCTGTAAAGCATGCACATTAGGAAAACTTAAAAAATCATCATTTCATGCCAAAAACAGTGTAAGCACTTCTAGAGTACTTGAGCTAGTTCATATGGATCTATTCGGACCTAATGACATTGCTAGCTTAGGAGGTAAAAAATATTGTTTTGTTATAGTTGATGACTACTCAAGATATACATGGGTATTTTTCTTAGCCAAGAAATCAGAAACTTTCTCTTATCTCAAGAATTTCACAAAATTAGTCCAAAATGAAAAAGAAGTTTCCATTATTTCACTAAGAAGTGATCATGGTGGAGAATTTGAAAATTATGATTTTGAAATTTTTTTTAATGAAAATGGAATCAAACATGAATTCTCTGCTCCACGTACTCCACAACAAAATGGGGTAGTTGAGAGAAAGAATCGAACTTTACAAGAGTTGGCTAGATCTATGATAAATGAGTATGAACTACCTTTACATTTTTGGGCAGAAGAAGTAAATACAGCATGTTATGTAATGAATAGAGTTATGATTAGACCGCTTCTCAACAAAACTCCTTATGAGCTATGGTTCAATAATAAACCAAACATTGCTTACTTTAAAGTATTTGGATGTACTTGCTATATTCTCAATACAGGTGATCAATTAGGAAAATTTGAAGCAAAAGCTGATGAGGGCATCTTCATGGGATACTCTTCGAGAAGCAAAGCTTACAAAGTCTACAACAAAAGGACTAAAACAATCGTGGAATCAATCAATGTGAAATTTGATGAAGGCATTGATAATCAGGAAACATCCAAAAGCAATGTTGAAGAGGAGAAAGAAAAAGATGAATATGAAGAACCAAAAGAAACTGATGATATCAGAGAAACTGTCATAACTCCAGAAGTCCAAAGGAATCTAGATCCAGCAAAACTGAAATACAAAGCAGACCATCCTCCAGAATTGGTAATTGGAAATCCTATAGCAGGTATACAGACTCGTTCCTCCTTTAGAAATCTATGTGATCTGTGCTTACATAGTGGATTTATTTCAGAAATAGAACCAAATAACATAGACTCAGCCCTTAACGATGAAAACTGGTTTATGGCCATGCAAGAAGAGCTAATCCAATTTGAACGAAATAATGTTTGGAGTCTAGCACTTAGACCTAAGGATTATCCAGTTATAGGAACAAAATGGGTTTTTAAAAATAAATATGATGAATCTGGAAATGTAATTAGAAATAAAGCTAGACTAGTCGCTAAGGGATACAATCAAATTGAAGGAGTTGACTTTGATGAAACTTTTGCACCTGTAGCTAGACTAGAATCAATTAGAATATTATTAGCTTTTGCTTGCTACAAAGGATTTAAACTAAGACAAATGGACATTAAGAGTGCTTTTCTTAACGGAATTTTAAAAGAAGATGTGTTTGTTGAACAACCAGAAGGTTTTGAAAGTCATGAATATCCAAACCATGTATATAAACTGAAAAATGCTTTATATGGATTAAAACAAGCCCCTAGAGCCTGGTATGAATGTCTTAGTTCTTATCTTCTTGAAAACGGGTTCAAAAAGGGATGTGTAGACACCACACTATTTCTGTTGCATGAAAACGATGATCTTTTGATTGTTCAAATATATGTTGATGACATCATTTATGGTGCTACTAACAAGTTATTGTATGAGAAATTTGAAAAGGTCATGCAGGAAAAGTTTGAAATGAGCTTGGTTGGTGAGTTAAAATTCTGTTTAGGATTTCAAATCAAACAAAGCGATAAAGGAACATTCATTTCTCAAACAAAGTATATTAGGGAACTGGTCAACAAATTTGGATTAAAAGATGCCAAACCAGCAAGAACTCCCATGAATACAACACTTAAACTTGACAAAGATGAAAAAGGTAAGACAGTTGATCAAAAGCAGTACAGAGGTATGATTGGATCACTTCTTTATCTTACCGCTTCTAGACCTGACATCATGTTTTCTGTTTGCCTGTGTGCACGTTTTCAATCTAACCCAAAAGAATCTCATTTAAAAGCTGTTAAAAGAATTATAAGATATTTGTTGCACACTCCACGGTTTGGTCTTTGGTATCCTTCAAACGATAACTTTGAATTAAAAGGTTTTTCAGATGCTGATTACGCTGGAAATTTAGTTGATAGAAAAAGTACTAGTGGAGCATGTTTTATGTTAGGGCATTCATTAGTTGCATGGTCAAGCAGAAAACAAAATTGTATTGCATTATCCACCACAGAAGCAGAGTATATTGCTCTAAGTGGTTGCGCTGCTCAAATCTTATGGATGATACAGACTTTGCAAGACTATGGTCTAAATTTTAAACGTGTACCACTAATGTGTGATAGTAAAAGCGCAATTGATCTTACAAATAACCCTGTGCATCACTCACGAACAAAACATATAGATGTTAGACATCATTTTATTCGAGATCATATTTCTAAAGAAAATATCAGCATAAATTTTATTTCAACTGATTCACAGTTAGCAGACATCTTTACAAAACCCCTTCCAGAAAACAGTTTTTGCAAACTACGTCTCGGTTTAGGTGTTTTAGAAATTTGAGTGTCTAATTAACAAATCTATCCCCCTCCTAATTATCAAAAAGGTAAATAGTGACTGAAAAACGATAAGGGGTGATATTAATCATACATTTTTCCTCAAGAAAGTATACTTAGTAAATTTCTTTAGAAATTCACACAAGAGTTATAAAATTCTTTGTTTGGCAAAGATTCCATGACCAATTCTAATTCTATCATAATTCTATCGACCATCGCTTATCAAAAATCCAATATAGTTTGTCGATATGTGGTATCATAATCAGGAATCATTAGTTTTTCAGTTTATAAAATAAAATAAAATTCAAAGTATTCACTCTCATTTAAAAGTCCTCACATTTATGCATGGGTGAATTACTTGGAATTTGATATGTAGTTCCATGCTCATTTAAAAGTCTTCACGGTTATGCATGTATGGAATGCATATCAAAATTAATTTATTAAGTAAACAAGTTGATTCTAATCCCATTTAAAAGTCCTCACGGTCATGCGTGGTTAGAAGATACTTGAATTCATTTTTAAATTAAATTTTTTTGAAATACTACTAACCTCATTTAAAAGTCCTAACGGTTATGCATGGTTAGTAGAAATTCAAATTCCTGATAGACATATACCACAACTCGACATAACTATATGATTTTATGATAACATCATTCCCATCATCTCTAAAATGGAATATGCGCCCAACAAGAATGGTTATGATTTTTGTTTGATTTTCTATTTAAATTACATAGTTATAGTCGATTGAGCTTTAATGTTATATTACTATCTATCACCTTATCTCTATTTCATGACACTTTTATTCTTTTGCTGATAACAAAAGGGGGAGAGAAATGTTGGATTTTGGCATTTAAATCTTATACTAATATGCATATAAGAAGGGGGAGTTTCGTAAAGATGAAACATTTAAATAGGGGGAGCAAGCATTGAAAAATAGGGGGTGCAAGCATTGAAATGGTGAAATTATCGAATACATTTAATATGTTTCAAAATCCTAAGTATATGTTTGTTATCATCAAAAGGGGGAGATTGTTGAATATGCGCTTATATGATTGTTGTTTGATGATAATAAACAAATATACATTCATTTAAATGTATTTGATAATATACTATTTATTTTCACAGATTAAATAAATATTTGCTGAATAAAATAAATAACACGGAATTTGAATTCAAACGAATATTTTATTCAAACAAATATTTATTACAATTTTGAATAGTACAAATTCAAGCTCTCACTATTCACTATACAACTTTGATACAAATTCAATTACATCACTATTTTACACATTCACCTCACTACATATCACTCACACTAGTATTTTTTTTCTTCAACTGCATTTCAGTTTGAATCCAGCATCTGAGAAATCTGCAAAATATTTACTAATGCAGTAAAATTGAAAATAAAATATTTTTGCGATATAAAATAAAACGTGAATTTTGAAAATGATATTTGCCTCAGTTATTTGGGTTGTTCGTCATCATTTAAATTTGAATTCATCATACACGAACAACTTGTGACATACACAGTATATTACTGTATATGCCACAAGGCCGTGCACGCTGATATATACACTTGATTGATTTACAGGGACAGGCAAGCACAGGTCAAACCCAAATGAAAAACCGAGTTCAACTCACGTGCAATATATTCAAAATCACGACACGAGCACAAGGTCAAACCCAAGTTTTGAAACTGGGTTCAACACAAGGCAACGTCAAGTCCAGACAATACAGCATGTACAAGCCACAATGAAGTTGTACAAGTACAGTCAAGAAAGCAGCTCAAGTAACAAAAGTCAAGTGCATCAATGAAACAAAATAGTATGACATGAAGCAAATGAATATAGTGAAATGCACAAAGACATAGCATCTGTCCCAGGTTAATAAATCAGAGAAATGCACAGTGGAATGAAGTCAAGTGATGCACAAATACTTGAAAGCTACAGCATCAAGTAGACCAAGTTCATATGCAATGAGAGGAACATCAAAGACAAGACTAAGTGCAGCATCAGTGAAGACAGTTACTTCACAATGAACAAGTGCACAACAAAACCAACAAAGACCAAGGCTACGGCATAATGCACCAGAGATATGGAAACACATCAACAACTACAGAACAATCAAACTGCATCAAGTCCAGCAGCATGAACAAGTATGGCAGCATGTGAATGCATCAAAACAAGTAAACAACAATGTCGAGCTCAAGACAGTACAACTACGACATGTATGCATCCCAATAGACCAAAGTACAACATCAAAGACAGCACTGACTTAAGTATACAAGTGAAACTGCAATGCTCAAACTCAGTGGACAGTAATGATACAAGAACAATATCATGAAGGAACTAGACCATAAAAAAGTGTTTGGAAATGCAGCAAATACCCAATGGACAGAGATGCAACGAAACAGAGTTTCAAATATGCATGGTGATGCAACTTCAAGTAGAGAAGCAAGTTACAGAATGCATGAAACAAAAAAAAAATTCGTATTTTTTTGAAATAGTCAGCAAATAAAAAAGAGGAAAGTTTCTGACTTGTTATTCAAGAAGGATTGAAAGTTCTCAAAACAAAGCCGTATGAATCAAGTCAGTATCGAATGCATCAGGAAAGTCGTGTGCATCATGAAAGTGAATTTCAGGAAAGTATCGAGTAATTTAGTGTATTCGAATTCATATAAATACGAGGACCCAAGTATCATCATTGGCATGAATGAAAAAGCAATCGAATTCAAGCAATCGAATCTGAAAGCAAAAAATACAAACAACAAACCAAGGCGAATCCAATTATCTCAAAGCAATCGAAGCCGAACCCTAATTTCACAAATCAAGAGAAGCAGCCGAGCGCGACTCCAAGATCAATAGAGCGTCAATATCAAACGGCATCCAAATCTCTAATTTTGATCGAAGGACAAAAGCCCTAAATTATGATCGAAGAAGCCGCCATTCTCAAAAGGACCGAATAGAAGAAGAAGCGGGTCGAAATTATAAAAAGGGGCCGGTCTTTTTTAATTAGGGTTTTGTTAAGGGTTTTAGTTTTTAAAAGAGCTTTATCTTATTTTTAGTTTTGAATTTGTTTTTTAATTTTTTTTAAAAATCTCTTTTCAAACCGTTGTATTTGCTAGTCGTGTGACTAGGGGACAAGCTACAAGGCGTAGCTTGAGAATTCGCAACTCAGTGGCTGAGTTGTGGCAGGGTTTTGAGCATAGAGTTAGGTTATTCAGTAGCGGGTGTCGCGGGTTTACGTGTGTAAGCGTGTGACTATCTAATTTCTAGTAGAAACCTTGGGGGCAGCACGTAGGCAGGTTTTTGCTGAAGCTGGGTAAATTCTGTGTCGTTCTATTTCTGCATTTATTATTCTGCTTTTATCTGTGCTGCTACTATTCTATGATCTGTGTTGAAATTATTTTATAAGCTTTCGCAATTAATTTTTTATAATTTATACTATCACCCTATTCACCCCCCTCTAGGGTGAAATCGATCCTACAGTTTTGACTGGTTATGGCTCTCTTAACTCTAAACGAGCCAGAAGTTATGGCCGTCCAAATAATCGATATTTACATCGTGCGACATCCACGGTGCAAGTTGCAACATCCGTCCGAAATGGCGAAACAGTGTCGTACGACATTTTGAAATGTGTGCATAGATTTGAAACGGAACGGTACCATGGTGCACCACTCTCCAGCGATGGTAAATCGAAGACCAGCCACGGTAATCCAGTTATACCGTAAAAACCACGTGTCAAAAAAACGAAGGGTAAAAAACTTCCGAGACCCGATTGAGATTCGGATAGTCTTTTTTGGGCATTATACAATCCATTGACGGCTGAAAGCTGTCAGAGCCGTAGAACTCAATGAGGGCTTCGTTTTGACTGGTTATGTCTCCCTTAACTCTAAAGGAGCCAGAAGTTATGGCCGTCCGAATAATCGATATCTACATGGTGCAACATCCACGGTGCAAGGTGCAACATCCGTCCGAAATGGCGAAACAGGGTCGTACGACTTTTTGAAATGCATGCATGGATTTGAAACGGAACGGTACCATGGTGCAACACTCTTCAGCGATGGTAAATCGAAGACCAGCCACGGTAATCCCATTTTACCGTAAAAATCCACGTTTCGAAAAAACGAAGGGTAAAAAACTTCCTAGACCCGATTAAGATTCGGATACTCTTTTTTGGGCATTAAACAATCCATTGACGGCTGAAAGCTATCAGAGCCGTAGAACTCACTGAGGCCTTCGTTTTGACAGGTTATGGCTCCCGTAACTTTAAACGAGCCAGAAATTATGGCCGTCCGAATAATCGATATCTACAGGGTGCAACATCCACGGTGCAAGATGCAACATCCGCCAGAAATGGCGAAACAGCGTCGTACGACTTTTTGAAATGTGCGCATGGATTTTAAACGGAACGGTACCATGGTGCACCACTCTCCAGCGATGGTAAATCGAAGACCAGCCACGGTAATCCCATTTTACCGTAAAAATCCATGTGTCGAAAAAACGAAGGGTAAAAAACTTCCTAGACCCGATTGAGATTCGGATAGTCTTTATTGGGCTTTATACAATCCATTGACGGCTAAAAGTTGTCAGAGCTGTAGAACTCACTGAGGCCTTCGTTTTGACTGGTTATGGCTCCGTTAACTCTAAACGAGCCAGAAGTAATGGCCGTCCGAATAATCGATATCTACAGGGTGCAACATCCACGGTGCAAGGTGCAACATCCGTCCGAAATGGCGAAACAGCGTCGTACGACTTTTTGAAATGCGTGCATGGATTTGAAACGGAACAGTACCATGGTGCACAACTCTCCAGCGATAGTAAATCGAAGACCAGCCACGGTAATCCCGTTTTACCGTAAAAATCCACGTGTCGAAAAAACGAAGGGTAAAAACTTCCGAGACACGATTGAGATTCGGATAGTCTTTTTTGGGCATTATACAATCCATTGACGGTTGAAAGCTGTCAGAGCCGTAGAACTCACTAAGGGCTTCGTTTTGACTGGTTATGGCTCCCTTAACTCTAAACGAGCCAGAAGTTATGGCCGTCCGAATAATCGATATCTATATGGTGCAACATCCACGGTGCAAGGTGCAACATCCGTCCGAAATGGCGAAACAGTGTCGTACGAATTTTTGAAATGCGTGCATGGATTTGAAATGGAACGGTACCATGGTGCACCACTCTTCAGCGATGGTAAATCGAAGACCAGCCACGGTAATCCCATTTTACCCTAAAAATTCACGTTTCGAAAAAACGAAGGGTGAAAAACTTCCTAGTCCCGATTAAGATTCGGATAGTATTTTTTGGGAATTAAACAATCCATTGACGGCTGAAAGCTATCAGAGCCGTAGAACTCACTGAGGCCTTCGTTTTGACCGGTTATAGCGCCCGTAACTCTAAACGAGCCAGAAGTTAAGGCCGCCCGAATAATCGATATCTATAGGGTTCAACATCCACGGTGCAAGATGCAACATCCGTCAGAAATGGCGAAACAGCATCGTACGACTTTTTGAAATGCACGCATGGATTTGAAACGGAACGTTGCCATGGCGCACAACTTTTCAGCGATGGTAAATCGAAGACCAACCGCAGTAATCCCGTTTTACCGTAAAAATCCACGTGTCGAAATAATGAAGGGTAAAAAACTTCCTAGACCCGATTGAGATTCGGATAGTCTTTTTTGGCCATTATACAATCCATTGACGGCTGAAAGCTGTCAGAGCCGTAGAACTCACTGATGCCTTCGTTTTGACTGGTTATGGCTCCCGTAACTCTAAATGAGCCAGAAGTTATGGCCGTCCGAATAATCGATATCTACAGGGTGCAATATCCACGGCGCAAGGTGCAACATCCGTCCGAAATGGCGAAACAGCGTCGTATGACTTTTTGAAATGCGTGCATCGATTTGAAACGGAACAGTACCATAGTGCACCACTCTCCAGCGATGGTAAATCGAAGACCAGCTACGGTAATCCCGTTTTACCGTAAAAATTCACGTGTCAAAAAAAACAAAGGGTAAAAAACTTCCGAGACCCGATTGAGATTCGGATAGTCTTTTTTGGGCATTATACAACCCAATGACGGCTGAAAGCTGTCATAACCATAGAACACACTAAGGCCTTCGTTTTGACTGGTTATGGCTCTCTTAACTCTAAACGAGCCAGATGTTATGGCCGTCCGAATAATCGATATCTACATGGTGCAACATCCACGGTGCAAGGTGCAACGTCCGTCCGAAATGGCGAAACAGCGTCGTACGACTTTTTGAAATGCGTGCATGGATTTGAAACGAAACGGTACCATGGTGCACCACTCTCCAGCGATGGTAAATCGAAGTCCAGCCACGGTAATCCCGTTTTACCGTAAAAATCCATGTGTCGAAAAAACGAAGGGTAAAAAACTTCCGAGACCCGATTGAGATTCAGATAGTCTTTTTTGGGCATTATACAATCCATTGACGGCTTCAAACTGTCAAAGCCGTGAGGCCTTCGTTTTGAATGGTTATGGCTCCCTTGACTCTAAACGAGCCAGAAGTTATGGCCTTCCGAATAATCGATATCTGCAGGGTGCAACATCCACGGTGCAAGGTGCAACATCCGTCCGAAATGGCGTAACAGCGTCGTACGACTTTTTGAAATGCGCGCATGGATTTGAAACGGAACGGTACCATGGTGCACCACTCTCCAGCGATGGTAAATCGAAGACCAGCCACGGTAATCCCCTTTTACCGTGAAAATCCACGTGTCGAAAAAACAAAGGGTAAAAAACTTCCAAGACCCGATTGAGATTCGGATAGTCTTTTTTGTGCACTATTCAATCCATTGACGGCTGCAAGCTATCACAGCCGTAGAACTCACTGAGGCCTTCGTTTTGACTGGTTATGTCTCCCTTAACTCTAAACGAGCCAGAAGTTATGGTCGTCCGAATAATCGATATCTACAGGGTGCAACATCCACGGTGCAAGGTGCAACATCCATCCGAAATGGCGAAACAGCGTCGTACGACTTTTTGAAATGCATGCATGGATTTGAAACGGAACGGTACCATGGTGAACCACTCTCCAGCGATGGTAAATCGAAGAACAGCCACGGTAATCCCGTTTTACCGTAAAAATCCACGTGTCGAAAAAACGAAGGGTAAAAAACTTACGAGACCCGATTGAGATTCGGGTTGTCTTTTTTGGGCATTAATCTATCCGTTGACGGCTGAAAGCGGTCAAAGCCGTAGAACTCACTGAGGCCTTCGTTTTGACTGGTTATGGCTCTCGTACCTCTAAACGGGCCAGAAGTTATGGCCACCCGAATAATCATATCTACAGGATGCAACATACACGGTGCAAGGTGCAACATCAGTCCGAAATGGCGAACCAGCGTCGTACGACTTTTTGAACTGCGTGCATGGATTTGAAACGGAATGGTACTATGGTGCACCACTCTCCAGCGATGGAAAATCGAAGACCAGCCACGGTAATCCAGTTTTACCGTAAAAATCCACGTGTCAAAAAAACAAAGGGTAAAAAACTTCCGAGACCCGATTGAGATTCGGATAGTCTTTTTTAGGCATTATACAATCCATTGACGGCTGAACGCTGTGAGAGCCGTAGAACTCACTGAGGGCTTTGTTTTGACTGGTTATGGCTCCCTTAACTCTAAACGAGCCAGAAGTTATGGCCGTCCGAATAATCGATATCTACATGGTGCAACATCCACGGTGCAAGGTGCAACATCCGTCCGAAATGGCGAAACAGTGTCGTACGACTTTTTGAAATGCGTGCATGGATTTGAAACGAAACGGTACCATGGTGCACCACTCTCCAGCTATGGTTAATCGAAGACCAGCCACGGTAATCCCATTTTACCGTAAAAATCCACGTTTCGAAAAAACGAAGGGTCAAAAATTTCCTAGACCCGATTAAGATTCGGATAGTCTTTTTTAGGCATTATACAATCCATTGACGGCTAAACGCTGTCAGAGCCGTAGAACTCACTGAGGGATTCGTTTTGACAGGTTATGGCTCCCTTAACTCTAAACGAGCCAGAAGTTATGGCCGTCCGAATAATCGATATCTACATGGTGCAACATCCACGGTGCAAGGTGTAACATCCGTCCGAAATGGCGAAACAGTGTCGTACGACTTTTTGAAATGCATGCATGGATTTGAAATGAAACGGTACCATGGTGAACCACTCTCTAGCGATGGTAAATCGAAGACCAGCCACGGTAATCCCATTTTACCGTAAAAATCCATGTTTCGAAAAAATGAAGGGTCAAAAATTTCCTAGACCCGATTAAGATTCGGATAGTCTTTTTTGGGCATTAAACAATCCATTGACGGCTGAAAGCTATCAGTGCCATAGAACTCACTGGGGCCTTCGTTTTGACAGGTTATGGCTCCTGTAACTCTAAACGAGCCATAAGTTATGGCCGTCCGAATAATCGATATCTACAGGGTGCAACATCCACGGTGCAAGATGCAACATCCGTCAGAAATGGCGAAACAGCGTCGTATAACTTTTTGAAATGCGCGCATGGATTTGAAACGGAACGGTACCATGGTGCACCACTCTCCAGTGATGGTAAATCAAAGACCAGCCACGGTAATCCCGTTTTACCGTAAAAATCCATGTGTCGAAAAAACGAAGGGTAAAAAACTTCCTAGACCCGATTGAGATTCAGATAGTCTTTTTTGGGCATTATACAATCCATTGACGGCTGAAAGCTGTTAGAGCCGTTGAATTCACTGAGGCCTTCGTTTTGACTGGTTATGGCTCCCGTAACTCTGAATGAGCCAGAAGTTATGGCCGTCCGAATAATCGATATCTACAGGGTGCAACCCCACGGTGCAAGGTGCAACATTCGTCCCAAATGGACAAAGTGTCGTACGACTTTTTGAAATGCGTGAATGGATTTGAAACGGAACGGTACCATGGTGCACCATTTTTCAACGATGGTAAATCGAAGACCAGCCATGGTAATCCCGTTTTACCGTAAAAATCCACGTGTCGAAAAAACGAAGGGTAAAAAACTTCCTAGACCCGATTGAGATTCAGATTGTCATTTCTGGGCATTAAACAATCCTTTGACGGTTGAAAGCATTCAGAGCCGTAGAACTCACTAAGGCCTTCATTTTGACAGGTTATGGCTCTCGTAACTCTAAACGAGCCAGAAGTTATGGCCGTCCGAATAATCGATATCTACAGGGTGCAACGTCCAGGGCGCAAGGTGCAACATCCGTCCGAAATGGCGAAACAGCGTCGTACGACTTTTTGAAATGTGTGCATGGATTTGAAACGGAAGAGTAGCGTGGTGCACCACTCTCCAGCGATGGTAAATCGAAGACCAGCTACGGTAATCCCGTTTTTCCGTAAAAATCCACTTGTCGAAAAAACGAAGATTAAAAACTTTCGAGACCCGATTGAGATTCGGATAGTCTTTTTTGGGCATTATACAACCCAATGAAGGCTGAAAGCTGTCAGAGCCGTAGAACTCACTTAGGCCTTCGTTTTGACTGGTTATGGGTCCCTTAGCTCTAAACGAGCCAGAAGTTATGGCCGTCCGAATAATCGATATATACATGGTGCAACATCCACGATGCAAGGTGCAAAATCCGTCCGAAATGGCGAAACAGCGTCGTACGACTTTTTGAAATGCGTGCATGGATTTGAAACGGTACGGTACCATGGTGCACCACTCTCCACCGATGGTAAATCGAAGACCAGCCACGGTAATCCCGTTTTACCGTAAAATCCACGTGTCGAAAAAACGAAGGGTAAAAAACTTCCGAGACCCGATTGAGATTCGGATAGTCTTTTTTGGGCATTACACAATCCATTGACGGCTGCAAGCTATCAGAGCCGTAGAACTCACTAAGGCCTTCGTTTTGACTAGTTATGGCTCCCTCAACTCTAAATGAGCCAGAAGTTATGGCCGTACGAATAATCGATATCTACAAGGTGCAACATCCACGGTGCAAGGTGCAACATCCGTCCGAAATGGCGAAACAGCGTCGTACGACTTTTTGAAATGCGTGCATGGATTTGAAACGGAATGGTACCATAGTGCACCACTCTCCAACGATGGTAAATCGAAGACCAGCCACAGTAATCTCGTTTTACCGTAAAAATCCACGTGTCGAAAAAACGAAGGGTAAAAAACTTCCGAGACCCGATTGAGATTCGGGTGGTCTTTTTTGGGCATTATACAATCCATTGACGGCTGAAAGTTGTCAGAGCCGTCGAACTCACTGAGGCCTTCGTTTTGACTGATTATGGCTCCCGTAACTCTAAACAAGCCAGAAGTTATGGCCGTCCGAATAATCGATGTCTACAGGGTGCAACATACACGGTGCAAGGTGCAACATCCGTCCGAAATGGCGAAATAGCGTCGTACAACTTTTTGAAATGCGTGCATGGATTTGAAACGGAATGGTACCATGGGGCACCACTCTCCAGCGATGGTAAATCGAAGACCGGCCACGGTAATCCAGTTTTACCGTTAAAATCCACGTGTCGAAAAAACGAAGGGTAAAAAACTTCCGAGACCCGATTGAGATTCGGATAGCTTTTTTTGGGCATTATACAATCCATTGACGGATGAAAGCTGTCAGAGCCGTAGAACTCACTAAGGCCTTCGTTTTGACTGGTTATGGCTCTCTTAACTCTAAACGAGCCAGAAGTTATGGCCGTCCGAATAATCGATATCAACAGGGTGCAACATCCACGGTGCAAGGTGCAACATTCGTCCGAAATGGCGAAACATCGTCGTACGGCTTTTTTAAATGCGTGCATGGATTTGAAATGGAACGGTACCATGGCGCACCCTCTCCAGCGATGGTAAATCGAAGACCAGCCACGGTAATCCCGTTTTACCGTAAAAATCCACGTGTCGAAAAAACGAAGGTTAAAAAACTTCCTAGACCCAATTGAGATTCGGATAGTCTTTTTTGGGCATTAAACAATCCATTGACGGCTGAAAGCTGTCAGAGCCGTAGAACTCACTGAGGCCTTCGTTTTGACAGGTTATGGCTCCCTTAATTCCGAACGAGCCAGAAGTTATGGCCGTCCGAATAATCGATATGTACATGGTGCAACATCCACGGTGCAAGGTGCAACATCCGTCCGAAATGGCGAAACATCGTCGTACGACTTTTTGAAATGCGTGCATGGATTTGAAATGGAACGGTACCATGGCGCACCACTCTCCAGCGATGGTAAATCGAAGACCAGCCACGGTAATCCCGTTTTACCGTAAAAATCCACGTGTCGAAAAAACGAAGGGTAAAAAACTTCCAAGACCCGATATAGATTCGGATACTCTTTTTTGGGCATTATACAATCCATTGACGGCTGCAAGCTGTCAGAGCCGTAGAACTCACTGAGACCTTCATTTTGACTGGTTATGGATCCCTTAACTCTAAACGAGCAAGTTATGGCCGTCCGAATAATCGATATCTACAGGGTACAACATCCACGGTGCAAGGTGCAACATCCATCCGAAATAGCGAAACAGCATCGTACGACTTTTTGAAATGCGTGCATGGATTTGAAATGGAATGGTACCATGGTGCACCACTCTCCAGCGATGGTAAATCGAAGACCAGCCACGGTAATCCCGTTTTATCGTAAAAATCCACGTGTCGAAAAAACGAAGTGTAAAAAACTTTCGAGATCCGATTGAGATTCGGATACTCTTTTTTGGGCATTATACAGTCCATTGACGGCTGCAAGCTGTCAGAGCCGTAGAACTCACTTAGGCCTTCGTTTTGACTGGTTATGGATCCCTTAACTCTAAACGAGCCAGAAGTTATGGCCGTCCGAATAATCGATATCTACAGGGTGCAACATCCACGGTGCAAGGTGCAACATCCGTCCGAAATAGCGAAACAGCGTCGTACGACTTTTTGAAATGCGTGCATGGATTTGAAACGGAATGGTACCATGGTGCACCACTCTCCAGCGATGGTAAATCGAAGACCAGCTACGGTAATCCAGTTTTACCGTAAAAATCCACGTGTCGAAAAAACGAAGGGTAAAAAACTTCCGAGACCCGATTGAGATTCGGATAGTCATTTTTGGGCATTATACAATCCATCGACGGCTGAAAGCTGTCAGAGCCGTATAACTCACAGAGGCCTTCGTTTTGACTAGTTGTGGCTCCCGTAACTCTAAACTAGCCAGATGTTATGGCCGTCCGAATAATCGATATCTACAGGGTGCAACATACACGGTGCAAGGTGCAACATCCGTCCGAAATGGCGAAACAGCGTCGTACGACTTTTTGAAATGCGTGCATGGATTTGAAACGGAACGGTACCACGGGGCACCACTCTCCAGCGATGGTAAATCGAAGACCAGCCACGGTAATCCAGTTTTACCGTAAAAATCCACGTGTCGAAAAAACGAAGGGTAAAAAACTTCCGAGACCCGATAGAGATTCGGATAGACTTTTTTGGGCAATATACAATCCATTGACGGCTGAAAGCGGTCAGACCCGTAGAACACACTGAGGCCTTCGTTTTGACTGGTTATGGCTCCCTTAACTCTTAACGAGCCAGAAGTTATGGCCGTCCGAATAATCGATATCTACATGGTGCAACATCCACGGTGCAAAGTGCAACATCCGTCTGAAATGGCGAAACAGCGTCGTACGACTTTTTGAAATGCGTGCATGGATTTGAAACGGAACGGTACCATGGTGCACCACTCTCCAGCAAAGGAAAATCGAAGACCAGCCACGGTAATCCCGTTTTACCGTAAAAATCCACGTGTCGAAAAAACGAAGGGTAAAAAACTTCCTAGACCCGATTGAGATTCGGATAGCCATTTTTGGGCATTAAACAATCCATTGATGGCTAAAAGCTGTCAGAGCCGTAGAACTCACAGAGGCCTTCGTTTTGACAGCTTATGGCTCCCGTAACTCTAAACGAGCCAGAAGTTATGGTCGTCCGAATAATCGATATCTACAGGGTGCAACATCCACGGTGCAAGGTGCAACATCCGTCTGAAATGGCGAAACAGTGTCGTACGACTTTTTGAAATGCGTGCATGGATTTGAAACGGAATGGTACCATGGTGCACCACTCTCCAGCGATGGCAAATTTAAGACCAGCAACGGTAATCCCGTTTTACCGTAAAAATCCACGTGTCGAAAAAACGAAAGGTAAAAAACTTCCTAGACCCGATTGAGATTCGGATTGTCTTTTTTGGGCATTATACAATCCATCGATGGCTGAAAGATGTCAGAGCCGTAGAACTCACTGAGGCCTTCGTTTTGACTGGTTATGTCTCCCTTAACTCTAAACGAGCCAGAAGTTATGGCCGTCCGAATAATCGATATCAACAGGGTGCAACATCCACGGTGCAATGTGCAACATCCGTCCGAAATGGCGAAACAGCGTCGTACGACTTATTGAAATGCGTGCATGGATTTGAAACGGAACGGTACCATGGTGCACCACTCTCCAGCGATGGTAAATCGAAGACCAGCCACTGTAATCCCGTTTTACCGTAAAAATCCACGTGTCGAAAAAACGAAGGGTAAAAAACTTCCGAGACCCGATTGAGATTCGGATAGTATTTTTTGGGCATTATACGATCCATTGACGGCTGAAAGCTATCAGAGCCGTAGAACTTACTGAGGCCTTCGTTTTGACTGGTTATGGCTCCCGTAACTCTAAACGAGCCAGAAGTTATGGCCGTCCGAATAATCGACATCTACATGGTGCAACATCCATCGTGCAAGGTGCAACATCCGTCCGAAATGGCGAAACAGTGTCGTATGACTTTTTGAAACGCATGCATGGATTTAAAATGGAACGGTACCATGGTGCACCACTCTCCAGCGATGGTAAATCGAAGACCAGCCACGGTAATCCCGTTTTACCGTAAAAATCCACGTGTCGAAAAAACGAAGGGTAAAAAACTTCCTAGACCCGATTGAGATTCGGATAGTCTTTTTCGGGCATTAAACAATCCATTGACGGCTGAAAGTTGTCAGAGCCGTAGAACTCTCTGAGGCCTTTGTTTTGACAGGTTATGGCTCCCGTAACTCTAAACGAGCTAGAAGTTATGGCCGTCCGAATAATCGATATCTACAGGGTGCAATATCCACGGTGCAAGATGCAACATCCGTCCGAAATGGCGAAACAGTGTCATACGTCTTTTTGAAATGTGCGTATGGATTTGAAACGGAACGGTACCATGGTACACCACTCGCTAGATATGGTAAATCGAAGACCAGCCACGGTAATCCCGTTTTACCGTAAAAATCCACGTGTCGAAAAACGAAGGGTAAAAAACTTCGTAGACCCGATTGAGATTCGCATAGTCTTTTTTGGGAATTAAACAATCCACTGTCGGCTGAAAGGTGTCAGAGCCGTAGAACTCACTGAGGTCTTCGTTTTGACAGGTTATGGCTCCCTTAACTCTAAATGAGCCAGAAGTTATGGCCGTCCGAATAATCGATATCTACAAGATGCAACATCCACGGTGCAAGGTGCAACATCCGTCCGAAATGGAAAAACTTTGTCGTACGACTTTTTGAAATGCGTGCATTGATTTGAAACGGAACGGTACAATGATGCACCACTCTCCAATGATGGTAAATTTAAGACCAGCCACGGTAATCCCATTTTACCGTAAAAATCCACGTGTCGAAAAAACGAAGGTTAAAAAACTTCCTAGACCCGATTGGGATTTAGATAGTCTTTTTTGGGCATTATACATTCCATAGACGGCTGAAAGCTGTCAGAGCCGTAGAACTCACTGATGCCTTCGATTTGATTGGTTATGGCTCCCTTAACTCTAAACGAGCCAGAAGTTATGGCCGTCCGAATAATCGATATCAATTGGGTGCAACTTCCACGGTGCAAGGTGCAACATCCGTCCGAAATGGTGAAACAACGTCGTACGACTTTTTGAAATGCGTGCATGGATTTGAAACGGAACGGTACCATGGGGCACCACTCTCCAGCGATGGTAAATCGAAGACCAGCCACGGTGATCCCGTTTTACCGTAAAAATCCACGTGTCGAAAAAACGAAGGGTAAAAAACTTACGAGACCCGATTGAGATTCGGATAGTCTTTTTTGGGCATTATACAATCCATTGACGGCTGAAGGATATCAGAGCCGTAGAACTCACCGAGGCCTTCGTTTTGACTGGTTATGGCTCCCTTAACTCTAAACGAGCCAGAAGTTATGGCCGTCCGAATAATCGATATCTACATGGTGCAACATCCACAGTGCAAGGTGCAACATCCGTCCGAAATGGCGAATCAGTGTCGTACGACTTTTCGAAATACATGCATGGATTTGAAACAGAACGGTACCATGGTGCACCACTCTCCAGCGATGGTAAATCGTAGACCAGCCACGGTAATTTCGTTTTACCGTAAAAATCCACCTGTCGAAAAAACGAAGGGTAAAAAACTTCCAAGACCCGATTGAGATTCAGATAGTCATTTTTGGGCATTATACAATCCATTGATGGTTGAAAGCTGTCAGAGCCGTAGAACTCACTGAGGCCTTCGTTTTGACTGGTTATGGCTACCGTAACTCTAAACGAGCCAGAAGTTATGGCCGTCCGAATAATCGATATCTACAGGGTGCAACATCACGGTGCATGATGCAGCATCCGTCTGAAATGGCGAAACAGTGTCGTACGACTTTTTGAAATGCGTGCATGGATTGGAAATGGAACGGTACCATGGTGCACCACTCTCCAACGATGGTAAATCGAAGACCAGCCACGGTAATCCCGTTTTACCGTAAAAATCCACGTGTCGAAAAAACGAAGGGTAAAAAACTTCCGAGACCCGATTGAGATTCGGATAGTCTTTTTTGGGCATTATACAATCCATTGACGGCTGAAAGCTTTCCGAGCCGTAGAACTCACTGAGGCCTTCGTTTTGACTGGTTATGGCTCCCTTAACTCTAAACGAGCCAGAAAATATGGTCGTCCGAATAATCGATATCTACAGGGTGCAACATCCACGGTGCACGTTGCAACATCCGTCCGAAATGGAGAAACAGCATCGTACGACTTTTTGAAATACATGCATGGATTTGAAACGGAACGGTACCATGGTGCACCACTCTCTAGCGATGGTAAATCGAAGACCAGCCATGGTAATCCTGTTTTACCGTAAAAATTCAGGTGTCGAAAAAACAAAGGGTAAAAAACTTCCAAAACCCGATTGAGATTCAGATAGTCTTTTTTGGGCATTATACAATCCATTGAAGGCTGAAAGCAGTCAGAGCCGTAGAACTCACTGAGGCCTTCGTTTTGACTGGTTATGGCTCCCGTAACTCTAAACGAGCCAGAAGTTATGGCCGTCCGAATAATAGATATCTACTGGGTGCAACATACACGGCGCAAGGTTTAACATCCGTCCGAAATGGCGAAACAGCGTCGTACGACTTTTTGAAATGCGTGCATGGATTTGAAACGGAACGGCACCATGGGTACCACTCTCCAGCGATGGTAAATTTAAGACCAGCCACGGTAATCCCGTTTTACCGTAAAAATCCATGTGTCGAAAAAACGAAGGGTAAAGAACTTCCTAGACCCGATTGAGATTCGGATTGTCTTTTTTGGGCATTATACAGTCCATTGACGGCAGAAAGTTGTCAGAGCTGTAGAACTCACTGAGGCCTTCGTTTTGACTGGTTATGGCTCTCTTAACTCTAAACGAGGCAGAAGTTATGGCCTTCCGAATAATCGATATCAACAGGGTGCAACATCCACGGTGCAAGGTGCAACATCCGTCCGAAATGGCGAAACAGCGTCGTACAGCTTTTTGAAATGCGTGCATGGATTTGAAACGGAACGATACCATGGTGCACCACTCTCCAGCGATGGTAGATCGTAGACCAGCCACGGTAATCCCGTTTTACCGTAAAAATCCACGTGTCGAAAAAACGAAGGGTAAAAAACTTCCAAGACCCGATTGAGATTCAGATAGTCTTTTTTGGGCATTATACGATGCACTGATGGCTGAAAGCTGTCAGAGCCGTAGAACTCACTGAGGCCTTCGTTTTGACTGGAAATGGCTCCCGTAACTCTAAACGAGCCAGAAGTTACGGCCGTCCGAATAATCGATATCTACAGGGTGCAACATCACGGTGCATGATGCAACATCCGTCCGAAATGGCGATACAGCGTCGTACGTCTTTTTGAAATGCGCGTATGGATTTGAAATGGAACGGCACCATGGTGCGCCACTCTCCAGCGATGGTAAATCGAAGACCAACCATGGTAATCCCGTTTTACCGTAAAAATTCACGTGTCGAAAAAACGAAGGGTAAAAAACTTCCAAGACCCGATTGAGATTCGGATAGTCTTTTTTGGGCATTATACAATCCATTGACGGCTGAAAGCTATCAGAGCCGTAGAACTCACTGAGTCCTTCGTTTTGACTTGTTATGGCTCCCTTAACTCTAAACGAGCCAGAAGATATGGCCGTCAGAATAATCGATACCTATAGGGTGCAACATCCACGGTGCTAGGTGCAACATCCGTCCGAAATGGCAAAACAGCGTCGCACGACTTTTTGAAATGCGTACATGGATTTGAAACAGAACGGTACCATGGTGCACCACTCTCCAGCGATGGTAAATCGAAGACCAGCCACGGTAATCCCGTTTTACCGTAAAAATCCACATGTCGAAAAAACGAAGGGTAAAAAACTTCCTAGACCCGATTGAGATTCGGATAGTCATTTTTAGGCATTAAACAATCCATTGAAGGCTGAAAGCTGTCAAAGCCGTAGAACTCACAGTGGCCTTCGTTTTGACAGGTTATGGCTCCCGTAACTCTAAACGTGCCAGAAGTTATTTCCGTCTGAATAATCGATATCTACAGGGTGCAACATCCACGGTGCAAGGTGCAACATCCGTCCGAAATGGCGAAACAGTGTCGTACGACTTTTTGAAATGCGTGCATGGATTTGAAACGGAACTGTACCATGGTGCACCACTCTCCAGCGATGGTAAATTTAAGTACAGCCACGATAATCCCGTTTTACCGTAAAAATCCACGTGTCGAAAAAACGAAGGGTAAAAAACTTCCTCGACCCGATTGAGATTCGGATTGTCTTTTTTGGGCATTATACAATCCATTGACGACTGAAAGCTGTCAGAGCCGTAGAACTCACTGAGGCCTTCGTTTTGACTGGTTATGGCTCTCTTAACTCTAAACGAGCCAGAAGTTATGGCTGTCCGAATAATCGATATCAACAGGGTGCAACATCCACGGTGCAAGATGCAACATACGTCCGAAATGGCGAAACAGCATCGTACGGCTTTTTGAAATGCGTGCATGGATTTGAAACAGAACGGTACCATGGTGCACTACTCTCCAGCGATGGTAGATCGTAGACCAGCCACGGTAATCCCCTTTTACCATAAAAATCCACGTGTTGGAAAAACGAAGGGTAAATTACTTCCGAGACCCGATTGAGATTCAAATAGTCTTTTTTGGGCATTATACAATGCACTGATGGCTGAAAGCTGTCAGAGCCGTAGAACTCACTTAGGCCTTCGTTTTGACTGGAAATGGCTCCCGTAACTCTAAACGAGCCAGAAGTTATGGCCGTCCGAATAATCGATATCTACAGGGTGCAACATCACGATGCATGATGCAACATCCGTCCGAAATGGCAATACAGCGTCGTACGACTTTTTGAAATGCGCGTATGGATTTGAAATGGAACGGTACCATGGTGCACCACTCTCCAGCGATGGTAAATCGAAGACCAACCATGGTAATCCCGTTTTACCGTAAAAATCCACGTGTCGAAAAAACAAAGGGTAAAAAACTTCCAAGACCCGATTGAGATTCGGATAGTCGTTTTTGGGCATTACACAATCCATTGACGGATGAAAGCCATCAAAGCCGTAGAACCCACTGAGGCCTTCGTTTTGACTTGTTATGGCTCCCTTAACTCTAAACGAGCCAGAAGATATGGCCGTCCGAATAATCGATACCTATAGGGTGCAACATCCACGGTGCAAGGTGCAACATCCGTCTGAAATGGAGAAACAGCGTCGTACGACTTTTTGAAATGCGTCCATGGATTTGAAACGGAACGGTACCATGGTGCACCACTCTCCAGCGATGGTGAATCGAAGACCAGCCACGGTAATCCCGTTTTACCACAAAAATCCACATGTCGAAAAAACGAAGGGTAAAAAACTTCCTAGACCCGATTGAGATTCGGATAGCCATTTTTAGCCATTAAACAATCCATTAAGGGCTGAAAGCTGTCAAAGCCGTAGAACTCACAGAGGCCTTCGTTTTGATAGGTTATGGCTCCCGTAACTCTAAACGAGCCAGAAGTTATGTCCGTCCGAATAATCGATATTTGCAGGGCGCAACATCCACGGTGCAAGGTGCAACATCCGTCCGAAATTGCGAAACAGTGTCGTACGACTTTTTGAAATGCATGCATGGATTTGAAATGGAACGGTACCATGGTGCACCACTCTCCAGCGATGGTAAATCGAAGACCAGCCACGGTAATCCTGTTTTACCGTAAAAATCCACGTGTTGGAAAAACGAAGGGTAAAAGGCTTCCTAGACCCGATTGAGATTCGGATAGTCTTTTTAGGGCATTAAACAATCCATTGACGGCTGAAAGCTGTCAGACCCGTAGAACTCACTGAGGCCTTCTTTTTGATAGGTTATGGCTCCCGTAACTCTAAACGAGCCAGAAGTTATGGCCGTCCGAATAATCGATTTCAACAGGGTGCAACATCCACGGTGCAAGATGCAACATACGTCCGAAATGGCGAAACAGCATCGTACGGCTTTTTGAAATGCGTGCATGGATTTGAAATGGAACGGTACCATGGTGCACCACTCTCCAGCGATGGTAAATCGTAGACCAGCCACGGTAATCCCGTTTTACCGTAAAAATCCACGTGTCGGAAAAACGAAAGGTAAAAAACTTCCTAGACCCGATTGAGATTCGGATAGCCATTTTTGGGCATTAAACAATCCATCGACGGCTGAAAGCTGTCAAAGCCGTAGAACACACAGAGTCCTTCATTTTGACAGGTTATGGCTCCCGTAACTCTAAACGAGCCAGAAGTTATGGCCGTCCGAATAATCGATATCTACAGGGTGCAACATCCACGGTGCAAGGTGCTACATCCGTCCGAAATGGCGAAACAGCGTCGTACGACTTTTTGAAATGTGCGTATGGATTTGAAATGGAACGGTAAAAATCCACGTGTCGAAAAAACGAAGGGTAAAAAACTTCCTAGACCCGATTGAGATTCGGATTGTCCTTTTTGGGCATTATACAGTCCATTGGCGGCGGAAAGCTGTCAGAGCCGTAGAACTCACCGAGGCCTTCGTTTTGACTGGTTATGGCTCCCTTAACTTTAAATGAGCCAGAAGTTATGGCCGTCTGAATAATCGATATCTACTGGGTGCAACATACACGGTGCAAGGTGCAACATCCGTCCGAAATGGCGAAACAGTGTCGTACGACTTTTTGAAATGCATGCATGGATTTGAAACGGAACGGTACCATGGGGCACCACTCTCCAGCGATGGTAAATCGAAGACCAGCCACGGTAATCCATTTTTACCGTAAAAATCCACGTGTCGAAAAAACGAACGGTAAAAACTTCCGAGACCCGATTGAGATTCGGATAGTCTTTTTTCGGCATTATACAATCCATTGATGGCTGAAAGCTGTCAGAGCCGTAGAACTCACTGAGGCCTTCGTTTTGACTGGTTATGGCTCCTTTAACTCTAAACGAGCCAGAAGTTATGGCCGTCCGAATAATCGATATGTACATGGTGCAATCCATGGTGCAAGGTGCAACATCCGTCCGAAAGGGCGAAACAGTGGCGTACGACTTTTTGAAATGCGTGCATGGATTTGAAACGGAACGGTACCATGGTGCACCACTCTCGAGCGATGGTAAATTGAAGACCAGCCACGGTAATCCCTTTTTACCATAAAAATCCACGTGTCGAAAAAACGAAGGGTAAAAAACTTCATAGACCCGACCGAGATACGGATAGCCATTTTTGGGCATTAAACAATCCATTGACGGCTGAAAGCTGTCAAAGCCGTAGAACTCACAGAGGCCTTCGTTTTGACAGGTTATGGTTCCCGTAACTCTAAACGTGCCAGAAGTTATGGCCGTCCGAATAATCTATATCTACAGGGTGCAACATCCACGGTGCAAGGTGCAACATCCGTCCGAAATGGAGAAACAGTGTCGTACGACTTTTTGAAATGCGTGCATGGATTTGAAAAGGAACGGTACCATGGTCACCACTTTCCAGCGATGGTAAATGTCAGACCAGCCACGATAATCCCGTTTTACCGTAAAAATCCACGTGTCGAAAAAACGAAGGGTAAAAAACTTCCTAGACCCGATTGAGATTCGGATTGTATTTTTTGGGCATTATACAAACCATTGACGACTGAAAGCTGTCAGAGCCGCAGAACACACTGAGGCCTTCATTTTGACTGGTTATGGCTCTCTTAACTCTAAACGAGCCAGAAGTTATGGCCGTCCGAATAATCGATATCAACAGGGTGCAACATCCACGGTGCAAGGTGCAACATACGTCCGAAATGGCGAAACAGCGTCGTACGGCTTTTTGATATGCGTGCATGGATTTGAAACGGAACGGTACCATGGTGCACCACTCTCCAGCGATGGTAAATCGTAGACCAGCCACGGTAATCCCGTTTTACCGTAAAAATCCACGTGTCGAAAAAACGAAGGGTAAAAAACTTCCGAGACCCGATTGAGATTCAGATAGTCTTTTTTGGGCATTATACAATCCATTGATGGCTGAAAGCAGTTAGGGCCGTAGAACTCACTGAGGTCTTCGTTTTGACTGGTTATGGCTCCCGTAACTCCAAACGAGCCAGTAGTTATGGCCGTCCGAATAATCGATATCTACATGGTGCAACATCCACGGTGCAAGGTGCAACATCAGTCCGAAATGGCGAAACAGTGTCGTATGACTTTTTGAAATGCGTGCATGGATTTGAAACGGAACGGTACAAAGATGCACCACTCTCCAGCGATGGTAAATCAAAGACCAGCCACGGTAATCCCCTTTTACCGTAAAAATCCACATGTTGGAAAAACGAAGGGTAAAAAACTTCCTAGACCCGGTTGAGATTCTGATAATCTTTTTTGGGCATTAAACAATCCATTGACGGCTGAAAGCTGTCATAGCCGTAGAACTCACCGAGGCCTTCATTTTGACAGGTTATGGCTCCCGTAACTCTAAACGAGCCAGAAGTTATGGACGTCTGAATAATCGATATCTACATGGTGCAACATCCACGGTGCAAAGTGCAACATCCGTCCGAAATGGCGAAACAGCGTCGTACGACTTTTTGAAATGCATGCATGGATTTGAAATGGAACGGTACCATGTTGCACCACTCTCCAGCGATGGTAAATCAAAGACAGCCACGGTAATCCTGTTTTACCGTAAAAATCCACGTGTTGGAAAAACGAAGGGTAAAAAACTTCCTAGACCCGATTGAGATTCGGATAGTCTTTTTAGGGCATTAAACAATCCATTGACGGCTGAAAGCTGTCAGAGCCGTAGAACTCACTGAGGCCTTCGTTTTGATAGGTTATGGCTCCCGTAACTCTAAACGAGCCAGCAGTTATGGCCGTCCGAATAATCGATATCTACAGGGTGCAACATCACGGTGCATGATGCAACATCCGTCCGAAATGGCGAAACAGCGTCGTACGACTTTTTGAAATGCGCGCATGGATTTGAAACAGAACGGTACCATGGTGCACCACTCTCCAGTGATGGTAAATCGAAGACCAACCACGGTAATCCCGTTTTACCGTAAAAATCCACGTTTCGAAAAAACGAAGGGTAGAAAACTTCCTAGACCCGATTGAGATTCGGATAGTCTTTTTTGGTCATTAAACAATCCATTGACTGCTGAAAGCTGTCAGAGCTGTAAATCTCACCGAGGCCTTCATTTTGACAGGTTATGGCTCCCGTAACTCCAAACGAGCCAGAAGTTATGGCCGTCCAAATAATCGATATCTACAGGGTGCAACATCCACGGTGCAAGGTGCAACATCCGTCGGAAATGGCGAAACAACGTCGTACGACTTTTTGAAATGCGCGCATGGATTTGAAGTGGAACGAAAACATGGTGCACCACTCTCCAGCGATGGTAAATCGAAGACCAGCCACGGTAATCCAGTTTTACCATAAAAATCCACGTGTCGAAAAATCGAAGGGTAAAAAACTTCCGAGACCCGATTGAGATTCGGATAGTCTTTTTTGGGCATTAAACAATCCATTGACGGCTGAAAGCTGTAAAGGCCGTAGAAATCACTGAAGCCTTCGTTTTGACTGGTTATGACTCCCTTAACTCTAAACGAGCCAGAAGTTATGGCCGTCCGAATAATTGATATCAACAGGGTGCAACTTCCACGGTGCAAGGTGCAACATCCGTCCGAAATGGCGAAACAGCGTCGTACAACTTTTTGAAATGTGTGCATGTATTTGAAATGGAACAGTACCATGGTGCACCACTCTCCAGCGATGGTAAATCGAAGACCAGCCACGGTAATCCCGTTTTACCGTAAAAATCCACGTGTCGAAAAAACGAAGGGTAAAAAACTTCCAAGACCCGATTGAGATTCGGATAGTCTTTTTTGGGCATTAAACAATCCATTGACGGCTGAAAGCTGTCAGAGCCGTAGAACTCACTGAAGCCTTCGTTTTGACTGGTTATGGCTCCCGTAACTCTAAATGAGCCAGAAGTTATGGCCGTCCGAATAATCGATATCTGCTGGGTGCAACATACACGGTGCAAGGTGCAACATCCGTCCGAAATGGAAAAACAGCGTCATACGACAATTTGAAATGCGTGCATGGATTTGAAACGGAATGGTACCATGGGGCACCACTCTCCAGCGATGGTAAATCGAAGACCAGCCACGGTAATCCAGTTTTACCGTAAAAATCCACGTGTCGAAAAAACGAAGGGTAAAAACTTCCGAGACCCGATTGAGATTCAGATAGTCATTTTTGGGAATTATACAATCCATTGACGGCTGAAAGCTGTCAGAGCCATAGAACTCACTGAGGCCTTTATTTTGACTGGTTATGGCTCCCATAACTCTAAACGAGCCAGAAGTTATGGCCGTCCGAATAATCGATATCTACATGGTGCAACATCCACGGTGCAAGGTGCAACATCCGTCCGAAATGGCGAAACAGTGTCGTACGACTTTTTGAAATGCGTGCATGGATTTGAAACGGAACGGTACCATGGTGCACCGCTCTCCAGCGATGGTAAATCGAAGACCAGCCACGGTAATCCCGTTTTACCATAAAAATCCACGTGTCGAAAAAACGAAGGGTAAAAAACTTCCTAGACTCGATTGAGATTCGGATAGTCATTTTTGGGCATTAAACAATCCATTGATGGCTGAAAGCTTTCAGAGCCGTAGAACTCACAGAGGCCTTCGTTTTGACAGGTTATGGCTCCCGTAACTCTAAACGAGCCAGGAGTTATGGCCGTCCGAATAATCGATATTTACAGGAAGCAACATCCACGGTGCAAGGTGCAACATCCGTCCGAAATGGCAAAACAGTGTCGTACGACTTTTTGAAATGAGTGCATGGATTTGAAACAGAACGGTACCATGGTGCACCACTCTCCAGCGATGGTAAATTTAAGACCAGCCACGGTAATCCCGTTTTACCGTAAAAATCCATGTGTCGAAAAACCTAAAGGTAAAAAACTTCCTAGACCCGATTGAGATTCGGATTGTCTTTTTTGGGTATTATACAATTCATTGACGGCTGAAAGCTGTCAGAGCCGTAGAACTCACTGAGCCCTTCGTTTTGACTGGTTATGGCTCCCTTAACTCTAAACGAGCCAGAAGTTATGGCCGTCCGAATAATCGATATCAACAGGGTGCAACATCCACGGTGCAAGGTGCAACATCCGTCCGAAATGGCGAAACAGCGTCGTACGACTTTTTGAAATGCATGCACTGATTTGAAATGGAACGGTAACATGGTGCACCACTCTCCAGCGATGGTAAATCGTAGACCAGCCATGGTAATCCCGTTTTATCGTAAAAATCCACGTGTCGAAAAAACGAAGGGTAAAAAACTTCCGAGACCCGATTGAGATTCAGATAGTCTTTTTTGGGCATTATACAATCCATTGATGGCTTAAAGCTGTCGGAGCCATAGAACTCACCGAGGCCTTCGTTTTGACTGGTTATGGCTCCCGTAACTCTAAACGAGCCAGAAGTTATGGCCGTTCGAACAATCGATATCTACATGGTGCAACATCCACGGTGCAGGGTGCAACAGCCGTCCGAAATGGCGAAACAGTGTCGTACGACTTTTTGAAATGCGTGCATGGATTTGAAACAGAACGGTACAATGGTGCACCACTCTCTAGCGATGGTAAATCGAAGACCAGCCACGGTAATCCCGTTTTACCGTAAAAATCCATGTGTTGGAAAAACGAAGGGCCAAAAACTTCCTAGACCCGATTGAGATTCAGATAGTCTTTTTTGGGCATTAAACAATCCATTGATGGCTGAAAGCTGTCAGAGCCGTAGAACTCACTGAGGCCTTCGTTTTGACAGGTTATGGCTCCCGTAACTCTAAACAAGCCATTAGTTAGGGCCGTTCGAATAATCGATATCTACAGGGTGCAACATCACGGTGCATGATGCAACATCCGTCCGAAATGGCGAAACAGCGTCGTACGACTTTTTGAAATGCGCGCATGGATTTGAAATGGAACGGTACCATGGTGCACCACTCTCCAGCGATGGTAAATCGAAGACCAACTACGGTTATCCCCTTTTACCGTAAAAATCCACTTGTCGAAAAAACGAAGGGTAAAAAACATCCTAGACCCGATTGAGAATCAGATAGTCTTTTTTAGGCATTAAACAACCACTGAGGCTGAAAGATGTCAGAGCCGTAGAACTCACTGAGAGCTTCGTTTTGACAAGTTATGGCTCCCGTAACTCTAAACGAGCCAGAAGTTATGGCCGTCCGAATAATCGATATCTACAGGGTGCAACATCCACGGTGCAAGGTGCAACATCCGTCGGAAATGGCGAAACAGCGTCGTACGTCTTTTTGAAATGTGCGCATGGATTTGAAACGGAACGGTACCATGGTTCACCACTCTCCAGCGATGGTAAGTCGAAGACCAGCCACGGTAATCCAGTTTTACCGTAAAAATCCACGTGTCGAAAAATCGAAGGGTAAAAAACTTCCGAGACCCGATTGAGATTCGGATAGTCTTTTTTGGGCATTAAACAATCCATTGACGGCTGAAGACTATCAGAGCCGTAGAACTCTCTGAGGCCTTCGTTTTGACTGGTTATTGCTCCCTTAACTCTAAACGAGCCAGAAGTTATGGCCGTCCGAATAATTGACATCAACAGGGAACAACTTCCACGGTGCAAGGTGCAACATCCGTCCGAAATGGCGAAACAGCGTCGTACGACTTTTTGAAATGCGTGCATGGATTTGAAACGAAACGGTACCATGGTGCACCACTCTCCAGCGATGATAAATCGAAGACCAGCCACGGTAATCCAGTTTTACCGTAAAATTCCACGTGTCGAAAAATCAAAGGGTAAAAAACTTCCGAGACCCGATTGAGATTCAGATAGTCTTTTTTGGGCATTATACAATCCATTGACGGCTAAAAGATGTCAGAGCCGTAGAACTCACTGAGGCCTTCGTTTTGACTGGTTATGGCTCCCTTAACTCTAAACGAGGCAGAAGTTATGGCCGTCCGAATAATCGATATCTACAGGGTGCAACATCCACGGTGCAAGGTGCAACATCCGTTCGAAATGGCGAAACAGCGTCGTACGACTTTTTGAAATGCGTGCATGGATTTGAAACGGAACGGTACCATGGTGCACCACTCTCCAGCGATGGTAAATCGAAGACCAGCCACGGTAATCCCGTTTTACCGTAAAAATCCACGTGTCGAAAAAACGAAGGGTAAAAAACTTCCGAGACCCGATTGAGATTCGGGTAGTCTTTTTTGGACATTATACAATCCATTGACGGCTAAAAGCTGTCAGAGCCGTAGAACTCACTAGGGCCTTTATTTTGACTGGTTATGGCTCCCTTAAATCTAAACGAGCCAGAAGTTATTGCCGTCCGAATAATCGATATCTACATGGTGCAACATCCACGGTGCAAGGTGCACCATCCGTCCGAAATGGCGAAACAGTGTCGTACGACTTTTTGAAATGCGTGCATGGATTTGAAACGGAACGGTACCATGGTGCACCACTCTCCAGTGATGGTAAATCGAAGACCAGCAACGGTAATCCCGTTTTACCGTAAAAATCCACATGTCGAAAAAACGAAGGGTAAAAAACTTCCTAGACCTGATTGAGATTCGTATAGTCATTTTTGGGCATTAAACAATCCATTGACGGCTGAAAGCTGTCAGAGCCATAGAACTCACAGAGGCCTTCGTTTTGACAGGTTATGGCTCCCGTAACTCTAAACGACCCAGAAGTTATGGTCGTCCGAATAATCGATATCTATAGGGTGCAACATCCACGGGGCAAGGTGCAACATCCGTCCGAAATGGCGAAACAGTGTCGTACGACTTTTTGAAATGCGTGCATGGATTTGAAACGGAACGGTACCATGGTGCACCACTCTCCAGCGATGGTAAATTTAAGACCAGCCACGGTAATCCTGTTTTACCGTAAAAATCCACGTGTCGAAAAAACGAAGGGTAAAAAACTTCCTAGACCCGATTGAAATTCGGATTGTCCTTTTTGGGAATTATACAATCCATTGACGGCTGAAAGCTGTCAGAGTCGTAGAACTAACCGAGGCCTTCGTTTTGACTGGTTATGGCTCCCTTAACTCTAAACGAGCCAGAAGTTATGGCCGTCCGAATAATCGATATCAACAGGGTGCAACATCCACGGTGCAAGGTGCAACATCCGTCCGAAATTGCGAAACAGCGTCGTACGACTTTTTGAAATGCGTGCATGAATTTGAAATGGAACGGTACCATGGTGCACCACTCTTCAGCGATGGTAAATCGAAGACCAGCCAAGGTAATCCCGTTTTACCGTAAAAATCCACGTGTCGAAAAAAGAAGGGTAAAAACTTCCGAAACCCGATTGAGATTCGGGTAGTCTTTTTTGGGCATTATACAATCCATTTCTGGCTGAAAGCTGTCAGAGCCGTAGAACTCACTGAGGCCTTCGTTTTGACTAGTTATGTCTCCCGTAACTCTAATCGAGCCAGAAATTATGGCCGTCCGAATAATCGATATCTACATGGTGCGACATCCACGGCGCAAGGTGCAACATCCGTCCGAAATGGCGAAACAGTGTCGTATGACTTTTTGAAATGCGTGCATGGATTTGAAACGGAACGGTACCATGGTGCACCACTCTCCAGCGATGGTAAATCGAAGACCAGCCACGGTAATCCCGGTTTATCGTAAAAATCCACGTGTCGGAAAAACGAAGGGTAAAAAACTTCCTAGACCCGATTGAGATTCGGATATTCTTTTTTGGGCATTAAACAATCCATTGATGGCTGAAAGCTGTCAGAGCCGTAGAACTGACTGAGGCCTTTGTTTTGACAGGTTATGGCTCCCGTAACTCTAAACGAGCCAGAAGTTATGGCCGTCCGAATAGTCGATATCTACAGGGTGCAACATCCACGGTGCAAGATGCAACATCCGTCGGAAATGGCGAAACAGCGTCGTACAACTTTTCTAAATGTGCGCATGGATTTGAAATGGAACGGTACCATGGTGCACCACTCTTCAGCGATGGTAAATCGAAGACCAGCCACGGTAATCCCGTTTTACCGTAAAAATCCACGTGTCGAAAAAACGAGGGGTAAAAAACTTCCTAAACACGATTGAGATTTGGATATTCTTTTTTGGGCATTAAACAATCCATTGACGGCTGAAAGCTGTCAGAGCCGTAGAACTCACTAAGGCCTTCGTTTTGACAGGTTATGGCTCCCATAACTCTAAACGAGCCAGAAGTTATGGCCGTCCGAATAATCGATATCTATAGGGTGCAACATCCACGGTGCAAGGTGCAACATCCGTCCGAAATGGCGAAACAGTGTCGTACGTCTTTTTGAAATGCGCGCATGGATTTGAAACGGAACGGTACCGTGGTGCACCACTCTCCAGCGATGGTAAATTTAAGACCAGCAACGGTAATCCCGTATTACCGTAAAAATCCACGTGTCGAAAAAACGAAGGGTAAAAAACTTCCTAGACCCGATAGAGATTCGGATAGTCTTTTTTGGGCATTATACAATCCATTGACGGCTGAAAGCTGTCAGAGCCGTAGAACTCACTGAGGCCTTCATTTTGACTAGTTTTGGCTCCCGTGATTCTAAACGAGCCAGAAGTTATGGCCGTCCGAATAATCGATATCTACAGGGTGCAACATCCACGGTGCAAGGTGCAACATCCGTCTAAAATGGCGAAACAGTGTCGTACGACTTTTTGAAATGTGTGCATGGATTTGAAATGGAACGGTACCATGGTGCACCACTCTCCAACGATGGTAAATCGAAGACCAGCCACGGTAATCCCGTTTTCCGTAAAAATCCACGTGTCGAAAAAACGAAGGGTAAAAAACTTCTGAGACCCGATTGAGATTCGGATAGTCTTTTTTGGGCATTATACAATCCATTGATGGATGAAAGCTGTCAGAGCCATAGAACTCACTGAGGCCTTCGTTTTGACTGGTTATGGCTCCCGTAACTCTAAACAAGCTAGAAGTTATGGCCGTCCTAATAATCGATATCCACATGGTGCAACATCCACGGTGCAAGTTGCAACATCCGTCTGAAATGGCGAAACAGTGTCGTACGACTTTTTGAAATGCGTGCATGGATTTGAAATGGAACGGTACCACGGTGCAACGCTCTCTAGTGATGGTAAATCGAAGTCCAGCCACGGTAATCCAGTTTTACCGCAAAAATCCACGTGTCGAAAAAACGATGGGTAAAAACTTCCGAGACCCAATTGAGATTCGGATAGTCTTTTTTGGGCATTATACAATCCGTTGACGGCTGAAAGCAGTCAGAGTGGTAGAACTCACCAAGGGCATCGTTTTGACTGGTTATGGCTCCCTTAACTCTAAACGTGCCAGAAGTTATGGCCGTCCGAATAATCGATATCTACATGGTGCAACATCCACGGTGCAAGCTGCAACATCCGTCTGAAATGGCGAAACAGCGGCGTACGACTTTTTGAAATGCGTGCATGGATTTGAAACGGAACGGTACCATGGTGCACCACTCTCCAGCGACGGTAAATCGAAGACCAGCCACGGTAATCCCGTTTTACCGTAAAAATCCACGCGTCGAAAAAACGAAGGGTAAAAAACTTCCTAGACCCGATTGAGATTCAGATAGTCTTTTTTGGGCATTAAACAATCCATTGAAGGCTGAAAGCCGTTAGAGCCGTAGAACTCACTGAGGCCTTCGTTTTGAAAGGTTATGCCACCTGTAACTCTAAACGAGCCAGAAGTTATGACCGTCCGAATAATCGATATCTACAGGGTGCGACATCCACGTTGCAAGATGCAACATCCGTCCGAAATGGAGAAACAGCGTCGTACGACTTTTTGAAATGCGCGCATGGATTTGAAACAGAACGGTACCATGGTGCACCACTCTCCAGCGATGGTAAATCGAAGACCAGCCACGGTAGTCCAGTTTTACCGTAAAAATCCACGTGTCGAAAAAACGAAGGGTAAAAAACTTCCGAGACCCGATTGTGATTCGGATAGTCTTTTTTGGACATTACACAATCCATTGACAGCTAAAAGCTGTCAGAGCCGTAGAACTCACTGAGGCCTACGTTTTGACTGGTTATGGCTCTCGTAACTCTAAACAAGCGAGAAGTTATGGCCGTCCGAATAATCGTTATCTACAGGGTGCAACATCCAAGGTGCAAGGTGCAACATCTGTCCGAAATGGCGAAACAGTGTCGTACGACTTTTTGAAATGCGTGCATGGATTTGAAACAGAATGGTACCATGATGCACCACTCTTCAGCGATGGTAAATCGAAGACCAGCCACGGTAATCCCGTTTTACCGTAAAAATCCGCGCGTCGAAAAAACGAAGGGTAAAAAACTTCATAGACCCGATTGAGATTCGGATAGTCATTTTGGGGCATTAAATAATCCATTGACGGATGAAAGCTTTCAGAGCCGTAGAACTCACTGAGGCATTCATTTTGACAGGTTATGGCTCCCGTAAACCTGAACGAGCCAGAAGTTATGGCCGTCCGAATAATCGATATCTACAGGGTGCAACATCCACGACGCAAGGTGCAACATCCGTCCGAAATGGCGAAACAGTGTCGTAAGACTTTTTGAAATACGTACATGGATTTGAAACGGAACAGTACCATGGTGCACCACTCTACAGCGATGGTAAATCGAAGACCAGCCACGGTAATCCCGTTTTGCCGTAAAAATCCACGTGTCGAAAAAACGAAGGGTAAAAAACTTCTTAGACCCGATTGAGATTCGGATAGTCTTTTTTGGGCATTAAACAGTCCATTGGCGGCTCAAAGCTGTCAGAGCCGTAGAACTCGCTGAGGCCTTTGTTTTACAGGTTATGACTCTCGTAACTCTAAACGAGCCAGAAGTTATGGCCGTCCGAATAATCGATATCTACAGGGTGCAACATCCACGGTGCAAGGTGCAACATCCGTCCGAAATGGCGAAACAGCGTCGTACGACTTTTTGAAATGCGTACATGGATTTGAAATGGAAGGGTACCATGGTGCACCACTCTCCAGCGATGGTAAATCGAAGACCAGCCACGGTAATCCCGTTTTACCGTAAAAAACCATGTGTCGAAAAAACGAAGGGTAAAAAAATTCCGAGACCCGATTGAGATTCGGATAGTCTTTTTTAGGCATTATACAATCCATTGACGGCTGAAAGCTGTCAGAGCTGTAGAACTCACTTAGGCCTTCGTTTTGACTGGATATGGCTCCCGTAACTCTAAACGAGCCAGATGTTATGGCCGTCCGAATAATCGATATCTACAGGGTGCAACATCCACGGTGCAAGGTGCAACATCCGTCCGTAATGGCGAAACAGCGTCGTACGACTTTTTGAAATGCGTGCTTGGATTTGAAACAGAACAGTACCATAGTGCACCATTCTCCAGCGATGGTAAATCGAAGACCAACCATGGTAATCCCGTTTTACCGTAAAAATCCGCGTGTCGAAAAAACGAAGGGTAAAAAACTTCCGAGACCCGATTGAGATTCGGATAGTCTTTTTTGGGCATTATACAATCCATTGATGGCTGAAAGCTGTCAGAGCCGTAGAACTCACTGAGGCCTTCGTTTTGACTGGTTATGGCTCCCTTAACTCTAAACGAGCCAGAAGTTATGGCCGTCCGAATAATCGATATCTACAGGGTGCAACATCCACGGTGCAAGGTGCAACATCCGTCCGAAATGGCGAAACAGCATCGTACGACGTTTTGAAATGCGTGCATGGATTTGAAACGGAACGGTACAATGGTGCACCACTCTCCAGCGATGGTAAATCGAAGACCAGCCACGGTAATCCCGTTTTACCGTAAAAATCCACGTGTCGAAAAAACGAAGGGTAAAAAACTTCCAAGACCCGATTGAGATTCGGATAGTCTGTCAGAGCCGTAGAACTCACTGAGGCCTTCGTTTTGACTGGTTATGGCTCCCGTAACTCTAAACGAGCCTGAAGTTATGTCCGTCCGAATAATCGATATCTACATGGTGCAACATCCACGGTGCAGGTGCAACATCCGTCCAAAATGGTGAAACAGTATCGTACGACTTTTTGAAATGCGTGCATGGATTTGAAATGGAATGGTACCATGTTGCAACACTCTCCAGCGATGGTAAATCGAAATCCAACCACGGTAATCCAGTTTTACCGTAAAAATCCACGTGTCGAAAAAACGAAGGGTAAAAACTTCCGAGACCCGATTGAGATTCGGATAGTCTTTTTTGGGCATTATACAATTCGTTGACGACTGAAAGCTGTCAGAGCCGTAGAACTCACTTAGGGCTTCGTTTTGACTGGTTATGGCTCCCTTAACTCTAAATGTGCCAGAAGTTATGGCCGTCCGAATAATCGATATCTACATGGTGCAACATCCACGGTGCAAGCTGCAACATCCGTCCGAAATGGCGAAACAGCGTCGTACGACTTTTTCAAATGCGTGCATGGATTTGAAACGGAACGGTACCATGGTGCACCACTCTAAAGCGATGGTAAATCGAAGACCAGCCACGGTAATCCCGTTTTACCGTAAAAATCCACGTGTCGAAAAAACGAAGGGTAAAAAACTTCCGAGACGCGATTGAGATTCGGATAGTCTTTTTTGGGCATTAAACAATCCATTGACGGCTGAAAGCCGTTAGAGCCATAGAACTCACTGAGGCCTTCGTTTTGACAGGTTATGGCTCCTGTAACTCTAAACGAGCCAGAAGTTATGGCCGTCCGAATAATCGATATCTACAGGGTGCAACATCCACGGTGCAAGATGCAACATCCGTCCGAAATGGAGAAACAGCGTCGTACAACTTTTTGAAATGCGCGCATGGATTTGAAACGGAACGGTACCATGGTGCACCACTATCCAGCGATGGTAAATCGAAGACCAGCCACGGTAATCCAGTTTTACCGTAAAAATCCACGTGTCGAAAAAACGAATGGTAAAAAACTTCCGAGACCCGATTGAGATTCGGATAGTATTTTTTGGACATTATACAATCCATTGACAGCTGAAAGCTGTCAAAGCCGTAGAACTCAGTGAGGCCTTCGTTTTGACTGGTTATGGCTCTCGTAACTCTAAACGAGCGAGAAGTTATGGCCATCCGAATAATCGATATCTACAGGGTGCAACATCCACGGTGCAAGGTGCAACATCTGTCCGAAATGGCGAAACAGTGTCGTACGACTTTTTGAAATGCGTGCATGGATTTGAAACGGAACGGTACCATGGTGCACCACTCTTCAGCGACGGTAAATCGAACACCAGCCACGGTAATCCCGTTTTACTGTAAAAATCCACGTGTCGAAAAAACGAAGGGTAAAAAACTTCCTAGACCCGATAGAGATTCGGATAGTCATTTTTGGGCACTAAATATGTAACGGCCCGAAATTTTCGAGCCCGAAAATTCCAGATAGTTATGAAAAAGAAGAAAGAGATAGAAGCAGAAGAACAGAAATACTCAAACATCTCACATTCGCAGCGGATAAAATATAATAACAAATAATATCAATTTACAAAGAATATTATCCTATCGATTACATTTAGTATACATCAGAGTTTCACATATACACAGCCACAGAATATATTCTACTTCATGTCTCAGATACTCAATAATATACAACAGCGGAAATACTCCATATGTTAGCCATCCAGCCCACCTTCTGAGCTTCAGAACGTACCTACCTGAAAATCTGTAATGCTCGGTCTGACCCGAGCATTACATCAAAGTAATACCCGGGTCAGGCTGGAAACCAGCGTGAGTAAACCCAGCTAACATGAAATGCATAAGTATACAACTCATATAAAACCCGGAGTAACTTATATCAATGTATAAATTCTAATTTGTTATACATAAGCAAGATAATCAATCACACAATCTCAAATAAATCTAATTAACCATAATTGAATTTAAATCAATTACCTTTAAGTCCTGCTTATTAATTCATTTCAACCCAATTGATTAACCATTCCATAATCATTTATCTTAATTAATCATCCTTGATTAATTATTCTCTAATCACATTTAGCTGATCATCATTATCTATTTACTTCCATTTAGTAATTTTATTTAACCATATTCCATGAATGATTATCCTAATTAATCACATCCATTTTAATCAACCCCAATTACTTATAAACAGTAATTACCCTCTCTGTAATTACTTAAGTAATTAATCCCTTACTTGATTATTAATCCCTTCTGATTAATTACACCAGGTAATCTATCCCTAATTACTTCTACTAAGTAATTACCCCTTAACTACTTTTCAATAAGTAATTTCTTTTAATTACTTACATCTTGTAATAATGAATTACTTCACTAAATCTCATCAAGTATTTATATTTAATGAAGCTGCAAGAGATTGCCTTTAATTAACAAATTAATTTCAATCGGTAATACATCCCTTAATTACCCTTAAACCCAATTAATAAATCTTAATTGTGGATTAATTATTCTTTAATCATTAATTTATAAACCTTAATTATTAATTAACACAACTTAATTTCAAATTAAGTATTCCTTAATCACCAGTTAATTGAATTACTTAGTTTACTCAACTACTAAACATTCGTTAATTATCTTTATGTAGTTAATTACACTCTTATTTATCACATTTATCATTAATTAATCCAAACTCTAATTACAACTATAATTTAATCATTCTTAATTACTTTCTAAAAATAATTAATTGAATAATTAATCATCTTAACTAACATTTTAAAAGAACTCTTCTTTAACTTTGAAAAACAAATTATTATTAAATACAAATCTTTAATTACACATTTATTAAATCTTAAATTACTTATTAAATTACAAGTATAAATTAACTTACATTTCAAATTAACTTACTCCTTTACTTATCGTCTTACATTTGTAAACCTTCTTAGTAAAATTTAACACAAATCTTAGCCTAACACTTGTAAACAATAATAACTTTTATTAATATTAACTTATTTACCATTTTAACTTAAGGTTTTATCAGATTAACCCCTAGAAATTTTGGACCCGAAGTAAACATACTGTTTACTCGAGTGAAACCGGAGTTCCACCTACCTTTCCCCGCGTCCCTTCTCCTTCTTCCTTCTACTTCTTATACTGATCTTTTTCTTCCCCCTTTATTTTTTTTATATCTCTTAAGCCAACATTTGAACTGCAGCACTCACTCACGCACCGGGTCGAACTCATACTGACCCCCCAAATTTCTCGAAGTATCCCCACCCCTTCTTCTCGAGTGATAACACACGACGCATCAACACCCGAAGGTGCTGACACCAAACACCACCGTGCACGTGCATGGTGGTTCGCCACCCTCCGGTGGATCACATCGCCTCCAACAAACCCCAAGTCGACTTCACGTTCAACATCGAAACCCAAATCACCCTGAAAAATTCGAATTCGAAAAAAACTCCTTTCTGCTCGAACCAGAAGCTCAACACCTAATCAGTAAATCGCCACGTCCTACCCATAACGACCCCCGGTGGTGGCGCCTCTTCATCCACGCCATGACTACGCATAAAGTAACCATTCCCTGAAGTTACGCGAAACTCGATCACTTACAGATGACGAACTCCTCACATTTACAGACGTGTCTAAAAGCTTGCACACAAACCCTAGATTGAATTTGTTCTCCCAATTCTCACATTTTAAAATTTATCCAATAATTTTCCTAGCACCATTGATGTTCACACTAGCTTCAAGACAAATTTAAACAATTTATTAATGGTTTGATTTCCTGGAAATGAGAAAAATGTAAATTTATTTCAAATTCAAATTGCTCCTAAAATTCCAAACTACAAATCCTCGTTTTAGTCTTAAAAATCATGAATTACTATAAGCATTCAAGATATAAACTTGAATTTTTTTTTAGTAACATTCGAATTTGTTCATTTAGTACTTGATTGCTTGTAAACGAAAATTTCCAGAAGTATGTTTTGCTAACATGTTATAAGCAACTTCTAAAAATTAGGTTTTAGGTTTATCATTTTGTCTTGTTGAGGAATCAAAGCTTAACACTGATTAAACCAAAATAAATTTGAGTTTGAATGGAAATCAACTCCGTAATCAAAAGCAGGGAGGAACAGTATATTCAATATTCACAGAAGCAACTGTATACAAACACAAATCCATATCAAAGGTAAACACATACTCCCTACATAGTAAATGAATCATCTTTCTGTTTTAATCAAATTTGAACTTGTAAATTTTAAGGTTACTCACCTGCAAACTTTTGAACAGAGAACAAATTCCTATTTTCTTTTGAAAACTGAGGCTCAAGACCGTCTTTGAATCTGTTTTGTGTAACAGCAGTTTGAATTGAGCTATACTTTGTAAAATAAAGATACTGATTATATTTTCTCCTTGGATTTTCCCAGTTATATCCTGATCGAACTAATATGGGAGGATGAATCTATATATATAGAAGAGAACAAATATCTAAGGGAGGTTATAACTAGTACAAGTCTCAACTTGTTTTTAGTCAGACAATATCTTGGGTTTAATTACTGTGTTTTTGAGGTGATCTTTCAAATTTCGGCTGAGTTAATGTTTGTGGTACTAAGATGAATGCATTAAATGAAATTGTCTTCAAATATGTTTACACCTAATAATAGTTTTGCAGATATTTTATTTGTGTTTTCACTGTACCAAGATATTTGAATATAACTAATTTGTCCTTTCTTTAGCATTGCATAAATGTATATACATTAACTTGTTATTATTTCCTTCTATGTTTATGTAAGACAATGATAGTTATTGTTTTAATATGGATAGATTTTTATTACTGTAAAAGAAAGGATTTGTAATACTTTGAATAGACAAAATATTGTTTGAAATGATAGCAATTAAATGCATGGTTGCTAAAGATGTTTACATACTATAATTACGTTTTGCTATGTATAAATATTTTGTACAAAAAAAATATACTCTTTGCAGGTAACTTTGCTTGTAAATGAAAATAGTTTATATACCATATTTATTTTGTTGTCTTCTCCTGTACAAATTTGTGTCAGGTTTATACTTATGGATCTAGTCTTGAATGAAACTATTTGTTTATAAATATTTATCTCCTTGTTGAGAAATTTATACATATATATTTGACTTGTTACTTCCAGCTATTTATCTGGCTTTTTTTATTTATTATTTCATAGTTTGGGCTTGTTTTCTTTCTTTATATTCTATATACTTTGTTTACACATGTTAAAGTTATATTTTAACTAATTAATTCTTGCTTTATATTTATTTTCATTTTTATTTTATTTTAAATTATATACATAAGTTTGGCTTATATCTTACATTTATATCTTCACTATTAATATTTAAATTAGATTAAATATCTATTAAAATAAACGGGTCAAAAATCCAGGGTCGTCACATTCCTCCCTCCTTTGAATCTTTTCGTCCACGAAAAGGAACGAAATCCAAATTGATCAAAATATTCAAAATCATATAAATTTTCCTTTGATCATCTTTAAACTACTTTAAAAATCTATATAACATTACTAAAATAGTTTTTTACAAAAATACTTTTTTTTTATAACTTGATGTTTGCCAAGTCCATCCTCGTTCTCATAGAAATTCGGTCATACGTTGATCAGGCGTACGACTGAAAATCTATAAGTGTTTGGCAGACCCTTTCAACATCCAGTGAAAATGCTTGTGAAAACAATCTTATTGAATATATAGAAAACAGTTTTGTTGAAAATAGAAGAAATTTCTTTGGTGACAATGCTCTGAAAATCATCACCCCTATCCATGGTCACAGTTACATCCCAGGGTTACGTTGCAGTCACAACAAAAGTCCACGTAACTGCAGGCTTTCCGCGGCCTCTCGATTTCGCCATGGATCCCACACAACAGATCACAGTTACATCCAGGGTTACGTTGCCGTCGCAGCAAAAGTCCATGTAACTACAGGCTCTCCGCGGCCTCTCAGATTTTTCGCTGTCGAAATGAAACTTCTCCACTCCTACATAGGTCGCAGTCTACCGAGATAATCTCAAACGCAGACTGTTGGCTCTCAGCGGCACACACGACCTTCGCTATGTTACCATAGGTCGCAGTTACATCCTGGGTTACGTTGCAGTCACAACAAAAGTCCATGTAACTGTTGGCTCTCCGCGGCACACACGACTTACGCTATGGTAACTCAATTCATACTCCTCAGGAACTAGTTTTGTCCGGACTCCTCACAGGATCAACTTTAGAACCCCCTTGGGGCTCAAGGCAGCACCACCCAGTGGCACTCCTGAGAAGTCCATTTCAAGGAAGCGCCTTTTTCCCCAGAGCTATCATCAAAACATTTTATACTATACATATAGTATCTTCAAATCATACACCTAGTATGGTATTATACAAAGCTCCTTTACACAAAATCTATTATCCAAAATCGATAATTCTCAAACTAGGCTTTCCAAATTCAATATTGATTTTACCCAAAAATCAAAAGCCTTTCCAAATCCAAAGGTTCCCAAAACCATTTCCAAAATCCACATAAGATCCTTTATATATATATACAGATATATAAAAATTTAAAACTTTGGATCCTTTCAAACTTGTATAAACTCCTTTTTATACTTCAAACACTTCCAAAATCCTTTTCTTCCAGCAATAGATTCAACAAGGGAAGAATATATATATACAAAGATATAACTTTGTTTACCCAAAATCAAATATTCAAATTTGATTACTCTTTCCAATATCAATTTCCTTTCTATTCACATTCACTTATTCACATTTGCCTTTATCCCCATTTGGATTATTTCCTCAATTCTATCCCAGTTGGGTATTTAAATCAATAACAATTTGAACTCCGACCAGTTTATTTTAGAAAATAGCCTTGAATTTTTTTTTTTAAAATAGATAAGTAGTTGAAAAATAATCAATAGTTTGTAAAATAGTTATAAAATAGTTAACTAATAGTAAAATAGTTGGAAAATAGTTAAATAATTTCAGAAATTTTAGATAATTGCAAAATAGTTGTAAAATAAAAATTAACTCGTAACTTAGTTGAAAATTTTGTAATTAGTTTATAATACAGTTGTAAAATAGTTAAATAGTTCCAAAAGTAGTGGCAAAAACAAATATAAAATAGTTTGGTTCTTAAAAAGAAAGTTGTATAGTAAATAGATAAGAAAATAGTTTTAAAACTATTTATATTAAAACAATTTACATTGAAAATGGTCTAGAGTCAAAACTGTTCACTTCCCCAACAATTTAATTTAAATTTCCCTTCCATTTAAATTAACCCAATCCCAATTCAATTTACTCCAATTTCCATTGGACTTGCTTCATTCCGTATTCAAATTGAATTGATTCTCAATTTCCTTCCAACTTCAAATCAAATTCCATTTGATCTTAAACCAATTCCACTTTAATTTCAATTCCAAATTATTCAGATAAATCTGGACTAATATCAATCGAACTCTCTTCAAGTTCAATACCATTTTCCAGTTAATCCAATATAAATTTTCCATTTGAATTTTAAACTTGTACAACTTTAATTATAATTTACATTTTTCAATTTCTATTTCAAATCAATTGCATTCACATTTGCTTTTTAACTTGGAGTTATACATTTTATTTAGCCTATATATTTTATTATTCCATAAACATTTTGAATCCAGATTCCAGAGTTTAAACAAATTTCCAAAATTTCAATACCACCTTAGAATGCAACTATATCCAAAATTCTTTGGCAAATTCAATTACCCCTTTGAATTTCAAAATCAAACCAAATTCACAAACAATCTCAATTTAAAACAATTTGGTAACAATTTCTCTTTTTGAAACTTGAAAATAAACATCGATAATGCTGCAGTCATCACCAACGTTATTTTCCAGTGACCAAAAGAGTTCAATGCTTTTATCTCTTTAAAAACATTACCAAATATTTTTAATTTCAAATCTTCCAGATTTCAAGTTCAACACAAAATATTTTTGAAATAATATTATTATTTCTCCAAAACCTTTGGAAACCACTTTCAAATCCAAAAGAATTATTAAACTTTTCCAAAAATTCCAAATTCCCAATTCATCCAATTTATTTTAATTCCAATTCCAAATTACTCAGATTAATTTGGTCTAATTTCAAATAGAATTCACTTCAATTTCAAATTATTTCGATTTCTATAAGAATTAATTCCAAATTCTTATTTGAATTTGAACTTTACACTTATCCATTTTCAAATTTAATTAATTCAAACTAATTTTAACTTGAGCTAATTAAATTGAAATCTCAATTTAAACCATCTCGAATTATATAAATTCGAGTTAAATTTATAAACGTTGATTTAATCAAATCAAATTATCTCATTAAACCCTTTAATCCTGAATCCAAAATCCATTTGAAACTTATTTCAAAATTCAACCAATATTTCAAAATATTTTTTTTAAAGAACTAAATCTTGGAATTCAATTTATCACCAAACTTAAATTTTTAAGACCTAACCCTTAAAGTATTATCTTAAACATTCCAGTCTTAACCCCAAAATAATTCCATACACTAATTCACTATATACTGGTAGTTCATACATTACATACATTTATCTAAAATAAGAGTCTTACATAAGTCATAATCTAGATGCCTTCCTATTACTTAGATGTTTGGAAAGAACAAAGCCCTAAAACTCCTACAAGAATCCTTCCTATGGACTTCCTTCCAAAGGACAAAGCCCAAACATACATTTCTCAACAGGATGTCCCCACTTATAACATTTATCACAAAATGTTTCTACCCTGTCATCAATCTGGATAACCTTCACGCCTCCAACAGTACGTTCTGCAGCCTTACTCCTCTTCTGCCTCTCGGAACAATTTCTAGCAATGTGTCCTGACTTCTTACAATGATAGCAAATAGTCAACTCATTGACCGGTTCCACTGGTTTACGCTTTGCCTTCCTCCTCTCAGGGCAATGATTTAGAAAATGCCCCTTCTTATGACACTTAAAGCACGAGACGTCAGAGCGAAACCGATGGAACGTACCCTTCAGTTCCTTCCTTGTTTTACTGCACTTGGCTGCGTAATGACCCTTATTGAAACATCTGTAACAAGTGACATTATCGTAAGGTCTAGGTTCAGCCCTTTCCTTAACCTGTCTCTCATTCTCCTGAATTTCTTCTTCTTGATCCCTTCGGGCAGCTGCTCTCTGCTCTCTGCTCCAAACCTTCCATTCTTCACTCTGGGCCATCTTTTTATTTTCAGACTGAATTCTAGAGGGGCTTCCTAACCTATAAGTCAGACTTAATTAGAAAAATTCAACCTTTACTCTTATATTAATTTACTTACTAAATTATACCTTATGTTTTAACTTCTTTCGTTTTTATTTTCAAACAAAGTTTCAAACAACTCCTTATTTCAAAATAAGATTATCGTCAGAACTATTCTGAATCATATTATTTATCATTCCCTTTAACAATTTGAAACCAAATTTAATTCTAATGTTCCTTATATGAATGGTATATTCTATTCAATTACTTCTCGAATCCATATAATTACCATTTAAATTCTTATTTAATTTCAATGTTTTAGCATCCCACTACCATATTTATTAGAAAGAAATATTGCCTTATATATCAAATATAATCTTATACAAAATCATTTAAAATCTTTATATAAGAAAATAACAAGTACGCGCTCATATATATATATATATATATATATATATATATATATTCAACTCATTCTAGAGTACTGCTGACTCTATCTTTAATGAGTAATCCCCACCAGAGCCAAGGTTCTCGCTTAACCTTTCAGCTCTGATACCAAGTGTAACGACCCGAAATTTTCGAGCCCGAAAATTCCAGATAGTTATGAAAAAAGAAGAAAGAGATAGAAGCAGAAGAACAGAAATACTCAAACATCTCACATTCGCAGCGGATAAAATATAATAACAAATAATATCAGTTTACAAAGAATATTATCCTATCGATTACATTTAATATACATCAGAGTTTCACATATACACAGCCACAGAATATATTCTACTTCATGTCTCAGATACTCAATAATATACAACAGCGGAAATACTCCATACGTTAGCCATCCAGCCCACCTTCTGAGCTTCAGAACGTACCTACCTGAAAATCTGTAATGCTCGGTCTGACCCGAGCATTACATCAAAGTAATACCCGGGTCAGGCTGGAAACCAGCGTGAGTAAACCCAGCTAACATGAAATGCATAAGTATACAACTCATATAAAACCCGGAGTAACTTATATCAATGTATAAATTCCAATTTGTTATACATAAGCAAGATAATCAATCACACAATCTCAAATAAATCTAATTAACCATAATTGAATTTAAATCAATTACCTTTAAGTCCTGCTTATTAATTCATTTCAACCCAATTGATTAACCATTCCATAATCATTTATCTTAATTAATCATCCTTGATTAATTATTCTCTAATCACATTTAGCTGATCATCATTATCTATTTACTTCCATTTAGTAATTTTATTTAACCATATTCCATGAATGATTATCCTAATTAATCACATCCATTTTAATCAACCCCAATTACTTATAAACAGTAATTACCCTCTCTGTAATTACTTACTTAAGTAATTAATCCCTTACTTGATTATTAATCCCTTCTGATTAATTACACCAGGTAATCTATCCCTAATTACTTCTACTAAGTAATTACCCCTTAACTACTTTTCAATAAGTAATTTCTTTTAATTACTTACATCTTGTAATAATGAATTACTTCACTGAATCTCATCAAGTATTTATATTTAATGAAGCTGCAAGAGATTGCCTTTAATTAACAATATAATTTCAATCGGTAATACATCCCTTAATTACCCTTAAACCCAATTAATAAATCTTAATTGTGGATTAATTATTCTTTAATCATTAATTTATAAACCTTAATTATTAATTAACACAACTTAATTTCAAATTAAGTATTCCTTAATCACCAGTTAATTGAATTACTTAGTTTACTCAACTACTAAACATTCGTTAATTATCTTTATGTAGTTAATTACACTCTTATTTATCACATTTATCATTAATTAATCCAAACTCTAATTACAACTATAATTTAATCATTCTTAATTACTTTCTAAAAATAATTAATTGAATAATTAATCATCTTAACTAACATTTTAAAAGAACTCTTCTTTAACTTTGAAAAACAAATTATTATTAATTACAAATCTTTAATTACACATTTATTAAATCTTAAATTACTTATCAAATTACAAGTATAAATTAACTTACATTTCAAATTAACTTACTCCTTTACTTATCGTCTTACATTTGTAAACCTTCTTAGTAAAATTTAACTCAAATCTTAGCCTAACACTTGTAAACAATAATAACTTTTATTAATATTAACTTATTTACCATTTTAACTTAAGGTTTTATCAGATTAACCCCTAGAAATTTTGGACCCGAAGTAAACATACTGTTTACTCGAGTGAAACCGGAGTTCCACCTACCTTTCCCCGCGTCCCTTCTCCTTCTTCCTTCTACTTCTTATACTGATCTTTTTCTTCTCCCTTTATTTTTTTTAAATCTCTTAAGCCAACATTTGAACTGCAGCACTCACTCACGCACCGGGTCGAACTCATACTGACCCCCCAAATTTCTCGAAGTATCCCCACCCCTTCTTCTCGAGTGATAACACACAACGCATCAACACCCGAAGGTGCTGACACCAAACACCACCGCGCACGTGCACGGTGGTTCGCCACCCTCCGGTGGATCACATCGCCTCCAACAAACCCCAAGTCGACTTCACGTTCAACATCGAAAACCAAATCACCCTGAAAAATTCGAATTCGAAAAAAACTCCTTTCTGCTCGAACCAGAAGCTCAACACCCAATCAGTAAATCGCCACGTCCTACCCATAACGACCCCCGGTGGTGGCGCCTCTTCATCCACGCCATGACTACGCATAAAGTAACCATTCCCTAAAGTTACGCGAAACTCGATCACTTACAGATGACGAACTCCTCACATTTACAGACGTGTCTAAAAGCTTGCACACAAACCCTAGATTGAATTTGTTATCCCAATTCTCACATTTGAAAATTTATCCAATAATTTTCCTAGCACCATAGATGTTCACACTAGCTTCAAGACAAATTTAAACAATTTATTAATGGTTTGATTTCCTGGAAATGAGAAAAATGTAAATTTATTTCAAATTCAAACTGCTCCTAAAATTCCAAACTACAAATCCTCGTTTTAGTCTTAAAAATCATGAATTACTATAAGCATTCAAGATATAAACTTGAATTTTTTTTTGTAACATTCGAATTTGTTCATTTAGTACTTGATTGCTTGTAAACGAAAATTTCCAGAAGTATGTTTTGGAAACATGTTATAAGCAACTTCTAAAAATCAGGTTTTAGGTTTATCATTTTGTCTTGTTGAGGAATCAAAGCTTAACACTGATTAAACCAAAATAAATTTGAGTTTGAATGGAAATCAACTCTGTAATCAAAAGCTGGGAGGAACAGTATATTCAATATTCACAGAAGCAACTGTATACAAACACAAATCCATATCAAAGGTATACACATACTCCCTACATAGTAAATGAATCATCTTTCTGTTTTAATCAAATTTGAACTTGTAAATTTTAAGGTTACTTACCTGCAAACTTTTGAACAGAGAACAAATTCCTATTTTCTTTTGAAAACTGAGGCTCAAGACCGTCTTTGAATCTGTTTTGTTTAACTGCAGTTTGAATTGAGCTATACTTTGTAAAATAAAGATACTGATTATATTTTCTCCCTGGATTTTCCCAGTTATATCCTGATCGAACTAATATGGGAGGATGAATCTATATATATAGAAGAGAACAAATATCTAAGGGAGGTTATAACTAGTACAAGTCTCAACTTGTTTTTAGTCAGACAATATCTTGGGTTTAATTACTGTGTTTTTGAGGTGATCTTCCAAATTTCGGCTGAGTTAATGTTTGTGGTACTAAGATGAATGCATTAAATGAAATTGTCTTCAAATATGTTTACACCTAATAATAGTTTTGCAGATATTTTATTTGTGTTTTCACTGTACCAAGATATTTGAATATAACTAATTTGTCCTTTCTTTTGCATTGCATAAATGTATATACATTAACTTGTTATTATTTCCTTCTATGTTTATGTAAGACAATGATAGTTATTGTTTTAATATGGACAGATTTTTATTACTGTAAAAGAAAGGATTTGTAATACTTTGAATAGACAAAATATTGTTTGAAATGATAGCAATTAAATGCAAGGTTGCTAAAGATGTTTACATACTATAATTACGTTTTGCTATGTATAAATATTTTGTACAAAAAAAATATACTCTTTGCAGGTAACTTGGCTTGTAAATGAAAATAGTTTATATACCATATTTATTTTGTTGTCTTCTCCTGTACAAATTTGTGTCAGGTTTATACTTATGGATCTAGTCTTGAATGAAACTATTTGTTTATAAATATTTATCTCCTTGTTGAGAAATTTATACATATATATTTGACTTGTTACTTCCAGCTATTTATCTGGCTTATTTTTTTTTTATTTCATAGTTTGGGCTTGTTTTCTTTCGTTATATTCTATATACTTTGTTTACACATGTTAAAGTTATATTTTAACTAATTAATTCTTGCTTTATATATATTTTCATTTTTATTTTATTTTAAATTATATACATAAGTTTGGCTTATATCTTACATTTATATCTTCACTATTAATATTTAAATTAGATTAAATATCTATTAAAATAAACGGGTCAAAAATCCAGGGTCGTCACAAAATAATCCATTGACGGCTGAAAGCATTCAGAGCCGTAGAACTCACCGAGGCATTCATTTTGACAGGTTATGGCTTCTGTAAATCTAAACGAGCCAGAAGTTATGGCCGTCCGAATAATCGATATCTACAGGGTGCAAAATCCACGGCGCAAGCTGCAACATCCGTCCGAAATGGCGAAACAGTGTCGTAACACTTTTTGAAATGCGTGCATGGATTTGAAACGGAACGGTACCATAGTGCACCACTCTCCAGCGATGGTAAATCGAAGACCATCCACGGTAATTCCGTTTTACCGTAAAAATCCACGTGTCGAAAAAACGAAGGGTAAAAAACTTCCTAGACCCGATTGAGATTCGGATAGTCTTTTTTGGGCATTAAACAATCCATTGACGGATCAAAGCTGTCAGAGCCGTAGAACTCACTGAGGCCTTTGTTTTGACAGGTTATGGCTCCCGTAACTCTAAACGAGCCAGAAGTTATGGCCGTCCGAATAATCGATATCTACAGGGTGCAACATCCACGATGCAAGGTGCAAAATCCGTCCGGAATGGCGAAACAGCGTCGAACGACTTTTTGAAATGCGCGCATGGATTTGAAATGGAATGGTACCATGGTGCACTACTCTCCAGCGATGGTAAATCGAAGACCAGCCACGGTAATCCCGTTTTACCGTAAAAAACCACGTGTCGAAAAAACAAAGAGTAAAAAACTTCCATGACCCGATTGTGATTCGGATAGTCTTTTTTAGGCATTATACAATCCATTGACGGCCGAAAGCTGTCAGAGCCGTAGAACTCACTGAGGCCTTCGTTTTGACAGGTTATGGCTCTCGTAACTCTAAACGAGCCAGAAGTTATGGCCGTCTGAATAATCGATATCTACAGGGTGCAACATCCACGGTGCAAGGTGCAACATCCGTCCGAAATGGAGAAACAGCGTCGTACGACTTTTTGAAATGCGTGCATGGATTTGAAACGGAACAGTACCATGGTGCACCACTCTCCAGCGATGGTAAATCGAAGACAAGCCACGGTAATCCCGTTTTACCGTAAAAATCCACGTGTCGAAAAAACGAAGGGTAAATAACTTCCTAGACCCGATTGAGATTCGGAGAGTCTTTATTGGGCATTAAACATTTAATTGACGGCTGAAAGCTTCCAGAGCCGTAGAACACACTGAGGCCTTCGTTTTGACAGGTTATGGCTCCCGTAACTCTAAACGAGCCAGAAGTTATGACCGTTTGAATAATCGATATCTATAGGGTGCAACATCCACGGTGCAAGGTGCAACATCCGTCCAAAATGGAGAAACAGCTTCGTACGACTTTTTGAAATGCACGCTTGGATTTGAATCAGAACGGTACCATGGTGCACCACTCTCCAGCGATGGTAAATCGAAGACCAGCCGCGGTAATCCAGTTTTACCATAAAAATCCACGTGTCGAAAAAACGAAGGGTAAAAAATTTCCGAGACCCGATTGAGATTCGGATAGTCTTTTTTGGGAATTTTTCAATCCATTGAAGGCTGAAAGCGGTCATGGCTCTTTTAACTCTAAACGAGCCAGAAGTTATCGCCGTCCGAATAATCGATATCTACAGGGTGCAACATCCACGATGCAAGGTGCAACATCCGTCCGAAATGGCAAAACAGCATCGTACGACTTTTTGAAATGCGTGCATGGATTTGAAACGGAACGGTACCATGGTGCACCACTCTCCAGCAATGGTAAATCGAAGACTAGCCACGGTAATCCCGTTTTACCATAAAAATCCATGTGTCGAAGAAACGAAGGGTAAAAAACTTCCGAGACCCGATTGAGATTCGGATAGTCTTTTTTGGGCATTATACAATCCATTGACGGATTAAAGCTGTCAGAGCCGTCAAACTCAGTGAGGCCTTCGTTTTAACTGCTCATGGCTCCCGTAACTCTAAACGAGCCAGAAGTTATGGCCGTCCGAATAATCGATATCTACAGGGTGCAACATCCGCGGTGCAAGGTGCAACATCCGTCCGAAATGGAGAAACATTGTCATACGACTTTTTGAAATGCGTGCACGGATTTGAAATGGAACGGTACCAAGGTGCACCACTCTCCCGCGATGGTAAATCGAAGACCATCCACGGTAATCCCGTTTTGCCGTAAAAATCCACGTGTCGAAAAAACTAAGGGTAATAAACTTCCAAGACCCGATTGAGACTCGGATCGTCTTTTTTGGGCATTAAACAATCCATTAACGGCTGAAAACTTTCATAGACGTAGAACTCACTAAGGCCTTCGTTTTGACAGGTTATGGCTCCCGTTACTCTAAACAAGCCAGAAGTTATGGCCTTTCGAATAATCGATATCTACAGGGTGCAATATCCGTCGTGCAAGGTGCAACATCCGTCAGAAATGGCGAAACAATGTCGTACGACTTTTTGAAATGCGTGCACTGATTTGAAATGGAACGGTACCATGGTGCACCACTCTCCAGCGATGGTAAATTGAAGACCAGCCACGGTAATCCCGTTTTACCGGAAAAATCCACGGGTCGAAAAAACGAAGGGTAAAAAACTTCCTAGACCCGATTGAGGCTCGGATAGTCTTTTTTGGGCATTCAACAATACAATGACGGCTGAAAGCTGTTATAGTCGTAGAACTCAATGAGGCCTTCGTTTTGACTGGTTATGGCTCCCGTAACTCTAAACGAGCCAGAAGTTATGGCCGTCCGAATAATCGATATATACCGGGTGCAACATCCGCGGTGCAAGGTGCAACATCCGTCCGAAATGGCAAAACAGAGTCGTACGACTTTATGAAATGCGTGCACGGATTTGAAACCGAACGGTACCATGGTGCACCACTCTCCAGAGATGGTAAATCGAAGACCAGCCGCAGTAATCCCGTTTTACCGTAAAAATCCACGTGTTGAAAAAACTAAGGGTAATAAACTTCCTAGACCTGTTTGAGACTCGGATCTTCTTTTTTGGGCATTAAACAATCCATTGACGGCTGAAAGCTGTCATAGCCGTAGAACTCACTGAGGCCTTCGTTCTGACTGGTTATGGCTCCCGTAACTCTAAACGAGCCAGAAGTTACGGCCGTCTGAATAATCGATAATTACAGGGTGCAACATCCACGGTGCAAGGTGCAACATCCGTCCGAAATGGCGAACAGTGTCGTACGACTTTTTGAAATGAGTGCATGGATTTGAAACGGAACGGTACCATGGTGCACCACTCTCCAGCGATGGTAAATCGAAGACCATTCACGGTAATCCCGTTTTACCGTAAAAATCCACGTGTCGAAAAAACGAAGGGTAAAAAACTTCCTAGAACCGAATGAGACTCGGATCGTCTTTTTTGGGCATTCAACAATCCATTGACGGCTGAAAGCTATCATAGCCGTAGAACTCACTGAGGCCTTCGTTTTTGACTGGTTATGGCTCCCGTATCTCTAAACGAGCCAGAAGTTATGGCCGTCCGAATAATCGATATCTATAGGGTGCAACATCCGCGGTGCAAGGTGCAACATCCGTCCGAAATGGAGAAACATTGTCGTACGACTTTTTGAAATGCGTGCACGGATTTGAAATGGAATGGTACCAAGGTGCACCACTCTCCCACAATGGTAAATCGAAGACCATCCACGGTAATCCCGTTTTGCCGTAAAAATCCACGTGTCGAAAAAACGAAGGGTAAAAACTTCCTACCCCCGATTGAGACTCGGATAGTCTTTTTTGGGCATTCAACAATACAACGACGGCTGAAAGCAGTCATAGCCGTAGAACTTACTGAGGCCTTCGTTTTGACTGCTTATGGCTCCCGTAACTCTAAACGAGCCAGAAGTTACGGCCGTCCGAATAATCGATATCTACAGGGTGCAACATCCACGGTGCAAGGTGCAACGTCCGTCCGAAAAGGCGAACAGTGTCGTGCGACTTTTTGAATTGCGTGCATGGATTTGAAACGGAACGGTACCATGGTGCACCACTCTCCCGCAATGGTAAATCGAAGACCATCTACGGTAATCCCGTTTTACCGTAAAAATCCACGTGTCGAAAAAACGAAGGGTAAAAAACTTCCTACACCCGATTGAGACTCGGATAGTCTTATTTGGGCATTCAACAATACAATGACAGCTGAAAGCGGTGATAGCCGTAGAACTCACTGAGGCCTTCGTTTTGACTGCTTATGGCTCCCGTAACTCTAAACGAGCCAGAAGTTACGGCCGTCTGAATAATCGATATCTATAGGGTGCAACATCCACGGTGCAAGGTGCAACATCCGTCCGAAATGGCGAACAGTGTCGTACGATTTTTTGAAATGCGTGCATGGATTTGAAACGGAACGGTACCTTGGTGCACCACTCTCCAGCGATGGTAAATCGAAGACCAGCCACGGTAATCCCGTTTTACCGTAAAAATCCACGTGTCGAAAAAACTAAGGGTAATAAACTTCCTAGACCCGATTGAGACTCGGATTGTCTTTTTTGGGCATTAAACAATCCATTGATGGCTGATAGCTGTCACAGCCGTAGATCTCACTGAGGCCTTCGTTTTGATTGGTTGTGGCTCCCGTAAATCTAAACGAGCCAGAAGTTATGGCCGACCGAATAATCGTTATCTACGGGGTGCAACATCCACGGTGCAAGGTGCAACATCCGTCCGAAATGGCGAACAGTGTCGCACGACTTTTTGAAATGCGTGCATGGATTTGAAACGGAACGGTACCATGGTGCACCACTCTCCAGCGGTGGTAAATCGAAGACCATCCACGGTAATCCCGTTTTGCCGTAAAAATCCACGCGTCAAAAAAACGAAGGGTAAAAAACTTCCTAGACCCGATTGAGACTCGGATCGTCTTTTTTGGGCATTCAACAATCCATTGACGGCTGAAAGCTGTCATAGCCGTAGAACGAACTGAGGCCTTCGTTTTGACTGGTTATGGCACCCGTAACTCTAAACGAGCCAGAAGTTACGGCCGTCCGAATAATCGATATCTACATGGTGCAATATCCACGATGCAAGGTGCAACATCCGTCCGAAATGACGAACAGTGTCATATGACTTTTTGAAATGCGTGCATCAATTTGAAACGGAACGGTACCATGGTGCACCACTCTCCAGTGATGGTAAGTCGAGGACCATCCACGGTGATCCCGTTTTACCGTAAAAATCCACGTGTCGAAAAAACGAAGGGTAAAAAACTTCCTAGACCCAATTGAGACTCGGATAGTCTTTTTTGGGCATTCAACAATCCATTGACGGCTGAAAGCTGTCATAGCCGTAGAACTCACCGAGGCCTTCGTTTTGACTGGTTATGGCTCCCGTAACTCTAAATGAGCCAGAAGTTATGGTCGTCCGAATAATCGATATCTACAGTGTTGGGCGAATTCTCACCCAGAAGATCTCGAGACCAAGATGCGTCAGTTTCACCCGGGTTCGCAACCCTCTATTCCATTCGGTGGCCCAACCTAAAGTCCATTCGGCATTCCCAGTACAAGGTCATTCGGCAATACAGGCAAAGGCTCATTCGGTAAAGCAAGGCAGGAATCCATTCGGCACAACACCCCCCATGTTCATTCGGTAACAGCTTCATCCGGTACACCGACAGCCGGACGAAAGCCCCTCCAACAACCGAACCACCTACCACCGGTCCACTCCGTCACCGGTCCATGCACCCATGACAAGTGGAGCATCGCCGAACCAGCTCCCCCTGCCGAACCAAGCATTCTACATCACCTACCGGATCAAGGCCTTCCCTAGGCACTACCGAACCGCGTCACCACAAGACACCAAGCCAACTCCCTACCGAACGAGGCTACCACCGGTCCAACCTCACCACCGAATGAAGCTCGCCGAACCAACACAGTTGCCAGTCCAGATCGCTTCAGCCCGGGCCCACCAGCAGTTATATACTTCCAAGACCCCTGCCCCCTACCTCATTCTATAAATAGAGGGGCAGGGGTACAACAATGGCAGACAAGTTTGAGAGCTTAAGCAAGGAGGGAACTTTCAAACTACTTTCATACACTTGCATACAACGCATTGTACTTGTAACCTGAAAGAAAGAAGATAATAACATATAAAGTGGACGTAGGCACATTCTGGCCGAACCACTATAAATCTGTGTGTCTTTTACATTTCAGCCCCTACTTTTCTCATATTTACATACTCATCTAAAATTATTGAAAATCACATATAATCAACTAAATAATACGACTTGGAGGTGTTTGTCCATTTTTTGTGCAAACATTTTTGGTGCTTTCACTGAGAAGTGAACTCAGGCTTCATCTTCTCCCACTCAACCTCTTTCCTAACAACATCACTCGTTGCTTAGAAATCATGCCTTCCAAGCAGAGAAGGGATGTTAACAAAGGAAAGAACATCGCAACTAGCAGCCTTCCAGATCCAGCAATCACAGATCAGCCCACTTCAACAGCAGTACCAGATGAAAATCAGGAGAATCCAACTGGTCCCGCAACGGAACAACCAATCACTAGGGCAGATCTGGACAGGGTTGTGGCTGAAGTAACTAACCGCTTCACATCCCAACAAGAAACTTTGGTGGACCAACTCATGTCACGCTTAAGGGATGCTGAGGAGTCCAACCGCAACACGGAATCATGGGGTGAATCCCAATCCGGAGGATCCCGGAGGCAACAAAGGTCTTCACTCTTCGAACAAGCTACCAACAGGAAAAACGATGATAGGGGCCGCGCCCGGACTCAGCCCGAATTCCGACTCGAGGAAGCCCTTGGAACCGAACCTAGCGGGGGAGGCACCAGGCGAGGGTCGGATGTAGCTGAGCCAGTCATGCCACCTAATCATAGAAACCCCGCTGAACGGAGCCGAGCTAGAACCCAGCCCGAAGTTGACCCCATGGATGTGCTCGAAACAGAACCCCACAGGGGAAGAACAAGGCAGGGGGCAACTGTAGCTGGTCCTAGCGTGCATCCAAGCAGCCAAAGACAACCACTGGATAATGCTAGAGGTGATAGACTGTACCATCCCTACAGGGCATCTGGACGAGGTAGATCCCGCAGGGAAGAACCGAGTTCATTTTTGTCCGCTCCAAGTTCTGACGAACGAATGGCACGATTATTCAGAGAATGTGTCCAACGGGAGCAAAGGGACCGGGGAATAGGCGCTAGGGTCACCAGTCCCTTTACCCGAAATATCGAAACTGCCATCACTCCCCGGGAATGGAAAATGCCAACCATGGAACCTTACAAAGGAACTTCCGACCCCATCGTACACCTGCAGAGATACACCCAGCATATGCTCATGAGTGGAGCAACAGAAGGAGTATTATGTAAATGCTTTCCGCTATTCCTATCAGATCTAGCTACCTCCTGGTTCTGCCATCTACCCCAAGGATCCATCAGCTCATGGGAGATGTTAAAAGAAAGGTTTATTAGCCAGTTCCGCATCCATGTGGAACAACCCAAGGATGCTTATTCTCTATCCAATGTCAAACAGAAATCCGGAGAGACGCTGCAACAATATCTAACACGGTTCAACGCCGCAGCGGCAGCAGTTCAAGATGCCGATGAAAAACTCACTCTGATGGCCCTCTGTAGTGGTGTACATCCAGACACCAAGTTTGCCAGAAGATTAACTAAGGAAAAACCAGCTACCTTGCCTGATTTCTTCCATGAAGCTGGAAAGTATATGAGACTTGAAGACGCTGCTACTGAGAGGCAGTCAGGGCAACAAGGCAAGATAGTTCAGGACAAGGTTCCCACTGCAGCTAAGGACGCTCGAAGAAATGAATCTAGAGACAATGCTGGAGGCAGAAAGGTTGAGAAGCGCCAATATCGACCAGGGCCAAGATTTGACTCCTACACTCCTTTGAATGAAACAATCGAAAACATCTACCTAGCCACTCAGGGCGAACTCGGATACAAGCGCCCCCCGCACAAGAAAGAATCAGATAACGCACTCAAGTCCGGAAAGTTCTGTCGCTTCCACGAATCCCACGGACATGACACCAATGAATGCCACCATCTTCGGGACTTGATCGAAGAACACATTAGAAGAAGAAGACTGGAACGTTATGTGAAAAGTCAGAACAGGACTCCAACTCCTGCCAATGAGAACTCAAAGCAACCCCTCCCAGAAGTAGGCGGAGGGAGTCGCAACAATCACAACACCAGTGGCTCTAGTCAAGAGAAGATAGTAGTCCTTACCATCTCAGGAGGACCACACATTGCCGACAGAAGTTGGGCAGAGATGGAAAGGTACGGCAAGTCGCTTAGAAATGCCGAAGGATATGTTAACTCCATTACGGAGGAACGCCACCCGAAACGAAAAGAAAACGACGACATCATATTCAGTAGGCGTGATTTGGAAGGAAGACAGTACCCACATATGGATCCTATGGTCATCTCTGCCTGGTTCGGTCCAGCTAAAGTTTTTCGGATTCTAATAGACACAGGAAGCTCCGTAAATATCCTATTCAGACATGCTTTCGACAAAATGAAGTTATCAATGAAGGATGTATCCCCCTGTGACAAACCACTGCACGGTTTCACTGGAGATGCAAAAATGCCCCTCGGGCAACTTGACCTCTTCGTCGAAATAGGAAGTCATCCCCGCTCCGTTGTGCGAAAACAAACGTTCGTACTAATAGAAAACCACTCGGCTTACAACGCTTTCTTGGGAAGACCAGCCTTGTCTGACTTTCAGATTGTATTAGCCCCCTGGTGCCTGAAAATGAAATTTCCAACAGACAACGGAGTAGGAGAAGTAGAAGGAGATCAAGATGCTGCCCGAGACTGCTACGTAACTGAACTTCGCAATAACCGCAGAAAGAATAAAGGAAAAGATGCAGAGACTACTCTCTGCATGAAAAGCTTGGAGGCATAGCAACTAAAGAAAGCCCCTCCTCTTCGATACACAAGCGATCCCTTCAATGAACTAGACCCCAGGGATAAAGAGGAGGAGGCTACCGCCGAGCCTGCAGAGGCTATGGAATTCGTATCGGTAGATAAGCATGATTCAAGTAGACTATTAAAAATCGGATCTCAGCTGAAAACGGAATTGAAGGATCGACTCATTGACTTTCTCCGCCACAACTTAGATGTATTTGCGTGGACCCATGCCGATATGACAGGAATCTCCCCAGACGTAGCATGCCACATGTTGAACATCGATCCCACCAAGGTACCAGTAAAGCAGAAAAAGAGGAGCATGGGGGCAGAGCGATCAGCAGCCCTTGATGAGGAAGTAAAAAATCTACTTGCTAATGACTTCATACGGGAAGCCATCTACCCAGAATGGATCGCTAACCCAGTGCTAGTAAAAAAGGCCAATGGAAAGTGGCGAACATGTATTGACTTCTCCAATCTGAATGACGCTTGCCCGAAAGACTGCTTCCCACTTCCCCGAATTGACCAACTCGTGGACAGCACAACTGGGCACGAACTCCTATCTTTTATGGATGCATACTCCGGATATAACCAGATCCCCATGCACGCTCCCGATCAGGACCACACTAGCTTCATCACCGACCACGGATTATATTGTTACAAAGTCATGCCTTTTGGACTCAAAAATGCTGGAGCTACCTATCAACGCCTCGTCAACAAAATGTTCGCAGAACTGATAGGACGTACTATGGAAGTATATGTGGATGACATGTTGGTGAAGTCCAGGAAAGCCAACGACCATGTAAGCCATCTGGACGATATGTTTCGGGTACTTCGCCGATATGGAATGAAGCTGAATCCTCTAAAGTGCTCCTTCGGAGTATCATCGGGAAAATTCTTAGGATTCATCGTCCACGCCAGAGGAATCGAAGCAAACCCTGAACAAATCCGAGCTTTAAAAGAAATAAGGATACCTTCCACTCGAAAAGAAATGCAGAGCCTAAACGGAAAGGTGGCCGCCCTAAGCAGATTCATTTCCAAGGCAACTGACAAGTGTGTCCCTTTCTTCGAAGCACTCAAGAAAGACAAAGGGAGGTTCGAGTGGACCGACGAATGCTTAAAAGCCTTCCTCAACCTAATCGAACACCTTCAGAGACCACCAGTACTCTCAACTCCAAATGAAGGTGAAGTGTTATACCTATACCTCGCTGTATCATCTCATGCTCTAAGCGCCGCCTTGGTAAGAGAAGAAGACCGCACACAACGCCCGGTTTACTTTGTAAGCAAGAGATTTACGGGGGCAGAAGCCAGATATCCTAAACTTGAGAAGTTAGCATATTGTTTATTGATCGCGTCACGGAAACTGCGACACTACTTCCAGTCTCACTCCATCAGGGTTCTAACCGATCAACCACTAAGACAAGTGCTCCATCGTCCTGACACTTCTGGGCGACTCCTCAAATGGTGCATCGAACTAAGTCAGTATGATATCACCTACCATCCCCGCACCGCTATCAAAGGACAAGCCATGGCTGATTTCATTGCCGAATTCACTACCAACGAAGGCAAGGAACAATCCGAAGTAGCAAAAAACATCAAGTGGAACCTCTTTGTAGACGGAGCATCGAACGAACAAGGCTCGGGGGCAGGTATTGTGATCGTCACCCCCAGGGGAAGAAAGTTGTACTATGCATTAAGATTGGAGTTTACGGCCACTAACAACGATGCTGAATATGAAGCAGTAATAGCGGGATTGGAACTGGCCCTAGAAATTGGGATCAATTCCTTATGTATTCATAGTGATTCTCAGCTTATCGTAAACCAGGTACTAGGAGAATTCCAGACTCGAGGAGAACGGCTCACAGCATACCTAAAGAAAACCAGACTGCTGCTCGATCGATTGGACCATTATCTAATCAAACACATTCCTCGAGAAGAAAACCAAGAGGCAGATGAACTTGCAAAGCAAGCTAGTATGAAGGACAGCACCATTCCCGGAGCACCAGCAATCTCAAGGCAGCTAGCCCCAAGTTTCGAACAAGTAAATCTGATAACTGCAATCGAAGAAGGAACCTGGATGACCCCTATCCGGAAATATTTGCAAGATGGCATACTACCCGACAGGCGTGACGAAGCCAAGAAGATCTTGAGAAAAGTTCCCCACTACACAATACAAGAAGGCATCCTCTACCGGCGTGGCTTCTCTGGCCCCTTATTAAGATGCGTCGCCGGAAGGGAAGCCAAGGAGATATTAACGAACATCCATCAGGGAGGATGCAGAGATCACACTGGAGGCCAGACTTTGGCAAGAAAGATACTCCGATATGGATATTACTGGCCCACACTAAACAAAGATGCCCTAGACTTCGTTAAGAAATGCGACAGATGTCAGAAGTTCGCCAAGATCCCTCGTCTGCCCACAAACGAAATTACTCAAATGACCAGCCCTTGGCCCTTTGCTGTATGGGGAATTGACTTAATTGGCGAACTGCCAACGGGCCGAGGCGGAGCCAAATATGCTATAGTGGCAGTCGATTATTTCACCAAATGGGTGGAAGCGGAACCTTTAAATAAAATATCTTCAGCAAAAATTATCAACTTCTTGATCAAAAACATTCTGTGCAGGTATGGAGTCCCCCTCAAGATCGTATCAGACAACGGACTCCAATTTGACAGCGAAGAATTTGCCGACTGGTGCCAAGAGCATGGAATTCATAAAAGCTTCTCATCAGTAGCTTACCCTCAGGCAAACGGACAAGTTGAAGCTGTCAACAAAATTCTCAAAACCCTAATCAAGAAGAAACTTGAAAAGTCAAAAGGCGCTTGGGTGGACGAACTTCCTACGGCACTATGGGCATACCGCACATCTTTCAGAACATCAACGGGACATACTCCTTTCTCTTTGGCATATGGATCGGAGGCAATGCTCCCAGTTGAGACTATTGTGCCTTCCCACCGTAGGATCCACTACAACCCAGAAGAAAACGAAGAACTCCTCCTCATGTCTTTGGATCTGATTGAGGAAAGGAGAAACGATGCAGCACTCAAAGCAGCAGCTCACAAACAAAAAGTGGCAGCACTATACAATTCCAAAGTCAAGCATCGCAGCTTACAAGAAGGAGATCTTGTCCTCAGGCGAATCTTTCCGCGCCCCGGGGCACTGGACCCCATCTGGGACGGACCATATGTAATTCACAAAGATCTCCACAACGGAGCTTACATTTTGTCAACAGTGGACGGAGAGGTGTTCCAGAGGGCATGGAACATCCGACACCTCCGTCGATACTTTTCTTAACTTGTACTGCCCATGTGAAGTGAATTAACAAAGAGAATCAGTGGACGTAGGCATTTTCGTGCCGAACCACTTTAAAAAATCTTGTCTCTTTTTAACTTGTTCCTTTATGTCTTGGCTACTTGTTAAGTTTTATCCCTTTCTGTTGAACAAAATCCTATGGCATCTCCACTCAAGACGCACCGCGGCCTCATCTGGACTAGGCCTAACAGGTACGCCACGATTCTATGCACTCGCCAATGAGACTCTTTTGCTCCAGCATCCCTCTGCTGCGGGTTAACTCATTGCGCGCCTGCCCTCAAAGCCAACTGTAATGAGCCGATTATAAGTCATCATAAAGGCCGACTATAGCCGATGGCAGCTCATTACGGCGTTCGGCTCGTCGGTAACCGTGAACCTACTTTAAGCCCCAACATAAGGTGTGGCCAGCCAGGGGTAGTTCACGGCCAACGGCACCCACGCTAGCCGGCCACGGTAAATCGAATAATACCCACGATTACGGACCATAATGGTTCGGGTAGTTACCGTGCGCGATCTCGGCTCCGATGTGTCTTAAGTGCGGCTGTGGTAAAAAAGAAAACTCCCCGCGGAGGCGTAAGATGGGTGACAAATGTCTCCAAGACCCACAGCTAGGGAAAGTGACTACAAAACCCGTTTGCCACGAACTTAAGCACATCGACGGCCTTCCGTGACTGGAAGTTTTACTTTTACTATATTTCCATTTCATTTAAATATTTTTCTCCTATCCTGTATAACAAACTCTAAAGTACAGGAAACCAAATAGGAAGCATTCACTCATGAGGCTCTAAGCCTGCGTACTGGGTGGCAGGGCGCTCAGCTATACCCGTAAACAGTTACACAAGACACTCAAAGCTACCGCCTGCGAATAAAACATAAAGGGTGGTACTCTCTTCTCTTGTACATAAATGCGTAACTATAGCTTATTCATACACTGACATTGCAAAACGTGAAGTTATATTTCAAGCAGAAACTTAACATCAAACACAACTAGAATCACAGGCATATACATAATTATACTTCTCACACAGCACATAAAGATAGCAACAACATTTAAACATGACAAAATCAGCTTATATTATAAGATCACACGAAGTTATTCTTTGCAAATAATTTTATTACAGTTGCATATCAAAGACTAACATGAACAGTGATAAAAAAGAAACAAAAAGATGGCAGATGCATCCACACTCCATCACCAACTCCCCCAGCCTACTTAGCCGCAGGATCGGAGCCCCCAGCATGTGGATCTGAAGTCCCACCTGTCCAGATCAGAAGAGGAATTCATTAAACGAACGATCAAGTTATGAAAACACGAAAAGAAAAGAAAGGGAAAAGAATAACTCACCAGCATCCGCCGCTTGATCCTCATCATCCAACTGCACGCCCGCTTCCTCTGCAGCGAGTAGCCGCATCCCCTCCTTCACCGCCGCTTGCTCCTCCTTTGAGAACTGAGCAGTGACCGCACTCAAGTTGAAAGCCTCTCCGCCTTCCTTACCCGCATTCACCCTGGCCTCCTCTAAAGCCTGGAGATACACCCACTACAAGAAAAAACGTTTTTAACAGCAAAGAGGCACAGCGTTTTCTTTGTGAATGCTGATAAAAGTATGTAGTGAATTAAATTTTGGAACGTGGAACGCTGTTTAAAGTGACCCGCTTTATTTTTAGATTCGCGGTTAACTGGCCACCATAATTTCTTCTCTCCCGCGTAGAGCAGAAAACAATCGACTTCCAATCTTCCCCAAAATTATTTTAAACCTAATTAAAACTGAAATCTCCCATGAAATTTCGTTCGTACTCTAGTTTCGCCTGCAACATCTAGTTTGCTCTAGCCCTAACATCTGACGGTGAATGAAAATTGGTGAAATGACGATCCTTTCCCCCGGATGATTGACGCTGATTATACGTCCGGCAATTTATTTTCACTTTGGAGAAATCAAGCCAATTGTTTCGATCCCATTTCATTCACTGTTTTAATTCATTTCTCGATCATCAGTTTTTATGTTTTTTGATTATTAATTTTTATTGAAATTTCAGGAAAATCGAGCAGTCAATGATGACAAAGGAAAGGCTGGTTTAAGAGCTTTCGCCCTGCCAGGTTTAAGAGCTTGTGCTGTTCATTTCATTCCTTTCTTGGATGTCTGAGACTGTTTTACTTATATTTATACTATCAATCTATCAATTTAATCTCGTAAATGTCTTTTTTCTCCTGGAATCATTCTTATACAGTGATAAATTGACAATCCATAGTAGCTATGAATGTCTATAGGTAACCTCTTTTGCTTTGTTGCTTAAAAAGTTGCTGTACTCAGTGCTTGATTTCTGTTTTATCTGTTCCAACATGAAATGTGTGTACCGTTGGCTTCTACTTTTACTGTCCTTCGATTTTGTCATTTGCTTAGAATGTTTATTTTATTTTTTGTTTTTATAATTTTTCAGGGCCATGATTTTCTTAACTTGTTTTGGTAGTAAGCATTGGTGATGCATAATTGATAATTTCATCTACTGGAAATAAACTAAATCTCTTTTAAGAATACGGGCAGATGGACTAATTCCGCAAATCACTGATTATTATGCATGCATGACACTGCTTACAAGTACTTTTTAAAAGTTGATATGAAAATGACCAATTTCATTTAAAACCTACATTCCTCTCATTTTCACTTTCATTTTCATTTATTATTTTTCGATTAAGCCAAAAAATGACTAATTCTGAGTGTTGCTCAGTTTTGCAAACCCGAGGTTCACTCAGTTTCCTCAATATTGAGAATACCTAATATTGCAAAAATGATTTTATTCGGTTTTGAAAAACTAAGATTACTTAACTGAGTTATTTCAATTTCACAAAAATGAGTGTTTGATGTAATCAACATATGTATATTATTATGCTCAAGCACTTGTTGAAAAATGTTGTCCTTTCTGTTATAGCAAAAGGTTGAAAATGTATTTCGATTGTTACATCATAATTGCCAAGTTTTTGTAAAAGTTTGTGTCTATATAAGTGGATAACATGGTAAGTTGTTCGTTTATTTTTCACTTAAAGAGAACAATGGTCCAAGCTTATTGTTTCCAAATTGTTTGCAACCTCATTGAACAATAAGTGGACATATAATCGAAAAGTCTTGCTCATGCGGCCGCACTTTTCTCCTTATAGGATTTTATTAATTCACTATCTTTATCAAATATTCTAAGGTGCGACGGTCAACTATCAGGAGACGATGAATCATCGATGCTACTTTTCCAAATGCACTTACGCTTCTCCCGGTGATGCTCATTTGACGAACACCAATATTAAGAAACACCAGGCAATGAGTAGGTATAATTTTTCTAAACTACAAATCAATTTCATGTTTTTCATAGTTTGTTTGATTTTATCCTGAAATGAGGCCCAAAGCTCACGTGATAGAAGAACATGTTACGTCGGTAATCTTGTCGAGTATCCTTGGACAAGAGCAGATTCTCCAACTCAGTAGCCTTTTGTGGGTAAGTTGTCTTCCACAAAAGCATCTTTGGTTATAATTTCATTGAACATTTGTTTCACAAAAACTTTTTTGGAACAAACTTCTCAAATAACTAATTTGAATTATAATATGAATATGATGAATTATAATATGAACATTAGTAATAAATCCAGCTTTATCGACTTGAAGAACCAAAACCTAACAGTGTTTCGATAACCTAATAAAACATTGATAAGCATAGCTATATCATAGTTTTTTAACATCTTTAGTAAGTGGTAGCTTGTTAGCCCTTTGAGGACTTTTCATCCTCAGTACTAGTAGTTCAGTAAAGCTGTTGTCCAGTTGTCTGATATCATTTCAAATTAGAACCATTACAGCAAATGTGACTATGCTCAGCTTCTAAACACTACTTGTGCCATAATAATATTATCTGTTTCATCAAGTTAGAAAAGTACAAAACTGTTTAATATTGCTCAATGTGCAGCAGAAAAGAATTTGTTACAAGATAATTCATTGAGTAAATATAAATATATCCTTTTGAGGCATAGTTTTTTTTCCTCTCAAGGGATAAGAAGGCCTTTTTTTATGCATTAGATCTGGGTGGCTCAAACTTCCTAATACTGAAGGTCATATTAGTAGGAGGGAAATTAGAGTTATTGATACTGAATTTGTGCAAAAGTCAATATATTAAGAACTGATGTATGGTACTATAGAGGTTGTTGTCTATCTTTTCTCCATGTTTTATCTAATCAATTATATAAAATATGCATTCATTATTTTTTTAAAATATTATCTTCATTTGATAACATAGGAACTGTTCGACTTTATTGCCTCTACACTAAATAATTTTGCTACCAAAGACGGAAAACTTCATTCACTAAGGAGAGGCAAGGAGAGATTGGTTTCACATTTTTTTTTCTAGTCAAGCAGACTTCAAAAGATTCAGGCATTTTGATCGAGTTGACCAAAAGTTTTGTTGTTTTTGGGAAGGTAACTTTTAACTTCAGTGTAAAATCTAGTTACATGTATACCGTTTATGTTTTATTTGGTGATCGAATTAGATTAAGTATTTTTGGCATAAAAATATTTTGAGTTTTACTATTTTATTAATACTTATTGAAACTAAGTTTTTCGCAAATTACAAAAATATACATATAAGAGTATTGTTTGACATTTGGTTATTTGAGTATACATATGCACTATATTCATGCCTAAACAAATTTTACTATAGCCTTTGGTTACAAAGTTTCATTAACTTCTCATACACGTAGTCATACAAAGTATTTAAATTCACATTATGGTTTTTTCTATCTGCCTGCACATTCTTCATGGATGTGTTTTTTTATACTATAAGCAACTAATTCTAACTCTATATGTAAGTATGTATGTGTAAGTGTATTCTTTTGATAATAAAAATAAAAGTATTTGTAAGTGTATTCTTTTGCTTCAATCTCACTCCTAAGTTGGGACATGATCTTTGCCACCCTATAAAATGTCCTTATTGATAAGTCGAAGTGTGTGAAGGCTTTACACATATTTTTGTAAGTGCACAGGCAGTAATTGATGGGTTTGTTCCTTTATTAATTTACAAAGTGCGACATTCTAAATCATTATAACATTATTTTTTTGAACGTGGTTCATTATTGGCAACAAATATCGATTTCAAGGATCGAATTCATTATCTTTAATCTTGTAGTTTGAACTACTGACCAATTGATACAACATTATTGCTGTTATTTAGTGTTTAATGAGTTATGACATACACTATCCAATTTTGTATTTGTAGTAGTTTTTGAAGAGGTTATGATTCAAAATTTTGAAGATTTTAGGGAGGTTGATGTTTTTATTGAGGTATATTGTTTAGATCCATAGTAGTTAAGAGGTCGGTAGAAAAAATTGTCTAACGTAACAAGTAGTGCATCAGATAAAGTTTTCTATGCTTATAATGAATAATATCCATGCTTCAACAATATTAGATTTTCTAGGTTTTTTTTTAAAGTTTTGTGTTAATATATATTACAATAGTGCTTTATGAAATTAAATATCAGAAGCACTTTCTCTGATGTCTTCATTCTTTTATTTATTTTATACAAATTTTTGAAAGCAAGAAAATCTGATATTGAGAAAGCAATAATCATGTGGGCCGAAATGCTCAGGTGGAGGAACGAATTTGGTGCTGACACTATTCTAGAGGTAATTATAGCTTATTTGCCTTTTTTACTTGCCAAGTTTGATTGAGAAGCACCAGTTTTTTCAAGCTTAGGAGATTCTGCTTGTGTAATGATGTTATAAACAATACAGAGCAGTGTACTGGAAACACTAGCAAGTGGGATGGTGCTATAAGCAACAAAGAGCTGTGTAATGGAACAGCTAGCAAATGGAATGAAGTTATAAACAACAGAGGGCAGTGTAGTGGGAACACTAGCAAATGGGATAATGCTCTTATTAATTATGAGCAATCAAATGGAAAGGAGATTGTACATTTGAATGAGAAGAATGCAAGCAGTCCTATTGATTTTGAAAGCCTATTTCCATTAAAGCGTATTCCTCAGGTAAGTCTAATATTGACCTTTCCGATCAAATGGGATAATGATCTTATTTATCTTTGATTTGTGTGCGATTGTTGATATAAGTCTAATATTCTTGCCAATGCTGGTAAAAAAAGCTTAGAAATTGAATTGCTAGCTTCTCACATCAGTGAATATTAGAAGCAAGCTTGACATTTCTTCTTTAAGATGAATATAGTTTATGAGGTTATTGTAAAAATATATAAATGTTCTAAACGATCTTTAAGTTAACTTGTCCACCTTCACTCTACCTTTTTTTTTCTTTCTTGGTTTTGTTGCAGGTGGGGGATCTTATTGCATATCGCCTTATTGAGATGACATCATCATGGTGTCCTTCTATTACTCCATTTCGAGTTTGTCCTTCACCAAATCACAAATTTTGAACTTGGTAATGTGATTTAAACTCAAATATCTCTAACATCCTTCTTTATTAATTCTAGATTGGAGAGGTCACCTCATATAATAATTTGACATTGAACATAGTCTTAGTTCCATTGCCTGAGTATCTTATTTTTACCAACAACACACAGAAGTCTTCCTTATATAATGAAGATGGAACTTTGCAGATAACAGATAATAACGCATCTTACACTTTTCCTTTGAAGAATAATAATGAACTAACGACAATTATTGCAGACTCACTATCCGTCACTTATTGACGTGCGCCTGTTCAGGGCATATGATTCATTCGAAACATCTTCCGAGTCTTTTGAATTTATAGAAAGAGAAAAGAACCCTCAAATAGCAAAAACTGCTCTTATGGATAAATGGGAACAAGCTTTAGTCGAAGATGGCTTCAACGCTAAGGAAATAGTCGCTCAACCATCAGGACTAAAGTTAAAGAACTATAGTATGTTCAGCTGATTTGTTAGTCTGGTCATCATTTTCTCAAAATCAATATAAAAATATGCTCAAACTTCTTGCTGCAAACAAAGTAGACATAATGATTCAGACAAGTCGGTACTTATGTAAAGGGTTGTAGCCAAAAACCTTTAATTCCCAGGGATACCCTATTTATAGTGCAAAAATTATTTGAATTTCATCTTAAATTGTCCGAACAAACTTATGGGTGTTATTCTGCTCTATGTCTTAACCAAAAGAGAAGAAAAAACTATAGAAATCATTGCTAATGAGAAATCTAGCTTTCATAACACACTTAGTTCAATTGTTGCTCCTTTGCTTGAATCTAGACTGCTTTGGATTGTTCCTCTTCTTCTTTATTACGGCTTACAACATGCCTTTGTATGGTAAATTATTCGTATACCTATTACCTACCACTAATGAGTTTACCCATTTTCTAATGTTTTGTGTTATTATCTTTTCTTTGTAGGGCTGAGTTCACAAAACAGGTTGTAGTACCAGCACTTGGAGTATACGGTGTAGGTGGTGCACTGGCTGTTTATGGAGCCACGGATGCAATAGTAAATTTAATTATTCAAGCTGTTACATGTTTACTTCCTTCAGTTACATGTTTACTTCCTTCAGTTACATGTTTACTTGTTAAAAATTTCATAACTTGTGCAGGTGCGTATCAGTACATTAATATAACTTTAAAAAGAAAAAAGTTGAAGGAACTAGTTGAATCATCAGCTGTAATCCTCAGCTTCAAATATTGTCTGATATGTTTCTTGATGATAAGAAAGCAGTCTGATTTTGATCTATAATTCTCGATAGGGTTGGCTTAATTCTAGATGCTATGATTTTCGTGATGCCCTTGTATATTACAGAACAACAGGCTATCGGTCGGAATTGATCAACAACAGTTGGATTGCTGATTTTCGGTATCATTGCAAGGTTTGTTGAGTTTACTCCTTTTAGAAGTTTATTTGTTTTGAAAAAAATGGTGGATTGCTTTACAAAATGTAGGAGCTATGTGTTCCCATGTATGTTTATAGAACAGCGTGTTGAATCCATCAGGACCACCAGTGCTTGTAGAATTTAGGCTAAAAAGCGCCTCTTTGATTTCTGCATCAGTAACAGAGGTTATGATATTACATGCTTCGGTGTTGCTTATTCTAGGAAGGCTGAGAGATGGAACTAAGGAGATGTCAATGGTGTCATTGTTATCATTCATAGAGTGGTGGAAGAAATCAAGAAAAGCTCTGTTGATATTTGGGGCTTCAGTATGGAGTGTTCCCTGCATATCAGTGATGTCGGTAATCTTTACTTTTGCTTGGTTTATCTTCAATGCAGTGTGGAAAAAGGCAGTATTTCTGTCGCCTTCGAAATGATATTCCGTTCCAAGTTTTTGCTTTACCATTTGCAATTCATCCTCCATTGCTGCTGTTAGCTTAATAGTGAGTTTATATTCTAGACTTGATAGTTGCATGTTATAAGGCTGTGCAAGCATTAATTAATGACTAAGTGTAGAAGAGCTGTTCCCTTATGTCAAGGCCTAATTTTTTTTTTTGCAATTTTTCATCTTCTCCAGCAGTACGTACATATGGTCGCCGTGAATTATAGTGTTCCATCCCTGCAAAAAAACATGCTCAAAGTCCTTGTGTTTAGTGCAGAAGTTAAAAAATCTAAAAGGAGGAAAAGTTAGCTGTTGATTGGCACCCCATTTGAGGATAATAGGGCTGTAGTCAGAGATCAAGGGGGCAGTGACATGGGATAGTAGAGATGGCCAGGTTGACAAGGCTAGATGGTTTATGAAACAATGGTCAAGGGTGCAATATGTTCTGGGGACGGATAGTTTCTTGCTGTTCCAAGTGTATGTAGAGCCAAATGTAGGAGCAGGGAGAATGGAAGCATTAGATAAGGTTCCTTTAAACTATGCTGATTCTAATTTGTCTAAAGTATCTGCAGTTGCATTTGTTGCCTTGGTTGTCGGTGCAGATATTGTGCTTTTGTCCATTGTCGTAGGATATTAGTTTATAAATATTATTGTTGTTTATGAATTTATGTAAACTTTGTTTATGGATATTGTATTCAACTTAATTTATTGAAATAGTTGATTGTTATGTTTTTATATGATATTTTTTAGTTTATTTGTATATGTTATGTATATTATCCGGTTGAAATATAATAAAATGCTATTTAGATTAATGATACCTGTGTGTAAATATTGCAATGGGGCAACGCTGTAAAAATAGTACAAACAAACAACAGCGTTTAAACAGTGCTGTCAATTCTATGAAAAGATAATGTACATTGCTCCAACAGCATAATAAAAATGCTGTGAAAAGGGGAGCAACAACTGTGGAACGGGAGTTATACAGCGTTATTAACAATGCTGTTATATCCTATTACAGCGTTTTTAGAACGCTGTTAAAAGTTTATTTTGGTGTGGTTATAAACGCTGTTGAAACATAATACAGCACGTCTGAAACGCTGTAAAAATATTATTGACAGCTCGTAATAAACGCTGTCACAGAGATGTTTCAACAGCGTTTATAGAAACGCTGTTGTAAGTTATGTATATACGACAGCATGTCGTTATACAGCGTTTCTAATAACGCTGTTGTATCATATTACAGCGTTTATCAAACGCTGTTAAAAGCCTTTTGCGGTGTAGTGACCTTGGCCATGACCCGAGGGTAATCGTCCATCCAAGACAAGCCACCCTCCTTCCAAGTGTGGAAGTACATATCCTGCAACATCTCATCCATCATCCCCTCGTTTTCCTCAAACTCCCTCACCCGGGCCTCGGAAGCTTGCAACTTGGTGATGGCGACGTCCCTCTCTGATTGGTATCTCAAGCAGTCAGCCTGGAGTGACCTCCTCATTTCCTCTTCCTTCAACTTGAGGGACCTCCTCATCTCCTCCATCTCCTCCTTCAACTCGGCCTGAGCCATCTCCGCAGCCTCGAGCCTCCCTGACAACTCCTCCACCCGCTCGAGATCCGCATTTCGAACCTCATCCACCGTTGCGATAGCTATGTTAATCCGTTCCCTACAAGCGACCTCCATCTTCCGTAATTCCGCCCTACTGGCCTTCTCCATGGTCTCTTTCAGACGCTTGGAGGCTTCCTCATGCTGGGAAATCTGGATGGCTTGGTCGGCGAGTTGCTTGGCCTGATCGGCAACCTTTAACCTCAACCGAATGTTAGCACTCCCGATCTCTTCCCCGGCCTTGACCAACTTAGCATGATGCTCCATTAACTTCTTGGTCTCTACGGCCACCCGGTCGATATTAGCCTTGGCCTCATCCCCCATGGTGACTACCCGTGTATTAAGTAAATCAAGATCTAAAGATTTGGCCTCGTCCAACACTCTTACCATGGGGTTGCGGGGAAGTAGGTGCTCGCCCGTGGTCTCATCGAATGAAATGTCCCGAAAACTTGGGTCTAAATCAGGATGACCGGCAAAAGGGTCACGAGGCACGGGGCGAGGCACATCGGGACGCCTTATATGAATGACAGTAGAACTCTTGGAAGGAGGAGGAGGGGGGCAGGGCTCCGTGCTCTCCTCCGTAGCATCACGAGGAGGCTGAGTAAGGGGAGGCAGAGTAGGAAGCTGCGAAGCAGAAGAAGACTCAAATAAGGAACGGCTCCGCTTCCTTTTCTGAATGCCCTCTTCGATAACCCCAAGAAGAGGGCGGTACTTGACTACGTCCCCAGTGCGATCAGTAGAAGGTTTCGCAGAAGCTCTCCTCGACTTAAATTGTTCAAGACGATGTCGAACATCCGACGTTTTAACTGCCGGGCCTGCCCCTGAAATAAAGAACAAGTGTTACGAACATACAATAATCCGCAATTCAAAAAATGTGCTAAGTTAAAAAGAAAGAAAAGTGAGGAGACACATCTATTATACAAACCCGGCGGAGGAGTGGGAAACTGCAATAAGTCCTGGATCTCATTCCAGGACGGAAGTGAACCGTAAAAAATTTCTAAGTCCCTATCGAAAATGGAATCGGCAGAAGACAAAAGTTCACCTTGCGTCGCCGGAGTCACCCTAGCTGAAGCCACAGCTTTACCGGTTTCCTTTGCCTTCTCCGTTTCTTTCTCCTTTTCCTTCTCCGTTTCCGACTCTCCCTCCGACTCCCCGAAGGCCCGACGGAGAGCCTCATCCAGTTCGAGGTCTTGCTCAGAGGTTAGAGCGGCAACACCACTACCACCTTGACCGTCGCCATCTCCTCCACCCTCCGACCCTTCTCCAACTTCGCCTCCTTCCTCCTCTTCCACACCTTCCTCCTCCGGGACAGTCGGGCAAGTACTTGGAGAAGGGCCATCGGACTTCTTCAGTTTCTTCCCCCCAACCGCAGGACGCGCTGCGAAAGGCTCCCTCTTACCGCTCTTTACCGTAGCCCCCTCCTTAGCTTTAGCAGGCCTCTCCTCAGCCGTATCCCTTTGCTTAACCACGGACTGGCGCGGTAAGATCAAATTATACTCCAAGAGGGTTGCGTTCCTGATCAAGAAAGAGGCCGACCGGTCCCGTGCCGGAATAGCCTTTAGTTCAGCAGCCATTCGCACTAAGGAATCGTCCTCCACGACTGCAATACCACCTGTCGCTAGCCAGAAATAGAAGCATGTCAGAAAAAACACTACAGTCAAAACACATGAAAAATATAAATGAAATCAATCTTACAGCCGGAAGTGAAAAGGCGGAAAGAAACAGCATCGTCCTTGACGAAGAACCACTCCTTCTTGAACATGGTGAACTTGGAATACAAGTCCAGAACTGGTTTGAAGGGTACGGCCGCCTCCAGGCTAATGTACGGAGACCCCTTCTTATAGCCTCTCAGGTTGTACAAGTATCGGATTTCCCGGTTAGAAGGAGGACGCCCGTACCTCCTCTGGAAGATAACAAAAAGGCTCACCAGGATGGCATAAGAATTAGGCTGAAGCTGGAAGGGAGCCACCTTCAAATATGTGGTGAAGCTAATTATCCAAGCGTTGATAGGGGGGATAGCACCGCACATACAATGGTATCTGCTAAAAGCGAAGTAGCCCTCGGGAGGATTATATGGCATCACTCCATCTCCCGGCAGCAGCATAAGGGCCCTATCTATCCCAAAGGAACGGGATATGACGTCAAGTTGCTCCTCCTTTAGGGAGCTAGGAAAGCAATCCGGGGGAGAGATCAAAAGTTCCTGTGGACCATATCCGTCCACTAGAGACCTCGGAATAGGTCGGTGTTGCCCGGATCCTGGTTGGACTGGGGGAAAGGAAGAAGAAGGCTCTCCTGTGCCTCTAGACTTCTTTCTGTCTGATCGTGTTTCCGCTTTGCGAGACATTTTCTGCAGCACAAGAAAGACTTGAGATTAGAATAAGAAGTATAGAAACACAAACAAGCAAGTATATAAAGCAAGCGTATAAAAGCCTAAGATTTCGCTCAAGATTCAAATTTTCGAGTCTCATTCGGTATATGCCTCATTCGGAAATTCCATTCGGCATTAGGAGTTCATCCGGTATACGAATTCGTTCGGTGGTACAGTGCAAGTAAATTCATTCGGCCCTAATGACGAGAGCCCATTCGGCACCTATGTCCCATGTTCATTCGGCATTTGAGAACCAACGTGTGTATTCGGCATTCTGAGCCATTCGGTAATAAGAGGCATTCGGCAATAGAGTACGTACCTGATTCGGTAGAAATTTGGTTCGGCAGAAGATTTGGTTCGGCAGTACAGTTGATTCGGCTCTCTGATTCGGTAAGGAAAAACCAAGGGGGGTGTAGCCTCTATATATAGGCGAGCTCAGGACGGCCGAACCAGTTAGTTCGGTACCGGACCAACCAAAAGCCGGATGAGAACAGCCGGACCAAACACAAAGCCGAATGAACTCTCTCTCTGCCAACAACAACCAGGAACTAGGGGCATACAGAGCGCCTCATGCAGATAAGTACCGAACTCCAGAACTAACTAATAAAATAAGATTATGATAACGGTGAATAAGTCGTAAAACTCTCACTAACATGGATTAATCGTTTACACGTGTATGCGACCACGAATGGTCCATAGGCACGCTCTGAATGGTTATTAACCCTATCGTCGTGGGAATTTACACTTTGACACGCCTTTTTAAGCCCATCGGTCATATGGATATTTGATAATTATTATGAAATGGCTAAGCTACTTACACATGTACGGGGTCGCGAACGATCCCTAGGCATGCTCTGAGCTGGCGATAAACCACCTTGGCAAACGACCCAGGGACCCACTCTAACGTGAACCTGGCATCGACAATGCTAAGCCCCTTCGGGGCACACTTGCTCGTCCCGAGCGACACGGTTCACTTCATCTCAAATATTCCGATCACGAACGGTCGTTATTTGGAATCACACTAAAACTGTAAATTCCTTTGCAGGACATCAACAGGATATGAACATCCAGCCCATGGCATTACAAAACACGCCTTCTTGCCGCAGGGAAACAAAGCGCGACACATGCAAGCACGTGCCCCACTTTGGGGGGCAAATGTTGGGCGAATTCTCACCCAGAAGATCTCGAGACCAAGATGCGTCAGTTTCACCCGGGTTCGCAACCCTCTATTCCATTCGGTGGCCCAACCTAAAGTCCATTCGGCATTCCCAGTACAAGGTCATTCGGCAATACAGGCAAAGGCTCATTCGGTAAAGCAAGGCAGGAATCCATTCGGCACAACACCCCCCATGTTCATTCGGTAACAGCTTCATCCGGTACACCGACAGCCGGACGAAAGCCCCTCCAACAACCGAACCACCTACCACCGGTCCACTCCGTCACCGGTCCATGCACCCATGACAAGTGGAGCATCGCCGAACCAGCTCCCCCTGCCGAACCAAGCATTCTACATCACCTACCGGATCAAGGACTTCCCTAGGCACTACCGAACCGCGTCACCACAAGACACCAAGCCAACTCCCTACCGAACGAGGCTACCACCGGTCCAACCTCACCACCGAATGAAGCTCGCCGAACCAACACAGTTGCCAGTCCAGATCGCTTCAGCCCGGGCCCACCAGCAGTTATATACTTCCAAGACCCCTGCCCCCTACCTCATTCTATAAATAGAGGGGCAGGGGTACAACAATGGCAGACAAGTTTGAGAGCTTAAGCAAGGAGGGAACTTTCAAACTACTTTCATACACTTGCATACAACGCATTGTACTTGTAACCTGAAAGAAAGAAGATAATAACATATAAAGTGGACGTAGGCACATTCTGGCCGAACCACTATAAATCTGTGTGTCTTTTACATTTCAGCCCCTACTTTTCTCATATTTACATACTCATCTAAAATTATTGAAAATCACATATAATCAACTAAATAATACGACTTGGAGGTGTTTGTCCATTTTTTGTGCAAACATACAGGGTGCAACATCCGCGGTGCAAGGTGCAACATCCGTCCGAAATGGCGAAACATTGTTGTACGACTTTTTGAAATGCGTGCATGGATTTGAAATGGAACGGTACCATGGTGCACCACTCTCCCGCGATGGTAAATCGAAGACCATCCACGGTAATCTCGTTTTACCGTAAAAATCCACGTGTCGAAAAAACGAAGGGTAAAAAACTTCCTAGACCCGATTGAGACTCGGATAGTCTTATTTGGGCATTCAACAATACAATGACGGCTGAAAGCGGTCATAGCCGTAGAACTCACTGAGGCCTACGTTTTGACAGCTTATGGCTCCCGTAACTCTAAACGAGCCAGAAGTTACGGCCGTCCGATTGATCGATATCTATAGGGTGCAACATCCACGGTGCAAGGTGCAACATCCGTCAGAAATGGCGAACAGTGTCGTACGACTTTTTAAAATGCGTGCATGGATTTGAAACGGAACGGTACCTTGGTGCACCACTCTCCATTGATGGTAAATCGAAGACCAGCCACGGTAATCCCGTTTTACCGTAAAAATCCACGTGTCAAAAAAACTAAGGGTAATAAACTTCCTAGACCCGATTGAGACTCGGATTGTCTTTTTTGGGCATTAAACAATCCATTGATGGCTGAAAGCTGTCATAGCCGTAGAACTCACTAAGGCCTTCGTTTTGACTGGTTATGGCTCCCGTAAATCTAAACGAGCCAGAAGTTATTGTCGTCCGGATAATCGATATCTACGGGGTGCAACGTCCACGGTGCAAGGTGCAACATCCGTCTGAAATGGCGAAACAGTGTCATACGACTTTTTGAAATGCGTGCATGGATTTGAAACGGAACGGTACCAGAGTCCACCACTCACCAGCGATGGTAAATCGAAGACCAGCCACGGTAATCCCGTTTTACCATAAAAATCCACGTGTCCAAAAAACGAAGGGTAAAACACTTCCTAGACCCGATTGAGACTCGGATAGTCTTTTTTGGGCATTAAACAATCCATTGAAGGCTCAAAGCTGTCATAGCCGTAGAACTCACTGAGGCCTTCGTTTCGACTGCTTATGGCTCCCGTAACTCTAAACGAGCCAGAAGTTATGGCCGTCCGAATGATCGATATCTACAAGGTGCAACATCCGTCCGAAATGACGAACAGTGTCGTACGACTTTTAGAAATGCGTGCATGGATTTGAAACGGAACGGTACCATGGTGCACCACTCTCCAGCGATGGTAAAGCGAAGACCATCCACGGTAATCCCGTTTCACCGTAAAAATCCACGTGTCGAAAAAACGAAGGGTAAAACACTTCCTAGACTCGAATGAGACTTAGATCGTCTTTTTTGGGAATTAAAAAATCCATTGACGGCTGAAAGCTGTCATAGCCATAGAACTCCCTGAGGCCTTCGTTTTGACTGGTAATGGCAACCGTAACTCTAAACGAGCCAGAAGTAATAGCCGTCCGAATAATCGATATCTACAGGGTGCAACGTCCGCCTTGCAAGGTGCAACATCCGTCCGAAATGGCGAAACAGTGTCGTACAACTTTTTGAAATGCGTGCATGGACTTGAAACGGAACGGTACCATGGTGCACCACTCTCGAGCGATGGTAAATCGAAGACCAGCCGCGGTAATCTCGTTTTACCGTAAAAATCCACGTGTCGAAAAAACAAAGGGTAAAAATCTTCCTAGGCCCGATTGAGACTCGGATCGTCTTTTTTGGGCATTAAACAATCCATTGACGGCTGAAAGCGGTCATAGCCGTAGAACTCACTAAGGCCTTCATTTTGACTGGTTATGGCTCCCGTAACTCTAAACGAGCCAGAAGTTATGGCCGTCCGAATAATCGATATCTACAGGGTGCAACATGCGCAGTGCAAGGTGCAACATCCGTCCGAAATGGCGAAACTGTGTCGTACGTCTTTATGAAATGCGTGCATGGATTTGAAATGGAGCGGTACCATGGTGCACCACTCTCCAGCGATGGTAAATCGAAGACCAGCCGCAATAATCCCGTTTTACCATAAAAATCCACATGTCGAAAAAACTAAGGGTAATAAACTTCCTAGACCCGATTGAGACTCGGATCGTCTTTTTTGGGCATTAAACAATCCATTGACGGCTGAAAGCTGTCATAGCCGTAGAACTCACTGAGGCCTTCATTTTGACTGGTTATGGCTCCCGTAACTCTAAACGAGCCAGAAGTTACGGCCGTCCGAATAATCGATATCTACAGGGTGCAACATCCACGGTGCAAGGTGCAACATCCGTCCGAAATGGCGAACAGTGTCGTACGGCTTTTTGAAATGCATGCATGGATTTGAAACAGAACGGTACCATGGTGCATCACTCCCCAGCGATGGTAAATCAAAGACCATCCACGGTAATCCCGTTTTACCGTAAAAATCCACGTGTCGAAAAAACGAAGGGCAAAAAACTTCGCAGACCCGATTGAGACTCGGATAGTCTTTTTTGGGCATTCAACAATCCATTGACGGTTGAAAGCCATCATAGCCGTAGAACTCACTGAGGCCTTCGTTTTGACTAGTTATGGCTCCCGTAACTCTAAACGAGCCAGAAGTTATGGCCGTCCGAATAATCGATATCTACAAGGTGCAACATCCACGGTGCAAGGTGCAACATCCGTCCGAAATGGCGAAACAGTGTCGTACGACTTTTTGAAATGCGTGCATGGAATTGAAAAGGAACGGTACCATGGTGCACCACTCTCCAGCGATGGTAAATCGATGACCATCCACGGTAATCCCGTTTTACCGCAAAAATCCACGTGTCGAAAAAACGAAAGGTAAAAAACTTCCTAGACCCGATTGAGAATCAGATGGTCTTTTTTGGCCATTCAAAGATACAATGACGGCTGAAAGCTGTCACAGCCGTAGAACTCACCGAGGCCTTCGTTTTGACTTGTTATGGCTCCCGTAACTCTAAACGTGCCAGAAGTTATGGCCGTCCAAATAATCGATATCTACAGGGTGCAACATCCACGGTGCAAGGTGCAACATCCGTCCGAAATGGCGAAACAGTGTCGTATGACTTTTTGAAATGCGTGCATGGATTTGAAACGGAACGGTACCATGGTCCACCATTCTCCAACAATGGTAAATCGAAGACCAGCCACGGTAATCCCGTTTTACCGTAAAAATCCACGTGCCGAAAAAACGAAGTGTATAAAACTTCCTAGACCCGATTGAGACTCGGATAGTCTTTTTTGTGCATTAAACAATCCATTGACGGCTGAAAGCTATCATAGCCGTAGAAATCACTGAGGCCTTCATTTTGACTGGTTATGGCTCCCGTAACTCTAAACGTGCCAGAAGTTATGGCCGTCCGAATAATCGATATCTACAGGGTGCAACATCCACGGTGCAAGATGCAACATCTGTCCGAAATGGCGAACAGTGTCGCACGACTTTTTGAAATGCGTGCATGGATTTGAAACGGAACGGTACCATGGTGCACCGCTCTCCAGCGGTGGTATATCGAAGACCATCCACGGTAATCCCGTTTTACCGTAAAAATCCACGTGTCGAAAAAACAAAGGGTAAAAAACTTCCTAGACCCGATTGAGACTCGGAGAGTCTTTTTTGGGCATTCAACAATCCATTGACGGCTGAAAGCTGTCGTAGCCGTAGAACTCACTGAGGCCTTTGTTTTGACTGGTTATGGCTCCCGTAACTCTAAACGAGCCAGAAGTTATGGCCGTTCGAATAATCGATATCTACAGGGTGCAACATCCACGGTGCAAGGCGCAACATCCGTCCGAAATGGCGAAATAGTGTCGTACGACTTTATGAAATGCGTGCATGGATTTGAAATGGAACGGTACCATGGTGCACCACTCTCCAGCGATGGTAAATCGAAGACCAGCCGCAGTAATCACGTTTTACCGTAAAAACCCACGTGTCGAAAAAACTAAGGGTAATAAACTTCCTAGACCCGATTGAGACTCGGATAGTCTTTTTTGGGCATTAAACAATCCATTGACGGCTGAAAGATGTCATAGCCGTAGAACTCACTGAGGCCTTCGTTTTGAATGGTTATGGCTCCCGTAACTCTAAACGAGCCAGAAGTTATGGCCGTCCGAATAATCGATATCTACAGGGTGCAACATCCACGGTGCAAGGTGGAACATCCGACCGAAATGGCGAAACAGTGTCGTACGACTTTTTGAAATGCGTGCATGGATTTGAAACGGAACGGTACCATGGTCCACCACTCTCCAGCGATGGTAAAACGAAGACATCCACGGTAATCCCGTTTTACCGCAAAAATCCACGTGTCCAAAAAACGAAGGGTAAAAAACTTTCTAGACCAGATTGAGACTCGGATAGTATTTTTTGGGCATTAAACAATACATTGACGGCTGAAAACTGTCGCAGCCGTAGAACTCACTAAGGCCTTCGTTTTGACGGGTTATGGCTCCCGTAACTCTAAACGAGCCAGAAGTTGTGGCCGTCCAAATAATCGATATCTACAGGGTGCAACATAGACGGTGCAAGGTGCAACATCCGTCCGAAATGGCGAAACAGTGTCGTACGACTTTTTGAAATGTGTGCATGGATTTGAAACGGAACGGTACCATGGTCCACCATTCTCCAGCAATGGTAAATCGAAGACCAGCCACGGTAATTCCGTTTTACCGTAAAAATCCACGTGTCGAAAAAACGAAATGTAAAAAACTTCCTAGACCCGATTGAGACTCAGATAGTCTTTTTTGGGCATTAAACACTCCATTGACGGCTGAAAGATATCATAGCCTTAGAAATCACTGAGGCCTTCATTTTGACTGGTTATGGCTCCCGTAACTCCAAACGTGCCAGAAGTTATGGTCGTCTGAATAATCGATATCTACAGGGTGCAACATCCACGGTGCAAGGTGCAACATCCGTCCGAAATGGCGAACAGTGTCGCACGACTTTTTGAAATGCGTGCATGATTTGAAACGGAATGGTACCACGGTGCACCACTCTCCAGTGGTGGTAAATCGAAGACCATCCACGGCAATCCCGTTTTACCGTAAAAATCCACGTGTCGAAAAAACGAAGGGTAAAAATCTTTCTAGACCCGATTGAGACTCGGAGAGTCTTTTTTGGGCATTCAACAATCCATTGACGACTGAAAGCTGTCGTAGTCGTAGAACTCACTGAGTCCTTTGTTTTGACTGGTTATGGCTCCCGTAACTCTAAACGAGCCAGAAGTTATGGCCGTCCGAATAATCAATATCTACAGGGTGCAACATCCACGGTGCAAGGCGCAACATCCGTCCGAAATGGCGAAATAGTGTCGTACGACTTTGTGGAATGCGTGCATGGATTTTAAACGGAACGATACCATGGTGCACCACTCTCCAGCGATGGTAAATCGAAGACCAGCCGCAGTAATCCCGTTTTACCGTAAAAATACACATGTCGAAAAAACTAAGGGTAATAAACTTCCTAGACCCGATTGAGACTCGGATAGTCTTTTTTGGGCATTAAACAATCCATTGACGGCTGAAACATGTCATAGCTGTAGAACTCACTGAGGCCTTCGTTTTGACGGGTTATCGCTCCCGTAACTCTAAACGGGCCAGAAGTTATGGCCGTCCGAATAATCGATATCTACAGGGTGCAACATCCACGGTGCAAGGTGCAACATCCGTCCGGAATGGTGAAACTGTGTCGTATGACTTTTTGAAATGTGTGGATGGATTTGAAACGGAATGGTATCATGGTCCACCACTCTCCAGCGATGGTAAATCGAAGACCAGCCACGGTTATCCCGTTTTACCGTAAAAATCCATGTGTCCAAAAAACGAAGGGTAAAAAACTTTCTAGACCCAAACGAGACTCGGATAGTCTTTTTTGGGCATTAAACAATCCATTGACAGCTGAAAGCTGTCACAGCCGTAGAAATCACTGAGGCCTTCGTTTTGACTGGTTATGGCTCCCGTAACTCTAAACGAGCCAGAAGTTATGGCCGTCCGAATAATCGATATCTACAAGGTGCAACATCCACGGTGCAAGATGCAACATCCGTCCGAAATGGCGAACAGTGTTGTACGACTTTTCGAAATGTGTGCATGGATTTGAAACGGAACGGTACCATGGTGCACCACTCTCCAGCGATGGTAAATCGAAGACCATCCACGGTAATCCCGTTTCACCGTAAAAATCCATGTGTCGAAAAAACGAAGGGTAAAAAACTTCCATGACCCGAATGAGACCCGGATCGTCTTTTTTGGGAATTAAAAAATCCATTGACGGCTGAAAGCTGTCATAGCTGTAGAACTCCCTGAGGCCTTCGTTTTGACTGGTAATGGCACCCGTAACTCTAAACGAGCCAGAAGTTACGGCGTCCGAATAATCGATATCTACAGGGTGCAACATCCGCCGTGCAAGGTGCAACATCCGTCCGAAATGGCGAAACAGTGTCGTACGACTTTTTGAAATGCGTGCATGGACTTGAAACGGAACGGTACCGTGGTCCACCACTCTCCAGCGATGGTAAATCGAAGACCAGCCGCGGTAATCCCGTTTTAAAGTAAAAATCCACGTGTCGAAAAAACTAAGGGTAATAAACTTCCTAGACCCGATTGAGACTCGGATCGTCTTTTTTGGGCATTAAGCAATCCATTGACGGTTGAAAGCTGTCATAGCCGTAGAACTCACTGGGGCCATCGTTTTGACTGGTTATAGCTCCCATAACTCTAAACGAACCAGAAGTTATGGCCGTCCGAATAATCGATATCTACAGGGTGCAACATCCACGGTGCAAGGTGCAACATCCGTCCGAAATGGCGAAACAGTGTCGTGCAACTTTTTGAAATGCGTGCATGATTTGAAACGGAACGGTACCATGGTCCACCACTCTCCAGCGATGGTAAATCGAAGACCAGCCACGGTAATCCAGTTTTACCGTAAAAATCCACGTGTCGAAAAAACTAGGGTAATAAACTACCTAGACCCGATTGAGACTCGGATCGTCTTTTTTGGACATTAAACAATCCATTGATGGCTGAAAGATGTCAAAGCCATAGAACTCACTGAGGCCTTCGTTTTGACTAGTTATGGCTCCCGTAACTCTAAACGAGCCAGAAGTTATGGCCGTCCGAATAATCGATATCTACAGGGTGCAACATCCACGGTGCAAGGTGCAACATCCGTCCGAAATGGCAAAACTGTGTCGTACGTATTTATGAAATGCGTGCATGGATTTGAAACAGAACGGTACCATGGTGCACCACTCTCCAGCGATGGTAAATCGAAGACCAGCCGCAGTAATCCCGTTTTACCGTAAAAATCCACGTGTCGAAAAAACTAAGGGTAATAAACTTCCTAGACCCGATTGAGACTTAGATCGTCTTTTTTGGGAATTAAACAATCCATTGACGGTTGAGAGTTGTCATAGCGGTAGAACTCACTGAGGCCTTCGTTTTGACTGGTTATGGCTCCCGTAACTCTATACGAGCCAGATGTTATGGCCGTCCGAATAATCGATATCTACAGGGTGCAACATCCACGGTGCAAGGTGCAACATCCGTCCGGAATGGCGAAACTGTGTCGTACGACTTTTTTAAATGTGTGGATGGATTTGAAACGGAACGGTATCACGGTCCACCACTCTCCAGCGATGGTAAATCGAAGACCAGCCACGGTAATCCCGTTTTACCGTAAAAATCCACGTGTCGAAAAAACGAAGTGTAAAAAACCTCCTAGACCCGATTGAGACTCGGATAGTCTTTTTGGGCATTAAACAATCCATTGATGGCTGAAAGCAGTCATAGCCGTAGAACTCACTGAGGCCTTCGTTTTGACTGGTTACGGCTCCCGTAACTCTAAACGTGCCAGAAGTTATGGCCGTTCGAATAATCGATATCTACAGGGTGCAACATCCACGGTGCAAGGTGCAACATCCGTCCGAAATGGCGAACAGTGTCGCACGACTTTTTGAAATGCGTGCATGGATTTAAAACGGAACGGTACCATGGTGCACCACTCTCCAGCGATGGTAAATCGAAGACCATCCACGGTAATCCCGTTTTACCGTAAAAATCCACGTGTCGAAAAAACGAAGGGTAAAAAACTTCCTAGACCCGATTGAGACTCGGATAGTCTTTTTTGGGCACTCAACAATCCACTGACGGATGAAAGCTGTCGTAGCCGTAGAACTCAATGAGTCCTTTGTTTTGACTAGTTATGGCTCCCGTAACTCCAAACGAGCCAGAAGTTATGGTCGTCTGAATAATCGATATCTATAGGGTGCGAGATCCACGGTGCAAGGCGCAACATCCGTCCGAAATGACAAAAGAGTGTCGTACGACTTTATGAAATGCGTGCATGGATTTGAAACGGAATGGTACCATGTTGCACCACTCTCCAGCGATGGTAAATCGAAGACCAGCCGCAGTAATCCCGTTTTACCGTAAAAATCCACGTGTCCAAAAAACTAAGGGTAATAAACTTCCTAGACCCTATTGAGACTCGAATAGTCTTTTTTGGGCATTAAACAATCCATTGTCAGCTGAAAGATGTCGTAGCCGTAGAACTCACTGAGGCCTTCATTTTGACTGGTTATGGCTCCCGTAACTCTAAACGAGCCAGAAGTTATGGCCGTCCGAATAATCGATATCTACAGGGTGCAACATCCATGGCGCAAGGTGCAACATCCGTCCGGAATGGCGAAACAGTGTCGTACGACTTTTTGAAATGCGTGCATGGATTTGAAACGGAACGGTACCATGGTCCACCACTCTCCAGCGATGGTAAATCGAAGACCATCCACGGTAATCCCGTTTTACCGTAAAAATCCACGTGTCGAAAAAACGAAAGGTAAAAAACTTCCTAGACCCGATTGAGGCTCAGATAGTCTTTTTTGGGCATTGAACAATCCATTGACGAATGAAAGGTATCATAGCCATAGAACTCACTGAGGCCTTCGTTTTGACTTGTTATGGCTCCCGTAACTCTAAACGAGCCAGAAGTTAGGGCCGTCCGAATAATCGATATCTACAGGGTGCAGTTATCCCAACTTTTGGCAAAGTTGAGATACCCAAAATTTACTAAAAATGAATGATTACTATTCATGATTATTAACCATGCATTGCAGGATAACCATGGATATCGATGAATTTTGTCCGAGTCCGGAACGAGCCATAATTGACCAGACATGATGAGCAAAGCTGTAGAAGCCAGCGTTTCAAATTTCAAGTCAATCCGAGTTCGTATGCTCAAGTTATGATGGATTCGAGTTAAGAGGGATGGACATTGCCCAGTTCGAACCCATCACAAGAGGTCCAGTTCGAACCCATCACGAAGTCCAGTTCGAACCCATCACGAAGTCCAGGTCGAACCCATCACCGAAGTCCAGTTCGAACCGATCACAGAGGTCCAGTTCGAACCCATCACGAAGTCCAGCTCGAACCCATCACGAAGTCCAGTTCGAACCCACTGGGTCAACCAACCATGATGACGTGTCTTCCAACGGTTCGAATGCGCCCAGATATATGGAGTCGAAGCATTCAACTCGGAGCGAAACCCGGATCGAAGCGAAGTGTGCGCTCCACGTCGACACGAAGACACGTGCCACCATGGATTCGAAACCATCGGTTCGAAAGCATGGTTTCGAACCAAACAGCCATGCAATAAACCCCATTTTGAACCCATCATATCTTCCAATCTACTGATCCAAATGCAACGAAATTTTCACAGTAGTTTACATACAAGATAAGATTGCTCCTGCCAAGTTTCAGCTCGATTGGACCATTTCTTGATGGGTTCGAAATCACTTCGAAACGATGTCAGATCGAGACGAAACTTGGTGGGGTCGGTGGCGTGGGCCCACTCACGTGCCAGAATAAGTCTCCCGAAGTTTGAGCGAGATCTGGGCCTCCAACGCCTATAAATAGAGCCCCAGAGCCAACAGAAAGGGGGACCTTTGGGAGCCTCCACCATTGAACGTCCAGACTCTGCCGGATTGAATTACATACTTCATTATCATTGTTGTATTCAGATTTCAAGGCTATCATCAACTGTAATCCGCTGTAATCAAGAGTAATCAGCGAAGAACATCAATAAAAGTTAAAACCTTTGAAGTGGACGTAGGCCGGAGTAGCCGAACCACTATAAATTGTGTGTTCTTGTTCATAATTTCTATTTTGCTGTGTGTTGCTTGCTTAGATCTGTGATTTTTGTTTGGATATTGCTGATTTATATTCCAACACTGGTGCTTTCACAATACTTGGGGTTTGTGACCAATTTTGGCGCAAACAACATCCACGGTGCAAGGAGCAACATCCGTCCGAAATGGTGAACAGTGTCGTACGACTTTTTGAAATGCGTGCATGGATTTCAAACGGAACGGTACGATGGTGCACCACTCTCCAGCGATGGTAAATCAAAGACCATCCATGGTAATCCCGTTTTACGGTAAATATCCACGTGTCGAAAAAATGAGGGGTAAAAAACTTCCTAGACCCGATTGAGACTTGGATAGTCTTTTTTGGGCATTCAACAATACAATGACGGCTGAAAGCGGTCATAGCCGTAGAACTCACTAAGGCCTTCGTTTTGACTGGTTATGGCTCCCGTAACTCCGAACGAGCCAGAAGTTATGACCGTCCGAATAATCGATATCTACAGGGTGCAACATCCACGGTGCAAGGTTCAACATCCGTCCGAAATGGCGAACAGTGTCGTACGACTTCTTGAAATGCGTGCATGGATTTAAAACGGAACAGAACCATGGTGAACCACTCTCCAGCGATGGTAAATCGAAGACCATCCACGGTAATCCCGTTTCACCGTAAAAATCCACGTGTCGAAAAAACGAAGGGTAAAAAACTTCCTAGACCCGATTAAGACTAGGATAGTCTTTTTTGGGCATTCAACAATCCATTGACGGCTGAAAGCGGTCGTAGCCGTAGATCTCACTGAGGCCTTCGTTTTGACTGGTTATGGCTCCCGTAATTCTAAACGAGCCAGAAGTTATGGCCATCCGAATAATCGATATCTACAGGGTGCAACATCCGCGGTGCAAGGTGCAACATCCGACCGAAATGGCGAAACAGTGTCGTACGACTTTTTGAAATGCGTGCATGGATTTGAAATGGAACAGTATTATGGTGCACCACCCTCCAGCGATGGTGAATCGAAGACCATCCACCGTAATCCCGTTTTACCGTAAAAATCCACGTGTCGAAAAAACGAAGGGTAAAAACTTCCTAGACCCGATTGAGATTCGGATAGTCTTTTATGGGCATTCAACAATACAATGATGGAACAAAGTAGTTATAGCCGTAGAACTCACTGAGGCCTTCGTTTTGACTGGTTATGGCTCCCGTAACTCTAAACGAGCCAGAAGTTACGGTCGTCCGAATAATCGATATCTACAGGGTGCAACATCCACGGTGCAAGGTGCAACATCCGTCTGAAATGGAGAAACAGTGTCGTACGACTTTTTGAAATGCATGCATGGATTTGAAACGGAACGATACCCTAGTCCACCACTCTCCAGTGATGGTAAATCGAAGACCGGCCACGGTAATCCCGTTTTAACATAAAAATCCACGTGTCCAAAAAGCTAAGGGTAATAAACTTCCTAGACCCGATTGAGACTCGGATCGTCTTTTTTGGGCATTAAACAACCCATTGACGGTTGAAAGCTGCCATAGCCGTAGAACTCACTAAGGCCTTCGTTTTGACTGGTTATGGCTCCCGTAACTCTAAACGAGCAAGAAGTTATGGCCGTCCGAATAATCGATATCTATAGGGTGCAACATCCACGGTGCAAGGTGCAACATCCGTCCGAAATGGCGAAACAGTGTCGTGCGACTTTTTGAAATGCGTGCATGGATTTGAAACGGAACGGTACCATGGTCCACCACTCTCGAGCGATGTTAAATTGAAGACCAGCCACGGTAATCCAGTTTTAACGTAAAAATCCACGTGTCGAAAAAACTAAGGGTAATAAACTACCTAGACCCGATTGAGACTCGGATCGTCTTTTTTGGACATTAAACAATCCATTGACGGCTGAAAGCTGTCATAGCCGTAGAACTCACTGAGGCCTTCGTTTTGACTGGTTATGGCTCCCGTAACTCTAAACGAGCCAGAGGTTATGGCCGTCCGAATAATCGATATCTACAGGGTGCAACATCCGTGGTGCAGGGTGCAACATCCGACCGAAATGGCAAAACAGTGTCGTACGACATTATGAAATGCGTGCATGGATTTGAAACGGAACGGTACCATGGTGCACCACTCTCCAGCGATGGTAAATCGAAGACCAGCCGCAGTAATCCCGTTTTACCGTAAAAATCCACGTGTCGAAAAACTAAGGGTAATAAACTTCCTAGACCCGAATGAGACTCGGATCGTCTTTTTTGGGCATTAAACAATCCATTGACGGCTGAAAGCGGTCATAGCCGTAGAACTCACTGAGGCATTCGTTTTGACTGGTTATAGCTCCCGTAACTGTAAACGAGCCAGAAGTTGTGGCCGTCCGAATAATCGATATCTATAGGATGCAACAACCACGGCGCAAGGTGCAACATCCGTCCGAAATGGCGAACAGTGCCGTACGACGTTTTAAAATGCATGCATGGATTTAAAACGGAACCGTACCATGGTGCGCAACTCTCCAGCGATGGTAAATCGAAGACCAGCCACGGTAATCCCGTTTTGACGTAAAAATCCACGTTTCGAAAAAATTAAGGGTAATAAACTTCCTAGACCCGATTGAGACTCGGATCGTATTTTTTGGGCATTAAACAATCCATTGACGGCTGAAAGCCGTCATAGCCGTAGAACTCACTGAAGCCTTCGTTTTGACTGGTTATGGCTCCCGTAACTCTAAACGAGCCAGAAGTTATGGCCGTCCGAATAATCAATATCTACAGGGTGCAACATCCACGGTGCAAGGTGCAACATCCGTCCGAAATGGCGAATCAGTGTCGTACGACTTTTTGAAATGCGTGCATGGATTTGAAAAGGAACGGTACCATGGTCCACCACTCTCCAGCGATGGTAAATTGAAGACCAGGCACGGTAATCCAGTTTTACCGTAAAAATCCACGTGTCGAAAAAACGAAGGGTAAAAAATTTCCTAGACCCGATTGAGACTCGGATAGTCTTTTTTGCGCATTAAACAATCCATTGACGGTTGAAAGCTGTCATAGCCGTAGAACTCACCGAGGCCTTCATTTTGACTGGTTATGGCTCCCGTAACTCTAAACGAGCCAGAAGTTACGGCCGTCCGAATAATCGATATCTACAATGTGCAACATCCACGGTGCAAGGTGCAACATCCGTTCGAAATGGCGAACAGTGTCGTACGACTTTTTGAAATGCGTGCATGGATTTGAAAAAGAACGGTACCATGTTGCACCACTCCCCAGCAATGGTAAATCGAAGACCATCCATGGTAATCCCGTTTTACCGTAAAAATCCACGTGTCGAAAAAACGAGGGGTAAAAAACTTCCTAGACCCGAATGAGACTCGGATCGTCTTTTTTGTGAATTAAACAATCCATTGATAGCTGAAAGCTGTCATAGCCGTAGAACTCCCTGAGGCCTTCGTTATGACTGGTAATGGCTCCCGTAACTCTAAACGAGCCAGAAGTTATGGCCGTTCGAATAATCGATATCTACAGGGTGCAACATCCGCCGTGCAAGGTGCAACATCCATCCGAAATGGCGAAACAGTGTCGTACGACTTTTTGAAATGTATGCATGGATTTGAAACGGAATGGTACCATGGTGCACCGCTCTCCAGCGATGGTAAATCGAAGACCATCCATGGTAATCCCGTTTTACCGTAAAAATCCACGTGTCGAAAAAACGAAGGGTAAAAAACTTCCTAGACCCGATTGAGACTCGGATCGTCTTTTTTGGGCATTAAACAACCCGTGGACGGCTGAAAGCAGTCACAGCCGTAGAACTCACTGAGGCCTTCGTTTTGACTGGTTATGGCTCCCGTAACTTTAAACGAGCCAGAAGTTATGGCCGTCCGAATAATCGATATCTACAGGGTGCAACATCCGCGGTGCAAGGTGCAACATCCGTCCGAAATGGCGAAACAGTGTCGTACGACTTTATGAAATGCGCGCATGGATTTGAAACGGAACGGTACCATGGTGCACCACTCTCCAGCGATGGTAAATCGAAGACCAGCCGCAGCATTCCCTTTTTACCGTAAAAATCCACGCGTCGAAAAAACTAAGGGTAATAAACTTCCTAGACCCGATTGAGACTCGGATCGTCTTTTTTGGGCATTAAACAATCCATTGACGGCTGAAAGCTGTCATAGCCATAGAACTCACCGAGGCCTTCGTTTTGACTGGTTATGGCTTCCGTAACCCTAAACGAGCCAGAAGTTACGACCGTCCGAATAATCGATATCTACATGGTGCAACATCCACGGTGCAAGGTGCAACATCCGTCCGAAATGGCGAACAGTGTCGTATGACTTTTTGAAATGCGTGCATCGATTTGAAACGGAATGGTACCATGATGCACCACTCTCTAGCGATGGTAAACCGAAGACCATCCACGGTGATCCCGTTTTACCGTAAAAATCCACATGTCGAAAAAACGAAGGGTAAAAAACTTCCTAGACCCGATTGAGACTCGGATAGTCTTTTTTGGGCATTCAACAATACAATGACGGCTGAAAGCTATCATAGCCGTAGAACTCACTGAGGCCTTCGTTTTGACTGGTTATGGCTCCCGTAACTCTACACGAGCCAGAAGTTATGGCCGTTCGAATAATCGATATCTACAGGGTGCAACATCCGCGGTGCAAGGTGCAACCTCCGTCCGAAATGGCGAAACAGTGTCGTACGACTTTATGAAATGCGTGCATGGATTTGAAACGGAACGGTACCATGGTGCAACACTCTCCAGCGATGGTAAATCGAAGACCAGCCGCAGTAATCCCGTTTTACCGTAAAAATCCACGTGTCGAAAAAACTAAGTGTAATAAACTTCCTAGACCCGATTGAGACTCGGATCGTCTTTTTTGGGCATTCAACAATCCATTGACGGCTTAAAGCTGTCATAGCCGTAGAACTCACCGAGGCCTTCGTTTTGACTAGTTATGGCTCCCGTAACTCTAAACGAGCCAGAAGTTACTGCCCTCCGAATAATCGATATCTACAGGGTGCAACATCCTCGGTGCAAGGTGCAACATCTGTCCGAAATGGCGAACAGTGTCGTACGACTTTTTGAAATGCATGCATGAATTTGAAATGGAACGGTACCATGGTGCACCACTCTCCAGCGATGGTAAATCGAAGACCATCCACGGTAATCCCGTTTTACCGTAAAAATCCACGTGTCGAAAAAACGAAGGGTAAAAAACTTCCTAGACCTGATTGAGGCTCGGATAGTCTTTTTTGGGCATTCAATAATCCATTGATGGCTGAAAGCTGTCGTGGCCGTAAAACTCACTGAGGCCTTCGTTTTGACTTGTTATGGCTCCCGTAACTCTAAACGAGCCAGAAGTTATGGTCGTCCGAATAATCGATATCTACAGGGTGCAACATCCGCGGTGCAAGGTGCAACATCCGTCCGAAATGGCGAAACAGTGTCGTACGGCTTTTTGAAATGCGTGCATGGATTTGAAATGGAACGGTACCATGGTGCACCACTCTCCAGCGATGGTAAATCGAAGACTAGCCACGGTAATCCCATTTTATCGTAAAAATCCACGTGTCGAAAAAACGAAGGGTAAAAAACTTCCAAGACCCGATTGAGACTCGGATAGTCTGTTTTGGGCATTCAACAATACAATGATGGCTGAAATTTGTCATAGCCATAGAACTCACTGAGGCCTTCGTATTGACTGGTTATGGCTCCCGTAACTATAAACGAGCCAGAAGTTATGGCCGTCCGAATAATCGATATCTATAGCGTGCAACATCCACGGTGCAAGGTGCAAAATCCGTCCGAAATGGCGAAACAGTGTCGTACGACTTTTTGAAATGCGTGCATGGAGTTGAAACGACACGGTACCATGGTCCACCACCCTCCAGCGATGGTAAATCGAAGACCAACCACGGTAATCCCGTTTTACCGTAAAAATCCACGTGTCGAAAAAACGAAGGGTAAAAAACTTCCTAGACCCGATTGAGACTCGGATAGTCTTTTTTGGGCATTAAACAATCCATTGACGGCTGAAAGCTGTCATAGCCGTAAAAATCACTAAGGCCTTCGTTTTGACAGGTTATGGCTCCCGTAACTCTAAACGAGCCAAAAGTTATGGCCGTCCGAATAATCGATATCTACAGGGTGCAACATCCACGGTGCAAGGTGCAACATCCATCCGAAATGGCGAACAGTGTCGCACGATTTTTTGAAATCCGTGCATGGATTTGAAATGGAACGGTACCATGGTGCACCACTCTCCTGCGATGGTAAATCGAAGACCATCCACGGTAATCCCGTTTTACCCTTAAAATCCACGTGTCGAAAAAACGAAGGGTAAAAAACTTCCTAGACCCGATTGAGACTCGGATAGTCTTTTCAATACAATGACGGCTGAAAGCTGCCATAGCCGTAGAACTCACTGAGGCCTTCGTTTTGACTGGTTATGGCTCCCGTAACTCTAAACGAGCCACAAGTTACGGTCGTCCGAATAATCGATGTCTACAAGGTGCAACATCCACGGTGCAAGGTGCAACATCCGTCCGAAATGGCGAACAGTGTCGTACGACTTTTTGAAATGCGTGCATGGATTGAAATGGAACGGTACCATGGTGCAGCACTCTCCAACGATGGTAAATCGAAGACCATCCACGGTAATCCCGTTTTACCGTAAAAATCCACGTGTCGAAAAAACGAAGGGTAAAAAACTTCCTAGACCCGATTAAGACTAGGATAGTCTTTTTTGGGCATTCAACAATCCATTGACGGCTGAAAGTTGTCGTAGCCGTAGAACTCACTGAGGCCTTCGTTTCGACTGGTTATGGCTCCCGTAACTCTAAACGAGCCAGAAGTTATGGCCGTCCGAATAATCGATATCTACAGGGTGCAACATCCACGGTGCAAGGTGCAACATCCGTCCGAAATTGCGAAATAGTGTCGTACGACTTTTTGAAATGCGTGCATGGATTTGAAATGGAACAGTACCATGGTGCACCACTCTCCAGCGATGGTAAATCGAAGACCATCCACGGTAATCTCGTTTTACCGCAAAAATCCACGTGTCGAAAAAACGAAGGGTAAAAAACTTCCTAGACCCGATTGAGACTCGGATAGTCTTTTATGGGGATTCAACAATACAATGACGGCTGAAAGTTGTCATAGCCATAGAACTCACTGAGGCCTTCGTTTTGACTGGTTATGGCTCCCGTAACTCTAAACGAGCCAGAAGTTACGGCCGTCCGAATAATCGATATCTATAGTGTGCAACATCCACGGTGCAAGGTGCAACATCCGTCTGAAATGGCGAAACAGTGTCGTACGACTTTTTTGAAATGCATGCATGGATTTGAAACGGAACGGTACCATGGTCCACCACTCTCCAGCAATGGTAAATCGAAGACCAGCCACGGTAATCCCGTTTTAACGTAAAAATCCACGTGTCGAAAAAACTAAGGGTAATAAACTTCCTAGACCCGATTGAGACTCGGATCGTCTTTTTTAGGCATTAAGTAATCCATTGACGGTTGAAAGTTGTCATAGCCGTAGAACTCACTGAGGCCTTCGTTTTGACTGGTTATGGCTCCCGTAACTCTAAACGAGCCAGAAGTTATGGCCGTCCGAATAATCGATATCTACAGGGTGCAACATCCACGGTGCAAGGTGCAACATCCGTCCGAAATGGCGAAACAGTGTCGTGCGACTTTTTGAAATACGTGCATGGATTTGAAACGGAACGGTACCATGGTCCACCACTCTCTAGCGATGGTAAATCGAAGACCAGCCACGGTAATCCAGTTTTACCGTAAAAATCCACGTGTCGAAAAAACTAAGGGTAATAAACTTCCTAGACCCGATTGAGACTCGGATCGTATTTTTTGGGCATTGAACAATCCATTGACGGCTGAAAGCTGTCATAGCCGTAGAACTCACTGAGGCCTTCGTTTTGACTGGTTATGGCTCCCGTAATTCTAAACGAGCCAGAAGTTATGGCCGTTCGAATAATCAATATCTACAGGGTGCAACATCCGCGGTGCAAGGTGCAACATCCGACCGAAATGGCGAAACAGTGTCGTACGACTTTATGAAATGCGTGCATGGATTTGAAATGGAACAGTACCATGGTGCACCACTCTCCAGCGATGGTAAATCGAAGACCATCCACGGTAATCCCGTTTTACCGTAAAAATCCACGTGTCGAAAAAACGAAGGGTAAAAAACTTCCTAGACCCGATTGAGACTCGGATTGTCTTTTTTAGGCATTAAACAATCCATTGACGGCCGAAAGCGGTCATAGCCGTAGAACTCACTGAGACCTTCGTTTTGACTGGTTATGGCTCCCGTAACTCTAAACGAGCCAGAAGTTACGGCCGTCCGAATAATCGATATCTACAGGGTGCAACATCCACGGTGCAAGGTGCAACATCCGTCCGAAATGGCGAACAGTGTCGTACGACTTTTTGAAATGCGTGCATGGATTTGAAATGGAACGGTACCATGGTGCACCACTCTCCAGCGATGGTAAATCGAAGACCAGCCACGGTAATCCCGTTTTAACGTAAAAATCCACGTGTCGAAAAAACTAAGGGTAATAAACTTCCTAGACCCGATTGAGACTCGGATCGTCTTTTTTGGGCATTAAACAATCCATTGACGGCTGAAAGCGGTCATAGCCGTAGAACTCACTGAGGCTTTCGTTTTGACTGGTTATGGCTCCCGTAACTCTTAACGAGCCAGAAGTTATGGCCGTCCGAATAATCAATATCTACAGGGTGCAACATCCACGGTGCAAGGTGCAACATCCGTCCGAAATGGCGAAACAGTGTCGTAGGACTTTTTGAAATGCGTGCATGGATTTGAAAAGGAACGGTACCATGGTCCACCACTCTCCAGCGATGGTAAATCGAAGACCAGGCACGGTAATCCAGTTTTACCGTAAAAATCCACGTGTCGAAAAAACGAAGGGTAAAAAACTTCCTAGACCCGATTGAGACTCGGATAGTCTTTTTTGCGCATTAAACAATCCATTGGCGGCTGAAAGCTATCGTAGCCGTAGAACTCACTGAGGCCTTCGTTTTGACTGGTTATGGCTCCCGTAACTCTAAACGAGCCAGAAGTTACAGCCGTCCGAATAATCGATATCTACAAGGTGCAACATCCACGGCGCAAGGTGCAACATCCGTCCGAAATGGCGAACAGTGTCGTACGACTTTTTGAAATGCGTGCATGGATTTGAAACGGAACGGTACCATGTTGCACCACTCTCCAGCGATGGTAAATCGAAGACCAACCATGATAATCCCGTTTTACCGTAAAAATCCACGTGTCGAAAAAACGAAGGGAAAAAAACTTCCTAGACCCGAATGAGACTCGGATCGTCTTTTTTGGGAATTAAACAATCCATTGACAGTTGAAAGATGTCATAGCCGTAGAACTTCCTGAGGCCTTCGTTTTGACTGGTAATGGCTCCCGTAACTCTAAACGAGCCAGAAGTTATGTCCGTTCGAATAATCGATATCTACAGGGTGCAACATCCACCGTGCAAGGTGCAACATCCGTCCGAAATAGCGAAACAGGGTCGTAGGACTTTTTGAAATGCGTGCATGGATTTGAAACGGAACTGTACCATGGTGCAACACTCTCCAGCGATGGTAAATCGAAGACCAGCCACGGTAATCCCGTTTTACATTAAAAATCCACGTGTCGAAAAAACGAAGGGTAAAAAACTTCCGAGACCCGATTGAGATTCAGATAGTCTTTTTTGGGCATTATACAATCCATTGATGGCTGAAAGCTGTCAGAGCCGTAGAACTCACCGAGGCCTTCGTTTTGACTTGTTATCGCTCCCGTAACTCTAAACCAGCCAGAAATTATGGCCGTCCGAATAATCGATATCTACAAGGTGCAACTTCCACGGTGCAAGGTGCAACATCCGTCCGAAATGGCGAAACAGTGTCATACGACTTTTTGAAATGCGTGCATGGATTTGAAACGGAACGGTACCATAGTGCGACACTCTCCAGCGATGGTAAATCGAAGACCAGCGACGGTAATCCCGTTTTACATTAAAAATCCACATGTCGAAAAAACGAAGGGTAAAAAACTTCCGATACCCGATTGAGATTCGGATAGTCTTTTTTGGGCATTATACAATCCACTGATGGCTGAAAGCTGTCAGAGCCATAGAACTCACTGAGGCCTTCGTTTTGACTGGTTATGGCTTCCGTAACTCTAAACGAGCCAGAAGTTATGGTCGTCCGTATAATCGATATCTACAAGATGCAACTTCCATGGTGCAAGGTGCAACATCCGTCCGAAATGGCGAAAGAGTGTCGTACGACTTTTTGAAATGCATGCATGGATTTGAAACGGAACGTTACCATGGTGCAACACTATCCAGCGATGGTAAATCCAAGACCAGCCTCGGTAAACCCGTTTTACCGTAAAAATCCACATGTCGAAAAAACGAAGGGTAAAAAACTTCCGAGACCCGATTGAGATTCAGATAGTCTTTTTTGGGCATTATACAATCCATTAATGGCTGAAAGCTGTCAGAGCCGTGGAAATCACTGAGGCCTTTGTTTTGACTGGTTATGGCTCCCGTAACTCTAAACGAGCCAGAAGTTATGGTCGTCCGTATAATCGCTATCTACAAGGTGCAACTTCCACGGTGCAAGGTGCAACATCCGTCCGAAATGGCGAAAGAGTGTCGTATGACTTTTTGAAATGCGTGCATGGATTTGAAACGGAATGTTACCATGGTGCAACACTATCCAGCGATGGTAAATCCAAGACCAGCCTCGGTAAACCCGTTTTACCGTAAAAATCCACATGTCGAAAAAACGAAGGGTAAAAAACTTTCGAGACCCGATTGAGATTCGGATAGTCTTTTTTGGGCATTATACAATCCATTGATGGCTGAAAGCTGTCAGAGCCGTAGAACTCACTGAGGCCTTCGTTTTGACTGGTTACAGCTCCCGTAACTCTAAACGAGCCAGAAATTATGGCCGTCCGAATAATCGATATCTACAGGGTGCAACTTCCACGGTGCAAGGTGCAACATCCGTCCGAAATGGCAAAACAGTGTCGTACGACTTTTTGAAATGCGTGCACGGATTTGAAACGGAACGGTACCATGGTGCAACACTCTCCAGCGATGGTAAATCGAAGACCAGCCTCGGTAAACCCATTTTACCATAAAAATCCACGCGTCGAAAAAACGAAGGGTAAAAAACTTCCTAGAACCGATTAAGGTTCGGATAGTCTTTTTTGGGCATTAAGCAATCCATTGACGGCTGAAAACTGTCAAAGCCGTAGAACTCACTAAGGCCTTCGTTTTGACAGGTTATGGCTCCCGTAACTATAAACGAGCCAGAAGTTATGGCCGTCCGAATAATCGATATCTACAGGGTGCAACATCCACGGTGCCAGGTGCAACATCCGTACGAAATGGCGAAACATTGTCGTACGACTTTTTGAAATGCGAGCATGGATTTGTAACGGAACGGTACCATGGTGCACCACTCTCCAGCGATGGTAAATCGAAGACCAGCCACGGTAATCCCGTTTTACCATAAAAATCCACGTGTTGAAAAAACGAAGGGTAAAAAACTTCCGGGACCCGATAGAGATTCAGATAGTCTTTTTTGGGCATTATACAATCCATTGACGGCTGAAAGATGTCAGAGCCGTAGAACTCACTGAGGCCTTCGTTTTGACTGGTTATGGCTCCCAAAACTCTAAACGAGCCAAATGTTATGGCCGTCCGAATAATCGTTATCTACAGGGTGCAACATCCATGGTGCAAGGTGCAACATCCGTCCGAAATGGCGAAACAGTGTCGTACGACTTTTTGAAATGCGTGCATGGATTTGAAATAGAACGGTACCATGGTGCACCACTCTCCAGCGATGGTCAATCGAAGACCAGCCACGGTAATCCAGTTTTACCGTAAAAATCCACGTGTCGAAAAAACGAAGGGTAAAAAACTTCCGAGACCCGATTGAGATTCGGATAGTCTTTTTTGGGCATTATACAATCCATTGACGGCTGAAAGCGGTCAGAGCCGTAGAACTCACCGAGGGCTTCGTTTTGACTGGTTATGGCTCCTTTAACTCTAAACGAGCCAGAAGTTATGGTCGTCCGTATAATCGATATCTACAGGGTGCAACATCCACGGTGCAAGGTGCAACATCCGTCCGAAATGGCGAAACTGTGTCGTACGACTTTTGGAAATGCTTGCATGGATTTGAAATGGAACGGTACCATGGTGCAACTCTCTCCAGCGATGGTAAATCAAAGACTAGCCACGGTAATCCCATTTTACATTAAAAATCCACGTGTCGAAAAAATGAAGGGTAAAAAACTTCTGAGACCCGATTGAGATTCGAATAGTCTTTTTTGGGCATTATACAATCCATTGACGGCTGAAAGCTGCCAGTGCCATAGAACTTACTGAGGCCTTCGTTTTGACTGGTTATGGCTTCCGTAACTCAAAACGAGCCAGAAATTATGGCGTCCGAATAATCGATATCTACAAGGTGCAACTTCCACGGTGCAAGGTGCAACATCCGTCCGAAATGGCGAAACAGTGTCGTACGACTTTTTGAAATGCGTGCATGGATTTGAAATGGAACGGTACCATGGTGCACCACTCTCCAGCAATGCTAAATCGAAGACCAGCCTCGGTAAACCGGTTTTACCGTAAAAATCCACGTGTCGAAAAAACGAAGGGTAAAAAACTTCCTAGAACCGATTGAGATTCGGATAGTCTTTTATGGGCATTAAACAATCCATTGACGGCTGAAAACTATCAGAGCCGTATAACTCACCGAGGCCTTCGTTTTGAGAGGTTCTGGCTCCCGTAACTATAAACGTGCCAGAATTTATGGCCGTCCGAATAATCGATATATACAGGGTGCAACATCCACGGTGCAAGGTGCAACATCCGTACGAAATGGCGAAACATTGTCGTACGACTTTTTGAAATGCGAGCATGGATTTGAAACGGAACGGTACCATGGTGCACCACTCTCCAGCGATGGTAAATCGAAGACCAGCCACGGTAATCCCGTTTTACCGTAAAAATCCACGTGTCGAAAAAACGAAGGGTAAAAAACTTCCGAGACCCGATTCAGATTCGGATAGTCTTTTCTGGGCATTATACAATCCATTGACGGCTGAAAGCTGTCAGAGCCGTAGAACTCACTGAGGCCTTCGTTTTGACTGGTTATGGCTCCCGCATCTCTAAACGAGCCAGAAGTTATGGCCGTCCGAATTATCGATTTCTACAGGGTGCAACATCCATGGTGCAAGGTGCAACATCCGTCCAAAATGGCGAAACAGTGTCGTATTACTTTTTGCAATGCGTGCATGGATTTGAAACAGAACGGTACCATGGTGCACCACTCTCCAGCGATGGTCAATCGAAGACCAGTCACGGTAATCCCGTTTTACCGTAAAAATCCACGTGTCGAAAAAACAATGGGTAAAAAACTTCCGAGACCCGATTGAGATTCGGATAGTCTTTTTTTGCATTATACAATCCATTGACGGCTGAAAGCTGTCAGAGCCATAGAACTCACTGAGGCCTTCGTTTTGACTAGTTATGGCTCCCGTAACTCTAAACGAGCCAGAAGTTATGGCCGTCCGAATAATCGATATCTACAGGGTCGAACATCCACGGTGCAAGGTGCAACATCCGTCCGAAATGGCGAAACAGTGTCGTACGACTTTTTGAAATGCGTGCATGGATTTGAAACAGAACGGTACCATGGTACACCACTCTCCAGCGATGGTAATCGAAGACCAGCCACGGTAATCCAGTTTTACCGCAAAAATCCACGTGTCGAAAAAAAGAAGGGTAAAAAACTTCCAAGACCCGATTGAGATTAGGATATTCTTTTTTGGGCATTATACAGTCCATTAATGGCTGAAAGCGGTCAGAGCCGTAGAACTCACTGAGGGCTTCGTTTTGACTGGTAGTGGCTCCTTTAACTCTAAACGAGCCAGAAGTTATGGCCGTCCGTATAATCGATATCTACATGGTGCAACATCCACGGTGCAAGGTGCAATATTCGTCCGAAATGGTGAAACAGTGTCGTACGACTTTTTGAAATGCGTGCATGGATTTGAAACGGAATGGTACCATGGTGCACAACTCTCCAGCGATGGTAAATCGAAGACCTGCCATGGTAATCCCCTTTTAACGTAAAAATCCACGTGTCGAAAAAACGAAGGGTAAAAAACTTCCTAGACCCGATTGAGATTCGGATAGTCTTTTTTGGGCATTAAACAATCCATTGACGGCTGAAAGCTGTCAGAGCCGTAGAACTCATGGATCCTTCGTTTTGACAAGTTATGGCTCCTATAACTCTAAACGAGCCAGAAGTTATGGCCGTCCGAATAATTGATATCTATAGGGTGCAACATCCACGGTGCAAGGTGCAACATCCGTCCGAAATGGCGAAACAGTGTCGTTCGACTTTTTGAAACGCGTGCATGGATTTGAAACGGAACTGTACCATGGTGCAACACTCTCCAGCGATGGTAAATCGAAGACCAGCCACGGTAATCCCGTTTTACATTAAAAATCCACGTGTCGAAAAAACGAAGGGTAAAAAACTTCCGAGACCCGATTGAGATTCGGATAGTCTTTTTTGGGCATTATACAATCCATTGACGGCTGAAAGCTGTTAGATCCGTAGAACTCACCGAGGCCTTCGTTTTGACTGGTTATCGCTCCCGTAACTCTAAACGAGCCAGAAATTATGGCCGTCCGAATAATCGATATCTACAAGGTGCAACTTCCACGGTGCTAGGTGCAACATCAGTCCGAAATGGCGAAACAGTGTCGTGCGACTTTTTGAAATGCGTGCATGGATTTGAAACGGAACGGTACCATGGTGCGACACTCTCCAGCGATGGTAAATCGAAGACCAGCGACGGTAATCCCGTTTTACATTAAAAATCCACATGTCGAAAAAACGAAGGGTAAAAAACTTTCGAGACCCGATTGAGATTTGGATAGTCTTTTTTGGTCATTATACAATCCATTGACGGCTAAAAGCTGTCAGAGCCGTAGAACTCACTGAGGCCTTCGTTTTGACTGGTTATGGCTCCCGTAACTCTAAACAAGCCAGAAATTATGGCCGTCCGAATAATCGATATCTACAAGGTGCAACTTCCACGGTGCAAGGTGCAACATCCGTCCGAAATGGCGAAACAGTGTCGTACGACTTTTTGAAATGCGTGCATGGATTTGAAATGGAACGGAACCATGGTGCACCACTATCCAGCGATGGTAAATCGAAGACCAGCCTCGGTAAACCCGTTTTACCGTAAAAATCCACGTGTCGAAAAAACGAAGGGTAAAAAACTTCCTAGAACCGATTGAGATTCGGATAGTCTTTTTTGGGCATTAAACAATCCATTGACGGCTGAAAAATGTCAGAGCCGTAGAACTCACTAATGCCTTCGTTTTGACAGGTTATGGCTCCCGTAACTATAAACGAGCCAGAAGTTATGGCCGTCCGAATAATCGATATCTACAGGGTGCAACATCCACGGTGCAAGGTGCAACATCCGTACGAAATGGTGAAACATTGTCGTACGACTTTTTGAAATGCGAGCATGGATTTGAAATGGAACGGTACCGTGGTGCACCACTCTTCAGCGATGGTAAATTGAAGACCAGCCACGGTAATCCCGTTTTACCATAAAAATCCACGTGTCGAAAAAAACGAAGGGTAAAAAACTTCCAAGGCCCAATTGAGATTCGGATAGTCTTTTTTGGGCATTAGACAATCCATTAACGGCTGAAAGCTGTCAGAGCCGTAGAACTCACGGAGGCCTTCGTTTTGACTGGTTGTGGCTCCCGTAACTCTAAACGAGCCAGAAGTTATGGCCGTCCGAATAATCGATATCTACATGGAGCAACATACACGGTGCAAGGTGCAACATCCATCCGAAATGGCGAAACAGCGTCGTACGAATAATCGATATCTACATGGTGCAACATCCACGGTGCAAGGTGCAACATCCATCCGAAATGGCAAAACAGTGTCATCCGAATAATCGATATCTACATGGTGCAACATCCACGGTGCAATGTGCAACATCCATCCGAAATGGCGAAACAGTGTCGTACGACTTTTTGAAATGCGTGCATGGATTTGAAACGGAACGGTACCATGGTGCACCACTCCGCAGCGATGGTAAATCGAAGACCAGCCTCGGTAATCCCGTTTTACCGTAAAAATCCACGTGTCGATAAAACGAAGGGTAAAAAACTTCCTAGACCCGATTGAGATTCAGATAGTCTTTTTTGGGCATTAAACAATCCATTGACGGCTGAAAGCTGTCAGAGCCGTAGAACTCATTGAGGCCTTCGTTTTGACAAGTTATGGCTCCCGTAACTCTAAACGAGCCAGAAGTTATGGCCGTCCGAATAATCGATATCTACAGGGTGCAACATCCACGGTGCAAAGTGCAACATTCGTCCGAAATGGCGAAACAGTGTCGTACGACTTTTTGAAATGCGTGCATGGATTTGAAACGGAACGGTACCATAGTGCACAACTCTCCAGCGATCGTAAATCGAAGACCAGCCACGGTAATCCCGTTTTACCGTAAAAATCCACGTGTCGAAAAAACGAAGGGTAAAAAACTTCCGAGACCCGATTGAGATTCGGATAGTCTTTTTTGGGCATTATACAATCCATTGACGGCTAAAAGCTATCAGAGCCGTAGAACTCACTGAGGCCTTCGTTTTGACTGGTCATGGCTCCCTTAACTCTAAACGAGCCAGAAGTTATGGTCGTCTGAATAATCGATATCTACAGGGTGCAACATCCACGGTGCAAGGTGCAACATCCGTCCGAAATGGCGAAACAGCGTCGTATGACTTTTTGAAATGCGTGCATGGATTTGAAACGGAACGGTACCATGGTGCACCACTCTCATACGATGGTAATTCGAAGACCCTCCACAGTAATCCCGTTTTACCGTAAAAATCCACGTGTCGAAAAAACGAAGGGTAAAAAACATCCGAGACCCGATTGAGATTCGGATAGTCTTTTTTGGGCACTATACAATCCATTGACGGCTGAAAGCGGTCAGAACCGTAGAACTCACTGAGGCATTCGTTTCGACTGGTTATGGCTCCCGTAACTCTAAACGAGCCAAAATTTATGGCCGTCCGAATAATCGATATCTACAGGGTGCAACATACACGGTGCAAGGTGCAACATCCATCCTAAATGGCGAAACAGCGACGTACGACATTTTGAATTGCGTGCATGGATTTGAAACAAAAACGGTACCATGCTGCACCACAACCCAGCGATGGTAAATCGAAGACCAGCCACGGTAATCCCATTTTACCGTAAAAATCCACGTGTCGAAAAAACGAAGGGTACAAAACTTCCGAGACCCGATTGAGATTCGGATAGTCTTTTTTGGGCATTATACAATACATTGATGGCTGAAAGCTGTCAAAGCCGTAGAACTCACTAAGGCCTTCGTTTTAACCGGTTATGGCTCCCGTAACTCTAAACGAGCCAGAAGTTATGGCCGTCCGAATAATCGATATCTATAGGGTGCAACATCCACGGTGCAAGGTGCAACATCCGTCCGAAATAGCGAAATAGTGTCGTCCGACTTTTTGAAATGCGTGTATAGATTTGAAACGGAACGATACCATAGGGCACCACTCTCTTGCGACGGTAAATCGAAGACCAGCCACGGTAATCCAGTTTTATCGTAAAAATCCACATGTCGAAAAAACGAAGGGTAAAAAACTTCCGAGACCCGATTCAGATTCGGATAGTCTTTTTTTGCATTATACAATCCATTGACGGCTGAAAGCTGTCAGAGCCATAGAACTCACTGAGGCCTTCGTTTTGACTAGTTCTGGCTCCCGTAACACTAAACGAGCCAGAAGTTATGGCCGTCCGAATAATCGATATCTACAGGGTGCAACATCCACGGTGCATGGTGCAACATCCGTCCGAAATGGCGAAACAGTGTCGTACGACTTTTTGAAATGCGTGCATGGGTTTGAAATGGAACGGTACCATGGTGCACCACTCTCTAGTGATGGTAAATCGAAGACCAGCCACGGTAATCCCGTTTTACCGTAAAAATCCACGTGTCGAAAAAACGAAGGGTAAAAAACTTACTATAGCCGATTGAGATTCGAAAAGTCTTTTTTGGGCATTAAACAATTCATTGACGGCTGAAAGCTGTCAGAGCCGTAGAACTCACCGAGGCCTTCGTTTTGACCGGTTATGGCTTCCGTATCTCTAAACGAGCCAGAAGTTATGGCCGTCCGAATAATCGATATCTACAGGGTGCAACATCCACGGAGCAAGGTGCAACATCCGTCCGAAATGGCAAAACAGTGTCGTACGACCTTTTGAAATGCGTGCATGGATTTGAAACGGAACGGTACCTTGGTGCACCACTCTCCAGCAATGGTAAATCGAAGACCGGCCTCGGTAATCCCTTTTTACTGTAAAAATCCACGTGTCGAAAAAATAATGGGTAAAAAACTTCCTAGACCCGATTGAGATTCGGAAAGTCTTTTTTGGTCATTAAACAATCCAATGACCGCTGAAAGCTGTCAGAGCCGTAGAACTCACCGAGGCCTTCGTTTTGATAGGTTATGGCTCCCATAACTCTAAACGAGTCAGAAGTAATGGCCGTCCGAATAATCGATATCTACAAGGTGCAACAACCACGGTGCAAGGTGCAACATCCGTCCGAAATGGGGAAACAGTGTCGTACGACTTTTTGAAATGCGTGCATAGATTTGAAACGGAACGGTACCATGGTGCACCACTCTCCAGCGATGGTAAATCGAAGACCAGCCACTGTAATCCAGTTTTACCGTAAAAATCCACGGGTCAAAAAAACGAAGGGTAAAAAACTTCCAAGACCCGAGGGCTTCATTTTGACTCGTTATGGCTCTCGTAACTCTAACCGAGCCAGAAGTTATGGCCGTCCGAATAATCGATATCTATAGGGCGCAACATCCACGGTGTATGGTGCAACATCCGTCCGAAATGGCAAAACAGTGTCGTACGACTTGTCGAAATGCGTGCATGGATTTGAAACGGAACGGTACCATGGTGCACCACTCTCCAGCGATGGTAAATCGAAGACCAGCCACGGTAATCCCGTTTTAACGTAAAAATCCACGTGTCGAAAAAACGAAGGGTAAAAAACTTCCTAGACCCGATTGAGATTCAGATAGTCTTTTTTTGGCATTAAACAATCCATTGACGGCTGAAAGCTGTCAAAGCCGTAGAACTCATGAATCCTTCGTTTGGACAGGTTATGGCACCTGTAACTCTAAACGAGCCAGAAGTTATGGTCGTCCGAATAATCGATATCTACAGGGTGCAACATCCACGGTGCAAGGTGCAACATCCGTCCGAAATGGCGAAACAGTTTCGTACGACTTTTTGAAATGCGTGTATGGATTTGAAACGGAACGGTACCATGGTGCAACACTCGTCAATGATGGTAAATCGAAGACCAGCTATGGTAATCCCGTTTTACATTAAAAATCCACGTGTCGAAAAAACGAAGGGTAAAAAACCTCCGAGACCCGATTGAGATTCGGATAGTCTTTTTTGGGCATTATACAATCCATTGACGGCTGAAAGCTGTCAGAGCCGTAGAACTCACTGAGGCCTTCGTTTTGACTGGTTATGGCTCCCTTAACTCTAACGAGCCAGAAGTTATGGTCGTCCGTATAATCGATATCTACATGGTGCAACATCCACGGTGCAAGGTGCAACATCCGTCCGAAATGGCGAAACAGTTTCGTACGACTTTGTGAAATGCGTGCATGGATTTGAAACGGAACGTTACCATGGTGCACAACTCTCCAGCGATGGTAAATCGAAGACCAGCCACGGTAATCCCCTTTTAACGTAAAAATCCACTTGTCGAAAAAACGAAGGGCAAAAAACTTCCTAGACCCGATTGAGATTCGGATAGTCTTTTTTGGGCATTAAACAATCCATTGACGGCTGAAAGCTGTCAGAGCCGTAGAACTCATGAATCCTTCGTCTTGACGGGTTATGGCTCCTGTAACTCTAAACGAGCCAGAAGTTATGGCCGTCCGAATAATCGATATCTACAGGATGCAACATCCACGGTGCAAGGTGCAACATCCGTCCAAAATGGAGAAACAGTGTCGTACGACTTTTTGAAATGCGTGCATGGATTTGAAACGGAACGGTACCATGGTGCCACACTCTCCAACGAGGGTAAATCGAAGACCAGCCACGGTAATCCGGTTTTACATTAAAAATCCACGTGTCGAAAAAACGAAGGGCAAAAAACTTTCGAGACCCGATTGAGATTCAGATAGTCTTTTTCGGGCACTACACATTCCATTGACGGCTGAAAGCTGTCAGAGCCGTAGAACTCACTGAGGCCTTCGTTTTGACTGGTTATGGCTCCCGTAACTCTAAACGAGCCAGAAATTATGGCCGTCTGAATAATTGATATCTACAAGGTGCAACTTCCACGGTGCAAGGTGCAAGGTGCAACATCCGTCCGAAATGGCGAAACAGTGTCGTACGACTTTTTGAAATGCATGCATGGATTTGAAACGTAACGGTACCATGGTGCAACACTCTCCAGCTATGGTAAATCGAAGACCAGCCACCGTAATCCCGTTTTACATTAAAAATCCACATGTTGAAAAAACGAAGGGTAAAAAACTTCCGAAGCCCGATTGAGATTCGGATAGTCTTTTTTGGGCATTATACAATCCATTGACGGCTGAAAGCCGTCAGAGCCGTAGAACTCCCTGAGGCTTTCGTTTTGACTGGTTATGGCTCCCGTAATTCTAAACGAGCCAGAAATTACGGCCGTTCGATCCGTCCGAAATGGCGAAACAGTGTCGTACGACTTTTTGAAATGCGTGCATGGATTTGAAACGGAACAGTACCATGGTGCACCACTCTCCAGCGATGGTAAATCGAAGACCAGCCTCGGTAAACCCATTTTATCGTAAAAATCCACGCGTCGAAAAAACGAAGGGTAAAAAACTTCCTAGAACCGATTGAGATTCGGATAGTCTTTTTTGGGCAATAAACAGTCCATTGACGGCTACAAATTGTCAGAGCCGTAGAACTCTCTAAGGCCTTCGTTTTGACAGGTTATGGCTCCCGTAACTATAAACGAGCCAGAAGTTATGGCCGTCCGAATAATCGATATCTACATGGTGCAACATCCACGGTGCCAGGTGCAACATCCGTACGAAATGGCGAAACATTGTCGTACGACTTTTTGAAATGCGAGCATGGATTTGAAACGGAACGATACCACGGTGCACCAGTCTCCAGCGATGGTAAATCGAAGACCAGCCACGGTAATCCTGTTTTACCATAAAAATCCACGTGTCGAAAAAACGAAGGGTAAAAAACTTCCGAGACCTGATTGAGATTCGGATAGTCTTTTTTGGACATTATACAATCCATTGACGGCTGAAAGCTGTCAAAGCCGTAGAACTCACTGAGGCCTTCGTTTTGACTGGTTATGGCTCCCTTAACTCTAAACGAGCCAGATGTTATGGCCGTCCGAATAATCGTTATCTACAGGGTGCAACATCCGTCCGAAATGGCGAAACAGTGTCGTACGACTTTTTGAAATGCGTGCATGGATTTGAAACAGAACGGTACCATGGTGCATCACTCTCCAGCGATGGTCAATCGAAGACCAGCCACGGTAATACAGTTTTACCGTAAAAATCCACGTGTCGAAAAAACGAAGGGTAAAAAACTTCCGAGACCCGATTGAGATTCGGATAGTCTTTTTTGGGCATTATACAATCCATTGACGGCTGAAAGCGGTCAGAGTCGTAGAACTCACTGAGGGCTTCGTTTTGACTGGTTATGGCTCCTTTTACTCTAAACGAGCCAGAAGTTATGGTCGTCCGTATAATCGATATCTACAGGGTGCAACATCCACGGTGCAAGGTGCAACATCCGTCCGAAATGGCGAAACAGTGTCGTACGACTTTTTGAAATGCGTGCATGGATTTGAAACAGAATAGTACCTTGGTGCACCACTCTCCAGCGATGGTAAATCGAAGACCAGCCACGGTAATCCAGTTTTACCGTAAAAATCCACGTGTCGAAAAAACGAAGGGTAAAAAACTTTCGAGACCCGATTGAGATTCGGATAGTCCTTTTTGGGCATTATACAATCCATTGACGGCTGAAAGCGGTCAGAGCCGTAGAAATCACCGAGGGCTTCGTTTTGACTGGTTATGGCTCCCTTAACTCTAAACGAGCCAGAAATTATGGCCGTCCGTATAATCGATATCTACATGGTACAACATCCACGATGCAAGGTGCAACATCCGTCCGAAATGGCGAAACAGTGTCGTACGACTTTTTGAAATGCGTGCATGGATTTGAAACGGAACGGTACCATGGTGCACAACTCTCCAGCGATGGTAAATCGAAGACCAGCCACGGTAATCCCCTTTTAACGTAAAAATCCACGTGTCGAAAAAACGAAGGGTAAAAAACTTCCTAGTCCCGATTGAGATTCGGATAGTCTTTTTTGGGCATTAAACAATCCATTGACGGCTGAAAGCTGTCAGAGCCGTAGAACTCATGAATCCTACGTTTTGACAGGTTATGGGTCCTGTAACTCTAAACGAGCCAGAAGTTATGGCCGTCCGAATAATCGATATCTACAGGGTGCAACATCCACGGTGCAAGGTGCAACATCCGTCCGAAATGGCGAAAGAGTGTCGTACGACTTTTCGAAATGCATGCACGGATTTGAAATGGAACGATACCATGGTGCAACACTCTCCAGTGATGTTAAATCGAAGACCAGCCACGGTAATCCCGTTTTACATTAAAAATCCACGTGTCGAAAAAACGAAGGGTAAAAAACTTCAAAGACCCGATTGAGATTCGGATAGTCTTTTTTGGGCATTATACAATCCATTGATGGCTGAAAGCTGTCAGAGCCGTAAAACTCACTGAGGCCTTCGTTTTGACTAGTTACGGCTCCCGTAACTCTAAACGAGCCAGAAATTATGGTCGTCCGAATAATCGATATCTACAAGGTGCAACTTCCACGGTGCAAGGTGCAACATCCGTCCGAAATGGCGAAACAGTGTCGTACGACTTTTTGAAATGCGTGCATGGATTTGAAACGGAACGGTACCATGGTGCAACACTCTCCAGCGATGGTAGATCGAAGACCAAACTCGATAAACCCGTTTTACCGTAAAAATCCACGCGTCGAAAAAACGAAGGGTAAAAAACTTTCTAGAACCGATTGAGATTCGGATAGTCTTTTTTGGGCATGAAGCAATCTATTGACGGCTGAAAACTGTCAGAGCCGTAGAACTCACTAAGGCCTTCGTTTTGACATGTTATGGCTCCCGTAACTATAAACGAGCCAGAAGTTATGGCCGTCCGAATAATCGATATCTACAGGGTGCAACATCCACGGTGCCAGGTGCAACATCCGTACGAAATGGCGAAACATTGTCGTACGACTTTTTGAAATGCGAGCATGGATTTGTAACGGAACGGTACCATGGTGCACCACTCTCCAGCGATGGTAAATCGAAGACCAGCCACGGTAATTTCGTTTTACCATAAAAATCCACGTGTCGAAAAAACGATGGGTAAAAAACTTCCGGGACCCGATTGAGATTCGGATAGTCTTTTTTGGGCATTATACAATCCATTGACGGCTGAAAGCTGTCAGAGCCGTAGAACCCACTAAGTCCTTCGTTTTGACTGGTTATCGCTCCCGTAACTCTAAACGAGCCAGATGTTACGGCCGTCCGAATAATCGTTATCTACAGGGTGCAACATCCATGGTGCAACGTGCAACATCCGTCCGAAATGGAGAAACAGTGTCGTACGACATTTTGAAATGCGTGCAAGGATTTGAAACAGAACGGTACCATGGTGCACCACTCTCCAGCGATGGTCAATCGAAGACCAGCCACGGTAATCCAGTTTTACCGTAAAAATCCACGTGTCGAAAAACGAAGGGTAAAAAACTTCCGAGACCCGATTGAGATTCCGATAGTCTTTTTTGGGCATTATACAATCCATTGACGGCTGAAAGCAGTCAGAGCCGTAGAACTCACTGAGGGCTTCGTTTGACTGGTAATGGCTCCTTTAACTCTAAACGAGCCAGAAGTTATGGTCGTCCGTATAATCGATATCTATAGGGTGCAACATCCACGGTGCAAGTTGCAACATCCGTCCGAAATGGCGAAACAGTGTCGTACGACTTTTTGAAATGTGTGCATGGATTTGAAACAGAACGGTACCTTGGTGCACCACTCTCCAGCGATGGTAAATCGAAGACCAGCCACGGTAATCCAGTTTTACCGTAAAAATCCACGTGTCGAAAAAACGAAGGGTAAAAAAATTTCGAGACCCGATTGAGATTCGGATAGTCTTTTTTGGGCATTATACAATCCATTGACGGCTGAAAGCGGTCAAAGCCGTAGAAATCACTGATGGCTTCGTTTTGAGTGGTTATGGCTCCCTTAAATCTAAACGAGCCAGAAATTATGGCCATCCGTATAATCGATATTTACGTGGTGCAACATCCACGGTGCAAGGTGCAACATCCGTCCGAAATGGCGAAACAGTGTCGTACGACTTTTTGAAATGCATGCATGAATTGGAAACGGAACGGTACCATGGTGCACAACTCTCCAGCGATGGTAAATCGAAGACCAGCCACGGTAATCCCCTTTTAACGTAAAAATCCACGTGTCGAAAAAACGAAGGGTAAAAAACTTCATAGAGCCGATTGAGATTCGGATAGTCTTTTTTGGGCATTAAACAATCCATTGACGGCTGAAAGCTGTCAGAGCCGTAGAACTCATGAATCCTTCGTTTTGACAAGTTATGGCTCCTGTAACTCTAAACGAGCCAGAAGTTATGGCCGTCCGAATAATCGATATCTACAGGGTGCAACATCCACGGTGCAAGGTGCAACATCCGTACGAAATGGCGAAAGAGTGTCGTACGACTTTTTGAAATGCGTGCATGGATTTGAAACGGAACGAAACCATGGTGCAACACTCTCCAGTGATGGTAAATCGAAGACTAGCCACGGTAATCCCGTTTTACATTAAACATCCACATGTCGAAAAAACGAAGGGTAAAAAACTTCCGAGACCCGATTGAGATTCGGATAGTCTTTTTTGGGCATTATACAATCCATTGACGGCTGAAAGCTGTCAGAGCCGTAGAACTCACTGAGGCCTTCGTTTTGACTGGTTATGGCTCCCGTAACTCTAAACGAGCCAGAAATTATGGCCGTCCCAATAATCGATATCTACAAGGTGCAACTTCCACGGTGCAAGGTGCAACATTCGTCCGAAATGGCGAAACAGTGTTGTACGACTTTTTGAAATGCATGCATGGATTTGAAACGGAACGGTACCATGGTGCACTACTCTCCAGCGATGGTAAATCGAAGACCAGCCTCGGTAAACCTGTTTTACCATAAAAATCCACGTGTCGAAAAAACGAAGGGTAAAAAACTTCCTAGAACCGATTGAGATTCGGATAGTCTTTTTTGGGCATTAAACAATCCATTGACGGCTGAAAACTGTCAGAGCCGTAGAACTCACTAAGGCCTTCGTTTTGACAGGTTATGGCTCCCGTAACTATAAACGAGCCAGAAGTTATGGCCGTCCGAATAATCGATATCTACAGGGTGCAACATCCACGGTGCAAGGTGCAACATCCGTACGAAATGGTGAAACATTGTCGTACGACTTTTTGAAATGCGAGCATGGATTTGAAATGGAACGGTACCGTGGTGCAGCACTCTCCAGCGATGGTAAATCGAAGACCAGCCACGGTAATCTCGTTTTACCGTAAAAATCCACGTGTCGAAAAAACGAAGGGTAAAAAACTTCCGAGACCCGATTGAGATTCGGATAGTCTTTTTTGGGCATTATATAATCCATTGACACCTGAAAGCTGTCAGAGCCGTAGGAATCACTGAGGCCTTCGTTTTGACTGGTTATGGCTCCCGTAACTCTAAACGAGCCAGAAGTTATGGCCGTCCGAATAATCGATATCTACATGGTGCAACATCCACGGTGCAATGTGCAACATCCGTCCGAAATGGCGAAACAGTGTCGTACGACTTTTTGAAATGCGTGCATGGATTTGAAACAGAACGGTACCATGGTGCACCACTCTGCATCGATGGTAAATCGAATAACAGCCACGGTAATCCCGTTTTACCATAAAAATCCACGTGTCGAAAAAACGAAGGTTAAAAAACTTCCTAGACCCGATTGAGATTCAGATAGTCTTTTTTGGGCATTAAACAATCCATTGATGGCTGAAAGCTGTCTGAGCCGTAGAACTCACTGAGGCCTTCGTTTTGACAAGTTATGGCTCCCGTAACTCTAAACAAGCCAGAAGTTTTGGCCGTCCGAATAATGGATATCTACTGGGTGCAACATCCACGGTGCAAAGTGCAACATCCGTCCGAAATGGCGAAACAGTTCCGTACGACTTTTTGAAATGCTTGCATGGATTTGAAACGGAACGGTACCATAGTGCACAACTCTCCAGCGATCGTAAACCGAAGACCAGCCACGGTAATCCCGTTTTACCGTAAAAATCCACGTATCGAAAAAACGAAGGGTAAAAAACTTCCGAGACCCGATTGAGATTCGGATAGTCTTTTTTGGGCATTATACAATCCATTTGCGGCTAAAAGCTGTCAGAGCCGTAGAACTCACTGAGGCCTTCGTTTTGACTGGTTATGGCTCCCGTAACTCTAAACGAGCCAGAAGTTATGGCCGTCCGAATAATCGATATCTACAGGGTGCAACATACACGGTGCAAGGTGCGACATCCGTCCGAAATGGCGAAACAGCGACGTACGACATTTTGAAATGCGTGCATGGATTTGAAACAAAACGGTACCATGGTGCACCACTCTCCAGCAATGGTAAATCGAAGACCAGCCACGGTAATCCCGTTTTACCGTAAAAATCCACGTGTCGAAAAAACGAAGGGTACAAAACTTCCGAGACCCAATTGAGATTTGGATAGTCTTTTTTGGGCATTATACAATCCATTGATGGCTGAAAGCTGTCAGAGCCGTAGAACTCACTGAGGCCTTCGTTTTAACTGGTTATGGCTCCCGTAACTCTAAACGAGCCAGAAGTTATGGCCGTTCGAATAATCGATATCTACAGGGTGCAACATCCACGGTGCAAGGTACAACATCCGTCCGAAATGGCGAAACAGTGTCGTACGACTTTTTGAAATGCGTGCATAGATTTGAAACGGAACGGTACCATGGGGCACCACTCTCTTGCGATGTTAAATTGAAGACCAGCCATGGTAATCCAGTTTTACTGTAAAAATCCACGTGTCGAAAAAACGAAGGGTAAAAAACTTCCGAGACCCGATTGAGATTCAGATAGTCTTTTTTGGGCATTATACAATCCATTGACGGCTGAAGCGGTCAGAGTCGTAGAACTCACTGAGGGCTTCGTTTTGACGGGTTATGGCTCCCTTAACTCTAAACGAGCCAGAAGTTATGGCAGTCCGAATAATCGATATCTACATGGTGCGACATCCACGGTGCAAGGTGCAACATCTGTCCGAAATGGCGAAACAGTGTCGTACGACTTTTTGAAATGCGTGCATGGATTTGAAACGGAACGGTACCATGGTGCACCACTCTCCAGCGATAGTAAATCCAAGACCAGCCACGGTAATCCCGTTTTAACGTAAAAATCCACGTGTCGATAAAACGAAGGGTACAAAACTTCCGAGACCCGATTGAGATTCAGATAGCCTTTTTTGGGCATTATACAATCCATTGACGGCTGAAGCGGTCAGAGTCGTAGAACTCACTGAGGGCTTCGTTTTGACTGGTTATGGCTCCCTTAACTCTAAACGAGCCAAAAGTTATGGCAGTCCGAATAATCGATATCGACATGGTGCGACATCCACGGTGCAAGTTGCAACATCTGTTCGAAATGGCGAAATAGTGTCGTACGACTTTTTGAAATGTGTGCATGGATTTGAAACGGAACGGTACCATGGTGCACCACTCTCCAGCGATGGTAAATCGAAGACCAGCCACGGTAATCCCGTTTTAACGTAAAAATCCGCGTGTCGAAAAAACAAAGGGTAAAAAACTTCCTAGACCCGATTGAGATTCAGATTGTCTTTTTTGGGCATTAAGCAATCCATTGACGGCTGAAAGCTGTCAGAGCCGTAGAACTCATGAATCCTTCTTTTGGATAGGTTATGGCTCCTGTAACTCTAAACGAGCCAGAAGTTATGGTCGTCCGAATAATCGATATCTACAGGGTGCAACATCCACGGTGCAAGGTGCAACATCCGTCCGAAATGGCGAAACAGTTTCGTACGACTTTTTGAAATGCGTGCATGGATTTGAAACAGAACGGTACCATGGTGCAACACTCTCCAGCGATGGTAAATCAAAGACTAGCCTTGGTAAACCCGTTTTACCGTAAAAATCCTCGTGTCGAAAAAACGAAGGGTAAAAAACTTTCTAGAACCGATTGAGATTCGGATAGTCTTTTTTGGGCATTAAAAAATCCATTGACGGCTGAAAACTGTCAGAGCTGTAGAACTCACTGAGGCCTTCGTTTTGACAGGTTATGGCTCCCGTAACTATAAACGAGCCAGAAGTTATGGCCGTCCGAATAATCGATATCTACAGGGAGCAACATCCACGGTGCAAGGTGCAACATCCGTACGAAATGGCGAAACATTGTCGTACGACTTTTTGAAATGCGAGCATGGATTTGAAACGGAACGGTACCATGGTGCAACACTCTCCAGCGATGGTAAATGGAAGACCAGCCACGGTAATCCCGTTTTACCGTAAAAATCCACGTGTCGAAAAAACGAAGGGTAAAAAACTTCCTAGACCCGATTGAGATTCGGATAGTCTTTTTTGGGCATTAAACAATCCATTGACGGTTGAAAGCTGTCAGAGCCATAGAACTCACTGAGGCCTTCGTTTTCACAGGTTATGGCTCCCGAACTCTAAACGAGCCAGAAGTTATGGCCGTCCGAATAATCGATATCTACATGGTGCAACATCCACGGTGCAAGGTGCAACATCCGTCCGAAATGGCGAAACAGTGTCGTACTACTTTTTGAAATGCGTGCATGGATTTGAAACGGAACGGTACCATGGTGCACCACTCTCCAGCGATGGTAAATCGAAGACCAGCCACGGTAATCCAGTTTTACCGTAAAAATCCACGTGTCGAAAAAACGAAGGGTAAAAAACTTCCGAGACCCGATTGAGATTCGGATTGTCTTTTTTGGGCATTATACAATCCATTGATGGCTGATAGCGGTCAGAGCCGTAGAAATCACTGAGGGCTTCGTTTTGACTAGTTATGGCGCCCTTAACTCTAAACGAGCCAGAAGTTATGGCCGTCCGAATAATAGATATCTACATGGTGCAACTTCCACGGTGCAAGGTGCAACATCCGTCCGAAATGGTGAAACAGTGTCGTACGATGTTTTGAAATGCGTGCATGGATTTGAAATGGAACGGTACCATGGGCACCACTCTCCAACGATGGTAAATCGAAGACCAGCCACGGTAATCCCGTTTTAACGTAAAAATCCACGTGTCGAAAAAACGAAGGGTAAAAAACTTCCTAGACCCGATTGAGATTCGAATAGTCTTTTTTGGACATTAAACAATACATTGATGGCTGAAAGCTGTCAGAGCCGTAGAACTCATGAATCCTTCATTTTGACAGGTTATGGCTCCTGTAACTCTAAACGAGCCAGAAGTTATGGTCATCCGAATAATTGATATCTACAGGGTGCAACATCCACGGTGCAAGGTGCAACATCCGTCTGAAATGGCGAAACAGTGTCGTACGACTTTTGAAATGCGTGCATGGATTTGAAATGGAACGATACCATGGCGCAACACTCTCCAGCGATGGTAAATCGAAGACCAGCCATGGTAATCCCGTTTTACATTAAAAATCCACGTGTCGAAAAAACGAAGGGTAAAAACTTCCAAGACCCGATTGAGATTCGGATAGTCTTTTTTGGGCAATATACAATCCGTTGACGGCTGAAAGCTATCAGAGCCGTAGAACTCACTGAGGCCTTCGTTTTGACTGGTTATGGTTCCCACAACTCTAAACGAGCCAAAAATTATGGCCTTCCGAATAATCGATATCTACAAGGTGCAACTTCCACGGTGCAAGGTGCAACATCCGTCCGAAATGGCGAAACAGTGTCGTATGACTTTTTGAAACGCGTGCATGGGTTTGAAATGGAACGGTACCTTGGTGCACCACTCTCCAGCGATGGAAAATCGAAGACCAGCCATGGTAATCCATTTTTACCGTAAAAATCTACGTGTCGAAAAAACGAAGGGTAAAAAACTACCAAGACCCGATTGAGATTCGGATAGTCTTTTTTGGGCATTATACAATCCATTGATGGCTAAAGGCCATCAAAGCCGTAGAACTCACTGAGGCCTTCGTTTTGACTGGTTATGGCTCCCGTAACTCTAAACGAGCTAGAAGTTATGGCCTAATCGATATCTACAGGGTACAACATACACGGTGCAAGGTGCAACATCCGTCTGAAATGGCGAAACAGCGTCGTACGACTTTTTGAAATGCGTTCATGGATTTGAAACGAAACGGTACCATGGTGCACCACTCTCCTGCGATGGTAACTCAAAGACCAGCCCCGGTAATCCCGTTTTGCCGTAAAAATCCACGTGTCGAAAAAACGAAGGGTAAAAACTTCCGAGACACAATTGAGATTCGGATTGTCTCTTTTGGGCATTATACAATCCATTGAAGGCAAAAAGCTATCAGAGCCGTAGAACTCACTGAGGCCTTCGTTATGACTGGTGATGGCTCCCGTAACTCTAAACGAGCTTGAAGTTATGGCCGTCCGAATAATCGATATCTATAGGGTGCAACATCCACGGTGCATGGTGCAATATCCGTCCGAAATGGCGAAACCGTGTCATACGACCTTTTGAAATGCGTGCAAGGATTTGAAATGGAACGGTACCATGGCGCACCACTCTCCAGCGATGGTAAATCGAAGATCAGCCTTGGTAATCCCGTTTTAACGTAAAAATCGACGAGTCGAAAAAACGAAGGGTAAAAAACTTCCGAGACCCGATTGAGATTCGGATAGTCTTTTTTGGGCATTTTACAATCCATTGATGGCTGAAAGCATTCAGAGCCGTAGAACTCACTGAAGCCTTCGTTTTGACTGGTTATGGCTCCCGTAACTCTAAGCAAGCCAGAAGTTATGGCCGTCCGAATAATCGATATCTACAGGGTGCAACATCCACGGTGCAAGGTGCAACATCCGTCCGAAATGGCGAAACAGTGTCGTACGACTTTTTGAAATGCGTACATGGATTTGAAACGGAACGGTACCATGGCGCACCACTCTCCAGCGATGGTAAATCGAATACCGGCCACGGTAATCCCGTTTTACCGTAAAAATACATGTGTCGAAAAAACGAAGGGTCAAAAACTTCCTAAACCCGATTGAGATTCGGACAGTCTTTTTTGGGAATTAAACAATCCATTGACGGCTGAAAGCTGTCAAAGCCATAGAACTCAGTGAGGCCTTCGTTTTGACAGGCTATGGCTCCCATAACTCTAAACGGGCCAGAACTTATGGCCGTCCGAATAATCGATATCTACAGGGTGCAACATCCACGGTGCAAGGTGCAACATCCGTCCGAAATGGCGAAACAGTGTCGTACGACTTTTTGAAATGCGTGCATAGATTTGAAACGGAATGGTACCATGATGCACCACTCTCCAGCGATGGTAAATCGAAGAACAGCCACGGTAATCCAGTTTCACCGTAAAAATCCACGTGTCGATAAAATGAAGGGTAAAAAACTTTCGAGACCCGATTGAGATTCAGATAGTCTTTTTTGGGCATTATACAATCCATTGACGGTTGAAAGCTGTCAGAGCCATAGAACTCACTGAGGCCTTCGTTTTCACAGGTTATGGCTCCCGAACTCTAAACGAGCCAGAAGTTATGGCCGTCCGAATAATCGATATCTACATGGTGCAACATCCACGGTGCAAGGTGCAACATCCGTCCGAAATGGCGAAACAGTGTCGTACTACTTTTTGAAATGCGTGCATGGATTTGAAACGGAACGGTACCATGGTGCAACACTCTCCAGCGATGGTAAATCAAAGACTAGCCTCGGTACACCCGTTTTACCGTAAAAATCCTCGTGTCGAAAAAACGAAGGGTAAAAAACTTTCTAGAACCGATTGAGATTCGGATAGTCTTTTTTGGGCATTAAAAAATCCATTGACGGCTGAAAACTGTCACAGCCGTAGAACTCACTGAGGCCTTCGTTTTGACAGGTTATGGCTCCCGTAACTATAAACGAGCCAGAAGTTATGGCCGTCCGAATAATCGATATCTACAGGGAGCAACATCCACGGTGCAAGGTGCAACATCCGTACGAAATGGCGAAACATTGTCGTACGACTTTTTGAAATGCGAGCATGGATTTGAAACGGAACGGTACCATGGTGCAACACTCTCCAGCGATGGTAAATGGAAGACCAGCCACGGTAATCCCGTTTTACCGTAAAAATCCACGTGTCGAAAAAACGTAGGGTAAAAAACTTCCTAGACCCGATTGAGATTCGGATAGTCTTTTTTGGGCATTAAACAATCCATTGACGGTTGAAAGCTGTCAGAGCCATAGAACTCACTGAGGCCTTCGTTTTCACAGGTTATGGCTCCCGAACTCTAAACGAGCCAGAAGTTATGGTCGTCCGAATAATCGATATCTACATGGTGCAACATCCACGGTGCAAGGTGCAACATCCGTCCGAAATGGCGAAACAGTGTCGTACTACTTTTTGAAATGCGTGCATGGATTTGAAACGGAACGGTACCATGGTGCACCACTCTCCAGCGATGGTAAATCGAAGACCAGCCACGGTAATCCAGTTTTACCGTAAAAATCCACGTGTCGAAAAAACGAAGGGTAAAAAACTTCCGAGACCCGATTGAGATTCGGATTGTCTTTTTTGGGCATTATACAATCCATTGATGGCTGATAGCGGTCAGAGCCGTAGAAATCACTGAGGGCTTCGTTTTGACTAGTTATGGCGCCCTTAACTCTAAACGAGCCAGAAGTTATGGCCGTCCGAATAATAGATATCTACATGGTGCAACTTCCACGGTGCAAGGTGCAACATCCGTCCGAAATGGTGAAACAGTGTCGTACGATGTTTTGAAATGCGTGCATGGATTTGAAATGGAACGGTACCATGGGCACCACTCTCCAACGATGGTAAATCGAAGACCAGCCACGGTAATCCCGTTTTAACGTAAAAATCCACGTGTCGAAAAAACGAAGGGTAAAAAACTTCCTAGACCCGATTGAGATTCGAATAGTCTTTTTTGGACATTAAACAATACATTGATGGCTGAAAGCTGTCAGAGCCGTAGAACTCATGAATCCTTCATTTTGACAGGTTATGGCTCCTGTAACTCTAAACGAGCCAGAAGTTATGGTCATCCGAATAATTGATATCTACAGGGTGCAACATCCACGGTGCAAGGTGCAACATCCGTCTGAAATGGCGAAACAGTGTCGTACGACTTTTGAAATGCGTGCATGGATTTGAAATGGAACGATACCATGGCGCAACACTCTCCAGCGATGGTAAATCGAAGACCAGCCATGGTAATCCCGTTTTACATTAAAAATCCACGTGTCGAAAAAACAAAGGGTAAAAACTTCCAAGACCCGATTGAGATTCGGATAGTCTTTTTTGGGCAATATACAATCCGTTGATGGCTGAAAGCTATCAGAGCCGTAGAACTCACTGAGGCCTTCGTTTTGACTGGTTATGGTTCCCACAACTCTAAACGAGCCAAAAATTATGGCCTTCCGAATAATCGATATCTACAAGGTGCAACTTGCACGGTGCAAGGTGCAACATCCGTCCGAAATGGCGAAACAGTGTCGTATGACTTTTTGAAACGCGTGCATGGGTTTGAAAGGGAACGGTACCTTGGTGCACCACTCTCCAGCGATGGAAAATTGAAGACCAGCCATGGTAACCCATTTTTACCGTAAAAATCTACGTGTCGAAAAAACGAAGGGTAAAAAACTACCAAGACCCGATTGAGATTCGGATAGTCTTTTTTGGGCATTATACAATCCATTGATGGCTAAAGGCCATCAAAGCCGTAGAACTCACTGAGGCCTTCGTTTTGACTGGTTATGGCTCCCGTAACTCTAAACGAGCTAGAAGTTATGGCCTAATCGATATCTACAGGGTACAACATACACGGTGCAAGGTGCAACATCCGTCTGAAATGGCGAAACAGCGTCGTACGACTTTTTGAAATGCGTTCATGGATTTGAAACGAAACGGTACCGTGGTGCACCACTCTCCTGCGATGGTAACTCAAAGACCAGCCCCGGTAATCCCGTTTTGCCGTAAAAATCCACGTGTCGAAAAAACGAAGGGTAAAAACTTCCGAGACACAATTGAGATTCGGATTGTCTCTTTTGGGCATTATACAATCCATTGAAGGCAAAAAGCTATCAGAGCCGTAGAACTCACTGAGGCCTTCGTTATGACTGGTGATGGCTCCCGTAACTCTAAACGAGCTTGAAGTTATGGCCGTCCGAATAATCGATATCTATAGGGTGCAACATCCACGGTGCATGGTGCAATATCCGTCCGAAATGGCGAAACAGTGTCATACGACCTTTTGAAATGCGTGCAAGGATTTGAAATGGAACGGTACCATGGCGCACCACTCTCCAGCGATGGTAAATCGAAGATCAGCCTTGGTAATCCCGTTTTAACGTAAAAATCGACGAGTCGAAAAAACGAAGGGTAAAAAACTTCCGAGACCCGATTGAGATTCGGATAGTCTTTTTTGGGCATTTTACAATCCATTGATGGCTGAAAGCATTCAGAGCCGTAGAACTCACTGAAGCCTTCGTTTTGACTGGTTATGGCTCCCGTAACTCTAAGCAAGCCAGAAGTTATGGCCGTCCGAATAATCGATATCTACAGGGTGCAACATCCACGGTGCAAGGTGCAACATCCGTCCGAAATGGCGAAACAGTGTCGTACGACTTTTTGAAATGCGTACATGGATTTGAAACGGAACGGTACCATGGCGCACCACTCTCCAGCGATGGTAAATCGAATACCGGCCACGGTAATCCCGTTTTACCGTAAAAATACATGTGTCGAAAAAACGAAGGTTCAAAAACTTCCTAAACCCGATTGAGATTCGGACAGTCTTTTTTGGGAATTAAACAATCCATTGACGGCTGAAAGCTGTCAAAGCCATAGAACTCAGTGAGGCCTTCGTTTTGACAGGCTATGGCTCCCATAACTCTAAACGGGCCAGAACTTATGGCCGTCCGAATAATCGATATCTACAGGGTGCAACATCCACGGTGCAAGGTGCAACATCCGTCCGAAATGGCGAAACAGTGTCGTACGACTTTTTGAAATGCGTGCATAGATTTGAAACAGAATGGTACCATGATGCACCACTCTCCAGCGATGGTAAATCGAAGACCAGCCACGGTAATCCAGTTTCACCGTAAAAATCCACGTGTCGATAAAATGAAGGGTAAAAAACTTTCGAGACCCGATTGAGATTCAGATAGTCTTTTTTGGGCATTATACAATCCATTGACGGCTGAAAGCTTTCAGAGCCATAGAACTCACCGAGGGCTTCGTTTTGACTGGTTATGGCTCCCTTAACTCTAAACGAGCCAGAAGTTATGGCCGTCCGAATAATCGATATCTACATGGTGCAACATCCACGGTGCAAGGTGCAACATCCGTTCGAAATGGCGAAACAGTGTCGTACGACTTTTTGAAATGCATGCATGGATTTGAAACGGAATGGTACCATGGTGCACCACTCTCCAGCTATGCTAAATCGAAGACCAGCCACGGTAATCCTATTTTACCGTAAAAATCCACGTGTCGAAAAAACGAAGGGTAAAAAACTTCCGAGACCCAATTGAGATTCGGATAGTATTTTTTGGGTATTAAACAATCCATTGACGCCCGAAATCTGTCAGAGCCGTAGAACTCACTGAGGCCTTCGTTTTGATAGGTTATGGCTCCCGTAACTCTAAACGAGCTAGAAGTTATGGCCGTCCGAATAATCGATATCTACAGGGTGCAACATCCACGGTGCAAGATGCAACATCCGTCCGAAATGGCGAAACAGCGTCGTACGACTTTTTGAAATGCGCGCATGGATTTGAAACGGAACGATACCATGGTGCACCACTCTCCAGCGATGGTAAATCGAAGACCAGCCACGGTAATCCCGTTTTACCGTAAAAATCCACGTGTCGAAAAAACGAAGGGTGAAAAACTTCCTAGACCTGATTGAGATTCGGATAGTCTTTTTTGGGCATTAAGCAATCCATTGACGGCTGAAAACTGTCAGAGCCATAGAACTCACTAAGGCCTTCGTTTTGATAAGTTATGGCTCCCGTAACTATAAACGAGCTAGAAGTTATGGCCGTCCGAATAATCGATATCTACAGGGTGCAACATCCACGGTGCAAGATGCAACATCCGTCCGAAATGGCGAAACAGTGTCGTACGACTTTTTGAAATGGGTGCATAGATTTGAAACGGAACGGTACCATGGTGCACCACTCTCCGACGATGGTAAATCGAAGACCAGCCACGGTAATCCAGTTTTGCCGTAAAAATCTACGTGTCGAAAAAACGAAGGGTAAAAAACTTCCGAGACCCGATTGAAATTCGGATAGTCATTTTTGGGCATTATACAATCTATTGACGGTTGAAAGCTGTCGGAGCCGTAGAACTCACCAAAGGCTTCGTTTTGACTGGTTATGGCTCTCTTAACTCTAAACGAGCCGGAAGTTATGGCCGTCCGAATAATCGATATCTACATGATGCAGCATCCACGCTGCAAAGTGCAACATCCGTCCGAAATGGCGAAACAGTATCGTACGACTTTTTGAAATGCGTGCATGGATTTGAAACGGAACGGTACCATGGTGCACCACTTTCCAGCGATGGTAAATCGAAAAACAGCCACGGTAATCCCATTTTAGCGTAAAAATCCACATGTCTAAAAACGAAGGGTAAAAAACTTCCGAGACCTGATTGAGATTCGGATAGTCTGTTTTGGGCATTAAACAATCCATAGACGGCTGAAAGCTGTCAGAGCCGTAGAACTCACTGAGGCCTTCGTTTTGACAGGTTATGGCTCCCGTAACTCTAAACGAGCCAGAAGTTATGGCCGTCCGAATAATCGATATCTATAGTGTGCAACATCCACGGTGCAAGATGCAACATCCGTCCGAAATGGAGAAACAGCGTTGTACGTCTTTTTGAAATGCGCGTATGGATTTGAAACGGAACGATACCATGGTGCAACACTCTCCAGTGATGGTAAATCGAAGAGCAGCAGCGGTAATCCAGTTTTACCGTAAAAATCCACGTGTCGATAAAACGAAGAGTAAAAATCTTCCGAGACCTGATTGAGATTTGGATAGTCTTTTTTGGGCATTATACAATCCATTGAAGGCTAAAAGCTATCACAGCCGTAGAACTCACCGAGGGCTTCGTTTTGACTGGTTATGGCTCCCTTAACTCTAAACGAGACAGAAGTTATGGCCGTCCGAATAATCGATATCTATATGGTGCAACATCCACGGTGCAAGGTGCAACATCTGTTCGAAATGTCGAAAAAGTGTCGTACGACTTTTTGCAATGCGTGCATGGATTTGAAACGGAATGGTACCATGGTGCAACACTCTCCAGCGATGCTAAATCGAAGACCAGCCACGGTAATCCCATTTTACCGTAAAAATCCACGTGTCGAAAAAACGAAGGGTAAAAAACTTCCGAGACCCGATTGAGATTGGGATAGTCTTTTTTGGGCATTAAACAATCCACTGACGGCTGAAAGCGGTCAGAGCCGTAGAACTCACTGAGGCCTTCGTTTTGACAGGTTATGGCTCCCGTAACTCTAAACGAGATAGAAGTTATGGCCGTCCGAATAATCGATATCTACCGGGTGCAACATCCACGATGCAAGATGCAACATCCGTCCGAAATGGCGAAACAGCAACGTACTACTTTTTGAAATGCGTGCATGGATTTGAAACGGAACGGTACCATGGTGCACCACTCTCCAGCGATGGTAAATCGAAGACCAGCCACGGTTGTCCCGTTTTACCGTAAAAATCCATGTGTCGAAAAAACGAAGGGTAAAAAACTTCCTAGACCCGATTGAGATTCGGATAGTCTTTTTTGGGCATTATACAATCCATTGACGGTTGAAAGCTATCAGAGCCATAGAACTCTCCCGTAACTCTAAACGAGCCAGAAGTTATGGCCGTCCGAATAATCGATATCTATAGGGTGCAACATCCTTCTGAAATGGCGAAACAGTGTCGTACGACTTTTTGAAATGTGTGCATAGATTTGAAACGGAACGGTACCCTGGTGCACCACTCTCCAGCGATGGTAAATCGAAGACCAGCCACGGTAATCCAGTTTTACCATAAAAATTTACGTGTCGAAAATACGAAGGGTAAAAAACTTCCGAGACCCGATTGAGATTCGGATAGTCTTTTTTGGGCATTATACAATCCATTGATGGCTGAAAGCTGTCAGAGCCGTAGAATCACCGAGGGCTTCGTTTTGACTGGTTATGGCTCCCTTAACTCTAAACGAGCCAGAAGTTATGGCCGTCCGAATAATCGATATCTACATGGTGCAACATCCACGGTGCAAGGTGCAACATCCAATCGAAATGGCGAAACAGTGTCGTACGACTTTTTGAAATGCGTGCATGGATTTGAAACGGAACGGTACCATCGTGCACCACTCTCCAGCGATGCTAAATCGAAGACCAGCCACGGTAATCCCATTTTACCGTAAAAATCCACGTGTCGAAAAAACGAAGGGTAAAAAACTTCCGAGACCCGATGGAGATTCGGATAGTCTTTTTTGGCCATTAAACCGTCCATTGACGGCTGAAAGCTGTCAAAGCCGTAGAACTCACCGAGTCCTTCGTTTTGACAGGTTACGGCTCCCGTAACTCTAAACGAGCTAGAAGTTATGGCCGTCCGAATAATCGATATCTACAGGGTGCAACATCCACGGTGCAAGATGCAACATCCGTCCGAAATGGCGAAACAGCGTCGTACGACTTTTTGAAATTCGCACATGGATTTGAAACGGAACAGTACCATGGTGCACCACTCTCCAGCGATGGTAAATCGAAGACCAGCCACGGTAATCCCGTTTTACCGTAAAAATCCATGTGTCGAAAAAACGAAGGGTAAAAAACTTCCTAGACCCGATTGAGATTCGGATAGTCTTTTTTAATCATTATACAATCCATTGACGGTTGAAAGCTGTCAGAGCCATAGAACTCACTGAGGCCTTCGTTTTGACAGGTTATGGCTCCCATAACTCTAAACGAGCCAGAAGTTATGGCCGTCCGGATAATCGATATCTACAGGGTGTAACATCCATGGTGCATGGTGCAACATCCGTCCGAAATGGCGAAAGAGTGTCGTACGACTTTTTGAAATGCGTGCATAGATTTGAAACAGAACGGTACCATGGTGCACCACTCTCCAGCGATGGTAAATCGATGACCAGCCACGGTAATACGGTTTTACCGTAAAAATCAACGTGTCGATAAAACGAAGGGTAAAAAACTTCCGAGACCGATTGAGATTCGGATAGTCTTTTATGGGCATTATACAATCTATTGACGGCTGAAAGCTGTCAGAGCCGTAGAACTCACTGAGGTCTTCGTTTTGACTGGTTATGGCTCCCTTAACTCTAAACGTGCCAGAAGTTATGGTCGTCCGAATAATCGATATATAAATGGTGCAACATCCACGGTGCAAGGTGCAACATCCGTCCGAAATGGTGAAACAGTGTCGTACGACTTTTTGAAATGCGTGCATGGATTTGAAACGGAACAGTACCATGGTGCACCACTCTCCAGCGATGGTAAATCGAAGACCAGCCACGTTAATCCCATTTTACCGTAAAAATCCACGTGTCGAAAAAACGAAGGGTAAAAAACTTCCGAGACCCGATTGAGATTCGGATAGTCTTTTTTGGGCATTATACAATCCATTGATGGCTGAAAGCTGTCATAGCCGTAGAAATCACCAAGGGCTTTGTTTTGACTTGTTATGGCTCCCCTAACTCTAAACGAGCCAGAAGTTATGGCCGTCCGAATAATCGATATCTACATGGTGCAACATCCACGGTGCAAGGTGCAACATCCGTCCGAAATGGCGAAACAGTGTCGTACGACTTTTGAAATGCGTGCATGGATTTGAAACGGAACGGTACCATGGTGCACCACTCTCCAGCGATGGTAAATCGAAGATCAGCCACGGTAATCCCATTTTACCGTAAAAATCCACGTGTCGAAAAAACGAAGGGTAAAAAACTTCCGAGACCCGATTGAGATTCGGATAGTCTTTTTTGGGCATTAAACAATCCATTGATGACTGAAAGCTGTCAGAGCCGTAGAACTCACTAAGGCCTTCGTTTTGACAGGTTATGGCTCCCGTAACTCTAAACGAGCCAGAAGTTATGGCCGTCCGAATAATCGATATCTACAGTGTGCAACATCCACGGTGCAAGATGCAACATCCGTCCGAAATGGCGAAACAGCGTCGTACGACTTTTTGAAATGCGCGCATGGATTTGAAACGGAACGGTAACATGGTGCACCACTCTCCAACGATGGTAAATCGAAGATCAACCACGGTAATCCCGTTTTACCGTAAAAATCCATGTGTTAAAAAACATGAAGGGTAAAAAACTACCTAGACCTGATTGAGATTCAGATATTCTTTTTTGGGCATTATACAATCCATTGACGGCAGAAAGCTGTCAGAGCCGTAGAACTCACTGAGGCCTTCGTTTTGACTGGTTATGGCTCCCGTAACACTAAACGAGCCAGAAGTTATGGTCGTCCAAATAATCGATATCTACAGGGTGCAACATACATGGTGCAAGGTGCAACATCCGTCCGTAATGACGCAACAGCGTCGTACGACTTTTTGTAATGCGTGCATGGATTTGAAACGAAACGGTACCATGGTGCACCACTCTCCAGCGACGGTAAATCAAAGACCAGCCACGGTAATCCCGTTTTACCGTAAAAATCCACGTGTCGATAAACGAAGGGTACAATACTTCCGAGACCAGATTAAGATTCGGATAGTCTTTTTTGGGCATTATACAATCCATTGATGGCTGAAAGCTGTCAGAGCCGTAGAACTCACTGAGGCCTTCGTGTTGACTGGTTATGGCTCCCGTAACTCTAAAGGAGCCAGAAGTTATGGCCATCTGAATAATCGATATCTACACGGTGCAACATCCACGGTACAAGGTGCAACATCCGTCCGAAATGGCGAAACAGTGTCCTACGACTTTTTAAAATGCGTGCAGGGATTTGAAATGGAACGGTACCATGGTGCACCACTCTCCAGCGATGGTAAATCGAAGACCTTCCACGGTAATACAGTTTTACCGTAAAAATCCACGTGTCGATAAAACGAAGGGTAAAAAATTTCCGAGACCCGATTGAGATTCGGATATTCTTTTTTGGGCATTATACAATCCATTGACGGCTAAAAGCTATTAGAGCCGTAGAACTCACCGAGATCTTCGTTTTGACAGGTTATGGCTCCGTTAACTCTAAATGAGCCAGAAGTTGTGGCCGTTCGAATAATCGATATCTACATGTTGCAACATCCACGGTGCAAGGTGCAACATCCGTTCGAAATGGCGAAACAGTGTCGTACGACTTTTTGAAATGCGTGCATGGATTTGAAACGGAACAGTACCATGGTGCACCACTCTCCAGCGATGGTAAATCGAAGACCAGCCACGGTAATATCATTTTACCGTAAAACTCCACGTGTCGAAAAAACGAAGGGTAAAAAACTTCCGAGACCCGATTGAGATTCAGATAGTCTTTTTTGGGCATTATACAATCCATTAACGGCTGAAAGCTGTCAGAGCCGTAGAACTCACTGAGGCCTTCTTTTTGACTGGTTATGCCTCCCTTAACTCTAAACGAGCCAGATGTTATGGCCGTCAGAATAATCGATATCTACAAGGTGCAACATCCACGGTGCAAGGTGCAACATCTGTCCGAAATGGCGAAACAGTGTCGTATGACCTTTTGAAATGCGTGCATGGATTTGAAATGGAACGGTACCATGGTGCACCACTCTCCAGCGATGGTAAATCGAAGACCAGCCACGGTAATCCCGTTTTACCGTAAAAATCCACGTGTCGAAAAAACGAAGGGTAAAAAACTTCCTAGACCCGATTGAGATTCGGATAGTCTTTTTTGGTGATTAAACAATCCATTGACTGCTGAAAGCTGTCAGAGCCGTAGAACTCACCGAGGCCTTCGTTTTGACAGGTTATGGCTCCTATAACTCTAAACGAGCAAGAAGTTATGGTCGTCCGAATAATCGATATCTACAGGGTGCAACATCCACGGAGCAAGGTGCAACATCCGTCCGAAAGGGCAAAACAGTGTCGTACGACTTTTTGAAATGCGTGCATGGATTTGAAATGGAACGGTACCATGGTGCACCACTCTCCAGCGTTGGTAAATCGAAAACCAGCCATGGTAATCCCGTTTTACCGTAAAAATCCACGTGTCGAAAAAACGAAGGGTAAAAACTTCCGAGACCCCATTGAGATTCGGATAGACTTTTTTGGGCATTATACAATCCATTGATGGCTTAAAGCTGTCAGAGCCGTGAAATCACTGAGGCCTTCGTTTTGACTGGTTATGGCTCCCTTAACTCTAAACGAGCCAGAAGTTATGGCCGTCCGAATAATCGAAATCTACAGGGTGCAACATCCACGGTGCAAGGTGCAACATCCGTCCGAAATGGAGAAACAGCGTCGTACGACTTTTTGAAATGCGTGCATGGATTTGAAACGGAACGGTACCATGGTGTACCACTCTCCAGCGATGGTAAATCGAAGACCAGCCACGGTAATCCCGTTTTACCGTAAAAATCCACGTGTCGAAAAAACGAACGGGTAAAAAACTTCCGAGACCCGATTGAGATTCGGATAGTCTTTTTTGGGCATTATACAATCCATTGACGGGTGAAAGCTGTCAGAGCCATAGAACTCACTGAGGCCTTCGTTTTGACAGGTTATGGCTCCCGTAGCTCTAAACGAGCCAGCAGTTATGGCCGTCCGAATAATCGATATCTACAGTGTGCAACATCCACGGTGCAAGATGCAACTTCCGTCCGAAATGGCGAAACAGCGTCGTACGATTTTTTGAAATGTGTGCGTGGATTTGAAATGAAACGGTACCATGGTGCACCACTCTCCAGCGATGGTAAATCGAAGACCAGCCACGGTAATCCTATTTTACTGTAAAAATCCACGTGTCGAAAAAATGAAGGGTAAAAAACTTCCGAGACACGATTGAGATTCGGAAAGTCTTTTTTGGGGATTATACAATCCATTGAAGGCTGAAAGCTGTCAGAACTGTAGAACTCACTGAGGCCTTCGTTATGACTGGTTATGGCTCCCGTAACTCTAAACGAGCCAGAAGTTATGGCCGTCCGAATAATCGATATCTACAGGGTGCAACATCCACGGTGCAAGTTGCAATATCCGTCCGAAATGGCGAAATAGCGTCGTACGACTTTTTGAAATGCACGCATGGATTTGAAATGGAACGATACCATGATGCACCACTATCCAGCGATGGTAAATCGAAGACCAGCCATGGTAATCCCGTTTTACCGTAAAAATCCACGTGTCGTAAAAACGAAGGGTTCAAAACTTCCGAGACCCGATTGAGATTCGGATAGTCTTTTTTGGGCATTATACAATCCATTGACGGCTGAAAGCTGTCAGAGCCGTAGAACTCACCGACGCCTTCGTTAGACAGGTTATGGCTCCCGTTACTCTAAACGAGCCAGAAGTTATGGCCGTCCGAATAATCGATATCTATAGGGTGCAACATCCACGGAGCAAGGTGCAACATCCGTCCGAAATGGCGAAACAGTGTCGTACGACCTTTTGAAATGCGTGCATGGATTTGAAACGGAACGGTACCATGGTGCACCACTCTCCAGCAATGGAAAATTAAAGACCAGCCACGGTAATCCAGTTTTACCGTAAAAATCCACGGGTCAAAAAAACGAAGGGTAAAAAACTTCAGAGGCCCGGTTGAGATTCGGATAGTCTTTTTTGGGCATTATACAATCCATTGACGGCTGAAAGCTGTCAGAGCCGTAGAACTCACTGATGCCTTCGTTTTGACTGGTTATGGCTCCCTTAACTCTAAACGAGCCAAAAGTTATGGTCGTCCGAATAATCGATATCTACAGGGTGCAACATCTACGGTGCAAGGTGCAACATCTGTCCGAAATGGCGAAACAGCGTCGTACGAATTTTTGAAATGCGTGCATGGATTTGAAACGGAACGGTACCATGGTGCACCACTCTCCAGCGATGGTAAATCGAAGACCAGCCACGGTAATCCAGTTTTATCGTAAAAATCCACGTGTCGAAAAAACGAAGGGTAAAAAACTTCCTAGTCCCGATTGAGATTCAGATAGTCTTTTTCGAGCATTATACAATCCATTGATGGATGAAAGCTGTCAGAGCCGTAGAACTCACTTTGACCTTCGTTTTGACAGGTTACGGCTCCCGTAACTCTAAACGAGCCAGAAGTTATGGCCGTCCGAATAATCGACATCTACAGGGGGCAACATCCTCGGTGCAAGATGCAACATCCGTCTGAAATGGCGAAACAGCGTCATACGACTTTTTGAAATGCGTGCATGGATTTGAAACGAAACGGTACCATGGTGCACCACTCTCCAGCGATGGTAAATTGAAGACCAGCCACGGTAATCCCGTTTTACCGTAAAAATCCACGTGTCGAAAAAACGAAGGGTAAAAAACTTCATGGACCCGATTGAGATTCGGATAGTCTTCTTTGGGCATTAAACAATCCATTGACGGCTGAAAGCTATCAGAGCCGTAGAACTCACTGAGGCCTTCGTTTTGACAGGTTATGACTCCGCTAACTCTAAACGAGCCAGAAGTTATGGTCGTCCGAATAATCGATATCTAAAGTGTGCAACATCCACGGTGCAAGGTGCAACATCCGTCCGAGATGGCGAAACAGCGTCGTTCGACTTTTTGAAATGCGCGGATGGATTTGAAACGGAACGGTACCATGGTGCACCACTCTCAAGAGATGGTAAATCGAAGACCAACCACGGTAATCCAGTTTTACCGTAAAAATCCACGTGTCGAAAAAACGAAGGGTAAAAAACTTCCGAGACCCGATTGAGATTCGGATAGTCTTTTTTGGGCATTAAACAATCCATTGACGGCTGAAAGCTGTCAGAGCCGTAGAACTCACTGAGGCCTTCGTTTTGACAGGTTACGGCTCCCGTAACTCCAAACGAGCCAGAAGTTTTGGCCGTCCGAATAATCGATATCTACAGTGTGCAACATCCACGGTGCAAGATGCAACACTCGTCCAAAATGGAGAAACAGCTTCGTAGGACTTTTTGAAATGCGCGCGTGGATTTGAAACGAAACGGTACCATGGTGCACCACTCTCCAGCGATCGTAAATTAAAGACCAGCCACGGTAATCTCGTTTTACCGTAAAAGTCCACGTATCGGAAAAACGAAGGGTAAAAAACTTCCGTGACACGATTGAGATTCATATAGTCTTTTTTGGGCATTATACAACCCATTGAAGGCTGAAAGCTGTCAGAGCCGTAGAACTCACTGAGGCTTTCGTTTTGACAGGTTATGGCTCCCGTAACTCTAAACGAGCCAGAAGTTATGGCCGTTCGAATAATCGATATCTACAGGGTGCAACATCCACGGCGCAAGGTGCAACATCCGTCCGAAATGGAGAAACAGTGTCGTACGACCTTTTGAAATGCGTGCATGGATTTGAAACGGAACAGTACCATGGTGCACCACTCTCTAGCGATGATAAATCGAAGACCAGTCACGGTAATCCCGTTTTACCGTAAAAATCCACGTGTCGAAAAAACGACGGGTAAAAAACTTCCGAGACCCGATTGTGATTCGATTGTCTTTTTTGGGCATTATACAACCCATTGACGGCTGAAAGCTGTCAGAGCCGTAGAACTCACCGAGGCCTTTGTTTTGACTGGTTATGGCTTCCTTAACTCTAAACGAGCCAGAAGTTATGGCCGTCCGAATAATCGATATCTACATGGTGCAACATCCACGGTGCAAGGTGCAACATCCGTCCGAAATGGCGAAACAGTGTCGTATGACTTTTTGAAATGCGTGCATGGATTTGAAACGGAACGGTGCCATGGGTGCATCACTCTCCAGTGATGGTAAATCAAACACCAGCCACGGTAATCCCGTTTTACCGTAAAAATCCACGTGTCAAAAAACGAAGGGTAAAAAACTTCCTGGACCCGATTGAGATTCGGATAGTCTTCTTGGGCATTAAACAATCCATTGACGGCTGAAAGCTGTCAGAGCCGTAGAACTCACTGAGCCCTTCTTTTTGACAGGTTATGACTCCGCTAACTCTAAACGAGCCAGAAGTTATGGTCGTCCGAATAATCGATATCTAAAGGGCGCAACATCCACGGTGCAAGGTGCAACATCCGTCCGAAATGGCGAAACAGCGTCGTTCGACTTTTTGAAATGCGCGCATGGATTTGAAACGGAACGGTACCATGGTGCACAACTCTCAAGAGATGGTAAATCGAAGATCAACCACGGTAATCCTGTTTTACCGTAAAAATCCACGTGTCGAAAAAACGAAGGGGAAAAAACTTCCGAGACCCAATTGAGATTCGGATAGTCTTTTTTGGGCATTAAACAATCCATTGACGGCTGAAAGCTGTCAGAGCCGTAGAACTCACTGAGGCCTTCGTTTTGACAGGTTACGGCTCCCGTAACTCCAAACGAGCCAGAAGTTTTGGCCGTCCGAATAATCGATATCTATAGTGTGCAACATCCACGGTGCAAGATGCAACATTTGTCCGAAATGGAGAAACAGCGTCGTAGGTCTTTTTGAAATGCGCGCATGGATTTGAAATGAAACGGTACCATGGTGCACCACTCTCCAGCGATCGTAAATTGAAGACCAGCGACGGTAATCTCGTTTTACCGTAAAAGTCCACGTATCGGAAAAACGAAGGGTAAAAAACTTCCGTGACACGATTGAGATTCGTATAGTCTTTTTTCGGCATTATACAACCCATTGAAGGCTGAAAGCTGTCAGAGCCGTAGAACTCACTGAGGCTTTCGTTTTGACAGGTTATGGCTCCCGTAACTCTAAACGAGCCAGAAGTTATGGCCGTTCGAATAATCGATATCTACAGGGTGTAACATCCACGGCGCAAGGTGCAACATCCGTCCGAAATGGCGAAACAGTGTCGTACGACCTTTTGAAATGCGTGCATGGATTTGAAACGGAACAGTACCATGGTGCACCACTCTCTAGCGATGATAAATCGAAGACCAGTCACGGTAATCCCGTTTTACCGTAAAAATCCACGTGTCGAAAAAACGAAGGGTAAAAAACTTCCGAGACCCGATTGTGATTCGATAGTCTTTTTTGGGCATTATGCAACCCATTGACGGCTGAAAGCTGTCAGAGCCGTAGAACTCACTGAGGCCTTCGTTTTGACTGGTTATGGCTCCCTTAACTCTAAACGAGCCTGAAGTTATGGCCGTCCGAATAATCGATATCTACATGGTGCAACATCCACGGTGCAAGGTGCAACATCCGTCCGAAATGGCGAAACAGTGTCGTATGACTTTTTGAAATGCGTGCATGGATTTGAAACGGAACGGTGCCATGGGTGCACCACTCTCCAGCGATGGTAAATCGAACACCAGCCACGGTAATCCCGTTTTACCGTAAAAATCCACGTGTCAAAAAAACGAAGGGTAAAGAACTTCCTGGACCCGATTGAGATTCGGATAGTCTTCTTTGGGCATTAAACAATCCATTGACGGCTGAAAGCTATCAGTGCCGTAGAACTCACTGAGCCCTTCGTTTTGACAGGTTATGACTCCGCTAACTCTAAACGAGCCAGAAGTTATGGTCGTCCGAATAATCGATATCTAAAGGGTGCAACATCCACGGTGCAAGGTGCAACATCCGTCCGAAATGGCGAAACAGCGTCGTTTGACTTTTTGAAATGCGCGCATGGATTTGAAACGGAACGGTACCATGGTGCACCACTCTCCAGAGATGGTAAATCGAAGACCAACCACGGTAATCCAGTTTTACCGTAAAAATCCACGTGTCGAAAAAACGAAGGGTAAAAAACTTCCGAGACCCGATTGAGATTCGGATAGTCTTTTTTGGGCATTAAGCAATCCATTGACGGCTGAAAGCTATCAGAGCCGTAGAACTCACTGAGGCCTTCGTTTTGACAGGTTATGGCTCCCGTAACTCTAAACGAACCAGAAGTTATGGCCGTCCAAATAATCGATATCTTTAGGGTGCAACATACACGGTGCAAGGTGCAACATCCGTCCGAAATGGCGAAATAGCGTCGTACGACTTTTTGAAATGCGTGCATGGATTTGAAACGAAATGGTACCATGGTACACCACTCTCCAGAGATGGTAAATCGAAGACCAGCCACGGTAATCCCGTTTTACCGTAAAAATCCACGTGTCGAAAAAATGAAGGGTAAAAAACTTCCGAGACCCGATTGAGATTCGGATAGTCTTTTTAGGGCATTATACAATCCATTCACGGTTGAAAGCTTTCAGAGCCGTAGAACTCACTGAGGCCTTCGTTTTGACTGGTTATGGCTCCCTTAACTCTAAACGAGGCAGAAGTTATAGTCGTCTGAATAATCGATATCTGCATGGTGCATCATCCACGGTGCAAGGGGCAACATACGTCCGAAATGCCGAAACAGTGTCGTACGACTTTTTGAAATGTGTGCATGAATTTGAAATGGAACGGTACCATGGTGCACCACTCTCCAGCGATGGTAAATCGAAGACCAGCCACGGTAATCCCGTTTTACCGTAAAAATCCACGTGTCGAAAAAACGAAGGTTAAAAAACTTCCTAGACCCGATTGAGATTCGTATAGTCTTTTTTGGGCATTAAACAATCCATTGACGAATGAAAGCTGTCAGAGCCGTAGATCTCACTGAGGACTTCGTTTTGACAGGTTATGGCTCCTGTAACTCTAAACGAGCCAAAAGTTATGGCCGTCCGAATAATCAATATCTATAGGGTGCAACATCCACCGAGCAAGGTGCAACATCCGTCCGAAATGGCAAAACAGTGTCGTACGACTTTTTGAAATGCGTGCATGGATTTGAAACGGAACGGTACCATGGTGCACCACTCTCCAGCGATGGTAAATCGAAGACCAGCCACGGTAATCCCGTTTTACCGTAAAAACCCACGTGTCGAAAAAACGAAGGTTAAAAAACTTCCAAGCCCCGATTGAGATTCGGATAGTCTTTTTTAGGCATTATACAATCCATTGACGGCTGAACGCTGTGAGAGCCGTAGAACTCACTGAGGGCTTCGTTTTGACTGGTTATGGCTCCCTTAGCTCTAAACGAGCCAGAAGTTATGGCCGTCCGAATAATCGATATCTACAGGGTGCAACATCCGTCCAAAATGGCGAAACAACGTCGTACGACTTTTTGAAATGCGTGCATGGATTTGGAACGGAACGGTACCATGGTGCACCACTCTCCAGTGATGGTAAATCGAAGGCCAGTCACGGTAATCCCGTTTAACTGTAAAAATCCACGTGTCGAAAAAACGAAGGGTAAAAAACTTCCGAGACCCGATTGAGATTCGGATAGTCTTTTTTGGGAATTATACAATCCATTGACGGCTGAAAGCCGTCAGAGCCGTAGAACTCAACGAGGCCTTCGTTTTGACAGGTTATGGCTCGCGTAACTCTAAACGAGCCAGAAGTTATGGCTGTCCGAATAATCGATATCTACAGTGTGCAACATCCACGATGCAAGATGCAACATCCGTCCGAAATGGCGAAACAGCGCCGTACGACTTTTTGAAATGCGTGCATGGATTTGAAACGAAAAGGTACCATGGTGCACCACTCTCCAGCGATGGTAAATCGAAGATCAGCCACGGTAATCCTGTTATACCGTAAAAATCCACGTGTCGAAAAAAAGAAGGGTAAAAAACTTCCGAGACATGATTGAGATTCAGATAGTCTTTTTTGGGCATTATACAATCCATTGAAGGCTAAAAGCTGTCAGAGCCGTAGAACTCACTGAGGCCTTCGTTATGACTAGTTATGGCTCCCGTAACTCCAAACGAGCCAGAAGTTATGGCCGTCCGAATAATCGATATCTACAGGGTGCAACATCCACGGTGCAAGGTGCAATAACCCGTCCGAATTGGCGAAACATTGTCGTACGACTTTTTGAAATGCGTGCATGGATTTGACACGGAACGGTACCATTGTGCACCACTCTCCAGCTATGGTAAATCGAAGACCAGCCACGGTAATCCCGTTTTACCGTAAAAATCCACGTGTCGAAAAAACGAAGGGTAAAAAACTTCCGAGACCCGATTGAGATTCGGATAGTCTTTTTTGGGCATTAAACAATCCATTGATGGCTGAAAGCTGTCAAAGCCGTAGATCTCACCGAGGCCTTCGTTTTGACAGGTTACGGCTCCCGTAACTCCAAACGAGCCAGAAGTTTTGGCCGTCCGAATAATCGATATCTACGGTGTGCAACATCCACGGTGCAAGATGCAACATTCGTCCGAAATGGAGAAACAGCGTCGTACGACTTTTTGAAATGGGCGCATGGATTTGAAACGCAAACGGTACCATGGTGCACCACTCTTCAGCGATCGTAAATCGAAGACCAGCCACGGTAATCCCGTTTTACCGTAAAAATCCACGTGTCGAAAAAACGAAGGGTAAAAAATTTCCGAGACCCTATTAAGATTCGGATAGTCCTTTTTGGGCATTATACAATCCATCGACGATTGAAAGCTTTCAGAAGCCGTAGAACTCACTGAGGCCTTCGTTTTGACTGGTTATGGCTCCCTTAACTCTAAACGAGCCAGAAGTTTTGGCCGTCCGAATAATCGATATCTGCATGGTGCAACATCCACGGTGCATGGTGCAACATCCGTCCGAAATGGCGAAACAGTGTCGTACGGCTTTTTGAAATGCGTGCATGGATTTGAAATGGAAGGGTACCATGGTGCACCACTCTCCAGCGATGGTAAATCGAAGACCAGCCACAGTAATCCCATTTTACCGGAAAAATTCCACGTGTCGAAAAAACGAAGGGTAAAAAACTTCCTAGACTCGATTGAGATTCGGATAGTCTTTTTTGCGCATTAAACAATCCATTGATGACTGAAAGCTGTCAGAGCCGTAGAACTCACCGAGGCCTTCGTTTTGACAGGTTATGGCTCTTGTAACTCTAAATGAGCCAGAAGTTATGGCCGTCCGAATAATCGATATCTACAGGGTGCAACATCCACAGAGCAAGGTGCAACATCCGTCCGTAATGGCGAAACAGTGTCGTACGACTTTTTGAAATGCGTGAATGGATTTGAAATGGAACGGTACCATGGTGCACCACTCTCCAATGATGGTAAATCGAAGACCAGCCACGGTAATCCCGTTTTACTGTAAAAATCCACGTGTCGAAAAGACGAAGGGTAAAAAACTTTCGAGACACGATTGAGATTCGGATAGTCTTTTTTGGGCATTATACAATTCATTGACGGCTGAAAGTTGTCAGAGCCGTAGAACTCACCGAGGCCTTTGTTTTGACTGGTTATGGATCCCTTAACTCTAAACGAGCCAGAAGTTATGGCCGTCCGAATAATCGATATCTACAGGGTGCAACATCCACGGTGCAAGGTGCAACATCCGACCGAAATGGAGAAACAGCGTCGTACGACTTTTTGAAATGCGTGCATGGATTTGAAACGAAACGGTACCATGTTCCACCACTCTCCAGCGATAGTATATCGAAGACCAGCCACGGTAATTCCGTTTTACCGTAAAAATCCACGTGTCGAAAAAACGAAGGGTAAAAAACTTCCAAGTCCCGATTGAGATTCGGATAGTCTTTTTTGGGCATTATAAATCCATTGACGGCTGAAAGCGGTCAGAGCCGTAGAACTCACTGAATCCTTCGTTATGACTGGTTATGGCTCCTGTAACTCTAAACGAGCCAGAAGTTATGGCCGTCCGAATAATCGATATCTACAGGGTGCAACATCCACGGTGCAAGGTGCAATATCCGCCCGAAATGGTGAAACATGTCGTACGACTTTTTGAAATGCGTGCATGGATTTGAAACGGAACGGTACCATGGTGCACCAATCTCCAGCTATGGTAAATCGAAGACCAGCCACGGTAATCCCGTTTTACCGTAAAAATCCATGTGTCGAAAAAACGAAGGGTAAAAAACTTCCGAGACCCGATTGAGATTCGGATAGTCTTTTTTGGGCATTATACAATCCATTGACGGCTGAAAGCTGTCAGACCCGTAGAACTCACTGAGGCCTTTATTTTGGCAGGTTATGTCTCCCGTAACTCTAAACGAGCCAGAAGTTATGGCCTTCCAAATAATCGATATCTACAGGGTGCAACATATACGGTGCAAGGTGCCACATCCGTCCGAAATGGCGAAACAGCGTCGTAGGACTTTTTGAAATGCGTGCATGGATTTGAAACAAAATGGTACCATGGTACACCACTCTCCAGCGATGGTAATCGAAGACCAGCCACGGTAATCCCGTTTTACCGTAAAAATCCACGTGTCGAAAAAACGAAGGGTAAAAAACTTCCGAGACCCGATTGAAATTCGGGTAGTCTTTTTTGGGCATTATACAAGCCATTGACGGCTGAAAGCTTTCAGAGCCGTAGAACTCACTGAAGCCTTCGTTTTGACTGGTTATGGCTCCCTTAACACTAAATGAGCCAGAAGTTATGGCTGTCCGAATAATCGATATCTGCATGGTGCAACATCCACGGTGCAAGGTGCAACATCCGTCCGAAATGGCGAAACAATGTCGTACGTTTTTTTGAAATGCGTGCATGGATTTGAAATGGAACGGTACCATGGTGCACCACTCTCCAGCGATGGTAAATCGAAGACCAGCCACGGTAATCCCGTTTAACCGTAAAAATCCACGTGTCGAAAAAACGAAGCGCAAAAAACTTCCTAGATCCGATTGAGATTCGGATAGTCTTTTTTGGGAATTAAACAATCCATTGACGACTGAAAGCTATCAGAGCCGTAGAACTCACCGAGGCCTTCGTTTTGAAAGGTTATGGCTCCTGTAACTCTAAACGAGCCAGAAGTTATGGCCGTCCGAATAATCGATATCTACAGGGTGCAACATCCACGGAGCAAGGTGCAACATCCGTCCGAAATGGCAAAACAGTGTCGTACGACTTTTTGAAATGCGTGCATGGAATTGAAACGGAACGGTACCATGGTGAACCATTCTCCAGCGATGGTAAATCGAAGACCAGCCACGGTAATCCCGTTTTACCGTAAAAATCCACGTGGTGAAAAAACGAAGGCTAAAAACCTTCCGAGACCCGATTGAGATTCGGATAGTCTTTTTTGGGCATTATACAATTCATTGGCGGCTGAAAGCTGTCAGAGCCGTAGAACTCACTAAGGCCTTCGTTTTGACTGGTTATGAATCCCTTAACTCTAAACGAGCCAGAAGTTATGGCCGTCCGAATAATCGATATCTACATGGTGCAACATCCACGGTGCAAGGTGCAGCATCCGTCCGAAATGGTGAAACAACGTCGTACGACTTTTTCAAATGCATGCATGGATTTGAAACAGAACGGTACCATGGTGCACCACTCTCCAGCGATGGTAAATCGAAGACAGCCACGGTAATCCCGTTTTACCGTAAAAATCCACGTGTCGAAAAAACGAAGGGTAAAAAACTTCCGAGACTCGATTAAGAGTCGGATGTCTTTTTTGTGCATTTTACAATCCATTGACGGTTGAAAGCATTCAGAGCCGTAGAGCTCACTGAGGCCTTCGCTTTGACTGGTTATGGCTCCCGTAACTCTAAACGAGCCAGAAGTTATGGCCATCCGAATAATCGATATCTACTGGGTGCAACATCCACGTTGCAAGATGCAACATCCGTCCGAAACGGCGAAACAGCGTCGTACGACTTTTTGAAACGCGTGCATGGATTTGAAACGAAACGGTACCATGGTGCACCACTCTCCAACGATGGTAAATCGAAGATCAGCCACGGTAATCCCGTTTTACCGTAAAATTCCACGTGTCGAAAAAACAAAGTGTAAAATCTTCCGAGACACGATTGAGATTCGGATAGTCTTTTTTGGGCATTATACAATCCATTGAAGGCTGAAAGCTGTCAGAGCCGTAGAACTCACTGAGGCCTTCGTTATGACTGGTTATGGCTCCCACAATTCTAAACGAGCCAGAAGTTATGGCCGTCCGAATAATGGATATCTACAGGGTGCAACATCCACGGTGCAAGGTGCAATATCCGTCCGAAATGGCGAAACAGTGTCGTACGAGATTTTGAAATGCGTGCACGGATTTGAAACGGAACGGTACCATGGTGAACCACTCTCCATCTATGGTAAATCGAAGACCAGCCACGGTAATCCCGTTTTACCGTAAAAATCCACGTGTCGAAAAAACGAAGGGTAAAAAACTTCCGAGACCCGATTGAGATTCGGATAGTCTTTTTGTGCATAAACAATCCGTTGACGGCTGAATGCTGTCAGAGCCATAGAACTCACTGAGGCCTTCGTTTTGACAGGTCTTGCATCCTATAACTCTAAACGAGCCAGAAGTTACGGCCGTCCGAATAATCGATATCTACAGGGTGCAACATCCACGGTGCAAGGTGCAACATCCGTCCGAAATGGCGAAACAGTGTCGTACGACTTTTTGAAATGCGTGCATGGATTTGAAACGGAACGGTACCATGGTGCACCACTCTACAGCGATGGTTAATCGAAGACCAGCCACGGTAATCCCGTTTTACCGTAAAAATCCACGTGTCAAAAAAACGAAGGGTAAAAAACTTCCTAGACCCGACAGAGATTCGAAAAGTCTTCTTTGGGCATTAAACAATCCATTGACGGATGAAAGATACCAGATCCGTAGAACTCACTGAGGCCTTCGTTTTGAAAGGTTATGACTCCCGTAACTCTAAACGAGCCAGTAGTTATGGCCGTCCGAATAATCGATATCTAAAGGGTGCAACATCCACGGTGCAAGGCGCAACATCTGTCCGAAATGGCGAAACAGTGTCGTCCTACTTTTTGAAATGCGTGCATGGATTTGATACGGAACGGTACCATGTTGCACCACTCTCCAGCGATGGTAAATCGAAGACCAGCCACGGTAATCTCGTTTTACCGTAAAAATCCACGTGTCGAAAAAACGAAGGGTAAAAAACTTCCGAGATCCGATTGAGATTCGGATATTCTTTTTTGGGTATTATACAACTCATTGACGGCTGAAAGCTGTCAGAGCCGTAGAACTAACTGAGGCCTTCGTTTTGACTGGTTATGGCTCCCTTAACTCTAAACGAGCCAGAAGTTATGGCCGTTCGAATGATCGATATCTACAGGGTGCAACATCCACGTTGCAAGGTCCAACATCCGTCCGAAATGGCGAAACGGCGTCGTACGACTTTTTGAAATGCGTGCATGGATTTGCAACGGAACGGTACCATGGTGCACAACTCTCCAGCGATGGTAAATCGAAGACCAGCCACGGTAATCCCATTTTACTGTAAAACCCGCGTGTGGAAAAAACGAAGGGTAAAAAACTTCCGAGACCCGATTGAGATTCGGATAGTCTTTTTTGGGCATTATACAGTCCATTGACGGCTGAAAGATGTCAGAGCCGTAGAACTCACTGAGGCCTTCATTTTGACTGGTTATGGCTCCCGTAACTCTAAACGAGCCAGAAGTTATGGCCGTCCGAATAATCGATATCTACAGGGTGCAACGTACACGGTGCAAGGTGCAACATCCGTCCGAAATGGCGAAACAGCATCGTACGACTTTTTGAATTGCATGCATGGATTTGAAACGGAACGATACCATGGGGCACCGCTCTCCAGCGATGGGAAATCGAAGACCAGCCATGGTAATCCCGTTTCACCGTAAAAACCACATGTCGAAAAAACGAAGGGTAAAAAACTTCCTAGACCCGATTGAGATTCGGATAGTCATTTTTGGGCATTAAACAATCCATTGACGGCTGAAAGCATTCAAAGCCGTAGAACTCACTGAGGCCTTCATTTTGACAGGTTAAGGCTCCCGTAACTTTAAACGAGCTAGAAGTTATGGCCGTCCGAATAATCGATATCTACAAGGTGCAACATCCACGGCGCAAGGTGCAACATCCGTCCGAAATGGCGAAACAGTGTCGTACGTTCTTTTGAAATACGTGCATGGATTTGAAACGGAACAGTACCATGGTGCACCACTCTCCAGCTATGGTAAATCGAAGACCAGCCACGGTAATCCCGTTTTACCGTAAAAATTCACGTGTCGAAAAAACGAAGGGTAAAAAACTAGACCCGATTGAGATTCGGATAGTCTTTTTTCGGCATTATACAAACCATTGACGGCTGAAAGCTGTTAGAGCCGTAGAACTCACTGAGGCCTTCGCTTTGACTGGTTATGGCCCCCTTAACTCTAAACAAGCCAGAAGTTATGGCCGTCCGAATAAGCGATATCTACAGGGTGCAACATCCACGGTGCAAGGTGCAAAATCCGTCCGGAATAGCAAAACAGCGTCGTACGACTTTTTGAAATGCGTGCATGGATTTGAAACGGAACGGTACCATGGTGCACCACTCTCCAGCGATGGTAAATCGAAGACCAGCCACGGTAATCCCGTTTTACTGTAAAAATCCATGTGTCCAAAAAACGAAGGGTAAAAAACTTCCTAGACCCGATTGAGATTCGGATAGTCTTCTTTGGGCATTAAACAATCCATTGACGCTTGAAAGCTGTCAGAGCCTAGAACTCACTGAGGCCTTCGTTTTGACAGGTTATGACTCCCGTAACTCTAAACGAGCCAGAAGTTATGGCCGTCCGAATAATCGATATCTAAAGGGTGCAACATCCACGGTGCAAGGTGCAACATCCATCCGAAATGGCAAAACAGCATCGTACGACTTTTTGAAATGCGCGCATGGATTTGAAACGGAACGGTACCATGGTGCACCACTCTCCAACGATGGTAAATCGAAGACCAGCCATGGTAATCCCGTTTTACCGTAAAAATCCACGTGTCGAAAAAACGAAGGGTAAAAAACATCCGAGACCCGATTGAGATTCGGATAGTCTTTTTTGTGCATTTTACAATCCATTGATGGCCGAAAGCATTCAGAGCCGTAGAACTCACTGAGGCCTTCGCTTTGACTGGTTACGGCTCCCGTAACTCTAAACGAGCCAGAAGTAATGGCCGTCCGAATAATCGATATCTACAGGGTGCGACATCCACGGTGCAAGGTGCAACATCCGTCCGAAATAGCGAAACAGTGTCGTACGACTTTTTGAAATGCGTGCATGGATTTGAAACGAACGGTACCATGGTGCACCACTCTCCAGCGATGGTAAATCGAAGACCAGCCGCGGTAGTCCAGTTTTACCGTAAAAATCCATGTGTCGAAAAAACGAAGGGTCAAAAACTTCCTAGACCCGATCGAGATTCGATAGCCTTTTTGGGCATTAAACAATCCACTGACGGCTGAAAGCTGTCAGAGCCATATAACTCACTGAGGCCTTCGTTTTGGCGGGTTATGCATCCCATAACTCTAAACGAGCCAGAAGTTATGGCCGTCCGAATAATCGATATCTTCGGGGTGCAACATCCATTGTGCAAGGTGCAAAATCCGTCCGGAATAGCAAAACAACGTCGTACGACTTTTTGAAATGCGTGCATGGATTTGAAACGGAACGGTACCATGGTGCACCACTCTCCAGCGATGGTAAATCGAAGACCAGCCACGGTAATCCAGTTTTACCGTAAAAATCCACGTGTCGAAAAAACGAAGGGTAAAAAACTTCCGAGACCCGATTGAGATTCGGATAGTCTTTATTGGGCATTATACAATCCATTGATGGCTGAAAGATGTCAAAGCCGTAAAACTCACTGAGGGCTTCGTTTTGACTGGTTATGGCTCCCTTAACTCTAAACGAGCCAGAAGTTATGGTCGTCCGAATAATCGATATCTACATGGTGCAACATCCACGGTGCAAGGTGCAACATCCGTCCGAAATGACGAAACAGTGTCGTACAACTTTTTGAAATGCGTGCATGGATTTGAAACGAAACGGTACCATGGTGCTCCACTCTCTAGCGATGGTAAATCGAAGACCAGCCACGGTAATCCCATTTTACCGTAAAAATCCAGGTGTCGAAAAAACGAAGGGTAAAAACTTCCTAGACCCGATAGAGATTCGGATAGTTTTTTTTGGGAATTAAACTATCCATTGACAGCTGATAGCTGTCAGAGCCGTAGAACTCACTGAGGCCTTCGTTTTGACAGGTTATGGCTCCCGTAACTCTAAACGAGCCAGAAGTTATGGCCGTCCGAATAATCGATATCTACAGGGTGCAACATCCACGGTGCAAGATGCAATATCCGTCCGAAATTGCGAAAAAGCGTCGTACGACTTTTTGAAATGCGCGCATGGATTTGAAACGGAACGGTACCATGGTGCACCACTCTCCAGCGATGGTAAATCGAAGACTAGCCACGGTATTCCCGTTTTACCGTAAAAATCCATGTGTCGGAAAAACGAAGGGTAAAAAACTTCCTAGACCCGACTGAGATTCGGATAGTCTTTTTTGGGCATTATACAATCCATTGACGGCTGAAAGCTGTCAGAGCCGTAGAACTCACTAAGGCCTTCGTTTTGACAGGTTATGAATCCTATAACTCTAAACGAGCCAGAAGTTATGGTCGTCCGAATAATCGATATCTACAGGGTGCAACATCCACGGCGCAAGGTGCAACATCCGTCCGAAATGGCGAAACAGTGCCGTACGACCTTTTGAAATGCGTGCATGGATTTGAAACGGAACAGTACCATGGTGCACCACTCTCCAGCGATGGTAAATGAAGACCAGCCAAGGTAATCCCGTTTTACCGTAAAAATCCACGTGTCAAAAAAACGAAGGGTAAAAAACTTCCTAGACCCGATTGAGATTCGGATTGTCTTCTTTGGACATTAACAATCCATTGACGGATGAAAGCTATCAGAGCCGTAGAACTCACTGAGGCCTTCGTTTTGACAGGTTATGGCTCCCGTAACTCTAAACGAGCCAGAAGTTATGGCCGTCCGAATAATCGATATCTACAGGGTGCAACATCCACGGTGCAAGGTGCAACATCTGTCCGAAATGGCGAAACAGTGTCGTCCGACTTTTTGAAATGCATGCATGGATTCGAAATGGAACGGTACCATGGTGCACCACTCTCCTGCGATGGTAAATCGAATACCAGCCATGGTAATCCCGTTTTACCGTAAAAATCCACGTGTCGAAAAAACGACGGGTAAAAAACTTCTAAGACCCGATTTAGAGTGGGATGTCTTTTTTGTGCATTTTACAATCCATTGACGGCTGAAAGCATTCAGAACCGTAGAACTCACTGAGGCCTTCGCTTTGACTGGTTATGGCTCCCGTAACTCTAAACGAGCCAGAAGTTATGGCCATCCGAATAATAGATATCTACAGGGTGCAACGTCCACAGTGCAAGATGCAACATCCATCCGAAACGGCGAAACAGCGTCGTACGACTTTTCGAAATGCGTGCAAGGATTTGAAACGAAACGGTACCATAGTGCACCACTCTCCAGCGATGGTAAATCGAAGATCAGCCACGGTAATCCCGTTTTACCGTAAAAATCTACGTGTCGAAAAAACAAAGGGTAAAAAACTTCCGAGACACGATTGAGATTCAGATAGTCTTTTTTGGGCATTATACAATCCATTGAAGGCTGAAAGCTGTCAGAGCCGTAGAACTCACTGAGGCCTTCGTTATGACTGGTTGTGGTTACCACAACTCTAAATGAGCCAGAAGTTATGGCAGTCCGAATAATGGATATCTACAGGGTGCAACATCCACAGTGCAAGGTGCAATATCCGTCCGAAATGGCGAAACAGTGTCGTACGACGTTTTGAAATGCGTGCATGGATTTGAAACGGAACTGTACCATGGTGTACCACTCTCCAGCTATGGTAAATCGAAGACCAGCCAAGGTAATCCCATTTTACCGTAAAAATCAACGTGTCGAAAAAACGAAGGGTAAAAAATTTCCGAGACCCGATTGAGATTCGGATAGTCTTTTTTGTGCATTAAACAATCCATTGACGGCTGAAAGCTGTCAGAGCCATAGAACTCACTGAGGCCTTCGTTTTGACAGGTTATGTATCCTATAACTCTAAACGAGCCAGAAGTTACGGCCGTCCGAATAATCGATATCTACAGGGTGCAAAATCCACGGTGCAAGGTGCAACATCCGTCCGAAATGGCGAAACAACGTCGTACGACTTTTTGAATTGCGTGCATGGATTTGAAACAGAACGGTACTATGGTGCACCACTCTCCAGCTATGGTAAATCGAAGACCAGCCACGGTAATCCAGTTTTACCATAAAAATCCATGTATCGAAAAAACGAAGGGTAAAAAACTTCCTAGACCCGATTGAGATTCGGATTGTCTTCTTTGGACATTAAACAATCCATTGACGGCCGAAAGCATTCAGAGACGTAGAACTCACCGAGGCCTTCGCTTTGACTGGTTATTGCTCCCGTAACTCTAAACGAGCCAGAAGTTATAGCCGTCCGAATAATCGATATCTACAGGGCGCAACATCCATGGTGCAAGGTGCAACATCCGTCCGAAATGGCGAAATAGTGTCGTACGACTTTTTGAAATGCGTGCATGGATTTGAAACGGAACGGTACCATGTTGCACCACTCTCCAGCGATGGTAAATCGAAGACCAGCCACGGTAATCCCGTTTTGCCGTAAAAATCCATGTGTCGAAAAAACGAAGGGTCAACAACTTCCTAGACCCGATTGAGATTCGATAGCCTTTTTGGGCATTAAACAATCCATTGACGGCTGAAAGCTATCAGAGCCATAGAACTCACTGAGGCATTCGTTTTGACAGGTTATGTATCCCATAACTCTAAACGAGCCAGAAGTTATGGCCGTCCGAATAATCGATATCTACAGGGTGCAACATCCACGGTGCAAGGCGCAACATCCGTCCGAAATGGCGAAACAGTGTCGTACGACTTTTTGAAATGCGTGCATAGATTTCAAACGGAACGGTACCATGGTGCACCACTCTCCAGCGATGGTAAATCGAAGACCAGCCACGGTAATCCAGTTTTACCGTAAAAATCCACATGTCGAAAAAACGAAGGGTAAAAAACTTCCGTGACCCGATTGAGATTCGGATAGTCTTTTTTGGGCATTATACAATCCATTGACGGCTGAAAGCTGTCAAAGCCGTAGAACTCACTGAGGGCTTCATTTTGACTGGTTATGGCTCCCTTAACTCTAAACGAGCCAGAAGTTATGGTCGTCCGAATAATCGATATCTACATGGTGCAACATCCACGGTGCAAGGTGCAACATCCGTCCGAAATGACGAAACAGTGTCGTACGACTTTTTGAAATGCGTGCATGGATTTGAAACGAAACGGTACCATGGTGCTCCACTCTCCAGCGATGGTAAATCGAAGACCAGCCACGGTAATCCCATTTTACTGTAAAACCCGCGTGTGGAAAAGACGAAGGGTAAAAAACTTCCGAGACCCAATTGAGATTCGGATAGTCTTTTTTGGGCATTATACAGTCCATTGACGGCTGAAAGATGTCAGAGCCGTAGAACTCACTGAGGCCTTCATTTTGACTGGTTATGGCTCCCGTAACTCTAAACGAGCCAGAAGTTATGGCTGTCCGAATAATCGATATCTACAGGGTGCAACATCCACGGTGCAAGATGCAATATCCGTCCGAAATTGCGAAACAGCATCGTACGACTTTTTTAAATGCGCGCATGGATTTGAAACGGAACGGTACCATGGTACACCACTCTCCAGCGATGGTAAATCGAAGACTAGCCACGGTATTCCCGCTTTACCGTAAAAATCCATGTGTCGAAAAAACGAAGGGTAAAAAACTTCCTAGACCCGACTGAGATTCGGATAGTCTTTTTTGGGCATTATACAATCCATTGAACTCACTAAGGCCTTCGTTTTGACAGGTTATGCATCCTATTATTCTAAACGAGCCAGAAGTTATGGTCGTCCGAAAAATCGATATCTACAGGGTGCAACATCCACGGCGCAACGTGCAACATCCGTCCGAAATGGCGAAACAGTGTCGTACGACCTTTTGAAATGCGTGTATGGATTTGAAACGGAACAGTATCATTGTGCACCACTCTCCAGCGATGGTAAATGAAGACCAGCCACGGTAATCCCGTTTTACCGTAAAAATCCACGTGTCAAAAAAACGAGGGGTAAAAAACTTCCTAGAAACGATTGAGATTCGGATTGTCTTCTTTGGACATTAAACAATCCATTGACGACTGAAAGCTGTCAGAGCCGTAGAACTCACTGAGGCCTTCGTTTTGACAGGTTATGGCTCCCGTAACTCTAAACGAGCCAGAAGTTATGGCCGTTCGAATAATCGATATCTACAGGGTGCAACATCCACGGTGCAAGGTGCAACATCTGTCCGAAATGGCGAAACAGTGTCGTCCGACTTTTTGAAATGCGTGCATGGATTTGATATGGAACGGTACCATGGTGCACCACTCTCCAGCGATGGTAAATCGAAGACCAGCCACGGTAATCCCGTTTTACCGTAAAAATCCACGTGTCGAAAAAACGAAGGGTAAAAAACTTCCGAGATCCGATTGAGATTCGGATATTCTTTTTTGGGCATTATACAATCCATTGACGGCTGAAAGCTGTCCGAGCCGTAGAACTCACTGAGGCCTTCGTTTTGACTGGTTATGGCTTCCTTAACTCTAAACGAGCCAGAAGTTATGGCCGTTCGAATGATCGATATCTACATGGTGCAACATCCACGGTGCAAGGTGCAACATCCGTCCGAAATGGCGAAACGGCGTCGTACGACTTTTTGAAATGCGTGCATGGATTTGAAACGGAACGGTACCATGGTGCACAACTCTTCAGCGATGGTAAATCGAAGACCAGCCACAGTAATCCCGTTTTACCGTAAAAACCCGCGTGTCGAAAAGACGAAGGGTAAAAAACTTCCGAGACCCGATTTAGATTCGGATAGTCTTTTTTGGGCATTATACAACCCATTGACGGCTGAAAGCTGTCAGAGCCGTAGAACTCACTGAGGCCTTCCTTTTGACTGGTTATCGCTCCCGTAACTCTAAACGAGCCATAAGTTATGGCCTTCTGAAAAATCGATATCTACAGGGTGCAACATACACGGTGCAAGGTGCAACAACCGTCCGAAATGGCGAAACATCATCGTACGACTTTTTGAATTGTGTGCATGGATTTGAAACGGAACGGTACCATGGGGCACCACTCTCCAGCGATGGTAAATCGAAGACCAGCCATGGTAATCCCATTTCACCGTAAAAATCCACGTGTCGAAAAAACGAAGGGTATAAAACTTCCTAGACCCCATTGAGATTCGGATAGCCATTTTTGGGCATTAAACAATCCATTGACGGCTGAAAGCATTCAGAGCCGTAGAACTCACTGAGGCCTTCATTTTGACAGGTTAAGGCTCCCGTAACTTTAAACGAGCCAGAAGTTATGGCCGTCCGAATAATCGATATCTGCAGGGTGCAACATCCACGGCGCAAGGTGCAACATCCGTCCGAAATGGCGAAACAGTGCCGTACGACCTTTTGAAATGCGTGCATGGATTCGAAACGGAACAGTACCGTGGTGCACCACTCTCCAGCGATGGTAAATCGAAGACCAGCCACGGTAATCCCGTTTTACCATAAAAATCCACGTGTCGAAAAAACGAAGGGTAAAAAACTTCCGAGACCCGATTGAGATTCGGATAGTCTTTTTTGGGCATTATACAACCCATTGACGGCTGAAAGCTGTTAGATCCGTCGAACTCACTGAGGCCTTCATTTTGACTTGTTATGGCTCCCTTAACTCTAAACGAGCCAAAAGTAATGGTCGTCCGAATAATCGATATCTACAGGGTGCAACATCCACGGTGCAAGGTACAACATCCGTCCGAAATGGCAAAACAGCGTCGTACGACTTTTTGAAATGCGTGCATGGATTTGAAACGGAATGGTACCATGGTGCACCACTCTCGAGCGATGGTAAATCGAAGACCAGCCACGGTAATCCAGTTTTACTGTAAAAATCCGTGTGTCCAAAAAACGAAGGGTAAAAAACTACCTAGACCCGATTGAGATTCAGATAGTCTTCTTTGGGCATTAAACAATCCATTGATGGTTGAAAGCTGTCAGAGCCGTAGAACTCACTGAGGCCTTCGTTTTGACAGGTTATGACTGCCGTAACTCTAAACCAGCCAGAAGTTATGGCCGTCCGAATAATCAATATCTAAATGGTGCAACATCCACGGTGCAAGGTGCATCATCCATCCGAAATGGGGAAACAACATCGTACGACTTTTTGAAATGCGCGCATGGATTTGAAACGAAACGGTACCATGGTGCACCACTCTCCAGCGATGGTAAATCGAAGACCAGCCACGGTAATCCCGTTTTACCGTAAAAATCCACGTGTCGAAAAAACGAAGGGTAAAAAACATCCGAGACCCGATTGAGATTCGGATAGTCTTTTTTGTGCATTTTACAATCTATTCACGGCCGAAAGCATTCAAAGCCGTAAAACCCACTGAGGTCTTCGCTTTGACTGGTTATGGATCACGTAATTCTAAACGAGCCAGAAGTTATGGCCGTCCGAATAATCGATATCTACAGGGTGCAACATCCACGGTGCAAGTTGCAACATCCGTCCGTAATGGCGAAACAGTGTCGTACGACTTTTTGAAATGCGTGCATGGATTTGAAACGGAACGGTACCATGGTGCACCACTCTCCAGCGATGGTAAATCGAAGACCAGCCACGGTAATCCCGTTTTACCGTAAAAATCCATGTGTCGAAAAAACGAAGGGTCAAAAACTTCCTAGACCCGATTGAGATTCGATAGCCTTTTTGGGCATTAAACAATCCATTGACGGCTGAAAGCTGTCAGAGCCATAGAACACACTGAGGCCTTCGTTTTGACAGGTTATGCATCCCATAACTCTAAACGAGACAGAAGTTATGGCCGTCCGAATAATCGATATCTACAGGGTGCAACATCCACGGTGCAAGGTGCAACATCCGTCCGAAATGGCGAAACAGTGTCGTACGAGTTTTTGAAATGCGTGCATAGATTTGAAACGGAATGGTACCACGGTGCACCACTCTCCAGCGATGGTAAATCGAAGACCAGCCACGGTAATCCAGTTTTACCGTAAAAATCCACGTGTCGAAAAAACGAAGGGTAAAAAACTTCCGAGACCCGATTGAGATTCGGATAGTCTTTTTTGGGCATTATACAATCCATTGACGGCTGAAAGCTGTCAAAGCCGTAGAACTCACTGAGGGCTTCAATTTGACTTGTTATGGCTCCCTTAACTCTAAACGAGCCAGAGGTTATGGTCATCCGAATAATCGATATCTACATGGTGCAACATCCACGGTGCAAGGTGCAACATCCGACCGAAATGACGAAACAGTGTCGTACGACTTTTTGAAATGAGTGCATGGATTTGAAAGGAAACGGTACCATGGTGCACCACTCTCCAACGATGGTAAATCGAAGACCAGCAACGGTAATCCCGTTTTACCGTAAAAATCCACATGTCGAAAAAACAAAGGTAAAAAACTTCCGAGACCCGATTGAGATTCGGATAGTTTTTTTGGGAATTAAGCAATCCATTGACAGCTGATAGCTGTCAGAGCCGTAGAACTCACTGAGGCCTTCGTTTTGACAGGTTATGGCTCCCGTAACTCTAAACGAGCCAGAAGTTATGGCCGTCCGAATAATCGATATCTACAGGGTGCAACATCCACGGTGCAAGATGCAATATCCGACCGAAATTGCGAAGCAGCGTCGTACGACTTTTTGAAAAGCAGCGATGATAAATCGAAGACTAGCCACGGTATTCCCGTTTTACCGTAAAAATCCATGTGTCGAAAAAACGAAGGGTAAAAAACTTCCTAGACCCGACTGAGATTCGGATTGTCTTTTTTGGGCATTATACAATCCGTTGACGGCTGAAAGCTGTCAGAGCCGTAGAACTCACTGAGGCCTTCATATTGACTGGTTATGGATCCCGTAACTCTAAATGAGGCAGAAGTTATATCCGTCCGAATAATCGATATCTACAGGGTGCAACATCCACGGTGCAAGGTGCAACATCCGTCCGAAATGGCAAAACAGTGTCGTACGACTTTTTGAAATGCGTGAATGGATTTGAAACGAAACGGTACCATGGTGCACCACTCTCCAGCGATGGTAAATCGAACACCAGCCATGGTAATCCCGTTTTACCGTAAAAATCCATGTGTCGAAAAAACGAAGGGTAAAAAACTTCCTAGACCCGATTGAGATTCGGATAGTCATTTTTGGGCATTAAACAATCCATTGACGGCTGAAAGCATTCAGAGTCGTGAAACTCACTAAGGCCTTCATTTTGACAGGTTAAGGCTCCCGTAACTCTAAACGAGCCAGAAGTTTTGGCCGTCCAAATAATCGATATCTACAGGGTGCAACATCCACGGCGCAAGATGCAACATCCGTCCGAAATGGCGAAACAGTGTCGTACGACCTTTTGAAATGCGTGCATGGTTTTGAAACGGAACAGTACTATGGTGCACCACTCTCCAGCGATGGTAAATCGAAGACCCGCCACGGTAATCCCGTTTTACCGTAAAAATCCACGTGTTGAAAAAATGAAGGGTAAAAAACTTCCGAGACCCAATTGAGATTCGGATAGTCTTTTTTGGGCATTATACAACCCATTGACGGCTGAAAGCTGTTAGAGCCGTAGAACTCACTTAGGCCTTCGTTTTAACTGGTTATGGCTCCCTTAACTCTAAACGAGCCAAAAGTTATGGCCGTTCGAATAATCGATATCTACTTGGTGCAACATCCACGGTGCAAGGTGCAACATCCGTCCGAAATGGCGAAACAGTGTTGTACGACTTTTTGAAATACGTGCATGGATTTGAAACGGAACGGTACCATGGTACACCACTCTCCAGCGATGCTAAATGAAGACCAGCCACGGTAATCCCATTTTACCGTAAAAATCCACGTGTCAAAAAAACGAAGGGTAAAAAACTTCCTAGACCCGATTGAGATTCGGATTGTCTTCTTTGGACATTAAACAATCCATTGACGGCTGAAAGCTGTCAGAGCCGTAGAACTCACTGAGGCCTTCGTTTTGACTGGTTATGGCTCCCATAACTCTAAACGAGCCAGAAGTTATGGCCGTCCGAATAATCGATATCTACAGGGTGCAACATCCACGGTGCAAGGTGCAACATCTGTCCGAAATGGCGAAAACAGTGTCGTCCGACTTTTTGAAATGCGTGCATGGATTTGATACGGAACGGTACCATGGTGCACCACTCTCCAGCGATGGTAAATCGAAGACCAGCCACGGCAATCCCGTTTTACCGTAAAAATCCACGTGTCGAAAAAACGAAGGGTAAAAAACTTCCAAGATCCGATTGAGATTCGGATATTATTTTTTGGGCATTATACAATCCATTGACGGCTGAAAGCTGTCAGAGCCGTAGAACTCACTGAGGTCTTCGTTTTGACTGGTTATGGCTCTCTTAACTCTAAACGAGCCAGAAGTTATGGCCGTTCGAATTATCGATATCTACAGGGTGCAACATCCACGGTGCAAGGTGCAACACACGTCCGAAATGGCGAAACGGCGTCGTACGACTTTTTGAAATGCGTGCATGGATTTGAAAAGGAACGGTACCATGGTGCACAACTCTCCAGTGATGGTAAATCGAAGACCAGCCATGGTAATCCCGTTTTACCGTAAAAATCCGCGTGTCGAAAAGACGAAGGGTAAAAAACTTCCGAGACCCGATTGAGATTCGGATAGTCTTTTTTGGGCATTATAAAATCCATTGACGGCTGAAAGCGGTCAGAGCCGTAGAACTCACTGAGGCCTTCATTTTGACTGGTTATGGCTTCCGTAACTCTAAACGAGCCAGAAGTTATGGCCGTCCGAATAATCGATATCTACAGGGTGCAACATACACGGTGCAAGGTGCAACATCCGTCCGAAATGGCGAAACAGCATCGTACGACTTTTTGAATTGCGTGCATGGATTTGAAATGGAACGGTACCATGGGGCACCACTCTCTAGCGATGGTAAATCGAAGACCATCCATGGTAATCCAGTTTTACCGTAAAAATCCACGTGTCGAAAAAACGATGGGTAAAAAACTTTCGAGACCCGATTGAGATTCGGATAGTCTTTTTTGGGCATTATACAATCCACTGACGGCTGAAAGCGGCCAGAGCCGTAGAACTCACCGAGGCCTTTGTTTTGACTGGTTATGCCTCCCTTAACTCTAAACGAGCCAGAAGTTATGGCCGTCCGAATAATCAATATCTACATGGTGCAACATCCACGGTGCAAGGTGCAACATCCGTCCGAAATGGCGAAACAGTGTCGTACTACTTTTTGAAATGCGTGCATGGATTTGAAACGGATAGGTACCATGGTGCACCACTCTCCAGTGATGGTAAATCGAAGACCAGCCGCGGTAATCCCGTTTTACCGTAAAAATCCACGTGTCGAAAAAACGAAGGGTAAAAAACGTCCGAGACCTGATTGAGATTCGGATAGTCTTTTTTGGGCATTATACAACCATTGACGGCTGAAAGCTTCAGAGCCGTAGAACTCACTGAGGCCTTCGTTTTGACAGGTTATGGCTCCCGTAACTCAAAACGACCCAGAAGTTATGGCTGTCCGAATAGTCGATATCTACAGGGTGCAACATCCACGGAGCAAGGTGCAACATCTGTCCGAAATGGCGAAACAGCGTCGTATGACTATTTGAAACGCGTGTATGGATTTGAAACGGAACGGTACCATGGTGCACCACTCTCCAGCGATGGTAAATCGAAGACTAGCCACGGTAATCCCGTTTTACTGTAAAAATCCACGTATCGAAAAAACGAAGGGTAAAAAACTTCCGTGACCCGATTGAGATTCGGATAGTCTTTTTTGGGCATTATACAATCCATTGACGGCTGAAAGCTCTCAGAGCCGTAGAACTCACTTAGGCCTTCGTTTGGACTGATTATGGCTCCCGTAACTCTAAACGAGCCAGAAGTCATGGCCGTCCAAATAATCGATATATACAGGGTGCAACATACACGGTGCAAGGTGCAACATCCGTCCGAAATGGCGAAACAGCGTCGTATGACTTTTTGAAATGCGTGCATGGATTTGAAATGAAATGGTGCCATGGTGCACCACTCTCCAGCGATGGTAAATCGAAGACCAGCCACAGTAATCCCGTTTTACCGTAAAAATCCACGTGTCGAAAAAACGAAAGGTAAAAAATTTCCGAGACACGATTGAGATTCGGATAGACTTTTTTGGGCATTATACAATCCATTGAAGGCTGAAAGCTATCAGAGCCGTAGAACTCACTGAGGCCTTCGTTATGACGGCTTATGGCTCCCGTAACTCTAAACGAGCTAGAAGTTATTACCGTTCGAATAATCGATATCTTCAAGGTGCAACATCCACGGTGTAAGGTGCAACATCCGTCCGAAATGGCGAAACAACGTCGTACGACTTTTTGAAATGCGTGCATGGATTCGAAATGAAATGGTACCATGGTGCACCACTCTCCAGTGATGGTAAATCGAAGACCAGCCACGGTAATCCCGTTTTACCGTAAAAATCCACGTGTCGAAAAAACGAAGGGTAAAAAACTTCCGAGACCCGATTGAGATTCGGATAGTCTTTTTTGGGCATTATACAATCCATTGATGGCTGAAAGCGGTCAGAGCGGTAGAACTCACTGAGGCCTTCGTTTTGACTGGTTATGGCTTCCTTAACTCTAAACGAGCCAGAAGTTATGGCCGTCCGAATAATCGATATCTACATGGTGCAACAACCACGGTGCAAGGGGCAACATCCGTCCAAAATGGCTAAACAGTGTCGTACGACTTTTTGAAATGCGTGCATGGATTTGAAATGGAACGGTATCATGGTGCACCACTCTCCAGCGATGGTAATTCGAAGACCAGCCAAGGTAATCTCGTTTTACCGTAAAAATCCACGTGTCGGAAAAACAAAGGGTCAAAAACTTCCGAGACCCGATTGAGATTCGGATAGTCTTTTTTGGGCATTTTACAATCCATTGGCGGCTCAAAGCATTCAGAGCCGTAGAACTCACTGATGCCTTCGTTTTGACTGGTTATGGCTCCCGTAACTCTAAACGAGCCAGAAGTTATGGCCGTCCGAATAATCGAATCTTCATGGAGCAACATCCCGGTGCAAGGTTCAACATCCGTCCAAAATGGCGAAACAGTGTCGTACGACTTTTTGAAATGCATGCATGGATTTGAAAGGGAACGGTACCCTGGTGCACCACTCTCTAGCGATGGTAAATCGAAGACCAGCCACGGTAATCCCGTTTTACCATAAAAATCCATGTGTCGAAAAAACGAAGGATCGAAAACTTCCAAAACCCGATTGAGATTCGGATAGTCTTTTTTGGGCATTAAACAATCCATTGACGGCTTAAAGCGGTCAGAGCAATAGAACTCACTGAGGCCTTCGTTTTGAAAGGTTATGGCTCCCATAAATCTTAACGAGCCAGCAGTTATGGCCGTCCGAATAATCGATTTCTACAGGGTGCAACATCCACGGTGCAAGGTGCAACATCCGTCCGAAATGGCGAAACAGTGTCGTACGACTTTTTGAAATGCGTGTATAGATTTGAAACGGAACGGTACCATGGTGCACCACTCTCCAGCGATGGTAAATCGAAGACGAGCCACGGTAATCCAGTTTTACCGTAAAAATCGACGTGTCGAAAAAACGATGGGTAAAAAACTTCCAAGACCAGATTGAGATTCGGATAGTCTATTTTGGGCATTATACAATCCATTGACGGCTGAAAGCTGTCAGAGCCGTAGAACTCACTAAGGGCTTCGTTTTGACTGGTTATGGCTCCCTTAACTCTAAACGAGCCAGAAGTTATGGCCGTCCGAATAATCGATATCTACATGGTGCAACATCCACGGTGCAAGGTGCAGCATCCGTCCAAAATGGCGAAACAGTGTCGTACGACTTTTTGAAATGCATGCATGGATTTGAAACGGAACGGTACCATGGTGCACCACTCTACAGCGATAGTAAATCGAAGAGCAGCCACGGTAATCTCATTTTAACGTAAAAATCCACGTTTCGAAAGAACGAAGGGCAAAAAACTTCCTAGACCCGATTGAGATTCGGATAGTCTTTTTTGGGCATTAAACAATCCATTGACGGCTGAAAGCTATCAGAGCCGTAGAACTCACTAAGGCCTTCGTTTTGACAGGTTATGGCTCCCGTTACTCTAAACGAGCCAGAAGTTATGGCCGTCCGAATAATCGATATCTACAGGGTGCAACATCCACGGTGCAAGATGCAACATCCGTCAGAAATGGCGAAACAGCATCGTACGACTTTTTGAAATTAACGCATGGATTTGAAACGGAACGGTACCATGGTGCACCATTCTCCAGCGATGGTAAATCGAAGTCCAGCCACGGTAATCCCGTTTTACCGTAAAAATCCATGTGTCGAAAAAACGAAGGGTAAAAAACTTCCTAGACCCGATTGAGATTCGGATAGTCTTTTTTGGGCATTATACAATCCATTGATGGCTGAAAGCTGTCAGAGCCGTAGAACTTGCTAAGGTCTTCGTTTTGACTGGTTATGGCTCCCGTATCTCTAAATGAGCCAGAAGTTATGGCCGTCCGAATAATCGATATCTACAGGGTGAAACATCCACGGTGCAAGGTGCAACATCCGTTCGAAAATGGCGAAACAGTGTCGTACGACCTTTTGAAATGCGTGAATGGATTTGAAACGGAACGGTACCATGGCGCACCACTCTCCAGCGATGGTAAATCGAAGACCAGCCACGGTAATCCCGTTTTACCGTAAAAATCCACGTGTCGAAAAAACGATGGGTAAAAAACTTCCGAGACACGATTGAGATTCGGATAGTCTTTTTTGGGCATTATACAATCAATTGAAGGCTGATGGCTGTCAGAGCCGTAGAACTCACTAAGGCATTCGTTATGACTGGTTATGGCTCCCGTAACTCTAAACGAGCCAGAAGTTATGGTCGTCCGAATAATCGATATCTTCAGGGTGCAACATCCACGGTGCAAGGTGCAACATCCGTCCGAAATGGCGAAACAGCGTCGTACGACTTTTTGATATGCGTGCATGGATATGAAACGAAATGGTACCATGGTGCATCACTCTTCATCGATGGTAAATCGAAGACCAGCCACGGCAATCCCGTTTTACCGTAAAAATCCACGTGTCGAAAAAACGAAGTGTAAAAAACTTCGGAGACCCGATTGAGATTCGTATAGTCTTTTTTGGGAATTATACAATCCATTGACGGCTGAAAGCAGTTAGAGCAGTAGAACTCATTGAGGCCTTCATTTTGACTGATTATGGCTCCCTTAACTCTAAACGAGCCAGAAGTTATGGCCGTCCGAATAATCGGTATCTACATGGTGGAACATCCACGGTGCAAGGTGCAACATCCGTCCGAAATGGCGAAACAGTGTCGTATGACTTTTTGAAATGCGTGCATGGATTTGAAACGGAACGGTACCATGGTGCACCACTCTCCAGCGATGGCAAATCGAAGACCAGCCACGGTAATCCCGTTTTACCGTAAAAATCCACATGTCGAAAAAACGATGGGTAAAAAACTTCCGAGACCCAATTGAGATTCGGAGTCTTTTTTGGGCATTTTACAATCCATTGACGGCTGAAAGCATTCAGAGCCTTAGAATTCTCTAAGGCCTTCGTTTTGACTAGTTATGGCTCCCGTAACTCTAAACGAGCCAGAAGTTATGGCCGTCCGAATAATCGATATCTACAGGGTGCAACATCCAAGGTGCAACATCCGTCCGAAATGGCGAAACAGTGTCGTACAACTTTTTGAAATGCGTTCATGGATTTTAACAGGAATAGTACCATGGTGCACCACTCCCCAGCGATGGAAAATCGAAAACCAGCCACGGTAATCCCGTTTTACCGTAAAAATCCATGTGTCGAAAAAACGAAGGGTCAAAAACTTCCTAGACCCAATTGAGATTCGAATAGTCTTTTTTGGGTATTAAACAATCCACTAACGGCTGAAAGCGGTCAAAGCCATATAACTCACTAAGGCCTTCGTTTTGACAGGTTATGGCTCCCATAACTCTAAACGAGCCAGAAGTTATGGCCGTCCGAATAATCGATATCTACAGGGTGCAACATCCGTCCGAAATGGCGAAACAGTGTCGTACGACTTATTGAAATGCGTGGATAGATTTGAAACGTAACGGTACCATGGTGCACCACTCTCCAGCGATGGTAAATCGAAGACCAGCCACGGTAATCCAGTTTTACCGTAAAAATCCACGTGTCGAAAAAACGAAGGGTATAAAAAACTTCCGAGACCCTATTGAGATTCGGATAGTCTTTTTTGGGCATTATACAATCCATTGACGGCTGAAAGATGTCAGAGCCGTAGAACTCACTGAGGGCTTCAATTTGACTAGTTATGGCTCCCTTAACTCTAAATGAGCCAGAAGTTATGGCCGTCCGAATAATCGATATCTACATGGTGCAACATCCATGGTGCAAGGTGCAACATCCGTCCGAAATGGCGAAACAGTGTCGTACGACTTTTGAAATGTGTGTATGGATTTGAAATGGAATGGTACCATGGTGCCTCACTCTCCAACGATGGTAAATCGAAGACCTTCCACGGCAATCCCATTTTACCGTAAAAATCCACGTTTCAAAAAAACGAAGGGTAAAAAACTTCCAAGACCCGATTGAGATTCGGATAGTCTTTTTTGGGCATTAAACAATCCATTGACGGCTAAAAGCTATTAGAGCCGTAGAACTCACTAAGGCCTTCGTTTTGTCAGGTTATGGGTCCAGTAACCCTAAACGAGCCAGAAGTTATGTCTGTCCGAATAATCAATATCTACGGGGTGCAACATCCACGGTGCAAAATGCAACATCCGTCCGAAATGGCGAAACAGCATCGTACGACTTTTTGAAATGCATGCATGGATTTGAAACGGAACGGTATTATGGTGCACCACTCTCCTGCGATGGTAAATCGAAGACCAGCCACGGTAATCCCGTTTTACCGTTAAAATCCACGTGTCGAAAAAACGAAGGGTAAAAAACTTCCGAGATCGGATTGAGATTCGGATAGTCTTTTTTGGGCATTATACAACCCAATGACGGCTGAAAGCAGTCAGAGCCGTAGAACTCGCTGAGGCCTTCGTTTTGACTGGTTATGGCTCCCTTAACTCTAAACGAGCCAGAAGTTATGGCCGTCCGAATAATCGATATCTACATGGTGCAACATCCACGGTGCAAGCTGCAACATCCATCCGAAATGGCGAAACAGCGTCGTACGACTTTTTGAAATGCGTGCATGGAGTTGAAACGGAACGGTACCATGGTGCACCACTCTCCAGCGATGGTAAATCAAAGACCAGCCACAGTAATCCCGTTTTACCGTAAAAATCCACGTGTCGAAAAAACGAAGGGTAAAAAACTTCTGAGACCCGATTGAGATTCGGATTGTCTTTTTTGGGCATTATACAATCCACCGACGGCTGCAAGCTATTATAGACATAGAACTCACTAAGGCCTTCGTTTTGACAGGTTATGGCTCCCTTAACTCTAAACGAGCCAGAAGTTATGGCCGTCCGAATAATCGATATCTACAGGGTGCAACATCCACGGTGCAAGGTGCAACATCCGTCCGAAATGGCGAAACAGCGTCGTATGACTTTTTGGAATGCGTGTGTTTGTGCCAAAATTGGTCACAAACACCCAATATCACGAAAGCACCCATTTACGTACTCAACTCGATAATAATCAACACAGAACTCAACAACAATCAATATAGAATTCAGCTCTAAGTAACAAATCACAGTAATTCACAAGCAACAATCACAAACACAGGATTTATAGTGGTTCGGCGTTCGTGCCTACGTCCACTTTGAAGGATTTCTCTTTATTGCTTTGCTCGATTCAATCGATTACAATGGATTACAGTAGATAATAGCTTTGAAGTCTGAATACAACATCTGATGAATAGACTTTGATCCGGCAGAGTCTCAGCGTTTAATGGCAGAAGTTCTCGGAAGATCCCCCCTTTCTGAAGGCTTCTGGGTGCTATTTATAGGCGTTGGAGGCCCAGATCTGGCTGAAACTTCGGGAGACCTCTGCTGGCATGTGAGTGGGCCCACGCGACCGACCCCACCAAGTTTCGTCTCGATCTGACATCGATTCGAAGTCATTTCGAACCCATCAAGAGATGGTCCAATCGAGCTGAAACTTGGCAGGAACAATCTTTACCTTGTATGGAAGCTACTGTGAAAATTTGGTTGCATTTGGATGTGTGGTTGAGGAGATATGATCGGTTCGAAATAGTGTTGCTCGGTTGGCTGTAGAGTTCGAATCGATCAATTCGAAACCATGCCTTCGAATCCATGGACACACGTTATTCTGCAGTGTCGTGGCGCGTGCTCCTCGAATCGATCCTGTTTTGTCTCCGAGTTGACCGCTTCGCACCCATGGATTTCGCCTCGTTCGTATCGTGGGGCGACACGTCATCCAAGTTAGCTGACTTGGTGGGTACGAACAAGTGAATGTCCTTGGGTTCGAATGCGACCGTTTCGAACTAAGGTGTACTCATGGGTTCGAACTCGATCGATTCGAACAAGATTGATTCGAAGCGACTTGGATTCGAAGCTGCTGGGCTTGAATGGATTCGAAGATGATGGTTTCGAATGTAATGCAGTCGAAGCAAAGGTTTAGTTCATGGATTCGAAGGTGAGTCACTCTGATGGTGTCGAGGCTCGATGGAGTCGAAGCATGGATGGTTTCAGGTGGATGGAGTCGAAGGAAAATGTTAGCTGATGGATTCGAACGTCACCTCTTCGTATGGATTCGAACATGATGGGTTCGAACAAGATGGATTCGAACATACGAAAGGTGATGGGTTCGAACTGAGCAATGTCCATCCCTCTTAACTTGGATCCATCATAACTTGAGCATACGACCTCGGATTGACTTGAAATTTGAAATGACGACTCCTACGATCTTTATTGTCATGTCCTATCAATTGTGGCCCGTTCCGGACTCGGACAAAATTCATCGTTATCCATAGTGAAATGGAATGCAACCGATCTCTGAGGCGAACTGTCTTTTGCTTTTGATCAATCTTTTGGTATCACGGCTTTGCCAAAAAGCGGGATAACATTTTGCCCCCCAAAACATGCCTTGCGGTAGGAAGGTGTGTTTTGTAATGCTTTGAGTTGGACGTTCGTATCCGATCATCAACCTGCAAAGAACTTGATAGTTTCATATGGCCTCAAATGACGATCGTTCGGGATCAAGCCATTTGGGATGAAGCGCGGCCGTTCGTGGTCAAGCGCTTAACTTCAAATGACGATCGTTCGTGATCGAGTCACTCGAGGTGAAGTGCGACCGTGCGCGGACGAGCGTATAAATCCATGCGTCGATCGTTCGGGATCGTATGCTGTTTGAGGTGAATCGGGACCGTTCGCGATCCGTGCCGTTCGTGGCATAGGATGGAATAGGACCATTCTTGGTCGATGCCGTTCGCGGCAAATGATGGAATAGGACCGTTCGCGGTCGATGCTATTCATGGCAAAGGATTGAATGGGACCGTTCGTGGTCGATGCCGTTCGCGGCAATTGATGATCGTTCGCGACCAAGTGCCGTTCAAGGCGAATGGTGACCGTTCGAGGTCGGATTTTACAATTAATGAACCATGACCGTTCGCGGTCGGTGCAATTCAAGGCAGAAAGTGATCGTTCGCGATCGTGTGCCGTTCGGAGCGAATTTGTGACCGTTCGCGGTCGGGTATTGGACCTCTAGTGACGACCGTTCGCGATCAAGCCATTTGAGGTGAGGTGAGTTGTGACTGTTCGAAGTCGAGTGTCGTTCAAGGCGAATTGTGTGCCCGAGAGGGCTTGGTATTATCGATGCCAGGGTCACGTTCGGGTGAGATCCTGGATCGTTTGTCAGGGCGGTTCATCGCCATCTCAAAGCAAGCCTAAGGATCGTTCGCGACCCCATACATGTGTAATTAGCTTAGCCATTCCAGAGTTATCAGAATCAAATATCTATTACACGGATGAGTTTCAAAAACAATGTCCAAACAAACAGCAAACAAACAGGATCTAAATGTTCAAATTAAAATGATATGAAAGCAAAGCATGGATGTCGAAGCGTAAGTTCCCACTACGTAATGGTCAATGATCATTCAGAGCATGCCTGGAGATCGTTCGTGATCTCGCACATGTGTAAATGATTTGATTGTGTTAGTGGAAGCTTACAACTTGTTCATCGTTATCTCACTCAATTGATAACCAAACGGTGCCTTGATTCAGGATCGCCTCTAGCTGATGTGGACGGTGGTCGTTCTGGTTCCGCCATAGGAGCTCGCCTCCTTACATATTGAAGGAGCATACCGTTCCTGATATGCCCTTCCACCTCGTCCTTCAGGTGCCTACAATCGTTAGTGTTATGACCATTTAATTCATGGGATACACAAAACTTATCTGATTTCCTTTCGTCAGAGGTAGGATCCCTTCGCATCGGCCTACGATACGGAATCTGTTCTTTGGTATCCTGATAAATTCGCTCCAGGCTCTCATTCAGCTCAGTGTAGGTGGTGAATCGTGGTTCCCTCCGTAGCCGCTTTGATCTGTCTCCGTTATTCTCAATCCTTCTTTTGCCTTTATCCTTGTCTGAGTCCCTTTTGGGAGGCTTTTCGTCTTTAAGTGCATAAACTTCTATCCCATCTCCTTCTTCTCTTTCTGCATTCGCATCCTCTAATCGTAAAAACTTTTCCGCCTCATGGTAGAATTCTCCCAGATGTACGGGTGGATCCTTAGTTAATGAATTTTTGAATTCCGTTCCGTCTGCTATCCCAGACACAGCCGCCATCATAACCATGGATGGATCCGGTCTATCCACCGAAGCTGCCGCCGCATTGAACCGCGTCAGGAAACTTCTCAATGTTTCTCCAGCCTTCTGTTTTAAAGTTGCCAGCGTCATCACATTCTTGGGTCTTGTAATGTGAACCCTGAATTGCCTCATAAATCTCTCAGTTAAGTCATTCCATGTTCCAATGGATCCACTATCTAATTGCCTGAACCATAACGCCGTAATATCTGCCAAATACAGTGGAAAGCACCGGGCCATAACCTCCTCTGATGCCCCCAGCACTTCCATATGCCTCATATATTTTGTCAGATGGACCGTGGAGTCCGTTCTCCCGTCATACATATCCAACGATGGTAATTTGAAATCCGGTGGGTTTCTAGCTCGTCTGATTGCCGGAGTGAAAGTACTCCTATTAACATCCTCTAGGTCTTTGTTCACCAAGCCGCCTCTCATTGCTCGCCTAACCATCTGTGCCAACTTGTCGGTGTCTCCAAGATGCAACCTTCGTTCGTCACTTTCATCCTGCCCCCCGAGTTCACGAGGGAATTCTGAGATGTGCCCCCTTGACTGAGCGTTCATTCCTCTGCTGTCTCCAGGTTGCGCAGATATTCCTCTTTCTCCTTCCGAAATTGGACCAACATTCTCCATGGGTGCGCTCCCTAATCCGGGTGCGACGCCGGATGGTCCTGCTTCGTTCTGAACTCCATTGGCTTCTCTATTCTGCGCTCCAAGCTGTCCTATCTGTTGAAACAAACTCTGGATTAGCTCCTCCTTCTTCTTCATCATCGTCTCCATCTCGTCCCTAGTGATGTAGATCGATGGTTGATTCGCTCCTGAGGAAGCCTCCTGACTTCCCTGCTGTTCACTCCTCTCTGGCCTTGGCCTTCTACTCGATTGTCTCGTCATAATTTCTCAAATTTAAACTTCCAAACTTTCTCTGAATCAATTATCAACTGGTAGAACTCCTGAGTTCAATTCTCAGTGAAAGCACCAAAATGTTTGCGCCAAAATTGGTCACAAACACCCAATATCACGAAAGCACCCGTTTACGTACTCAACTCGATAATAATCAACACAGAACTCAGCAACAATCAATATAGAATTCATCTCTAAGTAACAAATCACAGTTATTCACAAGCAACAATCACAAACACAGGATTTATAGTGGTTCGGCGTTCGTGCCTACGTCCACTTTGAAGGATTTCTCTTTATTGCTTTGCTCGATTCAATCGATTACAATGGATTACAGTAGATAATAGCTTTGAAGTCTGAATACAACAGTGATTCTGATGAATAGACTTTGATCCGGCAGAGTCTCAGCGTTTAATGGCAGAAGTTCTCGGAAGATCCCCCCTTTCTGAAGGCTTCTGGGTGCTATTTATAGGCGTTGGAGGCCCAGATCTGGCTGAAACTTCGGGAGACCTCTTCTGGCATGTGAGTGGGCCCACGCGACCGACCCCACCAAGTTTCGTCTCGATCTGACATCGATTCGAAGTCATTTCGAACCCATCAAGAGATGGTCCAATCGAGCTGAAACTTGGCAGGAACAATCTTTACCTTGTATGGAAGCTATGGTGAAAATTTGGTTTCATTTGGATGTGTGGTTGAGGAGATATGATCGGTTCGAAATAGTGTTGCTCGGTTGGCTGTAGAGTTCGAATCGATCAATTCGAAACCATGCCTTCGAATCCATGGACACACGTGATTCTGCAGTGTCGTGGCGCGTGCTCCTCGAATCGATCCTGTTTTGTCTCGGAGTTGACCGCTTCGCACCCATGGATTTCGCCTCGTTCGTATCAAGGGGCGACACGTCATCCAAGTTAGCTGACTTGGTGGGTACGAACAAGTGAATGTCCCTGGGTTCGAATGCGACCGTTTCGAACTAAGGTGTACTCGTGGGTTCGAACTCGATCGATTCGAACAAGATCGATTCGAAGCGACTTGGATTCGAAGCTGGTGGGCTTGAATGGATTCGAAGATGATGGTTTCGAATGTAATGGAGTCGAAGCAAAGGTTTAGTTCATTGATTCGAAGGTGAGTCACTGTGATGGTGTAGAGGCTCGATGGAGTCGAAGCAGGGATGGTTTCAGGTGGATGGAGTCGAAGGAAAATGTTAGCTGATGGATTCGAACGTCGCCTCTTCGTATGGATTCAAACATGATGGGTTCGAACTAGATGGATTCGAACATACGAAAGGTGATGGGTTCGAACTGAGCAATGTCCATCCCTCTTAACTTGGATCCATCATAACTTGAGCATACGACCTCAGATTGACTTGAAATTTGAAATGACGACTCCTACGATCTTTATTGTCATGTCCTATCAATTGTGGCCCGTTCCGGACTCGGACAAAATTCATCGTTATCCATAGTGAAATGGAATGCAACCGATCTCTGAGGCGAACTGTCTTTTGCTTTTGATCAATCTTTTGGTATCATGGCTTTGCCAAAAAGCGGGATAACAGCGTGCATGGATTTGAAACGGAACGGTACCATGGTGCACCACTCTCCAGCGATGGTAAATCGAAGACCAGCCACGGTAATCCCGTTTTACCGTAAAAATCCACGCGCCGAGAAAACGAAGAGTAAAAAACTTCCGAGACCCGATTGAGATTCGGATAGTCTTTTTTGGGCATTATACAATCCATTGACGGCTGATAGCTGTCAGAGCCGTAGAACTCACTGAGGCCTTCGTTTTGACTGGTTATGGCTCTCTTAACTCTAAACGAGCCAGAAGTTAACTCTAAACGAGCCAGAAGTTATGATCGCCCGAATAATCGATATCTACACGGTGCAACATACACGGTGCAAGGTGCAACATCCGTCCGAAATGGCGAAACAGCGTCGTACGACTTTTTGAATTGCGTGCATGGATTTGAAACGGAACCATACCGTGCGGTACTACTCTCCAGCGATGGTAAATCGAAGACCAGCCACGGTAATCCACTTTTACCGTAAAAATCCACGTGTCGAAAAAACGAAGGGTAAAAAAATTCCGAGACCCGATTGAGATTCGGATAGTCTTTTTTGGGCATTATACAATCCATTGACGACCGAAAGCTGTCAGAGCCGTAGAACTCACGAAGGCCTTCGTTTTGACTGGTTATAGCTTTCTTAACTCTAAACGAGCCAGAAGTTATGGCAGTCCGAATAATCGATATTTACATGGTGCAACATCCACGGTGCAAGTTGCAACATCCGTCCGAAATGGCGAAACAGTATCGTACGACGTTTTGAAATGTGTGCATAGATTTGAAACGGAACGGTACCATGGTGCGCCACTCTCCAGCGATGGTAAATCGAAGACCAGCCACGGTAATCCAGTTTTACTGTAAAAACCACGTGTCAAAAAAATGAAGGGTAAAAAACTTCCGAGACCCGATTGAGATTCGGATAGTCTTTTTTGGGCATTATACAATCCATTGACGGCTGAAAGCTATCAGAGCCGTAGAACTCATTGAGGGCTTCGTTTTGACTGGTTATGGCTCACTTAACCCTAAAGGAGCCAGAAGTTATGGCCGTCCGAATAATCGATATCTACATGGTACAACATCCATGGTGCAAGGTGCAACATCCGTCCGAAATGGCGAAACAGGGTCGTACGACTTTTTGAAATGCATGCATGGATTTGAAATGGAACGGTACCATGGTGCACCACTCTTCAGCGATGGTAAATCGAAGACCAGCCACGGTAATCCCATTTTACCGTAAAAATCCACGTTTCGAAAAAACGAAGGGTAAAAAACTTCATAGACCCGATTAAGATTCGGATACTCATTTTTGGGCATTAAACAATCCATTGACGGTTGAAAGCTATCAGAGCCGTAGAACCCACTGAGGCCTTCGTTTTGACAGGTTATGGCTCCCGTAACTTTAAACGAGCCAGAAATTATGGCCGTCCGAATAATCGATATCTACAGGGTGCAACATCCACGGTGCAAGATGCAACATCCGTCAGAAATGGCGAAACAGCGTCGTACGACTTTTTGAAATGCGCGCATGGATTTGAAACGGAACGGTACCATGTTGCACCACTCTCCAGCGATGGTAAATCGAAGACCAGCCACGGTAATCCCGTTTTACCGTAAAAATCCATGTGTCGAAAAAACGAAGGGTAAATAACTTCCTAGACCCGATTGAGATTCGGATAGTCTTTTTTGGTATTTATACAATCCATTGACGGCTAAAAGCTGTCAGAGCCGTAGAACTCACTGAGGCCTTCGTTTTGACTGGTTATGGCTCCGTTAACTCTAAACGAGCCAGAAGTAATGGCCGTCCGAATAATCGATATCTACAGGGTGCAACATCCACGGTGCAAGGTGCAACATCCGTCCGAAATGGCGAAACAGCGTCGTACGACTTTTTGAAATGCGTGCATGGATTTGAAACGAAACAGTACCATGGTGCACAACTCTCCAGCGATGGTAAATCGAAGACCAGCCACGGTAATCCCGTTTTACAGCAAAAATCCACGTGTCGAAAAAACAATGGGTAAACAACTTCCGAGGCCCGATTGAGATTCGGATAGTCTTTTTTGGGCATTATACAATCCATTGACGCCTGAAAGATGTCAGAGCCGTAGAACTCACTGAGGGCTTCAATTTGACTAAATAGGGCTCCCTTAACTCTAAATGAGCCAAAAGTTATGGCCGTCCGAATAATCGATATCTACATGGTGCAACATCCACGGTGCAAGGCGCAACAACCCTCCGAAATGGCGAAACAGTGTCGTACAACTTTTGAAATGCGTGTATGGATTTGAAATGGAACGGTACCATGGTGCACCACTCTCCAATGATGGTAAATCGAAGACCAACCACGATAATCCCATTTTACCGTAAAAATCCACGTTTCGAAAAAACGAAGGGTAAAAAACTTCCAAGACCCGATTGAGATTCGGATAGTCTTTTTTGGGCATTATACAATCCATTGACGGCTGCTAGCTGTCAGAGCCGTAGAACTCACTGAGGCCTTCGTTTTGAATGGTTATGGCTCCAGTAACCCAAAACGAGCCAGAAGCTATGGTTGTCCGAATAATCGATATCTACAGGGTGCAACATCCAGGTGCAAAATTCAACATCCGTCCGAAATGGCGAAACAGCATCGTACGACTTTTTGAAATGCGTGCATGGATTTGAAACGGAACGGTACTATGGTGCACCACTCTCCAGCGATGGTAAATCGAAGACCAGCCACGGTAATCCCGTTTTACCGTAAAAATCCACGTGTCGAAAAAACGAAGGGTAAAAAACTTCCGAGACCTGATTGAGATTCGGATAGTCTTTTTTGGGCATTATACAACCCAATGACGGCTGAAAGCTGTCAGAGCCGTAGAACTCACTGAGGCCTTCGTTTTGACTGGTTATGGCTCCCTTAACTCTAAACGAGCCAGAAGTTATGGCCGTCCGAATAATCGATATCTACATGGTGCAACATCCACGGTGCAAGCTGCAACATCCGTCCGAAATGGCGAAACAACGTCGTACGACTTTTTGAAATGCGTGCATGGAGTTGAAACGGAACGGTACCATGGTGCACCACTCTCCAGCGATGGTAAATCGAAGACCAGCCACGGTAATCCCGTTTTACCGTAAAAATCCACGTGTCGAAAAAACGAAGGGTAAAAAACTTCCGAGACCCGATTGAGATTCGGATAGTCTTTTTTGGGCATTATACAATCCATTGACGGCTGCAAGCTGTCAGAGCCGTAGAACTCACTAAGGCCTTAGTTTTGACTGGTTATGGCTCCCTTAACCCTAAACGAGCCAGAAGTTATGGCCGTTCGAATAATCGATATCTACAGGGTGCAACATCCACGGTGCAAGGTGCAACATCCGTCCGAAATGGCGTAACAGTGTCGTACGACTTTTTGAAATGCGTGCATGGATTTGAAACGGAACGGTACCATGGTGCACCACTCTCCAGCGATGGTAAATCGTAGACCAGCCACGGTAATCCCGTTTTACCGTAAAAATCCACGTGTCGAAAAAACGTAGGTTAAAAAACTTCCAAGACCCGATTGAGATTCGGATAGTCTTTTTTGGGCATTATACAATCCATTGATGGCTGCAAGCTATCAGAGGCATAGAACTCACTGAGTCCTTCGTTTTGATTGGTTATGGGTCCCTTAACTCTAAACGAGCCAGAAGTTATGGCCGTCCGAATAATCGATATCTACAGGGTGCAACATCCACGGTGCAAGGTGCAACATCCGTCCGAAATGGCGAGACAGCGTCGTACGACTTTTTGAAATGCGTGCATGGATTTGAAATGGAACGGTACCATGGTGCACTACTCTCCAGCGATGGTAAATCGAAGACCAGCCATGGTAATCCCGTTTTACAGTAAAAATCCACGCGTCGAAAAAACGAAGAGTAAAAAACTTCCGAGACCCGATTGAGATTCGTATAGACTTTTTTGGGCATTATACAATCCATTGACGGCTGATAGCTGTCAGAGCCGTAGAACTCACTGAGGCCTTCGTTTTAACTGGTTATGGCTCTCGTAACTCTAAACGAGCCAGAAGTTAACTCTAAACGAGCCAGAAGTTATGGCCGCCCGAATAATCGATACCTACAGGGTGCAACATACACGGTGCAAGGTGCAACATCCGTCCGAAATGGCGAAACAGCGTCGTACGACTTTTTGAATTGCGTGCATGGAATTGAAACGGAACGGTACCGTGGGGCACTACTCTCCAGCTATGGTAAATCGAAGACCAGCCACGGTAATCCAGTTTTACCGTAAAAATCCACGTGTCGAAAAAACGAAGGGTAAAAAACTTCCGAGACCCGATTGAGATTCGGATAGTCTTTTTTGGGCATTATACAATCCATTGACGGCTGAAAGCTGTCAGAGCCGTAGAACTCACTAAGGCCTTCGTTTTTGTTGAATATGCGCTTATATGATTGTTGTTTGATGATAATAAACAAATATACATTCATTAAAATGTATTTGATAATACACTATTTATTTTCACAGATTAAATAAATATTTGCTGAATAAAATAAATAACACGGAATTTGAATTCAAACGAATATTTTATTCAAACAAATATTTATTACAATTTTGAATAGTACAAATTCAAGCTCTCACTATTCACTATACAACTTTGATACAAATTCAATTACATCACTATTTTACACATTCACCTCACTACATATCACTCACACTCGTATTTTTTTTCTTCAACTGCATTTCAGTTTGAATCCAGCATCTGAGAAATCTGCAAAATATTTACTAACGCAGTAAAATTGAAAATAAAATATTTTTGCGATATAAAATAAAACGTGAATTTTGAAAATGATATTTGCCTCAGTTATTTGGGTTGTTCGTCATCATTTAAATTTGAATTCATCATACACGAACAACTTGTGACATACATAGTATATTGCTGTATATGCCACAAGGCCGTGCACGCCGATATATACACTTGATTGATTTACAGGGACAGGCAAGCACAGGTCCAACCCAAATGAAAAACCGAGTTCAACTCACGTGCAATATATTCAAAATCACGACACGAGCACAAGGTCAAACCCAAGTTTTGAAACTGGGTTCAACAACGTCAAGTCCAGACAATACAGCATGTACAAGCCACAATGAAGTTGTACAAGTACAGTCAAGAAAGCAGCTCAAGTAACAAAAGTCAAGTGCAGCAATGAAACAAAATAGTATGACATGAAGCAAATGAATATAGTGAAATGCACAAAGACATAGCATCTGTCCCAGGTTAATAAATCAGAGAAATGCACAGTGGAATGAAGTCAAGTGATGCACATATACTTGAAAGCTACAGTATCAAGTAGACCAAGTTCATATGCAATGAGAGGAACATCAAAGACAAGACTAAGTGCAGCATCAGTGAAGATAGTTACTTCACAATGAACAAGTGCACAACAAAACCAACAAAGACCAAGGCTACGGCATAATGCACCAGAGATATGGAAACACATCAACAACTACAGAACAATCAAACTGCATCAAGTCCAGCAGCATGAACAAGTATGGCAGCATGTGAATGCATCAAAACAAGTAAACAACAATGTCGAGCTCAAGACAGTACAGCTACAACATGTATGCAGCCCAATAGACCAAAGTACAACATCAAAGACGGCACTGACTTAAGTATACAAGTGAAACTGCAATGCTCAAACTCAGTGGACAGTAATGATACAAGAACAATATCATGAAGGAACTAGACCATAAAAAAGTGTTTGGAAATGCAGCAAATACCCAATGGACAGAGATGCAACGAAACAGAGTTTCAAATATGCATGGTGATGCAACTTCAAGCAGAGAAGCAAGTTACAGAATGCATGAAACAAAAAAAAATTTCGTATTTTTTTGAAATAGTCAGCAAATAAAAAAGAGGAAAGTTTCTGACTTGTTATTCAAGAAGGATTGAAAGTTCTCAAAACAAAGCCGTATGAATCAAGTCAGTATCGAATGCATCAGGAAAGTCGTGTGCATCACGAAAGTGAATTTCAGGAAAGTATCGAGTAATTGAGTGTATTCGAATTCATATAAATACGAGTACCCAAGTATCATCATTGGCATGAATGAAAAAGCAATTGAATTCAAGCAATCGAATCTGAAAGCAAAAAATACAAACAACATACCAAGGCGAATCCAATTATCTCAAAGCAATCGAAGCCGAACCCTAATTTCACAAATCAAGAGAAGCAGCCGAGCGCGACTCCAAGGTCAATAGAGCGTCAATATCAAACGGCATCCAAATCTCTAATTTTGATCGAAGGACAAAAGCCCTAAATTATGATCGAAGAAGCCGCCATTCTCAAAAGGACCGAATAGAAGAAGAAGCGGGTCGAAATTATAAAAAGGGGCCGGTCTTTTTTAATTAGGGTTTTGTTAAGGGTTTTAGTTTTTAAAAGTGCTTTATCTTATTTTTAGTTTTGAATTTGTTTTTTAATTTTTTTAAAAAATCTCTTTTCAAACCGTTGTATTTGCTAGTCGTGTGACTAGGGGACAAGCTACGTGGCGTAGCTTGAGAATTCGCAACTCAGCGGCTGAGTTGTGGCAGGGTTTTAAGCGTAGAGTTAGGTTAGTCAGTAGCGGGTGTCGCGAGTTTACGTGTGTAAGCGTGTGACTATCTAATTTCTAGTAGAAACCTTGGGGGCAGCACGTAGGCAGGTTTTTGCCGAAGCTGGGTAAATTCTGTGTCGTTCTATTTCTGCATTTATTATTCTGCTTTTATCTGTGCTGCTACTATTCTGTGATCTGTGTTGAAATTATTTTATAAGCTTTCAGAATTAATTTTTTATAATTTATACTATCACCCTATTCACCCCCTCTAGGGTGAAATCGATCCTACAAGTGGTATCAGAGCAAGGTTTAGAAGTCATTTTTTTCATTTTTCAAAAATCAGTTTCTGTTTAAAAATTTGAAAAAATGGCTTCTTTTAATAATGCTTTTGCTGAAGGTCAGTCCATAGTTAGACCACCAATGTTCAATGGTGAATATGCCTACTGGAAAAATAGAATGAAAATCTTTCCGAAAACCATTGACGCTTGGAACATTATTGAGATAGGTTATAGATCACCAACTATAATTGTAGACAATCAGGAAATAGATAAACCGATGGACCAATGGAAAAAACTAGAAAATAAATTACAAAATGCTAATGCTAAAGCTATGAATTCTATTATCTGTTCATTGGATCAATTTGAATTTAATCATGTCTCTCATTGTTTAACTGCGCAGGAAATATGGCACACGCTCGAAGTAACTCAAGAAGGAACATCTCAAGTCAAAGAATCTCGCCTAGCCATGTTAAGCAGCGAATACGAGAATTTCACAATGGCAAAAGAAGAAAACGTCAAAGAGATGTACGGACGACTGTCCAATATAGTATACAAATCAAAGGCTCTTGGAAAATCGTACACAGAGTTAGAGATAGTTCGGAAAATTCTCAGAGTTCTTCCTCGAAGCTTTGAAGCAAAAGTCACAGCTATTCAAGAGTCAAAGGATTTGAAACAAATCAAGGTGGAAGAGCTCATTGGAAATCTCACCGCCTATGTGCTAGAGCTAAAGTTCAAGGAAAAGCGAGAAGGAGGCGATACTCGAAAGAAGTCAATTGCTCTCGAAGGAACAACTGAAAATGACAATGATGACGATGATGATGGTGAAGCTGAATTAGCACTATTAATAAAGAGATTCAAAAAGTGGAATCGCAAATATGGAAATCCAACCAGAAACCATCAAATCAAAAGTAGAATAAACAAAGCACTAGACATTTCGGAGAAGCAAGAGATCATCTGTCACAAATGTAACAAAACAAGGACATATCAAGCCAAATTGTCCTCAAAATCGACCAAACCAAGGAAAGAAACTGAAGAAGAAAGGTTTTGCGGCTACTTGGGATGAAATTGATGAAGATGAAAGTGATAGCACCGAAAGTGAAAGTGAAAGAGCAAATCTATGTCTTCATGGTGAAGTAACTGACAGTGATGATGATGAGCCAAGTGAGGTATCAAAACTTTCTCATTCAGAATTACTTATATATTTTCACGAAGTAAATGGCTGTTTTGAACGACTTAAGGAAAAACATGCCAAACTTGAATCACAAAAGGATTCTTTAATTGATTTAAATAAACAACTTAACCAATTAGTTAAAACCTATCAAAGCAGAATCCCTAAATGTGATAAGTGTCCAACGTTCGAAGAAGAGGTTAAAAATTCAGAAAACAAAATTAAATCGCTTGAAAAAGAAATCCTGTTTTTGAAAGAAATTGAAAACACAAGAATAGAAGACTCTATAAAAAGGTGCACACAACTGACAAATGAAAATGAATCTCTCAAGACCCATGTCCTACATCTATCAACAACGTTGGATAAATTCTCAAACGGAGAAAAATCATTGAATATGCTATTAGGGAAAAAAACTCTTAATATGTCTAGGCAAGGACTTGGATATAACAAATTTCAAAAAGATAGAAACCAAATTAATCAAGTCAATTCATTTGGACATAATCAAAATAGTCATTGGTATAAACCCGAACATATGAAGACTGTATCGATTTGGTTTCCAAAAGGCACAAATATAAAATCTCTCAAAGTAAAACAAATTTGAGTGCCAAAAGGAACATGTTTAAATAGTTTTCAGTCCTCTCTAGATAATTTTCCAAAATATCTTGGCACTAACAAGTTTGGACCTATGAAAACAAATAGGTCACTAAATTTTTCTCTCGTGTAGGTATGCTGGCAGGCTAAGGAACAACAGCAATGGTATCTGGATTCTGGCTGTTCCAGACACATGACAGGCGATAAATCAAAGTTCCTTAGCCTAGAAAAGTATAAAGGTGGCAGGGTCACAATGGGTAACAATGAAAAGTGTAAAATTGTTGGCAAAGGCAAAGTAGTTAACAATACTTTTACCCTGAATGATGTACTGTATGTTGAAAATCTGCACCACAACTTGATATCAATCAGCCAGCTATGCGATAAAGGTATGAATGTTATTTTTGACTCTGACTTATGCAAAATTGTTGACAATTCATCAAAAGAAATCTTATTTTCAGGTAAGAGGAAAGGTAATATATATTCTCTATCTTTTGATGATCTCACCCTTTCGAAATGCTTGGTTGCTAAGGACATAGAAGTTGATATATGGCATCGACGTTTAGGGCATGCTAGTATGAATTTGCTAAACAAATTAAAAAGGAAAAATTTGGTAAGAGGGTTGCCTTCACATGAGTTTAAAACAGAAAACATCTGTAAAGCATGCACATTAGGAAAACTTAAAAAATCATCATTTCATGCCAAAAACAGTGTAAGCACTTCTAGAGTACTTGAGCTAGTTCATATGGATCTATTCGGACCTAATGACATTGCTAGCTTAGGAGGTAAAAAATATTGTTTTGTTATAGTTGATGACTACTCAAGATATACATGGGTATTTTTCTTAGCCAAGAAATCAGAAACTTTCTCTTATCTCAAGAATTTCACAAAATTAGTCCAAAATGAAAAAGAAGTTTCCATTATTTCACTAAGAAGTGATCGTGGTGGAGAATTTGAAAATTATGATTTTGAAATTTTTTGTAATGAAAATGGAATCAAACATGAATTCTCTGCTCCACGTACTCCACAACAAAATGGGGTAGTTGAGAGAAAGAATCGAACTTTACAAGAGTTGGCTAGATCTATGATAAATGAGTATGAACTACCTTTACATTTTTGGGCAGAAGCAGTAAATACAGCATGTTATGTAATGAATAGAGTTATGATTAGATCGCTTCTCAACAAAACTCCTTATGAGCTATGGTTCAATAATAAACCAAACATTGCTTACTTTAAAGTATTTGGATGTACTTGCTATATTCTCAATACAGGTGATAAATTAGGAAAATTTGAAGCAAAAGCTGATGAGGGCATCTTCATGGGATACTCTTCGAGAAGCAAAGCTTACAGAGTCTACAACAAAAGGACTAAAACAATCGTGGAATCAATCAATGTGAAATTTGATGAAGGCATTGATAATCAGGAAACATCCAAAAGCAATGTTGATGAGGAGAAAGAAAAAGATGAATATGAAGAACCAAAAGAAACTGATGATATCAGAGAAACTGTCATAACTCCCGAAGTCCAAAGGAATCTAGATCCAGCAAAACTGAAATACAAAGCAGACCATCCTCCAGAATTGGTAATTGGAAATCCTATAGCAGGTATACAGACTCGTTCCTCCTTTAGAAATCTATGTGATCTGTGCTTATATAGTGGATTTATTTCAGAAATAGAACCAAATAACATAGACTCAGCCCTTAACGATGAAAACTGGTTTATGGCCATGCAAGAAGAGCTAAACCAATTTGAACGAAATAATGTTTGGAGTCTAGCACTTAGACCTAAGGATTATCCAGTTATAGGAACAAAATGGGTTTTTAAAAATAAATTTGATGAATCTGGAAATGTAATTAGAAATAAAGCTAGACTAGTCGCTAAGGGATACAATCAAATTGAAGGAGTTGACTTTGATGAAACTTTTGCACCTGTAGCTAGACTAGAATCAATTAGAATATTATTAGCTTTTGCTTGCTACAAAGGATTTAAACTAAGACAAATGGACATTAAGAGTGCTTTTCTTAACGGAATTTTAAAAGAAGATGTGTTTGTTGAACAACCAGAAGGTTTTGAAAGTCATGAATATCCAAACCATGTATATAAACTGAAAAAGGCTTTATATGGATTAAAACAAGCCCCTAGAGCCTGGTATGAATGTCTTAGTTCTTATCTTCTTGAAAACGGGTTCAAAAAGGGATGTGTAGACACCACACTATTTCTGTTGCGTGAAAACGATGATCTTTTGATTGTTCAAATATATGTTGATGACATCATTTATGGTGCTACTAACAAGTTATTGTACGAGAAATTTGAAAAGGTCATGCAGGAAAAGTTTGAAATGAGCTTGGTTGGTGAGTTAAAATTCTTTTTAGGATTTCAAATCAAACAAAGCGATAAAGGAACATTCATTTCTCAAACAAAGTATATTAGGGAACTGGTCAACAAATTTGGATTAAAAGATGCCAAACCAGCAAGAACTCCCATGAATACAACACTTAAACTTGACAAGGATGAAAAAGGTAAGACAGTTGATCAAAAGCAGTACAGAGGTATGATTGGATCACTTCTTTATCTTACCGCTTCTAGACCTGACATCATGTTTTCTGTTTGCCGGTGTGCACGTTTTCAATCTGACCCAAAAGAATCTCATTTAAAAGCTGTCAAAAGAATTATAAGATATTTGTTGCACAGTCCACGGTTTGGTCTTTGGTATCCATCAAACGATAACTTTTAATTAAAAGGTTTTTCAGATGCTGATTACGCTGGAAATTTAGTTGATAGAAAAAGTACTAGTGGAGCATGTTTTATGTTAGGGCATTCATTAGTTGCATGGTCAAGCAGAAAACAAAATTGTATTGCATTATTCACCACAAAAGCAGAGTATATTGCTCTAAGTGGTTGCGCTGCTCAAATCTTATGGATGATACAGACTTTGCAAGACTATGGTCTAAATTTTAAACGTGTACCACTAATGTGTGATAGTAAAAGCGCAATTGATCTCACAAATAACCCTGTGCATCACTCACGAATAAAACATATAGATGTTAGACATCATTTTATTCGAGATCATATTTCTAAAGAAAATATCAGCATAAATTTTATTTCAACTGATTCACAGTTAGCAGACATCTTTACAAAACCCCTTCTAGAAAACAGTTTTTGCAAACTACGTCTCGGTTTAGGTGTTTTAGAAATTTGAGTTTCTAATTAACAAATCTATCCCCCTCCTAATTATCAAAAAGGTAAATAGTGACTGAAAAATGATAAGGGGTGATATTAATCATACATTTTTCCTCAAGAAAGTATACTTAGTAAATTTCTTTAGAAATTCACACAAGAGTTATAAAATTCTTTGTTTGGCAAAGATTCCATGACCAATTCTAATTCTATCATAATTCTATCGACCATCGCTTATCAAAAATCCAATATAGTTTGTCGATATGTGGTATCATAATCAGGAATCATTAGTTTTTCAGTTTATAAAATAAAATAAAATTCAAAGTATTCACTCTCATTTAAAAGTCCTTACGGTTATGCATGGGTGAATTACTTGGAATTTGATATGTGGTTCCATGCTCATTTAAAAGTCCTCACGGTTATGCATGTATGGAATGCATATCAAAATTAATTTATTAAGTAAACAAGTTGATTCTAATCCCATTTAAAAGTCCTCACGGTCATGCGTGGTTAGAAGATACTTGAATTCATTTTTAAATTAATTTTTTTTTGAAATACTACTAACCTCATTTAAAAGTCCTAACGGTTATGCATGGTTAGTAGAAATTCAAATTCCTGATAGACATATACCACAACTCGACATAACTATATGATTTTATTATAACATCATTCCCATCATCTCTAAAATGGAATATGCACCCAACAAGAATGGTTATGATTTTTGTTTGATTTTCTATTTAAATTACATAGTTATAGTCGATTGAGCTTTAATGTTATATTACTATCTATCACCTTATCTCTATTTCATGACACTTTTATTCTTTTGCTGATAACAAAAGGGGGAGAGAAATGTTGGATTTTGGCATTTAAATCTTATACTAATATGCATATAAGAAGGGGGAGTTTCGTAAAGATGAAACATTTAAATAGGGGGAGCAAGCATTGAAAAATAGGGGGAGCAAGCATTGAAATGGTGAAATTATCGAATACACTTAATATGTTTCAAAATCCTAAGTATATGTTTGTTATCATCAAAAAGGGGAGATTGTTGAATATGCGCTTATATGATTGTTGTTTGATGATAATAAACAAATATACATTCATTTAAATGTATTTGATAATATACTATTTATTTTCACAGATTAAATAAATATTTGCTGAATAAAATAAATAACACGGAATTTGAATTCAAACGAATATTTTATTCAAACAAATATTTATTACAATTTTGAATAGTACAAATTCAAGCTTTCACTATTCACTATACAACTTTGATACAAATTCAATTACATCACTATTTTACACATTCACCTCACTACATATCACTCACACTCGTATTTTTTTTCTTCAACTGCATTTCAGTTTGAATCCGGCATCTGAGAAATCAGCAAAATATTTACTAATGCAGTAAAATTGAAAATAAAATATTTTTGCGATATAAAATGAAACGTGAATTTTGAAAATGATATTTGCCTCAGTTATTTGGGTTGTTCGTCATCATTTAAATTTGAATTCATCATACACGAACAACTTGTGACATACACAGTATATTACTGTATATGCCACAAGGCCGTGCACGCCGATATGTACACTTGATTGATTTACAGGGACAGGCAAGCACAGGTCAAACCCAAATGAAAAACCGAGTTCAACTCACGTGCAATATATTCAAAATCACGACACGAGCACAAGGTCAAACCCAAGTTTTGAAACTGGGTTCAACACAAGGCAACGTCAAGTCCAGACAATACAGCATGTACAAGCCACAATGAAGTTGTACAAGTACAGTCAAGAAAGCAGCTCAAGTAACAAAAGTCAAGTGCATCAATGAAACAAAATAGTATGACATGAAGCAAATGAATATAGTGAAATGCACAAAGACATAGCATCTGTCCCAGGTTAATAAATCAGAGAAATGCACAGTGGAATGAAGTCAAGTGATGCACATATACTTGAAAGCTACAGCATCAAGTAGACCAAGTTCATATGCAATGAGAGGAACATCAAAGACAAGACTAAGTGCAGCATCAGTGAAAACAGTTACTTCACAATGAACAAGTGCACAACAAAACCAACAAAGACCAAGGCTACGGCATAATGCACCAGAGATATGTAAACACATCAACAACTACAGAACAATCAAACTGCATCAAGTCCAGCAGCATGAACAAGTATGGCAGCATGTGAATGCATCAAAACAAGTAAACAACAATGTCGAGCTCAAGACAGTACAGCTACAACATGTATGCAGCCCAATAGACCAAAGTACAACATCAAAGACAGCACTGACTTAAGTATACAAGTGAAACTGCAATGCTCAAACTCAGTGGACAGTAATGATACAAGAACAATATCATGAAGGAACTAGACCATAAAAAAGTGTTTGGAAATGCAGTAAATACCCAATGGACAGAGATGCAACGAAACAGAGTTTCAAATATGCACGGTGATGCAACTTCAAGCAGAGAAGCAAGTTACAGAATGCATGAAACAAAAAAAAATTCGTATTTTTTTGAAATAGTCAGCAAATAAAAAAAGAGGAAAGTTTCTGACTTGTTATTCAAGAAGGATTGAAAGTTCTCAAAACAAAGCCGTATGAATCAAGTCAGTATCGAATGCATCAGGAAAGTCGTGTGCATCACGAAAGTGAATTTCAGGAAAGTATCGAGTAATTTAGTGTATTCGAATTCATATAAATACGAGTACCCAAGTATCATCATTGGCATGAATGAAATAGCAATCGAATTCAAGCAATCGAATCTGAAAGCAAAAAATACAAACAACATACCAAGGCGAATCCAATTATCTCAAAGCAATCGAAGCCGAACCCTAATTTCACAAATCAAGAGAAGCAGCCGAGCGCGACTCCAAGATCAATAGAGCGTCAATATCAAATGGCATCCAAATCTCTAATTTTGATCGAAGGACAAAAGCCCTAAATTATGATCGAAGAAGCCGCCATTCTCAAAAGGACCGAATAGAAGAAGAAGCGGGTCGAAATTATAAAATGGGGCCGGTCTTTTTTAATTAGGGTTTTGTTAAGGGTTTTAGTTTTTAAAAGAGCTTTATCTTATTTTTAGTTTTGAATTTGTTTTTTAATTTTTTTAAAAAATCTCTTTTCAAACCGTTGTATTTGCTAGTCGTGTGACTAGGGGACAAGCTACGTGGCGTAGCTTGAGAATTCGCAACTCAGTGGCTGAGTTGTGGCAGGGTTTTGAGCGTAGAGTTAGGTTAGTCAGTAGCGGGTGTCGCGAGTTTACGTGTGTAAGCGTGTGACTATCTAATTTCTAGTAGAAACCTTGGGGGCAGCACGTAGGCAGGTTTTTGCCGAAGCTGGGTAAATTCTGTGTCGTTCTATTTCTGCATTTATTATTCTGCTTTTATATGTGCTGCTACTATTCTATGATCTGTGTTGACATTATTTTATAAGATTTCGCAATTAATTTTTTATAATTTATACTATCACCCTATTCACCCCCCTCTAGGGTGAAATCGATCCTACAGTTTTGACTGGTTATGGCTCTCTTAACTCTAAACGAGCCAGAAGTTATGGCCGTCCAAATAATCGATATTTACATGGTGCAACATCCACGGTGCAAGTTGCAACATCCGTCCAAAATGGCGAAACAGTGTCGTACGACATTTTGAAATGTGTGCATAGATTTGAAAAGGAACGGTACCATGGTGCATCACTCTCCAGCGATGGTAAATCGAAGACCAGCCACGGTAATCCAGTTTTACCGTAAAAACCACGTGTCAAAAAAACGAAGGGTAAAAAACTTCCGAGACCCGATTGAGATACGGATAGTCTTTTTTGGGCATTATACAATCCATTGACGGCTGAAAGCTGTCAGAGCCGTAGAACTCAATGAGGGCTTCGTTTTGACTGGTTATGGCTCCCTTAACTCTAAAGGAGCCAGAAGTTATGGCCGTCCGAATAATCGATATCTACATGGTGCAACATCCACGGTGCAAGGTGCAACATCCGTCCGAAATGGCGAAACAGGGTCGTACGACTTTTTGAAATGCATGCATGGATTTGAAACGGAACGGTACCATGGTGCAACACTCTTCAGCGATGGTAAATCAAAGACCAGCCACGGTAATCCCATTTTACCGTAAAAATCCACGTTTCGAAAAAACGAAGGGTAAAAAACTTCCGAGACCAGATTAAGATTCGGATACTCTTTTTTGGGCATTAAACAATCCATTGACGGCTGAAAGCTATCAGAGCCGTAGAACTCACTGAGGCCTTCGTTTTGACAGGTTATGGCTCCCGTAACTTTAAATGAGCCAGAAATTATGGCCGTCCGAATAATCGATATCTACAGGGTGCAACATCCACGGTGCAAGATGCAACATCCGTCAGAAATGGCGAAACAACGTCGTACGACTTTTTGAAATGTGCACATGGATTTTAAACGGAACGGTACCATGGTGCACCACTCTCCAGCGATGGTAAATCGATGACCAGCCACGGTAATCCCGTTTTACCGTAAAACTCCATGTGTCGAAAAAACGAAGGGTAAAAAACTTCCTAGACCCGATTGAGATTCGGATAGTCTTTTTTGGGCTTTATACAATCCATTGACGGCTAAAAGATGTCAGAGCCGTAGAACTCACTGAGGCCTTTGTTTTGACTGGTTATGGCTCCGTTAACTCTAAACGAGCCAGAAGTAATGGCCGTCCGAATAATCGATATCTACAGGGTGCAACATCCACGGTGCAAGGTGCAACATCCGTCCGAAATGGCGAAACAGCGTCGTACGACTTTTTGAAATGCGTGCATTGATTTGAAACGGAACAGTACCATGGTGCACAACTCTCCAGCGATGGTAAATCGAAGACCAGCCACGGTAACCCCGTTTTAACGTAAAAATCCACGTGTCGAAAAAACGAAGGGTAAAAACCTTCCGAGACTCGATTGAGATTCGGATAGTCTTTTTTGGGCATTATACAATCCATTGACGGTTGAAAGCTGTCAGAGCCGTAGAACTCACTAAGGGCTTCGTTTTGACTGGTTATGGCTCCCTTAACTCTAAACGAGCCAGAAGTTATGGCCGTCCGAATAATCGATATCTACATGGTGCAACATCCACGGTGCAAGGTGCAACATCCGTCCGAAATGGCGAAACAGTGTCGTACGACTTTTTGAAATGCGTGCATGGATTTGAAACGGAACGGTACCATGGTGCACCACTCTTCAGCGATGGTAAATCGAAGACCAGCCACGGTAATCCCATTTTACCCTAAATATTCACGTTTCGAAAAAACGAAGGGTAAAAAACTTCCTAGTCCCGATTAAGATTCGGATAGTATTTTTTGGGAATTAAACAATCCATTGATGGCTGAAAGCTATCAGAGCCGTAGAACTCACCGAGGCCTTCGTTTTGACCGGTTATAGCGCCCGTAACTTTAAACGAGCCAGAAGTTATGGCCGCCCGAATAATCGATATCTATAGGGTTCAACATCCACGGTGCAAGATGCAACATCCGTCAAAAATGGCGAAACAGCGTCATACGACTTTTTGAAATGCACGCATGGATTTGAAACGGAACGTTGCCATGGTGCACCACTTTTCAGCGATGGTAAATCGAAGGCCAACCGCAGTAATCCCGTTTTACCGTAAAAATCCATGTGTCGAAATAACGAAGGGTAAAAAACTTCCTAGACCCGATTGAGATTCGGATAGTCTTTTTTGTCCATTATACAATCCATTGACGGCTGAAAGCTGTTAGAGCCGTAGAACTCACTAAGGCCTTCGTTTTGACTGGTTATGGCTCCCGTAACTCTAAATGAGCCAGAAGTTATGGCCGTCCGAATAATCGATATCTACAGGGTGCAATATCCACGGCGCAAGGTGCAACATCCGTCCGAAATGGCGAAACAGCGTCGTACGACTTTTTGAAATGCGTGCATGGATTTGAAACGGAATAGTACCATAGTGCACCACTCTCCAGCGATGGTAAATCGAAGACCAGCTACGGTAATCCCGTAATACCGTAAAAATCCACGTGTCAAAAAAACAAAGGGTAAAAAACTTCCGAGACCCGATTGAGATTCGGATAGTCTTTTTTGGGCATTATACAACCCAATGACGGCTGAAAGCTGTCAGAACCGTAGAACACACTAAGGCCTTCGTTTTGACTGGTTATGGCTCTCTTAACTCTAAACGAGCCAGATGTTATGGCCATCCGAATAATCGATATCTACATGGTGCAAAATCCACGGTGCAAGGTGCAACGTCCGTCCGAAATGGCGAAACAGCGTCGTACGACTTTTTGAAATGCGTGCATGGATTTGAAATGAAACGGTACCATGGTGCACCACTCTCCAGCGATGGTAAATTGAAGTCTAGCCACGGTAATCCCGTTTTACCGTAAAAATCCACGTGTCGAAAAAACGAAGGGTAAAAAATTTCCGAGACCCGATTGAGATTCAGATAGTCTTTTTTGTGCATTATACAATCGATTGACGGCTTCAAACTGTCAAAGCCGTGAGGCCTTCGTTTTGACTGGTTATGGCTCCCTTAACTCTAAACGAGCCAGAAGTTATGGCCTTCCGAATAATCGATATCTACAGGGTACAACATCCACGGTGCAAGGTGCAACATCCGTCCGAAATGGCGTAACAGCGTCGTACGACTTTTTGAAATGCGTGCATGGATTTGAAACGGAACGGTACCATGGTGCACCACTCTCCAGCGATGGTAAATCGAAGACCAGCCACGGTAATCCCCTTTTACCGTGAAAATCCACGTGTCGAAAAAACGAAGGGTAAAAAACTTCCAAGACCCGATTGAGATTTGGATAGTCTTTTTTGGGCATTATACAATCCATTGACGGCTGCAAGCTATCACAGCCGTAGAACTCACTCAGGCCTTCGTTTTGACTGGTTATGTCTCCCTTAACTCTAAACGAGCCAGAAGTTATGGTCGTCCGAATAATCGATATCTACAGGGTGCAACATCCACGGTGCAAGGTGCAACATCCATCCGAAATGGCGAAACAGCGTCGTACGACTTTTTGAAATGCGTGCTTGGATTTGAAACGGAACGGTACCATGGTGAACCACTCTCCAGCGATGGTAAATCGAAGAACAGCCACGGTAATCCCGTTTTACCGTAAAAATCCACGTGTCGAAAAAACGAAGGGTAAAAAACTTCCATGACCCGATTGAGATTCGGATAGTCTTTTTTGGGCATTATACAATCCATTGACGGTTGATAGCTATCAGAGCCGTAGAACTCACTGAGGCCTTCATTTTGACTGGTTATGGCTCTCGTACCTCTAAACGAGCCAGAAGTTATGGCCACCCGAATAATCGATATCTACAGGGTGCAACATACACGGTGCAAGGTGCAACATCCGTCCGAAATGGCGAAACAGCGTCGTACGACTGTTTGAACTGCGTGCATGGATTTGAAACGGAACGGTACCATGGTGCACCACTCTCCAGCGATGGAAAATCGAAGACCGCCACGGTAATCCAGTTTTACCGTAAAAATCCACGTGTCAAAAAAACAAAGGGTAAAAAACTTCCGAGACCCGATTGAGATTCGGATAGTCTTTTTTAGGCATTATACAATCCATTGACGGCTGAACGCTGTGAGAGCCGTAGAACTCACTGAGGGCTTCGTTTTGACTGGTTATGGCTCCCTTAACTCTAAACGAGCCAGAAGTTATGGCCGTCCGAATAATCGATATCTACATGGTGCAACATCCACGGTGCAAGGTGCAACATCCGTCCGAAATGGCGAAACAGTGTCGTACGACTTTTTGAAATGCGTGCATGGATTTGAAACGAAACGGTACCATGGTGCACCACTCTACAGCGATGGTAAATCGAAGACCAGCCACGGTAATCCCATTTTACCGTAAAAATCCACATTTCGAAAAAACGAAGGGTCAAAAATTTCCTAGACCCGATTAAGATTCGGATAGTCTTTTTTAGGCATTATACAATCCATTGACGGCTGAACGCTGTCAGAGCCGTAGAACTCACTAAGGGCTTCGTTTTGACTGGTTATGCCTCCCTTAACTCTAAACGAGCCAGAACTTATGGCCGTCCGAATAATCGATATCTACATGGTGCAACATCCACGGTGCAAGGTGTAACATCCGTCCGAAATGGCGAAACAGTGTCGTACGACTTTTTGAAATGCGTGCATGGATTTGAAACGAAACGGTACCATGGCGCACCACTCTCCAGCGATGGTAAATCGAAGACCAGCCACGGTAATCCCATTTTACCGTAAAAATCCACGTTTCGAAAAAATGAAGGGTCAAAAATTTCCTAGACCCGATTAAGATTCGGATAGTCTTTTTTGGGCATTAAACAATCCATTGACGGCTGAAAGCTATCAGTGCCATAGAACTCACTGGGGCCTTCGTTTTGACAGGTTATGGCTCCTGTAACTCTAAACGAGCCATAAGTTATGGCCGTCCGAATAATCGATATCTACAGGGTGCAACATCCACGGTGCAAGATGCAACATCCGTCAGAAATGGCGAAACAGCGTCGTATGACTTTTTGAAATGCGCGCATGGATTTGAAACGGAACGGTACCATGGTGCACCACTCTCCAGTGATGGTAAATCAAAGACCAGCCACGGTAATCCCGTTTTACCGTAAAAATCCATGTTTCGAAAGAACGAAGGGTAAAAAACTTCCTAGACCCGATTGAGATTCGGATAGTCTTTTTTGGGCATTATACAATCCATTGACGGCTGAAAGCTGTCAGAGCCGTTGAACTCACTGAGGCCTTCGTTTTGACTGGTTATGGCTCCCGTAACTCTGAATGAGCCAGAAGTTATGGCCGTCCGAATAATCGATATCTACAGGGTGCAATCCCACGGTGCAAGGTGCAACATTCGTACCAAATGGACAAAATGTCGTACGACTTTTTGAAATGCGTGAATGGATTTGAAACGGAACGGTACCATGGTGCACCATTTTCCAACGATGGTAAATCGAAGACCAGCCATGGTAATCCCGTTTTACCGTAAAAATCCACATGTCGAAAAAACGAAGGGTAAAAAACTTCCTAGACCCGATTGAGATTCAGATTGTCATTTCTGGGCATTAAACAATCCTTTGGCGGCTGAAAGCATTCAGAGCCGTAGAACTCACTGAGGCCTTCATTTTGACAGGTTATGGCTCTCGTAACTCTAAACGAGCCAGAAGTTATGGCCGTCCGAATAATCGATATCTACAGGGTGCAACATCCATGGCGCAAGGTGCAACATCCGTCCGAAATGGCGAAACTGCGTCGTACGACTTTTTGAAATGTGTGCATAGATTTGAAACGGAAGAGTACCGTGGTGCACCACTCTCCAGCGATGGTTAATCGAAGACCAGCTACGGTAATCCCGTTTTTCCGTAAAAATCCACGTGCCGAAAAAACGAAGGGTAAAAAACTTTCGAGACCCGATTGAGATTCGGATAGTCTTTTTTGGGCATTATACAACCCAATGAAGGCTGAAAGCTGTCAGAGCCGTAGAACTCACTTAGGCCTTCGTTTTGACTGGTTATGGGTCCCTTAGCTCTAAACGAGCCAGAAGTTATGGCCGTCCGAATAATCGATATCTACAAGGTGCAACATCCACGGTGCAAGGTGAAACATCCGCCCGAAATGGCGAAACAGCGTCGTACGACTTTTTGAAATGCGTGCATGGATTTGAAACGGAATGGTACCATAGTGCACCACTCTCCAATGATGGTAAATCGAAGACCAGCCACGGTAATCTCGTTTTACCGTAAAAATCCACGTGTCGAAAAAACGAAGGGTAAAAAACTTCCGTGACCCGATTGAGATTCGGGTAGTCTTTTTTGGGCATTATACAATCCATTGACGGCTGAAAGTTGTCAGAGCCGTCGAACTCACTGAGGCCTTCGTTTTGACTGATTATGGCTCCCGTAAGTCTAAACAAGCCAGAAGTTATGGTCGTCCGAATAATCGATATCTACAGGGTGCAACATACACGGTGCAAGGTGCAACATCCGTTCGAAATGGCGAAATAGCGTCGTACGACTTTTTGAAATGCGTGCATGGATTTGAAACGGAACGGTACCATGGGGCACCACTCTCCAGCGATGGTAAATCGAAGACTAGCCACGGTAATCCAGTTTTACCGTTAAAATCCACGTGTCGAAAAAACGAAGGGTAAAAAACTTCCGAGACCCGATTGAGATTCGGATAGCTTTTTTTGGGCATTATACAATCCATTGATGGATGAAAGCTGTCAGAGCCGTAGAACTCACTGAGGCCTTCGTTTTGACTGGTTATGGCCCTCTTAACTCTAAACGAGCCAGAAGTTATGACCGTCCGAATAATCGATATCAACAGGGTGCAACATCCACGGTGCAAGGTGCAACATTCGTCCGAAATGGCGAAACATCGTCGTACGGCTTTTTTAAATGCGTGCATGGATTTGAAATGGAACGGTACCATGGCGCACCCTCTCCAGCGATGGTAAATCGAAGACCAGCCACGGTAATCCCGTTTTACCGTAAAAATCCACGTGTCGAAAAAACGAAGGGTAAAAAACTTCCTAGACCCAATTCAGATTCGGATAGTCTTTTTTGGGCATTAAACAATCCATTGACGGCTGAAAGCTGTCAGAGCCGTAGAACTCACTGAGGCCTTCGTTTTGACAGGTTATGGCTCCCTTAATTCTAAACGAGCCAGAAGTTATGGCCGTCCGAATAATCGATATGTACATGGTGCAACATCCACGTTGCAAGGTGCAACATCCGTCCGAAATGGCGAAACAACGTCGTACGACTTTTTGAAAAGCGTGCATGGATTTGAAACGGAACGGTACCATAGTGCACCACTCTCCAGCGATGGTAAATCGAAGACTAGCCACGGTAATCCCGTTTTACCGTAAAAATCCACGTGTCGAAAAAACGAAGGGTAAAAAACTTCCAAGACCCGATAGAGATTCGGATACTCTTTTTTGGGCATTATACAATCCATTGACGGGTGCAAGCTGTCAGAGCCGTAGAACTCACTGAGACCTTCATTTTGACTGGTTATGGATCCCTTAACTCCAAACGAGCAAGAAATTATGGCCGTCCGAATAATCGATATCTACAGGGTGCAACATCCACGGTGCAAGGTGCAACATTCGTCCGAAATAGCGAAACAGCGTCGTACGACTTTTTGAAATGCGTGCATGGATTTGAAACGGAATGGTACCATGGTGCACCACTCTCCAGCGATGGTAAATCGAAGACCAGCCACGGTAATCCCGTTTTATCATAAAAATCCACGTGTCGAAAAAACGAAGTGTAAAAAACTTTCGAGACCCGATTGAGATTCGGATACTCTTTTTTGGGCATTATGCAATCCGTTGACGGCTGCAAGCTGTCAGAGCCGTAGAACTCACTGAGGCCTTCGTTTTGACTGGTTATGGATCCCTTAACTCTAAACGAGCCAGAAGTTATGGCCGTCCGAATAATCGATATCTACAGGGTGCAACATCCACGGTGCAAGGTGCAACATCCGTCCGAAATAGCGAAACAGCATCGTACGACTTTTTGAAATGCGTGCATGGATTTGAAACGGAATCGTACCATGGTGCACCACTCTCCAGCGATGGTAAATCGAAGACCAGCCACGGTAATCCAGTTTTACCGTAAAAATCCACGTGTCGAAAAAACAAAGGGTAAAAAACTTCCGAGACCCGATTGAGATTCGGATAGTCATTTTTGGGCATTATACAATCCATTGACGGCTGAAAGCTGTCAGAGCCGTAGAACTCACCGAGGCCTTCGTTTTGATAGGTTATGGCTCCCTTAATTCTAAACGAGCCAGAAGTTATGGCCGTCCGAATAATCGATATGTACATGGTGCAACATCCACGGTGCAAGGTGCAACATCCGTCCGAAATGGCGAAACAACGTCGTACGACTTTTTGAAATGCGTGCATGGATTTGAAATGGAACGGTACCATGGTGCACCACTCTCAAGCGATGGTAAATCGAAGACCAGCCACGTTAATCCCGTTTTACCGTAAAAATCCACGTGTCGAAAAAACGAAGGGTAAAAAACTTCCAAGACCCGATAGAGATTCGGATACTCTTTTTTGGGCATTATACAATCCATTGATGGCTGCAAGCTGTCAGAGCCGTAGAACTCACTGAGACCTTCATTTTGACTGCTTATGGATCCCTTAACTCTAAACGAGCAAGAAGTTATGGCCGTCTGAATAATCGATATCTACAGGGTGCAACATCCACGGTGCAAGGTGCAACATCCGTCCGAAATAGCGAAACAGCGTCGTACGACTTTTTGAAATGCGTGCATGGATTTGAAACGGAATGGTACCATGGTGCACCACTCTCCAGCGATGGTAAATCGAAGACCAGCCACGGTAATCTCGTTTTATCGTAAAAATCCACGTGTCGAAAAAACGAAGTGTAAAAAACTTTCGAGACCCGATTGAGATTCGGATACTCTTTTTTGGGCATTATGCAGTCCATTGACGGCTGCAAGCTGTCAGAGCCGTAGAACTCACTGAGGCCATCGCTTGGACTGGTTATGGATCCCTTAACTCTAAACGCGCCAGAAGTTATGGCCGTCCGTATAATCGATATCTACAGGGTGCAACATCCACGGTGCAAGGTGCAACATCCGTCCGAAATAGCGAAACAGCGTCGTACGACTTTTTGAAATGCGTGCATGGATTTGAAACGGAATGGTACCATGGTGCACCACTCTCCAGCGATGGTAAATCGAAGACCAGCCACGGTAATCCAGTTTTACCGTAAAAATCCACGTGTCGAAAAAACGAAGGGTAAAAAACTTCCGAGACCCGATTGAGATTCGGATAGTCATTTTTGGGCATTATACAATCCATTGACGGCTGAAAGCTGTCAGAGCCGTATAACTCACTGAGGCCTTCATTTTGACTAGTTGTGGCTCCCGTAACTCTAAATTAGCCAGAAGTTATGGCCGTCCGAATAATCGATATCTACAGGGTGCAACATACACGGTGCAAGGTGCAACATCCGTCCGAAATGGCGAAACAGCGTCGTACGACTTTTTGAAATGCGTGCATGGATTTGAAACGGAATGGTACCATGGGGCACCACTCTCCAGCGATGGTAAATCGAAGACCAGCCACGGTAATCCAGTTTTACCGTAAAAATCCACGTGTCGAAAAAACGAAGGGTAAAAAACTTCCGAGACCCGATGGAGATTCGGATAGACTTTTTTGGGCAATATACAATCCATTGACGGCTGAAAGCGGTCAGACCCGTAAACACACTGAGGCCTTCGTTTTGACTGGTTATGGCTCCCTTAACTCTAAACGAGCCAGAAGTTATGGTCGTCCGAATAATCGATATCTATAGGGTGCAACATCACGGTGCATGATGCAACATCCGTCCGAAATGGCAAAACAGCGTCGTACGACTTTTTGAAATGCGCGCATGGATTTGAAACGGAACGGTACCATGGTGCACCACTCTCCAGCGATGGTAAATCGAAGACCATCCACGGTAATCCCGTTTTACCGTAAAAATCCACGTTTCGAAAAAAGGAAGGGTAAAAAACTTCCTAGACCCGATTGAGATTCGGATAGCCATTTTTGGGCATTAAACAATCCATTGATGGCTGAAAGCTGTCAGAGCCATAGAACTCACAGAGGCCTTCGTTTTGACAGCTTATGGCTCCCGTAACTCTAAACGAGCCAGAAGTTATAGCTGTCCGAATAATCGATATCTACAGGGTGCAACATCCACGGTGCAAGGTGCAACATCCGTCCGAAATGACGAAACAATGTCGTACGACTTTTTGAAATGCGTGCATGGATTTGAAACGGAAAGGTACCATGGTGCACCACTCTCCAGTGATGGCAAATTTAAGACCAGCAACGGTAATCCCGTTCTACCGTAAAAATCCACGTGTCGAAAAAAGAAAGGTAAAAAACTTCCTAGACCCGATTGAGATTCGGATTGTCTTTTTTGGGCATTATACAATCCATCGACGGCTGAAAGATGTCAAAGCCGTAGAACTCACTGAGGCCTTCGTTTTGACTGGTTATGTCTCCCTTAACTCTAAACGAGCCAAAAGTTAGGGCCGTCCGAATAATCGATATCAACAGGGTGCAACATCCACGGTGCAATGTGCAACATCCGTCCGAAATGGCGAAACAGCGTCGTACGACTTATTGAAATGCGTGCATGGATTTGAAACGGAACGGTACCGTGGTGCACCACTCTCCAGCGATGGTAAATCGAAGACCAGCCATGGTAATCCCGTTTTACCGTAAAAATCCACGTGTCGAAAAAACGAAGGGTAAAAAACTTCCGAGACCCGATTGGGATTCGGATAGTCTTTTTTGGGCATTATACGATCCATTGACGGCTGAAAGCTATCAGAGCCGTAGAACTTACTGAGGCCTTCGTTTTGACTGGTTATGGCTCCCGTAACTCTAAACGAGCCAGAAGTTATGGTCGTCCGAATAATCGATATCTACATGGTGCAACATCCATCGTGCAAGGTGCAACATCCGTCCGAAATGGCGAAACAGTGTCGTATGACTTTTTGAAACGCACGTATGGATTTAAAATGGAACGGTACCATGGTGCACCACTCTCCAGCGATGGTAAATCGAAGACCGGCCACGGTAATCCCGTTTTACCGTAAAAATCCACGTGTCGGAAAAACGAAGGGTAAAAAACTTCCTAGACCCGATTGAGATTCGGATAGTCTTTTTCGGGCATTAAACAATCCATTGACGGCTGAAAGTTGTCAGAGCCGTAGAACTCTCTGAGGCCTTTGTTTTGACAGGTTATGGCTCCCGTAACTCTAAACGAGCTAGAAGTTATGGCCGTCCGAATAATCGATATCTACAGGGTGCAACATCCACGGTGCAAGATGCAACATCCATCCGAAATGGCGAAACAGTGTCATACGTCTTTTTGAAATATGCGTATGGATTTGAAACGGAACGGTACCATGGTGCACCACTCGCTAGATATGGTAAATCGAAGACCAACCACGGTAATCCCGTTTTACCGTAAAAATCCACGTGTCGAAAAACGAAGGGTAGAAAACTTCCTAGACCCGATTGAGATTCGCATAGTCTTTTTTGGGAATTAAACAATCCACTGACGGCTGACAGGTGTCAGAGCCGTAGAACTCACTGAGGTCTTCGTTTTGACAGGTTATGGCTCCCTTAACTCTAAACGAGCCAGAAGTTATGGCCGTCCGAATAATCGATATCTACAAGGTGCAACATCCACGGTGCAAGGTGCAACATCTATCCGAAATGGAAAAACTTTGTCGTACGACTTTTTGAAATGCATGCATTGATTTGAAATGGAACGGTACAATGATGCACCACTCTCCAATAATGGTAAATTTAAGACCAGCCACGGTAATTCCATTTTACCGTAAAAATCCACGTGTCGAAAAAACGAAGGGTAAAAAACTTCCTAGACCCGATTGGGATTCAGATAGTCTTTTTTGGGCATTATACATTCCATAGACGGCTGAAAGCGGTCAGAGCCGTAGAACTCACTGATGCCTTCGATTTGATTGGTTATGGCTCCCTTAACTCTAAACGAGCCAGAAGTTATGGCCGTCCGAATAATCGATATCAATTGGGTGCAACTTCCACGGTGCAAGGTGCAACATCCGTCCGAAATGGTGAAACAACGTCATACGACTTTTTGAAATGCGTGCATGGATTTAAAACGGAAGGTACCATGGTGCACCACTCTCCAGCGATGGTAAATCGAAGACCAGCCACGGTGATCCCGTTTTACCGTAAAAATCCACGTGTCGAAAAAACGAAGGGTAAAAAACTTATGAGACTCGATTGAGATTCGGATAGTCTTTTTTGGGCATTATACAATCCATTGACTATTGAGAGCTGTCAGAGCCGTAGAACTCACCGAGGCCTTCGTTTTGACTGGTTATGGCTCCTGTAACTCTAAACGAGCCAGAAGTTATGGCCGTCCGAATAATCGATATCTACATGGTGCAACATCCACGGTGCAAGGTGCAACATCCGTCCGAAATGGCGAAACAGTGTCGTACGACTTTTTGAAATACATGCATGGATCTGAAACGGAACGGTACAATGGTGCACCACTCTCCAGCGATGGTAAATTGAAGACCAGCCACGGTAATCCCGTTTTACCGTAAAAATCCACGCGTTGGAAAAACGAAGGGTAAAAAACTTCCTAGACCCGATTGAGATTTGGATAGTCTTTTTTGGGCATTAAACAATCCATTGAAAGCTGAAAGCGGTCAAAGCCGTAGAACTCACTGAGGCCTTCGTTTTGACAGGTTATGGCTCCCGTAACTCTAAACGAGCCAGAAGTTATGGTCGTCCGAATAATCGATATCTATAGGGTGCAACATCACGGTGCATGATGCAACATCCGTCCGAAATGGCAAAACAGCGTCGTACGACTTTTTGAAATGCGCGCATGGATTTGAAACGGAACGGTACCATGGTGCACCACTCTCCAGCGATGGTAAATCGAAGACCATCCACGGTAATCCCGTTTTACCGTAAAAATCCACGTTTCGAAAAAAGGAAGGGTAAAAAAATTCCTAGACCCGATTGAGATTCTGATAGTCTTTTTTGGGCATTAAACAATCCATTGACGGCTGAAAGCCGTCAGAACCGTAGAACTCACTAAGGCCTATGTTTTGACAGGTTATGGCTCTCTTAAATCTAAACGAGCCAGAAGTTACGGCCGTCCGAATAATCGATATCTACAGGGTGCAACATTCATGGCGCAAGGTGCAACATCCGTCCGAAATGGCAAAACAGCATCGTACGATTTTTTGAAATGCGCGCATGGATTTGATACGAAACGGTACCATGGTGCACCACTCTCCAGCGATGGTAAATCGAAGACCAGCCACGGTAATCCAGTTTTACCGTAAAAATCCACGTGTCGAAAAATCGAAGGGTAAAAAAACTTCCGAGACCCGATTGAAATTTGGATAGTCTTTTTTTGGCATTAAACAATCCATTGACGGCTGAAAGCCGTCAGAGCCGTAAAACTCACTGAGGCCTTCGTTTTGACTGGTTATGGCTCCCTTAACTCTAAACGAGCCAGAAGTTATGGCCGTCCGAATAATCGATATCAACAGGGTGCAACTTCCACGGTGCAACGTGCAACATCCGTCCGAAATGGCGAAACTGCATCGTACGACTTTCTGAAATGCATGCATGGATTCGAAACGGAATGGTACCATGGTGCACCACTCTCCAGCGATGGTAAATCGAAGACCAGCCACGGTAATCCCGTTTTACCGTAAAAATCCACGTGTCGAAAAAACGAAGGGTAAAAAACTTCCTAGACCCGATTGAGATTCGGATAGTCTTTTTTGGGCATTAAACAATCCATTGACGGCTGAAAGCTGTCAGAGCCGTAAACTCACTGAGGCCTTCGTTTTGACAGGTTGTGGCTCCCGTAACTCTAAACGAGCCAGAAGTTATGGCCGTCTGAATAATCGATATCTATAGTGTGCAACATCACGGTGCATGATGCAACATCCGTCCGAAATGGCGAAACATCGTCGTACGACTTTTTGAAATGTGCGTATGGATTTTGTTTGCACCAAAATTGGTCACAACACTCTTCGGGAGTCGTTGAAGAGATAACAGTCAAAAGTATGAACTGAATATGAATATTATCTAACAAAAACTCCAATCAACAGTAAAGAAAATGCGTAGACAAGCGATTTATAGTGGTTCGGCGTGTTGCCTACGTCCACTGTGAAGTTTTTTGATATTTTATTGATTCTCTTTCAATGTTTACAAGTGGTTACAGTGATCAACAGCAAGTTACAACTGGAAATTCGAAATCAGTAGTGAAATTATGATGGAGATATCAATCCGACAGAGTCTGGGCGCTTGAGAGTGAAAAAATCCCGAAGGTCCCCTTTCTGTTGGCTATGGAGCTCTATTTATAGGCGTAGGCTGTTGGTATCTTGCTGAAAACTCGAGAGACCACTTCTGGCACGTGAGGGGGCCCACCCGTACGGTCTCGGGAAGTTTGGGCCCACTTTGGCATCGGTTCGAACTCCATTCGAACCGATCAAGAATCCATCCAATCGAGGTGAAATTTGGCGAGGACATTCTTCAACATGTATGCTAGCATCTGTGAAAATTTCATGACATTTGGATCAGTAGATTGGGAGATATGATGGGTTCGAACCCATGGTTTCGAAACGATGGTTTCGAATCCATCATGGCACGCGACTTCGTGGTGACGTGGAGCGCAAGTTTCGAATCGATCCGGACTTCGCTCCGTGTTGACCGCTTCGACTCCGTATATCTCGGTGATTTCGAACCGATGGAAGACACGTTGGTTGACCCAGTGGGTTCGAATAAGGCAACACAGGATGGGTTCGAACATAACTTCAGGGATGGGTTCGAACGAAGCTTACGGATGGGTTCGAAGCATGCATGTCCGATGGTTTCGAATTGAGGCAGCCGAGTATGGATTCGAATCAGCTACTCTCTGATGGGTTCGAGGTCGAGGCATCCCAAGGGTTTCGAAGGTGATGGTTTCGAACTTGATGGGTTCGAAGTGATGGTTTCGAATGGTGCATGGTGATGGGTTCGAAGACACCCATCATGGTGGGTTCGAAACCAGTTTTTCCCTCCAAGTTGAACCGATCATAACTTGAGCATACGAACTCGGATTGACTTGAAATTTGAAATGCCGACTCCTGTGGCCTTTCCTGCAGTGTCCTATCAATTGTAGCTCATTCTGGACTCGGATAAAATTCAGTGATATCCATGGCGAAAGAAAATACGATCAACCTCTGAGGTGGACGGTCCTTCCTTTTCAATCGCTCTTTTGGTATCGCGGCTTTGCCAAAAAGCGGGATAACATTTTGCCCCCCAAAGTACGTCTTGTGGGAACATGACGTGCTTTGAATAGCTGCCATTTCTATCTGAACAATCATTGCTCTCTTTTTTGTTGAAACTCGTATGCTGTATTGCCGTAACCTTGCGTTGATATGATTGATTGCTGTATAATAGTGCTTAGCCGTTGGCTGTCGCATTTGTAACGGGAATAGTGTTTGATCCCTGTGAATATTCAAAATCAAATGTTAGTCCGACATGTATGCACATATGTTAATTTGGACCTTGTTAACGTCGTGCGTCCACGAGTCGTTGCCAGTTTGGTTTGCTGCAGAATTTCGTATCGATTCTCTCCTGAACCGATTTTGAAATTTGAATTGAGACAACGCTTGGTGGTTGTTGTGGAAATTTCCTCCGTATCGATCCTCTCCTGAACCGATATTGAAGGTTGAAGAAATAGAATTTGTATTGCGCAAGTGTAATGTTTCGAACCGATGCACTTGAGCGTTGATGGGTTCGAAATTGTCATTCGAACCGATGTGAAAGGATGGTTTCGAATTAGTAGTTCGTTTCTGTGGTTTCGAAAATGATCTTCGAATCGATGATTTGGATGGGTACGAAACCATTGTTCACGGCAGTGGTCCGTGTGCTTCACACGATGGAGCCTCAAGCGTATGGGTTCGAAGATTAGTTTCGAAACGACTCTGCATTCTGACCTGTTGCAATCGGTCAATTTCACCGGAACTCGAATCGTCCCGGTCATCATCAACCCTCCATATAAATAGCAGTGGACCTGCCACTTTTTCACTTTTTACTTTTTCACTGCACTCTTCATCGCTTCGAAGCTTCTAAGGAGAAAACACTGCGTCGCGTTTTCGAATCCATCAAGATTTAAGACTTAAATCTCTCGAATCCATTGCTTAAACTAGGTAATTAGCTTCGGATTCAAGCGACGAAGTTATTTCAAACCCATTTCTCTTCATCGATTGCATAGCTTCGAGATTGGCAAAACCAGATCTGGTTTGGGAGGGATTCGAATCGATGTGTGGGCTCGAGTTCGAAGCGATAACGGTGGCGTGTATCCATTGGATTTCGAATCGATCCTTGGAATGTCCTTGTTGGGATGCGTAGTTCGCACCGATTGGGGGATTCGAGGGATCCTTTCGAATCGATAGATTCGAACCCATAGGCTATCGTTTCGAACGCGACCGATGTCAAGTTAAGGGTTTCTGTATCGGTTCGAATTTGTCATTTGGCCATCGTTTCGAAGCGCGCCTGAATGCATGGTTTCGAAATGATGTCAGGATGGGTTCGAACGCATGGGTTCGAAGCACTGTCATGATGGTTTCGAACGCATGGGTTCGAACGAAGTTTGGATGGGTTCGAAGGAAGAGGTGTTCGGTTGGGTTCGAACGAAGCCTCTGTGATGATTTCGAACCCTATATGATGGATTCCAAAATTTGAAATTTTTCAAGCACAACTCCGACGAGCTTCATTCCTGCATATTTGGACTTGGATATTGAACTGCATATTTGATTGCCTTTTGAAGCTCGTCGATGGAACTATAACAACTTCTATTCGAACCGACTTCCATCATATAAACGATTTAGTGATGACGGTCAGCGATGACGGTCATTATAGCTGAACTTCGTAGCTTTGTCGTTTGAATGTTCACTTTAACTCTGCAACATTTGTTCAAGTAATGCATGGCACGGTACCACACACATGCGTACACTTTACACTGGGGAACACACGGGTTCTTTGTCGTCTAACGATGGTTTCTCATGAGTTAGCTAGTTATGGAACCTTCAAGTTCACAGCAGCAGGAGATTCAAGGTGCAGCCTCTCCGAGGCTAGAAGTTCCGGATATAGATCCTGAGATCACCGGTCCGGCTCCGGACGAACATCCTGACGCATCGTTCATTGCCAATCCATCGGATTCCGTTCCATCGAATATCTCTGAAGACATGTTGGGGAGAATATGTTTGAGGCATGGCTTGTCATTGGATGATGCGTTACTGCCGGGGCCGAACGACAGACCACATAATCCGCCGGAAGGGTATACAGCGTTTAACCGCCACGCGTGTGCGGCCAGGACACTTCCCCCGTTCAACGAGTATATAAGAGAAGTATTGTCGTTTTTGAGGATCGCCCCATCTCAGCTGCATCCGAACGGATATGCGTCGATCAATAGCTTGTTCATTGCATTTATTGAATGTCTCCATCGACCGCCATCGAAATCAGATACTTGTTCAACTTCAAAACTCGGGGTGATTATCCTTCTTTCACATTTCTGGAAGCGGTGAGAAATTGCCAAGTGGTTACCGGGTCTTGGACCAGGTTGAGTTATTATAGGACAGAATGGTTTTATGTCAGATGTCCTCTAGGATTTGCCCGACGATGGTTATTCAGACGTGAGTATAACCGAGTTCTTAAATAGTTACTACGACAATTGCTGCCGAAGTGGAACTTATATTAATTTTTTCTTTTTACAGCAACGATCCCGCGACCCGAAGGTGAAGAGTTTAAGGAGATGGTGCGAGTACTCCGATAAGTCCCGAGTGAAGATAGGGACATCGAGTTGCTTTTGACCGATAGGAATCTCCGGACTTATGGGCTGATTGAACGAAGGCAGAGTATAAGATTTGAGGTAGCACTAAGGATCGTTCCTAAGAAACGAGTCAAACGCAAGAAGCCCGAAGTTGCCATAGCCGAGGAGGCTGATTCTGAAAGGACTCATACTGATGATGAGCCGCTGACCGAGCCTACGGATGTAGCTTCGGATGTCGCGGAGCAGAGAAAAGGCAAGGCTGCCATGGTTAAGTCAACTAAGCGGGGGAGACGAAAATCGGTTGTCATTGCCCGGCCCTCTTCTGGAGTTAGAATTTCTGAGATGTCTCCTCCGCATACTAAAAGTCTCTACGAAGGGCTTACCGACCTTCCAATCCCGGAAGATGTGTCTTTTCAACATGATGTCGGGTTAGAGGAGTTCCATCGTAATCTAGAATTGAGCGAGCCTCTTATTACCAGCGAGGTCGACATTTCTGTTTGGTCGGGGGGAATGCATATTCATACACACTTCACGACACTGCATAACCTTTGACTGTGAACTATCTGATTCGAAGAGTGACTAATTCGATTTTACTTTGCTTTGTAGATACTATGTCTAAACGAGGTTCAATGCTTGGGAGTCTTCGACATGCCCGCAAGTCTTCTTATTATGATTCGCGCAGGCGAGAGGGGGATAGAGATTATGATCAGGGACGCCCTGGGCATTATGACCAGGGACGTTCCGGATATTCTAGTCATGAGAGATACGATTCGAACAGGGGCCATAGGCGTCGATCGCGATCGCGCACCCCTCCTCCTTCCAGAGATCCCGTACAACCTCCCGTTCGCGTCCCTCGTGATTCTTCTCGACATGTGTCGGTTTCTCAAGCTTCTAGGTCTGAGGTGTCGGCGCCGACAGTTGCGGAGGAACCTCCTACTGAAATCACGGGAGAAGGAGCGATTAGGCTTGCGCAGCTGAAGAGAGAATTCTCGAATATCTACTTCGACAATTATGTCTTTCCCCCGAACTTGAAAAGAATCCCACCGGAGGCCGAGCGGTGGGCGCTTGATTATGTGCACGACTTCTACGCACAGTATAAGGTGTGGTATAAGGCAGCTGAAAAAGCATCGGCGCTGGCCTTCGAACGAGCGGCCACCACTGAAAAATTGCAAGCCGAGTTAGCACAAAAAGATCGCATCATACAAGTGCTGAATACTGAGGCTGAATCATCCCGTAAATCTGAAATAGAGGCCACTAAAAAAGCCGATGAAGCCCAGGCAATCATGGATAGGATGAAACGCGAACACTATGCCACGGTTGAGGACATGGGTCATCGAAACACATTGGTTACTGCAGAGAGGGACATAGCCCTGAAGGAGTTGAACGAGCTTAAGTCAAAATTCGCCGAAATCGCCAAGGAAAGGGATGATGCGACGCGCAGCTCAGGAGGCGTGTGAACAAGCTGTGATTCTTCGCACCGAAAGGGATGCTGCGGTGGCGAAAGTTCAAGCGGTCGAGTCAGAGGTGGAGGAGAAAGTTCAACAAGCAGAGGCCAGGCTAGAGGCCGATATCGAAGATCTGCTTATAACTTATAACGCCAACGTGTTAAAACACCGAAATTTAGCCTGGCTTCAAGATTATCCTGTTCACCTTCGCAGCGCTTGGGAATGATTGGTCGAGGAAGAGGAGGAAGCGCATACGGGCGAATCGGTTGACCGATTCGAGCTTGAGACCCGGCTATTGACTGAGGATGAAAAGAAGGTTCTTCACGATGCTATCATTGCTCATGAGAAGGAGATGGTGGGTGGTCGTTCCCTGGAAGTTGGAGAGGGATCGGGTGTTGAGCACCATGCGGATGTCACTGAAGTCACCACATCGCCTTTGTCAGTGCCTATGTCTGCGGTCAGCTTGCCACCTGTTCCTGCTTACGACCCGGAGCAGCCGCACTTATCTCCTATCCATGAGCACACTTCCGAGGTCGTTCAGCCGTCTGCAAGTCAAACCGGGGAAGGTATTTCGAAATTATCTCAAGTGTTTTCTAAATAAAGAGTTTGTTTTGAAGAAGTTACTAATAACTTATTGTTTTTGCCTAGTGACGGAGGTTGCGCCGACAGTCATGGCTCAAGAATCAAGCCAAAAGGATAAGGCCATCGCCACCGAGACCACTGCTGTAGCTGCGATATCGACCGAGGCGGCACAGGGGAGTGGTTTATCTTTCGAGGAACAGATGGTGAGCGAGCTGCTTGGTGAGCCGGGCGGTTTCTCCACGGACTTACCGTTTATCATCGCCCGTGATCCCCCGCCGACCTCAAGCTCTTCGATGCAAGCTGCGGATGCCCCCAGCCAAGCCCAAGCAACTCGAGAAGAGGAAATTTTGGCTGAAATCAATGCTGAAATAGAAGCTGCGGGGCACAGTGGTAGCGCGACGGCGCATAGTTCAACACCTGCTAGGGTAGTACCATCGGGTGGCACTATCTCAATTTCCGTCACAGATCCAGTCCCCCCTACTCCTCCGGCGGGAAGCCTCCCTGTAGATTCGAGCTCTGAGGAGGACATCGATATCATGCCCCCAGCCGAAGAGTCACCACCGAAGAGAAGGCACTCGAAAAGAATTTCGGTCGCTAGTGATTCTGATGAAGAACCACTAATAAGGAAGACGAAAAAGAAGAAGAAGTATACCGGCTTTACAAGTAGATGTTTTGGTGGATAAGTACTTGTTTTTGTTTTTTATTAGTATGCCGTGTATAGATGCAGGTTCGGCTCCTGCTAGTAGGGATTGTTTTTGGGAAAACTTTTTCATATGTAAGCCCTCATTTTTAGTTAGTTGAAATAAACTTTAGTTTCTTTGTTTCAACTCTTGTTTTATTTGTGCTTAAGTACTTGCAGTGTCTTGCTCTCGGTCCGGAGTTCTTGTGGTGTTTTTACCGTTTAAGTAGAGCTCGTTTCATTTGCCACGCCTGAGAATCTTGGTCACAAGTTGCGATTGATGAATGAGTTGGACTTCGGACGTTGTATCACTTCGGTGAGTGATTGACACTTAGCTTTCGTGCCCCCCAGTCTTGGGGAACAACACTTATATTTTTGGCAGTCGATTGCACTTGTTGCAAATCTTAAGCACACATCCGCATTCTAGGGACTTAGGATAATTTGAGATCGATAATCTGCTTTGCACTCCAGGAGTTTGGAGAACTATCGATTGTTTGTAACATGGTTCGCGCTCCGGGAACCTGGAATTGTTGTTTGTACTCTGACTCACGGTTTGGGAATCTGGAGTTAGCATGGATGCTTCGGTTCGCATTGATGGGTTGGTTCGCACTCCGGGAACCTGGAATAGACGTTTATACTCCGATTCACACTCTGAGAAGTTGGAGTTAGCCGATAGATGGTCAGTCACACTTATTTGAGCTTTTGAGGAATTTGTTCGCACTCCGGGAACGATGGATTTGATGTTTATACTCCAATTCACGCTCTGGGAAGTTGGAGTCCGTTCGCACTCTAGGAACGAATTACGGAATGTTTATACTCCAATTCACGCTCTGGGAAGTTGGAGTCCGTTCGCGCTCTGGGAACGAATTATGGAATGTTTATACTCCAATTCGCGTTGTGGGAAGTTGGAGTCCGTTCGCACTCTGGGAACGAATTATGGAATGTTTATACTCCAATTCGCGCTGTGGGAAGTTGGAGTCCGTTCGCACTCTGGGAACGAATTATGGAATGTTTATACTCCAATTCACGCTGTGGGAAGTTGGAGTCGGCTCTCACTTTGGGAGCAGTGAATTTGTACTCCGGTTCGCGCTCCGGGAACCGAGAGTTGAAGTTTATACTCCAATTCTCACTCTGGGAAGTCGGAGTTGGAGGAGGGATTGTCGTGTATCAATCCCTATGAATGTTAATGTATTGTTCTATCCCCGAGCTCGGGTTTCACTTAGCGAGTGACCGGTCTTATCATAGTCACTCCCTATTTGAATAAATTCCACCGCGCGATGGAACTTAGCTCTCCGTGCGTTGTGATGTTGTATGTCATATTCAGTAAATCACAGCTTTTGCTTGAAGAGACGGCATTTTATTGCTGAAATGAGAAAATATGGCAAAATCAGTTGCCTTATCACAAATCTAAATCTCGAAATGCTAGAATAAAATGCAAAGAAATAAATTGACAGAAAATAAACGAGTAAAGTTTTCATATGTAGTAGCGACGAAGACTTTCGCTATTCCAAGCTCTCGGCAAGACAAAACCGTCAACCGTTGATAATTTGAACGTGCCATCTCCGAGCTTTTGTGAGATAACATACGGCCCTTCCCAATTTGGCTTCATATGCGAAGGGACCGGATAAACCCTTTTGAGTATGAGGTCGCCAAGTTCGAAGGTTCGCGGATGGACCTTAGCATTATACAGCCGGGCGACTCGACTCCGATATGCGGCTGCCCTCAAATCCGCCTCTTCACGCCTCTCATCCAGTAAATCCAGAGATTGAGCGAGCAATATAGCATTGGTCTTCGGATCATAATACGTCGCACGATGAGAGCGCACTTCCAATTCGACTGGAATAACGGCCTCTGAGCCATATGACAGAGAAAACGGAGTGTGACCAGTTGCAGTTTTGTGAGTTGTTCTATAGGCCCATAATGCCATAGGGAGTTCGTCGACCCACTTGCCTCCGGCCTTTTCCAGTCGTTTCTTCAGTATAGACTTTATAACTTTATTAACAGCTTCGACCTGACCGTTTGCTTGAGGGTGTGCCACTGCGGAAAACTTCTTATTTATGCGAAATCGTTGGCAGAAATTTTTGAACTCGGTACTGTTGAATTGAGCTCCATTATCTTTGATGATAGTATGAGGTAGACCGAATCGGCAGATGATGTTGCGCACCACGAAGTTGATCACTTTCTTCGTTGTGATCGTTGCAAGAGGCTCCGCTTCGGCCCATTTAGTGAAGTAATCAACCGCGACGATGGCGTATTTCGCGCCACCTTTGGCTAGAGGCAACGCTCCAATTATATCGATCCCCCATACTGCGAATGGCCAGGGGCTAACCATTTGGGTTATCTCGGTAGGTGGGGCTCTAGGAATCCGAGCATATTTCTGGCATTTGTCGCATTTTTTGGCGTAGTCTGATGCGTCTCGATTAACGGTAGGCCAGTAATATCCGTATCGGAGTACCTTCTTGGCGAGTGTCTGCCCCCCAATGTGATCGCCACATTCTCCCTCGTGGAAATCGTGTAACACTCGTTTGATTTCGTCGTGCGCGATACATCGGAGTAGAGGGACAGAGTATCCCCTTCTGTACATAACTCCATTTTGGATGATAAACCGTGAGGCCTTTCGAAGGACCTGCCTCTTCTCACTTCTGCACTCAAGCAACGTCCCATGTTCAATATAGTCTCGATAGGGGGTCATCCACGACTCCCTATCGGTGGTAGCCTCGAATGCATGGTTGACCTCATTTTGATCGATGCTCGGGGAAGATAGGGTTTCGACAGGAACAAGCCCCAACTGTTGGGCTTCGCCCGTACTTGCCAACTTCGCCAAAGAATCGGCCTTCTGATTGTGCTCCCGGGGAATATAGAAAATGGCATAGTAATCGAAATGATCAAGAATTTCCCTGACTTTAGATAAATAAGCCGCTAGTCTCCGATCCTTAGCTTGATATTCACCTCGGACTTGGCATACGATTAATTGGGAGTCACAATACACCTCCACAGCGGCAATTCTCAGGTCGTGGGCCAACTTCAACCCAGTGAGTAAAGCTTCATATTCAGCCTCGTTATTAGTTGCACGGAACTCGAACTTCAGGGCATAGCATATAGATCGGCCTTCAGGAGTTTGAAGCACTACCCCTGCTCCCGAACACCGTTCATTGGAGGCGCCGTCAGTATATAACTTCCATATGTGTGTAAGTGGTTCGCTACTCTCAGGTAATTCCTCGGATATAGTGAATTCAGCAACGAAGTCTGCCATAACTTGACCATGTATGGCCCTTCTTGGAGTATAAGCAATGTCAAACTGGCTCAATTCAATATTCCATTTCAATAACCTACCAGACGTCTCAGGCCGCGTGAGGACCTGTCGTAACGGCTGGTCGGTGTACACGGTGATAGGATGAGCCTGGAAATATGGACGGAGCTTTCTCGAGGCAACAACTAGACAATATGCCAACTTTTCCAGCTTTGGATAGTTCCTCTCGGCTCCGGTCAACCGCTTACTCACGTAATATACCGGTTTTTGCACTCGATCTTCCTCCCGGATTAATGCCGCACTGATTGCGCTTTCAGATACCGCCAAGTAAAGATATAATTGCTCGTGATCAATAGGCTTCGAAAGAATCGGCGGTGTAGAAAGATGTTGAACCAATGACTGAAACGCACCTTCACATTCTGCGGTCCATTCGAAGTTTCGTTTCCCTTTTCGGATCAGATCGAAGAAGGGGATGCATTTGTCAGTTGACTTCGAGATGAACCTACTCAATGCAGCGACTTTCCCATTAAGGCTCTGAACTTGCTTTATTGTCCTTGGAGTTTGAAGATTTCTGATGGCCCAAATCTTCTCGGGGTTAGCCTCTATCCCTCGGGCGTTGACGATGAACCCAAGGAATTTTTCGGACGCAACTCCAAAATGGCATTTCAGCGGATTGAGCTTCATCCCATATCTCCGGAGGATATCAAACATTGATCCTAAGTCCTTTACATGATCAACAGAATGTCATGACTTTACTAACATGTCATCTATGTAAACTTCCATGGTCTTCCCAATCTGATCAGAAAACATCCGGTTAACCAAACGTTGATAGGTTGCGCCGGCATTTTTTAACCCAAAAGGTATGACTTTGTAGCAATATAGTCCCAGATCAGTCACAAAGCTCGTATGTTCTTGGTCGGGCACATGCATGGGTATTTGATTGTCGCCCGAGTAAGCGTCCATAAAGGATAACAATTCGTGTCCGGCGGTTGAATCAACAAGCTGATCGATTCGAGGAAGTGGAAAACTGTCCTTCGGGCAGGCCTTGTTCAAATCGGAATAATCGATACACGTTCTCCATTTCCCATTTGGTTTCCGGACAAGTACCGGGTTTGACACCCACTCCGGGTACAAAGCATCTCTAATGAACCCGTTCGTTTTCAACTTATCCACCTACTCCTTAAGGGCGGCAGATCTCTCTGGATCCATACCACGCCTTTTCTGTTTGACTGGGATATACCGCGGGTCAATGTTCAAAGTGTGGCTCGCGATCTCCGGCGAGATCCCACACATGTCGGAATGCGTCCAGGCGAACACATCAAGATTCGCCCGGAGGAATTCAACCAATTCCTGTTGTGCCCCCTGGCTCAATTGAGACCCAACTTTTAACATTCTCGAATCATCGCCATCATCTTCGATCGGGACACTGATAGTTAGCTCAGCCGGAGAAGCCTGACTTTCTGTAGATTTTTCATTGCTGTCGCCGTCCCTTGGGTCAAGGTCTTTATGGAATTGGTTGGGGTGCCCGGGCCGAGGTCCGAGCACCAATTGTCAATCATCGGCAGAACGGACGCAAAGAGATTCCTCTGCGCCCTTACCTTTCTCCCTTCGCTGCGCCTCTCGCAGCTCCGCAACATAACAGGCTCTTCCAGCAGCCTGATCTCCATGAATCACACCGATACCACAATCAGTTGGAAATTTCAAAGTCAAACACCACGGGGCGATCGCTGCTCGAAATTCAGCAAGGGCTGGTCGGCCCAGGAATGCGTTGTACGGTGAATGTATGTCCAAAACAACAAATTTGCACGATGCGTACTCTTCTGCACTCACCGATCCCCAACTCCACGGGTAACTCCACAACCCCTGTGGGTATATTAGCACTTCCATCGAAGCCGTGAATCCTGGACTGACAGGGCTTCAGATCTTTGGCTTCCATTTTCATCTGATCGTAAGCTCTCTTGAACAAAATATTGACTGAACTCCCACTATCCACCAGTATCCTCTTCATCCAAGCAGGACCAACCTGGGCGGATATAACAAGTGGGTCAATGGTCGGGGCTTCGACCTTGTCTGCATCACGGTTCCGGAACACGATATCATCTGCCATCGTCTTTTGTTGTTTTGCCGGAGCCCCTTCGTCGTAACTACTGCAACATTCGAAATTCATATGCCTAACCGAGCTAGCATATGACTCCATCTCTTTCCAACTCGTACCTGCCGGATGAGGACCACCACTAACGGTGTTTATCACTAGCCTTCCGCCTGTTCGGGCGGGTTCTTCTTGCCTTGGCTGATTTTGCCGATTGTTCTGGTTCGACGGACCCGCACAGCCAAACTGCGGCGCCCGTACAAATTGATCCAATTTTCTTTCCCTGATCAACTTCTCAATTAAATCCTGCAAGTGTCCGCACTCGTTGGTGTTGTGGCCGTAACTGTCATGAAATCTACAAAACTTGCCTGTTTGAATCTGTTTCTCCGACGACGGCTTCGGAGTAGGCTTCTTGTATTGCATGGCGTTGCAAGTTTGTAGATACACATTCTCCAGCGATGTATTCAGCGGAGTATAATTGTCGAACATAGGGGCCCTACGCCTCGGCCCACGGTTCTGATCCCGCCTTCTGTTCTGATTCCCATTATTCTTAGGTTGTGATTGCTTGTTCTGGATATTTAGCTGCACTTTCCCGGAACTCTCTCCTGATTGTTTAACAGCCACATTACTTTGAATCCCCTCTCCACTAGGGCCTGCATCGTCCTGTTTCCTAGACTGCTTCGCGTCCTCGCGCCTCAAGAACTGAGCGGCTTTGGAGTAGAAGCGGTCCAACGACGCAGGAGGTTTTCCTGCTAACCAATTTCCAAAATCCGAGTCAGGGTCAATCCCTTTCATCAACGCCATCAGAATCGAGTTATCATTGGGGTTAGTGATTTCCACACAAGCCTTATGGAATCTTTCCAAATAGTGTCTAAGAGTCTCTCCTGGAGCTTGGGTAACGCTAGATAAAGTGTTGACGTCCTTAGGCCTTGCAACATGCATGCGAAACTGTTCTACGAATTTTCTGGCCAACTGATTGAACGAAGAGATAGAACGGGGTGGCAATCGCGTGAACCACATCGTAGCAATACCTCCCAAAGAGATAGGAAAACTCCTACACTTGACCGCATCGTCTGCTCTAGCGGCGCTCATGGACCATTCATACTTCAATATGTGTTGATTGGGGTCTGAGTTCCCCTCGTACATCGGTAACGCGGGCATTCTAAATCGCCGAGGGGGTTCGGCATACAGAATCTCGTCTGTGAATGGGGTGTGACTCCGGGAGATTCCCTAGTCGTCGTTAGTAAATCCCTGACTTTCACGGATCATCTGCCTGATCATTTCTGGAATATCTGTTACAGCTGCGTTTTGGGCATGTTGAACCAAGGTGTGGTCGGGTTCCACAATGCGGGACTGGACCGGATGCTGTCGACGGTCCGGATCTCGCCTCCTTGGTTCGACATTCTCTGGTACATACGGCTCAGGAGTTTGCCGTCGTCGGTGATGGTTCTGATCTGACAAAGTATGGATGTCCGCCCCAGGCTCCGTAGCGATGGTTGCAGGACGGTTGTCGATAGTGTGTTGAGGAGCAGCGCCTCCCCGGGAGGAAGGCCCTGTGTGGAAGCTAGCAGATGGGCCGACTCGTATTTGCCCAACCGTCAATGCCGGAATATCTCTAGTAGCCTGTGCATAATTCCCGTCCATTCGGGGTCGCGAAGGTCTGCGATGATAATCAGTGGAAGCCGAACTCTCCGTGGAGGACTGGGATGCGTAATCCCTCCTTGACCGCCTACGCTTATGACTGTGTAGCTGGCGGGTTAATTCAGCGTTAGCGCGTAGTTGTTCCGTCAACTGCTGCCGACTCTGGGTCAGCTCCTGGAGCAACGTTTGAAACTCTTGCCTTGTCACCGGTCCCGATGACTCCGAGGGCCCGGCGACGTCCTGGGTAGATGGTAGCCGCTCGGGATCTGGTCTATCCCGGTCTTCCTGGTTACCAAGGTTAGAAGTGGTTCTGGTGCTCACAATTATGAACAGTAAGATTCCTTTCCCTAGACTTTTGCAAATCTGAATAGAATGGAAGGAATTTGAATTCAAAGATCTAGATCTCTCTCTTAGATTTGTTCAATCCGGTATCGATGACAGATCCAACGAGCAGGAGAAAAGCTGGGTTTTCTCAGTGAAAGCACCAAAGTGTTTGCACCAAAATTGGTCACAACACTCTTCGAGAGTCGTTGAAGAGATAACAGTCAAAAGTATGAACTGAATATGAATATTATCTAACAAAAACTCCAATCAACAGTAAAGAAAATGCGTAGACACGCGATTTATAGTGGTTCGGCGTGTTGCCTACGTCCACTGTGAAGTTTTTTGATATTTTATTGATTCTCTTTCAATGTTTACAAGTGGTTACAGTGATCAACAGCAAGTTACAACTGGAAATTCGAAATCAGTGGTGAAATTATGATGGAGATATCAATCCGACAGAGTCTGGGCGCTTGAGAGTGAAAAAATCCCGAAGGTCCCCTTTCTGTTGGCTATGGAGCTCTATTTATAGGCGTAGGCTGCTGGTATCTTGCTGAAAACTCGGGAGACCACTTCTGGCACGTGAGGGGGCCCACACGTACGGTCTCGGGAAGTTTGGGCCCACTTTGGCATCGGTTCGAACTCCATTCGAACCGATCAAGAATCCATCCAATCGAGGTGAAATTTGGCGAGGACATTCTTCAACATGTATGCTAGCATCTGTGAAAATTTCATGACATTTGGATCAGTAGATTGGGAGATATGATGGGTTCGAAATAGAGTTCATGGCACGGCTGTTTGGTTCGAACCCATGGTTTAGAAACGATGGTTTCGAATCCATCATGGCACGCGACTTCGTGGTGACGTGGAGCGCAAGTTTCGAATCGATTTCGGACTTCGCTCCGTGTTGACCGCTACGACTCCGTACATCTCGGCGATTTCGAACCGATGGAAGACACGTTGGTTGACCCAGTGGGTTCGAATAAGGCAACACAGGATGGGTTCGAACATAACTTCAGGGATGGGTTCGAACGAAGCTTATGGATGGGTTCGAAGCATGCATGTCCGATGGTTTCGAATTGAGGCAGCCGAGTATGGATTCGAATCAGCTACTCTCTGATGGGTTCGAGGTCGAGGCATCCCGAGGGTTTCGAAGGTGATGGTTTCGAACTTGATGGGTTCGAAGTGATGGTTTCGAATGGTGCATGGTGATGGGTTCGAAGACACCCATCATGGTGGGTTCGAAACCAGTGTGTTCCCTCCAAGTTGAACCGATCATAACTTGAGCATACGAACTCGGATTGACTTGAAATTTGAAATGCTGACTCCTGTGGCCTTTCCTGCAGTGTCCCATCAATTGTAGCTCATTCTGGACTCGGATAAAATTCAGTGATATCCATGGCGAAAGAAAATACGATCAACCTCTGAGGTGGACGGTCCTTCCTTTTCAATCGCTCTTTTGGTATCGCGGCTTCGCCAAAAAGCGGGATAACAGATTTGAAATGGAACGGTACCATGGTGCACCACTCTCCAGTGATGCAACAGCCGTAGAACTCACTGAGGCCTTCGTTTTGACTGGTTATGGCTCCCGTAACTCTAAATGAGCCAGAAGTTATGGCCGTCCGAAAAATCGATATCTACTGGGTGCAACATACACGGTGCAAGGTGCAACATCCGTCCGAAATGGCGAAACAGCGTCGTACGACTTTTTGAAATGCGTGCATGGATTTGAAACGGAACGGTACCATGGGGCACCACTCTCCAGCGATGGTAAATCGAAGACCAGCCACGGTAATCCAGTTTTACCGTAAAAATCCACGTGTTGAAAAAACGAAGGGTAAAAAACTTCCGAGACCCGATTGAGATTCAGATAGTCTTTTTTGGGCATTATATACTCCATTGACGGTGAAAGCTGTCAGAGCCGTAGAACTCACTGATGCCTTCGTTTTGACTAATATGGCTCCCTTAACTCTAAACGAGCCAGAAGTTATGGCCGTCCGAATAATCGATATCCACATGGTGCAACATCCACTGTGCAAGGTGCAACATCCGTCCGAAATGGCGAAACAGTGTCGTACAACTTTTTGAAATGCGTGCATGGATTTGAAATAGAACGATACCATGATGCACCACTCTCCAGCGATGGTAAATCGAAGACCAGCCACGGTAATCCCGTTTTACCGTAAAAATCCACGTGTCGAAAAAACGAAGGGTAAAAAACTTCCTAGACCCGATTGAGATTCGGATAGCCATTTTTGGGCATTTAACAATCCATTGATGGCTGAAAGCTGTCAGAGCCGTAGAACTCACAGAGGCCTTCGTTTTGACCGGTTATGGCTCCCGTACCTCTAAACGAGCCAGAAGTTATGGCCGTCCGAATAATCGATATCTACAGGGTGCAACATCCACGGTGTAAAGTGCAACATCCGTCCGAAATGGCGAAACAGTGTCATACGCCTTTCTGAAATGCGTGCATGGATTTGAAACGGAACGGCACCATGGTGCACCACTCTCCAGCGATGGAAAATTTAAGACCAGCCACGGTAATCCCGTTTTACCGTAAAAATCCACGTGTCGAAAAAACGAAGGGTAAAAAACTTCCTAAACCCGATTGAGATTTGGATTGTCTTTTTTGGGCATTATACAATCCATTGACGGCTGAAAGCTGTCAGAGCCGTAGAACTCACTGAGGCCTTCGTTTTGACTGGTTATGGCTCTCTTGACTCTAAACGAGCCAGAAGTTATGGCCGTTCGAATAATCGATATCAATAGGGTGCAACATCCAAGGTGCAAGGTGCAACATCCGTCCGAAATGGCGAAACAGCGTCGTACGGCTTTTTGAAATGCGTGCATGGATTTGAAACGGAATGGTACCATGGTGCACCACTCTCCAGCGATGGTAAATCGTAGACCAGCCACGGTAATTCCGTTTTACCGTAAAAATCCACGTGTCGAAAAAACGAAGGGTAAAAAACTTCCGAGACCCGATTGAGATTCAGATAGTCTTTTTTGGGCATTATACAATCCATTGATGGCTAAAAGCTGTCAGAGCCGTAGAACACACTGAGGCCTTCGTTTTGACTAATTATGGCTACCGTAACTCTAAACGAGCCAGAAGTTATGGCCGTCCGAATAATCGATATCTACAGGGTGCAACATCACAGTGGATGATGCAACATCCGTCCGAAATGGCGAAACAGCGTCGTACGATTTTTTGAAATGCGCGTATGGATTTGAAATGGAATGGTACCATGGTGCACTACTCTCCAGCAATGGTAAATCGAAGACCAGCCACGGTAATCCCGTTTTACCGTAAAAATCCACGTGTCGAAAAAACAAAGGGTAAAAAACATCCGAGACCCGATAGAGATTCGGATAGTCATTTTTGGGCATTATACAATCCATTGACGGCTGAAGGCTATCAGAGCCGTAGAACTCATTGAGGCCTTCGTTTTGACTGGCTATGGCTCCCTTAACTCTAAACGAGCCAGAAGATATGGCCGTCCGAATAATCGATATCTACAGGGTGCAACATCCACGGTGCACGGTGCAACATCCGTCCGAAATGGAGAAACAGCGTCGTACAACTTTTTGAAATGCATGCATGGATTTAAAACGGAACGGTACCATGGTACACCACTCTCCAGCGATGCTAAATCGAAGACCAGCCACGGTAATCCTGTTTTACCGTAAAAATCCACGTGTCGAAAAAACGAAGGGTAAAAAACTTCCAAGACCCGATTGAGATTCGGATAGTCTTTTTTGGGCATTATACAATCCATTGAAGGCTGAAAGCTATCAGAGCCGTAGAACTCACTGAGGCCTTCGTTTTGACTGGTTATAGCTCCCGTAACTCTAAATGAGCCAGAAGTTATGGCCGTCCGAATAATCGATATCTACTGGGTGCAACATACACGGTGCAAGGTGCAACATCCGTCCGAAATGGAGAAACAGCGTCGTACGACTTTTTGAAATGCGTGCATGGATTTGAAACAGAACGGCACCATGGGCAGCACTCTCCAGCGATGGTAAATCGAAGACCAGCCACGGTAATCCAGTTTTACCGTAAAAATCCACGTGTCGAAAAAACGAAGGGTAAAAAACTTTCGACACCCGATTGAGATTCGGATAGTCTTTTTTGGGCATTAAACAATCCGTTGATGGCTGAAAGCTGTCAGAGCCGTAGAACTCACTGAGGCCTTCGTTTTGACAGTTTATGGCTCCCGTAACTCTAAACAAGCCAGAAGTTTTGGCCGTCCGAATAATCGATATCTACAGGGTGCAACATCACGGTGCATGATGCAACATCCGTCCGAAATGGCGAAACAGCGTCGTAGGACTTTTTGAAATGCGCGTATGGTTTTGAAATGGAACGATACCATGGTGCACCACTCTCCAGTGATGGTAAACCGAAGACCAGCCACGGTAATCCCGTTTTACATTAAAAATCCATGTTTCGAAAAAACGAAGGGTAAAAAACTTTCTAGACCCGATTGAGATTCGGATAGTCTTTTTTGGATATTATACAATCCTTTGACGGCTGAAAGTTGTAAGAGCCTTAGAACTCACTGAGGCCTTCGTTTTGACTGGTTATGGCTCCCGTAACTCTAAATGAGCCAGAAGTTATGGCCATCCGAATAATCGTTATCTACTGGGTGCAACATACACGGTGTAAGGTGCAACATCCGTCCGAAATGGCGAAACAGCGTCGTACGACTTTTTGAAATGCGCGCATGGATTTGAACGGAACGGTACCATGGGGCACCACTCTCCAGCGATGGTAAATCGAAGACCAGCCACAGTAATCCAGTTTTACCGTAAAAATCCACGTGTCGAAAAAACGAAGGGTAAAAAACTTCCGAGACCCGATTGAGATTCGGATAGTCTTTTTTGGGCATTATACAATCCATTGATGGCTGAAGGATATCAGAGCCGTAGAACTCACCGAGGCCTTCGTTTTGACTGGTTATGGCTCCCTTAACTCTAAACGAGGCAGAAGTTATGGCCGTCCGAATAATCGATATCTACAGGGTGCAACATCCACAGTGCAAGGTGCAACATCCGTCCGAAATGGCGAAACAACGTCGTACGACTTTTTGAAATGCGTGCATGGATTTGAAACGGAACGGTACCATGGTGCACCACTCTCCAGCGATGGTAAATCGAAGACCAGCCACGGTAATCCCGTTTTACCGTAAAAATCCATGTGTCGAAAAAACGAATGGTAAAAAACTTCCGAGACCCGATTGAGATTCGGATAGTCTTTTTTGGACATTATACAATCCATTGACGGCTGAAAGCTGTCAGAGCCGTTGAACTCACTAGGGCCTTTGTTTTGACTGGTTATGGCTCCCTTAAATCTAAACGAGCCAGAAGTTATGGCCGTCCGAATAATCGATATCTACAGGGTGCAACATCCACGGTGCAAGGTGCAACATCCGTCCGAAATGGAGAAACAGTGTCGTACGATTTTTTGAAATGCGTGCATGGATTTGAAAAGGAACGGTACCATGGCGCACCACTCTCCAGTGATGGTAAATTTAAGACCAGCCACGATAATCCCGTTTTACCGTAAAAATCCACGTGTCGAAAAAACGAAGGGTAAAAAACTTCCTAAACCCGATTGAGATTCGGATTGCCTTTTTTGGGCATTATACAATCCATTGAGGACTGAAAGCTGTCAGAGCCGTAGAACTCACTGAGGCCTTCGTTTTGACTGGTTATGGCTCTCTTAACTCTAAACGAGCCAGAAGTTATGGCCGTCCGAATAATCGATATCAACAGGGTGCAACATCCACGGTGCAAGATGCAACATACGTCCGAAATGGCGAAACAGCATCGTACGGCTTTTTGAAATGCGAGCATGGATTTGAAATGGAACGGTACCATGGTGCACCACTCTCCAGCGATGGTAAATCGTAGAACAGCCACGGTAATCCCGTTTTACCGTAAAAATCCACGTGTCGGAAAAACGAAGGGTAAAAAACTTCCTAGACCCGATTGAGATCGGATAGCCATTTTTGGGCATTAAACAATCCATTGACGGCTGAAAGCTGTCAAACCGTAGAACACACAGAGGCCTTCGTTTTGACAGGTTATGGCTCCCGTAACTCTAAACGAGCCAGAAGTTATGGCCGTCCGAATAATCGATATCTACTGGGTGCAACATACACGGTGCAAGGTTTAACATCCGTCCGAAATGGCGAAACAGCGTCGTACGACTTTTTGAAATGCGTGCATGGATTTGAAACGGAACGGCACCATGGGCACCACTCTCCAGCGATGGTAAATTTAAGACCAGCCACGGTAATCCCGTTTTACCGTAAAAATCCATGTGTCGAAAAAACGAAGGGTAAAGAACTTCCTAGACCCGATTGAGATTCGGATTGTCTTTTTTGGGCATTATACAGTCCATTGATGGCAGAAAGTTGTCAGAGCCGTAGAACTCACTAAGGCCTTCGTTTTGACTGGTTATGGCTCTCTTAACTCTAAACGAGCCAGAAGTTATGGCCGTCCGAATAATCGATATCAACAGGGTGCAACATCCACGGTGCAAGGTGCAACATCCGTCCGAAATGGCGAAACAGCGTCGTACACCTTTTTGAAATGCGTGCATGGATTTGAAATGGAACGATACCATGGTGCACCACTCTCCAGCGATGGTAGATCGTAGACCAGCCACGGTAATCCCGTTTTACCGTAAAAATCCACGTGTCGAAAAAACGAAGGGTAAAAAACTTCCAAGACCCGATTGAGATTCAGATAGTCTTTTTTGGGCATTATACGATGCACTGATGACTGAAAGCTGTAAGAGCCGTAGAACTCACTGAGGCCTTCGTTTTGACTGGAAATGGCTCCCGTAACTCTAAGCGAGCCAGAAGTTACGGCCGTCCGAATAATCGATATCTACATGGTGCAACATCACGGTGCATGATGCAACATCCGTCCGAAATGGCGATACAGCGTCGTACGTCTTTTTGAAATGCGCGTAAGGATTTGAAATGGAACGGCACCATGGTGCACCACTCTCCAGCGATGGTAAATCGAAGACCAACCATGGTAATCTCGTTTTACCGTAAAAATCCACGTGTCGAAAAAACGAAGGGTAAAAAACTTCCAAGACCCGATTGAGATTCGGATAGTCTTTTTTGGGCATTATACAATCCATTGACGGCTGAAAGCTATCACAGCCGTAGAACTCACTGAGGCCTTCGTTTTGACCTGTTACGGCTCCCTTAACTCTAAACGAGCCAGAAGATATGGCCGTCCGAATAATCGATACCTATAGGGTGCAACATCCACGGTGCAAGGTGCAACATCCGTCCGAAATGGCAAACAGCGTCGTACGACTTTTTGAAATGCGTGCATGGATGTGAAACGGAACGGTACCATGGTGCACCACTCTCCAGCGATGGTAAATCGAAGACCAGCCACGGTAATCCTGTTTTACCGTAAAAATCCACATGTCGAAAAAACGAAGGGTAAAAAACTTCCTAGACCCGATTGAGATTCGGATAGCCATTTTTAGGCATTAAACAATCCATTAAAGGCTGAAAGCTGTCAAAGCCGTAGAACTCACATAGGCCTTCGTTTTGACAGGTTATGGCTCCCGTAACTCTAAACGAGCCAGAAGTTATGTCCGTCCGAATAATCGATATCTACAGGGTGCAACATCCACGGTGCAAGGTGCAACATCCGTCCGAAATGGAGAAACAGTGTCGTACGATTTTTTGAAATGCGTGCATGGATTTGAAACGGAACGGTACCATGGTGCACCACTCTCCAATGATGGTAAATTTAAGACCAGCCACGATAATCCCGTTTTACCGTAAAAATCCACGTGTCGAAAAAACGAAGGGTAAAAAACTTCCTAGACCCGATTGAGATTCGGATTGTCTTTTTTGGGCATTATACAATCCATTAAGGACTGAAAGCTGTCAGAGCCGTAGAACTCACTGAGGCCTTCGTTTTGACTGGTTATGGCTCTCTTAACTCTAAACGAGCCAGAAGTTATGGCCGTCCGAATAATCGATATCAACAGGGTGCAACATCCACGGTGCAAGATGCAACATACGTCCGAAATGGCGAAACAGCATCGTACGGCTTTTTGAAATGCGTGCATGGATTTGAAATGGAACGGTACCATGGTGCACCACTCTCCAGCGATGGTAAATCGTAGAACAGCCACGGTAATCCCGTTTTACCGTGAAAATCCACGTGTCGGAAAAACGAAGGGTAAAAAACTTCCTAGACCCGATTGAGATCGGATAGCCATTTTTGGGCATTAAACAATCCATTGACGGCTGAAAGCTGTCAAACCGTAGAACACACAGAGGCCTTCGTTTTGACAGGTTATGGCTCCCGTAACTCTAAACGAGCCAGAAGTTATGGCCGTCCGGATAATCGATATCTACCGGGTGCAACATCCACGGTGCAAGGTGCAACATCCGTCCGAAATGGCGAAACAGCGTCGTACGACTTTTTGAAATGCGCGTATGGATTTGAAATAAAACGGTAAAAATCCACGTGTCGAAAAGACGAAGGGTAAAAAACTTCCTAAACCCGATTGAGATTCAGATTGTCTTTTTTGGGCATTATACAGTCCATTGACGGCGGAAAGCTGTCAGAGCCGTAGAACTCACTGAAGCCTTCGTTTTGACTGGTTATGGCTCCCTTAACTCTAAATGAGCCAGAAGTTATGGCCGTCTGAATAATCGATATCTACTAGGTGCAACATACACGGTGCGAGGTGCAACATCCGTCCGAAATGGCGAAACAGCGTCGTACGACTTTTTGAAATGCGTGCATGGATTTGAAACGGAACGGTTCCATGGGGAACCACTCTCCAGCGATGGTAAATCGAAGACCAACCACGGAAATCCATTTTTACCGTAAAAATCCACGTGTCGAAAAAACGAAGGGTAAACAACTTCCGAGACCCGATTGAGATTCGGATAGTCTTTTTTGGGCATTATACAATCCATTGACGGCTGAAAGCTGTCAGAGCCGTAGAACTCACTGAGGCCTTCATTTTGACTGGTTATGGCTCCTTTAACTCTAAACGAGCCAGAAGTTATGATCGTCCGAATAATCGATATCTACATGGTGCAACATCCATGGTGCAAGGTGCAACATCCGTCTGAAATGGCGAAACAGTGGCGTACGACTTTTTGAAATGCGTGCATGGATTTGAAATGGAACGGTACCATGGTGCACCACTCTCCAGCGATGGTAAATCGAAGACCAACCACGGTAATCCCGTTTTACCGTAAAAATCCACGTGTCGAAAAAACGAAGGGTAAAAAACTTCATAGACCCAATTGAGATTCGGATAGCCATTTTTGGGCATTAAACAATCCATTGACGGCTGAAAGCTGTCAAAGCCGTAGAACTCACAGAGGCCTTCGTCTCGATCTGACATCGATTCGAAGTCATTTCGAACCCATCAAGAGATGGTCCAATCGAGCTGAAACTTGGCAGGAACAATCTTTACCTTGTATGGAAGCTACTGTGAAAATTTGGTTGCATTTGGATGTGTGGTTGAGGAGATATGATCGGTTCGAAATAGTGTTGCTCGGTTGGCTGTAGAGTTCGAATCGATCAATTCGAAACCATGCCTTCGAATCCATGGACACACGTTATTCTGCAGTGTCGTGGCGCGTGCTCCTCGAATCGATCCTGTTTTGTCTCCGAGTTGACCGCTTCGCACCCATGGATTTCGCCTCGTTCGTATCGTGGGGCGACACGTCATCCAAGTTAGCTGACTTGGTGGGTACGAACAAGTGAATGTCCTTGGGTTCGAATGCGACCGTTTCGAACTAAGGTGTACTCATGGGTTCGAACTCGATCGATTCGAACAAGATTGATTCGAAGCGACTTGGATTCGAAGCTGCTGGGCTTGAATGGATTCGAAGATGATGGTTTCGAATGTAATGCAGTCGAAGCAAAGGTTTAGTTCATGGATTCGAAGGTGAGTCACTCTGATGGTGTCGAGGCTCGATGGAGTCGAAGCATGGATGGTTTCAGGTGGATGGAGTCGAAGGAAAATGTTAGCTGATGGATTCGAACGTCACCTCTTCGTATGGATTCGAACATGATGGGTTCGAACAAGATGGATTCGAACATACGAAAGGTGATGGGTTCGAACTGAGCAATGTCCATCCCTCTTAACTTGGATCCATCATAACTTGAGCATACGACCTCGGATTGACTTGAAATTTGAAATGACGACTCCTACGATCTTTATTGTCATGTCCTATCAATTGTGGCCCGTTCCGGACTCGGACAAAATTCATCGTTATCCATAGTGAAATGGAATGCAACCGATCTCTGAGGCGAACTGTCTTTTGCTTTTGATCAATCTTTTGGTATCACGGCTTTGCCAAAAAGCGGGATAACATTTTGCCCCCCAAAACATGCCTTGCGGTAGGAAGGTGTGTTTTGTAATGCTTTGAGTTGGACGTTCGTATCCGATCATCAACCTGCAAAGAACTTGATAGTTTCATATGGCCTCAAATGACGATCGTTCGGGATCAAGCCATTTGGGATGAAGCGCGGCCGTTCGTGGTCAAGCGCTTAACTTCAAATGACGATCGTTCGTGATCGAGTCACTCGAGGTGAAGTGCGACCGTGCGCGGACGAGCGTATAAATCCATGCGTCGATCGTTCGGGATCGTATGCTGTTTGAGGTGAATCGGGACCGTTCGCGATCCGTGCCGTTCGTGGCATAGGATGGAATAGGACCATTCTTGGTCGATGCCGTTCGCGGCAAATGATGGAATAGGACCGTTCGCGGTCGATGCTATTCATGGCAAAGGATTGAATGGGACCGTTCGTGGTCGATGCCGTTCGCGGCAATTGATGATCGTTCGCGACCAAGTGCCGTTCAAGGCGAATGGTGACCGTTCGAGGTCGGATTTTACAATTAATGAACCATGACCGTTCGCGGTCGGTGCAATTCAAGGCAGAAAGTGATCGTTCGCGATCGTGTGCCGTTCGGAGCGAATTTGTGACCGTTCGCGGTCGGGTATTGGACCTCTAGTGACGACCGTTCGCGATCAAGCCATTTGAGGTGAGGTGAGTTGTGACTGTTCGAAGTCGAGTGTCGTTCAAGGCGAATTGTGTGCCCGAGAGGGCTTGGTATTATCGATGCCAGGGTCACGTTCGGGTGAGATCCTGGATCGTTTGTCAGGGCGGTTCATCGCCATCTCAAAGCAAGCCTAAGGATCGTTCGCGAACCCATACATGTGTAATTAGCTTAGCCATTCCAGAGTTATCAGAATCAAATATCTATTACACGGATGAGTTTCAAAAACAATGTCCAAACAAACAGCAAACAAACAGGATCTAAATGTTCAAATTAAAATGATATGAAAGCAAAGCATGGATGTCGAAGCGTAAGTTCCCACTACGTAATGGTCAATGATCATTCAGAGCATGCCTGGAGATCGTTCGTGATCTCGCACATGTGTAAATGATTTGATTGTGTTAGTGGAAGCTTACAACTTGTTCATCGTTATCTCACTCAATTGATAACCAAACGGTGCCTTGATTCAGGATCGCCTCTAGCTGATGTGGACGGTGGTCGTTCTGGTTCCGCCACAGGAGCTCGCCTCCTTACATATTGAAGGAGCATACCGTTCCTGATATGCCCTTCCACCTCGTCCTTCAGGTGCCTACAATCGTTAGTGTTATGACCATTTAATTCATGGGATACACAAAACTTATCTGATTTCCTTTCGTCAGAGGTAGGATCCCTTCACATCGGCCTACGATACGGAATCTGTTCTTTGGTATCCTGATAAATTCGCTCCAGGCTCTCATTCAGCTCAGTGTAGGAGGTGAATCGTGGCTCCCTCCGTAGCCGCTTTGATCTGTCTCCGTTATTCTCAATCCTTCTTTTGCCTTTATCCTTGTCTGAGTCCCTTTTGGGAGGCTTTTCGTCTTTAAGTGCATAAACTTCTATCCCATCTCCTTCTTCTCTTTCTGCATTCGCATCCTCTAATCGTAAAAACTTTTCCGCCTCATGGTAGAATTCTCCCAGATGTACGGGTGGATCCTTAGTTAATGAATTTTTGAATTCCGTTCCGTCTGCTATCCCAGACACAGCCGCCATCATAACCATGGATGGATCCGGTCTATCCACCGAAGCTGCCGCCGCATTGAACCGCGTCAGGAAACTTCTCAATGTTTCTCCAGCCTTCTGTTTTAAAGTTGCCAGCGTCATCACATTCTTGGGTCTTGTAATGTGAACCCTGAATTGCCTCATAAATCTCTCAGTTAAGTCATTCCATGTTCCAATGGATCCACTATCTAATTGCCTGAACCATAACGCCGTAATATCTGCCAAATACAGTGGAAAGCACCGGGCCATAACCTCCTCTGATGCCCCCAGCACTTCCATATGCCTCATATATTTTGTCAGATGGACCGTGGAGTCCGTTCTCCCGTCATACATATCCAACGATGCTAATTTGAAATCCGGTGGGTTTCTAGCTCGTCTGATTGCCGGAGTGAAAGTACTCCTATTAACATCCTCTAGGTCTTTGTTCACCAAGCCGCCTCTCATTGCTCGCCTAACCATCTCTGCCAACTTGTCGGTGTCTCCAAGATGCAACCTTCGTTCGTCACTTTCATCCTGCCCCCCGAGTTCACGAGGGAATTCTGAGATGTGCCCCCTTGACTGAGCGTTCATTCCTCTGCTGTCTCCAGGTTGCGCAGATATTCCTCTTTCTCCTTCCGAAATTGGACCAACATTCTCCATGGGTGCGCTCCCTAATCCGGGTGCGACGCCGGATGGTCCTGCTTCGTTCTGAACTCCATTGGCTTCTCTATTCTGCGCTCCAAGCTGTCCTATCTGTTGAAACAAACTCTGGATTAGCTCCTCCTTCTTCTTCATCATCGTCTCCATCTCGTCCCTAGTGATGTAGATCGATGGTTGATTCGCTCCTGAGGAAGCCTCCTGACTTCCCTGCTGTTCACTCCTCTCTGGCCTTGGCCTTCTACTCGATTGTCTCGTCATAATTTCTCAAATTTAAACTTCCAAACTTTCTCTGAATCAATTATCAACTTGTAGAACTCCTGAGTTCAATTCTCAGTGAAAGCACCAAAATGTTTGCGCCAAAATTGGTCACAAACACCCAATATCACGAAAGCACTCGTTTACGTACTCAACTCGATAATAATCAACACAGAACTCAGCAACAATCAATATAGAATTCATCTCTAAGTAACAAATCACAGTAATTCACAAGCAACAATCACAAACACAGGATTTATAGTGGTTCGGCGTTCGTGCCTACGTCCACTTTGAAGGATTTCTCTTTATTGCTTTGCTCGATTCAATCGATTACAATGGATTACAGTAGATAATAGCTTTGAAGTCTGAATACAACAGTGATTCTGATGAATAGACTTTGATCCGGCAGAGTCTCAGCGTTTAATGGCAGAAGTTCTCGGAAGATCCCCCCTTTCTGAAGGCTTCTGGGTGCTATTTATAGGCGTTGGAGGCCCAGATCTGGCTGAAACTTCGGGAGACCTCTTCTGGCATGTGAGTGGGCCCACGCGACCGACCCCACCAAGTTTCGTCTCGATCTGACATCGATTCGAAGTCATTTCGAACCCATCAAGAGATGGTCCAATCGAGCTGAAACTTGGTAGGAACAATCTTTACCTTGTATGGAAGCTACGGTGAAAATTTGGTTTCATTTGGATGTGTGGTTGAGGAGATATGATCGGTTCGAAATAGTGTTGCTCGGTTGGCTGTAGAGTTCGAATCGATCAATTCGAAACCATGCCTTCGAATCCATGGACACACGTGATTCTGCAGTGTCGTGGCGCGTGCTCCTCGAATCGATCCTGTTTTGTCTCGGAGTTGACCGCTTCGCACCCATGGATTTCGCCTCGTTCGTATCAAGGGGCGACACGTCATCCAAGTTAGCTGACTTGGTGGGTACGAACAAGTGAATGTCCCTGGGTTCGAATGCGACCGTTTCGAACTAAGGTGTACTCGTGGGTTCGAACTCGATCGATTCGAACAAGATCGATTCGAAGCGACTTGGATTCGAAGCTGGTGGGCTTGAATGGATTCGAAGATGATGGTTTCGAATGTAATGGAGTCGAAGCAAAGGTTTAGTTCATTGATTCGAAGGTGAGTCACTGTGATGGTGTCGAGGCTCGATGGAGTCGAAGCAGGGATGGTTTCAGGTGGATGGAGTCGAAGGAAAATGTTAGCTGATGGATTCGAACGTCACCTCTTCGTATGGATTCAAACATGATGGGTTCGAACTAGATGGATTCGAACATACGAAAGGTGATGGGTTCGAACTGAGCAATGTCCATCCCTCTTAACTTGGATCCATCATAACTTGAGCATACGACCTCAGATTGACTTGAAATTTGAAATGACGACTCCTACGATCTTTATTGTCATGTCCTATCAATTGTGGCCCGTTCCGGACTCGGACAAAATTCATCGTTATCCATAGTGAAATGGAATGCAACCGATCTCTGAGGCGAACTGTCTTTTGCTTTTGATCAATCTTTTGGTATCATGGCTTTGCCAAAAAGCGGGATAACAGCGTGCATGGATTTGAAACGGAACGGTACCATGGTTCACCACTCTCCAGCGATGGTAAATCGAAGACCAGCCACGGTAATCCCGTTTTACCGTAAAAATCCACGCGCCGAGAAAACGAAGAGTAAAAAACTTCCGAGACCCGATTGAGATTCGGATAGTCTTTTTTGGGCATTATACAATCCATTGACGGCTGATAGCTGTCAGAGCCGTAGAACTCACTGAGGCCTTCGTTTTGACAGGTTATGGCTCTCGTAACTCTAAACGAGCCAGAAGTTAACTCTAAACGAGCCAGAAGTTATGATCGCCCGAATAATCGATATCTACACGGTGCAACATACACGGTGCAAGGTGCAACATCCGTCCGAAATGGCGAAACAGCGTCGTACGACTTTTTGAATTGCGTGCATGGATTTGAAACGGAACCATACCGTGCGGTACTACTCTCCAGCGATGGTAAATCGAAGACCAGCCACGGTAATCCACTTTTACCGTAAAAATCCACGTGTCGAAAAAACGAAGGGTAAAAAAATTCCGAGACCCGATTGAGATTCGGATAGTCTTTTTTGGGCATTATACAATCCATTGACGACCGAAAGCTGTCAGAGCCGTAGAACTCACGAAGGCCTTCGTTTTGACTGGTTATAGCTTTCTTAACTCTAAACGAGCCAGAAGTTATGGCAGTCCGAATAATCGATATTTACATGGTGCAACATCCACGGTGCAAGTTGCAACATCCGTCCGAAATGGCGAAACAGTGTCGTACAACGTTTTGAAATGTGTGCATAGATTTGAAACGGAACGGTACCATGGTGCGCCACTCTCCAGCGATGGTAAATCGAAGACCAGCCACGGTAATCCAGTTTTACTGTAAAAACCACGTGTCAAAAAAATGAAGGGTAAAAAACTTCCGAGACCCGATTGAGATTCGGATAGTCTTTTTTGGGCATTATACAATCCATTGACGGCTGAAAGCTATCAGAGCCGTAGAACTCATTGAGGGCTTCGTTTTGACTGGTTATGGCTCACTTAACTCTAAAGGAGCCAGAAGTTATGGCCGTCCGAATAATCGATATCTACATGGTGCAACATCCATGGTGCAAGGTGCAACATCCGTCCGAAATGGCGAAACAGGGTCGTACGACTTTTTGAAATGCATGCATGGATTTGAAATGGAACGGTACCATGGTGCACCACTCTTCAGCGATGGTAAATCGAAGACCAGCCACGGTAATCCCATTTTACCGTAAAAATCCACGTTTCGAAAAAACGAAGGGTAAAAAACTTCATAGACCCGATTAAGATTCGGATACTCATTTTTGGGCATTAAACAATCCATTGACGGCTGAAAGCTATCAGAGCCATAGAACCCACTGAGGCCTTCGTTTTGACAGGTTATGGCTCCCGTAACTTTAAACGAGCCAGAAATTATGGCCGTCCGAATAATCGATATCTACAGGGTGCAACATCCACGGTGCAAGATGCAACATCCGTCAGAAATGGCGAAACAGCGTCGTACGACTTTTTGAAATGCGCGCATGGATTTGAAACGGAACGGTACCATGTTGCACCACTCTCCAGCGATGGTAAATCGAAGACCAGCCACGGTAATCCCGTTTTACCGTAAAAATCCATGTGTCGAAAAAACGAAGGGTAAATAACTTCCTAGACCCGATTGAGATTCGGATAGTCTTTTTTGGTATTTATACAATCCATTGACGGCTAAAAGCTGTCAGAGCCGTAGAACTCACTGAGGCCTTCGTTTTGACTGGTTATGGCTCCGTTAACTCTAAACGAGCCAGAAGTAATGGCCGTCCGAATAATCGATATCTACAGGGTGCAACATCCACGGTGCAAGGTGCAACATCCGTCCGAAATGGCGAAACAGCGTCGTACGACTTTTTGAAATGCGTGCATGGATTTGAAACGAAACAGTACCATGGTGCACAACTCTCCAGCGATGGTAAATCGAAGACCAGCCACGGTAATCCCGTTTTACAGCAAAAATCCACGTGTCGAAAAAACAAAGGGTAAACAACTTCCGAGGCCCGATTGAGATTCGGATAGTCTTTTTTGGGCATTATACAATCCATTGACGCCTGAAAGATGTCAGAGCCGTAGAACTCACTGAGGGCTTCAATTTGACTAAATAGGGCTCCCTTAACTCTAAATGAGCCAAAAGTTATGGCCGTCCGAATAATCGATATCTACATGGTGCAACATCCACGGTGCAAGGCGCAACAACCCTCCGAAATGGCGAAACAGTGTCGTACGACTTTTGAAATGCGTGTATGGATTTGAAATGGAACGGTACCATGGTGCACCACTCTCCAATGATGGTAAATCGAAGACCAACCACGATAATCCCATTTTACCGTAAAAATCCACGTTTCGAAAAAACGAAGGGTAAAAAACTTCCAAGACCCGATTGAGATTCGGATAGTCTTTTTTGGGCATTATACAATCCATTGACGGCTGCAAGCTGTCAGAGCCGTAGAACTCACTGAGGCCTTTGTTTTGAATGGTTATGGCTCCAGTAACCCAAAACGAGCCAGAAGCTATGGTTGTCCGAATAATCGATATCTACAGGGTGCAACATCCAGGTGCAAAATTCAACATCCGTCCGAAATGGCGAAACAACATCGTACGACTTTTTGAAATGCGTGCATGGATTTGAAACGGAACGGTACTATGGTGCACCACTCTCCAGCGATGGTAAATCGAAGACCAGCCACGGTAATCCCGTTTTACCGTAAAAATCCACGTGTCGAAAAAACGAAGGGTAAAAAACTTCCGAGACCTGATTGAGATTCGGATAGTCTTTTTTGGGCATTATACAACCCAATGACGGCTGAAAGCTGTCAGAGCCGTAGAACTCACTGAGGCCTTCGTTTTGACTGGTTATGGCTCCCTTAACTCTAAACGAGCCAGAAGTTATGGCCGTCCGAATAATCGATATCTACATGGTGCAACATCCACGGTGCAAGCTGCAACATCCGTCCGAAATGGCGAAACAACGTCGTACGACTTTTTGAAATGCGTGCATGGAGTTGAAACGGAACGGTACCATGGTGCACCACTCTCCAGCGATGGTAAATCGAAGACCAGCCACGGTAATCCCGTTTTACCGTAAAAATCCACGTGTCGAAAAAACGAAGGGTAAAAAACTTCCGAGACCCGATTGAGATTCGGATAGTCTTTTTTGGGCATTATACAATCCATTGACGGCTGCAAGCTGTCAGAGCCGTAGAACTCACTAAGGCCTTAGTTTTGACTGGTTATGGCTCCCTTAACCCTAAACGAGCCAGAAGTTATGGCCGTCCGAATAATCGATATCTACAGGGTGCAACATCCACGGTGCAAGGTGCAACATCCGTCCGAAATGGCGTAACAGCGTCGTACGACTTTTTGAAATGCGTGCATGGATTTGAAACGGAACGGTACCATGGTGCACCACTCTCCAGCGATGGTAAATCATAGACCAGCCACGGTAATCCCGTTTTACCGTAAAAATCCACGTGTCGAAAAAACGTAGGTTAAAAAACTTCCAAGACCCGATTGAGATTCGGATAGTCTTTTTTGGGCATTATACAATCCATTGATGGCTGCAAGCTATCAGAGGCATAGAACTCACTGAGTCCTTCGTTTTGATTGGTTATGGGTCCCTTAACTCTAAACGAGCCAGAAGTTATGGCCGTCCGAATAATCGATATCTACAGGGTGCAACATCCACGGTGCAAGGTGCAACATCCGTCCGAAATGGCGAAACAGCGTCGTACGACTTTTTGAAATGCGTGCATGGATTTGAAATGGAACGGTACCATGGTGCACTACTCTCCAGCGATGGTAAATCGAAGACCAGCCATGGTAATCCCGTTTTACAGTAAAAATCCACGCGTCGAAAAAACGAAGAGTAAAAAACTTCCGAGACCCGATTGAGATTCGTATAGTCTTTTTTGGGCATTATACAATCCATTGACGGCTGATAGCTGTCAGAGCCGTAGAACTCACTGAGGCCTTCGTTTTAACTGGTTATGGCTCTCGTAACTCTAAACGAGCCAGAAGTTAACTCTAAACGAGCCAGAAGTTATGGCCGCCCGAATAATCGATACCTACAGGGTGCAACATACACGGTGCAAGGTGCAACATCCGTCCGAAATGGCGAAACAGCGTCGTACGACTTTTTGAATTGCGTGCATGGAATTGAAACGGAACGGTACCGTGGGGCACTACTCTCCAGCTATGGTAAATCGAAGACCAGCCACGGTAATCCAGTTTTACCGTAAAAATCCACGTGTGGAAAAAACGAAGGGTAAAAAACTTCCGAGACCCGATTGAGATTCGGATAGTCTTTTTTGGGCATTATACAATCCATTGACGGCTGAAAGCTGTCAGAGCCGTAGAACTCACTAAGGCCTTCGTTTTTGTTGAATATGCGCTTATATGATTGTTGTTTGATGATAATAAACAAATATACATTCATTTAAATGTATTTGATAATACACTATTTATTTTCACAGATTAAATGAATATTTGCTGAATAAAATAAATAACACGGAATTTGAATTCAAACGAATATTTTATTCAAACAAATATTTATTACAATTTTGAGTAGTACAAATTCAAGCTCTCACTATTCACTATACAACTTTGATACAAATTCAATTACATCACTATTTTACACATTCACCTCACTACATATCACTCACACTCGTATTTTTTTTCTTCAACTGCATTTCAGTTTGAATCCAGCATCTGAGAAATCTGCAAAATATTTACTAACGCAGTAAAATTGAAAATAAAATATTTTTGCGATATAAAATAAAACGTGAATTTTGAAAATGATATTTGCCTCAGTTATTTGGGTTGTTCGTCATCATTTAAATTTGAATTCATCATACACGAACAACTTGTGACATACATAGTATATTGCTGTATATGCCACAAGGCCGTGCACGCCGATATATACACTTGATTGATTTACAGGGACAGGCAAGCACAGGTCCAACCCAAATGAAAAACCGAGTTCAACTCACGTGCAATATATTCAAAATCACGACACGAGCACAAGGTCAAACCCAAGTTTTGAAACTGGGTTCAACAACGTCAAGTCCAGACAATACAGCATGTACAAGCCACAATGAAGTTGTACAAGTACAGTCAAGAAAGCAGCTCAAGTAACAAAAGTCAAGTGCAGCAATGAAACAAAATAGTATGACATGAAGCAAATGAATATAGTGAAATGCACAAAGACATAGCATCTGTCCCAGGTTAATAAATCAGAGAAATGCACAGTGGAATGAAGTCAAGTGATGCACATATACTTGAAAGCTACAGTATCAAGTAGACCAAGTTCATATGCAATGAGAGGAACATCAAAGACAAGACTAAGTGCAGCATCAGTGAAGACAGTTACTTCACAATGAACAAGTGCACAACAAAACCAACAAAGACCAAGGCTACGGCATAATGCACCAGAGATATGGAAACACATCAACAACTACAGAACAATCAAACTGCATCAAGTCCAGCAGCATGAACAAGTATGGCAACATGTGAATGCATCAAAACAAGTAAACAACAATGTCGAGCTCAAGACAGTACAGCTACAACATGTATGCAGCCCAATAGACCAAAGTACAACATCAAAGACGGCACTGACTTAAGTATACAAGTGAAACTGCAATGCTCAAACTCAGTGGACAGTAATGATACAAGAACAATATCATGAAGGAACTAGACCATAAAAAAGTGTTTGGAAATGCAGCAAATACCCAATGGACAGAGATGCAACGAAACAGAGTTTCAAATATGCATGGTGATGCAACTTCAAGCAGAGAAGCAAGTTACAGAATGCATGAAACAAAAAAAAATTTCGTATTTTTTTGAAATAGTCAGCAAATAAAAAAGAGGAAAGTTTCTGACTTGTTATTCAAGAAGGATTGAAAGTTCTCAAAACAAAGCCGTATGAATCAAGTCAGTATCGAATGCATCAGGAAAGTCGTGTGCATCACGAAAGTGAATTTCAGGAAAGTATCGAGTAATTGAGTGTATTCGAATTCATATAAATACGAGTACCCAAGTATCATCATTGGCATGAATGAAAAAGCAATTGAATTCAAGCAATCGAATCTGAAAGCAAAAAATACAAACAACATACCAAGGCGAATCCAATTATCTCAAAGCAATCGAAGCCGAACCCTAATTTCACAAATCAAGAGAAGCAGCCGAGCGCGACTCCAAGGTCAATAGAGCGTCAATATCAAACGGCATCCAAATCTCTAATTTTGATCGAAGGACAAAAGCCCTAAATTATGATCGAAGAAGCCGCCATTCTCAAAAGGACCGAATAGAAGAAGAAGCGGGTCGAAATTATAAAAAGGGGCCGGTCTTTTTTAATTAGGGTTTTGTTAAGGGTTTTAGTTTTTAAAAGTGCTTTATCTTATTTTTAGTTTTGAATTTGTTTTTTAATTTTTTTAAAAAATCTCTTTTCAAACCGTTGTATTTGCTAGTCGTGTGACTAGGGGACAAGCTACGTGGCGTAGCTTGAGAATTCGCAACTCAGCGGCTGAGTTGTGGCAGGGTTTTAAGCGTAGAGTTAGGTTAGTCAGTAGCGGGTGTCGCGAGTTTACGTGTGTAAGCGTGTGACTATCTAATTTCTAGTAGAAACCTTGGGGGCAGCACGTAGGCAGGTTTTTGCCGAAGCTGGGTAAATTCTGTGTCGTTCTATTTCTGCATTTATTATTCTGCTTTTATCTGTGCTGCTACTATTCTGTGATCTGTGTTGAAATTATTTTATAAGCTTTCAGAATTAATTTTTTATAATTTATACTATCACCCTATTCACCCCCTCTAGGGTGAAATCGATCCTACAAGTGGTATCAGAGCAAGGTTTAGAAGTCATTTTTTTCATTTTTCAAAAATCAGTTTCTGTTTAAAAATTTGAAAAAATGGCTTCTTTTAATAATGCTTTTGCTGAAGGTCAGTCCATAGTTAGACCACCAATGTTCAATGGTGAATATGCCTACTGGAAAAATAGAATGAAAATCTTTCTGAAAACCATTGACGCTTGGAACATTATTGAGATAGGTTATAGATCACCAACTATAATTGTAGACAATCAGGAAATAGATAAACCGATGGACCAATGGAAAAAACTAGAAAATAAATTACAAAATGCTAATGCTAAAGCTATGAATTCTATTATCTGTTCATTGGATCAATTTGAATTTAATCATGTCTCTCATTGTTTAACTGCGCAGGAAATATGGCACACGCTCGAAGTAACTCAAGAAGGAACATCTCAAGTCAAAGAATCTCGCCTAGCCATGTTAAGCAGCGAATACGAGAATTTCACAATGGCAAAAGAAGAAAACGTCAAAGAGATGTACGGACGACTGTCCAATATAGTATACAAATCAAAGGCTCTTGGAAAATCGTACACAGAGTTAGAGATAGTTCGGAAAATTCTCAGAGTTCTTCCTCGAAGCTTTGAAGCAAAAGTCACAGCTATTCAAGAGTCAAAGGATTTGAAACAAATCAAGGTGGAAGAGCTCATTGGAAATCTCACCGCCTATGTGCTAGAGCTAAAGTTCAAGGAAAAGCGAGAAGGAGGCGATACTCGAAAGAAGTCAATTGCTCTCGAAGGAACAACTGAAAATGACAATGATGACGATGATGATGGTGAAGCTGAATTAGCACTATTAATAAAGAGATTCAAAAAGTGGAATCGCAAATATGGAAATCCAACCAGAAACCATCAAATCAAAAGTAGAATAAACAAAGCACTAGACATTTCGGAGAAGCAAGAGATCATCTGTCACAAATGTAACAAAACAAGGACATATCAAGCCAAATTGTCCTCAAAATCGACCAAACCAAGGAAAGAAACTGAAGAAGAAAGGTTTTGCGGCTACTTGGGATGAAATTGATGAAGATGAAAGTGATAGCACCGAAAGTGAAAGTGAAAGAGCAAATCTATGTCTTCATGGTGAAGTAACTGACAGTGATGATGATGAGCCAAGTGAGGTATCAAAACTTTCTCATTCAGAATTACTTATATATTTTCACGAAGTAAATGGCTGTTTTGAACGACTTAAGGAAAAACATGCCAAACTTGAATCACAAAAGGATTCTTTAATTGATTTAAATAAACAACTTAACCAATTAGTTAAAACCTATCAAAGCAGAATCCCTAAATGTGATAAGTGTCCAACGTTCGAAGAAGAGGTTAAAAATTCAGAAAACAAAATTAAATCGCTTGAAAAAGAAATCCTGTTTTTGAAAGAAATTGAAAACACAAGAATAGAAGACTCTATAAAAAGGTGCACACAACTGACAAATGAAAATGAATCTCTCAAGACCCATGTCCTACATCTATCAACAACGTTGGATAAATTCTCAAACGGAGAAAAATCATTGAATATGCTATTAGGGAAAAAAACTCTTAATATGTCTAGGCAAGGACTTGGATATAACAAATTTCAAAAAGATAGAAACCAAATTAATCAAGTCAATTCATTTGGACATAATCAAAATAGTCATTGGTATAAACCCGAACATATGAAGACTGTATCGATTTGGTTTCCAAAAGGCACAAATATAAAATCTCTCAAAGTAAAACAAATTTGAGTGCCAAAAGGAACATGTTTAAATAGTTTTCAGTCCTCTCTAGATAATTTTCCAAAATATCTTGGCACTAACAAGTTTGGACCTATGAAAACAAATAGGTCACTAAATTTTTCTCTCGTGTAGGTATGCTGGCAGGCTAAGGAACAACAGCAATGGTATCTGGATTATGGCTGTTCCAGACACATGACAGGCGATAAATCAAAGTTCCTTAGCCTAGAAAAGTATAAAGGTGGCAGGGTCACAATGGGTAACAATGAAAAGTGTAAAATTGTTGGCAAAGGCAAAGTAGTTAACAATACTTTTACCCTGAATGATGTACTGTATGTTGAAAATCTGCACCACAACTTGATATCAATCAGCCAGCTATGCGATAAAGGTATGAATGTTATTTTTGACTCTGACTTATGCAAAATTGTTGACAATTCATCAAAAGAAATCTTATTTTCAGGTAAGAGGAAAGGTAATATATATTCTCTATCTTTTGATGATCTCACCCTTTCGAAATGCTTGGTTGCTAAGGACATAGAAGTTGATATATGGCATCGACGTTTAGGGCATGCTAGTATGAATTTGCTAAACAAATTAAAAAGGAAAAATTTGGTAAGAGGGTTGCCTTCACATGAGTTTAAAACAGAAAACATCTGTAAAGCATGCACATTAGGAAAACTTAAAAAATCATCATTTCATGCCAAAAACAGTGTAAGCACTTCTAGAGTACTTGAGCTAGTTCATATGGATCTATTCAGACCTAATGACATTGCTAGCTTAGGAGGTAAAAAATATTGTTTTGTTATAGTTGATGACTACTCAAGATATACATGGGTATTTTTCTTAGCCAAGAAATCAGAAACTTTCTCTTATCTCAAGAATTTCACAAAATTAGTCCAAAATGAAAAAGAAGTTTCCATTATTTCACTAAGAAGTGATCGTGGTGGAGAATTTGAAAATTATGATTTTGAAATTTTTTGTAATGAAAATGGAATCAAACATGAATTCTCTGCTCCACGTACTCCACAACAAAATGGGGTAGTTGAGAGAAAGAATCGAACTTTACAAGAGTTGGCTAGATCTATGATAAATGAGTATGAACTACCTTTACATTTTTGGGCAGAAGCAGTAAATACAGCATGTTATGTAATGAATAGAGTTATGATTAGATCGCTTCTCAACAAAACTCCTTATGAGCTATGGTTCAATAATAAACCAAACATTGCTTACTTTAAAGTATTTGGATGTACTTGCTATATTCTCAATACAGGTGATAAATTAGGAAAATTTGAAGCAAAAGCTGATGAGGGCATCTTCATGGGATACTCTTCGAGAAGCAAAGCTTACAGAGTCTACAACAAAAGGACTAAAACAATCGTGGAATCAATCAATGTGAAATTTGATGAAGGCATTGATAATCAGGAAACATCCAAAAGCAATGTTGATGAGGAGAAAGAAAAAGATGAATATGAAGAACCAAAAGAAACTGATGATATCAGAGAAACTGTCATAACTCCCGAAGTCCAAAGGAATCTAGATCCAGCAAAACTGAAATACAAAGCAGACCATCCTCCAGAATTGGTAATTGGAAATCCTATAGCAGGTATACAGACTCGTTCCTCCTTTAGAAATCTATGTGATCTGTGCTTATATAGTGGATTTATTTCAGAAATAGAACCAAATAACATAGACTCAGCCCTTAACGATGAAAACTGGTTTATGGCCATGCAAGAAGAGCTAAACCAATTTGAACGAAATAATGTTTGGAGTCTAGCACTTAGACCTAAGGATTATCCAGTTATAGGAACAAAATGGGTTTTTAAAAATAAATTTGATGAATCTGGAAATGTAATTAGAAATAAAGCTAGACTAGTCGCTAAGGGATACAATCAAATTGAAGGAGTTGACTTTGATGAAACTTTTGCACCTGTAGCTAGACTAGAATCAATTAGAATATTATTAGCTTTTGCTTGCTACAAAGGATTTAAACTAAGACAAATGGACATTAAGAGTGCTTTTCTTAACGGAATTTTAAAAGAAGATGTGTTTGTTGAACAACCAGAAGGTTTTGAAAGTCATGAATATCCAAACCATGTATATAAACTGAAAAAGGCTTTATATGGATTAAAACAAGCCCCTAGAGCCTGGTATGAATGTCTTAGTTCTTATCTTCTTGAAAACGGGTTCAAAAAGGGATGTGTAGACACCACACTATTTCTGTTGCGTGAAAACGATGATCTTTTGATTGTTCAAATATATGTTGATGACATCATTTATGGTGCTACTAACAAGTTATTGTACGAGAAATTTGAAAAGGTCATGCAGGAAAAGTTTGAAATGAGCTTGGTTGGTGAGTTAAAATTCTTTTTAGGATTTCAAATCAAACAAAGCGATAAAGGAACATTCATTTCTCAAACAAAGTATATTAGGGAACTGGTCAACAAATTTGGATTAAAAGATGCCAAACTAGCAAGAACTCCCATGAATACAACACTTAAACTTGACAAGGATGAAAAAGGTAAGACAGTTGATCAAAAGCAGTACAGAGGTATGATTGGATCACTTCTTTATCTTACCGCTTCTAGACCTGACATCATGTTTTCTGTTTGCCGGTGTGCACGTTTTCAATCTGACCCAAAAGAATCTCATTTAAAAGCTGTCAAAAGAATTATAAGATATTTGTTGCACAGTCCACGGTTTGGTCTTTGGTATCCTTCAAACGATAACTTTTAATTAAAAGGTTTTTCAGATGCTGATTACGCTGGAAATTTAGTTGATAGAAAAAGTACTAGTGGAGCATGTTTTATGTTAGGGCATTCATTAGTTGCATGGTCAAGCAGAAAACAAAATTGTATTGCATTATTCACCACAAAAGCAGAGTATATTGCTCTAAGTGGTTGCGCTGCTCAAATCTTATGGATGATACAGACTTTGCAAGACTATGGTCTAAATTTTAAACGTGTACCACTAATGTGTGATAGTAAAAGCGCAATTGATCTCACAAATAACCCTGTGCATCACTCACGAATAAAACATATAGATGTTAGACATCATTTTATTCGAGATCATATTTCTAAAGAAAATATCAGCATAAATTTTATTTCAACTGATTCACAGTTAGCAGACATCTTTACAAAACCCCTTCTAGAAAACAGTTTTTGCAAACTACGTCTCGGTTTAGGTGTTTTAGAAATTTGAGTTTCTAATTAACAAATCTATCCCCCTCCTAATTATCAAAAAGGTAAATAGTGACTGAAAAATGATAAGGGGTGATATTAATCATACATTTTTCCTCAAGAAAGTATACTTAGTAAATTTCTTTAGAAATTCACACAAGAGTTATAAAATTCTTTGTTTGGCAAAGATTCCATGACCAATTCTAATTCTATCATAATTCTATCGACCATCGCTTATCAAAAATCCAATATAGTTTGTCGATATGTGGTATCATAATCAGGAATCATTAGTTTTTCAGTTTATAAAATAAAATAAAATTCAAAGTATTCACTCTCATTTAAAAGTCCTCACGGTTATGCATGGGTGAATTACTTGGAATTTGATATGTAGTTCCATGCTCATTTAAAAGTCCTCACGGTTATGCATGTATGGAATGCATATCAAAATTAATTTATTAAGTAAACAAGTTGATTCTAATCCCATTTAAAAGTCCTCACGGTCATGCGTGGTTAGAAGATACTTGAATTCATTTTTAAATTAATTTTTTTTTGAAATACTACTAACCTCATTTAAAAGTCCTAACGGTTATGCATGGTTAGTAGAAATTCAAATTCCTGATAGACATATACCACAACTCGACATAACTATATGATTTTATTATAACATCATTCCCATCATCTCTAAAATGGAATATGCGCCCAACAAGAATGGTTATGATTTTTGTTTGATTTTCTATTTAAATTACATAGTTATAGTCGATTGAGCTTTAATGTTATATTACTATCTATCACCTTATCTCTATTTCATGACACTTTTATTCTTTTGCTGATAACAAAAGGGGGAGAGAAATGTTGGATTTTGGCATTTAAATCTTATACTAATATGCATATAAGAAGGGGGAGTTTCGTAAAGATGAAACATTTAAATAGGGGGAGCGAGCATTGAAAAATAGGGGGAGCAAGCATTGAAATGGTGAAATTATCGAATACACTTAATATGTTTCAAAATCCTAAGTATATGTTTGTTATCATCAAAAGGGGGAGATTGTTGAATATGCGCTTATATGATTGTTGTTTGATGATAATAAACAAATATACATTCATTTAAATGTATTTGATAATATACTATTTATTTTCACAGATTAAATAAATATTTGCTGAATAAAATAAATAACACGGAATTTGAATTCAAACGAATATTTTATTCAAACAAATATTTATTACAATTTTGAATAGTACAAATTCAAGCTTTCACTATTCACTATACAACTTTGATACAAATTCAATTACATCACTATTTTACACATTCACCTCACTACATATCACTCACACTCGTATTTTTTTTCTTCAACTGCATTTCAGTTTGAATCCAGCATCTGAGAAATCAGCAAAATATTTACTAATGCAGTAAAATTGAAAATAAAATATTTTTGCGATATAAAATGAAACGTGAATTTTGAAAATGATATTTGCCTCAGTTATTTGGGTTGTTCGTCATCATTTAAATTTGAATTCATCATACACGAACAACTTGTGACATACACAGTATATTACTGTATATGCCACAAGGCCGTGCACGCCGATATGTACACTTGATTGATTTACAGGGACAGGCAAGCACAGGTCAAACCCAAATGAAAAACCGAGTTCAACTCACGTGCAATATATTCAAAATCACGACACAAGCACAAGGTCAAACCCAAGTTTTGAAACTGGGTTCAACACAAGGCAACGTCAAGTCCAGACAATACAGCATGTACAAGCCACAATGAAGTTGTACAAGTACAGTCAAGAAAGCAGCTCAAGTAACAAAAGTCAAGTGCATCAATGAAACAAAATAGTATGACATGAAGCAAATGAATATAGTGAAATGCACAAAGACATAGCATCTGTCCCAGGTTAATAAATCAGAGAAATGCACAGTGGAATGAAGTCAAGTGATGCACATATACTTGAAAGCTACAGCATCAAGTAGACCAAGTTCATATGCAATGAGAGGAACATCAAAGACAAGACTAAGTGCAGCATCAGTGAAAACAGTTACTTCACAATGAACAAGTGCACAACAAAACCAACAAAGACCAAGGCTACGGCATAATGCACCAGAGATATGTAAACACATCAACAACTACAGAACAATCAAACTGCATCAAGTCCAGCAGCATGAACAAGTATGGCAGCATGTGAACGCATCAAAACAAGTAAACAACAATGTCGAGCTCAAGACAGTACAGCTACAACATGTATGCAGCCCAATAGACCAAAGTACAACATCAAAGACAGCACTGACTTAAGTATACAAGTGAAACTGCAATGCTCAAACTCAGTGGACAGTAATGATACAAGAACAATATCATGAAGGAACTAGACCATAAAAAAGTGTTTGGAAATGCAGTAAATACCCAATGGACAGAGATGCAACGAAACAGAGTTTCAAATATGCACGGTGATGCAACTTCAAGCAGAGAAGCAAGTTACAGAATGCATGAAACAAAAAAAAATTCGTATTTTTTTGAAATAGTCAGCAAATAAAAAAAGAGGAAAGTTTCTGACTTGTTATTCAAGAAGGATTGAAAGTTCTCAAAACAAAGCCGTATGAATCAAGTCAGTATCGAATGCATCAGGAAAGTCGTGTGCATCACGAAAGTGAATTTCAGGAAAGTATCGAGTAATTTAGTGTATTCGAATTCATATAAATACGAGTACCCAAGTATCATCATTGGCATGAATGAAAAAGCAATCGAATTCAAGCAATCGAATCTGAAAGCAAAAAATACAAACAACATACCAAGGCGAATCCAATTATCTCAAAGCAATCGAAGCCGAACCCTAATTTCACAAATCAAGAGAAGCAGCCGAGCGCGACTCCAAGATCAATAGAGCGTCAATATCAAATGGCATCCAAATCTCTAATTTTGATCGAAGGACAAAAGCCCTAAATTATGATCGAAGAAGCCGCCATTCTCAAAAGGACCGAATAGAAGAAGAAGCGGGTCGAAATTATAAAATGGGGCCGGTCTTTTTTAATTAGGGTTTTGTTAAGGGTTTTAGTTTTTAAAAGAGCTTTATCTTATTTTTAGTTTTGAATTTGTTTTTTAATTTTTTTAAAAAATCTCTTTTCAAACCGTTGTATTTGCTAGTCGTGTGACTAGGGGACAAGCTATGTGGCGTAGCTTGAGAATTCGCAACTCAGTGGCTGAGTTGTGGCAGGGTTTTGAGCGTAGAGTTAGGTTAGTCAGTAGCGGGTGTCGCGAGTTTACGTGTGTAAGCGTGTGACTATCTAATTTCTAGTAGAAACCTTGGGGGCAGCACGTAGGCAGGTTTTTGCCGAAGCTGGGTAAATTCTGTGTCGTTCTATTTCTGCATTTATTATTCTGCTTTTATATGTGTTGCTACTATTCTATGATCTGTGTTGACATTATTTTATAAGATTTCGCAATTAATTTTTTATAATTTATACTATCACCCTATTCACCCCCCTCTAGGGTGAAATCGATCCTACAGTTTTGACTGGTTATGGCTCTCTTAACTCTAAACGAGCCAGAAGTTATGGCCGTCCAAATAATCGATATTTACATGGTGCAACATCCACGGTGCAAGTTGCAACATCCGTCCAAAATGGCGAAACAGTGTCGTACGACATTTTGAAATGTGTGCATAGATTTGAAAAGGAACGGTACCATGGTGCATCACTCTGCAGCGATGGTAAATCGAAGACCAGCCACGGTAATCCAGTTTTACCGTAAAAACCACGTGTCAAAAAAACGAAGGGTAAAAAACTTCCGAGACCCGATTGAGATACGGATAGTCTTTTTTGGGCATTATACAATCCATTGACGGCTGAAAGCTGTCAGAGCCGTAGAACTCAATGAGGGCTTCGTTTTGACTGGTTATGGCTCCCTTAACTCTAAAGGAGCCAGAAGTTATGGCCGTCCGAATAATCGATATCTACATGGTGCAACATCCACGGTGCAAGGTGCAACATCCGTCCGAAATGGCGAAACAGGGTCGTACGACTTTTTGAAATGCATGCATGGATTTGAAACGGAACGGTACCATGGTGCAACACTCTTCAGCGATGGTAAATCAAAGACCAGCCACGGTAATCCCATTTTACCGTAAAAATCCACGTTTCGAAAAAACGAAGGGTAAAAAACTTCCGAGACCAGATTAAGATTCGGATACTCTTTTTTGGGCATTAAACAATCCATTGACGGCTGAAAGCTATCAGAGCCGTAGAACTCACTGAGGCCTTCGTTTTGACAGGTTATGGCTCCCGTAACTTTAAATGATCCAGAAATTATGGCCGTCCGAATAATCGATATCTACAGGGTGCAACATCCACGGTGCAAGATGCAACATCCGTCAGAAATGGCGAAACAGCGTCGTACGACTTTTTGAAATGTGCGCATGGATTTTAAACGGAACGGTACCATGGTGCACCACTCTCCAGCGATGGTAAATCGATGACCAGCCACGGTAATCCCGTTTTACCGTAAAACTCCATGTGTCGAAAAAACGAAGGGTAAAAAACTTCCTAGACCCGATTGAGATTCGGATAGTCTTTTTTGGGCTTTATACAATCCATTGACGGCTAAAAGATGTCAGAGCCGTAGAACTCACTGAGGCCTTTGTTTTGACTGGTTATGGCTCCGTTAACTCTAAACGAGCCAGAAGTAATGGCCGTCCGAATAATCGATATCTACAGGGTGCAACATCCACGGTGCAAGGTGCAACATCCGTCCGAAATGGCGAAACAGCGTCGTACGACTTTTTGAAATGCGTGCATGGATTTGAAACGGAACAGTACCATGGTGCACAACTCTCCAGCGATGGTAAATCGAAGACCAGCCACGGTAACCCCGTTTTAACGTAAAAATCCACGTGTCGAAAAAACGAAGGGTAAAAACCTTCCGAGACTCGATTGAGATTCGGATAGTCTTTTTTGGGCATTATACAATCCATTGACGGTTGAAAGCTGTCAGAGCCGTAGAACTCACTAAGGGCTTCGTTTTGACTGGTTATGGCTCCCTTAACTCTAAACGAGCCAGAAGTTATGGCCGTCCGAATAATCGATATCTACATGGTGCAACATCCACGGTGCAAGGTGCAACATCCGTCCGAAATGGCGAAACAGTGTCGTACGACTTTTTGAAATGCGTGCATGGATTTGAAACGGAACGGTACCATGGTGCACCACTCTTCAGCGATGGTAAATCGAAGACCAGCCACGGTAATCCCATTTTACCCTAAATATTCACGTTTCGAAAAAACGAAGGGTAAAAAACTTCCTAGTCCCGATTAAGATTCGGATAGTATTTTTTGGGAATTAAACAATCCATTGATGGCTGAAAGCTATCAGAGCCGTAGAACTCACCGAGGCCTTCGTTTTGACCGGTTATAGCGCCCGTAACTCTAAACGAGCCAGAAGTTATGGCCGCCCGAATAATCGATATCTATAGGGTTCAACATCCACGGTGCAAGATGTAACATCCGTCAAAAATGGCGAAACAGCGTCATACGACTTTTTGAAATGCACGCATGGATTTGAAACGGAACGTTGCCATGGTGCACCACTTTTCAGCGATGGTAAATCGAAGGCCAACCGCAGTAATCCCGTTTTACCGTAAAAATCCATGTGTCGAAATAACGAAGGGTAAAAAACTTCCTAGACCCGATTGAGATTCGGATAGTCTTTTTTGGCCATTATACAATCCATTGACGGCTGAAAGCTGTTAGAGCCGTAGAACTCACTGAGGCCTTCGTTTTGACTGGTTATGGCTCCCGTAACTCTAAATGAGCCAGAAGTTATGGCCGTCCGAATAATCGATATCTACAGGGTGCAATATCCACGGCGCAAGGTGCAACATCCGTCCGAAATGGCGAAACAGCGTCGTACGACTTTTTGAAATGCGTGCATGGATTTGAAATGGAATAGTACCATAGTGCACCACTCTCCAGCGATGGTAAATCGAAGACCAGCTAGGGTAATCCCGTAATACCGTAAAAATCCACGTGTCAAAAAAACAAAGGGTAAAAAACTTCCGAGACCCGATTGAGATTCGGATAGTCTTTTTTGGGCATTATACAACCCAATGACGGCTGAAAGCTGTCAGAACCGTAGAACACACTAAGGCCTTCGTTTTGACTGGTTATGGCTCTCTTAACTCTAAACGAGCCAGATGTTATGGCCATCCGAATAATCGATATCTACATGGTGCAAAATCCACGGTGCAAGGTGCAACGTCCGTCCGAAATGGCGAAACAGCGTCGTACGACTTTTTGAAATGCGTGCATGGATTTGAAATGAAACGGTACCATGGTGCACCACTCTCCAGCGATGGTAAATTGAAGTCTAGCCACGGTAATCCCGTTTTACCGTAAAAATCCACGTGTCGAAAAAACGAAGGGTAAAAAATTTCCGAGACCCGATTGAGATTCAGATAGTCTTTTTTGTGCATTATACAATCGATTGACGGCTTCAAACTATCAAAGCCGTGAGGCCTTCGTTTTGACTGGTTATGGCTCCCTTAACTCTAAACGAGCCAGAAGTTATGGCCTTCCGAATAATCGATATCTACAGGGTACAACATCCACGGTGCAAGGTGCAACATCCGTCCGAAATGGCGTAACAGCGTCGTACGACTTTTTGAAATGCGTGCATGGATTTGAAACGGAACGGTACCATGGTGCACCACTCTCCAGCGATGGTAAATCGAAGACCAGCCACGGTAATCCCCTTTTACCGTGAAAATCCACGTGTCGAAAAAACGAAGGGTAAAAAACTTCCAAGACCCGATTGAGATTTGGATAGTCTTTTTTGGGCATTATACAATCCATTGACGGCTGCAAGCTATCACAGCCGTAGAACTCACTCAGGCCTTCGTTTTGACTGGTTATGTCTCCCTTAACTCTAAACGAGCCAGAAGTTATGGTCGTCCGAATAATCGATATCTACAGGGTGCAACATCCACGGTGCAAGGTGCAACATCCATCCGAAATGGCGAAACAGCGTCGTACGACTTTTTGAAATGCGTGCTTGGATTTGAAACGGAACGGTACCATGGTGAACCACTCTCCAGCGATGGTAAATCGAAGAACAGCCACGGTAATCCCGTTTTACCGTAAAAATCCACGTGTCGAAAAAACGAAGGGTAAAAAACTTCCATGACCCGATTGAGATTCGGATAGTCTTTTTTGGGCATTATACAATCCATTGACGGTTGATAGCTATCAGAGCCGTAGAACTCACTGAGGCCTTCATTTTGACTGGTTATGGCTCTCGTACCTCTAAACGAGCCAGAAGTTATGGCCACCCGAATAATCGATATCTACAGGGTGCAACATACACGGTGCAAGGTGCAACATCCGTCCGAAATGGCGAAACAGCGTCGTACGACTGTTTGAACTGCGTGCATGGATTTGAAACGGAACGGTACCATGGTGCACCACTATCCAGCGATGGAAAATCGAAGACCGCCACGGTAATCCAGTTTTACCGTAAAAATCCACGTGTCAAAAAAACAAAGGGTAAAAAACTTCCGAGACCCGATTGAGATTCGGATAGTCTTTTTTAGGCATTATACAATCCATTGACGGCTGAACGCTGTGAGAGCCGTAGAACTCACTGATGGCTTCGTTTTGACTGGTTATGGCTCCCTTAACTCTAAACGAGCCAGAAGTTATGGCCGTCCGAATAATCGATATCTACATGGTGCAACATCCACGGTGCAAGGTGCAACATCCGTCCGAAATGGCGAAACAGTGTCGTACGACTTTTTGAAATGCGTGCATGGATTTGAAACGAAACGGTACCATGGTGCACCACTCTACAGCGATGGTAAATCGAAGACCAGCCACGGTAATCCCATTTTACCGTAAAAATCCACATTTCGAAAAAACGAAGGGTCAAAAATTTCCTAGACCCGATTAAGATTCGGATAGTCTTTTTTAGGCATTATACAATCCATTGACGGCTGAACGCTGTCAGAGCCGTAGAACTCACTAAGGGCTTCGTTTTGACTGGTTATGCCTCCCTTAACTCTAAACGAGCCAGAACTTATGGCCGTCCGAATAATCGATATCTACATGGTGCAACATCCACGGTGCAAGGTGTAACATCCGTCCGAAATGGCGAAACAGTGTCGTACGACTTTTTGAAATGCGTGCATGGATTTGAAACGAAACGGTACCATGGCGCACCACTCTCCAGCGATGGTAAATCGAAGACCAGCCACGGTAATCCCATTTTACCGTAAAAATCCACGTTTCGAAAAAATGAAGGGTCAAAAATTTCCTAGACCCGATTAAGATTCGGATAGTCTTTTTTGGGCATTAAACAATCCATTGACGGCTGAAAGCTATCAGTGCCATAGAACTCACTGGGGCCTTCGTTTTGACAGGTTATGGCTCCTGTAACTCTAAACGAGCCATAAGTTATGGCCGTCCGAATAATCGATATCTACAGGGTGCAACATCCACGGTGCAAGATGCAACATCCGTCAGAAATGGCGAAACAGCGTCGTATGACTTTTTGAAATGCGCGCATGGATTTGAAACGGAACGGTACCATGGTGCACCACTCTCCAGTGATGGTAAATCAAAGACCAGCCACGGTAATCCCGTTTTACCGTAAAAATCCATGTTTCGAAAGAACGAAGGGTAAAAAACTTCCTAGACCCGATTGAGATTCGGATAGTCTTTTTTGGGCATTATACAATCCATTGACGGCTGAAAGCTGTCAGAGCCGTTGAACTCACTGAGGCCTTCGTTTTGACTGGTTATGGCTCCCGTAACTCTGAATGAGCCAGAAGTTATGGCCGTCCGAATAATCGATATCTACAGGGTGCAACCCCACGGTGCAAGGTGCAACATTCGTCCCAAATGGACAAAATGTCGTACGACTTTTTGAAATGCGTGAATGGATTTGAAACGGAACGGTACCATGGTGCACCATTTTCCAACGATGGTAAATCGAAGACCAGCCATGGTAATCCCGTTTTACCGTAAAAATCCACATGTCGAAAAAACGAAGGGTAAAAAACTTCCTAGACCCGATTGAGATTCAGATTGTCATTTCTGGGCATTAAACAATCCTTTGGCGGCTGAAAGCATTCAGAGCCGTAGAACTCACTGAGGCCTTCATTTTGACAGGTTATGGCTCTCGTAACTCTAAACGAGCCAGAAGTTACGGCCGTCCGAATAATCGATATCTACAGGGTGCAACATCCATGGCGCAAGGTGCAACATCCGTCCGAAATGGCGAAACAGCGTCGTACGACTTTTTGAAATGTGTGCATAGATTTGAAACGGAAGAGTACCGTGGTGCACCACTCTCCAGCGATGGTTAATCGAAGACCAGCTACGGTAATCCCGTTTTTTCGTAAAAATCCACGTGCCGAAAAAACGAAGGGTAAAAAACTTTCGAGACCCGATTGAGATTCGGATAGTCTTTTTTGGGCATTATACAACCCAATGAAGGCTGAAAGCTGTCAGAGCCGTAGAACTCACTTAGGCCTTCGTTTTGACTGGTTATGGGTCCCTTAGCTCTAAACGAGCCAGAAGTTATGGCCGTCCGAATAATCGATATCTACAAGGTGCAACATCCACGGTGCAAGGTGAAACATCCGCCCGAAATGGCGAAACAGCGTCGTACGACTTTTTGAAATGCGTGCATGGATTTGAAACGGAATGGTACCATAGTGCACCACTCTCCAATGATGGTAAATCGAAGACCAGCCACGGTAATCTCGTTTTACCGTAAAAATCCACGTGTCGAAAAAACGAAGGGTAAAAAACTTCCGTGACCCGATTGAGATTCGGGTAGTCTTTTTTGGGCATTATACAATCCATTGACGGCTGAAAGTTGTCAGAGCCGTCGAACTCACTGAGGCCTTCGTTTTGACTGATTATGGCTCCCGTAAGTCTAAACAAGCCAGAAGTTATGGTCGTGCGAATAATCGATATCTACAGGGTGCAACATACACGGTGCAAGGTGCAACATCCGTTCGAAATGGCGAAATAGCATCGTACGACTTTTTGAAATGCGTGCATGGATTTGAAACGGAACGGTACCATGGGGCACCACTCTCCAGCGATGGTAAATCGAAGACTAGCCACGGTAATCCAGTTTTACCGTTAAAATCCACGTGTCGAAAAAACGAAGGGTAAAAAACTTCCGAGACCCGATTGAGATTCGGATAGCTTTTTTTGGGCATTATACAATCCATTGATGGATGAAAGCTGTCAGAGCCGTAGAACTCACTGAGGCCTTCGTTTTGACTGGTTATGGCCCTCTTAACTCTAAACGAGCCAGAAGTTATGACCGTCCGAATAATCGATATCAACAGGGTGCAACATCCACGGTGCAAGGTGCAACATTCGTCCGAAATGGCGAAACATCGTCGTACGGCTTTTTTAAATGCGTGCATGGATTTGAAATGGAACGGTACCATGGCGCACCCTCTCCAGCGATGGTAAATCGAAGACCAGCCACGGTAATCCCGTTTTACCGTAAAAATCCACGTGTCGAAAAAACGAAGGGTAAAAAACTTCCTAGACCCAATTCAGATTCGGATAGTCTTTTTTGGGCATTAAACAATCCATTGACGGCTGAAAGCTGTCAGAGCCGTAGAACTCACTGAGGCCTTCGTTTTGACAGGTTATGGCTCCCTTAATTCTAAACGAGCCAGAAGTTATGGCCGTATGAATAATCGATATGTACATGGTGCAACATCCACGGTGCAAGGTGCAACATCCGTCCGAAATGGCGAAACAACGTCGTACGACTTTTTGAAAAGCGTGCATGGATTTGAAACGGAACGGTACCATAGTGCACCACTCTCCAGTGATGGTAAATCGAAGACTAGCCACGGTAATCCCGTTTTACCGTAAAAATCCACGTGTCGAAAAAACGAAGGGTAAAAAACTTCCAATACCCGATAGAGATTCGGATACTCTTTTTTGGGCATTATACAATCCATTGACGGGTGCAAGCTGTCAGAGCCGTAGAACTCACTGAGACCTTCATTTTGACTGGTTATGGATCCCTTAACTCCAAACGAGCAAGAAGTTATGGCCGTCCGAATAATCGATATCTACAGGGTGCAACATCCACGGTGCAAGGTGCAACATTCGTCCGAAATAGCGAAACAGCGTCGTACGACTTTTTGAAATGCGTGCATGGATTTGAAACGGAATGGTACCATGGTGCGCCACTCTCCAGCGATGGTAAATCGAAGACCAGCCACGGTAATCCCGTTTTATCATAAAAATCCACGTGTCGAAAAAACGAAGTGTAAAAAACTTTCGAGACCCGATTGAGATTCGGATACTCTTTTTTGGGCATTATGCAATCCGTTGACGGCTGCAAGCTGTCAGAGCCGTAGAACTCACTGAGGCCTTCGTTTTGACTGGTTATGGATCCCTTAACTCTAAACGAGCCAGAAGTTATGGCCGTCCGAATAATCGATATCTACAGGGTGCAACATCCACGGTGCAAGGTGCAACATCCGTCCGAAATAGCGAAACAGCATCGTACGACTTTTTGAAATGCGTGCATGGATTTGAAACGGAATCGTACCATGGTGCACCACTCTCCAGCGATGGTAAATCGAAGACCAGCCACGGTAATCCAGTTTTACCGTAAAAATCCACGTGTCGAAAAAACAAAGGGTAAAAAACTTCCGAGACCCGATTGAGATTCGGATAGTCATTTTTGGGCATTATACAATCCATTGACGGCTGAAAGCTGTCAGAGCCGTAGAACTCACTGAGGCCTTCGTTTTGATAGGTTATGGCTCCCTTAATTCTAAACGAGCCAGAAGTTATGGCCGTCCGAATAATCGATATGTACATGGTGCAACATCCACGGTGCAAGGTGCAACATCCGTCCGAAATGGCGAAACAACGTCGTACGACTTTTTGAAATGCGTGCATGGATTTGAAATGGAACGGTACCATGGTGCACCACTCTCAAGCGATGGTAAATCGAAGACCAGCCACGTTAATCCCGTTTTACCGTAAAAATCCACGTGTCGAAAAAACGAAGGGTAAAAAACTTCCAAGACCCGATAGAGATTCGGATACTCTTTTTTGGGCATTATACAATCCATTGATGGCTGCAAGCTGTCAGAGCCGTAGAACTCACTGAGACCTTCATTTTGACTGCTTATGGATCCCTTAACTCTAAACGAGCAAGAAGTTATGGCCGTCTGAATAATCGATATCTACAGGGTGCAACATCCACGGTGCAAGGTGCAACATCCGTCCGAAATAGCGAAACAGCGTCGTACGACTTTTTGAAATGCGTGCATGGATTTGAAACGGAATGGTACCATGGTGCACCACTCTCCAGCGATGGTAAATCGAAGACCAGCCACGGTAATCTCGTTTTATCGTAAAAATCCACGTGTCGAAAAAACGAAGTGTAAAAAACTTTCGAGACCCGATTGAGATTCGGATACTCTTTTTTGGGCATTATGCAGTCCATTGACGGCTGCAAGCTGTCAGAGCCGTAGAACTCACTGAGGCCATCGCTTGGACTGGTTATGGATCCCTTAACTCTAAACGCGCCAGAAGTTATGGCCGTCCGTATAATCGATATCTACAGGGTGCAACATCCACGGTGCAAGGTGCAACATCCGTCCGAAATAGCGAAACAGCGTCGTACGACTTTTTGAAATGCGTGCATGGATTTGAAACGGAATGGTACCATGGTGCACCACTCTCCAGCGATGGTAAATCGAAGACCAGCCACGGTAATCCAGTTTTACCGTAAAAATCCACGTGTCGAAAAAACGAAGGGTAAAAAACTTCCGAGACCCGATTGAGATTCGGATAGTCATTTTTGGGCATTATACAATCCATTGACGGCTGAAAGCTGTCAGAGCCGTATAACTCACTGAGGCCTTCATTTTGACTAGTTGTGGCTCCCGTAACTCTAAACTAGCCAGAAGTTATGGCCGTCCGAATAATCGATATCTACAGGGTGCAACATACACGGTGCAAGGTGCAACATCCGTCCGAAATGGCGAAACAGCGTCGTACGACTTTTTGAAATGCGTGCATGGATTTGAAACGGAATGGTACCATGGGGCACCACTCTCCAGCGATGGTAAATCGAAGACCAGCCACGGTAATCCAGTTTTACCGTAAAAATCCACGTGTCGAAAAAACGAAGGGTAAAAACTTCCGAGACCCGATGGAGATTCGGATAGACTTTTTTGGGCAATATACAATCCATTGACGGCTGAAAGCGGTCAGACCCGTAAACACACTGAGGCCTTCGTTTTGACTGGTTATGGCTCCCTTAACTCTTAACGAGACAGAAGTTATGGCCGTCCGAATAATCGATATCTACATGGTGCAACATCCACGGTGCAAAGTGCAACATCCGTCCGAAATGGCGAAACAGTGTCGTACGACTTTTTGAAATGCGTGCATGGATTTGAAAAGGAACGGTACCATGGTGCACCACTCTCCAGCAATGGAAAATCGAAGACCAGCCAAGGTAATCCCGTTTTATCGTAAAAATCCACGTGTCGAAAAAACGAAGGGTAAAAAACTTCCTAGACCCGATTGAGATTCGGATAGCCATTTTTGGGCATTAAACAATCCATTGATGGCTGAAAGCTGTCAGAGCCATAGAACTCACAGAGGCCTTCGTTTTGACAGCTTATGGCTCCCGTAACTCTAAACGAGCCAGAAGTTATAGCCGTCCGAATAATCGATATCTACAGGGTGCAACATCCACGGTGCAAGGTGCAACATCCGTCCGAAATGACGAAACAATGTCGTACGACTTTTTGAAATGCGTGCATGGATTTGAAACGGAAAGGTACCATGGTGCACCACTCTCCAGTGATGGCAAATTTAAGACCAGCAACGGTAATCCCGTTCTACCGTAAAAATCCACGTGTCGAAAAAAGAAAGGTAAAAAACTTCCTAGACCCGATTGAGATTCGGATTGTCTTTTTTGGGCATTATACAATCCATCGACGGCTGAAAGATGTCAAAGCCGTAGAACTCACTGAGGCCTTCGTTTTGACTGGTTATGTCTCCCTTAACTCTAAACGAGCCAGAAGTTAGGGCCGTCCGAATAATCGATATCAACAGGGTGCAACATCCACGGTGCAATGTGCAACATCCGTCCGAAATGGCGAAACAGCGTCGTACGACTTATTGAAATGCGTGCATGGATTTGAAACGGAACGGTACCATGGTGCACCACTCTCCAGCGATGGTAAATCGAAGACCAGCCATGGTAATCCCGTTTTACCGTAAAAATCCACGTGTCGAAAAAACGAAGGGTAAAAAACTTCCGAGACCCGATTGGGATTCGGATAGTCTTTTTTGGGCATTATACGATCCATTGACGGCTGAAAGCTATCAGAGCCGTAGAACTTACTGAGGCCTTCGTTTTGACTGGTTATGGCTTCCGTAACTCTAAACGAGCCAGAAGTTATGGTCGTCCGAATAATCGATATCTACATGGTGCAACATCCATCGTGCAAGGTGCAACATCCGTCCGAAATGGCGAAACAGTGTCGTATGACTTTTTGAAACGCACGTATGGATTTAAAATGGAACGGTACCATGGTGCACCACTCTCCAGCGATGGTAAATCGAAGACCGGCCACGGTAATCCCGTTTTACCGTAAAAATCCACGTGTCGGAAAAACGAAGGGTAAAAAACTTCCTAGACCCGATTGAGATTCGGATAGTCTTTTTCGGGCATTAAACAATCCATTGACGGCTGAAAGTTGTCAGAGCCGTAGAACTCTCTGAGGCCTTTGTTTTGACAGGTTATGGCTCCCGTAACTCTAAACGAGCTAGAAGTTATGGCCGTCCGAATAATCGATATCTACAGGGTGCAACATCCACGGTGCAAGATGCAACATCCATCCGAAATGGCGAAACAGTGTCATACGTCTTTTTGAAATATGCGTATGGATTTGAAACGGAACTGTACCATGGTGCACCACTCGCTAGATATGGTAAATCGAAGACCAACCACGGTAATCCCGTTTTACCGTAAAAATCCACGTGTCGAAAAACGAAGGGTAGAAAACTTCCTAGACCCGATTGAGATTCGCATAGTCTTTTTTGGGAATTAAACAATCCACTGACGGCTGAAAGGTGTCAGAGCCGTAGACTCACTGAGGTCTTCGTTTTGACAGGTTATGGCTCCCTTAACTCTAAACGAGCCAGAAGTTATGGCCGTCCGAATAATCGATATCTACAAGGTGCAACATCCACGGTGCAAGGTGCAACATCTATCCGAAATGGAAAAACTTTGTCGTACGACTTTTTGAAATGCATGCATTGATTTGAAATGGAACGGTACAATGATGCACCACTCTCCAATAATGGTAAATTTAAGACCAGCCACGGTAATCCCATTTTACCGTAAAAATCCACGTGTCGAAAAAACGAAGGGTAAAAAACTTCCTAGACCCGATTGGGATTCAGATAGTCTTTTTTGGGCATTATACATTCCATAGACGGCTGAAAGCGGTCAGAGCCGTAGAACTCACTGATGCCTTCGATTTGATTGGTTATGGCTCCCTTAACTCTAAACGAGCCAGAAGTTATGGCCGTCCGAATAATCGATATCAATTGGGTGCAACTTCCACGGTGCAAGGTGCAACATCCGTCCGAAATGGTGAAACAACGTCATACGACTTTTTGAAATGCGTGCATGGATTTAAAACGGAAGGTACCATGGTGCACCACTCTCCAGCGATGGTAAATCGAAGACCAGCCACGGTGATCCCGTTTTACCGTAAAAATCCACGTGTCGAAAAAACGAAGGGTAAAAAACTTATGAGACTCGATTGAGATTCGGATAGTCTTTTTTGGGCATTATACAATCCATTGACTATTGAGAGCTGTCAGAGCCGTAGAACTCACCGAGGCCTTCGTTTTGACTGGTTATGGCTCCTGTAACTCTAAACGAGCCAGAAGTTATGGCCGTCCGAATAATCGATATCTACATGGTGCAACATCCACGGTGCAAGGTGCAACATCCGTCCGAAATGGCGAAACAGCGTCGTACGACTTTTTGAAATACATGCATGGATCTGAAACGGAACGGTACAATGGTGCACCACTCTCCAGCGATGGTAAATTGAAGACCAGCCACGGTAATCCCGTTTTACCGTAAAAATCCACGCGTTGGAAAAACGAAGGGTAAAAAACTTCCTAGACCCGATTGAGATTTGGATAGTCTTTTTTGGGCATTAAACAATCCATTGAAAGCTGAAAGCGGTCAAAGCCGTAGAACTCACTGAGGCCTTCGTTTTGACAGGTTATGGCTCCCGTAACTCTAAACGAGCCAGAAGTTATGGTCGTCCGAATAATCGATATCTATAGGGTGCAACATCACGGTGCATGATGCAACATCCGTCCGAAATGGCAAAACAACGTCGTACGACTTTTTGAAATGCGCGCATGGATTTGAAACGGAACGGTACCATGGTGCACCACTCTCCAGCGATGGTAAATCGAAGACCATCCATGGTAATCCCGTTTTACCGTAAAAATCCACGTTTCGAAAAAAGGAAGGGTAAAAAACTTCCTAGACCCGATTGAGATTCGGATAGTCTTTTTTGGGCATTAAACAATCCATTGACGGCTGAAAGCCGTCAGAACCGTAGAACTCACTAAGGCCTATGTTTTGACAGGTTATGGCTCCCTTAAATCTAAACGAGCCAGAAGTTACGGCCGTCCGAATAATCGATATCTACAGGGTGCAACATCCATGGTGCAAGGTGCAACATCCGTCCGAAATGGCAAAACAGCATCGTACGATTTTTTGAAATGCGCGCATGGATTTGATACGAAACGGTACCATGGTGCACGACTCTCCAGCGATGGTAAATCGAAGACCAGCCACGGTAATCCAGTTTTACCGTAAAAATCCACGTGTCGAAAAATCGAAGGGTAAAAAAACTTCCGAGACCCGATTGAAATTTGGATAGTCTTTTTTTGGCATTAAACAATCCATTGACGGCTGAAAGCCGTCAGAGCCGTAAAACTCACTGAGGCCTTCGTTTTGACTGGTTATGGCTCCCTTAACTCTAAACGAGCCAGAAGTTATGGCCGTCCGAATAATCGATATCAACAGGGTGCAACTTCCACGGTGCAAGGTGCAACATCCGTCCGAAATGGCGAAACTGCATCGTACGACTTTCTGAAATGCATGCATGGATTCGAAACGGAATGGTACCATGGTGCACCACTCTCCAGCGATGGTAAATCGAAGACCAGCCACGGTAATCCCGTTTTACCGTAAAAATCCACGTGTCGAAAAAACGAAGGGTAAAAAACTTCCTAGACCCGATTGAGATTCGGATAGTCTTTTTTGGGCATTAAACAATCCATTGACGGCTGAAAGCTGTTAGAGCCGTAAACTCACTGAGGCCTTCGTTTTGACAGGTTGTGGCTCCCGTAACTCTAAACGAGCCAGAAGTTATGGCCGTCTGAATAATCGATATCTATAGTGTGCAACATCACGGTGCATGATGCAACATCCGTCCGAAATGGCGAAACAGCGTCGTACGACTTTTTGAAATGTGCGTATGGATTTTGTTTGCACCAAAATTGGTCACAACACTCTTCGGGAGTCGTTGAAGAGATAACAGTCAAAAGTATGAACTGAATATGAATATTATCTAACAAAAACTCCAATCAACAGTAAAGAAAATGCGTAGACAAGCGATTTATAGTGGTTCGGCGTGTTGCCTACGTCCACTGTGAAGTTTTTTGATATTTTATTGATTCTCTTTCAATGTTTACAAGTGGTTACAGTGATCAACAGCAAGTTACAACTGGAAATTCGAAATCAGTAGTGAAATTATGATGGAGATATCAATCCGACAGAGTCTGGGCGCTTGAGAGTGAAAAAATCCCGAAGGTCCCCTTTCTGTTGGCTATGGAGCTCTATTTATAGGCGTAGGCTGCTGGTATCTTGCTGAAAACTCGGGAGACCACTTCTGGCACGTGAGGGGGCCCACCCGTACGGTCTTGGGAAGTTTGGGCCCACTTTGGCATCGGTTCGAACTCCATTCGAACCGATCAAGAATCCATCCAATCGAGGTGAAATTTGGCGAGGACATTCTTCAACATGTATGCTAGCATCTGTGAAAATTTCATGACATTTGGATCAGTAGATTGGGAGATATGATGGGTTCGAAATAGAGTTCACGGCACGGCTGTTTGGTTCGAACCCATGGTTTCGAAACGATGGTTTCGAATCCATCATGGCACGCGACTTCGTGGTGACGTGGAGCGCAAGTTTCGAATCGATCCGGACTTCGCTCCGTGTTGACCGCTTCGACTCCGTATATCTCGGTGATTTCGAACCGATGGAAGACACGTTGGTTGACCCAGTGGGTTCGAATAAGGCAACACAGGATGGGTTCGAACATAACTTCAGGGATGGGTTCGAACGAAGCTTACGGATGGGTTCGAAGCATGCATGTCCGATGGTTTCGAATTGAGGCAGCCGAGTATGGATTCGAATCAGCTACTCTCTGATGGGTTCGAGGTCGAGGCATCCCAAGGGTTTCGAAGGTGATGGTTTCGAACTTGATGGGTTCGAAGTGATGGTTTCGAATGGTGCATGGTGATGGGTTCGAAGACACCCATCATGGTGGGTTCGAAACCAGTTTTTCCCTCCAAGTTGAACCGATCATAACTTGAGCATACGAACTCGGATTGACTTGAAATTTGAAATGCCGACTCCTGTGGCCTTTCTTGCAGTGTCCCATCAATTGTAGCTCATTCTGGACTCGGATAAAATTCAGTGATATCCATGGCGAAAGAAAATACGATCAACCTCTGAGGTGGACGGTCCTTCCTTTTCAATCGCTCTTTTGGTATCGCGGCTTTGCCAAAAAGCGGGATAACATTTTGCCCCCCAAAGTACGTCTTGTGGGAACATGACGTGCTTTGAATAGCTGCCATTTCTATCTGAACAATCATTGCTCTCTTTTTTGTTGAAACTCGTATGCTGTATTGCCGTAACCTTGCGTTGATATGATTGATTGCTGTATAATAGTGCTTAGCCGTTGGCTGTCGCATTTGTAACGGGAATAGTGTTTGATCCCTGTGAATATTCAAAATCAAATGTTAGTCCGACATGTATGCACATATGTTAATTTGGACCTTGTTAACGTCGTGCGTCCACGAGTCGTTGCCAGTTTGGTTTGCTGCAGAATTTCGTATCGATTCTCTCCTGAACCGATTTTGAAATTTGAATTGAGACAACGCTTGGTGGTTGTTGTGGAAATTTCCTCCGTATCGATCCTCTCCTGAACCGATATTGAAGGTTGAAGAAATAGAATTTGTATTGCGCAAGTGTAATGTTTCGAACCGATGCACTTGAGCGTTGATGGGTTCGAAATTGTCATTCGAACCGATGTGAAAGGATGGTTTCGAATTAGTAGTTCGTTTCTGTGGTTTCGAAAATGATCTTCGAATCGATGATTTGGATGGGTACGAAACCATTGTTCACGGCAGTGGTCCGTGTGCTTCACACGATGGAGCCTCAAGCGTATGGGTTCGAAGATTAGTTTCGAAACGACTCTGCATTCTGACCTGTTGCAATCGGTCAATTTCACCGGAACTCGAATCGTCCCGGTCATCATCAACCCTCCATATAAATAGCAGTGGACCTGCCACTTTTTCACTTTTTACTTTTTCACTGCACTCTTCATCGCTTCGAAGCTTCTAAGGAGAAAACACTGCGTCGCGTTTTCGAATCCATCAAGATTTAAGACTTAAATCTCTCGAATCCATTGCTTAAACTAGGTAATTAGCTTCGGATTCAAGCGACGAAGTTATTTCAAACCCATTTCTCTTCATCGATTGCATAGCTTCGAGATTGGCAAAACCAGATCTGGTTTGGGAGGGATTCGAATCGATGTGTGGGCTCGAGTTCGAAGCGATGACGGTGGCGTGTATCCATTGGATTTCGAATCGATCCTTGGAATGTCCTTGTTGGGATGCGTAGTTCGCACCGATTGGGGGATTCGAGGGATCCTTTCGAATCGATAGATTCGAACCCATAGGCTATCGTTTCGAACGCGACCGATGTCAAGTTAAGGGTTTCTGTATCGGTTCGAATTTGTCATTTGGCCATGTCAGGATGGTTTCGAAACGATGTCAGGATGGGTTCGAACGCATGGGTTCGAAGCACTGTCATGATGGTTTCGAACGCATGGGTTCGAACGAAGTTTGGATGGGTTCGAAGGAAGAGGTGTTCGGTTGGGTTCGAACGAAGCCTCTGTGATGATTTCGAACCCTATATGATGGATTCCAAAATTTGAAATTTTTCAAGCACAACTCCGACGAGCTTCATTCCTGCATATTTGGACTTGGATATTGAACTGCATATTTGATTGCCTTTTGAAGCTCGTCGATGGAACTATAACAACTTCTATTCGAACCGACTTCCATCATATAAACGATTTAGTGATGACGGTCAGCGATGACGGTCATTATAGCTGAACTTCGTAGCTTTGTCGTTTGAATGTTCACTTTAACTCTGCAACATTTGTTCAAGTAATGCATGGCACGGTACCACACACATGCGTACACTTTACACTGGGGAACACACGGGTTCTTTGTCGTCTAACGATGGTTTCTCATGAGTTAGCTAGTTATGGAACCTTCAAGTTCACAGCAGCAGGAGATTCAAGGTGCAGCCTCTCCGAGGCTAGAAGTTCCGGATATAGATCCTGAGATCACCGGTCCGGCTCCGGACGAACATCCTGACGCATCGTTCATTGCCAATCCATCGGATTCCGTTCCATCGAATATCTCTGAAGACATGTTGGGGAGAATATGTTTGAGGCATGGCTTGTCATTGGATAATGCGTTACTGCCGGGGCCGAACGACAGACCACATAATCCGCCGGAAGGGTATACAGCGTTTAACCGCCACGCGTGTGCGGCCAGGACACTTCCCCCGTTCAACGAGTATATAAGAGAAGTATTGTCGTTTTTGAGGATCGCCCCATCTCAGCTGCATCCGAACGGATATGCGTCGATCAATAGCTTGTTCATTGCATTTATTGAATGTCTCCATCGACCGCCATCGAAATCAGATACTTGTTCAACTTCAAAACTCGGGGTGATTATCCTTCTTTCACATTTCTGGAAGCGGTGAGAAATTGCCAAGTGGTTACCGGGTCTTGGACCAGGTTGAGTTATTATAGGACAGAATGGTTTTATGTCAGATGTCCTCTAGGATTTGCCCGACGATGGTTATTCAGACGTGAGTATAACCGAGTTCTTAAATAGTTACTACGACAATTGCTGCCGAAGTGGAACTTATATTAATTTTTTCTTTTTACAGCAACGATCCCGCGACCCGAAGGTGAAGAGTTTAAGGAGATGGTGCGAGTACTCCGATAAGTCCCGAGTGAAGATAGGGACATCGAGTTGCTTTTGACCGATAGGAATCTCCGGACTTATGGGCTGATTGAACGAAGGCAGAGTATAAGATTTGAGGTAGCACTAAGGATCGTTCCTAAGAAACGAGTCAAACGCAAGAAGCCCGAAGTTGCCATAGCCGAGGAGGCTGATTCTGAAAGGACTCATACTGATGATGAGCCGCTGACCGAGCCTACGGATGTAGCTTCGGATGTCGCGGAGCAGAGAAAAGGCAAGGCTGCCATGGTTAAGTCAACTAAGCGGGGGAGACGGAAATCGGTTGTCATTGCCCGGCCCTCTTCTGGAGTTAGAATTTCTGAGATGTCTCCTCCGCATACTAAAAGTCTCTACGAAGGGCTTACCGACCTTCCAATCCCGGAAGATGTGTCTTTTCAACATGATGTCGGGTTAGAGGAGTTCCATCGTAATCTAGAATTGAGCGAGCCTCTTATTACCAGCGAGGTCGACATTTCTGTTTGGTCGGGGGGAATGCATATTCATACACACTTCACGACACTGCATAACCTTTGACTGTGAACTATCTGATTCGAAGAGTGACTAATTCGATTTTACTTTGCTTTGCAGATACTATGTCTAAACGAGGTTCAATGCTTGGGAGTCTTCGACATGCCCGCAAGTCTTCTTATTATGATTCGCGCAGGCGAGAGGGGGATAGAGATTATGATCAGGGACGCCCTGGGCATTATGACCAGGGACGTTCCGGATATTCTAGTCATGAGAGATACGATTCGGACAGGGGCCATAGGCGTCGATCGCGATCGCGCACCCCTCCTCCTTCCAGAGATCCCGTACAACCTCCCGTTCGCGTCCCTCGTGATTCTTCTCGACATGTGTCGGTTTCTCAAGCTTCTAGGTCTGAGGTGTCGGCGCCGACAGTTGCGGAGGAACCTCCTACTGAAATCACGGGAGAAGGAGCGATTAGGCTTGCGCAGCTGAAGAGAGAATTCTCGAATATCTACTTCGACAATTATGTCTTTCCCCCGAACTTGAAAAGAATCCCACCGGAGGCCGAGCGGTGGGCGCTTGATTATGTGCACGACTTCTACGCACAGTATAAGGTGTGGTATAAGGCAGCTGAAAAAGCATCGGCGCTGGCCTTCGAACGAGCGGCCACCACTGAAAAATTGCAAGCCGAGTTAGCACAAAAAGATCGCATCATACAAGTGCTGAATACTGAGGCTGAATCATCCCGTAAATCTGAAATAGAGGCCACTAAAAAAGCCGATGAAGCCCAGGCAATCATGGATAGGATGAAACGCGAACACTATGCCACGGTTGAGGACATGGGTCATCGAAACACATTGGTTACTGCAGAGAGGGACATAGCCCTGAAGGAGTTGAACGAGCTTAAGTCAAAATTCGCCGAAATCGCCAAGGAAAGGGATGATGCGACGCGCAGCTCAGGAGGCGTGTGAACAAGCTGTGATTCTTCGCACCGAAAGGGATGCTGCGGTGGCGAAAGTTCAAGCGGTCGAGTCAGAGGTGGAGGAGAAAGTTCAACAAGCAGAGGCCAGGCTAGAGGCCGATATCGAAGATCTGCTTATAACTTATAACGCCAACGTGTTAAAACACCGAAATTTAGCCTGGCTTCAAGATTATCCTGTTCACCTTCGCAGCGCTTGGGAATGATTGGTCGAGGAAGAGGAGGAAGCGCATACGGGCGAATCGGTTGACCGATTCGAGCTTGAGACCCGGCTATTGACTGAGGATGAAAAGAAGGTCCTTCACGATGCTATCATTGCTCATGAGAAGGAGATGGTGGGTGGTCGTTCCCTGGAAGTTGGAGAGGGATCGGGTGTTGAGCACCATGCGGATGTCACTGAAGTCACCACATCGCCTTTGTCAGTGCCTATGTCTGCGGTCAGCTTGCCACCTGTTCCTGCTTACGACCCGGAGCAGCCGCACTTATCTCCTATCCATGAGCACACTTCCGAGGTCGTTCAGCCGTCTGCAAGTCAAACCGGGGAAGGTATTTCGAAATTATCTCAAGTGTTTTCTAAATAAAGAGTTTGTTTTGAAGAAGTTACTAATAACTTATTGTTTTTGCCTAGTGACGGAGGTTGCGCCGACAGTCATGGCTCAAGAATCAAGCCAAAAGGATAAGGCCATCGCCACCGAGACCACTGCTGTAGCTGCGATATCGACCGAGGCGGCACAGGGGAGTGGTTTATCTTTCGAGGAACAGATGGTGAGCGAGCTGCTTGGTGAGCCGGGCGGTTTCTCCACGGACTTACCGTTTATCATCGCCCGTGATCCCCCGCCGACCTCAAGCTCTTCGATGCAAGCTGCGGATGCCCCCAGCCAAGCCCAAGCAACTCGAGAAGAGGAAATTTTGGCTGAAATCAATGCTGAAATAGAAGCTGCGGGGCACAGTGGTAGCGCGACGGCGCATAGTTCAACACCTGCTAGGGTAGTACCATCGGGTGGCACTATCTCAATTTCCGTCACAGATCCAGTCCCCCCTACTCCTCCGGCGGGAAGCCTCCCTGTAGATTCGAGCTCTGAGGAGGACATCGATATCATGCCCCCAGCCGAAGAGTCACCACCGAAGAGAAGGCACTCGAAAAGAATTTCGGTCGCTAGTGATTCTGATGAAGAACCACTAATAAGGAAGACGAAAAAGAAGAAGAAGTATACCGGCTTTACAAGTAGATGTTTTGGTGGATAAGTACTTGTTTTTGTTTTTTATTAGTATGCCGTGTATAGATGCAGGTTCGGCTCCTGCTAGTAGGGATTGTTTTTGGGAAAACTTTTTCATATGTAAGCCCTCATTTTTAGTTAGTTGAAATAAACTTTAGTTTCTTTGTTTCAACTCTTGTTTTATTTGTGCTTAAGTACTTGCAGTGTCTTGCTCTCGGTCCGGAGTTCTTGTGGTGTTTTTACCGTTTAAGTAGAGCTCGTTTCATTTGCCACGCCTGAGAATCTTGGTCACAAGTTGCGATTGATGAATGAGTTGGACTTCGGACGTTGTATCACTTCGGTGAGTGATTGACACTTAGCTTTCGTGCCCCCCAGTCTTGGGGAACAACACTTATATTTTTGGCAGTCGATTGCACTTGTTGCAAATCTTAAGCACACATCCGCATTCTAGGGACTTAGGATAATTTGAGATCGATAATCTGCTTTGCACTCCAGGAGTTTGGAGAACTATCGATTGTTTGTAACATGGTTCGCGCTCCGGGAACCTGGAATTGTTGTTTGTACTCTGACTCACGGTTTGGGAATCTGGAGTTAGCATGGATGCTTCGGTTCGCATTGATGGGTTGGTTCGCACTCCGGGAACCTGGAATAGACGTTTATACTCTGATTCACACTCTGAGAAGTTGGAGTTAGCCGATAGATGGTCAGTCACACTTATTTGAGCTTTTGAGGAATTTGTTCGCACTCCGGGAACGATGGATTTGATGTTTATACTCCAATTCACGCTCTGGGAAGTTGGAGTCCGTTCGCACTCTAGGAACGAATTACGGAATGTTTATACTCCAATTCACGCTCTGGGAAGTTGGAGTCCGTTCGCGCTCTGGGAACGAATTATGGAATGTTTATACTCCAATTCGCGTTGTGGGAAGTTGGAGTCCGTTCGCACTCTGGGAACGAATTATGGAATGTTTATACTCCAATTCGCGCTGTGGGAAGTTGGAGTCCGTTCGCACTCTGGGAACGAATTATGGAATGTTTATACTCCAATTCACGCTGTGGGAAGTTGGAGTCGGCTCTCACTTTGGGAGCAGTGAATTTGTACTCCGGTTCGCGCTCCGGGAACCGAGAGTTGAAGTTTATACTCCAATTCTCACTCTGGGAAGTCGGAGTTGGAGGAGGGATTGTCGTGTATCAATCCCTGTGAATGTTAATGTATTGTTCTATCCCCGAGCTCGGGTTTCACTTAGCGAGTGACCGGTCTTATCATAGTCACTCCCTATTTGAATAAATTCCACCGCGCGATGGAACTTAGCTCTCCGTGCGTTGTGATGTTGTATGTCATATTCAGTAAATCACAGCTTTTGCTTGAAGAGACGGCATTTTATTGCTGAAATGAGAAAATATGGCAAAATCAGTTGCCTTATCACAAATCTAAATCTCGAAATGCTAGAATAAAATGCAAAGAAATAAATTGACAGAAAATAAACGAGTAAAGTTTTCATATGTAGTAGCGACGAAGACTTTCGCTATTCCAAGCTCTCGGCAAGACAAAACCGTCAACCGTTGATAATTTGAACGTGCCATCTCCGAGCTTTTGTGAGATAACATACGGCCCTTCCCAATTTGGCTTCATATGCGAAGGGACCGGATAAACCCTTTTGAGTATGAGGTCGCCAAGTTCGAAGGTTCGCGGATGGACCTTAGCATTATACAGCCGGGCGACTCGACTCCGATATGCGGCTGCCCTCAAATCCGCCTCTTCACGCCTCTCATCCAGTAAATCCAGAGATTGAGCGAGCAATATAGCATTGGTCTTCGGATCATAATACGTCGCACGATGAGAGCGCACTTCCAATTCGACTGGAATAACGGCCTCTGAGCCATATGACAGAGAAAACGGAGTGTGACCAGTTGCAGTTTTGTGAGTTGTTCTATAGGCCCATAATGCCATAGGGAGTTCGTCGACCCACTTGCCTCCGGCCTTTTCCAGTCGTTTCTTCAGTATAGACTTTATAACTTTATTAACAGCTTCGACCTGACCGTTTGCTTGAGGGTGTGCCACTGCGGAAAACTTCTTATTTATGCGAAATCGTTGGCAGAAATTTTTGAACTCGGTACTGTTGAATTGAGCTCCATTATCTTTGATGATAGTATGAGGTAGACCGAATCGGCAGATGATGTTGCGCACCACGAAGTTGATCACTTTCTTCGTTGTGATCGTTGCAAGAGGCTCCGCTTCGGCCCATTTAGTGAAGTAATCAACCGCGACGATGGCGTATTTCGCGCCACCTTTGGCTAGAGGCAACGCTCCAATTATATCGATCCCCCATACTGCGAATGGCCAGGGGCTAACCATTTGGGTTATCTCGGTAGGTGGGGCTCTAGGAATCCGAGCATATTTCTGGCATTTGTCGCATTTTTTGGCGTAGTCTGATGCGTCTCGATTAACGGTAGGCCAGTAATATCCGTATCGGAGTACCTTCTTGGCGAGTGTCTGCCCCCCAATGTGATCGCCACATTCTCCCTCGTGGAAATCGTGTAACACTCGTTTGATTTCGTCGTGCGCGATACATCGGAGTAGAGGGACAGAGTATCCCCTTCTGTACATAACTCCATTTTGGATGATAAACCGTGAGGCCTTTCGAAGGACCTGCCTCTTCTCACTTCTGCACTCAGGCAACGTCCCATGTTCAATATAGTCTCGATAGGGGGTCATCCACGACTCCCTATCGGTGGTAGCCTCGAATGCATGGTTGACCTCATTTTGATCGATGCTCGGGGAAGATAGGGTTTCAACAGGAACAAGCCCCAACTGTTGGGCTTCGCCCGTACTTGCCAACTTCGCCAAAGAATCGGCCTTCTGATTGTGCTCCCGGGGAATATAGAAAATGGCATAGTAATCGAAATGATCAAGAATTTCCCTGACTTTAGATAAATAAGCCGCTAGTCTCCGATCCTTAGCTTGATATTCACCTCGGACTTGGCATACGATTAATTGGGAGTCACAATACACCTCCACAGCGGCAATTCTCAGGTCGTGGGCCAACTTCAACCCAGTGAGTAAAGCTTCATATTCAGCCTCGTTATTAGTTGCACGGAACTCGAACTTCAGGGCATAGCATATAGATCGGCCTTCAGGAGTTTGAAGCACTACCCCTGCTCCCGAACACCGTTCATTGGAGGCGCCGTCAGTATATAACTTCCATATGTGTGTAGGTGGTTCGCTACTCTCAGGTAATTCCTCGGATATAGTGAATTCAGCAACGAAGTCTGCCATAACTTGACCATGTATGGCCCTTCTTGGAGTATAAGCAATGTCAAACTGGCTCAATTCAATATTCCATTTCAATAACCTACCAGACGTCTCAGGCCGCGTGAGGACCTGTCGTAACGGCTGGTCGGTGTACACGGTGATAGGATGAGCCTGGAAATATGGACGGAGCTTTCTCGAGGCAACAACTAGACAATATGCCAACTTTTCCAGCTTTGGATAGTTCCTCTCGGCTCCGGTCAACCGCTTACTCACGTAATATACCGGTTTTTGCACTCGATCTTCCTCCCGGATTAATGCCGCACTGATTGCGCTTTCAGATACCGCCAAGTAAAGATATAATTGCTCGTGATCAATAGGCTTCGAAAGAATCGGCGGTGTAGAAAGATGTTGAACCAATGACTGAAACGCACCTTCACATTCTGCGGTCCATTCGAAGTTTCGTTTCCCTTTTCGGATCAGATCGAAGAAGGGGATGCATTTGTCAGTTGACTTCGAGATGAACCTACTCAATGCAGCGACTTTCCCATTAAGGCTCTGAACTTGCTTTATTGTCCTTGGAGTTTGAAGATTTCTGATGGCCCAAATCTTCTCGGGGTTAGCCTCTATCCCTCGGGCGTTGACGATGAACCCAAGGAATTTTTCGGACGCAACTCCAAAATGGCATTTCAGCGGATTGAGCTTCATCCCATATCTCCGGAGGATATCAAACATTGATCCTAAGTCCTTTACATGATCAACAGAATGTCATGACTTTACTAACATGTCATCTATGTAAACTTCCATGGTCTTCCCAATCTGATCAGAAAACATCCGGTTAACCAAACGTTGATAGGTTGCGCCGGCATTTTTTAACCCAAAAGGTATGACTTTGTAGCAATATAGTCCCAGATCAGTCACAAAGCTCGTATGTTCTTGGTCGGGCACATGCATGGGTATTTGATTGTCGCCCGAGTAAGCGTCCATAAAGGATAACAATTCGTGTCCGGCGGTTGAATCAACAAGCTGATCGATTCGAGGAAGTGGAAAACTGTCCTTCGGGCAGGCCTTGTTCAAATCGGAATAATCGATACACGTTCTCCATTTCCCATTTGGTTTCCGGACAAGTACCGGGTTTGACACCCACTCCGGGTACAAAGCATCTCTAATGAACCCGTTCGTTTTCAACTTATCCACCTACTCCTTAAGGGCGGCAGATCTCTCTGGATCCATACCACGCCTTTTCTGTTTGACTGGGATATACCGCGGGTCAATGTTCAAAGTGTGGCTCGCGATCTCCGGCGAGATCCCACACATGTCGGAATGCGTCCAATCGAACACATCAAGATTCGCCCGGAGGAATTCAACCAATTCCTGTTGTGCCCCCTGGCTCAATTGAGACCCAACTTTTAACATTCTCGAATCATCGCCATCATCTTCGATCGGGACACTGATAGTTAGCTCAGCCGGAGAAGCCTGACTTTCTGTAGATTTTTCATTGCTGTCGCCGTCCCTTGGGTCAAGGTCTTTATGGAATTGGTTGGGGTGCCCGGGCCGAGGCCCGAGCACCAATTGTCAATCATCGGCAGAACGGACGCAAAGAGATTCCTCTGCGCCCTTACCTTTCTCCCTTCGCTGCGCCTCTCGCAGCTCCGCAACATAACAGGCTCTTCCAGCAGCCTGATCTCCATGAATCACACCGATACCACAATCAGTTGGAAATTTCAAAGTCAAACACCACGGGGCGATCGCTGCTCGAAATTCAGCAAGGGCTGGTCGGCCCAGGAATGCGTTGTACGGTGAATGTATGTCCAAAACAACAAATTTGCACGATGCGTACTCTTCTGCACTCACCGATCCCCAACTCCACGGGTAACTCCACAACCCCTGTGGGTATATTAGCACTTCCATCGAAGCCGTGAATCCTGGACTGACAGGGCTTCAGATCTTTGGCTTCCATTTTCATCTGATCGTAAGCTCTCTTGAACAAAATATTGACTGAACTCCCACTATCCACCAGTATCCTCTTCATCCAAGCAGGACCAACCTGGGCGGATATAACAAGTGGGTCAATGGTCGGGGCTTCGACCTTGTCTGCATCACGGTTCCGGAACACGATATCATCTGCCATCGTCTTTTGTTGTTTTGCCGGAGCCCCTTCGTCGTAACTACTGCAACATTCGAAATTCATATGCCTAACCGAGCTAGCATATGACTCCATCTCTTTCCAACTCGTACCTGCTGGATGAGGACCACCACTAACGGTGTTTATCACTAGCCTTCCGCCTGTTCGGGCGGGTTCTTCTTGCCTTGGCTGATTTTGCCGATTGTTCTGGTTCGACGGACCCGCACAGCCAAACTGCGGCGCCCGTACAAATTGATCCAATTTTCTTTCCCTGATCAACTTCTCAATTAAATCCTGCAAGTGTCTGCACTCGTTGGTGTTGTGGCCGTAACTGTCATGAAATCTACAAAACTTGCCTGTTTGAATCTGTTTCTCCGACGACGGCTTCGGAGTAGGCTTCTTGTATTGCATGGCGTTGCAAGTTTGTAGATACACATTCTCCAGCGATGTATTCAGCGGAGTATAATTGTCGAACATAGGGGCCCTACGCCTCGGCCCACGGTTCTGATCCCGCCTTCTGTTCTGATTCCCATTATTCTTAGGTTGTGATTGCTTGTTCTGGATATTTAGCTGCACTTTCCCGGAACTCTCTCCTGATTGTTTAACAGCCACATTACTTTGAATCCCCTCTCCACTAGGGCCTGCATCGTCCTGTTTCCTAGACTGCTTCGCGTCCTCGCGCCTCAAGAACTGAGCGGCTTTGGAGTAGAAGCGGTCCAACGACGCAGGAGGTTTTCCTGCTAACCAATTTCCAAAATCCGAGTCAGGGTCAATCCCTTTCATCAACGCCATCAGAATCGAGTTATCATTGGGGTTAGTGATTTCCACACAAGCCTTATGGAATCTTTCCAAATAGTGTCTAAGAGTCTCTCCTGGAGCTTGGGTAACGCTAGATAAAGTGTTGACGTCCTTAGGCCTTGCAACATGCATGCGAAACTGTTCTACGAATTTTCTGGCCAACTGATTGAACGAAGAGATAGAACGGGGTGGCAATCGCGTGAACCACATCGTAGCAATACCTCCCAAAGAGATAGGAAAACTCCTACACTTGACCGCATCGTCTGCTCTAGCGGCGCTCATGGACCATTCATACTTCAATATGTGTTGATTGGGGTCTGAGTTCCCCTCGTACATCGGTAACGCGGGCATTCTAAATCGCCGAGGGGGTTCGGCATACAGAATCTCGTCTGTGAATGGGGTGTGACTCCGGGAGATTCCCCAGTCGTCGTTAGTAAATCCCTGACTTTCACGGATCATCTGCCTGATCATTTCTGGAATATCTGTTACAGCTGCGTTTTGGGCAAGTTGAACCAAGGTGTGGTCGGGTTCCACAATGCGGGACTGGACCGGATGCTGTCGACGGTCCGGATCTCGCCTCCTTGGTTCGACATTCTCTGGTACATACGGCTCAGGAGTTTGCCGTCGTCGGTGATGGTTCTGATCTGACAAAGTATGGATGTCCGCCCCAGGCTCCGTAGCGATGGTTGCAGGACGGTTGTCGATAGTGTGTTGAGGAGCAGCGCCTCCCCGGGAGGAAGGCCCTGTGTGGAAGCTAGCAGATGGGCCGACTCGTATTTGCCCAACCGTCAATGCCGGAATATCTCTAGTAGCCTGTGCATAATTCCCGTCCATTCGGGGTCGCGAAGGTCTGCGATGATAATCAGTGGAAGCCGAACTCTCCGTGGAGGACTGGGATGCGTAATCCCTCCTTGACCGCCTACGCTTATGACTGTGTAGCTGGCGGGTTAATTCAGCGTTAGCGCGTAGTTTTTCCGTCAACTGCTGCCGACTCTGGGTCAGCTCCTGGAGCAACGTTTGAAACTCTTGCCTTGTCACCGGTCCCGATGACTCCGAGGGCCCGGCGACGTCCTGGGTAGATGGTAGCCGCTCGGGATCTGGTCTATCCCGGTCTTCCTGGTTACCAAGGTTAGAAGTGGTTCTGGTGCTCACAATTATGAACAGTAAGATTCCTTTCCCTAGACTTTTGCAAATCTGAATAGAATGGAAGGAATTTGAATTCAAAGATCTGGATCTCTCTCTTAGATTTGTTCAATCCGGTATCGATGACAGATCCAACGAGCAGGAGAAAAGCTGGGTTTTCTCAGTGAAAGCACCAAAGTGTTTGCACCAAAATTGGTCACAACACTCTTCGAGAGTCGTTGAAGAGATAACAGTCAAAAGTATGAACTGAATATGAATATTATCTAACAAAAACTCCAATCAACAGTAAAGAAAATGCGTAGACACGCGATTTATAGTGGTTCGGCGTGTTGCCTACGTCCACTGTGAAGTTTTTTGATATTTTATTGATTCTCTTTCAATGTTTACAAGTGGTTACAGTGATCAACAGCAAGTTACAACTGGAAATTCGAAATCAGTAGTGAAATTATGATGGAGATATCAATCCGACAGAGTCTGGGCGCTTGAGAGTGAAAAAATCCCGAAGGTCCCCTTTCTGTTGGCTATGGAGCTCTATTTATAGGCGTAGGCTGCTGGTATCTTGCTGAAAACTCGGGAGACCACTTCTGGCACGTGAGGGGGCCCACACGTACGGTCTCGGGAAGTTTGGGCCCACTTTGGCATCGGTTCGAACTCCATTCGAACCGATCAAGAATCCATCCAATCGAGGTGAAATTTGGCGAGGACATTCTTCAACATGTATGCTAGCATCTGTGAAAATTTCATGACATTTGGATCAGTAGATTGGGAGATATGATGGGTTCGAAATAGAGTTCATGGCACGGCTGTTTGGTTCGAACCCATGGTTTAGAAACGATGGTTTCGAATCCATCATGGCACGCGACTTCGTGGTGACGTGGAGCGCAAGTTTCGAATCGATTTCGGACTTCGCTCCGTGTTGACCGCTACGACTCCGTACATCTCGGCGATTTCGAACCGATGGAAGACACGTTGGTTGACCCAGTGGGTTCGAATAAGGCAACACAGGATGGGTTCGAACATAACTTCAGGGATGGGTTCGAACGAAGCTTATGGATGGGTTCGAAGCATGCATGTCCGATGGTTTCGAATTGAGGCAGCCGAGTATGGATTCGAATCAGCTACTCTCTGATGGGTTCGAGGTCGAGGCATCCCGAGGGTTTCGAAGGTGATGGTTTCGAACTTGATGGGTTCGAAGTGATGGTTTCGAATGGTGCATGGTGATGGGTTCGAAGACACCCATCATGGTGGGTTCGAAACCAGTGTGTTCCCTCCAAGTTGAACCGATCATAACTTGAGCATACGAACTCGGATTGACTTGAAATTTGAAATGCTGACTCCTGTGGCCTTTCCTGCAGTGTCCCATCAATTGTAGCTCATTCTGGACTCGGATAAAATTCAGTGATATCCATGGCGAAAGAAAATACGATCAACCTCTGAGGTGGACGGTCCTTCCTTTTCAATCGCTCTTTTGGTATCGCGGCTTCGCCAAAAAGCGGGATAACAGATTTGAAATGGAACGGTACCATGGTGCACCACTCTCCAGTGATGCAACAGCCGTAGAACTCACTGAGGCCTTCGTTTTGACTGGTTATGGCTCCCGTAACTCTAAATGAGCCAGAAGTTATGGCCGTCCGAAAAATCGATATCTACTGGGTGCAACATACACGGTGCAAGGTGCAACATCCGTCCGAAATGGCGAAACAGCGTCGTACGACTTTTTGAAATGCGTGCATGGATTTGAAACGGAACGGTACCATGGGGCACCACTCTCCAGCGATGGTAAATCGAAGACCAGCCACGGTAATCCAGTTTTACCGTAAAAATCCACGTGTTGAAAAAACGAAGGGTAAAAAACTTCCGAGACCCGATTGAGATTCAGATAGTCTTTTTTGGGCATTATATACTCCATTGACGGTGAAAGCTGTCAGAGCCGTAGAACTCACTGAGGCCTTCGTTTTGACTAATATGGCTCCCTTAACTCTAAACGAGCCAGAAGTTATGGCCGTCCGAATAATCGATATCCACATGGTGCAACATCCACTGTGCAAGGTGCAACATCCGTCCGAAATGGCGAAACAGTGTCGTACAACTTTTTGAAATGCGTGCATGGATTTGAAATAGAACGATACCATGATGCACCACTCTCCAGCGATGGTAAATCGAAGACCAGCCACGGTAATCCCGTTTTACCGTAAAAATCCACGTGTCGAAAAAACGAAGGGTAAAAAACTTCCTAGACCCGATTGAGATTCGGATAGCCATTTTTGGGCATTTAACAATCCATTGATGGCTGAAAGCTGTCAGAGCCGTAGAACTCACAGAGGCCTTCGTTTTGACCGGTTATGGCTCCCGTACCTCTAAACGAGCCAGAAGTTATGGCCGTCCGAATAATCGATATCTACAGGGTGCAACATCCACGGTGTAAAGTGCAACATCCGTCCGAAATGGCGAAACAGTGTCATACGCCTTTCTGAAATGCGTGCATGGATTTGAAACGGAACGGCACCATGGTGCACCACTCTCCAGCGATGGAAAATTTAAGACCAGCCACGGTAATCCCGTTTTACCGTAAAAATCCACGTGTCGAAAAAACGAAGGGTAAAAAACTTCCTAAACCCGATTGAGATTTGGATTGTCTTTTTTGGGCATTATACAATCCATTGACGGCTGAAAGCTGTCAGAGCCGTAGAACTCACTGAGGCCTTCGTTTTGACTGGTTATGGCTCTCTTGACTCTAAACGAGCCAGAAGTTATGGCCGTTCGAATAATCGATATCAATAGGGTGCAACATCCAAGGTGCAAGGTGCAACATCCGTCCGAAATGGCGAAACAGCGTCGTACGGCTTTTTGAAATGCGTGCATGGATTTGAAACGGAATGGTACCATGGTGCACCACTCTCCAGCGATGGTAAATCGTAGACCAGCCACGGTAATTCCGTTTTACCGTAAAAATCCACGTGTCGAAAAAACGAAGGGTAAATAACTTCCGAGACCCGATTGAGATTCAGATAGTCTTTTTTGGGCATTATACAATCCATTGATGGCTAAAAGCTGTCAGAGCCGTAGAACACACTGAGGCCTTCGTTTTGACTAATTATGGCTACCGTAACTCTAAACGAGCCAGAAGTTATGGCCGTCCGAATAATCGATATCTACAGGGTGCAACATCACAGTGGATGATGCAACATCCGTCCGAAATGGCGAAACAGCGTCGTACGATTTTTTGAAATGCGCGTATGGATTTGAAATGGAATGGTACCATGGTGCACTACTCTCCAGCAATGGTAAATCGAAGACCAGCCACGGTAATCCCGTTTTGCCGTAAAAATCCACGTGTCGAAAAAACAAAGGTTAAAAAACATCCGAGACCCGATTGAGATTCGGATAGTCATTTTTGGGCATTATACAATCCATTGACGGCTGAAGGCTATCAGAGCCGTAGAACTCATTGAGGCCTTCGTTTTGACTGGCTATGGCTCCCTTAACTCTAAACGAGCCAGAAGATATGGCCGTCCGAATAATCGATATCTACAGGGTGCAACATCCACGGTGCACGGTGCAACATCCGTCCGAAATGGAGAAACAGCGTCGTACAACTTTTTGAAATGCATGCATGGATTTAAAACGGAACGGTACCATGGTACACCACTCTCCAGCGATGCTAAATCGAAGACCAGCCACGGTAATCCTGTTTTACCGTAAAAATCCACGTGTCGAAAAAACGAAGGGTAAAAAACTTCCAAGACCCGATTGAGATTCGGATAGTCTTTTTTGGGCATTATACAATCCATTGAAGGCTGAAAGCTATCAGAGCCGTAGAACTCACTGAGGCCTTCGTTTTGACTGGTTATAGCTCCCGTAACTCTAAATGAGCCAGAAGTTATGGCCGTCCGAATAATCGATATCTACTGGGTGCAACATACACGGTGCAAGGTGCAACATCCGTCCGAAATGGAGAAACAGCGTCGTACGACTTTTTGAAATGCGTGCATGGATTTGAAACAGAACGGCACCATGGGCAGCACTCTCCAGCGATGGTAAATCGAAGACCAGCCACGGTAATCCAGTTTTACCGTAAAAATCCACGTGTCGAAAAAACGAAGGGTAAAAAACTTTCGAGACCCGATTGAGATTCGGATAGTCTTTTTTGGGCATTAAACAATCCGTTGATGGCTGAAAGCTGTCAGAGCCATAGAACTCACTGAGGCCTTCGTTTTGACAGTTTATGGCTCCCGTAACTCTAAACAAGCCAGAAGTTATGGCCGTCCGAATAATCGATATCTACAGGGTGCAACATCACGGTGCATGATGCAACATCCGTCCGAAATGGCGAAACAGCGTCGTAGGACTTTTTGAAATGCGCGTATGGTTTTGAAATGGAACGATACCATGGTGCACCACTCTCCAGTGATGGTAAACCGAAGACCAGCCACGGTAATCCCGTTTTACATTAAAAATCCATGTTTCGAAAAAACGAAGGGTAAAAAACTTTCTAGACCCGATTGAGATTCGGATAGTCTTTTTTGGATATTATACAATCCTTTGACGGCTGAAAGTTGTAAGAGCCTTAGAACTCACTGAGGCCTTCGTTTTGACTGGTTATGGCTCCCGTAACTCTAAATGAGCCAGAAGTTATGGCCATCCGAATAATCGTTATCTACTGGGTGCAACATACACGGTGTAAGGTGCAACATCCGTCCGAAATGGCGAAACAGCGTCGTACGACTTTTTGAAATGCGCGCATGGATTTGAACGGAACGGTACCATGGGGCACCACTCTCCAGCGATGGTAAATCGAAGACCAGCCACAGTAATCCAGTTTTACCGTAAAAATCCACGTGTCGAAAAAACGAAGGGTAAAAAACTTCCGAGACCCGATTGAGATTCGGATAGTCTTTTTTGGGCATTATACAATCCATTGATGGCTGAAGGATATCAGAGCCGTAGAACTCACCGACGCCTTCATTTTGACTGGTTATGGCTCCCTTAACTCTAAACGAGGCAGAAGTTATGGCCGTCCGAATAATCGATATCTACAGGGTGCAACATCCACAGTGCAAGGTGCAACATCCGTCCGAAATGGCGAAACAACGTCGTACGACTTTTTGAAATGCGTGCATGGATTTGAAACGGAACGGTACCATGGTGCACCACTCTCCAGCGATGGTATATCGAAGACCAGCCACGGTAATCCCGTTTTACCGTAAAAATCCATGTGTCGAAAAAACGAATGGTAAAAAACTTCCGAGACCCGATTGAGATTCGGATAGTCTTTTTTGGACATTATACAATCCATTGACGGCTGAAAGCGGTCAGAGCCGTTGAACTCACTAGGGCCTTTGTTTTGACTGGTTATGGCTCCCTTAAATCTAAACGAGCCAGAAGTTATGGCCGTCCGAATAATCGATATCTACAGGGTGCAACATCCACGGTGCAAGGTGCAACATCCGTCCGAAATGGAGAAACAGTGTCGTACGATTTTTTGAAATGCGTGCATGGATTTGAAACGGAACGGTACCATGGCGCACCACTCTCCAGTGATGGTAAATTTAAGACCAGCCACGATAATCCCGTTTTACCGTAAAAATCCACGTGTCGAAAAAACGAAGGGTAAAAAACTTCCTAAACCCGATTGAGATTCGGATTGCCTTTTTTGGGCATTATACAATCCATTGAGGACTGAAAGCTGTCAGAGCCGTAGAACTCACTGAGGCCTTCGTTTTGACTGGTTATGGCTCTCTTAACTCTAAACGAGCCAGAAGTTATGGCCGTCCGAATAATCGATATCAACAGGGTGCAACATCCACGGTGCAAGATGCAACATACGTCCGAAATGGCGAAACAGCATCGTACGGCTTTTTGAAATGCGAGCATGGATTTGAAATGGAACGGTACCATGGTGCACCACTCTCCAGCGATGGTAAATCGTAGAACAGCCACGGTAATCCCGTTTTACCGTAAAAATCCACGTGTCGGAAAAACGAAGGGTAAAAAACTTCCTAGACCCGATTGAGATCGGATAGCCATTTTTGGGCATTAAACAATCCATTGACGGCTGAAAGCTGTCAAACCGTAGAACACACAGAGGCCTTCGTTTTGACAGGTTATGGCTCCCGTAACTCTAAACGAGCCAGAAGTTATGGCCGTCCGAATAATCGATATCTACTGGGTGCAACATACACGGTGCAAGGTTTAACATCCGTCCGAAATGGCGAAACAGCGTCGTACGACTTTTTGAAATGCGTGCATGGATTTGAAACGGAACGGCACCATGGGCACCACTCTCCAGCGATGGTAAATTTAAGACCAGCCACGGTAATCCCGTTTTACCGTAAAAATCCATGTGTCGAAAAAACGAAGGGTAAAGAACTTCCTAGACCCGATTGAGATTCGGATTGTCTTTTTTGGGCATTATACAGTCCATTGATGGCAGAAAGTTGTCAGAGCCGTAGAACTCACTAAGGCCTTCGTTTTGACTGGTTATGGCTCTCTTAACTCTAAACGAGCCAGAAGTTATGGCCGTCCGAATAATCGATATCAATAGGGTGCAACATCCACGGTGCAAGGTGCAACATCCGTCCGAAATGGCGAAACAGCGTCGTACAGCTTTTTGAAATGCGTGCATGGATTTGAAATGGAACGATACCATGGTGCACCACTCTCCAGCGATGGTAGATCGTAGACCAGCCACGGTAATCCCGTTTTACCGTAAAAATCCACGTGTCGAAAAAACGAAGGGTAAAAAACTTCCAAGACCCGATTGAGATTCAGATAGTCTTTTTTGGGCATTATACGATGCACTGATGACTGAAAGCTGTAAGAGCCGTAGAACTCACTGAGGCCTTCGTTTTGACTGGAAATGGCTCCCGTAACTCTAAGCGAGCCAGAAGTTACGGCCGTCCGAATAATCGATATCTACATGGTGCAACATCACGGTGCACGATGCAACATCCGTCCGAAATGGCGATACAGCGTCGTACGTCTTTTTGAAATGCGCGTAAGGATTTGAAATGGAACGGCACCATGGTGCACCACTCTCCAACGATGGTAAATCGAAGACCAACCATGGTAATCTCGTTTTACCGTAAAAATCCACGTGTCGAAAAAACGAAGGGTAAAAAACTTCCAAGACCCGATTGAGATTCGGATAGTCTTTTTTGGGCATTATACAATCCATTGACGGCTGAAAGCTATCACAGCCGTAGAACTCACTGAGGCCTTCGTTTTGACCTGTTACGGCTCCCTTAACTCTAAACGAGCCAGAAGATATGGCCGTCCGAATAATCGATACATATAGGGTGCAACATCCACGGTGCAAGGTGCAACATCCGTCCGAAATGGCAAACAGTGTCGTACGACTTTTTGAAATGCGTGCATGGATTTGAAACGGAACGGTACCATGGTGCACCACTCTCCAGCGATGGTAAATCGAAGACCAGCCACGGTAATCCTGTTTTACCGTAAAAATCCACATGTCGAAAAAACGAAGGGTAAAAAACTTCCTAGACCCGATTGAGATTCGGATAGCCATTTTTAGGCATTAAACAATCCATTAAAGGCTGAAAGCTGTCAAAGCCGTAGAACTCACATAGGCCTTCGTTTTGACAGGTTATGGCTCCCGTAACTCTAAACGAGCCAGAAGTTATGTCCGTCCGAATAATCGATATCTACAGGGTGCAACATCCACGGTGCAAGGTGCAACATCCGTCCGAAATGGAGAAACAGTGTCGTACGATTTTTTGAAATGCGTGCATGGATTTGAAACGGAACGGTACCATGGTGCACCACTCTCCAATGATGGTAAATTTAAGACCAGCCACGATAATCCCGTTTTACCGTAAAAATCCACGTGTCGAAAAAACGAAGGGTAAAAAACTTCCTAGACCCGATTGAGATTCGGATTGTCTTTTTTGGGCATTATACAATCCATTGAGGACTGAAAGCTGTCAGAGCCGTAGAACTCACTGAGGCCTTCGTTTTGACTGGTTGTGGCTCTCTTAACTCTAAACGAGCCAGAAGTTATGGCCGTCCGAATAATCGATATCAACAGGGTGCAACATCCACGGTGCAAGATGCAACATACGTCCGAAATGGCGAAACAGCATCGTACGGCTTTTTGAAATGCGTGCATGGATTTGAAATGGAACGGTACCATGGTGCACCACTCTCCAGCGATGGTAAATCGTAGAACAGCCACGGTAATCCCGTTTTACCGTGAAAATCCACGTGTCGGAAAAACGAAGGGTAAAAAACTTCCTAGACCCGATTGAGATCGGATAGCCATTTTTGGGCATTAAACAATCCATTGACGGCTGAAAGCTGTCAAACCGTAGAACACACAGAGGCCTTCGTTTTGACAGGTTATGGCTCCCGTAACTCTAAACGAGCCAGAAGTTATGGCCGTCCGGATAATCGATATCTACCGGGTGCAACATCCACGGTGCAAGGTGCAACATCCGTCCGAAATGGCGAAACAGCGTCGTACGACTTTTTGAAATGCGCGTATGGATTTGAAATAAAACGGTAAAAATCCACGTGTCGAAAAGACGAAGGGTAAAAAACTTCCTAAACCCGATTGAGATTCAGATTGTCTTTTTTGGGCATTATACAGTCCATTGACGGCGGAAAGCTGTCAGAGCCGTAGAACTCACTGAGGCCTTCGTTTTGACTGGTTATGGCTCCCTTAACTCTAAATGAGCCAGAAGTTATGGCCGTCTGAATAATCGATATCTACTAGGTGCAACATACACGGTGCGAGGTGCAACATCCGTCCGAAATGGCGAAACAGCGTCGTACGACTTTTTGAAATGCGTGCATGGATTTGAAACGGAACGGTTCCATGGGGAACCACTCTCCAGCGATGGTAAATCGAAGACCAACCACGGAAATCCATTTTTACCGTAAAAATCCACGTGTCGAAAAAACGAAGGGTAAACAACTTCCGAGACCCGATTGAGATTCGGATAGTCTTTTTTGGGCATTATACAATCCATTGACGGCTGAAAGCTGTCAGAGCCGTAGAACTCACTGAGGCCTTCATTTTGACTGGTTATGGCTCCTTTAACTCTAAACGAGCCAGAAGTTATGATCGTCCGAATAATCGATATCTACATGGTGCAACATCCATGGTGCAAGGTGCAACATCCGTCTGAAATGGCGAAACAGTGGCGTACGACTTTTTGAAATGCGTGCATGGATTTGAAATGGAACGGTACCATGGTGCACCACTCTCCAGCGATGGTAAATCGAAGACCAACCACGGTAATCCCGTTTTACCGTAAAAATCCACGTGTCGAAAAAACGAAGGGTAAAAAACTTCATAGACCCAATTGAGATTCGGATAGCCATTTTTGGGCATTAAACAATCCATTGACGGCTGAAAGCTGTCAAAGCCGTAGAACTCACAGAGGCCTTCGTTTTGACAAGTTATGGCTCCCGTAACTCTAAACGTGCCAGAAGTTATGGCCGTCCGAATAATCGATATCTACAGGGTGCAACATCCACGGTGCAAGGTGCAACATCCATCTGAAATGGCGAAACAGTGTCGTACGACTTTTTGAAATGCGTGCATGGATTTGAAACGGAACGGTACCATGGTGCACCACTTTCCAGCGATGGTAAATATAAGACCAGCCACGATAATCCCGTTTTACCGTAAAAATCCACGTGTCGAAAAAACGAAGGGTAAAAAACTTCCGAGACCCGATTGAGATTCAGATAGTCTTTTTTGGGCATTATACAATGCACTGATGGCTGAAAGCTGTCAGAGCCGTAGAACTCACTGAGGCCTTCGTTTTGACTGGAAATGGCTCCCGTAACTCTAAACGAGCCAGAAGTTATGGCCGTCCGAATAATCGATATCTACAGGGTGCAACATCACGGTGCATGATGCAACATCCGTCCGAAATGGCGACACAGCGTCATACGACTTTTTGAAATGCGCGTATGGATTTGAAATGGAACGGTACCATGGTGCACCACTCTCCAGCAATGGTAAATCGAAGACCAACCATGGTAATCCCGTTTTACCGTAAAAATCCACGTGTCGATAAAACGAAGGGTAAAAAACTTCCAAGACCCGATTGAGATTCGGATAGTCTTTTTTGGGCATTATACAACCCATTGACGACTGAAAGCTATTAGAGCCGTAGAACTCACTGAGTCCTTCGTTTTGACTTGTTATGGCTCCCTTAACTCTAAACGAGCCAGAAGATTTGGCCGTCCGAATAATCGGTACCTATAGGGTGCAACATCCACGGTGCAAGGTGCAACATCCGTCCGAAATGGCGAAACAGCGTCGTACGACTTTTTGAAATGCGTGCATGGATTTGAAACGGAACTGTACCATGGTGCACCACTCTCCAGCGATGGTAAATCGAAGACCAGCCACGGTAATCCCGTTTTAACATAAAAATCCACATGTCAAAAAAACGAAGGGTAAAAAACTTCCTAGACCCGATTGAGATTCGAATAGCCATTTTTAGGCATTAAACAATCCATTAAAGGCTGAAAGCTGTCAAAGCCGTAGAACTCACGGAGGCCTTCGTTTTGACAGGTTATGGCTCCCGTAACTCTAAACGTGCCAGAAGTTATGTCCGTCCGAATAATCGATATCTACAGGGTGCAACATCCACGGTGCAAGGTGCAACATCCGTCCGAAATGGCGAAACAGTGTCGTACGACTTTTTGAAATGCGTGCATGGATTTGAAACGGAACTGTACCATGGTGCACCACTCTCCAGCGATGGTAAATTTAAGTACAGCCACGATAATCCCGTTTTACCGTAAAAATCCACGTGTCGAAAAAACGAAGGGTAGAAAACTTCCTCGACCCGATTGAGATTCGGATTGTCTTTTTTGGGCATTATAGAGTCCATTGACGACTGAAAGCTATCAGAGCCGTAGAACTCACTGAGGCCTTCGTTTTGACTGGTTATGGCTCTCTTAACTCTAAACGAGCCAGAAGTTATGGCCGTCTAATCGATATCAACAGGGTGCAACATCCACGGTGCAAGATGCAACATACGTCCGAAATGGCGAAACAGCATCGTACGGCTTTTTGAAATGCGTGCATGGATTTGAAACAGAACGGTACCATGGTGCACTACTCTCCAGCGATGGTAGATCGTAGACCAGCCACGGTAATCCCCTTTTACCGTAAAAATCCACGTGTCGGAAAAACGAAGGGTAAATTACTTCCGAGACACGATTGAGATTCAGATAGTCTTTTGTGGGCATTATACAATGCACTGATGGCTGAAAGCTGTCAGAGCCGTAGAACTCACTTAGGCCTTCGTTTTGACTGGAAATGGCTCCCGTAACTCTAAACGAGCCAGAAGTTATGGCCGTCCGAATAATCGATATCTACAGGGTGCAACATCACGGTGCATGATGCAACATCCGTCCGAAATGGCGATACAGCGTCGTACGACTTTTTGAAATGCGCGTATGGATTTGAAATGGAACGGTACCATGGTGCACCACTCTCTAGCGATGGTAAATCGAAGACCAACCATGGTAATCCCGTTTTACCGTAAAAATCCACGTGTCGAAAAAACGAAGGGTAAAAAACTTCCAAGACCCGATTGAGATTCGGATAGTCTTTTTTGGGCATTACACAATCCATTGACGGATGAAAGCTATCAAAGCCGTAGAACTCACTGAGGCCTTCGTTTGGACTTGTTATGGCTCCCTTAACTCTAAACGAGCCAGAAGATATGGCCGTCCGAATAATCGATACCTATAGGGTGCAACATCCACGGTGCAAGGTGCAACATCCGTCCGAAATGGAGAAACTGCGTCGTACGACTTTTTGAAATGCGTCCATGGATTTGAAACGGAACGGTAACATGGTGCACCACTCTCCAGCGATGGTGAATCGAAGACCAGCCACGGTAATCCCGTTTTACCATAAAAATCCACATGTCGAAAAAACGAAGGGTAAAAAACTTCCTAGACCCGATTGAGATTCGGATAGCCATTTTTAGCCATTAAACAATCCACTAAATGCTGAAAGCTATCAAAGCCGTAGAACTCACAGAGGCCTTCCTTTTGATAGGTTATGGCTCCCGTAACTCTAAACGAGCCAGAAGTTATGTCCGTCCGAATAATCGATATTTGCAGGGTGCAACATCCATGGTGCAAGGTGCAACATCCGTCCGAAATGGCGAAACAGTGTCGTACGACTTTTTGAAATGCATGCATGGATTTGAAATGGAATGGTACCATGGTGCACCACTCTCCAGTGATGGTAAATCGAAGACCAGCCACGGTAATCCAGTTTTACCGTAAAAATCCACGTGTTGGAAAAACGAAGGGTAAAAAACTTCCTAGACCCGATTGAGATTCAGATAGTCTTTTTAGGGCATTAAACAATCCATTGACGGCTGAAAGCTGTCAGAGCCGTAGAACTCACTGAGGCCTTCGTTTTGATAGGTTATGGCTCCCGTAACTCTAAACGAGCCAGAAGTTATGGCCGTCCGAATAATCGATTTCAACAGGGTGCAACATCCACGGTGCAAGATGCAACATACGTCCGAAATGGCGAAACAGCATCGTACGGCTTTTTGAAATGCGTGCATGGATTTGAAACGGAACGGTACCATGGTGCACCACTCTCCAGCGATGGTAAATCGTAGACCAGCCACGGTAATCCCGTTTTACCGTAAAAATCCACGTGTCGGAAAAACGAAAGGTAAAAAACTTCCTAGACCCGATTGAGGTTCGGATAGCCATTTTTGGGCATTAAACAATCCATCGACGGCTGAAAGCTGTCAAAGCCGTAGAATACACAGAGGCCTTCAATTTGACAGGTTATGGCTCCCGTAACTCTAAACGAGCCAGAAGTTATGGCCGTCCGAATAATCGATATCTACAGGGTGCAACATCCGCGGTGCAAGGTGCAACATCCGTCCGAAATGGCGAAACAACGTCGTACGACTTTTTGAAATGCGCGTATGGATTTGAAATGGAACGGTAAAAATCCACGTGTCGAAAAAACGAAGGGTAAAAAACTTCCTAGACCCGATTGAGATTCGGATTGTCCTTTTTGGGCATTATACAGTCCATTGACGGCGGAAAGCTGTCAGAGCCGTAGAACTCACTGAGGCCTTCGTTTTGACTGGTTATGGCTCCCTTAACTTTAAATGAGCCAGAAGTTATGGTCGTCTGAATAATCGATATCTACTGGGTGCAACATACACGGTGCAAGGTGCAACATCAGTCCGAAATTGCGAAACAGCGTCGTACGACTTTTTGAAATGCGTGCATGGATTTGAAACCGAACGGTACCATGGGGCACCACTCTCCAGCGATGGTAAATCGAAGACCAGCCACGGTAATCCATTTTTACCGTAAAAATCCACGTGTCGAAAAAATGAAGGGTAAAAACTTCCGAGACCCGATTGAGATTCGGATAGTCTTTTTTCGGCATTATACAATCCATTGACGGCTGAAAGCTGTCAGAGCCGTAGAACTCACTGAGGCCTTCGTTTTGACTGGTTATGGCTCCCTTAACTCTAAACGAGCCAGAAGTTATGGCCGTCCGAATAATCGATATCTACATGGTGCAACATCCATGGTGCAAGGTGCAACATCCGTCCGAAAGGGCGAAACAGTGGCGTACGAATTTTGAAATGCGTGCATGGATTTGAAACGGAACGGTAACATGGTGCACCACTCTCCAGCGATGGTAAATTGAAGACCTGCCATGGTAATCCCTTTTTACCGTAAAAATCCACGTGTCGAAAAAACGAAGGGTAAAAAACTTCATAGATCCGATTGAGATTCGGATAGCCATTTTTGGGCATTAAACAATCCATTGACGGCTGAAAGCTGTCAAAGCCGTAGAACTCACAGTGGCCTTCGTTTTGACAGGTTATGGCTCCCGTAACTCTAAACGTGCCAGAAGTTATGGCCGTCCGAATAATCGATATCTACAGGGTGCAACATCCACGGTGCAAGGTGCAACATCCGTCCGAAATGGAGAAACAGTGTCGTACGACTTTTTGAAATGCTTGCATGGATTTGAAACGGAACGGTACCATGGTGCACCACTTTCCAGCAATGGTAAATATCAGACCAGCCACGATAATCCCGTTTTACCGTAAAAATCCACGTGTCGAAAAAACGAAGGGTAAAAAACTTCCTAGACCCGATTGAGATTCGGATTGTCTTTTTCGGGCATTATACAAACCATTGACGACTGAAAGCTGTCAGAGCCGCAGAACACACTGAGGCCTTCATTTTGACTGGTTATGGCTCTCTTAACTCTAAACGAGCCAGAAGTTATGGCCGTCCGAATAATCGATATCAACAGGGTGCAACATCCACGGTGCAAGGTGCAACATACGTCCGAAATGGCGAAACAGCGTCGTACGGCTTTTTGAAATGCGTGCATGGATTTGAAACGGAACGGTACCATGGTGCACCACTCTCCAGCGATGGTATATCGAAGACCAGCCACGGTAATCCCGTTTTACCGTAAAAATCCACGTGTCGAAAAAACGAATGGTAAAAAACTTCCGAGACCCGATTGAGATTCGGATAGTCTTTTTTGGGCGTTATACAATCCATTGATGGCTGAAAGCTATTAGGGCCGTAGAACTCACTGAGGTCTTCGTTTTGATTGGTTATGGCTCCCGTAACTCTAAACGAGCCAGTAGTTATGGCCGTCCGAATAATCGATATCTACATGGTGCAACATCCACGGTGCAAGGTGCAACATCCGTCTGAAATGGCGAAATAGTGTCGTATGACTTTTTGAAATGCGTGCATGGATTTGAAACGGAACGGTACAAAGGTGCACCACTCTCCAGCGATGGTAAATCAAAGACCAGCCACGGTAATCCCGTTTTACCGTAAAAATCCACGTGTTGGAAAAACGAAGGGTAAAAAACTTCCTTGACCCGGTTGAGATTCTGATAGTCTTTTTTGGGCATTAAACAATCTATTGACGGCTGAAAGCTGTCATAGCCGTAGAACTCACTGATGCCTTCATTTTGACAGGTTATGGCTCCCGTAACTCTAAACGAGCCAGAAGTTATGGACGTCTGAATAATCGATATCTACAAGGTGCAACATCCACGGTGCAAAGTGCAACATCCGTCCGAAATGGCGAAACAGCGTCGTACGACTTTTTGAAATGCATGCATGGATTTGAAATGTAACGGTACCATGGTGCACCACTCTCCAGCGATGGTAAATCGATGACCAGCCACGGTAATCCTGTTTTACCGTAAAAATCCACGTGTTGGAAAAACGAAGGGTAAAAAACTTCGTAGACCCGATTGAGATTCGGATAGTCTTTTTAGGGCATTAAACAATCCATTGACGGCTGAAAGCCGTCAGAGCCGTAGAACTCACTGATGCCTTCGTTTTGATAGGTTATGGCTCCCGTAACTCTAAACGAGCCAGCAGTTATGGCCGTCCGAATAATCGATATCTACAGGGTGCAACATCACGGTGCATGATGCAACATCCGTCCGAAATGGCGAAACAGCGTCGTACGACTTTTTGAAATGCGCGCATGGATTTGAAACGGAACGGTACCATGGTGCACCACTCTCCAGTGATGGTAAATCGAAGACCAACCACGGTAATCCCGTTTTACCGTAAAAATCCACGTTTCGAAAAAACGAAGGGTAGAAAACTTCCTAGACCCGATTGAGATTCGGATAGTCTTTTTTGGGCATTAAACAATCCATTGACTGCTGAAAGCTGTCAGAGCCGTAAATCTCACTGAGGCCTTCATTTTGACAGGTTATGGCTCCCGTAACTCCAAACGAGCCAGAAGTTATGGCCGTCCGAATAATCGATATCTACAGGGTGCAACATCCACGGTGCAAGGTGCAACATCCGTCGGAAATGGCGAAACAACGTCGTACGACTTTTTGAAATGCGTGCATGGATTTGAAATGGAACAGCAACATGGTGCACCACTCTCCAGCGATGGTAAATCGAAGACCAGCCACGGTAATCCAGTTTTAACATAAAAATCCACGTGTCGAAAAATCGAAGGGTAAAAAACTTCCGAGACCCGATTGAGATTCGGATAGTCTTTTTTGGGCATTAAACAATCCATTGACGGCTGAAAGCTGTCAGGGCCGTAGAAATCACTGAAGCCTTCGTTTTGACTGGTTATGACTCCCTTAACTCTAAACGAGCCAGAAGTTATGGCCGTCCGAATAATTGATATCAAAAGGGTGCAACTTCCACGGTGCAAGGTGCAACATCCGTCCGAAATGGCGAAACAGCGTCGTACAACTTTTTGAAATGCATGCATGTATTTGAAATGGAACAGTACCATGGTGCACCACTCTCCAGCGATGGTAAATCGAAGACCAGCCACGGTAATCCCGTTTCACCGTAAAAATCCACGTGTCGAAAAAACGAAGGGTAAAAAACTTCCAAGACCCGATTGAGATTCGGATAGTCTTTTTTGGGCATTAAACAATCCATTGACGGCTGAAAGCTGTCAGAGCCGTAGAACTCACTGAAGCCTTTGTTTTGACTGGTTATGGCTCCCGTAACTCTAAATGAGCCAGAAGTTATGGCCGTCCGAATAATCGATATCTACTGGGTGCAACATACACGGTGCAAGGTGCAACATCCGTCCGAAATGGAGAAACAGCGTCGTACGACAATTTGAAATGCGTGCATGGATTTGAAACGGAATGGCACCAAGGGGCACCACTCTCCAGCGATGGTAAATCGAAGACCAGCCACGGTAATCCAGTTTTACCATAAAAATCCACGTGTCGAAAAAACGAAGGGTAAAAAACTTCCGAGACCCGATTGAGATTCAGATAGTCTTTTTTGGGCATTATACAATCCATTGACGGCTGAAAGCTGTCAGAGCCGTAGAACTCACTGAGGCCTTTATTTTGACTGGTTATGGCTCCCATAACTCTAAACGAGCCAGAAGTTATGGCCGTCCGAATAATCGATATCTACATGGTGCAACATCCACGGTGCAAGGTGCAACATCCGTCCGAAATGGCAAAACAGTGTCGTACGACTTTTTGAAATGCGTGCATGGATTTGAAACGGAACGGTACCATGGTGCAACGCTCTCCAGCGATGGTAAATCGAAGACCAGCCACGGTAATCCCGTTTTACCATAAAAATCCACGTGTCGAAAAAACGAAGGGTAAAAAACTTCCTAGACCCGATTGAGATTCGGATAGTCATTTTTGGGCATTAAACAATCCATTGATGGCTGAAAGCTTTCAGAGCCGTAGAACTCACAGAGGCCTTCGTTTTGACAGGTTAAGGCTCCCGTAACTCTAAACGAGCCAGGAGTTATGGCCGTCCGAATAATCGATATCTACAGGGTGCAACATCCACGGTGCAAGGTGCAACATCCGTCCGAAATGGCAAAACAGTGTCGTACGACTTTTTGAAATGAGTGCATGGATTTGAAACGGAACGGTACCATGCTGCACCACTCTCCAGCGATGGTAAATTTAAGACCAACCACGATAATCCCGTTTTACCGTAAAAATCCATGTGTCGAAAAACCTAAGGGTAAAAAACTTCCTAGACCCGATTGAGATTCGGATTGTCTTTTTTTGGGTATTATACAATTCATTGACGGCTGAAAGCTGTCAGAGCCGTAGAACTCACTGAGCCCTTCGTTTTGACTGGTTATGGCTCCCTTAACTCTAAACGAGCCAGAAGTTATGGCCGTCCGAATAATCGATATCAACAGGGTGCAACATACACGGTGCAAGGTGCAACATCCGTCCGAAATGGCGAAACAGCGTCGTACGACTTTTTGAAATGCATGCATTGATTTGAAGTGGAACGGTAACATGGTGCACCACTCTCCAGCGATGGTAAATCGTAGACCAGCCACGGTAATCCCGTTTTATCGTAAAAATCCACGTGTCGAAAAAACGAAGGGTAAAAAACTTCCGAGGCCCGATTGAGATTCAGATAGTCTTTTTTGGGCATTATACAATCCATTGATGGCTGAAAGCTGTCAGAGCCATAGAACTCAGCGAGGCCTTCGTTTTGACTGGTTATGGCTCCCGTAACTATAAACGAGCCAGAAGTTATGGCCGTTCGAACAATCGATATCTACATGGTGCAACATCCACGGTGCAGGGTGCAACAGCCGTCCGAAATGGCGAAACCGTGTCGTACGACTTTTTGAAATGCGTGCATGGATTTGAAACGGAACGGTACAATGGTGTACCACTCTTCAGCGATGGTAAATCGAAGACCAGCCATGGTAATCCCGTTTTACCGTAAAAATCCACGTGTTGGAAAAACGAAGGGCCAAAAACTTCCTAGACCCGATTGAGATTCGGATAGTCTTTTTTGGGCGTTAAACAATCCATTGACGGTTGAAAGCTGTCAGAGCCGTAGAACTCACTGAGGCCTTCGTTTTGACAGGTTATGGCTCCCGTAGCTCTAAACAAGCCAGTAGTTAGGGCCGTCCGAATAATCGATATCTACAGGGTGCAACATCACGGTGCATGATGCAACATCCGTCCGAAATGGCGAAACAGCGTCGTACGACTTTTTGAAATGCGCGCATAGATTTGAAATGGAACGGTATCATGGTGCACCACTCTCCAGCGATGGTAAATCGAAGACCAACTACGGTAATCCCCTTTTACCGTAAAAATCCACGTGTCGAAAAAACGAAGGGTAAAAAACATCCTAGACCCGATTGAGAATCAGATAGTCTTTTTTAGGCATTAAACAACCACTGAGGCTGAAAGCTGTCAGAGCCGTAGAACTCACTGAGGGCTTCGTTTTGACAGGTTATGGCTCCCGTAACTCTAAACGAGCCAGAAGTTATGGCCGTCCGAATAATCGATATCTACAGGGTGCAACATCCACGGTGCAAGGTGCAACATCCGTCGGAAATGGCGAAACAGCGTCGTACAACGTTTTGAAATGTGCGCATGGATTTGAAACGGAACGGTACCATGGGTCACCACTCTCCAGCGATGGTAAGTCGAAGACCAGCCACGGTAATCCAGTTTTACCGTAAAAATCCACGTGTCGAAAAATCGAAGGGTAAAAAACTTCCGTGACCCGATTGAGATTCGGATAGTCTTTTTTGGGCATTAAACAATCCATTGACGGCTGAAGACTATCAGAGCCGTAGAACTCACTGAGGCCTTCGTTTTGACTGGTTATGGCTCCCTTAACTCTAAACGAGCCAGAAGTTATGGCCGTCCGAATAATTGACATCAACAGGGTGCAACTTCCACGGTGCAAGGTGCAACATCCGTCCGAAATGGCGAAACAGCGTCGTACGACTTTTTGAAATGCGTGCATGGATTTGAAATGGAACGGTACCATGGTGCACCACTCTCCAGCGATGGTAAATCGAAGACCAGCCACGGTAATCCAGTTTTACCGTAAAAATCCACGTGTCGAAAAATCGAAGGGTAAAAAACTTCCGAGACCCGATTGAGATTCGGATAGTCTTTTTTGGGCATTAAACAATCCATTGACGGCTGAAAGCTGTCAGGGCCGTAGAAATCACTGAAGCCTTCGTTTTGACTGGTTATGACTCCCTTAACTCTAAACGAGCCAGAAGTTATGGCCGTCCGAATAATTGATATCAAAAGGGTGCAACTTCCACGGTGCAAGGTGCAACATCCGTCCGAAATGGCGAAACAGCGTCGTACAACTTTTTGAAATGCATGCATGTATTTGAAATGGAACAGTACCATGGTGCACCACTCTCCAGCGATGGTAAATCGAAGACCAGCCACGGTAATCCCGTTTCACCGTAAAAATCCACGTGTCGAAAAACGAAGGGTAAAAAACTTCCAAGACCCGATTGAGATTCGGATAGTCTTTTTTGGGCATTAAACAATCCATTGACGGCTGAAAGCTGTCAGAGCCGTAGAACTCACTGAAGCCTTTGTTTTGACTGGTTAAGGCTCCCGTAACTCTAAATGAGCCAGAAGTTATGGCCGTCCGAATAATCGATATCTACTGGGTGCAACATACACGGTGCAAGGTGCAACATCCGTCCGAAATGGAGAAACAGCGTCGTACGACAATTTGAAATGCGTGCATGGATTTGAAACGGAATGGCACCAAGGGGCACCACTCTCCAGCGATGGTAAATCGAAGACCAGCCACGGTAATCCAGTTTTACCATAAAAATCCACGTGTCGAAAAAACGAAGGGTAAAAAACTTCCGAGACCCGATTGAGATTCAGATAGTCTTTTTTGGGCATTATACAATCCATTGACGGCTGAAAGCTGTCAGAGCCGTAGAACTCACTGAGGCCTTTATTTTGACTGGTTATGGCTCCCATAACTCTAAACGAGCCAGAAGTTATGGCCGTCCGAATAATCGATATCTACATGGTGCAACATCCACGGTGCAAGGTGCAACATCCGTCCGAAATGGCAAAACAGTGTCGTACGACTTTTTGAAATGCGTGCATGGATTTGAAACGGAACGGTACCATGGTGCAACGCTCTCCAGCGATGGTAAATCGAAGACCAGCCACGGTAATCCCGTTTTACCATAAAAATCCACGTGTCGAAAAAACGAAGGGTAAAAAACTTCCTAGACCCGATTGAGATTCGGATAGTCATTTTTGGGCATTAAACAATCCATTGATGGCTGAAAGCTTTCAGAGCCGTAGAACTCACAGAGGCCTTCGTTTTGACAGGTTAAGGCTCCCGTAACTCTAAACGAGCCAGGAGTTATGGCCGTCCGAATAATCGATATCTACAGGGTGCAACATCCACGGTGCAAGGTGCAACATCCGTCCGAAATGGCAAAACAGTGTCGTACGACTTTTTGAAATGAGTGCATGGATTTGAAACGGAACGGTACCATGCTGCACCACTCTCCAGCGATGGTAAATTTAAGACCAGCCACGATAATCCCGTTTTACCGTAAAAATCCATGTGTCGAAAAACCTAAGGGTAAAAAACTTCCTAGACCCGATTGAGATTCGGATTGTCTTTTTTTGGGTATTATACAATTCATTGACGGCTGAAAGCTGTCAGAGCCGTAGAACTCACTGAGCCCTTCGTTTTGACTGGTTATGGCTCCCTTAACTCTAAACGAGCCAGAAGTTATGGCCGTCCGAATAATCGATATCAACAGGGTGCAACATACACGGTGCAAGGTGCAACATCCGTCCGAAATGGCGAAACAGCGTCGTACGACTTTTTGAAATGCATGCATTGATTTGAAGTGGAACGGTAACATGGTGCACCACTCTCCAGCGATGGTAAATCGTAGACCAGCCACGGTAATCCCGTTTTATCGTAAAAATCCACGTGTCGAAAAAACGAAGGGTAAAAAACTTCCGAGGCCCGATTGATATTCAGATAGTCTTTTTTGGGCATTATACAATCCATTGATGGCTGAAAGCTGTCAGAGCCATAGAACTCAGCGAGGCCTTCGTTTTGACTGGTTATGGCTCCCGTAACTATAAACGAGCCAGAAGTTATGGCCGTTCGAACAATCGATATCTACATGGTGCAACATCCACGGTGCAGGGTGCAACAGCCGTCCGAAATGGCGAAACCGTGTCGTACGACTTTTTGAAATGCGTGCATGGATTTGAAACGGAACGGTACAATGGTGTACCACTCTTCAGCGATGGTAAATCGAAGACCAGCCACGGTAATCCCGTTTTACCGTAAAAATCCACGTGTTGGAAAAACGAAGGGCCAAAAACTTCCTAGACCCGATTGAGATTCGGATAGTCTTTTTTGGGCGTTAAACAATCCATTGACGGTTGAAAGCTGTCAGAGCCGTAGAACTCACTGAGGCCTTCGTTTTGACAGGTTATGGCTCCCGTAGCTCTAAACAAGCCAGTAGTTAGGGCCGTCCGAATAATCGATATCTACAGGGTGCAACATCACGGTGCATGATGCAACATCCGTCCGAAATGGCGAAACAGCGTCGTACGACTTTTTGAAATGCGCGCATAGATTTGAAATGGAACGGTATCATGGTGCACCACTCTCCAGCGATGGTAAATCGAAGACCAACTACGGTAATCCCCTTTTACCGTAAAAATCCACGTGTCGAAAAAACGAAGGGTAAAAAACATCCTAGACCCGATTGAGAATCAGATAGTCTTTTTTAGGCATTAAACAACCACTGAGGCTGAAAGCTGTCAGAGCCGTAGAACTCACTGAGGGCTTCGTTTTGACAGGTTATGGCTCCCGTAACTCTAAACGAGCCAGAAGTTATGGCCGTCCGAATAATCGATATCTACAGGGTGCAACATCCACGGTGCAAGGTGCAACATCCGTCGGAAATGGCGAAACAGCGTCGTACAACGTTTTGAAATGTGCGCATGGATTTGAAACGGAACGGTACCATGGGTCACCACTCTCCAGCGATGGTAAGTCGAAGACCAGCCACGGTAATCCAGTTTTACCGTAAAAATCCACGTGTCGAAAAATCGAAGGGTAAAAAACTTCCGTGACCCGATTGAGATTCGGATAGTCTTTTTTGGGCATTAAACAATCCATTGACGGCTGAAGACTATCAGAGCCGTAGAACTCACTGAGGCCTTCGTTTTGACTGGTTATGGCTCCCTTAACTCTAAACGAGCCAGAAGTTATGGCCGTCCGAATAATTGACATCAACAGGGTGCAACTTCCACGGTGCAAGGTGCAACATCCGTCCGAAATGGCGAAACAGCGTCGTACGACTTTTTGAAATGCGTGCATGGATTTGAAATGGAACGGTACCATGGTGCACCACTCTCCAGCGATGGTAAATCGAAGACCAGCCACGGTAATCCAGTTTTACCGTAAAAATCCACGTGTCGAAAAATCGAAGGGTAAAAAACTTCCGTGACCCGATTGAGATTCGGATAGTCTTTTTTGGGCATTAAACAATCCATTGACGGCTGAAGACTATCAGAGCCGTAGAACTCACTGAGGCCTTCGTTTTGACTGGTTATGGCTCCCTTAACTCTAAACGAGCCAGAAGTTATGGCCGTCCGAATAATTGACATCAACAGGGTGCAACTTCCACGGTGCAAGGTGCAACATCCGTCCGAAATGGCGAAACAGCGTCGTACGACTTTTTGAAATGCGTGCATGGATTTGAAATGGAACGGTACCATGGTGCACCACTCTCCAGCGATGGTAAATCGAAGACCAGCCACGGTAATCCAGTTTTACCGTAAAAATCCACGTGTCGAAAAATCGAAGGGTAAAAAACTTCCGAGACCCGATTGAGATTCGGATAGTCTTTTTTGGGCATTAAACAATCCATTGACGGCTGAAAGCTGTCAGGGCCGTAGAAATCACTGAAGCCTTCGTTTTGACTGGTTATGACTCCCTTAACTCTAAACGAGCCAGAAGTTATGGCCGTCCGAATAATTGATATCAAAAGGGTGCAACTTCCACGGTGCAAGGTGCAACATCCGTCCGAAATGGCGAAACAGCGTCGTACAACTTTTTGAAATGCATGCATGTATTTGAAATGGAACAGTACCATGGTGCACCACTCTCCAGCGATGGTAAATCGAAGACCAGCCACGGTAATCCCGTTTCACCGTAAAAATCCACGTGTCGAAAAACGAAGGGTAAAAAACTTCCAAGACCCGATTGAGATTCGGATAGTCTTTTTTGGGCATTAAACAATCCATTGACGGCTGAAAGCTGTCAGAGCCGTAGAACTCACTGAAGCCTTTGTTTTGACTGGTTAAGGCTCCCGTAACTCTAAATGAGCCAGAAGTTATGGCCGTCCGAATAATCGATATCTACTGGGTGCAACATACACGGTGCAAGGTGCAACATCCGTCCGAAATGGAGAAACAGCGTCGTACGACAATTTGAAATGCGTGCATGGATTTGAAACGGAATGGCACCAAGGGGCACCACTCTCCAGCGATGGTAAATCGAAGACCAGCCACGGTAATCCAGTTTTACCATAAAAATCCACGTGTCGAAAAAACGAAGGGTAAAAAACTTCCGAGACCCGATTGAGATTCAGATAGTCTTTTTTGGGCATTATACAATCCATTGACGGCTGAAAGCTGTCAGAGCCGTAGAACTCACTGAGGCCTTTATTTTGACTGGTTATGGCTCCCATAACTCTAAACGAGCCAGAAGTTATGGCCGTCCGAATAATCGATATCTACATGGTGCAACATCCACGGTGCAAGGTGCAACATCCGTCCGAAATGGCAAAACAGTGTCGTACGACTTTTTGAAATGCGTGCATGGATTTGAAACGGAACGGTACCATGGTGCAACGCTCTCCAGCGATGGTAAATCGAAGACCAGCCACGGTAATCCCGTTTTACCATAAAAATCCACGTGTCGAAAAAACGAAGGGTAAAAAACTTCCTAGACCCGATTGAGATTCGGATAGTCATTTTTGGGCATTAAACAATCCATTGATGGCTGAAAGCTTTCAGAGCCGTAGAACTCACAGAGGCCTTCGTTTTGACAGGTTAAGGCTCCCGTAACTCTAAACGAGCCAGGAGTTATGGCCGTCCGAATAATCGATATCTACAGGGTGCAACATCCACGGTGCAAGGTGCAACATCCGTCCGAAATGGCAAAACAGTGTCGTACGACTTTTTGAAATGAGTGCATGGATTTGAAACGGAACGGTACCATGCTGCACCACTCTCCAGCGATGGTAAATTTAAGACCAGCCACGATAATCCCGTTTTACCGTAAAAATCCATGTGTCGAAAAACCTAAGGGTAAAAAACTTCCTAGACCCGATTGAGATTCGGATTGTCTTTTTTTGGGTATTATACAATTCATTGACGGCTGAAAGCTGTCAGAGCCGTAGAACTCACTGAGCCCTTCGTTTTGACTGGTTATGGCTCCCTTAACTCTAAACGAGCCAGAAGTTATGGCCGTCCGAATAATCGATATCAACAGGGTGCAACATACACGGTGCAAGGTGCAACATCCGTCCGAAATGGCGAAACAGCGTCGTACGACTTTTTGAAATGCATGCATTGATTTGAAGTGGAACGGTAACATGGTGCACCACTCTCCAGCGATGGTAAATCGTAGACCAGCCACGGTAATCCCGTTTTATCGTAAAAATCCACGTGTCGAAAAAACGAAGGGTAAAAAACTTCCGAGGCCCGATTGATATTCAGATAGTCTTTTTTGGGCATTATACAATCCATTGATGGCTGAAAGCTGTCAGAGCCATAGAACTCAGCGAGGCCTTCGTTTTGACTGGTTATGGCTCCCGTAACTATAAACGAGCCAGAAGTTATGGCCGTTCGAACAATCGATATCTACATGGTGCAACATCCACGGTGCAGGGTGCAACAGCCGTCCGAAATGGCGAAACCGTGTCGTACGACTTTTTGAAATGCGTGCATGGATTTGAAACGGAACGGTACAATGGTGTACCACTCTTCAGCGATGGTAAATCGAAGACCAGCCACGGTAATCCCGTTTTACCGTAAAAATCCACGTGTTGGAAAAACGAAGGGCCAAAAACTTCCTAGACCCGATTGAGATTCGGATAGTCTTTTTTGGGCGTTAAACAATCCATTGACGGTTGAAAGCTGTCAGAGCCGTAGAACTCACTGAGGCCTTCGTTTTGACAGGTTATGGCTCCCGTAGCTCTAAACAAGCCAGTAGTTAGGGCCGTCCGAATAATCGATATCTACAGGGTGCAACATCACGGTGCATGATGCAACATCCGTCCGAAATGGCGAAACAGCGTCGTACGACTTTTTGAAATGCGCGCATAGATTTGAAATGGAACGGTATCATGGTGCACCACTCTCCAGCGATGGTAAATCGAAGACCAACTACGGTAATCCCCTTTTACCGTAAAAATCCACGTGTCGAAAAAACGAAGGGTAAAAAACATCCTAGACCCGATTGAGAATCAGATAGTCTTTTTTAGGCATTAAACAACCACTGAGGCTGAAAGCTGTCAGAGCCGTAGAACTCACTGAGGGCTTCGTTTTGACAGGTTATGGCTCCCGTAACTCTAAACGAGCCAGAAGTTATGGCCGTCCGAATAATCGATATCTACAGGGTGCAACATCCACGGTGCAAGGTGCAACATCCGTCGGAAATGGCGAAACAGCGTCGTACAACGTTTTGAAATGTGCGCATGGATTTGAAACGGAACGGTACCATGGGTCACCACTCTCCAGCGATGGTAAGTCGAAGACCAGCCACGGTAATCCAGTTTTACCGTAAAAATCCACGTGTCGAAAAATCGAAGGGTAAAAAACTTCCGTGACCCGATTGAGATTCGGATAGTCTTTTTTGGGCATTAAACAATCCATTGACGGCTGAAGACTATCAGAGCCGTAGAACTCACTGAGGCCTTCGTTTTGACTGGTTATGGCTCCCTTAACTCTAAACGAGCCAGAAGTTATGGCCGTCCGAATAATTGACATCAACAGGGTGCAACTTCCACGGTGCAAGGTGCAACATCCGTCCGAAATGGCGAAACAGCGTCGTACGACTTTTTGAAATGCGTGCATGGATTTGAAATGGAACGGTACCATGGTGCACCACTCTCCAGCGATGGTAAATCGAAGACCAGCCACGGTAATCCAGTTTTACCGTAAAAATCCACGTGTCGAAAAATCGAAGGGTAAAAAACTTCCGAGACCCGATTGAGATTCAGATAGTCTTTTTTGGGCATTATACAATCCATTGACGGCTAAAAGCTGTCAGAGCCGTAGAACTCACCGAGGCCTTCGTTTTGACTGGTTATGGCTCCCTTAACTCTAAACGAGGCAGAAGTTATGGCCGTCCGAATAATCGATATCTACAGGGTGCAACATCCACAGTGCAAGGTGCAACATCCGTCCGAAATGGCGAAACAACGTCGTACGACTTTTTGAAATGCGTGCATGGATTTGAAACGGAACGGTACCATGGTGCACCACTCTCCAGCGATGGTAAATCGAAGACCAGCCACGGTAATCCCGTTTTACCGTAAAAATCCATGTGTCGAAAAAACGAATGGTAAAAAACTTCCGAGACCCGATTGAGATTCGGATAGTCTTTTTTGGACATTATACAATCCATTGACGGCTGAAAGCTGTCAGAGCCGTTGAACTCACAAGGGCCTTTGTTTTGACTGGTTATGGCTCCCTTAAATCTAAACGAGCCAGAAGTTATGGCCGTCCGAATAATCGATATCTACATGGTGCAACATCCACGGTGCAAGGTGCACCATCCGTCCGAAATGGCGAAACAGTGTCGTACGACTTTTTTAAATGCGTGCATGGATTTGAAACGGAACGGTACCATGGTGCAGCACTCTCCAGTGATGGTAAATCGAAGACCAGCCACGGTAATCCCGTTTTACCGTAAAAATCCACACGTCGAAAAAACGAAGGGTAAAAAACTTCCTAGACATGATTGAGATTCGTATAGTCATTTTTGGGCATTAAACAATCCATTGACGGCTGAAAGCTGTCAGAGCCATAGAACTCACAGAGGCCTTCGTTTTGACAGGTTATGGCTCCCGTAACTCTAAACGACCCAGAAGTTATGGTCGTCCGAATAATCGATATCTACAGGGTGCAACATCCACGGGGCAAGGTGCAACATCCGTCCGAAATGGCGAAACAGTGTCGTACGACTTTTTGAAATGCGTGCATGGATTTGAAACGGAATGGTACCATGGTGCACCACTCTCCAGCGATGGTAAATTTAAGACCAGCCACGGTAATTCTGTTTTACCGTAAAAATCCACGTGTCGAAAAAACGAAGGGTAAAAAACTTCCTAGACCCGATTGAAATTCGGATTGTCCTCTTTGGGAATTATACAATCCATTGACGGCTGAAAGCTGTCAGAGTCGTAGAACTAACTGAGGCCTTCGTTTTGACTAGTTATGGCTCCCTTAAATCTAAACGAGCCAGAAGTTATGGCCGTTCGAATAATCGATATCAACAGGTTGCAACATCCACGGTGCAAGGTGCAACATCCGTCCGAAATGGCGAAACAGCGTCGTACGACTTTTTGAAATGCGTGCATGAATTTGAAATGGAACGGTACCATGGTGCACCACTCTTCAGCGATGGTAAATCGAAGACCAGCCAAGGTAATTCCGTTTTACCGTAAAAATCCACGTGTCGAAAAAAGAAGGGTAAAAACTTCCGAAACCCGATTGAGATTCGGATAGTCTTTTTTGGGCATTATACAATCCATTTCTGGCTGAAAGCTGTCAGAGCCGTAGAACTCACTGAGGCCTTCGTTTTGACTAGTTATGTCTCCCGTAACTCTAAACGAGCCAGAAATTATGGCCGTCCGAATAATCGATATCTAAATGGTGCGACATCCACGGCGCAAGGTGCAACATCCGTCCGAAATGGCGAAACAGTGTCGTATGACTTTTTGAAATGCGTGCATGGATTTGAAACGGAACGGTACCATGGTGCACCACTCTCCAGCGATGGTAAATCGAAGACCAGCCACGGTAATCCCGTATTACCGTAAAATCCACGTGTCGAAAATTCGTTTTGACAGGTTATGGCTCCCATAACTCTAAACGAGCCAGAAGTTATGGCCGTCCGAATAATCGATATCTATAGGGTGCCACATCCACGGTGCAAGGTGCAACATCCGTCCGAAATGGCGAAACAGTGTCGTACGAGTTTTTGAAATGCGCGCATGGATTTGAAATGGAACGGTACCATGGTGCACCACTCTCCAGCAATGGTAAATTTAAGACCAACAACGGTAATCCCGTATTACCGTAAAAATCCACGTGTCGAAAATACGAAGGGTAAAATACTTCCTAGACCCGATAGAGATTCGGATAGTCTTTTTTGGGCATTATACAATCCATTGACGGCTGAAAGCTGTCAGAGCCGTAGAACTCACTAAGGCCTTCATTTTGACTAGTTTTGGCTCCCGTGACTCTAAACGAGCCAGAAGTTATGGCCGTCCGAATAATCGATATCTACAGGGTGCAACATCCACGGTGCAAGGTGCAACATCCGTCTGAAATGGCGAAACAGTGTCGTACGACCTTTTGAAATGTGTGCATGGATTTGAAATGGAACGGTACCATGGTGCACCACTCTCCAGCGATGGAAAATCGAAGACCAGCCACGGTAATCCCGTTTTACCGTAAAAATCCATGTGTCGAAAAAACGAAGGGTAAAAAACTTCTGAGACCATATTGAGATTCGGATAGTCTTTTTTGGGCATTATACAATCCATTGATGGATGAAAGCTATCAGAGCCATAGAACTCACTGAGGCCTTCGTTTTGACTGGTTATGGCTCCCGTAACTCTAAACGAGCTAGAAGTTATGGCCGTCCTAATAATCGATATCCACATGGTGCAACATCCACGGTGCAAGTTGCAACATCCGTCTGAAATGGCGAAACAGTGTCCTACGACTTTTTGAAATGCGTGCATGGATTTGAAATGGAACGGTACCATGGTGCAACGCTCTCCAGCGATGGTAAATCGAAGTCCAGCCACGGTAATCCAGTTTTACCATAAAAATCCACGTGTCGAAAAAACGATGGGTAAAAACTTCCGAGACCCAATTGAGATTCGGATAGTCTTTTTTGGGCATTAAACAATCCGTTGACGGCTGAAAGCTGTCAGAGTGGTCGAACTCACCGAGGGCATCGTTTTGACTGGTTATGGCTCCCTTAACTCTAAACGTGCCAGAAGTTATGGCCGTCCGAATAATCGATATCTACATGGTGCAACATCCACGGTGCAAGCTGCAACATCCGTCCGAAATGGCGAAACAGCGTCGTACGACTTTTTGAAATGCGTGCATGGATTTGAAATGGAACGGTACCATGGTGCACCACCCTCCAGCGATGGTAAATCGAAGACTAGCCACGGTAATCCCGTTTTACCGTAAAAATCCACGTGTCGAAAAAACGAAGGGTAAAAAACTTCCTAGACCCGATTGAGATTCAGATAGTCTTTTTTGGGCATTAAACAATCCATTGACGGCTGAAAGCCGTTAGAGCCGTAGAACTCACTGAGGCCTTCGTTTTGACAGGTTATGCCTCCTGTAACTCTAAAGGAGCCAGAAGTTATGACCGTCCGAATAATCGATATCTACAGGGTGCAACATCCACGTTGCAAGATGCAACATCCGTCCGAAATGGAGAAACAGCGTCGTACGACTTTTTGAAATGCGCGCATGGATTTGAAACAGAACGGTACCATGGTGCACCACTCTCCAGCGATGGTAAATCGAAGACCAGCCACGGTAATCCAGTTTTACCGTAAAAATCCACGTGTCGAAAAAACGAAGGGTAAAAAACTTCCGAGACCCGATTGTGATTCGGATAGTCTTTTTTGGACATTACACAATCCATTGACAGCTGAAAGCTGTCAGAGCCGTAGAACTCACTAAGGCCTTCGTTTTGACTGGTTATGGCTCTCGTAACTCTAAACGAGTGAGAAGTTATGCCCGTCCGAATAATCGTTATCTACAGGGTGCAACATCCAAGGTGCAAGGTGCAACATCTGTCCGAAATGGCGAAACAATGTCGTACGACTTTTTGAAATGCATGCATGGATTTGAAACAAAATGGTACCATGATGCACCACTCTTCAACGATGGTAAATCGAAGACCAGCCATGGTAATCCCGTTTTACCGTAAAAATCCACGCGTCGAAAAAACGAAGGGTAAAAAACTTCCTAGACCCGATTGAGATTCGGATAGTCATTTTTGGGCATTAAATAATCCATTGATGGATGAAAGCTTTCAGAGCCGTAGAACTCACTGAGGCATTCATTTTGACAGGTTATGGCTCCCGCAAACCTGAACGAGCCAGAAGTTATGGCCGTCCGAATAATCGATATCTACAGGGTGCAACATCCACGGCGCAGGGTGCAACATCCGTCCGAAATGGCGAAACAGTGTCGTAAGACTTTTTGAAATGCGTGCATGGATTTGAAACGGAACAGTACCATGGTGCACCACTCTACAGCGATGGTAAATCGAAGACCAGCCACGGTAATCCCGTTTTACCGTAAAAATCCACGTGTCGAAAAAACGAAGGGTAAAAAACTTCCTAGACCCGATTGAGATTCGGATAGTCTTTTTTGGGCATTAAACAATCCATTGACGGCTCAAAGCTGTCAGAGCCGTAGAACTCACTGAGGCCTTTGTTCTGACTGGTTATGACTCTCGTAACTCTAAACGAGCCAGAAGTTATGGCCGTCCGAATAATCGATATCTATAGGGTGCAACATCCACGGTGCAAGGTGCAACATCCGTCCGAAATGGCGAAACAGCGTCGTACGACTTTTTGAAATGCGTATATGGATTTGAAATGGAAGGGTACCATGGTGCACCACTCTCCAGCGATGGTAAATCGAAGACCAGCCACGGTAATCCCGTTTTACCGTAAAAAACCATGTGTCGAAAAAACGAAGGGTAAAAAACTTCCGAGACCCGATTGAGATTCGGATAGTCTTTTTTAGGCACTATGCAATCCAATGACGGCTGAAAGCTGTCAGAGCTGTAGAACTCACTTAGGCCTTCGTTTTGACTGGTTATGGCTCCCGTAACTCTAAACGAGCCAGATGTTATGGCCGTCCGAATAATCGATATCTACAGGGTGCAACATCCACGGTGCAAGGTGCAACATCCGTCCGTAATGGCGAAACAGCATCGTACGACGTTTTGAAATGCGTGCATGGATTTGAAACGGAACGGTACAATGGTGCACCACTCTCCAGCGAAGACCAGCCACGGTAATCCCATTTTACCGTAAAAATCCACGTGTCGAAAAAACGAAGGGTAAAAAACTTCCGAGACCCGATTGAGATTCGGATAGTCTGTCAGAGCCGTAGAACTCACTGAGGCCTTCGTTTTGACTGGTTATGGCTCCCGTAACTCTAAACGAGCCGGAAGTTATGTCCGTCCGAATAATCGATATCTACATGGTGCAACATCCACGGTGCAAGGTGCAACATCCGTTCGAAATGGTGAAATAGTGTCGTACGAATTTTTGAAATGCGTGCATGGATTTGAAACGGAATGGTACCATATTGCAACACTCTCCAGTGATGGTAAATCAAAATCCAGCCACGGTAATCCAGTTTTACCGTAAAAATCCACGTGTCGAAAAAACGAAGGGTAAAAACTTCCAAGACCCGATTGAGATTCGGATAGTATTTTTTGGGCATTATACAATCCGTTGACGACTGAAAGCTTTCAGAGCCGTAGAACTCACTGAGGGCTTCGTTTTGACTGGTTATGGCTCCCTTAACTCTAAATGTGCCAGAAGTTATGGCCGTCCGAATAATCGATATCTACATGGTGCAACATCCATGGTGCAAGCTGCAACATCCGTCCGAAATGGCGAAACAGCGTCGTACGACTTTTTCAAATGCATGCATGGATTTGAAACGGAACGGTACCATGGTGCACCACTCTAAAGCGATGGTAAATCGTAGACCAGCCACGGTAATCCCGTTTTACTGTAAAAATCCACGTGTCGAAAAAATGAAGGGTAAAAAACTTCCTAGACGCGATTGAGATTCGGATAGTCTTTTTTGGGCATTAAACAATCCATTGACGGCTAAAAGCCGTTAGAGCCGTAGAACTCACTGAGGCCTTCGTTTTGACAGGTTATGGCTCCTGTAACTCTAAACGAGCCAGAAGTTATGGCCGTCCGAATAATCGATATCTACAGGGTGCAACATCCACGGTGCAAGATGCAACATCCGTCCGAAATGGAGAAACAGCGTCGTACAACTTTTTGAAATGCGCGCATGGATTTGAAACGGAACGGTACCATGGTGCACCACTCTCCAGCGATGGTAAATCGAAGCCCAGCCACGGTAATCCAGTTTTACCGTAAAAATCCACGTGTCGAAAAAACGAATGGTAAAAAACTTCCGACACCCGATTGAGATTCGGATAGTCTTTTTTGGACATTATACAATCCATCGACAGCTGAAAGCTGTCAGAGCCGTAGAACTCAGTGAGGCCTTCGTTTTGACTGGTTATGGCTCTCGTAACTCTAAACGAGCGAGAAGTTATGGCCGTCCGAATAATCGATATCTACAGGGTGAAACATCCACGGTGCAAGGTGCAACATCTGTCCGAAATGGCGAAACAGTGTCGTACGACTTTTTGAAATGCGTGCATGGATTTGAAACGGAACGGTACCATGGTGCACCACTCTTCAGCGACGGTAAATCGAACACCAACCACGGTAATCCCGTTTTACCGTAAAAATCCACGTGTCGAAAAATCGAAGGGTGAAAAACTTCCTAGACCCGATAGAGATTCGGATAGTCATTTTTGGGCACTAAATAATCCATTGACGGCTGAAAGCATTCAGAGCCGTAGAACTCACCGAGGCATTCATTTTGACAGGTTATGGCTTCCGCAAATCTAAACGAGCCAGAAGTTATGGCCGTTCGAATAATCGATATCTATAGGGTGCAACATCCACGGCGCAAGCTGCAACATCCGTCCGAAATGGCGAAACAGTGTCGTAACACTTTTTGAAATGCGTGCATGGATTTGAAACGGAACGTTATCATGGTGCACCACTCTCCAGCGATGGTAAATCGAAGACCATCCACGGTAATTCCGTTTTACCGTAAAAATCCACGTGTCGAAAAAACGAAGGGTAAAAAACTTCCTAGACCCGATTGAGATTCGGATAGTCTTTTTTGGGCATTAAACAATCCATTGACGGATCAAAGCTGTCAGAGCCGTAGAACTCACTGAGGCCTTTGTTTTGACAGGTTATGGCTCCCGTAACTCTAAACGAGCCAGAAGTTATGGCCGTCCGAATAATCGATATCTACAGGGTGCAACATCCACGATGCAAGGTGCAACATCCGTCCGGAATGGCGAAACAGCGTCGAACAACTTTTTGAAATGCACGCATGGATTTGAAATGGAATGGTACCATGGTGCACCACTCTCCCGCGATGGTAAATCGAAGACCAGCCACGGTAATCCCGTTTTACCGTAAAAAACCACGTGTCGAAAAAACAAAGGGTAAAAAACTTCCATGACCCGATTGTGATTCGGATAGTCTTTTTTAGGCATTATACAATCCATTGACAGCCGAAAGCTGTCAGAGCCGTAGAACTCACTGAGGCCTTCGTTTTGACAGGTTATGGCTCTCGTAACTCTAAACGAGCCAGAAGTTATGGCCGCCCGAATAATCGATATCTACAGGGTGCAACATCCACGGTGCAAGGTGCAACATCTGTCCGAAATGGAGAAACAGCTTCGTACGACTTTTTGAAATGCGTGCATGGATTTGAAACGGAACAATACCATGGTGCACCACTCTCCAGCGATGGTAAATCGAAGACAAGCCACGGTAATCCCGTTTTACCGTAAAAATCCACGTGTCGAAAAAACGAAGGGTAAAAAACTTCCTAGACCCGATTGAGATTCGGAGAGTCTTTATTGGGCATTAAACATCTAATTGACAGCTGAAAGCTGCCAGAGCCGTAGAACTCACTGAGGCCTTCGTTTTGACAGGTTATGGCTCCCGTAACTCTAAACGAGCCAGAAGTTATGACCGTCCGAATAATCGATATCTACAGGGTGCAACATCCACGGTGCAAGGTGCAACATCCGTCCGAAATGGAGAAACAGCGTCGTACGACTTTTTGAAATGCTCGCATGGATTTGAATCGGAACGGTACCATGGTGCACCACTCTCCAGCGATGGTAAATCGAAGACCAGCCGCGGTAATCCAGTTTTACCATAAAAATCCACGTGTCGAAAAAACGAAGGGTAAAAAACTTATGAGACCCGATTGAGATTCAGATAGTCTTTTTTTGGAATTTTTCAATCCATTGAAGGCTGAAAGCGGTCATGGCTCTTTTAACTCTAAACGAGCCAGAAGTTATCGCCGTCCGAATAATCGATATCTACAGGGTGCAACATCCACGATGCAAGGCGCAACATCCGTCCGAAATGGCAAAACAGCGTCGTACGACTTTTTGAAATGCGTGCATGGATTTGAAACGGAACGGTACCATGGTGCACCACTCTCCAGCAATGGTAAATCGAAAACTAGCCACGGTAATCCCGTTTTACCATAAAAATCCACGTGTCGAAGAAACGAAGGGTAAAAAACTTCCGAGACCCGATTGAGATTCGGATAGTCTTTTTTGGGCATTATACAATCCATTGACGGATTAAAGCTGTCAGAGCCGTAGAACTCACTGAGGCCTTCGTTTTGACTAGTTATGGCTCCCGTAATTCTAAACGAGCCAGAAGTTATGGCCGTCCGAATAATCGATATCTACAGGGTGCAACATCCACGGTGCAAGGTGCAACATCCGTCCGAAATGGCGAAACAGTATCGTACGACTTTTTGAAATGCATGAATGGATTTGAAACGGAACGGTACCATGGTGCACCACTCTCCAACGATGGTAAATCGAAGACCGGCCATGGTAATCCCGTTTTACCGTAAAAATCCACGTGTCGAAAAAACGAAGGTTAAAAAACTTCCTAGACCCTATTGAGATTCAGATAGTCATTTTTGGGCATTAAACAATCCATTGACGGCTAAAAGCATTCAGAGCCGTAGAACTCACCGAGGCCTTCAATTTGACTGGTTATGGCTCCCGTAACTCTAAACGAGCCAGAAGTTATGGCCTTCCGAATAATCGATATCTACAGGGTGCAACATCCACGGCGCAAGGTGCAACATCCCGTCCGAAATGGCGAAACAGTGTCGTACGACTTTTTGAATCGCGTGCATGGATTTGAAACGGAACAGTACCATGGTGCACCACTCTCTAGCGATGGTAAATCGTAGACCAGCCACGGTAATCCCGTTTTACCATAAAAATCCACGTGTCGAAAAAACGAAGGGTAAAAAACTTCCGAGACCCGATTGAGATTCGGATAGTCTTTTTCGGGCATTATACGACCCATTGACGACTAAAAGCTGTCAGATCCGTAGAACTCACTAAGGCCTTCGTTTTTACTGGTTATGGCTCCCTTAACTCTAAACGAGCCAGAAGTTATGGCCGTCTGAATAATCGATATCTACATGGTGCAACATCCACGGTGCAAGGTGCAATGTCCGTCCGAAATGGCGAAACGGTGTCGTACGACTTTTTGAAATGCGTGCATGGATTTGAAACGGAACGGTACCTTGGTGCACCACTCTCCAGAGATGGTAAATCGAAGACCAGCCACGGTAATCCCGTTTTACCGTAAAAATCCATGTGTCGAAAAAACGAAAGGTAAAAAACTTTCTAGACCCGATTGAGATTCGAATAGTCTTTTTTGGGCATTAAACAATCCGTTGACGGCTGAAAGCTGTCAGAGCCGTAGAACTTACTGAGGCCTTCGTTTTGACAGGTTATGACTCACATAACTCTAAACGAGCCAGCAGTTATGGCCGTCCGAATAATCGATATCTACAGGGTGCAACATCCACGGTGCAAGGTGCAACATCCGTCCGTAATGGCGAAACACCGTCGTACGACTTTTTGAAATGCGTGCATGGATTTGAAACGGAACGGTACCATGGTGCACCACTCTCTAGCGATGGTAAAGCAAAGACCAGCCACGGTAATCCCGTTTTACCGTAAAAATCCACGTGTCGAAAAAACGAAGTTCAAAAAACTTCCGACACCCGGTTGAGATTCGGATAGTCTTTTTTGGGCATTATATAATCCATTGACGACTAAAAGCCGTCGGAGCCGTCGAACTCACTGAGGCCTTCGTTTTGACTAGTAATGGCTCCTTAACTCTAAACGAGCCAGAAGTTATGGCCGTCCGAATAATCGATATCTACAGGGTGCAACATCCACGGTGCAAGGTGCAACATCCGTCCGAAATGGCGAAACAGTGTCGTACGACTTTTTGAAATGCGTGCATGGATTTGAAACGGAACAGTACCATGGTGCACCACTCTCCAGCGATGGTAAATCGAAGACCAGCCACGGTAATCCCGTTTTACCGTAAAAATCCACGTGTCGAAAAAACGAAGGGTAAAAAACTTCCTAGACCCGATTGAGATTCGGATAGTTTTTATTGGGCATTAAACAATTAATTGACGGCTGAAAGCTATCAGAGCCGTAGAATTCACTGAGGCCTTCTTTTTGATAGTTTATGGCCCCCGTAACTCTAAACGAGCCAGAAGTTATGACCGTCCGAATAATCGATATCTACAGGGTGCAACATCCACGGTGCAAGGTGCAACATCCGTCCGAAATGGAGAAACAGCGTCGTACGACTTTTTTAAATGCACGCATGGATTTGAATCAGAACGGTACCATGGTGCACCACTCTCCTGCGATGATAAATCGAAGACCAGCCGCGGTAATCCAGCTTTACCATAAAAATCCACGTGTCGAAAAAACGAAGGGTAAAAAACTTTCGAGACCCGATTGAGATTCGGATAGTCTTTTTTGGGAATTGTACAATCCATTGACGGCTGAAAGCGGTCAGAGCCGTTGAACTCACTGAGGCCTTCGTTTTGTCTTGTTATGTCTCTTTTAACTCTAAACGAGCCAGAAGTTATCGCTGTCCGAATAATCGATATCTACAGGGTGCAACATCCACGATGCAAGGTGCAACATCCGTTCGAAATGGCAAAACAGCGTCGTACGACTTTTTGAAATGCGTGCATTGATTTGAAACGGAACAGTACCATGGTGCACCACTCTCCAGCGATGGTAAATCGAAGACTAGCCACGGTAATCCCGTTTTACCGTAAAAATTCACGTGTCGAAAAAACGAAGGGTAAAAAACTTCCGAGACCCGATTGAGATTCGGATAGTCTTTTTTGGGCATTATACAATCCATTGACGGATTAAAGCTGTCAGAGCCGTAGAACTCACTAAGGCCTTCGTTTTGACTGGTTATGGCTCCCGTAATTCTAAACGAGCCAGAAGTTATGGCCGTCCGAATAATCGATATCTACAGGGTGCAACATCCACGGTGCAAGGTGCAACATCCGTCCGAAATGGCGAAACAGTATCGTACGACGTTTTGAAATGCGTGAATGGATTTGAAACTGAACAGTACCATGGTGCACCACTCTCCTGCGATGGTTAATCGAAGACCGGCCATGTTAATCCCGTTTTACCGTAAAAATCCACGTGTCGAAAAAACGAAGGGTAAAAAACTTCCTACACCCGATTGAGATTCAGATAGTCATTTTTGGGCATTAAGCAATCAATTGACGGCTAAAAGCATTCAGAGCCGTAGAACTCACCGAGGCCTTCATTTTGACTGGTTATGGCTCCCGTAACTCTAAACGAGCCAGAAGTTATGGCCTTCCGAATAATCGATATCTACAGGGTGCAACATCCACGGCGCAAGGTGCAACATCCGTCCGAAATGGCGAAACAGCTTCGTACGACTTTTTGAAATGCTTGCATGGATTTGAAATGGAACAGTACCATGGTGCACCACTCTCTAGCGATGGTAAATCGAAGACCAGCCACGGTAATCCCGTTTTACCGTAAAAATCCACGTGTCGAAAAAATGAAGGGTAAAAAACTTCCGAGACCCGATTGAGATTCGGATAGTCTTTTTCGGGCATTATACGACCCATTGACGGCTAAAAGCTGTCAGAGCCGTAGAACTCACTAAGGCCTTCGTTTTTACTGGTTATGGCTCCCTTAACTCTAAACGAGCCAGAAGTTATGGTCGTCCGAATAATCGATATCTACATGGTGCAACATCCACGGTGCAAGGTGCAATGTCCGTCCGAAATGGCGAAACGGTGTCGTACGACTTTTTGAAATGCGTGCATGGATTTGAAATGGAACGGTACCATGGTGCACCACTCTCCAGCGACGGTAAATCGAAGACCAGCCACGGTAATCCCGTTTTACCGTAAAAATCCACGTGTCGAAAAAACGAAGGGTAAAAAACTTCATAGACCCGATTGAGATTCGAATAGTCTTTTTTGGGCATTAAACAATCCATTGACGGCTGAAAGCTGTCAGAGCCGTAGAACTCACTAAGGCCTTCGTTTTGACAGGTTATGACTCCCATAACTCTAAACGAGCTAGAAGTTATGGCCGTCCGAATAATCGATATCTACAGGGTGCAACATCCACGGTGCAAGGTGCAACATCCGTCGGAAATGGCGAAACAACGTCGTATGACTTTTTGAAATGCGCACATGGATTTGAAATGGAACGCCAACATGGTGAACCACTCTCCATCGATGGTAAATCGAAGACCAGCCACGGTAATCCAGTTTTACCGTAAAAATCCACGTGTCGAAAAATCGAAGGGTAAAAAACTTCCGAGACCCGATTGTGATTCGGATAGTCTTTTTTGGGCATTAAACAATCCATTGACGGCTGAAAGCTGTCAGAGCCGTAGAAATCACTGAAGCCTTCGTTTTGACTAGTTATGGCTCCCTTAACTCTAAACGAGGCAGAAGTTATGGCCGTCCGAATAATTGATATCAACAGGGTGCAACTTCCACGGTGCAAGGTGCAACATCCGTCCGAAATGGCGAAACAGCGCCGTACAACTTTTTGAAATGCGTGCATGGATTTGAAATGGAACAGTACCATGGTGCACCACTCTCCAGCGATGGTAAATCGAAGACCAGCCACGGTAATCCCGTTTTACCGTAAAAATCCACGTGTCGAAAAAACGAAGGGTAAAAAACTTCCGAGACCCGATTGAGATTCGAAAAGTCTTTTTTGGCATTAAACAATCCATTGACGGCTGAAAGCTGTAAGAGCCGTAGAACTCACTGAAGCCTTCATTTTGACTGGTTATGGCTCCCGTAACTCTAAATGAGCCAGAAGTTATGGCCGTCCGAATAATCGATATCTACTGGGTGCAACATACACGGTGCAAGGTGCAACATCCGTCCGAAATGGAGAAACAGCGTCGTACGACATTTTGAAATGCGTGCATGGATTTGAAACGGAACGGTTCCATTGTGCACCACTCTCCAGCGATGGTAAATCGAAGACCAGCCACGGTAATCCAGTTTTACCGTAAAAATCCACGTGTCGAAAAAACGAAGGGTAAAAAACTTCCGAGACCCGATTGAGATTCAGATAGTCTTTTTTGGGCATTATACAATCCATTGACGGCTGAAAGCTGTCAGAGCCGTAGAACTCACTGAGGCCTTTATTTTGACGGTTATGCCTCCCATAACTCTAAACGAGCCAGAAGTTATGGCCATCCGAATAATCGGTATCTACATGGTGCAACATCCACGGTGCAAGGGGCAACATCCGTCCGAAATGGCGAAACAGTGTCGTACGACTTTTTGAAATGCGTGCATGGATTTGAAACGGAACGGTACCATGGTGCACCGCTCTCCAGCGATGGTAAATCAAACACCAGCCACGGTAATCCCGTTTTACCATAAAAATCCACGTGTCGAAAAAACGAAGGGTAAAAAACTTCCTAGACCCGATTGAGATTCGGATAGTCATTTTTGGGCATTAAACAATCCATTGATGGCTGAAAGCTGTCAGAGCCATAGAACTCATAGAGGCCTTCGTTTTGACAGGTTATGGCTCCCGTAACTCTAAACGAGCCAGGAGTTATGGCCGTCCGAATAATCGATATCTACAGGGTGCAACATCCACGGTGCAAGGTGCAACATCCGTCCGAAATGGCAAAACAGTGTCGTACGACTTTTTGAAATGAGTGCATGGATTTGAAACAGAACGGTACCATGGTGCACCACTCTCCAGCGATGGTAAATTTAAGACCAGCCACGGTAATCTCGTTTTACCGTAAAAATCCATGTGTCGAAAAACCGAAGGGTAAAAAACTTCCTAGACCCGATTGAGATTCGGATTGTCTTTTTTGGGTATTATACAATTCATTGACGGCTGAAAGCGTTCAGAGCCGTAGAACTCACTGAGCCCTTCGTTTTGACTGGTTATGGCTCCCTTAACTCTAAACGAGCCAGAAGTTATGGCCGTCTGAATAATCGATATCAACAGGGTGCAACATCCACGGTGCAAGGTGCAACATCCGTCCGAAATGGCGAAACAGCGTCGTACGACTTTTTGAAATGCATGCATTGATTTGAAATATAACGTTAAAATGGTGCACCACTCTCCAGCGATGGTAAATCGTAGACCAGCCACGGTAATCCCGTTTTATCGTAAAAATCCACGTGTCGAAAAAACGAAGGGTAAAAAACTTCCGAGACCCGATTGAGATTCAGATAGTCTTTTTTGGGCATTATACAATCCATTGATTGCTGAGAGCTGTCAGAGCCATAGAACTCACCGAGGCCTTCGTTTTGACTGGTTATGGCTCCCGTAACTCTAAACGAGCCAGAAGTTGTGGCCGTCCGAATAATCGATATCTACATGGTGCAACATCCACGGTGCAAGGTGCAACATCCGTCCGAAATGGCGAAACAGTTTCGTACGACTTTTTGAATTGCGCGCATGGATTTGAAACGAAACGGTACCTCGGTGCACCACTCTCCCGCGATGGTAAATCGAAGACCATCCACGGTAATCCCGTTTTACCGTAAAAATCCACGTGTCGAAAAAATGAAGAGTAAAAAACTTCCGAGACCCGATTAAGATTCGGATAGTCTATTTTTGGCATTATATAATTCATTGACGGCTGAAAGCTGTCAGAGCTGTAGAACTCACTGAGGTCTTCGTTTTGACTGGTTATGGCTCCCGTAACTCTAAACGAGCCAGAAGTTATGGCCGTCCGAATAATCGATATCTACAGGGTGCAACATCCATGGTGCAAGGTGCAACATCCATCCGAACTGGAGAAACAGTGTCGTACGACTTTTTGAAATGCATGCATAGATTTGAAACGGAACGGTACCATGGGGAACCACTCTCCAGCGATGATAAATCGAAGACCAGCCACGGTAATCCAGTTTTACCGTAAAAATCCACGTGTCGAAAAAACGAAGGGTGAAAAACTTTCAAGACCCGATTGAGATTCGGATAGTCTTTTTTGGGCATTATACAATCCACTAACGACTGAAAGCTATCAGGGTCGTAGAACTCACTAAGGCCTTCGTTTTGACTGATTATGGCTCCCTAACTCTAAACGAGCCAGAAGTTATGGCCGTCCGAATAATCGATATCTACATGGTGCAACATCCACGGTGCAAGGTGCAACATCCGTCCGAAATGGCGAACAGTGTCGTACGACTTTTTGAAATGCGTGCATTGATTTGAAACGGAACGGTACCACGGTGCACCACTCTCCAGCGATGGTAAATCGAAGACCAGCCATGGTAATCCCGTTTTACCGTAAAAATCCACGTGTCGAAAAAACGAAGGGTAAAAAACTTCCTAGACCCGATTGAGATTCGGATAGTCTTTTTTGGCCATTAAACAATCCATTGACGGCTCAAAGCTGTCAGAGCCGTAGTACTCACTGAGGCCATTGTTTTGACAGGTTATGGCTCCCGTAACTCTAAACGAGCCAGAAATTATGGCCGTCCGAATAATCGATATCTACAGGGTGCAACATCCACGATGCAAGGTGCAACATCCGTCCGGAATGGCGAAACAGCGTCGTACAACTTTTTGAAATGCGCGCATGGATTTGAAATGGAATGGTACCATGGTGCACCACTATCCAGCGATGGTAAATCGAAGACCAGCCACGGTAATCTCGTTTTACCGTAAAAAACCACGTGTCGAAAAAACAAAGGGTAAAAAACTTCCAAGACCCGATTGAGATTCGGATAGTCTTTTTTAGGCATTATACAATCCATTGACGGCTGAAAGCTATCAGAGCCGTAGAACTCACTGAGGCCTTCGTTTTGACAGGTTATGGCTGTCGTAACTCTAAACGAGCCAGAAGTTACGGCCGTCCGAATAATCGATATCTACAGGGTGCAACATCCACGGTGCAAGGTGCAACATCCGTCCGAAATGGAGAAACAGCATCGTACGACTTTTTGAAATGCACGCATGGATTTGAATCGGAACGGTACCATGGTGCACCACTCTCCAGCGATGATAAATCGAAGACCAGCCGCGGTAATCCAGTTTTACCATAAAAATCCACGTGTCGAAAAAACGAAGGGTAAAAAACTTCCGAGACCCGATTGAGATTCGGATAGTCTTTTTTGGGAATTGTACAATCCATTGACGGCTGAAAGCGGTCAGAGCCGTTGAACTCACTGAGGCCTTCGTTTTGACTGGTTATGGCTCTTTTAACTCTAAACGAACCGGAAGTTATCGCCGCCCGAATAATCGATATCTACAGGGTGCATCATCCACCATGCAAGGTGCAACATCCGTCCGAAATGGCAAAACAGCATCGTACGACTTTTTGAAATGCGTGCATGGATTTGAAACAGAACAGTACCATGGTGCACCACTCTCCAGCGATGGTAAATCGAAGACCAGCCATGGTAATATCATTTTACCGTAAAACTCCACCTGTCGAAAAAACGAAGGGTAAAAAACTTCCGAGACCCGATTGAGATTCGGATAGTCTTTTTTGGGCATTATACAATCCATTAACGGCTAAAAGCTGTCAGAGCCGTATAACGCACTGAGGCCTTCGTTTTGACTGGTTATGCCTCCCTTAACTCTAAACGAGTCAGAAGTTATGGCCGTCCGAATAATCGATATCTACAAAGTGCAACATCCACGGTGCAAGGTGCAACATCCGTCCGAAATGGCGAAACAGTGTCGTACGACTTTTTGAAATGCGTGAATGGATTTGAAACGGAACTGTACCATGGTGCACCACTCTCCAGCGATGGTAAACCGAAGACCGGCCATGGTAATCCCGTTTTACCGTAAAAACCCACGTGTCGAAAAAACGAAGGGTAAAAAACTTCCTAGACCAGATTGAGATTCAAATAGTCATTTTTAGGCATTAAACAATCCATTGACGGCTAAAAGCATTCAAAGCCGTAGAACTCACCAAGGCCTTCATTTTGATTGGGTTGGCTCCCGTAACTCTAAACGAGCCAGAAGTTATGGCCTTCCGAATAATCGATATCTAAAGGGTGCAACATCTACGGCGCAAGGTGCAACATCCGTCCGAAATGGCGAAACAGTGTCGTACGACTTTTTGAAATGAGTGCATGGATTTGAAACGGAACAGTACCATGGTGCACCACTCTCTAGCGATGGTAAATTGAAGGCCAGCCACGGTAATCCCGTTTTACCGTAAAAATCCACGTGTCGAAAAAACGAAGGGTAAAAAACTTCCGAGACCCGATTGAGATTCGGATAGTCTTTTTCGGGCATTATACTACCCATTGACGGCTAAAAGCTGTCAGAGCCGTAGAACTCACTAAGGCCTTCGTTTTTACTGGTTATGTCTCCCTTAACTCTAAACGAGCCAGAAGTAATGGCCGTCCGAATAATCGATATCTACATGGTGCAACATCCACGGTGCAAGGTGCAATGTCCGTCCGAAATGGCGAAACGGTGTCGTACGACTTTTTGAAATGCGTGCATGGATTTGAAACAGAACGGTACCATGGTGCACCACTCTCCAGCGATGGTAAATCGAAGACCAGCCACGGTAATCCCGTTTTACCGTAAAAATCCACGTGTCGAAAAAACGAAGGGTAAAAAACTTCCTAGACCCGATTGAGATTCGAATAGTCTTTTTTGGGCATTAAACAATCCATTGACGACTGAAAGCTGTCAGAGCCGTAGAACTCACTGAGGCCTTCGTTTTGAAAGGTTATGACTCCCATAACTCTAAACGAGCTAGAAGTTATGGCCGTCCGAATAATCGATATCTACAGGGTGCAACATCCACGGTGCAAGGTGCAACATCCGTCCGAAATGGCGAAACACCATCGTACGACTTTTTGAAATGCGTGCATGGATTTGAAACGGAACGATACCATGGTGCACCACTCTCTAGCAATGGTAAAGCAAAGACCAGCCACGGTAATCCCGTTTTACCGTAAAAATCCACGTGTCGAAAAAACGAAGTTTAATAAACTTCCGAGACTCGATTGAGATTCGGATAGTCTTTTTTGGGCATTATACAATCCATCGACGACTGAAAGCCGTCGGAGCCGTCGAACTCACTGAGGCCTTCGTTTTGACTAGTAATGGCTCCTTAACTCTAAACGATCCAGAAGTTATGGCCCTCCGAATAATCGATATCTACAGGGTGCAACATCCATAATGCAAGGTGCAACATCCGTCCGAAGTGGCGAAACAGCGTCGTACGACTACTTGAAATGCGTGCATGGATTTGAAATGGAACGGTACCATGGTGCACCACTATCCAGCGATGGTAAATCGAAGACCAGCCGCGGTAATCCCGTTTTACCGTAAAAATCCACGTGTCGAAAAAACGAAGGGTAAAAAACTTCCGAGACCCGATTGAGATTCAGATCGTCTTTTTTGGGCATTATGCAATCCATTGACGGCTGAAAGCTATCAGAGCCATAGAACTCACTAAGGCCTTCGTTTTGACTGGTTATGGCTCCCGTAACTCTAAACGAGCCAGAAGTTATGGACGTCCGAATAATCAGTATCTACAGGGTGCAACATACGCGGTGCAAGGTGCAACATCCGTCCGAAATGGCGAAACAGCGTCGTACGACTTTTTGAATTGCGTGCATGGATTTGAAACGAAACGGTACCTCGGTGCACCACTCTCCAGCGATGGTAAATCGAAGACCATCCACGGTAATCCCGTTTTCCCGTAAAAATCCACGTGTCGAAAAAACGAAGGGTAAAAAACTTCCGAGACCCGATTGAGATTCGGATAGTCTATTTTGGGAATTATACAATCCATTGACTGCTGAAAGCTGTCAGAGCTGTAGAACTCACTGAGGTCTTCGTTTTGACTAGTTATGGCTCCCGTAACTCTAAACGAGCCAGAAGTTATGGCCGTCCGAATAATCGATATCTACAGGGTGCAACATCCATGGTGCAAGGTGCAACATCCATCCGAACTGGAGAAACAGTGTCGTACGACTTTTTGAAATGCATGCATAGATTTGAAATGGAACGGTACCATGGGGAACCACTCTCCAGCGATGGTAAATCGAAGACCAGCCACGGTAATCCAGTTTTACCGTAAAAATCCACGTGTCGAAAAAACGAAGGGTAGAAAACTTCCAAGACCCGATTGAGATTCGGATAGTCTTTTTTGGGCATTATACAATCCACTGACGACAGAAAGCTGTCAGAGCCATAGAACTCATGAATGCCTTCGTTTTGACTTATTATGGCTCCCTTAACTCTAAACGAGCCAGAAGTTATGGCCGTCCGAATAATCGATATCTACATGGTGCAACATCCACGGTGCAAGGTGCAACATCCGTCCGAAATGGCGAACAGTGTCGTACGACTTTTTGAAATGCGTGCATGGATTTGAAATGGAACGGTACCATGGTGCACCACTCTCCAGCGATGGTAAATCGAAGACCAGCCACGGTGATCCCGTTTTACCGTAAAAATCCACGTGTCGAAAAAACGAAGGGTAAAAAACTTCCTAGACCCGATTGAGATTCCGATAGTCTTTTTTGGGCATTAGACAATCCATTAGCGGATGAAAGCTGTCAGAGCCGTAGAACTCACTGAGGCCTTCATTTTAACAGGTTATGGCTCCCGTAACTCTAAACGAGCCAGAAGTTATCGCCGTCCGAATAATCGATATCTACAGGGTGCAACATCTACGGTGCAAGGTGCAACATCCATCCGAAATGGCGAAATAGTGTTGTACGACTTTTTGAAATGCGTGCATGGATTTGAAATGGAACGGTACCATGGTGCACCACTCTCCGGCGATGGTAAATCGAAGACCAGCCACGGTAATCCCGTTTTACCATAAAAATCCACGTGTCGAAAAAACGAAGGGTAAAAAACTTCCGAGACCCGATTGAGATTCAGATAGTCTTTTTTAGGCATTATACAATCCATTAACGGCTAAAAGCTGTCAGAGCCGTAGAACTCACTGAGGCCTTCGTTTTGACTTGTTATGGCTCCCTTAACTCTAAACGAGCTAGAAGTTATGGCCGTCCGAATAATCGATATCTACAGGGTGCAACATCCACGTTGCAAGATGTAACATCCGTCCGAAATGGCGAAACAGCGTCGTACGACTTTTTGAAATGCGCGCATGGATTTGAAACGGAACGGTACCATGGTGCACCACTCTCCAGCGATGGTATATCGAAGACTAGCCACGGTAATCCCGTTTTACCGTAAAAATCCACGTGTCGAAAAAACGAAGGGTAAAAAACTTCTGAGACCCGATTGAGATTCAGATAGTCTTTTTTGGGCATCATACAATTCATTGACGGCTGAAAGCGGTCCATAGAACTCGCTAAGGCCTTCGTTTTGAATAGTTATGGCTCCCGTAACTCTAAACGAGCCAGAAGTTACGGTCGTCCGAATAATCGATATCTACAGGGTGCAACATACACGGTGCAAGGTGCAACATCCGTCCGAAATGGCGAAACAGCGTCGTAAAACTTTTTGAAATGCGTGCATGGATTTGAAACGAACGGTACCATGGCGCACCACTCTACAGCGATGGTAAATCGAAGACCAGCCACGGTAATCCCGTTTTACCGTAAAAATCCACGTGTCGAAAAAACGAAGGATAAAAAACTTACTAGAACCGATTGAGATTCGGATAGTCATTTTTGGGAATTAAACAATTCATTGACGGCTGAAAGCATTCAGAGCCGTAGAACTCACTGCGGCCTTCGTTTTGACAGGTTATGGCTCCCGTAACTCTAAACGAGCCAGAAGTTATGGCCGTCCGAATAATCGATATCTACAGGGTGGAACATCCACGGTGCAAGGTGCAACATCCGTCCGAAATGGCGAAACAGTGTCGTACGACTTTTTGAAACGCATGCATGGATTTGAAACGGAATGGTACCGTGGTGCACCACTCTCCAGCGATGGTAAATCGAAGACCAGCCACGGTAATCCCGTTTTACCGTAAAAATCCACGTGTCGAAAAAACGAAGTGTAAAAAACTTCCTAGACCCGATTGAGATTCGGATACTCTTTTTTGGGCATTAAACAATCCGTTAAGGGCTGATAGCTGTCAGAGCCATAGAACTCGCCGAGGCCTTCGTTTTGACAGATAATCGTTATCTACAGGGTGCAACATCCACGGTGCAAGGTGCAACATCCGTCCGAAATGGCGAAACAGTGTCGTACGACTTATTGAAATGCATGCATGGATTTGAAATGTAACGGTACCATGGTGCACCACTCTCCAGCGATGGTAAATCGAAGACCAGCCACGGTAATCCCGTTTTACCGTAAAATCCACATGTCGAAAAAACGAAGGGTAAAAAACTTCCGAGACCCGATTGAGATTCGGATAGTCTTTTTTAGGCATTAAACAATCCATTGACGGCTGAAAGCTGTCAGAGCCGTAGAACTCACTGAGGGCTTCGTTTTGACTGGTTATGGCTCCCTTAAATCAAACGAGCCAGAAGTTATGGCTGTCCGAATAATCGATACCTACAGGGTGCAACTTCCACGGTGCAAGGTGCAACATCCGTCCGAAGTGGCGAAACAGCGTCGTACGACTTCTTGAAATGCGTGCATGGATTTGAAACGGAACGGCACCATGGTGCACCACTCTCTAGCAATGGTAAATCGAAGACCAGCCACGGTAATCCCTTTTTACCTTTAAAATCCACGTGTCGAAAAAACAAAGGGTAAAAAATTTCTAAGACCCGATTGAGATTCAGATCGTCTTTTTTGGGCATTATGCAATCCATTGACGGCTGAAAGCTGTCAGAGCCGTAGAACTCACTGAGGCCTCCGTTTCGACTGGTTGTGGCTCCCATAACTCTAAACGAGCCAGAAGTTATGGCCGTCCGAATAATCGATATCTACAGGGTGCAACATACACGGTGCAAGGTGCAACATCCGTCCGAAATGGCGAAACAGCGTCGTACGACTTTTTGAATTGCGTGCATGGATTTGAAACGAAACGGTACCATGGTGCACTGCTCTCCAGGATGGTAAATCGAAGACCAGCGACGGTAATCCCGTTTTACCATAAAAATCCACATGTCGAAAAAACGAAGGGTAAAAAACTTTCGAGACCCGATTGAGATTCGGATAGTCTTTTTTGGGCATTATACAATCCATTGACGGTTGAAAGCTGTCAGGGCCATAGAACTCACTGAGGTCTTCGTTTTGACTGGTTATGGCTCCCGTTACTCTAAACGAGCCAGAAGTTATGGCCGTCCGAATAATCGATATCTACAGGGTGCAACATCCATGGTGCAAGGTGCAACATCCGTCCGAAATGGAGAAACATTGTCGTACGACTTTTTGAAATGCGTGCATTGATTTGAAACGGAACGGTACCATGGGGAACCACTCTCCAGCGATGGTAAATCGAAGACCAGCCACGGTAATCCAGTTTTACCGTAAAAATCCACGTGTCGAAAAAACGAAGGGTAAAAAACTTCCGAGACCCGATTGAGATTCGGATAGTCTTTTTTGGGCATTATACAATCCATTGACGGCTGAAAGCTGTCAGAGCCGTAGAACTCACTAAGACCTTCGTTTTGACTGATTATGGCTCCCTTAACTCTAAACGAGCCAGAAGTTATGGTCGTCCGAATAATCGATATCTACATGGTGCAACATCCACGGTGCAAGGTGCAACATCCGTCCGAAATGGCGAACAGTGTCGTACGACTTTTTGAAATGCGTGCATGGATTTGAAACGGAATGGTACCATGGTGCACCACTCTCCAGCGATGGTAAATCGAAGACCAGCCACGGTAATCCCGTTTTACCGTAAAAATCCACGTGTCGAACAAACGAAGGGTAAAAAACTTCCTAGACCCGATTGAGATTCGGATAGTCATTTTTGGGCATTAAATAATCCATTGATGGCTGAAAGCATTCAGAGCCGTAGAACTCATTGAGGCCTTAATTTTGACAGATTATGGCTCCCGTAACTATAAACGAGGCAGAAGTTATGGCCATCAGAATAATCGATATCTACAGGGTGCAACATCCACGGCGCAAGGTGCAACATCCGTCCGAAATGGCGAAACAGTGTCGTAAGACTTTTTGAAATGCGTACATGGATTTTAAATGGAACAGTACCATGTTGCACCACTCTCCAGCGATGGTAAATCGAAGACCAGCCACGGTAATCCCGTTTTACCGTAAAAATCCACGTGTCGAAAAAACGAAGGGTAAAAAACATCCTAGACCCGATTGAGATTCGGATAGTCTTTTTTGGGTATTTAACAATCCATTGACGGCTCAAAGCTGTCAGAGCCGTAGAACTCACTGAGGCCTTCGTTTTGACAGGTTATGCCTTCCCTTAACTCTAAATGAGCCAGAAGTTATGGTCGTCCGAATAATTGATATCTACAGGGTGCAACATCCGTCCGAAATGGCGAAACATCGTCGTACGACTTTTTGAAATGCGCGCATTGATTTGAAATGGAACGGTACCATGGTGCACCACTGTCCAGCGATGGTAAATCGTAGACCTGCCACGGTGATCCCTTTTGACCGTAAAAAACCACGTGTCGAAAAAACGAAGCGTAAAAAACTTTCGAGACCCGATTGAGATTCGGATAGTCTTTTTTGTGCATTATACAATCCATTGATGGCTGAAAGTGGTCAGAGCCGTAGAACTCACTGAGGCCTTCGTTTTGACAGGTTATGGCTCCCTTAACTCTAAACGAGCCAAAAGTTATGGTCGTCCGAATAATCGATATCTACGTGGTGCAACATCCACGGTGCAAGGTGCAACATCCGTCCGAAATGGCGAAACAGTGTCGTACGAATTTTTGAAATGAGTGCATGGATTTGAAACTGAACGGTACCATTGTGCACCACTCTCCAGCAATGGTAAATCGAAGACCAGCCACGGCAATCCCGTTTTACCGTAAAAATCCATGTGTCGAAAAAACGGAGGGTAAAAAACTTCCTAGACCCGATTGAGATTCGGATAGTCATTCTTTGGCATTAAACAATCCATTGACGGCCGAAAGCATTTAAAGCCGTAGAACTCACTGAGGCCTTGGTTTTGACAGGTTATGGCTCCCATAACTCTAAACGAGCCAGAAGTTATGGCCGTCCGAATAATCGATATCTACAGGGTGCAACATCCACGGTGCAAGGTGAAACATCCGCCCGAAATGGCGAGACAGCGTCGTACGACTTTTTGAAATGCATGCATGGATTTGAAACGGAACAATACCATGGTTCAACACTCTCCAGCGATGGTAAATCGAAGACCAGCCACGGTAATCCCGTTTTACCGTAAAAATCCACGTGTCGAAAAAACGAAGGGTAAAAAATTTCGAGGCCCGATTGACATTCGGATAGTCTTTTTTGGGCATTATACAACCCATTGACGACTGAAAGCTATCAGAGCCACAGAACTCACCGGGGACTTCGTTTTGACTGGTTATGGCTCTCTTAACTCTAAACGAGCCAGAAGTTATGGCCGTCCGAATAATCGATATCTACATGGTGAGACATCCACGGTGCAAGGTGCAACATCCGTCTGAAATGGCGAAAAAGTGTCGTACGACTTTTTGAAATTCGTGCATGGAATTGAAACGGAACGGTACCATAGTGCACCACTCTCCAGTGATGGTAATTCGAAGACCAGCCACGGTAATCCCGTTTTACCATAAAAATCAACATGTCGAAAAAACGAAGGGTAACAAACTTCCTAGACTCGATTGTGATTCAGATAGTCTTTTTTGGGCGTTAAACAATCCATTGATGGCTGAAAGCTGTCAGAGCCGTAGAACTCACCGAGTCCTTCGTGTTGACAGGTTATGACTCTCGTAACTATAAACAAGACATAAGTTGTGGCCGTCCGAATAATCGATATCTACAGGGTGCAACATCCACGGTGCATGGTGCAACATCCGTCCGAAATGGCGAAACAGTGTCGTACGACTTTTTGAAATGCATGCAAGGATTTGAAACGGAACGGTACCATGGGGCACCACTCTCCAGCGATGGTAAATCGAAGACCAGCCACGGTAATCCCGTTTTACCGTAAAAATCCACGTGTCGAAAAAACGAAGGGAAAAAACTTCCTAGACCCGATTGAGATTCGATAGTCATTTTTGGGCATTAATCAATCCATTGATGGCTGAAAGCAATCAGAGCCGTAGAACTCACTGAGGCCTTCGTTTTGACAGGTTATGGCTCCCGTAACTCTAAACGAGCCAGAATTTATGGCCGTCCGAATAATCGATATCTACAAGGTGCAACATCCACGGTGCAAGGGGCAACATCCGACCGAAAAGGCGAAACAGTGTCGTACGACTTTTTGAAATGCGTGCATGGATTTGAAATGGAAGGTACCATGGTGCAACACTCTCCAGTGATGGTAAATCAAAGGCCAGTTACGGTAATCCTGTTTTACCGTAAAAATCCACGTGTCGAAAAAACGAAGGGTAAAAAACTTCCTAGAACCGATGGAGATTCGGATAGTCTTTTTTGGGCATTAAGCAATCCATTGACGGCTGAAAGCTGTCAGCGCTGTAGAACTCACTGAGGCCTTCGTTTTGACAGGTTATGGCTCCCGTAACTCTAAACGAGCCAGAAGTTATGGCCGTCCGAATAATCGATATCAATAGGGTGCAACATCCACGGTGCAAGGTGCAACATCCGTCCGAAATGGCGAAACAGCGTCGTACGACTTTTTGAAATGCGTGCATGGATTTGAAACCTAACGGTACCATGGTGCACCACTCTCCAGCGATGGTAAATCGAAGAAGAGCCACGGTAATCCCGTTTTACCGTAAAAATCCACGTGTCGAAAAAACGAAGGGTAAAAAACTTGCGAGACCCGATTGAGATTCAGATAGTCTTTTTTGGGCATCATACAATCCATTGACGGCTGAAAGCGGTCCATAGAACTCACTGAGGCCTTCGTTTTGACTGGTTATGGCTCCCGTAACTCTAAACGAGCCAGAGGTTATGGTCGTCCGAATAATCGATATCTACAGGGTGCAACATACACGGTGCAAGGTGCAACATCCGTCCGAAATGGCGAAACAGCGTCGTACGACTTTTTGAAATGCATTCATGGATTAGAAATGAAACGGTACGATGGTGCACCACTCTCCAGCGATGGTAAATCGAAGACCAGCCACGGTAATCCCGTTTTACCGTAAAAATCCACGTGTCGAAAAAACGAAGGGTAAAAAACTTCCGAGACCCGATTGAGATTCGGATAGTCTTTTTTGGGCATTATACAATCCATTGACAGCTGAAAGATGTCAGAGCCATAGAACTTACCGAGGCCTTTGTTTGGACTGGTTATGGCTTCCGTAACTCTAAACGAGCCAGAAGTTTTGGCCGTCCGAATAATCGATATCTGCAGGGTGAAACATCCACGGTGCAAGGTGCAACATCCGTCCGAAATGGCGAAACAGCGTCGTACGACTTTTTGAAATGCAAGCATGGATTTGAAACGGAACGGTACCATGGCGCACCACTCTACAGCGATGGTAAATCGAAGACTAGCCACGGTAATCCCGTTTTACCGTAAAAATCCACATGTCGAAAAAATGAAGGATAAAAAACTTCCTAGACCCGATTGAGATTTGGATAGTCATTTTTGGGCATTAAACAATCCATTGACGGCTGAAAGCATTCAGAGCCGTAGAACTCACTGAGGCCTTTGTTTTGATAGGTTATGGCTCCCGTAACTCTAAACGAGCAAGAAGTTATGGCCGTCCGAATAATCGATATCTACAGGGTGGAACATCCACGGTGCAAGGTGCAACATCCGTCCGAAATGGCGAAACAGTGTCGTACGACTTTTTGAAATGCATGCATGGATTTGAAAGGAATGGTACCATGGTGCACCACTCTCCAGCGATGGTAAATCGAAGACCAGCCACGATAATCATGTTTTACCATAAAAATCCACGTGTCGAAAAAACGAAGTGTAACAAACATCCTAGACCCGATTGAGATTCGGATACTCTTTTTTGGGCATTAAACAATCCATTGAGGGCTGAAAGCTGTCAGGGCCGTAGAACTCGCTAAGGCCTTCGTTTTGACAGAAAATCGATATCTACAGGGTGCAACATCCACGGTGCAAGTGCAACATCCGTCCGAAATGGCGAAACAGTGTCGTACGACTTATTGAAATGCATGCATGGATTTGAAACGGAACGGTACCATGGCGCACCACTCTCCAGCGATGGTAAATCGAAGACCAGCCACGGTAATCCCGTTTTACCGTAAAATCCACGTGTTGAAAAAACGAAGGGTAAAAAACTTTCGAGACCCAATTGAGATTCGGATAGTCTTTTTTGGGCATTAAACAATCAATTGACGGCTGAAAGCTGTCAGAGCTGTAGAACTCACTGAGGGCTTCGTTTTGACTGGTTATGGCTCCCTTAAATATAAACGAGCCAGAAGTTATGGTCGTCCGAATAATCGATATCTACAGGGTGCAACATACACGGTGCAAGGTGCAACATCCGTCCGAAGTGGCGAAACAGCGTCGTACGACTTCTTGAAATGCGTGCATGGATTTGAAATGGAACGGTACCATGGTGCACCACTCTCCAGCGTTGGTAAATTGAAGACCAGCCACGGTAATCCCTTTTTACCATAAAAATCCACGTGTCGAAAAAACGAAGGGTAAAAAACTTCCGAGACCCGATTGAGATTCGGATCGTCTTTTTTGGGCATTTTGCAATCCATTGACGGCTGAAAGCTGTCAGAGCCGTAGAACTCACTGAGGCCTTCGTGTTGACTGGTTATGGCTCCCGTAACTCTAAACGAGCCAGAAGTTATGGCCGTCTGAATAATCGATATCTACAGGGTGCAACATACACGGTGCAAGGTGCAACATCCGTCCGAAATGGCGAAACAGCGTCGTACGACTTTTTGAAATGCGTGCATGGATTTGAAACGAAACGGTACCATGGTTCAGCGCTCTCCAGTGATGGTAAATCGAAGACCAGCCACAGTAATCCCGTTTTACCATAAAAATCCACATGTCGAAAAAACGAAGGGTAAAAAACTTTCGAGACCCGATTGAGATTCAGATAGTCTTTTTTGTGCATTATTCAATCCATTGACGGCTGAAAGCGGTCAGAGCCGTTGAACTCATTGAGGTCTTCGTTTTGACTGGTTATGGCTCCCGTAACTCTAAACGAGCCAGAAGTTATGGCCGTCCGAATAATCGATATCTACAGGGTGCAACATCCATGGTGCAAGGTGCAACATCCGTCCGAAATGGAGAAACATTGTCGTATGACTTTTTGAAATGCGTGCATTGATTTGAAACGGAACGGTACCGTGGGGAACCACTCTCCAGCGATGGTAAATCGAAGACCAACCACGGTAATCCAGTTTTACCGTAAAAATCAACTTGTCGAAAAAACGAAGGGTAGAAAACTTCCGAGACCCGATTGAGATTCGGATAGTCTTTTTTGGGCACTATACAATCCATTGACGGCTGAAAGCTGTCAGAGCCGTAGAACTCACTAAGGCCTTCGTTTTGACTGATTATGGCTCCCTTATGTCTAAACGAGCCAGAAGTTATGACCGTCCGAATAATCGATATCTACATGGTGCAACATCCACGGTGCAAGGTGCAACATCCGTCCGAAATGGCGAAGAGTGTCGGGACTTTTTGAAATGCGTGCATGGATTTGAAATGGAACGGTACCATGGTGCACCACTCTCCAGCGATGGTAAATCGAAGACCAGCCACGGTAATCCCGTTTTACCGTAAAAATACACGTGTCGAACAAACGAAGGGTAAAAAACTTCCTAGACCCGATTGAGATTCGGATAGTCATTTTTGGGCATTAAATAATCCATTGATGGCTGAAAGCATTCAGAGCCGTAGAACTCACTGAGGCCTTAATTTTGACAGGTTATGGCTCCCGTAACTCAAAACGAGCCAGAAGTTATGGCCGTCAGAATAATCGCTATCTACAGGGTGCAACATCCATGGCGCAAGGTGCAACATCCGTCCGAAATGGCGAAACAATGTCGTAAGACTTTTTGAAATGTGTACATGGATTTTAAATGGAACGGTACCATGGTGCACCACTCTCCAGCGATGGTAAATCGAAGACCAGCCACGGTAATCCCGTTTTACCGTAAAAATCCACGTGCCGAAAAAACGAAGTGTATAAAACTTCCTAGACCCGATTGAGACTCGGATAATCTTTTTTGGATATTTAACAATCCATTGATGGCTCAAACCTGTCAGAGCCGTAGAACTCACTGAGGCCTTCGTTTTGACAGGTTATGCCTTCCCTTAACTCTAAACGAGCCAGAAGTTATGGTCGTCCGAATAATCGATATCTACAGGGTGCAACATCCACGGTGCAAGGTGCAACATCTGTCCGAAATGGCGAAACATCGTCGTACGACTTTTTGAAATGCGCGCATTGATTTGAGAACGGTACCATGGTGCACCGCTCTCCAGCGATGGTAAATCGTAGACCTGCCACGGTAATCCCGTTTTACCGTAAGAAACCACGTGTCGTAAAAACGAAGGGTAAAAAACTTCCGAGACCCAATTGAGATTCGGATAGTCTTTTTTGGGCATTATACAATCCATTGACGGCTGAAAGCGGTCAGAGCTGTAGAACTCACTAAGGCCTTCGTTTTGACCGGTTATGGCTCTCTTAACTCTAAACGAGCCAGAAGTTATGGCCGTCCGAATAATCGATATCTACGTGGTGCAACATCCACGGTGCAAGGTGCAACATCCGTCCGAAATCGCGAAACAGTGTCGTACATATTTTTGAAATGCGTGCATGGATTTGAAACTGAACAGTACCATGGTGCACCACTCTCCAGCGATGGTAAATCGAAGACCAGCCACGGTAATCCCGTTTTACCGTAAAAATCCATGTGTCGAAAAAACGAAGGGTAAAAAACTTCCTAGACCCGATTGTGATTCGGATAGTCATTTTTTGGCATTAAACAATCCATTGACGGCTGAAAGCATTCAGAGCCGTAGAACTCACTGAGGCCTTCGTTTTGACAGGTTATGGCTCCCGTAACTCTAAACGAGCCAGAAGTTATGGCCGTCCGAATAATCGATATCTACAGGGTGCAACATCCACGGTGCAAGGTGCAACATCCGTCTGAAATAGAGAAACAGCGTCGTACGACTTTTTGAAATGCATGCATGGATTTGAAACGGAACAATACCATGGTGCACCACTCTACAACGATGGTAAATCGAAGACCAGCCACAGTAATCCCGTTTTACCGTAAAAATCCACGTGGCGAAAAAACGAAGGGTAAAAAACTTCCGAGACCCGATTGAGATTCGTATAGTCTTTTTTGGGCATTATACAACCCATTAACGATTGAAAGCTGTCAGAGCCGTAGAACTCACTGAGGCCTTCGTTTTGACGGTTATGACTCTCTTAACTCTAAACGAGCCAGAAGTTATGGCCGTCCGAATAATCGATATCTACATGGTGAGACATCCACGGTGCAAGGTGCAACATCCGTCCGAAGTGGCGAAACAGTATCGTACGACTTTTTGAAATTCGTGCATGGATTTGAAACGGAACGGTACCATGGTGCACCACTCTCCAGTGATGGTAAATCGAAGACCAGCCACGGTAATCCCGTTTTACCATAAAAATCCACGTGTCGAAAAAACGAAGGGTACAAACTTCCTAGACTCGATTGAGATTCGGATAGTCTTTTTAGGGCGTTAAACAATCCATTGACGGCTGAAAGCTGTCAGAGCCGTATAACTCACTGAGGCCTTCGTTTTGACAGGTTATGGCTCCCGTAACTCTAAACGAGCCAGAAGTTATGGCCTTCCGAATAATCGATATCTACAGGGTGCAACATCCACGGTGCAAGGTGCAACATCCGTCCGAAATGGCGAAACAGTGTCGTACGACTTTTTGAAATGCGTGCAAGGATTTGAATCGGAACGGTAACATGGGGCACCACTCTCCAGAGAAGGTAAATCGAAGACCAGCCACGGTAATCCCGTTTTACCGTAAAAATCCACGTGTCAAAAAAACGAAGGGTAAAAAACTTCCTAGACTCGATCGAGATTCGGATGGTCATTTTTGGGCATTAAACAATCCATTGACGGCTGAAAACATTCAGAGCCGTAGAACTCACTGAGGCCTTCGTTTTGACAGGTTATGGCTCCCGTAACTCTAAACGAGCCAGAATTTGTGGCCGTCCAAATGATCGATATCTACAGGGTGCAACATCCACGGTGCAAGGTGCAACATCCGTCCGAAATGGCGAAAAAGTGTCGTACGACTTTTTGAAATGCGTGCATTGATTTGAAACGGAACGGTACCATGGTGCACCACTCTCTAGCGATGGTAAATCGAAGACCAGCCACGGTAATCCCGTTTTACCGTAAAAATCCACGTGTCGAAAAAACGAAGGGTAAAAAACTTCCTAGACCCGATTGAGATTCAGATAGTCTTTTTTGGGCATTAAACAATTCATTGACGGCTAAAAGCTGTCAAAGCCGTAGAACTCACTGAGGCCTACGTTTTGACAGGTTATGGCTCCTGCAGCTATAAACGAGCCAGAAGTTATGATCGTCCGAATAATCGATACGTACAGGGTGCAACATCCATGGTGCAAGGTGCAACATCCGTCCGAAATGGCGAAACAGCGTCGTACGACTTTTTGGAATGCGCGCATGGATTTGAAACAAAATGGTACCATGGTGCACCACTGTTTGCGCCAAAATTGGTCACAAACACCCAATATCACGAAAGCACCCGTTTACGTACTCAACAAGATAATAATCAACACAGAACTCAGCAACAATCATTATAGAATTCAGCTCTAAGTAACAAATCACAGTAATTCACAAACACAGGATTTATAGTGGTTCGGCGTTCGTGCCTACGTCCACTTTGAAGGTTTTCTCTTTATTGCTTTGCTTGATTAAATCGATTACAACGGATTACAGTTGATAATGGCTTTGAAATCTGAATACAACAGTGATTCTGATGAATAGATTTGAATCCGGCAGAGTCTTGGTGTTCAATGGCAGAAGTTCTCGGAAGATCCCCCTTTTCTGAAGGCTTCAGGGTGCTATTTATAGGCGTTGGAGGCCCAGATCTTGCTGAAACTTCGGGAGACCTCTTCTGGCACGTGAGTGGGCCTACGCGACCGACCCCACCAAGTTTCGTCTCGATCTGACATCGATTCGAAGTCATTTCGAACCCATCAAGAAATGGTCCAATCGAGCTGAAACTTGGCAGGAACAATCTTTATCTTGTATGGAAGCTACCGTGAAAATTTGGTTGCATTTGGATCAGTGGTTTAGGAGATATGATCGGTTCGAAATGAGGATTCTCGGTTGGCTGTGTGGTTCGAACCGATAGTCTCGAACCCTTGAGTTCGAATCCATGAGTGCACGTGGGTCTGCAGTGATGTGGCGTGTATCTCTCGAATCGATCCTAATTTATCTCCGAATGGACCGCTTCGACTCCGTGAACTATGGCGACTTCGTATCGATGGAATGACACGTCATTCAAACCAGCTGACTCGGTGGATTCGAACAAAGGAGTATCCCTGGCTTCGAATGCGACCGATTCGAATCAGGGAGTCCCTATGGGTTCGAACTCGATCGATTCGAACAGGGTTGGTTCGAAGTGACATGGACTCAGAGCTAGAGGGTTTTCTATGGACTCGGACATACTGGTGAGGATGGATTCGAAGTAAGGGCTTGCATGGATTCAAAGCAAGGATACGAAGGGGCTTCAGGATGGTTTCGAACCAGATGGGTTCGAACTAGATGGGTTCGAAGCAAAGACAGTGGATGGGTTCGAAGGTGATGGTTTCGAATCAGACAATGACTACCTCTCTCAAATTGAATCCATCATATCTTGAGCATACGAACTCGGATTGACTTGAAATTTTAAACGACGACTCCTTCGACCTTTCTTGTCATGTCCTATCAATTTTGGCCCGTTCCGGACTCGGACAAAATTCATCGATATCCATAGCAAAGTGAAGTATAACCAATCTCTAAGACGAACTGTCTTTTGTTTTCGATCAATCTTTTGGTATCACGGCTTTGCCAAAAAGCGGGATAACAACCACTCTCCTGCGATGGTAAATCGAAGACCAGCCATGGTAATCCAGTTTTACCATAAAAATCCACTTGTCGAAAAAACGAAGGGTAAAAAACTTCCGAGATCCGATTGAGATTCGGATAGTCTTTATTGGGAATTGTGCAATCCATTGACGGCTGAAAGCGGTCAGAGCCGTAGAAATCACTGAGGCCTTCGTTTTGACTGGTTATGGCTCCCTTAACTCTAAACGAGCCAGAAGTTATGGCCGTCCGAATAATCGATATCTTCAGGGTGCAACATCCACGGTGCAAGGTGCAAAATCCGTCCGAAATGGCGAAACAGTGTCGTACGACTTTTTGAAATGCGTGCATGGATTTGAAACGGAACGGGACCATGGTGCACCACTCTCCAGCGATGGTAAATGAAGACCAACCACGGTAATCCCGTTTTACCGTAAAAATCCACGTGTCGAAAAACGAAGGGTAAAAAACTTCCTAGACCCGACTGAGATTCGGATAGTCATTTTTTGGGCATTAAATAATCCATTGACGGTTGAAAGCATTCAGAGCCGTAGAACTCACTGAGTCCTTCATTTTGACAGGTTATGGCTCCCGTAACTCTAAATGAGCCCGAAGTTATGGCCGTCCGAATAATCGATATCTACAAGGTGCAACATCCACGACGCAAGGTGCAGCATCCGTCCGAAATGGCAAAACAGTGTCGTACGACTTTTTGAAATGCATGCATGGATTTGAAATGGAACAGTACCATGGTGCACCACTCTCCAGCGATGGTAAATCGAAGACCAGCCACGGTAATCCCGTTTTACCGTAAAAATCCACGTGTCGAAAAAACAAAGGGTAAAAAGCTTCCTAGACCCGATTGTGATTCGGATAGCCTTTTTTGTGAATTAAGCAATCCATTGACGGCTCAAAGCTGTCAGAGCCATAGAACTCACTGAGGCCTTCGTTTTGACAGGTTATGGCTCCCGTAACTCTAAACGAGCTAGAAGTTATGGCCGTCCAAATAATTGATACCTACAGGGTGCAACATCCAAGGTGCAAGGTGCAACATCTATTCGAAATGGCGAAACAGCATCGTACGACTTTTTGAAATGCGTGCACGAATTTGAAATGGAATGGTACCATGGTGCACCACACTCCAGCGATGTTAAATCGAAGACCAGCCACGGTAATCCCATTTTACCGTAAAAATCCACGTGTCGAAAAAACGAAGGGTAAAAAACTTCCAAGACCCGATTGAGATTCGATAGTCTTTTTGGGCCATTATACAATCCATTGACGGCTGGAAGCTGTCAGAGCCATAAAACTCACTAAAGCCTTCGTTTTGACTGGTTATGGCTCCCGTAACTCTAAACGAGCCAGAAGTTATGGCCGTCCAAATAATCGATATCTACAGGGTGCAACATCCACGGTGCATGGTGCAACATCCGTCCGAAATGGCGAAACAGTGTCGTATGAATTTTTTAAATGCGTGCAAGGATTTGAAATGGAACGGTACCATGGGGCACCACTCTCCAGCGATGGTAAATCGAAGACCAGCAACGGTAATCCCGTTTTACCGTAAAAATCCACGTGTCGAAAAAACGAAGGGTAAAAAACTTCCCAGACCCGATTGAGATTCGGATAGTCGTTTTTGGGCATTAATCAATCCATTGACGGCTGAAAGCATTCAGAGCCGTAGAACTCACTGAGGCCTTCGTTTTGACAGGTTATGGCTCCCGTAACTCTAAACGAGCCAGAAGTTATGGCCGTCCGAATAATCGAATCTACAGGGTGCAATATCCACGGTGCAAGGTGCAACATCCGTCCGAAATGGCAAAACAGTGTCGTACGACTTTTTGAAATGCGTGCATGGATTTGAAAAGGAACGGTACCATGGTGCACCACTCTCCAGCGATGGTAAATCGAAAACCAGCCACGGTAATCCCGTTTTACCGTAAAAATCCACGTGTCGAAAAAACGAAGGGTAAAAAACTTCCTAGACCCGATTGAGATTCGAATAGTCCTTTTTGGGCATAAAACAATTCATTGACGGCTGAAAGCTATCAGAGCCGTAGAACTAACTAAGGCCTTCGTTTTGACAGGTTATGGCTCCCGTAACTCTAAACGAGCCAGAAGTCATGACCGTCCGAATAATCGATATGTACAGGGTGCAACATCCACGGTGCAAGGTGCAACATCCGTCCGAAATGGCGAAACAGCGTCGTTCGACTTTTTGAAATGCGCGCATGGATTTGAAACGGAATGGTACCATGGTGTACCACTCTCCAGCGATGGTAAATCGAAGACCAGCCACGGTAATCCCGTTTTATCGTAAAAATCCACGTGTCGAAAAAACGATGGGTAAAAAACTTCCTAGACCCGATTGAGATTCGGATAGTCTTTTTTGGGCACTAAACAATTCGTTGACGGCTGAAAGCTGTCAGAGCCGTAGAACTAACTAACGCCTTCGTTTTGACAGGTTATGGCCCCCGTAACTCTAAACGAGCCAGAAGTTATGACCGTCCGAATAATCGATATCTACAGGGTGGAACATCCACGGTGCAAGGTGCAATATCCGTCCGAAATGGCGAAACAGCGTCGTACGACTTTTTGAAATGCGCGCATGGATTTGAAACGGAACGGTACCATGGTGTACCACTCTCAAGCGATGGTAAATCGAATGCCAGCCACGGTAATCCCGTTTTACCGTAAAAATCCACGTGTCGAAATAACGAAGGGTAAAAAACTTCCTAGACCCGATTGGGATTCCGATAGTCTTTTTTGGGCATTAAACAATTCATTGACGGCTGAAAGCAGTCAGAGCCGTAGAACTAACTAAGGCCTTCGTTTTGACAGGTTATGGCTCCCGTAACTCTAAACGAGCCAGAAGTTATGACCGTCCGAATAATCGATATCTGCAGGGTGCAACATCCACGGTGTAAGGTGCAACATCCGTCCGAAATGGGGAAAGAGCGTCGTACGACTTTTTGAAATGCGCGCATGGATTTGAAGCGGAACGGTACCATGGTGTACCACTCTCAAGCGATTGTAAATCGAAGGCCAGCTACGGTAATCCCGTTTTACCGTAAAAATCCACGTGTCGAAAAAACGAAGGGTAAAAAACTTCCCAGACCCGATTGAGATTCGGATAGTCCTTTTTGGGCATTAAACAATTCATTGACGGCTGAAAGCAGTCAGAGCCGTAGAACTAACTAAGGCCTTCGTTTTGACAGGTTATGGCTCCCGTAACTTTAAACGAGCCAGAAGTTATGACCGTCCGAATAATCGATATCTACATGGTGCAACATCCACGGTGCAAGGTGCAACATCCGTCCGAAATGGCGAAACAGCGTCGTACGACTTTTTGTAATGCGCGCATGGATTTGGAACGGAACGGTACCATGGTGTACCACTCTCCAGCGATGGTAAATCGAAGACCAGCCACGGTAATCCCGTTTTACCGTAAAAATCCACGTGTCGAAAAAACGAAGGGTAAAAAACTTCCTAGACCCGACTGAGATTCGGATAGTCTTTTTTGGGCATTAAACAATTCATTGACGGCTGAAAGCTGTCAGAGCCGTAGAACTAACTTAGGCCTTCGTTTTAACAGGTTATGGCTCCCGTAAATCTAAACGAGCCAGAAGTTATGACCGTCCGAATAATCGATATCTACAGGGTGCAACATCCACGGTGCAAGGTGCAACATCCGTCCGAAATGGGGAAACAACGTCGTACGACTTTTTGAAATGAGCGCATGGATTTGAAACGGAACGGTACCATGGTGTACCACTCTCAAGCGATGGTAAGTCGAAGGCCAGCCACGGTAATCCCGTTTTACCGTAAAAATCCACGTGTCAAAAAAACGAAGGGTAAAAAACTTCCTAGACCCGATTGAGATTCGGATAGTCTTTTTTGGGCATTAAACAATTCATTGACGGCTAAAAGCTGTCAGAGCCGTAGAACTAACTAAGGCCTTCGTTTTGATAGGTTATGGATCCCATAACTCTAAACGAGCCAGAAGTTATGACCGTCCGAATAATCGATATCTACAGGATGCAACATCCACGGTGCAAGGTGCAACATCCGTCCGAAATGGCGAAACATCGTCGTACGGCTTTTTGAAATGCGCGCATGGATTTGAAACGGAATGGTACCATGGTGTACCACTCTTAAGCGATGGTAAATCGAAGGCCAGCCACGGTAATCCCGTTGTACCGTAAAAATCCACGTGTCGAAAAAACGAAGGGTAAAAAACTTCCTAGACCCGATTGAGATTCGGATAGTCTTTTTTAGGCATTGTACAATCCATTGACGGCTGAAAGCTGTCAAAGCCGTCGAACTCACTGAGGCCTTCGTTTTGACTGCTTATGGCTCCGTAACTCTAAACGAGGCAGAAGTTATGGCCGTCCGAATAATCGATATCTACAGGGTGCAACATCCACGGTGCAAGGTGCAACATCCGTCCGAAATGGCGAAACAATGTCGTACTACTTTTTGAAATGCGTGCATGGATTTGAAACGGAAAGGTACCATGGGGTACCACTCTCCAGCGATGGTAAATCGAAGACCAGCCACGGTAATCCCGTTTTACCGTAAAAATCCACGTGTCGAAAAAACGAAGGGTAAAAAACATCCTAGACCCGATTGAGATTCGGATAGTCATTTTTAGGCATTAAACAATCCATTGACGGCTGAAAGCATTCAGAACCGTAGAACTCACTGAGGCCTTCGTTTTGACAGGTTATGGCTTCCATAACTCTAAACGAGCCAGAAGTTATGGCCGTCCGAATGGTCGATATCTAGAGGGTGCAATATCCACGGTGCAAGGTGCAACATCCGTCCGAAATGGCGAAACAGTGTCGTACGACTTTTTGAAATGCGTGCATGGATTTGAAACGGAATGGTACCATGGTGCACCACTCTCCAGCGATGGTCAATCGAAGACCAGCAACAGTAATCCCGTTTTACCGTAAAAATCCACCTGTCGAAAAAACGAAGGGTAAAAAACTTCCGAGACCCGATTGAGATTCGGATAGTCTTTTTTGGGCATTGTACAATCCATTGACGGCTGAAAGCTGTCAGAGCCGTAGAACTGACTGAGGCCTTCGTTTTGACTGTTATGGCTCCCTTGACTCTAAACGAGCCAGAAGTTATGGCCGTCCGAATAATCGATATCTACATGGTGCAACATCCGTCCGAAATGGCGAAACGGTGTCGTACGACTTTTTGAAATGCGCGCATGGATTTGAAACGGAACCGTACCATAGTGCACCACTTTCCAGCGATGGTAAATCGAAGACCAGCCATGCTAATCCCGTTTTATCGTAAAAATCCACGTGTCGAAAAAACGAAGGGTAAAAAACTTCCGAGACCCGACTGAGATTGGGATAGTCTTTTTTGGGCATTGTACAATCCATTGACGGCTGAAAGCGGTCAGAACCGTAGAACTCACTGATGCCTTCATTTTGACTGGTTATGGCTCCCTTAACTCTAAACGAGCCAGAAGTTATGGCCGTCCGAATAATCGATATCTACATGGTGCAACATCCACGGTGCAAGGTGCAACATCCGTCCGAAATGGCGAAACAGTGTCGTACGACTTTTTGAAATGCGTGCATGGATTTGAAACGGAATTGTACCATGGTGCACCACTCTCCAGCTATGGTAAATCGAAGAGCAGCCACGGTATTCCCGTTTTACCGTAAAATCCACGTGTCGAAAATACGAAGGGTAAAAAACTTCCTAGACCCGATTGAGATTCAGATAGTCTTTTTTGGGCATTAAACAATCCATTGACGGCTGAAAGCTGTCAAAGCCGTAGAAATCACTGAGGCCTTCGTTTTGACTGGTTATGGCTCCCGTAACTCTTAACGAGACAGAAGTTATGGCCGTCCGAATAATCGATATCTATAGGGTGCAACATCCACGGTGCAAGGTGCAACATCCGTCCGAAATGGCGAAACAGTGTCGTACGAATTTTTGAAATGCGTGCATGGATTTGAAACGGAATGGAACCATGGGGCACCACTCTCCAGCGATGGTAAATCGAAGACCAGCCACGGTAATCCGGTTTTACCATAAAATTCCACGTGTCGAAAAAACGAAGGGTAAAAAACTTCCTAGACCCGATTGAGATTCGGATAGTCATTTTTGGGCATTGAACAATCTATTGACGGCTGAAAGCATTCAGAGCCGTAGAACTCACTGAGGCCTTCGTTTTGACTGGTTATGGCTCCCGTAACTCTAAACGAGCCAGAAGTTATGGCCGTCCGAATGATCGATATCTACAGGGTGCAACATCCACGGTGCAAGGTGCAACATCCATCCGAAATGGCGAAACAGTGTCGTACGACTTTTTGAAATGCGTGCATGGATTTGAAACGGAACGGTACCAAGGTGCACCACTCTCCAGCGATGGTAAATCGAAGACCAGCAACAGTAATCCCGTTTTACCGTAAAAATCCACCTGTCGAAAAAACGAAGGGTAAAAAACTTCCGAGACCCGATTGAGATTCGAATAGCCTTTTTTGTGCATTAAGCAATCCCTTGACGGCTCAAAGCTGTCAGAGCCGTAGAACTCACTGAGGCCTTCGTTTTGACAGGTTATGGCTCCCTTGACTCTAAACGAGCCCGAAGTTATGGCCGTCCGAATAATCGATATCTGCACGGTGCAACATCCACGGTGCAAGGTGCAACATCCTTCCGAAATGGCGAAACAGCGTTGTACGACTTTTTGAAATGCGTGCATGGATTTGAAACGGAACAGTACCATGGTAAAACAGCGTAAAAATCCACCTGTCGAAAAAACGAAGTGTAAAAAACTTCTGAGACCCGATTGAGATTCGGATAGTCTTTTTGGGCCATTATACAATCCATTGAGGCTGAAAGCTGTCAGAGCCATAGAACTCAATAAAGCCTTCGTTTTGACAGGTTATGGCTCCCGTAAATCCAAACGAGCCAGAAGTTATGGCCGTCCGAATAATCGATATCTACAGGGTGCAACATCCACGGTGCGAGGTGCAACATCCGTCCGAAATGGCGGAACAGTGTCCTACGACTTTTTGAAATGCGTGCATGGATTTGAAAAGGAATGGTACCATGGTGCACCACTCTCCAGCGATGGTAAATCGAAGACCAGCAACAGTAATCCCGTTTTACCGTAAAAATCCACGTGTCGAAAAAACGAAGGGTAAAAAACTTCCGAGACCCGATTGAGATTCGGATAGTCTTTTTTGGGCATTATACAATACATTGACGGCTGAAAGCGGTCAAGGCCGTAGAATTCACTGAGGCCTTCGTTTTGACTGGTTATGGCTCCCGTAACTCTAAACGAGCCAGAAGTTATGGCCGTCCGAATAATCGATATCTACAGGGTGCAACATCCACGGTGCAAGATGCAACATCCGTCCGAAATGGCGAAACAACGTCGTACGATTTTTTGAAATGCGCGCATGGATTTGAAAAGGAACGGTACCATGGTGCACCACTCTCCAGCGATGGTAAATCGAAGACCAGCCACGGTAATCCAGTTTTACCATAAAAATCCACGTGTCGAAAAAACGAAGGGTAAAAAACTTCCGAGACCCGATTGAGATTCGGATAATCTTTTTTGGGCATTATACAATCCATTGACGGCGTAAGGCTATCAAAGCCGTAGAACTCACTGAGGCCTTCGTTTTGACTGGTTATGGCCCCCGTAACCCTAAACGAGCCAGGAGTTATGGCCGTCCGAATAATCGGTATCTACAGGGTGCAACATCCACGGTGCAAGGTGCAACATCCGTCCGAAATGGCGAAACAGTGTCGTACGACTTTTTGAAATGCATGCATGGATTTGAAACGGAACGGCACCATGGTGCATCACTCTCCAGCGATGGTAAATCGAAGACCAGCCTCGGTAATCCCGTTTTACCGTAAGAATTCGCGTGTCGAAAAAACGAAGGGCAAAAAACTTCCTAGACCCGATTGAGATTCGGATAGTCATTTTTGGGCATTAAATAATCCATAGACGGCTGAAAGCATTCAGAGCCGTTGAACTCACTGAGGCCTCTATTTTGACAGGTTATGGCTCCCGTAACTCTAAATGAGCCAGAAGTTATGGCCGTGTGAATAATCGATATCTACAGGGTGCAACATCCACGACGCAAGGTGCAACATCCGTCCGAAATGGCGAAACAGTGTTGTACGACTTTTTGAAATGCGTGCATGGATTTGAAACGGAACAGTACCATGGTGCACCACTCTCCAGCGATGGTAAATCGAAGACCAGCCACGGTAATCCCGTTTTACCGTAAAAATCCACGTGTCAAAAAAACGAAGGGTAAAAAACTTACTAGACCCAATTGAGATTCGGATAACCTTTTTTATGCATTAAGCAATCCATTGACGGCTGAAAGCTGTAAGAGCCGTAGAACTCACTGAGGCCTTCGTTTTGAAAGGTTATGGCTCCCGTAACTCTAAACGAGCCAGAAGTTATGGTCGTCCGAATAATCGATATCTACAGGGTGCAACACCCACGGTGCAAGGAGCAACATCCATTCGAAATGGCGAAACAGCGTTGTACGACTTTTTGAAATGCGTGCATGGATTTGAAACGGAACGGTACCATGGTGCACCACTCTCCAGCGATGGTAAATCGAAGACCAGCCACGGTAATCCCGTTTTACCGTAAAAATCCACGTGTCGAAAAAACGAAGGGTAAAAAACTTCATAGACCCGATTGAGATTCAGATAGTCTTTTTTGGGCATTAAACAATTCATTGACGGCTGAAAGGTGTCAAAGCCGTAGAACTCACTAAGGCCTTCGTTTTGACAGGTTATGGCTTCTGCAACTCTAAACGAGCCAGAAGCTATGACCGTCCGAATAATCGATATCTACAGGGTGCAACATCCACGGTGCAAGGTGCAACATCCGTCCGAAATGGCGAAACAGCGTCGTACGACTTTTTGGAATGCTCGCATGGATTTGAAACAGAACGGTACCATGGTGCACCACTCTCAAGCGATGGTAAATCGAAGACCAGCCACGGTAATCCAGTTTTACCATAAAAATCCACTTGTCGAAAAAACGAAGGGTAAAAAACTTCCGAGACCCGATCGAGATTCGGATAGTATTTTTTGGAAATTGTACAATCCATTGACGTCTGAAAGCGGTCAGAGCCGTAGAAATCACTGAGGCCTTCGTTTTGACTTGTTATGGCTCCCTTAAATCTAAACGAGCCAGAAGTTATGGCCGTCCGAATAATCGATATCTACATGGTGCAACATCCACGGTGCAAGGTGCAACATCCGTCCGAATTGGCGAAACAGTGTCGTACGACTTTTTGAAATTCATGCATGGATTTGAAAAGGAACGGTACAATGGTGCACCACTCTCCAGCGATGGTAAATGAAGACCAGCCACGGTAATCCCGTTTTACCGTAAAAATCCACGTGTCGAAAAAACGAAGGGTAAAAAACTTCCTAGACCCGATTGAGATTCGAATAGTCATTTTTGGGCATTAATCAATCCATTGACGGCGGAAAGCATTCAGAGCCGTAGAACTCACTGAGGCCTTCATTTTGACAGGTTATGGCTCCCGTAACTCTAAACGAGCCAGAAGTTATGGTCGTCCGAATGATCGATATCTACAGGGTGCAACATCCGCGGTGCAAGGTGCAACATCCGTCCGAAATGGCAAAACAGTTTCGTACGACTTTTTGAAATGCGTGCATGGATTTGAAACGGAACGGTACCATAGTGCACCACTCTCCAGCGATGGTAAATCGAAGACCAGCCACGGTAATCCCGTTTTACCGTAAAAATCCACGTGTCGAAAAAACGAAGGGTAAAAAACTTCCTAGACCCGATTGAGATTCGGATAGCCTTTTTTGTGCATTAAGCAATCCATTGACGGCTCAAAGCTGTCAGAGCCGTAGAACTCACTGAGGCCTTCGTTTTGACAGGTTATGGCTCCCGTAACTCTAAACGAGCCAGAAGTTTTGGTCGTCCGAATAATCGATATCTACATGGTGCAACATCCACGGTGCAAGGTGCAACATCCATTCGGAATGGCGAAACAGCATCGTACGACTTTTTGAAATGCGTGCATGGATTTGAAATGGGGCAGTACCATGGTGCACCACTCTCCAGCGATGGTAAATCGAAGACCAGCCACGGTAATCCCGTTTTACCGCAAAATCCACGTGTCGAAAAAACGAAGTGTAAAAAACTTCTGAGACCCGATTGAGATTCGGATAGTCTTTTTGGGCCATTATACAATCCATTGAGGCTGAAAGCTGTCAGAGCCATAGAACTCAATAAAGCCTTCGTTTTGACAGGTTATGGCTCCCGTAAATCCAAACGAGCCAGAAGTTATGGCCGTCCGAATAATCGATATCTACAGGGTGCAACATCCACGGTGCGAGGTGCAACATCCGTCCGAAATGGCGGAACAGTGTCCTACGACTTTTTGAAATGCGTGCATGGATTTGAAAAGGAATGGTACCATGGTGCACCACTCTCCAGCGATGGTAAATCGAAGACCAGCAACAGTAATCCCGTTTTACCGTAAAAATCCACGTGTCGAAAAAACGAAGGGTAAAAAACTTCCGAGACCCGATTGAGATTCGGATAGTCTTTTTTGGGCATTATACAATACATTGACGGCTGAAAGCGGTCAAGGCCGTAGAATTCACTGAGGCCTTCGTTTTGACTGGTTATGGCTCCCGTAACTCTAAACGAGCCAGAAGTTATGGCCGTCCGAATAATCGATATCTACAGGGTGCAACATCCACGGTGCAAGATGCAACATCCGTCCGAAATGGCGAAACAACGTCGTACGATTTTTTGAAATGCGCGCATGGATTTGAAAAGGAACGGTACCATGGTGCACCACTCTCCAGCGATGGTAAATCGAAGACCAGCCACGGTAATCCAGTTTTACCATAAAAATCCACGTGTCGAAAAAACGAAGGGTAAAAAACTTCCGAGACCCGATTGAGATTCGGATAATCTTTTTTGGGCATTATACAATCCATTGACGGCGTAAGGCTATCAAAGCCGTAGAACTCACTGAGGCCTTCGTTTTGACTGGTTATGGCCCCCGTAACCCTAAACGAGCCAGGAGTTATGGCCGTCCGAATAATCGGTATCTACAGGGTGCAACATCCACGGTGCAAGGTGCAACATCCGTCCGAAATGGCGAAACAGTGTCGTACGACTTTTTGAAATGCATGCATGGATTTGAAACGGAACGGCACCATGGTGCATCACTCTCCAGCGATGGTAAATCGAAGACCAGCCTCGGTAATCCCGTTTTACCGTAAGAATTCGCGTGTCGAAAAAACGAAGGGCAAAAAACTTCCTAGACCCGATTGAGATTCGGATAGTCATTTTTGGGCATTAAATAATCCATAGACGGCTGAAAGCATTCAGAGCCGTTGAACTCACTGAGCCCTCTATTTTGACAGGTTATGGCTCCCGTAACTCTAAATGAGCCAGAAGTTATGGCCGTGTGAATAATCGATATCTACAGGGTGCAACATCCACGACGCAAGGTGCAACATCCGTCCGAAATGGCGAAACAGTGTTGTACGACTTTTTGAAATGCGTGCATGGATTTGAAACGGAACAGTACCATGGTGCACCACTCTCCAGCGATGGTAAATCGAAGACCAGCCACGGTAATCCCGTTTTACCGTAAAAATCCACGTGTCAAAAAAACGAAGGGTAAAAAACTTCCTAGACCCAATTGAGATTCGGATAGCCTTTTTTATGCATTAAGCAATCCATTGACGGCTGAAAGCTGTAAGAGCCGTAGAACTCACTGAGGCCTTCGTTTTGAAAGGTTATGGCTCCCGTAACTCTAAACGAGCCAGAAGTTATGGTCGTCCGAATAATCGATATCTACAGGGTGCAACACCCACGGTGCAAGGAGCAACATCCATTCGAAATGGCGAAACAGCGTTGTACGACTTTTTGAAATGCGTGCATGGATTTGAAACGGAACGGTACCATGGTGCACCACTCTCCAGCGATGGTAAATCGAAGACCAGCCACGGTAATCCCGTTTTACCGTAAAAATCCACGTGTCGAAAAAACGAAGGGTAAAAAACTTCATAGACCCGATTGAGATTCAGATAGTCTTTTTTGGGCATTAAACAATTCATTGACGGCTGAAAGCTGTCAAAGCCGTAGAACTCACTAAGGCCTTCGTTTTGACAGGTTATGGCTTCTGCAACTCTAAACGAGCCAGAAGCTATGACCGTCCGAATAATCGATATCTACAGGGTGCAACATCCACGGTGCAAGGTGCAACATCCGTCCGAAATGGCGAAACAGCGTCGTACGACTTTTTGGAATGCTCGCATGGATTTGAAACAGAACGGTACCATGGTGCACCACTCTCAAGCGATGGTAAATCGAAGACCAGCCACGGTAATCCAGTTTTACCATAAAAATCCACTTGTCGAAAAAACGAAGGGTAAAAAACTTCCGAGACCCGATCGAGATTCGTATAGTATTTTTTGGAAATTGTACAATCCATTGACGTCTGAAAGCGGTCAGAGCCGTAGAAATCACTGAGGCCTTCGTTTTGACTTGTTATGGCTCCCTTAAATCTAAACGAGCCAGAAGTTATGGCCGTCCGAATAATCGATATCTACATGGTGCAACATCCACGGTGCAAGGTGCAACATCCGTCCGAATTGGCGAAACAGTGTCGTACGACTTTTTGAAATTCATGCATGTATTTGAAAAGGAACGGTACAATGGTGCACCACTCTCCAGCGATGGTAAATGAAGACCAGCCACGGTAATCCCGTTTTACCGTAAAAATCCACGTGTCGAAAAAACGAAGGGTAAAAAACTTCCTAGACCCGATTGAGATTCGAATAGTCATTTTTGGGCATTAATCAATCCATTGACGGCGGAAAGCATTCAGAGCCGTAGAACTCACTGAGGCCTTCATTTTGACAGGTTATGGCTCCCGTAACTCTAAACGAGCCAGAAGTTATGGTCGTCCGAATGATCGATATCTACAGGGTGCAACATCCGCGGTGCAAGGTGCAACATCCGTCCGAAATGGCAAAACAGTTTCGTACGACTTTTTGAAATGTGTGCATGGATTTGAAACGGAACGGTACCATAGTGCACCACTCTCCAGCGATGGTAAATCGAAGACCAGCCACGGTAATCCCGTTTTACCGTAAAAATCCACGTGTCGAAAAAACGAAGGGTAAAAAACTTCCTAGACCCGATTGAGATTCGGATAGCCTTTTTTGTGCATTAAGCAATCCATTGACGGCTCAAAGCTGTCAGAGCCGTAGAACTCACTGAGGCCTTCGTTTTGACAGGTTATGGCTCCCGTAACTCTAAACGAGCCAGAAGTTTTGGTCGTCCGAATAATCGATATCTACATGGTGCAACATCCACGGTGCAAGGTGCAACATCCATTCGGAATGGCGAAACAGCATCGTACGACTTTTTGAAATGCGTGCATGGATTTGAAATGGGGCAGTACCATGGTGCACCACTCTCCAGCGATGGTAAATCGAAGACCAGCCACGGTAATCCCGTTTTACCGCAAAATCCACGTGTCGAAAAAACGAAGTGTAAAAAACTTCTGAGACCCGATTGAGATTCGGATAGTCTTTTTGGGCCATTATACAATCCATTGAGGCTGAAAGCTGTCAGAGCCATAGAACTCAATAAAGCCTTCGTTTTGACAGGTTATGGCTCCCGTAACTCTAAATGAGCCAGAAGTTATGGCCGTCCGAATAATCGATATCTACAGGGTGCAACATCCACGGTGCATGGTGCAACATCCGTCCGAAATGGCGAAACAGTGTCGTACGACTTTTTGAAATGCGTGCAAGGATTCAAAACGGAACGGTACCATGGGGCACCACTCACAAGCGATGGTAAATCGAAGACCAGCCACGGTAATCCCGTTTTACCATAAAATCCACGTGTCGAAAAAACGAAGGGTAAAAAACTTCCTAGACCTGATTGAGATTCGGATAGTCATTTTTGGGCATTAATCAATCCATTGATGGCTGAAAGCATTCAGAGCCGTAGAACTCACTGAGGCCTTCATTTTGACAGGTTATGGCTCCCGTAACTCTAAACGAGCCAGAAGTTATGGTCGTCCGAATGATCGATATCTACAGGGTGCAACATCCACGGTGCAAGGTGCAACATCCGTCCGAAATGGCAAAACAGTGTCGTACGACTTTTTGAAATGCGTGCATGGATTTGAAACGGAACGGTACCATAGTGCACCACTCTCCAGCGATGGTAAATCGAAGACCAGCCACGGTAATCCCGTTTTACCGTAAAAATCCACGTGTCGAAAAAACGAAGGTTAAAAACTTCCTAGACCCGATTGAGATTCGGATAGCCTTTTTTGTGCATTAAGCAATCCATTGACGGCTCAAAGCTGTCAGAGCCGTAGAACTCACTGAGGCCTTCGTTTTGACAGGTTATGGCTCCCGTAACTCTAAACGAGCCAGAAGTTTTGGTCGTCCGAATAATCGATATCTACATGGTGCAACATCCACGGTGCAAGGTGCAACATCCATTCGAAATGGCGAAACAGCATCGTACGACTTTTTGAAATGCGTGCATGGATTTGAAATGGAGCAGTACCATGGTGCACCACTCTCCAGCGATGGTAAATCGAAGGCCAGCCACGGTAATCCCGTTTTACCGTAAAAATCCACGTGTCGAAAAAACGAAGGGTAAAAAACTTCTGAGACCCGATTGAGATTCGGATAGTCTTTTTGGGCCATTATACAATCCATTGAGGCTGAAAGCTGTCAGAGCCATAGAACTCAATTAAGCCTTCGTTTTGACAGGTTATGGCTCCCGTAACACTAAACGAGCCAGAAGTTATGGCCGTCCGAATAATCGATATCTACAGGGTGCAACATCCACGGTGCAACGTGCAACATCCGTCCGAAATGGCGAAACAGTGTCGTACGACTTTTTGAAATGCATGCATGGATTTGAAACAGAACGGTACCATGGTGCATCACTCTCCAGCGATGGTATATCGAAGACCAGCCACGGTAATCCCGTTTTACCATAAAAATCCACGTGTCGAAAAAACGAAGGTTAAAAAACTTCCTAGACCCGATAGAGATTCGGATAGTCATTTTTGGGCATTAAATAATCCATTGACGGCTGAAAGCATTCAGAGCCATAGAACTCACTGAGGCCTTCATTTTTACAGGTTATGGCTCCCGTAACTCTAAATGAGCCAGAAGTTTTGACCGTCCAAATAATCGATATCTACAGGGTGCAACATCCACGACGCAAGGTGCAACATCCGTCCAAAATGGCGAAACAGTGTCGTATGACTTTTTGAAATGCGTGCATGGATTTGAAACGGAACAGTACCATGGTGCACCACTCTCCAGCGATGGTAAATCGAAGACCAGCCACGGTAACCCCATTTTACCGTAAAAATCCACGTGGTGAAAAAACGAAGGGTAAAAATCTTCCTAAACCCAATTGAGATTCGGATAGCCTTTTTTGTGAATTAAGCAATCCATTGACGGCTCAAAGCCGTCAGAGCTGTAGAACTCACTGAGGTCTTCGTTTTGAAAGGTTATGGCTCCCGTAACTCTAAACGAGCCAGACGTTATGGTCGTCCGAATAATCAATATCTACAGGGTGCAACATCCACGATGCAAGGCGCAACATCTGTCCGAAATGGCGAAACAACGTCGTACGACTTTTTGAAATGCGCGCATGGATTTGAAACGGAACGGTACCATGGTGCACCACTCTCCAGCGATGGTAAATAGAAGTCCAGCCACGGTAATCCCGTTTTACCGTAAAAATCCACGTGTCGAGAAAACGAAGGGTAAAAAACTTTATAGACCCGATTGAGATTTAGATAGTCTTTTTTGGGCATTATACAATCCATTGACGACTGAAAGCTGTCAGAGCCGTAGAACTCACTGAGGCCTTCGTTTTGATAGGTTATGGCTCCTGCAACTCTAAACGAGCCAGAAGTTATGACCGTCCGAATAATCGATATCTACAGGGTGCAACATCCACGGTGCAAGGTGCAACATCCGTCCGAAATGGCGAAACAGCGTCGTACGACTTTTTGGAATGCGCGCATGGATTTGAAACAGAACGGTACCATGGTGCACCACTCTCCAGCGATGGTAACTTGAAGACCAGCCACGGTAATCCAGTTTTACCATAAAAATCCACTTGTCGAAAAAACGAAGGGTAAAAAACTTCCGAGACCCGATTGAGATTCGGATAGTCTTTTTTGGGCATTGTACAATCCATTGACGGCTGAAAGCGGTCAGAGCCGTAGAAACCACTAAGGCCTTTGTTTTGACTGGTTATGGCTCCCTTAACTCTAAACGAGCCAGAAGTTATGGTCGTCCGAATAATCGATATCTACATGTGCAACATCCACGGTGCAAGGTGCAACATCCGTCCGAAATGGCGAAACAGTGTCGTACGACTTTTTGAAATGCGTGCAAGGATTTGAAATGGAACGGTATAATGGTGCACCACTCTCCAGCAATGGTAAATGAAGACCAGCCATGGTAATCCCGTTTTGACCGTAAAAATCCACGTGTCGAAAAAACGAAGGGTAAAAAACTTCCTAGACCCGATTGAGATGCGGATAGTCATTTTTTGGGCATTAAATAATCCATTGATGGCTAAAAGCATTCAGAGCCGTAGAACTCACTGAGGCCTTCATTTTGACAGGTTATGGCTCCCGGAACTCTAAATGAGCCAGAAGTTATGGCCGTCCGAATAATCGATATCTACAGGGTGCAACATCCACGACGCAAGGTGCAACATCCGTCCGAAATGGCGAAACAGTGTCGTACGACTTTTTGAAATGCGTGCATGGATTTGAAATGTAACAGTACCATGGTGCACCACTCTCCAGCGATGGTAAATCGAAGACCAGCCACGGTAATCCCGTTTTACCCTAAAAATCCACGTGTCGAAAAAACGAAGGGTAAAAAACTTCCTAGACCCGATTGAGATTCGAATAGCCTTTTTTGTGCATTAAGCAATCCATTGACGGCTCAATGCTGTCAGAGCCGTAGAACTCACTAAGGCCTTCGTTTTGACAGGTTATGGCTCCCGTAATTCTAAACGAGCCAGAAGTTATGGTCGTCCGAATAATCGATATCTACATGGTGCAACATCCACGGTGCAAGGTGCAACATCCATTCGAAATGGCGAAACAGCATCGTATGACATTTTGAAATGCATGCATGGATTTGAAATGGAACAGTACCATGGTGCACCACTCTCCAGCGATGGTAAATCGAAGACCAGCCACGGTAATCCCGTTTTACCGTAAAAATCCACGTGTCGAAAAAACGAAGGGTAAAAAACTTCCGAGACCCGATTGAGATTCGGATAGTCCTTTTGGGCCATTATACAATCCATTGAGGCTGAAAGCTGTCAGAGCCATGGAACTCACTAAAGCCTTTGTTTTGACAGGTTATGGCTCCCGTAAATCTAAACGTGCCAGAAGTTATGGCCGTCCGAATAATCGATATCTACAGGGTGCAACATACACGGTGCATGGTGCAACATCCGTCCGAAATGGTGAAACAGTGTTGTACGACTTTTTGAAATGCGTGCAAGGATTCGAAACAGAACGGTACCATGGGGCACCACTCACCAACGATGGTAAATCGAAGACCAGCCATGGTAATCCCGTTTTACCGTAAAAATCCACGTGCCGAAAAAACGAAGGGTAAAAAACTTCCTAGACCCGATTGAGATTCGGATAGTCATTTTTGGGCATTAATCAATCCATTGACGGCTGAAAGCATTCAGAGCCGTAGAACTCACTGAGGCTTCGTTTTGACAGGTTATGGCTCCCGTAACTCTAAACGAGCCAGAAGTTATGGTCGTCCGAATGATCGATATCTACAGGGTGCAACATCCACGGTGCAAGGTGCAACATCCGTCCGAAATGGCAAAACAGTGTCGTACGACTTTTTGAAATGCGTGCATGGATTTGAAATGTAACAGTACCATGGTACACCACTCTCCAGCGATGGTAAATCGAAGACCAGCCACGGTAATCCCGTTTTACCCTAAAAATCCACGTGTCGAAAAAACGAAGGGTAAAAAACTTCCTAGACCCGATTGAGATTCGGATAGTCTTTTTTGGGCATTAAACAATTCATTGATGGCTGAAAGCTATCAGAGCCGTAGAACTAAATAAGGCCTAGGTTTTGACAGGTTATGGCTCCCGTAACTCTAAACGAGCCAGAAGTTATGACCGTCCGAATAATCAATATCTACAGGGTGCAACATCCACGGTGCAAGGTGCAACATCCGTCCGAAATGGCGAAACAGCGTCGTACGACTTTTTGAAATGCGCGTATGGATTTGAAACGGAACGGTACCATGGTGCACCACTCTCCAGCGATGGTAAATCGAAGACCAGCCACGGTAATCCCGTTTTACCGTAAAAATCCACGTGTCGAAAAAACGAAGGGTAAAAAACTTCCGAGACCCGACTGAGATTCGGATAGTCTTTTTTGGGCATTGTACAATCCATTGACGGCTGAAAGCGATTAGAGCCGTAGAACTCACTAAGGCCTTCGTTTTGACGGGTAATGGCTCCCTTAACTCTAAACGAGCCAGAAGTTATGGCCATCCGAATAATCGATATCTACATGGTGCAACATCCACGGTGCAAGGTGCAACATCCGTCCGAAATGGCGAAACAGTGTCGTACGACTTTTTGAAATGCGTGCATGGATTTGAAACGAAACGGTACCATGGTGCACCACTCTCCAGCGATGGTAAATCGAAGACCAACAACGGTAATCCCGTTTTACCGTAAAAATCCACCTGTCGAAAAAACGAAGGGTAAAAAACTTCCGAGACCCGATTGAGATTCGGATAGTCTTTTTTGGGCATTATACAATCCATTGACGGCTGAAAGCTGTCAGAGCCGTAGAACTCATTGAGGCCTTCGGTTTGACTGTTATGGCTCCCTTGACTCCAAACGAGCCAAAAGTTATGGCCGTCCGAATAATCGATATTTACATGGTGCAACATCCACGGTGCAAGGTGCAACATCCGTCCGAAATGGCGAAACAGTGTCGTACGACTTTTTGAAATGCGTGCATGGATTTGAAACGGAATGGTACCACGGTGCACCACTCTCCAGTGATGGTAAATCGAAGACCAGCTACGGTAATCCCGTTTTACCTAAAAATCCACGTGTCGAAAAAACGAGGGGTAAAAAACTTCCTTGACCCGATTGAGATTCAGATAGTCTTTTTTGGCCATTAAACAATCCATTGACGGCTGAAAGCTGTCAGACCCGTAGAACTCACTGAGGCCTTCGTTTTGACAGGTTATGGCTCCCGTAACTCCAAACGAGCCAGAAGTTATGGCCGTCCGAATAATCGATATCTACAGGGTGCAACATCCACGGTGCAAGGTGCAACATCTGTTCGAAATGGCGAAACAGTGTCGTACGACTTTTTGAAATGCGTGCATGGATTTGAAACGGAACGGTACCATGGTGCATCACTCTCCAGCGATGGTAAATCGAAGACCAGCAACAGTAATCCCGTTTTTCCTTAAAAACCACGTGTCGAAAAAACGAAGGGTAAAAAACTTCCGAGACCCGATTGAGTTTCGGATAGTCTTTTTTGGGCATTATACAATACATTGACGGCTGAAAGCGGTCAAGGCCGTACAATTCACTGGGGCCTTCATTTTGACTGATTATGCCTCCCGTAACTCTAAATGAGCCAGAATTTATGGCCGTCCAAATAATCGATATCTACAGGGTGCAACATCCACGGTGCAAGATGCAACATCCGTCCGAAATGGCAAAACAACGTCGTACGACTTTTTGAAATGCGCGCATGGATTTGAAAAGGAATGGTACCATGGTGCACCACTCTCCAGCGATGGTAAATCGAAGACCAGCCACGGTAATCCAGTTTTACCGTAAAAATTCACGTGTCGAAAAAACGAAGGGTAAAAAACTTCCGAGACCCGATTGAGATTCGGATAGTCTTTTTTGGTCATTATCCAATCCATTGACGGCTGAAGGCTATCAAAGCCGTAGAACTCACTGAGGCCTTCGTTTTGACTGGTTATGGCTCCCGTAACTCTAAACGAGCCAGAAGTTATGGCCGTCCGAATAATCGATATCTACAGGGTGCAACATCCACGGTGCAAGGTGCAACATCCGTCCGAAATGGTGAAACAGTGTCGTACGACTTTTTGAAATGCGTGCAAGGATTTGAATCGGAACGGTAACATGGGGCACCACTCTCCAGAGATGGTAAATCGAAGACCAGCCACGATAATCCCGTTTTACCGTAAAAATCCACGTGTCGAAAAAACGAAGGGTAAAAAACTTCCTAAACCCGATTGAGATTCGGATGGTCATTTTTGGGCATTAAATAATCCATTGACGGCTGAAAGCATTCAGAGCCGTAGAACTCACTGAGGCCTTCATTTTGACAGGTTATGGCTTCCGTAACTCTAAATGATCCAGAAGTTATGGCCGTCCGAATAATCGATATCTGCAGGGTGCAACATCCACGACGCAAGGTGCAACATCCGTCCGAAATGGCGAAACTGTGTCGTACGACTTTTTGAAATGCGTGCATGGATTTGAAACGGAACAGTACCATGGTGCACCACTCTCCAGCGATGGTAAATCGAAGACCAGCCACGGCAATCCCGTTTTACCGTAAAAATCCACGTGTCGAAAAAACGAAGGGTAAAAAACTTGCTATACCCGATTGAGATTCGGATAGCCTTTTTTGTGCATTAAGCAATCATTGACGGCTCAAAGCTGTCAGCGCCGTAGAACTCGCTGAGGCCTTCGTTTTGACAGGTTGTGGCTCCCGTAACTCAAAACGAACCAGAAGTTATGGTCGTCCGAATAATCGATATCTACATGGTGCAACATCCATGGTGCAAGGTGCAACATCCATTCGAAATGGCGAAACAGCGTCGTACGACTTTTTGAAATGCGTGTGTGGATTTGAAACAGAACGGTACCATGGTGCACCACTCTCCAGCGATTGTAAATCGAAGACCAGCTACGGTAATCCCGTTTTATCGTAAAAATCCACGTGTCGAAAAAACGAAGGGTAAAAAACTTCATAGACCCGATTGAGATTCAGATGGTCTTTTTTGGGCATTAAACAATTCATTGACGGCTTAAAGCCGTCAAAGCCGTAGAACTCACTAAGGCCTTCGTTTTGACAGGTTATGGCTCATGCAAATCTAAACGAGCCAGAAGTTATGACCGTCCGAATAATCGATATCTACAGGGTGCAACATCCACGGTGCAAGGTGCAACATCCGTCCGAAATGGCGAAACAGCGTCGTACGACTTTTTGGAATGCGCGCATGGATTTGAAACAGAACGGTACCATGGAGCACCACTCTCCAGCGATGGTAAATCGAAGACCAGCCACGGTAATCCAGTTTTACCATAAAAATCCACTTGTCGAAAAAACGAAGGGTAAAAAACTTCCGAGACCCGATTGAGATTCGGATAGTCTTTTTTGGGCATTGTACAATCCATTGATGGCTGAAAGCGGTCTGAGCTGTAGAAATCACTAAGGCCTTCGTTTTGACTGGTTATGGCTCCCTTAATTCTAAACGAGCCAGAAGTTATGGCCGTCCGAATAATCAATATCTACATGGAGCAACATCCACGGTGCAAGGTGCAACATGTGTCCGAAATGGCGAAACAGTGTCGTACGACTTTTTGAAATGCGTGCATGGATTTGAAACGGAACGGTACAATGGTGCACCACTCTCCAGCGATGGTAAACGAAGACCAGCCACGGTAATCCGGTTTTACCGTAAAAATCAACGTGTGGAAACGAAGGGTAAAAAACTTCCTAGACCCGATTGAGATTCAGATAGTCATTTTTTGGGCATTAAATAATCCATTGACAGCTGAAAGCATTCAGAGCCGTAGAACACACTAAGGCCTTCATTTTGGCAGGTTATGGCTCCCGTAACACTAAATGAGCCAGAAGTTATGGCCGTCCGAATAATCGATATCTACAGGGTGCAACATGCACGACGCAAGGTGCAACATCCGTCCGAAATGGCGAAACAGTTTCATACGACTTTTTGAAATGCGTGCATGGATTTGAAACGTAACAGTACCATGGTGCACCACTCTCCAGCGATGGTAAATCGAAGACCAGCCACGGTAATCCCATTTTACCGTAAAAATCCACGTGTCGAAAAAACGAAGGGTAAAAAACTTCCTAGACCCGATTGAGATTCGGATAGCCTTTTTTGTGCATTAAGCAATCCATTGATGGCTCAAAGCTGTCAGAGTCGTAGAACTCACTGAGGCCTTCGTTTTGACAGGTTATGGCTCCCGTAACTCTAAACGAGGCAGAAGTTATGGTCGTCCGAATAATCGATATCTACATGGTGCAACATCCATGATGCAAGGTGCAACATCCATTCGAAATGGCGAAACAGCATCGTACGACTTTTTGAAATGCGTGCATGGATTTGAAATTGAACAGTACCATGGTGCACCACTCTCCAGCGATGGTAAATCGAAGACCAGCCACAGTAATCCCCTTTTACCGTAAAAATCCACGTGTCGAAAAAACGAAGGGTAAAAAACTTCCGAGACCCGATTGATATTCGGATAGTCTTTTTGGGCCATTATACAATCCATTGAGGCTGAAAGCTGTCAAAGCTATAGAACTCACTAAAGACTTCGTTTTGACAGGTTATGGCTCCCGTAACTCTAAACGAGCCAGAAGTAATGGCCGTCCGAATAATCGATATCTACAGGGTGCAACATCCACGGTGCATGGTGCAACATCCGTCCGAAATGGCGAAACAGTGTCGCACGACTTTTTGAAATGCGTGCGAGGATTCGAAACGGAACGGTACCATGAGGCACCACTCAACAGCGATGGTAAATCGAAGAGCTGCCACGGTAATCCCGTTTTACTATACAAATCCACGTGTCGAAAAAACGAAGGGTAAAAAACATCCTAGACCCGATTGAGATTCGGATAGTCATTTTTGGGCATTAATCAATCCATTGACGGCTGAAAGCATTCAGAGCCGTAGAACTCACTGAGGCTTCGTTTTGACAGGTTATGGCTCCCGTAACTCTGAACGAGCCAGAAGTTATGGCCGTCCGAATGATCGATATCTACAGGGTGCAACATCCATGGTGCAAGGTACAACATCCGTCCGAAATGGCAAAACAGTGTCGTACGACTTTTTGAAATGCGTGCGTGGATTTGAAACGGAACGGTACCATGGTGCACCACTCTCCAGTGATGGTAAATCGAAGACCAGCCACGGTAATCCCATTTTACCGTAAAAATCCACGTGTCGAAAAAACGAAGGGTAAAAAATTTCCGAGACCCGATTGAGATTCGGGTAGTCTTTTTGGGCCATTATACAATCCATTGAGGCTGAAAGCTGTCAGAGCTATAGAACTCACTAAATCCTTCGTTTTGACAGGTTATGGCTCCCGTAACTCTAAACGAGCCAGAAGTTATGGCCGTCCGAATAATCAATATCTACAGGGTGCAACATCCACGGTGCATGGTGCAACATCCGTCCGAAATGGCGAAACAGTGTCGTACGACTTTTTGAAATGCGTGCAAGGATTCGAAACGGAACGGTACCAAGGGGCACCACTCACCAGCGATGGTAAATCGAAGACCAGCCACGGTAATCCCGTTTTACCGTAAAAATCCACGTGTCGAAAAAACGAAGGATAAAAAACTTCCTAGACCCGATTGAGATTCGGATAGTCATTTTTGGGCATTAATCAATCCATTGAAGGCTGAAAGCATTCAGAGCCATAGAACTCACTGAGGCTTGGTTTTGACAGGTTATGGCTCCCGTAACTCTAAACGAGCCAGAAGTTATAGCCGTCCGAATGATCGATATCTACAGTGTGCAACATCCATGGTGCAAGGTGCAACATCCGTCCGAAATGGCAAAACAGTGTCGTACGACTTTTTGAAATGCGTGCATGGATTTGAAACGGAACGGTACCATGGTGCACCACTCTCCCGCGATGGTAAATCGAAGACCAGCCACGGTAATCCCGTTTTACCGTAAAAATCCACGTGTCGAAAAAACGAAGGGTAAAAAACTTCTTAGACCCGATTGAGATTCGGATAGTCTGTTTTGGGCATTAAACAATTCATTGACGGCTGAAAGCTATCAGAGCCGTAGAACTAACTAAGGCCTTCGTTTTGACAGGTTATGGCTCCCGTAACTCTAAATGAGCCAGAAGTTATGACCGTCCGAATAATCGATATCTATAGGGTGCAACATCCACGGTGCAAGGTGCAACATCCGTCCGAAATGGCAAAACAGCGTCGTAAGACTTTTTGAAATGCGCGCATGGATTTGAAACGGAACGGTACCATGGTGTACCACTCTCCAGCGATGGTAAATCGAAGACGAGCCACGGTAATCCCGTTTTACCGTAAAAATCCACGTGTCGGAAAAACAAAGGGTAAAAAACTTCCGAGACCCGACTGAGATTCAGGTAGTCTTTTTTGGGCATTGTACAACCCATTGACGGCTGAAAGCGGTCAGAGCCGTAGAACTCACTGAGGCCTTCATTTTGACTGATTATGGCTCCCTTAACTCTAAACGAGCCAGAAGTTATGGCCGTCCGAATAATCGATATCTACATGGTGCAACATCCACGGTGGAAGGTGCAACATCCGTCCGAAATGGGGAAACAGTTTCGTACGACGTTTTGAAATGCGTGCATGGATTTGAAACGAAACGGTACCATGGTGCACCACTCTCCAGCGATGGTAAATCGAAGACCAGCCACGGTAATCTCGTTTTACCGTAAAAATCCACGTGCCGAAAAAACGAAGGGTAAAAAACTTCCTAGACCCGATTGAGATTCGGATAGTGTTTTTTGGGCATTAAACAATCCATTGACGGCTGAAAGCCGTCAAAGCACTAGAAGTCATTGAGGCCTTCGTTTTGACTAGTTATGGCTCCCGTAACTCTAAACGAGCCAGAAGTTCTGGCCGTCCGAATAATCGATATCTACAGGGTGCAACATCCACGGTGCAAGGTGCAACGTCCGTCCGAAATGGCGAAACAGTGTCTTACGACTTTTTGAAATGCGTGCATGGATTTGAAACGGAACGGTACAATGCTGCACCACTCTCCAGCGTTTATAAATCGAAGACCAGCAACAGTAATCCCGTTTTACCGTAAAAATCCACCTGTCGAAAAATCGAAGGGTAAAAAACTTCCGAGGCCCGATTGAGATTCGGATAGTCTTTTTTGGGCATTGTACAATCCATTGACGGCTGAAAGCTATCAGAGCCGTAGAACTCACTGAGGCCTTCGTTTTGACTGTTATGGCTCCCTTGACTCTAAACAAGCCAGAAGTTATGGCCGTCCGAATAATCGATATCTACATGGTGCAACATCCAAGGTGCAAGGTGCAACATCCGTCCGAAATGGCGAAACAGTGTCGTACGACTTTTTGAAATGCGTGCAAGGATTTGAAATGGAACGGTACCATGGTGCACCACTCTCCAGCGATGGTAAATGAAGACCAGCCACGGTAATCCCGTTTTACCGTAAAAATCCACGTGTCGAAAAAACGAAGGGTAAAAAACTTCCTAGACCCAATTGAGATTCGGATAGTCTTTTTTGGGCATTAAACAATCCATTGACGGCTAAAAGTTGTCAGACCCGTAGAACTCACTGAGGCCTTCGTTTTGACAGGTTATGGCTCCCGTAACTCCAAACGAGCCAGAAGTTATGGCCATCCGAATAATCGATATCTATAGGGTGCAACATCCATGGTGCAAGGTGCAACATCCGTCCGAAATGGCGAAACAGTGTCGTACGACTTTTTGAAATGCGTGCATGGATTTGAAAAGGAATGGTACCATGGTGCACCACTCTCCAGCGATGGTAAATCGAAGACCAGCCACGGTAATCCCGTTTTACCGTAAAAATCCACGTGTCGAAAAAACGAAGGGTAAAAAACTTCCTAGACCCGATTGAGATTCGGATAGCCTTTTTTGTGCATTAAGCATTCCATTGATGGCTCAAAGCTGTCAGAGCAGTAGAACTCACTGAGGCCTTCGTTTTGACAGGTTATGGCTCCCGTAACTCTAAACGAGCCAGAAGTTATGGTCGTCCGAATAATCGATATCTATAGGGTGCAACATCCACGGTGCAAGGTGCAACATCCATTCGAAATGGCGAAACAGCGTCATACGACTTTTTGAAATGCGTGCATGGATTTGAAATAGAACGGTACCATGGTGCACCACTTCCAGCGATGTAAATCGAAGACCAGCCACGGTAATCCCGTTTTGCCGTAAAAATCCACGTGTCGAAAAAACGAAGGGTAAAAAACTTCTGAGACCCGATTGAGATTCGGATAGTGTTTTTTGGGCATTATACACTCCATTGACGGCTGAAAGTTGTCAGAGCCGTAGAACTCACTAAAGCCTTCGTTTTGACAGGTTATGGCTCCCGTAACTCTAAACGAGCCAGAAGTTATGGCCTTCCGAATAATCGATATCTACAGGGTTCAACATCCACGGTGCATGGTGCAACATCCGTCCGAAATGGCGAAACAGTGTCGTACGACTTTTTGAAATGCGTGCAAAAATTTGAAACGGAACGGTTCCATGGGGCACCACTCTCCAGCGACGGTAAATCGAAGACCAGCCACGGTAATCCCGTTTTACCGTAAGAATCCACGTGTCGAAAAAACGAAGGGTAAAAAACTTCCTAGACCTGATTGAGATTCAGATAGTCTTTTTTGGGCATTAAGCAATCCATTGACGGCTGAAAGCTGTCATAGACGTAGAACTCACTGAGGCTTTCATTTTGACTGGTTATGGCTCCCGTAACTCTAAACGAGCCCGAAGTTATGACCGTCCGAATAACCGATATATACAGGGTGCAACATCCACGGTGCAAGGTGCAACATCCGTCCGAAATGGCGAAACAGTGTCGTACGACTTTTTGAAATGCGTGAATGGATTTGAAACGGAACGGTACCATGGTGCACCACTCTCCAGCGATGGTAAATCGAAGACCAGCCACGGTAATCCCGTTTTACCGTAAAAATCCACGTGTCGAAAAAACGAAGGGTAAAAAACTTCTGAGTCCCGATTGAGATTCGGATAGTGTTTTTTGGGCATTATGCACTCCATTGACAGCTGAAAGCTGTCAGAGCCGTAGAACTCACTTATGCCTTCGTTTTGACAGGTTATGGCTCCCGTACCTCTAAACGAGCCAGAAGTTATGGCTGTCCGAATAATCGATATCTACAGGGTGCAACATCCACGGTGCATGGTGCAACATCCGTCCGAAATGGCGAAACAGTGTCGTACGACTTTTTGAAATGCGTTCAAGGATTTGATTCGGAACGGTACCATGGGGCACCACTCTCCAGCGATGGTAAATCGAAGACCAGCCACGATAATCCTGTTTTACCGTAAAAATCTACATGTCGAAAAAACGAAGGGTAAAAAACTTCCTATACCCGATTGAGATTCGGATAGTCATTTTTGGGCATTAATCAATCCATTGACGGCTGAAAGCATTCAGAGCCGTAGAACTCACTGAGGCCTTCGTTTTGACAGGTTACGGCTCCGGTAACTCTAAACGAGCCAGAAGTTATGGCCGTCCGAATGATCGATATCTACAGGGTGCAACATCCACGGTGCAAGGTGCAACATCCGTCCGTAATGGCGAAACAGTGCCGTACGAATTTTTCAAATGCGTGCATGGATTTGAAGCGGAACGGTACCATGGTGCACCACTCTCCAGCGTTGGTAGATCGAAGACCAGCCACGGTAATCCCGTTTTACCGTAAAAATCCACTTGTCGAAAAAACGAAGGGTAAAAAACTTCCTAGACCCGATTGAGATTCGGATAGTCTTTTTTGGGCATTAAACAATTCATTGACGGATGAAAGCTATCAGAGCCGTAGAACTAACTAAGGCCTTCGTTTTGACAGGTTGTGCCTCCCGTAACTCTAAACGAGCCAGAAGTTATGACAGTCCGAATAATCGATATCTACAGGGTGCAACATCCACGGTGCAAGGTGCAACATCCATCCGAAATGGCGAAACAAAGTCGTACGACTTTTTGAAATGCACGCATGGATATGAAACGGAACGGTACAATGGTGCACCACTCTCCAACGATGGTAAATCGAAGACCAGCCACGGTAATCCAGTTTTACCATAAAAATCCACGTGTCGAAAAAACGAAGGGTAAAAAACTTCTGAGACGCGACTGAGATTCGGATAGTCTTTTTTGGGCATTGTACAATCCATTAACAGCTGAAAGCGGTTAGAGCCGTAGAACTCACTGAGGCCTTCGTTTTGACTGGTTATGGCTCCCTTAACTCTAAACGAGCTAGAAGTTATGGCCGTCCGAATAATCGATATCTACATGGTGCAACATCCACGGTGCAAGGTGCAACATCCGTTCGAAATGGCGAAACAGTGTCGTACCACTTTTTGAAATGCATGCATGGATTTGAAATGGAACGGTACCATAGTGCACCACTCTCCAATGATGGAAAATAAAAGACCATCCACGGTAATCCCGTTTTACCGTAAAAATCCACGTGTTGAAAAAACGAAGGGTAAAAAACTTCCTAGACCCGATTGAGATTCGGATAGTCTTTTTTGGGCATTAAATAATCCATTTACGGCTGAAAGCTGTCCAAGCCATAGAACTCACTAAGGCCTTCGTTTTGACAGGTTATGGCTCCCGTAACTCTAAACGAGCCAGAAGTTATGGCCGTCCGAATAATCGATATCTATAGGGTGCAACATCCATGGTGCATGGTGCAACATCCCTCCGAAATGGTGAAACAGTGTGGTACGACTTTTTGAAATGCGTTCATGGATTTGAAACGGAACGGTACCATAGGGCACCACTCTCCAGGGATGGTAAATCGAAGACCAGCAACGGTAATCCCGTTTTGCCGTAAAAATCCACGTGTCAAAAAAACGAAGGGTAAAAAACTTCCTAGACCAGATTGAGATTCGGATAGTCTTTTTTGGGCATTAAACAATTCATTGACGGCTGAAAGCTGTCAGAGCCGTAGAACTCACCGAGGCCTTCGTTTTGACAGGTTATGGATCCCTCAACTCTAAACGAGCCAGAAGTTATGACCGTTTGAATGATTGATATCTACAGGGTGCAACATCCACAGTGCAAGGTGCAACATCCGTCTGAAATGGCGAAACAGTGTCGTACGACTTTTTGAAATGCGTGCATGGATTTGAAACGGAAAGGTACCATGGTGCACCACTCTCCAGCGATGGTAAATCAAAGACCAGCCACGGTAATCCATTTTTACCGTAAAAATCCACGTGTCGAAAAAACGAAGGGTAAAAAACTTCCGAGACCCGATTGAGATTCGGATAGTCTTTTTAGGCATTTACAATCCATTGACGGCTGAAAGCTGTCAGAGTCGTAGAACTCACTGAGGCCTTCGTATTGACTGTTATGTCTCCCTTGACTCTAAACGAGCCAGAAGTTATGGCCGTCCGAATAATCAATATCTACATGGTGCAACATCCACGGTGCAAGGTGCAACATCCGTCCGAAATGGCGAAACAGTGTCGTACGACTTTTTGAAATGCGTGCATGAATTTGAAACGGAACGGTACCATGGTGCACCACTCTCCAGTGATGGTAAATCGAAGACCAGCTACGGTAATCCCGTTTTACCTAAAAATCCACGTGTCGAAAAAACGAAGGGTAAAAAACTTCCTAGACCCAATGGTGATTCTGATAGTCTTTTTTGGGAATTAAACAATCCATTGACGGCTGAAAGCTGTAAGAGCCATAGAACTCACTAAGGCCTTCGTTTTGACAGGCTATGGCTCCCGTAACTCTAAACGAGCCAGAAGTTATGGCCGTCCAAATAATCAATATCTACAGGGTGCAACATCCACGGTGCAAGGTGCAACATCAGTCCGAAATGGCGAAATAGTGTCGTACGACTTTTTGAAATGCGTGCATGAATTTGAAATGGAACGGTACCATGGTGCACCACTCTCCAGCGATGGTAAATCGAAGACCAGCCATGGTAATCCCGTTTTACCGTAAAAATCCACGTGTCGAAAAAACGAAGGGTAAAAAACTTCAGAGACCCAATTGATATTCGGATAGTCTTTTTTGGGCATTATACAATCCATTGACAGCTGAAAGCCGTCAGAGCCGTAGAACTCACTGAGGCCTTCGTTTTGACTAGTTATGGCTCTCTAAACTCTAAACGAGCAAGAAGTTATGGTCGTCCGAATAATCGATATCTACAGGGTGCAACATCCACGGAGCAAGGTGCAACATCCGTCTGAAATGGCGAAACAGCATCGTACGACTTTTTTGAAATGCGTGCATGGATTTGAAACGGAATGGTACCATGGTACTCCACTCTCCAGCGATGCTAAATCGAAGACCATCCACGGTAATCCCGTTTAACCGTAAAAATCCACGTGTCGAAAAATCGAAGGGTAAAAAACTTCCGAGACCCGATTGAGATTCGGATAGTCATTTTCGGGCATTATACAATCCATTGACGGCTGAAAGCTGTAGGAGACGTAGAACTCACTGAGGCCTTCGTTTTGACAGGTTATGGCTCCCATAACTCTAAATGAGCTAGAAGTTATGGCCGTCCGAATAATCGATATCTACAGGGTGCAACATCCACGGTGCAAGGTGCAACATCTGTCCGAAATGGCGAGACCGTGTCGTACGACTTTTTGAAATGCGTGCATGGATTTGAAACGGAACGGTATCTTGGTGCACCACTTTCCAACGATGGTAAATCGAAGACCAGCCACGGTAATCCCGTTTTACCGTAAAAATCCACGTGTCGAAAAAACGAAGGGTAAAAATCTTCGTAGACCCGATTGAGATTCGGATAGTCTTTTTTGGGCATTAAACAATTCATTGACGGCTGAAAGCTGTCAGAACCGTAGAACTAACTAAGGCCTTCGTTTTGACAGGTTATGGCTCCCGTAACTCTAAACGATCCAGAAGTTATGACAGTCCGAATAATCGATATCTACAGGGTGCAACATCCACGGTGCAAGGTGCAACATTCGTCCGAAATGGCGAAACAACGCCGTACGACTTTTTGAAATGTGCGCATGGATTTGAAACGGAATGTTACCATGGTGCACCACTCTCCAGCGATGGTAAATCGAAGACCAGCCACGGTAATCCAGTTTTACCATAAAAATCCACGTGTCGAAAAAACGAAGGTTAAAAAACTTGCGAGACCCGACTGAGATTCGGACGGTCTTTTTTGGGCATTGTACAATCCATTAACAGCTGAAAGCGGTTAGAGCCGTAGAACTCACCGAGGCCTTTGTTTTGACTGGTTATGGCTCCCTTAACTCTAAACGAGCCAGAAGTTATGGCCGTTCGAATAATCGATATCTACATGGTGCAACATCCATGCAAGGTGCAACATCCGTCCGAAATGGCGAAACAGTGTCGTACGACTTTTTGAAATGCGTGCATGGATTTGAAACGGAACGGTACCATAGTGCACCACTCTCCAGTGATGGTAAATCAAAGACCAGCCACGGTAATCCCGTTTTATCGTAAAAATCCACGTGTCGAAAAAACGAAGGGTAAAAAACTTCCTAGACCCGATTGAGATTCGGATAGTCTTTATTGGGCATTAAACAATCCATTGACGGTTGGAAGCTGTCAAAGCCGTAGAACTCACTGAGGCCTTCGTTTTGACTAGTTATGGCTCCTGTAACTCTAAACGAGCCAGAAGTTATGGCCGTCCGAATAATCGATATCTATAGGGTGCAACATCCACGGTGCAAGGTGCAACATCCGTCCGAAATGGCGAAATAGTGTCGTACGACTTTTTGAAATGCGTGCATGGATTTGAAACGGAACGGTACCATGGGGCACCACTCTCCAGCGATGGTAAATCGAAGACCAGCCACGGTAATCCCGTTTTACCGTAAAAATCCACGTGTCGAAAAAACGAAGGGTAAAAAACTTCCTAGACCCGATTGAGATTCAGATAGTCATTTTTGGGCATTAATCAATCATTGACGGCTGAAAGCTGTCAGAGCCGTAGAACTCACTGAGGCCTTCGTTTTGACAGGTTACGGCTCCCGTAACTCTAAACGAGCCAGAAGTTATGGCCGTTCGAATGATCGATATCTACAGGGTGCAACATCCACGGTGCAAGGTGCAACATCCGTCCGAAATGGCGAAACAGTGTCGTACGACTTTTTGAAATGCGTGCATGGATTTCAAACGGAACGGTACCATGGTGCACCACCCTCCAGCGATGGTAAATCGAAGGCCAGCCACGGTAATCCCGTTTTACCGTAAAAATCCACGTGTCGAAAAAACGAAGGGTAAAAAACTTCCGAGACCCGATTGATATTCGAATAGTCTTTTTTGGGCATTATACAATCCATTGACGGCTGAAAGCTGTCAGAGCCGTAGAACTCACTGAGGCCTTCGTTTTGACTGGTTTTGGCTCTCTTAACTCTAAACGAGCCAGAAGTTATGGTCGTCCGAATAATCGATATCTACAGGGTGCAACATCCACGGAGAAGGTGCAACATCCGTCTGAAATGGCGAAACAGCGTCGTACGACTTTTTCGAAATGCGTGCATGGATTTGAAACGGAATGGTACCATGGTACGCCACTCTCCAGCGATGGTAAATCGAAGACCAGCCACGGTAATCCCGTTTTACCGTAAAAATCCACGTGTCGAAAAAACGAAGGGTAAAAAACATCCTAGACCCAATTGAGATTCGGATAGTCATTTTTGGGCGTTAAACAATCCATTGATGGCTGAAAGCATCCAGAGCCGTAGAACTCACTGAGGCCTTCGTTTTGACAGGTTATGGCTCCCGTAACTCTAAATGAGCTAGAAGTTATGGCCGTCCGAATAATCGATATCTACAGGGTGCAACATCCACGGTGCAAGGTGCAACATCCGTCCGAAATGGCGAAACGGTGTCGTACGACTTTTTGAAAAGCGTGCATGGATTTGAAACAGAACGGTACCATGGTGCACCACTCTCCAACGATGGTAAATTGAAGACCATGCACGGTAATCTCGTTTTACCGTAAAAATCCACGTGTCGAAAAAACGAAGGGTAAAAAACTTCCTAGACACGATTGAGATTCGGATAGTCTTTTTTGGGCATTAAACAATCCGTTGATGGCTAAAAGCTGTCAGAGCCGTAGAACTCACTAAGGCCTTCGTTTTGATAGGTTATGGCTCTCGTAACTCTAAACGAGCCAGAAGTTATGGCCGTCCGAATAATCGATATCTACAGGGTGCAACATCCACGGTGCAAGGTGCAACATCCGTCCGAAATGGCAAAACAGTGTCGTACGACTTTTTGAAATGCGTGCAAAGATTTGAAACGGAACGGTACCATGGTGCACCACTCTCCAGCGATGGTAAATCGAAGACCAGCCACGGCAATCCGGTTTTACCGTAAAAATCCACGTGTCAAAAAAACGAAGGGTAAAAACTTCCGAGACCCGATTGAGATTCGGATAGTCTTTTTTGGGCATTTTACAATCAATTAACGGCAGAAAGCCATCAGAGCCGTAGAACTCACTGAGACCTTCGTTTTGACAGGTTATGGCTCACTTAACTCTAAACGAGCCAGAAGTTATGGCTGTCCGAATAATCGTTATCTACATGGTGCAACATCCACGGTGCAAGGTGCAACATCCGTCCGAAATGGCGAAACAGCGTCGTATGACTTTTTGAAATGCGTGCATGGATTTGAAATGGAACGGTACCATGGTGCACCACTCTCCAGCGATGATAAATCGAAGACCAGCTACGGTAATCCCGTTTTACCTTAAAATCCACGTGTCGAAAAAACGAAGGGTAAAAAACTTTTAGACCCGATGGAGATTCGGATAGTCTTTTTTGGGCATTAAACAATCCATTGACGGCTGAAAGCTGTCGGAACCGTAGAACTCACTGAGGCCTTCGTTTTGACAGGTTATGGCTTCCATAACTCTAAACGAGCCAGAAGTTATGGCCGTCCGAATGGTCGATATCTAGAGGGTGCAATATCCACGGTGCAAGGTGCAACATCCGTCCGAAATGGCGAAACAGTGTCGTATGACTTTTTGAAATGCGTGCATGAATTTGAAACAAAACGGTACCATGGTGCACCACTCTCAAGCGATGGTAAATCGAAGACCAGCCAAGGTAATCTCGTTTTACCATAAAAATCCACTTGTCGAAAAAACGAAGGGTAAAAAACATCCAAGACGCGATTGATATTTGGATAGTCTTTTTTAGGCATTATACAATCCATTGATGGCTGAAAGCTGTCAGAGCCTTAGAACTCACTGAGGCATTCGTTTTGACTGGTTATGGCTCTCTTAACTCTAAACGAGCCAGAAGTTATGGCCGTCCGAATAATCGATATCTACAGGGTGCAACATCCACGGAGCAAGGTGCAACATCCGTCCGAAATGGCGAAACAGCGTCGTACGACTTTTTAAAATGCGTGCATGGATTTCAAACGGAACGGTACCATGGTGCTCCACTCTCCAGCGATGGTAAATCGAAGACCAGCCAAGGTAATCCCGTTTTACCGTAAAAATCCACGTGTCGAAAAATCGAAGGGTAAAAAACTTCCGAGACCCGATTGAGATTCTGATAGTCTTTTTTGGGCATTATACAATCCATTGACGGCTGAAAGATGTCAGAGCCGTAGAACTCACTGAGGCCTTCGTTTTGAATGGTTATGGCTCCCGTAACTCTAAACGATCCAGAAGTTATGGCCTTCCGAATAATCGATATCTACAGGGTGCAACATCCACGGTGCAAGGTGCAACATCCGTCTGAAATGGCGAAACAGTATCGTACGACTTTTTGAAATGTTTGCAAGGATTTGAAACGGAACGGTACCATGGGGAACCACTCTCCAGCGATGGTAAATGGAAGACCAGCCACGGTAATCCCGTTTTACCGTAAAAATCCACGTGTCGAAAAAACGAAGGGTAAAAAACCTCCTGGACCCGATTGAGATTCGGATAGTCATTTTTGGGCATTAAACAATCCATTGATGGCTGAAAGCATCCAGAGCCGTAGAACTCACTAAGGCCTTCGTTTTGACAGGTTATGGCTCCCGTAACTCTAAACGAGCCAGAAGTTATGGCCATCCGAATAATCGATATCTACAGAGTGCAACGTCCACGGTGCAAGGTGCAACATCCGTCCGAAATGGCGAAACAGTGTCGTACGACTTTTTGAAAAGCGTGCATGGATTTGAAACGGAACGGTACCATGGTGTACCACTCTCCAGCGATGGTAAATCGAAGACCATCCACGGTAATCCCATTTTACCGTAGAAATCCACGTGTCGGAAAAAACGAAGGGTAAAAAACTTCGTAGACCCGATTGAGATTCGGATAGTCTTTTTTGGGCATTAAACAATCCATTGATGGCTAAAAGCTTTCAGAGCCGTAGAACCCACTGAGGCCTTCGTTTTGAAAGGTTACGGCTCTTGTAACTCTAAACGAGCCAGAAGTTATGGCTGTCCGAATAATCGATATCTACTGGGTGCAACATCCACGGTGCAAGGTGCAACATCCGTCCGAAATGGCGAAACAGTGTCGTACGACTTTTTGAAATGCGTGCATAGATTTGAAACGGAACGGTACCATGGTGCACCACTCTCCAGTGATGGTAAATCGAAGACCATCCACGGTAATCCCGTTTTACCGTAGAAATCCACGTGTCGAAAAAACGAAGGGTAAAAAACTTCGTAGACCCGATTGAGATTCGGATAGTCTTTTTTGGGCATTAAACAAAACATTGATGGCTAAAAGCTTTCAGAGCCGTAGAACTCACTGAGGCCTTCGTTTTGACAGCTTATGGCTCTCGTAACTCTAAACGAGCCAGAAGTTATGGCCGTCCGAATAATCGATATCTACAGGGTGCAACATCCACGGTGCAAGGTGCAACATCCGTCCGAAATGGCGAAACAGTGTCGTACGACTTTTTGAAATGCGTGCAAAGATTTGAAACGGAACGGTACCATGGTGCACCACTCTCCAGCGATGGTAAATCGAAGACCAGCCACGGTAATCCGGTTTTACCGTAAAAATCCACGTGTCAAAAAAACGAAGGGTAAAAAACTTCCGAGACCCGATTGAGATTTTGATAGTCTTTTTTGGGCATTTTACAATCAATTAATGGCAGAAAGCCGTCAGAGCCGTAGAACTCACTGAGACCTTCGTTTTGACAGGTTATGGCTCACTTAACTCTAAACGAGCCAGAAGTTATGGCTGTCCGAATAATCGTTATCTACATGGTGCAACATCCACGGTGCAAAGTACAACATCCGTCCGAAATGGCGAAACAGCGTCGTATGACTTTTTGAAATGCGTGCATGGATTTGAAACGGAATGGTACCATGGTGCACCACTCTCCAGCGATGGTAAATCGAAGGCCAGCTACGGTAATCCCGTTTTACCTTAAAATCCACAGTGTTGAAAAAACGAAGGGTAAAAAACTTCCTAGACCCGATGGAGATTCGGATAGTCTTTTTTGGGCATTAAACAATCCATTGACGGCTGAAAGCTGTCAGAGCCGTAGAACTCACTGAGGCCTTCGTTTTGACAGGTTATGGCCCCCGTAACTCTAAACGAGCCAGAAGTTATGGTCGTCCGAATAATCGATATCTACAGGGTGCAACATCCACGGTGCAAGGTGCAACATCCGTCCGAAATGGCGAAACAGTGTCGTACGACTTTTTGAAATATGTGCATAGATTTGAAATGGGACAGTACCATGGTGCACCCCTCTCCAGCGATGGTAAATCGAAGACCAGCCACGATAATCCAGTTTTACCGTAAAAATCCACGTGTCGAAAAAACGAAGGGTAAAAAACTTCCGAGACCCGATTGAGATTCGGATAGTCTTTTTTGGGCATTATACAATCCATTGACGGCTGAAAGCTGTTAGAGCCGTAGAACTCACCGAGGCCTTCGTTTTGACTGGTTATGGCTCCCGTAACTCTAAACGAGCCAGAAGTTATGGCCGTCCGAATAATCGATATCTATAGGGTGCAACATCCACGGTGCAAGGTGCAACATCCGTCCGAAATGGCGAAATAGTGTCGTACGACTTTTTGAAATGCGTGCATGGATTTGAAACGGAACGGTACCATGGGGCACCACTCTCCAGCGATGGTAAATCGAAGACCAGCCACGGTAATCCCGTTTTACCGTAAAAATCCACGTGTCGAAAAAACGAAGGGTAAAAAACTTCCTAGACCCGATTGAGATTCAGATAGTCATTTTTGGGCATTAATCAATCATTGACGGCTGAAAGCTGTCAGAGCCGTAGAACTCACTGAGGCCTTCGTTTTGACAGGTTACGGCTCCCGTAACTCTAAACGAGCCAGAAGTTATGGCCGTTCGAATGATCGATATCTACAGGGTGCAACATCCACGGTGCAAGGTGCAACATCCGTCCGAAATGGCGAAACAGTGTCGTACGACTTTTTGAAATGCGTGCATGGATTTCAAACGGAACGGTACCATGGTGCACCACCCTCCAGCGATGGTAAATCGAAGGCCAGCCACGGTAATCCCGTTTTACCGTAAAAATCCACGTGTCGAAAAAACGAAGGGTAAAAAACTTCCGAGACCCGATTGATATTCGAATAGTCTTTTTTGGGCATTATACAATCCATTGACGGCTGAAAGCTGTCAGAGCCGTAGAACTCACTGAGGCCTTCGTTTTGACTAGTTTTGGCTCTCTTAACTCTAAACGAGCCAGAAGTTATGGTCGTCCGAATAATCGATATCTACAGGGTGCAACATCCACGGAGAAGGTGCAACATCCGTCTGAAATGGCGAAACAGCGTCGTACGACTTTTTCGAAATGCGTGCATGGATTTGAAACGGAATGGTACCATGGTACGCCACTCTCCAGCGATGGTAAATCGAAGACCAGCCACGGTAATCCCGTTTTACCGTAAAAATCCACGTGTCGAAAAAACGAAGGGTAAAAAACATCCTAGACCCAATTGAGATTCGGATAGTCATTTTTGGGCGTTAAACAATCCATTGATGGCTGAAAGCATCCAGAGCCGTAGAACTCACTGAGGCCTTCGTTTTGACAGGTTATGGCTCCCGTAACTCTAAATGAGCTAGAAGTTATGGCCGTCCGAATAATCGATATCTACAGGGTGCAACATCCACGGTGCAAGGTGCAACATCCGTCCGAAATGGCGAAACGGTGTCGTACGACTTTTTGAAAAGCGTGCATGGATTTGAAACAGAACGGTACCATGGTGCACCACTCTCCAACGATGGTAAATTGAAGACCATGCACAGTAATCCCGTTTTACCGTAAAAATCCACGTGTCGAAAAAACGAAGGGTAAAAAACTTCCTAGACACGATTGAGATTCGGATAGTCTTTTTTGGGCATTAAACAATCCGTTGATGGCTAAAAGCTGTCAGAGCCGTAGAACTCACTAAGGCCTTCGTTTTGATAGGTTATGGCTCTCGTAACTCTAAACGAGCCAGAAGTTATGGCCGTCCGAATAATCGATATCTACAGGGTGCAACATCCACGGTGCAAGGTGCAACATCCGTCCGAAATGGCAAAACAGTGTCGTACGACTTTTTGAAATGCGTGCAAAGATTTGAAACGGAACGGTACCATGGTGCACCACTCTCCAGCGATGGTAAATCGAAGACCAGCCACGGCAATCCGGTTTTACCGTAAAAATCCACGTGTCAAAAAAACGAAGGGTAAAAAACTTCCGAGACCCGATTGAGATTCGGATAGTCTTTTTTGGGCATTTTACAATCAATTAACGGCAGAAAGCCATCAGAGCCGTAGAACTCACTGAGACCTTCGTTTTGACAGGTTATGGCTCACTTAACTCTAAACGAGCCAGAAGTTATGGCTGTCCGAATAATCGTTATCTACATGGTGCAACATCCACGGTGCAAGGTGCAACATCCGTCCGAAATGGCGAAACAGCGTCGTATGACTTTTTGAAATGCGTGCATGGATTTGAAACGGAACGGTACCATGGTGCACCACTCTCCTGCGATGATAAATCGAAGACCAGCTACGGTAATCCCGTTTTACCTTAAAATCCACGTGTCGAAAAAACGAAGGGTAAAAAACTTTTAGACCCGATGGAGATTCGGATAGTCTTTTTTGGGCATTAAACAATCCATTGACGGCTGAAAGCTGTCAGAACCGTAGAACTCACTGAGGCCTTCGTTTTGACAGGTTATGGCTTCCATAACTCTAAACGAGCCAGAAGTTATGGCCGTCCGAATGGTCGATATCTAGAGGGTGCAATATCCACGGTGCAAGGTGCAACATCCGTCCGAAATGGCGAAACAGTGTCGTACGACTTTTTGAAATGCGTGCATGAATTTGAAACGAAACGGTACCATGGTGCACCACTCTCAAGCGATGGTAAATCGAAGACCAGCCAAGGTAATCCCGTTTTACCATAAAAATCCACGTGTCGAAAAAACGAAGGGTAAAAAACATCCAAGACGCGATTGATATTTGGATAGTCTTTTTTAGGCATTATACAATCCATTGATCGCTGAAAGCTGTCAGAGCCTTAGAACTCACTGAGGCATTCGTTTTGACTGGTTATGGCTCTCTTAACTCTAAACGAGCCAGAAGTTATGGCCGTCCGAATAATCGATATCTACAGGGTGCAACATCCACGGAGCAAGGTGCAACATCCGTCCGAAATGGCGAAACAGCGTCGTACGACTTTTTAATATGCGTGCATGGATTTGAAACGGAACGGTACCATGGTGCTCCACTCTCCAGCGATGGTAAATCGAAGACCAGCCAAGGTAATCCCGTTTTACCGAAAAATCCACGTGTCGAAAAATCGAAGGGTAAAAAACTTCCGAGACCCGATTGAGATTCTGATAGTCTTTTTTGGGCATTATACAATCCATTGACGGCTGAAAGATGTCAGAGCCGTAGAACTCACTGAGGCCTTCGTTTTGAATGGTTATGGCTCCCGTAACTCTAAACGATCCAGAAGTTATGGCCTTCCGAATAATCGATATCTACAGGGTGCAACATCCACGGTGCAAGGTGCAACATCCGTCTGAAATGGCGAAACAGTATCGTACGACTTTTTGAAATGTTTGCAAGGATTTGAAACGGAACGGTACCATGGGGAACCACTCTCCAGCGATGGTAAATCGAAGACCAGCCACGGTAATCCCGTTTTACCGTAAAAATCCACGTGTCGAAAAAACGAAGGGTAAAAAACCTCCTAGACCCGATTGAGATTCGGATAGTCATTTTTGGGCATTAAACAATCCATTGATGGCTGAAAGCATCCAGAGCCGTAGAACTCACTAAGGCCTTCGTTTTGACAGGTTATGGCTCCCGTAACTCTAAACGAGCCAAAAGTTATGGCCATCCGAATAATCGATATCTACAGGGTGCAACGTCCACGGTGCAAGGTGCAACATCCGTCCGAAATGGCGAAACAGTGTCGTACGACTTTTTGAAAAGCGTGCATGGATTTGAAACGGAACGGTACCATGGTGTACCACTCTCCAGCGATGGTAAATCGAAGACCATCCACGGTAATCCCATTTTACCGTAGAAATCCACGTGTCGAAAAAAACGAAGGGTAAAAAACTTCGTAGACCCGATTGAGATTCGGATAGTCTTTTTTGGGCATTAAACAATCCATTGATGGCTAAAAGCTTTCAGAGCCGTAGAACCCACTGAGGCCTTCGTTTTGACAGGTTACGGCTCTTGTAACTCTAAACGAGCCAGAAGTTATGGCTGTCCGAATAATCGATATCTACTGGGTGCAACATCCACGGTGCAAGGTGCAACATCCGTCCGAAATGGCGAAACAGTGTCGTACGACTTTTTGAAATGCGTGCATAGATTTGAAACGGAACTGTACCATGGTGCACCACTCTCCAGTGATGGTAAATCGAAGACCATCCACGGTAATCCCGTTTTACCGTAGAAATCCACGTGTCGAAAAAACGAAGGGTAAAAAACTTCGTAGACCCGATTGAGATTCAGATAGTCTTTTTTGGGCATTAAACAAAACATTGATGGCTAAAAGCTTTCAGAGCCGTAGAACTCACTGAGGCCTTCGTTTTGACAGCTTATGGCTCTCGTAACTCTAAACGAGCCAGAAGTTATGGCCGTCCGAATAATCGATATCTACAGGGTGCAACATCCACGGTGCAAGGTGCAACATCCGTCCGAAATGGCGAAACAGTGTCGTACGACTTTTTGAAATGCGTGCAAAGATTTGAAACGGAACGGTACCATGGTGCACCACTCTCCAGCGATGGTAAATCGAAGACCAGCCACGGTAATCCGGTTTTACCGTAAAAATCCACGTGTCAAAAAAACGAAGGGTAAAAAACTTCCGAGACCCGATTGAGATTCGGATAGTCTTTTTTGGGCATTTTACAATCAATTAACGGCAGAAAGCCGTCAGATCCGTAGAACTCACTGAGTCCTTCGTTTTGACAGGTTATGGCTCACTTAACTCTAAACGAGCCAGAAGTTATGGCTGTCCGAATAATCGTTATCTACATGGTGCAACATCCACGGTGCAAGGTACAACATCCGTCCGAAATGGCGAAACAGCGTCGTATGACTTTTTGAAATGCGTGCATGGATTTGAAACGGAATGGTACCATGGTGCACCACTCTCCAGCGATGGTAAATCGAAGGCCAGCTACGGTAATCCCGTTTTACCTTAAAATCCACAGTGTTGAAAAAACGAAGGGTAAAAAACTTCCTAGACCCGATGGAGATTCGGATAGTCTTTTTTGGGCATTAAACAATCCATTGACGGCTGAAAGCTGTCAGAGCCATAGAACTCACTGAGGCCTTCGTTTTGACAGGTTATGGCCCCCGTAACTCTAAACGAGCCAGAAGTTATGGTCGTCCGAATAATCGATATCTACAGGGTGCAACATCCACGGTGCAAGGTGCAACATCCGTCCGAAATGGCGAAACAGTGTCGTACGACTTTTTGAAATATGTGCATAGATTTGAAATGGAACAGTACCATGGTGCACCCCTCTCCAGCGATGGTAAATCGAAGACCAGCCACGATAATCCAGTTTTACCGTAAAAATCCACGTGTCGAAAAAACGAAGGGTAAAAAACTTCCGAGACCCGATTAAGATTCGGATAGTCTTTTTTGGGCATTATACAATCCATTGACGGCTGAAAGCTGTTAGAGCCGTAGAACTCACTGAGGCCTTCGTTTTGACTGGTTATGGCACCCGTAACTCTAAACGAGCCAGAAGTTATGGTCGTCCGAACAATCGATATCTACAGGGTGCAACATCCACGGTGCAAGGTGCAACATCCGTCCGAAATGGCGGAACAGTGTCGTACGACTTTTTGAAATGCGTGCATGGATTTGAAACGGAACGGTACCATGGTGCACCAATCTCCAGCGATGGTAAATCAAAGACCAGCCACGGTAATCCCGTTTTACCCTTAAAATCCACGTGTCGAAAAAAACGAAGGGTAAAAAACATCCGAGACCCGACTGAGATTCGGATAGTCTTTTTTGGGCATTGTACAATCCATTGATGGCTGAAAGCTGTTAGAGCCGTAGAACTCACTGAGGCCTTCGTTTTGACTGGTTATGGCTCCCGTAACTCTAAACGAGCCAGAAGTTATGGCCGTCCGAATAATCGATATCTACATGGTGCAACATCCACGGTGCAAGGTGCAACATCCGTCCGAAATGGAGAAACAGTGTCGTACGACTTTTTGAAATGCGTGCATTTATTTGAAACGGAACGGTACCATGGTGCACCACTCTCCAGCGATGGTAAATCGAAGACCAGCTACGGTAATCGCGTTTTACCTAAAAATCCACGTGTCGAAAAAACGAAGGTTAAAAAACTTGCGAGACCCGACTGAGATTCGGACAGTCTTTTTTGGGCATTGTACAATCCATTAACAGCTGAAAGCGGTTATAGCCGTAGAACTCACCGAGGCCTTCGTTTTGACTGGTTATGGCTCCCTTAACTCTAAACGAGCCAGAAGTTATGGCCGTCCGAATAATCGATATCTACATGGTGCAACATCCATGCAAGGTGCAACATCCGTCCGAAATGGCGAAACAGTGTCGTACGACTTTTTGAAATGCGTGCATGGATTTGAAACGGAACGGTACCATAGTGCACCACTCTCCAGTGATGGTAAATCAAAGACCAGCCACGGTAATCCCGTTTTATCGTAAAAATCCACGTGTCGAAAAAACGAAGGGTAAAAAACTTCCTAGACCCGATTGAGATTCGGATAGTCTTTATTGGGCATTAAACAATCCATTGACGGTTGGAAGCTGTCAAAGCCGTAGAACTCACTGAGGCCTTCGTTTTGACTGGTTATGGCTCCCGTAACTCTAAACGAGCCAGAAGTTATGGCCGTCCGAATAATCGATATCTATAGGGTGCAACATCCACGGTGCAAGGTGCAACATCCGTCCGAAATGGCGAAATAGTGTCGTACGACTTTTTGAAATGCGTGCATGGATTTGAAACGGAACGGTACCATGGGGCACCACTCTCCAGCGATGGTAAATCGAAGACCAGCCACGGTAATCCCCTTTTACCGTAAAAATCCACGTGTCGAAAAAACGAAGGGTAAAAAACTTCCTAGACCCGATTGAGATTCAGATAGTCATTTTTGGGCATTAATCAATCATTGACGGCTGAAAGCTGTCAGAGCCGTAGAACTCACTGAGGCCTTCGTTTTGACAGGTTACGGCTCCCGTAACTCTAAACGAGCCAGAAGTTATGGCCGTTCGAATGATCGATATCTACAGGGTGCAACATCCACGGTGCAAGGTGCAACATCCGTCCGAAATGGCGAAACAGTGTCGTACGACTTTTTGAAATGCGTGCATGGATTTCAAACGGAACGGTACCATGGTGCACCACCCTCCAGCGATGGTAAATCGAAGGCCAGCCACGGTAATCCCGTTTTACCGTAAAAATCCACGTGTCGAAAAAACGAAGGGTAAAAAATTTCCGAGACCCGATTGATATTCGAATAGTCTTTTTTGGGCATTATACAATCCATTGACGGCTGAAAGCTGTCAGAGCCGTAGAACTCACTGAGGCCTTCGTTTTGACTGGTTTTGGCTCTCTTAACTCTAAACGAGCCAGAAGTTATGGTCGTCCGAATAATCGATATCTACAGGGTGCAACATCCACGGAGAAGGTGCAACATCCGTCTGAAATGGCGAAACAGCGTCGTACGACTTTTTCGAAATGCGTGCATGGATTTGAAACGGAATGGTACCATGGTACGCCACTCTCCAGCGATGGCAAATCGAAGACCAGCCACGGTAATCCCGTTTTACCGTAAAAATCCACGTGTCGAAAAAACGAAGGGTAAAAAACATCCTAGACCCAATTGAGATTCGGATAGTCATTTTTGGGCGTTAAACAATCCATTGATGGCTGAAAGCATCCAGAGCCGTAGAACTCACTGAGGCCTTCGTTTTGACAGGTTATGGCTCCCGTAACTCTAAATGAGCTAGAAGTTATGGCCGTCCGAATAATCGATATCGACAGGGTGCAACATCCACGGTGCAAGGTGCAACATCCGTCCGAAATGGCGAAACGGTGTCGTACGACTTTTTGAAAAGCGTGCGTGGATTTGAAACAGAACGGTACCATGGTGCACCACTCTCCAACGATGGTAAATTGAAGACCATGCACGGTAATCCCGTTTTACCGTAAAAATCCACGTGTCGAAAAAACGAAGGGTAAAAAACTTCCTAGACACGATTGAGATTCGGATAGTCTTTTTTGGGCATTAAACAATCCGTTGATGGCTAAAAGCTGTCAGAGCCGTAGAACTCACTAAGGCCTTCGTTTTGATAGGTTATGGCTCTCGTAACTCTAAACGAGCCAGAAGTTATGGCCGTCCGAATAATCGATATCTACAGGGTGCAACATCCACGGTGCAAGGTGCAACATCCGTCCGAAATGGCAAAACAGTGTCGTACGACTTTTTGAAATGCGTGCAAAGATTTGAAACGGAACGGTACCATGGTGCACCACTCTCCAGCGATGGTAAATCGAAGACCAGCCACGGCAATCCGGTTTTACCGTAAAAATTCACGTGTCAAAAAAACGAAGGGTAAAAAACTTCCGAGACCCGATTGAGATTCGGATAGTCTTTTTTGGGCATTTTACAATCAATTAACGGCAGAAAGCCATCAGAGCCGTAGAACTCACTGAGACCTTCGTTTTGACAGGTTATGGCTCACTTAACTCTAAACGAGCCAGAAGTTATGGCTGTCCGAATAATCGTTATCTACATGGTGCAACATCCACGGTGCAAGGTGCAACATCCGTCCGAAATGGCGAAACAGCGTCGTATGACTTTTTGAAATGCGTGCATGGATTTGAAACGGAATGGTACCATGGTGCACCACTCTCCAGCGATGATAAATCGAAGACCAGCTACGGTAATCCCGTTTTACCTTAAAATCCACGTGTCGAAAAAACGAAGGGTAAAAAACTTTTAGACCCGATGGAGATTCGGATAGTCTTTTTTGGGCATTAAACAATCCATTGACGGCTGAAAGCTGTCAGAACCGTAGAACTCACTGAGGCCTTCGTTTTGACAGGTTATGGCTTCCATAACTCTAAACGAGCCAGAAGTTATGGCCGTCCGAATGGTCGATATCTAGAGGGTGCAATATCCACGGTGCAAGGTGCAACATCCGTCCGAAATGGCGAAACAGTGTCGTACGACTTTTTGAAATGCGTGCATGAATTTGAAACGAAACGGTACCATGGTGCACCACTCTCAAGCGATGGTAAATCGAAGACCAGCGAAGGTAATCCCGTTTTACCATAAAAATCCACGTGTCGAAAAAACGAAGGGTAAAAAACATCCAAGACGCGATTGATATTTGGATAGTCTTTTTTAGGCATTATACAATCCATTGATGGCTGAAAGCTGTCAGAGCCTTAGAACTCACTGAGGCATTCGTTTTGACTGGTTATGGCTCTCTTAACTCTAAACGAGCCAGAAGTTATGGCCGTCCGAATAATCGATATCTACAGGGTGCAACACCCACGGAGCAAGGTGCAACATCCGTCCGAAATGGCGAAACAGCGTCGTACGACTTTTTAAAATGCGTGCATGGATTTGAAACGGAACGGTACCATGGTGCTCCACTCTCCAGCGATGGTAAATCGAAGACCAGCCAAGGTAATCCCGTTTTACCGTAAAAATCCACGTGTCGAAAAATCGAAGGGTAAAAAACTTCCGAGACCCGATTGAGATTCTGATAGTCTTTTTTGGGCATTATACAATCCATTGACGGCTGAAAGATGTCAGATCCGTAGAACTCACTGAGGCCTTCGTTTTGAATGGTTATGGCTCCCGTAACTCTAAACGATCCAGAAGTTATGGCCTTCCGAATAATCGATATCTACAGGGTGCAACATCCACGGTGCAAGGTGCAACATCCGTCTGAAATGGCGAAACAGTATCGTACGACTTTTTGAAATGTTTGCAAGGATTTGAAACGGAACGGTACCATGGGGAACCACTCTCCAGCGATGGTAAATCGAAGACCAGCCACGGTAATCCCGTTTTACCGTAAAAATCCACGTGTCGAAAAAACGAAGGGTAAAAAACCTCCTAGACCCGATTGAGATTCGGATAGTCATTTTTGGGCATTAAACAATCCATTGATGGCTGAAAGCATCCAGAGCCGTAGAACTCACTAAGGCCTTCGTTTTGACAGGTTATGGCTCCCGTAACTCTAAACGAGCCAGAAGTTATGGCCATCCGAATAATCGATATCTACAGGATGCAACGTCCACGGTGCAAGGTGCAACATCCGTCCGAAATGGCGAAACAGTGTCGTACGACTTTTTGAAAAGCGTGCATGGATTTGAAACGGAACGGTACCATGGTGTACCACTCTCCAGCGATGGTAAATCGAAGACCATCCACGGTAATCCCATTTTACCGTAGAAATCCACGTGTCGAAAAAAACGAAGGGTAAAAAACTTCGTAGACCCGATTGAGATTCGGATAGTCTTTTTCGGGCATTAAACAATCCATTGATGGCTAAAAGCTTTCAGAGCCGTAGAACCCACTGAGGCCTTCGTTTTGACAGGTTACGGCTCTTGTAACTCTAAACGAGCCAGAAGTTATGGCTGTCCGAATAATCGATATCTACTGGGTGCAACATCCACGGTGCAAGGTGCAACATCCGTCCGAAATGGCGAAACAGTGTCGTACGACTTTTTGAAATGCGTGCATAGATTTGAAACGGAACGGTACCATGGTGCACCACTCTCCAGTGATGGTAAATCGAAGACCATCCACGGTAATCCCGTTTTACCGTAGAAATCCACGTGTCGAAAAAACGAAGGGTAAAAAACTTCGTAGACCCGATTGAGATTCGGATAGTCTTTTTTGGGCATTAAACAAAACATTGATGGCTAAAAGCTTTCAGAGCCGTAGAACTCACTGAGGCCTTCGTTTTGACAGCTTATGGCTCTCGTAACTCTAAACGAGCCAGAAGTTATGGCCGTCCGAATAATCGATATCTACAGGGTGCAACATCCACGGTGCAAGGTGCAACATCCGTCCGAAATGGCGAAACAGTGTCGTACGACTTTTTGAAATGCGTGCAAAGATTTGAAACGGAACGGTACCATGGTGCACCACTCTCCAGCGATGGTAAATCGAAGACCAGCCACGGTAATCCGGTTTTACCGTAAAAATCCACGTGTCAAAAAAACGAAGGGTAAAAAACTTCCGAGACCCGATTGAGATTCGGATAGTCTTTTTTGGGCATTTTACAATCAATTAACGGCAGAAAGCCGTCAGAGCCGTAGAACTCACTGAGACCTTCGTTTTGACAGGTTATGGCTCACTTAACTCTAAACGAGCCAGAAGTTATGGCTGTCCGAATAATCGTTATCTACATGGTGCAACATCTACGGTGCAAGGTACAACATCCGTCCGAAATGGCGAAACAGCGTCGTATGACTTTTTGAAATGCGTGCATGGATTTGAAACGGAATGGTACCATGGTGCACCACTCTCCAGCGATGGTAAATCGAAGGCCAGCTACGGTAATCCCGTTTTACCTTAAAATCCACAGTGTTGAAAAAACGAAGGGTAAAAAACTTCCTAGACCCGATGGAGATTCGGATAGTCTTTTTTGGGCATTAAACAATCCATTGACGGCTGAAAGCTGTCAGAGCCGTAGAACTCACTGAGGCCTTCGTTTTGACAGGTTATGGCCCCCGTAACTCTAAACGAGCCAGAAGTTATGGTCGTCCGAATAATCGATATCTACAGGGTGCAACATCCACGGTGCAAGGTGCAACATCCGTCCGAAATGGCGAAACAGTGTCGTACGACTTTTTGAAATATGTGCATAGATTTGAAATGGAACAGTACCATGGTGCACCCCTCTCCAGCGATGGTAAATCGAAGACCAGCCACGATAATCCAGTTTTACCGTAAAAATCCACGTGTCGAAAAAACGAAGGGTAAAAAACTTCCGAGACCCGATTGAGATTCGGATAGTCTTTTTTGGGCATTATACAATCCATTGACGGCTGAAAGCTGTTAGAGCCGTAGAACTCACTGAGGCCTTCGTTTTGACTGGTTATGGCACCCGTAACTCTAAACGAGCCAGAAGTTATGGTCGTCCGAATAATCGATATCTACAGGGTGCAACATCCACGGTGCAAGGTGCAACATCCGTCCGAAATGGCGGAACAGTGTCGTACGACTTTTTGAAATGCGTGCATGGATTTGAAACGGAACGGTACCATGGTGCACCAATCTCCAGCGATGGTAAATCAAAGACCAGCCACGGTAATCCCGTTTTACCCTTAAAATCCACGTGTCGAAAAAAACGAAGGGTAAAAAACTTCCGAGACCCGATTGAGATTCGGATAGTCTTTTTTGGGCATTGTACAATCCATTGATGGCTGAAAGCTGTTAGAGCCGTAGAACTCACTGAGGCCTTCGTTTTGACTGGTTATGGCTCCCGTAACTCTAAACGAGCCAGAAGTTATGGCCGTCCGAATAATCGATATCTACATGGTGCAACATCCACGGTGCAAGGTGCAACATCCGTCCGAAATGGAGAAACAGTGTCGTACGACTTTTTGAAATGCGTGCATTTATTTGAAACGGAACGGTACCATGGTGCACCACTCTCCAGCGATGGTAAATCGAAGACCAGCTACGGTAATCGCGTTTTACCTAAAAATCCACGTGTCGAAAAAACGAAGGGTAAAAAACTTCCTAGACCCGATTGAGATTTGGATAGTCTTTTTTGGGCATTAAACAATCCATTGACGACTGAAAGCTGTCATACCCGTATAACTCACTGAGGCCTTCGTTTTGATAGGTTATGGCTCCCGTAACTCTAAACGAGCCATAAGTTATGGCCGTCCGAATAGTTGATATCTACAGGGTGCAACATCCACGGTGCAAGGTGCAACATCCGTCCGAAATGGCGAAATAGTGTCGTACGAATTTTTGAAATGCGTGCATGGATTTGAAATGGAACGGAAAAATGGTGCACCACTCTCCAGCGATGGTAAATCAAAGACCAGCCACGGTAATCCCGTTTTACCGTAAAAATCCATGTGTCGAAAAAACGAAGGGTAAAAAACTTCCGAGACCCGATTGATATTCGGATAGTCTTTTTTGGGCATTATACAATCCATTGATGGCTGAAAGCAGTCAGAGCCGTAGAACTCACCGAGGCCTTCATTTTTACTAGTTATGGCTCTCTTCACTCTAAACGAGCCAGAAGTTATGGCCGTCCAAATAATCGATATCTACAGGGTGCAACACCCACGGAGCAAGGTGCAACATCCGTCCGAAATGGAGAATAGGCGTCGTACGACTTTTTGAAATGCATGCATGGATTTGAAACGGAATGGTACCATGGTGCACCATTCTCCAGCGATGGTAAATCGAAGACCAGCCACGGTAATCCCGTTTTACCGCAAAAATCCACGTGTCGAAAAATCGAAGGGTAAATAACTTCCGAGACCCGATTGAGATTCGGATAGTCTTTTTTGGGCATTATACAATCCATTGACGGCTAAAAGCCGTCAGAGCCGTAGAACTCACTGAGGCCTTCGTTTTGAATGGTTATGGCTTCCGTAACTCTAAACGAGCCAGAAGTTATGGCCGTCCGAATAATCGATATCTACAGGGTGCAACATCCACGGTGCAAGGTGCAACATCCGTCCGAAATGGCGAAACAGTGTCGTACGACTTTTTGAAATGCGTGCAAGGATTTGAGATGAAACGGTACCATGTGGCACCACTCTCCAGTGATGGTAAATCGAAGACCAGCCACGGTAATCACGTTTTACCGTAAAAAACCACGTGTCTAAAAACGAAGGGTAAAAAATCTCCTAGACCCGATTGAGATTCAGATAGTCTTTTTGGGCATTAAACAATCCATTGAAGGCTGAAGCATCCAGAGCCATAGAAGTCACTGAGGCCTTCGTTTTGACAAATTATGGCTCCCGTACCTCTAATCGAGCCAGAAGTTATGGTCGTCCGAATAATCGATATCTACAAGGTGCAACATCCACGGTGCAAGTGGCAACATCCGTCCGAAATGGCGAAACAGTGTCGTACGACTTTTTGAAATGCGTGCATGGATTTGAAATGGAACGGTACCATGGTGCTCCACTCTCCAGCGATGTTAAATCGAAGAACATCCACGGTAATCCCGTTTTACCGTAAAAATCCACGTGTCGAAAAAACGAAGGGTAAAAAACTTCCTAGACCCGATTGAGATTCGGACAGTCTTTTTTGGAAATTAAACAATCCATTGACGGCTGAAAGCTGTCAGAGCCGTAGAACTCGCTGAGGCCTTCGTTTTGACAGGTTATGGCTCTAGTAACTCTAAACGAGCCAGAAGTTATGGCCGTCCGAATAATCGATATCTACAGGGTGCAACATCCACGGTGCAAGGTGCAACATCCGTCCGAAATGGCGAAACAGTGTCGTACGTCTTTTTGAAATGCGTGCATGAATTTGAATTGGAAAGGTACCATGGTGCACCACTCTCCAGCGATGGTAAATCGAAGACCAGCCACGGTAATCCAGTTTTACCGTAAAAATCCACGTGTCGAAAAAACGAAGGGTAAAAAACTTCCGAGACCCGATTGAGATTCGGATAGTCTTTTTTGGGCATTAAATAATCCATTGACGGCTGAAAGTAGTAAGAGCCGTAGAACTCACTAAGGCCTTCGTTTTGATTGGTTATGGCTCCCGTAACTATAAACGAGCCAGAAGTTATGGCCATCCGAATAATCGATATCTAAAGGGTGCAACATCCACGGTGCAAGGTGCAACATCCGTCCGAAATGGCGAAACAGTGTTGTACGACTTTTTGAAATGCATGCATGGATTTGAAATGGAACGGTACCATGGTGCACCACTCTCCAGCGATGGTAAATCGAAGACTAGCCACGGTAATCCAGTTTTACCGTAAAAATCCACGTGTCGAAAAAAACGAAGGGTAGAAAACTTCCGAGACCCGATTGAGATTCGGATAGTCTTTTTTGAGCATTAAACAATCCATTGATGGCTGAAAGCAGTCAGAGCCGTAGAATTCACTGATGCGTTCGTTTTGACTGTTTATGGCTCCCGTAACTCTAAACGAGCCAGAAGTTATGGTCGTCCGAATAATCGATATCTACAGGGTGCAACATCCACGGTGCAAGGTGCAACATCCGTCCGAAATGGCGAAACAGTGTCGTACGACTTTTTGAAATGCGTGCAAGGATTTGAGACGTAACGATACCATGGGGAACCACTCTCCAGAGATGGTAAATCAAAGACCAGCCACGGTAATCATGTTTTATCGTAAAAATCCACGTGTCGAAAAAACGAAGGGTAAAAAACCTCCTAGACCCGATTGAGATTCCGATAGTCATTTTTGGGCATTAAACAATCCATTGATGCCTGAAAGCATCCAGAGCCGTAGAACTTACTGAGGCCTTCGTTTTGATAGATTATAGCTCCCGTACCTCTAAACGAGCCAGAAGTTATGGTCGTCCGAATAATCGATATCTACAGGGTGCAACATCCACGGTGAAAGGTGCAACATCCGTCCGAAATGGCGAAACAGTGTCGTACGACTTTTTGAATTGCGTGCATGGATTTGAAACGGAACGGTACCATGGTGCACCACTCTCCAGCGATGGTAAATCGAAGACCATCCACGGTAATCCCGTATTACCGTAAAAATCCACGTGTCGAAAAAACGAAGGGTAAAAAACTTGCTAGACCCGATTGAGATTCGGATAGTCTTTTTTGGGCATTAAACAATCCATTGACGGCTGAAAGCTCTCAGAGCAGTAGAACTCACTGAGGCCTTCGTTTTGACAGGTTATGGCTCTCGTAACTCTCAACGAGCCAGAAGTTATGGCCGTCCGAATAATCGATATCTATAGGGTGCAACACCCACGGTGCAAGGTGCAACATCCGTCTGAAATGGCGAAACAGTGTCGTGCGACGTTTTGAAATGCGTGCGTAGATTTGAAACAGAACGGTACCTTGGTGCACCACTCTCCAGCGATGGTAAATCGAAGACCAGCCACGGTAATCCAGTTTTACTGTAAAAATCCACGTGTCGAAAAAACGAAGGGTAAAAAACTTCCGAGACCCGATTTAGATTCGGATAGTCTTTTTTGGGCATTAAACAATCCATTGACGGTGAAAGCAGTCAGAGCCGTAGAACTCACTGAGGCCTTCGTTTTGACTGGTTATGGCTCCCGGAACTCTAAACGAGCCAGAAGTTATGGCCGTCCAAATAATCGATATCTACAGGGTGCAACATCCACGGTGCAAGGTGCAACATCCGTCCGAAATGGCGAAACAGTGTCGTACGACTTTTTGAAATGCGTGCATGGATTTGAAACGGAACGGTACCATGGTGCACCACTCTCCAGAGATGGTAAATCGAAGACCAGCCACGGTAATCCCGTTTTACCGTAAAAATCCACGTGTCGAAAAAACGAAGGGTAAAAAACTTCCTAGACCCGATTGAGATTCGGATAGTCATTTTTGGGCATTAAACAATCCATTGATGGCAGAAAGTATTCAGAGCCGTAGAACTCACCGAGGCCTTCGTTTTGACAGGTTATGGCACCCGTAACTCTAAACGAGCTAGAAGTTATGGCCGTTCGAATAATCGATATCTACCGGGTGCAACATCCACGGTGCAAGGTGCAACATCCGTCCGAAATGGCGAAACAGTGTCGTACGACTTTTTGAAATGCGTGTATTGATTTGAAACGGAACGGTACCGTGGTGCACCACTCTCCAGCGATGGTAAATCGAAGACCAGCCACGGTAATCCTGTTTTACCGTAAAAATCCACGTGTCGAAAAAATGAAGGGTAAAAAACTTTCGAGACCCATTTGAGATTCGGATAGTCTTTTTTGGGCATTATACAATCCATTGACGCTGAAAGCTATCAGAGCCATAGAACTCACTGAGGCCTTCGTTTTGACTGGTTATGGCTCCCTTAACTCTGAACGAGCCAGAAGTTATGGCCGTCCGAATAATCGATATCTACAGGGTGCAACATCCACGGAGCAAGGTGCAACATCCGTCCGAAATAGCGAAACAACGTCGTACGACTTTTTGAAATGCATGCATAGATTTGAAACGGAACGGTACCATGGTGCACCACTCTTCAGCGTTGGCAAATCGAAGATCAGCCACGGTAATCCCGTTTTACCGTAAAAATCCGTGTTAAAAAAACGAAGGGTAAAAAACTTCCGAGACCCGATTGAGATTCGGATAGTCTTTTTTGGGCATTATACAATCCATTGATGGCTAAAAGCTATCAGAGCCGTAGAACTCACTAAGGCCTTCGTTTTGACAGGTTATGGCTCCCATAACTCTAAACGAGTCAGAAGTTATAGCCGTCCGAATAATCGATATCTACAGGGTGCAACATCCACGGTGCAAGGTGCAACATCCGTCCGAAATGGCGTAACAGTGTCGTACGACTTTTTGAAATGCGTGCATAGATTGGAAAAGGAACGGTACCATAGTGAACCACACTCCAACGATGGTAAATCGAAGACCAGCCACGGTAATCCAGTTTTACCGTCAAAATCCACGTGTCGAAAAAACGAAGTGTAAAAAACTTCCGAGACCCGATTGAGATTCGGATAGTCTTTTTTGGGCATTATACAATCCATTGGTGGCTGAAAGCTGTCAGAGTCGTAGAACTCACTGTTTGACTGGTTATGGCTCTCGTAACTCTAAACGACCCAGAAGTTATGGCCGTCCGAATAATCGATATCTACAGGGTGCAACATCCACGGTGCAAGGTGCAACATCCGTCCGAAATGGCGAAACAGTGTCGCACGACTTTTTGAAATGCGTGCATGGATTTGAAACGGAACGGTACCATGGTGCACCACTCTCCCGCGATGGTAAATCGAAGACCAGCCACGGTAATCCCGTTTTACCGTAAAAATCCACGTGTCGAAAAAACGAAGGGTAAAAAACTTCCTAGACCCGATTGAGATTCGAATAATCATTTTGGGCATTAAATAATCCATTGACAGCTGAAAGCATTCAGAGCCGTAGAACTCACTGAGGCCTTCGTTTTGACAGGTTATGGCTCCCGTAACTCTAAACGAACCAGAAGTTATGGACGTCCGAATAATCGATATCTTCCGGGTGCAACATCCACGGTGCAAGGTGCAACATCCGTCCGAAATGGCGAAACAGTGTCGTACGACATTTTGAAATGCGTGCATGGATTTGAAACGGAACGGTACCGTGGTGCACCACTCACCAGCGATGGTAAATCGAAGACCATCCACGGTAATCCCGTTTTACCGTAAAAATCCACGTGTCGAAAAAACGAAGGGTAAAAAACTTCCTAGACCCGATGGAGATTCGGATAGTCTTTTTTGGGGATTAAACAATCGATTGACGGCTGAAAGTGGTTAGAGTTGTAGAACTCACCGAGGACTTCGTTTTGACAGGTTATGGCTCCCGTAACTCTAAACGAGCCAGAAGTTATGGCCGTCCGAATAATCGATATCTACAGGGTGCAACATCCATGGTGCAAGGTGCAACATCCGTCCGAAATGGCGAAACAGTGTCGTACGTCTTTTTGAACTGCGTGCATAGATTTGAAACAGAATGGTTCCATGGTGCATCACCCATCAGCGATGGTAAATCGAAGACCAGCCACGGTAATCCAGTTTTACCGTAAATATCCACGTGTCGAAAAAATAATGGGTAAAAAACTTCCGAAACCCGATTGAGATTCGGATAGTCTTTTTTGGGCATTATACAATCCATTGACAGCTGAAAGCTGTCAGAGCCATAGAACTCACTGAGGCCTTCATTTTGACTAGTTATGGCTCCCTTAACTCTAAACGAGCCAGAAGTTATGGCCGTCCGAATAATCGATATCTACATGGTGCAACATCCACGGTGCAAGGTGCAACATCCATCCAAAATACTGAAACAGTGTCGTACAACTTTTTGAAATGTGTGCATGGATTTGAAACATAACGGTGCCATGGTGCACCACTCTCCAGCAATGGTAAATCGAAGACCAGCCACGGTAATCCTGCTTTATTGAAAAAATCCACGTGTCGAAAAAACGAAGGCTAAAAAACTTCCTAGACCCGATTGAGATTCCGATAGTCTTTTTTGGGCATTAAACAATCCATTGACGGCTGAAAGCTGTCAGAGCCGTAGAACTCACTGAGGCCTTCGTTTTGACAGGTTATGGCTCCCGTAACTCTAAACGAGCCAGAAGTTATGGCCGCCCGAATAATCAATATCTACAGGGTGCAATATCCATAGTGCAAGGTGCAACATCCGTCCGAAATGGCGAAATAGCGTCGTACGACTTTTTGAAATGCGTGCATGGATTTGAAAAGGTACGGTACCATGGTGCACCACTCTCCAGCGATGGTAAATCGAAGACCAGCCACGGTAATCCCGTTTTACCGTAAAAATCCACGTGTCGAAAAAACGAAGGGTAAAAAACTTTCGAGACCCGATTGAGATTCGGATAGTCTTTTTTGGGCATTTTACAATCCATTGACAGCTGAAACCCGTCAGAGCCGTAGAACTCACCGAGGCCTTCGTTTTGACTGGTTATGGCTCCCTTTACTCTAAACGAGACAGAAGTTATGGCCGTCCGAATAATCGATATCTACAAGGTGCAACATCCACGGTGCAAGGTGCAACATCCGTCCGAAATGGCGAAACAGCGTCGTACGAATTTTTGAAATGCATGCATGGATTTGAAACGGAACGGTCCATAGTGCAACACTCTCCAGTAATGGTAAATCGAAGACTAGCCACGGTAATCCCGTTTTACCGTAAAAATCCACGTGCCAAAAAAGGAAGGGTAAAAAACTTTCGAGACCCGATTGAGATTCGGATAGTCTTTTTTGGGCATTACACAATCCATTGATGGTTGAAAGCTCTCAAAGCCATAGAACTCACTGAGGCCTTCGTTTTGACTGGTTATGGCTCCCTTAACTCTAAACGAGACAGAAGTTATGGCCTTCCGAATAATCGATATCTACAGGGTGCAACATCCACGGAGCAAGGTGCAACATCCGTCCGAAATGGCGAAACTGCGTCGAACGACTTTTTGAAATGCGTGCATGGATTTGAAACGGATGGTACCAAGGTGCACCACTGTCCAGCGATGGTAAATCGAAGAATAGCCACGGTAATCCCGTTTTACCGTAAAATTCCACCTGTCGAAAAAACGAAGGGTAAAAAACTTCCGAAACCCGATTGAGATTCGGATAGTCTTTTTTGGGCATTATACAATCCATTGAAGGCTGAAAGTTCTCAGAGCCGTAGAACTCACTAAGGCCTTCGTTTTGACAGGTTATGGCTCCCGTAACTCTAAACGAGCCAGAAGTTATGGCCGTCCGAATAATCGATATCTACAGGGTGCAACATCCACAGTCCAAGGTGCAACATCCGTCTGAAATGGCGAAACAATGTCGTACGACTTTTTGAAATGCGTGCATAGATTTGAAACGGAATGGTACCATCTTGCACTACTCTCCATTGATGGTAAATCGAAGACCAACCACGGTAATCTAGTTTTACCGTAAAAATCCACGTGTCGAAAAAACGAAGGGTAAAAAACTTCCGAGACCCGATTGAGATTCAGATAGTTTTTTTTGGGAATTATACAATCCATTGACGGCTGAAAGCTGTCAGAGCCGTAGAACTCACTGAGGCCTTCATTTTGACAGGTTATGGCTCCACTAACTCTAAACGAGCCAGAAGTTATGGTCGTCCGAATGATCGATATCTACAGGGTGCAACATCCATGGTGCAAGGTGCAACATCCGTCCGAAATGGCGAAACAGTGTCGTACGACTTTTTGAAATGCGTGCATGGATTTGAAACGGAATGGTACCATGGTGCATCACTCTCCAGTGATGGTAAATCGAAGACCAGCCACGGTAATCCCGTTTTACCGTAAAAATCCACGTGTCGTAAAAACGAAGGGGAAAAAACATTCGAGACCCGATTGAGATTCGGATAGTCTTTTTTGGGCATTTTATAACCCATTGACGGCTGAAAGCTGTCAGAGCCATAGAACACACTGAGGCCTTCATTTTGACTAGTTATGGCTCCCTTAACTCTAAACGAGCCAGAAGTTATGGCCGTCCGAATAATCGATATCTACAGGGTGCAACATCCGCGGTGCAAGGTGCAACATCCGTCCGAAATGGCGAAACAGCGTCGTACGACTTTTTGAAATGCGTGCATGGATTTGAAACGGAACGGTACCATGGTACACCACTCTTCAGCGATGGTAAATCGAAGACCAGCCACGATAATCCCGTTTTACCGTAAAAATCCACGTGTCGAAAAAACGAGGGGTAAAAAACATCCTAGACCAGATTGAGATTCTGATATTCATTTTTGGGCATTAAACAATCCATTGATGGCTGAAAGCATTCAGAGCCGTAGAAGTCAATGAGGCCTTAGTTTTGACAGGTTATGGCTCCCGTAACTCTAAACGAGCCAGAAGTTATGGCCGTCCGAATAATCGATATCTACAGGGTGCAACATCCACGGTGCAAGGTGCAACATCCAACCGAAATGGCGAAACAGTGTCGTACGACTTTTTGAAATGCATGCATGGATTTGAAACGGAACGGTACCATGGTGCAGCACTCTCCAGCAATGGTAAATCAAAGACCAGCCACGGTAATCCCGTTTTACCGTAAAAATCCACGTGTCGAAAAAACGAAGGGTAAAAAACTTCCTAGACCTGATGGAGATTCGGATAGTCTTTTTTGGGCATTAAACAATCCATTGACGGCTGAAAGCTGTCAGTGTTGTAGAACTCACCGAGGCCTTCGTTTTGACAGGTTATGGCTCCCGTAACTCTAAACGAGCCAGAAGTTATGGCCGTCCGAATAATCGATATCTAACAGGGTGCAACATCCATGGTGCAAGGTGCAACATCCGTTCGAAATGGCGAAACAGCATCGTACGACTTTTTGAAATGCGTGCATGGATTTGAAACGGAACGGTACCATGGTGCACCACTCTCCAGCGATGGTAAATCGAAGGCCAGCCTCGGTAATCCCGTTTTACCGTAAAAATCCACGTGTCGAAAAAACGAAGGGTAAAAAGCTTTCTAGACCCGATTGAGATTCGGATAGTCATTTTGGCCATTAAACAATCCATTGATGGCCGAAAGCATTCAGAGCCGTAGAACTCACTGAGGCCTTCGTTTGACAGGTTATGGCTCCCGTAACTCTAAACGAGCCAGAAGTTATGGCCGTCCGAATAATCGATATCTACAGAGTGCAACAACCACGGTGCAAGGTGCAACATCCGTTTGAAATGGCAAAACAGTGTCGTACGACCTTTTGAAATGCGTGCATGGATTTGAAACGGAACGGTACCGTGTTGCACCACTCTCCAGTGATGGTAGATCGAAGACCAGCCACGGTAATCCCGTTTTGCCATAAAAATCCACGTGTCGAAAAAACGAAGGGTAAAAAACTTCCTAGACCCGACGGAGATTCGGATAGTCGTTTTTGGGCATTAAACAATCCATTGACGGCTGAAAGCTGTCAGAGCTGTAGAACACACTGAGGCCTTCGTTTTGACAGGTTACGGCTCCCGTAACTCTAAACGAGCCAGAAGTTATGGCCGTCCGAATAATCAATATCTACAGGGTGCAACATCCACTGTGCAAGGTGCAACATCCGTCCGAAATGGCGAAATAGTATCGTACGACTTTTTGAAATGCGTGCATGGATTTGAAACGAAACGGTACCATGGTGCACCACTCTCCAGCGATGGTAAATCGAAGACCAGCTGCGGTATTCCCGTTTTACCGTAAAAATACACGTGTCGAAAAAACGAAAGGTAAAAAACTTCCTAGACCCGATGGAGATTCGGATAATCTTTTTTGGGCATTAAACAATCCACTGATGGATGAAAGCTGTCAGAGCTGTAGAACTCACCGAGGCCTTCGTTTTGACAGGTTATGGCTCCCGTAACTCTAAACGAGCCAGAAGTTATGGCCGTCCGAATCATAGATATCTACAGGGTGCAACATCCACGGTGCAAGGTGCAACATCCGCCCGAAATGGCGAAACAGTGTCGTACGACTTTTTGAAATGCGTGCATAGATTTGAAACAGAATGGTACCATGGTGCATCACTCTCCACCGATGGTAAATCGAAGACCAGCCACGGTAATCCAGTTTTACCGTAAAAATCCACATGTCGAAAAAACGAAGGGTAAAAACCTTCCGAAACCCGATTGAGATTCGGATAGACTTTTTGGGGCATTATACAATCCACTGACGGCTGAAAGCATTCAGAGCCGTAGAACGCACTGAGGCCTCCGTTTTGACAGGTTATAGGTCCCGTAACTCCAAACGAGCCAAAAGTTATGGCCGTCCGAATAATCGATATCTACAGGGTGCAACATCCACGGTGCAAGGTGCAACATCTGACCGAAATGGCGAAACAGTGTCGTACGACTTTTTGAAATGCGTGCATGGATTTGAAACGGAACGGTACCGTGGTGCAACACTCTCCAGTGATGGTAAATCGAAGACCAGCCACGGTAATCCTGTTTTACCGTAAAAATCCACGTGTTGAAAAAACGAAGGGTAAAAAACTTCCTAGACCCGATGGAGATTCGGATAGTCTTTTTTGGCAATTAAACAATCCATTGACGGCTAAAAGCTTTCAGAGCTGTAGAACTCACAGAGGCCTTCGTTTTGACAGGTTATGGCTCCCGTAACTCTAAACGAGCCAGAAGTTATAGCCGTCCGAATAATCCATATCTACAGGGTGCAACATCCATGGTGCAAGGTGCAACATCTGTCCGAAATGGCGAAACAGCGTCGTATGACTTTTTGAAATGCGTGCATGGATTTGAAAGGGAACGGTACCATGGTGCACCACTCTCCAGCGATGGTAAATCGAAGACCAGCCACGGTAATCCCGTTTTACCGTAAAAATCCACGTGTCGAAAAAACGAAGGGTAAAAAACTTCCGAGACCCGATTGAGATTCAGATAGTCTTTTTTGGGCATTAAACAATCCATTGACGGCCGAAAGCAATCCGAGCCGTAGAATTCACTGAGGCCTTCGTTTTGACAGGTTATGGCTCCCGTAACTCTAAACGAGCCAGAAGTTATGGCCGTCCGAATAATCAATATCTACAGGGTGCAACATCCACGGTGCAAGTTGCAACATCCGTCCGAAATGGCAAAACAGTGTCGTACGACTTTTTGAAATGCGTCCATGTATTTGAAACGGAACGGTACCGTGGTGCACCACTCTCCAGCGATGGTAAATCGAAGACCAGCCATGATAATCCCGTTTTACCGTAAAAATCCACGTGTCGAAAAAACGAAGGGTAAAAAACTTCCTACACCCGATAGAGATTCGGATAGTCTTTTTTGGACATTAAACAATCCATTGACGGCTGAAAGCTGTCAGAGCTGTAGAACTCACTGAGGCCTTCGTTTTGACAGGTTACGGCTCCCGTAACTCTAAACGAGCCAGAAGTATGGCCGTCCGAATAATCGATATCTACAGGGTGCAACATCCACTGCGCAAGGTGCAACATCCGTCCGAAATGGCGAAACAGTGTCGTACAACTTTTTGAAATGCGTGCATGGATTTGAAACGGAACGGTACCATGGTGCACCACTCTCCAGCGATGGTAAATCGAAGACTAGCCACGGTAATCCCGTTTTACCGTAAAAATCCACGTGTCGAAAAAACGAAGGGTAAAAAACTTCCTAGACCCGATTGAGATTCGGATAGTCAATTTTGGGCATTAAACAATCCATTGACGGCTGAAAGAATTCAGAGCCATAGAACTCACTGAGGCCTTCGTTTTGACAGGTTATGACTCCCGTAACTCTAAACGAGCCAGAAGTTATGGCCGTCCGAATAATCGATATCTACAGGGTGCAACATCCACGGTGCAAGGTGCAACATCCGTCAGAAATGACGAAACAGTGTCGTACGACTTTTTGAAATGCGTGCATGGATTTGAAACGGAACGGTACCGTGGTGCACCACTCTCCAGCAACGGTAAATTGAAGACTAGCCACGGTAATCCCGTTTTACCGTAAAAATCCACGTGTCGAAAAAACAAAGGGTAAAAAACTTCCTAGACCCGATGGAGATTCGGATAGTATTTTTTGGATATTAAACAATCCATTGAGGGCTAAAAGCTGTCAGAGCTGCAGAACTCACCGAGTCCTTCGTTTTGACAGGTTATGGCTCCCGTAACTCTAAACGAGCCAGAAGTTATGGCCGTCCGAATAATCGATATGTACAGGGTGCAACATCCACGGAGAAGGTGCAACATCCGTCCGAAATGGCGAAACAGCGTCATACGACTTTTTGAAATGCGTGCATGGATTTGAAACGAACGGTACCATGGTGCACCACTCTCCAGCGATGGCAAATCGAAGAGCAGCCACGGTAATCCCATTTTACCATAAAAATCCACGTGTTGAAAAAACGAAGGGTAAAAAACTTTCGAAACCTATTTGAGATTCGGATAGTCTTTTTTGGGCATTATACAATCCATTGACGGCTGAAAGCTCTTAGAGCCGTAGAACTCACTAAGGCCTTCGTTTTGACAGGTTATGGCTCCCGTAACTCTAAACGAGCCAGAAGTGATGGCCGTCGGAATAATCGATATCTACGGGGTTTAATATCCACAGTGCAAGGTGCAACATCCGTCCGAAATGGCGAAACAGTGTCTTACGACTTTTTGAAATGCGTGCATAGAATTAAAACGGAACTGTACCATGGTGCACTACTCTCCGTCGACGGTAAATCGAAGACCAGCCACGGTAATCTAGTTTTACCGTAAAAATCCACGTGTCGAAAAAACGAAGGGTAAAAAACTTCCGAGACCCGATTGAGATTCGGATAGTCTTTTTTGGGCATTATACATTCCTTTGATGGCTGAAACCTGCCAGAGCCGTAGAACTCACTAAGGCCTTCATTTTGATAGGTTATGGCTTCCGTAACTCTAAACGAGCCAGAAGTTATGGCCGTCCGAATAATCGATATCTGCAGGGTGCAACATCCACGGTGCAAGGTGCAACATCCGTCCGAAATGGCGAAACAGTGTCGTACGACTTTTTGAAATGCATGCATGGATTTGAAACGGAATGGTACCATGGTGCATCACTCTCCAGCGACGGTAAATCAAAGACCAGCCACGGTAATCCCGTTTCACCGTAAAAATGCACGTGTCGAAAAAACGAAGGGGAAAAAACTTTCGAGACCCGATTGAGATTCGGATAGTCTTTTTTGGGCATTTTATAATCCATTGACGGCTGAAAGCTTTCAGAGCCGTAGAACACACTGAGGCCTTCATTTTGACTGGTTATGGCTCCCTTAACTCTAAACGAGCCAGAAGTTATGGCCGTCCGAATAATCGATATCTACAGGGTGCAACATCCACGGTGCAAGGTGCAACATCCGTCCGAAATGGCGAAACAGCGTTGTACGCCTTTTTCAAATGCGTGCATGGGTTTGAAACGTAACGGTACCATGGTACACCACTCTCCAGCGATGGTAAATCGAAGACCAGCCACGGCAATCCCGTTTTACCGTAAAAATCCATGTGTCGAAAAAACGAAGGGTAAAAAACTTCCTACACCCGATTGAGATTCTGATAGTCATTTTTGGGCATTAAACAATCCATTGATGGTTGAAAGCATTCAAAGCCGTAGAACTCACTGAGGCCTTCGTTTTGACAGGTTATGGCTCCCGTAACTCTAAACGAGCCAGAAGTTATGGCCGTCCGAATAATCGATATCTACAGGGTGCAACATCCACGGTGCAAGGTGCAACATCCGACCAAAATGGCGAAACAGTGTCGTACGACTTTTTGAAATGCATGCATGGATTTGAAACGGAACGGTACCGTGGTGCAGCACTCTCCAGCGATGGTGAATCAAAGACCAGCCATGGTATTCCCGTTTTACCGTAAAAATCCACGTGTCGAAAAAACGAAGGGTAAAAAACTTCCTCGACCCGATGGAGATTCGGATAGTCTTTTTTGGGCATTAAACAATCCATTGATGACTGAAAGCTGTCAGCGCTGTAGAACTCATTGAGGCCTTCGTTTTAACAGGTTATGGCTCCCGTAACTCTAAATGAGCCAGAAGTTATGGCCGTCCGAATAATCGATATCTACAGGGTGCAACATCCATGGTGCAAGGTGCAACATCCGTCCGAAATGGCGAAACAGCGTCGTACGACTTTTTGAAATGCGTGCATGGATTTGAAATGGAACGGTACCATGGTGCACCACTCTCCAGCGATGGTAAATCGAAGACCAGCCACGGTAATTCCGTTTTACCGTAAAAATCCACGTGTCGAAAAAACGAAGGGTAAAAAACTTCCTAGACCCGATTGAGATTCGGATAGTCATTTTTGGGCATTAAACAATCCATTGACGGCTGAAAGCATTCAGAGCCGTAGAACTCACTGAGGCCTTCGTTTGACAGGTTATGGCTCCCGTAACTCTAAACGAGCCAGAAATTATGGTCGTCCGAATAATCGATATCTACAGGGTGCAACAACCACGGTGCAAGGTGCAACATCCGTCTGAAATGGCGAAACAGTGTCGTACGTCTTTTTGAAATGCGTGCATGGATTTGAAACGGAACGGTACCGTGGTGCACCACTCTCCAGCGATGGTAAATCGAAGACCAGCCACGGTAATCCCGTTTTGCCGTAAAAATCCACGTGTCGAAAAAACGAAGGGTAAAAAACCTCCTAGACCCGATGGAGATTCGGATAGTCGTTTTTGGGCATTAAACAATCCATTGACGACTAAAAGCTGTCAAAGCTGTAGAACTCACTTAGGACTTCGTTTTGACAGGTTACGGCTCCCGCAACTCTAAACGAGCCAGAAGTCATGGCCATCGGAATAATCGATATCTACAGGGTGCAACATCCACTATGCAAGGTGCAACATCCGTCCGAAAATGGCGAAATAGTGTCGTACGACTTTTTGAAATGCGTGCATGGATTTGAAACGAAACGGTACCGTGGTGCACCACTCTCCAGCGATGGTAAATCGAAGACCAGCTGCGGTATTTCCGTTTTACCGTAAAAATCCACGTGTCGAAAAAATGAAGGGTAAAAAACTTCCTAGACCCGATGGAGATTCGGATAGTCTTTTTTGGGAATTAAACAATCCATTGACGGCTGAAAGCTGTCAGAGCTGTAGAACTCACTGAGGCCTTCGTTTTGACAGGTTATGGCTCCCGTAACTCTAAACGAGCCAGAAGTTATGCCCGTCCGAATAATAGATATCTACAGGGTGCAACATCCACGGTGCAAGGTGCAACATCCGCCCGAAATGGCGAAACAGTGTCGTACGACTTTTTGAAATGCGTGCATAGATTTGAAACAGAATGGTACCATGGTGCATCACTCTCCAGCGATGGTAAATCGAAGACCAGCCACGGTAATCCAGTTTTACCGTAAAAATCCACATGTCGAAAAAACGAAGGGTAAAAAACTTCCGAAACCCGATTGAGATTCGGATATACTTTTTTGAGCATTATACAATCCACTGACGGCTGAAAGCATTCAGAGCCGTAGAACTCACTGAGGCCTTCGTTTTGACAGGTTATAGGTCCCGTAACTCTAAACGAGCCAGAAGTTATGGTCGTCCGAATAATCGATATCTACAGGGTGCAACATCCACGGTGCAAGGTGCAACATCCGACCGAAATGGCGAAACAGTGTCGTACGACTTTTTGAAATGCGTGCATGGATTTGAAACGGAGCGGTACCGTGGTGCAGCACTCTCCAGTGATGGTAAATCGAAGACCATCCACGGTAATCCTGTTTTACCGTAAAAATCCACGTGTCGAAAAAACGAAGGGTAAAAAACTTCCTAGAACCGATGGAGATTCGGATAGTCTTTTTTGGGCATTAAGCAATCCATTGACGGCTGAAAGCTGTCAACGCTGTAGAACTCACTGAGGCCTTCGTTTTGACAGGTTATGACTCCCGTAACTCTAAACGAGCCAGAAGTTATGGCCGTCCGAATAATCGATATCTACAGTGTGCAACATCCATGGTGCAAGGTGCAACATCCGTCCGAAATGGCGAAACAGCGTCGTACGACTTTTTGAAATGCGTGCATGGATTTGAATCGGAACGGTACCATGGTGCACCACTCTCCATCGTTGGTAAATCGAAGACCATCCACAGTAATCCCGTTTTACCGTAAAATCCACGTGTCGAAAAAACGAAGGGTAAAAAACTTCCTAGACCCGGTTGAGATTCGGATAGTCATTTTTGGGCATTAAACAATCCATTGACGGCTGAAAGCATTCAGAGCCGTAGAACTCACTGAGGCCTTCGTTTGATAGGTTATGGCTCCCGTAACTTTAAACGAGCCAGAAGTTGTGGCCGTCTGAATAATCGATATCTACAGGGTGCAACAACCACAGTGCAAGATGCAACATCCGTCCGAAATGGCGAAACTGTGTCGTATGACTTTTTGAAATGCGTGCATGGATTTGAAACGGAACGGCACCGTGGTGCACCACTCTCCAGCGATGGTAAATCGAAGACCAGCCACGGTAATCCAGTTTTGCCGTAAAAATCCACGTGTCGCAAAAACGAAGGGTAAAAAACCTCCTAGACCCGATGGAGATTCAGATAGTCGTTTTTGGGTATTAAACAATCCATTGACGGCTAAAAGCTGTCCGAGCTGTAGAACTCACTGAGGCCTTCGTTTTGACAGGTTACGGCTCCCGTAACTCTAAACGAGCCAGAAGTCATGGCCATCCGAATAATCGATATCTACAGGGTGCAACATCCACTGTGCAAGGTGCAACATCCGTCCGAAATGGCGAAATAGTGTCGTACGACTTATTGAAATGCGTGCATGGATTTGAAACGAAACGGTACCGTGATGCACCACTCTCCAGCGATGGTAAATCGAAGACCAGCTGCGGTATTCCCGTTTTACCGTAAAAATCCACGTGTCGAAAAAACGAAGGGTAAAAAACTTCCTAGACACGATGGAGATTCGGATGGTCTTTTTTGGGCATTAAAAATCCATTGACGGCCGAAAGCTTTCAGAGCTGTAGAACTCACTGAGGCCTTCGTTTTGACAGGTTATGGCTCCCGCAACTCTAAACGAGCCAGAAGTTATGGCCGTCCGAATAATAGATATCTACAGGGTGCAACATCCACGTTGCAAGGTGCAACATCCGCCCGAAATAGCGAAACAGTGTCGTACGACTTTTTGAAATGCGTGCATAGATTTGAAACAGAATGGTACCATGGTGCATCACTCTCCAGCGATGGTAAATCGAAGACCAGCCACGGTAATCCAGTTTTACCGTAAAAATCCACATGTCGAAAAAACGAAGGGTAAAAAACTTCCGAAACCCGATTGAGATTCGGATATACTTTTTTGAGCATTATACAATCCACTGACGGCTGAAAGCATTCAGAGCCGTAGAACTCACTGAGGCCTTCGTTTTGACAGGTTATAGGTCCCGTAACTCTAAACGAGCCAGAAGTTATGGTCGTCCGAATAATCGATATCTACAGGGTGCAACATCCACGGTGCAAGGTGCAACATCCGACCGAAATGGCGAAACAGTGTCGTACGACTTTTTGAAATGCGTGCATGGATTTGAAACGGAGCGGTACCGTGGTGCAGCACTCTCCAGTGATGGTAAATCGAAGACCAGCCACGGTAATCCTGTTTTACCGTAAAAATCCACGTGTCGAAAAAACGAAGGGTAAAAAACTTCCTAGAACCGATGGAGATTCGGATAGTCTTTTTTGGGCATTAAGCAATCCATTGACGGCTGAAAGCTGTCAGCGCTGTAGAACTCACTGAGGCCTTCGTTTTGACAGGTTATGGCTCCCGTAAATCTAAACGAGCCAGAAGTTATGGCCGTCCGAATAATCGATATCTACAGGGTGCAACATCCATGGTGCAAGGTGCAACATCCGTCCGAAATGGCGAAACAGCGTCGTATGACCTTTTGAAATGCGTGCACGGATTTGAAACGGAACGGTACCATGGTGCACCACTCTCCAGCGATGGTAAATCGAAGACTAGCCACGGTAATCCCGTTTTACCGTAAAAATCCACGTGTCGAAAAAACGAAGGGTAAAAAACTTCCAAGACCCGATTGAGATTCGGATAGTCTTTTTTGGGCATTAAACAATCCATTGACGGCCGAAAGCATTCAGAGCCGTAGAACTCACTAGGGCCTTCGTTTTGACAGGTTATGGCTCCCATAAGTCTAAACGAGCCAGAAGTTATGGCCGCCCGAATAATCGATATCTTTAGGGTGCAACATCCACGGTGCAAGGTGCAACATCCGTCCGAAATGGCGAAACAGTGTCGTACAAATTTTTGAAATGCGTCCATGGATTTGAAACGGAACGGTACCGTGGTGCACCACTCTCCAGCGATGGTAAATCGAAGACCAGCCATGGTAATCCCGTTTTACCGTAAAAATCCACGTGTCGAAAAAACGAAGGGTAAAAAACTTCCTAGACCCGATGGAGATTCGGATAGTCTTTTTTGGGCATTAAACAATCCATTGACGGCTGAAAGCTGTCAGAGCTGTAGAACTCACTGAGACCTTCGTTTTGACAGGTTATGGCTCCCGTAACTCTGAACCAGCCAGAAGTTATGGCCGTCCGAATAATAGATATCTACGGGGTGCAACATCCACGGTGCAAGGTGCAACATCCGCCCGAAATGGCGAAACAGTGTCGTACGACTTTTTGAAATGCGTGCATAGATTTGAAACAGAATGGTACCATGGTGCATCACTCTCCAGCGATGGTAAATCGAAGACCAGCCACGGTAATCCAGTTTTACCGTAAAAATCCACATGTCGAAAAAACGAAGGGTAAAAAACTTCCGAAACCCGATTGAGATTCGGATATACTTTTTTGAGCATTATACAATCCACTGACGGCTGAAAGCATTCAGAGCCGTAGAAATCATTGTGGCCTTCGTTTTGACGGGTTATAGGTCCCGTAACTCTAAACGAGCCAGAAGTTATGGTCGTCCGAATAATCGATATCTACAGGGTGCAACATCCACGGTGCAAGGTGCAACATCCGACCGAAATGGCGAAACAGTGTCGTACGACTTTTTGAAATGCGTGCATGGATTTGAAATGGAGCGGTACCGTGGTGCAGCACTCTCCAGCAATGGTAAATCGAAGACCAGCCACGGTAATCCTGTTTTACCGTAAAAATCCACGTGTCGAAAAAACGAAGGGTAAAAAACTTCCTAGAACCGATGGAGATTCGGATGTCAGCGCCGTAGAACACACTGAGGCCTTCGTTTTGACAGGTTATGGCTCCCATAACTCTAAATGAGCCAGAAGTTATGGTCGTCCGAATAATCGATATCTACAGGGTGCAACATCCACGGTGCAAGGTGCAACATCCGTCCGAAATGGCGAAACAGTATCGTACGACTTTTTGAAATGCGTGCATGGATTTGAAACAGAATGGTACCATGGTGCATCACTCTCCAGCGATGGTAAATCAAAGACCAGCCACGGTAATCCCGTTTTACCGTAAAAATCCACGTGTCGAAAAAACGAAGGGGAAAAAACTTTCGAGACCCGATAAGGATTCGGATAGCCTTTTTTGGGCATTTTATATTCCATTGACGGCTGAAAGCTGTCAGAGCCGTAGAACTCACTGAGGCCTTCGTTTTGACTGGTTATGGCTCCCTTAACTCTAAACAAGCTAGAAGTTATGGCCGTCCGAATAATCGATATCTACAGGGTGCAACATCCACGGTGCATGGTGCAACATCCGTCCGAAATGGCGAAACATCGTCGTACGACTTTTTGAAATGCGTGCATGGATTTGAAACGTAACGGTACCATGGTACACCACTCTCCAGCGATGGTAAATCGAAGACCAGCCACGGTAATCCCGTTTTACTGTAGAAATCCATGTGTCGAAAAAACGAAGGGTAAAAAACTTCCTAGACCCGATTGAGATTCTGATAGTCATTTTTGGGTATTAAACAATCCATTGATGGCTGAAAGCATTCAGAATCGTAGAACTCACTGAGGCCTTCGTTTTGACAGGTTATGGCTCCCGTAACTCTAAACGAGCCAGAAGTTATGGCCGTCCGAATAATCGATATCTACAGGGTGCAACATCCACGGTGCAAGGTGCAACATCCGACCGAAATGGCGAAACAGTGTCGTACGACTTTTTGAAATGCATGCATGGATTTGAAATGGAACGGTACCGTGGTGCAGCACTCTCCAGCGATGGTAAATCAAAGACCAGCCATGGTAATCCCGTTTTACCGTAAAAATCCACGTGTCGGAAAAACGAAGGGTAAAAAACTTCCTAGACCCGATGGAGATTCGGATAGTCTTTTTTGGGCATTAAACAATCCATTGACGGCTGAAAGCTGTCAGCGCCGTAGAACTCACTGAGGCCTTCGTATTGACAGGTTATGGCTCCCGTAACTCTAAACGAGCCAGAAGTTATGGCCGTCCGAATAATCGATATCTACAGGGTGCAACATCCATGGTGCAAGGTGCAACATCTGTCCGAAATGGCAAAACAGCATCGTATGACTTTTTGAAATGCGTGCATGGATTTGAAACGGAATGGTACCATGGTGCACCACTCTCCAGCGATGGTAAATAGAAGACCAGCCACGGTAATCCCGTTTTACCGTAGAAATCCATGTGTCGAAAAAACGAAGGGTAAAAAATTTCCTAGACCCGATTGAGATTCTGATAGTCATTTTTGGGCATTAAACAATCCATTGATGGCTGAAAGCATTCAGAGCCGTAGAACTCACTGAGGCCTTCGTTTTGACTGGTTATGGCTCTCTTAACTCTAAACGAGCCAGAAGTTATGGCCGTCCGAATAATCGATATCTACAGGGTGCAACATCCACGGAGCAAGGTGCAACATCCGTCCGAAATGGCGAAACAGCGTCGTACGACTTTTTAAAATGCGTGCATGGATTTGAAACGGAACGGTACCATGGTGCTCCACTCTCCAGCGATGGTAAATCGAAGACCAGCCAAGGTAATCCCGTTTTACCGTAAAAATCCACGTGTCGAAAAATCGAAGGGTAAAAAACTTCCGAGACCCGATTGAGATTCTGATAGTCTTTTTTGGGCATTATACAATCCATTGACGGCTGAAAGATGTCAGAGCCGTAGAACTCACTGAGGCCTTCGTTTTGAATGGTTATGGCTCCCGTAACTCTAAACGATCCAGAAGTTATGGCCGTCCGAATAATCGATATCTACATGGTGCAACATCCACGGTGCAAGGTGCAACATCCGACCGAAATGGCGAAACAGTGTCGTACGACTTTTTGAAATGCATGCATGGATTTGAAACAGAACGGTACCGTGGTGCAGCACTCTCCAGCGATGGTAAATCAAAGACCAGCCATGGTAATCCCGTTTTACTGTAAAAATCCACGTGTCGAAAAAACGAAGGGTAAAAAACTTCCTAGACCCGATGGAGATTCGGATAGTCTTTTTTGGGCATTAAACAATCCATTGACGGCTGAAAGCAATCAGCGCTGTAGAACTCACTAAGGCCTTCGTTTTGACAGGTTATGGCTCCCGTAACTCTAAACGAGCTAGAAGTTATGGCCGTCCGAATAATCGATATCTACAGGGTGCAACATCCATGGTGCAAGGTGCAACATCCGTCCGAAATGGCGAAACAGCGTCGTACGACTTTTTGAAATGCGTGCATGGATTTGAAACGGAACGGTACCGTGGTGCACCACTCTCCAGTGATGGTAAACCGAAGACCAGCCACGGTAATCCCGTTTTGCCGTAAAAATCTACGTGGCGAAAAAACGAAGGGTAAAAAACTTCCTAGACCCGATGGAGATTCGGATAGTCGTTTTTGGGCATTAAACAATCCATTGACGGCTGAAAGCTGTCAGAACTGTAGAACTCACTGAGGCCTTCGTTTTGACTGGTTACGGCTCCCGTAACTCTAAACGAGCCAGAAGTTATGGCCATCCGAATAATCGATATCTACAGGGTGCAACATCCACTGTGCAAGGTGCAACATCCGTCCGAAATGGCGAAATAGTGTCGTACGACTTTTTGAAATGCGTGCATGGATTTGAAATGAAACGGTACCTTGGTGCACCACTCTCCAGCGATGGTATATCGAAGACCAGCTGCGGTATTCCCGTTTTACCGTAAAAATCCACGTGTCGAAAAAACGAAGGGTAAAAAACTTCCTAGACCCGATGGAGATTCGGATAGTCTTTTTTGGGCATTAAAAAATCCATTGATGGATGAAAGTAGTCAGAGTTGTAGAACTCACTGAGGCCTTCGTTTTGAGAGGTTATGGCTCCCGTAACTCTAAACGAGCCAGAAGTTATGGCCGTCCGAATAATAGATATCTACAGGGTGCAACATCCACGGTGCAAGGTGCAACATCCGCCCGAAATGGCGAAACAGTGTCTTACGACTTTTTGAAATGCGTGCATAGATTTGAAATAGAATGGTACCGTGGTGCATCACTCTCCAGCGATGGTAAATCGAAGACCAGCCACGATAATCCAGTTTTACCGTAAAAATCCACGTGTCGAAAAAACGAAGGGTAAAAACTTCCGAAACCCGTTTGAGATTTGGATAGTCTTTTTTGAGCATTATACAATCCATTGACGGCTGAAAGCATTCAGAGCCGTAGAACTCACCGAGGCCTTCGTTTTGACAGGTTATGGCTCCCGTAACTCTAAACGAGCCAGAAGCTATGGCCGTCCGAATAATCGATATCTACAGGGTGCAACATCCACGGTGCAAGGTGCAACATCCGACCGAAATGGCGAAATAGTGTCGTACGACTTTTTCAAATGCGTGCATGGATATGAAACGGAACGGTACCGTGGTGCAGCACTCTCCAGTGATGGTAAATCGAAGACCAGCCACGGTAATCCTGTTTTACCGTAAAAATCCACGTGTCGAAAAAACGAAGGGTAAAAAACTTCCTAGACCCGATGGAGATTCGGATAGTCTCTTTTGCAATTAAACAATCCATTGACGGCTGAAAGCTGTCAGAGCTGTAGAAATCACTGAGGCCTTCGTTTTGACAGGTTATGGCTCCCGTAACTCTAAACGAGCCAGAAGTTATGGCCGTCCGAATAATCGATATCTACAGGGTGCAACATCCATGGTGCAAGGTGCAACATCCGTCCGAAATGGCGAAACAGCGTCGTACGACTTTTTGAAATGCGTGCATGGATTTGAAACGTAACGGTACCATGGTACACCACTCTCCAGCGATGGTAAATCGAAGACCAGCCACGGTAATCCCGTTTTACCGTAGAAATCCATGTGTCGAAAAAACGAAGGGTAAAAAACTTCCTAGACCCGATTGAGATTCTGATAGTCATTTTTGGGCAGTAAACAATCCATTGATGGATGAAAGCATTCAGACCCGTAGAACTCACTGAGGCCTTCGTATTGACAGGTTATGGCTCCCATAACTCTAAACGAGCCAGAAGTTATGGCCGTCCGAATAATCGATATCTACAGGGTGCAACATCCACGGTGCAAGGTGCAACATCCGACCGAAATGGCGAAACAGTGTCGTACGACTTTTTGAAATGCATGCATGGATTTGAAACGGAACGATACCGTGGTGCAGCACTCTCCAGCGATGGTAAATCGAAGACCAGCCATGTCAATCCCTTTTTACCGTAAAAATCCACGTGTCGAAAAAACGAAGGGTAAAAAACTTCCTAGACCCGATGGAGATTCGGATAGTCTTTTTAGGGCATTAAACAATCCATTGACAGCTGAAAGCTGTCAGCGCTGTAGAACTCACTAAGGCCTTCGTTTTGACAGGTTATGGCTACCGTAACTCTAAACGAGCCAGAAGTTATGGCCGTCCGAATAATCGATATCTACAGGGTGCAACATGCATGGTGCAAGGTGCAACATCCGTCCGAAATGGCGAAACAGCGTCGTACGACTTTTTGAAATGCGTGCATGGATTTGAAACGGAACGGTACCATGGTGCACCACTCTCCAGCGATGGTAAATAGAAGACCAGCCACGGTAATCCCGTTTTACCGTAAAAATCCACGTGTCGAAAAAAACGAAGGGTAAAAAACTTCCTAGACCCGATTGAGATTCGGATAGTCATTTTCGGGCATTAAACAATCCATTGACGGCTGAAAGCATTCAGAGCCGTGGAACTCACTGAGGCCTTCGTTTGACAGGTTATGGCTCCGGTAACTCTAAACGAGCCAGAAGTTATGGCCGTCCGAATAATCGATATCTATAGGGTGCAACAACCACGGTGCAAGGTGCAACATCCGTCTGAAATGGCGAAACAGTGTCGTATGTCTTTTTGAAATGCGTGCATGGATTTGAAACGGAACGGTACCGTGGTGCACCACTCTCCAGCGATGGTAAATCGAAGACCGGCCACGGTAATCCCGTTTTGCCGTAAAAATCCACGTGTCGAAAAAACAAAGTGTAAAAAACTTCCTAGACCCGATGGAGATTCGAATAGTCGTTTTTGGGCATTAAACAATCCATTGACGGCTGAAAGCTGTCAGAGCTGTAGAACTCACTGAGGCCTTCGTCTTGACAGGTTACGGCTCCCGTAACTCTAAACGAGCCAGAAGTTATGGCCATCCGAATAATCGATATCCACAGGGTGCAACATCCACTGTGCAAGGTGCAACATCCGTCCGAAATGGCGAAATTGTGTCGTACAACTTTTTGAAATGCGTGCATGGATTTGAAACGAAACGGTACCGTGGTGCACCACTCTCCAGCGATGGTAAATCGAAGTCCAGCTGCGGTATTCCCGTTTTACCGTAAAAATCCACGTGTCGAAAAAACGAAGGGTAAAAAACTTCCTAGACCCTATGGAGATTCGGATAGTCTTTTTTGGGCATTAAACAATCCATTGACGGCTGAATGCAGTCAGAGCTGTAGAACTCACTGAGACCTTCGTTTTGACAGGTTATGGCTCCCGTAGCTCTAAACGAGCCAGAAGTTATGGCCGTCCGAATAATAGATATCTACAAGGTGCAACATCCACGGTGCAAGGTGCAACATCCGCCCGAAATGGCGAAACAGTGTCGTATGACTTTTTGAAATGCGTGCATAGATTTGTAACAGAATGGTACCATGGTGCATCACTCTCCAGCGATGGTAAATCGAAGACCAGCCACGATAATCCAGTTTTACCGTAAAAATCCACGTGTCGAAAAAACGAAGGGTAAATACTTCCGAAACCCGATTGAGATTCGGATAGTCTTTTTTGAGCATTATACAATCCATTGACGGCTGAAAGCATTCAGAGCCGTAGAACTCACCGAGGCCTTCGTTTTGACAGGTTATGCCTCCCGTAACTCTAAACGAGTCAGAAGTTATGGCCGTCCGAATAATCGATATCTACAGGGTGCAACATCCACGGTGCAAGGTGCAACATCCGACCGAAATGGCAAAACAGTGTCGTACGACATTTTGAAATGCGTGCATGGATTTGAAACGGAACGGTACCGTGGTGCAGCACTCTCCAGTGATGGTAAATCGAAGACCAGCCACGGTAATCCTGTTTTACCGTAAAAATCCACGTGTCGAAAAAACGAAGGGTAAAAAACTTCCTAGACCCGATGGAGATTCGGATAGTCTCTTTTGGCAATTAAACATTCCATTGACGGCTGAAAGCTATTAGAGCTGTAGAAATCACTGAGGCCTTCGTTTTGACAGGTTATGGCTCCCGTAACTCTAAACGAGCCAGAAGTTATGGTCGTCCGAATAATCGATATCTACAGGGTGCAACATCCATGGTGCAAGGTGCAACATCCGTCCGAAATGGCGAAACAGCGTCGTACGACTTTTTGAAATGCATGCATGGATTTGAAACGTAACGGTACCGTGGTACACCACTCTCCAGCGATGGTAAATCGAAGACCAGCCACGGTAATCCCGTTTTACCGTAGAAATCCATGTGTCGAAAAAACGAAGGGTAAAAAACTTCCTAGACCCGATTGAGATTCTGATAGTCATTTTTGGGCATTAAACAATCCATTGAAGGCTGAAAGAATTCAGACCCGTAGAACTCACTGAGGCCTTCGTATTGACAGGTTATGGCTCCCGTAACTCTAAACGAGCCAGAAGTTATGGCCGTCCGAATAATCGATATCTACAGGGTGCAACATCCACGGTGCAAGGTGCAACATCCGACCGAAATGGCGAAACAGTGTCGTACGACTTTTTGAAATGCATGCATGGATTTGAAACGGAACGGTACCGTGGTGCAGCACTCTCCAGCGATGGTAAATCAAAGACCAGCCATGGTAATCCCGTTTTACCGTAAAAATCCACGTGTCGAAAAAACGAAGGGTAAAAAACTTTCTAGACCCGATGGAGATTCAGATAGTCTTTTCAGGGCATTAAACAATCCATTGATGGCTGAAAGCTGTCGGCGCTGTAGAACTCACTGAGTCCTTCGTTTTGACAGGTTATGGCTCCCGTAACTCTAAACGAGCCAGAAGTTATGGCCGTCCGAATAATCGATATCTACAGGGTGCAACATCCACGGTGCAAGGTGCAACATCCGCCCGAAATGGCGAAACAGTGTCGTATGACTTTTTGAAATGCGTGCGTAGATTTGAAACAGAATGGTACCTTGGTGCATCACTCTCCCGCGATGGTAAATCGAAGACCAGCCACGATAATCCAGTTTTACCGTAAAAATCCACGTGTCGAAAAAACGAAGGGTAAAAACTTTCTGTAACCCGATTGAGATTCGGATAGTCTTTTTTGAGCATTATACAATCCATTGACGGCTGAAAGCATTCAGAGCCGTAGAACTCACTGAGGCCTTCGTTTTGACAGGTTATGGCTCCCGTAACTCTAAACGAGCCAGAAGTTATGGCCGTCCGAATAATCGATATCTACAGGGTGCAACATCCACGGTGCAAGGTGCAACATCCGACCGAAATGGCGAAACAGTTTCGTACGACTTTTTGAAATGCATGCATGGATTTGAAACGGAACGGTACCGTGGTGCAGCACTCTCCAGCGATGGTAAATCAAAGACCAGCCATGGTAATCCCGTTTTACCGTAAAAATCCACGTGTCGAAAAAACGAAGGGTAAAAAACTTCCTAGACCCGATGGAGATTCAGATAGTCTTTTTAGGGCATTAAACAATCCATCGATGGCTGAAAGCTGTTGGCGCTGTAGAACTCACTGAGGCCTTCGTTTTGACAGGTTATGGCTCCCGTAACTCTAAACGAGCCAGAAGTTATGGCCGTCCGAATAATCGATATCTACGGGGTGCAACATCCACGGTGCAAGGTGCAACATCCGCCCGAAATGGCGAAACAGTGTCGTATGACTTTTTGAAATGCGTGCATAGATTTGAAACAGAATGGTACCTTGGTGCATCACTCTCCCGCGATGGTAAATCAAAGACCAGCCACGGTAATCCAGTTTTACCGTAAAAATCCACATGTCGAAAAAACGAAGGGTAAAAAACTTCCGAAACCCGATTGAGATTCGGATAGTCTTTTTTGAGCATTATACAATCCATTGACGGCTGAAAGCATTCAGAGCCGTAGAACTCACCGAGGCCTTCGTTTTGACAGGTTATGCCTCCCGTAACTCTAAACGAGCCAGAAGTTATGGCCGTCCGAATAATCGATATCTACAGGGTGCAACATCCACGGTGCAAGGTGCAACATCCGACAGAAATGGCGAAACAGTGTCGTACGACTTTTTGAAATGCGTGCATGGATGTGAAACGGAACGGTACCGTGGTGCAGCACTCTCCAGTGATGGTAAATCGAAGACCAGCCACGGTAATCCTGTTTTACCATAAAAATCCGCGTGTCGAAAAAACGAAGGGTAAAAAACTTCCTAGACCCGATGGATATTCGGATAGTCTCTTTTGGCAATTAAACATTCCATTGACGGCTGAAAGCTGTCAGAGATGTAGAAATCACTAAGGCCTTCGTTTTGACAGGTTATGGCTCCCGTAACTCTAAACGAGCCAGAAGTTATGGTCGTCCGAATAATCGATATCTACAGGGTGCAACATCCATGGTGCAAGGTGCAACATCCGTCCGAAATGGCGAAACAGCGTCGTACGACTTTTTGAAATGCGTGCATGGATTTGAAACGTAACGGTACCATGGTACACCACTCTCCAGCGATGGTAAATCGAAGACCAGCCACGGTAATCCCGTTTTACCGTAGAAATCCATGTGTCGAAAAAACGAAGGGTAAAAAACTTCCTAGACCCGATTGAGATTCTGATAGTCATTTTTGGGCATTAAACAATCCATTGATGGCTGAAAGCATTCAGACCCGTAGAACTCACTGAGGCCTTCGTATTGACAGGTTATGGCTCCCGTAACTCTAAACGAGCCAGAAGTTATGGCCGTCCGAATAATCGATATCTGCAGGGTGCAACATCCACGGTGCAAGGTGCAACATCCGACCGAAATGGCGAAACAGTGTCGTACGACTTTTTGAAATGCATGCATGGATTTGAAACGGAACGGTACCGTGGTGCAGCACTCTCCAGCGATGGTAAATCAAAGACCAGCCATGGTAATCTCGTTTTATCGTAAAAATCCACGTGTCGAAAAAACGAAGGGTAAAAAACTTCCTAGACCCGATGGAGATTCAGATAGTCTTTTTAGGGCATTAAACAATCCATTGACGGCTGAAAGCTGTCGGCGCTGTAGAAATCACTGAGGCCTTCGTTTTGACAGGTTATGGCTCCCGTAACTCTAAACGAGCCAGAAGTTATGGCCGTCCGAATAATCGATATCTACAGGGTGCAACATCCATGGTGCAAGGTGCAACATCCGCCCGAAATGGCGAAACAGTGTCGTATGACTTTTTGAAATGCGTGCATAGATTTGAAACAGAATGGTACCTTGGTGCATCACTCTCCCGCGATGGTAAATCGAAGACCAGCCACGATAATCCAGTTTTACCGTAAAAATCCACGTGTCGAAAAAACGAAGGGTAAAAACTTTCTGTAACCCGATTGACATTCGGATAGTCTTTTTTGAGCATTATACAATCCATTGACGGCTGAAAGCATTCAGAGCCGTAGAACTCACTGAGGCCTTCGTTTTGACAGGTTATGGCTCCCGTAACTCTAAACGAGCCAGAAGTTATGGCCGTCCGAATAATCGATATCTACAGGGTGCAACATCCACGGTGCAAGGTGCAACATCCGACCGAAATGGCGAAACAGTTTCGTACGACTTTTTGAAATGCATGCATGGATTTGAAACGGAACGGTACCGTGGTGCAGCACTCTCCAGCGATGGTAAATCAAAGACCAGCCATGGTAATCCCGTTTTACCGTAAAAATCCACGTGTCGAAAAAACGAAGGGTAAAAAACTTCCTAGACCCGATGGAGATTCAGATAGTCTTTTTAGGGCATTAAACAATCCATTGACGGCTGAAAGCTGTTGGCGCTGTAGAACTCACTGAGGCCTTCGTTTTGACTGGTTATGGCTCCCGTAACCCTAAACGAGCCAGAAGTTATGGCCGTCCGAATAATCGATATCTACAGGGTGCAACATCCATGGTGCAAGGTGCAACATCCGCCCGAAATGGCGAAACAGTGTCGTATGACTTTTTGAAATGCGTGCATAGATTTGAAACAGAATGGTACCTTGGTGCATCACTCTCCCGCGATGGTAAATCAAAGACCAGCCACGGTAATCCAGTTTTACCGTAAAAATCCACATGTCGAAAAAACGAAGGGTAAAAAACTTCCGAAACCCGATTGAGATTCGGATAGTCTTTTTCGAGCATTATACAATCCATTGACGGCTGAAAGCATTCAGAGCCGTAGAACTCACCGAGGTCTTCGTTTTGACAGGTTATGCCTCCTGTAACTCTAAACGAGCCAGAAGTTATGGCCGTCCGAATAATCGATATCTACAGGGTGCAACATCCACGGTGCAAGGTGCAACATCCGACAGAAATGGCGAAACAGTGTCGTACGACTTTTTGAAATGCGTGCATGGATGTGAAACGGAACGGTACCGTGGTGCAGCACTCTCCAGTGATGGTAAATCGAAGACCAGCCACGGTAATCCTGTTTTACCATAAAAATCCGCGTGTCGAAAAAACGAAGGGTAAAAAACTTCCTAGACCCGATGGATATTCGGATAGTCTCTTTTGGCAATTAAACATTCCATTGACGGCTGAAAGCTATCAGAGCTGTAGAAATGACTAAGGCCTTCGTTTTGACAGGTTATGGCTCCCGTAACTCTAAACGAGCCAGAAGTTATGGTCGTCCGAATAATCGATATCTACAGGGTGCAACATCCATGGTGCAAGGTGCAACATCCGTCCGAAATGGCGAAACAGCGTCGTACGACTTTTTGAAATGCGTGCATGGATTTGAAACGTAACGGTACCATGGTACACCACTCTCCAGCGATGGTAAATCGAAGACCAGCCACGGTAATCCCGTTTTACCGTAGAAATCCATGTGTCGAAAAAACGAAGGGTAAAAAACTTCCTAGACCCGATTGAGATTCTGATAGTCATTTTTGGGCATTAAACAATCCATTGATGGCTGAAAGCATTCAGACCCGTAGAACTCACTGAGGCCTTCGTATTGACAGGTTATGGCTCCCGTAACTCTGAACGAGCCAGAAGTTATGGCCGTCCGAATAATCGATATCTACAGGGTGCAACATCCACGGTGCAAGGTGCAACATCCGACCGAAATGGCGAAACAGTGTCGTACGACTTTTTGAAATGCATGCATGGATTTGAAACGGAATGGTACCGTGGTGCAGCACTCTCCAGCGATGGTAAATCAAAGACCAGCCATGGTAATCCCGTTTTACCGTAAAAATCCACGTGTCGAAAAAACGAAGGGTAAAAAACTTCCTAGACCCGATGGAGATTCAGATAGTCTTTTTAGGGCATTAAACAATCCATTGACGGCTGAAAGCTGTTGGCGCTGTAGAACTCACTGAGGCCTTCGTTTTGACAGGTTATGGCTCCCGTAACTCTAAACGAGCCAGAAGTTATGGCCGTCCGAATAATCGATATCTACAGGGTGCAACATCCACGGTGCAAGGTCCAACATCCGCCCGAAATGGCGAAACAGTGTCGTATGACTTTTTGAAATGCGTGCATAGATTTGAAACAGAATGGTACCTTGGTGCATCACTCTCCCACGATGGTAAATCGAAGACCAGCCACGATAATCCAGTTTTACCGCAAAAATCCACGTGTCGAAAAAACGAAGGGTAAAAACTTTCCGAAACCCGATTGAGATTCGGATAGTCTTTTTTGAGCATTATACAATCCATTGGCGGCTGAAAGCATTCAGAGCCGTAGAACTCACTGAGGCCTTCGTTTTGACAGGTTATGGCTCCCGTAACTCTAAACGAGCCAGAAGTTATGGCCGTCCGAATAATCGATATCTACAGGGTGCAACATCCACGGTGCAAGGTTCAACATCCGACAGAAATGGCGAAACAGTGTCGTACGACTTTTTGAAATGCGTGCATGGATGTGAAACGGAACGGTACCGTGGTGCAGCACTCTCCAGTGATGGTAAATCGAAGACCAGCCACGGTAATCCTATTTTACCATAAAAATCCACGTGTCGAAAAAACGAAGGGTAAAAAACTTCCTAGACCCGATGGATATTCGGATAGTCTCTTTTGGCAATTAAACAATCCATTGACGGCTGAAAGCTGTCAGAGCTGTAGAAATCTCTAAGGCCTTCGTTTTGACAGGTTATGGCTCCCGTAACTCTAAACGAGCCAGAAGTAATGGTCGTCTGAATAATCGATATCTACAGGGTGCAACATCCATGGTGCAAGGTGCAACATCCGTCCGAAATGGCGAAACAGCGTCGTATGATTTTTTGAAATGCGTGCATGGATTTGAAACGGAATGGTACCATGGTGCACCACTCTCCAGCGATGGTAAATCGAAGACCAGCCACGGTAATCCCGTTTTACCGTAAAAATCCACGTGTCGAAAAAACGAAGGGTAAAAAACTTCCGAGACCCGATTGAGATTCGGATAGTCTTTTTTGGGCATTAAACAATCCATTGATGGCTGAAAGCATTCAGAGCCGTAGAACTCACTAAGGCCTTCGTTTTGACAGGTCATGGCTCCCGTAACTCTAAACGAGCCAGAAGTTATGGCCGTCCGAATAATCGATATCTACAGGGTGCAACATCCACGGTGCAAGGTGCAACATCCGTCCGAAATGGCGAAACAGTGTCGTACGACTTTTTGAAATGCGTCCATGGATTTGAAACGGAACGGTACCGTGGTGCACCACTCTCCAGCGATGGTAAATCGAAGACCAGCCATAGTAATCCCGTTTTACCGTAAAAATCAACGTGTCGAAAAAACGAAGGGTAAAAAACTTCCTAGACCCGATGGAGATTCGGATAGTCTTTTTTGGGCATTAAACAATCCATTGACGGCTGAAAACTGTCAGAGCTGTAGAACTCACTAAGGCCTTCGTTTTGACAGGTTATGGCTCCCGTAGCTCTAAACGAGCCAGAAGTTATGGCCGTCCGAATAATAGATATCTACAGGGTGCAACATCCACGGTGCAAGGTGCAACATCCGCCCGAAATGGCGAAACAGTGTCGTATGACTTTTTGAAATGCGTGCATAGATTTGAAACAGAATGGTACCATGGTGCATCACTCTCCAGTGATGGTAAATCGAAGACCAGCCACGGTAATCCTGTTTTACCGTAAAAATCCACGTGTCGAAAAAACGAAGGGTAAAAAACTTCCGAAACCCGATTGAGATTCGGATAGTCTTTTTTGAGCATTATACAATCCATTGACGGCTGAATGCATTCAGAGCCGTAGAACTCACCGAGGCCTTCGTTTTGACAGGTTATGCCTCCCGTAACTCTAAACAAGCCAGAAGTTATGGCCGTCCGAATAATCGATATCTACAGGGTGCAACATCCACGGTGCAAGGTGCAACATCCGACCGAAATGGCGAAACAGTGTCGTACGACTTTTTGAAATGCGTGCATGGATTTGAAATGGAACGGTACCGTGGTGCAACACTCTCCAGTGATGGTAAATCGAAGACCAGCCACGGTAATCCTGTTTTACCGTAAAAATCCACGTGTCGAAAAAACGAAGGGTAAAAAACTTCCGAAACCCGATTGAGATTCGGATAGTCTTTTTTGAGCATTATACAATCCATTGACCGCTGAAAGCATTCAGAACCGTAGAACTCACTGAGGCCTTCATTTTGACAGGTTATGGCCTCCGTAACTCTAAACGAGCCAGAAGTTATTGCCGTCCGAATAATCGATATCTACATGGTGCAACATCCACGGTGCAAGGTGCAACATCCGACCGAAATGGCGAAACAGTGTCGTACGACTTTTTGAAATGCGTGCATGGATTTGAAATGGAACGGTACCGTGGTGCAGCACTCTCCAGTGATGGTAAATCGAAGACCAGCCACGGTAATCCTGTTTTACCGTAAAAATCCACGTGTCGAAAAAACGAAGGGTAAAAAACTTCCTAGACCCGATGGAGATTCGGATAGTCTTTTTTGGCAATTAAACAATCCATTGATGGCTGAAATCTGTCAGAGCTGTAGAACTCACTGAGGCCTTCGTTTTGACAGGTTACGGCTCCCGTAACTCTAAATGAGCCAGAAGTTATGGTCGTCCGAATAATCGATATCTACAGGGTGCAACATCCATGGTGCAAGGTGCAACATCCGTCCGAAATGGCGAAACGGCGTCGTATGACTTTTTGAAATGCGTTCATGGATTTGAAACGGAATGGTACCATGGTGCACCACTCCCCAGCGATGGTAAATCGAAGACCAGCCACGGTAATCCCGTTTTACCGTAAAAATCCACGTGTCGAAAAAACGAAGGGTAAAAAACTTCCGAGACCCGATTGAGATTCGGATAGTCTTTTTTGGGCATTAAACAATCCATTGATGGCTGAAAGCATTCAGAGCCGTAGAACTCACTGAGGCCTTCGTTTTGACAGGTTATGGCTCCCGTAACTCGAAACGAGCCAGAAGTTATGGCCGTCCGAATAATCGATATCTACAGGGTGCAACATCCACGGTGCAAGGTGCAACATCCGTCCGAAATGGCGAAACAGTGTCGTACGACTTTTTGAAATGCGTCCATGGATTTGAAAAGGAACGGTACCGTGGTGCACCACTCTCCAGCGATGGTAAATCGAAGACCAGCCATGGTAATCCCGTTTTACCGTAAAAATCCACGTGTCGAAAAAACGAAGGGTAAAAAACTTCCTAGACCCGATGGAGATTTGGATAGTCTTTTTTGGGCATTAAACAATCCATTGACGGCTGAAAGCTGTCAGAGCCGTAGAGCTCACTGAGGCCTTCGTTTTGATAGGTTATGGCTCCCGTAACTCTAAACGAGCCAGAAGTTATGGCCGTCCGAATAATCGATATCTACAGGGTGCAACATCCACGGTGCAAGGTGCAACATCCGTTCGAAAAGGAGAAACAGTGTCGTACGACTTTTTGAAATGTGTGCATGGATTTGAAACAAAACGGTACCATGGTGCACCACTCTCCAGCGATGGTAAATCGTAGACCAGCCACGGTAATCCCGCTTTACCGTGAAAATCTACGTGTCGAAAAAACGAAGGGTAAAAAATTTCCGAGACCCGATTGAGATTCGGATATTCTTTTTTGGGCATTATACAATCCATTGACGGTTGAAAGCTGTCAGAGCCGTAGAAATCACTGAGGCCTTCATTTTGACTGGTTATGGCTCCCGTAACTCTAAACGAGCCAGAAGTTATGGCCGTCCGAATAATCGATATCTACAGGGTGCAACATCCACGGTGCAAGGTGCAACATCCACGGTGCAAGGTGCAACATCCGTCCGAAATGGCGAAACAGTGTCATACCACATTTTAAAATGATTGCATGGATTTGAAACGGAACGGTACCATGGTGCGCCACTCTCCAGCGATGGTAAATCGAAGACCAGCCACGGTAATCCCGTTTTACAGTAAAAATCCAAGTGTCGAAAAAACGAAGGGTAAAAAACTTCCTAGACCCTATTGAGATTCGGATGGTCAATTTTGGGTATTAAACAATCCATTGACGATTGAAAGAATTCAGAGCCGTAGAACTCACTGAGGCCTTCGTTTTGACATGTTATGGCTACCGTAACTCTAAACGAGCCAGAAGTTACGGCCGTCCGAATAATCGATATCTACATGGTGCAACATCCACGGTGCAAGGTGCAACATCCGTCCGAAATGGCGAAACAGTGGCGTACGACTTTTTGAAATGCGTGCATGGATTTGAAACGGAACGGTACCGTGGTGCACCACTCTCCAGCGTTGGTAAATCGAAGACCAGCCCCGGTAATCCCGTTTTACCGTAAAAATCCACGTGTCGAAAAAACGAAGGGTAAAAAACTTCCTAGACCCGATGGAGATTCGGATAGTATTTTTCGGGCATTAAACAATCAATTGACGGCTAAAAGATGTCGGAGCTGCAGAACTCACTGAGGCCTTCGTTTTGACAGGTTATGGCTCCCGTAACTCTAAACGAGCCAGAAGTTATGGCCGTCCGAATAATCGATATCTACAGGATGCAAGGTGCAACATCTGTCCGAAATGGCGAAACAGTGTCGTACGACTTTTTGAAATGCGTGCATAGATTTGAAACGGAATGGTACCATGGTGCATCACTCTCCAGCGATGGTAAATTGAAGACCAGCCACGGTAATCCAGTTTTACCGTAAAAACCCACGTGTCGAAAAAACGAAGGGTAAAAAACTTCGGAAACCCGATTGAGATTCGGATAGTCTTTTTTGTGCATTATACAATCCATTGACAGCTGAAAGCTGTCAGAGCCGTAGAAATCACTGAGGCCTACGTTTTGACTGGTTATGGCTCCCTTAACTCTAAACGAGCCAGAAGTTATGGCCGTCCGAATAATCGATATCTACATGGTGCAGCATCCACGGTGCAAGGTGCAACATCCGTCCGAAATGGTGAAACAGTGTCGTACGACATTTTGAAATGTGTGCATGGATTTGAAATAGAACGGTACCATGGTGCACCACTCTCCAGTGATGGTAAATCGAAGACCAGCCACGGTAATCCCGCTTTACCGTAAAAATCCACGTGTCGAAAAAACGAAGGGTAAAAAACTTCCTGGACCCGATTGAGATTCAGATAGTCTTTTTTGGTCATTAAAAAATCCATTGACGGCTGAAAGCTGTCAGAGCCGTAGAACTCACTAAGGCCTTCGTTTTGACAGGTTATGGCTCCCGTAACTCTAAACGAGCCAGAAGTTATGGCCGTTTGAATAATCGATGTCTACAGGGTGCAACAACCACGGTGCAAGGTGCAACATCCGTCCGAAATGGCGAAACAGTGTCGTACGACTTTTTGAAATGCGTGCATGGATTTGAAATGGAACGGTACCGTGGTGCACCACTCTCCAGCATTGGTAAATCGAAGACCAGCCACGGTAATCCCGTTTTACCGTAAAAATCCACGTGTCGAAAAAACGAAGGGTAAAAAACTTCCTAGACCCGATGGAGATTCGGATAGTATTTTTTGGGCATTAAACAATCAATTGATGGATAAAAGCTGTCAGAGCTGCAGAACTCACTGAGGCCTTCGTTTTGACAGGTTATGGCTCCCGTAACTCTAAACGAGCTAGAAGTTATGGCCGTCCGAATAATCGATATCTACAGGATGCAAGGTGCAACATCTGTCCGAAATGGCGAAACAGTGTCGTACGACTTTTTGAAATGCGTGCATAGATTTGAAACGGAATGGTACCATGGTGCATCACTCTCCAGCGATTGTAAATTGAAGACCAGCCACGGTAATCCAGTTTTACCGTAAAAATCCACGTGTCGAAAAAACGAAGGGTAAAAACTTTCTGTAACCCGATTGAGATTCGGATAGTCTTTTTTGAGCATTATACAATCCATTGACGGCTGAAAGCTGTCAGAGCCATAGAACTCAACGAGGCCTTCGTTTTGACTGGTTATGGCTCCCTTAACTCTAAACGAGCCAGAAGTTATGGCCGTCCGAATAATCGATATCTACATGGTGCAGCATCCACGGTGCAAGGTGCAACATCCGTCCGAAATGGTGAAACAGTGTCGTACGACATTTTGAAATGTGTGCATGGATTTGAAACAGAACGGTACCATGGTGCACCACTCTCCAGTGATGGTAAATCGAAGACCAGCCACGGTAACCCCGCTTTACCGTAAAAATCCACGTGTCGAAAAAACGAAGGGTAAAAAACTTCCTAGACCCGATTGAGATTCAGATAGTCTTTTTTGGTCATTAAAAAATCCATTGACGGCTGAAAGCTGTCAGAGTCGTAGAACTCACTAAGGCCTTCGTTTTGACAGGTTATGGCTCCCGTAACTCTAAACGAGCCAGAAGTTATGGCCGTTTGAATAATCGATATATATACAGGGTGCAACAACCACGGTGCAAGGTGCAACATCTGTCCGAAATGGCAAAACAGTGTCGTACGACTTTTTGAATTGCGTGCTTGGATTCGAAACAGAATGGTATCATGGTGCACCACTCTCCAGCGATGGTAAATCGAAGACCAGCCATGGTAATCCCGTTTTACCGTAAAAATCCACGTGTCGAAAAAACGAAGGGTAAAAAACTTTCGAGACCCGATTGAGATTCGGATAGTCTTTTTTGGGCATTCTACAATCCATTGACGGCTGAAAGCTTTCAAAGCCGTAGAACTCACTAAGGCCTTCATTTTGACAGGTTATAGCTCCCGTAACTCTAAACGAGCCAGAAGTTAATGCCGTGCGAATAATCGATATTTACAGGGTGCAACATCCACGGTGCAAGGTGCAACATCCGTACGAAATGGCGAAACAGTGTCGTACGACTTTTTGAAATGCGTGCATAGATTTGAAACAGAACGTTACCATGGTGCACCTCTCTCCAGCGATGGTAAATCGAAGACCAGCGACGGCTATCCAGTTTTACCGTAAAAATCTACGTGTCGAAAAAACGAAGGGTAAAAAACTTCCGAGACCCGATTGAGATTCAGATAGTCTTTTTTGGGCATTATACAATCCATTGATGGCTGAAAGCTGTCAGAGTCGTAGACTCATTGAGGCCTTCATTTTGACTGGTTATGGCTCCCACAACTCTAAATGAGCCAGAAGTTATGGCCGTCCGAATAATCGATATCTACAGGGTGCAACATCCACGATGCAAGGTGCAACATCCGTCCGAAATGGAGAAACAGTGTCGTACGACTTTTTAAAATGCATACATGGATTTGAAACGGAACGGTACCATGGCGCGTCACTCTCCAGCGATGGTAAATCGAAGACCAGCCACGGTAATCCCGTTTTACCGTAAAAATCCACGTGTCGAAAAAACGAAGGGTAAAAAACTTCCTAGACCCGATTGAGATTCGGATAGTCAATTTTACGCATTAAACAATCCATTGACGACTGAAAGAATTCAGAGCCGTAGAACTCACTGAGGCCTTCGTTTTGACAGGTTATGACTCCCGTAACTCTAAACGAGCCAGAAGTTATGGCCGTCCGAATAATCGATATCTATAGTGTGCAACATCCACGGTGCAAGGTGCAACATTCGTCCGAAATGGCGAAACAGTGTCGTATGACTTTTTGAAATGCATGCGTGGATTTGAAACGGAACGGTACCGTGGTGCACCACTCCCCAGCGATGGTAAATCGAAGACCAGCCACGGTAATCCCGTTTTACCGTAAAAATCCATGTGTCGAAAAAACGAAGGCTAAAAAACTTCCTAGGCCCTATGGAGATTCGGATAGTATTTTTTGGGCGATAAACAATCCATTGACGGCTGAAAGTTGTCAGAGCTGTAGAACTCACTGAGGCCTTCGTTTTGACAGGTTATGGCTCCCGTAAATCTAAACGAGCCAGAAGTTATGGCCGTCCGAATAATCGATATCTACAGGGTGCAACATCCACGGTGCAAGGTGCAACACCCGTCCGAAATGGCGAAACAGTGTCGCACGACTTTTTGAAATGCGTGCATAGATTTGAAACGGAATGGTACCATGGTGCATCATTCTCCAGCGATGGTAAATCGAAGACCAGCCACGGTAATCCTGTTTTACCGTAAAAATCCACGTGTCGAAAAAATGAAGGGTAAAAAACTTCCGAAACCCGATTGAGATTCGGATAGTCGTTTTTGGGCATTATACAATCCACTGACAGCCGAAAGCTGTCAGAGCCGTAGAACTCGCTGAGGCCTTCGTTTTGACTGGTTATGGCTCCCTTAACTCTAAACGAGCCAGAAGTTATGGCCGTCCGAATAATCGATATCTACATGGTGCAGCATCCACGGTGCAAGGTTCAACATCCGTCCGAAATGGTGAAACAGTGTCGTACGACATTTTGAAATGTATGCATGGATTTGAAACAGAACGGTACCATGGTGCACCACTCTCCAGCGATGGTAAATCGAAGACCAGCCACGGTAATCCCGCTTTACCGTAAAAATCCACGTGTCGAAAAAACGAAGTGTAAAAAACTTCCTAGACCCGATTGAGATTCAGATAGTCTTTTTTGGGCATTAAATAATCCATTGACGGCTGAAAGCTGTTAGAGCCGTATAACTCACTGAGGCCTTCGTTTTGATAGGTTATGGCTCCCGTAACTCTAACCGAGCCAGAAGTTATGGCCGTCCGAATAATCGATATCTACAGGGTGCAACAACCACGGTGCAAGGTGCAACATCCGTCCGAAATGGCGAAACAGTGTCGTACGACTTTTTGAAATGCGTGCATGGATTTGAAACTAAACGGTACCATGGTGCACCACTCTCCAGCGATGGTAAATCGAAGACCAGCCGCGGTAATCCCGTTTTGCCGTAAAAATCCACGTGTCGAGAAAACGAAGGGTAAAAAACTTCCTAGACCCGATGGAGATTCGGATAGTCTTTTTTGGGCATTAAATAATCCATTGACGGCTGAAAGCTGTCAGAGCTGTAGAACTCACCGAGGCCTTTGTTTTGACAGGTTACGGCTCCCGTAACTCTAAACGAGCCAGAAGTTCTGGCCGTCCGAATAATCGATATCTACAGGGTGCAACATCCACTATGCAAGGTGCAACATCCGTCCGAAATGGCGAAACAGTGTCGTACGACTTTTTGAAATGCGTGCATGGATTTGAAACGGAACGGTACCGTGGTGCACCACTCTCCAGCGATGGTAAATCGAAGACCAGCCACGGTAATCCCGTTTTCCCGTAAAAAACTTCATGTCCAAAAAAAGAAGGGTAAAAAACTTTCGAGACCCGATTGAGATTCGGATAGTCTTTTTTGGGCATTTACAATCCATTGATGGCTGAAAGCTGTCAGAGCCGTAGAACTCACTGAGGCCTTCGTTTTCACAGGTTATGGCTCCAGTAAGTCTAAACGAGCCAGAAGTTATGGCCGTCCAAATAATCGATATCTAGAGGGTGCAACATCCACGGTGCAAGGTGCAACATCCGTCCGAAATGGCGAAACAGTGTCGTACGACTTTTTGAAATGCGTGCATAGATTTGAAACGGAACGGTACCATGGGGCACCACTCTCCAGCAGTGGTAAATCGAAGACCAGCCACGGTAATCCAGTTTTACCGTAAAAATCCACGTGTCGAAAAAACGAAGGGTAAAAAACTTCCGAGACCCGATTGAGATTCGGATAGTCTTTTTTGAGCATTATACAATCCATTGACGGCTGAAAGCATTCAGAGCCGTAGAACTCACAGAGGCCTTCGTTTTGACAGGTTATGGCTCCCGTAACTCTAAACGAGCCAGAAGTTATGGCCGTCCGAATAATCGATATCTACAAGGTGCAACATCCACGGTGCAAGGGGCAACATCCGACCGAAAAGGCGAAACAGTGTCGTACAACTTTTTGAAATGCGTGCATGGATTTGAAACGGAACGGTACCGTGGTGCAGCGCTCTCTAGTGATGGTAAATCGAAGACCGGCCATGGTAATCCTGTTTTACCGTGAAAATCCACTTGTCGAAAAAACGAAGGGTAAAAAACTTCCTAGACCCGATGGAGATTCGGATAATCTTTTTTGGGCATTAAACAATCCATTGACGGCTGAAAGCTGTTAGAGCTGTAGAACTCACTGAGGTACCATGGTGCACCACTCTCCAGCGATGCTAAATCGAAGACGAGGCACGGTAATCCCGTTTTACCGTAAAAATCCGGTGTCGAAAAAATGAAGGGTACAAAACTTACGAGTCCATATTGAGATTCGGGTTGTCCTTTTCGGGCATTAATCTATCCGTTGACGGCTGAAAGCTGTCAAAGCCGTAGAAATAACCGTGGCCTTCGTTTTGACAGGTTATGGCTCCTGTAACTCTAACGAGCCAGAAGTTATGGCCGTCCGAATAATCGATATCTACAAGGTGCAACATCCGCGGTGCAAGGTGCAACATCCGTCCGAAATGGCGAAACTGTGCCGTACGACTTTTAGAAATGCGTGCATGGATTTGAAATGGAACAATACCATGGTGCACCACTCTTCAGCGATGGTAAATCGAAGACGAGCCACGGTAATCCTGTTTTACCGTTAAAATACGGTGTCGAAAAAACGAAGGGTAAAAAACTTACGAGACCCGATTGAGATTCGGGTTGTCCTTTTTGGGCATTAATCTATCCGTTGACGGCTGAAAGCTGTCAAAGTCGTAGAAATCACCGTGGCCTTCGTTTTGACAGGTTATGGCTCCCGTAACTCTAAACGAGCCAGAAGTTATGATCGTCCGAATAATCGATATCTACAGGGTGCAACATCCGCGGTGCAAGGTGCAACATCCGTCCGAAATGGCGAAACAGTGTCGTACGACTTTTAGAAATGCGTGCAAGGATTTGAAACGGAATAGTACCATGGTGCACCACTCTCCAGCGATGGTTAATCGAAGACGAGGCATGGTAATCCCGTTTTACCGTAAAAATCCGGTGTCGAAAAAACGAAGGGTAAAAAACTTACGAGACCCGATTGAGATTCGGGCTGTCCTTTTTGGGCATTAATCTATCCATTGACGGTTGAAAGCAGTCAAAGCCGTAGAACTCACCATGGCGTTCGTTTTGACAGGTTATGGACCCCGTAACTCTAAACGAGCCAGAAGTTATGGCCGTTCGAATAATCGATATCTACAGGGTGCAACATCCGCGGTGCATGGTGCAACATCCGTCCGAAATGGCGAAATAGTGCCGTACGACTTTTAGAAATGCATGCATGGATTTGAAATGAAATAGTACCATGGTGCTCCACTCTCCAGCGATGGTAAATCGAAGACGTGCCACGGCAATCCCGTTTTACCGTAAAAATCTGGTGTCGAAAAAACGAAAGGTAAAAAACTTACGAGACCCGATTGATATTCGGGTTGTCCTTTTTGGGCATTAATCTATCCGTTGACGGCTGAAAGCGGTCAAAGCCGTAAAACTCACCGCGGCCTTCATTTTGACAGGATATGGCTCCCGTAACTCTAAACGAGCAAGAAGTTATGGCCGTCCGAATAATCGATATCTACAGGGTGCAACATCCGCGGTGCGAGGTGCAACATCTGACCGAAATGGCGAAACAGCGCCGTACGACTTTTAGAAACGCATGCATGGATTTGAAACGGAATAGTACCATGGTGCACCACTCTCCAGCGATGGTAAATCGAAGACGAGCCACGGTAATCCCGTTTTACCGTAAAATCCAGTGTCGAAAAAACCAAGGATAAAATACTTACGAAACCCGATTGAGATTCAGGTTGTCCTTTTCGGGCATTAATCTATCCGTTGACGGCTGACAGTTGTCAAAGCCGTATAACTCACCGTGGCCTTCGTTTTGACAGGTTATGGCTTCTGTAACTCTAAACGAGCCAGAAGTTATGGCCGTCCGAATAATCGATATCTACAGGGTGCAACATCTGCTGTGCAAGGTGCAACATCCGTCCGAAATGGAGAAAATGTGCCGGACGACTTTTAGAAATGCGTGCATGGATTCGAAACGGAACAGTACCATGGTGCATCACACTCCAGTGATGGTAAATCGAAGACGAGGCACGGTAATCCCGTTTTACCGTAAAAATCCGGTGACGAAAAAACGAAGGGTAAAAAACTTACGAGACTCGATTGAGATTCGGGTTGTCCTTTTGGGGCATTAATCTATCCATTGACAGTTGAAAGCGGTCAAAGCCGTAGAACTCACCGTGGCCTTCGTTTTGACAGGTTATGGCTCCCGTAACTGTAAACGAGCCAGAAGTTATGGCCGTCCGAATAATCGATATCTAGAGGGTGCAACATCCACTGTGCAAGGTGCAACATCCGTCCGAAATAGCGAAACAGTGTCGTACGACTTTTAGAAATGCATGCATGGATTTGAAATGGAAAAGTACCATGGTGCACCACTCTTCAGCGATGGTAAATCGAAGACGAGGCACGGTAATCCCGTTTTACCGTTAAAATACGGTGTCGAAAAAACAAAGGGTAAAAAACTTACGAGACCCGATTGAGATTTGGGTTGTCCTTTTTGGGCATTAATCTATCCGTTGACGGCTGAAAGCGGTCAAAGCCGTAAAACTCACCGTGGCCTTCGTTTTGACAGGTTATGGCTCCCGTAACTCTAAACGAGCCAGAAGTTATGGCCGTCCGAATAATCGATATCTACAGGGTGCAATATCCGCGGTGCAAGGTGCAACATCCGTCCGAAATGGAGAAACGGCGTCGTACGACTTTTAGAAATGCTTGGATGGATTTGAAACGAAACAGTACCATGGTGCACCACTCTCCAGCGTTGGTAAATCGAAGACGAGGCACGGTAATCCCATTTTACCGTTAAAATCCGGTGTCGAAAAAACGAAGGGTAAGAAACTTACGAGACCCGATTGAGATTCGGGTTGTCCTTTTCGGGCATTAATCTATCCGTTGACGGCTGAAAGTGGTCAAAGCCGTAGAACTCACTGTGGCCTGCGTTCTGATAGGTTATGGCTCCCGTAACTCAAAACGAGCCAGAAGTTATGGCCGTCCGAATAATCGATATCTACAGGTGCGACATCCGTTCGAAATGGCGAAACAGTGCCATACGACTTTTAGAAATGCGTGCATGGAATTGAAATGGAACGGTACCATGGTGCACCACTCTCCAGCGATGGTAAATCGAAGACAAGCCACGGTAATCCCGTTTTACCGTTAAAATCCGGCATCGAAAAAACAAAGGGTAAAAAACTTACGAGACCCGATTGAGATTCGGGTTGTACTTTTTGGGCATTAATCTATCCGTTGACGGCTGAAAGCTGTAAAAGCCATAGAACTCATCGTGGCCTTCGTTTTGATAGGTTATGGCTCCCGTAACTCTAAACGAGCCAGAAGTTATGACCGTCCGAATAATCGATATCTACAGGGTGCAACATCCGCGGTGCAAGGTGCAACATCCGTCCGAAAGGGCGAAACAGTGCCGTACGACATTTAGAAATGCATGCATGGATTTGAAACGAAACATTACCGTAGTGCACCACTCTCCAGCGATGGTAAATCGAAGAGGAGGCACGGTAATCCCGTTTTACCGTAAAAATCCGGTGTCGAAAAAACGAAGGCTAAAAAACTTATGAGACCCGATTGAGATTCAGGTTGTCCTTTTGGGCATTAATCTATCCGTTGACGGCTGAAAGCTGTCAAAGCCGTAGAACTCACCGTGGCCTTCGTTTTGACAGGTTATGGCTCCCGTAACTCTAAACGAGCCAGAAGTTATGAACGTCCGAATAATCGATACCTACAGGGTGCAACATCCGCGATGCAAGGTGCAACATCCGTCCGAAATGGCGAAACAGTGTCGTACGACTTTTAGAAATGTGTGCATGACTTTGAAACGGAACAGTACCATGGTGCACCACTCTCCAGCGATGGTAAATCGAAGACAAGGCACGGTAATCCCGTTTTACCGTAAAAATCCGGTGTCGAAAAAACCAAGGGTAAAAAACTTACGAGACCCGATTGAGATTCAGGTTGTCCTTTTTGGGCATTAATCTATCCGTTGACGATTGAAAGCTGTCAAAGCTGTAGAACTCACCGTGGCCTTCGTTTTGACAGGTTATGGCTCCCGTAACTCTAAATGAGCCGGAAGTTATGGCTGTCCGAATAATCGATATCTACATGGTGCAACATCCGCGGTTCAAGGTGCAACATCCGTCCGAAATGGCAAAACAGTGGCGTATGACTTTTATAAATGCATGCATGGATTTGAAATGGAACAGTACCATGGTGCACCACTCTCCAGCGATGGTAAATCGAAGACGAGGCACGGTAATCCCGTTTTACCGTAAAAATCCGGTGTCGAAAAATGGAAGGGTAAAGAACTTACGAGACCCGATTGAGATTCGGGTTGTCATTTTCGGGCACTAATCTATCCGTTGACGGATGAAAGCTATCAAAGCCATATAACTCATCGAGGCCTTTGTTTTGATAGGTTATGGCTCCCGTAACTCTAAACGAGCCAGAAGTTATGGACGTCCGAATAATCGATATCTACAGGGTGCAACATCCACGGTGCAAGGTGCAACATCCGTCCGAAAAGCGAAACAGTGCCGTACGACTTTTAGAAATGCGTGCATGGCTTTGAAACGGAACAGTACCATGGTGCACCGCTCTCCAGCGACGGTAAATCGAAGACGAGGCACGTTAATCCCGTTTTACCGTAAAAATCCGATGTCGAAAAAACGAAGGGTAAAAAACTTACGAGACTCGATTGAGATTCGGGTTGTCCTTTTTGGGCATTAATCTGTCCATTGACGGTTGAAAGCGGTCAAAGCCGTAGAACTCACCGTGGCCTTCGTTTTGACAGGTTATGGCTTCCGTAACTCTAAACGAGCCAGAAGTTATGGCCGTCCGAATTATCGATATCTATAAGGTGCAACATCCGCGGTGCAAGGTGCAACATCCGTCCGAAATGGCGAAACAGTGCCGTACGACTTTTAGAAATGCATGCGTGGATTTGAAACGGAATAGTACCATGGTGCACCACTCTCCAGCGATGGTAAATCGAAGACGAGCCACGGTAATCCCGTTTTACCGTAAAAAACCGGTGTCGAAAAAACGAAGGGTAAAAAACTTACGAGACTCGATTGAGATTCGTGTTGTCCTTTTTGGGCATTAATCTATCCGTTGACGGCTGAAAGCGGTCAAAGATGTAGAACTCACTGTGGCCTTCGTTTTGACAGGTTAAGGCTCATGTAAATCTAAACGAGCCAGAAGTTATGGCCGTCGGAATAATCGATATCTACAGGGTGCAACATCCGCGGTGCAAGGTGCAACATCCGTCCGAAATGGCGAAACGGTGTCGTACGACTTTTAGAAATGCATGCATGGATTTGAAACGGAACAGTACCATGGTGCACCACTCTCCAGCGATGGTAAATCGAAGACGAGCCACGGTAATCCCGTTTTACCGTAAAAATCGGTGTCGAAAAAACGAAGGGTAAAAAACTTACGAGACCCGATTTAGATTCAGGTCGTCCTTTTGGGCATTAATCTATCCATTGACGGCTAAAAGCTGTCAAAGCCGTAGAACTAACCGTGGCCTTCGTTTTGACAGGTTATGGCTCCTGTAACCCTAAACGAGCCAGAAGTTATGGCCGTCCGAATAATCGATATCTACAGGGTGCAACATCTGCGGTGCAAGGTGCAACATCCGTCCGAAATGGCGAAACTGTGTCGTACGACTTTTAGAAATGCGTGCATGGATTTGAAACGGAACAGTACCATGGTGCACCACTCTCCAGCGATGGTAAATCGAAGACGAGGCACGGTAATCCCGTTTTACCGTAAAAATCCGGTGTCGAAAAAACGAAGGGTAAAAAACTTACGAGACTCGATTGAGATTCGGGTTGTCCATTTTGGGCATTAATCTATCCATTGACGGTTGAAAGCGGTCAAAGCCGTAGAACTCACCGTGACCTTCGTTTTGACAGGTTATGGCTCCCGTAACTCTAAACGAGCCAAAAGTTATGGCCGTCCGAATAATCGATATCTACAGGGTGCAACATCCGAGGTGCAAGGTGCAACATCCGTCCGAAATGGCGAAACAGTGCCGTACGACTTTTAGAAATGCATGCATGGATTTGAAACGGAATAGTACCATGGTGCACCACTCTCCAGCGATGGTAAATCGAAGATGAGCCACGGTAATCCCGTTTTACCGTAAAAAATCGGTGTCAAAAAAACGAAGGGTAAAAAACTTACTAGACCCGATTGGGATTCGGGTTCACCTTTTTGGGCATTAATCTATCCGTTGACGGCTAAATGCGGTCAAAGCCGTAAAACTCACCGTGGCCTTCGTTTTGACAGGTTATGGCTCCCGTAACTCTAAACGAGCCAGAAGTTATGGCCGTCCGAATAATCGATATCTACAGGGTGCAACATCCGTCCGAAATGGCAAAAAAGTGCCGTACGACTTTTAGAAATGCATGCATGGATTTGACACGGAATAGTACCATGGTGCACCACTCTTCAGCGATGGTAAATCGAAGACGAGCCACGGTAATCCCGTTTTACCGTAAAAATCCGGCGTCGAAAAAATGATAGGTAAAAAACTTACGAGACCCGATTGAGATTCGGGTTGTCCTTTTTGGGCATTAATCTATCCGTTGATGGCTGAAAGCGGTCAAAGCTATAAAACGCACCGTGGCCTTCGTTTTGACAGGTTATGGCTCCCGTAACTCTAAACGAGCCTGAAGTTATGGCCGTCCGAATAATCGATATCTGCAGGGTGCAACATCCGTGGTGCAAGGTGCAACATCCGTCCGAAATGGCGAAAAAGTGTCGTACAACTTTTAGAAATGCATGCATGGATTTGACACGGAACAGTACCATGGTGCACTACTCTCCAACGATGGTAATTCGAAGACGAGGCACGGTAATCCCGTTTTACCGTTAAAATCCGGTGTCGAAAAAAGGAAGGGTAAAAAACTTACGAGACCCGATTGAGATTCGGGTTGTCCTTTTTGGGCATTAATCTATCCGTTGAAGGCTGAAAGCCGTCAAAGCCGTAGAACTCACTGTGGCCTTCGTTTTGACAGGTTATGGCTCCCGTAATTCTCTAAACGAGCCAGAAGTTATGACCGTCCGAATAATCGATATCTACAGGGTGTAACATCCGCGGTACAAGGTGCAACATCCGTCCGAAATGGCGAAACAGTGCCGTACGACTTTTAGAGATGCGTGCATGGATTTAAAACAGAACAGTACCATGGTGTACCACTCTCCAGCGATGGTAAATCGAAGATGAGGCATGGTAATCCTGTTTTACCGTAAAAATCCGGTGTCGAAAAAACGAAGGGTAAAAAACTTACGACACCCGATTGAGATTCGGGTTGTCCTTTTAGGGCATTAATCTATCCGTTGACGGCTGAAAGCGGTCAAAGCCGTAGAACTCACCGTGGCCTTCGTTTTGACAGGTTATGGCTCCCGTAACTCTAAACGAGCCAGAAGTTATGGCCGTCCGAATAATCGATATCTACAGGGTGAAACAACCGCGGTGCAAGGTGCAACATCCGTCCAAAATGGCGAAACAGTGGTGTAAAGACTTTTAGAAATGCGTGCATGGATTTGAAACAGAACAGTACCATGGCGCACCACTCTCCAGCGATGGTAAATCGAACACGAGGCACGGTAATCCCGTTTAACCGTAAAAATCCGGTGTCGAAAAAACAAAGGGTAAAAAACTTACGAGACCCGATTGAGATTCGGGTTGTCCTTTTTGGGCATTAATCTATCCGTTGACGGCTGAAAGCTATCAAAGCCGTAGAACTCACCGTGGCCTTCGTTTGGATAAGTTATGGCTCCCATAACTCTAAATGAGCCGGAAGTTATGGCCGTCCGATTAATCGATATCTACATGGTGCAACATCCGCGGTTCAAGGTGCAACATCCGTCCGAAATGGCAAAACAGTGGCGTATGACTTTTAGAAATGCATGCATGGATTTGAAACGGAACAGTACCATGGTGCACCACTCTCCAGCGATGGTAAATCGAAGACGAGGCACGGTTATCCCGTTTTACCGTAAAAATCCGGTGTCGAAAAAAGGAAGGGTAGAGAACTTACGAGACCCGATTGAGATTCGGGTTGTCCTTTTCGGGCACTAATCTATCCGTTGACGGATGAAAGCTGTCGAAGCCGTAGAACTCACCGTTGCCTTCATTTTGATAGGTTATGGCTCCCGTAACTCTAAACGAGCCAGATGTTATGACCGTCCGAATAATCGATATCTACAGCGTGCAACATCCGCGGTGCAAGGTGCAACATCCGTCCGAAATGGCGAAACAGTGTCTTACGACTTTTGGAAATGCATGCATGGATTTGAAACGGAACAATACCATGGTGCACGACTCTCCAGCGATGGTAAATCGAAGGCGAGGCACGACAATCCCGTTTTACCGTAAAAATCCGGTGTCGAAAAATGGAAGGGTAAAATACTTACGAGACCCGATTGAGATTCGGGTTGTCCTTTTTGGGCATTAATCTATCCGTTGATGGCTGAAAGCTTCAAAGCCGTAGAACTCACCGTGGCCTTCATTTTGACAGGTTATGGCTCCCGTAACTCTAAACGAGCCAGAAGTTATGGTCGTCTGAATAATCGATATCTACAGGGTGCAACATCCGCGGTGCAAGGTGCAACATCCGTCCGAAATGGTGAAACAGTGTCGTACGACTTTTAGAAATGCATGCATGGAATAGAAACGGAACAGTACCATGGTGCACCACTCTCCAGCGATGGTAAATCGAAGACGAGCCACGGTAATCCCGTTCTACCGTAAAAATCCGGTGTCGAAAAAACGAAGGGTAAAAAACTTACGAGACCCGATTGAGATTCGGGTTGTCCTTTTCAGGCATTAATCTATCCGTTGACGGTTGAAAGCTGTCAAAGCCGTAGAACTCACCGTGGCCTTCGTTTTGACAGGTTATGGCTCCCGTAATTCTAAACGAGCCAAAAGTTATGGCCGTCTGAATAATCGATATCTACGGGGTGCAACATCCGCGGTGCAAGGTGCAACATCCGTTCGAAATGGCGAAACAGTGCCGTACGACTTTTAAAAATGCGTGCATGGATTTGAAACGGAACAGTACCATGGTGCACCACTCTCCACCGATGGTAAATCGAAGACGAGGCATGGTAATCCCGTTTTACCGTAAAAATCCGGTGTCGAAAAAAGGAAGGGTAAAAAACTTACGAGACCCGATTGAGATTCGGGTTGTCCCTTTTGGGCTTTAATCTATCCGTTGACGGATGAAAGCTGTCAAAGCCATAGTACTCACCGTGGCCTTCAGTTTGACAGGTTATGGCTTCCGTAACGCTAAACGAGCCAGAAGTTATGGCCGTCCGAATAATCGATATCTACAGGGTTTAACATCCGCGGTGCAAGGTGCAACATCCGTCCGAAATGGCGAAACAGTGGCGTAAAGACTTTTAGAAATGCGTGCATGGATTTGAAATGGAAAAGTACCATGGTGCACCACTCTCCAGCGATGGTAAATCGAAGACAAGGCACAGTAATCCCGTTTTACCGTAAAAATCCGGTGTCGAAAAAACGAAGGGCAAAAAACTTACGAGACCCGATTGAGATTCGGGTTGTCCTTTTTGGGCATTAATCTATCTGCTAACGGCTGAAAGCTGTCAAAGCCGTAGAACACACTGTGGCCTTTGTTTTGACAGGTTATGGCTCCCGTAACTCTAAATGAGCCGGAAGTTATGGCCGTTCGAATAATCGATATCTACATGGTGCAACATCCGCGGTGCAAGGTGCAACATCCGCCCGAAATGGAAAAACAGTGGCCTACGACTTTTAGAAATACGTGCATGGATTTGAAACGGAACAGTACCATGGTGCACCACTCTCCAGCAATGGTAAATCGAAGACGAGGCACGTAATCCCGTTTTACAGTAAAAATCCGGTGTCGAAAAAATGAAGGGTAAAAAACTTACGAGACCCGATTGAGATTCAGGTTGTCCTTTTCGGGCACTAATCTATCGGTTGACGGATGAAAGCTGTCGAAGCCGTAGAACTCACCGTGGCCTTCGTTTTGATAGGGTATGGCTCCCGTAACTCTAAACGAGCCATAAGTTATGACCGTCCGAATAATCGATATCTACAGGGTGCAACACCCGCGGTGCAAGGAGCAACATCCGTCCGAAATGGCGAAACTGTGCCATACGAACTTTAGAAATGCTTGCATGGATTTGAAACGGAACGGTACCATGGTGCACCACTCTCCAGCGATGGTAAATCGAAGACGAGGCACGGTAATCCCGTTTTGCCGTAAAAATCCGGTGTCGAAAAAACGAAGGGTAAAAAACTTACGAGACCCGATTGAGATTCGGGTTGTCCTTTTTGGGCATTAATCTATCCATTGACGGCTGCAAGCGGTCGAAGCCGTAAAAATCACCGTGGCCTTCGTTTTGACAGGTTATGGCTCCCGTAACTCTAAACGAGCCAGAAGTTATGGTCGTCCGAATAATCGATATCTACAGGGTGCAACATCCGCGGTGCAAGGTGCAACATCCGTCCGAAATGGCGAAACAGTGCCGTACGACTTTTAGAAATGCATGCGTGGATTAGAAACGGAACAGTACCATGGTGCACCACTCTCCAACGATGGTAAATCGAAAACGAGCCACAGTAATGCCATTTTACCGTAAAAATCCGGTGTCGAAAAAACGAAGGGTAAAAAACTTACGAGACCCGATTGAGATTCGGGTTGTTCTTTTCGTGCATTAATCTATCCGTTGACGGCTGAAAGCTGTCAAAGCCGTAGAACTCACCGTGGCCTTCGTTTTGACAGGTTATGGCTCCCGTAATTCTAAACGAGCCAGAAGTTATGGCCGTCCGAATAATCAATATCTACAGGGTGCAACATCCGCGCTGCAAGGTGCAACATCCGTCCGAAATGGCGAAACTATGCCGTACGACTTTTAGAAATGCGTGCATGGATTTGAAATGGAACAGTACCATGGTGCACCACTCTACAGCGGTGGTAAATCGAAGACGAGCCACGGTAATCCCGTTTTACCGTTAAAATCCGGAGTCGAAAAAACGAAGGGTAAAAAACTTACGAGAGCCGACTGAGATTCGGGTTGTCCTTTTTGGGCATTAATCTATCCGTTGACGGCTGAAAGCTATCAAAGCCGTAGAACTCACTATGGCCTTCGTTTTGAAAGGTTATGGCTCCCGTAACTCTAAACGAGCCAGAAGTTATGACCGTCCGAATAATCGATATCTACAGGGTGCAACATCCGTGGTGCAAGGTGCAACATCCGTTCGAAATAGCGAAACAGTGCCGTACGACTTTTAGAAATGCGTGCATGGATTTGAAACGAAACAATACTGTTATCCCATTTTTGGTCAAAACTGGAATATCAACAAATTGGCAGGGAATTATGGATATCAGGATTGGAGATCGGTTGGAATCAAGGCAACGATCGATATCGTCAAAATTTGGTAGAACTCCGATCGGGACGAAATTGATTGGAAATGATGATAAGGACTAGGAAAGGCTATGTTTCATATTTCAGGATAATCGGAGTTCGTATGGAGGAGTTATGATCGATTCAAGGTAGGAGAGGGATGTTGTTCGAATCCATCAAGGGGCCAAGGTGCTGCTCTGTTCGAATCCATCGGATTTGAACCCATCAGGTTCACATCGATCGAAGGCAAGGCACAGGGATGGTTCGAATCGATACACTTCGTATCGATTAGTATGGATTCGGCTCTGAGAAGTTCGCGTTAGATGTTGGTTCGACTCGATGGGCTTCGAATCGATCGAGTTATTGTTTTTGACACGGTTGCTTCGTATCGATCAGATGAGAAGAATAGGTGGGCTTCGACTCGATCATAGAATGGTTCTCCTTCGTATCCATATGGTGTACACAGGTTAGTTCGTATCAATGGCAGCTCGAATCGATACAATTCGTATCGATCAAAGGGAGGTTTCTGGGTTCGTACCTATCGATGCGAAGAGAGCATTCGAGAAGGATACGCAGGGAGTCGACTTCATGGATTCGAAGGACTTAGGGACAGTGTTCGTATCGATTCGAAGTGATGGATACGAACAGAGGAAGAAACGTTCAACGCGGCGCAAAAGGTGGATCGACCCGGAGAATTCGTGGCATGTCATCGATGCGCATGCACTTCGAGGGATTCGAAGCAATGGATTCGAAGAAGAGGGATTCGAATGAGATGGATTCGAAGGAGGTGGGTTCGAAGCATGGGTTCGAACCAGGCAGAACACACGGAACTTTGAAATTGAATCGATCATATCTTCCAAACCGTTGATCCAAATGCTATGAAATTTTCACAGAAACTTACATACATGTTGAAGAATGTTCTCACCAAATTTTACCTCGATTGGACATTTCCTTGATCGATTCGAACCAAGGGTCGAATCGATCCTGGTGTGGGCCCGGACCTCCAGATTTCGGGCGAGTGGCCCCCTCACGTGCCTGAAGCGGTCTTCCCTGATTTTAGGAGAAATATCAGCCTACTACGCTTATAAATAGAGCCCCTGGTCATTCAGAAAAGGGGTCGGAGATTTTGGAGAGAGAAAGCACGCTCGGACGCTGCCAGAACCATTCCATATCATCATTGCTCCTATTTATTTCAAGTTTTGGACTTTGTAACTGCTGTAATCATCTGTAATCATCAAGGATAATCAATAAAAGGATAAAAACTTTGGAGTGGACGTAGGCCGCAGATAGCCGAACCACTATAAAACTTGTGTCTCTATTCTTTGCTTTGGGATTGCTGTTTAATATTTGCCGAGATCTGAGATTTGTGTTTGAATATCATTGATTTGTATTCATACACTGGTGCTTTCACGGTATTCGGGGTTTGTGACCAATTTTGGCACAAACACTTTGGTGCTTTCACCGAGAACGACCAGCACCCGCTACATCGGATTTGAAGTTTGGATTTGAAGGTTTTAAGGAGTTCGGATTTGAGGACGATGACTAGGCAAAATAGTAGAAGGAAAAGGGCTGAGAGAAGCCAACAGGAAGGAAGTCAACAAGCATCCTCCGGAGCTGGGGAAGGACAGTGTTCAATCTACATAACTCGGGATGAAATGGAAGCTATGACGAGTTCTTTGCAAGAGAGATTGTTGAAGAACCAATAGGAAATGATGCAGACTTTCTTTGAGCAAATGAAAGCTGCAGGGATGCAGAACTTAGGAACAGCTACAGTCGTTGTGGATGCAGTACATGGGACTAGGTTCGTGGAACCCAATGGAGGACAAGATATGGAGCCAGAAGGCAATCAACAAGGGCTTGGGGGCAGGCCCATGGGATCCAACATAGGAGGACCTTTGGAAGGAATTCAACAAGCTAGAGCTATCATTGCTGCTTGTGAACCACACGAAGAATATGTGCCAGAGTTCCCTCGGGGGCACGGAGGGCAACCCCCAACAGACAACACAAGATTAGTAGAAATCATCAGAAGAACCGTGCGTGGTGGTCTGACCAACGGAGACTTGGAAGGAGTGAATAGGAGTCCGTTTGCTCGGGAAATAAGGATGGCTCAGAATCCACCTAAGTTCAAGCTACCTAGCGTGGAGGTATATGATGGTAAGGCGGACCCAACTGATCATTTGATGAGGTACACCAGACACATGGACGTGCTGGGGGCATCGGAGGAAGTGATGGCCCGATGTTTCCCTTTGTATTTAACGGACTTAGCTGCAATGTGGTTTAGGCAGCTGGGAGAAGGATCTATCAGGACTTGGAGGGAATTGGTGGAAAAGTTTTTGGGACAGTTTCAGGTTCGCATCAAGAGGCCGATGAATGTGATGACATTGACATCGGTGAAGCAAAGGATGGATGAATCGCTTAGAGCTTTTCTAACTCGATTCAGTGCGGCAGTCGCTTCGGTGGATCGGCCTGATCCATCGATGGTTTTAATGGCAGCGGTATCAGGAGTCAGGGAGGACTCGAATTTCAAGGTATCTCTGATTCGAGATCCCCCACAGGATCTCGACGAATTCTTTCATGAGGCAGAAAGGTTCCTTCGGCAGGAAGATGCGAGTACGGATTTAAAGGTGTAAAGGGTTAATGCCACTTAGGATGTAGGACCATCCAGGAAAGGTTTGGACAAAGACAAAGGGAAAAGGAAGTTGGACGATGATTCTGGAAACGCTAGGAAGCGATGGAAGGATCCAAAGTTTTCCACATACACTGGATTGAACGAGACGCTGGAGCGGATATACCTGGATACTCGGAATCGCCTTCCTTACCGGAGGCCGGTTAGGAGAGAACCATCAGAACGGGAAAGGACATCAGGAAGGCACTGCCTCTTCCATGATTTAGATGGACACGATACCAACAGCTGCAGGCACTTAAAGGATATAATCGAGGAGCATGTAAGGAATGGACAGTTACAGCAATATGTCGGAACTCGGAATGCAACGGTGGAGCAGGAGCAACCACCGACAACCTCACGCCGTGATGATGTGAGGCCCAGGGATGATGGTCGATTGATCATCCACTGATCAGGATAATGTGAAATAAGTAGCAAACTATCGGCAAGCAACTAAGTCATTTATACATGTACGGGGACAGAGATAGCCCCTAGGCATGCTCTGAATGATGATAAACTGCGATGCTGTGGTTTGTGAAATTTATCTTTTGCTTTTTCATTGGACACTCCTTTTCTTTTTGGATTTGGGTTTGGAGTTCGGATTGAACTCCTGGTTTTGCTTGCTTTTTGATTTAGGTTTTTCTTTGGATGGTTGTTTTTGATTTTGAATGTTGCTTTGGATTTCTGGTTTGGATTTGGATTTTGGGTTGGATTTTGATTGGATTTTCATCTGGTTTTTGACAAATGGTCATCGTGTATGGATTATGTCTGGCAAGGGGTGAGTCACTTTACCCGAATGTGGTAAATTGACTCATTCAGGTCGTCGAGTATGGACTATGCTCGACATTGGTCCGGAGTGACTAGGATTCAGCCTAAGACTTTGGCCCCATATTATCGATTATTGTTTCAGGTCGTTGAGTATGGACTATGCTCAACAAGGGTGTGGAGAGACCAGGATTCGGCTTAGGACTTAAGCCATGGCTTAGCTCAACGTCCAGGGACACTGGACCACGGTCGTCAGGTGTGGATTACGCTTGGCAAGAACCCGGAGAGGTTATGGATTCGGATATCTACCTGGAGAGGTTCTGGATCTGGTTATTGGCTATTGCATAAGTATGGATTAGGACTCGGCTGTCAAGTACGAATGGATATGTAATTGGCTAAGGCTTTGGTTATGGGATTTGGAATTGGGCATCGGCTCGAAGCAGTCAAGGATGGCATACTCTGGCAATATGGCTATGGACTTTGGATATTGGATTCGGAACTATTCAAAGCACGCCTTATTGTCACAAGGCATGTTTAGGGGGGCAAAGTGTTATCCCATTTTTGGTCAAAACTGGAATATCAACAAATTGGCAGGGAATTATGGATATCAGGATTGGAGATCGGTTGGAATCAAGGCAACGAACGATATCGTCAAAATTTGGTAGAACTCTAATCGGAACGAAATTGATTGGAAATGATGATAAGGACTAGGAAAGGCTATGTTTCAAATTTCAGGACAATCGGAGTTCGTATGGAGGAGTTATGATTGATTCAAGGTAGGAGAGGCATGCTGTTCGAATCCATCAAGGGGTCAAGGTGGTGCTCGATTCGAATCCATCGGATTCGAACCCATCAGGTTCGCATCGATCGAAGGCAAGACACAGGGATGGTTCGAATCAATACACATCGTATCGATTAGTATGGATTCGGCTCTGAGAAGTTCATGTTAGATGTTGGTTTGACTCGATGGGCTTCGAATCGATCGAGTTATTATTTTTGACACGGTTGCTTCGTATCGATCAGATGAGAAGAATAGGTGGGCTTCGACTCCATCACAGCATGGATCTCCTTCGTATCCATATGGTGTAGACAGGTTAGTTCGTATCAATGGCAGCTCGAATCGATACAATTCGTATCGATCAAAGGGAGGTTTCTGGGTTCGTACCTATCGATGCGAAGAGAGCGTTCGAGAAGGATATGCAGGGAGTCGACTTCATGGATTCGAAGGACTTAGGGACAGTGTTCGTATCGATTCGAAGTGATGGATACGAATATAGGAAGAAACGTTCAACGCGGCGCAAAAGGTGGATCGACCCGGAGAATTCGTGGCACGTCATCGATGCGCAAGCACTTCGAGGGATTCGAAGCAATGGATTCGAAGAAGAAGGATTCTAATGAGATGGATTCGAAGGAGGTGGGTTCGAAGCATGGGTTCGAACCAGGCAGAACACACGGAACTTTGAACTTGAATCGATCATATCTTCCAAACCGTTGATCCAAATGCTATGAAATTTTCACAGAAACTTAATACATGTTGAAGAATGTTCTCACCAAATTTCACCTCGATTGGACATTTCCTTGATCGATTCGAACCAAGGGTCGAATCGATCCTAGTGTGGGCCCGGACCTCCAGATTTCGGGCGAGTGGGCCCCCTCACGTGCCTGAAGCGGTCTTCCCAGATTTTAGGAGAAATATCAGCCTCCAACGCTTATAAATAGAGCCCCTGGTCATTCAGAAAAGGGGTCGGAGATTTTGGAGAGAGAAAGCACGCTCGGACGCTGCCAGAACCATTCCATATCATCATTACTCCTATTTATTTCAAGTTTTGGACTTTGTAACTACTGTAATTATCTTTAATCATCAAGGATAATCAATAAAAGGATAAGAACTTTGGAGTGGACGTAGGCCGGAGATAACCGAACCACTATAAAACTTGTGTCTCTGTCCTTTACTTTGGGATTGCTGTTTAATATTTGCCGAGATCTAACATTTGTGTTTGAATATCATTGATTTGTATTCATACACTGGTGCTTTCACGGTATTCGGGGTTTGTGACCAATTTTGGCACAAACAAATACCATGGTGCACCACTCTCCAACGATGGTAAATCGAAGACGAGGCACGGTAATCCCGTTTTACCGTAAAAATCCGGTGTCGAAAAAACGAAGGGTAAAAAACTTACGAGACCCGATTTAGATTCGGGTTGTACTTTTTGGGCATTAATCTATCTGTTGACGGCTGAAAGCGGTCAAAGCCGTAGAACTCACCGTGGCCTTCATTTTGACAGGTTATGGCTCCCGTAACTCTAAACGAGCCAAAAGTTATGGCCGTCCGAATAATCTATATCTACAGGGTGCAACATCCGCGGTGCAAGGTGCAACATTCGTCCGAAATGGCGAAACAGTGCCGTACGACTTTTAGAAATGCATGCATGGATTTGAAACGGAACAGTACCATGGTGCACCACTCTCCAGTGATGGTAAATCGAAGACGAGCCACGGTAATCCCGTTTTACCGTTAAAATCGGGTGTCGAAAAAACAAAGGGTAAAAAACTTACGAGACCCGATTGAGATTCGGGTTGTCCTTTTTGGGAATTAATCTATCAGTTGACGGATGAAAGCTGTCAAAGCCGTAGAACTCACCGTGGCCTTCGTTTTGACAGGTTATGGCTCCCGTAACTCTAAACGAGCCAGAAGTTATGGCCGTCCGAATAATCGATATCTATAGGGTGCAACGTCTGCGGTGCAAGGTGCAACATCCGTCCGATATGGCCAAACAGTGCCGTACGACTTTTAGAAATGCATGCATGGATTTGAAACGGAACAGTACCATGGTGCACCACTCTCCAGCGATGGTAAATCGAAGACGAGCCACGGTAATCCCGTTTTACCGTTAAAATCCGGCGTCAAAAAAACGATGGGTAAAAAACTTACGAGACCCGATCGATATTCGGGTTGTGCTTTTTGGGCATTAATCTATCCGTTGATGGCTGAAAGCTGTCAAAGATGTAGAACTCACCGTGGCCTTCGTTTTGACAGGTTATGGCTCCCGTAATTCTAAACGAGCCAGAAGTTATGACCGTCTGAATAATCGATATCTACAGGGTGCAACATCCGCGGTGCAAGGTGCAACATCCGTCCGAAATGGCGAAACAGTGACGTACGACCTTTGGAAATGCGTGCATGGATTTGAAACGGAACAGTACCATGGTACACCACTCTCCAGCGATGGTAAATCGAAGACGAGGCATGGTAATCCCGTTTTACCGTAAAAATCCGGTGTCGAAAAACGAAAGGTAAAAAACTTACGAGGCCCGATTGAGATTCGGGTTGTCCTTTTTGGGCATTAATCTATCCGTTGATAGCGGAAAGCGGTCAAAGCCGTAAAACTCACCGTGGCCTTCGTTTTGACAGGTTATGGCTCCCGTAACTCTAAACGTGCCAGAAGTTATGACCGTCCGAATAATCGATATCTACAGGGTGTAACATCCGCGGTGCAGTGTGCAACATCCGTCCGAAATGGCGAAACATTTTCGTACGACTTTTAGAAATGCATGCATGGATTTGAAACGGAACATTACCATGGTGCACCACTCTCCAGCGATGGTAAATCGAAGACGAGCCACGGTAATCCTGTTTTACCGTAAAAATCCGGTGTCGAAAAAACGAAGGGTAAAAAACTTACGAGACCCGATCGAGATTCGGGTTGTCCTTTTCGGGCATTAATCTATCCGTTGACAGCTGAAAGCGGTCAAAGCCGTAGAACTCACCGTGGCCTTCGTTTTGACAGGTTATGGCTCCCGTAACAATAAACGAGCCATAAGTTATGGCCGTCCGAATAATCGATATCTACAGGGTGCAACATCCGCGGTGCGAGGTGCAACATCCGTCCGAAATGGAGAAATTGTGTCGTACGACTTTTAGAAATGCGTGCATGGATTTGAAATGGAACAGTACCATGGTGCACCACTCTCCAGCGATGGTAAATCAAAGACGAGCAACGGTATTCCCGTTCTACAACTAAAATCCGGTGTCGAAAAAATGAAGGGTAAAAAACTTACGAGACCCGATTTAGATTCGGGTTGTCCTTTTTGGGCATTAATCTCTCCGTTGATGGTTGAAAGCTGTCAAAACCGTAGAACTTACCGTGGCCTTCGTTTTGACAGGTTATGGCTCCCGTAACTCTAAACGAGCCAGAAGTTATGACCGTCCAAATAATCGATATCTACAGGGTGCAACATCCGCGGTGCAAGGTGCAACATCCGTCCGAAATGGTGAAACATTGCCGTACGACTTTTAGAAATGCGTGCATGGATTTGAAACGGAACAGTACCATGGTGCCCCACACTCCAGCGATGGTAAATCGAAGACGAGGCACGGTAATCCCATTTTACCGTAAAAATTCGGTGTCGAAAAAACGAAGGGTAAAAACTTACGAGGCCCGATTAAGATTCGGGTTGTTCTTTTTGGGCATTAATCTATCCGTTGACGGCTGAAAGCGGTCAAAGCCGTAAAACTCACCGTGGCCTTCGTTTTGACAGGTTATAGCTTCCGTAAATCTAAACGAGTCAGAAGTTATGGCCGTCCGAATAATCGATATCTACAGGGTGCAACATCCGCGGTGCAAGGTGCAACATCCGTCCGAAATGGCGAAACAGTGTCGTACGACTTTTAGAAATGCATGCATGGATTTGAAACGGAACAGTACCATGGTGCACCACTCTCTAGCGATGGTAAATCGAAGACGAGCCATGGTAATCCCGTTTTACCGTAAAAATCCAGTGTCGAAAAAACGAAGGGTAAAAAACTTGCGAGACCCGTTTGAGATTCGGGTTGTCCTTTTCGGGCATTAATCTATCCATTGATGGCTGAAAGTGGTCAAAGCCGTAGAACTCACCGTGGCCTTCGTTTTAACAGGTTATGGCTCCCGTAACTCTAAACGAGACAGAAGTTATGGCCGTCCGAATAATCGATATCTACAGGGTGCAACATCCACGGTGCAAGTTGCAACATCCGTCCGAAATGGCGAAATTGTGTAGTACGACTTTTAGAAATGCGTGCATGGATTTGAAATGGAACAATACCATGGTGCACCACTCTCCAGCGATGGTAAATCGAAGACGAGCCACGGTAATCCCGTTTTACCTTTAAAATCCAGTGTCGAAAAAACGATGGGTAAAAAACTTACGAGACCCGATTGAAATTCGGGTTGTCCTTTTTGGGCTTTAATCTATCCGTTGACGACTGAAAGCTGTCAATGCCGTAGAACTCACCGTGGCCTTCGTTTTGACAAGTTATGGCTCCCGTAACTCTAAACGAGCCAGAAGTTATTACCGTCCGAATAATCGATATCTACAGGGTGCAACATCCGCGGTGCAAGGTGCAACATCCGTCCGAAATGGCTAAACAGTGTCGTACGACTTTTAGAAATGCGTGCATGGATAGGAAACGGAACAGTACCATGGTGCATAACTCTCCAGCGATGGTAAATCGAAGACGAGGCACGGTAATCCCGTTTTCCTTAAAAATCCGGTGTCAAAAAAACGAAGGGTAAAAAACTTACGAGACCCGATTGAGATTCGGGTTGTCCTTTTTGGGCATTAATCTATCCGTTGACGGCTGGAAGCGGTCAAAGCCGTAAAACTCACCGTGGCCTTCGTTTTGACATGTTATGGCTCCCGTAACTCTAAACGAGCCAGAAGTTATGGTCGTCCGAATAATCGATACCTACAGGGTGCAACATCCGCGGTGCAAGGTGCAACATCCGTCCGAAATGGCGAAACAGTGCCTTACGACTTTTAGAAATGCATGAATGGATTTGAAACGGAACAGTACCATGGTGCACCACTCTCCAGCGATGGTAAATCGAAGACGAGCCACGGTAATCCCGTTTTACCGTAAAAATCCGGTGTACAAAAAACGAAGGGTAAAAAACTTACGAGACCCGATTGAGATTAGGGTTGTCCTTTTCGGGCATTAATCTGTCCATTGACGGATGAAAGCTGTCAAAGCCGTAGAACTCACCGTGGCCTTTGTTTTGACAAGTTATGGCTCCCGTAACTCTAAACGATCCAGAAGTTATGGCCGTCCGAATAATCGATATCTACAGGGCGCAACATCCGCGGTGCAAGGTGCAACATCCGTCCGAAATGGCGAAACCGTGTCGTACGACTTTTAGAAATGCGTGCATGGATTTGAAATGGAACAGTACCATGGTGCACCACTCTCCAACGATGGTAAATCGAAGACGAGCCACGATAATCCCGTTTTACCGTTAAAATCCGGCGTCGAAAAAACGATGGGTAAAAAACTTACGAGACCCGATTGAGATTCGGGTTGTCCTTTTTGGGCATTAATCAATCCGTTGATGGCTGAAAGCTGCTAAAGCCGTAGAACTCACCGTGGCCTTCGTTTTGACAGGTTATGGCTCCCGTAACTCTAAACGAGCCAGAAGTTATGAACGTCCGAATAATCGATATCTACAGGGTGCAACATCCGCGGTGCAAGGTGCAACATCCGTCCGAAATGGCGAAACAGTGTCGTATGACTTTTAGAAATGCGTGCATGGATTTAAAACGGAACAGTAACATGGTGCACCACTCTCCAGCGATGGTAAATCGAAGACGAGGCACGGTAATCCCGGTTTACCGTAAAAATCCGGTGTCGAAAAAACGAAGGGTAAAAAACTTACAAGACCCGATTGAGATTCGGATTGTCCTTTTTGGGCATTAATCTATCCGTTGACGGCTAAAAGCTGTGATGACCGCCCAAGACTCCCGCACCAAAACAAGGAAATAGTGCGCTGAAGAGCGTGCCAGGCAGCCATGGACGATGGTCAAGGTAAGGTAAAACAGAAACTCTAACGTAAAACTCAGCGCATGGATAAAATACAATAGAGAAATATATGTATATAGTGAAGCTCATAACAGAATATCATCTTATAGACTTCATAAAGGTTTGATAGAAGCATCTGAACAGTCAATACATCAAGCCTCACTACATAACACTCAGACATATACAAACAGCGGAACATCCAGTACATATAGTAAGAAAACAAATATGCTAGCCTCCAGCTCGTCTTCGTCATCTGCATCGTTGATAACCAAGAACAGCACCTGTCACCTGCTTCCTAGTCTGCTCATCCCAACATGGATGAACAGCCCAAGGTAATAAGAGTTGAACATAAAACCTTGAGTTAGACAACAGTCTTAGTTAGCAGTAAATTAACTACCAAACATACCAAAAGAGCATAAAGGATAAAAGGAATAGGAACTCAACCATCCCACTCCACCTCATTCTACAGTGATAGCCGCCAGACCCACTAAGCATAAACAAGCATAGCAAAGCAGACAATTTACGTAGAGTAATTATCCCTCGAGTCAAGGTCGATGTTTTCCAAATACAAACCCCCAAGGCCTAAACCAAGATCAGATAAGCACCCAGAAAACACCTCTCTTGAGTCCGAATGACGACACAACCAAACATCCATGACTCTGGCTATCACTGTTATCATTGCCTCGATTTCACCGTTAATTGAATGACCACCTGTCAAGGGCTAATAGTAACCCCGGTTCTAGATAAACTCTGCACGTCATCGTGACCCGTGCCTAGGACTTACCTACTCTGCCCAGAGTACTCGACCACCTACCTGTAGTCTTTTGGGTGTCCCGACCACCTACCTGTAGTCATTTGGGCATCCCATGTACTCTTGCTTTGAATTTACTAGAACCTTCAACAACGATGAGATCCAAGCCTCCTAGTCATCCTCCTCGACGACTATTCTCATAGTAGCCCAAGCTACTTCTCAAGCAATCCATTATCAACCAACTCGAACCATCCCTCGAGTTATCAACATGTTTGGAATGATCCCTGCTTGGATTATGCCAAAACTATATCACATCATGCTTCGCCTCATCTCATCAAAGCAAAGCTCCATCACAACAATGTCATCATATCCGTCCATATGAGCTTCATCATCCGCTACATATGCCACGAGCAGCTTTTCTCATCCCTTAGCCTCTCCCTTAGCTTTTGAATCATTTTCGACCATACTTGTCTAGATCCAATCATAAATCAACTAACTCTAAACAATCAATCAAGACAATCATTAATCCAAGCAATCAAATATTCAAACAAGGTTTAATAAGCAATTATACAGGGAAATGCCAATTTGGTAATTAAAGTGTCCAAATCTAATAAGCATGAATAATAGGCAAATGTCTCTACAACTTGATGAATAAACTTGCATAAGTTAACATGTAATAAAATAGGTGTCAAAACTTCATAGATGATAGATCTACATGCATACTTAGGAAAAATGCAAGAAATCACTATCTTTAACACATAAACAAGCCACCAATCCAATATACTCCCTTGGGTCCGTGTGAGAGATAACTACCACTCACCAAATCAACTAAACACCTCAAAAGCTACTAACTTCATATCTGGACAGCGAAGAAACTAGCTTGATCCGACAAGATTCCGCTTCAAACGATGAAATCTCTCTTTGTTGGATGAAGATCTTCAACTTCGGCTCTTGAATCTTTGATCTTGATCTTCGATCTTGGATGGATGTTAGCACTAGATTAGAAAGGAGAAAAGAAGTGAAGAAGTGTTGTGGTCGAGCTCTTAAAATGGCAGCACTTCGTTGCTTCAAAATCCGGTGCCAAAAAGTGAGCCAAACCCCTCTATTTATAGGCTGAAACGCCCCTTAGGTCACTCGCTTTTAGGTCGCTCACGACCTAACTATGGCCGACCTACGACCTAGCAGCCCCACACGACCCAACGACCTAACCAACACGGCCTAACGACTCATGCGACTTAACGCTACACAGGGTCACACGACCTAACAGAGATGCCTATCCAACGACCTAACAGGAGTACCGACCCAACTAGGTCGTCCCACGACCTAACTACTCGGCAACGACTCAGCCTATGCGCGACTCAACACATGCAGTGCCTCGACCTAACGACCTAAGCCATAACATACGTGCACGACTTACGACCTAACACTAAGTCGGTTGCTACCTTAGGTCGTCTCACGACCTAACTATACCTCTAAGCCATAACTCGTTCACGACCTAACCCTTTTAGGTCGCTAGCTTCTTAGGTCAGTCAATCTATAGGTCGCCCAAACTCCTAAGCCGCTAACTATCTTAGGTCGCTACTACTAGGTTCCTCACAACCCTTAGGTCGTTAACTCTACTAACTCGGTAATCCTTAAGTCACTTGAACGACCTACCTCCCCTAATTCGCTAGCCTGCTTAACCGACCTATCTCCTTAGGCCGTTAACTCGGCAACACGACCCAAGCTTCCACACCTTAACTCGGCCACCTTCCTTAAGTCGTTACCTATCTTAAGTCGGCCACTACCATGAGTCGCTCAACACTACTAAGTCGGTCACGACTCATGCCTCTGTACGACCCAACTCTAAACAACTTAGGCTACCCACGAGCTAGCTATTACACGGCCTAACCTCTTAAACCGTAAACCCTGCCACTTAGGTTCAAAACGACTCAAGCAATACTAACGACTTAATGCAACTATTTACAATTTTATCGACACGTAAAATACGGGTCATTACATTCTCTCCCCCTTAGGAATTTCGCCCTCGAAATTCCAAACAACAAGAGCAATCAAAATTATTCTGCATGCCTACCATCCACAGTAATCAACAAACCATGCATCCAATTACTAGCCTAGCATGCAGAATTATAAGACTTAGAACAAGTTACAAATTCATGAGATGTCACGACACCTTAGGGCCATACCTCGAAGAGTTCAGGATGAGCTGCCTTCATCCTCACTTCCTCCTCCCACGTACAGTCATCAACATCATCACTCCATTGTACCTTGAGCAACGTAATCGTCTTCCTCCTAAGCTGTTTCGTGTCGGTTTCAACAACACGAAGCGGCTTACGAGGTCTCGTAACAACTGGATCAACCTCTAAATCTTCACAGCTATCAGCAGAAACCACCGTATTCGAGTCATGCACATACTTCCGTAGATAAGATACATGAAAAACATTGTGCACACCCGCCATCTTTTTCGGTAACTCCACTCTATAAGCGATCTTTCCAATTCGCTCGATGATCGGGAATGGTCCAACAAATCTCGGAGTCAATTTCCCTTTCTTCCCGAATCGAATAACATTCTTCATTGGAGAAATCTTCACAAAAACCATATCGCCCACATCGAACTCCAAATCCTTACGACGCTTATCGGCATAACTTTTCTGACGATCTTCGGCTGCCTTCATTCGTCACTGAATGATCTCTATACAATCTGTAGTCTGTCGAATTATTTCTGGCCCAAGTATCAGCTTTTCTCCAGTTTCCAACCAACATGTCGGAGAGTTACACAGCCTTCCATACAATGCTTCATACGGTGCCATACCAATACTTGACTGGTAACTGTTATTATATGCAAATTCCACCAAATGAAGATGATCTTTCCATGATCCCCCGAAGTCCAAAACACATGCTCTGGGAAGATCTTGCAAAACTCGATTGACTCTCTCGGTCTGACCATCTGTTTGGGGATGATAAGCTGTACTCAAACACAACTCAGTCCCCAAAACTTCCTGGAAGATCTTCCAAAATCCACTAGTGAACAATGGGTCTCGATCGCTCACTATACTCTTCGGAATACCATGAAATCGAACTATCCACATAACATACAACTCAGCCAACTTCGATGCAGTCCTAGTTGATCGAACAGGAATGAATCTTGCACTCTTAGTCAAACGATCTACGATGACCCAAATCCCTTCATTTCCTGCTCTGGTTCTAGGTAGACCATCGATAAAATCCATCGATATCTGCTCCCACTTCCATGTAGGAACCTCTAATGGTTGAAGCAATCCACTTGGCTTCTTCTGCTCGGCTTTTACCAACTGGCAGTTCATACACTTGGAAATAAAATTTCCAACATCCTTCTTCATACCTTCCCAATAATAGGTTCTCTTCATATCCCGATACATCTTATTTCCACCTAGATGAATTGTCAACTTCGAGTGATGACATTTCCTCAGAACTTCATCTCTCAACCCTTCTATATCGGGAACAACTAATCGTCCTTGCTTCCGAAGCCAACCCTGTCGTTCGACTTCAAATCCTTTATCCTTTTCTGGATTCAATCCAGATTCCAAATCGCGGATAATCTTGACAATCTTATCGTCTTGCTTTTGGCTCTCACCAATTCTTTCCACAAGAGCAGGTCTTATTGATAAGTTTGCCAACATTTCAGGTTCCAATTCACATCTGGGCCTGAAGTCAAATCCAACTAAATACTCAAGGCTCTTCCATTCCAAAAACTTGGCTCCCAATCCTTTATGTCTTCGACTTAACGCATCCGCTACTGCGTTTCCTTTTCCCGGAGTATAAGCTATACCAAAATCATATGATGCTAAGAACTCTAGCAACCGTTGCTGTCGAAGATTCAAATCCTTTTGGGAGAACAGATACTTCAATGACTTATGATCTGTAAACAACTCGAATCGAACTCCCAATAGATAATGTCTCCACATTTTCAGAGCAAAAATAATCGCCGCTAACTCCAAATCATGAGTCGGGTAATTCCTTTCATGCGGCTTCAATTGTCGACTTGCATATGCAACAACTTTATCCTTTTGCATTAGCACTGCTCCAAGTCCAGTACCACATGCATCGGTGTAAACCACCATCTCATCATTCCCACTTGGAATAATCAAAACAGGAGCACTTGTCAGTTGCTCTTTCACGATTACGAAAGCTTGCTCACACTTATCATCCCATGTGAATACCTGATTCTTTTTCGTCAATCCTGTTAACGGTGCACCTATCTTGGAAAAGTCTTTGATAAACCGACGATAATATCCTGCTAATCCAAGAAAACTTCTCACATCAGATGCATTCTTAGGTCTAATCCAATCCTGGATTGCTGCCACCTTAGCGGGATCAACCGCTATTCCATTTCCAGAGATAACATGGCCTAAGAACCTCACTTCACTCTTCCAGAAGTGACACTTCGAAAACTTAGCCTTCAGCTGATGTTTCCGCAAGATTTCCAAAACAAAACAACAAGTGTGTCTTGTGCTCTTCCTCAATTCTGGAATAAATCAGAATATCATCCACAAACACAAGTACAAACTTGTTCAACTGATCTCTGAACACTCTATTCATAAGATCCACAAAATATGCTGGTGCGTTAGTCAATCCAAACGGCATTACCAGCCACTCATAAAAACTGGATGGTGTCCTAAAAGCAGTCTTCGACACACTATCCTTAGCCACTCTCAACTAGTGAAATCCCGTTGCCAAATCCATCTGATAAAACACCTTAGCTTCGTGAAGCTGATCAAACAAGTCATCTATTCTCGGCAATGGATACTTGTTCTTCTTAGTCACCTTATTTAGCTCACGATAATCTACACACAACCTTAACGATCCATCCGCTTTGGTTGCGAACACAACTGGTGCACCCCATTCGGACACACTACGCCGAATGAATCCTTTTCGAAAAAGGTCATCAACCTGCACCTTCAGCTCTTGTTGTTGTCTAGGCGCCATCCGTCTAAGAGGCATCACAACAGGTTTGGCTCCCTCAACTAGATCGATACGAAACTCGATCTCCCTATGCGGCGGTAACCCTTTGACCTCGTCAAAGACGTCCTCAAATCCATTCACAACCGGCATCGATGACAGTCTATCCCGTGGAACAACCAGCGTATACATGAAGCCCATGAAGACGCCTTCTTCATGCTTACATCGTATCACAACCTTTCGCCCTTCCACATTCCTGACTGTCACCTCCAGTTTCTGACAATCAACCTTTGCCGCATACTTCCTAAGCCAGTCCATACCCAAAATAATTCCGAACCCCGCAAAGTTCAGAACAAAACAATCACAAACAAAAGAGCAATCATGACTCAATACAACTAGACCACGGCATACCATACACAAACAAGACGAACCCCCAACTGGATTAGTCACAACCAATGGTCTATCAACAATTTCTGGTTCCAAACCCAACCGGCCTACAAGATCATCACAAACAAACGAATGTGATGCGCAAGTATCAGACAACACTCTAACTGGAACACCACAAATGGAAAGAGTACCTTGAACCACCACACTCTTCCCCTTTTCTTCTGCAATAGGAGCCTTAGAAGATGACGGAACAGCCCCCAAAGCATAAGCTTGCACAATCTGCTTATCTTTCCCCGGCTCTGGACAGTCCTTCTTGATATGTCCCAGCTTATCACAGTTGTAACACTTTCCCGGCGCCTTGGGATTCTACAATCTTTGGAGAGATGGCCCTTTTGCTGACAGTTGTAGCACATCACTTCGCCCTTCGGCTTCTTCTGGCCATCCTTACCCTTCTGTTGCTGCTGCTTCCTCTTCTTGTTTCCACCCTGCTGTGTCCTAGACCCTTCCTTGGTTACAACAACAACAGATCCTTCCTTAGGAAACAAACTCTCATGCCTGAGAGCTTTCTCCATAAGCTTCTCAAACGGATCGTCCAAATGATCCACCAACTGTCTCCCAAGATAATAGTCCAAGCCTGTCACAAACTTCTCGTTCTTCTGGTAGGGAGATTCAATATACGACCGAGCATACTTGGACAAAGCTTCAAACTCCGAAACATACTCAAGAACTGGTCTCCCACCTTGCTTGAGCTCCACAAACTTCTTAAACAGAACAGATTTCTAAGCCGTAGAGATGAACTTAGCTTCAAATCTAACTTGGAATTGCTCCTAAGTAAACTCTTCCTCTGGAGTGTCAATAGTGATAGAACCCCACCAATCAGCAGCCCTTCCCTGAAGCTGTCTCGATGCAAGCTTCCTCTTAGTTGCATCCTCGATTCCCAAGTCACCAAAAATCCTTCTACAAGCATCAATCCATCTCTGAACTTATATGGTTGATTCTGTCCCCAAGAAAACTTTCCCTCCAAGAGCAGTATAATCTTTACACAACTTAGCAAAATCCACTGGTCTTGGAGCTTGAACTTGAACTCGAACATCTACTGACGGTCCTGAAGTTGGTATCCTTCTCATGATTGAAGTCATCATAGCTTCGAACATCGCAGCATAGTTAGTAGCTCCCCCAACAACACGGCTTTCCCAAGAAGCTTGTCTCTCACTTCAACTCATCCTTAATATCTACAAAAAGGAATGATTTAGAACGCCTTGAGAAACAACTACATAAGGAGTTCAAATCCTTCTAAACTACTATATTATATATATAGTAATCATCCATCAAAATTACAATTACTTCTCTCATACGTAGTTACGTCAGCGAGCGTTGGCTAAAATCGATTTAACCAAAGCTCTGATACCAAATATGATGACCGCCCAAGACTCCCGCACCAAAACAAGGAAATAGTGCGCTGAAGAGCGCGCCAGGCAGCCATGGACGATGGTCAAGGTAAGGTAAAACAGAAACTCTAACGTAAAACTCACAACGCATGGATAAAATACAATAGAGAAATATATGTATATAGTGAAGCTCATAACAGAATATCATCTTATAGACTTCATAAAGGTTTGATACAAGCATCTGAACAGTCAATACATCAAGCCTCACTACATAACACTCAAACATATACAAACAGCGGAACATCCAGTACATATAGTAAGAAAACTAATATGCTAGCCTCCAGCTCGTCTTCGTCATCTGCATCGTTGATAACCAAGAACAGCACCTGTCACCTGCTACCTAGTCTGCTCATCCCAACATGGATGAACAGCCCAAGGTAATAAGAGTTGAACATAAAACCTTGATTCAGACAACAGTCTTAGTGAGCAGTAAATTAACTACCAAACGTACCAAAAGAGCATAAAGGATAAAAGGAATAGGAACTCAACCATCCCACTCCACCTCATTCTACAGTGATAGCCCCCTGACCCACTAAGCATAAACAAGCATAGCAAAGCAGACAATTTAAGTAGAGTAATTATCACTCGAGTCAAGGTCGATGTTTTCCAAATACAAACCCCCAAGGCCTAAACCAAGATCAGATAAGCACCCAGAAAACACCTCTCTTGAGTCCGAATGACGATACAACCAAACATCCACGACTCTGGCTATCACTGTTATCATTGCCTCGATTTCACCGTTAATTGAATGACCACCTGTCAAGGGCTAATGGTAACCCCGGTTCGAGATAAACTATGCACGTCATCGTGACCCGTGCCTAGGACTTACCTACTCTGCCCAGAGTACTCGACCACCTACCTGTAGTCTTTTGGGTGTCCCGACCACCTACCTGTAGTCGTTTGGGCATCCCATGTACTCTTGCTTTGAATTTACTAGAACCTTCAACAACGATGAGATCCAAGCCTCCTAGTCATCCTCCTCGACGACTATTCTCATAATAGCCCAAGCCACTTCTCGAGCAATCCATTATCAACCAACTCGAACCATCCCTCGAGTTATCAACATGTTTGGAATGATCCCTGCTTGGATTATGCCAAAACTATATCACATCATGTTTCGCCTCATCTCATCAAAGCAAAGCTCCATCACAACAATGTCATCATATCCGTCCATATGAGCTTCATCATCCGCTACATATGCCACGAGCAGCTTTTCTCATCCCTTAGCCTCTCCCTTAGCTTTTGAATCATTTTCGACCATACTTGTCTAGATCCAATCATAAATCAACTAACTCTAAATAATCAATCAAGACAATCATTAATCCAAGCAATCAAATATTCAAACAAGGTTTAATAAGCAATTATACAAGGAAATGGCAATTTGGTAATTAAAGTGTCCACATCTAATAAGCATGAATAATAGGCAAATGTCTCTACAACTTGATGAATAAACTTGCATAAGTTAACATGTAATAAAATAGGTGTCAAAACTTCATAGATGATAGATCTACATGCATACTTAGGAAAAATGCAAGAAATTACTATCTTTAACACATAAACAAGCCACCAATCCAATATACTCCCTTGGGTCCGTGTGAGAGATAACTACCACTCACCAAATCACCTAAACACCTCAAAAGCTACTAACTTCAGATCTGGACAGCGAAGAAACTAGCTCGATCCGACAAGATTCCGCTTCAAACGATGAAATCTCTCTTTGTTGGATGAAGATCTTCAACTTCGTCACTTGAATCTTTGATCTTGATCTTTGATCTTGATCTTTGATATTGGATGGATGTTAGCACTAGATTGGAAAGGAGAAAAGAAGTGAAGAAGTGTTGTAGTCGAGCTCTCAAAATGGCAGCACTTCGTTGCTTCAAAATCCAGTGCCAAAAAGTGAGCCAAACCCCTCTATTTATAGGCTGAAACGCCCCTTAGGTCACTCGCTTTTAGGTCGCTCACGACCTAACTATGGCCGACCTACGACCTAGCAGCCCCATACGACCCAACGACCTAACCAACACGGCCTAACGACTCATGCGACTTAACGCCACACAGGGTCACACGACCTAACAGAGATGCCTATCCAACGACCTAACAGGAGTACCGATCCAACTAGGTCGTCCCACGACCTAACTACTCGGCAACGACTCAGCCTATGCGCGACTCAACACATGCAGTGCCTCGACCTAACGACCTAAGCCATAACATACGTGCACGACATACGACCTAACACTAAGTCGGTTGCTACCTTAGATCGTCTCACGACCTAACTATACCCCTAAGCCATAACTCGTTCACGACCTAACCCTTTTAGGTCGCTAGCTTCTTAGGTCGGTCAATCTATAGGTCGCCCAAACTCCTAAGCCGCTAACTATCTTAGGTCGCTACTACTAGGTTCCTCACAACTCTTAGGTCGTTAGCTCTACTAACTCGGTAATCCTTAAGTCGCTTGAACGACCTACCTCCCCTAATTCGCTAGCCTGCTTAACCAACCTATCTCCTTAGGCCGTTAACTCGACAACACGACCCAAGCTTCCACACCTTAACTCGGCCACCTTCCTTAAGTCGTTACCTATCTTAAGTCGGCCACTACCATGAGTCGCTCAACACTACTAAGTCGGTCACGACTCATGCCTCCATACGACCAAACTTTGAACGACTTAGGCAACCCACGAGCTAGCTATTACACGGCCTAACCCCTTAAACCGTAAACCCTGCCACTTAGGTTCAAAACGACTCAAGCAATACTAACGACTTAATGCAACTATTTACGATTTTATCGACACGTAAAATACGGGTCGTTACAAAAGCATTCAAAGCCGTAGAGCTCACCGTGGCCTTCGTTTTGACAGGTCATGGCTCCCGTAACTCTAAACGAGCCAAAAGTTATGGCCGTCTGAATAATCGATATCTACAGGGTGGAACATCCGCGGTGCAAGGTGCAACATCCGTCCGAAATGGCGAAATAGTGGCGTACGACTTTTAGAAATGCGTGCATGGATTTGAAATGGAACAGTACCATGGTGCACCACTCTTCAGCGATGGTAAATCGAAGACGAGGCACGGTAATCCCATTTTACTGTAAAAATCCGGTGTCGAAAAAAGGAAGGGTAAAAAACTTACGAGACCCGATTGAGATTCGGGTTGTCCTTTTCGGGCATTAATCTATCCGTTGACAAATTAAAGCTGTCGAAGCCGTAGAACTCACCGTGGCCTTCATTTTGACAGGTTATGGCCCCCGTAACTCTAAACGAGCCAGAAGTTATGGCCGTCCGAATAATCGATATCTACAGGGTGCAACATCCGCGGTGCAAGGTGCAACATCCGTCCGAAATGGCGAAACAGTGGCGTACGACTTTTAGAAATGCGTGCATGGATTTGAAACGGAATGGTACCATGGTGCACCGCTCTCCAGCGATGGTAAATCGAAGACGAGGCACGGTAATCCCGTTTTACCGTTAAAATCCGGTGTCGAAAAAACGAAAGGTAAAAAACTTACGAGACTCGATTGAGATTCGGGTTGTCCTTTTTGGGCATTAATCTATCCGTTGACGGCTGAAAGCTGTCAAAGCCGTAGAACTCACCGTGGCCTTCGTTTTGACAGGGTATGGCTCCCGTAACTCTAAACGAGCCAGAAGTTATGGCCGTCCGAATAATCGATATCTACATGGTGCAACATCCGCGGTGCAAGGTGCAACATTCGTCTGAAATGGCGAAACAGTGGCGTACGACTTTTAGAAATGCATGCATGGATTTTAAACAGAACAGTTCAGGTTGCACCACTCTCCAGCGATGGTAAATCGAAGACGTGGCACGGTAATCCCGTTTTACCGTAAAAATCCGGTGTCGAAAAAACGAAGGGCAAAAAACTTACGAGACCCGATTGAGATTCGGGTTGTCCTTTTCGGGCATTAATCTATCCGTTGATGGCTGAAAGCTGTCAAGGCCGTGGAACTCACCGTGGCCTTCGTTTTGACAATTTATGGCTTCCGTAACTCTAAACCAGCCAGAAGTTATGGCCGTCCGAATAATCGTTATGTACAGGGTGCAACATCCGCGGGGTAAGGTGCAACATCCGTCCGAAATGGCGAAACAGTGTCGTACGACTTTTAGAAATGCGTGCATGGATTTGAAACGGAACAGTTCCATGGTACACCACTCTCCAGCGATGGTAAAGCGAAGACGAGCCACGGTAATCCTGTTTTACCGTTAAAATCCGCTGTCGAAAAAACGTAGGGTAAAAAACTTACGCGACCGGATTGAGATTCGGGTTGTCCTTTTCGGGCATTAATCTATCCGTTGACGGCTGAAAGCGGTCAAAGCCGTAAAACTCACCGTGGCCTTCCTTTTGACCTGTTATGGCTCCCGTAACTCTAAACGAGCCAGAAGTTATGGCCGTCCGAATAATCGATATCTACAGGGTGCAACATCCGCGGTACAAGGTGCATCATTCGTCCGAAATGGCGAAACAGTGGCGTACGACTTTTAGAAATGAGTGCATGGATTTGAAACGGAACAGTACCATGGTGCACCACTCTCTAGCGATGGTAAATCGAAGACGTGGCACGGTAATCCCGTTTTACCGTAAAAATCCGGTGCCGAAAAAACGAAGGGAAAAAAACTTACGAGACCCGATTGAGATTCGGGTTGTCCTTTTCGGGCATTAATCTATCCGTCGACGGCTGAAAGCTATAAAAGCCGTAGAACTCACCGTGGCCTTCGTTTTGACAGGTTATGGCTCCCGTAACTCTAAGCGAGCCAGAAGTTATGGCCGTCCGAATAATCGATATGTACAGGGTGCAACAACCGCGGGGTAAGGTTTAACATCCGTCCGAAATGGCGAAACAGTGTCGTACGACTTTTAGAAATGCGTGCATGGATTTGAAATGGAACAGTACTGTGGTGCACCACTCTCCAGCGATGGTAAATCAAAGACGAGCCACGGTAATCCTGTTTTACCGTTAAAATCCGGAGTCGAAAAAACGAAGGGTAAAAAACTTACGAGACCTGATTGGGATTCGGGTTGTCCTTTTCAGGCATTAATCTATCCGTTGACGGCTGAAAGCTGTCAAAGCCGTAGAACTCACCGTGCCCTTCGTTTTGACAGATTATGGCTCCCATAACTCTAAACGAGCCAGAAGTTATGGCCGTCCGAATAATCGATATCTACAGGGTGCAACATCCGCGGCGCAAGGTGCAACATCCGTCCGAAATGGCAAAACAGTGCCGTACGACTTTTAGAAATGCGTGCATGGATTTGAAATGGAACAGTACCATGGTGCACCACTCTCCAGCGATGGTAAATCGAAAGTGAGGCATAGTAATCCCGTTTAACCATAAAAATCCGGTGTCGAAAAAACGAAGGGTAAAAAACTTACGAACCCCGATTGAGATTCGGGTTGTCCTTTTCGGGCATTAATCTATCCATTCACGGCTGAAAGCTGTCAAAGCTGTAGAACTCACCGTGGCCTTCGTTTTTACAGGTGATGGCTGTCGTAACTCTAAACGAGCCAGAAGTTATGGCCGTCCGAATAATCGATATCTACAGGGTGCAACATCCGCGGTGCAAGGTGCAACATCCGCCCGAAATGGCGAAATAGTGTCGTATGACTTTTAGAAATGCGTGCATGGATTCGAAACGGAACAGTACCATGGTGCTCCACTCTCCAACGATGGTAAATCGAAGACGAGGCACGGTAATCCCGTTTTGCCGTAAAAATCCGGTGTCGAAAAAACGAAGGGTAAAAAACTTACGAGACCCGATTGAGATTCGGGTTGTCCTTTTTGGGCATTAATCTATCCGTTGACGGCTGATGTCAAAGCCATAGAACTCTCCGTGGACTTCGTTTTAACAGGTTATGGCTCTCGTAACTCTAAACGAGCCAGAAGTTATGGTCGTCTGAATAATCGATATCTACAGGGTGCAACATCCGCGGTGCAAGGTGCAACATCCATCCGAAATGACGAAACAGTGCCGTACAACTTTTAGAAACGCATGCATGGATTTGAAACGGAATAGTACCATGGTGCACCACTCTCCAGCGATGGTAAATCGAAGACGAGGCACATTAATCCCGTTTTACCGTAAAAATCCGGTGTCGAAAAAACGAAGGGTACAAAACTTACGAGACCCGATTGAGATTCGGGCTGTCCTTTTCGGGCATTAATCTATCCATTGACGGATGAAAGCTGTCAAAGCCGTAGAACTCACCGTGGCCTTCGTTTTGACAGGTTTTGGCTCCCGTAACTCTAAACGAGCCAGAAATAATGGCCGTCCGAATAATCGATATCTACAGGGTGCAACATCCACGGTGCAAGGTGCAACATCCGTCCGAAATGGCGAAATAGTGCCGTACGACTTTTAGAAATGCGTGCATGGATTTAAAACGGAACAGTACCATGGTGCACCACTCTCCAGCGATGGTAAATCGAAGACGAGGCACGGTAATCCCGTTTTACCGCAAAAATCCAGTGTCGAAAACACGAAGGGTAAAAAACTTACGAGACCCGATTGAGATTCAGGTTGTCCTTTTTGGGCATTAATCTATCCGTTGACGGATAAAAGTAGTCCAAGCCGTAGAACTCACCGTGGCCTTCGTTTTGATAGGTTATGGCGCCCGTAACTCTAAACGAGCCAAAAGTTATGGCTGTCCGAATAATCGATATCTACTGGGTGCAGCATCCGCGGTGCAAGGCGCAACATCCGTCCGAAATGGCGAAACAGTGTCGTACGACTTCTAGAAATGCGTGCATGGATTTGAAATGGAACAGTACCATGGTGCCCCACTCTCCAGCGATGGTAAATCGAAGACGAGGCACGGTAATCCCGTTTTACCGTAAAAATCCGGTGTCGAAAAAAGGAAGGGTAAACAACTTACGAGACCTGATTGAGATTCGGGTTGTCCTTTTCGGGCTTTAATCTATCCATTGAAGGATGAAAGCTGTCGAAGCCGTAGAACTCACCGTGGCCTTCATTTTGACAGGTTATTGCTCCCGTAACTCTAAACGAGCTAGAAGTTATGGCTGTCCGAATAATTGATATCTACAGGGTGCAAGATCCGCGGTGCAAGGTGCAACATCCGTCCGAAATGGCGAAACAGTGGCGTAAAGACTTTTAGAAATGTGTGCGTGGATTTGAAACGGAACAATACCATGGCGCACCACTCTCCAGCGATGGTAAATCGAAGACGAGGCACAGTAATCCCGTTTTACCGTAAAAATCCGGTGTCGAAAAAACGAAGGGTAAAATACTTACGAGACCCGATTGAGATTCGGGTTGTCCTTTTTGGGCATTAATCTATCCGTTGACGGCTGGAAGCTGTCAAAGCCGTAGAACTCACCGTGGCATTCGTTTTGACAGGTTATGGCTCCCATAACTCTAAATGAGCCAGAAGTTATGGCCGTCCGAATAATCGATATCTACATGGTGCAACATCCGCGGTGCAAGGTGCAACATCCGTCCGAAATGGATAAACAGTGGCGTACGACTTTTAGAAATGCGTGCATGGATTTGAAACGGAACAGTACCATGGTGCACCACTCTCCAGCGATGGTAAATCGAAGACGAGGCACGGTAATCCCGTTTTATCGTAAAAATCCGGTGTCGAAAAAAGGAAGGGTAAAAAACTTACGAGACCCGATTGAGATTCGGGCTGTCCTTTTCGGGCACTAATCTATCCGTTGACGGATGAAAGCTGTCAAAGCTGTAGAACTCACCATGGCCTTCTTTTGATAGGTTACGGCTCCCATAATTCTAAACAAGCCAGAAGTTATGATCGTCCGAATTCTCAATATCTACAGGGTGCAACATCCACGGTGCAAGGTGTAACATCCGTCCGAAATTGCGAAACAGTGTCGTACGACTTTTAGAAATGCGTGCTTGGATTTGAAACGGAACAATACCATGGTGCACCACTCTCCAGCGATGGTAAATCGAAGACGAGGCACGGTAATCCCGTTTTACTGTAAAAATCCGGTGTCGAAAAAACGAAGGGTAAAAAACTTACGAGACCCGATTGAGATTCGGGATGTCCTTTTTGGGCATTAATCTATCCGTTGACGGCTGAAAACTGTCAAAGCCGTAGAACTCACCGTGACGTTCGTTTTGACAGGTTATGGCTCCCGTAACTCTAAATGAGCCAGAAGTTATGGCCGTCCGAATAATCGATATCTACATGGTGCAACATCCGCGGTGCAAGGTGCAACATCCGTCCGAAATGGCAAAACAGTGGCGTACGACTTTTAGAAATGCGTGCATGGATTTGAAACGGAACAGTACCATGGTGCACCACCCTCCAGCGATGGTAAATCGAAGACGAGGCACGGTAATCCCGTTTTATCATAAAAATCCGGTGTCGAAAAAAGGAAGGGTAAAAAACTTACGAGACCCGATTGAGATTCGGGCTGTCCTTTTCTTGCACTAATCTATCTGTTGGCGGATGAAAGCTGTCGAAGCCGTAGAACTCACCATAGCCTTCTTTTGATAGGTTATGTCTCCCATAACTCTAAACAAGCCAGAAGTTATGATCATCTGAATAATCGATATCTACAGGGTGCAACATCCGCGGTGCAAGGTGCAACATCCGTCCGAAATGGCGAAACAGTGCCGTACGAATTTTAGAAATGCGTGCATGGATTTGAAACGGAACAGTAGCATGGTGCACCACTCTCCAGCGATGATAAATCGAAGACGAGGCACGGTAATCCCGTTTTATTGTAAAAATCCGGTGTCGAAAAAACGAAGGGTAAAAAACTTACGAGACCCGATTGAGATTCGGGTTGTCCTTTTTGGACATTAATCTGTCCGTTGACGGATGAAACCGAAAAGCCGTAAAACTCACCGTGGCATTCGTTTTGACAGGTTATGGCTCCCATAACTCTAAACGAGCAAGAAGTTATGGCCGTCCGAATAATCGATATCTACAGGGTGCAACATCCGCGGTGCAAGGTGCAACATCCGTCCGAAATGGTGAAACAGTGCCGTACGACTTTTAGAAATCCATGCATGGATTAGAAATGTAACAGCACCATAGTGCACCACTCTCTAGCGATGGTAAATCGAAGACGAGCCACGGTAATCCCGTTTTACCGTAAAAATCCGGTGTCGAAAAAACGAAGGGTAAAAAACTTACGAGACCCGATTGAGATTCGGGTTGTCCTTTTCGGGCATTAACCTATCCGTTGACGGCTGAAAGCTGTCAAAGCTGTAGAACTCACCGTGGCCTTCGTTTTGACAGGTTATGGCTCCCGTAACTCTAAACGAGCCATAAGTTATGGCCGTCCGAATAATCAATATCTACAGGGTGCAACATCCGCGGTGCAAGGTGCAACATCCGTCCGAAATGGCGAAACAGTGCCGTACGACTTTTAGAAATGCATGCGTGGATTTGAAACGGAACAGTACCATGGTGCACCACTCTCCAACGATGGTAAATCGACGACAAGGCACGGTAATCCCGTTTTACCGTAAAAATCCGGTGTCGAAAAAACGAAGGGTAAAATACTTACGAGACCAGATTGAGATTCAGGTTGTCCTTTTTGGGCATTAATCTATCTGTTGACGGCTGAAAGCTATCAAAGCCGTAGTACTCACCGTGGCCTTCGTTTTGACAGGTTATGGCTGCCGTAACTCTAAACGAGCCAAAAGTTATGGCTGTACGAATAATCGATATCTACAAGGTGCAACATCCGCGGTGCAAGGTGCAACATTCGTCCGAAATGGCGAAACAGTGCCGTACGACTTTTAGAAATGCATGCATGGATTTGAAACGGAACAGTACCATGGTGCTCCACTCTCCAGCGATGGTAAATCGAAGACGAGGCACGGTAATCCCGTTTTACCGTAAAAATCCGGTGTCGAAAAAACGAAGGGTAAAAAACTTACGAGACCCGATTGAGATTCGGTTTGTCCTTTTTGGACATTAATCTACCGTTGACGGATGAAACCGGTCAAAGCCGTAAAACTCACCGTGGCATTCGTTTTGACAGGTTATGGCTCCCGTAACTCTAAACGAGCAAGAAGTTATGGCCGTCCGAATAATCGATATCTACAGGGTGCAACATCCGCGGTGCAAGGTGCAACATCCGTCCGAAATGGCGAAACAGTGCCGTACGACTTTTAGAAATGCATGCGTGGATTAGAAACGTAACAGCACCATGGTGCACCACTCTCTAGCGATGGTAAATCGAAGACGAGCCACGGTAATCCCGTTTTACCGTAAAAATCCGGTGTCGAAAAAACGAAGGGTAAAAAACTTACGAGACCCGATTGAGATTCGGGTTGTCCTTTTCGGGCATTAACCTATCCGTTGACGGCTGAAAGCTGTCAAAGCTGTAGAACTCACCGTGGCCTCCGTTTTGACAGGTTATGGCTCCCGTAACTCTAAACGAGCAAGAAGTTATGGCCGTCCGAATAATCGATATCTACAGAGTGCAACATCCGCGGTGCAAGGTGCAACATCCGTCCGAAATGGCGAAACAGTGCCGTACGACTTTTAGAAATGCATGCGTGGATTAGAAACGTAACAGCACCATGGTGCACCACTCTCTAGCGATGGTAAATCGAAGACGAGGCACGGTAATCCCGTTTTACCGTAAAAATCCGGTGTCGAAAAAACGAAGGGTAAAAAACTTACGAGACCCGATTGAGATTCGGGTTGTCCTTTCAGGCATTAACCTATCCGTTGATGGCTGAAAGCTGTCAAAGCTGTAGAACTCACCGTGGCCTTCGTTTTGACAGGTTATGGCTCCCGTAACTCTAAACGAGTCATAAGTTATGGCCGTCCGAATAATCGATATCTACAGGGTGCAACATCCGCGGTGCAAGGTGCAACATCCGTCCGAAATGGCGAAACAGTGCCGTACGACTTTTAGAAATGCATGCATGGATTTGAAACGGAACAGTACCATGGTGCACCACTCTCCAACGATGGTAAATCGACGACGAGGCACGGTAATCCCGTTTTACCGTAAAAATCCGGTGTCGAAAAAACGATGGGTAAAATACTTACGAGACCCGATTGAGATTCGGATTGTCCTTTTTGGGCATTAATCTATCCGTTGACGGCTGAAAGCTTTCAAAGCCGTAGAACTCATCGTGGCCTTCGTTTTGACAGGGTATGGCTCCCTTAACTCTAAACGAGCCAAAAGTTATGGCTGTCCGAATAATCGATATCTACAAGGTGCAACATCCGCGGTGCAAGGTGCAACATCCGTCCGAAATGGCGAAACAGTGCCGTACGACTTTTAGAAATGCATGCATGGATTTGAGACGGAACAGTACCATGGTGCTCCACTCTCCAGCGATGGTAAATCGAAGACAAGGCACGGTAATCCCGTTTTACCGTAAAAATCCGGTGTCGAAAAAACGAAGTGTAAAATACTTACGAGACCCGATTGAGATTTGGGTTGTCCTTTTTGGGCATTAGTCTATCCGTTGACGGCTGAAAGCTGTCAAAGCCGTAGAACTCACCGTGGCGTTCGTTTTGACAGGTTATGGTTCCCGTAACTCTAAATGAGCCAGAAGTTATGGCCATCCGAATAATCGATATCTACATGGTGCAACATCCGCGGTGCAAGGTGCAACATCCGTCCGAAATGGCAAAACAGTGGCGTACGACTTTTAGAAATGCGTGCATGGATTTGAAACGGGACAGTACCATGGTGCACCACTCTCCAGCGATGGTAAATCGAAGACGAGCCACGGTAATCCCGTTTTACCGTAAAAATCCGGTGTCGAAAAAACGAAGGGTAAAAAACTTACGAGACCCGATTGAGATTCGGGTTGTCCTTTTCGGGCATTAACCTATCCGTTGATGGCTGAAAGCTGTCAAAGCTGTAGAACTCACCGTGGCCTTCGTTTTGACAGGTTATGGCTCCCGTAACTCTAAACGAGCCATAAGTTATGGCCGTCCGAATAATCAATATCTACAGGGTGCAACATCCGCGGTGCAAGGTGCAACATCCGTCCGAAATGGCGAAACAGTGCCGTACGACTTTTAGAAATGCATGCGTGGATTTGAAACGGAACAGTACCATGGTGCACCACTCTCCAACGATGGTAAATCGACGACAAGGCACGGTAATCCCATTTTACCGTAAAAATCCGGTGTCGAAAAAACGAAGGGTAAAATACTTACGAGACCAGATTGAGATTCAGGTTGTCCTTTTTGGGCATTAATCTATCTGTTGACGGCTGAAAGCTGTCAAAGCCGTAGTACTCACCGTGGCCTTCGTTTTGACAGGTTATGGCTGCCGTAACTCTAAACGAGCCAAAAGTTATGGCTGTACGAATAATCGATATCTACAAGGTGCAACATCCGCGGTGCAAGGTGCAACATTCGTCCGAAATGGCGAAACAGTGCCGTACGACTTTTAGAAATGCATGCATGGATTTGAAACGGAACAGTACCATGGTGCTCCACTCTCCAGCGATGGTAAATCGAAGACGAGGCACGGTAATCCCGATTTACCGTAAAAATCCGGTGTCGAAAAAACGAAGGGTAAAAAACTTACGAGACCCGATTGAGATTCGGGTTGTCCTTTTCAGGCATTAACCTATCCGTTGATGGCTGAAAGCTGTCAAAGCTGTAGAACTCACCGTGGCCTTCGTTTTGACAGGTTATGGCTCCCGTAACTCTAAACGAGTCATAAGTTATGGCCGTCTGAATAATCGATATCTACAGGGTGCAACATCCGCGGTGCAAGGTGCAACATCCGTCCGAAATGGCGAAACAGTGCCGTACGACTTTTAGAAATGCATGTATGGATTTGAAACGGAACAGTACCATGGTGCACCACTCTCCAACGATGGTAAATCGACGACGAGGCACGGTAATCCCGTTTTACCGTAAAAATCCGGTGTCGAAAAAACGATGGGTAAAATACTTACCAGACCCGATTGAGATTCAGATTGTCCTTTTTGGGCATTAATCTATCCGTTGACGGCTGAAAGCTGTCAAAGCCGTAGAACTCATCGTGGCCTTCGTTTTGACAGGGTATGGCTCCCTTAACTCTAAACGAGCCAAAAGTTATGGCTGTCCGAATAATCGATATCTACAAGGTGCAACATCCGCGGTGCAAGGTGCAACATCCGTCCGAAATGGCGAAACAGTGCCGTACGACTTTTAGAAATGCATGCATGGATTTGAGACGGAACAGTACCATGGTGCTCCACTCTCCAGCGATGGTAAATCGAAGACAAGGCACGGTAATCCCGTTTTACCGTAAAAATCCGGTGTCGAAAAAACGAAGTGTAAAATACTTACGAGACCCGATTGAGATTTGGGTTGTCCTTTTTGGGCATTAGTCTATCCGTTGACGGCTGAAAGCTGTCAAAGCCGTAGAACTCACCGTGGCGTTCGTTTTGACAGGTTATGGTTCCCGTAACTCTAAATGAGCCAGAAGTTATGGCCGTCCGAATAATCGATATCTACATGGTGCAACATCCGCGGTGCAAGGTGCAACATCCGTCCGAAATGGCAAAACAGTGGCGTACGACTTTTAGAAATGCGTGCATGGATTTGAAACGGGACAGTACCATGGTGCACCACTCTCCAGCGATGGTAAATCGAAGACGAGGCACGGTAATCCCGTTTTATTGTAAAAATCCGGTGTCGAAAAAAGGAAGGGTAAAAAACTTACGAGACCGGATTGAGATTCGGGTTGTCCTTTTCGGGCACTAATCTATCCGTTGACGGATGAAAGCGGTCAAAGCCATAGAACTCACCATGGCCTTCTTTTGATAGGTTATGGCTCCCTTAATTCTAAACAAGCCAGAAGTTATGATCGTCCGAATAATCGATATCTATAGGGTGCAACATCCGCGGTGCAAGGTGCAACATCCGTCCAAAATGGCGAAACAGTGTCGTACGACTTTTAGAAATGCATGCATGGATTTGAAACGGAACAGTACCATGGTGCACCACTCTCCATTGATGGTAAATCGAAGACGAGGCACGGTAATCCCGTTTTACCGTAAAAATCCGGTGTCGAAAAAACGAAGGGTAAAAAACTTACGAGACCCGATTGAGATTCGGGTTGTCCTTTTTGGGCATGAATCTATCCGTTGACGGCTGAAAGCTGTCAAAGCCGTAGAACTCACCGTGGCGTTCGTTTTGACAGGTTATGGCTCCCGTAACTCTAAATGAGCCAGAAGTTATGGCCGTCCGAATAATCGATATCTACGTGGTGCAACATCCGCGGTGCAAGGTGCAACATCCGTCCGAAATGGCAAAACAGTGGCGTACGACTTTTAGAAATGCGTGCATGGATTTGAAACGGAACAGTACCATGGTGCACCACTCTCCAGCGATGGTAAATCGAAGACGAGGCACGGTAATCCCGTTTTATCATAAAAATCCGGTGTCGAAAAAAGGAAGGGTAAAAAACTTACGAGACCCGATTGAGATTCGGGCTGTCCTTTTCTGGCACTAATCTATCCGTTGACGGATGAAAGCTGTCGAAGCCGCAGAACTCACCATGGACTTCTTTTGATAGGTTATGGCTCCTATAACTCTAAACAAGCCAGAAGTTATGATCGTCTGAATAATCGATATCTACAGGGTGCAACATCCGCGGTGCAAGGTGCAACATCCGTCCGAAATGGCGAAACAGTGCCGTACGAATTTTAGAAATGCGTGCATGGATTTGAAACGGAACAGTAGCATGGTGCACCACTCTCCAGCGATGGTAAATCGAAGACGAGGCACGGTAATCCCGTTTTACCGTAAAAATCCGGTGTCGAAAAAACGAAGGGTAAAAAACTTACGAGACCCGATTGAGATTCGGGTTGTCCTTTTTGGACATTAATCTATCCGTTGACGGATGAAACCGGTCAAAGCCGTAAAACTCACCGTGGCATTCGTTTTGACAGGTTATGGCTCCCGTAACTCTAAACGAGCAAGAAGTTATGGCCGTCCGAATAATCGATATCTACAGGGTGCAACATCCGCGGTGCAAGGTGCAACATCCGTCCGAAATGGCGAAACAGTGCCGTACGACTTTTAGAAATGCATGCGTGGATTAGAAACGTAACAGTACCATGGTGCACCACTCTCTAGCGATGGTAAATCGAAGACGAGCCACGGTAATCCCGTTTTACCGTAAAAATCCGGTGTCGAAAAAACGAAGGGTAAAAAACTTACGAGACCCGATTGAGATTCGGGTTGTCCTTTTCGGGCATTAACCTATCCGTTGACGGCTGAAAGCTGTCAAAGCTGTAGAACTCACCGTGGCCTCCGTTTTGACAGGTTATGGCTCCCGTAACTCTAAACGAGCCATAAGTTATGGCCGTCCGAATAATCGATATCTACAGGGTGCAACATCCGCGGTGCAAGGTGCAACATCCGTCCGAAATGGCGAAACAGTGCCGTACGACTTTTAGAAATGCATGCATGGATTTGAAACGGAACAGTACCATGGTGCACCACTCTCCAACGATGGTAAATCGACGACAAGGCACGGTAATCCCGTTTTACCATAAAAATCCGGTGTCGAAAAAACGAAGGGTAAAATACTTACGAGACCAGATTGAGATTCAGGTTGTCCTTTTTGGGCATTTATCTATCCGTTGACGGCTGAAAGCTGTCAAAGCCATAGTACTCACCGTGGCCTTCGTTTTGACAGGTTATAGCTCCCGTAACTCTAACGAGCCAAAAGTTATGGCTGTACGAATAATCGATATCTACAAGGTGCAACATCCGCGGTGCAAGGTGCAACATTCGTCCGAAATGGCGAAACAGTGCCGTACGACTTTTAGAAATGCATGCATGGATTTGAAACGGAACAGTACCATGGTGCTCCACTTTCCAGCGATGGTAAATCGAAGACGAGGCACGGTAATCCCGTTTTACCGTAAAAATCCGGTGTCGAAAAAACGAAGGGTAAAAAACTTACGAGACCCGATTGAGATTCGGGTTGTCCTTTTTGGACATTAATCTATCCGTTGACGGATGAAACCGGTCAAAGCCGTAAAACTCACCGTGGCATTCGTTTTGACAGGTTATGGCTCCCGTAACTCTAAACGAGCAAGAAGTTATGGCCGTCCGAATAATCGATATCTACAGGGTGCAACATCCGCGGTGCAAGGTGCAACATCCGTCCGAAATTGCGAAACAGTGCCGTACGACTTTTAGAAATGCATGCGTGGATTAGAAACGTAACAGCACCATGGTGCACCACTCTCTAGCGATGGTAAATCGAAGACGAGCCACGGTAATCCCGTTTTACCGTAAAAATCCGGTGTCGAAAAAACGAAGGGTAAAAAACTTACGAGACCCGATTGAGATTCGGGTTGTCCTTTTCGGGCATTAACCTATCCGTTGACGGCTGAAAGCTGTCAAAGTTGTAGAACTCACCGTGGCCTCCGTTTTGACAGGTTATGGCTCCCGTAACTCTAAACGAGCCATAAGTTATGGCCGTCCGAATAATCGATATCTACAGGGTGCAACATCCGCGGTGCAAGGTGCAACATCCATCCGAAATGGCGAAACAGTGCCGTACGACTTTTAGAAATGCATGCGTGGATTTGAAATGGAACAGTACCATGGTGCACCACTCTCCAACGATGGTAAATCGACGACAAGGCACGGTAATCCCGTTTTACCGTAAAAATCCGGTGTCGAAAAAACGAAGGGTAAAAAACTTACGAGACCCGATTGAGATTCGGGTTGTCCCTTTTGGGCATTAATCTATCCGTTGACGCCTGAAAGATGTCAAAGCCGTAGAACTCACCGTGGCCTTCGTTTTGACAGGTTATGGCTCCCGTAACTCTAAACGAGCCAGAAGTTATGGCCGTCCGAATAATCGATATCTACAGGGTGCAACGTCCGCGGTGCAAGGTGCAACATTCGTCCGAAATGGCGAAACAGTGCCGTACGACTTTTAGAAATGCATGCATGGATTTGAAACGGAACAGTACCATGGTGCTCCACTCTCCAGCGATGGTAAATCGAAGACGAGGCACGGTAATCCCGTTTTACCGTAAAAATCCGGTGTCGAAAAAACGAAGGGTAAAATACTTACGAGACCCGATTGAGATTTGGGTTGTCCTTTTTGGGCATTAGTCTATCCGTTGACGGCTAAAAGCTGTTAAAGCCGTAGAACTCACCGTGGCGTTCGTTTTGACAGGTTATGGCTCCCGTAACTCTAAATGAGCCAGAAGTTATGGCCGTCCGAATAATCGATATCTACAGGGTGCAACATCCGCGGTGCAAGGTGCAACATCCGTCCGAAATGGCGAAACAGTGGCGTACGACTTTTAGAAATGCGTGCATGGATTTGAAACGGGACAGTACCATGGTGCACCACTCTCCAGCGATGGTAAATCGAAGACGAGGCACGGTAATCCCGTTTTATTGTAAAAATCCGGTGTCGAAAAAAGGAAGGGTAAAAAACTTACGAGACCGGATTGAGATTCGGGTTGTCCTTTTCGGGCACTAATCTATCCGTTGACGGATGAAAGCAGTCAAAGCCATAGAACTCACCATGGCCTTCTTTTGATAGGTTATGGCTCCCTTAATTCTAAACAAGCCAGAAGTTATGATCGTCCGAATAATCGATATCTATAGGGTGCAACATCCGCGGTGCAAGGTGCAACATCCGTCCAAAATGGCGAAACAGTGTCGTACGACTTTTAGAAATGCATGCATGGATTTGAAACGGAACAGTACCATGGTGCACCACTCTCCATTGATGGTAAATCGAAGACGAGGCACGGTAATCCCGTTTTACCGTAAAAATCCGGTGTCGAAAAAACGAAGGGTAAAAAACTTACGAGACCCGATTGAGATTCGGGTTGTCCTTTTTGGGCATGAATCTATCCGTTGACGGCTGAAAGCTGTCAAAGCCGTAGAACTCACCGTGGCGTTCGTTTTGACAGGTTATGGCTCCCGTAACTCTAAATGAGCCAGAAGTTATGGCCGTCCGAATAATCGATATCTACGTGGTGCAACATCCGCGGTGCAAGGTGCGACATCCGTCCGAAATGGCAAAACAGTGGCGTACGACTTTTAGAAATGCGTGCATGGATTTGAAACGGAACAGTACCATGGTGCACCACTCTCCAGCGATGGTAAATCGAAGACGAGGCACGGTAATCCCGTTTTATCATAAAAATCCGGTGTCGAAAAAAGGAAGGGTAAAAAACTTACGAGACCCGATTGAGATTCGGGCTGTCCTTTTCTGGCACTAATCTATCCGTTGACGGATGAAAGCTGTCGAAGCCGCAGAACTCACCATGGACTTCTTTTGATAGGTTATGGCTCCTATAACTCCAAACAAGCCAGAAGTTATGATCGTCTGAATAATCGATATCTACAGGGTGCAACATCCGCGGTGCAAGGTGCAACATCCGTCCGAAATGGCGAAACAGTGCCGTACGAATTTTAGAAATGCGTGCATGGATTTGAAACGGAACAGTAGCATGGTGCACCACTCTCCAGCGATGGTAAATCGAAGACGAGGCACGGTAATCCCGTTTTACTGTAAAAATCCGGTGTCGAAAAAACGAAGGGTAAAAAACTTACGAGACCCGATTGAGATTCGGGTTGTCCTTTTTGGACATTAATCTATCCGTTGACGGATGAAACCGGTCAAAGCCGTAAAACTCACCGTGGCATTCGTTTTGACAGGTTATGGCTCCCGTAACTCTAAACGAGCAAGAAGTTATGGCCGTCCGAATAATCGATATCTACAGGGTGCAACATCCGCGGTGCAAGGTGCAACATCCGTCCGAAATGGCGAAACAGTGCCGTACGACTTTTAGAAATGCATGCGTGGATTAGAAACGTAACAGTACCATGGTGCACCACTCTCTAGCGATGGTAAATCGAAGACGAGCCACGGTAATCCCGTTTTACCGTAAAAATCCGGTGTCGAAAAAACGAAGGGTAAAAAACTTACGAGACCCGATTGAGATTCGGGTTGTCCTTTTCGGGCATTAACCTATCCGTTGACGGCTGAAAGCTGTCAAAGCTATAGAACTCACCGTGGCCTCCGTTTTGACAGGTTATGGCTCCCGTAACTCTAAACGAGCCATAAGTTATGGCCGTCCGAATAATCGATATCCACAGGGTGCAACATCCGCGGTGCAAGGTGCAACATCCGTCCGAAATGGCGAAACAGTGTCGTACGACTTTTAGAAATGCATGCATGGATTTGAAACGGAACAGTACCATGGTGCACCACTCTCCAACGATGGTAAATCGACGACAAGGCACGGTAATCCCGTTTTACCATAAAAATCCGGTGTCGAAAAAACGAAGGGTAAAATACTTACGAGACCAGATTGAGATTCAGGTTGTCCTTTTTGGGCATTAATCTATCCGTTGACGGCTGAAAGCTGTCAAAGCCATAGTACTCACCGTGGCCTTCGTTTTGACAGGTTATGGCTCCCGTAACTCTAAACGAGCCAAAAGTTATGGCTGTACGAATAATCGATATCTACAAGGTGCAACATCCGCGGTGCAAGGTGCAACATTCGTCCGAAATGGCGAAACAGTGTCGTACGACTTTTAGAAATGCATGCATGGATTTGAAACGGAACAGTACCATGGTGCTCCACTCTCCAGCGATGGTAAATCGAAGACGAGGCACGGTAATCCCGTTTTACCGTAAAAATCCGGTGTCGAAAAAACGAAGGGTAAAAAACTTACGAGACCCGATTGAGATTCGGTTTGTCCTTTTTGGACATTAATCTACCGTTGACGGATGAAACCGGTCAAAGCCGTAAAACTCACCGTGGCATTCGTTTTGACAGGTTATGGCTCCCGTAACTCTAAACGAGCAAGAAGTTATGGCCGTCCGAATAATCGATATCTACAGGGTGCAACATCCGCGGTGCAAGGTGCAACATCCGTCCGAAATGGCGAAACAGTGCCGTACGACTTTTAGAAATGCATGCGTGGATTAGAAACGTAACAGCACCATGGTGCACCACTCTCTAGCGATGGTAAATCGAAGACGAGCCACGGTAATCCCGTTTTACCGTAAAAATCCGGTGTCGAAAAAACGAAGGGTAAAAAACTTACGAGACCCGATTGAGATTCGGGTTGTCCTTTTCGGGCATTAACCTATCCGTTGACGGCTGAAAGCTGTCAAAGCTGTAGAACTCACCGTGGCCTCCGTTTTGACAGGTTATGGCTCCCGTAACTCTAAACGAGCCATAAGTTATGGCCGTCCGAATAATCGATATCTACAGGGTGCAACATCCGCGGTGCAAGGTGCAACATCCGTCCGAAATGGCGAAACAGTGCCGTACGACTTTTAGAAATGCATGCGTGGATTTGAAACGGAACAGTACCATGGTGCACCACTCTCCAACGATGGTAAATCGACGACAAGGCACGGTAATCCCGTTTTACCGTAAAAATCCGGTGTCGAAAAAACGAAGGGTAAAATACTTACGAGACCAGATTGAGATTCAGGTTGTCCTTTTTGGGCATTAATCTATCCGTTGACGGCTGAAAGCTGTCAAAGCCATAGTACTCACCGTGGCCTTCGTTTTGACAGGTTATGGCTCCCGTAACTCTAAACGAGCCAAAAGTTATGGCTGTACGAATAATCGATATCTACAAGGTGCAACATCCGCGGTGCAAGGTGCAACATTCGTCCGAAATGGCGAAACAGTGCCGTACGACTTTTAGAAATGCATGCATGGATTTGAAACGGAACAGTACCATGGTGCTCTACTCTCCAGCGATGGTAAATCGAAGACGAGGCACGGTAATCCCGTTTTACCGTAAAAATCCGGTGTCGAAAAAACGAAGGGTAAAATACTTACGAGACCCGATTGAGATTTGGGTTGTCCTTTTTGGGCATTAGTCTATCCGTTGACGGCTGAAAGCTGTTAAAGCCGTAGAACTCACCGTGGCGTTCGTTTTGACAGGTTATGGCTCCCGTAACTCTAAATGAGCCAGAAGTTATGGCCGTCCGAATAATCGATATCTACAGGGTGCAACATCCGCGGTGCAAGGTGCAACATCCGTCCGAAATGGCGAAACAGTGGCGTACGACTTTTAGAAATGCGTGCATGGATTTGAAACGGGACAGTACCATGGTGCACCACTCTCCAGCGATGGTAAATCGAAGACGAGGCACGGTAATCCCGTTTTATTGTAAAAATCCGGTGTCGAAAAAAGGAAGGGTAAAAAACTTACGAGACCGGATTGAGATTCGGGCTGTCCTTTTCGGGCACTAATCTATCCGTTGACGGATGAAAGCGGTCAAAGCCATAGAACTCACCATGGCCTTCTTTTGATAGGATATGGCTCCCTTAATTCTAAACAAGCCAGAAGTTATGATCGTCCGAATAATCGATATCTACAGGGTGAAACATCCGCGGTGCAAGGTGCAACATCCGTCCAAAATGGCGGAACAGTATCGTACGACTTTTAGAAATGCATGCATGGATTTGAAACGGAACAGTACCATGGTGCACCACTCTCCATTGATGGTAAATCGAAGACGAGGCACGGTAATCCCGTTTTACCGTAAAAATCCGGTGTCGAAAAAACGAAGGGTAAAAAACTTACGAGACCCGATTGAGATTCGGGTTGTCCTTTTTGGGCATGAATCTATCCGTTGACGGCTGAAAGCTGTCAAAGCCGTAGAACTCACCGTGGCGTTCGTTTTGACAGGTTATGGCTCCCGTAACTCTAAATGAGCCAGAAGTTATGGCCGTCCGAATAATCGATATCTACGTGGTGCAACATCCGCGGTGCAAGGTGCAACATCCGTCCGAAATGGCAAAACAGTGGCGTACGACTTTTAGAAATGCGTGCATGGATTTGAAACGGAACAGTACCATGGTGCACCACTCTCCAGCGATGGTAAATCGAAGACGAGGCACGGTAATCCCGTTTTATCATAAAAATCCGGTGTCGAAAAAAGGAAGGGTAAAAAACTTACGAGACCCGATTGAGATTCGGGCTGTCGTTTTCTGGCACTAATCTATCCGTTGACGGATGAAAGCTGTCGAAGCCGCAGAACTCACCATGGACTTCTTTTGATAGGTTGTGGCTCCTATAACTCTAAACAAGCCAGAAGTTATGATCGTCTGAATAATCGATATCTACAGGGTGCAACATCCGCGGTGCAAGGTGCAACATCCGTCCGAAATGGCGAAATAGTTCCGTACGAATTTTAGAAATGCGTGCATGGATTTGAAACGGAACAGTAGCATGGTGCACCACTCTCCAGCGATGGTAAATCGAAGACGAGGCACGGTAATCCCGTTTTACTGTAAAAATCCGGTGTCGAAAAAACGAAGGGTAAAAAACTTGCGAGACCCGATTGAGATTCGGGTTGTCCTTTTTGGACATTAATCTATCCGTTGACGGATGAAACCGGTCAAAGCCGTAAAACTCACCGTGGCATTCGTTTTGACAGGTTATGGCTCCCGTAACTCTAAACGAGCAAGAAGTTATGGCCGTCCGAATAATCGATATCTACAGGGTGCAACATCCGCGGTGCAAGGTGCAACATCCGTCCGAAATGGCGAAACAGTGCCGTACGACTTTTAGAAATGCATGTGTGGATTAGAAACGTAACAGTACCATGGTGCACCACTCTCTAGCGATGGTAAATCGAAGACGAGCCACGGTAATCCCGTTTTACCGTAAAAATCCGGTGTCGAAAAAACGAAGGGTAAAAAACTTACGAGACCCGATTAAGATTCGGGTTGTCCTTTTCGGGCATTAACCTATCCGTTGACGGCTGAAAGCTGTCAAAGCTATAGAACTCACCGTGGCCTCCGTTTTGACAGGTTATGGCTCCCGTAACTCTAAACGAGCCATAAGTTATGGCCGTCCGAATAATCGATATCCACAGGGTGCAACATCCGCGGTGCAAGGTGCAACATCCGTCCGAAATGGCGAAACAGTGCCGTACGACTTTTAGAAATGCATGCATGGATTTGAAACGGAACAGTACCATGGTGCACCACTCTCCAACGATGGTAAATCGACGACAAGGCACGGTAATCCCGTTTTACCATAAAAATCCGGTGTCGAAAAAACGAAGGGTAAAATACTTACGAGACCAGATTGAGATTCAGGTTGTCCTTTTTGGGCATTAATCTATCCGTTGACGGCTGAAAGCTGTCAAAGCCATAGTACTCACCGTGGCCTTCGTTTTGACAGGTTATGGCTCCCGTAACTCTAAACGAGCCAAAAGTTATGGCTGTACGAATAATCGATATCTACAAGGTGCAACATCCGCGGTGCAAGGTGCAACATTCGTCCGAAATGGCGAAACAGTGCCGTACGACTTTTAGAAATGCATGCATGGATTTGAAACGGAACAGTACCATGGTGCTCCACTCTCCAGCGATGGTAAATCGAAGACGAGGCACGGTAATCCCGTTTTACCGTAAAAATCCGGTGTCGAAAAAACGAAGGGTAAAAAACTTACGAGACCCGATTGAGATTCGGTTTGTCCTTTTTGGACATTAATCTACCGTTGACGGATGAAACCGGTCAAAGCCGTAAAACTCACCGTGGCATTCGTTTTGACAGGTTATGGCTCCCGTAACTCTAAACGAGCAAGAAGTTATGGCCGTCCGAATAATCGATATCTACAGGGTGCAACATCCGCGGTGCAAGGTGCAACATCCGTCCGAAATGGCGAAACAGTGCCGTACGACTTTTAGAAATGCATGCGTGGATTAGAAACGTAACAGCACCATGGTGCACCACTCTCTAGCGATGGTAAATCGAAGACGAGCCACGGTAATCCCGTTTTACCGTAAAAATCCGGTGTCGAAAAAACGAAGGGTAAAAAACTTACGAGACCCGATTGAGATTCGGGTTGTCCTTTTCGGGCATTAACCTATCCGTTGACGGCTGAAAGCTGTCAAAGCTGTAGAACTCACCGTGGCCTCCGTTTTGACAGGTTATGGCTCCCGTAACTCTAAACGAGCCATAAGTTATGGCCGTCCGAATAATCGATATCTACAGGGTGCAACATCCGCGGTGCAAGGTGCAACATCCGTCCGAAATGGCGAAACAGTGCCGTACGACTTTTAGAAATGCATGCGTGGATTTGAAACGGAACAGTACCATGGTGCACCACTCTCCAACGATGGTAAATCGACGACAAGGCACGGTAATCCCGTTTTACCGTAAAAATCCGGTGTCGAAAAAACGAAGGGTAAAATACTTACGAGACCAGATTGAGATTCAGGTTGTCCTTTTTGGGCATTAATCTATCCGTTGACGGCTGAAAGCTGTCAAAGCCATAGTACTCACCGTGGCCTTCGTTTTGACAGGTTATGGCTCCCGTAACTCTAAACGAGCCAAAAGTTATGGCTGTACGAATAATCGATATCTACAAGGTGCAACATCCGCGGTGCAAGGTGCAACATTCGTCCGAAATGGCGAAACAGTGCCGTACGACTTTTAGAAATGCATGCATGGATTTGAAACGGAACAGTACCATGGTGCTCCACTCTCCAGCGATGGTAAATCGAAGACGAGGCACGGTAATCCCGTTTTACCGTAAAAATCCGGTGTCGAAAAAACGAAGGGTAAAATACTTACGAGACCCGATTGAGATTTGGGTTGTCCTTTTTGGGCATTAGTCTATCCGTTGACGGCTGAAAGCTGTTAAAGCCGTAGAACTCACCGTGGCGTTCGTTTTGACAGGTTATGGCTCCCGTAACTCTAAATGAGCCAGAAGTTATGGCCGTCCGAATAATCGATATCTACAGGGTGCAACATCCGCGGTGCAAGGTGCAACATCCGTCCGAAATGGCGAAACAGTGGCGTACGACTTTTAGAAATGCGTGCATGGATTTGAAACGGGACAGTACCATGGTGCACCACTCTCCAGCGATGGTAAATCGAAGACGAGGCACGGTAATCCCGTTTTATTGTAAAAATCCGGTGTCGAAAAAAGGAAGGGTAAAAAACTTACGAGACCGGATTGAGATTCGGGCTGTCCTTTTCGGGCACTAATCTATCCGTTGACGGATGAAAGCGGTCAAAGCCATAGAACTCACCATGGCCTTCTTTTGATAGGATATGGCTCCCTTAATTCTAAACAAGCCAGAAGTTATGATCGTCCGAATAATCGATATCTACAGGGTGAAACATCCGCGGTGCAAGGTGCAACATCCGTCCAAAATGGCGGAACAGTATCGTACGACTTTTAGAAATGCATGCATGGATTTGAAACGGAACAGTACCATGGTGCACCACTCTCCATTGATGGTAAATCGAAGACGAGGCACGGTAATCCCGTTTTACCGTAAAAATCCGGTGTCGAAAAAACGAAGGGTAAAAAACTTACGAGACCCGATTGAGATTCGGGTTGTCCTTTTTGGGCATGAATCTATCCGTTGACGGCTGAAAGCTGTCAAAGCCGTAGAACTCACCGTGGCGTTCGTTTTGACAGGTTATGGCTCCCGTAACTCTAAATGAGCCAGAAGTTATGGCCGTCCGAATAATCGATATCTACGTGGTGCAACATCCGCGGTGCAAGGTGCAACATCCGTCCGAAATGGCAAAACAGTGGCGTACGACTTTTAGAAATGCGTGCATGGATTTGAAACGGAACAGTACCATGGTGCACCACTCTCCAGCGATGGTAAATCGAAGACGAGGCACGGTAATCCCGTTTTATCATAAAAATCCGGTGTCGAAAAAAGGAAGGGTAAAAAACTTACGAGACCCGATTGAGATTCGGGCTGTCGTTTTCTGGCACTAATCTATCCGTTGACGGATGAAAGCTGTCGAAGCCGCAGAACTCACCATGGACTTCTTTTGATAGGTTGTGGCTCCTATAACTCTAAACAAGCCAGAAGTTATGATCGTCTGAATAATCGATATCTACAGGGTGCAACATCCGCGGTGCAAGGTGCAACATCCGTCCGAAATGGCGAAATAGTTCCGTACGAATTTTAGAAATGCGTGCATGGATTTGAAACGGAACAGTAGCATGGTGCACCACTCTCCAGCGATGGTAAATCGAAGACGAGGCACGGTAATCCCGTTTTACTGTAAAAATCCGGTGTCGAAAAAACGAAGGGTAAAAAACTTACGAGACCCGATTGAGATTCGGGTTGTCCTTTTTGGACATTAATCTATCCGTTGAAGGATGAAACCGGTCAAAGCCGTAAAACTCACCGTGGCATTCGTTTTGACAGGTTATGGCTCCCGTAACTCTAAACGAGCAAGAAGTTATGGTCGTGCGAATAATCGATATCTACAGGGTGCAACATCCGCGGTGCAAGGTGCAACATCCGTCCGAAATGGCGAAACAGTGTCGTACGACTTTTAGAAATGCATGCGTGGATTAGAAACGTAACAGTACCATGGTGCACCACTCTCTAGCGATGGTAAATCGAAGACGAGCCACGGTAATCCCGTTTTACCGTAAAAATCCGGTGTCGAAAAAACGAAGGGTAAAAAACTTACGAGACCCGATTGAGATTCGGGTTGTCCTTTTCGGGCATTAACCTATCCGTTGACGGCTGAAAGCTGTCAAAGCTGTAGAACTCACCGTGGCCTCCGTTTTGACAGGTTATGGCTCCCGTAACTCTAAACGAGCCATAAGTTATGGCCGTCCGAATAATCGATATCTACAGGGTGCAACATCCGCGGTGCAAGGTGCAACATCCGTCCGAAATGGCGAAACAGTGCCGTACGACTTTTAGAAATGCATGCGTGGATTTGAAACGGAACAGTACCATGGTGCACCACTCTCCAACGATGGTAAATCGACGACAAGGCACGGTAATCCCGTTTTACCATAAAAATCCGGTGTCGAAAAAACGAAGGGTAAAATACTTACGAGACCAGATTGAGATTCAGGTTGTCCTTTTTGGGCATTAATCTATCCGTTGACGGCTGAAAGCTGTCAAAGCCATAGTACTCACCGTGGCCTTCCTTTTGACAGGTTATGGCTCCCGTAACTCTAAACGAGCCAAAAGTTATGGCTGTACGAATAATCGATATCTACAAGGTGCAACATCTGCGGTGCAAGGTGCAACATTCGTCCGAAATGGCGAAACAGTGCCGTACGACTTTTAGAAATGCATGCATGGATTTGAAACGGAACATTACCATGGTGCTCCACTCTCCAGCGATGGTAAATCGAAGACGAGGCACGGTAATCCCGTTTTACCGTAAAAATCCGGTGTCGAAAAAACGAAGGGTAAAAAACTTACGAGACCCGATTGAGATTCGGGTTGTCCTTTTTGGGAATGAATCTATCCGTTGACGGCTGAAAGCTGTCAAAGCCGTAGAACTCACCGTGGCGTTCGTTTTGACAGGTTATGGCTCCCGTAACTCTAAATGAGCCAGAAGTTATGGCCGTCCGAATAATCGATATCTACGTGGTGCGACATCCGCGGTGCAAGGTGCAACATCCTTCCGAAATGGCAAAACAGTGGCGTACGACTTTTAGAAATGCGTGCATGGATTTGAAACGGAACAGTACCATGGTGCACCACTCTCCAGCGATGGTAAATCGAAGACGAGGCACGGTAATCCCGTTTTATCATAAAAATCCGGTGTCGAAAAAAGGAAGGGTAAAAAACTTACGAGACCCGATTGAGATTCGGGCTGTCCTTTTCTGGCACTAATCTATCCGTTGACGGATGAAAGCTGTCGAAGCCGCAGAACTCACCATGGACTTCTTTTGATAGGTTATGGCTCCTATAACTCTAAACAAGCCAGAAGTTATGATCGTCTGAATAATCGATATCTACAGGGTGCAACATCCGCGGTGCAAGGTGCAACATCCGTCCGAAATGGCGAAACAGTGCCGTACGAATTTTAGAAATGCGTGCATGGATTTGAAACGGAACAGTAGCATGGTGCACCACTCTCCAACGATGGTAAATCGAAGACGAGGCACGGTAATCCCGTTTTACTGTAAAAATCCGGTGTCAAAAAAACGAAGGGTAAAAAACTTACGAGACCCGATTGAGATTCGGGTTGTCCTTTTTGGACATTAATCTATCCGTTGAAGGATGAAACCGGTCAAAGCCGTAAAACTCACCGTGACATTCGTTTTGACAGGTTATGGCTCCCGTAACTCTAAACGAGCAAGAAGTTATGGCCGTGCGAATAATCGATATCTACAGGGTGCAACATCCGCGGTGCAAGGTGCAACATCCGTCCAAAATGGCGAAACAGTGCCGTACGACTTTTAGAAATGCATGCGTGGATTAGAAACGTAACAGTACCATGGTGCACCACTCTCTAGCGATGGTAAATCGAAGACGAGCCACGGTAATCCCGTTTTACCGTAAAAATCCGGTGTCGAAAAAACGAAGGGTAAAAAACTTACGAGACCCGATTGAGATTCGGGTTGTCCTTTTCGGGCATTAACCTATCCGTTGACGGCTGAAAGCTGTCAAAGCTGTAGAACTCACCGTGGCCTCCGTTTTGACAGGTTATGGCTCCCGTAACTCTAAACGAGCCATAAGTTATGGCCGTCCGAATAATCGATATCTACAGGGTGCAACATCCGCGGTGCAAGGTGCAACATCCGTCCGAAATGGCGAAACAGTGCCGTACGACTTTTAGAAATGCATGCGTGGATTTGAAACGGAACAGTACCATGGTGCACCACTCTCCAACGATGGTAAATCGACGACAAGGCACGGTAATCCCGTTTTACCATAAAAATCCGGTGTCGAAAAAACGAAGGGTAAAATACTTACGAGACCAGATTGAGATTCAGGTTGTCCTTTTTGGGCATTAATCTATCCGTTGACGGCTGAAAGCTGTCAAAGCCATAGTACTCACCGTGGCCTTCGTTTTGACAGGTTATGGCTCCCGTAACTCTTAACGAGCCAAAAGTTATGGCTGTACGAATAATCGATATCTACAAGGTGCAACATCCGCGGTGCAAGGTGCAACATTCGTCCGAAATGGCGAAACAGTGCCGTACGACTTTTAGAAATGCATGCATGGATTTGAAACGGAACAGTACCATGGTGCTCCACTCTCCAGCGATGGTAAATCGAAGACGAGGCACGGTAATCCCGTTTTACCGTAAAAATCCGGTGTCGAAAAAACGAAGGGTAAAAAACTTACGAGACCCGACTGAGATTCGGGTTGTCCTTTTTGGACATTAATCTATCCGTTGACGGATGAAACCGGTCAAAGCCGTAAAACTCACCGTGGCATTCGTTTTGACAGGTTATGGCTCCCGTAACTCTAAACGAGCAAGAAGTTATGGCCGTCCGAATAATCGATATCTACAGAGTGCAACATCCGCGGTGCAAGGTGCAACATCCGTCCGAAATGGCGAAACAGTGCCGTACGACTTTTAGAAATGCATGCGTGGATTAGAAACGTAACAGCACCATGGTGCACCACTCTCTAGCGATGGTAAATCGAAGACGAGCCACGGTAATCCCGTTTTACCGTAAAAATCCGGTGTCGAAAAAACGAAGGGTAAAAAACTTACGAGACCCGATTGAGATTCGGGTTGTCCTTTTCGGGCATTAACCTATCCGTTGACGGCTGAAAGCTGTCAAAGCTGTAGAACTCACCGTGGCCTCCGTTTTGACAGGTTATGGCTCCCGAAACTCTAAACGAGCCATAGGTTATGGCCGTCCGAATAATCGATATCTACAGGGTGCAACATCCGCGGTGCAAGGTGCAACATCCGTCCGAAATGGCGAAACAGTGCCGTACGACTTTTAGAAATGCATGCGTGGATTTGAAACGGAACAGTACCATGGTGCACCACTCTCCAACGATGGTAAATCGACGACAAGGCACGGTAATCCCGTTTTACCGTAAAAATCCGGTGTCGAAAAAACGAAGGGTAAAATACTTACGAGACCAGATTGAGATTCAGGTTGTCCTTTTTGGGCATTAATCTATCCGTTGACGGCTGAAAGCTGTCAAAGCCATAGTACTCACCATGGCCTTCGTTTTGACAGGTTATGGCTCCCGTAACTCTAAACGAGCCAAAAGTTATGGCTGTACGAATAATCGATATCAACAAGGTGCAACATCCGCGGTGCAAGGTGCAACATTCGTCCGAAATGGCGAAACAGTGCCGTACGACTTTTAGAAATGCATGCATGGATTTGAAACGGAACAGTACCATGGTGCTCCACTCTCCAGCGATGGTAAATCGAAGACGAGGCACGGTAATCCCGTTTTACCATAAAAATCCAGTGTCGAAAAAACGAAGGGTAAAATACTTACGAGACCCGATTGAGATTCGGGTTGTTCTTTTTGGGCATTAATCTATCCGTTGACGGCTGAAAGCTGTCAAAGCCGTAGAACTCACCGTGGCGTTCGTTTTGACAGGTTATGGCTCCCGTAAATCTAAATGAGCCAGAAGTTATGGCCGTCCGAATAATCGATATCTACAGGGTGCAACATCCGCGGTGCAAGGTGCAACATCAGTCCGAAATGGCGAAACAGTGCCGTACAAATTTTAGAAATGCATGCATGGATTTGAAACGGAACAGTACTATGGTGCACCACTCTCCAACGATGGTAAATCGACGACGAGGCACGGTAATCCCGTTTTACCGTAAAAATCCGGTGTCGAAAAAACGAAGGGTAAAATACTTACGAGACCCGATTGAGATTCAGATTGTCCTTTTTGGGCATTAATCTGTCCGTTGACGGCTGAAAGCTGTCAAATCCGTAGAACTCATCGTGGCCTTCGTTTTGAAAGGTTATGGCTCCCGTAACTCTAAACGAGCCAAAAGTTATGGCTGTCCGAATAATCGATATCTACAAGGTGCAACATCCGCGGTGCAGGGTGCAACATCCGTCCGAAATGGCGAAACAGTGCCATACGACTTTTAGAAATGCATGCATGGATTTGAGACGGAACAGTACCATGGTGCTCCACTCTCCAGCGATGGTAAATCGAAGACAAGGCACGGTAATCCCGTTTTAACGTAAAAATCCGGTGTCGAAAAAACGAAGGGTAAAATACTTACGAGACCCGATTGAGATTTGGGTTGTCCTTTTTGGGCATTAATTTATCCGTTGACGGCTGAAAGCTGTCAAAGCCGTAGAACTCACCGTGGCGTTCGTTTTGACAGGTTATGGGTCCCGTAACTCTAAATGAGCCAGAAGTTATGGCCGTCCGAATAATCGATATCTACATGGTGCAACATCCGCGGTGCAAGGTGCAACATCCGTCCGAAATGGCAAAACAGTGGCGTACGACTTTTAGAAATGCGTGCGTGGATTTGAAACGGGACAGTACCATGGTGCACCACTCTCCAGCGATGGTAAATCGAAGACGAGGCACGGTAATCCCGTTTTATTGTAAAAATCCGGTGTCGAAAAAAGGAAGGGTAAAAAACTTACGAGATCGGATTGAGATTCGGGCTGTCCTTTTCGGGCACTAATCTATCCGTTGATGGATGAAAGCGGTCAAAGACATAGAACTCACCATGGCCTTCTTTTGATAGGTTATGGCTCCCATAATTCTAAACAAGCCAGAAGTTATGATCGTCCGAATAATCGATATCTACAGGGTGCAACATCCACGGTGCAAGGTGCAACATCCGTCCAAAATGGCGAAACAGTGTCGTACGACTTTTAGAAATGTGGGCATGGATTTGAAACGGAACAGTACCATGGTGCACCACTCTCCATTGATGGTAAATCGAAGACGAGGCACGGTAATCCCGTTTTACCGTAAAAATCTGGTGTCGAAAAAACGAAGGGTAAAATACTTACGAGACCAGATTGAGATTCGAGTTGTCCTTTTTGGGCTTTAATCTATCCGTTGACGGCTGAAAGCTGTCAAAGCCGTAGAACTCACCGTGGCGTTCGTTTTGACAGGTTATGGCTCCCGTAACTCTAAATGAGCCAGAAGTTATGGCCGTCCGAATAATCGATATCTACGTGGTGCAACATCCGCGGTGCAAGGTGGAACATCCGTCGAAATGGCAAAGCAGTGGCGTACGACTTTTAGAAATGCGTGCATGGATTTGAAACGGAATAGTACCATGGTGCACCACTCTCCAGCGATGGTAAATCGAAGACGAGGCACGGTAATCTCGTTTTATCGTAAAAATCCGGTGTCGAAAAAAGGAAGGGTAAAAAACTTACGAGACCCGATTGAGATTCGGGCTGTCTTTTTCGGGCACTAATCTATCCGTTGATGGATGAAAGATGTCGAAGCCGTAGAACTCACCATGGCCTTCTTTTGATAGGTTATGGCTCCCATAACTCTAAACGAGCCAGAAGTTATGACCGTCCGAATAATCGATATCTACAGGGTGCAACATCCGCGATGCAAGGTGCAACATCCGTCCGAAATGGCGAAACAGTGCCGTACGAATTTTAGAAATGCGTGCATGGATTTGAAACGGAACAGTGCCATGGTGCACCACTCACCAGCGATGGTAAACCGAAGACGAGGCACGGTAATCCCGTTTTACTGTAAAAATCCGGTGTCGAAAAAACGAAGGGTAAAAAACTTACGAGACCCGATTGAGATTAGGGTTGTCCTTTTTGGACATTAATCTATCCGTTGACGGCTGAAAGCGGTCAAAGCCGTAAAAATCACCGTGGCCTTCGTTTTGACAGGTTGTGGCTCCCGTAACTCTAAACGAGCAAGAAGTTATGGTCGTCCGAATAATCGATATCTACAGGGTGCAACATCCGCGGTGCAAGGTGCAACATCCGTCCGAAATGGCGAAACAGTGCCGTACGACTTTTAGAAATGCATGCATGGATTAGAAACGTAACAGCACCATGGTGCACCACTCTCTAGCGATGGTAAATCGAAGACGAGCCATGGTAATCCCGTTTTACCGTAAAAATCCGGTGTCGAAAAAACGAAGGGTAAAAAACTTACGAGACCCGATTGAGATTCGGGTTGTCCTTTTCGGGCATTAACCTATCCGTTGACGGCTGAAAGCTGTCAAAGCCGTAGAACTCACCGTGGCCTTCTTTTTGACAGGTTATGGATCCCGTAACTCTAAACGAGCCATAAGTTATGGTCGTCCGAATAATCGATATCTACAGGGTGCAACATCCGCGGTACAAGGTGCAACATCCGTCCGAAATGGCGAAACAGTGCCGTACGACTTTTAGAAATGCATGCATGGATTTGAAACGGAACAGTACTATGGTGCACCACTCTCCAACGATGGTAAATCGACGACGAGGCACGGTAATCCCGTTTTACCGTAAAAATCCAGTGTCGAAAAAACGAAGGGTAAAATACTTACGAGACCAGATTGAGATTCGAGTTGTCCTTTTTGGGCTTTAATCTATCCGTTGACGGCTGAAAGCTGTCAAAGCCGTAGAACTCACCGTGGCGTTCGTTTTGACAGGTTATGGCTCCCGTAACTCTAAATGAGCCAGAAGTTATGGCCGTCCGAATAATCGATATCTACAGGGTGCAACATCCGCGGTGCAAGGTGCAACATCAGTCCGAAATGGCGAAACAGTGCCGTACGACTTTTAGAAATGCATGCATGGATTTGAAACGGAACAGTACTATGGTGCACCACTCTCCAACGATGGTAAATCGACGACGAGGCACGGTAATCCCGTTTTACCGTAAAAATCCAGTGTCGAAAAAACGAAGGGTAAAATACTTACGAGACCCGATTGAGATTCAGATTGTCCTTTTTGGGCATTAATCTGTCCGTTGACGGCTGAAAGCTGTCAAAGCCGTAGAACTCATCGTGGCCTTCGTTTTGACAGGTTATGGCTCCCGTAACTCTAAACGAGCCAAAAGTTATGGCTGTCCGAATAATCGATATCTACAAGGTGCAACATCCGCGGTGCAGGGTGCAACATCCGTCCGAAATGGCGAAACAGTGCCATACGACTTTTAGAAATGCATGCATGGATTTGAGACGGAACAGTACCATGGTGCTCCACTCTCCAGCGATGGTAAATCGAAGACAAGGCACGGTAATCCCGTTTTAACGTAAAAATCCGGTGTCGAAAAAACGAAGGGTAAAATACTTACGAGACCCGATTGAGATTTGGGTTGTCCTTTTTGGGCATTAATTTATCCGTTGACGGCTGAAAGCTGTAAAAGTCGTAGAACTCACCGTGGCGTTCGTTTTGACAGGTTATGGGTCCCGTAACTCTAAATGAGCCAGAAGTTATGGCCGTCCGAATAATCGATATCTACATGGTGCAACATCCGCGGTGCAAGGTGCAACATCCGTCCGAAATGGCAAAACAGTGGCGTACGACTTTTAGAAATGCGTGCATGGATTTGAAACGGGACAGTACCATGGTGCACCACTCTCCAGCGATGGTAAATCGAAGACGAGGCACGGTAATCCCGTTTTATTGTAAAAATCCGGTGTCGAAAAAAGGAAGGGTAAAAAACTTACAAGACCGGATTGAGATTCGGGCTGTCCTTTTCGGGCACTAATCTATCCGTTGACGGATGAAAGCGGTCAAAGACATAGAACTCACCATGGCCTTCTTTTGATAGGTTATGGCTCCCATAATTCTAAACAAGCCAGAAGTTATGATCGTCCGAATAATCGATATCTACAGGGTGCAACATCCACGGTGCAAGGTGCAACATCCGTCCAAAATGGCGAAACAGTGTCGTACGACTTTTAGAAATGCGTGCATGGATTTGAAACGGAACAGTACCATGGTGCACCACTCTCCATTGATGGTAAATCGAAGACGAGGCACGGTAATCCCGTTTTACCGTAAAAATCCGGTGTCGAAAAAACGAAGGGTAAAAAACTTACGAGACCCGATTGAGATTCGGGTTGTCCTTTTTGGGCATGAATCTATCCGTTGATGGCTGAAAGCTGTCAAAGCCGTAGAACTCACCGTGGCGTTCGTTTTGACAGGTTATGGCTCCCGTAACTCTAAATGAGCCAGAAGTTATGGCCGTCCGAATAATCGATATCTACGTGGTGCAACATCCGCGGTGCAAGGTGGAACATCCGTCGAAATGGCAAAGCAGTGGCGTACGACTTTTAGAAATGCGTGCATGGATTTGAAACGGAACAGTACCATGGTGCACCACTCTCCAGCGATGGTAAATCGAAGACGAGGCACGGTAATCTCGTTTTATCGTAAAAATACGGTGTCGAAAAAAGGAAGGGTAAAAAACTTACGAGACCCGATTGAGATTCGGGCTGTCCTTTTCGGGCACTAATCTATCCGTTGATGGATGAAAGATGTCGAAGCCGTAGAACTCACCATGGCCTTCTTTTGATAGGTTATGGCTCCCATAACTCTAAACGAGCCAGAAGTTATGACCGTCCGAATAATCGATATCTACAGGGTGCAACATCCGCGATGCAAGGTGCAACATCCGTCCGAAATGGCGAAACAGTGCCGTACGAATTTTAGAAATGCGTGCATGGATTTGAAACGGAACAGTGCCATGGTGCACCACTCTCCAGCGATGGTAAACCGAAGATGAGGCACGGTAATCCCGTTCTACTGTAAAAATCCGGTGTCGAAAAAACGAAGGGTAAAAAACTTACGAGACCCGATTGAGATTCGAGTTGTCCTTTTTGGACATTAATCTATCCGTTGACGGCTGAAAGCGGTCAAAACCGTAAAAATCACCGTGGCCTTCGTTTTGACAGGTTATGGCTCCCGTAACTCTAAACGAGCAAGAAGTTATGGCCGTCCGAATAATCGATATCTACAGGGTGCAACATCCGCGGTGCAAGGTGCAACATCCGTCCGAAATGGCGAAACAGTGCCGTACGACTTTTAGAAATGCATGCATGGATTAGAAACGTAACAGCACCATGGTGCACCACTCTCTAGCGATGGTAAATCGAAGACGAGCCACGGTAATCCCGTTTTACCGTAAAAATCCGGTGTCGAAAAAACGAAGGGTAAAAAACTTACGAGACCCGATTAAGATTCGGGTTGTCCTTTTCGGGCATTAACCTATCCGTTGACGGCTGAAAGCTGTCAAAGCCGTAGAACTCACCGTGGCCTTCTTTTTGACAGGTTATGGATCCCGTAACTCTAAACGAGCCATAAGTTATGGCCGTCCGAATAATCGATATCTACAGGGTGCAACATCCGCGGTGCAAGGTGCAACATCCGTCCGAAATGGCGAAACAGTGCCGTACGACTTTTAGAAATGCATGCATGGATTTGAAACGGAACAGTACTATGGTGCACCACTCTCCAACGATGGTAAATCGACGACGAGGCACGGTAATCCCGTTTTACCGTAAAAATCCAGTGTCGAAAAAACGAAGGGCAAAATACTTACGAGACCAGATTGAGATTCGAGTTGTCCTTTTTGGGCTTTAATCTATCCGTTGACGGCTGAAAGCTGTCAAAGCCGTAGAACTCACCGTGGCGTTCGTTTTGACAGGTTATGGCTCCCGTAACTCTAAATGAGCCAGAAGTTATGGCCGTCCGAATAATCGATATCTACGTGGTGCAACATCCGCGGTGCAAGGTGCAACATCCGTCCGAAATGGTGAAACAGTGGCGTACGACTTTTAGAAATGCGTGCATGGATTTGAAACGGAAAAGTCCCGTGGTGCACCACTCTCCAGCGATGGTAAATCGAAGATGAGGCACGGCAATCCCGTTTTATCGTAAAAATCCGGTGTCGAAACAAGGAAGGGTAAAAAACTTACGAGACCCGATTGAGATTCGGGCTGTCCTTTTCGGGCACTAATCTATCCGTTGATGGATGAAAGCTGTCGAAGCCGTAGAACTCACCATGGCCTTCTTTTGATAGGTTATGGCTCCCATAACTCTAAACTAGCCAGAAGTTATGACCGTCCGAATAATCGATATCTACAGGGTGCAACATCCGCGATGCAAGGTGCAACATCCGTCCGAAATGGCGAAACAGTGCCGTACGAATTTTAGAAATGCGTGCATGGATTTGACACGGAACAGTGCCATGGTGCACCACTCTCCAGCGATGGTAAACCGAAGACGAGGCACGGTAATCCCGTTTTACTGTAAAAATCCGGTGTCGAGAAAACGAAGGGTAAAAAAACTTACGAGACCCGATTGAGATTCGGGTTATCCTTTTTGGGCATGAATCTATCCGTTGACGGCTGAAAGCGGTCAAAGCCGTAGAACTCACCGTGGCGTTCGTTTTGACAGGTTATGGCTCCCATAACTCTAAATGAGCCAGAAGTTATGGCCGTCCGAATAATCGATATCTACGTGGTGCAACATCCGCGGTGCAAGGTGCAACATCTGTCCGAAATGGCAAAACAGTGGCGTACGACTTTTAGAAATGCGTGCATGGATTTGAAACGGAACAGTACCATGGTGCACCACTCTCCAGCGATGGTAAATCGAAGACGAGGCACGGTAATCCCGTTTTATCGTAAAAATCCGATGTCGAAAAAAGGAAGGGTAAAAAACTTACGAGACCGGATTGAGATTCGGGCTGTCCTTTTCGGGCACTAATCTATCCGTTGACGGATGAAAGCGGTCAAAGCCATAGAACTCACCATGGCCTTCTTTTGATAGGTTATGGCTTCCATAATTCTAAACAAGCCAGAAGTTATGATCGTCCGAATAATCGATATCTACAGTGTGCAACATCCGCGGTGCAAGGTGCAACATCCGTCCAAAATGGCGAAACAGTGTCGTACGACTTTTAGAAATGCGTGCATGGATTTGAAACGGAACAGTACCATGGTGCACCACTCTCCATTGATGGTAAATCGAAGACGAGGCACGGTAATCCCGTTTTACCGTAAAAATCCGGTGTCGAAAAAACGAAGGGTAAAAAACTTACGAGACCCGATGGAGATTCGGGTTGTCCTTTTTGGGCATGAATCTATCCGTTGACGGCTGAAAGCTGTCAAAGCCGTAGAACTCACCGTGGCGTTCGTTTTGACAGGTTATGGCTCCCGTAACTCTAAATGAGCCAGAAGTTATGGCCGTCCAAATAATCGATATCTACGTGGTGCAACATCCGCGGTGCAAGGTGCAACATCCGTCCGAAATGGCAAAACAGTGGCGTACGACTTTTAGAAATGCGTGCATGGATTTGAAACGGAACAGTACCATGGTGCACCACTCTCCAGCGATGGTAAATCGAAGACGAGGCACGGTAATCCCGTTTTATCGTAAAAATCCGGTGTCGAAAAAAGGAAGGGTAAAAAACTTACGAGACCCGATTGAGATTCGGGCTGTCCTTTTCGGGCACTAATCTATCCGTTGATGGACGAAAGCTGTCTAAGCCGTAGAACTCACCATGGCCTTCTTTTGATAGGTTATGGCTCCCATAACTCTAAACGAGCCAGAAGTTATGACCGTCCGAATAATCGATATCTACAGGGTGCAACATCCGCGATGCAAGGTGCAACATCCGTCCGAAATGGCGAAACAGTGCCGTACGAATTTTAGAAATGCGTGCATGGATTTGAAACGGAACAGTGCCATGGTGCACCACTCTCCAGCGATGGTAAACCGAAGATGAGGCACGGTAATCCCGTTCTACTGTAAAAATCCGGTGTCGAAAAAACGAAGGGTAAAAAACTTACGAGACCCGATTGAGATTCGAGTTGTCCTTTTTGGACATTAATCTATCCGTTGACGGCTGAAAGCGGTCAAAACCGTAAAAATCACCGTGGCCTTCGTTTTGACAGGTTATGGCTCCCGTAACTCTAAACGAGCAAGAAGTTATGGCCGTCCGAATAATCGATATCTACAGGGTGCAACATCCGCGGTGCAAGGTGCAACATCCGTCCGAAATGGCGAAACAGTGCCGTACGACTTTTAGAAATGCATGCATGGATTAGAAACGTAACAGCACCATGGTGCACCACTCTCTAGCGATGGTAAATCGAAGACGAGCCACGGTAATCCCGTTTTACCGTAAAAATCCGGTGTCGAAAAAACGAAGGGTAAAAAACTTACGAGACCCGATTGAGATTCGGGTTGTCCTTTTCGGGCATTAACCTATCCGTTGACGGCTGAAAGCTGTCAAAGCCGTAGAACTCACCGTGGCCTTCGTTTTGACAGGTTATGGATCCCGTAACTCTAAACGAGCCATAAGTTATGGCCGTCCGAATAATCGATATCTACAGGGTGCAACATCCGCGGTGCAAGGTGCAACATCCGTCCGAAATGGCGAAACAGTGTCGTACGACTTTTAGAAATGCATGCATGGATTTGAAACGGAACAGTACCATGGTGCACCACTCTCCAACGATGGTAAATCGACGACGAGGCACGGTAATCCCGTTTTACCGTAAAAATCCAGTGTCGAAAAAACGAAGGGTAAAATACTTACGAGACCAGATTGAGATTCGAGTTGTCCTTTTTGGGCTTTAATCTATCCGTTGACGGCTGAAAGCAGTCAAAGCCGTAGAACTCACCGTGGCGTTCGTTTTGACAGGCTATGGCTCCCGTAACTCTAAATGAGCCAGAAGTTATGGCCTTCCGAATAATCGATATCTACGTGGTGCAACATCCGCGGTGCAAGGTGCAACATCCGTCCGAAATGGCGAAACAGTGGCGTACGACTTTTAGAAATGCGTGCATGGATTTGAAACGGAACAGTACCGTGGTGCACCACTCTCCAGCGATGGTAAATCGAAGATGAGGCACGGTAATCCCGTTTTATCGTAAAAATCCGGTGTCGAAAAAAGGAAGGGTAAAAAACTTACGAGACCCGATTGAGATTCGGGCTGTCCTTTTCGGGCACTAATCTATCCGTTGATGGATGAAAGCTGTCGAAGCCGTAGAACTCACCATGGCCTTCTTTTGATAGGTTATGGCTCCCATAACTCTAAACTAGCCAGAAGTTATGACCGTCCGAATAATCGATATCTACAGGGTGCAACATCCGCGATGCAAGGTGCAACATCCGTCCGAAATGGCGAAACAGTGCCGTACGAATTTTAGAAATGCGTGCATGGATTTGAAACGGAACAGTGCCATGGTGCACCACTCTCCAGCGATGGTAAACCGAAGACGAGGCACGGTAATCCCGTTTTACAGTAAAAATCCGGTGTCGAAAAAACGAAGGGTAAAAAACTTACGAGACCCGATTGAGATTCGGGTTGTCCTTTTTGGACATTAATCTATCCGTTGACGGCTGAAAGCGGTCCAAGCCGTAAAAATCACCGTGGCCTTCGTTTCGACAGGTTATGGCTCCCGTAACTCTAAACGAGCGAGAAGTTATGGCCGTCCGAATAATCGATATCTACAGGGTGCAACATCCGCGGTGCAAGGTGCAACATCCGTCCGAAATGGCGAAACAGTGCCGTACGACTTTTAGAAATGCATGCATGGATTAGAAACGTAACAGCACCATGGTGCACCACTCTCTAGCGATGGTAAATCAAAGACGAGCCACGGTAATCCCGTTTTACCGTAAAAATCGGGTGTCGAAAAAACGAAGGGTAAAAAACTTACGAGACCCGATTGAGATTCGGGTTGTCCTTTTCGGGCATTAACCTATCCGTTGACGGCTAAAAGCTGTCAAAGCCGTAGAACTCACCGTGGCCTTCGTTTTGACAGGTTATGCATCCCGTAACTCTAAACGAGCCATAAGTTATGGCCGTCCGAATAATCGATATCTACAGGGTGCAACATCCGCGGTGCAAGGTGCAACATCCGTCCGAAATGGCGAAACAGTGCTGTACGACTTTTAGAAATGCATGCATGGATTTGAAACGGAACAGTACCATGGTGCACCACTCTCCAACGATGGTAAATCGACAACGAGGCACGGTAATCCCGTTTTACCGTAAAAATCCGGTGTCGAAAAAACGAAGGGTAAAATACTTACGAGACCAGATTGAGATTCGGGTTGTCCTTTTTGGGCAATAATCTATCCGTTGACGGCTGAAAGCTGTCAAAGCCATAGTACTCACCGTGGCCTTCGTTTTGACAGGTTATGGCTCCTGTAACTCTAAACGAGCCAAAAGTTATGGCTGTCCGAATAATCGATATCTACAAGGTGCAACATCCGCGGTGCAAGGTGGAACATCCGTCCGAAATGGCGAAACAGTGTCGTACGACTTTTAGAATTGCATGCATGGATTTGAAACGGAACAGTACCATGGTGCTCCACTCTCCAGCGATGGTAAATTGAAGACGAGGCACGGTAATCCCGTTTTACCGTAAAAATCCGGTGTCGAAAAAACGAAGGGTAAAATACTTACGAGACCGGATTGAGATTCGGGTTGTCCTTTTTGGGCATTAATCTATCCGTTGACGGCTGAAAGCTGTCAAAGCCGTAGAACTCACCGTGGCGTTCGTTTTGACAGGTTATGGCTCCCGTAACTCTAAAGGAGCCAGAAGTTATGGTCGTCCGAATAATCGATATCTACATGGTGCAACATCCGCGGTGCAAGGTGCAACATCCGTCCGAAATGGCAAAACAGTGGCGTACGACTTTTAGAAATGCGTGCATGGATTTGAAACAGAACAGTACCGCGGTGCACCACTCTCCAGCGATGGTAAATCGAAGACGAGGCACGGTAATCCCGTTTTATCGTAAAAATCCGGTGTCAAAAAAAGGAAGGGTAAAAAACTTACGAGACCCGATTGAGATTCGGGCTGTCCTTTTCGGGCACTAATCTATCCGTTGATGGATGAAAGCTGTCGAAGCCGTAGAACTCACCATGGCCTTCTTTTGATAGGTTATGGCTCCCATAACTCTAAACGAGCCAGAAGTTATGATCGTCCGAATAATCGATATCTACAGGGTGCAACATCCGCGATGCAAGGTGCAACATCCGTCCGAAATGGCGAAACAGTGCCGTATGAATTTTAGAAATGCGGGCATGGATTTGAAACGGAACAGTACCATGGTGCACCACTCTCCAGCGATGGTAAATCAAAGACGAGGCACGGTAATCCCGTTTTACTGTAAAAATCCGGTATCGAAAAAACGAAGGGTAAAAAACTTACGAGACCCGATTGAGATTCGGGTTGTCCTTTTTGGACATTAATCTATCCGTTGACGGCTGAAAGCGGTCAAAGCCGTAAAACTCACCGTGGCCTTCGTTTTGACAGGTTATGGCTCCCGTAACTCTAAACGAGCAAGAAGTTATGGCCGTCCGAATAATCGATATCTACAGGGTGCAACATCCGCGGTGCAAGGTGCAACATCCGTCCGAAATGGAGAAACAGTGTCGTACGACTTTTAGAAATGCATGCATGGATTAGAAACGTAACAGCACCATGGTGCACCACTCTCTAGCGATGGTAAATCGAAGACAAGCCACGGTAATCCCGTTTTACCGTAAAAATCCGGTGTCGAAAAAACGAAGGGTAAAAAACTTACGAGACCCGATTGAGATTCGGGTTGTCCTTTTCGGGCATTAACCTATCCGTTGACGGATGAAAGCTGTCAAAGCCATAGAACTCACCGTGGCCTTCGTTTTGACAGGTTATGGCTCCCGTAACTCTAAACGAGCCATAAGTTATGGCCGTCCGAATAATCGATATCTACAGGGTGCAACATCCGCGGTGCAAGGTGCAACATCCGTCCGAAATGGCGAAACAGTGTCGTACGACTTTTAGAAATGCATGCATGGATTTGGAACGGAAGAGTACCATGGTGCACCACTCTCCAACGATGGTAAATCGACGACGAGGCACGGTAATCCCGTTTTACCGTAAAAATCCACGTGTCGAAAAAACGAAGGGTAAAAAACTTACGAGACCCGATTGAGATTCGGGTTGTCCTTTTTGGGCATTAATCTATCCGTTGACGGCTGAATGCAGTCAACGCCGTAGAAATCACCGTGGCCTTCGTTTTGACAGGTTATGGATCTCGTAACTCTAAACGAGCCAAAAGTTATGGCAGTCCGAATAATTGAAATCTACAAGGTGCAACATCCGCGGTGCAAGGTGCAACATCCGCCCGAAATGGCGAAACAGTGCCGTACGACTTTTAGAAATGCATGCATGGATTTGAAACAGAACAGTACCATGGTGCTCCACTCTCCAGCGATGGTAAATCGAAGACGAGGCACGGTAATCCCATTTTACCGTAAAAATCCGGTGTCGAAAAAACGAAGGGTAAAATACTTACGAGACCCGATTGAGATTCGGGTTGTCCTTTTTGGGCATTAATCTATCCGTTGACGGCTGAAAGCGGTCAAAGCTGTAGAACTCACCATGGCGTTAGTTTGGACAGGTTATGACTCCCGTAACTCTAAACGAGCAAGAAGTTATGGCCGTCCGAATAATCGATATCTACAGGATGCAACATCCGCGGTGCAAGGTGCAACATCCGTCCGAAATGGAAAACAGTGCCGTACGACTTTTAGAAAAGCATGCATGGATTAGAAACGGAACAGTACCACGGTGCACCACTCTCTAGCGATGGTAAATCGAATACGAGCCACGGTAATCTCGTTTTACCGTAAAAATCCGGTTCGAAAAAACGAAGGGTAAAAAACATACGAGACCCGATTGAGATTCGGGTTGTCCTTTCCGGGCATTAATCTATCCGTTGACGGCTGAAAGCTGTCAAAGCCGTAGAACTCACCGTGGCCTTCGTTTTGACAGGTTATGGCTCCCGTAACTCTAAACGAGCCAGAAGTTATGGCCGTCCGAATAATCGACATCTATAGGGTGCAACATCCGCGGTGCAAGGTGCAACATCCGTCCGAAATGGCGAAACAGTGCTGTAAGACTTTTAGAAATGCATGCATGGATTTGAAACGGAACAGTACCACGGTGCACCACTCTCCAGCGATGGTAAATCGAAGACGAGGCGCGGTAATCCCGTTTTACCGTTAAATCCGATGTCGAAAAAACGAAATGTAAAAAACTTACGAGACCCGATTGAGATTCAGGTTGTCCTTTTCGGGCATTAATCTATCCGTTGACGGCGGAAAGCTGTCAAAGCCGTAGAACTCACCGTGGCCTTCGTTTTGACTGGTTATGGCTCCCGTAATTCTAAACGAGCAAGAAGTTAAGGCCGTCCGAATAATCGATATCTACAGGGTGCAACGTCCGCGGTGCAAGGTGCAACATCCGTCCAAAATTGCGAAACAGTGCCGTATGACTTTTAGAAATGCATGCATGGATTAGAAACGGAACAGTACCATGGTGCATCACTCTCCAGCGATGGTAAATCGAAGACGAGCCACGGTAATCCCGTTTTACCGTAAAAATCCGGTGTCGAAAAAACGATGGGTAAAAAACTTACGAGACCCAATTGAGATTCGGGTGGTCCTTTTCGGGCATTAATCTATCTGTTGACGGCTGAAAGCGGTCAAAGTAGTAGAACTCACCGTGGCCTTCGTTTTGACAGGTTATGGCTCCCGTAACTCTAAACGAGCCAGAACTTATGGCCGTCCGAATAATCGATATCTACAGGGTGCAACATCCGCGGTGCAAGGTGCAACATCCGTCCGAAATGGCGAAACAGTGTCGTACGACTTTTAGAAATGCATGCATGGATTTGAAACGGAACAGTACCATGGTGCACCACTCTCCAACGATGGTAAATCGACGACGAGGCACGGTAATCCCGTTTTACCGTAAAATTCCGGTGTCGAAAAAACGAAGGGTAAAATACTTACGGGACCCGATTGAGATTCGGGTTGTCCTTTTTTGGAATTAATCTATCCGTTGACGGCTGAATGCTGTCAAAGCCGTAGAACTCACCGTGGCGTTCGTTTTGACAGGTTATGACTCCCGTAACTCTAAATGAGCCAGAAGTTATGGCCGTCCGAATAATCGATATCTACATGGTGCAACATCCGCGGTGCAAGGTGCAACATCCGTACGAAATGGCAAAACAGTGGCGTACGCCTTTTAGAAATGCGTGCATGGATTTGAAACGGAACAGTACCATGGTGCACCACTCTCCAGCGATGGTAAATCGAAGACGAGGCACGGTAATCCCGTTTTATCGTAAGAATCCGGTGTCGAAAAAAGGAAGGGTAAAAAACTTACGATACCCGATTGAGATTCGGGCTGTCCTTTTCGTGCACTAATCTATCCGTTGACGGATGAAAGTTGTCGAAGCCGTAGAACTCACCATGGCCTTCTTTTGATAGGTTATGGCTCCCATAACTCTAAATGAGCCAGAAGTTATGATCGTCCGAATAATCGATATCTACAGGGTGCAACATCCGCGGTGCAAGGTGCAACATCCGTTCGAAATGGAGAAACAGTGTCGTACGACTTTTAGAAATGCATGCATGGATTTGAAACGGAACAGTACGATGGTGCACCACTCTCCAGCGATGGTAAATCGAAGACGAGCCACGGTAATCCCATTTTACCGTAAAAATCCGGTGTCGAAAAAACGAAGGGTAAAAAACTTACGAGACCCGATTGAGATTCGGGTTGTCCTTTTCGCGCATTAATCTATCCGTTGACGGCTGAAAGCTGTCAAAGCCGTAGAACTCACCGTGGCGTTCGTTTGGACAGGTTATCGCTCCCGTAACTCTAAATGAGCCAGAAGTTATGGCCGTCCGAATAATCGATATCTACAAGGTGCAACATCCGCGGTGCAAGGTGCGACATCCGTCCGAAATGGCGAAACAGTGCCGTACGACTTTTAGAAATGCATGCATGGATTTGAAACAGAACAGTACCATGGTGCACCACTCTCCAACGATGGTAAATCGACGACGAGGCACGGTAATCCCGTTTTACCGTAAAAATCCGGTGTCGAAAAAACGAAGGGTAAAATACTTACGAGACCCGATTGAGATTCGGGTTGTCCTTTTTGGGCATTAATCTATCCGTTGACGGCTGAAAGCTGTCAAAGCCGTAGAACTCACCGTGGCGTTCGTTTTGACAGGTTATGGCTCCAGTAACTCTAAATGAGCCAGAAGTTATGGCCGTCCGAATAATCGATATCTACATGGTGCAACATCCGCGGTGCAAGGTGGAACATCCGTACGAAATGGCAACACAGTGGCGTACGACTTTTAGAAATGCGTGCATGGATTTGAAACGGAACAGTACCATGGTGCACCACTCTCCAGCGATGGTAAATCGAAGACGAGGCACGGTAATCCCGTTTTATCGTAAAAATCCGGTGTCGAATAAAGGAAGGGTAAAAAACTTACGATACCCGATTGAGATTCGGGCTGTCCTTTTCGGGCACTAATCTATCCGTTGACGGATGAAAGCTGTTGAAGCCGTAGAACTCACCATGGCCTTCTTTTGGTAGGTTATGGCTCCCATAACTCTAAACGAGACAGAAGTTATGATCGTCCGAATAATCGATATCTACAGGGTGCAACATCCGCGGTGCAAGGTGCTACATCCGTCCGAAATGGTGAAACAGTGCCGTACGATTTTTAGAAATGCGTGCATGGATTTGAAACGGAATAGTACCGTGGTGCACCACTCTCCAGCGATGGTAAATCGAAGACAAGGCACGGTAATCCCATTTTACTGTAAAAATCCGGTGTCGAAAAAACGAAGGGTAAAAAACTTACGAGACCCGATTGAGATTCGAGTTGTCCTTTTTGGGCATTAATCTATCCGTTGACGGCTGAAAGCGGTCAAAGCCGTAAAACTCAACGTGGCCTTCGTTTTGACAGGTTATGGCTCCCGTAACTCTAAACGAGCAAGAAGTTATGGTCGTCCGAATAATCGATATCTACAGGGTGCAACATCCGCGGTGCAAGGTGCAACATCCGTCCGAAATGGCGAAACAGTGCCGTACGACTTTTAGAAATGCATGCATGGATTAGAAACAGAACAGTACCATGGTGCACCACTCTCCAGTGATGGTAAATCGAAGACGAGGCACGGTAATCTCGTTTTATCGTAAAAATCCGGTGTCGAAAAAAGGAAGGGTAAAAAACTAACGAGACCCGATTGAGATTCGGGCTGTCCTTTTCGGGCATTAATCTATCCGTTGACGGCTGAAAGCTGTCAAAGCCGTAGAACTCATCGTGGCCTTCGTTTTGACAGGTTATGGCTCCCGTAACTCTAAACGAGCCAGAAGTTATTGCCGTCCGAATAATCGATATCTACAGGGTGCAACATCCGCGGTGCAAGGTGCAACATCCGTCCGAAATGGCGAAACAGTGTCGTACGACTTTTAGAAATGCGTGCATTGATTTGAAACGGAACAGTACCATGGTGCACCACTCTCCAGCGATGGTAAATCGAAGACGAGGCACGGTAATCCCGTTTTACCGTTAAATCCGGTATCGAAAAAACGAAGGGTAAAAAACTTACGAGACCCGATTGAGATTCGGGTTGTCCTTTTCGGGCATTAATCTATCCGTTGACGGCTGAAAGCTGTCAAAGCCGTAGAACTCACCATGGCCTTCGTTTTGACAGGTTATGGCTCCCGTAACTCTAAACGAGCAAGAAGTTATGGCCGTCCGAATAATCGATATCTACAGGGTGCAACGTCCGCGGTGCAAGGTGCAACATCCGTCCGTAATGGCAAAACAGTGCCTTACGACTTTTAGAAATGCATGCATGGATTAGAAACGGAACAGTACCATGGTGCACCACTCTCCAGCGATGGTAAATCGAAGACGAGCCACGGTAATCCCGTTTTACCGTAAAAATCCGGTGTCGAAAAAACGATGGGTAAAAAACTTACGAGACCCGATTGAGATTCGGGTTGTCCTTTTCGGGCATTAATCTATCCGCTGACGGCTGAAAGCGGTCAAAGCCGTAGAACTCACCGTGGCCTTCGTTTTAACAGGTTATGCCTCCCGTAAGTCTAAATGAGCCAGAAGTTATGGGCATCCGAATAATCGATATCTACAGCGTGCAACATCCGCGGTGCAAGGTGCAACATCCGTCCGAAATGGCGAAACAGTGTCGTACGACTTTTAGAAATGCATGCATGGATTTGAAACGGAACAGTACCATGGTGCACCACTCTCCAACGATGGTAAATCGACGACGAGGCATGGTAATCCCGTTTTACCGTAAAAATCCGCTGTCGAAAAAACGAAGGGTAAAATACTTACGAGACCCGATTGAGATTCGGGTTGTCCTTTTTTGGCATTAATCTATCCGTTGACGGATGAAAGCTGTCAAAGCCGTAGAACTCACCGTGGCGTTCTTTTTGACACGTTATGACTCCCGTAACTCTAAATGAGCCAAAAGTTATGGCCGTCCGAATAATCGATATCTACATGGTGCAACATCCGCGGTGCAAGGTGCAACATCCGTACAAAATGGCAAAATAGTGGCGTACGACTTTTAGAAATGCGTGCATGGATTTGAAACAGAACAGTACCGTGGTGCACCACTCTCCAGCGATGGTAAATCGAAGACGAGGCACGGTAATCCGTTTTATCGTAAAAATCCGGTGTCGAAAAAAGGAAGGGTAAAAAACTTACGAGACCCGATTGAGATTCGGGCTGTCCTTTTCGGGCACTAATCTATCCGTTGACGGATGAAAGCTGTCAAAGCCGTAGAACTCACCATGGCCTTCTTTTGATAGGTTACGGCTCCCAAAACTATGAACGAGCCAGAAGTTATGATCGTCCGAATAATCGATATCTACAGGGTGCAACATCCGCCGTGCAAGATGCAACATCCGTCCGAAATGGCGAAACAGTGTCGTACGACTTTTAGAAATGCGTGCATGGATTTGAAACGGAACAGTACCATGGTGCACCACTCTCCAGCGATGGTAAATCGAAGACGAGCCACGGTAATCCCGTTTTACCGTAAAAATCCGTTGTTGAAAAAACGAAGGGTAAAAAACTTACGAGATCCGATTGAGATTCGGGTTGCCCTTTTCGGGCATTAATCTATCCGTTGACGGCTGAAAGCTGTCAAAACCGTAGAACTCACCGTGGCCCTCGTTTTGACAGGTTATGGCTCCCGTAAATCTAAACGAGCCAGAAGTTATGGCCGTCCGAATAATCGTTATCTATAGGGTGCAACATCCGCGGTGCAAGGTGCAACATCCGTCCGAAATGGCGAAACAGTGCCGTACGACTTTTAGAAATGCATGCGTGGATTTGAAACGGAATAGTACCATGGTGCACCACTCTCTAGCGATGGTAAATCGAAGACGAGCCACGGTAATCTCGTTTTACCGTTAAAATTCGGTGTCGAAAAAACAAAGGGTAAAAAACTTACGAGACCCGATTGAGATTCGGGTTGTCCTTTTCGGGCATTAATCTATCCGTTGACGGCTGAAAGCTGTCAAAGCCGTAGAGCTCACCGTGGCCTTCCTTTTGACAGGTTATGGCTCCCGTAACTCTAAACGAGCCAGAAGTTATGGCCGTCCGAATAATCGATATCTACAGGGTGCAACGTCCGCGGTGCAAGGTGCAACATCCGTCCGAAATGGCGAAACAGTGCCGTACGACTTTTAGAAATGCGTGCATGGATTTGAAACGGAACAGTACCATGGTGCACCACTCCCCAGCGATGGTAAATCGAAGACGAGCCACGGTAATCCCGTTTTACCTTTAAAATACGACGTCGAAAAAACGATGGGTAAAAAACTTACGAGACCCGATTGAGATTCGGGTTGTCCTTTTTGGGCATTAATCTATCCGTTGACATCTGAAAGCTGGCAAACCCGTAGAACTCACTGTGGCCTTCGTTTTGACAGGTTATGGCTCCCGTAACTCTAAACGAGCCAGAAGTTATGACCATGCGAATAATCGATATCTACAGGGTGCAACATCCGCGGTGCAAGGTGCAACATCCGTCCGAAATGGAGAAACAGTGCCGTACGACATTTAGAAATGCGTGCATGGATATGAAACGGAACAGTACCTAGGTGCACCACTCTCCATCGATGGTAAATCGAAGACGAGGCACGGTAATCCCGTTTTACCGTAAAAATCCGCTGTCGAAAAAACGAAGGGTAAAATACTTACGAGACCCGATTGAGATTCGGGTTGTCCTTTTTTGGCATTAATCTATCCGTTGACGGATGAAAGCTGTCAAAGCCGTAGAACTCACCGTGGCGTTCTTTTTGACACGTTATGACTCCCGTAACTCTAAATGAGCCAAAAGTTATGGCCGTCCGAATAATCGATATCTACATGGTGCAACATCCGCGGTGCAAGGTGCAACATCCGTACAAAATGGCAAAATAGTGGCGTACGACTTTTAGAAATGCGTGCATGGATTTGAAACAGAACAGTACCGTGGTGCACCACTCTCCAGCGATGGTAAATCGAAGACGAGGCACGGTAATCCGTTTTATCGTAAAAATCCGGTGTCGAAAAAAGGAAGGGTAAAAAACTTACGAGACCCGATTGAGATTCGGGCTGTCCTTTTCGGGCACTAATCTATCCGTTGACGGATGAAAGCTGTCAAAGCCGTAGAACTCACCATGGCCTTCTTTTGATAGGTTACGGCTCCCAAAACTATGAACGAGCCAGAAGTTATGATCGTCCGAATAATCGATATCTACAGGGTGCAACATCCGCCGTGCAAGATGCAACATCCGTCCGAAATGGCGAAACAGTGTCGTACGACTTTTAGAAATGCGTGCATGGATTTGAAACGGAACAGTACCATGGTGCACCACTCTCCAGCGATGGTAAATCGAAGACGAGCCACGGTAATCCCGTTTTACCGTAAAAATCCGTTGTTGAAAAAACGAAGGGTAAAAAACTTACGAGATCCGATTGAGATTCGGGTTGCCCTTTTCGGGCATTAATCTATCCGTTGACGGCTGAAAGCTGTCAAAACCGTAGAACTCACCGTGGCCCTCGTTTTGACAGGTTATGGCTCCCGTAAATCTAAACGAGCCAGAAGTTATGGCCGTCCGAATAATCGTTATCTATAGGGTGCAACATCCGCGGTGCAAGGTGCAACATCCGTCCGAAATGGCGAAACAGTGCCGTACGACTTTTAGAAATGCATGCGTGGATTTGAAACGGAATAGTACCATGGTGCACCACTCTCTAGCGATGGTAAATCGAAGACGAGCCACGGTAATCTCGTTTTACCGTTAAAATTCGGTGTCGAAAAAACAAAGGGTAAAAAACTTACGAGACCCGATTGAGATTCGGGTTGTCCTTTTCGGGCATTAATCTATCCGTTGACGGCTGAAAGCTGTCAAAGCCGTAGAGCTCACCGTGGCCTTCCTTTTGACAGGTTATGGCTCCCGTAACTCTAAACGAGCCAGAAGTTATGGCCGTCCGAATAATCGATATCTACAGGGTGCAACGTCCGCGGTGCAAGGTGCAACATCCGTCCGAAATGGCGAAACAGTGCCGTACGACTTTTAGAAATGCGTGCATGGATTTGAAACGGAACAGTACCATGGTGCACCACTCCCCAGCGATGGTAAATCGAAGACGAGCCACGGTAATCCCGTTTTACCTTTAAAATACGACGTCGAAAAAACGATGGGTAAAAAACTTACGAGACCCGATTGAGATTCGGGTTGTCCTTTTTGGGCATTAATCTATCCGTTGACATCTGAAAGCTGGCAAACCCGTAGAACTCACTGTGGCCTTCGTTTTGACAGGTTATGGCTCCCGTAACTCTAAACGAGCCAGAAGTTATGACCATGCGAATAATCGATATCTACAGGGTGCAACATCCGCGGTGCAAGGTGCAACATCCGTCCGAAATGGAGAAACAGTGCCGTACGACATTTAGAAATGCGTGCATGGATATGAAACGGAACAGTACCTAGGTGCACCACTCTCCATCGATGGTAAATCGAAGACGAGGCACGGTAATCCCGTTTTACCGTAAAAATCCGGTGTCGAAAAAACGAAGGGTAAAAAACTTACGAGGCCCGATTGAGATTCGAGTTGTCCTTTTTGGGCATTAATCTATCCGTTGACGGCTGAAAGTGGTCAAAGCCGTAAAACTCACCGTGGCCTTCATTTTGACAGGTTATGGCTCCCGTAACTCTAAACGAGCCAGAAGTTATGGCCGTCCGAATAATCGATATCTACAGGGTGCTACATCCGCGGTGCAAGGTGCAACATCCGTCCAAAATGGCGAAACAGTGTGGTACGACTTTTAGAAATGCATGCATGGATTTGAAACGGAACAGTACCATGGTGCACCACACCCCAGTGATGGTAAATCGAAAACGAGCCACGGTAATCCCTTTTTACCGTAAAAATCTGGTGTCGAAAAAACGAAGGGTAAAAAACTTACGAGGCCCGATTGAGATTCGGGTTGTCCTTTTCGGGCATTAATCTATCCGTTGACGGCTGAAAGTGGTCAAAGCCGTAGAACTCACCGTGCCCTTCGTTTTGACATGTTATGGCTCTCGTAACTCTAAACGAGCCAGAAGTTATGGCCGTCCGAATAATCGATATCTACAGGGTGCAACATCCGCGGTGCAAGGTGCAACATCCGTCCGAAATGGCGAAACAGTGTCGTACGACTTTTAGAAATGCGTGCATGGATTTGAAACATAATAGTACCATGGTGCACCACTCTCCAGCGATGGTAAATCGAAGACGAGCCACGGTAATCCCGTTATACCGTAAAAATCCGGTGTCGAAAAAACGAAGGGCAAAAAACTTACGAGACCCGATTGAGATTCGGGTTGTCCTTTTCGGGCATTAATCTATCCGTTGATGGCTGAAAGCTTTCAAAGCGGTAGAACTCACCATGGCCTTCGTTTTGACAGGTTATGGCTCCCGTAACTCTAAACGAGCCAGAAGTTATAGCCGTCCGAATAATCGATATCTACAGGGTGCAACATCCGCGGTGCAAGATGCAACATCCGTCCAAAATGGCGAAACAGTGCCGTACGACTTTTAGAAATGCATGCATAAATTTGAAACGGAATAGTACCATGTGTTTGCATCAAAATTGGGAACAACACTCTTCGGGAGTCGTTGAAGAGATAATAGTCAAGAATACAAGTTCAAAACAGATATTATCTAACAAAAAATCCAGTCAACAGTAAGGAAAAGCGTAGACAATCGATTTATAGTGGTTCGGCGTGTTGCCTACGTCCATTGTGAAGTTTTTTGATATTTTATTGATTCTCTTTCAATGTTTACAAGTTGTTACAGCGATCAACAGAACTGGAAATTCGAAATCAACAATCAAATTATGATATAGGACGATGGAGATCTTGATCCGGCAGAGTCTGGGCGCCTCAGAATCCAAAAGTCCCTTTTCTGCTGGCCCTGGGGCTCTATTTATAGGCGTAGGCTGCTGGTATTTCGCTGAAAACTCGGGAGACCACGTCTGGCACGTGAGGGGGCCCACACGCACGGTCTCAGGAAGTTTGGGCCCACTTTGGCATCGGTTCGAACTCCATTCGAACCGATCAAGAATTCATCCAATCGAGGTGAAATTTGGCGTGGACATTCTTCAACATGTACGCAAGCTTCGGTGAAAATTTCGTGGCATTTGGATCAATAGGTTAGGAGATATGATGGGTTCGATATTGGGTTTGTTGCTCGGCTGTTTGGTTCGAAACCAAGGTTTCGAATCGATCCTTTCGAATCCATGGAGGCACGTGGCTTCGTGGTGGCGTGTAGCGCAAACTTCGAATCGATCCGGTCTTCACTCCGAGTTGACCGCTTCGACTACATAGATCTCGGCGTATTCGAACTAATGGAAGACACGTCACCATGGTTGGTTGACCCAGTGGATTCGAATGAAGCTACACAGAATGGGTTCGAACTTGGCATCGTGGATGGGTACGAACATGACTTCATGGATGGATTCGAACAAGGCTCCACGTTTTGTTTTGAACAATGCTTTGTGATGGGTTCGAAGCGGCAATTCTCTGATGGGTTCGAGGTCCATTGTTATGAGCTTGGTAGGTTCGAACTCGATGGTCTCGAAACCGAGGCATCCTGATGGGTTCGAAGCTGATGGGTTCGAAGGTGGTGGAGACGAACCTGAGGTGGTTCGGTGGATTCGAATCTTATGGATTCGAACGCGATGGTTTCGAAATGTTGGTCAACAATGGATTCGAAACCTAAGCCTTGCCCTTCAAATTGAATCGATCATAACTTGAGCATACGAACTCGGATTGACTTGAAATTTGAAATGCTGACTCCTATAGTCTTTCTTGCCGTGTCCTATCAATTGTAGCTCAATCTGGACTCGGATAAAATTCAATGATATCCATGGCGAAACGAAGTATGACCAGCCTCTGAGACGAACTGTTCTCCGTTTCTGAGCGATCTTTTGGTATCGCGGCTTTGCCAAAAAGCGGGATAACATTTTGCCCCCCAAAGTACGTCTTGTGGGAACATGACGTGCTTTGAATAGCTGCAATCTCTCTCTGAACAATCATTGCTCTCTTTTTTGCTGAAACTCGTATGCTGTGTTGTTGTAACCTTGTGTTGACATGATTGATTGCTGTATAATAGTGCTTAGCCGTTGGCTGTTGCATTTGTAACAAGATGAGTGTTTGACCCCTGTAAATGTTTAAAATCGATTGTTAGTTCGACTTTTATGCATATATGTTAGTTTGACCCTTGCAAACGTTGTGCGTTCACGAGTCGTTGCCAGCTTGGTTGGCTATTGAATTCCGTATCGATTCTCTCCTGAACCGATTTGGAAACTTGAGTTGAGATAACGCTTGACGGTTGTTTAGAAACACCCCTTCGTATCGATCCTCTCCTGAATCGATATTGAAGGTTGAAGGAGTTGAATTCTGTATTGCGTGAGTGTAATGTTTCGAACCGATGCATTCGAGCATCGATGGGTTCGAAATTCACGTTTGTATGGACGCGGTATGCTTGTGCTATGACGGGTTCGAAGTTAACATTCGAACCGGTTTGAGGGGATGGATACGAAATAATTGTTCGAGTCGATTCAAATTGGAAGCAGATGGATACGAAGTCATCTGTCGTATCGATAGGCCATGGATGGATTCGAAGTGGTTGATGTGAACAAGGTCTTCGAACCGATGTGCCCACAGTTCGTTTCGCATCGATGCGGCCTGTTCCTCTGTAGTGCGTTTCGTACCGTTGAAGCATGAGTTGAACTTCGAATCGGTAGGGCTCTAAGCCGATGGTTTCGAAAGCTAACTTCGAACCGATCTGGTACTTGACCGGTTGTGGCCGGTTGGGTTGACTGGGAGAGCAATCGTCTCGGTCACATCCTAGGCTCCATATAAATAGCAGCGGTTTTTACTTTTTTTTCATTTTTTACTTTTACTCTTGCTTGCTTTTACTATGTTCTTCATCGTTTCGGAGCTCCAAAAGAGAAAACACTGTGCTGCATCATCGAATCGACCAAGATTCAAGTCTTCAATCTCTCGAATTCATCGTTCAAACTAGGTAATTAGCCTCGAATTCAAACGGCGAACGACAAAGTTACTTCGAACCCGCGCCATACTATCAATTGATAAAGTCAGATCTGGCCTGGCAGAGGGCTTCGAAGCCATATGGGGACTCGTGCTCGAAACAATTTCTTGGACGACCCCATGGGGGTGACCCAGTTTGTACCTATTGATGGGTTCGATGGTTTCATTCGAATCGATGGATTCGAACCCATCGGCTGTGGTTTCGAAGTCCACAACTTCGCATCGATACGAAGAGTATCGATGCGAACGTGGATGACGTTAAGTTGAGGGTCCCCTTGTCGTTTTGAACTTGTCAAGCAAAGATCGATTCGAAGTTGTCCCTTATCGATCGGTTCGAATTTGGCATCTGGTCATCGATTCGAAGCGCGTCTAACCGCATGGGTTCGAAGCGACGTTAGGATGGGTTCGAACGAAGGGGTGTTCGGTTGGGTTCAAACGAAGTCCTTGTGATGGTTTCAAACCCTCTATGATGGATACCAAAGTTTGATATTTTCTAGGCACAACTCCGACGAGCTTCACTCTTGCACATTTGGACTTGAATATTAAACTGCAGACATGACCGCCCTTCGAAGCTCGTCGATGGAACCATAACAACTTTTATCCGGATCAACTTCCATCATGGAAACAGATTAGTGATGACGGTCAGCGATGACGGTCATTATAGCTGGACTCCGTAGCTTTGTCGTTTGCATATTTCTTTAACTCTGCAACATTTATTCAAGTAATGCATGTCACTGCACAACATACACTCATACACACTACACTGGGGAACACACGGGTTTTTGTCGTCTAACGGTGGTTTCTCGTGAGTTAGCTAGTTATAGAACCGTCAAGTTCACAGCAGCAGGAGACTCAAGGTACAGTCTCTCCGAGGCTAGAGATTCCGGATATTGATCCTGAGATTATTGGTCCAGCCCCGGATGAACTTCCCGATGCGTCGTTCATTGCCAATCCATCAGATTCCGTTCCATCCAATATCTCTGAAGACATGTTGGGGAGAATATGTTTGAGGCACGGCCTGTCGCTGGATGATGTGCTACTGCCGGGGTCGAATGATAGACCGCATAATCCGCCGGAGGGATATACAGCATTTAACCGCCACGCGTGCGCGGCCGGGACACTTCCTCCGTTCAACGAGTATATAAGGGGAGTATTGTCATTTTTGAGGATCGCCCCATCTCAGCTGCACCCGAACGGATATGCGTCGATCAATAGCTTGTTCATTGCATTTATGGAATATCTCCATCGACCACCGCTCCCAATTGAGATCAGATACTTGTTCAATTTCAAAACTCAGGGTGATTACCCCTCCTTCACATTTCCGGAAGCGGTGAGAAATTACCAAGTGGTTACCGGGTCTTGGACCAGGTTGAGCTATTATAGGACAGAATGGTTTTATGTCCGATGTCCTCCTGGATTTGCCCGACAATGGCTATTCAGACGTGAGTATAGCTGAGTTCGTAAATAAGTACTACGGCAATTGCAGCCGAAGTGGAACTTATATTTTATTCTTTTTTACAGCGGTGATACAGCGACCGGAGGGCGAGCACTATAGGGAGATGGTGCGAGTGCTTCGATAAGTCCCGAGTGGAGATAGGGATATCGACGTGTTATTGACGGATAGGAATCTCCGGGCCTGCGGTTTGATCGAACAAGGGCAGAGCATAAGCTTTGAGGTGGCACTAAGGGTCGTCTCGAAAAAACGAGTCAAGCACAAGAAACCCGGAGTTACTACAGCTGAGGAAGCTGACTCTGAAAGAACCCACACCGATGATGAGCCGCTGACCGGGCCTACTGACGCAGTTCCGGATGTCGCGGAGCAGAGAAAATGCAAGGCTGCCATGGTTAAGTCAAGTAAGAAGGGGAGATGGAAATCGGTTGTCACGGCCCATTCTGCTCCCGGAGTTAGAATCTCGGAGATGTCTCCTCCGAGAACCGAAAGTCTTTTTGAAGGGCTTGCCGATCTTCCAATCCCAGACGATGTGTCTTTTCAACATGATGCCGGGTTGGAGGAATTCCATCGTACTCTAGAGTTGAACGAGCCTCTTAGTATCAGCGAGGTCGACACTTCTGGTTGGTCGGGGGGAATGCATATTCATAAACATTTCACAACACTGCATAACCTTTGACTGTAAACTACCTGTTTTGAAAGGTGATTAATTCTATTTTATTTTGCTTCGCAGATATCATGTCTAAGCGCGGTTCAATGCTTGGGAGTCTTCGACATGCCCGCAAGCCTTCATATTACGACTCGCGCAGACGAGAAAGGGATAGAGGTTATGATCAGGGACGCTCTGGGCATTATGATCAGGGACGCTCTGGGCATTATGACCAGGGACGCTCTGGGTATTCTAGTCACGAGAGATATGACACGGACAGGGGCTATAAGCGTCGATCGCGATCGTGTACCCCTCCTCCTTCCAGAGATCCCGTACAACCTCCTGCTCATGTCCCTCATCCTTCCGAGTCTTCTCGATATACGTCGGTTTCTCAGCCTTCCCGATCTGAGGCGATGACCCCGATAGTCGCCGAGCAGCCTCCTACTGAAATCTCGGGGGAAGGGGCAATTAGACTTGCGCAACTAAAGAGGGAGTTCCCGAATATTAGCTTCGATAACTACGTCTTTCCCCCGAACCTGAAAAGAATCCCACCGGAGGCCGAGCGGTTAGCGCTCGACTATGTGCATGACTTTTACACCCAATACAAGGCGTGGTATATGGCGGTCGATAAGGCATCGGCGTTGGCCTTCGAACGAGCGGCTACCATTGAAAAGCTTCAAACCGAGCTGGCTCAAAAAGACCGCATCATACAAGTGCTGAATACCGAGGCTGAATCGTCTCGAAAATCAGAGATGGAGGCTCTTACAAAGGCCGATGAAGCTCAAGCAGCCATGGATAGAATGAAAAAGGAGCACTATGTTACGGTGGAAGACATGGGCCACCGGAACACTATCGTCACTGCTGAGCGGGATGCGGCGTTAAAAGAACTTAATGAGCTCAAGGCTAAATTTGCCGAAATTATTAAAGATAGAGATGACGCGCTTAACACGGCGCAAGAAGCCTGCGATCAAGCCGTAGTGCTTCGCACTGAAAGAGATGCGGCCGCGGCCAAAGTTCAGGCGGTCGAAGCAGAGGTGGAGGAGAAGGTTCAACAGGCAGAGGCCAGGTTAGAGGCCGATATCGAAGATTTGCTCATAACTTACAACGCCAATGTGTTAAAACACAGAAACTTGGCCTGGCTTCAAGATTATCCGGTTCACCTTCGTAGCGCCTGGGACCGATTGGTTGAGGAGGAAGAGGAAGCACACCCGGGTGAAGCGTTCGATCGATTCGAACTTGAAAACCGGCTGCTCACAGATGATGAGAATAAGGTCCTTCATGACGCCATCATCGCTCATGAGAAGGAGATGATTGGCGGTCGTTCCCTGGAAGTCGGAGAGGGATCAGGTGTTGACCACCATTCTGCTGTCACTGAAGTCACCACACCATCTTCGCCGGTGTCTGTATCTGCGGTCGGTTTGCAACCTGTTCCTGCTTACGACCCGGAACAGCGGCGGTTATCTCCTATTCACGAGCATACTTCTGAGGCCGTTCATCCGTCTGCGAGCCAAACTGGGGAAGGCATTCCGAAGTTATCTCAAGCGTTTTCTGAGTAGAGTGTTTGTTTTGTAGCCGTTACTAATAACTTCTTATTTTTTGCCTAGGGACTGGAACTGCGCCGACTGTCGCGGCTCAAGAACCAAGTAGAGGAGATAAGGCCATCGCCACCGAGACTACTGTTGTAACTGCGGTATCTACTGAGGCGGCGCAGGGGGGATCCTTATCTGCTGACGAACAAATGGTGAGCGAACTGCTCGGCGAGCAGGGTGGTTCTTTCTCTGACTTGCCATTTATAATCGTTAGTAGCCTCCCGCCGTCCTCAAGTTCTTCGATGCAGGCCGTGGATGCCCCCAGCCAAGCCCATGCGACTCGTGATGAGGAAATTTTGGCTGAGATCAACGCCGAAATAGAGGCTGCGGGGCAGAGCGGTACCGTTGGTGGCAGCACGGCGGCGCAGAGTCCAGCACCTGCTATGGTAGCACCATCGGGTGGCACTATCTCAACTTCCGTTACGGATCCAGTCCCCCCTACTCCTCCGGCGAGAAGCCCCCATGTAGATTCAAGCTCCGAGGAGGATATTGACATCATGCCTCCAGCCGAAGAGCCACCGCCGGAGAGGAGACACTCAAAACGAAGAATTTCTGTCCCTAGTGACACTGAAGATGTACCACTAGTGAGAAGGACGAAAAAGAAGAAATAAATCGGCTTCTCAAGTAGATGTTTTGGTAGATAGGTACTTGTCTTTGTTTTTTGTTAATAGGTCGTGTATAGATGCAGGTTCGGCCCCTGCTAGCAGGCATTCTTTTTTGGAAGAACTTATTTGCGTGTAAGTTCTTAATTTAAGTTAGTTGAAATAAAATTTTATTTCTTTGTTTAAACTCTTGTTTTATTTTTGCTTAAGTACTTGCAGCGTCTTGTTTTCGGTCCGGTGTACTTGTGGTGTGTTTACCGTTTAAGTAGAGTTCGTTTCATTTGCCAAGCCTGAAAATCTTGGTCACAAGTTGTGATTGATGAATGAGTTGAACTTCGGACGTTGTATCACTTCGGTTAGTGATTAATATTTAGCTTTCGTGACCCCCCAGTTTTGGGGAACAGCACTTGTATTTTTGGTGGTTGATCGCACTTGTTGCAAGTCTTGAGCACACGTCCGCATTCTGGGGACTTAGAATAATTTGAGATCGATAACCTGGTTTGCATTCCAGGAATTCGAGAGTTATTGATGCTTGTAACATGGTTCGCGCTCTGAGAACTTGGGAATGATGTTCACATTCCAACTAGCACTCTACGAACTCGGAGTTAGTACTAACACTTTAGTTCGCACTACGGGAACTTTAACTTGGTGTTTATACTCCAATTCACACTCTGGGAATCTGGAGTCAGCCGATAGATGGTCAGTCACACCTATTTGGGCTTTTTAGGAATTCGTTCATACTCTGGGAATGATGGATTTAATGTTTGTACTCCAATTCACACTCTGGGAATTTGGAGTCCGCATTGATGGGTTGGTTCGCACTCCGGGAACCTGGAATGGATGTTTATACTCCAATTTGCGCTGTGGGAAGTTGGAGTCCGTTCACGCTCTGGGAATGAATTGTTTAATGTTTATACTCCAATTCGCGCTCCGGGAATTTGGAGTCCGTTCGCACTCTGGGAACGAATTGTTGAATGTTTATACTCCAATTCGCGCTGTGGGAAGTTGGAGTCCGTTCGCACTCTGGGAACGAATTATAGAATGTTTATACTTCAATTCACGCTGTGGGAAATTGGAGTCCGTTCGCGTAGTGGGAACGAATTATTGAATGTTTATACTCCAATTCGCGCTCCGGGAATTTGGAGTCCGTTCGCGCTCTGGGAACGAATTGTTAAATGTTTATACTCCAATTCGCGCTCCAGGAATTTGGAGCCCGTTCGCACTCTGGGAACGAATTGTTAAATGTTTATACTCCAATTCACGCTGTGTGAAGTTGGAGTCCGCTCGCGCTCTAGGAGCGAATTGTTAAATGCTTATACTCCAATTCACGCTGTGGGAAGTTGGAGTCCGCTCGCGCTTTGGGAGCGAATTGTTGAATATTTATACTCCAATTCACGCCGTGGGAAGTTGGGGACCGTTCGCACTCTGGGAACGAATTATTGAATGTTTATACTCCAATTCGCGCTCTGGGAAGTTGGAGTCCGTTCGCGCGGTGGGAACGAATTATGGAATGGACTGTCGTGTGTTGGTCCAGTTCAGCCTTCGATGTGTTGGCTTGCCCCCGAGCTGGGGTTTCACTTAGTGAGTGGCCGGTTGTAACGCAGTCACTCGCTATTTGAATAAATTCCATTGTTCGATGGAATTTAGCTCTTCGTGTGTCGTGATTGTTGAACGTTGTATTCGGTGAATCACAGCTTTAGCTTGAAGAGGTAGCATTTTATTTGCTGAAATAAGAAAATGTGGCAAAATCAGTGCCTTATTACAAATTCAAATTTCAGAACGTAAAAGAAATTGTAAAGTATTCATGGATTGAAGGAGCCTGTCATGTGTGACAGTGACGAGGTTCTTCGTCATTCCAGGCTTCTGAATGAGTAGGCCCGCCACTGATGGCGTTTATCACCAATCTCCCACGGGGACAAGTCGAGTCCTCCTGCCTCGGTCGATTGAGTTCATTGATTGGATTGGATGGGCCCGCATCTCTGGGCTGCGGTGTCCGCTCAAACTGTTCCAGTTTCCCTTCCCTAACCAGTTTTTCAACAAGATCATGTAAGTTACGACACTCATTCGCATCGTGCCCGTAGCCTACATGGAACCTGCAAAATTTTCCCGTCTGGATTTGTCTCTCTGACGACGGTCTTGGTGCAGGATTTTCATATTGAATCGCATTACGGGTCCGCAAATACAAGTCCTCCAATGAAATATTAAAGGAGTATAACTATCGAACTTCGGATTTTTGCGTTGCGGGCCGCGATTTTGATCTTGTTTTTTAAGTTGATTCACGCTCTCTCTTCGCCGAGCTTGTTTATTTTTAATGTTCAACTGAACTTTTCCGGAGCTCTCGCCGGAATGTTTTATTGCAACATTGCTTTGGGTTCCTCCCGCATTTGGTCCTGCGTCAGTTTGCTTCCTAGACTGTTTCGCGTCTTCCCGTCTCAGGAATTGAGCTTCTTTGGCATGGAAACGGTCCAATGACGTAGGTGGTTTCCCAGCTAGCCATTTGCCAAATTCAGAATCGGGGCCGATCCCCTTAGTTAACGCCATAAGGATGGAGTTATCATTCGGATTACTAATCTCTGCACATGCAGTATGGAATCTTTCTAAGTAGTGTCTGAGTGTCTCTTCGGGAGCTTGTGTGACACTAGATAGAGTGTTGACATCTTTCGGCCTTGCGACGTGCATGCGGAATTGCTCAACGAATTTTGTGGCCAGCTGGTCGAATGAGGAGATGGATCGAGGAGGCAATCGGGTGAACCACATGGTGGCGATGCCCCCCAAGGATATGGGGAAACTATGACATTTCACAGCGTCGTCGGCTCTGGCAGCAGTCATCGACCATTCATATTTTAGAATATGTTGGTTGGGATCGGAGTTTCCCTCATACATGGGAAGAGTGGGCATTCGGAATCGCCGTGGGGGTTCAACATTAAGAATATCGTCCGTAAAGGGAGTATGACTTCGGGAAACTCCCCACTCGTCATTTGTGAACCCTTGACTCTCACGGATCATCTGACGTATCATAGTTGAAAGATCCGGCATTTGCGCCGGAGTATGGTCACGTTCCATACTTTGGGTTTGAACCGGATATCGTCGACGGTTCACATCTTGCCTTCTCGGCTCATAGTCCTCTGGGACGTACGGTTCAGGAGTACGGCCGCTACGACGACGGTCTAAGTCCGACTGGTCTTGTGCGTCGACCCCTGGTTCAGCCGCAACGCTAGTGGTGCGGTATTCAGCGGCGTGGTGAGGAACGTCACCCCCTCGAGAGAAGGGTCCGGTTTGGAAACTAGCTGACGGACCAACTCTTATTTGTCCAACGGTCAATGTCGGTTGGTTTCCAGCGGGTGGCATACGACTCCCATCTAACCGGGGTCGTGGAGGTCAGTTATGATAATCAGAAGATGAAGAACTTTCGCTGGAAGAGCGAGAAGCACGATCTCTCATGGATCTCTTTCGTTTCTGGCGATCCATCTTGTTGATTAGCTCAGCGTTAGCGCGTAGCTGTTCTTCTAGTTGTCGCCGACTCTCGGTTAGCTCTTGGATTAACAACTGCAATTCTTGTCGGGTAACGGACCCGACGGCTCTGAGTGCCCAGCAGCATCTTGATTAGGTGGAGGTAGAGGGGCAGGATTCTGTCTATCCTGTCCTTCTTGATTGACGACGTTCGAGGTGGTTCTTGTGCTAACCATCTTTAGAGTTGAGTTCCTTTCCTAGACTTTATGCAAATCTGAATAGAAGTGAAGGAAGTTGGATTTAACGATCTGGATCTCTCTCTTAGATTTATTCAATCCGGTATCGATGACAGATCCAACGAGCAGGAGAAAATCTGGGTTTTCTCAGTGAAAGCACCAAAGTGTTTGCGTCAAAATTGGGCACAACACTCTTCGGGAGTCGTTGAAGAGATAATAGTCAAGAATGCAAGTTCAAAACAGATATTATCTAACAAAAAATCCAATCAACAGTAAGGAAAATGCGTAGACAATTGATTTATAGTGGTTCGGCGTGTTGCCTACGTCCACTGTGAAGTTTTTTGATATTTTATTGATTCTCTTTCAATGTTTACAAGTTGTTACAGCGATCAACAGCAAGTTGCAACTGGAAATTCAAAATCAACAATCAAATTATGATATAGGATGATGGAGATATTGATCCGGCAGAGTCTGGGCGCCTCAGAATCCAAAAGTCCCTTTTCTGCTGGCCCTAGGGCTCTATTTATAGGCGTAGGCTACTAGTATTTCGCTGAAAACTCGGGAGACCACGTCTGGCACGTGATGCGGCCCACACGCACGGTCTCAGGAAGTTTGGGCCCACTTTGGCATCGGTTCGAACTCCATTCGAACCGATTAAGAATTCATCCAATCGAGGTGAAATTTGGCGTGGACATTCTTCAACATGTACGCAAGCTTCGGTGAAAATTTCGTGGCATTTGGATCAATAGGTTAGGAGATATGATGGATTCGAAATTGGGTTTGTTGCTCGGCTGTTTGGTTCGAAACCAAGGTTTCGAATCCATGGAGGCACGTGGCTTCGTGGTGGCGTGGAGCACAAACTTCGAATCGATCCAGTCTTCACTCCGAGTAGACCGCTTCGATTCCATAGATCTCGGCGTATTCGAAATGATGGAAGACACGTCACCATGGTTGGTTAACCCAATGGATTCGAATGAAGCTACACAGAATGGGTTCGAACTTGGCATCGTGGATGGGTTCGAACATGACTTCATGGATGGATTCGAACAAGGCTCCACGTTTGGTTTCGAACAATGCTTTGTGATGGGTTCGAAGCGGCTATTCCCCGATGGGTTCGAGGTCCATTGTTATGAGCTTGGTAGGTTCGAACTCGATGGTCTCGAAACCGAGGCATCCTGATGGGTTCGAACCTGATGGGTTCGAAGGTGGTGGAGACGAACCTGAGGTGGTTCGGTGGATTCGAATCTTATGGATTCGAACGCGATGGTTTCGAAATATTGGTCAACAATGGATTCGAAACCTAAGCCTTGCCCTTCAAATTGAATCGATCATAACTTGAGCATACGAAATCGGATTGACTTGAAATTTGAAATGCTGACTCCTATAGTCTTTCTTGCCGTGTCCTATCAATTGTAGCACAATCTAGACTCGGATAAAATTCAGTGATATCCATGGCGAAACGAAGTATGACCAGCCTCTGAGACGAACTGTTCTCCGTTTCTGACCGATCTTTTGGTATCGCAGCTTTGCCAAAAAGCGGGATAACACCATGGTGCACCACTCTTCAGCGATGGTAAATCGAAGACGAGCCACGGTAATCCCGTTTTACCGTTAAAATCCAGTGTCGAAAAAACGAAGGGTAAAAAACTTACGAGACCCGATTGAGATTCGAGTTGTCCTTTTCGGGCATTATTCTATCCGTTGACGGCTGAAAGCTGTCAAAGCCGTAGAACTCACCATGGGCTTCGTTTTGACAGGTTATGGCTCCCATAACTCTAAACGAGCCAGAAGTTATGACCGTTCGAATAATCGATATCTACAGGGTGCAACATCCGCGGTGCAAGGTGCAACATCCGTCCAAAACGGCGAAACAGTGTCGTACGACTTTTAGAAATGCGTGCATGGATTTGAAACAGAACAGTACCATGGTGCACCACTCTCCAGCGATGGTAAATCGAAGACGAGGCGCGGTAATCCCGTTTTACCGTAAAAATCTGGTGTCGAAAAAACGAAGGGTAAAAAACTTACGAGGCCTGATTGAGATTCGGGTTGTCCTTTTTGGGCATTAATCTATCCGTTGACGGCCGAAAGCAGTCAAAGCCGTAAAACTCACCGTGGCCTTCGTTTTGACAGGTTATGGCTCCCGTAACTCTAAACAAGCCAGAAGTTATGGCCGTCCGAATAATCGATATCTAAAGGGTGCAACATCCACGGTGCAAGGTGCAACGTCCGTCCGAAATGGCGAAACAGTGCCGTACGACTTTTAGAAATGCATGCATGGATTTGAAACGGAACAGTACCTTGGTGCACCACACTCCAGCGATGGTAAATCGAAGACGAGCCACGGTAATCCCGTTTTACCGTAAAAATTCGGTCTCGAAAAAACGAAGGGTAAAAAACTTACGAGGCCTGATTGAGATTCGGGTTGTCCTTTTCGGGCATTAATCTATCCGTTGACGGCTGAAAGTGGTCAAAGCCGTAGAACTCACCGTGGCCTTCGTTTTGACAGGTTATGGCTCCCGTAATTCTAAACGAGCCAGAAGTTATTGCCGTCCGAATAATCAATATCTACAGGGTGCAACATCCGCGGTGCAAGGTGCAACATCCGTCCGAAATGGCAAAACAGTGCCGTACGACTTTTAAAAATGCGTGTATGGATTTGAAACGGAACAGTACCATGGCGCACCACTCTCCTGCGATGGTAAATCGATGACGAGGCGCGGTAATCCCGTTTTACCGTAAAAATCTGGTGTCGAAAAAATGAAGGGTAAAAAACATACGAGGCCCGATTGAGATTCAGGTTGTCCTTTTTGGGCATTAATCTTTCCGTTAACGGCCGAAAGCAGTCAAAGCCGTAAAACTCATCGTGGCCTTCATTTTGACAGGTTATGGCTCCGGTAACTCTAAACGAGCTAGAAGTTATGGCCGTCCGAATAATCGATATCTATAGGGTGCAAAATCCGCGGTGCAAGGTGCAACATCCGTCCGAAATTGCGAAACAGTGTCGTACGACTTTTAGAAATGCATGCATGGATTTGAAACGGAACAGTACCATGGTGCACCACACTCCAACGATGGTAAATTGAAGACGAGCCACGGTAATCCCGTTTTACCGTAAAAATCCGGTGTCGAAAAAACGAAGGGTAAAAAACTTACGAGGCCCGATTGAGATTCGGGTTGTCCTTTTCGGGCATTAATCTATCCGTTGACGGCTGAAAGCGGTCAAAGCCGTAGAACTCACCGTGGCCTTCGTTTTGACAGGTTATGGCTCCCGTAACTCTGAACGAGCCAGAAGTTATGGCCGTCTGAATAATCGATATCTACAGGGTGCAACATCCGCGGTGCAAGGTGCAACATCCGTCCAAAATGGCGAAACAGTGCCGTACGACTTTTAGAAATGCGTGCATGGGTTTGAAACGGAACAGTACCATGGTGCACCACTCTCCAACGATGGTAAATCGAAGACGAGCCACGGTAATCCCGTTTTACCGTTAAAATCCGGTGTCGAAAAAACGAAGGGTAAAAATCTTACGAGACCCGATTGAGATTCGGGTTGTCCTTTTTGGGCATTAATCTGTCTGTTGATGGCTGAAAGCTGTCAAAGCCGTAGAACTCACCGTGGCCTTCGTTTTGACAGGTTATGGCTCCCGTAATTCTAAACGAGCCAGAAGTTATGACCGTCCGAATAATCGATATCTACAGGGTGCAACATCCGCGGTGCAAGGTGCAACATCCGTCCGAAATGGCGAAACAGTGCCGTACGACTTTTAGAAATGCGTGCATGGATTGAAAACGGAACAGTACCATGGTGCACCACTCTCCAGCGATGGTAAATCGAAGACGAGGCACGGTAATCCCGTTTTACCGTAAAAATCCGGTGTCGAAAGAACGAAGGGTAAAAAACTTACGAGGCCCGATTGAGATTCGGGTTGTCCTTTTTGGGCATTAATCTATCCGTTGACGGCTGAAAGCGGTCAAAGCCGTAAAACTCACCGTGGCCTTCGTTTTGACAGGTTATGGCTCCCGTAACTCTAAACGAGCCAGAAGTTATGGTCGTCCGAATAATCGATATCCACAGTGTGCAACATCCGCGGTGCAAGGTGCAACATCCGTCCGAAATGGCGAAAAAGTGCCGTACGACTTTTAGAAATGCATGCATGGATTTGAAACGGAATAGTACCATGGTGCACCACTCTCCAGCGATGGTAAATCGAAGACGAGCCACGGTAATCCCATTTTACCGTTAAAATCCGGTGTCGAAAAAACGAAGGGTAAAAAACTTACTAGACCCGATTGAGATTCGGGTTGTCCTTTTCGGGCATAAATCTATCCGTTGACGGCTGAAAGCTTTCAAAGCCGTAGAACTCACCGTAGCCTTCGTTTTGACAGGTTATGGCTCCCGTAAATCTAAACGAGCCAGAAGTTATGGTCGTCCGAATAATCGATATCTACAGGGTGCAACATCCGCGGTGCAAGGTGCAAAATCCTCCGAAATGGCGAAACAGTGCCGTACGACTTTTAGAAATGCGTGCATGGATTGGAAATGGAACAGTACCATGGTGCACCACTCTCCAGTGATGGTAAATCGAAGACGAGCCACGGTAATCCCGTTTTACCGTTAAAATCCGACGTCGAAAAAATGATGGGTAAAAACTTACGAGACCCGATTGAGATTCGGGTTGTCCTTTTTGGGCATTAATCTTTCCGTTGACGGCTAAAAGCTGTCAAAGCTGTAGAACTCATCGCAGCCTTCATTTTGACAGGTTATGGCTCCCGTAATTCTAAACGAGCCAGAAGTTATGACCGTCCGAATAATCGATATCTACAGGGTGCAACATCCGCGGTGCAAGTGCAACATCAGTCCGAAATGGCGAATCAGTGTCGTACGACTTTTAGAAATGCATGCATGGATTTGAAATGGAACAGTTCCATGGTGCACCACACTCCAACGATGGTAAATCGAAGACGAGCCACGGTAATCCCGTTTTACCGTAAAAATCCGTAGTCAAAAAAAACGAAGGGTAAAAAACTTACGAGGCCCGATTGAGATTCGGGTTGTTCTTTTCGGGCATTAATCTATCCGTTGACAGCTGAAAGCGGTCAAAGCCGTTGAACTCACCGTGGCCTTTGTTTTGACAGGTTATGGCTCCCGTAACTCTAAACGAGCCATAAGTTATGGCCGTCCGAATAATCGGTGCAACATCCGCGGTGCAAGGTGTAACATCCGCCCGAAATGGCGAAACAGTGACGTACGACTTTTAGAAATGCGTGCATGGATTTGAAACGGAACAGTACCGTGGTGCACCACTCTCCAGCAATGGTAAATCGAATACGAGCCACGGTAATCCCGTTTTACCGTAAAAATCCGGTGTCGAAAAAACGAAGGGCAAAAAACTTACGAGACCCGATTGAGGTTCGGGTTGTCCTTTTCGGGCATTAATCTATCCGTTGACGGCTGAAAGCTATCAAAGCCGTAGAACTCACCGTGGCCTTCGTTTTGACAGGTTATGGCTCCCGTAACTCAAAACGATTCAGAAGTTATGGCCGTCCGAATAATCGATATCTACAAGGTGCAACGTCCGCGGTGCAAGGTGCAACATCCGTCCGAAATGGCGAAACAGTGCCGTACGACTTTTAGAAATGCGTGCATGGACCATGGTGCACCACTCTCCAGCGATGGTAAACCGAAGATGAGCCACGGTAATCCCGTTTTACCGTTAAAATCCAGCGTCGAAAAAACGATGGGTAAAAAACTTACGAGACCCGATTAAGATTCGGGTTGTCCTTTTAGGCATTAATCTATCAGTTGACGGCTCAAAGCTGTCAAAGCCGTAGAACTCACCGTGGCCTTCGTTTTGACGGGTTATGGCTCCCGTAACTCTAAACGAGCCAGAAGTTATGACCGTCCGAATAATCGATATCTACAGGGTGCAACATCCGTCCGAAACGTTGAAAAAGTGCCGTACGCCTTTTAGAAATGCGTGCATGGATTTTAAACGGAACAGTACCATGGTGCACCACTCTCCAGCGATGGTAAATCGAAGACGAGGCACGGTAATCCCGTTTTACCGTAAAAATCCGGTGTCGAAAAAACGAAGGGCAAAATACTTACGAGACCCGATTGAGGTTCGGGTTGTCCTTTTCGGGCATTAATCTATCCGTTGACGGCTGAAAGTTGTCAAAGCCGTATAACTCACCGTGGCCTTTGTTTTGACAGGTTATGGCTCCCGTAACTCTAAACGAGCCAGAAGTTATGGCCTCCGAATAATCGATATCTACAGGGTGCAACATCCGCGGTGCAAGGTGCAACATCCGTCTGAAATGGTGAAACAGTGCGCTAGGACTTTTAGAAATGCATGCATGGATTTGAAACGGAACAGTACCATGGTGCACCACTCTCCGCGATGGTAAATCGTATACGAGCCACGGTAATCCCGTTTTACCGTAAAAATCCGGTGTCGAAAAAACGAAGGGTAAAAAACATACGAGACCCGATTGAGATTCGGGTTGTCCTTTTCGGGCATTAATCTATCCGTTGAGGGCTGAAAGCGGTCAAAACCGTAGAACTCACCGTGGCCTTCTTTTTGACAGGTTATGGCTCCCGTAACTCTAAACGAGCCAGAAGTTATGGCCGTCCGAATAATCGATATCTACAGGGTGCAGCATCCGCGGTGCAAGGTGCAACATCCGTCCGAAATGACGAAACAGTGTCGTACGACTTTTAGAAATGCATGCATGGATTTGAAACGGAACAGTAGCATGGTGCACCACTCTCCAGCGATGGTAAATCGAAGACGAACCACGGTAATCCCGTTTTACCGTAAAAATCCGGTGTCGAAAAAATGAAGGGTAAAAAACATATGAGACCCGATTGTGATTCGGGTTGTCCTTTTCGGGCATTAATCTATCCGTTGGAGGCTGAAAGCGGTCAAAGCCGTAGAACTCACCGTGGCCTTCGTTTTGACAGGTTATGGGTCCCGTAACTCTAAATGAGCCAGAAGTTATGGCCGTCCGAATAATCGATATCTACAGGGTGCAACATCCGCGGTGCAAGGTGCAACATCCGTCCGAAACGGCGAAACAGTGCCGTACGACTTTTAGAAATGCATGCATGGATTTGAAACGGAACAGTACCATGGTGCACCACTCTCCACCGATGGTAAATCGAAGACGAGCCACGGTAATCCCGTTTTACCGTTAAAATCCGGTGTCGAAAAAACGAAGGGTAAAAAACTTACGAGACCCTATTGAGATTCTGGTTGTCCTTTTCGGGCATTAATCTATCCGTTGACGGCTGAAAGCTGTCAAAGCCATAGAACTCACCGTGGCCTTCAGTTTGACAGGTTATGGCTCCCGTAACTCTAAACGAGCCAGAAGTTATGGCCGTCCGAATAATCAATATCTACAGGGTGCAACGTCCGCGGTGCAAGGTGCAACATCCGTCCGAAATGGCGAAACAGTGCCGTACGACTTTTAGAAATGCATGGATGGATTTGAAATGGAACAGTACATTGGCGCACCACTCCCCAGTGATGGTAAATCGAAGACGAGCCACGGTAATCCCGTTTTACCATTAAAATACGACGTCGAAAAAACGATGGGTAAAAAACTTACGAGACCCGATTGAGATTCGGGTTGTTCTTTTTGGGAATTAATCTATCCGTTGACGGCTGAAAGCTGTCAATGCCGTAGAACTCACCGTGGCCTTCGTTTTGACAGGTTATGGCTTCCGTAACTCTAAACGAGCCAGAAGTTATGACCATGCGAATAATCGATATCTACAGGGTGCAACATCCGCGGTGCAAAGTGCAACATCCGCGGTGCAAGGTGCGACATCCGTCTGAAATGGCGAAACAGTGCCGTACGACTTTTAGAAATGCGTGCATGGATATGAAATAGAACAGTACCATGGTGCACCACTCTCCATCGATGGTAAATCGAAGACGAGGCACGGTAATCCCGTTTTACCGTAAAAATCAGGTGTCGAAAAAAACGAAGGGTAAAAAACTTACGAGGCCCGATTGAGATTCGAGTTGTCCTTTTTGGGCATTAATCTATCCGTTGACGGCTGAAAGCGGTCAAAGCCGTAAAACTCACCGTGGCCTTCATTTTGACAGGTTATGGCTCCCGTAACTCTAAACGAGGCAGAAGTTATGGCCGTCCGAATAATCGATATCTACAGGGTGCAACATCCGCGGTGCAAGGTGCAACGTCCGTCCGAAATGGCGAAACAGTGTCGTACGACTTTTAGAAATGCATGCATGGATTTGAAACGGAACAATACCCTGGTGCACCACACTCCAGCGATGGTAAATCGAAGACGAGCCACGGTAATCCCGTTTTACCGTAAAAATTTGGTGTCGAAAAAACGAAGGGTAAAAAACTTAGGAGGCCCGATTGAGATTCGGGTTGTCCTTTTCGGGCATTAATCTATCCGTTGACGGCTGAAAGCGGTCAAAGCCGTAGAACTCACCGTGCCCTTCGTTTTGACAGGTTATGGCTCTCGTAACTCTAAACGAGCCAGAAGTTATGGCCGTCCGAATAATCGATATCTACAGGGTGCAACATCCGCGGTGCAAGGTGCAACATCCGTCCGAAATGGCGAAACAGTGTCGTACGACTTTTAGAAATGCGTGCATGGATTTGAGACGGAACAGTACCATGGTGCACCACTCTCCAGCGATGGTAAATCGAAGACGAGCCACGGTAATCCCGTTTTACCGTAAAAATCCGGTGTCGAAAGAACGAAGGGCAAAAAACTTACGAGACCCGATTGAGATTCGGGTTGTCCTTTTCGGGCATTAATCTATCCGTTGACGGCTGAAAGCTTTCAAAGCCGTAGAACTCACTGTGGCCTTCGTTTTGACAGGTTATGGCTCCCGTAATTCTAAACGAGCCAGAAGTTATGGTCGTCCGAATGATCGATATCTACAGGGTGCAACATCCGCGGTGCAAGGTGCAACATCCGTCCGAAACGGCGAAACAGTGTCATACGACTTTTAGAAATGCGTGCATGGATTTGAAACAGAATAGTACCATCGTGCACCACTCTCCGGCGATGGTAAATCGATGACGAGGCGCAGTAATCCCGTTTTAGCGTAAAAATCTGGTGTCGAAAAAACGAAGGGTAAAAAACTTACGAGGCCCGATTGAGATTCGGATTGTCCTTTTTGGGCATTAATCTATCCGTTGACGGCCGAAAACAGTCAAAGCCATAAAAATCACCGTGGCCTTCGTTTTGACAGGTTATGGCTCCCGTAACTCTAAACGAGCCAGAAGTTACGGCCGTCCGAATAATCGATATCTACAGGGTGCAACATCCGCGGTGCAAGGTGCAACATCCGTCCAAAATGGTGAAACAGTGTCGTACGACTTTTAGAAATGCATGCATGGATTTGAAACGGAACAGTACCATGGTGCACCACTCTCCAGCGATTGTAAATCGAAGACGAGCCACGGTAATCCCGTTTTACCGTAAAAATCCGGTGTCGAAAAAACGAAGGGTAAAAAACATACGAGACCCGATTGAGAATCGGGTTGTCCTTTTCGGGCATTAATCTATCCGTTGATGGCTGATAGCGGTCAAAGCCGTAGAACTCATCGTGGCCTTCGTTTTGACAGGTTATGGCTCCCGTAACTCTAAACGAGCCAGAAGTTATGGCCGTCCGAATAATCGATATCTATAGGGTGCAACATCCGCGGTGCGAGGTGCAACATCCGTCCGAAATGACGAAACAGTGCCGTACGACTTTAAGAAATGCATGCATGGATTTGAAACGGAACAGTACCATGGTGCACCACTCTCCAGCGATGGTAATTCGAAGACGAGCCATGGTAATCCCGTTTTACCGTAAAAATCCGGTGTCGAAAAAACGAAGGGTAAAAAATATACGAGACCCGATTGAGATTCGGGATGTCCTTTTCGGGCATTAATCTATCCGTTGATGGCTTAAAGCGGTTAAAGCCGTAGAACTCACCGTGGCCTTCGTTTTGACAGGTTATGGCTCTCGTAACTCTAAACGAGCCAGAAGTTATGGCCGTCCGAATAATCGATATCTACAGGGTGCAACATCCGCGGTGCAAGGTGCAACATCCGTCCGAAATGGCAAAACAGTGTCGTACGACTTTTAGAAATGCATGCATGGATTTGAAACAGAACAGTACCATGATGCACCACACTCCAGCGATGCTAAATCGAAGACGAGCCATGGTAATCCTGTTTTAGCGTTAAAATCCGGTGTCGAAAAAACGAAGGGTAAAAAACTTACGAGACCTGATTGAGATTCTGCTTGTCCTTTTCGGGCATTAATCTATCCGTTGACGGCTGAAAGCAGTCAAAGCCATAGAACTCACCGTGGCCTTCATTTTGACAGGTTATGGCTCCCGTAACTCTAAACGAGCCAGAAGTTATGGCCGTCCGAATAATCGATATATATAGGGTGCAACGTCCGCGGTGCAAGGTGCAACATCCGTCCAAAATGGCGAAACAGTGCCGTACGACTTTTAGAAATGCATGCATGGATTTGAAACGGAACAGTACCATGGTGCACCACTCCCCAGCGATGGTAAATCGAAGACGAGCCATGGTAATCCCGTTTTACTGTTAAAATACGACGTCGAAAAAACGATGGGTAAAAAACTTACGAGACCCGATTGAGATTCGGGTTGTCCTTTTTCGGAATTAATCTATCCGTTGACGGCTGAAAGCTGTCAAAGCCGTAGAACTCACCGTGGCCTTCGTTTTGACAGGTTATGGCTCCCGTAACTCTAAACGAGCCAGAAGTTATGACCATGCGAATAATCGATATCTACAGGGTGCAACATCCGTGGTGCAAGGTGCAACATCCGCGGTGCAAGGTGCAACATCCGTCCGAAATGGCGAAACAGTGCCGTACGACTTTTAGAAATGCGTGCATGGTTATGAAACGGAACAGTACCATAGTGCACCACTCTCCATCGATGGGAAATCGAAGACGAGGGACTGTAATCCCGTTTTACCGTAAAAATCCGGTGTCGAAAAAACGAAGGGTAAAAAACTTACGAGGCCCGATTGAGATTCGAGTTGTCCTTTTTGGGGATTAATCTATCCGTTGACGGCTGAAAGCTGTCAAAGCCGTAAAACTCACCGTGGCCTTCGTTTTGACAGGTTATGGCTCCCGTAACTCTAAACGAGCCAGAAGTTATGGCCGTCCGAATAATCGATATCTACAGGGTGCAACATCCGCGGTCAAGGTGTAACATCCGTCCGAAATGGCGAAACAGTGTCGTACGACTTTTAGAAATGCATGCATGGATTTGAAATGGAATAGTACCCTGGTGCACAACACTCCAGCGATGGTAAATCGAAGACGAGCCGCGGTAATCCCGTTTTACCGTAAAAATCTGGTGTCGAAAAAACGAAGGGTAAAAAACTTACGAGGCCCGATTGTGATTCGGGTTGTCCTTTTCGGGCATCAATCTACCGTTGACGGCTGAAAGCGGTCAAAGCCGTAGAACTCACCCTGCCCTTCGTTTTAACAGGTTATGGCTCTCGTAACTCTAAACGAGCCAGAAGTTATGGCCGTCCGAATAATCGATATCTACAGGGTGCAACATCCGCGGTGCAAGGTGCAACATCCGTTCGAAATGGCGAAACAGTGCCGTACGACTTTTAGAAATGCGTGCATGGATTTGAAACGGAACAGTACCATGGTGCACCACGCTCCAGCGATGGTAAATCGAAGACGAGCCACGGTAATCCCGTTTTACCGTAAAAATCCGGTGTCGAAAAAACGTAGGGCAAAAAACTTACGAGACCCGATTGAGATTCGGGTTGTCCTTTTCGGGCATTAATCTATCCGTTGACGGCTGAAAGCTTTCAAAGCCGTAGAACTCACCGTGGCGTTCGTTTTGACAGGTTATGGCTCCCGTAACTCTAAACGAGCCAGAAGTTATGGCCGTCCGAATGATTGATAAGTACTGGGTGCAACATCCGCGGTGCAAGGTGCAACATCCGTCCGAAACGGCGAAACAGTGTCGTACAACTTTTAGAAATGCGTGCATGGATTTGAAACAGAACAGTACCATGGTGTACCACTCTCCAGCGATGGTAAATCGAAGACGAGGTGCGGTAATCCCGTTTTAGCGTAAAAATCTGGTGTCGAAAAAACGAAGGGTAAACAACTTACGAGGCCCGACTGAGATTCGGATTGTCCTTTTTGGGCATTAATCTATCCGTTGATGGCCGAAAGCAGTCAAAGCCATAAAACTCACCGTGGCCTTCGTTTTGACAGGTTATGGCTCCCGTAACTCTAAACGAGCCAGAAGTTATGGCCGTCCGAATAATCGATATCAAAAGGGTGCAACATCCGCAGTGCAAGGTGCAACATCCGTCCGAAATGGCGAAACGGTGCCGTACGACTTTTAGAAATGCATGCATGGATTTGAAACGGAACAGTACCATGGTGCACCACACTCCAGGGATGGTAAATCGAAGACGAGCCACGGTAATCCCCTTTTACCGTAAAAATCCGGTGTCGAAAAAACGAAGGGTAAAAAACATACGAGACCCGATTGAGAATCGGGTTGTCCTTTTCGGGCATTAATCTATCCGTTGACGGCTGAAAGCGGTCAAAGCCGTAGAACTCACCGTGGCCTTCGTTTTGACAGGTTATGGCTCCCGTAACTCTAAACGAGCCAGAAGTTATGGCCGTCCGAATAATCGATATCTACAGGGTGCAACATCCGCGGTGCAAGGTGCAACATCCGTCCGAAATGGCGAAATAGTGTCGTACGACTTTTAGAAATGCGTGCATGGATTTGAAACGGAACAGTACCATGGTGCACCACTCTCCAGCGATGGTAAATCGAAGACGAGCCACGGTAATTCCGTTATACCGTAAAAATCCGGTGTCGAAAAAACGAAGGGCAAAAAACTTATGAGACCCGATTGAGATTCGGGTTGTCCTTTTCGGGCTTTAATCTATCCGTTGATGGCTGAAAGCTGTCAAAGCCGTAGAACTCAACCTTGGCCTTTGTTTTGACAAGTTATGGCTCCCGTAACTCTAAACGAGCCAGAAGTTATGGACGTTCGAATAATCGATATCTACAGGGTGCAACATCCACGGTGCAAGGTGCAACATCCGTCCGAAATGGCGAAACAGTGTCGTAGGACTTTTAGAAATGCATGCATGGATTTGAAATGGAACAGTTCCATGGTGCACCACTCTCCAGCGATGGTAAATCGAAGACGAGCCTCGGTAATCCCGTTTTACCGTTAAAATCCGGTGTCGAAAAAACGAAGGGTAAAAAATTTACGAGACCCGATTGAGATTCGGGTTGTCCTTTTCGGGCATTAATCTATTCGTTGACGGCTGAAAGCTGTCAAAGCCGTAGAACTCACCGTGGCCTTCGTTTTGACAGGTTATGGCTCCCGTAACTCTAAACGAGCCAGAAGTTATTGCGGTCCAAATAATCGATATCTACAGGGTGCAACGTCCGCGGTGCAAGGTGCAACATCCGTCCGAAATGGCGAAACGTTGCCGTACGAATTTTAGAAATGCTTGCATGGATTTGAAACGGAACAATACCATGGTGCACCACTCTCCAGCGATGGTAAATCGAAGAGGAGCCACTGTAATCCCGTTTTACCGTTAAAATCCAGCGTCGAAAAAACGATGGGTAAAAAACTTACGAGACCCGATTGAGATTCGGGTTGTCCATTTTGGGCATTAATCTATCAGTTGACGGTTAAAAGCTGTCAAAGCCGTAGAACTCACCGTGGCCTTCGTTTTGACAGGTTATGGCTCCCGTAACTCTAAACGAGATAGAAGTTAGGACCGTCCGAATAATCGATATCTACAGGGTGCAACATCTGTAATATCCCGGAATTTTGGACAATATAAATTTAATAATCTGGGTTTAAATTTATATTGAATTGATATTTTTGTTAATAAATTTGATATTGATTTAAATAATCTTCTTTATTTAATAATTTAATTTGTGAAATTATTTTTAATGAGTTAATAAATTGTTTTCTATTTAACTATGTATATGTATTTATATATTTTAAATAGACAAGTTGTTTTAGTTAAATTAGTATAGTATAATTTTAATATGTTTTGAAAATAGAAATGGTGATTTATTTTTAATTTGAGCTTTTCAAAAATATTTAATTAAAATACTATATGATTTTAAATATGGAATGAATGTTTTAATTAGTTTAAATTTCATTCTTATTTCAAGTTGTATATTAAAATATGTTAATACAAACTCTTTTATAAATTTGTTTTAAAAGTTTCTTTTTCAAAATGATTTAATTGTGTATTGTTTTTCTTTGTTCTTTAGAATTATTTATATTCATAATTATGTATATAAGAATTAATTAACAAGGCTTAATGCTTATTAACTTTAATTAAACATCAATTTAATTCATAAAGACAAGTGTTTGTAAATATTAAAGCTTAAAAGACAAGTGTCTCTATGTTTACAAGTGTCAATATTTCATTTTCATTTTTCTTTTAATTCATTGAAAACTGAATATACATTCATATAATTTTGTTCTTCATTCATATGCATTCTTTTCTCATTCCGTAAAAAGAAAACCAAAATTTCATTCTCAAACCATATACAAAATCTGCATGTCTCAAACCTGGAAAAAAAAAACATTACATTCAACTCTTTTTCTCCAAAATATACAAACCTGCATCACATGAAAGCAAGAGAACCTGCATTTCAATCTTCATCAATTGAAGCTCTGCATTTCATAATCTGGGAACAAAGAGGCCTGCATGCATCATTATGAATCATGAAAACCTGCATATTCTTGTTTACTGGAACAAGAAGCTCTACATTTCAGAGGCCTGCATACATCAAATCTGTAGAATCTGGAAATATCATTTTTAATCAAAGATTAAAAGCAAGAGAAGGGGTCGGTCTGTTTCCAGGTTTGTGATATGTTGGGTTGCAGGGAATTGTGACTCGGGTTGATCTCGGGATTTTTGGCAAATGACTCGAAGCTAGTAGGGGATTTACTCGAAGCAAAATTTATGGTGACTCGAGTACCTTTTAGTTTCAGGTTTAATAAAACAGAACTGTTCTGTTTTTTTTTAGAAAATTTAAAAGTTAAGTTTAAATTTAAATCTGGATTTTAGCTTAGGATTTAAATTTGAACCTAAGGATGAATTCAAACTTGTTTGAATTATTTTTCTGTAATAATTTAAATGCAGAATTTTAATTTGGTTTTAAAGAAAGAAAAAAAAAACAGAAACTATTTCCAGTTTATGAAGTTAGAATTAAAGTGTAAACTAAGTTGTGACTTAGAATTTTGAAAACTGAATTTTAGTTGAATTCAAATAGGTTTGAATTATGTTTTTGAAAATAGTTTAAATTCTGGGAAAAATTCAAAGTTTGATCTTTCTTGATAAAACAGAAAACTGTTTCTGTTTTAAATAAAAAAGGTAAGTTTAAATTTTTAAGTGGAGATTTAAAACTGAGATCAAGTATGAAATTTGAATATGAATTCAAATTTCAATTGTCTGAAATTTGAAACCCTATTGTGATTTTAAATTTAAATTTGATTTGAAAATCTCAAGTATAAATGCAAATGTGATTTGCAATTGAGCTAGAAAGTTAAGTATTTAAATTAGAAATTCAAAATGAATTCAAAACTGAGTTTTTAAATCTGGATTTAAATTTTTAAACTTCAGTTTTAAAATAAGGATTTGAATTTAAATTGCTTTTAAATGATTTACATTGAATTGAAAGTGTAAATTGTAGAAAGAGTTTAAAGAATTTAAAACTAAATGAGAATGGAAGTTATATTTCAAATTTTGAAATTTAAAGATGTTTTAAAATTGATTTGAATTTGATTTGAATTGAAATTTAAATTCTTTTCAACTTATTAATTATGTATATGTTTCTTGTAAACATATAAGATTAAGTTGTATTGTTTAAAATCTTATTTTAGATAAATTGAGTTTTGAAATTTAAAAGAATGTTAATTGGAATTTAAAGTAAAAATTTAAAAGCATTTTGTTTTTAAATGCATAATTTAAATAATAAATGTTTTATCTAAAGGATAAATAAAGATTAATGATTGGATTCATTAATTATTAAGGTAATTAAGATAAATATTAATTATTTAATTAATTAATAATGTGGATGTTTAATTAAATAATTAATGATGATTAGTTTAATTTGAGATTAATTAATTAGTTTAATTAATCTATAATTAAGGATGGTTAATTAAATTTTAATTTATGATTAAGATTTATTTAATCAAGTGATTAATGATTAATTAAGATTTTAATTAACACTTAGTTAATTAATAATTAGGATTAATTAAATAGTAATTAAATATTAATTACTTAATAACTAATGATGATTAATTTAAGTTAATCTCTTAATTAAGTAATTAAGAATGTTAATGAAGTCATTAACTCAAGATTAATTAACAATTAATTAATGTGATTAATTTTTGATAATTAATTAGATTAATTAATTAATAATCAATTGTTAGATTAAATTACTTAAGAGAGTAATTAGTGAATTAATTACTTAATGTAATTAATTAAGGTTAATATGATTTGTTTAGATTAATTAATTAAGTTTAATTGATTTAAACATTTGTTGAATTGTTGATAATTACTTATGTAATTAATGAATTTGTAATTACTTAAGGAAGTAATTAATTAATAATTATAGAATGTAATTAAGGATATTTATTTTAGAATTAATTTGGATTTAAATTACTTTGAAATTAATCAAAGGGATTAATTTAAATAATTAATTAAGAATAATTAATTTATGGGTTGAGCAATTAATGTAGTTAATTACTGAATGGTTATTAATCAAGGGTGATTAATATAAATGTAGGAGTTTAATATAATTAACTTGTGTAAATAATCTTATAAGCTAATTACTTATTGTAATTAGAGATGATTAATCAATAATGATTAATTGAAATAAATATTGAGATGGTTATTTATAAATTGATTGGAAATCAATTAATGGTTAAGTTAAGCAGAATTTTGATGATGAAGTAATTAATTTAATTCATTTTAAATTAATTAGAGATTGAGTAATTAATTTAATTCATTTTAAATTAATTATAGAAAGTGAGATCAGTAGATCATTTGCTTATGTTTGATGAATGGTATTGATTGTTTGGTATAGTTTGTAATCTCAGTTGTGAGACGAATGGTGTATGTGATATGGATGCATTGGTTGCTCTTGGATGATAATATAGATTATCTGTTTATGATATGATTATCTGTTGATAATGATAATATTGATTATCTGTTGTGTTGTGAATTATCTATCTGTATATATTTAGATAATGAATTGAAATGTTTTAAACTTAAAACAACTTGGACCCTAAAAGACACGCTTTGGTTTTCGATGAGACCGGGATCGGGTTTCCATATTTGGACATCCGAAAACCACATCGATTCCAAATAACGTTAGGTCGTTAATCCAAGTGGAGCGAGTGAAGACTCGAGGTGTAAGGGCTATACGTCAGTATAACTCTGTGGGTGATTCCGTAATGAGTTTGACGGAATAGATCTTATAGATTCGAGATGGTGAATCAGAGTGCAAGGGTTATTGTCGTTAACTCTGAGGGTGATTCCAAAACGAGTGTAACGAGATAATGCCTTCGGTTTCGTTCGAACCCGGAACGAACTTGTATGGATTGAATGCTTTCAGAACATCGTCAGGTGGACGATGAGCATTCTAAGTAATGTGTTCTATAAAGGTAAATCGTAACCTCAAGCCTCATCAACCGGGAATGGCTAAAACAGGGGAGGTGCAGCAAAGCTTCGTGGGTAGCCCCCACTTGAGAGTAAGATTTACCCCTGTCTAGAGGTCCCTTTATATTTCGGCTGTGTGGGACGGTTGATCATGACAACCGTCGGGGTTGTCTTATTTGGAACTGTTCAGTAAGGAACGGGTCCGGCTTTGTGTTGCAGGGGATGAAGGGAGTAATCCTCGGTACGGTGATCTAGGCCACGTACTGTGACGGGCGGTACCCCAGTAGCCCTGCCATTGATGGAATCCAAAATCCAATAAGTGCCGTACGTATTAGTTGTGCCCAACTATGTTGGAATGTGAGATGTAAGCATTTCAGCTATTTCTGTACTTTATTTGAAAACCCTAGACACTATTATAATATCATCTGATTTCCTATCAAATGTTTTGGTTAGCGTAAGGTAAAAACTTTTCCATGTTTATGTGTGGGAAGTCTTACGTGATACCTTTTCTTTTCAAAGGTTTTTGAAAGTTAAGCAACTTTAACCTGTTACTCACACCAGACCCATGTCTGACCCGGAGTTATTTCTGTTTTTCTTTAACTCTTGGGTACTCAAATTTTTATGAGTAGTCAAGGGAATTCAGGTTAGGATTCAGGATTAGCTTTGACGAATTGTGGAGGAGCATATGGAGCAGGAGACTTCTGCGCATAGTTATATATAGTTTTCCGCTGTGTTTTGTACCTCTGAGTGTTCTGTTTTGTATTGAGTTGTAATAACTAGACAGGTGTTTATAACTGTCTAGTATGTGTTGTATATGTCTGTGTACTCTGATAATTGATGTATACTATGTAATACTTTGTTATTAATATAATTTATTCGTTTCCGCTGTTGAGATTCTTGTGTTGTTTCTTTCTTCTCTTCTTTCTTTTCTTCTTCTATCCCTTTCTTTCTTAATTCATGACGCGATTTTCTGGGAGTGAAAGTCGGGTCCTGACATTTTGGTATCAGAGCATTAGGTTGAGTGAATACCTAGGCTCTGTAGTGGTGTCTATCTTGAGAGAGCGTATTTGTAATTTTTAATATATATATATATATATTTCTACCTATTTGTTGGATTACCTGTTCAGGTTTTTCCAATATAAGTCATAAAGGTAGATGAGGTAGAAGTGTGTGTAACACGACTACCATTGGTTAGAGTTTGATGGATGATGTTGGAAGTGTATTTGTCGAGACTGTAGACCTAATATCGTCTCGAGTGAGTTCTGTAGTGATGAAAGACTTCATCGATCTCTGAAGGTAACCTGTAAAGGTTCGGAGTTCATCTTAGAAGTGCAGAATTGAGTTTTGATCTGTCGGTTGAGCAGAAGCAAGCAAGTGATGGTATCTTGATATCTCAGGGATTAGTAGCTGCGTGATGAGATGCAGTGACTATGGATGTTTCCGAAGATGTTTTCTTTGGAACAAGAATAAGAAGTGAGTCTGCCAGGTGATGTGGCTGAGTTTGGCAGAGTATTCTGAGTTGGTAAGGAGTCTTCTGGCTGGGTAGTTTTTCTGAAGTGGAGTTCAGAAGCAGCAGAGTGGATCTTTTTCTCTGGTAAGTTGGCTAAGTCAGCATAAGTTGTTCTGTTTGGTTGAGAGAGAGCAGTTTTCTTTGGATTTAGGCTAAGTTGATCGCAAAAGTGACTTGCAATAGTATGTTCTCCTGTGTTTGTTGGAGATTGTCTGGATGTCTTCTGGAAGTCAGAGTTTGTCTGCATCTAGAGATCGAGTTTTCTTTCCAGGATTGGAGCTGGTGGTTCAGTTAGTAGATGGATGGTTCCTTGAGATAGAATTTGGTGAAGCAACTCAGGTTTGGGAGGAACATCTGAGTTTTTCTTTATGGATATATGGAACCATATTTCTGTGCTGGGTTGTCTGGTCTGTGCTTGTGCTGTTCGTCAGCATTTTCTTCTGTTTCGGATCAGAGTTGTGCAGCGGAAGCAGTTTGGGGATGGTTCTGTTTTCTTTTCCGGATAAGAAGAAGTTTGTTCTGTCTTCTGTTGTTGAGAAGCAGGGTTTGTGTTCTTGGTTTTTGAGTGATCTTGAGGAGATCATTGGATTGTTTTGATTCAGTCTGTTTCTTTTGGAATCAGCAAGAGTTGAGCTGATTAGGATGGATATTGGTAGCCCAGGATCGTCCGAAGAATTTTTATGGATAAGAGACAGAGAAATTTGGATTCTGGAATTGGAGATTTGATTTTGGTTAAGTTTTTCTCTGATTCAAGGAGCTATAAGTTTGGGAAGCTAGCTCCATAGTGTTTTGGTTTCTTCTGTGATTGGTAAGATCAGTGTTTGGTTTTCTGGAGTTGAATTGCCAGTTTGGATAACTGGGATTCAGGGTGTTTCACGTATCTCTGAGGGAGTTCGTGTTTGATATTTCTGGTTGTAGAACCAGCAGTTTAGGATGGTTTGTTTATTGTGTCAGACTCGTTTGTAGTCTGATATTCTGTATAGAATTGTTGCTAGGAGCTCTATAGCATAGTAGTATTGATTGATTGTATTCTATAGAACGAGTATCCCGATATATATATATATACCGGGGAAACTCGTGAATGTTTTATCCAAAATTCTTTTGGATGATTAGATTTGTTCTGATTGTGTGAATTGATTGCTTTGGTTGTTGGCATATGTTTAACATATGCTGTATTTTAAAATAAAATTTGTAAATAGATTATTAAATTGCCTTTTTTTTAAATTTCGGGGACGAAATTCTTTTAAGGGGGAAGGATTGTAATATCCCGGAATTTTGGACAATATAAATTTAATAATCTGGGTTTAAATTTATATTGAATTGATATTTTTGTTAATAAATTTGATATTGATTTAAATAATCTTCTTTATTTAATAATTTAATTTGTGAAATTATTTTTAATGAGTTAATAAATTGTTTTCTATTTAACTATGTATATGTATTTATATATTTTAAATAGACAAGTTGTTTTAGTTAAATTAGTATAGTATAATTTTAATATGTTTTGAAAATAGAAATGGTGATTTATTTTTAATTTGAGCTTTTCAAAAATATTTAATTAAAATACTATATGATTTTAAATATGGAATGAATGTTTTAATTAGTTTAAATTTCATTCTTATTTCAAGTTGTATATTAAAATATGTTAATACAAACTCTTTTATAAATTTGTTTTAAAAGTTTCTTTTTCAAAATGATTTAATTGTGTATTGTTTTTCTTTGTTCTTTAGAATTATTTATATTCATAATTATGTATATAAGAATTAATTAACAAGGCTTAATGCTTATTAACTTTAATTAAACATCAATTTAATTCATAAAGACAAGTGTTTGTAAATATTAAAGCTTAAAAGACAAGTGTCTCTATGTTTACAAGTGTCAATATTTCATTTTCATTTTTCTTTTAATTCATTGAAAACTGAATATACATTCATATAATTTTGTTCTTCATTCATATGCATTCTTTTCTCATTCCTTAAAAAGAAAACCAAAATTTCATTCTCAAACCATATACAAAATCTGCATGTCTCAAACCTGGAAAAAAAAAAACATTACATTCAACTCTTTTTCTCCAAAATATACAAACCTGCATCACATGAAAGCAAGAGAACCTGCATTTCAATCTTCATCAATTGAAGCTCTGCATTTCATAATCTGGGAACAAAGAGGCCTGCATGCATCATTATGAATCATGAAAACCTGCATATTCTTGTTTACTGGAACAAGAAGCTCTACATTTCAGAGGCCTGCATACATCAAATCTGTAGAATCTGGAAATATCATTTTTAATCAAAGATTAAAAGCAAGAGAAGGGGTCGGTCTGTTTCCAGGTTTGTGATATGTTGGGTTGCAGGGAATTGTGACTCGGGTTGATCTCGGGATTTTTGGCAAATGACTCGAAGCTAGTAGGGGATTTACTCGAAGCAAAATTTATGGTGACTCGAGTACCTTTTAGTTTCAGGTTTAATAAAACAGAACTGTTCTGTTTTTTTTTAGAAAATTTAAAAGTTAAGTTTAAATTTAAATCTGGATTTTAGCTTAGGATTTAAATTTGAACCTAAGGATGAATTCAAACTTGTTTGAATTATTTTTCTGTAATAATTTAAATGCAGAATTTTAATTTGGTTTTAAAGAAAGAAAAAAAAAACAGAAACTATTTCCAGTTTATGAAGTTAGAATTAAAGTGTAAACTAAGTTGTGACTTAGAATTTTGAAAACTGAATTTTAGTTGAATTCAAATAGGTTTGAATTATGTTTTTGAAAATAGTTTAAATTCTGGGAAAAATTCAAAGTTTGATCTTTCTTGATAAAACAGAAAACTGTTTCTGTTTTAAATAAAAAAGGTAAGTTTAAATTTTTAAGTGGAGATTTAAAACTGAGATCAAGTTTGAAATTTGAATATGAATTCAAATTTCAATTGTCTGAAATTTGAAACCCTATTGTGATTTTAAATTTAAATTTGATTTGAAAATCTCAAGTATAAATGCAAATGTGATTTGCAATTGAGCTAGAAAGTTAAGTATTTAAATTAGAAATTCAAAATGAATTCAAAACTGAGTTTTTAAATCTGGATTTAAATTTTTAAACTTCAGTTTTAAAATAAGGATTTGAATTTCAATTGCTTTTAAATGATTTACATTGAATTGAAAGTGTAAATTGTAGAAAGAGTTTAAAGAATTTAAAACTAAATGAGAATGGAAGTTATATTTCAAATTTTGAAATTTAAAGATGTTTTAAAATTGATTTGAATTTGATTTGAATTGAAATTTAAATTCTTTTCAACTTATTAATTATGTATATGTTTCTTGTAAACATATAAGATTAAGTTGTATTGTTTAAAATCTTATTTTAGATAAATTGAGTTTTGAAATTTAAAAGAATGTTAATTGGAATTTAAAGTAAAAATTTAAAAGCATTTTGTTTTTAAATGCATAATTTAAATAATAAATGTTTTATCTAAAGGATAAATAAAGATTAATGATTGGATTCATTAATTATTAAGGTAATTAAGATAAATATTAATTATTTAATTAATTAATAATGTGGATGTTTAATTAAATAATTAATGATGATTAGTTTAATTTGAGATTAATTAATTAGTTTAATTAATCTATAATTAAGGATGGTTAATTAAATTTTAATTTATGATTAAGATTTATTTAATCAAGTGATTAATGATTAATTAAGATTTTAATTAACACTTAGTTAATTAATAATTAGGATTAATTAAATAGTAATTAAATATTAATTACTTAATAACTAATGATGATTAATTTAAGTTAATCTCTTAATTAAGTAATTAAGAATGTTAATGAAGTCATTAACTCAAGATTAATTAACAATTAATTAATGTGATTAATTTTTGATAATTAATTAGATTAATTAATTAATAATCAATTGTTAGATTAAATTACTTAAGAGAGTAATTAGTGAATTAATTACTTAATGTAATTAATTAAGGTTAATATGATTTGTTTAGATTAATTAATTAAGTTTAATTGATTTAAACATTTGTTGAATTGTTGATAATTACTTATGTAATTAATGAATTTGTAATTACTTAAGGAAGTAATTAATTAATAATTATAGAATGTAATTAAGGATATTTATTTTAGAATTAATTTGGATTTAAATTACTTTGAAATTAATCAAAGGGATTAATTTAAATAATTAATTAAGAATAATTAATTTATGGGTTGAGCAATTAATGTAGTTAATTACTGAATGGTTATTAATCAAGGGTGATTAATATAAATGTAGGAGTTTAATATAATTAACTTGTGTAAATAATCTTATAAGCTAATTACTTATTGCAATTAGAGATGATTAATCAATAATGATTAATTGAAATAAATATTGAGATGGTTATTTATAAATTGATTGGAAATCAATTAATGGTTAAGTTAAGCAGAATTTTGATGATGAAGTAATTAATTTAATTCATTTTAAATTAATTAGAGATTGAGTAATTAATTTAATTCATTTTAAATTAATTATAGAAAGTGAGATCAGTAGATCATTTGCTTATGTTTGATGAATGGTATTGATTGTTTGGTATAGTTTGTAATCTCAGTTGTGAGACGAATGGTGTATGTGATATGGATGCATTGGTTGCTCTTGGATGATAATATAGATTATCTGTTTATGATATGATTATCTGTTGATAATGATAATATTGATTATCTGTTGTGTTGTGAATTATCTATCTGTATATATTTAGATAATGAATTGAAATGTTTTAAACTTAAAACAACTTGGACCCTAAAAGACACGCTTTGGTTTTCGATGAGACCGGGATCGGGTTTCCATATTTGGACATCCGAAAACCACATCGATTCCAAATAACGTTAGGTCGTTAATCCAAGTGGAGCGAGTGAAGACTCGAGGTGTAAGGGCTATACGTCAGTATAACTCTGTGGGTGATTCCGTAATGAGTTTGACGGAATAGATCTTATAGATTCGAGATGGTGAATCAGAGTGCAAGGGTTATTGTCGTTAACTCTGAGGGTGATTCCAAAACGAGTGTAACGAGATAATGCCTTCGGTTTCGTTCGAACCCGGAACGAACTTGTATGGATTGAATGCTTTCAGAACATCGTCAGGTGGACGATGAGCATTCTAAGTAATGTGTTCTATAAAGGTAAATCGTAACCTCAAGCCTCATCAACCGGGAATGGCTAAAACAGGGGAGGTGCAGCAAAGCTTCGTGGGTAGCCCCCACTTGAGAGTAAGATTTACCCCTGTCTAGAGGTCCCTTTATATTTCGGCTGTGTGGGACGGTTGATCATGACAACCGTCGGGGTTGTCTTATTTGGAACTGTTCAGTAAGGAACGGGTCCGGCTTTGTGTTGCAGGGGATGAAGGGAGTAATCCTCGGTACGGTGATCTAGGCCACGTACTGTGACGGGCGGTACCCCAGTAGCCCTGCCATTGATGGAATCCAAAATCCAATAAGTGCCGTACGTATTAGTTGTGCCCAACTATGTTGGAATGTGAGATGTAAGCATTTCAGCTATTTCTGTACTTTATTTGAAAACCCTAGACACTATTATAATATCATCTGATTTCCTATCAAATGTTTTGGTTAGCGTAAGGTAAAAACTTTTCCATGTTTATGTGTGGGAAGTCTTACGTGATACCTTTTCTTTTCAAAGGTTTTTGAAAGTCAAGCAACTTTAACCTGTTACTCACACCAGACCCATGTCTGACCCGGAGTTATTTCTGTTTTTCTTTAACTCTTGGGTACTCAAATTTTTATGAGTAGTCAAGGGAATTCAGGTTAGGATTCAGGATTAGCTTTGACGAATTGTGGAGGAGCATATGGAGCAGGAGACTTCTGCGCATAGTTATATATAGTTTTCCGCTGTGTTTTGTACCTCTGAGTGTTCTGTTTTGTATTGAGTTGTAATAACTAGACAGGTGTTTATAACTGTCTAGTATGTGTTGTATATGTCTGTGTACTCTGATAATTGATGTATACTATGTAATACTTTGTTATTAATATAATTTATTCGTTTCCGCTGTTGAGATTCTTGTGTTGTTTCTTTCTTCTCTTCTTTCTTTTCTTCTTCTATCCCTTTCTTTCTTAATTCATGACGCGATTTTCTGGGAGTGAAAGTCGGGTCCTGACATTTTGGTATCAGAGCATTAGGTTGAGTGAATACCTAGGCTCTGTAGCGGTCAAAGCCGTAAAACTCACCGTGGCCTTCGTTTTGACAGGTTATGGCTCCCGTAACTCTAAACGAGCCAGAAGTTATGGCCGTCCGAATAATCGATATTTACAGGGTGCAACATCCGCGGTGCAAGGTGGAACATCCATCCGAAATGGCGAAACAGTGCCGTACGACTTTTAGAAATGCATGCATGGATTTGAAACGGAACATTACCATGGCGCACCACTCTTCAACGATGGTAAATCGAAGACGAGCCACGGTAATCCCGTTTTACCGTAAAAATCCGGTGTCGAAAAACGAAGGGTAAAAAACTTACGAGACCCGATTGAGATTCGGGTTGTCCTTTTCGGGCATTAATCTATCCGTTGACGGCTGAGAGCGGTCAAAGCCGTAGAACTCACCGTGGCCTTCGTTTTGACAGGTTATGGCTCCCGTAACTCTAAACGAGCCAGAAGTTATGGCCGTCCGAATAGTCGATATCTACAGGGTGCAACATCCGCGGTGCAAGGTACAACATCCGTCCGAAATGGAAAAACTGTGCCGTACGACTTTTAGAAATGCGTGCATGGATTTGAAATGGAACAGTACCATGGTGCACCACTCTCCAGCGATGGTAAATCGAAGACAATCTACGGTAATCCCGTTTTACCGTTAAAATCCGGTGTCGAAAAAACGAAGAGTAAAAAACTTACGAGACCCGATTGAGATTCGGCTTGTCCTTTTTGGGCATTAATCTATCCGTTGACGGCTGAAAGCTTCAAAGCCGTAGAACTCACCGTGGCCTTCGTTTTGACAGGTTATGGCTCCCGTAACTCTAAACGAGCCAGAAGTTATGGCCGTCCGAATAATCGATATCTACAAGGTGCAACATCCGCGGTGCGAGGTGCAACATCCGTCCGAAATGGCGAAACAGTGCCGTACGACTTTTAGAAATGCATGCATGGAGTTGAAACGGAACAGTACCATGGTGCACCACTCTCCAGCGACGGTAAATCGAAGACGAGCCACGGTAATCCCGTTTTACCGTTAAAATCCGGTGTCGAAAAAACGAAGGGTTAAAAACTTACGAGAACCGATTGAGATTCGGGTTGTCCTTTTCGGGCATTAATCTATCCGTTGACGGCTGAAAGCTGTCAAAACCGTAGAATTCACCGTGGCCTTCGTTTTGACTGGTTATGGCTCCCGTAACTCTAAACGAGCCAAAAGTTATGGCCGTCCGAATAATCGATATCTACAGGGTGCAACGTCCGCGGTGCAAGGTGCAACATCCGTCCAAAATGGCGAAACAGTGCCGTATGACTTTTAGAAATGCGTGCATGAATTTGAAACGGAACAGTACCATGGTGCACCACTCTCCAGCGATGGTAAATCGAAGACGAGCCACGGTAATCCTGTTTTACCGTTAAAATCCGGAGGCGAAAAAACGATAGGTAAAAAACTTACGAGACCCGATTGAGATTCGGGTTGTCCTTTTTGGGCTTTAATCTATTAGTTGACGATTAAAAGCAGTCGAAGCCGTAGAACTCACCGTGGCCTTCGTTTTGACAGGTTATGGATCCCGTAAATCTAAATGAGCCAGAAGTTATGACCGTCCGAATAATCGATATCTACAGGGTGCAACATCCGCGGTGCAAGGTGCAACATCCGTCCGAAACGGTGAAACAGTGCCGTACGACTTTTAGAAATGCGTGCATGGATTTGAAACGGAACAGTACCATGGTGCACCACTCTCCAGTGATGGTAAATCGAAGACGAGGCACGGTAATCCCGTTTTACCGTAAAAATCCGCCGTCGAAAAAACGAAGGGAAAAAAACTTACGAGACCCGATTGAGATTCGGGTTGTCGTTTTTGGGCATTAATCTATCCGTTGACGGCTGAAAGCGGTCAAAGTCGTAAAACTCACCGTGGCCTTCGTTTTGACAGGTTATGGCTCCCGTAACTGTAAACGAGCCAGAAGTTATGGCCGTCCGAATAATCGATATCTATAGGGTGCAACATCCGCGGTGCAAGGTGCAACATCCGTCCGAAATGGCAAAACAATGCCGTACGACTTTTAGAAATGCATGCATGAATTTGAAACGAAATATTACCATGGTGCACCACTCTCCAGCGATGGTAAATCGAAGCCGAGCCACGGTAATCCCGTTTTACCGTAAAAATCCGGTGTCGAAAAAACGAAGGGTAAAAAACTTACGAGACCCGATCGAGATTCGGGTTGTCCTTTTCGGGCATTAATCTATCCGTTGACAGATGAAAGCGGTCAAAGCCGTAGAACTCACAGTGGCCTTCGTTTTGATAGGTTATGGCTCCCGTAACTCTAAACGAGCCAGAAGTTATGGCCGTCCGAATAATCGATATCTACAGGGTGCAACATCCGCGGTGCAAGGTGCAACATCCGTCCGAAATGGCGAAATTGTGCCGTACGAATTTTAGAAATGCGTGCATGGATTTGAAATGGATTAGTATCATGGTGCACCACTCTCCAGCGATGGTAAATCGAAGACGAGCCACGGTAATCCCGTTTTACCGTTAAAATCCGGTGTCGAAAAACGAAGGGTAAAAAACTAACGAGACCCGATTAAGATTCGGGTTGTCCTTTTTGGGCATTAATCTATCCGTTGACGTCTGAAAGCTTCAAACCGTAGAACTCACCGTGGCCTTCGTTTTGACAGGTTATGGCTCCCGTAACTCTAAACGAGCCAGAAGTTATGACCGTCCGAATAATCGATATCTACAGGGTGCAACATCCGCGGTGCAAGGTGCAACATCCGTCCGAAATGGCGAAACAGTGTCGTACGGCTTTTAGAAATGCGTGCATGGATTTGAAATGGAACAGTACCATGGTGCACCACTCTCCAGCGATGGTAAATCGAAGACGAGGCACGGTAATCCCTTTTTACCGTTAAAATCCGGTGTCGAAAAAACGAAGGGTAAAAAACTTACGAGACCCGATTGAGATTCGGGTTGTCCTTGTTGGGCATTAATCTATCCGTTGACGGCTGAAAGCGGTCAAAGCGGTAAAACTCACCGTGGCCTTCGTTTTGACAGGTTATGGCTCCCGTAACTCTAAACGAGCCAGAAGTTATGGTCCTCCGAATAATCGATATCTACAAGGTGCAACATCCGCGGTGCAAGGTGCAACGTCCGTCCGAAATGGCGAAACAAGGCCTTACGACTTTTAGAAATGCATGCATGGATTTGAAACAGAACAGTACCATGGTGCACTCTCCAGCGATGGTAAATCGAAGACGAGCCACGGTAATCCCGTTTTACCGTTAAAATCCGGCGTCAAAAAAACGAAGGGTAAAAATCTTACGAGACCCGATTGAGATTCGGGTTGTCCTTTTCGGCCATTAATCTATCCGTTGACGGTTGAAAGCTGTCAAAACGTAGAACTCACCGTGGCCTTCGTTTTGACAGGTTATGGCTCTCGTATCTCTAAACGAGCCAGAAGTTATGGCCGTCCGAATAATCGATATCTACAGGGTGCAACGTCCGCGGTGCAAGGTGCAACATTCGTCCGAAATGGCAAAACAGTGCCGTACGACTTTTAGAAATGCGTGCATTGATTTGAAATGGAACAGGACCATGGTGCACCACTCTCCAGCGATGGTAAATCGAATACGAGCCACGGTAATCCCGTTTTACCATTAAAATCCATCGTCGAAAAAACGATGGGTAAAATACTTACGAGATCCGACTGAGATTCGGGTTGTCCTTTTTGGGCATTAATCTATCCGTTGACGGCTGAAAGCTGTCAAAGCCGTAGAAATCACCATGGCCTTCGTTTTGACAGATTATGGCTCCCGTAACTCTAAACGAGCCAGAAGTTATGGCCGTCCGAATAATCGATATCTACAGGGTGCAACATCCGCGGTGCAAGGCGCAACATCCGCGTTGCAAGGTGCAACATCCGTCCGAAATGGCGAAACACTGCCGTACGACTTTTAGAAATGCGTGCATGGATTTGAAACGGAACAGTACCATGGTGCACCATTCTCCAGCGATGGTAAATCGAAGACGAGGCACGGTAATCCCGTTACCGAAAAAATCCGGTGTCGAAAAAACGAAGGGTAAAAAACTTACGAGGCCCGATTGAGATTCGAGTTGTCCTTTTTGTGCATTAATCTATCCGTTGATGGCTGAAAGCGGTCAAAGCCGTAAAACTCACCGTGGCCTTCGTTTTGACAGGTTATGGATCCCGTAACTCTAAACGAGCCAGAAGTTATGGCCGTCCAAATAATCGATATCTACAGGGTGCAACAACCGCGGTGCAAGGTGCAACATCCGTCCGAAATGGCGAAACAGTGTCGTACGACTTTTAGAAATGCATGCATGAATTTGAAACGGAACAGTACCATGGGGCACCACTCTTCAGCGATGGTAAATCGAAGACGAGCCACGATTATCCCGTTTTACCGTTAAAATCCGGTGTCGAAAAAACGAAGGGTAAAAAACTTACGAGAACCGATTGAGATTCGGGTTGTCCTTTTCGGGCATTAATCTATCCGTTGACGGCTAAAAGCTGTCAAAGCCGTAGAACTCACCACGACCTTCGTTTTGACAGGTTATGGCTCCCGTAACTCTAAACGAGCCAGAAGTTATGGCCGTCCGAATAATCGATATCTACAGGGTGCAACGTCCACGGTGCAAGGTGCAACATCCGTCCGAAATGGCGAAACAGTGCCGTATGACGTTTAGAAATGCGTGCATGGATTTGAAACGGAACAGTACCATGGTGCACCACTCTCCAGCGATGGTAAATCGAAGACGAGCCATGGTAATCCCGTTTTACCTTTAAAATCCGGCGGCGAAAAAACGATGGGTAAAAAACTTACGAGACCCGATTGAGATTCGGGTTGTCCTTTTTGGGCATTAATCTATCAGTTGACGGATAAAAGCTGTCAAAGCCGTAGAACTCACCGTGGCCTTCGTTTTGACAGGTTATGGCTCCTGTAAATCTAAACGAGCCAGAAGTTATGACTGTCCGAATAATCGATATCTACAGGGTGCAACATCCGCGGTGCAAGGTGAAACATCCGTCCGAAATGGCGAAACTGTGCCTTACGACTTTTAGAAATGCGTGCATGGATTTGAAACGGAACAGTACCATGGTGCACCACTCTCCAGCGATGGTAAATCGAAGACGAGCCACGGTAATCCCGTTTTACCGTTAAAATCCAGTGTCAAAAAAACGAAGGGTAAAAAACTTACGAGACCCGATTGAGATTCGGGTTGTCCTTTTCGGGCATTAATCTATCCGTTGATGGATGAAAGCTGTCAAAGCCATAGAAATCACCATGGTCTTTGTTTTGACAGGTTATGGCTCCCGTAACTCTAAACGAGCCAGAAGTTATGACCGTCCGAATAATCGATATCTACAGGGTGCAACATCCGCGGTGCAAGATGCAACATCCGTCCGAAAAGCGAAACAGTGCCGTACGACTTTTAGAAATGCGTGCATGGCTTTGAAATAGAATAGTACCATGGTGCACCACTCTCCAGCGATGGTAAATCGAAGACGAGGCACGGTAATCCCGTTTTACCGTAAAAATCCGGTGTCGAAAAAAGGATGGGTAAAAAACTTACGAGACTCGATTGAGATTCAGGTTGTTCTTTTTGGGCATTAATCTATCCATTGATGGGTGAAAGCAGTCAAAGCCGTAGAACTCACCATGGCCTTCGTTTTGACAAGTTATGGCTCCCGTAACTCTAAACGAGCCAGAAGTTATGGCCGTTCGAATAATCGATATCTACAGGGTGCAACATCCGCGGTGCAAGGTGCAACATCCATCCGAAATGGTGAAACAGTGCCGTACGACTTTTATAAACGCATGCATGGATTTGAAACGGAATAGTACCATGGTGCACCACTCTCCAGCGATGGTAAATCGAAGACGAGCCACGGTAATCCCGTTTTACCGTAAAAATCCGGTGTCGAAAAAACGAAGGGTAAAAAACTTACTAGACACGATTGAATTCGGGTTGCCCATTTTGGGCATTATTCTATCCGTTTACGGCTGAAAGTGGTCAAAGCTGTAAAACTCACCGTGGCCTTCGTTTTCACCGGTTATGACTCCCGTAACTCTGAACGAGCCAGAATTTATGGCTGTCCGAATAATCAACATCTACAGGGTGCAACATCTGTGGTGCAAGGTGCAACATCCGTCCGAAATGGCGAAAAAGTGCCGTACGACTTTTAGAAATGCATGCACGGATTTGACACGGAATTGTACCATGGTGCACCACTCTCCAGCGATGGTAAATCGAAGGCGAGCCACGGTAATCCCGTTTTACCGTAAAAATCCGGTGTCGAAAAAACGAAGGGTAAAAAACTTACAAGACCCGATTGAGATTCGGGTTGTCCTTTTCGGGCATTAATCTATCCGTTGACGGCTGAAAGCTGTCAAAACCGAAGAACTCACCGAGGCATTCGTTTCGACAGGTTATGGCTCCCGTAACTCTAAACGATCCAGAAGTTATGGCCGTCCGAATAATTGATATCTACAGGGCGCAACATCCGCGGTGCAAGGTGCAATATCCGTCCGAAATGGCGAAACAGTGCCGTAAGACTTTTTGAAATGCGTGCATGGATTTGAAATGGAACAGTACCATGGTGCACCACTCTCCAGCGATGGTAAATCGAAGACGAGCCAATGTAATCCCGTTTCACCGTTAAAATCCGGCGTCGAAAAAATGTTCGGTAAAAAACTTACGAGACCCGATTGAGATTCGGGTTGTCCTTTTTGGGCATTAATCTATCCGTTGACGGCTGAAAGCTGTCAAAGCCGTAGAACTCACCGCGGCCTTCGTTTTGACAGGTTATGGCTCCCGTAACTCTAAACGAGCCAGAAGTAATGACCATCCGAATAATCGATATCTACAGGGTGCAACATCCGCGGTGCAAGGTGCAACATCCGTCCGAAATGGCGAAACAGTGCCGTACGACTTTTAGAAATGCGTGCATGGATTGAAAACGGAACAGTACCATGGTGCACCACTCTCCAGCGATGGTAAATCGAAGACGAGGCACGGTAATCCCGTTTTACCGTAAAAATCCGGTGTCGAAAAAACGAAGGGTAAAAAACTTACGAGACCCGAATTAGATTCGGGTTGTCCTTTTTGGGCATTAATCTATCCGTTGACGGCTGAAAGAGGTCAAACCCGTAGAACTCACCATGGCCTTCGTTTTGACAGGTTATGGCTCCCGTAACTCTAAACGAGCCAGAAGTTATGGCCGTCCGAATAATCGTTATCTACAGGGTGCAACATCCGCGGTGCAAGGTGCAACATCCGTCCGAAATGGCGAAACAGTGGCGTAAAGACTTTTAGAAATGCGTGCATGGATTTGAAACGGAACAGTACCGTGGTGCACCACTCTCCAGCGATGGTAAATCGAAGACGAGGCACGGTAATCCCGTTTTACTTTGAAAATCCGGTGTCGAGAAAAGGAAGGGTAAAAAACTTACAAGACCCGATTGAGATTCGGGTTGTCCTTTTCGGGCATTAATCTATCCGTTGACGAATAAAAGCTGTCGAAGCCGTAGAACTCACCGTGGCCTTTGTTTTGACAGGTTACGGCTCCCGTACCTCTAAACGAGCCAGAAGTTATGGCCGTCCGAATAATCGATATCTACATGGTGCAACATCCGCGGTGCAAGGATCAACATCCGTCCGAAATTGCGAAACAGTGGCGTACGAATTTTAGAAATGTGTGCATGGATTTGAAACGGAACAGTTCATGTTGCACCACTCTCCAGCGATGGTAAATTGAAGACGTGGCACGGTAATCCCGTTTTACCGTAAAATCCGGTGTCGAAAAAACGAGGGGTAAAAGACTTACGAGACCGATTGAGATTCGGGTTGTCCTTTTCTGGCATTAATCTATCCGTTGATGGCTGAAAGCTGTCATAGCCGTAGAACTCACCGTGGCCTTCGTTTTTACAGGTTATGGGTTCCGTAACTCTAAACGAGCCAGAAGTTATGGCCGTCCGAATAATCGATATGTACAGGGTGCAACATCCACGGGGTAAGGTGCAACATCCGTCCGAAATGGCGAAACAGTGTCGTACGACTTTTAGAAATGCGTGCATGGATTTGAAACAGAACAGTTCCATGGTGTACCACTCTCCAGCGATGGTAAATCGAAGACGAGCCACGGTAATTCAGTTTTACCGTTAAAATCCGGTGTCGAAAAAACAAAGGGTAAAAAACTTACGCGACCGGATTGAGATTCCGGTTGTCCTTTTCGGGCATTAATCTATCCGTTGACGGCTGGAAGCGGTCGAAGCCGTAAAACTCACCGTGGTCTTCGTTTTGACCGGTTATGGCTCCCGTAACTCTAAATGAGCCAGAAGTTATGGCCGTCCGAATAATCGATATGTACAGGGTGCAACATCCGCGGGGTATGGTGCAACATCCGTCCGAAATGGCGAAACAGTGTCGTACGACTTTTAGAAATGCGTGCATGGATTTGAAACGGAATAGTACCATGGTGCACCACTCTCCAGCGATGGTAAATCGAAGACGAGGCACGGTAATCCCATTTTACCGTAAAAATCCGGTGTCGAAAAAACGAAGGGTAAAAAACTTACGAGACCCGAATGAGATTCGGGTTGTCCTTTTCGGGCATTAATCTATCCGTTGACGGCTGAAAACTGTCAAAACTGTAGAACTCACCGTGGCCTTCGTTTTGACAGGTTATGCATCCCGTAAATCTAAACGAGCCAGAAGTTATGGCTGTCCGAATAATCGATATATACAGGGTGCAACATCCGCGGTGCAAGGTGCAACATCCATTCGAAATGGCGAAACAGTGCCGTACAACTTTTAGAAATGCGTGCATGGATTTGAAACGGAAAGGTACCATGGTGCACCACTCTCCAGCGATGGTAAATCGAAGACGAGCCACGGTAATCCCGTTTTACCGTAAAAATCCGGTGTCGAAAAAACGAAGGGTAAAAAACTTACGAACCCCGATTGAGATTCGGGTTGTCCTTTTCGGGCATTAATCTATCCGTTGACGGCAGAAAGATGTCAAAGCCGTAGAACTCATCGTGGCCTTCGTTTTGACAGGTTATGGCTCCCGTAACTCTAAGCGAGCCAGAAGTTATGGCCGTCCGAATAATCGATATGTATAGGGTGCAACATCCGCGGGGTAAGGTGCAACATCCGTCCGAAATGGCGGAACAGTGTCGTACGACTTTTAGAAATGCGTGCATGGATTTGAAACGGAACAGTACCGTGTGCACCACTCTCCAGCGATGGTAAATCGAAGACGAGCCACGATAATCCTGTTTTACCATTAAAATCCGGTGTCGAAAAAACGAAGGGTAAAAAACTTACGAGACCTGATTGAGATTCGGGTTGTCCTTTTCGGGCATTAATCTATCCGTTGACGGCTGAAAGCTGTCAAAGCCGTAGAACTCACCGTGGCCTTCGTTTTGACAGATTATGGCTCCCGTAACTCTAAACGAGCCAGAAGTTATGGCCATCCGAATAATCGACACCTACAGGGTGCAACATCCGTCCGAAATGGCGAAACAGTGCCGTACGACTTTTAGAAATGCGTGCATGGATTTGAAACGGAACAGTACCATGGTGCACCACTCTCCAACAATGGTAAATCGAAGGCGAGGCACAGTAATCCCGTTTTACCGTAAAAATCCGGTGTCGAAAAAACGAAGGGTAAAAAACTTACGAACCCCGATTGAGATTCGGGTTGTCTTTTTCAGGCATTAATCTATTCGTTGACGGCTGAAAGCTGTCAAAGCCGTAGAACTCACCGTGGCCTTCGTTTTGACAGGTTATGGCTCCTGTAACTCTAAACGAGCCAGAAGTTATGGCCGTCCGAATAATCGATATCTACAGGGTGCAACATCCGCGGTGCAAGGTGCAACATCCGTCCGAAATGGCGAAATTGTGCCGTAGACTTTTAGAAATGCGTGCATGGATTTGAAAATGAACAACACCATGGTGCACCACTCTCCAGCGATGGTAAATCGAAGATGAGGCACGGTAATCCCGTTTTACCGTAAAAATCCGGTGTCGAAAAAACGAAGGGTAAAAAACTTACGAGACCCGATTGAGATTCGGGTTGTCCTTTTTGGGCATTAATCTATCTGTTGACGGCTGAAAGCGGTCAAAGCCGTAGAACTCACCGTGGCCTTCGTTTTGACAGGTCATGGCTCCCGTAACTCTAAACGAGCCAGAAGTTATGGCCATCCGAATAATCGATATCTACAGGGTGCAAACTCCGCGGTGCAAGGTGCAACATCCGTCCGAAATGGCGAAACAGTGCCGTACGACTTTTAGAAATGCGTGCATGGATTTGAAATGGAGCAACACCATGGTGCACCACTCTCCAGCGATGGTAAATCGAAGGCGAGGCACAGTAATCCCGTTTTACTGTAAAAATCCGGTGTCGAAAAAATGAAGGGTAATAAACTTACAAACCCCGATTGAGATCCGGGTTGTCCTTTTCGGGCATTAATCTATCCGTTGACAGCTGAAAGCTGTCATAGCTGTAGAACTCACCGTGGCCTTCGTTTTGACAGGTTATGGCTCCCGTAACTCTAAACGAGCCAGAAGTTATGGCCGTCCGAATAATCGATATCTACAGGGTGCAACATCCGCGGTGCAAGGTGCAACATCCGTCCGAAATGGCGAAACAGTGCCGTACGACTTTTAGAAATGCGTGCATGGATTTGAAGGGGAACAGTACCATGGTGCACCATTCTCCAGCGATGGTAAATCGAAGATGAGGCACGGTAATCCCGTTTTACTGTAAAAATCCGGTGTCGAAAAAACGAAGGGCAAAGATCTTACGTGACCCGATTGAGATTCGGGTTGTCCTTTTCGGGCATTAATCTATCCATTGACGGCTGAAAGCTATCAAAACCGTAGAACTCACCATGGCCTTCGTTTTGACAGGTTATGGCTCCCGTAAGTCTAAACGAGCCAGAAGTTATGGCCGTCCGAATAGTCGATATCTACAGGGTGCAACATCCGCGGTGCAAGGTGCAACATCCGTCCGAAATGGCGTAAAAGTGTCGTACGAATTTTAGAAATGCATGCATGGATTTGAAACGGAACAATACCATGGTGCACCACTCTCCAGCGATGGTAAATCGAAGACGAGCCACGGTAATCCCGTTTTACCGTTAAAATCCGGTGTCGAAAAAACGAAGGGTAAAAAACTTACGAGACCCGATTGAGATTCGGGATGTCCTTTTCGGGCATTAATCTATCCGTTGACGGATGAAAGCTGTCAAAGCCGTAGAACTCACCGTGGCCTTCGTTTTGACAGGTTATGGCTCCCGTAACTCTAAACGAGCCAGAAGTTATGGCCGTCCGAATAATCGATATCTACAGGGTGCAACGTCCGCGGTGCAAGGTGCAACATCCGTCCGAAATGGAAAAACAGTGTCGTACGACTTTTAGAAATGCATGCATGGATTTGAAACGGAACAGTACCATGGTGCACCACTCTCCAGCGATGGTAAATCGAAGACGAGCCACAGTAATCCCGTTTTATCGTTAAAATCCGGCGTCGAAAAAACGATGGGTAAAAAACTAACAAGACCAGATTGAGATTCGGGTTGTCCTTTTTGGGCATTAATCTATCCGTTGACGGCTAAAAGCTGTCAACGCCGTAGAACTCACCGTGTCCTTTGTTTTGACAGGTTATGGTTCCCGTAACTCTAAACGAGCCAGAATTTATGACCGTCCGAATAATCGATATCTACAGGGTGCAACATCCGCGGTGCAAGGTGCAACATCCGTCCGAAACGGCGAAACAGTGTCGTACGACTTTTAGAAATGCGTGCATGGATTTGAAACGGAATAGTACCATGGTGCACCACTCTCCAGCGATGTGAAATCGAAGACAAGGCACGATAATCCCGTTTTACCGTAAAAATCCGGTGTCGAAAAAACGAAGGGTAAAAAACTTACGAGGCCCGATGTAGATTCGGGTTGTCCTTTTTGGGCATTAATCTATCCGTTGACGGCTGAAAGCGGTCAAAGCCGTAAAACTCACCATGGCCTTCGTTTTGACAGGTTTTGGCTCCCGTAGCTCTAAACGAGCCAGAAGTTATGGCAGTCCGAATAATCGATATCTATAGGGTGCAACATCCGCGGTGCAAGGTGCAACATCTGTCCGAAATGGCGAAACAGTGCGGTACGACTTTTAGAAATGCATGCATGGATTTGAAACGGAACAGTACCATGGTGCGCCACTCTCCAGCGATGGTCAATCGAAGACGAGCCACGGTAATCACGTTTTACAGTAAAAATCCGGTGTCGAAAAAACGAAGGGTAAAAAACTTAGGAGACCCGATTGAGATTCGGGTTGTCCTTTTCGGGCATTAATCTATCCGTTGATAGCTGAAAGTGGTCAAAGCCGTAGAACTCACCGTGGCCTTCGTTTTGACAGGTTATGGCTCCCGTAACTCAAAACGAGCCAGAAGTTATGGCCGTCCGAATAATCGATATCTACAGGGTGCAACATCCGCGGTGCAAGGTGCAACATCCGTCCAAAATGGCGAAATTGTGCCGTACGACTTTTAGAAATGCGTGCATGGATTTGAAATGGAACAGTACCACGGTGCACCACTCTCCAGCGATGGTCAATCGAAGACGAGCCACGGTAATCACGTTTTACCGTAAAACTCCGGTGTCGAAAAAACGAAGGGTAAAAAACTTACGAGACCCGATTGAGATTCGGGTTGTCCTTTTCGGGCATTAATCTATCCGTTGATAGCTGAAAGTGGTCAAAGCCGTAGAACTCACCGTGGCCTTCGTTTTGACAGGTTATGGCACCCGTAACTCTAAACGAGCCAGAAGTTATGACCGTCCGAATAATCGATATCTACAGGGCGCAACATCCACGGTGCAAGGTGCAACATCTGTCCGAAATGGCGAAACAGTGCCGTACGACTTTTAGAAATGCGTGCATGGATTTGAAACGAAACAGTACCATGGTGCACCACTCTCCAGCGATGGTAAATCGAAGACGAGGCACGGTAATCCCGTTTTACCGTAAAAATCCGGTGTCGAAAGAACGAAGGGTAAAAAACTTACGAGGCCCGATTGAGATTCGGGTTGTCCTTTTTGGGCATTAATCTATCCGTTGACGGCTGAAAGCGGTCAAAGCCGTAAAACTCACCGTGGCCTTCGTTTTGACAGGTTATGGCTCCCGTAAGTCTAAACGAGCCAGAAGTTATGGCCGTCCGAACAGTCGATGTCCACAGGGTGCAACATCCGCGGTGCAAGGTGCAACATCCGTCCGAAATGGCGTAACAGTGCCGTACGAATTTTAGAAATGCATGCATGGATTTGAAACGGAACAGTACCATGGTGCACCACTCTCCAGCTATGGTAAATCGAAGACGAGCCACGGTAATCCCGTTATACCGTTAAAACCCGGTGTCGAAAAAACGAAGGGTAAAAAACTTACGAGACCCGATTGAGATTCGGGTTGTCCTTTTCGGGCATTAATCTATCCGTTGACGGATGAAAGCCGTCAAAGCCGTAGAACTCACCGTGGCCTTCGTTTTGACAGGTTATGGCTCCCTTAAATCTAAACGAGCCAGAAGTTATGGCCGTCCGAATAATCGATATCTACAGGGTGCAACGTCCGCGGTGCAAGGTGCAACATCCTTCCGAAATGGCGAAACAGTGCCGTACGACTTTTAGAAATGCATGCATGGATTTGAGACGAAACAGTACCATGGTGCACCACTCTCCAGCGATGGTAAATCGAAGACGAGCCACGGTAATCCCGTTTTACCGTTAAAATCCGGTGTCGAAAAAACGAAGCGTAAAAAACTTACGAGACCCGATTGAGATTCGGGTTGGCCTTTTCGGGCATTAGTCTATCCGTTGATGGCTGAAAGCTGTCAAAGCCGTAGAACTCACCGTGGCTTTCGTTTTGACAGGTTATGGCTCCCGTAACTCTAAACGAGCCAGAAGTTATAGCCATGCGAATAATAGATATCTACAGGGTGCAACATCCGCGGTGCAAGGTGCAACATCTGTCCGAAATGGCGAAACAGTGTCGTACGACTTTTAGAAATGCGTGCATGGATATGAAATGCTACAGTACCATGGTGCACCACTCTCCATCGATGGTAAATCGAAGACGAGGCACGGTAATCGCGTTTTACCGTAAAAATCCGGTGTCGAAAAAACGAAGGGTAAAAAACTTACGAGGCCCGATTGAGATTCGAGTTGTCCTTTTTGGGCATTAATCTATCCGTTGACAGCTGAAAGCGGTCAAAGCCGTAAAACTCACCGTGGCCTTCGTTTTGACAGGTTATGGCTCCCGTAACTCTAAACGAGCCAGAAGTTATGGCCGTCCGAATAATCGATATCTAAAGGGTGCAACATCCGCGGTGCAAGGTGCAACATCCATCCGAAATGGCGAAACAGTGCCGTACGACTTTTAGAAATGCATGCATGGATTTGAAACGGAACAGTACCATGGTGCACCACTCTCCAGCGATGGTAAATCGAAGACGAGCCACGGTAATCCCGTTTTACCGTTAAAATCCGGTGTCGAAAAAACGAAGGGTAAAAAACTTACTAGACCCGATTGAGATTCGGGTTGTCCTTTTCGGGCATTAATCTATCCGTTGACGGCTGAAAGCTTTCAAAGCCGTAGAACTCACCGTGCCCTTCGTTTTGACAGGTTATGGCTCTCGTAACTCTAAACGAGCCAGAAGTTATGGCCGTCCGAAAAATCGATATCTACAGGGTGCAACATCCGTGGTGCAAGGTGCAACATCCATCCGAAATGGCGAAACAGTGCCCTATGACTTTTAGAAATGCGTGCGTGGATTTGAAACGGAATAGTACCATGGTGCACCACTCTCCAGCGATGGTAAATCGAAGACGAGCCACGGTAATCCCGTTTTACCGTAAAAATCCGTTGTCGAAAAAACGAAGGGCAAATAACTTACGAGACACGATTGAGATTCGGGTTGTCCTTTTCGGGCATTAATCTATCCGTTGACGGCTAAAAGCTGTCAAAGCCGTAGAACTCACCGTGGCCTTCGTTTTGACAGGTTATGGCACCCGTAACTCGAAACGAGCCAGAAGTTATGGCCGTCCGAATAATCGATATCTACAGGGTGCAACATCCGCGGTGCAAGGTGCAACATCCGTCTGAAATGGCGAAACAGTGCCGTACGACTTTTAGAAATGCATGCATGGATTTGAAACGGAATAGTACCATGGTGCACCACTCTCCAGCGATGGTAAATCGAAGACGAGCCACGGTAATCCCGTTTTACCGTTAAAATCCGGTGTCGAAAAAACGAAGGGTAAAAAACTTACGAGACCCGATTGAGATTCGGGTTGTCCTTTTCGGGCATTAATCTATCCGTTGACGGATGAAAGCTGTCAAAGCCGTAGAACTCACCATGGCCTTCGTTTTGATTGGTTATGGCTCCCGTAACTCTAAACGAGCCAGAAGTTATGACCGTCCGAATAATAGATATCTACAGGGTGCAACATCCGCGGTGCAAGGTGCAACATCCGTCCAAATCAGCAAAACAGTGCCGTACGACTTTAAGAAATGCGTGCATGGATTTGAAACGGAACAGTACCATGGTGCACCACTCTCCAGCGATGGTAAATCGAAGACGAGGCACGGTAATCCCGTTTTACCGTAAAAATCCGGTGTCAAAAAACAAAGGGTAAAAAACTTACGAGGCCCGATTGAGATTCGGGTTGTCCTTTTTGGGCATTAATCTATCCGTTGACGGCTGAAAGCGGTCAAAGCCGTAAAACTCACTGTGCCCATCGTTTTGACAGGTTATGGCTCCCGTAATTCTAGACGAGCCAGAAGTTATGGCCGTCCGAATAATCGATATCTACAGGGTGCAACGTCCGCGGTGCAAGGTGCAACATCCGTCCGAAATGGCGAAACAGTGTCGTACGACTTTTAGAAATGCATGCATGGATTTGAAACGGAACAGTACCAGGGTGCACCACTCTCCAGCGATGGTAAATCGAAGACGAGCCACGGTAATCCCGTTTTACCGAAAAAATCCGGTGTCGAAAAAACGAAGGGTAAAAAACTTACGAGACCCGATTGAGATTCGGGTTGTCCTTTTCGGGCATTAATCTATCCATTGACGGCTGAAAGCAGTCAAAGCCGTAGAAATCACAGTGGCCTTCGTTTTGACAGGTTATGTCTCCCGTAACTCTAAACGAGCCAGAAGTTATGGCCGTCCGAATAATCGATATCCACAGGGTGCAACATCCGCGGTGCGAGGGGCAACATCCGTCCGAAATGGCGAAATTGTGTCGTACGACTTTTAGAAATGCGTGCATGGATTTGAAATGGAACAGTACCATGGTGCACCACTCTCCAGCGATGGTAAATCGAAGACGAGCCACGGTAATCCCGTTTACCGTTAAAATCCGGTGTCGAAAAAACGAAGGGTAAAAAACTTACGAGGCCCGATTGAGATTCGGGTTGTCCTTGTTGGGCATTAATCTATCCGTTGACGGCTGAAAGAAGTCAAAGCCGTAAAACTCACCGTGGCCTTTGTTTTGACAGGTTATGGCTCCCGTAACGATAAACGAGCCAGAAGTTATGGTCATCCGAATAATCGATATCTACAGGGTGCAACATCCACGGTGCAAGGTGCAACATCCGTCCGAAATGGCGAAACAGTGTCATACGACTTTTAGAAATGCATGCATGGATTTGAAACGGAACAGTACCACGGTGCACCACTCTCCAGCGATGGTAAATCGAAGATGAGCCACAGTAATCCCATTTTACCGTTAAAATTTGGTGTCGAAAAAACGAAGGGTAAAAAACTTTTGAGACCCGATTGAGATTCTGGTTGTCCTTTTCGGCCATTAATCTATCCGTTGACGGCTGAAAGCTATCAAAACCGTAGAACTCACCGTGGCCTTCGTTTTGACAGGTTATGGCTCCCGTAACTCTAAACGAGCCAGAAGTTATGGCCGTCCGAATAATCGATATCTACAGGGTGCAACGTACGCGGTGCAAGGTGCAACATCCGTCCGAAATGGCGAAACAGTGCCGTACGACTTTTAGAAATGCGTGCATGGATTTGAAATGGAACAGTGCCATGGTGCACCACTCTCCAGCGATGGTAAATCGAAGACGAGCCACGGTAATCCCGTTTTACCGTTAAAATCCGGCGTCGAAAAAACGATGGGTAAAAAACTTACGAGACCCGATTGAGATTCGGGTTGTCCTTTTTGGGCATTAATCTATCCGTTGACGGCTGAAAGCTCTCAAAGCCGTAGAACTCACCGTGGCCTTCGTTTTGACAGATTATGGCTCCCGTAACTCTAAACGAGCCAGAAGTAATGACCGTCCGAATAATCGATGTCTACAGGGCGCAACATCCGCGGTGCAAGGTGCAACATCCGTCCGAAATGGCGAAACAGTGCTGTACGACTTTTAGAAATGCGTGCAAGGATTTGAAACGGAACAGTACCATGGTGCACCACACTCCAGCGATCGTAAATCGAAGACGAGCCACGGTAATCTCGTTTTAGCATAAAAATCCGGTGTCGAAAAAACGAAGGGTAAAAAACTTACGAGGCCCGATTGAGATTCAGGTTGTCCTTTTCGGGCATTAGTCTATCCGTTGACGGCTGAAAGTGGTCAAAGCCGTAGAACTCACCGTGGCCTTCGTTTTGACAATTTGTGGCTCCCTTAACTCTAAACGAGCCAGAAGTTATGGCCGTCCGAATAATCGATATCTACAGGGTGCAACATCCGCTGTGCAAGGTGCAACATCCGTCCGAAATGGCGAAACAATGTCGTTCGACTTTTAGAAATGCGTGCATGGATTTGAAATGGAACAGTACCATGGTGCTCCACTCTCCAGCGATGGTAAATCGAAGACGAGCCACGGTAATCCCGTTTTACCGTAAAAATCCGGTGTCGAAAAAACGAAGGGCAAAAATCTTACGAGACCCGATTGATATTCGGGTTGTCCTTTTCGGGCATTAATCTATCCATTGACGGCTGAAATATGACAAAGCCGTAGAACTCACCGTGGCCTTCGTTTTGACAGGTTATGGCCCCGTAACTCTAAACGAGCCAGAAGTTATGACCGTCCGAATAATCGATATCTACATGGTGCAACATCCGCGGTGCAAGGTGCAACATCCGTCCGAAATGGCGTAACAGTGCCGTACGACGTTTAGAAATGCATGCATGGATTTGAAACGGAACAGTACCATGGTGCACCACTCACCAGCGATGGTAAATCGAAAACGAGCCACGGTAATCCCGTTTTACCGTTAAAATCCGGTGTCGAAAAAACGAAGGGTAAAAAACTTACGAGACCCGATTGAGATTCGGGTTGTCCTTTTCGGGCATTAATCTATCCCTTGACGGCTGAAAGCTGTCAAAGCCGTAGAACTCACCGTGGGCTTCGTTTTGACAGGTAATGGCTCCCGTAGCCCTAAACGAGCCAGAAGTTATGGCCGTCCGAATAATCGATATCTACAGGGTGCAACGTCCGCGGTGCAAGGTGCAACATCCGTCCGAAATGGCAAAACAGTGCCGTAAGACTTTTAGAAATGCGTGCATGGATTTGAAACGGAAACCATGGTGTGTTTGCGCCAAAATTGGTCACAAACACCCAATATCACGAAAGCACCCGTTTACGTGTTCAACTTGATAATAATCAACACAGAACTCAGCAACAATCAATATAGAATTCAGCTCAAAGTAACAAATCGCAGTAATTCACAAACAACAATCACAAACACATGATTTATAGTGGTTCGGCGTTCATGCCTACGTCCACTTTGAAGGATTTCTCTTTATTGCCTTGCTCGATTCAATCGATTACAATGGATTACAGTAGATGATAGCTTTGAAATCTGAATACAACAGTGATTATGGTAGATAGACTTGAATCCGGCAGAGTCTTGGCGTTCAATGGCAGAAGTTGTTCGAAGATCCCCCTTTCTGAAGGCTTCATGGTGCTATTTATAGGCGTTGGAGGCCCAGATCTGGCTGAAACTTCGTGAGACTTCTTCTGGCACGTGAGTGGGCCCAAGCGACCGATCCCACCAAGTTTCGTCTCGATCTGACATCGGTTCGAAGTGATTTCGAACCCATCAAGAATTGGTCCAATCGAGCTGAAACTTGGCAGGGACAATCTTTACCTCATATGGAAGCTACTGTGAAAATTTGGTTGCATTTGGATGTGTGGTTGAGGAGATATACTCGGTTCGAAATGGGGATTCTCGGTTGGCTGTGGAGTTCGAACCGATCACTTCGAAACCACGACTTCGAACCCATGGACGCACGTGATTCTGCAGTGACATGGCGCGTATCTCTCGAATCGACCCTACTTTATCTCCGAGTTGACCGCTTCGCATCCATGGATTTCGCCTCGTTCGTATCGTGCGCCGCGACCCAGCTCGCATCAATGGATTCGAAATGGATCAATACGAAGGGGACCAAGGCGAGCCGAGTGGATTCGAACATGGCAGAATTCATGGGTACGAAAGAACGATCTGGCATTTTTGATGGAGGCGAGGTTGATCGATACGAAGTAGGGTACATGGTGATGGGTTCGAAGTACTCCGGACAAATGAAACAGCGCTCAGGTGATGGGTTCGAACTGATCGGTTCGAAGTACACGAAGCTTGATGGGTTCGAACTTGTTGAGACGATGCCTTTCTGATGGGTTCGAACCGTTGGGTTCGAAGCGAACAATTATCACGCCTGATCGGTTCGAACTCGTTCGATTCGAAGTATGTGCAGACTGATGGGTTCGAATAGAGGGGTTACTGATGGGTTCGAACTCCATCGGTTCGAAACGGGCGTCCTCTCAACAAGCCGATGGTTTCGAGGTAGGGGTATTGGATGGGTTCGAAGGTGATGGTTTCGAACCAGACAATGACTACTTTTCTTAAATTGGATCCATCATATCTCGAGCATACGAACTCGGATTGTCTTGAAATTTGAAATGATGACTCCTACGACCTCTCTTGTCATGTCCTATCAATGGTGGCCCGTTCCGGACTCGGACAAAATTCATCGATATCCATAGCAAAGTGAAGTATGACCAATCTCTGAGACGAACTGTCTTTCGTTTTTGGCCAATCTTTTGGTATCACGGCTTTGCCAAAAAGCGGGATAACATTTTGCCCCCCAAAACATGCCTTGCAGTAGGAAGGTGTGTTTTGTAATGCCTCAAGTTGGATGTTCGTATCCGATCATCAACCTGCAAAGAACTTGATAGTTTTCATATGGCCTCAAATGACGATCGTTCGGGATCAAGCCATTTGGGACGAAGCGCGGCCGTTCATGGTCGAGCGCTTAACTTCAAATGACGATCATTCGTGATCGAGTCATTCGAGGTGAAGTGCGACCGTGCGAGGTCGAGCGTATAAATCCATGCATCAATCGTTCGGGATCATATGCTATTTGAGGTGAATTGGGACCGTTCGCGGTCCGTGCCATTCGCGGCATAGGATGGAATAGGACCGTTCGCGGTCGATGCCGTTCGCGGCAAATGATGAGAATAGGACCGTTCGCGGTCGATGCTATTTATGGAAAAAAGATTGAATGGGACCGTTCGCGGTCGATGCCGTTCGCGGCAATTGATGATCGTTCGCGACCAAGTGCCGTTCAAGGCGAAGGGTGACCGTTCGAGGTCGGATTTTATGATTAGTGAATCATGACCGTTCGCGGTCGGTGCCGTTCAAGGCAGAGAGTGATCATTCGCGATCGTGTGCCGTTCGAGGCGGTTTTGTGACCGTTCGCGGTCGGGTGTTGGACCTCAAGTGACGACCGTTCGCGATCAAGCCGTTTGAGGCGTGGTGAGTTGTGACTGTTCGAAGTCGAGTGGTGATCGTTCGCGATCGGGTGCCGTTCGAGGCGAGTTGTGTGCCCGGGAGGGCTTGATGTTATCGATGTCAGGGTCACGTTCGGGTGAGATCCTGGATCGTTTGTCAGGGCGGTTCATCGCCATCTCAGAGCATGCCTAAGGACCGTTCGCGACCCTATACATGTGTAAGTAGCTTAGCCATTCCAGAGTTATCAGAATCAAATATCTATTACACGGATGAGTTTCAAAAACAATGTCCAAACAAACAGCAAACAAACAGGGTCTAAATGTTCAAATCAAAATGATATGAAAGCAAAGCATGGATGTCGAAGTGTAAGTCCCCACTACGAAACGGTCAATGATCATCCAGAGCATGTCTGGAGATCGTTCGCGATCTCGCACATGTGTAAATGATTTGATTGCGTTAGTGGAAGCTTACAACTTGTTCATCGTTATCTCACTCAATTGATAACCAAACGGTGCCTGGATTCGGGGTCGCCTCTAGCTGATGTGGACGGTGGTCGTTCTGGTTCCGCCACTGGAGCTCGCCTCCTTACATATTGAAGGAGCATACCGTTCCTGATATGCCCTTCCACCTCGTCCTTCAGGTGCCTACAATCATTAGTGTTATGACCATTTAATTCATGGAATACACAGAACTTATCTGATTTCCTTTCGTCAGAGGTAGGATCCCTTCGCATTGGCCTACGATACGGAATCTGTTCTTTGGTATCCTGGTAAATTCGCTCCAGGCTCTCGTTCAGCTCAGTGTAGGTGGTAAATCGCGGCTCCCTCCGTTGCCGCTTTGATCTGTCTCCATTATTCTCAATCCTTCTTTTACCTTTATCCTTGTCCGAGTCCCTTCTAGGGAGTTTTTCGTCTTTGAGTGCATAAACTTCTATCCCGTCTCCTTCTTCTCTTTCTGCACTCGCATCCTCTAATCGTAAAAACTTTTCCGCCTCGTGATAAAATTCTCCTAGATCCATAGGTGGATCCTTAGTTAGCGAATTTTTGAATTCTGTTCCGTCCGCTATTCCGGACACAGCCGCCATCATAACCATGGATGGATCCGGTCTATCCACGGAAGCCGCCGCTGCATTGAACCGTGTCAGGAAACTTCTTAATGTTTCTCCAGCCTTCTGTTTCAAAGTTGCCAGTGTCATCACATTCTTAGGTCTTGTAATGTGAACCCTGAACTGCCTCATAAACCTCTCAGTTAAATCGTTCCATGTTCCGATGGACCCACTATCTAATTGCCTGAACCATAACGCCGCAATATCCGCCAAGTACAGCGGAAAGCACCGGGCCATAACTTCCTCTGATGCCCCCAGCACTTCCATATGCCTCATATATTTTGTCAGATGGACCGTGGGGTCCGTTCTCCCGTCATACATGTCCAACGATGGTAGTTTGAAATCTGGTGGGTTTCTAGCTCGTCTGTTTGCCGGAGTGAAAGGACTCCTATTAACATCCTCTAGGTCCTTGTTCACCAAACCGCCTCTCATTGCTCGCCTAACCATCTCTGCCAGCTTGTCGGTGTCTCCAAGATGCAGCCTTCGTTCGTCACTTTCATCCTGCCCCCTGAGTTCACGAGGTAACTCCGGGATCTGCCCCCTTGACTGAGCGTTCGCTCCTCTACTACTACCGGGTTGCGCAGATCCTTCTCTCTCTCTTTCCAAGATTGGGTCAATATTTTCCATACGCGTGCCCCCTAGCTCTGGCGCTACGCCGGATGGTCCTGCTTCGTTCTGAACTCCATTGGTTTCCCTATTCTGCGCTCCAAGCTGTCCTATCTGTTGAAACAAACTCTGGATCAACTCTTCCTGCTTCTTCATCATCGTCTCCATCTCGTCTCTAGTGATGTAGATCGATGGTTGATTCGCTCCTGAGGAAGCCTCCTGACTTCCTTGTTGTTCACTCCTTTCTGGCCTTGGCCTTCTACTCGATTGTCTCGTCATAACTTCTCAAATTTAAACTTCCAAACTTTCTCTGAATCAATTATCAACTGGCAGAACTCCTGAGTTCAACTCTCAGTGAAAGCACCAAAATGTTTGCGCCAAAATTGGTCACAAACACCCAATATCACGAAAGCACCCGTTTACGTGTTCAACTTGATAATAATCAACACAGAACTCAGCAACAACCAATATATAATTCAGCTCAAAGTAACAAATCACAGTAATCCACAAACAACAATCACAAACACAGGATTTATAGTGGTTCGGCGTTCGCGCCTACGTCCACTTTGAAGGATTTCTCTTTATTGCCTTGCTCGATTCAATCGATTACAATGGATTACAGTAGATGATAGCTTTGAAATCTGAATACAACAGTGATTATGGTAGATAGACTTGAATCCGGCAGAGTCTTGGCGTTCAATGGCAGAAGTTGTTCGAAGATCCCCCTTTCTGAAGGCTTCAGGGTGCTATTTATAGGCGTTGGAGGCCCAGATCTGGCTGAAACTTCGTGAGACTTCTTCTGGCACGTGAGTGGGCCCAAGCGACCGATCCCACCAAGTTTCGTCTCGATCTGACATCGGTTCGAAGTGATTTCGAACCCATCAAGAATTGGTCCAATCGAGCTGAAACTTGGCAGGGACAATCTTTACCTCATATGGAAGCTACTGTGAAAATTTGGTTGCATTTGGATGTGTGGTTGAGGAGATATACTCGGTTCGAAATGGGGATTCTCGGTTGGCTGTGGAGTTCGAACCGATCACTTCGAAACCACGACTTCGAACCCATGGACGCACGTGATTCTGCAGTGACGTGGCGCGTATCTCTCGAATCGACCCTACTTTATCTCCGAGTTGACCGCTTCGCATCCATGGATTTCGCCTCGTTCGTATCGTGCGCCGCGACCCAGCTCGCATCAATGGATTCGAAATGGATCAATACGAAGGGGACCAAGGCGAGCCGAGTGGATTCGAACATGGCAGAATTCATGGGTACGAAAGAACGATCTGGCATTTTTGATGGAGGCGAGGTTGATCGATACGAAGTAGGGTACATGGTGATGGGTTCGAAGTACTCCGGACAAATGAAACAGCGCTCAGGTGATGGGTTCGAACTGATCGGTTCGAAGTACACGAAGCTTGATGGGTTCGAACTTGTTGAGACGATGCCTTTCTGATGGGTTCGAACCGTTGGGTTCGAAGCGAACAATTATCACGCCTGATCGGTTCGAACTCGTTCGATTCGAAGTATGTGCAGACTGATGGGTTCGAATAGAGGGGTTACTGATGGGTTCGAACTCCATCGGTTCGAAACAGGCGTCCTCTCAACAAGCCGATGGTTTTGAGGTAGGGGTATTGGATGGGTTCGAAGGTGACGGTTTCGAACCAGACAATGACTACTTTTCTTAAATTGGATCCATCATATCTCGAGCATACGAACTCGGATTGTCTTGAAATTTGAAATGATGACTCCTACGACCTCTCTTGTCATGTCCTATCAATGGTGGCCCGTTCCGGACTCGGACAAAATTCATCGATATCCATAGCAAAGTGAAGTATGACCAATCTCTGAGACGAACTGTCTTTCGTTTTCGGCCAATCTTTTGGTATCAGGGCTTTTCCAAAAAGCGGGATAACATTTTGCCCCCCAAAACATGCCTTGCAGTAGGAAGGTGTGTTTTGTAATGCCTCGAGTTGGATGTTCGTATCCGATCATCAACCTGCAAAGAACTTGATAGTTTTCATATGGCCTCAAATGATGATCGTTCGGGATCAAGCCATTTGGGACGAAGCGCGGCCGTTCATGGTCGAGCGCTTAACTTCAAATGACGATCATTCGTGATCGAGTCATTCGAGGTGAAGTGCGACCGTGCGCGGTCGAGCGTATAAATCCATGCATCAATCGTTCGGGATCATATGCTATTTGAGGTGAATTGGGACCGTTCGCGGTCCGTGCCATTCGCGGCATAGGATGGAATAGGACCGTTCGCGGTCGATGCCGTTCGCGGCAAATGATGAGAATAGGACCGTTCGCGGTCGATGCTATTTATGGCAAAAAGATTGAATTGGACCGTTCGCGGTCGATGCCGTTCGCGGCAATTGATGATCGTTCGCGACCAAGTGCCGTTCAAGGCGAAGGGTGACCGTTCGAGGTCGGATTTTATGATCAGTGAATCATGACCGTTCGCTGTCGGTGCCGTTCAAGGCAGAGAATGATCGTTTGCGATCGTGTGCCGTTCGAGGCGGTTTTGTGACCGTTCGCGGTCGGGTGTTGGACCTCGAGTGACGACCGTTCGCGATCAAGCCGTTTGAGGCGTGGTGAGTTGTGACTGTTCGAAGTCGAGTGGTGATCGTTCGCGATCGGGTGCCGTTCGAGGCGAGTTGTGTGCCCGAGAGGGCTTGATGTTATCGATGTCAGGGTCACGTTCGGGTTGTTCTTTTTGGGCATTGATCTATCCGTTGACGGCTGAAAGTGGTTAAAGCCGTAGAACTCACCATGGCCTTCGTTTTGACAGGTTGTGGCTCCCGTAACTCTAAACGAGCCAAAAGTTATGGCCGTCCGAATAATCGATATCTACAGGGTGCAACATCCGCGGTGCAAGGTGCAACATCCGTCCGAAATGGCGAAACAGTGTCCTATGACTTTTAGAAATGCATGCATGGATTTAAAACGGAACAGTACCATGGTGCACCACTCTCCAGCGATGGTAAATCGAAGACGAGGCACGGTAATCCCGTTTTACCGTAAAAATCCGTTGTCGAAAAAACGAAGGGTAAAAAACTTACGAGACCCGATTGAGATTCGAGTTGTCCTTTTTGGGGATTAATCTATCCGTTGATGGGTGAAAGCGGTCAAAGCCATAGAACTCAGCGTGGCCTTCGTTTTGACAGGTTATGACTCCCGTAACTCTGAACGAGCCAAAAGTTATGGCCGTCCGAATAATCGATATCTACAGGGTGCAACATCCGCGGTGCAAGGTGCAACATCCGTCCGAAATGGCAAAACAGTGGCGTACGACTTTTAGAAATGCGTGCATGGATTTGAAACGGAGCAGTACCATGGTGCACCACTCTCCAGCGATAGTAAATCGAAGACGAGGCACGGTAATCCCGTTTTACCGTAAAAATCCGGTGTCAAAAAAGGAAGTGTAAAAAACTTACGAGACCCGATTATGATTCGGGTTGTCCTTTTCGGGCATTAATCTATCCGTTGACGGACGAAAGCTGTCAAAGCCGTAGAACTCACCGTGGCCTTCATTTTGACAGGTTATGGCTCCCGTAACTCTAAACGAGCCAGAAGTTATGGCCGTCCGAATAATCGATATCTACAGGGTGCAACATCCGCCCGAAATGGCGAAAAGTTGGCGTACGACTTTTTGAAATGCGTGCATGGATTTGAAACGGAACAGTACCATGGTGCACCACTCTCAGCGAATGCAAATCGAAGACGAGGCACGGTAATCCCATTTTACCGTAAAAATCCGGTGTCGTAAAAACGAAGGGTAAAAAACTTACGAAACCCGATTGAGATTCGGGTTGTCCTTTTTGGGCATTAATCTGTCCGTTGACGGCTGAAAGCGGTCAAAGCCGTAGAACTCACCGTGGCCTTCGTTTTGACAGGTTATGGCTTCCGTAACTCTAAACGAGGCAGAAGTTATGGCCGTCCGAATAATCGATATCTACATGGTGCAACATCCACGGTGCAAGGTGCAACATCCGTCCGAAATGGCGAAACAGTGGCGTCCGACTTTTAGAAATGCGTGCATGGATTTGAAACGGAACAGTACCATAGTGCACCACTCTCCAGCGATGGTAAATCGAAGACGTGGCACGGTAATCCCGTTTTACCGTAAAAATCCGGTGTCGAAAAAACGAAGGGTAAAAAACTTACGAGAACCGATTGAGATTCGGGTTGTCCTTTTCGGGCATTAATCTATCCGTTGATGGCTGAAAGCTATCGAAGCGGTAGAACTCACCGTGGCCTTCGTTTTGACAGGTTATGGCTCCCGTAACTCTAAACGAGCCAAAAGTTATGGCCGTCCGAATAATCGATATCTACAGGGTGCAACATCCGCGGTGCAACATCCGTCCGAAATGGCGAAACAGTGGCGTACGACTTTTAGAAATGCATGCATGGATTTGAAACGGAACAGTACCATGGTACACCACTCTCCAGCGATAGTAAATCGAAGACGAGGCACGATAATCCCTTTTTACAGTAAAAATCCGGTGTCAAAAAAGGACGGGTAAAAAACTTACGAGACGCGATTAAGATTCGGGTTGTCCTTTTCGGGCATTAATCTATCCGTTGACGGATGAATCTGTCAAAGCCGTAGAACTCACCGTGGCCTTCATTTTGACAGGTTATGGCTTCCGTAACTCTAAACGAGCCAGAAGTTATGGCCGTCCGAATAATCCATATCTACAGGGTGCAACATCCGCGGTGCAAGGTGCAACATCCGTCCGAAATGGCGAAACAGTGGCGTACGACTTTTTGAAATGGGTGCATGGATTTGAAACGGAACAGTACCATGGTGCACCACTCTCCAGCGATGGTAAATCGAAGACGTGGCACGGTAATCCCATTTTACCATAAAAATCCGGTGTCGTAAAAACGAAGGGTAAAAAACTTACGTGACCCGATTGAGATTCGGGTTGTCCTTTTTGGGCATTAATCTATCCGTTGACGGCTGAAAGCGGTCAAATCCGTAGAACTCACCGTGGCCTTCGTTTTGACAGGTTATGGCTTCCGTAACTCTAAACGAGCCAGAAGTTATGGCCGTCCGAATAATCGATATCTACGTGGTGCAACATCCGCGGTGCAAGGTGCAACATCCGTATGAAATGGCGAAACAGTGGCGTACGACTTTTAGAAATGCGTGCATGGATTTGAAACGGAACAGTACCATAGTGCACCACTCTCCAGCGATGGTAAATTGAAGACGTGGCACGGTAATCCTGTTTTACCGTTAAAATCCGGTGTCGAAAAAACGAAGGGTAAAAAACTTACGAGACCGGATTGAGATTCGGGTAGTCCTTTTCGGGTATTAATCTATCCGTTGACGGCTGGAAGTGGTCAAAGCCGTAGAACTCACCGTGGCGTTCGTTTTGACAGGTTATGGCTCCCGTAACTCTAAACGAGCCAGAAGTTATGGCCGTCCGAATAATCGATATCTACAGGGTGCAACATCCGCGGTGCAAGGTCCAACATCCGTCCGAAATGGCGAAACAGTGCCGTACGACTTTTAAAAATGCGTGCATGGATTTGAAATGGAACAGCACCGTGGTGCACCACTCTCCAGCGATGGTAAATCGAAGACGAGGCACGGTAATCCCGTTTTACCGTAAAAATCCAGTGTCGAAAAAGCGAAGGGTAAAAAATTTACGAACCCCGATTGAGATTCGGGTTATCCTTTTCGGGCATTCATCTATCTGTTGACGGCTGAAAGCTGTCAAAGCCGTAGAACTCACCGTGGCCTTCGTTTTGACAGGTTATGGCTCCCGTAACTCTAAACGAGCTAGAAGTTATGGCCGTCCGAATAACCGATATCTACAGGGTGCAACATCCAAGATGCAACATCCGTCCGAAATGGCGAAACAGTGTCGTATGACTTTTAGAAATGCGTGCATGGATTTGAAATGGAACAGTACCATGGTGCACCACTCTCCAATGATGGTAAATCGAAGACAAGGCATAGTAATCCCGTTTTACCGTAAAAATCCGGTGTTGAAAAAACGAAGGGTAAAAAACTTACGAGACCCGATTGAGATTCGGGTCGTCCTTTTCGGGCATTAATCTCTCCGTTGACGGCTGAAAGCGGTCAAAGCCGTAGAACTCACCATGGCCTTCGTTTTGACAGGTTATGGCTCCCGTAACTCTAAATGAGCCAGAATTTATGGCCGTCCGAATAATCGATATCTACAGGGTGCAACATCCACGGTGCAAGGTGCAACATCCGTCCGAAATGGCGAAACAGTGTCGTATGACTTTTAGAAATGCGTGCATGGATTTGAAACGGAACAGTACCATGGTGCACCACTCTCCAACGATGGTAAATCGAAGACGAGGCACGGTAATCCCGTTTTACCGTAAAAATCCGGTGTCAAAAAACCGAAGAGTAAAAAACTTACGAGACCCGATTGAGATTCGGGTTGCCTTTTTTGGGCATTAATCTATCCGTTGACAGCCAAAAGTGGTCAAAGCCGTAGAACTCACCGTGGCCTTCGTTTTGACAGGTTATGGCTCCCGAACTCTAAACGAACCAGAAGTTATGGCCGTCCGAATAATCGATATCTACAGGGTGCAACATCCGCGGTGCAAGGTACAACATCCGTCTGAAATGGCGAAACAGTGGCGTACGACTTTTAGAAATGCGTGCATGGATTTGAAACGGAACAGTACCATGGTGCACCACTCTCCAGCGATGGTAAATCGAAGACGGGGCACGGTAATCCCGTTTTACCGTAAAAATCCAGAGTCGAATAAACGAAGGGTAAAAAACTTACGAGACCCGATTGAGATTCGGGTTGTCCTTTTCGGGCATTAATCTATCCGTTGATGGCTGAAAGCTGTCAAAGCCGTAGAACTCACTGTGGCCTTCGTTTTGACAGGTTATGGCTCCCGTAACTCTAAACGAGCCAGAAGTTATGACCGTCCGAATAATCGATATGTACAGGGTGCAACATCCGCGGGGTAAGGTGCAACATCCGTCCGAAATGGCAAAAAAGTGTCGTACGACTTTTAGAAATGCGTGCATGGATTTGAAACGGAACAGTTCCATGGTGCACCACTCTCCAGCGATGGTAAATCGAAGACGAGCCACGGTAATCCTGTTTTACCGTTAAAATCCGGTGTCGAAAAAACGAAGGGTAAAAAACTTACGAGGCCGGATTGAGATTCGGGTAGTCCTTTTCAGGTATTAATCTATCCGTTGACGGCTGAAAGTGGTCAAAGCCGTAGAACTCACCGTGGCCTTCGTTTTGACAGGCTATGGCTCCCGTTCCTCTAAACGAGCCAGAAGTTATGGCCGTCTGAATAATCGATATCTACAGGGTGCAACATCCGCGGTGCAAGGTCCAACATCCGTCCGAAATGGCGAAACAGTGCCGTACGACTTTTAGAAATGCGTGCATGGATTTGAAATGGAACAGCACCGTGGTGCACCACTATCCAGCGATGGTAAATCGAAGACGAGGCACGGTAATCCCGTTTTACCGTAAAAATCCGGTGTCCAAAAAGCGAAGGGTAAAAAATTTACGAACCCCGATTGAGATTCGGTTTATCCTTTTCGGGCATTCATCTATCCGTTGACGGCTGATAGCTGTCAAAGCCGTAGAACTCCCGTGGCCTTCGTTTTGACAGGTTATGGCTCCCGTAACTCTAAACGAGCCAGAAGTTATGGCCGTCCGAATAATCGATATCTACACGGTGCAACATCCAAGATGCAACATCCGTCCGAAATGGCGAAACAATGTCGTATGACTTTTAGAAATGCGTGCATGGATTTGAAACGGAATAGTACCATGGTGCACCACTCTCCAATGATGGTAAATCAAAGACGTGGCACAGTAATCCCGTTTTACCGTAAAAATCCGGTGTTGAAAAAACGAAGGGTAAAAAACTTACGAGACCCGATTGAGATTCGGGTCGTCCTTTTCGGGCATTAATCTCTCCGTTGACGGCTGAAAGCTGTCAAAGCCGTAGAACTCGCCGTGGCCTTCGTTTTGACAAGTTATGGCTCCCGTAACTCTAAACGAGCTAGAATTTATGGCCGTCCGAATAATCGAAATCTACAGGGTGCAACATCCACGGTGCAAGGTGCAACATCCGTCCGAAATGGCGAAACAGTGTCGTATGACTTTTAGAAATGCGTGCGTGGATTTGAAACGGAACAGTACCATGGTGCACCACTCTCCAACGATGGTAAATCGAAGACGAGGCACGGTAATCCCGTTTTACCGTAAAAATCCGGTGTCAAAAAACCGAAGAGTAAAAAACTTACGAGACCCAATTGAGATTCGGGTTGCCCTTTTTGGGCACTAATCTATCCGTTGACGGCCAAAAGTGGTCAAATCCTTAGAACTCACCGTGGCCTTCGTTTTGACAGGTTATGGCTCCCGTAACTCTAAACGAACCAGAAGTTATGGCCATCCGAATAATCGATATCTACAGGGTGCAACATCCGCGGTGCAAGGTGCAACATCCGTCCGAAATGGCGAAACAGTGGCGTACGACTTTTAGAAATGCGTGCATGGATTTGAAACGAAACAGTACCATGGTGCACCACTCTCCAGCGATGGTAAATCGAAGACGGGGCACGGTAATCCCGTTTTATCGTAAAAATCCGTAGTCGAAAAAACGAAGGGTAAAAAACTTACGTGACCCGATTGAGATTCGGGTTGTCCTTTTCGGGCATTAATCTATCCGTTGATGGCTGAAAGCTGTCAAAGCCTTATAACTCACCGTGGCCTTCGTTTTGACAGGTTATGGCTCCCGTAACTCTAAACGAGCCAGAAGTTATGTCTGTCCGAATAATCGATATGTACAGGGTCCAACATCCGCGGGGTAAGGTGCAACATGAGTCCGAAATGGAAAAAAAGTGTCGTACGACTTTTAGAAATGCGAGCACGGATTTGAAACGGAACAGTACCTTGGTGCACCACTCTCCAGCGATGGTAAATCGAAGACGAGCCACGGTAATCCTGTTTTACCGTTAAAATCCAGTGTCGAAAAAACGAAGGGTAAAAAACTTACGAGACCGGATTGAGATTCGGGTAGTCCTTTTCGGGTATTAATCTATCCGTTGACGGCTGAAAGAAGTCAAAGCCGTAGAACTCACCTTGGCCTTTGTTTTGACAGGTTATGGCTCCCGTAACTCTAAACGAGCCAGAAGTTATGGCCGTGCGAATAATCGATATCTACAGGGTGCAACATCCGCGGTGCAAGGTGCAACATCCATCCGAAATGGCGAAACAGTGGCGTACGACTTTTAGAAATGCGTGCATGGATTTGAAACGGAACAGTACCATGGTGCACCACTCTCCAGCGGTGGTAAATCGAAGATGTGGCACGGTAATCCCTTTTCACCGTAAAAATCCGGAGTCGAAAAAACGAAGGGTAAAAAACTTACGGGACCCGATTGAGATTCGGGTTGTCCTTTTCGGGCATTAATCTATCCGTTGATGGTTGAAAGCTGTCAAAGCCGTAGAACTCACCGTGGCCTTCGTTTTGACAGGTTATGGCTCACGTAAATCTAAACGAGCCAGAAGTTATGGCTGTCCGAATAATCGATATGTACAGGGTGCAACATCCGCGGGGTAAGGTGCAACATTCGTCCGAAATGGCGAAAAAGTGTCATACGACTTTTAGAAATGAATGCATGGATTTGAAACGGAACAGTACCACGGTGCATCACTCTTCAGCGATGGTAAATCGAAGACGAGCCACGGTAATCCTGTTTTACCGTTAAAATGCAGTGTCAAAAAACGAAGGGTAAAAAACTTACGAGACCGGATTGAGATTCGGGTAGTCCTTTTCGGGTATTAATCTATCCGTTGACGGCTGAAAGCTGTCAAAGCCTTAGAACTCACCATGACCTTCGTTTTGACAGGTTATGGCTTCCGTAACTCTAAACGAGCCAGAAGTTACGGCCGTCCGAATAATCGATATCTACAGGGTGCAACATCCGCGGTGCAAGGTGCAACATCCGTCCGAAATGGCGAAACAGTGTCGTATGACTTTTAGAAATGCGTGCATGGATTTGGAATGAAACAGTACCATGGTGCACCACTCTCCAACGATGGTAAATCGAAGACGAGGCACGTTAATCCCGTTTTACCGTAAAAATCCGGTGTCGAAAAAACAAAGGGTAAAAAACTTACGAGACCCGATTGAGATTCGGGTTGACCTTTTTGGGCATTAATCTATCCGTTGATGGCTGAAAGTGGTCAAAGCCGTAGAACTCACCGTGGCCTTCGTTTTGACAGGTTATGGCTCCCGTAACTCTAAACGAGCCAGAAGTTATGTCCGTCCGAATAATCAATATCTACAGGGTGCAACATCCGCGGTGCAAGGTGCAACATCCGTCCGTAATGGCGAAACAGTGCCGTACGACTTTTAGAAATGCGTGCATGGATTTGAAATGGAACAGTACCATGGTACACCACTCTCCAGCGATGGTAAATCGAAGACGGGACACGGTAATCCCGTTTTACCGTAAAAATCCGATGTCGAAAAAACGAAGGGTAAAAAACTTACGAGACCCGATTGAGATTCGGGTTGCCTTTTCAGGCATTAATCTATCCGTTGACGGCTGAAAGCTATCAAAGCAGTAGAACTCACCGTGACCTTCGGTTTGACAGGTTATGGCTCCCGTAAATCTAAACGAGCCAGAAGTTATGGCCGTCTGAATAATCGATAACTACAGGGTGCAACATCCGCGGTGCAAGGAGCAACATCCGTCCGAAATGGCGAAACAGTGTCGTATGACTTTTAGAAATGCGTCCAAGGATTTGAAACGGAACAGTACCATGGTGCACCACTCTCCAACGATGGTAAATCGAAGACGAGGCACGGTAATCCCGTTTTACCGTAAAAATCCGATGTCGAAAAAACAAAGGGTAGAAAACCTACGAGACCCGATTGAGATTCGGCTTGTCCTTTTTGGGCATTAATCTATCCGTTGACGGCTGAAAGCTTCAAATCCATAGAACTCACCGTGGCCTTCGTTTTGACAGGTTATGGCTCCCGTAACTCTAAACGAAGCAGTATTTATGGCCGTCCGAATAATCGATATCTACAGGGTGCAACATCCACGGTGCAAGGTGCAACATCCGTCCGAAATGGAGAAACAGTGTCGTACGACTTTTAGAAATGCGTGCATGGATTTGAAACAGAACAGTACCATGGTGCACCACTCTCCAGCGTTGGTAAATCGAAGACGAGGCACGGTAATCCCGTTTTACCGTTAAAATCCGGTGTCGAAAAAACGAAGGGTAAAAAACTTATGAGACCCGATTGAGATTCGGGTTGTCCTTTTCGGGCATTAATCGATAAGTTGACGGCTGAAAGTGGTCATAGAACTCACCGTGGCCTTCGTTTTCATAGGTTATGGCTCCCGTAACTCTAAACGAGCCAAAAGTTATGGCCGTCCGAATAATCGATATCTACAGGGTGCAACATCCGTGGTGCAAGGTGCAACATCCGTCCGAAATGGCGAAACAGTGTCGTACGACTTTTAGAAATGCATGCATGGATTTGAAACGGAACAGTACCATGGTGCACCACTCTTCAGCGATGTTAAATCGAAGACGAGCCATGGTAATCCCGTTTTACCGTTAAAATCCGGTGTCGAAAAAACGAAGGGTAAAAAACTTACGAGACCCGATGGAGATTCGGGTTGTTCTTTTTGGGCATTAATCTATCCGTTGACGGCTGAAAGCTGTCAAAGCCGTAGAACTCACCGTGGCCTTCGTTTTGACAGGTAATGGCTCCCGTAACTCTAAACGAGCCAGAAGTTATGACCGTCCGAATAATCGATATCTACAGGGTGCAACATCCGCGGTGCAAGGTGCAACATCCATCCGAAATAGCGAAACAGTGTCGTACGACTTTTAGAAATGCGTGCATGGATTTGAAACGGAACAGTACCATGGTGCACCAATCTCCAGCGATTGTAAATCGAAGACGAGGCACGGTAATACCGTTTTACCGTAAAAATCCGGTGTCGAAAAAAACGAAGGGTAAAAAACTTACGAGACCCGATTGAGATTCGGGTTGTCCTTTTGGGCATTAATCTATCCGTTGACGTTGACGTCTGAAAGCGGTCGAAGCCGTAGAACACACCGTGGCCTTCATTTTGACAGGTTATGGCTCCCGTAAATCTAAAGGAGCCAAAAGTTATGGCCGTCCGAATAATCGATATCTACAGGGTGCAACATTCGTGGTGCAAGGTGCAACATCCGTCAGAAATGGCGAAACAGTGCCGTACGACTTTTAGAAATGCATGCATGGATTTGAAACGGAACAGTACCATGGTGCAGCACTCTCCAGCGGTGGTAAATCGAAGACGAGCCACGGAAATCCCGTTTTACAGTAAAAATCCGGTGTCGAAAAAACGAAGGGTAAAAAACTTACGAGACCCGATTGAGATTCGGGTTGTCCTTTTTGGGCATTATTCTATCCGTTGACGGCTGAAAGCTTCAAAGCCGTAGAACTCACTGTGGCCTTCGTTTTGACAGGTTATGGCTCCTGTAACTCTAAAGGAGCCAGAAGTTATGGCCGTCCGAATAATCGATATCTACAGGGTGCAATATCCGCGGTGCAAGGTGCAACATCCGTCCGGAATGGAGAAACAGTGTCGTACGACTTTTAGAAATGCCTGCATGGATTTGAAACGGAGCAGTACCATGGTGCACCACTCTCCAGCGATGGTAAATCGAAGACGAGGCACGGTAATCCCGTTTTACCGTTAAAATCCGGTGTCGAAAAAACGAAGGGTAAAAAACTTACGAGACCCGATTGAGATTCGGGTTGTCCTTTTTGGGCATTAATCTATCCGTTGACGGCTGAAAGAGGTCAAACCCGTAGAACTCACCGTGGCCTTCGTTTTGACAGGTTATGGCTCCTGTAACTCTAAAGGAGCCAGAAGTTATGGCCGTCCGAATAATCGATATCTACAGGGTGCAATATCCGCGGTGCAAGGTGCAACATCCGTCCGGAATGGAGAAACAGTGTCGTACGACTTTTAGAAATGCGTGCATGGATTTGAAACGGAGCAGTACCATGGTGCACCACTCTCCAGCGATGGTAAATCGAAGACGAGGCACGGTAATCCCGTTTTACCGTTAAAATCCGGTGTCGAAAAAACGAAGGGTAAAAAACTTACGAGACCCGATTGAGATTCGGGTTGTCCTTTTTGGGCATTAATCTATCCGTTGACTGCTGAAAGTGGTCAAACCCGTAGAACCCACCGTGGCCTTTGTTTTGACAGGTTATGGCTCCCGTAACTCTAAACGAGCCAAAAGTTATGGCCGTCCGAATAATCGATATCTACAGGGTGCAACATCCGCGGTGCAAGGTGCAACATCCGTCCGAAATGGCGAAACAGTTCCGTACGACTTTTAGAAATGCGTGCATGGATTTGAAACGGAATAGTACCATGGTGCCCCACCCTCCCGTGATGGTAAATCGAAGACGTGGCACGGTAATCCCGTTTTACCGTTAAAATCCGGTGTCGAAAAAACGAAGGGTAAAAAACTTACGAGACCCGATTGAGATTCAGGTTGTCCTTTTTGGGCATTCATCTATCCGTTGACGGCTGAAAGCTGTCAAAGCCGTAGAACTCACCATGGCCTTCATTTTGACAGGTTATGGCTCCCGTAACTCTAAATGAGCCAAAAGTTATGGCCGTCCGAATAATCGATATCTACAGGGTGCAATATCCGCGGTGCAAGGTGCAACATCCTTCCGAAATGGAGAAACAGTGTCGTACCACTTTTAGAAATGCGTGCATGGATTTGAAACGGAACAGTACCATGGTGCACCACTCTCCAGCGATGGTAAATCGAAGACGAAGCACGGTAATCCCGTTTTACCGTAAAAATCCGGGTGTCGAAAAAAACGAAGGGTAAAAAACTTACGAGACCCGATTGAGATTCGGGTTGTCCTTTTTGGGCATTAATCTATCCGTTGACGGCTGAAAGTGGTCAAATCCGTAGAACTCACCGTGGCCTTCATTTTGAAAGGTTATGGCTCTCATAACTCTAAAGGAGCTAAAAGTTATGGCCGTCCGAATAATCGATATCTACAGGGTGCAACATCCGCGGTGCAAGGTGCAACATCCGTTCGAAATGGCGAAACAGTGCCGTACGACTTTTAGAAATGCGTGCATGGATTTGAAACGGAACAGTACCATGGTGCACCACTCTCCAGCGATGGTAAATCGAAGACGAGCCACGGTAATCCCGTTTTACCGTAAAAATCCGGTGTCGAAAAAACGAAGGGTAAAAAACTTACGAGACCCGATTGAGATTCGGGTTGTCCTTTTTTGGAATTAATCTATCCGTTGACGGCTGAAAGCTGTCAAAGCCGTAGAACTCACCGTGGCCTTCGTTTTGACAGGTTATGGCTCGCGTAACTCTAAACGAGCCAGAAGTTATGGCCGTCCGAACAATCGATATCTACAGGGTGCAATATCCGCGGTGCAAGGTGCAACATCCGTCCGAAATGGAGAAACAGTGTCGTACGACTTTTAGAAATGCGTGCATGGATTTGAAACAGAACAGTACCATGGTGCACCACTCTCCAGCGATGGTAAATAGAAGACGAGGCACGGTAATCCCGTTTTACCGTTAAAATCCGGTGTCGAAAAAACGAAGGGTAAAAAACTTACGAGACCCGATTGAGATTCGGGTTGTCCTTTTTGGTCATTAATCTATCCGTTGACGGCTGAAAGTGGTCAAACCCGTAGAACTCACCGTGGCCTTTGTTTTGACAGGTTATGGCTGCCGTAACACTAAACGAGCCAGAAGTTATGGCCGTCCGAATAATCGATATCTACAGGGTGCAACATCCGTCCGAAATGGCGAAACAGTGCCGTACGACTTTTAGAAATGCGTGCATGGATTTGAAACGGAACAGTACCATGGTGCACCACTCTCCTGCGATGGTAAATCGAAGACGAGCCACGGTAATCCCGTTTTACCGTGAAAATTCGGTGTCGAAAAAATGAAGGGTAAAAAACTTACGAGACCCGATTGAGATTTGGGTTGTCCTTTTTGGGCATTCATCTATCCGTTGACGGCTGAAAGCTGTCAAAGCCGTAGAACTCACCATGGCCTTCGTTTTGACAGGTTATGGCTCCCGTAACTCTAAACGAGGCAGAAGTTATGGCCGTCCGAATAATCGATATCTACAGGGTGAAATATCCGCGGTGCAAGGTGCAACATCTATCCGAAATGGAGAAACAGTGTCGTACGACTTTTAGAAATGCGTGCATGGATTTGAAACGGAACAGTACCATGGTGCACCACTCTCCAGCGATGGTAAATCGAAGACGAGGCACGGTAATCCCGTTTTACCGTTAAAATCCGGTGTCGAAAAAACGAAGGGTAAAAAACTTACGAGACCCGATTGAGATTCGGGTTGTCCTTTTTGGTCATTAATCTATCCGTTGATGGCTGAAAGTGGTCAAACCCGTAGAACTCACCGTGGCCTTTGTTTTGACAGGTTTTGGCTCCCGTAACTCTAAACGAGCCAGAAGTTATGGCCGTCCGAATAATCGATATCTACAGGGTGCAACATCCGTGGTGCAAGGTGCAACATCCGTACGAAATGGCGAAACAGTGCCGTACGACTTTTAGAAATGCATGCATGGATTTGAAACGGAACAGTACCATGGTGCACCACTCTCCAGCGATGGTAAATCGAAGACGAGCCACGGTAATCCCGTTTTACCGTTAAAATCCGGTGTCGAAAAAACGAAGGGTAAAAAACTTACGAGACCCGATTGAGATTCGGGTTGTCCTTTTTGGGCATTAATCTATCCGTTGAAGGCTGAAAGTGGTCAAACCGGTAGAACTCACCGTGGCCTTCGTTATGACAGGTTATGGTTCCTGTAACTCTAAACGAGCCAGAAGTTACGGCCATCCGAATAATCGATATCTACAGGGTGCAACATCCGCGGTGCAAGGTGCAACATCCGTCCGAAATGGCGAAACAGTGTCGTACAACTTTTAGAAATGCGTGCATGGATTTGAAACGGAACAGTACCATGGTGCACCACTCTCCCGCGATGGTAAATCGAAGACGAGCCACGGTAATCCCGTTTTACCGTAAAAATTCGGTGTCGAAAAAACGAAGGGTAAAAAACTTACGAGACCCGATAGAGATTCGGGTTGCCTTTTCGGGCATTAATCTATCCGTTGACGGCTGAAAGCTATCAAAGCCGTAGAACTCACCGTGGCCTTCGTTTTGACAGGTTATGGCTCCCGTAACTCTAAACGAGCCATAAGTTATGGCCGTCCGAATAATCGATATCTACGGGGTGCAACATCCGCGGTGCAAGAAGCAACATCCGTCCGAAATGGTGAAACAGTGTCGTATGACATTTAGAAATGCGTGCATGGATTTGAAACGGAACAGTACCGTGGTGCAACACTCTCCAACGATGGTAAATCGAAGACGAGGCACGGTAATCCCGTTTTACCGTAAAAATCCGGTGTCAAAAAAACGAAGGGTAAAAAACTTACGAGACCCGATTGAGATTCGGGTTGTCCTTTTTGGGCATTAATCTATCTGTTGACGGTTGAAAGCTTCAAAGCCGTAGAACTCACCGTGGCCTTCATTTCGACAGGTTATGGCCCCGTAACCCTAAACGAGCCAGAGGTTATGGCCGTCCGAATAATCGATATCTACAGGGGGCAATATCCGCGGTGCAAGGTGCAACATCCGTCCGAAATGGAGAAACAGTGCCGTACGACTTTTAGAAATGCGTGCATGGATTTGAAATGGAACAGTACCATGGTGCACTACTCTCCAGCGATGGTAAATCGAAGACGAGGCACGGTAATCCCGTTTTACCGTTAAAATCCGGTGTCGAAAAAACGAAGGGTAAAAAACTTATGAGACCTGGTTGAGATTCGGGTTGTCCTTTTCGGGCATTAATCTATACGTTGACGCCTGAAAGTGGTCAAAGCCATAGAACTCACCGTGGCCTTCGTTTTGACAGGTTATGGCTCCCGTAACTCTAAACGAGCCAAAAGTTATGACCGTCCGAATAATCGATATCTACAGGGTGCAACTTCCGCGGTGTAAGGTGCAACATCCGTCCGAAATGGCAAAATAGTGCCTTACGACTTTTAGAAATGCGTACATGGATTTGAAACGGAACAGTACCATGGTGCACCACTCTCCAACGATCGTAAATCGAAAACGAGGCACGGTAATCCCGTTTTACCGTAAAAATCCGGTGTCGAAAAAACGAAGGGTAAAAAACTTACGAGGCCCGATTGAGATTCGGGTTGTCCTTTTTGGGCATTAATCTATCCGTCGACAGCTGAAAGTGGTCAAAGCCATAAAACTCACCGTGGCCTTCGTTTTGACAGGTTATGGCTCCCGTAACTCTAAACGAGCAAGAAGTTATGGCCGTCCGAATAACCGATATCTACAGGGTGCAACATCCGCAGTGCAAGGTGCAACATCCGTCCGAAATGGCAAAACAGTGTCGTACGACTTTTAGAGACGCATGCATGGATTTGAAACGGAACAGTACCATGGTGCACCACTCTCCAGTGATGGTAAATCGAAGACGAGCCACGGTAATCCCGTTTTACCATAAAAATCCGTTGTCAAAAAACGAAGGGTAAAAAACTTACGAGGCCCGATTGAGATTCGGGTTTTCCTTTTCGGGCATTAATCTATCCGTTGACGGCTGAAAGCGGTCAAAGCCGTAGAACTCACCGTGGCCTTCGTTTTGACAATTTGTGGCTCCCTTAACTCTAAACGAGCCAGAAGTTATGGCCGTCCGAATAATCGATATCTACACGGTGAAACATCCACGGTGCAAGGTGCAACATCCGTCCGAAATAGCGAAACAGTGCCGTACGAATTTTAGAAATGCGTGCATGGATTTGAAACGGAACAGTACCATGGTGCACCACTCTCCAGCGATGCTAAATCGAAGACGAGCCACGGTAATCCCGTTTTACTGTAAAAATCCGGTGTCGAAAAAACGAAGGGTAAAAAACTAACGAGACCCGATTGAGATTTGGGTTTTCCTTTTCAGGAATTAATCTATCCGTTGACGGCTGAAAGCGGTCAGTGCCGTAGAACTCACTGTGGCCTTTGTTTTGACAGGTTATGATTCCCGTAACTCTAAACGAGCCAGAAGTTATGGCCGTCCGAATAATCGATATCTACAGGGTGCAACATCCGCGGTGCAAGATGCAACATCCGTCCGAAATGGCGAAACAGTGCCGTACCACTTTTAGAAATGCATGCATGGATTTGAAACGGAACAGTACCATGGCGCACCACTCTCCAGCGATGGTAAATCGAAGACGAGCCACGGTAATCCAGTTTTACCGTTAAAATCCGGTGTCGAAAAAATGAAGGGTAAAAAACTTACGAGACCGGATTGAGATTCGGGTTGTCCTTTTCCGGCATTATTCTATCCGTTGACGGCTGAAAGCTGTCAAAGCCGTAGAACTCACCGTGGTCTTCGTTTTGACAGGTTATGGCTCCCGTAACTCTAAACGAGCCAGAAGTTATGGCCGTCCGAATAATCTATATCTACAGGGTGCAACGTCCGCGGTGCAAGGTGCAACATCCGTTCGAAATGGTGAAACAGTGCCGTACGACTTTTAGAAATGCGTGCACGGATTTGAAATGGAACAGTACCATGCTGCACCACTCTCAGCGATGGTAAATCGAAGACGAGCCACGGCAATCTCGCTTTACCGTAAAAATCCGGTGTCGAAAAAACGAAGGGTAAAAAACTTACGAGACCCGATTGAGATTCGGGTTGTCATTTTCGGGCATTAATCTATCCGTTGACGGCTGAAAACTATCAAAGCCGTAGAACACACAATGGCCTTCGTTTTGACAGGTTATGGCTCCCGTAACTCTAAAGGAGCCAAAAGTTATGGCCGTCCGAATAATCGATATCTAAAGGGTGCAACTTCCGTCCGAAGTGGCGAAACAGTGCCGTACGACTTTTAGAAATGCATGCATGGATTTGAAACGGAACAGTACCATGGTGCACCACTCTCCAGCGATGGTAAATCGAAGACAAGCCACGGTAATCCCGTTTTACCGTTAAAATCCGGTGTCGATAAAACGAAGGGTAAAAAACTTACGAGACCCGATTGAGATTCGGGTTGTCCTTTTTGGGCATTAATCTATCCTTTGATGGCTGAAAGTGGTCAAACCCGTAGAACTCACCGTGGCCTTCGTTTAGACAGGTTATGGCTCCCGTAACTCTAAACGTGCCAGAAGTTATGGCCGTCCGAATAATCGATATCTACATGGTGCAACATCCGCGGTGCAAGGTGCAACATCCGTCCGAAATGCGAAACAGTGCCGTACGACTTTTAGAAATGCGTGCATGGATTTGAAACGGAACAGTACCATGGTGCACCACTCTCCCGCGATGGTAAATCGAAGGCGAGGCACGGTAATCCCGTTTTACCGTTAAAATCCGGTGTCGAAAAAACGAAGGGTAAAAAACTTACGAGAACCGATTGAGATTCGGATTGTCCTTTTTGGGCATTAATCTATCCGTTGACGGATGAAAATGGTCAAACCCGTAGAACTCACCATGGCCTTCGTTTTGACAGGTTATGGCTTCCATAACTCTAAACGAGCCAGAAGTTATGGCCGTCCGAATAATCAATATATACAGGGTGCAACATCCGCGGTGCAAGGTGCAACATCCGTTCGAAATGGCGAAACAGTGTCGTAGGACTTTTAGAAATGCGTGCATGGATTTGAAACGGAACAGTACCATGGTGCACCACTCTCCAACGATGGTAAATCGAAGACGAGCCACGGTAATCCCGTTTTAACATAAAAATCCGGTGTCGAAAAAACGAAGGGTAAAAAACTTACGAGACCCGATTGAGATTCGGGTTGTCCTTTTTGGGCATTAATCTATCCGTTGACGGCTGAAAGCTGTCAAAGCCGTAGAACTCACCGTGGACTTCGTTTTGACAGGTTATGGCTCCCGTAACTCTAAACGAGCCATAAGTTATGGCCGTCCGAATAATCGATATCTACAGGGTGCAATATCCACAGTGCAAGGTGCAATATCCGTCCGAAATGGAGAACCAGTGTCGTACGACTTTTAGAAATGCGTGCATGGATTTGAAACGGAACAGTACCATGGTGCACCACTCTCCAGCGATGGTAAATCGAAGACGAGGTACGGTAATCCCGTTTTACCGTTAAAATCCGGTTCGAAAAAAGAAAGGGTAAAAAACTTACGAGACTCGATTAAGATTCGGGTTGTCCTTTTCGGGCATTAATCTATACGTTGACGGCTTAAAGTGGTCAAAGCCGTAGAACTCACCGTGGCCTTCGTTTTGATAGGTTATGGATCCCGTAACTCTAAACGAGCCAAAAGTTATGGCCGTCCGAATAATCGATATCTACAGGGTGTGACATCCGTGGTGCAAGGTGCAACATCCGTCCGAAATGGCGAAACAGTGCCGAACGACTTTTAGAAATGCATGCATGGATTTGAAACGGAACAGTACCATGGTGCACCACTCTCCAGCGATGGTAAATCGAAGACGAGCCACGGTAATCCCGTTTTACCGTTAAAATCCGGTGTCGATAAAACGAAGGGTAAAAAACTTACGAGACCCGATTGAGATTCGGGTTGTCCTTTTTGGGCATTAATCTATCCTTTGATGGCTGAAAGTGGTCAAACCCGTAGAACTCACCGTGGCCTTCGTTTAGACAGGTTATGGCTCCCGTAACTCTAAACGTGCCAGAAGTTATGGCCGTCCGAATAATCGATATCTACATGGTGCAACATCCGTGGTGCAAGGTGCAACATCCGTCCGAAATGGCGAAACAGTGCCGTACGACTTTTAGAAATGCGTGCATGGATTTGAAACGGAACAGTACCATGGTGCACCACTCTCCCGCGATGGTAAATCGAAGACGAGCCACGGTAATCCCGTTTTACCGTAAAAATCCGGTGTCGAAAAAACGAAGGGTAAAAAACTTACGAGACCCGATAGAGATTCGGGTTGCCTTTTCGGGCATTAATCTATCCGTTGACGGCTGAAAGCTATCAAAGCCGTAGAGCTCACCGTGGCCTTCGTTTTGACAGGTTATGGCTCCCGTAACTCAAAACGAGCCAGAAGTTATGGCCGTCCGAATAATCGACATCTGCAGGGTGCAACATCCGCGGTGCAAGGAGCAACATCCGTCCGAAATGGCGAAACAGTGTCGTATGACTTTTAGAAATGCGTGCATGGATTTGAAACGGAACAGTACCATGGTGCACCACTCTACAACGATGGTAAATCGAAGACGAGGCACGGTAATTCCGTTTTACCGTAAAAATCCGGTGTCAAAAAAACGAAGGGTAAAAAACTTACGAGACCCGATTGAGATTCGGGTTGTCCTTTTTGGGCATTAATCTATCCGTTGACGGCTGAAAGCTTCAAAGCCGTAGAACTCACCGTGGACTTCGTTTTGACAGGTTATGGCTCCCATAACTCTAAACGAGCCAGAAGTTATGGCCGTCCGAATAATCGATATCTACAGGGCGCAATATCTGCGGTGCAAGGTGCAACATCCGTCCGAAATGGAGAAACAGTGTCGTATGACTTTTAGAAATGCGTGCATGGATTTGAAACGGAACAGTACCATGGTACACTACTCTCCAGCGATGGTAAATCGAAGACGAGGCACGCTAATCCCATTTTTACCGTTAAAATCCGGTGTCGAAAAAACGAAGGGTAAAAAATTTACGAGACCCGATTGAGATTCGGGTTGTCCTTTTCGGGCAATAATCTATACGTTGACGGCTGAAAGTGGTCAAAGGCGTAGAACTCACCGTGGCCTTCGTTTTGACTGGTTATGGCTCCCGTAACTCTAAACGAGCCAAAAGTTATGACCGTCCGAATAATCGATATCTACAGGTTGCAACTTCCGCGGTGCAAGGTGCAACATCCGTCCGAAATGGCAAAACAGTGCCGTACGACTTTTAGAAATGCGTGCATGGATTTGAAACGGAACAGTACCATGGTGCACCACTCTCCAGCGATGGTAAATCGAAGACGAGGCACGGTAATCCCGTTTTACCGTAAAAATCCGGTGTCGAAAAAACGAAGGGTAAAAAACTTACGAGGCCCGATTGAGATTCGGGTTGTCCTTTTTGGGCATTAATCTATCCGTCGACGGCTGAAAGTAGTCAAAGCCGTAAAACTCACCGTGGCCTTCGTTTTGAGAGGTTTTGTCTCCCGTAACTCTAAACGAGCCAGAAGTTATGGACGTCCGAATAATCGATATCTACAGGGTGCAACATCCGCGGTGCAAGGTGCAACATCCGTCCGAAATGGCGAAGCAGTATCGTACGACTTTTAGAAATGCATGCATGGATTTGAAACGGAACAGTACCATGGTGCACCACTCTCCAGCGATGGTAAATCGAAGACGAGCCACGGTAATCCCGTTTTACCATAAAAATCCGTTGTCGAAAAAACAAAGGGTAAAAAACTTACGAGGCCCGATTGAGATTCGGGTTGTCCTTTTCGGGCATTAGTCTATCCGTTGACGGCTGAAAGTGGTCAAAGCCGTAGAACTCACCGTGGCCTTCGTTTTGACAATTTGTGGCTCCCTTAACTCTAAACGAGCCAGAACTTATTGTCGTCCGAATAATCGATATCTACACGGTGTAACATCCGCGGTGCAAGGTGCAACATCCGTCCGAAATGGCAAAACAGTGCCGTACGAATTTTAGAAATGCGTGCATGGATTTGAAACGGAACAGTACCATGGTGCACCACTCTCCAGCGATGGTAAATCGAAGATGAGCCAAGGTAATCCCGTTTTACCGCAAAAATCCGGTGTCGAAAAAACGAAGGGTAAAAAACTAACGAGACCCGATTGAGATTCGGGTTGTCCTTTTCGGGCATTAATCTATCCGTTGACGGATGAAAGCTGTCAAAGCCGTAGAACTCACCGTGACCTTCGTTTTGACAGGTTATGGCTCCCGTAACTCTAAACGAGCCAGAAGTTATGGCCGTCCGAATAAACGATATCTACAGGGTGCAACATCCGCGGTGCAAGATGCAACATCCGTCCGAAATGGCGAAACAGTGCCGTACGACTTTTAGAAATGCATGCATGGATTTGAAACGGAACAGTACCATGGCGCACCACTCTCCAGCGATGGTAAATCGAAGACGAGCCATGGTAATCCAGTTTTACCGTTAATATCCGGTGTCGAAAAAACGAAGGGTAAAAAACTTACGAGCCCGATTGAGATTCGGGTTGTCCTTTTCGGTCATTAATCTATCCGTTGACGGCTGAAAGCAGTCAAAGCCGTAGAACTAACCGTGGCCTACGTTTTGACAGGTTATGGCTCCCGTAACTCTAAAGGAGCCAAAAGTTATGGCCGTCCGAATAATCGATATCTACAGGGTGCAACATCCGCGGTGCAAGGTGCAACATCCGTCCGAAATGGCGAAACAGTGCCGTACGACTTTTAGAAATGCATGCATGGATTTGAAATGGAACAATACCATGTTGCACCACTCTCCAGCGATGGTAAATCGAAGACGAGCCACGAAAATCCCGTTTTACCGTAAAAATCCGGTGTCGAAAAAATGAAGGGTAAAAAACTTACGAGACCCGATTGAGATTCGGGTTGTCCTTTTTGGGCATTAATCTATCCGTTGACGGCTGAAAGCTTCAAAGCCGTAGAACTCACCGTGGCCTTCGTTTTGACAGGTTATGTCTCCCGTAACTCTAAACGAGCCAGAAGTTATGGCCGTCCGAATAATCGATATCTACAGGGTGCAATATCCGCGGTGCAAGGTGCAACATCCGTCCAAAATGGAGAAACAGTGTCGTACGACCTTTAGAAATGCGTGCATGGATTTGAAACGGAACAGTACCATGGTGCACCACTCTCCAGCGATGGTAAATGGAAGATGAGGCACGGTAATCCCGTTTTACCGTTAAAATCCGGTGTCGAAAAAACGAAGGGTAAAAAACTTACGAGACCCGATTGAGATTCGGGTTGTTCTTTTTAGGCATTAATCCACCCGTTGACGGCTGAAAGTGGTCAAACCCGTAGAACTCACCGTGGCCTTCGTTTTGACAGGTTATGGCTCCCGTAACTCTAAACGAGCCAGAAGTTATGGCCGTCCGAATAATCGATATATACAGGGTGCAACATCCGCGGTGCAAGGTGCAACATCCGTCCGAAGTGGCGAAACTGTGCCGTACGACTTTTAGAAATGCGTGCATGGATTTGAAACGGAAATGTACCATGGTGCACCACTCTCCCGCGATGGTAAATCGAAGACGAGCCACGGTAATCCCGTTTTACCGTAAAAATCCGGTGTCAAAGAACGAAGGGTAAAATACTTACGAGACCCGATTGAGATTCGGGTTGTCCTTTTTGGGCATTAATCTATCCGTTGACGACTGAAAGCTGTCAAAGCCGTAGAACTCACCATGGCCTTCGTTTTGACAGGTTATGGCTCCCGTAACTCTAAACGAGCCAGAAGTTATGGCCGTCCGAATAATCGATATCTACAGGGTGCAATATCCGCGGTGCAAGGTGCAACATCCGTCCGAAATAGAGAAACAGTGTCGTACGACTTTTAGAAATGCGTGCATGGATTTGAAACGGAACAGTACCATGGTGCACCACTCTCCAGCGATGGTAAATCGAAGATGAGGCACGGTAATCCTGTTCTACCGTTAAAATCCGGTGTCGAAAAAACGAAGGGTAAAAAACTTACGAGACCCGATTGAGATTCGGGTTGTCCTTTTCGGGCATTAATCTATACATTGACGGCTGAAAGCTATCAAAGCCGTAGAACTCACCGTGGCCTTCATTTTGATAGATTATGGCTCCTGTAACTCTAAACGAGCCAAAAGTTATGGCCGTCCGAATAATCGATATCTGCAGGGTGCAACATCCGTGGTGCAAGGCGCAACATCCGTCCGAAATGGCGAACCAGTGCCGTACGACTTTTACAAATGCATGCATGGATTTGAAACGGAACAGTACCATGGTGCACCACTCTCCAGCGATGGTAAATCGAAGACGAGACACGGCAATCCCGTTTTACCGTTAAAATCCGGTGTCGAAAAAACGAAGGGTAAAAAACTTACGAGACCCGATTGAGATTCGGGTTGTCCTTTTTGGGCATTAATCTATCCGTTGACGGCTGAAAGAGGTCAAACCCGTAGAACTCACCGTGGCCTTCGTTTTGGCAGGTTATGGCTCCCGTAACTCTAAACGAGCAGAAGTTATGGCCGTCCGAATAATCGATATCTACAGGGTGCAACATCCGCGGTGCAAGGTGCAACATCCATCCGAAATGGCGAAATTGTGTCGTACGACTTTTAGAAATGCGTGCATGGATTTGAAACGGAACAGTACCATGGTGCACCACTCTCCCGCGATGGTAAATCGAAGACGAGCCACGATAATCCCGTTTTACCGTAAAAATCCGGTGTCGAAAAAACGAAGGGTAAAAAACATGCGAGACCCGATTGAGATTCGGGTTGCCTTTTCGGGCATTAATCTATCCGTTGACGGCTGAAAGCTATCTAAGCCGTAGAACTCACAGTGGCCTTCGTTTTGACAGGTTATGGCTCCCGTAACTCTAAACGAGCCAGAAGTTATGGCCGTCCGAATAATCGATATCTACAGGGTGCAACATCCGCGGTGCAAGAAGCAACATCCGTCCGAAATGGCGAAACAGTGTCGTATGACTTTTAGAAATGCGTGCATGGATTTTAAACGGAACAGTACCATGGTGCACCCCTCTCCAACGATGGTAAATCGAAGACGAGGCACGGTAATCCCGTTTTACCGTAAAAATCCGGTGTCAAAAAAACGAAGGGTAAAAAACTTACGAGACCCGATTGAGATTCGGGTTGTCCTTTTCGGGCATTAATCTATACATTGACGGCTGAAAGTGGTCAAAGCCGTAGAACTCACCGTGGCCTTCGTTTTGACAGGTTATGGCTCCCGTAACTCTAAACGAGCCAAAAGTTATGACCGTCCGAATAATCGATATCTACAGGGTGCAACTTCCGCGGTGCAAGGTGCAACATCCGTCCAAAATGGCAAAACAGTGCCGTACGACTTTTAGAAATGCGTGCATGGATTTGAAACGGAACAGTACCTTGGTGCACCACTCTCTAGCGATGGTAAATCGAAGACGAGGCACGGTAATCCCGTTTTACCGTAAAAAACCGGTGTCGAAAAAACGAAGGGTAAAAAACGTACGAGGCCCGATTGAGATTCGGGTTGTCCTTTTTAGGCATTAATCTATCCGTCGACGGCTGAAAGTGCTCAAAGCCGTAAAACTCACCGCGGCCTTCGTTTTGACAGGTTATGTCTCCCGTAACTCTAAACGAGCCAAAAGTTATGGCCATCCGAATAATCGATATCTACAGGGTGCAACATCCGCGGTGCAAGGTGCAACATCCGTCTGAAATGGCGAAATAGTGTCGTACGACTTTTAGAAATGCATGCATGGATTTGAAACGGAACAGTACCATGGTGCACCACTCTCCAGCGATGGTAAATCGAAGACGAGCCACGGTAATCCCGTTTTACCATAAAAATCCATTGTCGAAAAACGAAGGGTAAAAAACTTACGAGGCCCGATTGAGATTCGGGTTGTCCTTTTCGGGCATTAATCTATCCGTTGACGGCTGAAAGCGGTCAAAGCCGTAGAACTCACCGTGGCCTTCATTTTGACAATTTGTGGCTCCCTTAACTCTAAACGAGACAGAAGTTATGGCCGTCCGAATAATCGATATCTACACGGTGAAACATCCGTCCGAAATGGCAAAACAGTGCCGTACGAATTTTAGAAATGCGTGCATGGATTTGAAACGGAACAGTACCATGGTGCACCACTCTCCAGCGGTGGCTAATCGAAGACGAGCCACGGTAATCCCGTTTTACCATAAAAATCCGGTGTCGAAAAAACGAAGGGTAAAAAACTAACGAGACCCGATTGAGATTCGGGTTGTCCTTTTCAGGCATTAATCTATCCGTTGACGGCTGAAAGCTGTCAAAGCCGTAGAACTCACCGTGACCTTCGTTTTGAAAGGTTATGGCTCCCGTAACTCTAAACGAGCCAGAAGTTATGGCCGTCCGAATAATCGATATCTACAGGGTGCAACATCCGCGGTGCAAGATGCAACATCCGTCCAAAATGGCGAAATAGTGCCGTACGACTTTTAGAAATGCATGCATGGATTTGAAACGGAACAGTACCATGGCGCACCACTCTCCAGCGATGGTAAATCAAAGACGAGCCATGGTAATCCAGTTTTACCGTTAAAATCCGGGTGTCGAAAAATCGAAGGGTAAAAAACTTACGAGACCCGATTGAGATTCGGGTTGTCCTTTTCGGGCATTAATCTATCCGTTGACGGCTAAAAGCTGTCAAAGCCGTAGAACTCACCGTGGCCTTTGTTTTCACGGGTTATGGCTCCCGTAACTCAAAACGAGCCAGGAGTTATGAGCGTCCGAATAATCGATATCTACAGGGTGCAACGTCCGCGGTGCAAGGTGCAACATCCGTCCGAAATGGCGAAACAGTGCCGTACGTCTTTTAGAAATGCGTGCATGGATTTGAAACGGAACAGTACTATGGTGCACCACTCTCCAGCATTGGTAAATCGAAGATGAGCCACGGTAATCCCGTTTTACCGTAAAAATCCGGTGTCAAAAAACGAAGGGTAAAAAACTTACGAGACTCGATTGAGATTCGGGTTGCCTTTTCGGGCATTAATCTATCCGTTGACGGCTGAAAGCTTTCAAAGCAGTAGAACTTACCGTGGCCTACGTTTTGACAGGTTATGGCTCCCGTAACTCTAAAGGAGCCAAAAGTTATGGCCGTCCGAATAATCGATATCTACAGGGTGCAACATCCGCGGTGCAAGGTGCAACATCCGTCCGAAATGGCGAAACAGTGCCGTACAACTTTTAGAAATGCATGCATGGATTTGAAACGGAACAATACCATGTTGCACCACTCTCCTGCGATGGTAAATCGAAGACGAGCCACGAAAATCCCGTTTTACCTTAAAAATCCGGTGTCGAAAAAATGAAGGGTACAAAACTTACGAGACCCGATTGAGATTCGGGTTGTCCTTTTTGGGCATTAATCTATCCGTTGACGGCTGAAAGCTTCAAAGCCGTAGAACTCAACGTGGCCTTCGTTTTGATAGGTTATGGCTCCCGTAATTCTAAACGAGCCAGAAGTTATGGGCGTCCGAATAATCGATATCTATAGGGTGCAATATCCGCGGTGCAAGGTGCAACATCCATCCAAAATGGAGAAACAGTGTCGTACGACTTTTAGAAATGCGTGCATGGATTTGAAACGGAACAGTACCATGGTGCACCACTCTCCAGCGATGGTAAATCGAAGACGAGGCACGGTAATCCCGTTTTACCGTTAAAATCCGCTGTCGAAAAAACGAAGGGTAAAAAACTTACGAGACCCGATTGAGATTCGGGTTGTCCTTTTTGGGCATTAATCTACCTGTTGACGGCTGAAAGTGGTCAAACCCGTAGAACTCACCGTGGCCTTCGTTTTGACAGGTTATGGCTCCCGTAACTCTAAACGAGCCAGAAGTTATGACCGTCCGAATAATCGATATCTACAGGGTGCAACATCCGCGGTGCAAGTTGCAACATCCGTCCGAAATGGCGAAACATTGCCGTACGACTTTTAGAAATGCGTGCATGGATTTGAAACGGAACAGTGCCATGGTGCACTACTCTCCAACGATGGTAAATCGAAGACGAGGCACGGTAATCCCGTTTTACCGTAAAAATCCACGTGTCGAAAAAACGAAGGGTAAAAAACTTACGAGACCCGATTGAGATTCGGGTTGTCCTTTTTGGGCATTAATCTGTCCATTGACAGCTGAATGCTGTCAAAGCCGTAGAACTCACCATGGTCTTCGTTTTGACAGGTTATGGCTCCCGTAACTCTAAACGAGCCAGAAGTTATGGCCGTCCGAATAATCGATATCTATAGGGTGCAATATCCGCGGTGCAAGGTGCAACATCCGTCCGAAATGGAGAAACAGTGTCGTACGACTTTTAGAAATGCGTGCATGGATTTGAAACGGAATAGTACCATGGTGCACCACTCTCCAGCGATGGTAAATCGTAGATGAGGCACGGTAATCCCGTTTTACCGTTAAAATCCGGTGTCGAAAAAACGAAGGGTAAAAAACTTACGAGACCCGATTGAGATTCGGGTGTCCTTTTTGGGCATTAATCTATACGTTGAAGGCTGAAAGTGGTCAAAGCCGTAGAACTCACCGTGGCCTTCGTGTTGATAGGTTATGGCTCCCGTAACTCTAAACGAGCCAAAAGTTATGGCCGTCCGAATAATCGATATCTACAGGGCGCAACATCCGTGGTGCAAGGCGCAACATCCGTCCGAAATGGCGAAACAGTGCCGTACGACTTTTAGAAATGCATGCATGGATTTGAAATGGAACAGTACCATGGTGCACCACTCTCCAGCGATGGTAAATCGAAGACGAGCCACGGTAATCCCGTTTTACCGTTAAAATCCGGTGTCGAAAAAACGAAGGGTAAAAAACTTACGAGACCCGATTGAGATTCGGGTTGTCCATTTTGGGCATTAATCTATACGTTGATGGATGAAAGTGGTCAAACCCGTAGAACTCACCGTGGCCTTCGTTTTGACAGGTTATGGCTCCAGTAACTCTAAACGAGCCAGAAGTTATGACCGTCCGAATTATCGATATCTACAGGGTGCAACATCCGCGGTGCAAGATGCAACATCCGTCCGAAATGGCGAAACTGTGTCGTACGACTTTTAGAAATGCGTGCATGGATTTGAAACGGAATAGTACCATGGTGCATCACTCTCCCGCGATGGTAAATCGAAAACGAGCCACGATAATCCCGTTTTACCGTAAAAATCCGGTGTCGAAAAAACGAAGGTAAAAAACATGCGAGACCCGATTGAGATTCGGGTTGCCTTTTCGGGCATTAATCTATCCGTTGACGGCTGAAAGCTATCAAAGCCGTAGAACTCACCGTGGCCTTCGTTTTGACAGGTTATGGCTCCCGTAACCCTAAACGAGCCAGAAGTTATGGCCGTCCGAATAATCGATATCTACAGGGTGCAACATCCGCGGTGCAAGAAGCAACATCCGTCCGAAATGGCGAAACAGTGTCGTATGACTTTTAGAAATGCGTGCATGGATTTTAAACGGAACAGTACCATGGTGCACCAGTCTCCAACGATGGTAAATCGAAGATGAGGCACGGTAATCCCGTTTTACCGCAAAAATCCGGTGTCAAAAAAACGAAGGGTAAAAAACTTACGAGACCCGATTGAGATTCGGGTTGTCCTTTTTGGGCATTAATCTATCCATTGATGGCTGAAAGCTTCAAAGCCGTAGAACCCACCGTGGCCTTTGTTTTGACAGGTTATGGCTCCCGTAACTCTAAACGAGCCAGAAGTTATGGCCGTCCGAATAATCGATATCTACAGGGTGCAATATCCGCGGTGCAAGGTGCAACATCCGTCCGAAATGGAGAAACAGTGTCGTACGACTTTCAGAAATGCGTGCATGGATTTGAAACGGAACAGTACCATGGTGCACCACTCTCCAGCGATGGTAAATCGAAGACGAGGCACGGTAATCCCGTTTTACCGTTAAAATCCGGTGTCGAAAAAACAAAGGGTAAAAAACTTACGAGACCCGATTGAGAATCAGGTTGTCCTTTTCGGGCATTAATCTAAACGTTGATGGCTGAAAGTGGTCAAAGCCGTAGAACTCACCGTAGCCTTCGTTTTGACAGGTTATGGCTCCCGTAACTCTAAACGAGCCAAAAGTTATGACCGTCCGGATAATCGATACCTACAGGGTGCAACTTCCGCGATGCAAGGTCCAACATCCGTCCGAAATAGCAAAACAGTGCCGTACGACTTTTAGAAATGCGTGCATGGATTTGAAACGAAATAGTACCATAGTGCACCACTCTCCAGCGATGGTAAATCGAAGGCGAGGCACGGTAATCCCGTTTTACCGTAAAAATCCGGTGGTGAAAAAACGAAGGGTAAAAAACTTACGAGGCCCGATTGAGATTCGGGTTTTCCTTTTTGGGCATTAATCTATCCGTCGACGGCTGAAAGTGCTCAAAGCCGTAAAACTCACCGTGCCCTTCGTTTTGACAGGTTATGGCTCCCGTAACTCTAAACGAGCCAGAAGTTATGGCCGTCCGAATAATCGATATCTACAGGGTGCAACATCCGCGGTGCAAGGTGCAACATCCGTCCGAAATGGCGAAACAGTGTCGTACGACTTTTAGAAATGCATGCATGGATTTGAAACGGAACAGTACCATGGTGCACCACTCTCCAGCGATGGTAAATCGAAGACGAGCCACGGTAATCCCGTTTTACCATAAAAGTCCGTTGTCGAAAAAACGAAGGGTAAAAAACTTACGAGGCCCGATTGAGATTCGGGTTGTCCTTTTCGGGCATTAATCTATCCGTTGACGGCTGAAAGCGGTCAAAGCCGTAGAACTCACCGTGGCCTTCGTTTTGACAATTTGTGTCTCCCATAACTCAAAACGCGCCAGAAGTTATGGCCGTCCGAATAATCGATATCTACACGGTGCAACATCCGCGGTGCAAGGTGCAACATCCGTCCGAAATGGCGAAACATTGTCGTACGAATTTTAGAAATGCGTGCATGGATTTGTAACAGAACAGTACCATGGTGCACCACTCTCTAGCGATGGTAAAACGAAGAGGAGCCACGGTAATCCCGTTTTACCGTAAAAATCCGTTGTCGAAAAAACGAAGGGTAAAAAACTTACGAGACCCGATTGAGATTCGGGTTGTCCTTTTCGGGCATTAATCTATCCGTTGACGGCTGAAAGCTGTCAAAGCCGTAGAACTCACCGAGGCCTTCGTTTTGACAGGTTATGGCTCCCGTAACTCTAAACGAGCCAGAAGTTATGGCCGTCCGAATAATCGATATGTACAGGGTGCAACATCCACGGTGCAAGATGCAACATCCGTCCGAAATGGCGAAACAGTGCCATACGGCTTTTAGAAATGCATGCATGGATTTGAAATGGAACAGTACCATGGCGCACCACTCTCCAGCGATGGTAAATCGAAGACGAGCCACGGTAATCCAGTTTTACCATTAAAATCCGGTGTCGAAAAAATGAAGGGTAAAAAACTTACGAGACCCGATTGAGATTCGGGTTGTCCTTTTCGGGCATTAATCTATCCGTTGACGGCTGAAAGCTGTCAAAGCAGTAGAACTCACCGTGGCCTTCGTTTTGACAGATTATGGCTCCCGTAACTCTAAACGAGCCAGAAGTTATGGCCGTCCGAATAATCGATTTCTACAGGGTGCAACGTCCGTGGTGCAAGGTGCAACATCCGACCGAAATGGCGAAACATTGTCGTACGACTTTTAGAAATGCGTGCATGGATTTGAAACGGAACAGTACCATGGTGCACCACTCTCCAGCGATGGTAAATCGAAGATGAGCCACGGTAATCCCGTTTGCCCGTTAAAATCCGGCGTCGAAAAAACGATGGGTAAAAAACTTACGAGACCCGATTGAGATTCGGGTTGTCCTTTTCGGGCATTAATCTATCCGTTGACGGCTGAAAGCTGTCAAAGCTATAGAACTCACCGTGGCCTTCGTTTTGACAGGTTAGGGCTCCCGTAACTCTAAACGAGCCAAAAGTTATGACCGTCCGAATAATCGATATCTACAGGGTGCAACATCCGCGGTGCAAGGTGCAACATCCATCCGAAATGGCGAAACATTGCCGTACGACTTTTAGAAATGCGTGCACGGATTTGAAACGGAACAGTGTCATGGTGCACCACTCTCCAGCGATGGTAAATCGAAGATGACGCACGGTAATCCCGTTTTACCGTAAAAATCCGGTGTCGAAAAAACGAAGGGTAAAAAACTTACGAGGCCCGATTGAGATTCGGGTTGTCCTTTTTGGGCATTAATCTATCCGTTGACGGCTGAAAGCTGTCATAGCCGTAGAACTCACCGTGGCCTTCGTTTTGACAGGTTTTGTCTCCCATAACTCTAAACGAGCCAGAAGTTATGGCCGTCTGAATAATCGATATGTACAGGGTGCAACATCCGCGGTGCAAGATGCAACATCCGTCCGAAATGGCGAAACAGTGCCATACGACTTTTAGAAATGCATGCATGGATTTGAAACGGAAGAGTACCATGGCACACCACTCTCCAGAGATGGTAAATCGAAGACGAGCCACGGTAATCCAGTTTTACCGTTAAAATCCGGTGTCGAAAAAACGAAGGGTAAAAAACTTACGAGACCCGATTGAGATTCGGGTTGTCCTTTTCGGGCATTAATCTATCCATTGACGGCTGAAAGCTGTCAAAGCCGTAAAACTCACCGTGGCCTTCGTTTTGACAGGTTATGGCTCCCATAACTCTAAACGAGCCAGAAGTTACGGCCGTCCGAATAATCGATATCTATAGGGTGCAACGTCCGCGGTGCAAGGTGCAACATCCGTCCGAAATGGCGAAACAGTGCCGTACGGCTTTTAGAAATGCGTGCATGGATTTGAAACGGAACAGTACCTTGGTGCACCACTCTCCAGCAATGGTAAATCGAAGACGAGCCACGGTAATCCCATTTTACCGTTAAAATCCGGCGTCGAAAAAACGATGGGTAAAAAACTTACGAGACCCGATTAAGATTCGGGTTGTCCTTTTTGGGCATTAATCTATCCGTTGACGGCTGAAAGCTGTCAAAGCCGTAGAACTCATCGAGACCTTCGTTTTGACAGGTTATGGCTCCCGTAACTCTAAACGAGCCAGAAGTTATGGCCGTCCGAATAATCGATATCTACAGGGTGCAACGTCCGCGGTGCAAGGTGCAACATCCGTCCGAAATGGCGAAACATTGCCGTACGACTTTTAGAAATGCGTGCATGGATTTGAAACGGAACAGTGCCATGGTGCACTACTCTCTAACGATGGTAAATCGAAGACGAGGCACGGTAATCCCGTTTTACCGTAAAAATCCGGTGTCAAAAAAACGAAGGGTAAAAAACTTACGAGGCCCGATTGAGATTCGGGTTGTCCTTTTTGGGCATTAATCTATCCGTTGATGCCTGAAAGCGGTCAAAACGGTAAAACTCACCGTGGCCTTCGTTTTGACAGGTTATGGCTCCCGTAACTCTAAACGAGCCAGAAGTTATGGCCGTCCGAATAATCGATATCTACAGGGTGCAACATCCGCGGTGCAAGGTGCAACATCCGTCCGAAATGGCGAAACAGTGTCGTACGACTTTTAGAAATGCATGCATGGATTTGAAACGGAACAGTACCATGGTGCACCACTCTCCAGCGATGGTAAATCGAAATGAACCACGGTAATCCCGTTTTACCGTAAAAATCCGGTGTCGAAAAAACGAAGGGTAAATAACTTACGAGACCCGATTGAGATTCGGGTTGTCCTTTTCGGGCATTAATCTGTCCGTTGATGGCTGAAAGCGGTCAAAGCCATAGAACTCACCGTGGCCTTTGTTTTGACAGGTTATGGCTCCCGTAACTCTAAACGAGCCAGAAGTTATGGCCGTCCGAATAATCGATATTTACAGGGTGCAACATCCGCTGTGCAAGGTGCAACATCCGTTCAAAATGGGAAAATTGTGTCGTACGACTTTTAGAAATGTGTGCATGGATTTGAAACGGAACAGTACCATGGTGCACCACTCTCCAGCGATGGTAAATCGAAGACGAGCCACGGTAATCCCGTTTTACTGTAAAAATCTGGTGTCGAAAAAACGAAGGGTAAAAAACTTACGAAACCCAATTGAGATTCGGGTTGTCCTTTTCGGGCATTAATCTATCCGTTGACGGCTGAAAGCGGTCAAACACGTAGAACTCACCGTGGCCTTCGTTTTGATAGGTTATGGCTCCTGTAACTCTAAACGAGCCAGAAGTTATGGCCGTCCGAATAATCGATATCTACAGGATGCAACATCCGCGGTGCAAGGTGCAACAAACGTCCGTAGTGGCGAAACAGTGCCGTACGACTTTTAAAAATGCATGCATGGATTTGAAACGGAACAGTACCGTGGTGCACCACTATCCAGCGATGGTAATTCGAAGACGAGCCACAGTAATCCCGTTTTACCGTAAAAATCCGGTGTCGAAAAAATGAAGGGTAAAAAACTTACGAGACCCGATTGAGATTCGGGTTGTCCTTTTCGGGCATTAATCTATCCGTTGACGGCTGAAAGCGGTCAAAGCCGTATAACTCACCGTGGCCTTCGTTTTGACAGGTTATGGCTCCCGTAACTCTAAACGAGCCAGAAGTTACGGCCGTCCGAATAAACGATATCTACAGAGTGCAACGTCCGCGGTGCAAGGTGCAACATCCGTCCGAAATGGCGAAACAGTGCCGTACGTCTTTTAGAAATGCGTGCATGGATTTGAAACGGAACAGTACCATGGTGCGCCACTCTCTAGCGATGGTAAATCGAAGACGAGCCACGGTAATCCCGTTTTACCGTAAGAATCCTGTGTCGAAAAAACGAAGGGTAAAAAACTTACGAGACCCGATTGAGATTCGGGTTGTCCTTTTCGGGCATTAATCTATCCGTTGACGGCTGAAAGCTGTCAAAGCCGTAGAACTCACCGTGGCCTTCATTTTGACAGGTTATGGCTCCCGTAACCCTAAACGAGCCAGAAGTTATGGCCGTCCGAATAATCGATATCTACAGGGTGCAACGTCCGTGGTGCAAGGTGCAACATCCGTCCGAAATGGCGAAACAGTGTCGTACGACTTTTAGAAATGCGTGTATGGATTTGAAACGGAACAGTACCATGGTGCAGCACTCTCCAGCGATGGTAAATCGAAGATGAGCCACGGTAATCCCGTTTTACCGTTAAAATCCGGCGTCGAAAAAACGATGGGTAAAAAACTTACGAGACCCGATTGAGATTCGGGTTGTCCTTTTTGGGCATTAATCTATCCGTTGACGGCTGAAAGCTGTCAAAGCCGTAGAACTCACCGTGGCCTTCGTTTTGACAGGTTATGGCTCCCTAACTCTAAATGAGCCAGAAGTTATGACCGTCCGAATAATCGATATCTACAGGGTGCAACATCCGCGGTGCAAGGTGCAACATCCGTCCGAAATGGCGAAACGTTGCCGTACGACTTTTAGAAATGCGTGCACGGATTTGAAACGGAACAGTGCCATGGTGCACCACTCTCCAGCGATGGTAAATCGAAGATGAGGCACGGTAATCCCGTTTTACCGTAAAAATCCGGTGTCGAAAAAACGAAGGGTAAAAAACTTACGAGGCCCGATTGAGAGTCGGGTTGTCCTTTTTGGGTATTAATCTATCCGTTGACGGCTGAAAGCAGTCATAGCCGTAGAACTCACCGTGGCCTTCGTTTTGACAGGTTTTGGGTCCCGTAACTCTAAACGAGCCAGAAGTTGTGGCCGTCCGAATAATCGATATGTACAGGGTGCAACATCCGCGGTGCAAGATGCAACATCCGTCCGAAATGGCGAAACAGTGCCATACGACTTTTAGAAATGCATGCATGAATTTGAAACGGAACAGTACCATGGCGCACCACTCTCTAGCGATGGTAAATCGAAGACGAGCCACGGTAATCCAGTTTTACCGTTAAAATCCGGTGTCGAAAAAACGAAGGGTAAAAAACTTACGAGACCTGATTGAGATTCGGGTTGTCCTTTTCGGGCATTAATCTATCCATTGACGGCTGAAAGCTGTCAAAGCCGTAAAACTCACCGTGGCCTTCGTTTTGACAGGTTATGGCTCCCATAACTCTAAACGAGCCAGAAGTTACGGCCGTCCGAATAATCGATATCTATAGGGTGCAACGTCCGCGGTGCAAGGTGCAACATCCGTCCGAAATGGCGAAACAGTGCCGTACGACTTTTAGAAATGCGTGCATGGATTTGAAACGGAACAGTACCATGGTGCACCACTCTCCAACGATGGTAAATCGAAGACGAGCCACGGTAATCCCGTTTTACCGTTAAAATCCGGCGTCGAAAAAACGATAGGTAAAAAACTTACGAGACCCGATTGAGATTCGGGTTGTCCTTTTTGGGCATTAATCTATCCGTTGACAGCTGAAAGCTGTCAAAGCCATAGAACTCACCGTGGCCTTCGTTTTGATAGGTTATGGCTCCCGTAACTCTAAACGAGCCAGAAGTTATGACCGTCCGAATAATCGATATCTACAGGGTGCAACATCCACGGTGCAAGGTGCAACATCCGTCCGAAATGGCGAAACATTGCCGTACGACTTTTAGAAATGCGTGCATGGATTTGAAACGGAACTGTGCCATGGTGCACTACTCTCCAACGATGGTAAATCGAAGACGAGGCACGGTAATCCCGTTTTACCGTAAAAATCCGGTGTCGAAAAAACGAAGGGTAAAAAACTTACGAGGCCTGATTGAGATTCGGGTTGTCCTTTTTGGGCATTAATCTATCCGTTGATGGCTGAAAGCGGTCAAAGCGGTAAAATTCACCGTGGCCTTCGTTTTGACAGGTTATGGCTCCCGTAACTCTAAACGAGCCAGAAGTTATGGCCGTCCGAATAATCGATATCTACAGGGTGCAACATCCGCGGTGCAAGGTGCAACATCCGTCCGAAATGGCGAAACAGTGTCGTACGACTTTTAGAAATGCATGCATGGATTTGAAACGGAACAGTACCATGGTGCACCACTCTCCAGCGATGGTAAATCGAAACGAGCAACGGTAATCCCGTTTTACCGTAAAAATACGGTGTCGAAAAAACGAAGGGTAAAAAACTTGCGAGACCTGATTGAGATTCGGGTTGTCCTTTTCGGGCATTAATCTGTCCGTTGATGGCTGAAAGCGGTCAAAGCCGTAGAACTCACCGTGGCCTTTGTTTTGACAGGTTATGGCTCCCGTAACTCTAAACGAGCCAGAAGTTATGGCCGTCCGAATAATCGATATTTACAGGGTGCAACATCCGCTGTGCAAGGTGCAACATCCGTTCGAAATGGGAAAATTGTGTCGTACGACTTTTAGAAATGCGTGCATGGATTTGAAACGAAACAGTACCATGGTGCACCACTCTCCAGCGATGGTAAATCGAAGACGAGCCACGGTAATCTCGTTTTACCGTTAAAATCCGGCGTCGAAAAAACGATGGGTAAAAAACTTACGAGACCCGATTGAGATTCGGGTTGTCCTTTTTGGGCATTAATCTATCCGTTGACGGCTGAAAGCGATCAAAGATGTAGAACTCACTGTGGCCTTCGTTTTGACGGGTTATGGCTCCCGTAACTCTAAACGAGCCAGAAGCTATGGCCGTCCGAATAATCGATATCTACAGGATGCAACATCCGCGGTGCAAGGTGCCACATCCGTCCGAAATGGCGAAATTGTGCCGGACGACTTTTAGAAATGCGTGCATGGATTTGAAACGGAACAGTACCATGGTGAACCACTCTCCAGCGATGGTAAATCGAAGACGAGTCACGGTAATCCCGTTTTACCGTAAAAATCCGATGTCGAAAAAACGAAGGGTAAAAAACTTACGAGACCCGATTTAGATTCGGGTTGTCCTTTTCGGGCATTAATCTATCCGTTGATGGCTGAAAGCGGTCAAAGCCGTAGAACTCACCATGGCCTTCGTTTTGACAGGTTATGGCTCCCGTAACTCTAAACGAGCCAGAAGTTACGGCCGTCCGAATAATCGATATCTACAGGGTGCAACGTCCGCGGTGCAAGGTGCAACATCCGTCCGAAATGGCGAAACGGTGCCGTACGACTTTTAAAAATGCGTGCATGGATTTGAAATGGAACAGTACCATGGTGCACCACTCTCCAGCGATGGTAAATCGAAGACGAGCCACGGTAATCCCGTTTTACAGTTAAAATCCGGCGTCGAAAAAACGATTGGTAAAAAACTTACGAGACCCGATTGAGATTCGGGTTGTCCTTTTTGGGCATTGATCTATCCGTTGACGGCTGAAAGCTGTCAAAGCCGTAGAACTCACCGTGGCCTTCGTTTTGACAGGTTATGGCTGCCGTAACTCTAAACGAGCCAGAAGTTATGGCCGTCCGAATAATTGATATCTACAGGGTGCAACATCCGCGGTGCAAGGTGCAACATCCGTCCGAAATGGAGAAACAGTGCCGTACGACTTTTAGAAATGCGTGCATGGATTTGAAACGGAACAGTGCCATGGTGCACCACTCTCCAGCGATGGTAAATCGAAGACGAGGCACGGTAATCCCGTTTTACCGTAAAAATCCGGTGTCGAAAAAACGAAGGGTAAAAACTTACGAGGCCCGATTGAGATTCGGGTTGTCCTTTTTGGGCATTAATCTATCCGTTGACGGCTGAAAGCGGTCAAAGCCGTAAAACTCACCGTGGCCTTCGTTTTGACAGGTTATGGATCCCGTAACTCTAAACGAGCCAGAAGTTATGGCCGTCCAAATAATCGATATCTACAGGGTGCAACATCCACGGTGCAAGGTGCAACATCCGTCCGAAATGGCGAAACAGTGCCGTACGACTTTTAGAAATGCACACATGGATATGAAACGGAACAGTACCTTGGTGCACCACTCTCGAGCGATGGTAAATCGAAGACGAGCCACGGTAATCCCGTTTTACCGAAAAAATCCGGTGTCAAAAAAACGAAGGGTAAAAAACTTACGAGACCCGATCGAGATTCGGGTTGTCCTTTTCGGGCATTAATCTATCCGTTGACGGCTGAAAGCGGTCAAAGCCGTAGAACACACCATGGCCTTCATTTTGACAGGTTATGGCTCCCGTAACTCTAAACGAGGCAGAAGTTATGGCCGTCTGAATAATCGATATCTACAGGGTACAACATCCGCGGTGCAAGGTGCAACATCCATCCGAAATGGCAAAATTGTGCCGTACGACTTTTAGAAATGCGTGCATGGATTTGAAACGGAACAGTACCATGGTGCACCACTCTCCAGCGATGGTAAATCGAAGACGAGGCACGGTAATCCCGTTTTACCGTAAAAATCCGGTGTCGAAAAAACGAAGGGTAAAAAACTTACGAGACCCGATTGGGATTCGGGTTGTCCTTTTCGGGCATTAATCTATCCGTTGACGGCTGAAAGCGGTCGAAGCCGTAAAACTCACCGTGGCCTTCGTTTTGACAGGTTATGGCTCCCGTAACTCTAAATGAGCCAGAAGTTATGGCCGTCCGAATAATCGATATCTACAGGGTGCAACATCCGCGGTGCAAGGTGCAACATCCGTCCGAAATGGCGAAACAGTGCCGTACGACTTTTAGAAATGCATGCATGGATTTGAAACGGAACAATACCATGTTGCACCACTCTCCAGCGATGGTAAATCGAAGACGAGCCACGGTAATCCCGTTTTACCGTAAAAATCCGGTGTCGAAAAAACGAAGGGTAAAAAACTTACGAGACCCGATTGAGATTCAGTTTGTCCTTTTCGGGCATTAATCTATCCGTTGACAGCTGAAAGCGGTCAAAGCCGTAGACCTCACCATGGCCTTCGTTTTGACAGGTTATGGCTCCCGTAAGTCTAAACGAGCCAGAAGTTATGGCCGTCCGAATAATCGATATATACAGGGTGCAACATCCGCGGTGCAAGGTGCAACATCCGTCCGAAATGGCAAAACAGTGTCGTACGACTTTTAAAAATGCGTGCATGGCTTTGAAACGGAACATACCATGGTCCACCACTCTCCAGAGATGGTAAATCGAAGACGAGGCACGGTAATCCCGTTTTACCGTAAAAAGCCGGTGTCGAAAAAACGAAGGGTAAAAAACTTACGAGACCCGATTGAGATTCGGGCTGTCCTTTTCGGGCATTAATCTATCCATTGACGGCTGAAAGCTGTCAAAGCCGTAGAAATCACCGTGGCCTTCGTTTTGACAGGTTATGGCTCCTGTAACTCTAAACGAGCCAGAAGTTATGGCCGTCCGAATAATCGATATCTACAGGGTGCAACATCCGCGGTGCAAGGTGCAACATCCGTCCGAAATGGCGAAACAGTGCCGTACGACCTTTAGAAATGCATGCATGGATTTGAAACGGAACAGTACCATGGTGCACCACTCTCCAGCGATTGTAAATCGAAGACGAGCCACGATAATCCGGTTTTACCGTTAAAATCCGTTGTCGAAAAAACGAAGGGTAAAAAACTTACGAGACCCGATTGAGATTCGGGTTGTCCCTTTTGGGCATTAATCTATCCGTTGACGCCTGAAAGCTGTCAAAGCCGTAGAACTCACCGTGGCCTTCGTTTTGACAGGTTATGGCTCCCGTAACTCTAAACGAGCCAGAAGTTATGGCCGTCCGAATAATCGATATCTACAGGGTGCAACATCCGCGGTGCAAGGTGCAACATCCGTCCGAAATGGCGAAACATTGCCGTACGACTTTTAGAAATGCGTGCATGGATTTGAAACGGAACTGTGCCATGGTGCACTACTCTCCAACGATGGTAAATCGAAGACGAGGCACGGTAATCCCGTTTTACCGTAAAAATCCGGTGTTGAAAAAACGAAGGGTAAAAAACTTACGAGGCCTGATTGAGATTCGGGTTGTCCTTTTTGGGCATTAATCTATCCGTTGATGGCTGAAAGCGGTCAAAGCGGTAAAATTCACCGTGGCCTTCGTTTTGACAGGTTATGGCTCCCGTAACTCTAAACGAGCCAGAAGTTATGGCCGTCCGAATAATCGATATCTACAGGGTGCAACATCCGCGGTGCAAGGTGCAACATTCGTCCGAAATGGCGAAACAGTGTCGTACGACTTTTAGAAATGCATGCATGGATTTGAAACTGAACAGTACCATGGTGCACCACTCTCTAGCGATGGTAAATCGAAACGAGCCACGGTAATCCCGTTTTACCGTAAAAATACGGTGTCGAAAAAACGAAGGGTAAAAAACTTGCGAGACCTGATTGAGATTCGGGTTGTGCTTTTCGGGCATTAATCTGTCCGTTGATGGCTGAAAGCGGTCAAAGCCGTAGAACTCACCGTGGCCTTTGTTTTGACAGGTTATGGCTCCCGTAACTCTAAACGAGCCAGAAGTTATGGCCGTCCGAATAATCGATATTTACAGGGTGCAACATCCGCTGTGCAAGGTGCAACATCCGTTCGAAATGGGAAAATTGTGTCGTACGACTTTTAGAAATGCGTGCATGGATTTGAAACGGAACAGTACCATGGTGCACCACTCTCCAGCGATGGTAAATCGAAGACGAGCCACGGTAATCTCGTTTTACCGTTAAAATCCGGCGTCGAAAAAACGATGGGTAAAAAACATACGAGACCCGATTGAGATTCGGTATGTCCTTTTTGGGCATTAATCTATCCGTTGACGGCTGAAAGCGGTCAAAGATGTAGAACTCACTGTGGCATTCGTTTTGACGGGTTATGGCTCCCGTAACTCTAAACGAGCCAGGAGCTATGGCCGTCCGAATAATCGATATCTACAGGATGCAACATCCGCGGTGCAAGGTGCCACATCCGTCCGAAATGGCGAAATTGTGCCGGACGACTTTTAGAAATGCGTGCATGGATTTGAAACGGAACAGTACCATGGTGAACCACTCTCCAGCGATGGTAAATCGAAGACGAGCCACGGTAATCCCGTTTTACCGTAAAAATCCGATGTCGAAAAAACGAAGGGTAAAAACTTACGAGACCCGATTTAGATTCGGGTTGTCCTTTTCGGGCATTAATCTATCCGTTGATGGCTGAAAGCGGTCAAAGCCGTAGAACTCACCATGGCCTTCGTTTTGACAGGTTATGGCTCCCGTAACTCTAAACGAGCCAGAAGTTACGGCCGTCCGAATAATCGATATCTACAGGGTGCAACGTCCGCGGTGCAAGGTGCAACATCCGTCCGAAATGGCGAAACGGTGCCGTACGACTTTTAAAAATGCGTGCATGGATTTGAAACGGAACAGTACCATGGTGCACCACTCTCCAGCGATGATAAATCGAAGACGAGCCACGGTAATCCCGTTTTACAGTTAAAATCCGGCGTCGAAAAAACGATTGGTAAAAAACTTACGAGACCCGATTGAGATTCGGGTTGTCCTTTTTGGGCATTGATCTATCCGTTGACGGCTGAAAGCTGTCAAAGCCGTAGAACTCACCGTGGCCTTCGTTTTGACAGGTTATGGATCCCGTAACTCTAAACGAGCCAGAAGTTATGGCCGTCCAAATAATCGATATCTACAGGGTGCAACATCCACGGTGCAAGGTGCAACATCCGTCCGAAATTGCGAAACAGTGCCGTACGACTTTTAGAAATGCACACATGGATATGAAACGGAACAGTACCTTGGTGCACCACTCTCGAGCGATGGTAAATCGAAGACGAGCCACGGTAATCCCGTTTTACCGAAAAAATCCGGTGTCAAAAAAACGAAGGGTAAAAAACTTACGAGACCCGATTGAGATTCGGGTTGTCCTTTTCGGGCATTAATCTATCCGTTGACGGCTGAAAGCTGTCAAAGCCGTAGAACACACCGTGGCCTTCGTTTTGACAGGTTATGGCTCCCGTAACTCTAAACGAGGCAGAAGTTATGGCCGTCTGAATAATCGATATCTACAGGGTACAACATCCGCGGTGCAAGGTGCAACATCCGTCCGAAATGGCAAAATTGTGCCGTACAACTTTTAGAAATGCGTGCATGGATTTGAAACGGAACAGTACCATGGTGCACCACTCTCCAGCGATGGTAAATCGAAGACGAGGCACGGTAATCCCGTTTTACCGTAAAAATCCGGTGTCGAAAAAACGAAGGGTAAAAAACTTACGAGACCCGATTGGGATTCGGGTTGTCCTTTTCGGGCATTAATCTATCCGTTGACGGCTGAAAGCGGTCGAAGCCGTAAAACTCACCGTGGCCTTCGTTTTGACAGGTTATGGCTCCCGTAACTCTAAATGAGCCAGAAGTTATGGCCGTCCGAATAATCGATATCTACAGGGTGCAACATCCGCGGTGCAAGGTGCAACATCCGTCCGAAATGGCGAAACAGTGCCGTACGACTTTTAGAAATGCATGCATGGATTTGAAACGGAACAATACCATGTTGCACCACTCTCCAGCGATGGTAAATCGAAGACGAGCCACGGTAATCCCGTTTTACCGTAAAAATCCGGTGTCGAAAAAACGAAGGGTAAAAAACTTACGAGACCCGATTGAGATTCAGGTTGTCCTTTTCGGGCATTAATCTATCCGTTGACAGCTGAAAGCGGTCAAAGCCGTAGACCTCACCATGGCCTTCGTTTTGACAGGTTATGGCTCCCGTAAGTCTAAACGAGCCAGAAGTTATGGCCGTCCGAATAATCGATATATACAGGGTGCAACATCCGCGGTGCAAGGTGCAACATCCGTCCGAAATGGCAAAACAGTGTCGTACGACTTTTAAAAATGCGTGCATGGCTTTGAAACGGAACATACCATGGTCCACCACTCTCCAGAGATGGTAAATCGAAGACGAGGCACGGTAATCCCGTTTTACCGTAAAAAGCCGGTGTCGAAAAAACGAAGGGTAAGAAACTTACGAGACCCGATTGAGATTCGGGCTGTCCTTTTCGGGCATTAATCTATCCATTGACGGCTGAAAGCTGTCAAAGCCGTAGAAATCACCGTGGCCTTCGTTTTGACAGGTTATGGCTCCTGTAACTCTAAACGAGCCAGAAGTTATGGCCGTCCGAATAATCGATATCTACAGGGTGCAACATCCGCGGTGCAAGGTGCAACATCCGTCCGAAATAGCGAAACAGTGCCGTACGACCTTTAGAAATGCATGCATGGATTTGAAACGGAACAGTACCATGGTGCACCACTCTCCAGCGATTGTAAATCGAAGACGAGCCACGGTAATCCGGTTTTACCGTTAAAATCCGTTGTCGAAAAAACGAAGGGTAAAAAACTTACGAGACCCGATTGAGATTCGGGTTGTCCCTTTTGGGCATTAATCTATCCGTTGACGCCTGAAAGATGTCAAAGCCGTAGAACTCACCGTGGCCTTCGTTTTGACAGGTTATGGCTCCCGTAACTCTAAACGAGCCAGAAGTTATGGCCGTCCGAATAATCGATATCTACAGGGTGCAACGTCCGCGGTGCAAGGTGCAACATCCGTCCGAAATGGCGAAACAGTACCGTATGACTTTTAGAAATGCGTGCATGGATTTGAAACGGAACAGTACCATGGTGCACCACTCTCCAGCGATGGTAAATCGAAGCCGAGCCACGGTAATCCCGTTTTACCGTTAAAATCCGGCGTCGAAAAAATGATGGGTAAAAAACTTACGAACCCGATTGAGATTCGGGTTGTCATTTTCGGGCATTAATCTATCCGTTGACGGCTGAATGTTATAAGAGCCGTAGAACTCACCGTGGCCTTCGTTTTGACAGGTTATGGCTCTCGTAACTCTAAACGAGCCAGAAGTTACGGCCGTCCGAATAATCGATATCTACAGGGTGCAACGTCCGCGGTGCAAGGTGCAACATCCGTCCGAAATGGCGAAACAGTGCCATACGACTTTTAGAAATGCGTGCATGGATTTAAAACGGAACAGTAAAATGGTGCACCACTCTCCAGCGATGGTAAATCGTAGACGAGCCACGGTAATCCCGTTTTACCGTTAAAATACGGCGTCGAAAAAACGATGGGTAAAAAACTCACGAGGCCCGATTGAGATTCGGGTTTTCCTTTTTGGGCATTAATCTATCCGTTGATGGCTGAAAGCGGTCAAAGCAGTAAAACTCACCGTGGCCTTCGTTTTGACAGGTTATGGCTCCCGTAACTCTAAACGAGCCAGAAGTTATGGCCGTCCGAATAATCGATATCTGCAGGGTGCAACATCCACGGTGCAAGGTGCAACATCCGTACGAAATGGCGAAACAGTGCCGTACGAATTTTAGAAATGCACGCATGGATTTGAAACGGAATAGTACCATGGTGCACCACTCTCCAGCGATGGTAAATCGAAGACGAGCCACAGTAATCCCGTTTTACCGTAAAATTCCGGTGTCGAAAAAACGAAGGGTAAAAAACTTACGAGACCCGATTGAGATTCGGGTTGTCCTTTTCGGGCATTAATCTATCCGTTGACGGCTGAAAGCGGTCAAAGCCGTAGAACACACCGTCGCCTTTGTTTTGACAGGTTATGGCTCCTGTAACTCTAAACGATCGAGAATTTATGGCCGTCTGAATAATCGATATCTACAGAGTGCAACATCCGCGGTGCAAGGTGCAACATCCGTCCGAAATGGAAAATTGTGCCGTACGGCTTTGAGAAATGCGTGCATGGATTTGAAACGGAACAGTACCATGGTGCACCACTCTCCAGCGATGGTAAATCGAAGACGAGCCACGGTAATCCCGTTTTACCGTAAAAATACGGTGTCGAAAAAACGAAGGGTAAAAAACTTACGAGACCCGATTGAGATTCTGGTTTTCCTTTTCGGGCATTAATCTATCCGTTGACGGCTGAAAGCGGTCAAAGCCGTAAAAATCACCGTGGCCTTCGTTTTGACAGGTTATGGCTCCCGTAACTCTAAACGAGCCAGAAGTTATGGCCGTCCGAATAATCGATATCTACAGGGTGCAACATCCGCGGTGCAAGGTGCAACATCCGTTCGAAATGGCGAAACAGTGCCGTACAATTTTTAGAAATGCATGCATGGATTTGTAACGGAACAGTACCATGTTTCACCACTCTCCAGTGATGGTCAATCGAAGACGAGCCACGGTAATCCCGTTTTACCGTAAAAATCCGATGTCGAAAAAACGAAGGGTAAAAAACTTACGAGACCCGATTGAGATTCAGGTTGTCCTTTTCGGGCATTAATCTATCCGTTGACGGCTGAAAGCGGTCAAAGCCGTATAACTCACCATGGCCTTCGTTTTGACAGGTTATGGATCCCGTAACTCTAAACGAGCCAGAAGTTATGGCCGTCCGAATAATCGATATATAAAGGGTGCAACATCCGCGGTGCAAGGTGCAACATCCGCGGTGCAAGGTGCAACATCCGTCCGAAATGGCGAAACAGTGTCGTACGACTTTTAGAAATGCGTGCATGGCTTTGAAACGGAACAGTACCATGGTCCACCACTCTCCAGCGATGGTAAATCGAAGACGAGGCACGGTAATCCCGTTTTACCGTAAAAATCCGGTGTCGAAAAAACGAAGGGTAAAAAACTTACGAGACCCGATTGAGATTCGGGCTGTCCTTTTTGGGCATTAATCTATCCATTGACGACTGAAAGCTATCAAAGCCGTAGAAATCACCGTGGCCTTCGTTTCGACAGGTTATGGCTCCCGTAACTCTAAACGAGCCAAAAGTTATGGCCGTCCGAATAATCGATATCTACAGGGTGCAACATCCATTGTGCAAGGTGCAACATCCGTCCGAAATGGCGAAACAGTGCCGTACAACTTTTAGAAATGCATGCATGGATTTGAAACGGAACAGTACCATTGTGCACCACTCTCCAGCGATTGTAAATCGAAGACGAGCCACGGTAATCCAGTTTTACCGTTAAAATCCGGTGTCGAAAAAACGAAGGGTAAAAAACTTACGAGACCCGATTGAGATTCGGGTTGTCCTTTTTTGGCATTAATCAATCCATTGACGGCTGAAAGCAGTCAAAGCCGTAAAACTCACCGTGGCCTTCGTTTTGACAGGTTATGGCTCCCGTAACTCTAAACGAGCCAGAAGTTATGGTCGTCCGAATAATCGATATCTACAGGGTGCAACGTCCGCGGTGCAAGGTGCAACATCCGTCCGAAATGGCGAAACAGTGCCGTACGACTTTTAGAAATGCATGCATGGATTTGAAACGGAACAGTACCATGGTTCACCACTCTCCAGTGATGGTAAATCGAATACGAGCCGCGGTAATCCCGTTTTACCGTTAAAATCCGGCGTCGAAAAAACGAAGGGTAAAAAACTTACGAGACCCGATTGAGATTCGGGTTGTCCTTTTCGGGCATTAATCTATCCGTTGACGGCTGAAAGCTGTCAAAGCCGTAGAAATCACCATGGCCTTCGTTTTGACAGGTTATGGCTCCCGTAACTCTAAACTAGCCAAAAGTTATGGCCGTCCGAATAATCGATATCTACAGGGTGCAACGTCTGCGGTGCAAGGTAAAACATCGGTCCGAAATGGCGAAATTGTGCCGTACGACTTTTAGAAATGCATGCATGGATTTGAAACGGAATAGAACCATGGTGCACCACTCTCCAGCGATGGTAAATCGAAGACGAGCCACGGTAATCCCATTTTACCGTAAAAATACGGTGTCGAAAAAACGAAGGGTAAAAAACTTACGAGACCCGATTGAGATTCGGGTTTTCCTTTTCGGGGATTAATCTATCCGTTGACGGCTGAAAGTGGCCAAAGCCGTAGAACTCACCGTGGCCTTCGTTTTGACAGGTTATGGCTCCCGTAACTCTGAACGAGCCAGAAGTTATGGCCGTCCGAATAATCGATATCTACAGGGTGCAACATCCGCAGTGCAAGGTGCGACATCCGTCCGAAATGGCGAAACAGTGCCGTACGACTTTAAGAAATGCGTGCATGGATTTGAAACGGAACAGTACCATGGTGCACCACTCTCCAGCGATGGTAAATCGACGAGCCACGATAATCCCGTGTTACCGTGAAAATGCGGTGTCGAAAAAACGAAGGGTAAAAAACTTTCGAGACTCGATTGAGGTTCGGGTTGTACTTTTCGGGCATTAATCTATCCATTGACGGTTGAAAGCGGTCAAAGCCGTAGAACTCACCGTGGCCTTCGTTTTGACAGGTTATGGCTCCCGTAGCTCTAAACAAACCAGAATTTATGGCCGTCCGAATAATCGATATCTACAGGGTGCAACATCCGCGGTGCAGGGTGCAACATCCGTCCGAAATGGCGAAACAGTGTCGTACCACTTTTAGAAATGCGTGCAATGATTTGAAACGAAACATTACCATAGTGCACCACTCTCCAGTGATGGTAAATTGAAGATGAGGCACGGTAAGCCCGTTTTACCGTTAAAATCCGGTGTCGAAAAAACGAAGGGTAAAAAACTTACAAGACCTGATTGAGATTCGGGTTGTCCTTTTTGGGCATTAATCTATCCGTTGACGGCTGAAATCTATCAAAGCCGTAGAACTCACCGTGGCCTTCGTTTTGACAGGTTATGGCTCCCGTAACTCCAAACGAGCCAGAAGTTATGGCCGTCCGAATAATCGATATCTACAGGGTGCAACGTCCGCGGTGCAAGGTGCAACATCCGTCCGAAATGGCGAAATTGTGCCGTACGACTTTTAGAAATGCGTGCATGGATTTTAAATGGAACGGTACCATGGTGCACCCCTCTGCAGCGATGTTAAATCGAAGACGATCCACGGTAATCCCGTTTTACCGTTAAAATCCGGTGTCGAAAAAACGAAGGGTAAAAAACTTACGAGCCTCGATTGAGATTTGGGTTGTCCTTTTTGTGCATTAATCTATCCGTTGACGGCTAAAAGCTGTCAAAGCCGTAAAACTAACCGTGGCCTTCGTTTTGACAGCTTATGGCTCCCGTAAATCTAAACGAGCCAGAAGTTATGACCGTCCGAATAATCAATATCTACAGGGTGCAACATCCGCGGTGCAAGGTGCAAAATCCGTCCGAAATGGCGAAACAGTGCCGTACGACTTTTAGAAATGCGTGCATGGATTTGAAACGGAACAGTACCATGGTGCACCACTCTCCAGCGATGGTAAATCGAAGACGAGGCACGGTAATCCCGTTTTACCGTAAAAATCCGGTGTCGAAAAAACGAAGGGTAAAAAACCTACGAGACCCGATTGAGATTCGGGTTGTCCTTTTTGGGCATTAATCTATCCGTCGACGGCTGAAAGCGATCAAAGCCGTAAAACTCACCGTGGCCTTTGTTTTGACAGGTTATGGCTCCCGTAACTCTAAACGAGCCAGAAGTTATGATCGTCCGAATAATCGATATCTACAGGGTGCAACATCCGCGGTGCAAGGTGCAACATCCGTCCGAAATGGCGAAACAGTGCCGTACGACTTTTAGAAATGCATGCATGGATTTGAAACGGAACAGTACCATGGTGCACCACTCTCCAGCGATGGTAAATCGAAGACGAGCCACGGTAATCCCGTTTTACTGTAAAAATACGGTGTCGAAAAAACGAAGGGTAAAAAACTTACGAGACCCGATTGAGATTCGGGTTGTCCTTTTCGGGCATTAATCTATCCGTTGACGGCTGAAAGCTGTCAAAGCCGCAGAACTCACCGTGACCTTCGTTTTGTCTGGTTATGGCTCCCGTAACTCTAAACGAGCCAGAAGTTATGGTCGTCCGAATAATCGATATCTACAGGGTGCAACGTCCGCGGTGCAAGGTGCAACATCCGTCCGAAATGGCGAAACAGTGCCGTACGACTTTTAGAAATGCGTGCATGGATTTGAAATGGAACAATACCATGGTGCACCACTCTCCAGCGATGGTAAATCGAAAACGAGCCACGGTAATCCCGTTTTACCGTTAAAATCCGGCGTCGAGAAAACGATGGGTAAAAAACTTACGAGACCCGATTGAGATTCGGGTTGTCCTTTTCGGGCATTAATCTATCCATTGATGGTTGAAAGCTGTCACCCGTAGAACTCACCGTGGCCTTGGTTTTGACAGGATATGGCTCCCGTAACTCTAAACGAGCCAGAAGTTATGGCCGTCCGAATAATCGATATCTACAGGGTGCAGCGTCCGCGGTGCAAGGTGCAACATCCGTCCGAAATGGCGAAACAGTGCCGTACGACTTTTACAAATGCGTGCATGGATTTGAAACTGAACAGTTCCATGGTGCACCACTCTCCAGCGATGGTAAATCGAAGACGAGCCACGGTAATCCCGTTTTACCGTTAAAATCCGGCGTCGAAAAAACGAAGGGTAAAAAACTTACGAGAACCGATTGAGATTCGGGTTGTCCTTTTTGGGAATTAATCTATCCGCTGACGGCTGAAAGCTGTCAAAGCCGTAGAACTCACCGTGGCCTTCGTTTCGACAAGTTATGGCTCCCGTAACTCTAAACGAGCCAGAAGTTATGGCCGTCCGAATAAACGATATCTACAGGGTGCAATGTCCGCGGTGCAAGGTAAAACATCCGTCCGAAATGGCGAAAATGTGCCGTACGACATTTAGAAATGCATGCATGGATTTGAAACAGAACAGTACCATGGTGCACCACTCTCCAGCGATGGTAAATCGATGACGAGCCATGGTAATCTCGTTTTACCGTAAAAATACGGTGTCGAAAAAACGAAGGGTAAAAAACTTACGAGACCCGATTGAGATTCGGGTTGTCCTTTTCGGGCATTAATCTATCCGTTGACGGCTGAAAGCGGTCAAAGCCGTAAAACTCGCCGTGGCCTTTGTTTTGACAGGTTATGGCTCCCGTAACTCTAAACGAGCCAGAAGTTATGGCCGTCCGAATAATCGATATCTACAGGGTGCAACATCCGCGGTGCAAGGTGCAACATCCGTCCGAAATGGCGAAACAGTGTCGTACGACTTTTAGAAATGCGTGCATGGATTTGAAACGGAACAGTACCATGGTGCACCACGCTCCAGCGATGGTAAATCGAAGACGAGCCACAGTAATCCCGTTTTACCGTAAAAATCCGGTGTCGAAAAAACGAAGGGTAAAAAACTTACGAGACCCGATTGAGATTCGGGTTGTCCTTTTCAGGCATTAATCTATCCGCTGACGGCTGAAAGCGGTCAAAGCTGTAGAACTCACCGTGGTCTTCGTTTTGACAGGTTATGTCTCCCGTAACTCTAAACGAGCCAGAAGTTATGGCCGTCCGAATAATCGATATCTACAGGGTGTAACATCCGCGGTGCAAGGTGCAACATCCGTCCGAAATGGAGAAACAGTGCCATACGACTTTTAGAAATGCATGCATGGATTTGAAACGAAACGGTACCATGGTGCACCCCTCTCCAGTGATGGTAAATCGAAGACGAGCCACGGTAATCCCGTTTTACCGTAAAAATACGATGTCGAAAAAACGAAGGGTAAAAAACTTACGAGACCCGATTGAGATTCGGGTAGTCCTTTTCGGGCATTAATCTATCCGTTGACGGCTGAAAGCGGTCAAAGCTGTAGAACTCACCGTGGCCTTCGTTTTGACAGGTTATGGCTCCCGTAACTCTAAACCAGCCAGAAGTTATGGCCGTCCGAATAATCGATATCTACAGGGTGTAACATCCGCGGTGTAAGGTGCAACATCCGTCCGAAATGGCGAAATTGTGCCGTACGACTTTTAGAAATGCATGCATGGATTTGAAACGGAACAGTACCATGGTGCACCACTCTCCAGCGATGGTAAATCGAAGACGAGCCACGGTAATCCTGTTTTACCGTAAAAATCCGGTGTCGAAAAAACGAAGGGTAAAAAACTTACGAGACCCGATTGAGTTCGGGTTGTCCTTTTCGGGCATTAATCTATCCGTTGACGGCTGAAAGCAGTCATAGCCGTAGAACTCACCGTGGCCTTCGTTTTGACAGGTTATGGCTCCCGTAACTCTAAACGAGCCAGAAGTAACGGCCGTCCGAATAATCGATATCTACAGGGTGCAACGTCCGCGGTGCAAGGTGCAACATCCGTCCGAAATGGCGAAACAGTGCCGTACGAATTTTAGAATGCGTGCATGGATTTGAAACGGAACAGTACCATGGTGCACCACTCTCCAGCGATGGTAAATCGAAGACGAGCCACGGTAATCCCGTTTTACCGTTAAAATCCGGCGTCGAAAAAACGATGGGTAAGAAACTTACGAGACCCGATTGAGATTCGGGTTGTCCTTTTTGGGCATTAATCTATCCGTTGATGGTTGAAAGCGGTCAAAGCCGTAGAACTCACCGTGGCCTTCGTTTTGATAGGTTATGACTCCCGTAACTCTAAACGAGCCAGAAGTTATGGCCATCCGAATAATCGATATCTACAGGATGCAACATCCGCGGTGCAAGGTGCAACATCCGTTCGAAATGGAGAAACAATGCCGTACGACTTTTAGAAATGCGTGCATGGATTTGAAACGGAACAGTACCATGGTGAACCACTCTCCAGCGATGGTAAATCGAAGACGAGCCACGGTAATCCCGTTTTACCGTAAAAATCCGATGTCGAAAAAACGAAGGGTAAAAAACTTACGAGACCCGATTTAGATTCGGGTTGTCCTTTTCGGGCATTAATCTATCCGTTGACGGCTGAAAGCGGTCAAAGCCGTAGAACTCACCGTGGCCTTCGTTTTGACAGGTTATGGCTCCCGTAACTCTAAACGAGCCAGAAGTTACGGCCGTCCGAATAATCGATATCTACAGGGCGCAACGTCCGCGGTGCAAGGTGCAACATCCGTCCGAAATGGCGAAACATGGCCGTACGACTTTTAGAAATGCGTGCATGGATTTGAAATGGAACAGTACCATGGTGCACCACGCTCCAGCGATGGTAAATCGAAGACGAGCCACGGTAATCCCGCTTTACGGTAAAAATCCGGTGTCGAAAAAACGAAGGGTAAAAAACTTACGAGACCCGATTGAGATTCGGGTTGTCCTTTTCAGGCATTAATCTATCCGTTGAAGGCTGAAAGCGGTCAAAGATGTAGAACTCACCGTGGCCTTCGTTTTGACAGGTTATGGCTCCCGTAACTCTAAACGAGCCAGAAGTTATGGCCGTCCGAATAATCGATATCTACAGGGTGTAACATCCGCGGTGCAAGGTGCAACATCCGTCCGAAATGGCGAAACAGTGCCATACGACTTTTAAAAATGCATGCATGGATTTGAAACGGAACGGTACCATGGTGCACCCCTCTCCAGCGATGGTAAATCGAAGATGAGCCACGGTAATCCCGTTTTACCGTAAAAATACGGTGTCGAAAAAACGAAGGGTAAAAAACTTACGAGACCCGATTGAGATTCGGGTTGTCCTTTTCGGGCATTAATCTATCCGTTGACGGCTGAAAGCGGTCAAAGCTGTAGAACTCACCGTGGCCTTCGTTTTGACAGGTTATGGCTCCCGTAACTCTAAACGATGCAGAAGTTATGGACGTCCGAATAATCGATATCTACAGGGTGTAACATCCGCGGTGTAAGGTGCAACATCCGTCCAAAATGGCGAAATTGTGCCGTAGGACTTTTAGAAATGCGTGCATGGATTTGAAACGGAACAGTACCACGGTGCACCACTGTCCAGCGATGGTAAATCGAAGACGAGCCACGGTAATCCCGTTTTACCGTAAAAATCCGGTGTCGAAAAAACGAAGGGTAAAAAACTTACGAGACCTGATTGAGTTCGGGTTGTCCTTTTCGGGCATTAATCTATCCGTTGACGGCTGAAAGCGGTCAAAGCCGTAGAACTCACCGTGGCCTTCGTTTTGATAGGTTATGGCTCCTGTAACTCTAAATGAGGCAGAAGTAACGGCCGTCCGAATAATCGATATCTACAGGGTGCAACGTCCGCGGTGCAAGGTGCAACATCCGTCTTAAATGGCGAAACAGTGCCATACGACTTTTAGAATGCGTGCATGGATTTGAAACGGAACAGTAACATGGTGCACCACTCTCCAGCGATCGTAAATCGAAGATGAGCCACGGTAATCCCGTTTTACCGTTAAAATCCGGCGTCGAAAAAACGATGGGTAAAAAACTTACGAGACCCGATTGAGATTCGGGTTGTCCTTTTTGGGCATTAATCTATCCGTTGACGGCTGAAAGCGGTCAAAGCCGTAGAACTCACCGTGGCCTTCGTTTTGACAGGTTATGGCTCCTGTAACTCTAAACGAGCCAGAAGTTATGGCCGTTCGAATAATCGATATCTACAGGATGCAACATCCGCGGTGCAAGGTGCAACATCTGTCCGAAATGGAGAAATTGTGCCGTACGACTTTTAGAAATGCGTGCATGGATTTGAAACGGAACAGTACCATGGTGAACCACTCTCCAGCGATGGTAAATCGAAGACGGGCCATGGTAATCCCGTTTTACCGTAAAAATCCGATGTCGAAAAAACGAAGGGTAAAAAACTTACGAGACCCGATTTAGATTAGGGTTGTCCTTTTCGGGCATTAATCTATCCATTGACGGCTGAAAGCGGTCAGAACCGTAGAACTCACCGTGGCCTTCGTTTTGACAGGTTATGGCTGCCGTAACTCTAAACGAGCCAGAAGTTATGGCCATCTGAATAATCGATATCTACAGGGTGCAACATCCGCGGTGCAAGGTGCAACATCCGTTCGAAATGGAGAAACAATGTCGTACGACTTTTAGAAATGCGTGCATAGATTTGAAACGGAACAGTGCCGTGGTGCACCACTCTCCAGCGATGGTAAATCGAAGACGAGGCACGGTAATCCCGTTTTACCGTAAAAATCCGGTGTCGAAAAAACGAAGGGTAAAAACTTACGAGGCCCGATAGAGATTCGGGTTGTCCTTTTTGGGCATTAATCTATCCGTTGACGGCTGAAAGCGGTCAAAGCCGTAAAACTCACCGTGGCCTTCGTTTTGACAGGTTATGGCTCCCGTAACTCTAAACGAGCCAGAAGTTATGGCCGTCCGAATAATCGATATCTACAAGGTGCAACGTCCGCGGTGCAAGGTGCAACATCCGTCCGAAATGGCGAAACAGTGCCGTACGATTTTTAGAAATGCGTGCATGGATTTGAAACGGAACAATACCATGGTGCACCACTCTCCAGCGATGGTGAATCGAAGACGAGCCACGGTAATCCCGTTTTACCGTTAAAATCCGGCGTCGAAAAAACGATGGGTAAAAAACTTGCGAGACCCGATTGAGATTCGGGTTGTCCTTTTCGGGCATTAATCTATCCGTTGACGGTTGAAAGCTGTCCAAGCCGTAGAACTCACCGTGGCCTTTGTTTTGACAGGATATGCCTCCCGTAACTCTAAACGAGCCAGAAGTTATGGCCGTCCGAATAATCGATATCTATAGGGTGCAACGTCCGCGGTGCAAGGTGCAACATCCGTCCGAAATGGCGAAACAGTGCCGTACGACTTTTACAAATGCGTGCATGGATATGAAACTGAACAGTGCCATGGTGCACCACTCTCCAGCGATGGTAAATCGAAGACGAGCCACGGTAATCCCGTTTTACCGGTAAAATCCAGCGTCGAAAAAACGAAGGGTAAAAAACTTACCAGAACCGATTGAGATTCGGGTTGTCCTTTTTGGGCATTAATCTATCCGCTGACGGCTGAAAGCTGTCAAAGCCGTAGAACTCACCGTGGCCTTCGTTTCGACAAGTTATGGCTCCCGTAACTCTAAACGAGGCAGAAGTTATGGCCGTCCGAATAATCGATATCCACAGTGTGCAACGTCCGCGGTGCAAGGTGCAACATCCGTCCGAAATGGCGAAAATGTGCCGTACGACTTTAAGAAATGCATGCATGGATTTGAAACGGAACAGTACCAAGGTGCACCGCTCTCCAGCGATGGTAAATCGAAGACGAGCCACGGTAATCCCGTTTTACCGTAAAAATACGGTGTCGAAAAAACGAAGGGTAAAAAACTTAAGAGACCCGATTGAGATTCGGGTTGTCCTTTTCGGGTATTAATCTATCCGTTGACGGCTGAAAGCGTTCAAAGCCGTAAAACTCACCGTGGCCTTCGTTTTGACAGGTTATGACTCCCGTAACTCTAAACGAGCCAGAAGTTATGGCCGTCCGAATAATCGATATCTACAGGGTGCAACATCCGCGGTGCAAGGTGCAACATCCGTCCGAAATTGTGAAACATGACCGTACGATTTTTAGAAATGCGTGCATGGATTTGAAATGGAACAGTACCATGGTGCACCACGCTCCAGCGATGGTAAATCGAAGACGAGCCACGGTAATCCCGCTTTACCATAAAAATCCGGTGTCGAAAAAACGAAGGGTAAAAAACTTACGAGACCCGATTGAGATTCGGGTTATCCTTTTCAGGCATTAATCTATCCGTTGAAGGCTGAAAGCGGTCAAAACTGTAGAACTCACCGTGGCCTTCGTTTTGACAGGTTATGGCTCCCGTAACTCTAAACGAGCCAGAAGTTATGGCTGTCCGAATAATCGATATCTACAGGGTGTAACATCCGCGGTGCAAGGTGCAACATCCGTCCGAAATGGCGAAACAATGCCATACGACTTTTAGAAATGCATGCATGGATTTGAAACGGAACGGTACCATGGTGCACCCCTCTCCAGCGATGGTAAATCGAAGACGAGCCACGTTAATCCCGTTTTACCGTAAAAATACGGTGTCGAAAAAACGAAGGGTAAAAAACTTACGAGACCCGATTGAGATTCGGGTTGTCCTTTTCGGGCATTAATCTATCCGTTGACGGCTGAAAGCGGTCAAAGCTGTAGAACTCACCGTGGCCTTCGTTTTGACAGGTTATGGCTCCCGTAACTCTAAATGATCCAGAAGTTATGGACGTCTGAATAATCGATATCTACAGGGTGTAACATCCGCGGTGTAAGGTGCAAAATCCGTCCAAAATGGCATAATTGTGCCGTAGGACTTTTAGAAATGCGTGCATGGATTTGAAACGGAATAGTACCATGGTGCACCACTCTCCAGCGATGGTAAATCGAAGACGAGCCACGGTAATCCCGTTTTACCGTAAAAATCCGGTGTCGAAAAAACGAAGGGTAAAAAACTTACGAGACCCGATTGAGTTCGGGTTGTCCTTTTCGGGCATTAATCTATCCGTTGATGGCTGAAAGCGGTCAATGCCGTAGAACTCACCGTGGCCTTCGTTTTGACAGGTTATGGCTCCCGTAACTCTAAGCGAGCCAGAAGTAACGGTCGTCCGAATAATCGATATCTACAGGGTGCAACGTCCGCGGTGCAAGGTGCAACATCCGTCCGAAATGGCGAAACAGTGTCGTACGACTTTTAGAAATGCGTGCATGGCTTTGAAACGGAACAGTACCATGGTCCACCACTATCCAGCGATGGTAAATCGAAGACGAGGCACGGTAATCCCGTTTTACCGTAAAAATCCGGTGTCGAAAAAACGAAGGGTAAAAAACATACGAGACCCGATTGAGATTCGGGTTGTCCTTTTCGGGTATTAATCTATCCGTTGACGGCTGAAAGCGTTCAAAGCCGTAAAACTCACCGTGGCCTTCGTTTTGACAGGTTATGGCTTCCGTAACTCTAAACGAGTCAGAAGTTATGGCCGTTCGAATAATCGATATCTACAGGATGCAACATCCGCGGTGCAAGGTGCAACATCCGTCCGAAATGGAGAAATTGTGCCGTACGACTTTTAGAAATGCGTGCATGGATTTGAAACGGAACATTACCATGGTGAACCACTCTCCAGCGATGGTAAATCGAAGACGAGCCACGGTAATCCCGTTTTACCGTAAAAGTCCGATGTCGAAAAAACGAAGGGTAAAAAACTTACGAGACCCGATTTAGATTCGGGTTGTCCTTTTCGGGCATTAATCTATCCGTTGACGGCTGAAAGCGGTCAAACCCGTAGAACTCACCGTGGCCTTCGTTTTGACAGGTTATGGCTCCCGTAACTGTAAACGAGCCAGAAGTTACGGCCGTCTGAATAATCGATATCTACAGGGTGCAACGTCCGCGGTGCAAGGTGCAACATCCGTCTGAAATGGCGAAACAGTGCCGTACGACTTTTAGAGATGCGTGCATGGATTTGAAACGGAACAGTACCATGGTGCACCACTCTCCAGCGATGATAAATCGAAGACGAGCCACGGTAATCCCGATTTACCGTTAAAATCCGGCGTCGAAAAAACGATGGGTAAAAAACTTACGAGACCCGATTGAGATTCGGGTTGTCCTTTTTGGGCATTAATCTATCCATTGACGGCTGAAAGCGGTCAAAGCCGTAAAACTCACCGTGGCCTTCGTTTTGATAGGTTATGGCTCCCGTAACTCTAAACGAGCCAGAAGTTATGGCCGTCCGAATAATCGATATCTACAAGGTGCAACGTCCGCGGTGCAAGGTGCAACATCCGTCCGAAATGGCGAAACAGTGCCGTACGACTTTTAGAAATGCGTGCATGGATTTGAAACGGAACAATACCATGGTGCACCACTCTCCAGCGATGGTGAATCGAAGACAAGCCACGGTAATCCCGTTTTACCGTAAAAATCCGGTGTCGAAAAAACGAAGGGTAAAAACTTACGAGGCCCGATTGAGATTCGGGTTGTCCTTTTTGGGCATTAATCTATCCGTTGACCGCTGAAAGCGGTCAAAGCCGTAGAACTCATCGAGGCCTTCATTTTGACAGGTTATGGCTCCCGTAACTCTTAACGAGCCAGAAGTTATGGCCGTCTGAATAATCGATATCTACAGGGTGCAACATCCGCGGTGCAAGGTGCAACATCCGTCCAAAATGGCAAAATTGTGCCGTACGACTTTTAGAAATGCGTGCATGGATTTGAAACGGAACAGTACCATGGTGCACCACTCTCCAGCGATGGTAAATCGAAGACGAGCCACGGTAATCCCGTTTTACCGTAAAAATCCGGTGACGAAAAAACGAAGGGTAAAAAACTTACGAGACCCGATTGAGATTCGGGTTGTCCTTTTCTGGCATTAATCTATCCGTTGACGGCTGAAAGCGGTCAAAGCTGTAGAACTCACCATGGCCTTCGTTTTGACAAGTTATGGCTCCCGTAACTCTAAACGATCCAGAAGTTATGGACGTCTGAATAATCGATATCTACAGGGTGTAACATCCGCGGTGTAAGGTGCAAAATCCGTCCAAAATGGCAAAATTGTGCCGTAGGACTTTTAGAAATGCGTGCATGGATTTGAAACGGAATAGTACCATGGTGCACCACTCTCCAGCGATGGTAAATCGAAGACGAGCCACGGTAATCCCGTTTTACCGTAAAAATCCGGTGTCGAAAAAACGAAGGGTAAAAAACTTACGAGACCCGATTGAGTTCGGGTTGTCCTTTTCGGGCATTAATCTATCCGTTGATGGCTGAAAGCGGTCAAAGCCGTAGAACTCACCGTGGCCTTCGTTTTGACAGGTTATGGCTCCCGTAACTCTAAGCGAGCCAGAAGTAACGGCCGTCCGAATAATCGATATCTACAGGGTGCAACGTCCGCGGTGCAAGGTGCAACATCCGTCCGAAATGGCGAAACAGTGTCGTACGACTTTTAGAAATGCATGCATGGCTTTGAAACGGAACAATACCATGGTCCACCACTATCCAGCGATGGTAAATCGAAGACGAGCCACGGTAATCCCGTTTTACCGTAAAAATCCGGTGTCGAAAAAACGAAGGGTAAAAAACTTACGAGACCCGATTGAGATTCGGGTTGTCCTTTTCGGGCATTAATCTATCCGTTGACGGCTGAAAGCGTTCAAAGCCATAAAACTCACTGTGGCCTTCGTTTTGACAGGTTATGGCTTCCGTAACTCTAAACGAGCCAGAAGTTATGGCCGTTCGAATAATCGATATCTACAGGATGCAACATCCGCGGTGCAAGGTGCAACATCCGTCCGAAATGGAGAAATTGTGCCGTACGACTTTTAGAAATGCGTGCATGGATTTGAAACGGAACAGTACCATGGTGAACCACTCTCCAGCGATGGTAAATCGAAGACGAGCCACGGTAATCCCGTTTTACCGTAAAAGTCCGATGTCGAAAAAACGAAGGGTAAAAAACTTACGAGACCCGATTTAGATTCGGGTTGTCCTTTTCGGGCATTAATCTATCCGTTGATGGCTGAAAGCGGTCAAACCCGTAGAACTCACCGTGGCCTTCGTTTTGACAGGTTATGGCTCCCGTAATTGTAAACGAGCCAGAAGTTACGGCCGTCTGAATAATCGATATCTACAGGGTGCAACGTCCGCGGTGCAAGGTGCAACATCCGTCTGAAATGGCGAAACAGTGCCGTACGACTTTTAGAGATGCGTGCATGGATTTGAAACGGAACAGTACCATGGTGCACCACTCTCCAGCGATGATAAATCGAAGACGAGCCACGGTAATCCCGATTTACCGTTAAAATCCGGCGTCGAAAAAACGATGGGTAAAAAACTTACGAGACCCGATTGAGATTCGGGTTGTCCTTTTTGGGCATTAATCTATCCGTTGACGGCTGAAAGCGGTCAAAGCCGTAAAACTCACCGTGGCCTTCGTTTTGACGGGTTATGGCTCCCGTAACTCTAAACGAGCCAGAAGTTATGGCCGTCCGAATAATCGATATCTACATGGTGCAACGTCCGCGGTGCAAGGTGCAACATCCGTCCGAAATGGCGAAACAGTGCCGTACGATTTTTAGAAATGCGTGCATGGATTTGAAACGGAACAATACCATGGTGCACCACTCTCCAGCGATGGTGAATCGAAGACAAGCCACGGTAATCCCGTTTTACCGTAAAATTCCGGTGTCGAAAAAACGAAGGGTAAAAACTTACGAGGCCCGATTGAGATTCGGGTTGTCCTTTTTGGGCATTAATCTATCCGTTGACGGCTGAAAGCGGTCAAAGCCGTAGAACTCATCGAGGCCTTCATTTTGACAGGTTATGGCTCCCGTAACTCTTAACGAGCCAGAAGTTATGGCCGTATGAATAATCGATATCTACAGGGTGCAACATCCGCGGTGCAAGGTGCAACATCCGTCCGAAATGGCAAAATTGTGCCGTACGACTTTTAGAAATGCGTGCATGGATTTGAAACGGAACAGTACCATGGTGCACCACTCTCCAGCGATGGTAAATCGAAGACGAGCCACGGTAATCCCGTTTTACCGTAAAAATCCGGTGACGAAAAAACGAAGGGTAAAAAACTTACGAGACCCGATTGAGATTCGGGTTGTCCTTTTCTGGCATTAATCTATCCGTTGACGGCTGAGAGCGGTCAAAGCCGTAGAACTCACCGTGGCCTTCGTTTTGACAGGTTATGGCTCCTGTAATTCTAAACGAGCCAGAAGTTATGGCCGTTCGAATAATCGATATCTACAGGGTGCAACATCCACGGTGCAAGGTGCAACATCCGTCCGAAATGGCGAAACAGTGCCGTACGACTTTTAGAAATGCATGCGTGGATATGAAACGGAACAGTACCATGGTGCACCACTCTCCAGCGATGGTAAATCGAAGACGAGCCACGGTAATCCCGTTTTACCGTAAAAATCCGGTGTCGAAAAAACGAAGGGTAAAAAACTTACGAGACCCAATTGAGATTCGGGTTGTCCTTTTCGGGCATTAATCTATCCGTTGACAGCTAAAAGTGGTCAAAGCCGTAGAACACAACGTGGCCTTCGTTTTGACAGGTTATGGCTCCCGTAACTCTAAACGAGCCAGAAGTTATGGCCGTCTGAATAATCGATATCTACAGGGTGCAACATCCGCGGTGCAAGGTGCAACATCCGTCCGAAATGGCAAAATTGTGCCGTACGACTTTTAGAAATGCGTGCATGGATTTGAAACGGAACAGTACCATGGTGCACCACTCTCCAGCGATGGTAAATCGAAGACGAGCCACGGTAATCCCGTTTTACCGTAAAAATCCGGTGACGAAAAAACGAAGGGTAAAAAACTTACGAGACCCAATTGAGATTCGGGTTGTCCTTTTCTGGCATTAATCTATCCGTTGACGGCTGAGAGCGGTCAAAGCCGTAGAACTCACCGTGGCCTTCGTTTTGACAGGTTATGGCTCCCGTAACTCTAAACGAGCCAGAAGTTATTACCGTCCGAATAATCGATATCTACAGGGTGCAACATCCGCGGTGCAAGGTGCAACATCCGTCCGAAATGGCAAAACTGTGCCGTACGACTTTTAGAAATGCATGCATGGATTTGAAACGGAACAGTACCATGTTGCACCACTCTCCAGCGATGGAAAATCGAAGACGATCCACGGTAATCCCGTTTTACCGTAAAAATCCGGTGTCGAAAAAACGAAGGGTAAAAAACTTACGAGACCCGATTGAGATTCAGGTTGTCCTTTTCGGGCATTAATCTATCCGTTGATGGCTGAAAGCGGTCAAAGCCGTAGAACTCACCATGGCCTTCGTTTTGACAGGTTATGGCTCCCGTAACTCTAAACGAAACAGAAGTTATGGCCGTCCGAATAATCGATATATACAGGGTGCAACATCCGCGGTGCAAGGTGCAACATCCGTCCGAAATGGCGAAACAGTGTCGTACGACTTTTAGAAATGCGTGCATGGCTTTGAAACGGAACAGTACCATGGTCCACCACTATCCAGTGATGGTAAATCGAAGACGAGGCACGGTAATCCCGTTTTACCGTAAAAATCCGGTGTCGAAAAAACGAAGGGTAAAAAACTTACGAGACCCGATTGAGATTCGGGCTGTCCTTTTCGTGCATTAATCTATCCGTTGACGGCTGAAATCTATCAAAGCCATAGAAATCACTGTGCCCTTCGTTTTGACAGGTTATGGCTCACGTAACTCTAAACGAGGCAGAAGTTATGGCCGTCCGAATAATCGATATCTACAGGGTGCAACATCCGCGGTGCAAGGTGCAACATCCGTCCGAAATGGCGAAACAGTGCCGTATGACTTCTAGAAATGCATGCATGGATTTGAAACGGAACAGTAGCATGGTGCACCACTCTCCAGCGATGGTAAATCGAAGACGAGCCACGGTAATCTAGTTTTACTGTTAAAATCCGGTGTCGAAAAAACGAAGGGTAAAAAACTTACGAGACCCGATTGAGATTCGGGTTGTCCTTTTTGGGCATTAATCTATCAGTTGACGCCTGAAAGCTCTCAAAGCCGTAGAAATCACCATGGCCTTCGTTTTGACAGGTTATGGCTCCCGTAACTCTAAACGAGCCAGAAGTTGTGGTCGTCCGAATAATCGATATGTACAGGGTGCAACGTCCGCGGTGCAAGGTGCAACATCCTTCCGAAATGGCGAAACAGTACCGTACGACTTTTAGAAATGCGTGCATGGATTTGAAACGGAACAGTACCATGGTGCACCACTCTCCAGCGATGGTAAATTGAAGACGAGCCACGGTAATCCCGTTTTACCGTTAAAATCCGGCGTCGAAAAAACGATGGGTAAAAAACTTACGAACCCGATTGAGATTCGGGTTGTCCTTTTCAGGCATTCATCTATCCGTTGACGGCTGAAAGCTGTCAGAGCCATGGAACTGACCGTGGCCTTCGTTTTGACAGGTTATGGCTTCCGTAACTCTAAACGAGCCAGAAGTTACGGCCGTCCGAATAATCGATATCTACAGGGTGCAACGTCCGCGGTGCAAGGTGCAACATCCGTCCGAAATGGCGAAACAGTGCCGTACGACTTTTAGAAATGCATGCATGGATTTGAAATGGAACTGTAACATGGTGCACCGCTCTCCAGCGATGGTAAATGGAAGATGAGCCACGGTAATTCCGTTTTACCGTTAAAAACCGGCGTCGAAAAAACGATGGGTAAAAAACTTACGAGGCCCGATTGAGATTCAGGTTGTCCTTTTTGGGCATTAATCTATCCGTTGATGGCTGAAAGCCCTCAAAGCCGTAGAACTCACCGTGGCCTTCATTTTGACAGGTTATGGCTCCCGTAACTCTAAACGAGCCATAAGTTATGTTCGTCCGAATAATCGATATCTACAGGGTGCAACATCCGCGGTGCAAGGTGCAACATCCGTCCGAAATGGCGAAACAGTGCCGTACGACTTTTAGAAATGCGTGCATGGATTTGAAACGGAACAGGAACTTGGTGCACCACTCTCCAGCGATGGTAAATCGAAGACGAGGCACGGTAATCCCGTTTTACCGTAAAAATCCGGTGTCGAAAAAACGAAGGGTAAAAAACTTACGAGGCCCGATCGAGATTCGTGTTGTCCTTTTTTGGCATTAATCTATCCGTTGACGGCTGAAAGCGGTCAAAGCCGTAAAACTCACCGCGGCCTTCGTTTTGACAGGTTATGGCTCCCGCAACTCTAAACGAGCCAGAAGTTATGGTCGTCCGAATAATCGATATCTACAGGGTACAACGTCCGCGGTGCAAGGTGCAACATCCGTCTGAAATGGCGAAACAGTGCCGTACGACTTTTAGAAATACATGCATGGATTTGAAACGGAACAGTACCATGGTGCACCACTCTCCAGCGATGGTAAATCAAAGACGAGCCACGGTAATCCCGTTTTACCATTAAAATCCGGCGTCGAAAAAATGAAGGGTAAAAAACTTACGAGGCCCGATTGAGATTCGGGTTGTCCTTTTCGGGCATTAATCTATCCGTTGACGGCTGAAAGCGGTCAAAGCCGTAGAACTCACCGTGGCCTTCGTTTTGATAGGTTATGGCTCCCGTAACTCTAAACGAGCCAAAAGTTATGGCCGTCCGAATAATCGATATCTACAGGGTGCAACGTCCGCGGTGCAAGGTAAAACATCCGTCCGAAATGCCGAAATTGTGCCGTACGACTTTTATAAGTGCATGCATGGATTTGAAATGGAACAGTACCAAGGTGCACCACTCTCCAGCGATGGTAAATCGAAGACGAGCCACGGTAATCCCGTTTTACCGTAAAAATACGTGTCGAAAAAACGAAGGGTAAAAAACTTACGAGACCCGATTGAGATTCGGGTTGTCCTTTTCGGGCATTAATCTATCCGTTGATGGCTGAAAGCGTTCAAAGCCGTAGAACTCACCGTGGCCTTCGTTTTGACAGGTTATGGCTCCCGTAACTCTAAACGAGCCAGAAGTTATGGCCGTCCGAATAATCGATATCTACAGGGTGCAACATCCGCGGTGCAAGGTGCAACATCCGTCCGAAATGGCGAAACAGTGTCGTACCACTTTTAGAAATGCGTGCAATGATTTGAAACGGAATAGTACCATAGTGCACCACTCTCCAGTGATGGTATATTGAAGACGAGGCATGGTAATCCCGTTTTACCATTAAAATCCGGTGTCGAAAAAACAAAGGGTAAAAAAACTTACGAGACCCGATTGAGATTCGGGTTGTCCTTATTGGGCATTAATCTATCCGCTGACGGCTGAAAGCTATCAAAGCCGTAGAACTCACTGTAGCCTTCGTTTTGACAGGTTATGGCTCCCGTAACTCTAAACGAGCCAGAAGTTATGGCCGTCCGAATAATCGATTTCTACAGGGTGTAACGTCCGCGGTGCAAGGTGCAACATCCGTCCGAAATGGCAAAATTGTGCCGTACGACTTTTAGAAATGCGTGCATGGATTTGAAATGGAACGGTACCATGGTGCACCCCTCTCCAGCGATGTTAAATCGAAGACGATCCACGGTAATCCCGTTTTACCGTTAAAATCCGGTGTCAAAAAACGAAGGGTAAAAAACTTACGAGACCCGATTGAGATTTGGGTTGTCCTTTTTGTGCATTAATCTATCCGTTGACGGCTGAAAGCTGTTAAAGCCGTAGAACTCACCGTGGCCTTCGTTTTGACAGCTTATGGCTCCCGTAACTCTAAACGAGCCAGAAGTTATGACCGTCCAAATAATCGATATCTACAGGGTGCAACATCAGCGGTGCAAGGTGCAAAATCCGTCCGAAATGGCGAAACAGTGCCGTACGACTTTTAGAAATGCGTGCATGGATTTGAAACGGAACAGTACCATGGTGCACCACTCTCCAGCGATGGTAAATCGAAGACGAGGCACGGTAATCCCGTTTTACCGTAAAAATCCGGTGTCGAAAAAACGAAGGGTAAAAACTTACGAGACCCGATTGAGATTCGGGTTGTCCTTTTTGGGCATTAATCTATCCGTTGATGGCTGAAAGCAATCAAAGCCATAAAACTCACCGTGGCCTTCGTTTTGACAGGTTATGGTTTCCGTAACTCTAAACGAGCCAGAAGTTATGGTCGTCCGAATAATCGATATCTACAGGGTGCAACATCCGCGGTGCAAGGTGCAACATCCGTCCGAAATGGCGAAACAGTGCCGTACGACTTTTAGAAATGCATGCATGGATTTGAAACGGAACAGTGCCATGGTGCACCACTCTTCAGCGATGGTAAATCGAAGACGAGCCACGGTAATCCCGTTTTACTGTAAAAATACGGTGTCGAAAAAACGAATGGTAAAAAGCTTAAGAGACCCGATAGAGATTCGGGTTGTCCTTTTCGTGCATTAATCTATCCGTTGACGGCTGAAAGCTGTCAAAGCCGTAGAACTCACCGTGGCCTTCGTTTTGACAGGTTATGGTTTCCGTAACTCTAAACGAGCCAGAAGTTATGGCCGTCCGAATAATCAATATCTACAGGGTGCAACGTCCGCGGTGCAAGGTGCAACATCCGTCCGAAATGGCGAAACAGTGCCGTACGACTTTTAGAAATGCGTGCATGGATTTAAAATGGAACAGTACCATGGTGCACCACTCTCCAGCGATGGTAAATCGAAGACGAGCCACGGTAATCCCGTTTTACCGTTGAAATCCGGCGTCGAAAAAACGATGGGTAAAAACCTTACGAGACCCGATTGAGATTCGGGTTGTCCTTTTCGGGCATTAATCTATCCGTTGACGGTTGAAAGCTATCAAAGCCGTAGAACTCACCGTGGCCTTCGTTTTGACAGGATATGGCTGCCGTAACTCTAAACGAGCCAGAAGTTATGGCCGTCCGAATAATCGATATGTACAAGGTGCAACGTCCGCGGTGCAAGGTGCAACATCCGTCTGAAATGGCAAAACAGTGCCGTACGACTTTTAGAAATGCGTGCATGGATTTGAAACTGAACAGTGCCATGGTGCACCACTCTCCAGCAATGGTAAATTGAAGACGAGCCACGGTAATCCCGTTTTACCGTTAAAATCCGGCGTCGAAAAAACGAAGGGTAAAAAACTTACGAGAACCGATTGAGATTCGGGTTGTCCTTGTTGGGCATTAATCTATCCGCAGACGGCTGAAAGCTGTCAAAGCCGTAGAACTCATAGTGGCCTTCGTTTCGACAAGTTATGGATCCCGTAACTATAAACGAGCCAGAAGTTATGGCCGTCCGAATAATCGATATCTACAGGGTGCAACGTCCGCGGTGCAAGGTGCAACATCCGTCCGAAATGGCGAAACAGTGTCGTATGACTTTTAGAAATGCGTGCATGGATTTGAAACGGAACAGTACCATGGTGCACCACTCTCCAGCGATGGTAAATCGAAGACGAGCCACGGTAATCCCGTTTTACCGTTAAAATCCGGCGTCGAAAAAACGATGGGTAAAAAACATACGAGACCCGATTGAGATTCGGGTTGTCCTTTTCGGGCATTAATCTATCCGTTGACGGCTGAAAGCTGTCAAAGCCGTAGAACTCACCGTGGCCTTCGTTTTGACAGGATATGGCTCCCGTAACTCTAAACGAGCCAGAAGTTATGGCCGTCCGAATAATCGATATCTACAGGGTGCAACGTCCGCGGTGCAAGGTGCAACATCCATCCGAAATGGCGACACAGTGCCGTACGACTTTTAGAAATGCGTGCATGGATTTGAAACGGAACAGTGCCATGGTGCACTACTCTCCAGCGATGGTAAATCGAAGACGAGCCACGGTAATTCTGTTTTACCGTTAAAATCTGGCGTCGAAAAAATGATGGGTAAAAATTTACGAGAACCGATTGAGATTCGGGTTGTCCTTTTCGGGCATTAATCTATCCGTTGACGGCTGAAAGCGGTCAAAGCCGTAAAACTCACCGTGGCCTTCGTTTTGACAGGTTATGGCTCCCGTAACTCTAAACGAGCCAGAAGTTATGGCCCTCCGAATAATCGATATCAACAGGGTGCAACATCCGCGGTGCAAGGTGCAACATCGGTCCAAAATGGCGAAACAGTGCCGTACGACTTTTAGAAATGCATGCATGGATTTGAAACGGAACAATACCATGGTGCACCACTCTCCAGTGATGGTAAATCGAAGACGAGCCACGGTAATCCCGTTTTACCGTAAAAATCCGGTGTCGAAAAAACGAAGGGTAAAAAACTTACGAGACCCGATTGAGATTCGGGTTGTCCTTTTTAGGCATTAATCTATCCGTTGACGGCTAGAAGCAGTCAAAGCTGTAGAACTCACCGTCGCCTTCGTTTTGACAGGTTATGGCTCCCGTAACTCTAAACAAGCCAGAAGTTATGGCCGTCCGAATAATCGATATCTACAGGGTGTAACATCCGCGGTGCAAGGTGCAACATCCGTCCGAAATGGCGAAACAGTGCCATACGACTTTTAGAAATGCATGCATGGATTTGAAACGGAACGGTACCATGGTGCACCCCTCTCCAGCGATGGTAAATCGAAGACGAGCCACGGTAATCCCGTTTTACCGTAAAAATACGGTGTCGAAAAAACGAAGGGTAAAAAACTTACGAGACCCGATTGAGATTCGGGTTGTCCTTTTCGGGCATTAATCTATCCGTTGACGGCTGAAAGCGGTCAAAGCTGTAGAACTCACCGTGGCCTTCGTTTTGACAGGTTATGGCTCCCGTAACTCTAAACGATGCAGAAGTTATGGACGTCCGAATAATCGATATCTACAGGGTGTAACATCCGCGGTGTAAGGTGCAACATCCGTCCAAAATGGCGAAATTGTGCCGTAGGACTTTTAGAAATGCGTGCATGGATTTGAAACGGAACAATACCACGGTGCACCACTATCCAGCGATGGTAAATCGAAGATGAGCCACGATAATCCCGTTTTACCGTAAAATCCGGTGTCGAAAAAACGAAGGGTAAAAAACTTACGAGACCCGATTGAGATTCGGGTTGTCCTTTTTGGGCATTAATCTATCCGTTGGCGGATGAATGCTGCCAAAGCCGTCGAACTAACCGTGGCCTTCGTTTTGACAGGTTATGGCTTCCGTTAATCTAAACGAGCCAGAAGTTATGACCATCCGAATAATCGATATCTACAGGGTGCAACATCCGTGGTGCAAGGTGAAAAATCCGTCCGAAATGGTGAAACAGTGCCGTACGACTTTTAGAAATGCGTGCATGGATTTGAAATGGAACATTACCATGGTGCACCACTCTCCAGCGATGGTAAATCGAAGACGAGGCACGGTAATCCCGTTTTACCGTAAAAATCCGGTCGAAAAAACGAAGGGTGAAAAACTTACGAGACCCGATTGAGATTCGGGTTGTCCTTTTTGGGCATTAATGTATCCATTGACGGCTGAAAGCAGTCAAAGCCGTAAAACTCACCGTGGCCTTCGTTTTGACAGGTTATGGATCCCGTAACTCTAAACGAGCCAGAAGTTATGGTCGTCTGAATAATCGATATCTACAGGGTGCAACATCCGTGGTGCAAGGTGCAACATCCGTCTGAAATGGCGAAACAGTGCCGTACGACTTTTAGAAATGCGTGCATGGATTTGAAACAGAACAGTGCCATGGTGCACCACTCTCCAGCAATGGTAAATCGAAGACGAGCCACGGTAATCCCGTTTTACCGTTAAAATCCGGCGTCGAAAAAACGAAGGGTAAAAAACTTACGAGAACCGATTGAGATTCGGGTTGTCCTTGTTGGGCATTAATCTATCCGCAGACGGCTGAAAGCTGTCAAAGCCGTAGAACTCACCGTGGCCTTCGTTTCGACAAGTTATGGCTCCCGTAACTATAAACGAGCCAGAAGTTATGGCCGTCCGAATAATCGATATCTACAGGGTGCAACGTCCGCGGTGCAAGGTGCAGCATCCGTCCGAAATGGCGAAACAGTGCCGTACGACTTTTAGAAATGCGTGCATGGATTTGAAACGGAACAGTACCATGGTGCACCACTCTCCAGCGATGGTAAATCGAAGACGAGCCACGGTAATCCCGTTTTACCGTTAAAATCCGGCGTCGAAAAAACGATGGGTAAAAAACATACGAGACCCGATTGAGATTCGGGTTGTCCTTTTCGGGCATTAATCTATCCGTTGATGGCTGAAAGCTGTCAAAGCCGTTGAACTCACTGTGGCCTTCGTTTTGACAGAATATGGCTCCCGTAACTCTAAACGAGCCAGAAGTTATGGCCGTCTGAATAATCGATATCTATAGGGTGCAACGTCCGCGGTGCAAGGTGCAACATCCGTCCGAAATGGCGAAACAGTGCCGTACGACTTTTAGAAATGCGTGCATGGATTTGAAACGGAACAGTGCCATGGTGCACCACTCTCCAGCGATGGTAAATCGAAGACGAGCCACGGTAATCCTGTTTTACCGTTAAAATCTGGTGTCGAAAAAATGATGGGTAAAAATTTACGAGAACCGATTGAGATTCGGGTTGTCCATTTCGGGCATTAATCTATCCGTTGACGGCTGAAAGCGGTCAAAGCCGTAAAACTCACCGTGGCCTTCGTTTTGACAGGTTATGGCTCCCGTAACTCTAAACGAGCCAGAAGTTACGGCCCTCCGAATAATCGATATCTACAGGGTGCAACATCCGCGGTGCAAGGTGCAACATCGGTCCGAAATGGCGAAACAGTGTCGTACGACTTTTAGAAATGCGTGCATGGATTTGAAACGGAACAGTACCATGGTGCACCACTCTCCAGCGATGGTAAATCGAAGACGAGCCACGGTAATCCCGTTTTACCGTAAAAATCCGGTGTCGAAAAAACGAAGGGTAAAAAACTTACGAGACCCGATTGAGATTCGGGTTGTCCTTTTTAGGCATTAATCTATCCGTTGACGGCTGAAAGCGGTCAAAGCTGTAGAACTCACCGTGGCCTTCGTTTTGACAGGTTATGGCTCCCGTAACTCTAAACGAGCCAGAAGTTATGGCCGTTCGAATAATCGATATCTACAGGGTGTAACATCCGCGGTGCAAGGTGCAACATCCGTCCGAAATGGCGAAACAGTGCCATACGACTTTTAGAAATGCATGCATGGATTTGAAACGGAACGGTACCATGGTGCACCCCTCTCCAGCGATGGTAAATCGAAGACGAGCCACGGTAATCCCGTTTTACCGTAAAAATACGGTGTCGAAAAAACGAAGGGTAAAAAACTTACGAGACCCGATTGAGATTCGGGTTGTCCTTTTCGGGCATTAATCTATCCGTTGACGGCTGAAAGCTGTCAAAGCCGTAGAATTCACCGTGGCCTTCGTTTTGATAGGTTATGGCTCCCGTAACTATAAACGAGCCAGAAGTTATGGCCGTCCGAATAATCGATATCTACAGGGTGCAACGTCCGCGGTGCAAGGTGCAACATCCGTCCGAAATGGCGAAACAGTGCCGTACGACTTTTAGAAATGCGTGCATGGATTTGAAACGGAACAGTACCATGGTGCACCACTCTCCAGCGATGGTAAATCGAAGACGAGCCACGGTAATCCCGTTTTACCGTAAAAATCCGATGTCGAAAAAACGAAGGGTAAAAAACTTACGAGACCCGATTGAGATTCGGGTTGTCCTTTTTGGGCATTAATCTATCCGTTGACGGCTGAAAGCTGCCAAAGCCGTAGAACTAACCGTGGCCTTCGTTTTGACAGGTTATGGCTCCCGTAACTCTAAACGAGCCATAAGTTATGACCATCCGAATAATCGATATCTACAGGGTGCAACATCCGCGGTGCAAGGTGAAAAATCCGTCCAAAATGGCGAAACAGTGCCGTACGACTTTTAGAAATGCGTGCACGGATTTGAAATGGAACAGTACCATGGTGCACCACTCTCCAGCGATGGTAAATCGAAGACGAGGCACGGTAATCCCGTTTTACCGTTAAAATCCGGCGTCGAAAAAATGATGGGTAAAAATTTACGAGAACCGATTGAGATTCGGGTTGTCCTTTTTGGGCATTAATCTAACCGTTGACGGCTGAAAGCTGTCAAAGCCGTAGAACTCACCGTGGCCTTCGTTTCGACAAGTTATGGCTCCCGTAACTCTAAACGAGCCAGAAGTTATGACCGTCCGAATAAACGATATCTACAGGGTGCAACATCCGCGGTGCAAGGTGCAACATCCGTCCGAAATGGCGAAACAGTGCCGTATGACTTTTAGAAATGCGTGCATGGATTTGAAACAGAACAGTACCACGGTGCACCACTCTCCAGCGATGGTAAATCGAAGATGATGCACGGTAATCCCGTTTTACCGTAAAAATCCGTTGTCGAAAAAACGAAGGGTAAAAAACTTACGAGACCCGATTGAGATTCGTGTTGTCCCTTTCGGGCATTAATCTATCCGTTGACGGATGAAAGCTGTCAAAGCCGTAGAACTCACCGTGGCCTTCGTTTTGACAGGATCTTGCTCCCGTAACTCTAAACGAGCCAGAAGTTATGGCCGTCCGAATAATCGATATCTACAGGGTGCAACGTCCGCGGTGCAAGGTGCAACATCCGTCCGAAATGGCGAAACAGTGCTGTACGACTTTTAAAAATGCGTGCATGGATTTGAAATGGAACAGTGCCATGGTGCACCACTCTCCAGCGATGGTAAATCGAAGACGAGCCACGGTAATCCCGTTTTACCGTTAAAATCCGGCGTCGAAAAAATGATGGGTAAAAATTTACGAGAACCGATTGAGATTCGGGTTGTCCTTTTTGGGCATTAATCTAACCGTTGACGGCTGAAAGCTGTCAAAGCCGTAGAACTCACCGTGGCCTTCGTTTCGACAAGTTATGGCTCCCGTAACTCTAAACGAGCCAGAAGTTATGACCGTCCGAATAATCGATATCTACAGGGTGCAACATCCGCGGTGCAAGGTGCAACATCCGTCCGAAATGGCGAAACAGTGCCGTATGACTTTTAGAAATGCGTGCATGGATTTGAAACAGAACAGTACCATGGTGCACCACTCTCCAGCGATGGTAAATCGAAGATGATGCACGGTAATCCCGTTTTACCGTAAAAATCCGTTGTCGAAAAAACGAAGGGTAAAAAACTTACGAGGCCCGATTGAGATTCGGGTTGTCCTTTTTTGGCATTAATCTATCCGTTGACGGCTGAAAGTGGTCAAAACAATAACACTCACCGTGGCATTCGTTTTGACAGGTTATGGCTCCCGTAACTCTAAACGAGCCAGAAGTTATGGCCGTCCGAATAATCGATATCTACAGCGTGCAACATCCGCGGTGCAAGGTGCAACATCCGTCCGAAATGGTGAAACACTGTCGTACGACTCTTACAAATGCGTGCATGGATTTGAAACGGAACAGTAACATGGTGCACCACTCTCCAGCGATGGTAAATCGAAGACGAGCCACGGTAATCCCGTTTTACCGTAAAAATCCGATGTCGAAAAAAGAAGGGTAAAAAACTTACGAGACCCGATTGAGATTCGGGTTGTCCTTTTTGGGCATTAATCTATCCGTTGACGGCTGAAAGCTGCCAAAGCCGTCGAACTAACCGTGGCCTTCGTTTTGACAGGTTATGGCTCCCGTAACTCTAAACGAGCCATAAGTTATGACCATCCGAATAATCGATATCTACAGGGTGCAACATCCGCGGTGCAAGGTGAAAAATCCGTCCGAAATGGCGAAACAGTGCCGTACGACTTTTAGAAATGCGTGCACGGATTTGAAATGGAACAGTACCATGGTGCACCACTCTCCAGCGATGGTAAATCGAAGACGAGGCACGGTAATCCCGTTTTACCGTAAAAATCCGGTGTCGAAAAAACGAAGGGTGAAAAACTTACGAGACCCGATTGAGATTCGGGTTGTCCTTTTTGGGCATTAATTTATCCATTGACGGCTGAAAGCAGTCAAAGCCGTAAAACTCACCGTGGGCTTCGTTTTGAAAGGTTATGGCTCCCGTAACTCTAAACGAGCCAGAAGTTATGGTCGTCTGAATAATCGATATCTACAGGGTGCAACATCCGTGGTGCAAGGTGCAACATCCGCCCGAAATGGCGAAACAGTGTCGTACGACTTTCAGAAATGCATGCATGGATTTTAAAGGGAACGGTACCATGGTGCACCACTCTCCAGCGATGGTAAATCAAAGACGAACCACGGCAATCCCGTTTTACCGCAAAAATCCGGTGTCGAAAAAACGAAGGGTAAAAAACTTACGAGACCCGATTGAGATTCGGGTTGTCCTTTTCGGGCATTAATCTATCCGCTGCCGGCTGAAAGCGGTCAAAGCCGTAGAACTCACCGTGGCCTTCGTTTTGACAGGTTATGGCTCCCGTAACTCTAAACGAGCCAAAAGTTATGGCCGTCCGAATAATCGATATCTACAGGGTGTAACATCCGCGGTGCAAGGTGCAACATCCGTCCGAAATGGTGAAATTGTGCCGTACGACTTTTAGAAATGCGTGCATGGATTTGAAATGGAACGGTACCATGGTGCACCCCTCTCCATCAATGGTAAATCGAAGACGAGCCAAGGTAATCCCGTTTTACCGTTAAAATCCGGTGTCGAAAAAACGAAGGGTAAAAAACTTACGAGACCGGATTTAGATTCGGGTTGTCCTTTTTGGGCATTAATCTATCCGTTGACGGCTAAAAGCGGTCAAAGCAGTAGAACTCACTGTGTCCTTCGTTTCGAGAGGTTATGGCTCTCGTAACTCTAAACGAGCCAGAAGTTATGACCGTTCAAATAATCGATATCTACAGGGTGCAAGGTGCAACATCCGTCCGAAATGGCGAAACAGTGCCGTACGACTTTTAGAAATGCATGCATGGATATGAAACGGAACAGTACCATGGTGCACCACTCTGCTGCGATGGTAAATCGAAGATGAGGCACGGTAATCCCGTTTTACCGTAAAAATCCGGTGTCGAAAAAACGAAGGGTAAAAAACTTACGAGACCCGATTGAGATTCGGGTTGTCCTTTTTGGGCATTAATCTATCCGTTGATGGCTGAAAGCGGTCAAAGCCGTAGAACTCAACATGGCCTTCGTTTTGACAAGTTATGGCTCCCGTAACTCTAAACGAGCCAGAAGTTATGGTCGTCCGAATAATCGATATCTACAGGGTGCGACATCCGCGGTGCAAGGTGCAACATCCGTCCGAAATGGCGAAACAGTGCCGTACGACTTTTAGAAATGCATGCATGGATTTGAAACGGAACAGTACCATGGTGCACCACTCTCCAGTGATGGTAAATCGAAGACAAGCCACGGTAATCCCGTTTTACCGTAAAAATCCGGTGTCGAAAAAACGAAGGGTAAAAAACTTACGTGACCCGATATAGATTCGGGTTGTCCTTTTCGGGCATTAATCTACCCGTTGACGGCTGAAAGCTGTCAAAACCGTAGAACTCACCGTGGCCTTCGTTTTGACAGGTTATGGCTCCCGTAACTCTAAACGATCCAGAAGTTATGGCCGTCCGAATACTCGATATCTACAGGGTGCAACATCCGCGTTGCAAGGTGCAACATCCGTCCGAAATGACGAAACAGTGCCGTACGAATTTTAGAAATGCTTGCATGGATTTGAAATGGAACAGTACCATGGTGCACCACTCTCCAGCGATGGTAAATCGAAGACGATCCACGGTAATCCCATTTTACCGTTAAAATCCGGTGTCGAAAAAACGATGGGTAAAAAACTTACGAGACCCGATTGAGATTCGGGTTGTCCTTTTTTGGCATTAATCTATCCGTTGACGGCTGAAAGTGGTCAAAGCAATAAAACTCAACGTGGCATTCTTTTTGACAGGTTATGGCTCCCGTAACTCTAAACGAGCCAGAAGTTATGGCCGTCCGAATAATCGATATCTACAGGGTGCAACATCCGCGGTGCAAGGTGCAACATCCGTCCGAAATGGCGAAACAGTGCCGTACGACTTTTTGAAATGCATGCATGGATATGAAACGGAAGAGTACCATGGTGCACCACTCTGCAGCGATGGTAAATCGAAGATGAGGCACGGTAATCCCGTTTTACCGTAAAAATCCGGTGTCGAAAAAACGAAGGGTAAAAAACTTACGAGACCCGATTGAGATTCGGGTTGTCCTTTTTGGGCATTAATCTATCCGTTGATGGCTGAAAGCGGTCAAAGCCGTAAAACTCAACATGGCCTTCGTTTTGACAGGTTATGGCTCCCGTAACTCTAAACGAGCCAGAAGTTATGGTCGTCCGAATAATCGATATCTACAGGGTGCGACATCCGCGGTGCAAGGTGCAACATCCGTCCGAAATGGCGAAACAGTGCCGTACGACTTTTAGAAATGCATGCATGGATTTGAAACGGAACAGTACCATGGCGCACCACTCTCCAGTGATGGTAAATCGAAGACAAGCCACGGTAATCCCGTTTTACCGTAAAAATCCGGTGTCGAAAAAACGAAGGGTAAAAAACTTACGTGACCCGATTGAGATTCGGGTTGTCCTTTTCGGGCATTAATCTACCCGTTGACGGCTGAAAGCTGTCAAAACCGTAGAACTCACCGTGGCCTTCGTTTTGACAGGTTATGGCTCCCGTAACTCTAAACGATCCAGAAGTTATGGCCGTCCGAATAAGCGATATCTACAGGGTGCAACATCCGCGTTGCAAGGTGCAACATCCGTCCGAAATGACGAAATAGTGCCGTACGACTTTTAGAAATGCGTGCATGGATTTGAAATGGAACAGTACCATGGTGCACCACTCTCCAGCGATGGTAAATCGAAGACGAGCCACGGTAATCCCATTTTACCGTTAAAATCCGGTGTCGAAAAAACGATGGGTAAAAAACTTACGAGACCCGATTGAGATTCGGGTTGTCCTTTTTTGGCATTAATCTATCCGTTGACGGCTGAAAGTGGTCAAAGCAATAAAACTCACCGTGGCATTCGTTTTGACAGGTTATGGCTCCCGTAACTCTAAACGAGCCAGAAGTTATGGCCGTCCGAATAATCGATATCTACAGGGTGCAACATCCGCGGTGCAAGGTGCAACATCCGTCCGAAATGGCGAAACAGTGTCGTACGGCTTTTACAAAAGCGTGCATGGATTTGAAACGGAACAGTAACATGGTGCAACACTCTCCAGCGATGGTAAATCGAAGACGAGCCACGGTAATCCCGTTTTACCGTAAAAATCCGGTGTCGAAAAAATGAAGGGTAAAAAACTTACGAGACCCGATTGAGATTCGGGTTGTCCTTTTTGGGCATTAATCTATCCGTTGACGGCTGAAAGCTGCCAAAGCCGTCGAACTAACCGTGGCCTTCATTTCGAGAGGTTATGGCTCTCGTAACTCTAAACGAGCCAGAAGTTATGACCATCCGAATAATCGATATCTGCAGGGTGCAACATCCGCGGTGCAAGGTGAAACATCCATCCGAAATGGCGAAACAGTGCCGTAGGACTTTTAGAAATGCATGCATTGATTTGAAATGGAACAGTACCATGGTGCACCACTCTCCAGCGATGGTAAATCGAAGACGAGGCACGGTAATCCCGTTTTACCGTAAAAATCCGGTGTCGAAAAAACGAAGGGTGAAAAACTTACGAGACCCGATTGTGATTCGGGTTGTTCTTTTTGGGCATTAATGTATCCATTGACGGCTGAAAGCGGTCAAAGCCGTAAAACTCACCGTGGCCTTCGTTTTGACAGGTTATGGCTCCCGTAACTCTAAACGAGCCAGAAGTTATGGTAGTCTGAATAATCGATATCTACAGGGTGCAACATCCGTGGTGCAAGGTGCAACATCCGTCCGAAATGGCGAAACAGTGCCGTACGACTTTCAGAAATGCATGCATGGATTTTAAAGGGAACAGTACCATGGTGCACCACGCTCCAGCGATGGTAAATCAAAGACGAGCCACGGTAATCCCGTTTTACCGCAAAAATCCGGTGTCGAAAAAACGAAGGGTAAAAAACTTACGAGACCCGATTGTGATTCGGGTTGTCCTTTTCGGGCATTAATCTATCCGCTGCCGGCTGAAAGCGGTCAAAGCCGTAGAACTCACCGTGGCCTTCATTTTGACAGGTTATGGCTCCCGTAACTCTAAACGAGCCAAAAGTTATGGCCGTCCGAATAATCGATATCTACAGGGTGCAACATCCGCGTTGCAAGGTGCAACATCCGTCCGAAATGACGAAACAGTGCCGTACGAATTTTAGAAATGCGTGCATGGATTTGAAATGGAACAGTACCATGGTGCACCACTCTCCAGCGATGGTAAATCGAAGACGAGCCACGGTAATCCCATTTTACCGTTAAAATCCGGTGTCGAAAAAACGATGGGTAAAAAACTTACGAGACCCGATTGAGATTCGGGTTGTCCTTTTTTGGCATTAATCTATCCGTTGACGGCTGAAAGTGGTCAAAGCAATAAAACTCACCGTGGCATTCGTTTTGACAGGTTATGGCTCCCGTAACTCTAAACGAGCCAGAAGTTATGGCCGTCCGAATAATCGATATCTACAGGGTGCAACATCCGCGGTGCAAGGTGCAACATCCGTCCGAAATGGCGAAACAGTGCCGTACGACTTTTACAAAAGCGTGCATGGATTTGAAACGGAACAGTAACATGGTGCAACACTCTCCAGCGATGGTAAATCGAAGACGAGCCACGGTAATCCCGTTTTACCGTAAAAATCCGGTGTCGAAAAAATGAAGGGTAAAAAACTTACGAGACCCGATTGAGATTCGGGTTGTCCTTTTTGGGCATTAATCTATCCATTGACGGCTGAAAGCTGCCAAAGCCGTCGAACTAACCGTGGCCTTCATTTCGAGAGGTTATGGCTCTCGTAACTCTAAACGAGCCAGAAGTTATGACCATCCGAATAATCGATATCTGCAGGGTGCAACATCCGCGGTGCAAGGTGAAACATCCATCCGAAATGGCGAAACAGTGCCGTAGGACTTTTAGAAATGCATGCATTGATTTGAAATGGAACAGTACCATGGTGCACCACTCTCCAGCGATGGTAAATCGAAGACGAGGCACGGTAATCCCGTTTTACCGTAAAAATCCGGTGTCGAAAAAACGAAGGGTGAAAAACTTACGAGACCCGATTGTGATTCGGGTTGTTCTTTTTGGGCATTAATGTATCCATTGACGGCTGAAAGCGGTCAAAGCCGTAAAACTCACCGTGGCCTTCGTTTTGACAGGTTATGGCTCCCGTAACTCTAAACGAGCCAGAAGTTATGGTAGTCTGAATAATCGATATCTACAGGGTGCAACATCCGTGGTGCAAGGTGCAACATCCGTCCGAAATGGCGAAACAGTGCCGTACGACTTTCAGAAATGCATGCATGGATTTTAAAGGGAACAGTACCATGGTGCACCACGCTCCAGCGATGGTAAATCAAAGACGAGCCACGGTAATCCCGTTTTACCGCAAAAATCCGGTGTCGAAAAAACGAAGGGTAAAAAACTTACGAGACCCGATTGAGATTCGGGTTGTCCTTTTCGGGCATTAATCTATCCGCTGCCGGCTGAAAGCGGTCAAAGCCGTAGAACTCACCGTGGCCTTCATTTTGACAGGTTATGGCTCCCGTAACTCTAAACGAGCCAAAAGTTATGGCCGTCCGAATAATCGATATCTACAGGGTGCAACATCCGCGTTGCAAGGTGCAACATCCGTCCGAAATGACGAAACAGTGCCGTACGAATTTTAGAAATGCGTGCATGGATTTGAAATGGAACAGTACCATGGTGCACCACTCTCCAGCGATGGTAAATCGAAGACGAGCCACGGTAATCCCATTTTACCGTTAAAATCCGGTGTCGAAAAAACGATGGGTAAAAAACTTACGAGACCCGATTGAGATTCGGGTTGTCCTTTTTTGGCATTAATCTATCCGTTGACGGCTGAAAGTGGTCAAAGCAATAAAACTCACCGTGGCATTCGTTTTGACAGGTTATGGCTCCCGTAACTCTAAACGAGCCAGAAGTTATGGCCGTCCGAATAATCGATATCTACAGGGTGCAACATCCGCGGTGCAAGGTGCAACATCCGTCCGAAATGGCGAAACAGTGTCGTACGACTTTTAGAAATGCATGCATGGATATGAAACGGAACAGTACCATGGTGCACCACTCTGCAGCGATGGTAAATCGAAGATGAGGCACGGTAATCCCGTTTTACCGTAAAAATCCGGTGTGGAAAAAACGAAGGGTAAAAAACTTACGAGACCCGATTGAGATTCGGGTTGTCCTTTTTGGGCATTAATCTATCCGTTGATGGCTGAACGCGGTCAAAGCCGTAAAACTCAACATGGCCTTCGTTTTGACAGGTTATGGCTCCCGTAACTCTAAATGAGCCAGAAGTTATGGTCGTCCGAATAATCGATATCTACAGGGTGCGACATCCGCGGTGCATGGTGCAACATCCGTCCGAAATGGCGAAACAGTGCCGTACGACTTTTAGAAATGCATGCATGGATTTGAAACGGAACAGTACCATGGCGCACCACTCTCCAGTGATGGTAAATCGAAGACAAGCCACGGTAATCCCGTTTTACCGTAAAAATCCGGTGTCGAAAAAACGAAGGGTAAAAAACTTACGTGACACGATTTAGATTCGGGTTGTCCTTTTCGGGCATTAATCTACCCGTTGACGGCTGAAAGCTGTCAAAACCGTAGAACTCACCGTGGCCTTCGTTTTGACAGGTTATGGCTCCCGTAACTCTAAACGATCCAGAAGTTATGGCTGTCCGAATAATCGATATCTACAGGGTGCAACATCCGCGTTGCAAGGTGCAACATCCGTCCGAAATGACGAAATAGTGCCGTACGACTTTTAGAAATGCGTGCATGGATTTGAAATGGAACAGTACCATGGTGCACCACTCTCCAGCGATGGTAAATCGAAGACGAGCCACGGTAATCCCATTTTACCGTTAAAATCCGGTGTCGAAAAAACGATGGGTAAAAAACTTACGAGACCCGATTGAGATTCGGGTTGTCCTTTTTTGGCATTAATCTATCCGTTGACGGCTGAAAGTGGTCAAAGCAATAAAACTCACCGTGGCATTCGTTTTGACAGGTTATGGCTCCCGTAACTCTAAACGAGCCAGAAGTTATGGCCGTCCGAATAATCGATATCTACAGGGTGCAACATCCGCGGTGCAAGGTGCAACATCCGTCCGAAATGGCGAAACAGTGTCGTACGGCTTTTACAAAAGCGTGCATGGATTTGAAACGGAACAGTAACATGGTGCAACACTCTCCAGCGATGGTAAATTGAAGACGAGCCACGGTAATCCCGTTTTACCGTAAAAATCCGGTGTCGAAAAAATGAAGGGTAAAAAACTTACGAGACCCGATTGAGATTCGGGTTGTCCTTTTTGGGCATTAATCTATCCATTGACGACTGAAAGCTGCCAAAGCCGTCGAACTAACCGTGGCCTTCATTTCGAGAGGTTATGGCTCTCGTAACTCTAAACGAGCCAGAAGTTATGACCATCCGAATAATCGATATCTGCAGGGTGCAACATCCGCGGTGCAAGGTGAAACATCCATCCGAAATGGCGAAACAATGCCGTAGGACTTTTAGAAATGCATGCATTGATTTGAAATGGAACAGTACCATGGTGCACCACTCTCCAGCGATGGTAAATCGAAGACGAGGCACGGTAATCCCGTTTTACCGTAAAAATCCGGTGTCGAAAAAACGAAGGGTGAAAAACTTACGAGACCCGATTGTGATTCGGGTTGTTCTTTTTGGGCATTAATGTATCCATTGACGGCTGAAAGCGGTCAAAGCCGTAAAAATCACCGTGGCCTTCGTTTTGACAGGTTATGGCTCCCGTAACTCTAAACGAGCCAGAAGTTATGGTAGTCTGAATAATCGATATCTACAGGGTGCAACATCCGTGGTGCAAGGTGCAACATCCGTCCGAAATGGCGAAACAGTGCCGTACGACTTTCAGAAATGCATGCATGGATTTTAAAGGGAACAGTACCATGGTGCACCACGCTCCAGCGATGGTAAATCAAAGACGAGCCACGGTAATCCCGTTTTACCGCAAAAATCCGGTGTCGAAAAAACGAAGGGTAAAAAACTTACGAGACCCGATTGAGATTCGGGTTGTCCTTTTCGGGCATTAATCTATCCGCTGCCGGCTGAAAGCGGTCAAAGCCGTAGAACTCACCGTGGCCTTCATTTTGACAGGTTATGGCTCCCGTAACTCTAAACGAGCCAAAAGTTATGGCCGTCCGAATAATCGATATCTACAGGGTGCAACATCCGCGTTGCAAGGTGCAACATCCGTCCGAAATGACGAAACAGTGCCGTACGAATTTTAGAAATGCGTGCATGGATTTGAAATGGAACAGTACCATGGTGCACCACTCTCCAGCGATGGTAAATCGAAGACGAGCCACGGTAATCCCATTTTACCGTTAAAATCCGGTGTCGAAAAAACGATGGGTAAAAAACTTACGAGACCCGATTGAGATTCGGGTTGTCCTTTTTTGGCATTAATCTATCCGTTGACGGCTGAAAGTGGTCAAAGCAATAAAACTCACCGTGGCATTCGTTTTGACAGGTTATGGCTCCCGTAACTCTAAACGAGCCAGAAGTTATGGCCGTCCGAATAATCGATATCTACAGGGTGCAACATCCGCGGTGCAAGGTGCAACATCCGTCCGAAATGGCGAAACAGTGCCGTACGACTTTTAGAAATGCATGCATGGATATGAAACGGAACAGTACCATGGTGCACCACTCTGCAGCGATGGTAAATCGAAGATGAGGCACGGTAATCCCGTTTTACCGTAAAAATCCGGTGTGGAAAAAACGAAGGGTAAAAAACTTACGAGACCCGATTGAGATTCGGGTTGTCCTTTTTGGGCATTAATCTATCCGTTGATGGCTGAAAGCGGTCAAAGCCGTAAAACTCAACATGGCCTTCGTTTTGACAGGTTATGGCTCCCGTAACTCTAAATGAGCCAGAAGTTATGGTCGTCCGAATAATCGATATCTACAGGGTGCGACATCCGCGGTGCAAGGTGCAACATCCGTCCGAAATGGCGAAACAGTGCCGTACGACTTTTAGAAATGCATGCATGGATTTGAAACGGAACAGTACCATGGCGCACCACTCTCCAGTGATGGTAAATCGAAGACAAGCCACGGTAATCCCGTTTTACCGTAAAAATCCGGTGTCGAAAAAGTGAAGGGTAAAAAACTTACGTGACCCGATTTAGATTCGGGTTGTCCTTTTCGGGCATTAATCTACCCGTTGACGGCTGAAAGCTGTCAAAACCGTAGAACTCACCGTGGCCTTCGTTTTGACAGGTTATGGCTCCCGTAACTCTAAACGATCCAGAAGTTATGGCCGTCCGAATAATCGATATCTACAGGGTGCAACATCCGCGTTGCAAGGTGCAACATCCGTCCGAAATGACGAAATAGTGCCGTACGACTTTTAGAAATGCGTGCATGGATTTGAAATGGAACAGTACCATGGTGCACCACTCTCCAGCGATGGTAAATCGAAGACGAGCCACGGTAATCCCATTTTACCGTTAAAATCCGGTGTCGAAAAAACGATGGGTAAAAAACTTACGAGACCCGATTGAGATTCGGGTTGTCCTTTTTTGGCATTAATCTATCCGTTGACGGCTGAAAGTGGTCAAAGCAATAAAACTCACCGTGGCATTCGTTTTGACAGGTTACGGCTCCCGTAACTCTAAACGAGCCAGAAGTTATGGCCGTCCGAATAATCGATATCTACAGGGTGCAACATCCGCGGTGCAAGGTGCAACATCCGTCCGAAATGGCGAAACAGTGTCGTACGACTTTTACAAAAGCGTGCATGGATTTGAAACGGAACAGTAACATGGTGCAACACTCTCCAGCGATGGTAAATCGAAGACGAGCCACGGTAATCCCGTTTTACCGTAAAAATCCGGTGTCGAAAAAATGAAGGGTAAAAAACTTACGAGACCCGATTGAGATTCGGGTTGTCCTTTTTGGGCATTAATCTATCCATTAACGGCTGAAAGCTGCCAAAGCCGTCGAACTAACCGTGGCCTTCATTTCGAGAGGTTATGGCTCTCGTAACTCTAAACGAGCCAGAAGTTATGACCATCCGAATAATCGATATCTGCAGGGTGCAACATCCGCGGTGCAAGGTGAAACATCCATCTGAAATGGCGAAACAGTGCCGTAGGACTTTTAGAAATGCATGCATTGATTTGAAATGAACAGTACCATGGTGCACCACTCTCCAGCGATGGTAAATCGAAGACGAGGCACGGTAATCCCGTTTTACCGTAAAAATCCGGTGTCGAAAAAACGAAGGGTGAAAAACTTACGAGACCCGATTGTGATTCGGGTTGTTCTTTTTGGGCATTAATGTATCCATTGACGGCTGAAAGCGGTCAAAGCCGTAAAACTCACCGTGGCCTTCGTTTTGACAGGTTATGGCTCCCGTAACTCTAAACGAGCCAGAAGTTATGGTAGTCTGAATAATCGATATCTACATGGTGCAACATCCGTGGTGCAAGGTGCAACATCCGTCCGAAATGGCGAAACAGTGCCGTACGACTTTCAGAAATGCATGCATGGATTTTAAAGGGAACAGTACCATGGTGCACCACGCTACAGCGATGGTAAATCAAAGACGAGCCACGGTAATCCCGTTTTACCGCAAAAATCCGGTGTCGAAAAAACGAAGGGTAAAAAACTTACGAGACCCGATTGAGATTCGGGTTGTCCTTTTCGGGCATTAATCTATCCGCTGCCGGCTGAAAGCGGTCAAAGCCGTAGAACTCACCGTGGCCTTCATTTTGACAGGTTATGGCTCCCGTAACTCTAAACGAGCCAAAAATTATGGCCGTCCGAATAATCGATATCTACAGGGTGCAACATCCGCGGTGCAAGGTGCAACATCCGTCCGAAATGGTGAAATTGTGCCGTACGACTTTTAGAAATGCGTGCATGGATTTGAAATGGAACGGTACCATGGTGCACCCCTCTCCAGCAGTGGTAAATCGAAGACGAGCCACGGTAATCCCGTTTTACCGTTAAAATCCGGTGTCGAAAAAACAAAGGGTAAAAAACTTACGAGACCGGATTGAGATTCGGGTTGTCCTTTTTAGGCATTAATCTATCCGTTGACGGCTAAAAGCGGTCAAAGCAGTAGAACTCACTGTGGCCTTCGTTTCGAGAGGTTATGGCTCTCGTAACTCTAAACGAGCCAGAAGTTATGACCGTTCAAATAATCGATATCTACAGGGTGCAACATCCGCGGTGCAAGGTGCAACATCCGTCCAAAATGGCGAAACAGTGCCGTACGACTTTTAGAAATGCATGCATGGATTTGAAACGGAACAGTACCATGGTGCACCACTCTGCAGCGATGGTAAATCGAAGATGAGGCACGGTAATCCCGTTTTACCGTAAAAATCCGGTGTCGAAAAAACGAAGGGTAAAAAACTTACGAGACACGATTGAGATTCGGGTTGTCCTTTTTGGGCATTAATCTATCCGTTGATGGCTGAAAGCAATCAAAGCCGTAAAACTCAACATGGCCTTCGTTTTGACAGGTTATGGCTCCCGTAACTCTAAACGAGCCAGAAGTTATGGTCGTCCGATTAATCGATATCTACAGGGTGCAACATCCGCGGTGCAAGGTTCAACATCCGTCCAAAATGGCGAAACAGTACCGTACGACTTTAGAAATGCATGCATGGATTTGAAACGGAACAGTACCATGGTGCACCACTCTCCAGTGATGGTAAATCGAAGACAAGCCACGGTAATCCCGTTTTACCGTAAAAATCCGGTGTTGAAAAAACGAAGGGTAAAAAACTTACGTGACCCGATTGAGATTCGGGTTGTCCTTTTCGGGCATTAATCTACACGTTGACGGCTGAAAGCTGTCAAAACCGTAGAACTCACCGTGGCCTTCGTTTTGACAGGTTATGGCTCCCGTAACTCTAAACGATCCAGAAGTTATGGCCGTTCGAATAATCGATATCTACCTGGTGCAACATCCGCGTTGCAAGGTGCAACATCCGTCCGAAATAACGAAACAGTGCCGTACGACTTTTAGAAATGCGTGCATGGATTTGAAATGGAACAGTACCATGGTGCACCACTCTCCAACGATGGTAAATCGAAGACGAGCCACGGTCATCCCATTTTACCGTTAAAATCCGGTGTCGAAAAAACGATGGGTAAAAAACTTACGAGACCCAATTGAGATTCGGGTTGTCCTTTTTTGGCATTAATCTATCCGTTGATGGCTGAAAGTGGTCAAAGCAATAAAACTCACCGTGGCATTCGTTTTGACAGGTTATGGCTACCGTAACTCTAAACGAGCCAGAAGTTATGGCCGTCCGAATAATCGATATCTACAGGGTGCAACATCCGCGGTGCAAGGTGCAACATCCGTCCGAAATGGCGAAACAGTGTCGTACGACTTTTACAAAAGCGTGCATGGATTTGAAACGGAACAGTAACATGGTGCACCACTCTCCAGCGATGGTAAATCGAAGATGAGCCACGGTAATCCCGTTTTACCGTAAAAATCCGGTGTCGAAAAAAGGAAGGGTAAAAAACTTACGAGACCCGATTGAGATTCGGGTTGTCCTTTTTGGGCATTAATCTATCCGTTGACGGCTAAAAGCTGCCAAAGCTGTCAAACTAACCGTGGCCTTCGTTTTGACAGGTTATGGCTCCTGTAACTCTAAACGAGCCAGAAGTTATGACCATCCGAATAATCGATATCTACAGGGTGCAACATCCGCGGTGCAAGGTGAAACATCCGTCCGAAATGGCGAAACAGTGCCGTAGGACTTTTAGAAATGCATGCATGGATTTGAAATGGAACAGTACCATGGTGCACCACTCTCCAGCGATGGTAAATTGAAGACGAGGCACGGTAATCCCGTTTTACCGTAAAAATCCGGTGTCGAAAAAACGAAGGGTGAAAAACTTACGAGACCCGATTGAGATTCGGGTTGTCCTTTTTGGGCATTAATGTATCCATTGACGGCTGAAAGCGGTCAAAGCCGTAAAACTCACCGTGGCCTTCGTTTTGACAGGTTATGGCTCTCGTAACTCTAAACGAGCCAGAAGTTATGGTCGTCTGAATAATCGATATCTACAGGGTGCAACATCCGTGGTGCAAGGTGCAACATCCGTCCGAAATGGCGAAACAGTGCCGTACAACTTTCAGAAATGCATGCATGGATTTTAAAGGGAACAGTACCATGGTGCACCATGCTCCAGCGATGTTAAATCAAAGACGAGCCACGGCAGTACCGTTTTACCGCAAAAATCCGGTGTCGAAAAAACGAAGGGTAAAAAACTTACGAGACCCGATTGAGATTCGGGTTGTCCTTTTCGGGCATTAATCTATCCGCTGCCGGCTGAAAGCGGTCAAAGCCGTAGAACTCACCGTGGCCTTCGTTTTGACAGGTTATGGCTCCCGTAACTCTAAACGAGCCAAAAGTTATGGCCGTCCGAATAATCGATATCTACAGGGTGCCACATCCGCGGTGCAAGGTGCAACATCCGTCCGAAATGGTGAAATTGTGCCGTACGACTTTTAGAAATGCGTGCATGGATTTGAAATGCAACGGTACCATGGTGCACACCTCTACAGCAGTGGTAAATCAAAGACGAGCCACGGTAATCCCGTTTTACCGTTAAAATCCGGTGTCGAAAAAACGAAGGGTAAAAAACTTACGAGACCCGATTGAGATTCGGGTTTTTCTTTTTGGGCATTAATCTATCCGTTGACGGCTAAAAGCGGTCAAAGCAGTAGAACTCACTGTGGCCTTCGTTTCGAGTGGTTATGGCTCTCGTAACTCTAAACGAGCCAGAAGTTATGACCGTTCAAATAATCGATATCTACAGGGTGCAACATCCGCGGTGCAAGGTGCAACATCCGTCCGAAATGGCGAAACAGTGACGTACGACTTTTAGAAATGCATGCATGGATTTGAAACGGAATAGTACCATGGTGCACCACGCTGCAGCGATGGTAAATCGAAGATGAGGCACGGTAATCCCGTTTTACCGTAAAAATCCGGTGTCGAAAAAACGAAGGCTAAAAAACTTACGAGACCCGATTGAGATTCGGGTTGTCCTTTTTGGGCATTAATCTATCCGTTGATGGCTGAAAGCGGTCAAAGCCGTAAAACTCAACGTGGCCTTCGTTTTGACAGGTTATGGCTCCCGTAACTCTAAACGAGCCAGAAGTCATGGTCGTTCGAATAATCGATATCTACTGGGTGCAACATCCGCGGTGCAAGGTGCTACATCCGTCCGAAATGGCGAAACAGTGCCGTACGACTTTTAGAAATGCATGTATGGATTTGAAATGGAACAGTACCATGGTGCACCACTCTCCAGCGATGGTAAATCGAAGACGAGCCACGGTAATCCCGTTTTACCGTAAAAATCCGGTGTCAAAAAAACGAAGGGTAAAAAACTTACGTGACCCGATTGAGATTCGGGTTATCCTTTTTGGGCATTAATCTACCTGTTGACGGCTGAAAGCTTTCAAAACCGTAGAACTCACCGTGGCCTTCGTTTTGACAGGTTATGGCTCCCATAATTCTAAACGATCCAGAAGTTATGGCCGTCCGAATAATCGATATCTACAGGGTGCAACATCCGCGTTGCAAGGTGCAACATCCGTTCGAAATGACGAAACAGTGCCGTACGACTTTTAGAAATGCGTGCATGGATTTGAAATGGAACAGTACCATGGTGCACCACTCTCCAGCGATGGTATATCGAAGACGAGCCACGGTAATCCCATTTTACCGTTAAAATCCGGTGTCGAAAAAACGATGGGTAAAAAACTTACGAGACCCGATAGAGATTCGGGTTATCCTTTTTGGGCATTAATCTATCCGTTGATGGTTGAAAGCTTTTCAAAGCCGTAGAACTCACCGTGGCTTTTGTTTTGACAGGTTATGGCTCCCGTAACTCTAAACGAGCCAGAAGTTATGACCGTCCGAATAATCGATATCTATCGGGTGCAACATCTGCGGTGCAAGGTGCAACATCCGTCCGAAATGGCGAAACAGTGTCGTACGACTTGTAGAAATGCATGCATGGATTTAAAATGGAACAGTACCATGGTGCACCACTCTCCAGCGATGGTAAATCGAAGACGAGGCACGGTAATCCCGTTTTACCGTAAAAATCCGGTGTCGAAAAAACGAAGGGTAAAAAACTTACGAGACCCGATTGAGATTCGGGTTGTCCTTTTTGGGAATTAATCTATCCGTTGACGGCTGAAAGCAGTCAAAGCCGTAGAACTCACCGTGGCCTTCGTTTTGACAGGTTATGGCTCCCGTAACTCTAAACGAGCCAGAAGTTATGACCGTCCGAATAATCGATATCTACAGGGTGCAACATCCGCGGTGCAAGGTGCAACATCCGCCCGAAATGGCGAAACAGTGCCGTACGACTATTAGAAATGCGTGCATGGATTTGAAATGGAACAGTACCATAGTGCACCACTCTCCAGCGATGGTAAATCGAAGACGAGGCATGGTAATCACGTTTTACCGTAAAAATCCGGTGTCGAAAAAACGAAGGGTAAAAAACTTACAAGACCCGATTGAGATTCGGGTTGTCCTTTTCGGGCATTAATCTATCCGTTGATGGATGAAAGCTGTCAAAACCGTAGAACTCACCATGGCCTTCGTTTTGACAGGTTATGGCTCCCGTAACTCTAAACGATCCAGAAGTTATGGCCGTCCGAATAATCGATATCTACAGGGTGCAACATCCGCGTTGCAAGGTGCAACATCCGTCCGAAATGACGAAACAGTGCCGTACGACTTTTAGAAATGCTTGCATGGATTTGAAATGAAACAGTACCATGGTGCACCACTCTCCAGCGATGGTAAATCGAAGACGAGACACGGTAATCCTATTTTACCGTTAAAATCCGGCGTCGAAAAAACGATGGGTAAAAAACTTACGAGACCCGATTGAGATTCGGGTTGTCCTTTTTGGGCATTAATCTATCCGTTGATGGCTGAAAGCGGTCAAAGCCGTAGAGCTCACCGTGGCCTTCGTTTTGAAAGGTTATGGCTCCCGTAACTCTAAACGAGCCAGAAGTTATGGCCGTTCGAATAATCGATATCTACAGGGTGCAACATCCGCGGTGCAAGGTGCAACATCCGTCCGAAATGGCGAAACAGTGCCGTACGACTTTTAGAAATGCGTGCATGGATTTGAAACGGAACAGTACCATGGTGCACCACTCTCCAGCGATGGTAAATCGAAGACGAGCCACGGTAATCCCGTTTTCCGTAAAAATCCAGTGTCGAAAACACGAAGGGTAAAAAACTTACGTGACCCGATTGAGATTCGGGTTATCCTTTGCGGGCATTAATCTACCCGATGACGGCTGAAAGCTGTCAAAACCGTAGAACTCACCGTGGCCTTCGTTTTGACAGGTTATGGCTCCCGTAACTCTAAACGATCCAGAAGTTATGGCCGTCCAAATAATCGATATCTACAGGGTGCAACATCCGCGTTGCAAGGTGCAACATCCGTCCGAAATGGCGAAACAGTGCCGTACGACTTTTAGAAATGCGTGCATGGATTTGAAACGGAACAGTACCATGGTGCACCACTCTCCAACGATGGTAAATCGAAGACGAGCCACGGTAATCCCGTTTTACCGTTAAAATCCGGTGTTGAAAAAACGATGGGTAAAAAACTTACGAGACCCGATTGAGATTCGGGTTGTCCTTTTTGGTCATTAATCTATCCGTTGATGGCTGAAAGCTGTCAAAGCCGTAGAACTCACCGTGGCTTTTGTTTTGACAGGTTATGCCTCCCGTAACTCTAAACGAGCCAGAAGTTATGACCGTCCGAATAATCGATATCTATCGGGTGCAACATCTGCGGTGCAAGGTGCAACATCCGTCTGAAATGGCGAAACAGTGCCGTACGACTTGTAGAAATGCATGCATGGATTTAAAATGGAACAGTACCATGGTGCACCACTCTCCAGCGATGGTAAGTCAAAGACGAGGCACGGTAATCCCGTTTTACCGTAAAAATCCGGTGTCGAAAAAACGAAGGGTAAAAAACTTACGAGACCCGATTGAGATTCGGGTTGTCCTTTTTGGGAATTAATCTATCCGTTGACGGCTGAAAGTAGTCAAAGCCGTAGAACTCACCGTGGCCTTCGTTTTGACAGGTTATGGCTCCCGTAACTCTAAACGAGCCAGAAGTTATGACCGTCCGAATAATCTATATCTACAGGGTGCAACATCCGCGGTGCAAGGTGCAACATCCGCCCGAAATGGCGAAACAGTGCCGTACGACTATTAGAAATGCGTGCATGGATTTGAAATGGAACAGTACCATAGTGCACCACTCTCCAGCGATGGTAAATCGAAGACGAGGCACGGTAATCACGTTTTACCGTAAAAATCGAGTGTCGAAAAAGCGAAGGGTAAAAAACTTACGAGACCCGATTGAGATTCGGGTTGTCCTTTTCGGGCATTAATCTATCCGTTGATAGATGAAAGCTGTCAAAACCATAGTACTCACCGTGGCCTTCGTTTTGACAGGTTATGGCTCCCGTAACTCTAAACGATCCAGAAGTTATGGCCGTCCGAATAATCGATATCTACAGGGTGCAACATCCGCGTTGCAAGGTGCAACATCCGTCCGAACTGACGAAACAGTGCCGTACGACTTTTAGAAATGCTTGCATGGATTTGAAACAGAACAGTACCATGGTGCACCACTCTCCAGCGATGGTAAATCGAAGAAGAGGCACGGTAATCCCGTTTTACCGTAAAAATCCACGCGTCGAAAAAACGAAGGGTAAAAAACTTACGAAACCCGATTGAGATTCGGGTTGTCCTTTTTGGGCATTAATTTATCCGTTGACGGCTGAAAGCTGTCAAAACCGTAGAACTCACCGTGGCCTTCGTTTTGACAGGTTATGGCTCCCGTAACTCTAAACGAGCCAGAAGTTATGGCCGTCCGAATAATCGATATCTACAGGGTCCAACATCCGCGTTGCAAGGTGCAACATCCGTCCGAAATGACGAAACAGTGCCGTACGACTTTTAGAAATGCTTGCATGGATTTGAAACAGAACAGTACCATGGTGCACCACTCTCCAGCGATGGTAAATCGAAGAAGAGGCACGGTAATCCCGTTTTACCGTAAAAATCCGGTGTCGAAAAAACGAAGGGTAAAAAACTTACGAGACCCGATTGAGATTCGGGTTGTCCTTTTTGGGAATTAATCTATCCGTTGACGGCTGAAAGTAGTCAAAGCCGTAGAACTCACCGTGGCCTTCGTTTTGACAGGTTATGGCTCCCGTAACTCTAAACGAGCCAGAAGTTATGACCGTTCGAATAATCGATATCTACAGGGTGCAACATCCGCGGTGCAAGGTGCAACATCCGTCCGAAATGGCGAAACAGTGCCGTACGACTTTTAGAAATGCGTGCATGAATTTGAAACAGAACAGTACCATGGTGCACCACCCTCCAGCGATGGTAAATGGAAGACGAGGCACGGTAATCCCGTTTTACCGTAAAAATCAGGTGTCGAAAAAACGAAGGGTAAAAAACTTACGAGACCCGATTGAGATTCGGGTTGTCCTTTTTGGGCATTAATCTATCCGTTGATGGCTGAAAGCGGTCAAAGCTGTAAAACTCAACGTGGCCTTCGTTTTGACAGGTTATGGCTCCCGTAACTCTAAACGAGCCAGAAGTTATGGTCGTCCGAATAATCGATATCTACAAGGTGCAACATCCGCGGTGCAAGGTGCAACATCCGTCCGAAATGGCGAAACAGTGCCGTACGACTTTTAGAAATGCATGCATGGATTTGAAACGGAACAATACCATGGTGCACCACTCTCCAGCGATGGTAAATCGAAGACGAGCCACGGTAATCCCGTTTTACCGTAAAAATCCAGTGTCGAAAAAACGAAGGGTAAAAAACTTACGTGACCCGATTGAGATTCGGGTTATCCTTTGCGGGCATTAATCTACCCGATGACGGCTGAAAGCTGTCAAAACTGTGGAACTCACCGTGGCCTTCGTTTAGACAGGTTATGGCTCCCGTAACTCTAAACGATCCAGATGTTATGGTCGTCCGAATAATCGATATCTACAGGGTGCAACATCCGCGTTGCAAGGTGCAACATCCGTCCGAAATGACGAAACAGTGCCGTACGGCTTTTAGAAATGCGTGCATGGATTTGAAATGGAACAGTACCATGGTGCACCACTCTCCAGCGATGGTAAATTGAAGACGAGCCACGGTAATCCCATTTTACCGTTAAAATCCGGTGTTGAAAAAACGATGGGTAAAAAACTTACGAGACCCGATTGAGATTCGGGTTGTCCTTTTTGGTCATTAATCTATCCGTTGATGGCTGAAAAATGTCAAAGCCGTAGAACTCACCGTGGCTTTTGTTTTGACAGGTTATGCCTCCCGTAACTCTAAACGAGCCAGAAGTTATGACCGTCCGAATAATCGATATCTATCGGGTGCAACATATGCGGTGCAAGGTGCAACATCCGTCTGAAATGGCGAAACAGTGCCGTACGACTTGTAGAAATGCATGCATGGATTTAAAATGGAACAGTACCATGGTGCACCACTCTCCAGCGATGGTAAATCGAAGACGAGGCACGGTAATCCCGTTTTACCGTAAAAATCCGGTGTCGAAAAAACGAAGGGTAAAAAACTTACGAGACCCGATTGAGATTCGGGTTGTCCTTTTTGGGAATTAATCTATCCGTTGACGGCTGAAAGCAGTCAAAGCCGTAGAACTCACCGTGGCCTTCATTTTAACAGGTTATGGCTCCCGTAACTCTAAACGAGCCAGAAGTTACGACCGTCCGAATAATCGATATCTACAGGGTGCAACATCCGCGGTGCAAGGTGCAACATCCGCCCGAAATGGCGAAACAGTGCCGTACGACTATTAGAAATGCATGCATGGATTTGAAATGGAACAGTACTATAGTGCACCACTCTCCAGTGATGGTAAATCGAAGACGAGGCACGGTAATCACGTTTTACCGTAAAAATCCGGTGTCGAAAAAACGAAGGGTAAAAAACTTACGAGGCCCGATTGAGATTTGGGTTGTCCTTTTCGGGCATTAATCTATCCGTTGATGGATGAAAGCTGTCAAAACCATAGAACTCACCGTGGCCTTCGTTTTGACAGGTTATGGCTCCCGTAACTCTAAACGATCCAGAAGTTATGGCCGTCCGAATAATCGATATCTACAGGGTGCAACATCCGTCCGAAATGACGAAACAGTGCCGTACGACTTTTAGAAATGCTTGCATGGATTTGAAACAGAACAGTACCATGGTGCACCACTCTCCAGCGATGGTAAATCGAAGACGAGCCACGGTAATCCCGTTTTACCGTAAAAATCCGGTGTCGAAAAAACGAAGGGTAAAAAACTTACGAGGCCCGATTGAGATTTGGGTTGTCCTTTTCGGGCATTAATCTATCCGTTGATGGATGAAAGCTGTCAAAACCATAGAACTCACCGTGGCCTTCGTTTTGACAGGTTATGGCTCCCGTAACTCTAAACGATCCAGAAGTTATGGCCGTCCGAATAATCGATATCTACAGGGTGCAACATCCGTCCGAAATGACGAAACAGTGCCGTACGACTTTTAGAAATGCTTGCATGGATTTGAAACAGAACAGTACCATGGTGCACCACTCTCCAGCGATGGTAAATCGAAGAAGAGGCACGGTAATCCCGTTTTACCGTAAAAATCCACGTGTCGAAAAAACGAAGGGTAAAAAACTTACGAAACCCGATTGAGATTCGGGTTGTCCTTTTTGGGCATTAATCTATCCGTTGACGGCTGAAAGCTGTCAAAACCGTAGAACTCACCGTGGCCTTCGTTTTGACAGGTTATGGCTCACGTAACTCTAAACGATCCAGAAGTTATGGTCGTCCGAATAATCGATATCTACAGGGTGCAACATCCGCGTTGCAAGGTGCAACATCCGTCCGAAATGACGAAATAGTGCCGTACGACTTTTAGAAATGCTTGCATGGATTTGAAATGGAACAGTACCATGGTGCACCACTCTCCAGCGATGGTAAATCGAAGACGAGCCACGGTAATCCCATTTTACCGTTAAAATACGGCGTCGAAAAAACGATGGGTAAAAAACTTACGAGACCCGATTGAGATTCGGATTGTCCTTTTTGGGCATTAATCTATCCGTTGACGATGGGTAAAAAACTTACGAGACCCGAAATGGCGAAACAGTGTCGTATGACTTTTAGAAATGCGTGCATGAATTTGAAACGGAACAGTACCATGGTGCACCACTCTCCAACGATGGTAAATCGAAGACGAGGCACGGTAATCCCGTTTTACCGTAAAAATCCGGTGTCGAAAAAACGAAGGGTAAAAAACTTACGAGACCCGATTGAGATTCGGGTTGTCCCTTTCGGGCATTAATCTATCCGTTGACGGCTGAAAGTGGTCAGAGCCGTAGAACTCACCGTGGCCTTCGTTTTGATAGGTTATGGCTCCCGTAACTCTAAACGAGCCAGAAGTTATGGCCGTCCGAATAATTGATATCTAGAAGGTGCGACATCCGTCCGAAATGAAGAAACAGTGCCGTACGACTTTTAGAAATGCGTGCATGGATTTGAAATGGGACAGTACCATGGTGCACCACTCTCCAGCGATGGTAAATCGAAGACGAGCCACGGTAATCCCGTTTTACCGTTAAAATCCAGCGTCGAAAAAACGAAGGGTAAAAAACTTACGCGACCCGATTGAGATTCGTGTTGTTCTTTTTGGGAATTATTCTATCCGTTGACGGCTGAAAGCTATCAAAGCCATAAAATCACCGTGGCCTTCGTTTTGACAGGTTATGGCTCCCGTAACTCTAAACGAGCCAGAAGTTATGACCGTCCGAATAATCGATATCTATAGGGTGCAACGTCCGCGGTGCAAGGTGCAACATCCGTCCAAAATGGCGAAACAGTGCTGTACGACTTCTAGAAATGTGTGCATGGATTTAAAATGGAACAATACCATGGTGCACCACTCTCCATCGATGGTAAATCGAAGACGAGGCATGGTAATCCCGTTTTACCGTAAAAATTCGGTGTCGAAAAAACGAAGGGTAAAAAACTTACGAGACCCGATTGAGATTCGGGTTGTCCTTTTTAGGAATTAATCTATCCGTTGACGGCTGAAAGCAGTCAAAGCCGTATAACTCACCGTGGCCTTCGTTTTGACAGGTTATGGCTCCCGTAACTCTAAACGAGACAGAAGTTATGACCGTCCGAATAATCGATATCTACAGGGTGCAACATCCGCGGTGCAAGGTGCAACATCCGTCCGAAATGGCAAAACAGTGTCGTACGACTATTAGAAATGCGTGCATGGATTTTAAACGGAACAGTACCATAGTGCACAACTCTCCAGCGATGGTAACTCGAAGACGAGGCACGGTAATCCCGTTTTACCGTAAAAATCCGGTGTCGAAAAAACGAAGGGTAAAAAACTTACGAGACCCGATTGAGATTCGGGTTGTCCTTTTCGGGCATTAATCTATCCGTTGACGGATGAAAGCTGTGAAAACCGTAGAACTCACCGTGGCCTTCGTTTTGACAGGTTATGGCTCCCGTAACTCTAAACGATCCAGAAGTTATGGCCGTCCGAATAATCGATATCTACAGGGTGCAACATCCGCGTTGCAAGGTGCAACATCCGTCCGAAATGACGAAACAGTGCCGTGCGACTTTTATAAATGGTTGCATGGATTTGAAACAGAACAGTACCATGGTGCACCACTCTCCAGCGATGGTAAATCGAAGACGAGGCACGGTAATCCCATTTTACCGTTAAAATACGGCGTCGAAAAAACGATGGGTAAAAAACTTACGAGACCCGATTGAGATTCGGGTTGTCCTTTTTGGGCATTAATCTATCCGTTGACGGCTGAAAGCTGTCAAAACCGTAGAACTCACCGTGGCCTTCGTTTTGACAGGTTATGGCTCCCGTAACTCTAAACGAGCCAGAAGTTATGACCGTCCGAATAATCGATATCAATAGGGTGCAACATCCGTGGTGCAAGGTGCAACATCCGTCCGAAATGGCGAAACAGTGCCGTACGACTTTTAGAAATGCGTGCATGGATTTAAAATGGAACAGTACCATGGTGTACCACTCTCCAGCGATGGTTAATCGAAGATGAGGCACGGTAATCCCGTTTGGAAGTAAAAATCCGGTGTCGAAAAAACGAAGGGTAAAAAACTTACGAGACACGATTGAGATTCGGGTTGTCCTTTTCGGGCATTAATCTATCCGTTGACGGCTGAAAGCGGTCAAAGCCGTAGAACCCACCGTGGCCTTCGTTTTGAGAGGTTGTGGCTCCCGTAACTCTAAACGAGTCTGAAGTTATGACCGTCCGAATAACCGATATCTACAGGGTGCAACATCCGCGGTGCAAGGTGCAACATCCGTCCGAAATGGCGAAACAGTGTCGTACGACTTTTAGAAATGCGTGCATGGATTTGAGACAGAACAGTACCATGGTGAACCACTCTCCAGCGATGGTAAATCGAAGACGAGGCACGGTAATCCCGTTTTACCGTAAAAATCCGGTGTCGAAAAAACGAAGGGTAAAAAACTTACGAGACCCGATTGAGATTCGGGTTGTCCTTTTCGGGCATTAATCTATCCGTTGACGGCTGAAAGCTGTCAAAACCATAGAACTCACCATGACCTTCGTTTTGACAGGTTATGGCTCCCGTAAATCTAAACGATCCAGACGTTATGGCCGTCCGAATAATCGATATCTACAGGGTGCAACATCCGCGTTGCAAGGTGCAACATCCGTCCGAAATGACGAAACAGTGCCGTACGACTTTTAGAAATGCTTGCATGGATTTGAAATGGAACAGTACCGTGGTGCACCACTCTCCAGCGATGGTAAATCGAAGACGAGCCACGGTAATCCCATTGTACCGTTAAAATCCGGCGTCGAAAAAACGATGGGTAAAAAACTTACGAGACCCGATTGAGGTTCGGGTTGTCCTTTTTGGGCATTAATCCATCCGTTGATGGCTGAAAGCTGTCAAAGCCGTAGAACCCACCGTGGCCTTCGTTTTGACAGGTTATGGCTCCCGTAACTCTAAACGAGCCAGAAGTTATGACCGTCCGAATAATCGATATCTATAGGGTGCAACATCCGCGGTGCAAGGTGCAACATCCGTTCGAAATGGCGAAACAGTGTCGTACGACTTTTAGAAATGCGTGCATGTATTTAAAATGGAACAGTACCATGGTGCACCACTCTCCAACGATGGTAAATCGAAGACGAGGCACGTTAATCCCGTTTTACAGTAAAAATCCGGTGTCGAAAAAACGAAGGGTAAAAAACTTACGAGACCCGATTGAGATTCGGGTTATCCGTTTTGGGCATTAATCTATCCGTTGACGGCTGAAAGCGGTCAAAGCCGTAAAACTCACCCTGGCCTTCGTTTTGACAGGTTATGGCTCCCGCAACACTAAACGAGCCAGAAGTTATGGCCGTCCGAATAATCGATATCTACAGGGTGCAACATCCGCGGTGCAAGGTGCAACATCCTTCCGAAATGGTGAAATTGTGCCGTACGACTTTTCGAAATGCGTGCATGGATTTGAAATGGAACGGTACCATGGTGCACCCCTCTCCAGCGATAGTAAATCGAAGACGAGCCATGGTAATCCCGTTTTACCGTAAAAATCCGGTGTCGAAAAAACGAAGGGTAAAAAACTTACGAGACCCGATTGAGATTCGGGTTGTCCTTTTTGGGCATTAATCTATCCGTTGACGGCTGAAAGCTGTCAAAGCCGTAGAACTCACCATGGCCTTCGTTTTGACAGGTTATGGCTCCCGTAACTCTAAACGAGCCAGAAGTTATGACCGTCCAAATAATCGATATCTACAGGGTGCAACATCCGCGGTGCAAGGTGCAACATCCGTCCGAAATGGCGAAACAGTGCATTACGAATTTTAGAAATGCGTGCATGGATTTGAAACGGAACAGTACCATGGTGCACCACTCTGCAGCGATGGTAAATCGAAGGCGAGGCACGGTTATCCCGTTTTACTGTAAAAATCTGGTGTCGAAAAAACGAAGTGTAAAAAACTTACGAGACCCGATTGAGATTCGGGTTGTCCTTTTTGGGCATTAATCTATCCGTTGATGGCTGAAAGCAGCCAAAGCCGTAAAACTCACCGTGGCCTTCGTTTTGACTGGTTATGGCTCCCATAACTCTAAACGAGCCAGAAGTTTGTGTTGTCCGAATAATCGATATCTATAGGGTGCAACATCCGCGATGCAAGGTGCAACATCCGTCCGAAATGGCGAAACAGTGCCGTACGACTTTTAGAAATGTATGCATGGATTTGAAATGGAACAGTAGCATGGTGCACCACTCTCCAGCGATGGTAAATCGAAGACGAGCCACGGTAATCCCGTTTTACCGTAAAAATCCTGTGTCGAAAAAACGAAGGGTAAAAAACTTACGAGACCCGATTGAGATTCGGGTTGTCCTTTTCGGGCATTAATCCATCCGTTGACGGTTGAAAGCTGTCACAACCGTAGAACTCATCGTGGCCTTCGTTTTGACAGGTTATGGCTCCCGTAACTCTAAACGATCCAGAAGTTATGGCCGTCCGAATAATCGATATCTACAGGGTGCAACATCCGCGTTGCAAGGTGCAACATCCGTCCGAAATGACGAAACAGTGCCATACGACTTTTAGAAATGCGTGCATGGATATGAAATGGAACAGTACCATGGTGCTCTACTCTCCAGCGATGGTAAATCGAAGACGAGCCACGGTAATCCCATTTTACCGTTAAAATCCGGCGTCGAAAAAACGATGGGAAAAAACTTACGAGGCCCGATTGAGATTCGGGTTGTCCTTTTTGGGCATTAATCTATCCGTTGATGGCTGAAAGCTGTCAAAGCCTTAGAACTCACCGTGGCCTTTGTTTTGACAGGTTATGGTTCCCGTAACTCTAAACGAGCCAGAATTTATGACCGTCCGAATAATCGATATCTATAGGGTGCAACATCCGCGGTGCAAGGTGCAACATCCGTCCGAAATGGCGAAACAGTGCCGTACGACTTTTAGAAATGCGCGCATTGATTTAAAATGGAACAGTACCATGGTGCACCACTCTCCAGCGATGGTAAATCGAAGACGAGGCACGATAATCCAGTTTTACCGTAAAAATCCGGTGATGAAAAAACGAACGGTAAAAAACTTACGAGACCCGATTGAGATTCGGGTTGTCCTTTTTGGGCATTAATCTATCCGTTGACGGCTGAAAGCAGTCAAAACCGTAGAACTCACCGTGGCCTTCATTTTGACAGGTTATGGCTCCCGTAACTCTAAACGAGCCAGAAGTTATGACCATCCGAATAATCGATATCTACAGGGTGCAACATCCGCGGTGCAAGGTGCAACATCCGTCCGAAATGGCGAAACAGTGCCGTACGTCTTTTAAAAATGCGTGCATGGATTTGAAACAGAACAGTACCATAGTGCACCACTCTCCAGCGATGGTAAATCGAAGACGAGGCACGGTAATCCCGTTTTACCGTAAAAATCCGTTATCGAAAAAACTAAGGGTAAAAAACTTACGAGACCCGATTGAGATTCGGGTTCTCCTTTTTGGGCATTAATCTATCCGTTGACGGCTAAAGCAGTCAAAGCCGTAGAACTCACCGTGGCCTTCGTTTTGACAGGTTATTGCTCCCGCAACTCTAAACGAGCCAGAAGTTATGGTCGTCCGAATAATCGATATCTACAGGATGCAACATCCGCGGTGCAAGGTGCAACATCCGTCCGAAATGGCGAAACAGTGCCGTACGACTTTTAGAAATGCATGCATGGATTTGAAACGGAACAGTACCATGGTGCACCACTCTCCAGCGATGGTAAATCGAAGACGAGCCACGGTAATCCCGTTTTACCGTAAAAATCCAGTGTCGAAAAAACGAAGGGTAAAAAACTTACAAGACCCGATTGAGATTCGGATTGTCCTTTTCGGGCATTAATCTATCCGTTGACGGCTGAAAGCTGTCAAAGCCGTAGAACTCACCGTGGCCTTCGTTTTGACAGGGAGCCATAACTATAAACGATCCAGAATTTATGGCCGTCCGAATAATCGATATCTACAAGGTGCAACATCCGCGTTGCAAGGTGCAACATCCGCGTTGCAAGGTGCAATATCCGTCCGAAATTGCGAAACAGTGCCGTACGACTTTTAGAAATGCGTGCATGGATTTGAAATGGAACAGTACCATGGTGCACCACTCTCCAGCGATGGTAAATCGAAGACGAGCCACGGTAATCCCGTTTTACGGTTAAAATCCGGCGTCGAAAAAACGATGGGTAAAAAACTTACGAGACCCGATTGAGATTCGGGTTGTCCTTTTTGGGCATTAATCTATCCGTTGACGGCTGAAAGCAGTCAAAGCCGTATAACTCACCGTGGCCTTTGTTTTGATAGGTTATGGCTCCCGTAACTCTAAACGAGCCAGAAGTTATGACCGTCCGAATAATCGATATCTACAGGGTTCAACATCCGCGGTGCAAGGTGCAACATCCGTCCGAAATGGCAAAACAGTGTCGTACGACTATTAGAAATGCGTGCATGGATTTGAAACGGAACAGTACCATAGTGCACAACTCTCCAGCGATGGTAAATCGAAGACGAGGCACGGTAATCCCGTTTTACCGTAAAAATCCGGTGTCGAAAAAACGAAGGGTAAAAAACTTACGAGACCCGATTGAGATTCGGGTTGTCCTTTTCGGGCATTAATCTATCCGTTGACGGATGAAAGCTGTGAAAACTGTAGAACTCACCGTGGCCTTCGTTTTGACAGGTTATGGCTCCCGTAACTCTAAACGATCCAGAAGTTATGGCCGTCCGAATAATCGATATCTACAGGGTGCAACATCCGCGTTGCAAGGTGCAACATCCGTACGAAATGACGAAACAGTGCCGTACGACTTTTAGAAATGCTTGCATGGATTTGAAATGAAACAGTACCATGGTGCACCACTCTCCAGCGATGGTAAATCGAAGACGAGCCACGGTAATCCCATTTTACCGTTAAAATACGGCGTCGAAAAAACGATGGGTAAAAAACTTACGAGACCCGATTGAGATTCGGGTTGTCCTTTTTGGGCATTAATCTATCCGTTGATGGCTGAAAGCTGTCAAAGCCGTAGTACTCACCGTGGCCTTCGTTTTGACAGGTTATGGATCCCGTAACTCTAAACGAGCCAGAAATTATGACCGTCCGAATAATCGATATCTATAGGGTGCAACATCCGCGGTGCAAGGTGCAACATCCGTCCGAAATGGCGAAACAGTGCCGTACGACTTTTAGAAATGCGTGCATGGATTTAAAATGGAACAGTACCATGGTGCACCACTCTCCAGCGATGGTTAATCGAAGACGAGGCACGGTAATCCCGTTTGACAGTAAAAATCCGGTGTCAAAAAAACGAAGGGTAAAAAACTTACGAGACACGATTGAGTTTCGGGTTATCCTTTTTGGGCATTAATCTATCTGTTGATGGCTGAAAGCGGTCAAAGCCGTAGAACTCGCCGTGGCCTTCGTTTTGAAAGGTTATGGCTCCCGTAACTCTAAACGAGCCAGAAGTTATGACCGTCCGAATAATCGATATCTACAGGGTGCAACATCCGCGGTGCAAGGTGCAACATCCGTCCGAAATGGCGAAACAGTGCCGTACGACTTTTAGAAATGTATGCATGGATTTGAAACAGAACAGTACCCTGGTCCACCACTCTCCAGCGATGGTAAATCGAAGATGAGGCACGGTAATCCCGTTTTACCGTAAAAATCCGGTGTCGAAAAAACGAAGGGTAAAAAACTTACGAGGCCCGATTGAGATTCGGGTTGTACTTTTTGGGCATTAATCTATCCGTTGACGGCTGAAAGCGGTCAAAGCCGTAAAACTCACCATGGCCTTCGTTTTGACAGATTATGGCTCCCGCAACACTAAACGAGCCAGAAGTTATGGCCGTCCGAATAATCGATATCTACAGGGTGCAACATCCGCGGTGCAAGGTGCAACATCCTTCCGAAATGGTGAAATTGTGCCGTACGACTTTTAGAAATGCGTGCATGGATTTGAAATGGAACGGTACCATGGTGCACCCCTCTCCAGCGATGGTAAATCGAAGACGAGCCATGGTAATCCCGTTTTGCCGTAAAAATCCGGCGTCGAAAAAACGATGGGTAAAAAACTTACGAGACCCGATTGAGATTCGGGTTGTCCTTTTTGGGCATTAATCCATCCGTTGATGGCTGAAAGCTGTCAAAGCCGTAGAACCCACCGTGGCCTTCTTTTTGACAGGTTATGGCTCCCGTAACTCTAAACGATCCAGAAGTTATGACCGTCCGAATAATCGATATCTATAGGGTGCAACATCCGCGGTGCAAGGTGCAACATCCGTTCGAAATGGCGAAACAGTGTCGTACGACTTTTAGAAATGCGTGCATGTATTTAAAATGGAACAGTACCATGGTGCACCAATCTCCAACGATGGTAAATCGAAGACGAGGCACGGTAATCACGTTTTACAGTAAAAACCCGGTGTCGAAAAAACGAAGGGTAAAATACTTACGAGACCCGATTGAGATTCGGGTTATCCGTTTTGGGCATTAATCTATCCGTTGATGGCTGAAAGTGGTCAAAGCCATAGAACTCGCCGTGGCCTTCGTTTTGAAAGGTTATGGCTCCCGTAACTCTAAACGAGCCAGAAGTTATGACTGTTTGCGCCAAAATTGGTCACAAACACCTATTATCGCGAAAGCACCCGTTTGCGTGTTTAACTTGATAATAATCAACACAGAACTCAGCAACAATCAATATAGAATTCAGCTCTAAGTAACAAATCGCAGTAATTCACAAACAACAATCACAAACACAGGATTTATAGTGGTTCGGCGTTCGCGCCTACGTCCACTTTGAAGGATTTCTCTTTATTGCCTTGTTCGATTCAATCGATTACAATGGATTACAGTAGATATTAGCTTTGAAATCTGAATACAACAGTGATTATGATAGATAGACTTGAATCCGGCAGAGTCTTGGCATTCAATGGCAGAAGTTGTCCGAAGATCCCCCTTTCTGAAGGCTTCAGGGTGCTATTTATAGGCTTTGGAGGCCCAGATCTGGCTGAAACTTCGGGAGACCTCTTCTGGCACGTGAGTGGGCCCACGCGACCGATCCCACCAAGTTTCGTCTCGATCTGACATCGGTTCGAAGTGATTTCGAACCCATCAAGAAATGGTCCAATCGAGCTGAAACTTGGCAGGGACAATCTTTACCTCATATGAAAGCTACTGTGAAAATTTGGTTGCATTTGGATTTGTGGTTAAGGAGATATGCTCGGTTCGAATTGGTGTTTTCTTGGTTGGCTGTGTCGTTCGAACCCATGACTTCGAACCCAAGCATTCGAATCGATGGAAGCACGTGTTACCCAGTGACGTGTCGTGCACTCCTCGCATCGATCCTACTTTCTCTCCGTGTTGACCGCTTCGAACCCGGGGATTTCGCCGACTTCGTATCGATGACCGTTGCGTAGTTTGAATCGATCAACTGCATCTGCCTACTTCGAACCGAGGGGAGGGAGCTCCCTTCGTATCGATGTCAAGCTCGTATATGTGATGGATACGAAATGGAGCTCCGCGATGGATTCGAAGGCAATCGGTTCGAAGTAGATGGAGGATGATGGATTCGAACACATCCATCCGAAGGGTCACGAACCGATCGATTCGAAGTGACCAATATCATGCCTGATCGTTTCGAATCGATCGGTTCGAAGTTAGCGGAGTGATGGGTTCGAAGCAGTGAGTATTGGATAGGTTCGAAGTGGATGGGTTCGAAGGAGATGGTTTCGAAGGTGATGGGTTCGAAGTGCTCCAGGGCGATGGGTTCGAAACAGACAGTGACCACTTTTCTCAATTTGAATCCATCCTATCTCGAGCATACGAACTCGGATTGACTTGAAATTTGAAATGAAGACTCATACGATCTTTATTGTCGTGCTCTAGCAATTTTGGCCCGTTCCGGACTCGGACAAAATTCATCGATATCCATAGTAAAGTGAAGTATAACCAATCTCCGAGACGAGCTGTCTTTCGTTTTCGACCAATGTTTTGGTATCACGGCTTTGCCAAAAAGCGGGATAACATTTTGCCCCCCAAAACATGCCTTGCGGTAGGAAGGTGTGTTTTGTAATGCCTTGAGTTGGATGTTCGTATCCGATCATTAACCTGTAAAGAATTTGACAGTTTCATATGGCCTCAAATGACGATCGTTCGGGATCAAGCCATTTGGGATGAAGCGCGGCCGTTCATGGTCGAGCGCTTAACGTCAAATGACGATCGTTCGTGATCGAGTCATTCGAGGTGAAGTGCGACCGTGCGCGGTTGAGCGTATAAATACATGCATCGATCGTTCGGGATCATATGCTGTTTGAGGTGAATCGGGACCATTCGCGGTCCGAGCCGTTCGTGGCATAGGATGAAATAAGACCGTTCGCGGTCGATGCCGTTCGCGACAAATGATGAGAATAGGACCGTTCGCGGTCGATGCTATTTATGGCAAAAAGATTGAATGGGACCGTTCGCGGTCGATGCCGTTCGCGGCAATTGATGATCGTTCTCGACCAAGTGCCGTTCAAGGCGAAGGGTGACCGTTCGAGGTCGGATTTTATGATTAGTGAATCATGACCGTTCGCGGTCGGTGCCGTTCAAGGCAGAGAATGATCGTTCGCGATTGTGTGCCGTTCGAGGCGGATTTGTGACCGTTCGCGGTCGGGTGTTGGACCTCAAGTGACGATCGTTCGCGATCAAGCCATTTGACGTGAGGCGAGTTGTGATTGTTCGAAGTCGGGTTGTGATCGTTCGCGATCGGGTGCCGTTCGAGGCGAGTTGTGTGTGCCCGGGAGGGCTTGGTGTCACCGATGCCAGGGTCACGTTCGGGTGAGTTCCTGGATCGTTTATAGGGGCGGTTCATCGCCGTCTCAGCGCATACCTAAGGATCGTTCGCGACCCCATACATGTATAAGTAGCTTAGTCATTCCGAGTTATCAGAATCAAATAACTATAGAACGAATGAGTTTCACAAACAATGTCCAAACAAACAGCAAACAAACAGGGTCTAAATGTTTAAATTGAAATGATATGAAAGCAAAGCATGGATGTCAAAGTGTAAGTTCCCACTACGAAACGGTCAATGATCATCCAGAGCATGCCTGGAGATCGTTCGCGATCTCGCACACGTGTAAATGATTTGATTGCGTTAGTGGAAGCTTACAACTTGTTCATCATTATCTCACTCAATTGATAACCAAACGGTGCCTCGATTCGGGGTTGCCTCTAGCTGATGTGGACGGTGGTCGCTCTGGTTCCGCCGCAGGAGCTCGCCTCCTTACATATTGAAGGAGCATACCGTTCCTGATATGCCCTTCCACCTCGTCCTTCAGGTGCCTACAATCATTAGTGTTATGACCATTTAATTCATGGAATACACAGAACTTATCTGATTTCCTTTCGTCAGAGGTAGGATCCCTTCGCATTGGCCTACGATACGGAATCTGTTCTTTGGTATCCTGGTAAATTCGCTCCAGGCTCTCGTTCAACTCAGTGTAGGTGGTAAATCGCGGCTCCCTCCGTTGCCGCATTGATCTGTCTCCGTTATTCTCAATCCTTCTTTTACCTTTATCCTTGTCCGAGTCCCTTCTAGTGAGCTTTTCGTCTTTGAGTGCATAAACATCTACCCCATCTCCTTCTTCTCTTTCTGCATTCGCATCTTCTAATCGTAAAAACTTTTCTGCCTCATGATAGAATTCCTCTAGATCTATGGGTGGATCTTTAGTCAATGAATTCTTGAACTCTGTGCCGTCAGCTATTCCGGACACAGCTGCCATTACTACCATGGACGGATCCGCTCGGTCCACTGACGCTGCTGCTGCATTGAATCGTGCTAGATAACTCCTCAAGGTCTCTCCGGCTTTTTGCTTTGGGGTTGCCAAAGTCATCACATTCTTGGGTCTTGTAATATGAACCCTGAATTGCCTCATAAATCTCTCCACTAAACCATTCCATGTTCCGATGGATCCATTTTCCAATAGTCTAAACCATAGTGCTACGATATCTGTCAAGTATAATGGAAAGTAGCGGGCCATAACCTCCTCCGATGCCCCCAGCACTTCCATATGTCTCATATGTTTTGTCAGATGGACCGTGGGGTCCGTTCTCCCGTCATACATATCCAACGATGGTAGTTTGCCTCATAACATCCTCTAGGTCTTTGTTCACCATACCGCCTCTCAAAGCTCTTCTAACCATCTCTGCTAATCGGTCATTGTCTCCGAGATGTAACCCTTGTTCACTACTTTCAGCCTGCCTCCCGAGTTCACGAGGTAACTCCGGGACCTGCCCCCTTGACTGAGCGTTCGCTCCTCTACTACTACCGGGTTGCGCAGATCCTTCTCTCTCTCTTTCCAAGATTGGGTCAACGTTTTCCATATGCGTGCCCCCTAGCTCTGATGCTATGCCGGATGGCCCTGCTCCGTTCTGGACTCCATTGGCTTCCCTATTCTGTGCTCCCAGCTGTCCTATCTGCTGGAATAAACTCTGGATCAATTCCTCTTGCCTCTTCATCATCATCTCTATCTCGTCCCTAGTGATGTATATCGATGGTTGATTCGCTCCTGAGGAAGCCTCTTGACTTCCTTGTGGTTCGCTTCTCTCATGCCTTGGCTTTCTACTCGATTGTCTCGTCATAATTCCTAGATCTGAATTCTTGATTTTCAAATTCAACTTCTTCCTCAATCAGTTCTCAGTGAAAGCACCAAAATGTTTGCGCCAAAATTGGTCACAAACACCCAATATCGCGAAAGCACCCGTTTGCGTGTTTAACTTGATAATAATCAACACAGAACTCAGCAACAATCAATATAGAATTCAGCTCTAAGTAACAAATCGCAGTAATTCACAAACAACAATCACAAACACAGGATTTATAGTGGTTCGGCGTTCGCGCCTACGTCCACTTTGAAGGATTTCTCTTTATTGCCTTGTTCGATTCAATCGATTACAATGGATTACAGTAGATATTAGCTTTGAAATCTGAATACAACAGTGATTATGATAGATAGACTTGAATCCGGCAGAGTCTTAGCGTTCAATGGCAGAAGTTGTCCGAAGATCCCCCTTTCTGAAGGCTTCAGGGTGCTATTTATAGGCGTTGGAGGCCCAGATCTGGATGAAACTTCGAGAGACCTCTTCTGGCATGTGAGTGGGCCCACGCGACCGATCACACCAAGTTTCGTCTCGATCTGACATCGGTTCGAAGTGATTTCGAACCCATCAAGAAATGGTCCAATCGAGCTGAAACTTGGCAGGGACAATCTTTACCTCATATGAAAGCTACTGTGAAAATTTGGTTGCATTTGGATTTGTGGTTAAGGAGATATGCTCGGTTCGAATTGGTGTTTTCTTGGTTGGCTGTGTCGTTCGAACCCATGACTTCGAACCCAAGCATTCGAATCGATGGAAGCACGTGTTACCCAGTGACGTGTCGCGCACTCCTCGCATCGATCCTACTTTCTCTCCGTGTTGACCGCTTCGAACCCGGGGATTTCGCCGACTTCGTATCGATGACCGTTGCCTAGTTTGAATCGATCAACTGCATCTGCCTACTTCGAACCGAGGGGAGGGAGCTCCCTTCGTATCGATGTCAAGCTCGTATATGTGATGGATACGAAATGGAGCTCCGCGATGGATTCGAAGGCAATCGGTTCGAAGTAGATGGAGGATGATGGATTCGAACACATCCATCTGAAGGGTCACGAACCGATCGATTCGAAGTGACCAATGTCATGCCTGATCGTTTCGAATCGATCGGTTCGAAGTTAGCGGAGTGATGGGTTCGAAGCAGTGAGTATTGGATGGGTTCGAAGTGGATGGGTTCGAAGGAGATGGTTTCGAAGGTGATGGGTTCGAAGTGCTCCAGGGCGATGGGTTCGAAACAGACAGTGACCACTTTTCTCAATTTGAATCCATCCTATCTCGAGCATACGAACTCGGATTGACTTGAAATTTGAAATGAAGACTCATACGATCTTTATTGTCGTGCTCTAGCAATTTTGGCCCGTTCCGGACTCGGACAAAATTCATCGATATCCATAGTAAAGTGAAGTATAACCAATCTCCGAGACGAACTGTCTTTCGTTTTCGACCAATCTTTTGGTATCACGGCTTTGCCAAAAAGCGGGATAACAATGACCGTCTGAATAATCGATATCTACAGGGTGCAACATCCGCGGTGCAAGGTGCAACATCCGTCCGAAATGGCGAAACAGTGCCGTACGACTTTTAGAAATGCATGCATGGATTTGAAACAGAACAGTACCATGGTGCACCACTCTCCAGCGATGGTAAATCGAAGACGAGGCACGGTAATCCCGTTTTACCGTAAAAATCCGGTGTCGAAAAAACGAAGGATAAAAACTTACGAGGCCTAATTGAGATTCGGGTTGTCCTTTTTGGGCATTAATCTATCCGTTGACGGCTGAAAGCGGTCAAAGCCGTAAAACTCACCGTGGCCTTCGTTTTGACAGGTTATGGCTCCCGCAACACTAAACGAGCCAGAAGTTATGGCCGTCCGAATAATCGATATCTACAGGGAGCAACATCCGCGGTGCAAGGTGCAACATCCGTCCGAAATGGTGAAATTGTGCCATACGACTTTTAGAAATGCGTGCATGGATTTGAAATGGAACGGTACCATAGTGCACCCTTCTCCAGCGATGGTAAATCGAAGACGAGCCATGGTAATCCCGTTTTACCGTTAAAATCCGGTGTCGAAAAAACGAAGGGTAAAAAACTTACGAGACCCGATTGAGATTCGGGTTGTCCTTTTTGGGCATTAATCTACCCGTTGACGGCTGAAAGCTGTCAAAGCCGTAGAACTCACCGTGACCTTCGTTTTGACAGGTTATGGCTCCCGTAACTCTAAACGAGCCAGAAGTAATGACCGTCCAAATAATCGATATCTACAGGATGCAACATCCGCGGTGCAAGGTGCAACATCCGTGCGAAATGGCGAAACAGTGCATTACGACTTTTAGAAATGCGTGCATGGATTTGAAACGGAACAGTACCATGGTGCACCACTCTGCAGCGATGGTAAATCGAAGGCGAGGCACGGTAATCCCGTTTTACCGTAAAAATCCGGTGTCGAAAAAACGAAGTGTAAAAAACTTACGAGACCCGATTGAGATTCGGGTTGTCCTTTTTGGGCATTAATCTATCCGTTGATGGCTGAAAGCAGTCAAAGCCGTAAAACTCACCGTGGCATTCGTTTTGACAGGTTATGGCTCCCATAACTCTAAACGAGACAGAAGTTTGTGTCGTCCGAATAATCGATATCAATAGGTGCAACATCCGCGATGCAAGGTGCAACATCCGTCCGAAATGGCGAAACAGTGCCGTACGACTTTTAAAAATGCATGCATGGATTTGAAACGGAACAGTACCATGGTGCACCACTCTCCAGCGATGGTAAATCGAAGACGAGCCAAGGTAATCCCGTTTTACCGTAAAAATCCGGTGTCGAAAAAACGAAGGGTAAAAAACTTACGAGACTCGATTGAGATTCGGGTTGTCCTTTTCGGGCATTAATCTATCCGTTGACGGTTGAAAGCTGTCAAAACCGTAGAACTCATCGTGGCCTTCGTTTTGACAGGTTATGTCTCCCGTAACTCTAAACGATCCAGAAGTTATGGCCGTCCGAATAATCGATATCTACAGGGTGCAACATTCGCGTTGCAAGGTGCAACATCCGTCCGAAATGACGAAACAGTGCCGTACGACTTTTAGAAATGCGTGCATGGATATGAAATGGAACAGTACCATGGTGCTCCACTCTCCAGCGATGGTAAATCGAAGACGAGCCACGGTAATCCCATTTTACCGTTAAACTCCGGCGTCGAAAAAACGATGGGTAAAAAACTTACGAGACCCGATTGAGATTCGGGTTGTCCTTTTTGGGCATTAATCTATCCGTTGACGGCTGAAAGCTGTCAAAGCCGTAGAACTCACCGTGGCCTTCGTTTTGACAGGTTATGGCTCCCGTAACTCTAAACGAGCCAGAAGTAATGACCGTCCAAATAATCGATATCTACAGGGTGCAACATCCGCGGTGCAAGGTGCAACATCCGTCCGAAATGGCGAAACAGTGCATTACGACTTTTAGAAATGCGTGCATGGATTTGAAACGGAACAATACCATGGTGCACCACTCTGCAGCGATGGTAAATCGAAGGCGAGGCACGGTAATCCCGTTTTACCGTAAAAATCCGGTGACGAAAAAACGAACGGTAAAAAACTTACGAGACCCGATTGAGATTCGGGTTGTCCTTTTTTGGGCATTAATCTATCCGCTGACGGTTGAAAGCAGTCAAAGCCGTAGAACTCACCGGGGCCTTCGTTTTGACAGGTTATGGCTCCCGTAACTCTAAACGAGCCAGAAGTTATGACCATCCGAATAATCGATATCTACAGGGTGCAACATCCGCGGTGCAAGGTGCAACATCCGTCCGAAATGGCGAAACAGTGCCAGACGTCTTTTAAAAATGCGTGCATGGATTTGAAACGGAACAGTACCATAGTGCACCACTCTCCGGCGATGGTAAATCGAAGACGAGGCACGGTAATCCCCTTTTACCGTAAAAATCCGGTGTCGAAAAAACGAAGGGTAAAAAATTTACGAGACCCGATTGAGATTCGGGTTGTCCTTTTCGGGCATTAATCTATCCGTTGACGGCTGAAAGCTGTCAAAACCGTAGAACTCACCGTGGCCTTCGTTTTGACAGGTTATGGCTCCCATAACTCTAAACGATCCAGAAGTTATGGCCGTCCGAATAATCGATATCCACAGGGTGCAACATCCGCGTTGCAAGGTGCAACATCCGTCCGAAATGACGAAACAGTGCCGTACGACTTTTAGAAATGCGTGCATGGATTTGAAATGGAACAGTACCATAGTGCACCACTCTCCAGCGATGGTAAATTGAAGACGAGCCACGGTAATCCCATTTTACCGTTAAAATCCGGCGTCGAAAAAACGATGGGTAAAAAACTTACGAGACCCGATTGAGATTCGGGTTGTCCTTTTTGGGCATTAATCTATCCATTGATGGCTGAAAGCTATCAAAGCCGTAGAACTCACGGTGGCCTTCGTTTTGACAGGTTATGGCTCCCGTAACTCTAAACGAGCCAGAAGTTATGACCGTCCGAATAATCGATATCTATAGGGTGCAACATCCGCGGTGCAAGGTGCAACATCCGTCCGAATTGGCCAAACAGTGCCGTACGACTTTTAGAAACGCGTGCATGGATTTGAAATGGAACAGTACCATGGTGCACCACTCTCCAGCGATGGTAAATCGAAGACGAGGCACGGTAATCCCGTTTTACAGTAAAAATCCGGTGTCGAAAAAACGAAGGGTAAAAAACTTACGAGACCCAATTGAGATTCGGGTTATCCTTTTTGGGCATTAATCTATCCTTGATGGCTGAAAGCGGTCAAAGCCGTAGAACTCACCGTGGCCTTCGTTTTGAAAGGTTATGGCTCCCGTAACTCTAAACGAGCCAGAAGTTATGACCGTCCGAATAATCGATATCTACAGGGTGAAACATCCGCGGTGCAAGGTGGAACATCCGTCCGAAATGGCAAAACAGTGCCGTATGACTTTTAGAAAAGCATGCATGGATTTGAAACAGAACAGTACCATGGTGCACCACTCTCCAGCGACGGTAAATCGAAGACGAGCCATGGTAATCCCGTTTTACCGTAAAAATCCGGTGTCGAAAAAACGAAGGGTAAAAAACTTACGAGACCCAATTGAGATTCGGGTTGTCCTTTTCGGGCATTAATCTATCCGTTGATGGCTGAAAGTGGTCAAATCCGTAGAACTCACCGTGGCCTTCGTTTTGACAGGTTATGGCTCCCGTAACTCTAAACGAGGCAGAAGTTATGGCCGTCCGAATAATCGATATCTACAGGGTGCAACATCCGCGGTGTAAGGTGCAACATCCGTCCGAAATGGCGAAATTGTGTCGTACGACTTTTAAAAATGCGTGCATGGATTTGAAATGGAACGGTACCATGGTGCACCCCTCTCCACCGATGGTCAATCGAATACGAGCCACGGTAATCCCGTTTTACTGTTAAAATCCGGTGTCGAAAAAACGAAGGGTAAAAAACTTACGAGACCCAGTTGAGATTCGGGTTGTTCTTTTTGGGCATTAATCCATCCGTTGACGGCTGAAAGCTGTCAAAGTCGTAGAACTCATCGTGGCCTTCTTTTTGACAGGTTATGGCACCCGTAACTCTAAATGAGCCAGAAGTTATGACCGTCTGAATAATCGATATCTGCAGGGTGCAACATCCGCGGTGCAAGGTGCAACATCCGTCCGAAATGGCGAAACAGTGTCGTACGGCTTTTAGAAATGCGTGCATGGATTTGAAACGGAACAGTACCATGGCGCACCACTCTCCAGCGATGGTAAATCGAAGACGAGGCATGGTAATCCCGTTTTACCGTAAAAATCCGTTATCGAAAAAACTAAGGGTAAAAAACTTACGAGACCCGATTGAGATTCGGGTTGTCCTTTTTGGGCATTAATCTATCCGTTGACGGCTAAAGCAGTCAAAGCCGTAGAACTCACCGTGGCCTTCATTTTGACAGGTTATTGCTCCCGCAACTCAAAACGAGCCAGAAGTTATGGTCGTCCGAATAATCGATATCTACAGGGTGCAACATCCGCGGTGCAAGGTGCAACATCCGTCCGAAATGGCGAAACAGTGCCGTACGACTTTTAGAAATGCATGCATGGATTTGAAACGGAACAGTACCATGGTGCACCACTCTCCAGCGATGGTAAATCGAAGACGAGCCACGGTAATCCCGTTTTACCGTAAAAATCCAGTGTCGAAAAAACGAAGGGTAAAAAACTTACGAGACCCGATTGAGATTCGGGTTGTCCTTTTCGGGATTAATCTATCCGTTGACGGCTGAAAGCTGTCAAAGCCGTAGAACTCACCGTGGCCTTCGTTTTGACAGGTTATGGCTCCCATAACTCTAAACGATCCAGAATTTATGGCCGTCCGAATAATCGATATCTACAAGGTGCAACATCCGCGTTGCAAGGTGCAACATCCGTCCGAAATTGCGAAACAGTGCCGTACGACTTTTAGAAATGCATGCATGGATTTGAAATGGAACAATACCATGGTGCACCACTCTCCAGCGATGGTAAATCGAAGACGAGCCACGGTAATCCCGTTTTACCGTTAAAATCCGGCGTCGAAAAAACGATGGGTAAAAAACTTACGAGACCCGATTGAGATTCGGGTTGTCCTTTTTGGGCATTAATCTATCCGTTGATGGCTGAAAGTTGTCAAAGCCGTAGAACTCACCGTGGCCTTCGTTTTGACAGGTTATGGCTCCCGTAACTCTAAACGAGCCAGAAGTTATGACCGTCCGAATAATCGATATCTACAGGGTGCAACATCCGCGTGCAAGGTGCAACATCCGTCCGAAATGGCGAAACAGTGCCAGACGTCTTTTAAAAATGCGTGCATGGATTTGAAACGGAACAGTACCATCGTGCACCACTCTCCGGCGATGGTAAATCGAAGACGAGGCACGGTAATCCCCTTTTACCGTAAAAATCCGGTGTTGAAAAAACGAAGGGTAAAAAATTTACGAGACACGATTGAGATTCGGGTTGTCCTTTTCGGGCATTAATCTATCCGTTGACGGCTGAAAGCTGTCAAAACCGTAGAACTCACCGTGGCCTTCGTTTTGACAGGTTATGGCTCCCATAACTCTAAACGATCCAGAAGTTATGGCCGTCCGAATAATCGATATCCACAGGGTGCAACATCCACGTTGCAAGGTGCAACATCCGTCCGAAATGACGAAACAGTGCCGTACGACTTTTAGAAATGCGTGCATGGATTTGAAATGGAACAGTACCATGGTGCACCACTCTCCAGCGATGGTAAATTGAAGACGAGCCACGGTAATCCCATTTTACCGTTAAAATCCGGCGTCGAAAAAACGATGGGTAAAAAACTTACGAGACCCGATTGAGATTCGGGTTGTCCTTTTTGGGCATTAATCTTTCCGTTGATGGCTGAAAGTTGTCAAAGCCGTAGAACTCACCGTGGCCTTCGTTTTGAAAGGTTATGGCTCCCGTAACTCTAAACGAGCCAGAAGTTATGACCGTCCGAATAATCGATATCTACAGGGTGAAACATCCGCGGTGCAAGGTGGAACATCCGTTCGAAATGGCGAAACAGTGCCGTACGACTTTTAGAAAAGCATGCATGGATTTGAAACAGAACAGTACCATGGTGCACCACTCTCCAGTGATGGTAAATCGAAGACGAGCCATGGTAATCCCGTTTTACCGTAAAAATCCGGTGTCGAAAAAACGAAGGGTAAAAAACTTACGAGACCCAATTGAGATTCGGGTTGTCCTTTTCGGGCATTAATCTATCCGTTGATGGCTGAAAGCGATCAAAGCCGTAGAACTCACTGTGGCCTTCGTTTTGACAGGTTATGGCTCCCGTAACTCTAAACGAGGCAGAAGTTATGGCCGTCCGAATAATCGATATCTACAGGGTGCAACATCCGCGGTGTAAGGTGCAACATCCGTCCGAAATGGCGAAATTGTGTCGTACGGCTTTTAAAAATGCGTGCATGGATTTGAAATGGAACGGTACCATGGTGCACCCCTCTCCAGCGATGGTCAATCGAATACGAGCCACGGTAATCCCGTTTTACCGTTAAAATCCGGTGTCGAAAAAACGAAGGGTAAAAAACTTACGAGACCCAGTTGAGATTCGGGTTGTTCTTTTTGGGCATTAATCCATCCGTTGACGGCTGAAAGCTGTCAAAGTCGTAGAACTCATCGTGGCCTTCTTTTTGACAGGTTATGGCACCCGTAACTCTAAATTAGCCAGAAGTTATGACCGTCTGAATAATCGATATCTGCAGGGTGCAACATCCGCGGTGCAAGGTGCAACATCCGTCCGAAATGGCGAAACAGTGCCGTACGGCTTTTAGAAATGCGTGCATGGATTTGAAACGGAACAGTACCATGGCGCACCACTCTCCAGCGATGGTAAATCGAAGACGAGGCACGGTAATCCCGTTTTACCGTAAAAATCCGTTATCGAAAAAACTAAGGGTAAAAAACTTACGAGACCCGATTGAGATTCGGGTTGTCCTTTTTGGGCATTAATCTATCCGTTGACGGCTAAAGCAGTCAAAGCCGTAGAACTCACCGTGGCCTTCGTTTTGACAGGTTATTGCTCCCGCAACTCAAAACGAGCCAGAAGTTATGGTCGTCCGAATAATCGATATCTACAGGGTGCAACATCCGCGGTGCAAGGTGCAACATCCGTCCGAAATGGCGAAACAGTGTCGTACGACTTTTAGAAATGCATGCGTGGATTTGAAACGGAACAGTACCATGGTGCACCACTCTCCAGCGATGGTAAATCGAAGACGAGCCACGGTAATCCCGTTTTACCGTAAAAATCCAGTGTCGAAAAAACGAAGGGTAAAAAACTTACGAGACCCGATTGAGATTCGGGTTGTCCTTTTCGGGATTAATCTATCCGTTGACGGCTGAAAGCTGTCAAAGCCGTAGAACTCACCGTGGCCTTCGTTTTGACAGGTTATGGCTCCCATAACTCTAAACGATCCAGAATTTATGGCCGTCCGAATAATCGATATCTACAAGGTGCAACATCCGCGTTGTAAGGTGCAACATCCGTCCGAAATTGCGAAACAGTGCCGTACGACTTTTAGAAATGCGTGCATGGATTTGAAATGGAACAATACCATGGTGCACCACTCTCCAGCGATGGTAAATCGAAGACGAGCCACGGTAATCCCGTTTTACCGTTAAAATCCGGCGTCGAAAAAACGATGGGTAAAAAACTTACGAGACCCGATTGAGATTCGGGTTGTCCTTTTTGGGCATTAATCTTTCCGTTGATGGCTGAAAGTTGTCAAAGCCGTAGAACTCACCGTGGCCTTCGTTTTGACAGGTTATGGCTCCCGTAACTCTAAACGAGCCAGAAGTTATGACCGTACGAATAATCGATATCTACAGGGTACAACATCCGCGGTGCAAGGTGCAACATCCGTCCGAAATGGCGAAACAGTGCCGTACGACTTTTAGAAATGCGTGCATGGATTTGAAATGGAACAGTACCATGGTGCACCACTCTCCAGCGATGGTAAATCGAAGACGAGGCACGGTAATCGCGTTTTACCGTAAAAATGCGGTGTCGAAAAAACGAAGGGTAAAAAACTTACGAGACCCGATTGAGATTCGGGTTGTCCTTTTTGGGCATTAATCTATCCGTTGACGGCTGAAAGCGGTCAAAGCCGTAGAACTCACCATGGCCTTCGTTTTGACAGGTTATGGTTCCCGTAACTTTAAATGAGCCAAAAGTTATGGCCGTCCGAATAATCGATATCTACAGGGTGCAACATCCGCGGTGCAAGGTGCAACATCCGTCCGAAATGGCGAAACAGTGGCGTACGACTTTTAGAAATGCATGCATGGATTTGAAACGGAATAGTACCATGGTGCACCACTCTCCAGCGATGGTAAATCGAAGACGAGGAACGGTAATCCCATTTTACCATAAAAATCCGGTGTCGAAAAAAGGAAGGGTAAAAAACTTAGGAGACCCGATTGAGATTTGGGTTGTCCTTTTCGGGCATTAATCTATCAGTTGACGGATGAAAGCGGTCAAAGCCGTAGAACTCACCGTGGCCTTCATTTTGACAGGTTATGGATCCCGTAACTCTAAACGAGCCAGAAGTTATGGCCGTCCGAATAATCGATATCTACATGGTGCAACATCCGCGGTGCAAGGTGCAACATCCGTCCGAAATGGCGAAACAGTGGCGTACGACTTTTAGAAATGTGTGCATGGATTTGAAACAGAATAGTACCATGGTGCACCACTCTCCAGCGATGGTAAATCGAAGACGTGGCACGGTAATCCCGTTTTACCGTAAAAATCCGGTGTCGAAAAAACGAAGGGTAAAAAATTTACGAGACCAGATTGAGATTCAGGTTGTCCTTATCGGGCATTAATCTATCCGTTGATGGCTGAAAGCTGTCAAATCCGTAGAACTCACCGTGGCCTTCATTTTGACAGGTTATGGCTCCCATAACTCTAAACGAGCCAGAAGTTATGGCCGTCCGAATAATCGATATGTACAGGGTGCAACATCCACGGGGTAAGGTGCAACATCCGTCCGAAATGGAGAAACAGTGTCGTAAAACTCCGGTGTCGAAAGAACAAAGGGTAAAAAGTTACGAGACCGGATTGAGATTCGGGTTGTCCTTTTCAGGCATTAATCTATCCGTTGACGGTTGAAAGTGGTCAAAGTTGTAGAACTCACCGTGGCCTTCGTTTCGACAGGTTATGGCTCCTGTAACTCTAAACGAGCCAATAGTTATGGCCGTCCGAATAATCGATATCTACAGGGTGCAACATCCGCGGTGCAAGGTGCAACATCCGTCCAAAATGGCGAAACGGTGCCGTACGACTTTTAGAAATACGTGCATGGATTTGAAATGGAACAGTACCATAGTGCACCACTCTCCAACGATGGTAAATCGAAGGCGAGGCACAGTAATCCCGTTTTACCGTAAAACTCCGGTGTCGAAAAAGCGAAGGGTAAAAAACTTACGAACCCCGATTGAGATTCGGGTTGTCCTTTTCGGACATTAGTCTATCCGTTGACGGCTGAAAGCTATCAAAGCTGTAGAACTCACCGTGGCCTTCGTTTTGACAGGTTATGGCTCCCGTAACTCTAAACTAGCCAGAAGTTATGGCCGTCCGAATAATCGATATCTACAGGGTGCAACATGCGCGGTGCAAGGTGCAACATCCGTCCGAAATGGCGAAACAGTCTCGTATGACTTTTAGAAATGCGTGCATGGATTTGAAACGGAACAGTACCATGGTGCACCACTCTCCAACGATGGTAAATCGAAGACGAGGCACGGTAATTCCGTTTTACCGTAAAAATCCGGTGTCGAAAAAACGAAGGGTAAAAAACTTACGAGACCCGAATGAGATTCGGGTTGTCCTTTTTGGGCATTAATCTATCCGTTGACGGCTGAAAGCTTCAAAGTCGTAGAACTCACCGTGGCCTTCGTTTTGACATGTTATGGCTCTAGTAACTCTAAACGAGCCAGAAGTTTTGGCCGTCCGAATAATCGATATCTACAGGGTGAAATATCCGCGGTGCAATGTGCAACATCCGTCCGAAATGGAGAAACAGTGTCGTACGACTTTTAGAAATGCGTGCATGGATTTGAAACGGAACAGTACCATGGTGCACCACTCTCCAGCGATGGTAAATCGAAGACGAGGCACGGTAATCCCGCTTTGCCGTTAAAATCCGGTGTCGAAAAAAGAAGGGTAAAAAACTTACGAGGCCCGATAGAAATTCGGGTTGTCCTTTTCGGGCATTAATCTATCCTTGACGGCTGAAAGTGGTCAAAACCGTAGAACTCACCGTGGCCTTCGTTTTGATAGGTTATGGCTCCCGTAACTCTAAACGAGCCAGAAGTTATGGCCGTCCGAATAATCGATATCTACAGGGTGTGACATCCGTCCAAAATGGCGAAACATTGCCGTACGACTTTTAGAAATGCGTGCATGGATTTGAAATGTTACAGTTCCATGGTGCACCACTCTCCAGCGATGGTAAATCGAAGACGAGCCACGGTAATCCCGTTTTACCGTTAAAATCCGGCGTCGAAAAAACGAAGGGTAAATAACTTACGAGATCCGATTGAGATTCGGCTTGTTCTTTTTGGGCATTAATTTATCCGTTGACGGCTGAAAGCGGTCAATGCCATAGAACTCACCGTGGCCTTCGTTTTGACAGGTTATGGCTCCCGTAACTCTAAACGAGCCATAAGTTATGACCGTCCGAATAATCAATATCTACAGGGTGCAACATCCGCGGTGCAAGGTGCAACATCCGTCCGAAATGGAGAAACAGTGCCGTACGACTTTTAGAAATGCGTGCATGGATTTGAAACGGAATAGTACCATAGTGCACCACTCTCCAGCGATGTTAAATCGAAGACGAGGCACGGTAATCCCGTTTTACCGTAAAAATCCGGTGTCGAAAAAAGGAAGGGTAAAAAACTTACGAGACCCGATTGAGATTCGGGTTGTCCTTTTCGGGCATTAATCTATCCATTGACGGATGAAAGCTGTTGAAGCCGTAGAACTCAACGTGGCCTTCATTTTAACAGGATATGGCTCCCGTAACTCTAAACGAGCCAGAAGTTATGGTCGTCCGAATAATAGATATCTACATGGTGCAACATCCGCGTGCAAGGTGCAACATCCGTCCGAAATGGCGAAACAGTGGCGTACGACTTTTAGAAATGCGTGCATGGATTTGAAACAGAATAGTACCTTGGTGCACCACTCTCCAGCGATGGTAAATCGAAGACGTGGCGCGGTAATCCCGTTTTACCGTAAAAATCCGGTGTCGAAAAATGAATGGTAAAAAACATACGAGACCCGATGGAGATTCGGGTTGTCCTTTTCGGGCATTAATCTATCCGTTGATGGCCGAAAGCTGTCAAAGTCGTAGAACTCACTGTGGCCTTCGTTTTGACAGGTTATGGCTCCCACAACTCTAAACGAGCCAGAAGTTATGGCCGTCCGAATAATCGATATGTACAGGGTGCAACATCCACGGGGTAAGGTGCAACATCCGTCCGAAATGGAGAAACAGTGTCGTATGACTTTTAGAAATGCGTGCATGGATTTGAAACGGAACAGTACCACGGTGCACCACTATCCAGCGATGGTAAATTGTTTTGATAGGTTATGGCTCCCGTAACTCTAAACGAGCTAGAAGTTATGGCCGTCCGAATAATCGATATCTACAGGGTGTGACATCCGTCCAAAATGGCGAAACATTGACGTACGACTTTTAGAAATGCGTGCATGGATTTGAAATGGAACAGTTCCATGGTGCACCACTCTCCAGCGATGGTAAATCGAAGACGAGCCACGGTAATCCCGTTTTACCGTTAAAATCCGGCGTCGAAAAAACGAATGGTAAATAACTTACGAGATCCGATTGAGATTCGGCTTGTTCTTTTTGGGAATTAATCTATCCGTTGACGGCTGAAAGCGGTCAGTGCCAAAGAACTCACCGTGGCCTTCGTTTTGACAGGTTATGGCTCCCGTAACTCTAAACGAGCCAGAAGTTATGACCGTCCGAATAATCGATATCTATAGGGTGCAACATCCGCGGTGCAAGGTGCAACATCCGTCCGAAAAGGCGAAACAGTGCCGTACGACCTTTAGAAATGCGGGCACGAATTTGAAACGGAACAGTACCATGGTGTACCACTCTCCAACAATGGTAAATCGAAGACGAGGCACGATAATCCCGTTTTACCGTAAAAATCCGGTGTCGAAAAAACGAAGGGTAAAAAACTTACGAGAGCCGATTGAGATTCGGGTTGTCCTTTTTGGGCATTAATCTATCCGTTGACGACTGAAAGCGGTCAAAGCCGTAGAACTCACCGTGGCCTTCGTTTTGACAGGTTATGGTTCCCGTACTCTAAATGAGCCAAAAGTTATGGCTGTCCGAATAATCGATATCTACAGGGTGCAACATCCGCGGTGCAAGGTGCAACATCCATCCAAAATGGAGAAACAGTGGCGTACGACTTTTAGAAATGCATGCATGGTTTGAAACGGAATAGTACCATGGTGCACCACTCTCCAGCGATGGTAAATCGAAGAGAGGCACGGTAATCCCATTTTACCGTAAAAATCCGGTGTCGAAAAAAGGAAGGGTAAAAAACTTACGAGACCCGATTGAGATTCGGGTTGTCCTTTTCGGGCATTAATCTATCCGTAGATGGATGAAAGCTGTTGAAGCCGTAGAACTCACCGTGGCCTTCATTTTGACAGGATATGGCTCTCGTAACTATAAACGAGCCAGAAGTTATGGCCGTCCGAACAATCGATATCTACATGGTGCAACATCCGCGGTGCAAGGTGCAACATCCGTCCGAAATGGCGAAACAGTGGCGTACGACTTTTAGAAATGCGTGCATGGATTTGAAACGGAATAGTACCGTGGTGCACCACTCTCCAGCGATGGTAAATCGAAGACATGGCACGGTAATCCCGTTTTACCATAAAAATCCGGTGTCGAAAAAACGAAGGGTAAAAAACTTACGAGACCCGATTGAGATTCGGGTTGTCCTTTTCGGGCATTAATCTATCTGTTGACGGCCGAAAGCTATCAAAGCCATAGAACTCACTGTGGCCTTCGTTTTGACAGGTTATGGCTCCCATAACTCTAAACGAGCCAGAAGTTATGGCCGTCCGAATAATCGATATGTATAGGGTGCAACATCCGCGGGGTAAGGTGCAACATCCGTCCGAAATGGCGAAAAAGCGTCGTACGACATTTAGAAATGCGTGGACGGATTTTAAACGGAACAGTACCATGGTGCACCACTCTCCAGCGATGGTAAATCGAAGACGAGGCACGGTAATCCCGTTTTACCGTAAAAATCCGGTGTCGAAAAAACAAAGGGTAAAAACTTACGAGACCGGATTGAGATTCGGGTTGTCCTTTTCAGGCATTAATCTATCCATTGACGGCTGAAAGCGGTCAAAGCTTTAGAACTCACCGTGGCCTTCGTTTTGACAGGTTATGGATCCTGTAACTCTAAACAAGCCAGAAGTTATGGCCGTCCGAATAATCGATATCTACAGGGTGCAACATCCGTCCGAAATGGCGAAACGGTGTCGTACGACTTTTAGAAATGCGTGCATGGATTTGAAATGGAACAGTACCATGGTGCACCACTCTCCAGCGATGGTAAATCGAAGGCGAGGCACAGTAATCCCGTTTTACCGTAAAAATCCGGTGTCGAAAAAGCGAAGGGTAAAAAACTTACGAACCCCGATTGAGATTCGGGTTGTCCTTTTCGGGCATTAATCTATCCGTTGACGGCTGAAAGCTGTCAAAGCTGTAGAACTCACCGTGGCCTTCGTTTTGGCAGGTTATGGCTCCCGTAACTCTAAACTAGCCAGAAGTTATGGCCGTCCGAATAATCGATATCTACAGGGTGCAGCACCGTCCGAAATGGCGAAACAGTGTCGTATGACTTTTAGAAATGCGTGCATGGATATGAAACGGAACAGTACCGTGGTGCACCACTCTCCAACGATGGTAAATCGAAGAGAGGCACGGTAATTCCGTTTTACCGTAAAAATCCAGTGTCGAAAAAACGAAGGGTAAAAAACTTACGAGACCTGATTGAGATTCGGGTTGTCCTTTTTGGGCATTAATCTATCCGTTGACGTCTGAAAGCTTCAAAGCCGTAGAACTCACCGTGGCCTTCGTTTTGACATGTTATAGCTCCAGTAACTCTAAACGAGCCAGAAGTTATGGCCGTCCGAATAATCGATATCTACAGGGTGCAATATCCGCGGTGCAATGTGCCACATCCGTCCGAAATGGAGAACCAGTGTCGTACGACTTTTAGAAATGCGTGCATGGATTTGAAACAGAACAGTACCATGGTGCACCACTCTCCAGCGATGGTAAATCGAAGATGAGGCACGGTAATCCCGTTTTACCGTTAAAATCCGTGTCGAAAAAAGAAGGGTAAAAAACTTACGAGGTCCGATAGAGATTCGGGTTGTCCTTTTCGGGCATTAATCTATCCTTGATGGCTGAAAGTGGTCAAAATCGTAGAACTCACCGTGGCCTTCGTTTTGATAGGTTATGGCTTCCGTAACTCTAAACGAGCCAGAAGTTATGGCTGTCCGAATAATCGATATCTATAGGGTGTGACATCCGTCCAAAATGGCGAAACATTGCAGTACGACTTTTAGAAATGCGTGCATGGATTTGAAATGGAACAGTACCATGGTGCACCACTCTCCAGCGATGGTAAATCGAAGACGAGCCACGGTAATCCCGTTTTACCATTAAAATCTGGCGTCGAAAAAACGAAGGGTAAATAACTTAAGAGATCCGATTGAGATTCGTTGTTCTTTTTGGGCATTAATCTATCCGTTGACGGCTGAAAGAGGTCAATGCCATAGAACTCACCGTGGCCTTTGTTTTGACAGGTTATGGCTCCCGTAACTCTAAACGAGCCAGAAGTTATGACCGTCCGAATAATCGATATCTACAGGGTGCAACATCTGCGGTGCAAGGTGCAACATCCGTCCGAAAAGGCGAAACAGTGCCGTACGACTTTTAGAAATGTGTGCATGGATTTGAAACGGGACAGTACCATGGTGCACCGCTCTCCAGCAATGGTAAATCGAAGACGAGGCACGGCAATCCCGTTTTACCGTAAAAATCCGGTGTCGAAAAAACGAAGGGTAAAAAATTTACGAGACCCGATTGAGATTCGGGTTTTCCTTTTTGGGCATTAATTTATCCGTTGACGGCTGAAAGCGGTCAAAGCCGTAGAACTCACCGTGGCCTTCGTTTTCACAAGTTATGGCTCCCGTAACTCTAAACGAGCCAGAAGTTATGGCCGTCCGAATAATCGATATCTATAGGGTGCAACATCCGCGGTGCAAGGTGCAACATACGTCCGAAATGGCAAAACAGTACCGTACGACTTTTAGAAATGCGTACATGGATTTGAAATGGAACAGTACCATGGTGCACCACTCTCCAGCGATGGTAAATTGAAGACGAGGCACGGTAATCCCGTTTTACCGCAAAAATCCGGTGTCGAAAAAACGAAGGGTAAAAAACTTACGAGACCCCATTGAGATTCGGGTTGTCCTTTTCGGGCATTAATCTATCCGTTGATGGCTGAAAGCTGTCAAAGCCGTAGAACTCACCGTGGTCTTCGTTTTGACAGGTTATGGCTCCCGTAACTCTAAACGAGCTAGAAGTAATGGCCGTCCGAATAATCGATATGTACACGGTGCAACATCCGCGGGGTAAGGTGCAACATCCGTCCGAAATGGTGAAACAGTGTCGTACGACTTTTAGAAATGCGTGCGTGGATTTGAAACAGAACAGTACCATGGTGCACCACTCTCCAGCGATGGTAAATCGAAGACGAGCCACGGTAATCCTGTTTTACCGTTAAAATCCGGTGTCGAAAAAACGAAGGGTAAAAAACTTACGAGACCGGATTGAGATTCGGGTTGTCCTTTTCGGGCATTAATCTATCCATTGACGGCTGAAAGAGGTCAAAGCCGTAGAACTCACCATGGCCTTCGTTTTGACAGGTTATGGCTCCCGTATCTCCAAACGAGCCAGAAGTTATGGCCATCCAAATAATCGATATCTACAGGGTGCAACATCCACGGTGCAAGGTGCAACATCCGTCCGAAATTGAGAAACAGTGCCGTACGACTTTTAGAAATGCGTGCACGGATTTGAAACGTAACAGTACCATGGTGCACCACTCTCCAGCGATGGTAAATCGAAGGCGAGGCACAGTAATCCCGTTTTACCGTAAAAATCCGGTGTCGAAAAATCGAAGGGTAAAAAACTTACGAACCCCGATTGAGATTCGGGTTGTCCTTTTTGGGCAATAATCTATCCGTTGACGGCTGAAAGCTGTCAAAACTGTAGAACTCACCGTGGCCTTCGTTTTGACAGGTTATGGCTCCCGTGACTCTAAACGAGCCAGAAGTTATGGTCGTCCGAATAATCGATATCTACAGGGTGCAACATCCGCGGTGCAAGGTGCAACATCCATCCGAAATGGCAAAACAGTGTCGTATGACTTTTTGAAATGCGTGCATGGATTTGAAACGGAACAAGACCATGGTGCACCACTCTCTAACGATGGTAAATCGAAGATGAGGCACGGTAATCCCGTTTTACCGTAAAAATCCGGTGTCGAAAAAACGAAGGGTAAAAAACTTACGAGACCCGATTGAGATTCGGGTTGTCCTTTTCGGGAATTAATCTATCCGTTGACGGCTGAAAGTGGTCAAAGCCGTAGAACTCACCGTGGCCTTCGTTTTGATAGGTTATGGCTCCCGTAAATCTAAACGAGCCAGAAGTTATGGCCATCCGAATAATCGATATCTACTGGGTGCGACATCCGTCCGAAATGGCGAAACAGTGCCGTATAACTTTTAGAAATGCGTGCATGGATTTGGAATGGAACAGTACCATGGTGCACCACTCTCCAGCGATGGTAAATCGAAAACGAGCCACGGTAATCCCGTTTTACCGTTAAAATCCGGCGTCGAAAAAACGAAGGGTAAAAAACTTACGAGACCCGATTGAGATTCGGGTTGTTCTTTCTGGGCATTAATCTATCCGTTGACGGCTGAAAGCTGTCAAAGCCATAGAAATCACCATGGCCTTCGTTTTGACAGGTTATGGTTCCCGTAACTCTAAACGAGCCAGAAGTTATGACCGTCCGAATAATCGATATCTACAGGGTGCAACATCCGCGGTGCAAGGTGCCACATCCGTCCGAAATGGCGAAACAGTGCCGTACGACTTTAAGAAATGCGTGCATGGATTTGAAATGGAACAGTACCATAGTGCACCACTCTCCAGCGATGGTAAATCGAAGACGAGGCACGGTAATCCCGTTTTACCGTAAAAATGCGGTGTCAAAAAAACGAAGGGTAAAAAACTAACGAGACCCGATTGAGATTCGGGTTTACCTTTTTGGCCATTAATCTATCCATTGACGGCTGAAAGCGGTCAAAGCCGTAGAACTCATCGTGGCCTTCATTTTGACAAGTTATGCTTCCCGTAACTCTAAACGAGCCAGAAGTTATGGCCGTTCGAATAATCGATATCTACAGGGTGCAACATCCGCGGAGCAAGGTGAAACATCCGTCCAAAATGGCGAAACAGTGTCGTATGACTTTTAGAAATGCGTGCATGGATTTGAAACGGAATAGTCCCATGGTGCACCACTCTCTAGCGATGGTAAATCGGAGACGAGGCACGGTAATCACATTTTACCGTAAAAATCCGGTGTCGAAAAAAAGAAGGGTAAAAAACTTACGAGACCCGATTGAGATTCGGGTTGTCCTTTTCGGGCATTAATCTATCCGTTGATGGCTGAAAGCTGTCAAAGCCGTAGAACTCATCGTGGCCTTCGTTTTGACAGGTTATGGCTCCCGTAACTCTAAACGAGCCAGAAGTTATGGCCGTCCGAATAATCGATATGTACATGGTGCAACATCCGCGGGGTAAGGTGCAACATCCGCGGGGTAAGGTGCAACATCCGTCGAAAATGGCGAAACAGTATCGTACGACTTTTAGAAATGCGTGCATGGATTTGAAATGGAACAGTGCCATGGTGCACCACTCTCCAGCGATGGTAAATTGAAGACGAGCCACGGTAATCCTGTTTTACCGTTAAAATCCGGTGTCGAAAAAACGAAGGGTAAAAAACTTACGAGATCGGATTGAGATTCGGGTTGTCCTTTTCGGGCATTAATCTATCCGTTGACGGCTGAAAGCCGTCAAAGCCGTAGAACTCACCGTGGCCTTCGTTTTGACAGGTTATAGCTCTCGTAACTCCAAACGAGCCAGAAGTTATGGCCGTCCGAATAATCGATATCTACAGGGTGCAACATCCGCGGTACAAGGTGCAACATCCGTCCGAAATGGCGAAACAGTGCTGTACGACTTTTAGAAATGCGTGCATGGATTTGAAATGGAAAGTACCATGGTGCACCACTCTCCAGTGATGGTAAATCGAAGACGAGGCACGGTAATCCCGTTTTACCGTAAAAATCCGGTGTCGAAAAAACGAAGGGTAAAAAACTAACGAGACCCGATTGAGATTCGGGTTTACCTTTTTGGCCATTAATCTATCCATTGACGGCTGAAAGCGGTCAAAGCCGTAGAACTCACCGTGGCCTTCGTTTTGACAAGTTATGGCTCCCGTAACTCTAAACGAGCCAGAAGTTATGGCCGTTCGAATAATCGATATCTACAGAGTGCAACATCCGCGGTGCAAGGTGAAACATCCGTCCAAAATGGCGAAACAGTGTCGTACGACTTTTAGAAATGCGTGCATGGATTTGAAACGGAATAGTCCCATGGTGCACCACTCTCTAGCGATGGTAAATCGAAGACGAGGCACGGTAATCCCGTTTTACCGTAAAAATCCGGTGTCGAAAAAAAGAAGGGTAAAAAACTTACGAGACCCGATTGAGACTCGGGTTGTCCTTTTCGGGCATTAATCTATCCGTTGATGGCTGAAAGCTGTCAAAGCCGTAGAACTCATCGTGGCCTTCGTTTTGACAGGTTATGGCTCTCGTAACTCTAAACGAGCCAGAAGTTATGGCCGTCCGAATTATCGATATGTACATGGTGCAACATCCGCGGGGTAAGGTGCAACATCCGTCGGAAATGGCGAAACAGTGTCGTACGACTTTTAGAAATGCGTGCATGGATTTGAAATGGAACGGTGCCATGGTGCACCACTCTCCAGCGATGGTAAATCGAAGACGAGCCACGGTAATCCTGTTTTACCGTTAAAATCCGGTGTCGAAAAAACGAAGGGTAAAAAACTTACGAGACCGGATTGAGATTCGGGTTGTCCTTTTCGAGCATTATTCTATCCGTTGACGGCTGAAAGCCGTCAAAGCCGTAGAACTCACCGTGGCCTTCGTTTTGACAGGTTATGGCTCTCGTAACTCCAAACGAGCCAGAAGTTATGGCCGTCCGAATATTCGATATCTACAGGGTGCAACATCCGCGGTACAAGGTGCAACATCCGTCCGAAATGGCGAAACAGTGCCGTACGACTTTTAGAAATGCGTGCATGGATTTGAAACGGAACAGTACCATGGTGCACCACTCTCCAGCGATGGTAAATCGAAGGCGAGGCACAGTAATCCCGTTTTACCGTAAAAATCCGGTGTCGAAAAAGCGAAGGGTAAAAAACTTACGAACCCCGATTGAGATTCGGGTTGTCCTTTTCTGGCATTAATCTATCCGTTGACGGCTGAAAGCTGTCAAAGTTGTAGAACTCACCGTGGCCTTCGTTTTGACAGGTTATGGCTCCCGTAACTCTAAACGAGCCAGAAGTTATGGCCGTCCGAATAATCGATATCTACAGGGTGCAACATCCGCGGTGTAAGGTGCAACATCCGTCCGAAATGGCGACACAGTGTCGTATGACTTTTAGAAATGCATGCATGGATTTGAAACGGAACAGTACCATGGTGCACCACTCTCCAATGAAGGTAAATCGAAGACGAGGCACGGTAATCCCGTTTTACCGTAAAAATCCGGTGTCGAAAAAACGAAGGGTAAAAAACTTACGAGACCCGATTGAGATTCGGGTTGTCCTTTTTGGGCATTAATCTATCCGTTGACGGCCGAAAGTTTCAAAGTCGTAGAACTCACCGTGGCCTTCCTTTTAATTGGTTATGGCTCCCGTAACTCTAAACGAGCCAGAAGCTATGGCCGTCCGAATAATCGATATCTACAGGGTGCAATATCCGCGGTGCAAGGTGCAACATCCGTCCGAAATGGAGAAACAGTGTCGTACGACTTTTAAAAATGCGTGCATGTATTTGAAATGGAACAGTACCATGGTGCACCACTCTACAGCGATGGTAAATCGAAGACGAGGCACGGTAATCCCGTTTTACCGTTAAAATCCAGTGTCGACAAAACGAAGGGTAAAAAACTTACGAGGCCCGATTGAGATTCGGGTTGTCCTTTTCGGGCATTAATCTATCCGTTGATGGCTGAAAGTGGCCAAAGCCGTAGAACTCACCGTGGCCTTCGTTTTGATAGGTTATGGCTCCCGTAACTCTAAACTAGCCAGAAGTTATGGCCGTCCGAATAATCGATATCTACAGGGTGCGACATCCGCCCGAAATGGCAAAACAGTGCCGTACAACTTTTAGAAATGTATGCATGGATTTGAAATAGAACACTACCATGGTGCACCACTCTCCAGCGATGGTAAATCGAAGACGAGCCACGGTAATCCCGTTTTACCGTTAAAATCCGGCGTCGAAAAAACGAAGGGTAAAAAACTTGAAAGACCTGATTGAGATTCGGGTTGTTCTTTTTGGGCATTAATATATCCGTTGACGGCTGAAAGCTATCAAAGCCATAGAACATACCGTGGCCTTCGTTTTGACAGGTTATGGCTCCCGTATCTCTATACGAGCCAGAAGTTATGACCGTCCGAATAATCGATATATACAGGGTGCAACATCCGCGGTGCAAGGTGCAACATCCGTCCGAAATGGCGAAACAGTGCCATACGACTTTTAGAAATGCATGCATGGATTTGAAACGGAACAGTACCATGGTGCACCACTCTCCAGCGATGGTAAATCGAAGACGAGGCACGGTAATCCCGTTTTACCGTAAAAATACAGTGTCGAAAAAACGAAGGGTAAAAAACTTACGAGACCCGATTGAGATTCGGGTTGTCCTTTTTGGGCATTAATCTATCCGTTGACGGCTGAAAGCGGTCAAAGAAGTAGAACTTATCGTGGCCTTCGTTTTGACAGGTTATGGCTCCCGTAACTCTAAATGAGCCAGAAGTTATGGCCGTCCGAATAATCGATATCTACAGGGTGCAACATCCGCGGTGCAAGGTGCCACATCCGTCCGAAATGGCGAAACAGTGACGTACGACTTTTAGAAATGCGTGCATGGTTTTAAAACGAAACAGTACCATGGTTCACCACTTTCCAGCGATGGTAAATCGAAGAAGAGGAACGGTAATCCCGTTTTACCGTATTACTCCGGTGTCGAAAAAACGAAGGGTAAAAAACTTACGAGACCCGATTGAGATTCGGTTGTCCTTTTTGGACATTAATCTATCCGTTGACGGCTGAAAGCAGTCAAAGCCGTAGAACTCACCGTGGCCTTCGTTTTGATAGGTTATGGCTCCCGTAACTCTAAACGAGCCAGAAGTTATGACCGTCCGAATAATCGATATCTACAGGGTGCAACATCCGCGGTGCAAGGTGCAACATCCATCGGAAATGGCGAAACAGTGCCGTACGACTTTTAGAAATGCGTGCATGGATTTGAAATGGAAAAGTACCATGGTGCACCACTCTCCAGCGATGGTAAATCGAAGACGAGGCACGGTAATCCCGTTTTACCGTAATAATCCGGTGTCGAAAAAATGAAGGGCAAAAAACTTACGAGACCCGATTGAGATTCGGGTTGTCCTTTTTGGGCATTAATCTTTCCATTGACGGCTTAAAGCGGTCAAAGCCGTAAAACTCACCGTGGCCTTCGTTTTGACAGGTTATGGCTCCCGTAACTCTAAACAAGCCAGAAGTTATGGCCGTCCGAATAATCGATATCTACTGGTTGCAACATCCACGGTGCAAGGTGCAACATCCGTCCGAAATGGCGAAACAGTGTCGTACGACTTTTAGAAATGCATGCATGGATTTGAAACGGAACATGTTTGTGCCAAAATTGGTCACAAACCCCGAATACCGTGAAAGAACTAGTGTATGAATGCAAATCAATAATATTCAAACACAAATCTCAGATCTCGACAAATATTAAACAGTAATCCCAAAGTAAAGAATAGAGACACAAGTTTTATAGTGGTTCGGCTTTCTCCGGCCTACGTCCACTCTGAAGTTTTTATCCTTTTGTTGATTATCCTTGATGATTACAGATGATTACACCAGTTACAAAGTCCAACACTTGAAATAAATAGCAGCAATAATGATATGGAATGATTCTGGCAGCGTCCGAGCGTGCTTTCTTTCTCCAAAATCTCCGACCCCTTTTCTAAATGACCAAGGGCTCTATTTATAAGCGTAGGAGGCTGATATTTCTCCTAAAATCCGGGAAGACCGCTTCAGGCACGTGAGGGGGCCCACTCGCCCGAAATCTGGAGGTCCGGGCCCACATCAGGATCGATTCGACCCTTGGTTCGAATCGATCAAGGAAATGTCCAATCGAGGTGAAATTTGGTGATAACATTCTTCATCATGTATGTAAGCTTTTGTGAAAATTTCATAGCATTTGGATCAACGGTCTGGAAGATATGATCGATTCAAGTTCAAAGTTCCGTGTGCTCTGACTGGTTCGAACCCACGATTCGAACCCACCTCCTTCGAATCCATCTCCTCCGAATCCATCTCCTTCGACTCCATTGCTTCGAGTCCATCTCCTTCGAATCCATTGCTTCAAACCCATCTCCTTCGTGAACGCTTTCCTTGCATTGGTTCTCAAACGATTGGTACGAACCACTCGGCTAGAATCCAAACACTTCCCTTTCGTATCGATCCAATACTGAGCGATACGAAGAACATCCGCGCATCCATTCCCTCACATTACATCGAGGCGAAGTACATCGATTCGAAGCCATTCCAACCCGATTTATATGAAGGGAATCGATTCGAAGAACCTCCACATTTCTTTCGGATCGATACGAAGTAACCGAGTCTCGTCCATTCCAATCGATACGAAGTGTATCGATTCGAAGTCCTTCACCTTGCTTCGCCTTTGACCGATACGACGCTATCGAGTCGAACCAACACCTAACGCGAACTTCTTAGAGCCGAATCCATACCAATCGATACGAAGTGTATCGATTCGAACCTTGCATGCCTTCGATCGATTCGAACCTGATGGGTTCGAAACGAACACCTTGATGGGTTCGAACAGCCATGCCCTTCCTACCTTGCATCGATCATATCTCCTTCATATGAACTCCGATTATCCTAAAATTTGAAACATAGCCTTTCCTAATCCTTATCATCATCTCTAATTAATTTCGTCCCGATCGGAGTTCAGCCAAATTTTGACGATATCGATCGTAGCCATGATTCCAACTGATCTCCAATCCTAATATCCATATTCCTCGTCCATTTGTTGATATCCCAGTTTTTACCAAAAATGGGATAACACTTTGCCCCCCAAAACATGCCTTGTGACAATAAGGTGTGTTTTGAATAGTTCCGAATCCAATATCCAAAGTCCATAGCCATATTGCCAGAGTATGCCATCCTTGACTGCTTCGAGTCGACGCCCAATTCCAAATCCCGCAACCAAAGCCTTAGCCAATTCCATATCCATCCGAACTCGACAGCCGAGTCTTAATTCATCCTTATCCAATAGCCAATAACCAGATCCAGGACCTCTCCGGGTCGATTTCAAAATCCATAACCTCTCCGGGGCCTTGCCAAGCGCAATCCACACTTGACGACCTTGGTCCAGTGTCCCTGGACGTTGAGCTAAGCCATGGCTTAAGTCCTAAGCCGAATCCTGGTCTGTCCGGACCCTTGTTGAGCATAGTCCATACTCAACGACCTGAAATAACAATTGATAATACAGGGCCTAAGTCCCAGGCCGAATCATGGTCCCTCCGGACCCTTGCCGAGCATAGTCCATACTTGGCGACCTGAATGAGCCAATCTACCACGTTCGGGCAAAGTGACTCACCCCTTGCCAGGCATAATCCATACCTGACGACCATTTACCAAAAATCAGATGAAAATCCAATCAAAATCCAATCCAGGATCAAATCCAAAAATCCAAAATCAAAGAATCAGAAATTCAAACCAGCATCCAGAACCAAAAACAATCATCCAGTGGAAAATCCAAATCAAAAACAAACATAACCAGGAGTTCGATCCGAACTCCAAAACCAAATCCAAAGAGAAATGCAGTGTCCAATCAAAAAGCAAAAGATAAATTTCACAAACCACAGCATCGCAGTTTATCGTCATTCAGAGCATGCCTAGGGGCTATCTCCGTCCCCATACATGTGTAAATGACTTAGTTGCTTGCTAGTAGTTCGCTACTTATTTCACATTATCCTGATCAGTGGATGATCAATCGACCATCATCCCTGGGCCTCACATCGTCACGGTGTGAGGTAGTCGGTAGTTGCTCCTGCCCTACCGTTGTATTCCGAGTTCCGACATATTGTTGTAACTCCCCATTCCTTACATGTTCCTCGATTATATCCTTTAAGTGCCTGCAGCTGTTGGTATCATGTCCATCTAAATCATGGAAGAGGCAGTGCCTTCCTGATGTCCTTTCCCGTTCGTTGGTTCTCTCCTAGCCGTCCTCCGGTAAGGAAGGCGGTTCCGAGTATCCATGTATATCCGCTCCAGCGTCTCGTTCAATCCTGTGTATGTAAAAACCTTTGGATCCTTCCATCGCTTCCTAGCGTTTCCAGAATCATCATCCAACTTCCTTTTCCCTTTGTCTTTATCCAAACCTTTGCTGGATGGTCCTACATCCTTAGTTGCATTAACCCTTTTTATCTCTAAATCTGTACTCGCATCTTCCTGCCGAAGGAAACTTTCTGCCTCGTGAAAGAATTCGTCGAGATCCTATGGAGGATCTCATATCAGAGATACCTTGAAATCCGAGTCCTCCCTGACTCCTGATACTGCTGCCATTAAAACCATCGATGGATCAGGCCGATCCACCGAAGCGACTGCCGCACTGAATCGAGTTAGAAAATCTCTAAGCGATTCATCCATCCTTTGCTTCACCGATGTTAATGTCATCACATTCTTCGGCCTCTTGACGTGAACCCGAAACTGTCCCAAAAACTTTTCCACCAATTCCCTCCAAGTCCTGATAGATTCTTCTCCCAGCTGCCTAAACCACATTGCAGCTAAGTCCGTCAAATATAAAGGGAAGCATCGAGCCATCACTTCCTCCGATGCCCCCAGCACCTCCATGTGTCTGGTGTACCTCATCAAGTGATCAGTTGGGTCTGCCTTACCATCATATACCTCCATGCTAGTTAGCTCAAACTTAGGCGGATTCTGAGCCATCCTTATTTCTCGAACAAATGGACTCCTGTTCACTCCTTCCAAGTCCCCGTTGGTCAAACCACCTCGCACAGTTCTTCTGATGATTTCTACTAATCCGGTGTTGTCTGTTGGGGGTTGCCCCCCATGTCCCCGAGGGAACTCCGGCACATATTCATCGTGTGGTTCACTAGAAGCAACGTTAGCTCTAGGCTGTTGAATTCCTTCCAAAGGTCCTCCTGTGTTGGATCCTGTGGGCCTGCCCCCAAGCCCTTGTTGATTGCCCTCTGGCTCCGCATCCCGTCCTCCGTTGGGTTCCACAACCCTAGTTCCTTGTCCTGCATCCACCGTAGCTGTAGCTGTACCTAAGTTCTGCATCCCTGTAGCTCTCATTTGCTCAAAGAAAGCCTGCATCATTTCCTGTTGGTTCTTCAACAATCTCCCTTGCAAAGAGTTTTCCATAGCCTCCATTTCATCCCGGGTTATGTAGACTGAAGCTTGTCCTTCCCCGGCTCCGGAGGATGCTTGTTGGCTTCCTTCCTGTTGGCTTCTCTCAGCCCTTTGCCTTGTACTATTTTGCCTAGTCATTGTCCTTGAATCCAAACTCTTTAAAATCTTCAAATCCAACATTCAAATCCGGTGTAGCGGGTGCTAGTCTTTCTCAGTGAAAGCACCAAAGTGTTTGTGCCAAAATTGGTCACAAACCCCGAATACCATGAAAGCACCAGTGTATGAATGCAAATCAATAATATTCAAACACAAATCTCAGATCTCGACAAATATTAAACAGTAATCCCAAAGTAAAGAATAGAGGCACAAGTTTTATAGTGGTTCGGCTATCTCCGGCCTACGTCCACTCCGAAGTTTTTATCCTTTTATTGATTATCCTTGATGATTACAGATCATTACAGCAGTTACAAAGTCCAACACTTGAAATAAATAGCAGCAATGATGATATGGAATGATTCTGGCAGCGTCCGAGCGTGCTTTCTTTCTCCAAAATCTCTGACCCCTTTTCTGAATGACCAAGGGCTCTATTTATAAGCGTAGGAGGCTGATATTTCTCCTAAAATCCGGGAAGACCGCTTCAGGCACGTGAGGGGGCCCACTCGCCCGAAATCTGGAGGTTCGGGCCCACATCAACATTGACACGACCCTTGGTTCGAATCGATCAAGGAAATGTCCAATCGAGGTGAAATTTGGTGATAACATTCTTCAACATGTATGTAAGATTCTGTGAAAATTTCATAGCATTTGGATCAACGGTCTGGAAGATATGATCGATTCAAGTTCAAAGTTCCGTGTGCTCTGCCTGGTTCGAACCCACGATTCGTACCCACCTCCTTCGAATCCATCTCGCTCGAATCCATCTCCTCCGAATCCATCTCCTTCGGCTCCATTGCTTCGAGTCCATCTCCTTCGAATCCATTGCTTCGAACCCATCTCCTTCGTGAACGCTTTCCTTGCATTGGTTCTCAAATGATTGGTATGAACCACTCAGCTAGAATCCAAACACTTCCCTTTCGTATCGATCCAATACTGAGCGATACGAAGAACATCCTGTTGAGTCAAAGCTTCTATGAAGATTTTGATTGCTGACAACAATATAAAGGCAATCGACAAATCAAGACCTACATATGGTACTCTAGATTATAGGTTGATTATTTGATGTTGTAATAGTGATAAACTTGTTAAAATCTATCCTCAAATAATCATGTATTTCAAATATAGTCGATATATATACATTTAAACATCATTGCACATTCACTGTGAAAATTTACACAGACCGGTCGACCGGTTGAAAATGGGGCGGTCGACCGTTTCTGGTAAAGTTGCACAGTAAACATGCACACATGCACATGACGACTATATATTTAAAATCCTGTCTACCGGTCATTTTTTGACCCGTCGACCGTTTTTAAACAGAAAGCAAGTTTTCCAAAAGACACTTCTCTTCTCCAAAAGTTGCATCTCCTACCTTTCACCAATAATCACAACTCTTAATGGCAACTGTTTCACCAAGAGTTACAACTATTTCTTCTTATATATACTCATCTAAATCGTTGATTCAAACACGAATTTATATGATTATTATATGCTTTCTCTGATCTTACTTTCTAACATTCTTGCATTCTAAAAGCACTCATTTAATTAATAGCCTATTGAATCATTGAAACTATTTTATACCTTTTGATTCAATAAGCAATATACCTTCTTTAATCTTCACAAAACATCAGTCATATACTTTGAGGATAAGATTATAGGAAGGGTGTACTACTAGTGACAAATCCGTGTTTTGAAGAACACAAGTTGTCAACAACAATTGTATTTGTTTGTGTTGAAGTCCTCGTGTTGTAAGAGGCAAGTGTTGAAGTCCTCAGTGTGTTAGAGGCGTGAAATCCCGTTCGGCTGTTCGGGTATTGTAAACCTGTTCCTCCGGGTGAAGCGAGGTAGTTATTAGTGAAAATCCAGATAGGAATCTGGGACTGGACGTAGGACGGTGCTCCGAACTAGTATAAAAATCTCTGGTGTGATTTTTTCTATTTTTATTTTTTTGCTTTGCTACTATCATCTATTTTCCGCATTTATATTATAGTCCATATTACACGATCCGTGTGTACTATATTAATACGTGCATTAGTATACTCACACACACTTTCATTTGGTATCAGAGCGAGGTTATCATATAACCGTAACACAGTTATTTGATATATTCTTGTAATATGGCAAATAACGCAAGTACTAGCACTCAAAACACCACTTACACGGAAGGTCAATCGACACAAAGACCTCCATTTTTCAATGGTCTTAACTATAGTTATTAGGCAACACGTATGTCATTTTTTATGCAATCAAGTAGCTATGATGCTTGGAATGCTACTCAAAGAGAAATAGTGAATCCAACAACTGATTATTCAGAATGGACTGCTGCTGAGAAAATGGCAGCAGCCGTAAATGCAAGAGCAATAAATATGTTGTTCAGTGCATTAGACCAAAATGAATATAACCGTGTTAGCATCTGTACTACTGCATATCAAATTTGGCAAACGCTAAAAATCACTCATGAAGGTACTAACAAGGTTAAACAAGCCAAAATAGCAATGCTGAAAAGTCAATTTCAAAATTTCAAAATGAAACCAAATGAGACAATCAATGAAATGTATTCACGGTTTCAAACTATTCACCATGCACTTATTGGCTTAGGACAAAAATATTCCGATTTTGATGTTGTTTCAACAGTCCTACATTCTCTGACTAGTGAATGGGAAGGAAAAGTATTGGCAATTGAAGAAGCTAATGACCTTTCCGTCATGAAGCCAGATGAATTGATAGGAAATTTAATGTCATATGAAGCAAATGTGCAGGCTAGAAAAGAACAGAAAGAAGAAAAGAAAAATGTAGCATTTCATGTTGAGAAAGATGAAAATGAATCGGATTCTGAAGACGAAGATTTGGCATTCATTGCAAAAGGATTCAAAAAATTCCTAAAATATCGAAAAGCCAGTCGCTACAATAAAAGGAAACCTGGATCAAATAAACCATCTTCATCTGCTATAGAATGTTTCAACTGCCATAAAAAGGGACACATGCAGAAGGATTGTCCAGAACAAAAGAAGAAGTCAGAAAATGACAAATTCAAATATAAGAAGGACAAATCAAAGAAACGAGCCTTCTCAGTAACATGGGATGACTCAGAGTCATCTTCATCAGAAAGTGAAAGTGATTCGGAGAATGAACAAGCTAATGTTTGTTTTATGGCAACAGAAGATGAGGTACAAATTCCTACATTTGATGAATTACTTGATATTAATGCTGAATTGATAGTCAAATATAAAGACATAAAACGTCAATTAAAAGTAGTCAAAGCAGATTTAAGTAGAGCAGAGTTTGAACGAGATATGTTAAAAGATGAGAAGAAAATATTAGAAGAAGAACTTGGAAATATTCAAGAATCATCATCTAATGTTGACTCTCAAATATCTCTTTTGAATCATGAAATAGAAGCTCAAAAAGAGAAAAATAATGCTCTCACTACTGAAAATCATGAACTTAAAGCAAAAGTTAAAATTCTAGACCTAGAAAAAGCTAGTTTACAAACAAAGTTTGATGACATTACTCAAAATGTTTCTAACTTTAACAAAGGTCGAGAAAATTTGACTAAAATCATTGAAAGTTCACAATCTATTTCAGATAAACAAGGTTTGGGATATAACAAACATGAAACTAAGAAACATCTTAGAAATAAAAGGAAGAAAAAAGTACAAAAAACTGAAGCTAAGAAAAATTTTAGTTTATTATATTTCAAACCAAAACCAGTTGTGAAATTTCAAAAGAGAAATGTTAAGACTATCAAAATATGGGTTCCTAAAACAAATAATAATTTGATTAGGAACAAATACATTCAGCATTTCATGAATACTGTACATTTTAATAACAATTATATATATAAAGGGGATACCGGACCCAAATGGGTTTGGACTCCTAAGACCTAACTCTTAGGACCCTATAAAAAGTGGGTACCATGAACTTAATTCTATTTTTTGCAGGTCCCACTGAAGAAAAGAGGAAAGTGGATATTGGACAGTGGTTGCTCAAAACATATGACGGGAGACAAAAGCTTATTAACAAATATTAAATACTCAGATGGTGGCTCAGTCACTTTTGGAGACAATTCAAAAGGTTATATCATCGGCAAAGGCGATGTGAGCAATTGCGGTACATCTAACTTACCTCTTATTACTAATGTCATGCTAGTTAGAAATTTAAAACACAATTTACTTAGTATTAGTCAGTTATGTGACAAGGGTTTTATAATTTCCTTTTCAAATAATAAGTGTAGTATTTTAGATAAAGACCATAATTTAGTTTTTGAAGGCTATAGAGACAGAAATATATATATTCTAAATATGAATATTAATCATAATTCAGATATGTGTCTTGTGGCTAATGGCAATGATCCATGGCTATGGCACAAACGTTTCTGTCATATAAACTTCAGAAATATTGACAAGTTAGCTAAAAACAATCTAGTTAGAGGACTACCCAAAATGACTTTTAAAGTTAACAACATTTGTGATGCATGTCAATTAGGAAAATTGACCAAATCATCTTTTAAATCCAAGAAAGTTATATCAACATTACAACCACTTGAGTTACTGCACATGGATTTATTTGGACCTACTAGAGTTCAATCAATAAATCACAATCAATATGTGCTTGTAATTGTTGATGATTTCTCTCGTTATACATGGACAATTTTCTTAAAAAATAAAAGTGATACTTTCAATCATTTCAAATCCTTCGTCAAAAGAATTCAAAAATCAAAAGGGATTAAAGTTAAAAATATAAGAAGTGATCATGGCGGAGAGTTTGAAAATAATGAATTTGAACATTTTTGTACAAAGAAAGGTATATATCATAATTTTTCGTTTCCCAGAACTCCACAACAGAACGGAGTAGTAGAACGAAAGAACCGAACTTTACAAGAATGTGCAAGAACATTATTGAATGGAACTACCTTACCAAAACATTTCTGGGCAGAAGCTGTCGCAACCGCCTGTTATGTTTTAAATCGTGTGTCCATAAGACCTCTTACCAAGAACACTCCTTATGAATTGTTTAACAAAAGAAAGCCCAAAATCTCATACTTCAAAGTTTTTGGTTCTAAGTGCTTTATTTTAAATACGAAAGACCAGCTTGGAAAATTCGATCCAAAAGCCGATGAAGGAATATTTGTCGGTTATTCGGAACGAAGTAAGGCCTATCGGATATTTAATAAACGAACCAAAACTATTGAAGAATCACTTCATGTATCTTTTGATGAAATCTATCAGCATCCTCACACAATATCAGATGATGACGAATCAATAGTCATTAATAATCCAATCATCTCAAATACTGATTCTGACTCAGAAGTAATTATTGAGAATGCTCCTCAAATATGTGAATTACAAACACCACCAAGAATATTAAGAGACCATCTGGCCCAAAATATAATAGGTGAAATAACATCACATGTCAGACCAAGGAGCCAACTCAATCAAATGGGTCATGTCGCTTTTCTCTCAAATATCGAACCCAAGAATCCAAAAGAAGCTGCTACAGATGATTACTGGATCATTGCCATGCAGGAAGAACTAAATCAGTTTGAGCGCAATGACGTTTGGGAACTTGTTCCAAGACCAACTGATCAGTCAGTAATTGGTACTAAATGGGTCTATAAAAATAAGGCCGACGAACAAGGAAATATCACCAAAAATAAAGCAAGATTAGTAGCACAAGGATACAATCAAGAAGAAGGTATCGATTATGAAGAAACTTTTGCACCAGTTGCTCGACTAGAAGCTATTAGAATTCTATTATCTTTTGCTTGTCATCATAATTTCAAACTTTATCAGATGGATGTCAAAAGTGCTTTTCTCAATGGATTTATCAAAGAGAATGTCTATGTCGAACAACCTCCGTTGTTCGTACATGAAAAATATCCTGACCCTGTGTTCAAACTTAAGAAAGCTCTGTATGGTTTAAAACAAGCACCTCTTGCTAGGTATGAACGATTACGTAGCTATCTTATTAATTCAGGTTTTGAAATAGGCAAAGTCGATCAAACTTTGTTTATTAAACATTCTCGAAAAGATATTCTGGTTATCCAAATATATGTAGACGATATAATCTTTGGTTCAACAAACGATAAACTCTGCAAGGAATTTGCAAGTATTATGACCAAAGAATTTGAAATGTCTCATATGGGAGAACTATCTTATTTTCTTGGACTTCAAATCAAACAACTTTCAAACGGTATTTTTATCAATCAAGAAAAATACTGTGAAAATCTTATCAAACGCTTCGGATTACAAAATACATTTGGTAAACCAACTCCTATGAGTACAACTACACATCTTGAAAAAGATGAAAGTAGTAAGAATGTTGACCAGAAATTATATCGAAGCTGATTGGTTCTCTTCTTTATCTTACAGCTAGTCGTCCAGATATATTAATGAGTGTTTGTTTATGTGCTCGTTTTCAAGCCGATCCAAAGGAATCACATTTACGAGCAGTGAAACGTATAATTCGTTATCTTAATAATACCAAAGATTTTGGTCTTTTCTATCCAAAAGAATGTCCATTTGAATTAGTATCATATAGTGATGCTGATTTTGGTGGCTCACGAACGGATAGAAAAAGTACAAGTGGTACGTGCCATTTTATTGGAAAATCACTTGTCTCTTGGTTTAGTAAGAAACAGAATTGTGTTTCACTATCAACATGTGCAGCTGAATATATATCAGCGGCTCTTGCTTGTACTCAAGTACTATATATGCAACAAACACTTCAAGATTTTGATATTCATTTATCAAATTCTATTATATATTGTGATAACACAAGTGCTATAAATCTTTCTAAAAATCCAGTGAATCACTCTCGAACTAAACACATTGATATCCGTCATCATTTTCTTCGAGATAATATTGAAAAAAGAAATATATGTCTTGAATATATCCATACTGACAATCAATTAGCAGACATTTTTACTAAGCCGCTGCTCGAATCTAATTTTATTAGATTACGAAGAGAGCTTGGTTTAATTTCAAGAAAAAATCTTGACTAAGCAATTACTAATGTACACTTTCTCTTTTGGTTATTCTCTTTAATTATAATTTTTTTGTTTAAACTAAACTAATGTCTTTTCTCCTAGTAACCGTATCTTTTACTTAACCTATTTTTTATATTAAATATTAGCCATTGCTTTATTTAAATGGTTAAATTTTATTTACTCATTTTATAAATTCAGTTTTAAAAACAAAGCTATTTTTAGAATAAAAATAAAATTTCTGCTTATATTTTCGTGGTTAAAAGTTATCATTAACTCACATCCATAAGATTATATATAAGAAACTTATATATAAGCTTGCAAATTTTTTATACTTTGATCATCTTTAATTCTTATCTATCCATAATAATTTATTCAACTTACACTATGGCTCATATTTGTGACAAATGTGCGCAAGAATCTCACATTTCTATTACAAGCTCTGAGTCGGACGAATATTATTCTCCTACTACTCCAAAACAAAAATCAAGCTGTCATCATCAATGCTCCTGTATGTCTGATAAAACTCCAAATTCAAAACGAGTTAAAAGGACACTATTCTATTCTCCTCGAACCAAAGCTCAAATTGAAGAGATACACCACTACCAAAAACATCAAATCGACCTTCAGAGACAATTGCATTATGGACAAAACCAACTGTATCATGAACAACAACGTACGTCGGCGCGATTATCCGTCTTAGAAAGAATGGCATCGTTCTTCTGCGGATCAAACAAGCACGATGTTCATGAACCAATGCCATCCAGGCCATCGACTTCAACGACTCCAAACTCTTGGGATAGAAATTATAACGAGAATGAAGGAGCTCGAAATAAGTGGAGTCCAAGGGCTAAACCTATTGAAGACAACAAAAATTCTAATGACAACTCTCCTTCTCATTAGAATTTCATAATGTATATTGTTTTGTTTTCATATATATTTCTTGTAATATCATATATTCTGTAATAATAATATAATATAAAATATATGCAATCGATTTTTTTTCAAAATTTTTTGCAAAATCAAGCAGTTTTCAACACAGAGCAAAACCGGTCGACCACCGGAAATATGACCGGTCGACCAAAAATGCTCTCGGGTTGAAAACAGTCGACCGGTCATATATAGGCGGTCGACCGGTCGCATGCATTTACAGTTTCTTTACAGTTCACGTATATATTTTATACCCCACACTCATTTCTTTCTACTTCCTACTGAAAGCTTTCCCAATTCCCAAACCCTAGTTCATATTTCTCAAGCTCCAAAACTCTCAAATCCTCATCAATGGCTCCACCACAAAAGAAATCAAAGAAAAGAGCATCTTCAGAATCTTCATCTCTAACTCTCTCTGCCAGAAAGTGGCTTGAAACTCCAGTTGCCGTAACTCGATGGAATCAAATGACAAATTATAAGTTCCATCCGGGCTCATTCATCAAATTCGAAGACTTCACTTCATACGGTATTCGTCGTTTAGCAAACAATTCCAATATTTCTCCTCTAATAGATTTTTCAGATAATAGCGTAGAAATTAATCACTTAATGATTAAATTATTCTACGCAAATATGAATTTAGAAGAATATACACCGGATAATCCAAATGGAGTTATTTGGTCGGTAGTTTGCGGCAAACGAATTTATCTTACTCATGATAGAATAGCTTCTATTCTTGGAATACCAAATCAAGGTGAAGAATTTTCATCGACATTTTGTGAAGTATTCACCCGAAATAGCACTAGCCATAAGTTTATAGAAGATAATAGTGACGGCACCAAATCGATTGGGCTACGACCGACAGCAAGGCTATTACATCGTGTCTTGATGCACTCTCTATTTCCTCGATTAGGAAATTATGATGCCGTCTACAAGGAAAATTTCAAGGCTCTTTATGCTATATACGGGGAAATCGAAATCAACTGGGCTCACATGATTTTCGATGAAATTTTAAAAGTGAATAACTCCACTCGACCTCATTTCTTCTATAATGAGTATATTATGCGCATATTGCTAGCATGTGGAGTAACAGCCCCTGATTCAGCAACATCTACACCAAAATGCATTGACTCCACTACCATCAAGCGCATGAAACTTCCTCCTCCCTATGTTCAGATTATGCCATTCGAACAATGGCAACAACGAGGTACACAAGCACAACGAGCTCCATCTTCCCGACCTCGTTCCGGAGAAGTTAGGTTGTTGAAATCTAAGTCGTCTACAAGAGAATCTCTTGAAACCATCGCTCGTAATCAATTCTTACTTGAAGCGAGACTCAAACGTATGGATTCAAAAATTGACAAACGATTCAACAAGGTCAAGTCTTTCTTCAGTGCTATATGGGATGCTATATCATGTAGCACATCTGTCTCTACCCAACATCAAGACCCCGGAAAGCGTCCGGCTCCTCCCACTTTCACTTGGTCAACATCCGAGGAATCTGCCGGTACAAGCGGACAAGGTCATGGAGAGACGTCTAGAGGTGATGACGATGACGATGATGACGATGACGATGATGACGACGATGATGATGAAGATGATGAGGAGGAGATTCAGTCGGACTAAAGCTAGTTTGTTTATTTTTTTTAAGTTCTTTAAAAACATCTGTGACACTTGTACTAATTAGTGTCCATCTTATTGAACTATGGCATGTATGGTAGTTTTCAAAACATCTTATGTTTAAATATGTATTATGCATTGTTCTTTTTTGGTTCATATTCTCTTTTGTTTACTCCTTTTTGTCGATGACAAAGGGGGAGAAAGGTGCTAATAATTGTTTGCAGGGAGAAAGGTGCTAATAATTGTCTGCAGGAAATCACATATTCAGGGGGAGATTCAATACTTTAGCTATATATTGTCATCAATCAAAAAGGGGGAGAATGTTGAGTCAAAGCTTCTATGAAGATTTTGATTGCTGACAACAATATAAAGGCAATCGACAAATCAAGACCTACATATGGTACTCTAGATTATAGGTTGATTATTTGATGTTGTAATAGTGATAAACTTGTTAAAATCTATCCTCAAATAATCATGCATTTCAAATATAGTCGATATATATACATTTAAACATCATTGCACATTCACTGTGAAAATTTATACAGACCGGTCGACCGGTTGAAAATGGGGCGGTCGACCGTTTCTGGTAAAGTTGCACAGTAAACATGCACACATGCACATAACGACTATATATTTAAAATCCTGTCTACCGGTCATTTTTTGACCTGTCGACCGTTTTTAAACAGAAAGCAAGTTTTCCAAAAGACACTTCTCTTCTCCAAAAGTTGCATCTCCTACCTTTCACCAATAATCACAACTCTTAATGGCAACTGTTTCACCAAGAGTTACAACTATTTCTTCTTATATATACTCATCTAAATCGTTGATTCAAACACGAATTTATATGATTATTATATGCTTTCTCTGATCTTACTTTCTAACATTCTTGCATTCTAAAAGCACTCATTTAATTAATAGCTTATTGAATCATTGAAACTATTTTATACCTTTTGATTCAATAAGCAATATACCTTCTTTAATCTTCACAAAACATCAGTCATATACTTTGAGGATAAGATTATAGGAAGGGTGTACTACTAGTGACAAATCCGTGTTTTGAAGAACACAAGTTGTCAACAACAATTGTATTTGTTTGTGTTGAAGTCCTCGTGTTGTAAGAGGCAAGTGTTGAAGTCCTCAGTGTGTTAGAGGCGTGAAATCCCGTTCGGCTGTTCGGGTATTGTAAACCTGTTCCTCCGGGTGAAGCGAGGTAGTTATTAGTGAAAATCCAGATAGGAATCTGGGACTGGACGTAGGACGGTGCTCCGAACCAGTATAAAAATCTCTGGTGTGATTTTTTCTATTTTTATTTTTTTGCTTTGCTACTATCATCTATTTTCCGCATTTATATTATAGTCCATATTACACGATCCGTGTGTACTATATTAATACGTGCATTAGTATACTCACCCACACTTTCACATCCGTGCATCCATTCCGTCGCATTACATCGAGGCGAAGTACATCGATTCGAAGCCATTCCAACCTGATTGATATGAAGGGAATCGATTCGAAGAACCTCCACATTTCTTTCGGATCGATACGAAGCAGCCGAGTCTCGTCCATGCCAATCGATACGAAGTGTATCGATTCGAAGTCCTTCACCCTGCTTCGCCTTTGACCGATACGAACGCTATCGAGTCGAACCAATACCAAACGTGAACTTCTTAGAGCCAAATCCATACCAATCGATACGAAGTGTATCGATTCGAACCTTGCATGCCTTCGATCGATTCGAACCTGATGGGTTCGAAATGAACACCTTGATGGGTTCGAACAGCCATGCCCTTCCTACCTTGCATCGATCATATCTCCTTCATATGAACTCCAATTATCCTGAAATTTGAAACATAGCCTTTCCTAATCCTTATCATCATCTCCAATTAATTTCGTCCTGATCGGAGTTCAGCCAAATTTTGACGACCATGATTCCAACTGATCTCCAATCCTGATATCCATTATTCCTCGTCCATTTGTTTATATCCCGGTTTTGACCAAAAATGGGATAACAGAACAGTACCATGGTGCACCACTCTCCAGCGATGGTAAATCGAAGACGAGCCACGGTAATCGCGTTTTACCGTAAAAATCCGGTGTCGAAAAAACGAAGGGTATAAAACTTACGAGACCCGATTCGGGTTGTCCTTTTCGGGCATTAATCTATCCATTGACGGCTGAAAGCGGTCAAAGCCGTAGAACTCACCGTGGCCTTCGTTTTGACAGGTTGTGGCTCCCGTAACTCCAAACGAGCCAGAAGTTATGGCCGTCCGAATAATCGATATCTACAGGGTGCAACATCCGCGGTGCAAGGTGCAACATCCGTCCGAAATGGAGAAACAGTGGCGTACGACTTTTAGAAATGCGTGCATGGATTTGAAATGGAACAGTACCACGGTGCACCACTCTCCAGCGATGGTAAATTAAAGACAAGGCACGGTAATCTTGTTTTACCGTAAAAATCCGGTGTCGAAAAAACGAAGGGTAAAAAACTTACGAGACCCGATTGAGATTCGGGTTGTCCTTTTTGGGCGTTAATCTATCCGTTGATGGCTGAAAGTGGTCAAAGCCGTAAAACTCACCGTGGCCTTCGTTTTGACAGGTTATGGCTCCCGTAACTCTTAACGAGCCAGAAGTTATGGCCGTCCGAATAATCGATATCTACAGGGTGCAACATCCGCGGTGCAAGGTGGAACATCCGTCTGAAATGGCGAAACAGTGGCGTACGACTTTTAGAAATGCGTGCATGGATTTGAAACGGAACAGTACCATGGTGCACCACTCTCCAGTGATGGTAAATCGAAGACGTGGCACGGTAATCCCATTTTACCGTAAAAATCCGGTGTCGAAAAAACGAAGGGTAAAAAACTTACGAGACCCAATTGAGATTCGGGTTGTCCTTTTCAGGCATTAATCTATCCATTGACGGCTGTAAGCTGTCAAAGCCATAAAACTCACCGTGGCCTTCGTTTTGACAGATTACGGCTCCCGTAACTCTAAACGAGCCAGAAGTTATGGCCGTCCGAATAATCGATATCTACAGGGTGCAACATCCGCGGTGCAAGGTGCAACATCCATCCGAAATGGCGAAACAGTGCCGTACCACTTTTAGAAATGCATGCGTGGATTTGAAACGGAATGGTACCATGGTGCACCACTCTCCAGCGATGGTAAATCGAAGGCGAGGCACAGTAATCCCGTTTTACCGTAAAAATCCGGTGTCGAAAAAACGAAGGGTAAAAATCTTACGAACCCCGATTGAGATTCGGGTTGTCCTTTTCGGGCATTAATCTATCCGTTGATGGCTGAAAGCGGTCAAATCCGTAGAACTCACCGTGGCCTTCGTTTTGGCAGGTTATGGCTCCCGTAACTCTAAACGAGCCAAAAGTTATGGCCGTCCGAATAATTGATATCTACAGGGTGCAACATCCGCGGTGCAAGGTGCTACATCCGTCCGAAATGGCGAAACAGTGTCGTATGACTTTTAGAAATGCGTGCATGGATTTGAAACGGAATAGTACCATGGTGCACCACTCTCCAACGATGGTAAATCGAAGACGAGGCACGGTAATCCCGTTTTACCGTAAAAATCCGGTGTCGAAAAAACGAAGGGTAAAAAACTTACGAGACCCGATTGAGATTCGGGTTGTCCTTTTTGGGCATTAATCTACCAGTTGACGGCTGAAAGCTTCAAAGCCGTAGAACTCACCGTGTCCTTCATTTTGACAGGTTATGGCTCCCGCAAATCTAAACGAGCCAGAAGTTATGGCCGTCCGACTAATCGATATCTACAGAGTGCAATATCCACGGTGCAAGGTGCAACATCCGTCCGAAATGGTGAAACAGTGTCGTACGACTTTTAGAAATGCATGCATGGATTTGAAACGGAACAGTACCATGGTGCACCACTCTCCAGCGATGGTAAATCGAAGACGAGGCACGGTAATCCTGTTTTACCGTTAAAATCCGGTGTCGAAAAAACGAAGGGTAAAAATCTTACGAGACCCGATTGAGATTCGGGTTGTCCCTTTCGGGCATTAATCTATCCGTTGACGGCTGAAAGAGGTCAAAGCCGTAGAACTCACCGTGGCCTTCGTTTTGATATGTTATGGCTCCCGTAACTCTAAACGAGCCAGAAGTTATGGCCGTCTGAATAATCGATATCTACAAGGTGCGACATCCGTCCGAAATGGCGAAACAGTGCCGTACGACTTTTAGAAATGCGTGCATGGATTTGAAATGGGACAGTACCATGGTGCACCACTCTCCAGCGATGGTAAATCGAAGACGAGCCACGGTAATCCCGTTTTACCGTTAAAATCCAGCGTCGAAAAAAGGAAGGGTAAAAAACTTACGCGACCCGATTGAGATTCGGGTTGTTCTTTTTGGGAATTATTCTATCCGTTGACGGCTGAAAGCTGTCAAAGCCATAAAACTCACCGTGGCCTTCGTTTTGACAGGTTATAGCTCCCGTAACTCTAAACGAGCCAGAAGTTATGACCGTCCGAGTAATCGATATCTACAGGGTGCAACATCCACGGTGCAAGGTGCAACATCTGTCCGAAATGGCGAAACAGTGCCGTATGACTTTTAGAAATGCATGCATGGATTTGAAACGGAACAGTACTATGGTGCACCACTCTCCAGCGATGGTAAATCGAAGACGAGGCACGGTAATCCCGTTTTACTGTAAAAATCCGGTGTCGAAAAAAAGAAGGGTAAAAAACTTACGAGACCCAATTGAGATTCGGGTTGTCCATTTTGGGAATTAATCTATCCGCTGGCAGCTGAAAGCGGTTAAAGCCGTAGAACACATCGTGGCCTTCGTTTTGACAGGTTAATGCTCTCGTAACTCTAAACGAGCCAGAAGTTATGGCCATCCGAATAATCGATATCTATAGGGTGCAACATCCGCTGTGCAAGGTGCAACATCCGTCCGAAATGGCGAAACAGTGCCGTACGACTTTTAGAATTGCATGCATGGATTTGAAACGGAATGGTACCATGGTGCACCACTCTCCAGCGATGGTAAATCGAAGGCGAGGCACGGTAATCCCGTTTTACCGTAAAAATCCGGTGTCGAAAAAACGAAGGGTACAAAACTTACGAGACCCGATTGAGATTCGGGTTGTCCTTTTCGGGCATTAATCTATCCGTTGACGGCTGAAAGCTGTCAAAGCCGTAGAACTCACCGTGGCCTTCGTTTTGACAGGTTATGGCTCCTATAACTCTAAACGAGACAGAAGTTATGGCCGTCCGAATAATCGATATCTACAGGGTGCAACATCCGCGGTGCAAGGTGCAACATCCGTCCGAAATGTCGGAACTGTGCCGTACGACTTTTAGAAATGCGCGCATGGATTTGAAATGGAATAGTACCATGGTGCACCACTCTCCAGCAATAGTAAATCGAAGACGAGCCACGGTAATCCCGTTTCACCGTTAAAATCCGGTGTCGAAAAAACGAAGGGTAAAAAACTTACGAGACCTGATTGAAATTCGGGTTGTCCTTTTTGGGCATTAGTCTATCCGTTGACGACTGTAAGCGGTCAAAGCCGTAGAACTCACCGTGGCCTTCCTTTTGACAGGTTATGGCTCCCGTAACTATAAACGAGCCAGAAGTTATGACCGTCCGAATAATCAATATCTACAGGGTGCAACATCCGCGGTGCAAGGTGCAACATCCGACCGAAATGGCGAAACAGTGCCGTACGACTTTTGGAAATGCGTGCATAGATTTGAAACCGAACAGTACCATGGTGCACCACTCTCCAGCGATGGCAAATCGAAGACGAGGCACGGTAATCCCGTTTTACCGTAAAAATCCGTTGTCGAAAAAAACGAAGGGTAAAAAACTTACGAGACTCGATTGAGATTCGAGTTGTCCTTTTTGGGCATCAATCTATCCGTTGACGGCTGAAAGCGGCCAAAGCCGTAGAACTCACCGTGGGCTTCATTTTGACAGGTTATGGCTCCCGTAACTCTAAACTAGCCAGAAGTTATGGCCGTCCGAATAATCGATATCTACTGGGTGCAACATCCGCGGTGCAAGGCGCAACATCCGTCCGAAAGGGCGAAAATTTGCCGTACAACTTTTAGAAATGCGTGCATGGATTTGAAATCGATCAATACCATGGTGCACCACTCTCCAGCGATGGTAAATCGAAGACGAGCCATGGTAATCCCGTTTTACCATAAAAATCCGGTGTCGAAAAAACGAAGGGTAAAAACCTTACGAGACCCGATTGAGATTCGGGTTGTCCTTTTCGGGCATTAATCTATCCGTTAACGGCAAAAAGCTGTCAAAGCCGTAGAACTCACCGTGGCCTACATTTTGACAGGTTATGGCTCCTTTAACTCTAAACGAGCCGAAGTTATGGCCGTCCGAACAATCGATATCTACAGGGTGCAACATCCGCGGTGCAAGGTGTGACATCCGTCCGAAATGGCAAAACTATGCCGTACGACTTTTAGAAATGCGTGCACGGATTTGAAATGGAACAGTACCATGGTGCACTACTCTCCAGCGATGGTAAATCGAAGACGAGCCACGGTAATCCCGTTTTACCGTTAAAATCCGGTGTCGAAAAAACGAAGGGTAAAAAACTTACGAGACCCGATTGAGATTCGGGTTGTCCTTTTAGGGCATTAATCTATCCGTTGACGGGTGAAAGCGGTCAAAGCCGTAGAACTCACCATGGCCTTCGTTTTGACAGGTTATGGCTCCCGTAACTCTAAACGAGCCAGAAGTTATGGCCGTCCGAATAATCGATATCTACAGGGTGCAACATCCGCGGTGCAAGGTGCAACATCCGTCCGAAATGGCGAAACAGTGTCGTACGACTATTAGAAATGCGTGCATGGATTTGAAACGGAACTGTACCATGGTGCATCACTCTCCAGCGATGGTAAATCGAGGACGAGGCACGATAATCCCGTTTTACCGTAAAAATCCGGTGTCGAAAAAACGAAGGGTAAAAAACTTACGAGACCCGATTGAGATTTGGGTTGTCCTTTTAGGGAATTAATCTATCCATTGACGGCTGAAAGCTGTAAAAGCCATATAACTCACCGTGGCCTTCGTTTCGACAGGTTAGGGCTCCCGTAACTCTAAGCGAGCCAGAAGTTATGGCCGTCCGAATAATCGATATCTACAGGGTGCAACTTCCGCGGTGCAAGGTGCAAATCCGTTCGAAATTGCGAAACAGTGCCGTACGACTTTTAGAAATGCGTGCATGGATTTGAAACGGAACAGTACCATGGTACACCACTCTCCAGCCATGGTAATTCGAAGACGAGGCACGGTAATCCCATTTTACTGTAAAAATCCGGTGTCGAAAAAACGAAGGGTAAAAAACTTACGAGACCCGATTAAGATTCGGGTTGTCATTTTTGGGCATTAATCTATCCGTTGATGGCTGAAAGTTGTCAAGGCGGTAGAACTCACCGTGGCCTTCGTTTTGACAGTTGTGGCTCCCGTGAGTCTAAACGAGCCAGAAGTTATGGCCGTCCGAATAATCGATATCTACAGGGTGCAACACCCGCGGTGCAAGGTGCAACATCCGTCCGAAATGGCGAAACAGTGCCGTACGACTTTTAGAAACGCATGCATGGATTTGAAACGGAACAGTACCATAGTGCATGACTATCCAGCGATGGTAAATCGAAGACGAGCCACGGTAATCTTGTTTTACCGTAAAAATCCGGGGACGAAAAAACGAAGGGTACAAAGCTTACGAGACCCGATTGAGATTCGAGCTGTCCTTTTCGGGCACTAATCTATCTTTTGACGGCAGAAAGCTGTCAAAGCCGTAGAACTCACCATGGCCTTTGTTTTAACAGGTTATGCCTCCCGTAACTCCAAACGAGCCAGAATTTATTGCCGTCCGAAAAATCGATATCTACAGGGTGCAACATCCGCGGTGCAAGGTGCAACATCCGTCCGAAATGGCGAAACTGTGCCGTACGACTTTTAGAAATGCATGCATGGATTTGAAATGGAACAGTACCATGGTGCACCACTCTCCAGCGATGGTAAATCGAAGACGAGGCACGGTAATCCCGGTATACCGTAAAAATCCGGTGTCGAAAAAACGAAGGGTAAAAAACTTACGAGACCCGATTGAGATTCGGGTTGTCCTTTTTGGGCATTAATCTATCCGTTGACGGCTGAAAGCGGTCAAAGACGTAGAACTCACTGTGGCCTTCGTTTTGACAGGTTATGGCTCCCGTAACTCTAAACGAGCCAGAAGTTATGGCCGTCCGAATAATTGATATCTACCGGGTGCAACATCCAAGGTGCAGGGTGCAACATCCGTCCGAAATGGCGAAACAGTGTCGTACGACTTTTAGAAACGCATGCATGGATTTGAAACGGTACAGTACGATGGTGCACCACTCTCCAGCGATGGTAAATCGAAGACGAGCCACGGTAATCCCGTTTTAACGTAAAAATCCGGTGTCGAAAAAACGAAGGGTAAAAAACTTACGAGACCCGATTGAGATTCGGGTTGTACTTTTCGGGCATTAATCTATCCGTTGACTGCTGAAAGCTGTCAAAGCCGTACAACTCACCGTGGCCTTCGTTTTGGCAGGTCATGGCTCCCGTAACTCTAAACGACCCAAAAGTTATGGCCGTCTGAATAATCGATATCTACAGGGTGCAACATCCGCGGTGCAAGGTGCAACATCCGTCCGAAATGGCGAAACTGTGTTGTTCGACTTTTAGAAATGCGTGCATGGAGTTGAAATGGAACCGTGCCATGGTGCACCACTATCCAGCGATGGTAAATCGAAGACGAGCCACGGTAATCCCGTTTTACCGTTAAAATCCGTTGTCGAAAAAACGAAGGGTAAAAAACTTACGAGACCCAATTGAGATTCGGGTTGTCCATTTTGGGCATTAATCTATCCGTTGACGGCTTAAAGCTGTCAAAGCCGTAGAACTCACCGTGGCCTTCGTTTTTACAGGGTATTGCTCCCGTAACTCTAAACGAGCCAGAAGTTATGACCGTCCGAATAATCGATATCTACAGGGTGCAACATCCGCGGTGCAAGGTGCAACATCCGTCCGAAATGGCGAAACAGTGCCGTACGACCTTTAGAAATGCGTGCATGGATTTGAAATGGAACAATACCATGATCCACCACTCTTCAGCGATGGGAAGTCGATGACGGGCCACGGTAATCCCGTTTTACCGTAAAAATCCACGTGTCGAAAAAACGAAGGGTAAAAAACTTACGAGACCCGATTGAGATTCGAGATGTCCTTTTCGGGCATTGATCTGTCCGTTGACGGCTGAAAGCGGTCAAAGATGTAGAACTCACCGTGGCCTTCGTTTGGACAGGTTATGGCTCCCGTAACTCTAAACGAGCCAGAAGTTATGGTCGTCCGAATAATCGATATCTACAGGGTGCAACATCCACGGTGCAGGGTGCAACATCCGTCCGAAATGGCGAAACAGTGCCGTACGACTTTTGGAAATGCATGCATGGATTTGAAATGGAACAGTACCATGGTGCACCACTCTCCAGCGATGGTAAATCGAAGACGAGCCACGGTAATCCCGTTTTACCGTAAAAATCCGGTGTTGAAAAAACGAAGGGCAAAAAACTTACGAGACCCGATTGAGATTCGGGTTGTCCTTTTCGAGCATTAATCTATCCGTTGACGGCTGAAAGCTGTCAAAGCCGTAGAACTCACCTCGGCCTTCGTTTTGGCAGTTGATGGCTCCCGTAACTCTAAACGACCCAGAAGTTATGGTCGTCAGAATAATCGATATCTACAGGGTGCAACATCCACGGTGCAGGGTGCAACATCCGTCCGAAATGGCGAAACCGTGCCATACGACTTTTAGAAATGCATGCAAGGATTTTAAACGGAACAGTACCATGGTGCACCACTCTCCAGCGATGGTAAATCGGAGGCGAGCCACGGTAATCCCGTTTTACCGTAAAAATCCGGTGTCGAAAAAACGAAGGGTAAAAAACTTACGAGACCCGATTGAGATTCGGGTTGTCCTTTTCGGGCATTAATCTATCTGTTGACGGATGAAAGCTGTCAAAGCCGTAGAACTCAGCGTGGCCTTAGTTTTGACAGGTTATGGCTCCTGTAACACTAAACGGGCCAAAGTTATGCCCGTCCGAATAATCGATATCTACAGGGTGCAACATCCGCGGTGCAAGGTGCAACATCCGTCCGAAATGGCGAAACTGTGTCGTACGAATTTTAGTAATGCGTGCATGGATTTGAAATGGAACAGTACCATGGTGCACCATTCTCCAGCGATGGTAAATCGAAGACGAGCCACGGTAATCCCGTTTAATCGTTAAAATCCGGTGTCGAAAAAACGAAGGGTAAAAAACTTACGAGACCCGATTGAGATTCGGATTGTCCTTTTAGGGCATTAATCTATCTTTTGACGGCTGAAAGCGGTCAAAGCCGTAGAACTTACCGTGGCCTTCGTTTTGACAGGTTATGGCTCCCTTAACTCTAAACGAGCCAGAAGTTATGGCCGTCCGAATAATCGATATCTATAGGATGCAACAACCGCGGTGCAAGGTGCAACATCCGTCCGAAATGGCGAAACAGTGTCGTACGACTTTTAGAAATGCGTGCATGGATTTGAAACAGAACTATACCATGATGCACCACTCACCAGCGATGGTAAATCGAAGACGAGGCACGGTAATCCCGTTTTACCGTAAAAATCCGGTGTCGTAAAAACGAATTGTAAAAAACTTACGACACCCGATTGAGATTTGGGCTGTACTTTTAGGGAATTAATCTGTCCGTTGACGGCTGAAAGCTGTAAAAACCGTAGAACTCACCGTGGCCTTCGTTTTGACAGGTTAGGGCTCCCGTAACTCTAAACGAGCCAGAAGTTATGGCCGTCCAAATAATCGATATCTACAGGGTGCAACATCCGCGGTGCAAGGTGCAAATCCGTCCGAAATTGCAAAACATTGTCGTACGAATTTTAGAAATTCGTGCATGGATTTGAAACGGAATAGTGCCATGGTGCACCACTCTCCAGCGATGGTAATTCGAAGACGAGGCACGGTAATCCCGTTTTACCGTAAAAATCCGGTGTCGAAAAAACGAAGGGTAAAAAACTTACGAGACCCGGTTGAGATTCGGGTTGTCCTTTTCGGGCATTAATCTATCCGTTGACGGCTGAAAGCGGTCAAACACGTAGAACTCACCGTGGCCTTCGTTTCGACGGGTTATGGCTCCCGTTACTCTAAACGAGCCAGAAGTTATGGCCGTGCGAATAATCGATATCTACAGGGTGCAACATCCGCGGTGCAAGGTGCAACATCCGTCCGAAATGTCGAAACAGTGACGTACGACTTTTACAAATGCATGCATGGATTTGAAACGGAACAGTACCATGGTGCACCACTCTCCAGCGATGGTAAATTGAAGAAGAGCCACGGTAATCCCATTTTACTGTAAAAATCCGGTGTCGAAAAAACGAAGGGTAAAAAACTTACGAGACCCGATTGAGATTCGGGTTGTCCTTTTCGGGCACTAATCTATCTGTTGACGGCTGAAAGCGGTCCAAGACATAGAACTCACTGTGGCCTTCGTTTTGACAGGTTATGGCTCCCGTAACTCTAAACGAGCCAGAAGTTATGGCCGTTCGAATAATCGATATCTACAGGGTGCAACATCCGCGGTGCAGGGTGCAACATCCGTCCGAAATGGCGAAACAGTGCCGTACGAATTTAAAAATGCATGCATGGATTTGAAACGGAACAGTACCATGGTGCACCACTCTCCAGCGATGGTAAATCGAAGACGAGCCACGGTAATCCCGTTTTACCGTAAAAATCCGGTGTCGAAAAAACAAAGGGTAAAAAACTTACGAGACCCGATTGAGATTCGGGTTGTCCTTTTCGGGCATTAATCTATCCATTGACGGCTGAAAGATGTCAAAGCCGTAGAACTCACCGTGGCCTTCGTTTTGGCAGGTCATAGCTCCCGTAACTCTAAACGACCCAGAAGTTATGGCCGTCCGAATAATCGATATCTATAGGGTGCAACATCCGCGGTGAAAGGTGCAACATCCGTCCGAAATGGCGAAACTTTGTCGTACGAGTTTTAGAAATGCGTGCATGGAGTTGAAAAGGAACAGTACCATGGTGCATCACTCTCCAGCGATGGTAAATCGAAGATGAGCCACGGTAATCCCGTTTTACCATTAAAATCCGGTGTCGAAAAAACGAAGGGTAAAAAGCTTACGAGACCCAATTGAGATTCAGGTTGTCCTTTTTGGGCATTAATATATCCGTTGACGGCTTAAAGTTGTCAAAGCCGTAGAACTCACCGTGGCCTTCGTTTTGACAGGTTATGGCTCCCGTAACTCTAAACGAGCCAGAAGTTATGACCGTCCGAATAATCGATATCTACAGGGTGCAACATCCGCCGTGCAAGGTGCAACATCCGTCTGAAATAGCAAAACAGTGTCGTACGACTTTAAGAAATGCGTGCATGGATTTGAAACGGAACAGTACCATGGTGCACCACTCTCCAGCGGTGGTAAATCGAAGACGAGGCACGGTAATCCCGTTTTACCGTAAAAAACCGGTGTCGAAAAAACGAAGGGTAAAAAACTTACGAGACCCGGTTGAGATTCGGGTTGTCCTTTTCGGGCATTAATCTATCCGTTGACGGCTGAAAGCGGTCAAAGACGTAGAACTCACCATGGCCTTCCTTTCGACAGGTTATGGCTCCCGTAACTCTAAACGAGCCAGAAGTTATGGTCGTCCGAATAATCGATATCTACAGGGTGCAACATCCGCGGTGCAGGGTGCAACATCCGTCCGAAATGGAGAAACAGTGCCGTACGACTTTTACAAATGCATGCATGGATTTGAAACGGAACAGTACCATGGTGCACCACTCTCCAGCGATGGTAAATCGAAGACGAGCCACAGTAATCCCGTTTTACCGTAAAAATTCGGAGTCGAAAAGACGAAGGGCAAAAAACTTACGAGACCCGATTGAGATTCAGGTTGTCCTTTTCAGGCATTAATCTATCCGTTGACGGCTGAAAGCTGTCAAAGCCGTAGAACTCACCGTGGCCTTCATTTTGGCAGGTGATGGCTCCCGTAACTCTAAACGACCCAGAAGTTATGGTCGTCCGAATAATCGATATCTACAGGGTGCGACATCCGCGGTGCAAGGTGCAACATCCGTCCGATATGGCGAAACTGTGTCGTATGACTTTTAGAAATGCGTGCATTGAGTTGAAATGGAACAGTACCATGGTGGACCACTCTCCAGCGATGGTAAATCGAAGACGAGGCACGGTAATCCCGTTTTACCGTAAAAATCCGGTGTCGAAAAAACGAAGGGTAAAAAACTTACGAGACCCGATTGAGATTCGGGTTGTCCTTTTTGGGCATTAATCTATCCGTTGGCGGCCGAAAGCGGTCAATGCCGTAGAACACATTGTGGCCTTTGTTTTGACAGGTTATGGCTCCCGTAACTCTAAACGAGCCAGAAGTTATGGCCGTCCGAATAATCGATATCTACAGAGTGCAACATGCGCGGTGCAAGGTGCAACATCCGTCTGAAATGGCGAAACAGTGCCGTACGACATTTACAAATGCGTGCATCGATTTGAAACGGAACATTACCATGATGCACCACTCTCCAGCGATGGTAAATCGAAGACGAGCCACGGTAATTCCGTTTTACCGTAAAAATCCGGTGTCGAAAAAACGAAGGGTAAAAAACATACGAACCCAGATTGAGATTCGGGTTGTCCTTTTCGGGCATTAATCTATCCGTTGACGGCTGAAAGCTGTCAAAACTGTAGAACTCACCGTGGCCTTCGTTTTGACAGGTTATGAATCCCGTAAATCTAAACGAGCCAGAAGTTATGGCTGTCCGAATAATCGATATATACAGGGTGCAACATCCGCGGTGCAAGGTGCAACATCCATCCGAAATGGCGAAACAGTGCCGTACAACTTTTAGAAATGCGTGCGTGGATTTGAAACGGAACAGTACCATGGTGGACCACTCTCCAGCGATGGTAAATCGAAGACGAGCCACGGTAATCCCGTTTTACCGTAAAAATCCGGTGTCGAAAAAACGAAGGGTAAAAAACTTACGAACCTCGATTGAGATTCGGGCTGTCCTTTTCGGGCGTTAATCTATCCGTTGACGGCTGAAAGCTATCAAATCTGTAGAACACACCGTGGCCTTCGTTTTGACAGGTTATGGATCCCGTAAATCTAAACGAGCCAGAAGTTATGGCCGTCCGAATAATCGATATCTACAGGGTGCAACATCCGCGGTGCAAGGTGCAACATCCGTCCGAAATGGCGAAACAGTGTCGTACGACTTTTAGAAATGCGTACATGGATTTGAAACGGAACAGTACCATGGTGCACCACTCTCCAGCGATGGTAAATCGAAGACGAGGCACGGAAATCTCGTTTTACCGTAAAAATCCGGTGTCAAAAAAACGAAGGGTAAAAAACTTACGAGACCCAATTTAGATTCGGGTTGTCCTTTTTGGGCATTAATCTATCCGTTGACGGCTGAGAGTTGTCAAAGCTGTAGAGCTCATCGTGGCCTTCGTGTTGACATGTTATGGCTCCCGTAACTCTAAACGAGCCAGAAGTTATGGCCGTCCGAATAATCGATATGTACAGGGTGCAACATCCGCGGTGCAAGGTGCAACATCCGTCTGAAATGGCGAAACGGTGCCGTACGACTTTTAGAAATGCGTGCATGGATTTTAAATGGAACAGTACCATGGTGCCCCACTCTCCAGCGATGGTAAATCGAAGGCGAGGCACGGTAATTCCGTTTTACCGTAAAAATCCGGTGTCGAAAAAACGAAGGGTAAAAAACTTACGGGACCCGATTGAGATTCGGGTTGTCCTTTTTGGGCATTAATCTATCCGTTGACGGCTGAAAGCTGTCAAAGCCGTAGAACTCATTGTGGCCTTTGTTTTGACAGGTTATGGCTCACGTAACTCTAAACGAGCCAGAAGTTATGGCCGTCCAAATAACCGATATCTACAGGGTGCAACATCCGCGGTGCAAGGTGCAACATCCGTCCGAAATGGCGAAACAGTGTCGTACGACTTTTAGAAATGCGTGCATGGATTTGAAATGGAACAGTACCATGGTGCACGACTCTCCAGTGATGGTAAATCGAAGACGAGGCACGGTAATCCCGTTTTACCGTAAAAATCTGGTGTCGAAAAAACGAAGGGTAAAAAACTTACGAGACCCAATTGAGATTCGGGTTGTCCTTTTTGGGCATTAATCTATCCGTTGACGGCTGAAAGCTGTCAAAGCCGTAGAACTCATCGTGGCCTTCGTTTGGATAGGTTATGGATCCCGTAACTCTAAACGAGCCAGAAGTTATGGCCGTCCAAATAATCGATATCTACATGGTGCAACATCCGCGGTGCAAGGTGCAACATCCGTCCGAAATGGCAAAACAGTATCATACAACTTTTAGAAATGCGTGCATGGATTTGAAACGGAACAGTACCATGGTGCGCCACTCTCCAGCGATGGTAAATCGAAGACGAGGCACGGTAATCCCGTTTTACCGTAAAAATCCGGTGTCGAAAAAACGAAGGGTAAAAAACTTACGAGACCCGATTGAGATTCGGGTTGTCCTTTTTGGGCATTAATCTATCCGTTGACGGCTAAAAGCAGTCAAAGCCGTAGAACTCATCGTGGCCTTCGTTTTGGGAGGTTATGGCTCCCGTATCTCTAAACGAGCCAGAAGTTATGGTCGTCCGAACAATCTAGATCTACAGGGTGCAACATCCGTCTGTAATGGCGAAACAGTGCCGTACGACTTTTAAAAAAGCGTGCATGGATTTGAAACGGAACAGTACCATGGTGCACCAGTCTCCAGCGATGGTAAATTGAAGGCGAGGTACGGTAGTCCCGTTTTACCGTAAAAATCCGGTGTCGAAAAAACGAAGGGTAAAAAACGTACGAGACCCGATTGACATTCGGGTTGTCCTTTTTGGGCATTAATCTATCCGTTCACGGCTGAAAGCTGTCAAAGCTGTAGAACTCATCGTGGCCTTTGTTTGGATAGGTTATGGCTCCCGTAATTCTAAACGAGCCAGAAGTTATGGCCGTCCAAATAATCGATATCTACAGGGTGCAACATCCGCGGTGCGAGGTGCAACATCCGTCCGAAATGGCAAAACAGTATCATACAACTTTTAGAAATGCGTGCTTGGATTTGAAACGGAACAGTACCATGGTGCGCCACTCTCCAGCGATGGTAAATCGAAGACGAGGCACGGTAATCCCGTTTTACCGTAAAAATCCGGTGTCGAAAAAACGAAGGGTAAAAAACTTACGAGACCCGATTGAGATTCGGGTTGTCCTTTTTGGGCATTAATCTATCCGTTGACGGCTAAAAGCGATCAAAGCCGTAGAACTCATCGTGGCCTTCGTTTTGAGAGGTTATGGCTCCCCTAACTCTAAACGAGCCAGAAGTTATGGCCGTCCGAATAATCTATATCTACATGGTGCAACATCCGCGGTGCAACGTGCAACATCCGTCTGAAATGGCGAAACAGTGCCGTACGACTTTTAAAAAAGCGTGCATGGATTTGAAACGGAACAGTACCATGGTGCACCAGTCTCCAGCGATGGTAAATCGAAGGGGAGGTACGGTAATCCCGTTTTACCATAAAAATCCGGTGTCGAAAAAACGAAGGGTAAAAAACGTACGAGACCCGATTGAGATTCGGGTTGTCCTTTTTGGGCATTAATCTATCCGTTGACGGCTGAAAGCTGTCAAAGCTGTAGAACTCATCGCGGCCTTCGTTTTTATAGGTGATGGCTCCCGTAACTCGAAACGAGCCAGAAGTTATGGCCGTCCGAATAATCGATATCTACAGTGTGCAAAATTCGCGGTGCAGGGTGCAACATCCATGCGAAATGGCGAAACAGTGCCGTACGACTTTTAAAAATGCATGCATGGATTTGAAACGGAACAGTGCCATGGAGCACCACTCTCCAGCAATGGTAAATCGAAGACGAGCCACGGTAATCCCGTTTTACCGTAAAAATCCAGTGTCGAAAAAACGAAGGGTAAAAAACTTACGAGACCCGATTGAGATTCGGGTTGTCCTTTTCGGGCATTAATCTATCCATTGACGGCTGAAAGATGTCAAAGCCGTAGAACTCACCGTGGCCTTCGTTTTGGCAGGTCATGTCTCCCTTAACTCTAAACGACCCAGAAGTTATGGCCGTCCGAATAATCGATATCTACAGGGTGCAAAATCCGCGGTGCGAGGTGCAACATCCGTCCGAAATGGCGAAACTGTGCCGTACGACTTTTAGAAATGCGTGCATGGAGTTGAAATGGAACAGTACCATGGTGCACCACTCTCCAGCGATGGTAAATCGAAGACGAGCCACGGTAATCCCGTTTTACCGTTAAAATCCGGTGTCGAAAAAACGAAGGGTAAAAAACTTACGAGACCCAATTGAGATTCGGGTTGTCCTTTTTGGGCATTAATCTATCTGTTGACGGATTAAAGCTGTCAAAGCCGTAGAACTCACCGTGGCCTTCGTTTTGACAGGTTATGGCTCCCGTAACTCTAAACGAGCTAGAAGTTATGACCGTCCGAATAATCGATATCTACAGGGTGCAACATCCGCGGTGCAAGGTGCAACATCCGTCCGGAATAGAGAAACAGTGTCCTACGACTTTTAGAAATGCGTGCATGGATTTGAAACGGAATAGTACCATGGTGCACCACTCTCCAGCGATGGTAAATCGAAGACGAGGCACGGTAATCCCGTTTTACCGTAAAAATCCGGTGTCGAAAAAACGAAGGGTAAAAAACTTACGAGACCCGGTTGAGATTCGGGTTGTTCTTTTCGGGCATTAATCTATCCGTTGACGGCTGAAAGTGGTCAAAGACGTAGAACTCACCGTGGCCTTCGTTTCGACAGGTTATGGCTCCCGTAACTCTAAACGAGCCAGAAGTTATGACCGTCCGAATAATCGATATCTACAGGGTGCAACATCCGCGGTGCAAGGTGCAACATCCTTCCGAAATAGCGAAACAGTGTCGTACGACTTTTAGAAATGCGTGCATGGATTTGAAACGGAATAGTACCATGGTGCACCACTCTCCAGCGATGGTAAATCGAAGACGAGGCACGATAATCCCGTTTTACCGTAAAAATCCGGTGTCGAAAAAACGAAGGGTAAAAAACTTACGAGACCTGGTTGAGATTCGGGTTGTCCTTTTCGGGCATTAATCTATCCGTTGACGGCTGAAAGCGGTCAAACACGTAGAACTCACCGTGGCCTTCGTTTCGACAGGTTATGGCTCCCGTAACTCTAAACGAGCCAGAAGTTATGGTCGTCCGAATAATCGATATCTACAGGGTGCAACATCCGCGGTGCAGGGTGCAACATCCGTCCGAAATGGCGAAACAGTGTCGTACGACTTTTACAAATGCATGCATGGATTTGAAACGGAACAGTACCATGGTGCACCACTCTCCAGCGATGGTAAATCGAAGACGAGCCACGGTAATCTCGTTTTACCGTAAAAATTTGGTGTCGAAAAGACGAAGGGTAAAAAACTTACGAGACCCGATAGAGATTCGGGCTGTCCTTTTCGGGCATTAATCTATCCGTTGACGGCTGAAAGCTGTCAAAGTCGTAGAACTCACCGTGGCCTTCGTTTTGGCAGGTGATGGCTCCCGCAACTCTAAACGACCCAGAAGTTATGGTCGTCAGAATAATCGATATCTACACGGTGCGACATCCGCGGTGCAAGGTGTAAAATCCGTCCGAAATGGCGAAACTGTGTCGTACGACTTTTAGAAACGTGTGCATGGAGTTGAAATGGAACAGTACCATGGTGCACCACTCTCCAGCGATGGTTAATCGAAGACGTGCCACGGTAATCCCGTTTTACCGTTAAAATCCAGTGTCGAAAAAACGAAGGGTAAAAAACTTACGAGACCCAATTGAGATTCGGGTTGTCCTTTTTGGGCATTAATCTATCCGTTGACGGCTTAAAGCTGTCAAAGCCGTAGAACTCACCGTGGCCTTCGTTTTGACAGGTTATGGCTCCCGTAACTCTAAACGACCCAGAAGGTATGGTCGTCCGAATAATCGATATCTACAGGGTGCAACATCCGCGGTGCAGGGTGCAACATCCATCCGAAATGGCGAAACAGTGCCGTACGACTTTTAGAAATGCGTGCATCGATTTGAAACGGAACATTACCATGGTGCACCACTCTCCAGCGATGGTAAATCGAAGACGAGGCACGGTAATCCCGTTTTACCGTAAAAATCTGGTGTCGAAAAAACGAAGGGTAAAAAACTTACGAGACCCAATTGAGGTTCGGGTTGTCCTTTTTGGCCATTAATCTATCCGTTGACGGCTGAAAGCTGTCAAAGCCGTAGAACTCATCGTGGCCTTTGTTTGGATAGGTTATGGCTCCCGTAATTCTAAACGAGCCAGAAGTTATGGCCGTCCAAATAATCGATATCTACAGGGTGCAACATCCGCGGTGCGAGGTGCAACATCCGTCCGAAATGGCAAAACAGTATCATACAACTTTTAGAAATGCGTGCTTGGATTTGAAACGGAACAGTACCATGGTGCGCCACTCTCCAGCGATGGTAAATCGAAGACGAGGCACGGTAATCCCGTTTTACCGTAAAAATCCGGTGTCGAAAAAACGAAGGGTAAAAAACTTACGAGACTCGATTGAGATTCGGGTTGTCCTTTTTGGGCATTAATCTATCCGTTGACGGCTAAAAGCGATCAAAGCCGTAGAACTCATCGTGGCCTTCGTTTTGAGAGGTTATGGCTCCCCTAACTCTAAACGAGCCAGAAGTTATGGCCGTCCGAATAATCTATATCTACAGGGTGCAACATCCGCGGTGCAACGTGCAACATCCGTCTGAAATGGCGAAACAGTGCCGTACGACTTTTAAAAAAGCGTGCATGGATTTGAAACGGAACAGTACCATGGTGCACCAGTCTCCAGCGATGGTAAATCGAAGGGGAGGTACGGTAATTCCGTTTTACCATAAAAATCCGGTGTCGAAAAAACGAAGGGTAAAAAACGTACGAGACCCGATTGAGATTCGGGTTGTCCTTTTTGGGCATTAATCTATCCGTTGACGGCTGAAAGCTGTCAAAGCTGTAGAACTCATCGCGGCCTTCGTTTTTATAGGTGATGGCTCCCGTAACTCGAAACGAGCCAGAAGTTATGGCCGTCCGAATAATCGATATCTACAGTGTGCAAAATTCGCGGTGCAAGGTGCAACATCCGTGCGAAATGGCGAAACAGTGCCGTACGACTTTTAAAAATGCATGCATGGATTTGAAACGGAACAGTGCCATGGAGCACCACTCTCCAGCAATGGTAAATCGAAGACGAGCCACGGTAATCCCGTTTTACCGTAAAAATCCAGTGTCGAAAAAACGAAGGGTAAAAAACTTACGAGACCCGATTGAGATTCGGGTTGTCCTTTTCGGGCATTAATCTATACATTGACGGCTGAAAGATGTCAAAGCCGTAGAACTCACCGTGGCCTTCGTTTTGGCAGGTCATGTCTCCCTTAACTCTAAACGACCCAGAAGTTATGGCCGTCCGAATAATCGATATCTACAGGGTGCAAAATCCGCGGTGCGAGGTGCAACATCCGTCCGAAATGGCGAAACTGTGCCGTACGACTTTTAGAAATGCGTGCATGGAGTTGAAATGGAACAGTACCATGGTGCACCACTCTCCAGCGATGGTAAATCGAAGACGAGCCACGGTAATCCCGTTTTACCGTTAAAATCCGGTGTCGAAAAAACGAAGGGTAAAAAACTTACGAGACCCAATTGAGATTCGGGTTGTCCTTTTTGGGCATTAATCTATCTGTTGACGGATTAAAGCTGTCAAAGCCGTAGAACTCACCGTGGCCTTCGTTTTGACAGGTTATGGCTCCCGTAACTCTAAACGAGCTAGAAGTTATGACCGTCCGAATAATCGATATCTACAGGGTGCAACATCCGCGGTGCAAGGTGCAACATCCGTCCGAAATAGAGAAACAGTGTCCTACGACTTTTAGAAATGCGTGCATGGATTTGAAACGGAATAGTACCATGGTGCACCACTCTCCAGCGATGGTAAATCGAAGACGAGGTACGGTAATCCCGTTTTACCGTAAAAATCCGGTGTCGAAAAAACGAAGGGTAAAAAACTTACGAGACCCGGTTGAGATTCGGGTTGTTCTTTTCGGGCATTAATCTATCCGTTGACGGCTGAAAGTGGTCAAAGACGTAGAACTCACCGTGGCCTTCGTTTCGACAGGTTATGGCTCCCGTAACTCTAAACGAGCCAAAAGTTATGGTCGTCCGAATAATCGATATCTACAGGGTGCAACATCCGCGGTGCAGGGTGCAACATCCGTCCGAAATGGCGAAACAGTGCCGTACGACTTTTACAAATGCATGCATGGATTTGAAACGGAACAGTACCATGGTGCACCACTCTCCAGCGATGGTAAATCGAAGACGAGCCACGGTAATCTCGTTTTACCGTAAAAATTCGGTGTCGAAAAGACGAAGGGTAAAAAACTTACGAGACCCGATAGAGATTCGGGTTGTCCTTTTCGGGTATTAATCTATCCGTTGACGTCTGAAAGCTGTCAAAGACGTAGAAATCACCGTGGCCTTCGTTTTGGCAGGTGATGGCTCCCGTAACTCTAAACGACCCAGAAGTTATGGTCGTCAGAATAATCAATATCTACAGGGTGCAACATCCGCGGTGCAAGGTGTAACATCCGTCCGAAATGGCGAAACTGTGTCGTACGACTTTTAGAAATGCGTGCATGGAGTTGAAATGGAACAGTACCATGGTGCACCACTCTCCAGCGATGGTTAATCGAAGACGAGCCACGGTAATCCCGTTTTACCGTTAAAATCCGGTGTCGAAAAAACGAAGGGTAAAAAACTTACGAGACCCAATTGAGATTCGGGTTGTCCTTTTTGGGCATTAATCTATCCGTTGACGGCATAAAGCTAACAAAGCCGTAGAACTCACCGTGGCCTTCGTTTTGACAGGTTATGGCTCCCGTAACTCTAAACGACCCAGAAGTTATGGTCGTCCGAATAATCGATATCTACAGGGTGCAACATCCGCGGTGCAGGGTGCAACATCCGTCCGAAATGGCGAAACAGTGCCGTACGACTTTTAGAAATGCGTGCATCGATTTGAAACGGAACATTACCATGGTGCACCACTCTCCACCGATGGTAAATCGAAGACGAGGCATGGTAATCCCGTTTTACCGTAAAAATCTGGTGTCGAAAAAACGAAGGGTAAAAAACTTACGAGACCCAATTGAGATTCGGGTTGTCCTTTTTAGGCATTAATCTATCCGTTGACGGCTGAAAGCTGTCAAAGCGTAGAACTCATCGTGGCCTTCGTTTGGATAGGTTATGGCTCCCGTAACTCTAAACGAGCCAGATGTTATGGCCGTCCAAATAATCGATATCTACAGGGTGCAACATCCACGGTGCAAGGTGCAACATCCGTCCGAAATGGCGAAACAGTATCATACAACTTTTAGAAATGCGTGCAAGGATTTGAAACGGAACAGTACCATGGTGCGCCACTCTCCAACGATGGTAAATCGAAGACGAGGCACGATAATCCCGTTTTACCGTAAAAATCCGCTGTCGAAAAAACGAAGGGTAAAAAACTTACGAGACCCGATTGAGATTCGGGTTGTCCTTTTTGGGCATTAATCTATCCGTTGACGGATAAAAGCGGTCAAAGCCGTAGAACTCATCGTGGCCTTCATTTTGAGAGGTTATGGCTCCCGTAACTCTAAACGAGCCAGAAGTTATGGCCGTCCGAATAATCTTTATCTACAGGGTGCTACATCCGCGGTACAACGTGCAACATCCGTCCGAAATAGAGAAACAGTGTCCTACGACTTTTAGAAATGCATGCATTGATTTGAAACGGAATACTACCATGGTGCACCAGTCTCCAGCGATGGTAAATCGAAGGCGAGGCACGGTAATCCCGTTTTACCGTAAAAATCCGGTGTCGAAAAAACGAAGGGTAAAAAACGTACGAGACCCGATTAAGATTCGGGTTGTCCTTTTTGGGCATTAATCTATCCGTTGACAGCTGAAAGCTGTCAAAGCCGTAGAACTCATCGCGGCCTTCGTTTTTATAGGTTATGGCTCCCGTAACTCCAAACGAACCAGAAGTTATGGTCGTCCGAATAATCGATATCTACAGGGTGCAACATGCGCGGTGCAGGGTGCAACATCCGTGCGAAATGGCGAAACAGTGCCGTATGACTTTTAGAAATGCATGCATGGATTTGAAACGGAACAGTGCCATGGTGCACCACTCTCCAGCAATGGTAAATCGAAGACGAGCCACGGTAATCCCGTTTTACCGTAAAAATCCGGTGTCGAAAAAACGAAGGGTAAAAAACTTACGAGACCCGATTGAGATTTGGGTTGTCCTTTTCGGGCATTAATCTATCCATTGACGGCTGAAAGATGTCAAAGCCGTAGAACTCACCGTGGCCTTCGTTTTGGCACGTCATGGCTCCCTTAACTCTAAACGACCCAGAAGTTATGGCCGTCCGAATAATCGGTATCTACAGGGTGCAACATCCGCGGTGCAAGGTGCAACATCCGTCCGAAATGGCGAAACTGTGTCGTACGACTTTTAGAAATGCGTGCATGGAGTTGAAATGGAACAGTACCATGGTGCACCACTCTCCAGCGATGGTAAATCGAAGACGAGCCACGGTAATCCCGTTTTACCGTTAAAATCCGGTGTCGAAAAAACGAAGGGTAAAAAACTTACGAGACCCAATTGAGATTCGGGTTGTCCTTTTTGGGCATTAATCTATCTGTTGACGGCTTAAAGCTGTCAAAGCCGTAGAACTCACCGTGGCCTTCGTTTTGACAGGTTATGGCTCTCGTAACACTAAGCGAGCCAGAAGTTATGACCGTCCGAATAATCGATATCTACAGGGTGCAACATCCGCGGTGTAAGGTGCAACATCCGTCCGAAATAGCGAAACAGTGTCGTACGACTTTCAGAAATGCGTGCATGGATTCGAAACGGAACAGTACCATGGTGCACCACTCTCCAGCGATGGTAAATCGAAGACGAGGCACGGTAATCCCGTTTTACCGTAAAAATCCGGTGTCGAAAAAACGAAGGGTAAAAACCTTACGAGACCCAGTTGAGATTCGGGTTGTCCTTTTCGGGCATTAATCTATCCGTTGACGGCTGAAAGCGGTCAAAGACGTAGAACTCACTGTGGCCTTCGTTTCGACAGGTTATGGCTCCAGTAACTCTAAACGAGCCAGAAGTTATGGTCGTCCGAATAATCGATATCTACAGGGTGCAACATCCGTGGTGCAGGGTGCAACATCCGTCCGAAATGGCGAAACTGTGCCGTACGACTTTTACCAATGCATGCATGGATTTGAAACGGAACAGTACCATGGTGCACCACTCTCCAGCGATGGTAAATCGAAGACGGGGCACGGTAATCCCGTTTTACCGTAAAAATCCAGAGTCGAATAAACGAAGGGTAAAAAACTTACGAGACCCGATTGAGATTCAGGTTGTCCTTTTCGGGCATTAATCTATCCATTGACGGTTGAAAGCTGTCAAAGACGTAGAACTCACCGTGGCCTTCGTTTTGGCAGGTGATGGCTCCCATAACTCTAAACGACCCAGAAGTTATGGTCGTTAGAATAATCGATATCTACAGGGTGCAACATCCGCGGTGCAAGGTGCAACATCCGTCCGAAATGGTGAAACTGTGTCGTACGACTTTTAGAAATGCGTGCATGGAGTTGAAATGGAACAGTACCATGGTGCACCACTCTCCAACGATGGTTAATCGAAGACGAGCCACGGTAATCCCGTTTTACCGCTAAAATCCGGTGTCGAAAAAACGAAGGGTAAAAAACTTACGAGACCCAATTGAGATTCGGGTTGTCCTTTTTGGGAATTAATCTATCCGTTGACGGCTTAAAGCTGTCAAAGCCGTAGAACTCACCGTGGCCTTCGTTTTGACAGGTTATGGCTCCCGTAATTCTAAACGACCCAGAAGTTATGGTCGTCCGAATAATCGATATCTACAGGGTGCAACATCCACGGTGCAGGGTGCAACATCCGTCCGAAATGGCGAAACAGTGCCGTACGACCTTTAGAAATACGTGCATCGATTTGAAACGGAACATTACCATGGTGCACCACTCTCCAGCGATGGTAAATCGAAGACGAGCCACGGTAATCCCCTTTTACCGTAAAAATCCGGTGTCGGAAAAACGAAGGGTAAAAAACTTACGAACCCAGATTGAGATTCGAGTTGTCCTTTTCGGGCATTAATCTATCCGTTGACGGCTGAAAGCCGTCAAAACTGTAGAACTCACCGTGGCCTTCGTTTTGACAGGTTATGGATCCCGTAAATCTAAACGAGCCAGAAGTTATGGCTGTCCGAATAATCGATATATACAGGGTGCAACATCCGCGGTGCAAGGTGCAACATCCATCCGAAATGGCGAAACAGTTTCGTACAACTTTTAGAAATGCGTGCATGGATTTGAAACGGAACAGTACCATGGTGCACCACTCTCCAGTGATGGTAAATCGAAGACGAGCCACGGTAATCCCGTTTTACCGTAAAAATCCAGTGTCGAAAAAACGAAGGGTAAAAAAACATACGAACTTCGATTGAGATTCGGGTTGTCCTTTTCGTGCATTGATCTATCCGTTGACGGCTGAAAGCTGTCAAATCTGTAGAACTCATCATGGCCTTCGTTTTGACAGGTTATGGCTCCCGTAACTCCAAACGAGTCAGAAGTTATGACCGTCCGAATAATCGATATCTACAGGGTGCAACATCCGCGGTGCAAGGTGCAACATCCGTCCGAAATGGCGAAACAGTACCGTACGACTTTTAGAAATGCGTGCATGGATTTGAAACGGAATACTACCATGGTGCACCACTCTCCAGCGATGGTAAATCGAAGACGAGGCACGGTAATCCCGTTTTACCGTAAAAATCCGGTGTCGAAAAAGCGAAGGGTAAAAAACTTACGAGACCCGATTGAGATTAGGGTTGTCCTTTTTGGGCATTAATCTTTCCGTTGATGGCTGAAAGCAGTCATAGCCGTAGAAATCACCGTGGCCTTCGTTTTGACAGGTTATGGCTCCCGTAACTCTAAACGAGCCAGAAGTTATGGCCGTCCGAATAATCGATATCTACAGGTTGCAACATCCGCGGTGCAAGGTGCAACATCCGTCCGAAATGGCGAAACAGTGTCATACGACATTTAGAAATGCGTGCATGGATTTGAAACGGAACAGTAGCATAGTGCACCACTCTCCAGCGATGGTAAATCGATGACGAGCCACATTAATCCCGTTTTACCTTAAAAATCCGGTGTCGAAAAAACGAAGGGTAAAAAACTTACGAACCCAGATTGAGATTCGGGTTGTCCTTTTCGGGCATTAATCTATCCGTTAACGGCTGAAAGCTGTCAAAGCTGTAGAACTCACCATGGTCTTCGTTTTGACAGGTTATGGCTCCCGTAAATCTAAACGAGCCAGAAGTTATGGCTGTCCGAATAATCGATATACACAGGGTGCAACATCCGCGGTGCAAGGTGCAACATCCGTCCGAAATGGCGAAACAGTGCCGTACGTCTTTTAGAAATGCGTGCATGGATTTGAAACGGAACAGTACCATGGTGCACCATTCTCCAGCGATGGTAAATCAAAGACGAGCCACGGTAATCCCGTTTTACCGTAAAAATCCGGTGTCGAAAAAACGAAGGGTAAAAAACTTACGAACCCCGATAGAGATTCGGGTTGTCCTTTTCAGGCATTAATCTATCCGTTGACGGCTGAAAGCTGTCAAAGCTATAGAACTCACCGTGGCCTTCGTTTTGACAGGTTATGGCTCCCTTAACTCTAAATGAGCCAAAAGTTATGACCGTCCGAATAATCGATATCTACAGGGTGCAACATCCTCGGTGCAAGGTGCAACATCCATCCGAAATGGCGAAACAGTGTCGTACGACTTTTAGAAATGCGTGCATGGATTTGAAACGGAACAGTACCATGGTGCACCACTCTCCAGCGATGGTAAATTGAAGGCGAGGCACGGTAATCTCGTTTTACCGTAAAAATCCGGTCTCGAAAAAACGAATGGTAAAAAACTTACAAGACCCGATTGAGATTCAGGTTGTCCTTTTTGGGCATTAATCTATCTGTTGATGGATGAAAGCTGTCAAAGCCGTAGAACTCATCGTGGCCTTCGTTTGGACAGGTTATGACTCCCGTAACTCTAAACGAGCCAGAAGTTATGGCCGTCCGAATAATCGATATCTACAGGGTGCAACATCCGCGGTGCAAGGTGCAACATCCGTCCAAAATGGCGAAACAGTATCATACGACTTTTAGAAATGCGTGCATGGATTTGAAACAGAACAATACCATGGTTCACCACTCTCCAGCGATGGTAAATCGAAGACGAGGCACGGCAATCCCGTTTTACCGTAAAAATCCGGTGTCGAAAAAGGGAAGGGTAAAAAACTTACGAGACCCGATTGAGATTCGGGTTGTCCTTTTTGGGCATTAATCTGTTCGTTGACGGCTGAAAGCGGTCAAAGCTGTAGAACTCATCGTGGCCTTTGTTTTGACAGGTTATGGCTCCCGTAACTCTAAACGAGCCAAAAGTTATGGCCGTCCGAATAATCGATATCTACAGGGTGCAACATCCGCGGTGCAAGGTGCAACATCCGTCTGAAATGGAGAAACAGTGCCGTACGACTTTTAGAAAAGCATGCATGGATTTGAAACGGAACAGTACCATGGTGCACCACTCTCCAGCGACGGTAAATCGAAGGCGAGGCACGGTAATCCCGTTTTACCGTAAAAATCCGGTGTCGAAAAAACGAAGGGTAAAAAACTTACGAGACCCGATTGAGATTCGGGTTGTCCTTTTTGGGCATTAATCTATCCGTTGACGGCTGAAAGCTGTCAAAGCCATAGAACTCATCGTGGCCTTCGTTTTAACAGGTTATGTCTCCCGTAACTCTAAACAAGCCAGAAGTTATGGCCGTCCGAATAATCGATATCTACAGGGTGCAACATTCGCGGTGCAAGGTGCAACATCCGTCCGAAATGGCGAAACAGTGTCGTATGTTTGCGCCAAAATTGGTCACAAACCCCAAGGATTGTGAAAGCACCAGTGTATGAATATAAATCAACAATACTCAAACACAAATCACAGATCTAAGCAGCAAAACAGGAATTATAAACAAGAACACACGATTTATAGTGGTTCAGCTATCTCCAGCCTACGTCCACTTCAAAGGTTTTCCTTTTTATTGATTATCCTTGCTGATTACAATCAATTACAACGATTATAGTGAAGTAAATCGTTTAGAATAGTGATGGTTGCGAGTAGAATCAAATCCGGCAGAGTATGGACGTTCAATGGCAGAAGCTCCGAAAGATCCTTTTTCTGTTGGCTCTGGGCTCTATTTATAGGCGTTGGAGGCCCATATCTCGCTCAAACTTCGGGAGACTTCTTTTGGCACGTGAGTGGGCCCACGCGACCGACCCCACCAAATTTCGTCTCGATCTGACATCGTTTCGAAGTGATTTCGAACCCATCAAGAAATGGTCCAATCGAGCTGAAACTTGACAGGAGAAATCTTTATCTTGTATGCAAACTACTGTGAAAATTTCGTTGCATTTGGATCAGTAGATTGGAAGATATGATGGGTTCAAAATGTGGTTTATTGCATGGCTGTTTGGTTCGAAACCATGCTTTCGAACCGATGGTTTCGAATCCATGGTGGCACGTGTCTTCGTGTCGACGTGGAGCGCACACTTCGCTGTGATCCAGGTTTCGCTCCGAGTTGAATGCTTCGACTCCATATATCTCGGCGCTTTTGAACCGATGGAAGACACGTCATCATGGTTGGTTGACCCAGTGGGTTCGAACTGGACTTCGTGATGGGTTCGAACTGGACGTCGTGATGGGTTCGAACTGGACCTCGTGATGGGTTCGAACTGGACCTCGTGATGGGTTCGAACTGGACCTCTTGATGGGTTCGAACTGGACGTCGTGATGGGTTCGAACTGGACCTCGTGATGGGTTAGAACTGGACCTCGTGATGGGTTCGAACTGGACCTCTTGATGGGATCGAACTGGACCTCGTGATGGGTTCGAACTGGACCTCGTTATGGGTTCGAACTGGACCTCGTTATGGGTTCAAACTGGACTTCGTGATGGCTTCGAACTGGACCTTTGTGATGGGTTCGAACTGGACTTCGTGATGGGTTCGAACTGGACCTCTGTGATGGGTTTGCACTGGACTTCGTGATGGGTTCGAACTGGACCTTTGTGATGGGTTCGAACTGGGCAACGTCCATTCCTCTTAACTCGAATCCATCATAACCTGAGCATACGACCTCGGATTGACTTGAAATTTGTGGTGCGGACTTCTATGATCTCTCTTGTCATGTCCTATCAATTGTGGCCCGATCCGGACTCGGACAAAATTCATCGATATCCATGGTTATCCTGCAATGCATGGTCGACATTCAAGAATAATAATCATCGATTTTTAGTAAATTTTGGGTATCTCAACTTTGCCAAAAGTTGGGATAACATTTTGCCCCCCAAAACATGCCTTTTTGTAAAAGGTATGTTTTGAACGGTCTTATATAGAGTGTAATAAATTCATGTTTCATCCATAGCTGTGGTGTTATCAATCAAGTTTATGGCTGTTCGAAGCCAAATCAGCATCCGTTCTTTCCGTAGAAGTTGAGGATGAAGTTTCATAGTCTCTCTGGACTATTATTGGCTACTCTGAACCCTTACTAAGTCCATTCTAGACTTAGTGATTGAATAGAAAGATCCTGTTGCACTCTGGCGTTGCCTTCTATCCCTTGCACTCTTGTCCCGGTTAGGACATATAGCAATGTCATGGTCATTCTGGACCGATCATAACCTCTCCGGGCTCTTGCTGGATCCCATCCTGTCACTCTCTGGTGAAGGGGAAACAGCGCTTAAGTGAGTTGATCCTGTCGCTCTCCGGCGAAGCAACTCACTTCTTGCACTCTGTTTCAGTGTATCTGAACATTAAGCGATGTCTTGGTCGTTCGAGACCGACCATAGCCTCTCCGGGCTCTTGCTGGATCCTATCCTGTCACTCTCCGGTGAAGGGGAAACAACGCTTAAATGAGTTGATCCTGTCGCTCTCCGGCGAAGCAACTCAATTCTTGCACTCCGGACCCCGCCTCTCCAGGTACGGTCATAAAGCGATCACGTTTATATTGAAATTTAATGTTCATCCTTTGACTCTCCGGTCAAAAGGTTTATTGTAAGAAGTTCTAATTTATTTATTAAAATTCAAGTTCTAGATGTTCAATCTCAAACATCATAAAAAAGCTAAACATTGCCTCTCCGGGCATATCGGTTTATCTCCATCTCAGAGCATGCCTAGGGATCTCTCCGGTTCCCGTACATGTGTAAGTGGAGTAACCGTTTTATTCTGAAAATAAATCTAAATGAAATTATTCGACCAAAGTCCAAACCCTGGACTTGGCCCTTGCCATCTTTAATCAGTTGATGACGAGTCGTGATCCTGATCCAGGATCGTTCCTGTTAGGTGGAGGCGGTAGTCGTTCAGGTCTTGCTGGCGTTGTCCGTTCTCTGACAAATTGTGGCAATCTACCTCCCCTAGCATGTTCTTCCACCTCATCCTTTAGGTGGCGGCATTCATCTGTAGTGTGCCCATCCATCTCATGGAATAGGCAGTATTTTCCGGTCCTGCGGTCCCGCTCAGTGGGATCCCTTATAGGTGGCTTTCGATAAGGGAGTTGCCCCCGAGTTTCAGTGTAAATTCTTTCTAGGCCTGTAGTCAGATCGGTGTACTGCCTGAATCTTGGTTGTCGGAATTTCTTCCGTTTATCAGGACCATCATGTCTGTCATCCTGTTTCCTCTTTCCCTTGTCCGCTCCGGACTGTTCTCTGGAGGTTCCTACGCTTTGTGTGGTATTTATTCCACGACTCTCGGCTCGTGATTCTTCTAACCGAATGAACTTTTCAGCTTTATGAAAGAACTCTCCAAGATCTTGCGGTGGATCTTTAGTTAGAGAATCCTTAAATTTGGTGCCTTCCGCGACTCCTGCCACCGCTGCCATTAAAATCATTGATGGATCCGGGCGATCTACAGAAGTCACTGTCACATTGAATCTTAACAGAAAATCTTTTATGGACTCTCTGGTCCTTTGCTTGATTGAAGATAAAGTCATCACACTCTTGGGTCGCGTCACATGGACCCTAAACTGTCTCATGAAGCAGTTTACAAGCTCGCTCCATGTTCCGATTGATCCAGTTTCCAGTTGTCTGAACCATAGTGCAGCTAAATCTGATAAATATAGAGGGAAGCATCGTGCCGTCACTTCCTCGGATGCCCCCAGCACTTCCATGTGCCTGATATACCTGGTAATATGCATGGTCGGGTCTGACCTCCCGTCGTAAGGTTATAGCGTTGGTAATTTGAATTTTGGAGGGTTCCTTGCGTTTCGGATGTTCGGAGTGAACGGACTCCGACTAACTTCTTCCAGCCCTCCACTAGGCAATCCTCCTCTCATGAGTCTTCGCATCAGGCCAACCATTCTCTCGTCTCCGTCTAGGGGTTGGCCCCTGGTTAAGTTCCTATCCTGCCCCCCGAGCCTTGAAGGGAATTATGGTACATATTCTTCTGGTGGCTCGTTAGCATATGCATTGGCTCCCGCTTGTTGAGCTCCGTCCGTTGGTCTTCCAGCATCGGATCTCGAGGGTCTGCCCCAAGTCCTTGTTGATCACCTTCAACTCCTGCATTCTAGTCTTGAACCTGACCCTCATTAGCTCCCGCAATCCTGATTCCTTGTCCCGCACTCGCAGTTGTTGTAGTTGGTCCAAGGTTTTGCACGTTCGCCGCCCTCATTTGCTCGAGGAAATTCTACAGCATCTCCTGTTCACTCTTCATCATGCCTTCACGCAATGAATTAGCCATAGCCTCCATCTCGTCTCTTGTGATGTAGACGGAAGCTTGTCCTTCTCTTAATTCGGAGGATGCTTCTTGGCTTCCTCCTTGTTGGCTCCTATCAACCCTTTGTCTTGTTTGTCGAGTCATTGTCTCTGAATTGAAAGTCTTCGAACTCTTGAATCTGAACTCTAAATGTAGCGGGTGCTAGTCCTTCTCAGTGAAAGCACCAAAGTGTTTGCGCCAAAATTGGTCACAAACCCCAAGGATTGTGAAAGCACCAGTGTATGAATATAAATCAGCAATACTCAAACACAAATCACAGATCTAAGCAGCAAAACAGGAATTATAAACAAGAACACATGATTTATAGTGGTTCAGCTATCTCCGGCCTACGTCCACTTCAAAGGTTTTCCTTTTTATTGATTATCCTTGCTGATTACAATCAATTACAGCGATTATAGTGAAGTAAATCGTTTAGAATAGTGATGGTTGCGAGTAGAATCAAATCCGGCAGAGTATGGACGTTCAATGGCGGAAGCTCCGAAAGATCCTTTTTCTGTTGGCTCTGGGCTCTATTTATAGGCGTTGGAGGCCCAGATCTCGCTCAAACATCGGGAGACTTCTTCTGGCACGTGAGTGGGCCCACGCGACCGACCCCACCAAGTTTCGTCTCGATCTGACATCGTTTCGAAGTGATTTCGAACCCATCAAGAAATGGTCCAATCGAGCTGAAACTTGGCAGGAGCAATCTTTATCTTGTATGTAAACTACTGTGAAAATTTCGTTGCATTTGGATTAGCAGATTGGAAGATATGATGAGTTCAAAATGGGGTTTATTACATGGCTGTTTGGTTCGAAACCATGCTTTCGAACCGATGGTTTCGAATCCGTGGTGGCACGTGTCTTCGTGTCGACGTGGAGCGCACACTTTGCTTCGATCCAGGTTTCGCTCGGAGTTGAATGCTTCGACTCCATATATCTCGGCGCTTTCGAACCGATGGAAGACACGTCATCATGGTTGGTTGACCCAGTGGGTTCGAACTGGACTTCGTGATGGGTTCGAACTAGACTTCGTGATGGGTTCGAACTGGACCTCGTGATGGGTTCGAACTGGACCTCGTGATGGGTTCGAACTGGACCTCGTGATGGGTTCGAACTGAACCCCGTGATGGGTTCGAACTGGACTTCGTGATGGGTTCGAACTGGACCTCTGTGATGGGTTCGAACTGGACCTTTGTGATGGGTTCGAACTGGACCTTTGTGATGGGTTCGAACTGGACCTTTGTGATGGGTTCGAACTGGACAACGTCCATTCCTCTTAACTCGAATCCATCATAACCTGAGCATACGACCTCGGATTGACTTGAAATTTGTGGTGCGGACTTCTATGATCTCTCTTGTCATGTCCTATCAATTGTGACCCGATCTGGACTCGGACAAAATTCATCGATATCCATGGTTATCCTGCAATGCATGGTCGACATTCAAGAATAATAATCATCGATTTTTAGTAAATTTTGGGTATCTCAACTTTGCCAAAAGTTGGGATAACATTTTGCCCCCCAAAACATGCCTTTTTGTAAAAGGTATGTTTTGAACGGTCTTATATCAAGTGTAATAAATTCATGTTTCATCCATAGCTGTGGTGTTATCAATCAAGTTTATGGCTGTTCGAAGCCAAATCAGCATCTGTTCTTTCCGTAGAAGTTGAGGATGAAGTTTCATAGTCTCTCTGGACTATTATTGGCTACTCTGAACCCTTACTAAGTCCATTCTAGACTGAGTGATTGAATAGAAAGATCCTATTGCACTCTGGCATTGCCTTCTATCCCTTGCACTCTTGTCCCGGTTAGGACATATAGCAATGTCAAGGTCATTCTGGACCGATCATAACCTCTCCGGGCTCTTGCTGGATCCCATCCTGTCACTCTCTGGTGAAGGGGAAACAACGCTTAAGTGAGTTGATCCTGTCGCTCTCCGGCGAAGCAACTCACTTCTTGCACTCTGTTTCAGTGTATCTGAACATTAAGCGATGTCTTGGTCGTTCGAGACCGACCATAGCCTCTCCGGGCTCTTGCTGGATCCTATCCTGTCACTCTCCGGTGAAGGGGAAACAGCGCTTAAATGAGTTGATCCTGTCGCTCTCCGGCGAAGCAACTCACTTCTTGCACTCCGGACCCCGCCTCTCCAGGTACGGTCATAAAGCGATCACGTTTATATTGAAATTTAATGTTCATCCTTTGACTCTCCGGTCAAAAGGTTTATTGTAAGAAGTTCTAATTTATTTATTAAAATTCGAGTTCTTGATGTTCAATCTCAAACATCATAAAAAAGCTAAACATTGCCTCTCCGGGCATATCGGTTTATCTCCATCTCAGAGCATGCCTAGGGATCTCTCCGGTTCCCGTACATGTGTAAGTGGAGTAACCGTTTTATTCTGAAAATAAATCTAAATGAAATTATTCGACCAAAGTCCAAACCCTAGACTTGGCCCTTTCCATCTTTAATCAGTTGATGACGAGTCATGATCCTGATCCAGGATCGTTCCTGTTAGGTGGAGGCGGTAGTCGTTCAGGTCTTGCTGCCGTTGTCCGTTCTCTGACAAATTGTGGCAATCTACCACCCCTAGCATGTTCTTCCACCTCATCCTTTAGGTGGCGGCATTCATCTGTAGTGTGCCCATCCAGCTCATGGAATAGGCAGTATTTTCCAGTCCTGCGCTCCCGCTCAGTGAGATACCTTATAGGTGGCTTTCGATAGGGGAGTTGCCCCCGAGTTTCAGTGTAAATTCTTTCTAGGCCTGTAGTCAGATCGGTGTACTGCCTGAATCTTGGTTGTCGGAATTTCTTCCGTTTATCAGGACCATCATGTCTGTCATCCTGTTTCCTCTTTCCCTTGTCCGCTCCGGACTGTTCTCTGGAGGTTCCTACGCTTTGTTTGGTATTTATTTCATGACTCTCGGCTCGTGATTCTTCTAACCGAATGAACTTTTCAGCTTTATGAAAGAACTCTCCAAGATCTTGCGGTGGATCTTTAGTTAGAGAATCCTTAAATTTGGTGCCTTCCGCGACTCCTGCCACCGCTGCCATTAAAATCATTGATGGATCCGGGCGATCTACAGAAGTCACTGTCACATTGAATCTTAACAGAAAATCTTTTATGGACTCTCTGGTCCTTTGCTTGATTGAAGCTAAAGTCATCACACTCTTGGGTCGCGTCACATGGACCCTAAACTGTCTCATGAAGCAGTTTACAAGCTCGCTCCATGTTCCGATTGATCCAGTTTCCAGTTGTCTGAACCATAGTGCAGCTAAATCTGATAAATATAGAGGGAAGCATCGTGCCGTCACTTCCTCGGACGCCCCCAGCACTTCCATGTGCCTGATATATCTGGTAATATGCATGGTCGGGTCTGACCTCCCGTCGTAAGGTACTAGCGTTGGTAATTTGAATTTTGGAGGGTTCCTTGCGTTTCGGATGTTCGGAGTGAACGGACTCCGACTAACTTCTTCCAGCCCTCCGCCAGGCAATCCTCCTCTCATGAGTCTTCGCATCAGGCCAACCATTCTCTCGTCTCCGTCTAGGGGTTGGCCCCTGGTAAAGTTCATATCCTGCCCCCCGAGCCTTGAAGGGAATTATGGTACATATTCTTCTGGTGGCTCGTTAGCATATGCATTGGCTCCCGCTTGTTGAGCTCCGCCCGTTGGTCTTCCAGCATCGGATCTCGAGGGTCTGCCCCCAAGTCCATGTTGATCACCTTCAACTCCTACATTCTGGTCTTGAACCTGACCCTCATTAGCTCCCGCAATCCTGATTCCTTGTCCCGCACTCGCAGTTGTTGTAGTTGGTCCAAGGTTTTGCACGTTCGCCGCCCTCATTTGCTCGAGGAAATTCTGCAGCATCTCCTGTTGACTCTTCATCATGCCTTCACGCAATGAATTATCCATAGCCTCCATCTCGTCTCTTGTGATGTAGACGGAAGCTTGTCCTTCTCTTAATTCGGAGGATGCTTCTTGGCTTCCTCCTTGTTGGCTCCTATCAACCCTTTGTCTTGTTTGTCGAGTCATTGTCTCTGAATTGAAAGTCTTCGAACTCTTGAATCTGAACTCTAAATGTAGCGGGTGCTAGTCCTTCTCAGTGAAAGCACCAAAGTGTTTGCGCCAAAATTGGTCACAAACCCCAAGGATTTTGAAAGCACCAGTGTATGAATATAAATCAGCAATACTCAAACACAAATCACAGATCTAAGCAGCAAAACAGGAATTATAAACAAGAACACACGATTTATAGTGGTTCAGCTATCTCCGGCCTACGTCCACTTCAAAGGTTTTCCTTTTTATTGATTATCCTTGCCGATTACAATCAATTACAGCGATTATAGTGAAGTAAATCGTTTAGAATAGTGATGGTTGCGAGTAGAATCAAATCCGGCAGAGTATGGACGTTCAATGGCGGAAGCTCCGAAAGATCCTTTTTCTGTTGGCTCTGGGGCTCTATTTATAGGCGTTGGAGGCCCAGATCTCGCTCAAACTTCGGGAGACTTCTTCTGGCACGTGAGTGGGCCCACGCGACCGACCCCACCAAGTTTCGTCTCGATCTGACATCATTTCGAAGTGATTTCGAACCCATCAAGAAATGGTCCAATCGAGCTGAAACTTGGCAGGAGCAATCTTTATCTTGTATGTAAACTACTGTGAAAATTTCATTGCATTTGGATCAGTAGATTGGAAGATATGATGGGTTCAAAATGGGGTATATTGCATGGCTGTTTGGTTCGAAACCATGCTTTCGAACCGATGGTTTCGAATCCATGGTGGCACGTGTCTTCGTGTCGACGTGGAGCGCACACTTCGCTTCGATCCAGGTTTCGCTCCGAGTTGAATGCTTCGACTCCATATATCTCGGCGCTTTCGAACCGATGGAAGACACGTCATCATGGTTGGTTGACCCAGTGGGTTCGAGCTGGACTTCGTGATGGGTTCGAACTGGACTTCGTGATGGGTTCGAACTGGACCTCGTGATGGGTTCGAACTGGACCTCGTGATGGGTTCCAACTGGACCTCTTGATGGGTTCGAACTGGACCTCGTGATGGGTTCGAACTGGACTTCGTGATGGGTTCGAACTGGACTTCGTGATGGGTTCGAACTGGACCTCTGTGATGGGTTCGAACTGGACTTCGTGATGGGTTCGAACTGGACCTCTGTGATGGGTTTGCACTGGACTTCGTGATGGGTTCGAAATGGACCTTTGTGATGGGTTCGAACTGGGCAACGTCCATTCCTCTTAACTCGAATCCATCATAACCTGAGCATACGACCTCGGATTGACTTGAAATTTGTGGTGCGGACTTCTATGATCTCTCTTGTCATGTCCTATCAATTGTGGCCCGATCCGGACTCGGACAAAATTCATCGATATCCATGGTTATCCTACAATGCATGGTCGACATTCAAAAATAATAATCATCGATTTTTAGTAAATTTTGGGTATCTCAACTTTGCCAAAAGTTGGGATAACATTTTGCCCCCCAAAACATGCCTTTTTGTAAAAGGTATGTTTTGAACGGTCTTATATCAAGTGTAATAAATTCATGTTTCATCCATAGCTGTGGTGTTATCAATCAAGTTTATGGCTGTTCGAAGCCAAATCAGCATCCGTTCTTTCCGTAGAAGTTGAGGATGAAGTTTCATAGTCTCTCTGGACTATTATTGGCTACTCTGAACCCTTACTAAGTCCATTCTAGACTTAGTGATTGAATAGAAAGATCCTATTACACTCTGGCTTTGCCTTCTATCCCTTGCACTCTTGTCCCGGTTAGGACATATAGCAATGTCATGGTCATTCTGGACCGATCATAACCTCTCCGGGCTCTTGCTGGATCCCATCCTGTCACTCTCTGGTGAAGGGGAAACAGCGCTTAAGTGAGTTGATCCTGTCGCTCTCCGGCGAAGCAACTCACTTCTTGAACTCCGTTTTAGTGTATCTGAACATTAAGCGATGTCTTGGTCGTTCGAGACCGACCATAGCCTCTCCGGGCTCTTGCTGGATCCTATCCTGTCACTCTCCGGTGAAGGGGAAACAGCGCTTAAATGAGTTGATCCTGTCGCTCTCCGGCGAAGCAACTCACTTCTTGCACTCCGGACCCCGCCTCTCCAGGTACGGTCATAAAGCGATCACGTTTATATTGAAATTTAATGTTCATCCTTTGACTCTCCGGTCAAAAGGTTTATTGTAAGAAGTTCTAATTTATTTATTAAAATTCGAGTTCTAGATGTTCAATCTCAAACAACATAAAAAAGCTAAACATTGCCTCTCCGGGCATATCAGTTTATCTCCATCTCAGAGCATGCCTAGGGATCTCTCCGGTTCCCGTACATGTGTAAGTGGAGTAACCGTTTTATTCTGAAAATAAATCTAAATGAAATTATTCGACCAAAGTCCAAACCCTGGACTTGGCCCTTGCCATCTTTAATCAGTTGATGACGAGTCGTGATCCTGATCCAGGATCGTTCCTGTTAGGTGGAGGCGGTAGTCGTTCAGGTCTTGCTGCCGTTGTCCGTTCTCTGACAAATTGTGGAAATCTACCACCCCTAGCATGTTCTTCCACCTCATCCTTTAGGTGGCGGCATTCATCTGTAGTGTGCCCATCCAGCTCATGGAATAGGCAGTATTTTCCAGTCCTGCGCTCCCGCACAGTGGGATCCCTTATAGGTGGCTTTCGATAGGGGAGTTGCCCCCGAGTTTCAGTGTAAATTCTTTCTAGGCCTGTAGTCAGATCGGTGTATTGCCTGAATCTTGGTTGTCGGAATTTATTCCGTTTATCAGGACCATCATGTCTGTCATCCTGTTTCCTCTTTCCCTTGTCCGCTCCGGACTGTTCTCTGGAGGTTCCTACGCTTTGTGTGGTATTTATTTCACGACTCTCGGCTCGTGATTCTTCTAACCGAATGAACTTTTCAGCTTTATGAAAGAACTCTCCAAGATCTTGCGGTGGATCTTTAGTTAGAGAATCCTTAAATTTGGTGCTTCCGCGACTCCTGCCACCGCTGCCATTAAAATCATTGATGGATCTGGGCGATCTACAGAAATCACTGTCACATTGAATCTTAACCGAAAATCTTTTATGGACTCTCTGGTCCTTCGCTTGATTGAAGCTAAAGTCATCACACTCTTGGGTCGCGTCACATGGACCCTAAACTGTCTCATGAAGCAGTTTACAAGCTCGTTCCATGTTCCGATTGATCCAGTTTCCGGTTGTCTGAACCATAGTGCAGCTAAATCTGATAAATATAGAGGGAAGCATCGTGCCGTCACTTCCTCGGATGCCCCCAGCACTTCCATGTGCCTGATATATCTGGTAATATGCATGGTCGGGTCTGACCTCCCGTCGTAAGGTTCTAGCGTTGGTAATTTGAATTTTGGAGGGTTCCTTGCGTTACGGATGTTCGGAGTGAACGGACTCCGACTAACTTCTTCCAACCCTCCGCTAGGCAATCCTCCTCTCATGAGTCTTCGCATCAGGCCAACCATTCTCTCGTCTCCGTCTAGGGGTTTGCCCCTGGTTAAGTTCCTATCCTGCCCCCCGAGCCTTGAAGGGAATTATGGTACATATTCTTCTGGTGGCTCGTTAGCATATGCATTGGCTCCCGCTTGTTGAGCTCCGTCCGTTGGTCTTCCAGCATCGGATCTCGAGGGTCTGCCCCCAAGTCCTTGTTGATCACCTTCAACTCCTACATTCTGGTCTTGAACCTGACGCTCATTAGCTCCCGCAATCCTGATTCCTTGTCCCGCACTCGCAGTTGTTGTAGTTGGTCCAAGGTTTTGCACGTTCGCCGCCCTCATTTGCTCGAGGAAATTCTGCAGCATCTCCTGTTGACTCTTCATCATGCCTTCACGCAATGAATTAGCCATAGCCTCCATCTCGTCTCTTGTGATGTAGACGGAAGCTTGTCCTTCTCTTAATTCGGAGGATGCTTCTTGGCTTCCTCCTTGTTGGCTCCTATCAACCCTTTGTCTTGTTTGTCGAGTCATTGTCTCTGAATTGAAAGTCTTCGAACTCTTGAATCTGAACTCTAAATGTAGCGGGTGCTAGTCCTTCTCAGTGAAAGCACCAAAGTGTTTGCGCCAAAATTGGTCACAAACCCCAAGGATTGTGAAAGCACCAGTGTATGAATATAAATCAGCAATACTCAAACACAAATCACAGATCTAAGCAGCAAAAATGGAATTATAAACAAGAACACACGATTTATAGTGGTTCAGCTATCTCCGGCCTACGTCCACTTCAAAGGTTTTCCTTTTTATTGATTATCCTTGCTGATTACAATCAATTACAGCGATTATAGTGAAGTGAATCATTTAGAATAGTGATGGTTGCGAGTAGAATCAAATCCGGCAGAGTATGGACGTTCAATGGCGGAAGCTCCGAAAGATCCTTTTTCTGTTGGCTCTGGGGCTCTATTTATAGGCGTTGGAGGCCCAGATCTCGCTCAAACTTCGGGAGACTTCTTCTGGCACGTGAGTGGGCCCACGCGACCGACCCCACCAAGTTTCGTCTCGATCTGAGATCGTTTCGAAGTGATTTCGAACCCATCAAGAAATGGTCCAATCGAGCTGGAACTTGGCAGGAGCAATCTTTATCTTGTATGTAAACTACCGTGAAAATTTCTTTGCATTTGGATCAGTAGATTGGAAGATATGATGGGTTCAAAATGGGGTTTATTGCATGGCTGTTTGGTTCGAAACCATGCTTTCGTACCGATGGTTTCGAATCCATGGTGGCACGTGTCTTCGTGTCGACGTGGAGCGCACACTTCGCTTCGATCCAGGTTTCGCTCCGAGTTGAATGCTTCGGCTCCATATATCTCGGCGCTTTTGAACCGATGGAAGACACGTCATCATGGTTGGTTGACCCAGTGGGTTCGAACTGGACTTCGTGATGGGTTCGAACTGGACTTCGTGATGGGTTCGAAGTTGACCTCGGTGATGGGTTCGAACTGGACCTCTGTGATGGGTTCGAACTGGACCTCGTAATGGGTTCGAACTGGACCTCGTGATGGGTTCGAACTGGACCTCTGTGATGGGTTCGAACTGGACTTCGTGATGGGTTCGAACTGGACCTCTGTGATGGGTTCGAACTGGGCAACGTCCATTCCTCTTAACTCGAATCCATCATAACCTGAGCATACGACCTCGGATTGACTTGAAATTTGTGGTGCGGACTTCTATGATCTCTCTTGTCATGTCCTATCAATTGTTGCCCGATCCAGACTCGGACAAAATTCATCGATATCCATGGTTATCCTGCAATGCATGGTCGACATTCAAGAATAATAATCATCGATTTTTAGTAAATTTTAGGTATCTCAACTTTGCCAAAAGTTGGGATAACATCGTACGACTTTTAGAAATGCGTGCGTGGATTTGAAACGGAACAGTTCCATGGTGCACCACTCTCCAGCAATGGTAAATCGAAGACGAGGCACGGTAATCCCGTTTTAGCGTAAAAATCCGGTGTCGAAAAAACGAAGGGTAAAAAACTTACGAGACCCGATTGAGATTCGGGTTGTCCGTTTTGGGATTTAATCTATCCGTTGATGGCTGAAAGCTGTCAAAGCCGTAGAACCCATCATGGCCTTCGTTTTGACAGGTTATGACTCCCGTAACTCTAAACGAGCCAGAAGTTATGGCCGTCCGAATAATCGATATCTACAGGGTGCAACATCCGCGGTGCAAGGTGAAACATCCGTCTGAAATGGCGAAACAGTGCCGTATGACTTTTAGAAATGCGTGCATGGATTTGAAACGGGACAAGACCTTGGTGCACCACTCTCCAGCGATGGTAAATCGAAGGCGAGGCACGGTAATCCCGTTTTACCGTAAAAATCCGGTGTCGAAAAAACGAAGGGTAAAAAACTTACGAGACCCGATTGAGATTCGGGTTGTCCTTTTTGGCCATTAATCTATCCGTTGACGGCTGAAAGCTGTCAAAGCCGTAGAACTCATCGTGGCCTTCGTTTTGACAGGTTATGTCTCCCGTAACTCTAAACGAGCCAGAAGATATGGTCGTCCGAATAACCGATATCTACAGGGTGCAACATCCGCGGTGCAAGGTGCAACATCCGTCCGAAATTGCGAAACAGTGTCGTACGACTTTTAGAAATGCGTGCATGGATTTGGAACGGAAAAGTACCATGGTGCACCACTCTCCAGCGATGGTAAATCGAAGACGAGGCACGGTAATCCCGTTTTACCGTAAAAATCCGGTGTCGAAAAAACGAAGGGTAAAAAACTTACGAGACCCGATTGAGATTCTGGTTGTCATTTTTGGGCATTAATCTATCCATTGATGGCTGTAAGAGGTCAAAGCCGTAGAACTCATCATGGCCTTCGTTTGGACAGGTTATGGCTCCCGTAACTCTAAACGAGCCAGAAGTTATGGCCGTCCGAATAATCGATATCTACAGGGTGCAACATACGCGGTGCAAGGTGCAACATCCGTCCGTAATGGCGAAACAGTATTATACGACTTTTAGAAATGCTGCATGGATTTGAAACAGAACAGTACCAAGGTGCACCACTCTCCAGCGATGGTAAATCGAAGACGAGGCACGGTAATCCCGTTTTACCGTAAAAATCCGGTGTCGATAAAACGAAGGGTAAAAAACTTACGAGACCCGATTAAGATTCGGGTTGTCCTTTTTGGGCATTAATCTATCCGTTGACGGTTGAAAGCGGTCAAAGCCGTAGAACTCATTGTGGCCTTCGTTTTGACAGGTTATGACTCCCGTAACTCTAAACGAGCCAGAAGTTATGGCCGTCCGAATAATCGATATCTACAAGGTGCAACATCCGCGGTGCAAGGTGCAACATCCGTCTGAAATGGCGAAACAGTGCCGTACGACTTTAAGAAAAGCATGCATGGATTTGAAACGGAACAGTACCATGTTGCATCACTCTCCAGTGATGGTAAATCGAAGGCGAGGCACGGTAATCCCGTTTTACCGTAAAAATCCGGTGTCGAAAAAACGAAGGGTAAAAAACTTACGAGACCCGATTGAGATTCGGGTTGTCCTTTTTGGGCATTAATCAATCCGTTGACCATTGAAAGATGTCAAAGCCGTAGAACTCATCGTGGCTTCGTTTTGACAGGTTATGGCTCCCGTAACTCTAAACGAGCCAGAAGTTATGACCGTCCGAATAATCGATATCTACGGGGTGCAACATCCGCGGTGCAAGGTGCAACATCCGTCCGAAATGGCGAAACAGTGCCGTACGACTTTTAGAAATGCGTACATGGATTTGAAATGGAATAGTACCATGGTGCACCACTCTCCAGCGATGGTGAATCGAAGACGAGCCACGGTAATCCCGTTTTACCTTAAAAATCCGGTGTCAAAAAAACAAAGGATAAAAAACTTACGAACCCCGATTGAGATTCGGGTTGTCCTTTTCGGGCATTAATCTATCCATTGACGGCTAAAAGCTGTCAAAGCTGTAGAACTCACCGTGGCCTTCGTTTTGACAGGTTATGGCTCCCGTAAATCTAAACGAGCCAGAAATTATGCATGTCCGAATAATCTATATATACAGGGTGCAACATCCGCGGTGCAACGTGCAACATCCGTCCAAAATGGCGAAACAGTACCGTACGACTTTTAGAAATGCGTGCATGGATTTGAAACGGAATAGTACCATGGTGCACCACTCTCCAACGATGGTAAATCGAAGACGAGCCACGGTAAGACCGTTTTGCCATAAAAATCCAACGTCGAAAAAACGAAGGGTAAAAAACTTACGAACCCCGATTGAGATTCGGGTTGTCCTTTTCGGGCATTAATCTATCCGTTGACGGCTGAAAGCTGTCAAAGCTGTAGAACTCATTGTGGCCTTCGTTTTGACAGGTTATGGCTCCCGTAACTCTAAACGAGCCAGAAGTTATTACCGTCCGAATAATCGGTATCTACAGGGTGCAACATCCGCGGTGCAATGTGCAACATCCGTCCGAAATGGCGAAACAGTGTCGTACGACTTTTAGAAATGCGTGCATGGATTTGAAACGGAACAGTACCATGGTGTACCACTCTCCAGCGATGGTAAATCGAAGACGAGGCACGGTAATCCCGTTTTACCATAAAAATCTGGTGTCGAAAATGTTATCCCGCTTTTTGGCAAAGCCGCGATACCAAAAGATCGGTCAGGAACGGAGAACAGTTCGTCTCAAAGGCTGGTCATACTTCGTTTCGCCATGGATATCACTGAATTTTATCCGAGTCCAGATTGAGCTACAATTGATAGGACACGGCAAGAAAGACTATAGGAGTCAGCATTTTAAGTTTCAAGTCAATCCGAGTTCATATGCTCGAGTTATGATCGATTCAATTTGAAGGGCAAGGCCTAGGTTTCGAATCCATTGTTGACCAACATTGCGAAACCATCGCGTTCGAATCCATAAGATTCGAATCCACCGAACCACCTCAGGTTCGTCTCCACCACCTTCGAACCCATCAGGTTCGAACCCATCAGGATGCATCGGTTTCGAAACCATCAAAGCGCCTCACCTTCAGCTCCACCCACTTCGAATCCATCTCCTTATTCGAACCCATCACGGAGTGCTTGTTCGAACCCATCACGGAGTCATTGTTCGAACCCACCACGGAGTGCTTGTTTGAACCCATCACGGAGTCATTGTTCGAACCCAACTGTGCAGCTTCATTCGAAACCACTAGGTCAACCAACCATGATGACGTGTCTTCCATCGGTTCGAATACGCCGAGATATATGGAGTCGAAGCGGTCAACACGGAGTGAAGACCGGATCGATTCGAAGTTTGCGCTTCACGTCAACGCGAAGCCACGTGCCTCCATGGATTCGAAAGGATCGGTTCGAAACCTTGGTTTCGAAACAAACAGCCGAGCAATAAACCCAATTTCGAACCCATCATATCTCCTAACCTATTGATCCAAATGCCATGAAATTTTCACAGAAGCTTGCATGCTTGTTGAAGAATGTCTACGTCAAATTTCACCTCGATGGGATGAATTCTTGATCGGTTCGAATGGAGTTCGAACCGATGCCAAAGTGGGCCAAACTTCCTGAGACCGTGCGTGTGGGCCCCCTCACGTGCCAGGAGTGTTCTCCCGAGTTTTCAGCGAGATACCAGCAGCCTACACCTATAAATAGAGCCCCAGGGCCAACAGAAAAGGGATCTTCTGACTCTGAGGCGCCCAAACTCTGCCGAATCAGGATCTCCATCATCCTATATCATAACTTGATTGTTGATTTCGAATTTCCGGTTGTAACTTGCTGTTGATCGCTTTAACAACTTGTAAACACTGAAAGAGAATCAATAAAATACCAAAAAACTTCACAGTGGACGTAGGCAACACGCCGAACCACTATAAATCGATTGTCTACGCATTTTCTTTACTGTTTATTGGAGTTTTTGTTAGATAATATCTATTTTGAACTTGCATTCTTGACTATTATCTCTTCAACGACTCCCGAAGAGTGTTGTGCCCAATTTTGACGCAAACACTTAGGTGCTTTCACTGAGAAAACCCAGATTTTCTCCTGCTCGTTGGATCTGTCATTGGTACCGGATTGAATGAATCTAAGAGAGAGATCCAGATCGTTAAATCCAACTTCCTTCCCTTCTATTCAGATTTGCATAAAGTCTAGGAAAGGAACTCAACTCTAAAGATGGTTAGCACAAGAACCACCTCGAACGCCGTCAATCAAGAAGGACAGGATAAACAGAATCCTGCCCCTCTACCTCCACCTAATCAAGATGCCGCTGGGCACTCAGAGCCGTCGGGTCCGGTTACCCGACAAGAATTGCAGTTGTTACTCCAAGAGCTGACCCAGAGTCGGTGACAACTAGAAGAACAACTACGCGCTAACGCTGAGTTAATCAACAAGCTGGATCGCCAAAAACGAAAGAGATCCATGAGAGATCGTGCTTCTCGCTCTTCTAGCGAAAGTTCTTCATCTTCTGATTATCATAATCGACCACCACGACCCCGGTTAGATGGGAGTCGTATGCCATCCGCTGGAAACCAACCGACATTGACCGTTGGACAAATAAGAGTTGGCCCGTCAACCAGCATCCAAACCGGACCCTCCTCCCGAGGAGGCGCCGTTCCTCATCACGCCGCAGAATACCGCACCACTAGCATTGCGGTTGAACCAGGGGTCGACGCTCAAGACCAGTCGGACCTAGACCGTCGTCATATCGGCCGTACTCCTGGACCGTACGTCCCAGAGGACTATGAGCCGAGAAGGCAAGATGTGAACGGTCGACGATATCCGGTTCAAACCCAAAGTATGGAACGTGACCACATTCCGACGCAAATGTCGGATCTTTCAACTATGGTACGTCAGATGATCCGTGAGAGTCAGGGGTTCACAAACGACGATTGGGGAGTTTCCCGAAGTCATACTCCCTTTACGGACGATATTCTTAATGCTGAACCCCCACGGCGATTCCGAATGCCCACTCTACCCATGTATGAGGGAAACTCCGACCCCAACCAACATATTCTAAAATATGAATGGTCGATGACTGCTGCCAGAGCCGACGACGCTGTGAAGTGTCGTAGTTTCCCCATATCCTTGGGGGGCATCGCCACCATGTGGTTAACCCGATTGCCTCCTCGATCCATTTCCTCATTCGACCAGCTGGCCACAAAATTCGTTGAGCAATTCCGCATGCACGTCGCAAGGCCGAAAGATGTCAACACTCTATCTAGTGTCACACAAGCTCCCGGAGAGACACTCAAACACTACTTAGAAAGATTCCATACTGCATGTGAAGAGATTAGTAATCCAAACGATAACTCCATCCTTATGGCGTTAACTAAGGGGATCGACCCCGATTCTGAATTTGGCAATTGGCTAGCTGGGAAACCACCTGCGTCATTGGACCGTTTCCATGCCAAAGCAGCTCAATTCCTGAGACGGGAAGACGCGAAACAGTCTAGGAAGCAAACTGACGCAGGACCAAATGCGGGAGGAACCCAAAGCAATGTTGCAATAAAACAGTCCGGCTAGAGCTCCGGAAGAGTTCAGTTGAACATTAAAAATAAACAAGCTCGGCGAAGAGAGAGCGTGAATCCACTTAAGAAACAAGATCAAAATCGCGGCCCGCAACGCAAAAATCCGAAGATCGACAGTTATACTCCTTTGAATACTTCACTGGAGGACTTGTATTTGCAGACCCGTAATACAATTCAATACGAAAAACCTGCTCCAAGACCGTCGTCAGAGAGACAAATCCAGACAGGAAAATTTTGCAGGTTCCATGAAGGCTACGGGCACGATACGAACGAGTGTCGTCACTTACAGGATCTCGTTGAAAAACTGGTCAGAGAAAGGAAGCTGGAACAGTTTATGCGGACACCGCAGCCCATAGAAGCGGGCCCATCCAATCCAATCAATGAACCCAATCGACCGAGGCAGGAGGACTCGACTTGTCCCCGTGGGAGATTGGTGATAAACGCCATCAGTGGCGGGCCTAGTCATTCAGAAGCCTGGAACGACGAAGAACCTCGTCACTGTCACACGTGACAGGCTCCTTCAGTCTTTGAATGCTTTGTAGCTTCCTTTACATTCTGAATTTTGAATTTGTAATAAGGCACTGGCTTTGCCACATTTTCTCATTTCAGCAAATAAAATGCTATCTCTTCAAGCTAAAGCTGTGATTCACCGAATACAACATTCAACAATCACGACACACGAAGAGCTAAGTTCCATCGAACAATGGAATTTATTCAAATAGCGAGTGACTGCGTTACAACCGGCCACTCACTAAGTGAAACCCCAACTCGGGGGCAAGCCAACACATCAAAGGCTGAACTGGACCAACAGACGACAGTCCATTCCATAATTCGTTCCCACCGCGCGAACGGACTCCAACTTCCCACAGCGTGAATTGGAGTATAAACATTCCATAATTCGTTCCCAGATCGCGAACGGACTCCAAGTTCCCAGAGTGCCAATTGGAGTATAAACATTCAATAATTCGTTCCCAGAGCACGAACTGAATCCAAGTTCCCAGAGTGCGAATTGGAGTATAAACATTCAATAATTCGTTCCCAGAGCGCGAACGGACTCCAAGTTCCCAGAGTGCGAATTGGAGTATAAACATTCAATAATTCGTTCCCAGAGCGCGAACGGACTCCAAGTTCCCATAGCGTGAATTGGAGTATAAACATTCAATAATTGGTTCCTAGAGCGCGAACGGACTTCAAGTTCCCATAGCGTGAATTGGAGTATAAACATTCAATAATTCGTTCCCAGAGCGCGAACGGACTCCAAGTTCCCAGAGTGCGAATTGGAGTATAAACATTCAATAATTCGTTCCCAGAGCGCGAACGGACTCCAAGTTCCCAGAGTGCGAATTGGAGTATAAACATTCAATAATTCATTCCCAGAGCGCGAACGGACTCCAAGTTCCCAGAGTGCGAATTGGAGTATAAACATTCAATAATTCGTTCCCAGAGCGCGAACGGACTCCAAGTTCCCAGAGTGCGAATTGGAGTATAAACATTCAATAATTCGTTCCCAGAGCGCGAACGGACTCCAAGTTCCCAGAGTGCGAATTGGAGTATAAACATTCCATAATTCGTTCCCAGAGCGCGAACGGAGTCCAAGTTTCCAGAGTGCGAATTGGAGTATAAACATTCAATAATTCGTTCCCAGAGCGCGAACGGACTCCAAGTTCCCAGAGTGCGAATTGGAGTATAAACATTCGATAATTCGTTCCCAGAATGCGAACGGACTCCAACTTCCCAGAGCATGAATTGGAGTATACACGTAAATTACGGGCTCCCGGAGCGCGAACCGGAGCATCCATGCTAGCTCCAGATTCCCGAAGCGCGGGTTGAAGTACGAACATCAATTTCGGGTTCCTGAAGTGCGAACCCAAACATACATGCTTTATCCAAGTTCCCGGCGCGCGAATTGGAGCACAAACACCAAGTTAAAGTTCCCGTAGTGCGAACTGAAATGTTAATACTAACTCCGAGTTCGTAGAGTGCGAATTGGAATGTGAACATTATTTCCAGGTTCCCGGAGCGTGAACCGTGTTACAAGCATCGATAACCCTCGAGTTCCCGAAGTGCGAACCAGATTACCAATCTCAAGTTATCTTAAGTCCCCGGAGTGCGGACGTGTGCTCAAGACTTACAACAAGTGTGATCAACCACCAAAAATACAAGTGCTGTTCCCCAAAACTGGGGGGCACGAAAGCTAAATATTAATCACTAACCGAAGTGATACAACGTCCGAAGTTCAACTCATTCATCAATCACAACTTGTGACCAAGATTTTCAGGCTTGGCAAATGAAACGAACTCTACTTAAACGGTAAAAACACCACAAGTACACCGGACCGAAAACAAGACACTGCAAGTACTTAAGCACAAATAAAACAAGAGTTGAAACAAAGAAATAAAATTTTATTTCAACTAACTTAAAACAAGAACTTACACACAAATAAGTTCTTCCAAAAAAGAATGCCTGCTAGCAGGGGCCGAACCTACATCTATACACGACCTACTGACAAAAAACGAAGACAAGTACCTATCTACCAAAACATCTACTTGAGAAGCTGATTTATTTCTTCTTCTTCGTCCTTCTGACTAGTGGTACATCTTCAGTGTCGCTAGGGACAGAAATTCTTCATTTTGAGTGTCTCCTCTCCGGCGGTGGCTCTTCGGCTGGAGGCATGATGTCAATATCCTCCTCGGAGCTTGAATCTACATGGGGGCTTCTCGCCGGAGGAGTAGGGGGGACTGGATCCGTAACGGAAGTTGAGATAGTACCACCCGATGGTGCTACCATAGCAGGTGCTGGACCCTGCGCCGCCGTGCTGCCACCGACGGTACCGCTCGGCCCCGCAGTCTCTATTTCGGCGTTGATCTCAGCCAAAATTTCCTCATCACGAGTCGCATGGGCTTGGCTGGGGGCATCTACGGCCTGCATCGAAGAACTTGAGGACGGCGGGAGGCTACTAACGATGACAAATGGCAAGTCAGAGAAAGAACCACCCTGTTCGCTGAGCACTTCGCTCACCATTTGTTCGTCAGCAGATAAGGATCCCCCCTGCGCCGCCTCAGCAGATACCGCGGTTACAACAGTAGTCTCGGTGGCGATGGCCTTATCTCCTCTGCTTGATTCTTGAGCCACAACAGTCGGCGCAACTCCAGTCACTATGCAAAAAATAAGAAGTTATTAGTAACTGCTACAAAACAAACACTCTATTCAGAAAACGCTTGAGATAACTTCGGAATACCTTCCCCAGTTTGGCTCGCAGACGGCTGAACGGCCTCGGAAGTACGCTCATGAATAGGAGATAAGCGCGGCCGTTCCGGGTCGTATGCAGGAACAGGTTGCAAACTGACCGCAGATACAGGCACCGACGAAGATGGTGTGGTGACTTCAGTGACAGCAGAATGGTGCTCAACACCTGACCCATCTCCGACTTCCAGGGAACGACCACCGATCATTTCCTTCTCATGAGCGATGATAGCGTCATGAAGAACCTTCTTCTCATCGTCTGTGAGCAGCCGATTCTCAAGTTCGAATCGATCGACCGACTCACCTGGATGCGCTTCCACTTCCTCCTCAACCAATCGGTCCCAAGCGCTACGAAGGTGAACTAGATAATCTTGAAGCCAGGCCAAGTTTCTGTGCTTCAACACATTGGCGTTGTAAGTTATGAGCAAATCTTGGATATCGGCCTCTAGCATGGCCTCTGCATGTTGAACCTTCTCCTCCACCACTGCTTCGACCGCCTGAACTTTGGCCACGGCCACATCTCTTTCAGTGCGAAGCACTACGGCTTGCTCCCAGGCTTCTTGCGCCGTGTTATGCGCGTCATCTCTATCTTTAATAATTTTGGCAAATTTAGCCTTGAGCTCATTAAGTTCTTTTAACGCCGCATCCCGCTCAGCAGTGACGATAGTGTTCCGGTGGCCCATGTCTTCCACCGTAACATAGTGCTCCTTTTTCATTCTATCCATGGCTGCTTGAGCTTCATCGACCTTTGTAAGAGCCTCCATCTCTGATTTTCGAGACGATTCAGCCTCGGTATTCAGCACTTGTATGATGCGGTCTTTTTGAGCCAGCTCGATTTGGAGCTTTTCAATGGTAGCCGCTCGTTCGAAGGCCAACGCCGATGCCTTATCGGCCGCCCTATACCACGCCTTGTATTGGGTGTAAAAGTCATGCACATAGTCGAGCGCTAACCGCTCGGCCTCCGGCGGGATTCTTTTCAGGTTCGGGGGAAAGACGTAGTTATCGAAGCAAATATTTGGGAACTCCCTCTTTAGTTGCGCAAGTCTAATTGCCCCTTCCCCCGAGATTTCAGTAGGAGGCTGCTCTGCGACTATCGGGGTCATCGCCTCAGATCGGGAAGGTTGAGAAACCGACGTATATCGAGAAGACTCGGAAGGATGAGGGACATGAGCAGGAGGTTGTACGGGATCTCTGGAAGGAGGAGGGGTACGCGATCGCGATCGACGCTTACAGCCCCTGTCCGTGTCATATCTCTCGTGACTAGAATACCCAGAACGTCCCTGGTCATAATGCCCAGAGCGCCCCTGATCATAACCTCTATCCCCTTCTCGTCTGCGCGAGTCGTAATATGAAGGCTTGCGGGCATGTCGAAGACAACCAAGCATTGAACCGCGCTTAGACATGATATCTGCGAAGCAAAATAAAATAGAATTAATCACCTTTCAAAACAGAAAGTTTTCAGTCAAAGGTTATGCAGTGTCGTGAAATGTGTATGAATATGCATTCCCCCCGACCAACCGGAAGTGTCGACCTCGCTAGTAATAAGAGGCTCGTTCAATTCTAGAGTGCGATGGAATTCCTCCAACCCGGCATCATGTTGAAAAGACACATCGTCCGGGATTGGAAGATCGGCAAGCCCTTCAAAAAGATTTTCAGTTCTCGGAGGGGACGTCTCCGAGATTCTAACTCCAGGAGCAGAACGGGCCGTGACAACCAATTTCCATCTCCCCTTCTTACTTGACTTAACCATGCCAGCCTTGCCTTTTCTCTGCTCCGCGACATCCGAAACTGCGTCCGTAGGCCCGGTCAGCGGCTCATCATCGGTGTGGGTTCTTTCAGAGTCAGCTTCCTCAGCTGTAGTAATTCCGGGTTTCTTGTGCTTGACTCGTTTCTTCGAGACGACCCTTAGTGCAACTTCAAAGCTTTTGCTCTTCCCTTGTTCGATTAAACCGCAGGCCCAGAGATTCCTATCCGTCAATAACACGTCGATATCCCTATATCCACTCGAGACTTCTCGAAGCACTCGCACCATCTCCCTAAAGTGCTCGCCCTCAGGTCGCTGGATCACCGCTGTAAAAAAGAATAAAATATAAGTTCCACTTCGGCTGCAATTGCCGTAGTAATTATTTACGAAATTAGCTATACTCACGTCTGAATAGCCATCGTCGGGCGAATCCAGGAGGATATCTGACATAAAACCATTCTGTTGTAACGACCCGTATTTTACGAGTCGATAAATCGTAGAATTTACAGGTTGTTAGTGTTGTTTGTGTTGCTTCTAGCTTGAGTCGTTTAGAAGTCAACCCGGGTACAAGTGATGAGTCGTGACCGACTCATAGGGGACCGACTCAAGGAGGGGTAGCGGTTTAAAGTGTTGGCCGAGATAAGGATGGACCGACTCAAGAAGTTAGGCGACTCATAGGATGACCGACTCATAGAGGGCCGAGATAAGAAGTGTGGCCGAGTCAACGAGTTACGACTCATAGGGTTTGCCGAGTTAAGGAGTTAACGGGTTAAGGGTGTAGCGACTTAAGGGGTTTAGGCTTAGGTCGTGGGTAATGAGTCGGCAGGGTTTTGAGTCGTAGGGCCTGATGAGTCGTGAGTCGGCATCATAGTTGAGTCGTGAGTGTGTATTGTTGAGTCGTCGTACGACTTAGGACTTGGGGAAAACGCGGCAGTGTCTTAGGTCGGAGGCTTTTAGGTCGTGACCGACTTATGTTGAGTCGGCACTGGTCTTGAGTCGTGAGTCGGTAGGTGTTGAGTCGGTTTGGGTTTGAGTCGTATGACCTTGTGCCTTGGTGTATTGAGTCGTTGGCTTGAGTCGGAAGGCTGTGCAGTTGAGTCGGCTGGGGTAGGTCGTCATGGCAATGAGTCGTGAACGACTCATGGTAAGTAGGCAGTGTTATGTTGAGTCGGTAAGGGCTGATAAGTCGGCAACGACTCATGATGAGTCGTGGACGACTCATAGGGACGACGACTCATGGTTGATCCAGCCTATAAATAGAGGGGTTTGGCTCACTTTTTGGCACCGGTTTTTGAAGCGACGAAGTGCTGCCATTTTGAAGACTCGACTACAACATTTCTTCATCTTCTTTTCTCCATTCCAATCTAATTCTAACATCCATCCAAGATCGAAGATCGAGATCGAAGATCCAAGTGCCAAAGTTGAAGATCTTCATCCGTTCGAGCTAGAATTCATCGATTGGAGCGAGATATTGCCGGATCAAACCTTGATCTTCGCTGTCCAGATCTGAAGTGTGTAGTTTTTGTAGTGTTTGGGTGATTTGGTGAGTGGTAGTTATCTCTCACGCGGATCCAAAGGAGTATATTGGATTGGTGGCATGTTTGGGTGTTAAAGTTAGAGATTTCATGCATTTTTCTTAGATCTAAGTCTAGATCCATGGTTTTTGAAGATGTTTACTTATGCAAGTTTGTTTAATAAGCATTAGAGACAAAATCCCATGTTTTATAATTGATAGATCTATGCTAAAAACCATGATTTCACATATGTTGGACTTTTGCTCGTTTATTTACGAAATTCCCATTATAGTTGATATTGCTTAAATTGCTTAATAGATCTTGTTTGAATGATTGATTATTTGAATGTATGATTGATTTGATTGTTTCCAAGTTAGCTAGTAGTTGATTTGGAACAAGATGATGAAAGAGGATTCAAAAGCTATGGAAGAAGGCTCTTGAATGGTGAAAGCTGCTTAAGGCATATGTAGCGGATGTTGAAGCTCATATGTATAGATTGGATGATGTTGAGATGGGACTTTGCCATGATTTGATGAGGCAAACCATGTTGTTGAGTTGAGACTTTGCTTTGATGCGATGAAGCGAAGTATGATGTGAGTCTTGGCTTAATCCAAGCAGGGATCATTCCAAGCATGTTGATAACTTGAAGAGTAGTTCAAGTTGGTTGATAATGGATTGTTCAAGAGGTAGCTTGAGCTTGTATGAGGATAGTCGTCAAGAAGGATGGCTAGGAGGCTTGGATCTCGTCGTTGTTGAAGGTTCTAGCATGCTCAAAAGCAAGAGTACATGGGGCGCCCATAACGACTACAGGTAGGTAGTCGGGACACCCAAAAGACTACAGGTAGGTAGTTGAGTACTCTGGGCAAAGTAGATAAGTCCTAGGCACAAGGCAGTGTGCGGAGTTATGGTTAGAACCGGGGTTACCATTAGCCCTTGACAGATGGTCATTCAACTAACGGTGAAATCGAGGCAAGGATAACAGTGATAGCCAGAGTCATGGATGTTTGGTTGTATTATCATTCGGCTTCAAGAGCGGTGTTTTCTGGGTGCTTATCTGATCTTGGTTTAGGCCTTGGGGGTTTGTATTTGGAAAACATCGTCCTTGACTCGAGTGGTATTCGCTTTACCTTAATTGTCTATGTTGTTATGCTTGCTTCTCCTTAGTGTATGTCTGGGGCTATCACTGTAGAAAGAGGTGGAGTGGGATGGTTTGGTTCCTATTCCTTTTATCCTTTATGCTCTTTTGGTATGCTTGATAGTTGATTTACTGCTCACTAAGACTTTGTCTGACTCAAGGTTTTATGTCTCCTCTTATTACCTTGGGCTGTTCATCCATGTTGGGATGGGCAGACTAGGTAGCAGGTGACAGGTGCTGTGCTAGGAGTTCTACGATGAAGATGACGAAGACGAGCAGGAGGCTTTGCATATTAGTTTTCTTACTATATGTACTGGGTATCCGCTGCTGTATTTGGTTGAGTGATTTGTAGTGAGGCTTTCATGTATGGATTTGAGTAGATGATTGTATAAAACTACTGTGATGCTTATATGATGATGTTCTGTTCTATGGAGCTTCACTATATTATATTTCTCTATTGTATTTTATCCATGCGCTGTGAGTTGTACGATAGAGATTCTTTTGTTTTGTTTTACCCTGACTATCGTCCATGGCTGCCTGGCACGCCTTTCAGCGCATTATTTCCTTGTTTTGGTGCGGGAGTCATGGGCGGTCGTCACATTTGGTATCAGAGCCAGGTTAGTCGATTTTAGCCAACGCTCGCTGACGTAACGACGTATGAGAGGCGTAATTGTATTTTGATGAATGATTACTATATATGATATAGTAGCTTAGGAGGATTTGAACTCCTTATGCAGTTGTTTCTTAAGGTGTTCTAATCATTCTTTTTACAGATACTAAGGATGAGTCGAAGTGAGAGACAAGCTGCGAGGGGTAGCCGTGATGCTAGGGAAGCTGTTGATTATGCTCCTATGTTTGAGGCCATGATGACTTCAATCATGAGGAGAATACCAGCTTCAGGATCATCTGTGGATGTGGGAGTTCAAGTCCAAGCTCCGAGACCGGTGGATTTTGCCAAGCTTTGCAAGGATTATACTGCTCTTGGAGGGAAAGTTTTCTTGGGGACGGAGTCGACTATTGAGGTGCAGAGATGGATTGATGCTTGCAAAAGAATCTTTGGTGACTTAGGGATTGAGGATGCAACTAAGAGGAAGCTTGCATCGAGACAGCTTCAGGGAAGAGCTGCTGATTGGTGGAATTCTATCACCATCGATACTCCAGAAGAAGAGATTACTTGGGAGCAATTCCAAGTTAGATTTGGAGCTAAGTTCATCTCTACTTCTCAGAAATCTGTCTTGTTTAAGAAGTTTGTAGAGCTCAAGCAAGGGGGGAGACCTGTTCTTGAGTATATTTCTGAGTTTGAAGCCTTATCTAAGTATGCCAGATCGTATATTGATTCTCCCTACCAGAAGAATGAAAAGTTTGTGACTGGTCTGGATGCTTATCTTGGGAGGCAGTTGGTGGATCATCTGGACGATCCGTTTGAGAAGCTTGTGGAAAAAGCTCTTAGGCACGAGAGTTTGTTCCCTAAGGAAGTATCTGTTGTTGCTGTAACCAGGGAAGGATCTAAACCACAGCAGAGTGGCAATAAGAAGAGGAAACAACAGCAACAGAGGGGTAGAGATGGCCAGAAGAAGCCGAAGAGTGAAGTGACTTGCTATAACTGCCAGCAGAAGGGCCATCTTTACAAAGATTGTAAGAATCCCAAAGTGCCGGGAAAGTGTTACAACTGTGATAAGCTGGGACATATCAAGAAGGATTGTCCAGAACCGAGGAAAGATAGGCAGGTTGTGCAAGCCTATGCTTTGGGGGCTGTTCCATCGTCTTCGAAAGCTCCTACTGCTGAAGAGAAGGGGAAGAGTGTGGTTGTTCAAGGTACTCTTTCTATTTGTGGTGTTCCAGTTAGAGTGTTGTTTGATACTGGAGCGTCGCATTCTTTTGTTTGTGATGATTTGGTAAGCCGGTTAGGTATGAAACCGGATATTGTTGATAGGCCATTGGTTGTGACTAATCCAGTGGGGGGTTCGTCATGTTTGTGTATGATATGCCGTGGTCTAGTTGTGTCGAGTCATGATTGCTCGTTTGTTTGTGATTGCTTTGTTCTGAACTTTGCGGGGTTCGGAATTATTTTGGGTATGGACTGGCTTAGGAAGTATGCGGCAAGGATTGATTGTGAGAGGCTTGAGGTGACAGTCGGGAATGTGGAAGGGCGAAAGGTTGTGATACGATGTAAGCATGAAGAAGGCGTCTTCATGAGCTTCATGTATTCGCTAGTTGTTCCACGGGATGGACTGTCATTGGTGCCTATTGTGAATGAGTTTGAGAATGTCTTTGAGGAAGTCAAAGGGTTGCCGCCGCATAGGGAGATCGAGTTTCGTATCGATCTAGTTGAGGGAGCCAGACCTGTTGTGATGCCTCTTAGGCGGATGGCACCGAGGGAGCAGCAAGAGCTGAAGGTGCAAGTTGATGACCTTTTGCGGAAAGGATTCATTCGGAGAAGTGTGTCCGAATGGGGTGCGCCCGTTGTGTTCGCAACCAAAACGGATGGATCGTTGAGGTTGTGTGTTGATTATCGTGAGCTGAATAAGGTGACTAGGAAGAACAAGTATCCATTGCCGAGAATAGATGACTTGTTTGATCAGCTTCACGAGGCTAAGGTGTTTTCTCAGATGGATTTGGCAACGGGATTTCACCAGTTGAGAGTGGCGAAGGATAGTGTGCCGAAGACTGCTTTCAGGACACCATCCGGGTTTTATGAGTGGCTGGTAATGCCGTTTGGGTTGACTAACGCGCCAGCATATTTTATGGATCTTATGAATAGAGTGTTCAGAGATCAGTTGAATAAGTTCGTGCTTGTGTTCGTGGATGATATTTTGGTTTATTCCAGAACTGAGGAAGAGCACAAGACGCACTTGAGGATTGTTTTAGGAATCTTACGGAAACATCAGCTGAAGGCTAAGTTTTCGAAGTGTCACTTCTGGAAGAATGAAGTGAGGTTCTTAGGTCATGTTATTTCTGGAAATGGAATAGCGGTTGATCCCGCTAAGGTGGCAGCGATCCAGGATTGGGTTGGGCCTAAGAATGCATCTGATGTGAGAAGTTTTCTTGGATTAGCAGGATATTATCGTCGGTTTATCAAAGACTTTTCCAAGATAGCTGCACCGTTGACAGGATTGACGAAGAAGAATCAAGTGTTCAGATGGAATGATAAGTGTGAACAAGCTTTCATAATCCTGAAAGAGCGACTGACGAGTGCTCCTGTTTTGACTATTCCAAGTGGGAATGATGAGATGGTGGTTTACACCGATGCATGTGGTACTGGACTTGGAGCAGTGCTAATGCAGAAGGATAAAGTTGTTGCATATGCAAGTCGACAACTGAAGCCGCATGAGAGGAACTATCCGACTCATGATTTGGAGTTAGCGGCAATTGTGTTTGCTTTGAAGATGTGGAGACATTATCTATTGGGAGTTAGATTCGAGTTGTTTACAGATCATAAGTCGTTGAAGTATCTGTTCTCCCAAAAGGATTTAAATCTTCGACAGCAACGATGGCTAGAGTTCCTAGCATCTTATGATTTTGGTATAGCCTATACTCCAGGAAAAGGTAACGTAGTGGCAGATGCGTTAAGTCGAAGACATGCAGGTTTGGGAGCCATGTTTTCGGAATGGAAGAGTCTTGAGTATTTGGCTGGATTTGACTTCAGGCCTAGATGTGAATTGGAACCTAAGATGTTGGCAAACTTATCGATAAGGCCTACTCTTGTGGAAAGGGTTGGCGAGAGCCAAAAGGGAGATGATAAGCTTGTCAAGATTATCTGTGATTTGGAATCTGGATTGGACCCGGAGAAGGATAAGGGATTCGAGGTCGATCGAGAGGGTTGGCTTCGAAAGCAAGGGCGACTAGTTGTTCCCGATGTAGATGGATTGAGAGATGAAGTTCTGAGGGAGAGTCATCACTCGAAGTTGACAATTCATCCAGGTGGAAATAAGATGTATCGGGATATGAAGAGAACCTACTACTGGGAAGGTATGAAGAAGGATGTTGGAAATTTTATTTCCAAGTGTATGAATTGCCAGTTGGTGAAAGCTGAGCAGAAGAAGCCCAGTGGATTGCTTCAGCCATTAGAGGTTCCTACATGGAAGTGGGAGCAAGTGTCGATGGACTTTATCGATGGTCTACCTAGGACAAGAGCAGGGAATGAAGGGATTTGGGTCATAGTAGATCGTTTGACCAAGAGTGCAAGGTTCATTCCTGTTCGATCGACTAGGACTGCATCGAAGTTGGCTGAATTATATGTGAAGTGGATAGTTCGTTTCCATGGTGTTCCGAAGAGTATAGTGAGCGATCGAGATCCATTGTTCACTAGTAGATTTTGGAAGAGCTTCCAGGAAGTTTTGGGAACTGAGTTGTGTTTGAGTACAGCTTATCACCCTCAAACAGATGGTCAGACTGAGAGAGTCAACCGAGTTTTGGAAGATCTTCTTAGAGCATGTGTTTTGGACTTCGGAGGATCATGGGAAGATCACCTTCATTTGGTGGAGTTTGCTTATAATAACAGTTATCAGTCGAGTATTGGTATGGCACCATATGAGGCATTATATGGAAGACCGTGTAACTCTCCGACATGTTGGTTGGAAACTGGAGAAAAGCTGATACTTGGGCCAGAGATGATTCGACAGACTTCAGATTGTATAGAGATCATTCGGCAACGAATGAAGGCAGCCCAAGATCGTCAGAAAAGTTATGCCGATAATCGTCGTAAGGATTTGGAATTCGACGTAGGTGATATGGTTTTTGTGAAGATTTCTCCTCTGAAGAGTGTCATTAGATTCGGGAAGAAAGGAAAGTTAACTCCGAGATTTGTTGGACCATTCCCGATTATCGAGCGTATTGGAAAGCTCGCTTATAGATTGGAGTTACCGGAAAAGATGGCGGGTGTGCACAGTGTTTTTCATGTATCTTATCTACGGAAGTATATGCACGACCCAACTACGGTGGTTTCTGCTGATAGCTGTGAAGACTTGGAGGTTGATCCAGTTGTTTCGAGACCTCGTAAGCCGCTTCGTATTGTTGAAACCGATACGAAACAGCTTAGGAGGAAGACGATTACGTTGCTCAAGGTACAATGGAGTGATGATGTTAACGACTGTACGTGGGAGGAGGAAGAGAGGATGAAGGCAGCTCATCCCGGACTCTTCGAGGTATGGCCCTAAAGTGTCGTGACATCTCATGAATTTGTAGCTTGTTCTAAGTCATAGAATTCTGCATGCTAGGTTAGAATTGGATGCATGGTTTGTTGATTGCTATGGATGGTAGGCATGCGGAATAATTGTGATTGCTGTTGTTTGCTTGGAATTTCGAGGGCGAAATTCCTAAGGGGGAGAGAATGTAACGACCCGTATTTTACGAGTCGATAAATCGTAGAATTTACAGGTTGTTAGTGTTGTTTGTGTTGCTTCTAGCTTGAGTCGTTTAGAAGTCAACCCGGGTACAAGTGATGAGTCGTGACCGACTCATAGGGGACCGACTCAAGGAGGGGTAGCGGTTTAAAGTGTTGGCCGAGATAAGGATGGACCGACTCAAGAAGTTAGGCGACTCATAGGATGACCGACTCATAGAGGGCCGAGATAAGAAGTGTGGCCGAGTCAACGAGTTACGACTCATAGGGTTTGCCGAGTTAAGGAGTTAACGGGTTAAGGGTGTAGCGACTTAAGGGGTTTAGGCTTAGGTCGTGGGTAATGAGTCGGCAGGGTTTTGAGTCGTAGGGCCTGATGAGTCGTGAGTCGGCATCATAGTTGAGTCGTGAGTGTGTATTGTTGAGTCGTCGTACGACTTAGGACTTGGGGAAAACGCGGCAGTGTCTTAGGTCGGAGGCTTTTAGGTCGTGACCGACTTATGTTGAGTCGGCACTGGTCTTGAGTCGTGAGTCGGTAGGTGTTGAGTCGGTTTGGGTTTGAGTCGTATGACCTTGTGCCTTGGTGTATTGAGTCGTTGGCTTGAGTCGGAAGGCTGTGCAGTTGAGTCGGCTGGGGTAGGTCGTCATGGCAATGAGTCGTGAACGACTCATGGTAAGTAGGCAGTGTTATGTTGAGTCGGTAAGGGCTGATAAGTCGGCAACGACTCATGATGAGTCGTGGACGACTCATAGGGACGACGACTCATGGTTGATCCAGCCTATAAATAGAGGGGTTTGGCTCACTTTTTGGCACCGGTTTTTGAAGCGACGAAGTGCTGCCATTTTGAAGACTCGACTACAACATTTCTTCATCTTCTTTTCTCCATTCCAATCTAATTCTAACATCCATCCAAGATCGAAGATCGAGATCGAAGATCCAAGTGCCAAAGTTGAAGATCTTCATCCGTTCGAGCTAGAATTCATCGATTGGAGCGAGATATTGCCGGATCAAACCTTGATCTTCGCTGTCCAGATCTGAAGTGTGTAGTTTTTGTAGTGTTTGGGTGATTTGGTGAGTGGTAGTTATCTCTCACGCGGATCCAAAGGAGTATATTGGATTGGTGGCATGTTTGGGTGTTAAAGTTAGAGATTTCATGCATTTTTCTTAGATCTAAGTCTAGATCCATGGTTTTTGAAGATGTTTACTTATGCAAGTTTGTTTAATAAGCATTAGAGACAAAATCCCATGTTTTATAATTGATAGATCTATGCTAAAAACCATGATTTCACATATGTTGGACTTTTGCTCGTTTATTTACGAAATTCCCATTATAGTTGATATTGCTTAAATTGCTTAATAGATCTTGTTTGAATGATTGATTATTTGAATGTATGATTGATTTGATTGTTTCCAAGTTAGCTAGTAGTTGATTTGGAACAAGATGATGAAAGAGGATTCAAAAGCTATGGAAGAAGGCTCTTGAATGGTGAAAGCTGCTTAAGGCATATGTAGCGGATGTTGAAGCTCATATGTATAGATTGGATGATGTTGAGATGGGACTTTGCCATGATTTGATGAGGCAAACCATGTTGTTGAGTTGAGACTTTGCTTTGATGCGATGAAGCGAAGTATGATGTGAGTCTTGGCTTAATCCAAGCAGGGATCATTCCAAGCATGTTGATAACTTGAAGAGTAGTTCAAGTTGGTTGATAATGGATTGTTCAAGAGGTAGCTTGAGCTTGTATGAGGATAGTCGTCAAGAAGGATGGCTAGGAGGCTTGGATCTCGTCGTTGTTGAAGGTTCTAGCATGCTCAAAAGCAAGAGTACATGGGGCGCCCATAACGACTACAGGTAGGTAGTCGGGACACCCAAAAGACTACAGGTAGGTAGTTGAGTACTCTGGGCAAAGTAGATAAGTCCTAGGCACAAGGCAGTGTGCGGAGTTATGGTTAGAACCGGGGTTACCATTAGCCCTTGACAGATGGTCATTCAACTAACGGTGAAATCGAGGCAAGGATAACAGTGATAGCCAGAGTCATGGATGTTTGGTTGTATTATCATTCGGCTTCAAGAGCGGTGTTTTCTGGGTGCTTATCTGATCTTGGTTTAGGCCTTGGGGGTTTGTATTTGGAAAACATCGTCCTTGACTCGAGTGGTATTCGCTTTACCTTAATTGTCTATGTTGTTATGCTTGCTTCTCCTTAGTGTATGTCTGGGGCTATCACTGTAGAAAGAGGTGGAGTGGGATGGTTTGGTTCCTATTCCTTTTATCCTTTATGCTCTTTTGGTATGCTTGATAGTTGATTTACTGCTCACTAAGACTTTGTCTGACTCAAGGTTTTATGTCTCCTCTTATTACCTTGGGCTGTTCATCCATGTTGGGATGGGCAGACTAGGTAGCAGGTGACAGGTGCTGTGCTAGGAGTTCTACGATGAAGATGACGAAGACGAGCAGGAGGCTTTGCATATTAGTTTTCTTACTATATGTACTGGGTATCCGCTGCTGTATTTGGTTGAGTGATTTGTAGTGAGGCTTTCATGTATGGATTTGAGTAGATGATTGTATAAAACTACTGTGATGCTTATATGATGATGTTCTGTTCTATGGAGCTTCACTATATTATATTTCTCTATTGTATTTTATCCATGCGCTGTGAGTTGTACGATAGAGATTCTTTTGTTTTGTTTTACCCTGACTATCGTCCATGGCTGCCTGGCACGCCTTTCAGCGCATTATTTCCTTGTTTTGGTGCGGGAGTCATGGGCGGTCGTCACATTTGTCCTATAATAGCTCAACCTGGTCCAAGACCCGGTAACCACTTGGCAATTTCTCACCGCTTCCAGGAACGTGAAGGAGGGATAATCACCCCGAGTTTTGAAATTGAACAAGTATCTGATCTGAATTGGGAGCGGTGGTCGATGGAGATATTCTATAAACGCAATGAACAAGCTATTGATCGACGCATATCCGTTCGGGTGCAGCTGAGATGGGGCGATCCTCCAAAACGACAATACTCCCCTTATATACTTGTTGAACGGAGGAAGTGTCCCGGCCGCGCACGCGTGGCGGTTAAATGCTGTATATCCCTCCGGCGGATTATGCGGTCTATCGTTCGGCCCCGGCAGTAGCACATCATCCAGCGACAGGTCGTGTCTCAAGCATATTCTCCCCAACATGTCTTCAGAGATATTGGACGGAACGGAATCTGATGGATTGGCAATGAACGACGCATCGGGAAGTTCATCCGGGGCTGGGCCAATAATCTCAGGATCAATATCCGCAATCTCTAGCCTCGGAGAGACTGTAACTTAAGTCTCCTGCTGCTGTGAACTTGACGGTTCCATAACTGGCTAACTCACGAGAAACCATCGTTAGACGACAAAAACCCGTGCGTCCCAAGGTGTAACGTGTATGAGTGTATGTTGTGCAGTGACATGCATTACTTGAATAAATGTTGCAAAGTTAAAGAAATATGCAAACGACAAGGCTACGGAGTCCAGCTATAATGATCGTCATCGCTGACCGTCATCACCAATCCATTTCCATGATGGAAGTTAATCCAGGTAAAAATTGTTATGGTTCCATCGACGAGCTTCGAAGGGCGGTCATGTATGCAGTTTAATATTCAAGTCCAAATGTGCAAGAGTGAAGCTCGTCGGAGTTGTGCCTAGAGAATATCAAACTTTGGTATCCATCACAGATGGTTCGAAACCATCACAGGGACTTCGTTCGAACCCAACCGAACACCCCTTCATTCGAACCCATCCTTACGTCGCTTCGAACCCATACGGTTAGACGCGCTTCGAATCGATGACCAGATGCCAAATTCGAACCGATCGATAAGGGACGACTTTGAATCGATCTTTGCTTGACAAGTTCGAAACGACAAGGGGACCCTCAACTTAACGTCATCCACGTGCGCATCGATACTCTTCGTATCGATGCGAAGTTGTCGATGCGAAGTTGTGGACTTCGAAACCATAGCCGATGGGTTCGAATCCATCGATTCGAATGAAACCATCGAACCCATCAATAGGTACAAACTGCGTCACCCCCATAGGGTCGTCCAAGAAATTGATTCGAGCACGAGTCCCCATATGGCTTCGAAGCCCTCTGCCAGACCAGATCTGACCTTACCAATCGATAGAGAGGCGCGGGTTCGAAGTAACTTTGTCGTTCGCCGTTTGAATTCGAAGCTAATTACCTAGTTTGAACGATGAATTAGAGAGATTGAAGACTTGAATCTTGGTCGATTCGATGGTGCGGCACAATGTTTTCTCTTTTGGAGCTCCGAAACGATGAAGAACGCAGTAAAAGCAAGCAAGAGTAAAAGTAAAAAATGAAAAAAAGTGAAAACCACTGCTATTTATATAGAGCCTAGGGTGTAACCGAGACGATTGCTCTCCCAGCCAACCCAACCGGCCACAACCGGTCAAGTACCAGATCGGTTCGAAGTTAGCTTTCGAACCCATCTGTCTAAAGCCCTATCGATTCGAAGTTCACCTCATGCTTCAACGGTACGAAATGCACTACAGAGTGACAGGCTGCATCGATGCGAAACGAACTATAAGCATATCGATTCGAAGACCCTGTTCACATCCACCACTTCGAATCCATCCATGGCTTATCGATACGACAGATGACTTCGTACCCATCTTCTTCCATTTCGAATCGACTCGAATAGTAATTTCGTGTCCATTCCCTCAAACCGGTTCGAATGTTGACTTCAAACCCATCATAGCGCAAGCATACCGCGTCCATACAAACGTGAATTTCGAACCCATCGATGCTCGAATACATCGGTTCGAAACATTACACTCACGCAATACAGAATTCAATTCCTTCAACCTTCAATATCAATTCAGGAGAGGATCGATACGAAGGGGTTTTTCTAAACAACCGTCAAGCGTTGTCTCTACTCAAGTTTCCAAATCGGTTCAGGAGAGAATCGATACGGAATTCAATAGCCAACCAAGCTGGCAACGACTCGTGAACACACAACGTTTGCGAGGGCCAAACTAACATATATGCATAAAAGTCGAACTAACAATCGATTTTAAACATTTACAGAGGTCAAACGCTCATCCTGTTACAAATGCAACAGCCAACGGCTAAGCACTATTATACAGCAATCGATCATGTCAACACAAGGTTACAACAACACAGCATACGAGTTTCAGCAAAAAAGAGAACAATGATTGTTCAGAGAGAGATTGCAGCTATTCAAAGCACGTCATGTTCCCACAAGACGTACTTTGGGAGGCAAAATGTTATCCCGCTTTTTGACAAAGCCGCGATACCAAAAGATCGGTCAGGAACGGAGAATAGTTCGTCTCAAAGGCTGGTCATACTTCGTTTCGCCATGGATATCACTGAATTTTATCCGAGTCCAGATTGAGCTACAATTGATAGGACAAGGCAAGAAAGACTATAGGAGTCAGCATTTTAAGTTTCAAGTCAATCCGAGTTCGTATGCTCGAGTTATGATCGATTCAATTTGAAGGGCAAGGCCTAGGTTTCGAATCCATTGTCGACCAACATTGCGAAACCATCGCGTTCGAATCCATAAGATTCGAATCCACCGAACCACCTCAGGTTCGTCTCCACCACCTTTGAACCCATCAGGTTCGAACCCATCAGGATGCATCGGTTTCGAAACCATCAAAGCGCCTCACCTTCAGCTCCACCACGGAGTGCTTGTTCGAACCCATCACGGAGTCATTGTTCGAACCCACCATGAAGTGCTTGTTCGAACCCATCACGGAGTCATTGTTCGAACCCAACTGTGCAGCTTCATTCGAAACCACTTGGTCAACCAACCATGATGACGTGTCTTCCATCGGTTCGAATATGCCGAGATATATGGAGTCGAAGCGGTCAACACGGAGTGAAGACCGGATCGATTCGAAGTTTGCGCTCCACGTCAACGCGAAGCCACGTGCCTCCATGGATTCGAAAGGATCGGTTCGAAACCTTGGTTTCGAAACAAACAGCCGAGCAATAAACCCAATTTCGAACCCATCATATCTCCTAACCTATTGATCCAAATGCCATGAAATTTTCACAGAAGCTTGCATGCATGTTGAAGAATGTCTACGCCAAATTTCACCTCGATTGGATGAATTCTTGATCGGTTCGAATGGAGTTCGAACCGATGCCAAAGTGGGCCAAACTTCCTGAGACCGTGCGTGTGGGCCCCCTCACGTGCCAGGAGTGGTCTCCCGAGTTTTCAGCGAGATACCAGCAGCCTACACCTATAAATAGAGCCCCAGGGCCAACAGAAAAGGGATCTTCTGACTCTGAGGCGCCCAAACTCTGCCGGATCAGGATCTCCATCATCCTATATCATAACTTGATTGTTGATTTCGAATTTTCGGTTGTAACTTGCTGTTGATCGCTGTAACAACTTGTAAACATTGAAAGAGAATCAATAAAATACCAAAAAACTTCACAGTGGACGTAGGCAAGACGCCGAACCACTATAAATCGATTGTCTACGCATTTTCTTTACTGTTGATTGGAGTTTTTGTTAGATAATATCTGTTTTGAACTTGCATTCTTGACTATTATCTCTTCAACGACTCCCGAAGAGTGTTGTGCCCAATTTTGACGCAAACAGAAAAAACGAAGGGTAAAAGACTTACGAGACCCGATTGAGATTCGGGTTGTCCTTTTTGGGCATTAATCTATCCGTTGACGGCTGAAAGCAGTCAAAGCCGTAGAACTCACCGTAACCTTCGTTTAGACAGGTTATGGCTTCCGTAACTCTAACCGAGCCAAAAGTTATGGCCGTCCGAATAATTGATATCTACAGGGAGCAACATCCGCGGTGCAAGGTGCAACATCCGTCCGAAATGGCGAAACGGTGCCGTACGACTTTTAGAAATGCATGCATGGATTTGAAACGGAACAGTACCATGGTGCACGACTCTCCAGCGATGGTAAATCGAAGACGAGCCACGGTAATCCCGTTTTACCGTAAAAATCCGGTGTCGAAAAAACGAAGGGTAAAAAACTTACGAACCCAAATTGAGATTCGGGTTGTCCTTTTCGGGCATTTATCTATCCGTTGCGGCTGAAAGCTGTCAAAGCTGTAGAACTCACCGTGGCCTTCGTTTTGACAGGTTATGGCTCCCGTAAATCTAAACGAGCCAAAAGTTATGGCTGTCCGAATAATCGATGTATATAGGGTGCAACATCCGCGGTGCAAGGTGCAACATCCGTCCGAAATGGCGAAACAGTGCCGTACGACTTTTAGAAATGCGTGCATGGATTTGAAACGGAACAGTACCATGGTGCACCACTCTCCAGCGATGGTAAATCGAAGACGAGCCACGGTAATCCCGTTTTACCCTAAAACTCCGGTGTCGAAAAAACGAAGGGTAAAAAACTTACGAACCCAGATTGAGATTCGGGTTGTCCTTTTTGGGCATTAATCTATCCGTTGATGGCTGAAAGCGGTCAAAGCCGTAGAACTCATCGTGGCTTCGTTTTGAAAGGTTATGGCTCCCGTAACTCTAAACGAGTCAGAAGTTATGGCCGTCCGAATAATCAGTATATATAGTGTGCAACGTCCACGGTGCAAGGTGCAACATCCGTCGGAAATGGAGAAATATTGTCGTACGACTTTTAGAAATGCGTGCATGGATTTGAAACAGAACAGTGCCGTGGTGCACCACTCTCCAGCGATGGTAAATCGAAGACGAGGCACGGTAATCATGTTTTACCGTAAAAATCCGGTGTCGAAAAAATGAAGGGTGAAAAAACATACGAGACCCGATTGAGATTCGGGTTGTCCTTTTTGGACATTAATCTACCCGTTGACGGCTGAATGCTGTCAAAGCCGTAGAACTCGCCGTGGCCTTCGTTTTGACAGGTTATGGCTCCCGTAACTCTAAACGAGCCAGAAGTTATGGTCGTCCGAATAATCGATATATACAGGGTGCAACATCCACGGTGCATGGTGCAACATCCGTCCGAAATGGAGATACAGTGCCGTATGACTTTTAGAAATGCGTGCATGGATTTGAAACGGAACAGTACCGTGGTTCACCACTCACCAGCAATGGTAAATCGAAGACGAGGCACGGTAATCCCGTTTTACCGTAAAAATCCGGTGTCGAAAAAACGAAGGGTGAAAAAACTTATGAGACCCGATTGAGATTCGGGTTCTCCTTTTTGGGCATTAATCTATCCGTTGATTGCCGAAATCTTTCAAAGCCGTAGAACTCACCGTGGCCTTCGTTTTGACAGTTATGGCTCCCGTAACTCTAAACGAGCCAGAAGTTATGGCCGTCCGAATAATCGATATCTACAAGGTGCAACATCCGTCCGAAATGGCGAAACAGTGCCGTATGACTTTTAGAAATGAGTGCATGGATTTGAAATGGAACAGTACCATGGTGCACCACTCTCCAGCGATGGTAAATCGAAGACGAGCCACGGTAATCCCGTTTTACCGTAAAAATCCGGTGTCGAAAAATGGAAGGGTAAAAAACTTACGAACCCAAATTGAGATTCGGGTTGTCCTTTTCGGGCATTAATCTATCCGTTGCGGCTGAAAGATGTCAAAGCTATAGAACTCACCGTGGCCTTCGTTTTGACAGGTTATGGCTCCCGTAAATCTAAACGAGCCAAAAGTTATGGCTGTCCGAATAATCGATGTATACAGGGTGCAACATCCGCGGTGCAAGGTGCAACATCCGTCCGAAATGGCGAAACAGTGCAGTACGACTTTTAGAAATGCGTGCATGGATTTGAAACGGAACAGTACCATGGTGCACCACTCTCCAGTGATGGTAAATCGAAGACGAGGCACGGTAATCCCGTTTTACCGTAAAAATCCGGTGTCGAAAAAACGAAGGGTAAAAAACTTACGAGACTCGATTGAGATTCGGGTTGTCCTTTTTGGGCATTAATCTATCCGTTGACGGCTGAAAGCGGTCAAAGCCGTAGAACTCATCGTATCCTTCGTTTTGACAGGTTATGGCTCCCGTAACTCTAAACGAGCCAGAAGTTATGGCCGTCTGAATAATCGATATCTAGAGGATGCAACATCCGCGGTGCAAGGTGCAACATCCGTCCGAAATGGCGAAACAGTGCCGCACGACTTTTAGAAATGCATTCATGGATTTGAAATGGAACAATAGCATGGTGCACCACTCTCCAGCGATGGTAAATCGAAGACGAGGCACGGTAATCCCGTTTTACCGTAAAAATCCGGTGTCGAAAAAACGAAGGGTAAAAAACTTACGAGACCCGATCGAGACACGCATTCTCCTTTTTGGGCATTAATCTATCCGTTGATGGCTGAAAGCTTTCAAAGCCGTAGAACTCACCGTGGCCTTCGTATTGACAGGTTATGGCTCCCGTAACTCTAAACGAGCCAGAAGTTATGGCCGTCCGAATAATCGATATCTACAGGGTGCAACATCTGCGTTGCAAGGTGCAACATCCGTCCGAAATGGAGAAACAGTGCCGTACGACTTTTAGAAATGCGTGCATGGATTTGAAACGAAACAGTACCGTGGTGCACCACTCTCCAGCAATGGTAAATCGAAGATGAGGCACGGTAATCATGTTTTACCGTAAAAATCCGGTGTCGAAAAAATGAAGGGTGAAAAAACATACGAGACCCGATTGAGATTCGGGTTGTCCTTTTTGGACATTAATCTACCCGTTGACGGCTGAATGCTATCAAAGCCGTAGAACTCACCGTGGCCTTCGTTTTGACAGGTTATGGCTCCCGTAACTCTAAACGAGCCAAAAGTTATGGTCGTCCGAATAATCGATATATACAGGGTGCAACATCCACGGTGCATGGTGCAACATCCGTCCGAAATGGAGAAACAGTGCCGTATGACTTTTAGAAATGCGTGCATGGATTTGAAACGGAATAGTACCGTGGTTCACCACTCACCAGCAATGGTAAATCGAAGACGAGGCATGGAAATCCCGTTTTACCGTAAAAATCCGGTGTCGAAAAAACGAAGGGTGAAAAAACTTATGAGACCCGATTGAGATTCTGGTTCTCCTTTTTGGGCATTAATCTATCCATTGATGGCTGAAATCTTTCAAAGCCGTATAACTCACCGTGGCCTTCGTTTTGACAGTTATGGATCCCGTAACTCTAAACGAGCCAGAAGTTATGGCCGTCCGAATAATCGATATCTACAAGGTGCAACATCCGCGGTGCAAGGTGCAACATCTGTCCGAAATGGCAAAACAGTGCCGTATGACTTTTAGAAATGTGTGCATGGATTTGAAATGGAACAGTACCATGATGCACCACTCTCCAGCGATGGTAAATTGAAGACGAGCCACGGTAATCCCGTTTTACCGTAAAAATCCGGTGTCGAAAAATGGAAGGGTAAAAAACTTACGAACCCAAATTGAGATTCGGGTTGTCCTTTTCGGGCATTAATCTATCCGTTGCGGCTGAAAGATGTCAAAGCTGTAGAACTCACCGTGGCCTTCGTTTTGACAGGTTATGGCTCCCGTAAATCTAAACGAGCCAAAAGTTATGGCTGTCCGAATAATCGATGTATACAGGGTGCAACATCCGCGGTGCAAGGTGCAACATCCGTCCGAAATGGCGAAACAGTGCCGTACGACTTTTAGAAATGCGTGCATGGATTTGAAACGGAACAGTACCATGGTGCACCACTCTCTAGCGATGGTAAATCGAAGACGAGGCACGGTAATCCCGTTTTACCGTAATAATCCGTTGTCGAAAAAACGAAGGGTAAAAAAATTACGAGACCCGACCGAGATTCGCGTTCTCCTTTTTGGGCATTTATCTATCCGTTGATGGTTGAAAGCTTTCAAAGCTGTAGAACTCACCGTGGCCTTCGTATTGACAGGTTATGGCTCCCGTAACTCTAAACGAGCCAGAAGTTATGGTCGTCCGAATAATCGATATCTACAGGGTGCAACATCTGCGGTGCAAGGTGCAACATCCGTCCGAAATGGCGAAACTGTGCCGTACGACTTTTAGAAATGCGTGCATGGATTTGAAACGGAACAGTACCATGGTGCACCACCCTCCAGCGATGGTAAATCGAAGACGAGCCACGGTAATCCCGTTTTACCGTAAAAATCCGGTGTAAAAAAAACGAAGGATAAAAAACTTACGAACCCCGATTGAGATTCGGGTTGTCCTTTTCGTGCATTAATCTATCCATTGATGGCTGAAAGCAGTCAAAGCTGTAGAACTCACCCTGGCCTTCGTTTTGACAGGTTACGGCTCCCGTAAATCTAAACGAGCCAGAAGTTATGACCGTCCGAATAATCGATATCTACATGGTGCAACATCCGCGGTGCAAGGTGCAACATCCGTCCGAAATGGCGAAACAGTGCCGTACGACTTTTCGAAATGCGTGCATGGATTTGAAACGGAACAGTACCAAGGTGCACCGCTCTCCAGCGATGGTAAATCGAAGACGAGCCACGGTAATCCCGTTTTACCGTAAAAATCCGGTGTCGAAAAAACGAAGGGTAAAAAACTTACGAACCCCGATTGAGATTCGGGTTGTCCTTTTTGGTCATTAATCTATCCGTTGACGGCTGAATGCAGTCAAAGCCGTAGAAATCACCGTGGCCTTCGTTTTGACAGATTATGGCTCCCGTAACTCTAAACGAGCCACAAGTTATGGTCGTCCGAATAATCGATATCTACAGGTTCCAACATCCGCGGTGCAAGGTGCAACATCCGGCCAAAATGGCGAAACAGTGTCAAACGACTTTTAGAAATGCGTGCATGGATTTGAAATGGAACAGTACCATAGTGCACATCTCTCCAGCGATGGTAAATTGAAGACGAGCCACGGTAATCCTGTTTTACCGTAAAAATCCGGTGTCGAAAAAACGAAGGGTAAAAAACTTACGAACCCCGATTGAGATTCGGGTTGTCCTTTTCGGGCATTAATCTATCCGTTGACGGCTGAAAGCTGTCAAAGCTATAGAAATCACCATGGCCTTCGTTTTGACAGGTTATGGCACCCGTAACTCTAAACGAGCCAGAAGTTATGACCGTCCGAATAATCGATATCTACAGGGTGCAACATCCTCGGTGCAAGGTGCAACATCCGTCTGAAATGGCGAAACAGTGTCGTACGACTTTTAGAAATGTGTGCATGGATTTGAAGCGGAACAGTACCATGGTGCACCACTCTCTAGCGATGGTAAATCGAAGGCGAGGCACGGTAATCCCGTTTTACCGTAAAAATCCGGTGTCGAAAAAACGAATGGTAAAAAACTTACAAGACCCGATTGAGATTCGGGTTGTCCTTTTTGGGCATTAATCTATCCGTTGACGGCTGAAAGCTGTCAAAGCCGTAGAACTCATCGTGGCCTTCGTTTGGATAGGTTATGACTCCCTTAACTCTAAACAGCCAGAAGTTATGGCCGTCCGAATAATCGATATCTACAGGGTGCAACATCCGCGGTGCAAGGTGCAACATCCTTCCAAAATGGCGAAACAGTATCATACGACTTTTAGAAATGCGTGCATGGATTTGAAACAGAATAGCACCATGGTGCACCACTCTCCAGCGATGTTAAATCGAAGACGAGGCACGGTAATCCCGTTTTACTGTAAAAATCCAGTGTCGAAAAAACGAAGGGTAAAAAACTTATGAGACCCGATTGAGATTCGGGTTGTCCTTTTTGGGCATTAATCTATCCGTTGACGGCTGAAAGCGGTCAAAGCCATAGAACTCATCGTGGCCTTCGTTTTGACAGGTTATGGCTCCCGTAAATCTAAACGAGCCAAAAGTTATGGCCGTCCGAATAATCGATATCTACAGGGTGCAACATCCGCGGTGCAAGGTGCAACATCCGTCTGAAATGGCGAAACAGTGCCGTACGACTTTTAGAAAAGCATGCGTGGATTTGAAACGGAAGAGTACCATGGTGCACCACTCTCCAGCGACGGTAAATCGAAGACGAGGCACGGTAATCCCGTTTTACCGTAAAAATCCGGTGTCGAAAAAACGAATGGTAAAAAACTTACAGGACCCGATTGAGATTCGGGTTGTCCTTTTTGGGCATTAATCTATCCGTTGACGGCTGAAAGCTGTCAAAGCCGTAGAACTCATCGTGGCCTTCGTTTGGACAGGTTATGACTCCCTTAACTCTAAATAGCCAGAAGTTATGGCCGTCCGAATAATCGATATCTACAGGGTGCAACATCAGCGGTGCAAGGTGCAACATCCTTCCAAAATGGCGAAACAGTATCATACGACTTTTAGAAATGCGTGCATGGATTTTAAACAGAACAGCACCATGGTGCACCACTCTCCAGTGATGTTAAATCGAAGACGAGGCACGGTAATCCCGTTTTACCGTAAAAATCCAGTGTCGAAAAAACGAAGGGTAAAAAACTTATGAGACCCGATTGAGATTCGGGTTGTCCTTTTTGGGCATTAATCTATCTGTTGACGGCTGAAAGCAGTCAAAGCCGTATAACTCATCGTGGCCTTCGTTTTGACAGGTTATGGCTCCCGTAAATCTAAACGAGCCAAAAGTTATGGCCGTCCGAATAATCGATATCTACAGGGTGCAACATCCGCGGTGCAAGGTGCAACATCCGTCTGAAATGGCGAAACAGTGCCGTACGACTTTTAGAAAAGCATGCATGGATTTGAAACAGAAGAGTACCATGGTGCACCACTCTCCAGCGACGGTAAATCGAAGACGAGGCACGGTAATCCCGTTTTACCGTAAAAATCCGGTGTCGAAAAAACGAAGGGTAAAAAACTTACGAGACCCGATTGAGATTCGGGTTGTCCTTTTTGGGCATTAATCTATCCGTTGACGGCTGAAAGCTGTCAAAGCCGTTGAACTCATCGTGGCCTTCATTTTGACAGGTTATGGCTCCCGTAACTCTAAACAAGCCAGAAGTTATGGCGGTCCGAATAATCGATATCTACAGGGTGCAACATCCGCGGTGCAAGGTGCAACATCCGTCCGAAATGGCAAAACAGTGTCGTACGACTTTTAGAAATGCGTGCATGGATTTGAAACGGAACAGTACCATGGTGCACCACTCTCCAGCGATGGTAAATCGAAGACGAGGCACGGTAATCCCGTTTTACCGTAAAAATCCGGTATCGACAAAACGAAGGGTAAAAAACTTACGAGACCCGATTGAGATTCGGGTTGTCCTTTTTGGGATTTAATCTATCTGTTGATGGCTAAAAGCTGTCAAAGCCGTAGAACTCATCATGGCCTTCGTTTTGACAGGTTATGGCTCCCGTAACTCTAAACGAGCCAGAAGTTTGGCCGTCCGAATAATCGATATCTACAGGGTGCAACACCCGCGGTGCAAGGTGAAACATCCGTCTGAAATGGCGAAACAGTGCCGTACGACTTTTAGAAATGCGTGCATGGATTGGAAGCGGGACAAGACCATGGCGCACCACTCTCCAGTGATGGTAAATCGAAGGCGAGGCAAGCTAATCCCGTTTTACCATAAAAATCCGGTGTCGAAAAAACGAAGGGTAAAAAACTTACGAGACCCGATTGAGATTCGGGTTGTCCTTGTTGGCCATTAATCTATCCGTTGACGGCTGAAAGCTGTCAAAGCCGTAGAACTCATCGTGGCCTTCATTTTGACAGGTTATGTCTCCCGTAACTCTAAACGAGCCAGAAGTTATGGCCGTCCGAATAACCGATATCTACAAGGTGCAACATCCGCGGTGCAAGGTGCAACATCCGTCCGAAATGGCGGAACAGTGTCGTACAACTTTTAGAAATGCGTGTACGGATTTGAAACGGAACGGTACCATGGTGCACCACTCTCCAGCGATGGTAAATCGAAAACGAGGCACGATAATCCCGTTTTACCGTAAAAATCCGGTGTCGAAAAAACGAAGGGTCAAAAACTTACGCGACCCGATTGAGATTCTGGTTGTCCTTTTTGGGCATTAATCTATCCATTGACGGCTGTAAGCGGTCAAAGCCGTAGAACTCATCGTGCCCTTCGTTTGGACAGGTCATGGCTCCCGTAACTCTAAACGAGCCAGAAGTTATGGCCGTCCGAATAATCGATATCTACAGGGTGCAACATCTGCGGTGCAAGGTGCAACATCCGTCCTTAATGGCGAAATAGTATCATACGACTTTGGGAAATGCATGCATGGATTTGAAACAGAACAGTACCAAGGTGCACCACTCTCCAGCGATGGTAAATCGAAGACGAGGCACGGTAATACCGTTTTACCGTAAAAATCCGGTGTCGATAAAACGAAGGGTAAAAAACTTACGAGACCCGATTGAGATTGGGGTTGTCCTTTTTGGGCATTAATCTATCCGTTGACGGCTGAAAGCGGTCAGAGCCGTAGAACTTATTGTGGCCTTCGTTTTGACAGGTTATGACTCCCATAACTCTAAACGAGCCAGAAGTTATGGCCGTCCGAATAATCGATATCTACAGGGTGCAACATCCGCGGTGCAAGGTGCAACCTCCGTCTGAAATGGCGAAACAGTGCCGTACGACTTTTAGAAAAGCATGCATGGATTTGAAACGGAACCGTACCATGTTGCATCACTCTCCAGCGATGGTAAATCGAAGGCGAGGCACGGTAATCCCGTTTTACCGTAAAAATCCGGTGTCGAAAAAACGAAGGGTAAAAACTTACGAGACCCGATTGAGATTCGGGTTGTCCTTTTTGGGCATTAATCAATCCGTTGACGGCTGACGGATGTCAAAGCCGTAGAACTCATCGTGGCCTTCGTTTTGACAGGTTATGGCTCCCGTAACTCTAAACAAGCCAGAAGTTATGACCGTCCGAATAATCGATATCTACAGGGTGCAACATCCGCGGTGCAAGGTGCAACATCCGTCCGAAATGGCGAAACAGTGCCGTACGACTTTTAGAAATGCGTGCATGGATTTGAAACGGAACAGTACCATGGTGCACCACTCTCCAGCGATGGTGAATCGAAGACGAGCCACGGTAATCCCGTTTTACTGTAAAAATCCGGTGTCAAAAAAACGAAGGGTAAAAAAACTTACGAACCCCGATTGAGATTCGGGTTGTCCTTTTCGGGCATTTATCTATCCATTGACGGCTGAAAGCTATCAAAGCTGTAGAACTCACCGTGGCCTTCGTTTTGACAGGTTATGGCTCCCGTAAATCTAAACGAGCCAGAAATTATGCCTGTCCCAATAATCTATATATACAGGGTGCAACATCTGCGGTGCAAGGTGCAACATCCGTCCAAAATGGAAAAACAGTGCCGTACGACTTTTAGAAACGCGTGCATGGATTTGAAACGGAACAGTACCATGGTGCACCACTCTCCAACGATGGTAAATTGAAGAGAGCCACGGTAAGACCGTTTTACCGTAAAAATCCGGTGTCGAAAAAACGATGGGTAAAAAACTGACGAACCCCGATTGAGATTCGGGTTGTCCTTTTCGGGCATTAATCTATCCGTTGACGGCTGAAAGCTGTCAAAGCTGTAGAACTCACCGTGGCCTTCGTTTTGACAGGTTATGGTTCCCGTAACTCTAAACGAGCCAGAAATTATGACCGTCCGAATAATCGGTATCTACAGGGTGCAACATCCGCGGTGCAATGTGCAACATCCGTCCGAAATGGCGAAACAGTGTCGTACGACTTTTAGAAATGCGAGTTGACGGCTGAAAGCGGTCAAAGCCGTAGAACTCACCGTAGCCTTCGTTTAGACAGGTTATGGCTCCCATAACTCTAAACGAGCCAAAAGTTATGGCCGTCTGAATAATAGATATCTACAGGGTGCAACATCCGCGGTGCAAGGTGCAACATCCGTCCGAAATGGCGAAACAGTGCCGTACGACTTTAAGAAATGCATGCATGGATTTGAAATGGAACAGTACCATGGTGCACCACTCTCCAGCGATGGTAAATCGAAGACGAGCCAAGGTAATCCCGTTTTACCGTAAAAATCCGGTGTCCAAAAAACGAAGGGTAAAAAACCCATGAGACCCGATTGAGATTCGGGTTGCCCTTTTTGGGCATTAATCTATCCGTTGACGGCTGAAAGCTATCAAAGCCTTAGAACTCAACGTGGCCTTCGTTTTGACAGGTTATGGCTCCCGTAACTCTAAACGAGCCAGAAGTTATGGCCGTCCGAATAATCGATATCTACAGGGTTTAACATCCGCGGTGCAAGGTGCAACATCCGTCTGAAATGGCGAAACAGTGTCGTTCGACTTTTAGAAATGCGTGCATGGATTTGAAACGGAACAGTACCATGGTGCACCACTCTCCAGCGATGGTAAATCGAAGGCGAGGCACGGTAATCCCGTTTTACCGTAAAAATCCGGTGTCGAAAAAACGAAGGGTAAAAAACTTATGAGACCCGATTGAGATTTGGGTTGTCCTTTTGGGCATTAATCTATCCGTTGACGGATGAAAGCTGTCAAAGCCGTAGAACTCATCGTGGCCTTCGTTTTGACAGGTTATGGCTCCCGTAACTCTAAACGAGCCAGAAGTTATGGCCGTCTGAATAATCGATATCTACAGGGTGCAACATCCGCGGTGCAAGGTGCAACATCCGTCTGAAATAGCGAAACAGTGCCGTACGACATTTAGAAATGCGTGCATGGATTCGACACGGAACATTACCATGGTGCACCACTCTCCAGCGATGGTAAATCGAAGGCGAGGCACGGTAATCCCGTTTTACAGTAAAAATCCGGTGTCGAAAAAACGAAGGGTAAAAAACTTACGAGACTCGATTGAGATTCGGGTCGTCCTTTTTGTGTATTAATCTATCTGTTGACGGCTGAAAGCTGTCAACGCCGTAGAACTCATCGTGGCCTTTGTTTTGACAGGTTATGGCTCCCGTAACTCTAAACGAGCCAGAAGTTATGGCCGCCCGAATAATCGATATCTACAGGGTGCAACATCCGCGGTGCAAGGTGCAACATCCGTCCGAAATGGTGAAACAGTGTCGTACGACTTTTAGAAATGCGTGCATGGATTTGAAATGGAACATTACCATGGTGCACCACTCTTCAGCGATGGTAAATCGAAGACGAGGCACGGTAATCCCGTTTTACCGTAAAAATCCGGTGTCGAAAAAACGAAGGGTAAAAAACTTACGAGACCCGATTGAGATTTGGGTTGTCCTTTTTAGGATTTAATCTATCCATTGATGGCTGAAAGCTGTCAAAGCCGTAGAACTCATCGTGGCCTTCGTTTTGACAGGTTATGACTCCCGTACCTCTAAACGAGCCAGAAGTTATGGCCGTCCGAATAATCGATATCAACAGGGTGCAACGTCCGCGGTGCAAGGTGCAACATCCGTCTGAAATGGCGAAACAGTGTCGTACGGCTTTTAGAAATGCGTGCATGGATTTGAAACGAAACAAGACCATGGTGCACCACTCTACAGCGATGGTAAATCGATGGCGAGGCACGGTAATCCCGTTTTACCGTAAAAATCCGGTGTCGAAAAAACGAAGGGTAAAAAACTTACGAGACCCGATTGAGATTCGGGTTGTCCTTTTTGGGCATTAATCTATCCGTTGACGGCTGAAAGCTGTCAAAGCCGTAGAACTCACTGTGGCCTTCATTTTGACGGGTTATGACTGCCGTAACTCTAAACGAGCCAGAAATTATGGTCGTCCGAATAATCGATATCTACAGGGTGCAACATCCGCGGTGCAAGGTGCAACATCCGCGGTGCAAGGTGCAACATCCGTCCGAAATGGCGAAACTGTGCCGTACGACTTTTAGAAATGCATGCATGGATTTGAAACGGAACAGTTCCATGGTGCACCACTCTCCAGCGTTGGTAAATCGAAGACGAGGCACGGTAATCCCGTTTTACCGTAAAAATCCGGTGTCGAAAAAACGAAGGGTAAAAAACTTACGAGACCCGATTGAGATTCTGGTTGTCCTTTTTGGGCATTAATCTATCCGTTGACGGCTGAAAGCGGTCAAAGCTGTAGAAATCATCGTGGCCTTCGTTTGGACAGGTTATGGCTCCCGTAACTCTAAACGAGCTAGAAGTTATGGCCGTCCGAATAATCGATATCTACAGGGTGCAACATCCGTCCGAAATGGCGAAACAGTATCATACGACTTTTGGAAATGCATGCATGGATTTGAAACAGAACAGTACCAAGGTACACCACTCTCCAGCGATGGTAAATCGAAGACGAGGCACGGTAATCCAGTTTTACCGTAAAAATCCGGTGTCGATAAAACGAAGGGTAAAAAACTTACAAGACCCGATTGAGTTTAGGGTTGTCCTTTTTGGGCACTAATCTATCTGTTGATGGCTTAAAGCGCTCAAACCCGTAGAACTCATTGTGGCCTTCGTTTTGACAGGTTATGACTCCCGTAACTCTAAACGAGCCAGAAATTATGGCCGTCCGAATAATCGATATCTACAGGGTGCAACATCCGCGGTGCAAGGTGCAACATCCGTCTGAAATGGCGAAACAGTGCCGTACGACTTTTAGAAAAGCATGCATGGATTTGAAACGGAACAGTACCATTTTGCATCACTATCCAGCGATGGTAAATCGAAGGCGAGGAACGGTAATCTCGTTTTACCGTAAAAATCCGGTGTCGAAAAAACGAAGGGTAAAAAACTTACGAGACCCGATTGAGATTCGGGTTGTCCTTTTTGGGCATTAATCAATCCATTGACGGCTGAAAGATGTCAAAGCCGTAGAACTCATCGTGGCCTTCGTTTTGACAGGTTATGGCTCGCGTAACTCTAAACGAGCCAGAAGTTATGACCGTCCGAATAATCGATATCTACAGGGTGCAACATCCGCGGTGCAAGGTGCAACATCCGTCCGAAATGGCGAAACAGTGCCGTACGACTTTTGGAAATGCGTGCATGGATTTGAAATGGAACAGTACCATGGTGCGCCACTCTCCAGCGATGGTGTATCAAAGACGAGCCACGGTAATCCCGTTTTACCGTAAAAATCCGGTGTCAAAAAAACGAAGGGTAAAAAACTTACGAACCCTGATTGAGATTCGGGTTGTCCTTTTCGGGCATTAATCTATCCATTGACGGCTGAAAGCTGTCAAAGCTGTAGAACTCACCGTGGCCTTCGTTTTGACAGGTTATGGCTCCCGTAAATCTAAACGAGCCAGTAGTTATGCCTGTCTGAATAATCGATATATACATGGTGCAACATCCGCGGTGCAAGGTGCGGATTCCGTCCGAAATGGCGAAACAGTGCCGTACGACTTTTAGAAATTCATGCATGGATTTGAAACGGAACAGTACCATGGTGCACCACTCTCCAACGATGGTAAATTGAAGACGAGCCACGGTAAGACCGTTTTACTGTAAAAATCCAATGTCGAAAAAACGAAGGGTAAAAAACTTACGAACCCCGATTGAGATTCGGGTTGTCATTTTAGGGCATTAATCTATCCGTTGACGGCTGAAAACCATCAAAGCTATAGAACTCACCGTGGACTTCGTTTTGACAGGTTATGGCCCCCGTAACTCTAAATGAGCCAGAAGTTATGACCGTCCGAATAATCGGTATCTACAGGGTGCAACATCCGCGGTGCAATGTGCAACATCCGTCCGAAATGGCGAAACAGTGTCGTACGACTTTTAGAAATGTGTGCATGGATTTGAAATGGAAGAGTACCATGGTGCACCACTCTTCAGCGATGGTAAATCGAAGACGAGGCACGGTAATCCCGTTTTACCATAAAAATCCGGTGTCGAAAAAACAAAGGGTAAAAAACATACGAGACCTGATTGAGATTCGGGTTGTCCTTTTTGGGCATTAATCTATCCATTGACGGCTGAAAGCGGTCAAAGCCGTAGAACTCATCGTGGCCTTCGTTTTGATAGGTTATGGCTCCCGTAAATCTAAACGAGCCAAAAGTTATGGCCGTCCGAATAATCGATATCTACAGGGTGCAACATCCGCGGTGCAAGGTGCAACATCCGTCTGAAATGGCGAAACAGTATCATACGACTTTTAGAAATGCATGCATGGATTTGAAACAGAATAGTACCAAGGTGCACCACACTCCAGCGATGGTAAATCGAAGATGAGGCACGGTATTCCCATTTTACCGTAAAAATCCGGTGTCGATAAAACGAAGGGTAAAAAACTTACGAGACCCGATTGAGATTCGGTTTGTCCTTTTTGGGATTTAATCTATTCGTTGATGGCTGAAAGCTGTCAAAGCCGTAGAACTCATCGTGGCCTTCGTTTTGACTGGTTATGACTCCCGTAACTCTAAACGAGCCAGGAGTTATGGCCGTCCGAATAATCGATATCTAAAGGGTGCAACATCCGCGGTGCAATGTGCAACATCCGTCTGAAATGGTGAAACAGTGCCGTACGACTCTTAGAAATGCGTGCATGGATTTGAAATGGAACAAGACCATGGTGCACCACTCTCCAGCGATGGTAAATTGAAGGCGAGGCACGGTAATCCCGTTTTACCGTAAAAATCCGGTGTCGAAAAAACGAAGGGTAAAAAACTTACGAGACCCGATTGAGATTCGGGTGGTCCTTTTTGGGCGTTAATCTATCTGTTGACGGCTGAAAGCTGTCAAAGCCGTAGAACTCATCGTGGCCTTCGTTTTGACAGGTTATGTCTCCCGTAAATCTAAACGAGCCAGAAGTTATGGTCGTCCGAATAACCGATATCTACAGGGTGCAACATCCGTCCGAAATGGCGAAACAGTGTCGTACGACTTTTAGAAATGCGTGCATGGATTTGTAATGGAACAGTACCATGGTGCACCACTCTCCAACGATGGTAAATCGAAGACGAGGCACGGTAATCCCGTTTTACCGTAAAAATCCGGTGTCGAAAAAACGAAGGGTAAAAAACTTACGAGACCCGATTGAGATTCTGGTTGTCCTTTTTGGGCATTAATCTAGCCGTTGACGGCTGAAAGCGGTCAAAGCCGTAGAACTCATAGTGGCCTTCGTTTGGACAGGTTATGGCTCCCGTAACTCTAAACGAGCCAGAAGTTATGGCCGTCCGAATAATCGATATCTACAGGGTGCAACATCCGCGGTGCAAGGTGCAACATCCGTCCGTAATGGCGAAACAGTATCATACGACTTTTGGAAATGCATGCATGGATTTGAAACAGAACAGTACCAAGGAGCACCACTCTCTAGCGATGGTAAATCGAAGACGAGGCACGGTAACCCCGTTTTGCCGTAAAAATCCGGTGTCGATAAAACGAAGGGTAAAAAACTTATGAGACCCGATTGAGATTCGAGTTGTTATTTTTGGGCATTAATCTATCCGTTGACGCCTGAAAGCGGTCAAAGCCGTAGAACTCATTGTGGCCTTCGTTTTGACAGGTTATGACTCCCGTAACTCTAAACGAGCCAGAAGTTATGGCCGTACGAATAATCGATATCTACAGGGTGCAACGTCCGCGGTGCAAGGTGCAACATCCGTCGGAAATGGAGAAACAGTGCCGTACGACTTTTAGAAAAGCATGCATGGATTTGAAACGGAACAGTACCATGTTGCATCACTCTCCAGCGATGGTAAACCGAAGGCGAGGCACGGTAATCCCGTTTTACCGTAAAAATCCGGTGTCGAAAAAACGAAGGGTAAAAAACTTACGAGACCCGATTGAGATTCGGGTTGTCCTTTTTGGGCATTAATCAATCTGTTGACGGCTGAAAGATGTCAAAGCCGTAGAACTCATCGTGGCCTTCGTTTTGACAGGTTATGGCTCCCGTAACTCTAAACGAGCCAGAAGTTATGACCGTCCGAATAATCGATATCTACAGGGTGCAACATCCGCGGTGCAAGGTGCAACATCCGTCCGAAATGGCCAAACAGCGCCGTACGACATTTAGATATGCGTGCATGGATTTGAAACGGAACAGTACCATGGTGCACCACTCTCCTGCGATGGTGAATCGAAGACGAGCCACGGTAATCCCGTTTTACCGTAAAAATCCGTTGTCAAAAAAACGAAGGGTAAAAAACTTACGAACCCCGATTGAGATTCGGGTTGTCCTTTTCGGGCATTAATCTATCCATTGACGGATGAAAGCTATCAAAGTTGTAGAACTCACCATGGCCTTTGTTTTGACTGGTTATGGCTCCTGTAAATCTAAACGAGCCAGAAGTTATGCCTGTCCGAATAATCGATATACACAGGGTGCAACATCCGCGGTGCAAGGTGCAACATCCGTCCGAAATGGCGAAACAGTGTCGTACGACTTTTAGAAATGCGCGCATGGATTTGAAACGGAACAGTACCATGGTGCACCACTCTCCAGCGATGGTAAATCGAAGACCAGCCACCGTAATCCCGTTTTACCGTGAAAATCCACGTGTCGAAAAAACGAAGGGTAAAAAACTTACGAGACCCGATTGAGATTCGGGTTGTCCTTTTCGGGCATTAATCTATCCGTTGACGGCTGAAAGCTGTCAAAGCTGTAGAACTCACCGTGGCCTTCGTTTTGACATGTTATGGCTCCCGTAACTCTAAACGAGCCAGAAGTTATGACCGTCCGAATAGTCGGTATCTATAGGGTGCAACATCCGCGATGCAATGTGCAACATCCGTCCGAAATGGCGAAACAGTGTCGTAAGACTTTTAGAAATGCGTGCATGGATTTGAAACGGAACAGTACCATGGTGCACCACTCTCCAGCGATGGTTAATCGAAAACGAGGCACGGTAATCCCGTTTTACCATAAAAATCCGGTGTCGAAAAAACGAAGGGTAAAAAACTTACGAGACCCGATTGAGATTCGGGTTGTCCTTTTTGGCCATTAATCTATCCGTTGACGGCTGAAAGCGGTCAAAGCCGTAGAACTCACCGTGGCCTTCGTTTAGACAGGTTATGGCTCCCGTTACTCTAAACGAGCCAAAAGTTATGACCGTCCGAATAATCGATATCTACAGGGTGCTACATCCGCGGTGCAAGGCTCAACATCCGACTGAAATGGCGAAACAGTGCCGTACGACTTTTAGAAATGCATGCATGGATTCGACACGGAACAGTACCATGATGCACCACTCTCCAGCGATGGTAAATGGAAGGCGAGGCACGGTAATCCCTTTTTACAGTAAAAATCCGGTGTCGAAAAAACGAAGGGTAAAAAACTTACGAGACTCGATTGAGATTCGGGTTGTCCTTTTTGGGCATTAATCTATCCTTCGACAGCTGAAAGCTGTCAAAGCCGTAGAACTCACCGTGGCCTTCGTTTTGACAGGTTATGGCTCCCGTTACTCTAAACAAGCCAGAAGTTATGCCCGTCCGAATAATCGATATCTACAGTGTGCAACATCCGCGATGCAAGGTGCAACATCCGTCCGAAATGGCGAAACAGTGTCGTACGACTTTTAGAAATGTGTGCGTGGATTTGAAACGGAATGGTACATTGGTGCACCACTCTCCAGCGTTGGTAAATCGAAGACGAGGCACGGTAATCTCATTTTACCGTAAAAATCCGTTGTCGAAAAAACGAAGGGTATAAAACTTACGAGACCCGATTGAGATTCGGGTTGTCCTTTTGGGGCATTAATTTATCCGTTGACGGCTGAAAGCTGTCAAAGCCGTAGAACTCATCGTGGCCTTCGTTTTGACAGGTTAGGGCGCCCGTAACTCTAAACGAGCCAGAAGTTATTGCCGTCCGAATAATCGATATATATACAGGGTGCAACATTCGCGGTGCAAGGTGCAACATCCGTCTGAAATGGCGAAACAGTGCCGTACGACTTTTAGAAATGCGTGCATGGATTTGAAACGGAACAGTATCATGGTGCACCACTCTCCAGCGATGGTAAATCGAAGGCGAGGCACGGTAATCCCGTTTTACCGTAAAAATCCTGTGTCGAAAAAACGAAGGGTAAAAAACTTACGAGACCCGATTGAGGTTCGGGTTTCCTTTTTGGGCATTAATCTATCCGTTGACGGTTGAAAGCTGTCAAAGCCGTAGAACTCATCGTGGCCTTCGTTTTGACAGGTTATGGCTCCCGTAACTCTAAACGAGCCAGAAGTTATGGCCGTCCGAATAACCGATATCTACAGGGTGCAACATCCGCGGTGCAAGGTGCAACATCCGTCCGAAATGGCGAAACAGTGTCGTACGACTTTTAGAAATGCGTGCGTGAATTTGAAACGGAACAGTACCATGGTGCACAACTTTCCATCAATGGTAAATCGAAGACGAGGCACGGTAATCCCGTTTTACCGTAAAAATCCGGTGTCGAAAAAACGAAGGGTAAAAAACTTACGAGACCCGATTGAGATTCAGGTTGTACTTTTTGGTTATTAATCTATCCGTTGACGGCTAAAAGCTGTCAAAGCTGTGGAACTCATCGTGGCCTTCGTTTGGACAGGTTATGGTTCCCGTAACTCTAAACGAGACAGATGTTATGTCCGTCCGAATAATCGAAATCTACAGGGTGCAACATCCGCGGTGCAAGGTGCAACATCCGTCCGAAATGGCGAAACAGTATCATACGACTTTTAGAAATGCGTGCATGGATTTGAAACGGAACAGTGCCATGGTGCACCACTCTCCAGCGATGGTAAATCGAAGGCGAGGCACGGTAATCCCGTTTTACCGTAAAAATCCGGTGTCGAAAAAACGAAGGGTAAAAAACTTACGAGACTCGATTGAGATTCGGGTTGTCCTTTTCGAGCATTAATCTATCCATTGACGGCTGAAAGTTGTCAAAGTCGTAGAACTCACCGTGGCCTTCGTTTAGACAGGTTATGGCTCCCGTAACTCTAAACGAGCCAAAAGTTATGACCGTCCGAATAATCGATATCTACAGGGTGCTACATCCGCGGTGCAAGGTGCAACATCCGACTGAAATGGCGAAACAGTGCCGTACGACTTTTAGAAATGCATGCATGGATTCGACACGGAACAGTACCATGGTGCACCACTCTCCAGCGATGGTAAATGGAAGGCGAGGCACGGTAATCCCTTTTTACCGTAAAAATCCGGTGTCGAAAAAACGAAGGGTAAAAAACTTACGAGACTCGATTGAGATTCGGGTTGTCCTTTTTGGGCATTAATCTATCCTTTGACGGCTGAAAGCTGTCAAAGCCGTAGAACTCATCGTGGCCTTCGTTTTGACAGGTTATGGCTCCCGTTACTCTAAACGAGCCAGAAGTTATGCCCGTCCGAATAATCGTTATCTACAGTGTGCAACATCCGCGGTGCAAGGTGCAACATCCGTCCGAAATGGCGAAACAGTGTCGTTCGACTTTTAGAAATGTGTGCGTGGATTTGAAACGGAATGGTACATTGGTGCACCACTCTCTAGCGTTGGTAAATCGAAGACGAGGCACGGTAATCTCGTTTTACCGTAAAAATCCGTTGTCGAAAAAACGAAGGGTATAAAACTTACGAGACCCGATTGAGATTCGGGTTGTCCTTTTTGGGCATTAATCTATCCGTTGACGGCTGAAAGCTGTCAAAGCCGTATAACTGATCGTGGCCTTCGTTTTGACAGGTTATGGCGCCCGTAACTCTAAACGAGCCAGAAGTTATTGCCGTCCGAATAATCGATATATACAGGGTGCAACATTCGCGGTGCAAGGTGCAACATCCGTCTGAAATGGCGAAACAGTGCCGTACGACTTTTAGAAATGCGTGCATGGATTTGAAACGGAACAGTATCATGGTGCACCACTCTCCAGCGATGGTAAATCGAAGGCGAGGCACGGTAATCCCGTTTTACCGTAAAAATCTTGTGTCGACAAAACGAAGGGTAAAAAACTTACGAGACCCGATTGAGGTTCGGGTTTCCTTTTTGGGCATTAATCTATCCGTTGACGGTTGAAAGCTGTCAAAGCCGTAGAACTCATCGTGTCCTTCGTTTTGACAGGTTATGGCTCCCGTAACTCTAAACGAGCCAGAAGTTATGGCCGTCCGAATAACCGATATCTACAGGGTGCAACATCCGCGGTGCAAGGTGCAACATCCGTCCGAAATGGCGAAACAGTGTCGTACGACTCTTAGAAATGCGTGCGTGAATTTGAAACGGAACAGTACCATGGTGCACCACTCTCCATCGATGGTAAATCGAAGACGAGGCACGGTAATCCCGTTTTACCGTAAAAATCCGGTGTCGAAAAAACGAAGGGTAAAAAACTTACGAGACCCAATTGAGATTCAGGTTGTCCTTTTTGGTTATTAATCTATCCGTTGACGGCTAAAAGCTGTCAAAGCTGTGGAACTCATCGTGGCCTTCGTTTGGACAGGTTATGGTTCCCGTAACTCTAAACGAGACAGATGTTATGGCCGTCCGAATAATCGAAATCTACAGGGTGCAACATCCGCGGTGCAAGGTGCAACATCCGTCCGAAATGGCGAAACAGTATCATACGACTTTTAGAAATGCGTGCATGGATTTGAAACGGAACAGTGCCATGGTGAACCACACTCCAGCGATGGTAAATCGAAGGCGAGGCACGGTAATCCCGTTTTACCGTAAAAATCCGGTGTCGAAAAAACGAAGGGTAAAAAACTTACGAGACTCGATTGAGATTCGGGTTGTCCTTTTCGAGCATTAATCTATCCGTTGACGGCTGAAAGTTGTCAAAGCCGTAGAACTCATCGTGGCCTTCGTTTTGACAGGTTATGGCTCCCGTAACTATAAACGAGCCAGAAGTTATGGCCGTTCGAATAATCGATATCTACAGGGTGCAACATCTGCGGTGCAAGGTGCAACATCCGTCCGAAATGGAGAAACAGTGCCGTACGACTTTTAGAAATGCATGCATGGATTTGAAACGAAACAGTACCATGGTGCACCACTCTCCAGCGATGGTAAATCGAAGATGAGGCACGGTAATCATGTTTTACCGTAAAAATCCGGTGTCGAAAAAATGAAGGGTGAAAAAACATACAAGACCCGATTGAGATTCGGGTTGTCCTTTTTGGACATTAATCTACCCGTTGACGGCTGAATGATGTCAAAGCCGTAGAACTCACCGTGGCCTTCGTTTTGACAGGTTATGGCTCCCGTAACTCTAAACGAGCCAGAAGTTGTGGCCGTCCGAATAATCGATATCTACAGGGTGCAGCATCCGCGGTGAAAGGTGCAACATCCGTCCGAATTGGCGAAACAGTGCCGTACGACTTTTAGAAATGCGTGCATGGATTTGAAACGGAACATTACCATGGTGCACCACTCTCTTGCGATGGTAAATCGAAGACGAGCCACGGTAATCCCATTTTTCCGTAAAAATCCGGTGTCGAAAAAACGAAGGGTAAAAAGTTACGAATCCAGATTGAGATTCGGGTTGTCCTTTTCTGGCATTAATTTATCCCTTGACGGCTAAAGGCTGTCAAAGCTGTAGAACTCACCGTGGCCTTCGTTTTGACAGGTTATGGATCCCGTAAATCTAAACGAGCCAGAAGTTATGGCTGTCCGAATAATCGATATATACAAGGTGCAACATCCGCGGTGCAAGGTGCAACATACGTCCGAAATGGCAAAACACTGCCGCACGACTTTTAGAAATGCATGCATGGATTTGAAACGAAACAGTACCATGGTGCACCACTCTCCAGCGATTGAGATTCGGGTTGTCCTTTTTGGGCATAAATCTATCCGTTGACGGTTGGAAGATGTCGAAGCTGTAGAACTCACCGTGGCCTTCGTTTTGATAGGTTATGGCTCCCGTAACTCTAAACGAGCCAGAAGTTATGACCGTCCGAATAATCGATATCTACAGGGTGCAACATCTGCGGTGCAAGGTGCAACATCCGTCCGAAATGGCGAAACAGTGCCGTAGGACTTTTAGAAATGCGTGCATGGATTTGAAATGGAACAGTGCCATGGCGCACCACCCTCCAGCGATGGTAAATCGAAGGCGAGGCATGGTAATCCCGTTTTACCATAAAAATCCGGTGTCGAAAAAACGAAGGGTAAAAAACTTACGAGACTCGATTGAGATTCGGGTTGTCCTTTTCGGGCATTAATCTATCCGTTGACGGCTGAAAGCTGTCAAAGCCGTAGAACTCATCGTGGCCTTCGTTTTGACAGGTTATGGCTCCCGTTACTCTAAACGAGCCAGAAGTTATGCCCGTCCGAATAATCGATATCTACAGGGAGCGACATCCGCGGTGCAAGGAGCAACATCCGTCCGAAATGGCGAAACAGTGTCGTACGACTTTTAGAAATGCATGGATGGATTTGAAACGTAACAGTACCATGGTGCACCACTCTCCAGCGATGTTAAATCGAAGACGAGGCACGGTAATCACGTTTTACCGTAAAAATCCAGTGTCGAAAAAACGAAGGGTAAAAAACTTATGAGACCCGATTGAGGTTCGGGTTGTCCTCTTTGGGATATAATCTATCCGTTGACGGCTGAAAGCTGTCAAAGCCGTAGAACTCATTGTGGCCTTCGTTTTGACAGGTTATGACTCCCGTAACTCTAAATGAGCCAGAAGTTATGGCCTTCCGAATAATCGATATCTACAGGGTGCAACATCCGCGGTGCAAGGTGCAACATCCGCGGTGCAAGGTGCAACATCCGTCCGAATTGGCGAAACAGTGCCATACGACTTTTAGAAATGCGTGCATGGATTTGAAGCGGAACAGTACCATGGTGCACCACTCTCCAGCGTTGGGAAGTCGAAGACGGGCCACGGTAATCCCGTTTTACCGTAAAAATCCGGTGTCGAAAAAACGAAGGGTAAAAAACTTACGAGACCTGATTGAGATTCGGGTTGTCTTTTTTGGGCATTAATCTATCTGTTGACGGCTGAAAGCGGTCAAAGCCGTGGAACTCAATGTGGCCTTCGTTTTGACAGGTTATGGCTCCCGTAACTCTAAACGAGCCAGAAGTTATGTCCGTTCGAATAATCGATATTTACATCGTGCAACATCCGCGGTGCAAGGTGCAACATCCGTCTGAAATGGCGAAACAGTGCCGTACGACTTGTAGAAATGCGTGCATGGATTTGAAATAGAATAGTACCATGGTGCACCACTCTCCAGCGATGGTAAATCGAAGGCGAGGCACGGTAATCCCGTTCTACCGTAAAATTCCGGTGACGAAAAAACGAAGGGTAAAAAACTTACGAGACCTGATTGAGATTCGGGTTGTCCTTTTGGGCATTAATCTATCCGTTGGCGGCTGAAAGCTGTCAAAGCCGTAGAACTCATCGTGGCCTTCGTTTTGACAGGTTATGGCTCCCGCAACTCTAAACGAGCCAGAAGTTATGGCCGTTCGAATAATCGATATCTACAGGGTGCTACATCCGCGGTGCAAGGTGCAACATCCGTCCGAAATGGTGAAACAGTGTCGTACGACTTTTAGAAATGCATGCGTGGATTTGAAACGGAACGGTACGTTGGTGCACCACTCTCCAGCGTTGGTAAATCGTAGATGAGGCACGGTAATCTCGTTTTACCGTAAAAATCCGTTGTCGAAAAAATGAAGGGTATAAAACTTACGAGACCCGATTGAGATTCGGGTTGTCCTTTTTGGGCATTAATCTATCCGTCGACGGCTGAAAGCTGTCAAAGCCGTAGAACTCATCGTGACCTTCGTTTTGACAGGTTATGGCGCCCGTAACTCTAAACGAGCCAGAAGTTATTGTCGTCCGAATAATCGATATATACAGGGTGCAACATTCGCGGTGCAAGGTGCATCATCCGTCCGAAATGGCGAAACAGTGTCGTACGACTTTTAGAAATGCGTGCATGGATTTGAAACGGAACAGTACCATGGTGCACCACTCTCCAGCAATGGTAAATCGAAGACGAGGCACGGTAATGTCATTTAACCGTAAAAATCCGTTGTCGAAAAAACGAAGGGTAAAAAACTTACGAGACCCGATTGAGATTCGGGTTGTCCTTTTTGGGCATTAATCTATCCGTTGACGGCTGAAAGCTGTCAAAGCCGTAGAACTCATCGTGGCCTTCGTTTAACAGGTTATGGCACCCGTAACTCTAAGCGAGCCAGAGGTTATTGCCGTCCGAATAATCGATATATACAGGGTGCAACATTCGCGGTGCAAGGTGCAACATCCATCTGAAATGGGGAAACAGTGTCGTACGACTTTTAGAAATGCGTGCATGGATTTGAAACGGAACAGTATCATGGTGAACCACTCTCCAGCAATGGTAAATCGAAGGCGAGGCACGGTAATCCCGTTTTACCGTAAAAATACTGTGTCGAAAAAACGAAGGGTAAAAAACTAACGAGACCCGATTAAGATTCGGGTTTCCTTTTTGGGCATTAATCTATCCATTGACGGTTGAAAGCTGTCAAAGCCGTAGAACTCATCGTGGCCTTCGTTTTGACAGGTTATGGCTCCCGTAACTCTAAACGAGCCAGAAGTTATGGCCGTCCGAATAACCGATATCTACAGGGTGCAACATCAGCGGTGCAAGGTGCAACATCCGTCCTAAATGGAGAAACAGTGTCGTACGACTTTTAGAAATGCGTGAATGGATTTGAAACGGAACAGTACCATGGTGCACCACTCTCCATCGATGGTAAATCGAAGACGAGGCACGGTAATCCCGTTTTACCGTAAAAATCCGGTGTCGAAAAAACGAAGGGTAAAAAACTTACGAGACCCGATTGAGATTCGGGTTGTCCTTTTTGGGCATTAATCTATCCGTTGAGGCCTGAAAGAAGTCAAAGCCATAGTACTCATCGTGGCCTTCGTTTGGACAGGTTATGGTTCCCGTAACTCTAAACGAGGCAGAAGTTATGGCCGTCCGAATAATCGATATCTACAGGGTGCAACATTCGCGGTGCAAGGTGCAACATCCGTCCGAAATGGCGAAACAGTATCATACGACTTTTAGAAATGCGTGCATGGATTTGAAACGGAACAGTGCCATGGTGCACCACTCTCCAGCGATGGTAAATCGAAGGCGAGGCACGGTAATCCTGTTTTACCGTAAAAATCCGGTGTCGAAAAAACGAAGGGTAAAAAACTTACGAGACTCGATTCAGATTCGGGTTGTCCTTTTTGGGCATTAATCTATCCGTTGACGGCTGAAAGCTGTCAAAGCCGTAGAACTTATCGTTTCCTTAGTTTTGACAGGTCATGGCCCCGGTAACTCTAAACGAGCCAGAAGTTATGGCCGTCCGAATAATCGGTATCTACAGGGTGCAACATCCACGGTGCAAGGTGCAACATCCGTCCGAAATTGCGAAACAGTGCCTTACGACTTTTAGAAATGTGTGCATGGATTTGAAACGGAACAGTACCATGATGCACCACTCTCCAGCGATGGTAAATCGAAGACGAGGCACGGTAATCCCGTTTTACCATAAAAATCCGGTGTCGAAAAAACGAAGGGTAAAAAACTTACGAGACGCGATTGTGATTCGGGTTGTCCTTTTTGGGCATTAGTCTATCCATTGACGGCTGAAAGCGGTCAAAGCCGTAGAACTCACCGTGGCCTTCGTTTAGACTGGTTATGGCTCCCGTAACTCTAAACGAGCCAGAAGTTATGGCCGTCCGAATAATCGATATCTACAGGGTGCAATATCCGCGGTGCAAGGTGCAACATCCGTCCGAATTGGCGAAACAGTGCCGTACGACTTTTAGAAATGCGTGCATGGATTTGAAACGGAACATTACCATGGTGCACCACTCTCCAGCGATGGTAAATCGAAGACGAGCCACGGTAATCCGGTTTTGCCGTAAAAATCCGGTGTCGAAAAAACGAAGGGTAAAAACTTAAAAACCCAGATTGAGATTCGGGTTGTCCTTTTCGGGCATTAATCTATTCGTTGACGGCTGAAAGCAGTCAAAGCTGTAGAACTCACCGTGGCCTTTGTTTTGACAGGTTATGGCTCCCGTAAATCTAAACGAGCCAGAAGTTATGGCTGTCCGAATAATCGATATATACAGGGTGCAACATCCGCGGTGCAAGGTGCAACATCCGTCCGAAATGGCGAAACAGTGCCGTACGACTTTTAGAAATGCATGCATGGATTTGAAACGGAACAGTACCATGGTGCACCACTCTCCAGCGATGGTAAATCGAAGACGAGGCTCGGTAATCCCGTTTTACCGTAAAAATCCGGTGTCGAAAAAACGAAGGGTAAAAAACTTACGAGACCCGATTGAGATTCGGGTTGTTCTTTTTGGGCATTAATCTATCCGTTGACGGCTGAAAGCGGTCAAAGCCGTAGAACTCACAGTGGCCTTCGTTCAGACAGGTTATGGCTCCCGTAACTCTAAACGAACCAGAAGTTATGGCCGTCCGAATAATCGATATCTACAGGGTGCAATATCCGCGGTGCAAGGTGCAACATCCGTCCGAATTGGCAAAACAGTGCCGTACGACTTTTAGAAATACGTGTATGGATTTGAAACGGAACATTACCATGGTGCACCACTCTCCAGCGATGGTAAATCGAAGACGAGCCACGGTAATCCCGTTTTACCGTAAAAATCCGGTGTCGAAAAAACGAAGGGTAAAAACTTAAGAACCCAGATTGAGATTCGGGTTGTCCTTTTTTGGCATTAATTTATCCGTTGACGGCTGAAAGCTGTCAAAGCTGTAGAGCTCACCGTGGCCTTCGTTTTGACAGGTTAAGGCTCCCGTAAATCTAAACGAGCCAGAAGTTATGGCTGTCCGAATAATCGATATATACAGGGTGCAACATCCGCGGTGCAAGGTGCAACATCCGTCCGAAATGGCGAAACAGTGCCGTACGACTTTTAGAAATGCGTGCATGGATTTGAAACGGAACAGTACCATGGTGCTCCACTCTCCAGCGATGGTAAATCGAAGACGAGCCACGGTAATCCCGTTTTACCGTAAAAATCCGGTGTCGAAAAAACGACGGGTAAAAAACTTACGAACCCCGATTGAGATTCGGGTTGTCCTTTTCGGGCATAAATCTATCCGTTGACGGTTGGAAGATGTCAAAGCTGTAGAACTCACCATGGCCTTCGTTTTGATAGGTTATGGCTCCCGTAACTCTAAACGAGCCAGAAGTTATGACCGTCCGAATAATCGATATCTACAGGGTGCAACATCTGCGGTGCAAGGTGCAACATCCGTCCGAAATGGCAAAACAGTGCCGTACGACTTTTAGAAATGCGTGCATGGATTTGAAACGGAACTGTGCCATGGTGCACCACTCTCCAGCGATGGTAAATCGAAGGCGAGGCACGGTAATCCCGTTTTACCGTAATAATCCAGTGTCGAAAAAAGGAAGGGTAAAAAACTTACGAGACTCGATTGAGATTCGGGTTGTCCTTTTTGGGCATTAATCTATCCGTTGATGGCTGAAAGCTGTCAAAGCTGTAGAACTCATCGTGGCCTTCGTTTTGATAGGTTATGGCTCCCGTTGCTCTAAACGAGCCAGAAGTTATGATCGTCCGAATAATCGATATCTACAGGGTGCGACATCCGCGGTGCAAGGTGCAACATCCGTCCGAAATGGCGAAACAGTGTCGTACGACTTTTAGAAATGCGTGCATGGATTTGAAAGAGAACACTACCATAGTGCACCACTCTCCAACGATGGTAAATCGAAGACGAGGCACGGTAATCCCGTTTTACCGTAAAAATCCGGTGTCGAAAAAACGAAGGGTAAAAAACTTACGAGACCCGATTGAGATTCGGGTTGTCCTTTTTGGGATTTAATCTATCCGTTGACGGCTGAGAGCTGTCAAAGCCGTAGAACTCATTGTGGCCTTCATTTTGACAGGTTATGACTCCCGTAACTCTAAACGACCCAGAAGTTATGGCCGTCCGAATAATCGATATCTACAGGGTACAACATCCGCGGTGCAAGGTGCAACATCCGTCCGAAGTGGAGAAACAGTGCCGTACAAATTTTAGAAAAGCATGCATGGATTTGAAACGAAACAGTACCATGGTGCATCACTCTCCAGCGATGGTAAATCGAAGGCGAGGAACGGTAATCCCGTTTTACCGTAAAAATCCGGTGTCGAAAAAACGAAGGGTAAAAAACTTACGACACCCGATTGAGATTCGGGTTGACCTTTTTGGGCATTAATCTATCCGTTGACGGCTGAAATATGTTAAAGCCGTATAACTCATCGTGGCCTTCGTTTTGACAGGTTATGGCTCCCGTAACTCTAAACGAGCCAGAAGTTATGACCGTCCGAATAATCGATATCTACAGGGTGCAACATCCGCGGTGCAAGGTGCAACATCCGTCCGAAATGGCGAAACAGTGCCGTACGACTTTTAGAAATGCGTGCATGGATTTGAAACGGAACAGTCCCATGGTGCACCACTCTCCAGCGATGGTGAATCAAAGACGAGCCACGGTAATCCCGTTTTACCGTAAAAATCCGATGTAAAAAAAACGAAGGTTAAAAAACTTACAAACCCTGATTGAGATTCGGGTTGTCCTTTTCGGGCATTAATCTATCCATTGACGGCTGAAAGCTGTCAAAGTTGTAGAACTCACCATGGCCTTCGTTTTGACAGGTTAGGGCTCCCGTAAATCTAAACGAGCCAGAAGTTATGCCTATCCGAATAATAGATATATACAGGGTGCAACATCCGCGGTGCAAGGTGCAACATCCGTCCGAAATGGCGAAACAGTGCCGTACGACTTTTAGAAATGCATGCATGGATTTGAAACGGAAAAGTACCATGGTGCACCACTCTCCAGCGATGGTAAATCGAAGACGAGCCACGGTAATACCGTTTTACCGTAAAAATCCGATGTCGAAAAAACGAAGGGTAAAAAACTTACGAACCCCGATTGAGTTCGGGTTGTCCTTTTCGGGAATTAATCTATCCATTGACGGCTGAAAGCTGTCAAAGCTGTAGAACTCACCGTGGCCTTCATTTTGACAGGTTATGGCTCCCGTAATTCTAAACGAGCCAGAACTTATGACCGTTCAAATAATCGATATCTACAGGGTGCAACATCAGCGGTGCAAGGTGCAACATCCGTCCGAAATGGCGAAACAATGCCGTACAACTTTTAGGAATGCGTGCATGGATTTGAAACAGAACAGTACCATGGTGCACCACCCTCCAGCGATGTTAAATCGAAGACGAGGCACAGTAATCCCGTTTCACCGTAAATATCCGGTGTCGAAAAAACGAAGGGTAAAAAACTTACGAGACCCGATTGAGATTCGGGTTGTCCTTTTTGGGCATTAATCTATCCATTGACGGCTGAAAGCGGTCAAAGCCGTAGAAAGGCCTTCGTTTAGATAGGTTATTCCTTCCGTAACTCTAAACGAGCCAAAAGTTATGGCCGTCCGAATAATCGATATCTACAGGGTGCAACATCCACGGTGCAAGGTGCAACATCCGTCCGAAATGGCGAAACAGTGTCGTACGACTTTTAGAAATGCATGCATGGATTTGAAACAGAACAGTACCATGGTGCACCACTCTCCAGCGATGGTAAATCGAAGACGAGCCACGGTAATCCCGTTTTACCGCAAAAATCCGGTGTCGAAAAAACGAAGGGTAAAAAACTTACGAGACCCGATTGAGATTCAGGCTGTCCATTTTGGGCATTAGTCTATCCATTGACGGCTGAAAGTTGTCAAAGCCGTAGATCTCAACGTGGCCTTCGTTTTGACAGGTTATGGCTCCCTAACTCTAAACGAGCTAGAAGTTATGGCCGTCCGAATAATCGATATCTACAGGGTGCAACATCCGCGGTGCAAGGCGCAACATCCGTCTGAAATGGCGAAACAGTGCCGTACGACTTTTAGAAATGCGTACATGGATTTGAAATGGAATAGTACCATGGTGCACCACTCTCCAGCGATGGTGAATCGAAGACGAGCCACGGTAATCCCGTTTTACCTTAAAAATCCGGTGTCAAAAAAACGAAGGGTAAAAAACTTACGAACCCCGATTGAGATTCGGGTTGTCCTTTTGGGAATTAATCTATCCGTTGTTAGATGAAAGCTGTCAAAGCCGTAGAACTCATCATGGCCTTCGTTTTGACAGGTTATGGCTCCCGTAAATCTAAACGAGTCCGAAGTTATGGCCGTCCGAATAATCGATATCTACAGGGCGCAACATCCGCGGTGCAAGGTGCAACATCCGTCCGAAATGGCGAAACAGTGCCGTACGTCTTTTAGAAATGCGTGCATGGATTCGAAACGGAAAATTACCATTGTGCACCACTCTCCAGCGATGGTAAATCGAAGGCGAGGCACGGTAATCCCGTTTTACCGTAAAAATCCGGTGTCGAAAAAACAAAGGGTAAAAAACTTACGAGACTCGATTGAGATTCAGGTTGTCCTTTTTGGGCTTTAATCTATCCGTTGACGGCTGAAAGCTGTCAAAGCCGTAGAACTTATCGTGGCCTTCGTTTTGACATGTTATGGCTTCCGTTACTCTAAACGAGCCAGAAGTTATGCCCGTCCAAATAATCGATATCTACAGGGTGCAACATCCGCGGTGCAAGGTGCAACATTTGTCCGAAATGGCGAAACAGTGTCGTACGACTTTTACAAATGCGTGCATGGATTTGAAACGGAATAGTACCATGGTGCACCACTCTCCAGCGATGGTAAATCGAAGGCGAGGCACGGTAATCCCGTTTTACCGTAAAAATCCGGTGTCGAAAAAACGAAGGGTAAAAAACTTACGAGACTCGATTGAGAATTAGGGATTGAGGATTATACTGCCGGTGGATTTTGCCAAGCTTTGCAAGGATTATACTGCTCTTGGAGGAAAAGCTTTCTTGGGGACGGAGTCGACTATTGAGGTGCAGAGATGGATTGATGCATGTCGAAGGATCTTTGGTGACTTAGGGATTGAGGATGCAACTAAGAGGAAGCTTGCATCGAGACAGCTTCAGGGGAGAGCTGCTGATTGGTGGAATTCTATCACCATCGATACCCCAGAAGAAGAGATTACTTGGGAGCAATTCCAAGTTAGATTTGAAGCTAAGTTCATCTCTACTTCTCAGAAATCTGTCTTGTTTAAGAAGTTTGTAGAGCTCAAGCAAGGGGGGAGACCTGTTCTTGAGTATATTTCTGAGTTTGAAGCTTTGTCCAAGTATGCCAGATCGTATATTGATTCTCCCTACCAGAAGAATGAAAAGTTTGTGACTGGTCTGGATGCTTATCTTGGGAGGCAGTTGGTGGATCATCTGGACGATCCGTTTGAGAAGCTTGTGGAAAAAGCCCTTAGGCATGAGAGTTTGTTTCCTAAGGAAAGTTCTGTTGTTGCTGTAACCAGGGAAGGATCTAAACCACACCAGAATGGCAATAAGAGGAGGAAGCAGCAGCAGCAGAAGGGTAAGGATGGCCAGAAGAAGCCGAAAGGCGAAGTGACTTGTTATAACTGCCAACAGAAGGGCCATCTTTACAAAGATTGTAAGAATCCCAAAGTGCCGGGAAAGTGTTATAACTGTGATAAGCTGGGACATATCAAGAAGGATTGCCCAGAGCCGAGGAAAGATAGGCAGATTGTGCAAGCCTATGCTTTGGGAGTTGTGCCGTCGTCTTCAAAAGCTCCGACTGCTGAAGAAAAGGGGAAGAGTGTGGTGGTTCAAGGTACTCTTTCTATCTGTGGTGTTCCAGTTAGAGTGTTGTTTGATACTGGAGCGTCGCATTCTTTTGTTTGTGATGATTTGGTAGGCCGGTTAGGTTTGAAACCGGATATTGTTGATAGGCCATTGGTTGTGACTAATCCGGTCGGGGGTTCGTCATGTTTGTGTATGATATGCCATGGTCTAGTTGTGTCGAGTCATGATTGCTCGTTTGTTTGTGATTGCTTTGTTCTGAACTTTGCGGGGTTCGGAATTATTTTGGGTATGGACTGGCTTAGGAAGTATGCGGCAAGGATTGATTGTGAGAGATTGGAGGTGACAGTCGGGAATGTGGAGGGGCGAAAGGTTGTGATACGATGTAAGCATGAAGAAGGCGTCTTCATGAGCTTCATGTATTCGCTGGTTGTTCCACGGGATGGACTGTCATCGATGCCAATAGTGAATGGATTTGAGGATGTCTTTGAGGAAGTCAAAGGGTTGCCGCCGCATAGGGAGATCGAGTTTCGTATCGATCTAGTTGAGGGAGCCAGACCTGTTGTGATGCCTCTTAGGCGGATGGCACCGAGGGAGCAGCAAGAGCTGAAGGTGCAAGTTGATGACCTTTTGCAGAAAGGATTCATTCGGAGAAGTGTGTCCGAATGGGGTGCGCCAGTTGTGTTCGCAACCAAAACGGATGGATCGTTGAGGTTGTGTGTTGATTATCGTGAGCTGAATAAGGTGACTAAGAAGAACAAGTATCCATTGCCGAGAATAGATGACTTGTTTGATCAGCTTCACGAGGCTAAGGTGTTTTCTCAGATGGATTTGGCAACGGGATTTCACCAGTTGAGAGTGGCGAAGGATAGTGTGCCGAAGACTGCTTTCAGGACACCATCCGGGTTTTATGAGTGGCTGGTAATGCCGTTTGGGTTGACTAACGCGCCAGCATATTTTGTGGATCTTATGAATAGAGTGTTCAGAGATCAGTTGAATAAGTTCGTGCTTGTGTTCGTGGATGATATTTTGGTTTATTCCAGAACTGAGGAAGAGCACAAGACGCACTTGAGGATTGTTTTGGATATATTGCGGAAACATCAGCTGAAGGCTAAGTTTTCGAAGTGTCACTTCTGGAAGAATGAAGTGAGGTTCTTAGGTCATGTTATTTCTGGAAATGGAATAGCGGTTGATCCCGCTAAGGTGGCAGCAATCCAGGATTGGGTTAGACCTAAGAATGCATCTGATGTAAGAAGTTTTCTTGGATTAGCAGGATATTATCGTCGGTTTATCAAAGACTTTTCCAAGATAGCTGCACCGTTGACAGGATTGACGAAGAAGAACCAGTTGTTCAAATGGGATGATAAGTGTGAGCAAGCTTTCGTGATCCTGAAAGAGCGACTGACGAGTGCTCCTGTTTTGACTATTCCAAGTGGGAATGATGAGATGGTGGTTTACACCGATGCATGTGGTACTGGACTTGGAGCGGTGCTAATGCAGAAGGATAAAGTTGTTGCGTATGCTAGTCGACAACTGAAGCCGCATGAAAGGAATTATCCGACTCATGATTTGGAGTTAGCGGCGATTGTGTTTGCTTTGAAGATGTGGAGACACTATCTATTGGGAGTTAGATTCGAGCTGTTTACAGATCATAAGTCGTTGAAGTATCTGTTTTCCCAAAAGGATTTAAATCTTCGACAGCAACGGTGGCTAGAGTTCCTAGCATCTTATGATTTTGGTATAGCCTATACTCCGGGAAAAGGTAACGCAGTAGCTGATGCGTTAAGTCGAAGACATGCAGGATTGGGAGCCATGTTTTCGGAATGGAAGAGTCTTGAGTATTTGGCTGGGTTTGATTTCAGGCCTAGATGCGAGTTGGAACCTGAGATGTTGGCAAACTTATCAATAAGGCCTACTTTAGTGGAAAGGATTGGCGAGAGCCAAAAGAAAGATGATAAGCTTGTCAAGATTATCCGTGATTTGGAATCTGGATTGGAACCAGAGAAGGATAAAGGATTCGAGGTCGATCGAGAGGGTTGGCTTCGAAAGCAAGGACGATTGGTTGTTCCCGATATTGATGGATTGAGAGATGAAGTTCTGAGGGAAAGTCATCACTCGAAGTTGACAATTCATCCAGGTGGAAATAAGATGTATCGGGATATGAAGAGAGCTTACTACTGGGAAGGTATGAAGAAGGAAGTTGGAAATTTTATTTCCAAGTGTATGAATTGCCAGTTGGTGAAAGCTGAGCAGAAGAAGCCCAGTGGATTACTTCAGCCATTAGAGGTTCCTACGTGGAAGTGGGAGCAAGTGTCGATGGATTTTATTGATGGTCTACCTAGAACCAGGGCAGGGAATGAAGGGATTTGGGTCATTGTAGATCGTTTGACCAAGAGTGCAAGGTTCATTCCTGTTCGATCGACTAGAACTGCATCGAAGTTGGCTGAGTTGTATGTGAAGTGGATTGTTCGATTCCATGGTGTTCCGAAGAGTATAGTGAGCGATCGAGATCCGTTGTTCACTAGTGGATTTTGGAAGAGCTTCCAGGAAGTTTTGGGAACTGAGTTGTGTTTGAGTACAGCTTATCACCCTCAGACAGATGGTCAGACTGAGAGAGTCAACCGGGTTTTGGAAGATCTTCTTAGAGCTTGTGTTTTGGACTTCGGAGGATCATGGGAAGATCACCTTCATTTGGTGGAGTTTGCTTATAATAACAGTTATCAGTCGAGTATTGGTATGGCACCATATGAGGCATTATATGGAAGACCGTGTAACTCTCCGACATGTTGGTTGGAAGCTGGAGAAAAGCCGATACTTGGGCCAGAGATGATTCGACAGACTTCAGACTGTATAGAGATCATCCGGCAAAGAATGAAAGCAGCCCAAGATCGTCAGAAAAGTTATGCTGATAATCGTCGAAAGGATTTGGAGTTCGACGTAGGCGATATGGTTTTTGTGAAGATTTCTCCTCTGAAGAGTGTCATTAGATTCGGGAAGAAAGGAAAGTTAACTCCGAGATTTGTTGGGCCATTCCCGATTATCGAGCGTATTGGGAAGCTCGCTTATAGATTGGAGTTACCGGAAAAGATGGCGGGTGTGCACAGTGTTTTTCATGTATCTTATCTACGGAAGTATGTGCACGACCCAACTACGGTGGTTTCTGCTGATAGCTGTGAAGACTTGGAGGTTGATCCAGTTGTTTCGAGACCTCGTAAGCCGCTTCGTATTGTTGAAACCGATACGAAACAGCTTAGGAGGAAGACGATTACGTTGCTCAAGGTACAATGGAGTGACGATGTTAACGACTGTACATGGGAGGAGGAAGAGAGGATGAAGGCAGCTCATCCCGGACTCTTCGAGGTATGGCCCTAAAGTGTCGTGACATCTCATGAATTTGTAGCTTGTTCTAAGTCTTAGAATTCTGCATGCTAGGTTAGAATTGGATGCATGGTTTGTTGATTGCTATGGATGGTAGGCATGCGGAATATCTTTGATTGCTGTTGTTTGCTTGGAATTTCGGGGGCGAAATTCCTAAGGGGGAGAGAATGTAACGACCCGTATTTTACGTGTCGATAAATCGTAGTATTTGCAGGTCGTTAGTGTTGTTGTGTTGTCTCTAGCCTGAGTCGTTTAGAAAGTTAACTCGTGTGTTTAGTGATGAGTCGTGACCGACTCATGGGCATGGTCGAGTTAAGGCTTGAGTCGTGACCGACTCATAGGGGTTAGCGAGTTAGTATGCTACGACCTAAGGAGTTGAAGGGTTAACTTGTTGCCGAGATAACTAGTGGCCGAGTTATGAGAATTAGCGAGTCAATGTGTTAAAAGGATTGAGTCTTGACCGAGTTAGCAGGTTGACCGACCTAAGGGTGTTGCCGAGTTAAGGTTTGGACCGACTCAAGGAATAGGGCTTGGATCGGCAGGAGGATGAGTCGTTAGTGGCTTAAGACTTATGTGTGTCGGCATCGTAGTTGAGTCGGCTAGGAGTTAGGTCGGTGGGCCGACTTAGTGTTGAGTCGTTGGGATCTTAGGTCGGTAGGAAGTAAGTCGGCAGTATATGTTGAGGCATTGGGTCGGTAGGAGGTTAGGTCGGCACCCAATATGGAGATGGTGGACATTGGTTAAGCCGTGACCGACTCATGTTGAGTCGGCAAAGGTTGGTTGGGACGTGTCTAGGATAAGTCGGCTTGGTGGGTGAGTCGGTATCACAGTTGAGTCGTATGGGATGTTGAGTCGTCGGACGACTTAGGATTTGGAGTGTTAGGTCGGCTCTAGTATTAAGTCGTAGGTCGGCCTGGTTTGTTGAGTCATGAGAGTGGCTTGTATTAGGTCGGCAAAGCAATGAGTCGTGAACGACTCATAGTGAGTCGGCTGTGTTGAGTCGGCAAGGGGATGAGTCGGGGACGACTCAGGAGTTGGGTCGGCGGCGACTTAGGACGGCCGAGACATGGGGGTTTCAGCCTATAAATAGTGGACTTTGGCTCACTTTTTGGCACCGGTTTTCGAAGCGACGAAGTGCTGCCATTTTGAGAGCTCGACTACAACATTTCTTCATCTCCTTTTCTCCATTCCAATCTAGTTCTAACATCCATCCAAGATTGAAGATCAAGATCAAAGATCAAGAGCCAAAGTTGAAGATTTTCATCCGAAGAAGCTAGATTTCACCGTTTCAAGTGAAATTTCTCCGGATCAAGCTCAAGTCCTTGCTGTCCAGATCTGAAGTTGATTGATTTTAGGTTGTTTTGGTGATTTGGTGAGTGGTAGTTATCTCTCACGCGGACCCAAAGGAGTGTAGTGGATTGGTAGCTAGTTTATGTGTTTGAAATAGCATTTTCTCGCATTGTCCTTAAGTCTGCATGTAGATCCATCATTTTTGAAGATGTTTACCTATGCATATTTGTTTAACAAGTATTAGAGACAAAACCCATGTTTTATATTTGATAGATCTATGCTAAAAACCATGATTTCACATATGTTGGACTTTTGCTCGTTTATTTACGAAATTCCCATTATAGTTGATATTGCTTAAATTGCTTAATAGATCTTGTTTGAATGATTGATTATTTGAATGTATGATTGATTTGATTGTTTCCAAGTTAGCTAGTAGTTGATTTGGAACAAGATGATGAAAGAGGATTCAAAAGCTATGGAAGAAGGCTCTTGAATGGTGAAAGCTGCTTAAGGCATATGTAGCGGATGTTGAAGCTCATATGTATAGATTGGATGATGTTGAGATGGGACTTTGCCATGATTTGATGAGGCAAGCCATGTTGTTGAGTTGAGACTTTGCTTTGATGCGATGAAGCGAAGTATGATGTGAGTCTTGGCTTAATCCAAGCAGGGATCATTCCAAGCATGTTGATAACTTGAAGAGTAGTTCAAGTTGGTTGATAATGGATTGTTCAAGAGGTAGCTTGAGCTTGTATGAGGATAGTCGTCAAGAAGGATGGCTAGGAGGCTTGGATATCGTCGTTGTTGAAGGTTCTAGCATGCTCAAAAGCAAGAGTACATGGGGCGCCCATAACGACTACAGGTAGGTAGTCGGGACACCCAAAAGACTACAGGTAGGTAGTTGAGTACTCTGGGCAAAGTAGATAAGTCCTAGGCACAAGGCAGTGTGCGGAGTTATGGTTAGAACCGGGGTTACCATTAGCCCTTGACAGATGGTCATTCAACTAACGGTGAAATCGAGGCAAGGATAACAGTGATAGCCAGAGTCATGGATGTTTGGTTGTATTATCATTCGGCTTCAAGAGCGGTGTTTTCTGGGTGCTTATCTGATCTTGGTTTAGGCCTTGGGGGTTTGTATTTGGAAAACATCGTCCTTGACTCGAGTGGTATTCGCTTTACCTTAATTGTCTATGTTGTTATGCTTGCTTCTCCTTAGTGTATGTCTGGGGCTATCACTGTAGAAAGAGGTGGAGTGGGATGGTTTGGTTCCTATTCCTTTTATCCTTTATGCTCTTTTGGTATGTTTGATAGTTGATTTACTGCTCACTAAGACTTTGTCTGACTCAAGGTTTTATGTCTCCTCTTATTACCTTGGGCTGTTCATCCATGTTTGGGATGGGCAGACTAGGTAGCAGGTGACAGGTGCTGTGCTAGGAGTTCAACGCTGAAGATGACGAAGACGAGCAGGAGGCTTTGCATATTAGTTTTCTTACTATATGTACTGGATATCCGCTGCTGTATTTGGTTGAGTGATTTGTAGTGAGGCTTTCATGTATGGATTTGAGTAGATGATTGTATGAAACTACTGTGATGCTTATATGATGATGTTCTGTTCTATGGAGCTTCACTATATTATATTTCTCTATTGTATTTTATCCATGCGCTGTGAGTTATGCGATAGAGATTCTTTTGTTTTGTTTTACCCTGACTATCGTCCATGGCTGCCTGGCACGCCTTTCAGCGCATTATTTACTTGTATTGGTGCGGGAGTCATGGGCGGTCGTCACATTTGGTATCAGAGCTTTGGTTAATCGATTTTAGCCAACGCTCGCTGATGTAACTACGTAAGAGAGACGTAATTGTAATTTGATGGATGATTACTATATATAATATAGTAGTTTAGAAGGGTTTGAACTCCTTATGCAGTTGTTTCTTAAGGTGTTCTAATCATTCTTATTTACAGATATTAAGGATGAGTCGAAGTGAGAGACAAGCTGCGAGGGGTAGCCGTGATCCTAGGGAAGCTGTTGATTATGCTCCTATGTTTGAGGCCATGATGACTTCAATCATGAGGAGAATACCAGCTTCAGGATCATCTGTGGATGTGGGAGTTCAAGTCCAAGCTCCGAGACCGGTGGATTTTGCCAAGCTTTGCAAGGATTATACTGCTCTTGGAGGAAAAGCTTTCTTGGGGACGGAGTCGACTATTGAGGTGCAGAGATGGATTGATGCATGTCGAAGGATCTTTGGTGACTTAGGGATTGAGGATGCAACTAAGAGGAAGCTTGCATCGAGACAGCTTCAGGGGAGAGCTGCTGATTGGTGGAATTCTATCACCATCGATACCCCAGAAGAAGAGATTACTTGGGAGCAATTCCAAGTTAGATTTGAAGCTAAGTTCATCTCTACTTCTCAGAAATCTGTCTTGTTTAAGAAGTTTGTAGAGCTCAAGCAAGGGGGGAGACCTGTTCTTGAGTATATTTCTGAGTTTGAAGCTTTGTCCAAGTATGCCAGATCGTATATTGATTCTCCCTACCAGAAGAATGAAAAGTTTGTGACTGGTCTGGATGCTTATCTTGGGAGGCAGTTGGTGGATCATCTGGACGATCCGTTTGAGAAGCTTGTGGAAAAAGCCCTTAGGCATGAGAGTTTGTTTCCTAAGGAAAGTTCTGTTGTTGCTGTAACCAGGGAAGGATCTAAACCACACCAGAATGGCAATAAGAGGAGGAAGCAGCAGCAGCAGAAGGGTAAGGATGGCCAGAAGAAGCCGAAAGGCGAAGTGACTTGTTATAACTGCCAACAGAAGGGCCATCTTTACAAAGATTGTAAGAATCCCAAAGTGCCGGGAAAGTGTTATAACTGTGATAAGCTGGGACATATCAAGAAGGATTGCCCAGAGCCGAGGAAAGATAGGCAGATTGTGCAAGCCTATGCTTTGGGAGTTGTGCCGTCGTCTTCAAAAGCTCCGACTGCTGAAGAAAAGGGGAAGAGTGTGGTGGTTCAAGGTACTCTTTCTATCTGTGGTGTTCCAGTTAGAGTGTTGTTTGATACTGGAGCGTCGCATTCTTTTGTTTGTGATGATTTGGTAGGCCGGTTAGGTTTGAAACCGGATATTGTTGATAGGCCATTGGTTGTGACTAATCCGGTCGGGGGTTCGTCATGTTTGTGTATGATATGCCATGGTCTAGTTGTGTCGAGTCATGATTGCTCGTTTGTTTGTGATTGCTTTGTTCTGAACTTTGCGGGGTTCGGAATTATTTTGGGTATGGACTGGCTTAGGAAGTATGCGGCAAGGATTGATTGTGAGAGATTGGAGGTGACAGTCGGGAATGTGGAGGGGCGAAAGGTTGTGATACGATGTAAGCATGAAGAAGGCGTCTTCATGAGCTTCATGTATTCGCTGGTTGTTCCACGGGATGGACTGTCATCGATGCCAATAGTGAATGGATTTGAGGATGTCTTTGAGGAAGTCAAAGGGTTGCCGCCGCATAGGGAGATCGAGTTTCGTATCGATCTAGTTGAGGGAGCCAGACCTGTTGTGATGCCTCTTAGGCGGATGGCACCGAGGGAGCAGCAAGAGCTGAAGGTGCAAGTTGATGACCTTTTGCAGAAAGGATTCATTCGGAGAAGTGTGTCCGAATGGGGTGCGCCAGTTGTGTTCGCAACCAAAACGGATGGATCGTTGAGGTTGTGTGTTGATTATCGTGAGCTGAATAAGGTGACTAAGAAGAACAAGTATCCATTGCCGAGAATAGATGACTTGTTTGATCAGCTTCACGAGGCTAAGGTGTTTTCTCAGATGGATTTGGCAACGGGATTTCACCAGTTGAGAGTGGCGAAGGATAGTGTGCCGAAGACTGCTTTCAGGACACCATCCGGGTTTTATGAGTGGCTGGTAATGCCGTTTGGGTTGACTAACGCGCCAGCATATTTTGTGGATCTTATGAATAGAGTGTTCAGAGATCAGTTGAATAAGTTCGTGCTTGTGTTCGTGGATGATATTTTGGTTTATTCCAGAACTGAGGAAGAGCACAAGACGCACTTGAGGATTGTTTTGGATATATTGCGGAAACATCAGCTGAAGGCTAAGTTTTCGAAGTGTCACTTCTGGAAGAATGAAGTGAGGTTCTTAGGTCATGTTATTTCTGGAAATGGAATAGCGGTTGATCCCGCTAAGGTGGCAGCAATCCAGGATTGGGTTAGACCTAAGAATGCATCTGATGTAAGAAGTTTTCTTGGATTAGCAGGATATTATCGTCGGTTTATCAAAGACTTTTCCAAGATAGCTGCACCGTTGACAGGATTGACGAAGAAGAACCAGTTGTTCAAATGGGATGATAAGTGTGAGCAAGCTTTCGTGATCCTGAAAGAGCGACTGACGAGTGCTCCTGTTTTGACTATTCCAAGTGGGAATGATGAGATGGTGGTTTACACCGATGCATGTGGTACTGGACTTGGAGCGGTGCTAATGCAGAAGGATAAAGTTGTTGCGTATGCTAGTCGACAACTGAAGCCGCATGAAAGGAATTATCCGACTCATGATTTGGAGTTAGCGGCGATTGTGTTTGCTTTGAAGATGTGGAGACACTATCTATTGGGAGTTAGATTCGAGCTGTTTACAGATCATAAGTCGTTGAAGTATCTGTTTTCCCAAAAGGATTTAAATCTTCGACAGCAACGGTGGCTAGAGTTCCTAGCATCTTATGATTTTGGTATAGCCTATACTCCGGGAAAAGGTAACGCAGTAGCTGATGCGTTAAGTCGAAGACATGCAGGATTGGGAGCCATGTTTTCGGAATGGAAGAGTCTTGAGTATTTGGCTGGGTTTGATTTCAGGCCTAGATGCGAGTTGGAACCTGAGATGTTGGCAAACTTATCAATAAGGCCTACTTTAGTGGAAAGGATTGGCGAGAGCCAAAAGAAAGATGATAAGCTTGTCAAGATTATCCGTGATTTGGAATCTGGATTGGAACCAGAGAAGGATAAAGGATTCGAGGTCGATCGAGAGGGTTGGCTTCGAAAGCAAGGACGATTGGTTGTTCCCGATATTGATGGATTGAGAGATGAAGTTCTGAGGGAAAGTCATCACTCGAAGTTGACAATTCATCCAGGTGGAAATAAGATGTATCGGGATATGAAGAGAGCTTACTACTGGGAAGGTATGAAGAAGGAAGTTGGAAATTTTATTTCCAAGTGTATGAATTGCCAGTTGGTGAAAGCTGAGCAGAAGAAGCCCAGTGGATTACTTCAGCCATTAGAGGTTCCTACGTGGAAGTGGGAGCAAGTGTCGATGGATTTTATTGATGGTCTACCTAGAACCAGGGCAGGGAATGAAGGGATTTGGGTCATTGTAGATCGTTTGACCAAGAGTGCAAGGTTCATTCCTGTTCGATCGACTAGAACTGCATCGAAGTTGGCTGAGTTGTATGTGAAGTGGATTGTTCGATTCCATGGTGTTCCGAAGAGTATAGTGAGCGATCGAGATCCGTTGTTCACTAGTGGATTTTGGAAGAGCTTCCAGGAAGTTTTGGGAACTGAGTTGTGTTTGAGTACAGCTTATCACCCTCAGACAGATGGTCAGACTGAGAGAGTCAACCGGGTTTTGGAAGATCTTCTTAGAGCTTGTGTTTTGGACTTCGGAGGATCATGGGAAGATCACCTTCATTTGGTGGAGTTTGCTTATAATAACAGTTATCAGTCGAGTATTGGTATGGCACCATATGAGGCATTATATGGAAGACCGTGTAACTCTCCGACATGTTGGTTGGAAGCTGGAGAAAAGCCGATACTTGGGCCAGAGATGATTCGACAGACTTCAGACTGTATAGAGATCATCCGGCAAAGAATGAAAGCAGCCCAAGATCGTCAGAAAAGTTATGCTGATAATCGTCGAAAGGATTTGGAGTTCGACGTAGGCGATATGGTTTTTGTGAAGATTTCTCCTCTGAAGAGTGTCATTAGATTCGGGAAGAAAGGAAAGTTAACTCCGAGATTTGTTGGGCCATTCCCGATTATCGAGCGTATTGGGAAGCTCGCTTATAGATTGGAGTTACCGGAAAAGATGGCGGGTGTGCACAGTGTTTTTCATGTATCTTATCTACGGAAGTATGTGCACGACCCAACTACGGTGGTTTCTGCTGATAGCTGTGAAGACTTGGAGGTTGATCCAGTTGTTTCGAGACCTCGTAAGCCGCTTCGTATTGTTGAAACCGATACGAAACAGCTTAGGAGGAAGACGATTACGTTGCTCAAGGTACAATGGAGTGACGATGTTAACGACTGTACATGGGAGGAGGAAGAGAGGATGAAGGCAGCTCATCCCGGACTCTTCGAGGTATGGCCCTAAAGTGTCGTGACATCTCATGAATTTGTAGCTTGTTCTAAGTCTTAGAATTCTGCATGCTAGGTTAGAATTGGATGCATGGTTTGTTGATTGCTATGGATGGTAGGCATGCGGAATATCTTTGATTGCTGTTGTTTGCTTGGAATTTCGGGGGCGAAATTCCTAAGGGGGAGAGAATGTAACGACCCGTATTTTACGTGTCGATAAATCGTAGTATTTGCAGGTCGTTAGTGTTGTTGTGTTGTCTCTAGCCTGAGTCGTTTAGAAAGTTAACTCGTGTGTTTAGTGATGAGTCGTGACCGACTCATGGGCATGGTCGAGTTAAGGCTTGAGTCGTGACCGACTCATAGGGGTTAGCGAGTTAGTATGCTACGACCTAAGGAGTTGAAGGGTTAACTTGTTGCCGAGATAACTAGTGGCCGAGTTATGAGAATTAGCGAGTCAATGTGTTAAAAGGATTGAGTCTTGACCGAGTTAGCAGGTTGACCGACCTAAGGGTGTTGCCGAGTTAAGGTTTGGACCGACTCAAGGAATAGGGCTTGGATCGGCAGGAGGATGAGTCGTTAGTGGCTTAAGACTTATGTGTGTCGGCATCGTAGTTGAGTCGGCTAGGAGTTAGGTCGGTGGGCCGACTTAGTGTTGAGTCGTTGGGATCTTAGGTCGGTAGGAAGTAAGTCGGCAGTATATGTTGAGGCATTGGGTCGGTAGGAGGTTAGGTCGGCACCCAATATGGAGATGGTGGACATTGGTTAAGCCGTGACCGACTCATGTTGAGTCGGCAAAGGTTGGTTGGGACGTGTCTAGGATAAGTCGGCTTGGTGGGTGAGTCGGTATCACAGTTGAGTCGTATGGGATGTTGAGTCGTCGGACGACTTAGGATTTGGAGTGTTAGGTCGGCTCTAGTATTAAGTCGTAGGTCGGCCTGGTTTGTTGAGTCATGAGAGTGGCTTGTATTAGGTCGGCAAAGCAATGAGTCGTGAACGACTCATAGTGAGTCGGCTGTGTTGAGTCGGCAAGGGGATGAGTCGGGGACGACTCAGGAGTTGGGTCGGCGGCGACTTAGGACGGCCGAGACATGGGGGTTTCAGCCTATAAATAGTGGACTTTGGCTCACTTTTTGGCACCGGTTTTCGAAGCGACGAAGTGCTGCCATTTTGAGAGCTCGACTACAACATTTCTTCATCTCCTTTTCTCCATTCCAATCTAGTTCTAACATCCATCCAAGATTGAAGATCAAGATCAAAGATCAAGAGCCAAAGTTGAAGATTTTCATCCGAAGAAGCTAGATTTCACCGTTTCAAGTGAAATTTCTCCGGATCAAGCTCAAGTCCTTGCTGTCCAGATCTGAAGTTGATTGATTTTAGGTTGTTTTGGTGATTTGGTGAGTGGTAGTTATCTCTCACGCGGACCCAAAGGAGTGTAGTGGATTGGTAGCTAGTTTATGTGTTTGAAATAGCATTTTCTCGCATTGTCCTTAAGTCTGCATGTAGATCCATCATTTTTGAAGATGTTTACCTATGCATATTTGTTTAACAAGTATTAGAGACAAAACCCATGTTTTATATTTGATAGATCTATGCTAAAAACCATGATTTCACATATGTTGGACTTTTGCTCGTTTATTTACGAAATTCCCATTATAGTTGATATTGCTTAAATTGCTTAATAGATCTTGTTTGAATGATTGATTATTTGAATGTATGATTGATTTGATTGTTTCCAAGTTAGCTAGTAGTTGATTTGGAACAAGATGATGAAAGAGGATTCAAAAGCTATGGAAGAAGGCTCTTGAATGGTGAAAGCTGCTTAAGGCATATGTAGCGGATGTTGAAGCTCATATGTATAGATTGGATGATGTTGAGATGGGACTTTGCCATGATTTGATGAGGCAAGCCATGTTGTTGAGTTGAGACTTTGCTTTGATGCGATGAAGCGAAGTATGATGTGAGTCTTGGCTTAATCCAAGCAGGGATCATTCCAAGCATGTTGATAACTTGAAGAGTAGTTCAAGTTGGTTGATAATGGATTGTTCAAGAGGTAGCTTGAGCTTGTATGAGGATAGTCGTCAAGAAGGATGGCTAGGAGGCTTGGATATCGTCGTTGTTGAAGGTTCTAGCATGCTCAAAAGCAAGAGTACATGGGGCGCCCATAACGACTACAGGTAGGTAGTCGGGACACCCAAAAGACTACAGGTAGGTAGTTGAGTACTCTGGGCAAAGTAGATAAGTCCTAGGCACAAGGCAGTGTGCGGAGTTATGGTTAGAACCGGGGTTACCATTAGCCCTTGACAGATGGTCATTCAACTAACGGTGAAATCGAGGCAAGGATAACAGTGATAGCCAGAGTCATGGATGTTTGGTTGTATTATCATTCGGCTTCAAGAGCGGTGTTTTCTGGGTGCTTATCTGATCTTGGTTTAGGCCTTGGGGGTTTGTATTTGGAAAACATCGTCCTTGACTCGAGTGGTATTCGCTTTACCTTAATTGTCTATGTTGTTATGCTTGCTTCTCCTTAGTGTATGTCTGGGGCTATCACTGTAGAAAGAGGTGGAGTGGGATGGTTTGGTTCCTATTCCTTTTATCCTTTATGCTCTTTTGGTATGTTTGATAGTTGATTTACTGCTCACTAAGACTTTGTCTGACTCAAGGTTTTATGTCTCCTCTTATTACCTTGGGCTGTTCATCCATGTTTGGGATGGGCAGACTAGGTAGCAGGTGACAGGTGCTGTGCTAGGAGTTCAACGCTGAAGATGACGAAGACGAGCAGGAGGCTTTGCATATTAGTTTTCTTACTATATGTACTGGATATCCGCTGCTGTATTTGGTTGAGTGATTTGTAGTGAGGCTTTCATGTATGGATTTGAGTAGATGATTGTATGAAACTACTGTGATGCTTATATGATGATGTTCTGTTCTATGGAGCTTCACTATATTATATTTCTCTATTGTATTTTATCCATGCGCTGTGAGTTATGCGATAGAGATTCTTTTGTTTTGTTTTACCCTGACTATCGTCCATGGCTGCCTGGCACGCCTTTCAGCGCATTATTTACTTGTATTGGTGCGGGAGTCATGGGCGGTCGTCACACTATCCGTTGACGGCTGAAAGCGGTCAAAGCCGTAGAACTCACCATGGCCTTCGTTTAGACAGGTTATGGCTCCCGAAACTCTAAACGAGCCAGAAGTTATGGACGTCCGAATAATCGATATCTACAGGGTGCAACATCCGCGGTGCAAGGTGCAACATCCGTCCGAATTGGCGAAACAGTGTCGTACGACTTTTAGAAATGCGTGCATGGATTTGAAACGGAACATTAGCAAGGTGCACCACTCTCCAGCGATGGTAAATCGAAGACGAGCCACAGTAATCCCGTTTTACCATAAAAATCCGGTGTCGAAAAAACGAAGGGAAAAAACTTACGAACCCAGATTGAGATTCGGGTTGTCCTTTTCTGGCATTAATCTATCCTTTGACGGCTGAAAGCAGTCAAAGCTGTAGAACTCACCGTGGCCTTCGTTTTGACAGGTTATGGCTCCCGTAAATCTAAACGAGCCAGAAGTTATCGCTGTCCGAATAATTGATATATACAGGGTGCAACATCCGCGGTGCAAGGTGCAACATCCGTCCGAAATGGTGAAACTGTGTCGTACGACTTTTAGAAATGCGTGCATGGATTTGAAACGGAACAGTACCATGGTGCACCACTCTCCAGCGATGGTAAATCGAAGACGAGCCACGGTAATCCCGTTTTACCGTAAAAATCCTGTGTCGAAAAAACGAAGGGTAAAAAACTTACGAACCCCGATTGAGATTCGGGTTGTCCTTTTGGGGCATAAATCTATCCGTTGATGGTTGGAAGATGTCAAAGCTATAGAACTCACCGTGGCCTTCGTTTTGATAGGTTATGGCTCCCGTAACTCTAAATGAGCCAGAAGATATGACCGTCCGAATAATCGATATCTACAGGGTGCAACATCTGCGGTGCAAGGTGCAACATCCGTCCGAAATGGCGAAACAGTGCCGTACGACTTTTAGGAATGCGTGCATGGATTTGAAACGGAACCGAGCCATGGTGCACCACTCTCCATCGATAGTAAATCGAAGGCGAGGCACGGTAATCCCGTTTTACCATAAAAATCCGGTGTCGAAAAAACGAAGGGTAAAAAACTTACGAGACTCGATTGAGATTCGGGCTGTCTTTTTTGGGCATTAATCTATCCGTTGACGACTGAAAGCTGTCAAAGCCGTAGAACTCATCGTGGCCTTCCTTTTGACAGGTTATGGCTCCCGTTACTCTAAACGAGCCAGAAGTTATGCCCGTCCAAATAATCGATATCTACAGGGTGCGACATCCGCGGTGCAAGGTGCAACATCCGTCCGAAATGGCGAAACAGTGTCGTACGACTTTTAGAAATGCGTGCATGGATTTGAAACGGAACAGTACCATGGTGCACCACTCTCCAGCGATGGTAAATCGAAGACGAGGCATGGTAATCCCGTTTTACCGTAAAAATCCGGTGTCGAAAAAACGAAGGGTAAAAAACTTACGAGACCCGATTGAGATTCAGGTTATCCTTTTTGGGATTCAATCTATCCGTTGCCGACTGAAAGCTGTCAAAGCCGTAGAACTCATTGTGGCCTTCTTTTTGACAGGTTATGACTCCCGTAACTCTAAATGAGCCAGAAGTTATGGCCGTCCGAATAACCGATATCTATAGGGTGCAACATCCGCGGTGCAAGGTGCAACATCCGTCTGAAATGGCGAAACAGTGTCGTACGACTTTTAGAAAAGCATGCACGGATTTGAAACGGAACAGTACCATGGTGCATCACTCTCCAGCAATGGTAAATCGAAGGCGAGGCACGGTAATCCCGTTTTACCGTAAAAATCCAGTGTCGAAAAAACGAGGGGTAAAAAACTTACGAGACCCGATTGAGATTCGGGTTGTCCTTTTTAGGCATTAATCTATCCGTTGACGCCTGAAAGATGTCAAAGCCGTAGAACTCATCGTGGCCTTCGTTTTGACAGGTTATGGCTCTCGTAACTCTAAACGAGGCAGAAGTTATGACCGTCCGAATAATCGATATCTACAGGGTGCAACATCCGCGGTGCAAGGTGCAACATCCGTACGAAATGGCGAAACAGTGTCGTACGACTTTTAGAAATGCGTGCATGGATTTGAAATGGAACAGTCCCATGGTGCACCACTCTCCAGCGATGGTGAATCGAAGACGAGCCACGGTAATCCCGTTTTACCGTAAAAATCCGGTGTCAAAAAAACGATGGGTAAAAAACTTACGAACCCCGATTGACATTCGGGTTGTCCTTTTCGGGCATTAATATATGCATTGACTGCTGAAAGCTGTCAAAGCTGTAGAATTCACCGTGGCCTTCGTTTTGATAGGTTATGGCTCACGTAAATTTAACGAGCCAGAAGTTATGCCTGTCCGAATAATCGGTATATACAGGGTGCAACATCCGCGGTGCAAGGTGCAACATCCGTCCGAAATGGCGAAACAGTGTCGTACGACTTTTAGAAATGCGTGCATGGATTTGAGACGGAACAGTACCATGGTGCATCACTCTCCGGCGATGGTAAATCGAAGACGAGCCACGGTAAGACCGTTTTACCGCAAAAATCCGGTGTCAAAAAAATGAAGGGTAAAAAACTTACGAACCCCGATTGAGATTCGGGTTGTCCTTTTCGGGCATTAATCTATCCGTTAACAGCTAAAAGCTGTCAAAGCTGTAGAAATCACCGTGGCCTTCATTTTGACAGGTTATGGCTCCTGTAACTCTAAACGAGCCAGAAGTTATGACCGTCCGAATAACCGATATCTACAGGGTGCAACATCCGCGGTGCAAGCTGCAACATCCGTCCGAAATGGCGAAACAGTGTCGTACGACTTCTAGAAATGCATGCATGGATTTGAAACGGAACAGTACCATGGTGCACCACTCTCCAGCGAAGGTAAATCGAAGACGAGGCACTGTAATCCCTTTTTACCGTAAAAATCCGGTGTCGAAAAAACAAAGGGTAAAAAACCTACGAGACTCGATTGAGATTCGGGTTGTCCTTTTTGGGCATTAATCTATCCGTTGATGGCTAAAAGCTGTCAAAGCCGTAGAACTCACCGTGGCCTTCGTTTAGACAGGTTATGGCTCCCATAACTCTAAACGAGGCAAAAGTTATGGCCGTCCGAATAATCGATATCTACAGGGTGCAACATCCACGGTGCAAGGTGCAACATCCGTCCGAAATGGCGAAAAAGTGCCGTACGACTTTTAGAAATGCATGCATGGATTTGAAACGGAACAGTACCAAGGTGCACCACTCTCCAGCGATGGTAAATCGAAGATGAGCCACGGTAATCCCGTTTTACCGTAAAAATCCGGTGTCGAAAAAACAAAGGGTAAAAAACTTACGAGACCCGATTGAGATTCGGGTTGTCCTTTTTGGGATTTAATCTATCCGTTGACGGCTGAAAGCTGTCAAATCTGTAGAATTCAATGTGGCCTTCGTTTTGACAGGTTATGGCTCCCGTAACTCTAAACGAGCCAGAAGTTATGGCCGTCCGAATAATCGATATCTACAGGGTGCAACATCCGCGGTGCAAGGTGCAACATCCGTCTGAAATGGCGAAACAGTGTCGTACGACTTTTAAATGCGCGCATGGATTTGAAACAGAACAGTAGCATGGTGCACCACTCTCCAGCGATGGTAAATCGAAGGCGAGGCACGGTAATCCAGTTTTACCGTAAAAATCCGGTGTCGAAAAAACGATGGCTAAAAAACTTACGAGACCCGATTGAGATTCGGGTTGTCCTTTTTGGGCATTAATCTATACGTTGACGGCTGAAAGCTGTCAAAGCCGTAGAACTCATCATGGCCTTCATTTTGACAGGTTATGGCTCCCGTAACTCTAAACGAGCCAGAAATTATGGCAGTCCGAATAATCGATATCTACAGGGTGCAACATCCGCGGTGCAAGGTGCAACATCCTTCCGAAATGGCGAAACAGTGTCGTACGACTTTTAGAAATGCATGCATGGATTCGAAACGGAACATTACCATGGTGCACCACTCTCCAGCGATGGTAAATCGAAGGCGAGGCACGGTAATCCCGTTTTACCGTAAAAATCCGGTGTCGAAAAAACGAAGGGTAAAAAACTTACGAGACTCGATTGAGATTCGGGTTGTCCTTTTTGGGCATTAATCTATCCGTTGACGGCTGAAAGCTGTCAAAGCCGTAGAACTCATCGTGGCCTTCATTTTGACAGGTTATGGCTCCCGTTAGTCTAAACGAGCCAGAAGTTATGCCCGTCCGAATAATCGATATCTATAGGGTGCAACATCCGCGGTACAAGGTGCACCATTGGTCCGAAATGGCGAAACAGTGTCGTACGACTTTTAGAAATGCGTGCATGGATTTGAAACGGAACAGTACTATGGTGCACCACTCTCTAGCGATGGTAAATCGAATACGAGGCACGGTAATCTCGTTTTACCGTAAAAATCCATTGTCGAAAAAACAAAGGGTAAAAAACTTACGAGACCCGATTGAGATTCGGGTTGTCCTTTTTGGGCATTAATCTATCCGTTGACGGCTGAAAGCTGTCAAAGCCGTAGAACTCATCGTGGCCTTCGTTTTGACAGGTTATGGCTCCCGTTACTTTAAACGAGCCAGAAGTTATTGCCGTCCGAAAAATCGATATATACAGGGTGCAACATCCGCGGTGCAAGGTGCAACATCCGTCTGAAATGGCGATACAGTGTCGTACGACTTTTAGAAATGCGTGTATGGATTTGAAACAGAACAGTATCATGGTGCACCACTCTCCAGCGATGGTAAATCGAAGGCGAGGCACGGTAATCCCGTTTTACCGTAAAAATCCTGTGTCGAAAAGACGAAGGGTAAAAAAATTACGAGACCCGATTGAGATTCGGGTTTCCTTTTTGGGCATTAATCTATCCGTTGACGGTTGAAAGCTATCAAAGCCGTAGAACTCATCGTGGCCTTCGTTTTGACAGGTTATGGATCCCATAAATCTAAACGAGCCAGAAGTTATGCCTGTCCGAATAATCGATATATACAGGGTGCAACATCCACGGTGCAAGGTGCAACATCCGACCGAAATGGCGAAACAGCGTCGTACGACTTTTAGAAATGCGTGCATGGATTTGAAACGAAACAGTACCATGGTGCAGCACTCTCCAGCGATGGTAAATCGAAGACGAGGCACGGTAATCCCATTTTACCGTTAAAATCCGGTGTCGAAAAAACGAAGGGTAAAAAACTTACGACACCCGATTGAGATTCGGGTTGTCTTTTTTGGGCATTATTCTGTCCGTTGACGGCTGAAAGCGGTCAAAGCCGTAAAACTCATCGCGGCCTTCGTTTGGACAGGTTATGGTTCTCGTAACTCTAAACGAGCCAGAAGTTATGGCCGTCCGAATAATCGATATCTACAGGGTGCAACATCCGAGGTGCAAGGTGCAACATCCGTCCGAAATGGAGAAACAGTGTCGTATGACTTTTAGAAATGCATGCATGGATTTGAAACGTAACAGTACCATGGTGCACCACTCTCCAGCGATGGTAAATCGAAGGCGAGGCACGGTAATCCCGTTTTACTGTAAAAATCCGGTGTCGAAAATACAAAGGGTAAAAAACTTACGAGACTCGATTGAGATTCGGGTTGTCCTTTTCGGGCATTAATCTATCCGTTGACGGCTGAAAGCTGTCAAAGCTGTAGAACTCATCGTTTCCTTCGTTTTGACAGGTTATGGCTCCCGTAACTCTAAACGAGCCAGAAGTTATGGTCGTCCGAATAATTGATATCTACAGGGTGCAACATCCGCGGTGCAAGGTGCAACATCCGTCCGAAATGGCGAAACAGTGCCTTACGACTATTAGAAATGCATGCATGGATTTGAAACGGAACAGTACCATGGTGCACCGCTCTCCAGCGATGGTAAATCGAAGACGAGGCACGGTAATCCCGTTTTACCGTACAAATCCGGTGTCGAAAAAACGAAGGGTAAAAAACTTACGAGAACCGATGAGATTCGGGTTGTCCTTTTGGGCATTAATCTATCCGTTGACGGCTGAAAGCGGTCAAAGCCGTAGAACTCACAGAGGCATTCGTTTAGACAGGTTACGGCTCCCGTAACTCTAAACGAGCCAGAAGTTATGGCCGTCCGAATAATCGATATCTACAGGGTGCAACATCCGCGGTACAAGGTGCAACATCCGTCCGAATTGGCGAAACAGTGCCGTACGACTTTTAGAAATGCGTGCATGGATTTGAAACGGAACATTACCATGGTGCACCACTCTCCAGCGATGGTAAATCGAAGACGAGCCACGGTAATCCCGTTTTACCGTAAAAATCCGGTGTCGAAAAAACGAAGGGCAAAAAACTTACGAACCCAGATTGAGATTCGGGGTGTCCTTTTCCGGCATTAATCTATCCGTTGACGGCTGAAAGCTGTCAAAGCTGTAGAACTCACCGTGGCCTTCGTTTTGACGGGTTATGGCTCCCGTAAATCTAAATGAGCCAAAAGTTATGGTTGTCCGAATAATTGATATATACAGGGTGCAACATCCGCGGTGCAAGGTGCAACATCCATCCGAAATAGAGAAACAGTGCCGTACGACTTTTAGAAATGCGTGCATGGATTTGAAATGGAACAGTACCATGGTGCACCACTCTCCAGCGATGGTAAATCTAAGACGAGCCACGGTAATCCCGTTTTACCGTAAAAATCCGGTGTCGAAAAAACGAAGGGTAGAAAACTTACGAACCCCGATTGAGATTCGGGTTGTCCTTTTCGGGCATAAATCTATCCGTTGACGGCTGAAAGCTTTCAAAGCTGTAGAACTCACCGTAGCCTTCGTTTTGACAGGTTATGGCTCCCCTAACTCTAAACGAGCCAGAAGTTATGACCGTCCGAATAATCCATATCTACAGGGTGCAACATCTGCGGTGCAAGGTGCAACATCCGTCCAAAATGGCGAAACAGTGCCGTACGACTTTTAGAAATGCGTGCATGGATTTGAAACGGAACAGTGCCATGGTGCACCACTCTCCAGCGATGGTAAATCGAAGGCGCGGCACGGTAATCCCGTTTTACCGTAAAAATCCGGTGTCGAATAAACGAAGGGTAAAAAACTTACGAGACTCGATTGAGATTCGGGTTGTCCCTTTTGGGCATTAATCTATCCGTTGACGGCTGAAAGCTGTCAAAGCTGTAGAACTCATCGTGGCCTTCGTTTTGACAAGTTATGGCTTCCGTTACTCTAAACGAGCCACAAGTTATGCCCGTTCGAATAATCGATATCTACAGGGTGCGACATCCGCGGTGCAAGGTGCAACATCCGTCTGAAATGGCGAAACAGTGCCGTACGACTTTTAGAAAAGAGTGCTTGGATTTGAAACGGAACATTACCATGGTGCATCACTCTCCAGCGATGGTAAATCGAAGGCGAGGCACAGTAATCCTGTTTTACCGTAAAAATCCGGTGTCGAAAAAATGAAGGGTAAAAAACTTACGAGACCCGATTGAGATTCGGGTTGACCTTTTTGGGCATTAATCTATCCGTTGACGGCTGAAAGCTGTCAAAGCCGTAGAACTCATCGTGGCCTTCGTTTACACAGGTTATGGCTCCCGTAACTCTAAACGAGCCAGACGTTATGACCGTCCGAATAATCAATATCTACAGGGTGCAACATCCGCGGTGCAAGGTGCAACATCCGTCCGAAATGGCGAAACAGTGCCGTACAACTTTTAGAAATGCGTGCATGGATTTGAAACGGAACAGTACCGTAGTGCACCACTCTCCAGCGATGGTAAATCGAAGACGAGCCACGGTAATCTCGTTTTACCGTAAAAATCCGGTGTCAAAAAAACGAAGGGTAAAAAACTTGCGAACCCCGATTGAGATTCGCGTTGTCCTTTTCGGGCATTAATCTATCCGTTGACGGCTGAAAGCTGTCGATGCTGTAGAACTCACCGTGGCCTTCGTTTTGACAGGTTATGGCTCCCGTAAATCTAAACGAGCCAGAAGTTATGGTTGTCCGAATAATCGATATATATACAGGGTGCAACATCCGCGGTGCAAGGTGCAACATCCGTACGAAATGTCGAAACAGTGTCGTACGACTTTTAGAAATGCGTGCATGGATTTGAAATGGAACAGTACCATGGTGCACCACTCTCCAGCGATGGTAAATCGAAGACGAGCCACGGTAATCCCGTTTTACCGTAGAAATCCGGTGTCGAAAAAACGAAGGGTAAAAAACTTACGAGACCCGATTGAGATTCAGGTTGTCCTTTTCGGGCATTAATCTATCCATTGACGGCTGAAAGCTGTCAAAACTGTAGAACTCACCGTGGCCTTCGTTTTGACAGGTTATGGCTCCCATAACACTAAACGAGCCAGAAGTTATGCCCATCCTAATAATCGATATCTATAGGGTGCGACATCCGCGGTGCAAGGTGCAACATCCGTCCGAAATGGCGAAACAGTGCCGTACGACTTTTAGAAATGCGTGCGTGGATTTGAAACGGAACAGTACCATGGTGCACCACTCTCCAGCGATGGTAAATCGAAGACGAGGCACGGTAATCCCGTTTTACCGTAAAAATCCGGTGTCAAAAAAACGAAGGGTAAAAAACTTACGAGACCCAACTGAGATTCGGGTTGTCCTTTTTGGGCATTAATCTATCCGTTGACGGCTGAAAGTAGTCAAAGCCGTAGAACTCATCGTGGCCTTCGTTTTGACAGGTTATGGCTCCTATAACTCTAAACGAGCCAGAAGTTATGGCCGTCCGAATAATCGATATCTACAGGGTGCAACATCCGCGGTGCAAGGTGCAACATCCGTCCGAAATGGCAAAACAGTGCCGTATGACTTTTAGAAATGCGTGCATGGATTTGAAACGGAACAGTACCATGGTGCACCACTCTCCAGCGATGGTAAATCGAAGACAAGGCACGGTAATCCCATTTTACCGTAAAAATATGGTGTCGAAAAAACGAAGGGTAAAAAACTTTCGAGACCCGATTGAGATTCGGGTTGTCCTTTTTGGGCATTAATCTATCCGTTTACGGCTGAAAGCTGTCAAAGCCGTAGAACTCAACGTGGCCTTCATTTTGACAGGTCATGGCTCCCGTAACTCTAAACGAGCCAGAAGTTATTGCCGTCCGAATAATCGATATCTACAGGGTGCAACATCCGCGGTGCAAGGTGCAACATCCGTCCGAAATGGCGAAACAGTGTCGTACGACTTTTAGAAATGCGTGCATGGATTTGAAACGGAACAGTACCATGGTGCACACTCTCCAGCGATGGCAAATCGAAGACGAGGCACGCTAATACCGTTTTACCGTAAAAATCCGGTGTCAAAAAAACGAAGGAGAAAAAACTTACGGGACCCGATTGAGATTCGGGTTGTCCTTTTTAGGCATTAATCTATCCGTTGACAGCTGAAAGCTGACAAAGCCGTAGAACTCATCGTGGCCTTCGTTTTGACAGGTTATGGCTCCCGTAACTCTAAATGAGGCAGAAGTTATGGCCGTACGAATAATCGATATCTACAGGGTGCAACATCCGCGGTGCAAGGTGCAACATCCGTCCGAAATGGAGAAACAGTGTCGTACGACTTTTAGAAACGCGTGCATGGATTTGAAACGGAACAGTACCATGGTGCACCGCTCTCCAGGGATGGAAAGTCGAAGACGGGCCACGGTAATCCCGTTTTACCGTAAAAATCACCGTGGCCTTCGTTTTGACAGGTTATGGTACCCGTAACTCTAAACGAGCTAGAAGTTATGGCTGTGCGAATAATCGATATATACAGGGTGCAACATCCACGGTGCAAGGTGCAACATCCGTCCGAAATGGAAAAACAGTGCCGTACGACTTTTAGAAATGCGTGCATGGATTTGAAACGGAAAAGTACCATGGTGCACCACTTTCCAGCGATGGTAAATTGAAGACGAGCCACGGTAATCCCGTTCTACCGTAAAAATCCGGTGTCGAAAAAATGAAGGGTAAAAAACTTACGAACCCCGATTGAGATTCGAGTTGTCCTTTTCGGGCATTAATCTATCCGTTGACGGCTGAAAGCTGTAAAACTCACCGTGGCCTTCGTTTTGACAGGTTATGTCTCCCTTAAATCTAAATGAGCCAGAGGTTATGGCTGTCCGAATAATCGATATATACAAGGTGCAACATCCGCGGTGCAAGGTGCAACATCCGTCCGAAATGGCGAAACAGTGCCGTACGACTTTTAGAAATGCGTGCATGGATTTGAAACGGAACAATACCATGGTGCACCACTCTCCAGCGATGGTAAATCGAAGACGAGGCACGGTAAACCCATTTTACCGTAAAAATCCGGTGCCGAAAAAACGAAGGGTAAAAAACTTACGAGACCCGATTAAGATTCGGGTTGTCCTTTTTGGGCATTAATCTATACGTTGGCGGCTAAAAACCGTCAAAGCAGTAGAACTCACCGTGGCCTTCGTTTAGACAGGTTATGGCTCCCGTAACTCTAAACGAGCCAGAAGTTATGGCCGTCCGAATAATCGATATCTACAGGGTGCAACATCCACGGTGCAAGGTGCAACATCCGTCCGAAATGGCGAAACAGTGTCGTACGACTTTTAGAAATGCATGCATGGATTTGAAACGGAACATTACCATGGTGCACCACTCTCCAGTGATGGTAAATCGAAGACGAGCCTCGGTAATCCCGTTTTACCGTAAAAATACGGTGTCGAAAAAACGAAGGGTAAAAAACTTACGAACCTAGATTGAGATTCGGGTTGTCCTTTTCGGGCATTAATCTATCCGTTGATGGTTGAAAACTGTCAAAGCTGTAGAACTCACCGTGGCCTTCATTTTGACAGGTTATGGCTCCCGTAACTCTAAACGAGCCAGAAGTTATGACCGTCCGAATAATCGATATCTACAGGATGCAACATCCGCGGTGCAAGGTGCAACATCCGTCCGAAATGGCGAAACAGTGCCGTATGACTTTTAGAAATGCGCGCATGGATTTGAAACGAAACAGTACCATAGTGCACCACTCTCCAGCGATGGTAAATCGAAGACGAGCCATGGTAATCCCGTTTTACCGTAAAAATCCGGTGCCGAAAAAACGAAGGGTAAAAAACTTACGAGACTCGATTGAGATTCGGGTTGTCCTTTTCGGGCATTAATCTATCCGTTGACGGCTGAAAGCAGTCAAAGCCGTAGAACTCATCGTGGCCTACGTTTTGACAGGTTATGGCTCCCGTAACTCTAAACGAGCCAGAAGTTATGGCCGTCCGAATAATCGATATCTACAGGGTGCAACATCCGCGGTGCAAGGTGCAACATCCGTCCGAGTTGGCGAAACAGTGCCGCACGACGTTTAGAAATGCATGCATGGATTTGAAATGGAACAGTGCCATGGTGTACCACTCTCCAGCGATGGTAAATCGAAGACGAGGCACGGTAATCCCGTTTTACCGTAAAAATCCGGTGTCGAAAAAACGAAGGGTAAAAAACTTACGAGACACGATTCAGATTCAGGTTGTCCTTTTTGGGCATTAATCTATCCATTGACGGCTGAAAGTGGTCAAAGCCGTAGAACTCATCGTGGCCTTCGTTGTGACAGGTTATGGCTCCCATAACTCTAAACGAGCCAGAAGTTATGGCCGTCCGAATAATCGATATGTACATGGTGCAACATCCGCGGTGCAAGGTGCAACATCCGTCCGAAATGGCGAAACAGTGTCGTACGATTTTTAGAAATGCGTGCATGGATTTGAAACGAAACAGTACCATGGTGCACCACTCTCCAGCGATGGTAAATCGAAGACGATGCACGGTAATCCCGTTTTACCGTAAAAATCCGGTGTCGAAAAAACGAAGGTAAAAAACTTACGAGACCCGATTGAGATTGGATTGTCCTTTTCGGGCATTAATCTATCCGTTGACGGCTGAAAGCTATCAAAGCCGCAGAACTCATCGTGGCCTTCGTTTTGACAGGTTAGGCTCCCGTAACTCTAAACGAGCCAGAAGTTATGGCCGTCCGAATAATCGATATCTACAGGGTGCAACATCCGCGGTGCAAGGTGCAACATCCGTCCGAAATGGCGAAACTGTGCCGTACGACTTTTAGAAAAGCGTGCATGGATTTGAAACGGAACAGTACCATGGTGCACCACTCTCCAGCGATGGTAAATCGAAGGCGAGGCACGGTAATCCCGTTTTACCGTAAAAATCCGGTGTCGAAAAAAGGAAGGGTAAAAAACTTATGAACCCCGATTGAGATTCGAGTTGTCCTTTTCGGGTATTAATCTATCCGTTGACGGCTGAAAATTGTCTAAGCTGTAGAACTCACTGTGGCCTTCGTTTTGACAGGTTATGGTTCCCGTAAATCTAAACGAGCCAGAGGTTATGGCTGTCCGAATAATCGATATATACAGGGTGCAACATCCGCGTTGCAAGGTGCAACATCTGTCCGAAATGGCGAAACAGTGCCGTACGACTTTTAGAAATGCGTGCATGGATTTGAAACAGAACAGTACCATGGTGCACCACTCTCCAGCGGTGGAAAATCGAAGATGAGCCACGGTAATACCGTTTTACCGTAAAAATCCGGTGTCGAAAAAACGAAGGGTAAAAAACTTACGAACCCCGATTGAGATTCGGCTTGTCCTTTTCGGGCATTAATCTATCCATTGACGGCTGAAAGCTGTCAAAGCTGTAGAACTCACCGTAGCCTTTGTTTTGACATGTTATGGCTCCCGTAACTCTAAACGAGCCAGAAGTTATGACCGTCCGAATAATCGATATCTACAGGGTGCAACATCCGCGGTGCAAGGTGGAACATCCGTCCGAAATGGCGAAACAGTGACGTACGACTTTTAGAAATGCATGCATGGATTTCAAATGGAACAGTACCATGGTGCACCACTCTCCAACCATGATAAATCAAAGACGAGGCACAGTAATCCCGTTTTACCGTAAAAATCCGGTGTCGAAAAAACGAAGGGTAAAAAACTTACGAGACCCGATTGAGATTTGGGTTGTCCTTTTTGGGCATTAATCTATCCGTTGACGGCTGAAAGCGGTCAAAGCCGTAGAACTCACCGTGGCCTTCGTTTAGACAGGTTATGGCTCTCGTAACTCTAAACGAGCCAGAAGTTATGGCCGTCCGAATAATCGATATCCACAGGGTGCAACATCCGCGGTGCAAGGTGCAACATCCGTCCGAAATGGCGAAACAGTGTCGTACGACTTTTAGAAACGCATGCATGGATTTGAAATGGAACAATACCATGGTGCACCACTCTCCAGCGATGGTAAATCGAAGCCGAGGCACGGTAATCCCGTTTACAATAAAAATACGGTGTCGAAAAAACGAAGGGTAAAAAACTTACGAGACCCGACTGCGATTCGGGTTGTCCTTTTTGGGCATTAATCTATCCGTTGACGGCTGGAAGCCGTCAAAGCCGTAGAACTCATCATGGCCTTCGTTTTGACAGGTTATGGCTCCCGTAACTCTTAACGAGCCAGAAGTTATGGCCGTCCGAATAATCGATATCTACAGGGTGCAACATCCGCGGTGCAAGGTGCAACATCCGTCTGAAATGGCGAAACTGTGCCGTATGACTTTTAGAAATACGTGCATGGATTTGAAACGGAACAGTACCATGGTGCACCACTCTCCAGCGATGGTAAATTGAAGGTATGGCACAGTAATCCCATTTTACCGTAAAAAAACCGGTGTCGAAAAAACGAAGGTTAAAAAACTTACGAGACCCGATTGAGATTCGGGTTGTCCTTTTTAGCATTAATCCATCCGTTGACGGATGAAAGCTGTCAAAGTCGTAGAACTCATCATGGCCATCGTTTTGACAGGTTATGGCTCCCGTAACTCTAAACGAGCCAGAAGTTATGGCCGTTTGAATAATCGATATCTACAGGGTGCAACATCCACGGTGCAAGGTGCAACATCCGTCCGAAATGGCGAAACAGTGTCATACGACTTTTAGAAATGCGTGCATGGATTTGAAACGGAATAGTACCATGGTGCACCACTCTCCAGCGATGGTAAATCGAAGACGAGGCACGGTAATCCCGTTTTACCGTAAAAATCCGGTGTCGAAAAAACGAAGGGTAAAAAACTTACGAGACTCGATTGAGATTCGGGTTGTCCTTTTTGGGCATTAATCTATCCGTTGACGGCTGAAAGCGGTCAAAGCCGTAGAACTCATCGTATCCTTCGTTTTGACAGGTTATGGATCCCGTAACTCTAAACGAGCCAGAAGTTATGGTCGTCTGAATAATCGATATCTAGAGGGTGCAACATCCGCGGTGCAAGGTGCAACATCCGTCCAAAATGGCGAAACAGTGCCGCATGACTTTTAGAAATGCATTCATGGATTTGAAATGGAATAGTACCATGGTGCACCACTCTCCAGCGATGGTAAATCGAAGACGAGGCACGGTAATCCCATTTTACCGTAAAAATCCGGTGTCGAAAAAACGAAGGGTAAAAAACTTACGAGACCCGATTCAGATTCAGGTTGTCCTTTTTGGGCATTAATCTATCCGTTGACGGCTGAAAGTGGTCAAAGCCGTAGAACTCATCGTGGCCTTCGTTGTCTCAGGTTATGGCTCCCATAAATCTAAACGAGCCAGAAGTTATGGCCGTCCGAATAATCGATATGTACATGATGCAACATTCGCGGTGCAAGGTGCAACATCCGTCCGAAATGGCGAAACAGTGTCGTACGATTTTTAGAAATGCGTGCATGGATTTGAAAAGGAACAGTACCATGGTGTACCACTCTCCAACGATGGTAAATCGAAGACGAAGCACGGTAATCCCGTTTTACCGTAAAAATTCGGTGTCGAAAAAACGAAGGTAAAAAACTTACGAGACCCGATTGAGATTTGGGTTGTCCTTTTTGGGCATTAATCTATCCGTTGACGGCTGAAAGCTGTCAAAGCCGTAGAACTCATCGTGGCCTTCGTTTTGACAGGTTATGGCTCCCGTAACTCTAAACGAGCCAGAAGTTATGGCCGTCCGAATAATCGATATCTACAGGGTGCAACATCCGCGGTGCAAGGTGCAACATCCGTTCAAAATGGAGAAACTGTGCCGTGCGACTTTTAGAAAAGCGTGCATGGATTTGAAACGGAACAGTACCATGGTGCACTACTCTCCAGCGATGGTAAATCGAAGGCGAGGCACGGTAATCCCGTTTTACCGTAAAAATCCGGTGTCGAAAAAACGAAGGGTAAAAACTTACGAACCCCGATTGAGATTCGAGATGTCCTTTTCGGGCATTATTCTATCCGTTGACGGCTGAAAACTGTCAAAGCTGTAGAACTCACTGTGGCCTTCGTTTTGAAAGGTTATGGTTCTCGTAAATCTAAACGAGCCAGAGGTTATGGCTGTCCGAATAATCGATTTATACAGGGTGCAACATCCGCGGTGCAAGGTGCAACATCTGTCCAAAATGGCGAAACAGTGCCGTACGACTTTTAGAAATGCGTGCATGGATTTGAAACGGAACAGTACCATGGTGCACCACTCTCCAGCGATGGCAAATCGAAGATGAGCCAAGGTAATCCCGTTTTACCGTAAAAATCCGGTGTCGAAAAAATGAAGGGTAAAAAATTTACGAACCCCGATTGAGATTCGGGTGTCCTTTTCAGGCATTAATCTATCCGTTGACGGCTGAAAGCTGTCAAAGCTGTAGAACTCACCGTAGCCTTTGTTTTGACAGGTTATGGCTCCCGTACCTCTAAACGAGCCAGAAGTTATGACCGTCCGAATAATCGATATCTACAGGGTGCAACATCCGCGATGCAAGGTGCAACATCCGTCCGAAATAGCGAAACAGTGACGTACGACTTTTAGAAATGCGTGCATGGATTTCAAATGGAACGGTACCATGGTGCACCACTTTCCAGCCATGGTAAATCGAAGACGAGGCATGGTAATCCCGTTATACCGTAAAAATCCGGTGTCGAAAAAACGAAGGGTAAAAAACTTACGAGACCCGATTGAGAATCGGGTTGTCCTTTTTGGGCATTAATCTATCTGTTGACGGCTGAAAGCGGTCAAAGCCGTAGAACTCACCATGGCCTTCGTTTAGACAGGTTATGGCTCCCGTAATTCTAAACAAGTCAGAAGTTATGGCCGTCCGAATAATCGATATCTACAGGGTGCAACATCCTCGGTGCAAGGTGCAACATCCGTCCGAAATGGCGAAACAGTGCCGTACGACCTTTAGAAATGCATGTATGGATTTGAAACGGAACAGTACCATGGTGCACCACTCTCCAGCGATGGTAAATCGAAGACGAGGCACGGTAATCCCGTTTTACCGTAAAAATACGGTGTCGAAAAAACGAAGGGTAAAAAACTTACGAGACCCGATTGCGATTCGGGTTGTCCTTTTTGGGCATTAATCTATCCGTTGACGGCTGAAAGCGGTCAAAGCCGTAGAACTCATCGTGGCCTTCGTTTTGACAGGTTATGGCTCCCGTAATTCTAAACGAGCCAGAAGTTATGGCCGTCCGAATAATCGATATCTACAGGGTGCAACATCCGCGGTGCAAGGTGCAACATCCGTCCGAAATGGCGAAACAGTGCCGTACGACTTTTAGAAATACGTGCATGGATTTGAAACGGAACAGTACCATGGTGCACCACTCTCTAGCGATGGTAAATCGAAGGTGAGGCACGGTAATCCCATTTTACCGTAAAAAACCGGTGTCGAAAAAACGAAGGATAAAAAACTTACGAGACCCGATTGAGATTCGGGTTGTCCTTTTTAGCATTAATCTATTCGTTGACGGCTGAAAGCTGTCAAAGTCGTAGAACTCATCGTGGCCATCGTTTTGACAGGTTATGGCTCCCGTAACTCTAAACGAGCCAGAAGTTATGGTCGTCCGAATAATCGATATCTACAGGGTGCAACATCCGCGGTGCAAGGTGCAACATCCGTCCGAAATGGCGAAACAGTGCCGTACGACTTTTAGAAATACGTGCATGGATTTGAAACGGAACAGTACCACGGTGCACCACTCTCCAGTGATGGTAAATCGAAGACGAGGCACGGTAATCTCGTTTTACCGTAAAAATCCGGTGTCGAAAAAACGAAGAGTAAAAAACTTACGAGACCCAATTGAGATTCGGGTTGTCCTTTTTGTGCATTAATCTATCCGTTGAAGGCTGAAAGCGGTCAAAGTCGTAGAACTCATCGTATCCTTCGTTTTGACAGGTTATGGCTCCCGTAACTCTAAACGAGCCAGAAGTTATGGCCGTCCGATTAATCGATATCTACAGGGTGCAACATCCGCAGTGTAAGGTGCAACATCCGTCCGAAATGGCGAAACAGTGCCGCACGACTTTTAGAAATGCATGCATTGATTTGAAACGGAACAGTACCATGGTGCACCACTCTCCAGCGATGGTAAATCGGAGACGAGGCACGGTAATCCCGTTTTACCGTAAAAATCCGGTGTCGAAAAAACGAAGGCTAAAAAACTTACGAGATCCGATTGAGATTCGGGTTGTTCTTTTTGGGCATTAATCTATCCGTTGACGGCTGAAAGCTGTCAAAGCCGTAGAACTCATCGTGGCCTTCGTTTTGACAGGTTATGGTTCCGTAATTCTAAATGAGCCAGAAGTTATGGCCGTCCGAATAATCGATATCTACAGGGTGCAACATTCGCGGTGCAAGGTGTAACATCCGTCCGAAATGGCGAAACCGTGCCGTATGACTTTTAGTAAAGCGTGCATGGATTTGAAACGGAACAGTACCATGGTGCACCACTTTCCAGCGATGGTAAATCGAAGGCGAGGCACGGTAATCCTGTTTTACCGTAAAAATCCGGTGTCGAAAAAACGAAGGGTAAAAAACTTACGAGACCCGATTGAGATTCGGGTTGTCCTTTTTGGCCATTAATCTATCTGTTGACGGCTGAAAGCTGTCAAAGCCGTAGAACTCATCGTGGCCTTCGTTTTCACAGGTTATGGCTCCCGTAACTCTAAACGAGCCAGAAGTTATGGCCGTCTGAATAATCGATATCTACAGGGTGCAACATCAGCGGTGCAAGGTGCAACATTCGTCCGAAATGGCGAAACAGTGCCGTACGACTTTTAGAAACGCATGCATGGATTTGAAACGGAACAGTACGATGGTGCACCACTCTCCAGCGATGGTAAATCGAAGACGAGCCACGGTAATCCCATTTTACCGTAAAAATCCGGTGTCAAAAAAGCGAAAGGTAAAAAACTTACGAACCCCGATTGAGATTCGGGTTGTCCTATTTCGGAATTAATCTATGCGTTGACAGCTGAAAGCCGTCAAAGCTGTAGAACGCACCGTGGCCTTCGTTTTGACAGGTTATGGCTCCCGTAACTCTAAACGAGCCAGAAGTTATGGCTGTCCGAATAATCGATATATACAGGGTGCAACATCCACGGTGCAAGGTGCAACATCTGTCCGAAATGGCCAAACAGTGTCGTACGACTTTTACAAATGCATGCATGGATTTGAAACGGAACAGTATCATGGTGCACCACTCTCCAGCGATGGTAAATTGAAGACGAGCCACGGTAATCCCGTTTTACCGTACAAATCCGGTGTCGAATAAACGAAGGGTAAAAAATTTATGAACCCCGATTGAGATTCGGGTTGCCGTTTTTGGGCATTAATCTATCCGTTGACGGTTGAAAGCTATCAAAGCCGTAGAACTCATCGAGGCCTTCGTTTCGGCAGGTTATGGCTCCCGTAATTCTAAACGAGCCAGAAGTTATGACCGTCCGAATAATCGATATCTACAGGGTGCAACATCCGCATTGCAAGGTGCAACATCCGTCCGAAACGGCGAAACAGTGCCGTACGACTTTTAGAAATGCGTGCATGGATTTGAAACGGAACAGTACCATGGTGCACCACTCTCCAGCTATGGTAAATCGAAGACGAGGCACGGTAATCCCGCTTCACCGTAAAAATCCGGTGTCGAAAAAACGAAGGGTAAAAAACTTACGAGACCCGATTGAGATTCGGGTTGTCCTCTTTGGGCATTAATCTTTCCGTTGACGGCTGAAAGTGATCAAAGCCGTAGATCTCACCGTGGCCTTCGTTTTGACAGGTTATGGCTCCCGTAACTCTAAACGAGCCAGAAGTTACGGTCGTCCGAATAATCGATATGTACAGGGTGCAACATCTGCGGTGCAAGGTGCAACATCCGTCCGAAATGGAGAAACAGTACCGTACGACTTTTAGAAATGAATGCATGGATTTGAAACGGAACAGTACCATGGTGCAGCACTCTCCAGCGATGGTAAATCGAAGACGAGCCACGGTAATCACATTATATCGTAAAAATACGGTGTCGAAAAAATAAAGGGTAAAAACTTACGACAACCGATTGAGATTCGGTTTGTCCTTTTTGGGCATTAATCTATCCGTTGGCGCCTAAAAGCTGTCAAAGCCGTAGAACTCATCGTGGCCTTCGTTTTGACAGGTTATGGCTCCCGTAACTCTAAACGAGCCGGAAGTTATGGCCGTCCGAATAATCGATATCTAAAGGGTGCAACATCCGCGGTGCAAGGTGCAACATCCGTCTGAAATGGCGAAACAGTGCCGTACGAGTTTTACAAATACGTGCATGGATTTAAAACGGAACAGTACCATGGTGCACCACTCTCCAGCGATTGTAAATCGAAGGCGAGGCAAGGTAATCTCGTTTTACCGTAAAAATCCGGTGTCGAAAAAACGAAGGGTAAAAAGCTTACGAGACCCGATTGAGATTCGAGTTGTCCTTTTTGGGCATTAATCTATCCGTTGACGGCTAAAATTTGTCAAAGCCGTAGAACTCATCGTGGCCTTCGTTTTGATACGTTATGACTCCCGTAACTCTAAACGAGCCAGAAGTTATGGCCGTCCGAATAATCGATATCTACAGGGTGCAACATCTGCAGTGCAAGATACAACATCCGTCCGAAATGGCGAAACAGTGCCGTACGACTTTTAGAAATGCTTGCATGGATTTGAAATGGAATAGTACCATGGTGCACCACTCTCCAGCGATGGTAAATCGAAGACGAGCCGCGGTAATCCCGTTTTACCGTAAAAATACGGTGTCGAAAAAACGAAGGGTAAAAAACTTACGAGACCCGATTGAGATACGGGTTGTCCTCTTTGGGCATTAATCTTTCCGTTCACGGCTGAAAGCGGTCAAAGCCGTAGAACTCATCGTGGCCTTCGTTTTGACAGGTTATGGCTCCCTTAACTCTAAACGAGCCAGAAGTTATGGCCGTCCGAATAATCGATATCTACAGGGTGCAACATCCGCGGTGCAAGGTGCAACATCCGTCCGAAATAGCGAAACAGTGGCGTACAACTTTTAGAAATGCATGAATGAATTTGAAACGGAACAGTACCATGGTGCACCACTCTCCAGCGATGGTAAATCGAAGGCGTGGCACAGAAATCCCATTTTACCGTAAAAATCCGGTGTCGAAAAAAGAAGGGTAAAAAAACTTACGAGACGCGATTGAGATTCGGGTAGTCCTTTTTGGGCATTAATTTATCCGTTGACGGCTGAAAGCGGCCAAAGCCGTAGAACTCATCGTGGCCTTCGTTTTGACAGGTTATGGCTCCCGTAACTCTAAACGAGCCAGAAGTTATGGCCGTCCGAATAATCGATATCTACAGGGTGCAACATCCGCGGTGCAAGGTGCAACATCCGTCCGAAATGGCGAAACAGTGTCGTACGACTTTTAGAAATGCGTGCATGGATTTGAAATGGAACAGTACCATGGTGCACCACTCTCCAGCGATGGTAAATCGAAGACGAGGCATGGTAATCCCGTTTTACCGTAAAAATCAGGTGTCGAAAGAACGAAGGGTAAAAAACTTACGAGACCCGATTGAGATTCGGGTTGTCCTTTTTGGGCATTAATCTATCCGTTGACGGCTGAAAGCCGTCAAAGCCGTAGAACTCATCGTGGCCTTCGTTTTGATTGGTTATGGCTCCCGTAACTCTAAACGAGCCAGAGGTTATGGCCGTCCGAATAATCGATATCTACAGGGTGCAACATCCGCGGTGCAAGGTGCAACATCCGTCCGAAATGGCGAAACTATGCCCTACAACTTTTAGAAAAGCATGCATGGAATTGAAACGGAACAGTACCATGGTGCACCACTCTCCAGCGATGGTAATTCGAAGGCGAGGCACGTTAATCCTGTTTTACCGTAAAAATCCGGTGTCGAAAAAACGAAGGGTAAAAATTTACGAGACCCGATTGGGATTCAGGTTGTCCTTTTTGGGCATTAATCAATCCTTTGACGGCTGAAAGATGTCATAGCCGTAGAACTCATCATGGCCTTCGTTTTGACAGGTTATGGCTCCCGTAACTCTAAACGAGCCAGAAGTTATGGTCGTCCGAATAATCGATATCTACAGGGTGCAACATCCGCGGTGCAAGGTGCAACATCCGTCCGAAATGGCGAAACAGTGTCGTACGACTTTTAGAAATGCGTGCATGGATTTGAAACGGAACAGTACCATGGTGCACCACTCTCCAGCGATGGTAAATCGAACACGAGGCATGGTAATCCCGTTTTACCGCAAAAATCAGGTGTCGAAAGAACGAAGGGTAAAAAACTTACGAGACCCGATTGAGATTCAGGTTGTCCTTTTTGGGCATTAATCGATCCGTTGACGGCTGAAAGCCGTCAAAGCCGTAGAACTCATCGTGGCCTTCGTTTTGACTGGTTATGGCTCCCGTAAATCTAAACGAGTCAGAAGTTTTGGCCGTCCGAATATTCGACATCTACAGGGCGCAACATCCGCGATGCAAGGTGCAACATCCGTCCGAAATGGCGAAACTGTGCCCTACAACTTTTAGAAAAGCATGCATGGAATTGAAACGGAACAGTACCATGGTGCACCACTCTCCAGCGATGGTAATTCGAAGGCGAGGCACGGTAATCCCGTTTTATCGTAAAAATCCGGTGTCGAAAAAACGAAGGGTAAAAAATTTACGAGACCCGATTGAGATTCGGGTTGTCCTTTTTGGGAATTAATATATCCTTTGACGGCTGAAAGCTATCATAGCCGTAGAACTCATCGTGGCTTTCATTCTGACAGGTTATGGCTCCCGTAACTCTAAACCAGCCAGAAGTTATGGTCGTCCGAATAATCGATATCTACAGGGTGCAACATCCGCGGTGCAAGGTGCAACATCCGTCCGAAATGGCAAAACTGTGCCGTACGACTTTTAGAATAACGTGCATGGATTTGCAACGGAACAGTACCATGGTGCACCACTCTCCAGCGTTGGTAAATCGAAGGCGAGGCACAGTAATTCCGTTTTACCGTAAAAATTCGGTGTCGAAAAAACGAAGGGTAAAAAACTCACGAGACCCGATTGAGATTCGGGTTGTCCTTTTCGGGCATTAATCTATTCATTGAGGGCTGAAAGATGTCACAGCCGTAGAACTCATCGTGGCCTTCATTTTCACAGGTTATGGCTCCCGTAACTCTAAACGAGCCAGAAGTTATGGCTGTCCGAATAATCGATACATACAGGGTGCAACATCCGCGGTGCAAGGTGCAACATCTGTTTGAAATGGAGAAACAGTGTCGTACGACTTTTAGAAATGCGTGCATGGATTTGAAACGGAACAGTAGCATGGTGCACCACTCTCCAGCGATGGTAAATCGAAGACGAGCCACGGTAATCCCATTTTACCGTACAAATCCGGTGTCGAAAAAACGAAGGGTAAAAAACTTACGAGACCCGATAGAGATTCGGGTTGTCCTTTTCGGGGATTAATCTATCCGTTGGTGGTTGAAAGCTGTCAAAGCTGTAGAACTCACCGTGGCCTTCGTTTTGACAGGTTATGGCTCCCGTAACTCTAAACGAGCCAGAAGTTATGACCGTCCGAATAATCGATATCTATAGAGTGCAACATCCGCGGTGCAAGGTGCAACATCCGTCCGAAATGGCGAAACAGTGTCGTACGACTTTTAGAAATACGTGCATGGATTTGAAACGGAACAGTATCATGGTGCACCAATCTCCATCGATGGTAAATCGAAGACGAGGCAAGGTAATCCCGTTTTACCATAAAAATCCGGTGTCGAAAAAACGAAGGGTAAAAAACTTACGAGACCCGATTGAGATTCGGGTTGTCCTTTTTGGGCATTAATCCATCCGTTGACGTCTGAAAGCTGTCAAAGTCGTAGAACTCATCGTGGCCTTCGTTTGGACAGGTTATGGTTCCCGTAAATCTAAACGAGCCAGAAGTTATGGCCTTCCGAATAATCGATATCTACAGGGTGCAACATCCGCGGTGCAAGGTGCAACATCCGTCCTAAATGGCGAAACAGTATCATACGACTTTTAGAAATTCGTGCATGGATTTGAAACGGAACAGTGCCATGGTGTACCACTCTCCAGCGATGGTAAATCGAAGGCGAGGCACGGTTATCCCGTTTTACCGTAAAAATCCGCTGTCGAAAAAACGAAGGGTAAAAAACTTACGTGACTCGATTGAGATTCGGGTTGTCCTTTTCGGGCATTAATCTATCCGTTGACGGCTGAAAGCTGTCATAGCCGTAGAACTCATCGTGGCCTTCATTTTGACAGGTTATGGCTCCCGTAACTCTAAACGAGCCAGAAGTTATGGCCGTCCGAATAATCGATATCTACAGGGTGCAACATCGGTGGTGCAAGGTGCAACATCCGTCCGAAATGGCGAAACTGTGCCGTACGACTTTTAGAATAGCGTGCATGGATTTGCAACAGAACAGTACCATGGTGCACCACTCTCCAGCGATGGTAAATCGAAGGCGAGGCACAGTAATCCTGTTTTACCGTAAAAATCCGGTGTCGAAAAAACGAAGGGTAAAAAACTTACGAGACCCGATTGAGATTCGGGTTGTCCTTTTCGGGCATTAATCTATTCGTTGACGGCTGAAAGCTATCACAGCCGTAGAACTCATCGTGGCCTTCATTTTCACAGGTTATGGCTCCCGTAACTCTAAACGAGCCAGAAGTTATGGCCGTCCGAATAATCGATATATACAGGGTGCAACATCCGCGGTGCAAGGTGCAACATCCGTCCGAAATGGAGAAACAGTGCCGTACGACTTTTAGAAATGCATGATGGATTTGAAATGGAACAGTACCATGGTGCGCCACTCTCCAGCGATGGTAAAGCGAAGACGAGCCACGGTAATCCAGTTATATCGTAAAAATACGGTGTCGAAAAAATGAAGGGTAAAAAACTTACGACAACCGATTGAGATTCGGTTTGTCCTTTTTGGGCATTAATCTATCCGTTGGCGGCTGAAAGCTGTCAAAGCCGTAGAACTCATCATAGCCTTCGTTTTGACAGGTTATGCCTCCCGTAACTCTAAACGAGCCAGAAGTTATGGACGTCCGAATAATCGATATCTAAAGGATGCAACATCCGCGGTGCAAGGTGCAACATCCGTCTGAAATGGCAAAACAGTGCCGTACGACTTTTACAAATGCGTGCATGGATTTGAAACGGAACAGTACCATGGTGCACCACTCTCCAGCGGTGGTAAATCGAAGGCGAGGCTAGGTAATCCCGTTTTACCGTAAAAATCCTGTGTCGAAAAAACGAAGGGTAAAAAACTTACGAGACCCGATTGAGATTCGGTTTGTCCTTTTTGGGCATTAGTCTATCCGTTGACGGCTGAAATTTGTCAAAGCCGTAGAAGTCATCATGTCCTTCGTTTTGATAGGTTATGACTCCCGTAACTCTAAACGAGCCAGAAGTTATGGCCGTCCGAATAATCGATATCTACGGGGTGCAACATCTACGGTGCAAGGTACAACATCCGTCCGAAATGGCGAAACAGTTTCGTACGACTTTGAGAAATGCTTGCATGGATTTGAAACGGAACAGTACCATGGTGCACCACTCTCCAGCGATGGTAAATCGAAGACGAGCCACGGTAATTCCGTTTTACCGTAAAAATACGGTGTCGAAAAAACGAAGGGTAAAAAACTTACGAGACCCGATTGAGATTCGGGTTGTCCTCTTTGGGCATTAATCTTTCCGTTGACGGCTGAAAGCGGTCAAAGCGGTAGAACTCATCGTGGCCTTCGTTTTGACAGGTTATGGCTCCCGTAACTCTAAACGAGCCAGAAGTTATGGCCGTCCGAATAATCGATATCTACAGGGTGCAACATCCGCGGTGCAAGGTGCAACATTCGTCCGAAATGGCGAAACAGTGTCGTACGACTTTTAGAAATGCGTGCATGGATTTGAAACGGAACAGTAGCATGGTGCACCACTCTCCAGCGATGGTAAATCGAAGACGAGCCACGGTAATCCCATTTTACCGTACAAATCCGGTGTCGAAAAAACGAAGGGTAAAAAACTTACGAGACCCGATAGAGATTCGGGTTGTCCTTTTCGGGGATTAATCTATCCGTTGGTGGTTGAAAGCTGTCAAAGCTGTAGAACTCACCGTGGCCTTCGTTTTGACAGGTTATGGCTCCCGTAACTCTAAACGAGCCAGAAGTTATGACCGTCCGAATAATCGATATCTATAGAGTGCAACATCCGCGGTGCAAGGTGCAACATCCGTCCGAAATGGCGAAACAGTGTCCTACAACTTTTAGAAAAGCATGCATGGAATTGAAACGGAACAGTACCATGGTGCACCACTCTCCAGCGATGGTGAATCGAAGACGAGCCACGGTAATCCCGTTTTATCGTAAAAATCCGGTGTAAAAAAAACAAAGGATAAAAAACTTGCGAACCCCGATTGAAATTCGGGTTGTCCTTTTCGGGCATTAATCTATCCATTGACGGCTGAAAGTTGTCAAAGCCATAGAACTCACCGTGGCCTTCGTTTTGACAGGTTATGGCTCCCGTAAATCTAAACGAGCCAGAAGTTATGCCTGTCCGAAATGGCGAAACAGTGCCGTACGACTTTTAGAAATGCGTGCATGGATTTGAAACGGAACAGTACCATGTTGCACCACTCTCCAGCGATGGTAAATCGAAGACGAGCCGCGGTAAGACCGTTTTACCGTAAAAATCCGGTGTCGAAAAAACGAAGGGTAAAAAACTTACGAACCCCGTTTGAGATTCGGGTTGTCCTTTTCGGGCATTAATCTATCCGTTGACGGCTGAAAGCGGTCAAAGCTGTAGAACTCACCGTGGCCTTCGTTTTGACAGGTTATGGCTCCCGTAACTCTAAACGAGCCAGAAGTTATGACCGTCCGAATAATCGATATCTACAGGGTGCAACATCCGCGGTGCAAGGTGCAACTTCCGTCCGAAATGGCGAAACAGTGTCGTACGACTTTTAGAAATGCGTGCATGGATTTGAAACGGAACAGTACCATGGTGCACCACTCTCCAGCGATGGTAAATCGAATACGAGGCACGGTAATCCCGTTTTACCGTAAAAATCCGGTGTCGAAAAAACGAAGGGTAAAAAACTTACGAGATCCGATTGAGATTCGGGTTGTCCTTTTTGGGCATTAATCTATCCGTTGACGGCTGAAAGCGGTCAAAGCCGTAGAACTCACCGTGGCCTTCGTTTAGTCAGGTTATGGCCCCGTAACTCTAAACGAGCCAAAAGTTATGGCCGTCCGAATAATCGATATCTACAGGGTGCAACATCCGCAGTGCAAGGTGCAACATCCGTCCGAAATGGCGAAACAGTGCCGTACGACTTTTAGAAATGCATGCATGGATTTGAAGCGGAACAGTACCATGGTGCACCACTCTCCAGTGATGGTAAATCGAAGACGAGCCACGGTAATCCCGTTTTACCGTAAAAATCCGGTGTCGAAAAAACGAAGGGTAAAAAACTTACGAGACCCGATTGAGATTCGGGTTGTCCTTTTTGGGCATTAGTCTATCCGTTGACGGATGAAAGCTGTCAAAGCCGTAGAACTCAATGTGGCCTTCGTTTTGACAGGTTATGGCTCCCGTAACTTTAAACGAGCCAGAAGTTATGACCGTCCGAATAATCGATATCTACAGGGTACAACATCCGCGGTGCAAGGTGCAACATCCGTCTGAAATTGCGAAACAGTGCCGTACGACTTTTAGAAATGCGTGCATGGATTTGAAACGGAACAGTACCATGGTGCACCACTCTCCAGCGATGGTAAATCGAAGGCGAGGCACGGTAATCCCGTTTTACCGTAAAAATCCGGTGTCGAAAAAACGAAGGGTAAAAAACTTACAAGACCCGATTGAGATTCAGGTTGTCCTTTTGGGCATTAATCTATTCGTTGACGGCTGAAAGCTGTCAAAGCCGTAGAACTCATCGTTTCCTTCGTTTCGACAGGTTATGGCTCCCGTAACTCTAAACGAGCCAGAAGTTATGGCCGTCCGAATAATCGATATCTACAGGGTGCAACATCCACGGTGCAAGGTGCAACATCCGTCCGAAATGGCGAAACAGTGTCGTACGACTTTTAGAAATGCATGCATGGATTTGAAACGGAGCAGTACCATGGTGCACCACTCTCCAGCGATGGTAAATCGAAGGCGGGGCACGGTAATCCCGTTTTACCGTAAAAATCCGGTGTCGAAAAAATGAAGGGTAAAAAACTTACGAGACTCGATTGAGATCCGGGTTGTCCTTTTCGGGCATTCATCTATCCGTTGACGGCTGAAAGCGGTCAAAGCCATAGAACTCATCGTTTCCTTCGTTTTGACAGGTTATGGCTCCCGTAACTCTAAACGAGCCAGAAGTTATGGCCGTCCGAATAATCGATATCTACAGGGTGCAACATCCGCGGTGCAAGGTGCAACATCCGTACGAAATGGCGAAACAGTGCCTTACGACTTTTAGAAATGCGTGCATGGATTTGAAACGGAACAGTACCATGGTGCACCACTCTCCAGCGATGGTAAATTGAAGACGAGGCACGGTAATCCTGTTTTACCGTAAAAATCCGGTGTCGAAAAAACGAAGGGTAAAAAACTTACGAGACCCGATTGAGATTCGGGTTGTCCTTTTTGGGCATTAATTTATCCATTGACGGCAGAAAGCGGTCAAAGTCGTAGAACTCACCGTGGCCTTCATTTAGACAGGTTATGGCTCTCGTAACTCTAAACGAGCCAGAAGTTATGGCCGTCCGAATAATCGATATCTACAGTGTGCAACATCCGCGATACAAGGTGCAACATCCGTCCGAATTGGCGAAATAGTGCCATACAACTTTTAGAAATGCATGCATGGATTTGTAACGGAACATTACCATGGTGCACCACTCTCCAGCGATGGTAAATCGAAGACGAGCCACTGTAATCCCGTTTTACTGTAAAAATCCGGTGTCGAAAAAACGAAGGGTAAAAACGTTCGAACCCAGATTGAGATTCGGGTTGTCCTTTTCTGGCATTAATCTATACGTTAATGGCTGAAAGCTGTCAAAGCCGTAGAACACACCGTGGCCTTCGTTTTGACAGGTTATGGCTCCCGTAAATCTAAACGAGCCAGAAGTTATGGCTGTCCGAATAATCGATATATACAGGGTGCAACATCCGCGGTGCAAGGTGCAACATCCGTCCGAAATGTAGAAACAGTGTCGTACGACTTTTAGAAATGCGTGTGTTATCCCGCTTTTCGGCAAAGCCGCGATACCCAAAGATCGATCGAAAACGGAGGACAGTTCGCCCCAGAGGTTGATCGTACTTCCTTTCGCCATGGATATCACTGAATTTTATCCGAGTCCAGATTGAGCTACAATTGATAGGACACGGCAAGAAAGACCACAGGAGTCAGCATTTCAAATTTCAAGTCAATCCGAGTTCGCATGCTCAAGCTATGATCGGTTCAACTTGGAGGGAACATGCTGGTTTCGAACCCACCATGATGGGTGTCTTCGAACCCATCATCATGCACCACTCGAGACCATCACCTTCGAACCGAAGGACATCGAACCCATCGGTTTCGAAACCATCAAAGCGCCTCACCTTCGACTCCATCGTGTTCGAATCCATGTGCCTCGTATCCACGGAGGGGTTGCAGAGCTCATGTGCATCCAAGGAACACAAGTTCGAACCCATCACAGAAGCCATGCTTCGAACCCATCACAAAGGCCTTCTTCGAGGCCATCTGTGATACCATCTTCGAACCCATCCTGTGTAACTTCCTTCGAACCCACTGGGTCAACCAACCACGATGACGTGTCTTCTATCGGTTCGAATGCGCCGAGATACATGGAGTCGAACCGGTCAACACGGAGTGAAGTCCGGATCGATTCGAATTTTGCGCTCCACGTCACCACGAAGCCGCGCGCCATGATGGATTCGAAACCATCGTTTCGAATACATGGGTTCGAACCAGACAGCTATGCCAAAAATCCAATTTCGAATCCATCATATCTCCTAACCTATTGATCCAAATGCCACGAAATTTTCACTGAAGCTTGCGTACATGTTGAAGAATGTCCACGCCAAATTTCACCTCGATTGGATGAATTCTTGATCGGTTCGAATGGAGTTCGAACCGATGCCGAAGTGGGCCCGAACTTCCTGAGACCGTGCATGTGGGCCCCCTCACGTGCCAGACGTGGTCTCCCGAGTTTTCAGCGAGATACCAGCAACCTACGCCTATAAATAGAGCCCCAGGGCCAGCAGAAAAGGGATCTTCTGGATCTTCTGACTCTGAGACGCCCAGACTCTGCCGAATCAAGATCTCCATCATCCTATACCATAACTTGATTATTGATTTCGAATTTCCAGTTGTAACTTGCTGTTGATCGCTGTAACAACTTGTAATCATTGAAAGAGAATCAATAAAATATCAAAAAACTTCACAGTGGACGTAGGCAACACGCCGAACCACTATAAATCGATTGTCTACGCATTTTCTTTACCGTTGATTGGAGTTTTTGTTAGATAATATCTGTTTTGAACTTGCATTCTTGACTGTTATCTCTTCAACGACTCCCGAAGAGTGTTGTGCCCAATTTTGACGCAATCACTTTGGTGCTTTCACTGAGAAAACCCAGATTTTCTCCTGCTCGTTGGATCTGTCATCGATACCGGATTGAATAAATCCGAGAGAGAGATCCAGATCGTTAAATCCAACTTCCTTCCCTTCTATTCCGATTTACATAAAGTCTAGGAAAGGAACTCAATTCTAAAGATGGTTAGCACGAGAACCACCTCGAACGCCGTCAATCAAGGAGGACAGGATAGACAGAATCCTTACCCTCTACCTCCACCTAATCAAGATGCTGCTGGGCACTCAGAACCGTCGGGTCCGGTTACCCGGCAAGAATTGCAGTTGTTACTTCAAGAGCTGACCCAGAGTCGGCGGCAACTAGAAGAACAGCTACGCGCTAACGCAGAGCTAATCAATAAGCTGGATCGCCAAAAACGAAAAAGATCCATGAGAGATCGTGCTTCTCGCTCTTCCAGCGAAAGTTCTTCATCTTCTGATTATCATAATCGACCTCCGTGACCCCGGTTAGATGGGAGTCGTATGCCACCCGCTGGAAACCAACCGACATTGACCGTTGGACAAATACGAGTTGGTCCGTCGGCCAACTTCCAAACCGGACCCTCCTCCCGAGGAGGCGCCGTTCCTCATCACGCCGTAGATTACCGCACCACTAGCGTTGCGGCTGAACCAGGGGTCGACGCTCAAGACCAGTCAGACCTAGACCATCGTCATAGCGGCCGTACTCCTGAACCGTACGTCCCAGAGGACTATGAGCCGAGAAGGCAAGATGTGAACCGTCGACGATATCCGGTTCAAACCCAAAGTATGGAACGTGACCACACTCCGGCGCAAATGCCGGATCTTTCAACTATGATACGTCAGATGATCCGTGAGAGTCAGGGGTTCACAAACGACGATTGGCGAATTTCCCGAAGTCACACTCCCTTTACGGACGGAATTCTTAATGCTGAACCCCCACGGCGATTCCGAATGCCAACTCTGCCCATGTATGAGGGAAACTCCGATCCCAATCAACATATTCTAAAATATGAATGGTCGATGACTGCTGCTAGAGCCGACGACGCTGTGAAATGTCGTAGTTTCCCCATATCCTTGGGGGGCATCGCCACCATGTGGTTCACCCGATTTCCTCCTCGATCCATCTCCTCATTCGACCAGCTGGCCACAAAATTCGTTGAGCAATTCTGCATGCACGTCGCAAGGCCGAAAGATGTCAACACTCTATCTAGTGTCACACAAGCTCCCGGAGAGACACTCAGACACTGCTTAGAAAGATTCCACACTGCATGTGCAGAGATTAGTAATCCAAACGATAACTCCATCCTTATGGCGTTAACTAAGGGGATCGACCCCGATTCTGAATTTGGCAATTGGCTAGCTGGGAAACCACCTGCGTCATTGGACCGTTTCCACGGCAAAGCAGCTCAATTCGTGAGACGGGAAGACGCGAAACAGTCTAGGAAGCAAATTGACGCAGGGCCAGACGCGGGAGGAACCCAAAGCAATGTTGCAATAAAACAGTCCGACGAGAACTACGAAAACGTTCAGTTGAACATTAAAAATAAACAAGCTCGGCGAAGAGAGAGCGTGAATCAACTTGAAAAACAAGATCAAAATCGCGGCCCACAACGCAAGAATCCGAAGTTCGACAGTTATAGTCCTTTGAATATTTCATTGGAGGACTTGTACTTACGGACCCGCAATGCGATCCAATATAAAAAACCTGCTCCAAGACCGTCGTCGGAGAGGCAAATCCAGACGGGAAAATTTTGCAGGTTCCATGAAGGCTACGGGCACGATACAAACGAGTGTCGTCACTTACAGGATCTTGTTGAAAAACTGGTCAGGGAAGGGAAACTAAAATAGTTTGTGCGGACACCGTAGCCCAGAGATGCGGGCCCATCCAATCCAATCAATGAACCCAATCGACCGAGGCAGGAGGACTGGACTTGTCCCCGTGGGAGATTGGTGATAAACGCCATCAGTGGCGGGCCTACTCATTCAGAAGCCTGGAACGACGAAGAACCTCGTCACTGCCACGCATGACAGGCTCCTTCAATCCATGAATACTATACAATTTCTTTTACGCTCTGAAATTTGAGTTTGTAATAAGGCACTGATTTTGCCACATTTTCTTATTTCAGCAAATAAAATGCTATCTCTTCAAGCTAAACCTGTGATCCGCCGAATACAACGTTCAACAATCACGACACACGAAGAGCTAAGTTCCATCGAACAATGGAATTTATTAAAATAGCGAGTGACTGCGTTACAACCAGCCACTCACTTAGTGAAACCCCAGCTCGGGGGCAAGCCAACACATCGAAGGCTGAACTGGACCAACACACGACAGTCCATTCAACAATTCGTTCCCAGAGTGCGAACGGACTCCAACTTCCCACGGCGCGAATTGGAGTATAAGCATTTAACAATTCGTTCCCAGAATGCGAACGGACTCCAAATTCCCGGAGCGCGAATTGGAGTATAAACATTTAATAATTCGTTCCCAGAGTGCGAACGGACTCCAACTTCCCACAGCGCGAATTGGAGTATAAACATTTAATAATTCGTTCCCAGAGTGCGAACGGACTCCAAATTCTCGGAGCGCGAATTGGAGTATAAACATTTAACAATTCGTTCCCAGAGTGCGAACGGACTCCAAATTCCCGGAGCGCGAATTGGAGTATAAACATTTAATAATTCGTTCCCAGAGTGCGAACGGACTCCAACTTCCCACAGCGCAAATTGGAGTATAAACATTTAATAATTCGTTCCCAGAGTGCGAACGGACTCCAAATTCCCGGAGCGCGAATTGGAGTATAAACATTTAATAATTCGTTCCCAGAGTGCGAACGGACTCCAAATTCCCGTAGCGCGAATTGGAGTATAAACATTTAACAATTCGTTCCCGGAGTGCGAACGGACTCCAACTTCCCACAGCGCGAATTGGAGTATAAACATTCAATAATTCGTTCCCACAGTGCGAACGGACTCCAAATTCCCTGAGCGCGAATTGGAGTATAAACATTTAACAATTCGTTCCCGGAGTGCGAATGAACTCCAACTTCCCACAGCGCGAATTGGAATATAAACATTCAATAATTTGTTCCCACTGCGCGAACCAACCTATCAACACCAACTCCAAGATCCCCAAAAACATGAATTGGGGTATAAACATAAGTTACAGGTTCCCGCAGCGCGAACCGAAACATCCATGCAAACTCCAGATTCCCGAAGTGCGAGTTGGAGTATAAACGTCAATTCCGGGTTCCTGAAGTACGAACCTGAACATACATGTTTTATTCAAGTTCCCGGCATGTGAATTGGAGCATGAACACTAAGTTAAAGTTCCCGTAGTGCGAACTAAAGTGTTAATACTAACTCCGAGTTTGTAGAGTGCAAGTTGGAATGTGAACATCATTCCCAAGTTCCCGGAGCGAGAACCGTGTTACAAGCATCAATAACTCTCGAATTCCTGGAATGCAAACCAGGTTATCGATCTCAAATTATTCTAAGTCCCCGTAATGCGGACGTGTGCTCAAGACTTGCAACAAGTGCGATCAACCACGAAAAATACAAGTGCTGTTCCCCGAAACTGAGGGGCACGAAAGCTAAATATTAATCACTAACTGAAGTGATACAACGTCCGAAGCTCAACCAATTCATCAATCGCAACCTGTGACCAAGATTTTCAGGCTTGGCGAATGAGACGAACTCTACTTAAACGGTAACAACACCACAAGTATACCGGACCGAAAACAAGGCACTGCAAGTACTTAAGCACAAATAAAACAAGAGTTGAAACAAAGAAATAAAATTTTATTTCAACTAACTTAAAACAAGGACTTACACGCAAATAAGCTCTTCCAAAAAAGAATGCCTACTAGCAGGGGCCGAACCTGCATCTATACACGACCTACTGACAAAAAACGAAGACAAGTACCCATCTACCAAAACATCTGCTTGAGAAGCCGATTTATTTCTTCTTTTTCGTCCTTCTTACTAGTGGTACATCATCAGTGTCACTAGGGACAGAAATTCTTCGTTTTGAGTGTCTCCTCTCCGGCGGTGGCTCTTCGACTGGAGGCATGATGTCAATATCCTCCTCGGAGCTTGAATCTACACGGGGGCTTCTCGCCGGAGGAGCAGGGGGGACTTGATCTGTAACGAAAGTTGAGACAGTGCCACCCGATGGTGCTACCGTAGCAGGTGCTGGACTCTGCGCCGCCGTGCTGCCACCGAGGGTACCGCTATGCCCCGCAGCCTCTATTTCGGCGTTGATTTCAGCCAAAATTTCCTCATCACGAGTCGCATGGGCTTGGCTGGGGGCATCCACGGCCTGCATCGAAGAACTTGAGGACGGCGGGAGGCTACTAATGATGATAAATGGCAAGTCAGAGAAAGAACCACCCTGCTCACCAAGCAGTTCGCTCACCATTTGTTCGTCAGCAGATAAGGATCCCCTTGCACCGCCTCAGCAGATACCGCGGTTACAACAGTAGTCTCGGTAGCGATGGCCTTATCTCCTCTGCTTGATTCTTGAGCCACAACAGTCGGCGCAACTCCAGTCACTAGGCAAAAAATAAGAAGTTATTAAAAACTGCTACAAAACAAACACTCTATTCAGAAAACGCTTGAGATAACTTCGGAATACCTTCCCCAGTTTGGCTCGCAGACGGCTGAACGGCCTCGGTAGTACGCTCATGAATAGGAGATAAGCGCGGCTGTTCCGGGTCGTAAGCAGGAACAGGTTGCAAACCCACCGCAGATACAGACACCGACGAAGATGGTGTGGTGACTTCAGTGACAGCAGAATGGTGCTCAACGCCTGACCCCTCTCCGACTTCCAGGGAACGACCACCGATCATTTCCTTCCCATGAGCGATGATAGCGTCATGAAGAACCTTCTTCTCATCGTCTGTGAGCAGCCGATTCTCAAGTTCGAATCGATCGACCGCTTCACCTAGGTGCGTTTCCTCTTCCTCCTCAACCAATCGGTCCCAGGCGCTACGAAGGAGAACTGGATAATCTTGAAACCAGGCCAAGTTTCTGTGCTTCAACACATTGGCATTGTAAGTTATGAGCAAATCTTCGATATCGGCCTCTAGCCTGGCCTCTACATGTTGAACCTTCTCCTCCACCTCTGCTTCGACCGCCTGAACTTTGGCCACGGCCGCATCTCTTTCAGTACGAAGCACTACGGCTTGCTCGCAGGCTTCTTGCGCCGTGTTATGCACGTCATCTCTATCTTTAATAATCTCGGCAAATTTGGCCTTGAGCTCATTAAGTTCTTTTAACGCCGCATCCCGCTCAGCAGTGACGACAGTGTTCCGGTGGCCCATGTCTTCCACCGTAACATAGTGCTCCTTTTTCATTCTATCCATGGCTGCTTGAGCTTCGTCGACGTTTGTAAGAGCCTCCATCTCTGATTTTCGAGACGATTCAGCCTCAGTATTCAGCACCTGTATGACGTGGTCTCTTTGAGCCAGCTCGGTCTGAAGCTTTTCAATGGTAGCCGCTCGTTCGAAGGCCAACGCCGATGCCTTATCGGCCGCCCTATACCACGCCTTGTATTGGGTGTAAAAGTCATGCACATAGTCGAGCGCTAACCGCTCGGCCTCCGGCGGGATTCTTTTCAGGTTCGGAGGAAAGACGTAGTTATCGAAACAAATATTCGGGAACTCCCTCTTTAATTGCGCAAGTCTAATTGCCCCTTCTCCCGAGATCTCTGTAGGAGGCTGCTCTGCGACTATCGGGGTCATCGCCTCGGATCGGGAAGGTTAAGAAACCGACGTATATCGAGAAGACTCGGAAGAATGAGGGACATGAGCAGGAGGTTGTACGGGATCTCTGGAAGGAGGAGGGGTACGCGACCGCGATCGGAGCTTATAACCCCTGTCCGTGTCATATCTCTCGTGACTAGAATACCCAGAACATCCCTGGTCATATTGCCCAGAACGCCCCTGATCATAACCTCTATCCCCTTCTCGTCTGCGCGAGTCGTAATATGAAGGCTTGCGGGCATGACGAAGACTCCCAAGCATTGAACCGCGCTTAGACATGATATCTGCGAAGCAAGATAAAATAGAATTAATCAGCTTTCAAAACAGGTAGTTTACAGTCAAAGGTTATGCAGTGTCGTGAAATGTGTATGAATATGCATTCCCCCCGACCAACCGGAAGTGTCGACCTCGCAAGTAATAAGAGGCTCGTTCAACTCTAGAGTGCGATGGAATTCCTCCAACCCGGCATCACGTTGAAAAGACACATCGTCCGGGATTGGAAGATCGGCAAGACCTTCAAAAAGATTTTCAGTTCTCGGAGGAGACGTCTCCGAGATTCTAACTCCGGGAGCAGAACAAGCCGTGACAACCGATTTCCATCTCCCCTTCTTACTTGACTTAACCATGGCCGCCTTGCCTATTCTCTGCTCCGCGACATCCAGAACTGCGTCCGTAGGCCCGGTCAGCGGCTCATCATCGGTGTGGGTTCTTTCGGAGTCAGCTTCCTCAGCTGTAGTAACTCTGGGTTTCTTGTGCTTGACTCGTTTTTTCGAGACGACCCTTAGTGCCACCTCGAAGCTTATGCCCTACCCTTGTTCGATCAAACCGCAGGCTCGAAGATTCCTATCCGTCAATAACACATCGATATCCCTATCTCCACCCGGGACTTCTCGAAGCACTCGCACCATCTCCCTAAAGTGCTCGCCCTCAGGTCGCTGGATCACCGCTGTAAAAAAGAATAAAATATAAGTTCCACTTCGGCTGCAATTGCCGTAGTAATTATTTACGAACTCAACTATACTCACGTCTGAATAGCCATCGTCGGGCAAATCCAGGAGAACATCTGACATAAAACCATTCTGTCCTATAATAGCTCAACCTGGTCCAAGACCCGGTAACCACCTGGCAATTTCTCACCGCTTCCAGGAACGTGAAGGAGGGATAATCACCCCGAGTTTTGAAATTGAACAAGTATCTGATCTCAATTGGGAGCGGTGGTCGATGAAGATATTCCATAAATGCAATGAATAAGCTATTGATCGACGCATATCCGTTCGGGTGCAGCTGAGATGGGGCAATCCTCAAAAACGACAATACTCCCCTTATATACTCGTTGAACGGAGGAAGTGTCCCGGCCGCGCACGCGTGGCGGTTAAATGCTGTATATCCCCCCGGCGGATTATGCGGTCTGTCATTCGGCCCCGGCAGTAGCACATCATCCAGCGACAGGCCGTGTCTCAAACATATTCTCCCCAACATGTCTTCAGAGATATTAGACGGAACGAAATCTGATGGATTGACAATGAATGACGCATCGGGAAGTTCATCTTGGGCTGGACCAATAATCTCAGGGTCAATATCCGGAATCTCTAGCCTCGGAGAGACTGTAACTTGAGTCTCATGCTGCTGTGAACTTGACGATTCCATAACTAGCTAACTCACGAGAAACCATCGTTAGACGACAAAAACCCGTGCGTTCCCCAGTGTAACGTGTATGAGTGTGTGTTGTGCAGTGACATGCATTACTTGAATAAATGTTGCAGAGTTAAAGAAATATGCAAATGACAAGGCTACGGAGTCCAGCTATGATGACCGTCATCGCTGACCGTCATCACCAATCCGTTTCCATGATGGAAGTTGGTTCGGGTAGAAGTTGTTATAGTTCCATCGACGAGCTTCAAAAGGAAGTCATGTATGCAGTTTAATATTCAAGTCCAAATATGCAGGAATGAAGCTCGTCGGAGTTATGCTTGGAAAATTTCAAATTTTGGTATCCATCATATAGGTTTCGACACCATCGCAAGGACTTTGTTCGAACCCAATCGAACATCTCTTCTTTCGAACCCATCCTGACGTCGCTTCGAACCCATGCGTTCGAACCCATCCTGACGCGCTTCGAACCGATAAACAAATGACAAGTTCGAACCGATAAGAAAACCTCAACTCCGCATCATTCACGTTCGAACCGATCCACTTCGTATCGATACGAAGTTGTGGACTTCGAAACGATAGCCTATGGGTTCGAACCCATCGGTTCGAATGGACCCCTCGAATCCCTCAATCGGTGCGAACTGCGCATCCCAACAAGGACATTCCAAGGATCAATTTGAAATCCAATAAAAAGACGCCACCGTCATCGATTCGAACTCGAGCCCATGCATCTATTCGAATCCCTCCTAAACCAGGTCTGGTTTTGCCAATCTCGAGGCTACGCAATCGATAAAAAGAAACGGGTTCAAAATAACTTCGCCGTTTGAATCCGAGGCTAATTACCTAGTTCGAATGATAAATTCGAGAAATTGAAGATTCGGATCTTGAATGATTCGAGAGCGCGACACAGTGCTTTCTCTTTTGGAGCTCCGAAACGATGAAGAGCACAGTAAAAAGCAAGCAAGAGTAAAAGTAAAAAGTGAAAAAATGCCGAGGACTTTGCTATTTATATGGGGGGTTGGATATGACTGGGTCGATTCGCGTGCCGATAGACTTGACAGATTACAATAGGTCAGAATGCAGAACCGGTTCGAAATCCACTTTCGAACCCATACGTTTGAGGCTCCATCGTGTGAAGAACACGGACCACTGCCACGAACAAAAGTCTCGAAACCATCCTTTCACATCGGTTCAAACGCCAGTTTCGAACCCATCACAACACAAGAATACTCCATCCTTTCAGACCGGTTCGAATGTCAATTTCGAATCCATCATAGCAGTAAGCGTACCGCGTCCATACAAACGTGGATTTCGAATCCATCAATGCTCGAATGCATCGGTTCGAAACATTACGCTCGCTCAATACAAATTCGATTCCTTTAACCTTCTACATCGGTTCAGGAGAGGATCGATACGAAGGAACCTTTCAAAACAACCACCAAGTGTTGTCTCAATTTCAAATTTCAAAATCGGTTCAGGAGAGAATCGATACGAAATTCTATAGCAAACCAAATTGACAACGACTCGTGGACGCACGACGTTAACAGGGGTCAAATTAACATATGCGCATGCATGTCGGACTAACATTCGATTTTGAATATTCACAGGGATCAAACACTCATCCTGTTACGAATGCGACAGCCAACAGCTAAGCACTATTATACAGTAATCAATCATATCAACGCAAGGTTACAGCAGTACAGCATACGAGTTTCGACAAAAAAGAAAGCAATGACTGTTCAGAGAGAAATGGCAGCTATTCAAAGCACGTCATGTTCCCACAAGACGTACTTTGGGGGGCAAAATGTTATCCCGCTTTTCGGCAAAGCCGCGATACCGAAAGATCGATTGAAAACGGAGGACAGTTCGCCTCAGAGGTTGATCGTACTTCCTTTCGCCATGGATATCACTGAATTTTATCCGAGTCCAGATTGAGCTACAATTGATAGGACACGGCAAGAAAGACCACAGGAGTCAGCATTTCAAATTTCAAGTCAATCCGAGTTTGCATGCTCAAGCTATGATCGGTTCAACTTGGAGGGAACATGCTGGTTTCGAACCCACCATGATGGGTGTCTTCGAACCCATCATCATGCACCACTCGAGACCATCACCTTCGAACCGAAGGACATCGAACCTATCGGTTTCGAAACCATCAAAGCGCCTCACCTTCGACTCCATCGTGTTCGAATCCACGTGCCTCATATCCATGGAGGGGTTGCAGAGCTCATGTGCATCCAAGGAACACAAGTTTGAACCCATCACAGAAGCCATGCTTCGAACCCATCACAGAGGCCTTCTTCGAGCCCATCTGTGATACCATCTTCGAACCCATCCTGTCTAACTTCGTTCGAACCCACTGGGTCAACCAACCACGATGACGTGTCTTCCATCGGTTCGAATGCGCCGAGATACATGGAGTCGAAGCGGTCAACACGGAGTGAAGTCCGGATCGATTCGAAGTTTGCGCTCCACGTCACCACGAAGCCGCGTGCCATGATGGATTCGAAACCATCGTTTCGAATACATGGGTTCGAACCAGACAGCTATGCCAAAAACCCAATTTCGAATCCATCATATCTCCTAACCTATTGATCCAAATGCCACGAAATTTTCACTAAAGCTTGCGTACATGTTGAAGAATGTCCACGCCAAATTTCACCTCGATTGGATGAATTCTTGATCGGTTCGAATGGAGTTCGAACCAATGCCGAAGTGGGCCCGAACTTCCTGAGACCGTGCATGTGGGCCCCCTCACGTGCCAGACGTGGTCTCCCGAGTTTTCAGCGAGATACCAGCAACCTACGCCTATAAATAGAGCCCCAGGGCCAGCAGAAAAGGGATCTTCTGGATCTTATGACTCTGAGACGCCCAGACCCTGCCGAATCAAGATCTCCATCATCCTATACCATAACTTGATTGTTGATTTCGAATTTCCAGTTGTAACTTGCTGTTGATCGCTGTAACAACTTGTAATCATTGAAAGAGAATCAATAAAATATCAAAAAACTTCACAGTGGACGTAGGCAACACGCCGAACCACTATAAATCGATTGTCTACGCATTTTCTTTTCCGTTGATTGGAGTTTTTGTTAGATAATATCTGTTTTGAACTTGCATTCTTGACTGTTATCTCTTCAAAGACTCCCGAAGAGTGTTGTGCCCAATTTTGACGCAAACAGCGTGCATGGATTTGAAACGGAACAGTAACATGGTGCACCACTCTCCAGCGATGGTAAATCTAAGACGAGCCACGGTAATCCCGTTTTACCGTAAAAATCCGGTGTCGAAAAAACGAAGGGTAAAAAACTTACGAACCCCGATTGAGATTCGGGTTGTCCATTTCAGGCATAAATCTATCCGTTGACGGTTGGAAGATGTCAAAGCTGTAGAACTCACCGTGGCCTTTGTTTTTATAGGTTATGGCTTCCATAACTTTAAACGAGACAGAAGATATGACCGTCCAAATAATCGATATCTACAGGGTGCAACATCTGCGGTGCAAGGTGCAACATCCGTCCGAAATGGCGAAACAGTGTCGTACGACTTTTAGGAATGCGTGCATGGATTTGAAACGGAACAGTGCCATGGTGCACCACTCTCCAGTGATGGTAAATCAAAGGCGAGGCACAGTAATCCCGTTTTACCGTAAAAATCCGGTGTCGAAAAAACGAAGGGTAAAAAACTTACGAGACTCGATTGAGATTCGGGTTGTCCTTTTTGGGCATTAATCTATCCGTTGACGGCTGAAAGCCATCAAAGTCGTAGAACTCATCATGGCCTTCTTTTTGACAGGGTATGGCTCCCGTTACTCTAAACGAGCCAGAAGTTATGCCCGTCCGAATAATCGATATCTACAGGGTGCAACATCTGCGGTGCAAGGTGCAACATCCGTCCGAAATGGCGCAACAGTGTCGTACGACTTTTAGAAATGCGTGCATGGATTTGAAACGGAACAGTACCATGGTGCACCACTCTCCAGCGATGGTAAATTGAAGACGAGGCACGGTAATCCCATTTTACCGTAAAAATCCTGTGTCGAAAAAACGAAGGGTAAAAAACTTACGAGACCCGATTGAGATTCGGGTTGTCCTTTTTGGGCATTAATCTATCCGTTGACGGCTGAAAGCGGTCAAAGCCGTAGAACTCACCGTGGCCTTCGTTTAGACAGGTTATGGCTCCCGTAATTCTAAACGAGCCAAAAGTTATGGCCGTACGAATAATCGATATCTACAGGGTGCAACATCCGCGGAGCAAGGTGCAACATCCGTCCGAAATGGAGAAACAGTGACGTACGACTTTTAGAAATGCATGCATGGATTTGAAACGGAATAGTACCATGGTGCACCACTCTCCAGCGACGGTAAATCGAAGACGAGCCACGGTAATCCCGTTTTACCGTAAAAATCCGGTGTCTAAAAAACGAAGGGTAAAAAACTTACGAGACCCGATTGAGATTCGGGTTGTCCTTTTTGGGCATTAATCTATCCGTTGACGGCTGAAAGCTGTCAAAGCCGTAACTCAACGTGGCCTTCGTTTTGACAGGTTATTGCTCCCGTAACTCTAAATGAGCCGGAAGTTATGGCCGTCCGAATAATCGATATCTACAGGGTGCAACATCCGCGGTGCAAGGTGCAACATCCGTCTAAAATGGCGAAACAGTGCCGTACAACTTTGAGAAATGCGTGCATGGATTTGAAACGGAACAGTACCATGGTGCACCACTCTCCAGCGATGGTAAATCGAAGGCGAGGCACGGTAATCCCATTTTACCATAAAAATCTGGTGTCGAAAAATCGAAGGGTAAAAAACTTACGAGACCCGATTGAGATTCGGGTTGTCCTTTTGGGCATTTATCTATCCGTTGACGGCTGAAAGCTGTCAAAGCTATAGAACTCATCGTGGCCTTCGTTTTGACAGGTTATGGCTCTCGTATCTTTAAACGAGCCAGAAGTTATGGCCGTCCGAATAATCGATATCTACAGGGTGCAACATCCGCGGTGCAAGGTGCAACATCCGCCCGAAATGGCGAAACAGTGTCGTACGTCTTTTAGAAATGCATGCATGGATTCGAAACGGAACAATACCATGGTTCACCACTCTCCAGCGATGGTAAGTCGAAGGCGAGGCACGGTAATCCCGTTTTACCGTAAAAATCCGGTGTCGAAAAAACGAAGGGTAAAAAACTTACGAGACTCGATTGAGATTCGGGTTGTCCTTTTTGGGCATTAATCTATCCGTTGACGGCTGAAAGCCATCAAAGTCGTAGAACTCATCATGGCCTTCTTTTTGACAGGGTATGGCTCCCGTTACTCTAAACGAGCCAGAAGTTATGCCCGTCCGAATAATCGATATCTACAGGGTGCAACATCTGCGGTGCAAGGTGCAACATCCGTCCGAAATGGCGCAACAGTGTCGTACGACTTTTAGAAATGCGTGCATGGATTTGAAACGGAACAGTACCATGGTGCACCACTCTCCAGCGATGGTAAATTGAAGACGAGGCACGGTAATCCCATTTTACCGTAAAAATCCTGTGTCGAAAAAACGAAGGGTAAAAAACTTACGAGACCCGATTGAGATTCGGGTTGTCCTTTTTGGGCATTAATCTATCCGTTGACGGCTGAAAGCGGTCAAAGCCGTAGAACTCACCGTGGCCTTCGTTTAGACAGGTTATGGCTCCCGTAATTCTAAACGAGCCAAAAGTTATGGCCGTACGAATAATCGATATCTACAGGGTGCAACATCCGCGGAGCAAGGTGCAACATCCGTCCGAAATGGAGAAACAGTGACGTACGACTTTTAGAAATGCATGCATGGATTTGAAACGGAATAGTACCATGGTGCACCACTCTCCAGCGACGGTAAATCGAAGACGAGCCATGGTAATCCCGTTTTACCGTAAAAATCCGGTGTCTAAAAAACGAAGGGTAAAAAACTTACGAGACCCGATTGAGATTCGGGTTGTCCTTTTTGGGCATTAATCTATCCGTTGACGGCTGAAAGCTGTCAAAGCCGTAACTCAACGTGGCCTTCGTTTTGACAGGTTATTGCTCCCGTAACTCTAAATGAGCCGGAAGTTATGGCCGTCCGAATAATCGATATCTACAGGGTGCAACATCCGCGGTGCAAGGTGCAACATCCGTCTAAAATGGCGAAACAGTGCCGTACAACTTTGAGAAATGCGTGCATGGATTTGAAACGGAACAGTACCATGGTGCACCACTCTCCAGCGATGGTAAATCGAAGGCGAGGCACGGTAATCCCATTTTACCATAAAAATCTGGTGTCGAAAAATCGAAGGGTAAAAAACTTACGAGACCCGATTGAGATTCGGGTTGTCCTTTTGGGCATTTATCTATCCGTTGACGGCTGAAAGCTGTCAAAGCTATAGAACTCATCGTGGCCTTCGTTTTGACAGGTTATGGCTCTCATATCTTTAAACGAGCCAGAAGTTATGGCCGTCCGAATAATCGATATCTACAGGGTGCAACATCCGCGGTGCAAGGTGCAACATCCGCCCGAAATGGCGAAACAGTGTCGTACGTCTTTTAGAAATGCATGCATGGATTCGAAACGGAACAATACCATGGTTCACCACTCTCCAGCGATGGTAAGTCGAAGGCGAGGCACGGTAATCCCGTTTTACCGTAAAAATCCGGTGTCGAAAAAACGAAGGGTAAAAAATTTACGAGACTCGATTGAGATTCGGGTTGTCCTTTTTGGGTATTAATCTATCCGTTGACGGCTGAAAGCTGTCAAACTCGTATAACTCATCGTGGCCTTCGTTTTGACAGGTTATGGCTCCCGTAACTCTGAACGAGCCAGAAGTTATGGCCGTCCGAATAAACGATATCTATAGGGTGCAACATCCGCGGTGCAAGGTGCAACATCCGACCGAAATTGCGAAACAGTGTGTTACGACTTTTAGAAATGCGTGCATGGATTTGAAACGGAACAGTACCATGGTGCACCACTCTCCAGCGATGGTAAATCGAAGACGAGGCACGGTAATCCCCTTTTACCGTAAAAATCCAGTGTCGAAAAAACGAAGGGTAGAAAACTTACGAGACCCGATTGAGATTCGGGTTGTCCTTTTTGGGCATTAATCTATCCGTTGACGGTTGAAAGCTGTCAAAGCCGTAGAACTCATCGTGGTCTTCGTTTGGACAAGTTATGGTTCCCGTAACTCTAAACGAGCCAGAAGTTATGGCCGTCCGAATAATCGATATCTACAGGGTTCAACATCCGCGGTGCAAGGTGCAACATCCGTCCGAAATGGCGAAACAGTATCATACGACTTTTAGAAATGCGTGCATGGATTTGAAACGGAACAGTGCCATGGTGCACCACTCTCCAGCGATGTAAATCGAAGGCGAGGCAGGGTAATCCCGTTTTACCGAAAAAAGCCGGTGTCGAAAAAACGAAGGGTAAAAAACTTACGAGACTCGATTGAGATTCGGGTTGTCCTTTTAGGGCATTAATCTATACGTTGACGGCTGAAAGCTGTCAAAGCTGTAGAACTCATCGTTTCATTCGTTTTGACAGGTTATGGCTCCCGTAACTCTAAACGAGCCAGAAGTTATGGCCGTCCGAATAATCGATACCTACAGGGTGCAACATCCGCGATGCAAGGTGCAACATCCTTCCGAAATGGCGAAACAGTGCCTTACGACTTTTAGAAATGCGTGCATGGATTTGAAACGGAACAGTACCATGGTGCACCGCTCTCCAGCGACGGTAAATCGAAGACGAGGCACGGTAATCCCGTTTTACCGTAAAAATCCGGTGTCGAAAAAACGAAGGGTAAAAAAATTACGAGACCCGATTGAGATTCGGGTTGTCCTTTTGGGCATTAATCTATCCGTTGACGGCTGAAAGCTGTCAAAGCCGTAGAACTCACCGTGGCCTTCGTTTAGACAGGTTATGGCTCCCGTAACTCTAAACGAGCCAAAAGTTATGGCCGTCCGAATAATCGATATCTACAGGGTGCAACATCCGCGGTGCAAGGTGCAACATCCGTCCGAATTGGCGAAACAGTGCCGTACGACTTTTAGAAATGCATGCATGGATTTGAAACGGAACATTACCATGGTGCACCACTCTCCAGTGATTGTAAATCGAAGACGAGCCACGGTAATCCCGTTTTACCGTAAAAATCCGGTGTCGAAAAAACGAAGGGTAAAAACTTACGAACCCAGATTGAGATTCGGGTTGTCCTTTTCTGGCATTAATCTATCCGTTGACGGCTGGAAGCTGTCAAAGCTGTAGAACTCACCTTGGCCTTCGTTTTGACAGGTTATGGCTCCCGTAAATCTAAACGAGCCAGAAGTTATGGCTGTCCGAATAATCGATATATACAGGGTGCAACATCCGCGGTGCAAGGTGCAACATCCGTCCGAAATGGCGAAACAGTGCCGTACGACTTTTAGAAATGCATGCATGGATTTGAAACGGAACAGTACCATGGTGCACCACTCTCCAGCGATGGTAAATCTAAGACGAGCCACGGTAATCCCGTTTTACCGTTAAAATCCGGTGTCGAAAAAACGAAGGGTAAAAAACTTACGAACCCCGATTGAGATTCGGGTTGTCCTTTTTGGGCATAAATCTATCCGTTGATGGTTGGAAGACGTCAAAGCTGTAGAATTCACCGTGGCCTTCGTTTTGATAGGTTATGGCTCCCGTAACTCTAAACGAGCCAGAAGTTATGACCGTCCGAATAATCGATATCCACAGGGTGCAACATCTGCGGTGTAAGGTGCAACATCCGTCCGAAATGGCGAAACAGTGCCGTACGACTTTTAGAAATGCGTGCATGGATTTGAAACGGAACAATGCCATGGTGCACCACTCTCCAGCGATGGTAAATCGAAGGCAAGGCATGGTAATCCTGTTTTACCGTAAAAATCCGGTGTCGAAAAAACGAAGGGTAAAAAACTTACGAGACTCGATTGAGATTCGGGTTGTCCTTTTTGGGCATTAATCTATCCGTTGACGGCTGAAAGCGGTCAAAGCCGTAGAACTCATCGTGGCCTTCGTTTTGACAGGTTATGGCTCCCGTTACTCTAAACGAGCCAGAAGTTATGCACGTCCGAATAATCGATATCAACAGGGTGCGACATCTGCGGTGCAAGGTGCAACATTCGTCCGAAATGGTGAAACAGTGTCGTATGTCTTTTAAAAATACGTGCATGGATTTGAAATGGAACAGTACCATGGTGCACCACTCTCCAGCGATGGAAATCGAAGACGAGGCACGGTAATCCCGTTTTACCGTAAAAATCCGGTGTCGAAAAAACGAAAGGTAAAAAACTTACGAGACCCGATTGAGACTCGGGTTGTCCTTTTGGGGCATTAATCTATCCGTTGACGGCTGAAAGCGGTCAAAGCCGTAGAACTCACCGTGGCCTTCGTTTTGATAGGTTAAGGCTCCCGTAACTCTAAACGAGTCAGAAGTTACGGCCGTCCGAATAATCGATATCTACAGGGTGCAACATCCGTCTGAAATGGCGAAACAGTGTCGTACGACTCTTAGAAATGCGTGCATGGATTTGAAACGGAACAGTACCATGGTGCACCACTCTCCAGCGATGGTAAATCAAAGGCGAGGCACGGTAATCCCGTTTTACCGTAAAAATCCGGTGTCGAAAAAACGAAAGGTAAAAAACTCACGAGGCCCGATTAAGATTCGGGTTGTCATTTTTGGGCATTAGTCTATCCGTTGATGGCTGAAAGCTGTCAAAGCCGTAGAACTCATCGTGGCCATCGTTTTGACAGGTTATGGCTCCCTTAACTATAAACGAGCCAGAAGTTATGGCCGTCCGAATATTCGATATCTATAGGGTGCAACATCCGCGGTGCAAGGTGCAACATCCGTCCGAAATGGCGAAACAGTGTCGTACGACTTTTATAAATGCATGCATGGATTTGAAACGGAACAGTGCCATGGTGCACCACTCTCCAGCGATGGTAAATCGAAGACGACGCACGGTAATCCCGTTTTACCGTAAAAATCCGGTGTCGAAAAAACGAAGGGTACAAAACTTACGAGACCTGATTGAGATTCGGGTTGTACTTTTTGGGCATTAATCTATCCGTTGATGGCTGAAACTTGCCAAAGCCGTAGAACTCATTATGGCCTTTGTTTTGACAGGTCATGACTCCCGTAACTCTAAACGAGCCAGAAGTTATGGTCGTCCGAATAATCGATATCTACAGGGTGCAACATCCGCGGTGCAAGGTGCAACATCCGTCTGAAATGGCAAAACAGTGTCGTACGACTTTTTGAAAAGCATGCTTGGATTTGAAATGGAACATTACCATGGTGCATCAATCTCAAGCGATGGTAAATCGAAGGCGAGGCACGGTAATCCCGTTTTACCGTAAAAATCCGGTGTCGAAAAAACGAAGGGTAAAAAACTTACGAGACCCGATTGAGATTCGGGTTGTCCTTTTTGGGCATTAATCTATCCGTTGACGGCTGAAAGCGGTCAAAGCGGTAGAACTCATCATGGCCTTCGTTTAGACAGGTTATGGCTCCCGTAACTCTAAACGAGGCAGAAGTTATGACCGTCCGAATAATCGATATCTACAGGGTGCAACATCCGCGGTGCAAGGTGCAACATCCGTCTGAAATGGCGAAACAGTGCCGTACGACTTTTAGAAATGCGTGCATGGATTTGAAACGGAACAGTACCATGGTGCACCACTCTCCAACGATGGTAAATCGAAGACGAGCCACGGTAATCCCGTTTTACCGTAAAAATCCAGTGTCAAAAAAACGAAGGGTAGAAAACTTACGAACCCCGATTGAGATTCGGGTTGTCCTTTTCGGGCATTAATCTATCCGTTGACGGCTAAAAGCTGAAAAAGCTATAGAACTCACCGTGGCCTTCGTTTTGACAGGTTGCGGCTCCCGTAAATCTAAACGAGCCAGAAGTTATGGCTGTTCGAATAATCGATATATATATATATACAGGGTGCAACGTCCGCGGTGCAAGGTGCAACATCCGTCCGAAATGTCGAAACAGTGTCGTACAACTTTTAGAAATGCGTGCGTGGATTTGAAACGGGACAGTACCATGGTGCACCACTCTCCAGCGATGGTAAATCGAAGACGAGCCACAGTAATTCCATTTTACCGTAAAAATCCGGTGTCGAAAAAACGAAGGGTAAAAAACTTACGAACCCCGATTGAGATTCGGGTTGTCCTTTTCGGGCATTAATCTATCCGTTGACATCTGAAAGCTGTCAAAGCTGTAGAACTCACCGTGGCCTTCGTTTTGACAGGTTATGGCTCCCGTAACTCTAAACGAGCCAAAAGTTATGGCCGTCCGAATAATCGATATCTACAGGGTGCAACATCCACGGTGCAAGGTGCAACATCCGTCCGAATTGGCGAAACAGTGCCGTACGACTTTTAGAAATGCATGCATGGATTTGAAACGGAACATTACCATGGTGCACCACTCTCCAGTGATGGTAAATCGAAGACGAGCCACGGTAATCCCGTTTTACCGTAAAAATCCGGTGTCGAAAAAACGAAGGGTAAAAACTTACGAACCCAGATTGAGATTCGGGTTGTCCTTTTCTGGCATTAATCTATCCGTTGACGGCTGGAAGCTGTCAAAGCAGTAGAACTCACCTTGGCCTTCGTTTTGACAGGTTATGGCTCCCGTAAATCTAAACGAGCCAGAAGTTTTGACAGGTTATGTCGAAAAAACGAAGGGCAAAAAACTTACGAGACCCGATTGAGATTCGGGTTGTCCTTTTTGGGCATTAATCTATCCGTTGTCGGCTGAAAGTGGTCAAAGCCGTAGAACTCATCACGGCCTTCGTTTTTACAGGTTATGGCTCCCATAACTCTAAACGAGCCGGAAGTTATGGCCGTTCGAATAATCGATATCCACAGGGTGCAACATCCGCGGTGCAAGGTGCAACATCCGTCCGAAATGGCAAAACAGTGCCGTACGACTTTTAGAAATGCGTGCATGGATTTGAAACGGAACAGTACCATGGTGCACCACTCTCCAGCGATGGTAAATCGAAGACGAGGCTCGGTAATCCCGTTTTACCATAAAAATCCGGTGTCGAAAATACGAAGGGTAAAAAACTTACGAGACCCGATTGAGATTCGGGTTGTCCTTTTTGGGCATATCTATTCGTTGACGACTGAAAGCTGTCAAAGCCGTAGAACTCAACGTGGCCTTCGTTTTGACAGGTTATGGCTCCCGTAACTCTAAACGAGCCAGAAGTTATTGCCGTCCGAATAGTCGATATCTACAGGGTGCAATATCCGCGGTGCAAGGTGCAACATCCGTTCGAAATGGCGAAATAGTGTCGTACGACTTTTAGAAATGCGTGCATGGATTTGAAACGGAACAGTACCATGGTGCACACTCTCCAGCGATGGTCAATCGAAGACGAGGCACGCTAATACCATTTTACCGTAAAAATCCGGTGTCAAAAAAACGAAGGGTAAAAAACTTACGGACCCAATTGAGATTCGGGTTGTCCTTTTTGGGCATTAATCTATCCGTTGACGGCTGAAAGCTGACAAAGCCGTAGAACTCATCGTTGCCTTCGTTTTGACAGGTTATGGATCCCGTAACTCTAAACGAGCCAGAAGTTATGGCCGTTCGAATAATCGATATCTACAAGGTGCAACATCCGCGGTGCAAGGTGCAACATCCGTCCGAAATGGCGAAACAGTGTCGTATGACTTTTAGAAATGCGTGCATGGATTTGAAACGGAACAGTACCATGGTGCACCACTCTCCAGCGATGGTAAATCGAAGATGGGGCACGGTAATCCCGTTTTACTGTAAAAATCCGGTGTCGAAAAAACGAAGGGTAAAAAACTTACGAGACCCGATTGAGATTCGGGTTGACCTTTTTGGGCATTAATCTATCCGTTGACGGCTGAAAGCGGTCAAAGCCGTAGAACTCATCGTGGCCTTTGTTTTGACAAGTTATGGCTCCCGTAAATCTAAACGAGCCAGAAGTTATGGCCGTCCGAATAATCGATATATATAGGTGCAACATCCGCGGTGCAGGGTGCAACATCCGTCCGAAATGGCGAAACAGTGTCGTACGACTTTTATAAATGCGTGCATGGATTTGAAATGGAACAGTACCATGGTGCACCACTCTCCAACGATGGTAAATCGAAGGCGAGGCTCCGTAATCCCGTTTACCGTAAAAATCCGGTGTCGAAAAAACGAAGGGTAAAAAACTTACGAGGCCCGATTGAGATTCGGGTTGTCCTTTTCGCGCATTAATCTATCCGTTGACGGCTGAAAGCTGTCAAAGCCGTAGAAATCACCGTGGCCTTCGTTTTGACAGGTTATGGCTCCCGTAACTCTAAACGAGCCAGAAGTTATGGCTGTCCGAATAATCGGTATATACAGGGTGCAACATCCACGGTGCAAGGTGCAACATCCGTCCGAAATGGAGAAACAGTGGGGTACGACTTTTAGAAATGCGTGCATGGATTTGAAACGGAACAGTACCATGGTGCACCACTCTCCAGCGATGGTAAATCGAAGACGAGCCACGGTAATTCCGTTTTACCGTAAAATCCAGTGTCAAAAAAACGAAGGGTAAAAAACTTACGAACCCCGATTGAGATTCGGGTTGTCCTTTTCGGGCATTAATCTATCCGTTGACGGCTGGAAGCTGTCAAAGCTGTAGAACTCACCGTGGCCTTCGTTTTGACAGGTTATTCCTCCCGTAAATCTAAACGAGCCAGAAGTTATGGCTGTCCGAATAATCGATATATATACAGGGTGCAACATCCGCGGTGCAAGGTGCAACATCCGTCTGAAATGGCGAAACAGTGTCGTAGGTCATTTATAAATGCGTGCATGGATTTGAAACGGAACAGTACCATGGCGCACCACTCTCCAGCGATGGTAAATCGAAGGCGAGGCAACGTAATCCCGTTTACCGTAAAAATCCGGTGTCGAAAAAACGAAGGGTAAAAAACTTACGAGACCCGATTGAGATTCGGGTTGTCCTTTTCGGGCATTAATCTATCCGTTGACGCCTGAAAGCTATCAAAGTCGTAGAAATCACCGTGGCCTTCGTTTTGACAGGTTATGGCTCCCGTAACTCTAAACGAGCCAGAAGTTATGGTTGTCCGAATAATCGGTATATATAGGGTGCAACATCCACGGTGCAAGGTGCAACATTCGTCCGAAATGGCGAAACAGTGGGGTACGACTTTTAGAAATGTGTGCATTGATTTGAAATGGAACAGTACCATGGTGCACCACTCTCCAGCAATGGTAAATCGAAGACGAGCCACGGTAATCCCGTTTTACCGTAAAAATCCGGTGTCAAAAAAACGAAGGGTAAAAAACTTACGAACCCCGATTGAGGTTCGGGTTGTCCTTTTCGGACATTAATCTATCCATTGACAGCTGAAAGCTGTCAAAGCTGTAGAACTCACCGTGGCCTTCGTTTTGACAGGTTATGGCTCCCGTAACTCTAAACGAGCCAGAAGTTATGGCCGTCCGAATAATCGATATCTACAGGGTGCAACATCCACGGTGCAAGGTGCAACATCCGTCCGAAATGGAGAAACAGTGTCGTACGACTTTTAGAAATGCGTGCATGGATTTGAAACGGAACAGTACCATGGTGCATCACTCTTCAGCGACGGGAAGTCGAAGATGGGCCACGGTAATCCCGTTTTACCGTAAAAATCCACGTGTCGAAAAAACGAAGGGTAAAAAACTTACGAGACCCGATTGAGATTCAGGTTGACCTTTTTGGACATTAATCTATCTGTTGATGGCTGAAAGCGGTCAAAGCCATAGAACTCATCATGGCCTTAGTTTTGACAGGTTATGGCTCCCGTAACTCTAAACGAGCCAGAAGTTATGGCCGTCCGAATAATCGATATCTACAGGTGCAACATCCGCGATGCAAGGTGCAACATCCGTCCGAAATGGCGAAACAGTGTCGTACGACTTTTCTAAATGCGTGCTTGGATTTGAAACGGAACAGTACCATGGTGTACCACTCTCCAACTATGGTAAATCGAAGGCGAGGCACCGTAATCCCGTTTACGGTAAAAATCCGGTGTCGAAAAAACGAAGGGTAAAAAACTTACGAGATCCGATTGAGATTCGGGTTGTCCTTTTCGGGCATTAATCTTCCGTTGACGGTTGAAAGCTGTCAAAGCCGTAGAAATCACTGTGGCCTTCGTTTTGACAGGTTATGGCTCCCGTAACTCTAAACGAGCCAGATGTTATGGCTGTCCGAATAATCGGTATATACAGGGTGCAACATCCACGGTGCAAGCTGCAACATCCGTCCGAAATGGCGAAACAGTGCCGTACGACTTTTAGAAATGCGTGCATGGATTTGAAACGGAACAGTACCATGGTACACCACTCTCCAGCGATGGTAAATCGAAGACGAGCCAAGGTAATCTCGTTTTACCGTAAAAATCCGGTGTCGAAAAAACGAAGGGTAAAAAACTTACGAACCCCGATTGAGATTCGGGTTGTCCTTTTCGGGCATTATTCTATCCGTTGACAGCAGAAAGCTGTCAAAGCTGTAGAACTCACCATGGCCTTCATTTTGATAGGTTATGGCTCCTGTAACTCTAAACGAGCCAGAAGTTATGCCCGTTCGAATAATCGATATCTACAGGGTGCGACATCCGCGGTGCAAGGTGCAACATCCGTCCGAAATGGCGAAACAGTGTCGTACGACTTTTAGAAATGCGTGCATGGATTTGAAACGGAACAATACCATTGTGCACCACTCTCCAGCGATGGTAAATCGAAGACGAGGCACGGTAATCCCGTTTTACCGTAAAAATACGGTGTCAAAAAAACGAAGGGTAAAAAACTTACGAGACCCGATTGAGATTCGGGTTGTCCTTTTTGGGCATTAATCTATCCGTTGTCGGCTGAAAGCGGTCAAAGTCGTAGAACTCATCGTGGCCTTAGTTTTGACTGGTTATGGCTCCCGTAACTCTAAACGAGCCAGAAGTTATGGCCGTCCGAATAATCGATATCTACAGGTGCAACATCCGCGGTGCAAGGTGCAACATCCGTCCGAAATGGCGAAACAGTGTCGTACGACTTTTATAAATGCGTGCATGGATTTGAAACGGAACAGTACCATGGTGCACCACTCTCCAGCGATGGTAAATCGAAGGCGAGGCACCGTAATCCCGTTTACCGTAAAAATCCGGTGTTGAAAAAACGAAGGGTAAAAAACTTACGAGACCCGATTGAGATTCGGGTTGTCCTTTTCGGGCATTAATCTATCCGTTGACAAATGAAAGCTGCAAAGCCGTAGAAATCACCGTGGCCATCGTTTTGACAGGTTATGGCTCCCGTAAGTCTAAACGAGCCAGAAGTTATGGCTGTCCGAATAATCGGTATATACAGTGTGAAACATCAACGGTGCAAGGTGCAACATCCGTCCGAAATGGCGAAACAGTGGGGTACGACTTTTAGAAATGCGTGCATGGATTTGAAACGGAACAGTACCATGGTGCACCACTCTCCAGCGATGGTAAATCGAAGACGAGCCACGGTAATCCCGTTTTACCGTAAAAATCCGGTGTCGAAAAAACGATGGGTAAAAAACTTACGAACCCCGATTGAGATTCGGGTTGTCCTTTTCGGGCATTAATCTATCCTTTGACAGCTGAAAGCTGTCAAAGCTGTAGAAATCACCGTGGAATTCTTTTTGACAGGTTATGGCTCCCATAACTCTAAACGAGCCAGAAGTTATGCCCGTCCGAATAATTGATATCTACAGGGTGCGACATCCGCGGTGCAAGGAGCAACATCCGTCCGAAATGGCAAAACAGTGCCGTACGACTTTTAGAAATGCGTGCATGGATTTGAAACAGAATAGTACCATGGTGAACCACTCTCCAGCGATGGTAAATCGAAGACGAGGCACGGTAATCCCGTTTTACCGTAAAAATCCGGTGTCGAAAAACGAAGGGTAAAAAACTTACGAGACCTGATTGAGATTCGGGTTGTCCTTTTTGGGCATTAATCTATCCGTTGTCGGCTGAAAGTGGTCAAAGCCGTAGAACTCATCGTGGCCTTCGTTTTGACAGGTTATGGCTCCCATAACTCTAAACGAGCCAGAAGTTATGGCCGTCTGAATAATCGATATCTACAGCGTGCAACATCTGCGGTGCAAGGTGCAACATCCGTCCGAAATGGAAAAACAGTGTCGTACGACTTTTAGAAATGCGTGCATGAATTTGAAACAGAACAGTACCATGGTGAACTAGTCTCCAGCGATGGTAAATCGAAGACGAGGCACGGTAATCCCGTTTTACCGTAAAAATCCGGTGTCGAAAAAACGAAGGGTTAAAAATTTACGAGACCCGATTGAGATTCGGGTTGTCCTTTTTGGGCATTAATCTATCCGTTGACGGCTGAAAGCTGTCAAAGCCGTAGAACTCAACGCGTCCTTCGTTTTGACAGGTTATGGCTCCCGTAACTCTAAACGAGTCAGAAGTTGTTGCCGTCCGAATAATCGATATCTACAGGGTGCAACATCCGCGGTTCAAGGTGCAACATCCGTCCGAAATGGCGAAACAGTGTCGTACGACTTTTAGAAACACGTGCATGGATTTGAAACGGAACAGTACCATGGTGCACACTCTCCAGCGATGGTAAATCGAAGACGAGGCATGCTAATACCGTTTTACCGTAAAATCCGGTGTCAAAAAAACGAAGGGTAAAAAACTTACGGGGCCCGATTGAGATTCGGGTTGTCCTTTTTGGGAATTCATCTATCCGTTGACGGCTGAAAGCTGACAAAGCCGTAGAACTCATCGTGGTCTTCGTTTTGACTGGTTATGGTTCCCGTAACTCTAAACGAGTCAGAAGTTATGGCCGACTGAATAATCGATATCTACAGGGTGCAACATCCGCGGTGCAAGGTGCAACATCCGTCCGAAATGGCGAAACAGTGTCGTACGACTTTTAGAAATGCGTGCATGGATTTGAAACGGAACAGTACCATGGTGCACCACTCTCCAGCGATGGTAAATCGAAGACGGGGCACGGTAATCCCGTTTTACCGTAAAAATCCGGTGTCTAAAAAACGAAGGGTAAAAAACTTATGAGACCCGATTGAGATTCGAGTTGAACTTTTTGGGCATTAAGCTATCCGTTGACGGCTGAAAGCGGTCAAAGACGTAGAACTCATCGTGGCCTTAGCTTTGACAGGTTATGGCTCCCGTAACTCTAAACGAGCCAGAAGTGATGGCCGTCCGAATAATCGATATCTATAGGTGCAACATCCGCGGTGCAAGGTGCAACATCCGTCCGAAATGGCGAAACAGTGTCGTACGACTTTTATAAATGCGTGCATGGATTTGAAACGGAACAGTACCATGGTGCACCACTCTCCAGCGATGGTAAATCGAAGGCGAGGCACCGTAATCCCGTTTACCGTAAAAATCCGTTGTCGAAAAAATGAAGGGTAAAAAACTTACGAGACCCGATTGAGATTCGGGTTGTCCTTTTCGGGCATTAATCTATCCGTTGACGGCCGAAAGCGGTCAAAGCCGTAGAAATCACCGTGGCCTTAGCTTTGACAGGTTATGGCTCCCGTAACTCTAAACGAGCCAGAAGTTATGGCTGTCCGAATAATCGATATATACAGGGTGCAACATCCGCGGTGCAAGGTGCAACATCCGTCCGAAATGGCGAAACAGTGCCGTACGACTTTTATAAACGCGTGCATGGATTTGAAACGGAACAGTACCATGGTGCACCACTCTCCAGCGATGGTAAATCGAAGGCGAGGCACCGTAATCCCGTTTACCGTAAAAATCCGGTGTCGAAAAAACGAAGGGTAAAAAACTTACGAGACCCGATTGAGATTCGGGTTGTCCTTTTCGGGCATTAATCTATCCGTTGACGGCCGAAAGCTGTCAAAACCGTAGAAATCACCTTGGCCTTCGTTTTGACAGGTTATGGCTCCCGTAACTCTAAACGAGCCAGAAGTTATGGCTGTCCGAATAATCGATATATACAGGGTGCAACATCCACGGTGCAAGCTGCAACATCCGTCCGAAATGGCGAAACAGTGTCGTACGACTTTTAGAAATGTGTGCATGGATTTGAAACGGAACAGTACCATGGTGCACCACTCTCCAGCGATGGTAAATCGAAGACGGGGCACGGTAATCCCGTTTTACCGTAAAAATCCGGTGTCGAAAAAACGAAGGGTAAAAAACTTACGAACCCCGATTGAGATTCGGGTTGCACTTTTCGGGCATTAATCTATCCGTTGACGGCTGAAAGCCGTCAAAGCTGTAGAACTCACCGTGGCCTTCGTTTTGACAGGTTATGGCTCCCGTTACTCTAAACGAGCCAGAAGTTATGACCGTCCGAATAATCGATATCTACAGGGTGCAACATCCGCGGTGCATGGTGCCACATCCGTCCGAAATAGCGAAACAGTGCCGTACGACTTTTAGAAATGCGTGCATGGAATTGAAACGGAACAGTACCATGGTGCACCACTCTCCATCGATGGTAAATCGAAGACAAGGCACAGTAAACTCGTTTTACCGTAAAAATCCGGTGCCGAAAAAACGAAGGGTAAAAAACCTACGAGACCCGATTGAGATTCGGGTTGTCCTTTTTGGGCATTAATCTATCCGTTGACAGCTGAAAGCCATCAGAGCCGTAGAACTCACCGTGGCCTTCGTTTAGACAGGTTATGGCTCCCGTAACTCTAAACGAGCCAGAAGTTATGGCCGTCCAAATAATCGATATCTACAGGGTGCAACATCCGCGGTGCAAGGTGCAACATCCGTCCGAAATGGCGAAACAGTGTCGTACGACTTTTAGAAATGTGTGCATGGATTTGAAACGGAACGTTACCATGGTGCACCACTCTCCAGCGATGGTAAATCGAAGACGAGCGACGGTAATCCCGTTTTACCATAAAAATCCGCTGTCGAAAAAACGAAAGGTAAAAAACTTACGAACCCAGATTGAGATTCGGGTTGTCCTTTTCGGGCATTAATCTATCCGTTGACGGTTGAAAGCTTTCAAACCTGTAGAACTCACCGTGGCCTTCGTTTTGACAGGTTATGGCTCCTGTAACTCTAAACGAGCCAGAAGTTATAACCGTCCGAATAATCGATATCTACAGGGTGCAACATCCGCGGTGCAAGGTGCAACATCCGTCCGAAATGGCGAAACAGTGCCGTACGACTTTTAGAAATGCGTGCATGGATTTCAAACAGAACAGTGCCATGGTGCACCACTCTCCAGCGATGGTAAATCGAAGGCGAGGCACGGTAATCCCGTTTGACCATAAAAATCCGGTGTCGAAAAAACGAAGGGTAAAAAACTTACGAGACTCGATTGAGATTCGGGTTGTCCTTTTCGGGCATTAATCTATCCATTGATGGCTGAAAGCTTTCAAAGCTGTAGAACTCACCGTGAACTTCGTTTTGACAGGTTATGGCTCCCGTAACTCTAAACGAGCCAGAAGTTATGGCTGTCCGAATAATCGATATATACAGGGTGCAACATCCGCGGTGCAAGGTGCAACATCTGTCCGAAATTGCGAAACAATGTCGTACGACTTTTACAAATGTGTGCATGGATTAGAAACGGAACAGTACCATGGTGCACCACTCTCCAGCGATGGTAAATCGAAGATGACCCACGGTAATCCCGTTTTACCGTACAAATCCGGTGTCGAAAAAACGAAGGGTAAAAAATTTACGAACCCCGATTGAGATTCGTGTTGTCCTTTTCGGGCATTATTCTATCCGTTGACGGCTGAAAGCTGACAAAGTCGTAGAACTCACCGTGGCCTTCGTTTTGACATTTTATGGCTCCCGTAACTCTAAACGAGCCAAAAGTTATGGCCGTCTGAATAATCGATATCTACAGGGTGCAACATCCGCGGTGCAAGGCGCAACATCCGTCCGAAATGGCGAAACAGTGCCGTACGACTTTTTGAAATGCGTGCATGGATTTGAAATGGAACAGTACCATGGTGCACCACTCTCCAGCGATGGGAAGTCGAAGACGGGCCACGGTAATCCTGTTTTACCGTAAAAATCCACGTGTCGAAAAAACGAAGGGTAAAAAACTTACGAGACCCGATTGAGATTCGGGTTGTCCTTTTTGGGCACTAATCTATCCGTTGACGGCTGATAGCTATCAAAGCCGTAGAACTCATCGAGGCCTCCGTTTTGACAGGTTATGGCTCCCGTAACTCTAAACGAGCCAGAAGTTATGTCCGTTCGAATAATCGATATCTACAGGGTGCAACATCCACGGTGCAAGGTGCAACATCCGTCCGAAATAGCGAAACAGTGCCGTACGACTTTTAGAAATGCGTGCATGGATTTGAAACAGAACAGTACCATGGTGCACCACTCTCCAGTGATGGTAAATCGAAGGCCAGCCACCGTAATCCCGTTTTACCGTAAAAATCCACGTGTCGAAAAAACGAAGGGTAAAAAACTTACGAGTTCCGATTGAGATTCGGGTTGTCCTTTTTGGGCATCAATCTATCCATTGACGGCTGAAAGATGTCAAAGCCGTAGAACTCATCATGGCCTTCGTTTAGACAGGTTATGGCTCCCGTACCTCTAAACGAGCCAGAAGTTATGGCCGTCCGAATAATCGATATCTACAGGTGCGACATCCGCGGTGCAAGGTGCAACATCCGTCTGAAATGGCGAAACAGTGTCGTACGACTTTTATAAATGCGTGCGTGGATTTGAAACGGAATAGTACCATGGTGCACCACTCTCCAGTGATGGTAAATCGAAGGCGAGGCACCGTAATCCCGTTTACCGTAAAAATCCGGTGTCGAAAAAACGAAGGGTAAAAAACTTACGAGAACCGATTGAGATTCGGGTTGTCCTTTTCGTGCATTAATCTACCCGTTGATGGCTAAAAGATGTCAAAGCCGTAGAAATCACCGTGGCCTTCGTTTTGACAAGTTATGGCTCCCGTAACTCTAAACGAGCCCGAAGTTATGGCTGTCCGAATAATCGATATATACAGGGTGCAACATCCACGGTGCAAGGTGCAACATCCGTCCGAAATGGCGAAACAGTGCCGTACGACTTTTAGAAATGCGTGCATGGATTTGAAACGGAACAATACCATGGTGCATCACTCTCCAGCGATGGTAAATCGAAGACGACCACGGTAATCCCGTTTTACCGAAAAAATCCGGTGTCGAAAAAAAGAAGGGTAAAAAACTTACGAACCACAATTGAGATTCGAGTTGTCCTTTTCGGGCATTAATCTATCCATTGACGGCTGAAAGCTGTCAAAGCTGTAGAACTCACCGTGGCCTTCGTTTTGACAGGTTATGGCTCCCTTAAATCTAAACAAGCCAGAGGTTATGGCTGTCCGAATAATCGACATATAAAAGGTGCAACATCCACGGTGCATTGTGCAACATCCGTCCGAAATGGCGAAACAGTGCCGTACGACTTTTAGAAATGCGTGCATAGATTTGAAACGGAACAGTACCATGGTGCACCACTTTCCAGCAATGGTAAATCGAAGACGAGCCACGGTAATCCCATTTTACCATAAAAATCCGGTGTCGAAAAAACGAAGGGTAAAAAACTTACGAACCCCGATTGAGATTCGGGTTGTCCTTTTCGGGCATTAATCTATCCGTTGACGGCTGAAAGCTGTCAAAGCTGTAGAACTCACCGTGGCCTTCGTTTTGACAGGTTATGGCTCCCGTAACTCTAAACGAGCCAGAATTTATGACCGTCCCAATAATCGATATCTACAGGGTGCAACATCCGCGGTGCAAGGTGCAACATCCGTCCGAAATGGCGAAACAGTGCCGTACGACTTTTAGAAAGCGTGCATGGATTTGAAACGGAACAGTACCATGGTGCACCACTCTCCAGCGATGGTAAATCGAAGACGAGGCACGGTAAACCCGTTTTACCATAAAAATACGGTGCCGAAAAAACGAAGGGTAAAAAACTTACGAGGCCCGATTGAGATTCGGGTTGTCCTTTTTGGGCATTAATCTATCCGTTGACGGCTGAAAGCCGTCAGAGCCGTAGAACTCACCGTGGCCTTCGTTTAGACAGGTTATGGCTCCCGTAACTCTAAACGAGCCAGAAGTTATGGCCGTCCAAATAATCGATATCTACAGGGTGCAACATCCGCGGTGCAAGGTGCAACATCCGTCCGAAATGGCGAAACAGTGTCGTACGACTTTTAGAAATGTGTGCATGGATTTGAAACGGAACGTTACCATGGTGCACCACTCTCCAGCGATGGTAAATCGAAGACGAGCGACGGTAATCCCGTTTTACCGTAAAAATCCGGTGTCGAAAAAACGAAAGGTTAAAAACTTACGAACCCAGATTGAGATTCGGGTTGTCCTTTTCGGGCATTAATCTATCCGTTGACGGTTGAAAGGTGTCAAACCTGTAGAACTCACCGTGGCCTTCGTTTTGACAGGTTATGGCTCCTGTAACTCTAAACGAGCCAGAAGTTATAACCGTCCGAATAATCGATATCTACAGGGTGCAACATCCGCGGTGCAAGGTGCAACATCCGTCCGAAATGGCGAAACAGTGTCGTACGACTTTTAGAAATGCGTGCATGGATTTCAAACAGAACAGTGCCATGGTGCACCACTCTCCAGCGATGGTAAATCGAAGGCGAGGCACGGTAATCCCGTTTGACCATAAAAATCCGGTGTCGAAAAAACGAAGGGTAAAAAACTTACGAGACTCGATTGAGATTCGGGTTGTTCTTTTCGGGCATTAATCTATCCATTGATGGCTGAAAGCTTTCAAAGCTGTAGAACTCACCGTGAACTTCGTTTTGACAGGTTATGGCTCCCGTAACTCTAAACGAGCCAGAAGTTATGGTTGTCCGAATAATCGATATATACAGGGTGCAACATCCGCGGTGCAAGGTGCAACATCTGTCCGAAATTGCGAAACAATGTCGTACGACTTTTACAAATGCGTGCATGGATTAGAAACGGAACAGTACCATGGTGCACCACTCTCCAGCGATGGTAAATCGAAGATGACCCACGGTAATCCCGTTTTACCGTACAAATCCGGTGTCGAAAAAACGAAGGGTAAAAAATTTACGAACCCCGATTGAGATTCGTGTTGTCCTTTTCGGGCATTATTCTATCCGTTGACGGCTGAAAGCTGACAAAGTCGTAGAACTCACCGTGGCCTTCGTTTTGACAGTTTATGGCTCCCATAACTCTAAACGAGCCAAAAGTTATGGCCGTCCGAATAATCGATATCTACAGGGTGCAACATCCGCGGTGCAAGGCGCAACATCCGTCCGAAATGGCGAAACAGTGCCGTACGACTTTTTGAAATGCGTGCATGGATTTGAAATGGAACAGTACCATGGTGCACCACTCTCCAGCGATGGGAAGTCGAAGACGGGCCACGGTAATCCTGTTTTACCGTAAAAATCCACGTGTCGAAAAAACGAAGGGTAAAAAACTTACGAGACCCGATTGAGATTCGGGTTGTCCTTTTTGGGCACTAATCTATCCGTTGGCGGCTGATAGCTATCAAAGCCGTAGAACTCATCGAGGCCTTCGTTTTGACAGGTTATGGCTCCCGTAACTCTAAACGAGCCAGAAGTTATGTCCGTTCGAATAATCGATATCTACAGGGTGCAACATCCACGGTGCAAGGTGCAACATCCGTCCGAAATAGCGAAACAGTGCCGTACGACTTTTAGAAATGCGTGCATGGATTTGAAACAGAACAGTACCATGGTGCACCACTCTCCAGTGATGGTAAATCGAAGGCCAGCCACCGTAATCCCGTTTTACCGTAAAAATCCACGTGTCGAAAAAACGAAGGGTAAAAAACTTACGAGTTCCGATTGAGATTCGGGTTGTCCTTTTTGGGCATCAAACTATCCATTGACGGCTGAAAGATGTCAAACCCGTAGAACTCATCATGGCCTTCGTTTAGACAGGTTATGGCTCCCGTACCTCTAAACGAGCCAGAATTTATGGCCGTCCGAATAATCGATATCTACGGGTGCGACATCCGCGGTGCAAGGTGCAACATCCGTCTGAAATGGCGAAACAGTGTCGTACGACTTTTATAAATGCGTGCGTGGATTTGAAACGGAATAGTACCATGGTGCACCACTCTCCAGTGATGGTAAATCGAAGGCGAGGCACCGTAATCCCGTTTACCGTAAAAATCCGGTGTCGAAAAAACGAAGGGTAAAAAACTTACGAGAACCGATTGAGATTCGGGTTGTCCTTTTCGTGCATTAATCTATCCGTTGATGGCTAAAAGATGTCAAAGCCGTAGAAATCACCGTGGCCTTCGTTTTGACAAGTTATGGCTCCCGTAACTCTAAACGAGCCCGAAGTTATGGCTGTCCGAATAATCGATATATACAGGGTGCAACATCCACGGTGCAAGGTGCAACATCCGTCCGAAATGGCGAAACAGTGCCGTACGACTTTTAGAAATGTGTGCATGGATTTGAAACGGAACAATACCATGGTGCATCACTCTCCAGCGATGGTAAATCGAAGACGACCACGGTAATCCCGTTTTACCGAAAAAATCCGGTGTCGAAAAAACGAAGGGTAAAAAACTTACGAACCCCAATTGAGATTCGAGTTGTCCTTTTCGGGCATTAATCTATCCATTGACGGCTGAAAGCTGTCAAAGCTGTAGAACTCACCGTGGCCTTCGTTTTGACAGGTTATGGCTCCCTTAAATCTAAACGAGCCAGAGGTTATGGCTGTCCGAATAATCGATATATAAAAGGTGCAACATCCACGGTGCAATGTGCAACATCCGTCCGAAATGGCGAAACAGTGCCGTACGACTTTTAGAAATGCGTGCATAGATTTGAAACGGAACAGTACCATGGTGCACCACTCTCCAGGAATGGTAAATCGAAGACGAGCCACGGTAATCCCATTTTACCATAAAAATCCGGTGTCGAAAAAACGAAGGGTAAAAAACTTACGAACCCCGATTGAGATTTGGGTTGTCCTTTTCGGGCATTAATCTATCCGTTGACGGCTGAAAGCTGTCAAAGCTGTAGAACTCACCGTGGCCTTCGTTTTGACAGGTTATGGCTCCCGTAACTCTAAACGAGCCAGAATTTATGACCGTCCCAATAATCGATATCTACAGGGTGCAACATCCGCGGTGCAAGGTGCAACATCCGTCCGAAATGGCGAAACAGTGCCGTACGACTTTTAGAAATGCGTGCATGGATTTGAAACGGAACAGTACCATGGTGCACCACTCTCCAGCGATGGTAAATCGAAGACGAGGCACGGTAAACCCGTTTTACCATAAAAATACGGTGCCGAAAAAACGAAGGGTAAAAAACTTACGAGACCCGATTGAGATTCGGGTTGTCCTTTTTGGGCATTAATCTATCCATTGACGGCTGATAGCTGTCAAAGCTGTAGAACTCACCGTGGCCTTCGTTTAGACAGGTTATGGCTCCCATAACTCTAAATGAGCCAGAAGTTATGGCCGTCCGAATAATCGATATCTAAAGGGTGCAACATCCGCGGTGCAAGGTGCAACATCCGTCCGAAATGGCGAAACAGTGTCGTACGACTTTTAGAAATGCGTGCATGGATTTGAAACGGAACATTACCATGGTACACCAATCTCCAGCGATGGTAAATCGAAGACGAGCCACGGTAATCCCGTTTTACCGTAAAAATACGGTGTCGAAAAAACAAAGGGTAAAAAACTTACGAACCCAGATTGAGATTCGGTTTGTCCTTTTTGAGCATTAATCTATCCGTTGACGGTTGAAATCTGTCAAAGCTGTAGAACTCACCGTGGCCTTCGTTTTGAAAGGTTATGGCTCCCGTAACTCTAAACGAGCCAGAAGTTATGGCCATCCGAATAATCGATATCTAAAGGGTGCAACATCCGCGGTGCAAGGTGCAACATCCGTCCGAAATGGCGAAACAGTGTCGTACGACTTTTAGAAATGCGTGCATGGATTTGAAACGGAACATTACCATGGTACACCAATCTCCAGCGATGGTAAATCGAAGACGAGCCACGGTAATCCCGTTTTACCGTAAAAATCCGGTGTCGAAAAAACGAAGGGTAAAAAACTTACGAACCCAGATTGAGATTCGGTTTGTCCTTTTCGGGCATTAATCTATCCGTTGACGGTTGAAATCTGTCAAAGCTGTAGAACTCACGGTGGCCTTCGTTTTGACAGGTTATGGCTCCCGTAACTCTAAACGAGCCAGAAGTTATGACCGTCCGAATAATCGATATCTACAGGGTGCAACATCCGCGGTGCAAGGTGCAACATCCGTCCGAAATGGCGAAACAGTGTCGTACGACTTTTAGAAATGCGTGCATGGATTTCAAACGGAACAGTGCCATGGTGCACCACTCTCCAGCGATGGTAAATCGAAGGCGAGGCACGGTAATCCCGTTTTACCGTAAAAATCCGGTGTCGAAAAAACGAAGGGTAAAAAACTTACGAGACTCGATTGAGATTCCGGTTGTCCTTTTCCGTCATTAATCTATCCGTTGACGGCTGAAAACTGTCAAAGCTGTAGAACTCACCGTTGTCTTCGTTTTGACAGGTTATGGCTCCCGTGACTCTAAACGAGCCAAAAGTTATGGCTGTCCGAATAATCGATATATACGGGGTGCAACATCCGCGGTGCAAGGCGTAACATCTGTCCGAAGTGGCGAAACAGTATCGTACGACTTTTACAAATGCGTGCATGGATTTGAAACGGAACAGTACCGTGGTGCACCACTCTCCAGCGATGGTAAATCGAAGGCGAGCCACGATAATCCCGTTTTACCGTACAAATCCGGTGTCGAAAAAACGAAGGGTAAAAAATTTGCGAACCCCGATTGAGATTCGGGTTGTCCTTTTCGGGCATTAATCTATCCGTTGATGGCCGAAAGCTGTCAAAGCTGTAGAACGCACCGTGGCCTTCGTTTTGACAGGTTATGGCTCCCGTAACTCTAAACGAGCCTGAAGTTATGGCCGTCCGAATAATCGATATCTACAGGGTGCAACATCCGCGGTGCAAGGTGCAACATCCGTCCGAAATTTCGAAACAATGTCGTACGACTTTTAGAAATGCGTGCATGGATTTGAAACGGAACAGCACCATGGTGCACCACTCTCCAGCGATGGGAAGTCGAAGACGGGCCACGGTAATCCTGTTTTACCATAAAAATCCACGTGTCGAAAAAACGAAGGGTAAAAAACTTACGAGACCCGATTGAGATTCGGGTTGTCCTTTTTGGGCATTAATCTATCCGTTGACGGCTGAAAGGTGTCAAAGCCGTAGAACTCATCGAGGCCTTCGTTTTGACAGGTTATGGCTCCTGTAACTCTAAACGAGCCAGAAGTTATGTCCGTCCGAGTAATCGATATCTACAGGGTGCAACGTCCACGGTGCAAGGTGCAACATCCGTCCGAAATAGCGAAACAGTGTCGTACGACTTTTAGAAATGCGTGCATGGATTTGAAATGGAACAGTACCAAGGTGCACCACTCTCCAGCGATGGTCAATCGAAGGCCAGCCACCGTAATCCCGTTTTACCGTAAAAATCCACTTGTCGAAAAAACGAAGGGTAAAAAACTTACGAGTCCCGATTGAGATTCGGGTTGTCCTTTTTGGGCATTAGTCTATCCGTTGACGGCTGAAAGCTGTCAAAGCCGTTGAACTCATCGTGGCCTTCGTTTTGACAAGTTATGGCTCCCGTAACTCTTAACGAGCCAGAAGTTATGGCCGTCCGAATAATCGATATCTACAGGGTGCAACATCCGCGGTGCAAGGTGCAACATCCGTCTGAAAGGGCGAAACAGTGCCGTACGACTTTTAGAAATACATGCATGGATTTGAAACGGAACAGTACCATGGTGCAACACTCTCCAGCGATGGTAAATCGAAGGTGAGGCACGGTAATTCCGTTTTACCGTTAAAAAAACGGTGTCGAAAAAACGAAGGGTAAAAAACTTACGAGACCCGATTGAGATTCGGGTTGTCCTTTTTAGGCATTAATCTATCCGTTGACGGCTGAAAGCTGTCAAAGTCGTAGAACTCATCGTGGCCATCGTTTTGACAGGTTATGGCTCCTGTAACTCTAAACGAGCCAGAAGTTATGGCCGTCCGAATAATCGTTATCTACAGGGTGCAACATCCGCGGTGCAAGGTGCAACATCCGTCCGAAATGGCGAAACAGTGTCATACGACTTTTAGAAATGCGTGCATGGATTTGAAACGGAACAGTACCATGGGGCACCACTCTCCAGTGATGGTAAATCGAAGACGAGGCACGGTAATCCCGTTTTACCGTAAAAATCCGGTGTCGAAAAAACGAAGGGTAAAAAACTTACGAGACCCGATTGAGATTCGGGTTGTCCTTTTTGGGCATTAATCTATCCGTTGACGGCTGAAAGCGGTCAAAGCCATAGAACTCATCGTATACTTCGTTTTGACAGCTTATGGCTCCCGTAACTCTAAATGAGCCAGAAGTTATAGCCGTCCGAATAATCGATATCTACAGGGTGAAAAATCCGCGGTGCAAGGTGCAACATCCGTCCGAAATGGCGAAACAGTGTCGTACGACTTTTAGAAATGCGTGCATGGATTTGAAACGGAACATTACCATGGTACACCAATCTCCAGCGATGGTAAATCGAAGACGAGCCACGGTAATCCCGTTTTACCGTAAAAATCCGGTGTCGAAAAAACGAAGGGTAAAAAACTTACGAACCCAGATTGAGATTCGGTTTGTCCTTTTCGGGCATTAATCTATCCGTTGACGGTTGAAATCTGTCAAAGCTGTAGAACTCACGGTGGCCTTCGTTTTGACAGGTTATGGCTCCCGTAACTCTAAACGAGCCAGAAGTTATGACCGTCCGAATAATCGATATCTACAGGGTGCAACATCCGCGGTGCAAGGTGCAACATCCGTCCGAAATGGCGAAACAGTGTCGTACGACTTTTAGAAATGCGTGCATGGATTTCAAACGGAACAGTGCCATGGTGCACCACTCTCCAGTGATGGTAAATCGAAGGTGAGGCACGGTAATCCCGTTTTACCGTAAAAATCCGGTGTCGAAAAAACGAAGGGTAAAAAACTTACGAGACTCGATCGAGATTCGGGTTGTCCTTTTCGGGCATTAATCTATCCGTTGACGGCTGAAAGCTGTCAAAGCTGTAGAACTCACCGTGGCCTTCGTTCTGACAGGTTACGGCTTCCGTAACTCTAAACGAGCCAGAAGTTTTGGCTATCCGAATAATCGATATATACAGGGTGCAACATCCGCGGTGCAAGGTGCAACATCTGTCCGAAATGGCGAAACAGTGTCGTACGACTTTTACAAATGCGTGCATGGATTTGAAACGGAACAGTACCATGGTTCACCACTCTCCAGCGATGGTAAATCGTGGACGAGCCACGGTAATCCCGTTTTCCCTTACAAATCCGGTGTCGAAAAAACGAAGGGTAAAAAATTTACGAACCCCGATTGAGATTCGGGTTGTCCTTTTCGGGCATTAATCTATCCGTTGATCGCTGAAAGCTGTCAAAGCTGTAGAACTCACCGTGGCCTTCGTTTTGACATGTTATGGCTCCCGTAACTCTAAACGAGCCAGAAGTTATGAACGTCCGAATAATCGATATCTACAGGGTGCAACATCCGCGGTGCAAGGTGCAACATCCGTCCAAAATGGCGAAACAGTGTCGTACGACTGTTAGAAATGCGTGCATGGATTTGAAACGGAACATTACCATGGTGCGCCACTCTCCAGCGATGGTAAATCGAAGACGAGCCACGGTAATCCCGTTTCACTGCAAAAATCCGGTGTCGAAAACACGAAGGGTAAAAAACTTACGAACCCAGATTGAGATTCGGGTTGTCCTTTTCGGGCATTAATCTATCTGTTGACGGCTGAAAGCGGTCAAAGCCGTAGAACTCACCGTGGCCTTCGTTTTGATAGGTTATGGCTCCCGTAACTCTAAACGAGTCAGAAGTTATGGCCGTCCGAATAATCGATACCTACAGGGTGCAACATCCGCGGTGCAAGGTGCAACATCCGTCCGAAATGGCGAAACAGTGCAGTACGACTTTTAGAAATGCACGCATGGATTTGAAACAGAACAGTACCATGGTGCACCACTCTCCAGCGATGGTAAATCGAAGACGAGCCACGGTAATCCCGTTTTACCGTAAAAATACGGTGTCGAAAAAATGAAGGGTAAAAAACTTACGACACCCGATTGAGATTCGGTTTGTCCTTTTTGGGCATTAATCTATACGTTGACGGCTGAAAGCGGTCAAAGCCGTAGAACTCATCGTGGCCTTCGTTTTGATAGGTTATGGCTCCCGTAACTCTAAACGAGCCAGAAGTTATGGCCGTCCGAATAATCGATATCTACAGGGTGCAACATCCGCGGTGCAAGGTGCAACATCCGTCTGAAATGGCGAAACAGTGCCGTACGACTTTTAGAAATGCGTGCATGGATTTGAAACGGAACAGTACCATGGTGCACCACTCTCCAGCGATAGTAAATCGAAGGCGAGGCACGGTAATCCCATTTTACCGCAAAAATCCGGTGTCGATAAAACGAAGGGTAAAAAACTTACGAGACCCGATTGAGATTCGGGTTGTCCCTTTTGGTCATTAATCTATCCGTTGACGGCTGAAAGCGGACAAAGCTGTAGAACTCATCGTGGACTTCGTTCTGATAGGTTATGGCTCCCATAACTCTAAAGGAGCCAGAAGTTATGGCCGTCCGAATTATCGATATCTATAGGGTGCAACATCCGCGGTGCAAGGTGCAACATCCATCCGAAATGGCGAAACATTGTCGTACGACTTTTAGAAATTCGTGCATGGATTTGAAACGGAACAGTACCATGGTGCACCACTCTCCAGCGATGGTAAATCGAAGACGAGGCACGGTAATCCCGTTTTACCGTAAAAATCCAGTGTCGAAAAAACGAAGAGTAAAAAACTTACGAGACCCGATTGAGATTCAGATTGTCCTTTTTGGGCATTAATCTATCTGTTGACGGCTAAAAGCAGTCAAAGCCATAGAACTCATCGTGGCCTTCGTTTTGACAGGTTATGGCTCCCGTAACTCTAAACGAGCCAGAATTTATGGCCGTCCGAATAATCGATATCTACAGGGTGCAACATCCACGGTGCAAGGTGCAACATCCGTCCGAAATGGCGAAACAGTGTCGTACGACTTTTAGAAATGCGTGCATGTATTTGAAACGGAACAGTACCATGGTGCACCACTCTCCAGCGATGGTAAATCGAAGACGAGGCACGTTAATCCCGTTTTACCGTAAAAATCCGGTGTCGAAAAAACGAAGGGTAAAAAACTTACGAGACCCGATTGAGATTCGGGTTGTCCTTTTTGGGCATTAATCTATCCGTTGACGGCTGAAAGCTGTCAAACCCGTAGAAATCATCGTGGCATTCGTTTTGACAGGTTATGGCTCCCGTAACTCTAGACGATCCCGTTAGACTTGACGTCGTTAGGCCTTTTTAGGGGTAGTAACTATTAGAGTAACAAGGTGAGGATTTGTCACATGAAGAATTCGAATTAGCTATAAAAGAAAAAACATCTAAGTTTGAGAAAGTAATTAGGATGAGAACAAAATAAATAAAAACCATCATAAAAGTTTGCTTTCACTAAGTATTCTAAGACCCAAGTCTGTTTCTCACTTCATATTTTCAAAAACCAGTAAAAATTACAAACCTTCTAATGGAATTCCTACAAAATCATCTAGAAGAAGATTTTCTCACAAAAATACTCTTTGTTCTAAAAAATATGAACTTAAGTCAAAAAGACCAATATACCATTGCAAACATATTTAAAGACAAATATGCAAATGAATTAATAGACTTAACTGATTCCTCACTAAATCTATACCAAGTAACAAATGAAATAGACATATTTCATTATCTTACACGGACAAAAAATAAGAACATAACCTTGAGCCAAAGGTTTCTAAAACAATTTCATAAAGAATGGATGAATATGTTAGTACAACATGAAGAAAGAAACAGATCCACAGAATATGATTTTGATATGGATCTTTACCATGATTGGTAAAAGTCTACTATTAAGACAGAGAAACTACAGAATGTTAAGTAAAAAATTAGAAGACTCTGAAATATTGGATAAAGAAGAGGTAATCAGGTTCCTAATTCCTTGCTTAAACATTCATTTAGCGCACCCTTGGGACAAAATCGTCCAAGTTGCCGCTAAAGTAGTAAAAAACGGAATACGCCGTGGCGCCTACTGTAGCAGCCACTGTAGCAATCACTGTAGCAAAAAACAAAAAATTAAAATATTTCTTCCGACCTCTCTGCCTGTTTGGTATCAGGGCAATTGATCAACATATGAATAAACTAAAACCATTTGAAATAACAGACTATAAGAAATTTGAATACTTAAATTTGGAAATAATAAATTCCCCAAAAAGAATTGTTTCTACAGATAAAGAAAAACATGTATGCCATATAAACAACAATTATAAACATGTGTTGCATTCAGACTCACACCATTTAAATTCAATAACAGATTTGGTTATTGAACTAGGAGACTCTTTACATTGGTATAATGAAAAATTCTATCGATTGGTAGAACTTATTTCAGAAAGCATGGTTTCAAGAAATAAAAAACTTCAAAAAATACAAGATAACCAAAATTATCTAAAGTTAGGATTACAAAAAATAGATAACTTTGATAATACTCTACAAAAACTAACCAGAAAGTTTAAAGCTCTACAACTCAAGAATTTTCCAAACAAACATGACATAATCTCTTTAAAGCAAATGATTGAAGAAAATAAACCTAAAGATATTGAGATACAATCTAAAGACTTAATATTGCAAATCAAAAGCCAAGCTGAAATAAATAAAAGTCACTTTGAATCCCAAATAAACAACATAAAAGGAATGCTACAAGAAATCAAGTACATACAATTAAATTAATATGGGATATGATAATAAACATTATTCTGAAGCTAAAGATTATGTTAATATGTCACTAAAACAAACAGAAGCATTAACAACAGGTTATAATAAAGACATTTTTACAAGTAAAGCAGATAATGTCTTATGCTTAATGGCTAATACCATAATAGCAATGTTAACACAAATACAAGACAGACTAGACTTAATGGATAAACAAATTACAAGTCCAGATAGAAAATTAAATAACTTAGATAAAACCACACAAGAAAAAGATAATGACATTAATCAATTAATAGAAAAAATATCAGGCCTAAGTCTAGGTCCAATAGATCAAGACAAGGGAAGAAAAACAAAAATCAGCTTTTTAACCTTCAAAAAATTAGACACCATATGATGAATAGGAGATCCTTTACAGGTCCATCCAGAACCTTAATGGACAGACCTATAGAAAGTAATAATCTAGCTACAAACACCTGGGTAGACAGCATATTAAGAAGGTCAGTAAATACACAATCCCATCTAGAAGAAATAATAAATATAGATAATGACTTAGAAATATTCTCAAATAACCAACTAAATACTCTAAACCCTAGAGAACTATATAGAACAGGTATATTTACCATAAATACAGGATTGTATAGACATCATAGAGAGGAAATTCTTTCCTTGAGTGATGGAAATCAACAGATTATAAACTTGATGTCTAATGAAGCTATTAAACAATTAAAAACACAAAACTATAAATTAATCCTTCTAGGACTTATTGTTATAGGAATTAGAGGATTAATCAGACAAAAAATAGGGGCCAAATTATTAATAGTACTAATTGATGATAGACACCAAGACTTAGACAAAGCCATATTCGGGACAATAGAAGTAGACATGAACAGTAACATTGGTATTGTTTACATATCACCAAATTTTACAATGACATTACAAGATTTTTACAAACACATAAAAGTAGTCATTCAAACTAAAGGATTTGAAAATTTTAATGGTAAAAATATACTACTTGATATAACATTTTTAGGAAAATGTATGACAAAGTATACTCCCAAAATAAAATTAAAACTTGATGAAGTAATAAAAACACTAACATCCACTGGTATCAGATTTTTAAAACCAATGGAAATACACTCATCTATATTAGCAGGACATGAATGGACTATCCAAAATCCTAATGAAAATAGAGATACACTTAAAGCAAATAATGTAGTAACTTATACAAACCCCAATGGTTCTATAGCCTTAAGATCAAGGATTATGGACCCTCTAATCAAAAAGATATAGATACAGATGATGAATCAAATTCTGAACTCCAAAGGAATTTGTAATGGACAAAATAATATATCCTAAAGAATTAGGAATGGTTCTTGAACCATTTGAACTATACGAATTAGAACAACAACTAAAAACAAACAACCAAATAGACAACAACACCTTTGTCTATATAGATGATGAAAATAATATTAGAATAAAAACAATAACCATGTTAGAAACCTTCTTGGAAGATTCAATCAAACAAAGTACAGAAGAACTTAATAATGAATTAATCAGTGAATATACATATCACATAGAATTAATGGAAGGACAAGGAGAAAGTTCTACAGTAACTTATCCTAAAGAATCCCCTCACAAAATGGATTATCCACTAGGACACCCTCCTAGGATAAATGTCAATCCCTATAATAACGAAAATAAAGATTTAAGAACTATAGGAAAAAGAATACCTACTGAAAAAACATTTTTTGGAAAAAATTCTGCAATACTTAATGTTACAGAATGTCATCCACAACTATTAGACACATATCTAGAACAATGGACAGCTGCAATAGCTAGAGACTATTCAGCCAAACATACAAATATAACAACTGGTGAAGAAATGGTTAGGATAGCAGAAAACTATTTAGGAGATATAGCTAAAGGAATGTGGAAAGCATACAAAAGTAATTTCCCAGATGAAGTAGCATCCCTAGTAGCACAAGGAGGGAATATATACAACTTTGCCTACTTAATACATAGGATAATAACAGGAAGGGAAGTAAATACTGGGCTTACCCTTAGACAACAAGAAGCAATAAGAGACTTAGAACAAATACAATTGTTAGATTGGAAACACATAATAAAATTCTTAAACGAATTCCTGTATTATGCCACAACCTCTGGCAATTATTATTCTAAAGAAATAGGAGATATATTATTTTCTAAATTACCTGGTGATTTAGGAAAGGAAATACATAAATCTTGGAATGAAACATACGCTAATATTCCTAAAACATATGATAACATAGGAATTAGAATAACTCATATTATTTCTGAATTAAAGAAGAAATGTACATATATACAAATCCAAAGAGAATTAAAACAAAAGAATTATGGATTCTGCTCACAAATATATACCCCCCAACAATATGGATCTAAAAACCCTATTGTTAAAAGGCATAAGCCTAAGAAGCAGTATACCAAAAAATATTACCTTAGAAGATCAAATGCAAGAAAACCATACTTAAACAAAGAAAAACATGTTAGGAAATACAATCCAAAAAAAACATATGCAAGTACTATTACATGTTTCGCATGTAATGAAAAAGGACATTTATCTTCAACATGTCCTAAAAAACATAACTTATATACTAGAGAATCAAACCTAGTTGACTCAGTCAAAGAAGATTTACTTGAAGTAGCCTCAGATGTATCTGAAACTTCTACAATATACTCTATAGTGTCAATAGAAGGATTAGAAGAACAAGAAAATACTTCTAATTCAAACTACTCTTTAATAGAAGAACTAACAAATGAACAAACAAAACTGACTGAATTCCCATTTGAACAATTCCTAAATTTAATGAATTATGAAGAATGTATACATGATTTTAAATATAAAATGGGAACTGATACTACAAAATGCTACTTTTGCCCGTGGTATCCAGCCTTTGACAAAAGATTTAAATGCATAAAATGTACCACAGAAATATGTTATAAATGCGCCAAAACACATTTTAACTTAGAAACTCCTAATCAAAACAAATTACAATATATTGATAAAAACAAAATTAATGGAGATAGAATAAAAACCTTAGAAGACAGAATGAACAATTTTGAAATAGAAATAGATGAACTAAGAAAGATATTAGAAGAAACAAACAAATATAGTAAAGGGAAAATATTATACCAGAAAATAATCTCACTAATACAGATGAATTAATACAAATCCCTTTAATATGCAATCCTGAATGTTTAAGAGAACTTAGGACATTAACCTTAATAAACATCAAAGGATTAGAAATTCAGTTACTAGCATTTATAGATACAGGAGCAACAAGTTCAACAATAAACTCTGAACTAATACCCCAATACTTGATTACAAAAGCTAATAAACCAAAATAAAGTACCCAATTTGATGGACGACCAATATTATAACAGATATAATCTCTAACGTACAACTACGATTTCATACTACTTGCAACAATTGGTCACCACATTACCACCTAAAACAATTATGGGTTACTAAATTAAATCTAGGAAATATAAATCTAATACTCGGATTAGACTTTCTCTTAAGCGACAATGGAAGTTTTTCCTTTAATAAAGATTATTTACAAATAGCCAAAAAGACAACACTAACACCCCTCATATCAGAGTTTCTACCTGAGAAGCGTGGTGGAGATAGTACAAATAATACAACCCAAAAACAGCAAAAAGAATGTACTTGTGACATTGCAGGCCAGTGCCAACAAAATGAAATAGAAACTAATGAACTAACAATAGAACAATTATATTGCTATGAAGACATGCAAGATATAGAAATAGATTTAATCCTACCAAACAAAATAAGCAATATCCTTTTAACAACTGATGACATAAACCAAATTATAAGCAGACTTGAAAAAATAGAAATAATAGGAGAAAAACCACTAAAGTACTGGGAAAAAGATTCTATTTACTGCAAACTAGACATAATTAACCCAGACATTACTATTAAAACCAGATCACCCAAATATGATAATTGGATGATTGATGAATTTAAAATGCACATAGATATTTTAAACAAACTAGGAATTATACGAAAGTCAGATTCCAGACATAGAACCTCAGCTTTTATAGTACAAAAAGAATCTGAAAGAAAAAGAGGACAAAGCAGGATGGTCATGGACTATACCAGACTTAATGATAATACAAATGAAGATGGATATTGTATTCCTGACAAAGACGTGTTAATTAAAAAAATACAAAATAATTATTGGTATTCTAAATTTGATTTAAAATCTGGATTTTGGCAAGTCAAAATGCACCCAGATTCTATACCATGGACAGCTTTCACCTGTTCAGAAGGACATTATAAATGGCTGGTAATGCCATTTGGACTAAAAAATGCGCCGCAAATATTCCAACGAAAAATGGATGATATATTTAAACACTGTAGTAAATTTACATGTGTATATATAGATGATATATTAGTTTTTTCAAAAACAAAAAAGGAACATATAGCACACCTGTACACAATATTTAAGCTCTTTGAAGCACATGGGCTAATTATCTCTAAAAAGAAAATAGAATTATTCAAAAATTCCATAGACTTCCTAGGAGTAAAAATAGGAAAAGGACAAATAGAACTCCAGCCCCATATATCCAGAAAAATATTAGAATTTCCAGACAAAATAGAGAATTTAAAACAATTACAATCATTCCTTGGACTTATAAATTATGCAAGACCTTTTATAAAAAATTTATCCAAATATACTGGACCTTTGTATAACAAAGCAAGTCCCAAAGGAAAAAGGGAATTTAACAGTGAAGACATAAAACAAGTCCAAAAAATTAAAGAAATAGCAAGAAACCTAAAACCTCTAATGTTACCATTGGCTGCAGACTATTTAATTATGGAGACAGATGGTTCCTCTTTAGGATGGGGAGGAATACTATTAAGCAAAAAGAACAAAAACGATCCTAAATCCACTGAAAAAATATGTAGATATACTTCGGGAACATATAAAGAAATAGGCTACATGACTTCTTTAGATTATGAAATTTTAGCCATAATATATGTCTTAGAATCATTTAGACTTTTTATAATCTCACAAAAGGAAATAACAATAAGGACAGACTGTGAATCTATAGTAAGATATGTAAATAATAAGAAAGAAAAAAGTATAATAAACAATAGATTGTTAAAATTTAAAAACTCAATTTTAAATTGTGGTACTAAAATCATATGGGAACACATTAAAGGAGATACAAATATACTACCAGATAAATTGTCAAGATTATTTATTGATTCTATAAAAGAATGTGATTTTGTCAACAGAGAAGAAGATACAGATATGTCGTTCACAAACCAGTCGACAAATAGCAGGAAATTCCTAAAGACATATGCACAAAATAGATTTGTCGCAAATGCTCGACTCACAGACGAACAACAAATGGTGTTAGATAACATATGGAATTTATCTACAGCACCTCAAGACAACAAACAGAAACTCAGCATTCTATATACCCATGATGAGATTTTTACAAATTCGGAGGCCACAAAAAAATTCACCCACTATTGTCTGTTCAACGGACCTAGTGCGGGCATATATCTCTCTTGGGAGGAGATGGTTCCTAAACTTAAGGAACTCGAAAAAAATCCCAAATACGGAAGACCCTACTACAAAGGTTTTTACTCATATGAGACTGCACGAATTGCTATAGAAAAAATCCTTGGTAAGGATTATATAGTCTCAGACAACATAAAACAAATTCAGGCTATATCCTCTGGAATAAAGATAAAGGAAGAGCCAACAAATGTAACAGAAATAAGCCTAAGGCCCAAAACATCTTTTGCGGCAATTACAAAAGAGGTCCAAAAAGGAAAAATGGTCCAATTAGGCCACATTCCCCAGATTGCTTCTATCCAAACAAATAAACCGGTAATATCCTTTCCGGAAACTTTTAATAGAGAAATCCAATTTCTCCAAGCCACAAAAGAACAAAATGCTGCTACTTACAAAGAAATTTATTCTCTTCTGACAAAAATTTCTACACAAAGAATCCCTGGATTCGAAATAACATGGGAAATATTGAAAAACCAAAATATTCCCTGTACAAAACAATTTAGAGATTGTCAAGAATATACTACAGATTGCAGGTGCACTATAATTGCTTCTATGCCACTTATAAGTCTCAAGCTATCTCAATACAAATATTTGGTGCATAACAAATGTACTTTGCATCCAACAACATTATTAAATTATGGCTTCATAAAAGAGATATTTATTGGAGGATGGAATCACACAGAACTTCTAGAACCTCTTGGTTCTACTACAGAATATTTTACTGAAGTATTGGATACAGATTTACATCTTGATATAACTACTGTTCCTCCACATTTTGGCAACGACATAATAGATCCTGCCAGACATATAATAAAGATAAGGGCACAAAACTTTGACATTGATTGTCCAGAATGGGAAGATCCTATAGAATTCCAAGACAGATCTACCCCCAGAATGAACGAACAACAGCATTACGAAAAATATAGAGCTAATATAATTGGAAAAAACTTAAACTGGGACGGAACTGATAACCAAAGTTTCACTTTATATGCTGAGTCTCCAGTAACAAAGATATACATATCATCATCCATAGAAGAATTTGGCCCGGGATACAGACCTTTTGATATATTTCACCCCAGACCAAATGCAATAAACATATACAGGAAGCTGCAACAAAAGTTACGTGAAGATAAGGAAGAATCAGGCAGCAGTAAAACAAAGGATGAAGAGGACCTAATGACATAACATAATACCAACCTCATAAACCTTTCGGCACAAAGAGACAAAGGCAGAAAAAGAAGATGTGACATAAAGAAGAAAGAAGATGTGATAGCTTGGTAAAAAATATTGTATAATATTGTAAGTGGAGAATCTTTTTCTCCACGTTTTCTTTCCTTTTTCGAGAATGTTGTATTAGCTGCCAGTTCCTACTGACATCTGTATGTTTATATTTTAGTCTTATGCCTATATATATGGCATCAGTATGTGTGGAAGGATATAATATCCTTTGCTGCAAACGTTTGTATTAAGTAAGTAAGCAATAAAATCCTCATGTTTTAATCTTTTCTTTTAATGGCGAATCCTATAAATATGAGCTAAACACTTAAAGACTTGGATCAAAGAAGAACAGTGAAGCGACCAAGGTATGGTTATTATTTACTATCTTCCTGACATGTTTACTGATGATGATGAGATGTTTTGTATTTTAAATCTATTCTTATTCGTAATGAAATCAAATCCAACAGACGTAAGCTCGTTTGAAGTAGTAAAGTACCCATTTAGCCGTTAGACATGACGTATCTACAGGGTGCAACATCCGTCCGAAATGGCTAAACTGTGTCGTACGACTTTTAGAAAAGCATGCATGGATTTGAAATGGAACAGTACCATGGTGCACCACTCTCCAGCGATGCTAAATCGAAGGCGAGGCACGGTAATCCCGTTTTACCGTAAAAATCCGGTGTCGAAAAAACGAAGGGTAAAAAACTTACGAGACCCGATTGAGATTCCGGTTGTCCTTTTTGGGCATTAATCTATCCGTTGACGGCTGAAAGCTGTCAAAGCCGTAGAACTCAACGTGGCCTTCGTTTTGACAGGTTATGGCTCCCGTAACTCTAAACGAGCCAGAAGTTATTGCCGTCCGAATAGTCGATATCTACAGGGTGCAACATCCGCGGTGCAAGGTGCAACATTCGTCCGAAATGGCGAAACAGTGCCGTACGACTTTTAGAAATGCGTGCATGGATTTGAAACGGAATAGTACCATGGTGCACCACTCTCCAGCGATGGTAAATCGAAGACGAGCCACGGTAATCCCGTTTTACCGTAAAAGTCCGGTGTCAAAAAAACGAAGGGTAAAAAACTTACGAACGCCGATTGAGATTCGGGTTGTCCTTTTCGGGCATTAATCTATCCGTTGACAGCCGAAAGCTGTCAAAACTGTAGAACTCACCGTGGCCTTCATTTTGATAGGTTACGGCTCCTGTAACTCTAAACGAACCAGAAGTTATGGCTGTCCGAATAATCGATATATACAGGGTGCAACATCCGCGGTGCAAGGTGCAACATCTGTCCGAAATGGCGAAACAGTGTCGTACGACTTTTAGAAATGCATGCATGGATCTGAAACGGAACAGCACCATGGTGCACCACTCTCCAGCGATGGTAAATCGAAGACGAGCCACGGTAATCCCGTTTTACCGTACAAATACGGTGTCGAAAAAATGAAGGGTAAAAAACTTACGAACCCCGATTGAGATTCGGGTTGTACTTTTCGGGGATTAATCTATCCGTTGACGGCTGAAAGCTGTCAAAGCTGTAGAACTCACTGTGGCCTTCGTTTTGACAGGTTATGGCTCCCGTAACTCTAAACGAGCCAGAAGTTATGACCGTCCGAATAATCGATATCTATAGGGTATAACATCCGCGGTGCAAGGTGCAACATCCGTCCGAAATGGCGAAACAGTGCCGTACGACTTTTAGAAATGCGTGCATGGATTTCAAACGGAACAGTACCATGGTGCACCACTCTCCAGCGATGGTAAATCGAAGACTAGGCATGGTAATCCCGCTTTACCGTAAAAATCCGGTGTCGAAAAAACGAGGGGAAGAAAACTTACGAGACCCGATTGAGATTCGGGTTGTCCTCTTTGGGCATTAATCTTTCCTTTGACGGCTGAAAGCGGTCAAAGCCGTAGAACTCGCCGTGGCCTTCGTTTTGACAGGTTATGGCTCCCGTAACTCTGAACGAGCCAGAAGTTATGGCCGTCCGAATAATCGATATGTACAGGGTGCAACATCCGCGGTGCAAGGTGCAACATCCGTCCGAAATGGCGAAACAGTGTCGTACGACTTTTAGAAATGCATGCATGGATTTGAAACGGAACAGTACCATGGTGCACCACTCTCCAGTGATGGTAAATCGAAGACGAGCCACGGTAATCCCGTTTTACCGTAAAAATACGGTGTCGAAAAAATGAAGGGTAAAAAACTTACGACAACCGATTGAGATTCGGTTTGTCCCTTTTGGGCATTAATCTATCCGTTGGCGGCTGAAAGCTGTCAAAGCCGTAGAACTCATCGTGGCCTTCGTTTTGACAAGTTATGGCTTCCGTAACTCTAAACGAGCCAGAAGTTATGGCCGTCCGAATAATCGATATCTACAGGGTGCAACATCCGCGGTGCAAGGTGCAACATCCGTTTGAAATGGCGAAACAGTGCCGTACGACTTTTACAAATTCGTGCATGGATTTGAAACGGAACAGTACCATGGTGCACCACTCTCCAGCGATGGTAAATCGAAGGCGAGGCAAGGTAATCTCGTTTTACCGTAAAAATCCGGTGTCGAAAAAACGAAGGGTAAAAAACTTACGAGACCCGGTTGAGATTCGAGTTGTCCTTTTTGGGCATTAATCTATCCGCTGATGGCTGAAAGCTGTCAAAACCGTAGAACTCATCGTGCCCTTCGTTTTGATAAGTTTTGGCATCCGTAGCTCTAAACGAGCCAGAAGTTATGGCCGTCCGAATAATCGATATCTACAGGGTGCAACATCCGCGGTGCAAGGTGCAACATCCGTCCAAAATGGCGAAACTGTGCCGTACGACTTTTAGAAAAGCGTGCATGGATTTGAAATGGAACAGTACCATGGTGTACCACTCTCCAGCGATGGTAAATCGAAGGCGAGGCACGTTAATCCCGTTTTACCGTAAAAATCCGGGGTCGAAAAAACGAAGGGTAAAAAACTTATGAGACCCGACTGAGATTCGGTTTGTCCTTTTTGGGCATTAATCTATCCGTTGACGGCTGAAAGTGGTCAAAGCCATAGAACTCATCGTGGTCTTCGTTTTCACTGGTTATGGATCCCGTAACTCTAAACGAGGCAGAAGTTATGGCCGTCCGAATAATCGATATCTACAGGGTGCAACATCCGCGGTGCAAGGTGCAACATTCGTCCGAAATGGCGAAACAGTGTCGTACGACTTTTAGAAATGCTTGCATGGATTTGAAACGGAACAGTACCATGGTGCACCACTCTCCAGTGACGGTAAATCGAAGATGAGCCGCGGTAATCCCGTTTTACCGTAAAAATCCGGTGTCAAAAAAACGAAGGGTAAAAAACTTACGAACACCGATTGAGATTCGGGTTGTCCTTTTCGGGCATTAATTTATTCGTTGACAGCCGAAAGCTGTCAAAGCTGTAGAACTCACCGTGGCCTTCATATTGATAGGTTATGGCTCCCGTAACTCTAAACGAACCAGAAGTTATGGCTGTCCGAATAATCGATATATACAGGGTGCAACATCCGCGGTGCAAGGTGCAACATCTGTCCGAAATGGCGAAACAGTGTCGTACGACTTTTGGAAATGCGTGCATGGATCTGAAACGGAACAGTACCATGGTGCACCAATCTCCAGCGATGGTAAATCGGAGACGAGCCACGGTAATCCCGTTTTACCGTACAAATCCGGTGTCGAAAAAACGAAGGGTAAAAAACTTACGAACCCCGATTGATATTCGGGTTGTCCTTTTCGTGCATTAATCTATCCGTTGACGGCTGAAAGCTATCAAAGTTGTAGAACTCACCGTGGCCTTCATTTTGACAGGTTATGGCTCCCGTAACTCTAAACGAGCCAGAAGTTATGACCGTCTGAATAATCGATATCTACAGGGTGCAACATTCGCGGTGGAAGGTGCAACATCCGTCCGAAATGGCGAAACAGTGCCGTACGACTTTTAGAAATGCGTGCCTGGATTTGAAACGGAACAGTACCCTGGTGCAACACTCTCCAGCGATGGTAAATCGAAGACGAGGCACGGTAATCCCGCTTTACCGTAAAAATCCGGTGTCGAAAAAACGAAGGGTAAAAAACTTACGAGACCCGATTGAGATTCGGGTTGTCCTCTTTGGGCATTAATCTTTCCGTTGACGGCTGAAAGCGGTCAAAACCGTAGAACTCACCGTGGCCTTCGTTTTGACAGGTTATGGCTCCCGTAACTCTAAACGAGCCAGAAGTTATGGCCGTCCGAATAATCGATATGTACAGGGTGCAACATCCGCGGCGCAAGGTGCAACATCCGTCCGAAATGGCGAAACAGTGCCGTATGACTTTTAGAAATGCATGCATGGATTTGAAATGGAACAGTACCATGGTGCACCACTCTCCAGCGATGGTAAATCGAAGACGAGCCACGGTAATCCCGTTTTACCGTAAAAATACGGTGTCGAAAAAAGGAAGGGTAAAAAACTTACGACAACCGATTGAGATTCGTTTTGTCCTTTTTGGGCATTAATCTATCCGTTGGCGGCAGGAAGCTGTCAAAGCCATAGAACTCATCGTGGCCTTCGTTTTGACAAGTTATGGCTCCAGTAACTCTAAACGAGCTAGAATTTATGGCCGTCCGAATAATCGATATCTATAGGGTGCAACATCCGCGGTGCAAGGTGCAACATCCGTCTGAAATGGCGAAACAGTGCCGTACGACTTTTTAAATGCGTGCATGGATTTGAAACGGAACAGTACCATAGTGAACCACTCTCCAGCGATGGTAAATCGAAGGCGAGGCAAGGTAATCCCGTTTTACCGTAAAAATCCGGTGTCAAAAAAACGAAGGGTAAAAAACTTACGAGACCCGATTGAGATTCGGATTGTCCTTTTTGGGCATTAATCTCTCCGTTGACGGCTGAAAGCTGTCAAAGCCGTAGCACTCATCGTGGCCTTCGTTTTGATAGGTTATGGCTCCCGTAACTCTAAACGAGCCAAAAGTTATGGCCGTCCGAATAATCGATATCTAAAGGGCGCAACATCCGCGTTGCGAGGTGTAACATCCGTCCGAAAGGGCGAAACAGTGCCGAACGACTTTTAGAAATGCTTGCATGGATTTGAAACGGAACAGTACCATGATGCACCACTCTCCAGCGATGGTAAATCGAAGATGAGCCACGGTAATCCCGTTTTACCGTAAAAATACGGTGTCGAAAAAACGAAGGGTAAAAAACTTACGAGACCCGATTGAGATTCGGGTTGTCCTTTTCGGGCATTGACCTATCCTTTGACGGCTGAAAGCCATCAAAGGTGTAGAACTCACCGTGGCCTTCGTTTTGACAGGTTATGGCTCCCGTAACTCTAAACGAGCAAGAAGTTATGGCTGTCCGAATAATCGATATATACAGGGTGCAACATCCGCGGTGCAAGGTGCAACATCTGTCCGAAATGGCGAAACAGTGTCGTAGGACTTTTACAAATGCGTGCGTGGATTTGAAACGGAACAGTACCTTGGTGCACCACTCTCCAGCGATGGTAAATCGAAGACGAGCCACGGTAATCCCGTTTTACCGTACAAATCCGGTGTCGAAAAAACGAAGGGTAAAAAATTTACGAACCCCGATTGAGATTCGGGTTGTCCTTTTCGGGCATTAATCTATTCGTTGACGGCTGAAAGCTGCCAAAGCCGTAGAACTCACCGTGGCCTTCGTTTTTGACAGGTTATGGCTCCCGTAACTCTAAACGAGCCAGAAGTTATGGCCGTCCGAATAATCGATATCTACAGGGTGCAACATCCGCGGTGCAAGGTGCAACATCCGTCCGAAATGGCGAAACAGTGCCGTACGACTTTTAGAAATGCGTGCATGGATTTGAAACGGAACAGTACCATGGTGCACCACTCTCCAGCGATGGTAAATCGAAGGCCAGCCACGGTAATCCTGTTTTACCGTAAAAATCCACGTGTCGAAAAAACGAAGGGTAAAAAACTTACGAGACCCGATTGAGATTCGGGTTGTCCTCTTTGGGCATTAATCTATCCGTTGACGGCTGAAAGCTGTCAAAGCCGTAGAACTCACCGTGGCCTTCGTTTTGATCGGTTATGGATCCCGTAACTCTAAACAAGCCAGAAGTTGTGGCCGTCCGAATAATCGATATCTACAGGGTGCAACATCCACGGTGCAAGGTGCAACATCCGTCAGAAATGGCGAAATAGTGCAGTACGACTTTTAGAAATGCACGCATGGATTTGAAATGGAACAGTACCATGGTGCACCACTCTCCAGCGATGGTAAATCGAAGACGAGCCATGGTAATCCCGTTTTACCGTAAAAATACGGTGTCGAAAAAATGAAGGGTAAAAAACTTACGACACCCGATTGAGATTCGGTTTGTCCTTTTTGGGCATTAATCTATACGTTGACGGCTGAAAGCTGTCAAAGCCGTAGAACTCATCGTGGCCTTCGTTTTGACAGGTTATGGCTCCCGTAACTCTAAACAAGCCAGATGTTATGGCCGTCCGAATAATCGATATCTACAGGGTGCAACATCCACAGTGCAAGGTGCAACATCCGTCTGAAATGGTGAAACAGTGTCGTACGACTTTTAGAAATGCGTGCATGGATTTGAAACGTAACAGTATCATGGTGCACCACTCTCCAGATATGGTAAATCGAAGGCGAGGCACGGTAACCCTTTTTACCATAAAAATCCGGTGTCGAAAAAACAAAGGGTAAAAAACTTACGAGACCCATTCAGATTCGGGTTGTCCTTTTTGGGCATTAATCTATCTGTTTACGGCTGAAAGCTGTCAAAGATGTAGAACTCATCGTGGCCTTCGATTTGATAGGTTATGGCTCCCATAACTCAAACCAACCAGAAGTTATGGCCGTCCGAATAATCGATATCTATAGGGTGCAACATCCGCGGTGCAAGGTGCAACATCCGTCCGAAATGGCGAAACATTGTCGTACGACTTTTAGAAATGAGTGCATGGATTGTAAACAGAATAGTACCATGGTGCACCACTCTCCAGCGGTGGTAAATCGAAGACGAGGCATGGTAATCCCTTTTTACCGTAAAAATCCAGTGTCGAAAAAACGAATAGTAAAAAACTTAAGAGACCTGATTGAGATTCGGGTTGTCCTTTTTGGGCATTAATCTATCCGTTGACGGCTGAAAGCTGTCAAAGCCATAGAACTCATCTTGGCCTTCATTTTGACCGGTTATGGCTCCCGCAACTCTAAACGAGCCAGAAGTTATGGCCGTCCGAATAATCGATATCTACATGGTGCAACATCCGCGATGCAAGGTGCAACATCCGTCCGAAATGGTGAAACAGTGGCGTACGACTTTTAGAAATGCGTGCATGGATTTGAAACGGAACAGTACCATGGTGCACCACTCTCCAGCGATGGTAAATCGAAGGTGTGGCACGGTAATCCCGTTTTACCGTAAAAATCCGGTGTTGAAAAAACGAAGGGTAAAAAACTTATGAGACCCGATTGAGATTCGGGTTGTCCTTTTTGGGCATTAATCTATCCGTTGACGAGTGAAAGTGGTCAAAGCCGTAGAACTCATCGTGGCCTTCGTTTTGACAGGTTATGCCTCCCGTAGCTCTAAACGAGCCAGAAGTTATGGCCGTACGAATAATCGATATCTACAGGGTGCAACATCCGCGGTGCAAGGTGCAACATCCGTCCGAAATGGCGAAACAGTGTCGTACGACTTTCAGAAATGTGTGCATGTATTTGAAACGGAACAGTACCAGGGTGCACCACTCTCCAGCGATGGTAAATCGAAGACGAGGCACGGTAATCCCGTTTTACCGTAAAAATCCGGTGTCGAAAAAACGAAGGGTAAAAAACTTTCGAGACCCGATTGAGATTCGGGTTGTCCTTTTTGGGCATTAATCTATCCGTTGACGGCTGAAAGCTGTCAAATCCGTAGAACTCATCGTGGCCTTCGTTTTGACAGGTTATGGCTCCCGTAACTATAAACGAGCCAGAAGTTATGGCCGTCCGAATAATCGATATCTACAGGGTGCAACATTCGCGGTGCAAGGTGCAACATCCGTCCGAAATGGCAAAACTGTGTCGTACGAGTTTTAGAAAAGCGTGCATGGATTTGAAACGGAACAGTACCATGGTGCACTGCTCTCCAGCGATGGTAAATCGAAGGCGAGGCACGGTAATCCCGTTTTACCGTAAAAATCCGGTGTCGAAAAAATGAACGGTAAAAACTTACGAGACCCGATTGAGATTCGGGTTGTCCTTTTTGGGCATTAATCTATTTGTTGACTGCTGAAAGCTGTCAAAGCCGTAGAACTCATCGTGGCCTTCGTTTTCACAGGTTATGGCTCCCGTAACTCTAAACGAGCCAGAAGTTATGGCCGTCCGAATAATCGATATCTACAGGGTGGAACATCCGCGGTGCAAGGTGCAACATTCGTCCGAAATGGCGAAACAGTGCCGTACGACTTTTAGAAATGCGTGCATGGATTTGAAACGGAACAGTACCAAGGTGCACCACTCTCCAGCGATGGTAAATCGAAGACGATCCACGGTAATCCCGTTTTACCATAAAAATCCGGTGTCAAAAAAACGAAGGATAAAAAACTTACGAACCCCGATTGAGATTCGTGTTTTCCTTTTCGGGCATTAATCTACTCACCGTGGCCTTCATTTTGATAGGTTATGGCTCCCGTAACTCTAAACGAACCAGAAGTTATGGTTGTCCGAATAATCGATATATACAGGGTGCAACATCCGCGGTGCAAGGTGCAACATCTGTCCGAAATGGCGAAACAGTGTCGTACGACTTGTAGAAATGCGTGCATGGATCTGAAACGGAACAGTACCATGGTGCACCACTCTCCAGCGATGGTAAATCGAAGACGTGCCACAGTAATCCCGTTTTACCATACAAATCCGATGTCGAAAAAACGAAGGGTAAAAAACTTACGAACCCCGATTGAGATTCGGGTTGTCCTTTTCGGGCATTAATCTATCCGTTGACGGCTGAAAGCTGTCAAAGCTGTAGAACTCACCGTGGTCTTCGTTTTGACAGGTTATGGTTCCCGTAACTCTAAACGAGCCAGAAGTTATGACCGTCCGAATAATCGATATCTATAGGGTGCAACATCCGCGGTGCAAGGTGCAACATCCGTCCAAAATGGCGAAACAGTGCCGTACGACTTTTAGAAATGCGTGCATGGATTTAAAACGGAACAGTACCATGGTGCACCACTCTCCAGCAATGGTAAATCGAAGACAAGGCACGGTAATCCCGCTTTACCGTAAAAATACGGTGTCGAAAAAACGAAGGGTAAAAAACTTACGAGACCCGATTGAGATTCGGGTTGTCCTCTTTGGGTATTTATATTTCCGTTGACGGCTGAAAGCAGTCAAAGCCGTCGAACTCACCGTGGCCTTTGTTTTGAAAGGTTATGTCTCCCGTAACTCTAAACGAGCCATAAGTTATGGCTGTCCGAATAATCGATATGTACAGGGTGCAACATCCGCGGTGCATGGTGCAACATCCGTCCGAAATGGCGAAACAGTGTCGTACGACTTTTAGAAATGCATGCATGGATTTGAAATGGAACAGTACCATGGTGCACCACTCTGCAGCGATGGAAAATCGAAGACGGGCCACGGTAATCCCGTTTTACCGTAAAAATACGGTGTCGAAAAAATGAAGGGTAAAAAACTTACGACAACCGATTGAGATTCGGTTTGTCCTTTTTGGGCATTAATCTATCCGTTGGCGGCTGAAAGCTATCAAATCCGTAGAACTCATCGTGGCCTTCGTTTTGACAGGTTATGGCTCCCGTAACTCTAAACGAGCCAGAAGTTATGGCCATCCGAATAATCGATATCTACAGGGTGCAACATCCGCGGTGCAAGGTGCAACATCCGTCCGAAATGGCGAAACTGTGCCGTACGACTTTTAGGAAAGCGTGCATGGATTTGAAACGGAACAGTACCATGGTGCACCACTCTGCAGCGATGGTAAATCGAAGGCGAGGCACGGTAATCCCGTTTTACCGTAAAAATCCGGTGTCGAAAAAACGAACGGTAAAAACTTACGAGACCCGATTGAGATTCGGGTTGTCCTTTTTGGGCATTAATCTATCTGTTGACTGCTGAAAGCTGTCAAAGCCATAGAACTCACTGTGGCCTTCGTTTTGATAGGTTATGGCACCCGTAACTCTAAACGAGCCAGAAGTTATGGCCGTACGAATAATCGATATCTACAGGGTGCTACATCCGCGGTACAAGGTGCAATATCCGTCCGAAATGGCGAAACTGTGCCGTACGACTTTTAGAAAATCATGCATGGATTTGAAACGGAACAGTACCATGGTGCACCACTCTCCAGCGATGGTAAATCGAAGGCGAGGCACGGTAATCCCATTTTACCGTAAAAATCCGGTGTCGAAAAAACGAAGGGTAAAAAACTTGCGAGATCCAATTGAGATTCGGGTTGTCCTTTTTAGGCATTAATCTATCCGTTGATGGCTGAAAAATGTCAAAGCCGTAGAACTCATCGCGGCCTTCGTTTTGATAGGTTATGGCTCCCGTAATTCTAAACGAGCCAGAAGTTATGGCCGTCCGAATAATCGATATCTACAGGGTGCAACATGCGCGGTGCAAGGTGCAACATCCGTCCGAAATGGCGAAACAATGCCATACGACTTTTAGAAATGTTTGCATGGATTTGAAACGGAATCGTACCATGGTGCACGGTAATCCCGTTTTACCGTAAAAATACGTTGTCGAAAAAACGAAGGGTAAAAAATTACAAGACCCGATTGAGATTCGGGTTGTCCTCTTTGGGCATTAATCTTTCCGTTGACGGCTGAAAGCGGTCAAAGCCGTAGAACTCATCGTGGCCTTCGTTTTGACAAGTTATGGCTCCCGTAACTCTAAACGAGCCAGAAGTTATGGCCGTCCGAATAATCGATATCTACAGGGTGCAACATCCGCGGTGCATGGTGCAACATACGTCCGAAATGGCGAAACAGTGGCGTATGACTTTTAGAAATGCGTGAATGGATTTGAAATGGAACAGTACCAAGGTGCACCACTCTCCAGCGATGGTAAATCGAAGGCGTGGCACGGTAATCCCATTTTACCATAAAAATTCGGTGTCGAAAAAATGAAGGGTAAAAAACTTACGAGAAGCGATTGAGATTCGGTTGTCCTTTTTGGGCATTAATCTATCCGTTGATGGCTGAAAGCGGTCAAAGCCGTAGAACTCATCGTGGCCTTCGTTTTGACAGGTTATGGCTCCCGTAACTCTAAACGAGCCAGAAGTTATGACCGTCCGAATAATTGATATCTACAGGGTGCAACATCCGCGGTGCAAGGTGGAACATCTGTCCAAAATGGTGAAACTGTGCCGTGCGACTTTTAGAAAAGCGTGCTGTTGGGCGCATTTCTAACAATGCCAAACCATACCATCTCCAACCATTGCCGTTCCAACCTACTTCCATCCAATATCGGATCTTACTACTACCGAGCCAGCTACCTCCTTCCCCTGCCGAACCAAGAAGCAAGACAGACCATCATCGAACCATGCCATCTCCACACATTGCCGGTCCAAGACATTTCCCATCCACTACCGGTCCATCGCCACCGAACCAGAATCCCCTCTCCTCCATCACCGAACCAAGCTCCACCGGACCAACCTCTCCTCCATCACCGAACCAAGCTCCACCGGACCAAACCTCACCAACCTCCACCGGACCAAGTACTACCCACTCCAACCACTGCCTCAACCCTCTACAACCAGACCAAGTCCTCACCAACTCTATACCGAACCAAGGCTTTGCCGAACCAACTCTGCCAGGCCAGTTTGCTCCAGCCCAGGTCCACCAGCGGCTATATACATCCAAGACCCCTGCCCCCAGCCTCACTCAATAAATAGAGGGGCAGGGGTACGACAATGGCCGATAAGTTTGAGAGCTCAAGCAAGGAAGGAACTTTCAAACAACTTTCTTATACTTGTACTAAAAGCTTTATACTTGTAATCTTAAAGAAAAAGGATAATAACATATAAAGTGGACGTAGGCACGTTCTGGCCGAACCACTATAAATCTGTGTGTCTTTTACAGTTCAGTCCCTGCATTTTACATATTTGCATAAGTCACCCAAATCATTAAAAACCACATAAAATCAACTAAATTATACGGATTGGAGGTGTTTGCACATTTTTTGCGCAAAAATTTTTGGTGTTGTCACTGAGAACGGCTTGGAACTCGAAGCTTCAGCTTCCCTCATTCAACCTTCTTTCTCAATAGCACCCTTCATTGCCTAGGAAACATGACTTCCAGGCCAAGAAAAGACGCCAAAAGGGGAAAGAACGTTGCAACCAGCAGCGCTCCGGATCAAGCGAATCCAGATCAAGAGAACCAGCCCACTACGACAGTAGTGCCAAATGTAGATCAGGAAAATCCGACAGCCCCTGCCGCGGAACAACCGACAGCAATCACTAGGGCGGACCTAGATAGAGTTGTGGTTGAAGTAACTAACCGCTTCGCATCCCAACAAGAAGCTTTGGTAAACCAACTCATGTCACGCTTGAGGGATGCCGAAGAATCCAACCGCAACACTGAATCATGGGGTGAGTCTCAATCTAGAGGATCTCGGAGACAACAGAGGTCTTCCCTCTTCGAAGAAGCTATCAACAGGAACAACAATGATAGGGGCCGTGCCCGGACTCAGCCCGAACTCCGACTCGAGAAAGCGCTTGGAACTGAACCCAACGAGGGAGGCATCAGGAGAGGATCAGATGTAGCTGAGCCAGTCATGCCGCCTAATCAAAGAAACCCCGCTGAATGGAGCCGAGCTAGAACCCAGCCCGAAGTTGACCCCATGGAAATACTCGAAACAGAACCCCACAGGGGAAGATCGAGGCAGGGGCCAACTGTAGCTGGTCCTAGCATGCATCTGAGCAGCCAAAGACAGCCACTGGATAACGTCAGAAATGATAGACTATACCATCCCTACAGGTCATCTGGACGAGATCGATCCCGCAGGGAAGAACCAAGCTAATTTTTGTCCGCTCCAAATTCTGATGAAAGAATGGCACGATTATTCAGCGAATGCGTCCGATGGGAGCAAAGGGATCGAGGGATAGGCGCTAGGGTAACCAGCCCTTTCACCCGCGACATCGAAACTGCCATCAAACCTCGAGAATGGAAAATGCCAACGATGGAACCATACAAGGGAACTTCCGACCCCGTTGTACACCTGCAGAGATACACACAGCATATGCTCATGAGCGGAGCAACGGAAGGGGTGTTGTGTATGTTATCCCGCTTTTTGGAAAAGCCGTGATACCAAAAGATTGATCAAAAGCAAAAGACAGTTCGCCTCAGAGATCGGTTGCATTCCATTTCACTATGGATAACGATGAATTTTGTCCTAGTCCGGAACGGGCCACAATTGATAGGACATGACAATAAAGATCGTAGGAGTCATCATTTCAAATTTCAAGTCAATCCGAGGTCGTATGCTCAAGTTATGATGGATCCAAGTTAAGAGGGATGGACATTGCTCAGTTCGAACCCATCAACTTTCGTATGTTCGAATCCATCTAGATCGAACCCATCATGTTCGAATCCATACGAAGAGGTGACGTTCGAATCCATCAGCTAACATTTTCCTTCGACTCCATCCACCTGAAACCATCCCTGCTTCGACTCCATCGAGCCTCGACACCATCACAGTGACTCACCTTCGAATCCATGAACTAAACCTTTGCTTCGACTCCATTACATTCGAAACCATCATCTTCGAATCCATTCAAGCCCACCAGCTTCGAATCCAACTCGCTTCGAATCGATCTTGTTCGAATCGATCGAGTTCGAACCCACGAGTACACCTTAGTTCGAAACGGTCGCATTCGAACCCAGGGACATTCACTTGTTCGTACCCACCAAGTCAGCTAACTTGGATGACGTGTCGCCCCACGATACGAACGAGGCGAAATCCATGGGTGCGAAGCGGTCAACTCGAAGACAAAACAGGATCGATTCGAGGAGCACGCGCCACAACATTGCAGAATCACATGTGTCCATGGATTCGAAGGCGTGGTTTCGAATTGATCGATTCGAACTCTACAGCCAACTGAGCAACACTATTTCGAACCGATCATATCTCCTCAACCACACATCCAAATGCAACCAAATTTTCACAGTAGCTTCCATACAAGGTAAAGATTGTTCCTGCCAAGTTTCTGCTCGATTGGACCATCTCTTGATGGGTTCGAAATGACTTCGAATCGATGTCAGATCGAGACGAAACTTGGTGGGGTCGGTCGCGTGGGCCCACTCACGTGCCAGAAGAGGTCTCCCGAAGTTTCAGCCAGATCTGGGCCTCCAACGCCTATAAATAGCACCCAGAAGCCTTCAGAAAGGGGGGATCTTCCGAGAACTTCTGCCATTAAACGCCGAGACTCTGCCGGATCAAAGTCTATTCATCAGAATCACTGTTGTATTCAGACTTCAAAGCTATTATCTACTGTAATCCATTGTAATCGATTGAATCGAGCAAAGCAATAAAGAGAAATCCTTCAAAGTGGACGTAGGCACGAACGCCGAACCACTATAAATCCTGTGTTTGTGATTGTTGCTTGTGAATTACTGTGATTTGTTACTTAGAGCTGAATTCTATATTGATTGTTGCTGAGTTCTGTGTTGATTATTATCGAGTTGAGTACGTAAACGGGTGCTTTCGTGATATTGGGTGTTTGTGACCAATTTTGGCGCAAACATTTTGGTGCTTTCACTGAGAATTGAACTCAGGAGTTCTACCAGTTGATAATTGATTCAGAAAAAGTTTGGAAGTTTAAATTTGAGAAATTATGACGAGACAATCGAGTAGAAGGCCAAGGCCAGAGAGGAGTGAACAGCAGGGAAGTCAGGAGGCTTCCTCAGGAGCGAATCAACCATCGATCTACATCACTAGGGACGAGATGGAGACGATGATGAAGAAGCAGGAGGAGCTGATCCAGAGTTTGTTTCAACAGATAGGACAGCTTGGAGCGCAGAATAGAGAAGCCAATGGAGTTAAGAACGAAGCAGGACCATCCGGCGTCGCACCCGGATTAGGGAGCGCACCCATGGAGAATGTTGGTCCAATTTCGGAAGGAGAAAGAGGAATATCTGCGCAACCTGGAGACAGCAGAGGAATGAACGCTCAGTCAAGGGGGCACATCTCAGAATTCCCTCGTGAACTCGGGGGGCAGGATGAAAGTGACGAACGAAGGCTGCATCTTGGAGACACCGACAAGTTGGCAGAGATGGTTAGGCGAGCAATGAGAGGCGGCTTGGTGAACAAAGACCTAGAGGATGTTAATAGGAGTCCTTTCACTCCGGCAATCAGACGAGCTAGAAACCCACCGGATTTCAAATTACCATCGTTGGATATGTATGACGGGAGAACGGACCCCACGGTCCATCTGACAAAATATATGAGGCATATGGAAGTGCTGGGGGCATCAGAGGAGGTTATGGCCCGGTGCTTTCCACTGTATTTGACAGATATTGCGGCGTTATGGTTCAGGCAATTAGATAGTGGATCCATTGGAACATGGAATGACTTAACTGAGAGATTTATGAGGCAATTCAGGGTTCACATTACAAGACCCAAGAATGTGATGACGCTGGCAACTTTAAAACAGAAGGCTGGAGAAACATTGAGAAGTTTCCTGACGCGGTTCAATGCGGCGGCAGCTTCGGTGGATAGACCGGATCCATCCATGGTTATGATGGCGGCTGTGTCCGGGATAGCAGACGGAACGGAGTTCAAAAATTCATTAACTTAGGATCCACCCGTAGATCTGGGAGAATTCTACCATGAGGCGGAAAAGTTTTTACGATTAGAGGATGCGAATGCAGAAAGAGAAGAAGGAGATGGGATAGAAGTTTATGCACTTAAAGACGAAAAGTCTCCCAAAAGGGACTCGGACAAGGATAAAGGCAAAAGAAGGATTGAGAATAACGGAGACAGATCAAAGCGGCTATGGAGGGAGCCGCGATTCACCACCTACACTGAGCTGAATGAGAGCCTGGAGCGAATTTATCAGGATACCAAAGAACAGATTCCGTACGTAGGCCGATGCGAAGGGATCCTACCTCTGACGAAAGGAAATCAGATAAGTTTTGTGTATTCCATGAATTAAATGGTCATAACACTAACGATTGTAGGCACCTGAAGGACGAGGTGGAAGGGCATATCAGGAACGGTATGCTCCTTCAATATGTAAGGAGGCGAGCTCCTGTGGCGGAACCAGAACGACCACCGTCCACATCAGCTAGAGGCGATCCTGAATCAAGGCACCGTTTGGTTGTCAATTGAGTGAGATAACGATGAACAAGTTGTAAGCTTCCACTAACACAATCAAATCATTTACACATGTGCGAGATCACGAACGATCTCCAGGCATGCTCTGAATGATCATTGACCGTTACGTAGTGGGAACTTACGCTTCGGCATCCATGCTTTGCTTTCATATCATTTTAATTTGAACATTTAGACCCTGTTTGTTTGCTGTTTGTTTGGACATTGTTTTTGAAACTCATCCGTGTAATAGATATTTGATTCTGATAGCTCTGGAATGGCTAAGCTACTTACATATGTATGGGGTTGCGAACGATCCTTAGGCATGCTCTGAGATGGCGATGAACCGCCCTGACAAACGATCCAGGATCTCACCCGAACGTGACCCTGGCATCGATAATACCAAGCCCTCCCGGGCACACAATTCGCCTTGAACGGCACTCGACTTCGAACAGTCACAACTCACCTCACCTCAAATGGCTTGATCGCGAACGGTCGTCACTTGAGGTCCGATACCCGACCGCGAATGGTCACAAATTCGCTCCGAACGGCACACGATCGCGAACGATCACTTTCTGCCTTGAATGGCACCGACCGCGAACGGTCATGGTTCACTAATTGTAAAATCCGACCTCGAACGGTCACCATTCGCCTTGAACGGCACTTGGTCGCGAACGATCATCAATTGCCGCGAACGGCATCGACCGCGAACGGTCCCATTCAATCCTTTGCCATGAATAGCATCGACCGTGAACGGTCCTATTCCATCATTTGCCGCGAACGGCATCGACCAAGAACGGTCCTATTCCATCCTATGCCACGAACGGCACGGATCGCGAACGGTCCCGATTCACCTCAAACAGCATACGATCCCGAACGATCGACGCATGGATTTATACGCTCGACCGCGCACGGTCGCACTTCACCTCGAGTGACACGATCACGAACGATCGTCATTTGAAGTTAAGCGCTTGACCACGAACGGCCGCGCTTCATCCCAAATGGCTTGATCTCGAACGATCGTCATTTGAGGCCATATGAAACTATCAAGTTCTTTGCAGGTTGATGATCGGATACGAACGTCCAACTCAAAGCATTACAAAACACACCTTCCTACCGCAAGGCATGTTTTGGGGGGCAAAATGTTATCCCGCTTTTTGGCAAAGCCGTGATACCAAAAGATTGATCAAAAGCAAAAGACAGTTCGCCTCAGAGATCGGTTGCATTCCATTTCACTATGGATAACGATGAATTTTGTCCGAGTCCGGAACGGGCCACAATTGATAGGACATGACAATAAAGATCGTAGGAGTCGTAATTTCAAATTTCAAGTCAATCCGAGGTCGTATGCTCAAGTTATGATGGATCCAAGTTAAGAGGGATGGACATTGCTCATTTCGAACCCATCACCTTTCGTATGTTCGAATCCATCTAGTTCGAACCCATCATGTTCGAATCCATACGAAGAGGTGACGTTCGAATCCATCAGCTAACATTTTCCTTCGACTCCATCCACCTGAAACCATCCCTGCTTCGACTCCATCGAGCCTCGACACCATCACAGTGACTCACCTTCGAATCCATGAACTAAACCTTTGCTTCGACTCCATTACATTCGAAACCATCATCTTCGAATCCATTCAAGCCCACCAGCTTCGAATCCAAGTCGCTTCGAATCGATCTTGTTCGAATTGATCGAGTTCGAACCCACGAGTACACCTTAGTTCGAAACGGTCGCATTCGAACCCAGGGACATTCACTTGTTCGTACCCACCAAGTCGGCTAACATGGATGACGTGTCGCCCCACGATACGAACGGGGCGAAATCCATGGGTGCGAAGCGGTCAACTCGGAGACAAAACAGGATCGATTCGAGGAGCACGCGCCACGACACTGCAGAATCACGTGTGTCCATGGATTTGAAGGCATGGTTTCGAATTGATCGATTCGAAATCTACAGCCAACCGAGCAACACTATTTCGAACCGATCATATCTCCTCAACCACACATCCAAATGCAACCAAATTTTCACAGTAGCTTCCATACAAGGTAAAGATTGTTCCTGCCAAGTTTCAGCTCGATTGGACCATCTCTTGATGGGTTCGAAATGACTTCGAATCGATGTCAGATCGAGACGAAACTTGGTGGGGTCGGTCGCGTGGGCCCACTCACGTGCCAGAAGAGGTCTCCCGAAGTTTCAGCCAGATCTGGGCCTCCAACGCCTATAAATAGCACCCAGAAGCCTTCAGAAAGGGGGGATCTTCCGAGAACTTCTGCCATTAAACGCTGAGACTCTGCCGGATCAAAGTCTATTCATCAGAATCACTGTTGTATTCCGACTTCAAAGCTATTATCTACTGTAATCCATTGTAATCGATTGAATCGAGCAAAGCAATAAAGAGAAATCTTTCAAAGTGGACGTAGGCACGAACGCCGAACCACTATAAATCCTGTGTTTGTGATTGTTGCTTGTGAATTACTGTGATTTGTTACTTAGAGCTGAATTCTATATTGATTGTTGCTGAGTTCTGTGTTGATTATTATCGAGTTGAGTACGTAAACGGGTGCTTTCGTGATATTGGGTGTTTGTGACCAATTTTGGCGCAAACAGTGTAAATGCTTTTCGCTATTCCTAGCAGACCTAGCTACCTCCTGGTTCTGCCATCTACCCCAAGGATCCATCAGCTCATGGGAGATGTTGAAAGAAAAGTTCGTTAGCCAGTTCCGCATTCATGTGGAGCAACCCAAGGATGCTTATTCTCTACCTACTGTCAAACAGAAATCCAGAGAGAAACTGCAACAATATCTAACCCGGTTCAACGCCGCAGCAGCCGCAGTCCAAGATGCTGATGAGAAACTCACCCTAATAGCCCTCTGTAGTGGTGTGCATCTAGATACCAAGTTTGCTAGAAGACTAACTAATGAAAAACCAGCTACCTTGCCCGATTTCTTCCATGAAGCTGGGAAGTACATGAGACTCGAAGAGGCTGCCACTGAAAGGCAGACAGGACCACAGGCTAAGACGGCTCATGGAAACGCCCACGCCGCAGCGAAGGACATTCGAAGAAATGACTCCAGAGACGATGCAGGGGGCAAGAAGGGAGAAAAGCGCTTGTACCGACCAGGACCGAGATTTGACGCTTGCACTCCCTTGAATGAAACAGTCGAGAACATCTTCCTGGCCACCCAGGACGAACTTACATACAAGGGCCCCCCCGTTCAAGAAAGAGTCCGATCGCGCAATCCAGTCCGGAAAGTTCTGCCGTTTCAACGAGTCTCATGGGCACGATACCAATGAATGCCGCCATCTCCGAGACCTAATTGAAGAACACATCAGGAGAAGGAGGCTGGAACGCTATGTAAAGGGCCAGGATAGGACTCCAGCTCCCGCCAAGGAAAACCCAGGGCAGCTCAACCCAGAGACAGGCAGAGGAAATCGCAACACCAGCGGTTCCAGCAAAGAGAAGATAGTGGTCCGTACAATATCTAGAGGGCCACACATCGCCGACAAGAGCTGGGCAGAAATGGAAAGATATGAAAACTCACTCAGAAGCGAGGGAGACTGCGTCAATTCTGTTATGGAAGAACGCCACCCTAAGCGGAGGGAAAATAATGACATCACATTCAGTGGGCGCGACCTAGAAGGAAGGCAATACCCTCATATGGATCCTATGGTCATCTCTGCCTGGTTCGGCCCAGCTAAAGTTTTTCGGATCCTAGTAGACACTGGAAGCTCAGTGAATATTCTATTCAAGCATGCTTTCGACAAAATGAAGCTGTCAATGAAGGACGTGTCTCCCTGCAACAAACCGCTACATGTTTCACTGGAGAAGCAAAGATGCCCCTCGGACAATTGGATCTCTTTTTTGAATTGGGAAGTCATCCCCGCTCCAACGTTCGGAAACAAACATTCATGCTGATAGACAACCACTCGGCCTACAATGCCTTTTTGGGGAGACCAGCCTTGTCCGACTTCCAAATCGTCCTCGCCCCATGGTGCCCGAAGATGAAGTTCCCGATGGATGATGGAGTGGGTGAAGTAGAAGGAGATCAAGACGCCGCTCGGGACTGCTATGTAACCGAACTTCGCAATAATTGCAGGAGAGATAAAGGGAAAAATGCAGAGACTATTCTCTGCATGAAAAGCTTTGAAGCATAGCAACTAAAGAAAGCCCCTCCTCTTCGGTATACCAGTGATCCTTTCAATGAACTAGACCCCAGGGACAAAGAGGAAGAGGCCACCGCCGAGCCTGCAGAGGCTATGGAATTCATATCTGTAGACAAATGCGATCCCATCAAACTGCTGAGAGTCGGATCTCAGTTAAAAAAAGAATTAAAGAATCAACTCATTGATTTTCTTTGCCATAACATGGATGTATTTGCATGGACGCACGCTGATATGACTGGAATCTCCCCAGACGTAGCATGCCACGCACTGAACATCGATCCTACCAAGGTACCGGTAAAGCAAAAGAAGAGAAGTATGGGGGAAGAAAGATCAGCAGCCCTCGAGGAAGAAGTAAAGAACTTACTTGCCAATGACTTCATACGTGAAGCCATCTACCCGGAATGGATCGCCAACCCGGTACTGGTGAAGAAAGCTGATGGGAAGTGGCGAACGTGCATCGATTTCTCCAACTTAAATGACGCTTGCCCAAAAGACTGCTTCTCACTCCCTCGAATCGAACAACTCGTGGACAGCACTGCCGGACCGAACTTTTATCCTTTATGGACGCATACTCAGGGTATAACCAGATCCCTATGCACGCCCCCGATCAAGACCACACTAGCTTCATTACTGACCGAGATTGTACTGCTACAAGGTAATGCCGTTCGGACTTAAAAACGCCGGAGCTACTTATCAGCGCCTCGTCAACAAGATGTTTGCAGAACTAATAGGACGAACTATGGAAGTTTATGTGGATGACATGCTGGTAAAATCAAGGAAAGCCAACGACCATATAAACCATCTGGACGAGATGTTTCAAGTACTTCGCCAATATGGAATGAAGCTGAACACTCTAAAGTGCTCCTTCGGAGTATCATCGGGAAAGTTCTTGGGTTTCATCGTTCATGCCAGGGGGATTCAAGCATACCCCGAACAAATCCGGGCCTTGCAAGATATCAAGACACCATCCACTCGAAAAGAGATGCAAAGCCTAAACGGAAAAGTGGCCACCCTAAGCCGGTTCAACTCTAAAGCAACTGACAAATGCATTCCTTTCTTCGAAGCCCTGAAGAAAGACAAAGGAAAATTCGAATGGACCGATGAGTGTTCAACAGCCTTCCTTAACCTAATCGAACACCTCCAGCGGCCACCAGTACTCTCAACTCCTAATGGAGGCGAAGAACTATACCTATACCTAGCCGTGTCACCACATGCCCTAAGCGCCGCTTTGGTAAGAGAAGAAAACCGCACACAACGGACAGTATACTTCATAAGCAAAAGGTTCACGGGAGCAGAAGCCCGATATCCCAAACTCGAGAAACTGGCGTACTGTTTACTAATCACATCAAGGAAGCTGCGACACTATTTCCAATCTCATCCCATCAGAGTCCTAACCGACAAACCATTGAGGCAAGTGCTCCATCGTCCTGACACCTCTGGACGACTGCTCAAGTGGTGCATCGAGTTAAGCCAATATGATATCACCTACCATCCTCGCATTGCCATCAAGGAACAAGTCATAGACGATTTCATCGCCGAATTCACTGTCAACGAAGGCAGGGAGCAGCCTGAAATAACAAAGGACATCAAGTGGAGTCTCTTTGTGGATGGAGCATCGAATGAACAAGGCTCGGGGGCAGGCGTTGTGATCATCACTCCCAGGGGAAGAAAGCTGCGTTATGCGCTAAGGCTGGAATTCGCGGCCACCAACAACGATGCCGAATATGAAGCAGTAATAGCCGGATTAGAGCTCGCCCTGGACATCGAAGTCAGTTCCTTATGTCTTCACAGTGATTCACAACTCATCGTAAATCAGATACTAGGGGAGTTCCAGACTCGAGGAGAGCGGCTCACGGCATATCGGAAAAAGACCAAGCGGCTGCTCAATCAATTAGAGCACTACTCGATCAAACACATTCCTCGAGAAGAAAATCAAGAGGCCGACGAGCTGGCAAAGCAAGCTAGCATGGGAGATGATACAACTTCTGGAGCGATAACTGTCTCAAGGCTACTAACCCCGAGCTTCGAGCAAGTAAATCTGATAGCTGCAACCGAAAAAGAAACATGGATGACCCCTATCCGGGAATACTTACAAAACGGCACCCTACCCGACGGGCGAAATGAAATTAAGAAAATTCTAAGGAAAGCTTCCCACTACACGATACAAGAAGGCATCCTCTATCGGCGCGGCTTCTCTAACCCCTTATTGAGGCGCATTGCTGAAAGAGAAGCCAAGGAAATTCTATCCAATATCCACCAGGGAAGTTGCGGAGACCACACCGGAGGGCGGACCCTGGCAATGAAGATACTTCGATATAGGTATTTCTGGCCCACCTTGAACAAAGATGCTTTAGACTTCGTCAGAAGATGCGACAGACGTCAGAAATTTGCTAAGATTCCTCGACTACCAACCAATGAAATTACTCAAATGACCAGCCCTTGGCCCTTTGAGGTGTGGGGAATTGACTTAATTGGCGAACTGCCAGCAGGCCGAGGCGGAGCCAAATATGCTATAGTGGCGGTCGATTATTTCACCAAATGGGCGGAGGCGGAACCACTAAATAAAATATCTTCGACAAAAGTTATCAACTTCTTGATCAAAAATATTTTGTGTAGGTACGGAGTCCACTCAAGATCATATTAGACAACGGACTTCAATTTGACCGCGAAGAATTCGCCGATTGGTGCCAAGAGCACGGAATTCACAAAAGCTTCTCATCTGTAGCTTATCCTCAAGCAAACGGCCAAGTCGAAGCTGTCAACAAAATCCTCAAGACTCTAATCAAGAAGAAGCCCGAAAAGTCAAAAGGCGCTTGGGCGGACGAACTTCCTACAGCACTTTGGGCCTATCGCACATCTTTCAGAACATCAACAGGGCATACTCCTTTCTCTTTGGCATACAGATCAGAGGCAATGCTCCTAGTTGAGACTATTGTGCCTTCCCACCGTAGGATCCACTACAACCCAGAAGAAAACGAAGAACTCCTCCACATGTCTTTGGATCTAATTGAGGAGAGAAGGAATGATGCAGCACTCAAAGCAGCAGCTCACAGACAAAAAGTGTCAGCACTATACAACTCCAAAGTCAAACATCGCAGCTTACAAGAAGGAGATCTTGTCCTCAAGCGAATCTTTCCGCGCCCAGGAGCGCTGGATCCAATCTGGGACGGACCATATGTAATTCATAAAGATCTCCACAACGGAGCTTACATTTTGTCAACAGTGGACGGAGAGGTGTTCCAGAGGGCATGGAACATCCGACACCTCCGTCGATACTTTTTTTAACTTGTACTGCCCATATGAAGTGAATTAACAAAGAGAATCAGTGGACGTAGGCATTTTCGTGCCGAACCACTTTAAAAAACTTGGCTCTTGTTAACTTGTTCCTTCATATCTCAGCTACTTGTTAAGATTTATCCTTTGCTGTTGAACAAAATCCTTTGCAGATGACATTTCAATTCAGAGCTTCACAACATAACTCCACCTGGACAAAATCTAACAAGTACGCTGCGATCCTATGCCCTCGCCAATGAGACACTTTGCTCCGGTATCCCTCTACCGCGAGTTAACTCATTGTTTGCCTCGGCCCCTAAAGCCGACTGTAATAAGCCGAGTATAAGCCACAGAGAAGGCCGATTATGCCATGGCAGCTCATTACAGCGATTCGGCTCGCCGGCAGCTGTGAACCGATCATAAGCCCCAACATAAGGTGTGGCCAGCCAGGGGCAGTTCACAGTTGACGATCGGCCTCCACGCTAGCCGACCACAGTAAATCGAATAATACCCACAATTACGGGCCATAATGGCCCGGGTAGTTACTGTGCGCGATCGGCTCCGATGTGTCTTAAGTGCGGCCGTGGTAAAAAAGAAAACTCCCCGCAGAGGCGTAAGATGGGTGACAAATGTCTCCAGGACCCACAGCTAGGGAAAGTGACTACAAAACCCGTTTACCACAAACTTAAGCACATCGACGGCCTTCCGTGACTGGAAGTTTTACTTTTCCCATATTTCCATTTCATTTAAAACTTTTCTCCTATTCTCCGTAACGGTGCTTGAAAGTACAGGACATGAAATAGGGAACGCTCGCTAACGGGAACAGAAACTTACAACCGGATGACGAGACACTCATCAGCATTCCGTGCTTAGTCTTGCAGGGCGGACAAAGTTGCCATCCACAGCCGAAACATGAAGGGCGGTACCTTCCACTTTTATACATTAATGCATAGCTGCAATTCATATTCATACATCACACTAACATTGCAAAACATGAAATTATATTACAAGCAGAAACTTAGTGTCAAACACAATCAAATCACAGGCGTATGCATGGTTATATTTCTTATACAACACATCAAAAGCAATGACAGCATTCAAAATGTAACAAAATCAGCTCGTGTTATAAAATTACGAAGAGTCGTTCACTGACATAATTACAATCCGAAAATACACTAATGTTTTTGACTAAGTATAAACATGAAAGTCAAGAAAACCAAAAACTATACGGATCAGATCAAGTAGTCGACTGCATCAGTGCTCGACCCCTAACTCACTAGCTCTACGAATCTACTTGACAGCGGGATCGGAGCTCCTAGCATGTTGACCAGAAGTCCCACCTGTCCAATTCAGAGAAAGAGTCCATTAAAACCGGCGACGAACGATCAAGTTATAGAAAGCCAAAAAGAGAAAACTCACCAACACCTGCTTCTTGGTCCTCATCCTCCAACTGCACACCGGCGTCCTCCGCAGCGAGTAGCCGCATCCCCTCATTCACCGCTACCTTCTCCTCCTTTGAAAACTGGGCAGTAACCATATCCATACTGAATGTCGCTCCACCTTCCTTCTCTGCATCGGCCCTGGCCTCCTCCAAAGTCCGGAGATATATCCTGGCCATGATCCGGGGATAGTCATCCATCCAGGATAGATTACCCTGCTTCTAGGTACGGAAGTACATGTCCTGCAACATCTCATCCATCATCCCCTCATTCTCCTCAAACTCCCTCACCCGGGCCTCGGAGGACCGCAACTTATCGACGACAACATCCCTCTCCCGCCGGTATCTCGAGCACTCAGCCTGAAGGGATCTCCTCATCTCCTCCATCTCTTCCTTCAACTTGGCTTGGGCAAGTTCTGCAGCTTTGAGCCTCCTAGATATTTCTTCAACCTGCTCAAGATCCGCCCTCCTAACCTCATCAACCGTGGTAATGACCATGTCAATGCGCTTCTTGCAAGCGGCCTCCATTTTCCGCAACTCGGCTCTGCTAGCCTCCTCCATGGTCTTCTTCAGTCGTCGGGTGTCGGCTTCATGCTGCGAAATTTGAATAGCCTGGTCGGCAAGTTGCTTGGCTTGATCAGCGACCACTAACCGCAGCCTTATATTGGCACTCCCTATCTCCTCCCCGGCCTTGGACAATCGAGCGTGATGTTCCATTAACTTCTTGGCCTCCTTTGTGACCCGGTCAATGTTGGCCTTGGCTTCGTCCCCTATAGCAGCTATCCGAGTAGAGAGTAGATCCAGATCCAGGGATTTAGCCTCATCAAGAACCCGAACCATGGGATTGCGGGGGAGAAGATGCTCGCCCGTGGCCTCATCAAATAAGATATCCTGAGAGCTGCGGACCAAATCCGGGTGGCCGACAAAGGGATTGCGAGGCATGTCGGGACGTTTTATGTGGATGACGGTAGGATTTTCAGACGGATGTGGGGAGGGAATATACTCAGTGTCCTCCTCTGTGACATCATGAATAGGTTGAGGTGAAGGCTGCGGACCGGGTGAAGATTCATATAAGGAGCGACTCCTCTTCTTTTTATGTATACTCTCTTCAATGACCCCAAGAAGAGGACGGTAGCTAACTACGTCTCCTGGACGACTAGTGGGAGGCTTAGGCTTGGCAGAGGCTCTAATTAACTTGTATTGCTCAAGGCGGTGTCGAACGTCTGAAGTTTTGGCCACCTCGCCTGCCTCTGTAATAAAGAAAAAGTGTTACAAACATACAAGGGTCCATAATTCAAGAAATATGCTAACTTAAAAAGAATGAGAAGGAACGTCTGTTATACAAACCCTGCGGAGGAGTAGAATACTGCAATAAGTCCTGAATCTCAGTCCAGGATGGAAGCGAACCATAAAATACTCCTAAGTCCCTATCATAAATGGAGTCTGCAGAAGTCGAAAGTTCACCTTGAATCGCAGGAGTCGCCTTAGCTGGAGAACTCTTAGAGAATGGATCGGCACTAGCTCCAGCCTTGTCAACCACCCTCGCCTTCTCCACCGAGGCTGATCCTTCCTCCAACCCCTCGAAGGCCTGGCGGAAGGCATCATCCGTCCACTCCTGGATCTCCCCTGCCTGCTCAGAAGAAAAAGCCCCGGCTCCACTACCACCCTGTCCTTCACCTTCTCCGTCTCCTCCTCTCTCCTCCTCGCCTCTTTCCTCCTCTCCACCTTCCTCCTCCGGAATGTCTGGACATGTGCTGGGGGAAGGTCCATCAGACTTCTTAAGCTTCTTTCCCCCAACAACTGGAGGTATTGAAAAAGGTCTCCTCTTGCTACACTTTGCAGTAGCCCCTTCCTTAGCTTTAGCAGCCCTCTCCTCGGTTGTATCTCTCTGTTTAACCACAGATTGACGTGGCAGAATCAGGTTGTACTCCAGGAGAGTGGCATTTCTGATCAGGTAGGAAGCCGACCTATCCCTTCCCGGAATGACCTTTATTTCAGCAGCCATCCGTGCCAAGGAATCATTTTCCACGACCGTAAAGCCACCTCTTGCTGGCATGAAATAAAAGCATATAAGACGAAGCATTGCAATCGGGACGAGGAAAATATAAATGGAAGTTCAACTTACAGCCGGAAGTGAAAAGGCGGAAAGAAACAGAGTCATTCTTTCTTGAACATACTAAACTTCGAGTACAAATCCAGAACAGGCTTGAAGGGCACGGCCGCTTCCAAGCTGATATATGGAGACCCCTTCTTGTAGCCTCTCAAGTTGTACAGATAACGGATCTCTCGGTTGGAAGGGGGACGCCCATATTTCCTCTGAAAGATGACAGAAAAGACTCACCAGAATGGCGTAGGAGTTAGGCTGAAGCTGGAATGGAGCCACCTTCGGATACGTGATAAAGCTCACTATCCAAGAGTTGAGAGGCGGGATAGCACCACACATGCAATGATATCTGTTGTATTCAAAATATCCTTCAGGAGGGTCATATGGCATAACCCCCTCTCCCGACAACAGCATAAGAGCCCTGTCAATCCCGAAGGAACGAGAAATGACATCAAGCTGCTCCTCTTTGAGGGAGCTCGGAAAGCAATCGGGAGGAGAGTTCAGAAGCTCTTGGGGACCATACCCATCCACTAACGACCTCGGGGTAGGTCCATGTCGTACCGGTCCTGGTTGGGCTGGGGGCACGGAAGAAGACTCTCCTCTATCCTTGGACTTCTTACTATCTGATCGAGTTTTCGCTTTGCGAGACATTTATCTGCGGTACAAGAAAAACATGATATCATAACGAGGAATATGGAAATGTAAACGAATAATTATCAAGTTCATTCGGTGCCGAATGCTTCCATGTTTCATTCGGGATTAGGTCCATTCGACATCCAAAACTACCGAGCCCATTCGGTAAAACAAAACCGAGACCCATTCGGCATAGGCTCATTCGGTAGAGCAACACGAAGAAGCATTCGGCATTGAAAAACATTCGTGGTAATTCGTTGAGAAAATGTATACCTGGTTCGGTACAAAACTGATTTGGCAATGGATCGATTCGGTGCAAGGAGATTCGGCTCTCTCAGATTCGGTAAGGGATAACGAAGGGGGGTGTAGCCCCTATATATAAAAGAGCGCATGACAACCGGACCAACCAGTTCGGCACTCAGAAACCGAATAAAGCTGTCCCAACTACGAGGAAACAAAGCGCGACATATGCTGGCATATGCCCCACTTTGGGGGGTAAGTGTTGGGCGCATTTCTAACAATGCCAAACCATACCATCTCCAACCATTGCCGTTCCAACCTACTTCCATCCACTACCGGATCATACTACTACCGAGCCAGCTACCTCCTTCCACTGCCGAACCAAGAAGCAAGACAGACCATCACCGAACCATGCCATCTCCACACATTGCCGATCCAAGCCATTTCCCATCCACTACCGGTCCATCGCCACCGAACCAGAATCCCCTCTCCTCCATCACCGAACCAAGCTCCACCGGACCAACCTCTCCTCCACCACCGAACCAAGCTCCACCGGACCAAACCTCACCAACCTCCACCGGACCAAGGACTACCCACTCCAACCACTGCCTCAACCCTCTACAACCGGACCAAGTCCTCACCAACTCTATACCGAACCAAGGCTTTGCCGAACCAACTCTGCCAGGCCAGGTTGCTCCAGCCCAGGTCCACCAGCGGCTATATACATCCAAGGCCCCTGCCCCCAGCCTCACTCTATAAATAGAGGGGCAGGGGTACAACAATGGCAGACAAGTTTGAGAGCTCAAGCAAGGAAGGAACTTTCAAACAACTTTCTTATACTTGTACTAAAAGATTTTACTTGTAATCTGAAAGAAAAAGGATAATAACATATAAAGTGGACGTAGGCACGTTCTGGCCGAACCACTATAAATCTGTGTGTCTTTTACAGTTCAGTCCCTGCATTTTACATATTTGCATAAGTCACCCAAATCATTAAAAACCACATAAAATCAACTAAATTATAGGGATTGGAGATGTTCGCCCATTTTTTGCGCAAACACGTGCATGGATTTGAAACGGAACAGTACCATGGTGCACCACTCTCCACGATGGTAAATCGATGGCGAGGCACAGTAATCCCGTTTTACCGTAAAAATCCGGTGTCGAAAAAACGAAGGGTAAAAAACTTACGAGACCCGATTGAGATTCGGGTTGTCCTTTCCGGGCATTAATCTATTCGTTGACGGCTGAAAGCTGTCATAGCCGTAGAACTCATCGTGGCCTTCGTTTTCACAGGTTATGGCTCCCGTAACTCTAAATGAGCCAGAAATTATGGCCGTCCGAATAATCGATATATACAGGGTGCAACATCCGCGGTGCAAGGTGCAACATCTATCCGAAATGGCGAAACAGTGTCGTACGACTTTTAGAAATGAGTGCATGGATTTGAAACGGAACAGTACCATGGTGCACCACTCTCCAACGATGGTAAATCGAAGACGAGCCACGGTAATCCCATTTTACCGTACAAATATGGTGTCGAAAAAACGAAGGGTAAAAAACTTACGAGACCCGATTGAGATTCGGGTTATCCTTTTCGGGCATTAATCTATCCGTTGACGGCTGAAAGCTGTCAAAGCTGTAGAACTCACCGTGGCCTTCGTTTTGACATGTTATGGCTCCCGTAACTCTAAACGAGCCAGAAGTTATGACCGTCCGAATAATCGATATCTATTGGGTGCAACATCCGCGGTGCAAGGTGCAACATCCGTCCGAAATGGCGAAACAGTGCCGTACGACTTTTAAAAATGCGTGCATGGATTTGAAACGGAATAGTACCATGGTGTACGACTCTCCAGCAATGGTAAATCGAAGACGAGGCACTGTAATCCCGCTTTACCGTAAAAAGGCGGCGTCGAAAAAACGAAGAGTAAAAAACTTACGAGACCCGATTGAGATTCGGGTTGTCCTTTTTGGCCATTAATCTATCCGTTGACGGCTGAAAGATGTCAAAGCCGTTGAACTCTTCGTGGCCTTCGTTTTGACAGGTTATGGCTCCCGTAACTCTAAACAAGCCAGAAGTTATGGCCGTCCGAATAATCGATATCTACAGGGTGCAACATCCGCGGTGCAGGGTGCAACATCTGTCCGAAATGGCGAAACAGTGTCGTACGACTTTTAGAAATGCGTGCATGGATTTGAAACGGAGCAGTACCATGGTGCACCACTCTCCAGCGATGGTAAATCGAAGGTGAGGCACTGTAATCCCGTTTTACCGTAAAAATCCGGTGCCGAAAAAACGAAGGTTAAAAAACTTACGAACCTCGATTGAGATTCGGGTTGTCCTTTTCAGGCGTAAATCTATCCGTTGACGGCTGAAAGCTATCAAAGATGTAGAACTCACCGTGACCTTCGTTTTGACAGGTTATGGCTCCCGTAACTCTAAACGAGCCAGAAGTTATGGCCGTCCGAATAATCGATATCTACATGGTGCAACATCCACGGTGCAAGGTGCAACATCCGTCCGAAATGTCGAAACAGTGCCGTACGACTTTTAGAAATGCGTGCATGGATTTGAAACGGAATAGTACCATGGTGCACCACTCTCCAACGATGGTAAATCGAAGACGAGGCACGGTAATCCCGTTTTACCGTAAAAATCCGGTGTCGAAAAAACGAAGGGTAAAAAACTTACGAGACCCGATTGAGATTCGGGTTGTCCTTTTCGGGCATTAATGTAACGACCCGTATTTTATGTGTCGATAAATTGTAAATAGTTGCATTAGGTCGTTAGTATTACTTGAGTCGTTTTGAAGCTAAGTTGTAGGGTTTACGGCTTAAGGGGTTAGGCCGTGTAATAACTAGCTCGGTGGTGCTTTAGTCGAAGACGAGTTAAGGGTTAGCTCGTGTGAAGCTTATGTCGTGTGCGAGTTAGGTCGAGAGGAGCGACCTATAGAAGTTACGACTTAAGAATGTTAGGTCGAGTTAACGAGTTAAGGAAGTTAACGACTTAATGCTTAGGTCGTGTGGAAGTTAGCTCGTGTGAGGGACTTAAGGTGTTGCCGAGTTAGTGTGTTAGACCGAGGTAACGACCTAAGAAGGCTACGACTTACGGGTTAGCGAGTTAGAGAAGGTAGCGACCTAGTGGCTATGCCGTGTTATAGTTAGGTTGTGTGCTTAGTGAAGTCGTGACCGACTTAAGGTAGGTCGCTAGGAAGTTAAGTCAAAGTATTTGTTAACCCGGGATGTTTTTTTGGTCGTTAATGACTTAGCTAAGTCGCGGCATCGTAGATCCGCGTTCATTTTTAGGTCGCGTAACATCTGGACCGTTGATTTTGTTAAGTCGCATAGGAGATAAGTCGTTCAAACGACTTAGGACTTAGGAAATGTGGCAGAATAGATGAGTCGTGAGTTGCTAGGTCGTGTGAGCGTTGTTGTGTTGAGTCGTGCGTGAGGCTCTGTGTTAGTTAGGTCATAAGGCTGGTTGAGTCGGCAAGGTTAGGTCGTGGACGACTCATGGGGTAGGTCGGCAACGGCTTATAGGGGCGGACGACTCATGGATCTGCCTATAAATAGAGGGGTTTGGCTCACTTTTTGGCACCAGATTTTGAAGCGACGAAGTGCTGCCTTTTTAAGAGCTCGACTACAACACTTCTTCACTTCTTTTTCTCCACTCTAATCTAGTGCTAACATCCATCCAAGATCGAAGGTCAAGATCGAAGATCCAAGAGCTAAAGTTGAAGATCTTCAACCAACAAAGAGAGATTTCATCGTTTGAAGCGAGATTTTTCCGGATTAAGCTCGTTTCTTTGCTGTCCAGATCTGGAGTTGGTTGTTTTTAAGGTGTTTAGGTGATTTGGTGAGTGGTAGTTATCTCTCACACGGACCCAAGGGAGTATATTGAATTGGTGGCTTGTTTATGTGTTAAAGATAGTGATTTCTTACATTTTCCCTAAGTATGCATGTAGATCTATCACCTATGAAGTTTTGACACCCATTTTACTACATGTTAACTAATGCAAGTTCATTCACCAAGTTGTAGAGATATTGTTCATAATTCATGCTGGTTAGGATGCATGTTAGACTTGAACTCTTTATTTACGAAATTGCCATTATTGTTGTAATTGTTTATTTAGATCTTGTTTGATTTGATTAATTAGTTGATCGATAACTTGATTTGGGAAAATTGGTAGAAGATGATTCAAAAGCTAAGTGGAAAGGCTCTTGAATAAGGAAAGCTGCTTGTGGCATATGAAGCGGATGTTGAAGCTCATATGGATAGATTTGACGATGATGTTGAGATGGGACTTTGCCATGATGCGATGAGGCAAACCATGATGTTGAGATGGGACTCTGCTATGATGCGATGAAGCAAAGTATGATGTGAGAAAGCCTTGGTTTAATCCAGACGGGATCATCCCAAGCATGTTGATAACTCGGTGATGCGATTCGAGTTGGTTGATAATGGTTAGCTTGAGAGACGCTTGAGCTAGTATGGAAATAGTCGTCGAGGAGGATGACTAGAAGGCTGAGATTTTATCGTTTTTGAAGGTTCTAGCATGCTCAAAGAAAGAGTACGTTGGAACGGGCTGCGACGACGTTCCAAGCACGGGCTACGACGACGTGCTAGTACTCTGGGTAGTTGCGAGAATTCCTAGGCACGGGCTGCGACGACGTGCAGAGTTATGTCTAGAACCGGGGTTACCATTAGCCCTTGACAGGCGGTCATTCAACTAACGGTGATATCGAGGCAATGATAACAGTGATAGCCAGAGTCATGGATGTTTGGTTGTATCATCATTCGGTCTCAAGAGCGGTGTTTTCTGGGTGCTTATCTGATCTTGGCTTAGGCCTTGGGGGTTTGTATTTGGAAAAAATCGACCTTGACTCGAGAGATAATTACTTTATTTTGAATGTCTGCTTTGCTAGGCTTGTTTATGCTTAGTGGGTCTAGGGGCTATCACTGTAGGATGAGGTGGAGTGGGATGGTTGAGTTCCTATTCCTTTTACCATTTATGCTCTTTTGGTATGTTTGATAGTTAATTTACTGCTCACTAAGACTGTTGTCTGACTCTAGGTTTTATGTTCAACTATTATTACCTTGGGTTGTTCATCCATGTTGGGATGGGCAGACTAGGTAGCAGGTGACAGGTGCAGTTCTTGGCTACCAACGCTGTTGATGACGAAGACGAGATGGAGGCTAGCATATTAGTTTTCTTACTATATGTACTGGATGTTCCGCTGCTTATATATGTTTTGAGTGTTATGTAGTGAGGATTGATGTATTGATTGTTCAGATGCTTGTATCAAACCTTTATGAAGTCTATATGATGATATTCTGTTATGAGCTTCACTATATATATATATTTCTCTATTGTATTTTGTCCATGCGCTGTGAGTTGTACGATAGAGTTTCTGTTTTATCTTACCCAGACTATCGTCCATGGCCGCCTGGCACACTTTTCAGCGCATTACCTCCTTGTTTCGTGAGGGAGTCATGGGCGGTCGTCACATTTGGTATCTAAGCTTTGGTTAATCGATTTTAGCCAACGCTCACTGACGTAACTACGTATGAGAGACGTAATTGTATTTTGATGGATGATTACTATGATATAATATAGTAGCTTAGAAGGATTTGGACTCTTCATGTAGTTGTTTCTCAAGGTGTTCTAAATCATTCCTTTTTGTAGATATTAAGGATGAGTCGAAGAGAGAGACAAGCTGCTAGGGAAAGTCGTGCTGTTGGGGGAGCTACTGATTATGCTGCAAAGTTCGAAGCTATGATGACTTCGATCATGAGAAGGATACCAACTTCAGGACCGTCAGTAGATGTTGGAGTTCAAGTTCAAGCTCCAAGACCAGTGGATTTTGCTAAGTTGTGTAAGGACTATACTGCTTGTTTGCGTAAAAAATGGCCGCAAACACCCAAAGTCGTATGAGTTGGTTGATTTTATGTTGTTCTTAGTGATTTGGGTGATTTATGCAAATGTATGAAAAGCAGGGACTAAATTGTAAAAGACACACAGATTTATAGTGGTTCGGCAAGAACATGCCTACGTCCACTTTATATGTTATTCTCCTTTTTTCCTTCAGATTACAAGTACAAAGCTTTGATTACAAGTATCTAAAGTTGTTTGAGAGTTCCTTCCATGCTTGAGCTCTCAAACTTGTCTGCCATTGTTGTACCCCTGCCCCTCTATTTATAGAGTGAGGTAGGGGGCAGGGGTCTTGGATGGATATAGCTGCTGGTGGGCCCGGGCTGAAGCAATCTGGACTGGCAATTCTGGTTCGGCGGAGCTTGGTTCGGTTGTTAATGGGAGAGAGGTTGATTCAGCTATAGGTTGTGTGGAGTGTCGTTTGGTCCGGTGGTGGGTTGGAACGGCAGTAGTATAGTGTGGTTGGAGTTGGTTCGATGGTGGCACGGTTCGGTGGCTTATGGAGTGGATCTGGTTCGAGGGGAGTTTGGTCCAGTGATTGCATGGACCGGTAGTGCATGGAGTTGTGGTGATTCAGTGGTAGGCGAAGTGTGTTGGTTCGGTGGCAGTTGGTTTGGAAGAGTTGGTCCGGTGGTGCCGCATCGAGTTGGTTCGGCAGAGTGGGTATGTTGTGGAGGAGCTTTGGACCGGCTTTGAGGTGGAGAGGTTTTGCTCATTTTCTCTTGGACCGGTGCCGAATGAGTGAATGCCGAATGAAATGTGGCACACCGAATGGGATGAATGCCGAATGAGCTCTGGTAATGCTTGCTGGCTGCTTCTTCTTGTTCCGGTCGTGATGGGAATGCGCACAACATTGATATTCCAGTTTTGCCCAAAAAATGAGATAACACTTTGCCCCCCAAAACATGCCTTGCGGTAGGAAGGCGTGTTTTGTAATGCCATGAGCTGGATGTTCGTATCCTGTTGATGTCCTTGCGGTAGGAAGGCGTGTTTTGCAATGCCATGAGCTGGATGTTCGTATCCTGTTGATGTCCTCGCGGTACGAAGGCGTGTTTTGCAATGCCATGAGCTGGATGTTCGTATCCTGTTGACAACCTGAAAAGAGCTTGATATTTTATATGGCCCCAAATGACGATCGTTCGAGATCGAGCTATTTGGGATGGAGCGCGGCCGTTCATGGTCAAGCGCCTAACTTCAAATGACGACCGTTCGCGATCGAGTCATTCGAGGGAAAGTGCGACCCTGCGCGGTCAAGCGCGTAAATCCGTGCGTCGATCGTTCGGGATCGAGTCATCTGTGGTGAAATACGACCGTTCAAGGTCAAGCGCCCAACTTCAAATGACGACCGTTCGCGATCGAGTCATTCGAGGTAAGGTGCGACAGTGTCCGGTCAGATGCATAAATCCATGTGTCGATCGTTCGGGATCGAGTAATCTGTGGTGAAATGCGGCCGTTCAAGGTCAAGCGCTCAACTTCAAATGACGACCGTTCGGGATCGAGTCATTCGAGGTAAAGTGCGACCGTGCGCGGTCAAGCCTGTAAGTCCACACGTCGATCGTTCGAGACCGAGCCAGTTGTGATAAGATGTGACCGTTCAAGGTCAAGCGCCTAACTTCAAATGACGATCGTTCTTGATCAATTCATTCGAGGTAAGGTGCGACAGTGTGTGGTCAAGTGGCGGTCCTCAAATGACGACCGTTCGCGATCAAGCCATTTGAGGTAAGGTGTAACAGTCAGTAATCAGGTGGCGGACCTCAAATGACGACCGTTCGCGATCAAGCCATTTGAGGTAAGGTGAGTTGTGCCGTTCGAGGCGAATTGTGCCGTTCGAGGCGAGTTGTGATCGTTCGCGATCGGGTGCCGTTCGTGGCGAATTGTGACTGTTCGAAGTCGGGTGCCGTTCGAGGCGAATTGTGACTGTTCGAAGTCGGGTGCCGTTCGAGGCGAGTGAGTGTGCCCGGGGGGGACTTAATATTATCAGTGTTGGAGTTATTGTTTGGGGGAGTTTTCGAATCAAAGACTTCGGCAGTTCGTTGCCATGCAATAGGTGCTCGTGGACCGTTCGCGATCCAACGGGCATACAAGTAAATAATTTTTTCATAGAATTGTAAATGTTAAAGCAATAGTACCTTACAGCAGAAATGTCCAAACAGGAAGAATTCAAATGTTCAAATCGAAACAAAAGCAAGGCAAGGATGTCAAAGTGTAAGTTCCCATCCCGAAGCAGTCAATGATCATTCAGAGCATGCCTGGAGATCGTTCGCGATCTCGCACTTGTGTAAATGATTTAATTACTTTAGTGGAAGCTTACGACTTGTTCATCGTTATTTTAATCAAGCAATCAATGGATAATCAAATGGTGCCCTGATCCAGGGTCATCTCTAGCTGATGTAGAGGGTGGTCGCTATGGCTCCACCGTTGGAGTTCGCCTCCTCACATACCGAAGGAGCATACCGTTCCTGATGAGCCCTTCCACCTCGTCCTTCAAATGCCTACAATTATTAGTGTTATGACCATTCAATTCATGAAATACACAAAACTTATCTGATTTTCTTTCGTCAGAGGTTGGATCCCTTCGCATTGGTCTACGATACGGAATCTGCCCCTTGGTATCCTGATAAACCCGTTCCAAACTCTCATTCAGCTCTGAATAGGTGGTGAATCGTGGCTCTCTTCGTAGCCACTTTGTCCTGTCATCATTATCCTCAGCCTTTCTTTTTCCTTTGCTAGTCTCCGCACCCTTTCCAGGTAGGTTTCCGTTCTTGATTGTGTAAACGTCATCTTCTTCCTCTCTTTCTGCACTAGCATCTTCCAAACGCAGAAACTTTTCAGCCTCATGATAGAACTCTCCCAGATTCATAGGCGGGTCCTTCGTTAATGAATTCTTAAACTCTGTATTACCAGCTATTCCAGATACAGCCGCCATCATGACCATAGATGGATCTGGTCGATCCACTGGTGCTGCCGCCGCATTAAATCGCGTTAGAAAGCTTCTCAAAGTCTCTCCAGTTTTTTGTTTCAAGGTTGCCAAAGTCATCACATTCTTGGGTCTCGCAATATGAACCCTGAATTGCCTCATGAATCTCTCAGTTAAATCTGCCCACATTCCTATGGAGCCGCTCTCCAGTTGCCTAAACCATAACGCTGCAATGTCCGTCAAATACAGTGGAAAGCACCGGGCCATAACCTCCTCTGATGCCCCCAGCACTTCCATATGTCTCATATACTTCGTTAGGTGGACCGTGGGGTCCGTTTTCCCGTTGTACATGTCCAATGATGGTAGCTTGAATTCTGGTGGGTTTCTAGCCATCCTAATCGCAGAAGAAAAAGGACTCCTGTTTACATCTTCCAAGTCTCTGTTTACTAAACCGCCTCTCATAGCTCTTCTAACCATCTCTGCTAATCTGTCATTGTCTCCAAGCTGTAGTTCTCGTTCACTGTCTTCGACCTGCCCCCCAAGTCCGCGGGAGTTTTCATGTGTATGCCTCCCTGGCTGAACGTTCATTCCTCTATTGCTACCAGGTGGTTCGGATGCCCCCATCTCACTTCCCGGGGTCGGATCAACATGCTCTGCGTGAGTGCCCCCTAGCTCTGGTGCTGTGCCAGATGGTCCTGCCCCGTTCTGAACCCCAGTTGCTCCTTGGATTTGTGCTCCAATTTGCCCAATTTGTTGAAGTAAGTTCTGGATCATCTCTTCTTGTCTTCTCATCATGGCCTCCATCTCATCCCTAGTGATGAAGATCGACGCTTGATTCCCTCCTGAGGAAGCCTCTTGACTTCCTTGGTGTTCACTTCTCTCTGGCCTTTGCCTTCTACTTGTTTGTCTCGTCATAACTCTTAGATCTGAACTCTTAGACTTTCAAATTCAACTTCTATCCGTTGTAGCGGGAGCTGGTTCCTCTCAGTGAAAGCACCAAAATGTTTGCGTAAAAAATGGCCGCAAACACCCAAAGTCGTATGAGTTGGTTGATTTTATGTTGTTCTTAGTGATTTGGGTGATTTATGCAAATGTATGAAAAACAGGGACTAAATTGTAAAAGACACACAGATTTATAGTGGTTCGGCAAGAACATGCCTACGTCCACTTTATATGTTATTCTCCTTTTTTCCTTCAGATTACAAGTACAAAGCTTTGATTACAAGTATCTAAAGTTGTTTGAGAGTTCCTTCCATGCTTGAGCTCTCAAACTTGTCTGCCATTGTTGTACCCCTGCCCCTCTATTTATAGAGTGAGGTAGGGGGCAGGGGTCTTGGATGGATATAGCTGCTGGTGGGCCCGGGCTGAAGCAATCTGGACTGGCAATTCTGGTTCGGCGGAGCTTGGTTCGGTTGTTAATGGGAGAGAGGTTGATTCGGCTATAGGTTGTGTGGAGTGTCGTTTGGTCCGGTGGTGGGTTGGAACGGCAGTAGTATAGTGTGGTTGGAGTTGGTTCGATGGTGGCACGGTTCGGTGGCTTATGGAGTGGATCTGGTTCGAGGGGAGTTTGGTCCGGTGATTGCATGGACCGGTAGTGCATGGAGTTGTGGTGATTCAGTGGTAGGCGAAGTGTGTTGGTTCGGTGGCAGTTGGTTTGGAAGAGGTTGGTCCGGTGGTGCCGCATCGAGTTGGTTCGGCAGAGTGGGTATGTTGTGGAGGAGCTTTGGACCGGCTTTGAGGTGGAGAGGTTTTGCTCATTTTCTCTTGGACCGGTGCCGAATGAGTGAATGCCGAATGAAATGTGGCACACCGAATGGGATGAATGCCGAATGAGCTCTGGTAATGCTTGCTGGCTGCTTCTTCTTGTTCCGGTCGTGATGGGAATGCGCACAACATTGATATTCCAGTTTTGCCCAAAAAATGAGATAACACTGCTCTTGGAGGAAAGGTTTTCTTGGGAACAGAATCAACCATAGAAGTTCAAAGACGGATTGATGCTTGTAGAAGGATTTTTGGTGACTTGGGAATCGAGGATGCAACTAAGAGGAAGCTTGCATCGAGACAGCTTCAGGGAAGAGCTGCTGATTGGTGGGGTTCTATCACTATTGATACTCCAGAAGAAGAGATTACTTGGGAGCAATTCCAAGTTAGATTTGAAGCTAAGTTCATCTCTACGGCTCAGAAATCTATTCTGTTTAAGAAATTTGTGGAGCTCAAGCAAGGTGGGAGACCAGTTCTTGAGTATGTTTCTGAGTTTGAAGCTTTGTCCAAGTATGCTCGGTCGTATATTGAATCTCCCTATCAGAAGAATGAGAATTTTGTGACAGGCTTGGACAGTTATCTTGGGATACGGTTGGTGGATCATTTGGACGATCCGTTTGAGAAGCTTGCGGAGAAAGCTCTCAGGCACGAGAGTTTGTTTCCTAAGGAAGGGTCTGTTGTTGCTGTGACCAAGGAAGAGTCCAAACCACAGCAGGGTGGAAACAAGAAGAGGAAGCAGCAGCATTAGAAGGGTAAGGATGGCCAGAAGAAGCTGAAGGGCGAAGTGACCTGCTACAACTGTCAGCAGAAGGGTCATCTCTCCAGTGATTGCAAGAAACCAAGAGTGCCGGCAAAGTGTCACAACTGTGACAAACCGGGAAATTTCAAGAGGGATTGTCCGGAACCGAGGAAAGATAAGCAGATTGTGCAAGCTTATGCTTTGGGGGCTGTTCCATCATCTTCGAAAGCTCCTACTGCGGAGGAGAAGGGGAAGAGTGTGGTGGTTCAAGGTACTCTTTCCATTTGTGGTGTTCCAGTTAGAGTGTTGTTTGATACTGGAGCGTCGCATTCGTTTGTTTGTGATGATCTTGTAGGCCGGTTGGGTTTGGAACCGGAAATTGTTGATAGACCATTGGTTGTGACTAATCCAGTTGGGGGTTCGTCTTGTTTGTGTATGGTATGCCGTGGTCTAGTTGTGTCGAGTCATGATTGCTCTTTTGTTTGTGATTGTTTTGTTCTGAACTTTGCGGGGTTTGGAATAATTTTGGGTATGGACTGGCTTAGGAAGTATGCGGCAAAGGTTGATTGTGAGAAACTGGAGGTGACAGTCGGGAATGTGGAAGGGCGAAAGGTTGTGATACGATGTAAGCATGAAGAAGGCGTCTTCATGGGCTTCATGTATTCGCTGGTTGTTCCACGGGATGGACTGTCATCGATGCCGGTTGTGAATGGATTTGAGGACATCTTTGACGAGGTCAAAGGGTTACCGCCGCATAGGGAGATCGAGTTTCGTATCGATCTAGTTGAGGGAGCCAGACCAGTTGTGATGCCTCTTAGACGGATGGCGCCTAGAGAACAACAAGAGCGGAAGGTGCAGGTTTATGACCTTTTTCGGAAAGGATTCATTCGGCGTAGTGTGTCTGAATGGGGTGCACCAGTTGTGTTCGCAACCAAAGCGGATGGATCGTTAAGGTTGTGTGTGGATTATCGTGAGCTGAATAAGGTGACTAAGAAGAACAAGTATCCATTGCCGAGAATAGATGACTTGTTTGATCAGCTTCACGAGGCTAAGGTGTTTTCTCAGATGGATTTGGCAACGGGATTTCACCAGTTGAGAGTGGCTAAGGATAGTGTGCCGAAGACTGCTTTTAGGACACCATCCGGTTTTTATGAGTGGCTGGTAATGCCGTTTTGATTGACTAACGCACCGGCATATTTTGTGGATCTTATGAATAGAGTGTTCAGAGATCAGTTGAACAAGTTTGTACTTGTGTTCGTGGATGATATTCTGATTTATTCCAGAACAGAGGAAGAGCACAAGACACACTTGCGTATTGTTTTGGAAATCTTGCGGAAACATCAGCTGAAGGCTAAGTTTTCGAAGTGTCACTTCTGGAAGAGTGAAGTGAGGTTCTTAGGCCATGTTATCTCTGGAAATGGAATAGCGGTTGATCCCGCTAAGGTGACAGTAATCCAGGATTGGGTTAGACCTAAGAATGCATCTGATGTGAGAAGTTTTCTTAGATTAGCAGGATATTATCGTCGGCTTATCAAAAACTTTTCCAAGATAGCTGCACCGTTAACAGGATTGACGAAAAAGAATCAGGTATTCAAATGGGATGATAAGTGTGAGCAAGCTTTCATAATCCTAAAAGAGCGACTGACAAGTGCTCCTGTTTTGACTATTCCAAGTGGGAATGATGAGATGGTGGTTTACACCGATGCATGTGGTACTGGACTTGGAGCAGTGCTAATGCAAAAGGATAAAGTTGTTGCATATGCAAGTCGACAACTGAAGCAGCATGAATGGAATTACCCGACTCATGATTTGGAGTTAGCGGCAATTGTTTTTGCTCTGAAGATGTGGAGACATTATCTATTGGGAGTTCGATTTGAGTTGTTTACGGATCATAAGTCGTTGAAGTATCTGTTCTCCCAAAAGGATTTGAATCTTCGGCAGCAACGATGGCTAGAGTTTTTGGCATCTATGATTTTGATATAGCCTATACTCCGGGAAAAGGTAACGCGGTGGCAGATGCGTTAAGTCGAAGACATGCAGGATTGGGAGCCATGTTTTCAGAATGGAAGAGTCTCGAGTATTTGGCTGGATTTGATTTCAGGCCTAGATGTGAATTGGAACCTGAGATGTTGGCAAACTTATCGATAAGACCTACTCTTGTGGAAAGGATTGGCGAGAGCCAAAAGCGAGATGATAAGCTTGTCAAGATTATCCGCGATTTGGAATCTGGATTAAATCCATAAAAGGATAAAGGATTTGAAGTCGATCAAGAGGGTTGGCTTCGAAAGCAAGGACGACTAGTTGTTCCCGATATAGATGGATTGAGAGATGAAGCTCTTAGGGAAAGTCATCATTCGAAGTTGACAATTCATCCAGGAGGAAATAAGATGTATCGGGACATGAAGAGAACCTATTACTGGAAGGTATGAAGAAGGATGTTGGAAATTTCATTTCCAAATGTATGAATTGCCAGTTGATAAAAGCCGAGCAGAAGAAGCCTAGTGGATTGCGTCAGCCATTGGAAGTTCCTACATGGAAGTGGGAGCAAGTATCGATGGATTTTATCGATGGTCTACCTAGAACCAGGGCAGGAAATGAAGGGATTTGGGTCATCGTAGATCGTTTGACTAAGAGTGCAAGATTCATTCCTGTTCGATCAAATAGGACTGCATCGAAGTTGGCTGAGTTGTATGTTAAGTGGATAGTTGCAACGACCCGTATTTTACGTGTCGATAAATCGTAAAATAGATGCATTAGGTCGTTAGTATTGTTTAAGTTGGTTTGAGTTTGAGTCGACCAAAGCTTAAGTTGTAAGCGACATAAGGAGGTTTAACGGCTTAAGGTAGTGACCGGCTTAAGGTCTGTACCGAGTTAACAACCCATAGAATTGACCGACTCATAGGAAGGAACGACCTAAAGGATGTAACGACTTAAGGGTTAGTGGCTTAGGTCGTGAGTCTTTGTGTGTTGGGATGAGTCGTATGACCGAGTTAAGGAAGTTTGCGGCATAGAGGTCCAAGAGTTAATGACCTAGTAGTAAACGACCTAAGTTAGATCTGTGTATCGTGTTAGGTCGTAGACGAGATAAGGCTTAAGTCGTTATAATTAAGAGTCGTAAGTCGTTGGAACTTAGGCTGGGTGTTAGGTCGTCTCTTGAGTTAGGTTGCTGCCGACTTATGTTAGGACGCGTACATGTGGGGTCGTGTCTGTGTTAGGTCGTAGGATTTTTAAGTCGTTAGGTCGGCTTGAAGAGGTAAGTCGAAGGGATCTTAGGTCGGTAGGTCGTGGAAGCGCATGTGTGTGTTAGTACCTTTTAAGTCGTAAGTCGTTGAAGCTTATGCTTAGGGTTAAGTCGTATGCCGCATGCTTTAGGTCTTAGGTCGTTGAGGTCATGAGTCGTAACTCGTGAGGTTGTTAAGTCGTCTCCCTGTTGAGTCGTTGGTCGTAGTGTTTGATGAGTCGTGACCGACTTAAGGGGCGGCCGACTCATGGGTTTTTCAGCCTATAAATAGAGAGGTTTGGCTCACTTTTTGGCACCGGATTTTGAAGCGGCGAAGTGCTGCCATTTTGAGAGGTCGACTTCTACACTTCTTCACTTCTTTTCTCCTCTCTAATCTAGTGATTCCTTCCATCTAAATTGAAGATCAAATCGAAGATTCAAGAGCCAAAGTTGAAGATCTTCATCCAACAAAGAGGGATTTCATCGATTGAAGCGAGAGTTTGCCGGATCAAGCTTAGTTCTTTGCTGTCTAGATCTAGATTTGGTTGATTTTGAGGTGTTTAGGTGATTCGGTGAGTGGTGGTTATCTCTCACACGGACCCAAAGGAGTATATTGGATCGGTGGTTTGTTTATGTGCTAAAGAGAGTGATTTCTTGCATTTTCCCTAAGTCTGCATATAGATCTATCATCTATGAAGTTTTGATATCCATTTTAGTACATGTTTACTTATGCAAGTTCATTCATCAAGTTGTAGAGATATTGTTCATAATTCATGCTTGTTAGAATGCATGTTAGATTTGGACTCTTTATTTACGAAATTGCCATTATTGTTGTAATTGTTTATTTAGATCTTGTTTGAATGATTGATTACTTGAAGTAATGTTTGATTTGATTGATTAGTTGATTGATAACTTGATTTGGACAAGTTGGTCGAAGATGATTCAAAAGCTAAGTGGAAAGGCTCTTGAATAAGGAAAGCTGCTTGTGGCATATGAAGCGGATGTTGAAGCTCATATGGATAGATTTGATGATGATGTTGAGATGGGACTTTGCCATGATGCGATGAGGCAAACTATGATGTTGAGATGGGACTTTGCTATGATGCGATGAAGCAAAGCATGATGTGTGAAAGCCTTGGTTTAATCCAGACGGGATCATTCCAAGCATGTTGATAACTCGGTGATGCGGTACGAGTTTGTGGATAATGGTTAGCTTGAGAGGCGCTTGAGCTAGTATGGGAATAGTCGTCGAGGAGGATGACTAGAAGGCTGAGATTTTATCGTTGTTGAAGGTTCTAGCATGCTCAAAGCAAGAGTACGTTGGGACGGGTCACGATGACGTTCCAAGCACGGGCTGCGACGACGTGCTAGTACTCTGGGTAGTTGCGAAAATTCCTAGGCACGGGCTGCGACGACGTGCGGAGTTATGTCTAGAACCGGGGTTACCATTAGCCCTTGACAGGCGGTCATTCAACTAACAGTGAATCAAGGCAATGATAACAGTGATAGCCAGAGTCATGGATGTTTGGATGTTTGGTTTTATCGTCGCTTGGGTCAAGAGCGATGTTTTTAAGGTGCTTATCAGATCTTGGTTTAGGCCTCGGGGGTTTGTACTTGGAAAACACCGACCTTGACTCGAGTGATAATTACTTTTCTTTGAATGTCTGTATTGCTATGATTACTTCTGTTTAGTGTGTCTGGGGGCTATCACTGTAGAATGAGGTGGAGTGGGATGGTTGAGTTCCTATTCCTTTTATCCTTTATGCTCTTTTGGTATGTTTGACAGTTAATTTACTGCTCACTAAGACTGTTGTCTGACTCAAGGTTTTATGTTCAACTCTTATTACCTTGGGCTGTTCATCCATGTTGGGATGGACAGACTAGGTAGCAGGTGACAGGTGCTGTTCTTGGCTACCAACGATGTTGATGACGAAGATGAGCTGGAAGCTTTTGCATATTGTTTTCTTACTATATGTACTGGATGTTCCGCTGTTTGATTGATACTCTGAGTGTTCTGTAGTGAGGCTTGATGTATTGACTATTCAGATGATTGTATAAAACTATTATGAGTTTATATGATGAGACTTCTGTTCTATAGAGCTTCACTATGTATATTTTCTATTGTATTTTATCCATGCGTTGTGAGTAATACGATAGAGTCTGCTATTTTACCTTACCCTGACTATCGTCCATGGCTGCCTGGCACACTTTTCAGCGCACCATTCCCTTGTTTCGTGCGGGAGTCATGGGCGGTCGTCACATTAGTTCGATTCCATGGTGTTCCGAAGAGTATAGTGAGCGATCGAGACCCATTGTTCACTAGTGGATTTTGGAAGAGCTTCCAGGAAGTTTTTGGGATCGAGTTGTGTTTGAGTACAGCTTATCACCCCCAAACAGATGGTCAGACGGAGAGAGTCAACCGAGTTTTGGAAGATCTCCTGAGAGCATGTGTTTTGGATTTCGGAGGATCATGGGAAGATCATCTTCATTTGGTGGAATTTGCGTATAATAATAGTTACCAGTCAAGCATTGGTATGGCACCGTATGAAGCATTGTATGGAAGGCCGTGCAATTCTCCGACATGTTGGTTGGAAACTGGAGAAAAGTTGATACTTGGGCCAGAAATGATTCGACAGACTTCGGATTGTATAGGGATCATTCGGCGACGAATGTAGGCAGCCCAAGATCGTCAGAAAAGTTATGCCGATAATCGTCGTAAGGATTTGGAATTCGACGTAGGTGATATGGTTTTTGTGAAGATTTCTCCTCTGAAGAATGTTATTAGATTCGGGAAGAAAGGAAAATTGACTCCGAGATTTGTTGGACCATTCTCGATTATCGAGCGAATTGGAAAGCTCGCTTATAGATTGGAGTTACCGGAAAAGATGGCGGGTGTGCATAATGTTTTTCATGTATCTTATCTACGGAAGTATGTGCACGACTCGAATACGGTACTTTCTGCTGATAGCTTTGAAGATTTAGAGGTTGATCCAGTTGTTACGAGACCTCGTAAGCCGCTTCGTGTTGTTGAAATCGACACGAAACAGCTTAGGAGGAAGACGATTACGTTGCTCAAGATGCAATGGAGTGATGATGTTGACGACTGTACATGGGAGGAGGAAGAGAGGATGAAGGCAGCTCATCCTGAACTCTTCAAGGTATGACCCTAAGGTGTTGTGACATCTCACGAATTTGTAGCTTGTTCTAAGTCTTAAAATTCTGCATGCTAGGCTAGTAGTTGGATGCATGGTTTGTTGATTGCTATGAATGGTAGGCATGCGGAATAATTTTGATTGCTCTTGTTTGTTTGGAATTTCGGGGGCGAAATTCCTAAGGGGGAGAGAATGTAACGACCCGTATTTTATGTGTCGATAAATTGTAAATAGTTGCATTAGGTCGTTAGTATTACTTGAGTCGTTTTGAACCTAAGTTGTAGGGTTTACGGCTTAAGGGGTTAGGCCGTGTAATAACTAGCTCGGTGGTGCTTAAGTCATAGACGAGTTAAGAGTTAGCTCGTGTGAAGCTTATGTCGTGTGCGAGTTAGGTCGAGAGAAGCGACCTATAGAAGTTACGACTTAAGAATATTAGGTCGAGTTAACAAGTTAAGGAAGTTAACGACTTAATGCTTAGGTCGTGTGGAAGTTAGCTCGTGTGAGGGACTTAAGGTATTGCCGAGTTAGTGTGTTAGACCGAGGTAACGACCTAAGAAGGCTACGACTTACGGGTTAGCGAGTTAGAGAAGGTAGCGACCTAGTGGCTATGCCGTGTTATAGTTAGGCTGTGTGCTTAGTTAAGTCGTGACCGACTTAAGGTAGGTCGCTAGGAAGTTAAGTCAAAGTATTTGTTAACCCGGGATGTTTTTTTTGGTCGTTAATGACTTAGCTAAGTCGCGGCATCGTAGATCCGCGTTCATTTTTAGGTCGCGTAACATCTGGACCGTTGATTTTGTTAAGTCGCATAGGAGATAAGTCGTTCAAATGACTTAGGACTTAGGAAATGCGGCAGAATAGATGAGTCGTGAGTTGCTAGGTCATGTGAGCGTTGTTGTGTTGAGTCGCACGTGAGGCTCCGTGTTAGTTAGGTCGTAAGGCTGGTTGAGTCGGCAAGGTTAGGTCGTGGACGACTCATGGGGTAGGTCGGCAACGGCTTATAGGGGCGGACGACTCATGGATCTGCCTATAAATAGAAGGGTTTGGCTCACTTTTTGGCACCGGATATTGAAGCAACGAAGTGCTGCCATTTTAAGAGCTCGACTACAACACTTCTTCACTTCTTTTTCTTCACTCTAATCTAGTGCTAACATCCATCCAAGATCGAAGGTCAAGATCGAAGATCCAAGAGCTAAAGTTGAAGATCTTCATCCAACAAAGAGAGATTTCATCGTTTGAAGCGAGATTTTTCCGGATTAAGCTTGTTTCTTTGCTGTCCAGATATGGAGTTGGTTGTTTTTAAGGTGTTTTGTGACGACCGCCCATGACTCCCGCACCAAATCAAGGAAATAATGCGCTAAAAGGTGTGCCAGGCAGCCATGGACGATAGTCAGGGTAAAACAAAACAGAAGAATCTCTATCGCATAACTCACAGCGCATGGATAAAATACAATAGAGAAATATAATATAGTGAAGCTCCATAGAACAGAACATCATCATATAAGCATCACAGTAGTTTCATACAATCATCTACTCAAATCCATACATGAAAGCCTCACTACAAATCACTCAACCAAATACAGCAGCGGATACCCAGTACATATAGTAAGAAAACTAATATGCAAAGCCTCCTGCTCGTCTTCGTCATCTTTAGCGTAGAACTCCTAGCACAGCACCTGTCACCTGCTACCTAGTCTGCCCATCCCGACATGGATGAACAGCCCAAGGTAATAAGAGGAGACATAAAACCTTGAGTCAGACAAAGTCTTAGTGAGCAGTAAATCAACTATCAAGCATACCAAAAGAGCATAAAGGATAAAAGGAATAGGAACCAAACCATCCCACTCCACCTCTTTCTACAGTGATAGCCCCAGACATACACTAAGGAGAAGCAAGCATAACAACATAGACAATTAAGGTAAAGCGAATACCACTCGAGTCAAGGACGATGTTTTCCAAATACAAACCCCCAAGGCCTAAACCAAGATCAGATAAGCACCCAGAAAACACCGCTCTTGAAGCCGAATGATAATACAACCAAACATCCATGACTCTGGCTATCACTGTTATCCTTGCCTCGATTTCACCGTTAGTTGAATGACCATCTGTCAAGGGCTAATGGTAACCCCGGTTCTAACCATAACTCCGCACACTGCCTTGTGCCTAGGACTTATCTACTTTGCCCAGAGTACTCAACTACCTACCTGTAGTCTTTTGGGTGTCCCGACTACCTACCTGTAGTCGTTATGGGCGCCCCATGTACTCTTGCTTTTGAGCATGCTAGAACCTTCAACAACGACGAGATCCAAGCCTCCTAGCCATCCTTCTTGACGACTATCCTCATACAAGCTCAAGCTACCTCTTGAACAATCCATTATCAACCAACTTGAACTACTCTTCAAGTTATCAACATGCTTGGAATGATCCCTGCTTGGATTAAGCCAAGACTCACATCATACTTCGCTTCATCGCATCAAAGCAAAGTCTCAACTCAACAACATGGTTTGCCTCATCAAATCATGGCAAAGTCCCATCTCAACATCATCCAATCTATACATATGAGCTTCAACATCCGCTACATATGCCTTAAGCAGCTTTCACCATTCAAGAGCCTTCTTCCATAGCTTTTGAATCCTCTCTTCCATCATCTTGTTCCAAATCAACTACTAGCTAACTTGGAAACAATCAAATCAATCATACATTCAAATAATCAATCATTCAAACAAGATCTAACAAGCAATATAAGCAATATCAACTATAATGGCAATTTCGTAAATAAGTGAGCAAAAGTCCAACATATGTGAAACCATAGTTTTTAGCATAGATCTATCAAATATAAAACATGGGTTTTGTCTCTAATACTTGTTAAACTAACTTGCATAAGTAAACATCTTCAAAAACCATGGATCTAGACTTCGATCTAAGAAAAATGCATGAAATCTCTAACTTTAACACCCAAACATGCCACCAATCCAATATACTCCTTTGGATCCGCGTGAGAGATAACTACCACTCACCAAATCACCAAAACACCTCAAAAACTAAACACTTCAGATCTGGACAGCGAAGATCAAGGCTTGATCCGGCAATATCTCGTCTCAATCGATGAAATCTAGCTCAAACGAATGAAGATCTTCAACTTTGGCACTTGAATCTTCAATCTAAATCTTCGATCTTGGATGGATGTTAGAACTAGATTGGAATAGAGAAAAGAAGGTGAAGAAATGTTGTAGTCGAGTCTTCAAAATGGCAGCACTTCGTCGCTTCAAAAACCGGTGCCAAAAAGTGAGCCAAACCCCTCTATTTATAGGCTGGATCAACTATGAGTCGTCGTCCCTATGAGTCGTCCACGACTCATCATGAGTCGTTGCCGACTTATCAGCCCTTACCGACTCAACATAACACTGCCTACTTACCATGAGTCGTTCACGACTCATTGCCATGACGACCTACCCCAGCCGACTCAACTGCACAGCCTTCCGACTCAAGCCAACGACTCAATACACCAAGGCACAAGGTCATACGACTCAAACCCAAACCGACTCAACACCTACCGACTCACGACTCAAGACCAGTGCCGACTCAACATAAGTCGGTCACGACCTAAAAGCCTCCGACCTAAGACACTGCCGCGTTTTCCCCAAGTCCTAAGTCGTACGACGACTCAACAATACACACTCACGACTCAACTATGATGCCGACTCACGACTCATCAGGCCCTACGACTCAAAACCCTGCCGACTCATTACCCACGACCTAAGCCTAAACCCCTTAAGTCGCTACACCCTTAACCCGTTAACTCCTTAACTCGGCAAACCCTATGAGTCGTAACTCGTTGACTCGGCCACACTTCTTATCTCGGCCCTCTATGAGTCGGTCATCCTATGAGTCGCCTAACTTCTTGAGTCGGTCCATCCTTATCTCGGCCAACACTTTAAACCGCTACCCCTCCTTGAGTCGGTCCCCTATGAGTCGGTCACGACTCATCACTTGTACCCGGGTTAACTTCTAAACGACTCAAGCTAGAAGCAACACAAACAACACTATCGACCTGCAAATTCTACGATTTATCGACTCGTAAAATACGGGTCGTTACATTCTCTCCCCCTTAGGAATTTCGCCCTCGAAATTCCAAGCAAACAACAGCAATCACAATTATTCCGCATGCCTACCATCCATAGCAATCAACAAACCATGCATCCAATTCTAACCTAGCATGCAGAATTCTATGACTTAGAACAAGCTACAAATTCATGAGATGTCACGACACTTTAGGGCCATACCTCGAAGAGTCCGGGATGAGCTGCCTTCATCCTCTCTTCCTCCTCCCATGTACAGTCGTTAACATCATCACTCCATTGTACCTTGAGCAACGTAATCGTCTTCCTCCTAAGCTGTTTCGTATCGGTTTCAACAATACGAAGCGGCTTACGAGGTCTCGAAACAACAGGATCAACCTCCAAGTCTTCACAGCTATCAGCAGAAACCACCGTAGTTGGGTCGTGCACATACTTCCGTAGATAAGATACATGAAAAACATTGTGCACACCCGCCATCTTTTCCGGTAACTCCAATCTATAAGCGAGCTTTCCAATTCGCTCGATAATCGGAAATGGTCCAACAAATCTCGGAGTCAATTTCCCTTTCTTCCCGAATCTAACAACATTCTTCAATGGGGAAATCTTCACAAAAACCATATTACCCACGTCGAATTCCAAATCCTTTCGACGATTATCTGCATAACTTTTCTGACGATCTTGGGCTGCCTTCATTCTTTGCCGAATGTTCTCTATACGATCCGAAGTCTGTCGAATCATCTCTGGTCCAAGTATCAGCTTTTCTCCAGTTTCCAACCAACATGTCGGAGAGTTACACGGTCTTCCATATAATGCCTCATATGGTGCCATACCAATACTCGACTGATAACTGTTATTATAAGCAAATTCCACCAAATGAAGGTGATCTTCCCATGATCCTCCGAAGTCCAAAACACATGCTCTAAGAAGATCTTCCAAAACTCGGTTGACTCTCTCAGTCTGACCATCTGTTTGAGGGTGATAAGCTGTACTCAAACACAATTCGGTTCCCAGGACTTCCTGGAAGCTCTTCCAAAACCTACTAGTGAACAATGGGTCTCGATCGCTCACTACACTCTTCGGAACACCATGGAATCGAACAATCCACTTCACATAAAGCTCAGCCAACTTCGATGCGGTCCTAGTCGATCGAACAGGAATGAATCTTGCACTCTTGGTCAAACGATCTACTATGACCCAAATCCCTTCATTCCCTGCTCTTGTCCTAGGTAGACCATCGATAAAATCCATCGACACTTGCTCCCACTTCCATGTAGGAACTTCTAATGGCTGAAGTAATCCACTGGGCTTCTTCTGCTCAGCCTTCACCAACTGGCAGTTCATACACTTGGAAATAAAATTTCCAACATCTTTCTTCATACCTTCCCAGTAATAAGCTCTCTTCATATCCCGATACATCTTATTTCCACCTGGATGAATTGTCAACTTTGAGTGATGACTTTCCCTCAGAACTTCATCTCTCAATCCATCTACATCGGGAACAACCAGTCGTCCTTGCTTTCGGAGCCAACCCTCTCGATCGACCTCGAATCCCTTATCCTTCTCCGGGTCCAATCCAGATTCCAAATCACAGATAATCTTGACAAGCTTATCATCTCCCTTTTGGCTCTCGCCAACCCTTTCCACAAGAGTAGGCCTTATCGATAAGTTTGCCAACATCTTAGGTTCCAATTCACATCTAGGCCTGAAGTCAAATCCAGCCAAATACTCAAGACTCTTCCATTCCGAAAACATGGCTCCCAAACCTGCATGTCTTCGACTTAACGCATCAGCCACTGCGTTACCTTTCCCTGGAGTATAGGCTATACCAAAATCATACGATGCTAAGAACTCTAGCCACCTTTGTTGTCGAAGATTTAAATCCTTTTGGGAGAACAGATACTTCAACGACTTATGATCTGTAAACAACTCGAATCTAACTCCCAATAGATAATGTCTCCACATCTTCAAAGCAAACACAATTGCCGCTAACTCCAAATCATGAGTCGGATAGTTCCTCTCATGCGGCTTCAGTTGTCGACTTGCATATGCAACAACTTTATCCTTCTGCATTAGCACTGCTCCAAGTCCAGTACCACATGCATCGGTGTAAACCACCATCTCATCATTCCCACTTGGAATAGTCAAAACAGGAGCACTCGTCAGTCGCTCTTTCAGGATTATGAAAGCTTGTTCACACTTATCATTCCATCTGAACACTTGATTCTTCTTCGTCAATCCTGTCAACGGTGCAGCTATCTTGGAAAAGTCTTTGATAAACCGACGATAATATCCTGCTAATCCAAGAAAACTTCTCACATCAGATGCATTCTTAGGCCTAACCCAATCCTGGATCGCTGCCACCTTAGCGGGATCAACCGCTATTCCATTTCCAGAAATAACATGACCTAAGAACCTCACTTCATTCTTCCAGAAGTGACACTTCGAAAACTTAGCCTTCAGCTGATGTTTCCGTAAGATTCCTAAAACAATCCTCAAGTGCGTCTTGTGCTCTTCCTCAGTTCTGGAATAAACCAAAATATCATCCACGAACACAAGCACGAACTTATTCAACTGATCTCTGAACACTCTATTCATAAGATCCACAAAATATGCTGGCGCGTTAGTCAACCCAAACGGCATTACCAGCCACTCATAAAACCCGGATGGTGTCCTGAAAGCAGTCTTCGGCACACTATCCTTCGCCACTCTCAACTGGTGAAATCCCGTTGCCAAATCCATCTGAGAAAACACCTTAGCCTCGTGAAGCTGATCAAACAAGTCATCTATTCTCGGCAATGGATACTTGTTCTTCCTAGTCACCTTATTCAGCTCACGATAATCAACACACAACCTCAACGATCCATCCGTTTTGGTTGCGAACACAACGGGCGCACCCCATTCGGACACACTTCTCCGAATGAATCCTTTCCGCAAAAGGTCATCAACTTGCACCTTCAGCTCTTGCTGCTCCCTCGGTGCCATCCGCCTAAGAGGCATCACAACAGGTCTGGCTCCCTCAACTAGATCGATACGAAACTCGATCTCCCTATGCGGCGGCAACCCTTTGACTTCCTCAAAGACATTCTCAAACTCATTCACAATAGGCACCGATGACAGTCCATCCCGTGGAACAACTAGCGAATACATGAAGCTCATGAAGACGCCTTCTTCATGCTTACATCGTATCACAACCTTTCGCCCTTCCACATTCCCGACTGTCACCTCAAGCCTCTCACAATCAATCCTAGCCGCATACTTCCTAAGCCAGTCCATACCCAAAATAATTCCGAACCCCGCAAAGTTCAGAACAAAGCAATCACAAACAAACGAGCAATCATGACTCGACACAACTAGACCACGACATAACATACACAAACATGACGAACCCCCTACCGGATTAGTCACAACCAATGGCCTATCAACAATATCCGGTTTCATACCTAACCGGCTTACCAAATCATCACAAACAAAAGAATGCGACGCTCCAGTATCAAACAACACTCTAACTGGAACACCACAAATAGAAAGAGTACCTTGAACAACCACACTCTTCCCCTTCTCTTCAGCAGTAGGAGCTTTCGAAGACGATGGAACAGCCCCCAAAGCATAGGCTTGCACAACCTGCCTATCTTTCCTCGGTTCTGGACAATCCTTCTTGATATGTCCCAGCTTATCACAGTTGTAACACTTTCCCGGCACTTTGGGATTCTTACAATCTTTGTAAAGATGGCCCTTCTGCTGGCAGTTATAGCAAGTCACTTCACTCTTCGGCTTCTTCTGGCCATCCCTACCCCTCTGTTGCTGTTGTTTCCTCTTCTTATTGCCACTCTGCTGTGGTTTAGATCCTTCCCTGGTTACAGAAACGACAGAACTTTCCCTAGGAAACAAACTCTCATGCCTAAGAGCTTTTTCCACAAGCTTCTCAAATGGATCGTCCAGATGATCCACTAACTGCCTCCCAAGATAAGCATCCAGACCAGTCACAAACTTTTCATTCTTCTGGTAGGGAGAATCAATATACGATCTGGCATACTTAGACAAAGCTTCAAACTCAGAAATGTACTCAAGAACAGGCCTTCCCCCTTGCTTGAGCTCCACAAACCTCTTAAACAAGACAGATTTCTGGGAAGTAGAGATGAACTTAGCTTCAAATCTAACTTGGAATTGCTCCCAAGTAATCTCTTCTTCTGGAGTATCGATGGTGATAGAATTCCACCAATCAGCAGCTCTTCCCTGAAGCTGTCTCGATGCAAGCTTCCTCTTAGTTGCATCCTCAATCCCTAAGTCACCAAAGATTCTTTTGCAAGCATCAATCCATCTCTGCACCTCAATAGTCGACTCCGTCCCCAAGAAAACTTTCCCTCCAAGAGCAGTATAATCCTTGCAAAGCTTGGCAAAATCCACCGGTCTCGGAGCTTGGACTTGAACTCCCACATCCACAGATGATCCTGAAGCTGGTATTCTCCTCATGATTGAAGTCATCATGGCCTCAAACATAGGAGCATAATCAACAGCTTCCCTAGCATCACGGCTACCCCTCGCAGCTTGTCTCTCACTTCGACTCATCCTTAATATCTGTAAATAAGAATGATTAGAACACCTTAAGAAACAACTGCATAAGGAGTTCAAACCCTTCTAAACTACTATATTATATATAGTAATCATCCATCAAATTACAATTACGTCTCTCTTACGTAGTTACATCAGCGAGCGTTGGCTAAAATCGATTAACCAAAGCTCTGATACCAAATGTGACGACCGCCCATGACTCCCGCACCAAATCAAGGAAATAATGCGCTAAAAGGTGTGCCAGGCAGCCATGGACGATAGTCAGGGTAAAACAAAACAGAAGAATCTCTATCGCATAACTCACAGCGCATGGATAAAATACAATAGAGAAATATAATATAGTGAAGCTCCATAGAACAGAACATCATCATATAAGCATCACAGTAGTTTCATACAATCATCTACTCAAATCCATACATGAAAGCCTCACTACAAATCACTCAACCAAATACAGCAGCGGATACCCAGTACATATAGTAAGAAAACTAATATGCAAAGCCTCCTGCTCGTCTTCGTCATCTTTAGCGTAGAACTCCTAGCACAGCACCTGTCACCTGCTACCTAGTCTGCCCATCCCGACATGGATGAACAGCCCAAGGTAATAAGAGGAGACATAAAACCTTGAGTCAGACAAAGTCTTAGTGAGCAGTAAATCAACTATCAAGCATACCAAAAGAGCATAAAGGATAAAAGGAATAGGAACCAAACCATCCCACTCCACCTCTTTCTACAGTGATAGCCCCAGACATACACTAAGGAGAAGCAAGCATAACAACATAGACAATTAAGGTAAAGCGAATACCACTCGAGTCAAGGACGATGTTTTCCAAATACAAACCCCCAAGGCCTAAACCAAGATCAGATAAGCACCCAGAAAACACCGCTCTTGAAGCCGAATGATAATACAACCAAACATCCATGACTCTGGCTATCACTGTTATCCTTGCCTCGATTTCACCGTTAGTTGAATGACCATCTGTCAAGGGCTAATGGTAACCCCGGTTCTAACCATAACTCCGCACACTGCCTTGTGCCTAGGACTTATCTACTTTGCCCAGAGTACTCAACTACCTACCTGTAGTCTTTTGGGTGTCCCGACTACCTACCTGTAGTCGTTATGGGCGCCCCATGTACTCTTGCTTTTGAGCATGCTAGAACCTTCAACAACGACGAGATCCAAGCCTCCTAGCCATCCTTCTTGACGACTATCCTCATACAAGCTCAAGCTACCTCTTGAACAATCCATTATCAACCAACTTGAACTACTCTTCAAGTTATCAACATGCTTGGAATGATCCCTGCTTGGATTAAGCCAAGACTCACATCATACTTCGCTTCATCGCATCAAAGCAAAGTCTCAACTCAACAACATGGTTTGCCTCATCAAATCATGGCAAAGTCCCATCTCAACATCATCCAATCTATACATATGAGCTTCAACATCCGCTACATATGCCTTAAGCAGCTTTCACCATTCAAGAGCCTTCTTCCATAGCTTTTGAATCCTCTCTTCCATCATCTTGTTCCAAATCAACTACTAGCTAACTTGGAAACAATCAAATCAATCATACATTCAAATAATCAATCATTCAAACAAGATCTAACAAGCAATATAAGCAATATCAACTATAATGGCAATTTCGTAAATAAGTGAGCAAAAGTCCAACATATGTGAAACCATAGTTTTTAGCATAGATCTATCAAATATAAAACATGGGTTTTGTCTCTAATACTTGTTAAACTAACTTGCATAAGTAAACATCTTCAAAAACCATGGATCTAGACTTCGATCTAAGAAAAATGCATGAAATCTCTAACTTTAACACCCAAACATGCCACCAATCCAATATACTCCTTTGGATCCGCGTGAGAGATAACTACCACTCACCAAATCACCAAAACACCTCAAAAACTAAACACTTCAGATCTGGACAGCGAAGATCAAGGCTTGATCCGGCAATATCTCGTCTCAATCGATGAAATCTAGCTCAAACGGATGAAGATCTTCAACTTTGGCACTTGAATCTTCAATCTAAATCTTCGATCTTGGATGGATGTTAGAACTAGATTGGAATAGAGAAAAGAAGGTGAAGAAATGTTGTAGTCGAGTCTTCAAAATGGCAGCACTTCGTCGCTTCAAAAACCGGTGCCAAAAAGTGAGCCAAACCCCTCTATTTATAGGCTGGATCAACTATGAGTCGTCGTCCCTATGAGTCGTCCACGACTCATCATGAGTCGTTGCCGACTTATCAGCCCTTACCGACTCAACATAACACTGCCTACTTACCATGAGTCGTTCACGACTCATTGCCATGACGACCTACCCTAGCCGACTCAACTGCACAGCCTTCCGACTCAAGCCAACGACTCAATACACCAAGGCACAAGGTCATACGACTCAAACCCAAACCGACTCAACACCTACCGACTCACGACTCAAGACCAGTGCCGACTCAACATAAGTCGGTCACGACCTAAAAGCCTCCGACCTAAGACACTGCCGCGTTTTCCCCAAGTCCTAAGTCGTACGACGACTCAACAATACACACTCACGACTCAACTATGATGCCGACTCACGACTCATCAGGCCCTACGACTCAAAACCCTGCCGACTCATTACCCACGACCTAAGCCTAAACCCCTTAAGTCGCTACACCCTTAACCCGTTAACTCCTTAACTCGGCAAACCCTATGAGTCGTAACTCGTTGACTCGGCCACACTTCTTATCTCGGCCCTCTATGAGTCGGTCATCCTATGAGTCGCCTAACTTCTTGAGTCGGTCCATCCTTATCTCGGCCAACACTTTAAACCGCTACCCCTCCTTGAGTCGGTCCCCTATGAGTCGGTCACGACTCATCACTTGTACCCGGGTTAACTTCTAAACGACTCAAGCTAGAAGCAACACAAACAACACTATCGACCTGCAAATTCTACGATTTATCGACTCGTAAAATACGGGTCGTTACATGTTTAGGTGATTTGGTGAGTGGTAGTTATCTCTCACACGGACCCAAGGGAGTATATTGGATTGGTGGCTTGTTTATGTGTTAAAGATAGTGATTTCTTACATTTTCCCTAAGTATGCATGTAGATCTATCACCTATGAAGTTTTGACATCCATTTTACTACATGTTAACTTATGCAAGTTCATTCACCAAGTTGTAGAGATATTGTTCATAATTCATGCTGGTTAGGATGCATGTTAGACTTGAACTCTTTATTTACGAAATTACCATTATTGTTGTAATTGTTTATTTAGATCTTGTTTGATATGATTGATTAGTTGATCGATAACTTGATTTGGGAAAATTGGTAGAAGATGATTCAAAAGCTAAGTGGAAAGGCTCTTGAATAAGGAAAGCTGCTTGTGGCATATGAAGCGGATGTTGAAGCACATATGGATAGATTTGATGATGATGTTGAGATGGGACTTTGCCATGATGCGATGAGGCAAACCATGATGTTGAGATGGGACTCTGCTATGATGTGATGAAGCAAAGTATGATGTGAGAAAGCCTTGGTTTAATCCATACGGGATCATCCCAAGCATGTTGATAACTCGGTGATGCGATTCGAGTTGGTTGATAATGGTTAGCTTGAGAGACGTTTGAGCTAGTATGGAAATAGTCGTCGAGGAGGATGACTAGAAGGCTGAGATTTTACCGTTATTGAAGGTTCTAGCATGCTCAAAGCAAGAGTACGTTGGAACGGGCTGCGACGACGTTCCAAGCACGGGCTGCGACGACGTGCTAGTACTCTAGGTAGTTGCGAGAATTCCTAGGCACGGGCTGCGACGACGTGCGGAGTTATGTCTAGAACCGGGGTTACCATTAGCCCTTGACAGGCGGTCATTCAACTAACGGTGATATGGAGGCAATGATAACAGTGATAGCCAGAGTCATGGATGTTTGGTTGTATCATCATTCGGTCTCAAGAGCGGTGTTTTCTGGGTGCTTATCTGATCTTGGCTTAGGCCTTGGGGGTTTGTATTTGGAAAACATCGACCTTGACTCGAGAGATAATTACTTTATATTGAATGTCTGCTTTGCTAGGCTTGTTTATGCTTAGTGGGTCTGGGGGCTATCACTGTAGGATGAGGTGGAGTGGGATGGTTGAGTTCCTATTCCTTTTACCCTTTATGCTCTTTTGGTATGTTTGATAGTTAATTTACTGCTCACTAAGACTATTGTCTGACTCAAAGTTTTATGTTCAACTCTTATTACCTTGGGCTGTTCATCCATGTTGGGATGGGCAGACTAGGTAGCAGGTGACAGGTGCAGTTCTTGGCTACCAACGCTATTGATGACGAAGATGAGCTGGAGGCTAGCATATTAGTTTTCTTACTATATGTACTGGATGTTCCGCTACTTATATATGTTTTGAGTGTTATGTAGTGAGGCTTGATGTATTGATTGTTTAGATGCTTGTATCAAACCTTTATGAAGTCTATATGATGATATTCTGTTATGAGCTTCACTATATATATATATATATTTCTCTATTGTATTTTGTCCATGCGCTGTGAGTTGTACGATAGAGTTTCTGTTTTATCTTACCCTGACTATCGTCCATGGCCGCCTGGCACACTTTTCAGCGCATTACCTCCTTGTTTCTTGCGGGAGTCATGGGTGGTCGTCACATTTGGTATCTGAGCTTTGGTTAATCGATTTTAGCCAACGCTCGCTGACGTAACTACGTATGAGAGACGTAATTGTATTTTGATGGATGATTACTATGTATATAATATAGTAGTTTTGAAGGATTTGAACTCTTCATGTAGTTGTTTCTCAAGGTGTTCTAAATCATTCCTTTTTGTAGATATTAAGGATGAGTCGAAGAGAGAGACAAGCTGCTAGGGTAAGCCGTGCTGTTGGGGGAGCTACCGATTATGCTGCAATGTTCGAAGCTATGATGACTTCGATCATGAGAAGGATACCAACTTCAGGACCGTCAGTAGATGTTGGAGTTCAAGTTCAAGCACCAAGACCAGTGGATTTTTCTAAGTTGTGTAAGGACTATACTGCTCTTGGAGGAAAGGTTTTCTTGGGAACAGAATCAACCATAGAAGTTTAGAGATGGATTGATGCTTGTAGAAGGATTTTTGGTGACTTGGAAATCGAGGATGCAACTAAGAGGAAGCTTGCATCGAGACAGCTTCAGGGAAGAGCTGCTGATTGGCGGGGTTCTATCACTATTGGTACTCCAGAAGAAGAGATTACTTGGGAGCAATTCCAAGTTAGATTTGAAGCTAAGTTCATTTCTACGGCTCAGAAATCTGTTTTGTTTAAGAAGTTTGTGGAGCTCAAGCAAGGTGGGAGACCAGTTTTTGAGTATGTTTCTGAGTTTGAAGCTTTGTCCAAGTATGCTCGGTCGTATATTGAATCTCCCTATCAGAAGAATGAGAATTTTGTGACAGGCTTGGACAGTTATCTTGGGAGACGGTTGGTGGATCATTTGGACGATCCGTTTGAGAAGCTTGTGGAGAAAGCTCTCAGGCACGAGAGTTTGTTTCCTAAGGAAGGGTCTGTTGTTGCTGTGACCAAGGAAAAGCTTGTGGCCTTCGTTTTGACAGGTTATGGCTCTCGTAACTCTATACGAGCCAGAAGTTATGACCGTCCGAATAATCAATATCTACAGGGTGCAACATTCGCGGTGCAAGGTGCAACATCCGTCCGAAATGGCGAAACAGTGCCGTACGACTTTTACAAATGCGTGAATGGATTTGAAATGGAACAGTACCATTGTGCACCACTCTTTAGCGATGGTAAATCGAAGACGAGGCACGGTAATCCCGCTTTACCGTAAAAATCCGGTGTCGAAAAAACGAAGGGTAAAAAACTTACGAGACCCGATTGAGATTCGGGTTGTCCTCTTTGGGCATTAATCTTTCCGTTGATGGCTGAAAGCGGTCAAAGCCGTAGAACTCACCGTGGCCTTTGTTTTGACAGGTTATGGCTCCCGTATCTCTAAACGAGCCAGAAGTTATGGCCGTCCGAATAATCGATATCTACAGGGTGCAACATCCGCGGTGCAAGGTGCAACATCCGTCCGAAATGGCGAAACAGTGTCGTACGACTTTTAGAAATGTGTGCATGGATTTGAAACGGAACAATACCATGGTGCACCACTCTCCAGCGATGGTAAATCGAAGACGAGCCAAGGTAATCCCGTTTTACCGTATAAATACGGTGTCGAAAAAATGAAGGGTAAAAAACTTACGACACCCGATAGAGATTCGGTTTGTCCTTTTTGGGCAATAATCTATCCGTTGACGGCTGAAAGTGGTTAAAGCCGTAGAACTCATCGTGGCCTTCGTTTTGACAGGTTATGGCTCCCGTAACTCAAAACGAGCCAGAAGTTATGGCCGTCCGAATAATCGATATCTACAAGGTGCAACATCCACGGTGCAAGGTGCAACATCCATCTGAAATGGCGAAACAGTGCCGTACGACTTTTAGAAATGCGTGCATGGATTTGAAATGGAACAGTACCATGGTGCACCACTCTTCACCGATGGTAAATCGACGACGAGGCACGGTAATCCCGCTTTACCGTAAAAATCCGGTGTCGAAAAAACTAAGGGTAAAAAACTTACGAGACGCGGTTGAGATTCGGGTTGCCCTTTTCGGGAATTAATCTATCCGTTGATGGCTGAAAGTGGTCAAAGTCGTAGAACTCATCGTGGCCGTTGTTTTGACAGGTTATGGCTCCCGTAACTCTAAACGAGCCAGAAGTTATGGCCGTCCGAATAATCGATATCTACAGGGTGCAACATCCGCGGTGCAAGGTGCAACATCCGTCCGAAATGGCGAAACTGTGGCGTACAACTTTTAGAAATGCGTGCATGGATTTGAAACGGAACAGTACCATGTGCACCACTCTCCAGCGATGGTAAATCGAAGACGAGCCACGGTAATCCCGTTTTACCGTAAAAATACGGTGTCGAAAAAATGAAGGGTAAAAAACTTACGACACCCGATTGAGATTCGGTTTGTCCTTTTTGGGCATTAATCTATCCGTTGACGGCTGAAAGCTATCAGTGCCGTAGAACTCATCATGGCCTTCGTTTTGACAGGTTATGGCTCCCGTAACTCTAAACGAGCCAGAAGTTATGGCCGTCCGAATTATCGATATCTACAGGGTGCAACATCCGTGGTGCAGGGTGCAACATCCGTCCAAAATGGCGAAACAGTGCCGTACGACTTTTAGAAATGCGTGCATGAATTTGAAACGGAACAGTACCATGGTGCACCTCTCTCCAGCGTTGGTAAATCGAAGGCGAGGCACTGTAATCCCGTTTTACCGTAAAAATCCGGTGTCGAAAAAACGAAGGTTAAAAAACTTACGAACCTCGATTGAGATTCGGATTGTCCTTTTCGGGCATAAATCTATCTGTTTATGGCTGAAAGCTGTCAAAGCTGTAGAACTCACCGTGGCCTTCGTTTTGACATGTTATGGCTCCCGTAACTATAAACGAGCCAGAAGTTATGACCGTCCGAGTAATCGATATCTATAGGGTGCAACATCCACGGTGCAAGGTGCAACATCCGTCTGAAATGGCGAAACAGTGTCGTACGACTTTTAGAAATGCGTGCATGGATTTGAAACGGAACAGTACCATGGTGCACCACTCTCCAACGATGGTAAATCGAAGACGAGGCATGGTAATCCCGTTTTACCGTAAAAATCCGGTGTCGAAAAAGCGAAGGGTAAAAAACTTACGAGACCCGATTGAAATTCGGGTTGTCCTTTTCGGGCATTAATCTATTCGTTGACGGCTGAAAGCTGTCAATGCTGTAGAACTCACCGTGGCCTTCGTTTTGACAGGTTATGGCTCCCGTAACTCTAAACGAGCCAGAAGTTATGACCATCCGAATAATCAATATCTACAGGGTGCAACATTCGTGGTGCAAGGTGCAACATCCGTCCGAAATGGCGAAACAGTGCCGTACGACTTTTAGAAATGCATGAATGGATTTGAAACGGAACAGTACCATGGTGCACCACACTCCAGCGATGGTAAATCGTAGACGAGGCATGGTAATCCCGCTTTACCGTTAAAATCCGGTGTCGAAAAAACGAAAGGTAAAAAAACTTACGAGACCCGATTGAGATTCGGGTTGTCCTCTTTGGGCACTAATCTTTCCATTGACGGCTGAAAGCGGTCAAAGACGTAGAACTCACCGTGGCCTTCGTTTTGACAGGTTATGGCTCCCGTAACTCTAAACGAGCGAGAAGTTATGGCCGTCCGAATAATCGATATCTACAGGGTGCAACATCCGCGGTGCAAGGTGCAACATCCGTCCGAAATGGCGAAACAGTGCCGTACGACTTTTAGAAATGCATGCATGGATTTGAAACGGAATAGTACCATGGTGCACTACTCTCCAGCGATGGTAAATCGAAGACGAGCCACGGTAATCCCGTTTTACCGTAAAAATACGGTGTCGAAAAAATGAAGGGTAAAAAACCTACGACACCCGATTGAGATTCGGTTTGTCCTTTTTGGGCATTAATCTATCCATTGACGGCTGAAAGCGGTCAAAGCCGTAGAACTCATCGTGGCCTTCGTTTTGACAGGTTATGGCTCCCGTAACTCTAAACGAGCAAGAAGTTATGGCCGTCCGAATAATCGATATCTACAGGGTGCAACATCCGCGGTGCAAGGTGCAACATCCGTATGAAATGGCAAAACAGTGCCGTATGACTTTTAGAAATGCATGCATGGATTTGAAACGGAACAGTACCATGGTGCACCCCTCTCCAGCGATGGTAAATCGAAGGCGAGGAACGGAAATCCCGTTTTACCGTAAAAATCCGGTGTCGAAAAAACGAAGGGTAAAAAACTTACGAGACCCGATTGAGATTCGGGTTGTCTTTTTTGGGAATTAATCTATCCGTTGACGGCTGAAAGCTGTCAAAGTCGTAGAACTCATCGTGGCCTTCATTTTGATAGGTTATGGCTCCCGTAACTCTAAACGAGCCAGAAGTTATGGCCGTCCGAATAATCGATATCTACAGGGTGCTACATCCGCGATGCAAGGTGCAACATCCGTCCGAAATGGCGAAACTGTCCCGTACGACTTTAGAGAAGCGTGCATGGATTTGAAACGGAACAGAACCATGGTGCACCACTCTCTAGCGATGGTAAGTCGAAGACGAGCCACGGTAATCCCGTTTTACCGTAAAACTACGGTGTCGAAAAAATGAAGGGTAAAAAACTTACGACACCCGATTGAGATTCGGTTTGTCCTTTTTGGACATTAATCTATCCGTTGACGGCTGAAAGCTGTCCAAGCCGTAGAACTCATCGTGGCCTTCGTTTTGACAGGTTATGGCTCCCGTAACTCTAAACGAGCCAGAAGTTATGGCCGTCCGAATAATCGATATCTACAGGGTGCAACATCCGCGGTGCAAGGTGCAACATCCGTCCGAAATGGCGAAACAGTGGCGTACGACTTTTAGAAATGCGTGCATGGATTTGAAAGGGAATAGTACCATGGTGCACCACTCTCCAGCGATGGTAAATCGAAGGTGTGGCACGGTAATCCCGTTTTACCGTAAAAATCCAATGTCCAAAAAAACGAAGGGTAAAAAAACATACGAGACCCGATTGAGATTCGGGTTGTCCTTTTTGGGCATTAATCGATCCGTTGAAGGCTGAAAGATGTCAAAGCCGTAGAACACAACGTGGCGTTCGTTTGGACAGGTTATGGCTCCCGTAACTCAAAACGAGCCAGAAGTTATGGCCGTCCGAATAATCGATATCTACATGGTGCAACATCCGCGGTGCAAGGTGCAACATCCGTCCGAAATGGCGAAACAGTGTCGTACGACTTTTAGAAATGCGTGCATGGATTTGAAACGGAACAGTACCATGGTTCACCTCTTTCCAGCGATGGTAAATTGAATACGAGGAACGGTAATCCCGTTTTACCGTAAAAATCCGGTGTCGAAAAAACGAAGGGTAAAAAACTTACGAGACCCGATTGAGATTCGGGTTGTCCTTTTTTGGCATTAATCTATCCGTTGACGGCTGAAAGCTGTCAAAGCCGTAGAACTCATCGTGGCCTTCGTTTTGACAGGTTATGGCTCCCGTAACTCTAAACGAGCCAGAAGTTATGGCCGTCCGAATAATCGATATCTACAGGGTGCAACATCCGCGGTGCAAGGTGCAACATCCGTTTGAAATGGCGAACCAGTGCCGTACGACTTTTAGAAATGCGTGCATGGATTTGAAACGGAACTATACCATGGTGCACCACTTTCCAGCGATGGAAAATCGAAGGCGAGGCACGGTAATCCCGTTTTACCGTAAAAATCCGGTGTCGAAAAAACGAAGGGTAAGAAACTTACGAGACGCGATTGAGATTCAGGTTGTCCTTTTTGGGAATTAATCTATCCGTTGACGGCTAAAAGCTGTCAAATCCGTAGAACTCATCATGGCCTTCGTTTTGATAGGTTATGGCTCCCGTAACACTAAACGAGCTAGAAGTTATGGCTGTCCGAATAATCGATATCTACAGGGTGCAACATCCGCGGTGCAAGGTGCAACATCCATCCGAAATGGGGAAACAGTGCCGTACGACTTTTAGAAATGCATGCATGGATTTGAAACGGAACAGTACAATGGTGCACCACTCTCCAGCGATGGTAAATCGAAGACGAGCCACGGTAATCCCGTTTTACCGTAAAAATACGGTGTCGAAAAAATGAAGGGTAAAAAACCTACGACACCCTATTGAGATTCGGTTTGTCCTCTTTGGGCATTAATCTATCCGTTGATGGCTGAAAGCTGTCAAACCCGTAGAACTTATCGTGGCCTTCGTTTTGACAGGTTATGGCTCCCGTAACTCTAAACAAGCCAGAAGCTATGGCCGTCCGAATAATCGATATCTACAGGGTGCAACATCCGCGGTGCAAGGTGCAACATCCGTCCGAAATGGCGAAACAGTGGCGTACAACTTTTAGAAATGCGTGCATGGATTTGAAAAGGAATAGTACCATGGTGCACCACTCTCCAGCGATGGTAAATCGAAGGCGTGGCACGGTAATCCGGTTTTACCGTAAAAATCCGGTGTCGAAAAAACGAAGGGTAAAAAAACTTACGAGACCCGATTGAGATTCGGGTTGTCCTTTTTGGGCATTAATCTATCCGTTGACGGCTGAAAGCTGTCAAAGCCGTAGAACACAACGTGGCCTTCGTTTTGACAGGTTATGGCTCCCGTAACTCAAAACGAGCCAGAAGTTATGGCCGTCCGAATAATCGATACCTACAGGGTGCAACATCCGCGGTGCAAGGTGCAACATCCGTCCGAAATGGCGAAACAGTGTCGTACGACTTTTAGAAATGCGTGCATGGATTTGAAACGGAACAGTACCATGGTTCACCACTTTCCAGCGATGGTAAATTGAATACGAGGAACGGTAATCCCGTTTTACCGTAAAAATCCGGTGTCGAAAAAACGAAGGGTAAAAAACTTACGAGACCCGATTGAGATTCGGGTTGTCCTTTTTTGGCATTAATCTATCCGTTGACGGCTGAAAGCTGTCAAAGCCGTAGAACTCATCGTGGCCTTCGTTTTGACAGGTTATGGCTCCCGTAACTCTAAACGAGCCAGAAGTTATGGCTGTCCGAATAATCAATATCTACAGGGTGCAACATCCACGGTGCAAGGTGCAACATCCGTCCGAAATGGAGAAACAGTGCCGTACGACTTTTAGAAATGCGTGCATGGATTTGAAATGGAATAGTACCATGATGCACCACTCTACAGCGATGGGAAGTCGAAGACGGACCACGGTAATCCCGTTTTACCGTAAAAATCCACGTGTCGAAAAAACGAAGGGTAAAAAACTTACGAGACCCGATTGAGATTCGGGTTGTCCTTTTTGGGCATTTATCTATCCGTTGATGGCTGAAAGCTGTCAAAGCCGTAGAACACATCGAGGCCTTCGTTTTGACAGGTTATGGAAACGAGCCAGAAGTTATGGTCGTCCGAATAATCGATATCTACAGGGTGCAACATTCACGGTGCAAGGTGCAACATCCGTCCGAAATGGCGAAACAGTGTCGTATGACTTTTAGAAAAGCGTGCATGGATTTGAAACGGAACAGTTCCATGGTGCACCACTCTCCAGCGATGGTAAATCGAAGGCGAGGCACGGTAATCCCATTTTACCGTAAAAATCCGGTGTCGAAAAAACGAAGGGTAAAAAACTTACGAGACCCGATTGAGATTCGGGTTGTCCGTTTTGGGCATTAATCTATCCGTTGACGGCTGAAAGCTGTCATAGCCGTAGAACTCATCATGGCCTTCGTTTTCACAAGTTATGGCTCCCGTAACTCTAAACGAGCCAGAAGTTATGGCCATCCGAATAATCGATATCTACAGGGTGCAACATCCGCGGTGCAAGGTGCAACATTCGTCCGAAATGGCGAAACAGTGTCGTACGTCTTTTAGAAAAGCGTGCATGGATTTGAAATGGAACAGTCCGTGGTCCACCACTCTCCAGCGATGGTAAATCGAAGGCGAGGCACGGTAATCCCGTTTTACCGTAAAAATCAGGTGTCGAAAAAACGAAGGGTAAAAAACTTACGAGACCCGATTGAGATTCGTGTTGTCCGTTTTGGGCATTAATCTATCCGTTGACGGCTGAATGCTGCCACAGCCGTAGAACTCATCGTGGCCTTCGTTTTCACAAGTTATGGCTCCCGTAACTCTAAACGAGCCAGAAGTTATGGCCGTCCGAATAATCGATATCTACAGGGTGCAACATCCGCGGTGCAAGGTGCAACATCCGTCCGAAATGGCGAAACAGTGCCGTACGACTTTTAGAACTGCGTGCATGGATTTGAAACGGAACAGTATTATGGTGCACCACTCTCCAGCGATGGTAAATCGAAGACGAGGCACGGTAATCCCGCTTTACCGTAAAAATTCGGTGTCGAAAAAACGAAGGGTAAAAAACTTACGAGATCCGATTGAGATTCGGGTTGTCCTTTTTTGGCATTAATCTATCCGTTGACGGCTGAAAGCTGTAGAAATCACCATGGCCTTCGTTTTGACAGGATATGGCTCCTGTAACTCTAAACGAGCCAGAAGTTATGGTCGTGCGAATAATCGATATCTACAGGGTGCAACATCCGCGGTGCAAGGTGGAACATCCGTCCGAAATGGCAAAACTGTGCCGTACGAATTTTAGAAAAGCGTGCATCGATTTGAAACAGAATAGTACCATGGTGCACCACTCTCCAGCGATGGTAAATCGAAGGCGAGGCAGGGAATCCCGTTTTACCGTAAAAATCCGGTGTCCAAAAAACGAAGGGTAAAAAACTTACGAGACCCGATTGAGATTCGGTTGTCCTTTTTGGGCATTGTTTGCGCCAAAATTGGTCACAAACCCCGAATTTCGTGAAAGCACCAGTGTATGAATACAAATCAATAATATTCGAACACAAATCTCAGATCTCAGCAAATATTAAACAGTAATCCCAAAGTAAAGAACAGTGACATAAGTTTTATAGTGGTTCGGCTATCTCCAGCCTACGTCCACTCCAAAGTTTTTATCCTTTTATTGATTATCCTTGATGATTACAGATGATTACAGCGGTTACAAAGTCCAAAATTTGAAATAAATAGCAGCAATGATGATATGGAATGATTCTGGCAGCGTCCGAGCGTGCTTTCTCTCTCTAAAACCTCCGATCCTTTTTCTGAATGACCAGGGGCTCTATTATAAGCGTAGGAGGCTGATATTTCTCCTAAAATCCGGGAAGACCGCTTCAGGCACGTGAGGGGGCCCACACGCCCGAAATCTGGAGGTCCGGGCCCACCATGGGATCGATTCGAAGTAAGATTTGAATCGATCAAGAAATCATCCAATTGAGCTGAAATTTGGTGAGAACATTCTTCAACATGTATGTAAGCTCCTGTAAAAATTTCATTGCATTTGGATCAACGGTTTGGAAGATATGATCAATTCAAATTCAAAGCTTCGTATGTTCTGCCTGGGTTCGAACCTATACATCGAACCCACTCCCTTCGAATCCATCCCCCTTGAGTCCATCTTCTTCGAATCCATCTCCCTCGAATCCACTCTCTTCGAATCCGTTTCCCTTCGAATCCATCGCCTTGAATCCACGAAGCCGACTCCCCTCCTTCGAATCCACGAACCGACTCCCTTGCTTCGAATCCACGAAGCCGACTCCCCTCCTTCGAATCCACGAAGCCGACTCCCCTCCTCTCCTGATCGATACGAACTTCGTCGATTCAAACCACCATCGATACGAACTTCATCAAGCCGCGCCTATGTTGATCGATACGAACCGTATCGATTCGAACCGTCCCTGCATCATGCCTTCGATCGATGCGTTCCTGATGGGTTCGAATCCGATGGATTCGAACCGAGCACCACCTTGATGGATTCGAACCACATACCTTTCCTACCTTGAATCCATCATATTTTCTTCATACAAACTCCGATTAATCTGAAATTTGAAACATAGCCTTTCCTAGTCCTTATCATCGTCTCCAATAAATTTCGTCCCGATCGGAGTTCAACCAAATTTTGACGATATCGATTGTAGCCTGGATTCCAACTGATCTCCAATCCTGATATCCATAATTCCTTGCAAATTTATTGATATTCCAGTTTTGACCAAAAAATGGGATAACACTTTGCCCCCCAAAACATGCCTTGTGATAACAGGGCGTGTTTTGAATAGTTCTGAACCCAAAATCCGAAGTCCATAACCATATTGCCAGAGTATATCATCCTTGACTGTTCCGAGTCGATATCCAATTCCAAATCCAATAACCAAATCTTGAGCCAATTCCATGTCCATCCGAACTCGACAACCGAGTTCCAAACTATCCTTATCCAATGGCCAATAACCGAATCCAGGACCTCTCCGGGTCGATATCCAAATGAATAACCTCGCCGGGCTCTTGCAAAGCGCAATCTACACCTGACAGCCGTGATTCAGTGTCCCTGGATGTTAAGCTAGCCTCATCGTGTTCTTGTGGAGCGTAATCCACACATGACGGCCTTGGTCCAGTGTCCCTGGACGTTGAGCAAACCTCTCCGGGTTCTTGCCAAGCGTAATCCACACTTGACGACCTTGGTCCAGTGTCCCTGGACGTTGAGCAATGCCATGGCTTAAGTCCTAAGCCGAATCCTGGTCACTCCGGACCTTTGCCGAGCATAGTCCATACTCGACGACCTGAAACAATAATCGGTAATATGGGGCCTAAGTCCTAGGCCATATCCTAGTCACTCTGGACCCTTGCTGAGCATAGTACATACTCAGCGACCTGAATGAGTCAATCTGCTGCGTTCGGGAAAGTGACTTACCCCTCGCCAGGCATAATCCATACCCGACGACCATTTATCAAAAACCAGATGAAAATCCAATCAAAATCCAATCCAACATCCAAAGCCAAAAATCCAAATCCAAAACAAAAAAACCAGGAAACCAAACCAGGATTCAAAATCGGAAACAATCATCCAAAGAAAAATCTAAATCAAAAGAAAGCAAATCCAGGAGCTCGATCCAAACTCCAAAACCAAAATCCGAAAAGAAAAGTAGTGTCCAAACCAAAACAGAAAAGCAGATTTCACAAACCACGGCATCGTAGTTTATCATCATTCAGAGCATGCCTAGGGGCTATCTCCGTCCCCATACAAGTGTAAATGACCTGGTTGCTTGCCAGTAGTTCGCTACTTATTTCACATTATCCTGATCAGTGGATGATCAATTGACCATCATCCCTGGGCCTCCCATCATCACGGCGAGAGGTTGTCGGTGGTTGCTCCTGCTCCACCGTTGCATTCCGAGTTTCGATATATTGCCGTAACTGTCCATTCCTTACATGCTCCTCGATTATATCCTTCAAGTGCCTGCAGCTGCTGGTGTCATGTCCGTCTAAGTCATGGAAGAGACAATGCCTCCCTGATGCCCTCTCTCGTTCAGAAGGCTCTCTCCTGGCTGGCCTCCGGTAGGGAAGGCGATTCCGAGTATCCATGTATATCCGCTCCAGCGTCTCGTTCAATCCTGTGTATGTGGAAAACTTTGGATCCTTCCATCGCTTCCTAACGTTTCCAGAATCATTATCCAATTTCCTTTTTCCTTTGTCTTTATCCGAACCACCGCTGGATACTGCGCCAACCTCGATTGCACTAACCTTTTTCACCTTTAAATCCATACTTGCATCTTCTTGCCGAAGGAACTTTTCTGCCCCGTGAAAGAATTCGTCGAGATCTTGTGGGGGATCTCGTATCAGAGATACCTTGAAATCAGAGTCCTCCCTGACTCCTGATACTGCAGCCATTAAAACCATCGACGGATCAGGCCGATCCACCGAAGAGACTGCTGCACTGAATCGAGTTAGAAAAGCTCTAAGCGATTCATCCATTCTTTGCTTTACCGATGTCAATGTCATCACGTTCTTCGGTCTCTTGACATGAACCCGAAACTGCCCTAAAAACCATTCCACTAATTCCCTCCAAGTCCTGATAGATCCTTCTTCCAGCTGCCTAAACCACATCGCAGCTAAGTCCGTCAAATTCAAAGGGAAGCATCGGGCCATCACTTCCTCCGATGCCCCCAGCACCTCCATGTGTTTGGTGTACCTCATCAAGTGATCCGTTGGATCTGTCTTGCCATCATATATCTCCACGCTAGGCAACTTAAACTTAGGTGGGTTCTGAGCCATCCTTATTTTCCGAGCAAACGGACTCCTGTTCACTCCTTCCAAGTCTCCTTTGGCCAAACCACCTCGCACAGTTTTCCTAATCATCTTTACCAATCCAGCGTTGTCTGTCGGGGGTTGCCCCCGAGGGAACTCCGGCACATACTCTTCATGTGGCTCGTTAGTAGCAACGTTGGTTCTAGCCTGTTGAACTCCTTCTAGAGGTTCTCCTTTGTTGGATCCTGTGGGTCTGCCCCCAAGCCCTTGTTGATTGCTTTGTGGCTCCATATCTCGTCCTCTATTGGGTTCCACGACCCTAGTCCCCTGTCCTGCATCCACAGCGGCTGTAGCTGTTCCTAAGTTCTGCATCCCTGCAGCTCTTATTTGCTCGAAGAAAGTCTGCATCATTTCCTGTTGGTTCTTTAACAATCTCTCTTGCAAAGAATTTGCCATAGCCTCCATTTCATCCTGAGTTATGTAGATTGAAGCCTGTCCTTCCCCCGCTCCGGAGGATGCTTGTTGACTTCCTTCCTATTGGCTTCTCTCAGCCCTCTGCCTTCTACTATTTTGCCTGGTCATTGTCCTTGAATCCAAACTCTTTAAAATCTTGAAATCCAAACTTCAAATCCGATGTAGCGGGTGCTAGTCGTTCTCAGTGAAAGCACCAAAGTGTTTGCGCCAAAATTGGTCTCAAACCCCGAATTTCGCGAAAGCACCAGTGTATGAATACAAATCAATAATATTCGAACACAAATCTCAGATCTCAGCAAATATTAAACAGTAATCCCAAAGTAAAGAACAGTGACACAAGTTTTATAGTGGTTCGGATATCTCCGGCCTACGTCCACTCCAAAGTTTTTATCCTTTTATTGATTATCCTTGATGATTACAGATGATTACAGTTGTTACAAAGTCCAAAATTTGAAATAAATAGCAGCAATGATGATATGGAATGATTCTGGCAGCGTCCGAGCGTGCTTTCTCTCTCTAAAATCTCCGACACCTTTTCTGAACGACCAGGGGCTCTATTTTAAGTGTAGGAGGCTGATATTTCTCCTAAAATCCGGGAAGACCACTACAGGCACGTGAGGGGGCCCACACGCCCGAAATCTGGAGGTCCGGGCCCACCTTGGGATCGATTCGAAGTAAGATTCGAATCAATCAAGAAATCATCCAATTGAGCTGAAATTTGGTGAGAACATTCTACAACATGTATGTAAGCTGCTGTAAAAATTTCATTGCATTTGGATCAACGGTTTGGAAGATATGATCGATTCAAATTCAAAGCTTCGTATGTTCTGCCTGGGTTCGAACCTATACATCGAACCCACTCCCTTCGAATCCATCCCCCTTGAATCCATCTTCTTCGAATCCATCTCCCTCGAATCCACTCTCTTCGAATCCATTTCCCTTCGTATCCATCGCCTTGAATACACGAAGCCGACTCCCCTCCTTCGAATCCACGAAGCCGACTCCCCTCCTCTCCTGATCGATACAAACTTCATCGATTCAAACCACCATCGATACGAACTTCATCAAGCAGCGCCTATGTTGATCGATACGAACCGTATCGATTCGAACCGTCCCTGCATCATGCCTTCGATCGTTGCGATCCTGATGGGTTCGAATCCGATGGATTCGAACCGAGCACCACCTTGATGGATTCGAACCACATACCTTTCCTACCTTGAATCCATCATATTTTCTTCATACGAACTCCGATTAATCTGAAATTTGAAACATAGCCTTTCCTAGTCCTCATCATCATCTCCAATCAATTTCGTCCCGATCGGAGTTCAACCAAATTTTGACGATATCGATCGTAGCCTTGATTCCAACTGATCTCCAATCCTGATATCCATAATTCCTTGCCAATTTAGTGATATTCCAGTTTTCACCAAAAAATGGGATAACAGGAATTAATCTATCCGTTGACGGCTGAAAGCGGTCAAAGCCGTAGAACTTATCGTGGCCTTCGTTTTGACAGGTTATGGCTCCCGTAATTCTAAACGAGCCAGAAGTTATGGCCGTCCGAATAATCGATATCTACAGGGTGCAACATCCACGGTGCAAGGTGCAACATCCGTCCGAAATGGCGAAACAGTGTCGTACAACTTTTGGAAATGCGTGCATGGATTTGAAACGGAACAGTACCATGGTGCACCACTCTCCAGCGATGGTAAATCGAAGACGAGGCACGGTAATCCCGTTTTACTAAAAATCCGGTGTCGAAAAAACGAAGGGTAAAAAACTTACGAGACCCGATTGAGATTCGGGTTGTCCTTTTTGGGCATTAATCTATCCGTTGACGGCTGAAAGCTGTCAAAGCCGTAGAACTCATCGTGGCCTTCGTTTTGACAGGTTATGGCTCCCGTAAATCTGAACGAGCCAGAAGTTATTGCCGTCCGAATAATCGATATCTACAGGTTGCAACATCCGCGGTGCAAGGTGCAACATCCGTCCGAAATGGCGAAACAGTGGCGTTGGACTTTTAGAAATGCATGCATGGATTTGAAACGGAACAATACCATGGTGCACCACTCTCCAGCTATGGTAATTCAAAGGCGTGGCACGATAATCCCGTTTTACCGTAAAAATCCGATGTCGAAAAAACGAAGGGTAAAAAACTTACGAGACCCGATTGAGATTCGGGTTGTCCTTTTTGGGCATTAGTCTATCCGTTGATGCTGAAAGCAGTCAAAGCCGTAGAACTGATCGTGGCCTTCGTTTTGACAGGTTATGGCTCCCGTAACTCTAAACGAGCCAGAAGTTATGGTCGTCCGAATAATCGATATCTACAGGGTGCAACATCCGCGGTGCAAGGTGCAACATCCGTCCGAAATGGCGAAACAGTGTCGTACGACTTTTAGAAATGCGTGCATGGATTTGAAACAGAACAGTACCATGGTGCACCACTCTCCAGCGATGGTAAATCGAAGACGAGGCACGGTAATCCCGTTTTACCGTAAAAATCCGGTGTCAAAAAAACGAAGGGTAAAAAAACTTACGAGACCTGATTGAGATTCGGATTGACCTTTTTTGGCATTAATCTATCCGATGACGGCTAAAAGCTGTCAAAGCCGTAGAACTCATCGTGGCCTTCGTTTTGACAGGTTATGGCTCCTGTAACTCTAAACGAGCCAGAAGTTATGGTCGTCCGAATAATCGATATCTACAGGGTGCAACATCCGCGGTGCAAGGTGCAACATCCGTCCGAAATGGCGAAACTGTGACGTACGACTTTTAGAAAAGCGTGCATGAATTTGAAACGGAACAGTACCATGGTGCACCACTCTCCAGCGATGGTAAATCGAAGGCGAGGCACGGTAATCCCGTTTTACCGTAAAAATCCGGTGTCGAAAAAACGAAGGGTAAAAAACTTACGAGACCCGATTGAGATTCGTGTTGTCCGTTTTGGGCATTAATCTATCCGTTGACGGCTGAAAGCTGTCATAGCCGTAGAACACATCGTGGCCCTCGTTTTCACATGTTATGGCTCCCGTAACTCTAAACGAGCCAGAAGTTATGGCCGTCCGAATAATCGATATCTACAGGGTGCAACATTCACGGTGCAAGGTGCAACATCCGTCCGCAGTGGCGAAACAGTGTCGTACGACTTTTAGAAATGCGTGCATGGATTTGAAACGGAACAGTACCATGGTGCAAAACTCTCCAGCGATGGCAAATCGATGATGAGGCACGGTAATCCCGTTTTACCGTAAAAATCCGGTGTCGAAAAAACGAAGGGTAAAAAACTTACGAGTCCCGATTGAGATTCGGGTTGTCCTTTTTGGGCATTAATCTATCCGTTGACGGGTGAAAGCTGTCAAAGCCGTAGAACTCAACGTGGCCTTCGTTTTGACAGGTTATGGCTCCCGTAACTCTAAACGAGCCAGAAGTTATGGCCGTCCGAATAATCGATATCTACAGGGTGCAACATCCGCGGTGCAAGGTGCAACATCCGTCCGAAATGGCGAAACTGTGTCGTACGACTTTTAGAAAAGCATGCATGGATTTGAAACGGAACATTACCATGGTGCACCACTCTCCAGCGATGGTAAATCGAAGGCTAGGCACGGTAATCCCGTTTTACCGTAAAAATCCGGTGTCGAAAAAACGAAGGGTAAAAAACTTACGAGAACCGATTGAGATTCGGGTTGTCCTTTTCGGGCATTAATCTATCCATTGACCGCTAAAAGCTATCAAAGCTGTAGAACTCACCGTGGCCTTCGTTTTGACAGGTTACGGCTCACGTAGCTCTAAACGAGCCAGAAGTTATGGCCGTCCGAATAATCGATATCTACAGGGTGCAACATCCACGGTGCAAGGTGCAACATCCGTCCGAAATGGCGAAACGGTGTCGTACGACCTTTAGTAATGCGTGCATGGATTTAAAACGGAACAATACCATAGTGCACCACTCTTCAGCGATGGGAAGTCGAAGACGGGCAACGGTAATCCCGTTTTACCGTAAAAATCCACGTGTCGAAAAAACGAAGGGTAAAAAACTTACGAGACCCGATTGAGATTCGGGTTGTCCTTTTTGGGCATTAATCTATCCGTTGATGGCTGAAAGCTGTCAAAGCCGTAGAACTCATCCAGGCCTTCGTTTTGACAGGTTATGGCTCCCGTAACTCTAAACGGGCCAGAAGTTATGGCCGTCCGAATAGTCGATATCAACAGGGTGCAACATCCACGGTGCAAGGTGCAACATCCGTCCGAAATGGCGAAACAGTGCCGTACGACCTTTAGAAATGCGTGTATGGATTTTAAATGGAACATAACCATGGTGCACCACTCTTCAGTGATGGGAAGTCGAAGACGGGCCAACGTAATCCCGTTTTACCGTAAAAATCCACGTGTCGAAAAAACAAAGGGTAAAAAACTTACGAGACCCGATTGAGATTCGGGTTGTCTTTTTTGGGCATTAATCTATCCGTTGACGGCTGAAAGCTGTCAAAGTCGTAGAACTCATCGTGGCCTTCATTTTGATAGGTTATGGCTCCCGTAACTCTAAACGAGCCAGAAGTTATGGCCGTCCGAATAATCGATATCTACAGGGTGCTACATCCGCGATGCAAGGTGCAACATCCGTCCGAAATGGCGAAACTGTCCCGTACGACTTTAGAGAAGCGTGCATGGATTTGAAACGGAACAGAACCATGGTGCACCACTCTCTAGCGATGGTAAGTCGAAGACGAGCCACGGTAATCCCGTTTTACCGTAAAACTACGGTGTCGAAAAAATGAAGGGTAAAAAACTTACGACACCCGATTGAGATTCGGTTTGTCCTTTTTGGACATTAATCTATCCGTTGACGGCTGAAAGCTGTCCAAGCCGTAGAACTCATCGTGGCCTTCGTTTTGACAGGTTATGGCTCCCGTAACTCTAAACGGGCCAGAAGTTATGGCCGTCCGAATAGTCGATATCAACAGGGTGCAACATCCACGGTGCAAGGTGCAACATCCGTCCGAAATGGCGAAACAGTGCCGTACGACCTTTAGAAATGCGTGTATGGATTTTAAATGGAACATAACCATGGTGCACCACTCTTCACTGATGGGAAGTCGAAGACGGGCCACCGTAATCCCGTTTTACCGTAAAAATCCACGTGTCGAAAAAACAAAGGGTAAAAAACTTACGAGACCCGATTGAGATTCGGGTTGTCCTTTTTGGGCATTAATCTATCCGTTGACGGCTGAAAGCTGTCAAAGCCGTAGAACTCATCGAGTCCTTCGTTTTGACAGGTTGTGGCTCCCGTAACTCTAAACGAGCCAGAAGTTATGGCCGTCTGAATAATCGATATCTACAGGGTGCAACATCCGCGGTGCAAGGTGCAACATCCGTCTGAAATGGCGAAATAGTGCCGTATTACTTTTAGAAATGCGTGCATGGATTTGAAACAGAACAGTACCATGGTGCACCACTCTTCAGCGATGGTAAATCGAAGACGAGGCACGGCAATCCCGTTTTACCGTAAAAATCCGGTATCGAAAAACAGAAGGGTAAAAAACTTACGAGACCCGATTGAGATTCGGGTTGTCCTTTTTGGGCATTAATCTATCAGTTGACGGATGAAAGCTGGCAAAGTCGTAGAACTCATCGTGGCCTTCGTTTTGATAGGTTATGGCTACCGTAACTCTAAACGAGCCAGAAGTTATGGCCGTCCGAATAATCGATATCTACAGGGTGCAACATCCGCGATGCAAGGTGCAACATCCGTCCGAAATGGCGAAACTGTGTCGTATGACTTTTAGAAAAGCGTGCATGGATTTGAAACGGGACAGTACCATGGAACAATACCATGGTTTGTCTTTTTTGGACATTAATCTATCCGTTGACGGCTGAAAGCTGTCAAAGCCGTAGAACTCATCGTGGCCTTCGTCTTGACAGGTTATGGCTCCCGTAACTCTAAACGAGCCAGAAGTTATGGCCGTCCGAATAATCGATATCTACAGGGTGCAACATCCGCGGTGCAAGGTGCAACATCCATTTGAAATGGGGAAACAGTGCCGTACAACTTTTAGAAATGCGTGCATGGATTTGAAACGGAACAGTACCATGGTGCACCACTTTCCAGCGATGGCAAATCAAAGGCGAGGCACGGTAATCCCGTTTTACCGTAAAAATCCGGTGTCGAAAAAACGAAGGGTAAAAAACTTACGAGACGCGATTGAGATTCAGGTTGTCCTTTTTGGGCATTAATCTATCCGTTGACGGCTGAAAGCTGTCAAATCCGTAGAACTCATCGTGGCCTTAGTTTTGATAGGTTATGGCTCCCGTAACTCTAAACGAGCCAGAAGTTATGGCTGTCCGAATAATCGATATCTACAGGGTGCAACATCCGCGGTGCAAGGTGCAACATCCGTCCGAAATGGCGAAACAGTGCCGTACGACTTTTAGAAATGCATGCATGGATTTGAAACGGAACAGTACAATGGTGCACCACTCTCCAGCGATGGTAAATCGAAGACGAGCCACGGTAATCCCTTTTTACCGTAAAAATACGGTGTCGAAAAAATGAAGGGTAAAAAACTTACGACACCCGATTGAGATTTGGTTTGTCCTTTTTGGGCATTAATCCATCCGTTGACGGCTGAAAGCTATCAAACCCGTAGAACTTATCGTGGCCTTCGTTTTGACAGGTTATGGCTCCCGCAACTCTAAACGAGCCAGAAGTTATGGCCGTCCGAATAATCGATATCTACAGGGTGCAACATCCGCGGTGCAAGGTGCAACATCCGTCCGAAATGGCGAAACAGTGGCGTACGACTTTTAGAAATGCATGCATGGATTTGAAACGGAACAGTATCATGGTGCACCACTCCCCAGCGATGGTAAATCGAAGGCGTGGCACGGTAATCCCGTTTTACCGTAAAAATCCGGTGTCGAAAAAACGAAGGGTAAAAAACTTACGAGACCCGATTGAGATTCGGGTTGTCCTTTTTGGGCATTAATCTATCTGTTGACAGCTGAAAGCTGTCAAAGCCGTAGAACACAACGTGGCCTTCGTTTTGACAGGTTATGGCTCCCGTAACTCTAAACGAGCCAGAAGTTATGGCCGTCCGAATAATCGATATCTACAGGGTGCAACATCCGCGGTGAAAGGTGCGACATCCGTCCGAAATGGCGAAACAGTGTCATACGACTTTTAGAAATGCGTGCATGGATTTGAAACGAAACAGTACCATGGTGCACTACTTTCCAGCGATGGTAAATCGAATACGAGGCACGGTAATCCCGTTTTACCGTAAAAATCCGGTGTCGAAAAAACGAAGGGTAAAAAACTTACGAGACCCGATTGAGATTCTGGTTGTCCTTTTTGGGCATTAATCTATCCGTTGACGGCTGAAAGCTGTCAAAGCCGTAGAACTCATCGTGGCCTTCGTTTTGATAGGTTATGGCTCCCGTAACTCTAAACGAGCTAAAAGTTATGGCCGCCCGAATAATCGATATCTACAGGGTGAAACATCCACGGTGCAAGGTGAAACATCTGTCCGAAATGGAGAAACAGTTTCGTACGACATTTAGAAATGCGTGCATGGATTTGAAACGGAACAGTACCATAGTGCACCACTCTACAGCGATGGGAAGTCGAAGACGGACCACGGTAATCCCGTTTTACCGTAAAAATCCACGTGTCGAAAAAACGAAGGGTAAAAAACTTACGAGACCCGATTGAGATTCGGGTTGTCCTTTTTGGGCATTAATCTATCCGTTGATGGCTGAAAGCTGTCAAAGCCGTAGAACTCATCGAGGCCTTCGTTTTGACTGGTTATGGCTCCCGTAACTCTAAACGAGCCAGAAGTTATGGTCGTTTGAATAATCGATATCTACAGGGTGCAACATTCACGGTGCAAGGTGCAACATCCGTCCGAAATGGCGAAACAGTGTCGTACGACTTTTAGAAAAAACGGAACAGTACCATGGTGCACCACTCTCCAGCGATGGTAAATCGAAGGCGAGGCACGGTAATCCCGTTTTACCGTAAAAATCCGGTGTCGAAAAAACGAAAGGTAAAAAACTGACGAGACCCGATTGAGATTCGGGTTGTCCGTTTTGGGCATTAATCTATCCGTTGACGGCTGAAAGCTGTCATATCCGTAGAACTCATCGTGGCCTTCGTTTTCACACGTTATGGCTCCCGTAACTCTAAACGAGCCAGAAGTTATGGCCGTCCGAATAAGCGATATCTACAGGGTGCAACATCCGCGGTGCAAGGTGCAACATTTTTCCGAAATGGCGAAACAGTGCCGTATGACTTTTAGAAAAGCGTGCATGGATTTGAAATGGAACAGTACCATGGTGCACTACTCTCCAGCGATGGTAAATCGAAGGCGAGGCACGGTAATCCCGTTTTACCGTAAAAATCCGGTGTCGAAAAAACGAAGGGTAAAAAACTTACGAGACACGATTGAGATTCGTGTTGTCCGTTTTGGGCATTAATCTATCCGTTGATGGCTGAAAGCTGTCATAGCCGTAGAACTCATCGTGGCCTTCGTTTTCACAAGTTATGGCTCCCGTAACTCAAAACGAGCCAGAAGTTATGGTCGTCCGAATAATCGATATCTACAGGGTGCAACATCCGCGGTGCAAGGTGCAACATCCGTCCGAAATGGCGAAACAGTGTCGTACGACTTTTAGAAATGCGTGCATGGATTTGAAACATAACAGTACCATGGTGCACCACTCTCCAGCAATGGTAAATCGAAGACGAGGCACGGTAATCCCGCATTACCGTAAAAATTCGGTGTCGAAAAAACGAGGGGTAAAAAACTTACGAGACCCGATTGAGATTCGGGTTGTACTTTTTGGGCATTAATCTATCCGTTGACGGCTAAAAGCTGTAGAACTCACCGTGGCCTTCGTTTTGACAGGATATGGCTCCCGTAACTCTAAACGAGCCAGAAGTTATGGCCGTCCGAATAATCGATATCTACAGGGTGCAACATCCGCAGTGCAAGGTGGAACATCCGTCCGAAATGACGAAACTGTGCCGTACGACTTTTAGAACAGCGTGCATGGATTTGAAACGGAATAGTACCATGGTGCACCACTCTCCAGCGATGGTAAATCGAAGGCGAGGCACGGTAATCCCGTTTTACCGTAAAAATCCGGTGTCGAAAAAACGAAGGGTAAAAAACTTACGAGACCCGATTGAGATTCGGGTTGTCCTTTTTGGGCATTAATCTATCTGTTGACGGCTGAAAGCGGTCAAAGCCGTAGAACTCATCGTGGCCTTCGTTTCGACAGGTTATGGCTCCCGTAACTCTAAACGAGCTAGAAGTTATGGCCGTCCAAATAATCGATATCTACAGGGTGCAACATCCGCGGTGCAAGGTGCAACATACGTCCGAAATGGAGAAACAGTGTCGTACGACTTTTAGAAATGCGTGCATGGATTTGAAACGGAACAGCACCATGGTTCACCACTCTCCATCGATGGTAAATCGAAGACGAGGCACGGTAATCCCGTTTTACTAAAAATCCGGTGTCGAAAAAACGAAGGGTAAAAAACTTACGAGACCCGATTGAGATTCAGGTTGTCCGTTTTGGGCATTAATCTATCCGTTGACGGCTGAAAGCTATCAAAGCCGTAGAACTCATCATGGCCTTCGTTTTGATAGGTTATGGCTCCCGTAACTCTGAACGAGCCAGAAGTTATTGCCGTCCGAATAATCGATATCTACAGGGTGCAACATCTGCGGTGCAAGGTGCAACATCCGTCCGAAATGGCAAAACAGTGGCGTAGGACTTTTAGAAATGCGTGCATGGATTTGAAATGGAATAGTACCATGGTGCACCACTCTCCAGCTATGGTAAATCAAAGGCGTGGCACGGTAATCTTGTTTTACCGTAAAAATCCGGTGTCGAAAAAACGAAGGGTAAAAAACTTACGAGACCCGATTGAGATTTGGGTTGTCCTTTTTGGGCATTAATCAATCCGTTGATGGCTGAAAGCGGTCAAAGCCGTAGAACTCATCGTGGCCTTCGTTTTGACAGGTTATGGCTCCCGTAACTCTAAACGAGCCAGAAGTTATGGCCGTACGAATAATCGATATCTACAGGGTGCAACATCCGCGGTGCAAGGTGCAACATCCGTCCGAAATGGCGAAACAGTGTCGTACGACTTTTAGAAATGCGTGCATGGATTTGAAACAGAACAGTACCATGGTGCACCACTCTCCAGCGATGGTAAATCGAAGACGAGGCACGGTAATCACGTTTTACCGTAAAAATCCGGTGTCGAAAAAATGAAGGGTAAAAAAACTTACGAGACCTGATTGAGATTCGGGTTGTCCTTTTTGGTCATTATCTATCCGTTGACGGCTAAAAGCTGTCAAAGCCATAGAACTCATCGTGGGCTTCGTTTGGACAGGTTATGGCTCCTGTAACTCTAAACGAGCCAGAAGTTATGGTCGTCCGAATAATCAATATCTACAGGGTGCAACATCCGCGGTGCAAGGTGCAACATCCGTCCGAAATGGCGAAACTGTGCCGTACGACTTTTAGAAAAGCGTGCATGGATTCGAAACGAAACAGTACCATGGTGCACCACTCTCCAGCGATGGTAAATCGAAGACGAGGCATGGTAGTCCCGTTTTACCGTAAAAATCCGGTGTCGAAAAAACGAAGGGTAAAAAACTTACGAGACCCGATTGAGATTCGTGTTGTCCGTTTTGGGCATTAATCTATCCGTTGACGGCTGAAAGCTGTCATAGCCGTAGAACTCATCGTGGCCTTCGTTTTCACAAGTTATGGCTCCCGTAACTCTAAACGAGCCAGAAGTTATGGCCGTCCGAATAATCGATATCTACAGGGTGCAACATCCGCGGTGCAAGGTGCAACAACCGTCCGAAATGGCGAAACAGTGCCGTACGACTTTTAGAAATGCGTGCATGGATTTGAAGCGGAACAGTACCATGGTGCAGCACTCTCCAGTGATGGGAAGTCGAAGACGGGCCACGGTAATCCTGTTTTACCGTAAAAATCCACGTGTCGAAAAAACGAAGGGTAAAAAACTTACGAGACCCGATTGAGATTCGGTTGTCCTTTTTGGGCATTAATCTATCCGTTGACGGGTGAAAGCTGTTAAAGCCGTAGAACTCAACGTGGCTTTCGTTTTGACAGGTTATGCCTCCCGTAACTCTAAACGAGCCAGAAGTTATGGCCGTCCGAATAATCGATATCTACAGGGTTCAACATCCGCGGTGCAAGGTGCAACATCCGCCCGAAATGGCGAAACTGTGTTGTACGACTTTCAGAAAAGCGTGCATGGATTTGATACGGAACATTACCTTGGTGCACCACACTCCAGCGATGGTAAATCGAAGGCGAGGCACGGTAATCCCGTTTTACCGCAAAAATCCGGAGTCGAAAAAACGAAGGGTAAAAAACTTACGAGACCCGATTAAGATTCGGGTTGTCCGTTTTTTGCATTAATCTATCTGTTGACGGTTGAAAGCTGTCATCGCCGTAGAACTCATCGTGGCCTTCGTTTTCAAAAGTTATGGCTCCCGTAACTCTAAACGAGTCAGAAGTTATGGCCGTCCGAATAATCGATATCTACAGGGTGCAACATCCGCGGTGCAAAGTGCAACATTCGTCTGAAATGGCAAAACAGTGTCGCACGACTTTTAGAAATGCATGCATGGATTTGAAACGGAACAGTACCATGGTGCACCACTCTCCAGCGATGGTACGTCGAAGACGAGCCACTGTAATCCCGTTTTACCGTAAAAATCCAGTGTCAAAAAAACGAAGGGTAAAAAACTTACGAACCCCGATTGAGATTCGGGTTGTCCTTTTCGGGCATTAATCCATCCATTGACAGCTAAAAGCTGTCAAAACTGTAGAACTAACCGTGGCCTTCGTTTTTACAGGTTACGGCTCTCGTAACTCTAAACGAGCCAGATGTTATGGCTGTCCGAATAATCGATATATACAGGGTGCAACATCCGCGGTGCAAGGTGCAACACCAGTCCGAAATGGCGTAACAGTGTCGTACGACTTTTAAAAAAGCGTGCATGGATTTGAAACGGAACAGTACCATGGTGCACCACTCTCCAGCAATGGTGAATCGAAGGCGAGGCACGGTAATCCCGTTTTACCGTAAAAATCGGGTGTCGAAAAAACGAAGGGTAAAAAACTTACGAGACCCGATCGAGATTCGTGTTGTCCGTTTTGGGCATTAATCTATCCGTTGACGGCTGAAAGCTGTCATAGCCGTAGAACTCATCGTGGCATTTGTTTTCACAAGTTATGGCTCCCGTAACTCTAAACGAGCCAGAAGTTATGGCCGTCCGAATAATCGATATCTACAGGGTGCAACATCCGCGGTGCAAGGTGCAACATCCGTCCGAAATGGCGAAACAGTGTCGTATGACTGTTAGAAATGCGTGCATGGATTCGAAACGGAACAGTACCATGGTGCAACACTCTCCAGCGATGGTAAATCGATGATGAGGCACGGTAATCCCGTTTTACCGTAAAAATCCGGTGTCGAAAAAACGAAGGGTAAAAAACTTACGAGTCCCGATTGAGATTCGGGTTGTCCTTTTTGGGCATTAATCTATCCGTTGACGGGTGAAAGCAGTCAAAGCCGTAGAACTCAACGTGGCCTTCGTTTTGACAGGTTATGGCTCCCGTAAATCTAAACGAGCCAGAAGTTATGGTCGTCCGAATAATCGATATCTACAGGGTGCAACATCCGCGGTGCAAGGTGCAACATCCGTCCGAAATGGTGAAACTGTGCCGTACGACTTTTAGAAATGCGTGCATGGATTTGAAACGGAACATTACCATGGTGCACCACTCTCCAGCGATGGTCAATCGAAGGCGAGGCACGGTAATCCCGTTTTACCGTAAAAATCTGGTGTCGAAAAAACGAAGGGTAAAAAACTTACGAGACCCGATTAAGATTCGGGTTGTCCATTTTGGGCATTAATCTATCCGTTGACGGCTGAAAGCTGTCATCCCCGTAGAACTCATCGTGGCCTTCGTTTTCAAAAGTTATGGCTTCCGTAACTCTAAACGAGTCAGAAGTTATGGCTGTCCGAATAATCGATATCTACAGGGTGCAACATCCGCGGTGCAAGGTGCAACATTCGTCCGAAATGGCGAAACAGTGCCGTACAACTTTAAGAAATGCGTGCATGGATTTGAAACGGAACAGTACCATGGTGCACCACTCTCCAGCGATGATACATCGAAGACGAGCCACGGTAATCCCGTTTTACCGTAAAAATCCGGTGTCAAAAAAACGAAGGGTAAAAAACTGACGAACCCCGATTGAGATTCGGGTTGTCCTTTTTGGGCATTAATCTATCCATTGACAGCTAAAAGCTGTCAAAGCTGTAGCACTCGCCGTGGCCTTCGTTTTGACAGGTTACGGCTCCCGTAACTCTAAACGAGCCAGAAGTTATGGCTGTCCGAAAAATTGATATATACAAGGTGCAACATCCGCGGTGCAAGGTGGAACACCAGTCCGAAATGGCGTAACAGTGTCGTACGACTTTTAGAAATGCGTGCATGGATTTGAAACGGAACAGTACCATGGTGCAAAACTCTCCAGCGATGGTAAATCGAAGACGAGCCACCGTAATCCCGTTTTACCGTACAAATCCGGTGTCGAAAATACGAAGGGCAAAAAACTTACGAGACCCAATTGAGATTTGGGTTGTCCTTTTCGAGCATTAATCTATTCGTTGACGGCTGAAAGCTGTCAAAGCTATAGAACTCACCGTGGCCTTCGTTTTGACAAGTTATGGCTCCCGTAACTCTAAACGAGCCAGAAGTTATCACCGTCCGAATAATCGATATCTACAGGGTGCAACATCCGCGGTGCAAGGTGCAACATTCGTCCGAAATGGCGAAACAGTGTCGTACGACTTTTAGAAATGCGTGCATGGATTTGAAATGGAACGGTACCATGGTGCACCACTCTCCAGCGATGGGAAGTCGAAGACGGGCCACGGTAATCCTGTTTTACCGTAAAAATCCACGTGTCGAAAAAACGAAGGGTAAAAAACTTACGAGACCCGGTTGAGATTCGGGTTGTCCTTTTCGGGCATTAATCTATCTGTTAACGGCTGAAAGCTGTCAAAGCCGTAGAACTCATCGAGGCCTTCGTTTTGACAGGTTATGGCTCCCGTAACTCTAAACTAGCCAGAAATTATGGCCGTTTGAATAATCGATATCTACAGGGTGCAACATCCACGGTGCATGGTGCAACATCCGTCCGAAATGGCGAAACAGGCCGTACGACTTTTAGAAATGCATGCATGGATTTGAAACGGAACAGTACCATGGTGCACCACTCTCCAGCGGTGGGAAGTCGAAGACGGGCCATGGTAATCCCGTTTTACCGTAAAAATCCACATGTCGAAAAAAACGAAGGGTAAAAAACTTACGAGACCCGATTGAGATTCGGGTTATTCTTTTTGGGTATTAATCTATCCATTGACGGCTGAAAGCTTTCAAAGCCGTAGAACTCATCGAGGCCTTCGTTTTGACAGGTTATGGCTACCGTAACTCTAAACGAGCCAGAAGTTATGTCCGTTTGAATAATCGATATCAACAGGGTGCAACATCCACGGTGCAAGGTGCAACATCCATATGAAATGGTGAAACAGTGCCGTACGACTTTTAGAAATGCGTGCATGGATTTGAAATGGAACAGTACCATGGTGCACCACTCTCAAGCGATGGGAAGTCGAAGACGGGCCACGAGAATCCCGTTTTACCGTAAAAATCCACGTGTCGAAAAAACGAAGGGTGAAAAACTTACGAGACCCGATTGAGGTTCGGGTTGTCCTTTTTGGGCATTAACCCATCCGTTGACGGCTGAAAGCTGTCAAAGCCGTAGAACTCATCGAGGCCTTCGTTTTGACAGGTTATGGCTCCCGTAACTCTAAACGAGCCAGAAGTTATGGCCGTCCGAATAATCGATATCTACAGGGTGCAACATCCACGGTGCAAGGTGCAACATCCGTTCGAAATGGCGAAACAGTGCCGTACGACTTTTAGAAATGCGTGCATGGATTCGAAACGGAACAGTACCATGGTGCACCACTCTCAAGCGATGGGAAGTCGAAGACGGGCCACGTTAATCCCGTTTTATCATAGAAATCCACGTGTCGAAAAAACGAAGGGTAAAAAACTTACGAGACCCGATTGAGATTCGGGTTGTCCTTTTTGGGCATTAATCTATCCGTTGACGGCTGAAAGCTGTCAAAGCCGTAGAACTCATCGAGGCCTTCGTTTTGACAGGTTATGGCTTCCGTAACTCTAAACGAGCCAGAAGTTATGGCCGTCCGAATAATCGATATCTACAGGGTGCAACATCCGCGGTGCAAGGTGCAACAACCGTCCGAAATGGCGAAACAGTGCCGTACGAATTTTAGAAATGCATGCATTAATTTGAAACGGAACAGTACCATGGTGCACCACTCTCCAGTGATGGTAAATCGAAGGCCAGCCACGGTAATCCCGTTTTACCGTAAAAATCCACGTATCGAAAAAACGAAGGGTAAAAAACTTACGAGACCCGATTGAGATTCGGGTTGTCCTTTTTGGGCATTAATCCATCCGTTGACGGCTGAAAGCTGTCAAAGCCGTAGAACTCATCGAGGGCTTCGTTTTGACAGGTTATGGCTTCCGTAACTCTAAACGAGCCAGAAGTTATGGCCGTCCGAATAATCGATATCTACAGGGTGCAACATCCACGGTGCAAGGTGCAACATCCGTCCGAAATGGCGAAACAGTGCCGTACGAATTTTAGAAATGCATGCATTAATTTGAAACGGAACAGTACCATGGTGCACCACTCTCCAGCGATGGTAAATCGAAGGCCAGCCACGGTAATCCCGTTTTACCGTAAAAATCCACGTGTCGAAAAAACGAAGGGTAAAAAACTTACGAGACCCGAGTGAGATTCGGGTTGTCCTTTTTGGGCATTAATCCATCCGTTGACGGCTGAAAGCTGTCAAAGCCGTAGAACTCATCGAGGCCTTCATTTTGACAGGTTATGGCTCCCGTAACTCTAAACGAGCTAGAAGTTATGGCCGTCCGAATAATCGATATCTACAGGGTGCAACATCCACGGTGCAAGGTGCAACATCCGTTCGAATTGGCGAAACAGTGTCGTACGTCTTTTAGAAATGCGTGCATGGATTTGAAATGGAACAGTACCATGGTGCACCACTCTCAAGCGATGGGAAGTCGAAGACGGGCCACGGTAATCCCGTTTTACCATAAAAATCCACGTGTCGAAAAAACGAAGGGTAAAAAACTTACGAGACCCGATTGAGATTCGGGTTGTCCTTTTTGGGCATTAATCTATCCGTTGACGGCTAAAAGCTGTCAAAGCCGTAGAACTCATCGAGGCCTTCGTTTTGACAGGTTATGGCTCCCGTAACTCTAAACGAGCCAGAATTTATGGCCGTACGAATAATCGATATCTACAGGGTGCAACATCCACGGTGCAACGTGCAACATCCGTCCGAAATGGCGAAACAGTGCCGTACGACTTTTAGAAATGCGTGTATGGATTTGAAACGGAACAGTACCATGGTGCACCACTCTCCAGCGATGGAAAGTCGAAGACGGACCACGGTAATCCTGTTTTACCGTAAAAATCCACGTGTCGAAAAAACGAATGTTAAAAAACTTACGAGATCCGATTGAGATTCGGGTTGATCTTTTTGGGCATTAATCTATCCATTGACGGCTGAATGCTGTCAAAGCCGTAGAACTCATCGAGGCCTTCGTTTTGACAGGTTATGGCTCCCGTAACTCTAAACGAGCCAGAAGTTATGGCCGTCCAAATAATCGATATCTACAGGGTGCAACATCCACGGTGCAAGGTGCAACATTCGTCCGAAATGGCGAAACAGTGCCGTACAAATTTTTGAAATGCGTGCATCGATTAGAAACAGAACAGTACCATGGTGCACCACTCTCCAACGATGGGAAGTCCAAGACGGGCCACGGTAATCCTGTTTTACCGTAAAAATCCACGTTCCGAAAAAACGAAGGGTAAAAAACTTAAGAGACCCGAACGAGATCCGGGTTGTCCTTTTTGTGCATTAATCTATCCGTTGACAGCTAAAAGCTGTCAAAGCCGTAGAACTCATCGAGGCCTTCGTTTTGACAGGTTATGGCTCCCGTAACTCTAAACGAGCCAGAAGTTATGGCCGTTCGAATAATCGAAATCTACAGGGTGCAACATCCACGGTGCAAGTTGCAACATCCGTCCGAAATAGCGAAACAGTGCCGTACGACTTTTAGAAATTCGTGTATGGATTTGAAATGGAACAGTACCATGGTGCACCACTCTCCAGCGATGGAAAGTCGAAGACGGGCCACGGTAATCCTGTTTTACCGTAAAAATCCACGTGTCGAAAAAACAAAGGGTAAAAAACTTACGAGATCCGATTGAGATTCGGGTTGTCCTTTTTGGACATTAATCTATCCGTTGACGGCTGAAAGCTGTGAAAGCCACAGAACTCACCGTGGCCTTCGTTTTGACAGGTTACGGCTCCCGTAACTCTAAACGAGATAGAAGTTATGGCTGTCCGAATAATCGATATATACAGGGTGCAACATCCGCGGTGCAAGGTGCAACACCAGTCCGAAATGGCGTAACAGTGTCGTACGACTTTTAGAAAAGCGTGCATGGATTTGAAACGGAACAGTACCATGGTGCACCACTCTCCAGCGATGGTAAATCGAAGGCGAGGCACGGTAATCCCGTTTTACCGTAAAAATCCGGTGTCGAAAAAACGAAGGGTAAAAAACTTACGACACCCGATTGAGATTCGTGTTGTCCGTTTTGGGCATTAATCTATCCGTTGACGGCTGAAAGCTGTCATAGCCGTAGAACTCATCGCGGTCTTCGTTTTCGCGAGTTATGGCTCCCGTAACTCTAAACGAGCCAGAAGTTATGGCCGTTTGAATAATCGATATCTACAGGGTGCAACATCCACGGTGCATGGTGCAACATCCGTCCGAAATGGTGAAACAGTGTCGTACGACTTTTAGAAATGCGTGCATCGATTTGAAATGGAACAGTACCATGGTGCACCACTCTCCAGCGATGGGAAGTCGAAGACGGGCCACGGTAATCCCGTTTTACCGTAAAAATCAACATGTCGAAAAAACGAAGGGTAAAAACTTATGAGACCCGATTGAGATTCGGGTTGTCCTTTTTGGGCATTAATCTATCCATTGACGGCTTAAAGCTTTCAAAGCCGTAGAACTCATCGAGGCCTTTGTTTTTACAGGTTATGGCTCCCGTAACTCTAAACGAGCCAAAAGTTATGGCCGTTTGAATAATCGATATCAATAGGGTGCAACATCCACCGTGCAAGGTGCAACATCCGTACGAAATGGTGAAACAGTGCCGTACGACTTTTAGAAATGCGTGCATGGATTTGAAACGGAACAGTACCATGGTGCACCACTCTCAAGCGTTGGGAAGACGAAGACGGGCCACGGTAATCCCGTTTTACCGTAAAAATCCACGTGTCGAAAAAACGAAGGGTAAAAAACTTACGAGACCCGATTGAGATTCGGGTTGTCCTTTTTGGGCAGTAATCTATCCGTTGATGGCTGAAAGCTATCAAAGCCGTAGAACTCATCGAGGCCTTCCTTTTGACAGGTTATGGCTCCCGTAACTCTAAACGAGCCAGAAGTTATGGCCGTCCGAGTAATCGATATTTACAGGGTGCAACATCCACGGTGCAAGGTGCAACATCCGTCCGAAATGGCGAAACAGTGCCATACGACTTTTAGAAATGCGTGCGTTGATTTGAAACGGAACAGTACCATGGTGCACCACTCTCCAGCGATAGTAAATCGAGGACCAGCCACCGTTATCCCGTTTTACCGTAAAAATCCACGTTTCGAAAAAACGAAGGTTAAAAAAGTTACGAAACCCGATTGAGATTCGGGTTGTCCTTTTTGGGCATTAATCTATCAGTTGACGGCTGAAAGCGGTCAAAGCCATAGAACTCATCGAGGCCTTCATTTTGACATGTTATGGCTCCCGTAACTCTAAACGAGCCAGAAGTTATGGCCGTCCGAATAATCGATATCTACATGGTGGAACATCCACGGTGCAAGGTGCAGCATCCGTCCGAAATGGCGAAATAGTGTCGTACGACTTTTAGAAATGCGTGCATGGCTTTGAACCGGAACAGTACCATGGTGCACCACTCTCCAGCGATGGTAAATCGAAGACCAGCCACCGTAATCCCGTTTTGCCGTAAAATTCCTCGTGTCGAAAAAACGAAGGGTAAAAAACTTACGAGACCCGATTGAGATTCGGGTTGTCCTTTTTGAGCATTAATCTATCCATTGAAGGCTGAAAGCTGTCAAAGCGATAGAACTCATCGAGGGCTTCGTTTTGACAGATTATGGCTCCCGTAACTCTAAACGAGCCAGAAGTTATGGTCGTCCGAATAAACGATATCTACAGGGTGCAACATCCACGGTGCAAGGTGCAACATCCGTCCGAAATGGCGAAACAGTGCCGTATGACTTTTAGAAATGCGTGCATGGATTTGAAACGGAACAGTACCATGGTGCACCACTCTCCAGCGATGGGAAGTCGAAGACGGGCCACGGTAATCCTGTTTTACCGTAAAAATCCACGTGTCGAAAAAACGAAGGGTAAAAAACTAACGAGACCCGATTAAGATTCGGGTTGTTCTTTTTGGGCATTAATCTTTCCGTTGACGGCTAAAAGCTGCAAAAGCCCTAGAACTCATCGAGGCCTTTGTTTGGACAGGTTATGGCTCCCGTAACTCTAAACGAGCCAGAAGTTATGGCCGTTTGAATAATCTATATCAATAGGGTGCAACATCCACGTGCAAGGTGCAACATCCGTCCGAAATGGTGAAACAGTGTCGTACGACTTTTAGAAATGCGTGCATGGATTTGAAATGGAACAATACCATGGTGCACCCCTCTCCAGCGATGGGAAGTTGAAGACGGGCCACGGTAATCCCATTTTACCGTAAAAATCCACGTGTCGAAAAAGCGAAGGGTAAAAAACTTACGAGACCCGATTGAGATTCGGGTTGTCCTTTTTGGGCATTAATCTATCCGTTGACGGCTAAATGCCGTCAAAGCCGTAGAACTCATCGATACCTTCGTTTTGACAGGTTATGGCTCCCGTGACTCTAAACGAGCCAGAAGTTATGGACGTCCGAATAATCGATATCTACAGGGTGCAACATCCACGGTGCAAGGTGCAACATCCGTCCGAAATGGCCAAACAGTGCTGTACGACTTTTAGAAATGCATGCATCGATTGGAAACGGAACAGTACCATGGTGCACCACTCTCCAACGATGGTAAATCGAAGACCAGCCACCGTAATCCTGCTTTACCGTAAAAATCCACGTGTCGAAAAAACGAAGGGTAAAAAACTTACGAGACCCGATTGAGATTCGGGTTGTCCTTTTTGGGCATTAATCTATCCGTGGACGGCTGAAAGCAGTCAAAGCCGTAGAACTCATCGAGGCCTTCGTTTTGACAGGTTATGTCTCCCGTAACTCTAAACGAGCCAGAAGTTATGGTCGTCAGAAATATTCGATATCTACAGGGTGCAACATCCACGGTGCATGGTGTAACATCCGTCCGAAATGGCGAAACAGTGTCGTACGACTTTTAGAAATGCGTGCATGGATTTGAAATGGAACAGTACCGTGGTGCACCATTCTCCAGCGACGGTAAATCGAAGGCCAGCCACGGTAATCCTGTTTTACCGTAAAAATCCACGTGTCGAAAAAACGAAGGGTAAAAAACTTACGAGACTGGATTGAGATTCGGGTTGTCCTTTTTGGGCATTAATCTATCCGTTGACGGCTGAAAGCTGTCAAAACCGTAGAACTCATCGAGGCCTTCATTTTGACAGGTTATGGCTTTTGTAACTCTAAACGAGCCAGAAGTTATGGCCGTCCGAATAATCGATATCTACAGGGTGCAACATCCACGGTGCAAGGTGCAACATCCGTCCGAAATGGAGAAACAGTGCCGTACGACTTTTAGAAATGCGTGCATGGATTTGAAACGGAACAGTACCATGGTGCACCACTCTCCAGCGATGGGAAGTCGAAGACGGGCCACGGTACTCCCGTTTTACCGTAAAAATCCACGTGTCGAAAAAACGAAGGGTAAAAAACTTACGAGACCCGATTGAGATTCGGGTTGTCCTTTCTGGGCATTAATCTATCCGTTGACGGCTGAAAGCTTCAAAGCCTTAGAACTCATCGAGGCCTTCATTTTGACAGGTTATGGCTCCCGTGACTCTAAACGAGCCAGAAGTTATGTCCGTCCAAATAATCGATATCTACAGGGTGCAACATCCATGGTGCAAGGTGCAACATCCGTCCGAAATGGCGAAACAGTGTCGTACGACTTTTAGAAATGCGTGCATGGATTTGAAACGGAACAGTACCATGGTGCACCACTCTCCAGCGATGGCAAATCGAAGGCCAGCCACGGTAATCCTGTTTTACCGTAAAAATCCACGTGTCGAAAAAACGAAGGGTAAAAAACTTACGAGACCTGATTGAGATTTGGGTTGTCCTTTTTGGGCATTAATCTATCCGTTGACGGCTGAAAGCTGTCAAAGCCATAGAACTCATCGAGGCCTTCGTTTTTGACAGGTTATGGCTCCCGAAACTCTAAACGAGCCAGAAGTTATGGCCGTCCGAATAATCGATATCTACAGGGTGCAACATCCACGGTGCAAGGTGCAACATCCGTCCGAAATGGCGAAACAGTGCCGTACGACATTTAGAAATGCGTGCATGGATTTGAAGCGGAACAGTACCATGGTGCACCACTCTCCAGTGATGGGAAGTCGAAGACGGGCCACGGTAATCCTGTTTTACCGTAAAAATCCACGTGTCGAAAAAACGAAGTGTAAAAAACTTACGAGACCCGATTGAGATTTGGGTTGTCCTTTTTGGGCATTAATCTATCCGTTGACGGTTGAAAGCTGTTAAAGCGGTAGAACTCATCGAGGCCTTCATTTTGACAGGTTATGGCTTCCGTAACTCTAAACGAGCCAGAAGTTATGGTCGTCCGAATATCGATATCTACAGGGTGCAACATCCACGGTGCAAGGTGCAACATCCGTCCGAAATGGCGAAACAGTGCCGTACGACTTTTAGAAATGTGTGCATGGATTTGAAACGGAACAGTACCAAGGTGCACCACTCTCCAGCGATGGGAAGTCGAAGACGGGCCACGGTAATCCTTTTTTACCGTAAAAATCCACGTGTCGAAAAAACGAAGGGTAAAAATCTTACGAGACCCGATTGAGATTCGGGTTGTCCTTTTTGGGCATTAATCTATCCGTTGATGGCTGAAAGCTGTCAAAGCAATAGAACTCATCGAGGCCTTCGTTTTGACAGGTTATGGCTCCCGTAACTCTAAACGAGCCAGAATTTATGGCCGTCCGAATAATCGATATCTACAGTGTGCAACATCCACGGTGCAAGGTGCAACATCCGTCCGAAATGGCGAAACAGTGTCGTACGACTTTTAGAAATGCGTGCATGGATTTGAAACGGAACAGTACCATGGTGCACCACTCTCCAGCGATGGTAAATCTAAGACCAGCCACCGTAATCCTGTTTTACCGTAAAAATCCACGTGTCGAAAAAACGAAGGGTAAAAAACTTACGAGACCCGATTGAGATTCGGGTTGTCCTTTCTGGGCATTAATCTATCCGTTGACGGCTGAAAGCTTCAAAGCCTTAGAACTCATCGAGGCCTTCATTTTGACAGGTTATGGCTCCCGTGACTCTAAACGAGCCAGAAGTTATGTCCGTCCGAATAATCGATATCTACAGGGTGCAACATCCACGGTGCAAGGTGCAACATCAGTCCGAAATGGCGAAACAGTGTCGTACGTCTTTTAGAAATGCATGCATGGATTTGAAACGGAACAGTACCATGGTGCACCACTCTCCAGCGATGGAAAATCGAAGGCCAGCCACGGTAATCCTGTTTTACCGTAAAAATCCACGTGTCGAAAAAACGAAGGGTAAAAAACTTACGAGACCCGATTGAGATTCCGATTGTTCTTTTTGGGCATTAATCTATCCATTGACGGCTGAAAGCTGTCAAAGCCGTAGAAGTCATCGAGTCCTTTGTTTTGACAGGTTATGGCTCCCGTAACTCTAAACGAGCCAGAAGTTATGGCCGTCCAAATAATCGATATCTACAGGGTGCAACATCCACGGTGCAAGGTGCAACATCCGTCAGAAATGGCGAAACAGTGCCGTGCGACTTTTAGGAATGCCTGTATGGATTTGAAACGGAACAGTACCATGGTGCACCACTCTCCAGTGATGGGAAGTCGAAGATGGGCCACGGTAATCCTGTTTTACCGTAAAAATCCACGTGTCGAAAAAACGAAGGGTAAAAAACTTACGAGACCCGATTGAGATTCGGGTTGTCGTTTTTGGGCATTAATCTATCCGTTGACGACTGAAAGCTGTCAAAGCCGTAGAACTCATCGAGGCCTTCGTTTTGACAGGTTATGGCTCCCGTAACTCTAAACGAGCCAGAAGTTATGGCCGTTTGAATAATCGATATCTACAGGGTGCAACATCCGTCCGAAATGGTGAAACAGTGTCGTACGACTTTGAGAAATGCGTGCATGGATTTGAAACGGAACTGTACCATGGTGCACCACTCTCCAGCGATGGGAAGTCGAAGACGGGCCACGGTAATCCCATTTTACCGTAAAAATCCACATGTCGAAAAAACAAAGGGAAAAAAACTTACGAGACCCGATTGAGATTCGGGTTGTCCTTTTTGTTCGTTAATCTATCCGTTGATGGCTGAAAGCTGTCAAAGCCGTAGAACTCATCGAGGCCTTCGTTTTGACAGGTTATGACTCCCGTAACTCTAAATGAGCCAGAATTTATGGCCGTCCGAATAATCGATATCTACAGGGTGCAACATCCACGGTGCAAGGTGCAACATCCGTCCGAAATGGCGAAACAGAGCCGTACGACTTTTAGAAATGCGTGCATGGATTTGAAACGGAACAGTACCATGGTGCACCACTCTCCAACGATGGTAAATCGAAGACCAGCCACCGTAATCCTGTTTTACCGTAAAAATCCACGCGTCGAAAAAACGAAGGGTAAAAAACTTATGAGACCTGATTGAGATTCGGGTTGTCCTTTTTGGGCATTAATCTATCCTTTGACGGCTGAAATCTGTCAAAACCGTAGAACTCAACGAGGCCTTCGTTTTGACAGGTCATGGCTCCCATAACTCTAAACGAGCCAGAAGTTATGGCCGTCCGAATGATCGATATCTACAGGGTGCAACATCCACGGTGCAATGTGCAACATCCGTCCGAAATGGCGAAACAGTGCCGTATGACTTTTAGAAATACGTGCATGGATTTGAAATGGAACAGTACCATGGAGCACCACTCTCCAGCGATGGTAAATCGAAGGCCAGCCTCAGTAATCCTGTTTTACCGTAGAAATCCACGTATCGAAATAACGAAGGGTAAAAAACTTACGAGACCCGATTGAGATTCGGGTTGTCCTTTTTGGGCATTAATCTATCCGTTGAAGGCTGAAAGCCGTCAAAACTGTAGAACTCATTGAGGCCTTCGTTTTGACAGGTTATGGCTTTTGTAACTCTAAACGAGCCAGAAATTTTGGCCTTCCGAATAATCGATATCTACAAGGTGCAACATCTACGGTGCAAGGTGCAACATCCTTCCGAAATGGCGAAACAGTGCTGTACCACTTTTAGAAATGCGTGCATGGATTTGAAATGGAACAATACCATGGTGCACCACTCTTCAGCGATGGAAAGTCAAAGACGGGCCACGGTAATCCCATTTTACCGTAAAAATCCACGTATCGAAAAAATGAAGGGCAAAAAACTTACGAGACCCGATTGAGATTCGGGTTGTCCTTTTTGGGCGTTAATCTATCCGTTGACGGCTGAAAGCTGTCAAAGCCGTTGAACTCATCGAGGCCTTCGTTTTGACGGGTTATGGCTCCCGTAACTCTAAACGAGCCAGAAGTTATGGCCGTCCGAATAATCGATATCTACAGGGTGCAACATCCACGGTGCAAGGTGCAACATCCGTCCGAAATGGCGAAACAGTGCCGTACGACTTTTAGAAATGCGTGCATGGATTTGAAATGGAACAGTACCATGGTGCACCACTCTCCTGCGATGGTAAATCGAAGGCCAGCCATCATAATCCTGTTTTACCGTAAAAATCCACGTGTCGAAAAAACGAAGGGTAAAAAACTTATGAGACCCGATTGAGATTCGGGTTATCCTTTTTGGGCATTAATCTATCCGTTGACGGCTGAAAGCTGTGAAGGCCGCAAAAATCATCGAGGCCTTCGTTTTGACAGGTTATGGCTCCCGTAACTCCAAACGAGCCAGAAGTTATGGTCGTCCGAATAAATCGATATCTACAGGGTGCAACATCCACGGTGCAAGGTGCAACATCCGTCCGAAATGGCAAAACAGTGTCGTACGACTTTTAGAAATGCATGCATGGATTTGAAACGGAATAGTACCATGGTGCACCACTCTCCAGCGATGGTAAATCGAAGGCAAGCCACCGTAATCCTGTTTTACCGTAAAAATCCACGTGTCGAAAAAACGAAGGGTAAAAAACTTACGAGACCCGATTGAGATTCGGGTTGTCCTTTTTGGGCATTAATCTATCCATTGACGGCTGAAAGCTGTCAAAGCCGTAGAACTCATCGAGGTCTTCGTTTTGACAGGTTATGGCTCCCGTAACTCTAAACGAGCCAGAAGTTATGTCCGTCCGAATAATCGATATCTACAGGGTGCAACATCCACGGTGCAAGGTGCAACATCCGTCCGAAATGGCGAAACAGTGTCGTACGACTTTTAGAAATGCGTGTATGGATTTGAAACGGAACAGTACCATGGTGCACCACTCTCCAGCGATGGGAAGTCGAAGATGGGCCACGGTAATCCTGTTTTACCGTAAAAATCCACGTGTCGAAAAAACGAAGAGTAAAAAACTTACGAGACCCGATTGAGATTCGGGTTGTCCTTTTTGGGAATTAATCTATCCGTTGACGGCTGAAAGCTGTCAAAGCCGTAGAACTCATCGAGGCCTTCGTTTTGATAGGTTATGGCTCCCGTAACTCTAAACGAGCTAGAAGTTATGGCCGTTTGAATAATCGATATCTACAGGGTGCAACATCCACGGTGCATTGTGCAACATCCGTCCGAAATGGTGAAACAATGCCGTACGACTTTTAGAAATGCATGCATGGATTTGAAACGGAACAGTACCAAGGTGCACCACTCTCCAGCGATGGGAAGTCGAAGACGGGCCACGGTAATCCTGTTTTACCGTAAAAATCCACGTGTCGAAAAAACGAAGGGTAAAAAACTTACGAGACCCGATTGAGATTCGGGTTGTCCTTGTTTGGCATTAATCTATCCATTGATGGCTGAAAGCTGTCAAAGCCATAGAATTCATCGAGGCCTTCGTTTTGACAGGTTATGGCTCCCGTAACTCTAAACGAGCCAGAAGTTATGGCCGTCCGAATAAACGATATCTACAAGGTGCAACATCCACGGTGCAAGGTGCAACATCCGTCCGAAATGGCGAAACAGTGCCGTACGACTTTTAGAAATGCGTGCATGGATTTGAAACGGAACAGTACCATGGTGCACCACTCTCCAACGATGGTAAATCGAAGACCAGCCACCGTAATCTCGTTTTACCGTAAAATTCCATTTGTCGAAAAACGAAGGGTAAAAAACTTACGAGACCCGATTGAGATTCGGGTTGTACTTTTTGGGCATTAATCTATCCATTGACGGTTGAAAGCTGTCATAGCCGTAGAACTCATCGTGGCCTTCGTTTTCACAAGTTATGGCTCCCGTAACTCTAAACGAGCCAGAAGTTATGGCCGTCCGAATAATCGTTATCTACAGGGTGCAACAACCACGGTGCAAGGTGCAACATCCGTCCGAAATGGAGAAACAGTGCCGTACGACTTTTAGAAATGCATGCATGGATTTTAAACGGAACAGTACCATGGTGCACCACTCTCCAGCGATGGTAAATCGAAGGCAAGCCACCGTAATCCTGTTTTACCGTAAAAATCCACGTGTCGAAAAAACGAAGGATAAAAAACTTAAGAGACCCGATTGAGATTCGGGTTGTCCTTTTTGGGCATTAATCTATCCGTTGACGGCTGAAAGCTGTCAAAGCCGTAGAACTCATCGAGGTCTTCGTTTTGACAGGTTATGGCTCCCGTAACTCTAAACGAGCCAGAAGTTATGGCCGTCCGAATAATCGATATCTACAGGGTGCAACATCCACGGTGCAAGGTGCAACATCCGTCCGAAATGGCGAAACAGTGCCGTACGACTTTTAGAAATGCGTGTATGGATTTGAAACGGAACAGTACCATGGTGCACCACTCTCCAGCGATGGGAAGTCGAAGATGGGCCACGGTAATCCTGTTTTACCGTAAAAATCCACGTGTCGAAAAAACGTAGGGTAAAAAACTTACGAGACCCGATTGAGATTCGGGTTGTCCTTTTTGGGAATTAATCGATCCGTTGACGGCTGAAAGCTGTCAAAGCCGTAGAACTCATCGAGGCCTTCGTTTTGACAGGTTATGACTCCCGTAACTCTAAACGAGCTAGAAGTTATGTCCGTTTGAATAATCGATATCTACAGGATGCAACATCCACGGTGCATGGTGCAACATCCGTCCGAAATGGTGAAACAATGCCGTACGACTTTTAGAAATGCATGCATGGATTTGAAACGGAACAGTACCAAGGTGCACCACTCTCGATCGATGGGAAGTCGAAGACGGGCCACGGTAATCCCGTTTTACCGTAAAAATCCACGTGTCGAAAAAACGAAGGGTAAAAAACTTACGAGACCCGATTGAGATTCAGGTTGTCCTTTTTGGCATTAATCTATCCATTGACGGCTGAAAGCTGTCAAAGCCATAGAATTCATCGAGGTCTTCGTTTTAACAGGTTATGGCTCCCGTAACTCTAAACGAGGCAGAATTTATGGCCGTCCGAATAATCGATATCGACAGGCTGCAACATCCACGGTGCAAGGTGCAACATCCGTCCGAAATAGCGAAACAGTGCCGTACGACTTTTAGAAATGCGTGCATGGATTTGAACGGAACAGTACCATGGTTTACCACTCTCCAGCAATGGTAAATCGAAGACCAGCCACCGTAATCCTGTTTTACCGTAAAAATCCACGTGTCGAAAAAACGAAGGGTAAAAAACTTACGAGACCTGATTGAGATTCGGGATGTCCTTTTTGGGCATTAATCTATTCGTTGACGGCTGAAAGCTGTCAAAGACGTAGAACTCATCAAGGCCTTCGTTTTGACAGATTATGGCTCCCGTAACTCTAAACGAGCCAGAAGTTATGGCCCTCCGAATAATCGATATCTTCAGGTTGCAACATCCACGGTGCAAGGTGCAACATCCGTCCGAAATGGCGAAACAGTGTCGTACGACTTTTAGAAATGCGTGCATGGATTTGAAACGGAACAGTACCATGGTACACCACTCTCCAGTGATGGTAAATCAAAGGCCAGCCACGGTAATCCTGTTTTACCGTAAAAATCCACGTGTCGAAAAAACGAAGGGTAAAAAACTTACGAGACCCGATTGAGATTCGGGTTGTCCTTTTTGGGCATTAATCTATCCGTTGACGGCCATAAGCTGTCAAAGCCGTAGAACTCATCGAGGCCTTCGTTTTGACAGGTTATGGCTTTTGTAACTCTAAACGATCCAGAAGTTATGGCCGTCCGAATAATCGATATCTACAGGGTGCAACATCCACGGTGCAAGTGCAACATTCGTCCAAAATGGCGAAACAGTGCCGTACGACTTTTAGAAATGCGTGCATGGATTTGAAACGGAACAGTACCATGGTGCACCACTCTCCAGCGATGGGAAGTCGAAGACGGGCCACGGTAATCCCGTTTTACCGTAAAAATCCTCGTGTCAAAAAAACAAAGGGTAAAAAACTTACGAGTCCCGATTGAGATTCGGGTTGTCCTTTTTAGGCATTAATCTATCCTTTGACGGCTAAAAACTGTCAAAGCCGTATAACTCATTGAGTCCTTCGTTTTGACAGGTTATGGCTCCCGTAACTCTAAACGAGCCAAAAGTTATGGCCGTCCGAATAAACGATATCTACAGGGTGCAACATCCACGGTGAAAGTTGCAACATCCGTCCGAAATGGCGAAACAGTGTCGTACGACTTTTAGAAATGCGTGCATGGATTTGAAACGGAATAGTACCATGGTGCACCACTCTCCAGCGATGGTAAATCGAAGACCAGCCACCGTAATCCTGTTTTACCGTAAAAATCCACATGTCGAAAAAACGAAGGGTAAAAAACTTACGAGACCCGATTGAGATTCGGGTTGTCCTTTTTGTGCATTAATCTATCCGTTGACGGCTGAAAGCTATCAAAGCCGTAGAACTCATCGAGGCCTTTGTTTTGACAGGTTATGGCTCCCGTAACTCTAAACGAGCCAGAAGTTATGGCCGTCCGAATAATCGATATCTACAAGGTGCGACATCCACGGTGCAAGGTGCGACATCCGTCCGAAATGGCGAAACAGTGCCGTACGACTTTTAGAAATGCGTGCATGGATTTGAAACAGAACAGTACCATGGTGCACCACTCTCCAGCGATGGGAAGTCGAAGACGGGCCACGGTAATCCCGTTTTACCGTAAAAATCCACGTGGCAAAAAAACGAAGGGTAAAAAACTTACGAGTCCCGATTGAGATTCGGGTTGTCCTTTTTGGGCATTAATCTATCCGTTGACGGCTGAAAGCTGTCAAAGCCGTAGAACTCATCGAGGTCTTCGTTTTGACAGGTTATGGCTCCCGTAACTCTAAACGAGCCAGAAGTTATGGCCGTCCGAATAAACGATATCTACAGGGTGCAACATCTACGGTGCAAGGTGCAACGTCCGTCCGAAATGGCGAAACAGTGCCGTACGACTTTTAGAAATGCGTGTATGGATTTGAAACGGAACAGTACCATGGTGCACCACTCTCCAGCGATGTGAAGTCGAAGATGGGCCACGGTAATCCTATTTTACCGTAAAAATCCACGTGTCGAAAAAACGAAGGGTAAAAAACTTACGAGACCCGATTGAGATTCGGGTTGTCCTTTTTGGGAATTAATCGATCCGTTGAAGGCTGAAAGCTGTCAAAGCCGTAGAACTCATCGAGGCCTTCGTTTTGACAGGTTATGACTCCCGTAACTCTAAACGAGCTAGAAGTTATGTCCGTTTGAATAATCGATATCTACAGGGTGCAACATCCACGGTGCATGGTGCAACATCCGTCCGAAATGGTGAAACAATGCCGTACGACTTTTAGAAATGCATGCATGGATTTGAAACGGAACAGTACCAAGGTGCACCACTCTCGAGCGATGGGAAGTCGAAGACGGGCCACGGTAATCCCGTTTTACCGTAAAAATCCACGTGTCGAAAAAACGAAGGGTAAAAAACTTACGAGACCCGATTGAGATTCGGGTTGTCCTTTTTGGGCATTAATCTATCCATTGACGGCTGAAAGCTGTCAAAGCCATAGAATTCATCGAGGTCTTTGTTTTAACAGGTTATGGCTCCCGTAACTCTAAACGAGGCAGAAGTTATGGCCGTCCGAATAATCGATATCTACAGGCTGCAACATCCACGGTGCAAGGTGCAACATCCGTCCGAAATGGCGAAACAGTGCCGTACGACTTTTAGAAATGCGTGCATGGATTTGAATGGAACAGTACCATGGTTTACCACTCTCCAGCAATGGTAAATCGAAGACCAGCCACCGTAATCCTATTTTACCGTAAAAATCCATGTGTCGAAAAAACGAAGGGTAAAAAACTTACGAGACCCGATTGAGATTCGGGTTGTCCTTTTTGGGCATTAATCTATCCGTTGACAGCTGAAAGCTGTCAAAGACGTAGAACTCATCAAGGCCTTCGTTTTGACAGGTTATGGCACCCGTAACTCTAAACGAGCCAGAAGTTATGGTCGTCCGAATAATCGATATCTTCTGGGTGCAACATCCACGGTGCAAGGTGCAACATCCGTCCGAAATGACGAAAAAGTGTCGTACGACTTTTAGAAATGCGTGCATGGATTTGAAACGGAACAATACCATGGTACACTACTCTCCAGTGATGGTAAATCAAAGGCCAGCCATGGTAATCCTGTTTTACCGTAAAAATCCACGTGTCGAAATAACGAAGGGTAAAAAACTTACGAGACCCGATTGAGATTCGGGTTGTCCTTTTTGGGCATTAATCTATCCGTTGACGGCCATAAGATGTCAAAGCCGTAGAACTCATCGAGGTCTTCGTTTTGACAGGTTATGGCTTTTGTAACTCTAAACGAGCCAGATGTTATGGCCGTCCGAATAATCGATATCTACAGGGTGCAACATCCACGGTGCAAGGTGCAACATCCGTCCGAAATGGCGAAACAGTGCTGTACGAATTTTAGAAATGCGTTCATGGATTTGAAACGGAATAGTACCATGGTGCACCACTCCCCAGCGATGGGAAGTCGAAGACGGGCCACGGTAATCCCGTTTTACCGTAAAAATCCACGTGTCAAAAAAACGAAGGGTAAAAAACTTACGAGTCCCGATTGAGATTCGGGTTGTCCTTTTTGGGCATTAATCTATCCGTTGACGGCTGAAAGCTGTCAAAGCCGTAGAACTCATCGAGTCCTTCGTTTTGACAGGTTATGGCTCCCGTAACTCTAAACGAGCCAGAAGTTATGGCCGTCCGAATAAACGATATCTACAGGGTGCAACATCCACGGTGCAAGGTGCAACATCCGTCCGAAATGGCGAAACAGTGCCGTACGACTTTTAGAAATGCGTGCATGGATTTGAAATGGAACAGTACCATGGTGCACCACTCTTCAGCGATGGTAAATCGAAGACCAGCCACCGTAATCTCGTTTTACCGTAAAATTCCACATGTCGAAAAACGAAGGGTAAAAAACTTACGAGACCCGATTGAGATTCGTGCTGTCCTTTTTGGGCATTAATCTATCCGTTGATGGCTGAAAGCTATCATAGCCGTAGAACTCATCGTGGCCTTCGTTTTCACAATTTATGGCTCCCCTAACTCTAAACGAGCCAGAAGTTATGGCCGTCCAAATAATCGATATCTACAGGGTGCAACATCCACGGTGCAAGGTGCAACATCCGTCCGAAATGGCGAAACAGTGCCGTACGACTTTTGGAAATGCATTCATAGATTTAAAACGGAACAGCACCATGGTGCACCACTCTCCAACGATGGTAAATTGAAGGCAAGCCACTGTAATCCTTTTTTACCGTAAAAATCCACGTGTCGAAAAAACGAAGGGTAAAAAACTTACGAGACCCGATTGAGATTCGGGTTGTCCTTTTTGGGCATTAATCTATCCATTGACGGCTGAAAGCTGTCAAAGCCGTAGAACTCATCGAGGTCTTCGTTTCGACAGGTTATGGCCCCCGTAACTCTAAACGTGCCAGAAGTTATGGCCGTCCGAATAATCGATATCTACAGGGTGCAACATCCACGGTGCAAGGTGCAACATCCGTCCGAAATGGCGAAACAGTGCCGTACGACTTTTAGAAATGCGTGCATGGATTTGAAAAGGAACAGTACCAAGGTGCACCACTATCCAGCGATGGTAAGTCGAAGACGGGCCACGGTAATCCCGTTTTACCGTAAAAATTCACGTGTCGAAAAAACGAAGGGTAAAAAACTTACGAGACCCGATTGAGATTCGGGTTGTCCTTTTTGGGCATTAATCTATCCATTGATGGCTGAAAGCTGTCAAAGCCGTAGAATTCATCGAGGTCTTCGTTTTAACAGGTTATGGCTCCCGTAACTCTAAACGAGGCAGAAGTTATGGCCGTCCGAATAATCGATATCTACAGGCTGCAACATCCACGGTGCAAGGTGCAACATCCGTCCGAAATGGCGAAACAGTGCCGTACGACTTTTAGAAATGCGTGCATGGATTTGAAATGGAATAGTACCATGGTTTACCACTCTCCAGCAATGGTAAATCGAAGGCCAGCCACGGTAATCCTGTTTTACGGTAAAAATCCACGTGTCGAAAAAACGAAGGGCAAAAAACTTACGAGACCCGATTGAGATTCGGGTTATCCTTTTTGGGCATTAATCTATCCGTTGACGGCTGAAAGCTGTCAAAGCTGTAGAACTCGTCGAGGGCATCCTTTTGACAGGTTATGTCTCCCGTAACTCTAAACGAGCCAGAAGTTATGGCCGTCCGAATAATCGATATCTACAGGGTGCAACATCCACGGTGCAAGGTGCAACATCCGTCCGAAATAGCGAAACAGTGCCGTACAACTTTTAGAAATGCGTCCATGGATTTGAAACGGAACAGTACCATGGTGCACCACTCTCCAGCGATGGGAAGTCGAAGACGGGCCACGGTAATCCCGTTTACCGTAAAAATCCACGTGTCGAAAAAACGAAGGGTAAAAAACTTACGAGACCCGATTGAGATACGGGTTGTCCTTTTTGGGCATTAATCTATCCGTTGACGGCCATAAGCTATCAAAGCCGTAGAACTCATCAAGCCCTTCGTTTTGACAGGTTATGGCTTTCGTAACTCTAAACGAGCCAGAAGTTATGGCCGTCCGAATAATCGATATCTACAGGGTGCAACATCCACGGTGTAAGGTGCAACATCCGTCCGAAATGGCGAAACAGTGTTGTACGACTTTTAGAAATGCGTGCATGGATTTGAAACGGAACAGTACCATGGTGCACCACTCTCCAGCGATGGGAAGTCGAAGACGGGCCACGGTAATCCCGTTTTACCGTAAAAATCCACGTGTCAAAAAAACGAAGGGTAAAAAACCTACGAGTCCCGATTGAGATTCGGATTGTCCTTTTTGGGCATTAATCTATCCGTTGATGGCTGAAAGCTGTCAAAGCCGTTGAACTCATCGAGGCCTTCGTTTTGACAGGTTATGGCTCCCGTAACTCAAAACGAGCCAGAAGTTATGGCCATCCGAATAAACGATATCTACAGGGTGCAACATCCACGGTGGAAGGTGCAACATCCGTCCGAAATGGCGAAACAGTGTCGTACGACTTTTAGAAATGCGTGCATGGATTTGAAACGGATCAGTACCATGGTGCACCACTCTCCAGCGATGGTAAATCGAAGACCAGCCACCGTAATCTCTTTTTACCGTAAAATTCCACGTGTCGAAAAACGAAGGGTAAAAAACTTACGAGACCCGATTGAGATTCGGGTTGTCCTTTTTGGGCATTAATCTATCCGTTGACGGCTGAAAGCTGTCAAAGCCATAGAACTCATCGAGGCCTTCGTTTTGACAGATTATGGCTCCCGTAACTCTAAACGAGCCAGAAGTTATGGCCATCCGAATAATCGATATCTACAGGGTGCAACATCCACGGTGCAAGGTGCAACATCCGTCCGAAATGGCGAAACTGTGCCGTACGACTTTTAGAATTGCGTGCATGGATTTGAAGCGGAACAGTACCATGGTGAACCACTCTCCAGCGATGGGAAGTCGAAGACGGGCCACGGTAATCCTGTTTTACCGTAAAAATCCACGTGTCAAAAAAACGAAGGGTAAAAAACTTACGAGACGGGATTGAGATTCGGGTTGTACCTTTTGGGCATTAATCTATCCATTGACGGCTGAAAGGTTTCAAAGCCGTAGAACTCATCGAGGTCATTGTTTTGACAGGTTATGGCTCCCGCAACTCTAAACGAGCCAGAAGTTATGTCCGTCCGAATAATCGATATCTACAGGGTGCAACATCCACGGTGCAAGGTGCAACATCCGTCCGAAATGGCGAAACAGTGACGTACGACTTTTAGAAATGCGTGTATGGATTTGAAACGGAACAGTACCATGGTGCACCACTCTCCAGCGATGGGAAGTCGAAGATGGGCCACGGTAATCCTGTTTTACCGTGGAAATCCACGTGTCGAAAAAACGAAGGGTAAAAAACTTACGAGACCCGATTGAGATTCAGGATGTCCTTTTTGGGCATTAATCTATCCGTTGACGGCTAAAAGCTGTCAAAGCTGTAGAACTCATCGAGGCCTTCGTTTTGACAGGTTATGGCTCCCGTAACTCTAAACGAGCCAGAAGTTATGGCCGTTTGAATAATCGATTTCTACAGGGTGCAACATCCACGGTGCATGGTGCAACATCCGTCCGAAATGGTGAAACAGTGTCGTACGACTTTTAAAAATGCGAGCATGGATTTGAAATGGAACAGTACCATGGTGCACCACTCTCCAGCGATGGGAAGTCGAAGACGGGCCACGGTAATCCCGTTTTACCGTAAAAATCCATGTGTCGAAAAAACGAAGGGTAAAAAACTTACGAGACCCGATTGAGATTCGGGTTGTCCTTTTTGGGAATTAATCTATCCGTTGACGGATGAAAGCTGTCTAAGCCATAGAACTCATCGAGATCTTCGTTTTAACAGGTTATGGCTCCCGTAACTCTAAACGAGGCAGAAGTTATGGCCGTCCGAATAATCGGCATCTACAGGGTACAACATCCACGGTGCAACATCCGTCCAAAATGGCGAAACAGTGCCGTACGACTTTTAGAAATGCATGCACGGATTTGAAACGGAACAGTACCATGGTGCACCACTCTCGAGCGATGGTAAATCGAAGACCAGCCACCGTTATCCTGTTTTACCGTAAAAATCCACGTGTCGAATAAACGAAGGGTAAAAAACTTACGAGACCCGATTGAGATTTGGGTTGTCCTTTTTGGGCATTAATCTATCCATTGACGGCTGAAAGCTGTCAAAGCCGTAGAACTCATCGAGGCCTTCGTTTTGACAGGTTATGGCTCCCGTAACTCTAAACGAGCCAGAAGTTATGGCCGTCCGAATAATCGATATCTATAGGGTGCAACATCCACGGTGCAAGGTGCAACATCCGTCCGAAATGGCGAAACAGTGTCATATGACTTTTAGAAATGCGTGCATGGATTTGAAACGGAACGGTACCGTGGTGAACCACTCTCCAGCGATGGTAAATCGAAGGTCAGCCACGGTAATCCTGTTTTACCGTAAAAATCCACGTGTCGAAAAAACGAAGGGTAAAAAACTTACGAGACCCGATTGAGATTTGGGTTGTCCTTTTTGGGCATTAATCTATGTTGACGCCTGAAATCTATCGAAGCCGTAGCAATCATCGAGGCCTTCGTTTTGACAGGTTATGGCTTTTGTAACTCTAAACGAGCCAGAAGTTATGGCCGTCCGAATAATCGATATCTACAGGGTGCAACATCCACGGTGCAAGGTGCAAGGTGCAACATCCGTCCGAAATGGCGAAACAGTGTCGTACGACTTTTAGAAATGCATGCATGGATTTGAAACGGAACAGTACCAAGGTGCACCACTCTCCAGCGATAGGAAGTCGAAGACGGGCCACGGTAATCCCGTTTCACCGTAAAAATCCATGTGTCGAAAAAACGAAGGGTAAAAAACTTACGAGTCCCAATTGAGATTCGGGTTGTCCTTTTTGGGCATTAATCTATCCGTTGACGGCTGAAAGCTGTCAAAGCCATTGAACTCATCGAGGCCTTCGTTTTGACAGGTTATGGCTCCCATAACTCTAAACGAGCCAGAAGTAATGGCCGTCCGAATAATCGATATCTACAGGGTGCAACATCCACGGTGCAAGGTGCAACATCCGTCCGAAATGGCGAAACAGTGCCGTACGACTTTAAGAAATGCGTGCATGGATTTGAAACGGAACAGTACCATGGTGCACCACTCTCCAGCGATGGTAAATCGAAGACCAGCCACCATAATCCCGTTTTACCGTAAAATTCCACGTGTTGAAAAAACGAAGGGTTAAAAACTTACGAGACCCGATTGAGATTCGGGTTGTCCTTTTTGGGCACTAATCTATCCGTTGACGGCTGAAAGCTGTCGAAGCCATAGAACTCATCGAGGCCTTCGTTTTTACAGATTATGGCTGCCGTAACTCCAAACGAGCCAGAAGTTATGGCCGTCCGAATAATCGATATCTACAGGGTGCAACATCCACGGTGCAAGGTGCAACATCCGTCCGAAATGGCGAAACATTGTCGTACGACTTTTAGAAATGCGTGCATGGATTTGAAACGGAACAGTACCATGGTGCACCACTCTCCAGCGATGGGAAGTCGAAGACGGGCCACGGTAATCCTGTTTTACCCTAAAAATCCACGTGTTGAAAAAACGAAGGGTAAAAAACTTACGAGACCCGATTGAGATTCGGGTTGTCCTTTTTGGGCATTAATCCATCCGTTGATGGCTGAAAGCTGTCAAAGCTGTAGAACTCATTGAGGCCTTCGTTTTGACAGGTTATGGCTCCCGTAACTCTAAACGAGCCAGAAGTCATGCTCGTCCGAATAATCGATATCTGCAGGGTTCAACATCCATGGTGCAAGGTGCAACATCCGTCCGAAATGGCGAAACAGTGTCGTACGACTTTTAGAAATGCATGTATGGATTTGAAACAGAACAGTACCATGGGGGACCACTCTCCAGCGATGGGAAGTCGAAGACGGGCCACGGTAATCCTGTTTGCCATAAAAATCCACGTGTCGAAAAAACGAAGGGTAAAAAACTTACGAGACCCGATTGAGATTCGTGTTGTCCTTCTTGGGCATTAATCTATCCGTTGACGGCTAAAAGCTGTCAAAGCCGTAGAACTCATCGAGGCCTTCGTTTTGACAGGTTATGGCTCCTGTAACTCTAAACGAGCCAGAAGTTATGCCCGTTTGAATAATCGATATCTATAGGGTGCAACATCCACGGTGCATGGTGCGACATCCGTCCGAAATGGTGAAACAGTGCCGTACGACTTTTAGAAATGCGTGCATTGATTTGAAACGGAACAGTACCATGGTGCATGTTAGCGTCAAAATTGGGCACAACACTTTTCGGGAGTCATTGAAGAGATAATAGTCGAGAATGCCGGTTCAAAACAGATATTATCTAACAAAAACTCCAATCAACAGTAAAGAAAATGCGTAGACAATCGATTTATAGTGGTTCGGCGTGTTGCCTACGTCCACTGTGAAGTTTTTTGATATTTTATTGATCCTCTTTCAATGTTTACATGTTGTTACAGCGATCAACAGCAAGTTACAACTGGAAATTCGAAATCAACAATCAAATTATGATATAGGATGATGGAGATATTGATCCGGCAGAGTCTGGGCGCCTCAGATTCCGAAGATCCCTTTTTCGTTGGCCCTGGGGCTCTATTTATAGGCGTAGGCTGCTGGTATCTCGCTGAAAACTCGGGAGACCACTCCTGGCACGTGAGGCGGCCCACACGCACGGTCTTAGGAAGTTTGGGCCCACTTTGGCATCGGTTCGAACTCCATTCGAATCGATCAAGAATTCATCCAATCGAGGTGAAATTTGGCGTAGACATTCTTCAACGTGCATGCAAGCTTCTGTGAAAATTTCATGGCATTTGAATCAGTAGGTTAGGAGATATGATGGGTTCGAAATTGGGTTTATTGCTCGGCTGTTTGGTTCGAAACCAAGGTTTCGAACCGACCCTTTCGAATCCTTGGAGGCACGTGGCTTCGCGTTGACATGGAGCGCAAATTTCGAATCGATCCGGTCTTCACTCCGTGTTGACCACTTCGACTCCATATATCTCGGCGTATTCGAACTGATGGAAGAAACGTCTTCATGGTTGGTTGACCCAGTGGTTTCGAATGAAGCTGCACAGTTGGGTTCGAACAAGGACTCCATGATGGGTTCGAACAAGGGCTCTGTGATGGGTTCGAACAAGCAGATGGATTCGAAGTGGATGGGGCTGAAGGTGAGGCGCTTTGATGGTTTCGAAACCGATGGGTTCGATGTCCTTCGATTCGAGGGTGATGGTTTCCAGTGGGGCGTGATGATGGGTTCGAAGACACCCAACATTATGGGTTCGAAACCAGGGTGTTTCCCACAAGTTGAACCGATCATAACTTTAGCATATGAACTCGGATTGACTTGAAACTTGAGATGCTGACTCCTATGGACTTTCTTGCCGTTTCCTATCAATTGTAGCTCAATCTGGACTCGGATAAAATTCAGTGATATCCATGGCGAAACGAAGTATGACCAGTCTCTGAGACGAACTGTCCTCCGCTTCTGATCGATCTTTTGGTATCGCGGCTTTGCCAAAAAGCGGGATAACATTTTGCCCCCCAAAGTACGTCTTGTGGGAACATGACGTGCTTTGAATAGCTGCAATTTCTCTCTGAACAATTATTGCCCCCTTTTTTGTTTAAACTCGTACGTTGCGTTGCTGTATAGTAGCGCTTAGCCGTTGGTTGTTGCATTTATAACAGGATGAGTGTTTGATCCCTGTAAATGTTTAAAATCGATTGTTAGTTCGACTTTTATGCATATATGTTAGTTTGACCCTTGCAAACGTTGTGCGTTCACGAGTCATTGCCAGCTTGGTTGGCTATTGAATTTCGTATCGATTCTCTCCTGAACCGATTTGGAAATTTGAGTTGAGACAACGCTTGACGGTTGTTTAGAAAAATCCCTTCGTATCGATCCTCTCCTGAATTGATTTTGAAGGTTGAAGGAATTGAATTCTATATTGCGTGAGTGTAATGTTTCGAACCGATGCATTCGAGCATCGATAGGTTCGAAATTCACGTTTGTATGGACGCGGTATGCTTCTGCTATGATGGGTTCGAAGTTAACATTCGAATCGGTTTGAGGGGATGGATACGAAATAATTGTTCGAGTCGATTCGAATTGGAAGAAGATGGGTACGAAGTTATCTGTCGTATCGATAGGCCATGGATGGATTCGAAGTGGTTGATGTGAACAAGGTCTTCGAATCGATATGCCTATAGTTCGTTTCGCATCGATGCAGCCTGTCACTCTGTAGTGCATTTCTTAACGTTGAAGCATGAGGTGAACTTCGAATCGATAGGGCTTTAGGCAGATGGGTTCGAAAGCTAACTTCGAACCGATCTGGTACTTGACCGGTTGTGGCCGGTTGGGTTGGCTGGGAGAGCAATCGTCTCGGTTGCTTTCAACACCTCATATAAATAGCAGTGGGCTAGCCATTTTTTACTTTTTACTTTTTTACTTCCGCCTTGATTTTTCTATGTTCTTCATCGTTTCGGAGCTCCAAAAAAGAAAACACTGTGTCGCATCATCGAATCGACCAAGATTCACGTCTTCAATCTCTCGAATTCATTGTTCAAACTAGGTAAATAGCCTCGAATTCAAACGGCGAACAGCAAAGTTACTTCGAACCCACGCCTTTTTATCGATTGATAAAGTCAGATCTGGCCTGGCAGAGGGCTTCGAAGCCATATGGGGACTCGTGCTCGAATCAATTTCTTGGACGACCCTATGGGGGTGACGCGGTTTGTACCCATTGATGGGTTCGATGGGTTCATTCGAATCGATGGATTCGAACCCATCGGCTGTGGTTTCGAAGTCCACAACTTCGCATCGATACGAAGAGTATCGATGCGAACGTGGATGACGTTAAGTTGGGGGTTCCCTTGTCGTTTCGAACTTGTCAAGCAAAGATCGATTCGAGGTCGTCCCTTATCGATCGGTTCGAATTTGGCATTAGGTTATCGATTCGAAGCGTGTCTAACTGCATGGGTTCGAAGCGACGTCAGGATGGATTCGAACGAAGAGATGTCCAGTTAGGTTCGAACGAAGTCCTTGTGATGGTTTCGAACCCTCTATGATGGATACCAAAGTTTGATATTTTCTAGGCACAACTCCGACGAGCTTCACTCTTGCACATTTGGACTTGAATATTAAACTGCATACTTGACTGCCTTTCGAAGCTCGTCGATGGAACTATAACAACTTTTATCCGGATCAATTTCCATCATGGAAACGGATTAGTGATGACGGTCAGCGATGACGGTCACTACAGCTGGACTCCGTAGCTTTGTCGTTTGCATATTTCTTTAACTCTGCAACATTTATGCAAGTAATGCATGTCACTGCACAACATACACCCATACACGCTACACTGGGGTACGCATAGGTTTTTGTCGTCTAACGGTGGTTTCTCGTGAGTTAGCTAGTTATGGAACCGTCAAGTTCACAGCAGCAGGAGACTCAAGTTACAGTCTCTCCGAGGCTAGAGATTCCGGATATTGATCCTGAGATTATTGGTCCAGCCTCGGATGAACTTCCCGATGCGTCGTTCATTGCCAATCCATCAGATTCCGTTCCATCCAATATCTCTGAAGACATGTTGGGGAGAATATGTTTGAGGCACGGCATATCGCTGGATGATGTGCTACTGCCGGGGCCGAATGATAGACCGCATAATCCGCCGGAGGGATATACAGCATTTAACCGCCATGCGTGCGCGGTCGGGACACTTCCTCCGTTCAACGAGTATATAAGGGAAGTATTGTCGTTTTTGAGGATCGCCCCATCTCAGCTGCACCGGAACGGATATGCGTCGATCAATAGCTTGTTCATTGCATTCATGGAATATCTCCATCGACCACCGCTCCCAATTGAGATCAGATACTTGTTCAATTTCAAAACTCAGGGTGATTATCCCTCCTTCACATTCCTGGAAGCGGTGAGAAATTGCCAAGTGGTTACCGGGTCTTGGACCAGGTTGAGCTATTATAGGACAGAATGGTTTTATGTCAGATGACCTCCTGGATTTGCCCGACGATGGGTATTCAGACGTGAGTATAGCTGAGTTCGTAAATAATTACTACGGCAAATGCAGCCGAAGTGGAACTTATATTTTATCCTTTTTTACAGCGGTGATTCAGCGACCTGAGGGTGAGCACTTTAGGGAGATGGTGTGTGTGCTTCGAGAAGTCCGGAGTGGAGATAGGGATATCGACGTGTTATTGACGGATAGGAATCTCCGGGCCTGCGGTTTGATCGAACAAGGGCAGAGCATAAGCTTTGAGGTGGCACTAAGGGTCGTCTCGAAAAAACGAGTCAAGCACAAGAAAGCCAGAGTTACTACAGCTGAGGAAGCGCACTCTGAAAGAACCCACACCGATGATGAGCCGCTGACCGGGCCTACGGACGCAGTTCCGGATGTCGCGGAGCAGAGAAAAGGCAAGGCTGCCATGGTTAAGTCAAGTAAGAAGGGGAGATGGAAATCGGTTGTCACGGCCCGTTCTGCTCCCGGAGTTAGAATCTCGGAGATGTCTCCTCCGAGAACCGAAAATCTTTTTGAAGGGCTTGCCGATCTTCCAATCCCGGACGATGTGTCTTTTCAACATGATACCGGGTTGGAGGAATTCCATCGTACTCTAGAATTGAACGAGCGTCTTGTTACCAGCGAGGTCGACACTTCTGGTTGGTCGGGGGGAATGCATATTCATACACATTTCATGACACTGCATAACCTTTGACTGTAAACTACCTGTTTTGGAAGGTGGTTAATTCTATTCTATTTTGCTTCGCAGATATCATGTCTAAGCGAGGTTCAATGCTTGGGAGTCTTCGACATGCCCGCAAGCCTTCATATTACGATTCGCGCAGACGAGAAGGGGATAGAGGTTATGATCAGGGGCGCTCTGGGCATTATGACCAGGGACGCTCTGGGTATTCTAGTCACGAGAGATATGACACGGACAGAGGTTATAAGCGTCGATCGCGATCGCGTACCCCTCCTCCTTCCAGAGATCCCGTACAACCTCCTGCTCATGTCCCTCATCCTTCCGAGTCTTCTCGATATACGTCGGTTTCTCAATCTTCCCGATCTGAGGCGATGACCCCGATAGTCGCAGAGCAGCCTCCTACTGAAATCTCGGGGGAAGAGGCAATTAGACTTGCGCAACTAAAGAGGTAATTCCCGAATATTTGCTTCGATAACTACGTCTTTCCCCCGAACCTGAAAAGAGTCCCGCCGGAGGCCGAGCGGTTAGCGCTCGACTATGTGCATGACTTTTACACCCAATACAAGGCGTGGTATAGGGCGGCCGATAAGGCATCGGCGTTGGCCTTCGAATGAGCGGCTACCATTGAAAAGCTTCAAACCGAGCTGGCTCAAAAAGACCGCATCATACAAGTGCTGAATACCGAGGCTGAATCGTCTCGAAAATCAAAGATGGAGGCTCTTACAAAGGTCGATGAAGCTCAAGCAGCCATGGATAGAATGAAAAAGGAGCACTATGTTACGGTGGAAGACATGGGCCACCGGAACACTGTCGTCACTGCTGAGCGGGATGCGGCGTTAAAAGAACTTAATGAGCTCAAGGCTAAATTTGCCGAAATTATTAAAGATAGAGATGACGCGCATAACACGGCGCAAGAAGCCTGCGAGCAAGCCGTAGTGCTTCGCACTGAAAGAGATGTGGCCGTGGCCAAAGTTCAGGCGGTCGAAGCAGAGTTGGAGGAGAAGGTTCAACAGGCAGAGGCCAGGCTAGAGGCCGATATCGAAGATTTGCTCATAACTTACAACGCCAATGTGTTAAAGCACAGAAACTTGGCCTGGATTCAAGATTATCTAGTTCACCTTCGTAGCGCTTGGGACCGATTGGTTGAGTAGGAAGAGGAAGCGCATCCAGGTGAGTCGGTCGATCGATTCGAACTTGAGAACCGGCTGCTCACAGACGATGAGAAGAAGGTTCTTCATGATGCTATCATCGCTCATGAGAAGGAGATGATCGGTGGTCGTTCCCTGGAAGTCGTAGAGGGATCAGGTGATGAGCACCATTCTGCTATCACTGAAGTCACCACACCATCTTCGCGGTGCCTATATCTGCGGTCGGTTTGCAACCTGTTCCTGCCTACGACCCGGAACGGCCGCGCTTATCTCCTATTCATGAGCGTACTTCTGAGGCCGTTCAGCCATCTGCGTGCCAAACTGGGGAAGGTATACCGAAGTTATCTCAAGCGTTTTCTAAATAGAGTGTTTGTTTTGTAGCAGTTACTAATAACTTCTTATTTTTTGCCTAGGGACTGGAACTGCGCCGACTGTCGCGGCTCAAGAACCAAGCAGAGGAGATAAGGCCATCGCCACCGAGACTACTGTTGTAACTGCGGTATCTGCTGAGGCGGCGCAGGAGGGATCCTTATCTGCTGACGAACAAATGGTGAGCGAACTGCTCGGGAGCAGGGTGGTTCTTTCTCTGACTTGCCATTTATCATCGTTAGTAGTCTCCCGCCGTCCTCAAGTTCTTCGATACAGGCCGTGGATGCCCCCAGCCAAGCCCATGCGACTCGTGATGAGGAAATTTTGGCTGAGATCAACGTCGAAATAGAGGCTGCGGGGCAGAGCGGTACTGTCGGTGGTAGCACGGCGGCGCAGACTCCAGCACCTGCTATGGTAGCACCATCGGGTGGCACTATCTCAACTTCCGTTACGGATTCAGTCCCCCTTACTCCTCCGGCGAGAAGCCCCCATGTAGATTCAAGCTCCGAGGAGGAAATTGACATCATGCCTCCAGCCGAAGAGCCACCGCCGGAGAGGAGACACTCAAATCGAAGAATTTCTGTCCCTAGTGACACTGAAGATGTACCACTAGTAAGAAGGACGAAAAAGAAGAAATAAATCGGCTTCTCAAGTAGATGTTTTGGTAGATAGGTACTTGTCTTCGTTTTTTGTCAGTAGGTCGTGTATAGATGCAGGTTCGGCCCCTGCTAGCAGGCATTCTTTTTTGGAAGAACTTATTTGCGTGTAAGTTCTTGTTTCAAGTTAACTGAAATTAAATTTAGTTCCTTTGTTTCAACTCTTGTTCTATTTGTGCTTAAGTACTTGCAGTGTCTTGTTTTCGGCCCGGTGTACTTGTGGTGTTTTTACCGTTCAAGTAGAGTTCGTTTCATTTGCCAAGCTTGAAAATCTTGGTCACAGGTTGTGATTGATGAATGAGTTGAACTTCGGACGTTGTATCACTTCGGTTAGTGATTAATATTTAGCTTTCGTGCCCCCCAGTTTTGGGGAACAGCACTCGTACTTTCGGTGGTTGATCGCACTTGTTGCAAGTCTTGAGCACACGTCCGCATTCCGGGGACTTAGAATAATTTGAGATCGATAACCTGGTTTGCATTCCAGGAATTCGAGAGTTATTGATGCTTGTAACACGGTTCGCGCTCCGGGAACTTGGGAATGATGTTCACACTCCAACTTGCACTCTACGAACTCGGAGTTAGTATTAACACTTTAGTTCGCACCACGGGAACTTTAACTTGGTGTTTGTGCTCCAATTAACATGCCGGGAACTTGGATAAAACATGTATGTTTGGGTTCGTACTTCAAGAACCCGGAACTGACGTTTGTACTCCAACTCGCACTTCGGGAATCTGGAGTTTGCACAGATGCTTCGGTTCGCACTCCGGGAACCTGGAATGGATGTTTATACTCCAATTCTCGCTGTGGGAAGTTGGAGTCCGTTCGCGCAGTGGGAACGAATTATTGAATGTTTATACTCCAATTCACGCTCCGGGAATTTGGAGTCCGTTCGCGCTTTGGGAACGTATTATTGAATGTTTATACTCCAATTCGCGCTGTGGGAAGTTGGAGTCCGTTCGCGCTCTGGGAACAAATTGTTAAATGTTTATACTCCAATTTAGGCCGTGGGAAGTTGGAGTCCGTTCGCACTCTGGGAACGAATTGTTGAGTGTTTATACTCCAATTCGCGCTGTGGGAAGTTGGAGTCCGTTCGCACTCTGGGAACGAATTGTTTAATGTTTATACTACAATTCGCGCTCTGGGAAGTTGGAGTCCGTTCGCACTCTGGGAACGAATTGTTTAATGTTTATACTCCAATTCACGCTGAGGGAAGTTGGAGTCCGTTTGCACTTTGGGAACGAATTGTTGAATGCTTATACTCCAATTCACGCTGTGGGAAGTTGGAGTCCGTTCGCACTCTGGGAACGAATTGTTGAATGTTTATACTCCAATTCGCGTTGTGGGAAGTTGGAGTCCGTTCGCACTCTGGGAACGAATTGTTTAATGTTTATACTCCAATTCGCGCTCTGGAAAGTTGGAGTCCGTTCGCACTCTGGGAACGAGTTGTTTAATGTTTATACTCCAATTCACGCTGTGGGAAGTTGGAGTCGGCTCGCGCTCTGGGAGCGAATTGTTGAATATTTATACTCCAATTCACGCTGTGGGAAGTTGGAGTCCGTTCGCACTCAGGGAACGAATTGTTTAATGTTTATACTCCAATTCACGCTGAGGGAAGTTGGAGTCCGTTCGCGCGGTGGGAACGAATTATGGAATGGACTGTCGTGTGTTGGTCCAATTCAGCCTTCGATGTGTTGGCTTGCCCCCGAGCTGGGGTTTCACTTAGTGAGTGGCCGGTTGTAACGCAGTCACTCGCTATTTGAATAAATTCCATTGTTCGATGGAACTTAGCTCTTCATGTGTCGTGATTGTTGAACGTTGTATTCGGTGAATCACAGCTTTAGCTTGAAGAGATAGCATTTTATTTGCTTAAATGAGAAAATGTGGCATAGTCAGTGCCTTATTACAAATTCAAAATTCAGAATGTAAAGGAAGCTACAGAGCATTCATAGACTGAAGGAGCCTGTCATGTGTGACAGTGACGAGGTTCTTCGTCGTTCCAGGCTCTCGAATAAATAGGCCCGCCACTGATGGCGTTTATCACCAATCTCCCACCGGGACAAGTCGAGTCCTACTGCCTCGGTCGATTGGGTTCATTGATTGGATTGGATGGGCCCGCTTCTCTGGGCTGCGGTGTCCGCACAAACTGTTCCAGCTTCTTTTCTCTGACCAGTTTTTCAACGAGATCCTGTAAGTGACGACACTCGTTCGTATCGTGCCCGTAGCCTTCATGGAACCTGCAAAATTTTCCCGTATGGATTTGTCTCTCTGACGACGGTCTTGGAGCAGGTTTTTCGTATTGAATTGTATTACGGGTCTGCAAATACAAGTCCTCCAATGAAGTATTCAAAGGAGTATAACTGTCGAACTTCGGATTTTTGCGTTGCGGGCCGCGATTTTGATCTTGTTTTTTAAGTTGATTCACGCTCTCTCTTCGCCGAGCTTGTTTATTTTTAATGTTCAACTGAACTTTTCCGGAGCTCTCGCCGGACTGTTTTATTGCAACATTGCTTTGGGTTTCTCCCGCATTTGGTCCTGCGTCAGTTTGCTTCCTAGACTGTTCCGCGTCTTCCCGTCTCAGGAATTGAGCTGCTTTGGCATGGAAACGGTCCAATGACGCAGGTGGTTTCCCAGCTAGCCAATTGCCAAATTCAGAATCGGGGTCGATCCCCTTAGTTAACGCCATAAGGATAGAGTTATCGTTTGGATTACTAATCTATGCACATGCAGTATGGAATCTTTTTAAGTAGTGTCCGAGTGTCTCTCCGGGAGCTTGTGTGACACTAGATAGAGTGTTGACATCTTTTGGCCTTGCAACGTGCATGCGGAATTGCTCAATGAATTTTGTGGCTAGCTGGTCGAATGAGGAGATGGATCGAGGAGGCAATCGGGTGAACCACATGGTGGCGATGCCCCCCAAGGATATGGGGAAACTACGACATTTCACAGCGTCGTCGGCTCTGGCAGCAGTCATCGACCATTCATATTTTAGAATATGTTGGTTGGGATCGGAGTTTCCCTCATACATGGGCAGAGTGGGCATTCGGAATCGCCATGGGGGTTCAGCATTAAGAATATCGTCCGTAAAGGGAGTATGACTTTGGGAAACTCCCCAATCGCAGTTTGTGAACCCCTGACTCTCACGGATCATCTGACGTATCATAGTTGAAAGATCCGGCATTTGCGCCGGAGTATGGTCACGTTCCATACTTTGGGTTTGAACCGAATATCGTCGACGGTTCACAGCTTGCCTTCTCGGCTCATAGTTCTCTGGGACGTACAGTTCAGGAGTACGGCCGCTATGACGACGGTCTAGGTCCGACTGGTCTTGAGCGTCGACCCCTGGTTCAGCCGCAACGCTAGTGGTGCGGTATTCTACGGCGTGACGAGGAACGACGCCTCCTTGGGAGGAGGGTCCGGTTTGGAAGCTGGCTGACGGACCAACTCTTATTTGTCCAACGGTCAATGTCTGTTGGTTTCCAACGGGTGGCATACGACTCCCATCTAACCGGGGTCGTGGAGGTCGGTTATGATAATCAGAAGATGAAGAACTTTCGCTGGAAGAGCGAGAAGCAGGATCTCTCATGGATCTCTTTCGTTTCTGGCGATCCAGCTTGTTGATTAGCTCAGTGTTAGCGCGTAGCTGTTCTTCTAGTTGTCGCCGACTCTCGGTCAGCTCTTGGAGTAACAGCTGCAACTCTTGTCGGGTAACCGGACCTGAGGCTCTGAGTGCCCAACGGCATCTTGATTAGATGGAGGTAGAGGGGCAGGATTCTGTCTATCCTGTTCTTCTTGATTGACGGCGTTTGAGGTGGTTCTTGTGCTAACCATCTTTAGAGTTGAGCTCCTTTTCTAGACTTTATGCAAATCTGAATAGAAGGGAAGGAAGTTCGATTCAATGATCTAGATCTTTCTCTTAGATTTATTTAATCCGGTATCGATGACAGATCCAACGAGCAGGAGAAAATCTGGGTTTTCTCAGTGAAAGCACCAAAGTGTTAGCGTCAAAATTGGGCACAACACTCTTCGGGAGTCGTTGAAGAGATAATAGTCAAGAATGCAGGTTCAAAACAGATATTATCTAACAAAAAACTCCAATCAACAGTAAAGAAAATGCGTAGACAATCGATTTATAGTGGTTCGACGTGTTGCCTACGTCCAGAGTGAAGTTTTTTGATATTTTATTGATCCTCTTTCAATGTTTACAAGTTGTTACAGCGATCAACAACAAGTTACAACTGGAAATTCGAAATCAACAATCAAATTATGATATAGGATGATGGAGATATTGATCCGGCAGAGTCTGGGCGCCTCAGATTCCGAAGATCCCTTTTTCGTTGGCCCTGGGGCTCTATTTATAGGCGTAGGCTGCTGGTATCTCGCTGAAAACTCGGGAGACCACTCCTGGCACGTGAGGGGGCCTACACGCACGGTCTCAGGAAGTTTGGGCCCACTTTGGCATCGGTTCGAACTCCATTCGAACCGATCAAGAATTCATCCAATCGAGGTGAATTTGGCGTAGACATTCTTCAACATGCATGCAAGCTTCTGTGAAAATTTCATGGCATTTGGATCAGTAGGCTAGGAGATATGATGGGTTCGAAATTGGGTTTATTGCTCGGCTGTTTGGTTCGAAACCAAGGTTTCGAACCGATCCTTTCGAATCCATGGAGGCACGTGGCTTCGCGTTGACGTGGAGCGCAAATTTCGAATCGATCCGGTCTTCACTCCGTGTTGACCGCTTCGACTCCATATATCTCGGCGTATTCGAACTGATGGAAGACACGTCATCATGGTTGGTTGACCCAGTGGTTTCAAATGAAGCTGCACAGTTGGGTTCGAACAAGGACTCTGTGATGGGTTCGAACAAGGGCTCCGTGATGGGTTCGAACAAGCAGATGGATTCGAAGTGGATGGGGCTGAAGGTGAGGCGCTTTGATGGTTTCGAAACCGATGGGTTCGATATCCTTCGGTTCGAGGGTGATGGTTTCGAATGGGGCCTGATGATGGGTTCAAAGACACCCAACATGATGGGTTCGAAACCAGGGTGTTTCACACAAGTTGAACCGATCATAACTTTAGCATATGAACTCGGATTGACTTGAAACTTGAGATGCTGACTCCTATGGACTTTCTTGCCGTTTCGTATCAATTGTAGCTCAATCTGGACTCAGATAAAATTCAGTGATATCCATGGCGAAACGAAGTATGACCAGTCTCTGAGACGAACTGTCCTCCGCTTCTGATCGATCTTTTGGTATCGCGGCTTTGCCAAAAAGCGAGATAACAGTGCACCACTCTCCAGCGATGGAAAGTCGAAGACGGGCCACGGTAATCCCGTTTTACCGTAAAAATCCACGTGTCGAAAAAACGAAGGGTAAAAAACTTACGAGTCCCGATTGAGATTCGGGTTGTCCTTTTTGGGCATTCATCTATCCGTTGATGGCTGAAAGCTGTCAATGCCGTTGAACTCATCGAGGCCTTCGTTTTGACAGGTTATGGCTCCCGTAACTCTAAACGAGCCAGAAGTTATGGCCGTCCGAATAATCGATATCTACAGGTTGCAACATCCACGGTGCAAGGTGCGACATCCGTCCGAAATGGCGAAACAGTGCCATACTACTTTTAGAAATGCGTGCATGGATTTGAAACGGAACAGTACCATGGTGCAACACTCTCCAACGATGGTAAATCGAAGACCAGCCACCGTAATCCCGTTTTACCGTAAAATTCCACGTGTCGAAAAAACGAAGGGTAAAAAACTTACGAGACCCGATTGAGATTCGGGTTGTCCTTTTTGGGCATTAATCTATCCATTGACGTCTGAAAGCTGTCAAAGCCATAGACTCATCGAGGCCTTCGTTTTGACAGATTATGGCCCCCGTAACTCTAAACGAGCCAGAAGTTATGGCCGTCCGAATAATCGATATCTACAGGGTGCAACATCCACGGTGAAAGGTGCAACATCCATCCGAAATGGCGAAACTGTGTCGTACGACTTTTAGAAGTGCATGCATGGATTTGAAACGGAACAGTACCATGGTGCACCGCTCTCCAGCGTTAGGAAGTGTAACGACCCGAAAATTTTCGATAATTAAAATAGCTAATTTAATAAGTTTTCGTGATTTAGTGTTAGAAAAAAATTGTAATTCGTTTGGAATAATAATAACTAGAATGAATTGCAACAATAATTATCCAAGTAATGAAAATAAAAGCTACTTAGTGAATGCCTTTGAAATCAATAGTTGAATAGGATAATAAATGTTGAAATTCATTAGGTATAATAGAGAAGTTGATTGATAAGTAAAATCTTTTGAAAATCAAATATTGAATATTGAACAGGTAAATGGTTTAAATTGAATATTTAAAACTTATTGAATAATTGAATAAATGTAAAATGAAAATAGTGTTCTAAAATTGTGAATTGGTTTTAAAGGTTGAATCCTATAAGTTCAATTTCAATATTTCAAAAGATAGGGATTTAATAATCAAATTTTGTTTAAATTTAATAATTACAAATGTTTGAATAATTAAATTCCGAATTGGATATGATTAATTGGATATTGAAATTTAATATATGAAAATAGAGTGAATATTTGAAATTTGATTTAATATGATTCAAATTGGTTTCCAAAATGAATGTAAGTTATATTTGGATTATAATGCGAGTTAATAATATTTTAAAATTGAAATTTATTGGATAAAATTTAATAACGGGTTTAATATGATTAAAAATGATTTGTAAAATTTTATTTTATCATATTGGAGTTATAGTGAAGTTATAGAACTTTTAAAACTGAATTAAAAATTTATTTGTGAAAAGTGAATACTTTAATATTTATTTATCGATTGAAAATAGCCAATTTTTGAACAGTCTCAGAATTGGATGAAACCAGTTCCATTGGATCCGTAATAGTTAGTTATTATCGGATTTCAATTTTCGTAGCAATCGGAGTTGTCGTTTGACCGTGGCAGCTCGAAACACATCGAAATTGTTTTTAATATTATTTTAACGAGTTAAAATAGTCATTTTTCAAACGGTCTCGGATTTTGACGAAACTAGTTTCATCAGATCCGTAACGTGATATTATTGTAAGATTTCAAATTTCGTGTCAATCAGATTTACCGTTTGTCCGGGGCAAGCCAAAACGCATAGAAATTCGTTTAAATCGATTTAATTTAAATTGATCGTTTATCGCTATAAGTCTCACATACTTTCGAATTAGCTTCCGAAACCTGTTCCATTATGTCCGGAATGCGGAAAAACTTTAGGATCGCCTGGCGGAACGCGTCGTTTGGAGTTCGTTTGCAAAAGTGTTAAATTGGGTATTTTATTGTTAAAATAATTGGGTATAAATGCAATTTTCTCAAAACCCTAGCCCAAATTAAAAACGCAGCCGCCACAATTAAAACAATGGCCGGAATCGCTCGAATCTTCTCCCCTCATTATCTTCCAATCCGCCAATCTATTCAAGAATCTTTCAACTAGAAACTTGTAGAGGATGTTGAGATCTATAATCTCAACGGTTATGATCGTGTTTCGTTGCACGGATTGGCGGCAAATCGGCGACAAAGGGGCTGCGTTCGCACGCATTTCCAGGCGCCATGAGGTGGCCGAGTGTCAGGGGGTTGGGGGCGGTAGTGCTATTCGCGAAGGGCTTCGATATGGCGCCGGTTTGATGAAGTTTCGTTGATCGTGGAGGAGGCAAATCGAAACCCTAGTTTGTATGTAATGGGTTCTTCATGATAGTGGATGCGTACGTGAAGGAACCTGGAGCAAGTCGCGTGCGACAGGAAGAAGATGCGCAGGTGGGGGCCGCACGTGTATTGGGGTGAGGTGTTTTTTCCTTTTTTCTTTTTTTTTAGTTTAAATTTGAAATTCAAAATCGTGTAACTTTAAAACGTGATAACTTTTTGCTGCGAGGTCGGATTCGGACGAGTTTTTTTGCGTTGGAATCGTATGTACGAGCTCTACGCTATGAAATTGGATTCGAGTAGTTTGGAGCTATTGGAAATTTCGGGTAAAATTAAACGCTCGTTTAATTTTATTCGAAATAAAACGCTGGAACAACAAAAAATCAAGGTGAGTGTTTTATAACGCTCACAACGTACTAAATATCTTTATGCTAGTTAACTTGACATCATGAAGTGTTATGAATTTTATTTGTCGTTGTTTGATATAAATTTAATTGTCATATAGCTTGTTATTTGAATTAACCGTTGGAAAATTAAATTGACGGTTAAATTGAAATTAAAATTGAATTGCGAATAAATTACCTAACATTGATAACTATGAAATTGCCATGAATTGTATTGTTTATTGGATGATGTATTTCGATGGACGTTATTAGTTGATATTTAAATGTTTGGATGTTTATTTGCTTATATATATCCTGTTATGCATACATATGATACCGTGATTTAATTTAAGTGACATATATTCATCCCTGACATTTAATTGAAATAAATAATTACTTGGCCATAGGATAGAAAATTATATACGGACACCGAATTGGCTAAATTAATAATTTTGGAATCGTCGATTTGAAATAATTTAAATGTTTTGATTTAAAAGTTATAAATAGAAATCAATTTATAGAAATTGAATTCATTGGAAAAAATTGAGTTTGGAATGTTGAAATAAATTTTGGTTAAAGGAATTTTGTTAATTAGTTAAGTTGAGACTTTGAAATTTGAAATTGGAAATGATGGAATGTAGAAATTGATTTGTTTAAAGATTTAACCTTAATTCGAGCTTTGAATATTACTAAGTAAAAGTGATATAAAAATGATATTTGAAATCGAGTTTGGAATTGAATCATATTTGGAATTTGGATTTAAACTTAAATATTGTTGGAAATTTTGTTAAGTGTTATAAATTGATATTTTGAGAAATCAAGCTCCAAATAGATATAAATTGAAATGGAATAAATTAAGGGTGAATGAAAAATTGAATTAATTCGAAGTAAAAATTGACATTGATTGAATTGAAATTGGAAATTAATTTGAAATTGGAAATTGAAAGTGAACGGAATTTGTTTATTGAAATCGAGATTTATATGGAATCAAAATTTATTCGAGTTGAAATCGGAATTGAATCAGTTAAATCGAAATGGAAATTGAAATTGATTTGGGTAGAAATTGGGAAGTTGACCGGTTTGACTTTGGAATTATTATTTTAATGAATATTATAGTATAAATGATTTAAAATCTATATTCTTTAAATATTGAAATTGTTTTGATTCTTCAAACTATTTTACTACATAAACCATTTTATATTCAAATTTCTTTTATTAAACTATTTAAATATTTTCTATTAAACTATTTTAAACTTTTTATTATTTAAACTACTTTTAAACTACTTAAAACTATTTCTAAAATTTTCAAGCTGGTAAATAAGGTGAATTTGTTTATATTCAAATCTTGAATTTAAATATGAATTGGGTTAAATGAAGTTGCAATCTAAATTGAAATTCGAAATGATTTTGAAATCGAAATGAGATATTGAGGCGAAAATGAATTTGAAGCGAAATCTTACATTTGAATAGATATGATGATATTGGAAATAGATTTGATTTTTGAAGCGAATATGATATTTTGATATCAATTATGTATCGATTTGAATATAAAAGAGCCAACGGTGTAATAATACGTAGTTATTAAAGAGACCGGGATCGGATATGGACATACTCTCTGTCGATACCGAAAACCACTTTAATAACTATTATACGCGGAGTGTTGATCCAGAATGAAGTGGATGGTTTGGTGAACGCGTTGACTGAAGAAAGAGAACGATATTGGATGACCCCTGACATGACTAAAACAGGAGCCGCGCCGGGCCATTGAGGTTCGCCACCTCTAGCGGACACACTTCTTCGATACCATATCTATTACATTTGTGATGCGATTTGGGTGCACCCCTTGATTTGGGAGTGTTGTTTCGCGGTGTTGGGGTAGCTGCTGGCTATGCCCAACATCAGTCCGGATCACGCAACTACTAGTATCCTAGTTGGTATTGCCTCATGTACCTTGTCATACTGATTATCCTATTCGCGACCACTACGTTTTGATTTGTACCTTGAGTATATGGATTGCCCTCTGGTGACTTCCGGTTTTGGGGAAACTACGGTCTTGTATATGCTTTTGGGAATATAAAAATGTGTTAAGGGGGATTATGGTAACGCCTTAACGCTATTTTGATACTTTATATTACTGATAGACATTATCTACTTAGCGTACATTACTATATAGTAGATAGTTTAACGGATCCTTAGGAGATGGAAAATCCCGTAACATCTCTTGAGTTATTGCACGCACGTCGACACTGGATATGAGATGTCAAACCCCGTAAACATCTCTGACGCCGTTACACTCATATTTATTTCCGATTGGTTTAACTTTTATAAGGATATTTAGTCCTGACTCGAGTGTTTTGTCTTTTCATTACGCTCGGGTCAGACCTGAGTTTTCAGATTTTGAAGATCTATTCCGGAGGACGAAGACGAAGATTTGGTATACTATTACTATTATTATCTTTGCATCATGATGCCTGCTGCATTATTTAATTGTTCTGTTGTATATGTATAACTCTGATAAATGTTGTATAATAATAATAAAATGTATTCATTTCAAATGTATTCATTTAATTAACAGCTTCATGAACTGTTATTTTATTATTATACTTTAGCCTTCCGCTGTGAGATTCTGTGTTGTTTCATTTCCTTTATTTCCCTTCCTTTTCTTTTCTTAATTACCCCAATAACTATCTGCCCTTTTAATGGTTTGGATTCGACATGGGTATTTGATCGTCGGTTTAAACTGTCCAAAAAGGCGGGTCGTTACAGTTGGTATCAGAGCCAGGTTTAGCGATAAACCTTGGCTCTAGTGGGGAATAACTCATTGAAATAGAGGTAAACTATATGAATGAGTTGAGTGTATATGAGAGAGCGTACTTGTTAGTGATATAAAATGTTTTATATTGTGTCGGTTGTTTTGTTGAGTGGCTTATGGATTCTGGTCAGTACGAGTAATTAACGTCATTGATAGGGATCTCTAAACACTTAAACAGAACAATTCGACATAGTATTGTTTTGAAATTGGGTAAATGAAATAATTTTGCCCTAATTATATTTTGTATATAAAGAAAATTCTTCAGAAATTAGTGTGGCTTATCTAGCTTACCTGGCTGTTAGGAATAAAAATATTGGTTATTATCACTAATTGGATATTGTAATTTGATAACTAAGTTGAATTACAAAAGAACAGTAATAAAATACTTGTGGAATGTTTTAAGAAAGAAATTCCTATAATTTGAAGAAAATATAAAACACTTGTGAAATCTTATAAGAATATTTTATAAAGGTGACTTATGAATTAAAATAGATTTAAATTGGAAAATATTGAATTATGTCCCGGAGGTTTTAAAATGGTTTTCCAAGCTTTGAAGAAATATATGGTAATATTAGTTGGAAATTGTTTATGGAAATATTTTGAAAGGATTTTTAAGAAGGAATGAATATAGTACTCCTCTCTTATGTCGCTGGAAAATAATTTCGGTAATGACTGCGCAGCATCATCGATTTTCATTTTCGAGTCTCAAAGTGGGGGAGACTTCTAAGAAGCTTTGCTTTTCTTCGAAATTATTTTGGGTAAATGGGTTTTGGTTTAAACTCTAAAGGTATGTTTTGTTATATAAATAATAAAAGATATAAGTGTATATGTTTATTTCAAACGATTTGAAAGGAACCGGGCATTTAAAATTCTAAGTTATGTTAATAAGAAATTTTCAAAGTATTTGAATGAAATGTGAATAACCAAAATTTATAAAATAAGAGGACTAAGATATCCAAGCTTATTGTTTGGGAAAACTTTAAAAGTTGAAAGGTAAAGAGGATTTTAATAAATTAAATTTGTGAACAATTCTAATTAAGTAAAACGAAATTCTATAAATGTGTATAATACCAAAATTACAATCTGATAACATATAACAAGACTTACCAAATATTAAAAAGTTAAACGATGTTTTGGGATATGTAATGAGATGTTGTAAAAATAAACAGAACCGGAAAGTAATTAAAAATATACAAGTAAGGAAAACTCAAAAGGAATTAAAATGTATATAAATGAAAAATTAGGTTGTGATAAAAATGTTATAACTTAAATATTACTTGAAACGATGAATGGATAAATGGAACAAGTAAGTGAACTTAAGAAAGATGATAAATGAATCGAATTATATTGGTTATAGAAAATAAATATAAATTGCATAGAAAAAAAAAATATATAATAATAATTGAATTTGTAACCTTTAAGATAATTGTAAACTAAGAAAAATCATTTATGAGAGGTTAGACTTTTATAGGATGATTAATAAACTAAAGTGCCGGTTAATAAAATGTTCCACAAATGAATTCGTTATTTACTGAAAGTATGAAAATGAAATAAATGTAACAATGGAATTTCTTATAGCTAAGAATAAATTGGAAAATGAAATTGAATTTAATTAAATTATATAGAATGTTTAAAATGAACATGAGTAAGCAAATTCTATGATATGATGTTAAGAAAAGATAATGTTAAAGAATATGCTATGTAAAGAAATGAATATACTAACTGAATAATGGATTGTGTGTAATCAAGTGAGAAAAAAAAATAGAAGTCAACAAAATAATTTAGTATAGATAAATTGGATAGAAATCTATTGGAAGGTAATACGTGAGATTGTACGTATATTATTTTATTCGCATAACGATTTGATCCAAATTCGAGCACAAAATTTCGAGATGATTTATATTGATCCAAGTTAGGATTTTTCACTTGATTCTCGACGGCGAACCCTAGATATGGATTTTTAATTGATTCTGGAATTCTCTATCATAGTATATGGCTATGCAAGGAGAGTAACAGTTTCCAATCAAGGAACCAAATCCGAGTCCGCACTAGAGAGTCATGTGAACGATACTAGTTTGGAAGTGAAATTGTGTGATCGAATAAGCGATTAGATTGATATTGCTCATGGATGATATATGTACGGCTTACGGACTTAATTAAAGTTAATATTGGAAATTTAAGATGCCAAATATAAAATGATTTTATTTTTATTTTTTTTATTTTATTTTATTTATATAACATGATATATATATAAAAGAGAGAAACCAAATTGAATGTAAAATTAATAATTTGGTTATGTTGGGTATGATTTGTTTGTTATATGATCTTAAGTTGATTGTATGTAATTCATTAAGTGTTAATGAAATTGAAAGCTATAAATCATTGAAATTAAATTGGAAGTTAAATGAATTTAAATAGAATTTAATTTGATTCAAATTGGAAGTGAACTAATGTAAATATAAATTAGTGAATGTTAACTAATTGAATTGAGGATGAATGTTAGAAAAATCCAACGTTAATGAATCAACTATGATTAAAATTGAAACCAAGTCAATAAATATTAATGAGAAGTGAATTTATATTGATTGGTTATGGATTTGTTGGATGATAGTGGATTGATGGTTGCATTTGTTGTTTTGTTGCATTTGCTATGTTGGCACATGTAGTTGTTATGTTGCTATATTGTGTATATTGATATTATTTTCATATATGCATGTTTCTCATGGTTTGTTGAGTGTTTAGTAGGTGCGGATTGCGCTTGCTTCGCATTTGGAGCTCGCTTTCACGCTATATTATTCGTATATGCTCGCTAATAAAAATATAAGGTACATGTTTATTTTATCATTGGATTTGGTGATTTTTGATGAGCCACTTGGCTTTTGGATTTTCTTTTGTTTGTTTGGGGCCCGTAGAGGCGTTTTGTAGTTGTACCGATCGAGCCGCGCAAAGGAGACTCTGCCGAAATTTTTCGTAAATCCGGGTGTTAGAAAATTTTTCAAGTTTTAAAATTTTTTATAACTTGTTTTGATAACTAACTTTAAATTTAGAAAGCCGTTTGGAATAACTTAGTGGAAGCGTAGTTACAACTTTATAAATGGAATTTCATTGTTTTATAAGTTAGTAACTTTGAATGAAATATATCTAATGTGAATTCTATACTTAGTTCTTTTCCCTTCTTTTTCCTTTTCGGGGACGAAAAGTTTTGAGTGGGGGAGAATGTAACGACCCGAAAATTTTCGATAATTAAAATAGCTAATTTAATAAGTTTTCGTGATTTAGTGTTAGAAAAAAATTGTAATTCGTTTGGAATAATAATAACTAGAATGAATTGCAACAATAATTATCCAAGTAATGAAAATAAAAGCTACTTAGTGAATGCCTTTGAAATCAATAGTTGAATAGGATAATAAATGTTGAAATTCATTAGGTATAATAGAGAAGTTGATTGATAAGTAAAATCTTTTGAAAATCAAATATTGAATATTGAACAGGTAAATGGTTTAAATTGAATATTTAAAACTTATTGAATAATTGAATAAATGTAAAATGAAAATAGTGTTCTAAAATTGTGAATTGGTTTTAAAGGTTGAATCCTATAAGTTCAATTTCAATATTTCAAAAGATAGGGATTTAATAATCAAATTTTGTTTAAATTTAATAATTACAAATGTTTGAATAATTAAATTCCGAATTGGATATGATTAATTGGATATTGAAATTTAATATATGAAAATAGAGTGAATATTTGAAATTTGATTTAATATGATTCAAATTGGTTTCCAAAATGAATGTAAGTTATATTTGGATTATAATGCGAGTTAATAATATTTTAAAATTGAAATTTATTGGATAAAATTTAATAACGGGTTTAATATGATTAAAAATGATTTGTAAAATTTTATTTTATCATATTGGAGTTATAGTGAAGTTATAGAACTTTTAAAACTGAATTAAAAATTTATTTGTGAAAAGTGAATACTTTAATATTTATTTATCGATTGAAAATAGCCAATTTTTGAACAGTCTCAGAATTGGATGAAACCAGTTCCATTGGATCCGTAATAGTTAGTTATTATCGGATTTCAATTTTCGTAGCAATCGGAGTTGTCGTTTGACCGTGGCAGCTCGAAACACATCGAAATTGTTTTTAATATTATTTTAACGAGTTAAAATAGTCATTTTTCAAACGGTCTCGGATTTTGACGAAACTAGTTTCATCAGATCCGTAACGTGATATTATTGTAAGATTTCAAATTTCGTGTCAATCAGATTTACCGTTTGTCCGGGGCAAGCCAAAACGCATAGAAATTCGTTTAAATCGATTTAATTTAAATTGATCGTTTATCGCTATAAGTCTCACATACTTTCGAATTAGCTTCCGAAACCTGTTCCATTATGTCCGGAATGCGGAAAAACTTTAGGATCGCCTGGCGGAACGCGTCGTTTGGAGTTCGTTTGCAAAAGTGTTAAATTGGGTATTTTATTGTTAAAATAATTGGGTATAAATGCAATTTTCTCAAAACCCTAGCCCAAATTAAAAACGCAGCCGCCACAATTAAAACAATGGCCGGAATCGCTCGAATCTTCTCCCCTCATTATCTTCCAATCCGCCAATCTATTCAAGAATCTTTCAACTAGAAACTTGTAGAGGATGTTGAGATCTATAATCTCAACGGTTATGATCGTGTTTCGTTGCACGGATTGGCGGCAAATCGGCGACAAAGGGGCTGCGTTCGCACGCATTTCCAGGCGCCATGAGGTGGCCGAGTGTCAGGGGGTTGGGGGCGGTAGTGCTATTCGCGAAGGGCTTCGATATGGCGCCGGTTTGATGAAGTTTCGTTGATCGTGGAGGAGGCAAATCGAAACCCTAGTTTGTATGTAATGGGTTCTTCATGATAGTGGATGCGTACGTGAAGGAACCTGGAGCAAGTCGCGTGCGACAGGAAGAAGATGCGCAGGTGGGGGCCGCACGTGTATTGGGGTGAGGTGTTTTTTCCTTTTTTCTTTTTTTTTAGTTTAAATTTGAAATTCAAAATCGTGTAACTTTAAAACGTGATAACTTTTTGCTGCGAGGTCGGATTCGGACGAGTTTTTTTGCGTTGGAATCGTATGTACGAGCTCTACGCTATGAAATTGGATTCGAGTAGTTTGGAGCTATTGGAAATTTCGGGTAAAATTAAACGCTCGTTTAATTTTATTCGAAATAAAACGCTGGAACAACAAAAAATCAAGGTGAGTGTTTTATAACGCTCACAACGTACTAAATATCTTTATGCTAGTTAACTTGACATCATGAAGTGTTATGAATTTTATTTGTCGTTGTTTGATATAAATTTAATTGTCATATAGCTTGTTATTTGAATTAACCGTTGGAAAATTAAATTGACGGTTAAATTGAAATTAAAATTGAATTGCGAATAAATTACCTAACATTGATAACTATGAAATTGCCATGAATTGTATTGTTTATTGGATGATGTATTTCGATGGACGTTATTAGTTGATATTTAAATGTTTGGATGTTTATTTGCTTATATATATCCTGTTATGCATACATATGATACCGTGATTTAATTTAAGTGACATATATTCATCCCTGACATTTAATTGAAATAAATAATTACTTGGCCATAGGATAGAAAATTATATACGGACACCGAATTGGCTAAATTAATAATTTTGGAATCGTCGATTTGAAATAATTTAAATGTTTTGATTTAAAAGTTATAAATAGAAATCAATTTATAGAAATTGAATTCATTGGAAAAAATTGAGTTTGGAATGTTGAAATAAATTTTGGTTAAAGGAATTTTGTTAATTAGTTAAGTTGAGACTTTGAAATTTGAAATTGGAAATGATGGAATGTAGAAATTGATTTGTTTAAAGATTTAACCTTAATTCGAGCTTTGAATATTACTAAGTAAAAGTGATATAAAAATGATATTTGAAATCGAGTTTGGAATTGAATCATATTTGGAATTTGGATTTAAACTTAAATATTGTTGGAAATTTTGTTAAGTGTTATAAATTGATATTTTGAGAAATCAAGCTCCAAATCGATATAAATTGAAATGGAATAAATTAAGGGTGAATGAAAAATTGAATTAATTCGAAGTAAAAATTGACATTGATTGAATTGAAATTGGAAATTAATTTGAAATTGGAAATTGAAAGTGAACGGAATTTGTTTATTGAAATCGAGATTTATATGGAATCAAAATTTATTCGAGTTGAAATCGGAATTGAATCAGTTAAATCGAAATGGAAATTGAAATTGATTTGGGTAGAAATTGGGAAGTTGACCGGTTTGACTTTGGAATTATTATTTTAATGAATATTATAGTATAAATGATTTAAAATCTATATTCTTTAAATATTGAAATTGTTTTGATTCTTCAAACTATTTTACTACATAAACCATTTTATATTCAAATTTCTTTTATTAAACTATTTAAATATTTTCTATTAAACTATTTTAAACTTTTTATTATTTAAACTACTTTTAAACTACTTAAAACTATTTCTAAAATTTTCAAGCTGGTAAATAAGGTGAATTTGTTTATATTCAAATCTTGAATTTAAATATGAATTGGGTTAAATGAAGTTGCAATCTAAATTGAAATTCGAAATGATTTTGAAATCGAAATGAGATATTGAGGCGAAAATGAATTTGAAGCGAAATCTTACATTTGAATAGATATGATGATATTGGAAATAGATTTGATTTTTGAAGCGAATATGATATTTTGATATCAATTATGTATCGATTTGAATATAAAAGAGCCAACGGTGTAATAATACGTAGTTATTAAAGAGACCGGGATCGGATATGGACATACTCTCTGTCGATACCGAAAACCACTTTAATAACTATTATACGCGGAGTGTTGATCCAGAATGAAGTGGATGGTTTGGTGAACGCGTTGACTGAAGAAAGAGAACGATATTGGATGACCCCTGACATGACTAAAACAGGAGCCGCGCCGGGCCATTGAGGTTCGCCACCTCTAGCGGACACACTTCTTCGATACCATATCTATTACATTTGTGATGCGATTTGGGTGCACCCCTTGATTTGGGAGTGTTGTTTCGCGGTGTTGGGGTAGCTGCTGGCTATGCCCAACATCAGTCCGGATCACGCAACTACTAGTATCCTAGTTGGTATTGCCTCATGTACCTTGTCATACTGATTATCCTATTCGCGACCACTACGTTTTGATTTGTACCTTGAGTATATGGATTGCCCTCTGGTGACTTCCGGTTTTGGGGAAACTACGGTCTTGTATATGCTTTTGGGAATATAAAAATGTGTTAAGGGGGATTATGGTAACGCCTTAACGCTATTTTGATACTTTATATTACTGATAGACATTATCTACTTAGCGTACATTACTATATAGTAGATAGTTTAACGGATCCTTAGGAGATGGAAAATCCCGTAACATCTCTTGAGTTATTGCACGCACGTCGACACTGGATATGAGATGTCAAACCCCGTAAACATCTCTGACGCCGTTACACTCATATTTATTTCCGATTGGTTTAACTTTTATAAGGATATTTAGTCCTGACTCGAGTGTTTTGTCTTTTCATTACGCTCGGGTCAGACCTGAGTTTTCAGATTTTGAAGATCTATTCCGGAGGACGAAGACGAAGATTTGGTATACTATTACTATTATTATCTTTGCATCATGATGCCTGCTGCATTATTTAATTGTTCTGTTGTATATGTATAACTCTGATAAATGTTGTATAATAATAATAAAATGTATTCATTTCAAATGTATTCATTTAATTAACAGCTTCATGAACTGTTATTTTATTATTATACTTTAGCCTTCCGCTGTGAGATTCTGTGTTGTTTCATTTCCTTTATTTCCCTTCCTTTTCTTTTCTTAATTACCCCAATAACTATCTGCCCTTTTAATGGTTTGGATTCGACATGGGTATTTGATCGTCGGTTTAAACTGTCCAAAAAGGCGGGTCGTTACAGGAAGTCGAAGACGGGCCACGGTAATCCTGTTTTACCGTAAAAATCCACGTGTTGAAAAAAGGAAGGGTAAAAAACTAACGAGACCCGATTGAGATTCGGGTTGTCCTTTTTGGGCATTAATCTATCCGTTGACGGCTGAAAGCCGTCAAAGCCGTAGAACTCATCGAGGCCTTCGTTTTGACAGGTTATGGCTCCCGTAACTCTAAACGAGCCAGAAGTTATGGCCGTCCGAATAATCGATATCTACAGGGTGCAACATCCACGGTGCAAGGTGCAACATCCGTCCGAAATGGCGAAACAGTGTCGTATGACTTTTAGAAATGCGTGCATGGATTTGAAACGGAACAGTACCATGGTGCACCACTCTCCAGCGATGGTAAATCGAAGACCAGCCACCGTAATCCCGTTTTACCTTAAAATTCCACGTGTCGAAAAAACGAAGGGTAAAAAACTTACGAGTCCCGATTGAGATACGGGTTGTCCTTTTTGGGCATTATTCTATCCGTTGACGGCTGAAAGCTGTCAAAGCCATAGAACTCATCGAGGCCTTCGTTTTGACAGATTATGGCTCCCGTAACTCTAAACGAGCCAGAAGTTATGGCCGTCCGAATAATCGATATCTAAAGGGTGCAACATCCACGGTGCAAGGTGCAACATCCGTCCGAAATGGCGAAACAGTGTCGTACGACTTTTAGAAATGCGTGCATGGATTTGAAATGGAACGGTACCATGGTGCACCACTCTCCAGCGATGGTAAATCGAAGGCGGGCCACGGTAATCCTGTATTACCGTAAAAATCCACTTGTCGAAAAAACGAAGGGTAAAAAACTTACGAGACCCGATTGAGATTCGGGTTGTCCTTTTTGGGCATTAATCTATCCGTTGACGGCTGAAAGCTGTCAAAGCCATAGAAATCATCGAGGCCTTCGATTTGACAGGTTATGACTTTTGTAACTCTAAACGAGCCAGAAGTTATGGCCGTCCGAATAATCGATATCTACAGGGTGCAACATCCACGGTGCAAGGTGGAAGGTGCAACATCCGTCCGAAATGGCGAAACAGTGCCGTACGACTTTTAGAAATGCGTGCATGGATTTCAAACGGAACAGTACCATGGTGCACCACTCTCCAGCGATGGGAAGTCGAAGACGGGCCAGGGTAATCCCGTTTTACCGCAAAAATCCACGTGTCGAAAAAACGAAGGGTAAAAAACTTACGAGTCCCGATTGAGATTTGGGTTGTCCTTTTTGGGCATTAATTTATCCGTTGATGGCCGAAAGCTGTCAAAGCTGTTGAACTCATCGAGGCCTTCGTATTGACAGGTTATGGCTCCCGTAACTCTAAACGAGCCAGAAGATATGGCCGTCCGAATAATCGATATCTACAGGGTGCAACATCCACGGTGCAAGGTGCAACATCCGTCCGAAATGGCGAAACAGTGCCATACGACTTTTAGAAATGCATGCATGGATTTGAAACGGAACAGTACCATGGTGCACCACTCTCCAGCGATGGTAAATCGAAGGCAAGCCACGGTAATCCTGTTTTACCGTAAAAATCCACGTGTCGAAAAAACACAGGTAAAAAACTTACGAGACCCGATTGAGATTCGGGTTGTCCTTTTTGGGCATTAATCTATCCGTTGACGGCTGAAAGCCGTCAAAGCTGTAGAACTCATCGAGGCCTTCGATTGGACAGATTATGGCTTTTGTAACTCTAAACGAGCCAGAAGTTATGGCCGTTTGAATAATCGATATCTACAGGGTGCAACATCCACGGTGCAAGGTGCAAGGTGCAACATCCGTCCGAAAAGGCGAAACAGTGCCGTACGACGTTTAGAAATGCGTGCATGGATTTGAAACGGAACAGTACCATGGTGCACCACTCTCCAGCGATGGGAAGTCGAAGACGGGCCACGGTAATCCCGTTTTACAGCAAAAATCCACGTGTCGAAAAAACGAAGGGTAAAAACTTACGAGTCCCGATTGAGATTCGGGTTGTCCTTTTAGGGCATTAATTTATCCGTTGACGACCGAAAGCTGTCAAAGCCGTTGAACTCATCGAGGCCTTCGTATTGACAGGTTATGGCTCCCGTAACTCTAAACAAGCCAGAAGTTATGGCCATCCGAATAATCGATATCTACAAGGTGCAACATCCACGGTGCAAGGTGCAACATCCGTCCGAAATGGCGAAACAGTGCCGTACGACTTTTAGAAATGTGTGCACGGATTTGAAACGGAACAGTACCATGGTGCACCACTCTCCAGCGATGGGAAGTCGAAGACGGGCCACGGTAATCCTATTTTACCGTAAAAATCCACGTGTCGAAAAAACGAAGGGTAAAAAACTTACGAGACCCGATTGAGATTCGGGTTGTCCTTTTTGGGCATTATTATATCCATTGACGGCTGAAAGCAGTCAAAGCCATAGAACTCATCGAGGCCTTCATTTTGACAGGTTATGGATCCCGTAACTCTAGACGAGTCAGAAGTTATGGCCGTTTGAATAATCGATATCTACAAGGTGCAACATCCACGGTGCAAGGTGCAACATCCGTCCGAAATGGTGAAACAGTGTCGTACGACTTTTAGAAATGCATGCGTGGATTTGAAATGGAACATTACCATGGTGCACCACTCTCCAGCGATGGGAAGTCGAAGACGGGCCACGGTAATCCCGTTTTACCGTAAAAATCCACGTGTCGAAAAAACGAAGGGTAAAAAACTTACGAGACCCGATTGAGATTCGGATTGTCCTTTTTGGGCATTAATCGATCCGTTGATGGCCGAAAGCTTTCAAAACCGTAAAACTCATCGAGGCCTTCGTTTTGACAGTTTATGGCTCCCGTAACTCTAAACGAGCCAGAAGTTATGGCCGTCCGAATAATCGATATCTACAGGGTGCAACATCCACGGCGCAAGGTGCAACATCCGTCCGAAATGGCGAAACAGTGTCGTACGACTTTAAGAAATGCGTGCGTGGATTTGAAACGGAACAGTACCATGGTGCACCGCTCTCCAGCAGTGGTAAATCGAAGATCAGCCACCGTAATCCTGTTTTACCGTAAAAATCCACATGTCGAAAAAACGAAGGGTAAAAAACTTACGAGACCCGATTGAGATTCAGGTTGTCCTTTTTGGGCATTAATCTATCCGTTGACGGTTGAAAGCTGCCAAAGCCGTAGAACCCATCGAGGCCTTCGTTTTGACAGGGTATGGCTCCCGTAACTCTAAACGAGCCAGAAGTTATGGCCGTCCGAATAATCGATATCTACAGGGTGCAACATCCACGGTGCAAGGTGCAACATCCGTCCGAAATGGCGAAACAGTGCCGTACGACTTTTAGAAATGCGTGCATGGATTTCAAACTGAACAGTACCATGGTGCACCACTCTCCAGCGATGGTAAATCGAAGGCCGGCCACGGTAATCCTGTTTTACCGTAAAAATCCACGTGTCGAAAAAACGAAGGGTAAAAAACTTACGAGACCCGATTGAGATACGGGTTGTCCTTTTAGGGCATTAATCTATCCGTTGACGGATGAAAGCTGTCAAAGCCGTAGAGCCCATCAAGGCCTTCGTTTTGACAGGTTATGGCTTCCGTAACTCTAAACGAGCCAGAAGTTATGGCCGTCCGAATAATCGATATCTACAAGGTACAACATCCACGGTGCAAGGTGCAACATCCGTCCGAAATGGCGAAACAGTGCCGTACGACTTTTAGAAAGGCGTGCATGGATTTGAAATGGAACAGTACCATGGTGCACCACTCTCCAGCGATGGAAAGTCGAAGACGGGCCACGGTAATCCTGTTTTACCGTAAAAATCCACGTGTCGAAAAAACGAAGGGTAAAACACTTACGAGACCCGATTGAGATTCGGGTTGTCCATTTTGGGCATTATTATATCCGTTGACGGCTGAAAGCAGTCAAAGCCGTAGAACTCATCGAGTCCTTCATTTTGACAAGTTATGGCTCCCGTAACTCTAAACGAGTTAGAAGTTATGGCCGTTTGAATAATCGATATCTACAGGGTGCAACATCCACGGTACAAGGTGCAACATCCGTCCGATATGGTGAAACAGTGCCGTACGACTTTTAGAAATGCGTGCATGGATTTGAAATGGAACATTACCATGGTGCACCACTCTCCAGCGATGGTAAGTCGAAGACGGGCCACAGTAATCCCGTTTTACCGTAAAAATCCACGTGTCGAAAAAACGTAGGTTAAAAAACTTACAAGACCCGATTGAGATTCGGGTTGTCCTTTTTGGGTATTAATCGATCCGTTGACGGCTGAAAGCTGTCAAAGCCGTAGAACTCCTCGAGGCCTTCGTTTTGACAGGTTATGGCTCCCGTAACTCTAAACGAGCCAGAAGTTATGGCCGTCCGAATAATCGATATCTACAAGGTGCAACATCCACGGTGCAAGGTGCAACATCCGTCCGAAATGGCGAAACCGTGCCGTACGACTTTTAGAAATGCGTGCATGGATTTGAAACGGAACAGTACCATGGTGCACCACTCTCCAGTGATGGTAAATAGAAGACCAGCCACCGTAATCCTGTTTTACCGTAAAAATCCACATGTCGAAAAAAACGAAGGGTAAAAAACTTACGAGACCTGATTGAGATTCGGGTTGTCCATTTTGGGCATTAATCTATCCGTTGACGGCTGAAAGCTGTCAAAGCCGTAGAACTCATCGAAGCCTTCGTTTTGACAGGTCATGGCTTCTGTAACTCTAAACGAGCCAGAAGTTATGGCCGTCCGAATAATCGATATCTACAGGGTGCAACATCCACGGTGCAAGGTGCAACATCCGTCCGGAATGGCGAAACAGTGCCGTACGACTTTTAAAAATGCGTGCATGGATTTGAAACGGAACAGTACCATGGTGCACCACTCTCCAGCGATGGTAAATCGAAGGCCAGCCACGGTAATCCTGTTTTACCGTAAAAATCCACGTGTCGAAAAAACGAAGGGTAAAAAACTTATGAGACCCGATTGAGATTCGGGTTGTCCTTTTTGGGCGTTGATCTATCCGTTGACGGCCGAAAGCTATCAAAGCCGTAGAACTCATCGAGCCCTTCGTTCTGACAGGTTATGGCTTTTGTAACTCTAAACGAGCCAGAAGTTATGGCCGTCCGAATAATCGATATCTACACGGTGCGACATCCACGGTGCAAGGTGCAACATCCGTCCGAAATGGCGAAACAGTGCCGTACGACTTTTAGAAATGCGTGCATGGATTTGAAATGGAACAGTACCATGGTGCACCACTCTCCAGCGATGGGAAGTTGAAGACGGCCACAGTAATCCCGTTTTACCGTAAAAATCCATGTGTCGAAAAAGCGAAGGGTAAAAAACTTACGAGACCCGATTGAGATTCGGATTGTCCTTTTTGGGCATTAATCTATCCGTTGACGGCTGAAAGCCGTCAAAGCCGTTGAACTCATCGAGGCCTTCGTTTTGACAGGTTATGGCTCCCGTAACTCTAAATGAGCCAGAAGTTATGGCCGTCCGAATAATCGATATCTACAGGGTGCAACATCCAGGGTGCAAGGTGCAACATCCGTCCGAAAGGGCGAAACAGTGCCGTACGACTTTTAGAAATGTGTGCATGGATTTGAAAAGGAACAGTACCATGGTGCACCACTCTCCAGCGATGGTAAATCGAAGACCAGCCACCGTAATCCCGTTTTACCGTAAAATTCCACGTGTCGAAAAAACAAAGGGTAAAAAACTTACGAGACCCGATTGAGATTCGGGTTGTCCTTTTTGGGCATTAATTAATCCGTTGACGGCTGAAAGCTGTCAAAGCCATAGAACTCAATGAGGCCTTCGTTTTGACAGATTATGGCTCCTATAACTCTAAACGAGCCAGAAGTTATGGCCGTCCGAATAATCGATATCTACAGGGTGCAACATCCACGGTGCAAGGTGCAACATCCGTCCGAAATGGCGAAACAGTGTCGTATGACTTTTAGAAATGCGTGCATGGATTTGAAACGGAACTGTACCATGGTGCAGCACTCTCCAGGGATGGGAAGTCGAAGACGGGCCACGGTAATCCTGTTTTACCGCAAAAATCCACGTGTCGAAAAAACGAAGGGTAAAAAACTTACGAGACCCGATTGAGATTCGGGTTGTCCTTTTTGGGAATTAATCTGTCCGTTGACGGCTGAAAGCTGTGAAAGCCGTAGAACTCATCGAGGCCTTCATTTTGACAGGTTATGGCTCCCGTAACTCTAAACGAGCAGAAGTTATGGTCGTTTGAATAATCGATATCTACAGGGTGCAACATCCACGGTGCAAGGTGCAAGATCCGTCCGTAATGGGGAAATAGTGTCGTACGACTTTTAGAAATGCGTGCATGGATTTGAAACGGAACAGTACCATGATGCACCACTCTCCAGCGATGGGAAGTCGAAGACGGGCCACGGTAATCCCGTTTTACCGTAAAAATCCACTTGTCGAAAAAACGAAGGGTAAAAAACTTACGAGACCCGATTGAGATTCGGGTTGTCCTTTTTGGGCATTAATCTATAAGTTGACGGCTGAAAGCTGTCAAAGCCGTAGAACTCATCGAGACCTTCGTTTTTACAGGTTATGGCTCGCGTAACTCTAAACGAGCCAGACGTTATGGCCGTCCGAATAATCGATATCTACAGGGTGCAACATCCACGGTGCAAGGTGCCACATCCGTCCGAATAATCGATATCTATGGGGTGCAACATCCACGGTGCAAGGTGCAACATCCGTCCGAAATGGCGAAACAGTGCCGTACGACTTTTAGAAATGCGTGCATGGATTTGAAACGGAACAGTACCATGGTGCACCACTCTCCAGCGATGGTAAATCGAAGACCAGCCACCGTAATCCTCTTTTACCGTAAAAATCCACGTGTCGAAAAAACGAAGGGTAAAAAACTTACGAGACCCGATTGAGATTCGGGTTGTCCTTTTTGGGCATTAATCTATCCATTGACGGCAGAAAGTAGTCAAAGCCGTAGAACTCATCGAGGCCTTCGTTTTGAAAGGTTATGGATCCCGTAACTCTAAACGAGCCAGAAGTTATGGTCGTCCGAATAATCGATATCTACAGGGTGCAACATCCACGGTGCAAGGTGCAACATCCGTCCGAAATGGCGAAACAGTGCCGTACGACTTTTAAAAATGCGTGCATGGATTTGAAATGGAACAGTACCATGGTGCCCCAGTCTCAAGCGATGGTAAATCGAAGGCCAGCCACGGTAATCCCATTTTACCGTAAAAATCCACGTGTCGAAAAAACGAAGGGTAAATCGAAGACCAGCCACCGTAATCCCGTTTTACCGTAAAATTCCACGTGTCGAAAAAACGAAGGGTAAAAAACTTACGAGACCGGATAGAGATTCGGGTTGTCCTTTTTGGGCATTAATATATCCGTTGACTGCTGAAAGCTTTCAAAGCCGTAGAACTCATCGAGGCCTTCGTTTTGACAGGTTATGGCCCCCGTAACTCTAAACGAGCCAGAAGTTATGGCCGTCCAAATAATCGATATATAGAGGGTGCAACATCCACGGTGCAAGGTGCAACATCCGTCCGAAATGGTGAAACAGTGTCGTACGTTTTTTAGAAATGCGTGCATGGGTTTGAAACGGAACAGTACCATGGTGCACCACTCTCCAGCGATGGTAAAGCGAAGACCAGCCACGGTAATCCTGTTTTACCGTAAAAATCCACGTGTCGAAAAAACGAAGGGCAAAAAACTTACGAGACCCGATTGAGATTCGGGTTGTCCTTTTTGGGCATTAATCTATCCGTTGATATCTGAAAGCTGTCAAAGCCGTTGAACTCATCGAGGCCTTCGTTTTGACAGGTTATGGCTCCCGTAACTCTAAATGAGCCAGAAGTTATGGCCGTCCGAATAATCGATATCTACAGGGTGCAACATCCAGGGTGCAAGGTGAAACATCCGTCCGAAATGGCGAAACAGTGATTTGAAAAGGAACAGTACCGTGGAGCACCACTCTCCAGCGATGGTAAATCGAAGACCAGCCACCGTAATCCCGTTTTACCGTAAAATTCCACGTGTCGAAAAAACAAAGGGTAAAAAATTTACGAGACCCGATTGAGATTCGGGTTGTCCTTTTTGGGCATTAATTAATCCGTTGACGGCTGAATGCTGTCAAAGCCATAGAACTCAATGAGGCCTTCGTTTTGACAGATTATGGCTTCTGTAACTCTAAACGAGCCAGAAGTTATGGCCGTCCGGATAATCGATAACTACAGGGTGCAACATCTACGGTGCAAGGTGCAACATCCGTCCGAAATGGCGAAACAGTGCCGTATGACTTTTAGAAATGCGTGCATGGATTTGAAACGGAACAGTACCATGGTGCAGCACTCTCCAGGGATGGGAAGTCGAAGACGGGCCACGGTAATCCTGTTTTACCGTAAAAATCCACGTGTCGAAAAAACGAAGGGTAAAAAACTTACGAGACCCGATTGAGATTCGGGTTGTCCTTTTTGGGCATTAATCTATCCGTTGACGGCTGAAAGCTGTGAAAGCCGTAGAACTCATCGAGGCCTTCATTTTGACAGGTTATGGCTCCCGTAACTCTAAACCAGCAGAAGTTATGGTCGTTTGAATAATCGATATCTACAGGGTGCAACATCCACGGTGCAAGGTGCAACATCCGTCCGTAATGGGGAAACAGTGCCGTACGACTTTTAGAAATGCGTGCGTGGATTTGAAACGGAACAATACCATGATGCACCACTCTCCAGCGATGGGAAGTCGAAGACAGGCCACCGTAATCATGTGTTACCGTAAAAATCCACGTGTCGAAAAAACGAAGGGTAAAAAACTTACGAGACCCGATTGAGATTCGGGTTGTCCGTTTTGGGCATTAATCTATAGGTTGACAGCTGAAAGCTGTCAAAGCCGTAGAACTCATTGAGGCTTTCGTTTTTACAGGTTATGGCCCCCGTAACTCTAAACGAGCCAGACGTTATGGCCGTCCGAATAATCGATATCTACAGGGTGCAACATCCACGGTGCAAGGTGCAACATCCTCCGAATAATCGATATCTACGGGGTGCAACAACCACGGTGCAAGGTGCAACATCCGTCCGAAATGGCGAAACAGTGCCGTACGACTTTTAGAAATGCGTGCGTGGATTTGAAACGGAACAGTACCATGGTGCACCACTCTCCAGCGATGGTAAATCGAAGACCATCCACCGTAATCATGTGTTACCGTAAAAATCCACGTGTCGAAAAAACGAAGGGTAAAAAACTTACGAGACCCGATTGAGATTCGGGTTGTCCTTTTTGGGCATTAATCTATCCGTTGACGGCTGAAAGTAGTCAAAGCCGTAGAACTCATCGAGGCCTTCGTTTTGACAGGTTATGGATCCCGTAACTCTAAACGAGCCGGAAGTTATGGTCGTCCGAATAATCGATATCTACAGGGTGCAACATCCACGGTGCAAGGTGCAACATCCGTCCGAAATGGCGAAACAGTGCCGTACGACTTTTAGAAATGTGTGCATGGATTTGAAATGGAACAGTACCATGGTGCCCCAGTCTCCAGCGATGGTAAATCGAAGGCCAGCCACGGTAATCCCATTTTACCGTAAAAATCAACGTGTCGAAAAAACGAAGGGTAAATCGAAGACCAGCCACCGTAATCCCGTTTTACCGTAAAATTCCACGTGTCGAAAAAACGAAGGATAAAAAACTTACGAGACCCGATAGAGATTCGGGTTGTCCTTTTTGGGCATTAATATATCCGTTGATGGCTGAAAGCTTTCATAGCCGTAGAACTCATCGAGGCCTTCGTTTTGACAGGTTATGGCCCCCGTAACTCTAAACGAGCCAGAAGTTATGGCCGTCCGAATAATCGATATCTACAGGGTGCAATATCCACGGTTCAAGGTGCAACATCCGTCCGAAATGGCGAAACAGTGCCGTACGTCTTTTAGAAATGCGTGCATGGATTTGAAACGGAACAGTACCATGGTGCACCACTCTCCAGCGATGGTAAAGCGAAGACCAGCCACCGTAATCCTGTTTTATCGTAAAAATCCACGTGTCGAAAAAACGAAGGGTAAAAAACTTACGAGACCCGATTGAGATTCGAGTTGTCCTTTTTGGGCATTAATCTATCCGTTGATGGCTAAAAGCTGTCAAAGCTGTAGAACTCATCAAGGCCTTCGTTTTGACAGGTTATGGCTCCTGTAACTCTAAACGAGCCAGAAGTTATGGCCGTCCGAATAATCGATATCTACAGGGTGCAACATCCACGGTGCAAGGTGCAAGGTGCAACATCCGTCCGAAATGGCTAAACAGTGTCGTACGACTTTTAGAAATGCGTGCATGGATTCGAAACAGAACGGTACCATGGTGCACCACTCTCCAGCGATGGTAAATCGAAGACATGCCACTGTAATCCCGTTTTACCGTAAAAATCCACCTGTCGAAAAAACGTAGGGTAAAAAACTTACGAGACCCGATTGAGATTCGGGTTGTCCTTTTTTGGCATTGATCTATCCGTTGACGGCTGAAAGCTATCAAAGCCGTTGAACTCATCGAGGCCTTCGTTTTGACAGGTTTTGGCTCCCGTAACTCTAAACGAGCCAGAAGTTATGGTCGTCCGAATAATCGATATCTACAGGGCGCAACATCCACGGTGCAAGGTGCAACATCCGTCCAAAATGGCGAAACAGTGCCGTGCGACTTTTAGATATGCGTGCATGGATTTGAAACGGAACAGTACCATGGTGCATCACTCTCCAACGATGGTAAATCGAAGGCAAGCCACCGTAATCCTTTTTTACTGTAAAAATCCACGTGTCGAAAAAACGAAGGGTAAAAAACTTACGAGACCCGATTGAGATTCGGCTTGTCCTTTTTGGGCATTAATCTATACGTTGACGGCTGAAAGCTGTCAAAGCCGTAGAACTCATCGAGGCCTTCGTTTTGACAGGTTATGGCTCCCGTAACTCTAAACGAGCCCGAAGTTATGGCCGTTTGAATAATCGATATCTACAGGGTGCAACATCCGCGGTGCAAGGTGCAACATCCGTCCGAAATGGCGAAACAGTGCCGTACGACTTTTAAAAATGCGTGCATGGATTTGAAATGGAACAGTACCATGGTGCACCACTCTCCAGCGATGGTAAATCGAAGACCAGCCACCGTAATCCCGTTTTACCGTAAAATTCCACGTGTCGAAAAAACGAAGGGTAAAAAACTTACGAGACCCGATAGAGATTCGGGTTGCCCTTTTTGGGCATTAATCTATCCGTTGACAGCTGAAAGCTTTCTAAGCCCTAGAACTCATCCAGATTATCGTTTTGACAGGTTATGGCTCCCGTAACTCTAAACGAGCCAGAAGTTATGGCCGTCCGAATAATCGATATCTACAGGGTGCAACATCTACGGTGCAAGGTGCAACATCCGTTCGAAATGGCGAAACAGTGCCGTACGACTTTTAGAAATGCGTGCATGGATTTGAAACAGAACAGTGGCATGGTGCACCACTCTCCAACGATGGTAAATCGAAGACCAACCACCGTAATCCCGTTTTACCGTAAAAATCCACGTGTCGAAAAAACGAAGGGTAAAAAGCTTACGAGGCCCGATTGAGATTCGGGTTGTCCTTTTTGGGAATTAATCTATCCGTTGACGGCTGAAAGCTGTCAAAGCCATAGAACTCATCGAGGCCTTCGTTTTGATAGGATATGGCTTTCGTAACTCTAAACGAGCCAGAAGTTATGGCCGTCCGAATAATCGATATCTACAGGGTGCAACATCCACGGTGCAAGGTGCAACATCCGTCCGAAATAGCGAAACAGTGCCCTACGACTTTTAGAAATGCGTGCATGGATTTGAAACGCAACGGTACCATGGTGCACCACTCTCCAATGATGGTAAATCGAAGACCAGCCACCGTAATCCCATTTTACCGAAAAATCCACGTGTCGAAAAAACGAAGGGTAAAAAACTTACGAGACCCGATTGAGATTCGGGTTGTCCTTTTTGGGCATTAATTTATCTGTTGATGGCTGAAAGCTTTCAAAGCCGTAGAACTCATCGAGGCCTTCGTTTTGACAGGTTATGGCTCCCGTAACTCTAAACGAGCCAGAAGTTATGGCCGTCCGAATAATCGATATCTACAGGGTGCAACATCCACGGTGCAAGGTGCAACATCCATCCGAAATGGCGAAACAGTGCCGTACGACTTTTAGAAATGCGTGCGTGGATTTGAAACGGAACAGTACCATGGTGCACCACTCTCCAACGATGGTAAATCGAAGACCAGCCACCGTAATCCCGTTTTACCGTAAAAATCCACGTGTCGAAAAAACGAAGGGTAAAAAGCTTACGAGACCCGATTGAGATTCGGGTTGTCCTTTTTGGGCATTAATCTATCCGTTGACGGCTAAAAGCTGTCAAAGCCGTAGAACTCATCGAGGCCTTCGTTTTGACAGGTTATGGCTCCCGTAATTCTAAACGAGCCAGAAGTTATGGCCATCCGAATAATCGACATCTACAGGGTGCAACATCCACGGTGCAAGGTGCAACATCCGTCCGTAATGGCGAAACAGTGCCATACGACTTTTAGAAATGCGTGCATGGATTTGAAACGGAACAATAGCATGGTGCACCACTCTCCAGCGATGGTAAATCGAAGACCAGCCACCGTAATCCCGTTTTACCGTAAATTTCCACGTGTCGAAAAAACGAAGGGTAAAAAACTTACGAGACCGGATAGAGATTCGGGCTGTTCGTTTTGGGCATTAATCTATCCGTTGATGGCTGAAAGCTTTCAAAGCCGTGGAACTCATCATTTTGACAGGTTTTGGCTCCCGTAACTCAAAACGAGCCAGAAGTTATGGCCGTCCGAATAATCGATATCTACAGGGTGCAACATCTACGGTGCAAGGTGCAACATCCGTCCGAAATGGCGAAACAGTGCCATACGACTTTTAGAAATGCGTGCATGGATTTGAAATAGAATAGTGCCGTGGTGCAACACTCTCCAGCGATGGTAAATCGAAGACCAACCACCATAATCCCGTTTTACCATAAAAATCCACGTGTCGAAAAAACGGATGGTAAAAAACTTACGAGACCCGATTGAGATTCGGGCTGTCCTTTTTGGGCATTAATATATCCGTTGACGGCTGAAAGCTGTCAAAGCCGTAGAAATCATAGAGGCCTTCGTTTTGACAGGTTATTGCTCCCGTAACTCTAAACGAGCCAGAAGTTATGGCCATCCGAATAATCGATATCTACAGGGTGCAACATCCACGGTGCAAGGTGCAACATCCGTCCGAAATGGCTAAACAGTGTCGTACGACTTTTAGAAATGCGTGCATGGATTTGAAACAGAACGGTACCATGGTGCACCACTCTCCAACGATGGTAAATCGAAGACATGCCACTGTAATCCCGTTTTACCGTAAAAATCCACCTGTCGAAAAAACGTAGGGTAAAAAACTTACGAGACCCGATTGAGATTCGGGTTGTCGTTTTTTGGCATTGATCTATCCGTTGACGGCTGAAAGCTATCAAAGCCGTTGAACTCATCGAGGCCTTCGTTTTGACAGGTTTTGGCTCCCGTAACTCTAAACGAGCCAGAAGTTATGGTCGTCCGAATAATCGATATCTACAGGGCGCAACATCCACGGTGCAAGGTGCAACATCCGTCCAAAATGGCGAAACAGTGCCGTGCGACTTTTAGATATGCGTGCATGGATTTGAAACGGAACAGTACCATGGTGCATCACTCTCCAACGATGGTAAATCGAAGGCAAGCCACCGTAATCCTTTTTTACTGTAAAAATCCACGTGTCGAAAAAACGAAGGGTAAAAAACTTACGAGACCCGATTGAGATTCGGGTTGTCCTTTTTGGGCATTAATCTATCCGTTGACGGCTGAAAGCTATCAAAACCGTAGAACTCGTCGAGGCCTTCGTTTTGACAGGTTATGGCTCCCGTAACTCTAAACGAGCCAGAAGTTATGGCCGTCCGAATAATCGATATCTACAAGGTGCAACATCCACGGTGCACGGTGCGACATCCGTCCGAAATTGCGAAACAGTGCCGTACAACTTTTAGAAATGCGTGCATGGATTTGAAACGGAACAGTACCATGGTGCACCACTCTACAGCGATGGTAAATAAAAGACCAGCCACCGTAATCACGTTTTACCATAAAATTCCACGTGTCGAAAAAACGAAGGGTAAAAAACTTACGAGACCCGATTGAGATTCAGGTTGTCCTTTTTAGGCATTAATCTATCCGTTGAGGGCTGAAAGATTTCAAAGCCGTAGAACTCATCGAGGCCTTCGTTTTGTCAGGTTATGGCTCCTGTAACTCTAAACGAGCCAAAAGTTATGGCCGTCCGAATAATCGATATCTACAGGGTGCAACATCCACGGTGCAAGGTGCAACATCCGTCCGAAATGGCGAAACAGTGTCGTACGACTTTTAGAAATGCGTGCATGGATTTGAAACGGAACAGTGCCACGGTGCACCACTCTCCAGCGATGGTAAATCGAAGACCAGCCACCGTAATCCCGTTTTACCGTAAAAATCCACGTGTCGAAAAAACGAAGGGTAAAAAACTTAAGAGACCCGATTGAGATTCGGGTTGTTTTTTTTGGGCATTAATCTATCCATTGATGGCTGAAATTTGTCAAAGCCGTAAAACTCATCGAGGCCTTCATGTTGACAGGTGGATCACTCTCCAGCGATGGTAAATCGAAGACGAGCCACGACAATCCCGTTTTACCGTAAAAATCCACGTGTCGAAAAAACGAAGGGTAAAAAACTTACGAGACCCGATTGAGATCGGGGTTGTCCTTTTTGGGCATTAATCTATCCGTTGATGGCTGAAAGCTGTCTAAGCCGTAGAACTCACCGTGGCCTTCGTTTTGACAGGTTATCACTCCCGTAACTCTAAACGAGCCAGAAATTATGGCCGTCCGAATAATCGATATCTACACGGTGCAACATCCACGATGCAAGGTGCAACATCCTTCCGAAATGGCGAAACAGTGCCGTACGACTTTTAGAAATGCGTGCATGTATTTGAAACGGAACAGTACCATGGTGGACCACTCTCCAGCAATGGTAAATCGAATACCAGCCATGGTAATCCTGTTTTACCGTAAAAATACACGTGTCGAAAAAACGAAGGGTAAAAAACTTACGAGACCCGATTGAGATTCGGGTTGTACTTTTTGGGCATTAATCTATCTGTTGACGGCCGAAAGCTTTCAAAGCCGTAAAACTCATCGAGGCCTTCGTTTTGACAGGTTATGGCTTCCGTAACTCTAAACGAGCCAGAATTATGGCCGTTTGAATAATCGATATCTACAGGGTGCAACATCCATGGTGCAAGGTGCAACATCCGTCTGAAATGGAGAAACAGCGTCATACGACTTTTAGAAATGCGTGCATGGATTTGAAACGGAACAGTACCATGGTGCACCACTCTCCAACGATGGGAAGTCGAAGACGGGCCACGGTAATCCCGTTTTACTGTAAAAATCCACGTGTCGAAAAAACGAAGGGTAAAAAACTTACGAGACCCGTTTTAGATTCGGGTTGTCCTTTTTGGCCATTAATCTATCCGTTGACGGCTGAAAGCTATCAAAGCCGTAGAACTCATCGAGGACTTCGTTTTGATAGGTTATGGCTTTTGTAACTCTAAACGAGCCAGAAGTTATGGCCATCCGAACAATCGATATCTACAGGGTGCAACATCCACGGTGCAAGGTGCAACATCCGTCCAAAATGGTGAAACAGTGTCGTACGACTTTTAGAAATGCGTGCATGGATTTGAAACGGAACAGTACCATGGTGCACCACTCTCCAGCGATGGTAAATCGAAGGCCAGCCATGGTAATCCCGTTTTATCGTAAAAATGCACGTGTCGAAAAAACGAAGGGTAAAAAACTTACGAGACCCGATTGAGATTCGGGTTGTCCTTTTTGGGAATTAATCTATCCGTTGATGGATGAAAGCTGTCAAAGCCGTAGAACTCATCGAGGCCTTCGTTTTGACAGGTTATGGCTCCCGTAACTCTAAACGAGCCAGAAGTTATGGCCGTCCGAATAATCGATATCTACAGGGTGCAACATCCACGGTGCAAGGTGCAACATCCGTCCGAAATGGCGAAACAGTGCCGTACGACTTTTAGAAATGCGTGCATGGATTTCAAACTGAACAGTACCATGGTGCACCACTCTCCAGCGATGGTAAATCGAAGGCCGGCCACGGTAATCCTGTTTCACCGTAAAAATCCACGTGTCGAAAAAACGAAGGGTAAAAAACTTACGAGACCCGATTGAGATACGGGTTGTCCTTTTAGGGCATTAATCTATCCGTTGACGGATGAAAGCTGTCAAAGCCATAGAACCCATCAAGGCCTTCGTTTTGACAGGTTATGGCTTCCGTAACTCTAAACGAGCCAGAAGTTATGGCCGTCCGAATAATCGATATCTACAAGGTACAACATCCACGGTGCAAGGTGCAACATCCGTCCGAAATGGCGAAACAGTGCCGTACGACTTTTAGAAAGGCGTGCATGGATTTGAAATGGAACAGTACCATGGTGCACCACTCTCCAGCGATGGAAAGTCGAAGACGGGCCACGGTAATCCTGTTTTACCGTAAAAATCCACGTGTCGAAAAAACGAAGGGTAAAAAACTTACGAGACCCGATTGAGATTCGGGTTGTCCATTTTGGGCATTATTATATCCGTTGACGGCTGAAAGCAGTCAAAGCCGTAGAACTCATCGAGTCCTTCATTTTGACAAGTTATGGCTCCCGTAACTCTAAACGAGTTAGAAGTTATGGCCGTTTGAATAATCGATATCTACAGGGTGCAACATCCACGGTACAAGGTGCAACATCCGTCCGATATGGTGAAACAGTGCCGCACGACTTTTAGAAATGCGTGCATGGATTTGAAATGGAACATTACCATGGTGCACCACTCTCCAGCGATGGTAAGTCGAAGACGGGCCACAGTAATCCCGTTTTACCGTAAAAATCCACGTGTCGAAAAAACATAGGTTAAAAAACTTACAAGACCCGATTGAGATTCGGGTTGTCCTTTTTGGGTATTAATCGATCTGTTGACGGCTGAAAGCTGTCAAAGCCGTAGAACTCCTCGAGGCCTTCGTTTTGACAGGTTATGGCTCCCGTAACTCTAAACGAGCCAGAAGTTATGGCCGTCCGAATAATCGATATCTACAAGGTGCAACATCCACGGTGCAAGGTGCAACATCCGTCCGAAATGGCGAAACCGTGCCGTACGACTTTTAGAAATGCGTGCATGGATTTGAAACGGAACAGTACCATGGTGCACCACTCTCCAGTGATGGTAAATAGAAGACCAGCCACCGTAATCCTGTTTTACCGTAAAAATCCACATGTCGAAAAAAACGAAGGGTAAAAAACTTACGAGACCTGATTGAGATTCGGGTTGTCCATTTTGGGCATTAATCTATCCGTTGACGGCTGAAAGCTGTCAAAGCCGTAGAACTCATCGAAGCCTTTGTTTTGACAGGTTATGGCTTCTGTAACTCTAAACGAGCCAGAAGTTATGGCCGTCCGAATAATCGATATCTACAGGGTGCAACATCCACGGTGCAAGGTGCAACATCCGTCCGGAATGGCGAAACAGTGCCGTACGACTTTTAAAAATGCGTGCATGGATTTGAAACGGAACAGTACCATGGTGCACCACTCTCCAGCGATGGTAAATCGAAGGCCAGCCACGGTAATCCTGTTTTACCGTAAAAATCCACGTGTCGAAAAAACGAAGGGTAAAAAACTTATGAGACCCGATTGAGATTCGGGTTGTCCTTTTTGGGCGTTGATCTATCCGTTGACGGCCGAAAGCTATCAAAGCCGTAGAACTCATCGAGGCCTTCGTTCTGACAGGTTATGGCTTTTGTAACTCTAAACGAGCCAGAAGTTATGGCCGTCCGAATAATCGATATCTACACGGTGCGACATCCACGGTGCAAGGTGCAACATCCGTCCGAAATGGCGAAACAGTGCCGTACGACTTTTAGAAATGCGTGCATGGATTTGAAATGGAACAGTACCATGGTGCACCACTCTCCAGCGATGGGAAGTTGAAGACGGCCACAGTAATCCCGTTTTACCGTAAAAATCCATGTGTCGAAAAAGCGAAGGGTAAAAAACTTACGAGACCCGATTGAGATTCGGATTGTCCTTTTTGGGCATTAATCTATCCGTTGACGGCTGAAAGCCGTCAAAGCCGTTGAACTCATCGAGGCCTTCGTTTTGACAGGTTATGGCTCCCGTAACTCTAAATGAGCCAGAAGTTATGGCCGTCCGAATAATCGATATCTACAGGGTGCAACATCCAGGGTGCAAGGTGCAACATCCGTCCGAAAGGGCGAAACAGTGCCGTACGACTTTTAGAAATGTGTGCATGGATTTGAAAAGGAACAGTACCATGGTGCACCACTCTCCAGCGATGGTAAATCGAAGACCAGCCACCGTAATCCCGTTTTACCGTAAAATTCCACGTGTCGAAAAAACAAAGGGTAAAAAACTTACGAGACCCGATTGAGATTCGGGTTGTCCTTTTTGGGCATTAATTAATCCGTTGACGGCTGAAAGCTGTCAAAGCCATAGAACTCAATGAGGCCTTCGTTTTGACATATTATGGCTCCTATAACTCTAAACGAGCCAGAAGTTATGGCCGTCCGAATAATCGATATCTACAGGGTGCAACATCCACGGTGCAAGGTGCAACATCCGTCCGAAATGGCGAAACAGCGTCGTATGACTTTTAGAAATGCGTGCATGGATTTGAAACGGAACTGTACCATGGTGCAGCACTCTCCAGGGATGGGAAGTCGAAGACGGGCCACGGTAATCCTGTTTTACCGCAAAAATCCACGTGTCGAAAAAACGAAGGGTAAAAAACTTACGAGACCCGATTGAGATTCGGGTTGTCCTTTTTGGGAATTAATCTATCCGTTGACGGCTGAAAGCTGTGAAAGCCGTAGAACTCATCGAGGCCTTCATTTTGACAGGTTATGGCTCCCGTAACTCTAAACGAGCAGAAGTTATGGTCGTTTGAATAATCGATATCTACAGGGTGCAACATCCACGGTGCAAGGTGCAACATCCGTCCGTAATGGGGAAATAGTGTCGTACGACTTTTAGAAATGCGTGCATGGATTTGAAACGGAACAGTACCATGATGCACCACTCTCCAGCGATGGGAAGTCGAAGACGGGCCACGGTAATCCCGTTTTACCGTAAAAATCCACTTGTCGAAAAAACGAAGGGTAAAAAACTTACGAGACCCGATTGAGATTCGGGTTGTCCTTTTTGGGCATTAATCTATAAGTTGACGGCTGAAAGCTGTCAAAGCCGTAGAACTCATCGAGACCTTCGTTTTTACAGGTTATGGCTCGCGTAACTCTAAACGAGCCAGACGTTATGGCCGTCCGAATAATCGATATCTACAGGGTGCAACATCCACGGTGCAAGGTGCCACATCCGTCCGAATAATCGATATCTATGGGGTGCAACATCCACGGTGCAAGGTGCAACATCCGTCCGAAATGGCGAAACAGTGCCGTACGACTTTTAGAAATGCGTGCATGGATTTGAAACGGAACAGTACCATGGTGCACCACTCTCCAGCGATGGTAAATCGAAGACCAGCCACCGTAATCCTCTTTTACCGTAAAAATCCACGTGTCGAAAAAACGAAGGGTAAAAAACTTACGAGACCCCGATTGAGATTCGGGTTGTCCTTTTTGGGCATTAATCTATCCATTGACGGCAGAAAGTAGTCAAAGCCGTAGAACTCATCGAGGCCTTCGTTTTGAAAGGTTATGGATCCCGTAACTCTAAACGAGCCAGAAGTTATGGTCGTCCGAATAATCGATATCTACAGGGTGCAACATCCACGGTGCAAGGTGCAACATCCGTCCGAAATGGCGAAACAGTGCCGTACGACTTTTAAAAATGCGTGCATGGATTTGAAATGGAACAGTACCATGGTGCCCCAGTCTCAAGCGATGGTAAATCGAAGGCCAGCCACGGTAATCCCATTTTACCGTAAAAATCCACGTGTCGAAAAAACGAAGGGTAAATCGAAGACCAGCCACCGTAATCCCGTTTTACCGTAAAATTCCACGTGTCGAAAAAACGAAGGGTAAAAAACTTACGAGACCGGATAGAGATTCGGGTTGTCCTTTTTGGGCATTAATATATCCGTTGACTGCTAAAAGCTTTCAAAGCCGTAGAACTCATCGAGGCCTTCGTTTTGACAGGTTATGGCCCCCGTAACTCTAAACGAGCCAGAAGTTATGGCCGTCCAAATAATCGATATATAGAGGGTGCAACATCCACGGTGCAAGGTGCAACATCCGTCCGAAATGGTGAAACAGTGCCGTACGTTTTTTAGAAATGCGTGCATGGGTTTGAAACGGAACAGTACCATGGTGCACCACTCTCCAGCGATGGTAAAGCGAAGACCAGCCACGGTAATCCTGTTTTACCGTAAAAATCCACGTGTCGAAAAAACGAAGGGCAAAAAACTTACGAGACCCGATTGAGATTCGGGTTGTCCTTTTTGGGCATTAATCTATCCGTTGATATCTGAAAGCTGTCAAAGCCGTTGAACTCATCGAGGCCTTCGTTTTGACAGGTTATGGCTCCCGTAACTCTAAATGAGCCAGAAGTTATGGCCGTCCGAATAATCGATATCTACAGGGTGCAACATCCAGGGTGCAAGGTGAAACATCCGTCCGAAATGGCGAAACAGTGATTTGAAAAGGAACAGTACCGTGGAGCACCACTCTCCAGCGATGGTAAATCGAAGACCAGCCACCGTAATCCCGTTTTACCGTAAAATTCCACGTGTCGAAAAAACAAAGGGTAAAAAATTTACGAGACCCGATTGAGATTCGGGTTGTCCTTTTTGGGCATTAATTAATCCGTTGACGGCTGAATGCTGTCAAAGCCATAGAACTCAATGAGGCCTTCGTTTTGACAGATTATGGCTTCTGTAACTCTAAACGAGCCAGAAGTTATGGCCGTCCGGATAATCGATAACTACAGGGTGCAACATCTACGGTGCAAGGTGCAACATCCGTCCGAAATGGCGAAACAGTGCCGTATGACTTTTAGAAATGCGTGCATGGATTTGAAACGGAACAGTACCATGGTGCAGCACTCTCCAGGGATGGGAAGTCGAAGACGGGCCACGGTAATCCTGTTTTACCGTAAAAATCCACGTGTCGAAAAAACGAAGGGTAAAAAACTTACGAGACCCGATTGAGATTCGGGTTGTCCTTTTTGGGCATTAATCTATCCGTTGACGGATGAAAGCTGTGAAAGCCGTAGAACTCATCGAGGCCTTCATTTTGACAGGTTATGGCTCCCGTAACTCTAAACCAGCAGAAGTTATGGTCGTTTGAATAATCGATATCTACAGGGTGCAACATCCACGGTGCAAGGTGCAACATCCGTCCGTAATGGGGAAACAGTGCCGTACGACTTTTAAAAATGCGTGCATGGATTTGAAATGGAACAGTACCATGGTGCCCCAGTCTCAAGCGATGGTAAATCGAAGGCCAGCCACGGTAATCCCATTTTACCGTAAAAATCCACGTGTCGAAAAAACGAAGGGTAAATCGAAGACCAGCCACCGTAATCCCGTTTTACCGTAAAATTCCACGTGTCGAAAAAACGAAGGGTAAAAAACTTACGAGACCGGATAGAGATTCGGGTTGTCCTTTTTGGGCATTAATATATCCGTTGACTGCTAAAAGCTTTCAAAGCCGTAGAACTCATCGAGGCCTTCGTTTTGACAGGTTATGGCCCCCGTAACTCTAAACGAGCCAGAAGTTATGGCCGTCCAAATAATCGATATATAGAGGGTGCAACATCCACGGTGCAAGGTGCAACATCCGTCCGAAATGGTGAAACAGTGCCGTACGTTTTTTAGAAATGCGTGCATGGGTTTGAAACGGAACAGTACCATGGTGCACCACTCTCCAGCGATGGTAAAGCGAAGACCAGCCACGGTAATCCTGTTTTACCGTAAAAATCCACGTGTCGAAAAAACGAAGGGCAAAAAACTTACGAGACCCGATTGAGATTCGGGTTGTCCTTTTTGGGCATTAATCTATCCGTTGATATCTGAAAGCTGTCAAAGCCGTTGAACTCATCGAGGCCTTCGTTTTGACAGGTTATGGCTCCCGTAACTCTAAATGAGCCAGAAGTTATGGCCGTCCGAATAATCGATATCTACAGGGTGCAACATCCAGGGTGCAAGGTGAAACATCCGTCCGAAATGGCGAAACAGTGATTTGAAAAGGAACAGTACCGTGGAGCACCACTCTCCAGCGATGGTAAATCGAAGACCAGCCACCGTAATCCCGTTTTACCGTAAAATTCCACGTGTCGAAAAAACAAAGGGTAAAAAATTTACGAGACCCGATTGAGATTCGGGTTGTCCTTTTTGGGCATTAATTAATCCGTTGACGGCTGAATGCTGTCAAAGCCATAGAACTCAATGAGGCCTTCGTTTTGACAGATTATGGCTTCTGTAACTCTAAACGAGCCAGAAGTTATGGCCGTCCGGATAATCGATAACTACAGGGTGCAACATCTACGGTGCAAGGTGCAACATCCGTCCGAAATGGCGAAACAGTGCCGTATGACTTTTAGAAATGCGTGCATGGATTTGAAACGGAACAGTACCATGGTGCAGCACTCTCCAGGGATGGGAAGTCGAAGACGGGCCACGGTAATCCTGTTTTACCGTAAAAATCCACGTGTCGAAAAAACGAAGGGTAAAAAACTTACGAGACCCGATTGAGATTCGGGTTGTCCTTTTTGGGCATTAATCTATCCGTTGACGGATGAAAGCTGTGAAAGCCGTAGAACTCATCGAGGCCTTCATTTTGACAGGTTATGGCTCCCGTAACTCTAAACCAGCAGAAGTTATGGTCGTTTGAATAATCGATATCTACAGGGTGCAACATCCACGGTGCAAGGTGCAACATCCGTCCGTAATGGGGAAACAGTGCCGTACGACTTTTAGAAATGCGTGCGTGGATTTGAAACGGAACAGTACCATGATGCACCACTCTCCAGCGATGGGAAGTCGAAGACGGGCCACCGTAATCATGTGTTACCGTAAAAATCCACGTGTCGAAAAAACGAAGGGTAAAAAACTTACGAGACCCGATTGAGATTCGGGTTGTCCGTTTTGGGCATTAATCTATAGGTTGACAGCTGAAAGCTGTCAAAGCCGTAGAACTCATTGAGGCTTTCGTTTTTACAGGTTATGGCCCCCGTAACTCTAAACGAGCCAGACGTTATGGCCGTCCGAATAATCGATATCTACAGGGTGCAACATCCACGGTGCAAGGTGCAACATCCGTCCGAATAATCGATATCTACGGGGTGCAACATCCACGGTGCAAGGTGCAACATCCGTCCGAAATGGCGAAACAGTGCCGTACGACTTTTAGAAATGCGTGCGTGGATTTGAAACGGAACAGTACCATGGTGCACCACTCTCCAGCGATGGTAAATCGAAGACCAGCCACCGTAATCATGTGTTACTGTAAAAATCCACGTGTCGAAAAAACGAAGGGTAAAAAACTTACGAGACCCGATTGAGATTCGGGTTGTCCTTTTTGGGCATTAATCTATCCGTTGACGGCTGAAAGTAGTCAAAGCCGTAGAACTCATCGAGGCCTTCGTTTTGACAGGTTATGGATCCCGTAACTCTAAACGAGCCGGAAGTTATGGTCGTCCGAATAATCGATATTTACAGGGTGCAACATCCACGGTGCAAGGTGCAACATCCGTCCGAAATGGCGAAACAGTGCCGTACGACTTTTAGAAATGTGTGCATGGATTTGAAATGGAACAGTACCATGGTGCCCCAGTCTCCAGCGATGGTAAATCGAAGGCCAGCCACGGTAATCCCATTTTACCGTAAAAATCAACGTGTCGAAAAAACGAAGGGTAAATCGAAGACCAGCCACCGTAATCCCGTTTTACCGTAAAATTCCACGTGTCGAAAAAACGAAGGATAAAAAACTTACGAGACCCGATAGAGATTCGGGTTGTCCTTTTTGGGCATTAATATATCCGTTGATGGCTGAAAGCTTTCATAGCCGTAGAACTCATCGAGGCCTTCGTTTTGACAGGTTATGGCCCCCGTAACTCTAAACGAGCCAGAAGTTATGGCCGTCCGAATAATCGATATCTACAGGGTGCAATATCCACGGTCCAAGGTGCAACATCCGTCCGAAATGGCGAAACAGTGCCGTACGTCTTTTAGAAATGCGTGCATGGATTTGAAACGGAACAGTACCATGGTGCACCACTCTCCAGCGATGGTAAAGCGAAGACCAGCCACCGTAATCCTGTTTTACCGTAAAAATCCACGTGTCGAAAAAACGAAGGGTAAAAAACTTACGAGACCGATTGAGATTCGAGTTGTCCTTTTTGGGCATTAATCTATCCGTTGATGGCTAAAAGCTGCCAAAGCTGTAGAACTCATCAAGGCCTTCGTTTTGACAGGTTATGGCTCCTGTAACTCTAAACGAGCCAGAAGTTATGGCCGTCCGAATAATCGATATCTACAGGGTGCAACATCCACGGTGCAAGGTGCAAGGTGCAACATCCGTCCGAAATGGCTAAACAGTGTCGTACGACTTTTAGAAATGCGTGCATGGATTTGAAACAGAACGGTACCATGGTGCACCACTCTCCAGCAATGGTAAATCGAAGACATGCCACTGTAATCCCGTTTTACCGTAAAAATCCACCTGTCGAAAAAACGTAGGGTAAAAAACTTACGAGACCCGATTGAGATTCGGGTTGTCCTTTTTTGGCATTGATCTATCCGTTGACGGCTGAAAGCTATCAAAGCCGTTGAACTCATCGAGGCCTTCGTTTTGACAGGTTTTGGCTCCCGTAACTCTAAACGAGCCAGAAGTTATGGTCGTCCGAATAATCGATATCTACAGGGCGCAACATCCACGGTGCAAGGTGCAACATCCGTCCAAAATGGCGAAACAGTGCCGTGCGACTTTTAGATATGCGTGCATGGATTTGAAACGGAACAGTACCATGGTGCATCACTCTCCAACGATGGTAAATCGAAGGCAAGCCACCGTAATCCTTTTTTACTGTAAAAATCCACGTGTCGAAAAAACGAAGGGTAAAAAACTTACGAGACCCGATTGAGATTCGGCTTGTCCATTTTGGGCATTAATCTATACGTTGACGGCTGAAAGCTGTCAAAGCCGTAGAACTCATCGAGGCCTTCGTTTTGACAGGTTATGGCTCCCGTAACTCTAAACGAGCCCGAAGTTATGGCCGTTTGAATAATCGATATCTACAGGGTGCAACATCCGCGGTGCAAGGTGCAACATCCGTCCGAAATGGCGAAACAGTGCCGTACGACTTTTAAAAATGCGTGCATGGATTTGAAACGGAACAGTACCATGGTGCACCACTCTCCAGCGATGGTAAATCGAAGACCAGCCACCGTAATCCCGTTTTACCGTAAAATTCCACGTGTCGAAAAAACGAAGGGTAAAAAACTTACGAGACCCGATAGAGATTCGGGTTGCCCTTTTTGGGCATTAATCTATCCGTTGACAGCTGAAAGCTTTCTAAGCCGTAGAACTCATCCAGATTATCGTTTTGACAGGTTATGGCTCCCGTAACTCTAAACGAGCCAGAAGTTATGGCCGTCCGAATAATCGATATCTACAGGGTGCAACATCTACGGTGCAAGGTGCAACATCCGTTCGAAATGGCGAAACAGTGCCGTACGACTTTTAGAAATGCGTGCATGGATTTGAAACAGAACAGTGGCATGGTGCACCACTCTCCAGCGATGGTAAATCGAAGACCAACCACCGTAATCCCGTTTTACCGTAAAAATCCACGTGTCGAAAAAACGAAGGGTAAAAAGCTTACGAGGCCCGATTGAGATTCGGGTTGTCCTTTTTGGGAATTAATCTATCCGTTGACGGCTGAAAGCTGTCAAAGCCATAGAACTCATCGAGGCCTTCGTTTTGATAGGATATGGCTTTCGTAACTCTAAACGAGCCAGAAGTTATGGCCGTCCGAATAATCGATATCTACAGGGTGCAACATCCACGGTGCAAGGTGCAACATCCGTCCGAAATAGCGAAACAGTGCCCTACGACTTTTAGAAATGCGTGCATGGATTTGAAACGCAACGGTACCATGGTGCACCACTCTCCAATGATGGTAAATCGAAGACCAGCCACCGTAATCCCATTTTACCGAAAAATCCACGTGTCGAAAAAACGAAGGGTAAAAAACTTACGAGACCCGATTGAGATTCGGGTTGTCCTTTTTGGGCATTAATTTATCCGTTGATGGCTGAAAGCTTTCAAAGCCGTAGAACTCATCGAGGCCTTCGTTTTGACAGGTTATGGCTCCCGTAACTCTAAACGAGCCAGAAGTTATGGCCGTCCGAATAATCGATATCTACAGGGTGCAACATCCACGGTGCAAGGTGCAACATCCATCCGAAATGGCGAAACAGTGCCGTACGACTTTTAGAAATGCGTGCGTGGATTTGAAACGGAACAGTACCATGGTGCACCACTCTCCAACGATGGTAAATCGAAGACCAGCCACCGTAATCCCGTTTTACCGTAAAAATCCACGTGTCGAAAAAACGAAGGGTAAAAAGCTTACGAGACCCGATTGAGATTCGGGTTGTCCTTTTTGGGCATTAATCTATCCGTTGACGGCTAAAAGCTGTCAAAGCCGTAGAACTCATCGAGGCCTTCGTTTTGACAGGTTATGGCTCCCGTAATTCTAAACGAGCCAGAAGTTATGGCCATCCGAATAATCGACATCTACAGGGTGCAACATCCACGGTGCAAGGTGCAACATCCGTCCGTAATGGCGAAACAGTGCCGTACGACTTTTAGAAATGCGTGCATGGATTTGAAACGGAACAATAGCATGGTGCACCACTCTCCAGCGATGGTAAATCGAAGACCAGCCACCGTAATCCCGTTTTACCGTAAATTTCCACGTGTCGAAAAAACGAAGGGTAAAAAACTTACGAGACCGGATAGAGATTCGGGCTGTCCGTTTTGGGCATTAATCTATCCGTTGATGGCTGAAAGCTTTCAAAGCCGTGGAACTCATCATTTTGACAGGTTTTGGCTCCCGTAACTCAAAACGAGCCAGAAGTTATGGCCGTCCGAATAATCGATATCTACAGGGTGCAACATCTACGGTGCAAGGTGCAACATCCGTCCGAAATGGCGAAACAGTGCCATACGACTTTTAGAAATGCGTGCATGGATTTGAAACAGAATAGTGCCGTGGTGCAACACTCTCCAGCGATGGTAAATCGAAGACCAACCACCATAATCCCGTTTTACCATAAAAATCCACGTGTCGAAAAAACGGATGGTAAAAAACTTACGAGACCCGATTGAGATTCGGGCTGTCCTTTTTGGGCATTAATCTATCCGTTGACGGCTGAAAGCTGTCAAAGCCGTAGAAATCATAGAGGCCTTCGTTTTGACAGGTTATTGCTCCCGTAACTCTAAACGAGCCAGAAGTTATGGCCATCCGAATAATCGATATCTACAGGGTGCAACATCCACGGTGCAAGGTGCAACATCCGTCCGAAATGGCTAAACAGTGTCGTACGACTTTTAGAAATGCGTGCATGGATTTGAAACAGAACGGTACCATGGTGCACCACTCTCCAACGATGGTAAATCGAAGACATGCCACTGTAATCCCGTTTTACCGTAAAAATCCACCTGTCGAAAAAACGTAGGGTAAAAAACTTACGAGACCCGATTGAGATTCGGGTTGTCGTTTTTTGGCATTGATCTATCCGTTGACGGCTGAAAGCTATCAAAGCCGTTGAACTCATCGAGGCCTTCGTTTTGACAGGTTTTGGCTCCCGTAACTCTAAACGAGCCAGAAGTTATGGTCGTCCGAATAATCGATATCTACAGGGCGCAACATCCACGGTGCAAGGTGCAACATCCGTCCAAAATGGCGAAACAGTGCCGTGCGACTTTTAGATATGCGTGCATGGATTTGTAACGGAACAGTACCATGGTGCATCACTCTCCAACGATGGTAAATCGAAGGCAAGCCACCGTAATCCTTTTTTACTGTAAAAATCCACGTGTCGAAAAAACGAAGGGTAAAAAACTTACGAGACCCGATTGAGATTCGGGTTGTCCTTTTTGGGCATTAATCTATCCGTTGACGGCTGAAAGCTGTCAAAACCGTAGAACTCGTCGAGGCCTTCGTTTTGACAGGTTATGGCTCCCGTAACTCTAAACGAGCCAGAAGTTATGGCCGTCCGAATAATCGATATCTACAAGGTGCAACATCCACGGTGCAAGGTGCGACATCCGTCCGAAATTGCGAAACAGTGCCGTACAACTTTTAGAAATGCGTGCATGGATTTGAAACGGAACAGTACCATGGTACACCACTCTCCAGCGATGGTAAATAAAAGACCAGCCACCGTAATCACGTTTTACCATAAAATTCCACGTGTCGAAAAAACGAAGGGTAAAAAACTTACGAGACCCGATTGAGATTCAGGTTGTCCTTTTTAGGCATTAATCTATCCGTTGAGGGCTGAAAGATTTCAAAGCCGTAGAACTCATCGAGGCCTTCGTTTTGTTAGGTTATGTCTCCTGTAACTCTAAACGAGCCAAAAGTTATGGCCGTCCGAATAATCGATATCTACAGGGTGCAACATCCACGGTGCAAGGTGCAACATCCGTCCGAAATGGCGAAACAGTGTCGTACGACTTTTAGAAATGCGTGCATGGATTTGAAACGGAACAGTGCCACGGTGCACCACTCTCCAGCGATGGTAAATCGAAGACCAGCCACCGTAATCCCGTTTTACCGTAAAAATCCACGTGTCGAAAAAACGAAGGGTAAAAAACTTAAGAGACCCGATTGAGATTCGGGTTATCCTTTTTGGGCATTAATCTATCCATTGATGGCTGAAATTTGTCAAAGCCGTAAAACTCATCGAGGCCTTCATGTTGACAGGTGGATCACTCTCCAGCGATGGTAAATCGAAGACGAGCCACGACAATCCCGTTTTACCGTAAAAATCCACGTGTCGAAAAAACGAAGGGTAAAAAACTTACGAGACCCGATTGAGATCGGGGTTGTCCTTTTTGGGCATTAATCTATCCGTTGATGGATGAAAGCTGTCTAAGCCGTAGAACTCACCGTGGCCTTCGTTTTGACAGGTTATCACTCCCGTAACTCTAAACGAGCCAGAAATTATGGCCGTCCGAATAATCGATATCTACACGGTGCAACATCCACGATGCAAGGTGCAACATCCTTCCGAAATGGCGAAACAGTGCCGTACGACTTTTAGAAATGCGTGCATGTATTTGAAACGGAACAGTACCATGGTGGACCACTCTCCAGCAATGGTAAATCGAATACCAGCCATGGTAATCCTGTTTTACCGTAAAAATACACGTGTCGAAAAAACGAAGGGTAAAAAACTTACGAGACCCGATTGAGATTCGGGTTGTCCTTTTTGGGCATTAATCTATCCGTTGACGGCCGAAAGCTTTCAAAGCCGTAAAACTCATCGAGGCCTTCGTTTTGACAGGTTATGGCTTCCGTAACTCTAAACGAGCCAGAATTATGGCCGTTTGAATAATCGATATCTACAGGGTGCAACATCCATGGTGCAAGGTGCAACATCCGTCTGAAATGGCGAAACAGCGTCATACGACTTTTAGAAATGCGTGCATGGATTTGAAACGGAACAGTACCATGGTGCACCACTCTCCAACGATGGGAAGTCGAAGACGGGCCACGGTAATCCCGTTTTACTGTAAAAATCCACGTGTCGAAAAAACGAAGGGTAAAAAACTTACGAGACCCGTTTTAGATTCGGGTTGTCCTTTTTGGCCATTAGTCTATCCGTTGACGGCTGAAAGCTATCAAAGCCGTAGAACTCATCGTGGCCTTCGTTTTGATAGGTTATGGCTTTTGTAACTCTAAACGAGCCAGAAGTTATGGCCATCCGAACAATCGATATCTACAGGGTGCAACATCCACGGTGCAAGGTGCAACATCCGTCCGAAATGGTGAAACAGTGTCGTACGACTTTTAGAAATGCGTGCATGGATTTGAAACGGAACAGTACCATGGTGCACCACTCTCCAGTGATGGTAAATCGAAGGCCAGCCACGGTAATCCCGTTTTACCGTAAAAATGCACGTGTCGAAAAAACGAAGGGTAAAAAACTTACGAGACCCGATTGAGATTCGGGTTGTCCTTTTTGGGAATTAATCTATCCGTTGATGGATGAAAGCTGTCAAAGCCGTAGAACTTATCGAGGCCTTCGTTTTGATAGGTTACGGCTCCCGTAACTCTAAACGAGCCAGAATTTATGGCCGTTTGAATAATCGATATCTACAGGGTGCAACAACCACGGTGCAAGGTGCAACATCCGTCCGAAATGGCGAAACAATGTCGTACGACTTGTAGAAATGCGCGCATGGATTTGAAACGGAATAGTACCATGGTGCACCACTCTCCAGCGATGGGAAGTCGAAGATGGGCCACGGTAATCCCATTTTACCGTAAAATCCACGTGTCGAAAAACGAAAGGTAAAAAACTTACGAGACCCGATTGAGATTCGGGTTATCCTTTTTGGGCATTAATCTATCCGTTGACGGCTGAAAGCTGTCAAAGCGGTAGAACTCACCGAGGCCTTCGTTTTGACAGGTTATGGCTCCCGTAACTCTAAACGTGCCAGAAGTTATGGCCGTCCGAATAATCGATATCTACAGGGTGCAACATCCATGGTACAAGGTGCAACATCCGTCCGAAATGGCAAAACAGTGCCGTACGACTTTTAGAAATGCGTGCATGGATTTGAAACAGAACAGTAACATGGTGCACCACTCTCCAGTGATGGTAAATCGACGGCCAGCCACGGTAATCCCGTTTTACCGTAAAAATCCACGTGTCGAAAAAACGAAGGGTAAAAAACTTACGAGACCCGATTGAGATTCGAGTTGTCCTTTTTGGGCATTAATATATCCGTTGACGGCTAAAAGCGGTCAAAGCCTTAGAACTCATCGAGGCCTTCGTTTTGACTGGTTATGGCTCCTGTAACTCTAAATGAGCCAGAAGTTATGGCCGTTTGAATAATCGATATCTACATTGTGCAACATCCACGGTGCAAGGTGCAACATCCGTCTGAAATGGCGAAACAGTGCCGTACGACTTCTAGAAATGCGTGCATGGATTTGAAACGGAACAGTACCATGGTGCACCACTCTCCAGCGATGGAAAGTCGAAGACGGGCCACGGTAATCCCGTTTTACCGTAAAAATCCACGTGTCGAAAAAACGAAGGGTAAAAAACTTACGAGACCCGATTGAGACTCGGGTTATCCTTTTTGGGCATTAATCTATCCGTTGACGGCTGAAAGATGTCAAAGCCATTAAACTCATCGAGGCCTTCGTTTTGGCAGGTTATGGCTCCCGTAACTCTAAACGAGCCAGAAGTTATGGCCGTCCGAATAATCGATATCTACAGGGTGCAACATCCAGGGTGCAAGGTGCAACATCCGTCCGAAATGGCGAAACCGCGCCGTACGACTTTTAGAAATGCGTGCATGGATTTGAAACGGAACAGTACCATGGTGCACCACTCTCCAGCGATGGTAAATTGAAGGCCAGCCACGGTAATCCCGTTTTACCGTAAAAATCCACGTGTCGAAAAAACGAATGGTAAAAAATTTACGAGACCCGATTGAGATTCGGGTTGTCCTTTTTGGGCATTAATCTATCCGTTGACGGCTGAAAGCGGTCAAAGCCGTAGAACTCATGGAGGCCTTCGTTTTGACAGGTTATGGCTCCCGTAACTCTAAACGAGCCAGAAGTTATGGCCGTCCGAATAATCGATATCTACAGGGTGCAACATCCACGGTGCAAGGTGCAACATCCGTCCGAAATGGCGAAACAGTGTCGTACGACTTTTAGAAATGCGTGCATGGATTTGAAACGGAACGGTACCATGGTGCGCCACTCTCCAGCGATGGTAAATCGAAGGCCAGCCACGGTAATCCCGTTTTACCGTAAAAATCCACGTGTCGAAAAAACGAAGGGTAAAAAACATACGAGACCCGATTGAGATTCGGGTTGTCCTTTTTGGGCATTAATCTATCCGTTGACGGCTGAAAGCGGTCAAAGCCGTAGAACTCATCGAGGCCTTCGTTTTGACTGGTTATGGCTCCCGTAACTCTAGACGAGCCAGAAGTCATGGCTGTTTGAATAATCGATATCTACAGGGTGCAACATCCACGGTGCAAGGTGCAACATCCGTCCGAAATGGCGAAACAGTGCCGTACGACTTTTAGAAATGCGTGCATGGATTTGCAACGGAACAGTACCATGGGGCACCACTCTCCAGCGATGGGAAGTCGAAGACGGGCCATGGTAATCCCGTTTTACCGTAAAAATCCACGTGTCGAAAAAACGAAGGGTAAAAAACTTACGAGACCCGATAGAGATTCGGGTTGTCCTTTTTGGGCATTAATCTATCCATTGACGGCTGAAAGCTGTCAAAGCCGTTGAACACATCGAGGCCTTCGTTTTGACAGGTTATGGCTCCTGTAACTCTAAACGAGCCAGAAGTTATGGCCTCCGAATAATCGATATCTACAGGGTGCAACATCCAGGGTGCAAGGTGCAACATCCATCCGAAATGGCGAAACAGTTCCGTATGACTTTTAGAAATGCGTTCATGGATTTGAAACGGAACAGTACCATGGTGCACCACTCTCCAGCGATGGTATATCGAAGACCATCCACCGTAATCCCGTTTTACCGTAAAATTCCACGTGTCGAAAAAACGAAACGTAAAAAACTTACGAGACCCGATTGAGATTCGGGTTGTCCTTTTGGGGCATTAATCTATCCGTTGATGGCTGAAAGCTGTCAAAGCCATAGAACTCATCGAGGCCTTGGTTTTGACAGATTATGGATCCCGTAACTCAAAATGAGCCAGAAGTTATGGCCGTCCGAATAATCGATATATACAGGGTGCAACATCCACGGTGCAAGGTGCAACATCCGTCCGAAATGACGAAACAGTGCCGTACGACTTTTAGAAATGCGTGCTTGGATTTGAAATGGAATAGTACCATGGTGCACCACTATCCAGTGATGGGAAGTCGAAGACACGCCACGGTAATCCCGTTTTACCGTAAAAATACACGTGTCGAAAAAACGAAGGGTAAAAAACTTACGAGACCCGATCGAGATTCGGGTTGTCCTTTTTGGGCATTAATATATCCGTTGATGATTGAAAGCTGTCAAAGCCGTAGAACTCATCGAGGCCTTCGTTTTGACAGGTTATAGCTCCCGTAACTCTAAACGAGCCAGAAGTTATGGCCGTCAGAATAATCGATATCTACAGGGTGCAACATCCACGGTGCAAGGTGCAACATCCGTCCGAAATGGCGAAACCGTGCCGTACGACTTTTAGAAATGCGTGCATGGATTTGAAACGGAACAGTACCATGGTGCACCACTCTCCAGCGATGGTAAATCGAAGGCCAGCCACGGTAATCCTGTTTTACCGTAAAAATCCACGTGTTGAAAAAATGAAGGGTAAAAAACTTACGAGACCCGATTGAGATTCGGGTTGTCCTTTTTGGGCATTAATCTATCCGTTGACGGCTGAAAGCATTCAAAGCCGTAGAACTCATTGAGGCCTTCATTTTGACAGGTTGTGGCTCCCGTAACTCTAAACGAGCCAGAAGTTATGGTCGTCCGTATAATCGATATCAACGGGGTGCAACATCCACGGTGCAAGGTGCAACATCCGTCCGAAATGGCGAAACAGTGCCGTACGACTTTTAGAAATGCGTGCATGCATTTGAAATGGAATAGTACCATGGTGCACCTCTCTCCAGCGATGGAAAGTCGAAGACGGGCCACGGTAATCCTGTTTTACCGTAAAAATCCACGTGTCGAAAAAACGAAGGGTAAAAAACTTACGAGACCGGATTGAGATTCGGGTTGTCCTTTGTGGGCATCAATCTATCCGTTGACGGCTGAAAGCTTTCAAAGCCGTAGAACTCATCGAGACCTTCGTTTTGACAGGTTATGGCTCCCGTAACTCTAAAGAGCCAGAAGTTATGGCCGTCCGAATAATCGATATATACACGGTGCAACATCCACGGTGCAAGGTGCAACATCCGTCCGAAATGGCGAAACAGTGCCGTACGACTTTTAGAAATGCGTGCATGGATTTGAAACGGAACAGTACCATGGTGCACCACTCTCCAGCGATGGTAAATCGAAGGCCGGCCACGGTAATCACGTTTTACCGTAAAAATCCACGTGTCGAAAAAACGAAGGGTAAAAAACTTACGATACCCGATTGAGATTCGGGTTGTCCTTTTTGGACATTAATCTATCCGTTGACGGCTGAAAGCTATCAAAGCCGTAGAACTCATCGAGGCCTTCGTTTTGACAGGTTATGGTTCCCGTAACTCTAAACGAGCCAGAAGTTATGGCCGTTTGAATAATCGATATCTACAGGGTGCAACATCCACGGTGCAAGGTGCAACATCCGTCCGAAATGGAGAAACAGTGTCGTACGACTTTTAGAAATGCGTGCATGGATTTGAAACAGAACAGTACCATGGTGCACCACTCTCCAGCGATGGTAAATCGAAGACCAGCCACCGTAAACCCGTTTTACCGTAAAATTCCACGTGTCGAAAAAACGAAGGGTAAAAAACATACGAGACCCGATAGAGATTCGGGTTGTCCTTTTTGGGCAATAATCTATCCGTTGACGAATGAAAGCTTTCGAGGCCGTAGAACTCATCGAGGCCTTCGTTTTGGCAGGTTGTGGCCCCTGTAACTCTAAACGAGCCAGAAGTTATGGCTGTCCGAATAATCGATATCTACAGGGTGCAACATCCACGGTGCAAGGTGCAACATCCGTCCGAAATGGCGAAACAGTGCCGTACGACTTTTAGAAATGTGTGCATGGATTTGAAATGGAACAGTACCATGGTGCACCACTCTCCAGCGATGGTAAAGCGAAGACCAGCCACTGTAATCCTGTTTTACCTTAAAATCCACGTGTCGAAAAACGAAGGGTAAAAAACTTACGAGACCCGATTGAGATTCGGTTGTCCTTTTGGGGCATTAATCTATCCGTTGACGGCTGAAAGCTGTGAAAGCCGTAGAACTCATCGAGGCCTTCGTTTCGACAGGTTATGGCTCCCGTAAATCTAAACGAGCCAGAAGTTATGGCCGTCCGAATAGTCGATATCTACAGGGTGCAACATCCACGGTGCAAGGTGCAACATCCGTCTGAAATGGCGAAACAGTTCCGTACGACTTTTAGAAATGTGTGCATGGATTTGAAACGAAACAGTACCATGCTGCACCACTCTCCAGCGATGGTAAATCGAAGGCCAGCCACGGTAATCCTGTTTTACCGTAAAAATCCACGTGTCGAAAAAACGAAGGGTAAAAAACTTATGAGACCCGATTGAGATTCGGGTTGTCCTTTTTGGGCATTGATCTATCCGTTGACGGCCGAAAGCTATCAAAGCCGTACAACTCATCGAGGCCTTCATTTTGACAGGTTATGGCTTTTGTAACTCTAAACGAGCCAGAAGTTATGGCCGTCCGAATAATCGATATCTACACGGTGCAACATCCACGGTGCAAGGTGCAACATCCGTTCGAAATGGCGAAACAGTGTCGTACGACTTTTAGAAATGCGTGCATGGATTTGAAACGGAACAGTACCATGGTGCACCACTCTCCAGCGATGGGAAGTCGAAGACGGCCACAGTAATCCCGTTTTACCGTAAAAATCCATGTGTCGAAAAAGCGAAGGGTAAAAAACTTACGAGACCCGATTGAGATTCGGATTGTCCTTTTTGGGCATTAATCTATCCGTTGACGGCTGAAAGCTGTCAAATCCGTTGAACCCATCGAGGCCTTCGTTTTGACAGGTTATGGCTCCCGTAACTCTAAATGTGGCAGAAGTTATGGCCGTCCGAATAATCGATATCTACAGGGTGCAACATCCAGGGTGCAAGGTGCAACATCCGTCCGAAATGGCGAAACAGTGCCGTACGACTTTTAGAAATGCGTGCATGGATTTGAAATGGAACAGTACCATGGTGCACCACTCTCCAGCGATGGTAAATCGAAGGCCAGCCACCGTAATCCCGTTTTACCGTAAAATTCCACGTGTCCAAAAAACAAAGGGTAAAAAACTTATGAGACCCAATTGAGATTCGGGTTGTACTTTTTGGGCATTAATCTATCCGTTGACGGCTGAAAGCTGTCAAATCCATAGAACTCAACGAGGCCTTCGTTTTGACAGATTATGGCTCCTGTAACTCTAAACGAGCCAGAAGTTATGGCCGTCCGAATAATCGATATCTACAGGGTGCAACATCCACGGTGCAAGGAGCAACATCCGTCCGAAATGGCGAAACAGTGCCATATGACTTTTAGAAATGCATGCATGGATTTGAAACGGAACAGTACCATGGTGCAGCACTCTCCAGGGATGGGAAGTCGAAGACGGGCCACGGTAATCCCGTTTTACCGTAAAAATCCATGTGTCCAAAAAACGAAGGGTAAAAAACTTACGAGACCCGATTGAGATTCGGATTGTCCTTTTTGGGCATTAATATATCCGTTGACGGCTGAAAGCTTTCAAAGCCGTAGAACTCATCGAGGCCTTCGTTTTGACAGGTTATGGCTCCTGTAAATCTAAACGAGCCAGAAGTTATGGCCGTCCGAATAATCGATATCTACAGGGTGCAACATCCACGGTGCAAGGTGCAACATCCGTCCGAAATGGCGAAACAGTGCCGTACGACTTTTAGAAATACATGCATGGATTTGAAACGGAACAGTACCATGGTGCACCACTCTCCAGCGATGGTAAAACAAAGGCCATCCACGGTAATCCCGTTTTACCGTAAAAATCCACGTGTCGAAAAAACGAAGGGTAAAAAACTTACGAGACCGAATTGAGATTCGGGTTGTCCTTTTTGGACATTAATCTATCCGTTGACGGCTGAAAGCGGTCAAAGCCGTAGAACTCATCGAGGCCTTCGTTTTGACAGGTTATGGCTCCCGTAACTCTAAACGAGCCAGAAGTTATGGCCGTTTGAATAATCGATGTCTACAGGGTGCAACATCTACGATGCAAGGTGCAACATCCGTCCGAAATGGCGAAACAGTGCCGTACGACTTTTAGAAATGCGTGCATGGATTTGAAACGGAATAGTACCATGGTGCACCTCTCTCCAGCGATGGTAAATCGAAGGCCACGGTAATCCTGTTTTACCGTAAAAATCCACGTGTCGAAAAAACGAAGGTTAAAAAACTTACGAGACCCGATTGAGATTCGGGTTGTCCTTTTTGGGCATCAATCTATCCGTTGACGGATGAAAGCTTTCAAAGACGTAGAACTCATCGAGGCGTTCGTTTTGACAGGTTATGTCTCCCGTAACTCTAAAGAGCCAGAAGTTATGGCAGTCCGAATAATCGATATCTACACGGTGCAACATCCACGGTGCAAGGTGCAACATCCGTCCGAAATGGCGAAACAGTGCCGTACGACTTTTAGAAATGCGTGCATGGATTTGAAACGGAACAGTACCATGGTGCACCACTCTCCAGCGATGGTAAATCGAAGGCCGGCGACGGTAATCACGTTTTACCGTAAAAATCCACGTGTCGAAAAAACGAAGGGTAAAAAACTTACGATACCCGATTGAGATTCGGGTTGTCCCTTTTGGGCATTAATCTATCCGTTGACCGCTGAAAGCTGTCAAAGCTGTAGAACTCATCGAGGCCTTCGTTTTGACAGGTTATGGTTCCCGTAACTCTAAACGAGCCAGAAGTTATGGCCGTTTGAATAATCGATATCTACAGGGTGCAACATCCACGGTGCAAGGTGCAACATCCGTCCGAAATGGTGAAACAGTGTCGTACGACTTTTAGAAATGCATGCATGGATTTGAAACAGAACAGTACCATGGTGCACCACTCTCCAGCGATGGTAAATCGAAGACCAGCCACCGTAATCCCATTTTACCGTAAAATTCCACGTGTCGAAAAAACGAAGGGTAAAAAACATACGAGACCCGATAGAGATTCGGGTTGTCCTTTTTGGGCAATAATCTATCCATTGACGAATGAAAGCTTTCGAAGCCGTAGAACTCATCGAGGCCTTCGTTTTGGCAGGTTATGGCCCCCGTAACTCTAAATGAGCCAGAAGTTATGGCCGTCCGAATAATCAATATCTACAGGGTGCAACATCCACGGTGCAAGGTGCAACATCCGTCCGAAATGGCGAAACAGTGCCGTACGACTTTTAGAAATGCGTGCATGGATTTGAAATGGAACAGTACCATGGTGCACCACTCTCCAGTGATGGTAAAGCGAAGACCAGCCACCGTAATCCTGTTTTACCGTACAAATCCACGTGTCGAAAAAACGAAGGGTAAAAAACTAACGAGACACGATTGAGATTCGGTTGTCCTTTTGGGGCATTAATCTATCCGTTGATGGCTGAAAGCTGTCAAAGCCGTAGAACTCATCGAGGCCTTCGTTTTGACAGGTTATGGCTCCCGTAAATCTGAACGAGCCAGAAGTTATGGCCGTCCGAATAGTCGATATCTACAGGGTGCAACATCCACGGTGCAAGGTGCAACATCCGTCCGAAATGGCGAAACATTGCCGTACGACTTTTAGAAATGCGTGCATTGATTTGAAACGGAACAGTACCATGCTGCACCACTCTCCAGCGATGGTAAATCGAAGGCCAGCCACGGTAATCCTGTTTTACCGTAAAAATCCACGTGTCGAAAAAACGAAGGGTAAAAAACTTATGAGACCCGATTGAGATTCGGGTTGTCCTTTTTGGGCATTGATCTATCCGTTGACGGCCGAAAGCTATCAAAGCCGTACAACTCATCGAGGCCTTCATTTTGACAGGTTATGGCTTTTGTAACTCTAAACGAGCCAGAAGTTATGGCCGTCCGAATAATCGATATCTACACGGTGCAACATCCACGGTGCAAGGTGCAACATCCGTTCGAAATGGCGAAACAGTGTCGTACGACTTTTAGAAATGCGTGCATGGATTTGAAACGGAACAGTACCATGGTGCACCACTCTCCAGCGATGGGAAGTCGAAGACGGCCACAGTAATCCCGTTTTACCGTAAAAATCCATGTGTCGAAAAAGCGAAGGGTAAAAAACTTACGAGACCCGATTGAGATTCGGATTGTCCTTTTTGGGCATTAATCTATCCGTTGACGGCTGAAAGCTGTCAAATCCGTTGAACCCATCGAGGCCTTCGTTTTGACAGGTTATGGCTCCCGTAACTCTAAATGTGGCAGAAGTTATGGCCGTCCGAATAATCGATATCTACAGGGTGCAACATCCAGGGTGCAAGGTGCAACATCCGTCCGAAATGGCGAAACAGTGCCGTACGACTTTTAGAAATGCGTGCATGGATTTGAAATGGAACAGTACCATGGTGCACCACTCTCCAGCGATGGTAAATCGAAGGCCAGCCACCGTAATCCCGTTTTACCGTAAAATTCCACATGTCCAAAAAACAAAGGGTAAAAAACTTATGAGACCCAATTGAGATTCGGGTTGTACTTTTTGGGCATTAATCTATCCGTTGACGGCTGAAAGCTGTCAAATCCATAGAACTCAACGAGGCCTTCGTTTTGACAGATTATGGCTCCTGTAACTCTAAACGAGCCAGAAGTTATGGCCGTCCGAATAATCGATATCTACAGGGTGCAACATCCACGGTGCAAGGAGCAACATCCGTCCGAAATGGCGAAACAGTGCCATATGACTTTTAGAAATGCATGCATGGATTTGAAACGGAACAGTACCATGGTGCAGCACTCTCCAGGGATGGGAAGTCGAAGACGGGCCACGGTAATCCCGTTTTACCGTAAAAATCCATGTGTCCAAAAAACGAAGGGTAAAAAACTTACGAGACCCGATTGAGATTCGGATTGTCCTTTTTGGGCATTAATATATCCGTTGACGGCTGAAAGCTTTCAAAGCCGTAGAACTCATCGAGGCCTTCGTTTTGACAGGTTATGGCTCCTGTAAATCTAAACGAGCCAGAAGTTATGGCCGTCCGAATAATCGATATCTACAGGGTGCAACATCCACGGTGCAAGGTGCAACATCCGTCCGAAATGGCGAAACAGTGCCGTACGACATTTAGAAATACATGCATGGATTTGAAACGGAACAGTACCATGGTGCACCACTCTCCAGCGATGGTAAAACAAAGGCCATCCACGGTAATCCCGTTTTACCGTAAAAATCCACGTGTCGAAAAAACGAAGGGTAAAAAACTTACGAGACCGAATTGAGATTCGGGTTGTCCTTTTTGGACATTAATCTATCCGTTGACGGCTGAAAGCGGTCAAAGCCGTAGAACTCATCGAGGCCTTCGTTTTGACAGGTTATGGCTCCCGTAACTCTAAACGAGCCAGAAGTTATGGCCGTTTGAATAATCGATGTCTACAGGGTGCAACATCTACGATGCAAGGTGCAACATCCGTCCGAAATGGCGAAACAGTGCCGTACGACTTTTAGAAATGCGTGCATGGATTTGAAACGGAATAGTACCATGGTGCACCTCTCTCCAGCGATGGTAAATCGAAGGCCACGGTAATCCTGTTTTACCGTAAAAATCCACGTGTCGAAAAAGCGAAGGGTAAAAAACTTACGAGACCCGATTGAGATTCGGGTTGTCCTTTTTGGGCATTAATCTATCCGTTGACGGCTGAAAGCTGTCAAATCCGTTGAACCCATCGAGGCCTTCGTTTTGACAGGTTATGGCTCCTGTAACTCTAACTGAGCCAGAAGTTATGGCCGTCCGAATAATCGATATCTACAGGGTGCAACATCCAGGGTGCAAGGTGCAACATCCGTCCGAAATGGCGAAACAGTGCCGTACGACTTTTAGAAATGCGTGCATGGATTTGAAACGGAAAACTACCATGGTGCACCACTCTCCAGCGATGGTTAATCAAAGCCCAGCCACCGTAATCCCGTTTTACCGTAAAATTCCACGTGTCGAAAAAACAAAGGGTAAAAAACTTACGAGACCCAATTGAGATTCGGGTTGTCCTTTTTGGGCATTAATCTATCCGTTGACGGCTGAAAGCTGTCAAAACCATAGAACTCAATGAGGTCTTCGTTTTGACAGATTATGGCTCCTGTAACTCTAAACGAGCCAGGAGTTATGGCCGTCCGAATAATCGATATCTACAGGGTGCAACATCCACGGTGCAAGGTGCAACATCCGTCCGAAATGGCGAAACAGAGCCATATGACTTTTAGAAATCCGTGCATGGATTCGAAACGGAACAGTACAATTGCGCAGCACTCTCCAGGGATGGGAAGTCGAAGACGGGCCACGGTAATCCCGTTTTACCGTAAAAATCCATGTGTCCAAAAAGCGAAGGGTAAAAAACTTACGAGACCCGATTGAGATTCGGGTTGTCCTTTTTGGGCATTAATATATCCATTGACGGCTGAAAGCTTTCAAAGCCGTAGAACTCATCGAGGCCTTCGTTTTGACAGGTTATGGCCCCCGTACCTCTAAATGAGCCAGAAGTTATGGCCGTCCGAATAATCAATATCTACAGGGTGCAACATCCACGGTGCAAGGTGCAACATCCGTCCGAAATGGCGAAACAGTGCCGTACGACTTTTAGAAATGCGTGCATGGATTTGAAATGGAACAGTACCATGGTGCAGCACTCTCCAGTGATGGTAAAGCGAAGACCAGCCACCGTAATCCTGTTTTACCGTACAAATCCACGTGTCGAAAAAACGAAGGGTAAAAAACTTACGAGACCCGATTGAGATTCGGGTTGTCCTTTTTGGGCATTAATCTATCCGTTGACGGCTAAAAGCTTTCAAAGCCGTAGAACTCATCAAGGCCTTCGTTTTGACAGGTTATGGCTCCCGTAACTCTAAACGAGCCAGAAGTTATGGCCGTCCGAATAATCGATATCTACAGGGTGCAACATCCACGGTGCAAGGTGCAACATCCGTCCGAAATGGCGAAACAGTGCCGTACGACTTTTAGAAATGCATGCATGGATTTGAAACGGAACAGTGCCATGGTGCACCACTCTCCAGCGATGGAAAGTCGAAAACGGGCCACGGTAATCCCGTTTTACCGTAAAAATCCACGTGTCGAAAAAACAAAGGGTAAAAAACTTACGAGACCCTGAGATTCGGGTTGTCCTTTTTGGGCATTAATCTATCCGTTGATGGATGAAAGCCGTCAAAGCCATAGAACTCATCGAGGCCTTCGTTTTGACGGGTTATGGCTCCCGTAACTCTAAATGAGCCAGAAGTTATGGCCGTCCGACTAATCGATATCTACAGGGTGCAACATCCACGGTGCAAGGTGCAACATCCGTCCGAAATGGCGAAACAGTGCCGTACGACTTTTAGAAATGCGTGCATGGATTTGAAACGGAATAGTACCATGGTGCACCTCTCTCCAGCGATGGAAAGTCGAAGACGGGCCACGGTAATCCTGTTTTACCGTAAAAATCCACGGGTCGAAAAAACGAAGGGTAAAAAACTTACGAGACCCGATTGAGATTCGGGTAGTCCATTTTGGGCATCAATCTATCCGTTGACGGCTGAAAGCTTTCAAAGTCGTAGAACTCATCGAGGCCTTCGTTTTGACAGGTTATGGCTCCCGTAACTCTAAACGAGCCAGAAGTTAAGGCCGTCCGAATAATCGATATCTACACGGTGCAACATCCACGGTGCAAGGTGCAACATCCGTCCGAAATGGCGAAACAGTGCTGTACGACTTTTAGAAATGCGTGCATGGATTTGAAATGGAACAGTACCATGGTGCACCACTCTCCAGCGATGGTAAATCGAAGGCCGGCTACGTTAATCCCGTTTTACCGTAAAAATCCACGTGTCGAAAAAACGAAGGGTAAAAAACTTACGATACCCAATTGAGATTCGGGTTGTCCTTTTTGGGCATTAATCTATCCGTTGATGGCTGAAAGCTATCAAAGCCGTTGAACTCGTCGAGGCCTTCGTTTTGACAGGTTATGGCTCCCGTAACTCTAAACGAGCCAGAAGTTATGGCCGTCCGAATAATCGATATCTACAGGGTGCAACATCCACGGTGCAAGGAGCAACATCCGTCCGAAATGGCGAAATAGTGCCATATGACTTTTAGAAATGCATGCATGGATTTGAAACGGAACAGTACCATGGTGCAGCACTCTCCAGGGATGGGAAGTCGAAGACGGGCCACGGTAATCCCGTTTTACCGTAAAAATCCATGTGTCCAAAAAACGAAGGGTAAAAAACTTACGAGACCCGATTGAGATTCGGATTGTCCTTTTTGGGCATTAATATATCCGTTGACGGCTGAAAGCTTTCAAAGCCGTAGAACTCATCGAGCCCTTCGTTTTGACAGGTTATGGCTCCTGTAAATCTAAACGAGCCAGAAGTTATGGCCGTCCGAATAATCGATATCTACAGGGTGCAACATCCACGGTGCAAGGTGCAACATCCGTCCGAAATGGCGAAACAGTGCCGTACGACTTTTAGAAATACATGCATGGATTTGAAACGGAACAGTACCATGGTGCACCACTCTCCAGCGATGGTAAAACAAAGGCCATCCACGGTAATCCCGTTTTACCGTAAAAATCCACGTGTCGAAAAAACGAAGGGTAAAAAACTTACGAGACCGAATTGAGATTCGGGTTGTCCTTTTTGGACATTAATCTATCCGTTGACGGCTGAAAGCGGTCAAAGCCGTAGAACTCATCGAGGCCTTCGTTTTGACAGGTTATGGCTCCCGTAACTCTAAACGAGCCAGAAGTTATGGCCGTTTGAATAATCGATGTCTACAGGGTGCAACATCTACGATGCAAGGTGCAACATCCGTCCGAAATGGCGAAACAGTGACGTACGACTTTTAGAAATGCGTGCATGGATTTGAAACGGAATAGTACCATGGTGCACCTCTCTCCAGCGATGGTAAATCGAAGGCCACGGTAATCCTGTTTTACCGTAAAAATCCACGTGTCGAAAAAACGAAGGTTAAAAAACTTACGAGACCCGATTGAGATTCGGGTTGTCCTTTTTGGGCATCAATCTATCCGTTGACGGATGAAAGCTTTCAAAGACGTAGAACTCATCGAGGCGTTCGTTTTGACAGGTTATGTCTCCCGTAACTCTAAAGAGCCAGAAGTTATGGCAGTCCGAATAATCGATATCTACACGGTGCAACATCCACGGTGCAAGGTGCAACATCCGTCCGAAATGGCGAAACAGTGCCGTACGACTTTTAGAAATGCGTGCATGGATTTGAAACGGAACAGTACCATGGTGCACCACTCTCCAGCGATGGTAAATCGAAGGCCGGCCACGGTAATCACGTTTTACCGTAAAAATCCACGTGTCGAAAAAACGAAGGGTAAAAAACTTACGATACCCGATTGAGATTCGGGTTGTCCCTTTTGGGCATTAATCTATCCGTTGACGGCTGAAAGCTGTCAAAGCTGTAGAACTCATCGAGGCCTTCGTTTTGACAGGTTATGGTTCCCGTAACTCTAAACGAGCCAGAAGTTATGGCCGTTTGAATAATCGATATCTACAGGGTGCAACATCCACGGTGCAAGGTGCAACATCCGTCCGAAATGGTGAAACAGTGTCGTACGACTTTTAGAAATGCATGCATGGATTTGAAACAGAACAGTACCATGGTGCACCACTCTCCAGCGATGGTAAATCGAAGACCAGCCACCGTAATCCCATTTTACCGTAAAATTCCACGTGTCGAAAAAACGAAGGGTAAAAAACATACGAGACCCGATAGAGATTCGGGTTGTCCTTTTTGGGCAATAATCTATCCGTTGACGAATGAAAGCTTTCGAAGCCGTAGAACTCATCGAGGCCTTCGTTTTGGCAGGTTATGGCCCCCGTAACTCTAAATGAGCCAGAAGTTATGGCCGTCCGAATAATCAATATCTACAGGGTGCAACATCCACGGTGCAAGGTGCAACATCCGTCCGAAATGGCGAAACAGTGCCGTACGACTTTTAGAAATGCGTGCATGGATTTGAAATGGAACAGTACCATGGTGCACCACTCTCCAGTGATGGTAAAGCGAAGACCAGCCACCGTAATCCTGTTTTACCGTACAAATCCACGTGTCGAAAAAACGAAGGGTAAAAAACTAACGAGACACGATTGAGATTCGGTTGTCCTTTTGGGGCATTAATCTATCCGTTGACGGCTGAAAGCTGTCAAAGCCGTAGAACTCATCGAGGCCTTCGTTTTGACAGGTTATGGCTCCCGTAAATCTGAACGAGCCAGAAGTTATGGCCGTCCGAATAGTCGATATCTACAGGCTGCAACATCCACGGTGCAAGGTGCAACATCCGTCCGAAATGGCGAAACATTGCCGTACGACTTTTAGAAATGCGTGCATTGATTTGAAACGGAACAGTACCATGCTGCACCACTCTCCAGCGATGGTAAATCGAAGGCCAGCCACGGTAATCCTGTTTTACCGTAAAAATCCACGTGTCGAAAGCTATCCGTTGACGGCCGAAAGCTATCAAAGCCGTAGAACTCATCGAGGCCTTCGTCTTGACAGGTTATGGCTTTTGTAACTCTAAACGAGCCAGAAGTTATGGCCGTCCGAATAATCGATATGTACACGGTGCAACATCATCCGTTCGAAATGGCGAAACAGTGCCGTACGACTTTTAGAAATGCGTGCATGGATTTGAAACGGAACAGTACCATGGTGCACCACTCTCCAGCAATGGGAAGTCGAAGACGGCCACAGTAATCCCGTTTTACCATAAAAATCCATGTGTCGAAAAAGCGAAGGGTAAAAAACTTACGAGACCGGATTGAGTTCGGATTGTCCTTTTTGGGCATTAATCTATCCGTTGACGGCTGAAAGCTGTCAAATCCGTTGAACCCATCGAGGCCTTCGTTTTGACAGGTTATGGCTCCCGTAACTCTAACTGAGCCAGAAGTTATGGCCGTCCGAATAATCAATATCTACAGGGTGCAACATCCAGGGTGCAAGGTGCAACATCCGTCCGAAATGGCGAAACAGTGCCGTACGACTTTTAGAAATGCGTGCATGGATTTGAAACGGAAAACTACCATGGTGCACCACTCTCCAGCGATGGTAAATCGAAGCCCAGCCACCGTAATCCCGTTTTACCGTAAAATTCCACGTGTCGAAAAAACAAAGGGTAAAAAACTTACGAGACCCAATTGAGATTCGGGTTGTCCTTTTTGGGCATTAATCTATCCGTTGACGGCTGAAAGCTGTCAAAACCATAGAACTCAATGAGGTCTTCGTTTTGACAGATTATGGCTCCTGTAACTCTAAACGAGCCAGGAGTTATGGCCGTCCGAATAATCGATATCTACAGGGTGCAACATCCACGGTGCAAGGTGCAACATCCGTCCGAAATGGCGAAACAGAGCCATATGACTTTTAGAAATCCGTGCAAGGGTTGTCCTTTTTGGGCATTGATCTATCCGTTGACGGCCGAAAGCTATCAAAGCCGTAGAACTCATCGAGGCCTTCGTCTTGACAGGTTATGGCTTTTGTAACTCTAAACGAGCCAGAAGTTAAGGCCGTCCGAATAATCGATACTTACACGGTGCAACATCCACGGTGCAAGGTGCAACATCCGTCCGAAATGGCGAAACAGTGCTGTACGACTTTTAGAAATGCGTGCATGGTTTTGAAATGGAACAGTACCATGGTGCACCACTCTCCAGCGATGGTAAATCGAAGGCCGGCTACGTTAATCCCGTTTTACCGTAAAAATCCACGTGTCGAAAAAACGAAGGGTAAAAAACTTACGATACCCAATTGAGATTCGTGTTGTCCTTTTTGGGCATTAATCTATCCGTTGATGGCTGAAAGCTTTAAAAGCCGTAGAACTCATCGAGGCCTTCGTTTTGACAGGTTATGGCTCCCGTAACTCTAAACGAGCCAGAAGTTATGGCCGTTTGAATAATCGATATCTACAGGGTGCAACATCCACGGTGCAAGGTGCAACATCCGTCCGAAATGGCGAAACAGTGCCGTACGACTTTTAGAAATGCGTGCATGGATTTGCAACGGAACAGTACCATGGTGCACCACTCTCCAGCGATGGTAAATCGAAGACCAGCCACCGTAATCCCGTTTTACCGTAAAATTCCACGTGTCGAAAAAACGAAGGGTAAAAAACATACGAGACCCGATAGAAATTCGGGTTGTCCTTTTTGGGCAATAATCTATCCGTTGACGAATCAAAGCTTTCGAAGCCGTAGAACTCATCGAGGACTTCGTTTTGGCAGGTTATGGCCCCCGTAACTCTAAACGAGCCATAAGTTATGGCCGTCCGAATAATCGATATCTACAAGGTGCAACATCCACGGTGCAAGGTGCAACATCCGTCCGAAATGGCGAAACAGTGCCGTACGACTTTTAGAAATGCGTGCATGGATTTGAAATGGAACAGTATCGTGGTGCACCACTCTCCAGCGATGGTAAAGCGAAGACCAGCCACCGTAATCCTGTTTTACCGTAAAAATCCACGTGTCGAAAAAACGAAGGGTAAAAAACTTGCGAGACACGATTGAGATTTGGTTGTCCTTTTGGGGCATTAATCTATCCGTTGACGACTGAAAGCTATCAAAGCCGTAGAACTCATCGAGGTCTTCGTTTTGACAGGTTATGGCTTTTGTAACTCTAAACGAGCCAGAAGTTATGGCCGTCCGAATAATGGATATCTACAGGGTGCAACTTCCACGGTGCAAGGTGCAACATCCGTCCGAAATGGCGAAACAGTGCCGTACGACTTTTAGAAATGCGTGCATGGATTTGAAACGGAACAGTACCATGGTGCACCACTCTCCAATGATGGTAAATCAAAGACCAGCCACCGTAATCCCGTTTTACCCTAAAAATCCACGTGTTGAAAAAACGAAGGGTAAAAAACTTACGAGACCCGATTGAGATTCGGGTTGTCCTTTTTGGGCATTAATCTATCCGTTGATGGCTGAAAGCTATCAAAGCCGTTGAACTCGTCGAGGCCTTCGTTTTGACAGGTTATGGCTCCCGTAACTCTAAACGAGCCAGAAGTTATGGCCGTCCGAATAATCGATATCTACAGGGTGCAACATCCACGGTGCAAGGTGCAACATCCATCCGAAATGGCGAAACAGTGCCGTACGACTTTTAGAAATGCGTGCATGGATTTGAAACGGAACATTACCATGGTGCACCACTCTCCAGCGATGGTAAATCGACGACCGGCCACCGTAATCCCGTTTTACCATAAAATTCCACGTGCCGAAAAAACGAAGGGTAAAAAACTTACGAGACCCGATTGAGATTCGGGTTGTCCTTTTTGGGCATTAATCTATCCGTTGACGGCTAAAAGCTTTCAAAGCCGTAGAACTCATCGATACCTTTGTTTTGACAGGTTATGGCTTTTGTAACTCTAAACGAGCCAGAAGTTATGGCCGTCCGAATAATCGATATCTACTGGGTGCAACATCCACGGTGCAAGGTGCAACATCCGTCCGAAATGGTGAAACAGTGCCGTACGACTTTTAGAAATGCGTTCATGGATTTGAATCGGAACAATACCATGGTGCACCACTCTCCAGCGACGGTAAATCGAAGACCAACCACCGTAATCCTGTTTTACCGTAAAAATCCACGTGTCGAAAAAACGAAGGGTAAAAAACTTACAAGACCCGATTGTGATTCGGGTTGTCCTTTTTGGGCATTAATCTATCCGTTGACGGCTTAAAGCCGTCAACGCTATAGAACTCATCGAGGCCTTCTTTTTGACAGGTTATGGCTCCCGTAACTCTAAACGAGCCAGAAGTTATGGCTGTCCGAATAATCGATATCTACAGGGTGCAACATCCACGGTGCAAGGTGCAACATCCGTCCGAAATGGCGAAACGGTGTTGTACGACTTTTAGAAATGCGTGCATGGATTTGAAACGGAACAGTACCATGGTGCACCACTCTCCAGCGATGGAAAGTCGAAAACGGGCCACGGTAATCCCGTTTTACCGTAAAAATCCACGTGTCGAAAAAACAAAGGGTAAAAAACTTACGAGACCCTGAGATTCGGGTTGTCCTTTTTGGGCATTAATCTATCCGTTGATGGATGAAAGCCGTCAAAGCCATAGAACTCATCGAGGCCTTCGTTTTGACAGGTTATGGCTCCCGTAACTCTAAACGAGCCAGAAGTTATGGCCGTCCGACTAATCGATATCTACAGGGTGCAACATCCACGGTGCAAGGTGCAACATCCGTCCGAAATGGCGAAACAGTGTCGTACGACTTTTAGAAATGCGTGCATGGATTTGAAACGGAATAGTACCATGGTGCACCTCTCTCCAGCGATGGAAAGTCGAAGACGGGCCACGGTAATCCTGTTTTACCGTAAAAATCCACGGGTCGAAAAAACGAAGGGTAAAAAATTTACGATACCCGATTGGGATTCGGGTAGTCCTTTTTGGGCATCAATCTATCCGTTGACGGCTGAAAGATTTCAAAGTCGTAGAACTCATCGAGGCCTTCGTTTTGACAGGTTATGGCTCCCGTAACTCTAAACGATCCAGAAGTTAAGGCCGTCCGAATAATCGATATCTACACGGTGCAACATCCACGGTGCAAGGTGCAACATCCGTCCGAAATGGCGAAACAGTGCTGTACGACTTTTAGAAATGCGTGCATGGATTTGAAATGGAACAGTACCATGGTGCACCACTCTCCAGCGATGGTAAATCGAAGGCCGGCCACGTTAATCCCGTTTTACCGTAAAAATCCACGTGTCGAAAAAACGAAGGGTAAAAAACTTACGATACCCGATTGAGATTCGGGTTGTCCTTTTGGGCATTAATCTATCCATTGACGGCTGAAAGCTTTCAAAGCCGTAGACCTCATCGTGGCCTTCGTTTTGACAGGTTATGGCTCCCGTAACTCTAAACGAGCCAGAAGTTATGGCCGTTTGAATAATCGATATCTACAGGGTGCAGCATCCACGGTGCAAGGTGCAACATCCGTCCGAAATGGCGAAACAGTGCCGTACGACTTTTAGAAATGCGTGCATGGATTTGAAACGGAACAGTACCATGGTGCACCACTCTCCAGCGATGGTAAATCGAAGACCAGCCACCGTAATCCCGTTTTACCGTAAAATTCCACGTGTCGAAAAAACGAAGGGTAAAAAACATACGAGGCCCGATAGAGATTCGGGTTGTCCTTTTTGGGAAATAATCTATCCGTTGACGAATGAAAGCTTTCGAAGCCATAGAACTCATCGACGACTTCGTTTTGGCAGGTTATGGCCCCCGTAACTCTAAACGAGCCATAAGTTATGGCCGTCCGAATAATCGATATCTACAAGGTGCAACATCCACGGTGCAAGGTGCAACATCCGTCCGAAATGGCGAAACAGTGCCGTACGACTTTTAGAAATGCGTGCATGGATTTGAAATGGAACAGTATCATGGTGCACCACTCTCCAGCGATGGTAAAGCGAAGACCAGCCACCGTAATCCTGTTTTACCGTAAAAATCCACGTGTCGAAAAAACGAAGGGTAAAAAACTTATGAGACCCGATTGAGATTCCGGTTGTCCTTTTTGGGCATTGATCTATCCGTTGATGGCCGAAAGCTATCAAAGCTGTAGAACTCATCGAGGCCTTCGTTTTGACAGGTTATGGCTTTTGTAACTCTAAACGAGCCAGAAGTTATGGCCGTCCGAATAATCGATATCTACACGGTGCAACATCCACGGTGCAAGGTGCAAAGTCCGTCCGAAATGGCGAAACAGTTCCGTACGACTTTTACAAATGCGTGCATGGATTTGAAATGGAACAGTACCATGGTGCACCACTCTCCAGCGATGGGAAGTCGAAGACGGCCACAGTAATCCCGTTTTACCGTAAAAATTTATGTGTCGAAAAAGCGAAGGGTAAAAAACTTACGAGACCCGATTGAGGTTCGGATTGTCCTTTTTGGGCATTAGTCTATCCGTTGACGGCTGAAAGCTGTCAAAGCCGTTGAACCCATCGAGGCCTTCGTTTTGACAGGTTATGGCTCCCGTAACTCTAAATGAGCTAGAAGTTATGGCCGTCCGAATAATCGATATCTACAGGGTGCAACATCCAGGGTGCAAGGTGCAACATCCGTCCGAAATGGCGAAACAGTGCCGTACGACTTTTAGAAACGCGTGCATGATTTGAAACGGAACAGTACCATGGTGCACCACTCTCCAGCGATGGTAAATCGAAGACCAGACACCGTAATCCCGTTTTACCGTAAAATTCTACGTGTCGAAAAAACAAAGGGTAAAAAACTTACGAGACCCAATTGAGATTCGGGTTGTCCTTTTTGGGCATTATCTATCCGTTGACGGCTGAAAGCTGTCAAAGCCATAGAACTCAACGAGGCCTCCATTTTGACAGATTATGGCTCCTATAACTATAAACGAGACAGAAGTTATGGCCGTCCGAATAATCGATATCTACAGGGTGCAACATCCACGGTGCAAGGTGCAACATCCGTCCGAAATGGCGAAACAGTGACGTATGACTTTTAGAAATGCGTGCATGGATTTGAAACGGAAGAGTACCACGGTGAAGCACTCTCCGGGGATGGGAAGTCGAAGACGGGCCACGGTAATCCTGTTTTACCGTAAAAATCCACGTGTCGAAAAAACGAAGGGTAAAAAACTTACGAGACCCGATTGAGATTCGGGTTGTCCTTTTTGGGCATTAATCTATCTGTTGACGGCTGCAAGCTGTTAAAGCCGTAGAACTCATCGAGGCCTTCATTTTGACAGGTTATGGCTCCCGTAACTCTAAACGAGCAGAAGTTATGGTCGTTTGAATAATCGATATCTACAGGGTGCAACATCCACGGTGCAAGGTGCAACATCCGTCCGTAATGGTGAAACAGTGCCGTACGACTTTTAGAAATGCGTGCATGGATTTGAAACGGAACAGTACCATGATGCACCACTCTCCAGCGATGGGAAGTCGAAGACGGGCCACGGTAATCCCGTTTTACCGTAAAAATCCACGTGTCGAAAAAACGAAGGGTAAAAAACTTACGAGACCCGATTGAGATTCGGGTTGTCCTTTTTGGGCATTAATCTACCCGTTGACGGCTGAAAGCTGTCAAAGCCGTAGAACTCATCGAGGCCTTCGTTTTTATAGGTTATGGCTCCCGTAACTCTAAACGAGCTAGACGTTATGGCCGTCCGAATAATCGATATCTACAGGGTGCAACATCCACGGTGCAAGGTGCAACATCCGTCCGAATAATCGATATCTACAGGGTGCAACATCCACGGTGCAAGGTGCAACATCCGTCCGAAATGGCGAAACAGTGCCGTACGACTTTTAGAAATGCGTGCATGGATTTGAAACGGAACAGTACCATGGTGCACCACTTTCCAGCGATGGTAAATCGAAGACCAGCAACGTTAATCCTGTTTTACCGTAAAAATCCACGTGTCGAAAAAACGAAGGGTAAAAAACTTACGAGACCCGATTGAGATTCGGGTTGTCCTTTTGAGGCATTAATCTATCCGTTGACGGCTGAAAGCAGTCAAAGCCGTAGAACTCATCGAGGCCTTCGTTTTGACAGGTTATGGATCCCGTAACTCTAAACGAGCCAGAAGTTATGGTCGTCCGAATAATCGATATCTACAGGGTGCAACATCCACGGTGCAAGGTGCAACATCCGTCTGAAATGGCGAAACAGTGCCGTACGACTTTTATAGATGCGTGCATGGATTTGAAATGGAACAGTACCATGGTGCCCCAGTCTCCAGCGATGGTAAATCGAAGGCCAGCCACGGTAATCCCGTTTTACCGTAAAAATCCACGTGTCGAAAAAACGAAGGGTAAATCGAAGGCCAGCCACCGTAATCCCGTTTTACCGTAAAATTCCACGTGTCGAAAAAAACGAAGGGTAAAAAACTTACGAGACCCGATAGAGATTCGGGTTGTCCTTTTTGGGCATTAATATATCCGTTGACGGATGAAAGCTTTCAAAGCCGTAGAACTCATCGAGGCCTTCGTTTTGACAGGTTATGGCCCCCGTAACTCTAAACGAGCCAGAAGTTATGGCCGTCCGAATAATCGATATCTGCAGGGTGCAACATCCACGGTGCAAGGTGCAACATCCGTCCGAAATGGCGAAACAGTGCCGTACGTCTTTTAGAAATGCGTGCATGGATTTGAAATGGAACAGTACCATGGTGCACCACTCTCCAGCAATGGTAAAGCGAAGAACAGCCACCGTAATCCCGTTTTACCGTAAAATTCCACGTGTCGAAAAAACGAAGGGTAAAAAACTTATGAGACCCGATAGAGATTCGGGGTTCCCTTTTTGGGCATTAATCTATCCGTTGACAGCTGAAAGCTTTCAAAGCCGTAGAACTCATCCAGATTTTCGTTTTGACAGGTTATGGCTCCCGTGACTCTAAACGAGCCAGAAGTTATGGCCGTCCGAATAATCGATATCTACAGGGTGCAACATCTACGGTGCAAGGTGCAACATCCTTCCGAAATGGCGAAACAGTGCCGTACAACTTTTAGAAATGCGTGCATGGATTTGAAACAGAACAATGCCATGGTGCACCACTCTCCAGCGATGGTAAATTGAAGACCAACCACCGTAATCCCCTTTTACCGTAAAAATCCACGTGTCGAAAAAACGAAGTGTAAAAAACTTACGAGGCCGATTGAGATTCGGGTTGTCCTTTTTGGGCATTAATCTATCCGTTGACGGCTGAAAGCTGTCAAAGCCGTAGAACTCATTGAGGCCTTCGTTTTGATAGGTTATGGCTTTTGTAACTCTAAACGAGCCAGAAGTTATGGTCGTCCGAATAATCGATATCTACAGGGTGCAACATCCACGGTGCAAGGTGCAACATCCGTCCGAAATAGCGAAACAGTGCCGTATGACTTTTAGAAATGCGTGCATGGATTTGAAACGCAATAGTACCATGGTGCACCACTCTCTAATGATGGTAAATCGAAGACCAGCCACCGCAATCCCGTTTTACCGTAAAAATCCACGTGTCGAAAAAACGAAGGGTAAAAAACTTACGAGGCCGATTGAGATTCGGGTTGTCCTTTTTGGGCATTAATCTATCCGTTGACGGCTGAAAGCTGTCAAAGCCGTAGAACTCATTGAGGCCTTCGTTTTGATAGGTTATGGCTTTTGTAACTCTAAACGAGCCAGAAGTTATGGTCGTCCGAATAATCGATATCTACAGGGTGCAACATCCACGGTGCAAGGTGCAACATCCGTCCGAAATAGCGAAACAGTGCCGTATGACTTTTAGAAATGCGTGCATGGATTTGAAACGCAATAGTACCGTGGTGCACCACTCTCTAATGATGGTAAATCGAAGACCAGCCACCGCAATCCCGTTTTACCGTAAAAATCCACGTGTCGAAAAAACGAAGGGTAAAAAACTTACGAGACCCGAATGAGATTCGGGTTGTCCTTTTTGGGCATTAATATATCCGTTGATGGCTGAAAGCTTTCAAAGCCGTAGAACTCATCGAGGCCTTCGTTTTGACAGGTTATGGCTCCCGTAACTCTAAACGAGCCAGAAGTTATGGATGTCCGAATAATCGATATCTACAGGGTGCAACATCCACGGTGCAAGGTGCAACATCCATCCGAAATGGCGAAACAGTGCCGTACGACTTTTAGAAATGCGTGCGTGGATTTGAAACGGAACAGTACCATGGTGCACCACTCACCAACGATGGTAAATCGAAGACCAGCCACCATAATCCCTTTTTACCGTAAAAATCCACGTGTCGAAAAAACGAAGGGTATAAAACTTACGAGACCCGATTGAGATTCGGGTTGTCCTTTTTGGGCGTTAATCTATCCGTTGATGGCTGAAAGCTGTCAAAGCCGTAGAACTCATCGAGGCCTTCGTTTTGACAGGTTATGGCTCCCGTAACTCTAAACGAGCCAGAAGTTATGGCCGTCCGAATAATCGATATCTACAGGGTGCAACATCCACGGTGCAAGGTGCAACATCCGTCCGAAATGGCGAAACAGTGCCGTACGACTTTTAGAAATGCGTGCATGGATTTGAAATGGAACAGTACCATGGTGCACCACTCTCCAGCGATGGTAAATCGAAGGCCAGCCACGGTAATCCCGTTTTAACATAAAAATCCACGTGTCGAAAAAACGAAGGGTAAAAAACTTACGAGACCCGATTGAGATTCGGGTTGTCCTTTTTGGGCATTAATCTATCCATTGACGGCTGAAAGCTGTCAAAGCCGTAGAACTCATCGAGGCCTTCGTTTTGACAGGTTATGGATCCCGTAAATCGAAACAAGCCAGAAGTTATGGCCATCCGAATAATCGATATCTACAGGGTGCAACATCCACGGTGCAAGGTGCAACATCCGTCCGAAATGGTGAAACAGTGTCGTACGACTTTTAGAAATGCGTGCATGGATTTGAAACGGAACAATAGCATAGTGCACCACTCTCCAGCAATGGTAAATCGAAGACCTGCCACCGTAATCCCGTTTTACCGTAAAATTCCACGTGTCAAAAAAACGAAGGGTAAAAAAATTACGAGACCCGATAGAGATTCGAGTTGTCCGTTTTGGGCATTAATCTATCCGTTGATGGCTGAAAGCTTTCAAAGTCGTGGAAATCATCAAGGCCTTCATTTTGACAGGTAATGGCTCCCGTAATTCTAAACGAGCCAGAAGTTATGGCCGTCCGAATAATCGATATCTACAGGGTGCAACATCCGTCCGAAATGGCGAAACAGTGCCATACGACTTTTAGAAATGCATGCATGGATTTGAAATAGAATAGTGCCATGGTGCACCACTCTCCAGCGATGGTAAATCGAAGACCAACCACCGTAATCCCGTTTTACCGTAAAAATCCACGTGTCGAAAAAACGAAGGGTAAAAAACTTACGAGACCCGATTGAGATTCGGGTTGTCCTTTTTGGGCATTAATCTATCCGTTGAGGGCTGAAAGCTGTCAAAGCCGTAGAACTCATCGAGGCCTTCGTTTTGACAGGTTATTGCTCCCGTAACTCTAAACGAGCAAGAAGTTATGGCCGTCCGAATAATCGATATCTACAGGGTGCAACATCCACGGTGCAAGGTGCAACATCCGTCCGAAATGGCGAAACAGTGCCATACGACTTTTAGAAATGCATGCATGGATTTGAAATGGAACGGTACCATGGTGCACCACTCTCCAACGATGGTAAATCGAAGACCTGCCACCGTAATCCCGTTTTACCGTAAAAATCCACATGTTGTAAAAACGTAGGGTAAAAAACTAACGAGACCCGATTGAGATTCGGGTTGTGCTTTTTTGGCATTAATCAATCCGTTGACGGCTGAAAGCTATCAAAGCCGTTGAATTCATCGAGGCCTTCGTTTTGACAGGTTATGGCTCCCGTAACTCTAAACGAGCCAGAAGTTATGGAAGTCCGAATAATCGATATCTACAGGGTGCAACATCCACGGTGCAAGGTGCAACATCCATCCGAAATGGCGAAACAGTGCCGTGCGACTTTTAGAAATGCGTGCATGGATTTGAAACGGAACAGTAACATGGTGCACCACTCTCCAATGATGGTAAATCGAAGACCAGCCACCGTAATCCCGTTTTACCGTAAAAATCCACTTGTCGAAAAAACGTAGGGTAAAAAACTTACGAGACCCGATTGAGATTCGGGTTGTCCTTTTTGGGCATTAATCTATCCGTTGACGGCTGAAAGCTGTCAAAACCGTAGAATTCGTCGAGGCCTTCGTTTTGACAGGTTATGGCTCCCGTAACTCTAAACGAGCCAGAAGTTATGGCCGTCCGAATAATCGATATCTACAAGGTTCAACATCCATGTTGCAAGGTGCAACATCCGTCCGAAATGGCGAAATAGTGTCGTACGACTTAAATCCATGCGTGCATGGATTTGAAACGGAACAGTACCATGGTTCAACACTCTCCAGTGATGGTAAATCGAAGACCAGCCACCGTAATCCCGTTTTACCGTAAAATTCCACGTGTCGAAAAAACGAAGGGTAAAAAACTTACGAGACCCGATTGAGATTCGGGTTGTCCTTTTTGGGCATTAATCTATCCGTTGAGGGCTGAAAGATTTCAAAGCCGTAGAACTCATCGAGGCCTTCGTTTTGACAGGTGGATCACTCTCCAGCGATGGTAAATCGAAGACGAGCCACGGCAATCCCGTTTTACCGAAAAAATCCACGTGTCAAAAAAACGAAGGGTAAAAAACTTACGAGACCCGATTGAGATTGGGGTTGTCCTTTTTGGGCATTAATCTATCCGTTGATGGCTGAAAGCTGTCTAAGCCGTAGAACTCACCGTGGCCTTAGTTTTGACAGGTTATCGCTCCCGTAACTCTAAACGAGCCAGAAGTTATGGCCGTCCGAATAATCGATATCTACACGGTGCAACATCCACGGTGCAAGGTGCAACATCCTTCCGAAATGGCGAAACAGTGCCGTACGACTTTTAGAAATGCATGCACGGATTTGAAATGGAACAGTACCATGGTGCACCACTCTCGAGCAATGGTAAATCGAAGACCAGCCATGGTAATCCCGTTTTACCGTAAAAATACACATATTGAAAAAACGAAGGGTAAAAAACTTACGAGACCCGATTGAGATTCTGGTTGTCCTTTTTGGGCATTAATCTATCCGTTGACGGCTGAAAGCTGTCAAAGCTGTAGAACTCATCGAGGCCTTCGTTTTGACAGGTTATGGCTCCCGTAATTCTAAACGAGGCAGAAGTTATGGCCGTCCGAATAATCGATATCTACAGGGTGCAACATCCACGGTGCAAGGTGCAACATCCGTCCGAAATGGCGAAACAGTGCCATACGACTTTTAGAAATGCGTGCATGGATTTGAAATGGAACGGTACCATGGTGCACCACTCTCCAACGATGGTAAATCGAAGACCTGCCACCGTAATCCCGTTTTACCGTAAAAATCCACATGTCGTAAAAACGTAGGGTAAAAAACTAACGAGACCCGATTGAGATTCGGGTTGTGCTTTTTTGGCATTAATCAATCTGTTGACGGCTGAAAGTTATCAAAGCCGTTGAATTCATCGAGGCCTTCGTTTTGACAGGTTTTGGCTCCCGTAACTCTAAACGAGCCAAAAGTTATGGCAGTCCGAATAATCGATATCTACAGGGTGCAACATCCACGGTGCAAGGTGCAACATCCGTCCGAAATGGCGAAACTGTGCCGTGCGACTTTTAGAAATGCGTGCATGGATTTGAAACGGAACAGTAACATGGTGCACCACTCTCCAATGATGGTAAATCGAAGACCAGCCACCGTAATCCCGTTTTACCGTAAAAATCCACTTGTCGAAAAAACGTAGGGTAAAAAACTTACGAGACCCGATTGAGATTCGGGTTGTCCTTTTTGGGCATTAATCTATCCGTTGACGGCTGAAAGCTGTCAAAACCGTAGAACTCGTCGAGGCCTTCATTTTGACAAGTTATGGCTCCCGTAACTCTAAACGAGCCAGAAGTTATGGCCGTCCGAATAATCGATATCTACAAGGTGCAACATCCATGGTGCAAGGTGCAACATCCGTCCGAAAAGGCGAAATAGTGTCGTACGACTTTAGAAATGCGTGCATGGATTTGAAACGGAACAGTACCATGGTTCAACACTCTCCAGCGATGGTAAATCGAAGACCAGCCACCGTAATCCCGTTTTACCGTAAAATTCCACGTGTCGAAAAAACGAAGGGTAAAAAACTTACGAGACCCGATTGAGATTCGGGTTGTCCTTTTTGGGCATTAATCTATCCGTTGAGGGCTGAATGATTTCAAAGTCGTAGAACTCATCGAGGCCTTCGTTTTGACAGGTTATGGCTCCCGTAACTCTAAACGAGCCAAAAGTTATGGCCGTCCGAATAATCGATTTCTACAGGGTGCAACATCCACGGTGCAAGGTGCAACATCCGTCCGAAATGGCGAAACAGTGTCGTACGACTTTTAGAAATGCGTGCATGGATTTGAAACGGAACAGTGCCATGGTGCACCACTCTCCAGCGATGGTAAATCGAAGACCAGCCACCGTAATCCCGTTTTACCGTAAAAATCCACGTGTCGAAAAAACGAAGGGTAAAAAACTTACGAGACCCGATTGAGATTCGGGTTGTCCTTTTTGGGCATTAATCTATCCGTTGATGGCTGAAATTTGTCAAAGCCGTAAAACTCATCGAGGCCTTCGTTTTGACAGGTGGACCACTCTCCAGCGATGGTAAATCGAAGACGAGCCACGGCAATCCCGTTTTACCGTAAAAATCCACGTGTCAAAAAAACGATGGGTAAAAAACTTACGAGACCCGATTGAGATTTGGGTTGTCCTTTTTGGGCATTAATCTATCCGTTGATGGCTGAAAGCTGTCTAAGCCGTAGAACTCACCGTGGCCTTCGTTTTGACAGGTTATCGCTCCCGTAACTCTAAACGAGCCAGAAGTTATGGCCGTCCGAATAATCGATATCTACACGGTGCAACATCCACGGTGCAAGGTGCAACATCCTTCCGAAATGGCGAAACAGTGTCGTACGACTTTTAGAAATGCGTGCACGGATTTGAAATGGAACAGTACCATGGTGCACCACTCTCGAGCAATGGTAAATCGAAGACCAGCCATGGTAATCCCGTTTTACCGTAAAAATACACGTGTTGAAAAAACGAAGGGTAAAAAACTTACGAGACCCGATTGAGATTCGGGTTGTCCTTTTTGGGCATTAATCTATCCGTTGACGGCTGAAAGATGTCAAAGCCGTAGAACTGATCGAGGCCTTCGTTTTGACAGGTTATGGCTCCCATAACTCTAAACGAGCCAGAAGTTATGGCCGTTTGAATAATCGATATCTACAGGGTACAACATCCACGGTGCAAGGTGCAACATCCGTCCGAAATGGCGAAACAGTGTCGTACGACTTTTAGAAATGCGTGCATGGATTTGAAACAGAACAGTACCATGGTGCACCACTCTCCAGCGATGGGAAGTCGAAGACGGGCCATGGTAATCCCGTTTTACCGTAAAAATACACGTGTTGAAAAAACGAAGGGTAAAAAACTTACGAGACCCGATTGAGATTCGGGTTGTCCTTTTTGGGCATTAATCTATCCGTTGACGGCTGAAAGCTGTCAAAGCTGTATAACTCATCGAGGCCTTCGTTTTGACAGGTTATGGCTCCCGTAACTCTAAACGAGCCAGAAGTTATGGCCGTCCGAATAATCGATATCTACAGGGTGCAACATCCACGGTGCAAGGTGCAACATCCGTCTGAAATGGTGAAACAGTGTCATACGACTTTTAGAAATGCGTGCATGGATTTGAAACAGAACAGTACCATGGTGCACCACTCTCCAGCGATGGTAAATCGAAGGCCAGCCACGGTAATCCCGTTTTACCGTAAAAATCCACGTGTCGAAAAAACGAAGGGTAAAAAACTTACGAGACCCGATTGAGATTCGGGTTGTCCTTTTTGGGCATTAATCTATCCGTTGATGGCTGAAAGCTGTCAAAGCCGTAGAAATCATCGAGGCCTTCGTTTTGACAGGTTATGGCTCCCGTAACTCTAAACGAGTCAGAATTTATGGACGTTCGAATAATCGATATCTACAGGGTGCAACAACCACGGTGCAAGGTGCAACATCCGTCCGAAATGGCGAAACAGTGCTGTACGACTTTTAGAAATGCGTGCATGGATTTGAAATGGAACATTACCATGGTGCACCACTCTCCAGCGAAGGGAAATCGAAGACGGGCCACGGTAATCCCGTTTTACCGTAAAATCCACGTGTCGTAAAACGAAAGGTAAAAAACTTACGAGACCCGATTGAGATTCGGGTTATCCTTTTTGGGCATTAATCTATCCGTTGACGGCTGAAAGCTGTCAAAGCCGTAGAACTCATCGAGGCCATCGTTTTGCCAGGTTATGGCTCCCGTAACTCTAAACGAGCCGGAAGTTATGGCCGTCCGAATAATCGATATCTACAGGGTGCAACATCCATGGTGCAAGGTGCAACATCCGTCCGAAATGGCAAAACAGTGTCGTACGACTTTTAGAAATGCGTGCATGGATTTGAAACGGAACAGTACCATGGTGCACCACTCTCCAGCGATGGTAAATCGAACGCCAACCACGGTAATCCCTGTTGGGCGAATTCTCACCCAGAAGATCTCGAGACCGAGAAGCGTCAGGTTCGCAACCTCCATTCAACACTCGGAACCCCTGAGTTCATTCGGCAAAGCCCGACCTAGAGTCCATTCGGCAATTCAAGATATACTCCGTTCGGTCCATGCATAATTTCCTCCAGGACCATTCGGCACAAGGGCATCCTCCGTCCGGTCGAGCCACATCCGGTCAGACCTCATCCGGTCCTCCCACCAAAATAAACACCGAACCAACATACCATCGGTCCAAGCTCCAACCCCACCCAACACCGAATCAAACATCTCCTACCACCGAACCAACATGATACCGGTCCATCTCACCTCCGAACCAAAGCCACTATTGCCTACACAAAGCTTCACCACTGCCGGACCATCATCACCGAACCAGGTGACCACCGGATCATATCTCCAAGACCGGACCAAGCTCGCCGAACCAGAACGCTGCCAGGCCAGATTGCTTCAGCCCAGGCCCACCAGGAGCTATATACATCCAAGACCCCTGCCCCCAACCTCACTCTATAAATAAAGGGGCAGGGGTACAACAATGGCAGACAAGTTTGAGAGCTCAAGCATGGAAGGAACTTTCAAACTACTTTCATATACTTGTACACAAAGCATTGTACTTGTAATCTGAAAGAAAGAAGATAATAACATATAAAGTGGACGTAGGCACGTTCTGGCCGAACCACTATAAATATGTGTGTCTTTTACATTTTAGCCCCTGCTTTTTTCATATTTACATAACTCATCTAAATCATTAAGAATCACATAAAAGCAACTAAATCACACGACTTGGAGGTGTTTGCCCATTTTTTGCGCGAACATTTTTGGTGCTTTCATTGAGAGCTTCGAACTCGAAGCTTCAGCTTCCCTCATTCAACCTTCTTTCCCAATAGCACCCTTCATTGCCTAGGAAACATGACTTCCAGGCCAAGAAAAGATGCCAACAAGGGAAAGAACGTTGCAACTAGCAGCGCTCCAAATCCCGTGGATCCAGATCAAGAGAACCATCCCACTACATCAGCAGTGCCGCATGTAGATCAGGCGATTCCAACAGCCCCGGCCGCGGAACAACCGGCAGTAATCACTAGAGCAGACCTAGACAGAGTTGTGGTGGAAGTGACTAACCGCTTCGCATCCCAACAAGAAGCTTTGGTGAACCAACTCATGTCACGCTTGAGGGATGTCGAAGAATCCAACCGCAACACCGAATCATGGGGTGAATCTCAATCTGGAGGATCTCGGAGACAGCAAAGGTTTTCCCTCTTCGAGGAAGCCATCAACAGGAACAACAATGATAGGAGCCGCGCCCGGACTCAGCCCGAACTCCGACTCGAGGAAGCGCTTGGAACCGAACCCAGTGGGGGAGGCGCCAGGCGAGGGTCGGATGTAGCTGAGCCAGTCATGCCACCTAATTATAGAAACCCCGCTGAACGGAGCCGAGCTAGAACCCAGCCCGAAGTTGACCCCATGGAAATGCTTGAAACAGAACCCCACAGGGGAAGATCAAGGCAGGAGGCAACTGTAGCTGGTCCTAGCATGCATCCGAGCAGCCAGAGGCAACCACTGGATAACGTCAGAAGTGATAGACTATACCATCCCTACAGGTCATCTGGACGAGATCGATCCCGCAGGGAAGAACCAAGTTCATTTCTATCCGCTCCAAATTCTGATGAAAGAATGGCACGATTATTCAGAGAATGCGTCCAATGGGAGCAAAGGGACCGAAGAATAGGCGCTAGGGTCACCAGCCACTTCACCCGCAATATCGAAACCGCCATCACCCCCCGGGAATGGAAAATGCCAACCACGGAACCTTACAAGGGAACTTCCGACCCCATCGTACACTTACAGAGATACACCCAGCATATGCTCATGAGCGGAGCAACAGAAGGGGTGCTGTGTAAATGCTTTCCGCTATTCCTAGCAGATCTAGCTACCTCCTGGTTCTGCCATCTACCCCAAGGATCTATCAGCTCATGGGAGATGTTGAAAGAAAGGTTCATTAGCCAGTTCCGCATCCATGTAGAACAACTCAAGGATGCTTATTCTCTATCCAATGTCAAACAGAAATCCGGAGAGACACTGCAACAATATCTAACCCGGTTCAACGCCGCAGCGGCCGCAGTCCAAGATGCCGATGAGAAGCTCACCCTAATGGCCCTCTGTAGTGGTGTACACCCAGATACCAAGTTCGCTAGAAGACTAACTAAGGAAAAACCAACTACATTACCTGATTTCTTCCATGAAGCCGGAAAGTAAATGAGACTTGAAGATGCCGCCACTGAGAGGCAGTCAGGGCAACAAGGTAAGACAATTTCGGACAAGGTTCCCGCTGCAGCTAAGGACACTCGAAGAAATGAATCTAGAGACAATGCTGGGGGCATGAAGGTTGAAAAATGCCAATATCGACCAGAACCAAGATTTGACTCCTGCACTCCTTTGAATGAAACAATCGAAAACATCTTTCTAGCCACTCAGGGCGAATTCGGATACAAGAGCCCCCCGCACAAGAAAGAATCTGATAACGCACTCAAGTCTGGAAAGTTCTACCGCTTCCACGAATCCCACGGACATGACACCAATGAATGCCACCATCTCCGGGACTTGATCGAAGAACACATCAGAAGAAGAAGGCTGGAACGCTATGTGAAAGGTCAGAACAGGACTCCAACTCCTGCCAATGAGAACTCAAAGCGACCCCTCCCAGAAGTAGGCAGAGGGAATCGCAACACCAGTGGCTCTAGTCAAGAGAAGATAGTGGTCCATACCATCTCGGGAGGACCACACATCGCTGACAGAAGTTGGGCAGAGATGGAAAGATACGGCAAGTCACTTAGAAATGCTGAAGGCTATGTTAACTCCATTATGGAAGAACGCCACCCGAAACAGAAAGAGAGTGACGACATCGTATTCAGTAGGCGTGATTTAGAAGGAAGACAGTACCCGCATATGGATCCCATGGTCATCTCTGCCTGGTTCGGTCCAGCTAAAGTTTTCCGAATTCTAATAGACACAGGAAGCTCCGTAAGTATCCTGTTCAAGCATGCTTTCGACAAAATGAAGCTGTCAATGAAGGATGTGTCTCCCTGCAACAAACCCCTGCACGGTTTCACTGGAGATGCGAAAATGCCCCTCGGGCAACTTGACCTCTTCGTCGAAATAGGAAGTCATCCCCGCTCCGTTGTGCGAAAATAAACGTTCGTACTAATAGAAAACCACTCGGCCTACAACGCCTTCTTGGGAAGACCAGCCTTATCTGACTTCCAAATTGTCCTAGCCCCGTGGTGCCTAAAGATGAAATTCCCAACAGATAACGGAATAGGAGAAGTTGAAGGAGATCAAGACGGCGCTCGAGATTGCTATGTAACTGAACTTCGCAATAACCGTAGAAAGAATAAAGGGAAAGATGCAGAGACTACTCTCTGCATGAAAAGCTTGGCAGCATAGCAACTAAAGAAAGCCCCTCCTCTTCGATACACCAGCGATCCTTTCAATGAACTAGACCCCAGGGATAAGGAGGAGGAGGCTACCGCTGAGCCTGCAGAGGCCATGGAATTCGTATCTGTAGACAAACATGATTCAAGTAGACTATTAAAAATAGGATCTCAGCTAAAAACAGAATTGAAGGATCAACTCATTGACTTTCTCCGCCACAACTTAGATGTATTTGCGTGAACACATGCCGATATGACAGGAATCTCCCCAGACATAGCATGCCACATGCTGAATATCGATCCCACCAAGGTACCGATAAAGCAGAAAAAGAGAAGCATGGGAGCAGAACGATCAGCAGCCCTCGATGAGGAAGTAAAGAACCTACTTGCTAATGACTTCATACGAGAAGCCATCTACCCAGAATGGATCGCTAACCCGGTACTAGTAAAGAAAGCTAATGGGAAGTGGCGAACATGCATTGATTTCTCCAACTTAAATAATGCTTGCCCGAAAGACTGCTTCCCGCTCCCCCGAATCGATCAACTTGTGGACAGCACTGCCGGGCACGAACTTTTATCTTTTATGGATGCATACTCCGGATACAACCAGATTCCCATGCACGCTCCCGATCAAGACCACACTAGCTTCATCACTGACCGGGGATTATATTGTTACAAAGTCAAGCCTTTTGGACTCAAAAATGCCGGAGCTACCTATCAGCACCTCGTCAACAAGATGTTCGCGGAATTAATAGGACGAACTATGGAAGTATATGTGGATGACATGTTGGTAAAGTCCAGGAGAGCCGACGATCATGTAAGCCACCTGGGCGAGATGTTTCAGGTACTTCGCCGATATGGAATGAAGCTGAATCCTCTAAAGTGCTCCTTCGGAGTGTCATCGGGAAAATTCTTAGGATTCATCGCCATGCCAGAGGAATTGAAGCAAACCCTGAACAAATCCGGTCTCTAAAAGAAATAAGGATACCTTCCACTCGAAAACAAATGCAGAGCCTAAACGGAAAGGTGGCCGCCCTAAGCAGATTCATTTCCAAAGCAACTGACAAGTGCGTCCCTTTCTTCGAAGCTCTCAAGAAAGACAAAGGAAAGTTCGAGTGGACCGATGAATGCTTAAAAGCCTTCCTTAACCTGATCGAACACCTTCAGAAACCACCAGTACTCTCAACTCCAAACGAAGGCGAAGAGCTATACCTATACCTCGCTGTATCATCTCATGCTCTAAGCGCTGCCCTGGTAAGAGAAGAAGACTGCACACAACACCCGGTGTACTTTATAAGTAAGAGATTTACAGGGGCAGAAGCCAGATATCCTAAACTTGAGAAATTGGCATATTGTTTATTGATCGCGTCACGAAAACTGCGACACTACTTCCAATCTCACTCCATCAGAGTTCTAACCGATCAACCACTAAGACAGGTGCTCCATCATCCCGGCACTTCTGGACGACTCCTCAAATGGTGCATTGAACTAAGTCAGTATGACGTCACCTACCATCCTCGCACCGCTATCAAGGGGCAAGCCATGGCCGATTTCATTGCCGAATTCACTACCAACGAAGGCAAGGATCAGTTTGAAATAGCAAAAAACATCAAGTGGAACCTCGTTGTAGATGGAGCATCGAACGAACAAGGCTCGGGGGCAGGTATTGTGATAATCACCCTCAGGGGAAGAAAGCTGTACTATGCATTAAGGTTGGAATTCGCGGCCACTAACAACGATGCGGAGTATGAGGCAGTAATAGCGGGATTGGAGCTTGCCTTAGAAATTGGAGTCAATTCTTTATGTCTTCATAGTGATTCTCAACTTATCGTAAACCAAGTACTAGGAGAATTCCAGACACGAGGAGAACGACTCACATCATATCTAAAGAAAACCAAACTGCTGCTCGATCAATTGGACCATTATCCAATCAAACACATTCCTCGAGAAGATAACCAAGAGGCCGATGAACTAGAAAAACAAGCTAGTATGAAGAATAGCACCATTTCCGGAGCACTAGCCATCTCAAGGCAGCTAGCCCCAAGTGTCGAACAAGTGAATCTGATAACTGCAGTCGAAGAAGGAACTTGGATGACTCCTATCCGGAAATATTTGCAGGATGGCACACTACCAGACAAACGTGATGAAGTCAGGAGAATTTTGAGGAAAGCTCCCCACTACACAATACAAGAAGGCATCCTCTATCGGCGTGGCTTCTCTAGCCCCTTATTCAGATGCGTCGCTGGAAGGGAAGCCAAGGAAATCTTATTCAACATCCATCAAGGAAGTTGCGGAGATCACACTGGAGGGCAAACTCTGGCGAAAAAGATACTCCGATATGGATATTACTGGCCCACACTAAACAAAGACGCCTTAGACTTCGTCAAGAGATGCGACAGATGTCAGAAATTTGCCAAGATTTCTCGACTACCCACAAATGAGATTACTCAAATGACCAGCCCTTGGCCCTTTGCTGTATGGGGAATTGATTTAATTGGCGAACTGCCAACGGGCAGAGGCGGAGCCAAATATGCTATAGTGGCAGTCGATTATTTCACCAAATGGGTGGAAGCGGAACCCCTAAATAAAATATCTTCAGCAAAAGTTATCAACTTCTTGATCAAAAATATTCTGTGCAGGTACGGAGTACCACTCAAGATCATATCGGACAACGGACTCCAATTTGACAGCGAAGAATTCGCCGACTGGTGCCAAGAGCATGGAATTCATAAAAGCTTCTCATCAGTAGCTTATCCTCAGGCAAACGGACAAGTCGAAGCTGTCAACAAAATTCTCAAAACCCTAATCAAGAAGAAACTTGAAAAGTCAAAAGGCGCTTGGGTGGACGAACTTCCTACGGCACTTTGGGCCTACCGCACATCTTTCAGAACATCAACGGGACATACTCCTTTCTCTTTGGCATACGGATCGGAGGCAATGCTCCCTGTTGAGACTATTGTTCCTTCCCACCGGAGGATCCACTACAATCCAGAAGAAAACGAAGAACTCCTCCTCATGTCTTTGGATCTGATTGAGGAAAGGAGAAACGATGCAGCACTCAAAGCAGCAGCTCACAAGCAAAAAGTGGCAGCACTATACAACTCCAAAGTCAAGCATTGCATCTTACAAGAAGGAGATCTTGTCCTCAGGCGAATCTTTCCGCGCCCCGAGGCACTGGACCCCATCTGGGATGGACCATATGTAATTCATAAAGATCTCCACAACGGAGCTTATATTTTGTCAACAGTGGACGGAGAGGTGTTCCAGAGGGCATGGAACATCCGACACCTCCGTCGAAACTTTTCTTAACTTGTACTGCCCATATGAAGTGAAATAACAAAGAGAATCAGTGGATGTAGGCATTTTCATGCCGAAGCACTTTAAAAAATCTTGTCTCTTTTTAACTTGTTCCTTTTTATCTTGGCTGCTTATTAAGCTTTATCCTTTTCTGTTGAACAAAATCCTATGGCATCTCCACTCAAGACGCACCACGGCCTCATCTGGACAAGGCCTAACAGGTACGCTACGATTCTATGTACTCGCCAATGAGACTCTTTTGCTTCAACATCCCTCTGCTGCGGGTTAACTCATTGCTCGCGACTGCCCTCAAAGCCAACTGTAATGAGCCGATTATAAGTCATCATAAAGGCCGACTATAGCCGATGGCAGCTCATTACGGCGTTCGGCTCGCCGGCAACTGTGAACCTACTTTAAGCCCCAACATAAGGTGTGGCCAGCCAGGGGTAGTTCACGGCCAACGGCACCCACGCTAGCTCGGCTCCGATGTGTCTTAAGTGCGGCTGTGGTAAAAAAGAAAACTCCCCGCGGAGGCGTAAAATGGGTGACAAATGTCTCCAAGACCCACAGCTAGGGAAAGTGACTACAAAACCCGTTTGCCACGAACTTAAGTACATCGACGGCCTTCCGTGAATGGAAGTTTTACTTTTCCCATATTTCCATTTCATTTAAATACTTTTCTCCTGTCCTGTATAACAAACTCCAAAGTACAGGAAACCAAATAGGGAGCATTCACTCATGAGAATCTAAGCCTACGTACTGGGTGGCAAGGTACTCATCTATGTCCATGATCAGTTACACAAGACGCTCAAAGCTACCACCTGCAACTAAAACATAAAGGGCGGTACTCTCTTCTCTTGTACATGAATATGTAACTACAAATTATTCATACATCACACTAACATTGCAAAACATGAAATTATATTTCAAGCGACAGCTTAACATCAAACACAACTAAAATCACGGGCATATGCATACTTCTCACACACCACATCAAAATGACAACAACATTTAAACATAACAAAATCAGCTTATGTCATAAGATCACATAAAGTTATTCTTTGCAAATAATATTATTACAGTCACATCAATGCTTTGGACTAACATAAACAACGATAAAAGGAAATAAAAAGGTGGCCAAATCCGGACAAGTAACCAGCTGCGTCCACACTTCGCTCTCATCCTACCAACTCCACCAAGCCTACTTGGCCGCAGGGTCGGAGCCCCCAGCGTGTTGATCGGAAGTTCCACCTATCCAATTCAGAAGAGGAATTCATTAAACAAACGATAAACGATCAAGTTATGGAAACCCAGAAAGAAAAGGAAAAGAGAAGAATAACTCACCAGCGTCCGCCGCTTGATCCTCATCCTCCAGTTGCACACCCGCTTCCTCCGCAGCAAGCAACCGCATCCCCTCCTCCACCGCCGCTTGCTCCTCTTTCGAGAACTGAGCAGTGACCACATCCAGACTAAAAGCCACTCCACCTTCCTTACCCGCATTGACTCTGGCCTCGTCTAAAGCCCGAAGATATATCTTGGCCATGACCCGGGGATAGTCATCCATCCAAGACAAGCTGCCCTCCTTCCAAGTGTGGAAGTACATGTCCTGCAACATCTCGTCCATCATCCCCTCATTCTCCTCAAACTCCCTCACCCGGGCCTCGGAAGCCTGCAACTTGGCGACAGCGACATCCCTCTATGATCGGTATCTCAAGCAGTCAGCCTGGAGAGACCTCCTCATCTCCTCCATCTCCTCCTTTAACTTGACTTGAGCCATCTCCGCGGCCTCAAGCCTCCCAGACAACTCCTCTACCTGCTCGAGATCCGCATTCCGGACCTCATCCACTGTCGCAATGGCCATGTCGATCCGCTCCTTACAGGCAGCCTCCATCTTCCGTAATTTTGCCCTACTAGCCTTTTCCATGTCTCTTTCAGCCGCCTGGAGGCTTCCTCGTGCTGAGAAATCTGAACGGCTTGACCGGCAAGCTGTTCGGCCTGATCGGCAACCTTCAGCCGCAACCGAATATTAGCACTCTCAATCTCCTCCCCGGCCTTGACCAATTGAGCATGATACTTCATTAACTTCTTGGTCTCTTCAGCCACCCGATCGATATTAGCTTTGGCTTCGTCTCCCATGGTAACTACCCGAGTGGTAAGCAAATCAAGATCTAGGGACTTAGCCTCGTCTAACACTTGTACCATGGGGTTGCGGGGAAGAAGGTGCTCACCCGTGGCCTCATCAAATGAAATATCCCGAGAGCTTGGATCTAAATCAGGATGACCAGCAAAGGGGTCGCGAAGCACGTCAGGAAGCCTTATACGGATAACAGTGGGATTCTTAGAAGGAGGTGGAGGGGGGATAAACTCCGTGCTCTCCTCCGTGGTATCACGAGGAGGCTGAACAGGAAGCTGCGAACCAGGGGAAGGCTCAAATAAGGAACGACTCCTCTTCCTTTTCTGAATGCTCTCTTCAATGACCCCAAGAAGAGGACGGTATCTGACCACGTCCCCAGGACGACCAGTAAGAGGCTTCGGCTTATCAGAAGCTCTCATCTACTTGAATTGTTCAAGGCAGTGTCGAACGTCTGACGTTTTAGCCGCCTGGCCTGCCCCTGGAGTAAAAAACAAGTGTTATGAACATACGACGATCCATAATTCAAGAAACATGTTAAGTTAAAAAGAAAGAAAAAGTGAGAATGCACATCTATTATACAAACCCTGCGGAGGAGTGGGATACTGCAATAAGTCCGGAATCTCATTCCAGGACGGAAGTGAACCATAAAATATTTCTAAGTCCCTATCGTAAATGGAATCGACAGAGGACAAAAGTTCACCTTGCACCGCCGGAGTCACCCGGGCTGAGGAGCCCTTTGGGGATAGATCGGCACCAGCCCCGACCTTGCCAGTCTCCTTCGCCTTCTCTTCTTCCGATTCTCCCTCCGATTCCCCGAAGGCCTGGCGGAGAGCCTCATCCAGTCCAGAGTCTTGCCCAGAGGTTAAGGCACCAGCACCACTACCACCCTGACCATCTCCATCTCCTCCGCCCTGCGACTCTCCTTCCATATCGCCTCCTTCGCCCTCTTCCACACCTTCCCCCTCCTGGATGATCGGGCAAGTACTAGGAGAGGGGCCCTCAGACTCCTTAAGCTTCTTGCCTCCCACGACGGGATGTTGAGCGAAGGACTTCCTCTTGCCACTCTTCACCGTGGCCCCCTCCTTAGCTTTAGCGGCCTTCTCCTCAGCCGTGTCCCTCTGGTTAACCACGGACTGGTGCGGTTGGATCAAGTTGTACTCCAGGAGGGTAGCGTTCCTGATCAGAAACGAAGCCGACCTGTCCCGTGCGGGAATGGCCTTTATTTCAGCAGCCATCTGCGCCAAAGAATCATCTTCCATGACTGCAATACCACCTGTCGCTAGCAAGAAATGGAAGCGTGTCAGAAGAAGCACTACAGTCAGAACATGGAAAATATAAATGAAATTCATCTTACAGCCGGAAGTGAATAGGCGGAAAGAAACAGAATCGTCCTTGATAAAAAACCATTCTTTCTTGAACATGGTAAACTTTGAATATAAGTCCAAGACCGGTTTGAAGGGCACGGCCGCTTCTAGACTAATATACGGAGACCCCTTCTTGTAGCCTCTCAGGTTATACAAATATCGAATTTCCCGGTTAGAAGGAGGGCGCCCATACCTCCTCTGGAAGATAACGAAAAGGCTCACCAGAATGGCATAAGAGTTCGGCTGGAGCTGGAATGGAGCCACCTTCAAATATGTGGCAAAGCTAACTATCCAGGCATTGATAGGAGGGATAGCACCACACATGCAATGATATCTGCTGTAAGCAAAGTAGCCTTCGGGGGGATTATACGGCATCACTCCATCTCCCGGCAACAGCATGCGAGCCCTGTCTATCCCGAGGGAACGGGATATAACATCAAGTTGCCCCTCCTTTAGGGAGCTAGGAAAGCAATCGAGAGGGGAGACCAGAAGTTCCTGCGGACCGTACCCATCCACTAGCGACCTCTAGGCAGGCCCATGGGGCACCGGTCTTGGCTGGGCTGGGGGCACGGAGGAGGATGACTCTCCTCTACCTTTATACTTCTATTTATCCGATCGGGTTTCCGCTTTGCGAGACATTTATCTGCATCACAAGAAAAACACGGTGTTAGTGTTATCCCACTTTTTGGCAAAGCCGCGATACCAAAAGAGCGATTGAAAAGGAAGGACAGTTCGCCTCAGAGGTTGATCATACTTCTTTCGCCATGGATATCACTGAATTTTATCCGAGTCCAGAATGAGCTACAATTGATGGGACACTGCAAGAAAGGCCACAGGAGTTAGCATTTCAAATTTCAAGTCGATCCGAGTTCGTATGCTCAAGTTATGATCGAGGCAACTTGGAGGGAACACACTGATTCCGAACCCATAATGATGGTTGTCTTCGAATCCATCGTCACGCCCCAGTTCGAAACCATCACTTCGAACCCATCAAGTCTGAAACCATCAGCTTCGAAACCCTCGGGATGCCTCGACCTCGAACCCATCAGAGAGTAGCTGATTCAAATCCCTACTCGGCTGCCTCATTTCGAAACCATCGGACATGCATGCTTCGAACCCATCCATAAGCTTCGTTCGAACCCATCCCTGAAGTCGTGTTCGAACCCATCATAGAGCCATGTTTCGAACCCATCACAAAGGCCTTTTTCGAACCCATCCTGTGTTGCCTTGTTCGAACCCACTGGGTCAACCCACGTGTCTTCCATCGGTTCGAAATCACCGAGATACACGGAGTCGAAGCGGTCAACACGGAGTGAAGTCCGGATCGATTCGAAGTTTGCGCTCCACGTCACCACGAAGTCGCGTGCCATGATGGGTTCGAAACCATCGTTTCGAATGCAGGGGTTCGAACCAGACAGCCGTGCCGTGAACCCTATTTCGAACCCATCATATTTCCTAATCTACTGATCCAAATGCCACGAAATTTTCACAGATGTTTGCATACATGTTGAAGAATGTCCACGCCAAATTTCACCTCGATTGGATGAATTCTGGATCGGTTCGAATGGAGTTCGAACCGATGCCAAAGTGGGCTCAAACTTCCCGAGACCGTACGTGTGGGCCCCCTCACGTGCCAGAAGTGGTCTCCCGAGTTTTCAACGAAATATCAGCAGCCTACGCCTATAAATAGAGCCCTAGGGCCAACAGAAAATGGATCTTCTGACTCTGAGACGCCGAGACTCTGCCGGATCAAGATCTCCATCATCCTACATCATAATTCTATTGTTGATTTCGAATTTCCAGTTGTAACTTGCTGTGGATCGCTGTAACAACTTGTAATCATTGAAAGAGAATCAATAAAACATCAAAAAACTTCACAGTGGACGTAGGCAACACGCCGAACCACTATAAATCGCTTGTCTACGCATTTACTTTACTGTTGATTGGAGTTTTTGTTAGATAATATCTGTTTTGAACTTGCATTCTTGACTATTATCTCTTCAACGACTCCCGAAAGGTGTTGTGCCCAATTTTGACACAAACACTTTGGTGCTTTCACTGAGAAAACCCAGCTTTTCTCCTGCTCGTTGGATCTGTCATCGATATCGGATTGAATAAATCTAAGAGAGAGATCCAGATTGTTAAATCCAACTTCCTTCCCTTCTATTCAGATTTTCATAAAGTCTAGGAAAGGAACTCAACTGTAAAAATGGTTAGCACAAGAACCACCTCGAACGCCATCAATCAAGAAGGACAGGATAGACAGAATCCTGCCCCTCTGCCTCCACCTAATCAAGATGCCGCTGGGCACTCCGAACCGTCGGGTCCGGTTACCCGACAACAATTGCAGTTGTTACTTCAAGAGCTGACCCAGAGTCGGTGACAACTAGAAGAACAGCTACACGCCAACGCTGAGCTAATCAACCAGCTGGATCGCCAGAAACGAAAATGATCCACAAGAGACCGTGCTTATCGCTCTTCTAGCGAAAGTTCTTCATCTTCTGATTATCATAACCGACCTCCACGACCCCGGTTAGATGAGGGTCGTATGCCATCCGCTGGAAACCAACCGATATTGACCGTTGGACAAATAAGAGTTGGTCCGTCAGCCAGTTTCCAAACCGGACCCTCCTCCCGAGGGGGTGCCATTCCTCACCACGCCATTGAATACCGCACCACTAGCGTTGCAGCTGAACCTGGGGTCGACGCTCGAGATCAGTCGGACCCGGACCGTCGTCAAAGCGGTCATACTCCTGAACCGTACGTCCCAGAGGACTATGAGCCGAGAAGGCGAGATTTGAACCGTCAACGATATCCGGTTCAAACCCAAAGTATGGAACGTGACCATACTCCGGCGCAAATGCCGGATCTATCAACTATGATACGACAGATGATTCGTGAGAGTCAGAGATTCACAAACGACGATTGGGGAGTTTCCCGAAGTCACACTCCCTTTACGGATGACATTCTTAATGCTGAACCCCCACGGCGATTCCGAATGCCCACTCTGCCCATGTATGAGGGAAACTCCGATCCCAATCAACATATTCTAAAATATGAATGGTCGATGACGGCTGCCAGAGCCGACGACGCTGTGAAATGTCGTAGTTTCCCCATATCCCTGGCGGGCATCGCCACCATGTGGTTCACCCGATTGCCTCCTCGATCCGTCTCCTCATTCGACCAGCTGGCCACAAAATTCGTTGCGCAATTCTGCATGCACGTCGCGAGGCCGAAAGATGTCAACACTCTATCTAGTGTCACACAAGCTCCCGGAGAGACGCTCAGACACTACTTAGAAAGATTCCATACTGCATGTGCGGAGATTAGTAATCCAAATGATAACTCCATCCTTATGGCGTTAACTAAGGGGATCGACCCCGATTCTGAGTTCGGCAATTGGCTAGCTGGAAAACCACCTGCGTCGTTGGACCGTTTCCATGCCAAAGCAGCTCAATTCCTGAGACGGGAGGACGCGAAACAGTCTAGGAAGCAAACTGACGCAGGATCAAACGCGGGAGGAACCCAAAGCAATGTTGTAATAAAACAATCCGGTGAGAGCTCCGGAAAAGTTCAGTTGAACATTAACAATAAACAAGCTCGGCGAAGAGAGAGCGTGAATCAAATTAAAAAACAAGATCAAAATCGCGGTCCGCAACGCAAAAATCCGAAGTTCGACAGTTATACTCCTTTGAATACTTCGTTGGAGGACTTGTATTTACAAACCCGTAATACAATTCAATATGAAAAACCTGCTCCGAGACCGTCGTCAGAAAGACAAATCCAAACAGGAAAGTTTTGCAGGTTCCATGAAAGCTACGGGCACGATACGAACGAGTGTCGTCACTTACAGGATCTCGTTGAAAAACTGATCAGGGAAAGGAGGCTTGATCGATTTGTGCGGGCACCGCAACCCACGGAAGCAGGTCCATCAAATCAAAACAATGAACCCGATCGACCGAGGCATGAGGACTCCAATGGTCCTCGCGGGAGATTGGTGGTAAACGCCATCAGTGGCGGACCGACTTTCTCAGGAGCCTGGAATGACGAGGATCTTCGTCACTGTCACACATGACAGGCTCATTCAATCTATGAATATTTTGCAATTTCATTTACATTCTGAAATTTGATTTTGTAATAAGGCACTGACTTTGCCATATTTTCTCATTTCAGCAATAAAACATTATCTCTTCAAGCTAAAGCTGTGATTCCTCGAATACAACATTCAACAATCACGACACACGAAGAGCTAAGTTCCATCGAACAATGGAATTTATTCAAATAGTGAGTGATTGCGTTACAACCGGCCACTCACTAAGTGAAACCCCAGCTCAGGGGCAAGCCAACACATCGAAGGCTGAACTGGACCAACACACGACAGTCCATTCCATAATTCGTTCCCGGAGTGCGGACAGACTCCAAATTCCCAGAGCGCGAATTGGAGTATAAACATTTAACAATTCGTTCCCGGAGTGCGCACGGACTCCAACTTCCCACTGCGTGAATTGGAGTATAAACATTTAACAATTCATTCCCGGAGTGCGAACGGACTCCAACTTCCCACTGCGTGAATTGGAGTATAAACATTTAACAATTCGTTCCCGGAGTGCGAACGGACTCCAACTTCCCACTGCGTGAATTGGAGTATAAACATTTAACAATTCGTTCCCGGAGTGCGAACGGACTCCAACTTCCCACTGCGTGAATTGGAGTATAAACATTTAACAATTCGTTCCCGAAGTGCGAACGGACTCCAACTTCCCACTGCGTGAATTGGAGTATAAACATTTAACAATTCGTTCCCAGAGTGCGAACGGACTCCAACTTCCCACAGCGTGACTTGGAGTATAAACATCTAACAATTCGTTCCCGGAGTGCGAACGGACTCCAACTTCCCACAGCGTGAATTGGAGTATAAATATTTAACAATTTGTTCCCAGAGCGCGAACGCGCTCCAAATTCCCACAACGCGAATTGGAGTATAAACATTTAATAATTCGTTCCCGCTGCACGAACCAACCCATCAATGCGGACTCCAAATTCCCAGAGTGTGGATTGGAGTATAAACATCAATTCAAAGTTCCCGGAGTGTGAACCGAAGCATCCGTGCAAACTCCATACTCCCGAAATGCGAGTTGGAGTATAAATGTCAATTCCGGGTTCCTGAAGTACGAACCCAAACATACATGTTTTATCCAAGCTCCCGGCGTGTGAATTGGAGCACCAACACCAAGTCAAAGTTCCCGTAGTGCGAACTAAAGCGTTAATACTAACTACGAGTTAGTAGAGTGCAAGTTGGAATGTGAACACCATTCCCAAGTTCCCGGAGCGCGAACCATGTTACAAGCATCAATAACACTCGAACTCTTGGAATGCAAACCAGGTCATCGATCTCAAATTATTCCAAGTCCCCGGAAGGCGGACGTGTGCTCAAAACTTGCAACAAGTGCAATCAACCATCATAAATACAAGTGTTGTTCCCCAGAACTGGGGGGCACGAAAGCTAAATATTACTCACTAACCGAAGTGATACAACGTCCGAAGTCCAACTCATTCATCAATCACGACGTGTGACCAAGATCTTCAGACTTGGAAAATGAGACGAACTCTACTTAAACGATAAAAACACCACAAGTACACCGGACCGAAAACAAGGCATTGCAAGTACTTAAGCACAAATAAAACAAGAGTTGAAACGAAGAAACTGAAGTTTATTTCAACTCACTAAAAATAAGGACTTACATACAAATAAGTTCTTCCAAAAAACAATCCCTACTAGTAGGGGCCGAACCTGCATCTATACACGGCTTACTAACGAAAAACAAGAAACAAGTACCTATCTACCAAAACATCTACTTGTAAAGCCGGTCTACTTCTTCTTCTTTTTCGTCTTCCTTATTAGTGGTTCTTCATCAGAATCACTAGCGACCGAAATTCTTTTTGAGTGCCTCCTCTTCGGCGGTGACTCTTCGGCTGGGGGCATGATATCGATGTCCTTCTCAGAGCTCGAATCTACAGGGAGGCTTCCCGCCGGAGGAGTAGGGGGACTGGATCTGTGACGGAAATTGAGATAGTGCCACCCGATGGTACTACCCTAGCAGGTGTTGAACTATGCGCCGTCGCGCTGCCACCGGCGCTACTACTGTGCCCCGCAGCTTCTATTTCAGCGCTGATTTCAGCCAAAATTTCCTCTTCTCGAGTCGCTTGGGCTTGGCTGGGGGCATCCGCAGCTTGCATCGAAGAGCTTGAGGTCGGCGGGGGATCACTGACGATGATAAACGGTAAGTCCGTGGAGAAACCGCCTGGCTCACCGAGCAGCTCGCTCACCATCTGTTCCTCGAGAGATAAACCACTCCCCTGTGCCGCCTCGGTCAATATCGCAGCTACAGCAGTGTTCTCGGTGGCGATGATCTTAACCTTTCGGCTTGATTCTTGAGCCGTGACTGTCGGCGCAACCTCCGTCACTAGGCAAAAACAATAAGTTATTAGTAACTTCTTCAAAACAAACTCTTTATTTAGAAAACACTTGAGATAATTTCGAAATACCTTCCCCAGTTTGACTCGCAGACGGCTGAACGACCTCGGAAGTGTGCTCATGGATAGGAGATAAATGCGGCTGCTCCGGGTCGTAAGCAGGAACAGGTGGCAAGCTGACTGCAGACACAGGCACTGACAAAGGCGATGTGGTGACTTCAGTGACATCCGCATGGTGCTCAACACCCGATCCCTCTCCAACTTCCAGGGAACGACCACCCACCATCTCCTTCTCATGAGCAATGATAGCATCGTGAAGGACCTTCTTTTCATCCTCAGTTAATAGCCGGTTCTCAAGCTCGAATCGGTCAGCCGATTCGCCCGGGAGCGCTTCCCCCTCTTCCTCGACCAATCGTTCCCAAGCGCTGCGAAGGTGAACGGGATAATCTTGAAGCCAGGCTAAATTTCGGTGTTTTAACACATTGGCGTTATAAGTTATAAGCAGATCTTCGATATCGGCCTCTAGCCTGGCCTCTGCTTGTTGAACTTTCTCCTCCACCTCTATCTCGACTGCTTGAACTTTCGCCACCGCAGCATCCCTTTCGGTGCGAAGAATCACAGCTTGTTCACACGCCTCCTGAGCTGCGCTATTCGCATCATCCCTTTCCTTGGCGATTTCAGCAAATTTTGACTTAAGCTCGTTCAACTCCTTCAGGGCTGCGTCCCTCTCTGCAGTAACCAATGTGTTTCGATGACCCATGTCCTCAACCGTGGCGTAGTGTTCGCGTTTCATCCTATCCATGATTGCCTGGGCTTCATCGGCTTTTTTAGTGGCCTCTATTTCAGATTTACGGGATGATTCAGCCTCAGTATTCAGCACTTGTATGATGCGATCTTTTTGTGCTAACTCGGCTTGCAATTTTTCAATGGTGGCCGCTCGTTCGAAGGCCAGCGCCGACGCTTTTTCAGCTGCCTTATACCACACCTTATACTGTGCGTAGAAGTCGTGCACATAATCAAGCGCCCACCGCTCGGCCTCCGGTGGGATTCTTTTCAAGTTCGGGGGAAAGACATAGTTGTCGAAGCAGATATTCGGGAACTCTCTCTTCAGCTGCGCAAGCCTAATCGCTCCTTCTCCCGTGATTTCAGTAGGAGGTTCCTCCGCAACTGTCGGCGCCCACACCTCAGATCTAGAAGCTTGAGAAACCGACACGTGTCGAGAAGAATCACGAGGGACGCGAACGGGAGGTTGTACAGGATCTCTGGAAGGAAGAGGGTGCGCGATCGCGATCGACGCCTATGGCCCCTGTCCGAATCGAATCTCTCATGACTAGAATATCCGAAACGTCCCTGGTCATAATGCCCAGGGCGTCCCTGATCATAATCTCTATCCCCCTCTCGCTTGCGCGAATCATAATAAGAAGACTTGCGGGCATGTCGAAGACTCCCAAGCATTGAACCTCGTTTAGACATAGTATCTGCAAAGCAAAGTAAAATCGAATTAGTCACTCTTCGAATCAGGTAGTTTACAGTCAAAGGTTATGCAGTGTCGTGATGTGTGTATGAATATGCATTCCCCCCGACCAACCAGAAATGTCGACCTCGCTAGTAATAAGAGGCTCGCTCAATTCTAGATTACGATGGAACTCCTCTAACCCGGCATCATGTTGAAAAGACACATCTCCGGGATTGGAAGGTCGGCAAGCCCTTCGTAGAGACTTTCAGTATGCGGAGGAGACATCTCAGAAATTCTAACTCCGGAAGAGGGCCGGGCAATGACAACCGATTTTCGTCTCCCCCGCTTTGTTGACTTAACCATGGCAGCCTTGCCTTTTCTCTGCTCCGCGACATACAAAGCTACATCCGTAGGCTCGGTCAGCGGCTCATCATCAGTATGAGTTCTTTCAGAATCAGCCTCCTCGGCTATGGCAACTTCAGGCTTCTTGCGTTTGACTCGTTTCTTAGGAACAATCTTTAGTGCTACTTCAAATCTTATACTCTGCCTTCGTTCAATCAGCCCATAGGTCCGGAGATTCCTATCAGTCAAAAGCAACTCGATGTCCCTATCTTCGCTCGGGACTTCTCGAAGTACTCGCACCATCTCCTTAAACTCTTCGCCTTCGGGTCGCGGGATCGTTGCTGTAAAAAGAAAAAATTAATATAAGTTCCACTTCGGCAGCAATTGTCATAGTAACTATTTAAGAACTCGGTTATACTCACGTCTGAATAACCATCGTCGGGCAAATCCTGGAGGACATCTGACATAAAACCATTCTGTCCTATAATAACTCAACCTGGTCCAAGACCCGGTAACCACTTGACAATTTCTCACCACTTCCAGAAATGTGAAAGAAGGATAATCACCCCGAGTTTTGAAGTTGAACAAGTATCTGATTTCGATTGGAAGCGGCGGTCGATGGAGACATTCCATAAATGCAATGAACAAGCTATTGATCGACGCATATCCGTTCGGATGCAGCTGAGATGGGGAGATCCTCAAAAACGACAATACTTCTCTTATATACTCGTTGAACGGGGGAAGTGTCCCGGCCGCACACGCGTGGCGGTTAAACGCTGTATACCCTTCCGGCGGATTATGTGGTCTATCGTTCGGCCCCGGCAGTAACACATCATCCAATGACAAGACGTGCCTCAAACATATTTTCCCCAACATGTCTTCAGAGATATTCGATGGAACGGAATCCGATGGATTGGCAATGAACTACGCATCGGGAAGTTCGTCCGGAGCTGGACCAATGATCTCAGGATCTATATCAGGGATCTCTAGCCTCGGGGAGACGTTAACTTGAGTTTCCTGCTGCTGTGAACTTGACGGTTCCATAACTAGATAACTCATGAGAAACCATCGTTAGATGACAAAGAACCCGTGTGTTCCCCAGTGTAAAGTGTATGAATGTGTGTGGTACCGTGCCATGCATTACTTGAACAAATGTTGCAGAGTTAAAGTGAACATTCAAACGACAAAGCTACGAAGTTCAGCTATAATGACCGTCATCGCTGACCATCATCACTAAATCGTTTATATGATGGAAGTCGGTTCAAATAGAAGTTGTTATAGTTCCATCGACGAGCTTCAAAAGGCAATCAATTATGCAGTTCAATATTCAAGTCCAAATATGCAGGAATGAAGCTCGTCGGAGTTATGCTTGAAAAATTTCATATTTTGGAATCCATCATATAGGGTTCGAAACCATCACAGAGGCTTCGTTCGAACCCAACCGAACACCTCTTCCTTCGAACCCATCCAAACTTCGTTCGAACCCATGCGTTCGAAACCATCATGACAGTGCTTCGAACCCATGCGTTCGAACCCATCCTGACATCGTTTCGAAACCATGCAGTCAGGCGCGCTTCGAAACGATGGCCAAATGACAAATTCAAACCGATACAGAAACCCTTAACTTGACATCGGTCGCGATCGAAACGATCCACTTCGAATCGATACGAGGTTGTGGACTTCGAAACGATAGCCTATGGGTTCGAATCCATCGATTCGAAAGGATCCCTCGAATCCCCCAATCGGTGCGAACTACGCATCCCAACAAGGACATTCCAAGGATCGATTCAAAATCCAATGGAAACACACCACCGTCATCGCTTCGAACTCGAGCCCACACATCGATTCGAATCCCTCCCAAACCAGACCTGGTTTTGCCAATCTCGAAGCTATGCAATCGATGAAGAGAAATGGGTTCGAGATAACTTCGTCGCTTGAATCCGAGGCTAATTACCTAGTTTAAGCAATGGATTCGAGAGATTTAAGTCTTAAATCTTAATGGATTCGAAAACGCGACGCAGTGTTTTCTCCTTAGAAGCTTCGAAGCGATGAAGAGTGCAGTGAAAAAAGTAAAAAGTGAAAAAGTGGCAGGTCCACTGCTATTTATATGGAGGGTTGGTGATGACCGGGACGATTCGAGTTCCGGTGAAGTTGACCGATTGCAACAGGTCAGAGTGCAGAGTCGTTTCGAAACCAATCTTCGAACCCATACGCTTGAGGCTCCATCGTGTGAAGCACACGGACCACTGCCGTGAACAATAATTTCGTACCCATCCAAATCATCGATTCGAAGATCATTTTCGAAACCACAGAAACGAACTACTAATTCAAAACCATCCTTTCACATCGGTTCGAATGACGATTTCAAACCCATCACCACACAAGTATACTCCATACTTTCAGACCGTTTCGAATGTCAATTTCGAATCCATCAATGCTCCAATGCAACGATTCGAAATCTCATATTCACACAACCCATCATTGCACGGGCATACCGCCTCTATACAAACATGAATTTCGAACCCATCAACGCTCAAGTGCATCGGTTCGAAACATTACACTTGCGCAATACAAATTCTATTTCTTCAACCTTCAATATCGGTTCAGGAGAGGATCGATACGGAGGAAATTTCCACAACAACCACCAAGCGTTGTCTCAATTCAAATTTCAAAATCGGTTCAGGAGAGAATCGATATGAAATTCTGCAGCAAACCAAACTGACAACGACTCGTGGACGCACGACGTTAACAAGGTCCAAATTAACATATGTGCAAACATGTCGGACTAACATTCGATTTTGAATATTCACAGGGATCAAACGCTATTCCCATTACAAACGCGACAGCCAACGGCTAAGCACTATTATACAGCAATCAATCATATCAACGCAAGGTTACGGCAATACAGCATACGAGTTTCAACAAAAAAGAGAGCAATGATTGTTCAGATAGAAATGGCAGCTATTCAAAGCACGTCATGTTCCCACGAGACGTACTTTGGGGGGCAAAATGTTATCCCGCTTTTTGGCAAAGCCGCGATACCAAAAGAGCGATTGAAAAGGAATGACAGTTCGCCTCAGAGGTTGATCGTATTTTCTTTCGCCATGGATATCACTGAATTTTATCCGAGTCCAGAATGAGCTACAATTGATGGGACACTGCAAGAAAGGCCACAGGAGTTAGCATTTCAAATTTCAAGTCGATCCGAGTTCGTATGCTCAAGTTATGATCGAGGCAACTTGGAGGGAACACACTGATTTCGAACCCATAATGATGGTTGTCTTCGAATCCATCGTCACGCCCCAGTTTGAAACCATCACTTCGAACCCATCAAGTCTGAAACCATCACCTTCGAAACCCTCGGGATGCCTCGACCTCGAACCCATCAGAAAGTAGCTGATTCAAATCCCTACTCGGCTGCCTCATTTCGAAACCATCAGACATGCATACTTCGAACCCATCCATAGGCTTCGTTCGAACCCATCCCTGAAGTCGTGTTCGAACCCATCATAGAGCCATGCTTCGAACCCATCACAAAGGCCTTTTTCGAACCCATCCTGTGTTGCCTTGTTCGAACCCACTGGGTCAACCCACGTGTCTTCCATCGGTTCGAAATCATCGAGATACACGGAGTCGAAGCGGTCAACACGGAGTGAAGTCCGGATCGATTCGAAGTTTGCGCTCCACGTCACCACGAAGTCGCGTGCCATGATGGGTTCGAAACCATCGTTTCGAATGCAGGGGTTCGAACCAGACAGCCGTGCCGTGAACCCTATTTCGAACCCATCATATCTCCTAATCTACTGATCCAAATGCCACGAAATTTTCACAGATGTTTGCATACATGTTGAAGAATGTCCACGCCAAATTTCACCTCGATTGGATGAATTCTTGATCGGTTCGAATGGAGTTCGAACCGATGCCAAAGTGGGCCCAAACTTCCCGAGACCGTACGTGTGGGCCCCCTCACGTGCCAGAAGTGGTCTCCCGAGTTTTCAGCGAAATATCAGCAGCCTACGCCTATAAATAGAGCCCTAGGGCCAACAGAAAATGGATCTTCTGACTCTGAGACGCCGAGACTCTGCCGGATCAAGATCTCCATCATCCTACATCATAATTCTATTGTTGATTTCGAATTTCCAGTTGTAACTTGCTGTGGATCACTGTAACAACTTGTAATCATTGAAAGAGAATCAATAAAACATCAAAAAACTTCACAGTGGACGTAGGCAACACGCCGAACCACTATAAATCGCTTGTCTACGCATTTACTTTACTGTTGATTGGAGTTTTTGTTAGATAATATCTGTTTTGAACTTGCATTCTTGACTATTATCTCTTCAACGACTCCCGAAGAGTGTTGTGCCCAATTTTGACACAAACAGTTAGAACAAGAAGTATAGAAACAAAAACAAGCAAGTATCTAAAGCAAGCGTATAAAAGCCTAAGATTTCGCTCAAGATTCAAGTTTTCGAGTCTCATTCGGCATAAGCCACATCCGGTATTGAAGGAGTGTTGTTCATTCGGGGGTCACTTTTTACAAGTCTCATTCGGTCTATGTTTCATTCGGTAGTTCCATTCGGCATATGAGTCCATTCGGCTATGCAAGCACTCATCTTCATTCGGCAGTATAAAACTTTCGCATTTATTCTGCATCAGACACATTCGGTAAAAAAAAAAAAAAAGTTCATTCGGCAAAGGGATATATACCTGGATCGGCACGAGATTGGTTCGGCTAGTGATTGATTCGGTATAAGGGTTGATTCGGCTCTCGGTGGTTCGGTAAGGAATAACTAAAGGGGGGCCCCTATATATAGACGAGCGCAGAAGCACCGGACCAACCGGTTCGGCATGCCGGACCAAACCAAAATCGAATGAAGCTACCAAACCAGCAAAGACCAGAAGCAGGGGGCATGCAAAGCGCCTCACTCAGATAAGTACCGGACTCTAGGATCTACTTATAAAATAGAGATTATGATAACGATGAATAAGTAGCAAGCCTCCCACTAACATGGGTTAATCGTTTACACATGTACGCGACCACGAACGGTCCACAGACATGCTCTGAATGGCTATTGACCCTACCGTCGTGAGAATTTACACTTTGACATCCTTTTGAAACTCATCGGTTGAATGGATATTTGGTCCTGATAATTCTGAAATGGCTAAGCTACTTACACATGTACGGGGTTGCAAACGATCCTTAGGCATGCTCTGAGCTGGCGATAAACCATCTTCGCAAACGATCCAGGGACCCACTCGAACGTAAACCTGGCATCAATAATGCTAAGCCTCCTCAGGGCACACCAACTCGCCTCGAACGGCACCCGACCTCGAATGGTCGTCATTTGAAATCACATTAAAACCGTAAATTCCTTTGTAGGACATCAACAGGAGACGAACATCCAGCTCATGGCCTTACAAAACAAGCTTTCTTATCGCGGGGAAACAAAGCGCGACACATGCAAGCACGTGCCCCACTTTGGGGGGCAAATGTTGGGCGAATTCTCACCCAGAAGATCTCGAGACCGAGAAGCGTCAGGTTCGCAACCTCCATTCAACACTCGGAACCCCTGAGTTCATTCGGCAAAGCCCAACCTAGAGTCCATTCGGCAATTCAAGATATACTCCGTTCGGTCCATGCATAATTTCCTCCAGGACCATTCGGCACAAGGGCATCCTCCGTCCGGTCGAGCCACATCCGGTCAGACCTCATCTGGTCCTCCCACCAAAATAAACACCGAACCAACATACCATCGGTCCAAGCTCCAACCCCACCCAATACCGAATCAAACATCTCCTACCACCGGACCAACATGCTACCGGTCCATCTCACCTCCGAACCAAAGCCACTATTGCCTACACAAAGCTTCACCACTGCCGGACCATCATCACCGAACCAGGTGACCACCGGATCATATCTCCAAGACCTCAACCAAGACCGGACCAAGCTCGCCGAACCAGAACGCTGCCAGGCCAGATAGCTTCAGCCCAGGCCCACCAGCAGCTATATACATCCAAGACCCCTGCCCCCAACCTCACTCTATAAATAGAGGGGCAGGGGTACAACAATGGCAGACAAGTTTGAGAGCTCAAGCACGGAAGGAACTTTCAAACTACTTTCATATACTTGTACACAAAACATTGTACTTGTAATCTGAAAAAAAGAAGATAATAACATATAAAGTGGACGTAGGCACGTTCTACCCGAACCACTATAAATCTGTGTGTCTTTTACATTTCAGCCCCTGCTTTTTTCATATTTACATAACTCATCTAAATCATTAAGAATCACATAAAACCAATTAAATCTCACAACTTGGAGGTGTTTGCCCACTTTTCGCGCAAACAAGTACCATGGTGCACCACACTCCAACGATGGTAAATCGAAGACCAGCCACCGTAATCCCGTTTTACCGTAAAAATTCACGTGTGGAAAAGACGTAGGGTAAAAAACCTAAGAAACCCGATTGAGGTTTGGGTTGTCCTTTTTGGGCAATAATCTATCCGTTGACGGCTGAAAGCTATCAAAGCCGTAGAACTCATCGAGGCCTTCGTTTTGACAGGTTATGGCTCCCGTAACTCTAAACGAGCCAGAAGTTATGGCCGTCCGAATAATCGATATCTACAGGGTGCAACATCCACGGTGCAAGGCTAAATCACACGACTTGGAGGTGTTTGCCCATTTTTTGCCCAAACAATCCCGTTTTACCGTAAAAATCCACGTGTCGAAAAAACGAAGGGTAAAAAACTTACGAGACCCGATTGAGATTCGAGTTGTCCTTTTTGGGCATTAATCTATCCGTTGACGGCTAAAAGCGGTCAAAGCCTTAGAACTCATCGAGGCCTTCGTTTTGACTGGTTATGGCTCCCGTAACTCTAAACGAGCCAGAAGTTTTGGCCGTTTGAATAATCGATATCTACAGGGTGCAACATCCACGGTGCAAGGTGCAACATCCGTCCGAAATGGCGAAACAGTGCCGTACGACTTTTAGAAATGCGTGCATGGATTTGAAACGGAACAGTACCATGGTGCACCACTCTCCAGCGATGGGAAGTCGAAGACGGGCCACGGTAATCCCGTTTTACCGTAAAAATCCACGTGTCGAAAAAACGAAGGGTAAAAAACTTACGAGACCCGATTGAGATTCGGGTTGTCCTTTTTGGGCATTAATCTATCCGTTGACGGCTGAAAGCTGTCGAAGCCGTTGAACTCATCGAGGCCATCGTTTTGACAGGTTATGGCTCCCGTAACTCTAAACAAGCCAGAAGTTGTGGCCGTCCGAATAATCGATATCTACAGGGTGCAACATCCAGGGTGCAAGGTGCAACATCCATCCGAAATGGCGAAACAGTTCCGTATGACTTTTAGAAATGCGTGCATGGTTTTGAAACGGAACAGTACCATGGTGCACCACTCTCCAGCGATGGTAAATCGAAGACTATCCACCGTAATCCCGTTTTACCTTAAAATTCCACGTGTCGAAAAAACGAAAGGTAAAAAACTTACGAGACCCGATTGAGATTCGGGTTGTCCTTTTTGGGTATTAATCTATCCGTTGACGGCTGAAAGCTGTCAAAGCCATAGAACTCATCGAGGCCTTCATTTTGACAGATCATGGATCCCGTAACTCTAAACGAGCCTGAAGTTATGGCCGTCCAAATAATCGATATCTACAGGGTGCAACATCCACGGTGCAAGGTGCCACATCCGTCAGAAGTAGCGAAACAGTGCCGTATGACTTTTAGAAATGCATGCATGGATTTGAAACGGAACAGTACCATGGTGCACCACTCTCCAGCGATGGGAAGTCGAAGATGGGCCACGGTAATCCCGTTTTACCGTAAAAATCCACGTGCCGAAAAAACGAAGGGTAAAAAACTTACGAGACCCGATTGAGATTCGGGTTGTCAATTTTGGGCATTAATCTATCCATTGATGACTGAAAGCTGTCAAAGTCGTAGAACTCATCGAGGCCTTCATTTTGACAGGTTATGGCTCCCGTAACTCTAAACATCCACGGTGCAAGGTGCAACATCCGTCCGAAATGGCGAAACAGTGTCGTACGACTTTTAGAAATGCGTGCATGGATTCGAAACGGAATAGTACCATGGTGCACCACTCTCCAGCGATGGTAAATCGAAGGCCAGCCACGGTAATCCCGTTTTACCGTAAAAATCCACGTGTCGAAAAAATGAAGGGTAAAAAATTTACGAGACCCGATTGAGATTCGGGTTGTCCTTTTTGGGCATTAATCTATCCGTTGACGGCTGAAAGCGGTCAAAGCCGTAGAACTCATGGAGGCCTTCGTTTTGACAGGTTATGGCTCCCGTAACTCTAAACGAGCCAGAAGTTATGGCCGTCCGAATAATCGATATCTACAGGGTGCAACATCCACGGTGCAAGGTGCAACATCCGTACGAAATGGCGAAACAGTGCCGTACGACTTTTAGAAATGCGTGCATGGATTTGAAACGGAACAGTACCATGGTGCACCACGCTACAGCGATGGTAAGTCGAAGACGGGCCACGGTAATCCCGTTTTACCGTAAAAATCCACATGTCGAAAAAACGAAGGGTAAAAAACTTACGAGACCCGATTGAGATTCAGGTTGTCCTTTTTGGACATTAATCTATCCGTTGACGGCTGAAAGCGGTCAAACCGTAGAACTCATCGAGGCCTTCGTTTTGACTGGTTATGGCTCCCGTAAATCTAAACGAGCCAGAAGTTATGGCTGTTTGAATAATCGATATCTACAGGGTGCAACATCCACGGTGCAAGGTGCAACATCCGTCCGAAATGGCGAAACAGTGCTGTACGACTTTTAGAAATGCGTGCATGGATTTAAAACAGAACAGTAGCATGGTGCACCGCTCTCCAGCGATGGAAAGTCGAAGACGGGCCATGGTAATCCCTTTTTACCGTAAAAATCCACGTGCCAAAAAAACGAAGGGTAAAAAACTTACGAGACCCGATTGAGATTCGGGTTGTCCTTTTTGGGCATTAATCTATCCGTTGACGGCTGAAAGCTGTCAAAGCCGTAGAACTCATCGAGGCCTTCGTTTTGACAGGTTATGGCTCCCGTAAATCTAAACGAGCAAGAAGTTATGGCCGTCCGTATAATCGATATCTACAGGGTGCAACATCCACGGTGCAAGGTGCAACATCCGTCCAAAATGGCGAAACAGTGCCGTACGATTTTTAGAAATGCATGCATGGATTTGAAACGGAACAGTACCATGGTGCACCACTCTCCAGCGATGGTAAATCGAAGGCCAGCCACGGTAATCCCTGTTTACCGTAAAAATCCACGTGTCGAAAAAACGAAGGGTAAAAAATTTACGAGACCCGATTGAGATTCGGGTTGTCCTTTTTGGGCATTAATCTCTACGTTGACGGCTGAAAGCGGTCAAAGCCGTATAACTCATGGAGGCCTTCGTTTTGACAGTTTATGGCTCCCGTAACTCTAAACGAGCCAGAAGTTATGGCCGTCCGAATAATCGATATCTACAGGGTGCAACATCCACGGTGCAAGGTGCAACATCCGTCCGAAATGGCGAAACAGTGCCGTACGACTTTTAGAAATGCGTGCATGGATTTGAAACGGAACAGTACCATGGTGCACCACTCTACAGCGATGGTAAGTCGAAGATGGGCCACGGTAATCCCGTTTTACCGTTAAAATCCACATGTGGAAAAAACGAAGGGTAAAAAACTTACGAGACCCGATTGAGATTCGGGTTGTCCTTTTTGGACATTAATCTATCCGTTGACGGCTGAAAGCGGTCAAAGCCGTAGAACTCATCAAGGCCTTCGTTTTGACTGGTTATGGCTCCCGTAACTCTAAACGAGCCAGAAGTTATGGCTGTTTGAATAATCGATATCCACAGGGTGCAACATCCACGGTGCAAGGTGCAACATCCGTCCGAAATGGCGAAACAGTGTCGTACGACTTTTAGAAATGCGTGCATGGATTTGAAACGGAACAGTACCATGGTGCACCACTCTCCAGCGATGGTAAGTCGAAGACGGGCCATGGTAATCCCGTTTTACCATAAAAATCCACGTGTCGAAAAAACGAAGGGTAAAAAACTTACGAGACCCGATTGAGATTCGGGTTGTCCTTTTTGGGCATTAATCTATCCGTTGACGGCTGAAAGCTGTCAAAGCCGTTGAACTCATCGAGGCCTTCGTTTTGACAGGTTATGGCTCCCGTAACTCTAAACGAGCCAGAAGTTGTGACCGTCCGAATAATCGATATCTACAGGGTGCAACATCGAGGGTGCAAGGTGCAACATCCGTCCGAAATGGCGAAACAGTTCCGTATGACTTTTAGAAATGTGTGCATGGATTTGAAACGGAACAGTACCACGGTGCACCACTCTCCAGCGATGGTATATCGAAGACCAGCCACCGTAATCCGGTTTTACCGTAAAATTCCACGTGTCGAAAAAACGAAAGGTAAAAAACTTACGAGACCCGATTGAGACTCGGGTTGTCCTTTTTGGGCATTAATCTATCCGTTGACGGCTGAAAGCTGTCAAAGCCATAGAACTCATCGAGGCCTTCATTTTTACAGATTATGGATCCCGTAACTCTAAACGAGCCAGAGGTTATGGCCGTCCGAATAATCGATATCTACAGGGTGCATCATCCACGGTGCAAGGTGCAACATCCGTCCGAAATGGCGAAACAGTGTCGTACGACTTTTAGAAATGCGTGCATGGATTTGAAACGGAATAGTACCATGGTGCACCACTCTCCAGTGATGGGAAGTCGAAGACAAGCCACGGTAATCCCGTTTTACCGTAAAAATACACGTGTCGAAAAAACAAAGGGTAAAAAACTTACGAGACCCGATTGAGATTCGGGTTGTCCTTTTTGGGCATTAATCTATCCGTTGATGATTGAAAGCTGTCAAAGCCGTAGAACTCATCGAGGCCTTCGTTTTGCCAGGTTATGGCTCCCGTAACTCTAAACGAGCCAGAAGTTATGGCCGTCAGAATAATCGATATCTACAGGGTGCAACATCCACGGTGCAAGGTGCAACATCCGTCCGAAATGGCGAAACCGTGCCGTACGACTTTTAGAAATGCGTGCATGGATTTGAAACGGAACAGTACCATGGTGCACCACTCTCCAGCGATGGTAAATCGAAGGCCAGCCACGGTAATCCTATTTTACCGTAAAAATCCACGTGTCGAAAAAACGAAGGGTAAAAAACTTACGAGACCCGATTGAGATTCGGGTTGTCCTTTTTGGGCATTAATCTATCCGTTGACGGCTGAAAGAAGTCGAAGCTGTAGAACCCATTGTGGCCTTAGTTTGGACAGGTTATGGTTTCCGTAACTCTAAACGAGCCAGAAGTTATGGTCGTCCTAATAATCGATATCAACAGGGTGCAACATCCACGGTGCAAGGTGCAACATCCATCCGAAATGGCGAAACAGTGCCGTACGACTTTTACAAATGCGTGCATGGATTTGAAATGGAACAGTACCATGGTGCACCACTCTCCAGCGATGGTAAATCGAAGGCCAGCCAAGGTAATCCTGTTTTACCGTAAAAATCCACGTGTCGAAAAAATGAAGGGTAAAAAACTTACGGGACCCGATTGAGATTCGGGCTGTCCTTTTTGGGCATTAATTTATCCATTGACGGCTGAAAGCAGTCAAAGCCGTAGAACTCATCGAGGCCTTCGTTTTGACAGGTTATGGCTCCCGTAAATCTAAACGAGCCAGAAGTTATGGCCGTCCGAATTATCGATATTTACAGGGTGCAACATCCACGGTGCAAGGTGCAACATCCGTCCGAAATGGCGAAAATGTGCCGTACGGCTTTTAGAAATGCGTGCATGGATTTGAAACAGAACAGTACCATGGTGTACCACTCTCCAGCGAGGGTAAATCGAAGGCCAGCCACGGTAATCCCGTTTTACCGTAAAAATCCACGTGTCGAAAAAACGAAGGGTAAAAAACTTACGAGACCCGATCGAGATTCGGGTTGTACTTTTTGGGCATTAATCTATCCGTTGACGGCTGAAAGCGGTCAAAGCCGTAGAACTCATGGAGGCCTTCGTTTTGACAGGTTATGGATCCCGTAACTCTAAACGAGCCAGAAGTTATGGCCGTCCGAATAATCGATATCTACAGGGTGCAACATCCACGGTGCAAGGCGCAACATCCGCCGAAATGGCGAAACAGTGTCGTACGACTTTTAGAAATACGTGCATGGATTTGAAACGGAACAGTACCATGGTGCACCACTCTCCAGCGATGGTAAATCGAAGGCCAGCCACGGTAATCCCGTTTTACCGTAAAAATGCACGTGTCGAAAAAACGAAGGGTATAATACTTACGAGACCCGATTGAGATTCGGGTTGTCTTTTTTAGGAATTAATCTATCCGTTAACGGCTGAAAGCGGTCAAAGCCGTAGAACTCATTGAGACCTTCGTTTTGACTGGTTATTGCTCCCGTAACTCTAAACGAGCCAGAAGTTATGGCCGTTTGAATAATCGATATCTACAGGGTTCAACATCCACGGTGCAAGGTGCAACATCCGTCCGAAATGGCGAAACAGTGTCGTACGACTTTTAGAAATGCGTGCAAGGATTTGAAACGGAATGTTGCACCACTATCGAGCGATGGGAAGTCGAAGATGGGCCACGGTAATCCCGTTTTACCGTAAAAATCCACGTGTTGAAAAAACGAAGGGTAAAAAACTTACGAGACCCGATTGAGATTCGGGTTGTCCTTTTTGGGCATTAATCTATCCGTTGACGGCTGAAAGCTGTCAAAGCCGTTGAACTCATCGAGGCCTTCGTTTTGACAGGTTATGGCTCCCATAACTCTAAACGAGCCAGAAGTTATGGCCGTCCGAATAATCGATATCTACAGGGTGCAACATCCACGGTGCAAGGTGCAACATCCGTCCGAAAAGGCGAAATAGTTCCGTATGACTTTTAGAAATGCGTGCATGGATTTGAAACGGAACAGTACCATGGTGCACCACTCTCCAGCGATGGTAAATCTAAGACCAGCCACCGTAATCCCGTTTTACCGTAAAATTCCACGTGTCGAAAAAACGATGGGTAAAAAACTTACGAGACCCGATTGAGATTCGTGTTGTCCTTTTTGGGCATTAATATATCCGTTGACGGCTGAAAGCTGTCAAAGCCATAGAACTCATCGAGGCCTTCGTTTTGACAGATTATGAATCCCGTAACTCTAAACGAGCCAGAAGTTATGGCCGTTCGAATAATCGATATCTACAGGGTGCAACATCCACGGTGCAAGGTGCAACATCCATCCGAAATGGCGAAACAGTGCCGTACGACTTTTAGAAATGCGTGCATGGATTTGAAATGGAACAGTACCATGGTGCACCACTCTCCAGCGATGGGAAGTTGAAGACGGGCCAAGGTAATCCTGTTTTACCGTAAAAATCCACGTGTCGAAAAAACGAAGCGTAAAAAACTTACGAGACCCGATTGAGATTCGGGTTGTCCTTTTTGGGCATTATTCTATCCGTTGACGGCTGAAAGCCGTCAAAGCCGTAGAACTCATCGAGGCCATCGTTTTGACAGGTTATGGCTCCCGTAACTCTAAACGAGTCAGAAGTTATGGCCATTTGAGTAATCGATATCTACAGGGTGCAACATCCACGGTACAAGGTGCAACATCCGTCCGAAATGGTGAAACGGTGTCGTACGAATTTTAGAAATGCGTGCATGGATTTGAAATGGAACAGTACCATTGTGTACCACTCTCCAGCGATGGGAAGTCGAAGACGGACCACGGTAATCCCGTTTTACCGTAAAAATCCATGTGTCAAAAAAACGAAGGGTAAAAAACTTACGAGACCCGATTGAGATTCGGGTTGTCCTTTTTGGGCATTAATCTATCCGTTGAGGGCTGAAAGTTGTCAAAGCCGTAGAACTCATCGAGGCCTTCGTTTTTACAGGTTATGGCTATCGTAACTCTAAACGAGCCAGAAGTTATGGCCGTCCGAATAATCGATATCTACAGGGTGCAACATCCACGGTGCAAGGTGCAACATCCGTCCGAAATGGCAAAACAGTGCCGTACGAATTTTAGAAATACGTGCATGGATTTGAAACGGAACAGTACAATGGTGCACCACTCTCCAGCGATGATAAATCGAAGACCAACCACCGTAATCATGCTTTACCGTAAAAATCCACGTGTCGAAAAAACGAAGGGTAAAAAACTTACGAGACACGATTGAGATTCGGGTTGTCCTTTTGGGGCATTAGTCTATCCGTTGACGGCTGAAAGATGTCAAAGCCGTAGAACTCATCGAGGCCTTCGTTTTGACAGGTTATGGCTCCCGTAAATCTAAACGAGCCAGAAGTTATGGCCGTCCGAATAATCGATATCTACAGGGTGCAACATCCACGGTGCAAGGTGCAACATCCGTCCGAAATGGTGAAACAGTGTCGTACGACTTTTAGAAATGCATGCATGGATTTGAAACGGAACAGTGCCATGGTGCACCACTCTCTAGCGATGGTAAATCAAAGGCCAGGCACGGTAATCCCGTTTTACCGTAAAAATCAACGTGTCGAAAAAACGAAGGGTAAAAAACTTACGAGACCCGGTTGAGATTCGAGTTGTCCTTTTTGGGCATTAATCTATCCGTTGATGGCTGAAAGCGGTCAAAGCCGTAGAACACATCGAGGCCTTCGTTTTGACAGGTTATGGCTCCCGTAACTCTAAACGAGCCAGAAGTTATGGCCGTTTGAATAATCGATATTTACAGGGTGCAACATCCACGGTGCAAGGTGCAACATCCGACCGAAATGGCGAAACAGTGCCGTACGACTTTTGCAAATGCATGCATGGATTTGAAACGGAACAGTACCATGGTGCACAACTCTCCAGCGTTGGGAAGTCGAAGACGGGCCACGGTAATCCCGTTTTACCGTAAAAATCCACGTGTCGAAAAAACGAAGGGTAAAAAACTTACGAGACCCGATTGAGATTCGGGTTGTCCTTTTTGGGCATTAATCTATCCGCTGACGGCTGAAAGCTGTCAAACCCGTAGAACTCATCGAGGCCTTCGTTTTGACAGGTTATGGTTTTGTAACTCTAAACGAGCCAGAAGTTATGGCCGTCCGAATAATCGATATCTACAGGGTGCAACTTCCACGGTGCAAGGTGCAACATCCGTCCGAAATGGCGAAACAGTGCCGTACGACTTTTAGAAATGCGTGCATGGATTTGAAACGGAACAGTACCATGGTGCACCACTCTCCAACGAATGTAAATCAAAGACCAGCCACCGTAATCCCGTTTTACCATAAAAATCCACGTGTCGAAAAAACGAAGGGTAAAAAACTTACGAGACCCGATTGAGATTCGGGTTGTCCTTTTTGGGCATTAATCTATCCATTGACGGCTGAAAGCTATCAAAGCCGTTGAACTCATCGAAGCCTTCGTTTTGACAGGTTATGGCTCCCGTAACTCTAAACGAGCCAGAAGTTATGGCCGTCCGAATAATCGATATCTGCAGGGTGCAACATCCACGGTGCAAGGTGCAACATCCGTCCGAAATGGCGAAACAGTGCCGTACGACTTTTAGAAATGCGTGCATGGATTTGAAACGGAACTGTACCATGGTGCACCACTCTCCAGCGATGGTAAATCGACGACCAGCCACCGAAATCCCGTTTTACCGTAAAATTCCACGTGCCGAAAAAACGAAGGGTAAAAAACTTACGAGACCCGAATTGATTCGGGTTGCCCTTTTTGGGCATTAATCTATCCGTTGACGGCTGAAAACTTTCAAAGCTGTAGAACTCATCGAGGCCTTCATTTTGACAGGTTGTGGCTCCCGTTACTCTAAACGAGCCAGAAGTTATGGCCGTCCGAATAATCGATATCTACAGGGTGCAACATCCACGGTGCAATGTGCAACATCCGTTCGAAATGGCGAAACAGTGCCGTACGACTTTTAGAAATGCGTGCATGGATTCAAAACGGAATAGTGCCATGGTGCACCACTCTCCAGCGATGGTAAATCGAAGACCAGCCACCGCAATCCCGTTTTACCATAAAAATCCACGTGTTGAAAAAACGAAGGGTAAAAAACTTACGAGACCCGATTGAGATTCGGGTTGCCCTTTTTGGGCACTAATCTATCCGTTGACGGCTGAAAGCTGTCAAAGCCGTAGAACTCATCGAGACCTTCGTTTTGACAGGTTATGGCTTTTGTAACTCTAAACGAGCCAGAAGTTATGGCCGTCCGAATAATCGATATCTACAGGGTGCAACATCCACGGTGCAAGGTGCAACATCCGTCCGAAATGGCGAAACAGTGCCGTACGACTTTTAGAAATGCGTTCATGGATTTGAAACGAAACAATACCATGGTGCACCACTCTCCAGCGATGGTAAATCGAAGACCAACCACCGTAATCCTGTTTTACCGTAAAAATCCACGTGTCGAAAAAACGAAGGGTAAAAAACTTACAAGACCCGATTGTGATTCGGGTTGTCCTTTTTGGGCATTAATCTATCCGTTGACGGTTGAAAGCCGTCAACGCTATAGAACTCATCGAGGCCTTCGTTTTGACAGGTTATGGCTCCCGTAACTCTAAATGAGCCAGAAGTTATGGCTGTCCGAATAATCGATATCTACAGGGTGCAACATCCACGGTGCAAGGTGCAACATCTGCCCGAAATGGCGAAACGGTGCTGTACGACTTTTAGAAATGCGTGCATGGATTTGAAACGGAATAGTACCATGGTGCACCACTCTCCAGCGATGGCAAGTCGAAGACGAGACACGGTAATCCCGTTTTATCGTAAAAATCCACGTGTCGAAAAAACGAAGGGTAAAAAACTTACGAGACCCTGAGATTCGGGTTGTCCTTTTTGGGCATTAATCTATCCATTGACGGCTAAAAGCCGTCAAAGCCATAGAACTCATCGAGGCCTTCGTTTTGACAGGTTATGGCTCCCGTAACTCTAAACGAGCCAGAAGTTATGGCCGTTTGAATAATCGATATCTACAGGGTGCAACATCCACGGTGCAAGGTACAACATCCGTCCGAAATGGCGAAACAGTGTCGTACGACTTTTAGAAATGCGTGCATGGATTTGAAACGGAATAGTACCATAGTGCACCACTCTACAGCGATGGAAAGTCGAAGATGGGCCACAGTAATCCTGTTTTACCGTAAAAATCCACGTGTCGAAAAAACGAAGGGTAAAAAACTTACGAGACCCGATTGAGATTCGGGTTGTCCTTTATGGGAATCACTCTATCCATTGACGGCTGAAAGCTTTCAAAGCCGTAGTACTCATCGAGGCCTTCGTTTTGACAGGTTATGGCTCCCATAACTCTAAACGAGCCAGAAGTTATGGCCGTTTGAATAATCTATATCTACAGGGTGCAACATCCACGGTGCAAGGTACAACATCCGTCCGAAATGGCGAAACAGTGTCGTACGACTTTTAGAAATGCGTGCATGGATTTGAAAAGGAACAGTACCACGGTGCACCACTCTCCAGCGATGGAAAATCGAAGGATGGCCACGGTAATCCTGTTTTACCGTAAAAATCCACGTGTCGAAAAAACGAAGGGTAAAAAACTTACGATACCCGATTGAGATTCGGGTTGACCTTTTTGGGCATTAATCTATCCGTTGACGGCTGAAACCGTCAAAGCCGTAGAACTCATCGAGGCCTTCGTTTTGACAGGTTATGGCTCCCGTAACTCTAAACGAGCCAGAAGTTATGGCCGTTTGAATAATCGATATCTACAGGGTGCAACATCCACGGTGCAAGGTGCAACATCCGTCCGAAATGGCGAAACAGTGCCGTACGACTTTTAGAAATGCGTGCATGGATTTGAAACGAAACAGTACCATGGTGCACCACTCTCCAGCGATGGTAAATCGAAGACCAGCCACCGTAATCCCGTTTTACCGTAAAATTCAACGTGTCGAAAAAACGAAGGGTAAAAAACATACGAGACCCGATAGAGATTCGGGTTGTCCTTTTTGGGCAATAATCTATCCATTGACGAATGAAAGCTTTCGAAGCCGTAGAACTCATCGAGGCCTTCGTTTTGGCAGGTTATGGACCCCGTAACTCTAAAAGATCAAGAAATTATGGCCGTCCGAATAATCGATATCTACAGGGTGCAACATCCACGGTGCAAGGTGCAACATCCGTCCGAAATGGAGAAACAGTGTCGTACGTCTTTTAGAAATGCGTGCATGGATTTGAAATGGAACAGTACCATGGTGCACCACTCTCCAGCGATGGTAAAGCGAAGACCAGCCACCGTGATCCTGTTTTACCGTAAAAATCCACGTGTCGAAAAAACGAAGGGTAAAAAACTTACGAGACCCGATTGAGATTCGGGTTGTCCTTTTTGGGCATTAATCTATCTGTTGATGGATGAAAGCTGTCAAAGCCGTAGAACTCATCGATTCCTTCGTTTTGACAGGTTTTGGCTTACGTAACTCTAAACGAGCCAGAAGTTATGGCCGTCCGAATAGTCGATATCTACAGGGTGCAACATCCACGGTGCAAGGTGCAACATCCGTCCGAAATGGCGAAACAGTGCCGTACGACTTTTAGAAATGCGTGCATGGATTTGAAACGGAACAGTACCATGGTGCACCACTCTCCAGCGATGGTAAATCGAAGGCCAACCACGGTAATCCCGTTTTACCGTAAAAATCCACGTGTCGAAAAAACGAAGGGTAAAAAACTTACGAGACCCGATTGAGATTCGGGTTGTCCTTTTTGGGCAATAATCTATCCGTTGACGGCTGAAAGCTATCAAAGCCGTTGAAATCATTGAGGCCTTCGTTTTGACAGGTTATGGCTCCCGTAACTCTAAACGAGCCAGAAGTTATGGCCGTCCCAATAATCGATATCTACAGGGTGCAACATCCACGGTGCAAGGTGCAACATCCGTCCGGAATGGCGAAACAGTGCCGTATGACTTTTAGAAATGCGTGCATGGATTTGAAACGGAACAGTACCATGGTGCACCACTCTCCAGCGATGGTAAATCGAAGACCAGCCACCGTAATCCCGTTTTACCGTAAAATTCCACCCGTCGAAAAAACGAAGGGTAAAAAACTTACGAGACCCGATTGAGATTCGGGTTGTCCTTTTTGGGCATTAATCTATCCGTTGACGGCTGAAAGCTTTCAAAGCCGTAGAACTCATCGAGGCCTTCGTTTTTACAGGTTATGGCTCCCGTAACTCTAAACGAGCAAGAAGTTATGACCGTCCGAATAATCGATATCTACAGGGTGCAACATCTACGGTGCAAGGTGCAACATCCGTCCGAAATGGCGAAACAGTGCCGTAAGACTTTTGGAAATGCATGCATGGATTTGAAACAGAACAGTGCCATGGTGCACCACTCTCCAGCGATGGTAAATCGAAGACCAACCACCGTAATCCCGTTTTACCATAAAAATCCACGCGTCGAAAAAACGAAGGGTAAAAAACTTACGAGGCCCAATTGAGATTCGGGTTGTCCTTTTTGGGCATTAATCTATCCGTTGACTGCTGAAAGCTGTCAAAGCCGTAGAACTCATCGAGGCCTTCGTTTTGATAGGTTATGGCTTTTGTAACTCTAAACGAGCCAGAAGTTATGGCCGTCGGAATAATCGATATCTACAGGGTGCAACATCCACGGTGCAAGGTGCAACATCCGTCCGAAATGGCGATACAGTGTCGTACGACTTTTAGAAATGCGTGCATGGATTTGAAACGGAATAGTACCATGGTGCACCACTCTACAGCGATGGAAAGTCGAAGATGGGCCACAGTAATCCTGTTTTACCGTAAAAATCCACGTGTCGAAAAAACGAAGGGTAAAAAACTTACGAGACCCGATTGAGATTCGGGTTGACCTTTTTGGGCGTTAATCTATCCGTTGACGGCTGAAAGCTTTCAAAGCCGTAGAACTCATCGACGCCTTCATTTTGACAGGTTATGGCTCCCGTAACTCTAAACGAGCCAGAGTTATGGCCGTCCGAATAATCGATATCTACAGGGTGCATCGTCCACGGTGCAAGGTGCAACATCCGTCCGAAATGGCGAAACAGTGCCGTACAACTTTTAGAAATGCGTGCATGGATTTGAAACGGAACAGTACCATGGTGCACCACTCTCCAGCGATGGTAAATCGAAGACCAGCCACCGTAATCCCGTTTTACCGTAAAAATCCACGTGTCGAAAAAACGAAGGGTAAAAAACTTACGATACCCGGTTGAGATTCGGGTTGTCCTTTTTGGGAATTACTCTATCTGTTGACGGATGAAAGCTGTCAAAGACGTAGAACTCATTGAGGCCTTCGTTTTGACAGGTTATGGCTCCCGTAACTCTAAACGAGCCAGAAGTTATGGCCGTTTGAATAATCGATATCTACAGGGTGCAACATCCATGGTGCGAGGTGCAACATCCGTCCGAAATGGCGAAACAGTGCCGTACGACTTTTAGAATTGCGTGCATGGATTTGAAACGGAACAGTACCGTGGTGCACCACCCTCCAGCGATGGTAAATCGAAGACCAGCCATCGTAATCCCGTTTTATCGTAAAATTTCACGTGTCGAAAAAACGAACGGTAAAAAACTTACGAGACCCGATAGAGATTCGGGTTGTCCTTTTTGGGCATTAATCTATCTGTTGACGGCTGAAAGTTTTCAAAGCCGTAGAACTCATCGAGGACTTCGTTTTGACAGGTTATGGCTCCCGTAACTCTAAACGAGCCAGAAGTTATGGTCGTCTGAATAATCGATATCTACAGGGTGCAACATCAACGGTGCAAGGTGCAACATCCGTCCGAAATGGCGAAACAGTGTCGTACGGCTTTTGGAAATGCGTGCATGGACTTAAAACGGAATAGTACCATGGTGCACCACTCTCCAGCGATGGTAAATCGAAGACTAGCCACCGTGATCCTGTTTTAACGTAAAAATCCACGTGTCGAAAAAAACGAAGGGTAAAAAACTTACGAGAGTCGATTGAGATTCGGGTTGTCCTTTTTGGGCATTAATCTATCTGTTGACGGCTAAAAGCTGTAAAAGCCATAGAACTCATCGAGGCCTTTGTTTTGACAGGTTATGACTCCCGTAACTCTAAACGAGCTAGAAGTTATGGCCGTCCGAATATTCGATATCTACAGGGTGCAACATCCACGATGCAAGGTGCAACATCCGTCCGAAATGGCGAAACAGTGTCGTACGACTTTTAGAAATGCGTGCATGGATTTGAAACGGAACAGTACCATGGTGCACCACTCTCCAGCGATGGTAAATCGAAGGCCATCCCCGGTAATCCCGTTTTACCATAAAAATCCACGTGTCGAAAAAACGAAGGGTAAAAAACTTACGAGACCCGATTGAGATTCGGGTTGTCCTTTTTAGGCATAAATCTATCCGTTGACGGCTGAAAGCTGTCAAAGCCGTAGAACTCATCGAGGCCTTCATTTTGACAGGTTATGGCTCCCGTAACTCTAAACGAGCCAGAAGTTATGGCCGTTTGAATAATCGATATCTACAGGGTGCAACATCCACGGTGCAAGGTGCAACATCCGTCCGAAATGGAGAAACAGTGCCGTACGACTTTCAGAAATGCGTGCAAGGATTTGAAACGGAACAGTACCGTGGTACACCACTCTCCAGCGATGGTAAATCGAAGACCAGCCACCGTAATCCCATTTTACCGTAAAATTCCACGTGTCGAAAAAACGAAGGGTAAAAAATTTTACGAGACCCGATAAAGATTCGGGTTGTCCTTTTTGGGCATTAATCTATCCGTTGACGGGTGAAAGCTTTCAAAGCCGTAGAACTCATCGAGGCCTTAGTTTTGACAGGTTATGGCTCCCGTAACTCTAAACGAGCCAGAAGTTATGGCCGTCCGAATAATCGATATCTAAAGGGTGTAACATCTATGGTGCAAGGTGCAACATCCGTCCGAAATGGCGAAACAGTGCCGTACGACTTTTAGAAATGCGTGCATGGATTTGAAACAGAACAGTGCCATGGTGCACCACTCTCCAGTGATGGTAAATCTAAGACCAACCACCGTAATCCCGTTTTACCGTAAAAATCCACGTGTCGAAAAAACGAAGGTTAAAAAACTTAGGAGACCCGATTGAGATTCGGGTTGTCCTTTTTGGGCATTAATCTATCAGTTGACGGCTGAAAGCTGTCTAAGCCGTAGAACTCATCGAGGCCTTCGTTTTGATAGGTTAAGGCTTTTGTAACTCTAAACCATCCTTAAGTTATGGCCGTCCGAATAATCGATATCTACAGGGTGCAACATCCACGGTGCAAGGTGCAACATCCGTCCGAAATGGCGAAACAGTGCCGTATGACTTTTAGAAATGCGTGCATGGATTTGAAACGGAACAGTACCATGGTGCACCACTCTCCAACGATGGTAAATCGAAGACCAGCCACCGTAATCCCGTTTTACCATAAAAATCCACGTGTCGAAAAAACGTAGGGTAAAAAACTAACGAGACCCGATTGAGATTCGGGTTGTCCTTTTTTGGCATTAATCTATCCGTTGACGGTTGAAAGCTATCAAAGCCGTTGAACTCATCGAGGCCTTCGTTTTGACAGGTTATGGCTCCCGTAACTCTAAACGAGCCAGAAGTTATGGCCGTCCGGATAATCGATATCTACAGGGTGCAACATCCACGGTGCAAGGTGCAACATCCGTCCGAAATGGCGAAACAGTGCCATACGACTTTTAGAAATGCATGCATGGATTTGAAACAGAACAGTACCATGGTGCACCACTCTCCAACGATGGTAAATCGAAGACCAGCCACCGTAATCTCGTTTTACCGTAAAAATCCACGTGTCGAAAAAACGTAGGGTAACAAACTTAGGAGACCCGATTGAGATTCGGGTTGTCCTTTTTGGGCAATAATCTATCCGTTGATGGCTGAAAGCTATCAAAGCCGTTGAACTCATCGAGGCCTTCGTTTTGACAGGTTATGGCTCCCGTAACTCTAAACGAGTCAGAAGTTATGGCCGTCCGAATAATCGATATCTACAGGGTGCAACATCCACGGTGCAAGGTGCAACATCCGTCCGAAATGGCAAAACAGTGTCGTACGACTTTTAGAAATGCGTGCATGGATTTGAAACGGAACAGTACCATAGTGCACCACTCTCCAGCGATGGTAAATTGAAGACCAGCCACCGTAATCCCGTTTTACCGTAAAATTCCACGTGCCGAAAAAACGAAGGGTAAAAAACTTACGAGACCCGATTGAGATTCGGGTTGTCCTTTTTGGGCATTAATCTATCCATTGACGGCTGAAAGCTTTCAAAGCCGTAGAAATCATCGAGGCCTTCGTTTTGACAGGTTATGGCTCCCGTAACTCTAAACGATCCAAAAGTTATGGCCGTCCGTATAATCGATATCTACAGGGTGCAACATCCACGGTGCAAGGTGCAACATTCGTCCGAAATGGCGAAACAGTGCCGTACGACTTTTAAAAATGCGTGCATGGATTTGAAACGGAACGGTGCCATGGTGCACCACTCTCCAGCGATGGTAAATCGAAGACCAGCCACCGTAATCCCGTTTTACCGTAAAAATCCACGTGTCGAAAAAACGAAGGGTAAAAAACTTATGAGAGCCGATTGAGATTCGGGTTGACCTTTTTGGGCATTAATCTATCTGTTGACGCCTAAAAGCCGTCAAAGCCGTAGAACTCATCGAGGCCTTCGTTTTGATTGGTTATGGCTCCCGTAACTCTAAACGAGCCAGAAGTTATGGCCGTCCGAATAATCAATATCTAGTGGGTGTAACATCCACGGTGCAAGGTGCAACATCCGTCCGAAATGGCGAAACAGTGCCGTACGACTTTTAGAAATGCGTGCATGGATTTGAAACGGAACAGAACCATGGTGCACCACTCTCCAGCAATGGTAAATCGAAGACCATCCACGGTAATCCCGTTTTACCGTAAAAATACACGTGTCGAAAAAACGAAGGGTAAAAAACTTACGAGACCCGATTGAGATTCGGGTTGTCCTTTTTGGGCATTAATCTATCCGTTGACGGCTGAAAGCCGTCAAAGCCGAAGAACTCATCGAGGCCTTCGTTTTGACAGGTTATGGCTCCCGTAACTCAAAACGAGCCAGAAGTTATGGCCGTCCGAATAATCGATATCTACAGGGTGCAACATCCACGGTGCAAGGTACAACATCCGTCCGAAAAGGAGAAACAGTGCCGTACACCTTTTAGAAATGTGTGCATGGATTTGAAACGGAACAGTACCATGTTGCACCACTCTCCAGCGATGGTAAATCGAAGACCAGCCACTGTAATCCTGTTTCACCGTAAAAATTCACGTGTCGAAAAAACGAAGGGTAAAAAACTTACGAGACCCGATTGAGATTCGGATTGTCCTTTTTGGGCATTAATCTATCCGTTGACGGCTGAAAGCTGTCAAAGCTGTAGAACTCATCGAGGCCTTCGTTTTGACTGGTTATGGCTCCCATAACTCTAAACGAGCCAGAAGTTATGGCCATCCGAATAATCGATATCTACAGGGTGCAACATCCACGGTGCAAGGTGCAACATCCGTCCGAAATGGCGAAACAGTGTCGTACGACTTTTAGAAATTCGTGCATGGATTGGAAACGGAATAGTACCATGGTGCACCACTCTCCAGCGTTGGTAAATCGAAGGCCAGCCACGGTTATCCCGTTTTACCGTAAAAATCCACGTGTCGAAAAAACGAAGGGTAAAAAACTTACGAGGCAGAATTATGGCGAAACAGGTTATGGCTCCCGTAACTCTAAACGAGCCAGAATTTATGGCCGTTTGAATAATCGATATCTACAGGGTGCAATATCCACGGTGCAAAGTGCAACATCCGTCCTAAATGGCGAAACAGTGCCGTACGAATTTTAGAAATGCGTGCATGGATTTGAAACGAAAAAGTACCCTGGTGCACCACTCTCCAGCGATGGGAAGTCGAAGACGGGCCACGGTAATCCCGTTTTACCGTAAAAATCCACGTGTCGAAAAAACGAAAGGTAAAAAACTTACGAGACCCGATTGAGATTCAGGTTGTCCTTTTTGGGCATTAATCTATCCGTTGACGGCTGAAAATGGTCAAAGCCATAGAACTCATCGAGGCCTTCGTTTTGACAGGTTATGGCTCCCGTAACTCTAAACGAGCCAGAAGTTATGGCCGTCCGAATAATCGATATCTACAGGGTGCAACATCCACGGTGCAAGGTGCAACATCAGTCCGAAATGGCGAAACAGTGTCGTTCGACTTTTAGAAATGCGTGCATGGATTTGAAACGGAACAGTACCATGGTGCACCACTCTCCATCAATGGGAAGTCGAAGACGGGCCACGATAATCCTGTTTTACCGTAAAAATGCACGTGTCGAAAAAATGAAGGGTAAAAAACTTACGAGACAGGATTGAGATTCGGGTTGTCCTTTTTGGGCATTAATCTATCCATTGACGGCTGAAAGCTGTCAAAGCCGCAGAACTCTTCGAGTCCTTTGTTTTGACAGTTATGGCTCCCGTAACTCTAAACGAGCCAGATGTTATGGCCGTTTGAATAATCGATATCTACAGGGTGCAACATCCACGGTGCAATGTGCATCATCCGTCCGAAATTGCGAAACAGTGCTGTACGACTTTTAGAATTGCGTGCATGGATTTGAAACGGAATAGTACCATGGTGCACCACTCTCCAGTGATGGAAAGTCGAAGACGGGCCACGGTAATCCCGTTTTACCGTAAAAATACACGTGTCAAAAAAACGAAGGGTAAAAAACTAACGAGACCCGATTGAGATTCGGGTTGTCCTTTTTGGGCGTTAATCTCTCCGTTGACGACTAAAAGCTATCAAAGCCGTAGAACGCATCAAGGCCTTCGTTTTGACAGGTTATGGCTCCCGTAACTCTAAACGAGCCAGAAGTTATGGCCGTCCGAATAATCGATATCTACAGGGTGCAACATCCACGGTGCAAGGTGCAACATCCGTCCGAAATGGCGAAACAGTGCCGTACGACTTTTAGAAATGCGTGCATGGATTTGAAACGGAAAAGTACCATGGTGCACCACACTCCAGCGATGGTAAATCAAAGGCCAACCACGGTAATCCCGTTTTACCGTAAATATCCACGTGTCGAAAAAACGAAGGGTAAAAAACATACGAGACCCGATTGAGATTCGGGTTGTCCATTTTGGGTATTAATCTATCCGTTGACGGCTAAAAGCTGTCATAGCCGTAGAACTCATCGAGGCCTTCGTTTTGACAGGTTATGGCTCCTGTAACTCTAAACGAGCCAGAATTTATGGCCGTTTGAATAATCGATATCTATAGGGTGCAACATCCACGGTGCAAGGTGCAACGTCCGTCCTAAATGGCGAAACAGTGCCGTACGACTTTTAGAAAAGCGTGCATGGATTTGGAACGGAACAGTACCATGGTGCACCACTCTCAAGCGATGGGAAGTCGAAGACGGGCCACGGTAATCCCGTTTTACCGTAAAAATCCACGTGTCGAAAAAACGAAAGGTAAAAAACTTACGAGACCCGATTGAGATTCGGGTTGTCCTTTTTGGGCATTAATCTATCCGTTGACGACTGAAAGCTGTCAAAGCCATAGAACTCATTGAGGCCTTCATTTTGACAGGTTATGGGTCCCGTAACTCTAAACGAGCCAGAAGTTATGGCCGTCCGAATAATCGATATCTACTGGGTGCAACATCCGCGGTGCAAGGTGCAACATCCGTCCGAAATGGCGAAACAGTGCCGTACGACTTTTTGAAATACGTGCATGGATTTGAAACGGAACAGTACCATGGTGCACCGCTCTCCAGCGACGGGAAGTCGAAGACGGGCCACGGTAATCCTGTTTTACCGTAAAAATCCACGTGTTGAAAAAACGAGGGATAAAAAACTTACGAGACCCGATTGAGATTCAGGTTGACCTTTTTGGGCATTAATCTATCCGTTGACGGCTGAAAGCGGTCAAAGCCGTAGAACTCATCGAGGCCTTCGTTTTGATAGGTTATGGCTCCCGTAACTCTATACGAGCCAGAAGTTATGGCCGTTTGAATTATCGATATCTACAGGGTGCAACATCCACGGTGTAAGGTGCAACATCCGTCCGAAATGGTGAAACAGTGTCGTACGACTTTTAGAAATGCATGCATGGATTTGAAACAGAACAGTACCATGGTACACCACTCTCCAGTGATGGAAAGTCGAAGACGGCCCACGGTAATCCCGTTTTACCGTAAAAATACACGTGTCGAAAAAACGAAGGGTAAAAAACTTACGAGACCCGATTGAGATTCGGGTTGTCCTTATTGGTCATTAATCTATCCATTGACGACTGAAAGCTGTCAAAGCCGTAGAACTCATCGAGGCCTTCATTTTGACAGCTTATGGCTCCCGTAACTCTAAACGAGCCAGAAGTTATGGCCGTCCGAATAATCGATATCTACAGGGTGCAACATCCACGGTGCAAGGTGCAACATCCGTCCGAAATGGCGAAACAGTGCCGTACGACTTTTAGAAATGCGTGCATGGATTTGAAACGGAACAGTACCATGGTGCACCACTCTCCAGCGATGGTAAATCGAAGACCAGCCACTGTATTCCTGTTTTACCGTAAAAATCCACGTGTCGAAAAAACGAAGGGTAAAAAACTTACGAGACCCGATTGACATTCGGGTTGTCCTTATTGAGCATTAATCTATCCGTTGATGACTGAAAGCTGTAAAAGCCGTAGAACTCATAGAGGCCTTTGTTTTGACAGGTTGTGGCTCCCGTAACTCTAAACGAGCCAGAAGTTATGGCTGTCCGAATAATCGATATCAACAGGGTGCAGCATCCACGGTGCAAGGTGCAACATCCGTCCGAAATGGCGAAACAGTGTCGTACGACCTTTAGAAATGCGCGCATGGATTTGAAACGAAAGAGTACCATGGTGCACCACTCTCCAGCGATGGTAAATCGAAGGCCAGCCACGGTAATCATGTTTTAACGTAAAAATCCACGTGTCGAAAAAACGAAGGGTAAAAAACTTACGAGACCCGATTGAGATTCGGGTTGTCCTTTTTAGGCATTAATCTACCCGTTGACGGCTGAAAGCTGTCAAAGCCGTAGAACTCATCGAGGCCTTCGTTTTGACAGGTTATGGCTCCCGTAACTCTAAACGAGCCAGAAGTTATGGCCGTTTGAATTATCGATATCTACAGGGTGCAACATCCACGGTGCAAGGTGCAACATCCGTCCGAAATGGTGAAACAGTGTCGTACGACTTTTAGAAATGCGTGCATGGATTTGAAACAGAACAGTACCATGGTGCACCACTCTCCAGTGATGGAAAGTCGAAGACGGGCCACGGTAATCCCGTTTTACCGTAAAAATACACGTGTCGAAAAAACGAAGGGTAAAAAACTTACGAGACCCGATTGAGATTCGGGTTGTCCTTTTTGGTCATTAATCTATCCATTGACGACCGAAAGCTGTCAAAGCCGTAGAACTCATCGAGGCCTTCGTTTTGATAGGTTATGGCTCCCGTAACTCCAAACGAGCCAGAAGTTATGGCCGTCCGAATAATCGATATCTACAGGGTGCAATATCCACGGTGCAAGGTGCAACATCAGTCCGAAATGGCGAAACAGTGTCGTTCGACTTTTAGAAATGCGTGCATGGATTTGAAATGGAACAGTACCGTGGTGCACCACTCTCCATCGATGGGAAGTCGAAGACGGGCCACAATAATCCTGTTTTACCGTAAAAATCAACGTGTCGAAAAAACGAAGGGTAAAAAACTTACGAGACCCGATTGAGATTCGGGTTGTCCTTTTTGGGCATTAATCTATCCATTGACGGCTGAAAGCTGTCAAAGCCGTAGAACTCATCGAGTCCTTTGTTTTGACAGGTTATGGCTCCTGTAACTCTAAACGAGCCAGATGTTATGGCCGTTTGAATAATCGATATCTACAGGGTGCAACATCCACGGTGCAAGGTGCATCATCCGTCCGAAATTGCGAAACAGTGCTGTACGACTTTTAGAAATGCGTGCATGAATTTGAAACGGAATAGTACAATGGTGCACCACTCTCCAGTGATGGGAAGTCGAAGACGGGCCACGGTAATCCCGTTTTACCGTAAAAATACACGTGTCAAAAAAACGAAGGGTAAAAAACTTACGAGACCCGATTGAGATTCGGGTTGTCCTTTTTGGGCGCTAATCTCTCCGTTGACGACTGAAAGCTATCAAAGCCGTAGAACGCATCGAGGCCTTCGTTTTGACAGGTTATGGCTCCCGTAAATCTAAACGAGCCAGAAGTTATGGCCGTCCGAATAATCGATATCTACAGGGTGCAACATCCACGGTGCAAGGTGCAACATCCGTCCGAAATGACGAAACAGTGCCGTACGACTTTAAGAAATGCGTGCATGGATTTGAAACGGAAAAGTACCATGGTGCACCACACTCCAACGATGGGAAGTCGAAGACGGGCCACGGTAATACCGTTTTACTGTAAAAATACACGTGTCGAAAAAACGAAAGGTAAAAAACTTACGAGACCCGATTGAGATTCGGGTTGTCCTTTTTGGGCATTAATCTATCCGTTGACGACTGAAAGCTGTCAATGCCATAGAACTCATTGAGGCCTTCGTTTTGACAGGTTATGGGTCCCGTAACTCTAAACGAGCCAGAAGTTATGGCCGTCCGAATAATCGATATCTACTGGGTGCAACATCCACGGTGCAAGGTGCAACATCCGTCCGAAATGGCGAAACAGTGCCGTACGACTTTTAGAAATACGTGCATGGATTTGAAACGGAACAGTACCATGGTGCACCGCTCTCCAGCGATGGGAAGTCGATGACGGGCCACGGTAATCCTGTTTTACCGTAAAAATCCACGTGTCGAAAAAAGGAAGGTTAAAAAACTTACGAGACCCGATTGAGATTCGGGTTGACCTTTTTGGGCATTAATCTATCCGTTGACGACTGAAAGCTGTCAAAGCCGTAGAACTCATCGAGGCCTTCGTTTTGATAGGTTATGGCTCCCGTAACTCTAAACGAGCCAGAAGTTATGGCCGTTTGAATTATCGATATCTACAGGGTGCAACATCCACGGTGCAAGGTGCAACATCCGTCCGAAATGGTGAAACAGTGTCGTACGACTTTTAGAAATGCGTGCATGGATTTGAAACTGAACAGTACCATGGTGCACCACTCTCCAGTGATGGAAAGTCGAAGACGACCCACGGTAATCCCGTTTTACCGTAAAAATACACGTGTCGAAAAAACGAAGGGTAAAAAACTTACGAGACCCGATTGAGATTCGGGTTGTCCTTTTTGGTCATTAATCTATCCATTGACGACTGAAAGCTGTCAAAGCCGTAGAACTCATCGAGGCCTTCGTTTTGACAGGTTATGGCTCCCGTAACTCCAAACGAGCCAGAAGTTATGGCCGTCCGAATAATCGATATCTATAGGGTGCAACATCCACGGTGCAAGGTGCAACATCCGTCCGAAATGGCGAAACAGTGCCGTACGACTTTTAGAAATGCGTGCATGGATTTGAAACGGAACAGTACCATGGTGCACCACTCCCCAGTGATGGTAAATCGAAGACCAGCCACTGTATTCCTGTTTTACCGTAAAAATCCACGTGTCGAAAAAACGAAGGGTAAAAAACTTACGAGACCCGATTGACATTCGGGTTGTCCTTATTGAGCAATAATCTATCCGTTGACGACTGAAAGCTGTAAAAGCCGTAGAACTCATAGAGGCCTTTGTTTTGACAGGTTATGGCTCCCGTAACTCTAAACGAGCCAGAAGTTATGGCTGTCCGAATAATCGATATCTACAGGGTGCAGCATCCACGGTGCAAGGTGCATCATCCGTCCGAAATGGCGAAACAGTGCCGTACGACTTTTAGAAATGCGTGCATGGATTTGAAATGGAACAGTACCATGGTGCACCACTCTCCAGCGATGGTAAATCGAAGGCCAGCCACGGTAATCATGTTTTACCGTATAAATCCACGTGTCGAAAAAACGAAGGGTAAAAAACTTAGGAGACCCGATTGAGATTCGGGTTGTCCTTTTTAGGCATTAATCTATCCATTGACGGCTGAAAGCTGTCAAAGCCGTAGAACTCATCGAGGCCTTCGTTTTGACAGGTTATGGCTCCCGTAACTCTAAACGAGCCAGAAGTTATGGCCGTTTGAATTATCGATATCTACAGGGTGCAACATCCACGGTGCAAGGTGCAACATCCGTCCGAAATGGTGAAACAGTGTCGTACGACTTTTAGAAATGCGTGCATGGATTTGAAACAGAACAGTACCATGGTGCACCACTCTCCAGTGATGGAAAGTCGAAGACGGGCCACAGTAATCACGTTTTAGCGTAAAAATACACGTGTCGAAAAAACGAAGGGTAAAAAACTTACGAGACCCGATTGAGATTCGGGTTGTCCTTTTTGGTCATTAATCTATCCATTGACGACTGAAAGCTGTCAAAGCCGTAGAACTCATCGAGGCCTTCGTTTTGACAGGTTATGGCTCCCGTAACACCAAACGAGCCAGAAGTTATGGCCGTCCGAATAATCGATATCTACAGGGTGCAACATCCACGGTGCAAGGTGCAACATCCGTCCGAAATGGCGAAACAGTGCCGTACGACTTTTAGAAATGCGTGCATGGATTTGAAACGGAACAGTACCATGGTGCACCACTCTCCAGCGATGGTAAATCGAAGACCAGCCACTGTATTCCTGTTTTACCGTAAAAATCCACGTGTCGAAAAAACGAAGGGTAAAAAACTTACGAGACCCGATTGACATTCGGGTTGTCCTTATTGAGCATTAATCTATCCGTTGACGACTGAAAGCTGTAAAAGCCGTAGAACTCATAGAGGCCTTTGTTTTTGACAGGTTATGGCTCCCGTAACTCTAAACGAGCCAGAAGTTATGGCTGTCCGAATAATCGATATCTATAGGGTGCAGCATCCAGTGTGCAAGGTGCAACATCCGTCCGAAATGGCGAAACAGTGCCGTACGACTTTTAGAAATGCGTGCATGGATTTGAAACGGAACAGTACCATGGTGCACCACTCTCCAACGATGGTAAATCGAAGGCCAGCCACGGTAATCATGCTTTACCATAAAAATCCACGTGTCGAAAAAACGAAGGGTAAAAAACTTACGAGACCCGATTGAGATTCGGGTTGTCCTTTTTAGGCATTAATCTATCCGTTGACGGCTGAAAACTGTCAAAACTGTAGAACTCATCGAGGCATTCGTTTTGACAGGTTATGGCTCCCGTAACTCTAAATGAGCCAGAAGTTATGGCCGTTTGAATAATCGATATCTACAGGGTGCAACATCCACGGTGCAAGGTGCAACATCCGTCCGAAATGGCGAAACAGTGCCGTACGACTTTTAGAAATGCGTGCATGGATTTGAAACGGAACAGTACCATGGTGAACCACTCTCCAGCATTGGTAAATCGAAGACCAGCCACCGTAATCCCGTTTTACCGTAAAAATCCACGTGTCGAAAAAACGAAGGGTAAAAAACCTACGATACCCGATTGAGATTCGGGTTGTCCTTTTTGGGCATTAATCTATCCGTTGATGGATGAAAGCTATCAAAGATGTAGAACTCATCGAGGCCTTCGTTTTGACAGGTTATGGCTCCCGCAACTCTAAACGAGCCAGAAGTTATGGCCGTTTGAATAATCGATATCTACAGGGTAAAACATCCACGGTGCAAGGTGCAACATCCGTCCGAAATGGCGAAATAGTGCCGTACGACTTTTAAAATTGCGTGCATGGATTTGAGACGGAATAGTACCGTGGTGCACCACTCTCCATCGATGGTAAATCGAAGACCAGCCATCGTAATCCCGTTTTATCGTAAAATTCCACGTGTCGAAAAAACGAAGGGTAAAAAACTTACGAGACCCAATAGATATTCGGGTTGTCCTTTTTGGGCATTAATGTATCCATTGATGGTTGAAAGCTTTCAAAGCCGTAGAACTCATCGAGGCCTTCGTTTTGACAGGTTATGGCTCCCGTAACTCTAAACGAGCCAGAAGTTATGGCCGTCCGAATAATCGATATCTACAGGGTGCAACATCCACGGTGCAAGGTGCAACATCCGTCTGAAATGGCGAAAAACTGTCGTACGTCTTTTAGACTTGCGTGCATGTATTTGAAACGGAACGGTACCATAGTGCACCACTCTCCAGCGATGGTAAATCGAAGACCAGCCACCGTGATCCTGTTTTACCGTAAAAATCCACGTGTCAAAAAAAACGAAGGGTAAAAATCTTACGAGACCCGATTGAGATTCGGGTTGTCCTTTTTGGGCATTAATCTATCCGTTGACGGCTGAAAGCTTTCAAAGCCGTAGAACTCATCGAGGCCTTTGTTTTGACAGGTTATGGCTCCCGTAACTCTAAACGAGCTAGAAGTTATGGCCGTCCGAATAATCGATATCTACAGGGTGCAACATCCACGGTGCAAGGTGCAACATCCGTCCGAAATGGCGAAACAGTGTCGTACGACTTTTAGAAATGCGTGCATGGATTTGAAATGGAACAGTACCATGGTGCACCACTCTCCAGCGTAGGTAAATCGAAGGCCAGCCACGGTATTCCCGTTTTACCGTAAAAATCCACGTGTCGAAAAAACGAAGGGTAAAAAACTTACGAGACCCGATTGAGATTCGGGTTGTCCTTTTTAGGCATAAATCTATCCGTTGGCGGTTGAAAGCTTTCAAAGCCATAGAACTCATCGAGGCCTTCGTTTTGACAGGTTATGGCTCCCGTAATTCAAAACAAGCCAGAAGTTATGGCCGTTTGAATAATCGATATCTACAGGTGCAACATCCACGGTGCAAGGTGCAACATCCGTCCGAAATGGCGAAACAGTGCCGTACGACTTTCAGAATTGCGTGCATGGATTTGAAACGGAACAGTACCATGGTGCACCACTCTCCAGCGATGGTAAATCGAATACCAGCCACCGTAATCCCGTTTTACCGTAAAATTCCACGTGTCGAAAAAACGAAGGGTAAAAAATTTTACGAGACCCGATAGAGATTCGGGTTGTCCTTTTTGGACATTAATCTATCCGTTGACGGCTGAAAGCTTTCAAAGCCGTAGAACTCATCGAGGCCTTCGTTTTGACAGGTTATGGCTCCCGTAACTCTAAACGAGCCAGAAGTTATGGCCGTCCGAATAATCAATACCAACAGGGTGCAACATCTACGGTGCAAGGTGCAACATCCGTCCGAAATGGCGAAACAGTGCCGTACGACATTTAGAAATGCGTGCATGGATTTGAAACAGAATAGTGCCATGGTGCACCACTCTCCAGCGATGGTAAATCGAAGACCAACCACCGTAATCCCGTTTTACCGTAAAAATCCACGTGTCGAAAAAACGAAGGGTAAAAAACTTAGGAGACCCGATTGAGATTCGGGTTGTCCTTTTTGGGCATTAATCTATCCGTTGACGGCTAAAAGCTGTCAAAGCCATAGAACTCATCGAGGCCTTCATTTTGATAGGTTATGGCTATACGATCCTTTAGTTATGGCCGTCCGAATAATCGATATCTACAGGGTGCAACGTCCACGGTGCAAGGTGCAACATCCGTCCGAAATGGCGAAATAGTGCCGTACGAGTTTTAGAAATGCGTGCATGGATTGGAAACGGAACAGTACCATGGTGCACCACTCTCCAACGATGGTAAATCGAAGACCAGCCACCGTAATCCCGTTTTACCATAAAAATCCACGTGTCGAAAAAACGTAGGGTAAAAAACTTACGAGAACAGATTGAGATTCGGGTTGTCCTTTTTTGGCATTAATCTATCCGTTGACGGCTGAAAGCTATCAAAGCCGTTGAACTAATCGAGGCCTTCATTTTGACAGGTTATGGCTCCCGTAACTATAAACCAGCCAGAAGTTATGGCCGTCCGGATAATCGATATCTACAGGGTGCAACATCCACGGTGCGAGGTGCAACATCCGTCCGAAATGGCGAAACAGTGCCGTACGACTTTTAGAAATGCGTGCATGGATTTGAAACGGAACAGTACTATTGGGCGAATTCTCACCCAGAAGACCTCGAGACCAAGAAGCGTTGGTTTCACCCGGGTTTGCAACCCACACTTCACCCAGCAAAGCCAAGGGTCTGTTCGGCAATCCAATCTAGAACCCATTCGACCAAGGGATCCATCCGGCATGTCTCGAGTGCCATTCGGCATATCTCATTCGGTAGCCAACAGACAACCTCCACCGGACCAACTCCATTCCTAACCCTACTACCGGACCAACCCTACTACCGAACCACATCCACAACCCCTTCAATACCGGACCAAGGCAAAGCCGAATCAAGTGGCAGACTCACCACCACCGGTCCAGACCATCACCGGTCCAAACAATCACCGGACCAAACCCCTACCCTCACCACCGAATCAGATGCATCTCCAAGCATCGCCGAACCAGACAATTGCCAGTCCAGATTGCTTCAGCCCGGGCCCACCAGCAGCTATATACATCCAAGACCCCTGCCCCCTACCTCACTCTATAAATAGAGGGGCAGGGGTACAACAATGGTAGACAAGTTTGAGAGCTCAAGCACGGAAGGAACTTTCAAACTACTTTCATATACTTGTACACAAAGCATTGTACTTGTAATCTGAAAGAAAGAAGATAATAACATTTAAAGTGGACGTAGGCACGTTCTGGCCGAACCACTATAAATCTGTGTGTCTTTTGCATTTCAGCCCCTGCTTTTTTCATATTTACATAACTCATCTAAATCATTAAGAATCACATAAAACCAATTAAATCTCACGACTTGGAGGTGTTTGCCCACTTTTCGCGCAAACATTTTTGGTGCTTTCATTGAGAGCTTCGAACTCGAAGCTTCAGCTTCCCTCATTCAACCTTCTTTCCCAATAGCACCCTTCATTGCCTAGGAAACATGACTTCCAGGCCAAGAAAAGACGCCAACAAGGGAAAGAACGCTGCAACTAGCAGCGCTCCAAATCCAGTGGATCCAAATCAAGAGAACCATCCCACTACAGCAGCAGTGCCACATGTAGATCAGGCAATTCCAACAGCCCTTGCCTCAGAACAACCGACAGTAATCACTAGAGCAGACTTAGACAGAGTTGTGGTGGAAGTGACTAACCGCTTCGCATCCCAACAAGAAGCTTTGGTGACCCAACTCATGTCACGCTTGAGAGATGTCGAAGAATCCAACCGCAACACTGAATCATGGGATGAATCTCAATCTGGAGGATCTCAGAGACAACAAAGGTCTTCCCTCTTCGAGGAAGCCATCAACAGGAACAACAATGATAGGGGCCGCGCCCGGACTCAGCCCGAACTCCGACTCGATGAAGCGCTTGGAACCGAACCCAGTGGGGGAGGCGCCAGGCGAGGGTCGGATGTAGCTGAGCCAGTCATGCCACCTAATCATAGAAACCCTACTGAACGGAGCCGAGCTAGAACCAGCCCGAAGTTGACCCCATGGAAATGCTCGAAACAGAACCCCGCAGGGGAAGATCAAGGCAGGGGGCAACTGTAGCTGGTCCTAGCATGCATCCGAGCAGCCAGAGGCAACCACTGGATAACGTCAGAAGTGATAGACTATACCATCCCTACAGGTCATCTGGACGAGATCGATCCCGCAGGGAAGAACCAAGTTCATTTCTATCCGCTCCAAATTCTGATGAAAGAATGGCACGACTATTCAGAGAATGCGTCCAACGGGAGCAAAGGGACCGAGTAATAGGTGCTAGGGTCACCAGCCCCTTCACCCGCAATATCGAAACTGCCATCACCCCCCGGGAATGGAAAATGCCAACCATGGAACCTTACAAGGGAACATCCGACCCCATCGTACACTTACAAAGATACACCCAGCATATGCTCATGAGCGGAGCAACAGAAGGGGTGCTATGTAAATGCTTTCCGCTATTCCTAGCAGATCTAGCTACCTCCTGGTTCTGCCATCTACTCCAAGGATCCATCAGCTCATGGGAGATGTTGAAAGAAAGGTTCATTAGCCAGTTCCGCATCCATGTAGAACAACCCAAGGATGCTTATTCTCTATCCAATGTCAAACAGAAATCCGGAGAGATACTGCAACAATATCTAACTCGGTTCAACGCCGCAGCGGCCGCAGTCCAAGATGCCGATGAGAAACTCACCCTAATGGCCCTTTGTAGCGGTGTACACCCAGATACCAAGTTCGCAAGAAGACTAACTAAGGAAAAACCAGCTACTTTACCAGATTTCTTCCATGAAGCTGGAAAGTATATGAGACTTGAAGATGCCGCCACTGAGAGGCAGTCAGGGCAACAAGGTAAGACAACTTCGGACAAGGTTCCCGCTGCAGCCAAGGACACTCGAAGAAATGAATCTAGAGACAATGCTGGGGGCAGGAAGGTTGAAAAACGCCAATATCGACCAGGACCTAGATTTGACTCCTACACTCCTTTGAATGAAACAATCGAAAACATCTTTCTAGCCACTCAGGGCGAACTCGGATACAAGCGCCCCCCGCACAAGAAAGAACTGATAACGCACTCAAGTCTGGAAAGTTCTACCGCTTCCACGAATCCCACGGACATGACACCAATGAATGCCACCATCGCCGGGACTTGATCGAAGAACACATCAGAAGAAGAAGGTTGGAACGCTATGTGAAAGGTCAGAACAGGACTCCAACTCCTGCCAATGAGAACCCAAAGCGACCCGTCCCAGAAGTAGGCGGAGGGAATCGCAACACCAGTGGCTCTAGTCAAGAGAAGATAGTGGTCCATACCATCTCGGGAGGACCACACATCGCCGACAGAAGCTGGGCGGAGATGGAAAGATACGGCAAGTCACTTAGAAATGCTGAAGGCTATGTTAACTTCATTATGGAAGAACACCACCCGAAACGGAGAGAGAGTGACGACATCGTATTCAGTAGGCGTGATTTAGAAGGAAGACAGTATCCGCATATGGATCCCATGGTCATCTCTGCCTAGTTCGGTCCAGCTAAAGTTTTCCGAATTCTAATAGACACAGGAAGCTCCGTAAATATCCTATTCAAGCATGCTTTCGACAAAATGAAGCTGTCAATGAAGGATGTTTTTCCCTGCAACAAACCCCTGCACGGTTTCCCTGGAGATGCGAAAATACCCCTCGGGCAACTTGACCTCTTCGTCGAAATAGGAAGTCATCCCCGCTCCGTTGTGCGAAAACAAACGTTCGTACTAATAGAAAACCACTCGGCCTACAACGCCTTGGGAATACCAGCCTTGTCTGACTTCCAAATTGTCCTAGCCCCATGGTGCCTAAAGATGAAATTCCCAACAGATAACGGAATAGGAGAAGTTGAAGGAGATCAAGACGCCGCTCGAGATTGCTATGTAACTGAACTTCGCAATAACCGTAGAAAGAATAAAGGGAAAGATGCAGAGACTACTCTCTGCATGAAAAGCTTGAAAGCATAGCAACTAAAGAAAGCCCCTCCTCTTCGGTACACCAGCGATCCATTCAATGAACTAGACCCCAGGGATAAGGAGGAGGAGGCTACCGCTGAGCCTGCGGAGGCCATGGAATTCGTATCTGTAGACAAACATGATTCAAGTAGACTATTAAAAATAGGATCTCAGCTAAAAACAGAATTGAAGGATCAACTCATTGACTTTCTCCGCCACAACTTAGATGTATTTGCGTGGAGACATGCCGATATGACGGGAATCTCACCAGACATAGCATGCCACATGCTGAACGTCGATCCCACCAAGTTACCGATAAAGCAGAAAAAGAGAAGCATGGGAGCAGAACGATCAGCAGCCCTCGATGAGGAAGTAAAGAACCTACTTGCTAATGACTTCATACGAGAAGCCATCTACCCAGAATGGATCGCTAACCCAGTACTAGTAAAGAAAGCTAATGGGAAGTGGCGAACATGCATTGATTTCTCCAACTTAAATGACGCTTACCCGAAAGACTGCTTCCCGCTCCCCCGAATCGATCAGCTTGTGGACAGCACTGCCAGGCATGAACTTTTATCTTTTATGGATGCATACTCCGGATACAACCAGATTCCCATGCATGCTCCCGATCAAGACCACACTAGCTTTATCACTGACCGGGGATTATATTGTTACAAAGTCATGCCTTTTGGACTCAAAAATGCCGGAGCTACCTATCAGTGCCTCGTCAACAAGATGTTCGCGGAATTAATAGGACGAACTATGGAAGTATATGTGGATGACATGTTGGTAAAGTCCAGAAGAGCCGACGATCATGTAAGCCACCTGAGCGAGATGTTTCAGGTACTTCGCCAATATGGAATGAAGCTGAATCCTCTAAAGTGCTCCTTCGGAGTGTCATCGGGAAAATTCGTAGGATTCATCGTCCATGCCAGAGGAATTGAAGCAAACCCTGAACAAATCCGGGCTCTAAAAGAAATAAGGATACCTTCCACTCGAAAAGAAATGCAGAGCCTAAACGGAAAGGTGGCCGCCCTAAGCAGATTCATTTCCAAAGCAACTGACAAGTGCATCCCTTTCTTCGAAGCTCTCAAGAAAGACAAAGGAAAATTCGAGTGGACCGATGAATGCTTAAAAGCCTTCCTTAGCCTGATCGAACACCTTCAGAAACCACTAGTACTCTCGTCTCCAAACGAAGGCGAAGAGCTATACCTATACCTCGCTGTATCATCTCATGCTCTAAGCGCTGCCCTGGTAAGAAAAGAAGACCGCACACAACGCCCGGTGTACTTTATAAGTAAGAGATTTACAGGGGCAGAAGCCAGATATCCTAAACTTGAGAAATTGGCATATTGTTTATTGATCGCGTCACGAAAACTGCGACACTACTTCCAATCTCACTCCATCAGAGTTCTAACCGATCAGCCACCAAGACAGGTGCTCCATCGTCTCGACACTTCTGGACGACTCCCCAAATGGTGCATTGAACTAAGTCAGTATGACGTCACCTACCATCCTCACACCGCAATCAAGGGGCAAGCCATGGCCGATTTCATTGCCGAATTCACTACCAACGAAGGCAAGGATCAGTTTGAAATAGCAAAAAACATCAAGTGGAACCTCTTTGTAGATGGAGCATCAAACGAACAAGGCTCGGGGGCAGGTATTGTGATAATCACCCCCAGGGGAAGAAAGCTGTCTATGCATTAAGGTTGGAATTCGCGGCCACTAACAACGATGCGGAGTATGAGGCAGTAATAGCGGGATTGGAGCTTGCCTTGGAAATTGGAGTCAATTCTTTATGTCTTCATAGTGATTCTCAACTTATCGTAAACCAAGTACTAGGAGAATTCCAGACACGAGGATAACGACTCACAGCATATCTAAAGAAAACCAAACTGCTGCTCGACCAATTGGACCATTATCTAATCAAACACATTCCTCGAGAAGATAACCAAGAGGCCGATGAACTAGCAAAGCAAGCTAGTATGAAGAATAGCACCATTTCCGGAGCACTAGCCATCTCAAGGCAGCTAGACCCAAGTTTCGAACAAGTGAATCTGATAACTGCAATTGAAGAAGCAACTTGGATGACTCCTATCCGGAAATATTTGCAGGACGACGGCACACTACCAGACAAACGTGATGAAGTCAGGAGAATTTTGAGGAAAGCTCCCCACTACACAATACAAGAAGGCATCCTCTATCGGCGTGGCTTCTCTAGCCCCTTATTCAGATGCGTCGCTGGAAGAGAAGCCAAGGAAATCTTATTCAACATCCATCAAGGAAGTTGCGGAGATCACACTGGAGGGCAGACTCTGGCGAAAAAGATACTCCGATATGGATATTACTGGCCCACACTAAACAAAGACGCCTTAGACTTCGTCAAGAGATGCGACAGATGTCAGAAATTACCAAGATTCCTCGACTACCCACAAATGAGATTACTCAAATGACCAGCCCTTGGCCCTTTGCTGTATGGGGAATCGATTTAATTGGCGAACTGCCAACGGGCAGGGGCGGAGCCAAATATGCTATAGTGGCAGTCGATTATTTCACCAAATGGGTGGAAGCGGAACCCCTAAATAAAATATCTTCAGCAAAAGTTATCAACTTCTTGATCAAAAATATTCTATGCAGGTACGGAGTACCACTCAAGATCATATCGGACAACGGACTCCAATTTGACAGCGAAGAATTCGCCGACTGGTGCCAAGAGCATGGAATTCATAAAAGCTTCTCATCAGTAGCTTATCCTCAGGCAAACGGACAAGTCGAAGCTGTCAACAAAATTCTCAAAACCCTAATCAAGAAGAAACTTGAAAAGTCAAAAGGCGCTTGGGTGGACGAACTTCCCACGGCACTTCGGGCCTACCGCACATCTTTCAGAACATCAACGGGACATACTCCTTTCTCTTTGGCATACGGATCGGAGGCAATGCTCCCTGTTGAGACTATTGTTCCTTCCCACCGTAGGATCCACTACAATCCAGAAGAAAACGAAGAACTCCTCCTCATGTCTTTGGATCTGATTGAGGAAAGGGGAAACGATGCAGCACTCAAACCAGCAGCTCACAAACAAAAAGTGGCAGCACTATACAACTCCAAAGTCAAGCATCGCATCTTACAAGAAGGAGATCTTGTCCTCAGGCGAAACTTTCCGCGCCCCGGGGCACTGGACCCCATCTGGGACGGACCATATGTAATTCATAAAGATCTCCACAACGGAGCTTATATTTTGTCAACAGTGGACGGAGAGGTGTTCCAGAGGGCATGGAACATCCGACACCTCCGTCGATACTTTTCTTAACTTGTACTGCCCATATGAAGTGAATTAACAAAGAGAATCAGTGGACGTAGGCATTTTCATGCCGAACCACTTTAAAAAATCTTGTCTCTTTTTTAACTTGTTCCTTTATATCTTGGCTGCTTGTTAAGCTTTATCCTTTTCTGTTGAACAAAATCTTATGGCATCTCCACTCAAGACGCACCACGGCCTCATCTGGACAAGGCCTAACAGGTACGCTACGATTCTATGCACTCGCCAATGAGACTCTTTTGCTCCAGCATCCCTCTGCTGCGGGTTAACTCATTGCTCGCGCCTGCCCTCAAAGCCAACTGTAATGAGCCGATTATAAGTCATCATAAAGGCCGACTATAGCCGATGGCAGCTCATTACGGCGTTCGGTTCGCCGGCAACTGTGAACCTACTTTAAGCCCCAACATAAGGTGTGGCCAGCCAGGGGTAGTTCACGGCCAACGGCACCCACGCTAGCCGGCCACGGTAAATCGAATAATACCCACGATTACGGACCATAATGGTTCGGGTAGTTACCGTGCGCGATCTCGGCTCCGATGTGTCTTAAGTGCGGCTGTGGTAAAAAAGAAAACTCCCCGCGGAGGCGTAAGATGGGTGACAAATGTCTCCAAGACCCACAGCTAGGGAAAGTGACTACAAAACCCCTTTGCCACGAACTTAAGCACATCGACGGCCTTCCGTGACTGGAAGTTTTTCTTTTTCTATATTTCCATTTCATTTAAATACTTTTCTCCTATCCTGTATAACAAACTCTAAAGTACAGGAAACCAAATAGGGAGCACTCACTTATGAGAATCTAAGCCTGCGTACTGGGTGGCAAGGTACTCAGATATATTCATGATCAGTTACACAAGACGCTCGAAACTACCGCCTGCAAATAAAACATGAAGGGCGGTACTCTCTTCTCTTGTACATAAATACAACTTATTCATACGTCACACTAACATTGCAAAACATGAAATTATATTTCAAGCAAAGGCTTAACATCAAACACGACTAAAATCACAGGCATATACATAGTTATACTTCTCACGCAGCACGTCAAAATGACATCAACATTTAAACATAACAAAATCAGCTTATATTATAAAATCACACAAAGTTATTCTCCGCAAATAATATTATTACAGTCACATCAATGTTTTGGACTAACGTAAACAACAGTAAAGAGAAATAAAAAGCGGCCGAATCCGGACAAGTAACCAGCTGCGTCCACACTTCATCACCAACTTCCTAAGCCTACTTGGCCGCAGGGCCGGAACCCCCAGCATGTTGATCGGAAGTTCCACCTGTCCAATTCAGAAGAGGAATCCATTAAACAAACGATAAATGATCAAGTTATGGAAACCTAGAAAGAAAAGAAAAAGAGAAGAATAACTCACCAGCGTCCGCCGCTTGATCCTCATCCTCCAGTTGCACACCCGCTTCCTCCGCAGCAAGCAACCGCATCCCCTCCTTCACCGCCGCTTTCTCCTCTTTCGAGAACTGAGCAGTGACCACATCCAGACTAAAAGCCGCTCCACCTTCCTTACCCGCATCGACCCTGGCCTCCTCTAAAGCCCGAAGATATATCTTGGCCATGACCCGGGGATAGTCATCCATCCAAGACAAGCTGCCCTCCTTCCAAGTGCGGAAGTACATGTCCTGCAGCATCTCGTCCATCATCCCCTCATTCTCCTCGAACTCCCTCAACCGGGCCTCGGAAGCCTGCAACTTGGTGGCAGCGACATCCCTCTCTGATCGGTATCTCGAGCAGTCAGCTTGGATAGATCTCCTCATCACCTCCATCTCCTCCTTTAACTTGACTTGAGCCATCTCCGCAGCCTCAAGCCTTCCAGACAACTCCTCTACCTGCTCGAGATCCGCATTCCGAACCTCATCCACTATCACAATGGCCATGTCGATCCGCTCCTTACAGGCGGCCTCCATCTTCCGTAATTCCGCCCTACTAGCCTTTTCCATGGTCTCTTTCAGCCGCCTGGAGGCTTCCTCGTGCTGAGAAATCTGAACGGCTTGACCGGCAAGCTGTTCGGCCTGATCAGCAACCTTCAGCTGCAACCGAATATTAGCACTCCCAATCTCCTCCCCGGCCTTGACCAATTGAGCATGATACTTCATTAACTTCTTGATCTCTTCAGCCACCCGATCGATATTAGCTTTGACTTCGTCTCGCATGGTAACTACCCGAGTGGTAAGTAGATCAAGATCTAGGGACTTAGCCTCGTCTAACACTCGTACCATGGGGTTGCGGGGAAGGAGGTGCTCACCCGTGGCCTCATCAAATGAAATATCCCGAGTTCTTGGATCTAAATCAGGATGACCGGCAAAGGGGTCACGAGGCACGTCAGGGCGCCTTATGCGGATAACAGTGGGATTCTTAGAAGGAGGTGGAGGAGGGATAAACTCCGTACTCTCCTCCGTGGTATCACGAGGAGGCTGAACAGGAAACTGCGGACCAGGGTAAGGCTCAAATAAAGAACGACTCCTCTTCTTTTTATGAATGCTCTCTTCGATGACCCCAAGAAGAGGACGGTATTTGACCACGTCCCCAATACGACCAGTTGGAGGCTTCGCGGAAGCTCTCATCAACTTGAATTGTTCGAGGCGGTGTCGAACGTCTGACGTTTTAACCACTTGGCCTGCCCCTGGAATAAAGAACAAGTGTTACGAACATACAATGGCCCACAATTCAGGAAACATGTTAAGTAAAAAAAAAAGTGAGAAGGCACGTCTATTATACAAACCCTGCGGAGGAGTGGTGTACTGCAATAAGTCCTGAATCTCATTCCAGGACAGAAGTGAACCATAAAATATTTCTATGTCCTTATCGAAAACGGAATCGACAGAGGACAAAAGTTCACCTTGCACCGCCGAAGTCACCCTGGCTGAGGAACCCCTGGGGGATATATCGGCACCAGCCCCGACCTTGCCAGTCTCCTTCGCCTTCTCCGCTCCCGATTCCCCTTCCGATTCCCCGAAGGCCTGGCGGAGGGCCTCATCCAGCTCAGAGTCTTGCCCAGAAGTTAAGGCACCAGCACCACTACCACCCTGACCATCTCCATCTCCTACGCCCTCCGACTCTCATTCCATATCGCCTCCTTCGCCCTCTTCCACACCTTCCTCCTCCGGAATGATCGGGCAAGTACTAGGAGAGGGGCCCTCCGACTCTTTAAGCTTCTTGCCTCCCGCGACGGGATGCTGTGCAAAGGGTTTCCTCTTCCCACTCTCCACCGTGGCCCCCTCCTTAGCTTTAGCAGCCTTCTCCTAAGCCGTGTCCCTCTGCTTAACCACGGACTGGTGCGGCTGGATCAAATTGTACTCCAGGAGGGTAGCGTTCCTGATCAGGAACGAAGCCGACCTGTCCCGCGCGGGAATGGCCTTTATTCCAGCAGCCATCCGCGCCAAAGAATCATCTTCCACGACAGCAATGCCACCTGTCGCTAGCAAGAAATAGAAGCGTGTCAGAAGAAGCACTACAGTCAGAACATGGAAAATATAAATGAAATTCATCTTACAGCCGGAAGTGAAAAGGCGGAAAGAAACAGAATCGTCCTTGATAAAAAACCATTCCTTCTTGAACATGGTGAACTTTGAATATAAGTCCCAGACCGGTTTGAAGGGCACGGCCGCTTCCAGACTAATATACGGAGACCCCCTCTTATAGCCTCTCAGGTTATACAAATATCGAACTTCCCGGTTAGAAGGAGGGCGCCCGTACCTCCTCTGGAAGATGACGAAAAGGCTTACCAGAATGGCATAAGAGTTCGGCTGAAGCTGGAATGGAGCCACTTTCAAATATGTGGTAAAGCTGACTATCCAGGCATTGATAGGAGGGATAGCACCACACATGCAATGGTACCTGCTGTAAGCAAAGTAACCTTCGGGGGGATTATACGGCATCACTCCATCTCCCGGCAGCAGCATAAGAGCCCTATCTATCCCAAATGAACGAGATATGACATCAAGTTGCTCCTCCTTTAGGGAGCTAGGAAAGCAATCGGGAGGGGAGACCAGAAGTTCCTGTGGACCATATCCGTCCACTAACGACCACGGAACAGGTCGATGCTGCCCGGATCCTGGTTGGGCTGGGGTCACGGAAGAAGACTCTCCTCCATCCTTGGATTTTCGTCTGTCTGATCGTGTTTCCGCCTTGCTTAGACATTTATCTGCATTCACAAAAGTGAAAAGACAGGTTGTTAGAACAAAGAATACAAAGATGTAAGCAAAAAAGAATGCATAAGTCCGGAAGTCCACTAAAATATTAAGTTCATTCGGCATTGAAAGTGTATGGCCATTCGGCACTAAAATCTCAAGTTCATTCGGCACTAAAATCTTATGCTCATTCGGCATTAAAATTTGATTCGGTATACATATCATTCGGCCCTAAGGCCTGAGTCTCATTCGGCATATACTACATTCGGTAGTAGAAAAAACTTCGTATGTATTCGGCAAATTAGGTTCATTCAGTAGTAAGGATCATTTGGCAAAGAGCATATACCTGGTACGGCACGAAATGGTTCGGCAAAAGTGCGATTCGGCTAAAGTTTGATTCGGTATAGTATTGGTTCGGCGCTTGTTGATTCGGTGAAGAAAACCTAAGGGGGTATAGCCCCTATATATAGACTGGAGGAACACCACCGGACCAGATGGTTCGGCATACCGGACCAACCATATGCCGAATGAAAACATCCATCCGGACAAACCAAACACCGAATGACGTTGTCTCCACCAGCGAAAGTCAGAAGCAGGGGGCACGCAGTGCGCCTCACTCAGATAAGTACCGAACTCCAGAGCTTACTAATAAAATAAAGAATATGATAACAATGAATAAGTAGTAAATCTTTCACTAACATGGGTTGATCATTTACACATGTGCACGACCACGAACGGTCCACAGGCATGCTCTGAATAACCATTAACCCTATCGTCGTGAGAATTTACACTTTGACATCCTTTAAAAAAAAAAACTCTTCAGTTGAATGGATATTTGATTCTGATAACTATGAAATGGCTAAGCTACTTACACATGTACGGGGTCGCGAACGATCCTTAGACATGCTCTGAGATGGCGATAAACCACCCTGACAAGCGATCCAAGAACCCACTCGAGCGTGGACCTGGCATCGATAGTGCTAATCCCCCTCGGGGCACACTCACTCGCCTCAAACGGCACCCGACCTCGAATGGTCATATCTCGATCCCGAACGGTCGTCATATGAAATAACATTAAAACTGTAAATTCCTTTGCAGGACATCAACAGGATATGAACATCCAGCCCGTGGCATTACAAAACAAGCCTTCCTACCACAGGGAAACAAAGTGCGACACATGCAAGCACGTGCCCCACTTTGGGGGGCAAATGTTGGACAAATTCTCACCCAGAAGACCTCGAGACCAAGAAGCGTTGGTTTCACCCGGGTTTGCAACCCACACTTCACCCAGCAAAGCCAAGGGTCTGTTCGGCAATCCAATCTAGAACCCATTCAGCCAAGGGATCCATCCGGCATGTCTCGAGTGCCATTCAGCATATCTCATTCGGTAGCCAACAGACAACCTCCACCGGACCAACTCCATTCCTAACCCTACTGCCGGACCAACCCTACTACCGAACCACATCCACAACCCCTTCAATACCGGACCAAGGCAAGGCCGAATCAAGTGGCAGCCGCACCACCACCGGTCCAGACCATCACTGGTCCAAACAATCACCGGATCAAACCCCTACCCTCACCACCGAATCAGATGCATCTCCAAGCATCGCCGAACCAGACAATTGACAGTCCAGATTGCTTCAGCCCGGTCCCACCAGCAGCTATATACATCCAAGACCCCTGCCCCCTACCTCACTCTATAAATAGAGGGGCAGGGGTACAACAATGGTAGACAAGTTTTAGAGCTCAAGCACGGAAGGAACTTTCAAACTACTTTCATATACTTGTACATAAAGCATTGTACTTGTAATCTGAAAGAAAGAAGATAATAGCATATAAAGTGGACGTAGGCACGTTCTGGCCGAACCACTATAAATCTGTGTGTCTTTTACATTTCAGCCCCTGCTTTTTTCATATTTACATAACTCATCTAAATCATTAAGAATCACATAAAACCAATTAAATCTCACGACTTGGAGGTGTTTGCCCACTTTTCGCGCAAACAAGTACCATGGTGCACCACACTCCAACGATGGTAAATCGAAGACCAGCCACCGTAATCCCGTTTTACCGTAAAAATTCACGTGTGGAAAAGACGTAGGGTAAAAAACCTAAGAGACCCGATTGAGGTTTGGGTTGTCCTTTTTGGGCAATAATATATCCGTTGACGGCTGAAAGCTATCAAAGCCGTAGAACTCATCGAGGCCTTCGTTTTGACAGGTTATGGCTCCCGTAACTCTAAACGAGCCAGAAGTTATGGCCGTCCGAATAATCGATATCTACAGGGTGCAACATCCACGGTGCAAGGTGGAACATCCGTCCGAAATGGTGAAACAGTGTCGTAAAGACTTTTAGAAATGCGTGCATGGATTTGAAAAGGAACAGTACCATGGTGCACCACTCTCCAGCGATGGTAAATCGAAGCCCAGCCACCGTAATCCCGTTTTACCGTAAAATTCCACGTGTCGAAAAAACGAAGGGTAAAAAACTTACGAGACCCGATTGAGATTCGGGTTGTCCTTTTTGGGCATTAATCTATCCGTTGATGGCTGAAAATTTTCAAAGCCATAGAACTCATCGAGGCCTTCGTTTTGAAAGGTTATGGCTCCCGTAACTCTAAACGAGCCAAAAGTTATGGCCGTCCATATACTCGATATCTACAGTGTGCAACATCCACGGTGCAAGGTGCAACATTCGTCCGAAATGGCGAAACAGTGCCGTACGACTTTTAAAAATGCGTGCATGGATTCGAAACGGAACGGTGCCATGGTGCACCACTCTCCAGCGATGGTAAATCGAAGACCAGCCACCGTAATCCCGTTTTACCGTAAAAATCCACGTGTCGAAAAAACGAAGGGTAAAAAACTTATGAGACCCGATTGAGATTCGGGTTGACCTTTTTGCGCATTAATCTATCCATTGACGGCTGAAAGCAGTCAAAACCGTATAACTCATCGAGACCTTCGTTTTGACAGGTTATGGCTCCCGTAACTCTAAACGAGCCAGAAGTTATGGCCGTCCGAATAATCGATATCTACTGGGTGTAACATCCACGGTGCAAGGTGCAACATCCGTCCGAAATGGCGAAACAGTGCCGTACGACTTTTAGAAATGCGTGCATGGATTTGAAACGGAACAGAACCATGTTGCACCACTCTCCAGCAATGGTAAATCGAAGACCAGCCACGGTAATCCCGTTTTACCGTAAAAATACACGTGTCGAAAAAACGAAGGGTAAAAAACTTACGAGACCCGATTGAGATTCGGGTTGTCCTTTTTGGGCATTAATCTATCCGTTGATGGCTGAAAGCGGTCAAAGTTATAGAACTCATCGAGGCCTTTGTTTTGACAGTGTATGGCTCCCGTAACTCTAAACGAGCCAGAAGTTATGGCCATCCGAATAATCGATATCTACTAGGTGTAACATCCACGGTGCAAGGTGCAACATCTGTCCGAAATGGAGAAACAGTGCCGTACATCTTTTAGAAATGTGTGCATGGATTTGAAACAGAACAGTACCATGGTGCACCACTCTCCAGCAATGGTAAATCGAAGACCAGCCACTGTAATCCTGTTTCACCGTAAAAATCCACGTGTCGAAAAAACGAAGGGTAAAAAATTTACGAGACCCGATTGAGATTCGGGTTGTCCTTTTTGGGCATTAATCTATCCGTTGACGGCTGAAAGCTGTCAAAGCCGTAGAACTCATCGAGGCCTTCGTTTTGACAGGTTATGGCTCCCGTAACTCTAAACGAGCCAGAAGTTATGGCCGTCCGAATAATCGATATCTACAGGGTGCAACATCCACGGTGCAAGGTGCAACATCCGTCGGAAAAAGCGAAACAGTGTCGTACGACTTTTAGAAATTCGTGCATGGATTTGAAACGGAACAGTACCATGGTGCACCACTCTCCAGCGATGGTAAATCGAAGGCCAGCCACGGTAATCCTGTTTTACCGTAAAAATCCACGTGTCGAAAAAACGAAGGGTAAAAAACTTACGAGACCCGATTGAGATTCGGGTTGTCCTTTTTAGGCATTAATCTATCCGTTGACGGCTGAAAGCTGTCAAAACCGTAGAAATCATCGAGGCCTTCGTTTTGACAGGTTATGGCTCCCGTAACTCTAAATGAGCCAGAAGTTATGGCCGTTTGAATAATCGATATCTACAGGGTGCAACATCCACGGTGCAAGGTGCAACATCTGTCCGAAATGGCGAAACAGCGTCGTACGACTTTTAGAAATGCGTGCATGGATTTGAAACGAAACAGTACCCTGGTGCACCACTTTCCAGCGATGGGAATTCGAAGACGGGCCACGGTAATCCCGTTTTACCGTAAAAATCCACGTGTCGAAAAAACGAAAGGTAAAAAACTTACGAGACCCGATTGAGATTCGGGTTGTCCTTTTTGGGAATTAATCTATCCGTTGATGGCTGAAAGCGGTCAAAGCCATAGAACTCATTGAGGCCTTCGTTTTGACAGGTTATGGCTCCCGTAACTCTAAACGAGCCAGAAGTTATGGCCGTTTGAATAATCGATATCTACAGGGTGCAACATCCACGGTGCAAGGTGCAACATCCGTCCGAAATGGCGAAACAGCACCGTACGACTTTTAGAAATGCGTGCATGGATTTGAAACGAAACAGTACCCTGGTGCACCACTTTCCAGCGATGGTAATTCGAAGACGGTCCACGGTAATCCCGTTTTACCGTAAAAATCCACGTGTCGAAAAAACGAAAGGTAAAAAACTTACGAGATCCGATTGAGATTCGGGTTGTCCTTTTTGGGCATTAATCTATCCGTTGACGGCTGAAAGCTGCCAAAGCCGTAGAACTCATCGAGTCCTTTGTTTTGACAGGTTATGGCTCCCGTAACTCTAAACGAGCCAGATGTTATGGCCGTTTGAATAATCTATATCTACAGGGTGAAACATCCGTCCGAAATGGCGAAACAGTGTCGTACGACTTTTAGAAATGCGTGCATGGATTTGAAACGGAATAGTACCATGGTGCACCACTCTCCAGTGATGGGAAGTCGAAGACGGGCCACGGTAATCCCGTTTTACCGTAAAAATACACGTGTCAAAAAAACGAAGGGTAAAAAACTTACGAGACCCGATTGAGATTCGGGTTGTCCTTTTTGGGCATTAATCTATCCGTTGACGGCTGAAAGCCATCAAAACCGTAGAACTCATCGAGGCCTTCGTTTTGACAGGTTATGGCTCCCGTAACTCTAAACGAGCCAGAAGTTATGGCTGTTTGAATAATCGATATCTACAGGGTGCAACATCCACGGTGGATGGTGCAACATCCGTCCGAAATTGGGAAACAGTGCCGTACGACTTTTAGAAATGCGTGCATGGATTTGAAACGGAATAGTACCATGGTGCACCACTCTCCAGCGATGGTAAATCGAAGGCCAGCCACCGTAATCCAGTTTTACCGTAAAATTCCACGTGTCGAAAAAACGAAGGGTAAAAAATTTTACGAGACTCGATAGAGATTCGGGTTGTCCTTTTTGGGAATTAATCTATCCGTTGACGGCTGAAAGCCTTCATAGCCGTAGAACTCATCGAGGCCTTCGTTTTGACAGGATACGGCTCCCGTAACTCTAAACGAGCCAGAAGTTATGGCTGTCCGAATAATCGATATCTACAGAGTACAACATCCACGGTGCAAGGTGCAACATCCGTCCGAAATGGCGAAACAGTGCCGTACGACTTTTAGAAATGCGTGCATGGATTTGAAACGGAACAGTACCATGGTGCACCACTCTCCATCGATTGGAAGTCGAATACGGGCCACGGTAATCCTGTTTTACCGTAAAAATTCACGTGTCGAAAAAACGAAGGGTAAAAAACTTACGAGACCCGATTGAGATTCGGGTTGTCCTTTTTGGGCATTAATCTATCCGTTGACGGCTGAAAGCTGTCAAAGCCGTAGAACTCATCGAGTCCTTCGTTTTGAAGGGTTATGGATCCCGTAACTCTAAACGAGCCAGACGTTATGGCCGTTTGAATAATCGATATCTACAGGGTGAAACATCCACGGTGCAAGGTGCAACATCCGTCCGAAAAGGCAAAACGGTGTCGTACGACTTTTAGAAATGCGTGCATGGATTTGAAACGGAATAGTACCATTGTGCACCACTCTCCAGTGATGGGAAGTCGAAGACGGGCCACGGTAATCCCGTTTTACCGTAAAAATACACGTGTCAAAAAAACGAAGGGTAAAAAACTTACGAGACCCGATTGAGATTCGGGTTTTCCTTTTTGGGCATTATTCTATCCGTTGACGGCTGAAAGCTGTCAAAGCCGTAGAACTCATCCAGGCCTTCGTTTTGACATGTTATGGCTCCCGTAACTCTAAACGAGCCAGAAGTTATGGCCGTTTGAATTATCGATATCTACAGGGTGCAACATCCACGGTGCAAGCTGCAACATCCGTCTGAAATGGTGAAACAGTGTCGTATGACTTTTAGAAATGCGTGCATGGATTTGAAACAGAACAGTACCCTGGTGCACCACTCTCCAGTGATGGGAAGTCGAAGACGGGCCACGGTAATCCAGTTTTACCGTAAAAATACACGTGTCGAAAAAACGAAGGGTAAAAAACTTACGAGACCCGATTGAGATTCGGGTTGTCCTTTTTGGGCATTAATCTATCCGTTGACGACTGAAAGCTATCAAAGCCGTAGAACTCATCGAGGCCTTCGTTTTGACAGGTTATGGCTCCCGTAACTCTAAACGAGCATGAAGTTATGGCCGTCCGAATAATCGATATCTACAGGGTGCAACATCCACGGTGTAAGGTGCAACATCCGTCCGAAATGGCAAAACAATGTCGAACGACTTTTAGAAATGCGTGCATGGATTTGAAACGGAACAGTACCATGGTGCACCACTCTCCAGCGACGGTAAATCGAAGACCAGCCACCGTATTCCTGTTTTACCGTAAAAATCCACGTGTCGAAAAAATGAAGGGTAAAAAACTTACGAGACCCGATTGAGATTCGGGTTGTCCTTATTGAGCATTAATCTATCCATTGATGTCTGAAAGCAGTCAAAGCCGTAGAACTCATCGAGGCCTTTGTCTTGACAGGTTATGGCTCCCGTAACTCTAAACGAGCCAGAAGTTATGGCTGTCCGAATAATCGATATCTACAGGGTACAACATCCACGGTGCAAGGTGCAACATCCGTCCGAAATGGCGAAACAGTGCCGTACGACTTTTAGAAATGCGTGCATGGATTTGAAACGGAACAGTACCATGGTGCACCACTCTCCAGCGATGGTAAATCGAAGGCCAGCCATGGTAATCCTGTTTTACCTTAAAAATCAACGTGTCGAAAAAACGAAGGGTAAAAAACTTACGAGACCCGATTGAGATTCGGGCTGTCCTTTTTGGGCATTAATCTATCCGTTGACGGCTGAAAGCTGTCAAAACCGTAGAACTCGTCGAGGCCTTCGTTTTGACAGGTTATGGCTCCCGTAACTCTAAACGAGCCAGAAGTTATGGCCGTTTGAATAATCGATATCTACAGGGTGCAACATCCACGGTGCAAGTTGCAACATCCGTCCGAAATGGCGAAACAGTGCCGTACGACTTTTAGAAATGCATGCATGGATTTGAAACGGAACAGTACCAAGGTGCACCACTCTCCAGTGATGGGAAGTCGAAGACGGGCCACGGTAATCCCGTTTTACCGTAAAAATACACGTGTCGAAAAAACGAAGGGTAAAAAACTTTCGAGACCCGATTGAGATTCGGGTTGTCCTTTTTGGGCATTAATCTATCCGTTGACGACTGAAAGATGTCAAAGCCGTAGAACATATCGAGTCCTTCGTTTTGACCGGTTATGGCTCCCGTAGCTCTAAACGAGCCAGAAGTTATGGCCGTCCGATTAATCGATTTCTACAGGGTGCAACATCCACGGTGCATGGTGCAACATCCGTCCGAAATAGTGCAACAGTGCCGTACGACTTTTAGAAATGCGTGGATGGATTTGAAACGGAACCTACCATGGTGCACCACTCTCCAGCGATGGGAAGTCGAAGACGGGCCACGGTAATCCCGTTTTACCGTAAAAATCCACGTGTCGAAAAAACGAAGGGTAAAAAACTTACGAGGCCCGATTGAGATTCGGGTTGTCCTTTTTGGGCATTAATCTATCCGTTGACGGCTGAAACCAGCCAGAAGTTATGGCCGTTTGAATAATCGATATCTACAGGGTGCAACATCCACGGTGCAAGGTGCAACATCCGTCCGAAATGGCGAAACAGTGTCGTACGACTTTTTGAAATGCGTGCATGGATTTAAAACAGAACGGTACCATGGTGCGCCACTCTCCAGTGATGGTAAATCGAAGACCAGCCAGGGTAATCCCGTTTTACCGTAAAAATCCACGTGTCGAAAAAACGAAGGGTAAAAAACTTCCGAGACCCGATTGAGATTCGGATAGTCTTTTTTGGGGTATTAAACAATCCATTGACAGCTAAAAGCTGTCAGAGCCGTAGAACTCACGGAGGCCTTCGTTTTGACAAGTTATGGCTCCCGTAACTCTAAACGAGCCAGAAGTTACGGCCGTCCGAATAATCGATATCTACAGGGTGCAACATCCACGGTGCAAGGTGCAACATCCGTCCAAAATGGCGAAACAGTGTCATACGACTTTTTGAAATGCATGCATGGATTTGAATCGGAACGGTACCATAGTGCACCACTCTCCAGCGATGGTAAATCGAAGACCAGCCACGGTAATCCAGTTTTACCGTAAGAATTCACGTGTCGAAAAAACGAAGGGTAAAAAACTTCCGAGACCCGATTGAGATTCGGATAGTCTTTTTTGGGCATTAAACAATCCATTGACCGCTGAAAGCTGTCAGAGCCGTAGAACTCACCGAGGACTTTGTTTTGACAGGTTTGGCTCATGTAACTCTAAACGAGCCAGAAGTTATGGTCGTCCGAATAATCGATATCTACAGGGTGCAACATCCACGGTGCAAGGTGCAACATCCGTCCGAAATGGCGAAACAATGTCATACGACTTTTTGAAATGCATGCATGGAATTGAAACGGAACGGTTCCATTGTGCACCACTCTCCAGCGATGGTAAATCGAAGATCAGCCACGGTAATCCAGTTTTACCGTAAAAATCCACGTGTCGAAAAAACGAAGGGTAAAAAACATCCGAGACCCGATTGAGATTCGGATAGTCTTTTTTGGGCATTAAACAATCCATTGATGGCAGAAACATGTCAGAGCCCTAGAACTCACTAAGGCCTTCGTTTTGACTGGTTATGGCTCCCGTAACTCTAAACGAGCCAGAAGTTATGGCCGTCCGAATAGTCGATATCTACATGGTGCAACATCCACGGTGCAAGGTGCAACATCCGTCCGAAATGGCGAAACAGTGTCGTACGACTTTTTGAAATGCGTGCATGGATTTGAAAGAAAACGGTACCATGGTGCACCACTCTCCAACGATGGTAAATCGAAGACCAGCCACGGTAATCCCGTTTTACCGTAAAAATCCAATTGTCGAAAAAACGAAGGGTAAAAAACTTCCTAGACCCGATTGAGATTCGGATAGTCTTTTTTGGGCATTAAACAATCCAGTGACGGCTGAAATCTGTCAGAGCTGTAGAACTCATGGGGGCCTTCGTTTTGACTGGTTATGGCTCCCGTAACCCTAAATGAGCCAGAAGTTACGACCGTCCGAATAATCGATATCTACAGGGTGCAACATCCACGGTGTAAGGTGCAACATCCGTCCAAAATGGCGAAACGGTGTCGTACGACTTTTTGAAATGCATGCATGGATTTGAAACGGAACGGTACCATGGTGCACCACTTTCCAGCGATGGTATATCGAAGACCAGCCACGGTAATCCCGTTTTACCGTAAAAATCCACGTGTCGAAAAAACGAAGGGTAAAAAACTTCCAAGACCCGATTGAGATTCGGATAGTCTTTTTTAGGCATTAAACAATCCATTGACGGCTGAAAGCTGCCAGAGCCCTAGAACTTGCTGAGGGCTTTGTTTTGACTGGTTATGGCTCCCGCAACTTTAAACGAGCCAGAAGTTATGGCCGTCCGAATAATCGATATCTACAGGGTGCAACATCCACGGTGCAAGGTGCAATATCCGTCCGAAATGGCGAAACGGTGTCGTACGACTTTTTGAAATGCGTTCATGGATTTGAAACGGAACGGTACCATGGTGCACCACTCTCCAGCGATGGTAAATCGAAGACCAGCCACGGTAATCCCGTTTTACCGTAAAAATCCACGTGTCGAAAAAACGAAGGGTAAAAAACTTCCGAGACCCGATTGAGATTCGGATAGTCTTTTTTGGGCATTAAACAATCCATTGATGGCTAGAAGCTGTCAGAGCCGTAGAACTCACGGAGGCCTTCGTTTTGATTAGTTATGGCTTCCGTAACTCTAAACGAGCCAGAAGTTACGGCCGTCCGAATAATCGATATCTACAGGGGGCAACATCCACGGTGCAAGGTGCAACATCCGTCCAAAATGGCGAAACAGTGTCGTACGACTTTTTGAAATGCATGCATGGATTTGAAACGGAACGGTACCATGGTGCACCACTTTCCAGCGATGGTAAATCTAAGACCAGCCACGGTAATCCAGTTTTACCGTGAAAATCCATGTGTCGAAAAAACGAAGGGTAAAAAACTTCCGAGACCCGATTGAGATTCGGATAGTATTTTTTGGGCATTAAACAATCCATTGATGGCTGAAAGCTGTTAGAACTCACCGAGGACTTCGTTTTGACAGCTTATGGCTCCTGTAACTCTAAACGAGCCAGAAGTTATGGCCGTTCGAATAATCGTTATCTATAGGGTGCAACATCCACGGTGCAAGGTGCAACATCCGTCCGAAATGGCGAAACAGTGTCGTACGACTTTTTGAAATGCATGCGTGGAATTGAAACGGAACGGTTCCATTGTGCACCACTCTCCAGCGATGGTAAATCGAAGACCAGCCACGGTAATCCAGTTTTACCGTAAAAATCCACGTATCGAAAAAACGAAGGGTAAACAACTTCCGAGACCCGATTGAGATTCGGATAGTCTTTTTTGGGCATTAAACAATCCATTGACGGCAGAAAGCTGTCAGAGCCCTAGAACTCACTAAGGCCTTCGTTTTGACTGGTTATGGCTCCCGTAACTCTAAACGAGCCAGAAGTTATGACCGTCCGAATAATCGATATCTACAGGGTGCAACATCCACGGTGCAAGGTGCAACATTCGTCCGAAATGGCGAAACAGTGTCGTACGACTTTTTGAAATGCGTGCATGGATTTGAAACAGAACGGTACCATGGTGCACCACTTTCCAGCGATGGTATATCGAAGACCAGCCACGGTAATCCCGTTTTACCGTAAAAATCCACGTGTCGAAAAAACGAAGGGTAAAAAACTTCCGAGACCCGATTGAGATTCGGATAGTCTTTTTTAGGCATTAAACAATCCATTGATGGCTGAAAGCTGTCAGAGCCCTAGAACTCGCTGAGGGCTTTGTTTTGACTGGTTATGGCTCCCGTAACTTTAAACGAGCCAGAAGTTATGGCCGTCCGAATAATCGATATCTACAGGGTGCAACATCCACGGTGCAAGGTGCAACATCCGTCCGAAATGGAGAAACAGTGTCGTACGACTTTTTGAAATGCGTGCATGGATTTGAAACGGAACGGTACCATGGTGCACCACTCTCCAGCGATGGTAAATCGAAGACCAGCCACGGTAATCCCGTTTTACCGTAAAAATCCACGTGTCGAAAAAACGAAGGGTAAAAAACTTCCGAGACCCGATTAAGATTCGGATAGTCTTTTTTGGGCATTAAACAATCCATTGACGGCTAGAAGCTGTCAGAGCCGTAGAACTCACGGAGGCCTTCGTTTTGACTAGTTATGGCTCCCGTAACTCTAAACGAGCCAGAAGTTACGGCCGTCCGAATAATCGATATCTACAAGGTGCAACATCCACGGTGCAAGGTGCAACATCCGTCCAACATGGCGAAACAGTGTCGTACGACTTTTTGAAATGCATGAATGGATTTGAAACGAAACGGTACCATGGTGCACCACTCTCCAGCGATGGTAAATCTAAGACCAGCCACGGTAATCCAGTTTTACCGTAAAAATCCATGTGTCGAAAAAACGAAGGGTAAAAAACTTCCGAGACCCGATTGAGATTCTGATAGTCTTTTTTGGGCATTAAACAATCCATTGATGGCTGAAAGCTGTCATAGCCGTAGAACTCACCGAGGACTTCGTTTTGACAGCTTATGGCTCCTGTAACTCTAAACGAGCCAGAAGTTATGGCCGTCCGAATAATCGTTATCTACAGGGCGCAACATCCACGGTGCAAGGTGCAACATCCGTCCGAAATGGCGAAACAGTGTCGTACGACTTTTTGAAATGCATGCATGGAATTGAAACGGAACGGTTCCATTGTGCACCACTCTCCAGCGATGGTAAATCGAAGACCAGCCACGGTAATCCAGTTTTACCGTAAAAATCCACGTGTCGAAAAAACGAAGGGTAAAAAACTTCCGAGCCCCGATTGAAATTCGGATAGTCTTTTTTGGGCATTAAACAATCCATTGACGTCAGAAAGCAGTCAGAGCCCTAGAACTCACTAAGGCCTTCGTTTTGACTGGTTATGGCTCCCGTAACTCTAAACGAGCCAGAAGTTACGGCCGTCCGAATAATCGATATCTACAGGGTGCAATATCCACGGTGCAAGGTGCAACATTCGTCCGAAATGGCGAAACAGTGTCGTACGACTTTTTGAAATGCGTGCATGGATTTGAAACGGAACGGTACCATGGTGCACCACTCTCCAGCAATGGTAAATCGAAGACCAGCCACGGTAATCCCGTTTTACCGTAAAAATCCATGTGTCGAAAAACGAAGGGTAAAAAACTTCCCAGACCCGAATGAGATCCGGATAGTCTTTTATGGGCATTAAACAATCCATTGACGGCTGAAAGCTGTCAGAGCCGTAGAACTCACTGATGCCTTCGTTTTGACTGGTTATGGCTCCCGTAACTCTAAACGAGCCAGAAGTTATGGCCGTCCGAATAATCGATATCTACAGGGTGCAACATCCACGGTGCAAGGTGCAACATCCGTCCGAAATGGAGAAACGGTGTCGTACGACTTTTTGAAATGCGTGCATGGATTTGAAACGGAACGATACCATGGTGCACCACTCTCCAGCGATGGTAAATCGAAGACCAGCCATGGTAATCCCGTTTTCCCGTAAAAATCCACGTGTCGAAAAAACGAAGGGTAAAAAACTTCCGAGACCCGATTGAGATTCGGATAGTCTTTTTTGGGCATTAATTTATCCATTGATGGCTGAAAGCTGCCAGAGCCGTAGAACTCACGGAGGCCTTTGTTTTGACTGGTTATGGCACCCGTAACTCTAAACGAGCCAGAAGTTACGGCCGTCCGAATAATCGATATCTACAGGGTGCAACATCCACGGTGCAAGGTGCAACATCCGTCCAAAATGGCGAAACAGTGTCGTACGACTTTTTGAAATGCATGCATGGATTTGAAACGTAATGGTACCATGGTGCACCACTCTCTAGCGATGGTAAATCGAAGACCAGCCACGGTAATCCAGTTTACCGTAAAAATCCACGTTGTCGAAAAAACGAAGGGTAAAAAACTTCCGAGACCCGATTGAGATTCGGATAGTCTGTTTTGGGGCTTAAACAATCCATTGACAGCTGAAAGCTATCAGAGCCGTAGAACTCACCGAGGCCTTCGTTTTGATAGGTTATGGCTCCCGTAACTCTAAACGAGCCAGAAGTTATGGCCGTCCGAATAATCAATATCTACAGGGTGCAACATCCACGGTGCAAGGTGCAACATCCGTCCGAAAATGCGAAACAGTGTCGTACGACTTTTTGAAATTCGTGCATCGAATTGAAACGGAACGGTGCCATGGTGCACCACTCTCCGGCGATGGTAAATCGAAGACCGGCCACGGTAATCCCGTTTTACCGTAAAAATCCACGTGTCGAAAAACGAAGGGTAAAAAACTTACGAGACCCGATTGAGATTCGGGTTGTCCTTTTTGGGCATTAATCTATCTGTTGATGGCTGAAAGCTGTCAAAACGTAGAACTCATCGAGGCCTTCGTTTTGACAGGTTATGGCTCCCGTAACTCTAAACGAGCCAGAAGTTATGGCCGTTTGAATGATCGATATCTACAGGGTGCAACATCCACGGTGGATGGTGCAACATCCGTCCGAAATGGTGAAACAGTGCCGTACGACTTTTAGAAATGCGTGCATGGATTTGAAACGGAACAGTACCATGGTGCACCACTCTCCAGCGACGGGAAGTCGAAGACGGGCCACGGTAATCCCGTTTTACCGTAAAAATCCACGTGTCGAAAAAACGAAAGGTAAAAAACTTACGAGACCCGATTGAGATTCGAGTTGTCCTTTTTGGGCATTAATCTATCCGTTGACGGCTGAAAGCTGTCAAAGCCATAGAACTCATCAAGGCCTTCGTTTTGACAGGTTATGGCTCCCGTAACTCTAAACGAGCCAGAAGTTATGGCCGTCCGAATAATCGATATCTACAGGGTGCAACATCCACGGTGCAAGGTGCAACATCCGTCCGAAGTGGCGAAACAGTGCCGTACGACTTTTAGAAATGCGTGCATGGATATGAAACGGAATAGTACCATGGTGCACCACTCTTCAGCGGTGGGAAGTCGAAGACGGGCCACGGTAATCCCGTTTTACCGTAAAAATCCACGTGTCGAAAAAACGAAGGGTAAAAAACTTACGAGACCCGATTGAGATTCGGGTTATCCTTTTTGGGCATTAATCTATCCGTTGACGGCTGAAAGCTGTCAAAGCCGTAGAACTCATCGAGGCCTTCGTTTTGACAGGTTATGGCTCCCGTAACTCTAAACGAGCCAGAAGTTAGGCCGTTTGAATAATCGATATCTACAGGGTGCAACATCCACGGTGCAAGGTGCAACATCCGTCCGAAATGGCGAAACAGTGTCGTACGACTTTTATAAATGCGTGCGTGGATTTGAAACGGAACAGTACCATGGTGCACCACTCTTCGGTGATGGGAAGTCGAAGACGAGCCACGGTAATCCATTTTTACCGTAAAAATACACGTGTCGAAAAAACGAATGGTAAAAAACTTACGAGACCGGATTGAGATTCGGGTTGTCCTTTTTGGGAATTAATCAATCCGTGGACGACTAAAAGCTATCAAAGCGATAGAACTCATCGAGGCCTTCATTTTGACAGGTTATGGCTCCCGTAACTATAAACAAGCCAGAAGTTATGGCCGTCGGAATAATCGATATCTACAGGGTGGAACATCCACGGTGCAAGGTGCAACATCCGTCTGAAATGGCGAAACAGTGCCGTACGACTTTTAGAAATGCGTGCATGGATTTGAAATGGAACAGTACCATGGTGTACCAATCTCTAGCGATGGGAAGTCGAAGACGGGCCAAGGTAATCCTGTGATGGTAAATCGAAGACCAGCCAGGGTAATCCCGTTTTACCGTAAAAATCCACGTGTCGAAAAAACGAAGGGTAAAAGACATCCGAGACCCGATTGAGATTCGGATAGTCTTTTTTGGGTATTAAACAATCCATTGACAGCTAAAAGCTGTCAGAGCCGTAGAACTCACGGAGGCCTTCGTTTTGACAAGTTATGGCTCCCGAACTCTAAACGAGCCAGAAGTTACGGCCGTCCGGATAATCGATATCTACAGGGTGCAAGATCCACGGTGCAAGGTGCAACATCCGTCCAAAATGGCGAAACAGTGTCGTACGACTTTTTGAAATGCATGCATGGATTTGAATCGGAACGGTACCATAGTGCATCACTCTCCAGCGATGGTAAATCGAAGACCAGCTACGGTAATCCAGTTTTACCGTAAGAATTCACGTGTCGAAAAAACGAAGGGTAAAAAACTTCCGAGACCCGATTGAGATTCGGGTTTTCCTTTTTGGGCATTATTCTATCCGTTGACGGCTGAAAGCTGTCAAAGCCGTAGAACTCATCCAGGCCTTCGTTTTGACATGTTATGGCTCCCGTAACTCTAAACGATCCAGAAGTTATGGCCGTTTGAATTATCGATATCTGCAGGGTGCAACATCCACGGTGCAAGCTGCAACATCCGTCTGAAATGGTGAAACAGTGTCGTATGACTTTTAGAAATGCGTGCATGGATTTGAAAACGAACAGTACCCTGGTGCACCACTCTCCAGTGATGGGAAGTCGAAGACGGGCCACGGTAATCCAGTTTTACCGTAAAAATACACGTGTCGATAAAACGAAGGGTAAAAAACTTACGAGACCCGATTGAGATTCGGGTTGCCTATCCGTTGACGACTGAAAGCTATCAAAGCCGTAGAACTCATCGAGGCCCTCGTTTTGACAGGTTATGGCTCCCGTAACTATAAACGAGCATGAAGTTATGGCCGTCCGAATAATCGATATCTACAGGGTGCAACATCCACGGTGCAAGGTGCAACATCCGTCCGAAATGGCAAAACAATGCCGTACGACTTTTAGAAATGCGTGCATGGATTTGAAACGGAACAGTACCATGGTGCACCACTCTCCAGCGACGGTAAATCGAAGACCAGCCACCGTATTCCTGTTTTACCGTAAAAATCCACGTGTCGAAAAAATGAAGGGTAAAAAACTTACGAGACCCGATTGAGATTCGGGTTGTCCTTATTGAGCATTAATCTATCCATTGACGACTGAAAGCTGTCAAAGCCGTAGAACTCATCGAGGCCTTTGTCTTGACAGGTTATGGCTCCCGTAACTCTAAACGAGCCAGAAGTTATGGCTGTCCGAATAATCGATATCTACAGGGTACAACATCCACGGTGCAAGGTGCAACATCCGTCCGAAATGGCGAAACAGTGCCGTACGACTTTTAGAAATGCGCGCATGGATTTGAAACGGAACAGTACCATGGTGCACCACTCTCCAGCGATGGTAAATCGAAGGCTAGCCATGGTAATCCTGTTTTACCTTAAAAATCAACGTGTCGAAAAAACGAAGGGTAAAAAACTTACGAGACCCGATTGAGATTCGGGATGTCCTTTATGGGCATTAATCTATCCGTTGACGGCTGAAAACTGTCAAAACCGTAGAACTCGTCGAGGCCTTCGTTTTGACAGGTTATGGCTCCCGTAACTCTAAACGAGCCAGAAGTTATGGCCGTTTGAATAATCGATATCTACAGGGTGCAACATCCACGGTGCAAGTTGCAACATCCGTCCGAAATGGCGAAACAGTGCCGTACGACTTTTAGAAATGCGTGCATGGATTTGAAACGGAACAGTACCAAGGTGCACCACTCTCCAGTGATGGGAAGTCGAAGACGGGCCACGGTAATCCCGTTTTACCGTAAAAATACACGTGTCGAAAAAACGAAGGGTAAAAAACTTTCGAGACGCGATTGAGATTCGGGTTGTCCTTTTTGGGCATTAATCTATCCGTTGACGACTGAAAGATGTCAAAGCCGTAGAACATATCGAGTCCTTCGTTTTGACCGGTTATGGCTCCCGTAGCTCTAAACGAGCCAGAAGTTATGGCCGTCCGATTAATCGATTTCTACAGGGTGCAACATCCACGGTGCATGGTGCAACATCCGTCCGAAATAGTGCAACAGTGCCGTACGACTTTTAGAAATGCGTGGATGGATTTGAAACGGAACCTACCATGGTGCACCACTCTCCAGCGATGGGAAGTCGAAGACAGGCCACGGTAATCCCGTTTTACCGTAAAAATCCACGTGTCGAAAAAACGAAGGTAAAAAACTTACGAGGCCCGATTGAGATTCGGGTTGTCCTTTTTGGGCATTAATCTATCCGTTGACGGCTGAAACCAGCCAGAAGTTATGGTCGTTTGAATAATCGATATCTACAGGGTGCAACATCCACGGTGCAAGGTGCAACATCCGTCCGAAATGGCGAAACAGTGTCGTACGACTTTTTGAAATGCGTGCATGGATTTAAAACAGAACGGTACCATGGTGCACCACTCTCCAGTGATGGTAAATCGAAGACCAGCCAGGGTAATCCCGTTTTACCGTAAAAATCCACGTGTCGAAAAAACGAAGGGTAAAAAACTTCCGAGACCCGATTGAGATTCGGATAGTCTTTTTTGGGTATTAAACAATCCATTGACAGCTAAAAGCTGTCAGAGCCGTAGAACTCACGGAGGCCTTCGTTTTGACAAGTTATGGCTCCCGTAACTCTAAACGAGCCAGAAGTTACGGCCGTCCGAATAATCGATATCTACAGGGTGCAACATCCACGATGCAAGGTGCAACATCCGTCCAAAATGGCGAAACAGTGTCGTACGACTTTTTGAAATGCATGCATGGATTTGAATCGGAACGGTACCATAGTGCACCACTCTCCAGCGATGGTAAATCGAAGACCAGCCACGGTAATCCAGTTTTACCGTAAGAATTCACGTGTCGAAAAAACGAAGGGTAAAAAACTTCCGAGACCCGATTGAGATTCGGATAGTCTTTTTTGGGCATTAAACAATCCATTGACCGCTGAAAGCTGTCAGAGCCGTAGAACTCACCGAGGACTTTGTTTTGACAGGTTTGGCTCATGTAACTCTAAACGAGCCAGAAGTTATGGTCGTCCGAATAATCGATATCTACAGGGTGCAACATCCACGGTGCAAGGTGCAACATCCGTCCGAAATGGCGAAACAATGTCATACGACTTTTTGAAATGCATGCATGGAATTGAAACGGAACGGTTCCATTGTGCACCACTCTCCAGCGATGGTAAATCGAAGATCAGCCACGGTAATCCAGTTTTACCGTAAAAATCCACGTGTCGAAAAAACGAAGGGTAAAAAACATCCGAGACCCGATTGAGATTCGGATAGTCTTTTTTGGGCATTAAACAATCCATTGATGGAAGAAACATGTCAGAGCCCTAGAACTCACTAAGGCCTTCGTTTTGACTGGTTATGGCTCCCGTAACTCTAAACGAGCCAGAAGTTATGGCCGTCCGAATAGTCGATATCTACATGGTGCAACATCCACGGTGCAAGGTGCAACATCCGTCCGAAATGGCGAAACAGTGTCGTACGACTTTTTGAAATGCGTGCATGGATTTGAAACAAAACGGTACCATGGTGCACCACTCTCCAGCGATGGTAAATCGAAGACCAGCAACGGTAATCCCGTTTTACCGTAAAAATCCACTTGTCGAAAAAACGAAGGGTAAAAAACTTCCTAGACCCGATTGAGATTCGGACAGTCTTTTTTGGGCATTAAACAATCCATTGACGGCTGAAATCTGTCAGAGCTGTAGAACTCATGGGGGCCTTCGTTTTGACTGGTTATGGCTCCCGTAATCCTAAATGAGCCAGAAGTTACGACCGTCCGAATAATCGATATCTACAGGGTGCAACATCCACGGTGTAAGGTCCAACATCCGTCCAAAATGGCGAAACGGTGTCGTACGACTTTTTGAAATGCATGCATGGATTTGAAACGGAACGGTACCATGGTGCACCACTTTCCAGCGATGGTATATCGAAGACCAGCCACGGTAATCCCGTTTTACCGTAAAAATCCACGTGTCGAAAAAACGAAGGGTAAAAAACTTCCAAGACCCGATTGAGATTCGGATAGTCTTTTTTAGGCATTAAACTATCCATTGACGGCTGAAAGCTGTCAGAGCCCTAGAACTTGCTGAGGGCTTTGTTTTGACTGGTTATGGCTCCCGCAACTTTAAACGAGCCAGAAGTTATGGCCGTCCGAATAATCGATATCTACAGGGTGCAACATCCACGGTGCAAGGTGCAATATCCGTCCGAAATGGCGAAACGGTGTCGTACGACTTTTTGAAATGCGTTCATGGATTTGAAACGGAACGGTACCATGGTGCACCACTCTCCAGCGATGGTAAATCGAAGACCAGCCACGGTAATCCCGTTTTACCGTAAAAATCCACGTGTCGAAAAAACGAAGGGTAAAAAACTTCCGAGACCCGATTGAGATTCGGATAGTCTTTTTTGGGCATTAAACAATCCATTGACGGCTAGAAGCTGTCAGAGCCGTAGAACTCACGGAGGCCTTCGTTTTGACTAGTTATGGCTTCCGTAACTCTAAACGAGCCAGAAGTTACGGCCGTCCGAATAATCGATGTCTACAGGGGGCAACATCCACGGTGCACGGTGCAACATCCGTCCAAAATGGCGAAACAGTGTCATACGACTTTTTGAAATGCATGCATGGATTTGAAACGGAACGGTACCATGGTGCACCACTTTCCAGCGATGGTAAATCTAAGACCAGCCACGGTAATCCAGTTTTACCGTAAAAATCCATGTGTCGAAAAAACGAAGGGTAAAAAACTTCCGAGACCCGATTGAGATTCGGATAGTATTTTTTGGGCATTAAACAATCCATTGATGGCTGAAAGCTGTTAGAACTCACCGACGACTTCGTTTTGACAGCTTATGGCTCCTGTATCTATAAACGAGCCAGAAATTATGGCCGTTCGAATAATCGTTATCTATAGGGTGCAACATCCACGGTGCAAGGTGCAACATCCGTCCGAAATGGCGAAACAGTGTCGTACGACTTTTTGAAATGCATGCATGGAATTGAAACGGAACGGTTCCATTGTGCACCACTCTCCAGCGATGGTAAATCGAAGACCAGCCACGGTAATCCAGTTTTACCGTAAAAATCCACGTATCGAAAAAACGAAGGGTAAACAACTTCCGAGACCCGATTGAGATTCGGATAGTCTTTTTTGGGCATTAAACAATCCATTGACGGCAGAAAGCTGTCAGAGCCCTAGAACTCACTAAGGCCTTCGTTTTGACTGGTTATGGCTCCCGTAACTCTAAACGAGCCAGAAGTTATGACCGTCCGAATAATCGATATCTACAGGGTGCAACATCCACGGTGCAAGGTGCAACATTCGTCCGAAATGGCGAAACAGTGTCGTACGACTTTTTGAAATGCGTGCATGGATTTGAAACGGAACGGTACCATGGTGCACCACTTTCCAGCGATGGTATACGAAGACCAGCCACGGTAATCCCGTTTTACCGTAAAAATCCACGTGTCGAAAAAACGAAGGGTAAAAAACTTCCGAGACCCGATTGAGATTCGGATAGTCTTTTTTCGGCATTAAACAATCCATTGACGGCTGAAAGCTGTCAGAGCCCTAGAACTCGCTGAGGGCTTTGTTTTGACTGGTTATGGCTCCCGTAACTTTAAACGAGCCAGAAGTTATGGCCGTCCGAATAATCGATATCTACAGGGTGCAACATCCACGGTGCAAGGTGCAACATCCGTCCGAAATGGCGAAACAGTGTCGTACGACTTTTTGAAATGCGTGCATGGATTTGAAACGGAACGGTACCATGGTGCACCACTCTCCAGCGATGGTAAATCGAAGACCAGCCACGGTAATCCCGTTTTACCGTAAAAATCCACGTGTCGAAAAAACGAAGGGTAAAAAACTTCCGAGACCCGATTAAGATTCGGATAGTCTTTTTTGGGCATTAAACAATCCACTGACGGCTAGAAGCTGTCAGAGCCGTAGAACTAACGGAGGCCTTCGTTTTGACTAGTTATGGCTCCCGTAACTCTAAACGAGCCAGAAGTTACGGCCGTCCGAATAATCGATATCTACAAGGTGCAACATCCACGGTGCAAGGTGCAACATCCGTCCAACATGGCGAAACAGTGTCGTACGACTTTTTGATATGCATGCATGGATTTGAAACGAAACGGTACCATGGTGCACCACTCTCCAGCGATGGTAAATCTAAGACCAGCCACGGTAATCCAGTTTTACCGTAAAAATCCATGTGTCGAAAAAACGAAGGGTAAAAAACTTCCGAGACCCGATTGAGATTCTGATAGTCTTTTTTGGGCATTAAACAATCCATTGATGGCTGAAAGCTGTCATAGCCGTAGAACTCACCGAGGACTTCGTTTTGACAGCTTATGGCTCCTGTAACTCTAAACGAGCCAGAAGTTATGGCCGTCCGAATAATCGTTATCTACAGGGCGCAACATCCACGGTGCAAGGTGCAACATTCGTCCGAAATGGCGAAACAGTGTCGTACGACTTTTTGAAATGCATGCATGGAATTGAAACGGAACGGTTCCATTGTGCACCACTCTCCAGCGATGGTAAATCGAAGACCAGCCACGGTAATCCAGTTTTACCGTAAAAATCCACGTGTCGAAAAAACGAAGGGTAAAAAACTTCCGAGCCCCGATTGAGATTCGGATAGTTTTTTTTGGGCATTAAACAATCCATTGACGTCAGAAAGCTGTCAGAGCCCTAGAACTCACTAAGGCCTTCGTTTTGACTGGTTATGGCTCCCGTAACTCTAAACGAGCCAGAAGTTACGGCCGTCCGAATAATCGATATCTACAGGGTGCAATATCCCCGGTGCAAGGTGCAACATTCGTCCGAAATGGCGAAACAGTGTCGTACGACTTTTTGAAATGCGTGCATGGATTTGAAACGGAACGGTACCATGGTGCACCACTCTCCAGCAATGGTAAATCGAAGACCAGCCACGGTAATCCCGTTTTACCGTAAAAATCCATGTGTCGAAAAACGAAGGGTAAAAAACTTCCCAGACCCGATTGAGATCCGGATAGTCTTTTATGGGCATTAAACAAACCATTGATGGCTGAAAGCTGTCAGAGCCGTAGAACTCACTGATGCCTTCATTTTGACTGGTTATGGCTCCCGTAACTCTAAACGAGCCAGAAGTTATGGCCGTCCGAATAATCGATATCTACAGGGTGCAACATCCACGGTGCAAGGTGCAACATCCGTCCGAAATGGAGAAACGGTGTCGTACGACTTTTTGAAATGCGTGCATGGATTTGAAACGGAACGATACCATGGTGCACCACTCTCCAGCGATGGTAAATCGAAGACCAGCCATGGTAATCCCGTTTTCCCGTAAAAATCAACGTGTCGAAAAAACGAAGGGTAAAAAACTTCCGAGACCCGATTGAGATTCGGATAGTCTTTTTTGGGCATTAAACTATCCATTGACGGCTGAAAGCTGCCAGAGCCGTAGAACTCACGGAGGCCTTTGTTTTGACTGGTTATGGCACCAGTAACTCTAAACGAGCCAGAAGTTACGGCCGTCCGAATAATCGATATCTACAGGGTGCAACATCCACGGTGCAAGGTGCAACATCCGTCCAAAATGGCGAAACAGTGTCGTACGACTTTTTGAAATGCATGCATGGATTTGAAACGTAATGGTACCATGGTGCACCACTCTCTAGCGATGGTAAATCGAAGACCAGCCACGGTAATCCAGTTTACCGTAAAAATCCACGTTGTCGAAAAAACGAAGGGTAAAAAACTTCCGAGACCCGATTGAGATTCGGATAGTCTGTTTTGGGGCTTAAACAATCCATTGACAGCTGAAAGCTATCAGAGCCGTAGAACTCACCGAGGCCTTCGTTTTGATAGGTTATTGCTCCCGTAACTCTAAACGAGCCAGAAGTTATGGCCGTCCGAATAATCAATATCTACAGGGTGCAACATCCACGGTGCAAGGTGCAACATCCGTCCGAAAATGCGAAACAGTGTCGTACGACTTTTTGAAATTCGTGCATGGAATTGAAACGGAACGGTGCCATGGTGCACCACTCTCCGGCGATGGCAAATCGAATACCAGCCACGGTAATCCCGTTTTACCGTAAAAATCCACGTGTCGAAAAACGAAGGGTAAAAAACTTACGAGACCCGATTGAGATTCGGGTTGTCCTTTTTGGGCATTAATCTATCTGTTGATCGCTGAAAGCTGTCAAAACGTAGAACTCATCGAGGCCTTCGTTTTGACAGGTTATGGCTCCCGTAACTCTAAACGAGCCAGAAGTTATGGCCGTTTGAATGATCGATATCTACAGGGTGCAACATCCACGGTGCATGGTGCAACATCCGTCCGAAATGGTGAAACAGTACCGTACGACTTTTAGAAATGCGTGCGTGGATTTGAAACGGAACAGTACCATGGTGCACCACTCTCCAGCGATGGGAAGTCGAAGACGGGCCACGGTAACCCCGTTTTACCGTAAAAATCCACGTGTCGAAAAAACGAAAGGTAAAAAACTTACGAGACCCGATTGAGATTCGAGTTGTCCTTTTTGGGCATTAATCTATTCGTTGACGGCTGAAAGCTGTCAAAGCCATAGAACTCATCAAGGCCTTCGTTTTGACAGGTTATGGCTCCCGTAACTCTAAACGAGCCAGAAGTTATGGCCGTCCGAATAATCGATATCTACAGGGTGCAACATCCACGGTGCAAGGTGCAACATCCGTCCGAAGTGGCGAAACAGTGCCGTACGACTTTTAGAAATGCGTGCATGGATTTGAAACGGAACAGTACCATGGTGCACCACTCTTCAGCGGTGGGAAGTCGAAGACGGGCCACGGTAATCCCGTTTTACCGTAAAAATCCACGTGTTGAAAAAACGAAGGGCAAAAAACTTACGAGACCCGATTGAGATTCGGGTTATCCTTTTTGGGCATTAATCTATCCGTTGACGGCTGAAAGCTGTCAAAGCCGTAGAACTCATCGAGGCCTTCGTTTTGACAGGTTATGGCTCCCGTAACTCTAAACGAGCCAGAAGTTAGGCCGTTTGAGTAATCGATATCTACAGAGTGCAACATCCACGGTGCAAGGTGCAACATCCGTCCGAAATGGAGAAATAGTGTCGTACGACTTTTATAAATGCGTGCGTGGATTTGAAACGGAACAGTACCATGGTGCACCACTCTTCGGTGATGGGAAGTCGAAGACGGGCCACGGTAATCCCGTTTTACCGTAAAAATACACGTGTCGAAAAAACGAATGGTAAAAAACTTACGAGACCGGATTGAGATTCGGGTTGTCCTTTTTGGGAATTAATCTATCCGTGGATGACTAAAAGCTATCAAAGCGATAGAACTCATCGAGGCCTTCATTTTGACAGGTTATGGCTCCCGTAACTATAAACGAGCCAGAAGTTATGGCCTTCGGAATAATCGATATCTACAGGGTGCAACATACACGGTGCAAGTTGCAACATCCGTCTGAAATGGCGAAACAGTGTCGTACGACTTTTAGAAATGCGTGCATGGATTTGAAATGGAACAGTACCATGGTGTACCAATCTCTAGCGATGGGAAGTCGAAGACGGGCCACGGTAATCCTGTGATGGTAAATCGAAGACCAGCCAGGGTAATCCCGTTTTACCGTAAAAATCCACGTGTCGAGAAAACAAAGGGTAAAAAACTTCCGAGACCCGATTGAGATTCGGATAGTCTTTTTTGGGTATTAAACAATCCATTGACATCTAAAAGCTGTCAGAGCCGTAGAACTCACGGAGGCCTTCGTTTTGACAAGTTATGGCTCCCAAACTCTAAACGAGCCAGAAGTTACGGCCGTCCGAATAATCGATATCTACAGGGTGCAACATCCACGGTGCAAGGTGCAACATCCGTCCAAAATGGCGAAACAGTGTCGTACGACTTTTTGAAATGCATGCATGGATTTGAATCGGAACGGTACCATAGTGCACCACTCTCCAGCGATGGTAAATCGAAGACCAGCTACGGTAATCCAGTTTTACCGTAAGAATTCACATGTCGAAAAAACGAAGGGTAAAAAACTTCCGAGACCCGATTGAGATTCGGATAGTCTTTTTTGGGCATTAAACAATCCATTGACCGCTGAAAGCTGTCAGAGCCGTAGTACTCACCGAGGACTTTGTTTTGACAGGTTTGGCTCATGTAACTCTAAACGAGCCAGAAGTTATGGTCGTCCGAATAATCGATATCTACAGGGTGCAACATCCACGGTGCAAGGTGCAACATCCGTCCGAAATGGCGAAACAATGTCATACGACTTTTTGAAATGCATGCGTGGAATTGAAACGGAACGGTTCCATTGTGCACCACTCTCCAGCGATGGTAAATCGAAGATCAGCCACGGTAATCCAGTTTTACCGTAAAAATCCACGTGTCGAAAAAACGAAGGGTAAAAAACATCCGAGACCCGATTGAGATTTGGATAGTCTTTTTTGGGCATTAAACAATCCATTGATGGCAGAAACATGTCAGAGCCCTAGAACTCACTAAGGCCTTCGTTTTGACTGGTTATGGCTCCCGTAACTCTAAACGAGCCAGAAGTTATGGCCGTCCGAATAGTCGATATCTACATGGTGCAACATCCACGGTGCAAGGTGCAACATCCGTCCGAAATGGCGAAACAGTGTCGTACGACTTTTTGAAACGCGTGCATGGATTTGAAACAAAACGGTACCATGGTGCACCACTCTCCAGCGATGGTAAATCGAAGACCAGCCACGGTAATCCCGTTTTACCGTAAAAATCCACTTGTCGAAAAAACGAAGGGTAAAAAACTTCCTAGACCCGATTGAGATTCGGATAGTCTTTTTTGGGCATTAAACAATCCATTGACGGCTGAAATCTGTCAGAGCTGTAGAACTCATGGGGGCCTTCGTTTTGACTGGTTATGGCTCCCGTAACCCTAAATGAGCCAGAAGTTACGACCGTCCGAATAATCGATATCTACAGGGTGCAACATCCACGGTGTAAGGTGCAACATCCGTCCAAAATAGCGAAACGGTGTCGTACGACTTTTTGAAATGCATGCATGGATTTGAAACGGAACGGTACCATGGTGCACCACTTTCCAGCGATGGTATATCGAAGACCAGCCACGGTAATCCCGTTTTACCGTAAAAATCCACGTGTCGAAAAAACGAAGGGTAAAAAACTTCCAAGACCCGATTGAGATTCGGATAGTCTTTTTTAGGCATTAAACAATCCAGTGACGGCTGAAAGCTGTCAGAGCCCTAGAACTTGCTGAGGGCTTTGTTTTGACTGGTTATGGCTCCCGCAACTTTAAACGAGCCAGAAGTTATGGCCGTCCGAATAATTGATATCTCAGGGTGCAACATCCACGGTGCAAGGTGCAACATCCGTCCGAAATGGCGAAACGGTGTCGTACGACTTTTTGAAATGCGTGCATGGATTTGAAACGGAACGGTACCATGGTGCACCACTCTCCAGCGATGGTAACTCGAAGACCAGCCACGGTAATCCCGTTTTACCGTAAAAATCCACGTGTCGAAAAAACGAAGGGTAAAAAACTTCCGAGACCCGATTGAGATTCGGATAGTCTTTTTTGGGCATTAAACAATCCATTGACGGCTGAAAGCTGCCAGAGCCGTAGAACTCACGGAGGCCTTTGTTTTGACTGGTTATGGCACCAGTAACTCTAAACGAGCCAGAAGTTACGGCCGTCCGAATAATCGATATCTACAGGGTGCAACATCCACGGTGCAAGGTGCAACATCCGTCCAAAATGGCGAAACAGTGTCGTACGACCTTTTGAAATGCATGCATGGATTTGAAACGTAATGGTACCATGGTGCACCACTCTCTAGCGATGGTAAATCGAAGACCAGCCACGGTAATCCAGTTTACCGTAAAAAGCCACGTTGTCGAAAAAACGAAGGGTAAAAAACTTCCGAGACCCGATTGAGATTCAGATAGTCTGTTTTGGGGCTTAAACAATCCATTGACAGCTGAAAGCTATCAGAGCCGTAGAACTCACCGAGGCCTTCGTTTTGATAGGTTATTGCTCCCGTAACTCTAAACGAGCCAGAAGTTATGGCCGTCCGAATAATCAATATCTACAGGGTGCAACATCCACGGTGCAAGGTGCAACATCCGTCCGAAAATGCGAAACAGTGTCGTACGACTTTTTGAAATTCGTGCATGGAATTGAAACGGAACGGTGCCATGGTGCACCACTCTCCGGCGATGGTAAATCGAAGACCAGCCACGGTAATCCCGTTTTACCGTAAAAATCCACGTGTCGAAAAACGAAGGGTAAAAAACTTACGAGACCCAATTGAGATTCGGGTTGTCCTTTTTGGGCATTAATCTATATGTTGATCGCTGAAAGCTGTCAAAACGTAGAACTCATCGAGGCCTTCGTTTTGACAGGTTATGGCTCCCGTAACTCTAAACGAGCCAGAAGTTATGGTCGTTTGAATGATCGATATCTACAGGGTGCAACATCCACGGTGCATGGTGCAACATCCGTCCGAAATGGTGAAACAGTACCGTACGACTTTTAGAAATGCGTGCATGGATTTGGAACGGAACAGTACCATGGTGCACCACTCTCCAGCGATGGGAAGTCGAAGACGGGCCACGGTAACCCCGTTTTACCGTAAAAATCCACGTGTCGAAAAAACGAAAGGTAAAAAACTTACGAGACCCGATTGAGATTCGAGTTGTCCTTTTTGGGCATTAATCTATCCGTTGACGGCTGAAAGCTGTCAAAGCCATAGAACTCATCAAGTCCTTCGTTTTGACAGGTTATGGCTCCCGTAACTCTGAACGAGCCAGAAGTTATGGCCGTCCGAATAATCGATATCTACAGGGTGCAACATCCACGGTGCAAGGTGCAACATCCGTCCGAAGTGGCGAAACAGTGCCGTACGACTTTTAGAAATGCGTGCATGGATTTGAAACGGAACAGTACCTTGGTGCACCACTCTTCAGCGGTGGGAAGTCGAAGACGGGCCACGGTAATCCCGTTTTACCGTAAAAATCCACGTGTTGAAAAAACGAAGGGTAAAAAACTTACGAGACCCGATTGAGATTCGGGTTATCCTTTTTGGGCATTAATCTATCTGTTGACGGCTGAAAGCTGTCAAAGCCGTAGAACTCATCGAGGCCATCGTTTTGACAGGTTATGGCTTCCGTAACTCTAAACGAGCCAGAAGTTAGGCAGTTTGAGTAATCGATATCTACAGGGTGCAACATCCAAGGTGCAAGGTGCAACATCCGTCCGAAATGGCGAAACAGTGTCGTACGACTTTTATAAATGCGTGCGTGGATTTGAAACGGAACAGTACCATGGTGCACCACTCTTCGGTGATGGGAAGTCGAAGACGGGCCAAGGTAATCCCGTTTTACCGTAAAAATACACGTGTCAAAAAAACGAATGGTAAAAAACTTACGAGACCGGATTGAGATTCGGGTTGTCCTTTTTGGGAATTAATCTATCCGTGGACGACTAAAAGCTATCAAAGCGATAGAACTCATCGAGGCCTTCATTTTGACAGGTTATGGCTCCCGTAACTATAAACGAGCCAGAAGTTATGGCCGTCGGAATAATCGATATCTACAGGGTGCAACATCCACGGTGCAAGGTGCAACATCCGTCTGAAATGGCGAAACAGTGCCGTACGACTTTTAGAAATGCGTGCATGGATTTGAAATGGAACAGTACCATGGTGTACCAATCTCTAGCGATGGGAAGTCGAAGACGGGCCACGGTAATCCTGTGATGGTAAATCGAAGACCAGCCAGGGTAATCCCGTTTTACCGTAAAAATCCACGTGTCGAAAAAACAAAGGGTAAAAAACTTCCGAGACCCGATTGAGATTCGGATAGTCTTTTTTGGGTATTAAACAATCCATTGATAGCTAAAAGCTGTCAGAGCCGTAGAACTCACGGAGGCCTTCGTTTTGACAAGTTATGGCTCCCGAACTCTAAACGAGCCAGAAGTTACGGCCGTCCGAATAATCGATATCTACAGGGTGCAACATCCACGGTGCAAGGTGCAACATCCGTCCAAAATGGCGAAACAGTGTCGTACGACTTTTTGAAATGCATGCATGGATTTGAATCGGAACGGTACCATAGTGCACCACTCTCCAGCGATGGTAAATCGAAGACCAGCTACGGTAATCCAGTTTTACCGTAAGAATTCACATGTCGAAAAAACGAAGGGTAAAAAACTTCCGAGACGCGATTGAGATTCGGATAGTCTTTTTTGGGCATTAAACAATCCATTGACCGCTGAAAGCTGTCAGAGCCGTAGTACTCACCGAGGACTTTGTTTTGACAGGTTTGGCTCATGTAACTCTAAACGAGCCAGAAGTTATGGTCGTCCGAATAATCGATATCTACAGGGTGCAACATCCACGGTGCAAGGTGCAACATCCGTCCGAAATGGCGAAACAATGTCATACGACTTTTTGAAATGCATGCGTGGAATTGAAACGGAACGGTTCCATTGTGCACCACTCTCCAGCGATGGTAAATCGAAGATCAGCCACGGTAATCCAGTTTTACCGTAAAAATCCACGTGTCGAAAAAACGAAGGGTAAAAAACATCCGAGACCCGATTGAGATTTGGATAGTCTTTTTTGGGCATTAAACAATCCATTGATGGCAGAAACATGTCAGAGCCCTAGAACTCACTAAGGCCTTCGTTTTGACTGGTTATGGCTCCCGTAACTCTAAACGAGCCAGAAGTTATGGCCGTCCGAATAGTCGATATCTACATGGTGCAACATCCACGGTGCAAGGTGCAACATCCGTCCGAAATGGCGAAACAGTGTCGTACGACTTTTTGAAATGCGTGCATGGATTTGAAACAAAACGGTACCATGGTGCACCACTCTCCAGCGATGGTAAATCGAAGACCAGCCACGGTAATCCCGTTTTACCGTAAAAATCCACTTGTCGAAAAAACGAAGGGTAAAAAACTTCCTAGACCCGATTGAGATTCGGATAGTCTTTTTTGGGCATTAAACAATCCATTGACGGCTGAAATCTGTCAGAGCTGTAGAACTCATGGGGGCCTTCGTTTTGACTGGTTATGGCTCCCGTAACCCTAAATGAGCCAGAAGTTACGACCGTCCGAATAATCGATATCTACAGGGTGCAACATCCACGGTGTAAGGTGCAACATCCGTCCAAAATAGCGAAACGGTGTCGTACGACTTTTTGAAATGCATGCATGGATTTGAAACGGAACGGTACCATGGTGCACCACTTTCCAGCGATGGTATATCGAAGACCAGCCACGGTAATCCCGTTTTACCGTAAAAATCCACGTGTCGAAAAAACGAAGGGTAAAAAACTTCCAAGACCCGATTGAGATTCGGATAGTCTTTTTTAGGCATTAAACAATCCAGTGACGGCTGAAAGCTGTCAGAGCCCTAGAACTTGCTGAGGGCTTTGTTTTGACTGGTTATGGCTCCCGCAACTTTAAACGAGCCAGAAGTTATGGCCGTCCGAATAATCGATATCTCAGGGTGCAACATCCACGGTGCAAGGTGCAACATCCGTCCGAAATGGCGAAACGGTGTCGTACGACTTTTTGAAATGCGTGCATGGATTTGAAACGGAACGGTACCATGGTGCACCACTCTCCAGCGATGGTAACTCGAAGACCAGCCACGGTAATCCCGTTTTACCGTAAAAATCCACGTGTCGAAAAAACGAAGGGTAAAAAACTTCCGAGACCCGATTGAGATTCGGATAGTCTTTTTTGGGCATTAAACAATCCATTGACGGCTAGAAGTTGTCAGAGTCGTAGAACTCACGGAGGCCTTCGTTTTGACTAGTTATGGCTTCCGTAACTCTAAACGAGCCAGAAGTTACGGCCGTCCGAATAATCGATATCTACAGGGGGCAACATCCACGGTGCAAGGTGCAACATCCGTCCAAAATGGCGAAACAGTGTCGTACGACTTTTTGAAATGCATGCATGGATTTGAAACGGAACGGTACCATGGTGCACCACTTTCCAGCGATGGTAAATCTAAGACCAGCCACGGTAATCCAGTTTTACCGTAAAAATCCATGTGTCGAAAAAACGAAGGGTAAAAAACTTCCGAGACCCGATTGAGATTCGGATAGTATTTTTTGGGCATTAAACAATCCATTGATGGCTGAAAGCTGTTATAGCCGTAGAACTCACCGAGGACTTCGTTTTGACAGCTTATGGCTCCTGTAACTCTAAACGAGCCAGAAGTTATGGCCGTTCGAATAATCGTTATCTATAGGGTGCAACATCCACGGTGCAAGGTGCAACATCCGTCCGAAATGGCGAAACAGTGTCGTACGACTTTTTGAAATGCACGCATGGAATTGAAACGGAACGGTTCCATTGTGCACCACTCTCCAGCGATGGTAAATCGAAGACCAGCCACGGTAATCCAGTTTTACCGTAAAAATCCACGTATCGAAAAAACGAAGGGTAAACAACTTCCGAGACCCGATTGATATTTGGATAGTCTTTTTTGGGCATTAAACAATCCATTGACGGCAGAAAGCTGTCAGAGCCCTAGAACTCACTAAGGCCTTCGTTTTGACTGGTTATGGCTCCCGTAACTCTAAACGAGCCAGAAGTTATGACCGTCCGAATAATCGATATCTACAGGGTGCAACATCCACGGTGCAAGGTGCAACATTCGTCCGAAATGGCGAAACAGTGTCGTACGACTTTTTGAAATGTGTGCATGGATTTGAAACGGAACGGTACCATGGTGCACCACTTTCCAGCGATGGTATATCGAAGACCAGCCACGGTAATCCCGTTTTACCGTAAAAATCCACGTGTCGAAAAAACGAAGGGTAAAAAACTTCCGAGACCCGATTGAGATTCGGATAGTCTTTTTTAGGCATTAAACAATCCATTGACCGCTGAAAGCTGTCAGAGCCCTAGAACTCGCTGAGGGCTTTGTTTTGACTGGTTATGGCTCCCGTAACTTTAAACGAGCCAGAAGTTATGGCCGTCCGAATAATCGATATCTACAGGGTGCAACATCCACGGTGCAAGGTGCAACATCCGTCCGAAATGGCGAAACAGTGTCGTACGACTTTTTGAAATGCGTGCATGGATTTGAAACGGAACGGTACCATGGTGCACCACTCTCCAGCGATGGTAAATCGAAGACCAGCCACGGTAATCCCGTTTTACCGTAAAAATCCACGTGTCGAAAAAACGAAGGGTAAAAAACTTCTGAGACCCGATTAAGATTCGGATAGTCTTTTTTGGGCATTAAACAATCCATTGACGGCTAGAAGCTGTCAAAGCCGTAGAACTCACGGTGGCCTTCGTTTTGACTAGTTATGACTCCCGTAACTCTAAACGAGCCAGAAGTTACGGCCGTCCGAATAATCGATATCTACAAGGTGCAACATCCACGGTGCAAGGTGCAACATCCGTCCAACATGGCGAAACAGTGTCGTACGACTTTTTGAAATGCATGCATGGATTTGAAACGGAAGGGTACCATGGTGCACCACTCTCCAGCGATGGTAAATCTAAGACCAGCGACGGTAATCCAGTTTTACCGTAAAAATCCATGTGTCGAAAAAACGAAGGGTAAAAAACTTCCGAGACCCGATTGAGATTTTGATAGTCTTTTTTGGGCATTAAACAATCCATTGATGGCTGAAAGCTGTCATAGCCGTAGAACTCACCGAGGACTTCGTTTTGACAGCTTATGGCTCCTGTAATTCTAAACGAGCCAGAAGTTATGGCCGTCCGAATAATCGTTATCTACAGGGCGCAACATCCACGGTGCAAGGTGCAACATCCGTCCGAAATGGCGAAACAGTGTCGTACGACTTTTTGAAATGCATGCATGGAATTGAAACGGAACAGTTCCATTGTGCACCACTCTCCAGCGATGGTAAATCGAAGACCAGCCACGGTAATCCAGTTTTACCGTAAAAATCCACGTGTCGAAAAAACGAAGGGTAAAAAACTTCCGAGCCCCGATTGAGATTCGGATAGTCTTTTTTGGGCATTAAACAATCCATTTACGTCAGAATGCTGTAAGAGCCCTAGAACTCACTAAGGCCTTCGTTTTGACTGGTCATGGCTCCCGTAAATCTAAACGAGCCAGAAGTTACGGCCGTCCGGATAATCGATATCTACAGGGTGCAATATCCACGGTGCAAGGTGCAACATTCGTCCGAAATGGCGAAACAGTGTCGTACGACTTTTTGAAATGCGTGCATGGATTTGAAACGGAACGGTACCATGGTGCACCACTCTCCAGCAATGGTAAATCGAAGACCAGCCACGGTAATCCCGTTTTACCGTAAAAATCCATGTGTCGAAAAACGAAGGGTAAAAAACTTCCCAGACCCGATTGAGATCCGAATAGACTTTTAAGGGCATTAAACAATCCATTGACGGCTGAAAGCTGTCAGAGCCGTAGAACTCACTAATGCCTTCGTTTTGACTGGTTATGGCTCCCGTAACTCTAAACGAGCAAGAAGTTATGGCCGTCCGAATAATCGATATCTACAGGGTGCAACATCCACGGTGCAAGGTGCAACATCCGTCCGAAATGGAGAAACGGTGTCGTACGACTTTTTGAAATGCGTGCATGGATTTGAAACAGAACGATACCACGGTGCACCACTCTCCAGCGATGGTAAATCGAAGACCAGCCATGGTAATCCCGTTTTCCCGTAAAAATCCATGTGTCGAAAAAACGAAGGGTAAAAAACTTCCGAGACCCGATTGAGATTCGGATAGTCTTTTTTGGGCATTAAACTATCCATTGACGGCTGAAGGCTGCCAGAGCCGTAGAACTACCGGAGGCCTTTGTTTTGACTGGTTATGGCACCCGTAACTCTAAACGAGCCAGAAGTTACGGCCGTCCGAATAATCGATATCTACAGGGTGCAACATCCACGGTGCAAGGTGCAACATCCATCCAAAATGGCGAAACAGTGTCGTACGACTTTTTGAAATGCATGCATGGATTTGAAACGTAATGGTACCATGGTGCACCACTCTCTAGCGATGGTAAATCGAAGACCAGCCACGGTAATCCAGTTTACCGTAAAAATCCACGTTGTCGAAAAAACGAAGGGTAAAAAACTTCCGAGACCCGATTGAGATTCGGATAGTCTGTTTTGGGGCTTAAATAATCCATTGACAGTTGAAAGCTATCAGAGCCGTAGAACTCACCGAGGCCTTCATTTTGATAGGTTATGGCTCCCGTAACTCTAAACGAGCCAGAAGTTATGGCCGTCCGAATAATCGATATCTACAGGGTGCAACATCCACGGTGCAAGGTGCAACATCCGTCCGAAAATGCGAAACAGTGTCGTACGACTTTTTGAAATTCGTGCATGGAATTGAAACGGAACGGTACCATGGTGCACCACTCTCCGGCGATGGTAAATCGAAGACCAGCCACGGTAATCCCGTTTTACCGTAAAAATCCACGTGTCGAAAAACGAAGGGTAAAAAACTTACGAGACCCGATTGAGATTCGGGTTGTCCTTTTTGGGCATTAATCTATCTGTTGATGGCTGAAAGCTGTCAAAACGTAGAACTCATCGAGGCCTTCGTTTTGACAGGTTATGGCTCCCGTAACTCTAAACGAGCCAGAAGTTATGGCCGCTTGAATGATCGATATCTACAGGGTGCAACATCCACGGTGCATGGTGCAACATCCGTCCGAAATGGTGAAACAGTGCCGTACGACTTTTAGAAATGTGTGCATGGATTTGAAACGGAACAGTACCATGGTGCACCACTCTCCAGCGATGGGAAGTCGAAGACGGGCCACGGTAATCCTGTTTTACCGTAAAAATCCACGTGTCGAAAAAACGAAAGGTAAAAAACTTACGAGACCCGATTGAGATTCGAGTTGTCCTTTTTGGGCATTAATCTATCCGTTGACGGCTGAAAGCTGTCAAAGCCATAGAACTCATCAAGGCCTTCGTTTTGTCAGGTTATGGCTCCCGTAACTCTAAACGAGCCAGAAGTTATGGCCGTCCGAATAATCGATATCTACAGGGTGCAACATCCACGGTGCAAGGTGCAACATCCGTCCGAAGTGGCGAAACAGTGCCGTACGACTTTTAGAAATGCGTGCATGGATTTGAAACGGAACAGTACCATGGTGCACCACTCTTCAGCGGTGGGAAGTCGAAGACGGGCCACGGTAATCCCGTTTTACCGTAAAAATCCACGTGTCGAAAAAACGAAGGGTAAAAAACTTACGAGACCCGATTGAGATTCGGGTTATCCTTTTTGGGCATTAATCTATCCGTTGACGGCTGAAAGCTGTCAAAGCCGTAGAACTCATCGAGGCCTTCGTTTTCACAGGTTATGGCTTCCGTAACTCTAAACGAGCCAGAAGTTAGGCCGTTTGAATAATCGATATCTACAGGGTGCAACATCCACGGTGCAAGGTGCAACATCCGTCCGAAATGGCGAAACAGTGTCGTACGACTTTTATAAATGCGTGCGTGGATTTGAAACGGAGCAGTACCATGGTGCACCACTCTTCGGTGATGGGAAGTCGAAGACGGGCCACGGTAATCCCGTTTTACCGTAAAAATACACGTGTCGAAAAAACGAATGGTAAAAAACTTACGAGACCGGATTGAGATTCAGGTTGTCCTTTTTGGGCATTAATCTATCCGTGGACGACTAAAAGCTATCAAAGTCGTAGAACTCATCGAGGCCTTCATTTTGACAGGTTATGGCTCCCGTAACTCTAAACGAGCCAGAAGTTATGGCCGTCGGAATAATCGATATCTACAGGGTGCAACATCCACGGTGCAAGGTGCAACATCCGTCTGAAATGGCGAAACAGTGCCGTACGACTTTTAGAAATGCGTGCATGGATTTGAAATGGAACAGTACCATGGTGTACCAATCTCTAGCGATGGGAAGTCGAAGACGGGCCACGGTAATCCTGTTTTACCGTAAAAATCCACGTGTCGAAAAAACGAAGGGTAAAAAACTTTCGAGACCCGATTGAGATTCGGGTTGTCCTTATTGAGCATTAATCTATCCGTTAACGACTGAAAGCTATCAAAGCCGTAGAACTCATCGAGGCCTTCGTTTTGACAGGTTATGGCTCCCGTAACTCTAAACGAGCCAGAAGTTATGGCCGTCCGAATAATCGATATCTACAGGGTGCAACATGTTGAGTCACAAGCTTTATGAAAGTTTTGATTTCTGACAAATAAGGCGATTGATTTCTGACAAACAAGGCGATCGACAAAAACAAGGTCATTAGAGCTATATATGGTACTCTAGATTATAGGTTGATTATTTGTTGTTGTAATAGTAATAAATTTGTTAAAATCTATCCTCAAATAATCATGCATATCAAGGGAATCAATATATATACGAATAATTTATAAGTTGCATGCAGTTGTACAATTCAATGTGCAATTTAACAGGCACCGGTCGACCAGTCAATATAGGTGCGGTCGACCGTTCCTGTGTAAATTGCAAAGTGAACGTGCACACATGCACATAACGTATATATATTTTGAATTCCTGTCTACTGGTCACTTTTTAGCCTGTCGACCGTTTTTGAACAGAAAGCAATTTTTTCAAAAGACACTTCTCTTCTCCAAAGGTTGCATCTCTTAATCTTTCACCAAATATCATATCTCTTAATGGCAAAGAGTTACAACCATTCTTGTCTATATAAACTAATCCAATTCGTTGATTAAGCACAGCGATTTCATATATTCTTTTAATCTAATCTCTGATCTCAATTCTGTATTATAAAAGCTCTAAATTATTTATTGAATCTTTGAAACTATTTCATATCCTTTGATTCAATAATATACTTTCCTTAATCTTTTCAAAACATCATATCGCATACTTTGAGGATAAGATTATAGGAAGGGTGTACTGCTAGTGACAAATCCGTGTTTTCAAGAACACAAGTTGTCAACAACAATTGTATTTGTTCTTTTGTTGAAGTCCTCTGTGTTGTAAGAGGCAAGTGTTGAAGTCCTCAGTATATTAGAGGCGTGAAATCCCGTTCGGTTGTTCGGGTGTTGTAAACCTGTTCCTTCGGGTGAAGCGAGGTAGTTAATAGTGAAAATCCAGATAGAAGTCTGGGACTGGACGTAGGACGGTGCTCCGAACCAGTATAAAAATCTCTGGTGTGATTTTTCTATTTTCTATTTACAATGCTATTATCATCTATTTCCGCATTTGTATTGTAATCCATATTACACGATCCGTGTATACTATATTAGCACATATAATTGTATACACACCGCACTTTCATTTGGTATCGGAGCACGGTCATCATATAACCATAACATAGTTATTTGATATATTCTTGTAATATGGCAAATAACGCAAGTACTAGCACTCAAAACACCACTTACACAGAAGGGCAATCGACACAAAGACCTCCATTTTTCAATGGTCTTAACTATAGTTATTGGGCAACACGTATGTCATTCTTTATGCAATCAAGTAGCTATGATGCTTGGAATGCTACTCAAAGAGAAATAGTGAATCCAACAACTGATTATTCAGAATGGACTGTGGCTGAGAAAACGGCAGCAGCCGTAAATGCAAGAGCAATAAATATGTTGTTCTGTGCATTAGACCAAAATGAATATAACCGTGTTAGTATCTGCACTACTGCATATCAAATTTGGCAAACGCTAAAAATCACTCATGAAGGTACTAACAAGGTTAAACAAGCCAAAATAGCCATGCTGAAAAGTCAATTTCAAAATTTCAAAATGAAACCAAATGAAACAATCAATGACATGTATTCACGGTTTCAAACTATTCACCATGCACTTATTGGGTTAGGACAAAAGTATTCTGATTTTGATGTTGTTTCAACAGTCCTACATTCTCTGACTAATGAATGGGAAGGAAAAGTATTAGCAATTGAAGAAGCTAATGACCTTTCCGTCATGAAGCCAGATGAATTGATAGGAAATTTAATGTCCTATGAAGCAAATTTGCAGGCTAGAAAAGAACAGAAAGAAGAAAAGAAAAATGTAGCATTTCATGTTGAGAAAGATGAAAATGAATCAGATTCTGAAGATGAAGATTTGGCGTTCATTGCTAAAGGTTTCAAAAAATTCCTAAAATATCGAAAAGCCAGTCGCTACAATAAAAGGAAACCTAGATCAAATAAACCATCTTCATCTGCTATAGAATGTTTCAACTGCCATAAAAAGGGACACATGCAGAAGGATTGTCCAGAACAAAAGAAAAAGTCAGAAAATGACAAATTCAAATATAAGAAGGACAAATCAAAGAAACGAGCCTTCTCAGTAACATGGGATGATTCAGAGTCATCTTCATCAGAAAGTGAAAGTGATTCGGAGAATGAACAAGCTAATGTTTGCTTTATGGCAACAGAAGATGAGGTACAAATTCCTACATTTGATGAATTACTTGATATTAATGCTGAATTGATAGTCAAATATAAAGACTTAAAACGTCAATTAAAAGTAGTCAAAGCAGATTTAAGTAGAGCAGAGTTTGAACGAGATATGTTAAAAGATGAGAAGAAAATATTAGAAGAAGAACTTGAAAATATTCAAGAATCATCATCTAATGTTGACTCTCAAATATCTCTTTTGAGTCAAGAAATAGAAGCTCAAAAAGAGAAAATTAATGCTCTCACTACTGAAAATCATGAACTTAAAGCAAAAGTCAAAATTCTAGACCTAGAAAAAGCTAGTTTACAAACAAAGTTTGATGACATTACTCAAAATGTTTCTAACTTTAACAAAGGTCGAGAAAATTTGACTAAAATCATTGAAAGTTCACAATCTATTTCAGATAAACAAGGTTTGGGATATAACAAACATGAAACTAAGAAACATCTTAGAAATAAAAGGAAGAAGAAAGTACAAAAAACTGAAGCTAAGAAAAATCTTAGTTTATTATATTTCAAACCAAAACCAGTTGTGAAATTTCAAAAGAGAAATGTCAAGACTATCAAAATATGGGTTCCTAAAACAAATAATAATTTGATTAGGAACAAATACATTCAGCAATTCATGAATAATGTACATTTTAATAACAATTATATATATAAAGGGGATACCGGACCCAAATGGGTTTGGACTCCTAAGACCTAACTCTTAGGACCCTATAAAAAGTGGGTACCATGAACTTAATTCTATTTTTTGCAGGTCCCACTGAAGAAAAGAGGAAAGTGGATATTGGACAGTGGTTGCTCAAAGCATATGACGGGAGACAAGAGCTTATTAACAAATATTAAATACTCAGATGGTGGCTCAGTCACTTTTGGAGACAATTCAAAAGGTTATATCATCGGCAAAGGCGATGTGAGCAATTGCGGTACATCTAACTTACCTCTTATTACTAATGTCATGCTAGTTAGAAATTTAAAACACAATTTACTTAGTATTAGTCAGTTATGTGACAAGGGTTTTATAATTTCCTTTTCAAATAATAAGTGTAGTATTTTAGATAAAGACCATAATTTGGTTTTTGAAGGTTATAGAGACAGAAATATATATATTCTAAATATGAATATTAATCATAATTCAGATATGTGTCTTGTGGCTAATGACAATGATCCATGGCTATGGCACAAACGTTTCTGTCATATAAACTTCAGAACTATTGACAAGCTAGCCAAAAACAATCTAGTTAGAGGACTACCCAAAATGAGTTTTAAAGTTAACAACATTTGTGATGCATGTCAATTAGGAAAATTGACCAAATCATCTTTTAAATCCAAGAAAGTCATATCAACATTACAACCACTTGAGTTACTGCACATGGATTTATTTGGACCTACTAGAGTTCAATCAATAAATCACAGTCAATATGTGCTTGTAGTTGTTGATGATTTCTCTCGTTATACATGGACAATTTTCTTAAAAAATAAAAGTGATACTTTCGATCATTTCAAATCTTTCGTCAAAAGAATTCAAAAATCAAAAGGGATTAAAGTTAAAAATATAAGAAGTGATCATGGCGGAGAGTTCGAAAATAATGAATTTGAACATTTTTGTACAAAGAAAGGTATATATCATAATTTTTCGTTTCCCCGAACTCCACAACAGAACGGAGTAGTAGAACGAAAGAACCGAACTTTACAAGAATGTGCAAGAACATTATTGAATGGAACCACCTTACCAAAACATTTCTGGGCAGAAGCTGTCGCAACTGCCTGTTATGTTTTAAATCGTGTGTCTATAAGACCTCTTACCAAGAATACTCCTTATGAATTGTTTAACAAAAGAAAGCCCAAAATCTCATACTTCAAAGTTTTTGGTTCCAAGTGCTTTATTTTAAATACGAAAGACCAGCTTGGAAAATTCGATCCAAAAGCCGATGAAGGAATATTTGTCGGTTATTCGGAACGAAGTAAGGCCTATCGGATATTTAATAAACGAACCAAAACTATTGAAGAATCACTTCATGTCTCTTTTGATGAAATCTATCAGCATCCTCACACAATATCAGATGATGACGAATCAATAGTCATTGATAATCCAATCATCTCAAATACTGATTCTGACTCAGAAGTAATTATTGAGAATACTCCTCAAATATGTGAATTACAATCACCACCAAGAATATTAAGAGACCATCCGGCCCAAAATATAATAGGTGAAATAACATCACATGTCAGAACAAGGAGTCAACTCAATCAAATGGGTCATGTCGCTTTTCTCTAAAATATCGAACCCAAGAATCCAAAAGAAGCTGCTACAGATGATTACTGGATCATTGCCATGCAGGAAGAACTAAATCAGTTTGAGCGCAATAACGTTTGGGAACTTGTTCCGAGACCAACTGATCAGTCAGTAATTGGTACTAAATGGGTCTATAAAAATAAGGCTGACGAACAAGGAAATATCACCAAAAATAAAGCAAGATTAGTAGCACAAGGATACAATCAGGAAGAAGGTATCGATTATGAAGAAACTTTTGCACCAGTCGCTCGACTAGAAGCTATTAGAATTCTATTATCTTTTGCTTGTCATCATAATTTCAAACTTTATCAGATGGATGTCAAAAGTGCTTTTCTCAATGGATTTATCAAAGAGAATGTCTATGTCGAACAACCTCCTTTATTCGTACATGAAAAATATCCTGACCATGTGTTCAAACTTAAGAAAGCTCTGTATGGTTTAAAACAAGCACCTCATGCTTGGTATGAACGATTACGTAGCTATCTTATTAATTCAAGATTTGAAATAGGCAAAGTCGATCAAACTTTGTTTATTAAACATTCTCGAAAAGATATTCTGGTTATCCAAATATATGTAGACGATATCATCTTTGGTTCAACAAACGATAAACTCTGCAAGGAATTTGCAAGTATTATGACCAAAGAATTCGAAATGTCTCATATGGGAGAACTATCTTATTTTCTTGGACTTCAAATCAAACAACTTTCAAACGGTATTTTTATCAATCAAGAAAAATACTGTGAAAATCTTATCAAACGCTTCGGATTACAAAATACATCTGGTAAACCAACTCCTATGAGTACAACTACACATCTTGAAAAAGATGAAAGTGGTAAGAATGTTGACCAGAAATTATATCGAAGCATGGTTGGTTCTCTTCTTTATCTTACAGCTAGTCGTCCAGATATATTAATGAGTGTTTGTTTATGTGCTCGTTTTCAAGCCGATCCAAAGGAATCACATTTACGAGCAGTGAAACGTATAATTCGTTATCTTAATAATACCAAAGATTTTGGTCTTTTCTATCCAAAAGAATGTCCATTTGAATTAGTATCATATAGTGATGCTGATTTCGGTGGCTCACGAACAGATAGAAAAAGTACAAGTGGTACATGCCATTTTATTGGAAAATCACTTGTCTCTTGGTTTAGTAAGAAACAGAATTGTGTTTCACTATCAACATGTGAAGCTGAATATATATCAGCGGCTCTCGCTTGTACTCAAGTACTATATATGCAACAAACACTTCAAGATTTTGATATTCATTTATCAAATTCTATTATATACTGTGATAACACAAGTGCTATAAATCTTTCTAAAAATCCAGTGAATCACTCTCGAACTAAACACATTGATATCCGTCATCATTTTCTTCGAGATAATATTGAAAAAAGAAATATATGTCTTGAATATGTCCATACTGACAATCAATTAGCGGACATTTTTACTAAGCCGCTGCTCGAATCTAATTTTATTAGATTACGAAGAGAGCTTGGTTTAATTTCAAGAAAAAATCTTGACTAAGCAATTACTAATGTACACCTTCTCTTTTGGTTATTCTCTTTAATTATAATTTTTTTTTAAACTAAACTAATGTCTATTCTCCTAGTAACCGTATCTTTTACTTAACCTATTTTTTATATTAAATATTAGCCATTGCTTTATTTAATGGTTAAATTCTATTTACTCATTTTATAAATTCAGTTTTAAAAACAAAGCTATTTTTAGATTTACAATAAAATTTCTGCTTATATTTTTGTGGTTAAAAGTTATCATTAACTCACATCCATAAGATTATATATAAGAAACTTATATATAAGCTTGCAAAAAAATTATTTTATTTTGTTCATCTTTACTTCTTATCTAACCATAATACTATATTCAACTTACACTATGGCTCATATTTGTGACAAATGTGCGCAAGAATCTCACATTTCTATTACAAGCTCTGAGTCGGACGAATATTATTCTCCTACTACTCCAAAACAAAAATCAAGCTGTCATCATCAATGCTCTTATATGTCTGATAAAACTCCAAATTCAAAACGAGTTAAAAGGACACTATTCTATTCTCCTCGAACCAAAGCTCAAATTGATGAGATACACCACTACCAAAAACATCAGATAGACCTTCAGAGACAACTCCATTACGGGCAAAGTCAACTTTATCACGAGCAACAACGGACATCGGCACGATTGTCTGTTTTAGAAAAGTTGGCAACATTTTTCTACGGTTCCAACAAACATGACGTGCATGAACCAATGCCGTCTAGGCCATCAACATCTAAAAGTCCTAACTCATGGGATCGGAACTATGAAAAGAATGAAGGAGCTCAGAAACATTGGAGTCCATGGTCGAATCGTATTGAAGGAAACAACGATAATTCTAATGACGAACTTTCTCATTAGATTTATATATAGTTGTTATATATTTATCTATCTCTTGTGTAATGATGGTTATATTTTGTATTATGTATAAAATATAATATATATATATATATATAGGTTGATATATAATAAAAAACTTGAAAAAGAATCCTATATGCACAACAGACCAGGACCGGTCGACCGCCCATATTATTGCCGGTCGACCGTTTGCTCTCTGGTTGAAAACGATCGACCGGCCAAAAGTTGTAGGTCGACCGGTTACGCATTTTTCAGTTTTTTATATATAACCCTATACGTTACTTTTCCCTCTACCCTCATTCACTCTCTACTCAAACTATTCTCTATCCCCAAATCACAAACCCTAGTTCCCATTCTTCAATTCCCAAATCAGAAATCCTCCAACAATGGCTCCTTCTCAAAAGAAATCAAAGAAAGGAGAAACCTCTGAAACTTCATCTCTTACCATCTCCGTCAAAAAATGGCTTCAAACTCCAATTGCTGTAACACGATGGAATCAAATGAAAAATTACAAGTTTCATCCAGGATCTTTCATCAAATTTGATGATTTCACGGCTTACGGAGTTCGGAGGTTAGCCGATAATGCCAACATTACTCCATTAATAGATTTTTCGGCAAATAGTGTGGAGATAAATCATTTAATGATTAAATTATTTTACGCCAACATGAATCTTGATGAATATCAACCTGATAATCCAAACGGCGTCATCTGGTCTATGGTCTGTGGAAAACAAATTTTTCTTACTCATGCTAGAATTGCCTCTATACTTGGCATACCAAATCGAGGCGAAGAATTTTCATCTACCTTCTACGAAGTTTTCACTCGAAATAGTACAAGTCATCAGTTTATAGAAGACAATAGTGATGGCACTAAGTCTATTGGACTTCGACCGACAGCAAGGTTACTTCATCGGGTCTTGATGCATTCTCTTTTTCCTAGACTTGGAAATTATGATGCAGTGTACAAAGAAAACTTCAAAGCACTCTATGCTATCTATGGTGAAATTCAAATCAATTGGGTTCACATGCTTTTTGATGAATTTCTCAAGGTAAATAATTCAACCCGGCCTCATTTCTTCTATAATGAATATATCATGAGACTTTTGTTAGCTTGTGGGGTCAATCCTCCTGATTCTGCAACTTCAACACCAAAATGCATTGATTCCATAACCATCAAAAGAATGAAGCTTCCTCCACCTTATCTTGAGATTATGCCTTTTGAAGAATGGCAACAACGAGGACCGAGAAAACAAAGAGCAACTTCCTCTCGACCTCGTCCCGATGAGGTGAAACTTTTAAGATCAAAGTCATCAACAAAAGAATCTCTTGAAACCATTGCGCGTAATCAATTTCTGCTTGAATCTCGTCTCAAGCGTATGGACTCTAAAATTGATAAGCGCTTCAATAAGGTCAAGTCGTTCTTCGGTATGCTATGGGACGCTATATCATGTTCCTCATCCACCTCTGTTCAAGCACGAGATCCAGGAAAACGTCCTGCTGCTCCAGTTTTCACATGGACATCATCTGACGAGGGCGAATCGTCTAGAGGGAACAATGATGAGGAGGAAGAGGAAGAAGATGAAGATGATGACGACGACGACGATGATGATGATGAAGAGGAGATTCGATCTGCTTCATCCTAGATTCTATTATGTTTTAGCTCTTTAAAAACATTCTTCGACACTTGTACTAAATAGTGTCGTTATTTATGCTTTTCAATTAACATTATGTTCTGTAGTAAACTCTGTTATGTCTTTGAAGTGTTAATGATTTATTTTTCTATGCTTATCATATTCATTCTACGCATATCATATTCTAGTAATCTGTTACTCCTTTTTGTCGATGACAAAGGGGGAGAAAGGGCTAACAATTGCTTGCAGGAAAGAAATCACATACTCAGGGGGAGATTCAGATTTGCAGATATATATATTGTCATCAATCAAAAAGGGGGAGAATGTTGAGTCACAAGCTTTATGAAAGTTTTGATTTCTGACAAATAAGGCGATTGATTTCTGACAAACAAGGCGATCGACAAAAACAAGGTCATTAGAGCTATATATGGTACTCTAGATTATAGGTTGATTATTTGTTGTTGTAATAGTAATAAATTTGTTAAAATCTATCCTCAAATAATCATGCATATCAAGGGAATCAATATATATATACGAATAATTTATAAGTTGCATGCAGTTGCACAATTCAATGTGCAATTTAACAGGCACCGGTCGACCAGTCAATATAGGTGCGGTCGACCGTTCCTGTGTAAATTGCACAGTGAACGTGCACACATGCACATAACGTATATACATTTTGAATTCCTGTCTACTGGTCACTTTTTAGCCTGTCGACCGTTTTTGAACAGAAAGCAATTTTTTCAAAAGACACTTCTCTTCTCCAAAGGTTGCATCTCTTAATCTTTCACCAAAGATCATATCTCTTAATGGCAAAGAGTTACAACCATTCTTGTCTATATAAACTAATCCAATTCGTTGATTAAGCACAACGATTTCATATATTCTTTTAATCTAATCTCTGATCTCAATTCTGTATTATAAAAGCTCTAAATTATTTATTGAATCTTTGAAACTATTTCATATCCTTTGATTCAATAATATACTTTCCTTAATCTTTTCAAAACATCATATCGCATACTTTGAGGATAAGATTATAGGAAGGGTGTACTGCTAGTGACAAATCCGTGTTTTCAAGAACACAAGTTGTCAACAACAATTGTATTTGTTCTTTTGTTGAAGTCCTCTGTGTTGTAAGAGGCAAGTGTTGAAGTCCTCAGTATATTAGAGGCGTGAAATCCCGTTCGGTTGTTCGGGTGTTGTAAACCTGTTCCTCCGGGTGAAGCGAGGTAGTTAATAGTGAAAATCCAGATAGAAGTCTGGGACTGGACGTAGGACGGTGCTCCGAACCAGTATAAAAATCTCTGGTGTGATTTTTCTATTTTCTATTTACAATGCTATTATCATCTATTTCCGCATTTGTATTGTAATCCATATTACACGATCCGTGTATACTATATTAGCACATATAATTGTATACACACCGCACTTTCACAACATCCACGGTGCAAGGTGCAATATCCGTCAGAAATGGCGAAACATTGTCGTACGACTTTTAGAAATGCGTGCATGGATTTGAAATGGAACAGTACCATGGTGCGCCACTCTCCAGCGATGGTAAATCGAAGGCCAGCCACGGTAATCCTGTTTTACCGTAAAAATCCACGTGTCGAAAAAACGAAGGGTAAAAAACTTACGAGACCCGATTGAGATTCGGTTTGTCCTTTTTGGGCATTAATCTATCCGTTGACGGCAGAAAGCTATCAAAGGCGTAGAACTAATCGAGGCCTTCGTTTTGACAGGTTATGGCTCCCGTAACTCTAAACTAGCCAGAAGTTATGGCCGTCCGAATAATCGATATCTACAGGGTGCAACATCCACGGTGCAAGGTGCAAATCCGTCCGAAATGTCGAAAGTGTGCCGTACGACTTTTAGAAATGCGTGCATGGATTTGAAACGGAACAGTACCATGGTGCACCACTCTCCAGCGATGGGAAGTCGTAGACAGGCCACGGTAATCCCGTTTTACCGTAAAAATCCGCGTGTCGAAAAAACGAAGGGTAAAAAACTTACGAGACCCGGTTGAGATTCGGGTTGTCCTTTTTGGGAATTAATCTATCCGTTGACGGCTGAAAGCTATCAAAACAATAGAACTCATCGTGGCCTTCGTTTTGATAGGTTATGGCTCCCGTAACTCTAAATGAGCCAGAAGTTATGGCCGTCCGAATAATCGATATCTACAGGGTGCAACATCTACGGTGCAAGGTGCAACATCCGTCCGAAATGGCGAAACAGTGTCGTACGACCTTTAGAAATGCGTGCATGGATTTGAAACGGAACAGTACCATGGTGTACCACTCTCCAGCGATGGGAAGTCGAAGACGGGCCACGGTAATCCTGTTTTACCGTAAAAATCCACGTGTCGAAAAAACGAAGGGTAAAAAACTTACGAGACCCGATTGAGATTCGGGTTGTCGTTTTTGGGCATTAATCTATCCGTTGACGGCTGAAAGCTGTCAAAGCCGTAGAACACATCGAGGCCTTCGTTTTGACAGGTTATGGCTCCCGTAACTCTAAACGAGCCAGAAGTTATGGCCGTTTGAATAATCGATATCTACATGGTGCAACATCCACGGTGCATGGTGCAACATCCGTCCGAAATGGTGAAACAGTGCCGTACGACTTTTAGAAATGCGTGCATGGATTTGAAATGGAACAGTACCATGGTGCACCACTCCCCACCGATGGGAAGTCGAAGACGGGCCACGGTAATCCCGTTTTACCGTAAAAATCCACGTGTCGAAAAAACGAAGGGTAAAAAACTTACGAGATCCGATTGAGATTCGGGTTGTCCTTTTTGGGCATTAATCTATCCTTTGACGGCTGAAAGCTGTCAAAGCCGTAGAACTCATCGAGGCCTTCGTTTTGATAGGTTATGGCTCCCGTAACTCTAAACGAGCCAGAAGTTATGGCCGTCCGAATAATCGATATCTACAGGGTGCAACATCCACGGTGCAAGGTGCAACATTCGTCCGAAATGGCGAAACAGTGCCATACGACTTTTAAAAATGCATGCATGGATTTGAAACGGAGCAGTACCGTGGTGCACCACTCTCCAGTGATGGTAAATCGAAGACCGGCCACCGTAATCCTGTTTTACCGTAAAAATCCACGTGTCAAAAAAACGAAGGGTAAAAAACTTACGAGACCCGATTGAGATTCGGGTTGTCCTTTTTGGGCATTAATCTATCCGTTGACGGCTGAAAGCTGTCAAAGCCGTAGAACTCATCGAGGCCTTCGTTTTGACAGGGTATGGCTCCCGTAACTCTAAACGAGCCAGAAGTTACGGCCGTCCGAATAATCGATTTCTACAGGGTGCAACATCCACGGTGCAAGGTGCAACATCCGTCCGAAATGGCGAAACAGTGTCGTACGACTTTTGGAAATGCGTGCATGGATTTGAAACGGAACAGTACCATGGTGCACCACTCTCCAGCGATGGTAATCGAAGTCCATCCACGGTAATCCTGTTTTACCGTAAAAATCCACGTGTCGAAAAAACGAAGGGTAAAAAACTTACGAGACCCGATTGAGATTTGGGTTGTCCTTTTTGGGCATTAATCTATCCGTTGGCGGCTGAAAGCTGTCAAAGCCATAGAACTCATCGAGGCCTTCGTTTTGACAGGTTATGGCTCCCGTAAATCAAAACGAGCCAGAAGTTATGGCCGTCCGAATAATCGATATCTACACGGTGCAACATCCACGGTGCAACATCCACGGTGCAACATCCACGGTGCAAGGTGCAACATCCGTCCGAAATGGCGAAACAGTGCCGTACGACTTTTAGAAATACGTGCATGAATTTGAAACGGAACACTACCATGGTGCACCACTCTCCAGCGATGGGAAGTCGAAGACGGGCCACGGTAATCCCGTTTTACCGTAAAAATCCACGTGTCGAAAAAACGAAGGGTAAAAAACTTACGAGACCCGATTGGGATTCGGGTTGTCCTTTTTGGGCATTAATCCATCCGTTGACGGCTGAAAGATGTCAAAGCCGTAGAACTCATCAAGGCCTTCGTTTTGACAGGTTATGGCTCCCGTAACTCTAAACGAGCCAGAAGCATGGCCGTTCGAATAATCGATATCTACAGGGTGCAACATCCACGGTGCAAGGTGCAACATCCGTCCGAAATGGCGAAACAGTGCCGTACGACTTTTAGAAATGCGTGCATGGATTTGAAACGAAACAGTACCATAGTGCACCACTGTCCAGCGATGGTAAATTGAAGACCAGCCACCGTAACCCTGTTTTACCGTAAAAATCCACGTGTCGAAAAAACGAAGGGTAAAAAACGTACGAGACCCGATTGAGATTCGGGTTGTCCTTATTGAGCATTAATCTATCCGTTGATGACTGAGAGCAGTCAAAGCCGTAGAACTCATCAAGGCCTTCGTTTTGACAGGTTATGGCTCCCGTAACTCTAAACGAGCCAGAAGTTATGGCCGTCCGAATAATCGATATCTACAGGGTGCAACATCCACGGTGCAAGGTGCAACATCCGTCCGAAATGGCGAAATAGTGTCGTACGACTTTTGGAAATGCGTGCAAGGATTTCAAACGGAACAATACCATGGTGCACCACTCTCCAGCGATGGTAAATCGAAGCCCATCCACGGTAATCCCGTTTTACCGTAAAAATCCACGTGTCGAAAAAACGAAGGGTAAAAAACTTACGAGACCCGATTAAGATTCGGGTTGTCCTTTTTGGGCATTAATCTATCCGTTGACGGCTGAAAGCTGTCAAAGACGTAGAACTCATCGAGGCCTTTGTTTTGACAGGTTATGGCTCCTGTAACTCTAAACGAGCCAGAAGTTATGGCCGTCCAAATAATCGATATCTACAGGGTGCAACATCCTGGTGCAAGGTGCAACATCCGTCCGAAATGGAGAAACAGTGTCGTACGACTTTTAGAAATGCGTGCGTCGATTTGAAACGGAACACTACCATGGTGCACCACTCTCCAGCGATGGGAAGTCGAAGATGGGCCACGGTAATCCCGTTTTACCGTAAAAATCCACTTGTCGAAAAAACGAAGGGTAAAAAACGTAAGAGACCCGATTGAGATTCGGGTTGTCCTTTTTGGGCATTAACCCATCCGTTGACGGCTGAAAGTGGTCAAAGCCGTAGAACTCATCGAGGCCTTCGTTTTGACAGGTTATGGCTCCCATAACTCTAAACGAGCCAGAAGTTATGGTCGTTTGAATAATCGATATCTACAGGGCGCAACATCCACGGTGCAAGGTGCAACATCCGTCCGAAATGGCGAAACAGTGTCGTACGACTTTTAGAAATGCGTGCATGGATTTGAAACGGAACATTATCATGGTGCACCACTCTCTAGTGATGGGAAGTCGAAGACGGGCCACGGTAATCCCGTTTTACCGTAAAAATACACGTGTCGGAAAAACGAAGGGTAAAAAACTTACGAGACCCGATTTAGACTCGGGTTGTCCTTTTTGGGCATTAATCTATCCGTTGCCGATTGAAAGCTATCAAAGCCGTAGAACTCAATGAGGCCTTCGTTTTGACAGGTTATGGCTCCCGTAACTCTAAACGAGCCAGAAGTTATGGCCGTCCGAATAATCGATATCCATAGGGTGCAACATCCACGGTGCAAGGTGCAACATCCGTCCGAAATGGCGAAACAGTGTCGTACGACTTTTAGAAATGCGTGCATGGATTTGAAACGAAATAGTACCATGGTGTACCACTCTCCAGCGATGGTAAATCGAAGACCAGCCACCGTAATCCTGTTTTACCTAAAAAATCCACTTGTCGAAAAAACAAAGGGTAAAAAACGTACGAGACCCGATTGAGATTCGGGTTGTCCTTATTGAGCATTAATCTATCCGTTGACGACTGAAAGCTGTCAAAGCCGTAGAACTAATCGAGTCCTTCGTTTTGACAGGTTATGGCTCCCGTAACTCTAAATGAGCCAGAAGTTATGGCCGTCCAAATAATCGATATCTACAGGGTGCAACATCCACGGTGCAAGATGCAACATCAGTCCGAAATGGCCAAAGAGTGCCGTAGGACTTTTATAAATGCGTGCATGGATTTGAAATGGAACAGTACCATGGTGCACCACTCTCCAGCGATGGGAAGTCGAAGACGGGCCACGGTAATCACGTTTTACCGTAAAAATCCACGTGTCGAAAAAACTAAGGGTAACAAACTTACGAGACCCGGTTGAGATACGGGTTGTCCTTTTTGGGCATTAATCTATCCATTGATGGCTGAAGGCTGTCAAAGCCATAGAACTCATCGATGCCTTCGTTTTGACATGTTATGGCTCCCGTAACTCTAAACAAGTTAGAAGTTATGGCCGTCCGAATAATCGATATCTACAGGGTGCAACATCCATGGTGCAAGGTGCTACATCCGTCCGAAATGGCGAAACAGTGCCGTACGACTTTTAGAAATGCGTGCATGGATTTGAAACGGAACAGTACCATGGTGCACCACTCTCCAGCGATGGGAAGTCAAAGACGGGCCACGGTAATCCTGTTTTACCGTAAAAATCCACGTGTCGAAAAAACGAAGGATAAAAAACTTACGAGACCCGATTGAGATTCGGGTTGTCCTTTTTGGGCATTAATATATACATTGATGGCTGAAAGCTATCAATGCCGTAGAACACATCGAGGCCTTCGTTTTGACAGGTTATGGCTCCCGTTACTCTAAACGAGCCAGAAGTTATGGCCGTTTGAATAATCGATATCTACAGGGTGCAACATCCACGGTGCATGGTGCAACATCCGTCCGAAATGGGGAAACAGTGCCGTACGACTTTTAGAAATGCGTGCATGGATTTGAAACGGAACAGTACCATGGTGCACCACTCTCCAGCGATGGGAAGTCGAAGACGGTCCACGGTAATCCCATTTTACCGTAAAAATCCACGTGTCGAAAAAATGAAGGGTAAAAAACTAACTAGACCCGATTGAGATTCGGGTTGTCCTTTGTGGGCATTAATCTATCCGTTGACGGCAGAAAGCTGTCACAGCCTTAGAACTCATCGGGGCCTTCGTTTTGACAGGTTATGGCTCCCGTAACTCTAAATGAGCCAGAAGTTATGGCAGTCCGAATAATCGATATCTACAGGGTGCAACATCAACGGTGCAAAGTGCAACATCCGTCCGAAATGGCGAAAGAGTGCCGTACGACTTTTAGAAATGCATGCATGGATTTGAAACGGAATAGTACCATGGTGCACCACTCTCCAGCGATGGGAAGTCGATGACGGGCCATGGTAATCCTGTTTTACCGTAAAAATACACGTGTAGAAAAAACGAAGGGTAAAAAACTTACGAGACCCGATTGAGATTCGGGTTGTCCTTTTTGGGCATTAATCTATCCGTTGACGGCTGAAAGCTGTCAAAGCCGTGGAACTCCGTTTTGACAGGTTATGGCTCCCGTAGCTCTAAACGAGCCAGAAGTTATGGCCGTCCGAATAATCGATATCTACAAGGCGCAACATCCACGGTGCAAGGTGCAACATCCGTCCGTAAGGCGAATCAGTGCCGTACGACTTTTAGAAATGCATGCATGGATTTGAAACGGAACAGTACCATGGTGCACCACTCTCCAGTGATGGTAAATCGAAGACCAGCCACCGTAATCCCGTTTTACCGTAAAAATCCACGTGTCGAAAAAACGAAGGGTTAAAAACTTACGAGACCCGATTGAGATTCGGGTTGTCCTTTTTGGTTATTAATCCATCCGTTGACGGATGAAAGCGGTCAAAGCCGTAGAAATCATCGAGGCCTTCATTTTGATAGGTTATAGCTCCCGCAACTCTAAACGAGCCAGAAGTTATGGCCGTTTGAATAATCGATATCTACAGGGTGCAACATCCATGGTGCAAGGTGCAACATCCGTCCGAAATGGCGAAACAGTGTCGTACGACTTTTAGAAATGCGTGCATGGATTTGAAATGGAACACTACCACGGTGCACCACTCTCCAGCGATGGGAAGTCAATGACGGGCCACGGTAATCCTGTTTTACCGTAAAAATCCACGTGTCGAAAAATCGAAGGGTAAAAAAATTACGAGACCCGATTGAGATTCAGGTTGTCCTTTTTGGGCATTAACCTATCCGTTGACGGCTGAAAGCCGTCAAAGCCGTAGAACTCATCGATGCCTTCGTTTTGACAGATTATGGCTCCCGTAACTCTAAACGAGCCAGAAGTTATGGCCGTTCGAATAATCGATATCTACAGGGTGCAACATCCACGGTGCATGGTGCAACATCCGTCCGAAGTGGCGAAACAGTGCCATACGACTTTTAGAAATGCGTGCGTGGATTTGAAACAGAACAGTACCATGGTGCACCACTCTTCAGCGATGGAAAGTCGAAGACGGGCCACGGTAATCCCGTTTTACCGTAAAAATCCACGTGTCGAAAAAACGAAGGGTAAAAAACTTACGAGACCCGATTGAGATTCGGGTTGTCCTTTTTGGGCATTAATCTATCTGTTGACGGTTGAAAGCTGTCAAAGCCGTAGAACTCATCGAGCCCTTCGTTTTGATAGGTTATGGCTCCCGTAACTCTAAACGAGCCAGAAGTTATGGCCGTCCGAATAATCGATATCTACAGGGTGCAACATCCACTGTGCAAGGTGCAACATCCGTCCGAAATGGCGAAACAGTGCCGTACGACTTTTAGAAATGCGTGCATGGATTTGAAACGAGACATACCATGATGCACCACTCTTCAGCGATGGTAAATCGAAGGCCAGCCACGGTAATCCTGTTTTACCGTAAAAATCCACGTGTCGAAAAAACGAAGGGTAAAAAACTTAGGAGATCCGATTAAGATTCGGGTTGTCCTTTTTGGGCATTAATCTATCCGTTGATGGCTGAAAGATGTCAAAGCCGTAGAACTCATCGAGGCCTTCGTTTTGACAGGTTATGGCTCCCGTAACTCTAAACGACCCAGAAGTTATGGCCGTCCGAATAATCGATATCTACAGGGGGCAACATCCACGGTGCAAGGTGCAACATCCTTCCGAAATGGCGAAACAGTGCCGTACGACTTTTAGAAATGCGTGCATGGATTTGAAACGGAACAGTACCATGGTGCACCACTCTCTAGCGATGGGAAGTCGACGACGGGCCACGGTAATCCTGTTTTACCGTAAAAATCCACATGTCGAAAAAACGAAGGGTAAAAAACTTACGAGACTCGATTGAGATTCGGGTTGTCCTTTTTGGTCATTAATCTATCCGTTGACGGCTGAAAGCTGTCAAAGCCGTAGAACTCATCGAGGCCTTCGTGTTGACAGGTTATGGCTCCCGTAACTCTAAACGAGCCAGAACTTATGGTCGTTTGAATAATCGATATCTACAGGGTGCAACATCCACGGTGCAAGGTGCAACATCCGTCCGAAATGGTGAAACAGTGTAGTACGGCTTTTAGAAATGCGTGCATGGATTTGAAACGGAACAGTACCATGACGCACCACTCTCCAGTGATGGAAAGTCGAAGACGGGCCACGGTAATCCCGTTTTACCGTAAAAATCCACGTGTCGAAAAAACGAAGGGTAAAAAACTTACGAGACCCGATTGAGATTCGGGTTGTCCTTTTTGGGCATTAATCTATCCGTTGATGGCTGAAAGCTGTCAAAGCCATAGAACTCATCGAGGCCTTCGTTTTGACAGGTTATGGCTCTCGTAACTCTAAACGAGCCAGAAGTTATGGCCGTCCGAATAATCGATATCTACAGGGTGCAACATCCACGATGCAAGGTGCAACATCCGTCCGAAATGGCGAAACAATGTCGTACGACTTTTAGAAATGCGTGCATGGATTTGAAACGGAACAGTACCATGGTGCACCACTCTCCAGTGATGGTAAATCGAACGCCAGCCACGGTAATCCTGTTTTACAGTAAAAATCCACGTGTCGAAAAAACAAAGGTAAAAAACTTACGAGACCCGATTGAGATTCGGGTTGTCCTTTTTGGGCATTAATCTATCCGTTGACGGCTGAAAGCTGTCAAAGCCGTAGAACTCATCGAGGCCTTCGTTTTGACAGGTTATGGCTCCCGTAACTCTAAACGAGCCAGAAGTTATGGCCGTCCAAATAATCGATATCTACAGGGTGCAACATCCACGGTGCAAGGTGCAACATCCGTCCGAAATGGCGAAACAGTGCCGTACGACTTTTAGAAATACGTGCATGGATTTGAAACGGAACAGTACCATGGTGCACCACTCTCCAGTGATGGTAAATCGAAGGCCAGCCACGGTAATCCTGTTTTACCGTAAAAATCCACGTGTCGAAAAAACGAAGGGTAAAAAACTTACGAGACCCGATTGAGATTCAGGTTGCCCTTTTTGGTCATTAATCTATCTGTTGACGGCTGAAAGCTTTCAAAGCCGTAGAACTCATCGAGGCCTTCGTTTTGACAGGTTATGGCTCCCGTAACGCTAACGAGCCAGAAGTTATGGCCATCCGAATAATCGATATCTACAGGGTGCAACATCCACGGTGAAAGGTGCAACATCTGTCCGAAATGGCGAAACAGTGTTGTACGACTTTTACAAATGCGTGCATGGATTTGAAATGGAATAGTACCATGGTGCACCACTCTCCAGCAATGGGAAGTCGAAGATGGGCCACGGTAATCCTGTTTTACCGTAAAAATTCACGTGTCGAAAAAACGAAGGGTAAAAAACTTACGAGACCCGATTGAGATTTGGGTTGTCCTTTTTGGGCATTAATCTATCCGTTGACGGCTGAAAGCTGTCAAAGCCGTAGAACTCATCGAGGCCTTCGTGTTGACAGGTTATGGCTCTCGTAACTATAAACGAGCCAGAAGTTATGGCCGCCCGAATAATCGATATCTACAGGGTTCAACATCCACGGTGCAACATCCGTCCGAAATGGCGAAACAGTGTCGTACGACTTTTAGAAATGCGTGCATGGATTTGAAACGGAACAGTACCATGGTGCACCACTGTCCAGAGAAGGTAAATCGAAGGCCAGCCACCGTAATCATGTTTTACCGTAAAAATCCACGTGTCGAAAAAACGAAGGGTAAAAAACTTACGAGACCCGATTGAGATTCGGGTTGTCCTTTTTGGGCATTAATCTATCCATTGATGGCTGAATGCCGTCAAAGCCGTTGAACTCATCGAGTCCTTCGTTTTGACAGGTTATGGCTCCCGTAACTCTAAACGAGCCAGAAGTTATGGCCGTCCGAATAATCGATATCAACATGGTGCAACATCCACGGTGCATGGTGCAACATCCGTCCGAAATGGCGAAACAGTGTCGTACGACTTTTAGAAATGCGTGCATGGATTTGAAACGGAAAACTACCATGGTGCACCACTCTCCAGCGATGGGAAGTCGAAGGCCAGCCACGGTAATCCTGTTTTACCGTAAAAATCCACGTGTCGAAAAAACGAAGGGTAAAAAACTTACGAGACCCGATTGAGATTCGGGTTGTCCTTTTTGGGCATTAATCTATCCGTTGACGGCTGAAAGCCATCAAAGCCATAGAACTCATCGAGGCCTTCGTTTTGACAGGTTATGGCTCCCGTAACTCTAAACGAGCCAGAAGTTATGGTCGTCCGAATAATCGATATCTACATGGTGCAACATCCACGGTGCAAGGTGCAACATCCGTCCGAAATGGTGAAAAGTGCCGTACGACTTTTAGAAATGCGTGCATGGATTGGAAACGGAACAGTACCATGGTGCACCACTCTCCAGCGATGGGAAGTCGAAGACGGGCTACGGTAATCCCGTTTTACCGTTAAAATCCACGTGTCGAAAAAACGAAGGGTAAAAAACTTACGAGACCCGATTGAGATTCGGTGTGACGACCGCCCATGACTCCCGCACGGAAACAAGGGAATGGTGCGCTGAAGGTGTGCCAGGCAGCCATGGGTGACCGTCAACATGGATAAACAGCCCAAGGTAATAAGAGGAGACATAAAACCTTGAGTCAGACAAAGTCTTAGTGAGCAGTAAATCAACTATCAAACATACCAAAAGAGCATAAGGGATAAAAGGAATAGGAACCAAACCATCCCACTCCACCTCTTTCTACAGTGATAGCCCCAGACACACACTAAGGAGAAGCATGCTTAACATAACAGATAATTAAGGTAAAGCAATAATCACTCGAGTCAAGGTCGATGTTTTCCAAATACAAACCCCCAAGGCCTAAACCAAGATCAGATAAGCACCCAGAAAACACCGCTCTTGAGACCGAATGATGATACAACCAAACGTCTAAACATCCATGACATTGGCTATCACTGTTATCATTGCCTTGATTTCACCGTTAGTTGAATGACCACCTGTCAAGGGCTAATGGTAACCCCGGTTCTAGACATAACTCTGCACGCCGTCGCAGCCCGTGCCTAGGAATTTTCGCAACTACCCATAGTACTAGCACGTCGTCGCAGCCCGTGCCTGGAACGTCGTCGCAGCCCGTTCCAACGTACTCTTGCTTTGAGCATGCTAGAACCTTCAACAACGATGAGAACTCAGCCTCCTAGTCATCCTCCTCGACGACTATTTCCATACTAGCTCAAGCGCCTCTCAAGCTAACCATTATCACCAACCCGAATCGCATCACCGAGTTATCAACATAGCTTTGCACGTCGTCGCAGCCCGTGCTTGGAACGTCATCATGACCCGTCCCATCTCAACATCATGCTTTGCCTCATCGCATCATAACAAAGTCCCATTTCAATATCATGCTTTGCCTCCTCGCATCATGGAAAAATCCCATCTCAATATCATGCTTTGCCTCCTCGCATCATGGCAAAGTCCCATTTCAACATCATCCAATCCATACATAGGAGCTTCAACATCTGCTTCATATGCCACAAGCAGCTTTCCTTATTCAAGAGCCTATCCACTTAGCTTTTGAATCATCATCAACCATACTTGACCAAATCAAGTAATCGATCAACTAATCAATCAAATCAAACATTAATCCAAACAATCTATCATTTAAACAAGATCTAAATAAGCAATTACAACACTAATGGCAATTTCGTAAATACAGGATCCAAATCTAACATGCAATCTAACATACATGAATCATGAGCAATATCTCTATAACTTGATGAATAAACTTGCATAGATGAACATATGGTAAAATAGGTGTCAAAATCATCATGGACAATAGATCTACATGCAGACTTAGAGAAAATGACGAAATCATTATCTTTAACACTTAAACAAGCCACCGATCCAATATACTCCTTTGGGTCCGTGTGAGAGATAACTACCACTCACCAAATAACCTAAACACCTCAAAAGAAATCCACTTCAGATCTGGACAGCGAAGAACAAGGCTTGATCCGGAAAAATCTCGCTTCAATCGGTGAAATATCTCTTCGAAAGATGGAGATCTTCAACTTTGGCTCTTGAATCTTCGATCTTGATCTTCGATCTTGATCTTCGATCTTGATCTTCGATCTTGGATGGATGTTAGCACTAGATTGGAGTGGAGAAAAGAAGTAAAGAGATGTTGTAGTCGAGCTCTCAAAATGGCAGCACTTCGTCGCTTCAAAATCCGGTGCCAAAAAGTGAGCCAAACCCCTCTATTTATAGGCTGAATTCCCCCCTGAGTCGTCCATCCATAAGTCGTCGCCGACCAATCCTTGAGTCGCCCCCGACCTAAGACCCACGACCCAAAACTCCAACGACCTAACATGCACGCGGGCTACGACCTACGACTCATCGGAGACACAGGATCATACTAAGCCGACCCAACTGCATACGACTCAAAAGCCTCCGACCTAACCACTCAGAACACATGCCGACTCACGACCTAACTAACGCGGCCTAACGACTCAACAACACTATACAACACACGACTCAGCGACTCGGCGACTCAACAACACTATACGACTCAACGACCTAACTCATTTTCCTTATGTCGTTCCATCCTATGAGTCGGTCCAATACATGAGTCGGTCACCTCTCTTACTCAGTCACCCCAATGAGTCGCCACTCCACTAAGTCGCTAACTCCTCTAAATCGCTAACTCTTAGGTCGGTCACCCCTATGAGTCGGTTATCCTATGAGTCGCTCACTATCTTGACTCGGTCCAAACTTTAAGCCGCTGCCACTCTTAACTCGCTAACACGCTAACTCGTATAACTTCTATAGGTCGTTACTCGCTGACCCATAAGTCGTATACGACTTAAGAACCCCACTAACTCGTACACGACTTATAAACCATCTACGACCTAACCAAGAGCCGATCTAAGGACCCTATGCAACCGAGTTAACTTTCTTACGAGCTATCTTTTACACAACTTAGGCTATGGATGACATAAATAATACTAACGACCTAATAATTCTACGATTTTTCGACATGTAAAATTCGGGTCGTTACATTCTCTCCCCCTTAGGAATTTCGCCCCCGAAATTCCAAACAAACAAGAGCAACCAAAAATATTCTGCATGCCTACCATCCATAGCAATCAACAAACCATGCATCCAATTACTATCCTAGCATGCAGAATTCTACGATTAGAACAAGTTACAAATTCATGAGATGTCACGACACCTTAGGGCCATACATTGAAGAGTCCAGGATGAGCTGCCTTCATCCTCTCTTCCTCCTCCCACGTACAGTCGTTAACATCGTCACCCCATTGTATCTTGAGCAACGTAACCGTCTTCCTCCTAAGCTGTTTCGTGTCGGTTCCAACAACACGAAGCGGCTTACGAGGTCTCGTAACCACTGGATCAACCTCTAAATCTTCACAGTTATCTGCAGAAACCACCGTAGTTGGGTCGTGCACATACTTCCGTAGATATGATATATGAAAAACATTGTGCACGCCTGCCATCTTTTCCAGTAACTTCAATCTATAGGCGAGCTTTCCAATTCGCTCGATAATCGGGAATGGTCCAACAAATATCGGAGTTAACTTTCCTTTCTTTCCGAATCTAATAACACTTTTCAATGGAGAAATCTTCACAAAAACCATATCACCCACGTCGAATTCCAAATCCTTACGACGATTATCGGCATAACTTTTCTGACGATCTTGGGCTGCCTTCATTCGTTGCCGAATGATCTTTATACAATCCGAAGTCTGTTGAATCATTTCTGGCCCAAGTATCAGCTTTTCTCCAGTTTCCAACCAACATGTCGAAGAGTTACACGGTCTTCCATACAGTGCATCATATGGTGCCATACCAATACTTGATTGATAACTGTTATTATATGCAAATTCCACCAAATGAAGGTGATCTTCCCATGATCCTCCGAAATCCAAAACACAGGCTCTGAGAAGATCTTCCAAAACTTGGTTGACTCTCTCAGTCTGACCATCTGTTTGAGGGTGGTAAGTTGTACTCAAACACAACTTAGTTCCCAAAACTTCCTGGAAGCTCTTCCAAAATCCACTAGTGAACAAAGGGTCTCGATCGCTCACTATACTCTTCGGAACACCATGGAATCGAACAATCCACTTCACATACAACTCAGCCAACTTCGATGCAGTCCTAGTTGATCGAACAGGAATGAATCTTGCACTCTTGGTCAATCGATCTACTATGACCCAAATTCCTTCATTCCCCGCTCTGGTTCTAGGTAGGCCATCGATAAAATCCATCGACACTTGCTCCCACTTCCATGTAGGAACCTCTAATGGCTGAAGTAATCCATTGGGCTTCTTCTGCTCAGCTTTCACCAACTGGCAGTTCATACACTTGGAAATAAAATTTCCAACATCCTTCTTCATGCCTTCCCAGTAATAGGTTCTCTTCATATCCCGATACATCTTATTTCCATCTGGATGAATTGCCAACTTCGAGTGATGAATTTCCCTAAGAACTTCATCTCTCAATCCATCTACATCGGGAACAACTAGTCGTCCTTGCTTTCGAAGCCAACCCTCTCGATCGACTTCAAATACTTTATCCTTTTCTGGATTCAATCCAGATTCCAAATCTCGGATAATCTTGGCAAGCTTATCGTCTCGCTTTTGGCTCTCGCCAATTCTCTCCACAAGAGTAGGCCTTATCGATAAGTTTGCCAACATCTCAGGTTCCATTTCACATCTAGGCTTGAAGTCAAATTCATCCAAATACTCAAGAATCAACCACTCCGAAAACATGGCTCCTAGTCCTGCATGTCTTCGACTCAACGCGTCAGCCACTGCGTTACCTTTTCCCGGAGTATAGGCTATACCAAAATCGTACGATGCTAAGAACTCTAGCCACCGTTGCTGCCGAAGATTCAAATCCTTTTGGGAAAACAGATACTTCAACGACTTATGATCCGTAAACAACTCGAATCGAACTCCCAAAAGATAATGTCTCCACATCTTCAAAGCAAATACAATCGCCGCTAACTCCAAATCATGTGTCGGATAATTCCTTTCATGCGGCTTCAGTTGTCGACTAGCATACGCAACAACTTTATCTTTCTGCATTAGCACCGCCCCAAGTCCAGTACCACATGCATCGGTGTAAACCACCATCTCATCATTCCCACTAGGAATAGTCAAAACAGGAGCACTTGTTAGTCGCTCTTTCAGGATTACGAAAGCTTGCTCACACTTATCATCCCATCTAAACACTTGATTCTTTTTCGTCAATCCTGTCAATGGTGCAGCTATCTTGGAAAAGTCTTTAATAAACCGACGATAATATCCTGCTAATCCAAGAAAACTTCTCACATCTGATGCATTCTTAGGTCTAACCCAATCCTGGATCGCTGCCACCTTAGCGGGATCAACCGCTATCCCATTTCCAGAAATAACATGGCCTAAGAATCTCACTTCACTCCTCCAGAAGTGGCATTTCGAAAACTTAGCCTTCAGTTGATGTTTTCGCAAGATTTCCAAAACAATCCTCAAGTGTGTCTTGTGTTCCTCCTCAGTTCTGGAATAAATCAGAATATCATTGACGAACACAAGCACGAACTTATTCCACTGATCTCTGAACACTCTATTCATAAGATCCACAAAATATGCTGGTGCGTTAGTCAACCCGAACGGCATTACCAGCCACTCATAAAAACCGAATGGTGTCCTAAAAGCAGTCTTTGGCACACTATCCTTAGCCACTCTCAACTGGTGAAATCCCGTTGCCAAATCCATCTGAGAGAACACCTTAGCCTCGTGAAGCTGATCAAACAAGTCATCTATTCTCGGCAATGGATACTTGTTCTTCTTAGTCACCTTATTCAGCTCACGATAATCCACACACAATCTCAACGATCCATCCGCTTTGGTTGCGAACACAACTGGTGCACCCCATTCGGACACACTACGCCGAATGAATCCTTTCCGTAAAAGGTCATCAACTTGCACCTTCAACTCTAGCTGCTCCCTAGGCGCCATCTGCCTAAGAGGCATCACAACAGGTCTGGCTCCCTCAACTAGATCGATACGAAACTCGATCTCCCTATGCGGCGGTAACCCTTTGACTTCGTCAAAGACATCCTCAAATCCATTCACAATAAGCACCGATGACAATACATCCCGTGGAACAACCAGCGAATACATGAAGCTCATGAAGACGCCTTCTTCATGCTTACATCGTATCACAACCTTTCGCCCTTCCACATTCCCGACTGTCACCTCCAGCCTCTCACAATCAATCCTTGCCGCATACTTCCTAAGCCAGTCCACACCCAAAATAATTGCGAACCCCGCAAAGTTCAGAACAAAGCAATCACAAACAAACGAGCAGTCATGACTCGACACAACTAGACCACGGCATATCATACACAAACATGACGAACCCCCAACTGGATTTGTCACAACCAATGGCCTATCAAAAATATCCGGTTTCAAACCTAACCGGCCTACCAAATCATCACAAACAAAAGAATGCGACGCTCCGGTATCAAACAACACTCTAACTGGAACACTACAAATGGAAAGAGTACGTTGAACCACCACACTCTTCCCCTTCTCTTCAGCAGTAGGAGCTTTCGAAGACGACGGCACAGCTCCCATAGCATAAGCTTGCATAATCTGCCTATCCCTCCTTGGTTCCGGACAATCCCTTCTGAAATGCCCTGGCTTATCACAGTTGTGGCACTTCGCCGGTGCCCTAGGATTCTTACAATTCTTGGAAAGATGGCCCGTCTACTGGCAATTGTAGCAAGTCACTTCGCCCTTCGGCTTCTTCTGGCCATCCTTACCCTTCTGTTGCTGCTGCTTCCTCTTCTTGTTTCCACCCTGCTGTGGTTTAGACTCTTCCTTGGTCACAGCAACAACAGAACTCTCCCTAGGAAACAAACTCTCATGCCTGAGAGCTTTTTCCACAAGCTTCTCAAACGGATCGTCCAAATGATCCACCAGCTGCCTCCCAAGATAAGTGTCCAAGCCCGTCACAAACTTCTCGTTCTTTTGGTAGGGAGAATCAATATAAGATCTGGCATACTTGGACAAAGCCTCAAATTCAGAAACATACTCAAGAACCGATCTTCCACTTTGCTTGAGCTCTACAAACCTCTTAAACAAAACAGATTTCTGAGCCGTAGAGATGAACTTAGCTTCAAATCTGACTTGGAATTGCTCCCAAGTAATCTCTTCCTCTGGAGTATCAATGGTGATAGAATTCCACCAATCAGCAGCTCTTCCCTGAAGCTGTCTCGATGCAAGCTTCCTCTTAGTTGCATCCTCAATCCCCAAGTCACCTAAAATCCTTCGACAAGCATCAATCCATCTCTGCACCTCAATGGTCGATTCCGTTCCCAAGAAAACTTTTCCTCCAAGAGAAGTATAGTCCTTGCAAAGCTTAGCAAAATCCACCGGTCTTGGAGCTTGAACTTGAACTCCCACATCCACTGATGATCCTGAAGCTGGTATCCTTCTCATGATTGAAGTCATCATGGCCTCAAACATAGGAGCATAGTCAACAGCTTCCCTAGCGGCACGGCTTTCCCTCGCAGCTTGTCTCTCACTTCGACTCATCCTTAATATCTACAAAAAGGAATGATTAGAACACCTTGAGAAACAACTACATAAGGAGTTCAAATCCTTCTAAACTACTATATTATATATAGTAATCATTCATCAAAATACAATTACGTCCCTCATACGTAATTACGTCAGCGAGCGTTGGCTAAAATCGATTAACCTGGCTCTGATACCAAATGTGACGACCGCCCATGACTCCCGCACGGAAACAAGGGAATGGTGCGCTGAAGGTGTGCCAGGCTACCATGGGTGACCGTCAAGGTAGAATAAACATCGCAGAATCTATCGTACAACCCACAGCGCATGGATAAAATACAATAGAGAAATATAATATAGTGAAGCTCCATAGAACAGAACACCATCATATAAGCATCATAGTAGTTTTATACCAACATATGAATCATCCATACATCAAAGCCTCACTACAAAACACTCAAACAAATACAGTAGCAGAACACCCAGTACATATAATAAGAAATAATATGCAAAAGCCTCATGCTCGTCTTCGTCGTCATCAGCGTAGACCACCATGAACAGCACCTGTCACCTGCTACCTAGTCTGCCCACCCAACATGGATGAACAGCCCAAGGTAATAAGAGGAGACATAAAACCTTGAGTCAGACAAAGTCTTAGTGAGCAGTAAATCAACTATCAAACATACCAAAAGAGCATAAGGGATAAAAGGAATAGGAACCAAACCATCCCACTCCACCTCTTTCTACAGTGATAGCCCCAGACACACACTAAGGAGAAGCAAGCTTAACATAACAGATAATTAAGGTAAAGCAATAATCACTCGAGTCAAGGTCGATGTTTTCCAAATACAAACCCCCAAGGCCTAAACCAATATCACATAAGCCCCCAGAAAACACCGCTCTTGAGACCGAATGATGATACAACCAAACGTCTAAGCATCCATGACACTGGCTATCACTTTTATCATTGCCTTGATTTCACCGTTAGTTGAATGACCACCTGTCAAGGGCTAATGGTAACCCCGGTTCTAGACATAACTCCGCACGCCGTCGCAGCCCGTGCCTAGGAATTTTCGCAACTACCCAGAGTACTAGCACATCGTCGCAGCCCGTGCCTGGAACGCCGTCGCAGCCCATTCCAACGTACTCTTGCTTTGAGCATGCTAGAACCTTCAACAACGATGAGATCTCAGCCTCCTAGTCATCCTCCTCGACGACTATTTCCATACTAGCTCAAGCGCCTCTCAAGCTAACCATTATCACCAACCCGGATCGCATCACCGAGTTATCAACATAGCTTTGCACGTCGTCGCAGCCCGTGCTTGGAACGTCATCATGACCCGTCCCATCTCAACATCATGCTTTGCCTCATCGCATCATAACAAAGTCCCATTTCAATATCATGCTTTGCCTCCTCGCATCATGGAAAAATCCCATCTCAATATCATGCTTTGCCTCCTCGCATCATGGCAAAGTCCCATTTCAACATCATCCAATCCATACATAGGAGCTTCAACATCCGCTTCATATGCCACAAGCAGCTTTCCTTATTCAAGAGCCTATCCACTTAGCTTTTGAATCATCATCAACCGTACATGACCAAATCAAGTAATCGATCAACTAATCAATCAAATCAAACATTAATCCAAACAATCAATCATTTAAACAAGATCTAAATAAGCAATTACAACACTAATGGCAATTTCGTAAATACAGGATCCAAATCTAACATGCAATCTAACATACATGAATCATGAGCAATATCTCCAAAACTTGATGAATAACTTGCATAGATGAACATATGGTAAAATAGGTGTCAAAATCATCATGGACAATAGATCTACATGCAGACTTAGAGAAATTGCACGAAATCATTATCTTTAACACTTAAACAAGCCACTGATCCAATATACTCCTTTGGGTCCGTGTGAGAGATAACTACCACTCACTAAATAACCTAAACACCTCAAAAGAAATCCACTTCAGATCTGGACAGCGAAGAACAAGGCTTGATCCAGAAAAATCTCGCTTCAATCGATGAAATCTCTCTTCGAAAGATGGAGATCTTCAACTTTGGCTCTTGAATCTTCGATCTTGATCTTCGATCTTGGATGGATGTTAGCACTAGATTGGAGTGGAGAAAAGAAGTGAAGAGATGTTGTAGTCGAGCTCTCAAAATGGCAGCACTTCATCGCTTCAAAATCCGGTGCCAAAAAGTGAGCCAAACCCCTCTATTTATAGGCTGAATTCCCCCCTGAGTCGTCCATCCATAAGTTGTCGCCGACCCATCCTTGAGTCGCCCCCGACCTAAGACCCACGACCCAAAACTCCAACGACCTAACACGCACGCGGGCTACGACCTACGACTCATCGGAGACACAGGATCACACTAAGCCGACCCAACTGCATACGACTCAAAAGCCTCCGACCTAACCACTCAGAACACATGCCGACTCACGACCTAACTAACGCGGCCTAACGACTCAACAACACTATACAACACACAACTCAGCGACTCGCGACTCAACAACACTATACGACTCAACGACCTAACTCATTTTCCTTATGTCGTTCCATCCTATGAGATGGTCCAATGCATGAGTTGGTCACCTCTCTTACTCAGTCACCCCAATGAGTCGCCACTCCACTAAGTCGCTAACTCCTCTAACTCGCTAACTCTTAGGTCGGTCACCCCTATGAGTCGGTTATCCTATGAGTCGCTCACTATCTTGACTAGGTCCAAACCTTAAGCCGCAGCCACTCTTAACTCGCTAACACACTAACTCGTATAACTTCTATAGGTCGTTACTCGCTAACCCATAAGTCGTATACGACTTAAGAACCCCACTAACTAGTACACGACTTATAAACCATCTACGACCTAACCAAGAGCCGATCTAAGGACCCTATGCAACCGAGTTAACTTTCTTACGAGCTATCTTTTACACGACTTAGGCTATGGATGACATAAACAATACTAACGGCCTAATAATTCTACGATTTTTCGACACGTAAAATTCGGGCCGTTACATTCGGTTGTCCTTTTTGGGCATGAATCTATTCGTTGACGGCTGAAAGCTGTCAAAGCCGTAGAACTCATCGAGGCCTTCGTTTTGACAGGTTATGGCTCCCGTAACTCCAAACGAGCCAGAAGTTATGGCCATCCGAATAATCGATATCTACATGGTGCAACATCCACGGTGCAAGGTGCAACATCCGTCCGAAATGGCGAAAAGTGCCGTACGACTTTTAGAAATGCGTGCATGGATTTGAAACGGAACACTACCATGGTGCACAACTCTCCAGCGATGGGAAGTCGAAGACGGGCCACGGTAATCCCGTTTTACCGTAAAAATCCATGTGTCGAAAAAGCGAAGGATAAAAAACTTACGAGACCCGATTGAGATTCGGATTGTCCTTTTTGGGCATTAATCTATCCGTTGACGGCTGAAAGCTGTCAAAGCCGTAGAACTCATCGAGGCCTTCGTTTTGACAGGTTATGGCTCCTGTAACTCTAAACGAGCCAGAATCTATGGCCGTCCGAATAATCGATATATACAGGGTGCAACTTCCACGGTGCAGCATCCGTCTGAAATGGCGAAACAGTGTCGTACGACTTTTAGAAATGAGTGCATGGATTTGAAACGGAACAGTACCATGGTGCACCACTCTCCAGCGATGGTTAATCGAAGGCCAGCCACGGTAATCCTGTTTTACCGTAAAAATCCACGTGTCGAAAAAACGAAGGGTAAAATACTTACGAGACCCGATTGAGATTCGGGTTGTCCTTTTTGGGCATTAATCTATCCGTTGACGGCTGAAAGCTGTCAAAGCCGTAGAACTCATCGATGCCTTCGTTTTGACAGGTTGTGGCTCCCGTAACTCTAAACGAGCCAGAAGTTATGGTCGTCCGTATAATCGATATCTACAGGGTGCAACATCCACGGTGCAAGGTGCAACATCCGGCCGAAATGGAGAAACAGTGTCGTACGACTTTTAGAAATGCGTGCATGGATTTGAAACGGAACAGTACCATGGTGCACCACTCTCCAGCGATGGTAAATCGAAGGCCAGCCACGGTAATCCCGTTTTACCGTAAAAATCCACGTGTCGAAAAAACGAAGGGTAAAAAACTTACGTGACCCGATTGAGATTCGAGTTGTCCTTTTTGGGCATTAATCTATCTGTTGATGGCTGAAAGCTGTCAATGCCGTAGAATTCACCGAGGCCTTCGTTTTGACAGGTTATGGCTCCCATAACTCTAAACGAGCCAGAAGTTATGGCCGTCCGAATAATCGATATCTACAGGGTGCAACATCCACGGTGCAAGGTGCAACATCCGTCCGAAATGGCGAATCAGTGCCGTACGACTTTTAGAAATGCGTGCGTGGATTTGAAACGGAACAGTACCATGTGCACCACTCTCCAGCGATGGTAAATCGAAGACCAGCCACCGTAATTGTAACGACCCGTATTTTACGGGTCGACGTATCGTGAAATAGTTGTCATCAAGTCGTTAGTATTGCTTGAGTCGTTTTGAACCAAAGTGGTAGGGTTTACGGTTTAAGGGGTTAGGCCGTGTAATAGCTAGCTCGTGGGTAGCCTAAGTCGTTCGGAGTTGAGTCGTATGGAGGCATGAGTCGTGACCGAATTAGTGGTGTTGAGCGACTTAAGGAAGGTGGCCGAGTTAAGGAAGCTAGTGGTAGTAGTTAACGGCCGACTCATAGGTTAAACGACTTAAGGAAGTTAGCCAACCTAAGTTAGTTGCCGACCTAAGAGAGTTACGACTTAAGGGTTAGCAAATTAGTGAATTGAGCGACTTATAGGATGGAACGACTTAAGTATTGAACGAGTTAAGGTTAGGTCGTTAAGGGGTTAAGTCGTTGGGTCGTAAGGTTGCTAAGTCGCTAGGTTGGAGGTAGTTAGGTCGGCAAGGTTTAAGTCGTAAGTCGTTAGGCCGTGTTAGTTAGGTCGTTGAGTCAGTAGGGGCTTGAGTCGTTAGTCGGCATGTGTTCTGGGTTTAGGTCGGCAGGGGACTAGGTCGTGTGACCCTGTGTAGCGTTAAGTCGCATGAGTCGATAGGTCGTTGAGTCAAGCATATGGCTTAAGACTTAGGAAAAACACGGCAGTGTAGACAAGTCGTGGGTCGTGTCTGGGTTAAGTCACTATGCCGCATGTTTTAGGTCGTTAGGCAGTTGGGTCAGCTATGTTGTTGAGTCGCATAGGTATTAGGTTGTAAGTCGTAAGCCGTGGGCATCTGTTGAGTCGTGGACGACTCATGAGATAGGTCGGCAGCGACTTATGGGGGCGCGACTCATGGAGATTTAAGCCTATAAATAGAGGGGTTTGGCTCACTTTTTGGCACCGGATTTTGAAGCGACGAAGTGCTGCAATTTTGAGAGCTCGACTACAACACTTCTTCACTTCTTTTCTCCACTCTAATCTAGTGATTCCTTCCATCTAAATTGAAGATCAAGTCGAAGATCCAAGAGCCAAAGTTGAAGATCTTCATCCAACAAAGAGAGATTTCTTCGATTGAAGTGAGATTTTGCCGGATCAAGCTTGGATCTTTGCTGTCCAGATCTGGAGTGGGTTGTTTTTGGGGAGTTTAGGTGATTCGGTGAGTGGTTGTTATCTCTCACACGGACCCAAGGGAGTATATTGGATTGGTGGCTTGTTTATGTGTTAAAGAGAGTGATTTCTTGCATTTTCCCTAAGTATGCATGTAGATCTATCACCTATGAAGTTTTGACACCTATTTTACTACATGTTCACTTATGCAAGTTCATTCGTCAAGTTGTAGAGATATTGTTCATAATTCATGCTTGTTAGAATGCATGTTAGATTTGAACTCTTTATTTACGAAATTGCCATTATTGTTGTAATTGCCTATTAGATCTTGTTTGAATGATTGATTACTTGGATTGATGTTTGGTTTGATTGATTAGTTGATCGATAACTTGATTTGGGACAAGTTGATCGAGGATGATTCAAAAGCTAAGTGGAAAGGCTCTTGAATGGTGAAAGCTGCTTGTGGCATATGAAGCGGATGTGGAAGCTCATATGGATAGATTCGATGATGATGGACTTTGCCATGATGCGATGGGGCAAACCATGATGTTGAGATGGGACTTTGCTATGATGCGTTGAAGCAAAGCATGATGTGTGAAAGCCTTGGTTTAATCCAGACGGGATCATCCTAAGCATGTTGATAACTCGGTGATACGATCCGGGTTGGTTGATAATGGTGGGCTCGAGAGACGCTTGGGCCAGTGTGAGAATAGTCGTCGAGGAGGATGACTAGGAGGCTTGGATCTTATCGTTATTGAAGGTTCTAGCATGCTCAAAGCAAGAGTACGTTGGAACGGGTCACGATGACGTTCCAGACACGGGTCATGATGACGTGTTAGTACTCTTTGCAGATGCGATAGTCCTAGGCACGGGTCATGATGACGTGCGGAGTTATGTCTAGAACCGGGGTTTCCATTAGCCCTTGACGGACGGTTGAAAGAAGGTGTCGGTCATTCAATTAACGGTGAAATCGAGGCAATGATAACAGTGATAGCCAGAGTCATGGATGTTTGGTTGTATCGTCATTCGGACTCAAGAGCGGTGTTTTCTGGGTGCTTATCTGATCTTGGTTTAGGCCTTGGGGGTTTGTACTTGGAAAACATCGACCTTGACTCGAGTGATAATTACTTTACTTAAATTGTCTGCTTTGCTATGCTTGTTTATGCTTAGTGGGTCTGGGGGATATCACTGTAGAATGAGGTGGAGTGGGATGGTTGAGTTCCTATTCCTTTTATCCTTTATGCTCTTTTGGTATGTTTGATAGTTAATTTACTACTCACTAAGACTGTTGTCTGACTCAAGGTTTTATGTTCAACTCTTATTACCTTGGGCTGTTCATCCATGTTGGGATGGGCAGACTAGGTAGCAGGTGACAGGTGCTGTTCTTGGCTACTAACGCTGTTGATGACGAAGACGAGCTGGAGGCTTTTGCATATTGTTTTCTTACTATATGTACTGAATGTTCCGCTGTTTGTTTGATACTCTGAGTGTTTTGTAGTGAGGCTTGATGTATTGACTATTCAGATGATTGTATAAAACTATTATGAGTTTATATGATGAGACTTCTGTTCTATAGAGCTTCACTATGTATAATTTCTATTGTATTTTATCCATGCGCTGTGAGTAATACGATAGAGTTTCTATTTTATCTTACCCTGACTATCGTCCATGGCTACCTGGCACGCCTTTCAGCGCACCATTCTCTTGTTTTAGTGTGGGAGCCATGGGCGGTCGTCACATTTGGTATCGGAGCTTTGGTTAATCGATTTTAGCCAACGCCCGCTGGCGTAACTATGTATGAGAGACGTAATTGTAATTTTGATGGATGATTACTATATATAATATAGTAGTTTAGAAGGATTTGAACTCCTTATGTAGTTGTTTCTCAAGGTGTTCTAAATCATTCCCTTTTTGTAGATATTAAGGATGAGTCGAAGTGAGAGACAAGCTGCTAGGGAAAGCCGTGCTGTTGGGGGGAGCTACTGACTATGCTGCAATGTTCGAAGCTATGATGACTTCGATCATGAGAAGGATAACAACTTCAGGACCGTCAGTAGATGTTGGAGTTCAAGTTCAAGCTACAAGACCAGTGGATTTTGCTAAGTTGTGTAAGGACTATACTGCTCTTGGAGGGAAGGTTTTCTTAGGGACAGAATCAACCATTGAAGTGCAGTGATGGATAGATGATTGTAGGAGGATCTTTGGTGATTTGGGAATCGAGGACGCAACTAAGAGAAAGCTTGTATCGAGGCAGCTTCAAGGGAGAGCTTCTGATTGGTGAAACTCTATCACCATTGATACTCCAGAGGAAGAAATTACCTAGACACAGTTCCAAGCTAGATTTGAAGCTAAGTTCATTTCTACAGCTCAGAAGTCTGTTCTGTTCAAGAATTTTGTGGAGCTCAAGCAAGGTGGGAGATCGGTTCTTGAGTATGTTTCTGAGTTCGAGGCTTTGTCCAAGTATGCTCGATCGTATATTGAATCCCCATACCAGAAGAATGAGAAGTTCGTGACAGGCTTGGACAGTTATCTTGGAAGGCAGTTGGTGGATCATCTGGACGATCCATTTGAGAAGCTAGTGGAGAAAGCTCTCAGGCATGAGAGTTTGTTTCCTAAGGAAGGGTCTGTTGTTGCTGTGACCAAGGAGGAGTTTAAACCGCAGCAGGGTGGAAACAAGAAGAGGAAGCAGCAACAACAGAAGGGTAAGGATGGTGAGAAGAAGCCGAAGGGGGAAAAGACCTGCTACAATTGTCGGCAGAGGGGCCATCTCTCCAAGGATTGCAAGAATCCAAAGGTGCTGTTGAAATGCTACAACTGTGATAAGATGGGGCATATTAAGAAGAACTGTCCAGAACCGATAAAGGACAGGCAAGTTGTGCAAGCTTATGCTTTGGGGGCTGTTCCATCGTCTTCGAAAACTCCTACTACGGAAGAGAAGGGGAAGAGTGTGGTGGTTCAAGGTACTCTTTCCATTTGTGGTGTTCCAGTTAGAGTGTTATTTGACACTGGAGCGTCGCATTCCTTTGTTTGTAATGAGTTAGTGGACCGGTTGGGTTTGGAACCGGATATAGTTGATAGACCATTGGTTGTGACTAATCCAGTTGGGGGTTCGTCTTGTTTGTGTATGCTTTGCCGTGGTCTAGCTGTATCGAGTCATGATTGCTCTTTTGTTTGTGATTGTTTTGTTCTGAACTTTGCGGGGTTCAGAATTATTTTGGGTATGGACTGGCTTAGGAAGTATGCGGCAAAGGTTGATTGTGAGAGATTGGAGGTGACAGTCGAGAATGTGAAGGGGCGAAAGGTTGTGATACGATGTAAGCATGAGGAAGGCGTCTTCATGAGCTTCATGTATTCGCTGGTTGTTCCACGGGATGGACTGTCATCGGTACCAATCGCGAATGGATTCGAGGATCTCTTTGACGAGGTCAAAGGGTTACCGCTGCATAGGGAGATCGAGTTTCGTATCGATCTAGTTAAAGGAGCCAGACCCATTGTAATGCCTCTTAGGCGGATGGCGCCTAGAGAACAGCAAGAGTTGAAGGTGCAGGTTGATGACCTTTTACAGAAAGGAAACATTCGGCGTAGTGTGTCCGAATGGGGTGCACCAGTTGTGTTCGCAACCAAAGCGGATGGATCGTTACGGTTGTGTGTGGATTATCGTGAGCTGAATAAGGTGACTAAGAAGAACAAGTATCCATTGCCGAGAATAGATGACTTGTTTGATCAGCTTCACGAGGCTAAGGTGTTTTCTCAGATGGATTTGGCAACGGGATTTCACCAGTTGAGGGTGGCGAAGGATAGTGTGCCGAAGACTGATTTCAGGACACCATCTGGTTTCTATGAGTGGCTGGTAATGCCGTTTGGATTGACTAATGCACCAGCATATTTTGTGGATCTTATGAATAGAGTATTCAGAGATCAGTTGAACAAGTTCGTACTTGTGTTCGTGGATGATATTCTGATTTATTCCAGAACTAAAGAAGAGCACAAGATGCACTTGCGTTTGGTTTTGGAAATCTTGCGGAAACATCAGCTGAAGGCTAAGTTTTCGAAGTGTCACTTCTGGAAGAGTGAAGTGAGGTTCTTAGGCCATGTTATCTCTGGAAATGGAATATCGGTTGATCCCGCTAAGGTGGCAATAATCCAGGATTGGGTTAGACCTAAGAATGCATCTGATGTGATAAGTTTTCTTGGATTAGCAGGATATTATCGTCGGTTTATCAAAGATTTTTCCAAGATAGCTGCACCATTAACCGGATTGACGAAAAAGAACCAAGTGTTCAGATGGGATGATAAGTGTGAGCAAACTTTCGTAATCCTGAAAGAGCAACTGACAAGTGCTCCTATTTTGACTATTCCAAGTGGGAATGATGAGATGGTGGTTTACACCGATGCATGTGGTATTGGACTTGGGCCAGTACTGATGCAAAAGGATAAAGTTGTTGCACATGCAAGTCGACAACTGAAGCCGCATGAAAGGAATTACCTGACTCATGATTTGGAGTTAGCGGCGATTGTTTTTGCTCTGAAGATGTGGAGACATTATCTATTGGGAGTTCGATTTGAGTTGTTTACGGATCATAAGTCGTTGAAGTATTTGTTCTCCTAAAAGGATTTGAATCTTCGGCAGCAAAAGTGGCTGGAGTTTTTGGCATCATATGATTTTGATATAGCCTATACTCCGGGAAAAGGTAACGCAGTGGCAGATGCGTTAAGTCGAAGACATGCAGGATTGGGAGCCATGTTTTCGGAATGGAAGAATCTCGAGTATTTGGCTGGATTTGACTTCAGGCCTAGATGTGAATTGGAACCTGAGATGTTGGCAAATTTATCGATAAGACCTTCTCTAGTAGAAAGGATTGGCGAGAGCCAAAAGCGAGACGATAAGCTTGTCAAGATTATCCGAGATTTGGAATCTGGATTGAATCCAGAAAAGGATAAAGGATTCGAAGTCGATCGAGAGAGTTGGCTTCGGAAACAAGGACGACTAGTTGTTCCCGATATAGATGGATTGAGAGATGAAGTTCTTAGGGAAAATCATCACTCCAAGTTGACGATTCATCCAGGTGGAAATAAGATGTATCGAGATATGAAGAGAACCTATTATTGGGAAGGTATGAAAAAGGACGTTGGAAATTTTATTTCCAAGTGTATGAATTGCCAGTTGGTAAAAGCCGAGCAGAAGAAGCCCAGTGGATTGCTTCAGCCATTAGAGGTTCCTACATGGAAGTGGGAGCAGATATCGATGGATTTTATCGATGGTCTACCTAGAACCAGGGCAGGAAATGAAGGGATTTGGGTCATTGTAGATCGTTTGACTACGAGTGCAAGATTCATTCCTGTTTGATCAACTAGGACTGCATCGAAGTTGGCTGAGCTTTATGTTAAGTGGATAGTTCGATTCCATGGTATTCCGAAGAGTATAGTGAGCGATCGAGACCCATTGTTCACTAGTGGATTTTGGAAGAGCTTCCAAGAAGTTTTGGGAACCGAGTTGTGTTTGAGTACAGCTTATCACCCCCAAACAGATGGTCAGACTGAGAGAGTCAACCGAGTTTTGAAAGATCTCCTGAGGGCATGTGTTTTGGATTTAGAAGGATCATGGGAAGATCATCTTCATTTGGTGGAATTTGCATATAATAACAGTTACCAGTCAAGTATTGGTATGGCACCGTATGAAGCATTGTATGGAAGACCGTGTAACTCTCCGACATGTTGGTTGGAAACGGGAGAAAAGTTGATACTTGGGCCAGAGATGATTCGACAGATGACGGATTGTATAGAGATCATTCGGCAACGAATGAAGGCAGCCCAAGACCGTCAGAAATGTTATGCCGATAATCGTCGTAAGGATTTGGAATTCCACATAGGCGATATGGTTTTTGTGAAGATTTCTCCACTGAAGAATGTTATTCGATTCGGGAAGAAAGGGAAATTGACTCCGAGATTTGTTGGACCATTCCCGATTATCGAGCGAATCGGAAAGCTCGCTTATAGATTGGAGTTACCGGAAAAGATGGCGGGAGTGCACAATGTTTTTCATGTATCTTATCTACGGAAGTATGTGCATGACTCGAATACGGTGGTTTCTGCTGATAGCTGTGAAGACTTGGAAGTTGATCCAGTTGTTACGAGACCTCATAAGCCGCTTCGTGTTGTTGAAACCGACACGAAACAGCTTAGGAGGAAGGCGATTACGTTGCTCAAGGTACAATGGAGTGATGGTGTTGACGACTGTACATGGGAGGAGGAAGAGAGGATGAAGGCAGCTCATCCTGAACTCTTCGAGGTATGGCCCTAAGGTGTCGTGACATCTCACGAATTTGTAACTTGTTCTAAGTCTTAGAATTCTACATGCTAGGCTAGAAATTGGATGCATGGTTTGTTGGTTGCTATGGATGGTAGGCATGCGGAATAGTTTGGATGCTTTTGTTTGTTTGGAATTTCGGGGGCGAAATTCCTAAGGGGGCGAGAATGTAACGACCCGTATTTTACGTGTCGATATATCGTAAAATACTTGCCATCAAGTCGTTAGTATTGCTTGAGTCATTTTGAACCTAAGTGGTAGGGTTTACGGTTTAAGGGGTTAGGCCGTGTAATAGATAGCTCATGGGTAGCCTAAGTCGTTCGGAGTTGAGTCGTATGGAGGCATGAGTCGTGACCGACTTAGTGGTGTTGAGCGACTTAAGGAAGGTGGCCGAGTTAAGGAAGCTAGTGGTAGTAGTTAACGGCTTAAGGCATGGCCGACTCATAGGTTAAACGACTTAAGGAAGTTAGCCAACCTAAGTTAGTTGCCGACCTAAGAGAGTTACGACTTAAGGGTTAGCAAATTAGTGAATTGAGCGACTTATAGGATGGAACGACTTAAGTATTGAACGAGTTAAGGTTAGGTCGTTAAGGGGTTAAGTCGTTGGGTCGTAAGGTTGCTAAGTCGCTAGGTTGTAGGTAGTTAGGTCGGCAAGGTTTAAGTCGTAAGTCATTAGGCCGTGTTAGTTAGGTCGTTGAGTCGGTAGGGGCTTGAGTCGTGAGTCGGCATGTGTTCTGGGTTTAGGTCGGCAGGGGACTAGGTCGTGTGACCCTGTGTAGCGTTAAGTCGCATGAGTCGATAGGTCGTTGAGTCGAGCATACGACTTAAGACTTAGGAAAAACACGGCAGTGTAGATAAGTCGTGGGTCGTGTCTGGGTTAAGTCACTATGCCGCATGTTTTAGGTCGTTAGGCGGTTGGGTCAGCTATGTTGTTGAGTCGCATAGGTATTAGGTTGTAAGTCGTAAGCCGTGGGCATCTGTTGAGTCGTGGACGACTCATGGGATAGGTCGGCGGAGACTTATGGGGGCGCAACTCATGGAGATTTCAGCCTATAAATAGAGGGGTTTGGCTCACTTTTTGGCACCGGATTTTTAAGCGACGAAGTGCTGCCATTTTGAGAGCTCGACTACAACACTTCTTCACTTCTTTTCTCCACTCTAATCTAGTGATTCCTTCCATCTAAATTGAAGAACAAATCGAAGATCCAAGAGCCAAAGTTGAAGATCTTCATCCAACAAAGAGAGATTTCTTCGATTGAAGTGAGATTTTGCCGGATCAAGCTTGGATCTTTGCTGTCCAGATCTGGAGTGGGTTTTTTTGGGGTGTTTAGGTGATTCGGTGAGTGGTAGTTATCTCTCACATGGATCCAAGGGAGTATATTGGATTGGTGGCTTGTTTATGTGTTAAAGATAGTGATTTCTTGCATTTTCCCTAAGTATGCATGTAGATCTATCACCTATGAAGTTTTGACACCTATTTTACTACATGTTCACTTATGCAAGTTCATTCATCAAGTTGTAGAGATATTGTTCATAATTCATGCTTGTTAGAATGCATGTTAGATTTGAACTCTTTATTTACGAAATTGCCATTATTGTTGTAATTGCTTATTAGATCTTGTTTGAATGATTGATTACTTGGATTGATGTTTGGTTTGATTGATTAGTTGATCGATAACTTGATTTGGGACAAGTTGATCGAGGATGATTCAAAAGCTAAGTGGAAAGGCTCTTGAATAGTGAAAGCTGCTTGTGGCATATGAAGCGGATGTGGAAGCTCATATGGATAGATTCGATGATGATGGACTTTGCCATGATGCGATGGGGCAAACCATGATGTTGAGATGGGACTTTGCTATGATGCATTGAAGCAAAGCATAATGTGTGAAAGCCTTGGTTTAATCCAGACGGGATCATCCCAAGCATGTTGATAACTCGGTGATGCGGTCCGGGTTGGTTGATAATGGTGGGCTCGAGAAGCGCTTGGGCCAGTGTGAGAATAGTCGTCGAGGAGGATGACTAAGAGGCTTGGATCTTATCGTTATTGAAGGTTCTAGCATGCTCAAAGCAAGAGTATGTTGTAACGGGTCACGATGACGTTCCAGACACGGGTCATGATGACGTGTTAGTACTCTGGGCAGATGCGATAGTCCTAGGCACGGGTCATGATGACGTGCGGAGTTATGTCTAGAACCGGGGTTGCCATAAGCCCTTGACGGACGGCTGAAAGAAGGTGTCGGTCATTCAATTAACGGTGAAATCGAGGCAATGATAACAGTGATAGCCAGAGTCATGGATGTTTGGTTGTATCGTCATTCGGACTCAAGAGCGGTGTTTTCTGGGTGCTTATCTGATCTTGGTTTAGGCCTTGGGGGTTTGTACTTGGAAAACATCGACCTTGACTCGAGTGATAATTACTTTACTTAAATTGTCTGCTTTGCTATGCTTGTTTATGCTTAGTGGGTCTGGGGGCTATCACTGTAGAATGAGGTGGAGTGGGATGGTTGAGTTCCTATTCCTTTTATCCTTTATGCTCTTTTGGTATGGTTGATAGTTAATTTACTGCTCACTAAGACTGTTATCTGACTCAAGGTTTTATGTTCAACGCTTATTACCTTGGGCTGTTCATCCATGTTGGGATGGGCAGACTAGGTAGCAAGTGACAGGTGCTGTTCTTGGCTACTAACGCTGTTGATGACGAAGACGATGTTATCCCGCCTTTTGGCAAGGCCGAGATACCAAGGAACGGACCAGAAAGAAACAGGATCATACGTCTTCAGCTCCGGATAATCGTTGGGCAACTACAGGTATCGATGAATTTTATCCAAGTCCGGATCGGGCTACGATTGGTAAGACACGTCAAGCAAAGCTGCAGAAAGCAGCGTTCCAAATTTCGGGGAGATCCGAGTTCGTATACTCAAGATGTCGCCACGAGAAAATAAGGAGGGCAGGCCCTATTTCGAATCCATCAGAGAGACCCAGGGTCGAATCGATCGGAGTTCGAATCCCTTAGAGCACGCGTGGCTTCGAACCCAGGGGCGAGCCCTTGCTTCGAACCCATCTCACATGCATACGTTCGAATCCATCTAAGTATGTCTCGGTTCGACTCCATCCAAAGAATTTAGGTTCGAATCCATTGAGGGCACGTCTTGTTTCGAATCCATCACGGCGCTCCTGTCTTCGAATCCATCACAGCGCTCCTGTCTTCGAATCCATCAGGAACGCCTCCTGTCTTCGAATCCATCACGGCGCTCCTGTCTTCGGATCCATCAAGCAAGAGTTCATCGAATCCAACGTACTGAAAGCAGCTTCGAATCGATCTGCAGTAGCTAACAATGATCGATTCGAACAAATACCAACACCATCGATTCGAAGGAAGATAACCCTCGAATACAACACATCGAATCCATCAAGTTGTAGCAGCTGAAGTCAAAGGCTCGACCCCATCGATTCGAAGAACATGGATTCGAAGCATGTATGTCAATTAAAAATGCAATCTTGAATCGATCATAACTTGAGATCTACAAGTCCAAATGCTATGAAATTTTCACAGGAGCTTGCACGTACATAGAGGAATGGCCACGCCAAGTTTCATCCCAGTTGGACACTTTTTTGATCGATTCGAACCAAGGGTCGAATCGATCCAAAAGCGGGCCCGGATCTCCAGAATTCAGCCATGTGGGCCCCCTGCACGTGTCAGAAGTGGTCTTCCCAAATTTTAGGAGAAATATCAGCCTCCAGCATCTATAAATAGAGCCCCTGGTCATTCAGAAAGGGGATCGGAGAATTTCGAGAGATAAAGCACGCCCGGACCCCGCCAGAATTACTTCAGAGCACCGCCGCTGCCTTTGACTTCGAATTTCTTCTTAAGAACTGCTGTACTTAGCCATATAAAAATTGTATTCTCCGGATATTGAGCAATAAAATAACAAAGCTTCATAGTGGACGTAGGCAAATTGCCGAACCACTCTAAATTGTTGTCTTCTATGCAATTTACTTTCTGTTGCTTGGAGTTTTTGTTAGATAATCCTCATTTTAATTTTCTTTCTTCATTTATTATCTCTTCAAAAACCTTCGAAGAGTGTTGTGCCCAATTTTGACACAAATACTTTGGTGCTTTCACTGAGAAAAAACCCAATTTTTTCTCCTGCTCCTTGGATCTATCTTCAATACCGGATTGCATAAATCTAAGAGGGAGATCCAGATTTCATATTCAAACTCCTTCCATTCTACTCAGATTTGTCAAAAGTCTAGGAAAGAATTCAACGTTTCAAAATGGTGAGTACAAGAACCACTTCCAACATTGGTGATCAGGAAGGCCGGGATAGGCCAAACCCCACACAACTACAATCCACTAACCAAGATGCTGTTGGGCATACGGATCAGTCAGGTCCGGTCACGAGGCAAGAGTTCCAAGCACTACTTCAAGAATTAACCCAGAGCAGACAACAGCTAACTGAGCAATTGCGCGCTAATGCTGAGTTGACCAATCAACTAAATCGCCAAAAACGAAGAAGATCCAGAAAGGATCAAGCTCCTCGTTCTTCCACCGAAAGCTCCGCTTCCTCAGGTTACAATACCCGATCTATCTGTCCCAGGCTAGACGGAAATCATACGCAAGCCGTTGACTGTCAACAGGCGGTAACCGTTGGGTAAATAAGGGTTGGCCCTTCTACCAGCTTCCATACTGGACCCTCCTCCCGAGGAGGCACTATTCCTCCGTACACTGCAGATGATCGAGCTGCTACAGCCGCTGCAGTTGACATAGGAGTTGATGCTCGAGATCACTCCAATCAAAATTATCATCAGCAGGGACAGGCTCCAGAGCCATATATCTCAGAAGATATCGAGCCAAGGAGGCGAGATGAGGATCGTCGACAGCGTCCGATCCCACCTCGCACTATGGAACCCGACCATACTTTGGCTCACCACCCACAGAATTTTCCAATACCAGACTTCTCAGCCATGGTGCGGCGAATGATTCGCGAGAGTCAAGGCCTAACAAATGACGACTGGGGAATCTCCCGGAGTCATACCCCATTTACTGATGACATATTGTATGCTGAACCTCCTCGCCGATTCAGAATGCCAACCCTTCCCATGTATGAAGGAAATTCCGACCCAAATCAACATGTTCTGAAATATGAATGGTCAATGACCGCTGCAAGAGCTGATGACGCAGTAAAGTGCCGCAGTTTTCCTATTTCCTTAGGGGGAATTGCGACAATGTGGTTCACCCGATTACCACCCCGATCTATTTCTTCGTTTGACCAGTTAGCTACTAAATTTGTTGAACAATTTCGCATGCATATTGCCCGACCTAAAGATGTTAATACCCTATCAAGTGTCACTCAAGCTCCCGGAGAAACACTTAGACGATATTTGGAGAGATTCAATGCTGCATGCGCAGAGATCACCAACCCTAATGATAATTCCATTCTATTGGCCCTGACTAAAGGAATCGACCCTGATTCTGAATTTGGAAATTGGCTAGCCGGGAAACCTCCCGCATCGTTGGACCGTTTCTATTCCAAGGCTGCTCAATTCTTGAGGCGAGAGGATGCGAAACAGTCTAGGAAGCAGGACGATGCAAAGCCCAGCAGTGAAGGGATTCAGAGTAATGTTGCGGTTAAACAGTCCGGAGAAAATTCGGGAAAAGTCGAATTGAATATTCAAAATAAACAGGCCCAGCGATCAAGAAATGGTGATAACCGAAGCAAGAAGCAAGATCAGAGTCGTGGTCCGAGGCGTAGGGCCGCAATGTTTGACAATTATACACCGCTTAACACGTCGCTGGAAAATGTATACTTACAGACTTGTAATACTATGCAATACAAGAAGCCTGCTCCGAAGCCTTCATCGGAGAAGCAAATTTAGACAGGGAAGTTCTGCAGGTTTCATGAAAGTTATGGGCATAATACCAATGAGTGTAGACATTTGCAAGACCTCATTGAAAAGTTGATCAGAGAAAGAAAGTTGGACCAGTTTGTTCGGGCGCCGCAGTCTGGTGGAGCGGGTCCATCTAATCAAAATCGAACGCGGAATCAGGAAAGACAAGGTGAACCTGCTAGCACAGGCGGAAGGTTGGTTATCAATACGATAAGTGGTGGTCCTCATCCGGCTGACAGAAGTTGGAGAGAAATGGAGTCATATGCTAGCTCAATCAGGCATGTAGACTTTGAATGCTACAGCAACTCGGAAGACGGAACACCGGCTAAGCAACAAAAGACAATGGCTGATGAAATCGTGTTTAGAAATCGAGATGCTGATAAAGTCGAAGCTTCCACAATTGACCCATTGGTTATATCCACTCAAGTTGGTCCTGCTTGGATGAAGAGGATCCTGGTAGACAGCGGGAGTTCCGTAAATATCTTATTTAAAAGGGCATATGATTTAATGAAAATGGAAGATAAGGACTTAAAGCCTTGTCAATCACGAGTCCACGGCTTCAATGGGAGTGCAACAGTACCAACTGGAATAGTCAAATTGCCAGTAGAGTTGGGAGCGGGAGAATGCCGAAGAGTTCGGATGTTGCAATTTGTTGTCTTAGATATTCCTTCCCCGTACAATGCTTTTTTGGGCCGACCGGCCCTTGCCGAATTTAGGGCTGCTATTGCCCCATGGTGTTTAACTTTGAAGTTCCCTACTGACCACGGAATAGGAGTTGTACAAGGGGATCAGGCTGCTGGAAGAGCCTGTTATGTTGCTGAGCTGCGGGAGGCGCAGCGGAAAGAGAAAGGGAAAGGCGTAGAGGAATCCCTCTGCGTCCATTTTACTGACGATTGACAACTAGCGCCTGGGCTTCGGCCTGGGCACCACAGCCAATTCCAAAAGGATCTTGATCCAAGGGATAATGATAATAAAGAAGAATCTACGGAAAGTCAGGCTTCTCCGGCCGAGCTGACCATTGATGTCCCGATTGACGATGATCACGATGACTCGAGAATATTGAAGGTTGGGTCTCAACTTGACCGAAAGACGCAACAGGAACTGGTTGATTTTCTCCGGGCGAATCTTGATGTGTTCGCCTGGACACATTCTGATATGTGCGGAATCTAGCCAGACATCACGAGCCACACCTTGAACATTGACCCGCGATATATCCCGGTCAAGCAGAAAAGGCGTAGTATGGATCCAGAGAGATCTGCTGCCCTGAAAGAAGAGGTCGATAAGTTGAAATCAAATGGGTTCATTAGAGACGCTTTATACCCAGAATGGGTGTCCAATCCTGTACTTGTCCGAAAACCGAATGGAAAATGGAGAACGTGAATCGATTACTCTGACCTGAATAAAGCCTGCCCGAAAGACAGCTTTCCACTCCCCCGGATCGATCAACTGGTAGATTCAACCGCTGGACATGAATTGTTATCTTTCATGGATGCATACTCAGGTTACAACCAGATACCCATGCATGTACCGGATCAAGAACACACAAGCTTCGTAACCGACTTGGGGTTGTACTGCTACAAAGTCATGCCTTTTGGATTAAAGAATGCTGGCACGACCTATCAACGCTTAGTCAACCGAATGTTTGCCAATCAGATTGGAAAGACTATGGAGGTCTATGTAGATGACATGTTGGTGAAGTCACGGTACTCTGGGGATCATGTCAAGGACCTGGAGTCAATGTTCGACATCCTCTGGAAATACGGAATGAAGCTTAATCCACTCAAGTGTCATTTCGGGGTCGCATCCGGAAAATTTCTTGGGTTCATTGTCAATGCCCGAGGAATAGAGGCCAACCCCGAAAAGATTTGGGCAATCAGAAATCTACAAACTCCGAAAACCATAAAGCAAGTTCAAAGTCTTAACGGAAAAGTGGCAGCACTGAGCAGGTTTATCTCGAAATCGACCGACAAATGCCTTCCATTTTTCGATTTAATTCGAAAGGGAAAACGAAACTTCGAATGGAACACAGACTGCGAGGGCGCATTTCAATCACTAATCCAGCATCTTTCCGTACCACCAATCCTCTCAAAGCCTGTAGATCATGAACAGTTGTATCTTTACCTGGCAGTATCAGAGAATGCGATCAGTGCTGCATTGATTCGGGAGGAAGACCGAGTGCAAAAGCCGGTCTACTACGTGAGTAAACGATTGACCGGAGCCGAGAGAAATTATCCAAAGCTTGAAAAGTTGGCATATTGCCTAGTCATTGCCTCGAGGAAGCTCCGGCCATATTTCCAGGCTCATCCTTTTACTGTATACACCGATCAGCCGTTACGACAGGTCCTTACGCGGCCTGAGACGTCTGGTAGGTTACTGAAGTGGAACATCGAACTGAGTCAATTCGACATCACTTATACTCCAAGGAGAGCCATTCACGGCCAAGTCCTAGCAGATTTTATAGCCGAATTCACTATTCCTGAAGACTTGCCCGAAACAAGCATGTCTCCCAAATACATCTGGAAGATGTACACCGATGGTGCGTCAAACGATCGGTGCTCAGGAGCTGGGATAGTGCTTGAGACCCCCGAAGGACGATCCATATGTTATGCTTTAAAATTCGAGTTCCGCGCAACCAACAATGAAGCCGAGTACGAAGCTCTACTTACCGGACTAAAACTTGCCCGTGATCTGAAAATCATCGCTGTAGAGATCTACTGTGATTCCCAATTGATAGTATGCCAAGTTCGAGGTGAATATCAAGCCAAAGATCGAAGACTGGCCGCTTATCTAATTCAAGTTCTGGAGATACTTAATAAATTCGATTACTATGCCATTTTCTACATACCCCGAGAGCGCAATCAAAAAGCTGATTCATTGGCAAAGTTAGCAAGCACGGGTGAGGCTCAACAGTTGGGGGTTGTTCCGATTGAAACCTATCATCTCCGAGCATTGATCGAAGGGAGACTGATTTCGCATTTGAAGCTACCTCCGCCAAGGAGTCGTGGATGACTCCTTATCAAGATTATATCGAACGCGGTGTATTGCCTGAGCGGCGAAGCGAGAAAAGACAAGTTCTGTGAAAGGGTTCACGGTTTGTTATTCAGAATGGATTCATGTATCGGAGAGGATACTCTATTCCTCTCCTCCGGTGTATCGCACACGATGAAATCAAACGAGTGTTACACGATGTACACGAAGGAGAATGTGGTGATCACATTGGGGGGCAAGCACTAGCAAAGAAGATACTTCGATATGGGTATTATTGGCCCACTGTTAATCGCGATGCTGCAGACTACGCTAGAAAATGTGACAAATGCCAGAAACATGCTCGAATTTCAAGAGCCGCGCCTACTGAGATAACCCAAATGGTCAGTCCTTGGCCATTTGCGGTGTGGGGAGTGGATATCATCGGCACATTGCCTATGGCCAAAGGTGGCGCGAAGTACGCCATCGTCGCGGTTGATTATTTCACCAAATGGGCTGAAGGTGAACCCCTTGCGACAATCACAACAAAGAAAGTAATCAACTTTGTAGTGCATAACATCATCTGCCGTTTCGGTCTCCCACATACTATCATTACCGATAACGGAACTCAATTCGACAGTGCTGAATTCAAAAATTTCTGTCAACGATTTCACATCCATAAGAAATTCTCTACAGTAGCGCACCCACAAGCAAATGGTCAGGTTGAAGCTGTTAATAAAGTTATCAAGTCCATTCTAAAGAAGTGACTGGAAAAAGCTGGGGGCAAATGGGTCGACGAACTTCCTATGGCATTATGGGCCTATTGAACGACCCATAAAACTGCAACCGGTCATACCCCGTTTTCCTTATCTTATGGTTCTGAAGCCGTTATTCCGGTCGAAATGGAAGTGCATTCTCATCGTGTAATGTATTACGATCCGAAAACAAACGCCATATTACTTGCTGAATCTATGGATTTACTCGATGAAAAGCGCGAAGAGGCTGATATGAGGGCAGCCGCATATCGTAATCAAGTCGCCCGACTGTACAACGCCAAGGTCCGTCCGCGAACCTTCAAACTCGGCGATCTCGTACTCAAAAGAGTTTATCCGGTCCCTTCACACATGAAGCCAAATTGGGAAGGGTCGTATGTGATTTCACAGAAGCTCGGAGATGGCACGTTCAAATTATCAACAGTTGATGGTTTTACCTTGCCGAGAGCTTGGAATAGCGAAAGTCTTCGTCGCTACTACACTTGAAAGATTTTACTTATTTATTTTCTGTCAATTTACTCCTTTGTATTTTATTCTAGTATTTTGAGACTTAAATTTGTAATAAGGCAACTGACTTTGCCGTATTCTTGTGTTTCAGCAATAAAATGCCATCTCTTCGAGCCAGAGCTGTGATTTACTGAATATGACGCACTATATTACAATGCACGAAGGGCTAAGTCCCATTACGAGGAAGGACTTATTCAAGTAGGGAGTGATTGTAATACGACCAGTCACTCACTAAGTGAAACCCGAGCTCGGGGACAGAACACTACATCAACGTTCACGGGGATTGACACACGACAATCCCCCCGCCAACTCCAAATTCCCATAGTGTGAATTGGAGTATAAACTTCAACTCTCGGTTCCCAGAGCGCGAGTTGGAGTATAAACATTAAATAATTCGTTCCCAGAGTGCGAACGGACTCCAACTTCCCGGAGCGCGAATTGGAGTATAAACATCAAATAATTCGTTCCTAGAGTGCGAACGGACTCCAACTTCCCGGAGCGCGAATTGGAGTATAAACATTAAACAATTCGTTCCTAGAGTGCGAACGGACTCCAACTTCCCGGAGTGCGAACTGGAGTATAAACATTAAACAACTCGTTCCCAGAGTGCGAACGGACTCCAACTTCCCGGAGCGCGAATTGGAGTATAAACAATAAAACGATTCGTTCCTAAAGTTCGAATGGACTCCAACTTCCCACAACGCGGATTGGAGTATAGACATCAAATAATTCGTTCCCAGAGTGCGAACCGGATTATCGATCTCAGATTGTCTTAAGTCCCCAGAATGCGGACACGTGTTTAAAGTTTGAAGTAAACGCACTCGACCACAAAAATGCAAATGTCGTTCCTCGAGACTAGGGGGCGAAAAAGCTAAGTGTTAATCACTGACCGAAGTGAGACAATGTCCGAGGTTCGGTTATTCATCGATCGTAACTCGCGACCAAGATTCCCAAACTCGGCAAATAAAAACAAACTCTACTTGACAGTGAAAACACCACAAGTACACTAAACCGTTAACTGCAGATTCTGTTAAGTCCCCGAAGTGTGGACAAGTATACAAGGCTTATGGCATATGTGGGCATAAGCTAATCAGTGCAATACTTAAGCAAATAAGAAAAGAGCTGTTTTCTATTTTATTAACAAACGAAAAAAGAGTTTGATTACATGATAAAACCAAAAAAAACTCATAAAGTGTGTGCCGGATCCACACTCATACACGGCCAACAAAAAAAAGAAGTAAAAAGAAGTTCTACTTCGCAACTGCATGACAAAACAAGAAGTTCAGTCCTTCTTCTTCCGATGTCTCTTCTTTGGAGTTGAGCCGCTAGACCCGCTACCCGACTTTTTACGAGATTTCTTGTCCTTCTTTGGAGTGTCCTCAGGGTCTGGCATGATATCTACGTCTTCCTCAGAACTAGAAGGGACAGAGATCCTTTTTAGAGGGCGAACCGAAGGCAGAGGAGCCGTAGCGGGTGGCCAAGCTTCAACACTAGAAGTTATAACAGTGCTGGTGAGAGAAGTAATGATTGAAGAAGTTAAGCTTGGTGGAGCGACATCGCCTCCAGAACCACCAACTGCCGTAGCCATTTCAGCGCTTATCTCAGCAAGAATTTCTTCTTCTCGGATAGATCGATCAGCGCTGGAAACAGGGGCGGTCGGTATGAATGAGCTAAAAGAAGGGGCAACACCACCCATTGTAAAGGAAGGGTCAGGGAAAGGTTCACACGGTTGCTTGAGAAGCTCCTCGATCATCTGAACATCAAACGACATCGAGCTCCCTCCTCCCATCTCGCTGGTAAAAATAGTGGTCGTGATGGCCTCAGTAACAACGGCTCCTAGCGTTGGCGGCGAAACTTGTGGAATTGGAAGTGCTGGCGCATCGCTTTCAGTCACTGATTAAACCAAGAAGAAGATGATTAGTTAAAAGATCAACTACAAGTTCAAAATTCCAGAAACACAACATTTATAATACCTTCTTTGCTGCGGCTCGTTGATAGAACAGGTTTAGAAACGGTAGATGTACCGAGAGACAATTCCGGTCGATACGGATTATAAGCAGGGATAACTTGTGGACCAGCTGTAGTAACGACTCCAGATGAGGTTGGGGCATCAACTGGAACATTCTCACTGTCATGTGTGGCTCCAGAACCCTCACCCGTCTCTACATGATGAAACCCAAGTCTCTCCCTCTCAGCGGAGATCATCGCATCATGGAGGAGTTTCCTCTCCTCTTCGTTCAATAAGCGAGATTCAAGTTCAAACTCATCTACGGCGCCTTCAAGGAGATATGCTCTTTTATTCGCCACCAATTTTTTCCAAGCACTAAGCAGAAGCATAGAATAATCTCCGAGCCACGAGAGATTCCTATGCTCAAGTACATTAGCATTATAAGTGTCGAGAAGATCGTCAAATTCAGCTTCCACTCTGAATATCTCCTCTTGAACTCTCCCTTCTACCTCTGCTTCCACCGCTCCAACCTTAGCAACCGCCGCGTCTCGCTCAGCTCGAAGAGACACAGCTTGCTCACATGCCTCCTATGCAACTGCATTAGCGTCATCTTTTTCCTTGTTTAAACTGGCGAATTTAGCTTTTAACTCCTCAAGTTCCCTGACCGCCGCATCTCGTTCGGCCTCAACGTTTTTGTACCGATGGCCTAAATCCTCAACTAAAGTACAATGCGCTTGCTGCATTTTCGCCATCTCAGCTAATGTCTCATCGACCTTCTGTAACGACTCCAGTTCAGCCTTGCGAGAAGATTCCGTTTTAGATTGAAGAACGTCAACAATACGGTTCTTCTGAGCCAAGTTTGCTTCCAAGTTCTCAACAACTTTGGCTCGTTCGAAGGCTACTTTTGAATCTTTAACAGCTGCCCTGTACCATTCTTTATACTGAGCATAAAAATCCCGAGTATAGCTGAGGGCAGTGTGCATGGCCTCTTCAGGAATTCTCTTAAGGTTGGGTGGAAAGATATAGGTGTCAAAGCATATCTATGGAAAGTCTTTTTTCAACTAAGCAATTCTAATAGCCCCTTCACCAGACGGTTCAAGGGGTGCTTCCTCTACGGTTACGGTCGTGGCTGTATCGGTCCTTGAGCGATGTGGACCGGGTTTAGAAATTTGCTGAGATGATTGTTGCCGCGAAGTTTCAACTACAGGTACTTGGCCCTTGGATGAAGGAGGAGAACGAGAGGGTGAACGATACCTTCGGTCCCTATCAGAATGCTCCTGGCTGGAGTAGTGTCGGGAATGGTCCCTATCACGGTGCTCCTGCTCATAATACCTCCGCTCACGATCTCGGTCAGAATCCCTGCGGCGGGACTCATAGTAGGATGAAGAATGGTGTACTCGCCGAAGTTTGTCAAGTGTAGAAGGACGATTCGACATGGTGCCTGTAAAAAAGGAACAATTCGATTAAGTACCAAGAAAAAACACTGCAATGCGTGTGGACATTGTGAAGTGTTGTGAAAAGTGAATAAATGCGCAAACCCCCCGACCAGCCAGAAGCGTCGATTACACTAACAGGTAAAGAATCGCTTATGTCAAGCGCTCCCCGAAGCTCTTCCAACCCGGACCCGTGATGGAGAGATACGTAGTCCGGAATAGGAATATCGTCCAACCCAGTGAAGAGGTCTTCGGACTGACAAGGAGAAGCGCTGGAAACAGTAACCCCAGGTTGGGAACGGGTTACGACTACAGACTTCCATCTCTTAAGCTTAGGTACAACAGCCTTGCCTTTCTGACCCTCTTCTATTCGGGAAAGGTCAGCTGCTATATCAGTATCTGTGGGCATTCTTTCATCATCGCTCATTTCTCTTATTACAACGGCAGGTTTTCTTTTTGCCACTTTCTTCTTCTTCCTCGAGGCCGATTTCGCCAAACCTTCAATCACAATACTCTGGCCCATCTCAATCAAACCCAGTGTCCTTAAGTTATCATCGGTCAATAGCAAATCTATGTGCCTTAAGTCATGGGGAATCCTTTGCAAGCTTTGAACGACACCCCTATAATGCCCACCAACAGGTCTCGAAATGATGGCTGCAAGAGTAGCAGAATATTAATGTAAAGTATTAAGAGTGACCACTCAATAACGAATTACGATGCTTACGTCTGGATAACCATCTCCTGGCAAACCCTGGGGTGCAACGAACAAAAAACCACTCGTTCTTGAAATAACTAAGCCTAGTCCAGGCCCCAGTCACGACCTGACAGTTCCTGACCGCCTCCAGAAAAGTGAAAGACGGGCTGTCACCCCTACTCTTAAAAGTGAAGATGTGCCTGATCTCGTTAGGTCTTGGCGGGCGAAAAAGGCAATCCATAAATATGACGAAGACGCTGTTTAGTAGTGCATGCCCGTTGGGATGAAGCTGTGAAGGAGCGATTCCTAAGTACGACAACATCTCTCTGATATATTGGTTAAAAGGAGGAAGAAATCCAGCCGCATAGGCATGGCGGTAAAAGGCAGTATATCCCTCAGGAGGGTTGTGTGGTCTATCGCTGGCACTGGGTAATAGAACATCATCCAGAGATATGTTGTGTTTCGAACATAACCGGCCCAACAGAGACTCTGAGATATTGGATTGAACAGAATCCACCGGATCTTCAATAAATATGGCCTCCGGCAATTCGTCCGGAGCCGGATCTACGGCTTCAGGAGGGATGTCCGGAATCTCAAGCATTGGAAAGGGCGAGCTTTGTGCTTCTTGTTGTTGAGAACTCGAAGACTCCATAATTAACTAACTTACCAGAAAGTGGCGTTAAAAACGTAAAAAACCCAAGCATTCCCGCGGTGCAAAGTGTATGAATATGTTGTGCAATGCAAGTGCTAGGAAAAAATTTTAAGCAGACTTTAGAAAGATGAAACGAGGTGTCCGAACTACGAAATTTTGGAATTTGAGAATGAAAACGACCGTCATCTCTGACCGTCAGTTTCACGCCGCCCAGAAACTATTGGCCAATTCAAGTAATAAATTCGTTGTATTTTGTTTAAGTCATGGTGCCATCGACAAGCTTCAACGGAGATGACAAGTTAGATTCGATTATGCAAGGCCGAAGCTCGTCGGGGTCAAGTATGCTAAAGTTCATTAAGCTCGACAAAAAGTTCAAACTTGAAATTGGTCATAGCTCAGAAGTTGGAGCCAATCATAGAGTTAGAAGTTTCATATGTTCGAACATTCGAATCGATTGACTCGAATCGATACGAGTCGAATCGAAGACATTCGAATCCACGCGCCTCGAAGCCAGGAAGTTCGACTCGATGCAGCTTTAGGGTGGAGAAGGTACTTCGAATCCATTAGCTTCGCGTAACTTCGAATCGATCAACACTGAACATCTTCGAATCGATCAGGGTATTATCACTTCGAATCGATCAGCACGGTCCTTCGAATCCATCGGTTCGAAATCTCGCAATCTTGATCGATTCGAACTACCTATTCCTACATCGATTCGAAGTCTCGCATGCTTGATCGGTTCGAACTACTTATGCCCTAATCGATGCGAAGCAAGGAAGGAGGATGACAACCAACGTTGCCTACACTTCTCCCTGATGACGTTCAGAATTGATACGACTTGAATGGCTTCGATCCCCAGATCCATCGAGTCAACCCATTTCAGATCTCACTATCACTCATGGTTTTCGAAAGAAAAGATTGAAATCGATGTCAAATTTTCAGTTTTCATTGTTCTACACACGGATCGATCCCTTGGCTTACCTAATTGGATTCGATTACGGTAAAAAACTTGGAAAAATTGAATCGATTCGTGCAGAAAGCAGCTGTATCTGACGTTGGAGGACCGATTCGAAGGTAGAACTACAGTAAAAAGTGAAAAGTAAGAAGTTAAAAATGAAGATGGCCTTGGATATTTATATGGATTCCACAGAAAACGCGTGGCTTTTCGACTCCCGGTTGTGTTTACCCCCTACTGCCGGTCACTAGCCAAACCCCATCGATTCGAACAAGCATTCGATAACCCATTGCATTTGAATCCATCGCAGTGTAAAGTCATGATTTTGAATCCATCACGTGGCTGAATCCATATTCCGCTTCGAACCCATTACCTTCCGATCTTTTACACCATCGAATCCATCCCAGGTTAATCGATGTGAGGCACCATCGATTCGATGAAACACTGAGCAAAGGTAAGACCATTGGTTCGGAAATACATGACTTCGAATCCACTAGGACAACATCGATTCGAAGCACTTGAATAAGGAATGAGTTGAAAAAATCTTATCGACTCCGACAACCTATTCCATAACCAGCAATTCAATCAATTTGAAACCCTATCGATTCAAACAATCATGCTTCGAATCCATTAAGCACCATTGATGAGAATGAATGCAACACTTCGACATGAAGAGATAACTAGAGGGTCGATGCAAAAGGATGATCATAGATAGCAATAACAACAAAACGTTAACCCTAATCTCAAATTGGTTCAGGAGAGGGCCGATGCAGAATTCAATAACAAACCAAACCAGCAACAACTTGCAATCACGCAATACTAAGCAGAATCAAGGTGATACACGTATGCGCATATGTTTGATTAAAATTTGATCTTTATCATTCACAGGGATCAGACATCCACCTTATCATGGTTTCAACGACGAACGACCGATCACAATCATACGACAGTTGATAACAGCAATAAAGAATACAGCTTTCAGTAGAGCATGTCCTAATTGTCCGGCGTCAGACATTAGCTTTTCAAAGCACGTCATGTTTACACAAGACGTACTTTGGGGGGCAAATGTTATCCCGCCTTTTGGCAAGGCCGAGATACCAAGGAACGGACCAGAAAGAAACAGGATCATACGTCTTCAGCTCCGGATAATCGTTGGGCAACTACAGGTATCGATGAATTTTATACAAGTCCGGATCGGGCTACGATTGGTAAGACACGTCAAGCAAAGCTGCAGAAACCAGCGTTCCAAATTTCGGGGAGATCCGAGTTCGTATACTCAAGATGTCGCCAAGAGAAAATAAGGAGGGCAGGCCTTATTTCGAATCCATCAGAGAGACCCAGGGTCGAATCGATAAGAGTTCGAATCCCTTAGAGCACGCGTGGCTTCGAACCCAGGGGCGAGCCCTTGCTTCGAACCCATCTCACATGCATACGTTCGAATCCATCTAAGTATGTCTCGGTTCGACTATACCCAAAGAATTTAGGTTCGAATCCATTAAGGGCACGTCTTGTTTCGAATCCATCACGGCTCTCCTGTCTTCGAATCCATCATGGCGCTCCTGTCTTCGAATCCATCAGGAACGCCTCCTGTCTTCGAATCCATCACGGCGCTCCTGTCTTCGGATCCATCAAGCAAGAGTTCATCGAATCCAACGTACTGAAAGCAGCTTCGAATCGATCTGCAGTAGCTAACAACGATCGATTCGAACAAATACCAACACCGTCGATTCGAAGGAAGATAACCCTCGAATACTACACATCAAGTCCATCAAGTTGTAGCAGCTGAAGTCAAAGGCTCGACCCCATCGATTCGAAGAACATGGATTCGAAGCACGTATGTCAATTAAAAATGCAATCTTGAATCGATCATAACTTGAGATCTACAAGTCCAAATGCTATGAAATTTTCACAGGATCTTGCACGTACATAGAGGAATGGCCACGCCAAGTTTCATCCCAGTTGGACACTTTTTTGATCGATTCGAACCAAGGGTCGAATCGATCCAAAAGCGGGCCCGGATCTCCAGAATTCAGCCATGTGTGCCCCCTGCACGTGTCAGAAGTGGTCTTCCCAAATTTTAGGAGAAATATCAGCCTCCAGCATCTATAAATAGAGTCCCTGGTCATTCAGAAAGGGGATCGGAGAATTTCGAGAGATAAAGCATGCCCGGACGCCGCCAGAATTACTTCAGAGCACCGCCGCTGCCTTTGACTTCGAATTTCTTCTTAAGAACTGCTGTACTTGGCCATATAAAAATTGTATTCTCCGGATATCGAGCAATAAAATAACAAAACTTCATAGTGGACGTAGGAAAATTGCCGAACCACTCTAAATTGTTGTCTTCTGTGCAATTTACTTTCTGTTGCTTGGAGTTTTTGTTAGATAATCCTCATTTTAATTTGCTTTCTTCATTTATTATCTCTTCAATAACTTCTGAAGAGTGTTGTGCCCAATTTTGACACAAACAGACGAGCTGGAGGCTTTTGCATATTGTTTTCTTACTATATGTGCTGGATGTTCCGTTGTTTGTTTGATACTCTGAGTGTTATGTAGTGAGGCTTGATGTATTGACTATTCAGATGATTGTATAAAGCTATTATGAGTTTATATGATGAGACTTCTGTTCTATAGAGCTTCACTATGTATAATTTCTATTGTATTTTATCCATGCGCTATGAGTAATACGATAGAGTTTCTGTTTTATCTTACCCTGACTATCGTCCATGGCTGCCTGGCACGCCTTTCAGCGCACCATTCTCTTGTTTTAGTGTGGGAGCCATGGGCGGTCGTCAAAGTAATCCTGTTTTACCGAAAAAATCCACGTGTCGAAAAAACGAAGGGTTAAAAACTTACGAGACCCGATTGAGATTCGGGTTATCCTTTTTGGGCATTAATCTATCCGTTGACAGCTGAAAGCTGTCAAAGCCGTAGAACTCATCGAGGCCTTCGTCTTGACAGGTTATGTCTCCCGTAACTCTAAACGAGCCAGAAGTTATGGCCGTTTGAATAATCGATATCTACAGGGTGCAACATCCACGGTGCAAGGTGCAACATCCGTCCGAAATGGTGAAACAGTGTCGTACGACTTTTAGAAATGCGTGCATGGATTTGAAATGGAACAGTACCATAGTGCACCACTCTCCAGCGATGGGAAGTCGAAGACGGGCCACGGTAATCCTGTTTTACCGTAAAAATCCACGTGTCCAAAAAACGAAGGGTAAAAAACTTACGAGTCCCGATTGAGATTCCGGTTGTCCTTCTTGGGCATTAATCTATCCGCTGATGGCCGAAAGCTGTCAAAGTCATAGAACTCATCGAGGCCTTCGTTTTGGAAGGTTATGGCTCCCGTAACTCTAAACGAGCAAGAAGTTATGGCCGTCCGAATAATCGATATCTACAGGGTGCAACATCCACGGTGCAAGGTGCAACATCCGTCCGAAATGGCGAAACAGTGTCGTACGACTTTTAGAAATGCGTGCATGGATTTGAAACGGAACAGTACCATGTGCACCACTCTCCAGCGATGGTAAATCGAAGACCAGCCACCGTAATCCCGTTTTACCGTAAAAATCCACGTGTCGAAAAAACGAAGGGTTAAAAACTTACGAGACCCGATTGAGATTCGGGTTGTCCTTTTTGGGCATTAATCTATCCGTTGACGGCTGAAAGCTGTCAAAGCCGTAGAACTCATCGAGGCCTTCGTTTTGACAGGTTATGGATCCCGTAACTCTAAACGAGCCAGAAGTTATGGCCGTTTGAATAATCGATATCTACAGGGCGCAACATCCACGGTGCAAGGTGCAACATCCGTCCGAAATGGTGAAACAGTGTCGTACGACTTTGAGAAATGCGTGTATGGATTTTAAATGGAACAGTACCATAGTGCACCACTCTCCAGCGATGGGAAGTCGAAGACGGGCCACGGTAATCCTATTTTACCGTAAAAATCCACGTGTTGAAAAAACGAAGGGTAAAAAACTTACGAGACCCGATTGAGATTCCGGTTGTCCTTTGTGGGCATTAATCTATCCGTTGACGGCTGAAAGATGTCAATGCCGTAGAATTCATCGAGGCCTTCGTTTTGACAGTTTATGGCTCCCATAACTCTAAACGAGCCAGAAGTTATGGCCGTCCGAATAATCGATATCTACGGGGTGCAACATCCACGGTGCAAGGTGCATCATCCGTCCGAAATGGTGAAACAGTGTCGTACGACTTTTAGAAATGCGTGCATGGATTTGAAACGGAACAGTACCATGTGCATCACTCTCCAGCGATGGTAAATCGAAGACCAGCCACCGTAATCTCATTTTACCGTAAAAATCCACGTGTCGAAAAAACGAAGCGTCAAAAACTTACGAGACCCGGTTGAGATTCGGGTTGTCCTTTTTGGGCATTAATCTATCCGTTGACGGCTGAAAGCTGTCAAAGCCGTAGAACTCATCGAGGCCTTCGTTTTGACAGGTTATGGCTCCCGTAACTCTAAACGAGCCAGAAGTTATGGCCGTTTGAATAATCGATATCTACAGGGTGCAACATCCACGGTGCAAGGTGCAACATCCGTCCGAAATTGTGAAACAGTGTCGTACGACTTTTAGAAATGCGTGCATGGATTTGAAACGGACCAGTACCATCGTGCACCACTCTCCAACGATGGGAAGTCGAAGACGGGCCACGGTAATCCTGTTTTACCGTAAAAATCCAAGTGTCGAAAAAACGAAGGGTAAAATACTTACAAGACCCGATTGAGATTCCGGTTGTCCTTTTTGGGCATTAATCTATCCGTTGAAAGCAGAAAGCTGTCAAAGCCGTAGAACTCATCGAGGCCTTAATTTTGACAGGTTATGGCTCCCGTAACTCTAAACGAGCCAGAAGTTATGGCCGTTTGAATAATCAATATCTACAGGGCGCAACATCCACGGTGCAAGGTGCAACATCCGTCCGAAATGGCAAAACAGTGCCGTATGACTTTTAGAAATGCGTGCATGGATTTGAAAAGGAACAATACCATAGTGCACCACTCTCCAGCGATGGGAATTCGAAGACGGGCCACGGTAAACCTGTTTTACCGTAAAAATCCACGTGTCGAAAAAACGAAGGGTAAAAAACTTACGAGACCCGATTGAGATTCGGGTTGTCCTTTTTGAGCATTACTCTATCCGTTGACGGCTGAAAGCTGTCAAAGCCATAGAACTCATCGAGGCCTTCGTTTTGACAGGTTATGGCTCCCGTAACTCTAAACGAGCCAGAAGTTATGGCCGTCCGAATAATCGATATCTACAGGGTGCAACATCCATGGTGCAAGGTGCCACATCCGTCCGAAATGGCAAAACAGTGTCGTACGACTTTTAGAAATGCGTGCATGGATTTGAAACGGAACAGTACCACGGTGCACCACTCTCTAGCGATGGGAAGTCGAAGACGGGCCACGGTAATCCTGTTTTACCGTCAACGTGTCGAAAAAACGAAGGGTAAAAAACTTACGAGACCCGATTGAGATTCGGGTTGTCCTTTTTGGGCATTAATCTATCCGTTGACGGCGGAAAGCTGTGAAAGCCGTAGAACTGATCGAGGCCTTCATTTTGACAGGTTACGGCTCCCGTAACTCTAAACGAGCCAGAAGTTATGGCCGTTTGAATAATCGATATCTACGGGGTGCAACATCCACGGTGCAAGGTGCAACATCCGTCCGAAATGGCGAAACAGTGCCGTACGACTTTTAGAAATGCGTGCATGGATTTGAAACGGAACAGTATCATGGTGTACCACTCTCCAGTGATGGGAAGTGGAAGACGGGCCACGGTAATCCCGTTTTACCGTAAAAATACACGTGTCGAAAAAATGAAGGGTAAAAAACTTACGAGACCCGATTGAGATTCGGGTTGTCCTTTTTGGGCATTAATCTATCCGTTGACGGCTGAAAGCTGTCAAAGCCGTAGAACTCATCGAGGCCTACGTTTTGACAGGTTATGGCTCCCGTAACTCTAAATGAGCCATAACTTATGGCCGTCCGAATAATCGATATTTACATGGCGCAACATCCACGGTGCAAGGTGCAACATCCGTCCGAAATGGTGAAACTGTGTCGTACGACTTTTAAAAATGCGTGCATGGATTTGAAACGGAGCAGTACCATGGTGCACACTCTCCAGCGATGGGAAGTCGAAGACGGGCCACGGTAATCCCGTTTTACCGTTAGAATCCACGTGTCGAAAAAACGAAGGGTAAAAAACTTACGAGACCCGATTGAGATTCGGGTTGTCCTTTTTGGGCATTAATCTATCTGTTGACGGCTGAAAGCTGTCAAAGCCATAGAACTCATCAAGTCCTTCGTTTTGACTGGTTATGGCTCCCGCAAATCTAAACGAGTTAGAAGTTATGGCCGTCCGAATAATCGATATCTACAGGGTGCAACATCCACGGTGCAAGGTGCAACATCCGTCCGAAATGGCGAAACAGTGCCGTATGACTTTTAGAAATGCGTGCATGGATTTGAAAAGGAACAATACCATAGTGCACCACTCTCCAGCGATGGGAATTCGAAGACGGGCCGCGGTAATACTGTTTTACCGTAAAAATCCATGTGTCGAAAAAACGAAGGGTAAAAAACTTACGAGACCCGATTGAGATTCGGGTTGTCCTTTTTGGGCATTACTCTATCCGTTGACGGCTGAAAGCTATCAAAGCCATAGAACTCATCGAGGCCATCGTTTTGACAGGTTATGGCCGTCCGAATAATCGATATCTACAGGGTGCAACATCCACGGTGCAAGGTGCCACATCCGTCCGAAATGGCGAAACAGTGCCGTACGACTTTTAGAAATGCGTGCATGGATTTGAAATGGAACAGTACCACGGTGCACCACTCTCCAGCGATGGGAAGTCGAAGACGGGCCACGGTAATCCTGTTTTACCGTAAACATTCACATGTCGAAAAAACGAAGGGTAAAAAACTTACGAGACCCGATTGAGATTCGGGTTGTCCTTTTTGGGCATTAATCTATCCGTTGACGGCAGAAAGCTGTCAATGCCGTAGAACTCATCGAGGCCTTCATTTTGACAGGTTATGGCTCCCGTAACTCTAAACGAGCCAGAAGTTATGGCCGTTTGAATAATCGATATCTACGGGGTGCAACATCCACGGTGCAAGGTGCAACATCCGTCCGAAATGGCGAAACAGTGCCGTACGACTTTTAGAAATGCGTGCATGGATTTGAAACGGAATAGTACCATGGTGTACCACTCTCCAGTGATGGGAAGTGGAAGACGGGCCACGGTAATCCCGTTTTACCGTAAAAATACACGTGTCGAAAAAACGAAGGGTAAAAAACTTACGAGACCCGATTGAGATTCGGGTTGTCCTTTTTGGGCATTAATCTATCCGTTGACGGCTGAAAGCTTTCAAAGCCGTAGAACTCATCGAGGCCTACGTTTTGACAGGCTATGGCTCCCGTAACTCATAACAAGCCAGAAGTTATGGCCGTCCGAATAATCGATATCTACAGGGTGCAACATCCCCGGTGCAAGGTGCAACATCCGTCCGAAATGGCAAAACAGTGCCGTACGACTTTTAGAAATGCATGCATGGATTTGAAACGGAACAGTACCATGGTGCACCACTCTCCAACGATGGTAAATCGAAGGCCAGCCACGGTAATCCTGTTTTACCGTAAAAATCCACGTGTCGAAAAAACGAAAGATAAAAAAACTTACGAGACCCGATTGAGATTCGGGTTGTCCTTTTTGGGCATTAATCTATCCATTGACGGCTTAAAGCTATCAAAGCCGTAGAACTCATTGAGGCCTTCGTTTTGACAGGTTGTGGCTCCCGTAACTCTAAACGAGCCAAAAGTTATGGTCGTCCGTATAATCAATATCTACAGGGTGCAACATCCACGGTGCAACATCCGTCCGAAATGGAGAAACAGTGTCGTACGACTTTTATAAATGCGTGCATGGATTTGAAACGGAACGGTACCATGGTGCACCACTCTACAGCGATGGTAAATCGAAGGCCAGCCATGTAATCCTGTTTTACCGTAAAAATCCACGTGTCGAAAAAACGAAGGGTAAAAAACTTACGAGACCCGATTGAGATTAGGGTTGTCCTTTTTGGGAATTAATCTATCCGTTGACGGATGAAAGCTGTCAAAGCCGTAGAACTCATCGAGGCCTTCGTTTTGACAGGTTATGGCTCCCGTAACTCTAAACGAGCCAGAAGTTATGGCCGTCCGAATAATCGATATCTACATGGTGCAACATCCACGGTGCAAGGTGCAACATCCGTCCGAAATGGAGAAACAGAGCCGTACGACATTTAGAAATGCGTGCATGGATTTGAAATGGAACAGTACCATGGTGCACCACTCTCCAGCGATGGAAAGTCGAAGACGGGCCACGGTAATCCCGTTTTACCGTAAAAATCCACGTGTCGAAAAAACGAAGGATAAAAAACTTACGAGACCCGATTGAGATTCGGGTTGTCCTTTTTGGGCATTAATCTATCTATTGACGGCTGAAAGCTGTCAATGCCGTAGATCTCATCGAGGCCTTCGTTTTGACAGGTAATGGCTCCCATTTCTCTAAACGAGCCAGAAATTATGGCCGTCCAAATAATCGATATCTACAGGGTGCAACACCCACGGTGCAAGGTGCAACATCCGTCCGAAATGGTGAAACAGTGCCGTACGACTTTTAGAAATGCGTGCATGGATTTGAAACAGAACAGTACCATGGTGCACCACTCTCCAGTGATGGTAAATCGAAGACCAGCCACTGTAATCCTGTTTTACCGTAAAAATCCACGTGTCGAAAAAACGAAGGGTAAAAAACTTACGAGACCTAATTGTGATTCGGGTTGTCCTTTTTGGGCATTAGTCTATCCGTTGACGGCTGAAAGCTGTCAAAGCCGTAGAATTCATCGAGGCCTTCGTTTTGATAGGTTATGGCTCCCGTAACTCTAAACGAGCCAGAATCTATGCTCGTCCGAATAATCGATATCTACAGGGTGCAACTTCCACGGTGCAATGTGCAGCATTCGTCTGAAATGGCGAAACAGTGCCGTACAACTTTTAGAAATGCGTGCATGGCTTTGAAACGGAACAGTGCCATGGTGCACCACTCTTCAGTGATGGTAAATCGAAGGCCAGCCAAGGTAATCCTGTTTTACCGTAAAAATCCACGTGTCGAAAAAACGAAGGGTAAAAAACTTACGAGACCCGATTGAGATTCGGGTTGTTCTTTTTGGGCATTAATCTATCCGTTGACGGCTGAAAGCTGTCAAAGCCGTAGAAATCATCGAGGCCTTCGTTTTGACAGGTTATGGCTCCCGTAATTCTAAACGAGCCAAAAGTTATGGCCGTCCGAATAATCGATATCTTCAGGGTGCTACATCCACGGTGCAAGGTGCAACATCCGTCCGAAATGGCGAAATAGTGTCGTACGACTTTTAGAAATGCGTGCATGGATTTGAAATGGAACACTACCATGGTGCACCACTCTCCAGCGATGGAAAGTCGAAGACGGGCCAAGGTAATCCCGTTTTACCGTAAAAATCTACGTGTCGAAAAAACGAAAGGTAAAAAACTTACGAGACCCGATTGAGATTCGGGTTGTCCTTTTTGGGCATTAATCTATCCGTTGACGGCTTAAAGCTGTCAATACCGTAGAATTCATCGAGGCCTTCGTTTTGACAGGTTATGGCTCCCGTAACTCTAAACGAGCCAGAAGTTATGGCTGTCCGAATAATCGATATCTACAGGGTGCAACATCCACGGTGCAAGGTGCAACATCCGTCCGAAATGGCGAATCAGTGCCGTACGACTTTTAGAAATGCGTGCATGGATTTGAAATGGAACAATACCATGTGCACCACTCTCCAGCGATGGGAAGTCGAAAATGGGCCACGATAATCCTGTTTTACCATAAAAATCCACGTGTCGAAAAAACGAAGGGTAAAAAACTTACGAGACCCGATTGAGATTCCGGTTGTCCTTTTTGGGCATCAATCTATCCGTTGACGGCTGAAAGCTGTCAAAGACATAGAACACATCGAGTCCTTCGTTTTGGCAGGTTATGGCTCCCGTAACTCTAAACGAGCCAGAAGTTATGCAGTCCGAATAATCAATATCTACAGGGTGCAACATCCACGGTGCAAGGTGCAACATCCGTCCGAAATGGCGAAACAGTGCCGTACGACTTTTAGAAATGCGTGCATGGATTTGAAACGGAATAGTGCCATGTGCACCACTCTCCAGCGATGGTAAATCGAAGACCAGCCACCGTAATCCCATTTTACCGTAAAAATCCACGTGTCGAAAAAACGAAGGGTTAAAAACTTACGAGACCCGATTGAGATTCGGGTTGTCCTTTTTGGGCATTAATCTATCCGTTGGCGGCTGAAAGCTGTCAAAGCCATAGAACTCATCGAGGCCTTCGTTTTGATAGGTTATGGCTCCCGTAACTCTAAACGAGTCAGAAGTTATGGCCGTCCGAATAATCGATATCTACATGGTGCAACATCCACGGTGCAAGGTGCAACATCCGTCCGAAATGGAGAAACAGAGCCGTACGACATTTAGAAATGCGTGCATGGATTTGAAATGGAACAGTACCATGGTGCACCACTCTCCAGCGATGGAAAGTCGAAGACGGGCCACGGTAATCCCGTTTTACCGTAAAAATCCACGTGTCGAAAAAACGAAGGATAAAAACTTACGAGACCCGATTGAGATTCGGGTTGTCCTTTTTGGGCATTAATCTATCCACTGACGGCTGAAAGCTGTCAAAGCCATAGAACTCATCGAGGCCTTCGTTTTGACAGGTTATGGCTCCCATAACTCTAAACGAGCCAGAAGTTATGGCCGTCCGAATAATCGATATCTACAGGGTGCAACATCCACGGTGCAAGGTGCAACATCCGTCCGAAATGGCGAAACAGTGCCGTATGTTTGCGCAAAAAATGGGCAAACACCTCCAAGTCGTGTGATTTAGTTGGTTTTATGTGATTCTTAATGATTTAGCAAACAAATGGGCAAACACCTCCAAGTCGTGTGATTTAGTTGGTTTTATGTGATTCTTAATGATTTAGATGAGTTATGTAAATATGAAAAAAGCAAGGGCTGAAATGTAAAAGACACACAGATTTATAGTGGTTAGGCCAGAACGTGCCTACGTCCACTTTATATGTTATTATCTTCTTTCTTTCAGATTACAAGTACAATGCTTTGTGTACAAGTATATGAAAGTAGTTTGAAAGTTTCTTCCGTGCTTGAGCTCTCAAACTTGTCTGCCATTGTTGTACCCCTGCCCCTCTATTTATAGAGTGAGGTTGGGGGCAGGGGTCTTGGATGTATATAGCTGCTGGTGGGCCCGGGCTGAAGCAATCTGGCCTGGTAGCGTTCTGGTTCGGCGAGGCTTCATTCGGCATGGAGCTTGGACCGGTGATGGAGTGGACCGGTGGTAGGTGGTTTGGAGGTTCGTTCGATGGTGGAGTATGGGGTTGATTCGGTGGTGTTGGTCCGGTCATGGTGGTCCGGTGATGGTGGGAAATGATGTTGGACCGGTGGTGATGGGATAGCCACTTGGTTCGGCAAGGAGGAGGATTTGGAGTTGGTTCGGCAGTGGAGGCTTGCTACCGGATGAGGTATGCCGAATGAGAATGAACCGGATGAGAGTTTACCCTTCATTGCCGAATGGAGCTTTAAACCCTTGAACTGCCGAACGGACTTAGGAACCGGATGGAATGGAGGTTGCGAACCCGGGTGAAACTGACGCTTCTCGGTCTTGAGATCTTCTGGGTGAAAATTCGCCCAACATTTGCCCCCCAAAGTGGGGCACGTGCTTGCATGTGTCGCGCTTTGTTTCCCTATGGTAGGAAAGCTCGTGTCGTAACGCCATGGGCTGGATGTTCATGTCCTATCGGTGTCCTCATGCCTTGTGGTAGGAAGGCGTGTTTTGTAATGCAATGAGCTGGATGTCCATATCTTGTTGATTTCCTGCAAAGGGATTTACAGTTTTAACGTGATTTCAAATGACGACCGTTCGGGATCGAAATATTTGAGGCGAAGTGAATTGTGCTGTTCAAGGCGAGATGTGACCGTTCGAGGTCGGGTGCCGTTCGAGGCGAGTAGGTGTGCCCCGAGGGGGCTCAGCATTATTGATGCCAGTTTTTCGTTCGAGTGGGTCCCTGGATCGTTTGTGAAGATGGTTTATCGTCAGCTCAGAGCATGCCTAAGTATCGTTCGCGACCCCGTACATGTGTAAGTAGCTTAGCCATTCAGAATTAGCAGAGCTAAATATCCATCCAACCGATGAATTTTAAAAGGATGTCAAAGTGTAGATTCTCACAACGATAGGGTTAATAGCCATTCATAGCATGCTTATGGACCGTTCGTGGTCGCGTACACGTGTAAATGATTAACCCATGTTAGTGAGCGATTTACGACTTGTTCATCCTTATCATAATCTCTATTTTATTAGTAGTTCCTAGAGTTCGGTACTTATCTGTGTGAGGTGCCTTGCATGCCATCTGTTTCTGGTTTTTGCTGGCAAAGACAGTTTCATTCGGTTTTTTGTCTGGTCCGGTGTGCCGAACCAATTGGTCCGGTGCCTCTGCCCTCGTCTATATATAGGGGCTACACCCCCCTTACTTGTTCCTTACCGAACCAACGAGCGCCGAATCAATTTCTAGACGAACCAACTCTCCGCCGGATCAAGCTTTTACCAAATCAGGTATATATCTTTGCCGAATGAACTTTACTGCCGAATGAACACGAAGGCTTTTTTACTGTCGAATGAAATTGTGTTACCAAATGAGCAAGTATACCGGATGAACTCCCAAGGCCGAATGATACTACCGAATGGAGTATAGGCCGAATGAGACTTCATACTTGAATCTTGAGCGGAATCTTAGGCTTTTATACGCTTGCTTTAGATACTTGCTTGTTTATGTTTCTATACTTCTTGTTCTAACACCGTGTTTTTCTTGTGCTGCAGATAAATGTCTCGCAAAGCGGAAACCCGATCGGATAAAAAGAAATCTAAAGGTAGAGGAGAGTCATCCTCCTCCGTGCCCCCAGCCCAACCAAGACCGGTGCCACATGTGCCTGCCCCGAGGTCGTTAGTGGATGGGTACGGTCCCCAGGAACTTCTGATCTCCCCTCCCGATTGCTTTCCTAGCTCCCTAAAGGAGGAGCAACTTGATGTTATATCCCGTTCCTTCGGGATAGACAGGGCTCGCATGCTGTTGCCGGGAGATGGAGTGATGCCGTATAATCCCCACGAAGGCTACTTTGCTTACAGCAGATATCATTGCATGTGTGGTGCTATCCCTCCTATTAATGCCTGGATAGTTAGCTTTACCACATATTTGAAGGTGGCTCCATTCCAGCTCCAGCCGAACTCTTATGCCATTCTGGTGAGCCTTTTCGTTATCTTCCAGAGGAGGTACGGGCGCCCTCCTTCTAACCGAGAAATTCGATATTTGTATAACCTGAGAGGCTACAAGAAGGGGTCTCCGTATATTAGTCTAGAAGCGGCCGTGCCCTTCAAACCGGTCTTGGACTTATATTCAAAGTTTACCATGTTCAAGAAAGAATGGTTTTTTATCAAGGACGATTCTGTTTCTTTCCGCCTTTTCACTTCGGGCTGTAAGATGAATTTCATTTATATTTTCCATGTTCTGACTGTAGTGCTTCTTCTGACACGCTTCTATTTCTTGCTAGCGACAGGTGGCATTGCAGTCGTGGAACATGATTCTTTGGCGCGGATGGCTGCTGAAATAAAGGCCATTCCCGCATGGGACAGGTCGGCTTCGTTCCTGATCAGGAACGCTAGCCTCCTGGAGTACAACTTGATCCAGCCGCACCAGTCCGTGGTTAAGCAGAGTGACACGACTGAGGAGAAGGCCGCTAAAGCTAAGGAGGGGGCCACGGTGAAGAGTGGCAAGAGGAAGCCCTTTGCACAACATCCCGTCGTGGGAGGCAAGAAGCTTAAGGAGTCTGAGGGCCCCTCTCCTAGTACTTGCCCGATCATCCCGGAGGAGGAAGGTGTGGAAGAGGGCGAAGGAGGCGATATGGAAGGAGAGTCGGAGGGCGGAGGAGATGGAGATGGTCAGGGTGGTAGTGGTGCTGGTGACTTAACCTCTGGGCAAGACCCTGAACTGGATGAGGCTCTCCGCCAGGCCTTCGGGGAATCGGAGGGAGAATCGGAAGCGGAGAAGGCGAAGGAGACTGGCAAGGTCGGGGCTGGTGCCGATCTATCCCCTAAGGGCTCCTCAGCCAGGGTGACTCCGGCGGTGCAAGGTGAACTTTTGTCCTCTGTGGATTCCATTTACGATAGGGACTTAGAAATATTTTATGGTTCACTTCCGTCGTGGAATGAGATTCAGGACTTATTGCAGTATCCCACTCCTCCGCAGGGTTTGTATAATAGATGTGCATTCCCACTTTTTCTTTCTTTTTAACTTAACATGTTTCTTGAATTATGGATCGTCGTATGTTCATAACACTTGTTTTTTACTCCAGGGGCAGGCCAGGCGGCTAAAACGTCAGACGTTCGACACCGCCTTGAACAATTCAAGTTGATGAGAGCTTCTGATAAGCCGAAGCCTCATACTGGTCGTCCTGGGGACGTGGTCAAATACCGTCCTCTTCTTGGCGCCATTGAAGAGAGCATTCAGAAAAAGAAGAGGAGTCGTTCCTTATTTGAGCCTTCCCCTGGTCCGCAGCTTCTTGTTCAACCTCCTCGTGATACCACGGAGGAGAGCATGGAGTTTATCCCTCCTCCACCTCCTTCTAAGAATCCCACTGTTATCCGTATAAGGCGTCCTGACGTGCCTCGCGACCCCTTTGCCGGTCATCCTGATTCAGATCCAAGCTCTCAGGATATTTCATTTGATGAGGCCACGGGTGAGCACCTTCTTTACTGCAACCCCATGGTACGAGTGCTAGATGAGGCCAAGTCCCTAGATCTTGATCTGCTTACTACTTGGGTAGTTACCATGGGAGACGAAGCCAAAGCTAATATCAATCGGGTGGCTGAAAAGACCAAGAATTTAATGGAGCATCATGCACAATTGGTCAAGGCCGGGGAGGAGATTGGGAATGCTAATATTCGGTTGCGGCTAAAGGTTGCCGATCAGGCCGAACAACTTGCCGGTCAAGCCATTCAGATTTCTCAGCACGAGGAAGCCTCCAGGCGGCTGAAAGAGACCATGGAAAAGGCTAGTAGGGCAGAACTATGGAAGATGGAGGCCGCCTGTAAGGAGCGGATCGACATGGCCATTGCAACAGTGGATGAGGTTCGGAATGCGGATCTCGAGCAGGTAGAGGAGTTGTCTGGGAGGCTTGAGGCCGCGGAGATGGCTCAAGTCAAGTTAAAGGAGGAGATGGAGGAGATGAGGAGGTCTCTCCAGGCTGATAGCTTGAGATACCGATCAGAGAGGGATGTCACTGTCGCCAAGTTGCAGGTTTTCGAGGCCCGGGTGAGGGAGTTTGAGGAGAATGAGGGGATGACGGACGAGATGCTGCAGGACATGTACTTCCGCACTTGGAAGGAGGGCAGCTTGTCTTGGGTGGATGACTATCCCCGGGTCATGGCCAAGATATATCTTCGGGCTTTAGAGGAGGCCAGGGTCAATGCGGGTAAGGAAGGTGGAGTGGTTTTTAGTCTAGATGTGGTCACTGCTCAGTTCTCGAAAGAGGAGCAAGCGGTGGTGAAGGAGGGGATGCGGTTGCTTGCCGCGGAGGAAGCGAGTGTGCAACTGGAGGATGAGGATCAAGCGGCGGACGCTGGTGAGTTATTCTTCTCTTTTCCTTTTCTTTCTGGGTTTCCATAACTTGTTCGTTTATCGTTTGTTTAGTGAATTCCTCTTCTGAATTGGACAGGTGGAACTTCCGATCAACACGCTGGGAGCTCCGACCCTGCGGCCAAGTAGGCTTGGGGGAGTTGGTAGGATGAGAGCGAAGTGTGGACGCAGCTGGTTACTTGTCCGGATTTGTCCACCTTTTTATTCTCTTTATCGCTGTTTATGTTAGTCCAAAACACTGATGTGACTGTAATAGTATAATTTGCGAAGAATAACTTTATGTGATTTTATGACATAAGCTGATTTTGTTATGTTTAAATGTTGCTGTCATTTTGATGTGGTGCGTGAGAAGTATGCATATGCCTGTGATTTTAGTTGTGTTTGATGTTAAGCTGTTGCTCGAAATATAATTTCATGTTTTGCAATGTTAGTGTGACGTATGAATAAACTATAGTTACATATTTATGTACAAGAGAAGAGAGTACCGCCCTTCATGTTTTAGTTGCAGGTGGTAGCTTTGAGCTCTTGTGTAACTGATCATGGATATAGCTGAGTACCTTGCCACCCAGTACGCAGGCTTAGATTCTCATGAGTGAATGCTCCCTATTTGGTTTCCTTTACTTTAGAATTTGTTCTACAGGATATAAGAAAAGTATTTAAATGAAATGGAAATATGGGAAAAGTAAAACTTCCAGTCATGGAAGGCCGTCGATGTGCTTAAGTTCGTGGCAAACGGGTTTTATAGTCACTTTCCCTAGCTGTGGGTCTTGGAGACATTTGTCACCCATCTTACGCCTCCGCGGGGAGTTTTCTTTTTTACCACAGCCGTACTTAAGACACATCGGAGCCGAGATCGCGCACGGTAACTACCCGAACCATTATGGTCCGTAATCGCGGGTATTATTCGATTTACCGTGGCCGTCTAGCGTGGGTGCCGTTGGCCGTGAACTACCCCTGGCTGGCCACACCTTATGTTGGGGCTTAAAGTCGGTTCACAGTTGCCGGCGAGCCGAACGCCGTAATGTGCTGCCATCGGCTATAGTTGGCCTTTCTGATGACTTATATTCGGCTCATTACAGTTGGCTTTGAGGGCAGTCGCGAGCAATGAGTTAACCCGCAGCAGAGGGATGCTGGAGCAAAAGAGTCTCATTGACGAGTGCATAGAATCGTAGCGTACCAGTTAGGCCTTGTCCAGATGAGGCCGTGGTGCGTCTTGAGTGGAGATGCCATAGGATTTTGTTCAACAGAAAAGGATAAAGCTTAACAAGCAGCCAAGATATAAAGGTACAAGTTAAAAAGAGACAAGATTTTTTAAAGTGGTTTGGCATGAAAATGCCTACGTCCACTGATTCTCTTTGTTAATTCACTTCATATGGGCAGTACAAGTTAAGAAAAGTATCGACGGAGGTGTCGGATGTTCCATGCCCTCTGGAACACCTCTCCGTCCACTGTTGACAAAATATAAGCTCCATTGTGGAGATCTTTATGAATTACATATGGTCCGTCCCAGATGGGGTCCAGTGCCCTGGGGCGCGGAAAGATTCGCCTGAGGACAAGATCTCCTTCTTGAAAGATGCGATGCTTGACTTTTGAGTTGTATAGTGCTGCCACTTTTTGTTTGTGAGCTGCTGCTTTGAGTGCTGCATCGTTCCTCCTTTCCTCAATCAGATCCAAAGACATGAGGAGGAGTTCTTCGTTTTCTTCTGGATTGTAGTGGATCCTACGGTGGGAAGGAACAATAGTCTCAAAAGGGAGCATTGCCTCCGATCCGTATGCCAAAGAGAAAGGAGTATGTCCCGTTGATGTTCTGAAAGATGTGCGGTAGGCCCAAAATGCCATAGGAAGTTCGTCCACCCAAGCGCCTTTTGACTTTTCAAGTTTCTTCTTGATTAGGGTTTTGAGAATTTTGTTGACAGCTTTGACTTGTCCGTTTTCCTGAGGATAAGCTACTGATGAGAAGCTTTTATGAATTCCATGCTCTTGGCACCAGTCGGCGAATTCTTCGCTGTCAAATTGGAGTCTGTTGTCCGATATGATCTTGAGTGGTACTCCGTACCTGCACAGAATATTTTTGATCAAGAAATTGATAACTTTTGCTAAAGATATTTTATTTAGGGGTTCCGCTTCCACCCATTTGGTGAAATAATCGACTACCACTATAGCATATTTGGCTCCGCCTCTGCCCGTTGGCAGTTCGCCAATTAAATCAATTCCCCATACAGCAAAGGGCCAAGGGCTGGTCATTTGAGTAATCTCATTTGTGGGTAGTCGAAGAATCTTGGCAAATTTCTGACATCTGTCGCATCTCTTGACGAAGTCTAAGGCGTCTTTGTTTAGTGTGGGCCAGTAATATCCATATCGGAGTATCTTTTTCGCCAGAGTCTGCCCTCCAGTATGATCTCCGCAACTTCCTTGATGGATGTTGAATAAGATTTCCTTGGCTTCCCTTCCAGCGACGCATCTGAATAAGGGGCTAGAGAAGCCACGCCGATAGAGGATGCCTTCTTGTATTGTGTAGTGGGGAGCTTTCCTCAAAATTCTCCTGACTGCATCACGTTTGTCTGGTAGTGTGCCGTCCTGCAAATATTTCCGGATAGGAGTCAACCAAGTTCCTTCTTCGATTGCAGTTATCAGATTCACTTGTTCGAAACTTGGGGCTAGCTACCTTGAGATGGCTAGTGCTCCGGAAATGGTGCTATTCTTCATACTAGCTTGCTTTGCTAGTTCATCGGCCTCTTGGTTATCTTCTCGAGGAATGTGTTTGATTAGATAATGGTCCAATTGATCGAGCAGCAGTTTGGTTTTCTTTAGATATGCTGTGAGTCGTTCTCCTCGTGTCTGGAACTCTCCTAGTACTTGGTTTACGATAAGTTGAGAATCACTATGAAGACATAAAGAATTGACTCCAATTTCTAAGGCAAGCTCCAATCACGCTATTACTGCCTCATACTCCGCATCGTTGTTAGTGGCCGCTGTTTGCGTGAAAAATGGCCGCAAACACCCAAAGTCGTATGAGTTGGTTGATTTTATGTTGTTCTTAGTGATTTGGGTGATTTATGCAAATATATGAAAAGCAGGGACTAAACTGTAAAAGACACACAAATTTATAGTGGTTCGGCCAGAACGTGCCTACGTCCACTTTATATGTTATTCTCCTTTTTCTCTTCAGATTACAAGTACAAAGCTTTGATTACAAGTATCTAAAGTTGTTTGAGAGTTCCTTCCAGGCTTGAGCTCTCAAACTTGTCTGCCATTGTTGTACCCCTGCCCCTCTATTTATAGAATGAGGTAGGGGGCAGGGGTCTTGGAGGTATATAGCTGCCGGTGGGCCCAGGCTGAAGCAATCTGGACTGGCAATTCTGGTTCGGCGAAGCTTCATTCGGTCATACTTGGAGAGGTTGGAGTTTGGTTCGGTAGTTGTTGGATGGTTGGACCGGTGGTAGGTTGGTCCGGTTGTTGGTTGAGTGGAGTGTGGTCCGGTGATGGAGGAGAGGGAACTGGTTCGGTGGTAGCAAGGCTCGGTAATGTTGGATCGGTAGTGGATGGAAGGTGGCTTGGTTCGGTTATAGAGGAGCATGGAGGCACGTTGGTTCGGTACCACCGAATGGATCATGTTGGGAATGCCGAATGGGAGAGCCGAATGGGAATGCCGAATGGGCTTGTGTGTTGGAGATGTCGGATGAACCAGGGCATGCCGAATGGGATGAGTGCCGAATGGGTTCTTGTATGGTTTCGCCGAATGAACTTTTGCGCTTGAATCATGAGTGAAATTCCTGACTTATGTACGCTTGCTTGCTTCTTCTTATTCCGGTCGTGGTGGAAACGCACACAACATTGATATTCCAGTTTTGTCCAAAAAAATGGGATAACACTTTGCCCCCCAAAATATGCCTTGCGGTAGGAAGGCGTGTTTTGTAAATGCCATGAGCTGGATGTTCATATCCTGTTGACAACCTGTAAAGAGCTTGATAGTTTATATGGCCCCACATGACGACCGTTCGGGATCGAGCTATTTGGGATGAAGCGCGGCCGTTCATGGTCAAGCGCCTAACTTCAAACGACGACCGTTCGCGATCGAGTCATCTGAGGCGAAGTGCGACCGTGCGCGGTCAAGCGCATAAATCCGTGCGTCGATTGTTCGGGATCGAGTCATCTGCAGTGAAATGTGACCGTTCAAGGTCAAGCGCTTTACTTCAAATGACGACCGTTCGGGATCGAGTCATTCGAGGTAAAGTGCGACAGTTCGCGGTCGAGTGTGGACCGTTCAGGGTCAAGCGCTTGACTTCAAATGACGATCGTTCGTGATCGAGTCATTCGAGGTAAAGTGCGACAGTGCGCGGTCAAGTTTGTAAGTCCACGCGTCGATCGTTCGAGACCGAGCCATTTGTGATGAAATGTGACCGTTCAAGGTCAAGCGCCTAACTTCAAATGACGATCGTTCATGATCAAGTCATTCGAGGTAAGGTGCGACAGTGTGCGGTCAAGTGGCGGTCCTCAAATGACGACCGTTCGCGATCAAGCCATTTGAGGTAAGGTGTAACAGTCAGTAATCAGGTGGCGGACCTCAAATGACGACCGTTCGCGATCAAGCCATTTGAGGTAAGGTGAGTTGTGCCGTTCGAGGCGAGTTGTGCCGTTCGAGGCGAATTGTGCCGTTCGAGGCGAGTTGTGATCGTTCGCGATCGGGTGCCGTTCGTGGCGAATTGTGACTGTTCGAAGTCGGGTGCCGTTCGAGGCGAATTGTGACTGTTCGAAGTCGGGTGCCGTTCGAGGCGAGTGAGTGTGCCCGGGGGGGACTTAATATTATCAGTGTTGGAGTTATTGTTTGGGGGAGTTTTCGAATCAAAGACTTCGGCAGTTCGTTGCCATGCAATAGGTGCTCGTGGACCGTTCGCGATCCAACGGGCATACAAGTAAATAATTTTTTCATAGAATTGTAAATGTTAAAGCAATAGTACCTTACAGCAGAAATGTCCAAACAGGAAGAATTCAAATGTTCAAATCGAAACAAAAGCAAGGCAAGGATGTCAAAGTGTAAGTTCCCATCCCGAAGCAGTCAATGATCATTCAGAGCATGCCTGGAGATCGTTCGCGATCTCGCACATGTGTAAATGATTTAATTACTTTAGTGGAAGCTTACGACTTGTTCATCGTTATTTTAATCAAGCAATCAATGGATAATCAAATGGTGCCCTGATCCAGGGTCATCTCTAGCTGATGTAGAGGGTGGTCGCTCTGGCTCCACCGTTGGAGTTCGCCTCCTCACATACTGAAGGAGCATACCGTTCCTGATGAGCCCTTCCACCTCGTCCTTCAAATGCCTACAATTATTAGTGTTATGACCATTCAATTCATGAAATACACAAAACTTATCTGATTTTCTTTCGTCAGAGGTTGGATCCCTTCGCATTGGTCTACGATACGGAATCTGCCCCTTGGTATCCTGATAAATCCGTTCCAAACTCTCATTCAGCTCTGAATAGGTGGTGAATCGTGGCTCTCTTCGTAGCCACTTTGTCCTGTCATCATTATCCTCAGCCTTTCTTTTTCCTTTGCTAGTCTCCGCACCCTTTCCAGGTAGGTTTCCGTTCTCGATTGTGTAAACGTCATCTTCTTCCTCTCTTTCTGCACTAGCATCTTCCAAACGCAGAAACTTTTCAGCCTCATGATAGAACTCTCCCAGATTCATAGGCGGGTCCTTCGTTAATGAATTCTTAAACTCTGTATTACCAGCTATTCCAGATACAGCCGCCATCATGACCATAGATGGATCTGGTCGATCCACTGATGCTGCCGCCGCATTAAATCGCGTTAGAAAGCTTCTCAAAGTCTCTCCAGTTTTTTGTTTCAAGGTTGCCAAAGTCATCACATTCTTGGGTCTCGCAATATGAACCCTGAATTGCCTCATGAATCTCTCAGTTAAATCTGCCCACATTCCTATGGAGCCGCTCTCCAGTTGCCTAAACCATAACGCTGCAATGTCCGTCAAATACAGTGGAAAGCACCGGGCCATAACCTCCTCTGATGCCCCCAGCACTTCCATATGTCTCATATACTTCGTTAGATGGACCGTGGGGTCCGTTTTCCCGTTGTACATGTCCAATGATGGTAACTTGAATTCCGGTGGGTTCCTAGCCATCCTAATCGCAGAAGAAAAAGGACTCCTGTTTACATCTTCCAAGTCTCTGTTTACTAAACCGCCTCTCATAGCTCTTCTAACCATCTCTGCTAATCTGTCATTGTCTCCAAGCTGTAGTTCTCGTTCACTGCCTTCGACCTGCCCCCCAAGTCCGCGGGAGTTTTCATGTGTATGCCTCTCTGGCTGAACGTTCATTCCTCTATTGCTATCAAGTGGCTCGGATGCCCCCATCTCTCTTCCTGGGGTCGGATCAACATGCTCTGCGTGAGTGCCCCCTAGCTCTGGTGCTGTGCCAGATGGTCCTGCTCCGTTCTGAACTCTGGTTGCTCCTTGGATTTGTGCTCCAATTTGCCCAATTTGTTGAAGTAAGTTCTGTATCATCTCTTCCTGTCTTCTCATCATGACCTCCATCTCATCCCTAGTGATGAAGATCGACACTTGATTCCCTCCTGAGGAGGCCTCTTGACTTCCTTGGTGTTCACTTCTCACTGGCCTTTGCCTTCTACTTGTTTGTCTCGTCATAATTCTTAGATCTGAACTCTTAGATTTTCAAATTCAACTTCTATCCGTGTAGCGGAAGCTGGTCCCTTCTCAGTGAAAGCACCAAAATGTTTGCGTGAAAAATGGCCGCAAACACCCAAAGTCGTATGAGTTGGTTGATTTTATGTTGTTCTTAGTGATTTGGGTGATTTATGCAAATATATGAAAAGCAGGGACTAAACTGTAAAAGACACACAGATTTATAGTGGTTCGGCCAGAACGTGCCTACGTCCACTTTATATGTTATTCTCCTTTTTCTCTTCAGATTACAAGTACAAAGCTTTGATTACAAGTATCTAAAGTTGTTTGAGAGTTCCTTCCAGGCTTGAGCTCTCAAACTTGTCTGCCATTGTTGTACCCCTGCCCCTCTATTTATAGAATGAGGTAGGGGGCAGGGGTCTTGGAGGTATATAGCTGCCGGTGGGCCCAGGCTGAAGCAATCTGGACTGGCAATTCTGGTTCGGCGAAGCTTCATTCGGTCATACTTGGAGAGGTTGGAGTTTGGTTCGGTAGTTGTTGGATGGTTGGACCGGTGGTAGGTTGGTCCGGTTGTTGGTTGAGTGGAGTGTGGTCCGGTGATGGAGGAGAGGGAACTGGTTCGGTGGTAGCAAGGCTCGGTAATGTTGGATCGGTAGTGGATGGAAGGTGGCTTGGTTCGGTTATAGAGGAGCATGGAGGCACGTTGGTTCGGTACCACCGAATGGATCATGTTGGGAATGCCGAATGGGAGAGCCGAATGGGAATGCCGAATGGGCTTGTGTGTTGGAGATGCCGGATGAACCAGGGCATGCCGAATGGGATGAGTGCCGAATGGGTTCTTGTATGGTTTCGCCGAATGAACTTTTGCGCTTGAATCATGAGTGAAATTCCTGACTTATGTACGCTTGCTTGCTTCTTCTTATTCCGGTCGTGGTGGAAACGCACACAACATTGATATTCCAGTTTTGTCCAAAAAATGGGATAACAGCCGCGAATTCCAACCTTAATGCATATTACAGCTTTCTTCCCCTGGGGGTGATTATCACAATACCTTCCCCCGAGCCTTGTTCGTTCGATGCTCCATCTACAAAGAGGTTCCACTTGATGTTTTTTGCTATTTCAAATTGATCCTTGCCTTCGTTGGTAGTGAATTCGGCAATGAAATCGGCCATGGCTTGCCCCTTGATAGCGGTACGAGGATGGTAGGTGACATCATACTGACTTAGTTCAATGCACCATTTGAGGAGTCGTCCAGAGGTGTCGGGACGATGGAGCACCTGTCTTAGTGGTTGATCGGTTAGAACTCTGATGGAGTGAGATTGGAAGTAGTGTCGCAGTTTTCGTGACGCGATCAATAAACAATATGCCAATTTATCAAGTTTAAGATATCTGGCTTCTGCCCCTGTAAATCTCTTACTTATAAAGTATACCGGGCGTTGTGTGCGGTCCTCTTCTCTTACCAAGGCAGCGCTTAGAGCATGAGACGATACAGCGATGTATAGGTATAACTCTTCGCCTTCGTTTGGAGTTGAGAGTACTGGTGGTCTCTGAAGGTGTTCGATCAGGTTAAGGAAGGCTTTTAAGCATTCATCGGTCCACTCGAACTTTCCTTTGTCTTTCTTGAGAGCTTCGAAGAAAGGGACGCACTTGTCAGTTGCTTTGGAAATGAATCTGCTTAGGGCGGCCACCATTCCGTTTAGGCTCTGCATCTCTTTTCGAGTGGAAGGTATCCTTATTTCTTTTAGAGCCCGGATTTGTTCAGGGTTTGCTTCAATTCCTCTGGCATGGACGATGAATCCTAAGAATTTTCCCGATGACACTCCAAGGAGCAGTTTAGAGGATTCAGCTTCATTCCATATCGGCGAAGTACCTGAAACATCTCGCCCAGGTGGCTTACATGATCGTCGGCTCTCCTGGACTTTACCAACATGTCATCCACATATACTTCCATAGTTCGTCCCATTAATTCCGCGAACATCTTGTTGACGAGGCGTTGATAGGTAGCTCCGGCATTTTTGAGTCCAAAAGGCATGACTTTGTAACAATATAATCCCCGGTCAGTGATGAAGCTAGTGTGGTCTTGATCGGGAGCGTGCATGGGAATCTGGTTGTATCCGGAGTATGCATCCATAAAAGATAAATGTTCGTGCCCGGCTGTGCTGTCCACAAGTTGATCGATTCGGGGGAGCGGGAAGTAGTCTTTCGGGCAAGCGTCATTTAAGTTGGAGAAATCAATGCATGTTCGCCACTTCCCATTAGCTTTCTTTACTAGTACCGGGTTAGCGATCCATTCTGGGTAGATGGCTTCTCGTATGAAGTCATTATCAAGTAGGTTCTTTACTTCCTCATCGAGGGCTGCTGATCGTTCTGCTCCCATGCTTCTCTTTTTCTGCTTTATCGGTACCTTGGTGGGATCGATGTTCAGCATGTGGCATGCTATGTCTGGGGAGATTCCTGTCATATCGGCATGTGTCCATGCAAATACATCTAAGTTGTGGCGGAGAAAGTCAATGAGTTGATCCTTCAATTCTGTTTTTAGCTAAGATCCTATTTTTAATAGTCTACTTGAATCATGTTTGTCTACAAATACGAATTCCCTGGCCTCTGTAGGCTCAGCAGTAGCCTCCTCCTCCTTATCCTTGGGGTCTAGTTCATTGAAAGGATCGCTAGTGTATCGAAGAGGAAGGGCTTTATTTAGTTGCTATGCTTCCAAGCTTTTCATGCAGAGAGTAGTCTCTGCATCTTTCCCTTTATTCTTTCTACGGTTATTGCGAAGTTCAGTTACATAGCAATCTCGAGCGGCGTCTTGATCTCCTTCAACTTCTCCTATTTCGTTATCTGTTGATAATTTCATCTTTAGGCACCACGGGGCTAGGACAATTTGGAAGTCAGATAAGGCTGGTCTTCCCAAGAAGGCGTTGTAGGCCGAGTGGTTTTCTATTAGTACGAACGTTTGTTTTCGCACAATGGAGCGGAGATGACTTCCTATTTCGACGAAGAGGTCAAGTTGCCCGAGGGGCATTTTCGCATCTCCAGTGAAACCGTGCAGGGGTTTGTTGCAGGGAGACACATCCTTTATTAACAGCTTCATTTTGTCGAAAGCATGCTTGAATAGGATATTTACGGAGCTTCCTGTGTCTATTAGAATTCGGAAAACTTTAGCTGGACCGAACCAGGCAGAGATGACCATGGGATCCATATGTGGATACTGTCTTCCTTCTAAATCACGCCTACTGAATACGATGTCGTCACTCTCTTTCCGTTTCGGGTGGCGTTCTTCCATAATGGAGTTAACATAGCCTTCAGCATTTCTAAGTGACATGCCGTATCTTTCCATCTCTGCCCAGCTTCTGTCGGCGATGTGTGGTCCTCCCGAGATGGTATGGACCACTATCTTCTCTTGACAAGAGCCATTGGTGTTGCGATTCCCTCCGCCTACTTCTGGGAGGGGTCGCTTTGAGTTCTCATTGGCAGGAGTTGGAGTCCTGTTCTGACCTTTCACATAGCGTTCCAGCCTTCTTCTTTTGATGTGTTCTTCGATCAAGTCCCGGAGATGGTGGCATTCATTGGTGTCATGTCCGTGGGATTCGTGGAAGCGGCAGAACTTTCCAGACTTGAGTGCGTTATCAAATTCTTTCTTGTGCGGGGGGCGCTTGTATCCGAGTTCGCCCTGAGTGGCTAGAAAGATGTTTTCGATTGTTTCATTCAAAGGAGTGTAGGAGTCAAATCTTGGTCGTGGTCGATATTGGCGTTTTTCAACCTTCCTGCCCCCAGCATTGTCTCTAGATTCATTTCTTCGAGTGTCCTTAGCTGCAGCAGGAACCTTGTCCGAAGTTGTCTTACCTTGTTGCCCTGACTGCCTCTCAGTGGCGGCGTCTTCAAGTCTCATATACTTTCCAGCTTCATGGAAGAAATCAGGTAAAGTAGCTGGTTTTTCCTTAGTTAGTCTTCTAGCGAACTTGGTATCTGGGTGTACACCACTACAGAGGGCCATTAGGGTGAGCTTCTCATCGGCATCTTGGACTGCGGCCGCTGCGGCGTTGAACCGGGTTAGATATTGTTGCAGTGTCTCTCCGGATTTCTGTTTGACATTGGATAGAGAATAAGCATCCTTGGGTTGTTCTACATGGATGCGGAACTGGCTAATGAACCTTTCTTTCAACATCTCCCATGAGCTGATAGATCCTTGGGGTAGATGGCAGAACCAGGAGGTAGCTAGATCTGCTAGGAATAGCGGAAAGCATTTACACAACACCACTTCTGTTGCTCCGCTCATGAGCATATGCTGGGTGTATCTCTGTAAGTGTACGATGGGGTCGGAAGTTCCCTTGTAAGGTTCCATGGTTGGCATTTTCCATTCCCGGGGGGTGATGGCAGTTTCGACATTGCGGGTGAAGGGGCTGGTGACCCTAGCGCCTATTCCTCGGTCCCTTTGCTCCCGTTTGATGCATTCTCTGAATAATCGCGCCATTCTTTCATCAGAATTTGGAGCGGATAGAAATGAACTTGGTTCTTCCCTGCGGGATCGATCTCGTCCAGATGACCTGTAGGGATGGTATAGTCTATCACTTCTGACGTTATCCAGTGGTTGCCTCTGGCTGCTCGGATGCATGCTAGGACCAGCTACAGTTGCCCCTGCCTTGATCTTCCCCTGTGGGGTTCTGTTTCGAGCATTTCCATGGGGTCAACTTCGGGCTGGGTTCTAGCTCGGCTCCGTTCAGCGGGGTTTCTATGATTAGGTGGCATGACTGGCTCAGCTACATCCGACCCTCGCCTGGCGCCTCCCCCACTGGGTTCGGTTCCAAGCGCTTCCTCGAGGCGGAGTTCGGGCTGAGTCCGGGCGCGGCCCCTATCATTGTTGTTCCTGTTGATGGCTTCCTCGAAGAGGGAAGACCTTTGTTGTCTCCGAGATCCTCCAGATTGAGATTCACCCCATGATTCAGTGTTGCGGTTGGATTCTTCGACATCCCTCAAGCATGACATGAGTTGGTTCACCAAAGCTTCTTGTTGGGATGCGAAGCGGTTAGTCACTTCCACCACAACTCTGTCTAGGTCTGCTCTAGTGATTACTGCCGGTTGTTCCGCGGCAGGGGCTGTTGGAATTGCCTGATCTACATGCGGCACTGCTGCTGTAGTGGGATGGTTCTCTTGATCTGGATCCACTTGATTTGGAGAGCTGCTGGTTGCAACGTTCTTTCCCTTGTTGGCGTCTTTTCTTGGCCTGGAAGTCATGTTTCCTAGGCAATGAATGGTGCTATTGGGAAAGAAGGTTGAATGAGGGAAGCTTTAGCTTCAAGTTGAAGCTCTCAATGAAAGCACCAAAAATGTTTGCGTAAAAAATGGGCAAACACCTCCAAGTCGTGTGATTTAGTTGGTTTTATGTGATTCTTAATGATTTAGATGAGTTATGTAAATATGAAAAAAGCAGGGGCTGAAATGTAAAAGACACACAGATTTATAGTGGTTCGGCCAGAACGTGCCTACGTCCATTTTATATGTTATTATCTTCTTTCTTTCAGATTACAAGTACAATGCTTTGTGTACAAGTATATGAAATTAGTTTGAAAGTTCCTTCCGTGCTTGAGCTCTCAAACTTGTCTGCCATTGTTGTACCCCTGCCCCTCTATTTATAGAGTGAGGTTGGGGGCAGGGGTCTTGGATGTATATAGCTGCTGGTGGGCCCGGGCTGAAGCAATCTGGCCTGGTAGCGTTCTGGTTCGGCGAGGCTTCATTCGGCATGGAGCTTGGATCGGTGATGGAGTGGACCGGTGGTAGGTGGTTTGGAGGTTTGTTTGATGGTGGAGTATGGGGTTGATTCGGTGGTGTTGGTCCGGTCATGGTGGTCCGGTGATGGTGGGAAATGATGTTGGACCGGTGGTGATGGGATAGCCACTTGGTTCGGCAAGGAGGAGAATTTGGAGTTGGTTCGGCAGTGGAGGCTTGCTACCGGATGAGGTATGCCGAATGAGAATGAACCGGATGAGAGTTTACCCTTCATTGCCGAATGGAGCTTTAAACCCTTGAACTGCAGAACGGACTTAGGAACCGGATGGAATGGAGGTTGCGAACCCGGGTGAAACTGACGCTTCTCGGTCTTGAGATCTTCTGGGTGAAAATTCGCCCAACACCGTACGACTTTTAGAAATGCGTGCATGGATTTGAAATGAAACAGTACCATGGTGCACCACTCTCCAGCGGTGGGAAGTCGAAGACGGGCCACGGTAATCCTGTTTTACCGTAAAAATCCACGTGTCGAAAAAACAAAGGGTAAAAAACTTACGAGACCCGATTGAGATTCGGGTTGTCATTTTTGGGCATTAATCTATCCGTTGACGGTTGAAAGCTGTCGAAGCCGTAGAACTCATCGAGGCCTTCATTTTGACAGGTTATGGCTCCCGTAACTCTAAACGAGCCAGAAGTTATGGCCTTTTGAATAATCGATATCTACAGGGTGCAACATCCACGGTGCAAGGTGCAACATTCGTCCGAAATGGCGAAACAGTGCCGTACGACTTTTAGAAATGTGTGCATGGATTTGAAACGGAACAGTGCCATAGTGCACCACTCTCCAGTGATGGGAAGTCGAAGACGGGCCACGGTAATCCTGTTTTACCGTAAAAATCCACGTGTCGAAAAAACGAAGGGTAAAAAACTTACGAGACCCGATTGTGATTCAGGTTGTCCTTTTTGGGCATTAATCTATCCGTTGATGGCTGAAAGCTATCAAAGCCATAGAACTCATCGAGGCCTTCGTTTTGACAGGTTATGTCTCCCGTAACTCTAAATGAGCCAGAAGTTATGGCCGTCCGAATAATCGATATCTACAGGGTGCAACATCCACGGTGCAAGGTGCAACATCCGTCCGAAATGGCGAAACAGTGCCGTACGACTTTTAGAAATGCATGCATGGATTTGAAATGATACAGTACCATGGTGCACCACTCTCCAGCGGTGGGAAGTCGAGGACGGGCCACGGTAATCCTGTTTTACCGTAAAAATCCACGTGTCGAAAAAACGAAGGGTAAAAAACTTACGAGACCCGATTGAGATTCGGGTTGTCCTTTTTGGGCATTAATCTATCCGTTGACGGCTGAAAGCTGTCAAAGCCGTAGAACTCATCGAGGCCTTCATTTTGACAGGTTATGGCTCCCGTAACTCTAAACGAGCCAGAAGTTATGGCCGTTTGAATAATCGATATCTACAGGGTGCAACATCCACGGTGCAAGGTGCAACATCTGTCCGAAATGGTGAAACAGTGTCGTACGACTTTTAGAAATGCGTGCATGAATTTGAAACAGAACAGTACCATGGTGCACCGCTCTCCAGTGATGGGAAGTCGAAGACGAGCCACGGTAATCCCGTTTTACCGTTAAAATCCACGTGTCGAAAAAACGAATGGTAAAAAACTTACGAGACCCGATTGAGATTCAGGTTGTCCTTTTTGGGCATTAATCTATCCATTGACGGCAGAAAGCTGTCAAAGCCATAAAACTCATCAAGGCCTTCATTTTGACAGGTTATGGCTCCCGTAACTCTAAACGAGCCAGATGTTATGGCGGTTTGAATAATCGATATCTACAGGGTGCAACATCCACGGTGCAAGGTGCAACATCCGTCCGAAATGATGAAACAGTGTCGTACGACTTTTAGAAATGCGTGCATGGATTTGAAACGGAACAGTACCATGGTGCACCACTCTCCAGCGATGGGAAGTCAAAGACGGGCCACGGTAATCCCGTTTTACCGTTAAAATCCACGTGTCGAAAAAACGAAGGGTAAAAAACTTACGAGACCCGATTGAGATTCGTGTTGTCCTTTTTGGGCATTAATCTATCCGTTGACGGCTGAAAGCTGTCAAAGCCGTAGAACTCACTGAGGCCTTTGTTTTAACAGGTTATGGCTCCCGTAACTCTAAACGAGTCTGAAGTTATGGCCGTCCGAATAATCGATATATACAGGGTGCAACATCCACGGTGCAAGGTCCAACATCCGTCCGAAATGGCGAAACAGTGTCGTACGACTTTTAGAAATGCGTGCATGGATTTGAAACGGAACAGTACCATAGTGCACCACTCTCCAGCGATGGGAAGTCGAAGACGGGCCACGGTAATCCTATTTTACCATAAAAATCCACGTGTCGAAAAAACGAAGGGTAAAAAACTTACAAGACCCGATTGAGATTCCGGTTGTCCTTTTTGGCCATTAATCTATCCGTTGACGGCTGAAAGCTGTCAAAGCTATAGAACTTATCGAGGCCTTCGTTTTGGCAGGTTATGGCTCCCGTAACTCTAAACGAGCCAGAAGTTATGGCCGTCCGAATAATCGATACACACAGGGTGCAACATCCACGGTGCAAGGTGCGACATCCGTCCGAAATGGCGAAACAGTGCCGTACCACTTTTAGAAATGCGTGCATGGATTTGAAACGGAACAGTACCACAGTGCACCACTCTCCAGCGATGGGAAGTCGAAGACGGGCCACGGTAATCCTGTTTTACCGTAAAATCCACATGTCGAAAAAACGAAGGGTAAAAAACTTACAAGACCCGATTGAGATTCGGGTTGTCCTTTTTACGCATTAATCTATCCGTTGACGGTTGAAAGCTGTCAAAGCCGTAGAACTCATCGAGGCCTTCATTATGACAGGTTATGGCTCCCGTAGCTCTAAACAAGCCAGAAGTTATGGCCGTTTGAATAATCGATATCTACAGGGTGCAACATCCACGGTGCAAGGTGCAACATTCGTCCGAAATGGCAAAACAGCGACGTACGACTTTTAGAAATGCGTGCATGGATTTGAAATGGAACAGTACCATGGTGCACCACTCTCCAGCGATGAAAAGTCGAAGACGGGCCACGGTAATCCCGTTTTACATAAAAATCCACGTGTCGAAAAAACGAAGGGTAAAAAACTTACGAGACCCGATTAAGATTCGGGTTGTCCTTTTTGGGCATTAATCTATCCGTTGACGGCTGAAAGAAGTCAAAGCCATAGAACTCATCGAGGCTTTCGTTTTGACAGGTTATGGCTCCCGTAACTCTAAACGAGCCAGAAGTTATGACCGTTTGAATAATCGATATCTACAGGGTGCAACATCCACGGTGCAAGGTGCAACATCCGTCCGAAATGATGAAACAGTGTCGTACGACTTTTAGAAATGCGTGCATGGATTTGAAACAGAACAGTACCATGGTGCACCACTCTCCAGCGATGGGAAGTCGAAGACGGGCCACGGTAATCCCGTTTTACCGTTAAAATCCACGTGTCGAAAAAACGAAGGGTAAAAAACTTACGAGACCCGATTGAGATTCGGGTTGTCCTTTTTGGGCATTAATCTATCCGTTGACGGCTGAAAGCTGTCAAAGCCGTAGAATTCACTGAGGCCTTTGTTTTGACAGGTTATGGCTCCCGTAACTCTAAACGAGGCAGAAGTTATGGCCGTCCGAATAATCGATATATACAGGGTGCAACATCCACGGTGCAAGGTCCAACATCCGTCCGAAATGGCGAAACAGCGTCGTACGACTTTTAGAAATGCGTGCATGGATTTGAAACGGAACAGTACCATAGTGCACCACTCTCCAGCGATGGGAAGTCGAGGACGGGCCACGGTAATCCTATTTTACCATAAAAATCCACGTGTCGAAAAAACGAAGGGTAAAAAACTTACGAGACCCGATTGAGATTCCGGTTGTCCTTTTTGGGCATTAATCTATCCGTTGAAGGCTGAAAGCTGTCAAAGCTATAGAACTCATCGAGGGCTTCGTTTTGGCAGGTTATGGCTCCCGTAACTCTAAACGAGCCAGAAGTTATGGCCGTCCGAATAATCGATATATACAGGGTGCAACATCCACGGTGCAAGGTGCGACATCCGTCCGAAATGGCGAAACAGTGCCGTACGACTTTTAGAAATGCGTGCATGGATTTGAAACGGAATAGTACCACAGTGCACCACTCTCCAGCGATGGGAAGTCGAAGACGGGCCACGGTAATCCTGTTTTACCGTAAAAATCCACGTGTCGAAAAAACGAAGGGTAAAAAACTTACAAGACCCGATTGAGATTCGAGTTGTCCTTTTTGGGCATTAATCTATCCGTTGACGGCTGAAAGAAGTCAAAGCCATAGAACTCATTGAGGCCATCGTTTTGAGAGGTTATCGCTCCCGTAACTCTAAACGAGCCAGAAGTTATGGCCGTCCGAATAATCGATATCTACAGGGTGCAACATCCACGGTGCAGGGTGCAACATCCGTCCGAAATGGCGAAACAGTGCCGTACGACTTTTAGAAATGCGTGCATGGATTTGAAACGGAACAGTACCATGATGCACCGCTCTCCAGCGATGGTAAGTCGAAGACGGGCCACGGTAATCCTGTTTTACCGTAAAAATCCACGTGTCGAAAAAACGAAGGGTAAAAAACTTACGAGACCCGATTGAGATTCGGGTTGTCCTTTTTGGGCATTAGTCTATCCGTTGATGGTTGAAAGCTGTCAAAGCCATAGAACTCATCGAGGCCTTCGTTTTGATAGGTTATGGCTCCCGTAACTCTAAACGAGCCAGAAGTTATGGCCGTCCGAATAATCGATATCTACAGGGTGCAACATCCACGGTGCAAGGTGCAACATCCGTCCGAAATGGCGAAACAGTGTCGTACGACTTTTAGAAATGCGTGCATGGATTTAAAATGAAACTGTATCATGGTGCACCACTCTCCTGCGGTGGGAAGTCGAAGACGGGCCACGGTAATCCTGTTTTACCGTAAAAATCCACGTGTCGAAAAAACGAAGGGTAAAAAACATACGAGACGCGTTTGAGATTCGGGTTGTGCTTTTTGTGCATTAATCTATCCATTGACGGCTGAAAGCTGTCAGAGCCGTATAACTCATCGAGGCCTTCATTTTGACAGGTTATGGCTCCCGTAACTCTAAACGAGCCAGAAGTTATGGCCGTTTGAATAATCCATATCTACAGGGTGCAACATCCACGGTGCAAGGTGCAACATCCGTCCGAAATGGCGAAACAGTGTCGTACGACTTTTAGAAACGCGTGCATGGAATTGAAACGGAACAGTACCATGGTGCACCTCTCTCCAGCGATGGTAAATCGATGGCCAGCCACTGTAATCCCGTTTTACCGTAAAAATCCACGTGTCGAAAAAACGAAGGGTAAAAAACTTACGAGACCCGATTGAGATTCGGGTTGTCCTTTTGGGGCATTAATCTACCCGTTGACGGCTGAAAGCTGTCAAAGCCGTAGAACTCAACTCGGCCTTCGTTTTGACATGTTATTGCTTCCGTAACTCTAAACGAGCCAAAAGTTATGGTCGTCCGAATAATCGATATCTACAGGGTGCAACATCAACGGTGCAAGGTGCAACATCCGTCCGAAATGGCGAAACCGTGCCATACGACTTTTAGAAATGCATGCAAGGATTTGAAACGGAACAGTACCATGGTGCACCACTGTCCAGCAATGGTAAATCGAAGGCCAGCAACCGTAATCCTGTTTTACCGTAAAAATCCACGCGTCGAAAAAACGAAGGATAAAAAACTTACGAGACCCGATTGAGATTCGGGTTGTCCTTTTTGGGCATTAATCTATCCGTTGACGGATGAAAGCTGTCAAAGCCGTAGAACTCATCGAGGCCTTCGATTTGACAGGTTATGGCTTTCGTAACTCTGAACGAGCCAGAAGTTATGGCCGTCCGAATAATCGATATCTACAGGGTGCAACGTCCACGGTGCAAGGTGCAACATCCGTCTGAAATGGCGAAACAGTGCCGTACGACTTTTAGAAATGCGTGCATGGATTTGAAATGGAACAGTACCATGGTGCACCGCTCTCTAGCGATGGAAAGTCGAAGACGGGCCACGGTAATCCCGTTTTACCGTAAAAATACACGTGGCGAAAAAACGAAGGGTAAAAAACTTATGAGACCTGATTGAGATTCGGGTTGTCCTTTTTGGGCATTAATCTATCCGTTGACGGCTGAAAGCTATCAAAGCCGTAGAACTCATCGAGGCCTTCGTTTTGACAGGTTATGGCTCCCGTAACTCTAAACGAGCCAGAAGTTATGGCCGTCCGAATAATCGATATCTACAGGGTGCAACATCCACGGTGCAAGGTGCAACATCCGTCCGAAATAGCGTAACAGTGCCGTACGACTTTTAGAAATCCGTGCATGGATTTGAAACGGAACAGTACCATGGTGCACCACTCTCCATCGATGGGAAGTCGAAGACGGGCCACGGTAATCTTGTTTTACCGTAAAAATCCACGTGTCGAAAAAACGAAGGGTAAAAAACTTACGAGACCCGATTGAGATTCGGGTTGTCCTTTTTGGGCATTAATCGATCCGTTGACGGCTGAAAGCTGTCAAAGCCGTAGAACTAATCGAGGCCTTCGTTTTGACAGGTTATGGCTCCCGTAACTCTAAACGAGCCAGAAGTTATGGCCGTCCGAATAATCGATATATACAGGGTGCAACATCCACGGTGCAAGGTGCAACATCCGTCGGAAATGGCGAAACAGTGTCGTACGACTTTTAGAAATGCGTGCATGGATTTGAAACGGAACAGTACCATGGTGCACCACTCTCCAGCGATGGTAAATCGAAGACCAGCCACCGTAATCCTGTTTGACTATAAAAATCCACGTGTCGAAAAAACGAAGGGTAAAAAACTTACGAGACCCGATTGAGATTCGGGTTGCCCTTTTTGGGCATTAATCTATCCGTTGACGGCTGAAAGCTGTTAAAGCCGTAGAACTCATCGTGGCCTTCGTTTGGACAGGTTATAGTTCCCGTAACTCTAAACGAGCCAGAAGTTATGGCCGTCCGAATAATCGATATCTACAGGGTGCAACATCCGCGGTGCACGGTGCAACATCCGTCCGAAATGGCGAAAAAGTGTCGTACGACTTTTAGAAATGCGTGCATGGATCTGAAACGGAACAGTATCATGGTGCACCACTCTCCAGCGATGGTAAATCGAAGACCAGCCACCGTAATCCTGTTTGACCGTAAAAATCCACGTGTCGAAAAAACGAAGGGTAAAAAACTTACGAGACCCGATTGAGATTCGGGTTGTCCTTTTTGGGCATTAATCTATCCGTTGACGGCTGAAAGCTGTTAAAGCCGTAGAACTCATCGTGGGCTTCGTTTGGACAGGTTATAGTTCCCGTAACTCTAAACGAGCCAGAAGTTATGGCCGTCCGAATAATCGATATCTACAGGGTGCAACATCCGCGGTGCAAGGTGCAACATACGTCCGAAATGGCGAAACAGTGTCGTACGACTTTTAGAAATGCGTGCATGGATCTGAAACGGAACAGTACCATGGTGCACCACTCTCCAGCGATGGTAAATCGAAGACCAGCCACCGTAATCCTGTTTGACCGTAAAAATCCACGTGTCGAAAAAACGAAGGGTAAAAAACTTACGAGACCCGATTGATATTCGGGTTGTCCTTTTTGGGCATTAATCTATCCGTTGACAGCTGAAAGCTGTTAAAGCCGTAGAACTCATCGTGGCCTTCGTTTGGACAGGTTATAGTTCCCGTAACTCTAAACGAGCCAGAAGTTATGGCCGTCCGAATAATCGATATCTACAGGGTGCAACATCCGCGGTGCAAGGTGCAACATCCGTCCGAAATGGCGAAAAAGTGCCTTACGACTTTTAGAAATGCGTGCATGGATCTGAAACGGAACAGTACCATGGTGCACCACTCTCCAGAGATGGTAAATCGAAGACCAGCCACCGTAATCCTGTTTGACCGTAAAAATCCACGTGTCGAAAAAACGAAGGGTAAAAAACTTACGAGACCCGATTGAGATTCGGGTTGTCCTTTTTGGGCATTAATCTATCCGTTGACGGCTGAAAGCTGTTAAAGCCGTAGAACTCATCGTGGCCTTCGTTTGGACAGGTTATAGTTCCCGTAACTCTAAACGAGCCAGAAGTTATGGCCGTCCGAATAATCGATATCTACAGGGTGCAACATCCGCGGTGCAAGGTGCAACATCCGTCCGAAATGGCGAAACAGTGTCGTGCGACTTTTAGAAATGCGTGCATGGATCTGAAACAGAACAATACCATGGTGCACCACTCTCCAGCGATGGTAAATTGAAGACCAGCCACCGTAATCCTGTTTGACCGTAAAAATCCACGTGTCGAAAAAACGAAGGGTAAAAAACTTACGAGACCCGATTGAGATTCGGGTTGTCCTTTTTGGGCATTAATCTATCCGTTGACGGCTGAAAACTGTTAAAGCCGTAGAACTCATCGTGGCCTTCGTTTGGACAGGTTATAGTTCCCGTAACTCTAAACGAGCCAGAAGTTATGGCCGTCCGAATAATCGATATCTACAGGGTGCAACATCCGCGGTGCAAGGTGCAACATCCGTCCGAAATGGCGAAACAGTGTCGTACGACTTTTAGAAATGCGTGCATGGATTTGAAATGGAACAGTACCATGGTGCACCACTCTCCAGCGATAATAAATCGAAGACCAGCCACCGTAATCCCGTTTTACCGTAAAAATCCACGTGTCGAAGAAACGAAGGGTTAAAAACATACGAGACCCGATTGAGATTCGGGTTGTCCTTTTTGGGGATTAATCTATCCGTTGACGGCTGAAAGCTGTCAAAGCCGTAGAACTCATCGAGGCCTTCGTTTTGACAGGTTATGGCTTCCGTAACTCTGAACGAGCCAGAAGTTATGGCCGTCCGAATAATCGATATCTACAGGGTGCAACATCCACGGTGCAAGGTGCAACATCCGTCCGAAATGGCGAAACAGTGCCGTACGACTTTTAGAAATGCGTGCATGGATTTGAAACGGAACACTACCATGGTGCACCAATCTCCAGCGATGGGAAGTCGAAGACGGGCCACGGTAATCCCGTTTTACCGTAAAAATCCACGTGTCGAAAAAACGGTGGGTAAAAAACTTACGAGACCCGATTGGGATTCGGGTTGTCCTTTTTGGGCATTAATCTACCCTTTGACGGCTGAAAGCTGTCAAAGCCGTAGAACTCATCGAGGCCTTCCTTTTGACAGGTGATGGCTCCCGTAACTCTAAACGAGCCAGAAGTTATGGTCGTCCGAATAATCGATATCTACAGGGTGCAACATCCACCGTGCAAGGTGCAACATCCGTCCGAAATGGCGAAACAGTGCCGTACAACTTTTAGAAATGCGTGCATGGATTTGAAACGGAACACTACGATGGTGCACCACTCTCCGGCGATGGGAAGTCGAAGACGGGCCACGGTAATCCCGTTTTACCGTAGAAATCCACGTGTCGAAAAAACGAAGGGTAAAAAACATACGAGACCCGATTGAGATTCGGGTTGTCCTTTTTGGGCATTAATCTATCCGTTGACGGCTGAAAGCTGTCAAAGCCATCGAACTCATCGAGGCCTTCGTTTTGACAGGTTATGGCTCCCGTAACCCTAAACGAGCCAGAAGTTATGGCCGTTTGAATAATCGATATCTACATGGTTCAACATCCACGGTGCAAGGTGCAACATCCATCCGAAATGATGAAACAGTGCCGTACGACTTTTAGAAATGCGTGCATGGATTTGAAACGGAATAGTACCATGGTGCACCACTCTCTAGCGATGGGAATTCGAAGACGGGCCACGGTAATCCTGTTTTACCGTAAAAATCAACGTGTCGAAAAAACGAAGGGTAAAAAACTTACGAGACCCGATTGAGATTCGGGTTGTCCTTTTTGGGCATTAATCTATCCATTGACGGCTGAAAGCAGTCAAAGCCGTAGAACTCATTGAGGCCTTCGTTTTGACAGGTTATGGCTCCCGTAACTCTAAACGAGCCGGAAGTTATGGCCGTTTGAATAATCGATATCTACAAGGTGCAACATCCACGGTGCATGGTGCAACATCCGTCCGAAATGATGAAACAGTGTTGTACGACTTTTGGAAATGCGTGCATGGATTCGAAACGGAACAGTACCATGGTGCACCACTCTCCAGCGATGGAAAGTCGAAGACGGGCCAAGGTAATCCCGTTTTACCGTAAAAATCCACGTGTCGAAAAAACGAAGGGTAAAAAACTTACGAGACCCGATTGAGATTCGGGTTGACCTTTTTGGGCATTAATCTTTACGTTGACGATTGAAAGCTGTCAAAGCCATAGAACTCATCGAGGCCTTTGTTTTGACAGGTTATGGCTCACGTAACTCTAAACGAGTCAGAAGTTATGGTCGTCCGAATAATCGATATCTACAGGGTGCAACATCCACGGTGCAAGGCGCAACATCCGTCCAAAATGGCGAAACAGTGCCGTACGACTTTTAGAAATGCATACATGGATTTGAAACGGAACAGTACCATAGTGCACCACTCTCCAGCGATGGGAAGTCGAAGACGGGCCACGGTAATCCTGTCTTACCGTAAAAATCCACGCGTCGAAATAACGAAGGGTAAAAAACTTACGAGACCCGATTGAGATTCCGGTCGTTCTTTTTGGGCAATAATCTATCTGCTGACGGTTGAAAGCCGTCAAAGCCATAGAACTCATCGAGGCCTTCGTTTTGACAGGTTATGGCTCCCGTAACTCTCAACGAGCCAGAAGTTATGGCCATCCGAATAATCGATATCTATAGGGTGCAACATCCACGGTGCAAGGTGCAACATCCGTTCGAAATGGCGAAACAGTGTCGTACGACTTTTAGAAATGCGTGCATGGATTTGAAACGGAACAGTACCATAGTGCACCACTCTCCAGCGATGGAAAGTCGAAGACGGGCCACGGTAATCCTGTTTTACCGTAAAAATCCACGTGTCGAAAAAACGAAGGGTAAAAAACTTACAAGACCCGATTGTGATTCGGGTTGTCCTTTTTGGGCATTAATCTATCCGTTGACGGCTGAAAGCTGTCAAAGCCATAGAACTCATCGAGGCCTTCGTTTTGACAGGTTATTGTTCCCGTAACTCTAAACGAGCCAGAAGTTATGGCCGTCCGAATAATCAATATCTACAGGGTGCAACATCCATGGTGCAAGGTGCAACATCCGTCCGAAATGGCGAAACAGTGTCGTACGACTTTTAGAAATGCGTGCATGGATTTGAAATGGAACAGTACCATGGTGCACCACTCTCCAGCGATGGGAAGTCGAAGACGGGCCACGGTAATCCTGTTTTACCGTAAAAATCCACGTGTCGAAAAAACGAAGGGTAAAAAACTTACGAGACCCGATTAAGATTCGGGTTGTCCTTTTTGGGCATTAATCTATCCGTTGACGGCTGAAAGCTGTCAAAGCCGTAGAACTCATCGAGGCCTTCATTTTGACAGGTTATGGCTCCCGTAACTCTAAACGAGCCAGAAGTTATGGCCGTTTGAATAATCGATATCTACATGGTGCAACATCCACGGTGCAAGGTGCAACATCCGTCCGAAATGGCGAAAGTGTCGTACGACTTTTAGAAATGCGTGCATGGATTTGAAACGGAACAGTACCATGGTGCACCACTCTCTAGCGATGGAAAGTCGAAGACGGGCCACGGTAATCCCGTTTTACCGTAAAAATCCACGTGTCGAAAAAACGAAGGGTAAAAAACCTACGAGACCCGATTGAGATTCGGGTTGTCCTTTTTGGGCATTAATCTGTCCGTTGACGGCTGAAAGCTGTCAAAGCCATAGAACTCATCGAGTCCTTCGTTTTGACAGGTTTTGGGTCCCGTAACTCTAAACGAGTCAGAAGTTTTGGCCGTCCGAATAATCGATATCTACAGGGTGCAACATCCATGGTGCAAGGTGCAACATCCGTCCGAAATGGAGAAAAAGTGCCGTACGACTTTTAGAAATGCGTGCATGGATCTGAAACGGAACAGTACCATGGTGCACCACTCTCCAGCGATGGTAAATCGAAGACCAGCCACCGTAATCCTGTTTGACCGTAAAAATCCACGTGTCGAAAAAACGAAGGGTAAAAAACTTACGAGACCCGATTGAGATTCGGGTTGTCCTTTTTGGGCATTAATCTATCCGTTGACGGCTGAAAGCTGTTAAAGCCGTAGAACTCATCGTGGCTGTGACGACCGCCCATGACTCCCGCACCAAATCAAGGAAATAATGCGCTAAAAGGTGTGCCAGGCAGCCATGGACGATAGTCAGGGTAAAACAAAACAGAAGAATCTCTATCGCATAACTCACAGCGCATGGATAAAATACAATAGAGAAATATAATATAGTGAAGCTCCATAGAACAGAACATCATCATATAAGCATCACAGTAGTTTCATACAATCATCTACTCAAATCCATACATGAAAGCCTCACTACAAATCACTCAACCAAATACAGCAGCGGATACCCAGTACATATAGTAAGAAAACTAATATGCAAAGCCTCCTGCTCGTCTTCGTCATCTTTAGCGTAGAACTCCTAGCACAGCACCTGTCACCTGCTACCTAGTCTGCCCATCCCGACATGGATGAACAGCCCAAGGTAATAAGAGGAGACATAAAACCTTGAGTCAGACAAAGTCTTAGTGAGCAGTAAATTAACTATCAAACATACCAAAAGAGCATAAAGGATAAAAGGAATAGGAACCAAACCATCCCACTCCACCTCTTTCTACAGTGATAGCCCCAGACATACACTAAGGAGAAGCAAGCATAACAACATAGACAATTAAGGTAAAGCGAATACCACTCGAGTCAAGGACGATGTTTTCCAAATACAAACCCCCAAGGCCTAAACCAAGATCAGATAAGCACCCAGAAAACACCGCTCTTGAAGCCGAATGATAATACAACCAAACATCCATGACTCTGGCTATCACTGTTATCCTTGCCTCGATTTCACCGTTAGTTGAATGACCATCTGTCAGGGGCTAATGGTAACCCCGGTTCTAACCATAACTCCGCACACTGCCTTGTGCCTAGGACTTATCTACTTTGCCCAGAGTACTCAACTACCTACCTGTAGTCTTTTGGGTGTCCCGACTACCTACCTGTAGTCGTTATGGGCGCCCCATGTACTCTTGCTTTTGAGCATGCTAGAACCTTCGACAACGACGAGATCCAAGCCTCCTAGCCATCCTTCTTGACGACTATCCTCATACAAGCTCAAGCTACCTCTTGAACAATCCATTATCAACCAACTTGAACTACTCTTCAAGTTATCAACATGCTTGGAATGATCCCTGCTTGGATTAAGCCAAGACTCACATCATACTTCGCTTCATCGCATCAAAGCAAAGTCTCAACTCAACAACATGGTTTGCCTCATCAAATCATGGCAAAGCCCCATCTCAACATCATCCAATCTATACATATGAGCTTCAACATCCGCTACATATGCCTTAAGCAGCTTTCACCATTCAAGAGCCTTCTTCCATAGCTTTTGAATCCTCTTTCATCATCTTGTTCCAAATCAACTACTAGCTAACTTGGAAACAATCAAATCAATCATACATTCAAATAATCAATCATTCAAACAAGATCTATTAAGCAATTTAAGCAATATCAATTGTAATGGCAATTTCGTAAATAAACGAGCAAAAGTCCAACATATGTGAAATCATGGTTTTTAGCATAGATCTATCAATTATAAAACATGGGATTTGTCTCTAATGCTTATTAAACAAACTTGCATAAGTAAACATCTTCAAAAACCATGGATCTAGACTTAGATCTAAGAAAAATGCATGAAATCTCTAACTTTAACACCCAAACATGCCACCAATCCAATATACTCCTTTGGATCCGCGTGAGAGATAACTACCACTCACCAAATCACCAAAACAACCTAAAATCAATCAACTTCAGATCTGGACAGCAAAGATCAAGGCTTGATCCGGCAATATCTCGTCTCAATCGATGAAATCTAGCTCAAACGGATGAAGATCTTCAACTTTGGCACTTGAATCTTCAATCTAAATCTTCGATCTTGGATGGATGTTAGAACTAGATTGGAATAGAGAAAAGAAGGTGAAGAAATGTTGTAGTCGAGTCTTCAAAATGGCAGCACTTCGTCGCTTCAAAAACCGGTGCCAAAAAGTGAGCCAAACCCCTCTATTTATAGGCTGGATCAACCATGAGTCGTCGTCCCTATGAGTCGTCCACGACTCATCATGAGTCGTTGCCGACTTATCAGCCCTTACCGACTCAACATAACACTGCCTACTTACCATGAGTCGTTCACGACTCATTGCCATGACGACCTACCCCAGCCGACTCAACTGCACAGCCTTCCGACTCAAGCCAACGACTCAATACACCAAGGCACAAGGTCATACGACTCAAACCCAAACCGACTCAACACCTACCGACTCACGACTCAAGACCAGTGCCGACTCAACATAAGTCGGTCACGACCTAAAAGCCTCCGACCTAAGACACTGCCGCGTTTTCCCCAAGTCCTAAGTCGTACGACGACTCAACAATACACACTCACGACTCAACTATGATGCCGACTCACGACTCATCAGGCCCTACGACTCAAAACCCTGCCGACTCATTACCCACGACCTAAGCCTAAACCCCTTAAGTCGCTACACCCTTAACCCGTTAACTCCTTAACTCGGCAAACCCTATGAGTCGTAACTCGTTGACTCGGCCACACTTCTTATCTCGGCCCTCTATGAGTCGGTCATCCTATGAGTCGCCTAACTTCTTGAGTCGGTCCATCCTTATCTCGGCCAACACTTTAAACCGCTACCCCTCCTTGAGTCGGTCCCCTATGAGTCGGTCACGACTCATCACTTGTACCCGGGTTAACTTCTAAACGACTCAAGCTAGAAGCAACACAAACAACACTATCGACCTGCAAATTCTACGATTTATCGACTCGTAAAATACGGGTCGTTACATTCTCTCCCCCTTAGGAATTTCGCCCTCGAAATTCCAAGCAAACAACAGCAATCACAATTATTCCGCATGCCTACCATCCATAGCAATCAACAAACCATGCATCCAATTCTAACCTAGCATGCAGAATTCTATGACTTAGAACAAGCTACAAATTCATGAGATGTCACGACACTTTAGGGCCATACCTCGAAGAGTCCGGGATGAGCTGCCTTCATCCTCTCTTCCTCCTCCCATGTACAGTCGTTAACATCATCACTCCATTGTACCTTGAGCAACGTAATCGTCTTCCTCCTAAGCTGTTTCGTATCGGTTTCAACAATACGAAGCGGCTTACGAGGTCTCGAAACAACAGGATCAACCTCCAAGTCTTCACAGCTATCAGCAGAAACCACCGTAGTTGGGTCGTGCACATACTTCCGTAGATAAGATACATGAAAAACACTGTGCACACCCGCCATCTTTTCCGGTAACTCCAATCTATAAGCGAGCTTTCCAATACGCTTGTTTGCACAAAAAATGGACAAACACCTCCGAGTCGTATTATTTAGTTGATTATATGTGATTTTCAATGATTTTAGATGAGTATGTAAATATGAGAAAAGTAGGGGCTGAAATGTAAAAGACACACAGATTTATAGTGGTTCGGCCAGAATGTGCCTACGTCCACTTTATATGTTATTATCTTCTTTCTTTCAGATTACAAGTACAATGCGTTGTATACAAGTGTATGAAAGTAGTTTGAAAGTTCCTTCCTTGCTTGAGCTCTCAAACTTGTCTGCCATTGTTGTACCCCTGCCCCTCTATTTATAGAGTGAGGTTGGGGGTAGGGGTCTTGGATGTATATAGCTGCTGGTGGGCCCGGGCTGGAGCAATTTGGCCTGGCACTTCTGGTTCGGCGAGGCTTCATTCGGCCGTGCTTGGAGATTGGTTTGGTCATGGTGGTTCGGTTGTAATGGTGGTTCGGTTGTGGCTTGGACCGGTGGCGATTGGTCCGGCATCATCTGGTTCGGCAGTGTATTGGAGAGGCTGGTTCGGCATCATCTGGTTCGGTGTTGTGTGCTTGGACCGGTGGTATAAAGGATGCCGAATGTGGTGGGGGCCGAACGAAGTGGAGGCCGAATGTGTCAAGGCCGAATGGGAAGGTGATTGGTCGTGCTGAATGAAGTGGAGATTGTGAATCCGAGCGAAACTGTGGCTTCTTGGTCTTGAGATCTTCTGGGTGAAAATTCGCCCAACATTTGCCCCCCAAAGTGGGGCACGTGCTTGCATGTGTCGCGCTTTGTTTCTTTGTGGTAAGAAGGCTTGTTTTGTGATGCCACGGGCCGGATGTTTATATCCTGTCGATATACTGCAGAAAAATTTACTGTTTTAGTGTGACTTCAAATAACGTCCGTTCGTGATCGAGATATCCGAGATGAACTGAGCCGTTTGGGACGAGAGAGTGAGCCCCGAGGGGGCTTAGCGTCATCGATGCCAGATTCATGTCAGAGTGGATCCTCTGATCGTTTGTCAAGATGGTTTATCGCCAGCTCAGAGCATGCCTAGGGATCGTTCGCGACCCCGTACATGTGTAAGTAGCTTAGCCATTTCATGATTACCAGAACCAAATATTTGTTTCACCTATGAGTTTAAAAAAGGCATGTCAAAGTGTAAATTCCCACGACGATAGGGTTAATAACCATTCAGAGCGTGCCTATGGACCATTCGTGGTCGTGTACACGTGTAAACGATTAATCCATGCTAGTGAGAGTTTTACGACTTATTCATCGTTATCATAATCCTTATTTTACTAGTTAGTTATAAAGTTCGGTACTTATCTGAGTGAAGCGCCTGTGTGCCCCCTAGTTCCTGGTTGTTGTTGGCAGAGAGAGAGTTCATTCGGCTTTGTGTTTGGTCCGGCTGTTCTCATCCGGCTTTTGGTTGGTCCGGTACCGAACTAACTGGTTCGGCCGTCCTGAGCTCGCCTATATATAGAGGCTACACCCCCCTTGGTTTTTCCTTACCGAATCAGAGAGCCGAATCAACTGTACTGCCGAACCAAATCTTCTGCCGAACCAAATTTCTACCGAATCAGGTACGTACCCTATTGCCGAATGCCTCTTATTACCGAATGGCTCAGAATGCCGAATACACACGTTGGTTCTCAAATGCCGAATGAACATGGGACATAGGTGCCGAATGGGCTTTCGTCATTAGGGCCGAATGAATTTACTTGCACTGTACCACCGAACGAATTCGTATACCGAATGAACTCGTAATGCCGAATGGAATTTCCGAATGAGGCATATACCGAATGAGACTCGAAAATTTGAATCTTGAGCGAAATCTTAGGCTTTTATACGCTTGCTTTATATACTTGCTTGTTTGTGTTTCCATACTTCTTATTCTAATCTCAAGTCTTTCTTGTGCTGCAGAAAATGTCTCGCAAAGCGGAAACACGATCAGACAGAAAGAAGTCTAGAGGCACAGGAGAGCCTTCTTCTTCCTTGCCCCCAGTCCAACCAGGATCCGGGCAACGCCGACCTATTCCGAGGTCTCTAGTGGACGGATATGGTCCACAGGAACTTTTGATCTCTCCCCCGGATTGCTTTCCTAGCTCCCTAAAGGAGGAGCAACTTGACGTCATATCCCGTTCCTTTGGGATAGATAGGGCCCTTATGCTGCTGCCGGGAGATGGAGTGATGCCATATAATCCTCCCGAGGGTTACTTCGCTTTTAGCAGATACCATTGTATGTGCGGTGCTATCCCCCCTATCAACGCTTGGATAATTAGCTTCACCACATATTTGAAGGTGGCTCCCTTCCAGCTTCAGCCTAATTCCTATGCCATCCTGGTGAGCCTTTTTGTTATCTTCCAGAGGAGGTACGGGCGTCCTCCTTCTAACCGGGAAATCCGATACTTGTACAACCTGAGAGGCTATAAGAAGGGGTCTCCGTACATTAGCCTGGAGGCGGCCGTACCCTTCAAACCAGTTCTGGACTTGTATTCCAAGTTCACCATGTTCAAGAAGGAGTGGTTTTTCGTCAAGGACGATGCTGTTTCTTTCCGCCTTTTCACTTCCGGCTGTAAGATTGATTTCATTTATGTTTTTCATGTGTTTTGACTGTAGTGTTTTTTCTGACATGCTTCTATTTCTGGCTAGCGACAGGTGGTATTGCAGTCGTGGAGGATGATTCCTTAGTGCGAATGGCTGCTGAACTAAAGGCTATTCCGGCACGGGACCGGTCGGCCTCTTTCTTGATCAGGAACGCAACCCTCTTGGAGTATAATTTGATCTTACCGCACCAGTCCGTGGTTAAGCAAAGAGACACGGCTGAGGAGAAGGCTGCTAAAGCTAAGGAGGGGGATAAGGTAAAGAGAGGTAAGAGGGAGCCTTTCGCAGAGCGTCCCGTGGTCGGGGGGAAGAAACTGAAGAAGTCCGACGGCCCTTCTCCAAGTACTTGCCCGACTGTCCCGGAGGAGGAAGGTGTGGAAGAGGAGGAAGGAGGCGAAGTTGGAGAAGGGTCGGAGGGTGGAGGAGATGGCGATGGTCAAGGTGGTAGTGGTGTTGCCGCTCTAACCTCTGAGCAAGACCTCGAACTGGATGAGGCTCTCCGTCGGGCCTTCGGGGAGTCGGAGGGAGAGTCGGAAACAGAGAAGGAAAAGGAGAAAGAAACGGAGAAGGCAAAGGAAATCGGCAAAGCTGTGGCTTCAGCTAGGGTGACTCGGGCGACGCAAGGTGAACTTTTGTCTTCTGCCGATTCCATTTTCGATAGGGACTTAGAAATTTTTTACGGTTCACTTCCGTCCTGGAATGAGATCCAGGACTTATTGCAGTTTCCCACTCCTCCGCCGGGTTTGTATAATAGATGTGTCTCCTCACTTTTCTTTCTTTTTAACTTAGCACATTTTTTGAATTGCGGATTATTGTATGTTCGTAACACTTGTTCTTTATTTCAGGGGCAGGCCCGGTAGTTAAAACGTCGGATGTTCGACATCGTCTTGAACAATTTAAGTCGAGGAGAGCTTCTGCGAAACCTTCTACTGATCGCACTGGGGACGTAGTCAAGTACCGCCCTCTTCTTGGGGTCATCGAAGAGGGCATTCAGAAAAGGAAGCGGAGCCGTTCCTTATTTGAGTCTTCTTCTGCTTCGCAGCTTCCTACTCTGCCTCCCCTTACTCAGCCTCCTCGTGATACTACGGAGGAGAGCACGGAGCCCTGCCCCCCTCCTCCTCCTTCCAAGAGTTCTACTGTCATTCATATAAGGCGTCCCGATGTGCCTCGCCCCGTGCCTCGTGACCCTTTTGCCGGTCATCCTGATTTAGACCCAAGTTTTCGGGACATTTCATTCGATGAGACCACGGGCGAGCACCTACTTCCCCGCAACCCCATGGTAAGAGTGTTGGACGAGGCCAAATCTTTAGATCTTGATTTACTTACTACACGGGTAGTCACCATGGGGGATGAGGCCAAGGCTAATATCGACCGGGTGGCCGTAGAGACCAAGAAGTTAATGGAGCATCATGCTAAGTTGGTCAAGGCCGGGGAAGAGATCGGGAGTGCTAACATTCGGTTGAGGTTAAAGGTTGCCGATCAGGCCAAGCAACTCGCCGACCAAGCCATCCAGATTTCCCAGCATGAGGAAGCCTCCAAGCGTCTGAAAGAGACCATGGAGAAGGCCAGTAGGGCGGAATTACGGAAGATGGAGGTCGCTTGCAGGGAACGGATTAACATAGCTATCGCAACGGTGGATGAGGTTCGAAATGCGGATCTCGAGCGGGTGGAGGAGTTGTCAGGGAGGCTCGAGGCTGCGGAGATGGCTCAGGCCGAGTTGAAGGAGGAGATGGAGGAGATGAGGAGGTCCCTCAAGTTGAAGGAAGAGGAAATGAGGAGGTCACTCCAGGCTGACTGCTTGAGATACCAATCAGAGAGGGACGTCGCCATCACCAAGTTGCAAGCTTCCGAGGCCCGGGTGAGGGAGTTTGAGGAAAACGAGGGGATGATGGATGAGATGTTGCAGGATATGTACTTCCACACTTGGAAGGAGGGTGGCTTGTCTTGGATGGACGATTACCCTCGGGTCATGGCCAAGGTGTATCTCCAGGCTTTAGAGGAGGCCAGGGTGAATGCGGGTAAGGAAGGCGGAGAGGCTTTCAACTTGAGTGCGGTCACTGCTCAGTTCTCAAAGGAGGAGCAAGCGGCGGTGAAGGAGGGGATGCGGCTACTCGCTGCAGAGGAAGCGGGCGTGCAGTTGGATGATGAGGATCAAGCGGCGGATGCTGGTGAGTTATTCTTTTCCCTTTCTTTTCTTTTCGTGTTTTCATAACTTGATCGTTCGTTTAATGAATTCCTCTTCTGATCTGGACAGGTGGGACTTCAGATCCACCTGCTGGGGGCTCCGATCCTGCGGCTAAGTAGGCTGGGGGAATTGGTGATGGAGTGTGGATGCATCTGCCATCTTTTTGTTTCTTTTTATCACTGTTCATGTTAGTCTTTGATATGCAACTGTAATAAAATTATTTGCAAAGAATAACTTCGTGTGATCTTATAATATAAGCTGATTCTGTCATGTTTAAATGTTATTGCTATCTTTATGTGTTGTGTGAGAAGTATAATTATGTATATGCCTGTGATTCTAGTTGTGTTTGATGTTAAGTTTCTGCTTGAAATATAACTTCACGTTTTGCAATGTCAGTGTATGAATAAGCTATAGTTACGCATTTGTGTACAAGAGAAGAGAGTACCGCCCCTTATGTTTTATTCGCAGGCGGTAGCTTTGAGTGTCTTGTGTAACTGTTTACGGGTATAGCTGAGCGCCCTGCCACCCAGTACGCAGGCTTAGAGCCTCATGAGTGAATGCTTCCTATTTGGTTTCCTGTACTTTAGAGTTTGTTATACAGGATAGGAGAAAAATATTTAAATGAAATGGAAATATAGTAAAAGTAAAACTTCCAGTCACGGAAGGCCGTCGATGTGCTTAAGTTCGTGGCAAACGGGTTTTGTAGTCACTTTCCCTAGCTGTGGGTCTTGGAGACATTTGTCACCCATCTTACGCCTCCGCGGGGAGTTTTCTTTTTTACCACAGCCGCACTTAAGACACATCGGAGCCGAGATCGCGCACGGTAACTACCCGAACCATTATGGTCCGTAATCGTGGGTATTATTCGATTTACCGTGGCCGGCTAGCGTGGGTGCCGTTGGCCGTGAACTACCCCTGGCTGGCCACACCTTATGTTGGGGCTTAAAGTAGGTTCACGGTTACCGACGAGCCGAACGCCGTAATGAGCTGCCATCGGCTATAGTCGGCCTTTATGATGACTTATAATCGGCTCATTACAGTTGGCTTTGAGGGCAGGCGCGCAATGAGTTAACCCGCAGCAGAGGGATGCTGGAGCAAAAGAGTCTCATTGGCGAGTGCATAGAATCGTGGCGTACCTGTTAGGCCTAGTCCAGATGAGGCCGCGGTGCATCTTGAGTGGAGATGCCATAGGATTTTGTTCAACAGAAAGGGATAAAGCTTAACAAGTAGCCAAGACATAAAGGAACAAGTTAAAAAGAGACAAGATTTTTTAAAGTGGTTCGGCACGAAAATGCCTACGTCCACTGATTCTCTTTGTTAATTCACTTCACATGGGCAGTACAAGTTAAGAAAAGTATCGACGGAGGTGTCGGATGTTCCATGCCCTCTGGAACACCTCTCCGTCCACTGTTGACAAAATGTAAGCTCCGTTGCGGAGATCTTTGTGAATTACATATGGTCCGTCCCAGATGGGGTCCAGTGCCCCGGGGCGCGGAAAGATTCGCCTGAGGACAAGATCTCCTTCTTGTAAGCTGCGATGCTTGACTTTGGAATTGTATAGTGCTGCCACTTTTTGTTTGTGAGCTGCTGCTTTGAGTGCTGCATCGTTTCTCCTTTCCTCAATCAGATCCAAAGACATGAGGAGGAGTTCTTCGTTTTCTTCTGGGTTGTAGTGGATCCTACGGTGGGAAGGCACAATAGTCTCAACTGGGAGCATTGCCTCCGATCCATATGCCAAAGAGAAAGGAGTATGTCCCGTTGATGTTCTGAAAGATGTGCGGTATGCCCATAGTGCCGTAGGAAGTTCGTCCACCCAAGCGCCTTTTGACTTTTCAAGTTTCTTCTTGATTAGGGTTTTGAGAATTTTGTTGACAGCTTCAACTTGTCCGTTTGCCTGAGGGTAAGCTACTGATGAGAAGCTTTTATGAATTCCATGCTCTTGGCACCAGTCGGCAAATTCTTCGCTGTCAAATTGGAGTCCGTTGTCTGATACGATCTTGAGGGGGACTCCATACCTGCACAGAATGTTTTTGATCAAGAAGTTGATAACTTTTGCTGAAGATATTTTATTTAAAGGTTCCGCTTCCACCCATTTGGTGAAATAATCGACTGCCACTATAGCATATTTGGCTCCGCCTCGGCCCGTTGGCAGTTCGCCAATTAAGTCGATTCCCCATACAGCAAAGGGCCAAGGGCTGGTCATTTGAGTAATTTCGTTTGTGGGCAGTCGAGGGATCTTGGCGAACTTCTGACATCTGTCGCATTTCTTAACGAAGTCTAGGGTATCTTTGTTTAGTGTGGGCCAGTAATATCCATATCGGAGTATCTTTCTTGCCAAAGTCTGTCCTCCAGTGTGATCTCCGCATCCTCCCTAATGGATGTTTGTTAATATCTCCTTGGCTTCCCTTCCGGCGACGCATCTTAATAAGGGGCCAGAGAAGCCACGCCGGTAGAGGATGCCTTCTTGTATTGTGTAGTGGGGAACTTTTCTCAAGATCTTCTTGGCTTCGTCACGCCTGCCGGGTAGTATGCCATCTTGCAAATATTTCCGGATAGGGGTCATCCAGGTTCCTTCTTCGATTGCAGTTATCAGATTTACTTGTTCGAAACTTGGGGCTAGCTGCCTTGAGATTGCTGGTGCTCCGGGAATGGTGCTGTCCTTCATACTAGCTTGCTTTGCAAGTTCATCTGCCTCTTGGTTTTCTTCTCGAGGAATGTGTTTGATTAGATAATGGTCCAATCGATCGAGCAGCAGTCTGGTTTTCTTTAGGTATGCTGTGAGCCGTTCTCCTCGAGTCTGGAATTCTCCTAGTACCTGGTTTACGATAAGCTGAGAATCACTATGAATACATAAGGAATTGATCCCAATTTCTAGGGCCAGTTCCAATCCCGCTATTACTGCTTCATATTCAGCATCGTTGTTAGTGGCCGTGAACTCCAATCTTAATGCATAGTACAACTTTCTTCCCCTGGGGGTGACGATCACAATACCTGCCCCCGAGCCTTGTTCGTTCGATGCTCCGTCTACAAAGAGGTTCCACTTGATGTTTTTTGCTACTTCGGATTGTTCCTTGCCTTCGTTGGTAGTGAATTCGGCAATGAAATCAGCCATGGCTTGTCCTTTGATAGCGGTGCGGGGATGGTAGGTGATATCATACTGACTTAGTTCGATGCACCGTTTGAGGAGTCGCCCAGAAGTGTCAGGACGATGGAGCACTTGTCTTAGTGGTTGATCGGTTAGAACCCTGATGGAGTGAGACTGGAAGTAGTGTCGCAGTTTCCGTGACGCGATCAATAAACAATATGCTAACTTCTCAAGTTTAGGATATCTGGCTTCTGCCCCCGTAAATCTCTTGCTTACAAAGTAAACCGGGCGTTGTGTGCGGTCTTCTTCTCTTACCAAGGCGGCGCTTAGAGCATGAGATGATACAGCGAGGTATAGGTATAACACTTCACCTTCATTTGGAGTTGAGAGTACTGGTGGTCTCTGAAGGTGTTCGATTAGGTTGAGGAAGGCTTTTAAGCATTCATCGGTCCACTCGAACCTCCCTTTGTCTTTCTTGAGTGCTTCGAAGAAAGGGACACACTTGTCAGTTGCCTTGGAAATGAATCTGCTTAGGGCGGCCACCTTTCCGTTTAGGCTCTGCATTTCTTTTCGAGTGGAAGGTATCCTTATTTCTTTTAAAGCTCGGATTTGTTCAGGGTTTGCTTCGATTCCTCTGGCGTGGACGATGAATCCTAAGAATTTTCCCGATGATACTCCGAAGGAGCACTTTAGAGGATTCAGCTTCATTCCATATCGGCGAAGTACCCGAAACATATCGTCCAGATGGCTTACATGGTCGTTGGCTTTCCTGGACTTCACCAACATGTCATCCACATATACTTCCATAGTACGTCCTATCAGTTCTGCGAACATTTTGTTGACGAGGCGTTGATAGGTAGCTCCAGCATTTTTGAGTCCAAAAGGCATGACTTTGTAACAATATAATCCGCGGTCGGTGATGAAGCTAGTGTGGTCCTGATCGGGAGCGTGCATGGGGATCTGGTTATATCCGGAGTATGCATCCATAAAAGAGAGGAGTTCGTGCCCAGCTGTGCTGTCCACGAGTTGGTCAATTCGGGGAAGTGGGAAGCAGTCTTTCGGGCAAGCGTCATTCAGATTGGAGAAGTCAATACATGTTCGCCACTTTCCATTGGCCTTTTTTACTAGCACTGGGTTAGCGATCCATTCTGGGTAGATGGCTTCCCGTATGAAGTCATTAGCAAGTAGATTTTTTACTTCCTCATCAAGGGCTGCTGATCGCTCTGCCCCCATGCTCCTCTTTTTCTTCTTTACCGGTACCTTGGTGGGATCGATGTTCAACATGTGGCATGCTACGTCTGGGGAGATTCCTGTCATATCGGCATGGGTCCACGCAAATACATCTAAGTTGTGGCAGAGAAAGTCAATGAGTCGATCCTTCAATTCCGTTTTCAGCTGAGATCTGATTTTTAATAGTCTACTTGAATCATGCTTATCTACCGATACGAATTCCATAGCCTCTGCAGGCTCGGCGGTAGCCTCCTCCTCTTTATCCCTGGGGTCTAGTTCATTGAAGGGATCGCTTGTGTATCGAAGAGGAGGGGCTTTCTTTAGTTGCTATGCCTCCAAGCTTTTCATGCAGAGAGTAGTCTCTGCATCTTTTCCTTTATTCTTTCTGCGGTTATTGCGAAGTTCAGTTACGTAGCAGTCTCGGGCAGCATCTTGATCTCCTTCTACTTCTCCTACTCCGTTGTCTGTTGGAAATTTCATTTTCAGGCACCAGGGGGCTAATACAATCTGAAAGTCAGACAAGGCTGGTCTTCCCAAGAAAGCGTTGTAAGCCGAGTGGTTTTCTATTAGTACGAACGTTTGTTTTCGCACAACGGAGCGGGGATGACTTCCTATTTCGACGAATAGGTCAAGTTGCCCGAGGGGCATTTTTGCATCTCCAGTGAAACCGTGCAGTGGTTTGTCACAGGGGGATACATCCTTCATTGATAACTTCATTTTGTCGAAAGCATGTCTGAATAGGATATTTACGGAGCTTCCTGTGTCTATTAGAATCCGAAAAACTTTAGCTGGACCGAACCAGGCAGAGATGACCATAGGATCCATATGTGGGTACTGTCTTCCTTCCAAATCACGCCTACTGAATATGATGTCGTCGTTTTCTTTTCGTTTCGGGTGGCGTTCCTCCGTAATGGAGTTAACATATCCTTCGGCATTTCTAAGCGACTTGCCGTACCTTTCCATCTCTGCCCAACTTCTGTCGGCAATGTGTGGCCCTCCTGAGATGGTAAGGACTACTATCTTCTCTTGACTAGAGCCACTGGTGTTGTGATTGTTGCGACTCCCTCCGCCTACTTCTGGGAGGGGTTGCTTTGAGTTCTCATTGGCAGGAGTTGGAGTCCTGTTCTGACTTTTCACATAACGTTCCAGTCTTCTTCTTCTACTGTGTTCTTCGATCAAGTCCCGAAGATGGTGGCATTCATTGGTGTCATGTCCGTGGGATTCGTGGAAGCGACAGAACTTTCCGGACTTGAGTGCGTTATCTGATTCTTTCTTGTGCGGGGGGCGCTTGTATCCGAGTTCGCCCTGAGTGGCTAGGTAGATGTTTTCGATTGTTTCATTCAAAGGAGTGTAGGAGTCAAATCTTGGCCCTGGTCGATATTGGCGCTTCTCAACCTTTCTGCCCCCAGCATTGTCTCTAGATTCATTTCTTCGAGCGTCCTTAGCTGCAGTGGGAACCTTGTCCTGAACTATCTTGCCTTGTTGCCCTGACTGCCTCTCCGTAGCAGCGTCTTCAAGTCTCATATACTTTCCAGCTTCATGGAAGAAATCAGGCAAGGTAGCTGGTTTTTCCTTAGTTAATCTTCTGGCAAACTTGGTGTCTGGATGTACACCACTACAGAGGGCCATTAGAGTGAGTTTTTCATCGGCATCTTGAACTGCTGCCGCTGCGGCGTTGAACCGTGTTAGATATTGTTGCAGCGTCTCTCCGGATTTCTGTTTGACATTGGATAGAGAATAAGCATCCCTGGGTTGTTCCACATGGATGCGGAACTGGCTAATAAACCTTTCTTTTAACATCTCCCATGAGCTGATGGATCCTTGGGGTAGATGGCAGAACCAGGAGGTAGCTAGATCTGATAGGAATAGAGGAAAGCATTTACATAATACTCCTTCTGTTGCTCCACTCATGAGCATATGCTGGGTGTATCTCTGCAGGTGTACGATGGGGTCGGAAGTTCCTTTGTAAGGTTCCATGGTTGGCATTTTCCATTCCCGGGGAGTGATGGCAGTTTCGATATTTCGGGTAAAGGGACTGGTGACCCTAGCGCCTATTCCCCGGTCCCTTTGCTCCCGTTGGACACATTCTCTGAATAATCGTGCCATCCGCTCGTCAGAACTTGGAGCGGACAAAAATGAGCTCGGTTCTTCCCTGCGGGATCTATCTCGTCCAGATGACCTGTAGGGATGGTACAGTCTATCACCTCTAGCATTATCCAGTGGTTGTCTTTGGCTGCTTGGATGCACGCTAGGACCAGCTACAGTTGCCCCCTGCCTTGATCTTCCCCTGTGGGGTTCTGTTTCGAGCACATCCATAGGGTCAACTTCGGGCTGGGTTCTAGCTCGGCTCCGTTCAGCGGGGTTTCTATGATTAGGTGGCATGACTGGCTCAGCTACATCCGACCCTCGCCTGGTGCCTCCCCCGCTAGGTTCGGTTCCAAGGGCTTCCTCGAGTCGGAATTCGGGCTGAGTCCGGGCGCGGCCCCTATCATCGTTTTTCCTGTTGATAGCTTGTTCGAAGAGTGAAGACCTTTGTTGCCTCCGGGATCCTCCGGATTGGGATTCACCCCATGATTCAGTGTTGCGGTTGGACTCTTCAGCATCCCTTAAGCGTGTCATGAGTTGGTCCACCAAAGTTTCTTGTTGGGATGTGAAGCGGTTAGTTACTTCAGCCACAACCCTGTCCAGATCTGCCCTAGTGATTGGTTGTTCCGTTGCGGGACCAGTTGGATTTTCCTGATTTTCCTCTGGTACTGCTGTTGAAGTGGGCTGATCTGTGATTGCTGGATCTGGAAGGCTGCTAGTTGCGATGTTCTTTCCTTTGTTAACATCCCTTCTCTGTTTGGAAGGCATGATTTCTAAGCAACGAGTGATGTCGTTAGGAAAAAGGTTGAGTGGGAGAAGATGAAGTTTGAGTTCAGCTCTCAGTGAAAGCACCAAAAATGTTTGCACAAAAAATGGACAAACACCTCCGAGTCGTATTATTTAGTTGATTATATGTGATTTTCAATGATTTTAGATGAGTATGTAAATATGAGAAAAGTAGGGGCTGAAATGTAAAAGACACACAGATTTATAGTGGTTCGGCCAGAATGTGCCTACGTCCACTTTATATGTTATTATCTTCTTTCTTTCAGATTACAAGTACAATGCGTTGTATACAAGTGTATGAAAGTAGTTTGAAAGTTCCTTCCTTGCTTGAGCTCTCAAACTTGTCTGCCATTGTTGTACCCCTGCCCCTCTATTTATAGAGTGAGGTTGGGGGTAGGGGTCTTGGATGTATATAGCTGCTGGTGGGCCCGGGCTGGAGCAATTTGGCCTGGCACTTCTGGTTCGGCGAGGCTTCATTCGGCCGTGCTTGGAGATTGGTTTGGTCATGGTGGTTCGGTTGTAATGGTGGTTCGGTTGTGGCTTGGACCGGTGGCGATTGGTCCGGCATCATCTGGTTCGGCAGTGTATTGGAGAGGCTGGTTCGGCATCATCTGGTTCGGTGTTGTGTGCTTGGACCGGTGGTATAAAGGATGCCGAATGTGGTGGGGGCCGAACGAAGTGGAGGCCGAATGTGTCAAGGCCGAATGGGAAGGTGATTGGTCGTGCTGAATGAAGTGGAGATTGTGAATCCGAGCGAAACTGTGGCTTCTTGGTCTTGAGATCTTCTGGGTGAAAATTCGCCCAACAACGCTCGATAATCGGGAATGGTCCAACAAATCTCGGAGTTAACTTTCCTTTCTTCCCGAATCTTATAGCATTCTTCAATGGAGAAATCTTCACAAAAACCATATCACCCACATCGAATTCCAAATCCTTTCGACGATTATCTGCATAACTCTTCTGACGATCCTGGGCTGCCCTCATTCGTTGCCGAATGATCTCTATACAATCTGAAGTCTGTCGAATCATCTCTGGCCCAAGTATCAGCTTTTCTCCAGTTTCCAACCAACATGTCGGAGAGTTACACGGTCTTCCATATAATGCCTCATATGGTGCCATACCAATACTCGACTGATAACTGTTATTATAAGCAAACTCCACCAAATGAAGGTGATCTTCCCATGATCCTCCGAAGTCCAAAACACATGCCCTAAGAAGATCTTCCAAAACTCGGTTGACTCTCTCAGTCTGACCATCTGTTTGAGGGTGATAAGCTGTACTCAAACACAATTCGGTTCCCAGGACTTCCTGGAAGCCCTTCCAAAATCTACTAGTGAACAATGGGTCTCGATCGCTCACTATACTCTTCGGAACACCATGGAAACGAACTATCCACTTCACATATAATTCAGCCAACTTCGATGCAGTCCTAGTCGATCGAACAGGAATGAACCTTGCACTCTTGGTCAAACGATCTACTATGACCCAAATCCCTTCATTCCCTGCTCTTGTCCTAGGTAGACCATCGATAAAGTCCATCGACACTTGCTCCCACTTCCATGTAGGAACCTCTAATGGCTGAAGCAATCCACTGGGCTTCTTCTGCTCAGCTTTCACCAACTGGCAATTCATACACTTGGAAATAAAATTTCCAACATCCTTCTTCATACCTTCCCAGTAGTAGGTTCTCTTCATATCCCGATACATCTTATTTCCACCTGGATGAATTGTCAACTTCGAGTGATGACTCTCCCTCAGAACTTCATCTCTCAATCCATCTACATCGGGAACAACTAGTCGCCCTTGCTTTCGAAGCCAACCCTCTCGATCGACTTCAAATCCTTTATCCTTTTCTGGGTCCAACCCAGATTCCAAATCACAGATAATCTTGACAAGCTTATCATCTCCCTTTTGGCTCTCGCCAACCCTTTCCACAAGAGTAGGCCTTATCGATAAGTTTGCCAACATCTTAGGTTCCAATTCACATCTAGGCCTGAAGTCAAATCCAGCCAAATACTCAAGACTCTTCCATTCCGAAAACATGGCTCCCAAACCTGCATGTCTTCGACTTAACGCATCTGCCACTACGTTACCTTTTCCTGGAGTATAGGCTATACCAAAATCATAAGATGCTAGGAACTCTAGCCACCGTTGCTGTCGAAGATTCAAATCCTTTTGGGAGAACAGATACTTCAACGACTTATGATCTGTAAACAACTCGAATCTAACTCCCAATAGATAATGTCTCCACATCTTCAAAGCAAACACAATCGCCGCTAACTCCAAATCATGAGTCGGATAATTCCTTTCATGCGGCTTCAGTTGTCGACTAGCATACGCAACAACTTTATCCTTCTGCATTAGCACCGCTCCTAGTCCAGTGCCACATGCATCGGTGTAAACCACCATCTCATCATTCCCACTCGGAATAGTCAAAACAGGAGCACTTGTCAGTCGTTCTTTCAGGATTACGAAAGCTTGCTCACACTTATCATCCCATCTGAACACTTGGTTCTTCTTCGTCAACCCTGTTAACGGTGCAGCTATCTTGGAAAAGTCTTTGATAAACCGACGATAATATCCTGCTAATCCAAGAAAACTTCTCACATCAGATGCATTCTTAGGCCTAACCCAATCCTGGATCGCTGCCACCTTAGCGGGGTCAACCGCTATTCCATTTCCAGAGATAACATGGCCTAAGAACCTCACTTCACTCTTCCAGAAGTGACACTTCGAAAACTTAGCCTTCAGCTGATGTTTCCGTAAGATTCCTAAAACAATCCTCAAGTGCGTCTTGTGCTCTTCCTCAGTTCTGGAATAAACCAAAATATCATCCACGAACACAAGCACGAACTTATTCAACTGATCTCTGAACACTCTATTCATAAGATCCACAAAATATGCTGGCGCGTTAGTCAACCCAAACGGCATTACCAGCCACTCATAAAACCCGGATGGTGTCCTAAAAGCAGTCTTCGGCACACTATCCTTTGCCACTCTCAACTGGTGAAATCCCGTTGCCAAATCCATCTGAGAAAACACCTTAGCCTCGTGAAGCTGATCAAACAAGTCATCTATTCTCGGCAATGGATACTTGTTCTTCTTAGTCACCTTATTCAGCTCACGATAATCGACACACAACCTCAACGATCCATCCGCTTTGGTTGCGAACACAACTGGTGCACCCCATTCGGACGCACTTCTCCGAATGAATCCTTTCCGCAAAAGGTCATCAACTTGCACCTTCAGCTCTTGCTGCTCCCTCGGTGCCATTCGCCTAAGAGGCATCACAACAGGTCTGGCTCCCTCAATTAGATCGATACGAAACTCGATCTCCCTATGCGGCGGTAACCCTTTGACTTCCTCAAAGACATCACCAAACTCATTCACAATAGGCACTGATGACAGTCCATCCCGTGGAACAACCAGCGAATACATGAAGCTCATGAAGACGCCTTCCTCATGCTTACATCGTATCACAACCTTTCGCCCTCCCACATTTCCGACTGTCACCTCAAGCCTCTCACAATCAATCCTAGCCGCATACTTCCTAAGCCAGTCCATGCCCAAAATAATTCCGAACCCCGCAAAGTTCAGAACAAAGCAATCACAAACAAACGAGCAATCATGACTCGACACAACTAGACCACGGCATATCATACACAAACATGACGAACCCCCAACCGGATTAGTCACAACCAATGGCCTATCAACAATATCCGGTTTCATACCTAACCGGCATACCAACTCATCACAAACAAAAGAATGCGACGCTCCAGTATCAAACAACACTCTAACTGGAACACCACAAATAGAAAGAGTACCTTGAACAACCACACTCTTCCCCTTCTCTTCAGCAGTAGGAGCTTTCGAAGACGATGGAACAGCCCCCAAAGCATAGGCTTGCACAACCTGCCTATCTTTCCTCGGTTCTGGACAATCCTTCTTGATATGTCCCAGCTTATCACAGTTGTAACACTTTCCCGGCTCCTTGGGATTCTTACAATCTTTGTAAAGATGGCCCTTCTGCTGGCAGTTATAGCAAGTCATTTCGCTCTTCGGCTTCTTCTGGCCATCCTTACCCTTCTGTTGCTGTTGTTTCCTCTTCTTATTGCCACTCTGCTGTGGTTTAGATCCTTCCCTGGTTACAGAAACGACAGAACTTTCCCTAGGAAACAAACTCTCATGCCTAAGAGCTTTTTCCACAAGCTTCTCAAATGGATCGTCCAGATGATCCACTAACTGCCTCCCAAGATAAGCATCCAGACCAGTCACAAACTTTTCATTCTTCTGGTAGGGAGAATCAATATACGATCTGGCATACTTAGACAAAGCTTCAAACTCAGAAATGCACTCAAGAACAGGCCTTCCCTGTAACGACCCGTATTTTACGTGTCGATGGATCGTAGAATTTGTAGGTCGTTAGTGTTGTTGTGTTGTCTCTAGCCTAAGTCATTCAGAATTGAGTCGTATAGGGGCATGAGTCGTGACCGACTTAGTGCTTAGGTCGCATGATAGCTTGAGTCGAGTGGCCGAGTTAGGATGGTGACCGACCGATAGTAAGTCGTAGCCGACTTAGGAGGTGAGACAAGGTAATGGGTTAAGGCTTGAGTCGTAACCGACTCATAGAATGGGTTGTGTATGAGTGACCGACTTATAGAAGCAACGGTTTATAGGTTGTGACCGAGTTAAGGTTGGCCGACTCATGGGGTTTGCCGAGTTAAGAGTTGGAGTGTTGGAACGACCTAAGTTAGTGGCCGACTTATAGGGAACCGACTCAAGTGTTGAGTCGCGCTCGAGTTAATAGGGTCTTAAGTCGTTAACGACTCATAGGGGACCGGCTCAAGGAGGGGTTGCGGTTTAGAATGTTGGCCGAGATAAGGAAGCGACCGACTTAAGAGTTTCTCGAGTTAAAACGTTGCCGACTTAAGGAGGTTGGTGGTTTAAGGGTTGGCCGACTCATAGGAGTTAACTCGTGACCGAGTCATAGAATTGCCGACTCATAGTATTAGGGCTTAGGTCGTGGGGTCCTGAGTCGGTAGGGGTTTGGGTCGGCATGGCGTTATTCCATGTGTCGTTAGGTCGGTGGGCCGACTTAGTGGATAAGTCGTTGGGGACTTAGGCTTTTGAGTCGTGTCTCGAGGGATAAGGATTAGGCTTAGGTCGGCAGGGATAAGTCGTGTGACCTTCTTGCTGTGATGAGTCGGTAGAATTTAAGTCGGCATTGGTTGAGTCGGTAGGAAGTAGGTCGGCACTTGGTTGAGTCGTAAGTCGACATCTGGGAGTATATGTTGTGTAGTTGAGTCGGTAGGTGCTAGGTCGTGAGTCGGCGAGGGATGAGTCGGGGGCGACTCAGGAGTTGGGTCGGCGGCGACTTAGGACGGCCGAGACATGGAGGTTTCAGCCTATAAATAGAGGCGTTCGGCTCACTTTTTGGCACCGGATTTCGAAGCGACGAAGTGCTGCCATTTTGGAAACTCGACTACGGTATTTTCTTCACTTCTTTCTCTACTTCCATCAAGTGCTAACATCCATTGAAGATTGAAGATCAAGATCAAAGATCAAGAGCCAAAGTTGAAGATTTTCATCCGAAGAGGCTAGATTTCACCGTTTCAAGTGAAATTTCTCCGGATCAAGTCCAAGTCCTTGCTGTCCAGATCTGTAGTTGATTCATTTTAGGTTGTTTTGGTGATTTGGTGAGTGGTAGTTATCTCTCACGCGGATCCAAAGGAGTATATGGGATTGGTGATATGTTTATGTGTTAAAGTTAGCGTTTTCTCGCATTTTCCTTAAGTCTGCATGTAGATCCATCATATTTGAAGATGTTTATCTATAGAAGCTATTTAATAAGTATTAGAGACAAAACCCATGTTTTAGATTTGATAGATCTATGCTAAAAACCATGATTTCACATATGTTGGACTTTTGCACACTTAATTACGAAATTGCCATTGTAGTTGATATTGCTTAATATATCTTGTTTGAATGCTTGAATGTTTGAATATATGATAGATTTGATTGAGCCAAGTTAGCTTGTAGTTGATTTGGAACAAGATGTTTGAAGGTGATTCAAAAGCTAAGTGGAAAGGCTCTTGAATGTTGAAAGCTGCCGATGGTATATGAAGCGGATGTGGAAGCTCATATGAACGGATTCGATGATGAGGGACTTTGCCATGATGCGAAGAGGCGAAGTATGAGATCGATATGGGACTTTGCCATGATGCGAGAAGGCAAGCCATGATGTTGAGATGAGACTTTGCTGTGATGCGATGAAGCAAAGTGTGATGTTGAGATGGAACGGGTCATGATGACGTTCCAAGCACGGGCTGCGACGACGTGCAAAGTTATGTTGATTACTCGGTGATGCGATCCGAGTTGGTGATAATGGTTAGCTTGAGAGGCGCTTGAGCTAGTATGGATGGTCGTCGAGGAGGATGACTTGGAGGCTTAGATCTCATCGTTGTTGAAGGTTCTAGCATGCTCAAAGCAAGGGTACGTTGGAACGGGCTGCGACGGCGTTCCAGGCACGGGCTACGACGGCGTGCTAGTACTCTGGGTAGTTGCGAAAATTCCTAGGCACGGGCTGCGACGACGTGCGGAGTTATGGCTAGAACCGGGGTTACCATTAGCCCTTGACGGATGGTCATTCAACTAACGGTGAAATCAAGGCAACGATGCAGTGATAGCCAGAGTCATGGATGTTTGGTTGTATTATCATTCGGCTTCAAGAGCGGTGTTTTCTGGGTGCTTATCTGATCTTGGTTTAGGCCTTGGGGGTTTGTATTTGGAAAACATTGCCCTTGACTCGAGTGGTTATTGCTTTACCTTATTTGTCTATATTGTTATGCTTGATTCTCCTTAGTGTGTGTCTGGGGGCTATCACTGTGAGATGAGGTGGAGTGGGATGGTTTGGTTCCTATTCCTTTATTTCCTTATGCTCTTTTGGTATGCTTGATTGTTAATTTACTACTCACTAAGACTTTGTCTGACTCAAGGTTTTATGTCTCCTCTTATTACCTTGGGCTGTTCATCCATGTTTGGGATGGGCAGACTAGGTAGCAGGTGGCAGGTGCTGTGCTTAGAGTTTTCCGCTGATGATGACGAAGACGAGCAGGAGGCTATGCATATTATTTTCTTATATGTACTGGGTATCCGCTGCTGTATTTGGTTGAGTGATTTGTAGTGAGGCTTTCATGTATGGGTTTGTGTGGATGATTGTATAAAACTGTTATGATGTTATATGATGATTTTCTGTTATGAGGCTTCACTATATATTTCTCTATTGTATTTTATCCATGCGCTGTGAGTTGCGATAGAGATTCTGCGATTTTAATTTACCCTGACTATCGTCCATGGCTACCTGGCACACCTTTTAGCGCACTTTCCTCTTGTTTTAGTGCGGGAGTCATGGGCGGTCGTCACATTTGGTATCGGAGCTTTGGTTAATCGATTTTAGCCAACGCTCGCTGACGTAATTACGTAAGAGAGACGTAATTGTATTTTGATGGATGATTACTATATATAATATAGTAGCTTAGAAGGATTTGAACTCCTTATGCAGTTGTTTCTTAAGGTGTTCCAATCATTCTTTTTACAGATATTAAGAATGAGCCGAAGCGAGAGACAAGCTGCGAGGGAAAGTCGGGCTGCTAGGGAAGCTGTTGACTATGCTGCGATGTTCGAAGCAATGATGACTTCGATCATGAGGAGGGTACCAGCTTCTGGATCATCTGTAGATGTTGGAGTTCAAGTCCAGGCTCCAAGACCAGTGGATTTTGCCAAGCTTTGCAAGGATTATACTTCTCTTGGAGGAAAAGCTTTCTTAGGGACGGAGTCGACTATTGAGGTGCAGAGATGGATTGATGCTTGCCGAAGGATTTTTGGTGATCTAGGGATTGAGGATGCAACCAAGAGAAAGCTTGCATCGAGGCAGCTTCAGGGAAGAGCTGCGGATTGGTGGAATTCTATCACTATAGATACACCAGAGGAGGAGATTACTTGGGAGCAGTTCCAAGTTAGATTTGAAGCCAAGTTCATCTCTACTGCTCAGAGGTCTGTTTTGTTTAAGAGATTTGTTGAGCTCAAGCAAGGTGGGAGGCCTGTTCTTGAGTATATTTCTGAGTTCGAAGCTTTGTCTAAGTATGCCAGATCATATATTGACTCTCCCTACCAGAAGAACGAAAAGTTTGTGACTGGTCTGGATGCTTATCTGGGAAGGCAGTTGGTGGATCACTTGGACGATCCATTTGAAAAGCTTGTGGAGAAAGCTCTGAGGCATGAGAGCTTGTTTCCTAGGGAAAGTTCTGTTGTTGCTGTAACCAGGGAAGGATCTAAACCACAGCAGAGTGGCAACAAGAAGAGGAAGCAACAGCAACAGAAGGGAAAGGATGGTCAGAAGAAGCCAAAGGGCGAAGTGACTTGCTATAATTGCCAGAAGAAGGGCCATCTTTCCAAGGATTGTAGGAATCCAAAGGCGCCGGCGAAGTGCCATAACTGTGATAAGCCAGGGCATTTCAGGAAGGACTGTCCAGAGCCGAGGAAGGATAGGCAGGTTGTGCAAGCCTATGCTTTGGAAGCTGTGCCGTCGTCTTCAAGAGTCCCTACTGCTGAAGAGAAGGGGAAGAGTGTGGTGGTCCAAGGTACTCTTTCCATTTGTGGTGTTCCAGTTAGAGTGTTGTTTGATACTGGAGCGTCGCATTCTTTTGTTTGTGATGATTTGGTAGGCCGGTTAGGTTTGAAACCGGATATTGATGATAGGCCATTGGTGGTGACTAATCCAGTTGGGGGTTCGTCATGCTTGTGTATGATATGCCGTGGTCTAGTTGTTTCGAGTCATGATTGCTCGTTTGTTTGTGATTGCTTTGTTCTGAACTTTGCGGGGTTCGGAATTATTTTGGGTATGGACTGGCTTAGGAAGTATGCGGCTAGGATTGATTGTGAGAGGCTGGAGGTGACAGTCGGGAATGTGGATGGGCGAAAGGTTGTGATACGATGTAAGCATGAAGAAGGCGTCTTCATGAGCTTCATGTATTCGCTGGTTGTTCCACGGGATGGACTGTCATCGGTGCCTATTGTGAATGGATTTGAGGATGTCTTTGACGAAGTCAAAGGGTTGCCGCCGCATAGGGAGATCGAGTTTCGTATCGATCTAGTTGAGGGAGCCAGACCTGTTGTGATGCCTCTTAGGCGGATGGCACCGAGGGAGCAGCAAGAGCTGAAGGTGCAAGTTGATGACCTTTTGCGGAAAGGATTCATTCGGAGAAGTGTGTCCGAATGGGGTGCGCCCGTTGTGTTCGCAACCAAAGCGGATGGATCGTTGAGGTTGTGTGTTGATTATCGTGAGCTGAATAAGGTGACTAAGAAGAACAAGTATCCATTGCCGAGAATAGATGACTTGTTTGATCAGCTTCACGAGGCTAAGGTGTTTTCTCAGATGGATTTGGCAACGGGATTTCACCAGTTGAGAGTGGCGAAGGATAGTGTGCCGAAGACTGCTTTCAGGACACCATCCGGGTTTTATGAGTGGCTGGTGATGCCGTTTGGATTGACTAACGCACCAGCATATTTTGTGGATCTTATGAATAGAGTATTCAGAGATCAGTTGAATAAGTTCGTGCTTGTGTTCGTTGATGATATTTTGGTTTATTCCAGAACCGAGGAAGAGCACAAGACGCACTTGAGGATTGTTTTGGATATACTGCGGAAACATCAGCTGAAGGCTAAGTTTTCGAAGTGTCACTTCTGGAAGAGTGAAGTGAGGTTCTTAGGCCATGTTATCTCTGGAAGTGGAATAGCGGTTGATCCCGCTAAGGTGGCAGCAATCCAGGATTGGGTTAGACCTAAGAATGCATCTGATGTGAGAAGTTTTCTTGGATTAGCCGGGTATTATCGTCGGTTTATTAAAGACTTTTCCAAGATAGCTGCACCGTTGACAGGATTGACGAAGAAGAACCAAGTGTTCAGATGGGATGACAAGTGTGAGCAAGCCTTCGTAATCCTGAAAGAGCGATTGACGAGTGCTCCTGTATTGACTATTCCGAGTGGGAATGATGAGATGGTGGTTTATACCGATGCATGTGGCACTGGACTGGGAGCGGTGCTAATGCAGAAGGATAAAGTTGTTGCGTATGCTAGTCGACAACTGAAGCCGCATGAAAGGAACTATCCAACTCATGATTTGGAGTTAGCTGCGATTGTGTTTGCTTTGAAGATGTGGAGACACTACCTATTGGGGGTTAGATTTGAGTTGTTTACAGATCATAAGTCGTTGAAGTATCTGTTCTCCCAAAAGGATCTGAATCTTCGACAGCAACGGTGGTTAGAGTTTCTAGCATCGTATGATTTTGGTATAGCCTATACTCCGGGAAAAGGTAACGCAGTGGCTGATGCGTTAAGTCGAAGACATGCAGGTTTGGGAGCCATGTTTTCGGAATGGAAGAGTCTTGAGTATTTGGCTGGATTTGATTTCAGGCCTAGATGCGAGTTGGAACCTGAGATGTTGGCAAACTTATCAATAAGGCCTACTCTAGTGGAAAGGATTGGCGAAAGCCAAAAGAAAGATGATAAGCTTGTCAAGGTTATCCGTGATTTGGAATCTGGATTGGAACCAGAGAAGGATAAGGGATTCGAGGTCGATCGAGAGGGTTGGCTTCGAAAGCAAGGACGATTGGTTGTTCCCGATATTGATGGATTGAGAGATGAAGTTCTGAGGGAAAGTCATCACTCAAAATTGACAATTCATCCAGGTGGTAATAAGATGTATCGGGATATGAAGAGAGCTTACTACTGGGAAGGTATGAAGAAGGATGTTGGAAATTTTATTTCCAAGTGTATGAATTGCCAGTTGGTGAAAGCTGAGCAGAAGAAGCCCAGTGGATTACTTCAGCCATTAGAGGTTCCTACGTGGAAGTGGGAACAAGTGTCGATGGATTTTATTGATGGTCTACCTAGGACCAGGGCAGGGAATGAAGGGATTTGGGTCATTGTAGATCGTTTGACCAAGAGTGCAAGGTTCATTCCAGTTCGATCGAATAGGACTGCATCGAAGTTGGCTGAGCTTTATGTGAAGTGGATTGTTCGATTCCATGGTGTTCCAAAGAGTATAGTGAGCGATCGAGATCCATTGTTCACTAGTGGATTTTGGAAGAGCTTCCAGGAGGTTTTGGGAACTGAGTTGTGTTTGAGTACAGCTTATCACCCTCAAACAGATGGTCAGACTGAGAGAGTCAACCGAATTTTGGAAGATCTTCTTAGAGCTTGTGTTTTGGACTTCGGAGGATCATGGGAAGATCACCTTCATTTGGTGGAATTTGCTTATAATAACAGTTATCAGTCGAGTATTGGTATGGCACCATATGAAGCATTATATGGAAGACCGTGTAACTCTCCGACATGTTGGTTGGAAACTGGAGAAAAACTGATACTTGGGCCAGAGATGATTCGACAGACTTCGGATTGTATAGAGATCATTCGACAAAGAATGAAGGCAGCCCAGGATCGTCAGAAAAGTTATGCAGATAATCGTCGAAAGGATTTGGAATTCGACGTAGGTGATATGGTTTTTGTGAAGATTTCTCCTCTGAAGAGTGTCATTAGATTCGGAAAGAAAGGAAAGTTAACTCCGAGATTTGTTGGACCATTCCCGATTATCGAGCGAATTGGAAAGCTCGCTTATAGATTGGAGTTACCGGAAAAGATGGCGGGTGTGCACAATGTTTTTCATGTATCTTATCTACGGAAGTATGTGCACGACCCAACTACTGTGGTTTCTGCTGATAGCTGTGAAGACTTGGAGGTTTATCCAGTTGTTTCGAGACCTCGTAAGCCGCTTCGTATTGTTGAAACCGATACGAAACAGCTTAGGAGGAAGACGATTACGTTGCTCAAGGTACAATGGAGTGATGATGTTAACGACTGTACATGGGAGGAGGAAGAGAGGATGAAGGCAGCTCATCCCGGACTCTTCGAGGTATGGCCCTAAAGTGTCGTGACATCTCATGAATTTGTAGCTTGTTCTGAGTCTTAGAATTCTGCATGCTAGGCTAGAATTGGTTGCATGGTTTGTTGATTGCTTTGGATGGTAGGCATGCGGAATATCTTTGATTTCTGATTGTTTGCTTGGAATTTCGGGGGCGAAATTCCTAAGGGGGAGAGAATGTAACGACCCGTATTTTACGTGTCGATGGATCGTAGAATTTGTAGGTCGTTAGTGTTGTTGTGTTGTCTCTAGCCTAAGTCATTCAGAATTGAGTCGTATAGGGGCATGAGTCGTGACCGACTTAGTGCTTAGGTCGCATGATAGCTTGAGTCGAGTGGCCGAGTTAGGATGGTGACCGACCGATAGTAAGTCGTAGCCGACTTAGGAGGTGAGACAAGGTAATGGGTTAAGGCTTGAGTCGTAACCGACTCATAGAATGGGTTGTGTATGAGTGACCGACTTATAGAAGCAACGGTTTATAGGTTGTGACCGAGTTAAGGTTGGCCGACTCATGGGGTTTGCCGAGTTAAGAGTTGGAGTGTTGGAACGACCTAAGTTAGTGGCCGACTTATAGGGAACCGACTCAAGTGTTGAGTCGCGCTCGAGTTAATAGGGTCTTAAGTCGTTAACGACTCATAGGGGACCGGCTCAAGGAGGGGTTGCGGTTTAGAATGTTGGCCGAGATAAGGAAGCGACCGACTTAAGAGTTTCTCGAGTTAAAACGTTGCCGACTTAAGGAGGTTGGTGGTTTAAGGGTTGGCCGACTCATAGGAGTTAACTCGTGACCGAGTCATAGAATTGCCGACTCATAGTATTAGGGCTTAGGTCGTGGGGTCCTGAGTCGGTAGGGGTTTGGGTCGGCATGGCGTTATTCCATGTGTCGTTAGGTCGGTGGGCCGACTTAGTGGATAAGTCGTTGGGGACTTAGGCTTTTGAGTCGTGTCTCGAGGGATAAGGATTAGGCTTAGGTCGGCAGGGATAAGTCGTGTGACCTTCTTGCTGTGATGAGTCGGTAGAATTTAAGTCGGCATTGGTTGAGTCGGTAGGAAGTAGGTCGGCACTTGGTTGAGTCGTAAGTCGACATCTGGGAGTATATGTTGTGTAGTTGAGTCGGTAGGTGCTAGGTCGTGAGTCGGCGAGGGATGAGTCGGGGGCGACTCAGGAGTTGGGTCGGCGGCGACTTAGGACGGCCGAGACATGGAGGTTTCAGCCTATAAATAGAGGCGTTCGGCTCACTTTTTGGCACCGGATTTCGAAGCGACGAAGTGCTGCCATTTTGGAAACTCGACTACGGTATTTTCTTCACTTCTTTCTCTACTTCCATCAAGTGCTAACATCCATTGAAGATTGAAGATCAAGATCAAAGATCAAGAGCCAAAGTTGAAGATTTTCATCCGAAGAGGCTAGATTTCACCGTTTCAAGTGAAATTTCTCCGGATCAAGTCCAAGTCCTTGCTGTCCAGATCTGTAGTTGATTCATTTTAGGTTGTTTTGGTGATTTGGTGAGTGGTAGTTATCTCTCACGCGGATCCAAAGGAGTATATGGGATTGGTGATATGTTTATGTGTTAAAGTTAGCGTTTTCTCGCATTTTCCTTAAGTCTGCATGTAGATCCATCATATTTGAAGATGTTTATCTATAGAAGCTATTTAATAAGTATTAGAGACAAAACCCATGTTTTAGATTTGATAGATCTATGCTAAAAACCATGATTTCACATATGTTGGACTTTTGCACACTTAATTACGAAATTGCCATTGTAGTTGATATTGCTTAATATATCTTGTTTGAATGCTTGAATGTTTGAATATATGATAGATTTGATTGAGCCAAGTTAGCTTGTAGTTGATTTGGAACAAGATGTTTGAAGGTGATTCAAAAGCTAAGTGGAAAGGCTCTTGAATGTTGAAAGCTGCCGATGGTATATGAAGCGGATGTGGAAGCTCATATGAACGGATTCGATGATGAGGGACTTTGCCATGATGCGAAGAGGCGAAGTATGAGATCGATATGGGACTTTGCCATGATGCGAGAAGGCAAGCCATGATGTTGAGATGAGACTTTGCTGTGATGCGATGAAGCAAAGTGTGATGTTGAGATGGAACGGGTCATGATGACGTTCCAAGCACGGGCTGCGACGACGTGCAAAGTTATGTTGATTACTCGGTGATGCGATCCGAGTTGGTGATAATGGTTAGCTTGAGAGGCGCTTGAGCTAGTATGGATGGTCGTCGAGGAGGATGACTTGGAGGCTTAGATCTCATCGTTGTTGAAGGTTCTAGCATGCTCAAAGCAAGGGTACGTTGGAACGGGCTGCGACGGCGTTCCAGGCACGGGCTACGACGGCGTGCTAGTACTCTGGGTAGTTGCGAAAATTCCTAGGCACGGGCTGCGACGACGTGCGGAGTTATGGCTAGAACCGGGGTTACCATTAGCCCTTGACGGATGGTCATTCAACTAACGGTGAAATCAAGGCAACGATGCAGTGATAGCCAGAGTCATGGATGTTTGGTTGTATTATCATTCGGCTTCAAGAGCGGTGTTTTCTGGGTGCTTATCTGATCTTGGTTTAGGCCTTGGGGGTTTGTATTTGGAAAACATTGCCCTTGACTCGAGTGGTTATTGCTTTACCTTATTTGTCTATATTGTTATGCTTGATTCTCCTTAGTGTGTGTCTGGGGGCTATCACTGTGAGATGAGGTGGAGTGGGATGGTTTGGTTCCTATTCCTTTATTTCCTTATGCTCTTTTGGTATGCTTGATTGTTAATTTACTACTCACTAAGACTTTGTCTGACTCAAGGTTTTATGTCTCCTCTTATTACCTTGGGCTGTTCATCCATGTTTGGGATGGGCAGACTAGGTAGCAGGTGGCAGGTGCTGTGCTTAGAGTTTTCCGCTGATGATGACGAAGACGAGCAGGAGGCTATGCATATTATTTTCTTATATGTACTGGGTATCCGCTGCTGTATTTGGTTGAGTGATTTGTAGTGAGGCTTTCATGTATGGGTTTGTGTGGATGATTGTATAAAACTGTTATGATGTTATATGATGATTTTCTGTTATGAGGCTTCACTATATATTTCTCTATTGTATTTTATCCATGCGCTGTGAGTTGCGATAGAGATTCTGCGATTTTAATTTACCCTGACTATCGTCCATGGCTACCTGGCACACCTTTTAGCGCACTTTCCTCTTGTTTTAGTGCGGGAGTCATGGGCGGTCGTCACATTCCCCCTTGCTTGAGCTCCACAAACCTCTTAAACAAGACAGATTTCTGGGAAGTAGAGATGAACTTAGCTTCAAATCTAACTTGGAATTGCTCCCAAGTAATCTCTTCTTCTGGTGTATCTATAGTGATAGAATTCCACCAATCCGCAGCTCTCCCCTGAAGCTGTCTCGATGCAAGCTTCCTCTTGGTTGCATCCTCAATCCCTAGATCACCAAAAATCCTTCGACATGCTTCAATCCATCTCTGCACCTCAATAGTCGACTCCGTCCCCAAGAAAACTTTCCCTCCAAGAGCAGTATAATCCTTGCAAAGCTTGGCAAAATCCACCGGTCTCGGAGCTTGGACTTGAACTCCCACATCCACAGATGATCCTGAAGCTGGTATTCTCCTCATGATTGAAGTCATCATGGCCTCAAACATAGGAGCATAATCAACAGCTTCCCTAGCATCACGGCTACCCCTCGCAGCTTGTCTCTCACTTCGACTCATCCTTAATATCTGTAAATAAGAATGATTAGAACACCTTAAGAAACAACTGCATAAGGAGTTCAAACCCTTCTAAACTACTATATTATATATAGTAATCATCCATCAAATTACAATTACGTCTCTCTTACGTAGTTACATCAGCGAGCGTTGGCTAAAATCGATTAACCAAAGCTCTGATACCAAATGTGACGACCGCCCATGACTCCCGCACCAAATCAAGGAAATAATGCGCTAAAAGGTGTGCCAGGCAGCCATGGACGATAGTCAGGGTAAAACAAAACAGAAGAATCTCTATCGCATAACTCACAGCGCATGGATAAAATACAATAGAGAAATATAATATAGTGAAGCTCCATAGAACAGAACATCATCATATAAGCATCACAGTAGTTTCATACAATCATCTACTCAAATCCATACATGAAAGCCTCACTACAAATCACTCAACCAAATACAGCAGCGGATACCCAGTACATATAGTAAGAAAACTAATATGCAAAGCCTCCTGCTCGTCTTCGTCATCTTTAGCGTAGAACTCCTAGCACAGCACCTGTCACCTGCTACCTAGTCTGCCCATCCCGACATGGATGAACAGCCCAAGGTAATAAGAGGAGACATAAAACCTTGAGTCAGACAAAGTCTTAGTGAGCAGTAAATTAACTATCAAACATACCAAAAGAGCATAAAGGATAAAAGGAATAGGAACCAAACCATCCCACTCCACCTCTTTCTACAGTGATAGCCCCAGACATACACTAAGGAGAAGCAAGCATAACAACATAGACAATTAAGGTAAAGCGAATACCACTCGAGTCAAGGACGATGTTTTCCAAATACAAACCCCCAAGGCCTAAACCAAGATCAGATAAGCACCCAGAAAACACCGCTCTTGAAGCCGAATGATAATACAACCAAACATCCATGACTCTGGCTATCACTGTTATCCTTGCCTCGATTTCACCGTTAGTTGAATGACCATCTGTCAGGGGCTAATGGTAACCCCGGTTCTAACCATAACTCCGCACACTGCCTTGTGCCTAGGACTTATCTACTTTGCCCAGAGTACTCAACTACCTACCTGTAGTCTTTTGGGTGTCCCGACTACCTACCTGTAGTCGTTATGGGCGCCCCATGTACTCTTGCTTTTGAGCATGCTAGAACCTTCAACAACGACGAGATCCAAGCCTCCTAGCCATCCTTCTTGACGACTATCCTCATACAAGCTCAAGCTACCTCTTGAACAATCCATTATCAACCAACTTGAACTACTCTTCAAGTTATCAACATGCTTGGAATGATCCCTGCTTGGATTAAGCCAAGACTCACATCATACTTCGCTTCATCGCATCAAAGCAAAGTCTCAACTCAACAACATGGTTTGCCTCATCAAATCATGGCAAAGCCCCATCTCAACATCATCCAATCTATACATATGAGCTTCAACATCCGCTACATATGCCTTAAGCAGCTTTCACCATTCAAGAGCCTTCTTCCATAGCTTTTGAATCCTCTTTCATCATCTTGTTCCAAATCAACTACTAGCTAACTTGGAAACAATCAAATCAATCATACATTCAAATAATCAATCATTCAAACAAGATCTATTAAGCAATTTAAGCAATATCAATTGTAATGGCAATTTCGTAAATAAACGAGCAAAAGTCCAACATATGTGAAATCATGGTTTTTAGCATAGATCTATCAATTATAAAACATGGGATTTGTCTCTAATGCTTATTAAACAAACTTGCATAAGTAAACATCTTCAAAAACCATGGATCTAGACTTAGATCTAAGAAAAATGCATGAAATCTCTAACTTTAACACCCAAACATGCCACCAATCCAATATACTCCTTTGGATCCGCGTGAGAGATAACTACCACTCACCAAATCACCAAAACAACCTAAAATCAATCAACTTCAGATCTGGACAGCAAAGATCAAGGCTTGATCCGGCAATATCTCGTCTCAATCGATGAAATCTAGCTCAAACGGATGAAGATCTTCAACTTTGGCACTTGAATCTTCAATCTAAATCTTCGATCTTGGATGGATGTTAGAACTAGATTGGAATAGAGAAAAGAAGGTGAAGAAATGTTGTAGTCGAGTCTTCAAAATGGCAGCACTTCGTCGCTTCAAAAACCGGTGCCAAAAAGTGAGCCAAACCCCTCTATTTATAGGCTGGATCAACCATGAGTCGTCGTCCCTATGAGTCGTCCACGACTCATCATGAGTCGTTGCCGACTTATCAGCCCTTACCGACTCAACATAACACTGCCTACTTACCATGAGTCGTTCACGACTCATTGCCATGACGACCTACCCCAGCCGACTCAACTGCACAGCCTTCCGACTCAAGCCAACGACTCAATACACCAAGGCACAAGGTCATACGACTCAAACCCAAACCGACTCAACACCTACCGACTCACGACTCAAGACCAGTGCCGACTCAACATAAGTCGGTCACGACCTAAAAGCCTCCGACCTAAGACACTGCCGCGTTTTCCCCAAGTCCTAAGTCGTACGACGACTCAACAATACACACTCACGACTCAACTATGATGCCGACTCACGACTCATCAGGCCCTACGACTCAAAACCCTGCCGACTCATTACCCACGACCTAAGCCTAAACCCCTTAAGTCGCTACACCCTTAACCCGTTAACTCCTTAACTCGGCAAACCCTATGAGTCGTAACTCGTTGACTCGGCCACACTTCTTATCTCGGCCCTCTATGAGTCGGTCATCCTATGAGTCGCCTAACTTCTTGAGTCGGTCCATCCTTATCTCGGCCAACACTTTAAACCGCTACCCCTCCTTGAGTCGGTCCCCTATGAGTCGGTCACGACTCATCACTTGTACCCGGGTTAACTTCTAAACGACTCAAGCTAGAAGCAACACAAACAACACTATCGACCTGCAAATTCTACGATTTATCGACTCGTAAAATACGGGTCGTTACAGTGGCCTTCGTTTGGACAGGTTATAGTTCCCGTAACTCTAAACGAGCCAGAAGTTATGGCCGTCCGAATAATCGATATCTACAGGGTGCAACATACGCAGTGCAAGATGCAACATCCGTCCGAAATGGCGAAACAGTGTCGTACGACTTTTAGAAATGCGTGCATGGATCTGAAACGGAACAGTACCATGGTGCACCACTCTCCAGCGATGGTAAATCGAAGACCAGCCACCGTAATCCTGTTTGACCGTAAAAATCCACGTGTCGAAAAAACGAAGGGTAAAAAACTTACGAGACCCGATTGAGATTCGGGTAGTCCTTTTTGGGCATTAATCTATCCATTGATGGCTGAAAGCTGTTAAAGCCGTAGAACTCATCGTGGCCTTCGTTTGGACAGGTTATAGCTTCCTTTATTCTAAACGAGCCAGAAGTTATGGCCGTCCGAATAATCGATATCTACAGGGTGCAACATCCGCGGTGCAAGGTGCAACATCCGTCCGAAATGGCGAAACAGTGTCGTACGACTTTTAGAAATGCGTGCATGGATTTGAAACGGAACAGTACCATGGTGCACCACTCTCCAGCGATAATAAATCGAAGACCAGCCACCGTAATCCCATTTTACCGTAAAAATCCACGTGTCGAAAAAACGAAGGGTAAAAAACTTACGAGACCCGATTGAGATTCGGGTTCTCCTTTTTGGGCGTTAATCTTTACGTTGATGGTTGAAAGCTGTCAAAGCCATAGAACTCATCGAGGCCTTTGTTTTGACAGGTTATGGCTCACGTAAATCTAAACGAGTCAGAAGTTATGGTCGTCCGAATAATCGATATCTACAGGGTGCAACATCCACGGTGCAAGGCGCAACATCCGTCCAAAATGGCGAAACAGTGCCGTACGACTTTTAGAAATGCATGCATGGATTTGAAATGGAACAGTACCATAGTGCACCACTCTCCAGCGATGGGAAGTCGAAGACGGGCCACGGTAATCCTGTCTTACCGTAAAAATCCACGCGTCGAAAAAACGAAGGGTAAAAAACTTACGAGACCCGATTGAGATTCCGGTTGTCCTTTTTGGGCATTAATCTATCCGTTGACGGTTGAAAGATGTCAAAGCCATAGAACTCATCGAGGCCTTCGTTTTGACAGGTTATGGCTCCCGTAACTCTCAACGAGCCAGAAGTTATGGCCATCCGAATAATCGATATCTATAGGGTGCAACATCCACGGTGCAAGGTGCAACATCCGTTCGAAATGGCGAAACAGTGTCGTACGACTTTTAGAAATGCGTGCATGGATTTAAATGGAACAGTACCATAGTGCACCACTCTCCAGCGATGGAAAGTCGAAGACGGGCCACGGTAATCCTGTTTTACCGTAAAAATCCACGTGTCGAAAAAACGAAGGGTAAAAAACTTACAAGACCCGATTGTGATTCGGGTTGTCCTTTTTGGGCATTAATCTATCCGTTGACGGCTGAAAGCTGTCAAAGCCATAGAACTCATCGAGGCCTTCGTTTTGACAGGTTATGGTTCCCGTAACTCTAAACGAGCCAGAAGTTATGGCCGTCCGAATAATCAATATCTACAGGGTGCAACATCCACGGTGCAAGGTGTAACATCCGTCCGAAATGGTGAAACAGTGCCGTACGACTTTTAGAAATGCGTGCATGGATCTGAAATGGAACAGTACCATGGTGCACCACTCTCCAGCGATGGGAAGTCGAAGACGGGCCACGGTAATCCTGTTTTACCGTAAAAATCCACGTGTCGAAAAAACGAAGGGTAAAAAACTTACGAGACCCGATTGAGATTCGGGTTGTCCTTTTTGGGCATTAATCTATCTGTTGACGGTTGAAAGCTGTCAAAGCCATAGAACTCATTGAGGCCTTCATTTTGACAGGTTATGGCTCCCGTAACTCTAAACGAGCCAGAAGTTATGGCCGTTTGAATAATCGATATCTACAGGGTGCAACATCCACGGTGCAAGGTGCAACATCCGTCCGAAATGGCGAAACAGTGTCGTACGACTTTTAGAAATGCGTGCATGGATTTGAAACGGAACAGTACCATGGTGCACCACTCTCTAGCGATGGAAAGTCGAAGACGGGCCACGGTAATCCCGTTTTACCGTAAAAATCCACGTGTCGAAAAAACGAAGGGTAAAAAACCTACGAGACCCGATTGAGATTCGGGTTGTCCTTTTTGGGCATTAATCTGTCCTTTGACGGCTGAAAGCTGTCAAAGCCATAGAACTCATCGAGGCCTTCGTTTTGACAGGTTTTGGGTCCCACAACTCTAAACGAGTCAGAAGTTATGGCCGTCCGAATAATCGATATCTACAGGGTGCAACATCCACGGTGCAAGGTGCAACATCCGTCCGAAATGGCGAAACAGTGTCGTACGACTTTTAGAAATGCGTGCATGGATTTGAAATGGAACAGTACCATGGTGCACCTCTCTCCAACGATGGGAAGTCGAAGACGGGCCACGGTAATCCCGTTTTACCGTAAAAATCCACGTGTCGAAAATACGAAGGGTAAAAAACTTGCGAGACCCGATTGAGATTCGGGTTGTCCTTTTTGGGCATTAATCGATCCGTTGATGGCTGAAAGCTATCAAAGCTGTAGAACTAATCGAGGCCTTCGTTTTGACAGGTTATGGCTCCCGTAACTCTAAACGAGACAGAAGTTATGGCCGTCCGAATAATCGATATATACAGGGTGCAACATCCACGGTGCAAGGTGCAACATCCGTCGGAAATGGCGAAACAGTGTCGTACGACTTTTAGAAATGCGTGCATGGATTTGAAACGGAACAGTACCATGGTGCACCACTATCCAGCGATGGTAAATCGAAGACCAGCCACTGTAATCCTGTTTGACCGTAAAAATCCACGTGTCGAAAAAACGAAGGGTAAAAAACTTACGAGACCCGATTGAGATTCGGGTTGTCCTTTTTGGACATTAATCTATCCGTTGACGGCTGAAAGCTGTTAAAGCCATAGAACTCATCGTGGCCTTTGTTTGGACAGGTTATAGTTCCCGTAACTCTAAACGAACCAGAAGTTATGGCCGTCCGAATAATCGATATCTACAGGGTGCTACATCCGTGGTGCAAGGTGCAACATCCGTCCGAAATGGAGAAAAAGTGCCGTACGACTTTTAGAAATGCGTGCATGGATCTGAAACGGAATAGTACAATGGTGCACCACTCTCCAGCGATGGTAAATCGAAGACCAGCCACCGTAATCCTGTTTGACCGTAAAAATCCACGTGTCGAAAAAACGAAGGGTAAAAAACTTACGAGACCCGATTGAGATTCGGGTTGTCCTTTTTGGGCATTAATCTATCCGTTGACGGCTGAAAGCTGTTAAAGCCGTAGAACTCATCGTGGCCTTCGTTTGGACAGGTTATAGTTCCCGTAACTCTAAACGAGCCAGAAGTTATGGCCGTCCGAATAATCGATATCTATAGGGTGCAACATCCGCAGTGCAAGGTGCAACATCCGTCCGAAATGGCGAAACAGTGTCGTACGACTTTAAGAAATGCGTGCATGGATCTGAAACGGAACAGTACCATGGTGCACCACTCTCCAGCGATGGTAAATCGAAGACCAGCCACCGTAATCCTGTTTGACCGTAAAAATCCACGTGTCGAAAAAACGAAGGGTAAAAAACTTACGAGACCCGATTGAGATTCGGGTAGTCCTTTTCGGGAATTAATCTATCCGTTGATGGCTGAAAGCTGTTAAAGCCGTAGAACTCATCGTTGCCTTCGTTTGGACAGGTTATAGTTCCCGTAACTCTGAACGAGCCAGAAGTTATGGCCGTCCGAATAATCGATATCTACAGGGTGCAACATCCGCGGTGCAAGGTGCAACATCCGTCCGAAATGGCGAAACAGTGTCGTACGACTTTTAGAAATGCGTGCATGGATTTGAAACGGAATAGTACCATGGTGCACCACTCTCCAGCGATAATAAATCGAAGACAAGCCACCGTAATCCCATTTTACCGTAAAAATCCACGTGTCGAAGAAACGAAGGGTTAAAAACATACGAGACCCGATTGAGATTCGGTTGTCCTTTTTGGGCACTAATCTATCCGTTGACGGCTGAAAGCCGTCAAAGCCGTAGAACTCATCGAGGCCTTCGTTTTGATGGGTTATGGCTTCCGTAACTCTGAACGAGCCAGAAGTTATGGCCGTCCGAATAATCGATATCTACAGGGTGCAACATCCACGGAGCAAGGTGCAACATCCGTCCGAAATGGCGAAACAGTGTCGTACGACTTTTAGAAATGCGTGCATGGATTTGAAACGGAACATTACCATGGTGCACCAATCTCCAGCGATGGGAAGTAGAAGACGGGCCACGGTAATCCCGTTTTACCGTAAAAATCCACGTGTCGAAAAAACGGTGGGTAAAAAACTTACGAGACCCGATTGGGATTCGGGTTGTCCTTTTTGGGCATTAATCTACCCGTTGACGGCAGAAAGCTGTCAAAGCCGTAGAACTCATCGAGGCCTTCGTTTTGACAGGTGATGGCTCCCGTAACTCTAAACGAGACAGAAGTTATGGCCGTCCGAATAATCGATATCTACAGGGTGCAACATCCACGGTGCAAGGTGCAACATCCGTCCGAAATGGCGAAACAGTGCCGTACGACTTTTAGAAATGCGTGCATGGATTTGAAACGGAACACTACGATGGTGCACCACTCTCCAGCGATGGGAAGTCGAAGACGGGCCACGGTAATCCCGTTTTACCGTAAAAATCCACATGTCGAAAAAACGAAGGGTAAAAAACTTACGAGACCCGATTAAGATTCGGGTTGTCCTTTTTGGGTATTAATCTATCCGTTGACGACTGAAAGTTGTCAAAGCCGTATAACTCATCGAGGCCTTCGTTTTGACAGGTTATGGCGAAACAGTGCCGTACGACTTTTAGAAATGCGTGCATGGATTTGAAACGGAACAGTACCATAGTGCACCACTCTCCAGCGATGCGAAGTCGAAGCGGGCCACGGTAATCCTCTTTTACCGTAAAAATCCACGTGTCGAAAAAACGAAGGGTAAAAAACTTACAAGACCCGATTGAGATTCGGGTTGTCCTTTTTGGGCATTAATCTATCCGTTGACGGCTGAAATCTGTCAAAGCCATAGAACTCATCGAGGCCTTCGTTTTGACAGGTTATGGCTCCCGTAACTCTAAACGAGCCAGAAGTTATGGCCGTCCGAATAATCGATATCTACAGGGTGCAACATCCACGGTGCAAGGTGCAACATCCGTCCGAAATGGCGAAACAGTGCCGTAGGACTTTTAGAAATGCGTGCATGGATTTGAGATGAAACAGTACCATGGTGCACCACTCTCCTGCGGTGGGAAGTCGAAGAAGGGCCACGGTAATCCTGTTTTACTATAAAAATCCACGTGTCGAAAAAACGAGGGGTAAAAAACTTACGAGACGCGTTTGAGATTCGGGTTGTCCTTTTTGGGCATTAATCTATCCGTTGACGGCTGAAAGCTGTCAAAGCCATAGAACTCATCGAGGCCTTCATTTTGACAGGTTAAGGCTCCCGTAACTCTAAACGAGCCAGAAGTTATGGCCGTTTGAATAATCGATATCTACAGGGTGCAACATCCACGGTGCAAGGTGCAACATCCGTCCGAAATGGCGAAACAGTGTCGTACGACTTTTAGAAACGCGTGCATGGATTTGAAACGGAACAGTACCATGGTGCACCTCTCTCCAGCGATGGTAAATCGATGGCCAGCCACGGTAATCCCGTTTTACCGTAAAAATCCACGTGTCGAAAAAACGAAGGGTAAAAAACTTACGAGACCCGATTGAGATTCGGGTTGTCCTTTTTGGGGATTAATCTACCCGTTGACGGCTGAAAGCTGTCAAAGCCGTAGAACTCATCTCGGCCTTCGTTTTGACATGTTATTGCTCCCGTAAGTCTAAAGGAGCCAAAAGTTATGGCCGTCCGAATAATCGATATCTACAGGGTGCAACATGAACGGTGCAAGGTGCAACATCCGTCCGAAATGGCGAAACAGTGCCGTACGACTTTTAGAAATGCATGCAAGGATTTGAAACGGAACAGTACCATGGTGCACCACTGTCCAGCGATGGTAAATCGAAGGCCAGCAACCGTAATCCTGTTTTACCGTAAAAATCCACGTGTCGAAAAAAAGAAGGATAAAAAACTTACGAGACCCGATTGAGATTCGGGTTGTCCTTTTTGGGCATTAATCTATCCGTTGACGGATGAAAGCTGTCAAAGCCGTAGAATCATCGAGGCCTTCATTTTGACAGGTTATGGCTCCCGTAACTCTAAACGAGCCAGAAGTTATGGCCGTTTGAATAATCGATATATACAGGGTGCAACATCCACGGTGCAAGGTGCAACATCCGTCCGAAATGGTGAAACAGTGTCGTACGACTTTTAGAAATGCGTGCATGGATTTGAAATGGAGCAGTACCTTGGTGCACCGCTCTCCAGCGATGGGAAGTCAAAGACGGGCCACGGTAATCCCGTTTTACCGTAAAAATACACGTGTCGAAAAAACGAAGGGTAAAAAACTTATGAGACCTGATTGAGATTCGGGTTGTCCTTTTTGGGCATTAATCGATCCGTTGACGGCTGAAAGCTGTCAAAGCCCTAGAACTCATCGAGGCCTTCGTTTTGACAGGTTATGGCTCCCGTAACTCTAAACGACCCAGAAGTTATGGCCGTCCGAATAATCGATATCTACAGGGTGCAACATCCACGGTGCAAGGTGCAACATCCGTCCGAAATGGCGAAACAGTGTAGTACGACTTTTAGAAATGCGTGCATGGATTTGAAACGGAATAGTACCATGGTGCACCACTCTCCAGCGATGGTAAATCGAAGACCAGCCATCGTAATCCTGTTTGACCGTAAAAATCCACGTGTCAAAAAAACGAAGGGTAAAAAACTTACGAGACCCAATTGAGATTCGGGTTGTCCTTTTTGGGCATTAATCTATCCGTTGACGGCTGAAAACTGTCAAAGCCGTAGAACTCATCGAGGCCTTTGTTTTGGCAGGTTATGGCTCCCGTTGCTCTAAACGAGCCATAAGTTATGGCCGTCCGAATAATCGATATCTACTGGGTGCAACATCCGCGGTGCAAGGTGCAACATCCGTCCGAAATGGCGAAAAAGTGCCGTACGAATTTTAGAAATGCGTGCATGGATCTGAAACAGAATAGTACCATGGTGCACCACTCTCCAGCGATAATAAATCGAAGACCAGCCACCGTAATCCCGTTTTACCGTAAAAATCCACGTGTCGAAGAAACGAAGGGTTAAAAACATACGAGACCGGATTGAGATTCGGGTTGTCCTTTTTAGGCATTAATCTATTCGTTGACGGCTGAAAGCTGTCAAAGCCGTAGAACTCATCGAGGCCTTCGTTTTGACAGGTTATGGCTTTCGTAACTCTGAACGAGCCAGAAGTTATGGCCGTCCGAATAATCGATATCTACAGGGTGCAACGTCCACGGTGCAAGGTGCAACATCCGTCCGAAATGGCGAAACAGTGCCGTACGATTTTTAGAAATGCGTGCATGGATTTGAAACGGAACACTACCATGGTGCACCAATCTCCAGCGGTGGGAAGTCGAAGACGGGCCACGATAATCCTGTTTTACCGTAAAAATCCACATGTCGAAAAAACGAAGGGTAAAAAACTTACGAGACCCGATTGAGATTCGGGTTGTCCTTTTTGGGCATTAATCTATCCGTTGACGGCTGAAAGCTATCAAAGCCGTAGAACTCATCGAGGCCTTCATTTTGACAGGTTATGGCTCCCGTAACTCTAAACGAGCCAGAAGTTATGGCCGTTTGAATAATCGATATCTACAGGGTGCAACATCCACGGTGCAAGGTGCAACATCCGTCCTAAATGGCGAAACAGTGCCGTACGACTTTTAGAAATGCGTGCATTGATTTAAAACGGAACAGTACCATGGTGCACCTCTGTCCAGCGATGGTAAATCGATGGCCGGCCACGGTAATCCCGTTTTAATTAAAAATCCACGTGTCGAAAAAACGAAGGGTAAAAAACTTACGAGACCCGATTGAGATTCGGGTTGTCCTTTTTGGGCATTAATCTACCCGTTGACGGCTGAAAGCTGTCAAAGCCGTAGAACTCATCTCGGCCTTCGTTTTGACATGTTATTGCTCCCGTAACTCTAAACGAGACAAAAGTTATGGCCGTCCGAATAATCGATATCTACAGGGTGCAACATCAACGGTGCAAGGTGCAACATCCGTCCGAAATGGCGAAACAGTGTCGTACGACTTTTAGAAATGCATGCAAGGATTTGAAACGGAACAGTACCATGGTGCACCACTGTCCAGCGATGGTAAATCGAAGGCCAGCAACCGTAATCCTGTTTTACCGTAAAAATCCACGTGTCGAAAAAAAGAAGGATAAAAAACTTACGAGACCCGATTGAGATTCGGGTTGTCCTTTTTGGGCATTAATCTATCCGTTGACGGATGAAAGCTGTCAAAGCCGTAGAAATCATCGAGGCCTTCGTTTTGACAGGTTATGGCTCCCGTAACTCTAAACGAGCCAGAAGTTATGGCCGTTTGAATAATCGATATCTACAGGGTGCAACATCCACGGTGCAAGGTGCAACATCCGTCCGAAATGGTGAAACAGTGTCGTACGACTTTTAGAAATGCGTGCATGGATTTGAAATGGAACAGTACCATGGTGCACCGCTCTCCAGCGATGGGAAGTCAAAGACGGGCCACGGTAATCCCGTTTTACTGTAAAAATACACGTGTCGAAAAAACGAAGGGTAAAAAACTTATGAGACCTGATTGAGATTCGGGTTGTCCTTTTTGGGCATTAATCGATCCGTTGACGGCTGAAAGCTGTCAAAGCCCTAGAACTCATCGAGGCCTTCGTTTTGACAGGTTATGGCTCCCGTAACTCTAAACGAGCCAGAAGTTATGGCCGTCGGAATAATCGATATCTACAGGGTGCAACATCCACGGTGCAAGGTGCAACATCCGTCCGAAATGGCGAAACAGTGTAGTACGACTTTTAGAAATGCGTGCATGGATTTGAAATGGAACAGTACCTTGGTGCACCACTCTCCAGCGATGGTAAATCGAAGACTAGCCATCGTAATCCTGTTTGACCGTAAAAATCCACGTGTCGAAAAAACGAAGGGTAAAAAACTTACGAGACCCAATTGAGATTCGGGTTGTCCTTTTTGGGCATTAATCTATCCGTTGACGGCTGAAAATTGTCAAAGCCGTAGAACTCATCGAGGCCTTTGTTTTGGCAGGTTATGGCTCCCGTTGCTCTAAACGAGCCATAAGTTATGGCCGTCCGAATAATCGATATATACTGGGTGCAACATCCGCGGTGCAAGGTGCAACATCCGTTCGAAATGGCGAAACAGTGCCGTACGACTTTTAGAAATGCGTGCATGGATCTGAAACAGAATAGTACCATGGTGCACCACTCTCCAGCGATAATAAATCGAAGACCAGCCACCGTAATCCCGTTTTACCGTAAAAATCCACGTGTCGAAGAAACGAAGGGTTAAAAACATACGAGACCGGATTGAGATTCGGGTTGTCCTTTTTGGGCATTAATCTATCCGTTGACGGCTGAAAGCTGTCAAAGCCGTAGAACTCATCGAGGCCTTCGTTTTGACAGGTTATGGCTTTCGTAACTCTGAACGAGCCAGAAGTTATGGCCGTCCGAATAATCGATATCTACAGGGTGCAACGTCCACGGTGCAAGGTGCAACATCCGTCCGAAATGGCGAAATAGTGTCGTACGATTTTTAGAAATGCGTGCATGGATATGAAACGGAACACTACCATGGTGCACCAATCTCCAGCGGTGGAAAGTCGAAGACGGGCCACGGTAATCCTGTTTTACCGTAAAAATCCACATGTCGAAAAAACGAAGGGTAAAAAACTTACGAGACCCGATTGAGATTCGGGTTGTCCTTTTTGGGCATTAATCTATCCGTTGACGGCTGAAAGCTGTCAAAGCCGTAGAACTCATCGAGGCCTTCATTTTGACAGGTTATGGCTCCCGTAACTCTAAACGAGCCAGAAGTTATGGCCGTTTGAATAATCGATATCTACAGGGTGCAACATCCACGGTGCAAGGTGCAACATCCGTCCGAAATGGCGAAACAGTGCCGTACGACTTTTAGAAATGCATGCATTGATTTGAAACGGAACAGTACCATGGTGCACCACTCTCCAGCGATGGAAAGTCGAAGACGGGCCACGGTAATCCCGTTTTACCGTAAAAATCCACGTGTCGAAAAAACGAAGGGTAAAAAACCTACGAGACCCGATTGAGATTCCGGTTGTCCTTTTTGGGCATTAATCTATCCGTTGACGGCTGAAAGCTGTCAAAGCCATAGAACTCATCGAGGCCTTCGTTTTGACAGGTTTTGGGTCTCGTAACTCTAAACGAGTCAGAAGTTATGGCCGTCCGAATAATCGATATCTACAGGTTGCAACATCCATGGTTCAAGGTGCAACATCCGTCCGAAATGGCGAAACAGTGCCGTACGACTTTTAGAAATGCGTGCATGGATTTGAAACGGAACAGGACCATAGTGCACCACTCTCCAACGATGGGAAGTCGAAGACGGGCCACGGTAATCCTGTTTTACCGTAAAAATCCACGTGTCGAAAAAACGAAGGGTAAAAAACTTACGAGACCCTATTGAGATTCGGGTTGTCCTTTTTGGGCATTAATCTATCCGTTGACGGCTGAAAGATGTCAAAGCCATAGAACTCATCGAGGCCTTCGTTTTGACAGGTTATGGCTCCTGTAACTCTAAACGAGCCAGAAGTTATGGCCGTCCGAATAATCGATATCTACAGGGTGCAACATCCACGGTGCAAGGTGCAACATCCGTCCGAAATGGCGAAACAGTGCCGTACGACTTTTAGAAATGCGTGCATGGATTTGAAATGAAACAGTACCATGGTGCACCACTCACCAGCGGTGGGAAGTCGAAGACGGGCCACGGTAATCCTGTTTTACCGTAAAAATCCACATGTCGAAAAAACGAAGGGTAAAAAACTTACGAGACCCGATTGAGATTCGGGTTGTCCTTTTTGGGCATTAATCTATCCGTTGACGGCTGAAAGCTGTCAAAGCCGTAGAACTCATGGCGGCCTTCATTTTGACAGGTTATGGCTCCCGTAACTCTAAACGAGCCAGAAGGTAGGGCCGTTTGAATAATCGATATCTACAGGGTGCAACATCCATGGTGCAAGGTGCAACATCCGTCTGAAATGGCGAAACAGTGCCGTACGACTTTTAAAAATGCATGCATGGACTTGAAACGGAACAGTACCATGGTGCTCCACTCTCCAGTGATGGTAAATCGAAGGCCAGCCACGGTAATCCCGTTTTACCGTAGAAATCCACGTGTCGAAAAAACGAAGGGTAAAAAACTTACGAGACCCGATTGAGATTCGGGTTGTCCTTTTTGGGCATTAATCTATCCGTTGACGGCTGAAAGCTGTCAAAGCCGTAGAACTCATCGCGGTTTCGTTTTGACAGGTTATGGCTCCCATAACTCTAAATGAGCCAGAAGTTATGGCCGTCCGAATAATCGATATCTACAGGGTGCAACATCCACGATGCAAGGTGCAACATCCGTCCGAAATGGCGAAACAGTGCCGTACGACTTTTAGAAATGCATGCATGGATTTGAAACGGAACAGTGCCATGGTGCACCACTGTCCAGCGATGGTAAATTGAAGGCCAGCAACCGTAATCCTGTTTTACAGTAAAAATCCACGTTTCGAAAAAACGAAGGATAAAAAACTTACGAGACCCGATTGAGATTTGGGTTGTCCTTTTTGGGCATTAATCTTTCCGTTGACGGCTGAAAGCGTTCAAAGCCGTAGAACTCATCGAGACCTTCGTTTTGATAGGTTATGGCTCCCGTAACTCTAAACGAGCAAGAAGTTATGGCCGTTTGAATAAACGATATGTACAGGGTGCAACATCCACGGTGCAAGGTGCAACATCCGTCCGAAATGGTGAAACAGTGTCGTACGACTTTTAGAAATGCGTGCATGGATTTGAAACGGAACAATACCATGGTGCACCGCTCTCCAGCGATGGGAAGTCGTAGACGGGCCACGGTAATCCCGTTTTACCGTAAAAATCCACGTGTCGAAAAAACGAAGGGTAAAAAACTTACGAGACCCGATTGAGATTCGGGTTGTCCTTTTTGGGCATTAATCTATCCGTTGATGGATGAAAGCTGTCAAAGCCGTGGAAATCATCGAGGCCTTCGTTTTGACAGGTTATGGCTCCCATAACTCTAAACGAGCCAGAAGTTATGGCCGTCCGAATAATCGATATCTACAGGGCGCAACATCCACGGTGCAAGGTGCAACATCCGTCCGAAATGGCGAAACAGTGCCGTACGACTTTTAGAAATGCGTGCATGGATTTGAAATGGAACAGTACCATGGTGCACCTCTCTCCAGCGATGGGAAGTCGAAGACGGGCCACGGTAGTCCTGTTTTACCGTAAAAATCCACGTGTCAAAAAAACGAAGGGAAAAAAACTTACGAGACCCGATTGAGATTCGGGTTGTCCTTTTTGGGCATTAATCTATCCGTTGACGGCTGAAAGCTGTCAAAGCCGTAGAACTCATCGAGGCCTTCGTTTTGACAGGTTATGGCTCCCGTTACTCTAAACGAACCAGAAGTTATGGCCGTCTGAATAATCGAAATCTACAGGGTGCAACATCCACGGTGCAAGGTGCAACATCCGTCCGAAATGGCGAAACCGTGCCGTACGACTTTTAGAAATGTGTGCATGGATTTGAAACGGAACAGTACCATGGTGCACCTCTCTCCAGCGATGGGAAGTCGAAGACGGGCCACGGTAATCCTGTTTTACCGTAAAAATCCACGTGTCGAAAAAACGAAGGGTAAAAAACTTACGAGACCCGATTGAGATTCGGGTTGTCCTTTTTGGGCATTAATCTATCCGTTAATGGCTGAAAGCTGTCTAAGCCGTAGAACTCATCGAGGCCTTCATTTTGACAGGTTATGGCTCCCGTAACTCTAAACCAGCCAGAAGTTATGGCCGTTTGAATAATCGATATCTACAGGGTGCAACATCCACGGTGCAAGGTGCAACATCCGTCCGAAATGGCGAAACAGTGCCGTACGACTTTTAGAAATGCGTGCATGGATTTGAAACGGAACAGTATCATGTTGCACCACTCTCCAGCGATGGTAAATCGAAGGCCAGCCTCGGTAATCCTATTTTACCGTAAAAATCCACGTGTCGAAAAAACGAAGGGTAAAAAACTTACGAGACCCGATTGAGATTCGGGTTGTCCTTTTTGGGCAGTAATCTATCCGTTGACGGCTGAAAGCTGTCAAAGCCGTAGAACTCATCGAGGCCTTCGTTTTGACAGGTTGTGGCTTCTGTAACTCTAAACGAGCCAGAAGTTATGGTCGTCCGAATAATCGATATCTACAGGGTGCAACATCCACGGTGCAAGGTGTAACATCCGTCCGAAATGGCGAAACAGTGCCGTACGACTTTTAGAAATGTGTGCATGGATTTGAAATGGAACAGTACCATGGTGCACCTCTCTCCAGCGATGGGAAGTCGAAGACGGGCCACGGTAATCCTGTTTTACCGTAAAAATCCACGTGTCGAAAAAACGAAGGGTAAAAAACTTACGAAACCCGATTGAGATTCGGGTTGTCCTTTTTGGGCAATAATCTATCCGTTGACGACTAAAAGCTGTCAAAGCCGTAGAACTCATCGAGGCCTTCGTTGTGACAGGTTATGGCTCCCGTAACTCTAAACGAGCCAGAAGTTATGGCCGTCCGAATAATCGATATCTACAGGGTGCAACATCCACGGTGCAAGGTGCAACATCCGTCCGAAATGGCGAAACAGTGCCGTACGACTTTTAGAAATGCGTGCATGGATTTGAAACGGAACAGTACCATGGTGTGCCACTCTCCAGCGATGGGAAGTCGAAGACGGGCCACGGTAATCTTGTTTTACCGTAAAAATCCATGTGTCAAAAAAACGAAGGGTAAAAAACTTACGAGACCCGATTGAGATTCGGGTTGTCCTTTTTGGGCATTAATCTATCCGTTGACGGCTGAAAGCTGTCAAAGCCGTAGAACTCATCGAGGCCTTCGTTTTGACAGGTTATGGCTCCCGTTACTCTAAACGAACCAGAAGTTATGGCCGTCCGAATAATCGAAATCTACAGGGTGCAACATCCACGGTGCAAGGTGCAACATCCGTCCGAAATGGCGAAACAGTGCCGTACGACTTTTAGAAATGTGTGCATGGATTTGAAACGGAACAGTACCATGGTGCACCTCTCTCCAGCGATGGGAAGTAGAAGACGGGCCACGGTAATCCTGTTTTACCGTAAAAATCCACGTGTCGAAAAAACGAAGGGTAAAAAACTTACGAGACCCGATTGAGATTCGGGTTTTCCTTTTTGGGCATTAATCTATCCGTTAATGGCTGAAAGCTGTCTAAGCCGTAGAACTCATCGAGGCCTTCATTTTGACAGGTTATGGCTCCCGTAACTCTAAACCAGCCAGAAGTTATGGCCGTTCGAATAATCGATATCTACAGGGTGCAACATCCACGGTGCAAGGTGCAACATCCGTCCGAAATGGCGAAACAGTGCCGTACGACTTTTAGAAATGCGTGCATGGATTTGAAACGGAACAGTACCATGTTGCACCACTCTCCAGCGATGGTAAATCGAAGGCCAGCCTCGGTAATCCTATTTTACCGTAAAAATCCACGTGTCGAAAAAACGAAGGGTAAAAAACTTACGAGACCCGATTGAGATTCGGGTTGTCCTTTTTGGGCAGTAATCTATCCGTTGACGGCTGAAAGCTGTCAAAGCCGTAGAACTCATCGAGGCCTTCGTTTTGACAGGTTGTGGCTTCTGTAACTCTAAACGAGCCAGAAGTTATGGTCGTCCGAATAATCGATATCTACAGGGTGCAACATCCACGGTGCAAGGTGTAACATCCGTCCGAAATGGCGAAACAGTGCCGTACGACTTTTAGAAATGCGTGCATGGATTTGAAATGGAACAGTACCATGGTGCACCACTGTCCAGCGATGGTAAATCGAAGGCCATCAGCCGTAATCCTGTTTTACCGTAAAAATCCACGTGTCGAAAAAACGAAGGATAAAAAATTTACGAGGCCCGATTGAGATTCGGGTTGTCCTTTTTGGGCATTAATCTATCCGTTGACGGCTGAAAGCTGTCAAAGCCGTAGAACTCATCGAGGCCTTCGTTGTGACAGGTTATGGCTCCCGTAACTCTAAACGAGCCAGAAGTTATGGCCGTCCGAATAATCGATATCTACAGGGTGCAACATCCACGGTGCAAGGTGCAACATCCGTCCGAAATGGCGAAACAGTGCCGTACGACTTTTAGAAATGCGTGCATGGATTTGAAACGGAACAGTACCATGGTGCGCCACTCTCCAGCGATGGGAAGTCGAAGACGGGCCACGGTAATCCTGTTTTACCGTAAAAATCCACGTGTCAAAAAAACGAAGGGTAAAAAACTTACGAGACCCGATTGAGATTCGGGTTGTCCTTTTTGGGCATTAATCTATCCGTTGACGGCTGAAAGCTGTCAAAGCCGTAGAACTCATCGAGGCCTTCGTTTTGACAGGTTATGGCTCCCGTTACTCTAAACGAACCAGAAGTTATGGCCGTCCGAATAATCGAAATCTACAGGGTGCAACATCCACGGTGCAAGGTGCAACATCCGTCCGAAATGGCGAAACAGTGCCGTACGACTTTTAGAAATGCGTGCATGGATTTGAAACGGAACAGTACCATGGTCCACCTCTCTCCAGCGATGGGAAGTCGAAGACGGGCCACGGTAATCCTGTTTTACCGTAAAAATCCACGTGTCGAAAAAACGAAGGGTAAAAAACTTACGAGACCCGATTGAGATTCCGGTTGTCCTTTTTGGGCATTAATCTATCCGTTAATGGCTGAAAGCTGTCTAAGCCGTAGAACTCATCGAGGCCTTCATTTTGACAGGTTATGGCTCCCGTAACTCTAAACCAGCCAGAAGTTATGGCCGTTCGAATAATCGATATCTACAGGGTGCAACATCCACGGTGCAAGGTGCAACATCCGTCCGAAATGGCGAAACAGTGCCGTACGACTTTTAGAAATGCGTGCATGGATTTGAAACGGAACAGTACCATGTTGCACCACTCTCCAGCGATGGTAAATCGAAGGCCAGCCTCGGTAATCCTATTTTACCGTAAAAATCCACGTGTCGAAAAAACGAAGGGTAAAAAACTTACGAGACCCGATTGAGATTCGGGTTGTCCTTTTTGGGCAGTAATCTATCCGTTGACGGCTGAAAGCTGTCAAAGCCGTAGAACTCATCGAGGCCTTCGTTTTGACAGGTTGTGGCTTCTGTAACTCTAAACGAGCCAGAAGTTATGGTCGTCCGAATAATCGATATCTACAGGGTGCAACATCCACGGTGCAAGGTGTAACATCCGTCCGAAATGGCGAAACAGTGCCGTACGACTTTTAGAAATGCGTGCATGGATTTGAAATGGAACAGTACCATGGTGCACCACTGTCCAGCGATGGTAAATCGAAGGCCATCAGCCGTAATCCTGTTTTACCGTAAAAATCCACGTGTCGAAAAAACGAAGGATAAAAAATTTACGAGGCCCGATTGAGATTCGGGTTGTCCTTTTTGGGCATTAATCTATCCGTTGACGGCTGAAAGCTGTCAAAGCCGTAGAACTCATCGAGGCCTTCGTTGTGACAGGTTATGGCTCCCGTAACTCTAAACGAGCCAGAAGTTATGGCCGTCCGAATAATCGATATCTACAGGGTGCAACATCCACGGTGCAAGGTGCAACATCCGTCCGAAATGGCGAAACAGTGCCGTACAACTTTTAGAAATGCGTGCATGGATTTGAAACGGAACAGTACCATGGTGCGCCACTCTCCAGCGATGGGAAGTCGAAGACGGGCCACGGTAATCCTGTTTTACCGTAAAAATCCACGTGTCAAAAAAACGAAGGGTAAAAAACTTACGAGACCCGATTGAGATTCCGGTTGTCCTTTTTGGGCATTAATCTATCCGTTGACGGCTGAAAGTTGTCAAAGCCGTAGAACTCATCGAGGCCTTCGTTTTGACAGGTTATGGCTCCCGTTACTCTAAACGAACCAGAAGTTATGGCCGTCCGAATAATCGAAATCTACAGGGTGCAACATCCACGGTGCAAGGTGCAACATCCGTCCGAAATGGCGAAACAGTGCCGTACGACTTTTAGAAATGCGTGCATGGATTTGAAACGGAACAGTACCATGGTGCACCTCTCTCCAGCGATGGGAAGTCGAAGACGGGCCACGGTAATCCTGTTTTACCGTAAAAATCCACGTGTCGAAAAAACGAAGGGTAAAAAACTTACGAGACCCGATTGAGATTCGGGTTGTCCTTTTTGGGCATTAATCTATCTGTTAATGGCTGAAAGCTGTCTAAGCCGTAGAACTCATCGAGGCCTTCATTTTGACAGGTTATGGCTCCCGTAACTCTAAACCAGCCAGAAGTTATGGCCGTTTGAATAATCGATATCTACAGGGTGCAACATCCACGGTGCAAGGTGCAACATCCGTCCGAAATGGCGAAACAGTGCCGTACGACTTTTAGAAATGCGTGCATGGATTTGAAACGGAACAGTACCATGTTGCACCACTCTCCAGCGATGGTAAATCGAAGGCCAGCCTCGGTAATCCTATTTTACCGTAAAAATCCACGTGTCGAAAAAACGAAGGGTAAAAAACTTACGAGACCCGATTGAGATTCGGGTTGTCCTTTTTGGGCAGTAATCTATCCGTTGACGGCTGAAAGCTGTCAAAGCCGTAGAACTCATCGAGGCCTTCGTTTTGACAGGTTGTGGCTTCTGTAACTCTAAACGAGCCAGAAGTTATGGTCGTCCGAATAATCGATATCTACAGGGTGCAACATCCACGGTGCAAGGTGTAACATCCGTCCGAAATGGCGAAACAGTGCCGTACGACTTTTAGAAATGCGTGCATGGATTTGAAACGGAACAGTACCATGGTGCACCACTGTCCAGCGATGGTAAATCGAAGGCCATCAGCCGTAATCCTGTTTTACCGTAATAATCCACGTGTCGAAAAAACGAAGGATAAAAAATTTACGAGGCCCGATTGAGATTCGGGTTGTCCTTTTTGGGCATTAATCTATCCGTTGACGGCTGAAAGCTGTCAAAGCCGTAGAACTCATCGAGGCCTTCGTTTTGACAGGTTATGGCTCCCGTAACTCTAAACGAGCCAGAAGTTATGGCCGTTTGAATAATCGATATCTACAGGGTGCAACATCCACGGTGCAAGGTGCAACATCCGTCCGAAATGGTGAAAAAGTGTCGTACGACTTTTAGAAATGCGTGCATGGATTTGAAACGGAAAAGTACCATGGTGCACCGCTCTCCAGCGATGGGAAGTCGAAGGCGGGCCACGGTAATCCCGTTTTACCGTAAAAATCCACGTGTCGAAAAAACGAAGGGTAAAAAACTTACGAGACCCGATTGAGATTCGGGTTGTCCTTTTTGGCCATTAATCTATCCGTTGACGGCTGAAAGCGATCAAAGCCATAGAACTCATCGAGGCCTTCGTTTTGATAGGTTATGGCTCCCGTAACTCTAAACGAGCCAGAAGTTATGGCCGTCCGAATAATCGATATCTATAGGGTGCAACATCCACGGTGCAAGGTGCAACATCCGTCCGAAATGGCGAAACAGTGCCGTACGACTTTTAGAAATGCGTGCATGGATTTGAAACGGAACAGTACCATGGTGCACCACTCTCCAGCGATGGGAAGTCGAAGACGGGCCACGGTAATCTTGTTTTACCGTAAATATCCACGTGTCGAAAAAACGAAGGGTAAAAAAATTACGAGACCCGATTGAGATTCGGGTTGTCCTTTTTGGGCATTAATCTATCTGTTGACGGCTGAAAGCTGTCAAAGCCGTAGAACTCATCGAGGCCTTTGTTTGGACAGGTTATGGCTCCCGTAACTCTAAACGAGCCAGAAGTTATGGCCGTCCGAATAATCGATATCTACAGGGTGCAACATCCACGGTGCAAGTGCAACATCCGTCCGAAATGGCGAAACAGTGCCGTACGACTTTTAGAAATGCGTGCATGGATTTGAAACGGAATAGTACCATGGTGCGCCACTCTCCAGCGATTGGAAGTCGAAGATGGGCCACGGTAATCCTGTTTTACCGTAAAAATCCTCGTGTCAAAAAAACGAAGGGTAAAAAACTTACGAGACCCGATTGAGATTCGGGTTGTCCTTTTTAGGCATTAATCTATCCGTTGATTGGTAAAAGCAGTCAAAGCCGTAGAACTCATCGAGGCCTTCGTTTTAACAGGTTATGGCTCCCGTAACTCAAAACGAGCCAGAAGTTATGGCCGTCCGAATAATCGATATCTACAGGGTGCAACATCCACGGTGCAAGGTGCAACATCCGTCCGAAATGGCGAAACTGTGTCGTACGACTTTTAGAAATGCGTGCATGGATTTGAAACGTAACAGTACTATGGTGCACCACTCTCCAGCGATGGGAAGTCGAAGACGGGCCACGGTAATCCTGTTTTACCGTAAAAATCCACGTGTCGAAAAAACGAAGGGTAAAAAACTTACGAAACCCGATTGAGATTCGGGTTGTCCTTTTTGGGCATTAATCTATCCGTTGACGGCTGAAAGCTGTCAAAGCCGTAGAACTCATCGAGGCCTTCGTTGTGACAGGTTATGGCTCCCGTAACTCTAAACGAGCCAGAAGTTATGGCCGTCCGAATAATCGATATCTACAGGGTGCAACATCCACGGTGCAAGGTGCAACATCCGTCCGAAATGGCGAAACAGTGCCGTACGACTTTTAGAAATGCGTGCATGGATTTGAAACGGAACAGTACCATGGTGCGCCACTCTCCAGCGATGGGAAGTCGAAGACGGGCCACGGTAATCCTGTTTTACCGTAAAAATCCACGTGTCAAAAAAACGAAGGGTAAAAAACTTACGAAACCCGATTGAGATTCGGGTTGTCCTTTTTGGGCATTAATCTATCCGTTGACGGCTGAAAGCTATCAAAGCCGTAGAACTCATCGAGGCCTTCGTTGTGACAGGTTGTGGCTCCCGTAACTCTAAACGAGCCAGAAGTTATGGCCGTCCGAATAATCGATATCTACAGGGTGCAACATCCACGGTGCAAGGTGCAACATCCGTCCGAAATGGCGAAACAGTGCCGTACGACTTTTAGAAATGCGTGCATGGATTTGAAACGGAAAAGTACCATGGTGCACCGCTCTCCAGCGATGGGAAGTCGAAGACGGGCCACGGTAATCCCGTTTTACCGTAAAAATCCGCGTGTCGAAAAAACGAAGGGTAAAAAACTTACGAAACCCGATTGAGATTCGGGTTGTCCTTTTTGGGCATTAATCTATCCGTTGACGGCTGAAAGCTGTCAAAGCCGTAGAACTCATCGATGCCTTCGTTGTGACAGGTTATGGCTCCCGTAACTCTAAACGAGCCAGAAGTTATGGCCGTCCGAATAATCGATATCTACAGGGTGCAACATCCACGGTGCAAGGTGCAACATCCGTCCGAAATGGCGAAACAGTGCCGTACGACTTTTAGAAATGCATGCATGGATTTGAAACGGAACAGTACCATGGTGCGCCACTCTCCAGCGATGGGAAGTCGAAGACGGGCCACGGTAATCCTGTTTTACCGTAAAAATCCACGTGTCAAAAAAACGAAGGGTAAAAAACTTACGAGACCCGATTGAGATTCGGGTTGTCCTTTTTGGGCATTAATCTATCCGTTGACGGCTGAAAGCTGTCAAAGCCGTAGAACTCATCGAGGCCTTCGTTTTGACAGGTTATGGCTCCCGTTACTCTAAACGAACCAGAAGTTATGGCCGTCCGAATAATCGAAATCTACAGGGTGCAACATCCACGGTGCAAGGTGCAACATCCGTCCGAAATGGCGAAACAGTGCCGTACGACTTTTAGAAATGCGTGCATGGATTTGAAACGGAACAGTACCATGGTGCACCTCTCTCCAGCGATGGGAAGTCGAAGACGGGCCACGGTAATCCTGTTTTACCGTAAAAATCCACGTGTCGAAAAAACGAAGGGTAAAAAACTTACGAGACCTGATTGAGATTCGGGTTGTCCTTTTTGGGCATTAATCTATCCGTTGATGGCTGAAAGCTGTCTAAGCCGTAGAACTCATCGAGGCCTTCATTTTTACAGGTTATGGCTCCCGTAACTCTAAACCAGCCAGAAGTTATGGCCGTTTGAATAATCGATATCTACAGGGTGCAACATCCACGGTGCAAGGTGCAACATCCGTCCGAAATGGCGAAACAGTGCCGTACGACTTTTAGAAATGCGTGCATGGATATGAAACGGAACAGTACCATGGTGCACCACTCTCCAGCGATGGTAAATCGAAGGCCAACCTCGGTAATCCTATTGTACCGTAAAAATCCACGTGTCGAAAAAACGAAGGGTAAAAAACTTACGAGACCCGATTGAGATTTGGATTGTCCTTTTTGGGCAGTAATCTATCCGTTGACGGGTGAAAGCTGTCAAAGCCGTAGAACTCATCGAGGCCTTCGTTTTGACAGGTTGTGGCTTCTGTAACTCTAAACGAGCCAGAAGTTATGGTCGTCCGAATAATCGATATCTACAGGGTGCAACATCCACGGTGCAAGGTGTAACATCCGTCCGAAATGGCGTAACAATGCCGTACGACTTTTAGAAATGCGTGCATGGATTTGAAACGGAACAGTACCATGGTGCACCACTGTCCAGCGATGGTAAATCGAAGGCCAGCAGCCGTAATCCTATTTTACCGTAAAAATCCACGTGTCGAAAAAACAAAGGATAAAAAATTTACGAGGCCCGATTGAGATTCGGGTTGTCCTTTTTGGGCATTAATCTATCCGTTGACGGCTGAAAGCTGTCAAAGCCGTAGAACTCATCGAGGCCTTCGTTTTGACAGGTTATGGCTCCCGTAACTCTAAACGAGCCAGAAGTTATGGCCGTTTGAATAATCGATATCTACAGGGTGCAACATCCACGGTGCAAGGTGCAACATCCGTCCGAAATGGTGAAAAAGTGTCGTACGACTTTTAGAAATGCGTGCATGGATTTGAAACGGAAAAGTACCATGGTGCACCGCTCTCCAGCGATGGGAAGTCGAAGGCGGGCCACGGTAATCCCGTTTTACCGTAAAAATCCACGTGTCGAAAAAACGAAGGGTTAAAAACTTACGAGACCCGATTGAGATTCGGGTTGTCCTTTTTGGCCATTAATCTATCCGTTGACGGCTGAAAGCGGTCAAAGCCGTAGAACTCATCGAGGCCTTCGTTTTGATAGGTTATGGCTCCCGTAACTCTAAACGAGCCAGAAGTTATGGCCGTCCGAATAATCGATATCTATAGGGTGCAACATCCACGGTGCAAGGTGCAACATCCGTCCGAAATGGCGAAACAGTGCCGTACGACTTTTAGAAACGCGTGCATGGATTTGAAACGGAACAGTACCATGGTGCACCGCTCTCCAGCGATGGGAAGTCGAAGACGGGCCACGGTAATCTTGTTTTACCGTAAATATCCACGGGTCGAAGAAACGAAGGGTAAAAAAATTACGAGACCCGATTGAGATTCGGGTTGTCCTTTTTGGGCATTAATCTATATGTTGACGGCTGAAAGCTGTTAAAGCCGTAGAACTCATCGAGGCCTTTGTTTTGACAGGTTGTGGCTCGCGTAACTCTAAACGAGCCAGAAGTTATGGCCGTCCGAATAATCGATATCTACAGGGTGCAACATCCACGGTGCAAGGTGCAACATCCGTCCGAAATGGCAAAACAGTGCCGTACGACTTTTAGAAATTCGTGCATGGATTTGAAACGAAATAGTACCATGGTGCGCCACTCTCCAGCGATGGGAAGTTGAAGACGGGCCACGGTAATCCTGTTTTACCGTAAAAATCCACGTGTCAAAAAAACGAAGGGTAAAAAACTTACGAGACCCGATTGAGATTCGGGTTGTCCTTTTTGGGCATTAATCTATCCGTTGACGGGTAAAATCTGTCAAAGCCGTAGAACTCATCGAGGCCTTCGTTTTAACAGGTTATGGCTCCCGTAACTCAAAACGAGCCAGAAGTTATGGCCGTCCGAATAATCGATATCTACAGGGTGCAACATCCACGGTGCAAGGTGCAACATCCGTCCGAAATGGCGAAACTGTGTCGTACGACTTTTAGAAATGCGTGCAAGGATTTGAAACGTGACAGTACTATGGTGCACCACTCTCCAGCGATGGGAAGTCGAAGACGGGCCACGGTAATCCTGTTTTACCGTAAAAATCCACGTGTCGAAAAAACGAAGGGTAAAAAACTTACGAGACCCGATTGAGATTCGGGTTGTCCTTTTTGGGCATTAATCTATCCATTGACGGCTGAAAGCTGTTGTTATCCCGCTTTTTGGCAAAGCCGTGATACCAAAAGATTGATCGAAAACAAAAGACAGTTTGTCTCAGAGATTGGTTATACTTCACTTTGCTATGGATATCGATGAATTTTGTCTGAGTCCGGAACGGGCCAAAATTGATGGGACATGACAAGAAAGGTCTAAGGAGTCGTCATTTCAAATTTCAAGTCAATCCGAGTTCGTATGCTCAAGATATGATGGATTCAATTTGAGAGAGGTAGTCATTGTCTGATTCGAAACCATCACCTTCGAACCCATCCACTGTCTTTGCTTCGAACCCATCTAGTTCGAACCCATCTGGTTCGAAACCATCCCAAAGCCTTCCTTCGTACCCGCCGGTCCTTCGAATCCATGACGTCACCCAGCTTCGCATCCATCCAACTATAGCCCCTTCGTATCTTTGCTTCGAATCCATGCAAGCCCTTATTTCGAATCCATCCTCACCAGTATGTCCGTGTCTATAGAAAACCCTCTAGCTCTGAGTCCATGTCACTTCGAACCGACCCTGTTCGAATCGATCGAGTTCGAACCCAAAGGGACTCCCTGATTCGAATCGGTCACGTTCGAAGCCAGGGATACTCCTTTGTTCGAATCCACCGAGTCAGCTGGTTTGAATGACGTGTCATTCCATCGATACGAAGTCGCCATAGTTCACGGAGTCGAAGCGGTCCATTCGGAGATAAATTAGGATCGATTCGAGAGATACGCGCCACGTCACTGCAGACCCACGTGCACTCATGGATTCGAACTCAAGGGTTCGAGACTATCGGTTCGAACCACACAGCCAACCGAGAATCCTCATTTCGAACCGATCATATCTCCTAAACCACTGATCCAAATGCAACCAAATTTTCACAGTAGCTTCCATACAAGGTAAAGATTGTTCCTGCCAAGTTTCAGCTCGATTGGACCATTTCTTGATGGGTTCGAAATGACTTCGAATCGATGTCAGATCGAGACGAAACTTGGTGGGGTCGGTCGCGTGGGCCTACTCACGTGCCAGAAGAGGTCTCCCGAAGTTTCAGCAAGATCTGGGCCTCCAACGCCTATAAATAGCACCCTGAAGCCTTTAGAAAAGGGGATCTTCCGGGAACTTCCGCCATTGAATACCAAGACTCTGCCAGATTTAATTCTTTTCATCAGAATCACTGTTGTATTCAGATTTCAAAGCTATTATCAATTGTAATCCGTTGTAATCGATCTAATCAAGCAAAGCAATAAAGAGAGAACCTTCAAAGTGGACGTAGGCACGAACGCCGAACCACTATAAATCCTGTGTTTGTGATTGTTGTTTGTGAATTATTGTGATTTTGTTGCTTAGAGCTGAATTTTATATTGATTGTTGCTGAGTTCTGTGTCGATTATTATCGATTTGTGTACGTAAACGGGTGCTTTCGTGATATTGGGTGTTTGTGACCAACATTGGCGCAAACACTTTGGTGCTTTCACTGAGAAGGCTAACTCGGAAGTTCTACCAATTGATAGCAAATTCAAAGAGAGTTTGAAAGTTCAAATTTGAGAAATTATGATGAGACAATCAAGCCGAAGGCCAAGGCCAGAGAGAAGTGAACAACAAGGAAGTCAGGAGGCTTCCTCAGGAGCGAATCAACCATCGATCTACATCACTAGGGACGAGATGGAGACGATGATGAAGAAGCAAGAGGAGTTGATCCAGAGTTTATTTCAACAGATAGGACAGCTTAGAGCACAGAATAGAGAAGCCAATGGAGTCCAGAACGGAGCAGGACCATCCGGCATAGCACCCGAGCTAGGGGGCACGCATATGGAAAATGTTGACCCAATCTTGGAAAGAGAGAGAGAAGGATCTGCGCAACCTAGGAGTAGTAGAGGAGTGAACGCTCAGTCAAGGGGGCAGATTCCAGAGTTCCCTCACGAACTCGGGGGGCAGGATGAAAGTAACGAACGAAGGTTACATCTCGGAGACACCGACTAGTTGGCAGAGATGGTTAGGCAAGCAATGAGAGGCGGTTTGGTGAACAAAGACCTAGAGGATGTTAATAGGAGTCCTTTCACTCCGGCAATCAGACGAGCTAGAAACCCACCGGATTTCAAATTACCATCGTTGGATATGTATGACGGGAGAACGGACCCCACGGTCCATCTGACGAAATATATGAGGCATATGGAGGTGCCGGGTGCATCAGAGGAGGTTATGGCCCGGTGCTTCCCATTGTATTTAACGGATATTGCGGCGTTATGGTTCAGGCAACTAGATAGTGGGTCCATCGGAACATGGAACGATTTAACTGAGAGATTTATGAGGCAATTCAGGGTTCACATTACAAGACCCAAGAATGTGATGACATTGGCAACTTTAAAACAGAAGGCTGGAGAAACATTGAGAAGTTTCCTGACACGGTTCAATGCGGTAGCAGCTTCGGTGGATCGACCGGATCCATCCATGGTTATGATGGCGGCTGTGTCCGGAATATCAGACGGAACGGAGTTCAAAAATTCATTAACTAAGGACCCACCCGTGGATCTGGGAGAATTCTATCATGAGGCGGAAAAGTTTTTACGATTAGAGGATGCGAATGCAGAAAGAGAATAAGGAGATGGGATAGAAGTTTATGCACTTAAAGACGAAAAGCCTCTTAAAAAGGATTCGGACAAGGATAAAGGTAAAAAAAAGATTGAGAATGACGGAGACAGATCAAAGCGGCAACGGAGGGAGCCGCGATTCACCACCTACACTGAGCTGAATGAGAGCCTGGAACGAATTTATCAGGATACCAAAGAACAGATTCCGTATCGTAGGCCAATGCGAAGGGATCCAACCTCTGACAAAAGGAAATCAGATAAGTTCTGTGTATTCCATGAATTAAATGGTCATAACACTAATGATTGTAGGCACCTGAAGGACGAGGTGGAAGGGCATATCAGGAACGGTATGCTCCTTCAATATGTAAGGAGGCGAGCTCCTGTGGCGGAACCAGAACGACCACCGTCCACATCAGCTAGAGGCGACCCTGAATCAAGGCACCGTTTGGTTATCAATTGAGTGAAATAACGATGAACAAGTTGTAAGCTTCCACTAACGCAATTAAATCATTTACACATGTGCGAGATCGCGAACGATCTCCAGGCATGCTCTGAGTGATCATTAACCGTTTCGTAGTGGGAACTTACACTTTGACATCCATGCTTTGCTTTCGTTTCATTTTGATTTGAACATTTAGACTTTGCTTGTTTGGACATTTCTGTTTTAAAAACTCATCCGTTTAATAGATATTTGATTCTGATAACTCTGGAATGGCAAAACTACTTACACATGTATGGGGTCGCGAACGATCCTTGGGCATGCACTGAGATGGCGATGAACCGCCCTGACAAACGATCCAGGATCTCACCCGAACGTGACCCTGGCATCGATAATACCAAGTCCTCCCGGGCACACAATTCGCCTCGAACGGCACTCGACTTCGAACAGTCACAACTCACCTCACCTCAAATGGCTTGATCGCGAACGGTCGTCACTTGAGGTCCAACACCCGACCGCGAACGGTCACAAATTCGCCTCGAACGGCACACGATCGCGAACGATCACTTTCTGCCTTGAATGGCACCGACCGCGAATGGTCACGGTTCACTAATTATAAAATCCGACCTCGAATGGTCACCATTCGCCTTGAACGGCACTTGGTCGCGAACGATCATCATTTGCCACGAACAGCAGTCGACCGCGAACGGTCCCATCTCATCATTTGCCGCGAACGGCATCGACCGCGAACGGTCCTATTCCATCCTATGCCACGAACGGCACGGACCGCGAACGGTCCCGATTCACCTCAAACAGCATACGGTCCCGAACGATCAACTCATGGATTTATACGCTCGACCGCGCACGGTCGCACTTCACCTCGAATGACTCGATCACGAACGATCGTCATTTGAAGTTGAGCGCTTGACCACGAACGGCCACGCTTCATCCCAAATAGCTCGATCCCGAACGATCGTCATTTGAGGCCGTATGAAACTATCAAGTTCTTTGCAGGTTGATGATCGGATACGAACGTCCAACTCGAAGCATTACAAAACACACCTTCCTACCGCAAGGCATGTTTTGGGGGGTAAAATGTTATCCCGCTTTTTGGCAAAGCCGTGATACCAAAAGATTGATCGAAAACAAAAGACAGTTCGTCTCAGAGATTGGTTATACTTCACTTTGCTATGGATATCGATGAATTTTGTCCTAGTCCGGAACGGGCCAAAATTGATAGGACATGACAAGAAAGGTCGAAGGAGTCGTTGTTTCAAATTTCAAGTCAATCTGAGTTCGTATACTCAAGATATGATGGATTCAATTTGAGAGAGGTGGTCATTGTCTGATTCGAAACCATCACCTTCGAACCCATCCACTGTCTTTGCTTCAAACCCATCTAGTTTGAACCCATCTGGTTCGAAACCGTCCCAAAGCCTTCCTTCGTACCCGCCGGTCCTTCGAATCCATGACGTCACCCAGCTTCGCATCCATCCAACTAAAGCCCCTTCGTATCCTTGCTTCGAATCCATGCAAGCCCTTATTTCGAATCCATCCTCACCAGTATGTCCGAGTCCATAGAAAACCCTCTAGCTCTGAGTCCATGTCACTTCGAACCGACCCTGTTCGAATCGATCGAGTTCGAACCCATAGGGACTCCCTGATTCAAATCGGTCGCGCTCGAAGCCAGGGATACTCCTTTGTTCGAATCCACCGAGTCAGCTGGTTTGAATGACGTGTCACTCCATCGATACGATGTCGCCATAGTTCACGGTGTCGAAGCGGTCCATTCGGAGATAAATTAGGATCGATTCGAGAGATACGTGCCACGTCACTGTAGACCCACGTGCACTCATGGATTCGAACTCAAGGGTTCGAGACTATCGGTTCGAACCACACAGCCAACCGAGAACCCTCATTTCGAACCGATCATATCTCCTAAACCACTGATCCAAATGCAACCAAATTTTCATAGTAGCTTCCATACAAGGTAAAGATTGTTCCTGCCAAGTTTCAGCTCGATTGGACCATTTCTTGATGGGTTCGAAATGACTTCTAATCGATGCCAGATCGAGACGAAACTTGGTGGGGTCGGTCGCGTGGGCCCAATCACGTGCCAGAAGAGGTCTCCCGAAGTTTCAGCAAGATCTGGGCCTCCAACGCCTATAAATAGCACCCTGAAGCCTTCGGAAAAGGGGATCTTCCAGGAACTTCCGCCATTGAATACCAAGACTCTGCCAGATTTAATTCTATTCATCAGAATCACTGTTGTATTCAGATTTCAAAGCTATTATCAATTGTAATCCGTTGTAATCGATCTAATCAAGCAAAGCAATAAAGAGAGAACCTTCAAAGTGGACGTAGGCACGAATGCCGAACCACTATAAATCCTGTGTTTGTGATTGTTGTTTGTGAATTATTGTGATTTATTGCTTAGAACTGAATTTTATATTGATTGTTGCTGAGTTCTGTGTCGATTATTATCGATTTGAGTACGTAAACGGGTGCTTTCGTGATATTGGGTGTTTGTGACCAACCTTGGCGCAAACAGCTATCAAAGCCGTAGAACTCATCGAGGCCTTCATTTTGACAAGTTATAGCTCCCGTAACTCTAAACGAGCCAGAAGTTATGGCCATTTGAATAATCGATATCTACAGGGTGCAACATCCACGGTGCAAGGTGCAACATCCGTCCGAAATGGCGAAACAGTGCCGTACGACTTTTAGAAATGCGTGCATGGATTTGAAACGGAACAGTACCATGGTGCACCACTCTCTAGCGATGGAAAGTCGAAGACGGGCCACGGTAATCCCGTTTTACCGTAAAAATCCACGTGTCGAAAAAACGAAGGGTAAAAAACCTACGAGACCCGATTGTGATTCGGGTTGTCCTTTTTGGGCATTAATCTATCCGTTGACGGCTGAAAGCTGTCAAAGCCATAGTACTCATCGAGGCCTTCATTTTGATAGCTTTTGGCTCCCGTAACTCTAAACAAGTCAGAAGTTATGGCCGTCCGAATAATCGATATCTACAGGGTGCAACATCCACGGTGCAAGGTGCAACATCCGTCCGAAATGGCGAAACAGTGCCGTACGACTTTTAGAAATGCGTTCATGGATTTGAAATGGAACAGTACCATAGTGCACCACTCTCCAGTGATGGGAAGTCGAAGGCGGGCCACGGTAATCCTGTTTTACCGTAAAAATCCACGTGTCGAAAAACCGAAGGGTAAAAAACTTACGAGACCCAATTGAGATACGGGTTGTCCTTTTTGGGCATTAATCTATCCATTGACGGCTTAAAGCTGTCAAAGCCATAGAACTCATCGAGGCCTTCGTTTTGACAGGTTATGGCCCCCGTAACTCTAAACGAGCCAGAAGTTATGGCCGTCCGAATAATCGATATCTACAGGGTGCAACATCCACGGTGCAAGGTGCAACATCCGTCCGAAATGGCGAAACAGTACCGTACGACTTTTAGAAATGCGTGCATTGATTTGAAACGAAACAGTACCATGGTGCACCACTCCCCAGCGGTGGGAAGTCGAAGACAGGCCACGGTAATCCTGTTTTACCGTAAAAATCCACGTGTCGAAAAAACGAAGGGTAAAAATCTTACGAGACCCGATTGAGATTCGGGTTGTCCTTTTTGGGCATTAATCTATCCGTTGACGGCTGAAAGCTGTCAAAGCCGTAGAACTCATCGAGGCCTTCGTTTTGACAGGTTGTGGCTCCCGTAACTCTAAACGAGCCAGAAGTTATGGTCGTCCGAATAATCGATATCTACAGGGTGCAACATCCACGGTGCAAGGTGCAACATCCGTCTGAAATGGCGAAACAGTGCCATACGACTTTAAGAAATGCATGCATGGATTTGAAACAGAACAGTACCATGGTGCACCACTGTTCAGCGATGGTAAATCGAAGGCCAGCAACCGTAATCCTGTTTTACCGTAAAAATCCACGTGTCGAAAAAACGAAGGGTAAAAAACTTACGAGACCCGATTGAGATTCGGGTTGTCCTTTTTGGGCATTAATCTATCAGTTGATGGCTGAAAGCCATCAAAGCCGTAGAACTCATCGAGGCCTTCGTTTTGACGGGTTATGGCTCCCGTAACTCTAAACGAGCCAGAAGTTATGGCCGTCCAAATAATCGATATCTACAGGGTGCAGCATCCAAGGTGCAAGGTGCAACATCCGTCCGAAATGGCGAAACAGTGCCGTACGACTTTTTGAAATGCGTGCATGGATTTGAAACGGAACAGTACCATGGTGCACCACTCTCCAGCGATGGTAAATCTAAGGCCAACCACGGTAATCCTATTTTACCGTAAAAATCCACGTGTCGAAAAAACGAAGGGTAAAAAAACTTACGAGACCCGATTGAGATTGGGGCTGTCCTTTTTTGCCATTAATCTATCCGTTGACGGATGAAAGCTGTCAAAGCTGTAGAACTCATCGAGGCCTTCGTTTTGACAGGTTATGGCTCCCGTAACTCTAAACGAGCCAGAAGTTATGGCCGTCTGAATAATCGATATCTACAGGGTGCAACATCCACGGCACAAGGTGCAACATCCATCCGAAATGGCGAAACAGTGCCGTACGACTTTTAGAAATGCGTGCATGTATTTGAAACGGAACAGTACTATGGTGCATCACTGTCTAGCGATGGTAAATCCAAGGCCAGCCACGGTAATCCTGTTTTACCGTAAAAATCCACGTGTCGAAAAAACGAAGGGTAAAAAACTTACGAGACCCGATTGAGATTCGGGTTGTCCTTTTTTGGCATTAATCTATCCATTGACGGATGAAAGCTGTCAAAGCCGTAGAACTCATCGAGGCCTTCGTTTTGACAGGTTATGGCTCCCGTAACTCTAAACGAGCCAGAAGTTATGGCCGTCCGAATAATCGATATCTACAGGGTGCAACATCCACGGTGCAAGGTGCAACATCCGTCCGAAATGGCGAAACAGTGCCGTACGACTTTTAGAAATGCGTGCATGGATTTGAAACGGAACAATACCATGGTGTACCACTCTCCAGCGATGGTAAATCGAAGACAGGCCACGGCAATCCTATTTTACCGTAAAAATCCATGTGTCGAAAAAACGAAGGGTAAAAAACTTACGAGACCCGATTGAGATTCGGGTTGTCCTTTTTGGGCAATAATCTATCCGTTGACGGCTGAAAGCTATCAAAGCCGTAGAACTCAACGAGGCCTTCGTTTTGACAGGTTATGGCTCCCGTAACTCTAAACGAGGCAGAAGTTATGGCCGTCCAAATAATAGATATCCACAGGGTGCAACATCCACGGTGCAAGGTGCAACATCCGTCCGAAATGGCGAAACAGAGCCGTACGACTTTTAGAAATGCGCGCATGGATTTGAAACGGAACATTACCATGGTGCACCACTCTCCAGCGATGGTAAATCGAAGGCCAGCCACGATAATCCTATTTTACCGTAAAAATTCATGGGTCGAAAAAACGAAGGGTAAAAAATTTACGAGGCCCGATTGAGATTCGGGTTGTCCTTTTTGGGCATTAATCTATCCGTTGACGGCTGAAAGCTGTCAAAGCCGTAGAACTCATCGAGGCCTTCGTTTTGACAGGTTGTGGCTCCCGTAACTCTAAACGAGCCAGAAGTTATGGCCGTTCGAATAATCGATATCTACAGGGTGCAACATCCACGGTGCAAGGTGCAACATCCGTCCGAAATGGCGAAACAGTGCCGTACGACTTTTAGAAATGCATGCATGGATTTGAAACGGAACAGTACCACGGTGCACCACTGTCCAGCGATGGTAAATCGAAGGCCAGCAACCGTAATCCTGTTTTACCGTAAAACTCCACGTATCGAAAAAACGAAGGATAAAAAACTTACGAAACCCGATTGAGATTCGGGTTGTCCTTTTTGGGCATTAATCTATCCGTTGATAGCTGAAAGCTGTCAATGCCGTAGAACTCATCGAGGCCTTCGTTTTGACAGGTTATGGCTCCCGTAACTCTAAACGAGCCAGAAGTTATGGCCGTTTGAATAATCGATATCTACGGGGTGCAACATCCACGGTGCAAGGTGCAACATCCGTCCGAAATGGTGAAACAGTGTTGTACGACTTTTAGAAATGAATGCATGGATTTGAAACAGAACAGTACCCTGGTGCACTGCTCTCCAGCGATGGGAAGTCGAAGACGGGCCACGGTAATCCCGTTTTACCGTAAAAATCCACGTGTCGAAAAATCGAAGGGTAAAAAACTTACGAGACCCAATTGAGATTCGGGTTGTCCTTTTTGGGCATTAATCTGTCCGTTGACGGCTGAAAGCTGTCAAAGCCGTAGAACTCATCGAGGCCTTCGTTTTGACAGGTTATGGCTCCCGTAACTCTAAACGAGCCAGAAGTTGTGGCCGTCCGAATAATCGATATCAACAGGGTGCAACATCCACGGTGCAAGGTGCAACATCCGTCCGAAATGGCGAAACAGTGCCGTACGACTTTTAGAAATGCGTGCATGGATTTGAAACGGAACAGTACCATGGTGCACCACTGTCCAGCGATGGTTAATCGAAGGCCAGCAACCGTAATCCTGTTTTACCGTAAAACTCCACGTATCGAAAAAACGAAGGATAAAAAACTTACGAAACCCGATTGAGGTTCGGGTTGTCCTTTTTGGGCATTAATCTATCCGTTGATAGCTGAAAGCTGTCAAAGCCGTAGAACTCATCGAGGCCTTCGTTTTGACAGGTTATGGCTCCCGTAACTCTAAACGAGCCAGAAGTTATGGCCGTTTGAATAATCGATATCTACAGGGTGCAACATCCACGGTGCAAGGTGCAACATCCGTCCGAAATGGTGAAACAGTGTTGTACGACTTTTAGAAATGCATGCATGGATTTGAAACAGAACAGTACCCTGGGGCACTGCTCTCCAGCGATGGGAAGTCGAAGACGGGCCACGGTAATACCGTTTTACCGTAAAAATCCACGTGTCGAAAAAACGAAGGGTAAAAAACTTACGAGACCCAATTGAGATTCGGGTTGTCCTTTTTGGGCATTAATCTGTCCGTTGACGGCTGAAAGCTGTCAAAGCCGTAGAACTCATCGCGGCCTTCGTTTTGACAGGTTATGGCTCCCGTAACTCTAAACGAGGCAGAAGTTATGGCCGTCCAAATAATAGATATCTACAGGGTGCAACATCCACGGTGCAAGGTGCAACATCCGTCCGAAATGGCGAAACAGAGCCGTACGACTTTTAGAAATGCGCGCATGGATTTGAAACGGAACATTACCATGGTGCACCACTCTCCAGCGATGGTAAATCGAATGCCAGCCACGATAATCCCGTTTTACCGTAAAACTTCATGGGTCGAAAAAACGAAGGGTAAAAAATTTACGAGGCCCGATTGAGATTCGGGTTGTCCTTTTTGGGCATTAATCTATCCGTTGACGGCTTAAAGCTGTCAAAGCCATAGAACTCATCGAGGCCTTCGTTTTGACAGGTTGTGGCTCCCGTAACTCTAAACGAGCCAGAAGTTATGGCCGTTCGAATAATCGATATCTACAGGGTGCAACATCCACGGTGCAAGGTGCAACATCCGTCCGAAATGGCGAAACAGTGCCGTACGAATTTTAGAAATGCATGCATGGATTTGAAACGGAACAGTACCATGGTGCACCACTGTCCAGCGATGGTAAATCGAAGGCCAGCAACCGTAATCCTGTTTTACCGTAAAACTCCACGTATCGAAAAAACGAAGGATAAAAAACTTACGAAACCCGGTTGAGATTCGGGTTGTCCTTTTTGGGCATTAATCTATCCGTTGATAGCTGAAAGCTGTCAGAGCCGTAGGACTCATCGAGGCCTTCGTTTTGACAGGTTATGGCTCCCGTAACTCTAAACGAGCCAGAAGTTATGGCCGTTTGAATAATCGATATCTATAGGGTGCAACATCCACGGTGCAAGGTGCAACATCCGTCCGAAATGGTGAAACAGTGTTGTACGACTTTTAGAAATGCATGCATGGATTTGAAACAGAACAGTACCCTGGTGCACTGCTCTCCAGCGATGGGAAGTCGAAGACGGGCCACGGTAATCCCGTTTTACCGTAAAAATCCACGTGTCGAAAAAACGAAGGGTAAAAAACTTACGAGACCCAATTGAGATTCGGGTTGTCCTTTTTGGGCATTAATCTATCCGTTGACGGCTGAAAGCTGTCAAAGCCGTAGAACTCATCGAGGCCTTCGTTTTGACAGGTTGTGGCTCCCGTAACTCTAAACGAGCCAGAAGTTATGGCCGTTCGAATAATCGATATCTACAGGGTGCAACATCCACGGTGCAAGGTGCAACATCCGTCCGAAATGGCGAAACAGTGCCGTACGACTTTTAGAAATGCATGCATGGATTTGAAACGGAACAGTACCATGGTGCACCACTGTCCAGCGATGGTAAATCGAAGGCCAGCAACCGTAATCCTGTTTTACCGTAAAACTCCACGTATCGAAAAAACGAAGGATAAAAAACTTACGAAACCCGATTGAGATTCGGGTTGTCCTTTTTGGGCATTAATCTATCCGTTGATAGCTGAAAGCTGTCAAAGCCGTAGAACTCATCGAGGCCTTCGTTTTGACAGGTTATGGCTCCCGTAACTCTAAACGAGCCAGAAGTTATGGCCGTTTGAATAATCGATATCTACAGGGTGCAACATCCACGGTGCAAGGTGCAACATCCGTCCGAAATGGTGAAACAGTGTTGTACGACTTTTAGAAATGCATGCATGGATTTGAAACAGAACCGTACCCTGGTGCACTGCTCTCCAGCGATGGGAAGTCGAAGACGGGCCACGGTAATCCCGTTTTACCGTAAAAATCCACGTGTCGAAAAAACGAAGGGTAAAAAACTTACGAGACCCAATTGAGATTCGGGTTGTCCTTTTTGGGCATTAATCTGTCTGTTGACGGCTGAAAGCTGTCAAAGCCGTAGAACTCATCGAGGCCTTCGTTTTGACAGGTTATGGCTCCCGTAACTCTAAACGAGCCAGAAGTTGTGGCCGTCCGAATAATCGATATCAACAGGGTGCAACATCCACGGTGCAAGGTGCAACATCCGTCCGAAATGGCGAAACAGTGCCGTACGACTTTTAGAAATGCGTGCATGGATTTGAAACGGAACAGTACCATGGTGCACCACTGTCCAGCGATGGTAAATCGAAGGCCAGCCACCGTAATCCTGTTTTACCGTAAAAATCCACGTGTCGAAAAAGCGAAAGGTAAAAAACTTACGAGACCCGATTGAGATTCGGGTTGTACTTTTTGGGCATTAATCTATCCGTTGACGGCTGAAAGCCGTCAAAGCCGTAGAACTCATCGAGGCCTTCGTTCTGACAGGTTATGGCTCCCGTAACTCTAAACGAGCCAGAAGTTATGGCCGTCCGAATAATCGATATCTACAGGGTGCAACATCCACGGTGCAAGGTGCAACATCCGTCCGAAATGGCGAAACAGTGCCGTACGACGTTTAGAAATGCGTGCATGGATTTGAAACGGATCAGTACCATGGTACACCACTCTCCAGCGATGGTAAATCAAAGGCCAGCCACCGTAATCCTGTTTTACCGTAAAAATCCACGTGTCGAAAAAACGAAGGGTAAAAAACTTACGAGACACGATTGAGATTCGGGTTGTCCTTTTTGGGCATTAATCTATCCGTTGACGGCTGAAAGCTGTCAAAGCCGTAGAACTCATCGAAGCCTTCGTTTTGATAGGTTGTGGCTCCCGTAACTCTAAACGAGCAAGAACTTATGGCCGTCAAAATAATCGATATCTACAGGGTGCAACATCCACGGTGCAAGGTGCAACATCCGTCCGAAATGGCGAAACAGTGTAGTACGACTTTTAGAAATGCGTGCATGGATTTGAAACAGAACAGTACCACGGTGCACCACTGTTCAGCGATGGTAAATCGAAGGCCAGCAACCATAATCCTGTTTTACCGTAAAAATCCACGTGTCGAAAAAACGAAGGGTAAAAAACTTACGAGACCCGATTGAGATTCGGGTTGTCCTTTTTGGGGATTAATCTATCAGTTGACGGCTGAAAGCCATCAAAGCCGTAAAACTCATCGAGGCCTTCGTTTTGACAGGTTATGGCTCCCGTAACTCTAAACGAGCCAGAAGTTATGGCCGTCCAAATAATCGATATCTACAGGGTGCAGCATCCACGGTGCAAGGTGCAACATCCGTCCGAAATGGCGAAACAGTGCCGTACGACTTTTAGAAATGTGTGCATGGATTTGAAACGGAACAGTACCATGGTGCACCACTCTCCAGCGATGGTAAATCCAAGGCCAACCACGGTAATCCTGTTTTACCGTAAAAATCCACGTGTCGAAAAAACGAAGGGTAAAAAACTTACGAGACCCGATTGAGATTCGGGTTGTCCTTTTTTGGCATTAATCTATCCATTGACGGCTGAAAGCCGTCAAAGCCGTAGAACTCATCGAGGCCTTCGTTTTGACAGGTTATGGCTCCCGTAATTCTAAACGAGCCAGAAGTTATGGCCGTCCGAATAATCGATATCTACAGGGTGCAACATCCACGGCGCAAGGTGCAACATCCATCCGAAATGGCGAAACAGTGCCGTACGACTTTTAGAAATGCGTGCATGTATTTGAAACGGAATAGTACTTTGGTGCACCACTATCCAGCGATGTGAAATTGAAGGCCAGCCACCGTAATCCAGTTTTACCGTAAAAATCCACGTGTCGAAAAAACGAAGGGCAAAAAACTTACGAGACCCGATTGAGATTCGGGTTGTCCTTTTTGGGCATTAATCTATCCATTGACGGCTGAAAGCTGTCAGAGCCGTAGAACTCATCGAGGCCTTCGTTTTGACAGGTTATGGCTCCCGTAACTCTAAACGAGCCAGAAGTTATGGCCGTTTGAATAATCGATATCTACAGGGTGCAACATCCACGGTGCAAGGTGCAACATCCGTCCGAAATGGCGAAACAGTGCCGTACGACTTTTAGAAATGCGTGCATGGATTTGAAACGGAACAGTACCATGGTGCACCACTGTCCAGCGATGGTAAATCGAAGGCCAGCCACCGTAATCCTGTTTTACCGTAAAAATCCACGTGTCGAAAAAGCGAAAGGTAAAAAACTTACGAGACCCGATTGAGATTCGGGTTGTACTTTTTGGGCATTAATCTATCCGTTGACGGCTGAAAGCCGTCAAAGCCGTAGAACTCATCGAGGCCTTCGTTCTGACAGGTTATGGCTCCCGTAACTCTAAACGAGCCAGAAGTTATGGCCGTCCGAATAATCGATATCTACAGGGTGCAACATCCACGGTGCAAGGTGCAACATCCGTCCGAAATGGCGAAACAGTGCCGTACGACTTTTAGAAATGCATGCATGGATTTGAAACGGAACAGTACCATGGTGCACCACTGTCCAGCGATGGTAAATCGAAGGCCAGCAACCGTAATCCTGTTTTACCGTAAAACTCCACGTATCGAAAAAACGAAGGATAAAAAACTTACGAAACCCGATTGAGATTCGGGTTGTCCTTTTTGGGCATTAATCTATCCGTTGATAGCTGAAAGCTGTCAAAGCCGTAGAACTCATCGAGGCCTTCGTTTTGACAGGTTATGGCTCCCGTAACTCTAAACGAGCCAGAAGTTATGGCCGTTTGAATAATCGATATCTACAGGGTGCAACATCCACGGTGCAAGGTGCAACATCCGTCCGAAATGGCGAAACAGTGTCGTACGACTTTTAGAAATGCGTGCATGGATTTGAAACGGAACAGTACATGGTGCACCACTCTCCAGCGATGGTAAATCGAAGACGGGCCACGGTAATCCTGTTTTACCGTAAAAATCCACGTGTCGAAAAAACGAAGGGTAAAAAACTTACGAGACCCGATTGAGATTCGGGTTGTCCTTTTTGGGGGGTAATCTATCCGTTGACGGCTGAAAGCTATCAAAGCCATAGAACTCATCGAGGCCTTCGTTTTGACAGGTTATGGCTCCCGTAACTGTAAACGAGGCAGAAGTTATGGCCGTCCAAATAATAGATATCTAAAGGGTGCAACATCCACGGTGCAAGGTGCAACATCCGTCCGAAATGGCGAAACAGAGCCGTACGACTTTTAGAAATGCGTGCATGGATTTGAAACGGAATAGTACCATGGTGCACCACTCTCCGGCGATGGTAAATCAAAGGCCAGCCACGATAATCCTATTTTACCGTAAAAATTCACGGGTCGAAAAAACGAAGGGTAAAAAACTTACGAGGCCCGATTGAGATTCGGGTTGTCCTTTTTGGGCATTAATCTATCCGTTGACGGCTGAAAGCTGTCAAAGCCGTAGAACTCATCGAGGCCTTCGTTTTGACAGGTTGTGGCTCCCGTAACTCTAAACGAGCCAGAAGTTATGGCCGTTCGAATAATCGATATCTACAGGGTGCAACATCCACGGTGCAAGGTGCAACATCCGTCCGAAATGGCGAAACAGTGCCGTACGACTTTTAGAAATGCATGCATGGATTTGAAACGGAACAGTACCATGGTGCACCACTGTCCAGCGATGGTAAATCGAAGGCCAGCAACCGTAATCCTGTTTTACCGTAAAACTCCACGTATCGAAAAAACGAAGGATAAAAAACTTACGAAACCCGATTGAGATTCGGGTTGTCCTTTTTGGGCATTAATCTATCCGTTGATAGCTGAAAGCCGTCAAAGCCGTAGAACTCATCGAGGCCTTCGTTTTGACAGGTTGTGGCTCCCGTAACTCTAAACGAGCCAGAAGTTATGGCCGTTCGAATAATCGATATCTACAGGGTGCAACATCCACGGTGCAAGGTGCAACATCCGTCCGAAATGGCGAAACAGTGCCGTACGACTTTTAGAAATGCATGCATGGATTTGAAACGGAACAGTACCATGGTGCACCACTGTCCAGCGATGGTAAATCGAAGGCCAGCAACCGTAATCCTGTTTTACCGTAAAACTCCACGTATCGAAAAAACGAAGGATAAAAAACTTACGAAACCCGATTGAGATTCGGGTTGTCCTTTTTGGGCATTAATCTATCCGTTGATAGCTGAAAGCTGTCAAAGCCGTAGAACTCATCGAGGCCTTCGTTTTGACAGGTTATGGCTCCCGTAACTCTAAACGAGCCAGAAGTTATGGCCGTTTGAATAATCGATATCTACAGGGTGCAACATCCACGGTGCAAGGTGCAACATCCGTCCGAAATGGTGAAACAGTGTTGTACGACTTTTAGAAATGCATGCATGGATTTGAAACAGAACCGTACCCTGGTGCACTGCTCTCCAGCGATGGGAAGTCGAAGACGGGCCACGGTAATCCCGTTTTACCGTAAAAATCCACGTGTCGAAAAAACGAAGGGTAAAAAACTTACGAGACCCAATTGAGATTCGGGTTGTCCTTTTTGGGCATTAATCTGTCTGTTGACGGCTGAAAGCTGTCAAAGCCGTAGAACTCATCGAGGCCTTCGTTTTGACAGGTTATGGCTCCCGTAACTCTAAACGAGCCAGAAGTTGTGGCCGTCCGAATAATCGATATCAACAGGGTGCAACATCCACGGTGCAAGGTGCAACATCCGTCCGAAATGGCGAAACAGTGCCGTACGACTTTTAGAAATGCGTGCATGGATTTGAAACGGAACAGTACCATGGTGCACCACTGTCCAGCGATGGTAAATCGAAGGCCAGCCACCGTAATCCTGTTTTACCGTAAAAATCCACGTGTCGAAAAAGCGAAAGGTAAAAAACTTACGAGACCCGATTGAGATTCGGGTTGTCCTTTTTGGGCATTAATCTATCCGTTGACGGCTGAAAGCCGTCAAAGCCGTAGAACTCATCGAGGCCTTCGTTCTGACAGGTTATGGCTCCCGTAACTCTAAACGAGCCAGAAGTTATGGCCGTCCGAATAATCGATATCTACAGGGTGCAACATCCACGGTGCAAGGTGCAACATCCGTCCGAAATGGCGAAACAGTGCCGTACGACGTTTAGAAATGCGTGCATGGATTTGAAACGGATCAGTACCATGGTACACCACTCTCCAGCGATGGCAAGTCGAAGACGCGCCACGGTAATCCTGTTTTACCGTAAAAATCCACGTGTCGAAAAAACGAAGGGTAAAAAACTTACGAGACACGATTGAGATTCGGGTTGTCCTTTTTGGGCATTAATCTATCCGTTGACGGCTGAAAGCTGTCAAAGCCGTAGAACTCATCGAAGCCTTCGTTTTGACAGGTTGTGGCTCCCGTAACTCTAAACGAGCAAGAACTTATGGCCGTCAAAATAATCGATATCTACAGGGTGCAACATCCACGGTGCAAGGTGCAACATCCGTCCGAAATGGCGAAACAGTGTAGTACGACTTTTAGAAATGCGTGCATGGATTTGAAACAGAACAGTACCACGGTGCACCACTGTTCAGCGATGGTAAATCGAAGGCCAGCAACCATAATCCTGTTTTACCGTAAAAATCCACGTGTCGAAAAAACGAAGGGTAAAAAACTTACGAGACCCGATTGAGATTCGGGTTGTCCTTTTTGGGGATTAATCTATCAGTTGACGGCTGAAAGCCATCAAAGCCGTAAAACTCATCGAGGCCTTCGTTTTGACAGGTTATGGCTCCCGTAACTCTAAACGAGCCAGAAGTTATGGCCGTCCAAATAATCGATATCTACAGGGTGCAGCATCCACGGTGCAAGGTGCAACATCCGTCCGAAATGGCGAAACAGTGCCGTACGACTTTTAGAAATGTGTGCATGGATTTGAAACGGAACAGTACCATGGTGCACCACTCTCCAGCGATGGTAAATCCAAGGCCAACCACGGTAATCCTGTTTTACCGTAAAAATCCACGTGTCGAAAAAACGAAGGGTAAAAAACTTACGAGACCCGATTGAGATTCGGGTTGTCCTTTTTTGGCATTAATCTATCCATTGACGGCTGAAAGCCGTCAAAGCCGTAGAACTCATCGAGGCCTTCGTTTTGACAGGTTATGGCTCCCGTAATTCTAAACGAGCCAGAAGTTATGGCCGTCCGAATAATCGATATCTACAGGGTGCAACATCCACGGCGCAAGGTGCAACATCCATCCGAAATGGCGAAACAGTGCCGTACGACTTTTAGAAATGCGTGCATGTATTTGAAACGGAATAGTACTTTGGTGCACCACTATCCAGCGATGTGAAATTGAAGGCCAGCCACCGTAATCCAGTTTTACCGTAAAAATCCACGTGTCGAAAAAACGAAGGGCAAAAAACTTACGAGACCCGATTGAGATTCGGGTTGTCCTTTTTGGGCATTAATCTATCCATTGACGGCTGAAAGCTGTCAGAGCCGTAGAACTCATCGAGGCCTTCGTTTTGACAGGTTATGGCTCCCGTAACTCTAAACGACCCAGAAGTTATGGTCGTCCGAATAATCGATATCTACATGGTGCAACATCCACAGTGCAAGGTGCAACATCCGTCCGAAATGGCGAAACAGTGTCGTACGACTTTTAGAAATGCGTGCATGGATTTGAAACGGAACAGTACATGGTGCACCACTCTCCAGCGATGGTAAATCGAAGACGGGCCACGGTAATCCTGTTTTACCGTAAAAATCCACGTGTCGAAAAAACGAAGGGTAAAAAACTTACGAGACCCGATTGAGATTCGGGTTGTCCTTTTTGGGGGGTAATCTATCCGTTGACGGCTGAAAGCTATCAAAGCCATAGAACTCATCGAGGCCTTCGTTTTGACAGGTTATGGCTCCCGTAACTGTAAACGAGGCAGAAGTTATGGCCGTCCAAATAATAGATATCTAAAGGGTGCAACATCCACGGTGCAAGGTGCAACATCCGTCCGAAATGGCGAAACAGAGCCGTACGACTTTTAGAAATGCGTGCATGGATTTGAAACGGAATAGTACCATGGTGCACCATTCTCCGGCGATGGTAAATCAAAGGCCAGCCACGATAATCCTATTTTACCGTAAAAATTCACGGGTCGAAAAAACGAAGGGTAAAAAACTTACGAGGCCCGATTGAGATTCGGGTTGTCCTTTTTGGGCATTAATCTATCCGTTGACGGCTGAAAGCTGTCAAAGCCGTAGAACTCATCGAGGCCTTCGTTTTGACAGGTTGTGGCTCCCGTAACTCTAAACGAGCCAGAAGTTATGGCCGTCTGAATAATCGATATCTACAGGGTGCAACATCCACGGTGCAAGGTGCAACATCCGTCCGAAATGGCGGAACAGTGTCGTACGACTTTTAGAAATGCATGCATGGATTTGAAACGGAATAGTACCATGGTGCACCACTGTCCAGCGATGGTAAATCGAAGGCCAGCAACCGTAATCCTGTTTTAGCGTAAAAATCCACGTGTCGAAAAAACAAAGGATAAAAACTTACGAGACCCGATTGAGATTTGGGTTGTCCCTTTTGGGCATTAATCTATCCGTTGACAGCTGAAAGCTGTCAAAGCCGGAGAACTCATCGAGGCCTTCGTTTTGACAGGTTATGGCTCCCATAACTCTAAACGAGCCAGAAGTTATGGCCGTTTGAATAATCGATATCTACAGGGTGCAACATCCGTCCGAAATGGTGAAATAGTGTTGTACGACTTTTAGAAATGCGTGCATGGATTTGAAACGGAACAGTACCCTGGTGCACCGCTCTCCAGCGATGGGAAGTCGAAGACGGGCCACGGTAATCCCGTTTTACCGTAAAAATCCATGTGTCGAAAAAACGAAGGGTAAAAAACTTACGAGACCCAATTGAGATTCGGGTTGTCCTTTTTGGGCATTAATCTGTCCGTTGACGGCTGAAAGCTGTCAAAGCCGTAGAACTCATCTAGGCCTTCGTTTTGACAGGTTATGGCTCCCGTAACTCTAAACGAGCCAGAAGTTGTGGCCGTCCGAATAATCGATATTTACAGGGTGCAACATCCACGGTGCAAGGTGCAACATCCGTCCGAAATGGCGAAACAGTGCCGTACGGCTTTTAGAAATGCGTGCATGGATTTGAAACGGAACAGTACCATGGTGCACCACTGTCCAGCGATGGTAAATCAAAGGCCAGCCACCGTAATCCTGTTTTACCATAAAAATCCACGTGTCGAAAAAACGAAGGGTAAAAAACTTACGAGACCCGATTGAGATTCGGGTTGTCCTTTTTGGGCATTAATCTATCCGTTCACGGCTGAAAGCCGTCAAAGCCGTAGAACTCATTGAGGCCTTCGTTTTGACAGGTTATGGCTCCTGTAACTCTAAACGAGCCAGAAGTTATGGCCGTCCGAATAATCGATATCTAAAGGGTGCAACATCCACGGTGCAAGGTGTACATCCGTCCGAAATGGCGAAACAGTGCCGTACGACTTTTGGAAATGCGTGCATGGATTTGAAACGGAACAGTACCATGGTGCACCACTCTCCAGCGACGGGAAGTCGAAGACAGGCCACGGTATCCCGTTTTACCATAAAAATCCACGTGTCGAAAAAACGAAGGGTAAAAAACTTACGAGACCCGATTGAGATTCGGGTTGTCCTTTTTGGGCATTAATCTATCCGTTGACGGCTGAAATCTATCAAAGCTATAGAACTCATCGAGGCCTTCGTTTTGACAGGTTATGGCTCCCGTAACTCTAAACGAGCCAGAAGTTATGGCCGCCCGAATAATCGATATCTACAGGGTGCAACATCCACGGTGCAAGGTGCAACATCCGTCCGAAATGGCGAAACAGTGCCGTACGACGTTTAGAAATGCGTGTAAGGATTTGAAACGGATCAGTACCATGGTGCACCACTCTCAAGCGATGGGAATTCGAAGACGGGCCATGGTAATCATGTTTTACCGTAAAAAGCCACGTGTCGAAAAAACGAAGGATAAAAAACTTACGAGACACGATTGAGATTCGGGTTGTCCTTTTTGGGCATTAATCTATCCGTTGATGGCTGAAAGCTGTCAAAGCCATAGAACTCATCAAAGCCTTCGTTTTGACAGGTCGTGGCTCCCGTAACTCTAAACGAGCCAGAAGTTATGGCCGTCCGAATAATCGATATCTACAGGGTGCAACATCCACGGTGCAAAGTGAAACATCCGTCCGAAATGGCGAAACAGAGCCGTACGACTTTTAGAAATGCATGCATGGATTTGAAACGGAACAGTACCATGGTGCACCACTCTCCAGCGATGGTAAATCGAAGGCCAGCCACGGTAATCATGTTTTGCCGTAAAAATCCACATGTCGAAAAAACGAAGGGTAAAAAACTTACGAGACCCGATTGAGATTCGGGTTGTCCTTTTTGGGCATTAATCTATCCGTTGATGGCTGAAAGCTGTCAAAGCCGTAGAACTCATTGAGGCCTTCGTTTTGACAGGTTGTGGCTCCCGTAACTCTAAATGAGCCAGAAGTTATGGCCGTCCGAATAATCGATATCTACAGGGTGCAACATCCACGGTGCAAGGTGCAACATCCGTCCGAAATGGCGAAACAATGTCGTACAATTTTTAGAACTGCATGCACGGATTTGAAACGGAACAGTACCATGGTGCACCACTGTCCAGCGATGGTAAATCGAAGGCCAGCAACCGTAATCCTGTTTTGCCGTAAAAATCCACGTGTCGAAAAAACGAAGGATAAAAAACTTACGACACCCGATTGAGATTCGGGTTGTCCTTTTTGGGCATTAATCTATCCGTTGACGGCTGAAAGCTGTCAAAGCCGTAGAACTCATCGAGGCCTTCGTTTTGACAGGTTATGGCTCCCATAACTCTAAACGAGCCAGAAGTTATGGCTGTTTGAATAATCGATATCTACAGGGTGCAACATCCACGGTGCAAGGTGCAACACCCGTCCGAAATGGTGAAACAGTGTTGTACGACTTTTAGAAAAGCGTGCATGGATTTGAAACGGAACAGTACCATGGTGCACCGCTCTCCAGCAATGGGAAGTCGAAGACGGGCCACGGTAATCCCGTTCTACCGTAAAAATGCACGTGTCGAAAAAACGAAGGGTAAAAAACTTAGAAGACCCGATTGAGATTCGGGTTGCCCTTTTTGGGCATTAATCTGTCAGTTGACGGCTGAAAGCTGTCAAAGCAGTAGAACTCATGGAGGCCTTCGTTTTGACAGGTTATCGCTCCCGTAACTCTAAACGAGCCAGAAGTTATGGCCGTCCGAATAATCGATATCTACAGGGTGCAACATCCACGGTGCAAGGTGCAACATCCGTCCGAAATGGCGAAACAGTGCCGTACGACTTTTAGAAATGCATGCATGGATTTGAAACGGAACAGTACCATGGTGCACCACTGTCCTGCGATGATAAATCGAAGGCCAGCCACCGTAATCCCGTTTTACCGTAAAAATCCACGTGTCGAAAAAACGAAAGGTAAAAAACTTACGAGACCCGATTGAGATTCGGGTTGTCCTTTTTGGGCATTAATCTATCTTTTGACGGCTGAAAGCTGTCAAAGCCGTAGAACTCATCGAGGCCTTCGTTTTGATAGGTTATGGCTCCCGTAACTCTAAACGAGCCAGAAGTTATGGCCGTCCGAATAATCGATATCTACAGGGTGCAACATCCACGGTGCAAGGTGCAACATCCGTCCGAAATGGCGAAACAGTGCCATACAACTTTTAGAAATGCGTGCATGGATTTGAAACGGAACAGTACCATGGTGTACCACTCTCCAGCGATGGTAAATCGAAGGCCAACCACGGTAATCTCGTTTTACCGTAAAAATCAACGTGTCGAAAAAACGAAGGGTAAAAAACTTCCGACACCCGATTGAGATTCGGGTTGTCTTTTTTGGGCATTAAACAATCCATTGATGGTTGAAAGATGTCATAGCCGTAGAACTCACTGAGGCCTTCAATTTGACTTGTTATGGCTCCCGTAACTCTAAACGAGCCAGAAGTTATGGCCGTCCAAATAATCGATATCAACAGGGTGCAACATCCATGGTGCAAGGTGCAACATCCGTCCGAAATGGCGAAATAGTGTCGTACGACTTTTTCAAATGCGTGCATGGATTTGAAACGGAACGGTACCATGGTGCACCACTCTCCAGCGATGGTAAATCGAAGACCAGCCACGGTAATCCCGTTTTACCGTAAAAATCCACGTGTCGAAAAAACGAAGGGTAAAACACTTCCGAGACTCGATTGAGATTTGGATAGTCTGTTTTGGGCATTAAACAATCCATTGACGGTTGAAAGCTGTCATAGCCGTAGAGCTCACCGAGCCCTTCGTTTTGACTGGTTATGGCTCCCGTAACTCTAAACGAGCCAGAAGTTATGGCCGTCCGAATAATCGATATCTACAGGGTGCAACATCCACGGTGCAAGGTGCAACATCCGTCCGAAATGGCGAAACAGTATCGTACGACTTTTTGAAATGCGTGCGTGGATTTGAAATGGAACGGTACCATGGTGCACCACTCTCCAACGACGGTAAATCGAAGACCAGCCACGGTAATCCCGTTGTACCGTAAAAATCCACATGTCGAAAAAACGAAGGGTAAAAAACTTCTGAGACCCGATTGAGATTCGGATAGTCTTTTTTGGGCATTAAATAATCCATTGACGGCTGAAAGCTGTCATAGCCGTACAACTCACTGAGGCCTTCGTTTTGACTGGTTATGGCTCCCTTAACTCTAAACGAGGCAGAAGTTATGGCCGTTCGAATAATCGATATCTACAGGGTGCAACATCCCCATGCAAGGTGCAACATCCGTCCGAAATGACGAAACCGTATCGTACGACTTTTTCAAATGCGTGCATGGATTTGAAACGGAACGGTACCATAGTGCACCACTCTCCAGCGATGGTAAATCGAAGACCAGCCACGGTAATCTCGTTTTACCGTAAAAATCAACGTGTCGAAAAAACGAAGGGTAAAAAACTTTCGAGACCCGCATGATATTCGGATAGTCTTTTTTGGGCAATAAACAATCCATTGACAGCTGAAAGCTGTCATAGCCATAGAACTCACCGAGGCCTTCGTTTTGACAGGTTGTGGCTCCCGTAACTCTAGATGAGCCAGAAGTTATGGCCGTCCGAATAATCGATATCTACAGGGTGCAACATCCACGGTGCAAGGTGCAACATCCGTCCGAAATGGCGAAACAATGTCGTACAATTTTTAGAACTGCATGCATGGATTTGAAATGGAACAGTACCATGGTGCACCACTGTCCAGCGATGGTAAATCGAAGGCCAGCAACCGTAATCCTGTTTTGTCGTAAAAATCCACGTGTCGAAAAAACGAAGGATAAAAAACTTACGACACCCGATTGAGATTCGGGTTGTCCTTTTTGGGCATTAATATATCCGTTGACGGCTGAAAGCTGTCAAAGCCGTAGAACTCATCGAGGCCTTCGTTTTGACAGGTTATGGCTCCCATAACTCTAAACGAGCCAGAAGTTACGGCCGTTTGAATAATCGATATCTACAGGGTGCAACATCCGTCCGATGCAAGGTGCAACATCCGTCCGAAATGGTGAAACAGTGTTGTATGACTTTTACAAATGCGTGCATGGATTTGAAACGGAACAGTACCATGGTGCACCGCTCTCCAGCAATGGGAAGTTGAAGACGGGCCACGGTAATCCCGTTTTACCGTAAAAATGCACGTGTCGAAAAAACGAAGGGTAAAAAACTTACGAGACCCAATTGAGATTCGGGTTGTCCTTTTTGGGCATTAATCTATCAGTTGACGGCTGAAAGCTGTCAAAGCCGTAGAACTCATGGAGGCCTTCGTTTTGACAGGTTATGGCTCCCGTAACTCTAAACGAGCCAGAAGTTATGGCCGTCCGAATAATCGATATCTACAGGGTTGCAACATCCACGGTGCAAGGTGCAACATCCGTCCGAAATGGCGAAACAGTGCCATACGACTTTTAGAAATGCATGCATGGATTTGAAACGGAACAGTACCATGGTGCACCACTGTCCTGCGATGGTAAATTGAAGGCCAGCCACCGTAATCCTGTTTTACGTAAAAATCCACGTGTCGAAAAAACGAAGGGTAAAAAACTTATGAGACCCGATTGAGATTCGGGTTGTCCTTTTTGGGAATTAATCTATCCGTTGACGGCTGAAAGCCGTCAAAGCCGTAGAACTCATCGAGGCCTTCGTTTTGACAGGTTATGGCTCCCGTAACTCTAAACGAGCCAGAAGTTATGGCCGTCCGAATAATCGATATCTACAGGGTGCAACATCCACGGTGCAAGGTGCAACATCCGTCCGAAATGGCGAAACAGTGCCATACGACTTTTAGAAATGCGTGCATGGATTTGAAACGGAACAGTACCATGGTGCACCACTCTCCAGCGATGGTAAATCGAAGGCCAACCACGGTAATCCCGTTTTACCGTAAAAATCCACGTGTCGAAAAAACGAAGGGTAAAAAACTTACGAGACCCGATTGAGATTCGGGTTGTCCGTTTTGGGCATTAATCTATCCTTTGACGGCTGAAAGCTGTCAAAGCCATAGAACTCATCGAGGCCTTCGTTTTGACAGGTTATGGCTCCCGTAACTCTAAACGAGCCAGAAGTTATGGCCGTCCGAATAATCGATATCTACAGGGTGCAACATCCACGGCGCAAGGTGCAACATCCGTCCAAAATCGCGAAACAGTGTCGTACGACTTTTAGAAATGCGTGCATGGATTTGAAACGGAACAGTACCATGGTGCACCACTGTCCAGCGATGGTAAATCGAAGGCCAGCCACCGTAATCCTGTTTTACCGTAAAAATCCACGTGTCGAAAAAACGAAAGGTAAAAAACTTACGAGACCCGATTGAGATTCGGGTTGTCCTTTTTGGGCATTAATCTATCCGTTGACGGCTGAAAGCCGTCAAAGCCGTAGAACTCATCGAGGCCTTCGTTCTGACAGGTTATGGCTCCCGTAACTCTAAACGAGGCAGAAGTTATGGCCATCCGAATAATCGATATCTACAGGGTGCAACATCCACGGTGCAAGGTGCAACATCCGTCCGAAATGGCGAAACAGTGCCGTACGACGTTTAGAAATGCGTGCATGGATTTGAAACGGATCAGTACCATGGTGCACCACTCTCCAGCGATGGGAAGTCGAAGACGCGCCACGGTAATCCTGTTTTACCGTAAAAATCCACGTGTCGAAAAAACGAAGGGTAAAAAACTTACGAGACACGATTGAGATTCGGGTTGTCCTTTTTGGGCATTAATCTATCCGCTGACGGCTGAAAGCTGTCAAAGCCGTAGAACTCATCGAAGCCTTCGTTTTGACAGGTTGTGGCTCCCGTAACTCTAAACGAGCAAGAACTTATGGCCGTCCGAATAATCGATATCTACAGGGTGCAACATCCACGGTGCAAGGTGCAACATCCGTCCGAAATGGCGAAACAGTGTCGTACGACTTTTAGAAATGCGTGCATGGATTTGAAACGGAACAGTACCACGGTGCACCACTGTTCAGCGATGGTAAATCGAAGGCCAGCAACCGTAATCCTGTTTTACCGTAAAAATCCACGTGTCGAAAAAACGAAGGGTAAAAAACTTACGAGACCCGATTGAGATTCTGGTTGTCCTTTTTGGGGATTAATCTATCAGTTGACGGCTGAAAGCCGTCAAAGCCGTAGAACTCATCGAGGCCTTCGTTTTGACAGGTTATGGCTCCCGTAACTCTAAACGAGCCAGAAGTTATGGCCCTCCAAATAATCGATATCTACAGGGTGCAGCATCCACGGTGCAAGGTGCAACATCCGTCCGAAATGGCGAAACAGTGCCGTACGACTTTTAGAAATGCGTGCATGGATTTGAAACGGAACAGTACCATGGTGCACCACTCTCCAGCGATGGTAAATCCAAGGCCAACCACGGTAATCCTGTTTTACCGTAAATATCCACGTGTTGAAAAAACGAAGGGTAAAAAACTTACGAGACCCGATTGAGATTCGGGTTGTCCTTTTTTGGCATTAATCTATCCATTGACGGCTGAAAGCCGTCAAAGCCGTAGAACTCATCGAGGCCTTCGTTTTGATAGGTTATGGCTCCCGTAATTCTAAACGAGCCAGAAGTTATGGCCGTCTGAATAATCGATATCTACAGGGTGCAACATCCACGGCGCAAGGTGCAACATCCATCCGAAATGGCGAAACATTGCCGTACGACTTTTAGAAATGCGTGCATGTATTTGAAACGGAACAGTACCATGGTGCACCACTCTCCAGCGATGGTAAATCGAAGACGGGCCACGGTAATCCTGTTTTACCGTAAAAATCCACGTGTCGAAAAAACGAAGGGTAAAAAACTTACGAGACCCGATTGAGATTCGGGTTGTCCTTTTTGGGCATTAATCTATCCATTGACGGCTGAAAGCTGTCAGAGCCGTAGAACTCATCGAGGCCTTCGTTTTGACAGGTTATGGCTCCCGTAACTCTAAACGACCCAGAAGTTATGGTCGTCCGAATAATCGATATCTACATGGTGCAACATCCACAGTGCAAGGTGCAACATCCGTCCGAAATGGCGAAGCAGTGCCGTACGACTTTTAGAAATGCGTGCATGGATTTGAAACGGAACAGTACCATGGTGCACCACTCTCCAGCGATGGTAAATCGAAGACGGGCCACGGTAATCCTGTTTTACCGTAAAAATCCACGTGTCGAAAAAACGAAGGGTAAAAAACTTACGAGACCCGATTGAGATTCGGGTTGTCCTTTTTGGGGGGTAATCTATCCGTTGACGGCTGAAAGCTATCAAAGCCATAGAACTCATCGAGGCCTTCGTTTTGACAGGTTATGGCTCCCATAACTCTAAACGAGCCAGAAGTTACGGCCGTTTGAATAATCGATATCTACAGGGTGCAACATCCGTCCGATGCAAGGTGCAACATCCGTCCGAAATGGTGAAACAGTGTTGTATGACTTTTACAAATGCGTGCATGGATTTGAAACGGAACAGTACCATGGTGCACCGCTCTCCAGCAATGGGAAGTTGAAGACGGGCCACGGTAATCCCGTTTTACCGTAAAAATGCACGTGTCGAAAAAACGAAGGGTAAAAAACTTACGAGACCCAATTGAGATTCGGGTTGTCCTTTTTGGGCATTAATCTATCAGTTGACGGCTGAAAGCTGTCAAAGCCGTAGAACTCATGGAGGCCTTCGTTTTGACAGGTTATGGCTCCCGTAACTCTAAACGAGCCAGAAGTTATGGCCGTCCGAATAATCGATATCTACAGGGTGCAACATCCACGGTGCAAGGTGCAACATCCGTCCGAAATGGCGAAACAGTGCCATACGACTTTTAGAAATGCATGCATGGATTTGAAACGGAACAGTACCATGGTGCACCACTGTCCTGCGATGGTAAATTGAAGGCCAGCCACCGTAATCCTGTTTTACGTAAAAATCCACGTGTCGAAAAAACGAAGGGTAAAAAACTTATGAGACCCGATTGAGATTCGGGTTGTCCTTTTTGGGAATTAATCTATCCGTTGACGGCTGAAAGCCGTCAAAGCCGTAGAACTCATCGAGGCCTTCGTTTTGACAGGTTATGGCTCCCGTAACTCTAAACGAGCCAGAAGTTATGGCCGTCCGAATAATCGATATCTACAGGGTGCAACATCCACGGTGCAAGGTGCAACATCCGTCCGAAATGGCGAAACAGTGCCATACGACTTTTAGAAATGCGTGCATGGATTTGAAACGGAACAGTACCATGGTGCACCACTCTCCAGCGATGGTAAATCGAAGGCCAACCACGGTAATCCCGTTTTACCGTAAAAATCCACGTGTCGAAAAAACGAAGGGTAAAAAACTTACGAGACCCGATTGATATTCGGGTTGTCCGTTTTGGGCATTAATCTATCCTTTGACGGCTGAAAGCTGTCAAAGCCATAGAACTCATCGAGGCCTTCGTTTTGACAGGTTATGGCTCCCGTAACTCTAAACGAGCCAGAAGTTATGGCCGTCCGAATAATCGATATCTACAGGGTGCAACATCCACGGCGCAAGGTGCAACATCCGTCCAAAATCGCGAAACAGTGTCGTACGACTTTTAGAAATGCGTGCATGGATTTGAAACGGAACAGTACCATGGTGCACCACTGTCCAGCGATGGTAAATCGAAGGCCAGCCACCGTAATCCTGTTTTACCGTAAAAATCCACGTGTCGAAAAAACGAAAGGTAAAAAACTTACGAGACCCGATTGAGATTCGGGTTGTCCTTTTTGGGCATTAATCTATCCGTTGACGGCTGAAAGCCGTCAAAGCCGTAGAACTCATCGAGGCCTTCGTTCTGACAGGTTATGGCTCCCGTAACTCTAAACGAGCCAGAAGTTATGGCCATCCGAATAATCGATATCTACAGGGTGCAACATCCACGGTGCAAGGTGCAACATCCGTCCGAAATGGCGAAACAGTGCCGTACGACGTTTAGAAATGCGTGCATGGATTTGAAACGGATCAGTACCATGGTGCACCACTCTCCAGCGATGGGAAGTCGAAGACGCGCCACGGTAATCCTGTTTTACCGTAAAAATCCACGTGTCGAAAAAACGAAGGGTAAAAAACTTACGAGACACGATTGAGATTCGGGTTGTCCTTTTTGGGCATTAATCTATCCGCTGACGGCTGAAAGCTGTCAAAGCCGTAGAACTCATCGAAGCCTTCGTTTTGACAGGTTGTGGCTCCCGTAACTCTAAACGAGCAAGAACTTATGGCCGTCCGAATAATCGATATCTACAGGGTGCAACATCCACGGTGCAAGGTGCAACATCCGTCCGAAATGGCGAAACAGTGTCGTACGACTTTTAGAAATGCGTGCATGGATTTGAAACGGAACAGTACCACGGTGCACCACTGTTCAGCGATGGTAAATCGAAGGCCAGCAACCGTAATCCTGTTTTACCGTAAAAATCCACGTGTCGAAAAAACGAAGGGTAAAAAACTTACGAGACCCGATTGAGATTCTGGTTGTCCTTTTTGGGGATTAATCTATCAGTTGACGGCTGAAAGCCGTCAAAGCCGTAGAACTCATCGAGGCCTTCGTTTTGACAGGTTATGGCTCCCGTAACTCTAAACGAGCCAGAAGTTATGGCCCTCCAAATAATCGATATCTACAGGGTGCAGCATCCACGGTGCAAGGTGCAACATCCGTCCGAAATGGCGAAACAGTGCCGTACGACTTTTAGAAATGCGTGCATGGATTTGAAACGGAACAGTACCATGGTGCACCACTCTCCAGCGATGGTAAATCCAAGGCCAACCACGGTAATCCTGTTTTACCGTAAATATCCACGTGTTGAAAAAACGAAGGGTAAAAAACTTACGAGACCCGATTGAGATTCGGGTTGTCCTTTTTTGGCATTAATCTATCCATTGACGGCTGAAAGCCGTCAAAGCCGTAGAACTCATCGAGGCCTTCGTTTTGATAGGTTATGGCTCCCGTAATTCTAAACGAGCCAGAAGTTATGGCCGTCTGAATAATCGATATCTACAGGGTGCAACATCCACGGCGCAAGGTGCAACATCCATCCGAAATGGCGAAACATTGCCGTACGACTTTTAGAAATGCGTGCATGTATTTGAAACGGAACAGTACCATGGTGCACCACTCTCCAGCGATGGTAAATCGAAGACGGGCCACGGTAATCCTGTTTTACCGTAAAAATCCACGTGTCGAAAAAACGAAGGGTAAAAAACTTACGAGACCCGATTGAGATTCGGGTTGTCCTTTTTGGGCATTAATCTATCCATTGACGGCTGAAAGCTGTCAGAGCCGTAGAACTCATCGAGGCCTTCGTTTTGACAGGTTATGGCTCCCGTAACTCTAAACGACCCAGAAGTTATGGTCGTCCGAATAATCGATATCTACATGGTGCAACATCCACAGTGCAAGGTGCAACATCCGTCCGAAATGGCGAAGCAGTGCCGTACGACTTTTAGAAATGCGTGCATGGATTTGAAACGGAACAGTACCATGGTGCACCACTCTCCAGCGATGGTAAATCGAAGACGGGCCACGGTAATCCTGTTTTACCGTAAAAATCCACGTGTCGAAAAAACGAAGGGTAAAAAACTTACGAGACCCGATTGAGATTCGGGTTGTCCTTTTTGGGGGGTAATCTATCCGTTGACGGCTGAAAGCTATCAAAGCCATAGAACTCATCGAGGCCTTCGTTTTGACAGGTTATGGCTCCCATAACTCTAAACGAGCCAGAAGTTACGGCCGTTTGAATAATCGATATCTACAGGGTGCAACATCCGTCCGATGCAAGGTGCAACATCCGTCCGAAATGGTGAAACAGTGTTGTATGACTTTTACAAATGCGTCCATGGATTTGAAACGGAACAGTACCATGGTGCACCGCTCTCCAGCAATGGGAAGTTGAAGACGGGCCACGGTAATCCCGTTTTACCGTAAAAATGCACGTGTCGAAAAAACGAAGGGTAAAAAACTTACGAGACCCAATTGAGATTCGGGTTGTCCTTTTTGGGCATTAATCTATCAGTTGACGGCTGAAAGCTGTCAAAGCCGTAGAACTCATGGAGGCCTTCGTTTTGACAGGTTATGCCTCCCGTAACTCTAAACGAGCCAGAAGTTATGGCCGTCCGAATAATCGATATCTACAGGGTGCAACATCCACGGTGCAAGGTGCAACATCCGTCCGAAATGGCGAAACAGTGCCATACGACTTTTAGAAATGCATGCATGGATTTGAAACGGAACAGTACCATGGTGCACCACTGTCCTGCGATGGTAAATTGAAGGCCAGCCACCGTAATCCTGTTTTACGTAAAAATCCACGTGTCGAAAAAACGAAGGGTAAAAAACTTATGAGACCCGATTGAGATTCGGGTTGTCCTTTTTGGGAATTAATCTATCCGTTGACGGCTGAAAGCCGTCAAAGCCGTAGAACTCATCGAGGCCTTCGTTTTGACAGGTTATGGCTCCCGTAACTCCAAACGAGCCAGCAGTTATGGCCGTCCGAATAATCGATATCTACAGGGTGCAACATCCACGGTGCAAGGTGCAACATCCGTCCGAAATGGCGAAACAGTGCCATACGACTTTTAGAAATGCGTGCATGGATTTGAAACGGAACAGTACCATGGTGCACCACTCTCCAGCGATGGTAAATCGAAGGCCAACCACGGTAATCCCGTTTTACCGTAAAAATCCACGTGTCGAAAAAACGAAGGGTAAAAAACTTACGAGACCCGATTGAGATTCGGGTTGTCCTTTTTGGGCATTAATCTATCCTTTGACGGCTGAAAGCTGTCAAAGCCATAGAACTCATCGAGGCCTTCGTTTTGACAGGTTATGGCTCCCGTAACTCTAAACGAGCCAGAAGTTATGGCCGTCCGAATAATCGATATCTACAGGGTGCAACATCCACGGCGCAAGGTGCAACATCCGTCCAAAATCGCGAAACAGTGTCGTACGACTTTTAGAAATGCGTGCATGGATTTGAAACGGAACAGTACCATGGTGCACCACTGCCCAGCGATGGTAAATCGAAGGTCAGCCACCGTAATCCTGTTTTACCGTAAAAATCCACGTGTCGAAAAAACGAAAGGTAAAAAACTTACGAGACCCGATTGAGATTCGGGTTGTCCTTTTTGGGCATTAATCTATCCGTTGACGGCTGAAAGCCGTCAAAGCCGTAGAACTCATCGAGGCCTTCGTTCTGACAGGTTATGGCTCCCGTAACTCTAAACGAGCCAGAAGTTATGGCCATCCGAATAATCGATATCTACAGGGTGCAACATCCACGGTGCAAGGTGCAACATCCGTCCGAAATGGCGAAACAGTGCCGTATGACGTTTAGAAATGCGTGCATGGATTTGAAACGGATCAGTACCATGGTGCACCACTCTCCAGCGATGGGAAGTCGAAGACGCGCCACGGTAATCCTGTTTTACCGTAAAAATCCACGTGTCGAAAAAACGAAGGGTAAAAAACTTACGAGACACGATTGAGATTCGGGTTGTCCTTTTTGGGCATTAATCTATCCGTTGACGGCTGAAAGCTGTCAAAGCCGTAGAACTCATCGAAGCCTTCGTTTTGACAGGTTGTGGCTCCCGTAACTCTAAACGAGCAAGAACTTATGGCCGTCCGAATAATCGATATCTACAGGGTGCAACATCCACGGTGCAAGGTGCAACATCCGTCCGAAATGGCGAAACAGTGTCGTACGACTTTTAGAAATGCGTGCATGGATTTGAAACGGAACAGTACCACGGTGCACCACTGTTCAGCGATGGTAAATCGAAGGCCAGCAACCTTAATCCTGTTTTACCGTAAAAATCCTCGTGTCGAAAAAACGAAGGGTAAAAAACTTACGAGACCCGATTGAGATTCTGGTTGTCCTTTTTGGGGATTAATCTATCAGTTGACGGCTGAAAGCCGTCAAAGCCGTAGAACTCATCGAGGCCTTCGTTTTGACAGGTTATGGCTCCCGTAACTCTAAACGAGCCAGAAGTTATGGCCCTTCAAATAATCGATATCTACAGGGTGCAGCATCCACGGTGCAAGGTGCAACATCCGTCCGAAATGGCGAAACAGTGCCGTACGACTTTTAGAAATGCGTGCATGGATTTGAAACGGAACAGTACCATGGTGCACCACTCTCCAGCGATGGTAAATCCAAGGCCAACCACGGTAATCCTGTTTTACCGTAAAAATCCACGTGTTGAAAAAACGAAGGGTAAAAAACTTACGAGACCCGATTGAGATTCGGGTTGTCCTTTTTTGGCATTAATCTATCCATTGACGGCTGAAAGCCGTCAAAGCCGTAGAACTCATCGAGGCCTTCGTTTTGACAGGTTATGGCTCCCGTAATTCTAAACGAGCCAGAAGTTATGGCCGTCTGAATAATCGATATCTACAGGGTGCAACATCCACGGCGCAAGGTGCAACATCCATCCGAAATGGCGAAACATTGCCGTACGACTTTTAGAAATGCGTGTATGTATTTGAAACGGAACAGTACTTTGGTGCACCACTATCCAGCGATGTGAAATTGAAGGCCAGCCAACGTAATCCAGTTTTACCGTAAAAATCCACGTGTCGAAAAAACGAAGGGTAAAAAACTTACGAGACCCGATTGAGATTCGGGTTGTCCTTTTTGGGCATTAATCTATCCATTGACGGCTGAAAGCTGTCAGAGCCGTAGAACTCATCGAGGCCTTCGTTTTGACAGGTTATGGCTCCCGTAACTCTAAACGACCCAGAAGTTATGGTCGTCCGAATAATCGATATCTACATGGTGCAACATCCACAGTGCAAGGTGCAACATCCGTCCGAAATGGCGAAGCAGTGCCGTACGACTTTTAGAAATGCGTGCATGGATTTGAAACGGAACAGTACCATGGTGCACCACTCTCCAGCGATGGTAAATCGAAGACGGGCCACGGTAATCCTGTTTTACCGTAAAAATCCACGTGTCGAAAAAACGAAGGGTAAAAAACTTACGAGACCCGATTGAGATTCGGGTTGTCCTTTTTGGGGGGTAATCTATCCGTTGACGGCTGAAAGCTATCAAAGCCATAGAACTCATCGAGGCCTTCGTTTTGACAGGTTATGGCTCCCGTAACTCTAAACGAGGCAGAAGTTATGGCCGTCCAAATAATAGATATCTAAAGGGTGCAACACCCACGGTGCAAGGTGCAACATCCGTCCGAAATGGCGAAACAGAGCCGTACGACTTTTAGAAATGCGTGCATGGATTTGAAACGGAACAGTACCATGGTGCACCACTCTCCAGCGATGGTAAATCAAAGGCCAGCCACAATAATCCTATTTTACCGTAAAAATTCACGGGTCGAAAAAACGAAGGGTAAAAAACTTACGAGGCCCGATTGAGATTCGGGTTGTCCTTTTTGGGCATTAATCTATCCATTGACGGCTGAAAGCGGTCAAAGCCGTAGAACTCATCGACGCCTTCGTTTTGACAGGTTGTGGCTCCCGTACTTTAAACGAGCCAGAAGTTATAGCCGTCCGAATAATCGATATCTACAGGGTGCAACATCCACGGTGCAAGGTGCAACATCCGTCCGAAATGGCGAAACAGTGTCGTGAGACTTTTAGAAATGCATGCATGGATTTGAAACGGAACAGTACCATGGTGCACCACTGTCCAGCGATGGTAAATCGAAGGTCAGCAACCGTAATCCTGTTTTAGCGTAAAAATCCACGTGTCGAAAAAACGAAGGATGAAAACTTACGAGACCCGATTGAGATTCGGGTTGTCCCTTTTGGGCATTAATCTATCCGTTGACAGCTGAAAGCTGTCAAAGCCGGAGAACTCATCGAGGCCTTCGTTTTGACAGGTTATGGCTCCCATAACTCTAAACGAGCCAGAAGTTATGGCCGTTTGAATAATCGATATCTACAGGGTGCAACATCCGTCCGAAATGGTGAAATAGTGTTGTACGACTTTAAGAAATGCGTGCATGGATTTGAAACGGAACAGTACCCTGGTGCACCGCTCTCCAGCGATGGGAAGTCGAAGACGGGCCACGGTAATCCCGTTTTACCGTAAAAATCCATGTGTCGAAAAAACGAAGGGTAAAAAACTTACGAAACCCAATTGAGATTCGGGTTGTCCTTTTTGGGGGGTAATCTATCCGTTGACGGCTGAAAGCTATCAAAGCCATAGAACTCATCGAGGCCTTCGTTTTGACAGGTTATGGCTCCCGTAACTCTAAACGAGGCAGAAGTTATGGCCGTCCAAATAATTGATATCTAAAGGGTGCAACATCCACGGTGCAAGGTGCAACATCCGTCCGAAATGGCGAAACAGAGCCGTACGACTTTTAGAAATGCGTGCATGGATTTAAAACGGAACAGTACCATGGTGCACCACTGTCCAGCGATGGTAAATCAAAGGCCAGCCACCGTAATCCTGTTTTACCGTAAAAATCCACGTGTCGAAAAAACGAAGGGTAAAAAACTTACGAGACCCGATTGAGATTCGGGTTGTCCTTTTTGGGCATTAATCTATCCGTTCACGGCTGAAAGCCGTCAAAGCCGTAGAACTCATTGAGGCCTTCGTTTTGACAGGTTATGGCTCCCGTAACTCTAAACGAGCCAGAAGTTATGGCCGTCCGAATAATCGATATCTACAGGGTGCAACATCCACGGTGCAAGGTGTACATCCGTCCGAAATGGCGAAACAGTGCCGTACGACTTTTGGAAATGCGTGCATGGATTTGAAACGGAACAGTACCATGGTGCACCACTCTCCAGCGATGGGAAGTCGAAGACAGGCCACGGTATCCCGTTTTACCATAAAAATCCACGTGTCGAAAAAATGAAGGGTAAAAAACTTACGAGACCCGATTGAGATTCGGGTTGTCCTTTTTGGGCATTAATCTATCCGTTGACGGCTGAAAGCTATCAAAGCCATAGAACTCATCGAGGCCTTCGTTTTGAGAGGTTATGGCTCCCGTAACTCTAAACGAGCCAAAAGTTATGGCCGTCCGAATAATCGATATCTACGGGGTGCAACATCCACGGTGCAAGGTGCAACATCCGTCCGTAATGGCGAAACAGTGTCGTACGACGTTTAGAAATGCGTGTATGGATTTGAAACGGATCAGTACCATGGTGCACCACTCTCAAGCGATGGGAATTCGAAGACGGGCCACGGTAATCATGTTTTACCGTAAAAAGCCACGTGCCGAAAAAACGAAGGGTAAAAAACTTACGAGACACGATTGAGATTCGGGTTGTCCTTTTTGGGCATTAATCTATCCGTTGACGGCTGAAAGCTGTCAAAGCCGTAGAACTCATCAAAGCCTTCGTTTTGACAGGTCGTGGCTCCCGTAACTCTAAACGAGCCAGAAGTTATGGTCGCCCGAATAATCGATATCTACAGGGTGCAACATCCACGGTGCAAGGTGAAACATCCGTCCGAAATGGCGAAAAAGAGCCGTACGACTTTTAGAAATGCATGCATGGATTTGAAACGGAACAGTACCATGGTGCACCACTCTCCAGCGATGGTAAATCGAAGGCCAGCCACGGTAATCCTGTTTTGCCGTAAAAATCCACGTGTCGAAAAAACGAAGGGTAAAAAACTTACGAGACCCGATTGAGATTCGGGTTGTCCTTTTTAGGCATTAATCTATCCGTTGACGGCTGAAAGCTGTCAAAGCCGTAGAACTCATCGAGGCCTTCGTTTTGACAGGTTGTGGCTCCCGTAACTCTAAATGAGCCAGAAGTTATGGCCGTCCGAATAATCGATATCTACAGGGTGCAACATCCACGGTGCAAGGTGCAACATCCGTCCAAAATGGCGAAACAATGTCGTACAATTTTTAGAACTGCATGCATGGATTTGAAACGGAACAGTACCATGGTGCACCACTGTCCAGCGATGGTAAATCGAAGGCCAGCAACCGTAATCCTGTTTTGCCGTAAAAATCCACGTGTCGAAAAAACGAAGGATAAAAAACTTACGACACCCGATTGAGATTCGGGTTGTCCTTTTTGGGCATTAATCTATCCGTTGACGGCTGAAAGCTGTCATAGCCGTAGAACTCATCGAGGCCTTCGTTTTGACAGGTTATGGCTCCCATAACTCTAAACGAGCCAGAAGTTATGGCTGTTTGAATAATCGATATCTATAGGGTGCAACATCCACGGTGCAAGGTGCAACATCCGTCCGAAATGGTGAAACAGTGTTGTACGACTTTTAGAAAAGCGTGCATGGATTTGAAACGGAACAGTACCATGGTGCACCGCTCTCCAGCAATGGGGAGTCGAAGACGGGCCACGGTAATCCCGTTCTACCGTAAAAATGCACGTGTCGAAAAAACGAAGGGTAAAAAACTTACGGGACCCGATTGAGATTCGGGTTGCCCTTTTTGGGCATTAATCTATCAGTTGACGGCTGAAAGCTGTCAAAGCAGTAGAACTCATGGAGGCCTTCGTTTTGACAGGTTATGGCTCCCGTAACTCTAAACGAGCCAGAAGTTATGGCCGTCCGAATAATCGATATCTACAGGGTGCAACATCCACGGTGCAAGGTGCAACATCCGTCCGAAATGGCGAAACAGTGCCGTACGACTTTTAGAAATGCATGCATGGATTTGAAACGGAACAGTACCATGGTGCACCACTGCCCTGCGATGGTAAATCGAAGCCAGCCACCGTAATCCCGGTAATCCTGTTTTACCGTAAAAATCCACGTGTCGAAAAAACGAAGGGTAAAAAACTTACGAGACCCGATTGAGATTCGGGTTGTCCTTTTTGGGCATTAATCTATCCTTTGACGGCTGAAAGCTGTCAAAGCCGTAGAACTCATCGAGGCCTTCGTTTTGACAGGTTATGGCTCCCGTAACTCTAAACGAGCCAGAAGTTATGGCCGTCCGAATAATCGATATCTACAGGGTGCAACATCCACGGTGCAAGGTGCAACATCCGTCCGAAATGGCGAAACAGTGCCATACGACTTTTAGAAATGCGTGCATGGATTTGAAACGGAACAGTACCATGGTGCACCACTCTCCAGCGATGGTAAATCGAGGGCCAACCATGGTAATCTCGTTTTACCGTAAAAATCAACGTGTCGAAAAAACGAAGGGTAAAAAACTTCCGACACCCGATTGAGATTCGGGTTGTCTTTTTTGGGCATTAAACAATCCATTGATGGTTGAAAGATGTCATAGCCATAGAACTCACTGAGGCCTTCGTTTTGACTTGTTATGGCTCCCGTAACCCTAAACGAGCCAGAAGTTATGGCCGTCCAAATAATCGATATCAACAGGGTGCAACATCCATGGTGCAAGGTGCAACATCCGTCCGAAATGGCGAAATAGTGTCGTACGACTTTTTCAAATGCGTGCGCGGATTTGAAACGGAACCATGGTGCACCACTCTCCAGCGATGGTAAATCGAAGACCAGCCACGGTAATCCCGTTTTACCGTAAAAATCCACGTGTCGAAAAAACGAAGGGTAAAACACTTCCGAGACTAGATTGAGATTTGGATAGTCTGTTTTGGGCATTAAACAATCCATTGACGGTTGAAAGCTGTCATAGCCGTAGAGCACACGGAGGCCTTCGTTTTGACTGGTTATGGCTCCCGTAACTCTAAACGAGCCAGAAGTTATGGCCGTCCGAATAATCGATATCTACAGGGTGCAACATCCACGGTGCAAGGTGCAACATCCGTCCGAAATGGCGAAACAGTATCGTACGACTTTTTGAAATGCGTGCGTGGATTTGAAACGAAACGGTACCATGGTGCACCACTCTCCAACGACGGTAAATCGAAGACCAGCCACGGTAATCTCGTTGTACCGTAAAAATCCGCATGTCGAAAAAACGAAGGGTAAAAAACTTCCGAGACCCGATTGAGATTCGGATAGTCTTATTTGGGCATTAAATAATCCATTGACGGCTGAAAGCTGTCATAGCCGTACAACTCACTGAGGCCTTCGTTTTGACTGGTTATGGCTCCCTTAACTCTAAACGAGGCAGAAGTTATGGCCGTTCGAATAATCGATATCTACAGGGTGCAACATCCCCGATGCAAGGTGCAACATCCGTCCGAAATGACGAAACAGTATCGTACGACTTTTTCAAATGCGTGCATGGATTTGAAACGGAACGGTACCACAGTGCACCACTCTCCAGCGATGTTAAATCGAAGACCAGCCACGGTAATCTCGTTTTACCGTAAAAATCAACGTGACGAAAAAACGAAGGGTAAAAAACTTTCGAGACCCGCATGATATTCGGATAGTCTTTTTTGGGCAATAAACAATCCATTGACAGCTAAAAGCTGTCATAGCCATAGAACTCACTGAGGCCTTCGTTTTGACAGGTTGTGGCTCCTGTAACTCTAGATGAGCCAGAAGTTATGGCCGTCCGAATAATCGATATCTACAGGGTGCAACATCCACGGTGCAAGGTGCAACATCCGTCCGAAATGGCGAAACAATGTCGTACAATTTTTAGAACTGCATGCATGGATTTGAAACGGAACAGTACCATGGTGCACCACTGTCCAGCGATGGTAAATCGAAGGCCAGCAACCGTAATCCTGTTTTGCCGTAAAAATCCACGTGTCGAAAAAACGAAGGATAAAAAACTTACGACACCCGATTGAGATTCGGGTTGTCCTTTTTGGGCATTAATATATCCGTTTACGGCTGAAAGCTGTCAAAGCCGTAGAACTCATCGAGGCCTTCGTTATGACAGGTTATGGCTCCCGTAACTCTAAACGAGGCAGAAGTTATGGCCGTCCGAATAATCGATATCTACAGGGTGCAACATCCACGGTGCAAGGTGCAACATCCGTCCGAAATGGCGAAACAGTGCCGTACGACTTTTAAAAATGCATGCATGGATTTGAAACGGAACAGTACCATGGTGCACCACTGTCCTGCGATGGTAAATCGAAGGCCAGCCACCGTAATCCTGTTTTACGTAAAAATCCACGTGTCGAAAAAACGAAGGGTAAAAAACTTACGAGACCCGATTGAGATTCGGGTTGTCCTTTTTGGGAATTAATCTATTCGTTGACGGCTGAAAGCTGTCAAAGCCGTAGAACTCATCGAGGCCTTCGTTTTGACAGGTTTTGGCTCCCGTAACTCTAAACGAGCCAGAAGTTATGGCCGTCCGAATAATCGATATCTACAGGGTGCAACATCCACGGTGCAAGGTGCAACATCCGTCCGAAATGGCATAACAGTGCCATACGACTTTTAGAAATGCGTGCATGGATTTGAAACGGAACAGTACCATGGTGCACCACTCTCCAGCGATGGTAAATCGAAGGCCAACCACGGTAATCCCGTTTTACCGTAAAAATCCACGTGTCGAAAAAACTAAGGGTAAAAAACATACGAGACCCGATTGAGATTCGGGTTGTCCTTTTTGGGCATTAATCTATCCTTTGATGGCTGAAAGCTGTCAAAGCCATAGAACTCATCGAGGCCTTCGTTTTGACAGGTTATGGCTCCCGTAACTCTAAACGAGCCAGAAGTTATGGCCGTCCGAATAATCGATATCTACAGGGTGCAACATCCACGGCGCAAGGTGCAACATCCGTCCAAAATCGCGAAACAGTGTCGTATGACTTTTAGAAATGCGTGCATGGATTTGAAACGGAACAGCACCATGGTGCACCACTGTCCAGCGATGGTAAATCGAAGGCCAGCCACCGTAATCCTGTTTTACCGTAAAAATCCACGTGTCGAAAAAACGAAGGGTAAAAAACTTACGAGACTCGATTGAGATTCGGGTTGTCCTTTTTGGGAATTAATCTATCCATTGACGGCTGAAAGCTGTCAAAGCCGTAGAACTCATCGAGGCCTTCGTTTTGACAGGTTATGGCTCCCGTAACTCTAAACGAGGCAGAAGTTATGGCCGTCCGAATAATCGATATCTACAGGGTGCCACATCCACGGTGCAAGGTGCAACATCCGTCCGAAATGGCGAAACAGAGCCGTACGACTTTGAGAAATGCGTGCATGGATTTGAAACGGAACAGTACCATGGTGCACCACTCTCCAGTGATGGTAAATCGAAGACGGGCCACGGTAATCCTGTTTTACCGTAAAAATCCACGTGTCGAAAAAACGAAGGGTAAAAAACTTACGAGACCCGATTGAGATTCGGGTTGTCCTTTTTGGGCATTAATCTATCCGTCGACGGCTGAAAGCAGTCATAGCCGTAGAACTAATCGAGGCCTTCGTTTTGACAGTTTATGGCTCCCGTAAATCTTGACGAGGCAGAAGTTATGGCCGTCCGAATAATCGATATCTACAGGTAGCAACTTCCACGGTGCAAGGTGCAACATCTGTCCGAAATGGCGAAACAGAGCCGTACGACTTTGCATGGATTTGAAAGGGAACAATACCATGGTGCACCACTGTCCAGCGATGGTAAATCGAAGGCCAGCAACCGTAATCCTGTTTTACCGTAAAAATCCGCGTGTCGAAAAAACGAAGGATAAAAAACTTACGAGACCCGATTGAGATTCGGGTTGTCCTTTTTGGGCATTAATCTATCCGTTGACGGCTGAAAGCTGTCAAAGCCGTAGAACTCATCGAGGCCTTCGTTTTGACAGGTTATGGCTCCCGTATCTCTAAACGAGCCAGAAGTTATGGTCGTTTGAATAATCGATATCTACAGGGTGCAACATCCACGGTGCAAGGTGCAACATCCATCCGAAATGGTGAAACAGTGTTGTACGACTTTTAGAAATGCGTGCATGGATTTGAAACGGAACAATACCATGGTGCACCGCTCTCCAGCGATGGGAAGTCGAAGACGGGCCACCGTAATCCCGTTTTACCGTAAAAATCCACGTGTCGAAAAAACGAAGGGTAAAAAACTTACGAGACCCAATTGAGATTCGGGTTATCCTTTTTGGGCATTAATCTGTCCGTTGATGGCTGAATGCTGTCAAAGCCGTAGAACTCATCGAGGCCTTCGTTTTGACAGGTTATGGCACCCGTAACTCTAAACGAGCCAGAAGTTATGGCCGTCCGAATAATCGATATCTACAGGGTGCAACATCCACGGCGCAAGGTGCAACATCCGTCCGAAATGGCGAAACAGTGTCGTACAACTTTTAGAAATGCGTGCATGGATTTGAAAACCATGAGGCACCACTGTCCAGCGATGGTAAATCGAAGGCCAGCCACCGTAATCCTGTTTTACCGTAAAAATCCACGTGTCGAAAAAACGAAGGGTAAAAAACATACGAGACTCGATTGAGATTCGGGTTGCCCTTTTTGGGCATTAATCTATCTGTTGACGGCTGAAAGCTGTCAAAGCCGTAGAACTCATCGAGGCCTTCGTTTTGACAGGTTATGGCTCCCGTAACTCTAAACGAGCCAGAAGTTATGGCCGTCCGAATAATCGATATCTACTGGGTGCCACATCCACGGTGCAAGGTGCAACATCCGTCCGAAATGCCGAAACAGTGCCATACGACTTTGAGAAATGCGTGCATGGATTTGAAACGGAACAGTACCATGGTGCACCACTCTCCAGTGATGGTAAATCGAAGACGGGCCACGGTAATCCTGTTTTACCGTAAAAATCCACGTTTCGAAAAAACGAAGGGTAAAAAACTTACGAGACCCGATTGAGATTCGGGTTGTCCTTTTTGGGCATTAATCTATCCGTTGACGGCTGAAAGCAGTCATAGCCGTAGAACTCATCGAGGCCTTCGTTGTGACAGGTTATGGCTCCCATAACTCTTGACGAGGCAGAAGTTATGGCCGTCCGAATAATCGATATCTACAGGGTGCAACTTCCACGGTGCAAGGTGCATCATTTTTCCGAAATGGCGAAAAAGAGCCGTACGACTTTGCATGGATTTGAAAGGGAACAGTACAAGGTGCACCACTCTCCAGCGATGGTAAGTCGAAGGCCAGCCACGGTAATCCTGTTTTACCGTAAAAATCCACGTGTCGAAAAAACGAATGGTAAAAACTTACGAGACCCGATTGAGATTCGGGTTGTCCTTTTTGGGCATTAATCTATCCGTTGACGGCTGAAAGCTATCAAAGCCGTAGAACTCATCAAAGCCTTCGTTTTGACAGGTTGTGGATCCCGTAACTCTAAACGAGCCAGAAGTTATGGCCGTCCGAATAATCGATATCTACAGGGTGCAACATTCGTCCGAAATGGCGAAACAGTGTCGTACAATTTTTAGAAATGCATGCATGGATTTGAAACGGAACAGTACCATGGTGCACCACTGTCCAGCGATGGTAAATCGAAGGCCAGCAACCGTAATCCTGTTTTACCGTAAAAATCCGCGTGTCGAAAAAACGAAGGATAAAAAACTTACGAGACCCGATTGAGATTCGGGTTGTCCTTTTTGGGCATTAATCTATCCGTTGACGGCTAAAAGCTGTCAAAGCCGTAGAACTCATCGAGGCCTTCGTTTTGACAGGTTATGGCTCCCGTATCTCTAAACGAGCCAGAAGTTATGGTCGTTTGAATAATCGATATCTACAGGGTGCAACATCCACGGTGCAAGGTGCAACATCCGTCCGAAATGGTGAAACAGTGTTGTAGGACTTTTAGAAATGCGTGCATGGATTTGAAACGGAACAATACCATGGTGCACCGCTCTCCAGCGATGGAAAGTCGAAGACGGGCCACGGTAATCCCGTTTTACCGTAAAAATCCACGTGTCGAAAAAACGAAGGGTAAAAAACTTACGAGACCCAATTGAGATTCGGGTTATCCTTTTTGGGCATTAATCTGTCCGTTGATGGCTGAAAGCTGTCAAAGCCGTAGAACTCATCGAGGCCTTCGTTTTGACAGGTTATGGCTCCCGTAACTCTAAACGAGCCAGAAGTTGTGGCCGTCCAAATAATCGATATCTACAGGGTGCAACATCCACGGTGCAAGGTGCAACATCCGTCCGAAATGGCGAAACAGTGCCGTACGACATTAAGAAATGCGTGCATGGATTTGAAACGGAACAGTACCATGGTGCACCACTGTCCAGCGATGGTAAATCGAAGGCCACCCACAGTAATCCTGTTTTACCGTAAAAATCCACGTGTCGAAAAAACGAAGGGTAAAAAACTTACGAGACCCAATTGAGATTCGGGTTGTCCTTTTTGGGCATTAATCTATCCATTGACGATTGAAAGCTGTCAAAACCATAGAACTCATCGAGGCCTTCGTTTTGACAGGTTATGGCTCCCGTAACTCTAAACGAGCCAGAAGTTATGGTCGTCCGAATAATCGATATCTACAGGGTGCAACATCCGCGGTGCAAGGTGCAACATCCGTCCGAAATGGAGAAACAGTGCCGTACGACTTTTAGAAATGCGTGCATGGATTTGAAACGGAACAGTACCATGGTGCACCACTCTCCAGGGATGGTAAATCGAAGGCCAGCCTCGGTAATCCTGTTTTACCGTAAAAATCCACGTGTCGAAAAAACGAAGGGTAAAAAACTTACGAGACCCGATTGAGATTCGGGTTGTCCTGTTTGGGCATTAATCTATCCGTTGACGGCTGAAAGCTGTCAATGCCATAGAACTCATCGAGGCCTTCGTTTTGACAGGTTGTGGCTCCCGTAACTCTAAACGAGCCCGAAGTTATGGCCGTCCGAATAATCGATATCTATAGGGTGCAACATCCGCGGTGCAAGGTGCAACATCCGTCCGAAATGGAGAAACAGTGCCGTACGACTTTTAGAAATGCGTGCATGGATTTGAAACGGAACAGTACCATGGTACACCACTCTCCAGCGATGGTAAACCGGAGGCCAGCCTCGGTAATCCTGTTTTACCGTAAAAATCCACGTGTCGAAAAAACGAAGGGTAAAAAACTTACGAGACCCGATTGAGATTCGGGTTGTCCTTTTTGGGCATTAATCTATCCGTTGACGGCTGAAAGCTGTCGAAGCCGTAGAACTCATCGAGGCCTTCGTTTTGACAGGTTATGGCTCCCGTAACTCTAAACGAGCCAGAAGTTATGGCCGTCCGAATAATCGATATCTACAGGGTGCAACATCCACGGTGCAAGGTGCAACATCTGTCCGAAATGGAGAAACAGTGCCGTACAATTTTTAGAAATGCATGCATGGATTTGAAACAGAACAGTACCATGGCGCACCACTGTCCAGCGATGGTAAATCGAAGGCCAGCAACTGTAATCCTGTTTAACCGTAAAAATCCACGTGTCGAAAAAACGAAGGATAAAAAACTTACGAGACCCGATTGAGATTCGGGTTGTCCTTTTTGGGCATTAATCTATCCGTTGACGGCTGAAAGCTATCAAAGCCGTAGAACTCATCGATGCCTTCGTTTTGACAGGTTATGGCTCCCGTAACTCTAAACGAGCCAGAAGTTATGGCCGTTTGAATAATCGATATCTATAGGGTGCAACATCCACGGTGCAAGGTGCAACATCCGTCTGAAATGGTGAAACAGTGTTGTACGACTTTTGGAAATGCGTGCATGGATTTGAAATGGAACAATACCATGGTGCACCACTCTCCAGCAATGGGAAGTCGAAGACGGGCCACGGTAATCCCGTTTTACCGTAAAAATCCATGTGTCGAAAAAACGAAGGGTAAAAAACTTACGAAACCCGATTGAGATTCGGGTTGTCCTTTTTGGGAATTAATCTATCCGTTCACGGCTGAAAGCCGTCAAAGCCGTAGAACTCATTGAGGCCTTCGTTTTGACAGGTTATGGCTCCCGTAACTCTAAACGAGCCAGAAGTTATGGCCGTCCGAATAATCGATATCTACAAGGTGCAACATCCACGGTGCGAGGTGCAACATCCGTCTGAAATGGCAAAACGGTGCCGTACGACTTTTAGAAATGCATGCATGGATTTGAAACGGAACAGTACCATGGTGCACCACTCTCCAGCGATGGTAAATCGAAGGCCAGCCTCGGTAATCCCGTTTTACCGTAAAAATCCACGTGTCGAAAAAACGAAGGGTAAAAAACTTACGAGACCCGATTGAGATCCGGGTTGTCCTTTTTGGGCATTAATCTATCCGTTGACGGCTGAAAGCGATCAAAGCCATAGAACTCATCGAGGCCTTTGTTTTGACAGGTTGTGGCTCCCGTAACTCTAAACGAGCCAGAAGTTATGGCCGTCCGAATAATCGATATCTACAGGGTGCAACATCCGCGGTGCAAGGTGCAACATCCGTCCGAAATGGAGAAACAGTGTCGTACGACTTTTAGAAATGCGTGCATGGATTTGAAACGGAACAGTACCATGGTGCACCCCTCTCCTGCGATGGTAAATCGAAGGCCAGCCTCGGTAATCCTGTTTTACCGTAAAAATCCACGTGTCGAAAAAACGAAGGGTAAAAAACTTACGAGACCCGATTGAGATTCGAGTTGTCCTTTTTGGGCATTAATCTATTCGTTGACGGCTGAAAGCGGTCAAAACCGTAGAAGTCATCGAGGCCTTCGTTTTGACAGGTTATGGCTCCCGTAACTCTAAACGAGCCAGAAGTTATGGCTGTCCGAATAATCGATATCTACAGGGTGCAACATCCACGGTGCAAGGTGCAACATCTGTCCGAAATGGAGAAACAGTGCCGTACGACTTTTAGAAATGCGTGCATGGATTTGAAACGGAACAGTACCATGGTGCACCACTCTCCAGCGATGGTAAATCGAAGGCCAGCCTCGGTAATCCCGTTTTACCGTAAAAATCCACTTGTCGAAAAAACGAAGGGTAAAAAACTTACGAGACCCGATTGAGATCCGGGTTGTCCTTTTTGGGCATTAATCTATCCGTTGACGGCTGAAAGCCGTCAAAGCCATAGAACTCATCGAGGCCTTTGTTTTTACAGGTTGTGGCTCCCGTAACTCTAAACGAGCCAGAAGTTATGGCCGTCCGAATAATCGATATCTACAGGCTGCAACATCCGCGGTGCAAGGTGCAACATCCGTCCGAAATGGAGAAACAGTGTCGTACGACTTTTAGAAATGCGTGCATGGATTTGAAACGGAACAGTACCATGGTGCACCCCTCTCTAGCGATGGTAAATCGAAGGCCAGCCTCGGTAATCCTGTTTTACCGTAGAAATCCACGTGTCGAAAAAACGAAGGGTAAAAAACTTACGAGACCCGATTGAGATTCGGGTTGTCCTTTTTGGGCATTAATCTATCCGTTGATGGCTGAAAGTTGTCAAAGCCGTAGAACTCATCGAGGCCTTCGTTTTGACAGGTTGTGGCTCCCGTAACTCTAAACGAGCCAGAAGTTATGGCCGTCCGAATAATCGATATCTATAGGGTGCAACATCCACGGTGCAAGGTGCAACATCCGTCCGAAATGGCGAAACAATGCCGTATGATTTTTAGAAATGCATGCATGGATTTGAAACAGAACAGTACCATGGCGCACCACTGTCCAGCGATGGTAAATCGAAGGCCAGCAACCGTAAACCTGTTTAACCATAAAAATCCACGTGTCGAAAAAACGAAGGATAAAAAACTTACGAGACCCGATTGAGATTCGGGTTGTCCTTTTTGGGCATTAATCTATCCGTTGACGGCTGAAAGCTGTCAAAGCCGTAGAACTCATCGAGGCCTTCGTTTTGACAGTTTATGGCTCCCGTAACTCTAAACGAGCCAGAAGTTATGGCCGTCCGAATAATCGATATCTACAGGGTGCAACATCCACGGTGCAAGGTGCAACATCCGTCCGAAATGGCGAAACAGTGCCGTACGACTTTTAGAAATGTGTGCATGGATTTGAAACGGAACAGTACCATGGTGCACCACTGTCCAGCGATGGTAAATCGAAAGCCAGCCACCGTAATCCTGTTTTGCCGTAAAAATCCTCGTGTCGAAAAAACGAAGGGTAAAAAACTTACGAGACCCGATAGAGATTCGGGTTGTCCTTTTTGGGCATTAATCTATCCGTTGACGGCTGAAAGCTGTCAAAGCCGTAGAACTCATCGAGGCCTTCGTTTTGACAGGTTATGGCTCTCGTAACTCTAAACGAGGCAGAAGTTATGGCCGTCCGAATAATCGATATCTACAGGGTGCAACATCCACGGTGCAAGGTGCAACATCCGTCCGAAATGGCGAAACAGTGCCACACGACTTTTAGAAATGCATGCATGGATGTGAAACAGAACAGTACCATGGTGCACCACTCTCCAGCGATGGTAAATCGAAGGCCAACCACGGTAATCCTGTTTTACCGTAAAAATCCACGTGTCGAAAAAACGAAGGGTAAAAAACTTACGAGGCCCGATTGAGATTCGGGTTGTCCTTTTTGGGCATTAATCTATCCGTTGGCGGCTGAAAGCTGTCAAAGCCGTAGAACTCATCGAGGCCTTCGTTTTGACAGGTTATGGCTCCTGTAACTCTAAACGAGCCAGAAGTTGTGGCCATCCGAATAATCGATATCTACAGGGTGCCACATCCACGGTGCAAGGTGCAACATCCGTCCGAAATGGCAAAACAGTGCCGTACGACTTTTAAAAATGCGTGCATGGATTTGAAACGGAACAGAACCATGGTGCACCACTGTCCAGCGATGGTAAATCGAAGGCCAGCCACCGTAATCCTGTTTTACCGTAAAAATCCACGCTTCGAAAAAACGAAGGGTAAAAAACTTACGAGACCCGATTGAGATTCGGGTTGTCCTTTTTTGTCATTAATCTATCCGTTGACGGATGAAAGCTGTCTAAGCCGTAGAACACATCGAGGCCTTCGTTTTGACAGTTTATGGCTCCCGTAACTCTAAACGAGCCAGAAGTTATGGCCGTCCGAATAATCGATATCTACAGGGTGCAACATCCACGGTGCAAGGTGCAACATCCGTCCGAAATGGCGAAACAGTGCCGTACGACTTTTAGAAATGCGTGCATGGATTTGAAACGGAACAGTACCATGCTGCACCACTCTCCAGCGATGGTAAATCGAAGGCCAACCACGGTAATCCTGTTTTACCGTAAAAATCCACGTGTCGAAAAAACAAAGGGTAAAAAACTTACGAGACCCGATTGAGATTCGGGTTGTCCTTTTTGGGCATTAATCTAACCTTTGACGGCTAAAAGCGGTCAAAGCCATAGAACTCATGGAGGCCTTCGTTTTGACAGGTTATGGCTCCCGTAGCTCTAAACGAGCCAGAAGTTATGGCCGTCCGAATAATCGATATCTACAGGGTGCAACATCCACGGCGCAAGAGCAACATCCGTCCGAAATGGCGAAACAGTGTCGTACGACATTTAGAAATGCATGCATGGATTTCAAACGGAACAGTACCATGGTGCACCACTATCCAGCGATGGTAAATCGAAGGCCAGCCACCGTAATCCTGTTTTACCGTAAAAATCCACGTGTCGAAAAAACGAAGGGTAAAAAACTTACGAGACCCAATTGAGATTCGGGTTGTCCTTTTTGGGCATTAATCTATCCGTTGACGGCTGAAAGCTATCAAAGCCGTAGAACTCATCGAGGCCTTCGTTTTGACAGGTTATGGCTCCCGTAACTCTAAAAGAGCCAGAAGTTTTGGCCGTCCGAATAATCGATATCTACAGGGTGCAACATCCACGGTGCAAGGTGCAACATCCGTCCGAAATGGCGAAACAGTGCCGTACGACTTTTAGAAATGCGTGCATGGATTTGAAACGGAACAGTACCATGGTGCACCACTCTCCAGCGATGGTAAATCGAAGGCCAACCACGGTAATCCTGTTTTACCGTAAAAATCCACGTGTCGAAAAAACGAAGGGTAAAAAACTTAGGAGACCCGATTGAGATTCGGGTTGTCCTTTTTGGGCACTAATCTATCCTTTGATGGCTGAAAGCTGTCAAAGCCATAGAACTCATCGAGGCCTTCGTTTTGACAGGTTATGGCTCCCGTAACTCTAAACGAGCCAGAAGTTATGGCCGTCCGAATAATCGATATCAACAAGGTGCAACATCCACGGCGCAAGGTGCAACATCCGTCCGAAATGGCGATACAGTGCCGTACGACTTTTAGAAATGCATGCATGGATTTGAAACGGAACAGTACCATGGTGCACCACTGTCCAGCGATGGAAAATCGAAGGGCAGCCACCGTAATCCTGTTTTACCGTAAAAATCCACGTGTCGAAAAAATGAAGGGTAAAAAACATACGAGACCCAATTGAGATTCGGGTTGTCCTTTTTGGGCATTAATCTGTCCGTTGACGGCTGAAAGCTGTGAAAGCCGTAGAACTCATCGAGGCCTTCGTTTTGACAGGCTATGGCTCCCGTAACTCTAAACGAGCCAGAAGTTATAACCGTCCGAATAATCGATATCTACAGGGTGCAACATCCACGACGCAAGGTGCAACGTCCGTCCGAAATGGCAAAACAGTGTCGTACGACTTTTAGAAATGCGTGCATGGATTTGAAACAGAACAGTACCATGGTGCACCACTGTCCAGCGGTGGTAAATCGAAGGCCAGCCACCGTAATCCTGTTTTACCGTAAAAATCCACGTGTCGAAAAAACGAAGGGTAAAAAACTTACGAGACCCGATTGAGATTCGGATTGTCCTTTTTAGGAATTAATCTATCCGTTGACGGCTGAAAGCGATCAAAGCCGTAGAACTCATCGAGGCCTTCATTTTGACAGGTTATGGCTCCCGTAACTCTAAACGAGCCAGAAGTTATGGCCGTCCGAATAATCGATATCTACAGGGTGCAACATCCACGGTGCAAGGTGCAACATCCGTCCGAAATGGCGAAACAGTGTCATACGACTTTTAGAATTGCGTGCATGGATTTGAAACGGAACAGTACCATGGTGCACCACTCTCCAGCGATGGTAAATCGAAGGCCAACCACGGTAATCCTGTTTTACCGTAAAAATCCAGGTGTCGAAAAAACGAAGGGTAAAAAACTTACGAGGCCCGATTGAGATTCGGGTTGTCCTTTTTGGGCATTAATCTATCCGTTGACGGCTGAAAGCAGTCACAGCTGTAGAACTTATCGAGGGCTTCGTTTTGACAAGTTATGGCTCCCGTAACTCTAAACGAGCCAGAAGTTATGGCCGTCCGAATAATCGATATCTACAGGGTGCAATATCCACGGTGTAAGGTGCAACATCCGTCCGAAATGGAGAAACAGTGCCATACGAATTTTAGAAATGCGTGCATGGATTTGAAATGAAACAGTACCATGGTGCACCACTCTCCAGCGATGGTAAATCGAAGGCCAACCACGGTAATCCTGTTTTACCGTAAAAATCCACGTGTCGAAAAAACGAAGGGTTAAAAACTTACGAGACCCGATTGAGATTCGGGTTGTCCTTTTTGGGCATTAATCTATCCGTTGACGGCTGAAAGCTGTCAAAGCCGTAGAACTCATCGAGGCCTTCGTTTTGACAGGTTATGCCTCCCGTAACTCTAAACGAGCCAGAAGTTATGGCCGTCCGAATAATCGATATCTACAGGGTGCAACATCCACGGTGCAAGGTGCAACATCCGTCCGAAATGGCGAAACAGTGCCATACGACTTTTAGAAATGCGTGCATGGATTTGAAACGGAACAGTACCATGGTGCGCCACTCTCCAGCGATGGGAAGTCGAAGACAGGCCACGGTAATCCTGTTTTACCGTAAAAATCCACGTGTAAAAAAAACGAAGGGTAAAAAACTTACAAGACCCGATTGAGATTCGGGTTGTCCTTTTTGGGCATTAATCTATCCATTAACCGCTGAAAGCTATCAAAGCCGTAGAACTCATCGAGGCCTTCGTTTTGATAGGTTATTGCTCCCGTAACTCAAAACGAGCCAGAAGTTATGGCCGTCCGAATAATCGATATCTATAGGGTGCAACATCCATGGTGCAAGGTGCAACATCCGTCCGAAATGGCGAAACAGTGCCATACGACTTTTAGAAATGCGTGCATGGATTTGAAACGGAACAGTACCATGGTGCACCACTCTTCAGCGATGGTAAATCGAAGGCCAACCACGGTAATCCTGTTTTACCGTAAAAATCCACGTGTCGAAAAAACGAAGGGTAAAAAACTTACGAGGCCCGATTGAGATTCGGGTTGTCATTTTTGGGCCTTAATCTATCCGTTGACGGCTGAAAGCTGTCAAAGCCGTAGAACTCATCGAGGCCTTCGTTTTGACAGGTTATGGCTCCCGTAACTCTAAACGAGCCAGAAGTTGTGGCTGTCCGAATAATCGATATCTACAGGGTGCAACATCCACGGTGCAAGGTGCAACATCCGTCCGAAATGGCGAAACAGTGCCGTACGACTTTTAGAAATGCGTGCATGGATTTGAAACGGAACAGTACCATGGTGCACCACTGTCCGGCGATGGTAAATCGAAGGCCAGCCGCCGTAATCCTGTTTTACCGTAAAAATCCACGTGGCGAAAAAACGAAGGGTAAAAAACTTACGAGACCCGATTGAGATTCGGGTTGTCCTTTTTGGGCATTAATCTATCCGTTGACGGCTGAAAGCTATCAAAACCGTAGAACTCATCGAGGCCTTCGTTTTGACAGGTTATGGCTCCTGTAACTCTAAACGAGCCAAAAGTTATGGCCGTCCGAATAATCGATATCTATAGGGTGCGACATCCATGGTACAAGGTGTAACATCCGTCTGAAATGGCGAAACAGTGCCGTACGACTTTTAGAAATGCGTGCATGGATTTGAAACGGAACAGTACCTTGGTGCACCACTCTCCAGTGATGGTAAATCGAAGGCCAACCACGGTAATCCTGTTTTACCGTAAAAAAACCACGTGTCGAAAAAACGAAGGGTAAAAAACTTACGAGACCCGATTGAGATTCGGGTTGTCCTTTTTGGGAATTAATCTATCCGTTGATGGCTGAAAGCTGTAAAAGCCGTAGAACTCATCGAGGCCTTCGTTTTGACAGGTTATGGCTCCCGTAACTCTAAACGAGCCAGAAGTTATGGCCGTCCGAATAATCAATATCTACAGGGTGCAACATCCACGGTGCAAGGTGCAACATCCGTCCGAAATGGCGAAACAGTGCCGTACGACTTTTAGAAATGCGTGCATGGATTTGAAACGGAACAGTACCATGGTGCACCACTGTCCAGCGATGGTAAGTCGAAGGCCAGCCACGGTAATCCTGTTGTACCGTAAAAATCCACGTGTCGAAAAAACGAAGGGTAAAAAACTTACGAGGCCCGATTGAGATTCGGGTTGTCCATTTTGGGAATTAATCTATCCGTTGACGGCTGAAAGCTGTCAAAGCCGTAGAACTCATCGAGGCCTTCGTTTTGACAGGTTATGACTCCCGTAACTCGAAACGAGCCAGAAGTTATGGCCGTCCGAATAACCGATATCTACAGGGTGCCACATTCACGGTGCAAGGTGCAACATCCGTCCGAAATGGCGAAACAGTGCCGTACGACTTTTAGAAATGTGTGCATGGATTTGAAACGGAACAGTACCATGGTGCACCACTCTCCAGCGATGGTAAATCGAAGACGGGCCACGGTAATCCTGTTTTACTGTAAAAATCCACGTGTCGAAAAAACGAAGGGTAAAAAACTTACGAGACCCGATTGAGATTCGGGTTGTCCTTTTTGGGAATTAATCTATCCGTTGATGGCTGAAAGCTGTCAAAGCCGTAGAACTCATCGAGGCCTTCGTTTTGACAGGTTACGGCTTCCGTAACTCTAAACGAGGCAGAAGTTATGGCCGTCCAAATAATCGATATCTACAGGGTGCAACATCCTCGGTGCAAGGTGCAACATCCGTCCGAAATGGCGAAACAGAGCCGTACGACTTTTAGAAATGCATGCATGGATTTGAAACGGAACAGTACCATGGTGCACTACTCTCCAGCGATGGTAAATCGAAGGCCAGCCACGGTAATCCTATTTTACCGTAAAAATCTACGTGTCGAAAAAACGAAGGGTAAAAAACTTACGAGGCCCGATTGAGATTCGGGTTGTCCTTTTTGGGCATTAATCTATCCGTTGACGGCTGAAAGCTGTCAAAGCCGTAGAACTCATCGAGGCCTTCATTTTGACAGGTTATGGCTCCCGTAACTCAAAACGAGCCTGAAGTTATGGCCGTCCGAATAATCGATATCTAGAGGGTGCAACATCCACGGCGCAAGGTGCAACATCCGTCCGAAATGGAGAAACAGTGCCATACGACTTTTAGAAATGCGTGCATGGATTTGAAACGGAACAGTACCATGGTGCACCACTCTCCAGCGATGGTAAATCGAAGGCCAACCACGGTAATCCTGTTTTACCGTAAAAATCCACGTGTCGAAAAAACGAAGGGTAAAAAACTTACGAGGCCCGATTGAGATTCGGGTTGTCCTTTTTGGGCATTAATCTATCCGTTGACGGCTGAAAGCTGTCAAAGCCGTAGAACTCATCGAGGCCTTCGTTTTGACAGGTTATGGCCCCCGTAACTCTAAACGAGCCAGAAGTTGTGGCCGTCCGAATAATCGATATCTACAGGGTGCAACATCCACGGTGCAAGGTGCAACATCCGTCCGAAATGGCGAAACAGTGCCGTACGACTTTTAGAAATGCGTGCATGGATTTGCAACGGAACAGTACCATGGTGCACCACTGTACAGCGATGGTAAATCGAATGCCAGCCACCGTAATCCTGTTTTACCGTAAAAATTCACGTGTCGAAAAAACGAAGGGTAAAAAACTTACGAGGCCCGATTGAGATTCGGGTTGTCCTTTTTGGGCATTAATCTATCCGCTGACAGCTGAAAGCTGTCAAAGCCGTAGAACACATCGAGGCCTTCATTTTGACAGATTATGGTTCCCGTAACTCTAAACGAGCCAGAAGTTATGGCCGTCCGAATAATCGTATCTACAGGGTGCCACATCCACGGTGCAAGGTGCAACATCCGTCCGAAATGGCGAAACAGTGCCGTACGACTTTTAGAAATGTTTGCATGGATTTGAAACGGAACAGTACCATGGTGCACCACTCTCCAGCGATGGTAAATCAAAGACGGGCCACGGTAATCCTGTTTTACTGTAAAAATCCACGTGTCGAAAAAACGAAGGGTAAAAAACCTACGAGACCCGATTGAGATTCGGGTTGTCCTTTTTGGGCATTAATCTATCCGTTGACGGCTGAAAGCTGTCAAAGCCGTAGAACTCATCGAGGCCTTCGTTTTGACAGGTTATGGCTCCCGTAACTCTAAACGAGTCAGAAGTTGTGGCTGTCCGAATAATCGATATCTACAGGGAGCAACATCCACGGTGCAAGGTGCAACATCCGTCCGAAATGGCGAAACAGTGTCGTACGACTTTTAGAAATGCGTGCATGGATTTGAAACGGAACAGTACCATGGTGCACCACTGTCCAGCGATGATAAATCGAAGGCCAGCCGCCGTAATCCTGTTTTACCGTAAAAATCCACGTGTCGAAAAAACGAAGGGTAAAAAACTTACGAGACCCGATTGAGATTCGGGTTGTCCTTTTTGGGCATTAATCTATCCGTTGACGGCTGAAAGCTGTCAAAGCCGTATAACCCATCGAGGCCTTCGTTTTGACAGGTTATGGCTTTTGTAACTCTAACCGAGCCAGAAGTTATGGTCGTCCGAATAATCGATATCTACAGGGTGCAACATCCACGGTGCAAGGTGCAACATCCGTCCGAAATGGCGAAACAGTGCCGTACGACTTTTAGAAATGCGTGCATGGATTCGAAATGGAACAGTACCTTGGTGGACCACTCTCCAGCGATGGGAAGTCGGAGACGGGCCACGATAATCCTGTTTTACCGTAAAAAACCACGTGTCGAAAAAACGAAGGGTAAAAAACTTACCAGACAAAAAATTGAGATTCGGGTTGTCCTTTTTGGGCATTAATCTATCCGTTGACGGCTGAAAGCTGTCAATGCCGTAGAACTCATCGAGGCCTTCGTTTTGACAGGTTATGGCTCCTGTAACTCTAAACGAGCCAGAAGTTATGGCCTTTTGAATAATCGATATCTACATGGTGCGACATCCACGGTGCAAGGTGCAACATCCGTCCGAAATGGCGAAACAGTGCCGTACGACTTTTTGAATTGCGTGCATGGATTTGAAACGGAACAGTACCATGGTGCACCAATCTCCAGCAATGGGAAGTCGAAGACGGGCCACCGTAATCCTGTTTTACCGTAAAAATCCACGTGTCGAAAAAACGAAGGGTAAAAAAACATACGAGACCCGATTGAGATTCGGGTTGTCCTTTTTGGGCATTAATCTATCCGTTGACGGCTGAAAGCTGTCAGAGCCGTAGAACTCATCGAGGCCTTCGTTTTGACAGGTTATGGCTCCTGTAACTCTAAACGAGCCAGAAGTTATGGCCGTCCGAATAATCGATATCTAAAGGGTGCAACATCCACGGCGCAAGGTGCAACATCCGTCCGAAATGGCGAAATAGTGTCGTACGACTTTTAAAAATGCGTGCATGGATTTGAAACGGAACAGTACCGTGGTGCACCACTGTCCAGCGATGGTAAGTCGAAGGCCAGCCACGGTAATCCTGTTTTACCGTAAAAATCCACGTGTCGAAAAAACGAAGGGTAAAAAACTTACGAGGCCCGATTGAGATTCGGGTTGTCCATTTTGGGAATTAATCTATCCGTTGACGGCTGAAAGCTGTCAAAGCCGTAGAACTCATCGAGGCCTTCGTTTTGACAGGTTATGACTCCCGTAACTCGAAACGAGCCAGAAGTTATGGCCGTCCGAATAACCGATATCTACAGGGTGCCACATTCACGGTGCAAGGTGCAACATCCGTCCGAAATGGCGAAACAGTGCCGTACGACTTTTAGAAATGTGTGCATGGATTTGAAACGGAACAGTACCATGGTGCACCACTCTCCAGCGATGGTAAATCGAAGACGGGCCACGGTAATCCTGTTTTACTGTAAAAATCCACGTGTCGAAAAAACGAAGGGTAAAAAACTTACGAGACCCGAATGAGATTCGGGTTGTCCTTTTTGGGAATTAATCTATCCGTTGATGGCTGAAAGCTATCAAAGCCGTAGAACTCATCGAGGCCTTCGTTTTGACAGGTTACGGCTTCCGTAACTCTAAACGAGGCAGAAGTTATGGCCGTCCAAATAATCGATATCTACAGGGTGCAACATCCTCGGTGCAAGGTGCAACATCCGTCCGAAATGGCGAAACAGAGCCGTATGACTTTTAGAAATGCGTGCATGGATTTGAAACGGAACAGTACCATGGTGCACTACTCTCCAGCGATGGTAAATCGAAGGCCAGCCACGGTAATCCTATTTTACCGTAAAAATCTACGTGTCGAAAAAACGAAGGGTAAAAAACTTACGAGGCCCGATAGAGATTCGGGTTGTCCTTTTTGGGCATTAATCTATCCGTTGACGGCTGAAAGCTGTCAAAGCCGTAGAACTCATCGAGGCCTTCATTTTGACAGGTTATGGCTCCCGTAACTCAAAACGAGCCTGAAGTTATGGCCGTCCGAATAATCGATATCTAGAGGGTGCAACATCCACGGCGCAAGGTGCAACATCCGTCCGAAATGGAGAAACAGTGCCATACGACTTTTAGAAATGCGTGCATGGATTTGAAACGGAACAGTACCATGGTGCACCACTCTCCAGCGATGGTAAATCGAAGGCCAACCACGGTAATCCTGTTTTACCGTAAAAATCCACGTGTCGAAAAAACGAAGGGTAAAAAACTTACGAGGCCCGATTGAGATTCGGGTTGTCCTTTTTGGGCATTAATCTATCCGTTGACGGCTGAAAGCTGTCAAAGCCGTAGAACTCATCGAGGCCTTCGTTTTGACAGGTTATGGCCCCCGTAACTCTAAACGAGCCCGAAGTTGTGGCCGTCCGAATAATCGATATCTACAGGGTGCAACATCCACGGTGCAAGGTGCAACATCCGTCCGAAATGGCGAAACAGTGCCGTACGACTTTTAGAAATGCGTGCATGGATTTGCAACGGAACAGTACCATGGTGCACCACTGTACAGCGATGGTAAATCGAATGCCAGCCACCGTAATCCTGTTTTACCGTAAAAATTCACGTGTCGAAAAAACGAAGGGTAAAAAACTTACGAGGCCCGATTGAGATTCGGGTTGTCCTTTTTGGGCATTAATCTATCCGCTGACGGCTGAAAGCTGTCAAAGCCGTAGAACACATCGAGGCCTTCATTTTGACAGATTATGGTTCCCGTAACTCTAAACGAGCCAGAAGTTATGGCCGTCCGAATAATCGTATCTACAGGGTGCCACATCCACGGTGCAAGGTGCAACATCCGTCCGAAATGGCGAAACAGTGCCGTACGACTTTTAGAAATGTTTGCATGGATTTGAAACGGAACAGTACCATGGTGCACCACTCTCCAGCGATGGTAAATCAAAGACGGGCCACGGTAATCCTGTTTTACCGTAAAAATCCACGTGTCGAAAAAACGAAGGGTAAAAAACTTACGAGACCCGATTGAGATTCGGGTTGTCCTTTTTGGGCATTAATCTATCCGTTGACGGCTGAAAGCTGTCAAAGCCGTAGAACTCATCGAGGCCTTCGTTTTGACAGGTTATGGCTCCCTTTACTCTAAATGAGCCAGAAGTTGTGGCCGTTTGAATAATCGATATCTACAGGGTGCAACATCCACGGTGCAAGGTGCAACATCCGTCCGAAATGGCGAAACAGTGCCGTACGACTTTTAGAAATTCGTGCATGGATTTGAAACGGAACAGTACCATGGTGCACCACTCTCCAGCGATGGGAAGTCGAAGACGGGCCACCGTAATCCTGTTTTACCGTAAAAATCCACGTGTCGAAAAAACGAAGGGTAAAAAACTTACGAGACCCGATTGAGATTCGGGTTGTCCTTTTTGGGCATTAATCTATCCGTTGACGGCTGAAAGCTGTCAAAGCCGTATAACCCATCGAGGCCTTCGTTTTGACCGGTTATGGCTTTTGTAACTCTAACCGAGCCAGAAGTTATGGTCGTCCGAATAATCGATATCTACAGGGTGCAACATCCACGGTGCAAGGTGCAACATCCGTCCGAAATGGCGAAACTGTGCCGTACGACTTTTAGAAATGCGTGCATGGATTCGAAATGGAACAGTACCTTGGTGGACCACTCTCCAGCGATGGGAAGTCGGAGACGGGCCACGGTAATCCTGTTTTACCGTAAAAAACCACGTGTCGAAAAAACGAAGGGTAAAAAACTTACCAGACCCGATTGAGATTCGGGTTGTCCTTTTTGGGCATTAATCTATCCGTTGATGGCTGAAAGCTGTCAATGCCGTAGAACTCATCGAGGCCTTCGTTTTGACAGGTTATGGCTCCTGTAACTCTAAACGAGCCAGAAGTTATGGCCGTTTGAATAATCGATATCTACAGGGTGCGACATCCACGGTGCAAGGTGCAACATCCGTCCGAAATGGCGAAACAGTGCCGTACGACTTTTAGAATTGCGTGCATGGATTTGAAACGGAACAGTACCATGGTGCACCAATCTCCAGCAATGGGAAGTCGAAGACGGGCCACCGTAATCCTGTTTTACCGTAAAAATCCACGTGTCGAAAAAACGAAGGGTAAAAAACATACGAGACCCGATTGTGATTCGGGTTGTCCTTTTTGGGCATTAATCTATCCGTTGACGGCTGAAAGCTGTCAGAGCCGTAGAACTCATCAAGGCCTTCGTTTTGACAGGTTATGGCTCCTGTAACTCTAAACGAGCCAGAAGTTATGGCCGTCCGAATAATCGATATCTAAAGGGTGCAACATCCACGGCGCAAGGTCAACATCCGTCCGAAATGGCGAAATAGTGTCGTACGACTTTTAAAAATGCGTGCATGGATTTGAAACGGAACAGTACCGTGGTGCACCACTCTCCAGCGATGGAAAGTCGAAGGCCAGCCACGGTAATCCTGTTTTACCGTAAAAATCCACGTGTCGAAAAAACGAAGGGTAAAAAACTTACAAGACCCGATTGAGATTCGGGTTGTCCTTTTTAGGCATTAATCTATCCGTTGACGGTTGAAAGCTGTCAAAGCCGTTTAACTCATCGAGGCCTTCGTTTTGACAGGTTATGGCTTTTGTAACTCTAAACGAGCCAGAAGTAATGGTCGTCCGAATAATCGATATCTACAAGGTGCAACATCCACGGTGCAAGGTGCAACATCCGTCCGAAATGGCGAAACAGTGTCGTACGACTTTTAGAAATGCGTGCATGGATTTGAAATGGAACAGTACCTTGGTGCACCACTCTCCAGCGATGGGAAGTCGAAGACGGGCCACGGTAATCCTGTTTTACCGTAAAAATCCACGTGTCGAAAAAACGAAGGGTTAAAAACTTACGAGGCCCGGTTGAGATTCGGGTTGTCCTTTTTTGGCGTTAATCTATCCGTTGACGGCTGAAAGCTGTCAAAGCCGTAGAACTCATCGAGGCCTTCGTTTTTACAGGTTATGGCTTTTGTTATTCTAAACGAGCCAGAAGTTATGGCCGTCCGAATAATCGATATCTACAGGGTGCAACATCCGCGGTGCAAGGCGCAACATCCGTCCGAAATGGCGAAACAGCGCCGTTCGACTTTTAGAAATGCATGCATGGATTTGAAACGGAACAGTACCATGGTGCGCCACTCTCCAGCGATGGTAAATCGAAGACCAGCCACTGTAATCCTGTTTTACCGTAAAAATCCACGTGTCGAAAAAACGAAGGGTAAAAAACTTACGAGACCCGATTGATATTCGGGTTGTCCTTTTTGGGCATTAATCTATCCGTTGACGGCTGAAAGCTGTCAAGGCCGTAGAACTCATCGAGGCCTTCGTTTTGACAGGTTATGGCTCCCTTTACTCTAAATGAGCCAGAAGTTATGGCCGTTTGAATAATCGATATCTACAGGGTGCAACATCCACGGTGCAAGGTGCAACATCCGTCCGAAATGGCGAAACAGTGCCGTACGACTTTTAGAAATACGTGCATGGATTTGAAACGTAACAGTACCGTGGTGCACCACTCTCCAGCGATGGGAAGTCGAAGACGGGCCACGGTAATCCTGTTTTACCGTAAAAATCCACGTGTCGAAAAAACGATGGGTAAAAAACTTACGAGACCCGATTGAGATTCGGGTTGTCCTTTTTGGGCATTAATCTATCCGTTGACGGTTGAAAGCTATCAAAACCGTAGAACTCATCGAGGCCTTCGTTTCGACAAGTTATGGCTCCCGTAACTCTAAACAAGCCAGAAGTTATGGCCGTCCGAATAATCGATATCTACAGGGTGCAACATCCACTATGCAAGGTGCAACATCCGTCCGCAATGGCCAAACAGTGCCGTACGACTTTTAGAAATGTGTGCGTCGATTTGAAACGGAACAGTACCATGGTGCACCACTCTCCAGCGATGGGAAGTCGAAGACGGGCCACCGTAATCCTGTTTTACCGTAAAAATCCACGTGTCGAAAAAACGAAGGGTAAAAAACTTACGAGACCCGATTGAGATCGGGGTTGTCCTTTTTGGGCATTAATCTATCCGTTGACGGCTGAAAGATGCCGAAGCCGTAGAACTCATCGAGGCCTTCGTTTTGACAAGTTATGGCTCCCGTAACTCTAAACGAGCCAGAAGTTATGGCCGCCCGAATAATCGATATCTACAGGATGCAACATCCACGGTGCAAGGTGCAACATCCGTCCGAAATGGCGAAACAGTGCTGTACGACTTTCAGAAATGTGTGCGTGGATTTGAAATGGAACAGTACCTTGGTGCACCACTCTACAGCGATGGGAAGTCGAAGACAGGCCACGGTAATCCTGTTTTACCGTAAAAATCCACGTGTCGAAAAAACGAAGGGTTAAAAACTTACGAGACCCGATTGAGATTCAAGTTGTCCTTTTTGGGCATTAATCTATCCGTTGACGGCTGAAAGCTGTCAAAGCCGTAGAACTCATCGAGGCCTTCGTTTTGACAAGTTATGGCTCCCGTAACTCTAAATGAGCCAGAAGTTATGGTCGTCCGAATAATCGATATTTACAGGGTGCAACATCCACGGTGCAAGGTGCAACATCCGTCTGAAATGGTGAAACAGTGTCGTACGACTTTTAGAAATGCGTGCATGGATTCGAAACGGAACAGTACCATGGTGCACCACTATCCAGCGATGGTAAATCGAAGGCCAGCCACGGAAATCCCGTTTTACCGTAAAAATCCACGTGTCGAAAAAACGAAGGGTAAAAAACTTACGAGACCCGATTGAGATTCCGGTTGTCCTTTTTGGGCATTAATCTATCCGTTGACGGCTGAAAGCTGTCAAAGCCGTAGAACTCATCGAGGCCTTCGTTTTGACAGGTTATGGCTCCCTTTATTCTAAACGAGCCAGAAGTTATGGCCGTTTGAATAATCGATATCTACAGGGTGCAACATCCACGGTGCATGGTGCAACATCCGTCCGAAATGGCGAAACAGTGTCGTACGACTTTTAGAAATGCGTGCATGGATTTGAAACGGAACAGTACCGTGGTGCACCACTCTCCAGCGATGGTAAGTCGAAGACGGGCCACCGTAATCCTGTTTTACCGTAAAAATCCACGTGTCGAAAAAACGAAGGGTAAAAAACTTACGAGACCCGATTGATATTCGGGTTGTCCTTTTTGGGCATTAATCTATCCGTTGACGGTTGAAAGCTATCAAAACCGTAGAACTCATCGAGGCCTTCTTTTCGACAGGTTATGGCTCCCGTAACTCTAAACAAGCCAGAAGTTATGGCCGTCCGAATAATCGATATCTACAGGGTGCATCATCCACGATGCAAGGTGCAACATCCGTCCGCAATGGCCAAACAGTGCCGTACGACTTTTAGAAATGTGTGCGTGGATTTGAAACGGAACAGTACCATGGTGCACCACTCTCCAGCGATGGGAAGTCGAAGATGGGCCACCGTAATCCTGTTTTACCGTAAAAATCCACGTGTCGAAAAAATGAAGGGTAAAAAACTTACGAGACCCGATTGAGATCCGGGTTGTCCTTTTTGGGCATTAATCTATCCGTTGATGGCTGAAAGATGTCGAAGCCGTAGAACTCATCGAGGCCTTCGTTTTGACAAGTTATGGCTGCCGTAACTCTAAACGAGCCAGAACTTATGGCCGACCGAATAATCGATATCTACAGGGTGCAACATCCAAGGTGCAAGGTGCAACATCCGTCCGAAATGGCGAAACAGTGCTGTACGACTTTCAGAAATGTGTGCGTGGATTTGAAATGGAACAGTACCTTGGTGCACCACTCTCCAGCGATGGGAAGTCGAAGACAGGCCACGGTAATCCTGTTTTACCGTAAAAATCCATGTGTCGAAAAAACGAAGGGTTAAAAACTTACGAGACCCGATTGAGATTCAGGTTGTCCTTTTAGGGCATTAATCTATCCGTTGACGGCTGAAAGCTGTCAAAGCCGTAGAACTCATCGAGGCCTTCGTTTTGACAGGTTATGGCTCCCGTAACTCTAAACGAGCCAGAAGTTATGGCCGTCCGAATAATCGATATTTACAGGGTGCAACATCCACGGTGCAAGGTGCAACATCCGTCTGAAATGGTGAAACAGTGCCGTACGACTTTTAGAAATGCGTGCATGGATTTGAAACGGAATAGTACCATGTTTCTCCACTATCCAGCGATGGTAAATCGAAGGCCAGCCACGGAAATCCTGTTTTACCGTAAAAATCCACGTGTCGAAAAAACGAAGGGTAAAAAACTTACGAGACCCGATTGAGATTCGGGTTGTCCTTTTTGGGCATTAATCTATCCATTGACGGCTGAAAGCCGTCAAAGCCGTAGAACTCATTGAGGCCTTCGTTTTGACAGGTTATGGCTCCCGTAACTCTAAACGAACCAGAAGTTATGGCCGTCCGAATAATCGATATCTACAGGGTGCAACATCCACGGTGCAAGGTGCAACATCCGTCCGAAATGGCGAAACAGTGCCGTACGACTTTTAGAAATTCGTGCATGGATTTGAAACGGAACAGTACCATGGTGCACCACTCTCCAGCGATGGGAAGTCGAAGACGGGCCACCGTAATCCTGTTTTACCGTAAAAATCCACGTGTCGAAAAACGAAGGGTAAAAAACATACGAGACCCGATTGAGATTCGGGTTGTCCTTTTTGGGCAATAATCTATCCGTTGACGGCTGAAAGCTGTCAAAGGCGTAGAACTCATCGAGGCCTTCGTTTTGACAGGTTATGGCTCCCGTAACTCTAAACAACCAGAAGTTATGGCCGTCCGAATAATCGATATCTACAGGGTGCAACATCCACGGTGCAAGGTGCAACATCCGTCCGAAATGCGAAACAGTGCCGTACGACTTTTAGAAAGGCGTGCATGGATTTGAAGCGGAATAGTACCATGGTGCACCACTCTCCAGCGATGGCAAATCGAAGGCCAGCCACGGTAATCCCGTTTTACCGTAAAAATCCACGTGTCGAAAAAACGAAGGGTAAAAAACTTACGAGACCCGATTGAGATTCAGGTTGTCCTTTTTGGGCATTAATCTATCCGTTGACGGCTGAAAGCTATCAAAGCTGTAGAACTCATCGAGGCCTTCGTTATGACAGGTTATGGCTCCCGTAACTCTAAACGAGCCAGAAGTTATGGCCGTTTCAATAATCGATATCTACAAGGTGCAACATCCACGGTGCAAGGTGCAACATCCGTTCGAAAAGGTGAAACAGTGTCGTACGACTTTTAGAAATGCGTGCATGGATTTGAAACGGAACAGTACCATGGTGCACCACTCTCCAGCGATGGTAAATCGAAGACCAGCCACCGTAATCCTGTTTTACCGTAAAAATCCACGTGTCGAAAAAACGAAGGGTAAAAAACTTACGAGACCCGATTGAGATTCGGGTTGTCCTTTTTGGGCATTAATCTATCCGTTGATGGCTGAAAGCTGTCAAAGCCGTAGAAATCATCGAGGCCTTCGTTTCGACAGGTTATGGCTCCCATAACTCTAAACGAGCCAGAAGTTATGGCCGTCCGAATAATCGATATCTACAGGGTGCAACATCCACGGTGCAAGGTGAAACATCCGTCTGAAATGGCGTAACAGTGCCGTACGAATTTTAGACTTGCGTGCATGGATTTGAAACGGAACAGTACCATGGTGCACCACTCTCCAGCGATTGTAAATCGAAGGCCAGCCACTGTAATCCTGTTTTACCGTAAAAATCCACGTGTCGAAAAACGAAGGGTAAAAATCTTGCGAGACCCGAGTGAAATTCGGGTTGTTCCTTTTGGGCATTAATCTATCCGTTGACGGTTGAAAGCTGTCAAAGCCGTAAAACTCATCGAGGCCTTCGTTATGACAGGTTATTGCTCCCGTAACTCTAAACGAGCCAGAAGTTATGGCCGTCCGAATAATCGATATCTACAGGGTGCAACATCCACGGTGCAAGGTGCAACACCCGTCCGAAATGGCGAAACAGTGTCGTACGACTTTTAGAAATGCGTGCATGGATTTGAAATGGAACAGTACCATGGTGCACCACTCTCTAGCGATGGTAAATCGAAGGCCAGCCACTGTAATCCTGTTTTACCGTAAAAATCCACGTGTCGAAAAACGAAGGGTAAAAAACTTACGAGACCCGAGTGAGATTCGGATTGTTCTTTTTGGGCATTAATCTATCCGTTGACGGCTGAAAGCTGTCAAAGCCGTAAAACTCATCGAGGCCTTCGTTTTGACAGTTATTTCTCCCGTAACACTAAACGAGCCAGAAGTTATGGCCGTCCGAATAATCGATATCTACAGGGTGCAACATCCACGGTGCAAGGTGCAACACCCGTCCGAAATGGCGAAACAGTGCCGTACGACTTTTAGAAATGCGTGCATGGATTTGAAACGGAACAGTACCATGGTGCACCACTTTCCAGCGATGGTAAATCGAAGACCAGCCACGGTAATCCTGTTTTACCGTAAAAATCCACGTGTCGAAAAAATGAAGGGTAAAAAACTTACGAGACCCGATTGAGATTCGGGTTGTCCTTTTTGGGCATTAATCTATCCGTTGACGGCTGAAAGCTGTCAAAGCCGTAGAACTCATCGAGTCCTTCGTTTTGATAGGTTATGGCTCCCGTAACTCTAAACGAGCCAGAAGTTATGGCCGTCCGAATAATCGATATCTATAGGGTGCATCATCCATGGCGCAAGGTGCAACAACCGTCCGAAATGGCGAAACAGTGCCGTACGACTTTTAGAAATGCATGCATGGATTTGAAACGGAACAGTACCATGGTGCACCACTCTCCAGCGATGGAAAGTCGAAGACGGGCCACGGTAATCCCGTTTTACCATAAAAATCCACGTGTCGAAAAAACGAAGGGTAAAAAACTTACGAGACCCGATTGAGATTCCGGTTGTCCTTTTTGGGCATTAATCTATCCGTTGACGGCTGAAAGCTGTCAAAGCCGTAGAACTCATCGAGGCCTTCGTTTTGACAGGTTATGGCTCCCTTTACTCTAAACGAGCCAGAAGTTATGGCCGTTTGAATAATCGATATCTACAGGGTGCAACATCCACGGTGCAAGGTGCAACATCCGTCCGAAATGGCGAAACAGTACCGTACGACTTTTAGAAATGCGTGCATGGATTTGAAACGGAACAGTACTGTGGTGCACCACTCTCCAGCGATGGGAAGTCGAAGACGGGCCACCGTAATCCTGTTTTACCGTAAAAATCCATGTGTCGAAAAAACGAAGGGTAAAAAACTTACGAGACCCGATTGAGATTCGGGCTGTCCTTTTTGGGCATTAATCTATCCGTTGACGGTTGAAAGCTATCAAAACCGTACAACTCATCGAGGCCTTCGTTTCGACAGGTTATGGCTCCCGTAACTCTAAACAAGCCAGAAGTTATGGCCGTCCGAATAATCGATATCTACAGGGTGCAACATCCACGATGCAAGGTGCAACATCCGTCCGCAATGGCCAAACAGTGCCGTACGACTTTTAGAAATATGTGTGTGGATTTGAAACGGAACAGTATCATGGTGGACCACTCTCCAGCGATGGGAAGTCGAAGACGGGCCACCGTAATCCTGTTTTACCGTAAAAATCCACGTGTCGAAAAAACGAAAGGTAAAAAACTTACGAGACCCGATTGAGATCCGGTTGTCCTTTTTGGGCATTAATCTATCCTTTGACGGCCGAAAGATGTCGAAGCCGTAGAACTCATCGAGGCCTTCGTTTTGACAAGTTATGGCTCCCGTAACTCTAAACGAGCCAGAAGTTATGGCCGTCCGAATAATCGATATCTACAGGGTGCAACATCCACGGTGCAAGGTGCAACATCCGTCCGAAATGGCGAAACAGCGCTGTACGACTTTCAGAAATGTGTGCGTGGATTTGAAATGGAACAGTACCTTGGTGCACCACTCTCCAGCGATGGGAAGTCGAAGACAGGCCACGGTAATCCTGTTTTACCGTAAAAATCCACGTGTCGAAAAAACGAAGGGTTAAAAACTTACGAGACCCGATTGTGATTCGAGTTGTCCTTTTTGGGCATTAATCTATCCGTTGACGGCTGAAAGCTGTCAAAGCCGTAGAACTCATCGAGGTCTTGGTCTTGACAGGTTATGGCTCCCGTAACTCTAAACGAACCAGAAGTTATGGCCGTCCGAATAATCGATATCTGCAGGGTGCAACATCCACGGTGCAAGGTGCAACATCCGTCCGAAATGGCGAAACAGTGTCGTACGACTTTTAAAAATGCGTGCATGGATTTGAAACGGAATAGTACCATGGTGCACCACTCTCCAGCGATGGGAAGTCGAAGACGGGCCACCGTAATCCTGTTTTACCGTAAAAATCCACGTGTCGAAAAAATGAAGGGTGAAAAACATACGAGACCCGATTGAGATTCGGGTTTTCCTTTTTGGGCATTAATCTATCCGTTGATGGCTCAAATCGGTCAAAGCCGTAGAACTCATCGAGGCCTTCGTTTTGACAGGTTATGGCTCCCGTAACTCTAAACGAGCCAGAAGTTATGGCCGTCCGAATAATCGATATCTACAGGGTGCAACATCCACGGTGCAAGGTGCAACATCCATCCGAAATGGCGAAACAGTGCCGTACGACTTTTAGAAATATGTGCATGGATTTGAAACCGAAAAGTACCAAGGTGCACCACTCTCCAGCGATGGTGAATCGGAGGCCAGCCACGGTAATCCTGTTTTACCGTAAAAATCCACGTGTCGAAAAACGAAGGGTAAAAAACTTACGAGACCCGATTGAGATTCGGGTTGTCCTTTTTGGGCAATAATCTATCCGTTGACGGCTTAAAGCCGTCAAAGCCGTAGAACTCATCGATGCCTTCGTTTTGACAGGTTATGGCTCCCATAACTCTAAACGAGCCAGAAGTTATGGCCGTCCGAATAATCAATATCCACAGGGTGCAACATCCACGGTGCAAGGTGCAACATCCGTCCGAAATGGCGAAATAGTGTCGTACGACTTTTAGAAAGGCGTGCATGGACATGAAACGGAACAGTAACATGGTGCACCACTCTCCAGCGTGGTAAATCGAAGGCCAGCCACGGTAATCCCGTTTTACCGTAAAAATCCACGTGTCGAAAAAACGAAGGGTAAAAAACTTACGAGACCCGATTGAGATGCAGGTTGTCCTTTTTGGGCATTAATCTATCCGTTGACGGCTGAAAGCTATCAAAGCCGTAGAACTCATCGAGGCCTTCGTTTTGACAGGTTATGGCTCCCGTAACTCTAAACGAGCCAGAAGTTATGGCCGTTTGAATAATCGATATCTACAAGGTGCAACATCCACGGTGCAAGGTGCAACATCCGTTCGAAAAGGTGAAACAGTGTCGTACGACTTTTAGAAATGCGTGCATGGATTTGAAACGGAACAGTACCATGGTGCACCACTCTCCAGCGATGGTAAATCGAAGACCAGCCACCGTAATCCTGTTTTACCGTAAAAATCCACGTGTCGAAAAAACGAAGGGTAAAAAACTTACGAGACCCGATTGAGATTCGGGTTGTCCTTTTTGGGCATTAATCTATCCATTGATGGCTGAAAGCTGTCAAAGCCGTAGAAATCATCGAGGCCTTCGTTTCGACAGGTTATGGCTCCAATAACTCTAAACGAGCCAGAAGTTATGGCCGTCCGAATAATCGATATCTACACGGTGCAACATCCACGGTGCGAGGTGAAACATCCGTCTGAAATGGCGTAACAGTGCCGTACGACTTTTAGAAATGCGTGCATGGATTTGAAACGGAACAGTACCATGGTGCACCACTCTCCAGCGATGGTAAATCGAAGGCCAGTCACTGTAATCCTGTTTTACCGTAAAAATCCACGTGTCGAAAAACGAAGGGTAAAAATCTTACGAGACCCGAGTGAGATTCGGGTTGTTCTTTTTGGGCATTAATCTATCCGTTGACGGCTGAAAGCTGTCAAAGCCGTAAAAGTCATCGAGGCCTTCGTTTTGACACTTATTGCTCCCGTAACTCTAAACGAGCCAGAAGTTATGGCCGTCCGAATAATCGATATCTACAGGGTGCAACATCCACGGTGCAAGGTGCAACACCCGTCCGAAATGGCGAAACAGTGCCGTACGACTTTTAGAAATGCGTGCATGGATTTGAAACGGAACAGTACCATGGTGCATCACTCTCCAGCGATGGTAAATCGAAGACCAGCCACGGTAATCCTGTTTTACCGTAAAAATCCACATGTCGAAAAAACGAAGGGTAAAAAACTTACGAGACCCGATTGAGATTCGGGTTGTCCTTTTTGGGCATTAATCTATCCGTTGACGGCTGAAAGCTGTCAAAGCCGTAGAACTCATCGAGGCCTTCGTTTTGATAGGTTATTGTTATCCCATTTTTTGGTCAAAACTGGAATATCGACAAACTGGCAAGGAATTATGAATATCAGGATTGGAGATCGGTTGGAATTAAGGCTACGGTCGTTATCGTCAAAATTTTGTTGAACTCCGATCGGGACGAAATTGATTGGAGACAATGATAAGGACTAGAAAAGGCTATGTTTTAAATTTCAGGTCAATCGGAGTTCGTATGAAGGAAATATGATGGATTCAAGGTGGGAGAGGTATGCTGTTCGAATCCTTCAGGATGGAGTGCTCGGTTCGAATCCATCAGATTCGAACCCATCAGGATGGATTCGGACCCCCCAAGGTCGCATCGATGGTACTTCGAATCTATAGGGACTCGATGGATACAAAGAACATGGATTCGAAGGAGATGGATTCGAAGGTCATTGAGTCGAAGGATTGGAGATGGATTCGAAGGTCATGGAGTCGAAGGATTGGAGATGGATTCGAAGGTCATGGAGTCGAAAGGTTTGGATTCGAAGACGATGGATTCGAACAATGGACATGGATTCAAAGATGATGGATTCGAAGAGGATGGACTCGGAGGACATGGACTCGAAGGAGGCAGCCTCGAAGAGCATGGATTCGAAGGAGCCGGCCTTATGGATACGAAGGGGATGGTTTCGAAATGGATGGTTTCGAAGCATGGGTTCGAACCTAGCAGAACGCACGGAGCTTTGATCTTGAATCGATCATATCTTCCAAACCGTTGATCCAAATGCAATGAAATTTTTACAGGAGCTTACATACATGTTGAAGAATGTTCTCACCAAATTTCAGCTCAATTGGATGATTTCTTGATCGATTCGAACCTTACTTTGAATCGATCCCAAGGTGGGCCCGGACCTCCAGATTTCGGGCATGTGGGCCCCCTCACGTGCCTGAAGCGGTCTTCCCGGATTTTAGGAGAAATATCAGCCTCCTACCCTTATAAATAGAGCCCCTGGTCATTCAGAAAAGGGGTCGGAAAATTTGGAGAAGGAAGCACGCCCGGACGCTGCCAGAATCATTCCTTAACATCATTACCGCCATTTACTTCAAGCTTTGGACTTTGTAACTGTTGTAATCATCTGTAATCATCAAGGATAATCAATAAAAGGATAAAAACTTTGGAGTGGACGTAGGCCGGAGATAGCCGAACCACTATAAAACTTGTGTCTCTGTTCTTTACTTTGGGATTATTGTTCAATATTTGCTGAGATCTGTTATTTGTGTCTGAATATTGTTGGTTTGTATTCATACACTGGTGCTTTCACGGTATTTGGGGTTTGTGACCAATTTTGGCACAAACACTTTGGTGCTTTCATTGAGAAAGACTAGCACCCGCTACATCGGATTTGAAAGTTGGATTTGAAGATTTTAAAGAGTTTGAATTCAAGGACAATGACCAGGCAAAATAGTAGAAGGCAAAGGGCTGAGAGAAGCCAACAGGAAGGAAGTCAACAAGCATCCTCCGGAGCGGGGGAAAGACAGGCTTCAATCTACATAACTCGGGATGAAATGGAGGCTATGGCAAATTCTTTGCAAGAGAAATTGTTAAAGAACCAACAGGAAATGATGCAGACTTTCTTTGAGCAAATGAGAGCTGCAGGGATGCAGAACCTAGGGACAGCAACAACCGCTGTGGATGCAGGACAGGGGACTAGGGTCGTGGAACCCAATGGAGGTTGAGATATGGAGCCACAAAGCAATCAACAAGGGCTTGGGGGAAGACCCACAGGATCCAACACAGGAGGACCTCTGGAAGGAGTTCAACAGGCTAGAACCAACGTTGCTACTAACGAGCCACATGAAGAGTATGTGCCGGAGTTCTCTCGGGGGCAACCCCCGACAGACAACGCTGGATTGGTAGAGATGATTAGGAAAACTGTGCGAGGTGGTTTGGCCAAAGGAGACTTGGAAGGAGTGAACAGGAGTCCGTTTGCTCGGGAAATAAAGATGGCTCAGAACCCACCTAAGTTTAAGTTGCCTAGCGTGGAGATATATGTGGCAAGACAGATCCTACAGATCACTTGATGAGGTACACCAGACACATGGAGGTGCTGGGGGCATCGGAGGAAGTGATGGCCCAATGCTTCCCTTTGTATTTGACGGACATAGCTGCGATGTGGTTTAGGCAGCTGGAAGAAGGATCTATCGGGACTTGGAGGGAATTGGTGGAAAAGTTTTTGGGGCAGTTTCGGGTTCACGTCAAGAGGCCGAAGAATGTGATGACATTGACATCGGTTAAGCAAAGGATGGATGAGTCGCTTAGAGCTTTTCTAACTCGATTCAGTGCGGCAGTCGCTTCGGTGGATCGGCCTGATCCATCGATGGTTTTAATGGCAGCGGTATCAGGAGTCAGGGAAGACTCGGATTTCAAAGTATCTCTGATACGAGATCCCCCGCAAGATCTCGACGAATTCTTTCACGAGGCAGAAAGGTTCCTTCGGCAAGAAGATGCAAGTACGGATTTAAAGGTGAAAAAGGTTAGTGCAATCGAGGTTGGAGCAGTATCCAGCGGTGGTTCAGATAAAGACAAAGGAAAAAAGGAAATTGGACAATGATTCTGGAAACGCTAGGAAGCGATGGAAGGATCCAAAGTTTTCCACATACACAGGATTGAACGAGACGCTGGAGTGGATATACATGGATACTTGGAATCGCCTTCCCTACCGGAGGCCAGCCAGGAGAGAACCTTCTGAACGAGAGAAGGCATTAGGGAGGCATTGTCTCTTCCATGACTTAGATGAACATGACACCAACAGCTGCAGGCACTTGAAGGATATAATCGAGGAGCATGTAAGGAATGGACAATTACAGCAGTATGTCGGAGCTCGGAGTGCAACGGTGGAGCAGGAGCAACCACCGATAACCTCTCGCCGCGATGATGGGAGACCCAGGGATGGTAGTCGATTGATCATCCACTAATCAGGATAATATGGAATAAGTAACGAACTATTAGCAAGCAACCAAGTCATTTACACATGTACGGGGACAGAGATAGCCCCTAGGCATGCTCTGAATGATGATAAACTGCAACGCTATGGTTTGTGAAATTGATCTTTTGCTTTTGAATTGGACACTGCTTTTGTTTTTGGTTTTCGGTTTTGGAGCTTGGATTGAGCTCCTGGTTTTTCTTGCTTTTTGATTTGGATTTTCCTTTGGATGATTGTTTTCGGTTTTGGATGCTGGTTTGGATTTCTGGTTTTCTTGTTTTGATTTGGATTTTGGATGTGGATTTTGGATTGTATTTTGATTGGATTTTTATCTGATTTTTGATAAACGGTCGTCAGGTATGGATTATGCCTGGCGAGGGGTGAGTCACTTCGCCCGAACATGGTAAATTGACTCATGCAGGTCGCCGAGTATGGACTATGCTCGGCAAGGGTCCGAAGTGACCAAGATTCGGCTTAGGACTTAGGCCCTGTATTATCAATTGTTATTTTCAGGTCGTTGAGTATGGACTATGCTCAACAAGGGTCCGAAGAGACCAGGATTCGGCTTAGGACTTAAGCCACGGCATTGTACAACGACCAGGGACACTGGACCAAGGACATTAGGTATGGATTGCGCTCGGCAAGAACCCGAAGAGGTTATGGATTTGGATATAGACCCGGAGAGGTCCCGGATTCGGTTATTGGCCATTGGATGAGGATGGATTGGAACTCAGTTGTCGAGTTCGAATGGATAGGGAATTGGCTAAGGCTTTGGCTATTGGATCTGGAATTGGACATCGACTCGAAGCAGTCAAGGATTATATACTCAGGCAATATGGCTTTGGACTTCAGATATTGGATTCGGAACTATTCAAAACACGTCTTGTTGTCAACGGGGATGTTTTGGGGGGCAAAGTGTTATCCCATTTTTTGGTCAAAACTGGAATATCGACAAACTGGCAAGGAATTATGAATATCAGGATTGGAGATCGGTTGGAATCAAGGCTACGATCGTTATCGTCAAAATTTTGTTGAACTCCGATCGGGACGAAATTGATTGGAGACAATGATAAGGACTAGAAAAGGCTATGTTTCAAATTTCAGGTCAATCGGAGTTCGTATGAAGGAAATATGACGGATTCAAGGTGGGAGAGGTATGCTGTTCGAATCCTTCAGGATGGAGTGCTCGGTTCGAATCCATCAGATTCGAACCTATCAGGATGGATTCGAACCCACCAAGGTCGCATCGATGGTACTTCGAATCGATAGGGACTCGATGGATACAAAGAACATGGATTCGAAGGAGATGGATTCGAAGGTCATGGAGTCGAAGGATTGGAGATGGATTCGAAGGTCATGGAGTCGAAGGATTGGAGATGGATTCGAAGGTCATGGAGTCGAAAGGTTTGAATTCGAAGACGATGGAATCGAACAATGGACATGGATTCGAAGATGATGGATTCGAAGAGGATGGACTCAGAGGACATGGACTCGAAGGAGGCAGCCTCGAAGAGCATGGATTCGAAGGAGCCGGCCTTATGGATACGAAGGGGATGGTTTCGAAATGGATGGTTTCGAAACATGGGTTCGAACCTAGCAGAACGCACGAAGCTTTGATCTTGAATCGATCATATCTTCCAAACCGTTGATCCAAATGCAATGAAATTTTTACAGGAGCTTACATACATGTTGAAGAATGTTCTCACCAAATTTCAGCTCAATTGGATGATTTCTTGATCGATTCGAACCTTACTTCGAATCGATCCCAAGGTGGGCCCGGACCTCCAGATTTCAGGCATGTGGGCCCCCTCACGTGCCTGAGGCGGTCTTCCCGGATTTTAGGAGAAATATCAGCCTCCTACGCTTATAAATAGAGCCCCTGGTCATTCAGAAAAGGGGACGGAAAATTTGGAGAAGGAAAGCACGCCCGGACGCTGCCAGAATCATTCCTTAACATCATTACCGCCATTTACTTCAAGCTTTGGACTTTGTAACTGCTGTAATCATCTGTAATCATAAAGGATAATCAATAAAAGGATAAAAACTTTGGAGTGGACGTAGGCCAGAGATAGCCGAACCACTATAAAACTTGTGTCTCTGTCCTTTACTTTGGGATTATTGTTCAATATTTGCTGAGATCTGTTATTTGTGTCTGAATATTGTTGGTTTGTATTCATACACTGGTGCTTTCACGGTATTTGGGGTTTGTGACCAATTTTGGCACAAACAGTTATGGCTCCCGTAACTCTAAACGAGCCAGAAGTAATGGTCGTTTGAATAATCGATATCCACAGGGTACAACATCCACGGTGCAAGGGGCAACATCCGTCCGAAATAGCGAAACAATGCCGTACAACTTTTAGAAATGCGTGCATGGATTTGAAATGGAACAGTACCATGGTGCACCACTCTCCAGCGATGGGAAGTCGAAGACGGGCCACCGTAATCCTGTTTTGCCATAAAAATCCACGTGCCGAAAAAACGAAAGGTAAAGAACTTACGAGACCCGATTGAGATTTGGGTTGTCCTTTTTGGGCATTAGTCTATCCGTTGACGGCTGAAAGCTTTAAAAGCCGTAGAACTCATCGAAGCCTTCGTTTTGACAGGTTATGGCTCCCGTAATTCTAAACGACCCAGAAGTTATGGCCGTCCGAATAATCGATATATACAGGGTGCAACATCCGCGGTGCAAGGTGCGGCATCCGTCCGAAATGGCGAAACAGTGCCGTACGACTTTTAGAAATGCGTGCATGGATTTGAAATGGAACAGTACCATGGTGCACCACTCTCCAGCGACGGTAAATGGAAGACCAGCCACCGTAATCCTGTTTTACCGAAAAAATCCACGTGTCGAAAAAATGAACGGTAAAAAACTTACGAGACCGGATTGAGATTCGGGTTGTCCTTTTTAGGCACTAATCTATCTGTTGACGGCTGAAAGCTGTCAAAGCCGTAGAACTCATCGAGGCTTCGTTTTGACAGGTTATGGCTCCTGTAACTCTAAACGAACCAGAAGTTATGGCCGTCCGAATAATCGATATCTATAGGGTGCAACATCCACGGTGCAAGGTGCAACATCCGTCCGAAATGGCGAAACAGTGTCGTACGACTTTTAGAAATACGTGCATGGATTTGAAACGGAACAGTACCATGGTGCACCACTCTCCAGCGATGGTAAATCGAAGGCCAGCCACGGTAATCCTGTTTTACCGTAAAAATCCACGTGTCGAAAAACGAAGGGTAAAAAACTTACGAGACCCGATTGAGATTCGGGTTGTCCTTTTTGGGCAATAATCTATCCGTTGACGGCCGAAAGCTATCAAAGCGGTAGAACTCGTCGAGGCCTTCGTTTTGACATGTTATGGCTCCCATAGCTCTAAACGAGCCAGAAGTTATGGCCGTCCGAATAATCGATATCTACAGGGTGCAACATCCACGGTGCAAGGTGCAACATCCGTCCGAAATGGCGAAACAGTGCCGTACGACTTTTAGAAATGCGTGCATGGATTTGAAATGGAACAGTACCTTGGTGCACCACTCTCCAGCGATGGGAAGTTGAAGACGGGCCACCGTAATCCTGTTTTACCGCAAAAATCAACGTGTCGAAAAAACGAAGGGTAAAAAACTTACAAGACCCGATTGAGATTCAGGTTGTCCTTTTTGGGCATTAATCTATCCGTTGACGGCTGAAAGCTGTCAAAGCCGTAGAACTCATCGAGGCCTTCGTTTTGACAGGTTATGGCTCCCGTAACTCTAAACGAGCCAGAAGTTATGGCCGTCCGAATAATCGATATCTACAGGGTGCAACATCCACGGTGCAAGATGCAACATCCGTCCGAAATGGCGAAACAGTGTCGTACCACTTTTAGAAATGCGTGCATGGATTTGAAACGGAACAGTACCATGGTGCACCACTCTCCAGCGATGGTAAATTGAAGGCCAGCCACGGTAATCTTGTTTTACCGTAAAAATCCACGTGTCGAAAAACGAAGGGTAAAAAACATATGAGGCCCGATTGAGATTCGGGTTGTCCTTTTTGGGCATTAATCTATCCGTTGACGGCTGAAAGCTGTCAAAGCCGTAGAACTCATCGAGGCTGTTTGCGCAAAAAATGGGCAAACACCTCCAAGTCGTGTGATTTAGTTGATTTTATGTGATTCTTAATGATTTAGATGAGTTATGTAAATATGAAAAAAGCAGGGGCTGAAATGTAAAAGACACACAGATTTATAGTGGTTCGGCCAGAACGTGCCTACGTCCACTTTATATGTTATTATCTTCTTTCTTTCAGATTACAAGTACAATGTTTTGTGTACAAGTATATGAAAGTAGTTTGAAAGTTCCTTCCGTGCTTGAGCTCTTAAACTTGTCTGCCATTGTTGTACCCCTGCCCCTCTATTTATAGAGTGAGGTTGGGGGCAGGGGTCTTGGATGTATATAGCTGCTGGTGGGCCCGGGCTGAAGCAATCTGGCCTGGTAGCGTTCTGGTTCGGCGTGGCTTCATTCGGCATGGAGCTTGGACCGGTGATGGAGTGGACCGGTGGTAGGTGGTTTGGAGGTTCGTTCGATGGTGGAGTATGGGGTTGATTCGGTGATGTTGGTCCGGTCATGGTAGTCCGGTGATGGTGGGAAATGATATTGGACCGGTGGTGATGGGATAGCCACTTGGTTCGGCAAGGAGGTGGATTTGGAGTTGGTTCGGCAGTGGAGGCTTGCTGCCGGATGAGGTATGCCGAATGAGAATGAACCGGATGAGATTTTACCCTTCATTGCCGAATGGAGCTTTAAACCCTTGAACTGCCAAACGGACTTAGGAACCGGATGGAATGGAGGTTGCGAACTCGGGTGAAACTGACGCTTCTCGGTCTTGAGATCTTCTGGGTGAAAATTCGCCCAACATTTGCCCCCCAAAGTGGGGCACGTGCTTGCATGTGTCGCGCTTTGTTTCCCTACGGTAGGAACGCTCGTTTTGTAACGCCATGGGCTGGATGTTCATGTCCTATCGGTGTCCTCATGCCTTGCGGTAGGAAGGCGTGTTTTGTAATGCAATGAGCTGGATGTCCATATCCTGTTGATCTCCTGCAAAGGAATTTACAGTTTTAATGTGATTTCAAATGACGACCGTTCGGGATCGAAATATTTGAGGCGAAGTGAATTGTGCCGTTCAAGGCGAGATATGACCGTTCGAGGTCGGGTGCCATTCGAGGCGAGTAGGTGTGCCCCGAGGGGGCTCAACATTATTGATGCCAGGTTTTCGTTCGAGTGGGTCCCTGGATCGTTTGTGAAGATGGTTTATCGTCAGCTCAGAGCATGCCTAAGGATCGTTCGCGACCCCGTACATGTGTAAGTAGCTTAGCCATTCCAGAATTAGCAGAGCTAAATATCCATCCAACTGATGAATTTTAAAAGGATGTCAAAGTGTAGATTCTCACAACGATAGGGTTAATAGCCATTCAGAGCATGCTTATGGACCGTTCGTGGTCGCGTACACGTGTAAATGATTAACCCATGTTAGTGAGCGATTTATGACTTGTTCATCGTTATCATAATCTCTATTTTATTAGTAGGTCCTAGAGTTCGGTACTTATCTGTGTGAGGTGCCTTGCATGCCACCTGTTTCTTGTTTTTGCTGGCAGAGACAGTTTCATTCGGTTTTTATTCTAGTCCGGTATGCCGAACCAGTTGTTCCGGTGCCTCTGCCCTCGTCTATATATAGGGGCTACACCCCCCTTAGTTGTTCCTTACCGAACCAACGAGCGCCGAATCAATTTCTAGCCGAACCAACTCTCTGCCGGATCAAGCTTTTACCGAATCAGGTATATATCTTTGCCGAATGAACTTTACTGCCGAATGAACACGAAGGCTTTTTTACTACCGAATGAAATTGTGTTACCGAATGAGCAAGTATGCCGGATGAACTCCCAAGGCCGAATGATACTACCGAATGGAGTATATGCCGAATGAGACTACCGAATGGAATATATGCCGAATGAGACTTCATACTTGAAGCTTGAGCGGAATCTTAGGCTTTTATACGCTTGCTTTAGATACTTGCTTGTTTATGTTTCTATACTTCTTGTTCTAACACCGTGTTTTTCTTGTGCTGCAGATAAATGTCTCGCAAAGCGGAAACCCGATCGGATAAAAAGAAATCTAAAGGTAGAGGTGAGTCATCCTCCTCCATGCCCCCAGACTAACCAAGACCGGTGCCATATGGGCCTGCCCCGAGGTCGTTAGTGGATGGGTACGGTCCCCAGGAACTTCTGGTCTCCCCTCCCGATTGCTTTCCTAGCTCCCTAAAGAAGGAGAAACTTGATGTTATGTCCCGTTCCTTCGGGATAGACAGGGCTCGCATGCTGTTGCCGGGAGATGGAGTGATGCCGTATAATCCCCCCGAAGGCTACTTTGCTTACAGCAGATATCATTGCATGTGTGGTGCTATCCCTCCTATCAATGCCTGGATAGTTAGCTTTACCACATATTTGAAGGTGGCTCCATTCCAGCTCCAGCCGAACTCTTATGCCATTCTGGTGAGCCTTTTCGTTATCTTCCAGAGGAGGTACGGGCGCCCTCCTTCTAACCGGGAAATTCGATATTTGTATAACCTGAGAGGCTACAAGAAGGGGTCTCCGTATATTAGTCTAGAAGCGGTCGTGCCCTTCAAACCGGTCTTGGACTTATATTCAAAGTTTACCATGTTCAAGAAAGAATGGTTTTTTATCAAGGACGATTCTGTTTCTTTCCGCCTTTTCACTTCCGACTGTAAGATGAATTTCATTTATATTTTCCATGTTCTGACTGTAGTGCTTCTTCTGACATGCTTCTATTTCTTGCTAGCGACAGGTGGCATTGCAGTCGTGGAAGATGATTCTTTGGCACGGATGGCTACTGAAATAAAGGCCATTCCCGCACGGGACAGGTCGGCTTCGTTCCTGATGAGGAACGCTACCCTCTTGGAGTACAACTTGATCCAGCCGCACCAGTCCGTGGTTAAGCAGAGGGACACGGCTGAGGAGAAGGCCGCTAAAGCTAAGGAGGGGGCCACGGTGAAGAGTGGCAAGAGGAAGCCCTTTGCACAACATCCCGTCGTGGGAGGCAAGAAGCTTAAGGAGTCTGAGGGCCCCTCTCCTAGTACTTGCCCGATCATCCCAGAGGAGGAAGGTGTGGAAGAGGGCGAAGGAGGCGATATGGAAGGAGAGTCGGAGGGCGGAGGAGATGAGGAGGTCTCTCCAGGCTGACTGCTTGAGATACCGATCAGAGAGGGATGTCGCTGTCGCCAAGTTGCAGGTTTCCGAGGCCCGGGTGAGGGAGTTTGAGGAGAATGAGGGGATGATGGACGAGATGCTGCAGGACATGTACTTCCGCACTTGGAAGGAGGGCAGCTTGTCTTGGATGGATGACTATCCCCGGGTCATGGCCAAGATATATCTTCGGGCTTTAGGGGAGGCCAGGTTCAATGCGGGTAAGGAAGATGGAGTGGCTTTTAGTCTATATGTGGTCACTGCTCAGTTCTCGAAAGAGGAGCAAGCGGCAGTGAAGGAGGGGATGCGGTTGCTTGCTGCGGAGGAAGCGGGTGTGCAACTGGAGGATGAGGATCAAGCGGCGGACGCTGGTGAGTTATTCTTCTCTTTTCCTTTTCTTTCTGGGTTTCCATAACTTGATCGTTTATCGTTTGTTTAATGAATTCCTCTTCTGAATTGGACAGGTGGAACTTCCGATCAACACGCTGGGAGCTCTGACCCTGCGGCCAAGTAGGCTTGGGGGATTTGGTAGGATGAGAGTGAAGTGTGGACGCAGCTGGTTACTTGTCCGGATTTGGCCACCTTTTTATTTCCCTTTACCGCTATTTATGTTAGTCCAAAACATTTATGTGACTATAATAATATTATTTGCAAAGAATAACTTTATGTGATTTTATGACATAAGCTGATTTTGTTATGTTTAAATGTTGTTGTCATTTTGATGTGGTGCGTGAGAAGTATGCATATGCCTGTGATTTTAGTTGTGTTTGATGTTAAGCTGTTGCTTGAAATATAATTTCATGTTTTGCAATGTTAGTGTGACGTATGAATAAACTATAGTTACATATTTATGTACAAGAGAAGAGAGTACCGCCCTTCATGTTTTAGTTGCAGGTGGTAGCTTTGAGCGTCTTGTGTAATTGATCATGGATATAGCTGAGTACCTTGCCACCAGTACGCAGGCTTTGATTCTCATGAGTGAATGCTCCCTATTTGGTTTCCTGTACTTTAGAGTTTGTTATACAGGATAGGAGAAAAGTATTTAAATGAAATGGAAATATGGGAAAAGTAAAACTTCCAGTCACGGAAGGCCGTCGATGTGCTTAAGTTCGTGGCAAACGGGTTTTGTAGTCACTTTCCCTAGCTGTGGGTCTTGGAGACATTTGTCACCCATCTTACGCCTCCGCGGGGAGTTTTCTTTTTTACCACAGCCGCAGTTAAGACACATCAGAGCCGAGATCGTGCACGGTAACTACCCGAACCATTATGGTCCGTAATCGTGGGTATTATTCGATTTACCGTGGCCGGCTAGCGTGGGTGCCGTTGGCCGTGAACTACCACTAACTGGCCACACCTTATGTTGGGGCTTAAAGTAGGTTCACAGTTGCCGGCGAGCCGAATGCCGTAATGAGCTGCCATCGGCTATAGTCGGCCTTTATGATGACTTATAATCGGCTCATTACAGTTGGCTTTGAGGGCAGTCGCGAGCAATGAGTTAACCCGCAGCAGAGGGATGCTGGAGCAAAAGAGTCTCATTGGAGAGTGCATAGAATCGTAGCGTACCTGTTAGGCCTTGTCCAGATGAGGCCGTGGTGCGTCTTGAGTGGAGATGCCATAGGATTTTGTTCAACAGAAAAGGATAAAGCTTAACAAGCATCCAAGATATAAAGGAACAAGTTAAAAAGAGACAAGATTTTTTAAAGTGGTTCGGCATGAAAATGCCTACGTCCACTGATTCTCTTTGTTAATTCACTTCATATGGGCAGTACAAGTTAAGAAAAGTATCGACGGAGGTGTCGGATGTTCCATGCCCTCTGGAACACCTCTCCGTCCACTGTTGACAAAATATAAGCTCCGTTGTGGAGATCTTTATGAATTACATATGGTCCGTCCCAGATGGGGTCCAGTGCCCCGGGGCGCGGAAAGATTCGCCTGAGGACAAGATCTCCTTCTTGTAAGATGCGATGCTTGACTTTGGAGTTGTATAGTGCTGCCACTTTTTGTTTGTGAGCTGCTGCTTTGAGTGCTGCATCGTTTCTCCTTTCCTCAATCAGATCCAAAGACATGAGGAGGAGTTCTTCGTTTTCTTCTGGATTGTAGTGGATCCTACGGTGGGAAGGAACAATAGTCTCAACAGGGAGCATTGCCTCCGATCCGTATGCCAAAGAGAAAGGAGTATGTCCCGTTGATGTTCTGAAAGATGTGCGGTAGGCCCAAAGTGCCGTAGGAAGTTCGTCCACCCAAGCGCCTTTTGACTTTTCAAGTTTCTTCTTGATTAGGGTTTTGAGAATTTTGTTGACAGGTTCGACTTGTCCGTTTGCCTGAGGGTAAGCTACTGATGAGAAGCTTTTATGAATTCCATGCTCTTGGCACTAGTCGGCGAATTCTTCGCTGTCAAATTGGAGTCCGTTGTCCGATATGATATTGAGTGGTACTCCGTACCTGCACAGAACATTTTTGATCAAGAAGTTGATAACTTTTGCTAAAGATATTTTATTTAGGGGTTCCGCTTCCACCCATTTGGTGAAATAATCGACTTCCACTATAGCATATTTGGCTCCGCCTCTGCCCGTTGGCAGTTCGCCAATTAAATCAATTCCCCATACAGCAAAGGGCCAAGGGCTGGTCATTTGAGTAATCTCATTTGTGGGTAGTCGAGGAATCTTGGCAAATTTCTGACATCTGTCGCATCTCTTGACGAAGTCTAAGGCGTCTTTGTTTAGTGTGGGCCAGTAATATCCATATCGGAGTATCTTTTTCGCCAGAGTCTTCCCTCCAGTGTGATCTCCGCAACTTCCTTGATGGATGTTGAATAAGATTTCCTTGGCTTCCCTTCCAGCGACGCATCTGAATAAGGGGCTAGAGAATCCACGCCGATAGAGGATGCCTTCTTGTATTGTGTAGTGGGGAGCTTTCCTCAAAATTCTCCTGACTTCATCACGTTTGTCTGGTAGTGTGCCGTCCTGCAAATATTTCCGGATAGGAGTCATCCAAGTTCCTTCTTCGATTGCAGTTATCAGATTCACTTGTTTGAAACTTGGGGCTAGCTGCCTTGAGATGGCTAGTGCTCCGGAAATGGTGCTATTCTTCATACTAGCTTGCTTTGCTAGTTCATCGGCCTCTTGGTTATCTTCTCGAGGAATGTGTTTGATTAGATAATGGTCCAATTGATCGAGCAGCAGTTTGGTTTTCTTTAGATATGCTGTGAGTCGTTCTCCTCGTGTCTGGAACTCTCCTAGTACTTGGTTTACGATAAGTTGAGAATCACTATGAAGACATAAAGAATTGACTCCAATTTCTAAGGCAAGCTCCAATCCCGCTATTAATGCCTCATACTCCGCATCGTTGTTAGTGGCCGCGAATTCCAACCTTAATGCATAGTACAGCTTTCTTCTTCTGGGGTGATTATCACAATACCTGCCCCGAGCCTTGTTCGTTCGATGCTCCATCTACAAAGAGGTTCCACTTGATGTTTTTTTCTATTTCAAATTGATCCTTGCCTTCGTTGGTAGTGAATTCGGCAATGAAATCGGCCAAGGCTTGCCCCTTGATAGCGGTGCGAGGATGGTAGGTGACGTCATACTGACTTAGTTCAATGCACCATTTGAGGAGTCGTCCAGAAGTGTCGGGACGATGGAGCACCTGTCTTAGTGGTTGATCGGTTAAAACTCTGATGGAGTGAGATTGGAAGTAGTGTCGCAGTTTTCGTGACGCGATCAATAAACAATATGCCAATTTCTCAAGTTTAGGATATCTGGCTTCTGCCCCTGTAAATCTCTTACTTATAAAGTATACCGGGCGTTGTGTGCGGTCCTCTTCTCTTACCAAGGCAGCGCTTAGAGCATGAGATGATACAGCGAGGTATATGTATAGCCCTTCGCCTTCGTTTGGAGTTGAGAGTACTGGTGGTCTCTGAAGGTGTTCGATCAGGTTAAGGAAGGCTTTTAAGCATTCATCGGTCCACTCGAACTTTCCTTTGTCTTTCTTGAGAGCTTCGAAGAAAGGGACGCACTTGTCAGTTGCTTTTGAAATGAATCTGCTTAGGGCGACCACCTTTCCGTTTAGGCTCTGCATTTCTTTTCGAGTGGAAGGTATCCTTATTTCTTTTAGAGCCCGGATTTGTTCAGGGTTTGCTTCAATTCCTCTGGCATGGACGATGAATCCTAAGAATTTTCCCGATGACACTGCGAAGGAGCACTTTAGAGGATTCAGCTTCATTCCATATCGGCGAAGTACCTGAAACATCTCGCCCAGGTGGCTTACATGATCGTCGGCTCTCCTGGACTTTACCAACATGTCATCCACATATACTTCCATAGTTCGTCCTATTAATTCCGCGAACATCTTGTTGACGAGGCGCTGATAGGTAGCTCCGGCATTTTTGAGTCCAAAAGGCATGACATTGTAACAATATAATCCCCGGTCAGTGATGAAGCTAGTGTGGTCTTGATCGGGAGCGTGCATGGGAATCTGGTTGTATCCAGAGTATGCATCCATTAAAGATAAAAGTTCGTGCCCGGCTGTGCTGTCCACAAGTTGATCGATTCGGGGGAGCGGGAAGCAGTCTTTCGGGCACGCGTCATTTAAGTTGGAGAAATCAATGCATGTTCGCCACTTCCCATTAGCTTTCTTTACTAGTACCGGGTTAGCGATCCATTCTGGGTAGATGGCTTCTCGTATGAAGTCATTAGCAAGTAGGTTCTTTACTTCCTCATCGAGGGCTGCTAATCGTTCTGCTCCCATGCTTCTCTTTTTATGCTTTATCGGTACCTTGGTGGGATCGATGTTCAGCATGTGGCATGCTATGCCTGGGGAGATTCCTGTCATATCGGCATGTGTCCACGCAAATACATCTAAGTTGTGGCGGAGAAAGTCAATGAGTTGATCCTTCAATTCTGTTTTTAGCTGAGATCCTATTTTTAATAGTCTACTTGAATCATGTTTGTCTACAGATACGAATTCCCTGGCCTCTGCAGGCTCAGCGGTAGCCTCCTCCTCCTTATCCCTGGAGTCTAGTTCATTGAAAGGATCGTTGGTGTATCGAAGAGGAGGGGATTTCTTTGGTTGCTATGCTTCCAAGATTTTCATGCAGAGAGTAGTCTCTGCATCTTTCCCTTTATTCTTTCTACGGTTATTGCGAAGTTCAGTTACATAGCAATCTCGAGCGGCGTCTTGATCTCCTTCAACTTCTCCTATTCCGTTATCTGTTGGGAATTTCATCTTTAGGCACCATGGGGCTAGGACAATTCGGAAGTCAGATAAGGCTGGTCTTCCCAAGAAGGCGTTGTAGGCCGAGTGGTTTTCTATTAGTACGAACGTTTGTTTTCGCACAACGGAGCGGAGATGACTTCCTATTTCGACGAAGAGGTCAAGTTGCCCGAGGGGCATTTTCGCATCTCCAGTGAAATCGTGCAGGGGTTTGTTGCAGGGAGACACATCCTTCATTGACAGCTTCATTTTGTCGAAAGCATGCTTGAATAGGATATTTACGGAGCTTCGTGTGTCTATTAGAATTCGGAAAACTTTAGCTGGACCGAACCAGGCAGAGATGACCATGGGATCCATATGTGGATACTGTCTTCCTTCTAAATCACGCCTACTGAATACGATGTCGTCACTATCTTTCCGTTTCGGGTGGCGTTCTTCCATAATGGAGTTAACATAGCCTTCAGCATTTCTAAGTGACTTGCCGTATCTTTCCATCTCTGCCCAGCTTCTTTCGGCGATGTGTGGTCCTCCCGAGATGGTATGGACCACTATCTTCTCTTGACTAGAGCCACTGGTGTTGCGATTCCCTCCGCCTACTTCTGGGAGGGGTCGCTTTGAGTTCTCATTGGAAGGAGTTGGAGTCCTGTTCTGACCTTTCACATAGTGTTCCAGCCTTCTTCTTCTGATGTGTTCTTCGATCAAGTCCCGGAGATGGTGGCATTCATTGGTGTCATGTCCGTGGGATTCGTGGAAGCGGTAGAACTTTCCAGACTTGAGTGCGTTATCAGATTCTTTCTTGTGCGGGGGCGCTTGTATCCGAGTTCGCCATGAGTGGCTAGAAAGATATTTTCGATTGTTTCATTCAAAGGAGTGTAGGAGTCAAATCTTGGTCCTGGTCGATATTGGCGTTTTTCAACCTTCCTGCCCCCAGCATTGTCTCTAGATTCATTTCTTCGAGTGTCCTTAGCTGCAGCGGGAACCTTGTCCGAAGTTGTCTTACCTTGTTGCCCTGACTGCCTCTCAGTGGCGGCGTCTTCAAGTCTCATATACTTTCCAGCTTCATGGAAGAAATCAGGTAAAGTAGCTGGTTTTTCCTTAGTTAGTCTTCTAGCGAACTTGGTATCTGGGTGTACACCACTATAGAGGGCCATTATGGTGAGCTTATCATCGGCATCTTGGACTGCGGCCGCTGCGGCGTTGAACCGGGTTAGATATTGTTGCAGTGTCTCTCCGGATTTCTGTTTGACATTGGATAGAGAATAAGCATCCTTGGGTTGTTCTACACGGATGCGGAACTGGCTAATGAACCTTTCTTTCAACATCTCCCATGAGCTGATAGATCCTTGGGGTAGATGGCAGAACCAGGAGGTAGCTAGATCTGCTAGGAATAGCGGAAAGCATTTACACAACACCCCTTCTGTTGCTCCGCTCATGAGCATATGCTGGGTGTATCTCTGTAAGTGTACGATGGGGTCGGAAGTTCCCTTGTAAGGTTCGATGGTTGGCATTTTCCATTCCCGGGGGGTGATGGCAGTTTCGATATTGCGGGTGAAGGGGCTGGTGACCCTAGCGCCTATTCCTCGGTCCCTTTTCTCCCGTTGGACGCATTCTCTGAATAATCGTGCCATTCTTTCATCAGAATTTGGAGCGGATAGAAATGAACTTGGTTCTTCCCTGCGGGATCGATCCTGTCCAGATGACCTGTAGGGATGGTATAGTCTATCACTTCTGACGTTATCCAGTGGTTGCCTCTGGCTGCTCGGATGCATGCTAGGACCAGCTACAGTTGCCCCCTGCCTTGATCTTCCCCTGTGGGGTTCTGTTTCGAGCATTTCCATGGGGTCAACTTCGGGCTGGGTTCTAGCTCGGCTCCGTTCAGCGGGGTTTCTATGATTAGGTGGCATGACTGGCTCAGCTACATCCGACCCTCGCCTGGAGCCTCCCCCACCGGGTTCGTTTCCAAGCGCTTCCTCGAGTCGGAGTTCGGGCTGAGTCCGGGCGCGGCCCCTATCATTGTTGTTCCTGTTGATGGCTTCCTCGAAGAGGGAAGACCTTTGCTGTCTCTGAGATCCTCTAGATTGAGATTCACCCCATGATTCAGTGTTGCGGTTGGATTCTTCGACATCCCTCAAGCGTGACATGAGCAGGTTCACCAAAGCTTCTTGTTGGGATGCGAAACGGTTAGTCACTTCCACCACAACTCTGTCTAGGTCTGCTCTAGTGATTACTGCCGGTTGTTCCGCGGCAGGGGCTGTTGGAATTGCCTAATCTACATGCGGCACTGCTGCTGTAGTGGGATGGTTCTCTTGATCTGGATCCACTGGATTTGGAGCGCTGCTGGTTGCAACGTTCTTTCCCTTGTTGGCGTCTTTTCTTGGCCTGGAAGTCATGTTTCCTAGGCAATGAAGGGTGCTATTGGGAAAGAAGGTTGAATGAGGGAAGCTGAAGCCTCAGTGAAAGCACCAAAAATGTTTGCGCAAAAAATGGGCAAACACCTCCAAGTCGTGTGATTTAGTTGATTTTATGTGATTCTTAATGATTTAGATGAGTTATGTAAATATGAAAAAAGCAGGGGCTGGAATGTAAAAGACACACAGATTTATAGTGGTTCGGCCAGAACGTGCCTACGTCCACTTTATATGTTATTATCTTCTTTCTTTCAGATTACAAGTACAATGCTTTGTGTACAAGTATATGAAAGTAGTTTGAAAGTTCGTTCCGTGCTTGAGCTCTCAAACTTGTCTGCCATTGTTGTACCCCTGCCCCTCTATTTATAGAGTGAGGTTGGGGGCAGGCGTCTTGGATGTATATAGCTGCTGGTGGGCCCAGGCTGAAGCAATCTGGCCTGGTAGCGTCCTGGTTCGGCGTGGCTTCATTCGGCATGGAGCTTGGACCGGTGATGGAGTGGACCGGTGGCAGGTGGTTTGGAGGTTCGTTCGATGGTGGAGTATGGGGTTGATTCGATGGTGTTGGTCCGGTCATGGTAGTCCGGTGATGGTGGGAAATGATGTTGGACCGGTGGTGATGTGATAGCCACTTGGTTCGGCAAGGAGGTGGATTTGGAGTTGGTTCGGCAGTGGAGGCTTGCTACCGGATGAGGTATGCCGAATGAGAATGAACCGGATGAGATTTTACCCTTCATTGCCGAATGGAGCTTTAAACCCTTGAACTGCCGAACGGACTTAGGAACCGGATGGAATGGAGGTTGCGAACCCGGGTGAAATTGACGCTTCTCGGTCTTGAGATCTTCTGGATGAAAATTCGCCCAACAGACGCCTTCGTTTTGACATGTTATGGCTCCCGTAACTCTAAACGAGCCAGAAGTTATGGCCGTCCGAATAATCGATATCTACAGGGTGCAACATCCATGGTGCAAGGTGCGACATCCGTCCGAAATGGGGAAACAGTGCCGTACGTCTTTTAGAAATGCGTGCATGGATTTGAAACGGAACAGTACCATGGTGCACCACTTTCCAGCGATGGTAAATCGAAGGCCAGCCACGGTAATCTTATTTTACCGTAAAAATCCACGTGTCGAAAAACGAAGGGTGAAAAACTTACGATATCTACAGGGTGCAACATCCACGGTGCAAGGTGCAACATCCGTCTGAAATGGCGAAACAGTGCCGTACCACTTTTAGAAATGCGTGCAAGGATTTGAAACGGAACAGCACCATGGTGCACCACTCTCCAGCGATGGTAAATCGAAGGCCAGCCACGGTAATCCTGTTTTACCGTAAAAATCCACGTGTTGAAAAACGAAGGGTAAAAAACTTACGAGACCCGAGTGAGATTCGGGTTGTCCTTTTTGGGCATTAATCTATCCGTTGACGGCTGAAAGCTATCAAAGCCGTAGAACTCATCGAGGCCTTCGTTTTGACAGTTATGGCTCCCGTAACTCTAAACGAGCCAGAAGTTATGGCCGTCCGAATAATCGATATCTACAGGGTGCAACATCCACGGTGCAAGGTGCAAAATCCGTCTGAAATGGCGAAACAGTGCCGTACGACTTTTAGAAATGCGTGCATGGATTTGAAACGGAACAGTACCATGGTGCACCACTCTCCAGCGTTGGTAAATCGAAGACCATCCACGGTAATCCTGTTTTACCGTAAAAACCACGTGTCAAAAAAATGAAGGGTAAAAAACTTACGAGACCCGATTGACATTCGGGTTGTCCTTTTTGGGCATTAATCTATCCGTTGACGGCTGAAAGCTGTCAAAAACGTATAACTCATCGAGGCCTTCGTTTTGACAGGTTATGGCTCCCGTAACTCTAAACGAGCCAGAAGTTATGGCCGTTTGAATAATCGATATCTACAGGGTGCAACATCCACGGTGCAAGGTGCAACATCCATCCGAAATGGCGAAACAGTGCCGTACGACTTCTAGAAATGCCTGCATGGATTTGAAACGGAACAGTGCCATGGTGCACCACTCTCCAGCGTTGGTAAATCGGTGGCCAGCCACGGTAATCCTGTTTTACCGTAATAATCCACGTGTCGAAAAACGAAGGGTAAAAAACTAACGAGACCCGATTGAGATTCGGGTTGTCCTTTTTGGGCATTAATCTATCCGTTGATGGCTGAAAGCTGTCAGAGCCGTAGAACTCATTGAGGCCTTCGTTTTGACAGGTTATGGCTCCCGTAACTCTAAACGAGCCAGAAGTTATGGCCGTCCGAATAATCGAAATCTACAGGTTGCAACATCCACGGTGCAAGGTGCAACATCCATACGAAATGGCGAAACAGTGCCGTACGACTTTTAGAAATGTGTGCATGGATTTGAAACGGAACATCCTTGGTGCACCACTCTCCAGCGATGGGAAGTCGAAGACGGGCCACCGTAATCCTGTTTTACCGTAAAAATCCACGTGTCGAAAAAACGAAGGCTAAAAAACTTACGAGACCCGATTGAGATTCGGGTTGTCCTTTTTGGGCATTAATCTATCCGTTGACGGCTGAAAGTTGTTAAAGCCGTAGAACTCATCGAGGCCTTCGTTTCGATAGGTTAAGGCTCCCGTAACTCTAAACGAGCCAGAAGTTATGGCCGTCCGAATAATCGATATCTACAGGGTGCAACATCCACGGTGCAAGGTGTAACATCCGTCCGAAATGGCGAAACAATGCCGTACGACTTTTAGAAATGCGTGCATGGATTTGAAACGGAACAATACCATGGTGCACCACTCTCCAGCAATGGTAGATCGAAGACCAGCCACCGTAATTCTGTTTTACCGTAAAAAACCACGTGTCGAAAAAACGAAGGGTTAAAAACTTACGAGACCCGATTGAGATTCGGGTTGTCCTTTTTGGGCATTAATCTATCCGTTGACGGCTGAAAGCTGTCAAAGCCGTAGAACTCATCGAGGCCTTCGTTTTGACAGGTTATGGCTCCCGTAACTCTAAACGAGCCAGAAGTTATGGTCGTCCGAATAATCGATATCTACAGGGTGCAACATCCACGGTGCAAGGTGCAACATCCGTCCGAAATGGCAAAACAGTGCCGTATGGCTTTTAGAAACGCGTGCATGGATTTGAAATGGAACAGTACCTTGGTGCACCACTCTCCAGCGATGGGAAGTCGAAGACGGGCCACGGTAATCCTGTTTTACCGTAAAAATCCACGTGTCGAAAAAACGAAGGGTTAAAAACTTACGAGTCTCGATTGAGATTCGAGTTGTCCTTTTTGGGCATTAATCTATCCGTTGATGGCTGAAAGCTCTCAAAGCCGTAGAACTCATCGAGGCCTTCGTTTTGACAGGTTATGGCTCCCGTAGCTCTAAACGAGCCAGAAGTTATGGCCGTCCGAATAATCGATATCTACAGGGTGCAACATCCACGATGCATGGTGCAACATCCGTCCGAAATGGCGAAACAATGCCGTACGACTTTTAGAAATGCGTGCATGGATTTGAAATGGAACAGTACCATGGTGCACCACTCTCCAGCGATGGGAAGTCGAAGACGAGCCACCGTAATCTTGTTTTACCGTAAAAATCCACGTGTCGAAAAAACGAAAGGTAAAAAACTTACGAGACCCGATTGAGATTCGGGTTGTCCTTTTTGGGAATTAATCTATTCGTTGATGGCTGAAAGCTGTGAAAGCCGTAGAACTCATCGAGGCCTTCGTTTTGAAAGGTTATGGCTCCCGTAACTCCAAACGAGCCAGAAGTTATGGCCGTTTGAATAATCGATATCTACAGGGTGCAACATCCACGGTGCAAGGTGCAACATCCGTTCGAAATGGTGAAACAGTGCCGTACGACTTTTATAAATGTGTGCATGGATTTGAAACGGAACAGTACCATGTGCACCACTCTCCAGCGATGGTAAATCGAAGACCAGCCACCGTAATCCTGTTTTACCGTAAAAATCCACGTGTCGAAAAAACGAAGGGTAAAAAACTTACGAGACCCAATAGAGATTCGGGTTGTCCTTTTTGGGCATTAATCTATCCGTTGACGGCTGAAAGCTGTCAAAGCCGTAGAACTCATCGAGGCCTTCGTTTTGACAGGTTATAGCTCCCAAATCTCTAAACGAGCCAGAAGTTATGGCCGTACGAATAATCGATATCTACAGGGTGCACCATCCACGGTTCAAGGTGCAACATCCGTCCGAAATGGTAAAAATGTGTCGTACGACTTTTAGAAATGCGTGCATGGATTTGAAACGGAAAAGTGCCATAGTGCACCACTCTCCAGTGATGGTAAATCGAAGGCCAGCCAAGGTAATCCTTTTTTACCGTAAAAATCCACGTGTCGAAAAAACGAAGGGTAAAAAACTTACGAGACCCGATTGAGATTCGGGTTGTCCTTTTTGGGCATTAATCTATCTGTTGACGGCTGAAAGCTATCAAAGCCGTAGAACTCATCGAGGCCTTCGTTTTGACAAGTTATGGCTCCCGTAACTCTAAACGAGACAGAAGGTATGGTCGTCCGAATAATCGATATGTACAGGGTGCAACATCCACGGTGCAAGGTGCAACATCCGTCCGAAATGGCGAAACAGTGCCGTACGACTTTTAGAAATGCGTGCATGGATTTGAAACGCAACAGTACCATGGTGCACCACTCTCCAGCGATGGTAAATCGAAGGTCAGCCACGGTAATCCTGTTTTACCGTAAAAATCCACGTGTCGAAAAACGAAGGGTAAAAAACTTACGAGACCCGATCGAGATTCGGGTTGTCATTTTTGGGCATTAATCTATCCGTTGACAGCTGAAAGCTGTCAAAGGCGTAGAACTCATCGAGGGCTTCTTTTTGACAGGTTATGGCTCCCGTAACTCTAAACGAGCCAGAAGTTATGGCCATCCGAATAATCGATATGTACAGGGTGCAACATCCACGGTGCAAGGTGCAACATCCGTCCGAAATGGCGAAACAGTGTCGTACGACTTTTAGAAATGCGTGCATGGAATTGAAACGGAACAGTACCATGGAGCACCAATCTCCAACGATGGTAAATCGAAGACCAGCCACCGTAATCCCGTTTTACCGTAAAAATCCACGTGTCGAAAAAACGAAGGGTAAAAAACTTACGAGACCCGATTGAGATTCGGGTTGTCCTTTTTGGGCATTAATCTATACGTTGACGACTGAAGGATGTCAAAACCGTAGAACTCATCGAGGCCTTCGTTTTGACGGGTTATGGCTCCCGTAACCCTAAACGAGCCAGAAGTTATGGCCGTTTGAATAATCAATATCTACAGGGTGCAACATCCACGATGCAAGGTCCAACATCCGTCCGAAATGGCGAAACAGTGCCGTACGAATTTTAGAAATGCGTGCATGGATTTGAAACAGAATAGTACCATGGTGCATCACTCTCCAGCGATGGTAAATCGAAGGCCAGCCACGGTAATCCTGTTTTACCGTAATAATCCACGTGTCGAAAAACGAAGGGTAAAAAACTTACGAGACTCGATTGAGATTCGGGTTGTCCTTTGTGGGCATTAATCTATCCGTTGACGGCTGAAAGCTGTCAAAGCCGTAGAACTCATCGAGGCCTTCGTTTTGTCAGTGTATGGCTCTTGTAACTCTAAACGAGCCAGAAGTTATGGCCGTCCGAATAATCGATATCTGCAGGGTGCAACATCCACGGTGCAAGGTGCAACATCCGTCCGATATGGCGAAACAGTGCCGTACGACTTTTAGAAATGCGTGCATGGATTTGAAACGGAATAGTACCTTGGTGCACCACTCTCCAGCGATGGAAAGTCGAAGACGGGCCAACGTAATCCTGTTTACCGTAAAAATCCACGTGTCGAAAAAACGAAGGGAAAAAACTTACGAGACTCGATTGAGATTCGGGTTGTCCTTTTGGGGCATTAATCTATCCGTTGACGGCTGAAAGCGGTCAAAACCGTAGAACTCATCGAGTCCTTCGTTTTGACTGGTTATGGCTCCCGTAACTCTAAACGAGCCAAAAGTTATGGCCGTACGAATAATCGATATCTACAGGGTGCAACATCCACGGTGCAAGGTGCAACATCCGTCCGAAACGGCGAAACAGTGCCGTACGACTTTTAGAAATGCGTGCATGGATTTGAAACGGAACGGTACCATGGTGCACCACTCTCCAGCGATGGTAAATCGAAGGCCAGCCACGGTAATCTTGTTTTACCGTAAAAATCCACGTGTCGAAAAACGAAGGGTAAAAAACTTACGAGACCCGATTGGGATTCGGGTTATCCTTTTTGGGCATTAATCTATCCCTTAACGGCTGAAAGCTGTCAAAGCCGTAGAACTCATTGAGGCCTTCGTTTTGACAGGTTATGGCTCCCGTAACTCTAAACGAGCCAGTAGTTATGGCCGTCCGAATAATCGATTTCTACAGGGTGCAACATCCACGGTGCAAGGTGCAACATCCGTCCGAAATGGCGAAACAGTGCCATACGACTTTTAGAAATGCGTGCGTGGATTTGAAATGGAACAGTACCATGGTGCACCACTCTCCAGCGATGGTAAATCGAAGGCCAGCCACGGTAATCCCGTTTTACCGTAAAAATCGACGTGTCGAAAAAACGAAGGGTAAAAAACTTACGAGACCCGATTGAGATTCGGGTTGTCCTTTTTGCGCATTAATCTATCCGTTGACGGCTGAAAGCTGTCAAAGCCGTAGAACTCGTCGAGGCCTTCGTTTTGACAGGTTACGCCCCCGTAACTCTAAACGAGCCAGAAGTTATGGCCGTCCGAATAATCGATATCTACAGGGTGCAACATCCACGGTGCAAGGTGCAACATCCGTCCGAAATGGCGAAACAGTGCCGTACGACTTTTAGAAATGCGTGCATGGATTTGAAATGGAACAGTACCATGGTGCACCACTTTCCAACGATGGTAAATCGAAGGCCAGCCACGGTAATCCTGTTTTACCGTAAAAATCCACGTGTCGAAAAACGAAGGGTAAAAAACTTACGAGACCCGATTGAGATTCAGGTTGTCCTTTTTGGGCATTAATCTATCCGTTGACAGCTGAAAGCTGTCAAAGCCGTAGAAATCATCGAGACCTTCGTTTTGACAGGTTATGGCTCCCGTAACTCTAAACGAGCCAGAAGTTATGGCCGTCCGAATAATCGATATCTATAGGGTGCAACATCCACGGTGCAAGGTGCAACATTCGTCCGAAATGGCGAAACAGTGCCGTACGACTTTTAGAAATGCGTGCATGGATTCGAAACGGAACAGTACCATGGTGCACCACTCTCCAGTGATGGGATGTCGAAGACGGGCCACGGTAATCCTGTTTTACCGTAAAAATCCACGTGTCGAAATGACGAAGGGTTAAAAACTTACGAGTCCCGGTTGAGATTCGAGTTGTCCTTTTTGGGCATTAATCTATCCGTTGACGGCTAAAAGCTGTTAAAGCCGTAGAACTCATCGAGGCCTTCGTTTTGACAGGTTAAGGCTCCCGTAACTCTAAACGAGCCAGAAGTTATGGCCGTCCGAATAATCGATATCTACAGGGTGCAACATCCACGGTGCAAGGCGCAACATCCGTCCGAAATGGCGAAACAGTGCCGTACGACTTTTGGAAATGCATGCATGGATTTGAAACGGAACAGTACCATGGTGCACCACTCGCCAGCGATGGGAAGTCGAAGCGAGTTGTCCTTTTTGGGGATTAATCTATCCGTTGACGGCTGAAAGCTTTCAAAGCCGTAGAATTCATCGAGGCCTTCGTTTTGACAGGTTATGGCTCCCGTAACTCTAAACGAGCCAGAAGTTATGGCCGTCCGAATAATCGATATCTACAGGGTGCAACATCCACGGTGCAAGGTGTAACATCCGTCCGAAATGGCGAAATAGTGCCGTACGACTTCTAGAAATGCGTGTAGGGATTTGAAACGGAACAGTTCCATGGTGCACCACTCTCCAGCGATAGTAAATCGAAGGCCAGCCACAGTAATCCCGTTTTACCGTAAAAATCCACGTGCCGAAAAAACGAAGGGTAAAAAACTTACGAGACCCAATTGAGATTCGGGTTGTCCGTTTTGGACATTAATCTATCCATTGACGGCTGAAAGCTGTCAAAGCCGTAGAACTCATCAAGGCCTTCGTTTTGACAGGTTATGGCTCCCGTGACTCTAAACGAGCCAGTAGTTATGGCCGTCTGAATAATCGATTTCTACAGGGTGCAACATCCACGGTGCAAGGTGCAACATCCGTCCGAAATGGCGAAACAGTGCCGTACGACTTTTAGAAATGCATGCATGGATTTGAAATGGGACAGTACCATGGTGCACCACTCTCCAGCGATGGTAAATCGAAGGCCAGCCACGGTAATCCCGTTTTACCGTAAAAATCCACGTGTCGAAAAAACGAAGGGTAAAGAACTTACGAGACCCGATTGTGATTAGGTTTGTCCTTTTTGGCCATTAATCTATCCGTTGACGGCTGAAAGCTGTCAAAGCCATAAAACTCATCGAGGCCTTCGTTTTGACAGGTTATGGCTCCCGTAACTCTAAACCAGCCAGGAGTTATGGCCGTTTGAATAATCGATATATACAGGGTGCAACATCCACGGTGCAAGGTGCAACATCCGTCCGAAAAGGCGAAACAGTGCCGTACGACTTTTAGAAATGCGTGCATGGATTTGAAACGGAACAGTGCCATGGTGCACCACTCTCCAGCGATGGTAAATCGAAGGCCAGCCACGGTATTCCTATTTTACCGTAAAAATCCACGTGTCGAAAAACAAAGGGTAAAAAACTTACGAGACCCGATTGAGATTCGGGTTGTCCTTTTTGGGCATTAATCTATCCGTTGACGGCGGAAAGCTTTCAAAGCCGTAGAATTCATTGAGGCCTTCGTTTTGACAGGTTATGGCTCCCGTAACTCTAAACGAGCCAGAAGTTATGGCCGTCCGAATAATCGATATCTACAGGGTGCAACATCCACGGTGCAAGGTGTAACATCCGTCCAAAATGGCGAAACAGTGCCGTACGACTTTTAGAAATGCGTGCATGGATTTGAAACGGAATAGTTCCATGGTGCACCACTCTCCAGCGATAGTAAATCGAAGGCCAGCCACAGTAATCCCGTTTTACCGTAAAAATCCACGTGCCGAAAAAACGAAGGGTAAAAAACTTACGAGACTCGATTGAGATTCGGGTTGTCCTTTTTGGGCATTAATCTATTCGTTGATGGCTGAAAGCAGTCAAAGCCGTAGAACTCATCGAGGACTTCGTTTTGACAGGTTATGGCTCCCGTAACTCTAAACGAGCCAGAAGTTATGGCCGTTTGAATAATCGAAATCTACAGGGTGCAACATCCACGGTGCAAGGTGCAACATCCGTCCGAAATGGAGAAATAGTGCCGTACGACTTTTAGAAATGCGTGCATGGATTTGAAACGGCACAGTTCATGGTGCACCACTCTCCAGCGATGGTAAATCGAAGACCAGCCACCGTAATCCTGTTTTACCGTAAAATTCCACGTGTCGAAAAAACGAAGGGTAAAAAACTTACGAGACCCGATAGAGATTCGGGTTGTCCTTTTTGGGCATTAATCTATCCGTTGAGGGCTGAAAGCAATCAAAGCCGTAAAACTCAACATGGCCTTCATTTTGACAGGTTATGGCTCCCATAACTCTAAACGAGCCAGAAGTTATGGCCGTCCGAATAATCGATATCTACAGGGTGCAACATCCACGGTGCAAGGTGCAACATCCGTCCGAAATGGCGAAACAGTGCCGTACGACTTTTAGAAATGCGTGCGTGGATTTGAAATGGAACAGTGCCATGGTGCACCACTCTCCAGCGATGGTAAATCGAAGACCAGCCACAGTAATCCCGTTTTACCGTAAAAATCCACGTGTCGAAAAAACGAAGGGTAAAAAACTTACGAGACCCGATAGAGATTCGGGTTGTCCTTTTTGGGCATTAATCTATCCGTTGAGGGCTGAAAGCAATCAAAGCCGTAAAACTCAACATGGCCTTCATTTTGACAGGTTATGGCTCCCATAACTCTAAACGAGGCAGAAGTTATGGCCGTCCGAATAATCGATATCTACAGGGTGCAACATCCACGGTGCAAGGTGCAACATCCGTCCGAAATGGTGCAACGGTGCCGTACGACTTTTAGAAATGCGTGCATGGATTTGAAACGGAACAATTCCATGGTGCATCACTCTCCAGCGATAGTAAATCGAAGGCCAGCCACAGTAATCCCGTTTTACCGTAAAAATCCACGTGCCGAAAAAACGAAGGGTAAAAAACTTACGAGATCCGATTGAGATTCGGGTTGTCCTTTTTGGGCATTAGTATATCCATTGACGGCTGAAAGCAGTCAAAGCCGTAGAACTCATCGAGGCCTACGTTTTGACAGGTTATGGCTCCCGTAACTCTAAACGAGCCAGAAGTTATGGCCGTTTGAATAATCGAAATCTACAGGGTGCAACATCCACGGTGCAAGGTGCAACATCCGTCCGAAATGGAGAAATAGTGCCGTACGACTTTTAGAAATGCGTGCATGGATTTGAAACGGAACAGTTCATGGTGCACCACTCTCCAGCGATCGTAAATCGAAGACCAGCCACCGTAATCCTGTTTTACCGTAAAATTCCACGTGTCGAAAAAACGAAGGGTAAAAAACTTACGAGACCCGATAGAGATTCGGGTTGTCCTTTTTGGGCATTAATCTATCCGTAGACGGCTGAAAGCTTTCAAAGCCGTAGAGCTCATCGAGGCCTTCGTTTTGACAGGTTATGGCTCCCGTAACTCTAAACGAGCCAGAAGTTATGGCCGTCCGAATAATCGATATCTACAGCGTGCAACATCCACGGTGCAAGGTGCAACATCCGTACGAACTGGCGAAACAGTGCCGTACGACTTTTAGAAATGCGTGCGTGGATTTGAAATGGAACAGTGCCATGGTGCACCACTCTCCAGCGATGGTAAATCGAAGACCAGCCACAGTAATCCCGTTTTACCGTAAAAATCCATGTGTCGAAAAAACGAAGGGTAAAAAACTTACGAGTCCCGATTGAGATTCGAGTTGTCCTTTTTGGGCATTAATCTATCCGTTGATGGCTGAAAGCTGTCAAAGCCATAGAACTCATCGAGGCCTTCGTTTTCACAGGTTAAGGTTCCCGTAACTCTAAACGAGCCAGAAGTTATGGCCGTTTGAATAATCGATATCTAGAGGGTGCAACATCCACGGTGCAAGGTGCAACATCCGTACGAAATGGCGAAACAGTGCCGTACGACTTTTTGAAATGTGTGCATGGATTTGAAACGGAACAGTACCATGGTGCACCACTCTCCGGCGATGGTAAATCGAAGACCAGCCACCGTAATCCCGTTTTACCGTAAAATTCCACGTGTCGAAAAAACGAAGGGTGAAAAACTTACGAGACCCGATTGAGATTCGGGTTGTCCTTTTTGGGCATTAATCTATCCGTTGATGGCTGAAAGCTTTCAAAGTCGTAGAACACATCGAGGCCTTTGTTTTGACAGGTTATGGCACCCGTAACTCTAAACAAGCCAGAAGTTATGGCCGTCCGAAAAATCGATATCAACAGGGTGCAACATCCAGGGTGCAAGGTGCAACATCCGTCAGAAATGGCGAAACAGTGCCGTACGACTTTTAGAAATGCGTGCATGGATTTGAAACGGAACAATGCCATGGTGCACCACTATCCAGCGATGGTAAATCGAAGACCAGCCACCGTAATCCCGTTTTACCGTAAAAATCCACGTGTCGAAAAAACGAAGGGTCAAAAACTTACGAGACCAGATTGAGATTCGGGTTGTCCTTTTTGGGCATTAATCTATCCGTTGACGGCTGAAAGCTGTCAAAGCCGTAGAACTCATTGAGGCCTTCGTTTTGACAGGGCCTGTCTTTTGTAACTCTAAACGAGCCAGAAGTTATGGCCGTCCGAATAGTCGATATCTACAGGGTGCAACATCCACGGTGCGAGTTGCAACATCCGTCCGAAATGGCAAAACAGTGCCGTACTACTTTTAGAAATGCGTGCGTGGATTTGAGACGGAATAGTACCATGGTGCACCACTCTCCAGCGATCGTAAATCGAAGACCATCCACCGTTATCCCGTTTTATCGTAAAAATCCACGTGTCGAAAAAATGTAGGGTAAAAAACTAACGAGACCCGATTGAGATTCGGGTTGTCCTTTTTGGGCATTAATCTATCCGTTGACGGCTGAAAGCTATCAAAGCCGTTGAACTCATCGAGGTCTTCATTTTGACAGGTTATGGCTCCAGTAACTCTAAACGAGCCAGAAGTTATGGCCGTCCGAATAATCGATATCTACAGGGTGCAACATCCACGGTGCAAGGTGCAACATCCGTCCGAAATGGCGAAACAGTGCCGTACGACTTTTAGAAATGCGTGCATGGATTTGAAACGAAATAGGATCATGGTGCACAACTCTCCAGCGATGGGAAATCGAAGACCAGCCACCGTAATCCCGTTTTACCGTAAAATTCCGCGTGTCGAAAAAACGAAGGGTAAAAAACTTACGAGACCCGATTGAGATTCGGGTTGTCCTTTTTGGGCATTAATCTATCCGTTGACGGTTGAAAGCTTTCAAAGCAGTAGAACTCATCGAGGCCTTCGTTTTGACAGGTTATGGCTCTCGTAACTCTAAATGAGCCAGAAGTTGTGGCCGTCCGAATAATCGATATCTACAGTGTGCAACATCCACGGTGCAAGGTGCAACATCCGTCCGAAATGGCGAAACAGTGTCGTACGTCTTTTAGTAATGCGCGCATGGATTTGAAACGGAACAGTGCCATGTTGCACCACTCTCCAGTGATGGTAAATCGAAGACCAGCCACCGTAATCCCATTTTACCGTAAAAATCCACTTGTCGAAAAAACGAAGGGTAAAAAACTTACGAGACCCGATAGAGATTCGGGTTGTCCTTTTTGGGCATTAGTCTATGCGTTGACGGCTGAAAGCTTTCAAACCCGTAGAACTCATCGAGGCCTTCGTTTTGATAGGTTATGGCTCCCGTAACTCTAAACAAGCCAGAAGTTATGGTCGTCCGAATAATCGATATCTACAGGGTGCAACATCCACGGTGCAAGGTGCAACATCCGTCCAAAATGGCGATACAGTGTCGTACGACTTTTAGAAATGCGTGCATGGATTTGAAATGGAACAGTGCCGTGGTGAAGCACTCTCCAGCGATGGTAAATTGAAGACCAGCCACCGTAATCCCGTTTTACCGTAAAAATCCACGTGTCGAAAAAACGAAGGGTAAAAAACTTACGAGACCCGATTGAGATTCGGGTTGTCCTTTTTGGGCATTAATCTATCCGTTGACGGCTGAAATCTGTCAAAGCCATAGAACTCATCGAGGCCTTCGTTTTGACATGTTATGGCTTTTGTAGCTCTAAACGAGCCTGAAGTTATGGCCGTCCGAATAATCGATATCTACAGGGTGCAACATCCACGGTGCAAGGTGCAACATCCGTCCGAAATGGCAAAACAGTGCCGTTCGACTTTTAGAAATGTGTGCATAGATTTGAAACGGAACAGTACCATTGTGCACCACTCTCCAACGATGGTAAATCGAAGACCAGCCACCGTAATCCCGTTTTACCGTAAAAATCCACGTGTCGAAAAAACGTAGGGTAAAAAACTTGCGAGACCCGATTGAGATTCGGGTTGTCCTTTTTCGGCATTAATCTATCCGTTGACGGCTGAAAGCTGTCAAAGCCGTAGAACTCATCGAGGCCTACGTTTTGACAGGTTATGGCTCCCGTAACTCTAAACGAGCCAGAAGTTATGGCCGTTTGAATAATCGAAATCTACAGGGTGCAACATCCACGGTGCAAGGTGCAACATCCGTCCGAAATGGAGAAATAGTGCCATACGACTTTTAGAAATGCGTGCATGGATTTGAAACGGAACAGTTCATGGTGCACCACTCTCCAGCGATCGTAAATCGAAGACCAGCCACCGTAATCCTGTTTTACCGTAAAATTCCACGTGTCGAAAAAACGAAGGGTAAAAAACTTACGAGACCCGATAGAGATTCCGGTTGTCCTTTTTGGGCATTAATCTATCCGTTGACGGCTGAAAGCTTTCAAAGCCGTAGAGCTCATCGAGGCCTTCGTTTTGACAGGTTATGGCTCCCGTAACTCTAAACGAGCCAGAAGTTATGGCCGTCCGAATAATCGATATCTACAGGGTGCAACATCCATGGTGCAAGGTGCAACATCCGTCCGAAATGGCGAAACAGTGCCGTACGACTTTTAGAAATGCGTGCGTGGATTTGAAATGGAACAGTGCCATGGTGCACCACTCTCCAGCGATGGTAAATCGAAGACCAGCCACAGTAATCCCGTTTTACCGTAAAAATCCACGTGTCGAAAAAACGAAGGGTAAAAAACTTACGAGTCCCGATTGAGATTCGAGTTGTCCTTTTTGGGCATTAATCTATCCGTTGATGGCTGAAAGCTGTCAAAGCCATAGAACTCATCGAGGCCTTCGTTTTCACAGGTTAAGGTTCCCGTAACTCTAAACGAGCCAGAAGTTATGGCCGTTTGAATAATCGATATCTAGAGGGTGCAACATCCACGGTGCAAGGTGCAACATCCGTACGAAATGGCAAAACAGTGCCGTACGACTTTTTGAAATGTGTGCATGGATTTGAAACGGAACAGTACCATGGTGCACCACTCTCCGGCGATGGTAAATCGAAGACCAGCCACCGTAATCCCATTTTACCGTAAAATTCCACGTGTCGAAAAAACGAAGGGTGAAAAACTTACGAGACCCGATTGAGATTCGGGTTGTCCTTTTTGGGCATTAATCTATCCGTTGATGGCTGAAAGCTTTCAAAGCCGTAGAACACATCGAGGCCTTTGTTTTGACAGGTTATGGCACCCGTAACTCTAAACAAGCCAGAAGTTATGGCCGTCCGAAAAATCGTTATCAACAGGGTGCAACATCCAGGGTGCAAGGTGCAACATCCGTCAGAAATGGCGAAACAGCGCCGTACGACTTTTAGAAATGCGTGCATGGATTTGAAACGGAACAATGCCATGGTGCACCACTACCCAGCGATGGTAAATCGAAGACCAGCCACCGTAATCCCGTTTTACCGTAAAAATCCACGTGTCGAAAAAACGAAGGGTCAAAAACTTACGAGACCAGATTGAGATTCGGGTTGTCCTTTTTGGGCATTAATCTATCCGTTGACGGCTGAAAGCTGTCAAAGCCGTAGAACTCATTGAGGCCTTCGTTTTGACAGGTTATGGCTTTTGTAACTCTAAACGAGCCAGAAGTTATGGCCGTCCGAATAATCGATATCTACAGGGTGCAACATCCACGGTGCGAGGTGCAACATCCGTCCGAAATGGAAAACAGTGCCGTACTACTTTTAGAAATGCGTGCGTGGATTTGAGACGGAATAGTACCATGGTGCACCACTCTCCAGCGATCGTAAATCGAAGACCATCCACCGTTATCCCGTTTTACCGTAAAAATCCACGTGTCGAAAAAATGTAGGGTAAAAAACTAACGAGACCCGATTGAGATTCGGGTTGTCCTTTTTGGGCATTAATCTATCCGTTGACGGCTGAAAGCTATCAAAGCCGTTGAACTCATCGAGGTCTTCGTTTTGACAGGTTATGGCTCCAGTAACTCTAAACGAGCCAGAAGTTATGGCCGTCCGAATAATCGATATCTACAGGGTGCAACATCCACGGTGCAAGGTGCAACATCCGTCCGAAATGGCGAAACAGTGCCGTACGACTTTTAGAAATGCGTGCATGGATTTGAAACGAAATAGGATCATGGTGCACAACTCTCCAGCGATGAGAAATCGAAGACCAGCCACCGTAATCCCGTTTTACCGTAAAATTCCGCGTGTCGAAAAAACGAAGGGTAAAAAACTTACGAGACCCGATTGAGATTCGGGTTGTCCTTTTTGGGCATTAATCTATCCGTTGACGGTTGAAAGCTTTCAAAGCAGTAGAACTCATCGAGGCCTTCGTTTTGACAGGTTATGGCTCTCGTAACTCTAAATGAGCCAGAAGTTGTGGCCGTCCGAATAATCGATATCTACAGTGTGCAACATCCACGGTGCAAGGTGCAACATCCGTCCGAAATGGCGAAACAGTGTCGTACGTCTTTTAGTAATGCGCGCATGGATTTGAAACGGAACAGTGCCATGTTGCACCACTCTCCAGTGATGGTAAATCGAAGACCAGCCACCGTAATCCCATTTTACCGTAAAAATTCACTTGTCGAAAAAACGAAGGGTAAAAAACTTACGAGACCCGATAGAGATTCGGGTTGTCCTTTTTGGGCATTAGTCTATGCGTTGACGGCTGAAAGCTTTCAAACCCGTAGAACTCATCGAGGCCTTCGTTTTGATAGGTTATGGCTCCCGTAACTCTAAACAAGCCAGAAGTTATGGTCGTCCGAATAATCGATATCTACAGGGTGCAACATCCACGGTGCAAGGTGCAACATCCGTCCAAAATGGCGATACAGTGTCGTACGACTTTTAGAAATGCGTGCATGGATTTGAAATGGAACAGTGCCGTGGTGAAGCACTCTCCAGCGATGGTAAATTGAAGACCAGCCACCGTAATCCCGTTTTACCGTAAAAATCCACGTGTCGAAAAAACGAAGGGTAAAAAACTTACGAGACCCGATTGAGATTCGGGTTGTCCTTTTTGGGCATTAATCTATCTGTTGACGGCTGAAAGCTGTCAAAGCCATAGAACTCATCGAGGCCTTCGTTTTGACATGTTATGGCTTTTGTAGCTCTAAACGAGCCTGAAGTTAAGGCCGTCCGAATAATCGATATCTACAGGGTGCAACATCCACGGTGCAAGGTGCAACATCCGTCCGAAATGGCAAAACAGTGCCGTTCGACTTTTAGAAATGTGTGCATAGATTTGAAACGGAACAGTACCATTGTGCACCACTCTCCAACGATGGTAAATCGAAGACCAGCCACCGTAATCCCGTTTTACCGTAAAAATCCACGTGTCGAAAAAACGTAGGGTAAAAAACTTGCGAGACCCGATTGAGATTCGGGTTGTCCTTTTTGGGCATTAATCTATCCGTTGACGGCTGAAAGCTGTCAAAGCCGTAGAACTCATCGAGGCCTTCGTTTTGACGGGTTATGGCTCCCGTAACTCTAAACGAGCCAGAAGTTATGGCCGTCCGAATAATCGATATCTACAGGGTGCAACATCCACGGTGCAAGGTGCAACATCCGTCCGAAATGGCGAAACAGTGCCGTACGTCTTTTAGAAATGCGTGCATTAATTTGAAACGGAACAGTACCATGGTGTACTACTCTCCAACGATGGTAAATCGAAGACCAGCCGCCGTAATCCTGGTTTACCGTAAAAATCCACGTGTCGAAAAAAGAAGGGTAAAAAACTTACGAGACCCGATTGAGATTCGAGTTGTCCTTTTTGGGCATTAATCTATCCGTTGACGGATGAAAGTTGTTAAAGCCGTAGAACTCATCGAAGCCTTTGTTTTGACAGGTTATGGCTCCCGTAGCTCTAAACGAGCCAGAAGTTATGACCGTCCGAATAATCGATATCTACAGGGTGCAACATCCTCGGTGCAAGGGGCAACATCCGTCCGAAATGGCGAAACAGTGCCGTACGACTTTTAGAAATGCGTGCGTGGATTTGAAACGGAACAGTACCATGGTGCACCTGAGACGACCCGACTTTCCTCTCCCAGAAAGTCGCATCATTAAGAAGAAAGAAAGGGATAGAAAAGAGAAAAGAAAGAAGAGAAGAAGAAACAACACAAGAATCTCAACAGCGGAAACGAATAAATTATATTAATAACAAAGTATTACATAGTATACATCAAATATCAGAGTACACAGACATATACAACACATACTAGACAGTTATAAATACCTGTCTAGTTATTACAACTCAATACAAACTCAAGACTCAGAGATACCAAACACAGCGGAACTAAATAACTATACGCAGAAGCCTCCTGCTCCATATGCTCCTCCACAAATCGTCAAAGCAATCCTGAATCCTAACCTGAATTCCCCTGACTACTCATAAAAATTTGAGTACCCAAGAGTTAAAGAAAAACAGAAAATAACTCCGGGTCAGACATGGGTCTGGTGTGACTAACAGGTTAAAGTTGTTTAACTTTGAAAAACCTTTGAAAGAAAAGGTATCACGTAAGACTTCCCACACATAAACATGGAAAAGTTTTTACCTTACGCTAACCAAAACATTTGATAGGAAATCTGATGATATTATAATAGTGTCTAGGGTTTCCAAATAAATATGAAATAGCCGAAATTGTTACATTCATTAAATTCCAGCTACTAGCCACAAAAGTGGGTAATACAATCAAAACCGTTGGCACTTATTGGATTTTGGATTCCATACAATGGCAGGGCTACTGGGGTACCGCCCGTCACAGTACGTGGCCTAGATCACCGTACCGAGGATTACTCCCTTCATCCCCTGCAACACAAGGCCGGACCCATTCCTTACTGAATAGTTCCGAACAAGACAACCCCGCAGTTGGTGCGCACTAACAACTGCCCACTAAGCCGAATAAAAAGGGACCTCTAGACAGGGATTAATCTTGCTCTCCAGTGGGGGCTACCCACGAAGCCTTGCTGCACCTCCCCTGTTTTAGCCATTCCCGGTTGATGAGGCTTGAGGCTACGATTACCTTTAGAGGACACATCTCTTAGAATGCTCATCGTCCACCTGACGATGTTCTGAAAGCATTCAATCCATACAAGTTCGTTCCGGGTTCGAACGAAACCGAAGGCATTATTTCGTTACACTCATTTTGGAATCACCCTCAGAGTTAACGACAATAACCCTTGCACTCTGAATCACCATCTCGAATCTATAAGATCTATTCCGTCAAACTCATTACGGAATCACCCACAGAGTTATACTGACGTATAGCCCTTACACCTCGAGTCTTCACTCGCTCCACTTGGATTAACGACCTAACGTTAAATTGGAATCGATGTGGTTTTCGGATGTCCAAATATGGAAACCCGATCCCGGTCTCATCGAAATCCAAAGCGTGTCTTTTATGTCCAAGTTGTTTTAAGTTTAAAACAATTCAATTCATTATCTAAATTTACACAGATAGATAATTCACAACAGATAATCAATCTTATCATTATCAACAGATAATTCATATCAAATCAGATAATCCATATTATCATCCAAAAGCAACCAATGCATCCATATCAAAATCACTACTCATCTCATAACTGAGATTACAAACCAGACTAGTCAACCAATACCAATCATCAAACATAAGCAAATGATCTAATGATCACACCTTCTATAATTAATTTAAAATGAATTAAATTAATTACTCAACTCTAATTAATTTAAAATGAATTAAATTAATTACTAAATCTCCAATTAATTTAAAATGAATTAAATTAATTACTTCATCATTAAAATCTTGCTTAACCTAATCTTCAATTGATTACAAATCAATTTATAAATCATCATTCAATTAATCATTACTGATTAACTATCTCTAATTACAATAAGTAATTAGCATTTAATATTGATCACACAAGTTAATTATATTAAACCCTGCATATATATTAATCACCCTTGATTAATAACCATTCAGTAATTAACTACATTAATTACTCAATCCAATTAATTATTCTTAATTAATTATCTAAATTAATCCCCTTGATTAATTTAAGAAATTTAAATCCAAATTACTTCCATATCAAATATCTCTAATTACATCCTGTAATTATTAATTAATTACTTCCTTAAGTAATTACAAATTTCTAAATTACATAAAGTAATTATCAAACAATCCTCAAATGTTTAAATCAATTAAACTTAATTAATTAATCTAAGCAAATCACATTAACTTTAATTAATTACATTAAGTAATTAATTCTTTAATTACTTTCATTAAGTAATTAAACTTAAACCATTGATTATTAATAAATTAATCTAATTAATTTTCAAAAATTAATCATATTAATTAATTGTTAATGACTTCATTAACATTTCTTAATTACTTAATTAAGAATTAACTTAAATTAATCATCATTAGTTATTAAGTAATTAATATTTAATTACTATTTAATTAATCTCTAATTATTAATTAACTAAGTGTTAATTAAAGTCTTAATTAACCATTAATCACTTGATTAAATAAATCTTAATCTAAAATTAAAATTTAGTTAACCATCCTTAATTATATATTAATTAAACCTAATTAACTAATCTCAAATTAAATTAAAAATCATTAATTATTTAATTAAACATCCACATTATTAATTAATTAAATAATTAACATTCATCTTAATTACCTTAATAATCAATGAATCTAATCATTAAACATTTATTTATCTTAAGATAAAACATTTCTTATTTAAATCATGCATTTAAAAACAAAATGTCTTAAAATTTACATTAAATTCCATTTAACATTCTCTTTAAACTTTAAAACTCAAATTTATTTTAAATAAGATTTTCAAAACAATACAACTTAATCTTATATGTTTACAAGAAACATATACTTTGTTAATAAGTTTAAAAAGAATTTAAATTCAATTCAAATCAAATTCAAATCAATTTTAAAAATTACTTTAAACTTCAAAATTGAAAAATAGCTTCCATTCTCATTTTAGCTTTAAATTCTTTAAAACTCTTTCTATAATTTGCACCTTCAATTCAAATGAAAACCATTTGAAATCAATTTAAATTTAAATCTTTATTTTAAACTGAAGTTTAAATTTTAAATTCAGATTTTAAAAACTTAAATTTGAATTCATTTTGAATTCCTAATTTAAATACTAAGCCTTCAATTCAATATGCAAAACAACAATGCATTTTATACTTGAGAGTTTAAAATTAAATTTAAATTTAAAAACTTAATTGGTTTCAAATTTTCAGAAAATCAAAATTTGAATTCATATTCAAACTCCAATTTAAACTCAGTTTTAAATCTCCACTTAAAGATTTAAACTTACCTTTTTCATTTTAAAACAGAAACAGTTTCTGTTTATAAAAAAAACTTAAACTTTTGAAATTCTGAATTTGAATAATTTCATAAGAACAGAATTTAAACTTGTTTAGATTCATTTTTATATTCAGTTTAAAATCCAATGTTAACATGGTAGTTTGTAATCAAATTTTAAAAACTGGAAATAATTTCCTGTTCTTCTCTTTTTTTTTTTAAATTTTAAAACCAAATTTGAATCCTGCAGTTAAATTATTTCAACATCTAAATTCAAATATTTTGAATTCATCTTCAGATTCAAATTTAAATCCTAAGCTAACATTTAGTTTAAATTTAAACTTAACTCTCAAATTTTTTAAAAAAAAACAACAGAACAGCTCTGTTATTAAAAAGCCTGCACATACACACAGAACTCCCTGATTTACTCCGAGTCAAAACTCCTCTTGCTCCGAGTTATTTCCCATTTTCCCCGAGTTCCACCCGAGTCAAAAATTCCTGCAACCCTGAAACACCAACCCCCTGCACAACAGACCAAACCCACCCTCCAAACCTGTCAACATCAGTTACTCTCAACCCCGACCATCAACATCGTCCAAACTCCGGTGATGGCCTCAACACAACACCATCCACCATCCCTCCAAATAGCTTTGAACTCGATGTACTTAGGTGTACACAATTGACCCAAAACTGAAACACAGTATCAACTAGGGTTCTACAACTAAATTCCCAAATTCATTCTCAACTTGAATTGTGAAACAAATCAGTAATTTTTCCTATGATTGGTGATAGATAAACTATCACCAGAAACAAATTCATCCAATTCAAATACAAAAATCAACTGATCTTGAGCAAAATATAAAATACAGTAAATTTTAAACTGCACTTCCAATTCTATTCTAAAAATTTATATTTTGATCTTATAAATCATGTCTTAGTATAGAGTATTACTTTATATAACTGGTTTATCAAATCTTCATACTTGAATTCTTACAAATTTACTGTTTGCCCTGTTATAAATTTTCCAGTCAATTCAAATTTTATTTAACCTATATAAAATATTATACTTTACTAAATTATGAACCTAACAAATTTCATTCAAATGTTAATCCATAATAACATCCAGATCAAGAAGAAAACTATTTATCAAATTTAAACTCAAACTAAAAATAATCAGAATCTCAGAAATCAAACATGCATTGCAATCATATATGCACAGGCAGTAGAAATACATGTACAAAAATTTAACTTAACAAATAAGCAAACATGCATTACTACCTAACTTTATTTAAGTTAAGTGTTACTCACCTTATTGCAAGATGCAGAGCACACTATCCAGATCGAACATGCAGAAGCTTTATTCCTATCAAACTTGAATGTTGCTTTTAAAATGCAGACCCCTTCTCTGTTCTAAGATGCTTTTTTAAAACATGCAAGCTTGTTAATTGATGTGCAGGTTTCTAATGCTTGAAATTGCAGAGCCCTTTCATATTGATGCAGGCAGGTCTTCATTGTTTTGCAAATGATATGCAGATGCCAAAGAAAATGCAGGTTTTGTTCTCTTGCATTTCCAGATTATGAAAATATGAAATGCAGGTTTTTGATTGAATTTGCAGATTTGGTAGAAGTTGTATGCAGACTTATAATTTGAAAATGAATGTATGTTGCAGGTTGTAATTTTGGGAAAAGAGGAGTTTTGAAATATTGCAACTTGATTATGAAGAGGAATTGAATGCATATGTTATCAGGTTTTGAGAATTGCAGTTGTATATGGTTTGAGAATATAATTTGGGTTTTTCTTTTATTAAGGAATGAGAAAAATGAATGAATATGAATAAAAACACAAATGATATGAATGTATTTTCAGAAAATGAATTAAAAGAAAAATTAAATGAAACATTGACACTTGTCATTTTGAATAGATGATAAGTTTACATTTGTTAGCTTAAGTCTTAATATACATACACATGTCTTTATGAATAATTAGTGTTTATATTTAGAGTTAAATAAGTATTAAGCCTTGTTAATGAATCCTTATGCAAAATTATGAATATATTAAATAATTCTCTAAAGAAAAAGCAAAGTACTATTATTATAAATAAAATAATATACAAATGATTCATTTGAAAAAGAAACATTTTAAACAAATTTATAAAAGAGTTTGTAACATAATTTAATATACAACTTGAATTAAAAATGAAATTTAAACTAATTGAAAATATTTATCTCATATTTAAAAACAAATAGTATTTATTTAAATAATTTTTGAAAAGCTCAAATTAAAAATATATCACCATTTCTAAATTCAAAACATTATAAAGATGCTATACTAATTTAAATAAAAACAACTTATCTATTTAAAATATATATAAATACATATACATTATTAAATAGAAAACAATTTATTAACTCATTAAAAATAATTTCACAAATTAAATAATTAAATAAAGAAGATTATTAAATAAATATCAAATTTATTAATCAAAATTATCAATTCAATATAAATTTAAACACAGATTATTAAATTTATATTGTCCAAAATTCCGGGTCGTTACAATCCTTCCCCCTTAAAAGAATTTCGTCCCCGAAATTTAAAACAAAGGCAATTTAATAATCTATTTACAGATTTTATTTTAAAACACAGCATATGTTAATCATATGCCAACAACCAAAGCAACCAATTCACACAATCAGAATAGATCTATTTATCCAAAAGAATTTTGGATAAAATCTCACGAGTTTCCCCGGTATATATATATATATATCGGAATACTCGCTCCATAGAATACAATCAATTAATACTACTAAACTATAGAGCTCCTAACAACAATTCTATACAGAATATCAGACAACAGACGAGTCTGACTCAACAAACAAACCATCCTAAACTGCTGGTTCTACAACCAGAAATATCAAACACGTACTCCCTCAGAGATACGTGAAACATACTGAATCCCAGTTATCCAAACTGACAATTCAGCTCTATAAAACCAAACACTGATCTAACCCAACACAGAAGAAACCAAACACTGATCTTACCAATCACAGAAGAAACCAAAACACTTCGGAGCTAGCTTCCCAAACTTATAGCTCCTTGGATCCGAGAAAAAAAACTTAACCAAAAACAAATCTCCAATTACAGAATCCAAATTTCTCTGTCTCTTATCCATAAAAATCTCTTCAGACGATCCTCGGCTACCAACATCACTCCTAATCAGCTCAACTCTTGCTGATTCCAAAAGAAACAGACTGAATCAACAACAACCCAATGATCTCTTCAAGATCACACAAAACCAAGAACAAAAACCCTGCTTCTCAACAACAGAAGACAAAACCAACTTCTCCTCATCCGAGAAACAAACAGAAGCACCTCCAAACTGCTTCCGCTGCACAACTCTGATCCGAAACAGAAGAAAATGCTGACGAAGAGCACAAGCACAGACCAGACAACCCAGCACAGAAATATGGTTCCACATATCCATAAGAAAAACTCAGATGTTCTTCCCAAACCTGAGTTGCTTCACCAACTTTTGTCTCAAGGAACCATCCACCTACTAACTGAACCACCAGTTCCAATCCTGGAAAGAAAACTCGATCTCCAGACGCAGACAAACTCTGACTTCCAGAAGTCATCCAGACAATCTCCACCAAACACAAGAAAACATACTATCGCAAGACACTTTTGCGATCAACTCAGCCTAATCCAAGAAACTGCTCTCTCTCAACCAAATAGAACAGCTTATGCTGACATAGCCAACCTTCCAGAGAAAAGATCCACCCTGCTGCTTCTGCACTCCACTTCAGAAAAACTACTCAGCCAAAAGACTTCCTACCAACTCAGAATACTCTGCTAAACTCAGCCACAACACCGGCAGACTCACTTCTTATTCTTGTTCCAAAGAAACATCTTCGGAAATATCCATAGTCACTGCATCTCATCACGCAGCTACTACTTCCTGAGATATCAAGATATCATCACTTGCTTGCTTCTGTCCAACCGACAGATCAAAACTCAATTCTGCACTTCAAAGATGAACTCCGAACCTTTACAGATTACCTTCAGAGATCGATGAAGTACTTCTTCACAACAGAACCCACTCGAGACGGTATTAGGTCTACAGTCTCGACAAAAAAAACACTTCTAACCTCATCCATCAAACTCCAACCAATGGTAGTCGTGTTACACACACTACTACCTTATCTACCTTTATAACTTATATTGGAAAAACCCGAACAGGTAATCCAACAAATAGGTAGAACCAATAATATATATAAATACATATATATCAAAACTACAAATACGCTCTCTCAATATAGACACCACTCCAGAGCCAAGGTATTCACTCAACCTAACGCTCTGATACCAAATGAGACGACCCGACTTTCCTCTCCCAGAAAGTCGCATCATTAAGAAGAAAGAAAGGGATAGAAAAGAGAAAAGAAAGAAGAGAAGAAGAAACAACACAAGAATCTCAACAGCGGAAACGAATAAATTATATTAATAACAAAGTATTACATAGTATACATCAAATATCAGAGTACACAGACATATACAACACATACTAGACAGTTATAAATACCTGTCTAGTTATTACAACTCAATACAAACTCAAGACTCAGAGATACCAAACACAGCGGAACTAAATAACTATACGCAGAAGCCTCCTGCTCCATATGCTCCTCCACAAATCGTCAAAGCAATCCTGAATCCTAACCTGAATTCCCCTGACTACTCATAAAAATTTGAGTACCCAAGAGTTAAAGAAAAACAGAAAATAACTCCGGGTCAGACATGGGTCTGGTGTGACTAACAGGTTAAAGTTGTTTAACTTTGAAAAACCTTTGAAAGAAAAGGTATCACGTAAGACTTCCCACACATAAACATGGAAAAGTTTTTACCTTACGCTAACCAAAACATTTGATAGGAAATCTGATGATATTATAATAGTGTCTAGGGTTTCCAAATAAATATGAAATAGCCGAAATTGTTACATTCATTAAATTCCAGCTACTAGCCACAAAAGTGGGTAATACAATCAAAACCGTTGGCACTTATTGGATTTTGGATTCCATACAATGGCAGGGCTACTGGGGTACCGCCCGTCACAGTACGTGGCCTAGATCACCGTACCGAGGATTACTCCCTTCATCCCCTGCAACACAAGGCCGGACCCATTCCTTACTGAATAGTTCCGAACAAGACAACCCCGCAGTTGGTGCGCACTAACAACTGCCCACTAAGCCGAATAAAAAGGGACCTCTAGACAGGGATTAATCTTGCTCTCCAGTGGGGGCTACCCACGAAGCCTTGCTGCACCTCCCCTGTTTTAGCCATTCCCGGTTGATGAGGCTTGAGGCTACGATTACCTTTAGAGGACACATCTCTTAGAATGCTCATCGTCCACCTGACGATGTTCTGAAAGCATTCAATCCATACAAGTTCGTTCCGGGTTCGAACGAAACCGAAGGCATTATTTCGTTACACTCATTTTGGAATCACCCTCAGAGTTAACGACAATAACCCTTGCACTCTGAATCACCATCTCGAATCTATAAGATCTATTCCGTCAAACTCATTACGGAATCACCCACAGAGTTATACTGACGTATAGCCCTTACACCTCGAGTCTTCACTCGCTCCACTTGGATTAACGACCTAACGTTAAATTGGAATCGATGTGGTTTTCGGATGTCCAAATATGGAAACCCGATCCCGGTCTCATCGAAATCCAAAGCGTGTCTTTTATGTCCAAGTTGTTTTAAGTTTAAAACAATTCAATTCATTATCTAAATTTACACAGATAGATAATTCACAACAGATAATCAATCTTATCATTATCAACAGATAATTCATATCAAATCAGATAATCCATATTATCATCCAAAAGCAACCAATGCATCCATATCAAAATCACTACTCATCTCATAACTGAGATTACAAACCAGACTAGTCAACCAATACCAATCATCAAACATAAGCAAATGATCTAATGATCACACCTTCTATAATTAATTTAAAATGAATTAAATTAATTACTCAACTCTAATTAATTTAAAATGAATTAAATTAATTACTAAATCTCCAATTAATTTAAAATGAATTAAATTAATTACTTCATCATTAAAATCTTGCTTAACCTAATCTTCAATTGATTACAAATCAATTTATAAATCATCATTCAATTAATCATTACTGATTAACTATCTCTAATTACAATAAGTAATTAGCATTTAATATTGATCACACAAGTTAATTATATTAAACCCTGCATATATATTAATCACCCTTGATTAATAACCATTCAGTAATTAACTACATTAATTACTCAATCCAATTAATTATTCTTAATTAATTATCTAAATTAATCCCCTTGATTAATTTAAGAAATTTAAATCCAAATTACTTCCATATCAAATATCTCTAATTACATCCTGTAATTATTAATTAATTACTTCCTTAAGTAATTACAAATTTCTAAATTACATAAAGTAATTATCAAACAATCCTCAAATGTTTAAATCAATTAAACTTAATTAATTAATCTAAGCAAATCACATTAACTTTAATTAATTACATTAAGTAATTAATTCTTTAATTACTTTCATTAAGTAATTAAACTTAAACCATTGATTATTAATAAATTAATCTAATTAATTTTCAAAAATTAATCATATTAATTAATTGTTAATGACTTCATTAACATTTCTTAATTACTTAATTAAGAATTAACTTAAATTAATCATCATTAGTTATTAAGTAATTAATATTTAATTACTATTTAATTAATCTCTAATTATTAATTAACTAAGTGTTAATTAAAGTCTTAATTAACCATTAATCACTTGATTAAATAAATCTTAATCTAAAATTAAAATTTAGTTAACCATCCTTAATTATATATTAATTAAACCTAATTAACTAATCTCAAATTAAATTAAAAATCATTAATTATTTAATTAAACATCCACATTATTAATTAATTAAATAATTAACATTCATCTTAATTACCTTAATAATCAATGAATCTAATCATTAAACATTTATTTATCTTAAGATAAAACATTTCTTATTTAAATCATGCATTTAAAAACAAAATGTCTTAAAATTTACATTAAATTCCATTTAACATTCTCTTTAAACTTTAAAACTCAAATTTATTTTAAATAAGATTTTCAAAACAATACAACTTAATCTTATATGTTTACAAGAAACATATACTTTGTTAATAAGTTTAAAAAGAATTTAAATTCAATTCAAATCAAATTCAAATCAATTTTAAAAATTACTTTAAACTTCAAAATTGAAAAATAGCTTCCATTCTCATTTTAGCTTTAAATTCTTTAAAACTCTTTCTATAATTTGCACCTTCAATTCAAATGAAAACCATTTGAAATCAATTTAAATTTAAATCTTTATTTTAAACTGAAGTTTAAATTTTAAATTCAGATTTTAAAAACTTAAATTTGAATTCATTTTGAATTCCTAATTTAAATACTAAGCCTTCAATTCAATATGCAAAACAACAATGCATTTTATACTTGAGAGTTTAAAATTAAATTTAAATTTAAAAACTTAATTGGTTTCAAATTTTCAGAAAATCAAAATTTGAATTCATATTCAAACTCCAATTTAAACTCAGTTTTAAATCTCCACTTAAAGATTTAAACTTACCTTTTTCATTTTAAAACAGAAACAGTTTCTGTTTATAAAAAAAACTTAAACTTTTGAAATTCTGAATTTGAATAATTTCATAAGAACAGAATTTAAACTTGTTTAGATTCATTTTTATATTCAGTTTAAAATCCAATGTTAACATGGTAGTTTGTAATCAAATTTTAAAAACTGGAAATAATTTCCTGTTCTTCTCTTTTTTTTTTTAAATTTTAAAACCAAATTTGAATCCTGCAGTTAAATTATTTCAACATCTAAATTCAAATATTTTGAATTCATCTTCAGATTCAAATTTAAATCCTAAGCTAACATTTAGTTTAAATTTAAACTTAACTCTCAAATTTTAAAAAAAAAAAACAACAGAACAGCTCTGTTATTAAAAAGCCTGCACATACACACAGAACTCCCTGATTTACTCCGAGTCAAAACTCCTCTTGCTCCGAGTTATTTCCCATTTTCCCCGAGTTCCACCCGAGTCAAAAATTCCTGCAACCCTGAAACACCAACCCCCTGCACAACAGACCAAACCCACCCTCCAAACCTGTCAACATCAGTTACTCTCAACCCCGACCATCAACATCGTCCAAACTCCGGTGATGGCCTCAACACAACACCATCCACCATCCCTCCAAATAGCTTTGAACTCGATGTACTTAGGTGTACACAATTGACCCAAAACTGAAACACAGTATCAACTAGGGTTCTACAACTAAATTCCCAAATTCATTCTCAACTTGAATTGTGAAACAAATCAGTAATTTTTCCTATGATTGGTGATAGATAAACTATCACCAGAAACAAATTCATCCAATTCAAATACAAAAATCAACTGATCTTGAGCAAAATATAAAATACAGTAAATTTTAAACTGCACTTCCAATTCTATTCTAAAAATTTATATTTTGATCTTATAAATCATGTCTTAGTATAGAGTATTACTTTATATAACTGGTTTATCAAATCTTCATACTTGAATTCTTACAAATTTACTGTTTGCCCTGTTATAAATTTTCCAGTCAATTCAAATTTTATTTAACCTATATAAAATATTATACTTTACTAAATTATGAACCTAACAAATTTCATTCAAATGTTAATCCATAATAACATCCAGATCAAGAAGAAAACTATTTATCAAATTTAAACTCAAACTAAAAATAATCAGAATCTCAGAAATCAAACATGCATTGCAATCATATATGCACAGGCAGTAGAAATACATGTACAAAAATTTAACTTAACAAATAAGCAAACATGCATTACTACCTAACTTTATTTAAGTTAAGTGTTACTCACCTTATTGCAAGATGCAGAGCACACTATCCAGATCGAACATGCAGAAGCTTTATTCCTATCAAACTTGAATGTTGCTTTTAAAATGCAGACCCCTTCTCTGTTCTAAGATGCTTTTTTAAAACATGCAAGCTTGTTAATTGATGTGCAGGTTTCTAATGCTTGAAATTGCAGAGCCCTTTCATATTGATGCAGGCAGGTCTTCATTGTTTTGCAAATGATATGCAGATGCCAAAGAAAATGCAGGTTTTGTTCTCTTGCATTTCCAGATTATGAAAATATGAAATGCAGGTTTTTGATTGAATTTGCAGATTTGGTAGAAGTTGTATGCAGACTTATAATTTGAAAATGAATGTATGTTGCAGGTTGTAATTTTGGGAAAAGAGGAGTTTTGAAATATTGCAACTTGATTATGAAGAGGAATTGAATGCATATGTTATCAGGTTTTGAGAATTGCAGTTGTATATGGTTTGAGAATATAATTTGGGTTTTTTCTTTTATTAAGGAATGAGAAAAATGAATGAATATGAATAAAAACACAAATGATATGAATGTATTTTCAGAAAATGAATTAAAAGAAAAATTAAATGAAACATTGACACTTGTCATTTTGAATAGATGATAAGTTTACATTTGTTAGCTTAAGTCTTAATATACATACACATGTCTTTATGAATAATTAGTGTTTATATTTAGAGTTAAATAAGTATTAAGCCTTGTTAATGAATCCTTATGCAAAATTATGAATATATTAAATAATTCTCTAAAGAAAAAGCAAAGTACTATTATTATAAATAAAATAATATACAAATGATTCATTTGAAAAAGAAACATTTTAAACAAATTTATAAAAGAGTTTGTAACATAATTTAATATACAACTTGAATTAAAAATGAAATTTAAACTAATTGAAAATATTTATCTCATATTTAAAAACAAATAGTATTTATTTAAATAATTTTTGAAAAGCTCAAATTAAAAATATATCACCATTTCTAAATTCAAAACATTATAAAGATGCTATACTAATTTAAATAAAAACAACTTATCTATTTAAAATATATATAAATACATATACATTATTAAATAGAAAACAATTTATTAACTCATTAAAAATAATTTCACAAATTAAATAATTAAATAAAGAAGATTATTAAATAAATATCAAATTTATTAATCAAAATTATCAATTCAATATAAATTTAAACACAGATTATTAAATTTATATTGTCCAAAATTCCGGGTCGTTACAGCACCACTCTCCAACGATGGTAAATCGAAGACCAGCCACCGTAATCTCGTTTTACCGTAAAAATCCACATGTCGAAAAAACGAAGGGTAAAAAACTTACGAGACCCGATTGAGATTCGGGTTGTCCTGTTTGGGCATTAATCTATCCGTTGACGGCTGAAAGCTGTCATAGCCGTAGAACTCATCGAGGCCTTTGTTTTGACAAGTTATGGCTTTTGAAACGCTAAACGAGCCTGAAGTTAAGGCCGTCCGAATAATCGATATCTACAGGGTGCAACATCCACGGTGCAAGGTGCAACATCAACGGTGCAAGGTGCAACATCCGTTCGAAATGGCGAAACAGTGCCGTACGACTTTTAGAAATGTGTGCATGGATTTGAAACGGAACAGTACCATGGCGCACCACTCTCCAACGATGGTAAATCGAAGACCAACCACCGTAATCCCGTTTTACCGTAAAAATCCACGTGTCGAAAAAACGTAGGGTAAAAAACTTACGAGACCCGACTGAGATTCGGGTTGTCCTTTTTGGGCATTAATCTATCCGTTGACGGCTGAAAGCGGTCAAAGCCGTAGAACTCATCGAGGCCTTCGTTTTGACAGGTTATGGCTTCCGTAACTCTAAACGAGCCAGAAGTTATGGCCGTCCGAATAATCGATATCTACAGGGTGCAACATCCACGGTGCAAGGTGCAACATCTGTCTGAAATGGCAAAACAGTGTCGTACGTCTTTTAGAAATGCGTGCATGGATTTGAAACGGAACAGTACCATGGTGCACCACTCAACAGCGATGGTAAATCGAAGACCAGCCACCGTAATCCTGTTTTACCGTAAAAATCCACGTGTCGAAAAAACGAGGGGTAAAAAACTTACGAGACCCGATTGAGATTCGGGTTGTCCTTTTTGGGCATTAATCTATCCGTTGACGGATGAAAGCTGTTAAAGCCGTAGAACTCATTGAGGCCTTTGTTTTGACAGGTTATGGCTCCCGTAGCTCTAAACGAGCCAGAAGTTATGGCCATCCGAATAATCGATATCTACAGTGTGCAACATCCACGGTGCAAGGGGCAACATCCGTCCGAAATGGCGAAACAGTGCCATACGACTTTTAGAAATGCGTACATGGATTTGAAACGGAACAGTACCATGGTGCACCACTCTCCAGCGATGGAAAATCGAAGGCCAGCGACGGTAATCCCGTTTTACCGTAAAAATCCACGTGTCGAAAAAACGAAGGGTAAAAAACTTACGAGACCCGATTGAGATTCGGGTTATCCTTTTTGGGCATTAATCTATCCATTGGCGGCTGAAAGATGTCAAAGCCGTAGAACTCATCGAGCCTTCGTTTTGACAGGTTATGGCTCCTGTAACTCTAAACGAGCAAGAAGTAATGGCCGTCCGAATAATCGATATCTATAGGGTGCAACATCCACGGTGCAAGGTGCAACATCCGTCCGAAATGGCGAAACAGTGCCGTACGAATTTTAGAAGGTCGTACATGGATTTGAAACGGAACAGTACCATGGTGCGCCACTCTCCAGCGATGGTAAATCGAAGGCCAGCCACGGTAATCCCGTTTTACCGTAAAAATCCACGTGTCGAAAAAACGAAGGGTAAAAAACTTACGAGACCCGATTGAGATTTGGGTTGTCCTTTTTGGGCATTAATCTATCCGTTGACGGCTGAATGCTGTCAAAGCCGTAGAACTCATTGAGGCCTTCGTTTTGATAGGTTAAGGCTCCCGTAACTCTAAACGAGCCAGAAGTTATGGCCGTCCGAATAAACGATATCTACAGGGTGCAACATCCACGGTGCAAGGTGCAACATCCGTCCGAAATGGCGAAACAGTGCCGTACGACTTTTAGAAATGCGTGCATGGATTTGAAACGGAACAGTACTATGGTGCACCACTCTCCAGCGATGGTAAATCGAAGGCCAGCCACGGTAATCCCGTTTTGCTGTGAAAATCCATGTGTCGAAAAAACGAAGGGTAAAAAACTTACGAGACCCGATTGAGATTTGGGTTGTCCTTTTTGGGCATTAATCTATCCGTTGACGGCTGAAAGCTGTCAAAGTCGTAGAACTCATCGAGGCCTTCGTTTTGACAGGTTATGGCTCCCGTAACTCCAAACGAGCCAGAAGTTATGGCCGTTTGAATAATCGATATCTAGAGGGTGTAACATCCACGGTGCAAGGTGCAACATCCGTCCGAAATGGCGAAACAGTACCGTACGACTTTTTGAAATGCGTGCATGGATTTGAAACGGAACAGTACCATGGTGCACCACTCTCCAGCGATGGTAAATCGAAGACCAGCCACCGTAATCCCGTTTTACCGTAAAATTCCACGTGTCGAAAAAACGAAGGGTAAAAAACTTACGAGACCCGATTGAGATTCGGGTTGTCCTTTTTGGGCATTAATCTATCCGTTGACGGCTGAAAGCTTTCAAAGCCGTAGAACTCATCGAGGCCTTCGTTTTGACAGGTTATGGCTCCCGTAACTCTAAACAAGCCAGAAGTTATGACCGTCCGAATAATCGATATCTACAGGGTGCAACAGCCACGGTGCAAGGTGCAACATCCGTCAGAAATGGCGAAACAGTGCCGTACGACTTTTAGAAATGCGTGCAAGGATTCGAAACGGAACAGTGCCATGGTGCAACACTCTCCAGCGATGGTAAATCGAAGACCAGCCACCGTAATCCCGTTTTACCGTAAAAATCCACGTGTCCAAAAAACGAAGGGTAAAAAACTTACGAGACCCGATTGAGATTCGGATTGTCCTTTCTGGGCATTAATCTATCCGTTGACGGCTAAAAGCTATCAAAGCCGTAGAAATCATCGAGGCCTTCATTTTGACTGGTTATGGCTTTTGTAATTCTAAACGAGCCAGAAGTTATGGCCGTCCGAATAATCGATATCACCAGGGTGCAACATCCACGGTGCAAGGTGCAACATCCGTCCGAAATGGCGAAACAGTGTCGTACGACTTTTAGAAATGCGTTCATGGATTTGAAACGGAACAGTACCATGGTGCACCACTCTCCAACGATCGTAAATCGAAGACCAGCCACCGTAATCCCGTTTTACCGTAAAAATCCACATGCCGAAAAAACGTAGGGTAAAAAACTTATGAGACCTGATTGAGATTCGGGTTGTCCTTTTTGGGCATTAATCTAACCGTTGAAGGCTGAAAGCTATCAAACCCGTTGAACTCATCGAGGCCTTCTTTTGACAGGTTATGGCTCCCGTAACTCTAAACGAGCCAGAAGTTATGGCCGTCCGAATAATCGACATCTACAGGGTGAAACATCCACGGTGCAAGGTGCAACATCCGTCCGAAATGGCGAAACAGTGCCGTACGACTTTTAGAAATGCATGGATTTGAAACGGAATAGTACCATGGTGCACCACTCTCCGGTGATGGTAAATCGAAGACCAGCCACCGTAATCCTGTTTTACCGTAAAATTCCGCATGTCGAAAAAACGAAGCGTAAAAAACTTACGAGACCCTATTGGGATTCGGGTTGTCGTTTTTGGGAATTAATCTATCCGTTGATGGCTGAAAGCTTTCAATGCCATAGAACTAATCGAGGCCTTCGTTTTGACAGGTTATGGCTCCCGTAACTCTAAACGAGCCAGAAGTTATGGCCGTCCGAATAATCGATATCTACAGGGTGCAACATCCACGGTGCAAGGTGCAACATCCATCCGAAATGGCGAAACAGTGCCTTACGACTTTTAGAAATTTGTGCATGGATTTGAAACGGAACAGTGCCATGGTACACCACTCTCCAGCGATGGTAAATCGAAGACCATCCACCGTAATCCCGTTTTACCATAAAAATCCACGTGTCGAAAAAACGAAGGGTAAAAAACTTATGAGACCCGATTGAGATTCGGGTTGACCTTTTTGCGCATTAATCAATCCGTTGACTTCTGAAAGCCATCACAGCCGTAGAACTCATCGAGGCCTTCGTTTTGATAGGTCATGGCTCCCGTAACTCTAAACGTGCGAGAAGTTATGGCCGTCCGAATAATCGATATCTACAGGGTGCAACATCCACGGTGCAAGGTGCAACATCCGTCCGAAATGGAGAAACAGTGCCGTACGACTTTTAGAAATGCGTGCACGGATTTGAAACGGAACAGTACCATGGTGCACCACTCTCCAGTGATGGTAAATCGATGACAGGCCACCGTAATCCCGTTTTACCATAAAAATCCACGTGTCGAAAAAACGAAGGGTAAAAAACTTACGAGACCCGATTGAGATTCGGGTTGTCCTTTTTGGGAATTAATCTATCCGTTGACGGCTGAAAGCTGTCAAATCCGTAAAACTCATCGAGGCCTTCGTTTTGACAGGTGGATCACTCTCCAGCGATGGTAAATCGAAGACGAGCCACGGTAATCCCGTTTTACCGTAAAAATCCAAGTGTCGAAAAAACGAAGGGTAAAAAACTTACGAGACCCGATTGAGATTGGGGTTGTCCTTTTTGGGCATTAGTCTATCTGTTGATGGCTGAAAGCTGTCAAAGCCGTAGAACTCACCGTGGCCTTCATTTTGACAGGTTATCGCTCCCGTAAATCTAAACGAGCCAGAAGTTATGGCCGTCCGAATTATCGATATCTACACGGTGCAACATCCACGGTGCAAGGTGCAACATCCGTCCGAAATGGCGAAACAGTGTCGTACGACTTTTGGAAATGCGTGCATGGATTTGAAACGGAACAGTACCATGGTGCACCACTCTCCAGCAATGGTATATCGAAGACCAGCCACGGTAATCCCGTTTTACCGTAAAAATACACGTGTCGAAAAAACGAAGGGTAAAAAACTTACGAGACCCGATTTAGATTTGGGCTGTCCTTTTTGGGCATTAATCTATCCATTGACGGCTGAAAGCTGTCAAAGCCATAGAACCCATTGAGGCCTTCGTTTTGACAGGTTGTGGCTCCCGTAACTCTAAACGAGCCAGAAGTTATGGCCGTCCGAATAATCGATATCTACAGGGTGCAACATCCACGGTGCAAGGTGCAACATCCGTCCGAAATGGCGAAACTGTGCCGTACGTCTTTTAGAAATGCGTGCATGGATTTGAAACGGAACAGTACCACGGTGCACCTCTCTCCAGCGATGGAAAATCAAAGACCGGCCACCGTAATCCTGTTTTACCGTAAAAATCCACATGTCGAAAAAACGAAGGGTAAAAAACTTACAACACCCGATTGAGATTCGGGTTGTCGTTTTTGGGCATTAGTCTATCCGTTGACGGATGAAAGCTGTCAAAGCCGTAGAACTCATCGAGGCCTTCGTTTTGACAGGTTACGGACCCCGTTACTCTAAACGAGCCAGAAGTTATGGCCGTCCGAATAACCGACATCTACAAGGTGCAACATCCACGGTGCAAGGTGCAACATCCGTCCGAAATGGCGAAACAGTGCCGTACGACTTTTAGAATTGCGTGCGTGGATTTGAAACGGAATAGTACCATGGTGCACCACTCTCCAGCAATGGTAAATCGAAGGCCAGCCACGGTAATCCCGTTTTACCGTAAAAATCCACGTGTCGACAAAACGAAGGGTAAAAAACTTACGAGACCCGATTGAGATTCGGGTTGTCTTTTTTGGGCATTAATCTATCCGTTGACGGCTGAAAGCTGTCAAAGCCATAGAACTCATCGAGGCGTTCGTTTTGACAGGTTATGGCTCCCGTAACTCTAAACGAGCCAGAAGTTATGGTCGTCCGAATAATCCATATCTACAGGGTGCAACATCCACGGTGCAAGGTGCGACATCCGTCTGAAATGGCGAAACAGTGTCGTACGACTTTTAGAAATGCATGCATGGATTTGAAACGGAATAGTACCATGGTGCACCACTCTTCAGCGATGGTAAATCGAAGGCCAGCCACGGTAATCCCGTTTTACCGTAAAAATCCACGTGTCGAAAAAACGAAGGGTAAAAAACATACGAGACCCGATTGAGATTCGGGTTGTCCTTTTTGGGCATTAATCTATCCTTTGACGGCTAAAAGCTGTCAAAGCCGTAGAACTCATCGAGGCCTTCGTTTTGACAGGTTATGGCTCCCGTAACTCTAAACGAGCCAGAAGTTATGGCCGTCCGAATAATCGATATCTACAGGGTGCAACATCCACGGTGCAAGGTGCAACATCCTTCCGAAATGGCGAAACAGTGTCGTACGACTTTTAGAAATGCGTGCATGGATTTGAAACGGAACAGTGCCATGGTGCACCACTCTCCAGCGATAGGAAGTCGAAGACGGGCCACAGTAATCCCGTTTTACCGTAAAAATCCATGTGTCGAAAAAACGAAGGGTAAAAAACTTTCGAGACCCGATTGAGATTCGGGTTGTCCTTTTTGGGCATTAATCTATCCTTTGACGGCTGAAAGCTGTCAAAGCCGTAGAACTCATCGAGGCCTTCGTTTTGACAGGTTATGGCTCGTAACTCTAAACGAGCCTGAAGTTATGGCCGTCCGAATAATCGATATCTACAGGGTGCAACATCCACGGTGCAAGGTGCAACATCCGTCCGAAATGGAGAAACAGTGCCGTATGACTTTTAGAAATGCGTGCATGGATTTGAAACGGAACAGTACCTTGGTGCACCACTCTCCAGCGATGGGAAGTCGAAGACGGGCCACGGTAATCCTGTTTTACTGTAAAATCTACGTGTCGAAAAAACGAAGGGTAAAAAACTTACGAGACCCAATTGAGATTCGGGTTGTCCTTTTTGGACATTAATCTATCCGTTGACGGCTGAAAGCTGTCAAAGCCGTAGAACTCCTCGAGGCCTTCATTTTGACAGGTTATGGCTCCCGTAACTCTAAACGAGCCAGAAGTTATGGCCGTTTGAATAATCGATATCTACAGGGTGCAACATCCACGGTGCAAGGTGCAACATCCGTCCGAAATGGTGAAACAGTGCCGTACAACTTTCAGAAATGCGTGCATGGATTTGAAACGGAACAGTACCATGGTGAACCACTATCCAGCGATGGTAAATCAAAGACCGACCACCGTAATCCTGTTTTACCATAAAAATCCACGTATCGAAAAAACGAAGGGTAAAAAAATTACGAGACCCGATTGAGATTCGGGTTGTCGTTTTTGGGCATTAATCTATCCGTTGACGGCTGAAAGCTGTCAAAGCCGTAGAACTCATCGAGGCCTTCGTTTTGACAGGTTATGGCTCCCGTAACTCTTAACGAGCCAGAAGTTATGGCCGTCCGAATAATCGATATCTACAGGGTGCAACAACCACGGTGCAAGGTGCAACATCCGTCCGAAATGGCGAAACAGTGCCGTACGACTTTTAGAAATGCGTGCATGGATTTGAAACGGAGCAGTACCATGGTGCACCACTCTCCAGCGATGGTAAATCGAAGGCCAGCCACGGTAATCCCGTTTTACCATAAAAATCCACGTGTCGAAAAAACGAAGGGTAAATAACTTACGACACCCGATTGAGATTCGGGTTGTCGTTTTTGGGAATTAATCTATCCGTTGACGGCTGAAAGCTGTCAAAGCCGTAGAACTCATCGAGGCCTTAGTTTTGACAGGTTATGGCTCCCGTAACTCTTAACGAGCCAGAAGTTATGGCCGTCCGAATAATCGATATCTACATGGTGCAACATCCTCGGTGCAAGGTGCAACATCCGTCCGAAATGGCGAAACAGTGTCGTACGACTTTTTGAAATGCATGCATGGATATGAAACGGAACAGTACCATGGTGCACCACTCTCCAGCGATGGTAAATCGAAGACCAGCCACCGTAATCCCGTTTTACCGTAAAATTCCACGTGTCGAAAAAACGAAGGGTAAAAAACTTACGAGACCCGATTGAGATTCGGGTTGTCCTTTTTGGACATTAATCTATCCGTTGATGGCTGAAAGCTTTCAAAGCCGTAGAAATAATCGAGGCCTTCGTTTTGAAAGGTTATGGCTCCCGTAACTCTAAACGAGCCAGAAGTTATGGCCGTCCGAATAATCGATATCTACAGGGTGCAACATCCACGGTGCAAGGTGCAACATCCGTCCGAAATGGCGAAGTAGTGCCGTACGACTTTTAGAAATGCGTGCATGGATTTGAAATGGAACAGTGCCATGGTGCACCACTCTCCAGCGATGGTAAATCGAAGACCAGCCACCGTAATCCCGTTTTACCGTAAAAATCAACGTGTCGAAAAAATGAAGGATAAAAAACTTACGAGACCCGATTGAGATTCGCGTTGTCCTTTTGGGCATTAATCTATCCGTTGACGGCTAAAAGCTGTCAAAGCCGTAGAAATCATCGAGGCCTTCATTTTGACTGGTTATGGCTTTTGTAACTCTAAACGAGCCAGAAGTTATGGCCGTCCGAATAATCGATATCTACAGGGTGCAACATCCACGGTGCAAGGTGCAACATCCGTCCGAAATGGCGAAACAGTGTCGTACGACTTTTAGAAATGCGTGCATGGATTTGAAACGCAACACTACCATGGTGGACCACTCTCCAACGATCGTAAATCGAAGACCAGCCACCGTAATCCCGTTTTACCATAAAAATCCACATGTCGAAAAAACGTAGGGTAATAAACTTATGAGACCCGATTGAGATTCGGGTTGTCCTTTTTGGGCATTAATCTATCCGTTGATGGCTGAAAGCGATCAAAGCCGTTGAACTCATCGAGGCCTTCGTTTTGACAGGTTATGGCTCCCGTAACTCTAAACGAGCCAGAAGTTATGGCCGTCCGAATAATCGACATCTACAGGGTGAAATATCCACGGTGCAAGGTGCAACATCCGTCCGAAATGGCGAAACAGTGCCGTACGACTTTTAGAAATGCATGCATGGATTTGAAACGGAACAGTACCATGGTGCACCACTCTCCAGTGATGGTAAATCGAAGACCAGCCACCGTAATACTGTTTTACCGTAAAATTCCGCATGTCGAAAAAACGAAGCGTAAAAAACTTACGAGACCCGATTGAGATTCGGGTTGTCCTTTTTGGGCATTAATCTATCCGTTGGAAGCTGAAAGCTTTCAAAGCCATAGAACTAATCGAGGCCTTCGTTTTGACAGGTTATGGCTCCCGTTACTCTAAACGAGCCAGAAGTTATGGCCGTCCGAATAATCGATATCTACAGGGTGCAACATCCACGGTGCAAGGTGCAACGTCCGTCCGGAATGGCGAAACAGTGCCGTACGACTTTTAGAAATTCGTGCATGGATTTGAAACGGAACAGTGCCATGTTGCACCACTCTCCAGCGATGGTAAATCGAAGACCATCCACCGTAATCCCGTTTTACCATAAAAATCCACGTGTCGAAAAAACGAAGGGTAAAATCTTATGAGACCCGATTAAGATTCGGGTTGACCTTTTTGGGCATTAATCAATCCATTGACTTCTGAAAGCCGTCACAGCCGTAGAACTCATCGAGGCCTTCGTTTTGATAGGTCATGGCTCCCGTAACTCTAAACGTGCGAGAAGTTATGGCCGTCCGAATAATCGATATCTACAGGGTGCAACATCCACGGTGCAAGGTGAAACATCCGTCCGAAATGGAGAAACAGTGCCGTACGACTTTTAGAAATGCGTGCACGGATTTGAAACGGAACAGTACCATGGTGCACCACTCTCTAGTGATGGTAAATCGATGACCAGCCACCGTAATCCCGTTTTACCATAAAAATCCACGTGTCGAAAAAACGAAGGGTAAAAAACTTACGAGACCCGATTGAGATTCGGGTTGTCCTTTTTGGGCATTAATCTATCCGTTGACGGCTGAAAGCTGACAAAGCCGTAAAACTCATCGAGGCCTTCGTTTTGACAGGTGGATCACTCTCCAGCGATGGTAAATCGAAGACGAGCCACGGTAATCCCGTTTTACCGTAAAAATCCACGTGTCGAAAAAACGAAGGGTATAAAACTTACGAGACCCGATTGAGATTGGGGTTGTACTTTTTGGGCATTAATCTATCTGTTGATGGCTGAAAGCTTTCAAAGCCGTAGAACTCACCGTGGCGTTCATTTTGACAGGTGTTTGCACAAAAAATGGACAAACACCTCCAAGTCGTATTATTTTAGTTGAGTATGTGTGATTTTCAATGATTTTAGATGAGTATGTAAATATGAGAAAGGTAAGGGCTGAAATGTAAAAGACACGCAGATTTATAGTGGTTCGGCCAGAATGTGCCTACGTCCACTTTATATGTTATTATCTTTCTTCTTCCAGATTACAAGTACAATGCTTTGTATACAAGTGTATGAAAGTAGTTTGAAAGTTCCTTCCTTGCTTGAGCTCTCAAACTTGTCTGCCATTGTTGTACCCCTGCCCCTCTATTTATAGAGTGAGGTAGGGGGCAGGGGTCTTGGGTGTATATAGCTGCCAGCGGGCCTGGGCTGAAGCAATCTGGCCTGGTAGTCATCTGGTTCGGCGGAGCTTCATTCGGCCGTGCATGGAGATGATGTGGAGAGGCTTTGGTTTAGCGTGATGTATTGGTTCGGTGGTAGGTTTGGTCCGGTGATGGCTTCCCATCACTCTGGTTCGGTAGCATGGTTGGCTGTTGGTTCGGCATAAGGTGATGTGTGGGAGAATAGTTGGTTCGGCCATAGGTTGGACTGGTAGGGAAGTGGCGCATGGACCGGTAGGACCCTGGTCCGGTAGTAGGAGTGGTATGGTGGACCGGAGATGGGGTTGGTCCGGTAGGAGTTTGACCGGATGAAGCTTCCTCTTGGCTACCGAATGGGTCGCGCCGAATGAGAACTAGGATATGCCGAATGGGACATAAGATCTGCCGAATGGACTCCTGCCGAATGTGCTTCTATGCTTGGGACATGCATTGCCGAACGAGGCTCCATTTCTCTGCCGAATGGGCTTGTGCACTGGGGATGCCGAATGGGCTATTGCCGAATGGCCTATAGGTTGGGCTTCCAAATGGTCCCTTGGCTTTGCTGGTGAAGGGTAGGATGTGAATACAAGTGAGGTTGGCGCCTCTTGGTCTCGAGGTCTTCTGGGTGAGAATTCGCCCAACATTTGCCCCCCAAAGTGGGGCACGTGCTTGCACGTGTCGCGCTTTGTTTCCTCGAGGTAGGAAGGTTTGTTTTGTAACGCCATGGGCTGGATGCTCGTATCCTGTTGATGTCCTGCGAAGGAATTTACAGTTTTAGTATGATTTCAAACGATGGCCGTTCGTGATCGAAATGTCTGGGATGAAGTGTATTGCGCCGTTCGAGGCGAGTTAGTGTGCCCCGAGGGGGCTTAGCATTATCGATGCCAGGTTCACGTTAGAGTGGGTCCCTGGATCGTTTGTCAAGGTGGTTTATCGCCAGCTCAGAGCATGCCTAGGGATCGTTCGCGATCCCGTACATGTGTAAGTAGCTTAGCCATTTCGTAATTATCAGAGTCAACTATCCGTCTCACCTATGAGTTTAAAAAGACGTGTCAAAGTGTAAATTCCCACGATGGTAGGGTTAACAACCATTCAGAGCGTGCCTATGGACCATTCGAGGTCGCGTACACGTGTAAACGATTTAATCCACGTCGGTGAGGATTTTACGACTTATTCACCGTTATCATAATCTTATTTTATTAGTTAGTTCTAGCGTTCGGTACTTATCTGAGTGAAGCGCCTGCGTGCCCCCTGTTTCTGGTTTCTGCTGGTAGAGGTAGCTTCGTTCGGGTTTGAGTTGGCACAGGTTTCATTCGGTTGGAGGCTGGTCCGGTATGGATAGTTCCATTCGGTTTTCACTCGGTCCGGTATGTCGAATGCCTTGGTCCGGTCCTGAGCTTGCCTATATATAGAGGCCGTACCCCCCTCGTTTTTCATTACCGAACGAGTAGAGCCGAATCATATTGTGCTGCCGAACCAAAGTCTTCGCCGAACCAGCTTATACCGAACCAGGTATGTATACTTTCTGCCGAATGAACCTTTGCCACCGGATGGCCCTGTTTGCCGAATGTGTACGGAGTGTATTGAATAGCCGAATGAGATATGCCGAATGACATGCATGCCGAACGACATGTATGCCGAATGAGCATTGGAGTTTGGTGCCGAATGAACTCGTCTTGCACCGCCGAATGAGACTTCATACTTGAACCTTAAGCGGAATCTTATGCTTTTATATGCTTTCTTTAGATACTTGCTTGTTTATCTTTCTATACTTCTTGCTCTAACACCGTGTTTTTCTTGTGCTGCAGAAAATGTCTCGCAAAGCGGAAACACGATCAGACAGAAAGAAATCTAGAGGCACAAGAGAGCCCTCTTCTTCCTTGCCCCCAGTCCAATCAGGATCCGAGCAACATCGACCCATTCCAAGGTCTCTAGTGGATGGACATGGTCCACAGGAACTTTTGATCTCCCCCCCTGACTGCTTTCCTAGCTCCTTAAAGGAGGAGCAACTTGACGTCATATCCCGTTCCTTTGGGATAGATAGGGCTCTTATGCTGCTGCCAGGAGATGGAGTGATGCCATATAATCCTCCCGAGGGCTACTTCGCTTTTAGCAGATACCATTGCATGTGCGGCGCTATCCCCCCTATCAACGCTTGGATAGTAAGCTTCACCACCTATTTGAAGGTGGCTCCTTTCCAGCTCCAGCCTAACTCATATGCCATCCTGGTGAGCCTCTTTGTTATCTTCCAGAGGAGGTACGGGCGTCCTCCTTCTAACCGGGAAATCCGATACTTGTACAACCTGAGAGGCTATAAGAAGGGGTCTCCGTATATTAGTCTGGAGGCGGCCGTGCCCTTCAAACCAGTTCTGGACTTGTATTCCAAGTTCACCATGTTCAAGAAAGAGTGGTTCTTCGTCAAGGACGATGCTGTTTCTTTCCGCCTTTTCACTTCCGGCTGTAAGATTGATTTCATTTATATTTTTCATGTGTTTTGACTGTAGTGTTTTTTTCTGACATGCTTCTATTTCTGGCTAGCGACAGGTGGTATTGCAGTCGTGGAGGACGATTCCTTAGTGCGAATGGCTGCTGAACTAAAGGCTATTCCGGCACGGGACCGGTCGGCCTCTTTCTTGATCAGGAACGCAACCCTCTTGGAGTATAATTTGATCTTACCGCGCCAGTCCGTGGTTAAGCAAAGGGATACGGCTGAGGAGAGGGCTGCTAAAGCTAAGGAGGGGGCTACGGTAAAGAGCGGTAAGAGGGAGCCTTTCGCAGCGCGTCCTGCTGTTGGGGGGAAGAAACTGAAGAAGTCCGATGGCCCTTCTCCAAGTACTTGTCCGATTGTCCCGGAGGAGGAAGGTGTAGAAGAGGAGGAAGGAGGCGAAGTTGGAGAAGGGTCGGAGGGTGGAGGAGATGGCGACGGTCAAGGTGGTAGTGATGTTGCTGCTCTAACCTCTGAACAAGACCTCGAACTGGATGAGGCTCTCCGTCGGGCCTTCGGGGAGTCGGAGGGAGAGTCGGAGACGGAGAAGGCAAAGGAAACCGGCAAAGCTGTGGCTGGCACTGACCCATCCTCTAAGGGTTCCTCAGCTAGGGTGATTCCGGCGACGCAAGGTGAACTTTTGTCTTCTGCCGATTCTATTTTCGATAAGGACTTAGAAATTTTTTACGGTTCACTTCCGTCCTGGAATGAGATCCAGGACTTATTGCAGTATCCCACTCCTCCGCCGGGTTTGTATAATAGATGTGTCTCCTCACTTTTCTTTCATTTTAACTTAGCACATTTTTATGAACTGCGGATTATTGTATGTTTGTAACACTCGTTCTTTATTCCAGGGGCAGGCCAGGTGGCTAAAGCTTCAGATGTTCGACACCGCCTCGAACAATTCAAGTCGAGGAGGGCTTCTGCGAAGCCTCCCACTGATCGCACTGGGGACGTGGTTAGTTACCGTCCTCTTCTCGGGGTCATCGAAGAGAGTATTCAGAAAAGGAAGCGGAGCCGTTCCCTATTTGAGTCTTCTTCTGCTTCGCAGCTTCCTATTCAGCCTCCTCCTACTCAGCCTCCTTGTGACACTACGGAGGAGAGCACGGAGTCCGGTCCCCCTCCTCCTCCTTCCAAGAGATCTACTGTCATTCATATAAGGCGTCCCGATGTGCCTCGCCCCGTGCCTCGTGACCCTTTTGCCGGTCATCCTGATTTAGACCCAAGTTTTCGGGACATTTCATTTGATGAGACCACGGGCGAGCACCTACTTCCCCGCAACCCCATGGTACGTGTGCTGGATGAGGCCAAGTCCCTAGATCTTGATCTGCTTACTACTCGGGTAGTTACTATGGGGGACGAGGCCAAGGCTAATATTGACCGGGTGGCCGAAGAGACTAAGAAGTTAATGGAGCATCATGCTCGATTGGTCAAGGCCGGGGAGGAGATTGGGAGTGCTAATATTCGGTTAAGGCTAAAGGTTGCCGATCAGGCCAAGCAGCTTGCCGACCAAGCCATCCAGATCTCCCAGCATGAGGAAGCCTCCCAGCGTCTGAAAGAGACCATGGAGAAGGCCAGTAGGGCGGAGTTACGGAAGATGGAGGTTACCTGCAGGGAGCGGATTAACATGGCCATTACAACGGTGGATGAGGTTCGAAATGCGGATCTCAAGTGGGTAGAGGAGTTGTCGGGGAGACTCGAGGCTGCGGAGATGGCTCAGGCTGAGTTGAAGGAGGAGATGGAGGAGATGAGGAGGTCCCTTAGGTTGAAGGAGGAGGAAATGAGGAGGTCACTCCAGGCTGACTGCTTGAGATACCAATCAGAGAGGGACGTCGCCGTCGCTAAGTTGCAAGCTTCCGAGGCTCGGGTGAGGGAGTTTGAGGAAAATGAGGGGATGATGGATGAGATGCTTCAGGATATGTACTTCCATACTTGGAAAGAGGGCGGCTTGTCTTGGATGGACGATTACCCTCGGGTCATGGCCAAGGTGTATCTCCAGGCTTTAGAGGAGGCCAGGGTGAACGCGGGTAAGGAAGGCGGAGAGGCTTTCAACTTGAGTGCGGTTACTGCTCAGTTCTCAAAGGAGGAGCAAGCGGCGGTGAAGGAGGGGATGCGGCTGCTTGCTGCGGAGGAAGCGGGCGTGCAGTTGGATGATGAGGATCAAGCGGCGGATGCTGGTGAGTTATTCTTTTCCCTTTCTTTTCTTTCCGTGTTTTCATAACTTGATCGTTCGTTTAATGAATTCCTTTTCCGATCTGGACAGGTGGGACTTCAGATCCACATGCTGGGGGTTCTGATCCTGCGGCTAAGTAGGCTGGGGGAGTTGGTGATGGAGTGTGGATGCATCTGCCATCTTTTTGTTTCTTTTTTTATCACTGTTCATGTTAGTCTTTGATATGCAACTGTAATAAAATTATTTGCAAAGAATAACTTCGTGTGATCTTATAATATAGGCTGATTTTGTCATGTTTAAATGTTGTTGCTGTGATTATCTTGATATGTTGTGTGAGAAGTATAGTTACGTATATGCCTGTGATTCTAGTTGTGTTTGATGTTAAGTTTTTGCTTGAAATATAACTTCACGTGTTGCAATGTCAGTGTATGAATAAGTTATAGTTACGCATTTATGTACAAGAGAAGAGAGTACCGCCCTTTATGTTTTATTCGCAGGCGTTAGCTTTGAGTGTTTTGTGTAACTGTTCACGGGTATAGCCGAGCGCCCTGCTACCCAGCACGCAGGCTTAGAGCCTCATGAGTGAATGCTTCCTATTTGGTTTCCTGTACTTTAGAGTTTGTTATACAGGATAGGAGAAAAATATTTAAATGGAATGGAAATATAGTAAAAGTAAAACTTCCAGTCACGGAAGGCCGTCGATGTGCTTAAGTTCGTGGCAAACGGGTTTTGTAGTCACTTTCCCTAGCTGTGGGTCTTGGAGACATTTGTCACCCATCTTACGCCTCCGCGGGGAGTTTTCTTTTTTACCACAGCCGCACTTAAGACACATCGGAGCCGAGATCGCGCACGGTAACTACCCGAACCATTATGGTCCGTAATCGTGGGTATTATTCGATTTACCGTGGCCGGCTAGCGTGGGTGCCGTTGGCCGTGAACTACCCCTGGCTGGCCACACCTTATGTTGGGGCTTAAAGTAGGTTCACAGTTACCGGCGAGCCGAACGCCGTAATGAGCTGCCATCGGCTATAGTCGGCCTTTATGATGACTTATAATCGGCTCATTACAGTTGGCTTTGAGGGCAGGCGCACAATGAGTTAACCCGCAGCAGAGGGATGCTGGAGCAAAAGTGTCTCATTGGCGAGTGCATAGAATCGTAGCGTACCTGTTAGGCCTAGTCCAGATGAGGCCGCGGTGCATCTTGAGTGGAGATGCCATAGGATTTTGTTCAACAGAAAGGGATAAAGCTTAACAAGCAGCCAAGATATGAAGGCACAAGGTAACAAGAGATAAGATTTTTAAAGTGGTTCGGCACGATAATGCCTACGTCCACCGTGTTAATACGCTTCATATGGGCGGTACATGTTAAGCAAAGTATCGACGGAGGTGTCGGATGTTCCAAGCCCTCTGGAACACCACTCCGTCCACTGTTGACAAAATATAAGCTCCGTTGTTGTGAAGATCTTGATGAATTTCATATGGTCCGTCTACTGGTGCTTTCATGGTTAGGTAGCATGACAGGCTCAGCTATATCCGACCCCTGCCTGGCACCTCCCCCGTTGGGTTTGGTTCCAAGTGTTTCCTCAGGTCGGAATTCGGGCTGAGTCCGGGCTCGGCTCCTACCATGACCATTTCTTTATTAACCTCTTCGAAGAAGAAAGGTCATTGTTGTCTCACAGATCCTCCAGATTGGGACTCGGTCCATGATTCGGTGTTGCGGGAGGATCCGCATGAGGATAAGATCTCCCTCTTGTAAGCTGCGATGCTTGATTTTGGAGTTGCATTGTGCTGCCACTTTTTGCTTGTGGGCTTCTGCTTTTAAGTGTTGCATCGTTTCTCCTCTCCTCAATCAGATCCAAAGACATGAGGAGGAGTTCTTCGTTTTCTTCTGGGTTGCAGTGGGTCCCATGGTGAGATGGCGCTACAGTTTCAACTGGGGGCATGGCCTCCAATCTGTATGCCAAAGAGAAAGGAGTATGCCCCGTTGATGTTCTATGAGAGGTGCGGCAGGCCCAGGGTGCCGTAGGAAGTTCGTCCACCCAAGCGCCTTTTGACTTTTCAAGCTTCTTCTTGGTTAGGGTTTTGAGAATTCTGCTGACAGCTTTGACTTGTCCGTTTGCCTGAGGATAAGCTACAGATGAGAAGCTTTTGTGAATTATGTGCTCTTGGCATCGGTTGGTAAACTCTTTGTTGTCAAACTGGAGTCCGTTGTTTGATATGATCTTGAGTGGGACTCCGTACCTGCATAGAATATTTTTTGATCAAGAAGTTGATAATTTATGTAAGAAGTTGATAATTTATGCCAAAGATATTTTATTTTAAAGGGTCCGCTTCCACCCATTTGGTGAAGTGATTAAAAACATCCTTCTAGCCATCCAGGACAAAGTTTAAAGCAAGGGAGGGGGGCAAGAGTCAAATCTCTGTCCTGGTTGATATAAACGCTTTCCTCCCTTCTTGCCCCCAGCGTTATCTCTAGAGTCATTTCTTCAAACGTCCTTTGTTGCAGCGGGAGTGTCGCCATGGGTAGTCTTAGCCTGTTGTCCTGACTGTCTTTTAGCGGTAGCGTTTTCAAGCCTCATATACTTCCCAGCTTCATGGAAGAAGTCAGGTAACGTAGCTGGTTTATCTTTTGTTAACCTCCTAGCAAACTTGGTATCCGGATGCACGCCACTACAAAGGGCCGTTAGGATAAGTTTCTCATTGGCATCTTGAACTGTTGCCGCTGCGGCGTTGAACCGTGTTAGATATTGTTGTAGCGTCTCTCCGGTTTTCTGTTTGACATTGGATAGAGAATAAGCATCCCTGGGTTGTTCCACATGGATGCGGAACTGGCTAATAAACCTTTCTTTCAACATCTCCCATGAGTTGATGGATCCTTGGGGTAGATGGCAGAACCAGGAGGTAGCTAGATCTGATAGGAATAGCGGAAAGCATTTACATAATACTCCTTCTGTTGCTCCACTCATGAGCATATGCTGGGTGTATCTCTGCAGGTGTACGATGGGGTCGGAAGTTCCTTTGTAAGGTTCCATGGTTGGCATTTTCCATTCCCGGGGAGTGATGGCAGTTTCGATATTTCGGGTAAAGGGACTGGTGACCCTAGCGCCTATTCCCCGGTCCCTTTGCTCCCGTTGGACACATTCTTTGAATAATCGTGCCATCCGCTCGTCAGAACTTGGAGCGGACAAAAATGAGCTCGGTTCTTCCCTGCGGGATCTATCTCGCCCAGATGACCTGTAGGGATGGTACAGTCTATCACCTCTAGCATTATCCAGTGGTTGTCTTTGGCTGCTTGGATGCACGCTAGGACCAGCTACAGTTGCCCCCCGCCTTGATCTTCCCCTGTGGGGTTCTGTTTCGAGCACATCCATGGGGTCAACTTCGGGCTGGGTTCTAGCTCGGCTCCGTTCAGCGGGGTTTCTATGATTAGGTGGCATGACTGGCTCAGCTACATCCGACCCTCGCCTGGTGCCTCCCCCGCTAGGTTCGGTTCCAAGGGCTTCCTCGAGTCGGAATTCGGGCTGAGTCCGGGCGCGGCCCCTATCATCGTTTTTCCTGTTGATAGCTTGTTCGAAGAGTGAAGACCTTTGTTGCCTCCGGGATCCTCCGGATTGGGATTCACCCCATGATTCAGTGTTGCGGTTGGACTCTTCAGCGTCCCTTAAACGTGTCATGAGTTGGTCCACCAAAGTTTCTTGTTGGGATGTGAAGCGGTTAGTTACTTCAGCCACAACCCTGTCCAGATCTGCCCTAGTGATTGGTTGTTCCGCTGCGGGACCAGTTGGATTTTCCTGATTTTCATCTGGTACTGCTGTTGAAGTGGGCTGATCTGTGATTGCTGGATCTGGAAGGCTGCTAGTTGCGAGGTTCTTTCCTTTGTTAACATCCCTTCTCTGTTTGGAAGGCATGATTTCTAAGCAACGAGTGATGTTGTTAGGAAGAAGGTTGAGTGGGAGAAGATGAAGCCTGAGTTCAGCTCTCAATGAAAGCACCAAAAATGTTTGCACAAAAAATGGACAAACACCTCCAAGTCGTATTATTTTAGTTGAGTATGTGTGATTTTCAATGATTTTAGATGAGTATGTAAATATGAGAAAGGTAAGGGCTGAAATGTAAAAGACACGCAGATTTATAGTGGTTCGGCCAGAATGTGCCTACGTCCACTTTATATGTTATTATCTTTCTTCTTCCAGATTACAAGTACAATGCTTTGTATACAAGTGTATGAAAGTAGTTTGAAAGTTCCTTCCTTGCTTGAGCTCTCAAACTTGTCTGCCATTGTTGTACCCCTGCCCCTCTATTTATAGAGTGAGGTAGGGGGCAGGGGTCTTGGGTGTATATAGCTGCCAGCGGGCCTGGGCTGAAGCAATCTGGCCTGGTAGTCATCTGGTTCGGCGGAGCTTCATTCGGCCGTGCATGGAGATGATGTGGAGAGGCTTTGGTTTAGCGTGATGTATTGGTTCGGTGGTAGGTTTGGTCCGGTGATGGCTTCCCATCACTCTGGTTCGGTAGCATGGTTGGCTGTTGGTTCGGCATAAGGTGATGTGTGGGAGAATAGTTGGTTCGGCCATAGGTTGGACTGGTAGGGAAGTGGCGCATGGACCGGTAGGACCCTGGTCCGGTAGTAGGAGTGGTATGGTGGACCGGAGATGGGGTTGGTCCGGTAGGAGTTTGACCGGATGAAGCTTCCTCTTGGCTACCGAATGGGTCGCGCCGAATGAGAACTAGGATATGCCGAATGGGACATAAGATCTGCCGAATGGACTCCTGCCGCAAATGTTGGGCGAATTCTCACCCAGAAGACCTCGAGACCAAGAGGCGCCAACCTCACTTGTATTCACATCCTACCCTTCACCAGCAAAGCCAAGGGACCATTTGGAAGCCCAACCTATAGGCCATTCGGCAATAGCCCATTCGGCATCCCCAGTGCACAAGCCCATTCGGCAGAGAAATGGAGCCTCGTTCGGCAATGCATGTCCCAAGCATAGAAGCACATTCGGCAGGAGTCCATTCGGCAGATCTTATGTCCCATTCGGCATATCCTAGTTCTCATTCGGCGCGACCCATTCGGTAGCCAAGAGGAAGCTTCATCCGGTCAAACTCCTACCGGACCAACCCCATCTCCGGTCCACCATACCACTCCTACTACCGGACCAGGGTCCTACCGGTCCATGCGCCACTTCCCTACCAGTCCAACCTATGGCCGAACCAACTATTCTCCCACACATCACCTTATGCCGAACCAACAGCCAACCATGCTACCGAACCAGAGTGATGGGAAGCCATCACCGGACCAAACCTACCACCGAACCAATACATCACGCTAAACCAAAGCCTCTCCACATCATCTCCATGCACGGCCGAATGAAGCTCCGCCGAACCAGATGACTACCAGGCCAGATTGCTTCAGCCCAGGCCCGCTGGCAGCTATATACACCCAAGACCCCTGCCCCCTACCTCACTCTATAAATAGAGGGGCAGGGGTACAACAATGGCAGACAAGTTTGAGAGCTCAAGCAAGGAAGGAACTTTCAAACTACTTTCATACACTTGTATACAAAGCATTGTACTTGTAATCTGGAAGAAGAAAGATAATAACATATAAAGTGGACGTAGGCACATTCTGGCCGAACCACTATAAATCTGCGTGTCTTTTACATTTCAGCCCTTACCTTTCTCATATTTACATACTCATCTAAAATCATTGAAAATCACACATACTCAACTAAAATAATACGACTTGGAGGTGTTTGTCCATTTTTTGTGCAAACAACAGGTTATCGCTCCCGTAACTCTAAACGAGCCACAAGTTATGGCCGTCGGAATAATCGATATCAACACGGCGCAACATCCACGGTGCAAGGTGCAACATCCGTCCGAAATGGCGAAACAGTGTCGTACGACTTTTAGAAATGCGTGCATGGATTTGAAACGGAACAGTATCATGGTGCACCACTCTCCAGCAATGGTATATCGAAGACTAGCCACGGTAATCCCGTTTTACCGTAAAAATACACGTGTCGAAAAAACGAAGGGTAAAAAACTTACGAGACCCGATTTAGATTTGGGCTGTCCTTTTTGGGCATTAATCTATCCGTTGACGGCTGAAAACCGTCAAAGCCATAGAACTCATCGAGGCCTTCGTTTTGACAGGTTGTTGCTCCTGTAACTCTAAACGAGCCAGAAGTTATGGTCGTCCGAATAATCGATATCTACAGGGTGCAACATCCACGGTGCAAGGTGCAACATCCGTCCGAAATGGCGAAACTGTGCCGTACGACTTTTAGAAATGCGTGCATGGATTTGAAATGGAACAGTACCACGGTGCACCTCTCTCCAGCGATGGAAAATCAAAGACCGGCCACCGTAATCCTGTTTTACCGTAAAAATCCACGTGTCGAAAAAACGAAGGGTAAATAACTTACGACACCCGATTGAGATTCGGGTTGTCGTTTTTGGGAATTAATCTATCCGTTGACGGCTGAAAGCCATCAAAGCCGTAGAACTCATCGAGGCCTTCGTTTTGACAGGTTACGGCTCCCGTAACTCTAAACGAGCCAGAAGTTATGGCCGTCCGAATAATCGATATCTACAGGGTGCAACATCCACGGTGCAAGGTGCAACATCCGTCCGAAATGGCGAAACAGTGTCGTACGACTTTTAGAAATGCGTGCATGGATTTGAAACGGAACAATGCCATGGTGCACCACTCTCCAGCGATGGTAAATCGAAGGCCAGCCACGGTAATCCCGTTTTACCGTAAAAATCCACGTGTCGACAAAACGAAGGGTAAAAAACTTACGAGACCTGATTGAGATTCGGGTTGTCTTGTTTGGGCATTAATCTATCCATTGACGGCTGAAAGCTGTCAAAGCCGTAGAACTCATCGAGGCCTTTGTTTTGACAGGTTATGGCTCCTGTAACTCTAAACGAGCCAGAAATTATGACCGTCCGAATAATCGATATCTACAGGGTGCAACATCCACGATGCAAGGCGCAACATCCGTCCGAAATGGCGAAACAGTGTCGTACGTCTTTTAGAAATGCGTGCATGGATTTGAAACGAAATAGTAGCATGGTGCACCACTCTCGAGCGATGGTAAATCGAAGACCAGCCACCGTAATCCTGTTTTACCGTAAAAATCCACGTGTCGAAAAAACGAAGGGTAAAAAACTTACGAGACCCGATTGAGATTCGGGTTGTCCTTTTTGGACATTAATCTATCCGTTGACGGCTGAAAGCCGTCAAAGCCATAGAACTCATCGAGGCCTTCGTTTTGACAGGTTGTGGCTCCCGTAGCTCTAAACGAGCCAGAAGTTATGGCCGTCCGAATAATCGATATCTACAAGGTGCAACATCCATGGTGCAAGGTGCGACATCCGTCCAAAATGGCGAAACAGTACCGTACGACTATTATAAATGCATGCATGGATTTGAAACGGAATAGTACCATGGTGCACCACTCTTCAGCGATGGTAAATCGAAGGCCAGCCACGGTAATCCCGTTTTACCGTAAAAATCCACGTGTCGAAAAAACGAAGGGTAAAAAACTTACGAGACCCGATTGAGATTCAGGTTGCCCTTTTTGGGCATTAATCTATCCGTTGACGGCTGAAAGCTGTCAAAGCCGTAGAACTCATCGAGGCCTTCGTTTTGACAGGTTATGGCTCCCGTAACTCTGAACGAGCCAGAAGTTATGGCCGTTTGAATAATCGATATCTACAGTGTGCAACATCCACGGTGCAAGGTGCAACATCCGTCCGAAATGGCGAAACAGTGCCGTACAACTTTTAGAAATGCGTGCATGGATTTGAAATGGAACAAGACCTTGGTGAACCACTCTCCAGCGATGGCAAGTCGAAGACGGGACACGGTAATTCTGTTTTACCGTAAAAATCCACGTGTCGAAAAAACGAAGGGTAAAAAACTTACGAGACCCGATTGAGATTCGGGTTGTCCTTTTTGGGGATTAGTCTATCCGTTGACAGTGAAAGCTTTCAAACCCGTGGAACTCATCGAGCCCTTCGTTTTGACAGGTTATGGCTCCCGTAAATCTAAACGAGCCAGAAGTTATGGCCGTCCGAATAATCGATATCTACAGGGTGCAACATTCACGGTGCAAGGTGCAACATGCATCCGAAATGGTGAAACAGTGTCGTACGGCTTTTAGAAATGCGTGCATGGATTTGAAATGGAACAGTACCATGGTGCACCACTCTCCAACGATGGGAAGTCGAAGACGGGCCACGGTAATCCCGTATTACCGTAAAAATCCACGTGTCGAAAAAACGAAGGGTGAAAAACTTACGAGATCCGATTGAGATTCGGGTTGTCCTTTTTGGGCATTAATCTATCCGTTGACGGCTAAAAGTTTTCAAATCCGTAGAACTCATCGAGGCCTTCGTTTGGACTGGCTATGGCTTTTGTAACTCTAAACGAGCCAGAAGTTATGGCCGTCCGAATAATCGATATCTACAGGGTGCAACATCCACAGTGCAAGGTGCAACATCCGTCCGAAATGGCAAAACAGTGCCGTACGACTTTTAGAAATGCGTGCATGGATTTGAAACGGAACAGTACCATGGTACACCACTCTCCAATGATCGTAAATCGAAGACCAGCCACCGTAATCCCGTTTTACCGTAAAAATCCACGTGTCGAAAAACGTAGGGTAAAAAACTTATGAGACCCGATTGAGATTCGGGTTGTCCTTTTTGCATTAATCTATCCGTTGACGGCTGAAAGCTGTCAAAGCCGTTGAACTCATCGAGGCCTTCGTTTTGACAGGTTATGGCTCCCGTAACTCTAGACGAGCCAGAAGTTATGGCCGTCCGAATAATCGATATCTACAGGGTGCAACATCCACGGTGCAAGGTGCAACATCCGTCCGAAATGGCGAAACAGTGCCGTACGACTTTTAGAAATGCTTGCATGGATTTGAAACGGAATAGTACCATGGTGCACCACTCTCCAACGATGGTAAATCGAAGACCAGCCACCGTAATCCTGTTTTACCGTAAAATTTCGCATCTCGAAAAAACGAAGCGTAAAAAACTTACGAGACCCGATTGAGATTCGGGTTGTCTATTTTGGGCATTAATCTATCCGTTGACGGCTGAAAGCTTTCAAGCCATAGAACTCATCGACGCCTTCGTTTTGACAGGTTACGGCTCCCGTAACTCTAAACGAGCCAGAAGTTATGGCCGTCCGAATAATCGATATCTACAGGGTGCAACATCCACGGTGCAAGGTGCAACATCCGTCCGAAATGGCGAAACAGTGCCGTACGACTTTTAGAAATGCGTGCATGGATTTGAAATGGAACAGTGCCATGGTACACCACTCTCCAACGATGGTAAATCGAAGATCAGCCACCGTAATCCCGTTTTACCGTACAAATCCAAGTGTCGAAAAAACGAAGGGTAAAAAACTTAAGAGACCCGATTGAGATTCGGGTTGACCTTTTTGGGCATTAATCAATCCGTTGACGGCTGAAAGCCGTCACAGCCGTAGAACTCATCGAAGCCTTCTTTTTGATAGGTTATGGCTCCCGTAACTATAAACGAGCCAAAGTTATGGTCGTCCGAATAATCGATATCTACTGGGTGCAACATCCACGGTGCAAGGTGCAACATCCGTCCGAAATGGTGAAACAGTGCCGTACGACTTTTAGAAATGCGTGCACAGATTTGAAACGAAACAGTACCATGGTGCACCACTCTCCAGTGAGTGTAAATCGATGACCAGCCAACGTAATCCCGTTTTACCATAAAATTCCACGTGTCGAAAAAACGAAGGGTAAAAAACTTACGAGACCCGATTGAGATTCGGGTTGTCCTTTTTGGGCATTAATCTATCCGTTGACGGCTGAAAGCTGTCAAAGCCGTAAAACTCATCGAGACCTTCATTTTGACTGGTGGATCACTCTCCAGCGATGGTAAATCGAAGACGAGCCACGGTAATCCCGTTTTACCGTAAAAATCCACGTGTCGAAAAAACGAAGGGTAAAAAACTTACGAGACCCGATTGAGATTGGGGTTGTCCTTTTTGGGCATTAATTTATCTGTTGATGGCTAAAAGCTGTCAAAGCCGTCGAACTCACCGTGGCTTTTGTTTTGACAGGTTATCGCTCCTGTAACTCTAAACGAGCCAGAAGTTATGGCCGTCCGAATAATCGATATCTACACGGTGCAACTTCCACGGTGCAAGGTGCAACATCCGTCCGAAATAGCGAAACAGTGCCGTACGACTTTTAGAAATGCGTGCATGGATTTGAAATGGAACAGTACCATGGTGCACCACTCTCCAGCAGTGGTATATCGAAGACCAGCCACGGTAATCCCGTTTTACCGTAAAATTACACGTGTCGAAAAAACGAAGGGTAAAAAACTTAGGAGACCCGATTGGGATTCGGGTTGTCCTTTTTGGGCCTTAGTTTATCCGTTGACGGCTGAAAGCTTTCAAAGCTGTAGAACTCATCGAGGCCTTCGTTTTGACAGGTTATGGCTCCGGTAACTCTAAACGAGCCTGAAGTTATGGCCGTCCGAATAATCGATATCTACAGGGTGCAACATCCACGGTACAAGGTGCAACATCCGTCCGAAATGGCGAAATAGTGCCGTACGACTTTTAGAAATGCGTGCATGGATTTTAAACGGAACAGTACCATGGTGCACCACTCTCCAGCGATGGTAAATCGAAGGCCAGCCACGGTAATCCTGTTTTACCGTAAAAATCCACGTATCGAAAAAACGAAGGGTAAAAAACTTACGAGACCCGATTGAGATTCGGGTTGTCCTTTTTTGGCATTAATCTATCCGTTGACGGCTGAAAGCTTTCAAAGCCGTAAAAATTGTCGAGGCCTTCGTTTTGACAGGTTATGGCTCCCGTAACTATAAACGAGCCAGAAGTTATGGCCGTCCGAATAATCGATATCTACAGGGTGCAACATCCACGGTGCAAGGTGCGACATCCGTCCGAAATGGCGAAACAGTGCCGTACGACTTTTAGAAATGCGTGCATGGATTTGAAACGGAACAGTGCCATGGTGCACTACTCTCCAACGATGGTAAATTGAAGATCAGCCACCGTAATCCCGTTTTACCGTAAAATTCCACGTGTCGAAAAAAAGAAGGGTAAAAAACTTAAGAGACCCGATTGAGATTCGGGTTGAACTTTTTGGGCATTAATCAATCCGTTGACGGCTGAAAGCCGTCACAGCCGTAGAACTCATCGAGGCCTTCGTTTTGATAGGTTATGGCTCCCGTAATTATAAACGAGCCAAAGTTATGGCCGTCCGAGTAATCGATATCTACTGGGTGCAACATCCACGGTGCAAGGTGCAACATCCGTCCGAAATGGTGAAACAGTGTCGTACGACTTTTAGAAATGCGTGCACGGATTTGAAACGAAACAGTACCATGGTGCACCACTCTCCAGTGAGTGTAAATCGATGACCAGCCACCGTAATCCCGTTTTACCATAAAAATCCACGTGTCGAAAAAACGAAGGGTAAAAAACTTACGAGACCCGATTGAGATTCGGGTTGTCCTTTTTGGGCATTAATCTATCCGTTGACGGCTGAAAGCTGTCAAAGCCGTAAAACTCATTGAGACCTTCATTTTGACAGGTGGATCACTCTCCAGCGATGGTAAATCAAAGACGAGCCACGGTAATCCCGTTTTACCGTAAAAATCCACGTGTCGAAAAAACGAAGGGTAAAAAACTTACGACACCCGATTGAGATTGGGGTTGTCCTTTTTGGGCATTGAATTATCTGTTGATGGCTAAAAGCTGTCAAAGCCGTAGAACTCACCGTGGCCTTCGTTTTGACAGGTTATCGCTCCCGTAACTCTAAACGAGCCAGAAGTTATGGCCGTCCGAATAATCGATATCTACACGGTGCAACTTCCACGGTGCATGGTGCAACATCCGTCCGAAATAGCGAAACACTGCCGTACGACTTTTAGAAATGCATGCATGGATTTGAAACGGAACGGTACCATGGTGCACCACTCTCCAGCAATTGTATATCGAAGACCAGCCATGGTAATCCCGTTTTACCGTAAAAATACACGTGTCGAAAAAACGAAGGGTAAAAAGCTTATGAGACCCGATTGAGATTCGGGTAGTCCTTTTTGGGCATTAATTTATCCCTTGACGGCTGAAATCTGTCAAAGCCATAGAACTCATCGAGGCCTTCGTTTTTATAGGTTATGGCTCCCGTAACTCTAAACGAGCCAGGAGTTATGGCCGTCCGAATAATCGATATCTACAGGGTGCAACATCCACGGTGCAAGGTGCAACATCCGTCCGAAATGGCGAAACAGTGCCGTACGTCTTTTAGAAATGCGTGCATGGATTTGAAATGGAACAGTACCGTGGTGCACCACTCTCCAGCGATGGTAAATCGAAGACCAGCCGCCGTAATCCTGTTTTACCGTAAAAATCCACGTGTCGAAAAAACGAAGGGTAAAAAACTTACGAGACCCGATTGATATTCGGGTTGTCCTTTTTGGGCATTAATCTATCCGCTGACGACTGAAAGCAGTCAAACCGTAGAACGCATCGAGGACTTCGTTTTGACAGGTTATGGCTCCCGTAACCCTAAACGAGCCAGAAGTTATGGTCGTCCGAATAATCGATATCTACTGGGTGCAACATCCATGGTGCAAGGTGAAACATCCGTCCGAAATGGCGAAATAGTGCCGTACGACTTTTAGAAATGCGTGCATGGATTTGAAACGGAACAGTACCATGGTGCACCACTCTCCAGCGATGGTAAATCGAAGGCCAGCCACGGTAATCCTGTTTTACCGTAAAAATCCACGTATCGAAAAAACGAAGGGTAAAAAACTTACGAGACCCGATTGAGATTCGGGTTGTCCTTTTTGGCATTAATCTATCCGTTGACGGCAGAAAGCTGTCAACGCCATAGAACTCATCGAGGCCTTCATTTTGACAGGTTATGGCTCCCGTTGCTCTAAACGAGCCAGAAGTTATGGCCATTTGAATAATCTATATCTACAGGGTGCAACATCCACGGTGCAAGGTACAACATTCGTTCGAAATGGCGAAACAGTGCCGTACGACTTTTAGAAATGTGTGCATGGATTTGAAACGGAACAGTACCATGGTGCACCACGATTCAGCGATGGGAAGTCGAAGACGGGCCACGGTAATCCCATTTTACCGTAAAAATCCACGTGTCGAAAAAACGAAGGGTAAAAAACTTACGAGACCCGATTGAGATTCGGGTTGTCCTTTTTGGGCATTAATCTATCCGTTACGGCTGAAAGCCGTCAAAGCCATAGAACTCATAGAGGCCTTCGTTTTGACAGGTTATGGCTCCCGTAACTCTAAACGAGACAGAAGTTATGGCCGTCCGAATAATCGATATCTACAGGGTGCAACATCCACGGTGCAAGGTGCAACATCCGTCCGAAATGGAGAAACAGTTCCGTACGACTTTTAGAAATGCGTGCATGGATTTGAAACAGAACAGTACCATGGTGCACCACTCTCCAGCGATGGGAAGTCGAAGACGGGCCAAGGTAATCCTGTTTTACCGTAAAAATCCATGTGTCGAAAAAACGAAGGGTAGAAAACTTACGAGACCCGATTGAGATTCGGGTTGTCCTTTTTGGGGATTAATCTATCCGTTGACGGCTGAAAGCAGTCAAAGCCATAGAACTCATCGAGGCCTTCGTTTTGACAGGTTATGGCTCCCATAACTCTAAACGAGCCAGAAGTTATGGCCGTTTGAATAATCGATATCTATAGGGTGCAAAATCCACGGTGCAAGGTGCAACATCCGTCCGAAATGGTGAAACGGTGCCGTACGACTTTTAGAAATGCGTGCATGGATTTGAAACGGAACAGTACCATGGTGCACCACTCTCCAGCGATGGAAAGTCGAAGACGGGCCACGGTTATCCCGTTTTACCGTAAAAATCCACGTGTCGAAAAACGAAGGGTAAAAAACTTACGAGACCTAATTGAGATTCGGGTTGTCCTTTTTGGGCATTAATATATCCGTTGACCGCTGAAAGCTGTCAAAGGCGTAGAACTCATCGAGGCCTTCGTTTTGACAGGTTATGGCTCCCGTAACTCTAAACGAGCCAGAAGTTATGGCCGTCTGAATAATCGATATCTACAGGGTGCAACATCCACGGTGTAAGGTGCAACATCCGTCCGAAATGGTGAAACAGTGCCGTACGACTTTTCGAAATGTGTGCATGGATTTGAAACGGAACAGTACCATGGTGCACCACTCTCCAGCGATGGTAAATCGAAGACCAGCCACCGTAATCCTATTTTACCGTAAAAATCCATGTGTCGAAAAAACGAAGGGTAAAAAACTTACGAGACCGGATTAAGATTCGGGTTGTCCTTTTTGGGCATTAATCTATCCGTTGATGACTGAAAACTGTCAAAGCCGTAGAACTCATCGAGGCCTTCATTTTAACAGGTTATGGCTCCCGTAACTCTAAACGAGCAAGAAGTTATGGCCGTCGGAATAATCGATATCTAAAGGGTGCAACATCCACGGTGCAAGGTGCAACATCCGTCCGAAATGGAGAAACAGTGCCGTACGACTTTTAGAAATGCATGCATGGATTTGGAACGGAACAGTACCATGGTGCACCACTCTCCAGCGATGGGAAGTCGAAGACGGGCCACGGTAATCCTGATTTACCATAAAAATCCTCGTGTCGAAAAAAGAAGGGTAGAAAACTTACGAGACCCGATTGAGATTCGGGTTGTCCTTTTTGGTTATTAATCTATCCGTTGACGGCTGAAAGCTATCAAAGGTGTAGAACTCATCGAGGCCTTCGTTTTGACAGGTTATGGCTCCCATAACTCTAAACGAGCCAGAAGTTATGGCCGTTTGAATAATCGATATCTACAGGGTGCAACATCCACGGTGCAAGGTGCAACATCCATCCGAAATGGTGAAACGGTGCCGTACGACTTTTAGAAATGCGTGAATGGATTTGAAACGGAACAGTACCATGGTGCACCACTCTCCAGCGATGGGAAGTCGACGACTGGCCACGGTAATCCCGTTTTACCGTAAAAATCCACGTGTCGAAAAAACGAAGGGTAAAAAACTTACGAGACCTGATTGAGATTCGGGTTGTCCTTTTTGGGCATTCATCTATCCATTGACAGCTGAAAGCTGTCAAAGGCATAGAACTCATCGAGGCCTTCTTTTTGACAGGTTATGGCTCCGTATGTAACGACCCGTATTTTTCGTATTGATAATCGTAGAATTATTTGGTCGTTAGTGTTGTTCTTGATTGTTCGAAGTTTAGGTCGTATGGGAGTTAGCTCTGGTCGTGAGATAGCTTGGGTCGAAGGGAGCGACCTAAGGAATTGACCGAGTTAAGGTGGAACGAGTTAGTGATATGGAGCGACCTATAGAAGTGAAGCCGTGTGATAGCTTAGGTCGTGTGTTGATTTAGGTCGTGGAGCGACTTAAAGGGGTTAACGACCTATATGTTTGGACGAGTTAGCGACTTAAGGTTTTAGTACGACCTAAATAGGTAAGCGACCTATAGGTATTGAGCGACCTAAGGGATGGACCAACCTAAGATAGAAGAGCGACTCAACGGGGTTAGCGAGTTAGTGGATTATCGGCTTAGGAGTAAGCGACCTAGTAGGTGTAGCGACCTAATAGTAGGCGACCTAAGGAGATAGAACATGAGGTGTTAGGTCGTGGGTCGTTTGGGACTTAGGTTAGCGTTAGGTCGCATGTGTTTTAGGTCGATTGGATTTGTTAGGTCGCTGAGACACATGAGTGCTTAACCCAGTTAGGTCGTGACTAGGTTAGGTCGTTGAGTCACGATGTTAATAAGTCACTAGGTCACAGGAGTGTTAGGTCGGCCATGACGTTAGGTCGCGTGAGTATGGTGATATTAGGTCGAGCATTGGTGTAAGGCTTAGGTCGTTGGGCAGCTAGGCCGCGCGTATCTGTTAGGTCGCGTGCATGTGTTTTAGGTTGGCAGTGTTTTAGGTCGGAGGTCTTCAGGTCGGCAATAGTTAGGTCGTGGGCGACCTAAGGGGGCGGACGGCCTAAGGTTTCAGCCTATAAATAGAGGCGCCTATCTTCACTTTTTGGCACCGGTTTTTGAAGCGACGAAGTGCTGCCATTTTGAGAGCTCGACTACAACATTTCTTTATCTTCTTTTCTCCACTCCAATCTAGTTCTAACATCTATACAAAATCGAAGATCGAGATTGAAGATCCAAGAGCTAAAGTTGAAGATCTTCATCCAACCAAGCTAGATTTCATCGTTTCAAGTGGGATTTCGACGAATCAAGCTTGAAGCTTCGCTGTCCAGATCTGAAGTTGATAGTTTTTGAAGTGTTTGGGTGATTTGGTGAGTGGTAGTTATCTCTCACGCGGACCCAAAGGAGTATATTGGATTGGTGGTTTGTTGGAGTGTTGTAGATAGTGATTTTATGCATTTTTCCTTAGATCCAAGTGTAGATCCATTACTTATGAAGATGTTTACTTATGCAAGTTCATTTACCAAGTTGTAGAGATAAAAACCCATGATTTATATTTGTTGGATCTATGCTAAAAACCCATGATTCATGTATGTTATATCTATGCTCATTTATTTACGAAATTGCCATTGTAGTTATAAATGCCTACTTAAACCATATTTGATTACTTAATTGCTTAAGCTAATGATTGATTTGATTGATTGCTATGTATGTTAGTTGATTGATAGTTAGATCTAGACAAGATGGTCGAAGATGATTCAAAAGCTAAGTGGAAAGGCTCTTGAATGGTGAAAGCTGCTTGTGGCATATGAAGCAGATGTTGAAGCTCATATGTATGGATTAGATGATGTTGAGATGGGACTTTGCCATGATGCGATGAGGCAAGTCATGATGTTGAGATGAGACTTTGCTATGATGCGATAAAGCGATGCATGATGTGAGATAGCCTTGGTTTAATCCAGACGGGATCATCCCAAGCATGTTGATAACTCGATGATGCGATGCGAGTTGGTTGATAATGGTTAGCTTGAGAGGCGCTTGAGCTAGTATGGAAATAGTCGTCGAGGAGGATGACTAGGAGGCTGAGATCTCATCGTTGTTGAAGGTTCTAACATGCTCAAAGCAAGAGTACGTTGGAACGGGCTGCGACGACGTTCCAAGCACGGGCTGCGACGACGTGCTAGTACTCTGGGTAGTTGCGAAAATTCCTAGGCACGGGCTGCGACGACGTGCGGAGTTATGTCTAGAACCTGGGTTACCATTAGCCCTTGACAGATGGTCGTTGAACTAACGGTGAAATCAAGGCAATGATAACAGTGATAGCCAGAGTCATGGATGTTTGGACGTTTGATTGTATCATCATTCGGTCTCAAGAGCGGTGTTTTCTGGGTGCTTATCTGATCTTGGTTTAGGCCTTGGGGGTTTGTATTTGGAAAACATCGACCTTGACTCGAGTGATTATTGCTTTACTTTAATTGCTTGCTATGTTATGCTTGCTTATCCTTAATGTGTGTCTGGGGGCTATCACTGTAGAAAGAGGTGGAGTGGGATGGTTTGGTTCCTATTCCTTTCATCCCTTATACTCTTTTGGTATGTTTGATAGTTGATTTACTGCTCACTAAGACTTTGTCTGACTCAAGGTTTTATGTCTCCTCTTATTACCTTGGGCTGTTCATCCATGTTGGGATGGGCAGACTAGGTAGCAGGTGACAGGTGCTGTTCTTGGAGATCTACGCTGATGATGACAAAGACAACCAGGAGGCTTTTGCATATTATTTCATATTATATGTACTGGGTGTTCCGCTGCTGTATTTGTTTGAGTGTTATGTAGTGAGGCCTTGATGTATGGATGATTCATATGTTCGTATAAAACTATTATGATGCTTATATGATGATGTCCTGTTCTATAGAGCTTCACTATATTATATTTCTCTATTGTATTTATCCATGCGCTGTGAGTTTTACATAGAGTCGGCGATGTTTATTCTACCTTGACGGTCACCCGTGGCTGCCTGGAACACCTTCAGCGCACCATTCCCTTGTTTCCGTGCGGGAGTCAAGGGCGGTCGTCACATTTGGTGTCAGAGCTTTGGTTAATCGATTTTAGCCTAACGCTCGCGGACGTAACTACGTATGAGAGACGTAATTGTATTTTGATGGATGATTACTATATATATAATATAGTAGCTTAGAGGGATTTGAACTCCTTATGCAGTTGTTTCTTAAGGTGTTCTAATCATTCTTTTTACAGATATTAAGGATGAGTCGAAGTGAGAGACAAACTGCGAGGGAAAGCCGTGCTGCTAGGGAAGCTGTTGATTATACTCCTATGTTTGAGGCCATGATGACTTCGATCATGAGGAGAATACCAGCTTCAGGATCATCAGTAGATGTGGGAGTTCAAGTTCAAGCTCCAAGACCGGTGGATTTTGCTAAGCTTTGCAAGGACTATACTTCTCTTGGAGGAAAGGTTTTCTTGGGAACGGAATCGACCATTGAAGTGCAGAGATGGATAGATGCTTGTAGAAGGATTTTTGGTGACTTGGGAATTGAGGATGCAACTAAGAGGAAGCTCGCATCAAGGCAACTTCAAGGGAGAGCTTCGGATTGGTGGAATTCTATCACCATTGATACTCCGGAGGAGGAGATTACTTGGGAGCAATTCCAAGTTAGATTTGAAGATAAGTTCATCTCTACGGCTCAGAAATCTGTTCTATTTAAGAAGTTTGTGGAGCTCAAGCAAGGTGGGAGACCAGTTCTTGAGTATGTTTCTGAGTTTGAAGCTATGTCCAAGTATGCTCGGTCGTATATTGATTCTCCCTATCAGAAGAATGAGAAGTTTGTAACCGGTTTGGACACTTATCTTGGAAGGCAGTTGGTGGATCATTTGGATGATCCGTTTGAGAAGCTTGTGGAAAAAGCCCTCGGGCATGAGAGTTTGTTTCCTAGGGAGAGTTCTGTTGTTGCTGTGACCAAGGAAGAGTCTAAACCACAGCAGGGTGGAAACAAGAAGAGGAAGCAGCAGCAACAGAAGGGTAAGGATAGGCAGAAGAAGCCAAGGGGCGAAGTGACTTGCTACAATTGCCAGCAGAAGGGTCATCTCTCCAAGGATTGTAGGAATCCAAGGGCGCCGGCGAAATGCCACAATTGTGATAAGCCAGGGCATTTCAGGAGGGATTGTCCGGAACCAAGGAGGGATAGGCAGATTGTGCAAGCTTATGCTATGGGAGCTGTGCCGTCATCTTCAAAAGCTCCTACGGCTAAAGAGAAGGGGAAGAGTGTGGTGGTTCAAGATACTCTTTCCATTTGTGGTGTTCCAATTAGAGTGTTGTTTGACACTAGAGCGTCTCATTCTTTTGTTTGTGATGATTTGGTAGGCCGGTTAGGTTTGAAACCGGATATTGTTGATAGGCCATTGGTTGTGACAAATCCAGTTGGGGGTTCGTCATGTTTGTGTATGATATGCCATGGTCTAGTTGTGTCGAGTCATGATTGCTCGTTTGTTTGTGATTGCTTTGTTCTGAACTTTGCGGGGTTCGGAATTATTTTGGGTATGGACTGGCTTAGGAAGTATGCGGCAAGGATTGATTGTGAGAGGCTGGAGGTGACAGCCGGGAATGTGGAAGAGCGAAAGGTTGTGATACGATGTAAGCATGAAGAAGGCGTCTTCATGAGCTTCATGTATTCGCTGGTTGTTCCACGGGATGGACTGTCATCGATGCCTATTGTGAATGGATTTGAGGATGTCTTTGACGAGGTCAAAGGGTTACCGCCGCATAGGGAGATCGAGTTTTGTATCGATCTAGTAGAGGGAGCCAGACCTGTTGTGATGCCTCTTAGGCAGATGGCGCCTAGGGAGTAGCAAGAGTTGAAGGTGCAAGTTGATGACCTTTTACAGAAAGGATTCATTCGGCGTAGTGTGTCCGAATGGGGTGCACCAGTTGTGTTCGCAACCAAAGCGGATGGATCGTTGAGGTTGTGTGTGGATTATCGTGAGCTGAATAAGGTGACTAACAAGAACAAGTATCCATTGCCGAGGATAGATGACTTGTTTGATCAGCTTCACAAGGCTAAGGTGTTCTCTCAGATGGATTTGGCAACGGGATTTCACCAGTTGAGAGTGGCTAAGGATAGTTTGCCGAAGACTGCTTTCAGGACACCATCGGGTTTTTATGAGTGGCTGGTAATGCCTTTTGGATTGACTAACGCACCAGCATATTTTGTGGATCTTATGAACAGAGTATTCATATATCAGTTGAACAAGTTCGTACTTGTGTTCGTGGATGATATTCTAATTTATTCCAGAACTGAAGAAGAACACGAGACGCACTTGAGTATTGTTTTGGAAATCTTACGGAAACATCAGCTGAAGGCTAAGTTTTCGAAGTGTCACTTCTGGAAGAGTGAAGTGAGATTCTTAGGCCATGTTATTTCTGGAAATGGAATAGCGGTTGATCCCGCTAAGGTGGCAGCGATCCAGGATTGGGTTAGACCTAAGAATGCATCTGATGTGAGAAGTTTTCTTGGATTAGCAGGATATTATCGTCGGTTTATCAAAGACTTTTCCAAGATAGCTGCACCGTTAACAGGATTGGTGAAGAAGAACTAAGTGTTCAGATGGGATGATAAGTGTGAGCAAGCTTTCGTAATCCTAAAAGAGCGACTAAAAAGTGCTCCTGTTTTGACTATTCCAAGTGGGAATGATGAGATGGTGGTTTACACCGATGCATGTGGTACTGGACTTGGAGCAGTGCTAATGCAAAAGGATAGAGTTGTTGCGTATGCAGGTCGACAACTAAAGCCGCATGAAAGGAATTACCCGACTCATGATTTGGAGTTGGCGGCGATTGTGTTTGCTCTGAAGATGTGGAGACATGATCTATTGGGAGTTCGATTCGAGTTGTTTACGGATCATAAGTCGTTGAAGTACCTTTTCTCCCAAAAGGATTTGAATCTTCGGCAGCAACGATGGCTAGAGTTTTTGGCATCATATGATTTTGGTATAGCTTATACTCCGGGAAAAGGTAACGCAGTAGCTGATGCGTTGAGTCGAAGACATGCCGGATTGGGAGCCATGTTTTCGGAATGGAAGAGTCTCGAGTATTTGGCTGGATTTGATTTCAGGCCCAGATGTGAATTGGAACCTGAGATGTTGGCAAACTTATCGATAAGGCCTACTCTGGTGGAGAGAATTGGCGAGAGCCAAAAGCGAGATGATAAGCTTGTCAAGATTATCCGAGATTTGGAATCTGGATTGGACCCAGAAAAGGATAAAGGATTCGAAGTCGATCGAGAGAGTTGGCTTCGGAAGCAAGGACGACTAGTTGTTCCCGATGTAGATGGATTGAGAGATGAAGTTCTTAGAGAAAGTCATCACTCGAAGTTGACAATTCATCCAGGTGGAAATAAGATGTATCGGGATATGAAGAGAACCTATTACTGGGAAGGTATGAAGAAGGATGTTGGAAATTTTATTTCCAAGTGCATGAATTTCCAGTTGGTTAAAGCAGAGCAGAAGAAGCCCAGTGGATTGCTTCAGCCGTTAGAAGTTCCTACATGGAAGTGGGAGCAAATATCGATGGATTTTATCGATGGTTTACCTAGAATCAGAACAGGAAATGAAGGGATTTGGATCATTATAGATCGTTTGACTAAGAGTGCAAGATTTATTCCTGTTCGATCAACTAGGACTGCATCGAAGTTGGCTGAATTGTATGTTAAGTGGATAGTTCGATTCCATGGTATTCCGAAGAGTATAGTGAGTGATCGAGACCCATTGTTCACTAGTGGATTTTGGAAGAGCTTCCAGGAAGTTTTGGGAACCGAGTTGTGTTTGAGTACAGCTTATCACCCTCAAACAGATGGTCAGACTGAGAGAGTCAATAGAGTTTTGGAAGATCTCCTCAGAGCATGTGTTTTGGATTTCGGAGGATCATGGGAGGATCATCTTCATTTGGTGGAGTTTGCATATAATAACAGTTACCAGTCAAGCATTGGTATGGCACCATATGAAGCCTTGTATGGAAGACCGTGTAACTCTCCGACATGTTGGTTGGAAACAGGAGAAAAACTGATACGTGGGCCAGAGATGATACGACAGACTTCGGATTGTATAGAGATCATTCGGCAACGAATAAAGGCAGCCCAAGATCGTCAGAAAAGTTATGCCGATAAGCGTCGTAAGGATTTGGAATTCGACGTAGGTGATATGGTTTTTGTGAAGATTTCTCCATTGAAGAATGTTATTCGATTCGAGAAGAAAGGAAAATTGACTCCGAGATTTGTTGGACCATTCTCGATCATCGAGCGAATTGGAAAGCTCGCTTATAGATTGGAGTTACCGGAAAAGATGGCGGGTGTGCACAATGTTTTTCATGTATCCTATCTACGGAAGTATGTGCATAACTCGAATACGGTGGTTTCTGCTGATAGCTGTGAAGACTTGGAGGTTGATCCAGTGGTTACGAGACCTCGTAAGCCGCTTCGTGTTGTTGAAACCGACACGAAACAGCTTAGGAGGAAGACGATTACGTTGCTCAAGATACAATGGAGTGATGATGTTAACGACTGTACATGGGAGGAGGAAGAGGGGATGAAGGAAGCTCATCCTGAACTCTTCAAGGTATGGCCCTAAGATGTCGTGGCATCTCATGAATTTGTAACTTGATTTTGATTTTAGAATTCTGCATGCTAGGCTAGTAATTGGATGCATGGTTTGTTGGTTGCTATGGATGGTAGGCATGCGAAATAACTTTGGTTGCTCTTGTTTGTTTGGAATTTCGGGGGCGAAATTCCTAAGGGGGAGAGAATGTAACGACCCGTATTTTTCGTATTGATAATCGTAGAATTATTTGGTCGTTAGTGTTGTTCTTGATTGTTCGAAGTTTAGGTCGTATGGGAGTTAGCTTAGGTCGTGAGATAGCTTGGGTCGAAGGGAGCGGCCTAAGGAATTGACCGAGTTAAGGTGGAACGAGTTAGTGATATGGAGCGACCTATAGAAGTGAAGCCGTGTGATAGCTTAGGTCGTGTGTTGATTTAGGTCGTGGAGCGACATAAAGGGGTTAACGACCTATATGTTGGACGAGTTAGCAACTTAAGGTTTTAGTACGACCTAAATAGGTAAGCGACCTATAGGTATTGAGCGACCTAAGGGATGGACCAACCTAAGATAGAAGAGCGACTCAACGGGGTTAGCGAGTTAGTGGATTATCGGCTTAGGAGTAAGCGACCTAGTAGGTGTAGCGACCTAATAGTAGGCGACCTAAGGAGATAGAACGTGAGGTGTTAGGTCGTGGGTCGTTTGGGACTTAGGTTAGCGTTAGGTCGCATGTGTTTTAGGTCGATTGGATTTGTTAGGTCGTTGAGACACATGAGTGCTTAACCCAGTTAGGTCGTGACTAGGTTAGGTCGTTGAGTCACGATGTTAATAAGTCGCTAGGTCACAGGAGTGTTAGGTCGGCCATGACGTTAGGCCGCGTGAGTATGGTGATATTAGGTCGAGCATTGGTGTAAGGCTTAGGTCGTTGGGCAGCTAGGCCGCGCGTATCTGTTAGGTCGCGCGCATGTGTTTTAGGTCGGCAGTGTTTTAGGTCGAAGGTCTTTAGGTCGGCAATAGTTAGGTCGTGGGCGACCTAAGGGGGCGGACGACCTAAGGTTTCAGCCTATAAATAGAGGCGCCTATCTTCACTTTTTGGCACCGGTTTTTGAAGCGACGAAGTGTTGCCATTTTGAGAGCTCGACTACAACATTTCTTTATCTTCTTTTCTCCACTCCAATCTAGTTCTAACATCTATACAAGATCGAAGATCGAGATTGAAGATCCAAGAGCTAAAGTTGAAGATCTTCATCCAACCAAGCTAGATTTCATCGTTTCAAGTGGGATTTCGACGAATCAAGCTTGAAGCTTCGCTGTCCAGATCTGAAGTTGATAGTTTTTGAAGTGTTTGGGTGATTTGGTGAGTGGTAGTTATCTCTCACGCGGACCCAAAGGAGTATATTGGATTGGTGGTTTGTTGGAGTGTTGTAGATAGTGATTTTATGCATTTTTCCTTAGATCCAAGTGTAGATCCATTACTTATGAAGATGTTTACTTATGCAAGTTCATTTACCAAGTTCTAGAGACAAAAACCCATGATTTATATTTGTTGGATCTATGCTAAAAACCCATGATTCATGTATGTTATATCTATGCTCATTTATTTACGAAATTGCCATTGTAGTTATAAATGCCTACTTAAACTATATTTGATTACTTGATTGCTTAAGCTAATGATTGATTTGATTGATTGCTATGTATGTTATGTTGGGCGAATTCTCACCCAGAAGATCTAGGGACCAGGAAGTCACAATTTCACCCAGGCTCGCAGCCTCCACTTCGTTCGACAGCCAAGGAGCTCAACACTAACCTAGAAGTCCATCCAAAATTCTCAGTATAGAAGCTCATTCGGCCCCATGCACGCTCGGCCCCCTGCTCATTCGGCCCCCTGCTCATTCGGTTTCCACCTCATTCGGCCTCCTTCCCATTCGGCCTCCCTCCATTCGGCCATACTTGCCCGGACACACCCCCTCTGCACAGCCGGTCCAGACAAGCACCGGACCAAGGCCCAGTCTCCATCGCCGAATCAACCTACGACCGGACCAAGGTTGTCACCGAACCAACCCTCTCTTTTACACAAGCCGGTCCAAACAACCACCGGATGCACGCCTTACACCGGACCACACCACCACCGGTCCATGCTCCATGCCGAATGAGACCTCGCCGAACCAGACAACTGCCAGTCCAGATTGCTTCAGCCCGGGCCCACTAGCAGCTATATACAACCAAGACCCCTGCCCCCTACCTCATTCTATAAATAGAGGGGCAGGGGTACAACAATGGCAGACAAGTTTGAGAGCTCAAGCAAGGAAGGAACTTTCAAACTACTTTCATATACTAATATACGAAGCATTGTACTTGTAATCTGAAGGAAAGAAGATAATAACATATAAAGTGGACGTAGGCACATTCTGGCCGAACCACTATAAATCCGCGTGTCATTTACATTTCAGCCCCTACTTCTTTTATATTTATATACTCATCTAAAATCATTGAAAATCACATATAATCAACTAAATAATACGACTTGGAGGTGTTTGTCCATTTTTTGTGCAAACATTTTTGGTGCTTTCACTGAGAATTGAACTCAGGACTCAAGCTTCATCTTCTCCCACTCAACCTTCTTCCTAACAACATCACTCGTTGCTTAGAAATCATGCCTTCCAAACAGAGAAGGGATGTTAACAAAGGAAAGAACATCGCAACTAGCAGCCTTCCAGATCCAGCAATCACAGATCAGCCCACTTCAACAGCAGTACCAGATGAAAATCAGGAAAATCCAACTGGTCCCGCAACGGAACAACCAATCACTAGGGCAGATCTGGACAGGGTTGTGGCTGAAGTAACTAACCGCTTCACATCCCAACAAGAAACTTTGGTGGACCAACTCATGACACGCTTAAGGGATGCTGAAGAGTCCAACCGCAACACTGAATCATGGGGTGAATCCCAATCCGGAGGATCCCGGAGGCAACAAAGGTCTTCACTCTTCGAACAAGCTATCAACAGGAAAAACGATGATAGGGGCCGCGCCCGGACTCAGCCCGAATTCCGACTCGAGGAAGCCCTTGGAACCGAACCTAGCGGGGGAGGCACCAGGCGAGGGTCGGATGTAGCTGAGCCAGTCATGCCACCTAATCATAGAAACCCCGCTGAACGGAGCCGAGCTAGAACCCAGCCCGAAGTTGACCCCATGGATGTGCTCGAAACAGAACCCCACAGGGGAAGATCAAGGCAGGGGGCAACTGTAGCTGGTCCTAGCGTGCATCCAAGCAGCCAAAGACAACCACTGGATAATGCTAGAGGTGATAGACTGTACCATCCCTACAGGTCATCTGGACGAGATAGATCCCGCAGGGAAGAACCGAGCTCATTTTTGTCCGCTCCAAGTTCTGACGAGCGAATGGCACGATTATTCAGAGAATGTGTCCAACGGGAGCAAAGGGACCGGGGAATAGGCGCTAGGGTCACCAGTCCCTTTACCCGAAATATCGAAACTGCCATCACTCCCCGGGAATGGAAAATGCCAACCATGGAACCTTACAAAGGAACTTCCGACCCCATCGTACACCTGCAGAGATACACCCAGCATATGCTCATGAGTGGAGCAACAGAAGGAGTATTATGTAAATGCTTTCCGCTATTCCTATCAGATCTAGCTACCTCCTGGTTCTGCCATCTACCCCAAGGATCCATCAGCTCATGGGAGATGTTAAAAGAAAGGTTTGTTAGCCAGTTCCGCATCCATGTGGAACAACCCAGGGATGCTTATTCTCTATCCAATGTCAAACAGAAATCCGGAGAGACGCTGCAACAATATCTAACACGGTTCAACGCCGCAGCGGCAGCAGTTCAAGATGCCGATGAAAAACTCACTCTAATGGCCCTCTGTAGTGGTGTACATCCAGACACCAAGTTTGCCAGAAGATTAACTAAGGAAAAACCAGCTACCTTGCCTGATTTCTTCCATGAAGCTGGAAAGTATATGAGACTTGAAGACGCTGCTACGGAGAGGCAGTCAGGGCAACAAGGCAAGATAGTTCAGGACAAGGTTCCCACTGCAGCTAAGGACGCTCGAAGAAATGGATCTAGAGACAATGCTGGGGGCAGAAAGGTTGAGAAGCGCCAATATCGACCAGGGCCAAGATTTGACTCCTACACTCCTTTGAATGAAACAATCGAAAACATCTACCAAGCCACTCAGGGCGAACTCGGATACAAGCGCCCCCCGCACAAGAAAGAATCAGATAACGCACTCAAGTCCGGAAAGTTCTGTCGCTTCCACGAATCCCACGGACATGACACCAATGAATGCCACCATCTTCGGGACTTGATCGAAGAACACATTAGAAGAAGAAGACTGGAACGTTATGTGAAAAGTCAGAACAGGACTCCAACTCCTGCCAATGAGAACTCAAAGCAACCCCTCCCAGAAGTAGGCGGAGGGAATCGCAACAATCACAACACCAGTGGCTCTAGTCAAGAGAAGATAGTAGTCCTTACCATCTCAGGAGGACCACACATTGCCGACAGAAGTTGGGCAGAGATGGAAAGGTACGGCAAGTCGCTTAGAAATGCCGAAGGATATGTTAACTCCATTACGGAGGAACGCCACCCGAAACGAAAAGAAAACAACGACATTGTATTCAGTAGGCATGATTTGGAAGGAAGACAGTACCCACATATGGATCCCATGGTCATCTCTGCCTGGTTTGGTCCAGCTAAAGTTTTTCGGATTCTAATAGACACGGGAAGCTCCGTAAATATCCTGTTCAAACATGCTTTCGACAAAATGAAATTATCAATGAAGGATGTATCCCCCTGTGACAAACCACTGCACGGTTTCACTGGAGATGCAAAAATGCCCCTCGGGCAACTTGACCTCTTCGTCGAAATAGGAAGTCATCCCCGCTCCGTTGTGCGAAAACAAACGTTCGTACTAATAGAAAACCACTCGGCTTACAACGCTTTCTTGGGAAGACCAGCCTTGTCTGACTTTCAGATTGTATTAGCCCCTTGGTGCCTGAAAATGAAATTTCCAACAGACAACGGAGTAGGAGAAGTAGAAGGAGATCAAGATGCCGCCCGAGACTGCTACGTAACTGAACTTCGCAATAACCGCAGAAAGAATAAAGGAAAAGATGCAGAGACTATTCTCTGCATGAAAAGCTTGGAGGCATAGCAACTAAAGAAAGCCCCTCCTCTTCGATACACAAGCGATCCCTTCAATGAGCTAGACCCCAGGGATAAAGAGGAGGAGGCTACCGCCGAGCCTGCAGAGGCTATGGAATTAGTATCGGTAGATAAGCATGATTCAAGTAGATTATTAAAAATCGGGTCTCAGCTGAAAACGGAATTGAAGGATCAACTCATTGACTTCCTCCGCCACAACTTAGATGTATTTGCGTGGACCCATGCCGATATGACAGGAATCTCCCCAGACATAGCATGCCACATGTTGAACATCGATCCCACCAAGGTACCAGTAAAGCAGAAAAAGAGGAGCATGGGGGCAGAGCGATCAGCAGCCCTTGATGAGGAAGTAAAAAATCTACTTGCTAATGGCTTCATACGGGAAGCCATCTACCCAGAATGGATCGCTAACCCGGTGCTAGTAAAAAAGGCCAATGGAAAGTGGCGAACATGTATTGACTTCTCCAATCTGAATGACGCTTGCCCGAAAGACTGCTTCCCACTTCCCCGAATTGACCAACTCGTAGACAGCACAGCTGGGCACGAACTCCTATCTTTTATGGATGCATACTCCGGATATAACCAGATCCCCATGCACGCTCCCGATCAGGACCACACTAGCTTCATCACCGACCGCGGATTATATTGTTACAAAGTCATGCCTTTTGGACTCAAAAATGCTGGAGCTACCTATCAACGCCTCGTCAACAAAATGTTCGCAGGACTGATAGGACGAACTATGGAAGTATATGTGGATGACATGTTGGTAAAGTCCAGGAAAGCCAACGACCATGTAAGCCATCTGGACGATATGTTTCAGGTACTTCGCCGGTATGGAATGAAGCTGAATCCTCTAAAATGCTCCTTCGGAGTTTCATCGGGAAAATTCTTTGGATTCATCGTCCACGCCAGAGGAATCGAAGCAAACCCTGAACAAGTCCGGGCTTTAAAAGGAATAAGGATACCTTCCACTCGAAAAGAAATGCAGAGCCTAAACGGAAAGGTGGCCGCCCTAAGCAGATTCATTTCCAAGGCAACTGACAAGTGTGTCCCTTTCTTCGAAGCACTCAAGAAAGACACGGGGAGGTTCGAGTGGACCGACGAATGCTTAAAAGCCTTCCTCAACCTAATCGAACACCTTCAGAGACCACCAGTACTTTCAACTCCAAATGAAGGTGAAGTGTTATACCTATACCTCGCTGTATCATCTCATGCTCTAAGCGCCGCCTTGGTAAGAGAAGAAGACCGCACACAACGCCCGGTTTACTTTGTAAGCAAGAGATTTACGGGGGCAGAAGCCAGATATCCTAAACTTGAGAAGTTAGCATATTGTTTATTGATCGCGTCACGGAAACTGCGACACTACTTCCAGTCTCACTCCATCAGGGTTCTAACCGATCAACCACTAAGACAAGTGCTCCATCGTCCTGATACTTCTGGGCGACTCCTCAAATGGTGCATCGAACTAAGTCAGTATGATATCACCTACCATCCCCGCACCGCTATCAAAGGACAAGCCATGGCTGATTTCATTGCCGAATTCACTACCAACGAAGGCAAGGAACAATCCGAAGTAGCAAAAAACATCAAATGGAACCTCTTTGTAGACGGAGCATTAAACGAACAAGGCTCGGGGGCAGGTATTGTGATCGTCACCCCCAGGGGAAGAAAGTTGTACTATGCATTAAGATTGGAGTTCACGGCCACTAACAACGATGCTGAATATGAAGCAGTAATAGCGGGATTGGAACTGGCCCTAGAAATTGGAATCAATTCCTTATGTATTCATAGTGATTCTCAGCTTATCGTAAACCAGGTACTAGGAGAATTCCAGACTCGAGGAGAACGACTCACAGCATACCTAAAGAAAACCAGACTGCTGCTCGATCGATTGGACCATTATCTAATCAAACACATTCCTCGAGAAGAAAACCAAGAGGCAGATGAACTTGCAAAGCAAGCTAGTATGAAGAACATCACCATTTCCGGAGCACTAGCAATCTCAAGGCAGCTAGCCCCGAGTTTCGAACAAGCGAATCTGATAACTGCAATCGAAGAAGGAACCTGGATGACTCCTATCCGGAAATATTTGCAAGATGGCATACTACCCGACAGGCGCGACGAAGCCAAGAAGATCTTGAGGAGAGTTCCCCACTACACAATACAAGAAGGCATCCTCTACCGGCGTGGCTTCTCTAGCCCCTTATTAAGATGCATCGCCGGAAGGGAAGCCAAGGAGATATTAACAAACATCCATCAGGGAGGATGCGGAGATCACACTGGAGGACAAACTTTGGCAAGAAAGATACTCCGATATGGATATTACTGGCCCACACTAAACAAAGATGCCCTAGACTTCGTTAAGAAATGCGACAGATGTCAGAAGTTCGCCAAGATTCCTCGACTGCCCACAAACGAAATTACTCAAATGACTAGCCCTTGGCCCTTTGCTGTATGGGGAATTGACTTAATTGGCGAACTGCCAACGGGCCGAGGCGGAGCCAAATATGCTATAGTGGCAGTCGATTATTTCACCAAATGGGTGGAAGCGGAACCTTTAAATAAAATATCTTCAGCAAAAGTTATCAACTTCTTGATCAAAAACATTCTGTGCAGGTATGGAGTCCCACTCAAGATCGTATCCGACAACGGACTCCAGTTTGACAGCGAAGAATTTGCCGACTGGTGCCAAGAACATGGAATTCATAAAAGCTTCTCATCAGTAGCTTACCCTCAGGCAAACGGACAAGTTGAAGCTGTCAACAAAATCCTCAAAACCCTAATCAAGAAGAAACTTGAAAAGTCAAAAGGCGCTTGGGTGGACGAACTTCCTACGGCATTATGGGCATACCGCACATCTTTCAGAACATCAACGGGACATACTCATTTCTCTTTGGCATATGGATCGGAGGCAATGCTCCCAGTTAAGACTATTGTGCCTTCCCACCGTAGGATCCACTACAACCCAGAAGAAAACGAAGAACTCCTCCTCATGTCTTTGGATCTGATCGAGGAAAGGAGAAACGATGCAGCACTCAAAGCAGCAGCTCACAAACAAAAAGTGGCAGCATAATACAATTCCAAAGTCAAGCATCGCAGCTTACAAGAAGGAGATCTTGTCCTCAGGCGAATCTTTCCGCGCCCCGGGGCACTGGACCCCATCTGGGACGGACCATATGTAATTCATAAAGATCTCCACAACGGAGCTTACATTTTGTCAACAGTGGACGGAGAGGTGTTCCAGAGGGCATGGAACATCCGACACCTCCGTCGATACTTTTCTTAACTTGTACTGCCCATATGAAGTGAATTAACAAAGAGAATCAGTGGACGTAGGCATTTCCGTGCCGAACCACTTTAAAAAATCTTGTCTCTTTTTAACTTGTTCCTTTATGTCTTGGCTGCTCGTTAAGTTTTATCCCTTTCTGTTGAACAAAATCCTATGGCATCTCCACTCAAGACGCACCACGGCCTCATCTGGACTAGGCCTAACAGGTACGCTACGATTCTATGCACTCGCCAATGAGACACTTTTGCTCCAGCATCCCTCTGCTGCGGGTTAACTCATTGCGCGCCTGCCCTCAAAGCCAACTGTAATGAGCCGATTATAAGTCATCATAAAGGCCGACTATAGCCGATGGCAGCTCATTACGGCGTTCGGCTCGCCGGCAACTGTGAACCTACTTTAAGCCCCAACATAAGGTGTGGCCAGCCAGGGGTAGTTCACGGCCAACGGCACCCACGCTAGCCGGCCACGGTAAATCGAATAATACCCACGATTACGGACCATAATGGTTCGGGTAGTTACCGTGCGCGATCTCGGCTCCGATGTGTCTTAAGTGCGGTTGTGGTAAAAAAGAAAACTCCCCGCGGAGGCGTAAGATGGGTGACAAATGTCTCCAAGACCCACAGCTGGGGAAAGTGACTACAAAACCCGTTTGCCACGAACTTAAGCACATCGACGGCCTTCCGTGACTGGAAGTTTTACTTTTACTATATTTCCATTTCATTTAAATATTTTTCTCCTATCCTGTATAACAAACTCTAAAGTACAGGAAACCAAATAGGAAGCATTCACTCATGAGGCTCTAAGCCTGCGTACTGGGTGGCAGGGCGCTCAGCTATACCCGTAAACAGTTACACAAGACACTCAAAGCTACCGCCTGCGAATAAAACATAAAGGGCGGTACTCTCTTCTCTTGTACATAAATGCGTAACTATAGCTTATTCATACACTGAAATTGCAAAACGTGAAGTTATATTTCAAGCAAAAACTTAACATCAAACACAACTAGAATCACAGGCATATACATAATTATACTTCTCACACGGCACATAAAGATAGCAACAACATTTAAACATGACAAAATCAGCTTATATTATGAGATCACACGAAGTTATTCTTTGCAAATAATTTTATTACAGTTGCATGTCAAAGACTAACATAAACAGTGATAAAAAAGAAACAAAAAGATGGCAGATGCATCCACACTCCATCACCAACTCCCCCAGCCTACTTAGCCGCAGGATCAGAGCCCCCAGCATGTGGATCTGAAGTCCCACCTGTCCAGATCAGAAGAGGAATTCATTAAACGAACGATCAAGTTATGAAAACACGAAAAGAAAAGAAAGGGAAAATAATAACTCACCAGCATCCGCCGCTTGATCCTCATCATCCAACTGCACGCCCGCTTCCTCTGCAGCGAGCAGCCGCATCCCCTCTTTCACCGCCGCTTGCTCCTCCTTTGAGAACTGAGCAGTAACCGCACTCAAGTTGAAAGCCTCTCCGCCTTCCTTACCCGCGTTCACCCTGGCCTCCTCTAAAGCCTGGAGATATACCTTGGCCATGACCCGAGGGTAATCGTCCATCCAAGACAAGCCGCCCTCCTTCCAAGTGTGGAAGTACATATCCTGCAGCATCTCATCCATCATCCCCTCGTTTTCCTCAAACTCCCTCACCCGGGCCTCGGAAGCTTGCAACTTGGCGACGGCGACATCCCTCTCCGACTGGTATCTCAAGCAGTCAGCCTGGAGTGACCTCCTCATTTCCTCTTCCTTCAACCTGAGGGACCTCCTCATCTCCTCCATCTCCTCCTTCAACTCGGCCTGAGCCATCTCCGCAGCCTCGAGCCTCCCTGACAACTCCTCTACCCGCTCGAGATCCGCATTTCGAACCTCATCCACCATTGCGATAGCTATGTTAATCCGCTCCCTGCAAGCGACCTCCATCTTCCATAATTCCGCCCTACTGGCCTTCTCCATGGTCTCTTTCAGACGCTTGGAGGCTTCCTCATGCTGGGAAATCTGGATGGCTTGGTCGGCGAGCTGCTTGGCCTGATCGGCAACCTTTAACCTCAACCGAATGTTAGCACTCCCGATCTCTTCCCCGGCCTTGACCAACTTAGCATGATGCTCCATTAACTTCTTGGTCTCTGCGGCCACCCGGTCGATATTAGCCTTGGCCTCATCCCCCATGGTGACTACCCGTGTAGTAAGTAAATCAAGATCTAAAGATTTGGCCTCGTCCAGCACCCTTACCATGGGGTTGCGGGGAAGGAGGTGTTCGCCCGTGGTCTCATCGAATGAAATGTCCCGAAAGCTTGGGTCTAAATCAGGATGGCCAGCAAAAGGGTCACGAGGCACGGGGCGAGGCGCATCGGGACGCCTTATATGAATGACAGTAGGACTCTTGGAAGGAGGAGGAGGGGGGCCGGGCTCCGTGCTCTCCTCCGTAGTATCACGAGAAGGCTGGGTAGGAGGCTGTGAACCAGGGGACGACTCAAATAAGGAACGGCTCCGCTTCCTTTTCTGAATGCCCTCTTCGATGACCCCAAGAAGAGGGCGGTACTTGACTACGTCCCCAGTGCGATCAGTAGAAGGTTTCGCAGAAGCTCTCCTCGACTTAAATTGTTCAAGGCGATGTCGAACATCCGACGTTTTAACTGCCTGGCCTGCCCCTGGAATAAAAGAACAAGTGTTACGAACATACAATAATCCGCAATTCAAAAAAAAAGTGCTAAGTTAAAAAGAAAGAAAAGTGAGGAGACACATCTATTATACAAACCCGGCAGAGGAGTGGGAAACTGCAATAAGTCCTGGATCTCATTCCAGGACGGAAGTGAACCGTAAAAAATTTCTAAGTCCCTATCGAAAATGGAATCGGCAGAAGACAAAAGTTCACCTTGCGTCGCCGGAGTCACCCTAGCTGAAGCCACAGCTTTGCCGGTTTCCTTTGCCTTCTCCGTTTCTTTCTCCTTTTCCTTCTCCGTTTCCGACTCTCCCTCCGACTCCCCGAAGGCCCGACGGAGAGCCTCATCCAGTTCGAGGTCTTGCTCAGAGGTTAAAGCGGCAACACCACTACCACCTTGACCGTCGCCATCTCCTCCACCCTCCGACCCTTCTCCAACTTCGCCTCCTTCCTCCTCTTCCACACCTTCCTCCTCCGGGACAGTCGGGCAAGTACTTGGAGAAGGGCCATCGGACTTCTTCAGTTTCTTCCCCCCGACCACGGGACACTCTGCGAAAGGCTCCCTCTTACCGCTCTTTACCTTATCCCCCTCCTTAGCTTTAGCAGCCTTCTCCTCAGCCGTGTCTCTTTGCTTAACCACGGACTGGTGCGGTAAGATCAAATTATACTCCAAGAGGGTTGCGTTCCTGATCAAGAAGGAGGCCGACCGGTCCCGTGCCGGAATAGCCTTTAGTTCAGCAGCCATTCGCACCAAGGAATCATCCTCCACAACTGCAATACCACCTGTCGCTAGCCAGAAATAGAAGCATGTCAGAAAAAACACTACAGTCAAGACATGGAAAATATAAATGAAATCCATCTTACATCCGGAAGTGAAAAGGCGGAAAGAAACAGCATCGTCCTTGATGAAGAACCACTCTTTCTTGAACATGGTAAACTTGGAATATAGGTCCAGGACTGGTTTGAAGGGCACGGCCGCTTCCAGACTAATATACGGAGACCCCTTCTTATAGCCTCTCAGGTTGTACAAGTATCGAATTTCCCGGTTAGAAGGAGGACGCCCGTACCTCCTCTGGAAGATAACAAAGAGGCTCACCAGGATGGCATATGAGTTAGGCTGGAGCTGGAAAGGAGCCACCTTCAAATAGGTGGTGAAGCTTACTATCCAAGCGTTGATAGGGGGGATAGCGCCGCACATGCAATGGTATCTGCTAAAAGCGAAGTAGCCCTCGGGAGGATTATATGGCATCACCCCATCTCCTGGCAGCAGCATAAGAGCCCTATCTATCCCAAAGGAACGGGATATGACGTCAAGTTGCTCCTCCTTTAAGGAGCTAGGAAAGCAATCAGGGGGGGAGATCAAAAGTTCCTGTGGACCATATCCATCCACTAGAGACCTTGGAATGGGTCGATGTTGCTCGGATCCTGATTGGACTGGGGGCAAGGAAGAAGAGGGCTCTCTTGTGCCTCTAGACTTCTTTCTGTCTGATCGTGTTTCCGCTTTGCGAGACATTTTCTGCAGCACAAGAAAAACACGGTGTTAGAGCAAGAAGTATAGAAAGATAAACAAGCAAGTATCTAAAGAAAGCATATAAAAGCATAAGATTCCGCTCAAGGTTCAAGTATGAAGTCTCATTCGGCGGTGCAAGACGAGTTCATTCGGCACCAAACTCCAATGCTCATTCGGCATACATGTCATTCGGCATGCATGTCATTCGGCATACCTCATTCGGCTATTCAATACACTCCGTACACATTCGGCAAACAGGGACATCCGGTGGCAAAGGTTCATTCGGCAGAAAGTATACATACCTGGTTCGGTATAAGCTGGTTCGGCGAAGACTTTGGTTCGGCAGCACAATATGGTTCGGCTCTACTCGTTCGGTAATGAAAAACGAGGGGGGTACGGCCTCTATATATAGGCGAGCTCAGGACCGGACCAAGGCATTCGACATACCGGACCGAATGAAAACCGAATGGAACTATCCATACCGGACCAGCCTCCAACCGAATGAAACCTGTGCCAACTCGAACCCGAACGAAGCTACCTCTACCAGCAGAAACCAGAAACAGGGGGCACGCAGGCGCTTCACTCAGATAAGTACCAAACTCTAGAACTAACTAATAAAATAAGATTATGCTAACGATGAATAAGTCGTAAAACTCTCACCGACATGGATTAAATCGTTTACACGTGTACGCGACCACGAATGGTCCGTAGGCACGCTCTGAATAGTTATTAACCCTATCGTCGTGGGAGTTTACACTTTGACACGCCTTTTTAAAACTCATAGGTGAAACGGATATTTGATTCTGATAATTATGGAATGGCTAAGCTGCTTACACATGTACGGGGTCGCGAACAATCCCTAGGCATGCTCTGAGCTGACGATAAACCGCCTTGGCAAACGACCCGGGGACCCACTCTAACGTGAACCTGGCATCGACAATGCTAGGCCCCTTCGGGGCACACTTGCTCGTCCCTAACGACACGATTAGCTTCATCTCAAATTTCTCGATCCCGAACGATCGTTACCTAGAACCGCACTAAAACTATAAATTAAATTCCTTTGCAGGACAGCAGCAGGATACGAACATCCAGCCCATGGCGTTACGAAACAAGCCTTTCTACCACCGGGAACAAAGCGCGACACGTGCAAGCACGTGCCCCACTTTGGGGGGCAAATGTTGGGCGAATTCTCACCCAGAAGATCTAGGGACCAGGAAGTCACAATTTCACCCAGGCTCGCAGCCTCCACTTCGTTCGACAGCCAAGGAGCTCAACACTAACCTAGAAGTCCATCCAAAATTCTCAGTATAGAAGCTCATTCGGCCCCATGCACGCTCGGCCCCCTGCTCATTCGGCCCCCTGCTCATTCGGTTTCCACCTCATTAGGCCTCCTTCCCATTCGGCCTCCCTCCATTCGGCCATACTTGCCCGGACACACCCCCTCTGCACAGCCGGTCCAGACAAGCACCGGACCAAGGCCCAGTCTCCATCGCCGAATCAACCTACGACCGGACCAAGGTTGTCACCGAACCAACCCTCTCTTTTACACAAGCCGGTCCAAACAACCACCGGATGCACGCCTTACACCGGACCACACCACCACCGGTCCATGCTCCATGCCGAATGAGACCTCGCCGAACCAGACAACTGCCAGTCCAGATTGCTTCAGCCCGGGCCCACTAGCAGCTATATACAACCAAGACCCCTGCCCCCTACCTCATTCTATAAATAGAGGGGCAGGGGTACAACAATGGCAGACAAGTTTGAGAGCTCAAGCAAGGAAGGAACTTTCAAACTACTTTCATATACTAATATACGAAGCATTGTACTTGTAATCTGAAGGAAAGAAGATAATAACATATAAAGTGGACGTAGGCACATTCTGGCCGAACCACTATAAATCCGCGTGTCATTTACATTTCAGCCCCTACTTCTTTTATATTTATATACTCATCTAAAATCATTGAAAATCACATATAATCAACTAAATAATACGACCTGGAGGTGTTTGTCCATTTTTTGTGCAAACATGTTAGTTGATTGATAGTTAGATGTAGACAAGATGGTCGAAGATGATTCAAAAGCTAAGTGGAAAGGCTCTTGAATGGTGAAAGCTGCTTGTGGCATATGAAGCGGATGTTGAAGCTCATATGTATGGATTAGATGATGTTGAGATGGGACTTTGCCATGATGCGATGAGGCAAGCCATGATGTTGAGATGAGACTTTGCTATGATGCGATAAAGCGAAGCATGATGTGAGATAGCCTTGGTTTAATCCAGACGGGATCATCCCAAGCATGTTGATAACTCGATGATGCGAAGCGAGTTGGTTGATAATGGTTAGCTTGAGAGGCGCTTGAGCTAGTATGGAAATAGTCGTCGAGGAGGATGACTAGGAGGCTGAGATCTCATCGTTGTTGAAGGTTCTAGCATGCTCAAAGCAAGAGTACGTTGGAATGGGCTGCGACGACGTTCCAAGCACGGGCTGCGACGACGTGCTAGTACTCTGGGTAGTTGGGAAAATTCCTAGGCACGGGCTGCGACGACGTGCGGAGTTATGTCTAGAACCGGGGTTACCATTAGCCTTTGACAGATGGTCGTTCAACTAACGGTGAAATCATGGCAATGATAACAGTGATAGCCAGAGTCATGGATGTTTGGACGTTTGATTGTATCATCATTCGGTCTCAAGAGTGGTGTTTTCTGGGTGCTTATCTGATCTTGGTTTAGGCCTTGGGGGTTTGTATTTGGAAAACATCGACCTTGACTCGAGTGATTATTGCTTTACTTTAATTGCTTGCTATGTTATGCTTTCTTCTCCTTAATGTGTGTCTGGGGGCTATCACTGTAGAAAGAGGTGGAGTGGGATGGTTTGGTTCCTATTCCTTTTACCCCTTATACTCTTTTGGTATGTTTGATAGTTGATTTACTGCTCACTAAGACTTTGTCTGACTCAAGGTATTATGTCTCCTCTTATTACCTTGGGTTGTTCATCCATGTTGGGATGGGCAGACTGGGTAGCAGGTGACAGGTGCTGTTCTTGGAGATCTACGCTGCTGATGACAAAGACGAGCAGGAGGCTTTTGCATATTATTTCATATTATACGTACTGGGTGTTCCGCTGCTGTATTTGTTTGAGTGTTATGTAGTGAGGCCTTGATGTATAGATGATTCATATGTTTGTATAAAACTATTATGATGCTTATATGATGATGTCCTGTTCTATAGAGCTTCACTATATTATATTTCTCTATTGTATTTATCCATGCGCTGTGAGTTTTACGATAGAGTCTGCGATGTTTATTCTACCTTGACGGTCACCCGTGGCTGCCTGGCACACCTTCAGCGCACCATTCCCTTGTTTCCGTGCGGGAGTCATGGGCAGTCGTCACACCGTAACTCTAAACGAGCCAGAAGTTATGGCCGTCTGAATAATCGATATCTACAGGGTGCAACATCCACGGTGCAAGGTGCAACATCCGTTTGAAATGGTGAAACAGTGTCGTACGACTTTTAGAAATGCGTGTATGGATTTGAAACGGAACAGTACCATGGTGCACCACTCTCCAGCGATGGGAAGTTGAAGATGGGCCACGGTAATCCCGTTTTACCGCAAAAATCCACGTGTCGAAAAAACGAAGGGTAAAAAACTTACGAGACCCGATTGAGATTCGGGTTGCTATTTTTGGGCATTAATATATCCTTTGACGGATGAAAGCTGTCAAAGGCATAGAACTCATCGAGGCCTTCGTTTTGACAAGTTATGGCTCCCGTAACTCTAAACGAGCCAGAAGTTATGGCCGTCCGATAATCGACATCTATAGGGTGCAACAGCCACGGTGCAAGGTGCAACATCCGTCCGAAATGGCGAAACAGTGCCGTACGACTTTTAGGAATGTGTGCATGGATTTGAAATGGAATAGTACCATGGTGCACCACTCTCCAACGATGGTAAATCGAAGACCAGCCACCGTAATCCTGTTTTACCGTAAAAATCCACGTGTCGAAAAAACGAAGGGTAAAAAACTTACGAGACCCGATTGAGATTCGGGTTGTCCTTTTTGAGCATTAATCTATCCGTTGACGACTGAAAGCTGTCAAAGCCATAGAACTCATCGAGGCCTTCGTTTTGACAGGTTATGGCTCCCATAACTCTAAACGAGCCAGAAGTTATGGCCGTCCGAATAATCGATATCTACAGGGTGCAACATCCACGGTGCAAGGTGCAACATCCGTCCGAAATGGCGAAACAGTGCCGTACGACTTTTAGAAACGTGTGCATGGATTTGAAACGGAACCGTACCATGGTGCACCACTCTCCAGCGATGGTAAATCGAAGGCCAGCCACGGTAATCCTGTTTTACCGTAAAAATCCACGTGTCGAAAAACGGAGGGTAAAAAACTTACGAGACCCGATTGAGATTCAGGTTGTCCTTTTTGGGCATTAATCTATCTGTTGATGGCAGAAAGTTATCAAAGCTGTAGAACTCATCGAGGCCTTCATTTTGACAGCTTATGGCTCCCGTTACTCTAAACGAGCCAGAAGTTATGGCCGTTTGAATAAGCGATATCTACAGGGTGCAACATCCACGGTGCAAGGTACAACATTCGTATGAAATGGCGAAACAGTGCCGTCCGACTTTTAGAAATGCGTGCATGGATATGAAACGGAACAGTACCATGGTGCACCACTCTCCAGCGATGGGAAGTCGAAGACGGGCCACGGTAATCCCGTTTTACCGTAAAAATCCACGTGTCGAAAAATCGAAGGGTAAAAAACTTACGAGACCCGATTGAGATTCGGCTTGTCCCTTTTGGGCATTAATCTATCCGTTGATGGCTGAAAGCGGTCAAAGCCATAGAACTCATCAAGGCCTTCGTTTTGACAGGTTATGGATCCCGTAACTCTAAACGAGCCAGAAGTTATGGTCGTCCGAATAATCGATATCTACAGGGTGCAACATCCACGGTGCAAGGTGCAACATCCGTCCGAAATGGCGAAAAAGTGTTGTACGACTTTTAGAAATGCGTGCATGGATTTGAAACGAAACAGAACCATGGTGCACCACTCTCCAGCGATGGGAAGTCGAAGACGAGCCACGGTATCCCGTTCTACCGTAAAAATCCACGTGTCGAAAAAACGAAGGGTAAAAAACTTACGAGACCCGATTGAGATTCGGGTTGTCCTTTTTGGGCATTAATCTATCCGTTGATGGCTGAAAGATGTCAAAATCGTAGAATTCATCGAGGCCTTCGTTTTGACAGGTATGGCTCCCGTAACTCTAAACGAGCCAGAAGTTATGGCTGTCCGAATAATCGATATCTACAGGGTGCAACATCCACGGTGCAAGGTGCAACACACGTCCGAAATGGCGAAACAGTGCCGTACGACTTTTAGAAATGCGTGCATGGATTTGAAACGGAACAGTACCATGGTGCACCACTCTCCAGCGATGGAAAGTCGAAGACGGGCCACGGTAATCCTGTTTTACCGTAAAAATCCACGTGTCGAAAAAACGAAGGGTAAAAACTTACGAGACCCGATTGAGATTCCGGTTGTCCTTTTGGGCATTAATCTATCCGTTGACGGCTGAAAGCTGTCAAAGCCGTAGAACTCATCGAGGGCTTCGTTTTGACAGGTTATGGCTCCCGTAACTCTAAACGAGCCAGAAGTTATGGCTGTCCGAATAATCGATATCCACAGGGTGCAACATCCACGGTGCAAGGTGCAACACACGTCCGAAATGGCGAAACAGTGCCGTACGACTTTTAGAAATGCGTGCATGGATTTGAAACGGAACAGTACCATGGTGCACCACTCTCTAGCGATGGGAAGTCGAAGACGGGCCACGGTAATCCCGTTTTACCGTAAAAATCGACGTGTCGAAAAAACGAAGGGTAAAAAAAACTTACGAGACCTGATTGAGATTCGGGTTGTCCTTTTTGGGCATTAATCTATCCGTTGACGGCTGAAAGCTGTCAAAGGCGTAGAACTCATCGAGGCCTTCGTTTTGACAGGTTATGGCTCCCATAACTCTAAACGATCCAGAAGTTATGGCCGTCTGAATAATCGATATCTACAGGGTGCAACATCCACGGTGCAAGGTGCAACATCCGTCCGAAATGGCGAAACAATGCCGTACGACTTTTAGAAATGCGTGCATGGATTTTAAACGGAACAGTACCATGGTGCACCACTCTCCAGCGATGGTAAATCGAAGACCAGCCACCATAATCCTGTTTTACCGTAAAAATCCACGTGTCGAAAAAACGAAGGGTAAAAAACTTACGAGACCCGATTGAGATTCGGGTTGTCCTTTTTGGGCATTAATCTATCCGTTGACGACTGAAAGGTGTCAGAGCCGTAGAACTCATCAAGGCCTTCGTTTTGACAGGTTATGGATCCCGTAACTCTAAACGAGCCAGAAGTTATGGCCGTCTGAATAATCGATATCTACAGGATGCAACATCCACGGTGCAAGGTGCAACATCCGTCCGAAATGGCGAAACAGTGTCGTACGACTTTTAGAAATGCGTGCATGGATTTGAAACGGAACAACACCATGGTGTTCCACTCTCCAGCGATGGGAAGTCGAAGACGGGCCACGGTAATCCTGTTTTACCGTAAAAATCCACGAGTCGAAAAAACGAAGGGTAAAAAACTAACAAGACCCGAATGAGATTCGGGTTGTCCTTTTTGGGCATTAATCTATCCGTTGATGGCTGAAAGCTGTCAAAGATGTAGAACACATCGAGGCCTTCGTTTTGACAGGTTATGACTCCCGTAACTCTAAACGAGCCAGAAGTTATGGCCGTTTGAATAATCGATATCTACAGGATGCAACATCCACGGTGCAAGGTGCAACATCCATCCGAAATGGCGAAACAGTGTCGTACGACTTTTAGAAATGCGTGCACGGATTTGAAATGGAACAGGACCATGGTGCACCACTCTCCAGCGATGGGAAGTCGAAGACGGGCCACGGTAATCCTGTTTTACTGTAAAAATCCACGTGTCAAAAAAAAGAAGGGTAAAAAACTTACGAGACCCGATTGAGATTCGAGTTGTCCTTTTTGGGCATTAATCTTTCTGTTGATGGCTGAAAGCTTTCAAAGCCGTAGAACTCATTGAGGCCTTCGTTTTGACAGGTTGTGGCTCCCGTAACTCTAAACGAGGCAGAAGTTATGGTCGTCCAAATAATCGATATCTACAGGGTGCAACATCCACGGTGCTAGGTGCAACATCCGTTCGAAATGGCGAAACAGTGTCGTACGACTTTTAAAAATGCGTGCATGGATTTGAAATGGAACAGTACCATGGTGCACCACTCTCCAGTGATGGTAAGTCGAAGACCAGCCACCGTAATCCCGTTTTACCGTAAAAATCCACGTGTCGAAAAAACGAAGGGTAAAAAACTTACGAGACCCGATTGAGATTCGGGTTGTCCTTTTTGGGCATTAATCTATCCGTTGACGGCTGAAAGCAGTCAAAGCCGTAGAACTCATCGAGGCCTTCGTTTTGACAGGTTATGGATCCCGTAACTCTAAACGAGCCAGAAGTTATGGCCGTCCGAATAATCGATATCTACTGGGTGCAACATCCACGGTGCAAGGTGCAACATCCGTCCGAAATGGCGAAACAGTACCGTACGACTTTTAGAAATGCGTGCATGGATTTGAAATGGAACACTACCATGGTGCACCACTCTCCAGCGATGGGAAGTCGAAGACGGGCCATGGTAATCCCGTTTTGCCGTAAAAATCCACGTGTCGAAAAAACGAAGGGTAAAAAACTTACGAGACCCGATTGAGATTCGGGTTGTCCTTTTTGGGTATTAATCTATCCGTTGACGGCTAAAAGCTATCAAAGCCGTAGAACTCATCGAGGCCTCGTTTTGACAGGTTTTGACTCCCATAACTCTAAACGAGCCAGAAGTTATGGTCGTCCGAATAATCGATATCCACAGGGTGCAACATCCACGGTGCAAGGTGCAGCATCCGTCCGAAATGGCGAAACAGTGCCGTACGACTTTTAGAAATGCGTGCATGGATTTGAAACGGAACAGCATCATGGTGCACCACTCTCCAGCGATGCTAAGTCGAAGACCAGCCACCGTAATCCTGTTTTACCATAAAAATCCACGTGTCGAAAAAACGAAGGGTAAAAAACTTACGAGACCCGATTGAGATTCGGCTTGTCCTTTTTGGGCATTAATCTATCCGTTCACGGCTAAAAGCTGTCAAAGCCGTAGAACACATCGAGGCCTTCGTTTTGACAGGTTATGGCTCCCGTAACTCTAAACGAGCCAGAAGTTATGGCCGTCCGAATAATCGATATCTACAAGGTGCAGCATCCACGGTGCAAGGTACCACATCCGTCCGAAATGGCGAAACAGTGCCGTACGACTTTTATAAGTGCATGCATGGATTTGAAACGGAACACTACCATGGTGCACCACTCTCCAACGATGGGAAGTCGAAGACGGGCCACGGTAATCCCGTTTTATCGTTAAAATCCACGTGTCGAAAAAACGAAGGGTAAAAAACTTACGAGACCCGATTGAGATTCGGGTTGTCCTTTTTGGGCATTAATCTATCCGTTGACGGCTAAAAGCTGTCAAAGCTGTAGAACACATCGAGGCCTTCGTTTTGACAGGTTATGGGTCCCGTAACTCTAAACGAGCCATAAGTTATGGCCGTCCGAATAATCGATATCTACAGGGTGCAACATCCAAGTTGTAAGGTGCAACATCCGTCCGAAATGGCGAAACAGTGTCGTACGACTTTTAGAAATACGTGCACGGATTTGAAACGGAACAGGACCATGGTGCACCAGTCTCCAGCGATGGGAAGTCGAAGACGGGCCACGGTAATCCTGTTTTACCGTAAAAATTCACGTGTCGAAAAAACGAAGGGTAAAAAACTTACGAGACCCGATTGAGATTCGGGTTGTCCTTTTTGGGCATTAATCTATCCGTTGATGGCTGAAAGCTTTCAAAGCCGTAGAACTCATCGAGGCCTTCGTTTTGACAGGTTATGGCTCCCGTAACTCTAAACGAGGCAGAAGTTATGGTCGTCCAAATAATCGATATCTACAGGGTGCAACATCCACGGTGCTAGGTGCAACATCCGTTCGAAATGGCGAAACAGTGTCGTACGACTTTTAGAAATGCGTGCATGGATTTGAAACAGAACAGTACCATGGTGCACCACTCTCCAGCGATGGTAAGTGGAAGACCAGCCACCGTAATCCCGTTTTACCGTAAAAATCCACGTGTCGAAAAAACGAAGGGTAAAAAACTTACGAGACCCGATTGAGATTCGGGTTGTCCTTTTTAGGCATTAATCTATCCGTTGACGGCTGAAAGCTGTCAAAGCCATAGAACTCATCGAGGCCTTCGTTTTGACAGGTTATGGCTCCCGTAACTCTAAACGAGCCAAAAGTTATGGCCGTCCGAATAATCGATATCTACAGGGTGCAACATCCACGGTGCAAGGTGCAACATCCGTCCGAAATGGCGAAACAGTACCGTACGAATTTTAGAAATGCGTGCATGGATTTGAAACGGAACACTACCATGGTGCACCACTCTCCAGCGATGGGAAGTCGAAGACGGACCACGGTAATCCTGTTTAACCGTAAAAATCCACGTGTCGAAATAACGAAGGGTAAAAAACTTACGAGACCCGATTGAGATTCGGGTTGTTCTTTTTGGGCATTAATCTATCCGTTGATGGCTGAAAGTTGTCAAAGCCGTAAAACTCATCGAGCCCTTCGTTTTGACAGGTTATGGCTCCCGCAACTCTAAACGAGCCAGAAGTTATGGCCGTCTGAATAATCGATATCTATAGGGTGCAACATCCACGGTGCAAGGTGCAACATTCGTCCGAAATGGTGAAACAGTACCGTAAGACTTTTAGAAATGCGTGCATGGATATGAAACGGAACACTACCATGGTTCACCACTCTCCAGCGATGGGAAGTCGAAGACGGGCCACGGTAATCCCGTTTTACCGTAAAAAATCCACGTGTCGAAAGAACGAAGGGAAAAAAACTTACGAGACCCGATTGAGATTCGGGTTGTCCTTTTGGGGCATTAATCTATCCGTTGACGGCTGAAAGCGGTCAAAACCGTAGAACTCATCGAGGCCTTCGTTTTGACAGGTTATGGCTCCCGTAACTCTGAACGAGCCAGAAGTTATGGCCGTCCGAATAATCGATATCTACAGGGTGCAACATCCACGGTGCAAGGTGCAACCTCCGTCCGAAATGGCGAAACAGTACCGTACGACTTTTAGAAATGCGTGCATGGATTTGAAACGGAACACTACCATGGTGCACCACACTCCAGCGATGGGAAGTCAAAGACGGGCCACGGTAATCCCATTTTACCGTAAAAATCCACGTGTCGAAAAAACGAAGGGTATAAAACTTACGAGACCCGATTGAGATTCGGGTTGTCCTTTTTGGGTATTAATCTATCCGTTGACGGCTGAAAGCTGTTAAAGCCGTAGAACTCATCGAGGCCTTCGTTTTGACAGGTTATGGCTCTCGTAACTCTAAACGAGCCAGAAGTTATGGTCGTCCGAATAATCGATATCCACAGGGTGCAACATCCACGGTGCAAGGTGCAACATCCGTCCGATATGGCGAAACAGTGTCGTACGTCTTTTAGAAATGCGTGCATGGATTTGAAACGGAACAGTATCACGGTGCACCACTCTCCAGCGATGGTAAGTCGAAGACCAGCCACCGTAATCAAGTTTTACCTTAAAAATCCACGTGTCGAAAAAACGAAGGGTAAAAAACTTACGAGACCCGATTGAGATTCGGGTTGTCCTTTTTGGGCATTAATCTATCCTTTGACGGCTGAAAGCTGTCAAAGCCGTAGAACTCATCGAGGCCTTCGTTTTGACAGGTTATGGCTCCCGTAACTCTAAACGAGCCAGAAGTTATGGCCGTCCGAATAATCGATATCTACAGGGTGCAACATCCACGGTGCAAGGTGCAACATCCGTCCGAAATGGCGAAACAGTATCGTACGACTTTTAGAAATGCGTGCATGGATTTGAAACGGAACACTACCATGGTGCACCACTCTCCCGCGATGGGAAGTCGAAGACGGGCCACGGTAATCCCGTTTTACCGTAAAAATCCACGTGTCGAAAAAACGAAGGGTAAAAAACTTACGAGACCCTATTGAGATTCGGGTTGTCCTTTTTGGGTATTAATCTATCCGTTGACGGCTGAAAGCTGTCAAAGCCGTAGAATTCATCGAGGCCTTCGTTTTGACAAGTTATGGCACCCGTAACTCTAAACGAGCCAGAAGTTATGGTCGTCCGAATAATCGATATCCACAGGGTGCAACATCCACGGTGCAAGGTGCAACATCCATCCGAAATGGCGAAACTGTGCTGTACGACTTTTAGAAATGCGTGCATGGATTTGAAACGGAACAGTATCATGGTGCACCACTCTCCAGCGATGGTAAATCGAAGACCAGCCACCGTAATCCCGTTTTACCGTAATAATCCACGTGTCGAAAAAACGAAGGGTAAAAAACTTACGAGACCCGATTGAGATTCGGTTTGTCCTTTTTGGGCATTAATCTATCCGTTGACGGCTGAAAGTTGTCAAATCCATAGAACTCATCGAGGGCTTCATTTTGACAGGTTATGGCTCCCGCAACTCTAAACGAGCCAGAAGTTATGGCCGTCCGAATAATCGATATCTACAGGGTGCAACATCCGCGGTGCAAGGTGCCACATCCGTCCGACATGGCGAAACAGTGCCGTACGACTTTTAGAAATGCGTGCATGAATTTGAAATGGAACACTGCCATGGTGCACCACTCTCCAGCGATGGGAAGTCGAAGACGGGCCACGGTAATCCCGTTTTACCGTTAAAATCCACGTGTCGAAAAAACGAAGGGTAAAAAACTTACGAGACCCGATTGAGATTCGGGTTGTCCTTTTTGGGCATTAATCTATCCGTTGACGGCTAAAAGCTGTCAAAGCCGTAGAACACATCGAGGCCTTCGTTTTGACAGGTTATGGCTCCCGTAACTCTAAACGAGCCAGAAGTTATGGCTGTCCGAATAAACGATATCTACAGGGTGCAACATCCAAGGTGCAAGGTGCAACATCCGTCCGAAATGGCGAAACAGTGTCGTACGACGTTTAGAAACGCATGCATGGATTTGAAACGGAACAGGACCATGGTGCACCACTCTCCAGCGATGGGGAGTCGAAGACGGGCCACGGTAATCCTGTTTTCCCGTAAAAATCCACGTGTCGAAAAAACAAAGGGTAAAAAACTTACGAGACCCGATTGAGATTCGGGTTGTCCTTTTTGGGCATTAATCTATCCGTTGATGGCTGAAAGCTTTCAAAGCCGTAGAACTCATCGAGGCCTTCGTTTTGAAAGGTTATGCCTCCCGTAACTCTAAACGAGCCAGAAGTTATGGCCGTTTGAATAATTGATATCTACAGGGTGCAACATCCACGGTGCAAGGTGCAACATCCGTCCGAAATGGCGAAATAGTGCCGTACGACTTTTAGAAATGCGTGCATGGATTTGAAACGGAACAGTACCATGGTGCACCACTCTCCAGCGATGGGAAGTCGAAGACGGGCCACGGTAATCCCGTTTTGCCGTAAAAATCCACGTGTCGAAAAAACGAAGGGTAAAAAACTTACGAGACCCGATTGAGATTCGGGTTGTCCTTTTTGGGCATTAATCTATCCGTTGATGGCTGAAAGCTTTCAAAGCCGTAGAACTCATCGAGGCCTTCGTTTTGACAGGTTATGGCTCCCGTAACTCTATACGAGCCAGAAGTTATGGCCGTCCGAATAATCGATATCTACAGGGTGCAACATCCACGGTGCAAGGTGCAACATCCGTCCGAAATGGCGAAACAGTACCGTACGACTTTTAGAAATGCGTACATGGATTTGAAACGGAACACTACCATGGTGCACCACTCTCCAGCGATGGGAAATCGAAGACGGGCCACGGTAATCCCGTTTTACCGTAAAAATCCACGTGTCGAAAAAACGAAGGGTAAAAAACTTACGAGACCCGATTGAGATTCGGGTTGTCCTTTTTGGGTATTAATCTATCCGTTGACGACTGAAAGCCGTCAAAGCCGTAGAACTCATCGAGGCCTTCGTTTTGACAAGTTATGGCTCCCGTAACTCTAAACGAGCCAGAAGTTATGGTCGTCCGAATAATCGATATCCACAGGGTGCAACATCCACGGTGCAAGGTGCAACATCCATCCGAAATGGCGAAACTGTGCTGTACGACTTTTAGAAATGCGTGCATGGATTTGAAACGGAACAGTATCATGGTGCACCACTCTCCAGCGATGGTAAATCGAAGACCAGCCACCGTAATCCCGTTTTACCGTAAAAATCCACGTGTCGAAAAAACGAAGGGTAAAAAACTTACGAGACCCGATTGAGATTCGGGTTGTCCTTTTTGGGCATTAATCTATCCGTTGACAGCTGAAAGCTGTCAAATCCGTAGAACTCATCGAGGGCTTCATTTTGACAGGTTATGGCTCCCGCAACTCTAAACGAGCCAGTAGTTATGGCCGTCCGAATAATCGATATCTACAGGGTGCAACATCCACGGTGCAAGGTGCCACATCCGTCCGACATGGCGAAACAGTGCCGTACGACTTTTAGAAATGCGTGCATGAATTTGAAATGGAACACTGCCATGGTGCACCACTCTCCAGCGATGGGAAGTCGAAGACGGGCCACGGTAATCCCGTTTTACCGTTAAAATCCACGTGTCGAAAAAACGAAGGGTAAAAAACTTACGAGACCCGATTGAGATTCGGGTTGTCCTTTTTGGGCATTAATCTATCCGTTGACGACTGAAAGCTGTCAAAGACGTAGAACACATCGAGGCCTTCGTTTTGACAGGTTATGGCTCCCGTAACTCTAAACGAGCCAAAAGTTATGGCCGTCCGAATAATCGATATCTACAGGGTGCAACATCCAAGGTGCAAGGTGCAACATCCGTCCGAAATGGCGAAACAGTGTCGTACGACTTTTAGAAATGCATGCATGGATTTGAAACGGAATAGGACCATGGTGCACCACTCTCCAGCGATGGGGAGTCGAAGACGGGCCACGGTAATCCTGTTTTACTGTAAAAATCCACGTGTCGAAAAAACAAAGGGTAAAAAACTTACGAGACCCGATTGAGATTCGGGTTGTCCTTTTTGGGCATTAATCTATCCGTTGATGGCTGAAAGCTTTCAAAGCCGTAGAACTCATCGAGGCCTTCGTTTTGAAAGGTTATGCCTCCCGTAACTCTAAACGAGCCAGAAGTTATGGCCGTTTGAATAATTGATATCTACAGGGTGCAACATCCACGGTGCAAGGTGCAACATTCGTCCGAAATGGCGAAATAGTGCCGTACGACTTTTAGAAATGCGTGCATGGATTTGAAACGGAATAGTACCTTGGTGCACCACTCTCCAGAGATGGGAAGTCGAAGACGGGCCACGGTAATCCCGTTTTGCCGTAAAAATCCACGTGTCGAAAAAACGGAGGGTAAAAAACTTACGAGACCCGATTGAGATTCGGGTTGTCCTTTTTGGGCATTAATCTATCCGTTGATGGCTGAAAGCTGTCAAAGCCGCAGAACTCATCGAGGCCTTCGTTTTGACAGGTTATGGCTCCCGTAACTCTATACGAGCCAGAAGTTATGGCCGTCCGAATAATCGATATCTACAGGGTGCAACATCCACGGTGCAAGGTGCGACATCCGTCCGAAATGGCGAAACAGTACCGTACGACTTTTAGAAATGCGTGCATGGATTTGAAACGGAACACTACCATGGTGCACCACTCTCCAGCAATGGGAAGTCGAAGACGGGCCACGGTAATCCCGTTTTACCGTAAAAATCCACGTGTCGAAAAAACGAAGGGTAAAAAACTTACGAGACCCGATTGAGATTCGGGTTGTCCTTTTTGGGTATTAATCTATCCGTTGACGGCTGAAAGCTGTCAAAGCCGTAGAACTCATCGAGGCCTTCGTTTTGACAAGTTATGGCTCCCGTAACTCTATACGAGCCAGAAGTTATGGCCGTCCGAATAATCGATATCTACAGGGTGCAACATCCACGGTGCAAGGTGCAACATCCGTCCGAAATGGCGAAACAGTACCGTACGACTTTTGGAAATGCGTGCATGGATTTGAAACGGAACACTACCATGGTGCACCACTCTCCAGCAATGGGAAGTCGAAGACGGGCCACGGTAATCCCGTTTTACCGTAAAAATCCACGTGTCGAAAAAACGAAGGGTAAAAAACTTACGAGACCCGATTGAGATTCGGGTTGTCCTTTTTGGGTATTAATCTATCCGTTGACGGCTGAAAGCTGTCAAAGCCGTAGAACTCATCGAGGCCTTCGTTTTGACAAGTTATGGCTCCCGTAACTCTAAACGAGCCAGAAGTTATGGTCGTCCGAATAATCGATATCCACAGGGTGCAACATCCACGGTGCAAGGTGCAACATCCATCCGAAATGGCGAAACTGTGCTGTACGACTTTTAGAAATGCGTGCATGGATTTGAAACGGAACAGTATCATGGTGCACCACTCTCCAGCGATGGTAAATCGAAGACCAGCCACCGTAATCCCATTTTACCGTAAAAATCCACGTGTCGAAAAAACGAAGGGTAAAAAACTTACGAGACCCGATAGAGATTCGGGTTGTCCTTTTTGGGCACTAATCTATCCGTTGACGGCTGAAAGCTGTCAAATCCGTAGAACTCATCGAGGGCTTCAGTTTGACAAGTTATGGCTCCCGTAACTCTAAACGAGCCAGAAGTTATGGCCGTCCGAATAATCGATATCTACAGGGTGCAACATCCACGGTGCAAGGTGCCACATCCGTCCGAAATGGCAAAACAGTGCCGTACGACTTTTAGAAATGCATGCATGAATTTGAAACGGAACACTGCCATGGTGCACCACTCTCCAGCGATGGGAAGTCGAAGACGGGCCACGGTAATCCCGTTATACCGTTAAAATCCACGTGTCGAAAAAACGAAGGGTAAAAAACTTACGAGACCCGATTGAGATTCGGGTTGTCCTTTTTGGGCATTAATTATCCATTGACGGCTGAAAGCTGTCAAAGCCATAGAACACATCGAGGCCTTCGTTTTGACAGGTTATGGCTCCCGTAACTCTAAACGAGCCTGAAGTTATGGCCGTCCGAATAATCGATATCTACAGGGTGCAACATCCAAGGTGCAAGGTGCAACATCCGTCCGAAATGGCGAAACAGTGTCGTACGACTTTTAGAAACGCATGCATGGATTTGAAACGGAACAAGACCATGGTGCACCACTCTCCAGCGATGGGGAGTCGAAGACGGGCCACGGTAATCCTGTTTTACCGTAAAAATCCACGTGTCGAAAAAACAAAGGGTAAAAAACTTACGAGTCCCGATTGAGATTCGGGTTGTCCTTTTTGGGCATTAATCTATCCGTTGATGGCTGAAAGCTTTCAAAGCCGTAGAACTCATCGAGGCCTTCGTTTTGACAGGTTATGCCTCTCGTAACTCTAAACGAGCCAGAAGTTATGGCCGTTTGAATAATTGATATCTACAGGGTGCAACATCCACGGTGCAAGGTGCAACATCCGTCCGAAATGGCGAAATAGTGCCGTACGACTTTTAGAAATGCATGCATGGATTTGAAATGGAACAGTACCATGGTGCACCACTCTCCAGCGATGGGAAGTCGAAGACGGGCCACGGTAATCCTGTTTTGCCGTAAAAATCCACGTGTCGAAAAAACGAAGGGTAAAAAACTTACGAGACCCGATTGAGATTCAGATTGTCCTTTTTGTGCATTAATCTATCCATTGACGGCTGAAAGCTGTCAAAGCCGTAGAACTCATAGAGGCCTTCGTTTTGACAGGTTATGGCTCCCGTAACTCTAAACGAGCCAGAAGTTATGGTCATCCGAATAATCGATATCTACAGGGTGCAACATCCACGGTGCAAGGTGCAACATCCGTCCGAAATGGCGAAACAGTGCCGTACGACTTTTAGAAATGCGTGCATGGATTTGAAACGAAACAGTACCATGGTGCACCACTCTCCAGTGACGGGAAGTCAAAGACGGGCCGCGGTAATCCCGTTTTACCGTAAAAATCCACATGTCGAAAAAACGAAGGGTAAAAAACTTACGAGACCCGATTGAGATTCGGGTTGTCCTTTTTGGGCATTAATCTATCCGTTGATGGCTGAAAGCTATCAAAGCCGTGGAACTCATCGAGGCCTTCGTTTTGACAGGTTATGGCTCCCGTAACTCTAAACGAGCCAGAAGTTATGGCCGTCCGAATAATCGATATCTACGGGGTGCAACATCCACGGTGCAAGGTGCAACATCCGTTCGAAATGGCGAAACAGTGCCGTACGACTTTTAGAAATGCGTGCATGGATTTGAAACGGAACACTACGATGGTGCACCACTCTCCAGCGATGGGAAGTCGAAGACGGGCCACGGTAATCCCGTTTTACCGTAAAAATCCACGTGTCGAAAAAACGAAGGGTAAAAAACTTACGAGACCCGATTGAGATTCGGGTTGTCCTTTTTTGGCATCAATCTATCCGTTGACGGCTGAAAGCTGTCAAAGCCGTAGAAATCATCGAGGCCTTCGTTTTGACAGGTTATGGCTCCCGTAACTCTAAACGAGCCAGAAGTTATGCCCGTCCGAATAATCGATATCTACAGGGTGCAACATCCACGGTGCAAGGTGCAACATCCGCCCGAAATGGCGATACAGTGTCGTACGACTTTTAGAAATGCGTGCATGGATTTGAAATGGAACAGGACCATGGTGGACCACTCTCCAGCGATGGAAAGTCGAAGACGGGCCACGGTAATCCTGTTTTACCGTAAAAATCCACGTGTCGGAAAACGAAGGGTAAAAAACTTACGAGACCCGATTGAGATTCGGGTTGTCCTTTTTGGGCATTAATCTATCCATTGACGGCTGAAAGCTATCATAGCCGTAGTACTCATCGAGGCCTTTGTTTTGACAGTTTATGGCTCCCATAACTCTAAACGAGCCAGAATTTATGGCCGTTTGAATAATCGATATCTACAGGGTGCAACATCCACGGTGCAAGGTGCAACATCCGTACGAAATGGCGAAACAGTGCCGTACGACTTTTAGAAATACATGCACAGATTTGAAACAGAACACTACCATGGTGCACCACTCTCCAGCGATGGGAAGTCGAAGATGGGCCACGGTAATCCCGTTTTACCGTAAAAATCCACGTGTCGAAAAAACGAAGGGTAAAAAACTTACGAGACCCGTTTGAGATTCGGATTGTCCTTTTTGGGCATTAATCTATCCGTTGACGGCTGAAAGCTGTCAAAGCCGTAGAACTCATTGAGGCCTTCGTTTTGACAGGTTATGGGTCCTGTAACTCTAAACGAGCCAGAAGTTATGGCCGTCCGAATAATCGATATCTACAGGGTGCAACATCCACGGTGCAAGGTGCAACATCCGTCCGAAATGGCGAAACAGTGCCGTACGACTTTTAGAAATGCGTGCATGGATTTGAAACGAAACAGTACCATGGTGCACCACTCTCCAGTGACGGGAAGTCAAAGACGGGCCGCGGTAATCCCGTTTTACCGTAAAAATCCACGTGTCGAAAAAACGAAGGGTAAAAAACTTACGAGACCCGATTGAGATTCGGGTTGTCCTTTTTGGGCATTAATCTATCCGTTGATGGCTGAAAGCTATCAAAGCCGTGGAACTCATCGAGGCCTTCGTTTTGACAGGTTATGGCTCCCGTAACTCTAAACGAGCCAGAAGTTATGGCCGTCCGAATAATCGATATCTACGGGGTGCAACATCCACGGTGCAAGGTGCAACATCCGTTCGAAATGGCGAAACAGTGCCGTACGACTTTTAGAAATGCGTGCATGGATTTGAAACGGAACACTACGATGGTGCACCACTCTCCAGCGATGGGAAGTCGAAGACGGGCCACGGTAATCCCGTTTTACCGTAAAAATCCACGTGTCGAAAAAACGAAGGGTAAAAAACTTACGAGACCCGATTGAGATTCGGGTTGTCCTTTTTTGGCATCAATCTATCCGTTGACGGCTGAAAGCTGTCAAAGCCGTAGAAATCATCGAGGCCTTCGTTTTGACAGGTTATGGCTCCCGTAACTCTAAACGAGCCAGAAGTTATGCCCGTCCGAATAATCGATATCTACAGGGTGCAACATCCACGGTGCAAGGTGCAACATCCGCCCGAAATGGCGATACAGTGTCGTACGACTTTTAGAAATGCGTGCATGGATTTGAAATGGAACAGGACCATGGTGGACCACTCTCCAGCGATGGAAAGTCGAAGACGGGCCACGGTAATCCTGTTTTACCGTAAAAATCCACGTGTCGGAAAACGAAGGGTAAAAAACTTACGAGACCCGATTGAGATTCGGGTTGTCCTTTTTGGGCATTAATCTATCCATTGACGGCTGAAAGCTATCATAGCCGTAGTACTCATCGAGGCCTTTGTTTTGACAGTTTATGGCTCCCATAACTCTAAACGAGCCAGAATTTATGGCCGTTTGAATAATCGATATCTACAGGGTGCAACATCCACGGTGCAAGGTGCAACATCCGTACGAAATGGCGAAACAGTGCCGTACGACTTTTAGAAATACATGCACAGATTTGAAACAGAACACTACCATGGTGCACCACTCTCCAGCGATGGGAAGTCGAAGATGGGCCACGGTAATCCCGTTTTACCGTAAAAATCCACGTGTCGAAAAAACGAAGGGTAAAAAACTTACGAGACCCGTTTGAGATTCGGATTGTCCTTTTTGGGCATTAATCTATCCGTTGACGGCTGAAAGCTGTCAAAGCCGTAGAACTCATTGAGGCCTTCGTTTTGACAGGTTATGGGTCCTGTAACTCTAAACGAGCCAGAAGTTATGGCCGTCCGAATAATCGATATCTACAGGGTGCAACATCCACGGTGCAAGGTGCAACATCCGTCCGAAATGGCGAAACAGTACCGTACGACTTTTAGAAATACGTGCACGGATTTGAAACAGAACACTACCATGGTGCACCACTCTCCAGCGATGGGAAGTCGAAGATGGGCCACGGTAATCCCGTTTTACCGTAAAAATCCACGTGTCGAAAAAACGAAGGGTAAAAAACTTACGAGACCCGATTGAGATTTAGGTTGTCCTTTTTGGGCATTAATCTATCCGTTGATGGCTGAAAGTTGTCAAAGCCGTAGAACTCATCGAGCCTTCGTTTTGACAGGTTATGGCTCCCATAACTCTAAATGAGCCAGAAGTTATGGCCGTACGAATAATCGATATCTACAGGGTGCAACATCCACGGTACAAGGTGCAACATCCGTCCGAAATGGCGAAACAGTGCCGTACGACTTATAGAAATGCGTGCATGGATTTGAAACGGAACAGTACCATGGTGCACCACTCTTCAGCGATGGTAAATCGAAGGCCAGCCACGATAATCCCGTTTTACCGTAAAAATCCACGTGTCGAAAAAACGAAGGGTAAAAAGCTTACGAGACCCGATTGAGATTCGGGTTGTCCTTTTTGGGTACTAATCTATCCGTTGACGGCTGAAAGCCGTCAAAGCCGTAGAACTCATCGAGGCCTTCGTTTTGACAGGTTATGGCTCCCGTAACACTAAACGAGCCAGAAGTTATGGTCGTCCGAATAATCGATATCTACAGGGTGCAACATCCACGGTGCAAGGTGCAACATCCGTCCGAAATGGCGAGACAGTGCCGTACGACTTTTATAAATGTGTGCATGGATTTGAAACAGAACAGTACCATGGTGCACCACTCTCCAGCGATGGTAAATCGAAGACCAGCCACCATAATCCTGTTTTACCGTAAAAATCCACGTGTCAAAAAAACGAAGGGTAAAAAACTTACGAGACCCGATTGAGATTCGGGTTGTCCTTTTTGGGCATTAATCTATCCGTTGACGGCTGAAAGCTGTCAGAGGCGTAGAACTCATCGAGGCCTTCGTTTTGACAGGTTATGGCTCCCGTAACTCTAAACGAGGCAGAAGTTATGGTCGTCCGAATAATCGATATCTACAGGGTGCTACATCCACGGTGCAAGGTGCAACATCCGTTCGAAATGGTGAAACAGTGTCGTACGACTTTTAGAAATGCGTGCATGGATTTGAAACGGAACAGTACCATAGTCTTTTTTGGGCATTAAACAATCCATTGACGGCTGAAAGCTTTTAGAGCCGTAGAACTCACGAAGGCCTTCGTTTTGACTGGTTATGGCTCCCGTAACTCTAAACGAGCAAGAAGTTATGGCCGTCCGAATAATCGATATCTATAGGGTGTAACATCCACGGTGCAAGGTGCAACATCCGTCCGAAATGGCGAAACAGTGTCGTACGACTTTTGAAATGCTTGCATGTATTTGAAACGGAATGGTACCATGGTGCACCACTCTCCAGAGATGGTAAATCGAAGACCAGCCACGGTAATCCCGTTTTACCGTAAAAATCCACGTGTCGAAAAAACGAAGGGTAAAAAACTTCCTAGACCCGATTGATACTCAAATAGTTTTTTTGGGCATTCAACAATCCATTGACGGCTGAAAACTGTCAGGGACGTAGAACTCACTGAGGCCTTCGTTTTGACTGGCTATGGCTCCCGTAACTCTAAACCAGCCAGAAGTTATGGCCGTCCGAATAATCGATATCTACAGGGTGCAACATCCACGGTGCAAGGTGCAACATCCGTCCGAAATGGCGAAACAGTGTCGTATGAATTTTTGAAATGCACGCATTGATTTGAAACGGAACGGTACCATGGTGCACCACTCCCCAGCGTTGGTAAATCGAAGACCTGCCACGGTAATCCCGTTTTACCGTAAAAATCCACGTGTCGAAAAAACAAAGGGTAAAAAACTTCCTAGACCCGATTGAGACTCAGATAGTCTTTTTTGGGCATTAAAAATCCATTGACGGCTGAAAGCGGTCAGGGCCGTAGAACTCACTGAGGCCTTCGTTTTGACTGGTTATGGCTCTCGTAACTCTAAACGAGCCAGAAGTTATGGTCGTCCGAATAATCGATATCTACAGGGTGCAACATCCACAGTTCAAGGTGCAACATCCGTCAGAAATGGAGAAACAATGTCGTACGACTTTTTGAAATGTGTGCATGGATTTGAAACAGAACGGTACCATGGTGAACCACTCTCCAGCGATGGTAAATCGAAGAACAGCCACGGTAATCCCATTTTACCGTAAAAATCCACGTGCCGAAAAAACGAAGGGCAAAAACTTCCTAGACCCGATTGAGACTCGGATAGTCTTTTTTGGGCATTAAACAATCCATTGACGGCTGAATGCTGTCAGGGCAGTAGAACTCATTGAGGCCTTCGTTTTGACTGGTTATGGCTCCCGTAACTCTAAACGAGCAAGAAGTTATGGCCGTCCGAATAATCGATATCTAAAGGGTGCAACATCCGTTCAAAATGGCGAAACAGTGTCGTACGACTTTTTGAAATGCGTGCATGGATTTGAAACGGAACGGTACCATGGTGCGCCACTCTCCAGCGATGGTAAATCGAAGACCAGCTATGGTAATCCCGTTTTACCGTAAAAATCCACGTGTCGAAAAAACGAAGGGTAAAAAACTTCCTAGACCCGATTGAGACTCGGATAGTCTTTTTGGGGCATTAAACAATCCATTGACGGCTGAAAGCTGTCATAGCCGTAGAACTCACCGAGGCCTTCGTTTTGACTCGTTGTGGCTCCGTAACTCTAAACGAGCAAGAAGTTATGGCCGTCCGAATAATCGATATCTACAGGGTGCAACATCCACGGTGCAAGGTGCAACATCCGTCCAAAATGGCAAAACAGTGTCGTACGACTTTTTGAAATGCGTGCATGGATTTGAAACGGAACGGTACCATGGTGCACCACTCTCCAGAGATGGTAAATCGAAGACCAGCCGCGGTAATCCCGTTTTACCGTAAAAATCCAAGTGTCAAAAAAAAGAAGGGTAAAAAGCTTCCTAGACCCGATTGAGACTCGGATCGTCTTTTTTGGGCATTAAACAATCTATTGACGGCTGAAAGCCATCATAGCCGTAGAGCTCACTGAGGCCTTCGTTTTGACTGGTTATGGCTCCCATAACTCTAAACGAGCCAGAAGTTATGGCCGTCCGAATAATCGATATCTACAGGGTGCAACATCCGCGGTGCAAGGTGCAACATCCGCCCGAAATGGCGAAACAGTGTCGTACGACTTTATGAAATGCGTGCATGGATTTGAAAAGGAACGGTACCATAGTGCACCACTCTCCAGCGATGGTAAATCGAAGACCAGCCACGGTAATCCCGTTTTACCTTAAAAATCCACTTGTCGAAAATACGACGGGTAAAAAACTTCCTAGACCCGATCGAGACTCGGATAGTCTTTTTTACGCATTAAACAATCCATTGATGACTGAAAGCGGTTGTGACGACCGCCCATGACTCCCGCACGGAAACAAGGGAATGGTGCGCTGAAGGTGTGCCAGGCAGCCATGGGTGACCGTCAAGGTAGAATAAACATCGCAGAATCTATCGTACAACTCACAACGCATGGGTAAAATACAATAGAGAAATATAATATAGTGAAGCTCCGTAGAACAGAACACCATCATATAAGCATCATAGTAGTTTTATACAAACATATGAATCATCCATACATCAAAGCCTCACTACAAAACACTCAAACAAATACAGCAGCGGAACACCCAGTACATATAATAAGAAATAATATGCAAAAGCCTCCTGCTCGTCTTCGTCGTCATCAGCGTAGACCTCCATGAACAGTACCTGTCACCTGCTACCTAGTCTGCCTATCCCAACATGGATGAACAGCCCAAGGTAATAAGAGGAGACATAAAACCTTGAGTCAGACAAAGTCTTAGTGAGCAGTAAATCAACTATCAAACATACCAAAAGAGCATAAGGGATAAAAGGAATAGGAACCAAATCATTCCACTCCACCTCTTTCTACAGTGATAGCCGCCAGACACACATTAAGGAGAAGCAAGCATAACATAGCAGGCAATTAAAGTAAAGCAATAATCACTCGAGTCAAGGTCGATGTTTTCCAAATACAAACCCCCAAGGCCTAAACCAAGATCAGAGAAGCATCCAGAAAACACCGCTCTTGACACCGAATGATGATACAACCGAATGTCCAAACATCCATGACTCTGGCGATCACTGTTAACCTTGCTTCGAAATCACCGTTAATTGAATGACCGACTCCTTCCTAAGCCATCTGTCAAGAGCTAATGTTAACCCCGGTTCTAGGCATAACTCCGCACGTCATCATGACCCGTGCCTAGGAATTTTCGCAACTACCCAAAGTACTTGACCACCTACCTGTAGTCTTTAGGGTGTCTAGACCACCTACCTGTAGTCTTTAGGGCAACCCTTGTACTCTTGCTTTGAGTCTGCTAGAACCTTCAACAATGATGAAATCCAAGTCTTCTAGTCATCCTCCTCGACGACTATTCTCAACCTAGCCCAAACTACCTCTTGAGCCATGCATTATCAATCAACTCGAACTACCCTTCAAGTTATCAACATGCTTGGAGTAATCCTTCTCGATTATACCAAGGTTACATCACATCCTGCCTCGCCTCATCTTCATCATAGCAAAGGCTCATCTTTACATCATGGTTTTGCCTCATCGTATCATGGCAAAATTCTATCTCAACATCATCCAATCCATACATATGAGCTTCAACATCCACTACATATGCCTTAAGCAACTTTCACCATTCAAGAGCCTCTTCCGTAGCTTTTGAATCATCTTCGACCATCTTGTCTAGATCTAACTATCAACCAACTAACATACATAGCAATCAATCAAATCAATCATTAGCTTAAGCAATCAAGTAATCAAATATGGTCTAAGTAGGCATTTATAACTACAATGGCAATTTCGTAAATAAATGAGCATAGATATAACATACATGAATGATGGGTTTTTAGCATAGATCTAACAAATATAAATCATGGGTTTTTATCTCTACAACTTGGTAGATGAACTAGCATAAGTAAACATCTTCATAAGTAATGGATCTACACTTGGATCTAAGGAAAAATGCATAAAATCACTATCTACAACACTCCAACAAACCACCAATCCAATATACTCCTTTGGGTCCGCGTGAGAGATAACCACCACTCACCGAATCGCCCAAACACTTCAAAAACTATCAACTTCAGATCTGGACAGCAAGGATTCAAGCTTGATTCGTCGAAATCCCGCTTGAAACGATGAAATCTAGCTTGGTTGGATGAAGATCTTCAACTTTGGCTCTTGGATCTTCGATCTTGGATGGATGTTAGAACTAGATTGAAATGGAGAAAAGGAGATGAAGAAATGTTGTAGTCGAGCTCTCAAAATGGCAGCACTTCGTCGCTTCGAAATCCGGTGCCAAAAAGTGAGCCAAACCCCTCTATTTATAGGCTGAAATCCCCCATGAGTCGTCCGCCCCTATGAGTCGTCCACGACTCATGACTCACGACTCAAGCCACTACGACTCACGACTCAACGCAGCTCAAGGCAAATGCGACACAACACACACGGCACAGCATGCACACGACTCAAGCCCCTACCGACTCATCACCTAGCCGACCCAACAACTTAACTCGTGTACGACTCATAGCATACACGTCCTAAAACACAGGCCGACCTAACGACTCGATGACTCAACAACACTATACGACTTAACGACCTAACTCATTTTCCTTAAGTCGTTCCATCCTATGAGTCGGTCCAATACATGAGTCGATCACCTCTCTTACTCAGTCACCCCAATGAGTCGCCACTCCACTAAGTCGCTAACTCCTCTAACTCGCTAACTCTTAGGTCGGTCACCCCTATGAGTCGGTTATCCTATGAGTCGCTCACTACCTTGACTCGGTCCAAACCTTAAGCCGCTACACCCGACCTTTCACCCTTACGACCCAAGCTATTCACTAACCCGTAAGTCATCCACGACTTAACTTAGGTTGCCTACCTGAGTTAGTCTCCACACGACCTACTCCCCATACGACTTAGGCTAAGGATGACATAAGCAACACTAACGACCTAGAAATTCTACGATTTATTGATACGTATCGTTACATTCTCTCCCCCTTAGGAATTTCGCCCCCGAAATTCCAAACAAACAAGAGCAACCAAAACTATTCTGCATGCCTACCATCCATAGCAGTCAACAAACCATGCATCCAATTACTATTCTAGCATGTAGAATTCCACGATTAGAACAAGTTACAAATTCATGAGATGTCACGACACCTTAGGGCCATACCTTGAAGAGTTCAGGATGAGTTGCCTTCATCCTCTCTTCCTCCTCCCACGTACAGTCGTCAACATCATCACTCCATTGTATCTTGAGCAACGTAACCGTCTTTCTCCTAAGCTGTTTCGTGTCGGTTTCAACAACACGAAGCGGCTTACGAGGTCTCGTAACAACTGGATCAACTTCTAAATTTTCACAGCTATCAGCAGAAACCACTGCAATTGGGTCATGCACATACTTCCATAGATAAGATACATGGAAAACATTGTGCACAGCCGCCATCTTTTCCGGTAACTTCAATCTATAAGCGAGCTTTCCAATTCGCTCGATAATCGGGAATGGTCCAACAAATCTCGGAGTTAACTTTCCTTTCTTTCCAAATCGAATAACATTCTTCAGAGGAGAAATCTTCACAAAAACAATATCACCCACGTCGAATTCCAAATCCTTACGACGATTATTGGCATAACTTTTCTGACGATCTTGGGCTGCCTTCATTCGTTGCCGAATGATCCTTATAAATCCGAAGTCCGTCGAATCATCTCTGGCCCAAGTATCAGTTTTTCTCCACTTTCCAACCAACATGTCGGAGAGTTACACGGCCTTACATACAGTGCTTCATATGGTGCCATACCAATACTTGACTGGTAACTGTTATTATATGCAAATTCCACCAAATGAAGGTGATCTTCCCATGATCCTCCGAAACCCAAAACACATGCCCTCAGGAGATCTAACAAAACCCGGTTGACTCTCTCGGTCTAACCATCTGTTTGATGGTGATAAGCTGTACTCAAACACAACTCAGTTCCCAAAACCTCCTGGAAGCTCTTCCAAAATCCACTAGTGAACAAAGGATCTCGGTCGCTCACTATACTCTTCGGAACACCATGGAATCGAACTATCCACTTAACATAAAGCTCAGCCAACTTCGATGCAGTCCTAGTTGATCGAACAGGAATGAACCTTGCACTCTTAGTCAAACGATCTACAATGACCCAAATCCCTTCATTCCCTATCCTGGTTCTAGGTAGTCCATCGATAAAATCCATCGACACTTGCTCCCACTTCCATGTAGGAACCTCTAATGGCTGAAGTAATCCACTGGGCTTCTTCTGCTCAACTTTCACCAACTGGCAATTCATGCACTTGGAAATAAAATTTCCAACATCCTTTTTCATGCCTTCCCAATAATAGGTTCTCTTCATATCCCGATACATCTTATTTCCACCTGGATGAATTGTCAATTTCGAGTGATGACTTTCCCTAAGAACTTCATTTCTCAATCCATCTACATCGGGAACAACTAGTCGTCCTTGCTTTCGAAGCCAACCCTCTCGATCGACTTCAAATCCTTTATCCTTTTCTGGATTCAATCCAGATTCCAAATCTCGGATAATCTTGACAAACTTATCGTCTTGCTTTTAGCTCTCGCCAATTCTCTCCACAAGAGTAGGCCTTATCGATAAGTTTGCCAATATCTCAGGTTCCAATTCACATCTAGGCCTGAAGTCAAATTCAGCCAAATACTCTAGACTCTTCCATTCCGAAAACATGGCTCCCAATCCTGCATGTCTTCGACTTAACGCATCTGCCACTGTGTTGCCTTTTCCCGGAGTATAGGCTATACCAAAATCATACGATGCTAAAAACTCTAGCCACCGTTGCTGTCGGAGATTCAAATCCTTTTGGAAGAACAGATACTTTAACGACTTATGATCCGTAAACAACTCGAATCAAACTCCCAATAGGTAATGTCTCCACATCTTCAAAGCAAAAACAATCGCCGCTAACTCCAAATCATGAGTCGGGTAATTCCTTTCATGCGGCTTCAGTTGTCAACTAGCATACGCAACAACTTTATCCTTCTGCATCAGCACTGCTCCAAGTCCAGTACCACATGCATCGGTGTAAACCACCATCTCATCATTCCCACTTGGAATAGTCAAAACAGGAGCACTCGTCATTCGCTCTTTCAGGATTACGAAAGCTTGCTCACACTTATCATCCCATCTGAACACTTGGTTCTTTTTCGTCAATCCTGTTAACGGTGCAGCCATCTTGGAAAAATCTTTGATAAACCGACGATAATATCCTGCTAATCCAAGAAAGCTTCTCACATCGGATGCATTCTTAGGTCTAACCCAATCCTGGATAGCTGCTACCTTAGCGGGATCAACCGCGATTCCATTTCCAGAGATAACATGGCCTAAGAACCTCACTTCACTCTTCCAGAAGTGACACTTCGAAAACTTAGCCTTCAGCTGATGTTTCCGCAAGATTTCCAAAACAATACTCAAGTGCGTCTTGTGCTCTTCCTCAGTTCTGGAATAAATCAGAATATCATCCACGAACACAAGTACGAATTTATTCAACTGATCTCTGAACACTCTATTCATAAGATCCACAAAATATGCTGGTGCATTGGTCAATCCAAATGGCATTACCAGCCACTCATAAAACCCGGATGGTGTCCTGAAAGCAGTCTTCGGCACACTATCCTTAGCCACCCTCAACTGGTGAAATCCCGTTGCCAAATCCATCTGAGAAAACACCCTAGCTTCGTGAAGCTAATCAAACAAGTCATTTATTCTCGGCAATGGATACTTGTTCTTCTTAGTCACCTTATTCAGCTCACGATAATCCATACACAACCTTAACGATCCATCCGCTTTGGTTGCGTACACAACTGGTGCACCCCATTCGGACACACTACGCCGAATGAATCCTTTCTGCAAAAGGTCATCAACTTGCACCCTCAACTCTAGCTGCTCCCTAGGCGCCATCCGCCTAAGAGGCATCACAACAGGTCTGGCTCCCTCAACTAGATCGATACAAAACTCGATCTCCCTATGCGGCGGTAACCCTTTGACTTCGTCAAAGACATCCTCAAATCCATTCACAATAGGCACCGATGACAGTCCATCCCGTGGAACAACCAGCGAATACATGAAGCTCATGAAGACGCCTTCTTCATGCTTACATCGTATCACCACCTTTCGCCCTTCCACATTCCCGACTGTCACCTCCAGCCTCTCACAATCAATCCTTGCCGCATACTTCCTAAGCCAGTCCATACCCAAAATAATTCCGAACCCCACAAAGTTCAAAACAAAGCAATCACAAGCAATAGAGCAATCATGACTCGACACAACTAGACCACGGCATATCATACACAAACATGACGAACCCCCAACTGGATTAGTCACAACCAATGGTCTATCAACAATATCCGGTTTCAAACCTAACCGGCCTACAAGATCATCACAAACAAAAGAATGCGACGCTCCAGTATCAAACAACACTCTAACTGGAACACCACAAATGGAAAGAGTACCTTGAACCACCACACTCTTCCCCTTCTCTTCAGCAGTAGGAGCTTTTGAAGACGACGGCATAGCTCCCATAGCATAAGCTTGCACAATCTGCCTGTCCTTCCTCGGCTCGGGACAATTCTTCTTGATATGTCCCAGCTTATCACAGTTATAACACTTTCCCGGCACCTTGGGATTCTTGCAATCTCTGAAGAGATGACCCTTCTGCTGACAGTTGTAGCAGGTCACTTCTCCCTTCGGCTTCTTCTGGCCATCTTTATCCTTCTGTTGCTGCTGCTTCCTCTTCTTGTTTCCACCCTGCTGTGGCCTAGACCCTTCCTTGGTTACAGCAACAACAGATCCTTCCTTACGAAACAAACTCTCATGCCTGAGAGCTTTCTCCACAAGCTTCTCAAACGGATCGTCCAAATGATCCACCAACTGTCTCCCAAGATAAGTGTCCAAGCCTGTCACAAACTTCTCATTCTTCTGATAGGGAGAATCAATATACGATCTGGCATACTTGGACAAAGCCTCAAACTCAGAAACATACTCAAGGACCAATCTCCCACCTTGCTTGAGCTCTACAAACTTCTTGAACGAAATAGATTTCTGAGCTGTAGAGATGAACTTAGCTTCAAATCTAGCTTGGAATTGCTCCCAAGTAATCTCCTCCTCCGGAGTATCAATGGTGATAGAATTCCACCAATCCGAAGCTCTCCCTTGAAGTTGCCTTGATGCGAGCTTCCTCTTAGTTGCATCCTCAATTCCCAAGTCACCAAAAATCCTTCTACAAGCATCTATCCATCTCTGCACTTCAATGGTCGATTCCGTTCCCAAGAAAACCTTTCCTCCAAGAGAAGTATAGTCCTTGCAAAGCTTAGCAAAATCCACTGGTCTTGGAGCTTGAACTTGAACTCCCACATCCACTGATGATCCTGAAGATGGTATTCTCCTCATGATCGAAGTCATCATGGCCTCAAACATAGGAGTATAATCAATAGCTTCCCTAGCAGCACGGCTTTCCCTCGCAGTTTGTCTCTCACTTCGACTCATCCTTAATATCTGTAAAAAGAATGATTAGAACACCTTAAGAAACAACTGCATAAGGAGTTCAAATCCTTCTAAGCTACTATATTATATATAGTAATCATCCATAAAAATACAATTACGTCTCTCATATGTAGTTACGTCAGCGAGCGTTGGCTAAAATCGATTAACCAAAGCTCTGATACCAAATGTGACGACCGCCCATGACTCCCGCACGGAAACAAGGGAATGGTGCGCTGAAGGTGTGCCAGGCAGCCATGGGTGACCGTCAAGGTAGAATAAACATCGCAAAATCTATCATACAACTCACAGCGCATGGATAAAATACAATAGAGAAATATAATATAGTGAAGCTCCATAGAACAGAACACCATCATATAAGCATCATAGTAGTTTTATACAAACATATGAATCATCCATACATCAAAGCCTCACTACAAAACACTCAAACAAATACAGCAGCGGAACACCTAGTACATATAATAAGAAATAATATGCAAAAGCCTCCTGCTCGTCTTCGTCGTCATCAGCGTAGACCTCCATGAACAGTACCTGTCACCTGCTACCTAGTCTGCCCATCCCAACATGGATGAACAGCCCAAGGTAATAAGAGGAGACATATAACCTTGAGTCAGACAAAGTCTTAGTGAGCAGTAAATCAACTATCAAACATACCAAAAGAGCATAAGGGATAAAAGGAATAGGAACCAAATCATTCCACTCCACCTCTTTCTACAGTGATAGCCGCCAGACACACATTAAGGAGAAGCAAGCATAACATAGCAGGCAATTAAAGTACAGCAATAATCACTCGAGTCAAGGTCGATGTTTTCCAAATACAAACACCCAAGGCCTAAACCAAGATCAGAGAAGCACCCAGAAAACACCGCTCTTGAGACCGAATGATGATACAACCGAATGTCCAAACATCCATGACTCTGGCTATCACTGTTAACCTTGCTTCGAAATCACCGTTAATTGAATGACCGACTCCTTCCTAAGCCATCTGTCAAGAGCTAATGGTAACCCCGGTTCTAGACATAACTCCGCACGTCATCATGACCCGTGCCTAGGAATTTTCGCAACTACCCAGAGTACTCGACCACCTACCTGTAGTCTTTAGGGCAACCCTTGTACTCTTGCTTTGAGTCTGCTAGAACCTTCAACAACGATGAAATCCAAGCCTTCTAGTCATCCTCCTCGACGACTATTCTCAACCTAGCCCAAACTACCTCTTGAGCCATCCATTATCAATCAACTCGAACTACCCTTCAAGTTATCAACATGCTTGGAGTAATCCTTCTCGATTATACCAAGGTTACATCACATCCTGCCTCGCCTCATCTTCATCATAGCAAAGGCTCATCTTTACATCATGGTTTTGCCTCATCGCATCATGGCAAAATTCTATCTCAACATCATCCAATCCATACATATGAGCTTCAACATCCACTACATATGCCTTAAGCAACTTTCACCATTCAAGAGCCTCTTCCGTAGCTTTTGAATCATCTTCGACCATCTTGTCTAGATCTAACTATCAACTAACTAACATACATAGCAATCAATCAAATCAATCATTAGCTTAAGCAATCAAGTAATCAAATATGGTCTAAGTAGGCAGTTATAACTACAATGGCAATTTCATAAATAAATGAGCATAGATATAACATACATGAATCATGGGTTTTTAGCATAGATCTAACAAATATAAATCATTGGTTTTTATCTCTACAACTTGGTAGATGAACATGCATAAGTAAACATCTTCATAAGTAATGGATCTACACTTGGATCTAAGGAAAAATGCATAAAATCACTATCTACAACACTCCAACAAACCACCAATCCAATATACTCCTTTGGGTCCGCGTGAGAGATAACCACCACTCACCGAATCACCCAAACGCTTCAAAAACTATCAACTGCAGATCTGCACAGCAAGGATTCAAGCTTGATTCGTCGAAATCCCGCTTGAAACGATGAAATCTAGCTTGGTTGGATGAAGATCTTCAACTTTAGCTCTTGGATCTTCGATCTTGGATGGATGTTAGAACTAGATTGAAATGGAGAAAAGGAGATGAAGAAATGTTGTAGTCGAGCTCTCAAAATGGCAGCACTTCGTCGCTTCGAAATCCGGTGCCAAAAAGTGAGCCAAACCCCTCTATTTATAGGCTGAAATCCCCCATGAGTCGTTCGCCCCTATGAGTCGTCCACGACTCATGACTCACGACTCAAGCCACTACGACTCACGACTCAACGCAGCTCAAGGCAAATGCGACACAACACACACGGCACAGCATGCACACGACTCAAGCCCCTACCGACTCATCAACTAGCCGACCCAACAACTTAACTCGTGTACGACTCATAGCATACACGTCCTAAAACACAGGCCAACCTAACGACTCGACGACTCAACAACACTATACGACTCAACGACCTAACTCATTTTCCTTAAGTCGTTCCATCCTATGAGTCGGTCCAATACATGAGTCGATCACCTCTCTTACTCAGTCACCCCAATGAGTCGCCACTCCACTAAGTCGCTAACTCCTCTAACTCGCTAACTCTTAGGTCGGTCACCCCTATGAGTCGGTTATCCTATGAGTCGCTCACTACCTTGACTCGATCCAAACCTTAAGCCGCTACACCCGACCTTTCACCCTTACGACCCAAGCTATTCACTAACCCGTAAGTCATCCACGACTTAACTTAGGTTGCCTACCCGAGTTAGTCTCCACACGACCTACTCCCCATACGACTTAGGCTATGGATGACATAAGCAACACTAACGACCTAGAAATTCTACGATTTATTGATACGTAAAATACGGGTCGTGACAGCGGTCATAGCCGTAGAACTCACTAAGGCCTTTGTTTTGACTCGTCGTGGCTCCCGTAACTCTAAACGAGCCAGAAGTTACGGCCGTCCGAATAATCGATATCCACAGGGTGCAACATCCACGGTGCAAGGTGCAACATCCGTCCGAAATGGTGAAAAAATGTCGTACGACTTTTTGAAATGCGTGCATGGATTTGAAACAGAACTGTACCATGGTGCACCACTCTCTAGCGATGGTAAATCGAAGACCAGCCACGGTATTCCCGTTTTACCGTAAAAATCCACGTGTCGAAAAAACGAAGGGTAAAAAACTTCCTAGACCCGATTGAGACTCGGATAATCTTTTTTGGGCATTAAACAATCCATTGACGGCTGAAAGCTGTCATAGCCGTAGAACTCATCGAGGCCTTCGTTTTGACAGGTTATGGCTCCGTAACTCTATACGAGCAAGAAGTTATGGCCATCCGAATAATCGATATCTACATGGTGCAACATCCGTCCGAAATGGCGAAACAGGGTCGTACGACTTTTTGAAATGCGTGCATGGATTTGAAACGAAACGGTACCATGGTGCACCACTCTCCAGCGATGGTAAATCGAAGACCAGCCACGGTAGTCCCGTTTATCCGTAAAAATCCACGTGACGAAAAAACGAAGGGTAAAAAACTTCCTTGACCCGATTGAGACTTGGATCGTCTTTTTTGGGCATTAAACAATCCATTGACGGCTGAAAGCTGTCATAGCCGTAGAACTCACCGAGGCCTTCGTTTTGACTAGTTATGGCTCCCGTAACTCTAAACGAGCCAGAACTTATGGCCGTCCGAATAACCGATATCTACAAGGTGCAACATCCGCGGTGCAAGGTGCAACATTCGTCCGAAATGGCGAAACAGTGTCGTACGACTTTATGAAATGCGTGCATGGATTTGAAACGGAACGGTACCATGGTGCACCACTCTCCAGCGATGGTAAATCGAAGACCAGCCACGGTAATCCCGTTTTACCGTAAAAATCCACGTGTTAAAAAACTGAAGGGTAAAAAACTTCCTAGACCCGATTGAGACTCGGATAGTCTTTTTTGGGCATTAAACAATCCATTGACGGCCGAAAGCGATCATAGCCGTAGAACTCACTGAGGCCTTCGTTTTGACTCATTGTGGCTCCTGTAACTCTAAACGAGCCAGAAGTTATGGCCGTCCGAATAATCGATATCTACAGGGTGCAACATCCACGGTGCAAGGTGTAACATCCGTCCGAAATGGCGAAACAGTGTCGTACGACTTTTTGAAATACGTGCATGGATTTGAAACGGAACGGTACCATGGTGCACCACTCTCCAGCGATGGTAATCGAAGACCCGCCACGGTATTCCCGTTTTACCGTAAAAATTCACGTATCGAAAAAACGAAGTGTAAAAAACTTCCTAGACCAGATTAAGACTCGGATAGTCTTTTTTGGGCATTAAACAATCCATTGACGGCTGAAAGCTGTCATAGCCGTAGAACTCACCGAGGCCTTCGTTTTGACTGGTTATGGCTCCGTAACTCTAAATGAGCAAGAAGTTATGGCCGTTCGAATAATCGATATCTACAGGGTGCAACATCCACGGTGCAAGGTGCAACATCCGTCCGAAATGGCGAAACAGTGTCGTACGACTTTTTGAAATGCATGCATGGATTTGAAACGGAACTGTACCATGGTGCACCACTCTCCAGCGATGGTAAATCAAAGACCAGCCACGGTAGTCCCGTTTTACCGTAATAGTCCACGTGTCGAAAAAACGAAGGGTAAAAAACTTTCTTGACCCGATTGAGACTCGGATCGTCTTTTTTGGGCATTAAACAATCCATTGATGGCTGAAAGCTGTCATAGCCGTAGAACTCACCGAGGCCTTCGTTTTGACTGGTTATTGCTCCCGTAACTCTAAATGAGCCAGAAGTTATGGCCGTCCGAATAATCGATATCTACATGGTGCAACATCCGCGGTGCTAGGTGCAACATCCGTCCGAAATGGCGAAACAGTGTCGTACGACTTTATGAAATTCGTGCATCGATTTGAAACGGAATGGTACCATGGTGCACCACTCTCAAGCGATGGTAAATCGAAGACCAGCCAAGGTAATCCCGTTTTACCGTAAAAATCCACGTGTCGAAAAAACGAAGGGTAAAAAACTTCCTAGACCCGATTGAGACTCGGATAGTCCTTTTGGGGCATTAAACAATCCATTGACGGCTGAAAGCTATCACAGCCGTAGAACTCACCGAGGCCTTCGTTTTGACACGTTGTGGCTCCGTAACTCTAAACGAGCAAGAAGTTATGGCCGTCCGAATAATCGATATCTACAGGGTGCAACATCCACGGTGCAAGGTGCAACATTCGTCCGAAATTGCAAAACAGTGTCGTTCGACTTTTTGAAATGCATGCATGGATTTGAAACGGAACGGTACCATGGTGCACCACTCTCCAGCGATGGTAAATCGAAGAACAGCCGCGGTAATCCTGTTTTACCGTAAAAATCCAAGTGTCGACAAAACGAAGGGTAAAAAACTTCCTAGACCCGATTGAGACTCGGATCGTCTTTTTTGGGCATTAAACAATCTATTGACGGCTGAAAGCCATCATAGCCGTAGAGCTCACTGAGGCCTTTGTTTTGAGTGGTTATGGCTCCCATAACTCTGAACGAGCCAGAAGTTATGGCCGTCCGAATAATCGATATCTACAGGGTGCAACAACCGCGGTGCAAGGTGCAACATCCGTCCGAAATGGCGAAACAGTGTCGTACGACTTTATGAAATGCATGCATGTATTTGAAACGGAACGGTACCATGGTGCACCACTCTCCAGTGATGGTAAATCGAAGACCATCCACGGTAATCCCGTTTTACCGTAAATATCCACGTGTCGAAAATACGAAGCGTAAAAAACTTCGTAGACCCGATTGAGATTCGGATGGTCTTTTTGGGGCATTAAACAATCCATTGACGGCTGAAAGCTGTCATAGCCGTAGAACTCACCGAGGCCGTCGTTTTGACTGGTTGTGGCTCCCGTAAGTCTAAACGAGCCAGAAGTTATGGCCGTATGAATAATCGATATCCACAGGGTGCAACATCCACGGTGCAAGGTGCAACATCCGTCCGAAATGGCGAAACAGTGTCGTATGACTTTATGAAATGCGTGCATGGATTTGAAACGGAACGGTACCATGGTGCACCACTCTCCAGCGATGGTAAATCGAAGACCAGCCACAGTAGTCCCGTTTATCCATAAAAATCCACGTGACGAAAAAACGAAGGGTAAAAAACTTCCTTGACCCGATTGAGACTCGGATCGTCTTTTTTGGGCATTAAACAATCCATTGACGGTTGAAAGCTGTCATAGCCGTAGAACTCACCGAGGCCTTCGTTTTGACTAGTTATGGCTCCCGTAACTCTAAACGAGCCAGAACTTATGGCCGTCCGAATAATCGATATCTACAAGGTGCAACATCCGTCCGAAATGGCGAAACAGTGTCGTACGACATTATGAAATGCATGCATGGATTTGAAACGGAATGGTATCTGGTGCACCACTCTCCAGCGATGGTAAATCGAAGACCAGCCACGGTAATCCCGTTTTACCGTAAAAATCCACGTGTCGAAAAAACGAAGGGTAAAAAACTTCCTAGACCCGATTGAGACTCGGATAGTCTTTTTGGGGCATTAAACAATCCATTGACGGCTGAAAGCGGTCATAGCCGTAGAACTCACTGAGGCCTTCATTTTGACTGGTTGTGGCTCCCGCAAGTCTACACGAGCCAGAAGTTATGGCCGTCCGAATAATCGATATCCACAGGGTGCAACATCCACGGTGCAAGGTGCAACATCCGTCCGAAATGGTGAAACAGTGTCGTACGACTTTTTGAAATGCGTGCATGGATTTGAAACGGAACGGTACCATGGTGCACCACTCTCCAGCGATGGTAAATCGAAGACCAGCCACGGTATTCCCGTTTTACCGTAAAATTCCACGTGTCGAAAAAACGAAGGGTAAAAAACGTCCTAGACCCGATTGAGACTCGGATAGTCATTTTTGGGCATTAAACTATCCATTGACGGCTGAAAGCTGTCATAGCTGTAGAACTCACTAAGGCCTTCGTTTTGACTGGTTATGGCTCCGTAACTCTTAACGAGCCAGAAGTTATGGCCATTCGAATAATCGATATCTACAGGGTGCAACATCCACGGTGCAACGTGCAACATCCGTCCAAAATGGCGAAACAGTGCCGTACGACTTTTTGAAATGCGTGCATGGATTCAAAACGGAACGGTACCATGGTGCACCACTCTCCAACGATGGTAAATCGAGGACCAGCCACGGTAATCTCGTTTTACCGTAAAAATCCACGTGTCGAAAAAACGAAGGGCAAAAAACTTCCTAGACCCGATCGAGACTCAATTCGTTTTTTTTGGGCATTAAACAATCCATTGACGGCTGAAAGCGGTCATAGCTGTAGAACTCACTGAGGCCTTCGTCTCGACTGGTTATGGCTCCCGTAATTCTAAACGAGCCAGAAGTTATGGCCGTCCGAATAATCGATATCTACAGGGTGCAACATCCGTCCGAAATGGCGAAACAGTGTCGTACGACTTCTTAAAATGCATGCATGGATTTGAAATGGAACGGTACCATGGTGCACCACACTCCAGCGATGCTAAATCGAAGACCAGCCACGGTAATCCCGTTTTACCATAAAAATCCACGTGTCGAAAAAACGAAGGGTAAAAAACTTCCTAGACCCGATTGAGACTCGGATAGTCTTTTCTGGGCATTAAACAATCCATTGACGGTTGAAAGCTGTCATAGCCATAGAGCTCACTGAGGCCTTCGTTTTGATTGATTATGGCTCCTGTAACTCTAAACGAGCCAGAAGTTATGGCCGTCCGAATAATCGATATCTAAAAGGTGCAAAATCAACGGTGCAAGGTGCAACATCCGTCCGAAATGGCGAAACTGTGTCGTGCGACTTTTTGAAATGCATGCATGGATTTGAAACGGAACGGTACCATGGTGCACCACTCTCTAGCGATGGTAAATCGAAGACCAGCCATGGTAATCCCGTTTTACCGTAAAAATCCGCGTGTCGAAAAAACGAAGGGTAAAAAACTTTTTAGACCCGATTGAGACTCGGATAGTCTTTTTTGGGCATTAAACAATCCATTGACGGCTGAAAGCTGTCATAGCCGTAGAACTCACCGAGGCCTTCGTTTTGACTGATTATGGCTCCGTAACTCTAAACGAGCAAGAAGTTATGGCCGTCCGAATAATCGATATCTACAGGGTGCAACATCCACGGTGCATGGTGCAACATCCGTCCGAAATGGCGAAACAGTGTCGTACGACTTTTTGAAATGCGTGCATGGATTTGAAACGGAACAGTACCGTGGTGCACCACTCTCCAGCGATGGTAAATCGAAGACCAGCCACGGTAGTCCCGTTTATCCGTAAAAATCCACGTGACGAAAAAACGAAGGGTAAAAAACTTCCTTGACCCGATTGAGACTCGGATCGTCGTTTTTGGGCATTAAACAGTCCATTGACGGCTTAAAGCTATCATAACCGTAGAACTCACCGAGGCCTTCGTTTTGACTAGTTATGGCTCCCGTAACTCTAAACGAGCCAGAACTTATGGCCGTCCGAATAATCGATATCTACAGGGTGCAACATCCGCGGTGCAAGGTGCAACATCCGTCCGAAATGGCGAAACAGTGTCGTACGACTTTATGAAATGCGTGCATGGATTTCAAACGGAACGGTACCATGGTGCACCACTCTCTAGCGATGGTAAATCGAAGACCAACCACGGTAATCCCGTTTTACCGTAAAAATCCACGTGTCGAAAAAACGATGGGTAAAAAACTTCCTAGACCCGATTGAGACTCGGATAGTCTTTTTGGGGCATTAAACAATCCATTGACGGCTGAAAGCTGTCATAGCCGTAGAACTCACTGAGGCCTTCGTTTTGACTCGTTGTGGCTCCCGTAAGTCTAAACGAGCCAGAAGTTATGGCCGTCCGAATAATCGATATCCACAGGGTGCAACATCCACGGTGCAAGGTGCAACATCCGTCCGAAATGGTGAAACAGTGTCGTACGACTTTTTGAAATGCGTACATGGATTCGAAACGGAACGGTACCATGGTGCACCACTCTCCAGCGATGGTAAATCGAAGACCAGCCACGGTATTCCCGTTTTACCGTAAAATTCCACGTGTCGAAAAAACGAAGGGTAAAAAACTTCCTAGACCCGATTGAGACTCGGATAGTCATTTTTGGGCATTAAACTATCCATTGACGGCTGAAAGCTGTCATAGCCGTAGAACTCACTGAGGCCTTCGTTTTGACTGGTTATGGCTCCGTAACTCTAAACGAGCCAGAAGTTATGGCCGTCCGAATAATCGATATCTACACGGTGCAACATCCACGGTGCAAGGTGCAACATCTGTCCGAAATGGCGAAACAGTGTCGTACGACTTTTTGAAATGCGTGCATGGATTCAAAACGGAACGGTACCATGGTGCACCACACTCCAGCGATGGTAAAACGAGGACCAGCCACGGTAATCTCGTTTTACCATAAAAATCCACGTGTCGAAAAAACGAAGGGCAAAAAACTTCCTAGACCCGATTGAGACTCGGATTGTTTTTATTGGGCTTTAAACAATCCATTGACGGCTGAAAGCGGTCATAGCTGTAGAACTCACTGAGGCCTTCGTTTCGACTGGTTATGGCTCCCGTAACTCTAAACGAGCCAGAAGTTATGGCCGTCCGAATAATCGATATCTACAGGGTGCAACATCTGTCCGAAATGGCGAAACAGTGTCGTACGACTTCTTAAAATTCATGCATGGATTTGAAACAGAACGGTACCATGGTGCACCACACTCCAGCGATGGTAAATCGAAGACCAGCCACGGTAATCCCGTTTTACCGTAAAAATCCACGTGCCGAAAAAACGAAGGGTAAAAAACTTCCTAGACCCGATTGAGACTCGGATAGTCTTTTCTGGGCATTAAACAATCCATTGACGGCTAAAAGCTGTCATAGCCGTAGAGCTCACTGAGGCCTTCGTTTTGACTGATTACGGCTCCCGTAACTCTAAACGAGCCAGAAGTTATGGCCATCCGAATAATCGATATCTACAAGGTGCAACATCCACGGTGCAAGGTGCAACATCCGTCCGAAATGGCGAAACAGTGTCGTACGACTTTTTCAAATGCGTTCATGGATTTGAAACGGAACGGTACCATGGTGCACCACTCTGCAGCGATGGTAAATCGAAGACCAGCCACGGTAATCCCGTTTTACCGTAAAAATCTATGTGTCGAAAAAACGAAGGGTAAAAAACTTCCTTGACCCGATCGAGACTCGGATTGTCTTTTTTGGGCATTAAACAATCCATTGACGGCTGAAAGTGGTCATGGCCGTAGAGCTCACTAAGGCCTTCGTTTTGACTGGTTATGGCTCCCGTAACTCTAAACGAGCCAGAAGTTATGGCCGTCCGAATAATCGATATCTACAGGGTGCAACATCCACGGTGCAAGGTGCAACATCCATCCGAAATGGCGAAACAGTGTCATACGACTTTTTGAAATGCGTGCATGGATTTGAAACGGAACGGTACCATGGTGCACCACTCTCCAGCGATGTTAAATCGAAGACCAGCCACGGTAATCCCGTTTTACCGTAAAAATCCAAGTGTCGAAAAAACGAAGGGTAAAAAACTTCCTAGACCCGATTGAGACTCGGATCGTCTTTTTTGGGCATTAAACAATCCATTGATGGCTGAAAGCCATCATAGCCGTAGAGCTCACTAAGGGCTTCGTTTTGACTGGTTATGGCTCAAGTAACTCTAAACGAGCCAGAAGTTCTAGCCGTCCGAATAATCGATATCTACAGGGTGCAACATCCGCGGTGCAAGGTGCAACATCCGTCCGAAATGGCGAAACAGTGTCGTACGACTTTATGAAATGCGTGCATGGATTTGAAACGGAACGGTACCATGGTGCACCACTCTCCAGCAATGGTAAATCGAAGACCAGCCACGGTAATCCCGTTTTACCGTAAAAATCCACGTGTCGAAAAAACGAAGGGTAAAAAACTTCCAAGACCCGATTGAGACTCGGATAGTCTTTTTGGGGCATTAAACAATCCATTGACGGCTGAAAGGTGTCATAGCCGTAGAACTCACTGTGGCCTTCGTTTTAACTGGTTATGGCTCCCGTAACTCTAAACGAGCTAGAAGTTATGGCCGTCCGAATAATCGATATCTACAGGGTGCAACATCCACGGTGTAAGGTGCAACATCCATCCGAAATGGCGAAACAGTGTCGTACGACTTTTGAAATGCGTGCATGGATTTGAAATGGAACGGTACCATGGTGTACCATTGTCCAGCGATGGTAAATCAAAGACCATCCATCGTAATCCCGTTTTACCGTAAAAATCCACGTGTCGAAAAAACGAAGGGCAAAAAACTTCCTAGACCCGATTGAGACTCGGATCGTCTTTTCTGGGCATTAAACAATCCATTGACGGCTGAAAGCTATCATAGCCGTACAACTCACTGAGGCCTTTGTTTTGACTGGTTATGGCTCCCGTAAATCTAAACGACCCAGAAGTTATGGTTGTCCGAATAATCGATATCTACAGGGTGCAGCATCCACGGTGCAAGGTGCAACATCCGTCCGAAATGGCGAAACAGTGTCGTACGACTTTTTGAAATGCGTGCATGGATTTGAAATGGAACGGTACCGTGGTGCACCACTCTCCAGCGATGGTAAATCGAAGACCTGCCGCGATAATCCCGTTTTACCGTAAAATCCACGTGTCGAAAAAACGAAGGGTGAAAAACTTCCTAGACCCGATTGACACTCGGATCGTCTTTTTTGGGCATTAAGCAATCCATTGACGGCTGAATGCCGTCATAGACGTAGAGCTCACTAAGGCCTTCATTTTGACTGGTTATGGCTCTCGTAACTATAAACGAGCCAAAAGTTATGGCCGTCCGAATAATTGATATCTACAGGGTGCAACATCCTCGGTGCAAGGTGCAACATCCGTCCGAATTGGCGAAACAGTGTCGTACGACTTTTTAAAATGCGTGCATGGATTTGAAACGAAACGGTACCCTGGTGCACCACTCTCCAGCGATGGTAAATCGAAGACCAGCCACGTTAATCCCGTTTTACTGTAAAAATCCACGTGTCGAAAAAACGAAGGGTAAAAAACTTCCTAGACCCGATTGAGACTCGGATAGTCTTTTCTGGGCATTAAACAATCCACTGACGGCAGAAAGCTGTCATAGCCGTAGAACTCACTGAGGCCTTCGTTTTGACTGGTTATGGCTCCCGTAACTCTGAACGAGCCAGAAGTTACGGCCGTCCGAATAATCGATATCTACAAGGTGCAACATCCACGGTGCAAGGTGCAACATCCGTCCGAAATGGCGAAACAGTGTCGTACGACTTTTTCAAATGCGTGCATGGATTTGAAAAGGAACGGTACCATGGTGCACCACTCTCCAGCGATGGTAAACCGAAGACCAGCCACGTTAATCCCGTTTTACCGTAAAAATCCACGTGTCGAAAAAACGAAAGGTAAAAAACTTCCTAGACCCGATTGAGACTCGGATAGTCTTTTTTGGGCATTAAACAATCCATTGACGGATGAAAGCTGTCATAGCCGTAGAACTCACTGAGGCCTTCGTTTTGACTGGTTATGGCTCCGTAACTCTGAACGAGCCAGAAGTTATGGCCGTCCGAATAATCGATATCTACAGGGTGCAACATCCACGGTGCAAGGTGCAACATCCGTTCGAAATGGCGAAACAGTGTCGTACGTCTTTTTGAAATGCGTGCATGGATTTGAAACGGAACGGTACCATGGTGCACCACTCTCCAGCGATGGTAAATCGAATACCAGCCACCGTAATCCCGTTTTACCGTAAAAATCCACGTGTCGAAAAAACGAAGGGTAAAAAACTTCCTAGACCCGATTGAGACTCGGATGGTTTTTTTTTGGGCATTAAACAATCCATTGACGGCTTAAAGCCATCATAGCGGTACAACTCACTGAGGCCTTCATTTTGACTGGTTATGGCTCCCGTAACTCTAAACGAGCCAGAAGTTATGGCCGTCCGAATAATCGATATCTACAGGGTGCAACATCCACGGTGCAAGGTGCAACATCCGTCCGAAATGGCGAAACAGTGTCGTACGACTTTTTGAAATGCGTGGATGGATTTGAAACGGAACGGTACCATGGTGCAACACTCTCCAGCGATGGTAAATCGAAGACCAGCCACGGTAATCCCGTTTTACCGTAAAAATCCACGTGTCGAAAAAACGATGGGTAAAATACTTCCTAGACCCGATAGAGACTCGGATAGTGTTTTTTGGGCATTAAACAATCCATTGACGGCTGGAAGATGTCATAGCCGTAGAACTAACTGAGGCCTTCGTTTTGACTGGTTATGGCTCAGTAACTCTAAACGAGCCATAAGTTATGGCCGTCCGAATAATCGATATCTATAGGGTGCAACATCCACGGTGCAAGGTGCAACATCCGTCTGAAATGGCGAAACAGTGTCGTACGACTTTTTGAAATGCGTGCATGGATTTGAAACGGAACGGTACCATGGTGCACCACTCACCAGCGATGGTAAATCGAAGACCAGCCACGGTATCCCGTTTTACCATAAAAATCCACGTGTCTAAAAAACGAAGGGTAAAAAACTTCCTAGACCCGATTGAGACTCGGATCATCTTTTTTGGGCATTAAACAATCCATTGACGGCTGAAAGCCATCATAGCCGTAGAGCTCACTGAGGGCTTCGTTTTGACTGGTTATGGCTCAAGTAACTCTAAATGAGCCAGAAGTTCTAGCCGTCTGAATAATCGATATCTACAAGGTGTGTGACGACCGCCCATGACTCCCGCACCAAAACAAGAAAATAGTGCGCTGAGGAGCGTGCCAGGCAGCCATGGACGATGATCAAGGTAAGGTAAAACAGCAAACTTTATCGTACAACTCACAGCGCATGGACAAAATACAATAGAGAAATATATGTATATAGTGAAGCTCATAACAGAATAACATCATATAGACTTCATAAAGGTTTGATACAAGCATCTGAACAATCAATACATCAAGCCTCACAACATAACACTCAAACATATACAAGCAGCGGAACATCCAGTAAGAAAAACTAATATGCTAGCCTCCAGCTCATCCTCATCATCAACAGCGTTGGTAGCCAAGAACAGCACCTGTCACCTGCTACCTAGTCTGCCCATCCCAACATGGATGAACAGCCTAAGGTAATAAGAGTTGAACATAAAACCTTGAGTCAGACAACAGTCTTAGTGAGCAGTAAATTAACTACCAAACATACCAAAAGAGCTTAAAGGATAAAAGGAATAGGAACCCAACCATCCCACTCCACCTCATTCTACAGTGATAGCCCCCAGACCCACTAAGCATAAACAAGCATAGCAAAGCAGACAATTTAAGTAGAGTAATTATCACTCGAGTCAAGGTCGATGTTTTCCAAATACAAACCTCCAAGGCCTAAACCAAGATCAGATAAGCACCCAGAAAACACCTCTCTTGAGTCCGAATGACGATACAACCAAACATCCATGACTCTGGCTATCACTGTTATCATTGCCTCGATTTCACCGATAATTGAATGACCACCTGTCAAGGGCTAATGGTAACCCCGGTTCTAGATAAACTCTGCACGTCATCGTGACCCGTGCCTAGGACTTACCTACTCTGCCCAGAGTACTCGACCACCTACCTGTAGTCTTTTGGGTGTCCCGACCACCTACCTGTAGTCGTTTGGGCATCCCATGTACTCTTGCTTTGAATTTACTAGAACCTTCAACAACGATGAGATCCAAGCCTCCTAGTCATCCTCCTCGATGACTATTCTCATACTAGCCCAAGCTACTTCTCGAGCAATCCATTATCAACCAACTCGAACCATCCCTCGAGTTATCAACATGCTTGGAATGATCCCTGCTTGGATTATGCCAAAACTATATCACATCATGCTTCGCCTCATCTCATCAAAGCAAAGCTCCATCACAACAATGTCATCATATCCGTCCATATAAGCTTCATCATCCGCTACATATGCCACGAGCAGCTTTTCTCATCCCTTAGCCTCTCCCTTAGCTTTTGAATCATTTTCGACCATACTTGTCTAGATCCAATCATAAATCAACTAACTCTAAACAATCAATCAAGACAATCATTAATCCAAGCAATCAAATATTCAAACAAGGTTTAATAAGCAATTATACAAGGAAATGGCAATTTGGTAATTAAAGTGTCCAAATCTAATAAGCATGAATAATAGGCAAATGTCTCTACAACTTGATGAATAAACTTGCATAAGTTAACTTGTAGTAAAATAGGTGTCAAAACTTCATAGATGATAGATCTACATGCATACTTAGGAAAAATGCAAGAAATCACTATCTTTAACACATAAACAAGCCACCAATCCAATATACTCCCTTGGGTCCGTGTGAGAGATAACTACCACTCACCAAATCACCTAAACACCTCAAAAGCTACTAACTTCAGATCTGGACAGCGAAGAAACTAGCTTGATCCGACAAGATTTCGCTTCAAACGATGAAATCTCTCTTTGTTGGATGAAGATCTTCAACTTCGGCTCTTGAATCTTTGATCTTGATCTTCGATCTTGGATGGATGTTAGCACTAGATTAGAGAGGAGAAAGGAAGTGAAGAAGTGTTGTAGTCGAGCTCTCAAAATGGCAGCACTTCGTCGCTTCAAAATCCGGTGCCAAAAAGTGAGCCAAACCCCTCTATTTATAGGCTGAAACGCCCCTTAGGTCGCTCGCTTTTAGGTCGCTCACGACCTAACTATGGCCGACCTACGACCAAGCTGCCCCACACGACCCAACGACCTAACCAACACGGCCTAACGACTCATGCGACTTAACGCTACACAGGGTCACACGACCTAACAGAGATGCCTATCCAACGACCTAACAGGAGTACCGACCCAACTAGGTCGTCCCACGACCTAACTACTCGGCAATGACTCAACCTATGCGCGACTCAACACATGCAGTGCCTCAACCTAATGACCTAAGCCATAACATACGTGCGCGACTTACGACCTAACACTAAGTCGGTTGCTACCTTAGGTCGTCTCACTACCTAACTATACACCTAAGCCATAACTCGTTCACGACCTAACCCTTTTAGGTCGCTAGCTTCTTAGGTCGGTCAATCTATAGGTCTCCCAAACTCCTAAGCCGCTAACTATCTTAGGTCGCTACTACTAGGTTCCTCACAACCCTTAGGTCGTTAACTCTACTAACTCGGTAATCCTTAAGTCGCTTGAACGACCTACCTCCCCTAAGTCGCTAGCCTGCTTAACCGACCTATCTCCTTAGGTCGTTAACTCGGCAACACAACCCAAGCTTCCACACCTTAACTCGGCCACCTTCCTTAAGTCATTACCTATCTTAAGTCGGCCACTACCATGAGTCGCTCAACACTACTAAGTCGGCCACGACTCATGCCTCCATACGACCCAACTCTGAACGACTTAGGCTACCCACGAGCTAGCTATTACACGGCCTAACCCCTTAAACCGTAAACCCTGCCACTTAGGTTCAAAATGACTCAAGCAATACTAACGACTTAATGCAACTATTTACGATTTTATCGACACGTAAAATACGGGTCGTTACATTCTCTCCCCCTTAGGAATTTTGCCCCCGAAATTCCGAACAACAAGAGCAATCAAAATTATTCTGCATGCCTACCATCCACAGTAATCAACAAACCATACATCCAATTACTAGCCTAGCATGCAGAATTCTAAGACTTAGAACAAGTTACAAATTCGTGAGATGTCACGACACCTTAGGGCCATACCTCGAAGAGTTCAGGATGAGCTGCCTTCATCCTCTCTTCCTCCTCCCACGTACAGTCGTCAACGTCATCACTCCATTGTACCTTGAGCAACTTAATCGTCTTCCTCCTAAGCTGTTTCGTGTCGGTTTCAACAACACGAAGCGGCTTACGAGGTCTCGTAACAACTAGATCAACCTCTAAATCTTCATAGCTATCAGCAGAAACCACCGTATTCGAGTAATGCACATACTTCCGTAGATAAGATACATGAAAAACATTGTGCACACCCGCCATCTTTTCTGGTAACTCCGCTCTATAAGCGAGCTTTCTAATTCGCTCGATGATCGGGAATGGTCCAACAAATCTCGGAGTCAATTTCCCTTTCTTCCCGAATCGAATAACATTCTTCAGTGGAGAAATCTTCACAAAAACCATATCGCCTACATCGAACTCCAAATCCTTACGACGCTTATCGGCGTAACTTTTCTGACGATTTTGGGCTTCCTTCATTCGTCGCCGAATGATCTCTATACAATCCGTAGTATGTCGAATTATTTCTGGCCCAAGTATCAGCTTTTCTCCAGTTTCCAACCAACATGTCGAAGAGTTACACGGTCTTCCATACAATGCTTCATACGGTGCCATACCAATACTTGACTGGTAACTGTTATTATATGCAAATTCCACCAAATGAAGATGATCTTCCCATGATCCCCCGAAGTCCAAAACACATGCTCTGAGAAGATCTTCCAAAACTCGGTTGACTCTCTCGGTCTGACCATCTGTTTGGGGATGATAAGCTGTACTCAAACACAACTCAGTCCCCAAAACTTCCTGGAAGCTCTTCCAAAATCCACTAGTGAACAATGGGTCTCGATCGCTCACTATACTCTTCGGAATACCATGGAATCAAACTATCCACTTAACATACAACTCAGCCAACTTTGATGCAGTCCTAGTTGATCGAACAGGAATAAATCTTGCACTCTTAGTCAAACGATCTACGATGACCCAAATCCCTTCATTCCCTGCCCTGGTTCTAGGTAGACCATCTATAAAATCCATCGATACATGCTCCCACTTCCATCTAGGAACCTCTAATGGATGAAGCAATCCGCTAGGCTTCTTCTGCCCAGCCTTCACCAACTGGCAGTTCATACATTTGGAAATAAAATTTCCAACATCCTTCTTCATACCTTCCCAGTAATAGGTTCTCTTAATATCCCGATACATCTTATTTCCACCTGGATGAATCGTCAACTTCGAGTGATGACTTTCCCTCAGAACTTCATCTCTCAATCCGTCTATATCGGGAACAACTAATCGTCCTTGTTTCCGAAGCCAACCCTCTCGATCGACTTCAAATCCCTTATCCTTTTCTGGATTCAATCCAGATTCCAAATCACGGATAATCTTGACAGGCTTATCATCTCGCTTTTGGCTCCCGCCAATCCTTTCCACAAGAGTAGGTCTTATCGATAAGTTTGCCAACATCTCAGGTTCCAGTTCACATCTAGGCCTGAAGTCAAATCCAGCCAAATACTCGAGACTCTTCCATTCCGAAAACATGGCTCCCAATCCTACATGTCTTCGACTTAACGCATCGGCCACTGCGTTACCTTTTCCCGGAGTATAGGCTATACCAAAATCATATGATGCTAAAAACTTTAGCCATCGTTGCTGCCGAAGATTCAAATCCTTTTGGGAGAACAGATACTTCAACGACTTATGATCTGTAAACAACTCGAATCGAACTCCCAATAGATAATGTCTCCACATTTTCAGAGCAAAAACAATCGCCGCTAACTCCAAATCATGATTCGGGTAATTCCATTCATGCGGCTTCAATTGTCGACTTGCATATGCAACAACTTTATCCTTTTGCATTAGCACTTCTCCAAGTCCAGTACCACATGCATCGGTGTAAACCACCATCTCAACATTCCTACTTGGAATAATCAAAACAGGAGCACTTGTCAGTCGCTCTTTCAGGATTACGAAAGCTTGCTCACACTTATCATCCCATGTGAATACCTGATTCTTTTTCGTCAATCCTGTTAACGGTGCAGCTATCTTGGAAAAGTCTTTGATAAACCGACGATAATATCCTGCTAACCCAAGAAAACTTCTCACATCAGATGCATTCTTTGGTCTAATCCAATCCTGGATTGCTGCCACCTTAGCGGGAACAACCGCTATTCCATTTCCAGAGATAACATGGCCTAAGAACCTCACTTCACTCTTCCAGAAGTGACACTTCGAAAACTTAGCCTTCAGCTGATGTTTTCGCAAGATTTCCAAAACAATACACAAGTGTGTCTTGTGCTCTTCCTCAGTTCTGGAATAAATCAGAATATCATCCACGAACACAAGTACAAACTTGTTCAACTGATCTCTGAACACTCTATTCATAAGATCCACAAAATATGCCGGTGCGTTAGTCAATCCAAACGGCATTACCAGCCACTCATAAAAATCGGATGGTGTCCTAAAAGCAGTCTTCGACACACAATCCTTAGCCACTCTCAACTGGTGAAATCCCTTTGCCAAATCCATCTGAGAAAACACCTTAGCTTCGTGAAGCTGATCAAACAAGTCATCTATTCTCGACAATGGATACTTGTTCTTCTTAGTCACCTTATTAAGCTCACGATAATCCACACACTAACTTAATGATCCATCCGCTTTGGTTGTGAACACAACTGGTGCACCCCATTCGGACACACTACGCTGAATGAATCCTTTCCGAAAAAGGTCATCAACCTGCACCTTCAGCTCTTGTTGTTCTCTAGGCGCCATCCGTCTAAGAGGCATCACAATAGGTCTGGCTCCCTCAACTAGATCGATACGAAACTCGATCTCCCTATGCGGCGGTAACCCTTTGACCTCGTCAAAGACGTCCTCAAATCCATTCACAACCGGCATCGATGACAGTCCATCCCGTGGAACAACCATCGAATACATGAAGCCCATGAAGACGCCTTCTTCATGCTTACATCGTATCACAACCTTTCGCCCAACCACATTCCCGACTGTCACCTCCAGTTTCTCACAATCAACCTTTGCCGCATACTTCCTAAGCCAGTCCATACCCAAAATAATTCCGAACCCCGCAAAGTTCAGAACAAAACAATCACAAACAAAAGAGCAATCATGACTCGATACAACTAGACCACGGCATACCATACACAAACAAGACGAACCCCCAACTGGATTAGTCACAACCAATGGTCTATCAACAATTTCCGGTTCCAAACCCAACCGGCCTACAAGATCATCACAAACAAACGATTGCGATGCCCCAGTATCAAACAACACTCTAACTGGAACACCACAAATGGAAAGAGTACCTTGAACCACTACACTCTTCCCCTTTTCTTTTGCAATAGGAGCCTTAGAAGATGATGGAACAGTCCCCAAAGCATAAGCTTGCACAATCTGCTTATCTTTCCTTGGCCCTGGACAGTCCTTCTTGATATGTCCCAGCTTATCACAGTTGTAACACTTTCCCGGCACCTTTGGATTCCTACAATCTTTGGACAGATGGCCCATCTGCTGACAGTTGTAGCACGTCACTTCGCCTTTCGGCTTCTTCTAGCCATCCTTACCCTTCTGTTGCTGCTGCTTCCTCTTCTTGTTTCCACCCTGCTGTGGCCTAGACCCTTCCTTGGTTACAACAACAACAGATCCTTCCTTAGGAAACAAACTCTCATGCCTGAGAGCTTTCTCCACAAGTTTCTCAAACGGATCATCCAAATGATCCACCAACTGTCTCCCAAGATAATAGTCCAAGCCTGTCACAAACTTCTCATTCTTCTGCTAGGGAGATTCAATATACAACCGAGCATACTTGGACAAAGCTTCAAACTCCGAAACATACTCAAGAACTGGTCTCCCACCTTGCTTGAGCTCCACAAACTTCTTAAACAGAACAGATTTCTGAGCCGTAGAGATGAACTTAGCTTCAAATATAACTTGGAATTGCCCCCAAGTAATCTCTTCCTTTGGAGTGTCAATAGTGATAGAACCCCACCAATCAGCAGCCCTTCCTTGAAGCTGTCTCGATGCAAGCTTCCTCTTAGTTGCATCCTCGATTCCCAAGTCACCAAAAATCCTTCTACAAGCATCAATCCATCTCTGAACTTCTATGGTTGATTATGTCCCCAAGAAAACTTTCCCTCCAAGAGCAGTATAATCTTTACACAACTTAGCAAAATCCACTGGTCTTGGAGCTTGAACTTGAACTCCAACATCTACTGACGGTCCTGAAGTTGGTATCCTTCTCATGATCGAAGTCATCATAGCTTCGAACATTGCAGCATAGTCAGTAGCTCCCCCAACAGCACGGCTTTCCCTAGCAGCTTGTCTCTCACTTCGACTCATCCTTAATATCTACAAAAAGGAATGATTTAGAACACCTTGAGAAACAACTACATAAGGAGTCCAAACCCTTCTAAACTACTATATTATATATAGTAATCATCCATCAAAATTGCAATTACGTCTCTCATACGTAGTTACGTCAGCGAGCGTTGGCTAAAATCGATTTAACCAAAGCTCTGATACCAAATGTGACGACCGCCTATGACTCCCGCACCAAAAAAAGAAAATAGTGCGCTGAGGAGCGTGCCAGGCAGCCATGGACGATGATCAAGGTAAGGTAAAAAAACAAACTTTATCGTACAAATCACAGCGCATGGACAAAATACAATAGAGAAATATATGTATATAGTGAAGCTCATAACAGAATAACATCATATAGACTTAATAAAGGTTTGATACAAGCATCTGAACAATCAATACATCAAGCCTCACAACATAACACTCAAACATATACAAGCAGCGGAACATCCAGTAAGAAAAACTAATATGCTAGCCTCCAGCTCATCCTCGTCATCAACAGCGTTGGTAGCCAAGAACAGCACCTGTCACCTGCTACCTAGTCTGCCCATCCCAACATGGATGAACAGCCCAAGGTAATAAGAGTTGAACATAAAACCTTGAGTCAGACAACAGTCTTAGTGAGCAGTAAATTAACTACCAAACATACCAAAAGAGCTTAAAGGATAAAAGGAATAGGAACCCAACCATCCCACTCCACCTCATTCTACAGTGATAGCCCCCAGACCCACTAAGCATAAACAAGCATAGCAAAGCAGACAATTTAAGTAGAGTAATTATCACTCGAGTCAAGGTCGATGTTTTCCAAATACAAACCTCCAAGGCCTAAACCAAGATCAGATAAGCACCCAGAAAACACCTCTCTTGAGTCCGAATGACGATACAACCAAATATCCATGACTCTGGCTATCACTGTTATCATTGCCTCGATTTCACCGATAATTGAATGACCACCTGTCAAGGGCTAATGGTAACCCCGGTTCTAGATAAACTCTGCACGTCATCGTGACCCGTGCCTAGGACTTACCTACTCCGCCCAGAGTACTCGACCACCTACCTGTAGTCTTTTGGGTGTCCCGACCACCTACCTGTAGTTGTTTGGGCATCCCATGTACTCTTGCTTTGAATTTACTAGAACCTTCAACAACGATGAGATCCAAGCCTCCTAGTCATCCTCCTCGACGACTATTCTCATACTAGCCCAAGCTACTTCTCTAGCAATCCATTATCAACCAACTCGAACCATCCCTCGAGTTATCAACATGCTTGGAATGATCCCTGCTTGGATTATGCCAAAACTATATCACATCATGCTTCGCCTCATCTCATCAAAGCAAAGCTCCATCACAACAATGTCATCATATCCGTCCATATAAGCTTCATCATCCGCTACATATGCCACGAGCAGCTTTTCTCATCCCTTAGCCTCTCCCTTAGCTTTTGAATCATTTTCGACCATACTTGTCTAGATCCAATCATAAATCAACTAACTCTAAACAATCAATCAAGACAATCATTAATCCAAGCAATCAAATATTCAAACAAGGTTTAATAAGCAATTATACAAGGAAATGTCAATTTGGTAATTAAAGTGTCCAAATCTAATAAGCATGAATAATAGGCAAATGTCTCTACAACTTGATGAATAAACTTGCATAAGTTAACATGTAGTAAAATAGGTGTCAAAACTTCATAGATGATAGATCTACATGCATACTTAGGAAAAATGCAAGAAATCACTATCTTTAACACATAAACAAGCCACCAATCCAATATACTCCCTTGGGTCCGTGTGAGAGATAACTACCACTCACCAAATCACCTAAACACCTCAAAAGCTACTAACTTCATATCTGGACAGCGAAGAAACTAACTTGATCCGACAAGATTCCGCTTCAAACGATGAAATCTCTCTTTGTTGGATGAAGATCTTCAACTTCGGCTCTTGAATCTTTGATCTTGATCTTCGATCTTGGATGGATGTTAGCACTAGATTAGAGAGGAGAAAAGAAGTGAAGAAGTGTTGTAGTCGAGCTCTCAAAATGGCAGCACTTCGTCGCTTCAAAATCCGGTGCCAAAAAGTGAGCCAAACCCCTCTATTTATAGGCTGAAACGCCCCTTAGGTCGCTCGCTTTTAGGTCGCTCACGACCTAACTATGGCCGACCTACGACCTAGCTGCCCCACACGACCCAACGACCTAACCAACATGGCCTAACGACTCATGCGACTTAACGCTACACAGGGTCACACGACCTAACAGAGATGCCTATCCAACGACCTAACAGGAGTACCGACCCAACTAGGTCGTCCCACGACCTAACTACTCGGCAACGACTCAACCTATGCACGACTCAACACATGCAGTGCCTCAACCTAACGACCTAAGCCATAACATACGTGCGGGACTTACGACCTAACACTAAGTCGGTTGCTACCTTAGGTCGTCTCACGACCTAACTATACACCTAAACCATAACTCGTTCACGACCTAACCCTTTTAGGTCGCTAGCTTCTTAGGTCGGTCAATCTATAGGTCTCCCAAACTCCTAAGCCGCTAACTATCTTAGGTCGCTACTACTAGGTTCCTCACAACCCTTAGGTTGTTAACTCTACTAACTTGGTAAACCTTAAGTCGCTTGAACGACCTACCTCCCCTAAGTCGCTAGCCTGCTTAACCGACCTATCTCCTTAGGCCGTTAACTCGGCAACACGACCCAAGCTTCCACACCTTAACTCGGCCACCTTCCTTAAGTCATTACCTATCTTAAGTCGGCCACTACCATGAGTCGCTGAACACTACTAAGTAGGCCACGACTCATGCCTCCATACGACCCAACTCTGAACGACTTAGGCTACCCACGAGCTAGCTATTACACGGCCTAACCCCTTAAACCGTAAACCCTGCCACTTAGGTTCAAAACGACTCAAGCAATACTAACGACTTAATGCAAATATTTACGATTTTATCGACACGTAAAATATGGGTCGTTACAGGGTGCAACATCCATGGTGCAAGGTGCAACATCCATCAGAAATTGCGAAACAGTGTCGTACGAATTTTTGAAATGCGTGCATGGATTTGAAACGGAACGGTTCCATGGTGCACCACTCTCCAGCGATGGTAAATCGAAGACCAGCCACGGTAATCCCGTTTTACCGTAAAAATCCAAGTGTCGAAAAAACGAAGGGTAAAAAACTTCCTAGACCCGATTGACACTCGGATCGTCTTTTTTGGGCATTAAACAATCCACTGACGGCTAAAAGCCGTCATAGCTGTAGAGCTCACTGAGGCCTTCGTTTTGACTAGTTATGGCTCTCGTAACTCTAAACAAGCCAGAAGTTATGGCCGTCCGAATAATCGATATCTACAGGGTGCAACATCCACGGTGCAAGTTGCAACATCCGTCCGAAATGGCCAAACAGTGTCGTACGACTTTATGAAATTCGTGCATGGATTTGAAACGGAACGGTACCATGGTGCACCACTCTCCAGCGATGGTAAATCGAAGGCCAGCCACGGTAATCCCGTTTTACCGTAAAAATCCACGTGTCGAAAAAACGATGGGTAAAAAACTTCCTAGACCCGATTGAGACTCGGATAGTCTTTTTTGGGAATTAAACAATCCATTGACGGTTGAAAGCTGTCATAGCCGTAGAACTCACTGAGGCCTTCGTTTTGACTGGTTATGGCTCCATAACTCTAAACGAGCCAGAAGTTATGGCATTCCGAATAATCGATATCTACAGGGTGCAACATCCACGGTGCAAGGTGCAACATCCGTCCGAAATGGCGAAACAGTGTTGTACGACTTTTTGAAATGCGTGCATGGATTTGAAACGGAACGGTACCATGGTGCACCACTCTCCAGCGATGGTAAATCGAAGACCAGCCACGGTAATCCCGTTTTACCGTAAAAATCCACGTGTCGAAAAAACAAAGGGTAAAAAACTTCCTAGACCCGATTGAGACTCGGATCATCTTTTTTGGGCATTAAACAATCCATTGATGGCTAAAAGCGGTCGTTGCCGTAGAACTCACTAAGACCTTCGTTTTGACTGGTTATGGCTCCCGTAACTCTAAACGAGCCAGAACTTATGGCCGTCCGAATAATCGATATCTACAGGGTGCAACATCCACGGTTCAAGGTGCAACATCCATCCGAAATGGCGAAACAGTGTCATATGACTTTTTGAAATGCGTGCATGGATTTGAAACGGAACGGTACCATGGTGCACCACTCTCCAGCGATGGTAAATCGAAGACCAGCCACGGTAATCCCGTTTTACAGTAAAAATCCAAGTGTCGAAAAAACGAAGGGTAAAAAACTTCCTAGACCCGATTGAGACTCGGATCGTCTTTTTTGGGCATTAAACAATCCACTGATGGCTGAAAGCCGTCATAGCCGTAGAGCTCACTAAGGCCTTCGTTTTGACTAGTTATGGCTCCCGTAACTCTAAACAAGCCAGAAGTTATGGCCGTCCGAATAATCGATATCTACAGGGTGCAACATCCGCGGTGCAAGGTGCAACATCCGTCCGAAATGGAGAAACAGTGTCGTACGACCTTATGAAATGCGTGCATGGATTTGAAACAGAACGGTACCATGGTGCACCACTCTCCAGCGATGGTAAATCGAAGACCAGCCACGGTACTCCCGTTTTACCGTAAAAAAAAAATGTCGAAAAAACGAAGGGTAAAAAACTTCCTAGACCCGATTGAGACTTGGATCGTCTTTTTTGGGCATTAAACAATCCATTGACGGCTGAAAGCCGTCATAGCCCTAGAGCTCACTGAGGCCTTCGTTTTGACTGGTTATGTCTCCCGTAACTCTAAACGAGCCAGAAGTTATGGTCGTCCGAATAATCGATATCTACAGGGTGCAACATCCGCGGTGCATGGTGCAACATCCGTCCGAAATGGCGAAACAGTGTCGTACGACTTTATGAAATGCGTGCATGGATTTGAAACGGAACGGTACAATGGTGCACCACTCTCCAGCGATGGTAAATCAAAGACCAGCCACGGTAATTCCGTTTTACCGTAAAAATCCACGTGTCGAAAAAACGAAGGGTAAAAAACTTCCTAGACCCGATTGAGACTCGGATAGTCTTTTTGGGGAATTAAACAATCCATTGACGGCTGAAAGCTGTCATAGCCGTAGAACTCACTGAGGCCTTCGTTTTTACTGGTTATGGCTCCCGTAACTCTAAACGAGCCAGAAGTTATGGCCATCCGAATAATCGACATCTACAGGGTGCAACATTCACGGTGCAAGGTGCAACATCCGACCGAAATGGCGAAAAAGTGTCATACGACTTTTTGAAATGCGTTCATGGATTTGAAACGGAACGGTACCATGGTGCACCACTCTCCAGCGATGGTAAATCGAAGACCAGCCACGGTAATCCCGTTTTACCGTAAAAATCCACGTGTCGAAAAAACGATGGGTAAAAAACTTCCTAGACCCGATTGAGACTCGAATAGTCTTTTTTGGGCATTAGACAATCCATTGACGGCTGAAAGCTGTCATAGCCGTAGAACTCAATGAGGCCTTCGTTTTGACTTCTTATGGCTCCGTAACTCTAAACGAGGCAGAAGTTATGGCCGTCCGAATAATCGATATCTACAAGGCGCAACATCCACGGTTGAAGGTGCAACATCCGTCCGAAATGGCGAAACAGTGTCATACGACTTTTTGAAATGCGTGCATGGATTTGAAATGGAACGGTAACATGGTGCACCACTCTACAGCGATGGTAAATCGAAGACCAGCCACGGTAATCCCGTTTTACCGTAAAAATCCACCTGTCGAAAAAACGAATGGCAAAAAACTTCCTAGACCCGATTGAGACTCGGATCGTCTTATTTGGGCATTAAACAATGCATTGACGGCTGAAAGCGGTCATAACCGTAGAACTGACTAAGGCCTTCGCTTTGACTGGCTATGGCTCCCATAACTCTAAACGAGCCAGAAGTTATGGCCGTCCGAATAATCGATATCTACAGGGTGCAACATCCACGGTGCAAGGTGCAACATCCATCTGAAATGGCGAAACAGTGTCGTACGACTTTTTGAAATGCATGCATGGATTTGAAACGGAACGGTACCATGGTGCACCATTCTCCAGCGATGGTAAATCGAAGACCATCCACGGTAATCCCGTCTTACCGTAAAAATCCAAGTGTCGAAAAAACGAAGGGTAAAAAACTTCCTAGACCCGATTGAGACTCGGATCGTCTTTTTAGGGCATTAAACAATCCATTGATGGCTGAAAGCCGTCATAGCCGTAGAGCTCACTGAGGCCTTCGTTTTGACTGGTTATGGCTCCCGTAAATCTAAACGAGCCAGAAGTTATGGCCGTCCGAATAATCGATATCTACAGGGTGCAACATCCACGGTGCAAGGTACAACATCCATCTGAAATGGCGAAAAGGTGTCGTACGAATTTTTGAAATACGTGCATGGATTTGAAATGGAACGGTACCATTGTGCACCACTCTCCAGCGATAGCAAATCAAAGACCAGCCATGGTAATCCCGTTTTACCGTAAAAATCCAAGTGTCGAAAAAACAAAGGGTAAAAAACTTCCTAGATGCGATTGAGACTCGGATCGTCTTTTTTGGGCATTAAACAATCCACTGACGGATGAAAGCCGTCATAGCCGTAGAGCTCACTGAGACCTTCGTTTTTACTGGTTATGGCTCCCGTAACTCTAAACGAGCCAGAAGTTATGGCCTTCTGAATAATCGATATCTACAGGGTGCAACATCCGCGGTGCAAGGTGTAACATCCGTCCGAAATGGAAAAACAGTGTCTTACGACTTTATGAAATGCATGCATGGATATGAAACGGAACGGTACCATGGTGCACCACTCTGCAGCGATGGTAAATCGAAGACCAGCCACGGTAATCCCGTTTTGCGGTAAAAATCCAAGTGTCGAAAAAACGAAGGGTAAAAAACTTCCTAGACCCGATTGAGACTCGGATCGTCTTTTTTGGGCATTAAACAATCCATTGACGGCTGAAAGCTGTCATACCGTAGAGCTCACTGAGGCCTTTGTTTTGACTGGTTATGGCTCCCGTAACTCTAAACGAGCCAGAAGTTATGGCCGTCCGAATAATCGATATCTACAGGGTGCAACATCCGCGGTGCAAGGTGCAACATCCGTCCGAAATGGAGAAACAGTGTCGTACGACTTTATGAAATGCGTGCATGGATTTGAAACGGAACGGCACCATGGTGCACCGCTCTCCAGCGATGGTAAATCGAAGACCAGCCATTGTAATCCCGTTTTACCGTAAAAATCCACCTGTCGAAAAAACGAAGGGTAAAAAACTTCCTAGACCCGATCGAGACTCGGATTGTCTTTTTTGGGCATTAAACAATCCAATGACGGCTGAAAGCTGTCATAGCCGTACAACTCACTGAGGCCTTTGTTTTGACTGGTTATGGCTCCCGTAACTCTAAACGAGACAGAAGTTATGGCCATCCGAATAATCGATATCTACAGGGTGCAACATCCACGGTGCAAGGTGCAACATCCATCCGAAAGGGCGAAACAGTGTTGTACGACTTTTTGAAATGCGTGCAACGATTTCAAACGGAACGGTACCATGGTGCACCACTCTCCAGCGATGGTAAATCGAAGACCAGCCACGGTAGTCCCGTTTTACCGTAAAAATCCACGTGTCGAAAAAACGAAGGTTAAAAAACTTCCTTGACCCGATAGAGACTCGGATCGTCTTTTTTGGGCATTAAACAATCCATTGATGGCTGAAAGCCGTCATTGCCGTAGAACTCACTGAGCCTTCGTTTTGACTGGTTATGGCTCCCGTAACTCTAAACGAGCCAGAAGTTATGGCCGTCTGAATAATCGATATCTACATGGTGCAACATCCACGGTGCAAGGTGCAACATCCGTCCGAAATGGAGATACAGTGTCATACGACTTTTTGAAATGCGTGCATGGATTTGAAACGGAACGGTACCATGGTGCCCCACTCTCCAGCGATGGTAAATCGAAGACCAGCCACGGTAATCCCGTTTTACCGTAAAAATCCACGTGTCGAAAAAACGAAGGGTAAAAAACTTCCTAGACCCGATTGAGACTCGGATCGTCTTTTTTGGGCATTAAACAATCCATTGACGGCTGAAAGCGGTCATAGCCATAGAACTCACTGAGGCCTTCGTTTTGACTGGTTATGGCTCCCGTAAATCTAAACGAGCAAGAAGTTATGGCCGCCCGAATAATCGATATGTATAGGGTGCAACATCCACGGTGCAAGGTGCAACATCCGTCCGAAATGGAGAAACAGTGTCGTACGACTTTTTGAAATGCGTGCATGGATTTGAAACGGAACGTCACCATGGTGCACCACTCTCCAGCGATGGTAAATCGAAGACTAGCCTCGGTAATCCCGTTTTACCGTAAAAATCCAAGTGTCGAAAAAACGAAGGGTAAAAAACTTCCTAGACCAGATTGAGACTCGGATCGTCTTTTTTGGGCATTAAACAATCCATTGACGGCTGAAAGCGGTCATAGCCATAGAACTCACTAAGGCCTTCGTTTTGACTAGTTATGGCTCCCGTAACTCTAAACGAGCCAGAAGTTATGGCCGTCCGAATAATCGATATCTACAGGTTGCAACATCCACGGTGCAAGGTGCAACATCTATCCGAAATGGCGAAACAGTGTCGTACGACTTTTTGAAATGCGTGCATGGATTTGAAACGGAACGGTACCATGGTGCACCACTCTCCAGCGATGGTAAATCGAAGACCAGCCACGGTAATTGTTATCCCATTTTTTGGACAAAACTGGAATATCAATGTTGTGTGCGTTTCCACCACGACCGGAACAGGAAGAAGCCAGCAAGCGTACATAAGTCAGGGGTTTTGCTCAAGGATCAAATATAAAAGTTCCATTCGGCATAGCCCATTCGGCAATAAGAAGCAAGGCCTCACTCGGCACTCAGAGCACATAAGTTCATCCGGCGTTCCCAGTACAAGAGTTCATTCGGCTTTCCCAATCCATTCGGTAGTACCGATCCAAATCCAACCGTCCCCCCATATCACAGCCGAACCGGACCTCTCCACCTCCATGCCGAACCATGCATAGCCAAACCAAGCTCCACTTCCATGCTCCACCGAACCACATACCACCGAACCAAGTCACTTCGTCCATCACCGAACCATCCACAAACGGACCAAGCTCCAACTTCTCCAAGCTCCATGACGAATGAAGCCTCGCCGAACCAGAACGCTACCAGATCAGATTGCTTCAGCCCAAGCCCACCAGCAGCTATAAACATCCAAGACCCCTGCTCCCAGCCTCACTCTATAAATAGAGGGGCAGGGGTACAACAATGGAAGAGAAGTTTGAGAGCTCAAGCCTTGAAGGAACTTTCAAACAACTTTGATATACTTGTACTACAAGATTTGTACTTGTAGTCTAAAGAAAAAAGGAGAATAACATATAAAGTGGACGTAGGCACGTTCTGACCGAACCACTATAAATCTGTGTGTCTTTTACAGTTTAGTCCCTGCTTTTTATATATTTGCATAAATCACCCAAATCACTAAATACAACATAAAATCAACCAACTCATACGACGTTGGGTGTTTGCGGCCATTTTTTACGCAAACATTTTGGTGCTTTCACTGAGAAGGACCAGCTCCCGCTACATCGGATAGAAGTTGAATTTGAAAATCTAAGATTTCAGATCTAAGAGTTATGACGAGACAAACAAGTAGAAGGCAAAGGCCAGAGAGAAGTGAACACCGAGGAAGTCAAGAGGCTTCCTCAGGAGGCAATCAAGCGTCGATCTTCATCACTAGGGATGAGATGGAGGCCATGATGAGAAGACAAGAAGAGATGATCCAGAACTTACTTCAACAAATTGGGCAAATTGGAGCACAAATACAAGGAGCAACTGGGGTTCAGAACGGGGCAGGACCATCTGGCGCAACACCAGAGCTAGGGGGCACTCACGCAGAGCATGTTGATCCGACCCTGGGAAGTGAGATGGGGGCATCCGAACCACCTGGTAGCAATAGAGGAATGAACGTTCAGCCAGGGAGGCATACACATGAAAACTCCCGCGGACTTGGGGGGTAGGTCGAAGACAGTGAACGAGAACTACAGCTTGGAGACAATGACAGATTAGCAGAGATGGTTAGAAGAGCTATGAGAGGCGGTTTAGTAAGCAGAGACTTGGAAGATGTAAACAGGAGTCCTTTTTCTTCTGCGATTAGGATGGCTAGGAACCCTCCAGAATTCAAGCTACCATCATTGGACATGTACAACGGGAAAACGGACCCCACGGTCCATCTAACGAAGTATATGAGACATATGAAGTGCTGGGGGCATCAGAGGAGGTTATGGCCCGGTGCTTTCCACTGTATTTGACGGACATTGCAGCGTTATGGTTTAGGAAATTGGAGAGCGGCTCCATAGGAACATGGGCAGATTTAACTGAGAGATTCATGAGGCAATTCAGGGTTCATATTGCGAGACCCAAGAATGTGATGACTTTGGCAATCTTTAAACAGAAAACTGGAGAGACTTTGAGGAGCTTTCTAACGCGATTTAATGCGGCGGCAGCATCAGTGGATCGACCAGATCCATCTATGGTCATGATGGAAGGTGTATCTGGAATAGCTGGTGATACAGAATTCAAGAATTCATTAACCAAGGACCCGCCTATGAATCTGGGAGAGTTCTATCATGAGGCTGAAAAATTTCTGCGTTTGGAAGATGTTAGTGCAGAAAGAGAGGAAGAAGATGACGTTTACGCAATCAAGAGCGGAAACCCACGTGGAAAGGGTGCGGAGACTAGCAAAGGAAAAAGAAAGGCTGAGGATAATGATGACAGGACAAAGTGGCTATGAAGAGAGCCACGATTCACCGCCTATTCAGAGCTGAATGAGAGTTTGGAACAGATTTATCAGGACACCAAGGGGCAGGTTCCGTACCGTAGACCAATGCGAAGGGATCCAACCTCTGACGAAAGAAAATCAGATAAGTTTTGTGTATTTCATGAATTGAATGGTCATAACACTAATGATTGTAGGCATTTGAAGGACGAGGTGGAAGGGCATATCAGGAACGGTATGCTCCTTCAGTATGTGAGGAGGCGAACTCCAGCAGTGGAGCCAGAGCGACCACCGTCTACCTCGGCTAGAGGTGACCATAGATCGGGGCACCATTTGATTATCCCTTGATTGCTTGATTAAAATAACGATGAACAGGTCGTAAGCTTCCACTAATGCAATTAAATCGTTTACACATGTACGAGATCGCGAACGATCTCCAGGCATGCACTGAATGATCATTGACTGCTTCGGAGTGGGAACTTACACTTTGACATCCTTACTTTGCTTTTGTTTCGATTTGAACATTTGAATTCTTCCTGTTTGGACATTTCTGCTGTAAGGTACTATTGCTTTAACATTTACAATTCTATGAAAAAATTATTTACTTGTATGCCCGTTGGATCGCGAACGGTCCACGAGCACCTATTGCATGGCAACGAACTGCCGAAGTCTTTGATTCGAAAAATTCCCCCAAACAATGACTCCAACACTGATAATATTAAGTCCCCCCCGGGCACACTCATTCGCCTCGAACGGCACCCGACTTCGAACAGTCACAATTCGCCTCGAACGGCACTCGACTTCGAACAGTCACAATTCGCCTCGAACGGCACCCGACTTAGAACAGTCACAACTCGCCTCGAACGGCACCCGACCGCGAACGGTCACAAACTCGCCTCGAACAGCACAACTCGCCTCGAACGGCACAACTCACCTTACCTCAAATGGCTCGATCGCGAACGGTCGTCATTTGAGGTCCGCCACCTGATCACTGACTGTTACACCTTACCTCAAATGGCTTGATCGCGTACGGTCGTCATTTGAGGACCACCACTTGAGCGCGCACTGTCGCACTTTACCTCGAATGACTCGATCACGAACGATCGTCATTTGAAGTTAAGCGCTTGACCTTGAACGGTCCCCACTCGACCGCGCACGGTCGCACTTCACCTCAAATGACTTGATCACGAACAATCGTCATTTGAAGTTAGGCGCTTGACCATGAACGGCCGCGCTTCATCCCAAATAGCTCGATCCCGAACGGTCGTCATTTGGGGCCATATAAAATATCAAGTGTTATCCCGCTTTTTGGCAAAGCCGCGATACCAAAAGATTGATCGAAAGCGAAGGACAGTTCGCCTCAGAGGTTGATCGTACTTCCTTTCGCCATGGACATCACTGAATTTTATCCGAGTCCAGATTGAGCTACAATTGATAGGACACGGCAAGAAATACCACAGCAGTCAGCATTTCAAATTTCAAGTCAATCCGAGGTCGTATGCTCAAGTTATGATGGATTCAAGTTGAGAGAAATGAACCTTGCTCGGTCCGAATCCATCACCTCGAATCCATCCGGAACCTTCCCTAGTTCGAACCCAAGAAGCTTAGCCGTGCTTCGAATCCATCCGAGCAGGCACCGTGTTCGAATCCATAGCATAGTCACGCCACCTTCGAACCCATCAGGTTCGACTCCATCTATTTCGAAACCAACCCATGGTCTTCCTTCGTATCCATCAAGAGAAAGTGCTTCGAATCAACCAATGTTCGAACCCAGCATTCCTACCTTCGAATCCATCCTCTCGAAGCCATGCTTCGAACCCATCACAGAGGCCTCCTTCGAACCCATCTGCGATACCATCTTCGAACCCATCCTGAGTAACTTCGTTCGAACCCACTGGGTCAACCAGCCACGATGACGTGTCTTCCATCGGTTCGAATGCGCCGAGATACATGGAGTCGAAGCGGTCAACACGGAGTGAAGTCCGGATCGATTCGAAGTTTGCGCTCCACGTCACCACGAAGCCGCGTGCCAGGATGGATTCGAAACCATCGTTTCGAATACATGGGTTCGAACCAGACAGTTATGCCAGAGACCCAATTTCGAATCCAAGATATCTCCTAACCTATTGATCAAAATGCCACGAAATTTTCACTGAAGCTTGTGCACATGTTGAAGAATGTCCACGCCAAATTTCACCTCAATTGGATGAATTCTTGATCGGTTCGAATGGAGTTCGAACCGATGCCAAAGTGGGCCCAAACTTCCTGAGACCGTGCATGTGGGCCCCCTCACGTGCCAGACGTGGTCTCCCGAGTTTTCAGCGAGATATCAGCAGCCTACGCCTATAAATAGAGCCCCAGGGCCAACAGAAAAGGGATCTTCTGACTCTGAGACGCCGAGACTCTGCCGGATCAAGATCTCCATCATCCTATATCATAACTTGATTGTTGATTTCGATTTCCCAGTTGTAACTTGCTGTTGATCGCTGTAACAACTTGTAATCATTGAAAGAGAATCAATAAAACATCAAAAAACTTCACAGTGGACGTAGGCAACACGCCGAACCACTATAAATCGCTTGTCTACGCATTTACTTTACTGTTGATTGGAGTTTTTGTTAGATAATATCTGTTTTGAACTTTCATTCTTGACTATTATCTCTTCAACAACTCCCGAAGAGTGTTGTGCCCAATTTTGACACAAACACTTTGGTGCTTTCACTGAGAAAACCCAGATTTTCTCCTGCTCGTTGGATCTGTCATCGATACCGGATTGAATAAATTTAAGAGAGAGATCCAGATCGTTAAATCCAACTTCCTTCCCTTCTATTCAGATTTGCACAAAGTCTAGGAAAGGAAATCAACTGTAAAGATGGTTAGCACAAGAACCACCTCAAACGCCGTCGATCAAGAAGGACAGGATAGACAGAATCCTGCCCTTCTACCTCCTCCTAATCAAGATGCCGCTGGGCACTCAGAACCGTCGGGTCCAGTTACCCGACAAGAATTGCAGTTGTTACTTCAAGAGCTGACCCAGAGTCGGCGACAACTAGAAGAACAGCTACGCGCTAACGCTGAGCTAATCAACAAGCTGGATCGCCAAAAACGAAAAAGATCCATGAGAGATCGTGCTTCTCGCTCTCCCAGCGAAAGTTCTTCATCTTCTGATTATCATAACCGACCTCCACGACCCCGGTTAGATGAGGGTCGTATGCCACCCGCTGGAAACCAACCGACATTGACCGTTGGACAAATACGAGTTGGTCCGTCGGCCAGCTTCCAAACTGGACCCTCCTCCCGAGGGGGTGCCATTCCTCATCACGCCGCAGAATACCGCACCACTAGCATCGCGGCTGAACCGGGGGTCAACGCTCAAGACCAGTCGGACCTAGACCGTCGTCGTAGCGGCCGCACTCCTGAACCGTACGTCCCAGAGGACTATGATCCGAGAAGGCAAGATGTGAACCGTCAACGATATCCGGTTCAAACCCGAAGCATGGAACGTGACCATACTCCGGTGCAAATGCCGGATCTCGCCACTATGATACGTCAGATTATCCGTGAGAGTCAGGGATTCACAAACGACGATTGGGGAGTTTCCCGAAGTCACACTCCCTTTACGGACGACATTCTTAATGCTGAACCCCCACGGCGATTCCGAATGCCAACTCTGCCCATGTATGAGGGAAACTCCGATCCCAACCAACATATTCTAAAGTATGAGTGGTCGATGACAGCTGCCAGAGCCGACGACGCTGTGAAATGTCGTAGTTTCCCCATATCCCTGGGGGGCATCGCCACCATGTGGTTCACCCGATTGCCTCCTCGATCCGTCTCCTCTTTCGACCAGCTGGCCACAAAATTCATTGAGCAATTCCACATGCACGTCGCGAGGCCGAAAGATGTCAACACTCTATCTAGTGTCACGCAAGCTCCCGGAGAGACACTCAGACACTACTTAGAAAAATTCCATACTGCATGTGCAGAGATTAGTAATCCAAACGATAACTCCATCCTTATGGCGTTAACTAAGGAGATCGACCCCAATTCTGAATTTGGCAATTGGCTAGCTGGGAAACCGCCTGCGTCGTTGGACCGTTTCATTGCCAAAGCAGCTCAATTCCTGAGACGGGAAGACGCGAAACAGTCTAGGAAGCAAACTGACGCAGGACCAAATGCGGGAGGAACCCAAAGCAATGTTGCAATAAAACAGTCCGGCGAGAGCTCCGGAGAAGTTCAGTTGAACATTAAAAATAAGCAAGCTCGGCGAAGAGAGAGCGTGAATCTACTTAAAAAACAAGATCAAAATCGCGGTCTGCAACGCAAAAATCCGAAGTTCGACAGTTATACTCCTTTGAATATTTCATTGGAGGATTTGTATTTGCGGACCCGTAACGCGATTCAATATGAAAAACCTGCTCCAAGACCGTCGTCGGAGAGACAAATCCAGACGGGAAAATTTTGCAGGTTCCATGAAGGCTATGGGCACGATACGAACGAGTGTCGTCACTTACAGGATCTTGTTGAAAAACTGGTCAGGGAAGGGAAACTGGAGCAGTTTGTGCGGACACCGCAGCCCCGAGATGCGGGCCCATCCAATCCAATCAATGAACCCAATCGACCGAGGCAGGAGGACTCGACTTGTCCCCGCGGGAGATTGGTGATAAACGCCATCAGTGGTGGGCCTACTCATTTAGTAGCCTGGAACAACGAAGAACCTCGTCACTGTCACACATGACGGGCTCCTTCAATCCATGAATACTTTACAATTTCTTTTATGTTCTGAATTTTGAATTTGTAATAAGGCACTGACTTTGCCACATTTTCTCATTTCAGCAAATAAAATGCTATCCCTTCAAGCTAAAGCTGTGATTCATCGAATACAACATTCAACAATCACGACACACGAAGAGCTAAGTTCCATCGAACAATGGAATTTATTCAAATAGCGAGTGACTGCGTTACAACCGGCCACTCGCTAAGTGAAACCCCAGCTCGGGGGCAAGCCAACACATCGAAGGCTGAACTGGACCAACACACGACAGTCCATTCCATAATTCGTTCCCAGAGTGCGAACGGACTCCAAATTCCCGGAGCGTGAATTGGAGTATAAACATTCAATAATTCGTTCCCGGAGTGCGAACGGACTCCAAATTCCCGGAGCGCGAATTGGAGTATAAACACTTAACAATTCGTTCCCGGAGTGTGAACGGACTCCAAATTCCCGGAGCGCGAATTGGAGTATAAACATTTAACAATTCGTTCCCGGAGTGCGAACGGACTCCAACTTCCCACAGCGTGAATTGGAGTATAAACATTCCATAATTCGTTCCCGGAGTGCGAACGGACTCCAACTTCCCACAGCGTGAATTGGAGTATAAACATTTAACAATTCGTTCCCGGAGTGCGAACGGACTCCAACTTCCCACAACGTGAATTGGAGTATAAACATTTAACAATTCGTTCCCGGAGTGCGAACGGACTCCAACTTCCCACAGCGTGAATTGGAGTATAAACATTCCATAATTCGTTCCCGGAGTGCGAACGGACTCCAACTTCCCACAGCGTGAATTGGAGCATAAACACTTAACAATTCGTTCCCAGAGCACGAACGGGCTCCAAATTCCCACAGCGCGAGTTGGAGTATAAACATTTAATAATTCATTCCCACTGCGCGAACCAACCCATCAATGCGGGCTCCAAATTCCCAGAGTGTGAATCGGAGTATAAACACCAATTCAAAGTTCCCGGGGTGCGAACCGAAGTATCAACACCAACTCCATGATCCCCAAAGCATGAATTGGGGTATGAACATAAGTTACAGGTTCCCGGAGTGCGAACCGAAGCATCCGTGCAAACTCCAGATTCCCGAAGTGCGAGTTGGAGTATAAATGTCAATTCCGGGTTCCTGAAGTACGAACTCAAACATACATGTTTTATCCAAGTTCCCGGCGTATGAATTGGAGCACCGACACCAAGTCAAAGTTCCCGTAGTGCGAACTAAAGTGTTAATACTAACTCTGAGTTAGTAGAATGCAAGTTGGAATGTGAACGTCATTCCCAAGTTCCCGGAGCGCGAACCACATTACAAGCATCAATAACACTCAAACTCCTGGAGTGCAAACCAAGTTATCGATCTCAAATTGTTCTAAGTCCCCGGAAGGCGGACGTGTGCTCAAGACTTGCAACAAATGCGATCAACCATCATAAATACAAGTGTTGTTCCCCAAAACTGGGGGGCACGAAAGCTAAATATTAATCACTAACCGAAGTGATACAACGTCCGAAGTTCAACTCATTCTTCAATCACAACGTGTGACCAAGATCTTCAGACTTGGAAAATGAGACGAACTCTACTTAAACAATAAAAACACCACAAGTACACCGGACCGAAAACAAGACACTGCAAGTACTTAAGCACAAATAAAACGAGAGTTGGAACGAAGAAACTAAATTTTATTTCAACTAACTTAAAACAAGGACTTACACGCAGATAAGTTCTTCCAAAAAAAATGCCTACTAGCAGGGGCCGAACCTGCATCTATACACGATCTACTGACAAGAAACGAAGACAAGTACCTATCTACCAAAACATCTACTTGAGAAACTGATTTATTTCTTCTTTTTCCTTCTAACTAGTGGTACATCATCAGTGTCACTAGGGATAGAAATTCTTCGTTTTGAATGTCTCCTCTCCGGTGGCGGCTCTTCGGCTGGAGGCATGATGTCAATATCCTCCTCGGAGCTTGAATCTACATGGAGGCTATCTGCCGCAGGAGTAGGGGGAACTGGATCCGTAACGGAAGTTGAGACCTTGCCACCCGATGGTGCTACCGTAGCAGGTGCTGGACTCTGCGCCGCCGTGCTCCCACTGACGGTACCACTATGCCCCGCAGCCTCTATTTCGGCGTTAATCTCAGCCAAAATTTCTTCATCACGAGTCGCATGGGCTTGGCTAGGGGCATCTTCGGCCTGCATCGAAGAACTTGAGGACGGCGGGAGGCTACTAACGATGATAAATGGCAAGTCAGAGAAAGAACCACCCTGCTCACCGAGCAGTTCGCTCACCATTTGTTCGTCAGCAGATAAGGATCCCCCCTGCACCGCCTCAGTAGATACCGCGGTTACAACACTAGTCTCGGCAGCGATGGCCTTATCTCCTCTGCTTGATTCTTCAGCCACAACAGTCGGCGCAACTCCAGTCACTAGGCAAAAGATAAGAAGTTATTAAAAAACTGCTATAAAACAAACACTCTATTCAGAGAACGCTTGAGATAACTTCGGAATACCTTCCCCAGTTTGGCTCGCAGACGGCTGAACGGCCTCGGAAGTACGCTCATGAATAGGAGATAAGCGTGGTTGTTCCGGGTTGTAAGCAGGAACAGGTTGCAAACTGACCACAGATACAGGCACCGACAAAGATGGTGTGGTGACTTCAGTAACAGCAGAATGGTGCTCAACGCCTGACCCCTCTCCGACTTCCAGGGAGCGACCACCGATCATTTCCTTCTCATGAGCGATGATAGCGTCATGAAGAACCTTCTTCTCATCGTCTGTGAACAGCCGATTCTCAAGTTCGAATCGATCGACTGCCTCACCTGGGTGCGCTTCCTCTTCCTCCTCAACCAATCGGTCCCAAGCGCTACGAAGGTGAACTGGATAATCTTGAAGCCAGGCCAAGTTTCTATACTTTAACACATTGGCGTTGTAAGTTATGAGCAAATCTTCGATATCGGCCTCTAGCCTGGCCTCTGCATTCTGAACCTTCTCCTCCACCTCTGCTTCGACCGCCTAAACTTTGGCCACGGCCACATCTCTTTCAGTGTGAAGCACTACGGCTTGCTCGCAGGCCTCTTGCGCCGTATTATGCGCGTCATCTCTATCTTTAATAATTTCAGCAAATTTAGCCTTGAGCTCATTGAGTTCCTTTAACGCCGCATCCCGCTCAGCAGTGACGACAGTATTCCGGTGGCCCATGTCTTCCACCGTAACATAGTGCTCCTTTTTCATTCTATCCATGGCTGCTTAAGCTTCGTCGACCTTTGTAAGAGCCTCCATCTCCGACTTTCGAGACGATTCAGCCTCGATATTCAACACTTGTATGATACGGTCTCTTTGAGCCAGCTCGGTCTGAAGCTTTTCAGTGGTAGCAGCTCGTTCGAAGGCCAACGCCGATGCCTTATCGGCCGCCCTATACCACGCCTTGTATTGGGAGTAGAGGTCATGCACATAGTCGAGCGCTAACCGCTCAGCCTCCGGCGGGACCCTTTTCAGGTTCGGGGGAAAGACGTAGTTGTCGAAGCAGATATTCGGGAACTCCCTCTTTAATTGCGCAAGTCTAATTGCCCCTTCTCCCGAGATCTCTGTAGGAGGCTGCTCTGCGACTATCGGGGTCATCGCCTCGGATCGGGAAGCTTGAGAAACCGACGTATATCGAGAAGACTCGGAAGGATGAGGGACATGAGCAGGAGGTTGTACGGGATCTTTGGAAGGAGGAGGAGTACGCGACCGCGATCGACGCTTATAACCCCTGTCCGTGTCATATCTCTCGTGACTAGAATACCCAGAGCGTCCCTGGTCATAATACCCAGGACGCCCCTGATCATAACCTCTATCCACTTCACGTCTACGCGAATCGTAATATGAAGGCTTGCGGGCATGTCGAAGACTCCCAAGCATTGAACCTCGCTTAGACTTGATATCTGCGAAGCAAAATAAAATAGAATTAATCACCTTTCAAAACATATAGTTTTCAGTCAAAGGTTATGCAGTGTCGTGAAATGTGTATGAATATGCATTCCCCCCGACCAACCGGAAGTGTCGACCTCGCTAGTAATAAGAGGCTCGTTCAATTCTAAGGTGCGATGGAATTCCTCCAACCCGGCATCATGTTGAAAAGACACATCGTCCGGGATTGGAAGATCGGCAAGCCCTTCAAAAAGATTTTCAGTTCTCGGAGGAGACGTCTCCGAGATTCTAACCCCGGGAGCAGAACGGGCCCTGACGACCGATTTCCATCTCCCCTTCTTACTTGACTTAACCATGGCAGCCTTGCCTTTTCTCTGCTCCGCGACATCCGGAGCTGCGTCGGTAGGCCCGGTCAGCGGCTCATCATCAGTGTGGGTTCTTTCAGAGTCCGCTTCCTCAGCTGTGGTAACTCTGGGCTTCTTGTGCTTGACTCGTTTCTTCGAGACGACCCGTAGTGCCACTTCAAAACTTATGCTCTGCCCTTGTTCGATCAAACCACAGGCCCGGAGATTCCTATCCATCAATAACACATCAATATCCCTATCTCCATCCGGGACTTCTCGAAGCACTCGCACCATCTCCCTAAAGTGCTTGCCTTCAGGTCGCTGAATCACCGCTGCAAAAAAGGATGAAACATAAGTTCCACTTCGGCTGCGATTGCCATAGTAATTATTTACGAACTCATCTATACTCATGTCTGAATAGCCATCGTCGGGCGAATCCAGGAGGACATCTGACATAAAACTATTCTGTCCTATAATAGCTCAACCTGGTCCAAGACCCGGTAACCACTTGGCAGTTTCTCACCGCTTCCAGGAATGTGAAGGAGGGATAATCACCTCGAGTATTGAAATTGAACAAGTATCTGATCTCAATTGGGAGCGGTGGTCGATGGAGATATTCCACAAATGCGATGAACACGCTATTGATCGACGCATATCCGTTCGGGTGCAGCTGAGATGGGGCGATCCTCAAGAACGACAATACTTCCCTTATGTACTCGTTGAATGGGGGAAGTGTCCCGGCAGCGCACGCATGGCGGTTAAATGCCGTATATCCCTCCGGTGGGTTATGCGGTCTATCATTCGGCCTCGGCAGTAGCACATCATCCAGCGACAGGCCGTGTCTCAAACATATTCTCCCCAACATGTCTTCAGAGATATTGGACGGAACGGAATTTGATGGATTGGCAATGAACGACGCATCGGGAAGTTCATCCGGAGCTGGACCAATAATCTCAGTATCAATATCAGGAATCTCTAGCCTCGGAGAGACGGTAACTTGAGTTTCCTGCTGCTGTGAACTTGACGGTTCCATAACTAGCTAACTCACGAGAAACCATCGTTAGACGACAAAAACCCGTGTGTTCCCCAGTGTAACGTGTATGAGTGTGTGTTGTGCAGTGACATGCATCACTTGAATAAATGTTGCAGAGTTAAAGAAATATGCAAACGACAAGGTTACGGAGTCCAGCTATAATGACCGTCATCGCTGACCGTCATCACCAGTCCGTTTCCATGATGGAAATTGGTTCGGGTAGAAGTTGTTATAGTTCCATCGACGAGCTTCAAAAGGTAGTCATGTATGCAGTTTAATATTCAAGTCCAAATATGCAGGAATGAAGCTTGTCGGAGTTATACTTGGAGAATTTCAAATTTTGGTATCCATCATGTAGGGTTCGAAACCATCACCAGGACTTCATTCGAACCCAACCGAACATCCCACACGTTCGAACCCATCCTAACTTCGCTTCGAACCCATGCGTTCGAAACCATCCTGACTTCGCGTCGAACCCATGCGTTCGAAACCATCCTGACGCGCTTCGAACCGATAAACAGAAGACAAGTTCGAACCGATGAGAAAACCTCAACTCCGCATCACTCACGTTCGAACCGATCCACTTCGTATCGATACGAAGCTGTGGACTTCGAAACGATAGCCTATGGGTTCGAACCCATCGGTTCGAATGGATCCCTCGAATCCCTCGACCGGTGCGAACTACACACCCCAGCTAGGACATTCCAAGGATCGATTCGAAATCCAGTAAGAAGACGCCACCGTCATCGATTCGAACTCGAGCCTACGTATCGGTTCGAATCCCTCCCAAACCAGATCTGGTTTTGCCAATCTCGAAGCTACGCAATCGATAAAAAGAAATGGGTTCGAAATAACTTCGTCGTTCGAATCCGAGGCTAATTACCTAGTTTGGATGATGGATTCAAGGAATTGAAGATTTAGATCTTGAATGGTTCGAAGGAGCGACACTGTGTTTTCTCTTTTGGAGCTCTGAGACGATGAAGAGCACAGTAACAAGCAGGCAACAGTAAAAGTAAAAAGTGAAAAAAGGCCGTGGTCTTTGCTATTTATATGGGGAGTTGGAGATGACTGAATCGATTCGCGTGTAGGTGGACTCGATCGTTTACAACAGGTCAGAATGCAGAGCCGGTTCGAAATCCACTTTCGAACCCATACGTTTGAGGCTCCATCGTGTGAAGCACATGGACCACTGCCACGAACAAAAGTCTCGAAACCATCCCTTCGCATCGGTTCGAATGACTATTTCGAACCCATCACTACACAAGTGTATTCCATCCTTTCAGACCGGTTCGAATGACAATTTCTAACCCATCACTACACAAGTGTATTCCATCCTTTCAGACCGGTTCGAATGACAATTTCGAACCCATCACTACACAAGTGTACTCCACCCTTTCAGATCGGTTCGAATGTCAATTTCGAATCCATCATAGCAGCAAGCGTACCGCGCCCATACAAGCGTGGGTTTCGAACCCATCAATGCTCGAATGCATCGGTTTGAAACATCACGCTCGCGCAATATAAATTCGATTCCTTTAGCCTTCTACATCGGTTCAGGAGAGGATCGATACGAAGGAACCTTTCAAAGACAACCACCAAGCGTTGTCTCAATTCAAATTTCAAAATTGGTTCAGGAGAGAATCAATACGAAATTCTATAGCAAACCAAACTGACAACAACTCGTGGACGCACGACGTTGACAAGAGTCAAATTAACATATGCTCATACATGTTGGACTAACGTTCGATTTTGAATATTCACAGGGTTCAAACACTCATCCTGTTACAAATGCGACAGCCAACGGCTAAGCACTATTATACAGCAATCAATCATATCAACGCAAGGTTACAGCAGTACAACATACGAGTTTCGACAAAAAGGAGAGCAATGATTGTTCAGAGAGAGATTGCAGCTATTCAAAGCACGTCATGTTCCCACAAGACGTACTTTGGGGGGCAAAATGTTATCCCACTTTTTGGCAAAGCCGCGATACCAAAAGATTGATCGAAAGCGAAGGACAGTTCGCCTCAGAGGTTATCGTACTTCCTTTCGCCATGGATATCACTGAATTTTATCCGAGTCCAGATTGAGCTACAATTGATAGGATACGGCAAGAAAGACCACAGGAGTCAGCATTTCAAATTTCAAGTCAATCCGAGGTCGTATGCTCAAGTTATGATGGATTCAAGTTGAGAGAAATGAACCTTGCTCGGTTCGAATCCATCACCTCGAATCCATCCGGAACCTTCCCTAGTTCGAACCCAAGAAGCTTAGCCGTGCTTCGAATCCATCCGAGCAGGCACCGTGTTCGAATACATAGCATAGTCACGCCACCTTCGAACCCATCAGGTTCGACTCCATCTAGTTCGAAACCATCCCATGGTCTTCCTTCGTATCCATCAAGAGAACGTGCTTCGAATCAACCAATGTTCGAACCCAGCATTCCTACCTTCGAATCCATCCTCCCGAAGCCATGCTTCGAACCCATCACAGAGGCCTCCTTCGAACCCATCTGTTATACCATCTTCGAACCCATCCTGAGTAACTTCGTTCGAACCCACCGGGTCAACCAGCCACGATGACGTGTCTTCCATCGGTTCGAATGCGCCGAGATACATGGAGTCGAAGCGGTCAACACGGAGTGAAGTCCGGATCGATTCGAAGTTTGCGCTCCACGTCACCACGAAGCCGTGTGCCATGATGGATTCGAAACCATCGTTTCGAATACATGGGTTCAAACCAGACAGCTATGCCAGAGACCCAATTTCGAATCCAAGATATCTCCTAACCTATTGATCCAAATGCCACGAAATTTTCAATGAAGCTTGTGCACATGTTGAAGAATGTCCACGCCAAATTTCACCTCAATTGGATGAATTATTGATCGGTTCGAATGGAGTTCGAACCGATGCCAAAGTGGGCCCAAACTTCCTGAGACCGTGCATGTGGGCCCCCTCACGTGCCAGACGCGGTCTCCCGAGTTTTCAGCGAGATATCAGCAGCCTACGCCCATAAATAGAGCCCCAGGGCCAACAAAAAAGGGATCTTCTGACTCTGAGACGCCGAGACTCTGCCGGATCAAGATCTCCATCATCCTATATCATAACTTGATTGTTGATTTCGAATTCCCAGTTGTAACTTGCTGTTGATCGCTGTAACAACTTGTAATCATTGAAAGAGAATCAATAAAACATCAAAAAACTTCACAGTGGACGTAGGCAACACGCCGAACCACTATAAATCGCTTGTCTACGCATTTACTTTACTGTTGATTGGAGTTTTTGTTAGATAATATCTGTTTTGAACTTGCATTCTTGACTATTATCTCTTCAACAACTCCCGAAGAGTGTTGTGCCCAATTTTGACACAAACATCAAGCTCTTTACAGGTTGTCAACAGGATACGAACATCCAGCTCATGGCATTACAAAACACGCCTTCCTACCGCAAGGCATATTTTGGGGGGCAAAGTGTTATCCCATTCTTTGGACAAAACTGGAATATCAATGTTGTGTGCGTTTCCACCACGAACGGAACAGGAAGAAGCCAGCAAGCGTACATAAGTCAGGGGTTTCGCTCAAGGATCAAATATAAAAGTTCCATTCGGCAATAAGAAGCAAGGCCTCACTCGGCACTCAGAGCACATAAGTTCATCCGGCGTTCCCAGTACAAGAGTTCATTCGGCTTTCCCAATCCATTCGGTAGTACCGATCCAAATCCAACCGTCCCCCCATATCACAGCCGAACCGGACTTCTCCACCTCCATGCCGAACCATGCATAGCCAAACCAAGCTCCACTTCCATGCTCCGCCGAACCACATACCACTGAACCAAGTCACTTCGTCCATCACCGAACCAAGTCACTTCGTCCATCACCGAACCATCCACAAACGGACCAAGCTCCACCTTCTCCAAGCTCCATGCCGAATGAAGCCTCGCCGAACCAGAACGCTACCAGATCAGATTGCTTCAGCCCAAGCCCACCAGCAGCTATAAACATCCAAGACCCCTGCCCCCAGCCTCACTCTATAAATAGAGGGGCAGGGGTACAACAATGGAAGAGAAGTTTGAGAGCTCAAGCCTGGAAGGAACTTTCAAACAACTTTGATATACTTGTACTACAAGCTTTGTACTTGTAATCTAAAGAAAAAAGGGGAATAACATATAAAGTGGACGTAGGCACGTTCTGGCCGAACCACTACAAATCTGTGTGACTTTTACAGTTTAGTCCCTGCTTTTTATATATTTGCATAAATCACCCAAATCACTAAATACAACATAAAATCAACCAACTCATACGACTTTGGGTGTTTGCGGCCATTTTATACGCAGACAGTAATCCTGTTTTACCGTAAAAATCCAAATGTCGAAAAAACGAAGGGTAAAAAACTTCCTAGACCCGATTGAGATCGGATCGTCTTTTTTGGGCATTAAACAATCCATTGATGGCTGAAAGCCATCATAGCCATAGAGCTCACTGAGGCCTTCGTTTTGACTGGTTATGGCTCCGTAACTCTAAACGAGCCAGAAGTTATGGCCGTCCGAATAATCGATATCTACAGGGTGCAACATCCGCTGTGCAAGGTGCAACATCCATCCGAAATGGCGAAACAGTGTCGTACGACTTTATGAAATGCGTGCATGGATTTGAAACGGAACGGTACCATGGTGCACCACTCTCCAGCGATGGTAAATCAAAGACCAGCCACGGTAATTCCATTTTACCGTAAAAATCCACGTGTCGAAAAAACGAAGGGTAAAAAACTTCCTAGACCCGATTGAAACTCGGATAGTCTTTTTGGGGCATTAAACAATCCATTGACGGCTGAAAGCTGTCATAGCCGTAGAACTCACTGAGGCCTTCGTTTTGACTGGTTACGGCTCCCGTAACTCTAAACGAGCCAGAAGTTATGGTCGTCCGAATAATCGATATCTACAGGGTGCAACATCCACGGTGCAAGGTGCAACATCCGTCCGAAATAGCGAAACAGTGTCGTACGACTTTTTGAAACGCGTGCATGGATTTGAAACGAAACGGTACCATGGTGCACCACTCTCCAGCGATGGTAAATCGAAGACTAGACACGGTAATCCCGTTTTACCGTAAAAATCCACGTGTCGAAAAAACGATGGGTAAAAAACTTCCTAGCCCCGATTGAGACTCGGATAGTCTTTTTTGGGCATTAATCAATCCATTGACGGCTGTAAGCTATCATAGCCATAGAACTCACTGAGGCCTTCGTTTTGACTGGTTATGGCTCCGTAACTCTAAACGAACCAGAAGTTATGGCCGTCCGAAGAGTCGATATCTACAGGGTGCAACATCCACGGTGCAAGGTGCAACATCCGTCCGAAATGGAGAAACAGTGTCGTACGACTTTATGAAACGCGTGCATGGATTTGAAACGGAACGGTACCATGGTGCATCACTCTCCAGCGATGGTAAATCAAAGACCAGCCACGGTAATTCCGTTTTACCGTAAAAATCCAAGTGCCGAAAAAATGAAGGGTAAAAAACTTCCTAGACCCGGTTGAGACTCGGATAGTCTTTTTGGGGCATTAAACAATCCAACGAAGGCTGAAAGCTGTCATAGCCGTAGAACTCACTGAGGCCTTCGTTTTGACTGGTTATGGCTCCCGTAACTCTTAACGAGCCAGAAGTTATGGCCGTCCGAATAATCGATATCTCCAGGGTGCAACATCCACGGTGGAAGGTGCAACATCCATCCGAAATGGCGAAACAGTGTCGTACAACTTTTTGAAATGTGTGCATGGATTTGAAATGGTACGGTACCATGGTGCACCACTCTCCAGCGATGGTAAATCGAAGACCAGCCACCGTAATTCCGTTTTACCGTAAAAATCCACGTGTCGAAAAAACGAAGGGTAAAAAACTTCGTAGACCCGATTGAGACTCGGATCGTCGTTTTTGGGCATTAAACAATCCATTGACGGCTGAAAGCCGTCATAGCCGTACAACTCACTGAGGCCTTCGTTTTGACTGGTTATGGCTCCCGTAACTCTGAACGAGCCAGAAGTTATGGCCGTCCGAATAATCGATATCTACAGGGTGCAACATCCACGGTGCAAGTTGCAACATCCGTCCGAAATGGCGAAATAGAGCCGTACGACTTTTTGAAATGCGTGCATGGATTTGAAACGGAACGGTACCATGGTGCAGCACTCTCCAGTGATGGTAAATCGAAGACCAGCCACGGTAATCCCGTTTTACCGTAAAAATCCACGTGTCGAAAAAACGATGGGTAAAAACTTCCTAGACCCGATTGAGACTCGGATAGTCTTTTTTGGGCATTAAACAATCCATTGACGGCTAAAAGCTGTCATAGCCGTAGAACTCACTAAGGCCTTCATTTTGACTGGTTATGGCTCCGTAACTCTAAACGAGCCAGAAGTTATGGCCGTCCGAATAGTCGATATCTACAGGGTGCAACATCCACGGTGCAAGGTGCAACATCCGTCCGTAATGGCGAAACAGTGTCGTACGACATTTTGAAACGCGAGCATGGATTTGAAACGGAACGGTACCATGGTGCACCACTCTCTAGCGATGGTAAATCGAAGACCAGACACGGTAATCCCGTTTTACCGTAAAAATCCACATGTCGAATAAACGAGGGGTAAAAAACTTCCTAGACCCGATTGAGACTCGGATAGTCTTTTTTGGGCATTAAACAATCCATTGACGGCTGAAAGCGGTCATAACCGTAGAACTCAATTAGGCCTTTGTTTTGACTCATTGTGACTCCCGTAACTCTAAACGAGCCAGAAGTTATGGTCGTCCGAATAATCGATATCTACAGGGTGCAACATGCAAGGTGCAACATCCGTCCGAAATGGCAAAGCAGTGTCGTACGACTTTTTGAAATGCGTACATGGATTTGAAAGGAACAGTACCATGGTGCACCACCTTCCAGCGATGGTAAATCGAAGACCAGCCACGGTAATCTCGTTTTACCGTAAAAATCCACGTGTCGAAAAAACGAAGGTTAAAAACCTTCCTAGACCCGATTGAGACTCGTGTAGTCTTTTTTGGGCATTAAACAATCCATTGATGGCTGAAAGCTGTCATAGCCGTAGAAATTATCAAGGCCTTCATTTTGACTGGTTATGGCTCCGTAACTCTAACGAGCAAGAAGTTATGGCCTTCCGAATAATCGATATCTACAGGGTGCCACATCCACGGCGCAAGGGGCAACATCCGTCCGAAATGGCGAAACAGTGTCGTACGACTTTTTGAAATGCGTGCGTGGATTTGAAACTGAACGGTACCATGGTGCACCACTCTCCAGCGATGGTAAATCGAAGACCAGCCACGGTAGTCCCGTTTTACCGTAAAAATCCACGTGTCGAAAAAACGAAGGGCAAAAAACTTCATTGACCCGATTGAGACTCGGATCGTATTTTTTTGGCATTAAACAATCCATTGACGGCTAAAAGCTGTCATAGCCGTAGAACTCACTGAGGCCTTCGTTTTGACTTGTTATGGCTTCCGTAACTCTAAACGAGCCAGAAGTTATGGCCATCCGAATAATCGATATCTACAGGGTTCAACATCCGTCCGAAATGGCGAAACAGTGTCGTACGACTTTATGAAATGTGTGCATGGATTTGAAACAGAACGGTACCATGGTGCACCACTCTCCAGCGATGGTAAATCGAACACCAGCCACGGTAATCCCGCTTTAACGTAAAAATTCACGTGTCGAAAAAACGAAGGGTAAAAAATTTCCTAGACCCTATTGAGACTCGGATAGTCTTTTCTAGGCATTAAACAATCCATTGACGGCAGAAAGTTGTCATAGCCGTTGAACCCACTGAGGCTTTCGTTCAGACTGGTTATGGCTCCCGTAACTCTAAACGAGCCAGAAGTTATGGCCGTCCGAATAATCGATATCTACAGGGTGCAACATCCGCGGTGCAAGGTGCAACATCCGTCCGAAATGGCGAAACAGTGTCGTACGACTTTATGAAATGCGTGCATGGATTGGAAATGGAACAGTACCATGGTGCACCACTCTCCAGCGAAGGTAAATCGAAGACCAGCCACGGTAATTCCGTTTTACCATAAAAATCCACGTGTCGAAAAAACGAAGGGTAAAAAACTTCCTAGACCCGATTGAGACTCGGATTGTCTTTTTAGGGCACTAAACAATCCATTGACGGCTGAAAGCGGTCATAGCCGTTGAACTCACTGAGGCCTTCGTTTTGATTCGTCGTGGCTCCCATAACTCTAAACGAGCCAGTAGTTATGGCCGTCGAATAATCGATATCTACAGGGTGCAACATCCACGTTGCAAGGTGCAACATCCGTCCGAAATGGCAAAACAGCGCCGTACGACTTTTTGAAATGCGTGCATGGATTTGAGACGGAACGGTACCATGGTGCAACACTCTCCAACGATGGTAAATCGAAGACCATCCACGGTAATCCTGTTTTACCGTAAAAATCCACGTGTCGAAAAAACGAAGGGTAAAAAACTTCCTAGACCCGATTGAGACCCGGATAGTCTTTTTTGGGCATTAAACAATCCATTGACGGTTGAAAGCTGTCATAGCCGTAGAACTCACTGAGGCCTTCGTTTTGACTGGTTATGGCTCCGTAACAATAAACGAGCCAGAAGTTATGGCCGTCCGAATAATCGATATCTACAGGGTGCAACATCCATGGTGCAAGGTGCAACATCCGTCCGAAATGGTGAAACAGTGTCGTACGACTTTTTGAAATGCGTGCATGGATTTGAAACGAAACGGTACCATGGTGCACCACTCTCCAGCGATGGTAAATCGAAGACCAGCCACGGTAATCCCGTTTGACCGTAAAAATCCACGTGTCGAAAAAACGAAGGGTAAAAAACTTCCTAGGCCTGATTGAGACTCGGATCGTCTTTTTTGGGCATTAAACAATACATTGACGCCTGAAAGCGGTCATAGCCGTAGAACTCACCGAGGCCTCCGTTTTGACTGGTTATGGCTCCCATAACTCTAAACGATCCAGAAGTAATGGTCGTCCGTATAATCGATATCTATAGGGAGCAACATCCACGGTGCAATGTGCAACATCCATCCGAAATGGCGAAACAGTGTCGTACGACTTTTTGAAATGCGTGCATGGATTTGAAATGGAACGGTACCATGGTGCACCACTCTCCAGCGATGATAAATCGAAGACCAGCCACGGTAGTCCCGTTTTACCGTAAAAATCCACGTGTCGAAAAAACGAAGGGTAAAAAACTTCCTAGACCCGATTGAGAATCGAATCGTCTTTTTTGGACATTAAACAATCCATTTACGGCTGAAAGCCGTCATAGCCGTTGAGCTCACCGAGGCCTTCGTTTTGACTGGTTATGGCTCCCGTAACTCTAAACGAGCCAGAAGTTATGGCCGTCCGAATAATCGATATCTACAGGGTGCAACATCCGCGGTGCAAGGTGCAACATCCGTCCGAAATGGCAAAACATTGTCGTACGACTTTATGAAATGCGTGCATGGATTTGAAATAGAACGGTACCATGGTGCACCACTCTCCAGCGATGGTAAATCAAAGACCAGCCACAGTAATTCCGTTTTACCGTAAAAATCCACGTGTCGAAAAAACGAAGGGTAAAAAACTTCCTAGACCCGATTGAGACTCGGATAGTCTTTTTTGGGCATTAAACAATCCATTGACGGCTGAAAGCAGTCATAGTCGTAGACCTCACTGAGGCCTTCGTTTTGACTGGTTATGGCTCATGTAACTTTAAACGAGCCAGAAGTTATGGCCGTCCGAATAATCGATATCTACAGGGTGCACCATCCACGGTGTAAGGTGCAACATCCATCCGAAATGGCGAAATAGTGTCGTACGACTTTTTGAACTGCGTGCATGGATTTGAAACGGAATGGTACCATGGTGCACCACTCTCCAGCAATGGTAAATCGAAGGCCAGCCACCGTAATCCCGTTTTACCGTAAAAATCCACGTGTTGAAAAAATGAAGGGTAAAAAACTTCCTAGACCCGACTGAGACTCGGATCGTCTTTTTTGGGCATTAAACAATCCATTGACGGCTGAAAGCTGTCATAGCCGTACAACTCACTGTGGCCTTCGTTTTGACTGGTTATGGCTCCCGTAACTCTAAACGAGCCAGAAGTTATGGCCGTCCGAATAATCGATATCTACAGGGTGCAACATCCACGGTGCAAGGTGCAACATCCGTCCGAAATGGCAAAACAGTGTCGCACGACTTTTTAAAATGCGTGCATGGATTTGAAATGGAACGGTACCATGGTGCACCACTCTCCAGCGATGGTAAATCGAAGACCAGCCACGGTAGTCCCGTTTTACCGTAAAAATCCACGTTTCGAAAAAACGAAGGGTAAAAAACTTCCTTCACCCGATTGAGACTCGGATCGTCTTTTTTGGGCATTAGACAATCCATTGACGGCTGAAAGCGGTCATAGCCGTAGAACTCACTGTGGCCTTCGTTTTGCCTGGTTATGGCTCCCGTAACTCTAAACGAGCCAGAAGTTATGGCCGTCCGAATAATCGATATCTATAGGGTGCAACATCCGCGGTGCAAGGTGCAACATCCGTCCGAAATGACGAAACAGTGTCGTACGACTTTATGAAATGCGTGCATGGATTTGAAACGGAACGGTACCATGGTGCACCACTCTCCAGAGATGGAAAATCGAAGACCAGCCAAGGTAATCCGTTTTACTGTAAAAATCCACGTGTCGAAAAAACGAAGGGTAAAAAACTTCCTGGACCCGATAGAGACTCGGATCGTCTTTTTTGGGCATTAAACAGTCCATTGATGGCTGAAAGCTGTCACAGCCGTAGAACTCACTGAGGCCTTCGTTTTGCCTGGTTATGGCTTCCGTAACTCTAAACGAGCCAGTAGTTATGGCCTTCCGAATAATCGATATCTACAGGGTGCAACATCCGCGGTGCAAGGTGCAACATCCGCCCGAAATGGCGAAACAGTGTCGTACGTCTTTTTGAAATGCGTGCATGAATTTGAAACGGAACGGTACCATGGTGCACCACTCTCCAGCGATGGTAAATCGAAGACCAGCCATGGTAATCCCGTTTTACCGTAAAAATCCACGTGTCGAAAAAACGAAGGGTAAAAAACATCCTAGACCCGATTGAGACTCGGATAGTCTTTTTGGGGCGTTAAACAATCCACTGACGGCTGAAAGCGGTAATAGCCATAGAACTCACTGAGGCCTTCGTTTTGACTCGTTGTGGCTCCCGTAACTTTAAACGAGCCAGAAGTTATGGCCGTCCGAATAATCGATATCTACAGGGTGCAAAATCCACGGTGCAAGGTGCAACATCCGTCCGAAATAGCGAAACAATATCGTACGAATTTTTGAAATGCATGCATGGATTTGAAACGGAACGGTACCATGGTGCACCACTCTCCAGCGATGGTAAATCGAAGGCCAGCCACCGTAATCCCGTTTTACCGTAAAAATCCACGTGTCGAAAAAACGAAGGGTAAAAAACTTCCTAGACCCAATTGAGACTCGGATAGTCTTTTTTGGGCATTATACAATCCATTGACGGCTGAAAGCCGTCATAGCCGTAGAGCTCACTGAGGCCTTCGTTTTGACTGGTTATGGCTCCCGTAACTCTAAACGAGCCAGAAGTTATGGCCGTCCGAATAATCGATATCTACAGGGTGCAACATCCACGGTGCAAGGTGCAACATTCGTCCAAAATGGAGAAACAGTGTCGTACGACTTTTTGAAATGCGTGCATGGATTTGAAACGGAACGGTACCATGGTGCACCACTGTCTAGCGACGGTAAATCGAAGACCAGCCACGGTAATCCCGTTTTACCGTAAAAATCCACATGTCGAAAAAAACGAAGGGTCAATAAACTTCCTAGACCGGATTGAGACTCGGATCATCTTTTTTGGGCATTAAACAATCCATTAACGGCTGAAAGCGGTCATAGCCGTAGATCTCACTGAGGCCATCGTTTTGACTTGTTATGGCTCCCATAACCCTAAACGAGCCAAAAGTTATGGTCGTCCGAATAGTCGATATCTACAGGGTGCAAAATCCACGGTGCAAGGTGCAACATCCATCCGAAATGGCGAAACGGTGTCGTACGACTTTTTGAAATGCGTGCATGGATTTGAAACGGAACGGAACCATGGTGCACCACTCTCCAGCGATGGTAAATCGAAGAACAGCCACGGTAATCCCGTTTTATCGTAAAAATCCAAGTGTCGAAAAAACAAGGGTAAAAAACTTCCTAGACCCGATTGAGACTCGGATCGTATTTTTAGGGCATTAAACGATCCGTTGATGGCCGGAAGCCATCATAGCCGTAGAACTCACCGAGGCCATTGTTTTGACTGGTTATGGCTCCGTAACTCTAAACGAGCCAGAAGTTATGGCCGTCCGAATAATCGATATTACAGGGTGCAACATCCACGGTGCAAGGTGCAACATCCGTCCGAAATGGCGAAATAGTGTCGTACGACTTTTTGAAATGTGTGCATGGATTTGAAATGGAATGGTACCATGGTGCACCACTCTCCAGGAATGGTAAATTGAAGACCAGCCACGGTAATCCCGTTTTACCGTAAAAATCCACGTGTCGAAAAAACGAAGGGTAAAAAACTTCCTAGACCCGATTGAGACTCGGATCATCTTTTTTGGGCATTAAACAATCCATTGACGGCTGGAAGCTATCTTAGCCGTAGAACTAACTGAGGCCTTCGTTTTGACTGGTTATGGCTCCTATAACTCTAAACGAGGCAGAAATTATGGCCGTCCGAATAATCGTTATCTACATGGTGCAACATCCATGGTGCAAGGTGCAACATCCGTCCGAAATGGCGAAACAGTGTCATACGACTTTTTGAAATGCATGCGTGGATTTGAAATGGAACGGTACCATGGTGCACCACTCTCCCACGATGGTAAATCGAAGACCAGCCACGGTAATCCCGTTTTACCGTAAAAATCAACGCGTCGAAAAAACGAAGGGTAAAAAACTTCCTAGACCCGATTGAGACTCGGATAGTCTTTTTTGGGCATTAAACAATCCATTGACGGCTGAAAGCGGTCATAGCCGTAGAACTCACTGAGGTCTTTGTTTTGACTGGTTATGGCTCCCATAACTCTAAACAAGCCAAAAGTTATGGCCGTCCGAATAATCGATATCTACAGGGTGCAACATCCGCGGTGCAAGGTGCAACATCCGTCCGAAATGGTGAAAAGTGTCGTACGACTTTATGAAATGCGTGCATGGATTTGAAACGGAACGATACCATGGAGCACCACTCTCCAGCGATGGTAAATCGTAGACCATCCTCGGTAATCCCGTTTTACCGTAAAAATCGACGTGTAGAAAAAACGAAGGGTAAAAAACTTCCTAAACCCGATTGAGACTCGGATAGTCTTTTTTGGGCATTAAACAATCCATTGACGGCTGAAAGCTGTCATAGCCGTAGAACTCACTGAGGCCTTCGTTTTGAATGGTTATGGCTCCGTAACTCTAAACGAACAAGAAGTTATGGCCGTCCGAATAATCGATATCTACAGGGTGCAACATCCACGGTGCAAGGTGCAACATCCGTCCGAAATGGCGAAACAGTGTCGTACGACTTTTTGGAATGCGTGCATGGATTTGAAACGGAACGGTACCATGGTGCACCTCTCTGCAGCGATGGTAAATCGAAGACTAGCCACGGTAATCCCGTTTTACCGTAAAAATCTACTTGTCGAAAAAACGAAGGGTAAAAAACTTCCTAGACCCGATTGAGACTCGGATCGTCTTTTTTGGGCATTAAACAATCCATTGACGGCTGAAAGCGGTCATAGCCGTAGAACTCACTGAGGCCTTCGTTTTGACTGGTTATATCTCCCGTAAATATAAAAGAGCCAGAATTTATGGCCGTCCGAATAATCGATATCTACAGGGTGCAACATCCACGGTGCAAGGTGCATCATCCATCCGAAATGGCGAAACGCTGTCGTACGACTTTTTGAAATGCGTGCATGGATTTGAAGCGGAACGGTACCATGTTGCCCCACTCTCCGGCGATGGTAAATCAAAGACCAGCCACGGTAATCCCGTTTTACCGTAAAAACCCACGTGTCGAAAAAACGAAGGGTAAAAAACTTCCTAGACCCGATTGAGACTCAGATCGTCTTTTTTGGGCATTAAACAATCCATTGACGGCTGAAAGCCGTCATAGCCGTAGAGCTAACTGAGGCCTTCGTTTTGACTGGTCATGGCTCCCGTAACTCTAAACAAGCCAGAAGTTATGGCCGCCCGAATAATCGATATCTACAGGTTGCAACATCCACGGTGCAAGGTGCAACATCCGTCCGAAATGGCGAAACAGTGTCGTACGACTTTTTGAAATGCGTGCATGGATTTGAAACGGAACGGTACCATGGTGCACCACTCTCCAGCGATGGTAAATCGAAGACCAGCCACGGTAATCCCGTTTTACCGTAAAAATCCACGTGTCGAAAAAACGAAGGGTAAAAAACTTCCTAGACCCGATAGAGACTCAGATCGTCTTTTTTGGGCACTAATCAATCCATTGACGGCAGAATGCTGTCATAGCCGTAGAACTCACTGAGGCCTTCGTTTTGACTAGTTATGGCTCCCGTATCTCTAAACGAGCCAGAAGTTATGGCCGTCCGAATAATCGATATCTACAGGGTGCAACATCCACGGTGCAAGGTGCAACATCCATCCGAAATGGCGAAACAGCGTCGTACGACTTTTTGAAATGCGTGCATGGATTTGAAATGGAACTGTACCATGGTGCACCACTCTCCAGCGATGGTAAATCGAAGACCAGCCATGGTAATCCCGTTTTACCGTAAAAATCCACGTGTCGAAAAAACGAAGGGTAAAAAACTTCCTAGACCCGATTGAGACTAGGATCGTCCTTTTTGGGCATTAAACAATCCATTGATGGCTGAAAGCGGTCATAGCCATAGAACTCACTGAGGCCTTTGTTTTGACTAGTTATGGCTCCCGTAACTCTAAGCGTGCCAGAAGTTATGGCCGCCCGAATAATCGAAATCTACAAGGTGCAACATCCACGTTGTAAGGTGCAACATCCATCCGAAATGACGAAACAGTGTCGTACGACTTTTTGAAATGCGTGCATGGATTTGAAACATAACGGTACCATGGTGCACCACTCTCCAGCGATGGTTAATCGAAGACCAGCCACGGTATTCCCGTTTTACCGTAGAAATCCACGTGTCGAAAAAACGAAGGGTGAAAAACTACCTAGACCCGATTGAGACTCGGATGGTCTTTTTTGGGAAATAAACAATCCATTGACGGCTGGAAGCTATCATAGCCGTAGAACTCACTGAGGCCTTCATTTTGACTAGTTATGGCTCCCGTAACTCTAAACGAGGCAGAAGTTATGGCCGTCCGAATAATCGATATCTACATGGTGCAACATCCACGGTGCAAGGTGCAACATCCGTCCGAAATGGAGGAACAGTGTCGTACGACTTTTTGAAATGCATGCATGGATTTGAAACGGAATGGTACCATGGTGCACCACTCTCCCACGATGGTAAATCGAAGACCAGCCACGGTAATCCCATTTTACCGTAAAAATCCACGTGTCGAAAAAACGAAGGGTAAAAAACTTCCTAGACCCGATTGAGACTCGGATAGTCTTCTTTGGGCATTAAACAATCCATTGACGGCTGAAAGCTGTCATAGCCGTAGAACTCACTGAGGCCTTCGTTTTGACTGGTTATGGCTCCCGTAACTCTAAACAAGCCTGAAGTTATGGCCGTCGGAATAATCAATATCTACAGGGTGCAACATCCACGGTGCAAGGTGCAACATCCGTCCGAAATGGCGAAACAGTGTCGTACGACTTTTTGAAATGCGTGCATGGATTTGAAACGAAACGGTACCATGGTGCACCACTCTCCGGCGATGGTAAATCGAAGACCAGCCACGGTAATCCCGTTTTACCGTAAAAATCGACGTGTCGAAAAAACGAAGGGTAAAAAACTTCTTAGACCCGATTGAGATTCGGATAGTCTTTTTTGGGCATTAAGCATCCATTGACGGCTGAAAGCAGTCAGAGCCGTAGAACCCACTGAGGCCTTCGTTTTGACTGGTTATGACTCCCGTAACTCTAAACGAGCCAGAAGTTATGGCCGTCCGAATAATCGATATCTACAGGGTGCAACATCCGCGGTGCAAGGTGCAACATCCGTCTGAAATGGCGAAATAGTGTCGTACGACTTTATGAAATGCGTGCATGGATTTGAAACGGAACGGTACAATGGTGCACCACTCTCCAGCGATGGTAAATCGAAGACAAGCCACGGTAATCCCGTTTTACCATAAAAATCCACGTGTCGAAAAACGAATGGTAAAAATGTTCCGAGACCCGATTGAGACTCGGATAGTCTTTTTTAGGCATTAAACAATCCATTGACGGCCGAAAGCTGTCATAGCCGTAGAACTCACTGAGGCCTTTGTTTTGACTGGTTATGGCTCCCGTAACTCTAAACAAGCCAGAAGTTATGGCCGGCGGAATAATCGATATCTACATGGTGCAACATCCACGGTGCAAGGTGCAACATCTGTCCGAAATGGCGAAACAGTGTCGTACGACTTTTTGAAATGCGTGCATGGATTTGAAACGAAACGGTACCATGGTGTAGCGCTCTCTAGCGATGGTAAATCGAAGACCAGCCACGGTAATCCCGTTTTACCGTAAAAATCAACGTGTCGAAAAAACGAAGGGTAAAAAACTTCCTGGACCCGATTGAGACTCGGATAGTCTTTTTTGGGCATTAAACAATCCATTGACGGTTGATAGCGGTCATAGCCGTAGAACTCACTGAGGCCTTCATTTTGACTAGTTATGGCGCCCGTAACTCTAAACGAGCCCGAAGTTATGGTCGTCCGAATAATCGATATCTACAGGGTGCAACGTCCGCGGTGCAAGGTGCAACATCCGTCCCAAATGGCGTAACAGTGTCGTACGACTTTATGACATGCGTGCATGGATTTGAAACGGAACGGTACCATGGTGCACCACTCTCTAGCGATGGTAAATCGAAGACCAGCCACGGTAATCCGTTTTACCGTAAAAATCCACGTGTCGAAAAAACGAAGAGTATAAAACTACCTACACCCAATTAAGATTCGGATAGTCTTTTTTGGGCATTAAACAATCCATTGACGGCTGAAAGCTGTCATAGCCGTAGAACTCACCAAGGCCTTCGTTTTGACAGGTTATGGCTCCCGTAACTCTAAACGAGTCATAAGTTATGGCCGTCCGAATAATCGATATCTACATGGTGCAACATCCATGGTGTAAGGTGCAACATCCATCCGAAATGGCAAAACAGTGTCGTACGACGTTTTGAAATGCGTGCATGGATTTGAAACGGAACGGTACCATGGTGCACCACTCTCCAGCGATGGTAAATCGAAGACCAGCCACGGTAATCCCGTTTTACCGTAAAAATCCACGTGTCGAAAAAACGAAGGGTATAAACTTCCTAGACCCGATTGAGACTCGGATCGTCTTTTTTGGGCATTAAACAATCCATTGATGGCTGAAAGCCGTCATAGCTGTAGAACTCACCAAGTCCTTCGTTTTAACTGGTTATGGATCCCGTAACTCTAAACGAGCCAGAAGTTATGGCCGCCCGAATAATCGATATCTACAGGGTGCAACATCCACGGTGCAAGGTGCAACATCCGCCCGAAATGGAGGAACAGTGTCGTACGACTTTTTGAAATGCATGCATGGATTTGAAACGGAACGGTACCATGGTGCACCACTCTCCCGCGATGGTAAATCGAAGACCAGCCACGGTAATCCCGTTTTACCGTAAAAATCCACGTGTCGAAAAAACGAAGGGTAAACAACTTCCTAGACCCGATTGAGACTCGGATAGTCTTCTTTGGGCATTAAACAATCCATTGACGGCTGAAAGCTGTCATAGCCGTAGAACTCACTGAGGCCTTCTTTTTGACTAGTTATGGCTCCCGTAACTCTAAACAAGCCGGAAATTGTGGCCGTCGGAATAATCGATATCTACAGGGTGCAACATCCACGGTGCAAGGTGCAACATCCGTCCGAAATGGCGAAACAGTGTCGTACGACTTTTTGAAATGCGTGCATGGATTTGAAACGAAACGGTACCATGGTGCACCACTCTCCGTCGATGGTAAATCGAAGACCAGCAACGGTAATCCCGTTTTACCGTAAAAATCGACGTGTCGAAAAAACGAAGGGTAAAAAACTTCCTAGACCCGATTGAGATTCGGATAGTCTTTTTTGGGCATTAAGCAATCCATTGGCGGCTGAAAGTAGTCAGAGCCGTAGAACTCACTGAGGCCTTGGTTTTGACTGGTTATGGCTCCCGTAACTCTAAACGAGCCAGAAGTTATGGCCGTCCGAATAATCAATATCTACGGGGTGCAACATCCGCGGTGCAAGGTGCAACATCCGTCTGAAATGGCGAAACAGTGTCGTACGACTTTATGAAATGCGTGCATGGATTTGAAACGGAACGGTACCATGGTGCACCACTCTCCAGCGATGGTAAATCGAAGACCAGCCACGGTAACCCCGTTTTACCGTAAAAATCCACGTGTCGAAAAAACGAAGGGTTAAAAACTTCCTAGACCCGATTGAGACTCGGATCGTCTTTTTTGGGCATTAAACAATCCATTGATGGCTGAAAGCTGTCATAGCCGTTGAACTCACTGAGGCCTTTGTTTTGACTGGTTATGGCTCCCGTAACTCTAAACGAGCCAGAAGTTATGGCCCTCCGAATAATCGATATCTACAGGGTGCAACATCCGCGGTGCAAGGGGCAACATCCGTCCGAAATGGCGAAACATTGTCGTACGACTTTATGAAATGCGTGCATGGATTTGAAACGGAAAGGTATCATGGTGCACCACACTCCAGCGATGATAAATCGAAGACCAGTCACGGTAATCCCGTTTTACCGTAAAAATCCACGTGTCGAAAAAACGAAGGGTAAAAAACTTCCTAGACCCGATTGAGATTGTGATAGTCTTTTTTGGGCATTAAACAATCCATTGACGGCTGAAAGCGGTCATAGCCGTAGAACTCACCGAGGCCCTCATTTTGACTGGTTATGGCTCCCGTAACTCTAAACGAGCCTGTTGTGTGCATTTCCACCACCGAACCAATGCTTCCCCCCTACATGCCGAACCAATGCCCCCCCACGTGCCGAACCAGAAACCTTGCTCTACTACATGCCGAACCAACCCCTTCTCCACCGTGTCTCACCGAACCACGCGCTTGCCGAATCAAAGCACCAACAGCTAAGCCGAACCAAATCACCAACCCATCCTCCTCGTGTCATCGAACCATGATCCACCGGACCACATGCCACCGAGCCAACCTCCAAACAACCTGCCGAACCAGGCCTCTCCACCTCCATACCGAACCAACTATCTCCTCTCGCCGCCGAAACAGAGCGCTACCGGATCATCGTCCCACCGAGCCAAGGTTACCACCGGACCAAGAGACGAAGTCACTATCACCGGTCCAAGGCACCACCGGACCAAGCTCCACACAGCCACGGCCGAGCCAAGCTTCGCCGAACCAGATATGCCGGACCCGATGGCTTCAGCCCAGGCCCTTCAGCAGCTATATACATCCAAGACCCCTGCCCTCAGCCTCACTCTATAAATAGAGGGGCAGGGGTACAACAATGGCAGACAAGTTTGAGAGCTCAAGCAAGGAAGGAACTTTCAAACAACTTTCATATACTTGTATACAAAGCTTTATACTTGTAATCTGAAAGGAAAAGGGGAATAACATATAAAGTGGACGTAGGCACGTTCTGGCCGAACCACAATAAATCTGTGTGTCTTTTACAGTTTAGCCCCTGCTTTTTTCATATTTTCATAAGTAACCTATAACCTTTAAAATAACATATAATCAACCAAATCGTACGGATTGGAGGTGTTTGTCCATTTTTTGCGCAAACATTTTTGGTGCTTTTCACTGAGAAGTTTGGAACTCGAAGCTTCAGCTTCCCTCATTCAACCTTTTTTCCCAATAGCACCTTTCATTGCCTAGGAAACATGACTTCCAGGCCGAGAAAAGACACCAACAAGGGAAAGAACGTTGCAACCAGCAGCGCTCTAAATTCAGTGGATCCAGATCAAGAGAACCATCCCACTACGACAGCAGATCAAGCAAATCCAACAGCCCCTGCCGCGGAACAACCGGCAACAATCACTAGGCCAGATCTAGACAGAGTTGTGACTGAAGTAACTAACCGCTTCGCATCCCAACAAGAAGCTTTGGTAAACCAACTCATGTCACGCTTGAGGGATGCCGAAGAATCCAACCGCAACACTGAATCATGGGGTGAGTCTCAATCTGGAGGATCTTAGAGACAGCAAAGGTCTTCCCTCTTCGAAGAGGCTATCAATAGGAACAACAGTGATAGGGGCCGCGCCCGTACTCAGCCCGAACTCCGACTCGAGGAAGCGCTTGGAACCGAACCCAATGGGGGAGGCACCAGGGTCAGATGTAGCTGAGCCAGTCATGCCACCTAATCATAGAAACCCCGCTGAACGAAGCCGAGCTAGAACCCAGCCCGAAGTTGACCCCATGGAAATGCTCGAAACAGAACCCCGCAGGGGAAGATCAGGGCAGGGGGCAACTGTAGCTGGTCCTAGCATGCATCCGAGTAGCCAAAGACAGCCACTGGATAATGTCAGAAGTGATAGGCTATACCATCACTACAGGTCATCCGGACGAGATCGATCCCGCAGGGAAGAACCAAGCTCATTCTTGTCCGCTCCAAATTCTGATGAAAGAATGGCACGATTATTCAGGGAATGCGTCCGACGGGAGCAAAGGGAGAGAGGGATAGGCGCTAGGGTAACCAGCCCTTTCACCCGCGACATCGAAACCGCCATCACCCCTCGAGAGTGGAAAATGCCGACGATGGAACCATACAAGGGAACTTCCGACCCCGTTGTACACTTGCAGAGATACACACAGCATATGCTCATGAGCGTGGCAACGGAAGGAGTATTATGCAAATGCTTTCCACTATTTTTACAGATCTAGCTACCTCCTGGTTCTGCCATCTACCCCAAGGATCCATCAGTTCATGGGAAATGTTGAAGGAAAAGTTCATTAGCCAGTTCCGCATTCATGTGGAACAACCCAAGGATGCTTATTCTCTATCCAATGTCAAACAGAAATCCGGAGAGACACTGCAACAATATCTAACCTGGTTCAACGCCGCAGCGGCCGCAGTCCAAGATGCCGATGAGAAACTCACCCTAATGGCCCTCTGTAGTGGTGTGCACCCAGATACCAAGTTTGCTAGAAGACTAACTAAAGAAAAACCAGCTACCTTTCCCGATTTCTTTCATGAAGCTGGGAAGTACATGAAACTCGAAGAGGCTGCCACTGAAAGGCAGACAAGACCACAGGCTAAGACGGCCCATGGAAACGCCCCTGCCACAGCGAAAGACATTCGGAGAAACGACTCCAGAGATAATGCAGGGGGCAAGAAGGGAGAAAAGCGCTTGTACCGACCAGGACCGAGATTTGATGCTTACACTCCCTTGAATGAAACAGTCGAGAACATCTTCCTGGCCACCCAGGACGAACTCACATACAAGCGCCCCCCGTACAAGAAAGAGTCAGATCGCGCAATCCAGTCCAGAAAATTCTGCCGTTTCCACGAGTCTCATGGGCACGATACCAATGAATGCCGCCATCTCCGAGACCTAATTGAAGAACACATTAGGAGAAAGAAATTAGAACGCAATGTGAAGGGACAGGACAGGACCCCAGCTCCTACCAAGGAAAACCCAGGGCAGCTCCACCCAGAGACAGGCGGAGGAAATCGCAACACCAGCGGTTCCAGCCAAGAGAAGATAGTGGTCCATACAATATCAGGAGGGCCACACATCGCTGACAAGAGCTGGGCAGAAATGGAAAGATATGGAAATTCACTCAGAAGCGAGGGAGACTGCATCAATTCTGTTATGGAAGAACGCCACCCTAAGCGGAAGGAAAGTAATGACATCACATTCAGCGGGCGCGACCTAGAAGGAAGGCAATACCCTCATATGGATCCTATGGTCATCTCTGCCTGGTTCGGTCTAGCCAAAGTTTTTCGAATCTTAATAGACACTGGAAGTTCAGTAAATATCCTATTCAAGCATGCTTTCGACAAAATGAAGCTATCAATGAAGGATGTATCCCCCTGTAACAAACCACTACACGGTTTCACTGGACAAGCAAAGATGCCCCTCGGACAATTGGCCCTCTTTGTTGAATTGGGAAGTCATCCCCGCTCCGCCGTTCGGAAACAAACATTCGTGCTGATAGACAACCACTCGGCCTACAATGCCTTTTAGGAAGACCAGCCTTGTCCGACTTCCAAATTTTCCTTGCCCCGTGGTGCCTGAAGATGAAGTTCCCAACGGATAATGGAGTGGGAGAAGTAGAAGGAGATCAAGACGCCGCTCGGGACTGCTATGTAACCGAACTTCGCAATAACCGCAAGAAAGATAAAGGGAAGAATGCAGAGACTACTCTCTGCATGAAAAGCTTGGAAGCATAGCAACTAAAGAAAGCCCCTCCTCTTCGATATACAAGTGATCCCTTCAACGAATTAGATCCCAGGGACGGAGAGGAGGAGGCCACCGTCGAGCCTGCAGAGGCTATGGAATTCGTATCTGTAGACAAACACGACCCAAGTAAACTGCTGAGAGTCGGATCTCAGCTAAAAAGAGAATTAAAGAATCAACTCATTCATTTTCTTCGCGACAACATGGATGTATTTGCATGGACGCACGCTGATATGACCGGAGTCTCCCCGGACATAGCATGCCACGCACTAAACATCGATCCTACCAAGGTACCGGTAAAGCAAAAGAAGAGAAGTAAGGGGAAAGAACGATCAGCAGCCCTCGAGGAAGAAGTAAAGAACTTACTTGCCAATGACTTCATACGTGAAGCCATCTACCCGGAGTGGATCGCCAACCCGGTACTGGTAAAGAAAGCTAATGGGAAGTGGCGAACATGCATCGATTTCTCCAACTTAAATGACGCTTGCCCGAAAGACTACTTCCCACTTCCCCGAATCGACCAACTCGTGGACAGCACTGCCGGACACGAACTCTTATCCTTTATGGACGCACACTCAGGATATAACTAGATCCCTATGCACGCCCCCGATCAAGATCACACCAGCTTCATCACTGACCGAGGATTGTACTACTACAAGGTAATGCCATTTGGACTTAAAAACGCCGGAGTTACTTATCAGCGCCTCGTCAACAAGATGTTTGCAGAGCTGATTGGACGAACTATGGAGGTCTATGTGGATGACATGCTGGTTAAATCAAGAAAAGCCAACGATCATGTGAGCCACCTGGACGAGATGTTCCAAGTACTCCGCCAATATGGAATGAAGCTGAACCCTCTAAAGTGCTCCTTCGGAGTGTCATCAGGAAAGTTCTTGGGATTCATCGTCCATGCCAGAGGGATCGAAGCGAACACCGAACAAGTCCAGGCCTTGCAAGATATCAAAATACCATCCACTCGGAAAGAAATGCAAAGCCTAAACGGGAAGGTGGCCGCCCTAAGTCGGTTCATCTCCAAAGCAACTGACAAATGCATTCCTTTCTTCGAAGCCTTGAAGAAAGTCAAAGGAAAATTCGAGTGGACCGACGAATGTTCAGCAGCTTTCCTTAACCTAATCGAGCACCTCCAGCGGCCACCTGTACTCTCAACCCCTAATGAAGGCGACGAACTATACCTACACCTTGCTGTGTCACGACATGCCCTAAGCGCCGCGTTGGTGAGAGAAGACAACCGCACACAACGGCCAGTGTACTTCATAAGCAAAAGGGTCACAGGAGCAGAAGCCCAGTATTCCAAACTCGAGAAACTGGCGTACTTTTTACTAATCACATCAAGGAAGCCGCGATACTATTTCCAGTCTCATTCCATCAGAGTTTTAACCAATCAACCGCTAAAACAAGTGCTCCATCGCCCCGACACTTCTGGGCGATTACTTAAGTGGTGCATCGAACTAAGTCAATATGATATCACTTACCATCCTCGCACCGCTATCAAGGGGCAAGCCATAACTGATTTCATTGCCGAATTCACTACTAGCGAAGGTAGGGGCCAATCTGAAATAGCAGAAGATATCAAGTGGAATCTCTTCGTAGATGGAGCGTCGAACGAACAAGGCTCGGGGGCAGGCGTTGTGATCATCACTCCCAGGGGAAGAAAGCTGCGTTATGCACTAAGGCTGGAATTCGCTGCCACCAACAATGATGCCGAATATGAAGTAGTAATAGCCGGATTAGAGCTCGCCCTGGAGATCGGAGTCAGTTCCTTATTCTTCGCAGTGATTTGCAACTCATCGTAAATCAAATACTAGGGGAGTTCCAGACTCGAGGAGAACGACTCACAGCATACCTAAAGAGGACCAAGCTGCTACTTAACCAACTGGATCACTATTTGATCAGACACATTCCTCGAGAGGAAAATCGATAGGCCGACGAGCTGGCAAAGCAAGCTAGCATGGGAAATGACACCGCTTCTGGAGCGGTAACTGTCTCAAGGCTGCTAACCCCGAGTTTCGAGCAAGTACACCTAATAGCTGCAACCGAATAAGAAATATGGATGACCCCTATCCGAGAATACTTACAAAACGGCACCCTACTAGAAGGGCAAAATGAAGTTAAGAAAATTCTAAGGAAAGCTTCCCGCTACACGATGCAAGAAGGCATCCTCTATCGGCGCGGCTTCTCTAACCCCTTATTGAGGTGTGTTGCTGGAAGAGAAGCCAGGGAAATTCTATCCAACATCCATCAGGGAAGTTGTGGAGACCACACCGGAGGGCAGACTCTGGCAAAAAAGATACTCCGATATGGATATTTCTGGACCACCTTGAACAAAGACGCCTTAGACTTCGTCAAAAAATGTGACAGATGTCAGAAATTTGCCAAAATCCCTCGACTACCAACCAATGAAATTACTCAGATGACCAGCCCTTGGCCCTTCGCAATATGGGGGATTGACTTAATTGGCGAACTGCCAACGGGACGAGGCGAAGCCAAATATGCTATAGTGGCAGTCGACTACTTCACCAAATGGGCGGAGGCGGAACCTCTAAATAAAATATCCTCGGCAAAAGTTATCAACTTCTTAATCAAAAATATTCTGTGCAGGTACGGAACACCACTCAAAATCGTATCAGACAATGGACTTTAGTTTGACAGCGAGGAATTCACCGACTGGTGCCAAGAGCACGGGATTCACAAAAGCTTCTCGTCCGTGGCTTATCCCCAGGCAAACGGCCAAATAGAAGCTGTCAACAAAATTCTCAAAACCATAATCAAGAAGAAACTTGAAAAGTCGAAAGGCGCTTGGGTGGAAGAACTTCCTACGGCACTTTGGGCCTATCGCACATCTTACAAAACTTCAACAGGGCATACTCCCTTCTCTTTGGCATATGGATCGGAGGCTATGCTCCTAGTTGAAACTATAGTGCCCTCTCACCGTAGGATCCACTACAACCCGGAAGAAAATGAAGAACTCCTCCACATGTCTTTGGATTTAATTGAGGAGAGAAGAAATGATGCAGCACTCAAAGCAGCAGCTCACAGACAAAAAGTGGCAGCACTATACAACTCCAAAGTCAAACATCGCAGCTTACAAGAAGGAGACCTTGTCCTCAAGAGAATCTTTCCGCGCCCCGGGGCACTAGACCCCATCTGGGACGGACCATATGTAATTCATAAAGATCTCCACAACGGAGCTTATATTTTGTCAACAGTGGACGGAGAGGTGTTCCAGAGGGCATGGAACATTCGACACCTCCGTCGATACTTTTCTTAACTTGTACTGCCCATATGAAGTGAATTAACAAAGAGAATCAGTGGACGTAGGCATTTTCGTGCCGAACCACTTTAAAAAACTTGGGTCTTGTTAACTTGTTCCTTTATATCTTGGCTACTTGTTAAGCTTTATCCTTTGCTGTTGAACAAAATCCTTTGCAGATGACATTTCAATCCAGAACTTCACAACACAACTCCACCTAGACAAAATCTAACCGGTACACCGCACTCCTATGCCCTCGCCAATGAGACACTTTGCTCCGGTATCCCTCTACCGCGAGTTAACTCATTTTTTGCCTCGGCCCTTAAAGCCGACTGTAATAAGCCGAGTATAAGTCATCATAAAAAAAGGCCGACTATAGCCGATGGCAGCTCATTACAGCGATTCGGCTCGCCGGCTACTGTGAACCGATCATAAGCCCCAACATAAGGTGTGGCCAGCCAGGGGCAGTTCACAGTTGACGATCGGCCCCCACGCTAGCCGGCCACAGTAAATCGAATAATACCCACGATTACGGGCCATAATGGACCGGGTAGTTAATGTACGCGATCGGCTCCGATGTGTCTTAAGTGCGGCTGTGGTAAAAAAGAAAACTCCCCGCAGTAGGCGTAAGATGGGTGACAAATGTCTCCAAGACCCACAGCTAGGGAAAGTGACTACAAAACCAGTTTTCCACGAACTTAAGCACATCGACGGCCTTCCGTGACTGCAAGTTTTACTTTTCCTATATTTCAATTTCATTTAAAACCTTTCTCCTATTCTCCGTAACGGTGCTTGAAAGTAAAGGACATGAAATAGTGAACGTTCGCTAATGGGAACAGAAAACTCACAATCGGATAACGGGACACTCAACAGCATTCCGTGCTTAGTCTTACAGGGCGCACGAAGTTGCCGTCCACAGCCGAAACATGAAGGGCGGTACCTTCTACTTTTATACATTAATGCATAGCTGCAGTTCATATTCACACATCACATTTACGTTGCAAAATGAGAAAATCATACTTTAAGCAAAAAACTTGGCATCAGGCACAGTTAAGTCACTAGTAACATGCATAGTTACATCACTTACACAGCACAACAAAATAGCGATAAAATTCCAACATAAAGGAATCAGCTTATGTTATGAAATTACATAAAGTCATTCATTACAAACAATATTATTACAGTTATATCAATGTTTTGGACTAACATGAACATCAATAAAAAGAAATCAAAAGGTAACCGGCTGTATTAGTGCTAACCACTACACCTCAGAACCAGCTCTCCGAATCTACTTGGTTGCTGGATCGGAACTCCCAGCGTGTTGACCAGAGGTCCCACCTGTCCAATTCAGAAGAAGAATCCATCCGATAAACAGCGAACGATCAAGTTATGAAAAGCTAAAAAGGGAGAACTCACCGACGCCCGCTTCTTGGTCCTCATCCCCCAACTGCACACCGGCTTCCTCCGCAGCAAGCAGCCGCATCCACTCCTTCACCGATACCTTCTCCTCCTTTGAGAACTGGGCGGTTACCACGTCCATCCTGAATGCCGCTCCACCTTCCTTATCCGCATTGGCCTTGGCCTCCTCCAAAGCCTGGAGATATATCCTAGCCATGATCCGGGGATAGTCATCCGTCCAGGATAGATTACCCTGCTTCCAGGTACGGAAATACATATCCTGCAACATCACATCCATCATCCACTCATTCTCCTCAAACTCCCTCACCCGGGCCTCGGAGGATAACAACTTAGCAACGACAACATCCCTCTCCGATCGATATCTCAAGCGGTCAGCCTGGAGAGACCTCCTCATTTCCTCCATCTCTTCCTTTAGCTTGGCCTGAGCAAGCTCTACGGCTTCAAGCCTCCCAGACAACTCTTCAATCCGCTCGAGATCCGTATTCCGAACCTCATCCACCGTCGCAATGGCCATATCAATCCGCCCCTTGCAAGCAGCCTCCATTTTTCGTAATTCCGCCCTGCTTGTCTTTTCCTGATTCTCCTTCAACTGCCTGAAGGCTGCCTCGTGCTGAGAAATCTGGATAGCCTGATCGGCAAGTTTCTTGTCCTGATCAGCAACATGTAGCCGCAGCCGGATGTTAGCACTCCCGATTTCCTCCCCAGCCCTAGCCAGTCGAGCATGATGCTCCATCAACTTCTTGACTTCCTCCGCGACCCGGTCAATGTTGGCCTTGGCTTCGTCCCCTATAGCAGCTATCCGAGTAGTGAGCAGGTCCAAATCTAGGGACTTAGCCTCATCAAGAATCCGAACCATGGGATTGCCGGGGAGAAGATGCTCGCCCGTGGCCTCGTCAAATAATATATCCTGAGAGCTTGGGTCCAAATCCGGGTGGCCGGCAAAGGGATTGCGATGCACGTTAGGACGTTTTATGCGGATAAGGGTAGGATTCTCGGAAGAAGGCGGAGGTGGGGCAAATTCCGTGGTCTCCTCCACGGTATCTCGGGAAGGCTGAGTAGAAGGCTGAGGACCAGGTAGTGAATCAAGCAAGGATCGCCTCCTCTTCCTTTGCTGGATACCTTCCTCAATGACTCCATGAAGAGAGCAATATCTAATACACCCCCGAAACGGCCGATTGGCGGCTTCGGCTTAGTAGAAGCTCTCATCAACTTGAATTGTTCGAGGCGGTGTCGAACGTCTGAAGTTTTGGCCACCTCGCCTGCCCCTGTAACGAAGAATAAGTGTTACGAACATACGAGGGTCCATAATTCAAGAAATATGATAACTTAAAAAGAATGAGAAGGCACGTCCGTTATACAAACCCTACGGAGAGGGAGAATACTGCAATAAGTCCTGAATCTCAGTCCAGGACGGAAGCGAACCATAAAATATTCCTAAGTCCCTATCATAAATGGAATCTGCAGAAGTTAAGAGTTCACCTTGAATCGCTGGAGTCACCTCAGCTGAAGAACTCTTAGGGAATGGATCGGCGCCAGCCCCAGCCTCGTCAACCTCCTTTGCCTTCTTCACCGAGGCTGATCCTTCCTCCAACCCTTCAAAAGCCTGGTGGAAGGCATCATCCGTCCACTCCTGAATCTCCCCTGCCTGCTCAGAAGACAAAGCCCCGACACCACTACCACCCTATCCTTCACCTTCTCCATCACCTCTGCTCTCCTCTCCGTCTCTTTCCTCCTCTCCACCTTCCTCCTCCGGAATATCTGGACATGTACTGGGAGAGGGTCCATCAGACTTCTTAAGCTTCTTTCCCCCAACGGCTGGAGGCACCGAGAAAGGTCTCTTCTTACTACTCTTCACAGTAGCCCCATCCTTGGCTTTAGCAGCCCTCTCCTCGGCTGTATCTCTCTGTTTAACCACAGATTGATGTGGCAGAATCAAGTTATACTCCAGGAGAGTGGCGTTCCTGATCAGGAATGAAGCCGATCTATCTCTTCCCGAAATGGCCTTTATTTCAGTAGCCATCCGCGCCAAGGAATCAGTCTCCACAACCGCAAAGCCACCTGTTGCTAGCAAGAAATAAAAGCATATAAGAAGAAGCATTGTGATCGGGACAAGAAAAATATAAATGAAGTTCAACTTACAGCCGGAAGTGAAAAGGCGGAAAGAAACAGAGTCATCCCTAATGAAAAACCATTCCTTCTTGAACATACTAAACTTCGAGTACAAATCCAGAACAGGCTTGAAGGGCACGGCCGCTTCCAAACTGATATATGGAGACCCCTTCTTGTATCCTCTCAAGTTGTGCAGATATCGGATCTCCCGGTTGGAAGGTGGACGCCCATATCTCCTCTGAAAGATGACGAAAAGCCTCACCAGAACGGCGTAGGAGTTAGGCTGAAGCTGGAATGGAGCCACCTTCAAATATGTGATAAAGCTAACTATCCAAGCGTTGAGAGGCGGGATAGCACCGCACATGCAATGATATCTGCTGTACGCAAAGTACCCTTTAGGACGGTCGTATGGCATAACCCCTTCCCCCGGCAACAGCATAAGAGCCCTGTCAATCCCGAAGGAACGAGAAATGACATCAAGCTGCTCCTCTTTGAGGGAGCTCGGAAAGCAATCAGGAGGAGAGTTCAGAAGCTCTTGGGGACCATACCCATCCACTAACGACCTCGGGGCAGGTCCATTTAGCGCCGGTTCCGATTGGGCTGGGGGCACGGAAGAAGACTCTCCTCTATCCTTGGACTTCTTACCAACTGATCGAGTTTCCGATTTGCGAGATATTTATCTGCGACACAGAAAAACATGGTATTAGAACAAGGAGTATGGAAATATAAACAAATAGGTCCAAGTTTCATTCGGTATTGAAGGTCCGAGTCTCATTCGGCATTGAGGGTCCAAGTTTCATTCGGTAATTGAAAATAAAGTTCGTTCGGCCTAGTAGCTCCTCACCTGATTCGGCAGAGACTTTGATTCGGCGAAGATAACTCTTTGATTCGGCGAAGACAAGGAGATGGTTCGGTTGATAAGAAATAACAAAGGCGTATAGCCCCTATATATAGACAAATGTAGGACACCGGACCAATTGGTTCGGCACTCAGGGACCGAATGAAGACCACCTAGCTAAAACAAAGCACGGCATATACTAGCATATGCCCTACTTTGGGGGGCAAGTGTTGTGTGCATTTCCACCACCGAACCAATGCTTCCCCCCTGCATGCCGAACCAATGCCCCCCTACGTGCCGAACCAGAAACCTTGCTCTACTACATGCCGAACCAACCCCTTCTCCACCGTGTCTCACCGAACCATGCGCTTGCCGAACCAAAGCGCCAACAGCCAAGCCGAACCAAATCACCAACCCATCCTCCTCGTGTCACCGAACCATGATCCACCGGACCACATGCCACCGAGCCAAACTCCAAACAACCTGCCGAACTAGGCCTCTCCACCTCCATTCCTAACCAACTATCTCCTCTCGCCGTCGAACCAGAGCACTACCGGATCATCGTCCCACCGAGCCAAGGTTACCACCGGACCAAGAGACGAAGTCACTATCACCGGTCCAAGGCATCACCGGACCAAGCTCCACACAGCCACGGCCGAACCAAGCTTCGCCGAACCAGATATGCCGGACCAGATGGCTTCAGCCCAGGCCCATCAGCAGCTATATACATCCAAGACCCCTGCCCTCAGCCTCACTCTATAAATATAGGGGCAGGGGTACAACAATGGCAGACAAGTTTGAGAGCTCAAGCAAGAAAGGAACTTTAAAACAACTTTCATATACTTGTATACAAAGCTTTGTACTTGTAATCTGAAAGGAAAAAGGGAATAACATATAAAGTGGACGTAGGCACGTTCTGGCCGAACCACTATAAATCTGTGTGTCTTTTATAGTTTAGCACCTGCTTTTTTCATATTTTCATAAGTAACCTATAACCTTGAAAATAACATATAATCAACCAAATCGTACGGATTGGAGGTGTTTGTCCATTTTTTGCGCAAACAGAGCCAGAAGTTATGGTCGTCCGAATAATCGATATCTACAGGGTGCAACATCCACGGTGCAAGGTGCAACATCCGTCCGAAATTGCGAAACAGTGTCGTACGACTTTTTGAAAAGCGTGCATGGATTTGAAATGGAACGGTACAATGGTGCACGACAATCCAGCGATGGTAAATCGAAGACCAGCCATGGTAATCCCGTTTTACCGTAAAAATCCACATGTCGAAAAAACGAAGGGTAAAAAACTTCCTAGACCCGATTGAGACTCGGATAGTCTTTTTTTGGCATTAAACAATCCATTGACGGCTGAAAGCAGTCATACCCGTAGAACTCACTGAGGCCTTCGTTTTGACTGGTTATGGCTCCGTAACTCTAAACGAGCCAGAAGTTATGGTCGTCCGAATAATCGATATTTACAGGGTGCAACATCCACGGTGCAAGGTGCAACATCCGTCCGAAATGGCGAAACAGTGTCGTACGACTTTATGAAATGCATGCATGGATTTGAAACGGAACGGTACCATGGTGCACCACTCTTCAGCGATGGTAAATCGAAGACCAGCCACGGTAATCCCGTTTTACCGTAAAAATCCACGTGTCGAAAAAACGAAGGGTAAAAAACTTCCCAGACCCGATTGAGACTCGGATCGTCTTTTTTGGGCATTAAACAATCCATTGATGGCTGAAAGCCGTCAAAGCCGTAGAACCCACTGAGGCCTTCGTTTTGACTGGTTATGGCTCCCGTAACTCTAAACGAGCCAGAAGTTATGTCCGTCCGAATAATCGATATCTACAGGGTGCAACATCCGCGGTGCAAGGTGCAACATCTGTCTGAATTGGCGAAACAGTGTCGTACGACTTTACAAAATGCGTGCATGGATTTGAAACAGAACGGTACCATGGTGCACCACTCTCCAGCGATGGTAAATCGAAGAACAACCACGGTCATCCCGTTTTACCGTAAAAATCCACGTGTCGAAAAAACGAAGGGTTAAAAACTTCCTAGACCCGATTGAGACTCGGATCGTCTTTTTTGGGCTTTAAACAATCCGTTGACGGCTGAAGGATCTCATAGACGTAGAACTCACTAAGGTCTTTGTTTTGACTGGTTATGGCTCCCGTAACTCTAAACGAGCCAGAAGTTATGGCCGTCCGAATAATCGATATCTACAGGGTGCAACATCAGCGGTGCAAGGGGCAACATCCGTCCGAAATGGCGAAACAGTGTCGTACAACTTTATGAAATGCATGCATGGATATGAAATGGAACGGTACCATGGTCCACCACACTCCAGCGATGGTAAATCGAAGACCAGTCACAGTAATCCCGTTTTACCGTAAAAATCCACGTGTCGAAAAAACGAAGGGTAAAAAACTTCCTAGACCCGATTGAGACTGGGATAGTCTTTTTTGGGCATTAAACAATCCATTGACGGCTGAAAGCGGTCATAGCCGTAGAACTCACTGAGGCCTTCATTTTGACTCGTTGTGGCTCCCGTAACTCTAAACGAGCCAGAAGTTATGGCCGTCCGAATAATCGATATCTACAGGGTGCAACATCCACGGTGCAAGGTGCAACATCCGTCCGCAATGGCGAAACAGTGTCGTACGACTTTTTGAAATGCGTGCATGGATTTGAAACGGAACGGTACTATGGTGCACGACTCTCCAGGGTTGGGAAATTGAAGACCAGCCACGGTAATCCCGTTTTACCGTAAAATCCACGTGTCGAAAAAACGAAGGGTAAAAAACTTTCTAGACCAGATTGAGACTCGGATAGTCTTTTTTTGGCATTAAACAATCCACTGACGGCTGAAAGCGGTCATAGCCGTAGAACTCACTAAGGGCTTCGTTTTGACTGGTTATGGCTCCGTAACTCTAAACGAGCCAGAAGTTATGGTCGTCCGAATAATCGATATCTATAGAGTGCAACATCCACGGTGCAAGGTGCAACATCCGTCCGAAATGGCGAAACAGTGTCGTACGAATTTTTGAAATGCGTGCATGGATTTGAAACGGAACAGTACCATGGTGCACCACTCTCCAGCGATGGTAAATCGAAGACCAGCCACGGTAATCCCGTTTTACCGTAAAAATCCACGTGTCGAAAAAACGAAGGGTAAAAAACTTCCCAGACCCGATTGAGACTCGGATCGTCTTTTTTGGGCATTAAACAATCCATTGATGGCTGAAAGCCGTCATAGCCGTAGAACCCACTGAGGCCTTTGTATTAACTGGTAATGGCTCCGGTAACCCTAAACGAGCAAGAAGTTATGGCCGTCCGAATAATCGATATCTACAGGGTGCAACATCCACGGTGTACGGTGCAACATCCGTCCGAAATGGCGAAACAGTGTCGTACGACTTTTTGTAATGCGTCAATGGATTTGAAACGGAACGGTACCATGGTGCACCACTCTCCAGCGATGGTAAAATGAAGACCAGCCACGTTAATCCCGATTTACCGTAACAATCCACGTGTCGAAAAAACGAAGGGTAAAAAACTTCCTAGACCCGATTGAGTCTCAGATCGTCTTTTTTGGACATTAAACAATCCGTTGATGGCTGGAAGCTGTCATGGCCGTAGAACTCACTGAGGCCTTCGTTTTGACTAGTTATGGCTCATGTAACTCTAAACGAGCCAGAAGTTATGGCCGTCCGAATAATCGATATCTACAGGGTGCAACATCCACGGTGCAAGGTGCAACATCCGTCCGAAATGGCGAAACAGTGTCGTACGACTTTTTGAACTGTGTGCATGGATTTGAAACGGAACGGTACCATGATGCACCACTCTCCAGCGATGGTAAATCAAAGACCAGCCACGATAATCCCGTTTTATCGCAAAAATCAACGTGTCGAAAAAACGAAGGGTAAAAAACTTCCCAGACCCGATTGAGACTCGGATCGTATTTTTTGGGCATTAAACAATCCATTGACGGCTAAAAGCTGTCATACCATAGAACTCACTGAGGCCTTCGTTTTGACTGGTTATGGCTCCCGTAACTCTAAACGAGCCAGAAGTTATGGCCGTCCGAATAATCGATATCTACAGGGTGCAACATCCACGGTGCAAGGTGCAACATCCATCCGAAATGGCGAATCAGTGTCGTACGACTTTTTGAAATGCGTGCATGGATTTGAAAAGGAACGGTACCATGATGCACCACTCTCCAGCGATGGTAAATCAAAGACCAGCCACGATAATCCCGTTTTACCGCAAAAATCAACGTGTCGAAAAAACGAAGGGTAAAAAACTTCCCAGACCCGATTGAGACTCGGATCGTCTTTTTTGGGCATTAAACAATCCATTGACGGTTAAAAGCTGTCACACCATAGAACTCACTGAGGCCTTCGTTTTGACAGGTTATGGCTCCCGTAACTCTAAACGAGCCAGAAGTTATGGCCGTCCGAATAATCGATATCTACAGGGTGCAACATCCACGGTGGAATGTGCGACATCCGTCCGAAATGGCAAAACAGTATCGTACGACTTTTTGAAATGCGTGCATGGATTTGAAACGGAACAGTACCGTGGTGCACCACTCTCCAGCGATGGTAAATCGTAGACCTGCCACGGTAATCCCGTTTTACCGTAAAAATCCACGTGTCGAAAAAACGAAGGGTAAAAAACTTCGTAGACCCGATTGAGACTCGGATCGTCTTTTTTGGGCATTAAACAATCCGTTGACGGCTGAAAGCTAACATAGCCGTAGAACTCACTGAGGCCTTCGTTTTGACTGGTTATGGCTCCCGTAAATCTAAACGAGCCAGAAGTTATGGCCGTCCGAATAATCGATATCTACAGGGTGCAACATCCATGGTGCAAGGTGCAACATCCGTCCGAAATGGCGAAACAGTGTCGTACGATTTTTTGAAATGCATGCATGGATTTGAAACGGAACGATACCATGGTGCACCACTCTCCTACGATAGTAAATCAAAGACCAGCCACGGTAATCCCGTTTTACCGTAAAAATCCACGTGTCGACAAAACGAAGGGTAAAAGCTGTCATACCATAGAACTCACTGAGGCCTTCGTTTTGACTGGTTATGGCTCCCGTAACTCTAAACGAGCCAGAAGTTATGGCCGTCCGAATAATCGATATCTACAGGGTGCAACATCCACGGTGCAAGGTGCAACATCCATCCGAAATGGCGAATCAGTGCCGTACGACTTTTTGAAATGCGTGCATGGATTTGAAAAGGAACGGTACCATGGTGCACCACTCTCCAGCGATGGTAAATCAAAGACCAGCCACGACAATCCCGTTTTACCGCAAAAATCAACGTGTCGAAAAAACGAAGGGTAAAAAACTTCCCAGACCCGATTGAGACTCGGATCGTCTTTTTTGGGCATTAAACAATCCATTGATGGCTAAAAGCTGTCATACCATAGAACTCACTGAGGCCTTCGTTTTGACTGGTTATGGCTCCCGTAACTCTAAACGAGCGAGAAGTTATGGCCGTCCGAATAATCGATATCTACAGGGTGCAACATCCACGGTGCAATGTGCGACATCCGTCCAAAATGGCGAAACAGTGTCGTACGACTTTTTGAAATGCGTGCATGGATTTGAAACGGAATGGTACCATGGTGCACCACTCTCCAGCGATGGTAAATCGTAGACCTGCCACGGTAATCCCGTTTTACCGTAAAAATCCACGTGTCGAAAAAACGAAGGGTAAAAAACTTCGTAGACCCGATTGAGACTCGGATCGTCTTTTTTGGGCATTAAACAATCCGTTGACGGCTGAAAGCCAACATAGCCGTAGAACTCACAGAGGCCTTCGTTTTTACTGGTTATGGCTCCCGTAAATCTAAACGAGCCAGAAGTTATGGCCGTCCGAATAATCGATATCTACAGGGTGCAACATCCATGGTGCAAGGTGCAGCATCCGTCCGAAATGGCGAAACAGTGTTGTACGACTTTTTGAAATGCGTGCATGGATTTGAAACGGAACGGTACCATGGTGCACCACTCTCCAGCGATGGTAAATCGTAGACTAGCCACGGTAATCCCGTTTTACCATAAAATTCACGTGTCGGAAAAACGAAGGGTAAAAAACTTCCTAGACCCGATTGAGACTCGGATCGTCTTTTTTGGGCATTAAACAATCCATTGACGGCTGAAAGCAATCACAGCTGTAGAACTCACCGAGTCCTTCGTTTTAACTGGTTATGGCTCCCGTAACTCTAAACGAACCAGAAGTTATGGCCGTCCGAATAATCTATATCTACAGGGTGCAACATCCACGGTGCAAGGTGCAACATCCATCCGAAATGGCGAAACATTGTCGTACGACTTTTTGAAATGCGTGCATGGATTTGAAACGGAACGGTACCATGGTGCACCACTCTGCAGCGATGGTAAATCGAAGACCAGCCACGGTAATCCCGTTTTACCGCAAAAATCCACGTGTCGAAAAAACGAAGGGTAAAAAACTTCCCAGACCCGATTGAGACTCGGATCGTCTTTTTTGGGCATTAAACAATCCATTGACGGCTGAAAGCCATCATAGCCGTAGAACTCACTGAGGCCTTCGTTTTGACTGGTTATGGCTCCCGTAACTCTAAACGAGCCAGAAGTTATGGCCGTCCGAATAATCGATATCTACAGGGTGCAACATCCATGGTGCAAGGTGCAACATCCGTCCGAAATGGCGAAACAGTGTCGTACGATTTTTTGAAATGCATGCATGGATTTGAAACGGAACGATACCATGGTGCACCACTCTCCTACGATAGTAAATCAAAGACCAGCCACGGTAATCCCGTTTTACCGTAAAAATCCACGTGTCGAAAAAACGAAGGGTAAAAAACTTCCTAGACCCGATTGAGACTCGGATCGTCTTTTTTGGGCATTAAACAATCCATTAACGGCTGAAAGCCATCATAGCCGTAGAACTCACTGAGGCCTTCATTTTGACTGGTTATGGCTCCCGTAACTCTAAACGAGCCAGAAGTTATGGCCGTCCGAATAATCGATATCTACAGGGTGCAACATCCATGGTGCAAGGTGCAACATCCGTCCGAAATGGCGAAACAGTGTCGTACGATTTTTTGAAATGCATGCATGGATTTGAAACGGAACGATACCATGGTGCACCACTCTCCAGCGATGGTAAATCAAAGACCAGCCACGATAATCCCGTTTTACCGCAAAAATCAACGTGTCGAAAAAACGAAGGGTAAAAAACTTCCCAGACCCGATTGAGACTCGGATCGTCTTTTTTGGGCATTAAACAATCCATTGATGGCTAAAAGCTGTCATACGATAGAACTCACTGAGGCCTTCGTTTTGACTGGTTATGGCTCCCGTAACTCTAAACGAGCCAGAAGTTATGGCCGTCCGAATAATCGATATCTACAGGGTGCAACATCCACGGTGCAAGGTGCGACATCCGTCCGAAATGGCGAAACAGTGTCGTATGACTTTTTGAAATGCGTGCATGGATTTGAAACGGAACGGTACCATGGTGCACCACTCTCCAGCGATGGTAAATCATAGACCATCCACGGTAATCCCGTTTTACCGTAAAAATCCACGTGTCGAAAAAACGAAGGGTAAAAAACTTCGTAGACCCGATTGAGACTCGGATCGTCTTTTTTGGGCATTAAACAATCCGTTGACGGCTGAAAGCTAACATGGCCGTAGAACTCACTGAGGCCTTCGTTTTGACTGGTTATGGCTCCCGTAAATCTAAACGAGCCAGAAGTTATGGCCGTCCGAATAATCGATATCTACAGGGTGCAACATCCATGGTGCAAGGTGCAACATCCGTCCGTAATGGCGAAACAGTGTCGTACGATTTTTTGAAATGCATGCATGGATTTGAAACAGAACGATACCATGGTGCATCACTCTCCTACGATAGGAAATCAAAGACCAGCCACGGTAATCCCGTTTTACCGTAAAAATCCACGTGTCGAAAAAACGAAGGGTAAAAAACTTCCTAGACCCGATTGAGACTCGGATCGTCTTTTTTGGGCATTAAACAATCCATTAACGGCTGAAAGCCATCATAGCCGTAGAACTCACTGAGGCCTTCGTTTTGACTGGTTATGGCTTCCGTAACTCTAAATGAGCCAGAAGTTATGGCCGTCCGAATAATCGATATCTACAGGACTCGGATCGTCTTTTTTGGGCATTAAACAATCCATTGACGGCTAAAAGCTGTCATACCATAGAACTCACTGAGGCCTTCGTTTTGACTGGTTATGGCTCCCGTAACTCTAAACGAGCCAGAAGTTATGGCCGTCCGAATAATCGATATCTACAGGGTGCAACATCCACGGTGCAAGGTGCAACATCCTTCCGAAATGGCGAAACAGTGTCGTACGACTTTTTGAAATGCGTGCATGGATTTGAAGAGGAACGGTACCATGATGCACCACTCTCCAGCGATGGTAAATCAAAGACCAGCCACGATAATCCCGTTTTACCGCAAAAATCAACGTGTCGAAAAAACGTAGGGTAAAAAACTTCCCAGATCCGATTGAGACTCGGATCGTCTTTTTTGGGCATTAAACAATCCATTGACGGTTAAAAGCTGTCACACCATAGAACTCACTGAGGCCTTCGTTTTGACTGGTTATGGCTCCCGTAACTCTAAACGAGCCAGAAGTTATGACCGTCCGAATAATCGATATCTACAGGGTGCAACATCCACGGTGCAATGTGCGACATCCGTCCGAAATGGCGAAACAGTGTCGTACGACTTTTTGAAATGCGTGCATGGATTTGAAACGGAACGGTACCATGGTGCACCACTCTCCAGCGATGGTAAATCGTAGACCTGCCACGGTAATCCCGTTTTACCGTAAAAATCCACGGGTCGAAAAAACGAAGGGTAAAAAACTTCGTAGACCCGATTGAGACTCGGATCGTCTTTTTTGGGCATTAAACAATCCGTTGACGGCTGAAAGCCAACATAGCCGTAGAACTCACTGAGGCCTTCGTTTTTACTGGTTATGGCTCCCGTAAATCTAAACGAGCCAGAAGTTATGGCCGTCCGAATAATCGATATCTACAGGGTGCAACATCCATGGTGCAAGGTGCAACATCCGTCCGAAATGGCGAAACAGTGTTGTACGACTTTTTGAAATGCGTGCATGGATTTGAAACGGAACGGTACCATGGTGCACCACTCTCCAGCGATGGTAAATCGTAGACTAGCCACGGTAATCCCGTTTTACCATAAAATTCACGTGTCGAAAAAACGAAGGGTAAAAAACTTCCTAGACCCGATTGAGACTCGGATCGTCTTTTTTGGGCATTAAACAATCCATTGACGGCTGAAAGCCGTCACAGCTGTAGAACTCACCGAGTCCTTCGTTTTAACTGGTTATGGCTCCCGTAACTCTAAACGAACCAGAAGTTATGGCCGTCCGAATAATCTATATCTACAGGGTGCAACATCCACGGTGCAAGGTGCAACATCCATCCGAAATGGCGAAACATTGTCGTACGACTTTTTGAAATGCGTGCATGGATTTGAAACGGAACGGTACCATGGTGCACCACTCTGCAGCGATGGTAAATCGAAGACCAGCCACGGTAATCCCGTTTTACCGCAAAAATCCACGTGTCGAAAAAACGAAGGGTAAAAAACTTCCCAGACCCGATTGAGACTCGGATCGTCTTTTTTGGGCATTAAACAATCCATTGACGGCTGAAAGCCATCATAGCCGTAGAACTCACTGAGGCCTTCGTTTTGACTGGTTATGGCTCCCGTAACTCTAAACGAGCCAGAAGTTATGGCCGTCCGAATAATCGATATCTACAGGGTGCAACATCCATGGTGCAAGGTGCAACATCCGTCCGAAATGGAGAAACAGTGTCGTACGATTTTTTGAAATGCATGCATGGATTTGAAACAGAACGATACCATGGTGCACCACTCTCCTACGATAGTAAATCGAAGACCAGCCACGGTAATCCCGTTTTACCGTAAAAATCCACGTGTCGAAAAAACGAAGGGTAAAAAACTTCCTAGACCCGATTGAGACTCGGATCGTCTTTTTTGGGCATTAAACAATCCATTAATGGCTAAAAGCCATCATAGCCGTAGAACTCACTGAGGCCTTCGTTTTGACTGGTTATGGCTCCCGTAACTCTAAACGAGCCAGAAGTTATGGCCGTCCGAATAATCGATATCTACAGGATGCAACATCCATGGTGCAAGGTGCAACATCCGTCCGAAATGGCGAAACAGTGTCGTACGATTTTTTGAAATGCATGCATGGATTTGAAACGGAACGATACCATGGTGCACCACTCTCCAGCGATGGTAAATCAAAGACCAACCACGATAATCCCGTTTTACCGCAAAAATCAACATGTCGAAAAAACGAAGGGTAAAAAACTTCCCAGACCCGATTGAGACTCGGATCGTCTTTTTTGGGCATTAAACAATCCATTGATGGCTAAAAGCTGTCATACCATAGAACTCACTGAGGCCTTCGTTTTGACTGGTTATGGCTCCCGTAACTCTAAACGAGCCAGAAGTTATGGCCGTCCGAATAATCGATATCTACAGGGTGCAACATCCACGGTGCAAGGTGCGACATCCGTCCGAAATGGCGAAACAATGTCGTATGACTTTTTGAAATGCGTGCATGGATTTGAAACGGAACGGTACCATGGTGCACCACTCTCCAACGATGGTAAATCGTAGACCAGCCACGGTAATCCCGTTTTACCGTAAAAATCCACGTGTCGAAAAAACGAAGGGTAAAAAACTTCGTAGACCCGATTGAGACTCGGATCGTCTTTTTTGGGCATTAAACAATCCGTTGACGGCTGAAAGCCAACATAGCCGTAGAACTCATTGAGGCCTTCGTTTTGACTGGTTATGGCTCCCGTAAATCTAAACGAGCCAGAAGTTATGGCCGTCCGAATAATCGATATCTACAGGGTGCAACATCCATGGTGCAAGGTGCAACATCCGTCCGAAATGGCGACACAGTGTCGTACGATTTTCTGAAATGCATGCATGGATTTGAAACGGAACGATACCATGGTGCACCACTCTCCTACGATAGTAAATCAAAGACCAGCCACGGTAATCCCGTTTTACCGTAAAAATCCACGTGTCGAAAAAACGAAGGGTAAAAAACTTCCTAGACCCGATTGAGACTCGGATCGTCTTTTTTGGGCATTAAACAATCCATTAACGACTGAAAGCCATCATAGCCGTAGAACTCACTGAGGCCTTCGTTTTGACTGGTTATGGCTTCCGTAACTCTAAACGAGCCAGAAGTTATGGCCGTCCGAATAATCGATATCTACAGGGTGCAACATCCATGGTGCAAGGTGCAACATCCGTCCGAAATGGCGAAACAGTGTCGTACGATTTTTTGAAATGCATGCATGGATTTGAAACGGAACGATACCATGGTGCACCACTCTCCAGCGATGGTAAATCAAAGACCAGCCACGACAATCCTGTTTTACCGCAAAAATCAACGTGTCGAAAAAACGAAGGGTAAAAAACTTCCCAGACCCGATTGAGACTCGGATCGTCTTTTTTGGGCATTAAACAATCCATTGATGGCTAAAAGCTGTCATACCATAGAACTCACTGAGGCCTTCGTTTTGACTGGTTATGGCTCCCGTAACTCTAAACAAGCCAGAAGTTATGGCCGTCCGAATAATCGATATCTACAGGGTGCAACATCCACGGTGCAATGTGCGACATCCGTCCGAAATGGCGAAACAGTGTCGTACGACTTTTTGAAATGCGTGCATGGATTTGAAACGGAATGGTACCATGGTGCACCACTCTCCAGCGATGGTAAATCGTAGACCTGCCACGGTAATCCCGTTTTACCGTAAAAATCCACGTGTCGAAAAAACGAAGGGTAAAAAACTTCGTAGACCCGATTGAGACTCGGATCGTCTTTTTTGGGCATTAAACAATCCATTGACGGCTGAAAGCCAACATAGCCGTAGAACTCACTGAGGCCTTCGTTTTTACTGGTTATGGCTCCCGTAAATCTAAACGAGCCAGAAGTTATGGCCGTCCGAATAATCGAAATCTACAGGGTGCAACATCCATGGTGCAAGGTGCAGCATCCGTCCGAAATGGCGAAACAGTGTTGTACGACTTTTTGAAATGCGTGCATGGATTTGAAACGGAATGGTACCATGGTGCACCACTCTCCAGCGATGGTAAATCGTAGACTAGCCACGGTAATCCCGTTTTACCATAAAATTCACGTGTCGAAAAAACGAAGGGTAAAAAACTTCCTAGACCCGATTGAGACTCGGATCGTCTTTTTTGGGCATTAAACAATCCATTGACGGCTGAAAGCCGTCACAGCTGTAGAACTCACTGAGGCCTTCGTTTTGACTGGTTATGGCTCCCGTAACTCTAAACGAGCCAGAAGTTATGGCCGTCCGAATAATCGATATCTACAAGGTGCAACATCCATGGTGCAAGGTGCAAGATCCGTCCGAAATGGCGAAACAGTGTCGTACGATTTTTTGAAATGCATGCATGGATTTGAAACGGAACGATACCATGGTGCACCACTCTCCAGCGATGGTAAATCAAAGACCAGCCACGATAATCCCGTTTTACCTCAAAAATCAACGTGTCGAAAAAACGAAGGGTAAAAAACTTCCCAGACCAGATTGAGACTCGGATCGTCTTTTTTGGGCATTAAACAATCCATTGATGGCTAAAAGCTGTAATACCATAGAACTCACTGAGGCCTTCGTTTTGACTGGTTATGGCTCCCGTAACTCTAAACGAGCCAGAAGTTATGGCCGTCCGAATAATCGATATCTACAGGGTGCAACATCCACGGTGCAAGGTGGGACATCCGTCCGAAATGGAGAAACAGTGTCGTACGACTTTTTGAAATGCGTGCACGGATTTGAAACGGAACGGTACCTTGGTGCACCACTCTTTAGCGATGGTAAATCGTAGACCAGCCACGGTAATCCCGTTTTACCGTAAAAATCCACGTGTCGAAAAAACGAAGGGCAAAAAACTTCGTAGACCCGATTGAGACTCGGATCGTCTTTTTTGGGCATTAAACAATCCATTGACGGCTGAAAGCCATCATAGCCGTACAACTCACTGAGGCCTCGTTTTTTTGGTTATGGCTCCCGTAAATCTAAACGAGCCAGAAGTTATGGCCGTCCGAATAATCGATATCTACAGGGTGCAACATCCATGGTGCAAGGTGCAACATCCGTCCGAAATGGCGAAACAGTGTCGTACGACTTTTTGAAATGCGTGCATGGATTTGAAACGGAACGGTACCATGGTGCACCACTCTCCAGTGATGGTAAATCGTAGACCTGCCACGGTAATCCCGTTTTACCGTAAAAATCCACGTGTCGAAAAAACGAAGGGTAAAAAACTTCGTAGACCCGATTGAGACTCGGATCGTCTTTTTTGGGCATTAAACAATCCATTGACGGCTGAAAGCCGTCACAGCTGTAGAACTCACCGAGTCTTTCGTTTTAACTGGTTATGGCTCCCGTAACTCTAAACGAACCAGAAGTTATGGCCGTCCGAATAATCTATATCTACCGGGTGCAACATCCACGGTGCAAGGTGCAACATCCATCCGAAATGGCGAAACATTGTCGTACGACTTTTTGAAATGCGTGCATGGATTTGAAACGGAACGGTACCATCGTGCACCACTCTGCAGTGATGGTAAATCGAAGACCAGCCACGGTAATCCCGTTTTACTGCAAAAATCCACGTGTCGAAAAACCGAAGGGTAAAAAACTTCCCAGACCCGATTGAGACTCGGATCGTCTTTTTTGGGCATTAAACAATCCATTGACGGCTGAAAGCCATCGTAGCCGTAGAACTCACTGAGGCCTTCGCTTTGACTGGTTATGGCTCCCGTAACTCTAAACAAGCCAGAAGTTATGGCCGTCCGAATAATCGATATCTACAGGGTGCAACATCCATGGTGCAAGGTGCAACATCTGTCCAAAATGGCGAAACAGTGTCGTACGATTTTTTGAAATGCATGCATGGATTTGAAACGGAACGATACCATGGTTCACCACTCTCCTACGATAGTAAATCGAAGACCAGCCACGGTAATCCCGTTTTACCGTAAAAATCCACGTGTCGAAAAAACGAAGGGTAAAAAACTTCCGAGACCCGATTGAGACTCAGATCGTCTTTTTTGGGCATTAAACAATCCATTAACGGCTGAAAGCCATCATAGCCGTAGAACTCACTGAGGCCTTTGTTTTGACTGGTTATGGCTCCCGTAACTCTAAACGAGCCAGAAGTTATGGCCGTCCGAATAATCGATATCTACAGGGTGCAACATCCATGGTGCAAGGTGCAACATCCGTCCGAAATGGCGAAACAGTGTCGTACGATTTTTTGAAATGCATGCATGGATTTGAAACGGAACGATACCATGGTGCACCACTCTCCAGCAATGGTAAATCAAAGACCAGCCACGATAATCCCGTTTTACCGCAAAAATCAACGTGTCGAAAAAACGAAGGGTAAAAAACTTCCCAGACCCGATTGAGACTCGGATCGTCTTTTTTGGGCATTAAACAATCCATTGGTGGCTAAAAGCTGTCATACTATAGAACTCACTGAGGCCTTCATTTTGACTGGTTATGGCTCCCGTAACTCTAAACGAGCCAGAAGCTATGGCCGTCCGAATAATCGATATCTACAGGGTGCAACATCCACGGTGCAAGGTGCGACATCCGTCCGAAATGGCGAAACAGTGTCGTACGACTTTTTGAAATGCGTGCATGGATTTGAAACGGAACGGTACCATGGTGCACCACTCTCCAGCGATGGTAAATCGTAGACCAGCCACGGTAATCCCGTTTTACCGTAAAAATACACGTGTCGAAAAAACGAAGGGTAAAAAACTTCGTAGACCCGATTGAGACTCGGATCGTCTTTTTTGGGCATTAAACAATCCATTGACGGCTGAGAGCCATCATAGCCGTACAACTCACTGAGGCCTCGTTTTTTCTGGTTATGGCTCCCGTAAATCTAAACGAGCCAGAAGTTATGGCCGTCCGAATAATCGATATCTACCGGGTGCAACATCCATGGTGCAAGGTGCAACATCCGTCCGAAATGGCGAAACAGTGTCGTACGACTTTTTGAAATGCGTGCATGGATTTGAAACGGAACGGTACCATGGTGCACCACTCTCCAGCGATGGTTAATCGAAGACCAGCCACGGCATTCCCGTTTTACCGTAAAAATCCACGTGTCGAAAAAACGAAGGGTAAAAAACTTCCTAGACCCGATTGAGACTCGGATCGTCTTTTATGGGCATTAGGCAATCCATTGATGGCTGAAAGCTGTCACAGCCGTAGAACTCACTGAGGCCTTCGTTTTGACTGGTTATGGCTCCCGTAACTCTAAACGAGCCAGAAGTTATGGCCGTCCGAATAATCGATATCTACAGGGTGCAACATCCACGGTGCAAGGTGCAACATCCATCCGAAATGGCGAAACAGTGTCGTACGACTTTTTGAAATGCGTGCATGGATTTGAAACGGAACAGTACTATGGTGCACGACTCTCCAGCGATGGCAAATCGAAGACCAGCCACGGTAATCCCGTTTTACCATAAAAATCCACGTGTCGAAAAAACGAAGGGTAATAAACTTCCTAGACCCGATTGAGACTCGGATAGTCTTTTTTGGTCATTAAACAATCCATTGACGGCTGAAAGCTGTCATAGCCGTAGAACTCACTGAGGCCTTCGTTTTGACTAGTTATGGCTCCCGTAACTCTAAACTTGCCAGAAGTTATGGCCGTCCGAATAATCGATATCTACAGGGTGCAACATCCACGTTGCAAGGTGCTACATCCGTCCGAATTGGCGAAACAGTGTCGTACGACTTTATGAAATGCGTGCATGGATTTGAAACGGAACGGTACCATGGCGCACCACTCTCCGACGATGGTAAATCGTAGACCGGCCATGGTAATCCCGTTTTCCTTAAAAATCCACGTGTCGAAAAACGAAGGGTAAAAAACTTCCCAGACCCGATTGAGACTCGGATAGTCTTTTTTGGGCATTAAACAATCCATTGACGGCTGAAAGCTGTCATAGCCGTAGAACTCACTGAGGCCTACGTTTTGACTGGTTAAGGCTCCATAACTCTAAACGAGCCCGAAGTTATGGCCGTCCGAATAATCGATATCTACAGGGTGCAACATCCGTCCGAAATGGCGAAACAGTGTCGTACGACTTTTTGAAATGCGTACATGGATTTGAAACGGAATGGTACCATGGTGCACCATCTCCGGCGATGGTAAATCGAAGACCAGCCACGGTAATCCCGTTTTACCGTAAAAATCCACGTGTCGAAAAAACGAAGGGTAAAAAACGTCCTAGACCCGATTGAGACTCGGATCGTCTTTTTTGGGCATTAAACAATCATTTGACGGCTGAAAGCCGTCACAGGCGTAGAACAGACCGAGGCCTTCGTTTTGACTGGTTATGGCTCCCGTAAATCTAAACGAGCCAGAAGTTATGGCCGTCCGAATAATTGATATCTAAAGGGTGCAACATCCACGGTGCAAGGTGCAACATCCATCCGAAATGGCGAAACAGTGTCGTACGACTTTTTGAAATGCGTGCATGGATTTGAAACAGAACGATACCATGGTGCACCACTCTTCAGCAATGGTAAATCAAAGACCAGCCACGGTAATCCCGTTTTACCGCAAAAATCGATGTGTCGAAAAAATGAAGGGTAAAAAACTTCCCAGACCCGACTGAGACTCGGATCGTCGTTTTTGGGCATTAAACGATCCATTGACGGCTGAAAGCTATCATAGCCGTAGAACTTACAGTGGCCTTCGTTTTGACTATTTATGGCTCCCGTAACTCTAAACGAACCAGAAGTTATGGTCGTCCGAATAATCGATATCTACATGGTGCAACATCCACGACGGAATGATACCATGGTGCACCACTCTCCAGCGATGGTAAATCGAAGACCAGCCACGGTAATCCCGTTTTACCGTAAAAATCCACGTGTCGAAAAAACGAAGGGTAAAAAATTCCTAGACCCGATAGAGACTCGGATCGTCTTTTTTGGGCATTAAACAATCAATTGACAGATGAAAGCCATAATAGCCGTAGAACACACTCAGGCCTTCGTTTTGACTGGTTATGGCTCCCATAACTCTAAATGAGCCAGAAGTTATGGCCGTCCGAATAATCGATATCTACAGGGTGCAACATCCACGGTGCAAGGTGCAACATCCGTCCGAAATGGCGAAACAGTGTCGTACGACTTTTTGAAATGCGTGCAAGGATTGAAATGGAACGGTACCATGGTTCACCACTCTCCAGCGATGGTAAATCATAGACCAGCCACGGTAATCCCGTTTTACCGCAAAAATCTACCTGTCGAAAAAACGAAGGGTAAAAAACTTCCCAGACTCGATTGAGACTCGGATCGTCTTTTTTGGGCATTAAACAATCAATTGACGGCTGAAAGCTATCATAGCAGTAGAACTAACTGAAGCCTTCGTTTTGACTGGTTATGGCTCCCGTAACTCTAAACGAACCAGAAGTTATGGTCGTCCGAATAATCGATATCTACAGGGTGCAACATCCACGGTGCAAGATGCAACATGCATCCGAAATGGCGAAACAGTGTCGTACGACTTTTTTAAATGCGTGCATGGATTTGAAACGGAATGGTACCATGGTGCACCACTCTTCAGCGATGGTAAATCAAAGACCAGCCACAGTAATCCCGTTTTACCGCAAAAATCCACGTGTCGAAAAAACGAAGGGTAAAAAACTTCCCAGACCCGATTGAGACTCTGATCTTCTTTTTTGGGCATTAATCAATCCATTGACGGCTAAAAGCCGTCATTGCCGTAGAACTCACTGAGGCCTTCGTTTTGACTGGTTATGGCTCCCGTACCTCTAAACGAGCCAGAAGTTATGGCCGTCCGAATAATCGATATCTACAGGGTGCAACATCCATAGTGCAAGGTGCAACATCCGTCCGAAATGGCGAAAAAGTGTCGTACGACTTTTTGAAATGCGTGCATGGACTTGAAAGAGAACGGAACCATGGTGCACCACTCTCCAGCGATGGTAAATCGAAGACCAGCCACGACAATCCCGTTTTACCGTAAAAATCCACGTGTCGAAAAAACGATGGGTAAAAAACTTCCCAGACCCGATTGGGACTCGGATCATCTTTTTTGGGCATTAAACAATCCATTGACGGCTGAAAGCTGTCATAGCCGTAGAACTCACTGAGGCCTACGTTTTGACTGGTTAAGGCTCCGTAACTCTAAACGAGCCCGAAGTTATGGCCGTCCGAATAATCGATATCTACAGGGTGCAACATCCGCGGTGCAAGGTGCTACATCCGTCTGAAATGGCGAAACAGTGTCGTACGACTTTATGAAATGCGTGCATGGATTTTAAACGGAACGGTACCATGGTGCACCACTCTCCAGCGATGGTAAATCGTAGACCAGCCGCGGTAATCCCGTTTTACCGAAAAATCCACGTGTCGAAAAAACGAAGGGTAAAAAACTTCCTAGACCCGATTGAGACTCGGATAGTCTTTTTTGGGCATTAAACAATCCATTGACGGCTGAAAGCTGTCATAGCCGTAGAACTCACTGAGGCCTTCGTTTTGACTGGCTATGGCTCCGTAACTCTAAACGAGCAAGAAGTTATGGCCTTTCGAATAATCGATATCTACAGGGTGCAACATCCACGGTGCAAGGTGCAACATCCGTCCGAAATGGCGAAACAGTGTCGTACGACTTTTTGAAATGCGTGCATGGATTTGAAACGGAACGGTACCATGGGCACCACTCTCCAGCGATGGTAAATCGAAGACCAGCCACGGTAATCCCGTTTTACCGTAAAAATCCACGTGTCGAAAAAACGAAGGGTAAAAAACTTCCCAGACCCGATTGAGACTCGGATCGTCGTTTTTGGGCATTAAACAATCCATTGACGGCTGAAAGCTGTCATAGCCATAGAACTCACTGAGGCCTTCGTTTTGACTGTTTATGGCTCCCGTAACTCTAAACGAACCAGAAGTTATGGTCGTCCGAATAATCGATATCTACAGGGTGCAACATCCATGGCGGAAGGATACCATGGTGCACCACTCTCCAGCGATGGTAAATCGAAGACCAGCCACGGTAATCCCGTTTTACCGTAAAAATCCACGTGTCGAAAAAACGAAGGGTAAAAAATTCCTAGACCCGATTGAGACTCGGATCGTCTTTTTTGGGAATTAAACAATCCATTGACGGCTGAAAGCCATCATAGCCGTATAACTCACTGAGGCCTTCGTTTTGACTGGTTATGGCTCACGTAACTCTAAACGAGCCAGAAGTTATGGCCGTCCGAATAATCGATATCTACAGGGTGCAATATCCATGGTGCAGGTGCAACATCCGTCCGAAATGGCGAAATAGTGTCGTACGACTTTTTGAAATGCGTGCATGGATTTGAAACGGAACGGTGCCATGGTGCACCACTCTTCAGCGATGGTAAATCAACGACCAGCCACGGTAATCCCGTTTTACCGTAAAAATCCACATGTCGAAAAAACAAAGGGTAAAAAACTTTCTGGACCCGATTGAGACTCGTATCGTCTTTTTTGGGCATTAAACAATCCATTGACGGCAGAAAGCCGTCATAGCCATAGAACTAACTGAGGCCTTCGTTTTGACTGGTTGTGGCTCCCGTAACTCTAAACGAGCTAGAAGTTATGGCCGTCCGAATAATCGATATCTACAGGGTGCAACATCCACGGTGCAAGGTGCAACATCCATCCGAAATGGCGAAACAGTGTCGTACGACTTTTTGAAATGCGTGCATGGATTTGAAATGGAACGGTACCATGGTTCACCACTCTCCAGCGATGGTAAATCAAAGACCAGCCACGGTAATTCCGTTTTACCGCAAAAATCTACGTGTCGAAAAAACGAAGGGTAAAAAACTTCCCAGACCCGATTGAGACTCGGATCGTCTTTTTTGGGCATTAAACAATCCATTGACGACTGAAAGCTATCATAGCCGTAGAACTAACTGAGGCCTTCGTTTTGACTGGTTATGGCTCCCGTAACTCTAAACGAACCAGAAGTTATGGCCGTCCGAATAATCTATATCTACATGGTGCAACATCCACGGTGCAAGATGCAACATCCATCCGAAATGGCGAAACTGTGTCGTACGACTTTTTGAAATGCGTGCATGGGTTTGAAACGGAACGGTACCATGGTGCACCACTCTCCAGCGATGGTAAATCAAAGACCAGCCACAGTAATCCCCTTTTACCGCAAAGATCCACGTGTCGAGAAAACGAAGGGTAAAAGACTTCCCAGACACGATTGAGACTCGGATCGTCTTTTTTGGGCATTAAACAATCCATTGACGGCTGAAAGCCATCATAGCCGTAGAACTCACTGACGTCTTCGTTTTTACTAGTTATGGCTCCCGTAACTCTAAACGAACCTGAAGTTATGGCCGTCCGAATAATCGATATCTACAGGGTGCAACATCCATGATGCAAGGTGCAACATCCGTCCGAAATGGCGAAAAAGTGTCGTACGACTTTTTGAAATGCGTGCATGGATTTGAAACGGAACGGAACCATGGTGCACCACTCTCCAGCGATGGTAAATCGAAGACCAGCCACGGTAATCCCGTTTTACCGTAAAAATCCACGTGTCGAAAAAACGAAGGGTAAAAAACTTCCTAGACCCGATTGGAACTCGGATAGTCTTTTTTGGGCATTAAACAATCCATTGACGACTGAAAGCTGTCATAGCCATAGAACTCACTGAAGCCTTCGTTTTGACTAGTTATGGCTCCCGTAACTCTAAACGAGCCAGAAGTTATGGACGTCCGAATAATCGATATCTACAGGGTGCAACATCCGCGGTGCAAGGTGCTACATCCGTCCGAAATGGCGAAACAGTGTCGTACGACTTTATGAAATGTGTGCATGGATTTGAAACGGAACGGTACCATGGTGCGCCACTCTCCAGCGATGGTAAATCGTAGACCAGCCACGGTAATCTCGTTTTACCGTAAAAATCCACGTGTCGAAAAAACAAAGGGTAAAAAACTTCCTAGACTCGATTGAGACTCGGATAGTCTTTTTTAGGCATTAAACACCATTGACGGCTGAAAGCTGTCATAGCCGTAGAACTCAATGAGGCCTTCGTTTTGACTGGTTATGGCTCCGTAACTCTAAACGAGCAAGAAGTTATGGCCTTTCGAATAATCGATATCTACAGGGTGCAACATCCACGGTGCAAGGTGCAACATCCGTCCGAAATGGCGAAGCAGTGTCCTACGACTTTTTGAAATGCGTGCATGGATTTGAAACGGAACGGTACCATGGTGCACCACTCTCCAGTGATGGTAAATCGAAGACCAGCCGTGGTAATCCCGTTTTACCGTAAAAATACACGTGTCGAAAAAACGAAGGGTAAAAAATTTCCTAGACCCGATTGAGACTCGGATCGTCTTTTTTGGGCATTAAACAATCCTTTGACGACTGAAAGCTGTCATAGACGTAGAACTCACTGAGGCCTTCGTTTTGACTGGTTATGGCTCCGTAACTCTAAACGAGCCAGAAGTTATGGCCGTCCGAATAATCGATATCTACAGGGTGCAACATCCACGGTGCAAGGGGCTTCATCCGTCCGAAATGGCGAAACAGTGTCGTACGACTTTTTGAAATGCGTGCGTGGATTTGAAACGGAACGGTACCATGATGCACCACTCTCCAGCGATGGTAAATCGAAGACTAGCCACGGTAATCCCGTTTTACCGTAAAAATCCACGTGTCGAAAAAACGAAGGGTAAAAAACTTGCTAGACCCGATTGAGACTCGGATCGTCTTTTTTGGGCATTTAACAATCCTTTGACGGCTGAAAGCTGTCATGGCCGTAGAACTAACTGAGGCCTTCGTTTTGACTGGTTATGGCTCCCGTAACTCTAAACGAACCAGAAGTTATGGCCGTCCGAATAATCGATATCTACAGGGTGCAACATCCACGGTGCAAGGTGCAACATCCATCTGAAATGGCGAAACACTGTCGTACGACTTTTTGAAATGCGTGCATGGATTTGAAATGGAACGGTACCATGGTGCACCACTCTCCAGCGATGGTAAATCAAAGACCAGCCACGGTAATCCCGTTTTACCGCAAAAATCCACGTGTCGAAAAAACGAAGGGTAAAAAACTTCACAGACCCGATAGAGACTCGGATCGTCTTTTTTGGGCATTAAACAATCCATTGACGGCTAAAAGCCATCATAGCCGTAGAACTCACTGAGGCCTTCGTATTGACTGGTGATGGCTCCCGTAACTCTAAACGAGCGAGAAGTTATGGTCGTCCGAATAATCGATATCTACAGGGTGCAACATCCGTCCGAAATGGCGAAAGTGTCGTACGACTCTTTGAAATGCGTGCATGGATTTGAAATGGAACGGTACCATGGTGCACCACTCTCCAGCGATGGTTAATCGAAGACCAGCCACGGTATTCCCATTTTACCGTAAAAATCCACGTGTCGAAAAAACGAAGGGTAAAAAACTTCCTAGACCCGATTGAGACTCGGATCGTCTTTTTTGGGCATTAAGCAATCCATTGACGGCTGAAAGCTGTCATAACCGTAGAACTCACTAAGGCCTTCATTTTGACTGGATATGGCTCCCGTAACTCTAAACGAGCCAGAAGATATGGCCGTCCGAATAATCGATATCTACATGGTGCCACATCCACGGTGCAAGGTGCGGCATCCGTCCGAAATGGCGAAACAGTGTCGTACGACTTTTTGAAATGCGTGCATGGATTTGAAACGGAACGGTACCATGGTGCACCACTCTCCAGCGATGGTAAATTGTAGACCAGCCACGGTAATCCCGTTTTACCGTAAAAATCCACGTGTCAAAAAAACGAAGGGTAAAAAACTTCCTAGACCCATTGAGACTCGGGTAGTCTTTTTTGGGCATTAAACAATCCATTGACGGCTGAAAGCTGTCATAGCCGTAGAACTCAATGAGGCCTTCGTTTTGACTGGTTATGGCTCCGTAACTCTAAACGAGCAAGAAGTTATGGCCGTCCGAATAATCGATATCTACAGGGTGCAACATCCACGGTGCAAGGTGCACATCCGTACGAAATGGCGAAAAGTGTCGTATGACTTTTGAAATGCGTGCATGGATTTGAAACGGAACGGTACCATGGCGCACCACTATCCAGCGATGGTTATTCGAAGACCAGCCACGGTATTCCCGTTTTACCCTAAAAATCCACGTGTCGAAAAAACGAAGGGTAAAAAACTTCCTAGACCCGATTGAGACTCGGATCGTCTTTTTTAGGAATTAAACAATCCTTTGACGGCTGAAAGCTGTCATAGCCGTAGAACTAACTGAGGCCTTCGTTTTCACTGGTTATGGCTCCCGTAACTCTAAACGAACCAGAAGTTATGGCCGTCCGAATAATCGATATCTATAGGGTGCAACATCCACGGTGCAAGGTGCAACATCCATCCTAAATGGCAAAACAGTGTCATACGTCTTTTTGAAATGCGTCAATGGATTTGAAATGGAACGGTACCATGGTGAACCACTCTCCAGCGATGGTAAATCAAAGACCAGCCACGGTAATCCCGTTTTACCGCAAAAATCCACGTGTCGAAAAAACGAAGGGTAAAAAACTTCCCAGACCCGATTGAGACTCGGATCGTCTTTTTTGGGCATTAAGCAATCCATTGACGGCTAAAAGCCATCGTAGCCGTAGAACTCACTGAGGCCTTCGGTTTTACTGGTTATGGCTCCTGTAACTCTAAATGAGCTATAAGTTATGGCTGTCCGAATAATCGATATCTACAGGGTGCAACATCCGTCCGAAATGGCGTAGGACTTTTCGAAATTCGTGCATGGATTAGAAACGGAACGGTACCATGGTGCACCACTCTTCAGTGATGGTTAATCGAAGACCAGCCACGGTATTCCCGTTTTACCGTAAAAATCCACGTGTCGAAAAAACGAAGGGTAAAAAACTTCCTAGACCCGATTGAGACTCGGATCGTCTTTTTTGGGCATTAAACAATCCATTGACGGCTGAAAGCTGTCATAGCCATAGAACTCACTAAGGCCTTCGTTTTGACTGGTTATGGCTCCCGTAACTCTAAACGAGCCAGAAGTTATGGCCGTCCGAATAATCGATATCTACAGGGTGCAACATCCACGGTGCAAGGTGCGACATCCGTCCGAAATGGCGAAACAGTGTCGTACGACTTTTTGAAATGCGTGCATGGAATTGAAACGGAGCGGTACCATGGTGCACCACTCTCCAGCGATGGTAAATCGAAGACCAGCCACGGTAATCCCGTTTTACCGTAAAAATCCACGTGTCGAAAAAACGAAGGGTAAATAACTTCCTAGACCCGATTGAGACTGGATCGTCTTTTTTGGGCGTTGAACAATCCTTTGATGGCTGAAAGCTGCCATAGCCGTAGAACTAACTGAGGCCTTATTTTTGACTGGTTATGGCTCCCGTAACTCTAAACGAAGCAGAAGTTATGGCTGTCCGAATAATCGATATCTAAAGGGTGCAACACACACGGTGCAAGGTGTAACATCCATCCGAAATGGCGAAACAGTGTCATACGACTTTTTGAAATATGTGCATGGATTTGAAACGGAACGGTACCATGGTGCACCACTCTACAGCGATGGTAAATCAAAGACCAGCCACGGTAATCCCGTTTTACCGCAAAAATCCACGTGTCGAAAAAACAAAGGGTAAAAAACTTCCCAGACCCGATTGAGACTCGGATCGTCTTTTTTGGGCATTAAACAATCCATTGACGGCTAAAAGCCATCATAGCCGTAGAACTCACTGAGGCCTTCGTTTTGACTAGTTATGGCTCCCGTAACTCTAAACGAGCCAGAAGTTATGGCCGTCCGAATAATCGATATCTACAGGGTGCAACATCCACGGTGCAAGGTGCAACATCCGTCCGAAATGGCGAAAAGTGTCGTACGACTCTTTGAAATACGTGCATGGATTTGAAACGGAACGGTACCATGGTGCACCACTCTCCAGCGATGGTTAATCGAAGACCAGCCACGGTATTCCCGTTTTACCGTAAAAATCCACGTGTCGAAAAAACGAAGGGTAAAAAACATCCTAGACCCGATTGAGAATCGTATCGTCTTTTTTGGGCATTAAACAATCCATTGACGGATGAAAGCTGTCATAGCCGTAGAACTCACGGAGGCCTTCATTTTGACTGGTTATGGCTCCCGTAACTCTAAAGGAGCCAGAGGTTATGGCCGTCCGAATAATCGATATCTACAGGGTGCAACATCCACGGTGCAAGGTGCGACATCCGTCCGAAATGGCGAAACAGTGTCGTACAACTTTTTGAAATGCGTGCATGGATTTGAAACGGAACGGTACCATGGTGTACCACTCTCCAGCAATGGTAAATTGTAGACCAGCCACGGTAATCCCATTTTACCGTAAAAATCCACGTGTCGAAAAAACGAAGGTTAAAAAACTTTCTAGACCCGATTGAGACTCGGATAGTCTTTTTTGGGCATTAAACAATCCATTGACGGCTGAAAGCTGTTATAGCCGTAGAACTCACCGAGGCCTTCATTTTGACTGGTTATGGCTCCCGCAACTCTAAACGAGCCAGAAGTTATGGCCATCCGAATAATCGATATCTACATGGTGCCACATCCACGGTGCAAGGTGCGACATCCGTCCGAAATGGCGAAACAGTGTCGTACGACTTTTTGAAATGCGTGCATGGATTTGAAACGGAACGGTACCATGGTTCTCCAGCGATGGTAAATCGTAGACCAGCCACGGTAATCCCGTTTTACCGTAAAAATCCACGTGTCGAAAAAACGAAGGGTAAAAAACTTCCTAGACCCGATTGAGACTCGGATAGTCTTTTTTGGGCATTAAACAATCCATTGACGGCTGAAAACTGTCATAGCCGTAGAACTCACTGAGGCCTTCGTTTTGACTGGTTATGGCTCCGTAACTCTTAACGAGCAAGAAGTTATGGCCGTCTGAATAATCGATATCTACAGGGTGCAACATCCACGGTGCAAGGTGCAACATCCGTACGAAATGGCGAAAAGTGTCGTAGGACTTTTTGAAATGCGTGCATGGATTTGAAACGGAACGGTACGATGGTGCACCACTCTCCAGCGATGGTTATTCGAAGACCAGCCACGGTATTCCCGTTTTACCGTAAAAATCCACGTGTCGAAAAAACGAAGTGTAAAAAACTTCCTAGACCCGATTGAGACTCGGATCGTCTTTTTTGGGAATTAAACAATCCTTTGACGGCTGAACGCTGTCATAGCCGTAGAAGTAACTGAGGCCTTCGCTTTCACTGGTTATGGCTCCCGTAACTCTAAACGAGCCAGAAGTTATGGCCGTCCGAATAATCGATATCTATAGGGTGCAACATCCACGGTGAAAGGTGCAACATCCATCCTAAATGGCAAAACAGTGTCGTACGACTTTTTGAAATGCGTGCATGGATTTGAAATGGAACGGTACCATGGTGCACCACTCTCCAGCGATGGTAAATCAAAGACCAGCCACGGTAATCCCGTTTTACTGCAAAAATCCACGTGTCGAAAAAACAAAGGGTAAAAAACTTCCCAGACCCGATTGAGACTCGGATCGTCTTTTTTGGGCATTAAGCAATCCATTGACGGCTAAAAGCCATCGTAGCCGTAGAACTCACTGAGGCCTTCGTTTTGACTAGTTATGGCTCTCGTAACTCTAAACGAGCCAGAAGTTATGGCCGTCCGAATAATCGATATCTACAGGGTGCAACATCCACGGTGCAAGGTGCAACATCCGTCCGAAATGGCGAAAAGTGTCGTACGACTCTTTGAAATGCGTGCATGGATTTGAAACGGAACGGTACCATGGTGCACCACTCTCCAGCGATGGTTAATCGAAGACCAGCCACGGTATTCCCGTTTTACCGTAAAAATCCACGTGTCGAAAAAACGAAGGGTAAAAAACTTCCTAGACCCGATTGAGACTCGGATCGTCTTTTTTGGGCATTAAACAATCCATTAACGGCTGAAAGCTGTCATAGCCGTAGAACTCACTGAGGCCTTCATTTTGACTGGTTATAGCTCCCGTAACTCTAAACGAGCCAGAAGTTATGGCCGTCCGAATAATCGATATCTACAGGGTGCAACATCCACGGTGCAAGGTGCGACATCCGTCCACAATGGCGAAACAGTGTCGTAAGACTTTTTGAAATGCGTGCATGGATTTGAAACGGAACGGTACCATGGTGCACCACTCTCCAGCGATGGTAAATCGTAGACCAGCCACGGTAATCCCGTTTTACCGTAAAAATCCACGTGTCGAAAAAACGAAGGGTAAAAAACTTCCTAGACCCGATTGAGACTCGGATAGTCTTTTTTGGGCATTAAACAATCCATTGACGGCTGAAAACTGTCATAGCCGTAGAACTCACTGAGGCCTTCATTTTGACAGGTTATGGCTCCGTAACTCTAAACGAGCAAGTAGTTATGGCCGTCCGAATAATCGATATCTACAGGGTGCAACATCTACGGTGCAAGGTGCAACATCCGTACGAAATGGCGAAAAGTGCCGTAGGACTTTTTGAAATGCGTGCATGGATTTGAAACGGAACGGTACCATGGTGCACCACTCTCCAGCGATGGTTATTCGAAGACCAGCCACGGTATTCCCGTTTTACCGCAAAAATCCACGTGTCGAAAAAACGAAGGGTAAAAAACTTCCTAGACCCGATTGAGACTCGGATCATCTTTTTTGGGAATTAAACAATCCTTTGACGGCTGAAAGCTGTCATAGCCGTAGAACTAACTGAGGCCTTCGCTTTCACTGGTTATGCCCCCCGTAACTCTAAACGAGCCAGAAGTTATGGCCGTCCGAATAATCGATATCTATAGGGTGCAACATCCACGGTGCAAGGTGCAACATCCATCCTAAATGGCAAAACAGTGTCGTACGACTTTTTGAAATGCGTGCATGGATTTGAAATGGAACGGTACCATGGTGCACCACTCTCCAGCGATGGTAAATCAAAGAGCAGCCACGGTAATCCCGTTTTACCGCAAAAATCCACGTGTCGAAAAAACGAATGGTAAAAAACTTCCCAGATCCGATTGAGACTCGGATCGTCTTTTTTGGGCATTAAAAAATCCATTGACGGCTAAAAGCCATCATAGCCGTAGAACGCACTGAGGCCTTCGGTTTTACTGGTTATGGCTCCGGTAACTCTAAACGAGCCAGAACTTATGGCCGTCCGAATAATCGATATCTACAGGGTGCAACATCCATGGTGCAAGGTGCAACATCCGTCGAAAATGGCGAAAAGTGTCGTAGGACTTTTTGAAATGCGTGCATGGATTAGAAACGGAACGGTATAATGGTGCACCACTCTTCAGCGATGGTTAATCGAAGACCAGCCACGGTATTCCCGTTTTACCGTAAAAACCAACGTGTCGAAAAAACGAAGGGTAAAAAACTTCCTAGACCCGATTGAGACTCGGATCGTCTTTTTTGGGCATTAAACAATCCATTGACGGTTGAAAGCTGTCGTAGCCGTAGAACTCACTGAGGCCTTCGTTTTGACTGGTTATGGCTCCCGTAACTCTAAACGAGCCAGAAGTTATGGCCGTCCGAATAATCGATATCTACAGGGTGCAACATCCACGGTGCAAGGTGCGACATCCGTCCGAAATGGCGAAACAGTGTCGTACGACCTTTTGAAATGCGTGCATGGATTTGAAACGGAAAGGTACCATGGTGCACCACTCTCCTGCGATGGTAAATCGAAGACCAGCCACGGTAATCCCGTTTTACCGTAAAAATCCACGTGTCGAAAAAACGAAGGGTAAAAAACTTCCTAGACCCGATTGAGACTCGGATCGTCTTTTTTGGGCGTTGAACAATCCTTTGATGGCTGAAAGCTGTCATAGCCGTAGAACTAACTGAGGCCTTCGTTTTGACTGGTTATGGCTCCCGTAACTCTAAACGAACCAGAAGTTATGGCCGTCCGAATAATCGATATCTAAAGGGTGCAACATCCACGGTGCAAGGTGCAGCATCCATCCGAAATGGCGAAACAGTGTCATACGACTTTTTGAAATACGTGCATGGATTTGAAACGGAACGGTACCATGGTGCACCACTCACCAGCGATGGTTAATCGAAGACGAGCCACGTTATTCTCGTTTTACCGTAAAAATCCACGTGTCGAAAAAACGAAGGGTAAAAAACTTCCTAGACCCGATTGAGACTCGGATCATCTTTTTTGGGCACTAAACAATCCATTGACGGCTGAAAGCGGTCATAGCCGTAGAACTCACTGAGGCCTTCATTTTGACTGGTTATGGCTCCCGTAACTCTAAACGAGCCAGAAGTTATGGCCGTCCGAATAATCGATATATACAGGGTGCAACATCCACGATGCAAGGTGCGACATCCGTCCGAAATGGCGAAACAGTGTCGTACAACTTTTTGAAATGCGTGCATGGATTTGAAACGGAATGGTACCATGGTGCACCACTCTCCAGCGATGGTAAATTGTAGACCAGCCATGGTAATACCGTTTTACCGTAAAAATCCACGTGTCGAAAAAACGAAAGGTAAAAAACTTCCTAGACCCGATAGAGACTCGGATAGTCTTTTTTGTGCATTAAACAATCCATTGACGGGTGAAAGCTGTCATAGCCGTAGAACTCACTGAGGCCTTCGTTTTTACTGGTTATGGCTTCGTAACTCTAAACGAGCAAGAAGTTATGGCCGTCCGAATAATCGACATCACAAGGTTCAACATCCACGGTGCAAGGTGCAACATCCGTCCGAAATGGCGAAACAGTGTCGTACGACTTTTTGAAATGCGTGCATGGATTTGAAACGGAACGGTACCATGGTGCACCACTCTGCAGCGATGGTTAATCGAAGACCAGCCACGGTATTCCCGTTTTACCGTAAAAATCCACGTGTCGAAAAAACGAAGGGTAAAAAACTTCCTAGACCCGATTGAGACTCGGATAGTCTTTTTTGGGCATTAAACAATCCATTGACGGCTGAAAGCTGTCATAGCCGTAGAACTCACCGAGGCCTTCATTTTGACTGGTTATGGCTCCCGTAACTCTAAACGAGCCAGAAGTCATGGCCGTCCGAATAATCGATATCTACATGGTGCCACATCCACGCTGCAAGGTGCGACATCCGTCCGAAATGGCGAAACAGTGTCGTACGACTTTTTGAAATGCGTGCATGGATTTGAAACGGAACGGTACCATGGTGCACCATTCTCCAGCGATGGTAAATCGTAGACCAGCCACGGTAATCCCGTTTTACCGTAAAAATCCACGTGTCGAAAAAACGAAGGGTAAAAAACTTCCTAGACCCGATTGAGACTCGGATAGTCTTTTTTGGGCATTAAACAATCCATTGACGGCTAAAAGCTGTCATAGCCGTAGAACTCACTGAGCCTTCATTTTGACTGGTTATGGCTCCGTAACTCTGAACGAGCAAGAAGTTATGGCCGTCCGAATAATCGATATATGCAGGGTGCAACATCCACGGTGCAAGGTGCAACATCCGTACGAAATGGCGAAAAGTGCCGTAGGACTTTTTGAAATACGTGCATGGATTTGAAACGGAACGGTACCATGGTGCACCACTCTCCAGCGATGGTTATTCGAAGACCAGCCACGGTATTCACGTTTTACCATAAAAATCCACATGTCGAAAAAACGAAGGGTAAAAAACTTCCTAGACCCGATTGAGACTCGGATCGTCTTTTTTGGGAATTAAACAATCCTTTGACGGCTAAAAGCTGTCATAGCCGTAGAACTAACTGAGGCCTTCGTTTTCACTGGTTATGGCTCCCGTAACTCTAAACGAGCCAGAAGTTATGGCCGTCCGAATAATCGATATCTATAGGGTGCAACATCCACGGTGGAAGGTGCAACATCCATCCTAAATGGCAAAATAGTGTCGTACGACTTTTTGAAATGCGTGCATGGATTTGAAATGGAACGGTACCATGGTGCACCACTCTCCAGCGATGGTAAATCAAAGACCATCCACGGTAATCCCGTTTTACCGCAAAAATCCACGTGTCGAAAAAACGAATGGTAAAAAACTTCCCAGACCGATTGAGACTCGGATCGTCTTTTTTGGGCATTAAACAATCCATTGACGGCTAAAAGCTGTCATACCATAGAACTCACTGAGGCCTTCGTTTTGACTGGTTATGGCTCCCGTAACTCTAAACGAGCCAGAAGTTATGGCCGTCCGAATAATCGATATCTACAGGGTGCAACATCCACGGTGCAAGGTACGACATCCGTCCGAAATGGCGAAACAGTGTCGTACGACTTTTTGAAATGCGTGCATGGTTTTGAAACGGAACGGTACCATGGTGCACCACTCTCCAGCATTGGTAAATCGTAGACCAGCCGCGGTAATCCCGTTTTACCATAAAAATCCACGTGTCGAAAAAATGAAGGGTAAAAAACTTCGTAGACCCGATTGAGACTCGGATCGTCTTTTTTGGGCATTAAACAATCCATTGACGGCTGAAAGCTGTCATAGCCGTAGAACTCACTGAGGCCTTCGTTTTGACTGGTTATGGCTCTCGTAGCTCTAAACGAGCCTGAAGTTATGGCCGTCCGAATAATCGATATCTACAGGGTGCAACATCCACGGTGCAAGGTGCGACATCCGTCCGAAATGACGAAACAGTGTCGTACGACTTTTTGAAATGTTTGCATGGATTTGAAACGGAACGGTACCATGGTGCACAACTCTCCAGCGATGGTAAATCGAAGACCAGCCACGGTAATCCCGTTTAACCGTAAAAATCCACGTGTCGAAAAAACGAAGGGTAAAAAACTTCCTAGACCCGATTGAGACTCGGATCGTCATTTTTGGGCGTTGAACATTCCTTTGATGGCTGAAAGCTGTCATAGCCGTAGAACTAACTGAGGCCTTCGTTTTGACCGGTTATGGCTCCCGTAACTCTAAACGAACCAGAAGTTATGGCCGTCCGAATAATCGATATTTAAAGGGTGCAACATCCATGGTGTAAGGTGCAACATCCATCCGAAATGGCGAAACAGTGTCATACAACTTTTTGAAATACATGCATGGATTTGAAACGGAACGGTACCATGGTGCACCACTGTCCAGTGATGGTTAATCGAAGACCAGCCACGGTATTCCCGTTTTACCGTAAAAATCCACGTGTCGAAAAAACGAAGGGTAAAAAACTTCCTAGACCCGATTGAGACTCGGATCTTCTTTTTTGGGCATTAAACAATCCATTGACGGCAGAAAGCTGTCATAGCCGTAGAACTCACTGAGGCCTTCGTTTTGACTGGTTATGGCTCCGTAACTCTAAACGAGCCAGAAGTTATGGCCGTCCGAATAATCGATATCTACAGGGTGCAACATCCACGGTGCAAGGGGCAACATCCGTCCGAAATGGCGAAACAGTGTCGTACGACTTTTTGAAATGCGTGCGTGGATTTGAAACGGAACGGTACCATGATGCACCACTCTCCAGCGATGGTAAATCGAAGACCAGCCACGGTAATCCCGTTTTACCGTAAAAATCCACGTGTCGAAAAAACGAAGGGTAAAAAACTTGCGAGACCCGATTGAGACTCGGATCGTCTTTTTTGGGCATTTAACAATCCTTTGACGGCTGAAAGCTGTCATGGCCGTAGAACTCACCGAGGCCTTCGTTTTTACTGGTTATGGCTTCGTAACTCTAAACAAGCAAGAAGTTATGGTCGTCCGAATAATCGATATCACAGGGTGCAACATCAACGGTGCAAGGTGCAACATCCGTCCGAAATGGCGAAACAGTGTCGTACGACTTTTTGACATGCGTGCATGGATTTGAAACGGAACGGTACCATGGTGCACCACTCTGCAGCGATGGTTAATCGAAGACCAGCCACGGTATTCCTGTTTTACCGTAAAAATCCACGTGTCGAAAAAACGAAGGGTAAAAAACTTTGTAGACCCGATTGAGACTCGGATAGTCTTTTTTGGGCATTAAACAATCCATTGACAGCTGAAAGATGTCATAGCCGTAGAACTCACCGAGGCCTTCATTTTGACTGGTTATGGCTCCCGTAACTCTAAACGAGCCAGAAGTCATGGCCGTCCGAATAATCGATATCTACATGGTGCCACATCGACGGTGCAAGGTGCGACATCCGTCCGAAATGTTGAAACAGTGTCGTACGACTTTTTGAAACGCGTGCATGGATTTGAAACGGAACGGTACCATGGTGCACCACTTTCCAGCGATGGTAAATCGTAGACCAGCCACGGTAATCCCGTTTTACCGTAAAAATCCACGTGTCGAAAAAACGAAGGGTAAAAAACTTCCTAGACCCGATTGAGACTCGGATAGTCTTTTTTGGGCATTAAACAATCCGTTGACGGCTGAAAGCTGTCATAGCCGTAGAACTCACTGAGGCCTTCATTTTGACTACTTATGGCTCCGTAACTCTAAGCGAGCAAGAAGTTATGGCCGTCCGAATAATCGATATCTACAGGGTGCAACATCCACGGTGCAAGGTGCAACATCCGTACGAAATGGCGAAAAGTGTCGTAGGACTTTTTGAAATGCGTGCATGGATTTGAAACGGAACGGTACCATGGTGCAGCACTCTCCAGCAATGGTTATTCGAAGACCAGCCACGGTATTCCCGTTTTACCGTAAAAATCCACGTGTCGAAAAAACGAAGGGTAAAAAACTTCCTAGACCCGATTGAGATTCGGATCGTCTTTTTTGGGAATTAAACAATCCTTCGAGGGCTGAAAGCTGTCATAGCCGTAGAACTAACTGAGTCCTTCGCTTTCACTAGTTATGGCTCCCGTAACTGTAAACGAGCCAGAAGTTATGGCCGTCCGAATAATCGATATCTATAGGGTGCAACATCCACGGTGCAAGGTGCAACATCCATCCTAAATGGCAAAACAGTGTCGTACGACTTTTTGAAATGCGTGCATGGATTTTAAATGGAACGGTACCATGGTGCACCACTCTCCAGCGATGGTAAATCAAAGACCAGCCACGGTAATCCCGTTTTACCGCAAAAATCCACGTGTCGAAAAAACGAATGGTAAAAAACTTCCCACACCCGATTGAGACTCGGATCGTCTTTTTTGGGCATTAAACAATCCATTGACGGTTAAAAGCCATCATAGCCGTAGAATGCACCGAGGCCTTCGGTTTTACTGGTTATGGCTCCCGTAACACTAAACGAGCCAGAACTTATGGCCGTCCGAATAATCGATATCTACAGGGCGCAACATCCATGGTGCAAGGTGCAACATCCGTCGAAAATGGCGAAAAGTGTCGTAGGACTTTTTGAAATGCGTGCATGGATTAGAAACGGAACGGTACCATTATGCACCACTCTTCAGCGATGGTTAATCGAAGACCAGCCACGGTATTCCCGTTTTACCGTAAAAACCAACGTGTCAAAAAAGAGAAGGGTAAAAAACTTCCTAGACCCGATTGAGACTCGGATCGTCTTTTTTGCGCATTAAACAATCCATTGACGGCTGAAAGCTGTCATAGCCGTAGAACTCACTGAGGCCTTCGTTTTGACTGGTTATGGCTTCCGTAACTCTAAACGAGCCAGAAGTTATGGCCGTCCGAATAATTGATATCTACAGGGTGCAACATCCACGGTGCATGGTGCGACATCCGTCCGAAATGGCGAAACAGTGTCGTACGACTTTTTCAAATGCGTGCATGGATTTGAAACGGAACGGTACCATGGTGCACCACTATCCAGCGATGGTAAATCGAAGACCAGCCACGGTAATCCCGTTTTACCGTAAAAATCCACGTGTCGAAAAAACGAAGGGTAAAAAACTTCCTAGACCCGATTGAGACTCGGATCGTCTTTTTTGGGCGTTGAACAATCCTTTGATGGCTGAAATTTTTCATAGCCGTAGAACTAACTGAGGCCTTCGTTTTGACTGGTTATGGCTCCCGTAACTCTAAACGACCAGAAGTTATGGCCGTCCGAATAATCGATATCTAAAGGGTGCAACATCCACGGTGCAAGGTGCAACATCCATCCGAAATGGCGAAATAGTGTCATACGACTTTTTGAAATACGTGCATGGATTTGAAACGGAACGGTACCATGGTGCACCACTCTCCAGCGATGGTTAGTCAAAGACCAGCCACGGTATTCCCATTTTACCGTAAAAATCCACGTGTCGAAAAAACGAAGGGTAAAAAACTTCCTAGACCCGATTGAGACTCGGATCGTCTTTTTTGGGCATTAAACAATCCATTGACGGCTGAAAGCTGTCATAGCCGTAGAACTCACTGAGGCCTTCATTTTGACTGGTTATGGCTCCCGTAACTCTAAACGAGCCAGAAGTTATGGCCGTCCGAATAATCGATATCTACAGGGTGCAACATCAACGGTGCGAGGTGCGACATCCGTCCGAAATGGCGAAACAGTGTCGTACAACTTTTTGAAATGCGTGCATGGATTTGAAACGGAACGGTACCATGGTGCACCACTCTCCAGCGATGGTAAATCGTAGACCAGCCACGGTAACCCCTTTTTACCGTAACAATCCAAGTGTCGAAAAAATGAAGGGTCAAAAACTTCCTAGACCCGATTGAGACTCGGATAGTCTTTTTTGGGCATTAAAAATTCCATTGACGGCTGAAAGCTGTCATAGCCGTAGAACTCACTGAGGCCTTCGTTTTTACTGGTTATGGCTTCGTAACTCTAAACGAGCAAGAAGTTATGGCCGTCCGAATAATCGATATCACAGGGTGCAACATCCACGGTGCAAGGTGCAACATCCGTCCGAAATGGCGAAACAGCGTCGTACGACTTTTTGAAATGCGTGCATGGATTTGAAACGGAGTGGTACCATGGTGCACCACTCTGCAGCGACGGTTAATCGAAGACCAGCCACGGTATTCCCGTTTTACCATAAAAATCCACGTGTCGAAAAAACGAAGGGTAAAAAACTTTCTAGACCCGATTGAGACTCGGATAGTCTATTTTGGGCATTAAACAATCCATTGACGGCTGAAAGCTGTCATAGCCATAGAACTCACCGAGGCCTTCATTTTGATTGGTTATGGCTCCCGTAACTCTAAACGAGCCAGAAGTCATGGCCGTCCGAATAATCGATATCTACATGGTGCCACATCCACGGTGCAAGGTGCGACATCCGTCCGAAATGGCGAAACAGTGTCGTACGACTTTCTGAAATGCGTGCATGGATTTGAAACGGAACGGTACCATGGTGCACCACTCTCCAGCGATGGTAAATCATAGACTAGCCACGGTAATCCCGTTTTACCGTAAAAATCCACGTGTCAAAAAAACGAAGGGTAAAAAACTTCCTAGACCCGATTGAGACTCGGATAGTCTTTTTTGGGAATTAAACAATCCATTGACGGCTGAAAGCTGTCATAGCCGTAGAACTCACTGAGGCCTTCATTTTGACTGGTTATGGCTCCGTACCTCTAAACGAGCAAGAAGTTATGGCCGTCCGAATAATCGATATCTATAGGGTGCAACATCCACGGTGCAAGGTGCAACATCGGTACGAAATGGCTAAAAGTGCCGTAGGACTTTTTGAAATGCGTGCATGGATTTGAAACGGAACGGTACCATGGTGCCCCACTCTCCAGCGATGGTTATTCGAAGACCAGCTACGGTATTCCCGTTTTACCGTAAAAATCCACGTGTCGAAAAAACGAAGGGTAAAAAACTTCCTAGACCCGATTGAGACTCGGATCGTCTTTTTTCGGAATTAAACAATCCTTTGACGGTTGAAAGCTGTCATAGCCGTAGAACTAACTGAGGCCTTCGCTTTCACTGGTTATGGCTCCCGTAACTCTAATCGAGCCAGAAGTTATGGCCGTCCGAATAATCGATATCTATAGGGTGCAACATCCACGGTGCAAGTTGCAACATCCATCCTAAATGGCAAAACAGTGTCGTACGACTTTTTGAAATGCGTGCATTGATTTGAAATGGAACGGTACCATGGTGCACCACTCTCCAGCGCTGGTAAATCAAAGACCAGCCACGGTAATCCCGTTTTACCGGAAAAATCCACGTGTCGAAAAAACGAATGGTAAAAAACTTCCCAGACCCGATTGAGACTCGTATCGTCTTTTTTGGGCATTAAACAATCCATTGACGGTTAAAAGCCATCATAGCCGTAGAACTCACTGAGGCCTTCGGTTTTACTGGTTATGGCTCCCGTAACTCAAAACGAGCCAGAACTTATGGCCGTCCGAATAATCGATATTTATAGGGTGCAACATCCATGGTGCAAGGTGCAACATCCGTCGAAATTGGCGAAAAGTGTTGCAGGACTTTTTGAAATGCGTGCATGGATTAGAAACGGAACGGTACCATGGTGCACCACTCTTCAGCGATGGTTAATCGAAGTCCAGCCACGGTATTCCCGTTTTACCGTAAAAACCAACGTGTCGAAAAAACGAAGGGTAAAAAACTTCCTAGACCCGATTGAGACTCGGATCGTCTTTTTTGGGCATTAAACAATCCATTGACGGCTGAAAGCCGTCATAGCCGTAGAACTCACTGAGGCCTTCATTTTGACTGGTTATGGCTCCGTAACTCTAAACGAGCAAGAAGTTATGGCCGTCCGAATAATCGATATCTATAGGGTGCAACATCCACGGTGCAAGGTGCAACATCCGTACGAAATGGCGAAAATTGCCGTAGGACTTTTTGAAATGCGTGCATGGATTTGAAACGGAACGGTACCATGGTGCACCACTCTCCAGCGATGGTTATTCGAAGACCAGCCACGGTATTCCCGTTTTACCGTAAAAATCCACGTGTCGAAAAAACGAAGGGTAAAAAACTTTCTAGACCCGATTGAGACTCGGATAGTCTTTTTTGGGCATTAAACAATCCAATGATGGCTGAAATCTGTCATAGCCATAGAACTCACCGAGGCCTTCATTTTGACTGGTTATGGCTCCCGTAACTCTAAACGAGCCAGAAGTCATGGCCGTCCGAATAATCGATATCTAAAGGGTGCAACATCCACGGTGCAAGGTGCAACATCCATCCGAAATGGCGAAACAGTGTCATACGACATTTTGAAATACGTGCATGGATTTGAAACGGAACGGTACCATGGTGCACCACTCTCCAGCGATGGTTAATCGAAGACCAGCCACGGTATTCCCGTTTTACCGTAAAAATCCATGTGTCGAAAAAACGAAGGGTAAAAAACTTCCTAGACCCGATTGAGACTCGGATCGTCTTTTTTGGGCATTAAACAATCCATTGACGGCTGAAAGCTGTCATAGCCGTAGAACTCACTGAGGCCTTCATTTTGACTGGTTATGGCTCCCGTAACTCTAAACGAGCCAGAAGTTATGGCCGTCCGAATAATCGATATCTACAGGGTGCAGCATCCACGGTGCAAGGTGCGACATCCGTCCGAAATGGCGAAACAGTGTCGTACAACTTTTTGAAATGCGTGCATGGATTTGAAACGGAACGGTACCATGGCGCACCACTCTCCAGCGATGGTAAATTGTAGACCAGCCACGGTAATCCCGTTTTACCGTAAAAATCCACGTGTCGAAAAAACGAAGGGTAAAAAACTTCCTAGACCCGTTTGAGACTCGGATAGTCTTTTTTGGGCATTAAACAATCCATTGACGGCTGAAAGCTGTCATAGCCGTAGAACTCACTGAGGCCTTCGTTTTTACTAGTTATGGCTTCGAAACTCTAAACGAGCAAGAAGTTATGGTCGTCCGAATAATCGATATCACAGGGTGCAACATCCACGGTGCAAGGTGCAACATCCGTCCGAAATGGAGAAAAGTGTCGTAGGACCTTTTGAAATGCGTGCAAGGATTTGAAACGGAACGGTACCATGGTGCACCACTCTGCAGCGATGGTTAATCGAAGACCAACCGCTGTATTCCCGTTTTACCGTAAAAATCCACGTGTCGAAAAAACGAAGGGTAAAAAACTTCCTAGACCCGATTGAGACTCGGATTGTCTTTTTTGGGCATTAAACAATCCTTTGGAGGCTGAAAGCTGTCATAGCCATAGAACTAACTGAGGCCTTCGTTTTGACTGGTTATGGCTCCCGTACCTCTAAACGAGCCAGAAGTTATGCCGTCCGAATAATCGATATCTACAGGGTGCAACATCCACGGTGCAAGGTGCAACATCCGTCCGAAATGGCGAAACAGTTTTGTATGACTTTTTGAAATGCGTGCATGGATTTGAAACGAAACGGTACCATGGTGCACCACTCTCCAGCGATGGTAAATCAAAGACCAGCTACGGTAATCCTGTTTTACCGCAAAAATCCACGTGTCGAAAAAACGAAGGGTAAAATACTTCCCAGACCCGATTAAGACTCGGATCGTCTTTTTTGGGCATTAAACAATCCACTGACGGCTAAAAGCCATCATAGCCGTAGAACTCACCGAGGCCTTCGTTTTGACTGGTTATGGCTCACGTAACTCCAAACAAGCCAGAAGTTATGGCCGTCCGAATAATCGATATCTACCGGGTGCAACATCCATGGTGCAAGGTGCAATATCCGTTCGAAATGGCAAAAAGTGTCGTAGGACTTTTTGAAATGCGTGAATGGATTTGAAACTTAACGGTACTATGGTGCACCACTCTCCAGCGATGGTTAATCAAAGACCAGCCACGGTATTCCCATTTTACCGTAAAAATCCACGTGTCGAAAAAACGAAGGGTAAAAAACTTCCTAGACCGGATTGAGACTCGGATCGTCTTTTTTGGGCATTAAACAACCCATTGACAGCTGGAAGTTGTCACTGCCGCAGAACTCACTGAGGCCTTCCTTTTGACTGGTTATGGCTCCCGTAACTCTAAATGAGCCAGAAGTTATGGACGTCCGAATAATCGATATCTGCAGTGTGCAACATCCACGGTGCAAGGTGCGACATCCGTACGAAATGGAAAAACAATGTCGTATGACTTTTTGAAATGCGTGCATGGATATGAAACGGAATGGTACCATGGTGCACCACTCTCCAGCGATGGTAAATCGAAGACCAGCCACGGTAATCCCGTTTTAGCGTAAAAATTCACGTGTCGAAAAAACGAAGGGTAAAAAACTTCTTAGACCCGATTGAGACTCGGATAGTCTTTTTTGGGTATTAAACGATCCATTGACGGCTAAAAGCTGTCATAGCCATAGAACTCACTAATGCCTTCGTTTTGACTAGTTATGGCTCCCTTAACTCTAAACGAGCCAGAAGTTATGGCCGTCCGAATAATCGATATCTACAGGGTGCAACATCCACGGTGCAAGGTGCGACATCCGTACGAAATGGCGAAACAGTGTCGTACGACTTTTTGAAATGCGTGCATGGATTTGAAACGGAACGGTACCATGGTGCACCACTCTCAGCGATGGTAAATCGTAGACCAGCCACGGTAATCCCGTTTTACCGTAAAAATCCATGTGTCGAAAAAACGAAGGGAAAAAACTTCCTAGACCCGTTTGAGACTCGGATAGTTTTTTTTGGGCATTAAACAATCCATTGACGGCTGAAAGCTGTCATAGCCGTAGAACTCACTGAGGCCTTCGTTTTGACTGTCTATGGATCCGCAACTCTAAACGAGCAAGAAGTTTTGGCCGTCCGAATAATCGATATCACAGGGTGCAACATCCACGGTGCAAGGTGCAACATCCATCCGAAATGGCGAAAAGTGTCGTAGGACTTTTTGAAATGCGTGGATGGATTTGAAACGGAACGGTACGATGGTGCACCACTCTGCAGCGATGATTAATCGAAGACCAGCCAAGGTATTCCTGTTTTGCCGTAAAAATCCACGTGTCGAAAAAACGAAGGGTAAAAAACTTCCTAGACCCGATTGAGACTCGGATCATCTTTTTTGGGCATTAAACAATACTTTGATGGTTGAAAGCCGTCATAGCCGTAGAACTAACTGAGGCCTTCGTTTTGACTGGTTATGGCTCCCGTAACTCTAAACGAGCCAGAAGTTATGGCCGTCCGAATAATCGATATATACAGGGTGCAACATCCACGGTGCAAGGTGCAACATCCATCCGAAATGGCGAAACAGTGTCGTACGACTTTTTGAAATGCGTGCATGGATTTGAAACGAAACAGTACCATGGTGCACCACTCTCCCGCGATGGTAAATCAAAGACCAGCCACGGTAATCCCGTTTTACCGCAAAAATCCACGTGTCGAAAAAACGAAGGGTAAAAAACTTCCCAGACCCGATTAAGACTCGGATCGTCTTTTTTGGGCATTAAACAATCCATTGACGGTTAAAAGCCATCATAGCCGTAGAACTCACTGAGGCTTTCGTGTTGACTGGTTATGGCTCCCGTAAATCTAAACGAGCCAGAAGTTATGGCCATCCGAATAATCGATATCTACAGGGTGCAACATCCACGGTGCAAGGTGCAACATCCGTCCGAAATGGCGAAAAGTGTCGTACAACTCTTTGAAATGCGTGCATGGATTTGAAACGGAATGGTACCATGGTGCACCACTCTCCAGCGATGGTTAATCGAAGACCAGCCACGGTATTCCCGTTTTACCGTAAAAATGCACTGTCGAAAAAACGAAGGGTAAAAAACTTCCTAGACCCGATTGAGACTCGGATCGTCTTTTTTGGGCATTAAACAATCCATTGACGGCTGAAAGCTGTCATAGCCGTAGAACTCACTGAGGCCTTCATTTTGACTGGTTATCGCTCCCGTAAATCTAAACGAGCAAGAAGTTATGGCCGTCCGAATAATCGATATCTACAGGGTGCAACATCCACGGTGCAAGGTGCGACATCCGTCCGAAATGGCGAAACAGTGTCGTACAACTTTTTGAAATGCGTGCATGGATTTGAAACGGAACGGTACCATGGTGCACCACTCTCCAGCGATGGTAAATTGTAGACCAGCCACGGTAATCCCGTTTTACCGTAAAAATCCACGTGTCGAAAAAACGAAGGGTAAAAAACTTCCTAGACCCGATTGACACTCGGATAGTCTTTTTTGGGCATTAAACAATCCATTGACGGCTGAAAGCTGTCATAGCCGTAGAACTCACTGAGGCCTTCATTTTGACTGGTTATCGCTCCCGTAACTCTAAACGAGCAAGAAGTTATGGCCGTCCGAATAATCGATATCTACAGGGTGCAACATCCACGGTGCAAGGTGCGACATCCGTCCGAAATGGCGAAACAGTGTCGTACAACTTTTTGAAATGCGTGCATGGATTTGAAACGGAACGGTACCATGGTGCACCACTCTCCAGCGATGGTAAATTGTAGACCAGCCACGGTAATCCCGTTTTACCGTAAAAATCCACGTGTCGAAAAAACGAAGGGTAAAAAACTTCCTAGACCCGATTGACACTCGGATAGTCTTTTTTGGGCATTCAACAATCCATTGACGGCTGAAAGCTGTCATAGCCGTAGAACTCACTGAGGCCTTCGTTTTTACTAGTTATGGCTTCGTAACTCTAAACGAGTAAGAAGTTATGGCCGTCCGAATAATCGATATCTACAGGGTGCAACATCCACGGTGCAAGGTGCGACATCCGTCCGAAATGGCGAAACAGTGTCGTACAACTTTTTGAAATGCGTGCATGGATTTGAAACGGAATGGTACCATAGTGCACCACTCTCCCGCGATGGTAAATCGAAGACCAGCCACGGTAATCCCGTTTTACCGTAAAAATCCACGTGTCGAAAAAACGAAGGGTAAAAAACTTCCTAGACCCGATTGAGACTCGGATCGTCTTTTTTGGGCATTAAACAATCCATTGACGGCTGAAAGCTGTCATAGCCGTAGAACTCACTGAGGCCTTCATTTTGACTGTTTATCGCTCCCGTAACTCTAAACGAGCAAGAAGTTATGGCCGTCCGAATAATCGATATCTACAGGGTGCAACATCCACGGTGCAAGGTGCGATATCCGTCCGAAATGGCGAAACAGTGTCGTACAACTTTTTGAAATGCGTGCATGGATTTGAAACGGAACGGTACCATGGTGCACCACTCTCCAGCGATGGTAAATTGTAGACCAGCCACGGTAATCCCGTTTTACCGTAAAAATCCACGTGTCGAAAAAACGAAGGGTAAAAAACTTCCTAGACCCGATTGACACTCGGATAGTCTTTTTTGGGCATTAAACAATCCATTGACGGCTGAAAGCTGTCATAGCCGTAGAACTCACTGAGGCCTTCGTTTTTACTGGTTGTGGCTTCGTAACTCTAAACGAGCAAGAAGTTATGGTCGTCCGAATAATCGATATCACAGGGTGCAACATCCACGGTGCAAAGTGCAACATCCGTCCGAAATGGCGAAAAGTGTCGTAGGACTTTTTGAAATGCGCGCATGGATTTGAAACGGAACGGTACCATGGTGCACCACTCTGCAGCGATGGTTAATCGAAGACCAGCCACGGTATTCCCGTTTTACCGTAATAATCCACGTGTCGAAAAAATGAAAGGTAAAAAACTTCCTAGACCCGATTGAGACTCGGATTGTCTTTTTTGGGCATTAAACAATCCTTTGGAGGCTGAAAGCTGTCATAGCCATAGAACTAACTGAGGCCTTCGTTTTGACTGGTTATGGCTCCCGTAACTCTAAACGAGCCAGAAGTTATGCCGTCCGAATAATCGATATCTACAGGGTGCAACATCCACGGTGCAAGGTGCAACATCCCTCCGAAATGGCGAAACAGTGTCGTACGACTTTTTGAAATGCGTACATGGATTTGGAACGAAACGGTACCATAGTGCACCACTCTCCAGCGATGGTAAATCAAAGACCAGCCACGGTAATCCCGTTTTACCGCAAAAATCCACGTGTCGAAAAAACGAAGGGTAAAAAACTTCCCAGACCCGATTAAGACTCGGATCGTCTTTTTTGGGCATTAAACAATCCACTGATGGCTAAAAGCCATCATATCTGTAGAACTCACTGAGGCCTTCATTTTGACTGGTTATGGCTCCCGTAACTCCAAACGAGCCAGAAGTTATGGCCGTCCGAATAATCGATATCTACAGGGTGCAACATCCATGGTGCAAGGTGCAATATCCGTTCGAAATGGCAAAAAGTGTCGTAGGACTTTTTGAAATGCGTGCATGGATTTGAAACTGAACAGTACCATGGTGCACCACTCTCCAGCGATGGTTAATCGAAGTCCAGCCACGGTTTTCCCGTTTTACCGTAAAAATCCACGTGTCGAAAAAACGAAGGGTAAAAAACTTCCTAGACCCGATTGAGACTCGTATCGTCTTTTTTGGGCATTAAACAACCCATTGACGGCTGAAAGTTGTCATTGCCGTAGAACTCACTGAGGCCTTCGTTTTGACTGGTTATGGCTCCCGTAACTCTAAACGAGCCAGAAGTTATGGCCGTCCGAATAATCGATATCTGCAGGGTGCAACATCCACGGTGCAAGGTGCGACATCCGTCCGAAATGGCAAAACCATGTCGTACGACTTTTTGAAATGCGTGCATGGATTTGAAACGGAACGGTACCATGGTGCACCACTCTCCAGCGATGGTAAATCGAAGACCAGCCACGGTAATCCCGTTTTAGCGTGAAAATTCACGTGTCGAAAAAACGAAGGGTAAAAAACTTCCTAGACCCGATTGAGACTCGGATAGTCTTTTTTGGGCATTAAACAATCCAATGACGGCTAAAAGCTGTCATAGCCATAGAACTCACTGAGCCTTCGTTTTGACTAGTTATGGCTCCCTTAACTCTAAACGAGCCAGAAGTTATGGCCGTCCGAATAATCGATATCTACAGGGTGCGACATCCACTGTGCAAGGTGCGACATCCGTCCGAAATGGCGAAACAGTGTCGTACGACTTTTTGAAATGCGTGCATGGATTTGAAACGAACGGTACCATGGTGCACCACTCTCAGCGATGGTAAATCGTAGACCAGCGACGGTAATCCCGTTTTACCGTAAAAATCCACGTGTCGAAAAAACGAAGGGTAAAAAACTTCCTAGACCCGATTGAGACTCGGATTGTTTTTTTTGGGCATTAAACAATCCATTGACGGCTGAAAGCTGTCATAGCCGTAGAACTCACTTAGGCCTTCGTTTTGACTGGTTATGGATCCGTAACTCTAAACGAGCAAGAAGTTATGGCCGTCCGAATAATCGATATCACAGGGTGCAACATCCACGGTGCAAGGTGCAACATCCGTCCGAAATGGCGAAAAGTGTCGTAGGACTTTTTGAAATGCGTGCATGGATTTGAAACGGAACGGTACCATGGTGCGCCACTCTGCAGCGATGGTTAATCGAAGACCAGCCAAGGCATTCCCGTTTTGCCATAAAAATCCACGTGTCGAAAAAACGAAAGGTAAAAAACTTCCTAGACCCGATTGAGACTCGGATCGTCTTTTTTGGGCATTAAACAATCCTTTGACGGCTGAAAGCCGTCATAGCCGTAGAACTAACTGAGGCCTTCGTTTTGACTGGTTATGGCTCTCGTAACTCTAAACGAGCCAGAAGTTATGGCCGTCCGAATAATCGATATCTACAGGGTGCCACATCCACGGTGCAAGGTGCAACATCCATCCGAAATGGCGAAACAGTGTCGTACGACTTTTTGAAATGCGTGCATGGATTTGAAACGAAACGGTACCATGGTGCACCACTCTCCAACGATGGTAAATCAAAGACCAGCCACGGTAATCCTGTTTTACCGCAAAAATCCACGTGTCGAAAAAACGAAGGGTAGAAAACTTCATAGGCCCGATTAAGACTCGGATCGTCTTTTTTGGGCATTAAACAATCCATTGACGGTTAAAAGCCATCATAGCCGTAGAACTCACTGAGGCCTTCGTGTTGACTGGTTATGGCTCCCGTAACTCTAAACGAGCCAGAAGTTATGGCCGTCCGAATAATCGATATCTACAGGGTGCAATATCCATGGTGCAAGGTGCAACATCCGTTCGAAATGGCGAAAAATGTCGTAGGACATTTTGAAATGCGTGCATGGATTTGAAACGGAACGGTACCATGGTGCACCACTCTCCAGCGTTGGTTAATTGAAGACCAGCCACGGTATTCCCGTTTTACCGTAAAAATCCACGTGTCGAAAAAACGAAGGGTAAAAAACTTCCTAGACCCGATGAGACTCGGATAGTCTTTTTTCGGCATTAAACAATCCATTGACGGCTGAAAGCTATCATTGCCGTAGAACTCACTAAGGCCTTCGTTTTGACTGGTTATGGCTCCCGTAACTCTAAACGAGCAAGAAGTTATGGCCGTCCGAATAATCGATATCTGCAGGGTGCAACATCCACGGTGCAAGGTGCGACATCCGTCCGAAATGGCGAAACAGTGTCGTCCGACTTTTTGAAATGCGTACATGGATTTGAAACGGAACAGTACCATGGTGCACCACTCTCCAGCGATGGTAAATCGAAGACCAGCCACGGTAATCCCGTTTTACCGTAAAAATCCACGTGTCGAAAAAACGAAGGGTAAAAAACTTCCTAGCCCCGATTGAGACTCGGATAGCCTTTTTTAGGCATTAAACAATCCATTGACGGCTAAAAGTTGTCATAAACTCACTGAGCCCTTCGTTTTGACTAGTTATGGCTCCCGCAACTCTAAACGAGCCAGAAGTTATGGCCGTCCGAATAATCGATATCTACAGGGTGCAACATTCACGGTGCAAGGTGCAACATCCATCCGAAATGGCGAAACAGTGTCGTACGACTTTTTGAAATACGTGCATGGATTTGAAACGGAACAGTACCATGGTGCATCACTCTCCAGCGATGGTAAATCGAAGACCAGCCACGGTAATCCCGTTTTACCGTAAAAATCCACGTGTCGAAAAAACGAAGGGTAAAAAACTTCCTAGACCCGATTGAGACTCGGATAGTCTTTTTTGGGTGTTAAACAATCCATTGACGGCTGAAAGCTGTCATAGCCGTAGCACTCACTGAGGCCTTCATTTTGACTGGTTATGGCTCCGTAACTCTAAAGGAGGTAGAAGTTATGGTCGTCCGAATAATAGATATCTACGGGGTGCAACATCCACGGTGCATGGTGCAACATCCGTCCGAAATGGCGAAACAGTGTCGTACGACTTTTTGAAATGCGTGCATGGATTTGAAACGGAACAGTACCATGGTGCACCACTCTCCAGCGATGGCAAATCGAAGACCAGCCACGGTAATCCTGTTTTACCGTAAAAATCCACGTGTCGAAAAAACGAAGGGTAAAAAACTTCCTAGACCCGATTGAGACTCGGATCGTCTTTTTTGGGCATTAAACAATCCATTGATGGCCGAAACCTGTCATAGCCGTAGAACTCACTGAGGCCTTCGTTTTGACTGGTTATGGCTCCCGTAACTCTAAACAAGCCAGATGTTATGGCCGTCCGAATAATCGATATCTACAGGGTGCAACATCCGCGGTGCAAGGTGCAACATCCGTCCGAAATGGCGAAACAGTGTCGTACGACTTTATGAAATGCGTGCATGGATTTGAAACGGAACGGTACCATGGTGCACCGCTCTTCAGCGATGGTAAATCGAAGATCAGCCACGGTAATCCTGTTTTACCGTAAAATCCACGTGTCGAAAAAACGAAGGGTAAAAAACTTCCTAGACCCGATTGAGACTCGGATCGTCTTTTTTGGGCATTAATCAATCCATTGACGTCTGATAGCGGTCATAGCCATAGAACTCACTGAGGCTTTCGTTTTGACTCGTTGTGACTCCCGTAGCTCTAAACGAGCCAGAAGTTATGGCCGTCCGAATATTCGATATCTACAGGGTGCAACATCCACGGTGCATGGTGCAACATCCATCCGAAATGGCGAAACTGTGTCATACGACTTTTTGAAATACGTGCATGGATTTGAAACGGAACGGTACCATGGTGCACCACTCTCCAGCGATGGTAAATCGAAGACCAGCCACGGTAATCCCGTTTTACCCTAAAAATCCACGTGTCGAAAAAATTATGGGTAAAAAACTTCCTAGACCCGATTGAGACGCACATCGTCTTTTTTGGGCATTAAACAATCCATTGACGGCTGAAAGCTGTCATAGCCGTAGAACTCACTGAGGCCTTCGTTTTGACTAGTTATGGCTCCCGTAACTCTAAACGAGCCAGAAGTTATGGCCGTCCGAATAATCGATATCTACAGGGTGCAACATCCACGGTGCAAGGTGCAACATCCGTCCGAAATGGCGAAACAGTGTCGTAAGACTTTTTGAAATGCGTGCATGGATTTGAAACGGAACAGTACCATGGTGCACCACTCTCCAACGATGGAAAATCGAAGACCAGCCACGGTAATCCCGTTTTACCGTAAAAATCCACGTGTCGAAAAAAACGAAGGGTAAAAAACTTCCTAGACCCGATTGAGACTCGGATCGTCTTTTTTTGGGCATTAAACAATCCATTGACGGCTGAAAGCTGTCATAGCCGTAGAACTCACTGAGGCCTTCGTTTTGACTAGTTATGGCTCCCGTAACTCTAAACGAGCCAAAAGTTATGGCCGTCCGAATAATCTATATCTAAAGGGTGCAACATCCACGTTGCAAGGTGCAACATCCATCCGAAATGGCGAAACAGTGTCGTACGACATTTTGAAATATGTGCATGGATTTGAAACGGAACGGTACCATGGTGCACCACTCTCCAGCGATGGTAAATCAAAGACCAGCCACGGTAATCCCGTTTTACCGCAAAAATCCACGTGTCGAAAAAACGAAGGGTAAAAAACTTCCCAGACCCGATTGAGACTCGGATCGTTTTTTATGGGCATTAAACAATTCATTGACGGCTAAAAGCCATCATAGCCGTAGAACTCACGGAGGCCTTCGTTTTGACTGGTTATGGCTCCCGTAACTCTAAACCAGCCAGAAGTTATGGGCGTCCGAATAATCGATATCTACAGGGTGCAGGGTGCAACATCCGTCCGAAATGGCGAAAAGTGTCGTACGACTCTTTGAAATGCGTGCATCGATTTGAAACGGATCGGTACCATGGTGCAACCACTCTCCAGCGATGGTTAATCGAAGACCAGCCACGGTATTCCCGTTTTACCGTAAAAATCCACGTGTCGAAAAAACGAAGGGTAAAAAACTTCCTAGACCCGATTGAGACTCGGATCGTCTTTTTTGGGCATTAAACAATCCATTGACGGCTGAAAGCTGTCATTGCCGTAGAACTCACTGAGGACTTCGTTTTGACTTGTTATGGCTCCCGTAACTCTAAACGAGCCAGAAGTTATGGCCGTCCGAATAATCGATATCTGCAGGGTGCAACATCCACGGTGCAAGGTGCGACATCCGTCCGAAATGGCAAAACCATGTCGTACGACTTTTTGAAATGCGTGCATGGATTTGAAACGGAACGGTATCATGGTGCACCACTCTCCAGCGATGGTAAATCGAAGACCAGCCACGGTAATCCCGTTTTAGCGTGAAAATTCACGTGTCGAAAAAACGAAGGGTAAAAAACTTCCTAGACCCGATTGAGACTCGGATAGTCTTTTTTGGGCATTAAACAATCCAATGACGGCTAAAAGCTGTCATAGCCATAGAACTCACTGAGCCTTCGTTTTGACTAGTTATGGCTCCCTTAACTCTAAACGAGCCAGAAGTTATGGCCGTCCGAATAATCGATATCTACAGGGTGCGACATCCACTGTGCAAGGTGCGACATCCGTCCGAAATGGCGAAACAGTGTCGTACGACTTTTTGAAATGCGTGCATGGATTTGAAACGGAACGGTACCATGGTGCACCACTCTCAGCGATGGTAAATCGTAGACCAGCGACGGTAATCCCGTTTTACCGTAAAAATCCACGTGTCGAAAAAACGAAGGGTAAAAAACTTCCTAGACCCGATTGAGACTCGGATTGTTTTTTTTGGGCATTAAACAATCCATTGACGGCTGAAAGCTGTCATAGCCGTAGAACTCACTTAGGCCTTCGTTTTGACTGGTTATGGATCCTTAACTCTAAACGAGCAAGAAGTTATGGCCGTCCGAATAATCGATATCACAGGGTGCAACATCCACGGTGCAAGGTGCAACATCCGTCCGAAATGGCGAAAAGTGTCGTAGGACTTTTTGAAATGCGTGCATGGATTTGAAACGGAACGGTACCATGGTGCGCCACTCTGCAGCGATGGTTAATCGAAGACCAGCCAAGGCATTCCCGTTTTGCCATAAAAATCCACGTGTCGAAAAAACGAAAGGTAAAAAACTTCCTAGACCCGATTGAGACTCGGATCGTCTTTTTTGGGCATTAAACAATCCTTTGACGGCTGAAAGCCGTCATAGCCGTAGAACTAACTGAGGCCTTCGTTTTGACTGGTTATGGCTCTCGTAACTCTAAACGAGCCAGAAGTTATGGCCGTCCGAATAATCGATATCTACAGGGTGCCACATCCACGGTGCAAGGTGCAACATCCATCCGAAATGGCGAAACAGTGTCGTACGACTTTTTGAAATGCGTGCATGGATTTGAAACGAAACGGTACCATGGTGCACCACTCTCCAACGATGGTAAATCAAAGACCAGCCACGGTAATCCTGTTTTACCGCAAAAATCCACGTGTCGAAAAAACGAAGGGTAGAAAACTTCATAGGCCCGATTAAGACTCGGATCGTCTTTTTTGGGCATTAAACAATCCATTGACGGTTAAAAGCCATCATAGCCGTAGAACTCACTGAGGCCTTCGTGTTGACTGGTTATGGCTCCCGTAACTCTAAACGAGCCAGAAGTTATGGCCGTCCGAATAATCGATATCTACAGGGTGCAATATCCATGGTGCAAGGTGCAACATCCGTTCGAAATGGCGAAAAATGTCGTAGGACATTTTGAAATGCGTGCATGGATTTGAAACGGAACGGTACCATGGTGCACCACTCTCCAGCGTTGGTTAATTGAAGACCAGCCACGGTATTCCCGTTTTACCGTAAAAATCCACGTGTCGAAAAAACGAAGGGTAAAAAACTTCCTAGACCCGATGAGACTCGGATAGTCTTTTTTCGGCATTAAAAAATCCATTGACGGCTGAAAGCTATCATTGCCGTAGAACTCACTAAGGCCTTCGTTTTGACTGGTTATGGCTCCCGTAACTCTAAACGAGCAAGAAGTTATGGCCGTCCGAATAATCGATATCTGCAGGGTGCAACATCCACGGTGCAAGGTGCGACATCCGTCCGAAATGGCGAAACAGTGTCGTCCGACTTTTTGAAATGCGTACATGGATTTGAAACGGAACAGTACCATGGTGCACCACTCTCCAGCGATGGTAAATCGAAGACCAGCCACGGTAATCCCGTTTTACCGTAAAAATCCACGTGTCGAAAAAACGAAGGGTAAAAAACTTCCTAGCCCCGATTGAGACTCGGATAGCCTTTTTTAGGCATTAAACAATCCATTGACGGCTAAAAGCTGTCATAAACTTACTGAGCCCTTCGTTTTGACTAGTTATGGCTCCCGCAACTCTAAACGAGCCAGAAGTTATGGCCGTCCGAATAATCGATATCTACAGGGTGCAACATTCACGGTGCAAGGTGCAACATCCATCCGAAATGGCGAAACAGTGTCGTACGACTTTTTGAAATACGTGCATGGATTTGAAACGGAACAGTACCATGGTGCATCACTCTCCAGCGATGGTAAATCGAAGACCAGCCACGGTAATCCCGTTTTACCGTAAAAATCCACGTGTCGAAAAAACGAAGGGTAAAAAACTTCCTAGACCCGATTGAGACTCGGATAGTCTTTTTTGGGCGTTAAACAATCCATTGACGGCTGAAAGCTGTCATAGCCGTAGCACTCACTGAGGCCTTCATTTTGACTGGTTATGGCTCCGTAACTCTAAAGGAGGTAGAAGTTATGGTCGTCCGAATAATAGATATCTACGGGGTGCAACATCCACGGTGCATGGTGCAACATCCGTCCGAAATGGCGAAACAGTGTCGTACGACTTTTTGAAATGCGTGCATGGATTTGAAACGGAACAGTACCATGGTGCACCACTCTCCAGCGATGGCAAATCGAAGACCAGCCACGGTAATCCTGTTTTACCGTAAAAATCCACGTGTCGAAAAAACGAAGGGTAAAAAACTTCCTAGACCCGATTGAGACTCGGATCGTCTTTTTTGGGCATTAAACAATCCATTGATGGCCGAAACCTGTCATAGCCGTAGAACTCACTGAGGCCTTCGTTTTGACTGGTTATGGCTCCCGTAACTCTAAACAAGCCAGATGTTATGGCCGTCCGAATAATCGATATCTACAGGGTGCAACATCCGCGGTGCAAGGTGCAACATCCGTCCGAAATGGCGAAACAGTGTCGTACGACTTTATGAAATGCGTGCATGGATTTGAAACGGAACGGTACCATGGTGCACCGCTCTTCAGCGATGGTAAATCGAAGATCAGCCACGGTAATCCTGTTTTACCGTAAAATCCACGTGTCGAAAAAACGAAGGGTAAAAAACTTCCTAGACCCGATTGAGACTCGGATCGTCTTTTTTGGGCATTAATCAATCCATTGACGTCTGATAGCGGTCATAGCCATAGAACTCACTGAGGCTTTCGTTTTGACTCGTTGTGACTCCCGTAGCTCTAAACGAGCCAGAAGTTATGGCCGTCCGAATATTCGATATCTACAGGGTGCAACATCCACGGTGCATGGTGCAACATCCATCCGAAATGGCGAAACTGTGTCATACGACTTTTTGAAATACGTGCATGGATTTGAAACGGAACGGTACCATGGTGCACCACTCTCCAGCGATGGTAAATCGAAGACCAGCCACGGTAATCCCGTTTTACCCTAAAAATCCACGTGTCGAAAAAATTATGGGTAAAAAACTTCGTAGACCCGATTGAGACGCACATCGTCTTTTTTGGGCATTAAACAATCCATTGACGGCTGAAAGCTGTCATAGCCGTAGAACTCACTGAGGCCTTCGTTTTGACTAGTTATGGCTCCCGTAACTCTAAACGAGCCAGAAGTTATGGCCGTCCGAATAATCGATATCTACAGGGTGCAACATCCACGGTGCAAGGTGCAACATCCGTCCGAAATGGCGAAACAGTGTCGTAAGACTTTTTGAAATGCGTGCATGGATTTGAAACGGAACAGTACCATGGTGCACCACTCTCCAACGATGGAAAATCGAAGACCAGCCACGGTAATCCCGTTTTACCGTAAAAATCCACGTGTCGAAAAAAACGAAGGGTAAAAAACTTCCTAGACCCGATTGAGACTCGGATCGTCTTTTTTTGGGCATTAAACAATCCATTGACGGCTGAAAGCTGTCATAGCCGTAGAACTCACTGAGGCCTTCGTTTTGACTAGTTATGGCTCCCGTAACTCTAAACGAGCCAAAAGTTATGGCCGTCCGAATAATCTATATCTAAAGGGTGCAACATCCACGTTGCAAGGTGCAACATCCATCCGAAATGGCGAAACAGTGTCGTACGACATTTTGAAATATGTGCATGGATTTGAAACGGAACGGTACCATGGTGCACCACTCTCCAGCGATGGTAAATCAAAGACCAGCCACGGTAATCCCGTTTTACCGCAAAAATCCACGTGTCGAAAAAACGAAGGGTAAAAAACTTCCCAGACCCGATTGAGACTCGGATCGTTTTTTATGGGCATTAAACAATTCATTGACGGCTAAAAGCCATCATAGCCGTAGAACTCACGGAGGCCTTCGTTTTGACTGGTTATGGCTCCCGTAACTCTAAACCAGCCAGAAGTTATGGGCGTCCGAATAATCGATATCTACAGGGTGCAGGGTGCAACATCCGTCCGAAATGGCGAAAAGTGTCGTACGACTCTTTGAAATGCGTGCATCGATTTGAAACGGATCGGTACCATGGTGCAACCACTCTCCAGCGATGGTTAATCGAAGACCAGCCACGGTATTCCCGTTTTACCGTAAAAATCCACGTGTCGAAAAAACGAAGGGTAAAAAACTTCCTAGACCCGATTGAGACTCGGATCGTCTTTTTTGGGCATTAAACAATCCATTGACGGCTGAAAGCTGTCATTGCCGTAGAACTCACTGAGGACTTCGTTTTGACTTGTTATGGCTCCCGTAACTCTAAACGAGCCAGAAGTTATGGCCGTCCGAATAATCGATACCTACAGGGTGCAACATCCACGGTGCAAGGTGCGACATCCGTCCGAAATGGCGAAACAGTGTCGTACGACTTTTTGAAATGCGTCCATGGATTTTAAACGGAACGGTACCATGGTGCACCACTCTCCAGCGATGGTAAATCGTAGACCAGCCACGGTAATCCCGTTTTACCGTAAAAACCCAGGTGTCGAAAAAACGAAGGGTAAAAAACTTCCTAGACCCGATCGAGACTCGGATAGTCTTTTTTGGGCATTAAACAATCCATTGACGGATGAAAGCTGTCATAGCCGTAGAAATCACTGAGGCCTTCGTTTTGACTGGTTATGGCTCCGTAACTCTAAACGAGCAAGAAGTTATGGCCGTCCGAATAATCGATATCACAGGGTGCAACATCCACTGTGCTAGGTGCAACATCCGTCCGAAATGGCGAAAAGTGTCGTAGGACTTTTTGAAATGCGTGCATGGATTTGAAACAGAACGGTACCATGGTGCACCACTCTGCAGCGATGGTTAATCGAAGACCAGCCACGGTATTCCCGTTTTACCGTAAAAATCCACGTGTCGAAAAAACGAAGGGTAAAAAACTTCCTAGACCCGATTGAGACTCGGATCGTCTTTTTTGGGCATTAAATAACCTTTGACGGCTGAAAGCTGTCATAGCCGTAGAACTAACTGAGGCCTTCGTTTTGACTGGTTATGGCTCCCGTAACTCTAAACGAGCCAGAAGGTATGGCCGTCCGAATAATCGATATTTACAGGGTGCAACATCCACGGTGCAAGGTGCAATTTCCGTCCGAAATAGCGGAATAGTGTCGTACGACTTTTTGAAATGCGTGCATGGATTTGAAACGGAACGGTACCATGGTGCACCACTCTCCAGCGATGGTAAATCGAAGACCAGCCACGGTAATCCCGTTTTACCATAAAAATCAACGTGTCGAAAAAACGAAGGGTAAAAAACTTCCTAGACCAGATTGCGACTCGGATCGTCTTTTTTGGGCATTAAATATCCATTGACGGTTGAAAGCTGTCATAGCCGTAGAACTCACTGAGGCCTTCGTTTTGACTGGTTATGGCTCCGTAACTATAAACGAGCAAGAAGTTATGGCCGTCCGAATAATCGATATCACAGGGTGCAACATCCACGGTGCAAGGTGCAACATCCGTCCGAAATGGCGAAAAGTGTCGTAGGACTTTTTGAAATGCGTGCATGGATTTGAAACGGAACGGTACCATGGTGCACCACTCTGCAGCGATGGTTAATCGAAGACCAGCCACGGTATTCCCGTTTTACCGAAAAAATACACGTGTCGAAAAAACGAAGGGTAAAAAACTTCCTAGACCCGATTGAGACTCGGATCGTCTTTTTTGGGCATTAAACAATCCTTTGACGGCTGAAAGCTATCATAGCCATAGAACTAACTGAGGCCTTCGTCTTGACTGGCTATGGCTCCCGTAAATCTAAACGAGCCAGAAGTTATGGCCGTCCGAATAATCGATATCTACAGGGTGCAACATCCACGGTGCAAGGTGCAACATTCATCCGAAATGGCGAAACAGTGTCGTACGACTTTTTGAAATGCGTGCATGGATTTGAAACGAAACGGTACCATGGTGCACCACTATCCAGCGATGGTAAATCTCAGACCAGCCACGGTAACCCCGTTTTACCGCAAAAATCCACGTGTCGAAAAAACGAAGGGTAAAAAACTTCCCAGACCCGATTGAGACTTGGATCGTCTTTTTTGGGCATTAAACAATCAATTGAGGGCTAAAAGCCATCATAGCCGTAGAACTCACTGAGGCCTTCGTTTTGACGTGTTATGGCTCCTGTAACTCTAAACGAGCCAGAAGTTATGGCCGTCCGAATAATCGATATCTACAGGGTGCAACATCCATGGTGTAAGGTGCAACATCCGTTCGAAATGGCGAAAAGTGTCGTAGGACTTTTTGAAATGCGTTATGGATTTGAAACGGAACGGTACCATGGTGCACCACTCTCCAGCGATGGTTAATCGAAGACCAGCCATGGTATTCCCGTTTTTCCGTAAAAATCCATGTGTCGAAAAAACGAAGGGTAAAAAACTTCCTAGACCCGATTGAGACTTGGATCGTCTTTTTTGGGCATTAAACAATCCATTGACGGCTGAAAGTAGTCATAGCCATAGAACTCACTGAGGCCTTCGTTTTGACTGGTTATGGCTCCCGTAACTCTAAACGAGCCAAAAGTTATGGCCGTCCGAATAATCGATATCTACAGGGTGCAACATCCACGGTGCAAGGTGCAACATTCGTCCGAAATGGCGAAAAGTGTCGTACGACTTTTTGAAATGCGTGCATGGATTTGAAACGGAACGGTACCATGGTGCACCACTCTCCAGCGATGGTAAATCGAAGACCAGCCACGGTAATCCCGTTTTACCGTAAAAATCCACGTGTCAAAAAAACGAAGGGTAAAAAAATTCCTAGACCCGATTGGGACTCGGATCGTGTTTTTTGGGCATTAAACAATCCATTGACGGATGAAAGCTATCATAGCCGTAGAACTCACTGAGGCCTTCGTTTTGAATGGTTATGGCTCCCGTAACACTAAACGAGGCAGAAGTTATGGCCGGCCGAATAATCGATATATACAGGGTGCAACATCCACGGTGCAAGGTGCAACATACGTCCGAAATGGCGAAACAGAGTCGTACGACTTTTTGAAATGCGTGCATGGATTTGAAACGGAACGGCACCATGGTGCACCAATCTCCAGCGATGGTAAATCGAAGACCAGCCACGGTAATCCCGTTTAACCGTAAAAATCCACGTGTCGAAAAAACGAAGGGTAAAAAACTTCCTAGATCCGATTGAGACTCGGATCGTTTTTTTTGGGCATTAAACAATCCATTGACTGCTGAAAGCTGTCATAGCCGTAGAAATCACTAAGGCCTTCGTTTTGACTAGTTATGGCTCCCGTAACTCTAAACGAGCCAGATGTTATGGCCATCCGAATAATCGATATCTACAGGGTGCAACATCCACGGTGCAAGGTGCAACATCCATCCGAAATGGCGAAACAGTGTCGTACGACTTTTTGAAATGCGTGCATGGATTTGAAACGGAACGGTACCATGGTGCACCACTCTCCAGCAATGGTAAATCAAAGACCTGCCACGGTAATCCCGTTTTACCGCAAAAATCCACGTGTCGAAAAAACGAAGGGTAAAAAACTTCCTAAACCCGATTGAGACTCGGATCGTCTTTTTTGGGAATTAATCAATCCATTGACGAATGAAAGCGGTCATAGCCGTAGAGTTCACTGAGGCCTTCGTTTTGACTGGTTATGGCTCCCGTAACTCTAAACGAGCCAGAATTTATGGCCGTCCGAATAATCGATATCTACAGGGTGGAACATCCACGGTGCAAGGTGCAACATCCGTCCGAAATGGCGAAACAGTGTCGTACGACTTTTTGAAATGCATGCATGGATTTGAAACGGAACGGTACCATGCTGCACCACTCTCCAGCGATGGTTAATCGAAGACCAGCCACGGTATTCCCGTTTTACCGTGAAAATCCACGTGTCGAAAAAACGAAGGGTAAAAAACTTCCTAGACCCGATTGAGACTCGGATCGTCTTTTTTGGGAATTAATCAATCCATTGACGGATGAAAGCGGTCATAGCCGTAGAGTTCACTGAGGCCTTCGTTTTGACTGGTTATGGCTCCCGTAACTCTAAACGAGCCTGAAGTTATGGCCGTCCGAATAATCGATATCTAAAGGGTGCAACATACACGGTGCAAGGTGCAACATCCGTCCGAAATGGCGAAACAATGTGGTACGACTTTTTGAAATGCGTGCATGGATTTGAAACGGAACGGTACCATGGTGCACCACACTCCAGCGATGGTAAATCGAAGACCAGCCACGGTAATCCCGTTTTACCATAAAAATCAACGTGTCGAAAAAACGAAGGGTAAAAAACTTCCTAGACCCGATTGAGACTCGGATAGTCTTTTTTGGGCATTAAACAATCCATTGACGGCTGAAAGCCGTCATAGCCGTAGAACTCACAGGGACCTTCGTTTTGACTGGTTATGGCTCCCGTAACTCTAAACGAGCCAGAAGTTATGGCCGTCCGAATAATCGATATCTACAGGGTGCAACATCCACGGTGCAAGGTGCAACATCCGTCCGAAATGGCGAAACAGTGTCGTATGACTTTTTGAAATGTATGCATGGATTTAAAACGGAACGGTACCATTGTTTGTGTCAAAATTGGGCACAACACTCTTCGGGAGTCGTTGAAGAGATAATAGTCAAGAATGCAAGTTCAAAACAGATATTATCTAACAAAAACTCCAATCAACAGTAAAGTAAATGCGTAGACGAGCGATTTATAGTGGTTCGGCGTGTTGCCTACGTCCACTGTGAAGTTTTTTGATGTTTTATTGATTCTCTTTCAATGATTACAAGTTGTTACAGCGATCCACAGCAAGTTACAACTGGAAATTCGAAATCAACAATAGAATTATGATGTAGGATGATGGAGATCTTGTTTCGGCAGAGTCTCGGCGTCTCAGAGTCAGAAGATCCCTTTTCTGTTGGCCCTGGGGCTCTATTTATAGGTGTAGGCTGCTGGTATCTTGGTGAAAACTCGGGAGACCACTTCTGGCACGTGAGGGGGCCCACACGTACGGTCTCAGGAAGTTTGGGCCCACTTTGGCATCGGTTCGAACTCCATTCGAACCGATCAAGAATTCATCCAATCGAGGTGAAATTTGGAGTAGACATTCTTCAACATGTATGCAAGCATCTGTGAAAGTTTCATTGCATTTGGATCAGTAGGTTAGGAGATATGTTGGGTTCGAAATAGACTTCACGGCAAGGCTGTTTGGTTCGAATCCCTGTTACTCGAAACGATGGTTTCGAAACCAGTGTGGCACGCGACCTCGTGGTGACGTGGAGCGCAAGTTTCGAATCGATCCGGACTTCTCTCCGTGTTGACCGCTTCAACTCCGTGTATCTCGGTGACTTCGAACCGATGGAAGACACGTGGGTTGACCCAGTGGGTTCGAATAAGGCAGCACAGGATGGGTTCGAACATGGCATCAGGGATGGGTTCGAACACGACTCTGTGATGGGTTCGAAGATGGCACTGTGATGGGTTCGAAGATAGCTCTGTGATGGGTTCGAAAACAATGGAGTCGAAAGTGATGGAGTCGAACCCATGGGGGTTCGAAGGGTTCGAAGTCGATGGGTTCGAAAGTCGTCCCTTCTTATCGGTTCGAACGTGGTGGGTTCGAACTAGTTGGGTTCGAAGTGGTGTCGAACCGATAGATGCGAACTCATTGATTCGAACTTTGTCATATGTGCATGGGTTCGAGGCGCTGCCTCACTCCTTGGGTTCGAACCAGATGGGTTCGAACATAGGTGGGGTCATGGTTTCGAATAGAGCAACGTCCATCTTTCTCAACTTGAATCCATCATAACTTGAGCATATGACCTCGGATTGACCTGGAATTTGAAATGCTGACTCTTGTAGCCTTTCTTGCCGTGTCCTATCAATTGTGGCTCATTCTGGACTCGGATAAAATTCAGTGATATCCATGGCTAAAGGAAGTACGATCAACCTCTGAGGCGAACTGTCCTTCGTTTTTCGATCAATCTTTTGGTATCGCGGCTTTGCCAAAAAGCGGGATAACATTTTGCCCCCCAAAGTACGTCTTGTGGGAACATGACGTGCTTTGAATAGCTGCCATTTCTCTCTGAACAATCATTGTTCTCTTTTTTGTTGAAACTCGTATGCTGTACTGCTGTAACCCTGCGTTGATATGATTGACTGCTATATAATAGTGCTTAGCCGTTGGCTGTCGCATTTGTAACAGGATGAGTGTTTGATCCCTGTGAATACTCAAAATCGAATGTTAGCCCGACATGTATGCACATATGTTAATTTGGACCTTGTTAACGTCGTGCGTCCACGAGTCGTTGTCAGTTAGGTTTGCTGCAGAATTTCGTATCGATTCTCTCCTGAACCGATTTTGAAATTTGAATTGAGACAACGCTTGATGGTTGTTTTGAAAAGTTCCTTCGTATCGATCCTCTCCTGAACCGATATTGAAGGTTGAAGAATTTGAATTTGTATTGTGCAAGTGTAATGTTTCGAACCGATGCACTTGAGCATTGATGGGTTCGAAGTTTAATTTTGTATGGACGCAATATGCCTGTGCAATGATGGGTCGTGTGAATATGAGATTTCGAATCGATGCGTTGGAGCATGGATGGATTCGAAATTGACATTCGACCCAACGGAGTATACTCGTGTCATGATGGGTTCGAAGTTGACTTTCGAACCGATGTTAGAAGATGGAGTATTCTTTGTGCTGTGATGGGTTCGAAACTAGCATTCGAACCGATGTGAGAGGATGGTTTCGAACAAGTAGTTCGTTTCGGTGGGTTCGAAACTGATCTTCGAACCGATGACTTGGATGGGTACGAAACTATCGTTCGCGGCAGCGGTCTGTGTGCTCCACACAATGGAGCCTCAAGCATTTGGGTTCGAAGATAGGATTCGAAACCATTCTGCCCTCTGACCTGTTGTACTCGGTCAATTTCACCGGAACTCGAACCGTCCCGGTCATCACCAACCCTCCATATAAATAGCAGTGGACCTGCCCCATTTTCACTTTTTACTTTTTCACTGCGCTCTTCATCGCTTCGAAGCTTCTAAGGAGAAAAACTGCGACGCGTTTTCGAACCCATCAAGATCTAAGACTTAAATCTCTCGAATCCATTGCTTAAACTAGGTAATTAGCCTCGGTTTCAAACGGCGAAGCTATTTCGAATCCACTTCTGTTCATCGATATGCTTAACCTAGAATTTGGCAAAAACAGATCTGGTTTAGGGAGGATTCGAACCGATGTGTGGATTCGAGTTCGAACCGATGACGGTGGTGTGTTTTCATTGGATTTCGAATCGATCCTTGGAATGTCCTTGTTGGGATGCGCAGTTCGTACCGATTGGGGGATTCGAGGGATCCATTCCAATCGATGGATTCGAACCCATAGGTTATCGGTTCGAAGTCGACAACTTCGTATCGATACGAAGTGGATCGGTTCGAACGCGACCGATGTCAAGTTAAGGGTTTCTGTATCGGTTCGAATTTGTCATTTGGCCATTGTTTCGAAGCGCGCCTGAATGCATCGTTTCGAAACGATGTCAGGATGGGTTCGAACGCATGGTTTCGAAGCACTGTCATGATGGTTTCGAACGCATGGGTTCGAAAGAAGTTTGGATGGGTTCGAAGGAAGAGCTGTTCGGTTGGGTTCGAACGAAGCCTCTGTGTTGGTTTCGAACCCTATATGATGGACTCCAAAATTTGAAAATTTTTCTAAGTATAACTCCGACGAGCTTCATCCCTGCATATTTGGACTTGAATATTGAACTGCATACTTGACTGCCCTTTGAAGCTCGTCGATGGAACTATAACAACTTCCATTCGAACCGACTTCCATCATATAAACGATTTAGTGATGACGGTCAGCGATGACGGTCATTATAGCTGGACTTCGTAGCTTTGTCGTTTGAATGTTCACTTTAACTCTGCAACATTTGTTCAAGTAATGCATGGCACGGTACCACACACATTCATACACTTTACACTGGGGAACACACGGGTTCTTTGTCGTCTAACGATGGTTTCTCATGAGTTAGTTAGTTATGGAATCTTCAAGTTCACAGCAGCAGGAGATTCAAGGTGCAGCCTCTCCGAGGCTAGAAGTTCCGGATATAGATCCTGAGATCATCGGTCCGGCTCCGGACGAACTTCCTGATGCGTCGTTCATTGCCAACCCATCAGATTCCGTTCCATCGAATATCTCTGAAGACATGTTGGGAAGAATTTGTTTGAGGCACGGCTTGTCATTGGACGATGTGTTGCTGCCGGGGCCGAATGATAGACCACATAATCCGCCAGAAGGGTATACAGCATTTAATCGCCACGCGTGTGCGGCTGGGACACTTCCCCCGTTCAACGAGTATATAAGAGAAGTATTGTCATTTTTGAGGATCGCCCCATCTCAGTTGCATCCGAACGGATATGCGTCGATCAATAGCTTGTTCATTGCATTTATGGAATGTCTCCATCGACCGTCGCTTCCAATCGAAATTAGATACTTGTTCAACTTCAAAACCCGTGGTGATTATCCTTCTTTCACATTTCTGGAGGCGGTGAGAAATTGTCAAGTGGTCACCGGATCCTGGACAAGGCTGAGTTACTATAGGACAGAATGGTTCTATGTCAGATGTCCTCCAGGATTTGCTCGACGATGGTTATTCAGACGTGAGTATAACCGAGTTTTCAAATATTTACTATGACAATTGCAGCCGAAGTGAGACTTATATTAATTTTTTCTTTTTACAGCAACGATCCCGAGACCCGAAGGTGAAGAGTTTAAGGAGATGGTGCGAATACTTCGAGAAGTCTCGAGCGAAGATAGGGACATCGAGTTGCTTTTGACCGATAGGAATCTCCGGACCTTTGGGCTGATTGAACGAGGACAGAGTATAAGGTTTGAGGTGGCACAAAGGATCGTTCCTAAGAAACGAGTCAAACGTAAGAAGCCCGAAGTTGTCATAGCCGAGGAGGCTGACTCTGAAAGAACTCATACTGACGACGAGCCGCTGATCGAGCCTACGGATGTAGCTTCGGATGTCGCGGAGCAGAGAAAAGGCAAGGCTGCCATGGTTAAGTCAACTAAGCGGGGGAGACGGAAATCGGTTGTCATTGCCCGGCCCTCCTCCGGAGTTAGAATCTCTGAGATGTCTCCTCCGCGTACTGAAAGCCTCTACGAAGGGCTTGCCGACCTTCCAATCCCGGAAATGTGTCTTTTCAACATGATGCCGGGTTGGAGGAATTCCATCGTAATCTAGAATTGAGCGAGCCTCTTATTACTAGCGAGGTCGACATTTCTGGTTGGTCGGGGGGAAATGCATATTCATACACATTTCACGACACTGCATAAACTTTGACTGTAAATTATCTGTTTCGAAGGGTGATTGATTCGATTTTATTTTGCTTTGCAGATACTATGTCAAAGCGGGGTTCAATGCTTGGGAGTCTTCGACATGCCCGCAGGTCTTCTTATTATGATTCGCGCAGGCGAGAGGGAGATAGAGATTATGATCAGGGACGCCCTGGATACTATGACCAAGGACGTTCCGGATATTCTAGTCATGAGAGATACGATTCGGACAAGGGCCATAGGCGTCGATCGCGATCGCGTACCCCTCCTCCTTCCAGAGGTCCCGTACAACATCCCGTTCATGTTCCTCGTGACTCTTCTCGACATGCGCCAGTTTCTCAAGCTTCTAGATCTGAGGTGACGGCACCGATGGCTGCGGAGGAACCTCCTACTGAAATCATGGGGGAAGGAGCAATCAGGCTCGCGCAATTGAAAAGGGAGTTCCCGAATATATGCTTCGACAACTACGTATTCCCACCGAACTTGAAAAGAATCCCACAGGAGGCCGAGCAGTGGGCGCTTGATTATGTGCACGATTTCTACGCACAGTACAAGGTGTGGTATAGAGCGGCCGAAAAAGCATCGGCCTTGGCCTTCGAAAGAGCAGCCACCATTGAGAAATTGCAAGCCGAGTTAGCACAAAAAGATCGCATCATACAAGTGCTAAATACTGAGGCTGAATCATCCCGTAAATCTGAAATAGAGGCCACTAAAAAAGCCGATGAAGCCCAGGCAATCATGGATAGGATGAAACGCGAACACTACGCCACGGTTGAGGACATGGGTCATCGAAACACATTGGTTACTGCAGAGAGGGACGCTGCCCTGAAGGAGTTGAATGAGCTTAAGTCAAAATTTGCTGAAATTGCCAAGGAAAGGGATGATGCGAATAGCGCAGCTCAGGAGGCGTGCGAACAAGCTGTGGTTCTTCGCACCGAAAGGGATGCTGCGGTGGCGAAAGTTCAAGCGGTCGAGACAGAGGTGGAGGAGAAAGTTCAACAGGCAGAGGCCAGGCTAGAGGCCGATATCGAAGATCTGCTTATAACTTATAACGCCAACGTGTTAAAACACCAAAATTTAGCCTGGCTTCAAGATTATCCCGTTCACCTTCGCAGCGCTTGGGAGCGATTGGTCGAGGAAGAGGGGGAAGCGCATCCGGGCGAATCGGTTGACCGATTCGAGCTTGAGAACCGGCTATTGACTGAGGATGAAAAGAAGGTCCTTCACGATGCTATTATTGCACATGAGAAGGAGATGGTGGGTGGTCATTCCCTGGAAGTTGGAGAGGGATCGGGTGTTGAGCACCATGCGGATGTCACTGAAGTCATCACATCGCCTTCGTCAGTGCCTGCGTCTGCGGTCAGCTTGCCACCTGTTCCTGCTTATGACCCGGAGCGGCCGCACTTATCTCCTATCCATGAGCACACTTCCGAGGTCGTTCAGCCGTCTGCGAGTCAAACTGGAGAAGGTATTTCGAAATTATCTCAAGTGTTTTCTAAATAAAGAGTTTGTTTTGAAGGAGTTACTAATAACTTATTGTTTTTGCCTAGTGACGGAGGTTGCGCCGACAGTCACGGCTCAAGAATCAAGCCAAAAGGTTAAGGCCATCGCCACCGAGACCACTGCTGTAACTGCGGTATCGATCGAGGCGGCACAGGGGAGTGGGTTATCTCTCGAGGAACAGATGGTGAGCGAGCTGCTCGGTGAGCCGGGCGGTTTCTCCACGGACTTACCGTTTATCATCGTCAGTGATCCCCCGCCGACCTCAAGCTCTTCGATGCAAGTTGCGGATGCCCCCAGCCAAGCCCAAGCGACTCGAGAAGAGGAAATTTTGGCTGAAATCAGCGCTGAAATAGAAGCTGCGGGGCACAGTGGTAGCGCCGGTGGCAGCGCGACGGCGCATAGCTCAACACCTGCTAGGATAGTACCATCGGGTGGCACTATCTCAATTTCCGTCACAGATCCAGTCCCCCCTACTCCTCCGGCGGGAAGCCTCCCTGTAGATTCGAGTTCTGAGGAGGACATCGTTATCATGCCCCCAGCCGAAGAGTCACCGCCGAAGAGGAGGCACTCAAAAAGAATTTCTGTCGCTAGTGATTCTGATAATGATGAACCACTAATAAGGAAGACGAAAAAGAGGAAGAAGTACATCGGCTTTACAAGTAGATGTTTTGGTGGATAAGTACTTGTTTTTGTTTTTTATTAGTAAGCCGTGTATAGATGCAGGTTCGGCTCCTGCTAGTAGGGATTGTTTTTGGGAAAACTTTTTCATATGTAAGCCCTCATTTTTGGTTAGTTTGAATAAACTTTAGTTTCTTTGTTTCAACTCTTGTTTTATTTGTGCTTAAGTACTTGCAATGCCTTGTTTTCGGTCCGGTGTACTTGTGGTGTTTTTACCGTTTAAGTAGAGCTCGTTTCATTTGCCACGCCTGAGAACCTTGGTCACAAGTTGTGATTGATGAATGAGTTGAACTTTGGACGTTGTATCACTTCGGTGAGTGATTGACACTTAGCTTTCGTGCCCCCCAGTCTTGGGGAACAACACTTATATTTTTGGCAGTCGATTGCACTTGTTGCAAATCTTAAGTACACGTCCGCCTTCCGTGGACTTAGAGTAATTTGAGATCGATAACCTGGTTTGCATTCCAGGAGTTCAAGTGTCATTGATACTTGTAACATGGTTCACGCTCCGGGAATTTGGGGATGGTGTTCATATTCCAACTTGCACTCTACTAACTCGGAGTTAGTATTAACACTTTAGTTCGCACTACGGGAACTTTGACTTGGTGTTGGTGCTCCAATTCACACGCCGGGAGCTTGGATAAAACATGTAAGTTTGGGTTCGTACTTCAGGAACCCGGAATTGACATTTATACCCCAACTCGCACTTCGGGAATATGGAGTTTGCACGGATGCTTCGGTTCGCGCTCCGGGAACCCGTAGCTTATGTTCATACCCCAATTCATGTTTTGGGGATTCGGAGTCCGCATTGATGGGTTAGTTCACGCAGTGGGAATGAATTATTAAATGTTTATACTCCAATTCATGCTGCGGGAAGTTGGAGTCCGTTCGCACTCCGGGAACGAATTGTTAAATGTTTATACTCCAATTCACGCTGCGGGAAGTTGGAGTCCGTTCGCACTCCGGGAACGAATTGTTAAATGTTTATACTCCAATTCACGCTGTGGGAAGTTGGAGTCCGTTCGCACTCCGGGAACGAATTGTTAAATGTTTATACTCCAATTCACGCAGTGGGAAGTTGGAGTCCGTTCGCACTCCGGGAACGAATTGTTAAATGTTTATACTCCAATTCACGAAGTGGGAAGTTGGAGTCCGTTCGCACTCCGGGAACGAATTGTTAAATGTTTATACTCCAATTCACGCAGTGGGAAGTTGGAGTCCGTTCGCACTCCGGGAACGAATTGTTAAATGTTTATACTCCAATTCACGCAGTGGGAAGTTGGAGTCCGTTCGCACTCCGGGAACGAATTGTTAAATGTTTATACTCCAATTCACGCAGTGGGAAGTTGGAGTCCGTTCGCACTCCGGGAACGAATTGTTAAATGTTTATACTCCAATTCACGCAGTGGGAAGTTGGAGTCCGTTCGCACTCCGGGAACGAATTGTTAAATGTTTATACTCCAATTCACGCTGTGGGAAGTTGGAGTCCGTTCGCACTCCGGGAACGAATTGTTAAATGTTTATACTCCAATTCACGCAGTGGGAAGTTGGAGTTGGTTGTAGGACTGTCGTGTGTCGGTCCAGTTCAGCCTTTAGTGTGACGGATTGCCCCCGAGCTGGGGTTTCACTTAGTGAGTGGCCGGTTGTATCGCAGTCACTCGCTATTTGAATAAGCTCCATTGTTTGATGGAATTTAGCTCTTCGTGTGTCGTGATTGTTGAACGTTGCATTCGGTGAATCACAGCTCTAACTTGAAGAGATAATGTTTTATTGCTGAAATAAGAAAATATGGCAAAGTCAGTGCCTTATTACAAAATCAAATTTCAGAATGTAAAAGAAATTGCAAATTTTTCATAGACAGAATGAGCCTGTCATGTGTGGCAATGGCGAAGGTCCTTGTCTTTCCAGATTCTTGGCAAAATAGGACCGCCCAACGTTGACAACAAGAATAAGTCATCCCCAAACTTTTGCTCAATTACATAGGGCCCTTTCCACGTTGGTTTCGCGTGCGGTGGTGTTGAATGTACTCTCCCGTGGACTAAATCACCAATTTCGAAGGTTTGGGGTTGACCATTGACATCGTGTGACCGGAAAACTCGCTTTCGGAGTATGATGGTCCTTAGGTCGACCTGGTCTCCCATGACAACACCAACCCCTTTTTCGGTGGGGAATTTTAAGGTTAGGCACCACGGGGCGATAACAGCCCTGAATTCAGCAAGGGCTGGTCGGCCTAAGAAAGCATTGTACGGTGAATCTATGTCCATCACCGCGAATCGCAACGTCCGGATTCTGCGGCGCTGCCCTGTTCCCAACTCCGTTGGTATTTCTAGTTCTCCGATGGGTATGACTGCGTTCCCGTTGATGCCATGGATTCTGGACCGGTATGGTTTCAAGTATTTGGCCTTTAGATTCATTTGGTCGTAGGCTCGCTTAAATATTATATTCACGGAGCTTCCGCTGTCGATCAGAATCCTTTTCATCCATACGTGGCCTATCTGAGCTGATATGACTAGTGGTTCCGTAGTCGGGACTACGATCCTGTCATCATTACCACACTGGAATACAATGTCATCAGTCATTCCTGTCCGTCGTTTAACCGGAACTCCATCTTTCAAATCTCTACAGCATGCAAAATCTGCATGCCTAGTGGGACCGGCATACGACTTCATCTCATCCCAGCCTCGCGTTGTTGGATGAGGGGTAGCACCTCCTCGGGAGGAGGGTCTGGTTTGGAAACTGGCTGATGGACCAACTCTCAGTTGTCCAACTGTCAGTGTTGGTTGATCTCCAGCAGTTGGCGTACGATTCCCATCTAGTCGGGGTCGCGGAGGTCGATTGAGGTAATCAGAAGACGAAGGACTCTCGTTGGAGGAACGAGACACGTGGTCTCTCTTGGATCTCTTTCGTTTCTTACGATCCAGCTTGTTAATTAGTTGCTGCTGACTCTGGGTCGGCTCTTGGATTAGCGACTGCAACTCTTGTCGGGTGACCGGAGCTGAGGTTTCCGAGTGTGCAGTAGCATCTTGATTAGGTGGAGGCAGAGTTACAGGATTCTGTCGATCCTGTTCTTCTTGAACGACGGCGTTAGAAGTGGTTCTTGTGCTAACCATCTCGAACGCTGGATTCCTTTCCTTAGACTTTTGCAAATCTGAATAGAATGGAAGGAATTTGAATTCAAAGATCTGGATCTCTCTCTTAGATTTATTCAATCCGGTATCGATGACAGATCCAACGAGCAGGAGAAAAGCTGGGTTTTCTCAGTGAAAGCACCAAAGTGTTTGTGTCAAAATTGGGCACAACACTCTTCGGGAGTCGTTGAAGAGATAATAGTCAAGAATGCAAGTTCAAAACAGATATTATCTAACAAAAACTCCAATCAACAGTAAAGTAAATGCGTAGACGAGCGATTTATAGTGGTTCGGCGTGTTGCCTACGTCCACTGTGAAGTTTTTTGATGTTTTATTGATTCTCTTTCAATGATTACAAGTTGTTACAGCGATCCACAGCAAGTTACAACTGGAAATTCGAAATCAACAATAGAATTATGATGTAGGATGATGGAGATCTTGTTTCGGCAGAGTCTCGGCGTCTCAGAGTCAGAAGATCCCTTTTCTGTTGGCCCTGGGGCTCTATTTATAGGTGTAGGCTGCTGGTATCTTGGTGAAAACTCGGGAGACCACTTCTGGCACGTGAGGGGGCCCACACGTACGGTCTCAGGAAGTTTGGGCCCACTTTGGCATCGGTTCGAACTCCATTCGAACCGATCAAGAATTCATCCAATCGAGGTGAAATTTGGAGTAGACATTCTTCAACATGTATGCAAGCATCTGTGAAAGTTTCATTGCATTTGGATCAGTAGGTTAGGAGATATGTTGGGTTCGAAATAGACTTCACGGCAAGGCTGTTTGGTTCGAATCCCTGTTACTCGAAACGATGGTTTCGAAACCAGTGTGGCACGCGACCTCGTGGTGACGTGGAGCGCAAGTTTCGAATCGATCCGGACTTCTCTCCGTGTTGACCGCTTCAACTCCGTGTATCTCGGTGACTTCGAACCGATGGAAGACACGTGGGTTGACCCAGTGGGTTCGAATAAGGCAGCACAGGATGGGTTCGAACATGGCATCAGGGATGGGTTCGAACACGACTCTGTGATGGGTTCGAAGATGGCACTGTGATGGGTTCGAAGATAGCTCTGTGATGGGTTCGAAAACAATGGAGTCGAAAGTGATGGAGTCGAACCCATGGGGGTTCGAAGGGTTCGAAGTCGATGGGTTCGAAAGTCGTCCCTTCTTATCGGTTCGAACGTGGTGGGTTCGAACTAGTTGGGTTCGAAGTGGTGTCGAACCGATAGATGCGAACTCATTGATTCGAACTTTGTCATATGTGCATGGGTTCGAGGCGCTGCCTCACTCCTTGGGTTCGAACCAGATGGGTTCGAACATAGGTGGGGTCATGGTTTCGAATAGAGCAACGTCCATCTTTCTCAACTTGAATCCATCATAACTTGAGCATACGACCTCGGATTGACCTGGAATTTGAAATGCTGACTCTTGTAGCCTTTCTTGCCGTGTCCTATCAATTGTGGCTCATTCTGGACTCGGATAAAATTCAGTGATATCCATGGCTAAAGGAAGTACGATCAACCTCTGAGGCGAACAGTCCTTCGTTTTTCGATCAATCTTTTGGTATCGCGGCTTTGCCAAAAAGCGGGATAACAACCATGGTGCACCACACTCCCGCGATGGTAAATCGAAGACCAGCCACGGTAATCCCGTTTTACCGTAAAAATCCACGTGTCGAAAAAACGAAGGGTAAAAAACTTCGTAGACCCGATTGAGACTCGGATCGTCTTTTTTGGGCATTAAACAATCCATTGACGGCTGAAAGCTGTCATAGGCGTAGAACTCCCTGAGGCCTTCGTTTTGACTGGTTATGGCTCCCGTAACCCTAAACGAGCCAGAAGTTATGGCCGTCCGAATAATCGATATCTACAGGGTGCAACATCCGCGGTGTATGGTGCAACATCCGTCCGAAATGGTGAAACAGTGTCGTACGACTTTTTGAAATGCGTGCATGGATTTGAAACGAAACGGTACCATGGTGCACCACTATCCAGCGATGGTAAATCAAAGACCAGCCACGGTAACCCCGTTTTACCGCAAAAATCCACGTGTCGAAAAAACGAAGGGTAAAAAACTTCCCAGACCCGATTGAGACTTGGATCGTCTTTTTTGGGCATTAAACAATCAATTGAGGGCTAAAAGCCATCATAGCCGTAGAACTCACTGAGGCCTTCGTTTTGACGTGTTATGGCTCCTGTAACTCTAAACGAGCCAGAAGTTATGGCCGTCCGAATAATCGATATCTACAGGGTGCAACATCCATGGTGTAAGGTGCAACATCCGTTCGAAATGGCGAAAAGTGTCGTAGGACTTTTTGAAATGCGTTATGGATTTGAAACGGAACGGTACCATGGTGCACCACTCTCCAGCGATGGTTAATCGAAGACCAGCCACGGTATTCCCGTTTTTCCGTAAAAATCCATGTGTCGAAAAAACGAAGGGTAAAAAACTTCCTAGACCCGATTGAGACTTGGATCGTCTTTTTTGGGCATTAAACAATCCATTGACGGATGAAAGCAGTCATAGCCATAGAACTCACTGAGGCCTTCGTTTTGACTGGTTATGGCTCCCGTAACTCTAAACGAGCCAGAAGTTATGGCCGTCCGAATAATCGATATCTACAGGGTGCAACATCCACGGTGCAAGGTGCAACATTCGTCCGAAATGGCGAAAAGTGTCGTACGACTTTTTGAAATGCGTGCATGGATTTGAAACGGAACGGTACCATGGTGCACCACTCTCCAGTGATGGTAAATCGAAGACCAGCCACGGTAATCCCGTTTTACCGTAAAAATCCACGTGTCGAAAAAACGAAGGGTAAAAAAATTCCTAGACCCGATTGGGACTCGGATCGTGTTTTTTGGGCATTAAACAATCCATTGACGGATGAAAGCTATCATAGCCGTAGAACTCACTGAGGCCTTCGTTTTGAATGGTTATGGCTCCCGTAACACTAAACGAGGCAGAAGTTATGGCCGGCCGAATAATCGATATCTACAGGGTGCAACATCCACGGTGCAAGGTGCAACATACGTCCGAAATGGCGAAACAGAGTCGTACGACTTTTTGAAATGCGTGCATGGATTTGAAACGGAACGGCACCATGGTGCACCAATCTCCAGCGATGGTAAATCGAAGACCAGCCACGGTAATCCCGTTTAACCGTAAAAATCCACGTGTCGAAAAAACGAAGGGTAAAAAACTTCCTAGATCCGATTGAGACTCGGATCGTCTTTTTTGGGCATTAAACAATCCATTGACTGCTGAAAGCTGTCATAGCCGTAGAAATCACTAAGGCCTTCGTTTTGACTAGTTATGGCTCCCGTAACTCTAAACGAGCCAGATGTTATGGCCATCCGAATAATCGATATCTACAGGGTGCAACATCCACGGTGCAAGGTGCAACATCCATCCGAAATGGCGAAACAGTGTCGTACGACTTTTTGAAACGCGTGCATGGATTTGAAACGGAACGGTACCATGGTGCACCACTCTCCAGCAATGGTAAATCAAAGACCTGCCACGGTAATCCCGTTTTACCGCAAAAATCCACGTGTCGAAAAAACGAAGGGTAAAAAACTTCCTAAACCCGATTGAGACTCGGATCGTCTTTTTTGGGAATTAATCAATCCATTGACGAATGAAAGCGGTCGTAGCCGTAGAGTTCACTGAGGCCTTCGTTTTGACTGGTTATGGCTCCCGTAACTCTAAACGACCCAGAAGTTATGGCCGTCCGAATAATCGATATCTACAGGGTGGAACATCCACGGTGCAAGGTGCAACATCCGTCCGAAATGGCGAAACAGTGTCGTACGACTTTTTGAAATGCATGCATGGATTTGAAACGGAACGGTACCATGCTGCACCACTCTCCAGCGATGGTTAATCGAAGACCAGCCACGGTATTCCCGTTTTACCGTGAAAATCCACGTGTCGAAAAAACGAAGGGTAAAAAACTTCCTAGACCCGATTGAGACTCGGATCGTCTTTTTTGGGAATTAATCAATCCATTGACGGATGAAAGCGGTCATAGCCGTAGAGTTCACTGAGGCCTTCGTTTTGACTGGTTATGGCTCCCGTAACTCTAAACGAGCCAGAAGTTATGGCCGTCCGAATAATCGATATCTAAAGGGTGCAACATACACGGTGCAAGGTGCAACATCCATCCGAAATGGCGAAACAATGTGGTATGACTTTTTGAAATACGTGCATGGATTTGAAACGGAACGGTACCATGGTGCACCACACTCCAGCGATGGTAAATCGAAGACCAGCCACGGTAATCCCGTTTTACCATAAAAATCAACGTGTCGAAAAAACAAAGGGTAAAAAACTTCCTAGACCCGATTGAGACTCGGATAGTCTTTTTTGGGCATTAAACAATCCATTGACGGCTGAAAGCCGTCATAGCCGTAGAACTCACAAGGACCTTCGTTTTGACTGGTTATGGCTCCCGTAACTCTAAGCGAGCCAGAAGTTATGGCCGTCCGAATAATCGATATCTACAGGGTGCAACATCCACGGTGCAAGGTGCAACATCCGTCCGAAATGGCGAAACAGTGTCGTATGACTTTTTGAAATGTATGCATGGATTTAAAACGGAACGGTACCATGGTGCACCACACTCCCGCGATGGTAAATCGAAGACCAGCCACGGTAATCCCGTTTTACCGTAAAAATCCACGTGTCGAAAAAACGAAGGGTAAAAAACTTCCTAGACCCGATTGAGACTCGGATCGTCTTTTTTGGGCATTAAACAATCCATTGACGGCTGAAAGCTGTCATAGGCGTAGAACTCCCTGAGGCCTTCGTTTTGACTGGTTATGGCTCCCGTAACCCTAAACGAGCCAGAAGTTATGGCCGTCCGAATAATCGATATCTACAGGGTGCAACATCCGCGGTGTATGGTGCAACATCCGTCCGAAATGGCGAAACAGTGTCGTACGACTTTATGAAATGCGTGCATGGATTTGAAATGGAACGGTACCATGGTGCACCACTCTCCAGCGATGGTAAATCGAAGACCAGCCACGGTAATCCCGTTTTACCGTAAAAATCCACGTATCGAAAAAACGAAGGGTAAAAAACTTCCTAGACCCGATTGAGACTCGGATAGTCTTTTTTGGGCATTATACAATCCATTGACGGCTGAAAGCAGTCATAGCCGTAGAACTCACTGAGGCCTTCGTTTTGACTCATTGTGGCTCCTGTAATTCTAAACAATTCAGAAGTTATGGCTGTCCGAATAATCGATATCTACAGGGGCAACATCCACGTTGTAAGGTGCAACATCCGTCCGAAATGGCGAAACAGTGTCGTACGAATTTTTGAAATGCGTGCATGGATATGAAACAGAACTGTACCATGCTTCACCACTCTCCAGCGATGGTAAGTCGAAGACCAGCCACGGTAGTCCCGTTTTACCGTAAAAATCCACGTGTCGAAAAAAGGAAGGGTAAAAAACTACCTAGACCCGATTAAGACTCGGATCGTCTTTTTTGGCATTAAACAATCCACCGATGGCTGAAAGCTGTCATAGCCGTAGAACTCACTGAGGCCTTCGTTTTGACTGGATATGGATCCCGTAACTCTAAAAGAGCCAGAAGTTATGGCCGTCCGAATGATCGATATCTACAGGGTGCAACATCCACGGTGCAAGGTGCAATATCCGTCCGTAACGGCGAAACAGTGTCGTACGACATTTTGAAATGCGTGCACGAATTTGAAATGGAACGGTACCATGGTACACCACTCTCCAGCGATGGTAAATCGAACACCAGCCACGGTAATCCCGTTTTACCGTAAAAATCCACGTGTCGAAAAAACGAAGGGCAAAAACTTCCTAGACCCGATTGAGACTCGGATATTCTTTTCTGGGCATTAAACAATCCATTAACGGCTGGAAGCTATCATAGCCTTAGAACTCCCTGAGCCCTTCGTTTTGACTGGTTATGGCTCCCGTAACTCTAAACGAGCCAGAAGTTATGGCCGTCCGAATAATCGATATTTACAGGGTGCAACATCCACGGTGCAAGGTGAAACGTCCGTCCGAAATGGCAAAACAGTGTCGTACGACTTTTTGAAATGCATGCATGGATTTGAAACGGAACGGTACCATGGTGCACCACTCTCCAGCGATGGTAAATTGAAGACCAGCCACGGTAATCCCGTTTTACCGTAAAAATCCACGTGTCGAAAAAATGATGGGTAAAAAACTTCCTAGACCCGATTGAGACTCGGATAGTCTTTTTTGGGCATTAAACAATCCATTGATGGCTGAAAGCTGTCATAGCCGTAGAACTCACTGAGGCTTCGTTTTGACTGGTTATGGCTCCGTAACTCTAAAAGAGCCAGAAATTATGGCCGTCCGCATAGTCGATATCTACAGGGTGCAACATCCACGGTGCAAGGTGCAACATCCGTCCGTAATGGCGAAACAGTGTCGTACGACTTTTTGAAATGCATGCATGGATTTGAAACGGAACGGTACCATGGTGCACCACTCTCCAGCGATGGTAAATCGAAGACCAGACACGGTAATCCCGTTTTACCGTAAAAATCCACGTGTCGAAAAAACTAAGGGTAAAAAACTTTCTAGACCCGATTGAGACTCGGATAGTCTTTTTTGGGCATTAAACAATCCATTGACGGCTGAAAGCGGTCAAAACCGTAGAACTCACTGAGTCCTTCGTTTTGACTCGTTGTGACTCCCGTCACTCTAAACGAGCCAGAAGTTATGGCCGTCCGAATAATCGATATCTACAGGGTGCAACATCCACGGTGCAAGGTGCAACATCTGTCCGAAATGGCGAAACAGTGTCGTGCGACTTTTTGAAATGCGTACATGGATTTGAAACGGAACAGTACCATGGTGCACCACCTTCCAGCGATGGTAAATCGAAGACCAGCCACGGTAATCCCGTTTTACCGTAAAAATCCACGTGTCGAAAAAATGAAGGGTAAAAAACTTCCTAGACCCGATTGAGACTCGGATAGTCTTTTTTGGGCATTAAACAATCCATTGACGGCTGAAAGCTGTCATAGCCGTAGTAATCATCAAGGCCTTCATTTTGACTGGTTATGGCTCCGTAACTCTAACGAGCAAGAAGTTATGGCCATCCGAATAATCGATATCTACAGGGTGCAACATCCACGGTGCAAGGTGCAACATCCGTCCGAAATGGCGAAACAGTGTCGTACGACTTTTTGAAATGCGTGCATGGATTTGAAACGGAACGGCATCATGGTGCACCACTCTCCAGCGATGGTAAATCGAAAACCAGCCACGGTAATCCCGTTTTACCGTAAAAATCCACGTGTCGAAAAAACGAAGGGTAAAAAACTTCCTAGACCCGATTGAGACTCGGATCGTCTTTTTTGGGCATTAAACAATCCATTGACGGCTGAACGCTGTCATAGGCGTAGAACTCACTGAGGCCTTCGTTTTGACTGGTTATGGCTCCCGTAACCCTAAATGAGCCAGAAGTTATGGCCGTCCGAATAATCGATATCTACAGGGTGCAACATCCGCGGTGTATGGTGCAACATACGTCCGAAATGGCGAAACAGTGTCGTACGACTTTATGAAATGCGTGCATGGATTTGAAATGGAACGGTACCATGGTGCACCACTCTCCAGCGATGGTAAATCGAAGACCAGCCACGGTAATCCCGTTTTACCGTAAAAATCCACGTATCGAAAAAACGAAGGGTAAAAAACTTCCTAGACCCGATTGAGACTCGGATAGTCTTTTTTGGGCATTATACAATCCATTGACGGCTGAAAGCGGTCATAGCCGTAGAACTCACTGAGTCCTTCGTTTTGAATCGTTGTGCCTCCCGTAACTCTAAACGAGCCAGAAGTTATGGCCATCCGAATAATCGATATCTACAGGGTGCAACATCCACGGTGCAAGGTGCAACATCCGTCCGAAATGGCGAAACAGTGTTGTACGACTTTTTGAAATGCGTGCATGGATTTGAAACGGAACGGTACCATGGTGCACCACTCTCCAGCAATGGTAAATCAAAGACCTGCCACGGTAATCCCGTTTTACCGCAAAAATCCACGTGTCGAAAAAACGAAGGGTAAAAAACTTCCTAAACTCGATTGAGACTCGGATCGTCTTTTTTGGGCATTAAACAATCCATTGACGGCTGAAAGCCATCATAGGCATAGAACTCACTGAGGCCTTCGTTTTGACTAGCTATGGCTCCCGTAACTCTAAATGAGCCAGAAGTTATGGCCGTCCGAATAATCGATATCTACAGGGTGGAACATCCACGGTGCAAGGTGCAACATCCGTACGAAATGGCGAAACATTGTGGATTTGAAATGGAATGGTACCATGGTGCACCACTCTCCAGCGATGGTTAATCGAAGACCAGCCACGGTATTCCCGTTTTACCGTAAAAATCCACGTGTCGAAAAAACGAAGGGTAAAAAACTTCCTAGACCCGATTGAGACTCGGATCGTCTTTTTTGAGAATTAATCAATCCATTGACGGCTGAAAGCGGTCATAGCCGTAGAGTTCACTGAGGCCTTCTTTTTGAATGGTTATGGCTCCCGTAACTCTAAACGAGCCAGAAGTTATGGCCGTCCGAATTATCGATATCTAAAGGGTGCAACATACACGGTGCAAGGTGCAACATCCGTCCGAAATGGCGAAACATTGTGGTACGACTTTTTGAAATGCGTGCATGGATTTGAAACGGAACGGTACCATGGTGCACCACTCTCCAGCGATGGTAAATCGAAGACCTGCCACGGTAATCCCGTTTTACCATAAATATCAACGTGTCGAAAAAACGAAGGGTAAAAAACTTCCTAGACCCGATTGAGACTCGGATAGTCTTTTTTGGGCATTAAACAATCCATTGACGGCTGAAAGCGGTCTTAGCCGTAGAACTCACTAAGGCCTTCGTTTTGACTCGTTGTGGCTCCCGTAATTCTAAACGAGCCAGAAGTTATGGCCGTTCGAATAATCGATATCTACAGGGTGCAACATCCACGGTGCAAGGTGCAACATCCGTCCGAAATGGCGAAACAGCTTCGTATGAATTTTTGAAATGCATGCATGGATTTGAAACGGAACGGTACCCTGGTGCACCACTCTCTAGCGATGGTAAATTGAAGACCAGCCAAGGTAATCCCGTTTTACCGTAAAAATCCACGTGTCGAAAAAACGAAGGGTAAAAAACTTCCTAGACCCGATTGAGACTCGGATAGTCTTTTTTGGGCATTAAACAATCCATTGACGGCTGAAAGCTGTCATAGCCGTAGAACTCACTGAGGCCTTCGTTTTGACTGGTTATGGCTCCATAACTCTAAATGAGCAAGAAGTTATGGCCGTCCGAATAATCGATATCTACAGGGTGCAACATCCACGGTGCAAGGTGCAACATCCGTCCGAAATGGCGAAACAGTGTCGTACGACTTTTTGAAATGCGTGCATGGATTTGAAATGGAACGGTACCATGGTGCACCACTCTCCAGCGATGGTAAATCGAAGACCAGCCATGGTAGTCCCGTTTTACCGTAAAAATCCACGTGTCGAAAAAACGAAGGGTAAAAAACTTCCTTGACCCGATTGAGACTCGGATAGTCTTTTTGGGGCATTAAACAATCCATTGACGGCTGAAAGCGGTCATAACCGTAGAACTCACCGAGGCCTTCGTTTTGACCCATTGTGGCTCCCGTAACTCTAAACGAGCCAGAAGTTATGGCCGTCCGAATAATCGATATCTACAGGGTGCAACATCCACGGTGCAAGGTGCAACATCCGTCCGAAATGGCGAAACAGCGTCGTACGACTTTTTGAAATGCGTGCATGGATTTGAAACATAACGGTACCATGGTGCACCACTCTCCAGCGATGGTAAATCGAAGACCAGTCACGGTAATCCCGTTTTACCGTAAAAATCCACGTGTCGAAAAAACGACGGGTAAAAAACTTCCTAGACCCGATTGAGACTCGGATAGTCTTTTTTGGGCATTAAACAATCCATTGAAGGCTGAAAGCTGTCATAGCCGTAGAACTCACTGAGGCCTTATTTTTGACTGGTTATGGCTCCGTAACTCTAAATGAGCCAGAAGTTATGGTCGTCCAAATAATCGATATCTACAGGGTGCAACATCCACGTTGCAAGGTGCAACATCGGTCCGAAATGGCGAAACGGTGTCGTACGACTTTTTGAAATGCATGCATGGATTTGAAACGGAACGACACCATGGTGCACCAATCTCCAGCGATGGTAAATCGAAGACCAACCACGGTAATCCCGTTTTACCGTAAAAATCCACGTGTCGAAAAAACGAAGGGTAAAAAACTTCCTAGATCCGATTGAGACTCGGATCGTCTTTTTTGGGCATTAAACAATCCATTGACTGCTGAAAGCTGTCATAGCCGTAGAAATCACTAAGGCCTTCGTTTTGACTATTTATAGCTCCCGTTACTCTAAACGAGCCAGAAGTTATGGCCGTCTGAATAATCGATATCTACAGGGTGCAACATCCACGGTGCAAGGTGCAACATCCATCCGAAATGGCGAAACAGTGTCGTACGAATTTTTGAAATGCGTGCATGGATTTGAAACGGAACGGTACCATGGTGCACCACTCTCCAGCAATGGTAAATCAAAGACCTGCCACGGCAATCCCGTTTTACCGCAAAAATCCACGTGTCGAAAAAACGAAGGGTAAAAAACTTCCTAAACCCGATTGAGACTCGGAACGTCTTTTTTGGGCATTAAACAATACATTGACGGCTGAAAGCCATCATAGCCGTAGAACTCACTGAGGCCTTCGTTTTGAATGGTTGTGGCTCCCGTAACTCTAAACGAGGCAGAATTATGGTCGTCCGAATAATCGATATCTACAGGGTGCAACATCCACGGTGCAAGGTGCAACATCCGTCCGAAATGGCGAAACAGTGTCGTACGACTTTTTGAAATGCGTGCATGGATTTGAAACGGAACGGCACCATGGTGCACCAATCTCCAGCGATGGTAAATCGAAGACCATCCACGGTAATCCCGTTTTACCGTAAAAATCCACGTGTCGAAAAAACGAAGGGTAAAAAACTTCCTAGATCCGATTGAGACTCGGATCGTCTTTTTTGGGCATTAAACAATCCATTGACTGCTGAAAGCTGTCATAGCCGTAGAAATCACTAAGGCCTTCGTTTTGACTAGTTATGGCTCCCGTTACTCTAAACGAGCCAGAAGTTATGGCCGTCCGAATAATCGATATCTACAGGGTGCAACATCCACGGTGCAAGGTGCAACATCCATCCGAAATGGCGAAACAGTGTCGTACGAATTTTTGAAATGCGTGCATGGATTTGAAACGGAACGGTACCATGGTGCACCACTCTCCAGCAATGGTAAATCAAAGACCTGCCACGGCAATCCCGTTTTACCGCAAAAATCCACGTGTCGAAAAAACGAAGGGTAAAAAACTTCCTAAACCCGATTGAGACTCGGATCGTCTTTTTTGGGCATTACACAATACATTGTCGGCTGAAAGCCATCATAGCCGTAGAACTCACTGAGGCCTTCGTTTTGACTAGTTATGGCTCCCGTAACTCTAAACGAGCCAGAAGTTATGGCCGTCCGAATAATCGATATCTACAGGGTGGAACATCCACGGTGCAAGGTGCAACATCCGTCCGAAATGGCGAAACAGTGTCGTACGACTTTTTGAAATGCATGCATGGATTTAAAATGGAACGGTACCATGGTGCACCACTCTCCAGCGATGGTTAATCGAAGACCAGCCACGGTATTCCCGTTTTACCGTAAAAATCCACGTGTCGAAAAAACGAAGGGTAAAAAACTTCCTAGACCCGATTGAGACTCGGATCGTCTTTTTTGGGAATTAATCAATCCATTGACGGCTGAAAGCGGTCATAGCCGTAGAGTTCACTGAGGCCTTCGTTTTGACTGGTTATAGCTCCGGTAACTCTAAACGAGCCAGAAGTTATGGCCGTCCGAATAATCGATATCTAAAGGATGCAACATACACGCTGCAAGGTGCAACATCCGTCCGAAATGGCGAAACAGTGTGGTACGACTTTTTGAAATGCGTGCATGGATTTGAAACGGAACAGTACCATGGTGCACCACTCTCCAGCGATGGTAAATCGAAGACCAGCTACGGTAATCCCGTTTTACCATAAAAATCAACGTGTCGAAAAAATGAAGGGTAAAAAACTTCCTAGACCCGATTGAGACTCGGATAGTCTTTTTTGGGCATTAAACAATCCATTGACGGCTGAAATCCGTCATAGCCGTAGAACTCACTGAGACCTTCGTTTTGACTGGTTATGCCTCCCGTAACCCTAAACGAGCCAGAAGTTATGGCCGTCCGAATAATCGATATCTACAGGGTGCAACATCCGCGGTGTATGGTGCAACATCCGTCCGAAATGGCGAAACAGTGTCGTACGACTTTATGAAATGCGTGCATGGATTTGAAATGGAACGGTACCATAGTGCACCACTTTCCAGCGATGGTAAATAGAAGACCAGCCACGGTAATCCCGTTTTACCGTAAAAATCCACGTGTCGAAAAAACGAAGGGTAAAAAACTTTCTAGACCCGATTGAGACTCGGATAGTCTTTTTTGGGCATTATACAATCCATTGACGGCTGAAAGCGGTCATAGCCGTAGAACTCACTGAGGCCTTCGTTTTGACACGTTGTGCCTCCCGTAACTCTAAACGAGCCAGAAGTTATGGCCGTACGAATAATCGATATCTACAGGGTGCAACATCCACGGTGCAAGGTGCAACATCCGTCCGAAATGGCGAAACAGTGTTGTACGACTTTTTGAAATGCGTGCATGGATTTGAAACGGAACGGTACCATGGTGCACCACTCTCCAGCAATGGTAAATCAAAGACCTGCCACGGTAATCCCGTTTTACCGCAAAAATCCACATGTCGAAAAAACGAAGGGTAAAAAACTTCCTAAACCCGATTGAGACTCGGATCGTCTTTTTTGGGCATAAACCAATCCATTGACGGCTGAAAGCCATCATAGGCGTAGAACTCACTGAGGCCTTCGTTTTGACTAGTTATGGCTCCCATAACTCTAAACGAGCCAGAAGTTATGGCCGTCCGAATAATCGATATCTGCAGGGTCGAACATCCACGGTGCAAGGTGCAACATCCGTCCGAAATGGCGAAACAGTGCCGTACGACTTTTTGAAATGCATGCATGGATTTGAAAAGGAACAGTACCATGGTGCACCACTCTCCAGCGATGGTTAATCGAAGACCAGCCACGGTATTCCTGTTTTACCGTAAAAATCCACGTGTCGAAAAAACGAAGGGTAAAAAACTTCCTAGACCCGATTGAGACTCGGATCATCTTTTTTAGGAATTAATCAATCCATTGACGGCTGAAAGCGGTCATAGCCGTAGAGTTCACCGAGGCCTTCGTTTTGACTGGTTATGGCTCACGTAACTCTAAAGGAGCCAGAAGTTATGGCCGTCCGAATAATCAATATCTAAAGGGTGCAACATACACGGTGCAAGGTGCAACATCCGTCCGAAATGGCGAAACAGTGTGGTACGACTTTTTGAAATGCGTGCATGGATTTGAAACGGAACGGTACCATGGTGCACCACTCTCCAGCGATGGTAAATCGAAGACCAGCAACGGTAATCCCGTTTTACCCTAAAATTCAACGTGTCGAAAAAACGAAGGGTAAAAAACTTCCTAGACCCGATTGAGACTCGGATAGTCTTTTTTGGGCATTAAACAATCCATTGACGGCTGAAAGCGGTCTTAGCCGTAGAACTCACCGAGTCCTTCGTTTTGACTCGTTGTGGCTCCCGTAATTCAAAACGAGCCAGAAGTTATGGCCGTTCGAATAATCGATATCTACAGGGTGCAACATCCACGGTGCAAGGTGCAACATCCGTCCGAAATGGAGAAACAGTGTCGTATGAATTTTTGAAATACGTGCATGGATTTGAAACGGAACGGTACCATGGTGCACCACTCTCTAGCGATGGTAAATCGAAGACCAGCCAAGGTAATCCCGTTTTACCGTAAAAACCCACGTGTCGAAAAAACGAAGGGTAAAAAACTTCCTAGACCCGATTGAGACTCGGATCGTCTTTTTTGAGAATTAATCAATCCATTGACGGCTGAAAGCGGTCATAGCCGTAGAGTTCACTGAGGCCTTCTTTTTGAATGGTTATGGCTCCCGTAACTCTAAACGAGCCAGAAGTTATGGCCGTCCGAATTATCGATATCTAAAGGGTGCAACATACACGGTGCAAGGTGCAACATCCGTCCGAAATGGCGAAACATTGTGGTACGACTTTTTGAAATGCGTGCATGCATTTGAAACGGAACGGTACCATGGTGCACCACTCTCCAGCGATGGTAAATCGAAGACCTGCCACGGTAATCTCGTTTTACCATAAATATCAACGTGTCGAAAAAACGAAGGGTAAAAAACTTCCTAGACCCGATTGAGACTCGGATAGTCTTTTTTGGGCATTAAACAATCCATTGACGGCTGAAAGCGGTCTTAGCCGTAGAACTCACTAAGGCCTTCGTTTTGACTCGTTGTGGCTCCCGTAATTCTAAACGAGCCAGAAGTTATGGCCGTTCGAATAATCGATATCTACAGGGTGCAACATCCACGGTGCAAGGTGCAACATCCGTCCGAAATGGCGAAACAGCGTCGTATGAATTTTTGAAATGCATGCATGGATTTGAAACGGAACGGTACCCTGGTGCACCACTCTCTAGCGATGGTAAATTGAAGACCAGCCAAGGTAATCCCGTTTTACCGTAAAAATCCACGTGTCGAAAAAACGAAGGGTAAAAAACTTCCTAGACCCGATTGAGACTCGGATAGTCTTTTTTGGGCATTAAACAATCCATTGACGGCTGAAAGCTGTCATAGCCGTAGAACTCACTGAGGCCTTCGTTTTGACTGGTTATGGCTCCATAACTCTAAATGAGCAAGAAGTTATGGCCGTCCGAATAATCGATATCTACAGGGTGCAACATCCACGGTGCAAGGTGCAACATCCGTCCGAAATGGCGAAACAGTGTCGTACGACTTTTTGAAATGCGTGCATGGATTTGAAATGGAACGGTACCATGGTGCACCACTCTCCAGCGATGGTAAATCGAAGACCAGCCATGGTAGTCCCGTTTTACCGTAAAAATCCACGTGTCGAAAAAACGAAGGGTAAAAAACTTCCTTGACCCGATTGAGACTCGGATAGTCTTTTTGGGGCATTAAACAATCCATTGACGGCTGAAAGCGGTCATAACCGTAGAACTCACCGAGGCCTTCGTTTTGACCCATTGTGGCTCCCGTAACTCTAAACGAGCCAGAAGTTATGGCCGTCCGAATAATCGATATCTACAGGGTGCAACATCCACGGTGCAAGGTGCAACATCCGTCCGAAATGGCGAAACAGCGTCGTACGACTTTTTGAAATGCGTGCATGGATTTGAAACATAACGGTACCATGGTGCACCACTCTCCAGCGATGGTAAATCGAAGACCAGTCACGGTAATCCCGTTTTACCGTAAAAATCCACGTGTCGAAAAAACGACGGGTAAAAAACTTCCTAGACCCGATTGAGACTCGGATAGTCTTTTTTGGGCATTAAACAATCCATTGAAGGCTGAAAGCTGTCATAGCCGTAGAACTCACTGAGGCCTTATTTTTGACTGGTTATGGCTCCGTAACTCTAAATGAGCCAGAAGTTATGGTCGTCCAAATAATCGATATCTACAGGGTGCAACATCCACGTTGCAAGGTGCAACATCGGTCCGAAATGGCGAAACAGTGTCGTACGACTTTTTGAAATGCATGCATGGATTTGAAACGGAACGGCACCATGGTGCACCAATCTCCAGCGATGGTAAATCGAAGACCATCCACGGTAATCCCGTTTTACCGTAAAAATCCACGTGTCGAAAAAACGAAGGGTAAAAAACTTCCTAGATCCGATTGAGACTCGGATCGTCTTTTTTGGGCATTAAACAATCCATTGACTGCTGAAAGCTGTCATAGCCGTAGAAATCACTAAGGCCTTCGTTTTGACTATTTATGGCTCCCGTTACTCTAAACGAGCCAGAAGTTATGGCCGTCCGAATAATCGATATCTACAGGGTGCAACATCCACGGTGCAAGGTGCAACATCCATCCGAAATGGCGAAACAGTGTCGTACGAATTTTTGAAATGCGTGCATGGATTTGAAATGGAACGGTACCATGGTGCACCACTCTCCAGCAATGGTAAATCAAAGACCTGCCACGGCAATCCCGTTTTACCGCAAAAATCCACGTGTCGAAAAAACGAAGGGTAAAAAACTTCCTAAACCCGATTGAGACTCGATCGTCTTTTTTGGGCATTAAACAATACATTGACGGCTGAAAGCCATCATAGCCGTAGAACTCACTGAGGCCTTCGTTTTGAATGGTTGTGGCTCCCGTAACTCTAAACGAGGCAGAATTATGGCCGTCCGAATAATCGATATCTACAGGGTGCAACATCCACGGTGCAAGGTGCAACATCCGTCCGAAATGGCGAAACAGTGTCGTACGACTTTTTGAAATGCGTGCATGGATTTGAAACGGAACGGCACCATGGTGCACCAATCTCCAGCGATGTTAAATCGAAGACCATCCACGGTAATCCCGTTTTACCGTAAAAATCCACGTGTCGAAAAAACGAAGGGTAAAAAACTTCCTAGATCCGATTGAGACTCGGATCGTCTTTTTTGGGCATTAAATAATCCATTGACTGCTGAAAGCTGTCATAGCCGTAGAAATCACTAAGGCCTTCGTTTTGACTAGTTATGGCTCCCGTTACTCTAAACGAGCCAGAAGTTATGGCCGTCCGAATAATCGATATCTACAGGGTGCAACATCCACGGTGCAAGGTGCAACTTCCATCCGAAATGGCGAAACAGTGTCGTACGAATTTTTGAAATGCGTGCATGGATTTGAAACGGAATGGTACCATGGTGCACCACTCTCCAGCAATGGTAAATCAAAGATCTGCCACGGCAATCCCGTTTTACCGCAAAAATCCACGTGTCGAAAAAACGAAGGGTAAAAAACTTCCTAAACCCGATTGAGACTCGATCGTCTTTTTTGGGCATTAAACAATACATTGACGGCTGAAAGCCATCATAGCCGTAGAACTCACTGAGGCCTTCGTTTTGACTAGTTATGGCTCCCGTAACTCTAAACGAGCCAGAAGTTATGGCCGTCCGAATAATCGATATCTACAGGGTGGAACATCCACGGTGCAAGGTGCAACATCCGTCCGAAATGGCGAAACAGTGTCGTACGACTTTTTGAAATGCATGCATGGATTTAAAATGGAACGGTACCATGGTGCACCACTCTCCAGCGATGGTTAATCGAAGACCAGCCACGGTATTCCCGTTTTACCGTAAAAATCCACGTGTCGAAAAAACGAAGGGTAAAAAACTTCCTAGACCCGATTGAGACTCGGATCGTCTTTTTTGGGAATTAATCAATCCATTGACGGCTGAAAGCGGTCATAGCCGTAGAGTTCACTGAGGCCTTCGTTTTGAATGGTTATGGCTCCGGTAACTCTAAACGAGCCAGAAGTTATGGCCGTCCGAATAATCGATATCTAAAGGATGCAACATACACGGTGCAAGGTGCAACATCCGTCCGAAATGGCGAAACGGTGTGGTACGACTTTTTGAAATGCGTGCATGGATTTGAAACGGAACAGTACCATGGTGCACCACTCTCCAGCGATGGTAAATCGAAGACCAGCCACGGTAATCCCGTTTTACCATAAAAATCAACGTGTCGAAAAAATGAAGGGTAAAAGCCTTCCTAGACCCGATTGAGACTCGGATAGTCTTTTTTGGGCATTAAACAATCCATTGACGGCTGAAATCCGTCATAGCCGTAGAACTCACTGAGACCTTCGTTTTGACTGGTTATGCCTCCCGTAACCCTAAACGAGCCAGAAGTTATGGCCGTCCGAATAATCGATATCTACAGGGTGCAACATCCGCGGTGTATGGTGCAACATCCGTCCGAAATGGCGAAACAGTGTCGTACGACTTTATGAAATGCGTGCATGGATTTGAAATGGAACGGTACCATGGTGCACCACTTTCCAGCGATGGTAAATAGAAGACCAGCCACGGTAATCCCGTTTTACCGTAAAAATCCACGTGTCGAAAAAACGAAGGGTAAAAAACTTTCTAGACCCGATTGAGACTCGGATAGTCTTTTTTGGGCATTATACAATCCATTGACGGCTGAAAGCGGTCATAGCCGTAGAACTCACTGAGGCCTTCGTTTTGACACGTTGTGCCTCCCGTAACTCTAAACGAGCCAGAAGTTATGGCCGTACGAATAATCGATATCTACAGGGTGCAACATCCACGGTGCAAGGTGCAACATCCGTCCGAAATGGCGAAACAGTGTTGTACGACTTTTTGAAATGCGTGCATGGATTTGAAACGGAACGGTACCATGGTGCACCACTCTCCAGCAATGGTAAATCAAAGACCTGCCACGGTAATCCCGTTTTACCGCAAAAATCCACATGTCGAAAAAACGAAGGGTAAAAAACTTCCTAAACCCGATTGAGACTCGGATCGTCTTTTTTGGGCATAAACCAATCCATTGACGGCTGAAAGCCATCATAGGCGTAGAACTCACTGAGGCCTTCGTTTTGACTAGTTATGGCTCCCATAACTCTAAACGAGCCAGAAGTTATGGCCGTCCGAATAATCGATATCTGCAGGGTCGAACATCCACGGTGCAAGGTGCAACATCCGTCCGAAATGGCGAAACAGTGTCGTACGACTTTTTGAAATGCATGCATGGATTTGAAAAGGAACAGTACCATGGTGCACCACTCTCCAGCGATGGTTAATCGAAGACCAGCCACGGTATTCCTGTTTTACCGTAAAAATCCACGTGTCGAAAAAACGAAGGGTAAAAAACTTCCTAGACCCGATTGAGACTCGGATCATCTTTTTTAGGAATTAATCAATCCATTGACGGCTGAAAGCGGTCATAGCCGTAGAGTTCACCGAGGCCTTCGTTTTGACTGGTTATGGCTCACGTAACTCTAAAGGAGCCAGAAGTTATGGCCGTCCGAATAATCAATATCTAAAGGGTGCAACATACACGGTGCAAGGTGCAACATCCGTCCGAAATGGCGAAACAGTGTGGTACGACTTTTTGAAATGCGTGCATGGATTTGAAACGGAACGGTACCATGGTGCACCACTCTCCAGCGATGGTAAATCGAAGACCAGCCACGGTAATCCCGTTTTACCCTAAAATTCAACGTGTCGAAAAAACGAAGGGTAAAAAACTTCCTAGACCCGATTGAGACTCGGATAGTCTTTTTTGGGCATTAAACAATCCATTGACGGCTGAAAGTGGTCTTAGCCGTAGAACTCACCGAGTCCTTCGTTTTGACTCGTTGTGGCTCCCGTAATTCAAAACGAGCCAGAAGTTATGGCCGTTCGAATAATCGATATCATCAGGGTGCAACATCCACGGTGCAAGGTGCAACATCCGTCCGAAATGGCGAAACAGTGTCGTATGAATTTTTGAAATGCGTGCATGGATTTGAAACGGAACGGTACCATGGTGCACCACTCTCTAGCGATGGTAAATCGAAGACCAGCCAAGGTAATCCCGTTTTACCGTAAAAATCCACGTGTCGAAAAAACGAAGGGTAAAAAACTTCCTAGACCCGATTGAGACTCGGATAGTCTTTTTTGGGCATTAAACAATCTATTGACGGTTGAAAGCTGTCATAGCCGTAGAACTCACTGAGGCCTTCGTTTTGACTGGTTATGGCTCCGTAACTCTAAACGAGCAAGAAGTTATGGCCGTCCGAATAATCGATATGTACAGGGTGCAACATCCACGGTGCAAGGTGCAACATCCGTCCGAAATGGCGAAACAGTGTCGTACGACTTTTTGAAATGCGTGCATGGATTTGAAATGGAACGGTACCATGGTGCACCACTCTCCAGCGATGGTAAATCGAAGACCAGCCATGGTAGTCCCGTTTTACCGTAAAAATCCACGTGTCGAAAAAACGAAGGGTAAAAAACTTCCTTGACCCGATTGAGACTCGGATAGTCTTTTTGGGGCATTAAACAATCCATTGACGGCTGAAAGCGGTCATAACCGTAGAACTCACTGAGGCCTTCGTTTTGACCCGTTGTGGCTCCCATAACTCTAAACGAGCCAGAAGTTATGGCCGTCCGAATAATCGATATCTACAGGGTGCAACATCCACGGTGCAAGGTGCAACATCCATCCTAAATGGCGAAACAGCGTCGTACGACTTTTTGAAATGCGTGCATGGATTTGAAACATAACGGTACCATGGTGCACCACTCTTCAGCGATGGTAAATCGAAGACCAGCCACGGTAATCCCGTTTTACCGTAAAAATCCACGTGTCGAAAAAACGACGGGTAAAAAACTTTCTAGACCCGATTGAGACTCGGATAGTCTTTTTTGGGCATTAAACAATCCATTGAAGGCTGAAAGCTGTCATAGCCGTAGAGCTCACTGAGGCCTTATTTTTGACTGGTTATGGCTCCGTAACTCTAAACGAGCCAGAAGTTAGGGCTGTCCAAATAATCGATATCTACAGGGTGCAACATCCACGGTGCAAGGTGCAACATCCGTCCGAAATGGCGAAACAGTGTCGTACGACTTTTTGAAATGCATGCATGGATTTGAAATGGAACGGTACCATGGTGCACCACTCTCCAGCGATGGTAAATCGAGGACCAGCCACGGTAATCCCGTTTACCGTAAAAATCCACGTGTCGAAAAAACGAAGGTTAAAAAACTTCCTTGACCCGATTGAGACTCGGATCGTCTTTTTTGGGCATTAAACAATCCATTGATGGCTGAAAGTGGTCATAGCCGTAGAACTCACTGAGGCATTCGTTTTGACTTGGTTATGGCTCCCGTAACTCTAAACGAGCCAGAAGTTATGGCCGTCCGAATAATCGATATCTACAGGGTGCAACATCCACGGTGCAAGGTGCAACATCCATCCGAAATGGCGAAACAGTGTCGTACGACTTTTTGAAATGCGTGCATGGATTTGAAACGGAACGGTACCATGGTGCACCACACTCCAGCGATGGTAAATCGAAGACCAGCCACGGTAATCCCGTTTTACCGTAAAAATTCACGTGTCGAAAAAACGAAGGGTAAAAAACTTCTTAGACCCGATTGAGACTCGGATCGTCTTTTTTGGTTATTAAACAATCCATTGACGGCTGAAAGCCCTCATAGCCGTAGAGCTCACCGAGGCCTTCGTTTTGAGTAGTTATGGCTCCCGTAACTCTAAACGAGCCAGAAGTTATGGCCGTCCGAATAATCGATATCTGCAGGGTGCAACATCCACGGTGCAAGGTGCAACGTCCGTCCGAAATGGAGAAACAGTGTCGTACGACTTTTTAAAATGCGTGCATGGATTTGAAAGGGAACGGTACCATGGTGCACCACTCTCCAGCGATGGTAAATCGAAGACCAGCCACCGTAATCCCGTTTTACCGTAAAAATCCACGTGTCGAAAAAACGAAGGGTAAAAATCTTTCTTGACCCGATTGAGAATCGGATAGTCTTTTTTGGGCATTAAACAATCCATTGACGGCTGAAAGTGGTCATTGCCGTAGAGCTCACTGAGGCCTTCGTTTTGACTCATTGTGGCTCCTGTAATTCTAAACAATTCAGAAGTTATGGCTGTCCGAATAATCGATATCTACAGGGGCAACATCCACGTTGTAAGGTGCAACATCCGTCCGAAATGGCGAAACAGTGTCGTACGAATTTTTGAAATGCGTGCATGGATATGAAACAGAACTGTACCATGCTTCACCACTCTCCAGCGATGGTAAGTCGAAGACCAGCCACGGGAGTCCCGTTTTACCGTAAAAATCCACGTGTCGAAAAAAGGAAGGGTAAAAAACTTCCTAGACCCGATTAAGACTCGGATCGTCTTTTTTGGCATTAAACAATCCACCGATGGCTGAAAGCTGTCATAGCCGTAGAACTCACTGAGGCCTTCGTTTTGACTGGATATGGATCCCGTAACTCTAAACGAGCCAGAAGTTATGGCCGTCCGAATGATCGATATCTACAGGGTGCAACATCCACGGTGCAAGGTGCAATATCCGTCCGTAACGGCGAAACAGTGTCGTACGACATTTTGAAATGCGTGCACGAATTTGAAATGGAACGGTACCATGGTACACCACTCTCCAGCGATGGTAAATCGAACACCAGCCACGGTAATCCCGTTTTACCGTAAAAATCCACGTGTCGAAAAAACGAAGGGCAAAAACTTCCTGGACCCGATTGAGACTCGGATATTCTTTTTTGGGCATTAAACAATCCATTGACGGCTGGAAGCTATCATAGCCTTAGAACTCGCTGAGCCCTTCGTTTTGACTGGTTATGGCTCCCGTAACTCTAAACGAGCCAGAAGTTATGGCCGTCCGAATAATCGATATTTACAGGGTGCAACATCCACGGTGCAAGGTGAAACATCCGTCCGAAATGGCAAAACAGTGTCGTACGACTTTTTGAAATGCATGCATGGATTTGAAACGGAACGGTACCATGGTGCACCACTCTCCAGCGATGGTAAATTGAAGACCAGCCACGGTAATCCCGTTTTACCGTAAAAATCAACGTGTCGAAAAAATGATGGGTAAAAAACTTCCTAGACCCGATTGAGACTCGGATAGTCTTTTTTGGGCATTAAACAATCCATTGACGGCTGAAAGCTGTCATAGCCGTAGAACTCACTGAGGCTTCGTTTTGACTGGTTATGGCTCCGTAACTCTAAAAGAGCCAGAAATTATGGCCGTCCGCATAGTCGATATCTACAGGGTGCAACATCCACGGTGCAAGTTGCAACATCCGTCCGTAATGGCGAAACAGTGTCGTACGACTTTTTGAAATGCATGCATGGATTTGAAACGGAACGGTACCATGGTGCACCACTCTCCAGCGATGGTAAATCGAAGACCAGACACGGTAATCCCGTTTTACCGTAAAAATCCACGTGTCGAAAAAACGAAGGGTAAAAAACTTCCTAGACCCGATTGAGACTCGGATAGTCTTTTTTGGGCATTAAACAATCCATTGACGGCTGAAAGCGGTCATAACCGTAGAACTCACTGAGTCCTTCGTTTTGACTCGTTGTGACTCTCGTAACTCTAAACGAGCCAGAAGTTATGGCCGTCCGAATAATCGATATCTACAGGGTGCAACATCCACGGTGCAAGGTGCAACATCTGTCCGAAATGGCGAAACAGTGTCGTGCGACTTTTTGAAATGCGTACATGGATTTGAAACGGAACAGTACCATGGTGCACCACCTTCCAGCGATGGTAAATCGAAGACCAGCCACGGTAATCCCGTTTTACCGTAGAAATCCACGTGTCGAAAAAATGAAGGGTAAAAAACTTCCTAGACCCGATTGAGACTCGGATAGTCTTTTTTGGGCATTAAACAATCCATTGACGGCTGAAAGCTGTCATAGCCGTAGTAATCATCAAGGCCTTCATTTTGACTGGTTATGGCTCCGTAACTCTAACGAGCAAGAAGTTATGGCCATCCGAATAATCGATATCTACAGGGTGCAACATCCACGGTGCAAGGTGCAACATCCGTCCGAAATGGCGAAACAGTGTCGTACGACTTTTTGAAATGCGTGCATGGATTTGAAACGGAACGGTACAATGGTGCACCACTCTTCAGCGATGGTAAATCGAAGACCAGCCACGGTAGTCCGGTTTTACCGTAAAAATCCACGTGTCGAAAAAACGAAGGGTAAAAAACTTCATTGACCCGATTGAGACTCGGATCGTCATTTTTTGGCATTAAACAATCCATTGACGGCTGAAAGCTGTCGTAGCCGTAGAACTCACTGAGGCCTTCGTTTTGACTGGTTATGGCTTCCGTAACTCTAAACGTGCCAGAAGTTATGGCCGTCCGAATAATCGTTATCTACAGGGTGCAACATCGACCTCCATAGTTCGTCCTATCAGTTCTGCAAACATCTTGTTGACGAGGCGCTGATAAGTAGCTCCAGCGTTTTTAAGTCCAAATGGCATTACCTAGTAGCAGTACAATCCTCGGTCAGTGATGAAGCTAGTGTGGTCTTGATCGGGGGCGTGCATAGGGATCTGGTTATATACTGAGTATTCGTCCATAAAGGATAAAAGTTCGTGTCCGTCAGTGCTGTCCACGAGTAGGTCGATTCGGGGGAGTGGGAAGCAGTCTTTCGGGTAAGCGTCATTTAAGTTGGAGAAATTGATGCATGTTCGCCACTTCCCATTAGCTTTCTTTACCAGTACCGGGTTGGCGATCCATTCCGGGTAGATGGCTTCACGTATGAAGTCATTGGCAAGTAAGTTCTTTACTTCTTCCTCGAGGGCAGCTGATCGTTCTGCCCCCATACTTCTCTTCTTTTGCTTTGCCGGTACCTTGGTAGGATCGATGTTTAGTGCGTGGCATGCTATGTCCGGGGAGATTCCAGTCATATCTGCGTGCGTCCATGCAAATACATCCATGTTGTGGCGAAGAAAATCAATGAGTTGATTCTTTAATTCTCTTTTTAACTGAGATCCGAATCTCAGCAGTTTACTTGGGTCGCGTTTGTCTACAGATACGAATTCCATAGCTTCTGCAGGCTCGGCGGTGGCCTCCTCCTCTTTGTCCCTGGGGTCTAACTCATTGAAAGAATCATTGGTATACCGAAGAGGATGGGCTTTCTTTAGTTGTTATGCTTCCAAGCTTTTCATGCAGAGAATAGTCTCTGCATTTTTCCCTTTATCTCTCCTGCGATTATTGCGAAGTTCAGTTACATAGCAGTCCCGAGCGGCGTCTTGATCCCCTTCTACTTCTCCCACTCCATTATTCGTTGGGAACTTCATCTTCAGGCACCATGGGGCAAGGACAATTTGGAAGTCGGACAAGACTGGTCTTCCTAAAAAGGCATTGTAGGCCGAGTGGTTGTCTATTAGCACGAATGTTTGTTTCCGAACGGCGGAGCGGTGATGACTTCCCAATTCAACAAAGAGATCCAATTGTCCGAGGGGCATCTTTGCTTCTCCAGTGAAACCGTGTAGCGGTTTGTTGCAGGGAGACACATCCTTCATTGATAGCTTCATTTTGTCGAAAGCATGCTTGAACAGAATATTCACTGAGCTTCCAGTGTCTACTAGGATTCGAAAAACTTCAGCTGGGCCGAACCAGGCAGAGATGACCATAGGATCCATATGAGGGTATTGCTTTCCTTCTAGGTCGCGCCCACTGAATGTGATGTCATTATTTTCCTTCCGCTTAGGGTGGCGTTCTTCCATAACAGAATTGACGCAGTCTCCCTCGCTTCTGAGCGAGTTTCCATATCTTTCCATTTCTGTCCAGCTTTTGTCGGCGATGTGTGGCCCCCCAGATATTGTATGAACCACTATCTTCTCTTGGCTGGAACCGCTGGTGTCGCGGTTTCCTCCGCCTGTTTCTGGGTGGAGCTGCCTTGGGTTTTCCTTGGCGAGAGCTGGAGTCCTGTCCTGGCCCTTTACATAGCGTTCCAGCCTCTTTCTCCTGATGTGTTATTCAATTAGGTCTCGGAGATGGCGGCATTCATTGGTATCGTGCCCATGAGACTCGTGGAAACGGCAGAATTTTCCGGACTAGATTGCGCGGTCTGACTCTTTCTTGTACGAGGGGCGCTTGTATGTAAGTTCGTCTTGGGTGGCCAGGAAGATGTTCTCGACTGTTTCATTCAAGGGAGGGTAAGCGTCAAATCTCGGTCCTGGTCGGTACAAGCGCTTTTCTTCCTTCTTGTCCCCTGCATTGTCTCTGGAGTCGTTTCTCCGAATGTCCTTCGCTGCGGCGGGGGCGTTTCCATGAGCCGTCTTAGCCTGTGGTCCTGTCTGCCTTTCAGTGGCAGCCTCTTCGAGTCTCATGTACTTTCCAGCTTCATGGAAGAAATCGGGCAAGGTAGCTGGTTTTTCTTTAGTTAGTCTTCTAGCAAACTTGGTATCCGGATGCACACCACTACAGAGGGCCATCAGGACAAGTTTCCCATCGGCATCTTGAACTGTTGCCGCTGCAACATTGAACCGGGTTAGGTATTGCTGCAGTGTCTCTCCAGGTTTCTGCTTGACAGTAGATGGGGAGTAAGCATCCTTGGGTTGTTCCACATGAATGCGGAACTGGCTGATAAACTTCTCCTTCAACATTTCCCATGAACTGATGGATCCTTGGGGTAGATGGCAGAACCAGGAGGTAGCTAGATCTGCTAAAAATAGTGGAAAGCATTTGCATAATACTCCTTCCGTTGCCCCGCTCATGAGCATATGTTGTGTGTATCTTTGCAGGTGTACAACGGGGTCAGAGGTTCCCTTTTATGGTTCCATTGTCGGCATTTTCCACTCTCGGGGGGTGATGGCAATTTCAATATTGCGGGTGAAAGGGCTGGTTACCCTAGCACCTATACCACGATCTCTTTGGTCCCGTTGGACACATTCTCTGAACAATCATGCCATCCTCTCATCAGAATATGGGGCAGATAAGAAAGAGCTTGGTTCTTCCCTGCGGGATCGATTCTGTCTGGATGGCCTGTAGGGGTGGTATAGTCTATCACTCCTAACGTTTCCCAGCGGCTGTCTTTGGCTGTCCGGATGCATGCTAGGTTCAGTTATAGTTGGCCCTTGCCTTGATCTTCCCCTGTGGGGTTCTGTTTCAAGCATTTCCTCGAGGTCAACTTCAGGCTGGATTCTAGCTCGGCTCCGTTCATTGGTGTTTCTCTGGCTAGGCAGCATGACCGGCTCAGCTACATCCGATCCTTGCATGGTACCTCCCCTGCGGGGTTCGGTTCCAAGCGTTTCCTCGGGTCGGAGTTCGGGCTGAGTTCGGGCTCGGCTCCTACCATTGTTGTTTCTGTTGATAGTTTCTTCGAAGAAGGAAGACCTTTGTCGCCCCCCAGATCCTCCGGATTGGGATTCACCCCATGATTCAGTGTCGCGGTTGGATTCTTCAGCATCCCTTAAGCGTGACATGAGTTGTTCCACCAAAGCTTCTTGTTGGGATGTGAAGCGGTTAGTTACCTCAGCCACAACTCTGTCTAGATCTGCCCTAGTAATTGCTGCCGGTTGTTCTGTGGCAGGGGCTGTCCGGTTTGTCTGATCCTCGTTCGGTGCTGCTGTTGGAATGGGATGATTCTCTTGATCTGTGATCATAGGATCCAGAATGCTGCTAGTTGCAATGTTCTTTCCCTTGTTGGTGTCTTTTCTCGGCCTGGAAGTCATGTTTCCTAGGCAATGAAGGGTGCTATTGGGAAAGAAGGTTGAGTGAGGGAAGCTGAAGCTTCGAGTTCCAAGTTCTCAGTGAAGGCACCAAAAATGTTTGCACAAAAAATGGGCAAACACCTCCAAGTCGTATTATTTAGTTGATTTTATGTGGTTTTCAATGATTTGGGTGACTTATGAAAATTGGTAAAAAGCAGGGACTTGACTGTAAAAGACACACAGATTTATAGTGGTTCGGCCAGAACGTGCCTACGTCCACTTTATATGTTATTATCCTTTTTCTTTCAGATTACAAGTACAAAGCTTTGTATACAAGTATATGAAAGTTGTTTGAAAGTTCCTTCCGTGCTTGAGCTCTCAAATTTGTCTGCCATTGTTATACCCCTGCCCCTCTATTTATAGAGTGAGGCTGGGGTTATGGGTCTTGGATGTATATAGCTGCTGGTGGGGCTGGGCTGAAGCAATCTAGCCCGGCACATCTGGTTCGGCAAAGCTTTGGAGTGGTTGGTTCGGCAGGAGATGTTGTGTCGTTTGGACCGGTAGTAGGTGGAGTGGTCCGGTGATGGAGGAAAGGCCTTGGTCCCGAAGGGGGGTTGGTTCGGTGGTAGAGGTTGGAGGTTGATTCGGTGGCAACTGCTTCGTGTTGGTCCGGTGCCGAAGGGGTGTGCTTGGTTCGGTATTTGTAGATGCGAGGTTTGGTTTGGTAGTGGTATGGGGTGTCTCTGGTTCGGCACTCTCGGGAGAGGTGGTTGGTACGGTTGTGTGTAGGAACGGGGTTGGAGCCTTGGTTTCGGCAGAGAGATGGCTCGGTGGTTCCTGTGGGTCGGCAAGGGGTGAACTGGTTCGGCTAGGTGTGGAACAGCACCCAACAGTACCGTTCCCTTTCAAATCCATGCACGCATTTCCAAAAGACGTATGACACTGTTTCGCCATTTCAGACGGATGTTGCACCTTGCACCGTGGATGTTGCACCCTGTAGATATCGATTAGTCGGACGGCCATAACTTCTGGATCGTTTGGAGTAACGGGAGCCATAACCAGTCAAAACGAAGGCCTCAGTGAGTTCTACGGCTATGATAGCTTTCAGCCGTCAATGGATTGTTTAATGCCCAAAAAACACGATCCGAGTCCCAATCGGGTCTAGGAAGTTTTTTACCCTTCGTTTTTTCGACATGTGGATTTTTACGGTAAAACGGGATTACCGTGGCTGGTCTTCGATTTACCATTGCTGGAGAGTGGTGCACCATGGTACCGTTCCGTTTCAAATCCATGCACGCATTTCAAAAAGTCGTACGACACTGTTTCGCCATTTCGGACGGATGTTACACCTTGCACCGTGGATGTTGCACCCTGTAGATATCGATTATTCGGACAGCCATAACTTCCGTCTCGTTTAGAGTTACGGAGCCATAACCAGTCAAAACGAAGACCTCAGTGAGTTCTACGGCTATGACAGCTTTCAGCCGTCAATGGATTGTTTAATTCCCAAAAAAGACCATCTGATTCTCAATCGGGTCTAGGAAGTTTTTTACCCTTCGTTTTTTCGACACGTGGATTTTTACGGTAAAACGGGATTACCGTGGCTGGTCTTCGATTTACCATCGCTGGAGAGTGGTGCACCATGGTACCGTTCCGTTTCAAATCCATGCACGCATTTCAAAAAGTCATACGACACTGTTTCGCCATTTCGAACGGATTTTGCACCTTGCACCGTGGATGTTGCACCCTGTAGATATCGATTATTCGGACGGCAATAACTTCTGGCTCGTTTAGAGTTACGGGAGCAACAACGAGTCAAAACGAAGGCCTCAGTGAGTTCTACGGCTATGACCGCTTTCAGCCATCGATGGATTGTTTAATGCCCAAAAAAAGCTATCCGAGTCTCAGTCGGGTCTAGGAAGTTTTTTACCCTTCGTTTTTTCGACACGTGGATTTTTACGGTAAAACGGGATTACCGTGGCTGTCTTCGATTTACCATCGCTGGAGAGTGGTGCACCATGGTACCGTTCCGTTTCAAATCCATGCACGCATTTCATAAAGTCGTACGACACTATTTCGCCATTTCGGACGGATGTTGCACCTTGCGCCGCGGATGTTGCACCCTGTAGATATCGATTATTCGGACGGCCATAACTTCTGGCTCGTTTAGAGTTACGGGAGCCATAACCAGTCAAAACGAAGGCCTCAGTGAGTTCTACGGCTCTGACAGCTTTCAGCCGTCAATGTAGTGTTTAATGCACAAAAAAGCCGATCAATGGATTGTTTAATGCCCAAAAAAAGCCGTCAATGGATTGTTTAATGCCCAAAAAAGCCGATCCGAGTCTCAATCGGGTCAAGGAAGTTTTTTACCATTCGTTATTTCGACACGTGGATTTTTACGGTAAAATGCGATTGCCGTTGCTGGTCTTTGATTTACCATCGCTAGAGAGTGGTGCACCATGGTACCGTTCCATTTCAAATCCATGCACGCATTACAAAAAGTCGTACGACACTATTTCGCCATTTCGGACGGATGTTGCACCTTGCACCATGGATGTTGCACCCTGTAGATATCGATTATTCGGACGGCGATAACTTCTGGCTCATTTAGAGTTACGGGAGCCATAACCAGTCAAAACGAAGGCCACAGTGAGTTCTACGGCTATGACTGCTTTCAGCCGTCAATGGATTTTTTAATGCCCAAAAAAGACTATCCGAGTCCCAATCGGGTCTAGGAAGTTTTTTACCCTTCGTTTTTTCGACACGTGGATTTTTACGGTAAAACGGGATTACCGTGGCTGGTCTTCGATTTACCATCGCTGGAGAGTGGTGCACCATGGTACCGTTTCGTTTCAAATCCATGCATGCATTTCATAAAGTCATACGACACTGTTTCGCCATTTCGGACGGATGTTGCACCATGCACCGTGGATGTTGCACCCTGTAGATATCGATTATTCGGACGACCATAACTTCTGGTTCGTTTAGAGTTACGGGAGCCACAATAAGTCAAAATGAAGGCCTCAGTGAGTTCTATGGCTATGACCGCTTTCAGCCGTCAATAGATTGTTTAATGCCCAAAAAATTACTATCCGAGTCTCAATCGGGTCTAGGAAGTTTTTTACCCTTCGTTTTTTCGACACGTGGATTTTTACAGTAAAACGGGATTACCGTGGCTGGTCTTCGATTTACCATTGCTGGAGAGTGGTGCACCATGGTACCATTCCGTTTCAAATCCATGCATGCATTTCAAAAAGTCGTTCAACACTGTTTCGCCATTTCGGACGGATGTTGCACCTTGCACCGTGGATGTTGCACCCTGTAGATATCGATTATTCGGACGGCCATAACTTCTGGCTCGTTTAGAGTTACGGGAGCCATAACCAGTCAAAACGAAGGCCTCAGTGAGTTCTATGGCTATGACCGCTTTCAGACGTCAATGGATTGTTTAATGCCCAAAAAATTACTATCCGAGTCTCAATCGGGTCTAGGAAGTTTTTTACCCTTCGTTTTTTCGACACGTGGATTTTTACGGTAAAACGGGATTACCGTGGCTGGTCTTCGATTTACCATTACTGGAGAGTTGTGCACCATGGTACCGTTCCATTTCAAATCCATGCACGCATTTCAAAAAGTCGTACGACACTGTTTCGCCATTTCGTACGGATGCTGCACCTTGCACCGCGGATGTTGCACCCTGTAGATATCGTTTATTCGGACGGCCATAACTTCTGGCTCGTTTAGAGTTACGGGAGCCATAACCAGTCAAAATGAAGGCCTCAGTGAGTTCTACGGCTATGACCGCTTTCAGCCGTCAATGGAATGTTTAATGCCCAAAAAAGACGATCCGATTCTCAATCGGGTCAAGTAAGTTTTTTACCCTTCGTTTTTTCGACACGTGAATTTTTACGGTAGTACGGGATTAATGTTGCTGGTCTTCGATTTACCATCGCTGGAGAGTGGTGCACCATGGAACCGTTCCATTTCAAATCCATGCACGCTTTTCAAAAATCGTACGACACTGTTTCGCCATTTCGGACGGATGTTGCACATTGCACTGTGGATGTTGCACCCTGTAGATATCGATTATTCGGACGGCCATAACTTCTGGCTCGTTTAGAACTACGGGAACCATAACCTGTCAAAACGAAGGCCTCATGGAGTTCTACGGCTGTGACAGCTTTCAGCCGTCAATGGATTGTTTAATGCCCAAAAAAGACGATCCGAGTTTCAATCGGGTCTAGGATGTTTTTTATCCTTCTTTTTTTTTGACACGTGGATTTTTACGGTAAAACGGGATTACCGTGGCTGGTCTTCGATTTACCATCGCTGGAGAGTGGTGCACCATAGTACCGTTCCATTTCAAATCCATGCATGCATTTCAAAAAGTCGTACGACACGGTTTCGCCATTTCAGACGGATGTTGCACCTTGCACCGTGGATGTTGCACCCTGTAGATATCGATTATTCGGATGACCATAATTTCTGCCTCGTTTAGATTTACAGGAGTCATAACCAGTCAAAACGAAGGCCTCAGTGAGTTCTATGGCTATGACAGCTTTCAACCATCAATGGATTGTTTAATGCCCAAAAAAGACGATCCGAGTCTTAATCGGGTCTAGGAAGTTTTTACCCTTCGTTTTTTCGACACGTGGATTTTTAAGGTAAAACGGGACTACCGTGGCTTGTCTTCGATTTACATCGTTGGAGAGTGGTGCACCATGGTACCATTCCATTTCAAATCCATGCACGCATTTCAAAAAGTCGTACGACACTGTTTCGCCATTTCGGACGGAAGTTGCACCTTGCACCGTGGATGTTTCACCCTGTAGATATCGATTATTCGGACGGCCATAACTTCTGGCTCGTTTAGAGTTACGGGAGCCATAACCAGTCAAAACGATGGCCTCAGTGGGTTCTACGGCTTGACAGCTTTCAGCCGGCAATGGATTGTTTAATGCCCAAAAAAGGCGTTCTGAGTCTCAATCGGGTCTAGGAAGTTTTTTACCCTTCGTTTTTTCGACACGTGGATTTTTACGGTAAAACGGGACTACCGTGGTTGGTCTTCGATTTACATCGCTGGAGACTGGTGCACCATGATACCGTTTCTTTTCAAATCCATTCAAGCATTTCAAAAAGTCGTACCACACTGTTTCGCCATTTTGGACGGATGTTGCACCTTGCACCGTGGATGTTGCACCCTGTAGATATCGATTATTCGGACGGCCATAACTTCTAGCTCGTTTAGAGTTACGGGAGCCATAACCAGTCAAAACGAAGGACTCAGTGAGTTCTACGGCTATGAGAGCTTTCATACGTCAATGGATTGTTTAATGCCCAAAAAAGACTATCCGATTCTCAATCGGGTCTAGGAAGTTTTTTACCCTTCGTTTTTTCGACACGTGGATTTTTACGGTAAAACAGAATTACCGTGGCTGGTCTTCGATTTACCATCGCTGGAGAGTGGTGCACCATGGTACCATTCCGTTTCAAATCCATGCACGCATTTCAAAAAGTCGTACGACACTGCTTCGCCATTTCGGACGGATGTTGCACCCTGCACCGTGGATGTTGCATCCTGTAGATATCGATTATTCGGCGGCCATAACTTCTAGCCGTTTGGAGTTACGGGAGCCATAACCAGTCAAAACGAAGGCCTCAGTGAGTTCTACGGCTATGACATGTGGATTTTTACGGTAAAATGCGATTACCGTGGCTGGTCTTCGATTTACCATCGCTGGAGAGTGGTGCACCATGGTACCGTTCCGTTTCAAATCCATGCACGCATTTCATAAAGTCGTACGACACTGTTTCACCATTTCGGACGGATGTTGCACCTTGCACCGTGGATGTTGCACCCTGTAGATATCGATTATTCGGACGGCCATAACTTCTGGCTTGTTTAGAGTTACGGGAGCCATAACCGGTCAAAACGAAGGCCTCAGTGAGTTCTACGGCTATGACAGCTTTCAGCTGCCAATGGATTGTTTAATGACCAAAAAAGACTATCCGAGTCTCAATCGGGTCTAGAAAATTTTTTACCCTTCGTTTTTTCAACACGTGGATTTTCACAGTAAAACGGGATTACCGTGGCTGGTCTTCGATTTACCATCGCAGGAGAGTGGTGCACCATGGTACCGTTCCGTTTCAAATCCATGCATGCATTTCAAAAAGTCGTACGACACTGTTTCGCCATTTCGGACGGATGTTGCACCTTGCACCGTGGATGTTGCACCCTTTAGATATCGATTATTCGGACGACCATAACTTCTGGCTCGTTTAGAGTTACGGGAGAAATAACCAGTCAAAACGAAGGCCTCAGTGAGTTCTACGGCTATGACCGCTTTCATCCTTTAATGGATTGTTTAATGCCCAAAAAGACGATCCGAGTCTCAATCGGGTCAAGGAAGTTTTTTACCCTTCGTTTTTTCGACACGTGGATTTTTATGGTAAAACGGGATTACCGTGGCTGGCCTTCGATTTACCAACGCTGGAGAGTGGTGCACCATGGTACCGTTCCATTTCAAATCCATGCACGCATTTCAAAAAGTCGTACGACACTGCTTCGCCATTTCGGACGGATGTTGCACCCTGTATATATCGATTATTCGGACGGCCATAACTTCTAGCTCGTTTAGAGTTACGGGAGCCACAACCAGTCAAAACGAAGGCCTCAGTGAGTTCTACGGCTATGACGACTTTCAGCCGTCAATGGATTGTTTAATGCCCAAAAAAGATGATGCGAGTCTCAATCGGGTCTAGGAAGTTTTTTACCCTTCGTTTTTTCGACACGTGGATTGTTACGGTAAAACGGGACTACCGTGGCTGGTCTTCGATTTACATCGCTGGAGAGTGGTGCACCATGGTACTGTTCCGTTTCAAATCCATGCACGCATTTCAAAAAGTCGTACGACACTGTTTCGCCATTTCGGACGGATGTTGCACCTTGCACCGTGGATGTTGCACCCTGTAGATATCGATTATTCGGACGGCCATAACTTTTGGCTCGTTTAGAGTTACGGGAGCCATAACTAGTCAAAACGAAGGCCTCAGTGAGTTCTACGGCTATGACCGCTTTCATCCTTTAATGGATTGTTTAATGCCCAAAAAGGCGATCCGAGTCTCAATCGGGTCAAGGATGTTTTTTACCCTTTGTTTTTTCGACATGTGGATTTTTATGGTAAAACGGGATTACCGTGGCTGGTCTTCGATTTACCATCGCTGGAGAGTGGTGCACCATGGTACCGTTCCGTTACAAATCCATGCACGCATTTCATAAAGTCGTACGACACTGTTTCGCCATTTCGGACGGATGTTGCACCTTGCACCGTGGATGTTGCACCCTGTATATATTGATTATTCGGACGGCCATAACTTCTAGCTCGTTTAGAGTTACGGGAGCCACAACCAGTCAAAACGATGGCCTCAGTGAGTTCTACGGCTATGACGACTTTCAGCCATCAATGGATTTTTTAATGCCCAAAAAAGATGATGCGAGTCTCAATCGGGTCTAGGAAGTTTTTTACCCTTCGTTTTTTCGACACGTGGATTGTTACGGTAAAACGGGACTACCGTGGCTGGTCTTCGATTTACATCGCTGGAGAGTGGTGCACCATGGTACCGTTCCGTTTCAAATCCATGCACGCATTTCAAAATGTCGTACGACACTGTTTCGCCATTTCGGACGGATGTTGCACCTTGCACCGTGGCTGTTGCACCCTGTAGATATCGATCATTCGGACGGCCATAACTTTTGGCTCGTTTAGAGCTACGGGAGCCATAACCAGTCAAAACGAAGGCCTCAGTGAGTTCTACGGCTATGACCGCTTTCAGCCGTCAATGGATTGTTTAATGCCCAAAAAAGAGGATCCGAGTCTCAATCGGGTCTAGGAAGTTTTTTACCCTTCGTTTTTTCGACACGTGGATTTTTACGGTAAAACAGGATTACCGTGGCTGGTCTTCGATTTACCATCGCTGGAGAGTGGTGCACCATGGTACCGTTCCGTTTCAAATCCATGCACGCATTTCATAAAGTCGTACGACACTGTTTCGCTATTTCGGACGGAAGTTGCACCTTGCACCGTGGATGTTGCACCCTGTAGATATCGATTATTCGGACGGCCATAACTTCTGCTCGTTTAGAATTAAGGGAGACATAACCAATCAAAACGAAGGCCGCAGTGAGTTCTACGGCTATCACCGCTTTCAGCTGTCAGTGGATTGTTTAATGCCCAAATAAGACGATCCGAGTCTCAATCGGGTCAAGGAAGTTTCTTAACCCTCGTTTTTTCGACACGTGGATTTTTACGGTAAAACGGGATTACCGTTGCTGGTCTTCGATTTACCATCACTGGAGAGTGGTGCACCATTGTACCGTTCCGTTTCAAATCCATGCACGCATTTCAAAAAGTAGTACGACATTGTTTCGCCATTTCGGACGGATGTTGCACCTTGCACCGTGGATGTTGCACCCTGTAGATATTGATTATTCGGACGGCCATAACTTCTGGCACGTTTAGAGTTACGGGAGCCATAACCAGTCTAAACGAAGGCCTCAGTTAGGTCTACGGCTGTGATAGCTTCCAGCCGTCAATGGATTGTTTAATGCCCAAAAAAGACGATCCGAGTCTCAATCGGGTCTAGGAAGTTTTTTACCCTTCGTTTTTTCGACACGTGGATTTTTACGGTAAAACGGGATTACCGTGACTGGTCTTCGATTTTCCATCGTTGGAGAGTGGTGCACCATGGTACCGTTCCGTTTCAAATCCATGCACGCATTTCAAAAGGTCATACGACACTGTTTCGTCATTTCGGACGGATGTTGCAGCTTGCACCGTGGTTGTTGCACCCTGTAGATATCGATTATTCGGATGGCCATAACTTCTTGTTCGTTTAGAGTTACGGAGCCATAACCAGTCAAAACGAAGGCCTCAGTGAGTTCTACGGCTATGACGGCTTTTAGCCGTCGATGGATTGTTTAATGCCCAAAAAAGACTATCCGAGTCTCAATCGGGTCTAGGAAGTTTTTTACCCTTCGTTTTTTCGACATGTGGATTTTTACGGTAAAACGGGATTACCGTGGCTGGTCTTCGATTTACCATCGCTAGAGAGTGGTGCACCATGGTACCGTTCTGTTTCAAATCCATGCACGCATTTCAAAAAGTCGTACGACACTGTTTCGCCATTTCGGACGGATGTTGCACCTTGCACCGTGGATGTTGCACCCTGTAGATATCAGTTATTCGGACGGCCATAACTTCTGGCTCGTTTAGAGTTACGGGAGCCACAACGAGTCAGAACTAAGGCCTCTGTGAGTTCTACGGCTATGACTGCTTTCACCTGTCAATGGATTATTTAATGCCCAAAAAAGACGATCCGAGTCTCAACCGGCTCTAGGAAGTTTTTTACCCTTCATTTTTTCGAAACGTGGATTTTTACGGTAAAACGGGATTACCGTGGCTGGTCTTCGATTTACCATCGCTGGAGAGTGGTGCAACATGGTACCGTTCCGTTTCAAATCCATGCACGCATTTCAAAAAGTCGTACGACACTGTTTCACTATTTCAGACGAAGTTGCACCTTGCACCGTGGATGTTGCACCCTGTAGATATCGATTATTCGGACGGCCATAATTTCTGGCTCGTTTAGAGTTACGGGAGCCATAACCAGTCAAAACGAAGTCCTCAGTGAGTTCTACGGCTATGACAGCTTTCAGCCGTCAATGGATCGTTTAATGTCCAAAAAAGCCGATCCGAGTCTCAATCGGGTCTAGGAAGTTTTTTGCCCTTCGTTTTTTCGACACGTGGATTTTCACGGTAAAACGAGATTACCGTGGTTGGTCTTCGATTGACCATCGCTGGAGAGTGGTGCACCATGGTACCGTTCCGTTTCAAATCCATGCACGCATTTCAAAAAGTCGTACGAGACCGTTTCGTCATTTCGGACGAATGTTGCACCTTGCACCGCAGCACTGTGGATGTTGCACCTTGTAGATATCGATTATTCGGACGGCCATAACTTCTGGCTCGTTTAGAGTTACGGGAGCCATAACCAGTTAAAATGAGGGCCTCGGTGACTTCTACGGCTATGATGGCTTTCAGCCGTCAATGGATTGTTTAATGCCCAAAAAAGAAGATCTGAGTCGCAATCGGGTTTAGGAAGTTTTTTACCCTTCGTTTTTTTGACAAGGGGATTTTTACGGTAAAACGGGATTACCGTGGCTGGTCTTCGATTTACCATCGCTGGAGAGTGGTGAACCATGGTATCGTTCTGTTTCAAATCAATGCACGCATTTCAAAAAGTCGTACGACACTGTTTCACTATTTCGGACGGAAGTTGCACCTTGCACCGTGGATGTCGCACCCTGTGGATATCGATTATTCGGACGATATAACTTCTGGCTCGTTTAGAGTTACGAGAGCCATAACCAGTCAAAACGAAGGCCTCAGTGAGTTCTACGGCTATGACAGCTTTCAGCCCTCAATGGATTGTTTGATTCCCAAAAAAGACGATCCGAGTCTCAATCGGGTCTAGGAAGTTTTTTACCCTTCGTTTTTTCGACAGGTGGATTTTCATGGTAAAACGGGATTACCGTGGCTGGTCTTCGATTTACTATCGCGGCATAGTGGTGCACCATGGTACCGTTCCGTTTCAAATTCATGCACGCATTTCAAAAAGTCGTACGACATTGTTTCTCTATTTTGGACGGATGTTGCACCTTGCACCGTGGATGTTGCACCCTGTAGATATCGATTATTCGGACGGCCATAACTTCAGTCTTGTTTAGAGTTACGGGAGTCATAACCAATCAAAACGAAGGCCTCAGTGAGTTCTACGACTATGACAGCTTTCAGTCGTCAATGGATTGTTCAATGCCCAAAAAACTCTATCCGAGTCTCAATCGGGTCTAGGAAGTTTTTTACCCTTCGTTATTTCGACACGTGGATTTTCGCGGTAAAACGGGATTACCGTGGCTGGTCTTCGATTTACTATCGCGGGAGAGTGGTGCACCATGGTACCGTTCCGTTTCAAATCCATGCATGCATTTCAAAAAATCATACGACACTGTTTCGCCATTTCGGACGGATGTTGCACCTTGCACCGTGGATGTTGCACCCGGTAGATATCGATGATTCGGACGGCCATAACTTCTGGCTCGTTTAGAGTTACGGAGCCATAACCAGTCAAAACGAAGGCCTCGGTGAGTTCTATGTCTGTGAAAGCTTTCAGCCGTCAATGGATTGTTTAATGCCCAAAAAAGACGATCCGAGTCTCAATCGGGTCTAGGAAGTTTTTACCCTTCGTTTTTTCGACACATGGATTTTTACGATAAAACGGGATTACCGTGCTGGTCTTCCATTTTCCATCGCTGGAGAGTGGTGCACCATGATACCGTTCCCTTTCAAATCCATGCACGCATTTCAAAAAGACGTACGAAACTGTTTCGCCATTTCGGACGGATGTTGCACCTTGCACCGTGGATGTTGCACCCTGTAAATATCGATTAGTCGGACGGCCATAGCTTCTGGCTCGTTTAGAGTTACGGGAGCCATAACCAGTCAAAACGAAGGCCTCAGTGAGTTCTATGGCTATGATAGCTTTCAGCCATCAATGGATTGTTTAATGCCAAAAAAAGACGATCCGAGTCCCAATCGGGTCTAGGAAGTTTTTTACCTTTCGTTTTTTCGACACGTGGATTTTTACGGTAAAACGGGATTACCGTGGCTGGTCTTCGATTTAACATCGCGGGAGAGTGGTGCAACATGGTACCATTCCATTTCAAATCCATGCATGCATTTCAAAAATTCGTACGACACTGTTTCGCCATTTCGGACGGATGTTACACCTTGCACCGTGGATGTTGCACCCTGTAGATATCGATTATTCGGACGGCCATAACTTCTGGCTCGTTTAGTGTTACGGAGCCATAACCAGTCAAAACGAAGGCCTCAGTGAGTTCTACGGCTATGACAGCTTTCAGCCGTCAATGGATTGTTTAATGCCCAAAAAAGACTATCCGACTCGATCGAGTCTAGGAAGTTTTTTACCCTTCGTTTTTTCGACACGTGGATTTTTACGGTAAAAGGGATTACCGTGGCTGGTCTTCGATTTACCATCGCTGGAGAGTGGTGCACCATGGTACCGTTCCGTTTCAAATCCATGCACGCATTTCAAACAGTCGTACGAGACTGTTTCGCCATTTCGAACGGATTTTGCACCTTGCACCGTGGATGTTGCACCCTGTAGATATCGATTATTCGGACGGCCATAACTTCTGGCTCGTTTAGAATTACGGGAGCCACAACGAGTCAAAACGAAGGCCTCAGTGAGTTCTACCGCTATGACCACTTTCAGCCGTCAATGGATTGTTTAATGTCCAAAAAAGACTATCCGAGTCTCAATCGGGTCTAGGAAGTTTTTTACCCTTCGTTTTTTCGACACGTGAATTTTTACGGTAAAACTGGATTACCGTGGCTGGTCTTCGATTTACCATCGCTGGAGAGTGGTGCACCATTGTACCGTTCCGTTTCAAATCCACGCATGCATTTCATAAAGTCGTACGACACTATTTCGCCATTTCGGACGGATGTTGCACCCTGTAGATATCGATTATTCGGACGGCCATAACTACTGGCTTGTTTAGAGTTACGGGAGCCATAACCAGTTGAAACGAAGGCCTCAGTGAGTTCTACGGCTATGACTGCTTTCAGCCGTCAATGGATTGTTTAATGCCCAAAAAAGCCGATCCGAGTCTCAATCGGGTCAAGGAAGTTTTTTATCCTTCGTTTTTTCGACACGTGGATTTTTACGGTAAAACGAGATTACCGTTGCTGGTCTTCGATTTACCATCGCTGGAGAGTGGTGCACCATGGAACTGTTCCGTTTCAAATCCATGCACGCATTTCAAAAATTCGTACGACACTGTTTCGCCATTTCGGACAGATGTTGCACCTTGCACCGCGGATGTTGCACCCTGTAGATGTCGATTATTCGGACGGCGATATCTTCTGGCTCGTTTGGAGTTACCGGAGCCATAACCAGCCAAAACGAAGGCCTTAGTGAGTTCTACGGCTGTGACAGCTTTCAGCCGTCAATGGATTGTTTAATGCCCAAAAAAGACTATCCGAGTCTCAATCGGGTCTAGGAAGTTTTTTACCCTTCGTTTTTTCGACACGTGGATTTTTACGGTAAAACGGGATTACCGTGGCTGGTCTTTGATTTACCATCGCTGGAGAGTGGTGCACCATGGTACCGTTCCGTTTCAAATCCATGCACGCATTTCAAAAAGTCGTACGACACTATTTTGTCATTTCGGACGGATGTTGCACCATGCACCATAGATGTTGCACCCTGTAGATATCGATTATTCGTACGGCCATAACTTCTGGCTAATTAGAGTTACGGGAGCCACAACGGGTCAAAATGAAGGCCTCAGTGAGTTCTACGGCTATGACCGCTTTCAGCCGTCAATGGATTGTTTAATGCCCAAAAAACACTATCCGAGTCTCAATTGGGTCTAGGAAGTTTTTACCCTTCGTTTTTTCGACACGTGGATTTTTACGGTAAAACGGGATTACCGTGGCTGGTCTTCGATTTACCATCGCTGGAGAGTGGTGCACCATGGTACCGTTCCGTTTCAAATCCATGCACGCATTTTATAAAGTCGTACGACTCTGTTTCGCCATTTCGGACAGATGTGGCACCTTGCACCGCGGATGTTGCACCCTGTAGATATCGATTATTCGAACGGCCATAACTTCTGGCCCGTTTAGAGTTACGGGAGCCATAACCAGTCAAAATGAAGGCCTCAGTGAGTTCTACGGCTATGACCACTTTCAGCCATCAATAGATTGTTTAATGCCCAAAAAAGACGATCCGAGTCTCAATCGGGTCAAGGAAGTTTTTTACCCTTCGTTTTTTCGACACGTGGATTTTTACGGTAAAACGGGATTACTGTTGCTGGTCTTCGATTTACCATCGCTGGAGAGTGGTGCACCATGGTACCGTTCCATTTCAAATCCATGCACGCATTTCAAAAAGTCGTACGACACTGTTTCGCCATTTCGGACGGATGTTGCACCTTGCACTGTGGATGTTGCACCCTGTAGATATCGATTATTCGGACGGCCATAACTTCTGGCTCGTTTAGAGTTACGGGAGCCATAACCAGTCAAAACGAAGGCCTCATGGAGTTCTACGGCTATGATAGCTTTCAGCCGTTAATGGATTGTTTAATGCCCAAAAAAGACGATCCGAGTCTCAATCGGGTCTAGGAAGTTTTTTATCCTTCTTTTTTTTTGAGACGTGGATTTTTACGGTAAAACAGTATTACCGTGGTAGGTCTTAGATTTACCATCGCTGGAGAGTGGTGTAGCATGGTACCGTTCCGTTTCAAATCGATGCACACATTTCAAAAAGTCGTACGACACTGTTTCGCCATTTCGGACGGATGTTGCCCCTTGCACCGTGGATGTTGCACCCTGTAGATATCGATTATTCGGACGGTCATAACTTCTGGCTCGTTTAGAGTTACGGGAGTCATTACCAGTCAAAACGAAGGCCTCAGTGAGTTCTATGGCTATGACAGCTTTCAGTCGTCAATGGATTGTTTAATGACCAAAAAAGACGATCCGAGTCTCAATCGGGTCTAGGAAGCTTTTACCCTTCGTTTTTTTGACACGTGGATTTTTACGGTAAGACGGGACTACCGTGGCTGGTCTTCGATTTACATCGTTGGAGAGTGGTGCACTATGGTACCGTTCCATTTCAAATCCATGCACGCATTTCAAAAAGTCATACGACGCTGTTTCGCCATTTCGGACGGAATTTGCACCTTGCACAGTGGATGTTTCACCCTGTAGATATCAATTATTCGGACGGACATAACTTCTGGCTCGTTTAGAGTTACGGGAGCCACAACTGGTCAAAACGAAGGCCTCAGTGAGTTCTACGACTATGACGACTTTCAGCCGTCAATGGATTGTTTAATGCCCAAAAAAGATGATCCGAGTCTCAATCGGGTCTAGGAAGTTTTTTACCCTTCGTTTTTTCGACACGTGGATTTTTACGGTAAAACGGGATTACAGTTGCTGGTCTTCGATTTACCATCGCTAGAGAGTGGTGCACCATGGTACCGTTCCATTTGAAATCATGCGCGCATTTCAAAAAGTCGTACGACACTGTTTCGCCATTTCGGACGGATGTTGCACCTTGCACCGTGGATGTTGAACCCTGTAGATATCGATTATTCGGACGGCCATAACTTCTGGCTCGTTTAGAGTTACGGGAGCCATAACCGGTCAAAACGAAGGCCTGATGGAGTTCTACGGCTATGATAGCTTTCAGCCGTCAATGGATTGTTTAATGCCCAAAAAAGATGATCCGAGTCTCAATCGGGTCTAGGAAGTTTTTTACCCTTCGTTTTTTCGACACGTGGATTATTACGGTAAAGCGGGACTACCGTGGCTGGTCTTCGATTTACATCGCTGGAGAGTCGTGCACCATGGTACCGTTCTTTTTCAAATCCATGCAAGCATTTCAAAAAGTCGTACGACACTGTTTCGCCATTTTTGACGGATGTTGCACCTTGCACCGTGGATGATGCACCCTGTAGATATCGATTATTCGGACGGCCATAACTTCTGGCTCGTTTAGAGTTACGGGAGCCATTACCAGTCAAAACGAAGGCCACAGCGAGTTCTACAGTTATGACACGTGGATTGTTACCGTAAAATGGGATTACCGTGGCTGGTCTTCGATTTACCATCGCTGGAGAGTGGTGCACCATGGTACCGTTCCCTTTCAATTCCATGCATGCATTTCAAAAGGTCGTACAACACTATTTTGCCATTTCGGACGGATGTTGCACCTTGCACCGTGGATGTTGCACCCTGTAGATATCGATTATTCGGACGACCATAACTTCTGGCTTGTTTTGAGTTACGGGAGCCATAACTAGTCGAAACGAAGGCCTCGGTGAGTTCTACGGCTATGACAGCTTTCAGCTGCCAATGGATTTATTAATGCCCAAAAAAGACCATCCGAGTCTCAATCGGGTCTAGGAAGTTTTTTACCCTTCGTTTTTTCGACCCGTGGATTTCCACGGTAAAACGGGATTACCGTGGCTGGTCTCCGATTTACCATCGCAGGAGAGTGGTGCACCATGGTACTGTTCCGTTTCAAATCCATGCATGCATTTCAAAAAGTCGTACGACACTGTTTCGCCATTTTGGACGGATGTTGCACCTTGCACCGTGGATGTTGCACCTTGTAGATATCGATTATTCGGACGGCCGTAACTTCTGGCTCGTTTAGAGTTACGGGAGCCATAACCAGTTAAAACAAAGGCCTCAGCGAGTTCTATGGCTATGACAGCTTTCAGCCGTCAATGGAATGTTTAATGCCCAAAAAAGACTATCCGAGTCTCAGTCGGGTCTAGGAAGTTTTTTACCCTTCGTTTTTTCGAAACGTGGATTTTTACTGTAAAACGAGATTACCGTGGCTGGTCTTCGATTTACCATCGCTGGAGAGTGGTGCACCATGGTACCGTTCCGTTTCAAATCCATGCATGCATTTCAAAAGGTCGTACGACACTGTTTCGCCATTTCGGACGGATTTTACAACTTGCACCGCGGATGTTGCACCCTGTAGATATCGATTATTCGGACGGCCATAACTTCTGCCTCGTTTAGAGTTACGGGAGCCACAACCAGTCAAAACGAAGGCCTCAGTGAGTTCTACGGCTATGACGACTTTCAGCCGTCAATGGATTGTTAATGCCCCAAAAAGATGATCCGAGTCTCAATCGGGTCTAGGAAGTTTTTTACCCTTCGTTTTTTCGACACGTGGATTGTTACGGTAAAACGGGATTACCGTGGCTGGTCTTTGATTTACCTTCGTTGGAGAGTGGTGCACCATGGTACCGTTCCGTTTCAAATCCATGCACGCATTTCAAAAGGTCGTACGACACTGTTTCACCATTTCGGACGGATGTTGCACCTTGCACCGTGGATGTTGCACCCTGTAGATATCGATTATTCGGACGGCCATAACTTCTGGTTCGTTTAGAGTTACGGAGCCATAACCAGTCAAAACGAAGGCCTCAGTGAGTTCTACGGATATGACGGCTTTCAGCCGTCAATGGATTGTTTAATGCCCAAAAAAGACTATCCGAGTCTCAATCGGGTCTAGGAAGTTTTTTACCCTTCGTTTTTTCGACACGTGGATTTTTACGGTAAAACGGGATTACCGTGGCTGGTCTTCGGTTTACCACCGCTGGAGAGTGGGTCACCATGGTACCGTTCCGTTTCAGTTCCATGCACGCATTTCAAAAGGTCGTACAACACTGTTTCGCCATTTCGGATGGATGTTGCACCTTGCACCGTGGATGTTGCACCCTGTAGATATCGATTATTCGGACGGCCATAACTTCTGGCTCGTTTAGAGTGACGGGAGCCACAACGAGTCAAAACGAAGGCCTCGGTGAGTTCTACGGCTATGACAGCTTTCAGCCGTCAATGGATTGTTTAATGCCCAAAAAAGACGATCCGAGTCTCAATCGGCTCTAGGAAGTTTTTTACCCTTCGTTTTTTCGACATGTGGATTTTTATGGTAAAACGGGATTACCGTGGCTGGTCTTCGATTTACCATCGCTGAAGAGTGGTGTACCATGGTAGCGTTCCGTTTCAAATCCATGCACGCATTTCAAAAAGTCGTACGACACTGTTTTGCCATTTCGGACGGATGTTGCACCTTGCACCGCTGATGTTGCACCCTGTAGATATCGATTATTCGGACGGCCATAACTTCTAGCTCGTTTGGAGTTACAGAGCCATAACCAGTCAAAACGAAGGCCTCAGTGAGTTCTATGGCTATGACCGCTTTCAGCCGTCAATGGATTGTTTAATGCCCAAAAAAGACTCTCCGAGTCTCGATCGGGTCTAGGAAGTTTTTTACCCTTCGTTTTTTCGACACGTGGATTTTTACGGTAAAACGGGATTACCGTTGCTGGTGTTCGATTTACCATCGCTGGAGAGTGGTGCACCATGGTACCGTTCCATTTCAAATCCATGCACGCATTTCATAAAGTCGTACGACACCGGGTCGCCATTTCGGATGGATGTTGCACCTTGCACCGCGGATGTTGCACCCTGTAGATATCGATTATTCGGACGGCCATAACTTCTGCTCGTTTAGAGTTACGTGGGCCATAACTAGTCAAATCGAAGGCCTCAGTGAGTTCTACGGCTATGACAACTTTCAGCCATCAATGGTTTATTTAATGCCCAAAAAAGACGATCCGAGTCTCAATCGGGTCGAGGAAGTTTTTTACCCTTCGTTTTTACGAGACGTGGATTTTTACGGTAAAACGGGATTACCGTTGCTGGTCTTCGATTTACCATCGCTGGAGAGTGGTGCACCATGGTACCGTTCTGTTTCAAATCCATGCACGCATTTCAGAAATTTGTACGACACTGTTTCGCCATTTCGGACGGATGTTGCACCTTGCACCGTGGATGTTGCACCCTGTAGATATCGATTATTCGGGCGGCCATAACTTCTGGCTCGTTTAGAGTTACGGGAGCCATAACCGGTCAAAACGAAGGCCACAGGGAGTTCTACGGCTATGACAGCTTTCAGCCGTCAATGGATTGTTTAACGCCCAAAAAAGACGATCCGAGTCTCAATCGGGTCTAGGAAGTTTTTTATCCTTCGTTTTCTTGACACGTGGATTTTTACGGTAAAACGGGATTACCGTGGCTGGTCTTCGATTTACCATCGCTGGAGAGTGGTGCACCATGGTACCGTTCCGTTTACAATCCATGCACGCATTTCAAAAAGTCGTACGACACTGTTTCGCTATTTCGGACGGAAGTTGCACCTTGCACCGTGGATGTTGCACCCTATAGATATCGATTATTCGGACGGCCATAACTTCTGGATCGTTTAGAGTTACCGGAGCCATAACCAGTCAAAACGAAGGACTCATTGAGTTCTACGGCTATGACAGCTTTCAGCCGTCAATGGATTGTTTAATGCCCAAAAAAGACGATCCGAGTCTCAATCGGGTCTAGGAAGTTTTTACCCTTCGTTTTTTCGACACGAGGATTTTTACGGTAAAACGGGACTACCGCGGCTGGTCTTCGATTTACCATCCTTAGAGAGTGGTGCACCATTGTACCGTTCCGTTTCAAATCCATGCATGCATTTCAAAAAGTCGTACGACATTGTTTCGCCATTTCGGACGGATGTTGCACCTTGCACCGTGGATGTTGCACCCTATAGATATCGATTATTCGGACGGCCATAACTTCTGGCTTGTTTAGAGTTACGGGAGCCATAACCAGTCAAAACGAAGGCCTCAGTGAGTTTTATGGCTATGAAAGCTTTCAGCCGTCAATGGATTGTTTAATGCCCAAAAAAGACTATCCGAGTCTCAATCGGGTCTAGGAAGTTTTTCACCCTTTGTTTTTTCGACACGTCGATTTTTACGGTAAAACGGGATTACCGTGGCTGGTCTTCGATTTACCATCGCTGGAGAGTGGTGCACCATAGTACCGTTCCGTTTCAAATCCATGCACGCATTTCGAAAAGTCGTACGACACTGTTTCGCCATTTCGGACGGATGTTGTACCTTGCACCGTAGATGTTGCACCCTGTAGATATCGATTATTCGGACGACCATAACTTCTGGCTCGTTTAGTGTTACGAGAGCCATAACCAGTCAAAACGAAGGCCTCAGTGAGTTATATGGCTATGACAGCTTTCAGCCGTCAATGGATTGTTTAATGCCCAAAAAAGACGATACGAGTCTCAGTCGGGTCTAGGAAGTTTTTTACCCATCGTTTTTTCGACACGTGGATTTTTACGGTAAAACGGGATTACCGTGGCTGGTCTTCGATTTACCATCACTGGAGAGTGATGCACCATGGTACCGTTTCGTTTCAAATCGATGCACGCATTTCAAAAAGTCGTACGACGCTGTTTCGCCATTTCAGACGGATGTTGCACCTTGCACCGTGGATGTTGCACCCTGTAGATATCGATTATTCGGACGGCCATAACTTCTGGTTCGTTTAGGGTTACGGAGCCATAACCCGACAAAACGAAGGCCTCAGTGAGTTCTACGGATATGACAGCTTTCAGCCATCAATGGATTGTTTAATGCCCAAAAAAGACTATCCGAGTCTCAATCGGGTCTAGAAATGTTTTTTACCCTTCGTTTTTTCGACACGTGGATTTTTACGGTAAAACGGGATTACCGTGGCTGGTCTTTGATTTACCATCGCTGGAGAGTGGTGCACCATGGTACCATTCCGTTTCAAATCCATGCACGCATTTCAAAAAGTCGTACGACACTGTTTCGCCATTTCGGACGGATGTTGCCCCTTGCACCACGGACGTTGCACCCTATAGATATCGATTATTCGAACGGCCATAACTTCTGGCTCGTTTAGAGTTACGGGAGCCACAACAAGTCAAAACGAAGGCCTCAGTGAGTTCTACGGCTGTGACCGCTTTCAGCCGTCAGTGGATTGTTTAATGCCCATAAAAGACTATCCGAGTCTCAATCGGGTCTAGGAAGTTTTTTACCCTTCGTTTTTTCGACACGTGGATTTTTATGGTAAAACGGGATTACCGTGGCTGGTCTTCGATTTACGATCGCTGGAGAGTGGTGCACCATGGTACCGTTCCATTTCAAATCCATACGCGCATTTCATAAAGTCGTACGGCACTGTTTCGCCATTTCAGACGGATGTTGCCCGTTGCACCGCGGACGTTGCACCCTGTAGATATCGATTATTCGGAAGGCCATAACTTCTGGCTCGTTTAGAGTTACGCAAGCCATAACGAGTCAAAACGAAGGCCTCGGTGAGTTCTACGGCTATGACAGCTTTCAGCCGTCAATGGATTGTTTAATACCCAAAAAAGACGATCCAAGTCTCAATCGGCTCTAGGTAGTTTTTTACCCTTCGTTTTTTCGACACATGGATTTTTACGGTAAAACGGGATTACCGTGGCTGGTCTTCGATTTACCATCGCTGGAGAGTGGTGCACCATGGTAGCGTTCCATTTCAAATCCATGCACGCATTTCAAAAAGTCGTACGACGCTGTTTCGCGATTTCGGGCGGATGTTGCACCTTGCACCGCGGATGTTGCACCCTGTAGATATCGATTATTCGGACGGCCTTAACTTCTGCTCGTTTAGAGTTACAGGAGCCATAACCAGTCAAAACGAAGGCCTCAGTGAGTTCTACGGCTCTGACCGCTTTCAGCCGTTAATGGATTGTTTAATGCCCAAAAAAGACGATCCGAGTCTCAATCGGGTCAAGGATGTTTTTTACCCTTCGTTTTTTGGACACGAGGATTTTTACGGTAAAACGGGATTACCGTTGCTGGTCTTCGATTTACCATCGATGGGGAGTGGTGCACCATGGTACCGTTCCGTTTCAAATCCAAGCACGCATTTCAGAAAGTCGTACGACACTGTTTCTCCATTTCGGACGGATGTTGCACCTTGCACCGTGGATGTTGCACCCTGTAGATATCGATTATTCGGACGGCCATAACTTCTGGCTCGTTCAGAGTTACGGGAGCCGTAACCATTCAAAACAAAGGCCTCAGTGAGTTCTACGGCTATGACAGCTTTCAGCCGTCAATGGATTGATTAATGCCCAAAAAAGACGATCCGAGTCTCAATCGGGTCTAGGAAGTTTTTTACCCTTCGTTTTTTCGACACGTCGATTTTTACGGTAATACGGGGTTACCGTGGCTGGTCTTCGATTTACCATCGCAGGAGAGTGGTGCACCATGGTACCGTTCCGTTTCAAATCTGTTGGGCGAATTCTCACCCAGAAGATCTCGAGACCAAGGAATCACAGTTTCACCCGGGTTCGCAACCACTTCATTCGGCAAACACATGGCTCGATACAAGCATGGAAGTCAATCCGGCATTCCCATTCGGCATAAGCTCATCCGACATTCTCATTCGGTCAAACCTCATCCGGTCCTCCACCAAACAACCGGTCCAGAGACCACTGCCGAACCAAACCATCTCTGCTTCACTACCAAACCACACTTTCCTCAACATACCACCGAACCAACATGCCACCGGACCATAGCCTCTTCTCCACAACCGGTCCAAACAAGCACCGACCCAAGCTTCGCCTACCCACCTACCGAACCACCTCACTACCGAATACACACCTACCACCGGTCCACTCCTACCACCGGTCCAAGCTCCTTGCCGAATGAGGCCTCGCCGAGCCAGATGATTGCCAGTCCAGATCGCTTCAGCCCGGGCCCACCAATAGCTATATACATCCGAGACCCCTGCCCCCTACCTCACTCTATAAATAGAGGGGCAGTGGTACAACAGTGGCAGACAAGTTTGAGAGCTCAAGCACGGAAGGAACTTTCAAACTACTTTCATATACTTGTACACAAAGCATTGTACTTGTAATCTGAAACAAAGAAGATAATAACATATAAAGTGGACGTAGGCACGTTCTGGCCGAACCACTGTAAATCTGCGTGTCTTTTACATTTCAGCCCCTGCTTTTTTCATATTTACATAACTCATCTAAATCATTAAGAATCACATAAAATCAACTAAATCACACGACTTGGAGGTGTTTGCCCATTTTTTGCGCAAACATTTTTGGTGCTTTCACCGAGAATTGAACTCAGGCTTCAGCTTCCCTCATTCAACCTTCTTTCCCAATAGCATCCTTCGTTGCCTAGGAAACATGACTTCCAGACCAAGAAAAGACGCCAACAAGGGAAAGAACGCTGCAACTAGCAGCGCTCCAAATCCAGTGGATCCAGATCAAGAGAACCATCCCACTACCGCAGCAGTGCCACAGGTAGATCAAGCAATTCCAACAGCCCCTGCCGCGGAACAACCGGCAGTAATCACTAGAGCAGACCTAGACAGAGTTGTGGTGGAAGTGACTAACCGCTTCGCATCCCAACAAGAAGCCTTGGTGAACCAACTCATGTCACGCTTGAGGGATGTCGAAGAATCCAACCGCAACACTGAATCATGGGATGAATCCCAATCTGGAGGATCTCGGAGACAGCAAAGATCTTCCCTCTTCGAGGAAGCCATCAACAGGAATAACAATGATAGGGGCCGCGCCCGGACTCAGCCCGAACTCCGACTCGAGGAAGCGCTCGGAACCGAACCCAGTGGGGGAGGCGCCAGGCGAGGGTCGGATGTAGCTGAGCCAGTCATGCCACCTAATCATAGAAACCCCGCTGAACGGAGCCGAGCTAGAACCCATCCCGAAGTTGACCCCATGGAAATGCTCGAAACAGAACCCCACAGGGGAAGATCAAGGCAGGGGGCAACTGTAGCTGGTCCTAGCATGCATCCGAGCAGCCAGAGGCAACCACTGGATAACGTCAGAAGTGATAGACTATACCATCCCTACAGGTCATCTGGACGAGATCGATCTCGCAGGGAAGAACTAAGTTCATTTTTATCCGCTCCAAATTCTGATGAAAGAATGGCACGATTATTCAGAGAATGCGTCCAACGGGAGCAAAGGGACCGAGGAATAGGCGCTAGGGTCAACAGCCCCTTCACCCGCAATATCGAAACTGCCATCACCCCCCGGGAATGGAAAATGCCAACCATGGAACCTTACAAGGGGACTTCCGACCCCATCGTACACTTACAAAGATACACCCAGCATATGCTCATGAGCGGAGCAACAGAAGGGGTGTTGTGTAAATGCTTTCCGCTATTCCTAGCAGATCTAGCTACCTCCTGGTTCTGCCATCTACCCCAAGGGTCTATCAGCTCATGAGAGATGTTGAAAGAAAGCTTCATTAGCCAGTTCCACATCTACGTAGAACAACCCAAGGATGCTTATTCTCTATCCAATGTCAAACAAAAATCCGGAGAGACACTACAACAATATCTAACCCGGTTCAATGCCGCAGCGGCCGCAGTCCAAGATGCCGATGAAAAGCTCACCCTAATGGCCCTCTGTATTGGTGTACACCCGGATACCAAGTTCGCTAGAAGATTAACTAAGGAAAAACCAGCTACTTTACCTGATTTCTTCCATGAAGCTGGAAAGTATATGAGACTCGAAGACGCCGCCACTGAGAGGCAGTCAGGGCAACAAGGTAAGACAACTTCAGACAAGGTTCCCGCTGCAACCAAGGACATTCGAAGAAATGAATCTAGAGACAATGCTGGGGGCAAGAAGGTTGAAAAACGCCAATATCGGCCAGGACCAAGATTTGACTCCTACACTCCTTTGAATGAAACAATCGAAAACATCTTTCTAGCCACTCAGGGCGAACTCGGATACAAGCGCCTCCCGCACAAGAAAGAATCTGATAACGCACTCAAGTCTGGAAAGTTCTGCCGCTTCCACGAATCCCACGGACATGACACCAATGAATGCCACCATCTCCGGGACTTGATCGAAGAACACATCAGGTGAAGAAGGCTGGAACGCTATGTCAAAGGTCAGAACAGGACTCCAACTCCTGCCAATGAGAACTCAAAGCGACCCCTCCCAGAAGTAAGCGGAGGGAATCGCAACACCAGTGGCTCTAGTCAAGAGAAGATAGTGGTCCATACCATCTCGGGAGGACCACACATCGCCGACAGAAGCTGGGCAGAGATGGAAAGATACGGCAAGGCACTTAGAAATGCTGAAGGCTATGTTAACTCCATTATGGAAGAACGCCACCCGAAACGGAAAGAGAGTGAGGACATCGTATTCAGTGAGCGTGATTTAGAAGGAAGACAGTATCCGCATATGGATCCCATGGTCATCTCTGCCTGGTTCGGTCCAGCTAAAGTTTTCCGAATTCTAATAGACACAGGAAGCTCCGTAAATATCCTGTTCAAGCATTCTTTCGACAAAATGAAACTGTCAATGAAGGATGTGTCTCCCTGCAACAAACCCCTGCACGGTTTCACTGGAGATGCCAAAATGCCCCTCGGGCAACTTGACCTCTTCGTCGAAATAGGAAGTCATCCCCGCTCCGTTGTGCGAAAACAAACGTTCGTACTAATAGAAAACCACTCGGCCTACAACGCCTTCTTGGGAAGACCAGCCTTGTCTGACTTCCAAATTGTCCTAGCCCCGTGGTGCCTAAAGATGAAATTCCCAACAGATGACGGAATAGGAGAAGTTGAAGGAGATCAAGACGCCGCTCGAGATTGCTATGTAACTGAACTTCGCAATAACCATAGAAAGAATAAAGGGAAAGATGCAGAGACTACTCTCTGCATGAAAAGCTTGGAAGCATAGCAACTAAAGAAAGCCCCTCCTCTTCGATACACCGGCGATCCTTTCAATGAACTAGACCCCAGGGATAAGGAGGAGGAGGCTACCGCTGAGCCTGCAGAGGCCATGGAATTCGTATCTGTAGACAAACATGATTCAACCAGACTATTAAAAATAGGATCTCAGCTAAAAACAGAATTGAAGGATCAACTCATCGACTTTCTCCGCCACAACTTAGATGTATTTGCGTGGACACATGCCGATATGACAGGAATCTCCCCAGACATAGCATGCCACATGCTGAACATCGATCCCACCAGGGCACCGATAAAGCAGAAAAAGAGAAGCATGGGAGCAGAACGATCAGCAGCCCTCGACGAGGAAGTAAAGAACCTACTTGCTAATGACTTCATACGAGAAGCCATCTACCCCGAGTGGATAGCTAACCTGGTACTAGTAAAGAAAGCTAATGGGAAGTGGCGAACATGCATTGATTTCTCCAACTTAAATGACGCTTGCCCGAAAGACTACTTACCGCTCCCCCGAATCGATCAACTTGTGGACAACACTGCCGGGCACGAACTTTTATCTTTTATGGACGCATACTCCGGATACAACCAGATTCCCATGCACGCTCCCGATCAAGACCACACTAGCTTCATCACTGACCGGGGATTATATTGTTACAAAGTCATGCCTTTTGGACTCAAAAATGCCGGAGCCACCTATCAGCGCCTCGTCAACAAGATGTTCGCGGAATTAATTGGACGAACTATGGAAGTATATGTGGATGACATGTTGGTAAAGTCCAGGAAAGCCGACGATCATGTAAGCCACCTGAGCGAGATGTTTCGGGTGCTTCGCCGATATGGAATGAAGCTGAACCCTCTAAAGTGCTCCTTCGGAGTGTCATCGGGAAAATTCTTAGGGTTCATTGTCCATTCCAGAGGAATCGAAGCAAACCCTGAACAAATCCGGGCTCTAAAAGAAATAAGGATACCTTCCACTCGAAAAGAAATGCAGAGCTTAAACGGAAAGGTAGCCGCCCTAAGCAGATTCATTTCCAAAGCAACTGACAAGTGCGTCCTTTTCTTCGAAGCTCTCAAGAAAGACAAAGGAAAGTTCGAGTGGACCGATGAATGCTTAAAAGCCTTCCTTAACCTGATCGAACACCTTCAGAAACCACCAGTACTCTCAACTCCAAACGAAGGCGAAGAGTTATACCTATACCTCGCTGTATCATCTCATGCTCTAAGCGCTGCCCTGGTAAGAGAAGAAGACCGCACACAACGCCCGGTGTACTTTATAAGTAAGAGATTTACAGGGGCAGAAGCCAGATATCCTAAACTTGAGAAATTGGCATATTGTTTATTGATCGCGTCACGAAAACTACGACACTACTTCCAATCTCACTCCATCAGAGTTCTAACCAATCAGCCACTAAGACAGGTGCTCCATCGTCCCGACACTTCTGGTCGACTCCTCAAATGGTGCATTGAACTAAGTCAGTATGACGTCACCTACCATCCTCGCACTGCTATCAAGGGGCAAGCCCTGGCCGATTTCATTGCCGAATTCACCACCAACGAAGGCAAGGATCAGTTTGAAATAGCAAAAAACATCAAGTGGAACCTCTTTGTAGATGGAGCATCAAACGAACAAGGCTCGGGGGCAGGTATTGTGATAATCACCCCCAGGGGAAGAATGCTGTACTATGCATTAAGGTTGGAATTCGCGGCCACTAACAACGATGCGGAGTATGAGGCAGTAATAGCGGGATTGGAGCTTGCCTTAGAAATTGGAGTCAATTCTTTATGTCTTCATAGTGATTCTCAACTTATCGTAAACCAAGTACTAGGAGAATTCCAGACATGAGGAGAACGACTCACAGCATATCTAAAGAAAACCAAACTGCTGCTCGACCAATTGGACCATTATCTAATCAAACACATTCCTCGAGAAGATAACCAAGAGGCCGATGAACTAGCAAAGCAAGCTAGTATGATGAATAGCACCATTTCCGGAGCACTAGCCATCTCAAGACAGCTAGCCCCAAGCCTTGAACAAGTGAATCTGATAACTGCAATTGAAGAAGCAACTTGGATGACTCCTATCCGGAAATATTTGCAGGACGGCACACTACCAGACAAACGTGATGAAGTCAGGAGAATTTTGAAGAAAGCTCCCCACTACACAATACAAGAAGGCATCCTCTATCGGCGTGGCTTCTCTAGCCCCTTATTCAGATGCGTCGCTGGAAGGGAAGCCAAGGAAATCTTATTCAACATCCATCAAGGTAGTTGCGGAGATCACACTGGAGGGCAGACTCTGGCGAAAAAGATACTCCGATATGGATATTACTGGCCCACACTAAACAAAGACGCCTTAGACTTCGTCAAGAGATGCGACAGATGTCAGAAATTTGCCAAGATTCCTCGACTACCCACAAATGAGATTACTCAAATGACCAGCACTTGGCCCTTTGTTGTATGGGGAATTGATTTAATTGGCGAACTGCCAACGGGCAGGGGCGGGGCCAAATATGCTATAGTGGCAGTCGATTATTTCACCAAATGGGTGGAAGCGGAACCCCTAAACAAAATATCTTCAGCAAAAGTTATCAACTTCTTGATCAAAAATATTCTGTGCAGGTACGGAGTACCACTCAAGATCATATCAGACAACGGACTCCAATTTGACAGCGAAGAATTCACCGACTGGTGCCAAGAGCATGGAATTCATAAAAGCTTCTCATCGGTAGCTTATCCTCAGGCAAACGGACAAGTCGAAGCTGTCAACAAAATTCTCAAAACCCTAATCAAGAAGAAACTCGAAAAGTCAAAAGGCGCTTGGGTGGACGAACTTCCTACGGCACTTTGGGCCTACCGCACATCTTTCAGAACATCAACGGGACATACTCCTTTCTCTTTGGCATACGGATCGGAGGCAATGCTCCCTGTTGAGACTATTGTTCCTTCCCATCGTAGGATCTACTACAATCCAGAAGAAAACGAAGAACTCCTCCTCATGTCTTTGGATCTGATTGAGGAAAGGAGAAACGATGCAGCTCTCAAAGCAGCAGCTCACAAACAAAAGGTGGCAGCACTATACAACTCCAAAGTCAAACATCGCATCTTACAAGAAGGAGATCTTGTCCTCAGGAGAATCTTTCCGCGCCCCGGGGCACTGGACCCCATCTGGGGCGGACCATATGTAATTCATAAAGACCTCCACAACGGAGCTTATATTTTGTCAACAGTGGACGGAGAGGTGTTCCAGAGGGCATGGAACATCCGACACCTCCGTCGATACTTTTCTTAACTTGTACTGCCCATATGAAGTGAATTAACAAAGAGAATCAGTGGACGTAGGCATTTTCATGCCGAACCACTTTAAAAAATCTAGTCTCTTTTTAACTCGTTCCTTTATATCTTGGCTGCTTGTTAAGCTTTATCCTTTTCTGTTGAACAAAATCTTATGGCATCTCCACTCAAGACGCACCACGGCCTCATCTGGACAAGGCCTAACAGGTACGCTACGATTCTATGCACTCGCCAATGAGACTCTTTTGCTCCAGCATCCCTCTGCTGCGGGTTAACTCATTGCTCGCGCCTGCCCTCAAAGCCAATTGTAATGAGCCGATTATAAGTCATCATAAAGGCCGACTATAGCCGATGGCAGCTCATTACGGCGTTCGGCTCGCCGGCAACTGTGAACCTACTTTAAGCCCCAACATAAGGTGTGGCCAGCCAGGGGTAGTTCACGGCCAACGGCACCCACGCTAGCCGGCCACGGTAAATCGAATAATACCCACGATTACGGACCATAATGGTTCGGGTAGTTACCGTGCGCGATCTCGGCTCCGATGTGTCTTAAGTGCGGCTGTGGTAAAAAAGAAAACTCCCCGCGGAGGCGTAAGATGGGTGACAAATGTCTCCAAGACCCACGGCTAGGGAAAGTGACTACAAAACCTGTTTGCCACGAACTTAAGGACATCGACGGCCTTCCGTGACTGGAAGTTTTACTTTTTCTATATTTCCATTTCATTTAAATACTTTTCCCCTATCCTGTATAACAAACTCTAAAGTACTAGAAACCGAACAGGGAGCATTCACTCATGAGAATCTAAGCCCGCGTACTGGGTGGCAAGGTACTCAGATATATTCATGATCAGTTACACAAGATGCTCAAAACTACCGCCTGCAAATAAAACATGAAGGGCGGTACTCTCTTCTCTTGTACATAGATGCATAACTATAGCTTATTCATATGTCACACCAACATTGCAAAACATGAAATTATATTTCAAGCAAAGACTTAACATCAAACACAACTAAAATCACAGGCATATACATGGTTATACTTCTCACGCAGCACATCAAAATGACAACAACGTTTAAACATAACAAAATCGGCTTATATTATGAAATCACACCAAGTTATTCTCTGTAAATAATATTATTACAGTCACATCAATGTTTTGGACTAACGTAAACAACAGTAAAAAAGAAATAAAAAGCGGCCGAATCCGGACGAGTAACCAGCTGCATCCACACTCCATCACCAACTTCCCAAGCCTATTTGGCCGTAGGGTCGGAACCCCCAGCATGTTGATCGGAAGTTCCACCTGTCCAATTCAGAAAAGGAATCCATTAAACAAACAATAAACGATCAAGTTATGGAAACCCGGAAAGAAAAGGAAAAGAGAAGAATAACTCACCAGCGTCCGCCGCTTGATCCTCATCCTCCAGTTGCACACCCACTTCCTCCGCAGCGAGCAACCGCATCCCCTCCTTCACCGCCACTTGCTCCTCTTTCGAGAACTGAGCAGTGACCACATCCAGGCTAAAAGCCACTCCACCTTCCTTACCCGCATCGACCCTGGCCTCCTCTAAAGCCCGGAGATATATCTTAGCCATGACCCGGGGATAGTCATCCATCCAAGACAAGCTGCCCTCCTTCCAAGTGCGGAAGTACATGTCCTGCAACATCTCGTCCATCATCCCCTCATTCTCCTCGAACTCCCTCACCCTGGCCTCGGAAGCCTGCAACTTGGCGACAACGGCATCCCTCTCTGATCGGTATCTCGAGCAGTCAGCCTGGAGAGACCTCCTCATCTCCTACATCTCCTCCTTTAACTTGACTTGAGCCATCTCCGCGGCCTCAAGCCTCCCAGACAACTCCTCTACCTGCTCGAGATCCGCATTCCGGATCTCATCCACTGTCGCAATGGCCATGTCGATCCGCTCCTTACAGGCGGCCTCCATCTTCCGTAATTCCGCCCTACTAGCCTTTTCCATGGTCTCTTTCAGACGCCTGGAGGCTTCCTCGTGCCGAGAAATCTGAACGGCTTGACCGGCAAGCTGTTCGGCCTGATCAGCAACCTTCAGCCGCAACCGAATATTAGCACTTCCAATCTCCTCTCCAGCCTTGACCAATTGAGCATGATACTTCATTAACTTCTTGGTCTCCTCAGCCACCCGATCAATATTAGCCTTGGCCTCGTCTCCCATGGTAACTACCCGAGTGGTAAGCAGATCAAGATCTAGAGACTTAGCCTCGTCTAACACTCGTACCATGGGGTTGCGGGGAAGGAGGTGTTCACCCGTGGCCTCATCAAATGAAATATCCCGAGAGCTTGGATCTAAATCAGGATGACCGGCAAAGGGGTCACGGGGCACGTCAGGATGCCTTATGCGGATAACTGTAGGATTCTTGGAAGGAGGTGGAGGGGGGATAAACTCCGTACTCTCCTCCGTGGCGTCACGAGGAGGCTGAACAGGAAGCTACGGACCAGGGGAAGGCTCAAATAAAGAACGACTCCTCTTCTTTTTCTGAATGCCCTCTTCGATGACCCCGAGAAGAGGACGGTATTTGACCACGTCCCCAGTACGACCAGTGGGAGGCTTCGCAGAAGCTCTCATCAACTTGAACTCTTCGAGGCGGTGTCGAACGTCTGACGTTTTAACCACCTGGCCTGCCCCTGGAATAAAGAACAAGTGTTATGAACATACAATGGTCCACAATTCAGGAAACATGTTAAGTAAAAAGGAAGAAAAGTGTGAAGGCACGTCTATTATACAAACCCTGCGGAGGAGTGGGGTACTGCAATAAGTCCTGAATCTCATTCCAGGACGGGAGTGAACCATAAAATATTTCTAAGTCCTTATCGAAATTGGAATCGACAGAGGACAAAAGTTCACCTTGCACCGCCGGAGTCACCCTGGCTGAGGAACCCCTGGGGGATAGATCGGCACCATCCCCGACCTTGCCAGTCTCCTTCGCCTTCTCCGCTCCCGATTCCCCTTCCGATTCCCCGAAGGCCTGGCGGAGGGCCTCATCCAGCTCAGAGTCTTGCCCAGAAGTTAAGGCACCAGCACCACTACCACCCTGACCATCTCCATCTCCTCCGCCTTCCGACTCTCCTTCCATATCGCCTCCTTCGCCCTCTTCCACACCTTCCTCCTCCGGAATGATCGGGCAAGTACTGGGAGAGGGGCCCTCCGATTCTTTAAGCTTCTTGCCCCCCGCGACGGGATGCTGTGCAAAGGGTTTTCTCTTGCCACTCTTCGCCGTGACCCCCTCCTTAGCTTTAGCAGCCTTCTCCTCAGCCGTGTCCCTCTGCTTAACAACGGACTGGTGCGGCTGGATCAAATTGTACTCCAGGAGGGTAGCGTTCCTGATCAGGAACGAAGCCGACCTGTCCCGCGCAGGAATGGCCTTTATTCCAGCAGCCATCCGCGCCAAAGAATCATCTTCCACGATAGCAATGCCACCTGTCGCTAGCAAGAAATAGAAGCGTGTCAGAAGAAGCACTACGTTAAGAACATGGAAAATATAAATGAAATTAATCTTACAGCCGGAAGTGAAAAGGTGGAAAGAAACAGAATCATCCTTAACAAAAAACCATTCCTTCTTGAACATGGTGAACTTTGAATATAAGTCCAAGACTGGTTTGAAGGGCATGGCCGCTTCCAGACTAATATACGGAGACCCCTTCTGTAGCCCCTCAGGTTATACAAATACCGAATTTCCCGGTTAGAAGGAGGGCGCCCGTATCTCCTCTGGAAGATGACGAAAAGGCTTACCAAAATGGCATAAGAGTTCGGCTGAAGCTGGAAGGGAGCAACTTTCAAATATGTGGTAAAGCTGACTATCCAGGCATTGATAGGAGGGATAGCACCACACATGCAATGGTACCTGCTGTAAGCGAAGTAACCTTCGAGGGGATTATACGGCATCTCCCCATCTCCCGGCAGCAGCATAAGAGCCCTGTCTATCCCAAATGAACGGGAGATGACATCAAGTTGCTCCTCCTTTAGGGAGCTAGGAAAGCAATCGAGAGGGGAGACCAGAAGTTCCTGTGGACCATATCCGTCCACTAACGACCTCGAAACAGGTCGATGCTGCCCAGATCCTGATTGGGCTGGGGGCACGGAGGAAGTCTCGCCTCCATCTTTGGATTTCCGTCTGTCTGATCGTGTTTCCGCCTTGCGAGACATTTATCTGCATACACAGAAGCAAAAAGACAAGTCGTTAGGACAAGGAGTACAGAGATGTAAGCGAAAAAGAATGCATAAGTCCAGAGTTCCGCTCAAAGTCCAAATACAAGAGTCATTCGGTATACATGTCATTCGGCACTAAGAGTCATTCGGTATACATGTCATTCGGCACTAAGAGTCATTCGGTATACATCCATTCGGCACTAAGGCCTAAGGCCCATTCGGTAAAACGAGGACCTTCGTACGTATTCGGCATAAGCACATTCGGTTATCAAGTTCATTCGGCGAAAGGGGATATACCTGATTCGGCAAAAGCTTGGTTCGGCAAAGAGTTGGTTCGGCTATGAATTGATTCGGCTCTCTCTGATTCGGTGAAGAAAACCTAAGGGGGTATAGCCCCTATATATAGACTGGAGGAGCACCACCGGACCAGATGGTTCGGCATACCGGACCACCCATATGCCGAATGAAAACATCCATCCGGACCAACCAAACACCGAATGACGTTGTCTCCACCAGCGAAAGTCAGAAGCAGGGGGCACACAGGGCGCCTCACCCAGATAAGTACCGAACTCCAGAGCTTACTAATCAAATAAAGAATATGATAACAATGAATAAGTAGTAAATCTTTCACTAACATGGGTTGATCATTTACAAATGTGCGCGACCACGAACGGTCCACAGGCATGCTCTGAATAACCATTAACCCTATCGTCATCCTTTTTAAGCTCATCGGTAAAATGGATATTTGATTCTGATAATTATGAAATGGCTAAGCTACTTACACATGTACGGGGTCGCGAACGATCCCTAGGCATGCTCTGAGCTGGCGATAAACCACCTTGACAAACGATCCAGGGACCCACTCTAACGTGAACCTGGCATCGATAATGCTAAACCCCCTCAGGGCACACCCTCTCGCCCCGAACGACACGATTCGCTCTATCTCAAAAATTTCGATCCCGAGCGATCGTTATTTGAAATCACACTAAAACTGTAAATTCCTTTGCAGGACATCAACAGAATACAAACATCCAGCCCATGGCATTACAAAACAAGCCTTCCTACCGCAGGGAAACAAAGCGCGACACATGCAAGCACGTGCCCCACTTTGGGGGGCAAATGTTGGGCGAATTCTCACCCAGAAGATCTCGAGACCAAGGAATCACAGTTTCACCCGGGTTCGCAACCACTTCATTCGGCAAACACATGGCTCGATACAAGCATGGATGTCAATCCGGCATTCCCATTTGGCATAAGCTCATCCGGCATTCTCATCCGGTCAAACCTCATCCGGTCCTCCACCAAACAACCGGTCCAGAGACCACTGCCGAACCAAACCATCTCCGCTTCACTACCAAACCACACTTTCCTCAACATACCACCGACCCAACAAGCCACCGGACCATAGCCTCTTCTCCACAACCGGTCCAAACAAGCACCGACCCAAGCTTCGCCTACCCACCTACCGAACCACCTCACTACCGAATACACACCTACCACCGGTCCACTCCTACCACCGGTCCAAGCTCCTTGCCGAATGAGGCCTCGCCGAGCCAGATGATTGCCAGTCCATATCGCTTCAGCCCGGGCCCACCAGCAGCTATATACATCCGAGACCCCTGCCCCCTACCTCACTCTATAAATAGAGGGGCAGGGGTACAACAATGGCAGACAAGTTTGAGAACTCAAGCAAGGAAGGAACTTTCAAACTACTTTCATATACTTGTACACAAAGCATTGTACTTGTAATCTGAAACAAAGAAGATAATAACATATAAAGTGGACGTAGGCACGTTCTGGCCGAACCACTATAAATCTGCGTGTCTTTTACATTTCAGCCCCTGCTTTTTTCATATTTACATAACTCATCTAAATCATTAAGAATCACATAAAATCAACTAAATCACACGACTTGGAGGTGTTTGCCCATTTTTTACGCAAACAAAATCCGTGCATGCATTTTAAAAAGTCGTACGACACTGTTTCGCCATTTCGGATGGATGTTGCACCTTGCACCGTGGATGTTGCACCCTGTAGATATCGATTATTCGGACGGCCATAACTTCTGGCTAGTTTAGAGTTACGGGAGCCATAACCAGTCAAAACGAAGGCCTCAGTGAGTTCTATGGCTATGACAGCTTTCAGCCGTCAATGGATTGTTTAACGCCCAAAAAAGACGATCCGAGTCTCAATCGGGTCTAGGAAGTTTTTTATCCTTCGTTTTCTTGACACGTGGATTTTTACGGTAAAACGGGATTACCGTGGCTGGTCTTCGATTTACCATCGCTGGAGAGTGGTGCACCATGGTACCGTTCCGTTTAAAATCCATGCACGCATTTCAAAAAGTCGTACGACACTGTTTCGCAATTTCGGACGGAAGTTGCACCTTGCACCGTGGATGTTGTACCCTGTAGATATCGATTATTCGGACGGCCATAACTTCTGGATCGTTTAGAGTTACGGGAGCCATAACCAGTCAAAACGAAGGACTCATTGAGTTCTACGGCTATGACAGCTTTCAGCCGTCAATGGATTGTTTAATGCCCAAAAAAGACGATCCGAGTCTCAATCGGGTCTAGGAAGTTTTTTACCGTTCGTTTTTTCGACACGTGGATTTTTACGGTAAAACGGGACTACCGCGGCTGGTCTTCGATTTACCATACTTAGAGAGTGGTGCACCATGGTACCGTTCCGTTTCAAATCCATGCATGCATTTCAAAAAGTCGTACGACATTGTTTTGCCATTTTGGACGGATGTTGCACCTTGCACCGTGGATGTTGCACCCCGTATATATCGAGTACTCGGACGGCCATAACTTCTGGCTTGTTTAGAGTTACGGGAGCCATAACCAGTCAAAACGAAGGCCTTAGTGAGTTTTATGGCTATAAAAGCTTTCAGCCGTCAATGGATTGTTTAATGCGCAAAAAAGACTATCCGAGTCTAAATCAGGTCTAGGAAGTTTTTTACCCTTTGTTTTTTCGACGCGTGGATTTTTACGGTAAAACGGGATTACCGTGGCTGGTATTCGATTTACCATCGCTGGAGAGTGGTGCACCATAGTACCGTTCCGTTTCAAATCCATGCACGCATTTCAAAAAGTCGTACGACACTGTTTCGCCATTTCGGACGGATGTTGCACCTTGCACCGTGGATGTTGCACCCTGTAGATATCGATTATTCGGACGGCCATAACTTCTGGCTCTTTTAGAGTTACGAGAGCCATAACCAGTCAAAACGAAGGCCTCGGTGAGTTATACGGCTATGACAGCTTTCAGCCGTCAATGGATTGTTTAATGCCCAAAAAAGACGATACGAGTCTCAGTCGGGTCTAGGAAGTTTTTTACCCATCGTTTTTTCGACACGTGGATTTTTACGGTAAAACGAGATTACCGTGGCTGGTCTTCGATTTACCATTGCTGGAGAGTGATGCAACATGGTACCGTTTCATTTCAAATCCATGCACGCATTTCAAAAAGTCGTACGACACTGTTTCGCCATTTCAGACGGATGTTGCACCTTGCACCGTGGATGTTGCCCCCTGTAGATATCGATTATTCGGACGGCCATAACTTCTGGTTCGTTTAGAGTTACGGAGCCATAACCCGTCAAAACGAAGGCCTCACTGAGTTCTACGGATATGACAGCTTTCAGCCATCAATGGATTGTTTAATGCCCAAAAAAGACCATCCGAGTCTTAATCGGGTCTAGAAATGTTTTTTAACCTTCGTTTTTTCGACACGTGGATTTTTACGGTAAAACGGGATTACCGTGGCTGGTCTTCGATTTACCATCGCTGGAGAGTGGTGCACCATGGTACCATTCCGTTTCAAATCCATGCACGCATTTCAAAATGTCGTACGACACTGTTTCGCCATTTCGGACGGATGTTGCCCCTTGCACCGCGGACGTTGCACCCTGTAGATATCGATTATTCGGACGGCCATAACTTCTGGCTCGTTTAGAGTTACGGGAGCCACAACGAGTCAAAACGAAGGCCTTAGTGAGTTCTACGGCTGTGACTGCTTTCAGCCGTCAATGGATTGTTTAATGCCCATAAAAGGCGATACGAGTCTCAGTCGGGTCTAGGAAGTTTTTTACCCTACGTTTTTTCGACACGTGGATTTTCACGGTAAAACGGGATTACCGTGGCTGGTCATCGATTTACGATCGCTGGAGAGTGGTGCACCATGGTACCGTTCCGTTTCAAATCCATGCGCGCATTTCATAAAGTCGTACGACGCTGTTTCGCCATTTCAGACGGATGTTGCCCCTTGCACCGCGGACGTTGCACCCTGTAGATATCGATTATTCGGACGGCCATAACTTCTGGCTCGTTTAGAATTACGAGAGCCATAACCAGTCAAAATGAAGGCCTCAGTGAGTTCTACGGCTATGACCGCTTTCAGCCGTCAATGGATTGTTTAATGCACAAAGAAGACTATCCGAGTCTCAATCGGGTCTAGGAAGTTTTTTACCCTTCGTTTTTTCGACACGTGGATTTTTACGGTAAAATGGGATTACCGTTGCTGGTCTTCGATTTACCATCGCTGGAGAGTGGTGCACCATGGTACCGTTCCGTTTCAAATCCATGCACGCATTTCATAAAGTCGTACGACACTGGGTCGCCATTTCGGACGGATGTTGCACCTTGCACCGCGGATGTTGCACCCTGTAGATATCGATTATTCGGACGGCCTTAACTTCTGCTCGTTTAGAGTTACGGGAGCCATAACCAGTCAAAACGAAGGCCTCAGTGAGTTCTACGGCTATGACCGCTTTCAGCCGTCAATGGATTGTTTAGTGCCCAAAAAAGACGATCCGAGTCTCAATCGGGTCAAGGATGTTTTTTACCCTTCGTTTTTTGGACACGTGGATTTTTGCGGTAAAACGGGATTACCGTTGCTGGTCTTCGATTTACCATCGCTGGGGAGTGGTGCACTATGGTACCGTTCCGTTTCAAATCCATGCACGCATTTCAGAAAGTCGTACGACACTGTTTCTCCATTTCGGACGGATGTTGCACCTTGCACCGTGGATGTTGCACCCTGTAGATATCGATTATTCGGACGGCCATAACTTCTGACTCGCTTAGAGTTACGGGAGCCATAACCATTCAAAATGAAGGCCTCGGTGAGTTCTACGGCTATGACAGCTTTCAGCCGTCAATGGATTGATTAATGCCCAAAAAAGACAATCCGAGTCTCAATCGGGTCTAGGAAGTTTTTTACGCTTCGTTTTTTCGACACGTGGATTTTTACGGTAAAACGGGATTACCGTGGCTGGTCTTCGATTTACCATCGCTGGAGAGTGGTGCACCATGGTACCGTTCCGTTTGAAATCCGTGCATGCATTTTAAAAAGTCGTACGACACTATTTCGCTATTTCGGACGGAAGTTGCACCTTGCACCGTGGATGTTGCACCCTGTAGATATCGATTATTTGGACGACCATAACTTCTAGCTCGTTTATAGTTACGGGAGCCATAACCAGTCAAAAAGGAGGACCCATTGAGTTCTACGGCTATGACAGCTTTCAGCCATCAATGGATTGTTAATGCCCAAAAAAGACGATCCGAGTCTCAATCGGGTCTAGGAAGTTTTTTACCTCTCGTTTTTTCGACACGTGGATTTTTACGGTAAAACGGGACTACCGTGGCTGGTCTTCGATTTACCATCGTCGGAGAGTGGTGCACCAAGGTACCGTTCCGTTTCAAATCCATGCATGCATTTCAAAAAGTCGTACGACACTGCTTCGCCATTTCGGACGGATGTTGCACCTTGCACCGTGGATGTTGCACCCTGTAGATATCGATTATTCGGACGGCCATAACTTCTGGCTCGTTTAGAGTTACGGAGCCATAACCAGTAAAAACGAAGGCCTCAGTGAGTTCTATGGCTATGACAACTTTCAGCCGCCTATGGATTGTTTAATGCCTAAAAAAGACTGTCCGATTCTCAAACGGGTCTAGGAAGTTTTTTACCCTTCGTTTTTGCGACACGTGGATTTTTACGGTAAAACGGGATCACCGTGGCTGGTCCTCGATTTACCATCGCTGGAGAGTGGTGCACCATGGTACCGTTCCGTTTCAAATCCATGCATGCATTTTAAAAAGTCGTACGACACTGTTTCGCCATTTCGGACGGATGTTGCACCTTGCACCGTGGATGTTGCACCCTGTAGATATCGATTATTCGGACGGCCATAACTTCTGGCTCGTTTAGAGTTACGGGAGCCATAACCAGTCAAAACGAAGGCCTCAGTGAGTTCTACGGCTATGACCGCTTTCAGCCGTCAATGGATTGTTTAATGCCCAAAAAAGACGATCCGAGTCTCAATCGGGTCTAGTAAGTTTTTTACCCTTTGTTTTTTCGACACGTGGATTTTTACGGTAAAACGGGATTACCGTGGCTGGTCTTCGATTTACCATCGCTGGAGAGTGATGCACTATGGTACCGTTCCGTTTCAAATCCATGCACGCATTTCAAAAAGTCGTACGACATTGTTTCGCCATTTCGGACGGATGTTGCACCTTGCACCGTGGATGTTGCGCCCTGTAGATATCGATTATTCGGACGACCATAACTTCTGGTTCGTTTAGAGTTACGGAGCCATAACCAGTCAAAACGAAGGCCTTAGTGAGTTCTACGGATATGATAGCATTAAGCCGTTAATGGATTGCTTAATACCCAAAAAAGACTATCCGAGTCTCAATCGGGTCTAGGAAGTTTTTTACCCTTCGTTTTTTCGACACGTGGATTTTTAAGGTAAAACGGGATTACCGTGGCTGATCTTCGATTTACCATCGCTGGAGAGTGGTGAACCATGGTACCGTTCCGTTTCAAATCCATGCACGCATTTCAAAAGGTCGTACGACACTGTTTCGCCATTTCGGACGGATGTTGCACCTTGCACCGTGGATGTTGCACCCTGTAGATATCGATTATTCGGACGGCCATTACTTCTGGCTCATTTAGAGTTACGGGAGCCACATCGAGTCAAAATCAAGGCCTCAGGGAGTTCTACGGCTATTACCACTTTCAGCCATCAATGGATTGTTTAATGCCCAAAAAAGACTATCCGAGTTTCAATCGGGTCTAGGAAGTTTTTTACCCTTCGTTTTTTCGACACGTGGATTTTCACGGTAAAACGGGATTACCGTGGCTGGTCTTCGATTTACTATCGCGGGAGAGTGATGCACCATGGTACCGTTCCGTTTCAAATCCATGCATGCATTTCAAAAAGTTGTACGACACTGTTTCGCCATTTTGGACGGATGTTGCACCTTGCACCGTGGATGTTGCCCCCTGTAGATATCGATTATTCGGACGGCCATAACTTCTGGTTCGTTTAGAGTTACGGAGCCATAACCCGTCAAAACGAAGGCCTCACTGATTTCTACGGATATGACAGCTTTCAGCCATCAATGGATTGTTTAATGCCCAAAAAAGACCATCCGAGTCTTAATCGGGTCTAGAAATGTTTTTTAACCTTCGTTTTTTCGACACGTGGATTTTTACGGTAAAACGGGATTACCGTGGCTGGTCTTCGATTTACCATCGCTGGAGAGTGGTGCACCATGGTACCATTCCGTTTCAAATCCATGCACGCATTTCAAAATGTCGTACGACACTGTTTCGCCATTTCGGACGGATGTTGCCCCTTGCACCGCGGACGTTGCACCCTGTAGATATCGATTATTCGGACGGCCATAACTTCTGGCTCGTTTAGAGTTACGGGAGCCACAACGAGTCAAAACGAAGGCCTTAGTGAGTTCTACGGCTGTGACCGCTTTCAGCCGTCAATGGATTGTTTAATGCCCATAAAAGGCGATACGAGTCTCAGTCGGGTCTAGGAAGTTTTTTACCCTACGTTTTTTCGACACGTGGATTTTTACGGTAAAACGGGATTACCGTGGCTGGTCATCGATTTACGATCGCTGGAGAGTGGTGCACCATGGTACCGTTCCGTTTCAAATCCATGCGCGCATTTCATAAAGTCGTACGACACTGTTTCGCCATTTCAGACGGATGTTGCCCTTGCACCGCGGACGTTGCACCCAGTAGATATCGATTATTCGGACGGCCATAACTTCTGGCTCGTTTAGAATTACGAGAGCCATAACCAGTCAAAATGAAGGCCTCAGTGAGTTCTACGGCTATGACCGCTTTCAGCCGTCAATGGATTGTTTAATGCACAAAGAAGACTATCCGAGTCTCAATCGGGTCTAGGAAGTTTTTTACCCTTCGTTTTTTCGACACGTGGATATTTACGGTAAAATGGGATTACCGTTGCTGGTCTTTGATTTACCATCGCTGGAGAGTGGTGCACCATGGTACCGTTCCGTTTCAAATCCATGCACGCATTTCATAAAGTCGTACGACACTGGGTCGCCATTTCGGACGGATGTTGCACCTTGCACCGCGGATGTTGCACCCTGTAGATATCGATTATTCGGACGGCCTTAACTTCTGCTCGTTTAGAGTTACGGGAGCCATAACCAGTCAAAACGAAGGCCTCAGTGAGTTCTACGGCTATGACCGCTTTCAGCCGTCAATGGATTGTTTAGTGCCCAAAAAAGACGATCCGAGTCTCAATCGGGTCAAGGATGTTTTTTACCCTTCGTTTTTTGGACACGTGGATTTTTGCGGTAAAACGGGATTACCGTTGCTGGTCTTCGATTTACCATCGCTGGGGAGTGGTGCACTATGGTACCGTTCCGTTTCAAATCCATGCACGCATTTCAGAAAGTCGTACGACACTGTTTCTCCATTTCGGACGGATGTTGCACCTTGCACCGTGGATGTTGCACCCTGTAGATATCGATTATTCGGACGGCCATAACTTCTGACTCGCTTAGAGTTACGGGAGCCATAACCATTCAAAATGAAGGCCTCGGTGAGTTCTACGGCTATGACAGCTTTCAGCCGTCAATGGATTGATTAATGCCCAAAAAAGACGATCCGAGTCTCAATCGGGTCTAGGAAGTTTTTTACCCTTCGTTTTTTCGACACGTGGATTTTTACGGTAAAACGGGATTACCGTGGCTGGTCTTCAATTTACCATCGCTGGAGAGTGGTGCACCATGGTACCGTTCCGTTTGAAATCCGTGCATGCATTTTAAAAAGTCGTACGACACTATTTCGCTATTTCGGACGGAAGTTGCACCTTGCACCATGGATGTTGCACCCTGTAGATATCGATTATTTGGACGACCATAACTTCTAGCTCGTTTATAGTTACGGGAGCCATAACCAGTCAAAAAGGAGGACCCATTGAGTTCTACGGCTATGACAGCTTTCAGCCATCAATGGATTGTTAATGCCCAAAAAAGACGATCCGAGTCTCAATCGGGTCTAGGAAGTTTTTTACCTCTCGTTTTTTCGACACGTGGATTTTTACGGTAAAACGGGACTACCGTGGCTGGTCTTCGATTTACCATCGTCGGAGAGTGGTGCACCAAGGTACCGTTCCGTTTCAAATCCATGCATGCATTTCAAAAAGTCGTACGACACTGCTTCGCCATTTCGGACGGATGTTGCACCTTACACCGTGGATGTTGCACCCTGTAGATATCGATTATTCGGACGGCCATAACTTCTGGCTCGTTTAGAGTTACGGAGCCATAACCAGTAAAAACGAAGGCCTCAGTGAGTTCTACGGCTATGACAACTTTCAGCCGCCTATGGATTGTTTAATGCCCAAAAAAGACTGTCCGATTCTCAAACGGGTCTAGGAAGTTTTTTACCCTTCGTTTTTGCGACACGTGGATTTTTACGGTAAAACGGGATTACCGTGGCTGGTCTTCGATTTACCATCGCTGGAGAGTGGTGCACCATGGTACCGTTCCGTTTCAAATCCATGCACGCATTTTAAAAAGTCATACGACACTGTTTCGCCATTTCGGACGGATGTTGCACCTTGCACCGTGGATGTTGCACCCTGTAGATATCGATTATTCGGACGGCCATAACTTCTGGCTCGTTTAGAGTTACGGGAGCCATAACCAGTAAAAACGAAGGCCTCAGTGAGTTCTACGGCTATGACCGCTTTCAGCCGTCAATGGATTGTTTAATGCCCAAAAAAGACGATCCGAGTCTCAATCGGGTCTAGTAAGTTTTTTACCCTTTGTTTTTTCGACACGTGGATTTTTACGGTGAAACGGGATTACCGTGGCTGGTCATCGATTTACGATCGCTGGAGAGTGGTGCACCATGGTACCGTTCCGTTTCAAATCCATGCGCGCATTTCATAAAGTCGTACGACACTGTTTCGCCATTTCGGACGGATGTTGCCCTTGCACCGCGGACGTTGCACCCTGTAGATATCGATTATTCGGACGGCCATAACTTCTGGCTCGTTTAGAATTACAAGAGCCATAACCAGTCAAAACGAAGGCCTCAGTGAGTTCTACGGCTATGACCGCTTTCAGCCGTCAATGGATTGCTTAATGCCCAAAAAAGACTATCCGAGTCTCAATCGGGTCTAGGAAGTTTTTTACCCTTCGTTTTTTCGACACGTGGATTTTTAAGGTAAAACGGGATTACCGTGGCTGATCTTCGATTTACCATCGCTGGAGAGTGGTGAACCATGGTACCGTTCCGTTTCAAATCCATGCACACATTTCAAAAGGTCGTACGACACTGTTTCGCCATTTCGGACGGATGTTGCACCTTGCAGCGTGGATGTTGCACCCTGTAGATATCGATTATTCGGACGGCCATTACTTCTGGCTCATTTAGAGTTACGGGAGCCACATCGAGTCAAAATCAAGGCCTCAGGGAGTTCTACGGCTATTACCACTTTCAGCCATCAATGGATTGTTTAATGCCCAAAAAAGACTATCCGAGTTTCAATCGGGTCTAGGAAGTTTTTTACCCTTCGTTTTTTCGACACGTGGATTTTTACGGTAAAACGGGATTACCGTGGCTGGTCTTCGATTTACGATCACTGGAGAGTGGTGTACCATGGTACCGTTCCGTTTCAAATCCATGCACGCATTTCAACTGGTTCGCCATTTCAGACGGATGTTGCCCCTTGCACCGCGGACGTTGCACCCTGTAGATATCGATTATTCGTACGGCCATAACTTCTGGCTCGTTTAGAGTTACGGGAGCCATAACCAGTCAAAACGAAGGCCTCAGTGAGTTCTACGGCTACGACCGCTTTCAGCCGTTAATGGATTGTTTAATGCCCAAAAAAGACTATCCGAGTCTCAATCGGGTCTAGGAAGTTTTTTACCCTTCGTTTTTTCGACACTTGGATTTTTACGGTAAAACGGGATTACCGTTGCTGGTTTTCGATTTACCATCGCTGGTGAGTGGTGCCCCATGGCACCGTTCTGTTTCAAATCCATGCACGCATTTCATAAAGTCGTACGACACTGGATCGCCATTTCGGACGGATGTTGCACCTTGCACCGCGGATGTTGAACCCTGTAGATATCGATTATTCAGACGGCCATTACTTCTGCTCGTTTAGAGTTACGGGAGCCATAACCAGCCAAAACGAAGGCCTCAGTGTGTTCTACGGCTATAACCTCTTTCAGCCGTCAATGGATTGTTTAATGTCCAAAAAACACGATCCAAGTCTCAATCGGGTCAAGGAAGTTTTTTACCCTTCGTTTTTTCGGCACGTGGATTTTTACTGTAAAACGGGATTACCGTTGCTGGTCTTCGATTTACCATCGCTGGAGAGTGGTGCACCAAGGTACCGTTCCATTACAAATCCATGCACGCATTTCAGAAAGTCGTACGACAATGTTTCTCCATTTCGGACGGATGTTGCACCTTGCACCGTGGATGTTGCACCCTGTAGATATCGATTATTCGGACGGCCATAACTTCTGGCTTGTTTATAGTTACGAGAGCCATAACCATTCAAAACGAAGGACTCAGTGAGTTCTACGGTTATGACAGCTTTCAGCCGTCAATGGATTGTTTAATGCCCAAAAAAGACTATCCGAGTCTCAATCGGGTCTAGGAAGTTTTTTACCCTTCGTTTTTTCGACACGTGGATTTTCACGGTAAAACGGGATTACCGTGGCTGGTCTTCGATTTACTATCGCGGGAGAGTGATGCACCATGGTACCGTTCCGTTTCAAATCCATGCATGCATTTCAAAAAGTCGTACGACACTGTTTCGCCATTTCGGACGGATGTTGCACCTTGCACCGTGGATGTTGCACCCTGTAGATATCGATTATTCGGACGGCCATAACTTCTGGCTCGTTTAGAGTTACGGCAGCCATAACCAGTTAAAACGTAGGCCTCAGTGAGTTCTACGGCTGTGACAGCTTCTAGCCGTCAATGGATTGTTCAATGCCCAAAAAAGACGATCTGAGTCTCAATCGGGTCTAGGAAGTCTTTTACCCTTCGTTTTTTCGACACGTGGATCTTTACGGTAAAACGGGATTAGCGTGGCTGGTCTTCGATTTACCATCGCTGGAGAGTGGTGCACTATGGTACCGTTCCGTTTCAAATCCATGCACGCATTTCAAAAAGTCGTACGACACTGTTTCACCATTTCGGACGGATGTTGCACCGTGCACCGTGGATGTTGCACCCTGTGGATATCGATTATTCAGACGACCATAACTTCTGGCTCGTTTAGACTTACGGGAACCATAACCAGTCAAAACGAAGGCCTCAGTGAGTTCTACGGCTATGACGGCTTTCAACCGTCAATGGATTGTTTAATGCCCAAAAAAGATGATCCAAGTCTCAATCGGGTCTAGGAAGTTTTTTACCCTTCGTTTTTTCGACACTTGGATTTTTACGGTAAAACGGGATTACGTGGCTAGTCTTCGATTTACCATCGCTGGAGAGTGGTGCACCATGGTACCGTTGCGTTTCAAATCCATGCACGCATTTCAAAAAGTCATACGACACTGTTTCGCTATTTCGGACGGATGTTTCACCTTGCACCATGGATGTTGCACCCTGTAGATATCGATTATTCGGACGACCATAACTTCTGGCTCGTTTAGAGTTACGGGAGCCATAACTAGTCAAAACGAAGGAATTAGTGAGTTCTACGGCTATGACAGCTTTCAGCCGTCAATGGATTGCTTAATGCCCAAAAAAGACTATCCGAGTCTCAATCGGGTCTTGGAAGTTTTATACCCTTCGTTTTTTCGACACGTGAATTTTTATGGTAAAACGGGATTACCGTGGCTGGTCTTCGATTTACCATCGGTGGAGAGTGGTGCACCATGGTACCGTTCCGTTTCAAATCCATGCACGCATTTTAAAAAGTCGTACGACACTGTTTCGCTATTTCGGACGGATGTTGCACCTTGCACCGTGGATGTTGCACCCTGTAGATATCGATTATTCGGACGGCCATAACTTCTGGCTCGTTTAGAGTTACGGGAGCCATAACCAATCAAAACGAAGGCCTCAGTGATTTCTACGGCTATGACCGCTTTCAGCCGTCAATGGATTGTTTAATGTCCAAAAAAGACGATCCGAGTCTCAATCGGGTCTAGGAAGTTTTTTACCCTTCGTTTTTTCGACACGTGGATTTTTACGTTAAAACGGGATTACCGTGGCTGGTCTTCGATTTACCGTCGCTGGAGAGTGGTGCACTATGATACCGTTCCGTTTCAAATCCATGCACGCATTTCAAAATGTCGTACGACACTGTTTCGCCATTTCGGACGGATGTTGCACCTTGCACCGTGGATGTTGCACCCTGTAGATATCGATTATTCGGACGGCCACAACTTCTGGCTCGTTTAGAGTTACGAGAGCCATAACCAGTCAAAACGAAGGCCTCGGTGAGTTCTATGGCTATGACGGCTTTTAGCCTTCAATGGATTGTTTAATGCCCAAAAAAGACGATCCGATTCGCAATCGGGTCTAGGAAGTTTTTTACCCTTCGTTTTTTCGACACGTGGATTTTTATGTAAAACGGGATTACCGTGACTAGTCTTCGATTTACCATCGCTGGAGAGTGGTGCACCATGGTAGCGTTCCGTTTCAAATCCATGCACGCATTTCAAAAAGTCGTTCGACGCTATTTCGCTATTTCGGACGGAAATTGCACCTTGCACCGTGGATGTTGCACCCTATAGATATCGATTATTCGGACGGCCATAATTTCTGGCTCGTTTAGAGTTACGGGAGCCATAACCAGTCAAAATGGAGTCCTCATTGATTTCTACGGCTATGACTGCTTTCAGCCATCGATGGATTGTTTAATGCCCAAAAAAGACGATTCGAGTCTCAATCGGGTCTAGGAAATGTTTTACCCTTCGTTTGTTTGACACGTGGATATTTACGGTAAAACGGGACTACCGTGGCTGGTCTTCGATTTACCATCGCTAGAGAGTGGTGCACCATGGTACCGTTCCGTTTCAAATCCATGCACGCATTTCAAGAAGTCGTACGACACTGTTTCGCCATTTCGGACGGATGTTGCTCCTTGCACCGTGGATGTTGCACCCTGTAGATATCGATTATTCGGACGACCATAACTTCTAGCTTATTTAGAGATACGGGAGCCATAACCAGTCAAAACGAAGGCCTCATTGAGTTCTATGGCTATGATAGCTTTCAGCCGTCAATGGATTGTTTAATGCCCAAAAAAGACTATCCGAGTCTCAATCGGGTCTAGGAAGTTTTTTACCCTTCGTTTTTTCAACACGTGGATTTTTATGGTAAAACGGGATTACCGTGGCTGGTCTTCGATTTACTGTCGCGGGGGAGTGATGCACCATGGTACCGTTCCGCTTCAAATCCATGCATGCATTTCAAAAAGTCGTACGACACTGTTTCGCCATTTCGGACGGATGTTGCACCTTGCACCGTGAATGTTGCACCCTGTAGATATCGATTATTCGGACGGCCATAACTTCTGGCTCGTTTAGAGTTACGGGAGCCATAACTAGTCAAAACGAAGGCCTCAGTGAGTTCTACGGCTGTGACAGCTTCCAGCCGTCAATGGATTGTTTAATGCCCAAAAAAGACGATCCGAGTCTCAATTGGGTCTAGGAAGTTTTTTACCCTTCGTTTTTTCGACACGTGGATTTTTATGGTAAAACGGGATTTGCGTGGCTGGTCTTCGATTTAACATCGCTGGAGAGTGGTGCACCATGGTACCGTTCCGTTTCAAATCCATGCACGCATTTCAAAAAGTCGTACGACACTGTTTCGCCATTTCGGACGGATGTTGCACCTTGCACCGTGGATGTTGCACCCTGTAGATATCAATTATTCGGACGGCCATAACTTCTGGCTCGTCTAGAGTTACGGAAGCTATAACCAGTCAAAACGAAGGCTTCAGTGAGTTCTACGGCTATGATAGCTTTCAGCCGTCAATGGATTGTTTAACGCCCAAAAAAGACGATCCGAGTCTCAATCGGGTCTAGGAAGTTTTTTACCCATCGTTTTTTCGACACGTGGATTTTTACGGTAAAACGGGATTACCGTGGCTGGTCTTCGATTTACCATCGCTGGAGAGTGGTGCACCATGGTACCGTTCCATTTCAAATCCATGCCCGCATTTCAAAAAGTCGTACGACACTGTTTCGGTATTTCGGACGGAAGTTGCACCTTGCACCGTGGATGTTGCACCCTGTAGATATCGATTATTCGGACGGCCATAACTTCTGGCTCGTTTAGAGTTACGGTAGCCATAACCAGTCAAAACGAAGGTCTCAGCGAGTTCTACGGCTATGACCGCTTTCAGCCGGCAATGGATAGTTTAATGCCCAAAAAAGACGATCCGAGTCTCGTTCGGGTCTAGGAAGTTTTTTACCCTTCGTTTTTTCGACACGTGGATTTTTACGGTAAAACGGGATTACCGTGGCTGGTCTTCGATTTAACATCGCTGGAGAGTGGTACACCATGGTACCGTTCTGTTTCAAATCCATGCTCGCATTTCAAAAAGTCGTACGACACTGTTTCTCCATTTCGGACGGATGTTGCAACTTGCGCCGTGGATGTTGCACCCTGTAGATATCAATTATTCGGACGGCCATAACTTCTCGCTCGTTTAGAGTTATGGGAGTCATAACCAGTCAAAACGAAGGCCTCGGTGAGTTCTACGGCTATGACGGCTTTTAGCCTTCAATGGGTTGTTTAATGCCCAAAAAATACGATTCGAGTCGTAATCGGGTCTAGGATGGTTTTTACCCTTCGTTTTTTCGACACGTGGATTTTTACGGTAAAAAGGGATTACCGTGGCTAGTCTTCGATTTACCAACGCTGGAGAGTGGTGCACCATGGTACCGTTCCGTTTCAAATCCATGCACGCATTTCAAAAAGTCGTACGACACTGTTTCGCTATTTCGGACGGAAGTTGCACCTTGCACCGTGGATGTTGCACCTTGTAGATATCGATTATTCGGACGGCCATAACTTCTGGCTCGTTTGGAGTTACGGGAGCCATAACCAGTCAAAATGAAGGGCTCATTGATTTCTATGGTTCTGACTGCTTTCAGCCGTCAATGGATTGTTTAATGCCAAAAAAAGACGATCCGAGTCTCAATCGGGTCAAGGAAGTTTTTTACCCTTCGTTTTTTTGACACGTGGATTTTTACGGTAAAACGGGACTACCGTGACTGGTCTTCGATTTACCATCGCTGGAGAGTGGTGCACCATGGTACCGTTCCATTTCAAATCCATGCACGCATTTCAAAAATTTGTACGACACTGTTTCGCCATTTCGGACGGATGTTGCACCTTGCACCGTGGATGTTGCACCCTGTAGATATCTTTTATTCGGACGACCATAACTTCTGGCTTGTTTAGAGTTACAGGAGCCATAACCATTCAAAACGAAGGCCTTAGTGTGTTCTATGGCTGTGACAGCTTCCAGCCGTTAGTGGATTGTTTAATGCCCAAAAAAGACTATCCGAGTCTCAATCGGGTCTAGGAAGTTTTTAACCCATCGTTTTTTCGACACGTGGATTTTTACGGTAAAACGGGATTACCGTGGCTGGTCTTCGATTTACCATCGCTGGAGAGTAGTGCACCATGGTATCGTTCCGTTTCAAATCCATGCATGCATTTCAAAAAGTCGTACGACACTGTTTCGCCATTTCGGACGGATGTTGCACATTGCACCGTGGATGTTGCACCCTGTAGATATCGATTATTCGGACGGCCATAACTTCTGGCTTGTTTAGAGTTACGGGAGCCATAACCAGTCAAAACGAAGGACTCAGTGAGTTCTACGGCTATGAGCGCTTTCATACGTCAACGGATTGTTTAATGCCCAAAAAAGACTATCCGAGTCTCAATCGGGTCTAGGAAGTTTTTTACCCTTCGTTTTTTCGACATGTGGATTTTCACGGTAAAACGGGATTACCGTGGCTGGTTTTCGATTTACTATCGCGGGAGAGTGATGCACCATGGTACCGTTCCGTTTCAAATCTATGCATGCATTTCAAAAAGTCGTACGACACTGTTTCGCCATTTCGGACGGATGTTGCACCTAGCACCGTTGATGTTGCACCCTGTAGATATCGATTATTCGGATGGCCATAACTTCTGGCTCGTACCAGTCAAAACGAAGCCCTCAGTGAGTCTAAGGCTATGACAGCTTTCAGCCATCAATGGATTGTTTAATGCCCAAAAAAGACTATTCGAGTCTCAATCGGGTGTAGGACGTTTTTTACCCTTCGTTTTTTCGACACGTGGATTTTTATGGTAAAACGGGATTACCGTGGCTGGTCTTCGATTTACCATCGCTGGAGAGTGGTGCACCATGGTACCGTTCCGTTTCAAATCCATGCACGCATTTCAAAAGGTCGTACGACACTGTTTCGCCATTTCGAACGGTTGTTGCACCTTGCATCGTGGATGTCGCACCCTGTAGATTCGATTATTCGGACGGCCATAACTTCTGGCTCTTTTAGAGTTACGGGAGCCAGAATGAGTCAAAATCAAGGCCTCAGTGAGTTCTACGGCTATGACCGCTTTCAGCCATCAATGGATTGTTTAATGCCCAAAAAAGACTATCCGAGTCTCAATCGGGTCTAGGAAGTTTTTTACCCTTCGTTTTTTCGACACGTGGATTTTTACGGTAAAACGGGACTACCGTGGCTGGTCTTCGATTTACGATCGCTGGAGAGTGGTGTACCATGGTACCGTTCTGTTTCAAATCCATGCATGCATTTCATAAAGTCGTACGACACTGTTTCGCCATTTCAGACGGATGTTGCCCCTTGCACCGCGGACGTTGCACCCTGTAGATATCCATTATTCGTACGGCCATAACTTCTGGCTCGTTTAGAGTTACGGGAGCCATAACCCGTCAAAACGAAGGCCTCAGTGAGTTCTACGGCGGTGACCGCTTTCAGCCGTCAATGGATTGTTTAATTCCCAAAAAAGACTATCCGAGTCTCAATCGGGTCTAGGAAGTTTTTTACCCTTCGTTTTTTCGACACGTGGATTTTTACGGTAAAACGGGATTACCGTTGCTGGTCTCCGATTTACCATCGCTGGAGAGTGGTGCCCCATGGTACCGTTCCGTTTCAAATCCATGCACGCATTTCATAAAGTCGTACGACACTGGATCGCCATTTCGGACGGATGTTGCACCTTGCACCGCGGATGTTGCACCCTGTAGATATCGATTATTCGGACGGCCATTGCTTTTGCTCGTTTGGAGTTACGGGAGCCATAACCAGTCAAAACGAAGGCCTCAGTGAGTTCTACGGCTGTGACCGCTTTCAGCCGTTAATGGATTGTTTAATGCCCAAAAAGACGATCCGAGTCTCAATCGGGTCAAGGAAGTTTTTTACCCTTCGTTTTTTCGGCACGTGGATTTTTACGGTAAAACGGGATTACCGTTGCTGGTCTTCGATTTACCATCGCTGGAGAGTGGTGCACCATGGTACCGTTCCGTTCCAAATCCACGCACGCATTTCAAGAGGTCGTATGACACTGTTTCGCCATTTCGGACGGATGTTGCACCTTGCACCGTGGATGTTGCACCCTGTAGATATCGATTATTCGGACGGCCATAACTTCTGGTTCGTTTAGAGTTACTGAGCCATAACCAGTCAAAACGAAGGCCTCAGTGAGTTCTACGGCTATGACCGCTTTCAGCCGTCAATGGATTGTTTAATGCCCAAAAAAGACTATCCGAGTCTCAATCGGGTCTAGGAAGTTTTGTACCCTTCGTTTTTTCGACACGTGGATTTTTACGGTAAAACGGGATTACCGTTGCTGGTCTTCGATTTACCATCGCTGGAGAGTGGTGCCCCATGGTACCGTTCCGTTTCAAATCCATGCACTCATTTCATAAAGTCGTACGACTCTAGATCGCCATTTCGGACGGATGTTGCACCTTGCACCGCGGATGTTGCACCCTGTAGATATCGATTATTCGGACGGCCATTACTGCTGCTCGTTTAGTGTTACGGGAGCCATAACCAGTCAAAACGAAAGCCTCAGTGAGTTCTACGGCTATGACCGCTTTCAGCCGTCAATGGATTGTTTAATGCCCAAAAAGAAGATCCGAGTCTTAATCGTGTCAAGGAAGTTTTTTACCCTTCGTTTTTTCGGCACGTGGATTTTTACGGTAAAACGGGATTACCGTTGCTGGTCTTCGATTTACCATCGCTGGAGAGTGGTGCACCATGGTAGCATTCCGTTTCAATTCATGCACGCATTTCAGAAAGTCGTACGACACAGTTTCGCCATTTCGGACGCATGTTGCACATTGCACCGTCAATGGATTGTTTAATGCCCAAAAAAGACTATCCGAGTCTCAATCGGATCTAGGAAGTTTTTTACCCTTCGTTTTTTCGACACGTGGATTTTTACGGCAAAACGGGATTACAGTGGCTGGTCTTCGATTTGCCATCGCTGGAGAGTGGTGCACCGTGGTACCGTTCCATTTCAAATTCATGCACGCATTTCAAAAGGTCGTACGACACTGTTTAGCCATTTCGGACGGATGTTGCACCTTGCACCGTGGATGTTGCACCCTGTAGATATCGATTATTCGGACGACCATAACTTCTGGCTCGTTTAGAGTTACGGGAGCCATAACCAGTCAAAACGAAGGCCTCAGTGAGTTCTACGGCTGTGACCGCTTTCAGCCGTCAATGGATTGATTAATGCACAAAAAAGACTATCCGAGTCTCAATTGGGTCTAGGAAGTTTTTTACCCTTCGTTTTTTCGACACGTCGATTTTTACGGTAAAACGGGATTACCGTGGCTGGTCTTCGATTTACGATCGCTGGAGGGTGGTGTACCATGGTACCGTTCTGTTTCGAATCCATGCACGCATTTCAAAAAGTCGTAAGACACTGTTTCACCATTTCAGACGGATGTTGCCCCTTGCACCGCGGACGTTGCACCCTGTAGATATCGATTATTCGGACGGCCATAACTTCTGGCTCGTTTACAGTTATGGGAGCCATAACCCGTCAAAACGAAGGCCTCAGTGAGTTCTACGGCTATGACCGCTTTCAGCCGTTAATGGATTGTTTAATGCCCAAAAAAGACTATCCGAGTCTCAATCGGGTCTAGGAAGTTTTTTACCCTTCGTTTTTTTGACACGTGGATTTTTACGGTAAAACGGGATTACCGTTGCTGGTCTTCGATTTACCATCGCTGGAGAGTGGTGCCCCATGGTACCGTTCCGTTTCAAATCCATGCACGCATTTCATAAAGTCGTACGACACTGGATCGCCATTTCGGACGGATGTTGCACCCTGCACCGCGGATGTTGCACCCTGTAGATATCGATTATTCGGACGGCCATTACTTCTGCTCGTTTAGAGTTACGGGAGCCATAACCAGTCAAAACGAAGGCCTCAGTGAGTTCTACGGCTATGACCGCTTTCAGCCGTCAATGGATTGTTTAATGCCCAAAAAAGACGATCCGAGTCTCAATCGGGTCACGGAAGTTTTTTACCCTTCGTTTTTTCGGCACGTGGATTTTTACGGTAAAACGGGATTACCGTTGCTGGTCTTCGATTTACCATCGCTGGAGAGTGTTGCACCATGGTACCGTTCTGTTTCAAATCCATGCATGCATTTCAGAAAGTCGTACGACACTGTTTCGCCATTTCGGACGGATGTTGCACCTTGCACCGTGGATGTTGCACCCTGTAGATATCGATTATTTGGACGGCCATAAACTTTTGGCTTGTTTATAGTTACGGGAGCCATAACCATTCAAAACGAAGGACTCAGTGAGTTCTACGGCTGTGACAGCTTTCAGCCATCAGTGGATTGTTTAATGCCCAAAAAAGACTTTTCGAGTCTCAATCGGGTCTAGAAAGTTTTTTACCCTTCGTTTTTTCGACACGTGGATTTACACGGTAAAACGGGATTACCGTGGCTGGTCTTCGATTTACTATCGCGGGAGAGTTATGCACCATGGTACCGTTCCGTTTCAAATCCATGCATGCATTTCAAAAAGTCGTACGACACTGTTTCGCCATTTCGGACGGATGTTGCACCTTGCACCGTGGATGTTGCACCCTGTAGATATCGATTATTCGGACGGCCATAACTTCTGGCTCGTTTAGAGTTACGGGAGCCATAACACTTCAAAAGGAAGGCCTCAGTGAGTTCTACGGCTGTGACAGCTTCCAGTCGTCAATGGATTGTTTAATGTCTAAAAAAGATGATCCAAGTCACAATCGGGTCTAGGAAGTTTTTTACCCTTCGTTTTTTCGACACGTGGATTTTTACGGTAAAACGGGATTGCCGTGGCCGGTCTTCGATTTACTATTGCTGGAGAGCGGTGCACCATGGTACCGTTCCGTTTCAAATCCTTGCACGCATTTCAAAAAGTCGTACGACACTGTTTCGCCATTTCGGACGGATGTTTCGCCTTGCACCGTGGATGTTGCACCCTGTAGATATCGATTATTCGGACAGCCATAACTTCTCGCTCGTTTAGAGTTACGGGAGCCATAACTAGTCAAAACGAAGGAATTAGTGAGTTCTACGGCTATGACAGCTTTCAGCCGTCAATGGATTGTTTAATGCCCAAAAAAGACTATCCGAGTCTCAATCGGGTCTAGGAAGTTTTTTAACCTTCGTTTTTTCGACACGTGGATTTTTATGGTAAAACGGGATTACCGTGGCTGGTCTTCAATTTACCATAGGTGGAGAGTGGTGAACCATGGTACCGTTCCGTTTCAAATCCATGCACGCATTTCAAAAAGTCGTACGACACTGTTTCGCTATTTCGGACGGAAGTTGCACCTTGCACCGTGGATGTTGCACCGTGTAGATATCGATTATTCGGACGGCCATAACTTCTGGCTCGTTTAGAGTTACGGGAGCCATAACCAGTCAAAACGAAGGCCTCAGTGATTTCTACGGCTATGACCACTTTAAGCCGTCAATGGATTGTTTAATGCCCAAAAAAGACGATCCGAGTCTCAATCTGGTCTAGGAAGTTTTTTACCCTTCGTTTTTTCGACACGTGGATTTTTACCGTAAAACGGATTACCGCGGCTGGTCTTTGATTTACCATCGCTGGAGAGTGGTGCACCATGGCACCGTTTCGTTTCAAATCCATGGACGCATTTCAAAAAGTTGTACGACACTGTTTCACCATTTCAGACGGATGTTGCACCTTGCAGCGTGGATGTTAGACCCTGTGGATATCGATTATTCGGACGGCCATAACTTCTGTCTCGTTTAGAGTTACGAGAGCCATAACCAGTCAAAACGAAGGCCTCGGTGAGTTCTATGGCTATGACGGCTTTCAGCCTTCAATGGATTGTTTAATGCTCAAAAAAGACGATCCGAGTCGCAATCGGGTCTAGTAAGTTTTTTACCCTTCGTTTTTTCGACACGTGGATTTTTACGGTAAAACGGGATTACCGTGGCTGGTCTTCGATTTACCATCGCTGGAGAGTGGTGCACCATGGTACCGTTCCATTTCAAATCCATGTACGCATTTCAAAAAGTCGTACGACACTATTTCGCTATTTCGGACGGAAGTTGCCCCTTGCACCGTGGATGTTGCACCCTATAGATATCGATTATTCGGACGGCCATAACTTCTGGCTCGTTTAGAGTTACGGGAGCCATAACCAGTCAAAATGAAGTCCTCATTGATTTCTACGGCTATGACTGCTTTCAGCCGTCAATGGATTGTTTAATGCCCAAAAAAGACGATCCGAGTTTCAATCGGGTCCAGGAAGTGTTTTACCCTTCGTTTTTTTGACACGTGGATTTTTACGGTAAAACGGGACTACCGTGGTTGGTCTTTGATTTACCATCGCTGGAGAGTGGTGCACCATGGTACCGTTCCGTTTCAAATCCATGCACGCATTTCAAAAAGTCGTACGACACCGTTTCACCATTTCGGACGGATGTTACACCTTGGACCGTGGATGTTGCACCCTGTAGATATCGATTATTCGGACGACCATAACTTCTAGCTTGTTTAGAGATATGGGAGCCATAACCATGGTACCGTTCCATTTCAAATCTATGCATGCATTTCAAAAAGTCGTACGACACTGTTTCGCCATTTCGGACGGATGTTGCAACTTGCGCCGTGGATGTTGCACCCTGTAGATATCGATTATTCGGACGGCCATAACTTCTGGCTCGTTTAGAGTTACGGGAGTCATAACCAGTCAAAACGAAGGCCTCGTTGAGTTCTACGGCTATGATGGCTTTCAGCCTTCAATGGATTGATTAATGCCCAAAAAAGACGATCCGAGTCGCAATCGGGTCCAGGAAGTTTTCTACCCTTCGTTTTTTCGACACGTGGATTTTTACTGTAAAACGGGATTACCGTGGCTAGTCTTCGATTTACCATCGCTGGAGAGTGGTGCACCATGGTACCGTTCCATTTCAAATCCATGCACGCATTGCAAAAAGTCGTACAACACTGTTTCTCTATTTCGGATGGAAGTTGCACCTTGCACCGTGGATGTTGCACCCTATAGATAGCGATTATTCGGACGACCATAACTTCTGGCTCGTTTAGAGTTACGGGAGACATAACCAGTCAAAATGAAGGCCTCATTGATTTCTACGGTTATGACTGCTTTCATCCGTCAATGGATTGTTTAATTCCCAAAAAAGACGATCCGAGTCTCGATCGGGTCTAGGAAGTTTTTTACCCTTCGTTTTTTTGACACGTGGATTTTTACGGTAAAATGGGACTACCGCGACTGGTCTTCGCTTTACCATCGCTGGAGAGTGGTGCACCATGGTACCGTTCCGTTTCAAATCCATGCACGCATTTCAAAAATTTGTACGGCACTGTTTCGCCATTTCGGATGGATGTTGCACCTTGCACCGTGGATGTTGCACCCTGTAGATATCTTTTATTCGAACGACCATAACTTCTGGCTTGTTTAGAGTTACGGGATCCATAACCAGTCAAAACGAAGGCCTCAGTGAGTTCTACGGCTATGACAGCTTTCAGCCGTCAATGGATTGTTTAATGCCCAAAAAAGACTATCCGAGTCTCAATCGGGTCTAGGAAGTTTTTTACCCTTCGTTTTTTCGACATGTGGATTTTCACGGTAAAACGGGATTACCATGGCTGGTCTACGATTTACTATCGCGGGAGAGTGATGCACCATGGTACCGTTCCGTTTCAAATCCATGCACGCATTTCAAAAAGTCATACGACCCTGTTTCGCCATTTCGGACGGATGTTGCACCTTGCACCGTGGATGTTGCACCCTGTAGATATCGATTATTCGGACGGCCATAACTTCTGGCTGTTTAATGCCCAAAAAAGACTATCCGAGTCTCATCGGGTCTAGGAAGTTTTTTACCCTTCGTTTTTTCGACACGTGGATTTTTATGGTAAAACGGGATTACCGTGGCTGGTCTTCGATTTACTGTCGCGGGAGAGTGATGCACAACGGTACCGTTCCGTTTCAAATCCATGCATGCATTTCAAAAAGTCGTACGACACTGTTTCGCCATTTCGGACGGATGTTGCACCTTGCACCGCGGATGTTGCACCCTGTAGATATCGATAATTCGGACGGCCATAACTTCTGGCTCGTTTAGAGTTACGGGAGCCATAACTGGTCAAAAGGAAGGCCTTGGTGAGTTCTACGGCTATGACAGCTTTCAGCCTTCAATGGATTCTTTAATGCCCAAAAAAGGCTATCCGAGTCTCAATCGGGTCTAGGAGGTTTTTTACCCTTCGTTTTTTCGACACGTGGATTTTTACGGTAAAACTGGATTACCGTGGCTGGTCTTCGATTTACCATCGCGGGAGAGTGGTGCACCATGCTACCGTTCCGTTTCAAATCCATGCATGCATTTCAAAAAGTCATACGACACTGTTTCGCCGTTTCGGACGGATGTCGCACCTTGCGCCGTGGATGTTGCACCCTGTAGATATCGATTATTCGGACGGCAATAACTTCTGGCCCGTTTAGAGTTACGGGAGCCACAACGAGTCAAAACGAAGGCCTCAGTAAGTTCTATGGCTATGACCGCTTTCAGACGTCAATGGATTGTTTAATGCCCAAAAAAGACTATCCGAGTCTCAATCGGGTCTAGGAAGTTTTTTACCCTTCGTTTTTTCGACACCTGGATTTTTACGGTAAAACGGGATTACCGTGGCTGGTCTTCGATTTACCATCGCTGGAGAGTGGTCTACCATGGTACCGTTCCGTTTCAAATCCATGCACGCATTTCAAAAAGTCGTACGACACTGTTTCGCCCTTTCGGACGGATGTTGCACCTTGCACCGTGGATGTTGCACCCTGTAGATATCTATTATTCGGACGACCATAACTTCTGGCTTGTTTAGATTTATGGGATCCATAACTAGTCAAAACGAAGGCCTCAGTGAGTTCTATGGCTATGACAGCTTTCAGCCGTCAATGGATTGTTTAATGCCCAAAAAAGACTATCCGAGTCTCAATCGGGTCTAGGAAGTTTTTTACGCTTCGTTTTTTCGACACGTGGATTTTTACGGTAAAACGGGATTACCGTGGCTGGTCTTCGATTTACCATCGCTGGAGAGTAGTGCACCATGGTACCGTTCCGTTTCAAATCCATGCACGCATTTCAAAAAGTCGTACAACACTGTTTCGCCATTTCGGACGGATGTTGCACCTTGCACTGTGGATGTTGCACCCTGTAGATATTGTTTATTCGGACGGCCATAACTTCTGGCTCGTTTAGAGTTACGGGAGCCATAACCGGTCAAAACGAAGGCCTCAGGGAGTTCTACGGCTGTGACAGCTTTCAGCCTTCAATGGATTGTTTAATGCCCAAAAATGACTATCCGAGTCTCAATCGGGTCCAGGAAGTTTTTTACCCTTCGTTTTTTCGACACGTGGATTTTTACGGTAAAACTGGATTACCGTGGCTGGTCTTAGATTTACCATCGCGGGAGAGTGGTGCACCATGCTACCGTTGCGTTTGAAATCCATGCATGCATTTCAAAAAGTCGTACGACACTGTTTCGCCATTTCGGACGGATGTTGCACCTTGCACCGTGGATGTTGCACCCTGTAGATATTGATTATTCGGACGGCCATAACTTCTGGCCTGTTTAGAATTACGGGCGCCACAACGAGTCAAAACGAAGGCCTCAGTATGTTCTATGGCTATGACCGCTTTCTGCCGTCAATGGATTGTTTAATGCCCAAAAAAGACGATCCGAGTCTCAATCGGGTCTAGGAAGTTTTTTACCCTTCGTTTTTTCGACAGATGGATTTTTATGGTAAAACGGGATTACCGTGGCTGGTCTTCGATTTACCATCGCTGAAGAGTAGTGCACCATGGTACCATTCCATTTCAAATCCATGCACGCATTTCAAAAAGTCATACGACACTGTTTCGCTATTTCGGACGGAAGTTGCACCTTGCACCGTGGATGTTGCACCCTATAGATATCGATTATTCGGACGGCCATCACTTCTGGCTCGTTTAGAGTTACGGGAGCCATAACCAGTCAAAACAAATGCCTCAGTGAGTTCTACGGCTATGACAGCTTTCAGCCGTCAATGGATTGTTTAATGCCCAAAAAAGCGATCCGAGTCTCAATCGGTTCTAGGAAGTTTTTTACCCTTCGTTTTTTCGACATGTGGATTTTTACGGTAAAACGGGATTATCGTGGCTGGTCTTCGATTTACCATCGCTGAAGAGTGGTGCACCATGGTAGCATTCCGTTTCAAATCCATGCATGCATTTAAAAAAGTCGTACGACACTGTTTCGCCATTTCGGACGGATGTTGCACCTTGCACCATGGATGTTGCACCCTGTAGATATCGATTATTCGGACGGCCATAACTTCTGGCTCGTTTAGTGTTACGGAGCCATCACCAGTCAAAATGAAGGCCTCAGTGAGTTCTACGGCTATGACAGCTTCCAGCCGTCAATGGATTGTTTAATGCCCAAAAATGTCTATCCGAGTCTCAATCGGGTCTAGGAAGTTTTTTACCCTTCGTTTTTTCGACACGTGGATTTTTACGGTAAAACGGGATTACCGTGGCTGGTCTTCGATTTACCATCGCTGGAGAGTGGTGTACCATGGTACCGTTCCGTTTCAAATCCATGCACGCATTTCAAAAAGTCGTACGACACTGTTTCGCCATTTCGGACGGATGTTGCACCTTGCATCGTGGATGTTGCACCCTGTAGATATCGATTATTCGGACGGCCATAACTTCTGGCTCGTTTAGAGTTACGGGAGCCACAACGAGTCAAAACGAAGGCCTCGGTGAGTTCTACGGCTATGACCGCTTTCAACCGTCAATGGATTGTTTAATGCCCAAAAAAGACTATCCGAGTCTCAATCGAATCTAGGAAGTATTTTAACCTTCGTTTTTTCGGCACGTGGATTTTTACGGTAAAACGGGATTATCGTTGCTGGTCTTCGATTTACCATCGCTGGGGAGTAGTGCACCACAGTACCATTCCATTTCAAATCCATGAACGCTTTTCAAAAAGTCGTACGACACCGTTTCGCCATTTCGGACAGATGTTGCACCTTGCACCGCGGATGTTGCACCCTGTAGATATCGATAATTCGGACGGCCATAACTTCTGGCTCGTTTAGAGTTACGGGAGCCATAACTGGTCAAAACGAAGGCCTTAGTGAGTTCTACGGCTATGACAGCTTTCAGTCTTCAATGGATTGTTTAATGCCTAAAAAAGTCTATCCGAGTCTCAATCGGGTCTAGGAAGTTTTTTACCCTTCGTTTTTTCGACACGTGGATTTTTACGGTAAAACGGGATTACCGTGGCTGGTCTTCGATTTTCCATCGCTGGAGAGTGGTGCACCATGGTACCGTTCCGTTTCAAATCCATGCACGCATTTCAAAAAGTCGTACGACACTGCTTCGCCATTTCGGACGGATGTTGCACCTTGCACCGTGGATGTTGCGCCCTGTAGATATCGATTATTCGGATGGCCAAAACTTCTGGCTCGTTTAGAGTTACGGGAGCCACAACGAGTCAAAACGAAGGCCTCAGAAAGTTCTATGGCTATGACCGCTTTCAGCCGTCAATGTATTGTTTAATGCCCAAAAAAGACTATCCGAGTCTCAATCGGATCTAGGAAGTTTTTCACCCTTCGTTTTTTCGACACGTGGATTTTTACGGTAAAACGGGATTATCGTTGCTGGTCTTCGATTTACCATCGCTGGGGAGTAGTGCACCATGGTACTATTCCATTTCAAATCCATGAACGCTTTTCAAAAAGTCGTACGACACTGCTTCGCCATTTCGGACGGATGTTGCACCTTGCACCGCGGATGTTGCACCCTGTAGATATAGATAATTCGGACGTCCATAACTTCTGGCTCGTTTAGAGTTACGGGAGCCATAACTGGTCAAAACTAAGGCCTTAGTGAGTTCTACGGCAATGACAGCTTTCAGCCTTCAATTTATTGTTTAATGCCCAAAAAAGACTATCCGAGTCTCAATCGGGTCTAGGAAGTTTTTTACCCTTCGTTTTTTCGACACGTGGATTTTTATGGTAAAACTGGATTACCGTGGCTGGTCTTCGATTTACCATCGCGGGAGAGTGGTGCACCATGCTACCGTTCCGTTTCAAATCCATGCATGCATTTCAAAAAGTCGTACGACACTGTTTCGCCATTTCGGACGGATGTTGCACCTTGCACGGTGGATGTTGCACCCTGTAGATATCGATTATTCAGACGGCCATAACTTCTGGCCCGTTTAGAGTTACGGGAGCCATAACCAGTCAAAACGAAGGACTCAGTGTGTTCTACGGCTATGATAGCTTCCAGCCGTCAATGGATTGTTCAATGCCCAAAAAAGACTATCCGAGTCTCAATCGAGTCTAGCAAGTTTTTTACCCTTCGTTTTTTCGACACGTGGATTTTTACGGTAAAACGGGATTACCGTGGTTGGTCTTCGATTTGCCATCGCTGGAAAGTGGTGCACCATGGTACCGTTCCGTCAAATCCATGCACGCATTTCAAAATGTCGTACGACACTGTTTCGCCATTTCGGACGGATGTTGCACCTTGCACCGTGGATGTTGCACCCTGTAGATATCGATTATTCGGACGGCCATAACTTCTGGCTCATTCGAAGTTACGGGAGCCATAACCAGTCAAAAGGAAGGCCTCAGTGAGTTCTAAGGCTATGACAGCTTTCATCCGTCAATGCATTGTTTAATGCCCAAAAAAGACGATCCGAGTCTCAATCGGGTCAAGGAAGTTTTTTACCCTTCGTTTTATCGACACGTGGATTTTTACGGTAAAACGGGATTACCGTGGCTGGTCTTCGATTTACCATCGCTGGAGAGTGGTGCACCATGGCACCGTTCCATTTCATATCCATGCACGCATTTCAAAAAGTCGTACGACACTGTTTCGCCATTTCGGACGGATGTTGCACCTTGCACCGTGGATGTTGCACCCTGTAGATATCGATTATTCGGACGACCATAACTTCTGGCTCGTTTAGAGTTACGGGAGCCATAACCAGTCAAAACGAAGGCCTCAGTGAGTTCTACGGCTATGACGGCTTTTTACCGTCAATGGATTGTTTAATGCCCCAAAAAGACGATCCGAGTCTCAATCGGGTCTAGGAAGTTTTTTACCCTTCGTTTTTTCGACACGTGGATTTTTACGGTAAAACGGGATTACCGTGGCTGGTCTTCGATTTACCATCGCTGGAGAGTGGTGCACCATGGTACCATTCCGTTTCAAATCCATGCACGCATTTCAAAAAGTCGTACGACACTGTTTCGCCATTTCGGACGGATGTTGCACCTTGCACCGTGGATGTTGCACCCAGTAGATATCGATTATTCGGACGGCCATAACTTCTGGCTCGTTTAGAGTTACGAGAGCCATAACAAGACAAAACGAAGGCCTCAGTGAGTTCTATGGCTATGACAGCTTTCAGCCATCAATGGATTGTTCAATGCCCGAAAAAGACGATCCGAGTCTCAATCGGGTCTAGGAAGTTTTTTACCCTTCGTTTTTTCGACACGTGGATTTTTACGGTAAAACGGGATTACCGTGGCTGGTCTTCGATTTACCATCGCTGGAGAGTGGTGCACCATGGTACCGTTCCGTTTCAAATCCATGCACGCATTTCAAAAAGTCGTACGACACTGTTTCGCTATTTCGGACGGATGTTGCACCTTGCACCGTGGATGTTGCACCCTATAGATATCGATTATTCGAACGGCCATAACTTCTGGCTCGTTTAGAGTTACGGAGCCATAACCAGTCAAAACGAAGGCCTCAGTGAGTTCTACGGCTATGACAGCTTTCTCCGTCAATGGATTGTTTAATGCCCAAAAAAGACTATCCGAGTATCAATCGGGTCTAGGAAGTTTTTTACCCTTCGTTTTTTCGACACGTGGATTTTTACGGTAAAATGGGATTACCGTGGCTTGTCTTCGATTTACCATCGCTGGAGAGTGGTGCACCATGGTACGTTCCTTTTCAAATCCATGCACGCATTTCAAAAAGTCGTACGACACTGTTTCGCCATTTCGTACGGATGTTGCACCTTGCACCGTGGATGTTGCACCCTGTAGATATCGATTATTCGGACGGCCCTAACTTCTGGCTCGTTTAGAGTTACGGGAGCCACAACGAGTCAAAACGAAGGCCTTAGTGATTTCTACGGCTATGACCGCTTTCAGCCGTCAATGGATTGTTTAATGCCCAAAAAAGACTATCCGAGTCTCAATCGGGTCTAGGAAGTTTTTTACCCATCGTTTTTTCGACACGTGGATTTTTACGGTAAAACGGGATTACCGTGGCTGGTCTTCGATTTACCATTGCTGGAGAGTGGTGCACCATGGTAACGTCCCATTTCAAATCCATGCATGCATTTCATAAAGTCGTACGACACTGTTTCACCATTTCGGACGGATGTTGCACCTTGCACCGCGGATGTTGCACCCTGTAGATATCGATAATTCGGACGGCCATAACTTCTGGCTCGTTTAGAGTTACGGGAGCCATAACTAGTCAAAACGAAGGCCTCAGTGAATTCTACGGCTATGACCGCTTTCAACCGTCAATGGATTGTTTAATGCCCAAAAAAGACGATCCGAGTCTCAATCGGGTCTAGGAATATTTTTACCCTTCGTTTTTTCGACACGTGGATTTTTACCGTAAAACGGGATTACCGTGGCTGGTCTTCGATTTACCATCGCTGGAGAGTGGTGCACCAAGGTACCATTCCGTTTCAAATCCATGCGCGCATTTCATAAAGTCGTACGACGCTGTTTCGCCGTTTCGGACGGATGTCGCACCTTGCGCCGTGGATGTTGCACCCTGTAGATATCAATTATTCGGACAGCCATAACTTCTGGCTCGTTCAGAGTTACGGGAGCCATAACCAGTCAAAACGAAGGCCTCAGTGAGTTCTACGGCTATGACAGCTTTCAGCCGTCAACGGATTATTTAATGCCCAAAAAGACGACCCGAGTCTCAATCGGGTCTAGGAAGTTTTTACCCTTCGTTTTTTCGACACATGGATTTTTACGGAAAAACAGGACTACCGTCGCTGGTCTTCGATTTACATCGATGGAGAGTGGTGTACCACGGTACCGTTCCATTTCAAATCCATGTACGCATTTCAAAAAGTCGTACGGCACTGTTTTGCCATTTCGGACGGATGTTGCACCTTGCACAGTGGATGTTGCACCCTGTAGATATCGATTATTCGGACGGCCATAACTTCTGGCTCGTTTAGAGTTACGGGAGCCATAACCAGTCAAAACGAAGGCCTCAGGGAGTTCTACGGCTATGACAGCTTTCAGCCGTCAATGGATTGCTTAATACCCAAAAAAGACGATCCGAGTCTCAATCGGGTCTAGGAAGTTTTTTATCCTTCGTTTTTTTGACACGTGGATTTTTACGGTAAAACGGGATTACCGTGGCTGGTCTTCGATTTACCATCGATGGAGAGTGGTGCACCATGGTACCATTCCGTTTCAAATCCATGCATGCATTTCAAAAAGTCGTACGACACTGTTTCTCCATTTCGGACGGATATTGCACCTTGCACCGTAGATGTTGCACCCTGTAGATATCGATTGTTCGGACAACCATAACTTCTGGCTTGTTTAGAGTTACGGAAGCCATAACCAATCAAAACGAAGGCCTCAGTGAGTTCTACGGCTATGACAACATTTAGCCGTCAATGGATTGTTTAATGCACAAAAAAGACGATCCGAGTCTCAATCGGGTCTTGAAAGTTTTTTACCCTTTTTATCGACACGTGGATTTTTACGGTAAAACGGGATTACCGTAGCTGGTCTTCGATTTAACATCGCGGGAGTGGGGTGCACCATGGTACCGTTACGTTTCAAATCCATTCATGCATTTCAAAAAGTCGTACGATACTGTTTCGCCATTTCGGACGGATGTTGCACCTTGCACCGTGGATGTTGCACCCTGTAGATATCGATTATTCGGACGGCCATAACTTCTGCTTCGTTTAGAGATACGTGAACCATAACCAGTCAAAATGAAGGCCTCGGTGAGTTTTACGGCTATGACAGCTTTCAGCCATCAATGGATTGTTTAATGCCCAAAAAAGACTATCCGAATCTCAATCGGGTCTAGGTAGTTTTTTACCCTTCGTTTTTTCGACACGTGGATTTTTACGGTAAAACGGGATTACCGTGGCTGGTTTTCGATTTACCATCGCTGGAGAGTGGTGCACCATGGCACCGTTCCATTTCATATCCATGCACGCATTTCAAAAAGTCGTACGACACTGTTTCGCCATTTCGGACGGATGTTGCACCTTGCACCGTGGATGTTGCACCCTGTAGATATCGATTATTCGGACGACCATAACTTCTGGCTCGTTTAGATTTACGGGAGCCATAACCAGTCAAAACGAAGGCCTCAGTGAGTTCTACGGCTATGATGGCTTTTTACCGTCAATGGATTGTTTAATGCCCCAAAAAGACGATCCGAGTCTCAATCGGGTTTAGGAAGTTTTTTACCCTTCGTTTTTTCGACACGTGGATTTTTACGGTAAAACGGGATTACCGTGGCTAGTCTTCGATTTACCATCGCTAGAGAGTGGTGCACCATGGTACCATTCAGTTTCAAATCCATGCACGCATTTCAAAAAGTCGTACGACACTGTTTCGCCATTTCGGACGGATGTTGCACCTTGCACCGTGAATGTTGCACCCAGTAGATATCAATTATTCGGACGGCCATAACTTCTGGCTCGTTTAGAGTTACGAGAGCCATAATAAGACAAAACGAAGGCCTCGGTGAGTTCTATGGCTATGACAGCTTTCAGCCGTCAATGGATTGTTCAATGCCTGAAAAAGACGATCCGAGTCTCAATCGGGTCTAGGAAGTTTTTTACCCTTCGTTTTTTCGACACGTGGATTTTTTCGGTAAAACGGGATTACCGTGGCTGGTCTTCGATTTACCATCGCTGGAGAGTGGCGCACCATGGTACCGTTCCGTTTCAAATCCTTGCACGCATTTCAAAAAGTCGTACGACACTGTTTCGCCATTTCGGACGGATGTTGCACCTTGCACCGTGGATGTTGCACCCTATAGATATCGATTATTCGAACGACCATAACTTCTGGCTCGTTTAGAGTTACGGAGCCATAACCAGTCCAAACGAAGGCCTCACTGATTTCTACGGCTATGACAGCTTTCTACCGTCAATGGATTGTTTAATGCCCAAAAAAGACTATCCGAGTATCAATCGGGTCTAGGAAGTTTTTTACCCTTCGTTTTTTCGACACGTGGATTTTTACGGTAAAATGGGATTACTGTGGCTTGTCTTCGATTTACCATCGCTGGAGAGTGGTGCACCATGGTACGTTCCTTTCCAAATCCATGCACGCATTTCCAAAAGTCGTACGACACTGTTTCGCCATTTCGTACGGATGTTGCACCTTGCACCGTGGATGTTGCACCCTGTAGATATCGATTATTCGGACGGCCCTAACTTATGGCTCGTTTAGAGTTACGGGAGCCACAACGAGTCAAAACGAAGGCCTTAGTGATTTCTACGGCTATGACCGCTTTCAGCCGTCAATGGATTGTTTAATGCCCAAAAAAGACTATCCGAGTCTCAATCGGGTCTAGGAAGTTTTTTACCCATCGTTTTTTCGACACGTGGATTTTTACGGTAAAACGGGATTACCGTGGCTGGTCTTCGATTTACCATTGCTGGAGAGTGGTGCACCATGGTAACGTCCCATTTCAAATCCATGCATGCATTTCATAAAGTCGTACGACACTGTTTCACCATTTCGGACGGATGTTGCACCTTGCACCGCGGATGTTGCACCCTGTAGATATCGATAATTCGGACGGCCATAACTTCTGGCTCGTTTAGAGTTACGGGAGCCATAACCAGTCAAAACGAAGGCCTCGGTGAATTCTACGGCTATGACCGCTTTCAACCGTCAATGGATTGTTTAATGCCCAAAAAAGACGATCCGAGTCTCAATCGGGTCTAGGAAGATTTTTACCCTTCATTTTTTCGACACGTGGATTTTTACGGTAAAACGGGATTACCGTGGCTGGTCTTCGATTTACCATCGCTGGAGAGTGGTGCACCAAGGTACCGTTCCGTTTCAAATCCATGTACGCATTTCATAAAGTCGTACGACACTGTTTCGCCATTTCGGACGGATGTCGCACCTTGCGCCGTGGATGTTGCACCCTGTAGATATCGATTATTCGGACAGCCATAACTTCTGGCTCGTTCAGAGTTACGGGAGCCATAACCAGTCAAAATGAAGGCCTCAGTGAGTTCTACGGCTATGACAGCTTTCAGCCGTCAATGGATTATTTAATGCCCAAAAAGACGATCCGAGTCTCAATCGGGTCTAGGAAGTTTTTACCCTTCGTTTTTTCGACACATGGATTTTTACGGAAAAACAGGACTACCGTGGCTGGTCTTCGATTTACATCGATGGAGAGTGGTGTACCATGGTACCGTTCCATTTCAAATCCCTGTATGCATTTCAAAAAGTCGTACGGCACTGTTTTTCCATTTCGGACGGATGTTGCACCTTGCACAGTGGATGTTGCACCCAGTAGATATCGATTATTCGGACGGCCATAACTTCTGGCTCGTTTAGAGTTACGGGAGCCATAACCAGTCAAAACAAAGGCCTCAGGGAGTTCTACGGCTATGACAGCTTTCAGCCGTCAATGGATTGCTTAATGCCCAAAAAAGACGATCCGAGTCTCAATCGGGTCTAGGAAGTTTTTTATCCTTCGTTTTTTTGACACGTGGATTTTTACGGTAAAACGGGATTACCGTGGCTGGTCTTCGATTTACCATCGATGGAGAGTGGTGCACCATGGTACCATTCCGTTTCAAATCCATGCATGCATTTCAAAAAGTCGTACGACACTGTTTCTCCATTTCGAACGGATATTGCACCTTGCACCGTAGATGTTGCACCCTGTAGATATCGATTGTTCGGACGGCCATAACTTCTGGCTCGTTTAGAGTTACGGAAGCCATAACCAGTCAAAACGAAGGCCTCAGTGAGTTCTACGGCTATGACAACATTTAACCGTCAATGGATTGTTTAATGCACAAAAAAGACGATCCGAGTCTCAATCGGGTCTTGGAAGTTTTTTACCCTTTTTATCGACACGTGGATTTTTACGGTAAAACGGGATTACCGTAGCTGGTCTTCAATTTAACATCGCGGGAGTGTGGTGCACCATGGTACCGTTACGTTTCAAATCCATGCATGCATTTCAAAAAGTCGTACGACACTGTTTCGCCATTTCGGACGGATGTTGCACCTTGCACCGTGGATGTTGCACCCTGTAGATATCGATTATTCGGACGGCCATAACTTCTGCTTCGTTTAGAGTTACGTGACCATAACCAGTCAAAATGAAGACCTCGGTGAGTTTTACGGCTATGACAGCTTTCAGCCGTCAATGGATTGTTTAATGCCCAAAAAAGACTATCCGAATCTCAATCGGGTCTAGGTAGTTTTTTACCCTTCGTTTTTTCGACACGTGGATTTTAGCGGTAAAACGGGAGTACCGTGGCTGGTCTTCGATTTACCATCGCTGGAGAGTGGTGCACCATGGTACCGTTCCGTTTCAAATCCATGCACGCATTTCAAAAAGTTGTACGACACTTTTTCGCCATTTCGGACGGATGTTGCACCTTGCCACGTGGATGTTGCACCCTGTAGATATCGATTATTCGGGCGGCCATAACTTCTGGCTTGTTTAGAGTTACGGGAGCCATAACCAGTCAAAACGAAGGCCTCAGTGAGTTCTACTTCTATGATAGCTTTCAGCCGTCAATGGATTTTTTAATGCCCAAAAAAGACTATCCGAGTCTCGATCGAGTCTAGGAAGTTTTTTACCCTTCGTTTTTTCGACACGTGGATTTTTACGTTAAAACGGGATTACCGTGGCTGGTCTTCGATTTACCATCGCTGGAGAGTGGTGCACCATGGTACCGTTCCATTTCAAATCCATGCACGCATTTCAAAAAGTCGTACGACACTGTTTCGCCATTTCGGACGGATGTTGCACCTTGCACAGTGGGTGTTGCACCCTGTAGATATCGATTATTCGGACGGCCGTAACTTCTGGCTCGTTTAGAGTTACGGGAGCCATAACCAGTCAAAACGAAAGCCACAGGGATTTCTACGGCTATGATAGCTTTCAACCGTCAATGGATTGTGTAATGCCCAAAAAAGACGATCCGAGTCTCATTCGGATCTAGGAAGTTTTTTACCCTTCGTTTTTTCGACACGTGGATTTTTACGGTAAAACGGGATTACCGTGGCTGGTCTTCGATTTACCATCGCTGGAGAGTGGTGCATCATGGTACCATTCAGTTTCAAATCCATTCACGCATTTCAAAAAGTCGTACGACACTGTTTCGCCATTTCGGACGGATGTTGCACCGTGCACCGTGGATGTTGCACCCTGTAGATATCGATTATTCAGACGGCCATAACTTCTGGCTTGTTTAGAGTTATGGGAGCCATAACCAGTCAAAACAAAGGCCTTAGTGTGTTCTACGGCCATGACAGCTTTCATCCATCAATGGATTGTATAATGCCCAAAAAAGACAATCCGAGTCTTAATTGGGTCTAGGAAGTGTTTTACCCTTCGTTTTTTCGACACGTGGATTTTTACGGTAAAACGGGATTACCGTGGCTGGTCTTCGATTTACCATCGCGGGAGAGTGGTGCACCATGGTACCGTTTCGTTTCAAATCCATGAATTCATTTCAAAAAGTCGTACGACACTGTTTCGCCATTTCGGACGGATGTTGCACCATGCACCGTGAATGTTGCACCCTGTAGATATCGATTATTCGGCCGCCATAACTTCTGCCTCGTTTAGAGTTACGGGAGCCATAACCTGTCAAAACGAAGGCCTCAGTGTGTTCTACGGCTATGACAGCTTCCAGCCATCAATGGATTGTTTAATGCCCAAAAAAGACTATCCGAGTCTCAATCGGGTCTAGGAAGTTTTTTACCCTTCGTTTTTTCGACACGTGGATTTTTACGGTAAAGCGGGATTACCGTGGCTGGTCTTCGATTTGCCATCGCTGGAGAGTGGTGCACCATGGTACTGTTCCGTTTCAAATCCATGCACGCATTTCAAAAAGTCGTACGACACAGTTTCACCATTTCGGACGGATGTTGCACCTTGCACCGTCAATGTTGCACCCAGTAGATATCGATTATTCAGATGGCCATATCTTCTGGCTCATTTAGATTTACGGGATCCATAACCAGTCAAAACGAAGGCCTCAGTGAGTTCTACGGCGATGACAGCTTTCAGCCGTCAATGGATTGTTTAATGCCCATAAAAGACAATCCTAGTCTCAATCGGGTCTAGGAAGTTTTTTACCCTTCGTTTTTTCGACACGTGGATTTTTACGGTAAAACGGGATTATCGTGGCTGGTCTTCGATTTACCATCGCTGGAGAGTGGTGCACCATGGTACCGTTCCATTTCAAATCCATGCACGCATTTCAAAAAGTCGTACGACACTGTTTCGCCATTCGGACGGATGTTGCACCTTGCACCGTGGATGTGGCACCCTGTAGATATCGATTATTCGGACGACCATAACTTCTGGCTCGTTTAGATTTACGGGACCCATAACCAATCAAAACTAAGGCCTCAGTGAGTTCTATGGCTATGACGGCTTTCAGCCATCAATGGATTGTTTAATGCCCAAAAAAGACGATCCGAGTCTCAATCGGGTCTACGAAGTTTTTTGCCCTTCGTTTTTTCGACACGTGGATTTTTACGGTAAAACGCGATTACCGTGGCTGGTCTTCTATTTACCATCGCTGGAGAGTGGTGCACCATGGTTCCATTCCGTTTGAAATCCATGCACGCATTTCAAAAAGTCGTACGACACTGTTTCGCCATTTCGGACGGATGTTGCACCTTGCACCGTGGATGTTGCACCCAGTAGATATCGACTATTCGGACGGCCATAACTTCTGGCTCGTTTAGAGTTATGGGAGCAAGAACCAGTCAAAACGAAGGCCTCAGTGAGTTCTACGGCTACGACAGCTTTCAGCCGTCAATGGATTGTTTAATGCCCAAAAAAGACTATCCTAGTCTCAATCGGATCTAGGAAGTTTTTTACCCTTCGTTTTTTCGACACGTGAATTTTTATGGTTAAACGGGATTACCGTGGCTGGTCTTCGATTTACCATCGCTGGAGAGTGGTGCACCATGGTACCGTTCCATTTCAAATCCATGCACGCATTTCATAAAGTCGTACGACACTGTTTCGCCATTTCAGACGGATGTTGCACCTTGCACCGCGGATGTTGCACCATGTAGATATCGATAATTCGGACGGACATAACTTCTGGCTCGCTTAGAATTACGGGAGACATAACCAGTCAAAATGAAGGCCTCAGTGAGTTCTATGGCTATGACTGCTTTCAGCCGTCAATAGATTGTTTAATGCCCAAAAAAGACGATCCGAGTCTCAATCGGGTCTAGGAAGTTTTTTACCCTTGTTTTTTTGACACGTGGATTTTTACGGTAAAACGGGAATACCGTGGCTGGTCTTCGATTTACCATCGCTGGAGAGTGGTGCACCATGGTACCGTTCCATTTCAAATCCATGCACGCATTTCAAAAAGTCGTGCGACACTTTTCGCCATTTCGGACGGATGTTGCACCTTGCACCGTGGATGTTGCACCCTGTAGATATCGATTATTCGGACGACCATAACTTCTGGCTCGTTTAGAGTTACGTGAGCCATAACCGGTCAAAAAGAAGGCCTCAGTGTGTTCTACGGCTATGTCGGCTTTCAACCGTCAATGGATTGTTTAATGCCCAAAAAAGACGATCCGAGTCTCAATCGGGTCTAGGAAGTTTTTTGCCCTTCGTTTTTTCGACACATGGATTTTTACGGTAAAACGGGATTACCGTGGCTGGTCTTCGATTTACCATCGATGGAGAGTGGTGCACCATGGTACCATTCCGTTTCAAATCCATGCACGCATTTCAAAAAGTCGTACGACACTGTTTTGCCATTTCGGACGGATGTTGCTCCTTGCACCGTGGATGTTGCACCAAGTAGATATCGATTATTCAGACGGCCATAACTTCTAGCTCGTTTAGAGTTACAGGAGCCATAACCAGTCAAAACGAAGGCCTCAGTGAGTTCTACGGCTATGATAGCTTTCAGCCGTCAATGGATTGTTTAATGCCCAAAAAAGATGATCCGAGTCTCAATCGGGTCTAGGAAGTTTTTAACCCTTCGTTTATTCGACACGTGGATTTTTACGGTAAAACAGAATTACCGTGGCTGGTATTCGATTTACCATCGCTGGTGAGTGGTGCACCATGGTACCGTTCTGTTTCAAATCCATGCAAGCATTTCAAAAAGTCGTACGACACTGTTTCGCCATTTCGGACGGATGTCGCACCTTGCACCGTGGATGTTGCACCTTGTAGATATCGATTATTCGGACGGCCATAACTTCTGGCTCGTTTAGAGTTACGTAGCCATAACAAGTCAAAACGAAGGCCTCGGTGAGATCTACGGCTATGACAGCTTTTAGCCGTCAATGGATTGTTTAATGCCCAAAAAAGACTATCCGAGTCTCAATCGGGTCTAGGAAGTTTTTTACCCTTCGTTTTTTCGACACGTGGATTTTTACGGTAAAACGGGATTACCGTGGCTGGTCTACGATTTACCATCGCTGGAGAATGGTGCACCATGGTACCGTTCCGTTTCAAATCCATGCACGCATTTCAAAAAGTCGTACGACACTGTTTCGCCATTTCGGACGGATGTCGCACCTTGTAGCGTGGATGTGGCACCATGTAGATATCGATTATTCGGACGGCCATGACTTCTGGCTCGTTTAGAGTTACGGGAGCCATAACCAGTCAAAATGAAGGCCTCGGTGAGTTCTACGGCTATGACAGCTTTCAGCCGTCAATGGATTGTTTAATGCCCAAAAAAGACTATCCGAGTCTCAATCGGGTCTAGGAAGTTTTTTACCCTTCGTTTTTTCGACACGTGGATTTTTACGGTAAAACGGGAATACCGTGGTGGTCTTCGATTAACCATCGCTGCAGAGTGGTGCACCATGGTACCGTTCCGTTTCAAATCCATGCACGCATTTCAAAAAGTCGTACGACACTGTTTCGCCATTTCGGACGGATGTTGCACCTTGCACCATGGATGTTGAACCTTGTGATATCGATTATTCGGACGGCCATAACTTCTTGCTCGTTTAGAGTTACAGGAGCCATAACCAGTCAAAACGAAGGCCTCAGTGAGTTCTACGGCTATGATAGCTTTCAGCCGTCAATGGATTGTTTAATGCCCAAAAAAGATGATCCGAGTCTCAATCGGGTCTAGGAAGTTTTTAACCCTTCGTTTATTCGACACGTGGATTTTTACGGTAAAACAGAATTACCGTGGCTGGTCTTCGATTTACCATCGCTGGTGAGTGGTGCACCATGGTACCGTTCTGTTTCAAATCCATGCAAGCATTTCAAAAAGTCGTACGACACTGTTTCGCCATTTCGGACGGATGTCGCACCTTGCACCGTGGATGTTGCACCTTGTAGATATCGATTATTCGGACGGCCATAACTTCTGGCTCGTTTAGAGTTACGTAGCCATAACAAGTCAAAACGAAGGCCTCGGTGAGATCTACGGCTATGACGGCTTTCAGCCAACAATGGATTGCTTAATGCCCAAAAAAGATTATCCGAGTCTCAATCGGGTCTAGGAAATTTTTTACCCTTCGTTTTTTCGACACGTGGATTTTTACGGTAAAACGGGACTACCGTGGCTGGTCTTCGATTTGACATCGCTGGAGAGTGGTGCACCATGGTACCGTTCCGTTTCAAATCCATGCACGTATTTCAAAAAGTCGTATGACACTGTTTCGCCATTTCGGATGGATGCTGCACCTTGCACCGTGGATGTTGCACCCTGTAGATATCGATTATTCGGACGGCCATAACTTCTGGCTCGTTTAGAGTTACGGGAGCCACAACGAGTCAAAACGAAGGCCTCAGTGAGTTCTACTGCTATGACTGCTTTTAGCCGTCAATGGATTGTTTAATGCCCAAAAAAGACTATCCGAGTCTCAATCGGGTCTAGGAAGTTTTTTACCCTTCGTTTTTTCGACACGTGGATTTTTACGGTAAAACGGGATTACCATGGCTGGTCTTCGATTTAACATCGCTGGAGAGTGGTGCACCATGGTACCATCCATTTCAAATCCATGCACGCATTTCATAAAGTCGTACGACACTGTTTCACCATTTCGGACGGATGTTGCACCTTGCACCGCGGATGTTGCACCCTGTAGATATCGATAATTCGGACGGCCATAACTTCTGGCTCGTTTAGAGTTACGGGAGCCATAACCAGTCAAAACGAAGGCCTCGGTGAGTTCTACGGCTATTACAGCTTTCAGCCGTCAATGGATTGCTTAATGCCCAAAAAAGACAATCCGAGTCTCAATCGGGTCTAGGAAGTTTTTTATCTTCGTTTTTTTTGACACGTGGATTTTTATGGTAAAACGGGATTACCGTGGCTGGTCTTCGATTTACCATCGCTATAGAGTGGTGCACCATGATACCGTTCCGTGTCAAATCCATGCACGCATTTTAAAAAGTCGTACGACACTGTTTCACCATTTCGGATGGATGTCGCACCTTGCACCGTGGATGTTGCATCCTGTAGATATCGATTATTCGGACGGCCATAACTTCTGGCTCGTTTAGAGTTACGGAAGCCATAACCGATCAAAACGAAGTTCTCAGTGAGTTCTACGGCTATGACGGCTTTCATCCGTCAATGGATTGTTTAATGCCCAAAAAAGACGATCCGAGTCTCAATCGGGTCTAGGAAGTTTTTACCCTTCGTTTTTTCGACTCATGGATTTTTACGGTAAAACGGGATTACCGTTGCTGGTTTTCGATTTACCATCGCTGGAGAGTAGTGCACCAAGTTACCGTTCCATTTCAAATCGATGCACGCATTTCAAAAAGTCGTACGACACTGTTTCGCCATTTCGGACGGATGTTGCACCTTGCACCGTGGATGTTGCACCCTATGATATCGATTATTCGGACGGCCATAACTTCTGGCTCGTTTAGAGTTACGGGAGCCATAACCAGTCAAAACGAAGGCCTCAGTGAGTTCTACGGCTATGATAGCTTTCAGCCGTCAATGGATTGTTTAATGCCCAAAAAAGACGATCCGAGTCTCAATCAGGTCTAGGAAGTTTTTTATCCTTCGTTTTTTTGACACGTGGATTTTTATGGTAAAACGGTATTATCGTGGCTGGTCTTCGATTTACCATCGTTGGAGAGTGGTGCACCATGGTACCGTTCCGTTTCAAATCCATGCACGCATTTCAAAAAGTCGTACGACAATGTTTCGCCATTTCGGACGGCTGTTGCACCTTGCACCGTGGATGTTGCACCCTGTAGAAATCGATTATTCGGACGGCCATAACTTCTGGCTTGTTTAGAGTTACGGGAGCCATAACCAGTCAAAACGAAGGCCTCAATGAGTTCTACGGCTGTGATAGCTTTCAGCCGTCAATGGATTGTTTAATGCCCAAAAAAGATGATCCGAGTCTCAATCGGGTCTAGGAAGTTTTTACCCTTCGTTTTTTTGGCACGTGGATTTTTACGGTAAAACGGGACTACCGTGGCTGGTCTTCGATTTACATCACTGGAGAGTGATGCACCATGGTACTGTTCTATTTCAAATCCATGCATGCATTTCAAAAAGTCGTACGACACTGTTTCGCCATTACGGACGGTTGTTGCACCTTGCACCATGGATGTTGCACCCTGTAGATATCGATTATTCGGACGACCATAACTTCTGGCTCGTTTAGAGTTACGGGAGCCATATCCTGTCAAAACGAAGGCCTTAGTGAGTTCTACGGCTATGACAGCTTTCAGCCGTCAATGGATTGTTTAATGCCCAAAAAAGACGATCCGAGTCTCAATCCGGTCTAGGAAGTTTTTTACCCTTCGTTTTTTCGACACGTGGATTTTTACGGTAAAACGGGATTACCGTGGCTGGTCTTCGATTTAACATCGCTGGAGAGTGGTGCACCATGGTACCGTTCCGTTTCAAATCCATGCATGCATTTCAAAAAGTCGTACAACACTGTTTCGCCATTTCGGACGGATGTCGCACCTTGCACCGTGGATGTTGCACCCTGTAGATATCGATTATTCGGACGGCCATAACTTCTGGCTCGTTTAGAGTCACGGGAGGCATAACTAGTCAAAACGAAGGCCTCAGTGAGTTCTACGGCTATGACAGCTTTCAGCCGTCAATGGATTGTTTAATGCCCAAATAAGACGATCCGAGTCTCAATCGGGTCTAGGAAGTTTTTTATCCTTCGTTTTTTTGACACGTGGATTTTTACGGTAAAACAGGATTACCATGACTGGTCTTCGATTTACCATCGCTGGAGAGTGGTGCACCATGGTACCTTTCCGTTTCAAATCCATGCACGCATTTCAAAAAGTCGTACGACGCTGTTTCGCCATTTCGGACGGATGTTGCACCTTGCACCGTGGATGTTGCACCCTGTAGATATCGATTATTCGGACGGCCATAACTTCTGGCTCGTTTAGAGTTACGGGAGCCATAACAATTCAAAACGAAGGCCTCAGTGATTTCTACGGCTATGACGGCTTTCAGCCGTCAATGGATTGTTTATTGCCCAAAAAAGACGATCCGAGTCTCAATCGTGTCTAGGAAGTTTTTTACCCTTCGTTTTTTCGACACTTGGATTTTTACGGTAAAACGGGATTACCGTGGCTGGTCTTCGATTTACCATCGCTGGAGAGTGGTGCTCCATGGTACCGTTCTGTTTTAAATCCATGCACGCATTTCAAAAAGTCGTACGACATTGTTTCGCCATTTCGGACGGATGTTGCACCTTGCACCGTGGATGTTGCACCCTGTAGATATCGATTATTCGGACGGCCATAACTTTTGGCCCGTTTAGAGTTACGGGTGCAATAACCAGTCAAAACGAAGGCCTCGGTGAGTTATACGGCTATGACAGCTTTCAGCCGTTAATGGATTGTTTAATGCCCAAAAAAGACGATCCGAGTCTCAATCGGGTCTTGGAAGTTTTTTACCCTTCGTTTTTTCGACACGTGGATTTTTACGGTAAAACGGGATTACCGTGGCTGGTCTTCGATTTACCATCGCTAGAGAGAGGTGCACCATGGTACCGTTCCGTTTCAAATCCATGCACGCATTTCAAAACGTCGTACGACACTGTTTCGCCATTTCGGACGAATGTTGCACCTTGCACCGTGGATGTTGCACCTTACACCGTGGATGTTGCACCCTTGGATATGGATTATTCAAACGACCATAACTTCTGACTCGTTTAGAGTTACGGGAGCCACAACCAGTCAAAACGAAGGCCTCAGTGAGTTCTACGGCTACGACGGCTTTTAGCCGTCAATGGATTGTTTAATGCCCCAAAAAGACGATCCGAGTCTCAATCGCGTCTAGGAAGTTTTTTACCGTTCGTTTTTTCGACATGTGGATTTTTACGGCAAAACGGGATTACCGTGGCTGGTCTTCGATTTACCATCGCTAGAGAGTGGTGCACCATGGTACCATTCCGTTTCAAATCCATGCACACATTTCAAAAAGTCGTACGACACCGTTTCGCCATTTCGGACGGATGTTGCACCTTGCACCGTGGATTTTGCACCCTGTAGATATCGATTATTCGGGCGGCCATAACTTCTGGCTCGTTTAGAGTTACGGAAGCCATAACCAATCAAAACGAAGGCCTCGGTGAGTTCTACGACTATGATCGCTTTCAGCCGTCAATGGATTGTTTAATACCCAAGAAAGACGATCCGAGTCTTAATCGGGTATAGGAAGTTTTTTACCCTTCGTTTTTTAGACACTTGGATTTTTACGGTAAAACGGGATTACCGTGGCTGGTCTTCCATTTACCATCGCTGGAGAGTGGTGGACCATGGTACCGTTCCGTTTCAAATCCATGCATGCATTTCAAAAAGTCGTACGATACAGTTTCGCCATTTCGGACGGAAGTTGCACCTTGCGCCGTGAATGTTGCACCCTGTAGATATCGATTATTCGGGCGACCATAACTTCTGGCTCGTTTAGAGTTACGGGAGCCATAACAAGTCAAATGAAGGCCTCATTGAGTTCTACTTCTATGGCGGCTTTCAGCCGTCAATGGATTGTTTAATGCCCCAAAAAGACGATCCGAGTCTCAATCGGGTCTAGGAAGTTTTTACCCTTCGTTTTTTCGACACGTGGATTTTTACGGTAAAACGGGATTACCGTTGCTGGACTTCGATTTACCATCGCTGGAGAGTGGTGCACCATGGTAACGTTCCATTTCAAATCCATGCACACATTTCAAAAAGTCATACGACACGGTTTCGCCATTTCGGACAGATGTTGCACCTTGCACCGTGGATGTTGCACCATGTAGATACCGATTATTCGGACGGCAATAACTTCTGGCTCGTTTAAAATTACGGGAGCCATAACCAGTCAAAACGAAGGCCTCAGGGAGTTCTACGGCTTTGACAGCGTTCAGCCGTCAATGGATTGTTTAATGCCCAAAAAAGACGATCCGAGTCTCAATCGGGTGTAGGAAGTTTTTTACCCTTCGTTTTTTCGACACGTGGATTTTTACGGTAAAACGGGATTACCGTGGCTGGTCTTCGATTTACCATCGCTGGAGAGTGGTGCACCATGGTACCGTTCCATTTCAAATCCATGCACGCATTTTAAAAAGTCGTACGACACTGTTTCGCCATTTCGGACGGATGTTGCACCTTGCACCGTGGATGTTACACCCCGTGGATATCGATTATTCGGACGGCCATAACTTCTGGCTCGTTTAGAGTTAGGGGAGCCATAACCAGTCAAAACGAAGGCCTTAGTGAGTTCTACGGCTATAATGGCTTTCAACCGTCAATGGATTGTTTAATGCCCAAAAAAGACGATCTGAGTCTCAATCGGGTCTAGGAAGTTTTTTACCCTTCGTTTTTTCGACACGTGGATTTTTAAGGTAAAACGGGATTACCGTGGCTGGACTTTGATTTTTCATCGCTGGAGAGAGGTGCGCCATGATACCGTTCCGTTTCAAATCCATGCACGCATTTCAAAAAGTCGTACGACACTGTTTTGCCATTTCTGACGGATGTTGCACCTTGCACCGTGGATGTTGCACCCTGTGGATATCGATTATTCGGACGGCCATAACTTCTGGCTCGTTTAGAGTTACGGGATCCATAACCAGTCAAAACGAAGGCCTCAGTGGGTTCTACGACTATGACGGCTTTCACCCGTCAATGGATTGTTTAATGCCCAAAAAAGACGATCCGAGTCTCAATCGGGTCTAGGATGTTTTTTACCCTTCGTTTTTTCGACACGTGGATTTTTACGGTAAAACGGGATTACCGTGGCTGGTCTTCGATTTACCATCGCTGCAGAGTGGTGCACCATGGTACCATTCCGTTTCAAATCCATGGACGCATTTCAAAAAGTCGTACGACACTGTTTCGCCATTTCGGACTGATGTTGCACCTTGCACCGTGGATGTTGCACCCTGTAGATATCGATTATTCGGACCGCCATAACTTTTGGCTCGTTTAGAGTTATGGGAGCCATAACCAGTCAAAACGAAGGCCCCAGTGAGTTCTACGGCTACGACGGCTTTCAACCGTCAAAGGATTGTTTAATGCCCAAAAAAGAGGATCCGAGTCTCAATCGGGTCTAGGAAGTTTTTACCCTTCGTTTTTTCGACACGTGGATTTTTACGGTAAAACGGGACTACCGTGGATGATCTTCGATTTACATCACTGGAGGGTGGTGCACCATGGTACCGTTCAATTTCAAATCCATGCACGCATTTCAAAAAGTCGTACGACACTATTTCGCCATTTTGGACGGATGTTGCACCTTGCACCGTGGATGTTGCACCCTGTAGATATCGATTATTCGGACGGCCATAACTTCTGGCTCGTTTAGAGTTACGGGAGCCATAACCAGTCAAAACGAAGGCCTCAGTGAGTTCTACGGCTATGACAGCTTTCAGCCGTCAATGTATTGTTTAATGCCCAAAAAAGACGATCCTAGTCTCAATCGGGTCTAGGAAATTTTTTACCCTTCGTTTTTTCGACACGTGGATTTTTACGGTAAAACGGGATTACCGTGGCTGGTCTTCAATTTACCATCCCTGGAGAGAGGTGTACCATGGTACCGTTCCGTTTCAAATCCATGCACGCATTTCAAAAAGTCGTACGACACTGTTTCGCCATTTCGGACGGATGTTGCACCTTGCACCGTGGATGTTGCACCCTGTGGATATCGATTATTCGGACGGCCATAACTTCTGGCTCGTTTAGAGTTAGGGGAGCCATAAACTGTCAAAACGAAGGCCTCAGTGAGTTATACAGCAATGATGGCTTTTAGCCGTCAATGGATTGTTTAATGCCAAAAAAGACGATCCGAGTCTCAATCGGGTCTAGGAAGTTTTTTACCCTTCGTTTTTTCGACACGTGGATTTTTACGGTAAAACGGGATTACCGTGGCTGGTCTTTGAGTTACCATCGCTGGAGAGTGGTGCACCATGGTACCGTTCCGTTTCAAATCCATGCACGCATTTCAAAAAGCCGTAAGACCCTGTTTCGCCATTTCGGACGGATGTTGCGCCTTGCACCGTGGATGTTGCACCCTGTGGATATCGATTATTCGGACGGCCATAACTTCTGGCTCGTTTAGAGTTACGGGATCCATAACCAGTCAAAACGAAGGCCTCAGTGAGTTCTACAGCTATGACGGCTTTCACCCGTCAATGGATCGTTTAATGCCCAAAAAAGACGATCCGAGTCTCAATCGGGTCTAGGAAGTTTTTTACCCTTCGTTTTTCGACACGTGGATTTTTACGGTAAAACGGGATTACCGTGGTCGGTCTTCGATTTTCCATCGCTGGAGAGTGGTGCACCATGGTACCATTCCGTTTCAAATCCATGCACGCATTTTAAAAAGTCGTACGACACTGTTTCGCCATTTCGGACGGATGTTGCATTTTGCACCGTGGATGTTGCACCCTGTAGATATCGATTATTCGGACGGCCATAACTTCTGGCTCGTTTAGAGTTACAGGAGCCATAACCTGTGAAAACGAAAGCCTCAGTGTGTTCTACGGCTATGACAGCTTTCAGCCGTCAATGGATTGTTTAATGCCCAAAAAAGACGATCCGAGTCTCAATCGGGTCTAGGAAGTTTTTACCCTACGTTTTTTCGACATGTGGATTTTTACGGTAAAACGGGACTACCGTGGCTGGTCTTCGATTTACATCGCTGGAGAGTGGTGCACCATGGTACCGTTCCGTTTCAAATCCATGCACGCATTTCAAAAAGTCGTACGACACTGTTTTGCCATTTCGGACGGAAGTTGCACCTTGCACCTTGGATTTTGCACCCTGTAGATATCGATTATTCGGACGGCCATAACTTTTGGCTCGTTTAGAGTTACGGGAGCCATAACCAGTCAAAACGAAACCCTAAGCGAGTTCTACGGCTATGACGGCATTCAGCCGTCAATGGATTGTTTAATGCCCAAAAATGACGATCCGAGTGTCAATCGGTTCGAGGAAGTTTTTACCCTTCGTTTTTTCGACACGTGGATTTTTACGGTAAAACGGGATTACCGTGGCTGGTCTTCCATTTACCATCGCTGGAGAGAGGTGTACCATGGTACCCTTCTGTTTCAAATCCATGCACGCATTTCAAAAAGTCGTACGACACCGTTTCGCCATTTCGGACGGATGTTGCACCTTGCACCGTGGATGTTGCACCCTGTGGATATCGATTATTCGGACGGCCATAACTTCTGGCTCGTTTATAGTTACGGGAGCCATAACCAGTCAAAACGAAGGCCTCAGTGAGTTCTACGGCTATGACGGCTTTCAGCCGTAAATGGGTTGTTTAATGCCCAAAAAAGATGATCCGAGTCTCATTCCGGTCTAGGAAGTTTTTTACCCTTCGTTTTTTCGACACTTGGATTTTTACGGTAAAACGGGATTACCGTTGCTGGTCTTCGATTTACCATCGCTGGAGAGTGGTGCACCATGGTACCGTTCCGCTTCAAATCCATGCATGCATTTCAAAAAGTCGTACGACACTGTTTCGCCATTTCGGACGGAAGTTGCACCTTGCACCGTGGATGTTGCACCCCGTAGATATCGATTATTCGGACGGCCATAACTTCTGGCTCGTTTAGAGTTACGATAGCCATAACCAGTCAAAACGAAGGACTCAGTGAGTTCTACGGCTATGACAGCTTTCAGCCGTCAATGAATTGTTTAATGCCCCAAAAAGACGATCCGAGTCTCAATCGGGTCTAGGAAATTTTTTACCCTTCGTTTTTTCGACACGTGGATTTTTACGGTAAAACGGGATTACCGTGGCTGGTCTTCCATTTACCATCGCTGGAGAGAGGTGTACCATGGTACCATTCTGTTTCAAATCCATGCACGCATTTCAAAAAGTCGTACGACACCGTTTCGCCATTTCGGACGGATGTTGCACCTTGCACCGTGGATGTTGCACCCTGTGGATATCGATTATTCGGACGGCCATAACTTCTGGCTCGTTTATAGTTACGGGAGCCATAACCAGTCAAAACGAAGGCCTCAGTGAGTTCTACGGCTATGACGGCTTTCAGCCGTAAATGGGTTGTTTAATGCCCAAAAAAGATGATCCGAGTCTCAATCGGGTCTAGGAAGTTTTTTACCCTTCGTTTTTTCGACACTTGGATTTTTACGGTAAAACGGGATTACCGTTGCTGGTCTTCGATTTACCATCGCTGGAGAGTGGTGCACCATGGTACCGTTCCGCTTCAAATCCATGCATGCATTTCAAAAAGTCGTACGACACTGTTTCGCCATTTCGGACGGAAGTTGCACCTTGCACCGTGGATGTTGCACCCCGTAGATATCGATTATTCGGACGGCCATAACTTCTGGCTCGTTTAGAGTTACGATAGCCATAACCAGTCAAAACGAAGGACTCAGTGAGTTCTACGGCTATGACAGCTTTCAGCCGTCAATGAATTGTTTAATGCCCCAAAAAGACGATCCGAGTCTCAATCGGGTCTAGGAAATTTTTTACCCTTCGTTTTTTCGACACGTGGATTTTTACGGTAAAACGGGATTACCGTGGCTGGTCTTCCATTTACCATCGCTGGAGAGAGGTGTACCATGGTACCATTCTGTTTCAAATCCATGCACGCATTTCAAAAAGTCGTACGACACCGTTTCGCCATTTCGGACGGATGTTGCACCTTGCACCGTGGATGTTGCACCCTATAGATATCGATTATTCGGACGACCATAACTTCTGGCTCGTTTAGAGTTACGGGAGCCGTAACCAGTCAAAACGAAGGACTCGGTGAGTTCTACGGCTATGACAGCTTTCAGCCGTCAATGGATTGTTTAATGTCCAAAAAAGACGATCCGAGTCTCAATCGGGTCTAGGAAGTTTTTTACCCTTCGTTTTTTCGACACGTGGATTTTTACGGTAAAACGGGATTACCGTGGCTGGTCTTCGGTTTACCATCGCTGGAGAGAGGTGTACCATGGTACCATTCTGTTTCAAATCCATGCACGCATTTCAAAAAGTCGTACGACACCGTTTCGCCATTTCGGACGGATGTTGCACCTTGCACCGTGGATGTTGCACCCTGTAGATATCGATTATTCGGACAGCCATAACTTCTGGCTCGTTTAGAGTTACGGGAGCCATAACCAGTCAAAACGAAGGCCTTAGTGAGTTCTACGGCTATGATGGCTTTCAGCAGTCAATCGATTGTTTAATGCCCAAAAAAGACGATCCGAGTCTCAATCGGGTCTAGGAAGTTTTTTACCCTTTGTTTTTTCGACACGTGGACTTTTACGGTAAAATGGGATTACCGTGGCTGGTCTTCGATTTACCATCGTTGGAGAGTGGTGCACCATGGTACCGTTCCGTTTCAAACCCATGCACGCATTTCAAAAAGTCGTACGACACTGTTTCGCCATTTCGGACGGATGTTGCACTTTGCACCGTGGATGTTGCACCTTGTAGATATCGATTATTCGGATGGCCATAACTTCTGGCTCGTTTAGAGTTACGGGAGCCATAACCAGTCGAAACGAAGGCCTCAGTGAGTTCTACGGCTATGACAGCTTTCAGCCGTCAATGGATTATTTAATGCCCAAAAAAGACGATGCGAGTCTCAATCGGGTCTAGGAAGTTTTTTACCCTTCGTTTTTTCGACACGTGGATTTTTACGGTAAAACGGGATTACCGTGGCTGGTCTTCGATTTACCGTCGCTGGAGAGAGGTGCACCATGGTACCGTTCTGTTTCAAATCCATGCACGCATTTCAAAAAGTCGTACGGCACTATTTCGCCATTTCGAACGGATGTTGCACCTTGCACTGTGGATGTTACACCCTGTGGATATCTATTATTCGGACGGCCATAACTTCGGGCTCGTTTAGAGTTACGGGAGCCATAACCAGTCAAAACGAAGGCCTCACTGAGTTCTACGGCTATGATGGCTTTCAGCCGTCAATGGATTGTTTAATGCCCAAAAAAGACGATCCGAGTCTCAATCGGGTCTAGGAAGTTTTTTACCCTTCGTTTTTTCGACACTTGGATTTTTACGGTAAAACGGGATTACCATTGCTGGTCTTCGATTTACCATCGCTGGAGAGTGGTGCACCATGGTACCGTCCCTTTTCAAATCCATGCACGCATTTCAAAAAGTCGTACGACACTGTTTCGCCATTTCGGACGGAAGTTGCACCTTGCACCGTGGATGTTGCACCCTGTAGATATCGATTATTCGGACGGCCATAACTTCTGGCTCGTTTAGAGTTACGGGAGCCATAACTAGTCAAAACGAAGGACTCAGTGAGTTCTACGGCTATGACAGCTTTCAGCCGTCAATGGATTGTTTAATGCCCCAAAAAGACGATCCGAGTCTCAATCGGGTCTAGGAAGTTTTTTACCCTTCGTTTTTTCGACACTTGGATTTTTACGGTAAAACGGGATTACCGTTGCTGGTCTTCGATTTACCGTCGCTGGATAGTGGTGCACCATGGTACCGTTCCGTTTCAAATCCACGCACGCATTTCAAAAAGTCGTACAACACTGTTTCGCCATTTCGGACGGAAGTTGCACCTTGCACCGTGGATGTTGCACCCTGTAGATATCGATTATTCGGACGACCATAACTTCTGGCTCGTTTAGAGTTACGGTAGTCATAACCAGTCAAAACAAAGGACTCAGTGAGTTCTACGGCTATGACAGCTTTCAGCCCTCAGTGGATTGTTTAATGCCCAAAAAAGACGATCCGAGTCTCAATCGAGTCTAGGAAGTTTTTTACCCTTCGTTATTTCGACACGTGGATTTTTACGGTAAAACGGGATTACCGAGGCTGGTCTTCGATTTACCATCACTGGAGAGAGGTGCACCATGGTACCATTCTGTTTCAAATCCATGCACGCATTTCAAAAAGTCGTACGACACTGTTTCGCCATTTCGGACGGATGTTGCACCTTGCACCGTGGATGTTGCACCCTGTAGATATCGATTATTCGGACGGCCATAACTTCTGGCTCGTTTAGAGTTACGGGAGCCATAACCAGTCAAAACGAAGGCCTCAGTGAGTTCTACGGCTATGACGGCTTTTAGCCGTCAATCGATTGTTTAATGCCCAAAAAAGACGATCCGAGTCTCAATCGGGTCTAGGAAGTTTTTTACCCTTCGTTTTTTCGACACGTGGATTTTTACGGTAAAACGGGATTACCGTGGCTGGTCTTCGATTTACCATCGCTGGAGAGAGGTGCACCATGGTACCGTTCTGTTTCAAATCCATGCACGCATTTCAAAAAGTCGTACGACACTGTTTCGCCATTTCGGACGGATGTTGCACCTTGCACCGTGGATGTTGCACCTTGCACCGTGGATGTTGCACCCTATAGATATCGATTATTCGGACGGCCATAACTTCTGGCTCGTTTAGATTTACGGGAGCCATAACCAGTCAAAACGAAGGCCTCAGTGAGTTCTACGGCTACGATGGCTTTCAGCCCTCAATGGAATGTTTAATTCCCAAAAAAGACTATCCGAGTCTCAATCGGGTCTAGGAAGTTTTTTACCCTTCGTTTTTTCGGCACGTGAATTTTTACGGTAAAATGGGATTACCGTGACTGATCTTCGATTTACCATCGCTGGAGAGTGGTGCACCATGGTGTCGTTCCGTTTCAAATCCATGCATGCATTTCAAAAAGTCGTACGACATTGTTTCGCCATTTCGGACGGATGTTGCACCTTGCACCGTGGAAGTTGCACCCTGTGGATATCGATTATTCGGACGGCCATAACTTCTGGCTCGTTTAGAGTTACGGGAGCCATAACCAGTCAAAACGAAGGCCTCAGTGAGTTCTACGGCTATGACGGCTTTCAGCCGTCAATGGATTGTTTAATGCCCAAAAAAGACGATCCGAGTCTCAATCGGGTCTAGGAAGTTTTTTACCCTTCGTTTTTTCGACACGTGGAATTTTACGGTAAAACGGGATTACCGTGGTTGGTCTTCGATTTACCATCACTAGAGAGAGGTGCACCATGGTACCGTTCCGTTTCAAATCCATGCACGCATTTCAAAAAGTCGTACGACACTGTTTCGCCATTTCGGACGGATGTTGCATCTTGCACCGTGGATGTTGCACCCTGTGGATATCGATTATTCGGACGACCATAACTACTGGCTCGTTTAGAGTTACGGGAGCCATAACCAGTCAAAACGAAGGCCTTAGTGGTTTCTACGGCAGTGAAGGCTTTCACCCATCATTGGATTGTTTAATTCCCAAAGAATACGATCCGAGTCTCAATCGGGTCTAGGAAGTTTTTACCCTTCGTTTTTTCGACACTTGGATTTTTACGGTAAAACGGGATTACCGTGGCTGGTCTTCGATTTACCGTCGCTGGAGAGTGGTGCACCATGGTACCGTTCCGTTTCAAATCCATGCACGCATTTCAAAAAGTCGTACGACACTGTTTCACCATTTCGGACGGATGTTGCACCTTGCACCGTGGATGTTGCACCATGTAGATTACGATTATTCGGACGACCATAACTTCTGGCTCGTTTAGAGTTACCGAAGCCATAATCGGTCAAAACGAAGGCCTCGGTGAGTTCTTCGGCTACGACGGCTTTCAGCCGTCAATGGATTGTTTAATGGCCAAAAAAGACGATCCGAGTCTCAATCGGGTCCAGGAAGTTTTTTACCCTTCGTTTTTTCGACACGTGGATTTTTACGGTAAAATGGGATTACCGTGGCTGGTCTTCGATTTACCATCGCTGGAGAGAGGTGCACCATGGTACCGTTCCGTTTCAAATCCTTGCACGCATTTCAAAAAGTCGTACGACACTGTTTCTCCATTTCGGACGGATGTTGCACCTTGCACCGTGGAAGTTGCACCGTGTGGATATCGATTATTCGGATGGCCATAACTTCTGGCTCGTATAGACTTACGGGAGCCATAACCAGTCAAAACGAAGGCCTCAGTGAGTTCTATGGCTATAACGGCTATCAGCCATCAATGGATTGTTTAATGCCCAAAAAAGACGATCCGAGTCTCAATCGGGTCTAGGAAGTTTTTTACCCTTCGTTTTTTCGACACGTGGAATTTTACGGTAAAACGGGATTACCGTGGTTGGTCTTCGATTTACCATCGCTGGAGAGAGGTGCACCATGGTACCGTTCCGTTTCAAATCCATCCACGCATTTCAAAAAGTCGTACGACACTGTTTCGCCATTTCGGACGGATGTTGCACCTTGCACCGTGGATGTTGCACCCTGTGGATATCGATTATTCGGACGACCATAACTTCTGGCTCGTTTAGAGTTACGGCAGCCATAACCAGTCGAAACAAAGGCCTTAGTGAGTTCTACGGCTGTGACGGCTTTCACCCGTCAATGGATTGTTTAATGCCCAAAAAAGACGATCCGAGTCTTAATCGGGTCTAGGAAGTTTTTACCCTTCATTTTTTCGACACTTGGATTTTGACGGTAAAACGGGATTACCGTGGCTGGTCTTCGATTTACCGTCGCTGGAGAGTGGTGCACCATGGTACCGTTCCGTTTCAAATCCATGCACGCATTTCAAAAAGTCGTACGACACTGTTTCACCATTTTGGACGGATGTTGCACCTTGCACCGTGGATGTAGCACCCTGTAGATTACGATTATTCGGACGGCCATAACTTTTGGCTAGTTTAGAGTTACGGGAGCCATAACAAGTTAAAACGAAGGCCTCAGTGAGTTCTACGGCTATGCCAGCTTTCAGCCGTCAATGGATTGTTTAATGCCCAAAAAAGACGATCCGAGTCTCTATCGGGTCTAGGAAGTTTTTTACCCTTCGTTTTTTCGACACGTGGATTTTTATGGTAAAACGGGATTACCGTGGCTGGTCTTCGATTTACCATCGCTGGAGAGAGGTGCACCATGGTAGCGTTCCGTTTCAAATCCATGCACGCATTTCAAAAAGTCGTACGACGCTGTTTCGCCATTTCGAACGGATGTTGCACCTTGCACCGTGTATGTTGCACCCTGTGGATATCGATTATTCGGACGGCTATAACTTCTGTCTCGTTTAGAGTTACGGGAGCCATAACCAGTCAAAACTAAAGCCTCAGTGAGTTCTACGGCTATGACAGCTTTCATCCGTCAATGGATTGTTTAATGTCCAAAAAAGACGATCCGAGTCTCAATCGGGTCTAGGAAGTTTTTACCCTTCGTTTTTTCGGCACGTGGATTTTTACGGTAAAACGGGACTACCGTGGCTGGTCTTCGATTTACATCGCTGGAGAGTTGTGCACCATGGTATCGTTCCGTTTCAAATCCATGCACACATTTCAAAAAGTCGTACGACACTGTTTCGTCATTTCGGACGGAAGTTTCACCTTGCACCGTGGATGTTGCACCCTGTGGATATCGATTATTCGGACGGCCATAACTTCTGGCTCGTTTAGTGTTACGGGAGCCATAACCAGTAAAAACGAAGGCCTCAGTGAGTTCTACGGCTATGATAGCTTTCAGCCGTCAGTGGATTGTTTAATACCCAAAAAAGACGATCCGAGTCTCAATCGGGTCTAGGATGTTTTTTACCCTTCGTTTTTTCGACATGTGGATTTTTACGGTAAAACGGGATTACCGTGGCTGGTCTTCGATTTATCATCGCTGTAGAGTGGTGCACCATGGTACCGTTCCATTTCAAATCCATGCACGCAATTCAAAAAGTCGTACGACACCGTTTCGCCATTTCGGACGGATGTTGCACCTTGCACCGTGGAAGTTGCACCCTGTGGATATCGATTATTCGGACGGCCATAACTTCTGGCTCGTTTAGAGTTACGGGAGCCATAACCAGTCAAAACGAAGGCCTCAGTGAGTTCTACGGCAATGACGGCTTTCAGCCGTCAATGGATTGTTTAATGCCCAAAAAAGACGATCCGAGTCTCTATCGGGTCTAGGAAGTTTTTTACCCTTCGTTTTTTCGACACGTGGATTTTTACGCTAAAACGGGATTACCGTGGCTGGTCTTCGATTTACCATCGCTGGAGAGAGGTGCACCATGGTACCGTTCCGTTTCAAATCCATGCACGCATTTCAAAAAGTCGTACGACACTGTTTCGCCAGTTCGGACGGATGTTGCACCTTGCACCGTGGATGTTGCATCCTCTGGATATCGATTATTCGGACGGCCATAACTTCTGGCTCGTTTAGAGTTACCGGAGCCATAACCAGTCAAAACGAAGGCCTTAGTGAGTTCTATGGCTATGATGGCTTTAACCCGTCAATGGATTGTTTAATGCCCAAAAAAGACGATCGAGTCTCAATCGGGTCTAGGAAGTTTTTACCCTTGGTTTTTTCGACACTTGGATTTTTACGGTAAAACGGGATTACCGTGGCTGGTCTTCGATTTACCATCGCTGGAGAGTGGTGAACCATGGTACCGTTCCGTTTCAAATCCATGCACGCATTTCAAAAAGTCGTACGACACTGTTTCACCATTTCGGACGGATGTTGCACCTTGCACCGTGGATGTTGCACCCTGTAGATATCGATTATTCGGATGGCCATAACTTCTGGCTCGTTTAGAGTTACGGGAGCCATAACCAGTCAAAACGAAGGCCTCAGTGAGTTCTACGGCTACGATGGCTTTCAGCCCTCAATGGATTGTTTAATTCCCAAAAAAGACGATCCGAGTCTCCATCGGGTCCAGGAAGTTTTTTACCCTTCGTTTTTTCGGCACGTGGATTTTTATGGTAAAATTGGATTACCGTGGCTGATCTTCGATTTACCATCGCTGGAGAGTGGTGCACCATGGTACCGTTCCGTTTCAAATCCATGCACGCATTTCAAAAAGTCGTACGACACTGTTTCGCCATTTCGGACGGATGTTGCACCTTGCACCGTGGATGTTGCACCCTGTAGATATCGATTATTCGGACGGCCATAACTTCTGGCTCGTTTAGATTTACGGGAGCCATAACCAGTCAAAACGAAGGCCTCAGTGAGTTCTACGGCTATGACAGCTTTTAGCCGTCAATGGATTGTTTAATGCCCAAAAAAGACGATCCAAGTCTCAATCGGGTCTAGGAAGTTTTTACCCTTCGTTTTTTCGACACATGGATTTTTACGGTAAAACGGGACAACCGTGGTAGGTCTTCGATTTACATCGCTGGAGAGTGGTGCACCATGGTACCGTTCCGTTTCAAATCCATGCACGCATTTCAAAAAGTCGTACGACGCTGTTCGCCATTTCGGACGGAAGTTGAGCCTTGCACCGTGGATGTTGCACCCTGTAGATATCGATTATACGGACGGCCATAACTTCTGGCTCGTTTAGAGTTGCGGGAGCCATAACTGGTCAAATCGAAGGCCTCGGCGAGTTCTTCGGCTACGATGGCTTTCAGCCGTCAATGGATTGTTTAATGGCCAAAAAAGACGATCCGAGTCTCAATCGGGTCTAGGAAGTTTTTTACCCTTCGTTTTTTCGACACGTGGATTTTTACGGTAAAATGGGATTACCGTGGCTGGTCTTCGATTTACCATCGCTGGAGAGAGGTGCACCATGGTACCGTTCCGTTTCAAATCCATGCACGCATTTCAAAAAGTCGTACGACACTGTTTCGCCATTTCGGACGGATGTTGCACCTTGCACCGTGGAAGTTGCACCCTGTGGATATCGATTATTCGGATGGCCATAACTTCTGGCTCATTTAGAGTTACGGGAGCCATAACCAGTCAAAACGAAGGCCTTAGTGAGTTCTACGGCTATGACTGCTTTCAGCCATTAATGGATTGTTTAATGCCCAAAAAAGACGATCCGAGTCTCAATCGGGTCTAGGAAGTTTTTTACCCTTCGTTTTTTCGACACGTGGAATTTTACGGTAAAACGGGATTACCGTGGTTGGTCTTCGATTTACTATCTCTGGAGAGAGGTGCACCGTGGTACCGTTCCGTTTCAAATCCATCCACGCATTTCAAAAAGTCGTACGACACTGTTTCGCCATTTCGGACGGATGTTGCACCTTGCACCGTGGACGTTGCACCCTGTGGATATCGATTATTCGGACGACCATAACTTCTGGCTCGTTTAGATTTACGGGAGCCATAACCAGTCAAAACGAAGGCCTTACTGAGTTCTACGGCTATGACGGCTTTCACCCGTCAATGGATTGTTTAATGCCCAAAAAAGACGATCCGAGTCTCAATCGGGTCTAGGAAGTTTTTACCCTTCGTTTTTTCGACACTTGGATTTTGACGGTAAAACGGGATTACCGTGGCTGGTCTTCAATTTACCGTCGCTGGAGAGTGGTGCACCATGGTACCGTTCCGTTTCAAATCCATGCACGCATTTCAAAAAGTCGTACGACACCGTTTCACCATTTTGGACGGATGTCGCACCTTGCACCGTGGATGTTGCACCCTGTAGATTACGATTATTCGGGCGGCCATAACTTTTGGCTCGTTTAGAGTTACGGGAGCCATAACAAGTTAAAACGAAGGCCTCAGTGAGTTCTACGGCTATGCCAGCTTTCAGCCGTCAATGGATTGTTTAATGCCCAAAAAAGACGATCCGAGTCTCTATCGGGTCTAGGAAGTTTTTTACCCTTCGTTTTTTCGACACGTGGATTTTTACGGTAAAACGGGATTACCGTGGCTGGTCTTCGATTTACCATCGCTGGAGAGAGGTGCACCATGGTAGCGTTCCGTTTCAAATCCATGCACGCATTTCAAAAAGTCGTACGACGCTGTTTCGCCATTTCGGACGGATGTTGCACCTTGCACCGTGGATGTTGCACCCTGTAGATATCGATTATTCGGACGGCCATAATTTCTGTCTCGTTTAGAGTTACGGGAGCCATAACCAGTCAAAAGTAAAGCCTTAGTGAGTTCCACGGCTATGACAGCTTTCATCCGTCAATGGATTGTTTAATGTCTAAAAAAGACGATCCGAGTCTCAATCGGGTCTAGGAAATTTTTACCCTTCGTTTTTTCGGCACGTGGATTTTTACGGTAAAACGGGACTACCGTGGCTGGTCTTCGATTTACATCGCTGGAGAGTGGTGCCCCATGGTATCGTTCCGTTTCAAATCCATGCACACATTTCAAAAAGTCGTACGACATTGTTTCGTCATTTCGGACGGAAGTTGCACCTTGCACCGTGGATGTTGCACCCTGTAGATATCGATTATTCGGACGGCCATAACTTCTGGCTCGTTTAGAGTTACGGGAGCCATAACCAGAAAAAAGGAAGGCCTCAGTGAGTTCCACGGCTATGATAGCTTTCAGCCGTCAGTGGATTGTTTAATACCCAAAAAAGACGATCCGAGTCTCAATCGGGTCTAGGATGTTTTTTACCCTTCGTTTTTTCGACACGTGGATTTTTACGGTAAAACGGGATTACCGTGGCTGGTCTTCGATTTATCATCGCTGTAGAGTGGTGCACCATGGTACCGTTCCGTTTCAAATCCATGCACGCAATTCAAAAAGTCGTACGACACTGTTTCGCCATTTCGGACGGATGTTGCACCTTGCACCGTGGATGTTGCACCCTGTAGATATCGATTATTCGGTCGGCCATAACTTCTGGCTCGTTTAGAGTTACGGGAGCCATAACTAGTCAAAACGAAGGCCTCAGTGAGTTCTACGGCTATGATAGCTTTCAACCGTCAATGGATTGTTTAATGCCCAAAAAAGACGATCCAAGTCTCAATCGGGTCTAGGAAGTTTTTACCCTTCGTTTTTTCGACACGTGGATTTTTACTGTAAAACGGGACTATCGTGGCAGGTCTTCGATTTACATCGCTGGAGAGTGGTGCACCATGGTACCGTTCCGTTTCAAATCCATGCACGCATTTCAAAAAGTCGTACGACATTGTTTCGCCATTTCGGATGGAATTTGCACCTTGCACCGTGGATGTTGCACCCTGTAGATATCGATTATTCGGACGGCCATAACTTCTGGCTCGTTTAGAGTTACGGGAGCCATAACCAGTCAAAACGATGGCCTAAGTGAGTTCTACGGCTACGACGGCTTTCAACCGTCAATGGATTGTTTAATGCCCAAAAAAGACGATCCGAGTCTCAATCGGGTCTAGGAAGTTTTTTACCCTTCGTTTTTTCGGCACGTGGATTTTTATGGTAAAACGGGATTACCGAGGCTGGTCTTCGATTTACCATCGCTGGAGAGAGGTGCACCATGGTACCATTCCATTTCAAATCCATGCACGCATTTCAAAATGTCGTACGAAACTGTTTCGCCATTTCGGACGGATGTTGCACCTTGCGCCGTGGATGTTGCACTCTGTAGATATCGATTATTCGGACGGCCATAACTTCTGGCTCGTTTAGAGTTACGGGAGCCATAACTAGTCAAAACGAAGGCCTCAGTTATTTCTACGGCTATGACGGCTTTCACCCGTCAATGGATTGTTTAATGCCCAAAAAAGACGATCCGAGTCTCAATCGGGTCTAGGATGTTTTTTACCCTTCGTTTTTTCGACACGCGGATTTTTACGGTAAAACGGGATTACCGTGGCTGGTCTTCGATTTAACATCGCTGGAGAGTGGTGCACCATGGTACCGTTCCGTTTCAAATCCATGCAAGCATTTCAAAAAGTCGTACGACACTGTTTCGCCATTTCGGACGGATGTTGCACCATGCACCGTGGATGTTGCACCCTGTAGATATCGATTATTCGGACGGCCATAACTTCTGGCTCATTTAGAGTTAGGGGAGCCATAACCAGTCAAAACGAAGGCCTCAGTGAGTTCTATGGCTATGACGGCCTTCAGCCGTCAATGGATTGTTTAATGCCCAAAAGAGACGATCCGAGTCTCAATCGGGTCTAGGATGTTTTTTACCCTTCGTTTTTTCGACACGCGGATTTTTATGGTAAAACGGGATTACCGTGGCTGGTCTTCGATTTATCATCGCTGGAGAGTGGTGCACCATGGTACCGTTCCGTTTCAAATCCATGCACGCATTACAAAAAGTCGTACGACACTGTTTCGCCATTTCGGATGGATGTTGCACCTTGCACCGTGGACGTTGCACCCTGTAGATATCGATTATTCGGTCGGCCATAACTTCTGGCTCGTTTAGAGTTACGGGAGCCATAACCAGTCAAAACGAAGGCCTCAGTGATTTCTACGGCTATGACGGCTTTCACCCGTCAATGGATTGTTTAATGCCCAAAAAAGACGATCCGAGTCTCAATCGGGTCTAGGAAGTTTTTACCCTTCGTTTTTTCGACACGTGGATTTTTACGGTAAAACGGGATTACCGTGGCTGGTCTTCGATTTATCATCGCTGGAGAGTGGTGCACCATGGTACCGTTCCCTTTCAAATCCATGCACGCATTTCAAAAAGTCGTACGACACTGTTTCGCCATTTCAGACGGATGTTGCACCTTGCACCGTGGATGTTGCACCTTGTAGAAATCGATTATTCGGTCGGCCATAACTTCTGGCTCGTTTAGAGTTACGGGAGCCACAACCAGTCAAAACGAAGGCCTCAGTGAGTTCTATGGCTATGACAGCTTTCAGCCGTCAATGGATTGTTTAATGCCCAAAAGAGACGACCCGAGTCTCAATCGGGTCTAGGAAGTTTTTTACCCTTCGTTTTTTCGACACGTGGATTTTTACGGTAAAACGGGATTATCGTGGCTGGTCTTCGATTTACCATCGCTGGAGAGTGGTGCACCATGGTACCATTCCGTTTCAAATCCATGCTCGCATTTCAAAAAGTCGTACAAAACTGTTTCGCCATTTCGGACGGATGTTGCACCTAGCACCGTGGATGTTGCACTCTATAGATATCGATTATTCGGACGGCCATAACTTCTGGCTCGTTTAGAGTTACGGGAACCATAACCAGTCAAAACGAAGGCCTTAGTGATTTCTACGGCTATGATAGCTATCAGCCGTCAATGGATTGTTTAATGCCCAAAAAATACGATCCGAGTCTCAATCGGGTCTAGGAAGTTTTTACCCTTCGTTTTTTCGACACGTGGATTTTTACGGTAAAACGGGGCTACCGTGACTGGTCTTCGATTTACGTCGCTGGAGAGTGGTGCACCATGGTACCGTTCCGTTTCAAATCCATGCACGCATTTCAAAAAGTCGTACGACACTGTTTCGCCATTTCGGACGGAATTTGCACCTTGCACGGTGGATGTTTCACCTTGTAGATATCGATTATTCGGACGGCCATAACTTCTGGCTCGTTTAGAGTTACGGGAGCCATAACCAGTCAAAACTAAGGCCTTATTGAGTTCTACGGCTATGATGGCTTTCAGCCGTCAATGGATTGTTTAATGCCCAAAAAAAGACGATCCGAGTCTCAATCCGGTCTAGAAGTTTTTTACCCTTCGTTTTTTCGACACGTGGATTTTTACGGTAAAACTGGATTACCGTGGCTGGTCTTCTATTTACCATCACTGGAGAGTGGTGCACCATGGTGCCGTTCCGTTTCAAATCCATGCACGCATTTCAAAAAGTCGTGCGACACTGTTTCGCCATTTCGGACGGATGTTGCACCTTGCACCGTGGATGTTGCACCCTATAGATATCGATTATTCGGTCGGCCATAACTTCTGGCTTGTTTAGAGTTACGGGAGCCACAACCAGTCAAAACGAAGGCCTCAGTGAGTTCTACGGCTATGACAGCTTTCAGCCATCAATGGATTGTTTAATGCCCAAAAAAGACGATCCGAGTCTCAATCGGGTCTAGGAAGTTTTTTACAATTCGTTTTTTCGACACGTGGATTTTTACGGTAACACGGGATTACCGTGGAAGGTCTTCGATTTACCATCGCTGGAGAGTGGTGCACCATGGTACCGTTCCGTTTCAAATCCATGCATGCATTTCTAAAAGTCGTACGACACTGTTTCGCCATTTCGGACGGATGTTGCACCTCGCACCATGGATGTTGCACCCTGTAGATATCGATTATTCGGACGGCCATAACCATTCAAAACGAAGGCCTCAGTGAGTTCTATGGCTATGACGGCTTTCAGCCGTCAATGGATTGTTTAATACCCAAAAAAGACAATCCGAGTCTCAATGGGGTCTAGGAAGTTTTTACCCTTCGTTTTTTTTCGACATGTGGATTTTTACGGTAAAACGGGACTACCGTGGCAGGTCTTCGATTTACATCGCTGGAGAGTGGTTCATCATGGTACCGTTCCGTTTCAAATCCATGCACACATTTCAAAAATTCGTACGACACCGTTTCGCCATTTCGGACGGATGTTGCACCTTGCACCATGTGTAACGACCCGTATTTTACGAGTCGATAAATCGTAGAATTTGCAGGTCGATAGTGTTGTTTGTGTTGCTTCTAGCTTGAGTCGTTTAGAAGTTAACCCGGGTACAAGTGATGAGTCGTGACCGACTCATAGGGGACCGACTCAAGGAGGGGTAGCGGTTTAAAGTGTTGGCCGAGATAAGGATGGACCGACTCAAGAAGTTAGGCGACTCATAGGATGACCGACTCATAGAGGGCCGAGATAAGAAGTGTGGCCGAGTCAACGAGTTACGACTCATAGGGTTTGCCGAGTTAAGGAGTTAACGGGTTAAGGGTGTAGCGACTTAAGGGGTTTAGGCTTAGGTCGTGGGTAATGAGTCGGCAGGGTTTTGAGTCGTAGGGCCTGATGAGTCGTGAGTCGGCATCATAGTTGAGTCGTGAGTGTGTATTGTTGAGTCGTCGTACGACTTAGGACTTGGGAAAAACGCGGCAGTGACTTAGGTCGGAGGCTTTTAGGTCGTGACCGACTTATGTTGAGTCGGCTAGGACTTAGGTCGGCCATAAGGCTGTGTTGTTAGGTCGTTTGCAACTGAGTCGGTAGGCACGACTTAACGATGAGTCGTAAGTCGTTAGGCAGCTTGGTGTTGAGTCGTTGATTAGTTAGGTCGGCTCTGGTATTAAGTCGTAGGTCGGCAGGGTTGTTGAGTCGTGTCTCGTGGGATAAGGATTAGGCTTAGGTCGGCCGGGATAAGTCGTATGTGTCTTAAGTCGTGTGACCTTCTTGCTGTGTTGAGTCGTTAGGTCTTTGAGTCGGTAGAATTTAAGTCGGCAACGACTCATGATGAGTCGTGGACGACTCATAGGGACGACGACTCATGGTTGATCCAGCCTATAAATAGAGGGGTTTGGCTCACTTTTTGGCACCGGTTTTTGAAGCGACGAAGTGCTGCCATTTTGAAGACTCGACTACAACATTTCTTCATCTTCTTTTCTCCATTCCAATCTAATTCTAACATCCATCCAAGATCGAAGATCGAGATCGAAGATCCAAGTGCCAAAGTTGAAGATCTTCATCCGTTCGAGCTAGAATTCATCGATTGGAGCGAGATATTGCCGGATCAAACCTTGATCTTCGCTGTCCAGATCTGAAGTGTGTAGTTTTTGTAGTGTTTGGGTGATTTGGTGAGTGGTAGTTATCTCTCACGCGGATCCAAAGGAGTATATTGGATTGGTGGCATGTTTGGGTGTTAAAGTTAGAGATTTCATGCATTTTTCTTAGATCTAAGTCTAGATCCATGATTTTTGAAGATGTTTACTTATGCAAGTTTGTTTAATAAGCATTAGAGACAAAACCCATGTTTTATAATTGATAGATCTATGCTAAAAACCATGATTTCACATATGTTGGACTTTTGCTCGTTTATTTACGAAATTGCCATTTTAGTTGATATTGCTTAAATTGCTTAATAAATCTTGTTTGAATGATTGATTATTTGAATGTATGATTGATTTGATTGTTTCCAAGTTAGCTAGTAGTTGATTTGGAACAAGATGATGAAAGAGGATTCAAAAGCTATGGAAGAAGGCTCTTGAATGGTGAAAGCTGCTTAAGGCATATGTAGCGGATGTTGAAGCTCATATGTATAGATTGGATGATGTTGAGATGGGACTTTGCCATGATTTGATGAGGCAAACCATGTTGTTGAGTTGAGACTTTGCTTTGATGCGATGAAGCGAAGTATGATGTGAGTCTTGGCTTAATCCAAGCAGGGATCATTCCAAGCATGTTGATAACTTGAAGAGTAGTTCAAGTTGGTTGATAATGGATTGTTCAAGAGGTAGCTTGAGCTTGTATGAGGATAGTCGTCAAGAAGGATGGCTAGGAGGCTTGGATCTCGTCGTTGTTGAAGGTTCTAGCATGCTCAAAAGCAAGAGTACATGGGGCGCCCATAACGACTACAGGTAGGTAGTCGGGACACCCAAAAGACTACAGGTAGGTAGTTGAGTACTCTGGGCAAAGTAGATAAGTCCTAGGCACAAGGCAGTGTGCGGAGTTATGGTTAGAACCGGGGTTACCATTAGCCCTTGACAGATGGTCATTCAACTAACGGTGAAATCGAGGCAAGGATAACAGTGATAGCCAGAGTCATGGATGTTTGGTTGTATTATCATTCGGCTTCAAGAGCGGTGTTTTCTGGGTGCTTATCTGATCTTGGTTTAGGCCTTGGGGGTTTGTATTTGGAAAACATCGTCCTTGACTCGAGTGGTATTTGCTTTACCTTAATTGTCTATGTTGTTATGCTTGCTTCTCCTTAGTGTATGTCTGGGGCTATCACTGTAGAAAGAGGTGGAGTGGGATGGTTTGGTTCCTATTTCTTTTATCCTTTATGCTCTTTTGGTATGCTTGATAGTTGATTTACTGCTCACTAAGACTTTGTCTGACTCAAGGTTTTATGTCTCCTCTTATTACCTTGGGCTGTTCATCCATGTCGGGATGGGCAGACTAGGTAGCAGGTGACAGGTGCTGTGCTAGGAGTTCTACGCTAAAGATGACGAAGACGAGCAGGAGGCTTTGCATATTAGTTTTCTTACTATATGTACTGGGTATCCGCTGCTGTATTTGGTTGAGTGATTTGTAGTGAGGCTTTCATGTATGGATTTGAGTAGATGATTGTATGAAACTACTGTGATGCTTATATGATGATGTTCTGTTCTATGGAGCTTCACTATATTATATTTCTCTATTGTATTTTATCCATGCGCTGTGAGTTATGCGATAGAGATTCTTCTGTTTTGTTTTACCCTGACTATCGTCCATGGCTGCCTGGCACACCTTTTAGCGCATTATTTCCTTGATTTGGTGCGGGAGTCATGGGCGGTCGTCACATTTGGTATCAGAGCTTTGGTTAATCGATTTTAGCCAACGCTCGCTGATGTAACTACGTAAGAGAGACGTAATTGTAATTTGATGGATGATTACTATATATAATATAGTAGTTTAGAAGGGTTTGAACTCCTTATGCAGTTGTTTCTTAAGGTGTTCTAATCATTCTTATTTACAGATATTAAGGATGAGTCGAAGTGAGAGACAAGCTGCGAGGGGTAGCCGTGATGCTAGGGAAGCTGTTGATTATGCTCCTATGTTTGAGGCCATGATGACTTCAATCATGAGGAGAATACCAGCTTCAGGATCATCTGTGGATGTGGGAGTTCAAGTCCAAGCTCCGAGACCGGTGGATTTTGCCAAGCTTTGCAAGGATTATACTGCTCTTGGAGGGAAAGTTTTCTTGGGGACGGAGTCGACTATTGAGGTGCAGAGATGGATTGATGCTTGCAAAAGAATCTTTGATGACTTAGGGATTGAGGATGCAACTAAGAGGAAGCTTGCATCGAGACAGCTTCAGGGAAGAGCTGCTGATTGGTGGAATTCTATCACCATCGATACTCCAGAAGAAGAGATTACTTGGGAGCAATTCCAAGTTAGATTTGAAGCTAAGTTCATCTCTACTTCCCAGAAATCTGTCTTGTTTAAGAGGTTTGTGGAGCTCAAGCAAGGGGGAAGGCCTGTTCTTGAGTACATTTCTGAGTTTGAAGCTTTGTCTAAGTATGCCAGATCGTATATTGATTCTCCCTACCAGAAGAATGAAAAGTTTTTGACTGGTCTGGATGCTTATCTTGGGAGGCAGTTAGTGGATCATCTGGACGATCCATTTGAGAAGCTTGTGGAAAAAGCTCTTAGGCATGAGAGTTTGTTTCCTAGGGAAAGTTCTGTCGTTTCTGTAACCAGGGAAGGATCTAAACCACAGCAGAGTGGCAATAAGAAGAGGAAACAACAGCAACAGAGGGGTAGGGATGGCCAGAAGAAGCCGAAGAGTGAAGTGACTTGCTATAACTGCCAGCAGAAGGGCCATCTTTACAAAGATTGTAAGAATCCCAAAGTGCCGGGAAAGTGTTACAACTGTGATAAGCTGGGACATATCAAGAAGGATTGTCCAGAACCGAGGAAAGATAGGCAGGTTGTGCAAGCCTATGCTTTGGGGGCTGTTCCATCGTCTTCGAAAGCTCCTACTGCTGAAGAGAAGGGGAAGAGTGTGGTTGTTCAAGGTACTCTTTCTATTTGTGGTGTTCCAGTTAGAGTGTTGTTTGATACTGGAGCGTCGCATTCTTTTGTTTGTGATGATTTGGTAAGCCGGTTAGGTATGAAACCGGATATTGTTGATAGGCCATTGGTTGTGACTAATCCAGTGGGGGGTTCGTCATGTTTGTGTATGATATGCCGTGGTCTAGTTGTGTCGAGTCATGATTGCTCGTTTGTTTGTGATTGCTTTGTTCTGAACTTTGCGGGGTTCGGAATTATTTTGGGTATGGACTGGCTTAGGAAGTATGCGGCAAGGATTGATTGTGAGAGGCTTGAGGTGACAGTCGGGAATGTGGAAGGGCGAAAGGTTGTGATACGATGTAAGCATGAAGAAGGCGTCTTCATGAGCTTCATGTATTCGCTAGTTGTTCCACGGGATGGACTGTCATCGGTGCCTATTGTGAATGAGTTTGAGAATGTCTTTGAGGAAGTCAAAGGGTTGCCGCCGCATAGGGAGATCGAGTTTCGTATCGATCTAGTTGAGGGAGCCAGACCTGTTGTGATGCCTCTTAGGCGGATGGCACCGAGGGAGCAGCAAGAGCTGAAGGTGCAAGTTGATGACCTTTTGCGGAAAGGATTCATTCGGAGAAGTGTGTCCGAATGGGGTGCGCCCGTTGTGTTCGCAACCAAAACGGATGGATCGTTGAGGTTGTGTGTTGATTATCGTGAGCTGAATAAGGTGACTAGGAAGAACAAGTATCCATTGCCGAGAATAGATGACTTGTTTGATCAGCTTCACGAGGCTAAGGTGTTTTCTCAGATGGATTTGGCAACGGGATTTCACCAGTTGAGAGTGGCGAAGGATAGTGTGCCGAAGACTGCTTTCAGGACACCATCCGGGTTTTATGAGTGGCTGGTAATGCCGTTTGGGTTGACTAACGCGCCAGCATATTTTGTGGATCTTATGAATAGAGTGTTCAGAGATCAGTTGAATAAGTTCGTGCTTGTGTTCGTGGATGATATTTTGGTTTATTCCAGAACTGAGGAAGAGCACAAGACGCACTTGAGGATTGTTTTAGGAATCTTACGGAAACATCAGCTGAAGGCTAAGTTTTCGAAGTGTCACTTCTGGAAGAATGAAGTGAGGTTCTTAGGTCATGTTATTTCTGGAAATGGAATAGCGGTTGATCCCGCTAAGGTGGCAGCGATCCAGGATTGGGTTAGGCCTAAGAATGCATCTGATGTGAGAAGTTTTCTTGGATTAGCAGGATATTATCGTCGGTTTATCAAAGATTTTTCCAAGATAGCTGCACCGTTGACAGGATTGACGAAGAAGAATCAAGTGTTCAGATGGAATGATAAGTGTGAACAAGCTTTCATAATCCTGAAAGAGCGACTGACGAGCGCTCCTGTTTTGACTATTCCAAGTGGGAATGATGAGATGGTGGTTTACACCGATGCATGTGGCACTGGACTAGGAGCGGTGCTAATGCAGAAGCATAAAGTTGTTGCGTATGCTAGTCGACAACTAAAGCCGCATGAAAGGAATTATCCGACTCATGATTTGGAGTTAGCGGCGATTGTGTTTGCTTTGAAGATGTGGAGACACTATCTATTGGGAGTTAGATTCGAGCTATTTACAGATCATAAGTCGTTGAAGTATCTGTTTTCCCAAAAGGATTTGAATCTTCGACAGCAAAGGTGGCTAGAGTTCTTAGCATCGTATGATTTTGGTATAGCCTATACTCCAGGGAAAGGTAACGCAGTGGCTGATGCGTTAAGTCGAAGACATGCAGGATTGGGAGCCATGTTTTCGGAATGGAAGAGTCTTGAGTATTTGGCTGGATTTGATTTCAGGCCTAGATGTGAATTGGAACCTAAGATGTTGGCAAACTTATCGATAAGGCCTACTCTTGTGGAAAGGGTTGGCGAGAGCCAAAAGGGAGATGATAAGCTTATCAAGATTATCCGTGATTTGGAATCCGGATTGGATCCAGAAAAGGATAAAGGATTTGAAGTCGATCGAGAGGGTTGGCTTCGAAAGCAAGGGCGACTAGTTGTTCCCGATGTAGATGGATTGAGAGATGAAGTTCTGAGGGAGAGTCATCACTCGAAGTTGACAATTCATCCAGGTGGAAATAAGATGTATCGGGATATGAAGAGAACCTACTACTGGGAAGGTATGAAGAAGGATGTTGGAAATTTTATTTCCAAGTGTATGAATTGCCAGTTGGTGAAAGCTGAGCAGAAGAAGCCCAGTGGATTGCTTCAGCCATTAGAGGTTCCTACATGGAAGTGGGAGCAAGTGTCGATGGACTTTATCGATGGTCTACCTAGGACAAGAGCAGGGAATGAAGGGATTTGGGTCATAGTAGATCGTTTGACCAAGAGTGCAAGGTTCATTCCTGTTCGATCGACTAGGACTGCATCGAAGTTGGCTGAATTATATGTGAAGTGGATAGTTCGTTTCCATGGTGTTCCGAAGAGTATAGTGAGCGATCGAGATCCATTGTTCACTAGTAGATTTTGGAAGAGCTTCCAGGAAGTTTTGGGAACTGAGTTGTGTTTGAGTACAGCTTATCACCCTCAAACAGATGGTCAGACTGAGAGAGTCAACCGAGTTTTGGAAGATCTTCTTAGAGCATGTGTTTTGGACTTCGGAGGATCATGGGAAGATCACCTTCATTTGGTGGAGTTTGCTTATAATAACAGTTATCAGTCGAGTATTGGTATGGCACCATATGAGGCATTATATGGAAGACCGTGTAACTCTCCGACATGTTGGTTGGAAACTGGAGAAAAGCTGATACTTGGGCCAGAGATGATTCGACAGACTTCAGATTGTATAGAGATCATTCGGCAACGAATGAAGGCAGCCCAAGATCGTCAGAAAAGTTATGCCGATAATCGTCGTAAGGATTTGGAATTCGACGTAGGTGATATGGTTTTTGTGAAGATTTCTCCTCTGAAGAGTGTCATTAGATTCGGGAAGAAAGGAAAGTTAACTCCGAGATTTGTTGGACCATTCCCGATTATCGAGCGTATTGGAAAGCTCGCTTATAGATTAGAGTTACCGGAAAAGATGGCGGGTGTGCACAGTGTTTTTCATGTATCTTATCTACGGAAGTATATGCACGACCCAACTACGGTGGTTTCTGCTGATAGCTGTGAAGACTTGGAGGTTGATCCAGTTGTTTCGAGACCTCGTAAGCCGCTTCGTATTGTTGAAACCGATACGAAACAGCTTAGGAGGAAGACGATTACGTTGCTCAAGGTACAATGGAGTGATGATGTTAACGACTGTACATGGGAGGAGGAAGAGAGGATGAAGGCAGCTCATCCCGGACTCTTCGAGGTATGGCCCTAAAGTGTCGTGACATCTCATGAATTTGTAGCTTGTTCTAAGTCATAGAATTCTGCATGCTAGGTTAGAATTGGATGCATGGTTTGTTGATTGCTATGGATGGTAGGCATGCGGAATAATTGTGATTGCTGTTGTTTGCTTGGAATTTCGAGGGCGAAATTCCTAAGGGGGAGAGAATGTAACGACCCGTATTTTACGAGTCGATAAATCGTAGAATTTGCAGGTCGATAGTGTTGTTTGTGTTGCTTCTAGCTTGAGTCGTTTAGAAGTTAACCCGGGTACAAGTGATGAGTCGTGACCGACTCATAGGGGACCGACTCAAGGAGGGGTAGCGGTTTAAAGTGTTGGCCGAGATAAGGATGGACCGACTCAAGAAGTTAGGCGACTCATAGGATGACCGACTCATAGAGGGCCGAGATAAGAAGTGTGGCCGAGTCAACGAGTTACGACTCATAGGGTTTGCCGAGTTAAGGAGTTAACGGGTTAAGGGTGTAGCGACTTAAGGGGTTTAGGCTTAGGTCGTGGGTAATGAGTCGGCAGGGTTTTGAGTCGTAGGGCCTGATGAGTCGTGAGTCGGCATCATAGTTGAGTCGTGAGTGTGTATTGTTGAGTCGTCGTACGACTTAGGACTTGGGGAAAACGCGGCAGTGACTTAGGTCGGAGGCTTTTAGGTCGTGACCGACTTATGTTGAGTCGGCTAGGACTTAGGTCGGCCATAAGGCTGTGTTGTTAGGTCGTTTGCAACTGAGTCGGTAGGCACGACTTAACGATGAGTCGTAAGTCGTTAGGCAGCTTGGTGTTGAGTCGTTGATTAGTTAGGTCGGCTCTGGTATTAAGTCGTAGGTCGGCAGGGTTGTTGAGTCGTGTCTCGTGGGATAAGGATTAGGCTTAGGTCGGCCGGGATAAGTCGTATGTGTCTTAAGTCGTGTGACCTTCTTGCTGTGTTGAGTCGTTAGGTCTTTGAGTCGGTAGAATTTAAGTCGGCAACGACTCATGATGAGTCGTGGACGACTCATAGGGACGACGACTCATGGTTGATCCAGCCTATAAATAGAGGGGTTTGGCTCACTTTTTGGCACCGGTTTTTGAAGCGACGAAGTGCTGCCATTTTGAAGACTCGACTACAACATTTCTTCATCTTCTTTTCTCCATTCCAATCTAATTCTAACATCCATCCAAGATCGAAGATCGAGATCGAAGATCCAAGTGCCAAAGTTGAAGATCTTCATCCGTTCGAGCTAGAATTCATCGATTGGAGCGAGATATTGCCGGATCAAACCTTGATCTTCGCTGTCCAGATCTGAAGTGTGTAGTTTTTGTAGTGTTTGGGTGATTTGGTGAGTGGTAGTTATCTCTCACGCGGATCCAAAGGAGTATATTGGATTGGTGGCATGTTTGGGTGTTAAAGTTAGAGATTTCATGCATTTTTCTTAGATCTAAGTCTAGATCCATGATTTTTGAAGATGTTTACTTATGCAAGTTTGTTTAATAAGCATTAGAGACAAAACCCATGTTTTATAATTGATAGATCTATGCTAAAAACCATGATTTCACATATGTTGGACTTTTGCTCGTTTATTTACGAAATTGCCATTTTAGTTGATATTGCTTAAATTGCTTAATAAATCTTGTTTGAATGATTGATTATTTGAATGTATGATTGATTTGATTGTTTCCAAGTTAGCTAGTAGTTGATTTGGAACAAGATGATGAAAGAGGATTCAAAAGCTATGGAAGAAGGCTCTTGAATGGTGAAAGCTGCTTAAGGCATATGTAGCGGATGTTGAAGCTCATATGTATAGATTGGATGATGTTGAGATGGGACTTTGCCATGATTTGATGAGGCAAACCATGTTGTTGAGTTGAGACTTTGCTTTGATGCGATGAAGCGAAGTATGATGTGAGTCTTGGCTTAATCCAAGCAGGGATCATTCCAAGCATGTTGATAACTTGAAGAGTAGTTCAAGTTGGTTGATAATGGATTGTTCAAGAGGTAGCTTGAGCTTGTATGAGGATAGTCGTCAAGAAGGATGGCTAGGAGGCTTGGATCTCGTCGTTGTTGAAGGTTCTAGCATGCTCAAAAGCAAGAGTACATGGGGCGCCCATAACGACTACAGGTAGGTAGTCGGGACACCCAAAAGACTACAGGTAGGTAGTTGAGTACTCTGGGCAAAGTAGATAAGTCCTAGGCACAAGGCAGTGTGCGGAGTTATGGTTAGAACCGGGGTTACCATTAGCCCTTGACAGATGGTCATTCAACTAACGGTGAAATCGAGGCAAGGATAACAGTGATAGCCAGAGTCATGGATGTTTGGTTGTATTATCATTCGGCTTCAAGAGCGGTGTTTTCTGGGTGCTTATCTGATCTTGGTTTAGGCCTTGGGGGTTTGTATTTGGAAAACATCGTCCTTGACTCGAGTGGTATTTGCTTTACCTTAATTGTCTATGTTGTTATGCTTGCTTCTCCTTAGTGTATGTCTGGGGCTATCACTGTAGAAAGAGGTGGAGTGGGATGGTTTGGTTCCTATTTCTTTTATCCTTTATGCTCTTTTGGTATGCTTGATAGTTGATTTACTGCTCACTAAGACTTTGTCTGACTCAAGGTTTTATGTCTCCTCTTATTACCTTGGGCTGTTCATCCATGTCGGGATGGGCAGACTAGGTAGCAGGTGACAGGTGCTGTGCTAGGAGTTCTACGCTAAAGATGACGAAGACGAGCAGGAGGCTTTGCATATTAGTTTTCTTACTATATGTACTGGGTATCCGCTGCTGTATTTGGTTGAGTGATTTGTAGTGAGGCTTTCATGTATGGATTTGAGTAGATGATTGTATGAAACTACTGTGATGCTTATATGATGATGTTCTGTTCTATGGAGCTTCACTATATTATATTTCTCTATTGTATTTTATCCATGCGCTGTGAGTTATGCGATAGAGATTCTTCTGTTTTGTTTTACCCTGACTATCGTCCATGGCTGCCTGGCACACCTTTTAGCGCATTATTTCCTTGATTTGGTGCGGGAGTCATGGGCGGTCGTCACACCATGGATGTTGCACCCTGTAGATATCGAGTATTCGGATGGCCATAACTTCTGGCTCGTTTAGAGTTACAGGAGCCAAAACTAGTCAAAACGAAGGCCTTAGTGAGTTCTACGGTTATGACAGCTTTCAGCTGTCAATGGATTGTTTAATGCCCAAAAAAGACGATCTGAGTACCAATCCGGTCTAGGAAGTTTTTTACCCTTCGTTTTTTCGACACGTGGATTTTTACGGTAAAACGGGATTACCAAGGCTGGTCATCGTTTTACCATCGCTGGAGAGTGGTGCACCATGGTATCGTTCCATTTCAAATCCATGCACGCATTTCAAAAAGTCGTACGACACTGTTTTGCCATTTCGGACGGATGTTGTACCTTGCACCGCGGACGTTGCACCCTGTAGATATCGATTATTCGGGCGGCCATAACTTCTGGCTCGTTTAGAGTTATGGGAGCCATAACCAGTCAAAACGAAGGCCTCAGTGAGTTCTACGGCTATGACGGCTTTCAGCCGTCAATGGATTGTTTAATGCCCCAAAAGGACGATCCGAGTCTCAATCGGGTCTTGTATGTTTTTTACCCTTCGTTTTTTCGACACGCGGATTTTACGGTAAAACGGGATTACCGTGGCTGGTCTTCGATTTATCATCGCTGGAGAGTGGTGCACCATGGTACCGTTCCGTTTCAAATCCATGCACGCATTTCAAAAAGTCATACGACACTGTTTCGCCATTTCGGACGGATGTTGCACCTTGCACCGTGGATGTTGCACCTTGTAGATATCGATTATTCGGACGGACATAACTTCTGGCTCGTTTAGAGTTACGGGAGCCATAACCAGTCAAAACGAAAGCCTCAGTGAATTCTACGGCTATGACAGCTTTAAGCCGTCAATGGATTGTTTAATGCCCAAAAAAGACGATCCGAGTCTCAATCGGGTCAAGGAAGTTTTTACCCTTCGTTTTTTCGACACGTGGATTTTTACGGTAAAACGGGACTACCGTGGCCGGTCTTCGATTTACATCGCTGGAGAGTGGTGGACCATGGTACTGTTCCGTTTTAAATCCATGCACACATTTAAAAAAGTCGAACGACACTGTTTTGTCATTTCGGACGGAAGTTGCACCTTGCACCGTGGATGTTGCACCCTGTAGAAATCGATTATTCGGACGGCCACAACTTCTGCCTCGTTTAGAGTTACGGGAGCCATAACTAGTCAAAACGAAGGCCTTAGTGAGTACTATGGCTTTCGCCTGTCAATGGAGTGTTTAATGCCCAAAAAAGACGATCCGAGTCTCAATCGGGTCTATGATGTTTTTACCCTTCGTTTTTTCGACACGCGGATTTTTACGGTAAAACGGGATTACCGTGGCTGGTCTTCGATTTATCATCGCTGGAGAGTGGTGCACCATGGTACCGTTCCGTTTCAAATCCATGCACGCATTTCAAAAAGTCGTACGACACTGTTTCTCCATTTCGGACGGATGTTGCACCTTGCACCGTGGATGTTGCCCCCTGTAGATATCGATTATTCGGACGGCCATAACTTCTGGCTCGTTTAGAGTTACGGGAGCCATAACCAGTCAAAACGAAGGACTCAGTGAGTTCTACGGCTATGACAGCTTTCAGCGGTCAATGGATTGTTTAATGCCCAAAAAAGATGATCCGAGTCTCAATTGGGTCTAGGAAGTTTTTTACCCTTCGTTTTTTCGACACGTGGATTTTTACGGTAAAACGGGATTACCGTGGCTGGTCTTCGATTTACCATCGCTGGAGAGAGGTGCACCATGGTACCGTTCCGTTTCAAATCCATGCACGCATTTCAAAAAGTCGTACGAAACTGTTTCGCCATTTCGGACGGATGTTGCACCTTGCACCGTGGATGTTGCACTCTGTAGATATCGATTATTCGGACCGCCATTACTTCTGGCTCGTTTAGAGTTACGGGAGCCATAACCAGTCAAAACGAAGGCCTCAGTTAGTTCTACGGCTATGACGGCTTTCACCCGTCAATGGATTGTTTAATGCCCAAAAAAGACGATCCGAGTCTGAATCGGGTCTAGGATGTTTTTTACCCTTCGTTTTTTCGACACGCGGATTTTTACGGTAAAACGGGATTACCGTGGCTGGTCTTCGATTTATCATCGCTTGAGAGTGGTGCACCATGGTACCGTTCCGTTTCAAATCCATGCACGCATTTCAAAAAGTCGTACGACATTGTTTCTCCATTTCAGACGGAATTTGCACCTTGCACCGTGGATGTTGCACCCTGTAGATATCGATTATTAGGACGGCCATAACTTCTGGCTCGTTTAGAGTTACGGGAGCCATAACCGGTCAAAACGAAGGCCACAGTGAGTTCTACGGCTACGACGACTTTCAACTGTCAATGGATTGTTTAATGCCCAAAAAAGACGATCCGAGTCTCAATCGGGTCTAGGAAGTTTTTTACCCTTCGTTTTTTCGACACGTGGATTTTTACGGTAAAACGGGATTACCGTGGCTGGTCTTCGATTTACCATCGCTGGAGAGAGGTGCACCATGGTACCGTTCCGTTTCAAATCCATGCACGCATTTCAAAAAGTCGAACGAAACTGTTTCGCCATTTCGGACGGATGTTGCACCTTGCACCGTGGATGATGCACTCTGTAGATATCGATTATTCGGACGGCCATAACTTCTGGCTCGTTTAGAGTTACGGGAGCCATAACCGGTCAAAACGAAGGCCTCAATGAGTTCTACGGCTACGACGGCTTTCAACCGTCAATGGATTGTTTAATGCCCAAAAAAGACGATCTGAGTCTCAATCGGGTCTAGGAAGTTTTTTACCCTTCGTTTTTTCGACACGTGGATTTTTACGGTAAAACGGGATTACCGTGGCTGGTCTTCGATTTACCATCGCTGGAGAGGGGTGCACCATGGTACCGTTCCGTTTCAAATCCATGCACGCATTTCAAAAAGTCGTACGAAACTGTTTCGCCATTTCGGACGGATGTTGCACCTTGCACCATGGATGTTGCACTCTGTAGATATCGATTATTCGGAAGGCCATAACTTCTGGCTCATCTAGAGTTACGGGAGCCATAACCAGTCAAAACAAAGGCCTCAGTTAGTTCTACGGCTATGACGGCTTTCACCTGTCAATGGATTGTTTAATGCCCAAAAAAGACGATCCGAGTCTCAATCGGGTTTAGGATGTTTTTTACCCTTCGTTTTTTCGACACGCGGATTTTTACGGTAAAACGGGATTACCGTGGCTGGTCTTCGATTTATCATCGCTGGAGAGTGGTGCACCATGGTACCGTTCCGTTTCAAATCCATGCACGCATTTCAAAAAGTCGTACGACACTATTTCGCCATTTCGGACGGATGTTGGACCTTGCACCGTGGATGTTGCACCCTGTAGATATCGATTATTCGGACGGCCATAACTTCTGGCTCGTTTAGAGTTACGGGAGCCATAACCAATCAAAACGAAGGGCTCAGTGAGACTCGGATCGTCTTTTTTGATTGTTTAATGCCCAAAAAAGACGATCCGAGTCTCAATCGGGTCTAGGAAGTTTTTTACCCTTCGTTTTTTCGACACGTGGATTTTTACGGTAACACGGGATTACCGTGGAAGGTCTTCTATTTACCATCGCTGGAGAGTGGTGCACCATGGTACCGTTCCGTTTCAAATCCATGCACGCATTTCTAAAAGTCGTACGACACTGTTTCGCCATTTCGGACGGATGTTGCACCTCACACCATGGATGTTGCACCCTGTAGATATCGATTATTCGGACGGCCATAACTTCTGGCTCGTTTAGAGTTACGGGAGCCATAACCATTCAAAACGAAGGCCTCAGTGAGTTCTATGGCTATGACGGCTTTCAGCCGTCAATGGATTGTTTAATACCCAAAAAAGACAATCCGAGTCTCAATCGGGTCTAGGAAGTTTTTACCCTTCGTTTTTTTCGACAAGTGGATTTTTACGGTAAAACGGGACTACCGTGGCAGGTCTTCGATTTACATCGCTGGAGAGTGGTGCATCATGGTACCGTTTCGTTTCAAATCCATGCACGCATTTCAAAAATTCGTACGACACCGTTTCGCCATTTCGGACGGATGTTGCACCTTGCACCATGGATGTTGCACCCTGTAGATATCGAGTATTCGGATGGCCATAACTTCTGGCTCGTTTAGAGTTACAGGAACCAAAACTAGTCAAAACGAAGGCCTTTGTGAGTTCTACGGCTTTGACAGCTTTCAGCCGTCAATGGACTGTTTAATGCCCAAAAAAGACGATCTGAGTACCCATCCGGTCTAGGAAGTTTTTTACCCTTCGTTTTTTCGACACGTGGATTTTTACGGTAAAATGGGATTACCAAGACTGGTCATCGATTTACCATCGCTGGAGAGTGGTGCACCATGGTATCGTTCCATTTCAAATCCATGCACGCATTTCAAAAAGTCGTACGACACAGTTTTGCCATTTCGGACGGATGTTGTACCTTGCACCGCGGACGTTGCACCCTGTAGATATCGATTATTCGGGCGGCCATAACTTCTGGCTCGTTTAGAGTTATGGGAGCCATAACCAGTCAAAACGAAGGCCTCAGTGAGTTCTACGGCTATGACGGCTTTCAGCCGTCAATGGATTGTTTAATGCCCCAAAAAGACGATCCGAGTCTCAATCGGGTCTAGGATGTTTTTTACCCTTCGTTTTTTCGACACGCGGATTTTACGGTAAAACGGGATTACCGTGGCTGGTCTTCGATTTATCATCGCTGGAGAGTGGTGCACCATGGTACCGTTCCGTTTCAAATCCACGCACGCATTTCAAAAAGTCACACGACACTGTTTCGCCATTTCGGACGGATGTTGCACCTTGCACCGTGGATGTTGCACCTTGTAGATATCGATTATTCGGACGGCCATAACTTCTGGCTCGTTTAGAGTTACGGGAGCCATAACCAGTCAAAACGAAAGCCTCAGTGAATTCTACGGCTGTGACAGCTTTAAGCCGTCAATGGATTGTTTAATACCCAAAAAAGACGATCCGAGTCTCAATCGGGTCTAGGAAGTTTTTACCCTTCGTTTTTTCGACACGTGGATTGTTACGGTAAAACGGGACTACCATGGCCGGTCTTCGATTTACATCGCTGGAGAGTGGTGGACCACGGTACCATTCCATTTTAAATCCATGCACGCATTTCAAAAAGTCGTACGACACTGTTTCGTCATTTCGGACGGTAGTTGCACCTTGCACCGTGGATGTTGCACCCTGTAGATATCGATTATTCGGACGGCCACAACTTCTGGCTCGTTTAGAGTTACGGGAGCCATAACTAGTCAAAACGAAGGCCTCAGTGAGTTCTACGGCTATGACGGCTTTCGCCCGTCAATGGAGTGTTTAATGCCCAAAAAAGACGATCCGAGTCTCAATCGGGTCTATGATGTTTTTACCCTTCGTTTTTTCGACACGCGGATTTTTACGGTAAAACGGGATTACCGTGGCTGGTCTTCGATTTATCATCGCTGGAGAGTGGTGCACCATGGTACCGTTCCATTTCAAATCCATGCACGCATTTCAAAAAGTCGTACGACACTGTTTCTCCATTTCGGACGGATGTTGCACCTTGCACCGTGGATGTTGCACCCTGTAGATATCGATTATTCGGACGGCCATAACTTCTGGATCGTTTAGAGTTACGGGAGCCATAACCAGTTAAAACGAAGGCCTCAGTGAGTTCTACGGCTATGACAGCTTTCAGCGGTCAATGGATTGTTTAATGCCCAAAAAAGATGATCCGAGTCTCAATCGGGTCTAGGAAGTTTTTTACCCTTCGTTTTTTCGACACATGGATTTTTACGGTAAAACGGAATTACCGTGGCTGGTCTTCGATTTACCATCGCTGGAGAGTGGTGCACCATGGTACCGTTCCGTTTCAAATCCACGCACGCATTTCAAAAAGTCGTACGACACTATTTCGCCATTTCGGACGGATGTTGCACCTTGCACCGTGGATGTTGCACCCTGTAGATATCGATTAGTCAGACGGCCATAACTTCTGGCTCGTTTAGAGTTACGGGAGCCATAACCAATCAAAACAAAGGCCTCAGTGAGTTCTACGGCTATGACGGCTTTCAGCCATCAATGGATTGTTTAATGCCCAAAAAAACTATCCGAGTCTCAATCGGGTCTAGGAAGCTTTTACCCTTCGTTTTTTCGACACGTGGATTTTTACGGTAAAACGGGACTACTGTGGCAGGTCTTCGATTTACATCGCTGGAGAGTGGTGCACCATGGTACCGTTCCGTTTCAAATCCATGCACGCATTTCAAAAAGTCGTACGACACTGTTTCTCCATTTCGGACGGAAGTTTCACCTTGCACCGTGGTTGTTGCACCCTGTAGATATCGATTATTCGGACGGCCATAACTTCTGGCTCGTTTAGAGTTACGGGAGCCATAACTGGTCAAAACGGAGGCCTCGGCGATTTGTACGGCTATGACGGCTTTCAGCCGTCAATCGATTGTTCAATGCCCAAAAAAGGCGATCCAAGTCTCAATCGGGTCTAGGAAGTTTTTACCCTTCGTTATTTCGACACGTGGATTTTTACGGTAAAACGGGATTACCGTTGCAGGTCTTCGATTTACCATCGCTGGAGAGTGGTGCACCATGGTACCGTTCCATTTCAAATCCATGACCGCATTTCAAAAAGTCGTACGACACTGCTTCGCCATTTCGGACGGATGTTGCACCTTGCACCGTGGATGTTGCACCCTATAGATATCGATTATTCGGACGGCCATAACTTCTGGCTCGTTTAGAGTTAGGGGAGCCATAACCAGTCAAAACGAAGGCCTCAGGGAGTTCTACGGCTTTGACAGCTTTCAACCGTCAATGGATTGTTTGATGCCCAAAAAAGACGATCCGAGTCTCAATCGGGTCTGGGAAGTTTTTTATCCTTCGCTTTTTTTGACACGTGGATTTTTACGGTAAAACGGGATTACCGTGGCTGGTCTTCGATTTACCATCGCTGGAGAGTGGTGCACCATGGTACCGTTCCATTTCAAATCCATGCACGCATTTCAAAAAGTCGTACGACACTGTTTCGCCATTTCGGACGGATGTTGCACCTTGCACCGTGGATGTTGCACCCTGTAGATATCGATTATTCGGACGGCCATAACTTCTGGCTCGTTTAGAGTTACGAGAGCCATAACTAGTCAAAACGAAGGCCTCAGTGAGTGCTTCGGCTATGAAGGCTTTCAGCCGTCAATGGATTGTTTAATGCCCAAAAAAGACGATCCGAGTATCAATCGGGTCTAGGAAGTTTTTTATCCTTCGTTTTTTTTACACGTGGATTTTTACGGTAAAACGGGATTACCGTGGCTGGTCTTCGATTTACCATCGCTGGAGAGTGGTGCACCATGGTACCGTTTCGTTTCAAATCCATGCACGCATTTCAAAAAGTCGTACGACACTGTTTAGCCATTTCGGACGGATGTTGCACCTTGCACCGTGGATGTTGCACCCTGTAGATATCGATTATTCGGACGGCCATAACTTCTGGCTCGTTTAAAGTTACGGGAGCCATAACCAGTCAAAACGAAGGCCTCAGTGAGTTCTACAGCTATGAGAGCTTTCAGCCGTCAATGGATTGTTTAATTCCAAAAAAAGACGATCCGAGTCTTAATCGGGTCTAGGAAGTTTTCACCCTTCGTTTTTTCGACACGTGGATTTTTACGGTAAAACGGGACTACCGTGGCTGGTCTTCGTTTTACTTCGCTGGAGAGTGGTGCACCATGGTACCGTTCAGTTTCAAATCCATGCACGCATTTCAAAAAGTCGTACGGCATAGTTTCTCCATTTCGGACGGATGTTGCACCTTGCACCATGGATGTTGCACCCTGTAGATATCGATTATTCGGACGGCCATAACTTCTGGCTCGTTTAGAGTTACGGGAGCCATAACCAGTGAAAACGAAGGCCTCAGTGAGCTCTACGGCTATGACAGCTTTCAGTCGTCAATGGATTGTTTAATGCCCAAAAAAGATGATCCGAGTCCCAATCGGGTCTAGGAAGTTTTTTACCCTTCGTTTTTTCGACACGTGGATTTTTACGTTAAAACGGGATTACCGTGGCTGGTCTTCGATTTACCATCGCTGGAGAGTGGTGCACCATGGTACCGTTCCGTTTCAAATCCATGCACGCATTTCAAAAAGTCGTACGACACTGTTTCGCCATTTCGGATGGATGTTGCACCTTGCACCGTGGATGTTGCGCCCTGTAGATATCGATTAGTCGGACGGCCATAACTTCTGGCTCGTTTAGAGTTACGGGAGCCATAACCAGTCAAAACGAAGCCGTCAGTGAGTTATACGTGGGTGTCATCAGGAAAGTTTTTGGGATTCATCGTCCATGCCAAAGGGATCGAAGCAAACCCCGAACAAGTCCGAACCTTGCAAGATATGAAGATACCATTCACTCGGAAAGAAATGCAATGCCTAAACGGGAAGGTGGCCGCCCTAAGCAGATTCATCTCCAAAGCAACTGACAAGTGTGTCCCTTTCTTCGAAGCCCTAAAGAAAGACAAAGGAAAGTTCGAATGGACCGACGAATGCCTAACGACCTTCCATAACCTAATTGAACATCTCCAGAGACCACCGGTACTCTCAACTCCTAGTGAAGGCGAAGAGTTATACCTATACCTTGTTGTGTCATCTCATGCTCTAAGCGCCGCTGTGGTGAGGGAGGATAACCACACGCAACGGCCCGTATACTTCGTAAGTAAGAGGTTTACGGAGGCAGAAGCATGATATCCTAAACTTGAGAAGCTAGCGTACTGCTTACTAATCACATCACGGAAGCTGCGACACTACTTCCAGTCTTATTCCATCCGAGTTCTAACCGATCAACCACTAAGGCAAATACTTCATCGTCCCGATACTTCTGGGCGGTTACTTAAATGGTGCATTGAATTGAGTCAATATAATATCACATACCACCCCCGCACCGCCATCAAGGGACAAGCTATGGCAGATTTCATTGCCCCGGTGAAGGTAGGGAGCAATCCAAGGTGTCAGAAGATGTCAAATGGAATCTCTTTGTAGATGGAGCATCAAACGAACAAGGCTCGGGGGCAGGCATCGTGATAGTCACCACCAGGGGAAGGAAACTGCACTATGCCTTGAGGTTGGAATTCGCTGCCACCAATAACGATGCAGAATATGAAGCAGTAATCGCCGGATTAGAACTTGCCTTGGAAATCGGAGTCCGTTCTTTATATCTTTATAGTGATTCTCAACTCATTGTAAATCAAATACTAGGAGAGTTCCAAACTCGAGGAGAACGACTCACAGCATACCTAAAGAAGACCAAGATGCTACTTAACCAACTGGATCACTATTTGATCAGACACATTCCTCGAGAGGAGAATCAATAGGCCGACGAACTGGCAAAACAAGCCAGCATGAAGAACAACTCCTTTTCGGTGGCAATAGCCGTCTCAAAACAACTAGCCCCGAGCTTCGAACGGGAGGATCTGATAGCTGCGATTGAAGAAGAAACTTGGATGGCTCCTATCCGGAAATACTTACAAGATGGCGCATTGCCCAGCGAGCGTAGCGAAGTCAGGAAAATCTTGAGGAAAGCTTCATGCTACACATTGCAAGAAGGAATCCTCTACCGGCGTGGCTTCTCTAACCCCTTATTACGATGTGTCGCTGGAAGGGAAGCCAAAGAAATCTTATCCAACATCCACCAGGGAAGCTACGGAGATCACACTGGAGGGCAGACTCTGGCAAAGAAGATACTCCGATATGGATATTTCTGGCCCACCTTGAACAAAGACGCCTTAGACTTCGTCAAAAAATGTGACAGATGTCAGAAATTTGCCAAAATTCCTCGACTACCAACAAATGAGATCACTCAAATGACTAGCCCTTGGCCCTTTGCAGTATGGGGAATTGACTTGATTGGTGAACTGCCAATGGGCCGAGGCGGATCTAAATATGCTATAGTAGCAGTCGACTATTTCACCAAATGGGTGGAAGCAGAACCTCTAAATAAAATATCTTCGACAAAAATCATTAACTTCTTGATCAAAAATGTTCTGTGCAGGTACGGAGTACCACTCAAAATCATATCAGACAATGGACTTCAGTTTGACAGCGAGGAATTCACCGACTGGTGCCAAGAGCACGGGATTCACAAAAGCTTCTCATCCGTGGCTTATCCCCAGGCAAATGGCCAAGTCGAAGCTGTCAACAAAATTCTCAAAACGCTGATCAAGAAGAAGCTTGAAAAGTCAAAGGGCGCTTGGGTGGATCGACTTCCTACGGCACTTTGGGCCTACCGCACATCTTTCAGAACATCAACAGGACATACTCCTTTCTCTTTGGCATATGGATCGGAGGCAATGCTCCCAGTTGAGACCATTGTGCCTTCCCACCGTAGGATCCACTACAATCCAGAAGAAAACGAAGAACTCCTCCTCATGTCTTTGGATCTGATTGAGGAAAGGAGACACGATGCAGCACTCAAAGTAGCAGCTCACAAACAAAAAGTGGCAGCCCAGTACAACTCCAAAGTCAAGCATCGCAGCTTACAAGATGGAGATCTTGTCCTCAAATGAATCTTTCCGCTCCCGGGGCACTAGACCTCATCTGGGACGGACCATATGTAATGCATAAAGATCTCCACAACGGAGCTTATATTTTGTCAACAGTGGACGGAGAGGTGTTCCAGAGGGCATGGAACATCCGACACCTCCGTCGATACTTTTCTTAACTTGTACTTCCCATATGAAGTGAATTAACAAAGAGAATCAGTGGACGTAGGCATTTTCGTGCCGAACCACTTTAAAAAACTTGGCTCTTGTTGACTTGTTCCTTTGTATCTTGGCTACTTGTTAAGCTTTATCCTTTTCTGTTGAACAAAATCCTTTGCAAATGACATTTCCATTTAGAGCTTCACAGCACAACTCCACCTGGACAAAATCTAACAGGTACGCTACGATCCTATGCCCTCGCCAATGAGACACTTTGCTCCGGTATCCCTCTACCGCGAGTTAACTCATTGTTTGCCTCGGCCCTTAAATCCGACTGTAATAAGCCGAGTATAAGCCACCGAGAAGGCCGATTATGCCATGGCAGCTCATTACAGCGATTAGGCTCGCCGGCAAATGTGAACCGACCATAAGCCCCAACATAAGGTGTGGCCAGCCAGGGGCAGTTCACAGTTGACGATCGGCCCCCACGCTAGCCGGCCACAGTAAATCGAATAATACCCGCGATTACGGGCCATAATGGCCCGGGTAGTTACTGTGCGCGATCGCCTCCAATGTGTCTTAAGTGCGGCTGTGGTAAAAAAGAAAACTCGCCGCAGAGGCGTAAGATGGGTGACAAATGTCTCCAAGACCCACAGCTAGGGAAAGTGACTACAAAACCCGTTTGCAACGAACTTAAGCACATCGACGGCCTTCCGTGACTGGAAGTTTTACTTTTCCTATATTTCCATTTCATTTAAAACTTTTCTCCTATTCTCCGTAACGGTGCTTGAAAGTACAGGACATGAAATAGGGAACGCTCGCTAATGGGAACAGAAACTTACAATCGGATGACGAGACACTCAACAGCATTCCGTGCTTAGTCTTACAGGGCGCACAAAGTTGCCGTCCACAGCCGAAACATGAAGGGCGGTACCTTCTACTTTTATACATTAATGCATAGCTGCAGTTCATATTCACACATCACATTTACGTTGCAAAATGAGAAAATTATACTTTAAGCAAAAAAATTGGCATCAGGCATAGTCAAGCCACTGGTAACATGCATAGTTACATCACTTACACAGCACAACAAAATAGCGATAACATTCCAACATAAAGGAATCAGCTTATGTTATGAAATTACATAAAGTCGTTCATCACAAACAATATTATTGCAGTCACATCAATGTTTTGGACTAACATAAACAGCAATAAAAAGAAATCAAAAGGTGGCCGAATCCGGACAAGGAACCAGCTGCGTCCACGCTTCGCCCTCATCTTACCAACTCTCCAAGCCTACTTAGCCGCAGGGTCGGAGCTCCCAGCATGTTGATCGGAAGTCCCACCTGTCCATTTCAAAAGAGGAATTCATTAAACAAACAATAAGCGATCAAGTTATGAAAATCTAAAAAGGAAAAGAGAAAGAGAAGAGAGACTCACCAGCGTCCGCCGCTTGATCCTCATCCTCCAATTGCACACCCGCTTCCTCCGCGGCAAGCAGCCGCATCCCCTCCTTCACCGCCGCCTGCTCCTCCTTCGAAAACTGAGCGGTGACTACATCCAGACTAAAGGCCGCTCCACCTTTCTTACCCGCATCAACCCTGGCCTCCTCTAAAGCCCGAAGATATACCTTGGCCATAACCCGGGGATAGTCATCCATCCAGTATAAGCTGCCCTCCTTCCAAGTGCGGAAGTACATGTCCTGCAGCATATCGTCCATCATCCCCTCATCCTCTTCAAACCTCTTCACCCGGGCCTTGGAAATTTGCAACTTAGTGGCATCAGCATCCCTCTCCCGCCGGTATCTCGAGCACTCAGCCTAGAGGGATCTCCTCATCTCTTCCATCTCTTCTTTCAACTTGGCTTGAGCAAGTTCTGCAGCTTCAAGCCTCCCAGATATCTCTTCAACCTGTTCGAGATCCGCCCTCCTAACCTCATCAACCGTGGTAATGGCCATGTCAATGCGTTTCTTGCAAGCGGTCTCCATTTTCCGCAACTCAGCTCTGCTAGCCTCTTCCATGGCCTTATTCAGTCGTTGGGAGTCAGCTTCATGCTGCGAAATCTGAATAGCCTGGTCGACAAGTTGCTTGGCCTGATCAGCAACCACTAACCGCAACCTTATATTGGCACTCCCTATCTCCTCCCCGGCCTTGGCCAATCGGGCGTGATGTACCATTAACTTCTTGGCCTCCTCCGCGACCCGGTCGATGTTGGTCTTGGCTTCGTCCCCCGTAGCAGCTATCCGAGTAGTGAGCAGATCCAGATCTAGGGACTTAGCCTCATCAAGAACCCGAACCATGGGATTGCGGGGGAGAAGATGCTCGCCCGTGGCCTCGTCAAATAAAATATCCTGAGAGCTTGGGTCCAAATCCGGGTGGCCGGCAAAGGGATTGCGAGGCACGTCAGGTCGTTTTATGCGAATAACAGTAGGATTCTCGGAAGGATGTGGACAGGGGACAAACTCCGTGGTCTCCTCCGTGGTATCTCGGGAAGGCTGAGTAGGTAGCTGAGGACCAGGTGGTGAATCAAACAAGGAACGCCTCCTCTTCCTCTGCTGGATACCCTCCTCGATAACTCCAAGGAGAGGGCGGTAGCTGACCACGTCCCCAGGACGACCAGTAGGAGGCTTCGGCTTAGCGGAAGCTCTCATCAACTTAAATTGTTCGAGGCGGTGTCGAACACCTGACGTTTTGGCCACCTGACCTGCCCCTGGAGTAAAGGACAAATGTTACAAGCATGCATCAAATCATAGGGCAAGAGATATATCGAGTTGATGAAGAACAGAAAAAGACGCTTTTACTATACAAACCCTGCGGAGAGGTAGGATCCTGCAATAAGTCCTGGATCTCATTCCAGGACGGGAGCGAGCCATAAAATATTCCTAAGTCCCTATCGTAAATAGAATCTGCAGAAGTCAAAAGTTCACCTTGCACCGCCGGAATCACCCCGGTTGAGGCGCTCTTAGGGGATGGATAGGCGCAGCCACGACCTTGCCGGTCTTCTCCGGCATCTTCTCCGGCGCCTTCACCACGACCGTTTCTTCCTCCGACTCACCGAAAGCTTGACGGAAAGCATCATCCGTCCATTCCTGAAGCTCTCCCATTTGCCCGGAGGTCAGGGCACCAACTCCGCTGCCGCCCTCTCCGTCTCCATCACCATCTCCTCCACCCTCTGGCTCTTCTCCCACATCGTCTCCTTCGCCCTCGCCTCTATCCTCCTCCGGGATAATCGGGCAAGTGCTCGGAGTGGGGCCGTCAGACTCCCTAAGTTTCTTACCTCCGACAACCGGAGACTTTGTAAAAGTTTTCCTCTTGCCACTCTTCTTCGTGACCCCTCCTGTAGTCTGGGCAGCTTTCTCTTCCGCCATATCTCTCTTTTTAACCACGGACTGATGTGGAAGAATCAAGTTGTACATCAAGAGTCTAGCATTCCTGATCAGGTAAGCAGCCGATCTGTCTCTCTCTGAAATAGCTTCTATCTCAGCTACCATCTGAACTAGGCGATCGTTCTCCACAACCACAAAGCCACCTGTCGCTAGCAAGAAAGGAAAGCACATAAGGAAAAGAATTGCGGCCAAGACAAGGAATGTAAATAAAACTTTGACTTACATCCGGAGGTGAAGCGACGGATAGAGACGGAGTCATCTCTGACGAAGAACCACTCCTTCTTGAACATACTGTACTTCGAATAGAGGTCCAGAACCGGCTTAAAAGAGACGGCAGATTCCAAGCTAAAATATGGGGATCCCTTCCTGTATCCCCTCAGATTGTACAGATACCGTATCTCCCGGTTGGAAGGAGCGTGCCCATACCTCTCCTGAAAGATAGCGTACAAGCACACCAGGATGGCATAAGAGTTGGGCTGGATTTGGAATGGAGCCACCTTCCGATAAGTGATGAAGCTGACTACCCAGGTTTGATGGGAGGAATGGCCCCACACATACAGTGGTACCTACTATACGCAAAATACCCTTCAGGAGAGTCATATGGCATAACTCCAGCCCCCGGCAGCGCCATGAGCGCTCTATCTATTCCGAAGGAACGAGATATAACATCGAGTTGCTCCTCCTTCAGGGAGCTAGGAAAGCAGTCAGGAGGGGAGACCATAAGTTCCTGGGGATCATACCCATCCACTAACGACCTCGGGGCAGGTCCATGTTGCGCCGGCCCTGACTTGGCTGGGGGCACGGTAGAAGTCTCTTCTCTGTCCCTGGACTTCTTTCTATCTGATGGGGTTTCCACTCTTTGAGACATTTATCTACAAACATAAAAGGGAAAGACGTGTTGTTAGAACAAGAAGTGCAGAAATGTAAACAAACAAGCGTATACGAGTCGAAAATATCACTCATAACCCATGCGTAAAAGTCCATTCGGTATTAAAAAGTTTTCATTCGGCAATATGAAGCAAAGCCTCATTCGGCATTCAAAACACACAGGTTCATCCGGCACTCCCAAATACAAATGTTCATTCGGCATCCTCAGAATAAGGCCCATTCGGTAGTAAATTTTTAAGCTCATTCGGTAAAACGAAGTAGGTTCATTCGGTGGAGAAAGAATGTCACCTGATTCGGTAAAAGCAGGATCCTGGTTCGGCTAATGCGTTTGGTTCAGCAGAGTTGATTCGGTAAAGGCAAGTTTTTGGAAAACCGAGAACTCTAGGCCCATATTTATAGGCAAAATGCATCGGCCGGACCATCTGGTTCGGCACATCGGACCAGATGCGAACCCTCGAGCCAAAACAAAGCGCGACATATGCCGGCATATGCCCCACTTTGGGGGGCATATGTTGGGTGCGTTTCCACACCTAGCCGAACCAGTTCACCCCTTGCCGAACCACAGGAACCACCGAGCCATCTCTCTGCCAAAACCAAGGCTCCAACCCCGTTCCTACGCACAACCGAACCAACCAGCTCTCCCGAGAGTGCCGAACCATAGACACCCCATACCACTACCAAACCAAACCTCGCATCTACAAATACCGAACCAAGCACACCCCTTCGGCACCGGACCAACACGAAGCGGTTGCCACCGAATCAACCTCCAACCTCTACCACCGAACCAACCCCCCTTCCGGACCAAGGCCTCTCCTCCATCACCGGACCACTCCACCTACTACCGGTCCAAACGACACAACATCTCCTACCGAACCAACCACTCCATAGCTCCGCCGAACCAGATGTGCCGGGCTAGATTGCTTCAGCCCAGGCCCACCAGCAGCTATATACATCCAAGTCCCCTACCCCCAGCCTCACTCTATAAATAGAGGGGCAGGGGTACAACAATGGCAGACAAGTTTGAGAGCTCAAGCACGGAAGGAACTTTCAAACAACTTTCATATACTTGTATACAAAGCTTTGTACTTGTAATCTGAAAGAAAAAGGATAATAACATATAAAGTGGACGTAGGCACGTTCTGGCCGAACCGCTATAAATCTGTATGTCTTTTACAGTTCAGTCCCTGCTTTTTACATATTTGCATAAGTCACCCAAATCATTGAAACCCACATAAAATCAACTAAATAATACGACTTGGAGGTGTTTGCCCATTTTTTGTGCAAACAGGTACCATGGTGCACCACTCTCCAGCGATGGAAAATTGAAGACCAGCCACGGTAATCCCATTTTACCGTAAAAATCCATGTGTCGAAAAAACGAAGGGTAAAATACTTCCTAGACCCGATTGAGACTCGGATTGTCTTTTTTGGGCATTAAACAATCCATTGACGGCTGAAAGCTGTCAGAGCCGTAGAACTCACTGAGGCCTTCGTTTTGACTGGTTATGGCTCCGTAACTCTAAACGAGCCAGAAGTTATGGCCGTCCGAATAATCGATATCTACAGGGTGCAACATCCACGGTGCAAGGTGCAACATCCGTCCGAAATGGCGAAACAGTGTCGTACGACTTTTTGAAATGCATACATGAATTTGAAACGGAACGGTACCATGGTGCACCACTCTCCCGCGATAGTAAATCGAAGACCAGCCACGGTAATCCCGTTTTACCGTGAAAATCCACGTGTCGAAAAAACGAAGGGTAAAAAACTTCCTAGACCCGATTGAGACTTGGATAGTCTTTTTTGGGCATTAAACAATCCATTGACGGCTGAAAGCTGTCACAGCCGTAGAACTCACTGATGCCTTCATTTTGATTGGTTATGGCTCCCGTAACTCTAAACAAGCCAGAAGTTATGGCCGTCCGAATAATCGATATCTACAGGGTGCAACATCCACGGTGCAAGGTGCAACATCCGTCCGAAATGGAGAAACAGTGTCATACGACTTTTTGAAATGCGTGCATGAATTTGAAACGGAACGGTACCATGGTGCACCACTCTCCCGCGATAGTAAATCGAAGACCAGCCACGGTAATCCCGTTTTACCGTGAAAATACACGTGCCAAAAAACGAAGGGTAAAAAACTTCCTAGACCCGATTGAGACTCGGATAGTATTTTTTGGGCATTATACATCCATTGATGGCTGAAAGCTGTCATAGCCGTAGAACTCACTAAGGCCTTCGTTTTGATTGGTTATGGCTCCCGTAACTCTAAACAAGCCAGAAGTTATGGTCGTCCGAATGATCGATATCTACAGGGTGCAACATCCACGGTGCAAGGTGCAACATCCGTCCGAAATGGCGAAACAGTGTCGTACGACCTTTTGAAATGCGTGCATGGATTTGAAACAGAACGGTACCATGGTACACCACTCTCCAGCGATGGTAAATCGAAGACCAGCCACGGTAGTCCCGTTTTACCGTAAAAATCCACGTGTCGAAAAAACGAAGGGTAAAAAACTTCCTAGACCCGATTGAGACTCGGATCGTCTTTTTTGGGCATTAAACAATCCATTGACGGCTTAAAGCTGTTATAGCTGTAGAACTCAATGAGGCCTTCATTTTGACTGGTTATAGCTTCCGTAACTCTTAACGAGCCAGAAGTTATGTTGTCCGAATAATCGATATCTACAGGGTGCAACATCCACGGTGCAAGGTGCAACTTCCGTCCGAAATAGCGAAACAGTGTCGTACGGCTTTTTGAAATGCGTGCATGGATTTGAAACGGAACGGTACCATGGTTCACCACTCTCCAACGATGGTAAATCGAGACTAGCCACGGTAATCCCGTTTTACCGTAAAAATCCAGGTGTCGAAAAAACGAAGGGTAAAAAACTTCCTAGACCCGATTGAGACTCGGATCGTCTTTTTTGGGCATTAAACAATCCATTGACGGCTGAAAGCTGTCATAGCCATAGAACTCACTGAGGCCTTCGTTTTGAGTGGTTATGGCTCCCGTAACTCTAAACGAGCCAGAAATTATGGCCGTCCAAATAATCGATATCTGCAGGGTGCAACATCCACGGTGCAAGGTGCAACATCCGTCCGAAATGGCGAAACAGTGTCGTACGACTTTTTGAAATGCAGCATGGATTTGAAACGAAACGGTACCACGATTCACCACTCTCCAGCGATGGTAAATCGAAGACCAGCCACGGTAATCCCGTTTTACCGTAAAAATCCACGTGTCAAAAAAACGAAGGATAAAAAACTTCCAAGACCCGATTGAGACTCGGATCGTCCTTTTTGGGCATTAAACAATCCATTGACCGCTCAAAGCCGTCACAGCCGTAGAACTCCCTGAGGCCTTCGTTTTGACCGGTTATGGCTCCCGTAACTCTAAACGAGCCAGAAGTTATGGCCGTCCGAATAATTGATATCTACAGGGTGCAACATCCAGGTGCAAGGTGCAACATCCGTCCGAAATGGCGAAACTGTGTCGTATGACTTTTTGAAATGCGTGCATGGATTTGAAAAGGAACGGTACCATGGTGCAATACTCTCCAGCGATGGTAAATCGAAGACCAGCAACGACAATCCCGTTTTACCGTAGAAATCCACGTGTCGAAAAAACGAAGGGTAAAAAACTTCCTTGACCCGATTGAGACTCGGATCGTCTTTTTTGGGCATTAAACAATCCATTGACGGCTGAAAGCGGTCATAGCCGTAGAACTCACTAAGGCCTTCGTTTTGACTGGTTATGGCACCCGTAACTCTAAACGAGCAGAAGTTATGGCCGTCCAAATAATCGATATCTACAGGGTGCAACATCCGCGTGCAAGGTGCAACATCCGTCCGAAATGGCGACCCAGTGTCATACGACTTAATGAAATGCGTGCATGGATTTGAAACGGAACGGTACCATGGTGCACCACTCTCCAGCGATGGTAAATCGAAGACCAGCAACGGTAATCCCGTTTTACAGTAAAAATCCACGTGTCAAAAAAACGAATGGTAAAAAACTTCCTAGACCCTATTGAGACTCGGATAGCATTTTTTGGGCATTAAACAATCCATTGACGGCTGAAAGCGGTCATAGCCGTAGAACTCACTGAGGCTTCGTTTTGACTGGTTATGGCTCCCGTAACTTTAAACGAGCCAGAAGTTATGGCCGTCCGAATAATCGATATCTACAGGGTGCAACATCCGCGGTGGAAGGTGCAACATCTGTCCGAAATGGCGAAACATTGTCGTACGACTTTATGAAATGCCCGCATGGATTTGAAACAGAACGGTACCATGGTGCAGCACTCTCCAGCGATGGTAAATCGAAAACCAGCCACGGTAATCCCGTTTTACCGTAAAAATCCACGTGTCGAAAAAACGAAGGGTAAAAAACTTCCTAGACCCGATTGAGAATCAGATAGTCTTTTTTGGGCATTAAACAGTCCACTGACGGCTGAAAGCAGTCATAGCCGTAGAACTCACTAAGGCCTTCGTTTTGACTCGTTGTGGCTCCCGTAATTCTAAACGAGCCAAATGTTATGGCCGTCCGATTAATCGATATCTACAGGGTGCAACATCCACGGTGCAAGGTGCAACATCCGTTCGAAATGGCGAAACAGTGTCGTACGACTTTTTGAAATGCGTGCATGGATTTGAAACGGAACGATACCATGGTGCACCACTCTCCAGTGATGGTAAATCGAAGACCAGCCACGGTAATCCCGTTTTACCGTAAAAATCCACGTGTCGAAAAAACGAAGGGTAAAAAACTTCCTAGACCTGATTGAGACTCGGATCGTCTTTTTTGGGCATTAAACAATCCATTGACGGCTGAAAGCTGTCATAGCCGTAGAACTCACTGAGGCCTTCGTTTTGAATGGTTACGGCTCCCGTAACTCTAAACGAACCAGAAGTTATGGCCGTCCGAATAATCGATATCTACAGTGTGCAACATCCACGGTGCAAGGTGCAACATCCGTCCGAAATGGCGAAACAGTGTCGTACGACTTTTTGAAATGCGTGCATGGATGTGAAACGGAACGGTACCATGGTGCACCACTCTCCAGCGATGGTAAATCGAAGACAAGCCACGGTAATCCCATTTTACCGTAACAATCCACATGTCGAAAAAACGAAGGGTAAAAAACTTCCTAGACCCGATTGAGACTCGGATCATCTTTTTTGGGCATTAAACAATCACGGCAGAAAGCTGTCATAGCTGTAGAACTCACTGAGGCCTTCGTTTTGACTGTTTATGGCTCCGTAACTCTAAACGAGCCAGAAGTTATGGCCGTCCGAATAATCGATATCTACAGGGTGCAACATCCACGGTGCAAGGTGCAACATCCGTCCGAAATTGCGAAAAGTGTCGTACGACTTTTTGAAATGAGTGAATGGATTTGAAATGGAACGGTACCATGGTGCACCACTCTCCAGCGATGGTAAATCGAAGACCAGCCACGGTAATCCCGTTTTACCTTAAAAATCCACGTGTTGAAAAAACGAAGGGTAAAAAACTTCCTAGACCCGATTGAGACTCGGATCGTCTTTTTTGGGTATTAAACAATCCATTGACGGCTGAAAGCTGTCATAGCCGTAGAACTCACCGAGGACTTCGTTTTGACTGGTTACGGCTCCCGTAACTCTAAACGAACCAGAAGTTATGGTCGTCCGAATAATCGATATCTACAGGGTGCAACATCCACGGTGCAAGGTGCAACATCCGTCCGAAATGGCGAAACAGTGTCGTACGACTTTTTGAAATGCGTGCATGGATGTGAAACGGAACGGTACCATGGTGCACCACTCTCCAGCGATGGTAAATCGAAGACCAGCCACGGTAATCCCGTTTTACCGTAACAATCCACGTGTCGAAAAAACGAAGGGTAAAAAACTTCCTAGACCCGATTGAGACTCGGATCATCTTTTTTGGGCATTAAACAATCCATTGACGGCTTAAAGCTGTCATAGCCGTAGAACTCAATGAGGCCTTCATTTTGACTGGTTATAGCTCCCGTAACTCTTAACGAGCCAGAAGTTATGTCGTCCTAATAATCGATATCTACAGGGTGCAACATCCACGGCGCAAGGTGCAACATCCGTCCGTAATGGCGAAACTGTGTCGTACGACTTTTTGAAATGCGTGCATGGATTTGAAGCGGAACGGTACCATGGTGCACCACTCTGCAGCGATGGTAAATCGAAGACCATCCACGGTAATACCGTTTTACCGTAAAAATCCACGTGTCGAAAAAACGAAGGGTAAAAAACTTCCTAGACCCGATTGAGACTCGGATCGTCTTTTTTGGGCATTAAACAATCCATTGATGGCTGAAAGCGGTCATGGCCGTAGAACTCACTGAGGCCTTCGTTTTGAGTGGTTATGGCTCCCGTAACTCTAAACGAGCCAGAAATTATGGCCGTCCGAATAATCGATATCTACAGGGTGCAACATTCACGGTGCAAGGTGCAACATCCGTCCGAAATGGCGAAATAGTGTCGTACGACTTTTTGAAATGCGTGCATGGATTTGAAACGGAACGGTACCATGGTGCACCACTCTCCAGCGATGGTAAATCGAAGACCAAACACGGTAATCCCGTTTTATCATAAAAATCCATGTGTCGAAAAAACGAAGGGTAAAAAACTTCCTAGACCCGATTGAGACTCGGATCGTCTTTTTTGGGCATTAAACAATCCATTGACGGCTGGAAGCTGTCATAGACGTAGAACTCGCTGAGGCCTTCGTTTTGACTGGTTATGGCTCCCGTAACTCTAAATGAGCCAGAAGTTATGGCCGTCCGAATAATCGATATCTACAGGGTGCAACATCCACCGTGCATGGTGCAACATCCGTCCGAAATGGCAAAACAGTGTCGTACGAATTTTTGAAATGCGTGCACGGATTTGAAACAGAACGGTACCATAGTGCACTACTCTCCCGCGATGGTAAGTCGAAGACCAGCCACGGTAGTCCCGTTTTACCGTGAAAATCCACGTGTCGAAAAAACGAAGGGTAATAAACTTCCTAGACCCGATTGAGACTCGGATAGTCTTTTTTGGGCATTAAACAATCCATTGGCAGCTGAAAGCTGTCATAGCCGTAGAACCCGTTGAGGCCTTCGTTTTGACTAGTTATGGCTCCCGTAACTCTAAACAAGCCAGTAGTTATGGCCGTCCGAATAATCTATATCTACAGGGTGCAACATCCACGGTGCAAGGTGCAACATCCGTCCGAAATGGCGAAACAGTGTCGTACGACTTTTTGAAATGCGTGCACGGATTTGAAACGGAACGGTACCATGTTGCACCACTCTCCAGCGATGGTAAATCGAAGACCAGCAATGGTAATCCCGTTTTACCGTAAAAATCCACGTGTCGAAAAAACGAAGGGTAAAAAACTTCCTAGACCCGATTGAGACTCGGATCATCTTTTTTGGGTATTAAACAATCCATTGACGGCTGGAAGCTGTCAAAGACATAGAACTCGCTGAGGCCTTCATTTTGACTGGTTATGGCTCCCGTAACTCTGAACGAGCCAGAAGTTATTGCCGTCCGAATAATCGATATCTACAGGGTGCAACATCCACGGTGCAAGGTGCAACATCCGTACGAAATGGCGAAACTGTGTCGTACAACTTTTTGAAATGCGTGCATGGAATTAAAACGGAACGGTACCATGGTGCACCACTCTCCAGCGATGGTAAATCGAAGACCAGCCACGGTAATCCCGTTTTACCGTAAAAATCCACGTGTCGAAAAAACGAAGGCTAAAAAACTTCCTAGACCCGATTGAGACTCGGATCGTCTTTTTTGGGCATTAAATAATCTATTGACGGCTGGAAGCTGTCATAGACGTAGAACTCGCTGAGGCCTTCGTTTTGACTGGTTATGGCTCCCGTAACTCTAAACGAGCCAGAAGTTATGGCCGTCCGAATAATCGATATCTACATGGTGCAACATCCACGGTGCAAGGTGCAACATCCGTCCGAAATGGAGAAACAGTGTCGTACGAATTTTTGAAATGCGTGCATGGATTTGAGACGGAATGGTACCATCGTGCACCACTCTCCCGCGATGGTAAATCGAAGACCAGCCACGGTAGTCCCGTTTTACCGTGAAAATCCACGTGTCGAAAAAACGAAGGGTAATAAACTTCCTAGACCCGATTGAGACTCGAATAGTCTTTTTTGGGCATTAAACAATCCATTGGCAGGTGAAAGCTGTCATAGTCGTAGAACTCACTAACGCCTTCGTTTTGACTGGTTATGGCTCCCGTAACTCTAAACAAGCCAGAAGTTATGGCCGTCCGAATAATCGATATCTACAGGGTGCAACATCCATGGTGCAAGGTGCAACATCCGTCCGAAATGGCGAAACAGTTTCGTACGACTTTTTGAAATGCGTGCATGGATTTGAAACGGAACGGTACCATGGTGCACCACTCTCCAGCGATGGTAAATCGAAGACCAGCCCCGGTAATCCCGTTTTACCGTAAAAATCCACGTGTCGAAAAAACGAAGGGTAAAAAGCTTCCTAGACCCGATTGAGACTCGGATAGTCTTTTTTTGGCATTAAACAATCCATTGACGGCTAAAATCTGTCATAGCCGTAGAACTAACTAAGGCCTTCGTTTTGACTAGTTATGGCTCCCGTAACTCTAATCCAGCCAAAAGTTATGGCCGTCCGAATAATCGATATCAACAGGGAGCAACATCCACGGTGCAAGGTGCAACATCCGTCCGAAATGGCGAAACAGTGTCGTGCGACTTTTTGAAATGCGTGCATGGATTTGAAACAGAACGGTACCACGGTGCACCACTCTCCAGCGATGATAAATCGAAGACCAGCCACGATAATCCCGTTTTACCGTAAAAATCCACGTGTCATAGCCGTAGAACTCACTGAGCATTCATTTTGACTAGTTATGGCTCCCGTAACTCTAAACGAGCCAGAAGTTATGGCCGTCCGAATAATCGATATCTACAGGGTGCAACATCCACGGTGCAAGGTGCAACATCCACAGTGCAAGGTGCAACATCCGTCCGAAATGGCGAAACAGTGTCGTACGACTTTTTGAAATGATTGCATGGATTTGAAAATGAACGGTACCACGGTGCACCACTCTCCAGCGATGTAAATCGAAGACCAGCCACGGTAGTCCCGTTTTACCGTGAAAATCCACGTGTCGAAAAAACGAAGGGTAAAAAACTTCCTAGACCCGATTTAGACTCGGATCGTCTTTTTTGGGCATTAAACAATCCATTGACGGTTGAAAGCTGTCATAGCCGTAGAACTCACTGAGGCCTTCGTTTTGACTGGTTATGGCTCCCGTAACTCTAAACGAGCCAGAAGTTATGGCGGTCCGAATGATCGATATCTACAGGGTGAAACATCCACGGTGCAAGGTGCAACTTCCGTCCGAAACGGCGAAACAGTGTCGTACGACTTTTTGAAATGCATGCATGGATTTGAAATGGAACGGTACCATGGTGCACCACTCTCCAGCGATGTAAATCGAAGACCAGCCACGGTCGTCCCGTTTTACCGTAAAAATCCACGTGTCGAAAAAACGAAGGGTAAAAACTTCCTAGACCCGATTGAGACTCGGATCGTCTTTTTTAGGCATTAAACAATCAATTGACGGCTGAATGCTGTCATAGCCGTAGAACTCACTGAGGCCTTCGTTTTGACTGGTTATGGCTCCCGTAACTCTAAACGAGCCAGAAGTTATGGCCGTCCGAATAATCAATATCTACAGGGTGAAACGTCTACGGTGCAAGGTGCAACTTCCGTCCGAAATCGCGAAACAGTGTCGTACGACTTTTTGAAATGTGTGCATGGATTTGAAATGGAACGGTACCATGGTGAACCAGTCTCCAGCGATGGTAAATCGAGGACCAGCCACGGTAATCCCGTTTTACCGTAAAAATCCACGTGTCAAAAAAACGAAGGATATAAAACTTACTAGACCCGATTGAGACTCGGATCGTCTTTTTTGGGCACTAAACAATCCATTGACGGCTGAAAGCTGTCATAGCCGTAGAACTCCTTGAGGCCTTCGTTTTGACTGGTTATGGCTCCCATAACTCTAAACGAGCCTGAAGTTATGGCCGTCCGAATAATCGATATCTATAGGGTGCAACATCCACGGTGCAAGGTGCAACATCCGTCCGAAATGGTGAAACAGTGTCGTACGAATTTTTGAAATGCGTGCATGGATTTGACCAGTCTCCAGCGATGGTATATCGAAGACCAGCAACGATAATCCCGTTTTGCCGTAAAAATCCACGTGTCGAAAAAACGAAGTGTAAAAAACTTCCTTGACCCGATTGAGACTCGGATCGTCTTTTTTTGGCATTAAACAATCCATTGACGGCTGAAAGCGGTCATAGCCATAGAACTCACTGAGGCCTTCGTTTTGACTGGTTATGGCTCCCGTAATTCTAAACGAGCCAGAAGTTATGGCCGTCTGAATAATCGATATCTACAGGTGCAACATCCGCGGTGAAAGGTGCAACATCTGTCCGAAATGGCGGAATAGTGTCGTACGACTTTATGAAATGCGTGCTTGGATTTGAAACGGAACGGTACCATGGTGCACCACTCTCCAGCGATGGTAAATCGTAGAACATCCACGGTAAACCCGTTTTACCGTAAAAATCCACCTGTCGAAAAAATGAAGGGTAAAAAACTTCCTAGACCCGATTGAGACTCGGATAGTCTTTTTTGGGCATTAAACAATCCATAGATGGCTGAAAGCGATCATAGCCGTAGAACTCACTAAGGCCTTCGTTTTGACTCGTTGTGGCCCCCGTAACTCTAAACGAGCCAGAAGTTATGGCCGTCCGAATAATCGATATCTACAGGGTGCAACATCCACGGTGCAAGGTGCAACATCCGTCCGAAATGGCAAAACAGTGTCGTACGACTTTTAGAAATGCGTGCATGGATTTGAAACGGAACGGTACCACGGTGCACCACTCTCCAGTGATGGTAAATCGAAGACCAGCCACAGTAATCCCGTTTTACCGTAAAAATCCACGTGTCGAAAAAACGAAGGGTAAAAAACTTCCTAGACCCGATTGAGACTCGGATAGTCTTTTTTGGGCATTAAACAATCCATTGATGGCTGAAAGCAGTCATAGCCATAGAACTCACCGAGGCCTTCGTTTTGTCTTGTTATGGCTCCCGTAACTCTAAACGAGCCAGAAGTTATGGCCGTCCGAATAATCAATATCTACAGGGTGCAACATCCACGGTGCAGGGTGCAACATCCGTTCGAAATGGCGAAACAGTGTCGTACGACTTTTTGAAATCCATGCATGGATTTGAAATGGAACGGTACCATGGTGCACCAGTCTCCAGCGATGGTAAATCGAAGACCAGCAACGGTAATCCCGTTTTACCGTAAAAATCCACGTGTCGAAAAAACGAAGGGTAAAAAACTTCCTTGACCCGATTGAGATTCGGATCGGCTTTTTTGGGAATTAAACAATCCATTGACGGCTGAAAGCGGTCATAGCCGTAGAACTCACTGAGGCCTTCATTTTGACTGGTCATGGCTCCCGTAATTCTAAACGAGCCAGAAGTTATGGCCGTCCGAATAATCGATATCTACAGGGTGCAACATCCGCGGTGCAAGGTGCAACATCCGTCCGAAATGGCGAAACAGTGTCGTACGACTTTATGTAATGCGTGCATGGATTTGAAATGGAACGGTACCATGGTGCACCACTATCCAGCGATGGTAAATCGAATACCAGCCTTGGTAATCCAGTTTTACCGTAAAAATCCACGTGTCGAAAAAACGAAGGGTAAAAAACTTCCTAGACCCGATTGAGACTCAGATAGTCATAGATGTAGAACTCACTGAGGCCTTCGTTTTGACTCATTGTGGCTCCCGTAACTCTAAACGAGCCAGAAGTTATGGCCGTCCGAATAATCGATATCTACAGGGTGCAACATCCACGGTGCAAGGTGCAACATCCGTTCGAAATGGCGAAAGAGTGTCGTGCGACTTTTTGAAATGCATGCATGGATTTGAAACGGAACGGCACCATGATGCACCACTCTCCAGCGATGGTAAATCGAAGACCAGCCACGGTAATCCCGTTTTACCGTAAAAATCCACGTGTCGAAAAAACGAAGGGTAAAAAAATTCCTAGACCCGATTGAGACTGGGATAGTCTTTTTTGGGCATTAAACAATCCATTGATGGCTGAAAGCTGTCATAGCCGTAGAACTCACTGATGCCTTCGTTTTGACTGGTTATGGCTCCGTAACTCTAAACGAGGCAGAAGTTATGGTCGTCCGAATAATCGATATCTACACGGTGCAACATCCACGGTGCAAGGTGCAACATCCGTCTGAAATGGCGAAACAGTGTCGTACGACTTTATGAAATGCTTGCATGGATTTGAAATAGAACGGCACCATGGTGCACCACTCTCGATAAATCGAAGACTAGCCATGGTAATCCTATTTTACAGTAAAAATCCACGTGTCGAAAAAACGAAGGGTAAAAAACTTCCTAGACCCGATTGAGACTCGGATAGTCCTTTTTGGGCATTAAACAATCCATTGACGGCTGAAAGCGGTCATAGCCGTAGAACTCACTGAGGCCTTCGTTTTGACTCGTTGTGGCTCCTGTAACTCTAAACAAGCCATAAGTTATGGCCGTCCGAATAATCGATATCTACAGGGTGCAACATCTACAGTGCACTGTGCAACATCCGTTCGAAATGGCGAGATAGTGTCGTACGACATTTTGAAATGCGTGCATGGATTTGAAACGGAACGGTACCATGGTGTACCACTCTCCAACGATGGTAAATCGAAGACCAGCCACGGTAATCCCATTTTACCGTAAAAATCCACGTGTCGAAAAAACGAAGGGCAAAAAAATTCCTAGACCCGATTTAGACTGGGATAGTCTTTTTTGAGCATTAATCAATCCATTGACGGCTGAAAGATGTCATAGCCGTAGAACTCACTGAGGCCTTCGTTTTGACTAGTTATGGCTCCGTAACTCTAAACGAGGCAGAAGTGTTGGTCGTTCGAATAATCGATATCTACACGGTGCAACATCCACGGTGCAAGGTGCAACATCCGTCCGAAATGGCGAAACAGTGTCGTACGACTTTATGAAATGCGTGCACGGATTTGAAACGGAACGGTACCATGGTGCACCACTCTCGATAAATCGAAGACTAGCCTTGGTAATCCCGTTTTACCGTAAAAATCCACGTGTCAAAAAAACGAAGGGTAAAAAACTTTCTAGACCCGATTGAGACTCGAATAGTCCTTTTTGGGCATTAAACAATCCTTTGACGGCTGAAAGCGGTCATAGCCGTAGAACTCACTGAGGCCTTCGTTTTAACTCGTTGCGGCTCCCGTAACTCTATACGAGCCATAAGTTATGGCCGTACGAATAATCAATGTCTACAGGGTGCAACATCCACGGTGCAAGGTGCAACAACCGTTCGAAATGGCGAGACAGTGTCGTACGACTTTTTGAAATGCGTGCATGGATTTGGAACGGAACGGCACCTTGGTGTACCACTCTCCAGCGATGGTAAATCGAAGACCATCCACGGTAATCCCATTTTACCGTAAAAATCCACGTGTCGAAAAAACGAAGGGTAAAAAACTTCCTAATCCCGATTGAGACTCCGATCGCCTTTTTTGGGCATTAAACAATCCATTGACGGCTGAAAGCCATCATAGCCGTAGAACTCACCGAGCCCTTCGTTTTGACTGGTTATGGCTCCGTAACTCTAAACGAGCCATAAGTTATGGCCGTCCGAATAATCGATATCTACAGGGTGCAACATTCACGGTGCAAGGTGCAACATCCGTCCGAAATGGCGAAACAGTGTCGTACGACTTTTTGAAATGCGTGCATGGATTTGAAACGCAACGGTACCATGATGTACCACTCTCCAGCGATGGTAAATCGACGACCAGCCACGGTAATCCCGTTTTACCGTAAAAATCCACGTGTCGAAAAAACGAAGGGTAAAAAACTTCCTAGACCCGATTGAGAATCGGTTTGTCTTTTTTGGGCATTAAACAATCCATTGACGGCTGAAAACCGTCATAGACGTAGAACTCACTGAGGCCTTCGTTTTGACTGGTTATGGCTCCCGTAACTCTAAACCAGCCAAAAGTTATGGCCGTCCGAATAATCGATATCAACAGGGAGCAACATCCACGGTGCAGGGTGCAACATCCGTCCGAAATGGCGAAACAGTGTCGTGCGACTTTTTGAAATGCGTGCATGGATTTGAAACAGAACGGTACCACGGTGCACCACTCTCCAGCGATGATAAATCGAAGACCAGCCACGATAATCCCGTTTTACCGTAAAAATCCACGTGTCATAGCCGTAGAACTCACTGAGCATTCATTTTGACTAGTTATGGCTCCCGTAACTCTAAACGAGCCAGAAGTTATGGCCGTCCGAATAATCGATATCTACAGGGTGCAACATCCACGGTGCAAGGTGCAACATCCACAGTGCAAGGTGCAACATCCGTCCGAAATGGCGAAACAGTGTCGTACGACTTTTTGAAATGCTTGCATGGATTTGAAAATGAACGGTACCACGGTGCACCACTCTCCAGCGATGTAAATCGAAGACCAGCCACGGTAGTCCCGTTTTACCGTGAAAATCCACGTGTCGAAAAAACGAAGGGTAAAAAACTTCCTAGACCCGATTTAGACTCGGATCGTCTTTTTTGGGCATTAAACAATCCATTGACGGCTGAAAGCTGTCATAGCCGTAGAACTCACTGAGGCCTTCGTTTTGACTGGTTATGGCTCCCGTAACTCTAAACGAGCCAGAAGTTATGGCGGTCCGAATGATCGATATCTACAGGGTGAAACATCCACGGTGCAAGGTGCAACTTCCGTCCGAAACGGCGAAACAGTGTCGTACGACTTTTTGAAATGCATGCATGGATTTGAAATGGAACGGTACCATGGTGCACCACTCTCCAGCGATGTAAATCGAAGACCAGCCACGGTCGTCCCGTTTTACCGTAAAAATCCACGTGTCGAAAAAACGAAGGGTAAAAACTTCCTAGACCCGATTGAGACTCGGATCGTCTTTTTTAGGCATTAAACAATCAATTGACGGCTGAATGCTGTCATAGCCGTAGAACTCACTGAGGCCTTCGTTTTGACTGGTTATGGCTCCCGTAACTCTAAACGAGCCAGAAGTTATGGCCGTCCGAATAATCAATATCTACAGGGTGAAACGTCCACGGTGCAAGGTGCAACTTCCGTCCGAAATCGCGAAACAGTGTCGTACGACTTTTTGAAATGTGTGCATGGATTTGAAATGGAACGGTACCATGGTGAACCAGTCTCCAGCGATGGTAAATCGAGGACCAGCCACGGTAATCCCGTTTTACCGTAAAAATCCACGTGTCAAAAAAACGAAGGATATAAAACTTACTAGACCCGATTGAGACTCGGATCGTCTTTTTTGGGCACTAAACAATCCATTGACGGCTGAAAGCTGTCATAGCCGTAGAACTCCTTGAGGCCTTCGTTTTGACTGGTTATGGCTCCCATAACTCTAAACGAGCCTGAAGTTATGGCCGTCCGAATAATCGATATCTATAGGGTGCAACATCCACGGTGCAAGGTGCAACATCCGTCCGAAATGGTGAAACAGTGTCGTACGAATTTTTGAAATGCGTGCATGGATTTGACCAGTCTCCAGCGATGGTATATCGAAGACCAGCAACGATAATCCCGTTTTGCCGTAAAAATCCACGTGTCGAAAAAACGAAGTGTAAAAAACTTCCTTGACCCGATTGAGACTCGGATCGTCTTTTTTTGGCATTAAACAATCCATTGACGGCTGAAAGCGGTCATAGCCATAGAACTCACTGAGGCCTTCGTTTTGACTGGTTATGGCTCCCGTAATTCTAAACGAGCCAGAAGTTATGGCCGTCTGAATAATCGATATCTACAGGTGCAACATCCGCGGTGAAAGGTGCAACATCTGTCCGAAATGGCGGAATAGTGTCGTACGACTTTATGAAATGCGTGCTTGGATTTGAAACGGAACGGTACCATGGTGCACCACTCTCCAGCGATGGTAAATCGTAGAACATCCACGGTAATCCCGTTTTACCGTAAAAATCCACCTGTCGAAAAAATGAAGGGTAAAAAACTTCCTAGACCCGATTGAGACTCGGATAGTCTTTTTTGGGCATTAAACAATCCATAGACGGCTGAAAGCGATCATAGCCGTAGAACTCACTAAGGCCTTCGTTTTGACTCGTTGTGGCCCCCGTAACTCTAAACGAGCCAGAAGTTATGGCCGTCCGAATAATCGATATCTATAGGGTGCAACATCCACGGTGCAAGGTGCAACATCCGTCCGAAATGGCAAAACAGTGTCGTACGACTTTTAGAAATGCGTGCATGGATTTGAAACGGAACGGTACCACGGTGCACCACTCTCCAGTGATGGTAAATCGAAGACCAGCCACAGTAATCCCGTTTTACCGTAAAAATCCACGTGTCGAAAAAACGAAGGGTAAAAAACTTCCTAGACCCGATTGAGACTCGGATAGTCTTTTTTGGGCATTAAACAATCCATTGATGGCTGAAAGCAGTCATAGCCATAGAACTCACCGTGGCCTTCGTTTTGTCTTGTTATGGCTCCCGTAACTCTAAACGAGCCAGAAGTTATGGCCGTCCGAATAATCAATATCTACAGGGTGCAACATCCACGGTGCAGGGTGCAACATCCGTTCGAAATGGCGAAACAGTGTCGTACGACTTTTTGAAATCCATGCATGGATTTGAAATGGAACGGTACCATGGTGCACCAGTCTCCAGCGATGGTAAATCGAAGACCAGCAACGGTAATCCCGTTTTACCGTAAAAATCCACGTGTCGAAAAAACGAAGGGTAAAAAACTTCCTTGACCCGATTGAGATTCGGATCGGCTTTTTTGGGCATTAAACAATCCATTGACGGCTGAAAGCGGTCATTGCCGTAGAACTCACTGAGGCCTTCATTTTGACTGGTCATGGCTCCCGTAATTCTAAACGAGCCAGAAGTTATGGCCGTCCGAATAATCGATATCTACAGGGTGCAACATCCGCGGTGCAAGGTGCAACATCCGTCCGAAATGGCGAAACAGTGTCGTACGACTTTATGTAATGCGTGCATGGATTTGAAATGGAACGGTACCATGGTGCACCACTATCCAGCGATGGTAAATCGAATACCAGCCTTGGTAATCCCGTTTTACCGTAAAAATCCACGTGTCGAAAAAACGAAGGGTAAAAAACTTCCTAGACCCGATTGAGACTCAGATAGTCATAGATGTAGAACTCACTGAGGCCTTCGTTTTGACTCATTGTGGCTCCCGTAACTCTAAACGAGCCAGAAGTTATGGCCGTCCGAATAATCGATATCTACAGGGTGCAACATCCACGGTGCAAGGTGCAACATCCGTTCGAAATGGCGAAAGAGTGTCGTGCGACTTTTTGAAATGCATGCATGGATTTGAAACGGAACGGCACCATGATGCACCACTCTCCAGCGATGGTAAATCGAAGACCAGCCACGGTAATCCCGTTTTACCGTAGAAATCCACGTGTCGAAAAAACGAAGGGTAAAAAAATTCCTAGACCCGATTGAGACTGGGATAGTCTTTTTTGGGCATTAAACAATCCATTGATGGCTGAAAGCTGTCATAGCCGTAGAACTCACTGATGCCTTCGTTTTGACTGGTTATGGCTCCGTAACTCTAAACGAGGCAGAAGTTATGGTCGTCCGAATAATCGATATCTACACGGTGCAACATCCACGGTGCAAGGTGCAACATCCGTCTGAAATGGCGAAACAGTGTCGTACGACTTTATGAAATGCTTGCATGGATTTGAAATAGAACGGCACCATGGTGCACCACTCTCGATAAATCGAAGACTAGCCATGGTAATCCTATTTTACAGTAAAAATCCACGTGTCGAAAAAACGAAGGGTAAAAAACTTCCTAGACCCGATTGAGACTCGGATAGTCCTTTTTGGGCATTAAACAATCCATTGACGGCTGAAAGCGGTCATAGCCGTAGAACTCACTAAGGCCTTCGTTTTGACTCGTTGTGGCTTCTGTAACTCTAAACAAGCCATAAGTTATGGCCGTCCGAATAATCGATATCTACAGGGTGCAACATCTACAGTGCACGGTGCAACATCCGTTCGAAATGGCGAGATAGTGTCGTACGACATTTTGAAATGCGTGCATGGATTTGAAACGGAACGGTACCATGGTGTACCACTCTCCAACGATGGTAAATCGAAGACCAGCCACGGTAATCCCATTTTACCGTAAAAATCCACGTGTCGAAAAAACGAAGGGCAAAAAAATTCCTAGACCCGATTTAGACTGGGATAGTCTTTTTTGAGCATTAAACAATCCATTGACGGCTGAAAGATGTCATAGACGTAGAACTCACTGAGGCCTTCGTTTTGACTGGTTATGGCTCCGTAACTCTAAACGAGGCAGAAGTGTTGGTCGTTCGAATAATCGATATCTACACGGTGCAACATCCACGGTGCAAGGTGCAACATCCGTCCGAAATGGCGAAACAGTGTCGTACGACTTTATGAAATGCGTGCACGGATTTGAAACGGAACGGTAACATGGTGCACCACTCTCGATAAATCGAAGACTAGCCTTGGTAATCCCGTTTTACCGTAAAAATCCACGTGTCAAAAAAACGAAGGGTAAAAAACTTTCTAGACCCGATTGAGACTCGAATAGTCCTTTTTGGGCATTAAACAATCCTTTGACGGCTGAAAGCGGTCATAGCCGTAGAACTCACTGAGGCCTTCGTTTTAACTCGTTGCGGCTCCCATAACTCTAAACGAGCCATAAGTTATGGCCGTAAGAATAATCAATGACTACAGGGTGCAACATCCACGGTGCAAGGTGCAACAACCGTTCGAAATGGCGAGACAGTGTCGTATGACTTTTTGAAATGCGTGCATGGATTTGAAACGGAACGGCACCTTGGTGTACCACTCTCCAGCGATGGTAAATCGAAGACCATCCACGGTAATCCCATTTTACCGTAAAAATCCACGTGTCGAAAAAACGAAGGGTAAAAAACTTCCTAATCCCGATTGAGACTCCGATCGCCTTTTTTGGGCATTAAACAATCCATTGACGGCTGAAAGCCATCATAGCCGTAGAACTCACCGAGCCCTTCGTTTTGACTGGTTATGGCTCCGTAACTCTAAACGAGCCATAAGTTATGGCCGTCCGAATAATCGATATCTACAGGGTGCAACATTCACGGTGCAAGGTGCAACATCCGTCCGAAATGGCGAAACAGTGTCGTACGACTTTTTGAAATGCGTGCATGGATTTGAAACGGAACGGTACCATGATGTACCACTCTCCAGCGATGGTAAATCGACGACCAGCCACGGTAATCCCGTTTTACCGTAAAAATCCACGTGTCGAAAAAACGAAGGGTAAAAAACTTCCTAGACCCGATTGAGAATCGGTTTGTCTTTTTTGGGCATTAAACAATCCATTGACGGCTGAAAACCGTCATAGACGTAGAACTCACTGAGGCCTTCGTTTTGACTGGTTATGGCTCCCGTAACTCTAAACGAGCCAGAAGTTATGGCCGTCCGAATAATTGATATCTACAGGGTGCAACATCCACAGTGCAAGGTGCAACATCCGTCCGAAATGGCGAAACAGTGTCGTACGACTTTTTGAAATGCGTGCATGGATATGAAAGGGAACGGTACCATGGTTCACAATTCTCCAGCGATGGTAAATCGAAGACCAGCCACGGTAATCCCGTTTTACGGTAAAAATCCACGTGTCGAAAAAACGAAGGGTAAAAAACTTCCTCGACCCGATCGAGACTCGGATAGTCCTTTTTGGGCATTAAACAATCCATTGACGGCTGAAAGCGGTCATAGCCGTAGAACTCACTGAGGCCTTCGTTTTGACTCGTTGTGGCTCCCGTAACTCTAAACGAGCCATAAGTAATGGTCGTCCGAATAATCGATATCTACAGGGTGCAACATCCACGGTGCAAGGTGCAACATCCGTAAAAAATGGCGAGACAGTGTCGTACGACTTTTTGAAATGCGTGCATGGATTTGAAACGGAACGGTACCTTGGTGTACCACTCTCCAGCGATAGTAAATCGAAGACCAGCCACGGTAATCCCATTTTACCGTAAAAATCCACGTGTCGAAAAAACGAAGGGTAAAAAGATTCCTAGACCCGATTGAGACTCGGATAGTCTTTTTTTGGGCATTAAACAATCCATTGACGGCTGAAAGCTGTCATAGCCGTAGAACTCACTGAGGCCTTCGTTTTGACTGGTTATGGCTCCGTAACTCTAAACGAGCCAGAAGTTATGGCCGTCCGAATAATCGATACCTACAGGGTGCAACATCCAAGGTGCAAGGTGCAACATCCGTCCGAAATGGCGAAACAGTGTCGTACGACTTTTTGAAATGCGTGCATGGATTTGCAACAGAACGGTACCATGGTTCACCACTCTCCAGTGATGGTAAATCGAAGACCAGCCACGGTAATCCCGTTTTACCATAAAAATCCATGTGTCGAAAAAACGAAGGGTAAAAACTTCCTAGACCCGATTGAGACTCGGATCGTCTTTTTTGGGCATTAAACAATCCATTGACGGCTGAAAGCTGTCATAGCCGTAGAACTCACTAAGTCCTTCGTTTTGACTGGTTATGGCTCCCGTAACTCTAAACAAACCAGAAGTTATGGCCTTCCGAATAATCGATATCTACAGGGTGCAACATCCACAGTGCAAGGTGCAACATCCGTCCAAAATGGCGAAACAGTGTCGTACGACTTTATGAAATGCGTGCATGGATTTGAAAGGGAACGGTACCATGGTGCACCACTCTCCAGTGATGGTAAATCGAAGACCAGCCATGGTTGTCTTGTTTTACCGTAAAAATTCACGTGTCGAAAAAAGAAGGGTAAAAAACTTCCTAATCCCGATTGAGACTCGGATCGCCTTTTTTGGGCATTAAACAATCCATTGACGGCTGAAAGCCATCATAGCCGTAGAACTCACCGAGGCCTTCGTTTTGACTGGTTATGGCTCCCGTAACTCTAAACGAGCCAGAAGTTATGGCCGTCCGAATAATCGATGTCTACAGGGTGCAACATTCACGGTGCAAGGTGCAACATCCGTCCGAAATGGCGAAACAGTGTCGTACGACTTTTTGAAATGCGTGCATGGATTTGAAACGGAACGGTACCATGATGCACCACTCTCCAGCGATGGCAAATCGAAGACCAGCCACGGTAATCCCGTTTTACTGTAAAAATCCACGTGTCGAAAAAACGAAGGATAAAAAACTTCCTAGACCCGATTGAGACTCGGATCGTCTTTTTTGGGCATTAAACAATCCACTGACGGCTGAAAACCGTCATAGCCATAGAACTCACTAAGGCCTTCGTTTTGACTGGTTATGGCTCTCGTAACTCTAAACGAGCCAGAAGTTATGGCCGTCCGAATAATCGATATCTACAGGGTGCAACATCCACGGTGCAAGGTGCAACATCTGTCCGAAATGGCGAAACTGTGTCGTACGTATTTTTGAAATGCGTGCATGGATTTGAAACGGAACGGTACCATGGTGCACCACTCTCCAGCGATGGTAAATCGAAGACCAGCCATGGTAGTCTTGTTTTACTGTAAAAATCCACGTGTCATAGCCGTAGAACTCACTGAGGCCTTTGTTTTGACTGGTTATGGCTCCCGTAACTCTAAACGAGCCAGAAGTTATGGCCGTCCGAATAATCGATATCTACAGGGTGCAACATCCACGGTGCAAGGTGCAACATCCGTCCAAAATGGCGAAACAGTGTCGTAGAATTTTTGAAATGCTTGCATGGATTTGAAAAGGAACGGTACAATGGTGCACCACTCTCCAGCGATGTAAATCGAAGACCAGCCACGGTAGTCCCGTTTTACCGTAAAAATCCACGTGTCGAAAGAACGAAGGGTAAAAAACTTCCTAGACCCGATTGAGACTCGGATCGTCTTTTTTGGGCATTAAACAATCCATTGATGGCTGAAAGCTGTCATAGCCGTAGAACTCACTAAGGCCTTCGTTTTGACTGGTTATGGCTCCCGTAACCCTAAACGAGCCAGAAGTTATGGCCGTCCGAATAATCGATATCTACAGGGTGAAACATCCACGGTGCAAGGTGCAACTTCCGTCCGAAATGGCGAAACAGTGTCGTACGACTTTATGAAATGCATGCATGTATTTGAAACGGAACGATACCGTGGTGCACCACTCTCCAGCCATGGTAAATCGAAGACCAGCCACGGTAGTCCCGTTTTACCGTAAAAATCCACGTGTCGAAATAACGAAGTGTAAAAAACTTCCTAGACCCGATTGAGAATCTGATCGTCTTTTTTGGGCATTAAACAATCCATTGAGGGCTGAAAGCTGTCATAGCCATAGAACTCACTGAGGCCTTCGTTTTGACAGGTTATGGCTCCTGTAACACTAAACGGGCTAGAAGTTATGGCCGTCCGAATAATCGATATCTACAGGGTGCAACATCCACGGTGCAAGGTGCAACATCCGTCCGAAATAGCGAAACAGTGTCGTACGACTTTTTGAAATGCGTGCATGGATTTGAAATGCAACGGTACCATGGTGCAACACTCTCCAGCGATGGTAAATCGAAGACCAGCAACGGTTATCCCGTTTTACCGTAAAAATCCACATGTCGAAAAAACGAAGGGTAAAAAACTTCCTTTACCCGATTGAGACTCGGATCGTCTTTTTTGGGCATTAAACAATCCATTGACGGCTGTAAGCGGTCATAGCCGTAGAACTCACAGTGGCATTCGTTTTGACTGGTTATGGTTCCCGTAACTCTAAACGCGCCAGAAGTTATGGCCGTCCGAATAATCGATATCTACAGGGTGCAACATCCGCAGTGCAAGGTGCAACATCCGTCCGAAATGGCGAAACAGTGTCGTACGAATTTATGAAATGCGTGCATGGATCTGAAACGGAAAGGTACCATGGTGAACCACTCTCCAGTGAAGGTAAATTGAAGACCAGCCACGGTAATCCCGTTTTACGTTAAAAATCCACGTGTCGAAAAAACGAAGGGTAAAAAACTTCCTAGACCCGATTGACACTCGGATAGTCTTTTTTGGGCATTAAACAATCCATTGACGGCTGAAAGTGGTCATAGCCGTAGAACTCACTGAGGCCTTTGTTTTGACTCGTTTTGGCTCCCGTAATTCTAAACGAGCCAGAAGTTGTGGACGTCCGAACAATCGATATCTACAGGGTGCAACATCCACGATGCAAGGTTCAACATCCGTCCGAAATGGCGAAACAGTGTCGTACGACTTTTTGAAATGCTTGCATGGATTTGAAAAGGAACGGTACCATGGTGCACCACTCTCCAGCGATGGTAAATCGAAGACCAGCCACGGTAATCCCGTTTTACCGTAAAAATCCACGTGTCGAAAAAACGAAGGGTAAAAAACTTCCTAGACCCGATTGAGACTCGGATCATCTTTTTTGGGCATTAAACAATCCATTGACGGCTGGAAGCTGTCACAACCATAAAACTCACTAGGGCCTTCGTTTTGACTAGTTATGGCTCCCGTAACTCTAAACGAGCCAGAAGTTATGGCCGTCCGAATAATCGATATCTACAGGGTGCGACATTCACAGTGCAAGGTGCAACATCCGTCCGAAAAGGCGAAACAGTGTCGTACGACTTTTAGAAATGCATGCATGGATTTGAAACGGAACGGTACCATGGTGTACCACCCTCCAGCGATGGTAAATCGAAGACAGCCACGGTAATCCCATTTTACCGTAAAAATCCATGTGCCGAAAAAACGAAGGGTAAAAAAATTCCTAGACCCGATTGAGACTCGGATAGTCTTTTTTTGGGCATTAAACAATCCATTGACAGCTGAAAGCTGTCATAGCCGTAGAACTCACTGAAGCCTTCGTTTTGACTGGTTATGGCTCCCGTAACTCTAAACGAGCCAGATGTTATGGCCGTCCGAATAATCGATATCTACAGGGTGCAACATCCGCGGTGCAAGGTGCAACATCCGTCCGAAATGGCGAAACAGTGTCGTACGACTTTTTGAAATGCTTGAATGGATTTGAAACGGAACGGTACCATGGTGCACCACTCTCCAGTGATGGTAAATCGAAGACCAGCTACGGTAATCCCGTTTTACCGTAAAAATCCACGTGTCGAAAAAACGAAGGGTAATAACTTCCTAGACCCGATTGAGACTCGGATCGTCTTTTTTGGGCATTAAACAATCAATTGACGGCTGAAAGCTGTCATAGCCGTAGAAATCACTAAGTCCTTCGTTTTGACTGGTTATGGCTCCCGTAACTCTAAACGAACCAGAAGTTATGGCCGTCCGAATAATCGATATCTATAGGGTGCAACATCCACAGTGCAAGGTGCAACATCCGTCCGAAATGGCGAAACAGTGTCGTACGGCTTTTTGAAATGCGTGCATGGATTTGAAAGGGAACGGTACCATGGTGCACAATTCTCCAGCGATGGTAAATCGAAGACCAGCCACGGTAATCCCGTATTACCGTAAAAATTCACGTGTCGAAAAAACGAAGGGTAAAAAACTTCCTAATCCCGATTGAGACTCGGATCGCCTTTTTTGGGCATTAAACAATCCATTGATGGCAGAAAGCCGTCATAGCCGTAGAACTCACCGAGGCCTTCGTTTTGACTGGTTATGGCTCCCGTAACTCTAAACGAGCCAGAAGTTATGGCCGTCCGAATAATCGTTATCTACAGGGTGCAACATCCACGGTGCAAGGTGCAACATCCGTCTGAAATGGCGAAACAGTGTCGTACGACTTTTTGAAATGCGTGCATGGATTTGAAACGGAACAGTACCACGATGCACCACTCTCCAGCGATGGTAAATCGAAGACCAGCCACGGTAATCCCGTTTTACCGTAAAAATCCACGTGTCGAAAAAACGAAGGGTAAAAAACTTTCTAGACCCGATTGAGACTCGGATCGTCTTTTTTGGGCATTAAACAATCCATTAACGGCTGAAAACCGTCATAGCCGTAGAACTCACTGAGGCCTTCGTTTTGACTGGTTATGGCTACCATAACTCTAAACGAGCCAGAAGTTATGGCCGTCCGAATAATCGATATCTACAGGGTGCAACATCCACGGTGCAAGGTGCAACATCTGTCCGAAATGGCGAAACTGTGTCGTACGACTTTTTGAAACGCGTGCATGGATTTGAAACGGAACGGTGCCGTGGTGCACCACTCTCCAGCGATTGTAAATCGAAGACCAGCCATGGTAGTCCTGTTTTACTGTAAAAATCCACGTGTCATAGCCGCAGAACTCACTGAGGCCTTCGTTTTGACTGGTTATGGCTCCCGTAACTCTAAACGAGCCAGAAGTTATGGCCGTCCGAATAATCGATATCTACAGGGTGCAACATCCACGGTGCAAGGTGCAACATCCGTCCGAAATGGCGAAACAGTGTCGTACGAATTTTTGAAATGCTTGCATGGATTTGAAAAGGAACGGTACCATGGTGCACCACTCTCCTGCGATGTAAATCGAAGACCAGCCACGGTAGTCCCGTTTTACCGTAAAAATCCACGTGTCGAAAAAACGAAGGGTAAAAAACTTCCTAGACCCGATTGAGACTCGGATCGTTTTTTTGGGCATTAAACAATCCATTGACGGCTGAAAGCTGTCATAGACGTAGAACTCACTAAGGCCTTCGTTTTGACTGGTTATGGCTCCCGTAACTCTAAACGAGCCAGAAGTTATGGCCGTCCGAATAATCGATATCTACAGGGTGAAACATCCACGGTGCAAGGTGCACCTTCCGTCCGAAATGGCGAAACAGTGTCGTACGACTTTATGAAATGCGTGCATGGATTTGAAACGGAACGGTACCATGGTGCACCACTCTCCAGCAATGTTAAATCGAAGACCAGCCACGGTAGTCCCGTTTTTCCGTAAAAATCCACGTGTCGAAAAAACGAAGTGTAAAAAACTTCCTAGACTCGGTTGAGAATCTGATCGTCTTTTTTGGGCATTAAACAATCCATTGACGGCTGAAAACTATCATAGCCGTAGAACTCACTGAGGCCTTCGTTTTGACAGGTTATGGCTCCCGTAACACTAAACGAGCCAGAAGTTATGGCCGTCCGAATAATCGATATCTACAGGGCGCAACAACCACGGTGCAAGGTGCAACATCCGTCCGAAATGGCGAAACAGTGTCGTACGACTTTTTGAAATGCGTGCATGGATTTGAAATGGAACGGTACCATGGTGCACCACTCTCCAGTGATGGTAAATCGAAGACCAGCAACGGTAATCCCATTTTGCCGTAAAAATTCACGTGTCGAAAAAACGAAGGGTAAAAATCTTCCTTTACCCGATTGAGACTCGGATCGTCTTTTTTGGGCATTAAACAATCCATTGACAGCTGAAAGCGGTCATAGCCGTAGAACTCACCGAGGCCTTCGTTTTGACTGGTTATGGCTCCCGTAACTCTAAACGAGCCAGAAGTTATGGCCGTCCGAATAATCGATATCTACAGGGTGCAACATCCGCGTTGCAAGGTGCAACATCCGTCCTAAATGGTGAAACATTGTCTTACGAATTTATGAAATGCGTGCAAGGATTTGAAACGGAAAGGTACCATGGTGCACCACTCTCCAGCGAAGGTAAATCGAAGACCAGCCACGGTAGTCCCGTTTTACCGTAAAAATCCACGTGTCGAAAAAACGAAGGGTAAAAAACTTCCTAGACCCGATTGAGACTCGGATAGTCTTTTTTGGGCATTAAACAATCCATTGACGGCTGAAAGTGGTCATAGCCGTAGAACTCACTGAGGCCTTTGTTTTGACTCGTTGTGACTCCCGTAACTCTAAATGAGCCAGAAGTTGTGGACGTCCGAACAATTGATATCTACAGGGTGCAACATCCACGGTGCAAGGTGCAACATCCGTCCGAAATGGCGAAACAGTGTCGTACGACTTTTTGAAATGCGTGCATGGATTTGAAACGGAACGGTACCATGGTGCACCACTCTCCAGCGATAGTGAATCGAAGACCAGCCACGGTAATCCCATTTTACCGTAAAAATCCACGTGTCGAAAAAACGTAGGGTAAAAAACTTCCTCGACCCGATTGAGACTCGGATACCATTGACGGCTGAAAGCGGTCATAGCCGTAGAACTCACTGAGGCCTTCGTTTTGACTCGTTGTGGCTCCCGTAACTCTAAACGAGCCATAAGTTATGGCCGTCCGAAAAATCGATATCTACAGGGTGCAACATCCACGGTGCAAGGTGCAACATCCATCCGAAATGGCGAAACAGTGTCGTACGACTTTTTGAAATGCGTGCATGGATTTGAAACGGAACGGTACCATGGTGCACCACTCTCCAGCGACGGTAAATCGAAGACCAGCCACGGTAATCCCGTTTTACCGTAAAAATCCACGTGTCGAAAAAACGAAGGGTAAAAAAATTCCTAGACCCGATTGAGACTCGGATAGTCTTTTTTTGGGCATTAAACAATCCATTGACGGCTGAAAGCTGTCACAGCCGTAGAACTCACTGAGGCCTTCGTTTTGACTGGTTATGGCTCCGTAACTCTAAACGAGCCAGAAGTTATGGCCGTCCGAATAATCGATACCTACAGGGTGCAACATCCAAGGTGCAAGGTGCAACATCCGTACGAAATGGCGAAACAGTGTCGTACGACTTTTTGAAATGCGTGCATGGATTTGAAACGGAACGGTACCATGGTGCACCACTCTCCAGGGATGGTAAATCGAAGACCAGCCACGGTAATCCCGTTTTACCGTAAAAATCCACGTGTCGAAAAAACGAAGGGTAAAAACTTCCTAGACCCGATTGAGACTCGGATCGTCTTTTTTGGGCATTAAACAATCCATTGACGGCTGAAAGCTGTAATAGCCGTAGAACTCACTAAGTCCTTCATTTTGACTGGTTATGGCTCCCGTAACTCTAAACGAACCAGAAGTTATGGCCGTCCGAATAATCGATATCTACATGGTGCAACATCCACAGTGCAAGGTGCAACATCCGTCCGAAATGGCGAAACAGTGTCGTACGACTTTTTGAAATGCGTGCATGGATTTGAAAGGGAACGGTACCATGGTGCACAATTCTCCAGCGATGGTAAATCGAAGACCAGCCACGGTAATCCTGTTTTACCGTAAAAATTCACGTGTCGAAAAAACGAAGGGTAAAAAACTTCCTAATCCCGATTGAGACTCGGATCGCCTTTTTTGGGCATTAAACAATCCATTGACGGCTGAAAGCCATCATGGCCGTAGAACTCACCGAGGCCTTCGTTTTGACTGGTTATGGCTCCCGTAACTCTAAACGAGCCAGAAGTTATGGCCGTCCAAATAATCGATATCTACAGGGTGCAACATTCACGGTGCAAGGTGCAACATCCGTCCGAAATGGCAAAACAGTATCGTACGACTTTTTGAAATGCGTGCATGGATTTGAAACGGAACGGTACCATGATGCACCACTCTCCAGCGATGGTAAATCGAAGACCAGCCACGGTAATCCCGTTTTACCGTAAAAATCCACGTGTCGAAAAAACGAAGGGTAAAAAACTTCCTAGACCCGATTGAGCCTCGGATCGTCTTTTTTAGGCATTAAACAATCCATTGACGGCTGAAAGCCGTCATAGCCATAGAACTCACCGAGGCCTTCGTTTTGACTGGTTATGGCTCTCGTAACTCTAAATGAGCCAGAAGTTATGGCCGTCCGAATAATCGATATCTACAGGGTGCAACATCCACAGTGAAAGGTGCAACATCCGTCCGAAATGGCGAAACAGTGTCGTACGACTTTTTGAAATGCGTGCATGGATTTGAAAGGGAACGGTACCATGGTGCACAATTCTCCAGCGATGGTAAATCGAAGACCAGCCACGGTAATCCCGTTTTACCGTAAAAATTCACGTGTCGAAAAAACGAAGGGTAAAAAACTTCCTAATCCCGATTGAGACTCGGATCGCCTTTTTTGGGCATTAAACAATCCATTGACGGCAGAAAGCCGTCATAGCCGTAGAACTCACCGAGGCCTTCGTTTTGACTGGTTATGGCTCCCGTAACTCTAAACGAGCCAGAAGTTATGGCCGTCCGAATAATCGATATCTACAGGGTGCAACATCCACGGTGCAAGGTGCAACATCCGTCCGAAATGGCGAAACAGTGTCGTATGACTTTTTGAAATGCGTGCATGGATTTGAAATGGAACGGTACCATGATGCACCACTCTCCAGCGATGGTAAATCGAAGACCATCCACGGTAATCCCATTTTACCGTAAAAATCCAAGTGTCGAAAAAACGAAGGGTAAAAAACTTCCTAGACCCGATTGAGACTCGGGTCGTCTTTTTTGGGCATTAAACAATCCATTGACGGCTGAAAACCGTCATAGCCGTAGAACTCACCGAGGCCTTCGTTTTGACTGGTTATGGCTCCCATAACTCTAAACGAGCCAGAAGTTATGGCCGTCCGAATAATCGATATCTACAGGGTGCAACATCCACGGTGCAAGATGCAACATCTGTCTGAAGTGGCGAAACTGTGTCGTACGACTTTTTGAAATGCGTGCATGGATTTGAAACGGAACGGTACCATGGTGCACCACTCTCCAGCGATGGTAAATCGAAGACCAGCCATGGTAGTCCTGTTTTACTGTAAAAATCCACGTGTCATAGCCGTAGAACTCACCGAGGCCTTCGTTTTGACTGGTTATGGCTCCCGTAACTCTAAACGAGCCAGAAGTTATGGCCGTCCGAATAATCGATATCTACAGGGTGCAACATCCACGGTGCAAGGTGCAACATCCGTCCGAAATGGCGAAACAGTGTCGTACGAATTTTTGAAATGCTTGCATGGATTTGAAAAGGAACGGTACCAATGTGCACCACTCTCTAGTGATGTAAATCGAAGACCAGCCACGGTAGTCCCGTTTTACCGTAAAAATCCACGTGTCGAAAAAACGAAGGGTAAAAAACTTCCTAGACCCGATTGAGACTCGGATCGTCTTTTTTGGGCATTAAACAATCCATTGATGGCTGAAAGCTGTCATAGCCGTAGAACTCACTAAGGCCTTCGTTTTGACTGGTTATGGCTCCCGTAACTCTAAACGAGCCAGAAGTTATGGCCATCCGAATAATCGATATCTACAGGGTGAAACATCCACGGTGCAAGGTGCAACTTCCGTTCGAAATGGCGAAACAGTGTCGTACGACTTTATGAAATGCGTGCATGGATTTGAAACGGAATGGTACCATGGTGCACCACTCTCCAGCAGTAGTAAATCGAAGACCAGCCACGTAGTCCCGTTTTACCGTAAAAATCCACTTGTCGAAAAAACGAAGTGTAAAAAACTTCCTAGACCCGATTGAGAATCTGATCGTCTTTTTTGGGCATTAAACAATCCATTGACGGCTGAAAACTGTCATAGCCGTAGAACTCACTGAGGCCTTCGTTTTGACAAATTATGGCTCCCGTAACACTAAACGAGCCAGAAGTTATGGCCGTCCGAATAATCGATATCTACAGGGTGCAACATCCACGGTGCAAGGTGCAACATCCGTCCGAAATGGCGAAACAGTGTCGTACGACTTTTTGAAATGCGTGCATGGATTTGAAATGGAACGTACCATGGTGCACCACTCTCCAGCGATGGTAAATCGAAGACCAGCAACGGTAATCCCGTTTTACCGTAAAAATCCACGTGTCGAAGAAACGAAGGGTAAAAAACTTCCTTTACCCGATTGAGACTCGGATCGTCTTTTTTGGGCATTAAACAATCCAATTGACGGCTGAAAGCGGTCATAGCCGTAGAACTCACAGTGGCCTTCGTTTTGACTGGTTATGGTTCCCGTAACTCTAAACGCGCCAGAAGTTATGGCCGTTCGAATAATCGATATCTACAAGGTGCAACATCCGCGGTGCAAGGTGCAACATCCGTCCGAAATGGCGAAACAGTGTCGTACGAATTTATGAAATGTGTGCATGGATTTGAAACGGAAAGGTACCATGGTGCACCACTCTCCAGCGAAGGTAAATCGAAGACCAGCCACGGTAATCTCGTTTTACCGTAAAAATCCACGTGTCGAAAAAACGAAGGGTAAAAAACTTCCTAGACCCGATTGAGACTCGAATAGTCTTTTTTGGGCATTAAACAATCCATTGACGGCTGAAAGCGGTCATAGCCGTAGAACTCACTTAGGCATTTGTTTTGACTCGTTGTGGCTCCCGTAACTCTAAACGAGCCAAAAGTTGTGGACGTCCGAACAATCGATATCTACAGGGTGCAACATCCACGGTGCAAGGTGCAACATCCGTCCGAAATGGCGAAACAGTGTCGTACGACTTTTTGAAATGCGTGCATGGATTTGAAACGGAATGGTACCATGGTGCACCACTCTCCAGCGATGGTGAATTGAAGACCAGCCACGGTAATCCCATTTTACCGTAAAAATCCACGTGTCGAAAAAACGAAAGGTAAAAAACTTCCTCGACCCGATGGAGACTCGGATAGTCCTTTTTGGTCATTAAACAATCCATTGACGGCTGAAAGCGGTCATAGCCGTAGAACTCACCGAGGCCTTCGTTTTGACTCGTTGTGGCTCCCGTAACTCTAAACGAGCCATAAGTTATGGCCGTCCGAATAATCGATATCTACAGGGTGCACCATCCACGTGCAAGGTGCAACATCCGTTCGAAATGGCGAGACAGTGTCGTACGACTTTTTGAAATGCGTGCATGGATTTGAAACGGAACGGTACCATGGTGTGCCACTCTCCAGCGATGGTAAATCGAAGACCAGCCACAGTAATCACATTTTACAGTAAAAATCCACGTGTCGAAAAAACGAAGGGTAAAAAAATTCCTAGACCCGATTGAGACTCGGATAGTCTTTTTTTGGGCATTAAACAATCCATTGACGGCTGAAAGCTGTCATAGCCGTAGAACTCACTGAGGCCTTCGTTTTGACTAGTTATGGCTCCGTAACTCTAAACGAGCCAGAAGTTATGGCCGTCCGAATAATCGATACCTACAGGGTGCAACATCCAAGGTGCAAGGTGCAACATCCGTCCGAAATGGCGAAACAATGTCGTACGACTTTTTGAAATGCGTGCATGGATTTGAAACGGAACGATACCATGGTGCACCACTCTCCAGTGATGGTAAATCGAAGACCGGCCACGGTAATCCCGTTTTACCGTAAAAATCCACGTGTCGAAAAAACGAAGGGTAAAAACTTCCTAGACCCGATAGAGACTCAGATCGTCTTTTTTGGGCATTAAACAATCCATTGACGGCTAAAAGCTGTCATAGCCGTAGAACTCACTAAGTCCTTCGTTTTGACTGGTTATGGCTCCCGTAACTCTAAACGAACAAGAAGTTATGGCCGTCCGAATAATCGATATCTACAGGGTGCAACATCCACAGTGCAAGGTGCAACATCCGTCCGAAATGGCGAAACAGTGTCGTACGACTTTTTGAAATGCGTGCATGGATTTGAAAGGTAACGATACCATGGTGCACAATTCTCCAGCGATGGTAAATCAAAGACCAGCCACGGTAATCCCGTTTTACCGTAAAAATTCACGTGTCGAAAAAACGAAGGGTAAAAAACTTCCTAATCCCGATTGAGACTCGGATCGCCTTTTTTGGGCATTAAACAATCCATTGACGGCTGAAAGCCATCATAGCGGTAGAACTCACCGAGGCCTTCGTTTTGACTGGTTATGGCTCCCGTAACTCTAAACGAGCCAGAAGTTATGGTCGTCCGAATAATCGATAGCTACAGGGTGCAATATTCACGGTGCAAGGTGCAACATCCATCCGAAATTGCGAAACAGTGTCGTACGACTTTTTGAAATGCGTGCATGGATTTGAAACGGAACGGTACCATGATGCACCACTCTCCAGCGATGGTAAATCGAAGACCAGCCATGGTAATCCCGTTTTACCGTAAAAATCCACGTGTCGAAAAAACGAAGGGTAAAAAACTTCCTAGACCCGATTGAGACTCGGATCGTCTTTTTTAGGCATTAAACATTTCATTGACGGCTGAAAACCGTCATAGCCGTAGAACTCACTGAGGCCTTCGTATTGACTGGTTATGGCTCCCGTAACTCTAAACGAGCCAGAAGTTATGGCAGTCCGAATAATCGATATCTACAGGGTGCAACATCCACGGTGCAAGGTGCAACATCTGTCCGAAATGGCGAAACTGTGTCGTACGACTTTTTGAAATGCGTGCATGGATTTGAAAGGGAACGGTACCATGGTGCACAATTCTCCAGCGATGGTAAATCAAAGACCAGCCACGGTAATCCCGTTTTACCGTAAAAATTCACGTGTCGAAAAAACGAAGGGTAAAAAACTTCCTAATCCCGATTGAGACTCGGATCGCCTTTTTTGGGCATTAAACAATCCATTGACGGCTGAAAGCCATCATAGCCGTAGAACTCACCGAGGCCTTCGTTTGGACTGGTTATGGCTCCCGTAACTCTAAACGAGCCAGAAGTTATGGTCGTCCGAATAATCGATATCTATAGGGTGCAATATTCACGGTGCAAGGTGCAACATCCATCCGAAATGGCGAAACAGTGTCGTAGACTTTTTGAAATGCGTGCATGGATTTGAAACGGAACGGTACCATGATGCACCACTCTCCAGCGATGGTAAATCGAAGACCAGCCATGGTAATCCCGTTTTACCGTAAAAATCCACGTGTCGAAAAAACGAAGGGTAAAAAACTTCCTAGACCCGATTGAGACTCGGATCGTCTTTTTTAGGCATTAAATATTTCATTGACGGCTGAAAACCGTCATAGCCGTAGAACTCACTGAGGCCTTCGTATTGACTGGTTATGGCTCCCGTAACTCTAAACGAGCCAGAAGTTATGGCAGTCCGAATAATCGATATCTACAGGGTGCAACATCCACGGTGCAAGGTGCAACATCTGTCCGAAATGGCGAAACTGTGTCGTACGACTTTTTGAAATGCGTGCATGGATTTGAAACGGAACGGTACCACGGTGCACCACTCTCCAGCGATGGTAAATCGAATACCAGCCATGGTAGTCTTGTTTTACTGTAAAAATCCACGTGTCATAGCTGTAGAACTCACTGAGGCCTTCGTTTTGACTGGTTATGGCTCCCGTAACTCTAAACGAGCCAGAAGTTATGGCCGTCCGAATAATCGATATCTACAGGGTGCAACATCCACGGTGCAAGGTGCAACATCCGTCCGAAATGGCAAAACAGTGTCGTAAGAATTTTTGAAATGCTTGCATGGATTTGAAAAGGAACGATACCATGGTGCACCACTCTCCAGCGATGTAAATCGAAGACCAGCCACGGTAGTACCGTTTACCGTAAAAATGCACGTGTCAAAAATACGAAGGGTAAAAAACTTCCTAGACCCGATTGAGACTCGGATCGTCTTTTTTGGGCATCAAACAATCCATTGACGGCTGAAAGCCGTCATAGCCGTAGAACTCACTAAGGCTTTCGTTTTGACTGGTTATGCCTCCCGCAACTCTAAACGAGCCAGAAGTTATGGCCGTCCGAATAATCGATATCTACAGGGTGAAACATCCACGGTGCAAGGTGCAACTTCCGTCCGAAATGGCGAAACAGTGTCGTACGACTTTATGAAATGCGTGCATGGATTTGAAACGGAACGGTACCATGGTGCACCACTCTCCAGCAATGGTAAATCGAAGACCAGCCACGGTAGTCCCGTTTTACCGTAAAAATCCACGTGTCGAAAAAACGAAGGGTAAAAAACTTCCTAGACCAGATTGAGAATCGGATCGTCTTTTTTAGGCATTAAACATTCCATTGACGGCTGAAAACCGTCATAGCCGTAGAACTCACTGAGGCCTTCGTATTGACTGGTTATGGCTCCCGTAACTCTAAACGAGCCAGAAGTTATGGCAGTCCGAATAATCGATATCTACAGGGTGCAACATCCACGGTGCAAGGTGCAACATCCGTCCGAAATGGCGAAACAGTGTCGTACGACTTTTTGAAATGCGTGCATGGATTTGAAATGGAAGGTACCATGGTGTACCACTCTCCAGCGATGGTAAATCGAAGACCAGCAACGGTAATCCCGTTTTATTGTAAAAATCCATGTGTCGAAAAAACGAAGGGTAAAAAACTTTCTTTACCCGATTGAGACTCGAATCGTCTTTTTTGGGCATTAAACAATCCGTTGACGGCTGAAAGCGGCCATAGCCGTAGAACTCACAGTGGCCTTCGTTTTACTGGTTATGGTTCCCGTAACTCTAAACGCGCCAGAAGTTATGGCCGTCCGAATAATCGATATCTACTGGGTGCAACATCTGTGGTGCAAGGTGCAACATCCGTCCGAAATGGCGAAACAGTGTCGTACGAATTTATGAAATGCGTGCATGGATTTGAAACGGAAAGGTACCATAGTGCACCACTCTCCAGTGAAGGTAAATCGAAGACCAGCCACGATAATCCCGTTTTACTGTAAAAATCCACGTGTCGAAAAAACGAAGGGTAAAAAACTTCCTAGACCCGATTGAGACTCGGATAGTCTTTTTTGGGCATTAAACAAACCATTGACGGCTGAAAGCGGTCATAGCCGTAGAACTCACTGAGGCCTTTGTTTTGACTCGTTGTGGCTCCCGTAACTCTAAACGAGCCAGAAGTTGTGGACGTCCGAACAATCGATATCTACAGGGTGCAACATCCACGGTGCAAGATGCAACATCCGTCCGAAATGGCGAAACAGTGTCGTACGACTTTTTGAAATGCGTGCATGGATTTGAAAAGGAACGGTACCATGGTGCACCATTCTCAAGCGATGGTAAATCGAAGACCAGCCACGGTAATCCCGTTTTACCGTAAAAATCCACGTGTCGAAAAAACGAAGGGTAAAAAACTTCCTAGACCCGATTGAGACTCGGATCGTCTTTTTTGGGCATTAAACAATCCATTGACGGCTGGAAGCTATCACAGCTGTAAAACTCACTAAGGCCTTCGTTTTGACTAGTTATGGCTCCCGTAACTCTAAACGAGCCAGAAGTTATGGCCGTCCGAATAATCGATATCTACATGGTGCGACATTCAAAGTGCAAGGTGCAACATCCGTCCGAAATGGCGAAACAGTGTCGTACGACTTTTAGAAATGCATGCATGGATTTGAAACGGAACGGTACCATGGTGTACCACTCTCCAGCGATTGTAAATCGAAGACCAGCCACGGTAGTCCCATTTTACCGTAAAAATCCACGTGTCGAAAAAACGAAGGGTAAAAAAATTCCTAGACCCGATTGAGACTCGGATAGTCTTTTTTTGGGCATTAAACAATCCATTGACGGCTGAAAGCTGTCATAGCCGTAGAACTCACTGTGGCCTTCGTTTTGACTGGTTATGGATCCCGTTACTCTAAACGAACCAGAAGTTATGGCCGTCCGAATAATCGATATCTATAGGGTGCAACATCCACAGTGCAAGATGCAACATCCGTCCGAAATGGCGAAACAGTGTCGTACGACTTTTTGAAATGCGTGCATGGATTTGAAAGGGAACGGTACCATGGTGCACAATTCTCCAGCGATGGTTAATCGAAGACCAGCCACGGTAATCCCGTTTTACCGTAAAATTTCACGTGTCGAAAAAACGAAGGGTAAAAAACTTCCTAATCCCGATTGAGACTAGGATCGCCTTTTTTGGGAATTAAACAATCCATTTACGGCTGAAAGCCGTCATAGCCGCAGAACTCACCGAGGCATTCGTTTTGACTGGTTATGGCTCCCGTAACTCTAAACGAGCAAGAAGTTATGGCCGTCCGAATAATCGATATCTACATGGTGCAACATCCACGGTGCAAGGTGCCACATCCGTCCGAAATGGCGAAACAGTGTCGTACGACTTTTTGAAATGCGTGCATGGATTTGAAACGGAACGGTACCATGATGCACCACTCTCCAGCAATGGTAAATCGAAGACCAGCCACGGTAATCCCGTTTTACCGTTAAAATCCACGTGTCGAAAAAACGAAGGGTAAAAAACTTCCTAGACCCGATTGAGACTCGGATCGTCTTTTTTGGGAATTAAACAACCCATTGACGGCTGAAAACCGTCATAGACGTAGAACTCACTGAGCCCTTCGTTTTGATTGGTTATGGCTCCCGTAACTCTAAACGAGCCAGAAGTTATGGCCGTCCGAATAATCGATATCTATAGGGTGCAACATCCACGGTGCAAGGTGCAACATCTGTCCGAAATGGCGAAACTGTGTCGTACGACTTTTTGAAATGCGTGCATGGATTGGAAACGGAACGGTACCATGGTGCACCACTCTCCAGCGATGGTAAATCGAAGACCAGCCATGGTAGTCCTGTTTTACTGTAAAAATCCACGTGTCATAGCCGTAGAACTCACTGAGGCCTTCGTTTTGACTGGTTATAACTCCCGTAACTCTAAATGAGCCAGAAGTTATGGCCGTCCGAATAATCGATATCTACAGGGTGCAACATCCACGGTGCAAGGTGCAACATCCGTCCGAAATGGCGAAACAGTGTCGTACGAATTTTTGAAATGCTTGCATGGATTTGAAAAGGAACGGTACCATGGTGCACCACTCTCCAGCGATGTAAATCGAAGACCAGCCGCGGTAGTCCCGTTTTACCGTAAAAATCCACGTGTCGAAAAAACGAAGGGTAAAAAACTTCCCAGACCCGATTGAGACTCGGATCGTCTTTTTTGGGCATTAAACAATCCATTGACGGCTGAAACCGTCATAGCCGTAGAACTCACTAAGGCCTTCGTTTTGACTGGTTATGGCTCCCGTAACTCTAAACGAGCCAGAAGTTATGGCCGTCCGAATAATCGATATCTACAGGGTGAAACATCCACGGTGCAAGGTGCAACTTCCGTCCGAAATGGCGAAACAGTGTCGTACGACTTTATGAAATGCGTGCATGGATTTGAAACGGAACGGTACTATGGTGCACCACTCTCCAGCAATGGTAAATCAAAGACCAGCCACAGTAGTCTCGTTTTACCGTAAAAATCCACGTGTCGAAAAAACGAAGTGTAAAAAACTTCCTAGACCCGATTGAGAATCTGATCGTCTTTTTTGGGCATTAAACAATCCATTGACGGCTGAAAGTTGTCATAGCCGTAGAACTCACTGAGGCCTTCGTTTTGACAGGTTATGGCTCCCGTAACACTAAACGAGCCAGAAGTTGTGGCCCTCCGAATAATCGATATCTACAGGGTGCAACATCAACGGTGCAAGGTGCAACATCCGTCCGAAATGGCGAAACTGTGTCGTACGACTTTTTGAAATGCGTGCATGGATTTGAAATGGAACGGTACCATGGTGCACCACTCTCCAGCGATGGTAAATCGAAGACCAGCAACGGTAATCCCGTTTTACCGTAAAAATCCACGTGTCGAAAAAACGAAGGGTAAAAAAATTCCTAGACCCGATTGAGACTCGGATAGTCTTTTTTGGGCTTTAAACATTCCATTGACGGCTGAAAGCGGTCATAGCCGTAGAACTCACTGAGGCCTTCGTTTTGACTGGTTATGGCTCCCGTAACTCTAAACGAGCCAGAAGTTATGGCCGTCCGAATAATCGATATCTACAGGGTGCAACATCCACGGTGCAAGGTGCAACATCCGTCCGAAACGGCGAAACAGTGTCGTACGACTTTTTGAAATGCGTGCATGGATTTGAAACGGAACGGTACCATGGTGCACCACTCTCCAGCGATGGTAAATCGAAGACCAGCCACGGTAATCCCGTTTTACCGTAAAAATCCACGTGTCGAAAAAACGAAGGGTAAAAAACTTCCTAGACCCGATTGAGACTCGGATCATCTTTTTTGGGAATTAAACAATCCATTGACGGCTGAAAACCATCATTGTCGTAGAACTCACTGAGGCCTTCGTTTTGACTGGTTATGACTCCCGTAACTCTAAACGAGCCAGAAGTTATGGCCGTCCGAATAATCGATATCTACATGGTGCGACATTCACAGTGCAAGGTGCAACATCCGTCCGAAATGGCGAAACAGTGTCGTACGACTTCTAGAAATGCATGGATGGATTTGAAATGGAACGGTACCATGGTGCACCACTCTTTCACGATAGTAAAATGAAGACCAGCCGCGGTAATCCCGTTTTACCGTGAAAATCCACGTGTCGAAAAAACGAAGGGTAAAAAACTTCCTAGACCCGACTGAGACTCGGATAGTCTTTTTTGGGCACTAAACAATCCATTGACGGCTGAAAGCTATCAAAGCCGTAGAACTCACTAAGGCCTTCGTTTTGACTAGTTATGGCTCTGTAACTCTAAATGAGCCAAAAGTTATGGCCGTCCGAATAATCGATATCTACAGGGTGCAACATCCATGGTGCAAGGTGCAACATCCGTCCGAAATGGCGAAATAGTGTCGTACGACTTTTTGAAATGCGTGCATGGATTTGAAACAGAACGGTACCATGGTGCACCACTCTCCAGCGATGGTAAATAGAAGACCAGCCACGGTAATCCCGTTTTACCGTAAAAATCCACGTGTCGAAAAAATGAAGGGTGAAAAACTTCCTAGACCCGATTGAGACTCGGATCGTCTTTTTTAGGCATTAAACAATCCATTGATGGCTGAAAGCTGTCATAGCGGTAGAACTCACTGAGGCCTTCGTTTTGACTGGTTATGGCTCCCGTAACTCTAAACGAGCCAGAAGTTATGTCCGTCTGAATAATCGATATCTACAGGGTGCAACATCCACGGTGCAAGGTGCAACATCCGTCCGAAATGGCGAAACAGTGTCGTACGACTTTTTGAAATGCGTGCATGGATTTGAAACGGAACGGTACCATGGTACACCACTCTCCAGCGATGTTAAATCGAAGACCAGCCAAGGTAATCCCGTTTTACCGTAAAAATCCATGTGTCGAAAAAACGAAGGGTAAAAAACTTCCTAGACCCGATTGAGACTCGGATCGTCTTTTTTGGGCATTAAACAATCCATTGACGGCTGAAAGCCGTCATAGCCATAGAACTCACTGAGGCCTTCGTTTTGACTGGTTATGGCTCCCGTAACTCTAAACTAGCCAGAAGTTATGGCCGTCCGAATAATCGATATCTACGGGGTGCAACTTCCACGGTGCAAGGTGCAACATCCGTCCAAAATAGCGAAACAGTGTTGTACGACTTTTTGAAATGCATGCATTGATTTGAAACTGAACGGTACCATGGTGCACCACTCTCCAGCGATGGTAAATCGAAGACCAGCCACGGTAATCCCTTTTTACATTAAAAATCCACGTGTCAAAAAAAACAAAGGATAAAAAACTTCCTAGACCCGATTGAGACTCGGATTGTCTTTTCTGGGCATTAAACAATCCATTGACGGCTGAAAGCTGTCATAGCCGTAGAACTCCCTAAGGCCTTCGTTTTGACTGGTTATGGCTCCCGTAACTCTAAACGATCCAGAAGTTATGGCCGTCCGAATAATCGATATCTATAGGGTGCAACATCCACGTTGCAAGGTGCAACATCCGTCCGAAATGGCGAAACAGTGTCGTACGACTTTTTGAAATGCGTGCATGGATTTGAAACGGAACGGTACCATGGTGTACCACTCTCCAGCGACGGTAAATCGAAGACCAGCAACGGTAATCCCGTTTTACCTTAAAAATCCACGTGTCGAAAAAACGAAGGGTAAAAAACTTCCTTGACCCGATTGAGACTCGGATCGTCTTTTTTGGGCATTAAACCATCCATTGACGGCTGAAAGTGGTCATAGCCGTAGAACTCACTGAGGCCTTCGTTTTGACTGGTTATGGCTTCCGTAACTCTAAACGAGTCAGAATTTATGGCCGTCCGAATAATCAATATCTACAGGGTGCAACATCCGCGGTGCAAGGTGCAAAATCCGTCCGAAATGGCGAAACAGTGTCGTACGACTTTATGAAATGCGTGCATGGTTTTGAAACGGAACGGTACCATGGTGCACCACTCCCCAGCGATGGTAAATCGAAGACCGACCACGATAATCCCGTTTTACCGTAAAAATCGACGTGTCGAAAAAACGAAGGGTAAAAAACTTCCTAGACCCGATTGAGACTCGGATAGTCTTTTTTGGGTATTAAACAATCCATTGACGGCTAAAAGCGGTCATGGCCGTAGAACTCACTGAGGCCTTCGTTTTGACTCATTGTGGCTCCCGTAACTCTAAACGAGCCAGAAGTTATGGCCGTCCGAATAATCGATATCTACAGGGTGCAACATCCATGGTGCAAGGTGCAACATCCACGGTGCAAGGTGCAACATCCATCCGAAATGGCGAAACAGTGTCGTACGACTTTTTGAAATGCGTACATGGATTTGAAACGGAATGGTACCATGGTGCACCACTCTCCAGCGATGGTAAATCGAAGACCATCCACGGTTATCCCGTTTTACCGTAAAAATCCACGTGTCAAAAAAACGAAGGGTAAAAAACTTCCTAGACCCGATTGAGACTCGGATCGTCTTTTTTGGACGTTAAACAACCCATTGATGGATGAAAGCTGTCATAGCCGTAGAACTCACTGAGGCCTTCGTTTTGACTGGTTATGGCTCCTGTAACTCTAAACGAGCCAGAAGTTATGGCCGTCTGAATAATCGATATCCACATTGCAAGAAACAGTGTCGTACGACTTTTTGAAATGCGTTCATGGATTTGAAATGGAACGGTTCCATGGTGCACCACTCTCCAGCGATGGAAAATCGAATACCAGCCACGGTAATCCCGTTTTACCGTAAAAATCCACGTGTCGAAAAAACGAAGGGTAAAAAACTTCCTAGACCCGATTGAGACTCGGATCGTCTTTTTTGGGCATTAAACAATCCATTGACGACTGAAAGCAGTCATAGCCGTAGAACTCACTAAGGCCTTCGTTTTTAATGGTTGTGGCTCCCGTAACTCTAAACGAGCCAAAAGTTATGGTCGTCCGAATAATCGATATCTACAGAGTGCAATATCCACGGTGCAAGGTGCAACATCCGTCCGAAATGGCGAAACAGTGTCGTACGACTTTTTGAAATGCGTGCATGGATTTGAAACGGAACGGTACCATGGTGCACCACTCTCCAGCGATGGTGAATCGAAGACCAGCCACGGTAATCCCATTTTACCGTAAAAATCCACGTGTCGAAAAAACGAAGGGTAAAAAACTTCCTCGACCCGATTGAGACTCGGATAGTCTTTTTTGGGCATTAAACAATCCATTGACGGCTGAAAGCTGTCATAGCCATAGCACTCACTGAGGCCTTCGTTTTGACTGGTTATGGCTCCGTAACTCTAAACGAGGCAGAAGTTATGGCCGTCCGAATAATCGATATCTACAGGGTGCAACATCCACGGTGCAAGGTGCAACATCCGTCTGAAATGGCGAAACAGTGTCGTACGACTTTTTGAAATGCGTGCATGGATTTGAAACGGAACAGTACCATGGTGCACCACTCTCCAGCGATGGTAAATCGAAGACCTGCCGCGGTAATCCCGTTTTACCGTAAAAATCCACGTGTCGAAAAAACGAAGGGTAAAAAACTTCCTAGACCCGATTGAGACTCGGATCGTCTTTTTTGGGCATTAAACAATCCATTGACAACTGAAAGCTATCACAGCCGTAGAACTCACTTAGGCCTTCGTTTTGACTGGTTATAGCTCCTGTAACTCTAAACGAGCCAGAAGTTATGGCCGTCCGAATAATCGATATCTACAGGGTGAACATCCACGGTGCAAGGTGCAACGTCCGTACGAAATGGCGAAACAGCGTCGTACGACTTTTTGAAATGCGTGCATGAATTTGAAACGGAGCGGTGCCTTGGTGCACCACTCTCCAGCGATGGTAAATCGAAGACCAGCCACGGTAATCCCGTTTTACCGTAAAAATCCATGTGTCGGAAAAACGAAGGGTAAAAAACTTCCTAGACCCGATTGAGACTCGGATCGTCTTTTTTGGGCATTAAACAATCCATTGGCGGCTGAAAGCCATCATAGCCGTAGAACTCACTGAGGCCTTCGTTTTGACTTGTTATGGCTCCCGTAACTCTAAACGAGCCAGAAGTTATGGCCGTCCGAATAATCAATATCTACAGGGTGTAACATCCACTGGTTGTGGCTCCCGTAACTCTAAACGAGCCAGAAGTTATGGCCGTCCGAATAATCGATATCTACAGGGTGCAACATCCACGGTGCAAGGTGCAACATCCGTCCGAAATGGCGAAACAGTGTCGTACGACTTTTTGAAATGCGTGCATGGATTTGAAACGGAACGGTACCATGGTGCACCACTCTCCAGCAATGGTAAATCGAAGACCAGCCAGGATGATCCCGTTTTACCGTAAAAATCCACGTGTCGAAAAAACGAAGGGTAAAAAATTTCCTAGACCCGACTGAGAATCGGATCATCTTTTTTGGGCATTAAACTATCCATTGACGACTGAAAGCTGCCATAGCCGTAGAACTCACTAAGGCCTTCGATTTGACTGGTTATGTCTTCCGTAACTCAAAACGGGCCAGAAGTTATGGCCGTCCGAATAATCGATATCTACAGGGTGCAACATCCACGGTGCAAGGTGCAACATCCGTCCGAAATGGCGAAACAGTGTTGTACGACTTTTTGAAATGCGTGCACGGATTTGAAACGGAACGGTACCATGGTGCACCACTCTCCAGCGATGGTAAATCGAAGACCAGCCACGGTAATCTCGTTTTACCGTAAAAATCCAAGTGTCGAAAAAACGAAGGGTAAAAAACTTCCTAGACCCGATTGAGACTCTGATCGTCTTTTTTGGGCATTAAATAATCCATTGACGGCTGAAAGCTGTCATAGCCATAGAACTCACTGAGGCCTTCGTTTCGACTGGTTATGGCTCCCGTAACTCTAAACGAGCTAGAAGTTATGGCCGTCCGAATAATCGATATCTACAGGGTGCAACATCCACGGTGCAAGGTGCAACATCCGTCCGAAATGGCGAAACAGTGTCGTACGACTTTTTGAAATGCGTGCATGGATTTGAAGTGGAACGGTCTCCAGCGATGGTAAATTGAAGACCAGCCACGGTAATCCCGTTTTACCGTAAAAATCCACGTGTCGAAAAAACGAAGGGTAAAAAACTTCGTAGACCCGATTGAGACTCGGATCGTCTTTTTTGGGCATTAAATAATCCATTGACGGCTGAAAGCTGTCATAACGGTAGAACTCCCTGAGGCCTTAGTTTTGACTGGTTATGGCTCCCATAACTCTAAACGAGCCAGAAGTTATGGCCGTCCGAATAATCGATATCTACAGGGTGCAACATCCGCGGTGCAAGGTGCAACATCCGTCTGAAATGGCAAAACAGTGTCGTACGACTTTTTGAAATTCGTGCATGGATTTGAAATGGAACAGTACCATGGTGCACCACTCTCCAGAGATGGTAAATCCAAGACCAGCCACGGTAATCCCGTTTTACCGTAAAAATCCACGTGTCGAAAAAACAAAGGTAAAAAACTTCCTAGACCCGATTGAGACTCGGATCATCTTTTTTGGGCATTGAGCAATCCATTGACGGCTGAAAATTGTCATAGACGTAGAAATCACTAAGGCCTTCGTTTTGACAGATTATGGCTCCCGTAACTCTAAACGAGCCAGAAGTTATGGCCGTCCGAATAATCGATATCTACATGGTGCAACATCCCCGGTGCGAGGTGCAACATCCGTCCGAAATGGCGAAACAGTGTCGTACGACCTTTTGAAATGCGTGCATGGATTTGAAACGGAACGGTACCATGGTGCACCACTCTCCAGCGATGGTAAATTGAAGACCAGCCACGGTAATCCCGTTTTACCGTAAAAATCCACGTGTCGAAAAAACGAAGGGTGAAAAACTTCCTAGACCCGATTGAGACTCGGATCGTCTTTTTTGGGCATTAAAAAAATCCATTGACGGCTGAAAGCTGTCATAGCCATAGAACTCACCGAGGCCTTCGTTTTGACTATTTATGGCTCCCGTAACTCTAGACGAGCCAGAAGTTATGGCCGTCCGAATATTCGACATCTACAGGGTGCAACATCCGCGGTGCAAGGTGCAACATCCGTCCGAAATGGCGAAACAGTATCGTTCGACTTTTTGAAATGCGTGCATGGATTTGAAATGGAACGGTTCCATGGTGCACCACTCTCTAGCGATGGTAAATCGAAGACCAGCCACGGTAATCCCGTTTTACAGTAAAATCCACGTGTCGAAAAAACGAAGGGTAAAAAACTTCCTAGACCCGATTGAGACTCGGATCGTGTTTTTTGGGCATTAAACAATCCATTGACGGCTGAAAGCTGTCATACCGTAGAACTCACTGAGGCCTTCGTTTTGACTGGTTATGGCTCCCGTAACTCTAAACGAGCCAGAAGTTATGGCCGTCCGAATAATCGATATCTACAGGGTGCAACATCCGCGGTGCAAGGTGCAACATCCGTCCGAAATGGCGAAACAGTGTCGTACGACTTTTTGAAATGCGTGCATGGATTTGAAATGGAATGGTACCATGGTGAACCACTCTTCAGAGATGGTAAATCGAAGACCAGCCACGGTAATCCCGTTTTACCGTAAAAATCCACGTGTCGAAAAAACGAACGGTAAAAAACTTCCTAGACCCGATTGAGACTCGGATCGTCTTTTTTGGGCATTAAACAATCCATTGACGACCAAAAATTGTCATAGCCGTAGAAATCACTGAGGCCTTCATTTTGACTGGTTATGGCTCACGTAACTCTAAACGAGCCAGAAGTTATTGCCGTCCGAATAATCGATATCTACAGGGTGCAACATCCACGGTGCAAGGTGCAACATCCGTCCGAAATGGCGAAACAGTGTCATACGACTTTTTGAAATGCGTGCATGGATTTGAAACGGAACGGTACCATGGTGCACCACCCTCCAGCGATGGTAAATCAAAGACCAGCCACGGTAATCCCGTTTTACCGTAAAAATCCACGTGTCGAAAAACGAAGGGTAAAAAACTTCCTAGACAAGATTGAGACTTGGATCGTCTTTTTTGGGCATTAAACAATCCATTGACGGCTGAAAGCTTTCATAGCCATAGAACTCACTGAGTCCTTCATTTTGACTGGTTATGGCTCCCGTAACTCAAAACGAGCTAGAAGTTATGGCCGTCCGAATAATCGATATCTACAGGGTGCAACATCCACGGTGCAAGGTGCAACATCCGTCCGAAAAGGCGAAACAGTGTCGTACGACTTTTTCAAATGCGTGCAAGGATTTTAAATGGAACGGTTCCATGGTGCACCACTCTCCAGCGATGGTAAATCGAAGACCAGAAACGGTAATCCCGTTTTACCGTAAAAATCCACGTGTCGAAAAAACGAAGGGTAAAAAACTTCCTAGACCCGATTGAGACTCGGATCGTCTTTTTTGGGCATTAAAAATCCATTGACGGCTGAAAGTTGTCATAGCCGTAGAACTTCCTGAGGCCTTAGTTTAGACTGGTGATGGCTCCTGTAACTCTAAACGAGCCAGAAGTTATGGCCGTCCGAATAATCGATATCTACAGGGTGCAACATCCGCCGTGCAAGGTGCAACATCCGTCCGAAATGGCGAAACAGTGTCGTACGACTTTTTGAAATGCGTGCACAGATTTGAAATGGAACGGTACCATGGTGCACCACTCCCCAGAGATGGTAAATTTAAGACCAGCCACGGTAATCCCGTTTTACCGTAAAAATCCACGTGTCGAAAAAACGAAGGGTAAAAAACTTCCTAGACCCGATTGAGACTCGGATCGTCTTTTTTGGGCATTAAAAAAATCCATTAACGGTTGAAAGCTGTCATAGACATAGAACTCACTGAGGCCTTCGTTTTGACTGGTTATGGCTCCCGTAACTCTAAACGAGCCAGAAGTTATGGCCGTCCGAATAATCGATATCTACAGTGTGCAACATCCACGGTGCAAGGTGCAACATCCGTCCGAAATGGCGAAACAGTGTCGTACGACTTTTTGAATTGCGTGCATGGATTTGAAATGGAATGGTACCATGGTGCACCACTCTCCAGCGATGGTAAATCGAAGACCAGCCACGGTAATCCCGTTTTACCGTTAAAACCACTTGTCGGAAAAACGAAGGGCAAAAAACTTCCTAGACCCGATTGAGACTCGGATCGTCTTTTTTGGGCATTAAAAAATCCATTGACGGCCGAAAGCTGTCATAGACATAGAATTCACTAAGGCCTTCATTTTACTGGTTATGGCTCTCGTAACTCTAAACGAGCTAGAAGTTATGGCCGTCCGAATAATCGATATCTATAGGGTGCAACATCCACGGTGCAAGGTGCAACATCCGTCCGAAATGGCGAAACAGTGTCGTACGACATTTTGAAATGTGTGCATGGATTTTAAACGGAACGGTACCATGGTGCACCACTCTCCAGTGATGGTAAATCGAAGACCAGCCATGGTAATACCATTTTACCGTAAAAATCCACGTGTCGAAAAAACGATGGGTAAAAAACTTCCTAGACCCGATTGAGACTCGGATCGTCTTTTTTGGGCATTAAATAATCTATTGACAGCTGAAAGCTGTCATAGCCGTAGAACTCCCTGAGGCCTTAGTTTTGACTAGTAATGGCTCCCGTAACTCTAAACAAGCCATAAGTTATGGCCGTCCGAATAATCGATATCCACAGGGTGCAACATCCGAGGTGCAAGGAGCAACGTCCGTCCGAAATGGCGAAACAGTGTCGTACGACTTTTTGAAATGCGTGCATGGATTTGAAATGGAACGGTACCTTGGTGCACCACTCTCCAGCGATGGTAAATCGAAGACCAGCCACGGTAATCCCGTTTTACCGTAAAATTCCACGTGTCGAAAAAACGAAGGGTAAAAAACTTCTTAGACCCGATTGAGACTCGGATCGTCTTTTTTGGGCATTAAAGAATCCATTGACGGCTGAAAGCTGTCATAGCCATAGAACTCACTGAGGCCTTCGTTTTGACTGGTTATGGCTCCCGTAACTGTAAACGAGCCAAAAGTTATGGCCGTCCGAATATTCGATATATGCAGGGTGCAACATCCACGGTGCAAGGTGGAACATCCGTCCGAAATGGCGAAACAATGTCGTACGACTTTTTCAAATGCGTGCATGGATTTGAAATGGAACGGTACTATGGTGCACCACTCTACAGCGATGGTAAATCGAAGACCAGCCACGGTAATCCCGTTTTACCGTAAAAATCCACGTGTCGAAAAAACGAAGGGTAAAAAACTTCCTGGACCCGATTGAGACTCGGATCGTCTTTTTTGGGCATTAAAAAAATCCATTGACGGTTCAAAGCTATCATAGCCGTAGAACTCACTGAGGCCTTCGTTTTGACTTTTTATGGCTCCAGTAACTCTAAACGAGTCAGAAGTTATGGCCGTCCGAATAATCGATATCTACAGGGTGCAACATCCGCGGTGCAAGGTGCAACATCCGTCCGAAATGGCGAAACAGTGTCGTACGACTTTTTGAAATGCTTGCATGGGTTTGAAATGGAACGGTTCCATGGTGCACCACTCTCCAGTGATGGTAAATCGAAGACCAGCCACGGTACTCCCATTTTACCGTAAAAATCCACGTGTCGAAAAAACGAAGGGTAAAAAACTTCTTAGACCCGATTGAGACTCGGATCGTCCTTTTTGGGCATTAAAAAATCCATTGACGGCTGAAAGCGGTCATAGCCGTAGAACTCACTGAGGCCTTCGTTTTGACTGGTTATGGCTTCCGTAACTCTAAACGAGCCAGAAGTTATGGCCGTCCGAATAATCGATATCTACAGGGTGCAACATCCACGGTGCAAGGTGTAACATCCGTCCGGAATGGCGAAACAGTGTCGTACGACTTTTTCAAATGCGTGCATGGATTTGAAACGGAACGGTACCATGGTGCACCACTCTCCAACGATGGTAAATCGAAGACCAGCCACGGTAATCCCGTTTTGCCGTAAAAATCCACGTGTCGAAAAAACGAAGGGTAAAAAACTTCCTAGACCCGATTGAGACTCGGATCGTCTTGTTTGGGCATTAAAAAAATCCATTGACGGTTGAAAGCTGTCATAGCCGTAGAACTCACTGAGGCCTTCGTTTTGACTCTTTATGGCTCCCGTAACTCTAAACGAGCCAAAAGTTATGGCTGTCCGAATAATCGATATCTACAGGGTGCAACATCCGCGGTGCAAGGTGCAACATCCGTCCGAAATGGCGAAACAGTGTCGTACGACTTTTTGAAATGCGTGCATGGATTTGAAACGGAACGGTTCCATGGTGCACCACTCTCCAGCAATGGTAAATCGAAGACGAGCCACGGTAATCCCGTTTTACAGTAAAATCCACGTGTCGAAAAAACGAAGGGTAAAAAACTTCCTAGACCCGATTGAGACTCGGACCGTCTTTTTTGGGCATTAAACAATCCATTGACGGCTGAAAGCGGTCATAGCCGTGGAACTCACTGAGGCCTTCGTTTTGACTGGTTATGGCTTCCGTAACTCTAAACGAGCCAGAAGTTATGGCCGTCCGAATATTCGATATCCACAAGGTGCAACATCCACGGTGCAAGGTGCAACATTCGTCCGAAATGGAGAAACAGTGTCGTACGACTTTTTGAAATGCGTGCATGGATTTGAAATGGAACGGTACCTTGGTGCACCATTCTCCAGGATGGTAAATCGAAGACAAGCCACGGCTATCCCGTTTTACCGTAAAAATCCACGTGTCGAAAAAACGAAGAGTAAAAAACTTCCTAGACCCGATTGAGACTCGGAACATCTTTTTTGGGCATTGAGCAATCCATTGACGGCTGAAAATTGTCATAGACGTAGAACTCACTAAGGCCTTCGTTTTGACAGATTATGGCTCCCGTAACTCTAAACGAGCCAGAAGTTATGGCCGTCCGAATAATCGATATCTACAGGGTGCAACATCCGTCCGAAATGGCGAAACAGTGTCGTACGACCTTTTGAAATGCGTGCATGGATTTGAAATGGAATGGTACCATGGTGCACCACTCTCCAGCGATGGTAAATTGAAGACCAGCCACGGTAATCCCGTTTTACCGTAAAAATCCACGTGTCGAAAAAACGAAGGGTGAAAAACTTCCTAGACCCGATTGAGACTCGGATCGTCTTTTTTGGGCATTAAAAAAATCCATTGACGGCTGAAAGCTGTCATAGCCGTAGAACTCGCCGAGGCCTTCGTTTTGACTGTTTATGGCTCCCGTAACTCTAGACGAGCCAGAAGTTATGGCCGTCCGAATATTCGATATCTACAGGGTGCAACATCCGCGGTGCAAGGTGCAACATCCGTCCGAAATGGCGAAACAGTATCGTTCGACTTTTTGAAATGCGTGCATGGATTTGAAATGGAACGGTTCCATGGTGCACCACTCTCCAGCGATGGTAAATCGAAGACCAGCCACGTTAATCCCGTTTTATAGTAAAATCCACGTGTCGAAAAAACGAAGGGTAAAAAACTTCCTAGACCCGATTGAGACTCGGATCGTGTTTTTTGGGCATTAAACAATCCATTGACGGCTGAAAGCTATCATACCGTAGAACTCACTGAGGCCTTCGTTTTGACTGGTTATGGCTCCCGTAACTCTAAACGAGCCAGAAGTTATGGCCGTCCGAATAATCGATATCTACAGGGTGCAACATCCGCGGTGCAAGGTGCAACATCCGGCCGAAATGGCGAAACAGTGTCGTACGACTTTTTGAAATGCGTGCATGGATTTGAAATGGAATGGTACCATGGTGAACCACTCTTCAGAGATAGTAAATCGAAGACCAGCCACGGTAATCCCGTTTTACCGTAAAATCCACGTGTCGAAAAAACGAAGGGTAAAAAACTTCCTAGAACCGATTGAGACTCGGATCGTCTTTTTTGGGCATTAAAAAATCCATTGACGGTTGAAAGCTGTCATAGCCGTAGAACTCACCGAGGCCTTCGTTTTGACTGGTTATGGCTCCCGTAACTCTAAACGAGCCAGAAGTTATGGCCATCCGAATAATCGATATCGACAGGGTGCAACATCCACGGTGCAAGGTGCAACATCCGTCCGAAATGGCGAAACAGTGTCGTACGACTTTTTGAAATGCGTGCATCGATTTGAAATGGAACGGTACCATGGTGCACCACACTCCAGCGATGGTAAATCGAAGACCAGCCACGGTAATCTCGTTTTACCTTAAAAATCCACGTGTCGAAAAAACGTCGGGTAAAAAACTTCCTAGACCCGATTGAGACTCGGATCGTCTTTTTTGGGAATTAAAAAATCCATTGACGGCTGAAAGCAGTCATAGCCGTAGAACTCACCGAGGCCTTCGTTTTGACTGGTTATGGCTCCCGTAACTCTAAACGAGCCAGAAGTTACGGCCGTCCGAATAATCGATATCTACAGGGTGCAACATCCACGGTGCAAGGTGCAACATCCGTCCGAAATGGCGAAACAGTGTCGTACGACTTTTTGAAATGCGTGCATGGATTTGAAACGGAACGGTACCATGGTGCACCACCCTCCAGCGATGGTAAATCAAAGACCAGCCACGGTAATCCCGTTTTACCGTAAAAATCCACGTGTCGAAAAACGAAGGGTAAAAAACTTCCTAGACAAGATTGAGACTTGGATCGTCTTTTTTGGGCATTAAACAATCCATTGACGGCTGAAAGCTGTCATAGCCATAGAACTCACTGAGTCCTTCATTTTGACTGGTTATGGCTCCCGTAACTCAAAACGAGCTAGAAGTTATGGCCGTCCGAATAATCGATATCTACAGGGTGCAACATCCACGGTGCAAAGTGCAACATCCGTCCGAAAAGGCGAAACAGTGTCGTACGACTTTTTCAAATGCGTGCAAGGATTTGAAATGGAACGGTTCCATGGTGCACCACTCTCCAGCGATGGTAAATCGAAGACCAGAAACGGTAATCCCGTTTTACCGTAAAAATCCACGTGTCGAAAAAACGAAGGATAAAAAACTTCCTAGACCCGATTGAGACTCGGATCGTCTTTTTTGGGCATTAAAAATCCATTGACGGCTGAAAGTTGTCATAGCCGTAGAACTTCCTGAGGCCTTAGTTTAGACTGGTGATGGCTCCCGTAACTCTAAACGAGCCAGAAGTTATGGCCGTCCGAATAATCGATATCTACAGGGTGCAACATCCGCCGTGCAAGGTGCAACATCCGTCCGAAATGGCGAAACAGTGTCGTACGACTTTTTGAAATGCGTGCACAGATTTGAAATGGAACGGTACCATGGTGCACCACTCTCCAGAGATGGTAAATTGAAGACCAGCCACGGTAATCCTGTTTTACCGTAAAAATCCACGTGTCGAAAAAACGAAGGGTAAAAAACTTCCTAGACCCGATTGAGACTCGGATCGTCTTTTTTGGGCATTAAAAAAATCCATTAACGGTTGAAAGCTGTCATAGACATAGTACTCACTGAGGCCTTCGTTTTGACTGGTTATGGCTCCCGTAACTCTAAACGAGCCAGAAGTTATGGCCGTCCGAATAATCGATATCTACAGGGTGCAACATCCACGGTGCAAGGTGCAACATCCGTCCGAAATGGCGAAACAGTGTCGTACGACTTTTTGAATTGCGTGCATGGATTTGAAATGGAATGGTACCATGGTGCACCACTCTCCAGCGATGGTAAATCGAAGACCAGCCACGGTAATCCCGTTTTACCGTAAAAATCCACTTGTCGGAAAAACGAAGGGCAAAAAACTTCCTAGACCCGATTGAGACTCGGATCGTCTTTTTTGGGCATTAAAAAATCCATTGACGGCCGAAAGCTGTCATAGACATAGAATTCACTAAGGCCTTCATTTTACTGGTTATGGCTCCCGTAACTCTAAACGAGCTAGAAGTTATGGCCGTCCGAATAATCGATATCTATAGGGTGCAACATCCACGGTGCAAGGTGCAACATCCGTCCGAAATGGCGAAACAGTGTCGTACGACATTTTGAAATGCGTGCATGGATTTTAAACGGAACGGTACCATGGTGCACCACTCTCCAGTGATGGTAAATCGAAGACCATCCATGGTAATCCCATTTTACCGTAAAAATCCACGTGTCGAAAAAACGATGGGTAAAAAACTTCCTAGACCCGATTGAGACTCGGATCGTCTTTTTTGGGCATTAAATAATCTATTGACGGCTGAAAGCTGTCATAGCCGTAGAACTCCCTGAGGCCTTAGTTTTGACTAGTAATGGCACCCGTAACTCTAAACAAGCCATAAGTTATGGCCGTCCGAATAATCGATATCCACAGGGTGCAACATCCGCGGTGCAAGGTGCAACGTCCGTCCGAAATGGCGAAACAGTGTCGTACGACTTTTTGAAATGCGTGCATGGATTTGAAATGGAACGGTACCTTGGTGCACCACTCTCCAGCGATGGTAAATCGAAGACCAGCCACAGTAATCCCGTTTTACCGTAAAATTCCACGTGTCGAAAAAACGAAGGGTAAAAAACTTCCTAGACCCGATTGAGACTCGGATCGTCTTTTTTGGGCATTAAAAAATCCATTGACGGCTGAAAGCTGTCATAGCCATAGAACTCACTAAGGCCTTCGTTTTGACTGGTTATGGCTCCCGTAACTCTAAACGAGCCAAAAGTTATGGCCGTCCGAATATTCGATATATGCAGGGTGCAACATCCACGGTGCAAGGTGCAACATCCGTCCGAAATGGCGAAACAATGTCGTACGACTTTTTCAAATGCGTGCATGGATTTGAAATGGAACGGTACCATGGTGCACCACTCTACAGCGATGGTAAATCGAAGACCAGCCACGGTAATCCCGTTTTACCGTAAAAATCCACGTGTCGAAAAAACGAAGGGTAAAAAACTTCCTAGACCCGATTGAGACTCGGATCGTCTTTTTTGGGCATTAAAAAAATCCATTGACGGTTCAAAGCTATCATAGCCGTAGAACTCACTGAGGCCTTCGTTTTGACTCTTTATGGCTCCCGTAACTCTAAACGAGTCAGAAGTTATGGCCGTCCGAATAATCGATATCTACAGGGTGCAACATCCGCGGTGCAAGGTGCAACATCCGTCCGAAATGGCGAAACAGTGTCGTACAACTTTTTGAAATGCTTGCATGGGTTTGAAATGGAACGGTTCCATGGTGCACCACTCTCCAGCGATGGTAAATCGAAGACCAGCCACGGTAATCCCATTTTACCGTAAAAATCCACGTGTCGAAAAAACGAAGGGTAAAAAACTTCTTAGACCCGATTGAGACTCGGATCGTCCTTTTTGGGCATTAAAAAATCATTGACGGCTAAAAGCGGTCATAGCCGTAGAACTCACTGAGGCCTTCGTTTTGACTGGTTATGGCTTCCGTAACTCTAAACGAGCCAGAAGTTATGGCCGTCCGAATAATTGATATCTACAGGGTGCAACATCCACGGTGCAAGGTGTAACATCCGTCCGGAATGGCGAAACAGTGTCGTACGACTTTTTCAAATGCGTGCATGGATTTGAAACGGAACGGTACCATGGTGCACCACTCTCCAACGATGGTAAATCGAAACCAGCCACGGTAATCCCGTTTTGCCGTAAAAATCCACGTGTCGAAAAAACGAAGGGTAAAAAACTTCCTAGACCCGATTGAGACTCGGATCGTCTTGTTTGGGCATTAAAAAAATCCATTGACGGTTGAAAGCTGTCATAGCCGTAGAACTCACTGAGGCCTTCGTTTTGACTCTTTATGGCTCCCGTAACTCTAAACGAGCCAAAAGTTATGGCTGTCCGAATAATCGATATCTACAGGGTGCAACATCCGCGGTGCAAGGTGCAACATCCGTCCGAAATGGCGAAACAGTGTCGTACGACTTTTTAAAATGCGTGCATGGATTTGAAACGGAACGGTTCCATGGTGCACCACTCTCCAGCAATGGTAAATCGAAGACCAGCCACGGTAATCCCGTTTTACAGTAAAATCCACGTGTCGAAAAAACGAAGGGTAAAAAACTTCCTAGACCCGATTGAGACTCGGACCGTCTTTTTTGGGCATTAAACAATCCATTGACGGCTGAAAGCGGTCATAGCCGTGGAACTCACTGAGGCCTTCGTTTTGACTGTTTATGGCTTCTGTAACTCTAAACGAGCCAGAAGTTATGGCCGTCCGAATATTCGATATCCACAAGGTGCAACATCCACGGTGCAAGGTGCAACATCCGTCCGAAATGGAGAAACAGTGTCGTACGACTTTTTGAAATGCGTGCATGGATTTGAAATGGAACGGTACCTTGGTGCACCATTCTCCAGGATGGTAAATCGAAGACAAGCCACGGCAATCCCGTTTTACCGTAAAAATCCACGTGTCGAAAAAACGAAGGGTAAAAAACTTCCTAGACCCGATTGAGACTCGGAACATCTTTTTTGGGCATTGAGCAATCCATTGACGGCTGAAAATTGTCATAGACGTAGAACTCACTAAGGCCTTCGTTTTGACAGATTATGGCTCCCGTAACTGTAAACGAGCCAGAAGTTATGGCCGTCCGAATAATCGATATCTACAGGGTGCAACATCCCCGGTGCAAGGCGCAACATCCGTCCAAAATGGCGAAACAGTGTCGTACGACCTTTTGAAATGCGTGCATGGATTTGAAATGGAATGGTACCATGGTGCACCACTCTCCAGCGGTGGTAAATTGAAGACCAGCCACGGTAATCCCGTTTTACTGTAAAAATCCACGTGTCGAAAAAACGAAGGGTGGAAAACTTCCTAGACCCGATTGAGACTCGGATCGTCTTTTTTGGGCATTAAAAAAATCCATTGACGGCTGAAAGCTGTCATAGCCGTAGAACTCACTAAGGCCTTCGTTTTGACTGTTTATGGCTCCCGTAACTCTAGACGAGCCAGAAGTTATGGCTGTCCGAATATTCGATATCTACAGGGTGCAACATCCGCGGTGCAAGGTGCAACATCCGTCCGAAATGGCGAAACAGTATCGTTCGACTTTTTGAAATGCGTGCATGGATTTGAAATGGAACGGTTCCATGGTGCACCACTCTCCAGCGATGGTAAATCGAAGACCAGCCACGGTAATCCCGTTTTACAGTAAAATCCACGTGTCGAAAAAACGAAGGGTAAAAAACTTCCTAGACCCGATTGAGACTCGGATCGTGTTTTTTGGGCATTAAACAATCCTTTTACGGCTGAAAGCTATCATACCGTAGAACTCACTGAGGCCTTCGTTTTGACTAGTTATGGCTCCCGTAACTCTAAACGAGCCAGAAGTTATGGCCGTCCGAATAATCGATATCTACAGGGTGCAACATCCGCGGTGCAAGGTGCAATATCCGTCCGAAATGGCGAAACAGTGTCGTACGACTTTTTGAAATGCGTGCATGGATTTGAAATGGAATGGTACCATGGTGAACCACTCTTCAGAGATGGTAAATCGAAGACCAGCCATGGTAATCCCGTTTTACCGTAAAAATCCACGTGTCGAAAAAACGAAGGGTAAAAAACTTTCTTTACCCGATTGAGACTCGAATCGTCTTTTTTGGGCATTAAACAATCCGTTGACGGCTGAAAATTGTCATAGACGTAGAACTCACTAAGGCCTTCGTTTTGACAGATTATGGCTCCCGTAACTGTAAACGAGCCAGAAGTTATGGCCGTCCGAATAATCGATATCTACAGGGTGCAACATCCCCGGTGCAAGGTGCAACATCCGTCCAAAATGGCGAAACAGTGTCGTACGACCTTTTGAAATGCGTGCATGGATTTGAAATGGAATGGTACCATGGTGCACCACTCTCCAGCGATGGTAAATTGAAGACCAGCCACGGTAATCCCGTTTTACCATAAAAATCCACGTGTCGAAAAAACGAAGGGTAAAAAACTTCCTAGACCCGATTGAGACTCGGATCGTCTTTTTTGGGCATTAAAAAAATCCATTGACGGCTGAAAGCTGTCATAGCCGTAGAACTCACTAAGGCCTTCGTTTTGACTGTTTATGGCTCCCGTAACTCTAGACGAGCCAGAAGTTATGGCTGTCCGAATATTCGATATCTACAGGGTGCAACATCCGCGGTGCAAGGTGCAACATCCGTCCGAAATGGCGAAACAGTATCGTTCGACTTTTTGAAATGCGTGCATGGATTTGAAATGGAACGGTTCCATGGTGCACCACTCTCCAGCGATGGTAAATCGAAGACCAGCCACGGTAATCCCGTTTTACAGTAAAATCCACGTGTCGAAAAAACGAAGGGTAAAAAACTTCCTAGACCCGATTGAGACTCGGATCGTGTTTTTTGGGCATTAAACAATCCTTTTACGGCTGAAAGCTATCATACCGTAGAACTCACTGAGGCCTTCGTTTTGACTAGTTATGGCTCCCGTAACTCGAAACGAGCCAGAAGTTATGGCCGTCCGAATAATCGATATCTACAGGGTGCAACATCCGCGGTGCAAGGTGCAACATCCGTCCGAAATGGCGAAACAGTGTCGTACGACTTTTTGAAATGCGTGCATGGATTTGAAATGGAATGGTACCATGGTGAACCACTCTTCAGAGATGGTAAATCGAAGACCAGCCATGGTAATCCCGTTTTACCGTAAAAATCCACGTGTCGAAAAAATGAAGGGTAAAAAACTTCCTAGACCCGATTGAGACTCGGATCGTCTTTTTTGGGCATTAAACAATCCATTGACGACCGAAAATTGTCATAGCCGTAGAAATCACTGAGGCCTTCATTTTGACTGGTTATGGCTCACGTAACTCTAAACGAGCCAGAAGTTATTGCCGTCCGAATAATCGATATCTACAGGGTGCAACATCAATGGTGCAAGGTGCAACATCCGTCCGAAATGGCGAAACAGTGTCATACGACTTTTTGAAATGCGTGCATGGATTTGAAACGGAACGGTACCATGGTGCACCACCCTCCAGCGATGGTAAATCAAAGACCAGCCACGGTAATCCCGTTTTACCGTAAAAATCCACATGTCGAAAAACGAAGGGTAAAAAACTTCCTAGACAAGATTGAGACTTGGATCGTCTTTTTTGGGCATTAAACAATCCATTGACGGCTGAAAGCTGTCATAGCCATAGAACTCACTGAGTCCTTCATTTTGACTGGTTATGGCTCCCGTAACTCAAAACGAGCTAGAAGTTATGGCCGTCCGAATAATCGATATCTACAGGGTGCAACATCCACGGTGCAAGGTGCAACATCCGTCCGAAAAGGCGAAACAGTGTCGTACGACTTTTTCAAATGCTTGCAAGGATTTGAAATGGATCGGTACCATGGTGCACCACTCTCCAGCGATGGTAAATCGAAGACCAGAAACGGTAATCCCGTTTTACCGTAAAAATCCACGTGTCGAAAAAACGAAGGGTAAAAAACATCCTAGACCCGATTGAGACTCGGATCGTCTTTTTTGGGCATTAAAAATCCATTGACGGCTGAAAGTTGTCATAGCCGTAGAACTTCCTGAGGCCTTAGTTTAGACTGGTGATGGCTCCCGTAACTCTAAACGAGACAGAAGTTATGGCCGTCCGAATAATCGATATCTACAGGGTGCAACATCCGCCGTGCAAGGTGCAACATCCGTCCGAAATGGCGAAACAGTGTCGTACGACTTTTTGAAATGCGTGCACAGATTTGAAATGGAACGGTACCATGGTGCACCACTCTCCAGAGATGGTAAATTGAAGACCAGCCACGGTAATCCCGTTTTACCGTAAAAATCCACGTGTCGAAAAAACGAAGGGTAAAAAACTTCCTAGACCCGATTGAGACTCGGATCGTCTTTTTTGGGCATTAAAAAAATCCATTAACGGTTGAAAGCTGTCATAGCCATAGAACTCACTGAGGCCTTCGTTTTGACTGGTTATGTCTCCCGTAACTCTAAACGAGCCAGAAGTTATGGCCGTCCGAATAATCGATATCTACAGGGTGCAACATCCACGGTGCAAGGTGCAACATCCGTCCGAAATGGCGAAACAGTGTCGTACGACTTTTTGAATTGCGTGCATGGATTTGAAATGGAATGGTACCATGGTGCACCACTCTCCAGCGATGGTAAATCGAAGACCAGCCACGGTAATCCCGTTTTACCGTAAAAATCCACTTGTCGGAAAAACGAAGGGCAAAAAACTTCCTAGACCCGATTGAGACTCGGATCGTCTTTTTTGGGCATTAAAAAATCCATTGACGGCCGAAAGCTATCATAGACATAGAATTCACTAAGGCCTCCATTTTACTGGTTATGGCTCCCGTAACTCTAAACGAGCTAGAAGTTATGGCCGTCCGAATAATCGATATCTATAGGGTGCAACATCCACGGTGCAAGGTGCAACATCCGTCCGAAATGGCGAAACAGTGTCGTACGACATTTTGAAATGCGTGCATGGATTTTAAACGGAACGGTACCAGGGTGCACCACTCTCCAGTGATGGTAAATCGAAGACCAGCCACGGTAATCCCGTTTTACCGTAAAAATCCACGTGTCGAAAAAACGATGGGTAAAAAACTTCCTAGACCCGATTGAGACTCGGATCGTCTTTTTTGGGCATTAAATAATCTATTGACGGCTGAAAGCTGTCATAGCCGTAGAACTCACTGAGGCCTTCGTTTTGACTAGTAATGGCTCCCGTAACTCTAAACAAGCCAGAAGTTATGGCCGTCCGAATAATCGATATCCACAGGGTGCAACATCCGCGGTGCAAGGTGCAACGTCCGTCCGAAATGGCGAAACAGTGTCGTACGACTTTTTGAAATGCGTGCATGGATTTGAAACGGAACGGTTCCATGGTGCACCACTCTCCAGCGATGGTAAATCGAAGACCAGCCACGGTAATCCCGTTTTACCGTAAAAATCCACGTGTCGAAAAAACGAAGGGTAAAAAACTTCCTAGACCCGATTGAGACTCGGATCGTCTTTTTTGGGCATTAAAAAAATCCATTGACGGTTCAAAGCTATCATAGCCGTAGAACTCACTGAGGCCTTCGTTTTGACTCTTTATGGCTCCCGTAACTCTAAACGAGTCAGAAGTTATGGCCGTCCGAATAATCGATATCTACAGGGTGCAACATCCGCGGTGCAAGGGGCAACATCCGTCCGAAATGGCGAAACAGTGTCGTACGACTTTTTGAAATGCTTGCATGGGTTTGAAATGTAACTGTTCCATGGTGCACCACTCTCCAGCGATGGTAAATCGAAGACCAGCCACGGTAATCCCATTTTACATTAAAAATCCACGTGTCGAAAAAACGAAGGGTAAAAAACTTCTTAGACCCGATTGAGACTCGGATCGTCTTTTTTGGGCATTAAATAATCCATTGACGGCTGAAAGCGGTCATAGCCGTAGAACTCACTGAGGCCTTCGTTTTGACTGGTTATGGCTCCCGTAACTCTAAACGAGCCAGAAGTTATGGCCATCCGAATAATCGATATCCACAGGGTGCAACATCCACGGTGCAAGGTGTAACATCCGTCCGAAATAGCGAAACAGTGTCGTACGACTTTTTCAAATGCGTGCATGGATTTGAAACGGAACGGTACCATGGTGCACCACTCTCCAACGATGGTAAATCGAAGACCAGCTACGGTAATCCCGTTTTACCGTAAAAATCCACGTGTCGAAAAAACGAAGGGTAAAAAACTTCCTAGACCCGATTGAGACTCGGATCGTCTTGTTTGGGCATTAAAAAAATCCATTGACGGTTGAAAGCTGTCATAGCCGTAGAACTCACTGAGGCCTTCGTTTTGACTCTTTATGGCTCCCGTAACTCTAAACGAGCCAAAAGTTATGGCTGTCCGAATAATCGATATCTACAGGGTGCAACATCCGCGGTGCAAGGTGCAACATCCGTCCGAAATGGCGAAACAGTGTCGTACGACTTTTTGAAATGCGTGCATGGATTTGAAACGGAACGGTTCCATGGTGCACCACTCTCCAGCAATGGTAAATCGAAGACCAGCCACGGTAATCCCGTTTTACAGTAAAATCCACGTGTCGAAAAAACGAAGGGTAAAAAACTTCCTAGACCCGATTGAGACTCGGACCGTCTTTTTTGGGCATTAAACAATCCATTGACGGCTGAAAGCTGTCATAGCCGTAGAACTCACTAAGGCCTTCGTTTTGACTGGTTATGGCTTCCGTAACTCTAAACGAGCCAGAAGTTATGGCCGTCCGAATATTCGATATCCACAAGGTGCAACATCCACGGTGCAAGGTGCAACATCCGTCCGAAATGGCGAAATAGTGTCGTACGACTTTTTGAAATGCGTGCAAGGATTTGAAATGGAACGGTACCATGGTGCACCACTCTCCAGCGATGGTAAATCGAAAACCAGCCACGGTAATCCCGTTTTACCGTAAAAATCCACGTGTCGAAAAAACGAAGGGTAAAAAACTTCCTAGACCCGATTGAGACTCGGATCGTCTTTTTTGGGCATTAAAAAATCCATTGACGGCTGAAAGCAATCATAGCCGTAGAACTCGCTGAGCCTTCGTTTTGACTGGATATGGCTCCCGTAACTCTAAACGAGCCAGAAGTTATGGTTGTCCGAATAATCGATATATACAGGGTGCAACATCCACGGTGCAAGGTGCAACATCCGTCCGAAATGGCGAAACAGTGTCGTACGACTTTTTGAAATGCGTGCATGGATTTGAAACGGAACGGTACCATGGTGCACCACTCTCCAGCGACGGTAAATCGAAGACCAGCCACGGTAAGCCCGTTTTACGGTAAAAATCCACGTGTCGAAAAAACGAAGGGTAAAAAACTTCCTAGACAAGACTGAGACTCGGATCGTCTTTTTTAGGCATTAAACAATCCATTGACGGCTGAAAGCTGTCATAGCCATAGAACTCACTGAGGTTTTCATTTTGACTGGTTATGGCCCCCGTAACTCTAAACGAGCTAGAAGTTATGGCCGTCCGAATAATCCATATCTACAGGGTGCAACATCCACGGTGCAAGGTGCAACATCCGTCCGAAATGGCGAAATAGTGTCGTACGACTTTTTGAAATGCGTGCAAGGATTTGAAATGGAACGGTACCATGGTGCACCACTCTCCAGCGATGGTAAATCGAAGACCAGCCACGGTAATCCCGTTTTACGGTAAAAATCCACGTGTCGAAAAAACGAAGGGTAAAAAACTTCCTAGACCCGATTGAGACTCGGATCGTCTTTTTTGGGCATTAAATAATCCATTGACGGCTGAAAGTTGTCACAGCCGTAGAACTCCCTGAGGCCTTAGTTTAGACTGGTTATGGCTCCCGTAATTCTAAATGAGCCGGAAGTTATGGCCGTCCGAATAATCGATATCTACAGGGCGCAACATCCACGGTGCGAGGTGCAACATCCGTCCGAAATGGCGAAACAGTGTCGTACGACTTTTTGAAATGCGTGAATGGATTTGAAATGGAATGGTACCATGGTACACCACTCTCCAGAGATGGTAAATCGAAGACCAGCCACGGTAATCTCGTTTTACCATAAAAATCCACGTGTCGAAAAAACGAAGGGTAAAAAACTTCCTAGACCCGATTGAGACTCGGATCGTCTTTTTTGGACATTAAACAATCCATTGACGGCTGAAAATTGTCATAGCCGTAGAACTCACTGAGGCCTTCATTTTGACTGGTGATGGCTCCGTAACTCTAAACGAGCCAAAAGTTATGGCTGTCCGAATAATCGATATCTACAGGGTGCAACATCCGCGGTGCAAGGTGCAACATCCGTCCGAAATGGCGAAACAGTGTCGTACGACTTTTTGAAATGCGTGCATGGATTTGAAACGGAACGGTTCCATGGTGCACCACTCTCCAGCAATGGTAAATCGAAGACCAGCCACGGTAATCCCGTTTTACAGTAAAATCCACGTGTCGAAAAAACGAAGGGTAAAAAACTTCCTAGACCCGATTGAGACTCGGACCGTCTTTTTTGGGCATTAAACAATCCATTGACGGCTGAAAGCTGTCATAGCCGTAGAACTCACTAAGGCCTTCGTTTTGACTGGTTATGGCTTCCGTAACTCTAAACGAGCCAGAAGTTATGGCCGTCCGAATATTCGATATCCACAAGGTGCAACATCCACGGTGCAAGGTGCAACATCCGTCCGAAATGGCGAAATAGTGTCGTACGACTTTTTGAAATGCGTGCAAGGATTTGAAATGGAACGGTACCATGGTGCACCACTCTCCAGCGATGGTAAATCGAAAACCAGCCACGGTAATCCCGTTTTACCGTAAAAATCCACGTGTCGAAAAAACGAAGAGTAAAAAACTTCCTAGACCGGATTGAGACTCGGATCGTCTTTTTTGGGCATTAAAAAATCCATTGACGGCTGAAAGCAATCATAGCCGTAGAACTCGCTGAGCCTTCGTTTTGACTGGATATGGCTCCCGTAACTCTAAACGAGCCAGAAGTTATGGTTGTCCGAATAATCGATATATACAGGGTGCAACATCCACGGTGCAAGGTGCAACATCCGTCCGAAATGGCGAAACAGTGTCGTACGACTTTTTGAAATGCGTGCATGGATTTGAAACGGAACGGTACCATGGTGCACCACTCTCCAGCGACGGTAAATCGAAGACCAGCCACGGTAAGCCCGTTTTACGGTAAAAATCCACGTGTCGAAAAAACGAAGGGTAAAAAACTTCCTAGACAAGACTGAGACTCGGATCGTCTTTTTTAGGCATTAAACAATCCATTGACGGCTGAAAGCTGTCATAGCCATAGAACTCACTGAGGTTTTCATTTTGACTGGTTATGGCCCCCGTAACTCTAAACGAGCTAGAAGTTATGGCCGTCCGAATAATCCATATCTACAGGGTGCAACATCCACGGTGCAAGGTGCAACATCCGTCCGAAATGGCGAAATAGTGTCGTACGACTTTTTGAAATGCGTGCAAGGATTTGAAATGGAACGGTACCATGGTGCACCACTCTCCAGCGATGGTAAATCGAAGACCAGCCACGGTAATCCCGTTTTACGGTAAAAATCCACGTGTCGAAAAAACGAAGGGTAAAAAACTTCCTAGACCCGATTGAGACTCGGATCGTCTTTTTTGGGCATTAAATAATCCATTGACGGCTGAAAGTTGTCACAGCCGTAGAACTCCCTGAGGCCTTAGTTTAGACTGGTTATGGCTCCCGTAATTCTAAATGAGCCGGAAGTTATGGCCGTCCGAATAATCGATATCTACAGGGCGCAACATCCACGGTGCGAGGTGCAACATCCGTCCGAAATGGCGAAACAGTGTCGTACGACTTTTTGAAATGCGTGAATGGATTTGAAATGGAATGGTACCATGGTACACCACTCTCCAGAGATGGTAAATCGAAGACCAGCCACGGTAATCTCGTTTTACCATAAAAATCCACGTGTCGAAAAAACGAAGGGTAAAAAACTTCCTAGACCCGATTGAGACTCGGATCGTCTTTTTTGGACATTAAACAATCCATTGACGGCTGAAAATTGTCATAGCCGTAGAACTCACTGAGGCCTTCGTTTTGACTGGTTATGGCTCCCGTAACTCTAAACGAGCCAGAAGTTATGGCCGTCCGAATAATCGATATCAACAGGGTGCAACATCCACGGTGCAAGGTGCAACATCCGTCCGAAATGGCGAAACAGTGTCGTACGACTTTTTGAATTGCGTGCATGGATTTGAAATGGAACGGTACCATGGTGCACCACTCTCCAGCGATGGTAAATCGAAGACCAGCCACGGTAATCCCGTTTTACCGTAAAAATCGACGTGTCGAAAAAACGAAGGGTAAAAAACTTCCTAGACCCGATTGAGACTCGGATCATCTTTTTTGGGTATTAAACAATCCATTGACGGCTGAAAGCTGTCATAGCCATAGAACTCACTAAGGCCTTCATTTTGACTAGTTATGGCTGCCGTAAATCTAAACGAGCTAGAAGTTATGGCCGCCCGAATAATCGATATCTACAGGGTGCAACATCCACGGTGCAAGGTGCAACATCGTCCGAAATGGCGAAACAGTGTCGTACGACTTTTTGAAATGAGTGCATGGATTTGAAATGGAACGGTACCATGGTGCACCACTCTCCAGCGATGGTAAATCGAAAACCAGCCACGGTAATCCCATTTTACCGTAAAAATCCACGTGTCGAAAAAACGAAGGGTAAAAAACTTCCTTGATCCGATCGAGACTCGGATCGTCTTTTTTGGGCATTAAATAATCTATTGACGGCTGAAAGCTGTCATAGCCGTAGAACTCCCTAAGGCCTTAGTTTTGACTGGTTATGGTTCCCGTAACTCTAAACAAGCCAGAAGTTATGGTCGTCCGAATAATCGATATCCACAGGGTGCAACATCTGCGGTGCAAGGTGCAACATCCGTCCGAAATGGCGAAACAGTGTCTTACGACTTTTTGAAATGCGTGCATGAATTTGAAATGGAACGGTACCTTGGTTCACCACTCTCCAGCGATGGTAAATCGAAGACCAGCCACGGTAATCCCGTTTACCGTAAAAATCCACGTGTCGAAAAAACGAAGGGTAAAAAACTTCCTAGACCCGATTGAGACTCGGAACGTTTTTTTGGGCATTAAAAAATCCATTGATGGCTGAAAGCTGTCATAGACATAGAACTCACTGAGGCCTTCGTTTTGACTGGTTATGGCTCCCGTAACTCTAAACGAGCCAAAAGCTATGGCCGTCCGAATAATCGATATCTACAGGGTGCAACATCCACGGTGCAAGGTGCAACATCCGTCCGAAATGGCGAAACAGTGTCGTACGACATTTTCAAATGCGTGCGTGGATTTGAAAAGGAACGGTACCATGGTGCACCACTCTCCAGCGAAGGTAAATCGAAGACCAGCCACGGCAATCCCGTTTTACCGTAAAAATCCACGTGTCGAAAAAACGAAGGGTAAAAAACTTCCTGGACCCGATTGAGACTCGAATCGTCTTTTTTGGGCATTAAAAATATCCATTGACGGTTGAAAGCTGTCATAGCCGTAGAACTCACTGAGGCCTTCGTTTTGACTCTTTATGGCTCCCGTAACTCTAAACGAGCCAGAAGTTATGGCCGTCCGAATAATCGATATCCACGGGGTGCAACATCCGTCCGAAATGGCGAAATAGTGTCGTACGACTTTTTGAAATGCGTGCATGTATTTGAAACGGAACGGTTCCACGGTGCACTACTCTCCAACGATGGTAAATCGAAGACCAGCCACGGTAATCCCGTTTTACCGTAAAAATCCACTTGTCGAAAAAACGAAGGGTAAAAAACTTCCTAGACCCGATTGAGACTCGGATCGTCTTTTTTGGGCATTAAAAATCCATTGATGGCTGAAAGCGGTCATAGCCGTGGAACTCACTGAGGCCTTCGTTTTGATTGGTTATGGCTCCCGTAACTCTAAACGAGCCAGAAGTTATGGCCTTCCGAATAATCGATATCTACAGGGTGCAACATCCACGGTGCAAGGTGCAACATCCGTCTGAAATGGCGAAACAGTGTCGTACGACTTTTTCAAATGCGTGCTTGGATTTGAAATGGAACAGTACCATGGTGCACCACTCTCCAACGATGGTAAATCGAAGACCAGCCACGGTAATCCCGTTTACCGTAAAAATCCACGTGTCGAAAAAACGAAGGGTAAAAAACTTCCTAGACCCGATCGAGACTCGGATCGTCTTTTTTGGGCATTAAAAAAATCCATTGATGGTTGAAAGCTGTCATAGCCGTAGAACTCACTGAGGCCTTCGTTTTGACTCTTTATGGCTCCCGTAACTCTAAACGAGCTAGAAGTTATGGTCGTCCGAATAATCGATATCTACAGGGTGCAACATCCGCGGCGCAAGGTGCAACATATGTCCGAAATGGCGAAACAGTGTCGTACGACTTTTTGAAATGCGTGCATGGATTTGAAATGGAATGGTTCCATGGTGCACCACTCTCCAGCGATGGTAAATCGAAGACCGGCCACGGTAATTCCGTTTTACCGTAAAAATCCACGTGTCGAAAAAACGAAGGGTAAAAAACTTTCTAGACCCGATTGAGACTCGGATCGTCTTTTTTGGGCAATAAAAAATCCATTGACGGCTGAAAGCGGTCATAGCCGTAGAACTCACTGAGGCCTTCGTTTTGACTGGTTATGGTTCCTGTAACTCTAAACGAGCCAGAAGTTATGGCCGTCCGAATAATCGATATCTACAGGGTGCAACATCCACGGTGCAAGGTGTAACATCCGTCCGAAATGGCGAAACAGTGTCATACGACTTTTTCAAATGCGTGTATGGATTTGAAATGGAACGGTACCATGGTTCACCACTCTCCAACGATGGTAAATCGAAGACCAGCCACGGTAATCCCGTTTTACCGTAAAAATCCACGTGTCGAAAAAACGAAGGGTAAAAAACTTCCTAGACCCGATTGAGACTCAGATCGTCTTTTTTGGGCATTAAATAAATCCATTGATGGTTAAAAGCTATCATAACCGTAGAACTCACTGAGGCCTTCGTTTTGACTCTTTATGGCTCCCGTAACTCTAAACGAGCCAAAAGTTATGGCTGTCCGAATAATCGATATCTACAGGGTGCAACATCCGCGGTGCAAGGTGCAACATCCGTCCGAAATGGCGAAACAGTGTCGTACGACTTTTTGAAATGCGTGCATGGATTTGAAATGGAACGGTTCCATGGTGCACCACTCTCCAGCGATGGTAAATCGAAGACCAGCCACGGTAATCCCGTTTTACCGTAAAAATCCACCTGTCGAAAAAGCGAAGGGTAAAAAACTTCATAGACCCGATTGAGACTCGGATCGTCTTTTTTGGGCATTAAACAATCCATTGACGGCCGAAAATTGTCATAGCCGTAGAAATCACTGAGGCCTTCATTTTGACTGGTTATGGCTCATGTAACTCTAAACGAGCCAGAAGTTATGGCCGTCCGAATAATCGATATCTACAGGGTGCAACATCCACGGTGCAAGGTGCAACATCCGTCCGAAATGGCGAAACAGTGTCGTACGACTTTTTGAAATGCGTGCATGGATTTGAAACGGAACGGTACCATGGTGCACCACTCTCCAGCGATGGTAAATCAAAGACCAGCCACGGTAATCCCGTTTTACCGTAAAAATCCACGTGTCGAAAAAACGAAGGGTAAAAAACTTCCTAAACAAGATTGAGACTTGGATCGTCTTTTTTGGGCATTAAACAATCCATTGACGGCTGAAAGCTGTCATAGCCATAGAACTCACTTAGGCCTTCATTTTGACTGGTTATGGCTCCCGTTAATCAAAACGAGCTAGAAGTTATGGCCGTCCGAATAATCGATATCTACAGGGTGCAACATCCACGGTGCAAGGTGCAACATCCGTCCGAAAAGGCGAAACAGTGTCGTACGACTTTTTCAAATGCGTGCAAGGATTTGAAATGGAACGGTACCATGGTGCACCACTCTCCAGCGATGTTAAATCGAAGACCAGCCACGGTAATCCCGTTTTACCGTAAAAATCCATGTGTCGACAAAACGAAGGGTAAAAAACTTCCTAGACCCGATTGAGACTCGGATCGTCTTTTTTGGGCATTAAAAATCCATTGACGGCTGAAAGTTGTCATAGCCGTAGAACTTCCTAAGGCCTTAGTTTAGACTAGTTATGGCTCCCGTAACTCTAAACGAGCCAGAAGTTATGGCCGTCCGAATAATCGATATCTACAGGGTGCAACATCCGCCGTGCAAGATGCAACATCCGTCCGAAATGGCGAAACAGTGTCGTACGACTTTTTGAAATGCGTGCACAGATTTGAAACGGAACGGTACCACGGTGCACCACTCTCCAGAGATGGTAAATTGAAGACCAGCCACGGTAATCCCGTTTTACCGTAAAAATCCACGTGTCGAAAAAACGAAGGGTAAAAAACTTCCTAGACCCGATTGAGGCTCGGATCGTCTTTTTTGGGCATTAAAAAAATCCATTAACGGTTGAAAGCTGTCATAGCCGTAGAACTCACTGAGGCCTTCGTTTTGACTAGTTATGGCTCCCGTAACTCTAAACGAGCCAGAAGTTATGGCCGTCCGAATAATCGATATCTACAGGGTGCAACATCCACGGTGCAAGGTGCAACATCCGTCCGAAATGGCGAAACAGTGTCGTACGACTTTTTGAATTGCGTAATGGATTTGAAATGGAACGGTACCATGGTGCACCACTCTCCAGCGATGGTAAATCGAAGACCAGCAACGGTAATCCCGTTTTACCGTAAAAATCCACGTGTCGAAAAAACGAAGGTTAAAAAGACTCGATTGAGACTCGGATCGTCTTTTTTGGGCATTAAACAACCCATTGATGGCCGAAAGCTGTCATAGCCATAGAACTCACTAAGGCCTTCGTTTTGACTGGTTATGGCTCCCGTAACTCTAAACGACCTAGAAGTTATGGCCGTCTGAATAATCGATATCTATAGGGCGCAACATCCACGGTGCAAGGGGCAACATCCGTCCGAAATGGCGAAACAGTGTCGTACGACTATTTGAAATGCGTGCATGGATTTGAAATGGAACGATATCATGGTGCACCACTCTCCAGCGATGATAAATCTAAGACCAGCCACGGTAATCCCGTTTTACCGTAAAAATCCACGTGTCGAAAAAACGAAGGGTAAAAAACTTCCTAGACCCGATTGAGACTCGGATCGTCTTTTTTGGGCATTAAATAATCCATTGACGGCTGAAAGCTGTCATAGCCGTAGAACTCCCTGAGGCCTTAGTTTTGACTAGTAATGGCTCCCGTAACTGTAAACAAGCCAGAAGTTATGGCCGTCCGAATAATCGATATCCACAGGGTGCAACATCCGCGGTGCATGGTGCAACGTCCGTCCGAAATGGCGAAACAGTGTCGTACGACTTTTTGAAATGCGTGCATGGATTTGAAATGGAACGGTACCTTGGTGCACCACTCTCCAGCGATGGTAAATCGAAGACCAGCCACGGTAATCCCGTTTTACCGTAAAAATCCACGTGTCGAATAAACGAAGGGTAAAAAATTTCCTAGACCCGATTAAGACTCGGATCGTCTTTTTTGGGCATTAAAGAATCCATTGACGGCTGAAAGCTAGCCATAGAACTCACTGAGGCCTTCGTTTTGACTGGTTATGGCTCCCGTAACTCTGAACGAGCCAAAAGTTATGGCCGTCCGAATAATCGATATATACAGGGTGCAACATCCACGATGCAAGGTGCAACATCCGTCCGAAATGGCGAAACAGTGTTGGACGACTTTTTCAAATGCGTGCATGGATTTGAAACGGAACGGTACCATGGTGCACCACTCTACAGCGATGGTAAATCGAAGACCAGCCACGGTAATCCCGTTTTACCGTAAAAATCTACGTGTCGAAAAAACGAAGGGTAAAAAACTTCCTAGACCCGATTGAGACTCGGATCGTCTTTTTTGGGCATTAAAAAAATCCATTGACGGTTGAAAGCTGTCATAGCCGTAGAACTCACTAAGGCCTTCGTTTTGACTCTTTATGGCTCCCGTAACTCTAAACGAGCCAGAAGTTATGGCCGTCCGAATAATCGATATCTACAGAGTGCAACATCCGCGGTGCAAGGTGCAACATCTGTCCGAAATGGCGAAACAGTGTCGTACGACTTTTTGAAATGCGTGCATGGATTTGAAATGGAAAGGTTCCATGGTGCACCACTCTCCAGCGATGGTAAATCGAAGACCAGCCACGGTAATCCCGTTTTACCATAAAAATCCACGTGTCGAAAAAACGAAGGGTAAAAAACTTCCTAGACCCGATTGAGACTCGGATAGTGTTTTTTGGGCATTAAAAAATCCATTGACGGCTGAAAGCGGTCATAGCCGTAGAACTCACTGAGACCTTCGTTTTGATTGGTTATGGCTCTCGTAACTATAAACGAGCCAGAAGTTATGGCCGTCCGAATAATCGATATCTACAGGGTGCAACATCCAGGGTGCAAGGTGTAACATCCGTCCGAAATGGCGAAACAGTGTGGTACGACTTTTTCAAATGCGTGCATGGATTTGAAACGGAACGGTACCATGGTGCACCACTCTCCAATGATGGTAAATCGAAGACCAGCCACGGTAATCCCGTTTTACCGTAAAAATCCACGTGTCGAAAAAACGAAGGGTAAAAAACTTCCTAGACCCGATTGAGACTCGGATCGTCTTTTTTGGGCATTAAAAAAATCCATTGACGGTTGAAAGCTGTCATAGCCGTATAACTTGCTGAGGCCTTCGTTTTGACTGTTTATGGCTCCCGTAACTCTAAACGAGCCAAAAGTTATGGCTGTCCGAATAATCGATATCTACAGGGTGCAACATCCGCGGTGCAAGGTGCAACATCCGTCCGAAATGGCGAAACAATGTCGTACGACATTTTGAAATGCGTGCATGGATTTGAAACGGAACGGTTCCATGGTGCACCACTCTCCAGTGATGGTAAATCGAAGACCAGCCACGGTAATCCCGTTTTACAGTAAAATCCACGTGTCGAAAAAACGAAGGGTAAAAAACTTCCTAGACCCGATTGAGACTCGGACCGGCTTTTTTGGGCATTAAACAATCCATTGACGGCTGAAAGCTGTCATAGCCGTAGAACTCACTGAGGTCTTCGTTTTGACTGGTTATGGCTCCCGTAACTCTAAACGAGCCAGAAGTTATGGCCGTCTGAATATTCGATATCCACAAGGTGCAACATCCACGGTGCAAGGTGCAACATCCGTCCGAAATGGCGAAACAGTGTCTTACGACTTTTAGAAATGCGTGCATGGATTTGAAATGGAACGGTACCTTGGTGCACCATTCTCTAGCGATGGTAAGTCGAAGACCAGCCACGGTAATCCCGTTTTACCGTAAAAATCCACGTGTCGAAAAAACGAAGGGTAAAAAACTTCCTAGACCCGACTGAGACTCGTATCGTCTTTTTTTGGCATTAAAAAATCCATTGATGGCTGAAAGAAGTCATAGCCGTAGAACTCACTGAGGCCTCCGTTTTGACTGGGTATGGCTCCCGTAACTCTAAACGAGCCAGAAGTTATGGTCGTCCGAATAATCGATATATACAGGGTGCAACATCCACGGTGCAAGGTGCAACATCCGTCCGAAATGGCGAAACAGTGTCGTACGACTTTTTGAAATGCGTGCATGAATTTGAAACGGAACGGTACCATGGTGCACCACTCTCCAGCAATGGTAAATTGAAGACCAGCCACGGTAATCCCGTTTTACCGTAAAAATCCACGTGTCGAAAAAACGAAGGGTAAAAAACTTCCTAGACAAGATTGAGACTCGGATAGTCTTTTTTGGGCATTAAATAATCCATTGACGGCTGAAAGCTGTCATAGCCGTAGAACTCACCGAGGCTTTCATTTTGACTGGTTATGGCCCCCGTAACTCTAAACGAGCTAGAAGTTATGGCCGCCCGAATAATCGATATCTACAGGGTGCAACATCCAAGGTGCAAGGTGCAACATCCGTCCGAAATGGCGAAATAATGTCGTATGACTTTTTGAAATGCGTGCAAGGATTTGAAATGGAACGGTACCATGGTGCACCACTCTCCAGCGATGGTAAATCGAAGATCAGCCACGGTAATCCCGTTTTACCGTAAAAATCCACGTGTTGAAAAAACGAAGGGTAAAAAACTTCCTAGACCCGATTGAGACTCGGATCGTCTTTTTTGGATATTAAACAATCCATTGACGGCTGAAAATTGTCATAGCCGTAGAAATCACTGAGGCCTTCGTTTTGACTGGTTATGGCTCCCGTAACTCTAAACGAGCCAGAAGTTATGGCCGTCCGAATAATCGATATCAACAGGGTGCAACATCCACGGTGCAAGGTGCAACATCCGTCCGAAATGGCGAAACAGTGTCGTACGACTTTTTGAATTGCGTGCATGGATTTGAAATGGAACGGTACCATGGTGCACCCCTCTCCAGCGATGGTAAATCAAAGACCAGCCACGGTAATCCCGTTTTACCGTAAAAATCGACGTGTCGAAAAAACGAAGGGTAAAAAACTTCCTAGACCCGATTGAGACTCGGATCATCTTTTTTGGGCATTAAACAATCCATTGACGGCTGAAAGCTGTCATAGCCATAGAAATCACTAAGGCCTTCATTTTGACTAGTTTTGGCTGCCGTAACTCTAAACGAGCTTGAAGTTATGGCCGTCCGAATAATCGATATCTACAGGGTGCAACATCCACGGTGCAAGGTGCAACATCCGTCCGTAATGGCGAAACAGTGTCGTACGACTTTTTGAAATGCATGCATGGATTTGAAATGGAACGGTACCATGGTGCACCACTCTCTAGGGATGGTAAATCGAAAACCAGCCACGGTAATCCCGTTTTACCGTAAAAATCCACGTGTCTAAAAAACGAAGGGTAAAAAACTTCCTAGATCCGATCGAGACTCGGATCATCTTTTTTGGGCATTAAATATTCTATTGACGGCTGAAAGCTTTCATAGCCGTAGAACTACCTGAGGCCTTAGTTTTGACTGGTTATGGTTCCCGCAACTCTAAACAAGCCAGAAGTTATGGCCGTCCGAATAATCGATATCCACAGGGTGCAACATCCGCGGTGCAAGGTGCAACATCCGTCCGAAATGGCGAAACAGTGTCGTACGACTTTTTGAAATGCGTGCATGGATTTGAAATGGAACGGTGCCTTGGTGCACCACTCTCCAGCGATGGTAAATCGAAGACCAGCCACGGTAATCCCGTTTACCGTAAAAATCCACGTGTCGAAAAAACGAAGGGTAAAAAACTTCCTAGACCCGATTGAGACTCGGATCGTCTTTTTTGGGCATTAAAAAATCCATTGATGGCTGAAAGCTGTCATAGACATAGAACTCACTGAGGCCTTCGTTTTGACTGGTTATGGCTACCGTAACTCTAAACGAGCCAAAAGTTATGGCCGTCCGAATAATCGATATCTACAGGGTGCAACATCCACGGTGCAAGGTGCAACATCCGTCCGAAATGGCGAAACAGTGTCGTACGACTTTTTCAAATGCGTGCATGGATTTGAAACGGAACGGTACCATGGTGCACCACTTTCCAGCGAAGGTAAATCGAAAACCAACCACGGTAATCCCGTTTTAACGTAAAAATCCACGTGTTGAAATAACGAAGGGTAAAAAACTTCCTAGACCCGATTGAGACTCGGATCGTCTTTTTTGGGCATTAAAAAAATCCATTGACGGTTGAAAGCTGTCATAGCAGTAGAACTCACTGAGGCCTTCGTTTTGACTCTTTATGGCTGCCGTAACTCTAAACGAGCCAGAAGTTATGGCCGTCCGAATAATCGATATCCACAGGGTGCAACATCCGCGGTGCAAGGTGCAACATCCGTCCGAAATGGCGTAACAGTGTCGTACGACTTTTTGAAATGCGTGCATGGATTTGAAACGGAACGGTTCCATGGTGCACCACTCTCCAGCGATGGTAAATCGAAGACCAGCCACGGTAATCCCGTTTTACCGTAAAAATCCACGTGTCGAAAAAACGAAGGGTAAAAAACTTCCTAGACCCGATTGAGACTCGAATCGTCTTTTTTGGGCATTAAAAATCCATTGACGGCTGAAAGCTGTCATAGCCGTAGAACTCGCCGAGGCCTTCGTTTTGACTGGTTATGGCTCCCGTAACTCTAAACGAGCCAGAAGTTATGGCCGTCCGAATAATCGATATCTACAGGGTGCAACTTCCACGGTGCAAGGTGCAACATCCGTCCGAAATGGCGAAACAGTGTCGTACGACTTTTTCAAATGCATGCATGGATTTGAAATGGAACGGTAGCATGGTGCACCACTCTCCAACGATGGTAAATCAAAGACCAGCCACGGTAATCCCGTTTTACCGTAAAAATCCACGTGTCGAAAAAACGAAGGGTAAAAAACTTTCTAGACCCGATTGAGAATCGGATCTTCTTTTTTGGGCATAAAAAAAATCCATTGACGGTTGAAAGCTATCATAGCCGTAGAACTCACTGAGTCCTTCGTTTTGACTCTTTATGGCTCCCGTAACTCTAAACGAGCCAGAAGTTATGGCCGTCCGAATAATCGATATCTACAGGGTGCAACATCCGCGGTGCATGGTGCAACATCCGTCCGAAATGGCGAAACAGTGTCATACGACTTTTGGAAATGTGTGCATGGATTTGAAATGGAACGGTTCCGTGGTGCACCACTCTCCAGCGATGGTAAATCGAAGACCAGCCACGGTAATCCCGTTTTACCGTAAAAATCCACGTGTCGAAAAAACGAAGGGTAAAAAACTTCCAAGACCCGATTGAGACTCGGATCGTCTTTTTTTGGCATTAAAAAATCCATTGACGGCTGAAAGCGGTCATAGCCGTAGAACTCACTGAGGCCTTCGTTTTGACTGGTTATAGCTTCCGTAACTCTAAACGAGCCAGAAGTTATGGCCGTCCGAATAATCGATATCTACAGGGTGCAACATCCACGGTGCAAGGTGTAACATCCGTCCGAAATGGCGAAACAGTGTCGTACGACTTTTTCAAATGCGTGCATGGATTTGAAACGGAACGGTACCATGGTGCACCACTCTCCAACGATGGTAAATCGAAGACCAGCCACGGTAATCCCGTTTTACCGTAAAAATCCACGTGTCGAAAAAACCAAGGGTAAAAAACTTCCTAGACCCGATTGAGACTCGGATCGTCTTTTTTGGGCATTAAAAAAATCCATTGACGGTTGAAAGCTGTCATAGCCGTATAACTCGCTGAGGCCTTCGTTTTGACTGTTTATGGCTCCCGTAACTCTAAACGAGCCAAAAGTTATGGCTGTCCGAATAATCGATATCTACAGGATGCAACATCCGCGGTGCAAGGTGCAACATCCGTCCGAAATGGCGAAACAGTGTCGTACGACTTTTTGAAATGCGTGCATGGATTTGAAACGGAACGGTTCCATGGTGCACCACTCTCCACCGATGGTAAATCGAAGACCAGCCATGGTAATCCCGTTTTACAGTAAAATCCACGTGTCGAAAAAACGAAGGGTAAAAAACTTCCTAGACCCGATTGAGACTCGGACCGTCTTTTTTGGGCATTAAACAATCCATTGACGGCTGAAAGTTGTCATAGCCGTAGAACTCACTGAGGCCTTCGTTTTGACTGGTTATGGCTCCCGTAAATCTAAACGAGCCAGAAGTTATGGCCGTCCGAATATTCGATATCCACAAGGTGCAACATCCACGGTGCAAGGTGCAACATCCGTCCGAAATGGCGAAACAGTGTCGCACGACTTTTTGATATGCGTGCATGGATTTGAAATGGAACGGTACCTTGGTGCACCACTCTCCAGCGATGGTAAATCGAAGACCAGCCACGGTAATCCCGTTTTACCGTAAAAATCCACGTGTCGAAAAAACGAAGGGTAAAAAACTTCCTAGACCCGATTGAGACTCGGATCGTCTTTTATGGGCATTAAAAAATCCATTGACGGTTGAAAGCAGTCATAGCCGTAGAACTCACTGAGGCCTTCGTTTTGACTAGGTATGGCTCCCGTAACTCTAAACGAGCCAGAAGTTATGGTCGTCCGAATAATCGATATATACAGGGTGCAACATCCACGGTGCAAGGTGCAACATCCGTCCGAAATGGCGAAACAGTGTCGTACGACTTTTTGAAATGCGTGCATTGATTTGAAACGGAACGGTACCATGGTGAACCACTCTCCAGCGACGGTAAATCGAAGACCAGCCACGGTAATCCCGTTTTACCGTAAAAATCCATGTGTCGAAAAAACGAAGGGTAAAAAACTTCCTAGACAAGATTGAGATTCGGATCATCTTTTTTGGGCATTAAACAATCCATTGACGGCTGAAAGCTGTCATAGCCATAGGACTCACTGAGGCTTTCATTTTGACTGATTATGGCCCCCGTAACTCTAAATGAGCTAGAAGTTATGGCCGTCCGAATAATCGATATCTACAGGGTGCGACATCCACGGTGCAAGGTGCAACATCCGTCCGAAATGGCGAAATAGTGTCGTACGACTTTTTGAAATGCGTGCAAGGATTTGAAATGGAACGGTACCATGGTGCACCACACTCCAACGATGGTAAATCGAAGACCAGCCATGGTAATCTCGTTTTATCGTAAAAATCCACGTGTCGAAAAAACGAAGGGTAAAAAACTTCCTAGACCCGATTGAGACTCGGATCGTCTTTTTTGGGCATTAAATAATCCTTTGACGGCTGAAAGTTGTCACACCCGTAGAACTCCCTGAGGCCTTAGTTTAGACTTGTTATGGCTCCCGTAATTCTAAACGAGCCAGAAGGTATGGCCGTCCGAATAATCGATATCAACAGGGTGCAACATCCACGGTGCAAGGTGCAACATCCGTCCGAAATGGCGAAACAATGTCGTACGACTTTTTGAATCGCGTGCATGGATTTGAAATGGAACGGTGCCATGGTGCTCCACTCTCCAGCGATGGTAAATCGAAGACCAGCCACGGTAATCCCGTTTTACCATAAAAATCCACGTGTCGAAAAAACGAAAGGTAAAAAACTTCCTAGACCCGATTGAGACTCGGATCATCTTTTTTGGGCATTAAATAATCCATTGACGGCTGAAAGTTGTCACAGCCGTAGAACTCCCTGAGGCCTTAGTTTAGACTGGTTATGGCTCCTGTAATTCTAAACGAGCCAGAAGTTATGGCCGTTCGAATAATCGATATCAACGGGGTGCAACATCCACGGTGCAAGGTGCAACATCCGTCCGAAATGGCGAAACAATGTCGTACGACTTTTTGAATCGCGTGCATGGATTTGAAATGGAACGGTGCCATGGTGCTCCACTCTCCAGCGATGGTAAATCGAAGACCAGCCACGGTAATCCCGTTTTACCGTAAAAATCGACGTGTCGAAAAAACAAAGGGTAAAAAACTTCCTAGACCCGATTGAGACTCGGATCATCTTTTTTGGGCATTAAACAATCCATTGACGGCTGAAAGCTGTCATAGCCATAGAACTCACTAAGGCCTTCATTTTGACTAGTTATGGCTGCCGTAACTCTAAACGAACTAGAAGTTATGGTCGTCCGAATAATCGATATCTACAGGGTGCAACATCCACGGTGCAAGGTGCAACATCCGTCCGAAATGGCGAAACAGTGTCTTACGACTTTTTGAAATGCGTGCATGGATTTGAAATGGAACGGTACCATGGTGCACCACTCTCCAGCGATGGTAAATCGAAAACCAGCCACGGTAATCCCGTTTTACCGTAAAAATCCACGTGTCGAAAAAACGAAGGGTAAAAAACTTCCTAGATCTGATCGAGACTCGGATCGTCTTTTTTGGGCATTAAATAATCTATTGACTGCTGAAAGCTGTCATAGCCGTAGAACTCCCTGAGGCCTTAGTTTTGACTGGTTATGGTTCCCGTAACTCTAAACAAGCCAGAAGTTATGGCCGTCCGAATAATCGATATCCACAGGGTGCAACATCCGCGGTGCAAGGTGCAACATCCGTCCGAAATGGCGAAACAGTGTCGTACGACTTTTTGAAATGCGTGCATGGATTTGAAATGGAACGGTACCTTGGTGCACCACTCTCCAGCGATGGTAAATAGAAGACCAGCCAAGGTAATCCCGTTTACCGTAAAAATCCACGTGTCGAAAAAACGAAGGGTAAAAAACTTCCCAGACCCGATTGAGACTCGGATCGTCTTTTTTGGGCATTAAGAAATACATTGATTGCTGAAAGCTGTCATAGACATAGAACTCACTGAGGCCTTCGTTTTGACTGGTTATGGCTCCCGTAACTCTAAACGAGCCAAAAGTTATGGCCGTCCGAATATACGATATCTATAGGGTGCAACATCCACGGTGCAAGGTGCAACATCCATCCGAAATGGCGAAACAGTGTCGTACGACTTTTTCAAATGCGTGCGTGGATTTGAAACGGAACGGTACCATGGTGCACCACTCTCCAGCAAAGGTAAATCGAAGACCAGCCACGGTAATCCCGTTTTACCGTAAAAATCCACGTGTCGAAAAAACGAAGGGTAAAAAACTTTCTAGACCCGATTGAGACTCGGATCGTCTTTTTTGGGCATTAAAAAAATCCATTGACGGTTGAAAGCTGTCATAGCCGTAGAACTCACCGAGGCCTTCGTTTTGACTCTTTATGGCTCCCGTAACTCTAAACGAGCCAGAAGTTATGGCCGTCCGAATAATCGATATCTACAGGGTGCAACATCCGCGGTGCAAGGTGCAACATCCGTCCGAAATGGCGAAACAGTGTCGTACGACATTTTGAATTGCGTGCATGGATTTGAAACGGAACGGTTCCATGGTGCACCACTCTCCAGCGATGGTAAATCGAAGACCAGCCACGGTAATCCCGTTTTAACGTAAAAATCCACGTGTCGAAAAAACGAAGGGTAAAAAACTTCCTAGACCCGATTGAGACTCGGATCGTCTTTTTGGGCATTAAAAATCCATTGACGGCTGAAAGCTTTCATAGCCGTAGAACTCATTGAGGCCTTCGTTTTGACTGGTTATGGCTCCCGTAACTCTAAACGAGCCAGAAGTTATGGCCGTCCGAATAATCGATATCTACAGGGTGCAACATCCACGGTGCAAGGTGCAACATCCGTCCGAAATGGCGAAACAGTGTCGTACGACTTTTTCAAATGCGTGCATGGATTTGAAATGGAACGGTACCATGGTGCGCCACTCTCCAACGATGGTAAATCGAAGGCCAGCCACGGTAATCCCGTTTTACCGTAAAAATCCACGTGTCGAAAAAACGAAGGGTAAAAAACTTCCTAGGCCCGATTGAGACTCGGATCGTCTTTTTTGGGCATTAAAAAAATCCATTGACGGTTGAAAGCTGTCATAGCCGTAGAACTCACTGAGGTCTTCGTTTTGACTCTTTATGGCTCCCGTAACTCTAAACGAGCCAGAAGTTATGGCCGTCCGAATAATCGATATCTACAGGGTGCAACATCTACGGTGCAAGGTGCAACATCCGTCCGAAATGGCGAAACAGTGTCGTACGACTTTTTGAAATGCGTGCATGGATTTGAAACGGAACGGTACCATGGTGCACCACTCTCCAGCGATGGTAAATCGAAGATCAGCCACGGTAATCCCGTTTTACCGTAAAAATCCACGTGTCGAAAAAACGAAGGCTAAAAAACTTCCTAGACCCGATTGAGACTCGGATCATCTTTTTTGGGCATTAAAAATATCCACTGATGGTTCAAAGCCGTCATAGCCGTAGAACTCACCGAGGCCTTCGTTTTGACTGTTTATGGCTCCCATAAATCTAAACGAGCCAGAAGTTATGGCTGTCCGAATAATCGATATCTACAGGGTGCAACATCCGTGGTGCAAGGTGCAACATCCGTCCGAAATGGCGAAACAGTGTCGTACGACTTTTTGAAATGCGTGCATGGATTTGAAATGGAACGGTTCCATGGTGCACCACTCTCCAGCGATGGTAAATCGAAGACCAGCCATGGTAATCCCGTTTTACAGTAAAATCCACGTGTCGAAAAAACGAAGGGTAAAAAACTTCCTAGACCCGATTGAGACTCGGACCGTCTTTTTTGGGTATTAAAAAATCCATTGACGGCTAAAAGCTGTCATAGCCGTAGAACTCACTGAGGCCTTCGTTTTGACTGGTTATAACTCCCGTAACTCTAAACAAGCCAGAAGTTATGGCCGTCCAAATATTCGATATCTATAGCGTGCAACAACCACGGTGCAAGGTGCAACATCCGTCCGAAATGGAGAAACAATGTCGTACGACTTTTTGAAATGCGTGCATGGATTTGAAACGGAAAGGTACCTTGGTGCACCACTCTCCAGCGATGGTAAATCGAAGACCAGCCACGGTAATCCCGTTTTACCGTAAAAATCCACGTGTCGAAAAAACGAAGGGTAAAAAACTTCCTGGACCCGATTGAGACTCCGTTCGTCTTTTTTGGGCATTAAAAAAATCCATTGACGGTTGAAAGCTGTCATAGCCGTAGAACTGACCGAGGCCTTCGTTTTGACTGGTTATGGCTCCCGTAACTCTAAACGAGCCAGAAGTTATGGCCATCCGAATAATCGATATCTACAGGGTGCAACATCCACGGTGCAAGGTGCAACATCCGTCCGAAATCACGAAACAGTGTCGTACGACTTTTTGAAATGCGTGCATGGATTTGAAAAGGAACGGTTCCATGGTGCACCACTCTTCAGCGATGGTAAATCGAAGACCAGCCACGGTAATCCCGTTTTACAGTAAAATCCACGTGTCGAAAAAACGAAGGGTAAAAAACTTCCTCGACCCGATTGAGACTCGGACCGTCTTTTTTGGGCATTAAACAATCCATTGACAGCTGAAAATTGTCATAGCTGTAGAACTCAATGAGGCCTTCGTTTTGACTGGTTATGGCTCCCGTAACTCTAAACGAGCCAGAAGTTATGGCCGTCCGAATAATCGATATCTACAGGGTGCAACATCCACGGTGCAAGGTGCAACATCCGTCCGAAATGGCGAAACAGTGTCGTACGACTTTTTGAAATGCGTGCATGGATTTTAAACGGAACGGTACCATGGTGCACCACTCTCCAGTGATGGTAAATCGAAGACCAGCCACGGTAATCCCGTTTTACCGTAAAAATCCACGTGTCGAAAAAACGAAGGGTAAAAAACTTCCTAGACCCGATTGAGACTCGGATCGCCTTTTTGGGCATTCAAAAATCCATTGACGGCTGAAAGCTGTTATAGCCGTAGAACTCACTGAGGCCTTCGTTTTGACTGTTTATGGCTCCCGTAACTCTAAACGAGCCAGAAGTTATGATCGTACGAATAACGATATCTACAGTGCGCAACATCCGCGGTGCAAGGTGCAACATCCGTCCGAAATGGCGAAACAGTGTCGTACGACTTTTTCAAATGCGTGCATGGATTTGAAACGGAACGGTACCATAGTGCACCAATCTCCAGCGATGGTAAATCGAAGACCAGCCACGGTAATCCCGTTTTACCGTAAAAATCCAAGTGTCGAAAAAACGAAGGGTAAAAAACTTCCTTGACCCGATTGAGACTCGGATCGTCTTTTTTGGGCATTAAAAAAATCCATTGACGGTTGAAAGCTGTCAAAGCCGTAGAACTCACTGAGGCCTTCGTTTTGACTCTTTATGGCTCCCGTAACTCTAAATGAGCCAGAAGTTATGGCCGTCCGAATAATCGATATCTACAGGGTGCAACATCCGCGGTGCATGGTGCAACATCCGTCCGAAATGGCGAAACAGTGTCATACGACATTTTGAAATGCGTGCATGGATTTGAAACGGAACGGTTCCATGGTGCACCACTCTCCAGCGATGGTAAATTGAAGACCAGCCACGGTAATCCCGTTTTACCGAAAAAATCCACGTGTCGAAAAAACGAAGGGTAAAAAACTTCCTAGACCCGATTGAGACTCGGATCGTCTTTTTCGGGAATTAAAAAATCCATTGACGGCTGAAAGTGGTCATAGCCGTAGAACTCACTGAGGCCTTCGTTTTGACTGGTTATGGCTCCCGTAACTCTAAACGAGCCAGAAGTTATGGCCGTCCGAATAATCGATATCTACAGGGTGCAACATCCACGGTGCAAGGTGCAACATCCGTCCGAAATGGCGAAACAGTGTCGTACGACTTTTTGAAATGCGTGCATGGATTTGAAACGGAACGGTTCCATGGTGCACCACTCTCCAGCGATGGTAAATTGAAGACCAGCCACGGTAATCCCGTTTTACCGTAAAAATCCACGTGTCGAAAAAACGAAGGGTAAAAAACTTCCTAGACCCGATTGAGACTCGGATCGTCTTTTTCGGGCATTCAAAAAATCCATTGACGGCTGAAAGTGGTCATAGCCATAGAACTCACTGAGGCCTTCGTTTTGACTGGTTATGGCTCCTATAACTCTAAACGAGCCAGAAGTTATGGCCGTCCGAATAATCGATATCTACAGGGTGCAACATACACGGTGCAAGGTGCAACATCCGTCCGACATGACGAAACAGTGTCGTACGACTTTTTCAAATGCGTGCATGGATTTGAAACGGTACGGTACCTTGGTGCACCACTCTCCAACGATGGTGAATCAAAGACCAGCCACGGTAATCCCGTTTTACCGTAAAAATCCACGTGTCGAAAAAACGAAGGGTAAAAAACTTCCTAGACCCGATTGAGACTCGGATCGTATTTTTTGGGCATTAAAAAAACACATTGACGGTTGAAAGCTGTCATAGCCGTAGAACGTACCGAGGCCTTCGTTTTGACTCTTTATGGCTCCCGTAACTCTAAACGAGCCAGAAGTTATGGCCGTCCGAATAATCGATATCTACAGGGTGCAACATCCGCGGTGCAAGGTGCAACATCCGTCCAAAATGGCGAAATAATGTCGTACGACTTCTTGAAATGCGTGCATGGATTTGAAAAGGAACGGTTCCATGGTGCACCACTCTCCAGCGATGGTAAATCGAAGACCAGCCACGGTAATCCCGTTTTACAGTAAAATCCACGTGTCGAAAAAACGAAGGGTAAAAAACTTCCTAGACCCGATTGAGACTCGGACTGTCTTTTTTGGGCATTAAATAATCCATTGACGGCTGAAAGCTGCCATAGCTGTAGAACTCACTGAGGCCTTCGTTTTGACTGGTTATGGCTCCCGTAACTCTAAACGAGCCAGAAGTTATGGCCGTCCGAATATTCGATATCCACAGGGTGCAACATCCACGGTGCAAGGTGCAACATCCGTCCGAAATGGCGAAACAGTGTCGTACGACTTTTTGAAATGCGTGCGTGGATTTGAAATGGAACGGTACCTTGGTGCACCATTCTCCAGCGATGGTAAATCGAAGACCAGCCACGGTAATCCCGTTTTACCGCAAAAATCCACGTGTCGAAAAAACGAAGGGTAAAAAACTTCCTAGACCCGATTGAGACTCGGATCGTCTTTTTTGGGCATTAAAAAACCCATTGACGGCTGAAAGCTGTCATAGCCTTAGAATTCACTGAGGCCTCCGTTTTGACTGGTTATGGCTCTCGTAACTCTAAACGAGCCAGAAGTTATGGCCGTCCGAATAATCGATATCTACAGGGTGCAACATCCACGGTGCAAGGTGCAACATCCGTCCGAAATGCCTAAACAGTGTCGTACGACTTTTTGAAATGCGTGCATGGATTTGAAACGGAACGGTACCATGGTGCATCACTCTCCAGCGATGGTAAATCGAAGACCAGCCACGGTAATCCCGTTTTACCGTAAAAATCCACGTGTCGAAAAAACGAAGGGTAAAAAACTTCCTAGACCCGATTGAGACTCGGATCGTCTTTTTTGGGCATTGAAAAAATCCATTGACGACTGAATGTTGTCATAGCCGTAGAACTCACTGAGGCCTTCGTTTTGACTGTTTATGGCTCCCGTAACTCTAAACGAGCCAGAAGTTATGATCGTCCGAATAACAATATCTACAGGGTGCAACATCCGCGGTGCAAGGTGCAACATCCGTCCGAAATGGAGAAACCGTGTCGTACGACTTTTTGAAATGCATGCATGGATTTGAAAAGGAACGGTTCCATGGTGCACCACTCTTCAGCGATGGTAAATCAAAGACCAGCCACGGTAATCCCATTTTACAGTAAAATCCACGTGTCGAAAAAACGAAGGGTAAAAAACTTCCTAGACCCGATTGAGACTCGGATCGTCTTTTTTGGGCATTAAATAATCTATTGACGGCTGAAAGCTATCATAGCCGTAGAACTCCCTGAGGCCTTAGTTTTGACTGGTTATGGCTCCCGTAACTCTAAATAAGCCAGAAGTTATGGCCGTCCGAATAATCGATATCCACAGGGTGCAACATCCGCGGTGCAAGGTGCAACATCCGTCCGAAATGGCGAAACAGTGTCGTACGACTTTTTGAAATGCGTGCACGGATTGGAAATGGAACGGTACCTTGGTGCACCACTCTCCAGCGATGGTAAATCGAAGACCAGCCACGGTAATCCCGTTTTACCGTAAAAATCCGCGTGTCGAAAAAACGAAGGGTACAAAACTTCCTCGACCCGATTGACACTCGGATCGTCTTTTTTGGGCATTAAAAATTCCATTGACGGCTGAAAGCTATCATAGCCGTAGAACTCACTAAGGCCTTCATTTTGACTGGTTATGGCTTCCGTAACTCTAAACGAGCCAAAAGTTATGGCCGTCCGAATAATCGATATCTACAGGGTGCAACATCCACGGTGCAAGGTGCAACATCCGTCCGAAATGGCGAAACAGTGTCGTACGACTTTTTCAAATGGGTGCATGGATTTGAAACGGAACGGTACCATGGTGCACCAATATCCAGCGATGGTAAATCGAAGACCAGCCACGGTAATCCCGTTTTACCGTAAAAATCCAAGTGTCGAAAAAACGAAGGGTAAAAAACTTCCTTGACCCGATTGAGACTCGGATCGTCTTTTTTGGGCATTAAAAAAATCCATCGACAGTTGAAAGCTGTCATAGCCGTAGAACTCACTGAGTCCTTCGTTTTAACTCTTTATGGCTCCCGTAACTCTAAACGAGCCAGAAGTTATGGCCGTTCGAATAATCGATATCTCCAAGGTGCAACATCCGCGGTGCAAGGTGCAACATACGTCCGAAATGGCGAAACAGTGTCATACGACTTTTTGAAATGCGTGCATGGATTTGAAACAGAACGGTTCCATGGTGCACCACTCTCCAGCGATGGTAAATTGAAGTCCGGCCACGGTAATCTCGTTTTACCGTAAAAATCCACGTGTCGAAAAAACGAAGGGTAAAAAACTTCCTAGACCCGATTGAGACTCGGCTCGTCTTTTTTGGGCATTAAAAAATCCATTGACGGCTGAAAGCGGTCATAGCCATAGAACTCACTGAGGCCTTCGTTTTGACTGGTTATGGCTCCCGTAACTCTTAACGAGCCAGAAGTTATGGCCGTCCGAATAATCGATATCTACAGGGTGCAACATCCACGGTGCAAGGTGTAACATCCGTCGGAAATGGCGAAACAGTGTCGTACGACTTTTTCAAATGCGTGCATGGATTTGAAACGGAACGGTACCATGGTGCACCAATATCCAGCGATGGTAAATCGAAGACCAGCCACGGTAATCCCGTTTTACCGTAAAAATCCACGTGTCGAAAAAACGAAGGGTAAAAAACTTCCTAGACCCGATTGAGACTCGGATCGTATTTTTTGGGCATTAAAAAAACCCATTGACGGTTGAAAGCGGTCATAGCCGTAGAACTCACTGAGGCCTTCGTTTTGACTCTCTATGGCTCCCGTAACTCTAAACGAGCCAGAAGTTATGGCCGTCCGAATAATCGATATCTACAGGGTGCAACATCCGCGGTGCAAGGTGCAACATCCGTCCAAAATGGCGAAATAGTGTCGTACGACTTCTTGAAATGCGTGCATGGATTTGAAACGGAACGGTTCCATGGTGCACCACTCTCCAGCGATGGTAAATCGAAGACCAGCCACGGTAATCCCGTTTTACAGTAAAATCCATGTGTCGAAAAAACGAAGGGTAAAAAACTTCCTAGACCCGATTGAGACTCGGACCGTCTTTTTTGGGCTATAAATAATCCATTGACGGCTGAAAGCTATCATAGCCGTAGAACTCACTGAGGCCATCGTTTTGACTGGTTATGGCTCTCGTAACTCTAAACGGGCCAGAAGTTATGGCCGTCCGAATATTCGATATCCACAGGGTGCAACATCCACGGTGTAAGGTGCAACATCCGTCCGAAATGGCGAAACAGTGTCGTACGACTTTTTGAAATGCGTGCATGGATTTGAAATGGAACGGTACCTTGGTGCACCATTCCCCAGCGATGGTAAATCGAAGACCAGCCACGACATTCCCATTTTACCGTAAAAATCCACGTGTCGAAAAAACGAAGGGTAAAAAACTTCCTAGACCCGATTGAGACTCGAATCGTCTTTTTTGGGTATTAAAAATCCATTGACGGCTGAAAGCTGCCATAGCCGTAGAACTCACTGAGGCCTTCGTTTTGACTGGTTATTGCTACCGTAACTCTAAACGAGCTAAAAGTTATGGCCGTCCGAATAATCGATATCTACAGGGTGCAACATCCACGGTGCAAGGTGCAACTTCCGTCCGAAATGGCGAAACAGTGTCGTATGACTTTTTGAAATGCGTGCATGGATTTGAAATGGAACGGTACCATGGTGCACCACTCTCCAGCGATGGTAAATCGAAGAACAGCCACGGTAATCCCGTTTTACCGTAAAAGTCCACGTGTCGAAAAAACGAAGTGTAAAAAACTTTTTAGACCCGATTGAAACTCAGATCGCCTTTTTTGGGCATTAAAAAAATCCATTGATGGTTGATAGCTGTCATAGCCGTAGAACTCACTGAGGCCTTCGTTTTGACTATTTATGGCTCCCGTAAATCTAAACGAGCCAGAAGTTATGGCCGTCCGAATAATCGATATCTACAGGGTGCAACATCCGCGGTGCAAGGTACAACATCCGTTCGAAATGGCGAAACAGTATCGTACGACTTTTTGAAATGCGTGCATGGATTTGAAATGGAACGGTTCCATGGTGCACCACTCTCCAGCGATGGTAAATCGAAGACCAGCCACGGCAATCCCGTTTTACAGTAAAATCCACGTGTCGAAAAAACGAAGGGTAAAAAACATCCTAGACCCGATTGAGACTCGGACCGTCTTTCTTGGGCATTAAATAATCCATTGATGGCTGAAAGCTATCATAGCTGTAGAACTCACCGAGGCCTTCGTTTTGACTGGTTATGGCTCCCGTAACTCTAAACGAGCCAGAAGTTATGGCCGTCCAAATATTCGATATCTATAGTGTGCAACATCCACGGTGCAAGGTGCAACATCCGTCCGAAATGGCGACACAATGTCGTTCGACTTTTTGAAACTTGTGCATGGATTTGAAACGGAATGGTACCTTGGTGCACCACTCTCCAGCGATGGTAAATCGAAGACCAGCCACGGTAATCCCGTTTTACCGTAAAAATCCACGTGTCGAAAAAACGAAGGGTAAAAAACTTCCTAGACCCGATTGAGACTCGGATCGTCTTTTTTGGCCATTAAAAAATCCATTGACGGCTAAAAGCGGTCATAGTCGTAGAACTCACTGAGGCCTTCGTTTTGACTGGTTATGGCTCCCGTAACTCTAAACGAGCCAGAAGTTATGGCCATCCGATAATCGATATCTACAGGGTGCAACATCCACGGTGCAAGGTGCAACATCCGTCCGAAATGGCGAAACAGTGTCGTACGACTTTTTGAAATGCGTGCATGGATTTGAAACGGAACGGTTCCATGGTGCACCACTGTCCAGTGATGGTTAATCGAAGACCAGCCACGGTAATCCCGTTTTACCGTAAAAATCCACGTGTCGAAATAACGAAGGGTGAAAAACTTCCTAGACCCGATTGAGACTCGGATCGTCTTTTTTGGGCATTAAAAAAAATCCATTGACGGCTGAAAGCTATCATAGCCGTAGAACTCACTGAGGCCTTCGTTTTGACTGTTTATGGCTCCCGTAAATCTAAACGAGCCAGAAGTTATGGTCGTCCGAATAATAGATATCTACAGGGTGCAACATCCGCGGTGCAAGGTGCAACATCCGTCCGAAATGGCGAAATAGTGTCGTACGACTTTTTGAAATGCGTGCATGGATTTGAAAAGGAACGGTTCCATGGTGCACCACTCTCCAGCATTGGTAAATCGAAGACCAGCCACGGTAATCCCGTTTTACAGTAAAATCCATGTGTCGAAAAAACGAAGGGTAAAAAACTTTCTCGACCCGATTGAGACTCGAACCGTCTTTTTTGGGCATTAAATAATCCATTGACGGCTGGAAGCTGTCATAGCCGTAGAACTCACTGAGGCCTTCGTTTTGACTAGTTATGACTCCCGACACTCTAAACGATCCAGAAGTTATGGCCGTCCGAATATTCGATATCTACAGTGTGCAACATCCACGGTGCAATGTGCAACGTCCGTCCGAAATGGCGAAACAATGTCGTACGACTTTTTGAAATGCATACATGGATTTGAAACGGAACGGTACCTTGGTGCACCACTCTCCAGCGATGGTAAATCGAAGACCAGCCACGGTAATCCCGTTTTACCGTAAAATCCACGTGTCGAAAAAACGAAGGGTAAAAAACTTCCTAGACCCGATTGAGACTCGGATCATCTTTTTTGGGCATTAAAAAATCCATTGACGGCTGAAAGCTGTCATAGCCGTAGAACTCACTGAGGTCTTTGTTTTGACTAGTTATGGGTCCCGTAACTCTAAACGAGCCAGAAGTTATGGCCGTCTGAATAATCGATATCTACAGGGTGCAACATCCACGGTGCAAGGTGCAACGTCCGTCCGAAATGGCGAAACAGTGTCGTACGACTTTTTGAAATGCGTGCATCGATTTGAAATGGAACGGTATCATGGTGCACCACACTCCAGCGATGGTAAATCGAAGACCAGCCATGGTAATCCCTTTTTACCGTAAAAATTCACGTGTCGAAAAAACGAAGGGTAAAAAACTTCCTAGACCCGATTGAGACTCAGATCGTCTTTTTCGGGCATTAAAAAATCCATTGACGGCTGAAAGCGGTCATAGCCGTAGAACTCACTGAGGACTTCGTTTTGGCTAGTTATGGCTCCCGTAACTCTAAACGAGCCAGAAGTTATGGCCGTCCGAATAATCGATATCTATAGGGTGCAACATCCATGGTGCTAGGTGCAACATCCGTCCGAAATGGCGAAATAGTGTCGTACGACTTTTTGAAATGCGTGCATGGATTTGAAATGGAACGGTACCATGGTGCACCACTCTCCAGCGATGGTAAATCGAAGACCAGCCACGGCAATCCTGTTTTACCGTAAAAATCCACGTGTCGAATAAACGAAGGGTAAAAAACTTCCCAGACCCGATTGAGACTCGGATCGTCTTTTTTGGGCATTAAAAAATCCATTGACGGCTGAAAGCTGTCATAGCCGTAGAAATCCCTGAGGCCTTCGTTTTGACTAGTTATGGCTCTCGTAACTCTAAACGAGCCAGAAGTTATGACCGTCCGAATAATCGATATCTACAGGGTGCAACATCCGCAGTGCAAGGTGCAACATCCGTCCGAAATGGCGAAACGGTGTCGTACGACTTTTTGAAATCCGTGCATGGATTTGAAACGGAACGGTACCGTGGCGCACTACTCTCCAGCGATGGTAACTCGAAGACCAGCCACCGTAATCCCGTTTTACCGTAAAAATCCATGTGTCGAAAAAACAAAGGGTAAAAAACTTCCCTGACCCGATTGAGACTCGGATCGTCTTTTTTGGGCATTAAAAAATCCATTGACGGTTGAAAGCTGTCACAGCCGTAGAACTCACTGAGGCCTTCGTTTTGACTGGTTATGGCTCCCGTAACTCTAAACGAGCCAGAAGTTATGGCTGTCCGAATAATCGATATCTACACGGTGCAACATCCACGGTGCAAGGTGCAACATCCGTCCGAAATGGCGAAACAGTATCGTACGACTTTTTCAAATGAGTGCATCGATTTGAAACGATACGGTACCATGGTGCACCACTCTCCAGCAACGGTAAATCGAAGACCAGCCACGGTAATCCCGTTTTACCATAAAATCCACGTGTCGAAAAAACGAAGGGTAAAAAACTTCCTAGACCCGATTGAGACTCGGATCGTCTTTTTTGGGCATTAAAAAATCCATTGACGGCTGAAAGCTGTCATAGCCGTAGAACTCATCGAGGCCTTCGTTTTGACTCTTTATGGCTCCCGTAACTCTTAACGAGCCAGAAGTTATGGCCGTCCGAATAATCGATGTCTACAGGGTGCAACATCCACGGTGCAAGGTGCAACATCCGTCCGAAATGGCGAAACAGTGTCGTACGACCCGTAAAAATCCATGTGTCGAAAAAACGAAGGGTAAAAAACTTCCTAGACCCGATTGAGACTCCGATCGTCTTTTTTGGGCATTAAAAAATCCATCGACGGCTGAATGTGGTCATAGCCGTAGAACTCACTGAGGCCTTCGTTTTGACTAGTTATGGCTCCCGTAACTCTAAACGAGCCAGAAGTTATGGCCGTCCGAATAATCGATATCTACAGGGTGCAACATCCACGGTGCTAGGTACAACATCCGTCCGAAATGGCGAAATAGTGTCATACGACTTTTTGAAATGCGTGCATGGATTTGAAATGGAACGGTACCATGGTGCACCACTCTCCAGCGATGGTAAATCGAAGACCAGCCACGGTAATCCTGTTTTACCGTAAAAATCCACGTGTCGAATAAACGATGGGTAAAAAACTTCCCAGACCCGATTGAGACTCGGATCGTCTTTTTCGGGCATTAAAAAATCCATTGACGGCTGAAAGCTGTCACAGCCGTAGAACTCACTGAGGCCTTCGTTTTGACTGGTTATGGCTCCCGTAACTCTAAACGAGCCAGAAGTTATGGCCGTCTGAATATTCGATATCCATAGGGTGCAACATCCACGGTGCAAGGTGCAACATCCGTCCGAAATGGCGAAACAGTGTCGTACGACTTTTGGAAATGCGTGCATGGATTTGAAATGGAACGGTACCTTGGTGCACCATTCTCCAGCGATGGTAAATCAAAGAACAGCCACGGTAATCCCGTTTTACCGTAAAAATCCACGTGTCGAAAAAACGAAGGGTAAAAAACTTCCTAGACCCGATTGAGACTCGGATCGTCTTTTTTGGGCATTAAAAAATCCATTGACGGCTGAAAGCTGTCATAGCCGTAGAACTCATCGAGGCCTTCGTTTTGACTCTTTATGGCTCCCGTAACTCTTAACGAGCCAGAAGTTATGGCCGTCCGAATAATCGATGTCTACAGGGTGCAACATCCACGGTGCAAGGTGCAACATCCGTCCGAAATGGCGAAACAGTGTCGTACGACCCGTAAAAATCCATGTGTCGAAAAAACGAAGGGTAAAAAACTTCCTAGACCCGATTGAGACTCCGATCGTCTTTTTTGGGCATTAAAAAATCCATCGACGGCTGAATGTGGTCATAGCCGTAGAACTCACTGAGGCCTTCGTTTTGACTAGTTATGGCTCCCGTAACTCTAAACGAGCCAGAAGTTATGGCCGTCCGAATAATCGATATCTACAGGGTGCAACATCCACGGTGCTAGGTACAACATCCGTCCGAAATGGCGAAATAGTGTCATACGACTTTTTGAAATGCGTGCATGGATTTGAAATGGAACGGTACCATGGTGCACCACTCTCCAGCGATGGTAAATCGAAGACCAGCCACGGTAATCCTGTTTTACCGTAAAAATCCACGTGTCGAATAAACGATGGGTAAAAAACTTCCCAGACCCGATTGAGACTCGGATCGTCTTTTTCGGGCATTAAAAAATCCATTGACGGCTGAAAGCTATCATAGCCGTAGAAATCCCTGAGGCCTTCGTTTTGACTGGTCATGGCTCTCGTAACTCTAAACGAGCCAGAAGTTATGGCCGTCTGAATATTCGATATCCATAGGGTGCAACATCCACGGTGCAAGGTGCAACATCCGTCCGAAATGGCGAAACAGTGTCGTACGACTTTTGGAAATGCGTGCATGGATTTGAAATGGAACGGTACCTTGGTGCACCATTCTCCAGCGATGGTAAATCAAAGAACAGCCACGGTAATCCCGTTTTACCGTAAAAATCCACGTGTCGAAAAAACGAAGGGTAAAAAACTTCCTAGACCCGATTGAGACTCGGATCGTCTTTTTTGGGCATTAAAAAATCCATTGACGGCTGAAAGCTGTCATAGCCGTAGAACTCATCGAGGCCTTCGTTTTGACTCTTTATGGCTCCCGTAACTCTTAACGAGCCAGAAGTTATGGCCGTCCGAATAATCGATGTCTACAGGGTGCAACATCCACGGTGCAAGGTGCAACATCCGTCCGAAATGGCGAAACAGTGTCGTACGACCCGTAAAAATCCATGTGTCGAAAAAACGAAGGGTAAAAAACTTCCTAGACCCGATTGAGACTCCGATCGTCTTTTTTGGGCATTAAAAAATCCATCGACGGCTGAATGTGGTCATAGCCGTAGAACTCACTGAGGCCTTCGTTTTGACTAGTTATGGCTCCCGTAACTCTAAACGAGCCAGAAGTTATGGCCGTCCGAATAATCGATATCTACAGGGTGCAACATCCACGGTGCTAGGTACAACATCCGTCCGAAATGGCGAAATAGTGTCATACGACTTTTTGAAATGCGTGCATGGATTTGAAATGGAACGGTACCATGGTGCACAACTCTCCAGCGATGGTAAATCGAAGACCAGCCACGGTAATCCTGTTTTACCGTAAAAATCCACGTGTCGAATAAACGATGGGTAAAAAACTTCCCAGACCCGATTGAGACTCGGATCGTCTTTTTCGGGCATTAAAAAATCCATTGACGGCTGAAAGCTATCATAGCCGTAGAAATCCCTGAGGCCTTCGTTTTGACTGGTCATGGCTCTCGTAACTCTAAACGAGCCAGAAGTTATGGCCGTCTGAATATTCGATATCCATAGGGTGCAACATCCACGGTGCAAGGTGCAACATCCGTCCGAAATGGCGAAACAGTGTCGTACGACTTTTGGAAATGCGTGCATGGATTTGAAATGGAACGGTACCTTGGTGCACCATTCTCCAGCGATGGTAAATCAAAGAACAGCCACGGTAATCCCGTTTTACCGTAAAAATCCACGTGTCGAAAAAACGAAGGGTAAAAAACTTCCTAGACCCGATTGAGACTCGGATCGTCTTTTTTGGGCATTAAAAAATCCATTGACGGCTGAAAGCTGTCATAGCCGTAGAACTCATCGAGGCCTTCGTTTTGACTGGTTATGGCTCCCGTAACTCTAAACGAGCCAGAAGTTATGGCCGTCCTAATAATTGATATCTACAGGGTGAAACATCCACGGTGCAAGGTGCAACATCCGTCCGTAATGGCGAAACAGTATCGTATGACTTTTTGAAATGCCTGCATGGATTTGAAACGGAACGGTACCATGGTGCACCACTCTCCAGCAATGGTAAATCGAAGACCAGCCACGGTAATCCCGTTTTACCGTAAAAATCCACGTGTCAAAAAAACGAAGGTTAAAAAACTTCCTAGACCCGATTGAGACTCGGATCGTCTTTTTTAGCATTAAAAAAATCCATTGACGGTTGAACGCTTTCATAGCCGTAGAACTCACTGAGGCCTTTGTTTTGACTGGTTATGGCCCCCGTAACTCTAAACGAGCCAGAAGTTATGGCCGTCCGAATAATCGATATCTACAGGGTGCAACATCCACGGTGCAGGGTGCAACATCCGTCCGAAATGGAGAAACAATGTCGTACGACTTTTTGCAATGCGTGCATGGATTTGACACGGAACGGTACCTTGGTGCACCACTCTCCAGCGATGGTAAATCGAAGACCAGCCACGGTAATCCCATTTTACAGTAAAATCCACGTGTCGAAAAAACGAAGGGTAAAAAACTTCCTAGAACCGATTGAGACTCGGATCGTCTTTTTTGGGCATTAAAAAATCCATTGACGGTTGAAAGCTGTCATAGCCGTAGAACTCACCGAGGCCTTCGTTTTGACTGGTTATGGCCCCCGTAACTCTAAACGAGCCAGAAGTTATGGCCATCCGAATAATCGATATCTACAGGGTGCAACATCCACGGTGCAAGGTGCAACATCCGTCCGAAATGGCGAAACAGTGTCGTACGACTTTTTGAAATGCGTGCATCGATTTGAAATGGAACGGTACCATGGTGCACCACACTCCAGCGATGGTAAATCGAAGACCAGCCACGGTAATCTCGTTTTACCTTAAAAATCCACGTGTCGAAAAAACGTCGGGTAAAAAACTTCCTAGACCCGATTGAGACTCGCATCGTCTTTTTTGGGAATTAAAAAATCCATTGACGGCTGAAAGCAGTCATAGCCGTAGAACTCACCGAGGCCTTCGTTTTGACTGGTTATGGCTCCCGTAACTCTAAACGAGCCAGAAGTTATGGCCGTCCGAATAATCGATATCTACAGGGTGCAACATCCACGGTGCAAGGTGCAACATCCGTCCGAAATGGCGAAACAGTGTCGTACGACTTTTTGAAATGCGTGCATGGATTTGAAATGGAACGGTACCATGATGCACCACTCTCCAGCGGTGGTAAATCGAAGCCCAGCCACGGTAATCCCGTTTTACCGTAAAAATCCACGTGTCAAAAAAACGAAGGGTAGAAAACTTCCTAGACCCGATTGAGACTCGGATCGTCTTTTTTGGGCATTAAAAAATCCATTGACGGCTGAAAGCAGTCATAGCCATAGAACTCACTGAGGCCTTCTTTTTGACTGGTTATGGCTCCCGTAACTCTAAACGAGCCAGAAGTTATGGCCGTCCTAATAATCGATATCTACAGGGTGCAACATCCACGGTGCAAGGTGCAACATCCGTCCGAAATGGCGAAACAGTGTCGTATGACTTTTTGAAATGCGTGCATGGATTTGAAACGGAACGGTACCATGGTGCACCACTCTCCGGCGGTGGTAAATCGAAGACCAGCCACGGTAATCCCGTTTTACCGTAAAAATTAACGTGTCAAAAAAACGAAGGGTAAAGAACTTCCTAGACCCGATTGAGACTCGGATCGTCTTTTTTGGGCATTAAAAAAATCCATTGACGGTTGAAAGATTTCATAGCCGTAGAACTCACTGAGGCCTTCGTTTTGACTGGTTATGGCTCCCGTAACTCTAAACGAGCCAGAAGTTATGGCCGTCCGAATAATCGATATCTACAGGGTGCAACATCCACGGTGCAAGGTGCAACATCCGTCCGAAATGGCGAAACATTGTCGTACGACTTTTTGAAATGCGTGCATCGATTTGAAAAGGAACGGTTCCTTGGTGCACCACTCTCCAGCGATGGTAAATCGAAGACCAGCCACGGTAATCCCGTTTTACAATAAAATCCACGTGTCAAAAAAACGAAGGGTAAAAAACTTCCTCGACCCGATTGAGACTCGGACCGTCTTTTTTGGGCACTAAAAAATCCATTGACGGCTGAAAGCTGTCATAGCCGTAGAACTCACTGAGGCCTTCGTTTTGACTAGTTATGGCTCCCGTAACTCTAAACGAGCCAGAAGTTATGGCCGTCCGAATATTCGATATCTACAGTGTGCAACATCCACGGTGCAAGATGCAACATTCGTCCGAAATGGCATGGATTTGAAACGGAACGGTACCATGGTGCACCACTCTCCAGCGATGGTAAATCGAAGACCAGCCACGGTAATCCCGTTTTACCGCAAAAATTCACGTGTCAAAAAAACGAAGGGTAAAGAACTTCCTAGACCCGATTGAGACTCGGATCGTCTTTTTTGGGCATTAAAAAAATCCATTGACAGTTGAAAGCTTTCATATCCGTAGAACTCACCGAGGCCTTCGTTTTGACTCTTTATGGCTCCCGTAACTCTAAACGAGCCAGAAGTTATGGCCGTCCGAATAATCGATATCTACAGGGTGCAACATCCGCGGTGCAAGGTGAAACATCCGTCCGAAATGGCGAAACAGTGTTGTACTACTTTTTGAAATGCGTGCATGGATTTGAAACGGAACGGTTCCATGGTGCACCACTCTCCAGCGATGGTAAATCGAAGACCAGCCACGGTAATCCCGTTTTACAGTAAAATCCACGTGTCGAAAAAACGAAGGGTAAAAAACTTCCTAGACCCGATTGAGACTCGGACTGTCTTTTTTGGGCATTAAATAATCCATTGACGGCTGAAAGCTGTCATAGCCGTAGAAATCACTGAGGCCTTCATTTTGACTAGTTATGGCTCCAGTAACTCTAAACGAGCCAGAAGTTATGGCCGTCTGAATATTCGATATCCACAGGGTGCAACATCCACGGTGCAAGGTGCAACATCCGTCCGAAATGGCGAAACAGTGTCGTACGACTTTTTGAAATGCGTGCATGGATTTGAAATGGAACGGTGCCTTGGTGCACCATTCTCCAGCGATGGTAAATCAAAGAACAGCCACGGTAATCCCGTTTTACCGTAAAAATCCACGTGTCGAAAAAACGAAGGGTAAAAAACTTCCTAGACCCGATTGAGACTCGGATCGTCTTTTTTGGGCATTAAAAAATACATTGACGGCTGAAAGCTGTCATAGCCGTAGAACTCATCGAGGCCTTCGTTTTGACTGGTTATGGCTCCCGTAACTCTAAACGAGCCAGAAGTTATGGCCGTCCTAATAATCGATATCTACAGGGTGAAACATCCACGGTGCAAGGTGCAACATCCGTCCAAAATGGCGAAACAGTATTGTATGACTTTTTGAAATGCCTGCATGGATTTGAAATGGAACGGTACCATGGTGCACCACTCTCCAGTAATGGTAAATCGAAGACCAGCCACGGTAATCCCGTTTTACCGTAAAAATCCACGTGTCAAAAAAACGAAGGGTAAAAAACTTCCTAGACCCGATTGAGACTCGGATCGTCTTTTTTAGCATTAAAAAAATCCATTGATGGTTGAAATCTTTCATAGCCGTAGAACTCACTGAGGCCATTGTTTTGACTGGTTATGGCCCCCGTAACTCTAAACGAGCCAGAAGTTATGGCCGTCCGAATAATCGATATCTACAGGGTGCAACATCCACGGTGCAGGGTGCAACATCCGTCCGAAATGGAGAAACAATGTCATACGACTTTTTGAAATGCGTGCATGGATTTGACACGGAACGGTACCTTGGTGCACCACTCTCCAGCGATGGTAAATGAAGACCAGCCACGGTAATCCCATTTTACCGTAAAATCCACGTGTCGAAAAAACGAAGGGTAAAAAACTTCCTAGAACCGATTGAGACTCGGATCGTCTTTTTTGGGCATTAAAAAATCCATTGACGGTTGAAAGCTGTCATAGCCGTAGAACTCACCGAGGCCTTCGTTTTGACTGGTTATGGCTCCCGTAACTCTAAACGAGCCAGAAGTTATGGCCATCCGAATAATCGATATCTACAGGGTGCAACATCCACGGTGCAAGGCGCAACATCCGTCCGAAATGGCGAAACAGTGTCGTACGACTTTTTGAAATGCGTGCATCGATTTGAAATGGAACGGTACCATGGTGTACCACACTCCAGCGTTGGTAAATCGAAGACCAGCCACGGTAATCTCGTTTTACCTTAAAAATCCACGTGTCGAAAAAACGTCGGGTAAAAAACTTCCTAGACCCGATTGAGACTCGGATCGTCTTTTTTGGGAATTAAAAAATCCATTGACGGCTGAAAGCAGTCATAGCCGTAGAACTCACCGAGGCCTTCGTTTTGACTGGTTATGGCTCCCGTAACTCTAAACGAGCCAGAAGTTATGGCCGTCCGAATAATCGATATCTACAGGGTGCAACATCCACGGTGCAAGGTGCAACATCCGTCCGAAATGGCGAAACAGTGTCGTACGACTTTTTGAAATGCGTGCATGGATTTGAAATGCAACGGTACCATGATGCACCACTCTCCAGCGGTGGTAAATCGAAGCCCAGCCACGGTAATCCCGTTTTACCGTAAAAATCCACGTGTCAAAAAAACGAAGGGTAGAAAACTTCCTAGACCCGATTGAGACTCGGATCGTCTTTTTTGGGCATTAAAAAATCCATTGACGGCTGAAAGCTGTCATAGCCATAGAACTCACTGAGGCCTTCTTTTTGACTGGTTATGGCTCCCGTAACTCTAAACGAGCCAGAAGTTATGGCCGTCCTAATAATCGATATCTACAGGGTGCAACATCCACGGTGCAAGGTGCAACATCCGTCCGAAATGGCGAAACAGTGTCGTATGACTTTTTGAAATGCGTGCATGGATTTGAAACGGAACGGTACCATGGTGCACCACTCTCCGGCGATGGTAAATCGAAGACCAGCCACGGTAATCCCGTTTTACCGTAAAAATTAACGTGTCAAAAAAACGAAGGGTAAAGAACTTCCTAGACCCGATTGAGACTCGGATCGTCTTTTTTGGGCATTAAAAAAATCCATTGACGGTTGAAAGCTTTCATAGCCGTAGAACTCACTGAGGCCTTCGTTTTGACTGGTTATGGCTCCCGTAACTCTAAACGAGCCAGAAGTTATGGCCGTCCGAATAATCGATATCTACAGGGTGCAACATCCACGGTGCAAGGTGCAACATCCGTCCGAAATGGCGAAACATTGTCGTACGACTTTTTGAAATGCGTGCATCGATTTGAAAAGGAACGGTTCCTTGGTGCACCACTCTCCAGCGATGGTAAATCGAAGACCAGCCACGGTAATCCCGTTTTACAATAAAATCCACGTGTCAAAAAAACGAAGGGTAAAAAACTTCCTCGACCCGATTGAGACTCGGACCGTCTTTTTTAGGCACTAAAAAATCCACTGACGGCTGAAAGCTGTCATAGCCGTAGAACTCACTGAGGTCTTCGTTTTGACTAGTTATGGCTCCCGTAACTCTAAACGAGCCAGAAGTTATGGCCGTCCGAATATTCGATATCTATAGTGTGCAACATCCACGGTGCAAGATGCAACATTCGTCCGAAATGGCATGGATTTGAAACGGAACGGTACCATGGTGCACCACTCTCCAGCGATGGTAAATCGAAGACCAGCCACGGTAATCCCGTTTTACCGCAAAAATTCACGTGTCAAAAAAACGAAGGGTAAAGAACTTCCTAGACCCGATTGAGACTCGGATCGTCTTTTTTGGGCATTAAAAAAATCCATCGACAGTTGAAAGCTTTCATATCCGTAGAACTCACCGAGGCCTTCGTTTTGACTCTTTATGGCTCCCGTAACTCTAAACGAGCCAGAAGTTATGGCCGTCCGAATAATCGATATCTACAGGGTGCAACATCCGCGGTGCAAGGTGAAACATCCGTCCGAAATGGCGAAACAGTGTTGTACTACTTTTTGAAATGCGTGCATGGATTTGAAACGGAACGGTTCCATGGTGCACCACTCTCCAGCGATGGTAAATCGAAGACCAGCCACGGTAATCCCGTTTTACAGTAAAATCCACGTGTCGAAAAAACGAAGGGTAGAAAACTTCCTAGACCCGATTGAGACTCGAACTGTCTTTTTTGGGCATTAAATAATCCATTGACGGCTGAAAGCTGTCATAGCCGTAGAAATCACTGAGGCCTTCATTTTGACTAGTTATGGCTCCAGTAACTCTAAACGAGCCAGAAGTTATGGCCGTCTGAATATTCGATATCCACAGGGTGCAACATCCACGGTGCAAGGTGCAACATCCGTCCGAAATGGCGAAACAGTGTCGTACGACTTTTTGAAATGCGTGCATGGATTTGAAATGGAGCGGTGCCTTGGTGCACCATTCTCCAGCGATGGTAAATCAAAGAACAGCCACGGTAATCCCGTTTTACCGTAAAAATCCACGTGTCGAAAAAACGAAGGGTAAAAAACTTCCTAGACCCGATTGAGACTCGGATCGTCTTTTTTGGGCATTAAAAAATCCATTGACGGCTGAAAGCTGTCATAGCCGTAGAACTCATCGAGGCCTTCGTTTTGACTGGTTATGGCTCCCGTAACTCTAAACGAGCCAGAAGTTATGGCCGTCCTAATAATCGATATCTACAGGGTGAAACATCCACGGTGCAAGGTGCAACATCCGTCCGAAATGGCGAAACAGTATTGTATGACTTTTTGAAATGCCTGCATGGATTTGAAATGGAACGGTACCATGGTGCACCACTCTCCAGTAATGGTAAATCGAAGACCAGCCACGGTAATCCCGTTTTACCGTAAAAATCCACGTGTCAAAAAAACGAAGGGTAAAAAACTTCCTAGACCCGATTGAAACTCGGATCGTCTTTTTTAGCATTAAAAAAATCCATTGATGGTTGAAATCTTTCATAGCCGTAGAACTCACTGAGGCCTTTGTTTTGACTGGTTATGGCCCCCGTAACTCTAAACGAGCCAGAAGTTATGGCCGTCCGAATAATCGATATCTACAGGGTGCAACATCCACGGTGCAGGGTGCAACATCCGTCCGAAATGGAGAAACAATGTCATACGACTTTTTGAAATGCGTGCATGGATTTGACACGGAACGGTACCTTGGTGCACCACTCTCCAGCGATGGTAAATCAAAGACCAGCCACGGTAATCCCATTTTACCGTAAAATCCACGTGTCGAAAAAACGAAGGGTAAAAAACAACCTAGAACCGATTGAGACTCGGATCGTCTTTTTTGGGCATTAAAAAATCCATTGACGGTTGAAAGCTGTCATAGCCGTAGAACTCACCGAGGCCTTCGTTTTGACTGGTTATGGCTCCCGTAACTCTAAACGAGCCAGAAGTTATGGCCATCCGAATAATCGATATCTACAGGGTGCAACATCCACGGTGCAAGGCGCAACATCCGTCCGAAATGGCGAAACAGTGTCGTACGACTTTTTGAAATGCGTGCATCGATTTGAAATGGAACGGTACCATGGTGTACCACACTCCAGCGTTGGTAAATCGAAGACCAGCCACGGTAATCCCGTTTTACCTTAAAAATCCACGTGTCGGAAAAACGTCGGGTAAAAAACTTCCTAGACCCGATAGAGACTCGGATCGTCTTTTTTGGGAATTAAAAAATCCATTGACGGCTGAAAGCATTCATAGCCGTAGAACTCACCGAGGCCTTCGTTTTGACTGGTTATGGCTCCCGTAACTCTAAACGAGCCAGAAGTTATGGCCGTCCGAATAATCGATATCTACAGGGTGCAACATCCACGGTGCAAGGTGCAACATCCGTCCGAAATGGCGAAACAGTGTCGTACGACTTTTTGAAATGCGTGCATGGATTTGAAATGGAACGGTACCATGATGCACCACTCTCCAGCGGTGGTAAATCGAAGCCCAGCCACGGTAATCCCGTTTTACCGTAAAAATCCACGTGTCAAAAAAACGAAGGGTAAAAAACTTCCTAGACCCGATTGAGACTCGGATCGTCTTTTTTGGGCATTAAAAAATCCATTGACGGCTGAAAGCTGTCATAGCCATAGAACTCACTGAGGCCTTCTTTTTGACTGGTTATGGCTCCCGTAACTCTACACGAGCCAGAAGTTATGGCCGTCCTAATAATCGATATCTACAGGGTGCAACATCCACGGTGCAAGGTGCAACATCCGTCCGAAATGGCGAAACAGTGTCGTATGACTTTTTGAAATGCGTGCATGGATTTGAAACGGAACGGTACCATGGTGCACCACTGTCCGGCGATGGTAAATCGAAGACCAGCCACGGTAATCCCGTTTTACCGTAAAAATTAACGTGTCAAAAAAACGAAGGGTAAAGAACTTCCTAGACCCGATTGAGACTCGGATCGTCTTTTTTGGGCATTAAAAAAATCCATTGACGGTTGAAAGCTTTCATAGCCGTAGAACTCACTGAGGCCTTCGTTTTGACTGGTTATGGCTCCCGTAACTCTAAACGAGCCAGAAGTTATGGCCGTCCGAATAATCGATATCTACAGGGTGCAACATCCACGGTGCAAGGTGCAACATCCGTCCGAAATGGCGAAACATTGTCGTACGACTTTTTGAAATGCGTGCATCGATTTGAAAAGGAACGGTTCCTTGGTGCACCACTCTCCAGCGATGGTAAATCGAAGACCAGCCACGGTAATCCCGTTTTACAATAAAATCCACGTGTCAAAAAAACGAAGGGTAAAAAACTTCCTCGACCCGATTGAGACTCGGACCGTCTTTTTTGGGCACTAAAAAATCCACTGACGGCTGAAAGCTGTCATAGCCGTAGAACTCACTGAGGCCTTCGTTTTGACTAGTTATGGCTCCCGTAACTCTAAACGAGCCAGAAGTTATGGCCGTCCGAATATTCGATATCTATAGTGTGCAACATCCACGGTGCAAGATGCAACATTCGTCCGAAATGGCATGGATTTGAAACGGAACGGTACCATGGTGCACCACTCTCCAGCGATGGTAAATCGAAGACCAGCCACGGTAATCCCGTTTTACCGCAAAAATTCACGTGTCAAAAAAACGAAGGGTAAAGAACTTCCTAGACCCGATTGAGACTCGGATCGTCTTTTTTGGGCATTAAAAAAATCCATTGACAGTTGAAAGCTTTCATATCCGTAGAACTCACCGAGGCCTTCGTTTTGACTCTTTATGGCTCCCGTAACTCTAAACGAGCCAGAAGTTATGGCCGTCCGAATAATCGATATCTACAGGGTGCAACATCCGCGGTGCAAGGTGAAACATCCGTCCGAAATGGCGAAACAGTGTTGTACTACTTTTTGAAATGCGTGCATGGATTTGAAACGGAACGGTTCCATGGTGCACCACTCTCCAGCGATGGTAAATCGAAGACCAGCCACGGTAATCCCGTTTTACAGTAAAATCCACGTGTCGAAAAAACGAAGGGTAAAAAACTTCCTAGACCCGATTGAGACTCGGACTGTCTTTTTTGGGCATTAAATAATCCATTGACGGCTGAAAGCTGTCATAGCCGTAGAAATCACTGAGGCCTTCATTTTGACTAGTTATGGCTCCAGTAACTCTAAACGAGCCAGAAGTTATGGCCGTCTGAATATTCGATATCCACAGGGTGCAACATCCACGGTGCAAGGTGCAACATCCGTCCGAAATGGCGAAACAGTGTCGTACGACTTTTTGAAATGCGTGCATGTATTTGAAATGGAACGGTGCCTTGGTGCACCATTCTCCAGCGATGGTAAATCAAAGAACAGCCACGGTAATCCCGTTTTACCGTAAAAATCCACGTGTCGAAAAAACGAAGGGTAAAAAACTTCCTAGACCCGATTGAGACTCGGATCGTCTTTTTTGGGCATTAAAAAATCCATTGACGGCTGAAAGCTGTCATAGCCGTAGAAATTATCGAGGCCTTCGTTTTGACTGGTTATGGCTCCCGTAACTCTAAACGAGCCAGAAGTTATGGCCGTCCTAATAATCGATATCTACAGGGTGAAACATCCACGGTGCAAGGTGCAACATCCGTCCGAAATGGCGAAACAGTATTGTATGACTTTTTGAAATGCCTGCATGGATTTGAAATGGAACGGTACCATGGTGCACCACTCTCCAGTAATGGTAAATCGAAGACCAGCCACGGTAATCCCGTTTTACCGTAAAAATCCACGTGTCAAAAAAACGAAGGGTAAAAAACTTCCTAGACCCGATTGAAACTCGGATCGTCTTTTTTAGCATTAAAAAAATCCATTGATGGTTGAAATCTTTCATAGCCGTAGAACTCACTGAGGCCTTTGTTTTGACTGGTTATGGCCCCCGTAACTCTAAACGAGCCAGAAGTTATGGCCGTCCGAATAATCGATATCTACAGGGTGCAACATCCACGGTGCAGGGTGCAACATCCGTCCGAAATGGAGAAACAATGTCATACGACGTTTTGAAATGCGTGCATGGATTTGACACGGAACGGTACCTTGGTGCACCACTCTCCAGCGATGGTAAATCAAAGACCAGCCACGGTAATCCCATTTTATCGTAAAATCCACGTGTCGAAAAAACGATGGGTAAAAAACTTCCTAGAACCGATTGAGACTCGGATCGTCTTTTTTGGGCATTAAAAAATCCATTGACGGTTGAAAGCTGTCATAGCCGTAGAACTCACTGAGGCCTTCGTTTTGACTGGTTATGGCTCCCGTAACTCTAAACGAGCCAGAAGTTATGGCCATCCGAATAATCGATATCTACAGGGTGCAACATCCACGGTGCAAGGCGCAACATCCGTCCGAAATGGCGAAACAGTGTCGTACGACTTTTTGAAATGTGTGCATCGATTTGAAATGGAACGGTACCATGGTGTACCACACTCCAGCGTTGGTAAATCGAAGACCAGCCACAGTAATCCCGTTTTACCTTAAAAATCCACGTGTCGGAAAAACGTCGGGTAAAAAACTTCCTAGACCCGATAGAGACTCGGATCGTCTTTTTTGGGAATTAAAAAATCCATTGACGGCTGAAAACATTCATAGCCGTAGAACTCACCGAGGCCTTCGTTTTGACTGGTTATGGCTCCCGTAACTCTAAACGAGCCAGAAGTTATGGCCGTCCGAATAATCGATATCTACAGGGTGCAACACCACGGTGCAAGGTGCAACATCCGTCCGAAATGGCGAAACAGTGTCGTACGACTTTTTGAAATGCGTGCATGGATTTGAAATGGAACGGTACCATGATGCACCACTCTCCAGCGGTGGTAAATCGAAGACCAGCCACGGTAATCCCGTTTTACCGTAAAAATCCACGTGTCAAAAAAACGAAGGGTAAAAAACTTCCTAGACCCGATTGAGACTCGGATCGTCTTTTTTGGGCATTAAAAAATCCATTGACGGCTGAAAGCTGTCATAGCCGTAGAACTCACTGAGGCCTTCTTTTTGACTGGTTATGGCTCCCGTAACTCTAAACGAGCCAGAAGTTATGGTCGTCCTAATAATCGATATCTATAGGGTGCAACATCCACGGTGCAAGGTGCAACATCCGTCCGAAATGGCGAAACAGTGTCGTATGACTTTTTTAAATGCGTGCATGGATTTGAAACGGAACGGTACCATGGTGCACCACTCTCCGGCGATGGTAAATCGAAGACTAGCCACGGTAATCCCGTTTTACCGTAAAAATTCACGTGTCAAAAAAACGAAGGGTAAAGAACTTCCTAGACCCGATTGAGACTCGGATCGTCTTTTTTGGGCATTAAAAAAATCCATTGACGGTTGAAAGCTTTCATAGCCGTAGAACTCACTGAGGCCTTCGTTTTGACTGGTTATGGCTCCCGTAACTCTAAACGAGCCAGAAGTTATGGCCGTCCGAATAATCGATATCTACAGGGTGCAACATCCACGGTGCAAGGTGCAACATCCGTCCGAAATGGCGAAACATTGTCGTACGACTTTTTGAAATGCGTGCATCGATTTGAAAAGGAACGGTTCCTTGGTGCACCACTCTCCAGCGATGGTAAATCGAAGACCAGCCACGGTAATCCCGTTTTACAATAAAATCCACGTGTCAAAAAACGAAGGGTAAAGAACTTCCTATACCCGATTGAGAATCGGACCGTCTTTTTTGGGCACTAAAAAATCCATTGACGGCTGAAAGCTGTCATAGCCGTAGAACTCACTGAGGCCTTCGTTTTGACTAGTTATGGCTCCCGTAACTCTAAACGAGCCAGAAGTTATGGCCGTCCGAATATTCGATATCTACAGTGTGCAACATCCACGGTGCAAGGTGCAACATTCGTCCGAAATGGCGAAACAATGTCGTACGACTTTTTGAAATGCGTGCATGGATTTGAAACGGAACGGTACCTTGGTGCACCACTCTCCAGCGATGGTAAATCGAAGATCAGCCACAGTAATCCCGTTTTACCGTAAAATCCACGTGTCGAAAAAACGAAGGGCAAAAACTTCCTAGACCCGATTGAGACTCGGATCGTCTTTTTAGGCCATTAAAAAATCCATTGACGGCTGAAAACTGTCATAGCCGTAGAACTCACCGAGTCCTTCGTTTTGACTGGTTATGGTTCCCGTAACTCTAAACAAGCCAGAAGTTATGGCCGTCCGAATAATCGATATCTACAGGGTGCAACATCCACGGTGCAAGGTGCAACATCCGTCCGAAATGGCGAAACAGTGTCGTACAACTTTTTGAAATGCGTGCATCGATTTGAAATGGAACGGTACCATGGTGCACCACACTCCAGCGATGGTAAATCGAAGACCAGCCACGGTAATCCCGTTTTACCGTAAAAATCCACGTGTCGAAAAAACGAAGGGTAAAAAACTTCCTAGACCCGATTGAGACTCGGACCGTCTTTTTTGGGCATTAAAAAATCCATTGACGGCTGAAAGCTGTCATAGCCGTAGAACTCACTGAGGCCTTCGTTTTGACTAGTTATGGCTCCCGTAACTCTAAACGAGCCAGAAGTTATGGCCGTCCGAATATTCGATATCTACAGTGTGCAACATGCACGGTGCAAGGTGCAACATCCGGTGTCGTACGACTTTTTGAAATGCGTGCATGGATTTGAAACGGAACGGTACCATGGTGCACCACTCTCCAGCGATGGTAAATCGAAGACCAGCCACGGTAATCCCGTTTTACCGTAAAAATCCACGTGTCGAAAAAACGTAGGGTAAAAAACTTCCTAGACCCGATTGAGACTCGGGTCGTCTTTTTTGGGCATTAAAAAATCCATTGACGGCTAAAAGCCGTCATAGCCGTAGAACTCACCGAGGCCTTCGTTTTGACTGGTTATGGCTCCCGTAACTCTAAACGAGCCAGAAGTTATGGCCGTCCGAATAATCGATATCTACAGGGTGCAACATCCACGGTGCAAGGTGCAACATCCGTCCGAAATGGCGAAACAGTGTCGTATGACTTTTTGAAATGCGTGCATGGATTTGAAACGGAACGGTACCATGGTGCACCACTCTCCATCGATGGTAAATCGAAGACCAGCCACGGTAATCCCGTTTTACCGTAAAAATCCACGTGTCAAAAAAACGAAGGGTAAAAAACTTCCTAGACCCGATTGAGACTCGGATCGTCTTTTTTGGGCATTAAAAAATCCGTTGACGGCTGAAAGCTGTCATAGCTGTAGAACTCACTGAGGCCTTCTTTTTGACTGGTTATGGCTCCCGTAACTCTAAACGAGCCAGAAGTTATGGCCGTCCTAAGAATCGATATCTACAGGGTGCAACATCCACGGTGCAAGGTGAAACATCCGTCCGAAATGGCGAAACAGTGTCGTATGACTTTTTGAAATGCGTGCATGGATTTGAAACGGAACGGTACCATGGTGCACCACTCTCCAGCGATGGTAAATCGAAGACCAGCCACAGTAATCCCGTTTTACCGTAAAAATCCACGTGTCGAAAAAACGAAGGGTAAAAAACTTCGTAGACCCGATTGAGACTCGGATCGTCTTTTTTGGGCATTAAAAAAATCCATTGACGGTTGAAAGCTTTCATAGCCGTAGAACTCACTGAGGCCTTCGTTTTGACTGGTTATGGCTCCCGTAACTCTAAACGAGCCAGAAGTTATGGCCGGCCGAATAATCGATATCTACAGGGTGCAACATCCACGGTGCAAGGTGCAACATCCGTCCGAAATGGCGAAACAGTGTCGTACGACTTTTTGAAATGCGTGCATGGATTTGAAAAGGAACGGTTCCATGGTGCACCACTCTCCAGCGTTGGTAAATCGAAGACCAGCCACGGTAATCCCGTTTTACAATAAAATCCACGTGTCAAAAAAACGAAGGGTAAAAAACTTCCTCGACCCGATTGAGACTCGGACCGTCTTTTTTGGGCGTTAAAAAATCCATTGATGGCTGAAAGCTTTCATAGCCGTAGAACTCACTGAGGCCTTCGTTTTGACTAGTTATGGCTCCCGTAACTCTAAACGAGCCAGAAGTTATGGCCGTCCGAATATTCGATATCTACAGTGTGCAACATCCACGGTGCAAGGTGCAACATCCGTCCGAAATGGCGAAACAATGTCGTACGACTTTTTGAAATGTGTGCATGGATTTGAAACGGAATGGTACCTTGGTGCACCACTCTCCAGCGATGGTAAATCGAAGACCAACCACGGTAATCCCGTTTTACCGTAAAATCCACGTGTCGAAAAAACGAAGGGTAAAAACTTCCTAGACCCGATTGAGACTCGGATCGTCTTTTTTGGGCATTAAAAAATCCACTGACGGCTGAAAGCTGTCATAGCCGTAGAACTCACCGTGGCCTTCGTTTTGACAGGTTATGGTTCCCGTAACTCTAAACAAGCCAGAAGTTATGGCCGTCCGAATAATCGATATCTACAGGGTGCAACATCCACGGTGCAAGGTGCAACATCCGTCCGAAATGGCGGAACAGTGTCGTACGACTTTTTGAAATGCGTGCATCGATTTGAAATGGAACGGTGCCATGGTGCACCACACTCCAGCGATGGTAAATCGAAGACCAGCCACGGTAATCCCGTTTTACCGTAAAAATCCACGTGTCGAAAAAACGAAGGGTAAAAAACTTCCTAGACCCGATTGAGACTCGGATCGTCTTTTTTGGCATTAAAAAATCCATTGACGGTTGAAAGCTGTCATAGACGTAGAACTCACCGAGGCCTTCGTTTTGACTATTTATGGCTCCCGTAACTCTAAACGAGCCAGAAGTTATGGTCGTCCGAATAATCGATATCCACAGGGTGCAACATCCACGGTGCAAGGTGCAACATCCGTCCGAAATGGCGAAACAGTGTCGTACGACTTTTTGAAATGCGTGCATGGATTTGAAACGGAACGGTACCATGGTGCACCACTCTCCAGCGATGGTAAATCAAAGACCAGCCATGGTAATCCTGTTTTACCGTAAAAATCCACGTGTCGAAAAAACGTAGGGTAAAAAACTTCCTAGACCCGATTGAGACTCGGATCGTCTTTTTTGGGCATTAAAAAATCCATTGACGGCTGAAAGCGGTCATAGCCGTAGAACTCACCGAGGCCTTCGTTTTGACTGGTTATGGCTCCCGTAACTCTAAACGAGCCAGAAGTTATCGCCGTCCGAATAATCGATATCTACAGGGTGCGACATCCACGGTGCAAGGTGCAACATCCGTCCGAAAAGGCGAAACAGTGTCGTAAGACTTTTTGAAATGCGTGCATGGATTTGAAAAGGAACGGTACCATGGTGCACCACTCTCCAGCGATGGTAAATCGAAGACCAACCACGGTAATCCCGTTTTACCGTAAAAATCCACGTGTCAAAAAAACGAAGGGTAAAAAACTTCCTAGACCCGATTGAGACTCGGATCGTCTTTTTTGGGCATTAAAAAATCCATTGATGGCTGAAAGCTTTCATAGCTGTAGAACTCACTGAGGCCTTCTTTTTGACTGGTAATGGCTCCCGTAACTCTAAACGAGCCAGAAGTTATGGCCGTCCTAATAATCGATATCTACAGGGTGCAACATCCACGGTGCAAGGTGCAACATCCGTCCGAAATGGCGAAACAGTGTCGTATGACTTTTTGAAATGCGTGCATGGATTTGAAACGGAACGGTACCTTGGTGCACCACTCTCCAGCGACGGTAAATCGAAGACCAGCCACGGTAATCCCGTTTTACCGTAAAAATCCACGTGTCAAAAAAACGAAGGGTAAAAAACTTCCTAGACCCGATTGAGACTCGGATCGTCTTTTTTGGGCATTAAAAAATCCATTGACGGCTGAAAGCTGTCATAGCCGTAGAACTCCCTGAGGCCTTCGTTTTGACTGGTTATGACTCCCGTAACTCTAAACGAGCCAGAAGTTATGACCGTCCGAATAATCGATATCTACAGGGTGCAACATCCGCGGTGCAAGGTGCAACATCCGTCCGAAATGGCGAAACGGTGTCGTACGACTTTTTGAAATGCGTGCATGGATTTGAAACGGAACGGTACCATGGTGCACCACTCTCCAGCGATGGTAAATCGAAGACCAGCCACGGTAATCCCGTTTTACCGTAAAAATCCACGTGTCGAAAAAACGAAGGGTAAAAAACTTCCCAGACCCGATTGAGACTCGGATCGTCTTTTTTGGACATTAAAAAATCCATTGATGGCTGAAAGCTGTCATAACCGTAGAACCCACTGAGGCCTTCGTTTGGCTCCCGTAACTATAAACGAGCCAGAAGTTATGGCCATCTGAATAATCGATATCTACAGGGATCAACATCCACGGTGCAAGGTGCAACATCCGTCCGAAATGGCGAAACATTGTCGTACGATTTTTTCAAATGCGTGCAAGGATTTGAAACGGAACGGTACCATGGTGCACCACTCTCCGGCGATGGTAAATCGAAGACCAGCCACGGTAATCCCGTTTTACCGTAAAAATCCACGTGTCGAAAAAACGAAGGGTAAAAAACTTCCTAGACCCGATTGAGACTCGGATCATCTTTTTTGGGCATTAAAAAAATCCATTGATGGTTGTAAGCTTTCATAGCCGTAGAACTCACTGAGGCCTTCGTTTTGACTCTTTATGGCTCCTGTAACTCTAAACGAGCCAGAAGTTATGGCCGTCCGAGTAATCGATATCTACAAGGTGCAACATCCACGGTGCAAGGTGAAACATCCGTCCGAAATGGCGAAACAGTGTCGTACTACTATTTGAAATGCGTGCATGGATTTGAAACGGAACGGTTCCATGGTGCACCACTCTCCAGCGATGGTAAATCAAAGACCAGCCACGGTAATCCCGTTTTACAGTAAAATCCACATGTCGAAAAAACGAAGGGTAAAAAACTTCCTGGACCCGATTGAGACTCGGACCGTCTTTTTTGGGCATTAAATAATCCATTGACGGCTGAAAGCTGCCATAGCCGTAGAACTCATTGAGGCCTTCGTTTTGACTGGTTATGGCTCCCGTAAGTCTAAACGAGCCAGAAGTTATGGCCGTCCAAATATTCGATATCCACAGGGTGAAACATCCACGGTGCAAGGTGCAACATCCGTACGAAATGGTGAAATAGTGATGTACGACTTTTTGAAATGCGTGCATAGATTTGAAATGGAACGGTACCTTGGTGCACCATTCTCCAGCGATGGTAAATCGAAGACCAGCCACGGTAATCCCGTTTTACCGTAAAAAAATACACGTATCGAAAAAACGAAGGGTAAAAAACTTCCTAGACCCGATTGAGACTCGGATCGTCTTTTTTGGACATTAAAAAATCCATTAACGGCTGAAAGCTGTCATAGCCGTAGAACTCACTGAGGCCTTCTTTTTGACTAGTTATTGCTCCCTTAACTCTAAACGAGCTAGAAGTTATGGTCGTCCTAATAATCGATATCTACAGGGTGCAACATCCACGGTGCAAGGTGCAACATCCGTCCGAAATGGCGAAACAGTGTCGTACGACTTTTTGAAATGCGTGCATGGATTTGAAATGGAACGGTACCATGGTGCACCACCCTCCAGCGATGGTAAATCGAAGACAGCCACGGTAATCCCGTTTTACCGTAAAAATCCACGTGTCAAAAAAAACGAAGGGTAAAAAACTTCCTAGACCCGATTGAGACTCGGATCGTCTTTTTTGGGCATTAAAAAAATTCATTGACGGTTGAAAGCTGTCATAGCCGTAGAACTCACCGAGGCCTTCGTTTTGACTGTTTATGGCTCCTGTAACTCTAAACGAGCCAGAAGTTATGGCCGTCCGAATAATCGATACAACATCCGCGGTGCAAGGTGCAACATCCGTCCGAAATGGCGAAACAGTGTCGTACGACTTTTTGAAATACGTGCATGGATTTGAAACGGAACGGTTCCATGGTGCACCACTCTCCAGCGATGGTAAATCGAAGACCAGCCACGGTAATCCCGTTTTACAGTAAAATCCACGTGACGAAAAAACAAAGGGTAAAAAACTTCCTAGACGCGATTGAGAATTGGACCGTCTTTTTTGGGCAGTAAATAATCCATTGACGGCTGAAAGCTGTCATAGCCGTAGAACTCACGGAGGCCTTCGTTTTGACATGTTATGGCTCCCGTAACTCTAAACGAGCCAGAAGTTATGGCCGTCCGAATATTCGATATCTATAGTGTGCAACATCCACGGTGCAAGGTGCAACATCCGTCCGAAATGGCGAAACAATGTCGTACGACTTTTTGAAATGCGTGCATGGATTTGAAATGGAACGCTACCTTGGTGCACCACTCTCTAGCGATGGAAAATCGAAGACCAGCCACGGTAATCCCGCACGGTCGAAAAAACGAAGGGTAAAAAACTTCCTAGACCCGATTGAGATTTGGATCGTCTTTTTTGGGCATTAAAAAATCCATTGACGGCTGAAAGCTGTCATAGCCGTAGAACACACCGAGGCCTTCGTTTTGACTGGTTATGGCTCCCGTAACTCTAAACGAGCCAGAAGTTATGGCCGTCCTAATAATCGATATCTACAGGGTGCAACATCCACGGTGCAAGGTCCAACATCCGTCCGAAATGGCGAAATAGTGTCGTACGACTTTTTGAAATACGTGCATGGATTTGAAACGGAACGGTACCATGGTGCACCACTCTCCAGCGATGGTAAATCGAAGACAGCCACGGTAATCCCGTTTTACCGTAAAAATCCACGTGTCAAAAAAACGAAGGGTAAAAAACTTCCTAGACCCGATTGAGACTCGGATCGTCTTTTTTGGGCATTAAAGAAATCCATTGACGGTTGAAAGCTGTCATAGCCGTAGAACTCACTGAGGCCTTCGTTTTGACTGTTTATGGCTCATGTAACTCTAAACTAGCCAGAAGTTATGGCCGTCCGAATAATCGATATCTACAGGGTGCAACATCCGCGGTGCAAGGTGCAACATCAGTCCGAAATGGCGAAACAGTGTCGTACGACTTTTTGAAATGCATACGTGGATTTGAAACGGAACGGTTCCATGGTGCACCACTCTCCAGCGATGGTAAATTGAAGACCAGCCACGATAATCCCGTTTTACAGTAAAATCCACGTGTCGAAAAAACGAAGGGTAAAAAACTTCCTAGACCCGATTGAGACTCGGACCGTCTTTTTTGGGCATTAAATAATCCATTAACGGCTGAAAGCTGTCATAGCCGTAGAACTCACTAAGATCCTTCGTTTTGACAAGTTATGGCTCCCGTAACTCTAAACGAGCCAGAAGTTATGGCCGTCCGAATACTCGATATCTAAAGTGTGCAACATCCACGGTGCAAGGTCCAACATCCGTCCGAAATGGCGAAACAATGTCGTACGACTTTTTGAAATGCGTGCATGGATTTGAAATGGAACACTACCTTGGTGCACCACTCTCCAGCGATGGTAAATCGAAGACCAGCCACGGTAATCCCGTTTTACCGTAAAAATCCACGGTCAAAAAAACGAAGGGTAAAAAACTTCCTAGACCCGATTGAGACTCGGATCGTCTTTTTTGGGCATTAAAAAATCCATTGACGGCTGAAAGCTGTCATAGCCGTAGAACTCACTGAGACCTTCGTTTTGATTGGTTATGGCTCCCGTAACTCTAAACGAGCCAGAAGTTATGGCCATCCGAATAATCGATATCTACAGGATGCAACATCCACGGTGCAAGGTGCAACATCCGTCCGAAATGGCGAAACAGTGTCGTACAACTTTTTGAAATGTGTGCATGGATTTGAAATGGAACGGTACCATGGTGCACCACTCTCCAGTGATGGTAAATCAAAGACCAGCCACGGTAATCCCGTTTTACCGTAAAAATCCACGTGTCGAAAAAACGAAGGGTTAAAAACTTCCTAGACCCGATTGAGACTCGGATCGTCTTTTTTGGGCATTAAAAAAATCCATTGACGGCTGAAAGCTGTCATAGCCGTAGAACTCACTGAGGCCTTCGTTTTGACTGTTTATGGCTCCCGTAATTCTAAACGAGCCAGAAGTTATGGTCGTCCGAATAATCGATATCTACAGGGTGCAACATCCGCGGTGCAAGGTGCAACATCCGTCCGAAATGGTGAAACTGTGTCGTACGACTTTTTGAAATGCGTGCATGGATTTGAAAAGGAACGGTTCCATGGTGCACCACTCTCCAGCGATGGTAAATCGAAGTCCAGCCACGGTAATCCCGTTTTACAGTAAAATCCACGTGTCGAAAAAACAAAGGGTAAAAAACTTCCTCGACCCGATTGAGACTCGGACCGTCTTTTTTGGGCATTAAATAATCAATTGACGGCTGAAAGCTGTCATAGCCGTAGAACTCACTGAGGCCTTCGTTTCGACTGGTTAAGGCTCCCGTAAATCTAAACGAGCCAGAAGTTATGGCCGTCCGAATATTCGATATCTACAGTGTGCAACATCCACGGTGCAAGGTGCAACATCCGTCCGAAATAGCGAAACAGTGTCGTACGACTTTTTGAAATGCGTGCATGGATTTGAAACGGAACGGTACCTTGGTGCACCACTCTCCAGCGATGGTAAATCGAAGACCAGCCACGGTAATCCCGTTTTACCATAAAAACCACGTGTCGAAAAAACGAAGGGTAAAAAACTTCCTAGACCCGATTGAGACTCGGATCGTCTTTTTTGGGCATTAAAAAAATCCATTAACGGCTGAAAGCTATCATAGCCGTAGAATTCACTGAAGCCTTCGTTTTGACTGGTTTTGGCTCCCGTAACTCTAAACGAGCCAGAAGTTATGGTCGTCCGAATAATCGATATCTACAGGGTGCAACATCCATGGTGCAAGGTGCAACAGCCGTCCGAAATGGCGATACAGTGTCGTACGACTTTTTTGAAATGCGTGCCTCAATTTGACATGGAACGGTACCATGGTGCATCACACTCCAGCGATGGTAAATCGAAGACCAGCCACGGTAATCCCGTTTTACCGTAAAAATCCACGTGTCGAAAAAACGAAGGGTAAAAAACTTCCTAGACCCGATTGAGACTCAGATCATCTTTTTTGGGCATTAAACAATCCGTTGACGGCTGAAAGCCGTCATAGCCGTAGAACTCACTGAGGCCTTCTTTTTGACTGTTTATGGCTCCCGTAACCCTAAACGAGCCAGAAGTTATGGTCGTCCGAATAATCGATATCTACAGGGTGCAACATCCACGGTGCAAGGTGCAACATCCGTCCGAAATGGCGAAACAGTGTCGTACGACTTTTTGAAATGCATGCATGGAGTTGAAAAGGAACGGTTCCATTGTGCACCACTCTCCAGCGATGGTAAATCAAAGACCAGCCACGGTAATCCCGTTTTACAGTAAAATGCACGTGTCGAAAAAACGAAGGGTAAAAAACATCCTCGACCCGATTGAGACTCGGACCGTCTTTTTTGGGCATTAAATAATCCATTGACGGCTGAAAGCTGTCATAGCCGTAGAACTCACTGAGGCCTTCGTTTTGACTGGTTATGCTCCCGTAACTCTAAACGAGCCAGAAGTTATGGCCGTCCGAATATTCGATATCTACAGTGTGCAACATCCACGGTGCAAGGTGCAACATCCGTCCGAAATGGCGAAACAGTGTCGTACGACTTTTTGAAATGCGTGCATGGATTTGAAACGGAACAGTACCTTAGTACACCACTCTCCAGCGATGGTAAATCGAAGACCATCCATGGTAATCCCGTTTTACCGTAAAATCCACGTGTCGAAAAAACGAAGGGTAAAAAACTTCCTAGACCCGATTGAGACTCGGATCGTCTTTTTTGGGCATTAAAAAATCCGTTGACGGCTGAAAGCTGTCATAGCCGTAGAACTCACTGAAGCCTTCGTTTTGACTGGTTTTGGCTCCCGTAATTCTAAACGAGCCAGAAGTTATGGCCGTCCGAATAATCGATATCTACAGGGTGCAACATCCACGGTGCAAGGTGCAACATCCGTCCGAAATGGCGAAACAGTGTCGTACGACTTTTTGAAATGCATGCATGGATTTGAAACGGAACGGTACCATGCTTCACCACTCTCCAGCGATGGTAAATCGAAGACCAACCACGGTAATCCCGTTTTACCGTAAAAATCCACGTGTCGAAAAAACGAAGGGTAAAAAACTTCCTAGACCCGATTGAGACTCAGATCATCTTTTTTGGGCATTAAACAATCCGTTGATGGCTGGAAGATGTCATAGCCGTAGAACTCACCGATGCCTTCGTTTTGACGGGTTATGGATCCCGTAACTCTAAACGAGCCAGAAGTTATGGCCGTCGGAATAATCGATATCTATAGGGTGCAACATCCGCGGTGCTAGGTGCAACATCCGTCCGAAGTGGCGAAACAGTGTCGTACGACTTTTTGAAATGCGTGCATGGATTTGAAATGGAACGGTACCATGGTGCACTACTCTCCAGCGATGGTAAATCGAAGACCAGCCACGGTAATCCCGTTTTACCGTAAAAATCCACGTGTCGAATAAACGAAGGGTACAAAACTTCCTAGACCCGATTGTGATTCGGACCGTCTTTTTTGGGCATTAAATAATCCATTGACGGCTAAAAGCTGTCATAGTCGTAGAACTCACTGAGGCCTTCGTTTTGACTGGTTATGGCTCCCGTAACTCTAAACGAGCCAGAAGTTATGGCCGTCCGAATACTCGATATCTACAAGGTGCAACATCCGCGGTGCAAGGTGCAACATCCGTCCGAAATGGCGAAACAGTGTCGTACGACTTTTTGAAATGCGTGCATGGATTTGAAATGGAACGGTACCATGGTGCATCACTCTCCAGAGATGGTAAATCGAAGACCAGCCACGGTAATCCCGTTTAACCGTAAAAATCCACGTGTCGAAAAAAGGAAGTGCAAAAAACTTCCTAGACCCGATTGAGACTCAGATCGTCTTTTTCGGGTATTAAACAATTCATTGACGGCTGAAAGCTGTCACAGCCGTAGAACTCCCTGAGGCCTTCGTTTTGACTGGTTATGGCTCCCGTAACTCTAAATGAGCCAGATGTTATGACCGTCCGAATAATCGTTATCTATAGGGTGCAACATCCGCGGTGCAAGGTGCAACATCCGTCCGAAATGGCGAAACGGTGTCGTACGACTTTTTGAAATGCGTGCATGGATTTGAAACGGAACGGTACCATGGTGCACCACTCTTCAGCGATGGTAAATCGAAGACGAGCGACGATAATCCCCTTTTACCGTAAAAATCCACGAGTCGAAAAAATGAAGGGTAAAAAACTTCCCTGACCCGATTGAGACTCGGATCGTCTTTTTTGGGCATTAAAAAATCCACTGACGGTTGAAAGCCATCATAGCCGTAGAACTCACTGAGGCCTTCGTTTTGACTGGTTATGGCTTCCGTAACTCAAAACGAGCCAGAAGTTATGGCCGTCCGAATAATCGAGTTCTAAAGGGTGCAACATCCGCGGTGCAAGGTGCAACATCCGTCCGAAATGGCGAAACAGTGTCGTAATACTTTTTGAAATGCGTGCATGGATTTGGAACGGAACGGTTCCATGGTGCACCACTCTCCGGCGATGGTAAATCGAAGACCAGCCACGGTTATCCCGCTTTACCGTAAAAAATCACGTGTGGAAAAAACGAAGGGTAAAAAACTTCCTAGACCCGATTGAGACTCGGATCGTCTTTTTTGGGCGTTAAAAAATCCATTGACGGCTGAAAACTGTCATAGCCGTAGAACTCACTGAGGCCTTCGTTTTGACTGGTTATGGCTCCCATAACTCTAAACGAGCCAGAAGTTATGGCCGTCCGAATAATCGATATCTACAGGGTGCAACATCCACGGTGCAAGGTGTAACATCCGTCCGAAATGGCGAAACAGTGTCGTACAACTTTTTCAAATGCGTGCATGGATTTGAAACGGAACGGTACCATGGTGCACCACTCTTCAGTGATGGTAAATCGAAGACCAGCCACGGTAATCCCATTTTACCGTAAAAATCCACGTGTCGAAAAAACGAAGGGTAAAAAACTTCCTAGACCCGATTGAGACTCGGATAGTCTTTTTTAGGCATTAAACAATCCATTGACGGCTGAAAGCAGTCATACCCGTAGAACTCACTGAGGCTTTCATTTTGACTGGTTGTGGCTCCCTTAAATCTAAACGAGCCACAAGTTATGGCCGTCCGAATAATCGATACCTACAGGGTGCAACATGCATGGTGCAAGGTGCAACATCCGTCCGAAATGGCGAAACAGTGTCCTACGACTTTTTGAAATGCGTGCATGGATTTGAAATGGAACGGTACCTTGGTGCACCACTCTCCAGCGATGGTAAATCGAAGACAGCCACGGTAATCCCGTTTTACCGTAAAAATCCACTTGTCGAAAAAACGAAGGGTAAAAAACTTGCTAGACCCGATTGAGACTCGAATCGTCTTTTTTGGGCATTAAACAATCCATTGACGGCTGAAAGCTGTCATAGCCGTAGAACTCCCTAAGGCCTTCGTTATGACTGGTTATGGCTCCCGTAACTCCAATCGAGCCAGAAGTTATGGCCGTCCGAATAATCGATATCTACATGGTGCAACATCCGCGGTGCAATGTGCAACATCCGTCCGAAATGGCGAAACAGTGTCGTACCACTTTTTGAAATGCGTGCATGGATTTGAAATGAAACGGTACCATGGTTCACCACTCTCCAGAGATGGTAAATCGAAGACCAGCCACGGTAATCCCGTTTTATCGTAAAAATCCACGTGTCGAAAAAACGAAGGGTAAAAAACTTCCTACACCCAATTGAGACTCGGATCGTATTTTTTGGGGATTAAACAATCCATTGACGGCTGAAAATTATCATAGCCGTAGAAATCACAGAGGCCTTCGTTTTGACTGGTTATGGCTCCCGTAGCTCTAAACGAGCCAGAAGTTATGGTCGTCCGAATAATCGATATCTACAAGGTGCAACATCCACGGTGCAGGTGCAACATCCGTCCGTAATGGCGAAACAGTGTCGTACGACTTTTTGAAATGCTGCATGGATATGAAACGGAACGGTACCATGGTGCACCACTCTCCAGCGATGATAAATCAAAGACCAGCCGCGGTAATCCCGTTTTACCGTAAAAATCCACGTGTCGAAAAAACGAAGGGTAAAAAACTTCCTAGACCCGATTGAGACTCCGGATCGTCTTTTTTGGGTATTAAAAAATCCTTTGAAGGCTAAAAGCTGTCATAGCCGTAGAACTCACTGAGGCCTTCGTTTTGACTGGTTATGGCTCCCGTAACTCTAAACGAGCCAGAAGTTATGGCCGTCCGAATAATCGATATCTACATGGTGCAACATCCGCGATGGAAGGTGCAACATCCGTCAGAAATGGCGAAACAGTGTCGTATGACTTTTTGAAATGCGTGCATGGATTTGAAACGGAACGGTACCATGGTGCACCACTCTCCAGTGATGGTAAATCGAAGACCAGCCAAGGTAATCCCGTTTTACAGTAAAATCCACGTGTCCAAAAAACGAAGGGTAAAAAACTTCCTAGACCCGATTGAGACTCGGATCGTCTTTTTTGGGCATTAAACAATCCATTGACGGCTAAAAGCTATCACTGCCGTAGAACTCACTTAGGCCTTCGTTTTGACTGGTTATGGCTCCCGTAACTCTAAACGAGCCAGAAGTTATGGTCGTCCGAATTATCGATATCTACAGGGTGCAAAATCCACGGTGCAAGGTGCAACATCCGTCCGAAATGGCCAAACAGTGTCGTACGACTTTTTGAAATGCGTGCATGGATTTGAAATGGACCGGTACCATAGTGTACCACTCTCCAGCGATGGGAAATCGAAGACCAGCCACGGTAATCCCGTTTTACCGTAAAAATCCACGTGTCGAAAAAACGAAGGGTAAAAAACTTCCTAGACCCGATTGAGACTTGGATAGTCTTTTTTGGGCATTAAACAATCCATTGACGGCTGAAAGCGGTCATACCCGTAGAACTCACTGAGGCTTTCATTTTGACCGGTTATGGCTCCCATAAATCTAAACGAGCCACAAGTTATGGCCGTCCGAATAATCGATACCTACAGGGTGCAACATGCATGGTACAAGGTGCAACATCCGTCCGAAATGGCGAAACAGTGTCGTACGACTTTTTGAAATTCGTGCATGGATTTGAAACGGAACGGTACCTTGGTGCACCACTCTCCAGCGATGGTAAATCGAAGACAGCTACGGTAATCCCGTTTTACCGTAAAAATCCACGTGTCGAAAAAACGAAGGGTAAAAAACTTGCTAGACCGGATTGAGACTCGAATCGTCTTTTTTGGGCAGTAAACAATCCATTGACGGCTGAAAGCTGTCATAGTCGTAGAACTCCCTAAGGCCTTCGTTATGACTGCTTATGGCTCCCGTAACTCCAAACGAGCCAGAAGTTATGGCCGTCCGAATAATCGATATCTACATGGTGCAACATCCGCGGTGCAAGGTGCAACATCCGTCCGAAATGGCGAAACAGTGTCGTACGACTTTTTGAAATACGTGCATGGATTTGAAATGGAACGGTACCATGGTGCACCACTCTCCAGAGATGGTAAATCGAAGACCAGCCACGGTAATCCCATATTACCACAAAAATCCACGTGTCGAAAAAACGAAGGGAAAAAATCTTCTTACACCCGATTGAGACTCGGATCGTCTTTTTTGGGCATTAAACAATCCATTGACGGCTGAAAATTATCATAGCCATAGAAATCGCAGAGGCCTTCGTTTTGACTGGTTATGGCTCCCGTAGCTCTAAACGAGCCAGAAGTTATGGCCGTCCGAATAATCGATATCTACAGGGTGCAACATCCACGGTGCAAGGTGCAACATCCGTCCGTAATGGCGAAACAGTGTCGTACGACTTTTTGAAATGCGTGCATGGATTTGAAACGGAACGGAACCATGGTGCACCACTCTCTAGCGATGATAAATCGAAGACCAGCCAAGGTAATCCCGTTTTACCGTAAAAATCCACGTGTCGAAAATACGAAGGGTAAAAAACTTCCTAGACCCGATTGAGACTCGGATCGTCTTTTTTGGGTATTAAAAAATCCTTTGAGTGCTAAAAGCTGTCATAGCCGTAGAACTCACTGAGGCCTTCGTTTTGACTGGTTATGGCTCCCGTAACTCTAAACGAGCCAGAAGTTATGGCCGTCCGAATAATCGATATCTACAGGGTGCAATATCCATGGTGCAAGGTGCAACATCCGTCCGAAATGGCGAAACAGTGTCGTATAACTTTTTGAAATGCGTTCATGGATTTGAAACGGAACGGAACCATGGTGCACCACTCTCCAGCGATGGTAAATCGAAGACCAGCCACGGTAATCCCGTTTTACCGTAAAAATCCACGTGTCGAAAAAAAAAAGGGTAAAAAACTTCCTAGACCCGATTGAGACTCGGATCGTCTTTTTTGGGCATTAAACAATCCATTTACGGCTGAAAGCTGTCACGGCCATAGAACTCACTTAGGCCTTCGTTTGGACTGGTTATGGCTCCCGTAACTCTAAACGAGCTAGAAGTTATGGTCGTCCGAATATTCGATATCTACAGGGTGCAACATCCACGGTGCAAGGTGCAACATCCGTCCGAAATGGCGAAACAATGTCGTACGACTTTTTGAAATGTGTGCATGGATTCGAAACAGAACGGTACCATGGTGCACCACTCTACAGCGATGGTAAATCGAAGACCAGCCACGGTAATCCCGTTTTACCGTAAAAATCCACGTGTCGAAAAAACGAAGGGTAAAAAACTTCCTAGACCCGATTGAGACTAAGATTGTCTTCTTTGGGCATTAAACAATCCATTGACGGCTGAAAACTGTCATAGCCGTAGAACTCACTAAGGCCTTCGTTTTGACTAGTTATGGCTCCCGTAAATCTAAACGAGCCAGAAGTTATGGCCGTCCGAATAATCGATATCTACAGGGTGCAACATCCACGGTGCAAGGTGCAACATCCGTCCGAAATGGCGAAACAATGTCGTACGACTTTTTGAAATGCGTGCATGGATTTGAAATGGAACGGTATCTTGGTGCACCACTCTCCAGCGATGATAAATCGAAGACCAGCCACGGTAATCCCGTTTTACCGTAAAAATCCACGGGTCGAAAAAACGAAGGGTAAAAAACTTCCTAGACGCGATTGAGACTCGGATCCTCTTTTTTGGGCATTAAAAAATCCATTGACGGCTGAAAGCTGTCATAGCCGAAGAACTCACTGTGGCCTTCGTTTTGACTGGATATGGCTCCTGTAAATCTAAACGAGCCAAAAGTTATGGCCGTCCGAATAATCGATATCTACAGGGTGCAACATCCACGGTGCAAGCTGCAACATCCGTCCGAAATGGCGAAATAGTGTCGTACGAATTTTTGAAATGCGTGCATCGATTTGAAATGGAACGGTACCATGGTGCACCACACTCCAGTGATGGTAAATCGAAGACCAACCATGGTAATCCCGTTTTACCGTAAAAATCCACGTGTCGAAAAAAGAAGGGTAAAAAACTTCCTAGACCCGATTGAGACTCGGATCGTCATTTTTGGGCATTAAACAATCCATTGACGACTGAAAGCTGTCATAGCCGTAGAAGTCCCTGAGGCCTTCGTTTTGACAGGTTATGGCTCCCGTAACTCTAAACGAGCCAGAAGTTATGGCCGTCCGAATAATCGATATCTACAGGGTGCAACATCCGCAGTGCAAGGTGCAACATCCGTCCGAAATGGCGAAACAGTGTCGTACGACTTTTTGAAATGCGTGCACGGATTTGAAACGGAATGATACCATGGTGCACCACTATCCAGCGATGGTAAATCGAAGAACAACCACGGTAATCCCGTTTTCCCGTGAAAATCCACGTGTCGAAAACACGAAGGGTAAAAAACTTCCTAGACCCGATTGAGACTCGGATAGTCTTTTTTGGGCATTAAACAATCCATTGATGGCTGAAAGTGGTCACAGCCGTAGAACTCACTAAGGCCTTCGTTTTGACTGGTTATGGCTCCCGTAACTCCAAACAAGCCAGAAGTTATGGCCGTCCGAATAATCGATATCTACAGGGTGCAACATCCACGGTGCAAGGTGCAACATCCGTCCGAAATGGCGAAACAGTGTCGTACGACTTTTTGAAATTTGTGTATGGATTTGAAACGGAACGGTACCATGGTGCACCACTCTCCAGCGATGGTAAATTGAAGACCAGTCACGGTAATCTCGTTTTACAGTAAAAATCCACGTGTCGAAAAAACGAAGGGTAAAAAACTTCCTAGACCCGATTGAGACTCGGATCGCCTTTTTTGGGCATTAAAAAATCCATTGACGGCTGAAAGCAGTCATAGCCGTAGAACTCACTGAGGCCTTCGTTTTGACTGGGTATGGCTCCCGTAACTCTGAACGATCCAGAAGTTATGGTCGTCCGAATAATCGATATCTACAGGGTGCAACATCCGCGGTGCAAGGTGCAACATCCGTCCGAAATGGCGAAAAAGTGTCGTAGGACTTTTTGAAATGCGTTCATGGATTTGAAATGGAACGGTACCATGGTGCACCACTCTCCAAAGATGGTAAATCGAAGACCAGCCACGGAAATCCTGTTTTACCGTAAAAATCCATGTGTCGAAAAAACGAAGGGTAAAAAACTTCCTAGACCCGATTGAGACTCGGATAGTCTTTCTTGGGCATTAAACAATCCATTGACGGCTGAAAGTGGTCATAGCCGTAGAAATCACTGAGGCCTTCATTTTGACTGGTTATGGCTCCCGTAACTCTAACGAGCCTGAAGTTATGGCCGTCCAAATATTCGATATCTACAGGGTGCAACATCCACGGTGCAAGGTGCAACATCCGTCCGAAATGGCGAAACAGTGTCGTACGACTTTTTGAAATGCGTGCATGGATTTGAAACGGAACGGTACCTTGGTGCACCACTCTCCAGCGATGGTAAATCGAAGACCAGCCACGGTAATCCCGTTTTACCGTAAAAATCCTCGTGTCGAAAAAACGAAGGGTAAAAAACTTCCTAGACCCGATTGAGACTCGGATAGTCTTTTTTGGGCATTATACAATCCATTGATGGCTGAAAATTGTCATAGCCATAGAACTCACTGAGGCCTTCGTTTTGACTGGTTACGGGTCCCGTAACTCTAAACGAGCCAGAAGTTATGGCCGTCCGAATAATCGATATCTACAGGGTGCAACATCCACGGTGCAAGATGCATCATCCGTCTGAAATCGCGAAACAGTGTCCTACGACTTTTGAAATGCGTGCATGGATTTGAAACGGAACGGTACCATGGTGCACCACTCTCCAGCGATGGTAAATCGAAGACCAACCATGGTAATCCCGTTTTACCGTAAAAATCCACGTGTCGAAAAAATGAAGGGTAAAAAACTTCCTAGACCCGATTGGAACTCGGATAGTCTTTTTTGGGCATTCAATAATCCATTGACCGCTGAAAGCCGTCAAAGCCGTAGAAATCACAGAGTTCTTCGTTTTGACTGGTTATGGCTCCCGTAACTCTAAACGAGCCAGAAGTTATGGTCGTCCGAATAATCGATATCTACAGGGTGCAACATCCACGGTGCAAGGTGCAACATCCGTCCGAAATGGCGAAACAGTGTCGTACGACTTTTTGAAATGCGCGCATGGATTTGAAACAGAACGCTACCTTGGTGCACCACTCTCCAGCGATGGTAAATCGAAGACCAGCCTTGGTAATCCCGTTTTACCGTAAAAATCCACGTGTCGAAAAAACGAAGGGTAAAAAACTTCCTAGACCCGATTGAGACTCGGATCGTCTTTTTTGGGCATTAAAAAATCCATTAATGGCTGAAAGTAGTCATAGCCGTAGAACTCACTAAGGCCTTCGTTTTGACTGGTTATGGCTCCCGTAACTCTAAACGAGCCAGAAGTTATGGCCGTCCGAATAATCGATATCTACCGGGTGAAACATTCACGGTGCAATGTGCAACATCCGTCCGAAATGGCGAAACGGTGTCGTACGACTTTTTGAAATGCGTGCATGGATTTGAAATGGAACGGTACCTTGGTGCACCACTCTCCAGCGATGGTAAATCGAAGACCAGCCACGGTAATCCCGTTTTACCGTAAAAATCCACGTGCCGAAAAAACGAAGGGTAAAAAACTTCTTAGACCCGATTGAGACTCGGATCGTCTTCTTTGGGCATTAAAAAATCCATTGACGTTTGAAAGCTATCATAGCCGTAGAACTCACTGAGGCCTTCGTTTTGACTGGTTATGGCTCCCGTAATTCTAAACGAGCCAGATGTTATGGCCGTCCTAATAATCGATATCTACAGGGTGCAACATCCATGGTGCAAGGTGCAACATCCGTCCGGAATGGCGAAACAATGTCGTACGACTTTTTGAAATGCGTGCATTGATTTGAAATGGAACGGTACCATGGTGCACCACACTCCAGCGATGGTAAATCGAAGACCAACCATGGTAATCCCGTTTTACCGTAAAAATCCACGTGTCGAAAAAATGAAGGGTAAAAAACTTCCTAGACCCGATTGAGACTCGTATCGTCTTTTTTGGGCATTAAACAATCCATTGACGACTGAAAGCTGTCATAGCCGTAGAACTCCCTGAGGCCTTCGTTTTGACTGGTTATGGCTCCCGTAACTCTAAACGAGCAAGAAGTTATGGCCGTCCGAATAATCGATATCTACAGGGTGCAACATCCGAGGTGCAAGGTGCAACATCCGTCCGAAATGGCGAAACAGTGTCCTTCGACTTTTTGAAATGCTTGCACGGATTTGAAACGGAATGGTACCATGGTGCACCACTCTCCAGCTGTTAACGATAAGAATGGTTTTAACGCTAACACCCGGTGTATCTCGTGATGAAGTGAAAGCACCACCCGTTTATACGGGAAACAAAGTAAAAAGAAAAGTCGCAGAGAACTAAAAGAGATAGAGATTTTTATAGTGGTTCGGCTTCTAGTAAGCCTACATCCACTTTACATTCTTCATTATCTTCTTTGTACATACTTTTACAAGATTACAACACTTTTACAGCATGATCTCTCGATTACAACACGATCTTACAATTACAACATGAACGGAGAAAGAAGTTAGAACGTTGATGGTGAATTGCTCTTCGAATCTCTCTTAGATGAAGTAGATCTCTTGATGAAGAATCTTCGATGGTTGAGGTGCTCGGAGAGTCCAGAAATCAGTAGAGTGTAGGCGCCCTCCAATCCCCCAAAAAAAGTCCCCTCCTAGTTGGAGTAAGCGGAGTATTTATAGGAGAGCTCGGAGTTAGGTTGGCTGGGTTTAGGTCGTGAGCAACCTAAGGTAGGTCGTAGGTCGTGTAGGAGATTTGGAGTTAGGTCGGCTGGGTTTAGGTCGTGAGCGACCTAAGGTAGGTCGTAGGTCGTGTAGGAGATTTGGAGTTAGGTCGGCTGGGTTTAGGTCGTGAGCGACCTAAGGTAGGTCGTAGGTCGTGTGTTGCCGAGTTACGACCTAAGAGGATGGGTTGGCAAGTGGCTTATCATGCTGAGGTACCAGGAGCGACTTACGGTTTAGGTCGTGAGCGACCTATGGGTTTAGGAAGGAAGGTAATGATTTATGGAGTTGGCAGTAGGTCGTTAGCGACCTAATCATTAAGAGGGGCACGAGCTAAAGGAGTGGCGACCTAACTGAATAGTCGCTGGGTCGTTATGAGCTGCCTTAAGTCGTGGATTCTTTAAGTCGTCCCACTTTTAGGTCGTCCCACTTTTAGGTCGTCCCACTTTTAGGTCGCGGTATCTTTTAAGTCGCTGCACCCTTAGGTCGCGACTTCCTGTGAGTTGTTAAGTCGTTTAGTTTTAGGTCGCTGGACCACTTTATGCCTTAAGTCGCGGAGCTGCTTGAGTCGGTCATGCTTTAGGTCGTGAGGTCTTCGTGGTGGCTTAGGTCGCGAACTCCTTCAAGCAGTTAGGTCGCTGGAAGCTCTAACCCGTTAACTCGCTGTAAGCTTTAGCCCGTTGGAGACTCCATGCTCTAAGTCGCATACCGTTTTGGACGGGGCGCTGCCCCGCATCCTGCCGGGGGCGCTGCCCCCTGGACCCCTGCGACCTGACCGGTCAGGTCGAACACCGTAGCGGTGGCGTTGCCCCCGCACCCCCACCTTGGGGGGTTGGCACCCCCCTGGACCCCCCCTCCGTAGGGGATCTTAGATGAAAAATCATTCAACAGAACTTGCTTTGTTGAGATGTTGAATTGACCGATCTTTGAGACGAGCTATCTTGCTTTTCTCGGTCGATCTTTTGATATCACGGCCTTGCTGAAAAAGGCGGGATAACACTTGCCCCCCAAAACATGCCTTGCGGTAGGAAGGTGTGTTTTGTAATGTCACAATCCAGATGTTCATATCCTGTGGGTAACCTGTAAAAGAACTGACAGTTTTATATGGCCCCAATTGATGACCGTTCGGGATCGATTTATTTGGAACGAAGCGCGGCCGTTCATGGTCAAGCGCTTTACTTCGAATGATGACCATTTGTGATCGAATCATTCGAGGTGAAGTGCGGCCCTGCGCGGTCAAGCGTCTAAATCCATGTGACGATCGTCCAGGATCGGGTCACTTGCGATGAAATGTGATCATTCATGGTCAAGCGCTTTACTTCGAATGAAGACCATTTGGGGTCAAACCATTCGTGGTAAAGTGCGGCCCTGTGCGATCAAAATGATAACCGTTCATGGTCAAGCGCTCTACTTCAAATGACGACCATTCGGGGGTCGAGCCACTTGTAGTAAAGTGCGTCCCTGAGCGATCAAGTGGTAAAGCGCGGCCGCTCGCGGTCAAGCGCTTAACCTCAAATGACGATCGTCCGGGATCGAGCCATTTGAGGTGAAGCACGGTCGTCCGTGGTCAAGCACTCAACTTTTCATGATGGTCGGGATCGAGCCAAGTGAGCTGAAATGCAACCGTTCACAGTCAAGCGCTTTACTTCAAATGACGACCATTCGGGGTCGGGCCATTTGAGGTGAAAGTGCGACTGTTGGCGGTAGGAAGCGCGGCCGTTCATGGTCAAGCGCTTAACTTCAAATGACGACCATTCGGGATCAAGTCATTTGAGGTCAAGTGCGGCCCTGCGCGGTCAAGCACTTAAATCTATGCGACGATCGCTTAGGATCGAGTTATGAATTGAAGCGCGGCCGACCACGGTCAAGCTACTGTTGGCGGTCAAGCATTTTAATCCATGAGTTTTTGACTGTTCAAATTCTGGTGCCTGTTCATAGGACTTCATCATTAAGACTGTTCGAAGTCGGGTGCCTGTTCGTAGGGCTTGATGATGCCTGTTTGTAGGGCTTACACATTTCGAAATCATGAAAAATCAAATATTCAACTGAAAATTTGTCAATTAGAAATGCCTGGAAAAGTCAAATCCAAACAATCAAAGCAAATCGTGAAAGCAATGTGGAATCAAATCCAAATATCGGAAGCAAATCATGAAAGCACAGTGGAATTAAATCCAAACATCAGGGTCAAAACATGAAAGCAAAGTAGAGTAAAACTCAATCATCAGAAACAAATCATGAAAGCAACGTGAAGCCTAGTCCAAAAACAGAAGGCAAAGTAATCAATCATTAGAAGTAAAATACAAAAGTAAAGTAGTCAACCATTAGCAGTAAAATTCAAAAGCAAAGGATTGACGTCCGGGTGCAAACATCTACATCAGTATGATTTATAGTTGTATCAGAGCATGCCTGGGGATCGATCATGGTCCCATACATGTGTGAACAACTTAATTGTGTTGATGTAGATTTTTCCACTCATTCGTCAAACCTCAATTATTCGATGATAGGTCGACGGTTTGATCCTGAGGCGTCCCTAGTTGGTGCAGGCGGTCGTTCTTGTTCCGCCGTTGCAATCTTCTTTTTCACATATTGTGAGAGTAAACCATTCCGGATGTGTCCCTCAATTTCATCTTTCAAGTGCCTGCAGTCATTCGTGCTATGACCATTTAGCTCATGGAACAAACAGTACTTGTCTGACTTTTTCTCGCTATTGGTCGGATCACTCTTAATTGGCTTTCGATAAGGAATCTGTCCATTGGTCTCTTGGTAAATCCGTTCCAGAGTCTCATTTAACTCCGTGTATGAGGTGAATCTTGATCCCCTTTGCTGCCGTGCTGATTTATCGTTATTATCTTCAGCTTTTCGTTTACCTTTCTTAGCTTCTACACCTTTCTCAGAAGGATTCCCACCTCTGACTGCAAAAACATCGATTCCTTCTCCTTCCTCCGTTTCAGCCTTTGCGTCCACTAATCGCAAGAACCCTTCGGCCTCATGGAAAAATTCTCCTAAATCCATAGGAGGATCTTTGGTCAATGAATTCTTGAACTCTGTGCCGTTAGCTATGCCTGACACGGCTGCCATTAGGACCATGGATGGATCTGGCCGGTCCACCGATGCCGCAGCTGCATTGAATCGCGTTAAAAAGCTTCTCAAAGATTCTCCAGTTCTTTGTTTTAGTGTTGTCAAACTCATGACATTCTTAGGCCTCGAGATGTGGACCCTGAATTGTCTCATAAATTTTTCGATCAAATCATTCCAAGTCTTGATCGATCCATTCTCCAGTTGTCTGAACCATAATGATGCAATATCCGTCAAATATAATGGAAAACACCGGGCCATCACTTCCTCTGGTGCCCCCAGCACTTCCATATGCCTCATATATTTTGTTAAATGAACTGTAGGGTCAGTCCTTCCATTATATATATCCAATGATGGTAGCTTAAAGTCTGGTGGGTTCTTAGCTCGCCTGATTGATGTGGTAAAAGGACTCCTATTCACGTCCTCCAAGTCCTTGTTTACCAAACCACCTCTCATAGCCTTTTTGACCATTTCCACCAATCTATCATTGTCGCCAAGTGATTGTCCTCGTCCAATACTCTCGTCTTGCCCCCCGAGTTCATGAGGGGATGGTGGAATTTGTTCCTCCGGTTGTGCATCTGCTCCTCTTTGACTTTGTGCTCCAAGTTGCCCAATTTGATGGAACAAATTCTGGATCAAGTCCTCTTGCCTTTTCATCATTGCCTCCATCTCCTCTCTCGTAATGAAGGCTGAAGTGTGGCTTGCCCTCGAAGAAGCCTCTTGACTTCCTTCGTGATGACTATCCTCCAGTCTTTTCAATCTACTGGATCGCCTCACCATAATTCTTCAAATTTCTCAATCTCTCGGATTCAAGTCTTGATTAGCTGAATTCCTGAGTTCAACTCTCAGTGAAAGCAGCAAAATGTTAACGATAAGAATGGTTTTAACGCTAACACCCGGTGTATCTCGTGATGAAGTGAAAGCACCACCCGTTTATACGGGAAACAAAGTAAAAAGAAAAGTCGCAGAAAACTAAAAGAGATAGAGATTTTTATAGTGGTTCGGCTTCTAGTAAGCCTACATCCACTTTACATTCTTCATTATGTTCTTTGTACATACTTTTACAAGATTACAACACTTTTACAGCATGATCTCTCGATTACAACACGATCTTACAATTACAACATGAACGGAGAAAGAAGTTAGAACGTTGATGGTGAATTGCTCTTCGAATCTCTCTTAGATGAAGTAGATCTCTTGATGAAGAATCTTCGATGGTTGAGGTGCTCGGAGAGTCCAGAAATCAGTAGAGTGTAGGCGCCCTCCAATCCCCCAAAAAAAGCCCCCTCCTAGTTGGAGTAAGCGGAGTATTTATAGGAGAGCTCGGAGTTAGGTTGGCTGGGTTTAGGTCGTGAGCGACCTAAGGTAGGTCGTAGGTCGTGTACGAGATTTGGAGTTAGGTCGGCTGGGTTTAGGTCGTGAGCGACCTAAGGTAGGTCGTAGGTCGTGTAGGATATTTGGAGTTAGGTCGGCTGGGTTTAGGTCGTGAGCGACCTAAGGTAGGTCGTAGGTCGTGTGTTGCCGAGTTAAGACCTAAGAGGATGGGTTGGCAAGTGGCTTATCATGCTGAGGTACCAGGAGCGACTTACGGTTTAGGTCGTGAGCGACCTATGGGTTTAGGAAGGAAGGTAATGATTTATGGAGTTGGCAGTAGGTCGTTAGCGACCTAATCATTAAGAGGGGCACGAGCTAAAGGAGTGGCGACCTAACTGAATAGTCGCTAGGTCGTTATGAGCTGCCTTAAGTCGTGGATTCTTTAAGTCGTCCCACTTTTAGGTCATCCCACTTTTAGGTCGTCCCACTTTTAGGTCGTACCACTTTTAGGTCGTCCCATTTTTAGGTCGTGGTATCTTTTAAGTCGCTGCACCCTTAGGTCGCGACTTCCTGTGAGTTGTTAAGTCGTTTAGTTTTAGGTCACTGGACCACTTTATGCCTTAAGGCGCGGAGCTGCTTGAGTCGGTCATGCTTTAGGTCGTGAGGTCTTCGTGGTGGCTTAGGTCGCGAACTCCTTCAAGAAGTTAGGTCGCTGGAAGCTTTAACCCGTTAACTCACTGGAAGCTTTAGCCCGTTGGAGACTCCATGCTCTAAGTCGCATACCGTTTTGGACGGGGCGCTGCCCCGCATCCTGCTGGGGGCGCTGCCCCCTGGACCCCTGCGACCTGACCGGTCAGGTCGAACACCGTAGCGGTGGCGTTGCCCCCGCACCCCCACCTTGGGGGGTTGGCACCCCCCTGGACCCCCCCTCCGTAGGGGATCTTAGATGAAAAATCATTCAACAGAACTTGCTTTGTTGAGATGTTGAATTGACCGATCTTTGAGACGAGCTATCTTGCTTTTCTCGGTCGATCTTTTTATATCACGGCCTTGCTGAAAAAGGCGGGATAACACCAGCGATGGTAAATCGAAGACAAGCCACGGTAATCCCGTTTTACCGTGAAAATCCGCGTGTCGAAAAAACGAAGGGTAAAAAACTTCCTAGACCCGATTGAGACTCAGATAGTCTTTTTTGGGCATTAAACAATCCATTGACGGCTGAAAGAGGTCATAGCCGTAGAACTCACTGAGGCCTTCGTTTTGACTTTTTATGGCTCCCGTAACTCTAAACGAGCCAGAAGTTATGGACGTCCGAATAATCGATATCTACAGGGTGCAACATCCACGGTGCAAGGTGCAACATCCGTCCGAAATGGCGAAACAATGTCGTACGACTTTTTGAAAAGCGTGCATGGATTTGAAACGGAACGTTACCATGGTGTACCACACTCCAGCGATGGTAAATCGAAGACCAGCCACGGTAATCTCGTTTTACCGTAAAAATCCACGTGTCGAAAAAACGAAGGGTAAAAAACTTCCTAGACCCGATTGAGACTCGGATCGCCTTTTTTGGGCATTAAAAAATCCATTGACGGCTGAAAGCAGTCATAGCCGTAGAACTCACCGAGGCCTTCGTTTTGACTGGGTATGGCTCCCGTAACTCTGAACGAGCCAGAAGTTATGGTCGTCCGAATAATCGATATCTATAGGGTGCAACATCCGCGGTGCAAGGTGTAACATCCGTCCGAAATGGCGAAACGGTGTCGTACGACTTTTTGAAATGCGTGCATGGATTTGAAATAGAACGGTACCATGGTGCACCACTCTCCAGCGATGGTAAATCGAAGACCAGCTACGGTAATCCCGTTTTACCGTAAAAATCCACGTGTCGAAAAAACAAAGGGTAAAAAACTTCCTAGACCCGATTGAGACTCGGATAGTCTTTTTTGGGCATTAAACAATCCATTGACAGCTGAAAGCGGTCATAGCCGTAGAACTCACTGAGGCCTTCGTTTTGACTGGTCATGGCTTCCGTAACTCTAAACGAGCCAGAAGTTATGGCCGTCCGAATATTCAATATCTACAGGGTGCAACATCCACGGTGCAAGGTGCAACATCTGTCCGAAATGGCGAAACAGTGTCATACGAATTTTTGAAATGCGTGCATGGATTTGAAACGGAACGGTACCTTGGTGCACCACTCTCCAGCGATGGTAAATCGAAGACCAGCCACGGTAATCCCGTTTTACCGTAAAAATCCACGTGTCGAAAAAACGAAGGGTAAAAAGCTTCCTAGACCCGATTGAGACTCGGATAGTCTTTTTTGGGAATTAAACAATCCATTGACGGCTGAAAATTGTCATAGCCGTAGAACTCACCAAGGCCTTCATTTTGACTGGTTATGGCTCCCGTAACTCTAAACGAGCCAGAAGTTACGGCCGTCCGAATAATCGAAGTCTACTGGGTGCAACATCCACGTTGCAAGATGCAACATCCGTCCGAAATGGCGAAACAGCGTCGTACGACTTTTTGAAATGCGTGCATGGATTTGAAATGGAACGGTGGTGCACCACTCTCACGCGATGGTAAATCGAAGACCAGCCACGGTAATCCCGTTTTACGGTAAAAATCCACGTGTCGAAAAAACGAAGGGTAAAAAACTTCCTAGACCCGATTGAGACTCAGATAGTCTTTTTTGGGCATTAAACAATCCATTGACGGTTGAAAGAGGTCATAGCCGTAGAACTCACTGAGGCCTTCGTTTTGACTGGTTATGGCTCCCGTAACTCTAAACGAGCCAGAAATTATGCCCGTCCGGATAATCGATATCTACAGGGTGCAACATCCGCGGTGCAAGGTGCAACATCCGTCCGAAATGGCGAAACAGTATCGTACGACTTTTTGAAATGCGTGCATGGATTTGAAATGGAACGGTACCCTGGTGCACCACTCTCCAGTGATGGTAAATCGAAGACCAGCCACGGTAATCCCGTTTTACCATAAAAATCCACGTGTCGAAAAAACAAAGGGTAAAAAACTTCCTAGACACGATTGAGACTCGGATCCTTTTATTTGGGCATTAAAAAATCCATTGACGGCTGAAAGCAGTCATAGCCGTAGAACTCACTGAGGCCTTCGTTTTGACTGGTTATGGCTCCCGTAACTCTAAACGAGCCATAAGTTATGGCCATACGAATAATCGATATCTACCGGGTGCAACATCCACAGTGCAAGGTGCAACATCCGTCCGAAATGGCGAAACGGTGTCGTACGATTTTTTGAAATGCGTGCATGGATTTGAAACGGAACGGTACCATGGTGCACCACTCTCCAGCGATGGTAAATCGAAGACCAGCCACGGTAATCCCGTTTTATAGTAAAATCCACGTGTCGAAAAAACGAAGGGTAAAAAACTTCCTAGACCCGATTGAGACTCAGATCGTCTTTTTTGGGCATTAAAAAATCCATTGACGGCTGAAAGCAGTCATAGCCGTAGAACTCGCTGAGGCCTTCGCTTTGACTGGGTATGGCTCCCATAACTCTAAACGAGCCAGAAGTTATGGTCGTCCGAATAATCGATATCTACAGGGTGCAACATCCGAGGTGCAAGGTGCAACATCCGTCCGAAATGGCGAAACAGTGTCGTACGACTTTTTGAAATGCGTGCATGGATTTGAAACGGAACGGTACCATGGTGCACCACTCTCCAGTGATGGTAAATCGAAGACCAGCCACGGTAATCCTGTTTTACAGTAAAATCCACGTGTCGAAAAAACGAAGGGTAAAAAACTTGCTAGACCCGATTGAGAATCGGATCGCCTTTTTTGGGCATTAAAAAACCATTGACGGCTGAAAGCAGTCATAGCCGTAAAACTCACCGTGGCCTTCGTTTTGACAGGGTGTGGCTCCCGTAACTCTAGACGAGCCAGAAGTTATGGTCGTCCGAATAATCGATATATACAGGGTGCAACATCCGCGGTGCAAGGTGAAACATCCGTCCGAAATGGCGAAACAGTGTCGTACGAATTTTTGAAATGCGTGCATGGATTTGAAACGGAACGGTACCATGGTGCACCACTCTCCAGCGATGGTAAATTGAAGACCAGCCATGGTAATCCCGTTTTACTGTAAAAATCCACGTGTCGAAAAAACGAAGGGTAAAAAACTTCCTAGACCCGATTGAGACTCGGATAGTCTTTTCTGGGCATTAAACAATCCATTGACGGCTGAAAGCTGTCATAGCCGTAGAACTCACCGAGGCCTTCGTTTTCACTGGTTGTGGCTCAAGTAACTCTAAACGAGCCAGAAGTTATGGCCGTCCGAATAATCGATATCTACAAGGTGCAACATCCACGGTGCAAGGTGCAACATCCGTCCGAAATGGCGAAATAGTGTCGTACGACTTTTTGAAATGCGTGCATGGATTTGAAATGGAACGGTACCATGGTGCACCACTCTCCAGCATTGGTAAATCGAAGACCAGCCACGGTAATCCTGTTTTACCGTAAAAATCCACGTGTCGAAAAAACGAAGGGTAAAAAACTTCCTAGACCCGATTGAGACTCGGATCGTGTTTTTGGGCATTAAACAATCCATTGACGGCTGAAAGCTGTCGTAGCCATAGAACTCCCTGAGGCCTTCGTTTTGACTGGTTATGGCTTCCGTAACTCTAAACGAGCCAGATGTTATGGCCGTCCGAATAATCGATATCTATAGGGTGCAACATCCACGGTGCAAGGTGCAACATCCGCCCGAAATGGCGAAACAGTGTCGTACGACATTTTGAAATGCGTGCATGGATTTGAAATGGAACGGTACCATGGTGCACCACTCTCCAGCGTTGGTAAATCGAAGACCAGCCACGGTAATCCCGTTTTACCGTAAAAATTCACGTGTCGAAAAATCGAAGGGTAAAAGACTTCCTAGACCCGATTGAGACTCGGATCGTCTTTTTGGGCATTAAACAATCCATTGACGGCTAAAAGCTGTCATAGCCATAGAACTCACCGAGGCCTTCGTTTTGACTGGTTATGGCTCCCGTAACTCTAAACGAGCCAGAAGTTATGGCCGTCCGAATAATCGATATCTACAGAGTGCAACATCCACGGTGCAAGGTGCAACATCCGTCCGAAATGGCGAAACAGTGTCGTACGAATTTTTCAAATGCGTGCATGGCTTTGAAATGGAATGGTACCATGGTGCACCACTCTCCAGCGTTGGTAAATTGAAGACCAGCCACGGTAATCCCGTTTTAACGTAAAATTCCACGTGTCGAAAAAACGAAGGGTAAAAAACTTCCTAGACCCGATTGAGACTCGGATCGTCTTTTTGGGCTTTAAACAATCCATTGACGGCTGAAAGATGTCATAGCCATAGAACTCCCTTAGGCCTTCAGTTTGACTGGTTATGGCTCCCACAACTCTAAACGAGCCAGAAGTTATGGCCGTCCGAATAATCGATATCTATAGGGTGCAACATCCGCAGTGCAAGGTGCAACATCCGTCTTAAATGGCGAAACAGTGTCGTACGACTTTTTGAAATGCGTGCATGGATTTGAAATGGAATGGTACAATGGTGCACCACTCTCCAGCGATGGTAAATCGAAGACCAGCCACGGTAATCCCGTTTTACCGTAAAAATCCACGTGTCGAAAAAACGAAGGGTAAAAAGCTTCCTAGACCCGATTGAGACTCGGATAGTCTTTTTTGGGAATTAAACAATCCATTGACGGCTGAAATTTGTCATAGCCGTAGTACTCACTAAGGCCTTCATTTTGACTTGTTATGGCTCCCGTAACTCTAAACGAGCCAGAAGTTACGACCGTCCGAATAATCGAAATCTACTGGGTGCAACATCCACGGTGCAAGGTGCAACATCCGTCCGAAATGGCGAAACAGTGTCGTACGACTTTTTGAAATGCGTGCATGGATTTGAAACAGAACGGTACCATGGTGCACCACTCTCCAGCGATGGTAAATCGAAGACCAGCCACGGTAATCCCGTTTTACCGTAAAAATCCACGTGTCGAAAAAACGAAGGGTAAAAAACTTCCTAGACCCGATTGAGACTCGGATAGTCTTTTTTGGGCATTCAACAACCCATTGACGGATGAAAGCCGTCAAAGCCGTAGAAATCACAGAGGCCTTCGTTTTGACTAGTTATGGCTCCCGTAACTCTAAACGAGCCAAAAGTTATGGTCGTCCGAATAATCGATATTTACATAGTGCAACATCCACGGTGCAAGGTGCAACATCCGTCCGAAATGACGAAACAGTGTCGTACGACTTTTTGAAATGCGTGCATGGATTTGAAACGGAACGATACCTTGGTGCACCACTCTCCGGTGTTGGTAAATCGAAGACCAGCCACGGTAATCCCTTTTACCGTAAAAATCCACGTGTCGAAAAAACGAAGGGCAAAAAACTTCCTAGACCCGATTGAGACTCGGATCGTCTTTTTTGGGCATTAAAAAATCCATTGACGGCTGAAAGCAGTCATAGCCATACAACTAACTGAGGCGTTCGTTTTCACTGGTTATGGCTCCCGTAACTCTAAACGAGCCAGAAGTTACGGCCGTCCGAATAATCGATATCTACTGGGTGCAACATCCACGGTGCAAGGTGCAACATCTGTCCGAAATGGCGAAACGGTGTCGTACGACTTTTTGAAATGCGTGCATGGAATTGAAACGGAACGATACCATGGTGCACCACTCTCCAGTGATGGTAAATCGAAGACCAGCCACGGTAATCCCGTTTTACAGTAAAATCCACGTGTCGAAAAATCGAAGGGTAAAAAACTTCCTAGACCCGATTGAGACTCGGATCGTCTTTTTTGGGCATTAAAAAATCCATTGACGGATGAAAGCTGTCATAGCCATAGAAATCACTGAGGCCTTCATTTTGACTGGTTATGGCTCCCGTAACTCTAAACGAGCCAGAAGTTATGGCCGTCCAAATATTCGATATCTACAGGGTGCAACATCCACGGTGCAAGGTGCAACATCCGTCCGAAACGGCGAAACGGTGTCGTACGACTTTTTGAAATGCTTGCATGGATTTGAAACGGAAAAGTACCATGACGCACCACTCTCCAGAGAAGGTAAATCGAAGACCAGCCACGGTAATCCCGTTTTACCATAAAAATACACGTGTCGAAAAAACGAAGGTTAAAAAACTTCCTAGACCCTATCGAGACTCGGATCGTCTTTTTTAGCCATTAAACAATCCATTGACGGCTGAAATCTGTCATAGCCGTGGAACTCACTGTGGCCTTCGTTTTGACTGGTTATGGCTCCCGTAACTCTGAATGAGCCAGAAGTTATGGCCGTCCGAATATTCGATATCTACAGGGTGCAACATCCACGGTGCAAGGTGCAACATCAGTCCGAAATGGCGAAACGGTGTCGTACGACTTTTTGAAATGCGTGCATGGATTTGAAACGGAATGGTACCATGGTGCACCACTCTCCAGCGATGGTAAATCGAAGACCAGCCACGGTGATCCCGTTTTACCGTAAAAAACCTCGTGTCGAAAAAACGAAGGGTAAAAAACTTCCTAGACCCGATTGAGACTCGGATAGTCTTTTTTGGGCATTAAACAATCCATTGACGGCTGAAAGCTCTCATAGCCGTAGAACTCACTGAGGTCTTCGTTTTGACTGGTTATGGCTCCCGTAACACTAAACGAGCCAGAAGTATTGGCCGTCCGAATAATCGATATCTACAGGGTGCAACATCCACGGTGCAAGGTGCAACATCCGTCCGAAATGTAGAAACTGTGTCGTACAAATTTTTGAAATGCGTGCATGGATTTGAATCGGAACGGTACCATGGTGCACCACTCTCCAGCGACGGTAAATTGAAGACCAGCCACGGTAATCCCGTTTTACCGTAAAAATCCACGTGTCGAAAAAACGAAGGGTAAAAAACTTCCTAGACCGGATTGAGACTCGGATCGTCTTTTTTGGGCATTAAAAAATCAATTGACGGTTGAAAGCTGTCATAGCCGTAGAACTCACTGAGGCCTTCTTTTTGACTGGTTATGGCTCCCGTAACTCTAAACGAGCCAGAATTTATGGCCGTCCGAATAATCGATGTATACAAGGTGCAACATCCGCGGTGCAAGGTGCAACATCCGTCCGAAATGGCAAAATAGTGTCGTACGTCTTTTTGAAATACGTGCATGGATTTGAAACGGAACGGTACCATGGTGCACCACTCTCCAGCGATCGTAAATCGAAGACTAGCCACGGTAATCCCGTTTTACAGTAAAATCCACGTGTCGAAAAAACGAAGGGTAAAAAACTTCCTAGACCCGATTGAGACTCGGATAGTCTTTTTTGGGCATTAAACAATCCATTGACGGCTGAAAGATGTCATAGCCGTAGAACTCACTAAGGCCTTCGTTTTGACTGGTTATGGCTCCCGTAACTCTAAATGAGCCAGAAGTTATGGCCGTCCGAATAATCGATATCTACAGGGTGCAACATCCACGGTGCAAGGTGCAAAATCTGTCTGAAATGGCGAAACGGTGTCTTACGACTTTTTGAAATGCATGCATGGATTTGAAACGGAACGGTACCATGGTGCACAACTCTCCAGTGACGGTAGATCGAAGACCAGCCACGGTAATCCCGTTTTACCGTAAAAATCCACGTGTCGAAAAAACGAAGGGTAAGAAACATCCTAGACCCGACTGAGACTCGGATCGTCTTTTTTGGGCATTAAAAAATCCATTGACGGTTGAAAGCTGTCATAGCCGCAGAACTCACTGAGGCCTTCGTTTTGACTGGTTATGGCTCCCGTAACTCTAAACGAGCCAGAATTTATGTCCGTCCGAATAATCGATATCTACAGGGTGCAACATCCGCGTTGCAATGTGCAACATCCGTCCGAAATGGCAAAATAGTGTCGTACGACTTTTTGAAATGCGTGCATGGATTTGAAACGGAACGGTACCGTGGTGCACCACTCTCCAGCAATGGTAAATCGAAGATCAGCCACGGTAATCCCGTTTTACAGTAAAATCCACGTGTCGAAAAAACGAAGGGTAAAAAACTTCCTATACCCGATTGAGACTCGGATCGTCTTTTTTGGGCATTAAACAATCCATTGACGGCTGAAAGACGTCACTGAGGCCTTCGTTTTGACTCGTTATGGCTCCCGTAACTCTAAACGAGCCAGAAGTTATGGCCGTACGAATATTCGATATCTACAGGGTGCAACATCCATGGTGCAAGGTGCAACATCCGTCAGAAATGGCGAAACGGTGTCGTACGACATTTTGAAATGCGTGCATGGATTTGAAAAGAAACGGTACCATGGTGCACCACTTTCCAGCGATGGTAAATCGAAGGCCAGCCACGGTAATCCCGTTTTACCGTAAAATCCACGTGTCGAAAAAACAAAGGGTAAAAAACTCCCTAGACCCGATTGAGACTCGGATAGTCTTTTTTGGGCATTAAACAATCCATTGACGGATGAAAGCTGTCATAGCCGTAGAACTCACTGAGGCTTTCGTTTTGACTGGTTATGGCTCCCGTAACTCTAAACGAGCCAGAAGTTGTGGCCGTCCGAATAATCTATATCTACATGGTGCAACATCCACGGTGCAATGTGCAACATCCGTCCGAAATGGCGAAACGGTGTCGTATGACTTTTTGTAATGCGTGCATGGATTTGAAACGGAACGGTACCATGGTGCACCACTCTCCAGCGATGGTAAATCGAAGACCAGACACGGTAATCCCGTTTTACCGTAAAAATCCACGTGTCGAAAAAACGAAGGGTAAAAAACATCCTAGACCCGATTGAGACTCGGATCATCTTTTTTGGGCATTAAAAAATCCATTGATGGATGAAAGAGGTCATAGCCGTAGAACTCACTGAGGCCTTCGTTTTGACTGGTTATGGCTCCCGTAACTCTAAACGAGCCAGAATTTATGGCCGTCCGAATAATCGGTATCTACAGGGTGCCACATCCGCGGTGCAAGGTGCAACATCCGTCCGAAATGGTGAAACGGTGTCGTACGACTTTTTGAAATGCGTGCATGGATTTGAAACGGAACGTTACCATGGTGCACAACTTTCCAGCGACGGTAGATCGAAGACCAGCCACGGTAATCCCGTTTTACCATAAAAATCCACGTGTCGAAAAAACGAAGGGTAAAAAACATCCTAGACCCGATTGAGACTCGGATCGTCTTTTTTGGGCATTAAAAAATCCATTGACGGCTGAAAGAGATCATAGCCGTAGAACTCACTGAGGCCTTCGTTTTGACTGGTTATGGCTCCCGTAACTCTAAACTAGCCAGAATTTATGGCCGTCCGAATAATCGATATCTACAGGGTGCAACATCCGCGTTGCAAGGTGCAACATACATCCTAAATGGCGAAATAGTATCGTGCGACTTTTTGAAATGCGTGCATGGATTTGAAACGGAAAGGTATCATGGTGCACCAGTCTCCAACGATGGTAAATCGAAGACCAGCCACGGTAATCCCGTTTTACAGTAAAATCCACGTGTCGAAAAAACGAAGGGTAAAAAACTTCCTAGACCCGATTGAGACTCGGATCGTTTTTTTGGGCATTAAACAATCCATTGACAGCTGAAAACTGTCATAGCCGTAGAACTCACTGAGGCCTTCGTTTTGACTGGTTATGGCTCCCGTAACTCTAAACGAGCCAGAAGTTATGGTCGTCCGAATATTCGATATCTACATGGTGCAACATCCACGGTGCAAGGTGCAACATCCGTTCGAAATGGCGAAACGGTGTCGTACGACTTTTTGAAATGCGTGCATGGATTTGAAAAGGAACGGTACCATGGTGCACCACTATCCAGCGATGGTAAATCGAAGACCAGCCACGGTAATCCCGTTTTACCGTAAAAATCCACGTGTCGAAAAAATGAGGGGTAAAAAACTTCCTAGACCCGATTGAGACTCGATAGTCTTTTTTGGGCATTAAACAATCCATTGACGGCTGAAAGCTGTCATAACCGTAGAACTCACTGAGGCCTTCGTTTTGACTGGTTATGGCTCCCGTTACTCTAAACGAGCCAGAAGTTATGGTCGTCCGAATAATCTATATCTACAGGGTGCAACATCCACGGTGCAAGGTGCAACATCCGTCCGAAATGGCGAAACGGTGTCGTACGACTTTTTGAAATGCGTGCATGGATTTGAAACGGAACGGTACCATGGTGCACAACTCTCCAGCGATGGTAGATCGAAGACCAGCCACGGTAATCCCGTTTTACCGCAAAAATCCACGTGTCGAAAAAACGAAGGGTAAAAAACATCCTGGACCCGATTGAGACTCGGATCGTCTTTTTTGGGCATTAAAAAATCCATTGACGGCTGAAAGCAGTCACCGCCGTAGAACTCACTGAGACCTTCGTTTTGACTGGTTATGGCTCCCGTAACTCCAAACGAGCCAGAATTTATGGTCGTCCGAATAATCGATATCTACAGGGTGCAACATCCGCGGTGCAAGGTGCAACATCCGTCTGAAATGGCGAAATAGTGTCGTACAACCTTTTGAAATGCGTGCATGGATTTGAAACAGAACGGACCATGGTGCACCATTCTCCAGCGATGGTAAATCTAAGACCAGCCACGGTAATCCCGTTTTACAGTAAAATCCATGTGTCGAAAAAACGAACGGTAAAAAACTTCCTTGACCCAATTGAGACTCGGATCGTCTTTTTCGGCATTAAACAATCCATTGACGCTGAAAGCTGTCACAGCCGTAGAAGTCACTGAGGCCATCGTTTTGACTGGTTATGGCTCCCGTAACTCTAAACGAGCCAGATGTTATGGCCGTTCGAATATTCGATATCTATAGGGTGCAACGTCCACAGTGCAAGGTGCAATATCCGTCCGAAATGGCGAAACGATGTCGTACGACTTTTTGAAATGCGTGCATGGATTTCAAAAGGAACGGTACCATGGTGCACCACTCTCCAGGGATGGTAAATTGAAGACCAGCCACGGTAATCTCGTTTTACCGTAAAAATCCACGTGTCGAAAAAACGAAGGGTAAAAAACTTCCTAGACCCTATCGAGACGCGGATAGTCTTTTTTGGGCATTCAACAATTCATTGACGGCTGAAAGCTGTCAAAGCCGTAGAAACCACAGAGGCCTTCCTTTTGACTGGTTATGGCTCCCGTAACTGTAAACGAGCCAAAAGTTAAGGCCGTCCGAATAATCGATATTTACAAAGTGCAACATCCACGGTGCAAGGTGCAACATCCGTCCGAAATGGCGAAACGGTGTCGTACGACTTTTTGAGATGCGTGCATGGATTTGAAACGGAATGGTAGCATGGTGCACAACTCTCCAGCGATGGTAAATCGAAGACCAGCCACGGTAATCCCGTTTTACCGTAAAAATCCACTTGTCAAAAAAACGAAGGGTAAAAAACTTCCTAGACCCGATTGAGACTCGGATAGTCTTTTTTGGGCATTAAACAATCCATTGACGGCTGAAAGCTATCATTGCCATAGAAATCACTGAGGCCTTCGTTTTGACTGGTTATAGCTCCCGTAACTCTGAACGAGCCATAAGTTATGGCCGTCCGAATAATCGATATCTACACGGTGCAACATCCACGGTGCAAGGTGCAACATCCGTCCGAAATGGCGAAACGGGGTCGTACGACTTTTTGAAATGCGTGCATGGATTTGAAGTGGAACGGTACCATGCTGCACCACTCTCCAGGGATGGTAAATCGAAGACCAGCCACGGTAATCCCGTTTTACCGTAAAAATCCACGTGTCGAAAAAACGAAGGTTAAAAAACTTCCTAGACCCGATTGAGACTCGGATCGTCTTTTTTGGGCATTAAACAATCCATTGATGACTTAAAGCTTTCATAGCCGTAGAACTCACCGAGGCCTTCGTTTTGACTGGTTATGGCTCCCGTAACTCTAAACGAGCCAGAAGTTATGGCCGTCCGAATAATCGATATCTACAGGGTGCAACATCCACGGTGCAAGTTGCAACATCCGTCCGAAATGGCGAAACAGTTTCGTACGACTTTTTGAAATGCGTGCATGGATTTGAAACGCAAAGGTACTTTGGTGCTCCACTCTCCGACGATGGTAAATCGAAGACCAGCCACGGTAATCCCGTTTTACCGTAAAAATCCACGTGTCGAAAAAACGAAGGGTAAAAAACTTCCTAGACCCGATTGAGACTCGGATCGTCTTTTTTGGACATTAAAAAATCCATTGACGGTTGAAAGCTGTCATCGATTCGAACTCGAACCCACGTATCGATTCGAAGTCCCCCCAAACCAGATATGGTTTAGCCAATCTCGAGACTAAGCAATCGATGAAGATGAGATAGGTTCGAAATAACTTTGCCGTTTGGATTCGAGGCTAGTTACCTAGTTTGAATGATGGATTCGAGAGATTGAAGACTTGAATCTTGGTTGATTCGATGATGCAGCACAGTATTTTCTTCTCTGAGAGGCTTCGAAACGATGCAATGCGCAGAAAACACGAGGCGAGGGTAAAAAGTAAAAAGTGAAAAATGTGAAACCCTCTGCTATTTATATGAAGCCTCGAAGGCAACCGAGACGATTCCTCTTCCGTTGGACTTGACCGGTTGCAACCAGTGAGAACGTGGATCGTTTCGAAACCATCCATTCGAAGCCATTCGCCTAATGCCGTGTAGGGTTCGAAGTTACCCTCACACTTCATCGATACGAAGTACATAGCAGCACAGCGAGTTGCACCGATGCGAAACAAACTGTAGGCGCATCGATTCGAAGCCCCCGTTCACATCAACGACTTCGTATCCACCCATAACCTATCGATACGAACTACTATGCCGTATCCATTCTTTCAAATCGGTTCGCATGTCAATTTCGTACCCATCATAACATAAGCGTACTGTATCCATACGAGCCTAGGTTTCGAATCCATCGATGCTCAAACGCATCGGTTCGAAATCTTACACTCGCGCAATACAAATCCAATTCCTTCAACTTTCAATATCGGTTCAGGAGAGGATCGATACGAAGGGACTTTTCAAAACAACCATCAAGCGTTGTCTCAATTCAAATTTCGAAATCGGTTCAGGAGATAATCGATACGAAATTCAATAGCAAACAAAAACTAACAACGACTTGTAGACGCACGACGCTAACAAAGATCAAACTAGCATATGTGCACATATATCGAGCTAACATTCGATTCAAAACATTTGCAGGGATCAAATACCTATCTTGTTACAAATGCAACAGCCAACGGCTAAGCGCTGTTATACAGCAATCAATCATATCAACGCAAGGTTGCAGCAATACAGAGTACGAGTCTCAACAAAAAGAGAGCAATGATTGCTCCGAAAGAAATTGCAACTATTCAAAGCACGTCATGTTCCCACATGACGTCCTTTGGGGGGCAAAATGTTATCCCGCTTTTCGGAAAATCCGCGATACCAAAAGATCGATCAGAAACGGAGAATAGTTCGTCTCAAAGGTTGGTCATGTTTCGTTTTGCTATGGATATCGCTGAATTTTGTCTGAGTCCAGATTGAGCTACAATTGATAGGACACGACAAGAAAGACCCTAGAAGTCAGCATCTCAAATTTCAAGTCCATCGAAGTTCATATGCTCGAGTTATGATCGATTCAATTTGAAAGGACGGACCTAAGTTTCGAACCGATGGCTGATGAATGGTTCGAACCGATCACCTTCGAACCCATAGACTCCGAACCCATCAACGTGCCTCGGTTTCGACTCCATCACCTTCGAATCCATCTGGTTCGCACCAGTGGACCTCGTGACCATGAAGAGTTGGCAAGGCTCGTACCCATCCAAAGATCCTTGTTTGAATCCACTAAGCTTCGGTTGTTCAAACCCATCACAGAAGCCCTGTTAGAACCCATCACAGAAACCTCGTTCGAACCCATCACAGAAGCCTTGATTCGAACCCATCACAGAGGCCTTGTTCGAACCCATCACAGAGGCCTTGTTCGAACCCACTTGTGAAGCTTCATTCGAACCCACTGGGTCAACCAACCATGATGACGTGTCTTTCATCGGTTCGAATGCGTCGAGATATATGGAGTCGAAGCGGTCAACACGGAGTGAAGACCGGATCGATTCGAAGTTTGCGCTCCATGAAAACACGAAGCCACGTGCCACCATGGTTTCGAAACCATCGGTTCAAATGCATGGTTTCGAACCAGACAGCCACGCCATGAACCCTTTTTCGAATCCATCATATCTCTCAATCCACTGATCCAAATGCCATGAAATTTTCATAGAAGTTTGCATTCATGTCGAAGAGTCTCCACGCCAAATTTCACCTCAATTGGACGAATTCTTGATCGGTTCGAATGGAGTTCGAACCGATGCCAAAGTGGGCCCAAACTTTCTAAGACCGGGCGTGTGGGCCCCTTCACGTGCCAGAAGTGGTCCCCCGAGTTTTCAGCGAAATATCAGCAGCCTTCGCCTAAATAGAGCTCCAGAGCCAACAGAAAAAGGATCTTTCGACTCTCAAGCGCCGAGACTCTGCCGGATCGAGATCTCCATCATCCTACATCATAATTTTACTGTTGATTTCGAATTTACAGTTGTAACTTGCTATTGATCGCTGCAACAACTTGTAATCATTGAAAGAGGATCAATAAAACATCAAAATACTTCACAGTGGACGTAAGCAACACGCCGAACCACTATAAATCGCTTGTCTACGCATTTATATTACCATTGTTTGGAGTTTTTGGTAGATAATATCTGTTTTGAATTTGCATTCTTCGTTATTATCTCTTCAACGACTCCCGAAGAGTGTTGTGCCCAATTTTGACACAAAAACTTTGGTGCTTTCACTGAGAAAACCCAGCTTTTCTCCTGCTCGTTGGATCTGTCATCGATACCGGATTGAATAAATCTAAGAGAGAGATCCAGATCATTGAATCCAACTACCTTCCCTTCTATTCAGATTTGCACAAAGTCTAGGAAAGGAATTCGACTATCAAGATGGTTAGCACATGAACCACCTCAAACGCTGTCAATCAGGAAGAACAGGATTGACAGAATCCTGCTCCACCTCCTCCATCTATTCAGGATGCTACCGGGCACACTGAACCGTCCGGCCCGATTACTCGACAAGAGTTGCAGTTGCTACTCCAAGAGCTGAGCCAGAGTCGGCGACAACTAGAAGAACAGCTACGCGCTAACGCTGAGCTAATCAACAAGCTGGATCGCCAAAAACGAAAGAGATCCACGAGAGATCGTGCTTCTCGCTCCTCCAGTGAAAGTTCTTCATCCTCTGATTATAATAACCGGCCTCCACGACGCCGGCTAGATGGGAGTAGTATGCCACCCGTTGGAAACCAACCGACATTGACCGTTGGACAAATAAGAGTTGGTCCGTCATCCAGTTTCCAAACCGGACCCTCCTCCCGAGGAGGTGCCGTTCCTCACCATGCCGCAGAATACCGCACCACTAACGTTCGGCTGAACCAGGGTCAACGCTCAAGATCAGTCGGACCTGTACCATCGCCATAACGGTCGTACTCCTGAACCGTATGTCCCAGAGGGCTATGAGCCAAGAAGGCAAGACTTGGACCGTCGACGATATCCGGTTCAAGCCCAAAGTATGGAACGTGATCATACTCCGGCGCAAATGCCGGATCTTTCAACTATGATACGTCAGATGATCCGTGAGAGTCAGCGATTCACAAACGACGATTGGGGAGTTTCCCGAAGTCACACTCCCTTTACGGATGATATTCTTACTGCTGAACCCCCACGGCGATTCCGAATGCCCACTCTACCCATGTACGAGGGAAACTCCGACCCCAACCAACATATTCTAAAATATGAATGGTCGATGACTGCTGCCAGGGTTGACGATGCAGTGAAATGTCGTAGTTTCCCCATATCCTTGGAGGGCAGCGCTACCATGTGGTTCACCCGACTGCCACCTCGATCCATCTCATCCTTCGATCAGTTAGCCACAAAATTCGTTGAGCAATTCCGCATGCACGTCGCAAGACCAAAAGATTTCAACACTCTATCTAGTGTCACGCAAGCTCTCGGAGAGACACTCAGACACTACTTAGAAAGATTCCATACTGCGTGCACGGAGATTAGTAATCCAAACGATAACTCCATCCTTATGGCATTGACTAAGGGGATCGACCCCGATTCCGAATTCGGCAATTGGCTAGCTGGGGAACCACCTGCGTCATTGGACCATTTCCATGCCAAAGCAGCTTAATTCCTGAGACGGAAAGACACGAAATAGTCTAGGAAGCAAACTGACGTAGGTCCAAATGCGTAAGGGACCCAAAGCAATGTTGCAATAAAACTGTCCGGTGAGAGCTCCGGAAAAGTTCAGTTGAACATTAAAAATAAACAAGCTCGGCGACGAGAAAGCGTGAATCAAATTAAGAAACAAGATCAAACTCGTGGCCCGCAGCGCTAGAATCCAATGTTTGACGGTTACACTCCTCTAAATACATCACTAGGGGACTTGTAATTACAAACCTGCGATACAATTCAATATCAAAAACCTGCACCAAGACCGTCGTCGAAAAGACAAATCCAAACTGGAAAGTTTTGCAGGTTCCATGAAAGCTACGGGCACAATACGAACGAGTGTCGCCATTTACAAGACCTCGTTGATAAACTGATCAGAGAAAGGAAGCTGGAACAGTTTGTGCGGACACCGCAGCCCAGAGAAGCGGGCCCATCCAATCCAATCAATGAACCCAATCAACCGAGACAAGAGGACTCCACTTGTCCCCGCGGAAGATTGGTGATAAACGCCATCAGTGGCGGACCTACTTACTCAGGAGCCTGGAATGACGAAGATCCTCGTCACTGTCACACATGACAGGCTCCTTCAATCTATGAATATTTTGCAGTTTCCTTTATGTTCTGAAATTTGAATTTGTAATAAGGCACTGACTTTGCCGTATTTTCTTATTTCAGCAATAAAATACTATCTCTTCATGCTAGAGCTGTGATTCACCGAATACAATGTTCAACAATCAATCACGAGACACGAAGAGCTAAGTTCCATCAAACAATGGAATTTATTCAAATAGCGAGTGACTGTGATACGACCGGCCACTCACTAAGTGAAACCCCAGCTCGGGGGCAAGCCAACACATCGAAGGCTGAACTGGACCAACACACGACAGTCCATTCAATAATTCGTTCCCGGAGTGCGAACGGACACCAACTTCCCAGCACGTGAATTGGAGTATAAACATTCAATAATTCGTTCCCAGAGTGCGAACAGACTCCAACTTCCCAGCACGGAATTGGAGTATAAACATTCAATAATTCGTTCCCAGAGTGCGAACGGACTCCAACTTCCCAGAGCGTGAATTGGAGTATAAACATTCAATAATTAGTTCCCGGAGTGCGAATGGACTCCAACTTCCCAGAGCGTGAATTGGAGTATAAACATTCAATAATTCGTTCCCGGAGTTCGAACGGACTCCAACTTCCCAACGCGTGAATTGGAGCATAAACATTCAATAATTCGTTCCCAGAGTGCGAACGGACTCCAACTTCCCAGAGCGTGAATTGGAGTACAAACATTCAATAATTCGTTTCCAGAGTGCGAACGGACTCCAACTTCCCAGAGCGTGAATTGGAGTATAAACATTCAATAATTCGTTGCCGGAGTGCGAACGGACTCCAACTTCCCAGCGCGTGAATTGGAGTATAAACATTCAATGATTTGTTCCCAGAGTGCGAACGGACTCCAACTTCCCAGAGCGTGAATTAGAGTATAAACATTCAATGATTCGTTCCCAGAGTGCGAACGGATTCCAACTTCCCAGAGCGTGAATTGGAGTATAAACATTCAATAATTCGTTCCCAGAGTGCGAGCGGACTCCAACTTCCCAGAGTGTGAATTGGAGTATAAACATTCAATGATTCGTTCCCACAGCGTGAACTAACTCCAACTTACCAGAGTGTGAATTGGAGTATAAACATCCAATGAATCGTTCCAAGAGTGTGAACGGACTCCAATTTCCCAGAGTGGGAGTTGGATTATAAACATCCAATGAATCGTTCCCAGAGTGTGAACGAGTTCCTAAGAAGCCCAAATAGATGTGACTAACCATCCAACGGCTAACTCCGACTTCCCAGAGCGTGAATCAGACATAAATGTGGATTGCAGGTTCCCGGAGCGCGAACCGTAGCATCTGTGCGAACTCCAACTTCACAGAACGTGAAGGGAGTATGAACATCAAATCCAAGTTCCCAGAGTACGAACCCGAACATACATGTTTTCTCCAAGTTCCCGGAGTGTGAATTGGAGCGTGGATACCAAGTTAAAGTTCCCGTAGTGCGAACTGAAATGTTAATGCTAACTCCGAGTTCGCAGAGTGTGAGTTAGAATGTGAACATCAACTCCAGGTTCCTGGAGCGCGAACCGTGTTATAAACATCGATAACTTTCGAGTTCTCGGAGTGCGAACCGGATTATCGATCTCAAATAATCTTAAGTCCCCAGAATGTAGACATGTGCTTAAAGTTTGCAATAAGCGCACTCAACCACCAAAACACAAATGTTATTCCCCGAGACTAGGGGGCAAAAAAGCTAAGTGTTAATCGCTAACCAAAGTGATACAATGTCCGGAGTTCGATTATTCATCGATCACAACTTGCAACCAAGATTCCCAGACTTGGCAAATAAAAAACAAACTCTACTTGACGTTAAAAACACCACAAGTGCATCGGACTGAAAACAAGACACTACGAACACTTAAGCACAAAAGAAATGAGAGTTGAAACAAAGAAACTAAATTTTATTTCAACCAACTAAAGACAAGGACTTACATGCAAATAAGTTCTTTCAAAAAATTTCCTACTAGCAGGGGCCGAACCTGCATCTATACACGGCCTACTAACAAAAAAGGAAAACAGGTTCCTATCTACCACAAAATCTGCTTAGGAGGCCGATCTATTCCTTCTTTCTTGGCTTCCTTATCAGCGGTTCGTCATCGGAATCGCTAGGAACGGAAATCCTTCATTTGGACGACCTCCTCTCCAGTGGTTGTTCTTCGGCCGGGGGCATAATATTTACGTCCTCCTCAGAACTTGAATCTAAATGAAGGCTCCCCGCCGTAGGAGTAGGAGGCACCGGACCCGCAACAGAAGATGGGATAGTGCCACCCGACGATACTATCCTCGCTGGTGCTGGGCTCTGCGCCGCCATGCTACCACCAACGCTACCACTTTGCCCCGCAGCTTCTAATTCTGCCTGAATCTCGGCCCGAATCTCCTCATCACGAATCGTATGGGCTTGGCTGGGGGCATCCGCAGTCTGCGTTAAAGAGCTAGAGTTCGGCGGAAGGTCACTAATGATGAACGACAGGTTTGTGGAGAAGCCACCCTGCTCACCGAGCAGCTCGCTCACCATTTGTTCCTCAAGAGATAATCCGCTCCCCTACGCCGCCTCAGTTGATACTGCAGTTACAACAGTAATCTCAGTGGTAATCGCCTTATCCCCTTTGCATGATTCTTGGGTCACGGCAATCGAAACAACTCCAGTCACTAAACAAAGATAAAAAGAGGTTATCGGTAACGGCTTCAGAACAAACTCTCTTTTTGGGAAACACTTGAGATAAGTTCGGAATACCTTCCCTAGTTTGACTTGCGAACGACTGAGCGGCCTCAGAAGTATGCTCCCGAATAGGAGGTAAACGCGGCTGTTCTGGGTCATTAGCAGGAACAGGTTGTGTACCGACCACAGACACATGCACTATCGAAGGTGGAGCGGTGACTTCAGTAACAGTAGAGTAATGCTCAACACCTGACCCCTCTCCAACCTCCAGAGATCGACCACCGATCAACTACTTTTCTTGAGCAATAATAGCATCATGGAGGACCTTCTTCTCATCATCTGTCAACAACCGGTTTTCAAGTTCAAATCGGTCGACCGATTCATCCGGATGTGCTTCCTCTTCTTCCTCAACCAATCGATCCCAAGAGTTGCGGAAGTGCACCGGGTAATCTTGGAGCCAGGCCAAATTTTTGTGTCTCAACACGTTGGCATTGTAAGTGATGAGCAAATCTGCAATATCGGCCTCCAGCCTGGCCTCCGCTTGATGAACTTTCTCCTCAGCCTCCGTCTCAACCGCTTGGACCTAGGCTACTGCCGCATCCCATTCAGTCCGGAGAATAACGGCTTGTTCACACGCCTCCTGGGCTGCATTGTTCGCATCATCCCTATCCTTGGCGATTTTGGCGAATTTGGACTTAAGCTCGTTTAACTCCTTCAGGGCTGCGTCCCTCTCAGCAGTAACCAGGGTGTTCCGATGGCCCATATCCTCTACCGTAGCGTAATGCTCAGGTTTCATTCTATCCATCGTTGCTTGGGCTTCATCGGCTTTTTTGATAGCCTCCATTTTAGACTTCCGATAAGATTAAGCTTCAATATTTAACACATCAATAATACGGCTCTTTTGAGCCAACTCAGCCTGCATTTTCTCGATGGTGGCCCCACGCTCAAAGGCCAGTGACGACGCTTTCTCGGCCGCCTTGTACCACGCCCTATATTGGGCATAAATGTCGTGCACATAATCGTGCGCCGTCTGCTCGGCCTCCGGTGGGATTCTTTTCAAGTGAAGAGGAAAGATGTAGTTATCAAAGCAAATATTTGGAAAGTCTTTCTTCAGTTGAGCAAGCCTGATTGCTCCTTCCCCCAAAATTTCAGTAGGAGTTTGTTCCGCAACTGCTGGGGGCATTGCCTCCCATCTGGGATGGCGAGATTCATGCCTAGAGGATTGAGAGGCCGACTGGTAGTATGAGGAATCAGAAGGACGAGAAACATGGACAGGAGGTTGTATAGGAACTTTTGGAGGAGGAGTGCGCGATCGAGACCGATGTCTGTAATCCCTATCTCTCCGTTCTTGGCTAGAATACCCGGAGTACCTGCGATCGTATCCTCTGTCTCCTTCTCTCCGTCGTGACTCGTAGTATGAGGAAGATTTGCGAGCATGTCGTAGGCTCCCTAGCATCGAACCATGCTCAGTCATAATATCTGCAAAGCGAAATGAGAATAAAGTTAGTGGTTTCGCGAAACCGATGACCTAAGACTCGGGGCTATGTAGTGTCGTGAAGTGTGTATGAATATGTATTCCCCCGACCAACCAGAAGTGTCGACTGAGATAGTAATAAAAGGCTCGCTCAATTCTAGAGTGTGATGAAACTCCTCCAACCCGGCGTCGTGTTGAAAAGACACATCATCTGGGATTGGAAGGTCGGTAAGCCCTTCGTAAAGACTTTCAGTTCGCGGAGGAGACATCTCAAAAATTCTACCTCCGGGAGAGGATCGGGCCGTGACAACCGATTTCCATCTCCCCTTCTTAGTTGACGTGACGACGACTTCCTTGCCTTTTCTTTGCTCTTCAACATCCTGAACCACGTCTGTAGGCTCCAACAACGGCTCGTCGTCGGTGTGAGTTCTTTCAAAATCAGCCTCCTCGGCTATGATAACTTTAGGCTTCTTGTGTTTGACTCGCTTCTTCGAAACAATCCTTAGTGCCCCGTCAAACAGTATGCTCTGCCCCCGTTCAATCAGCCCGTAAGTCCGGAGATTCCTATCGGTCAAAAGCGACTCGATATCCCTATCCTCTCTCGAGACTCCTCGGAGTACCCGCACCATCTCCTTAAAGCGATCGCCCTCAGGTCGCTGAATCGTCACTGCGAAGAAGAGAAAAAACGTAAGTTTCACTTTGACCACAATTGCCTTAATAATTATTTAATAACTCAGCTACACTCACGTCTGAATAACCATCGTCGGGCAAAGCCCGGAGGACACCTGACATAGAACCATTCCGTCCTATAGTAACTCAACCTGGTCCCGGACCCAGTGACCACTTGGCAGTTCCTCACCGCTTCCAGAAATGTGAAGGAAGGATAATCGCCTCGGGTCTTGAAGTTAAATAGATATCTAATCTCGGTCGGGATCGTTGGTCTATGAAGGTACTCCATGAAGACGATGAACAAACTGTTCATGGACGCATATCCGTTTGGGTGTAGTTGAGATGGTGCGATCCTCAAAAAAGACAACACTTCCCTTATATACTCGTTGAATGGAGGAAGTGTTCCGGCCGCGCATGCGTGGCGATTATATGCTGTAGATCCCTCCGGCGGGTTGTGTGGTCTATCGTTCGGCCCTGGCAATAACACGTCATCCAGTGACAGACCGTGCCTCAAGAATATTCTCCCTAACATGTCTTTAGAAATATTCGATAGAACGGAATCCGACGGATTGGCAATGAAAGACGCATTGGGAAGTTCGTCCGGGGCCGGACCAACGATCTCAGGTTCAATATTTGGAACTTCTAATCTAGGAGAGACTGTGCTTTGAACCTCTTGCTGTTGCGAACTTGAAGGTTGCATAACTAGCTAACTCATGAGAAACCATCGTTAGACGACAAAGAACCTGTGCGTTCCCCGGTGTAAAGTGTATGAATGTATGTTGTGCAGTGCCATGCATTACTTGAATAAATATCGCGGAGTTAAAGAAAATATGCAAACGACAAAGCTATGGAGTCCAGTTACAATGACCTTCATCGCTGACCATCATCGTTGAACCGTTTGTATGATGGAAATTTGGTTTGAATAGAAGTCTTTATTGTTCCATCGACGAGCTTCGAAAGGTGGTCAAGTATGCAGTTTAATATGTCCAAATATGTAAGGATGAAGCTCGTCGGAATTATGCTTAGAAAATGTCAAACTTTGGTATCCATCATAGAGGGTTCGAACCAAACAAAGTGAGCTCATTCGAACCCATGCCAGCGTTACTTCGAATCAATGCAGAAAGGCGCACTCGAATCGATCGATGAAAGAGGACTTCGAATCCAACCTTGGTTAAATGGTTTGAACCGATAAGAAAACCCTCAACTTCACATCAATCACGATTCGAATCGATGCCCTTCGTATCGATGCAAAGTCAAGAACTTCGAACCGATGGCTGATGGGTTCGAAACTGTTATCCCGCTTTTTGGCAGAGCCGCGATACCAAAAGATCGGTCAGAAACGGAGAACAGTTCGTCTCAGAGGCTGGTCATACTTCATTTCGCCATGGATATCACTGAATTTTATCCGAGTCCAGATTGAGCTACAATTGATAAGACACAGCAAGAAAGACTATAGGAGTCAGCATTTCCAATTTCAAGTCAATCCGAGTTCATATGCTCGAGTTATGATCGATTCAATTTGAAGGGCAAGGCTTAGGTTTCGAATCCATTGTTGACCAACATTTCGAAACCATCGCGTTCGAATCCATAAGAATCGAATCCACCGAACCACCTCAGGTTCGTCTCCACCACCTTCGAACCCATCAGGTTTGAACCCATCAGGATGCCTCGGTTTCGAGACCATCGAGTTCGAACTTACCAAGCTCATAACAATGGACCTCGAACCCATCGGAGAATAGCCGCTTCGAACCCATCACAAAGCATTGTTCGAAACCAAACGTGGAGCCTTGTTCGAATCCATATATGAAGTCATGTTCGAACCCATCCACGATGCCAAGTTCGAACCCATTCTGTGTAGCTTCATTCGAATCCACTGGGTCCACTAACCATGGTGACGTGTCTTCCATCGGTTCGAATACGTCGAGATCTATGGAGTCGAAGCGGTCAACTCGGAGTGAAGACCGGATCGGTTCGAAGTTTGCGCTCCACGCCACCACGAAGCCACGTGCCTCCGTGGATTCGAAAGGATCGATTCGAAACCTTGGTTTCGAACCAAACAGCCGAGCGACAAACCCAATTTCGAACTCATCATATCTCCTAACCTATTGATCCAAATGCCATGAAATTTTCACTGAAGCTTGCGTACATGTTGAAGAATGTCCACGCCAAATTTCACCTCGATTGGATGAATTCTTGATCGGTTCGAATGGAGTTCGAACCGATGCCAAAGTGGGCCCAAACTTACTAAGACCGTGCGTGTGGGCCCCCTCACGTGCCAGACGTGGTCTCCCGAGTTTTCAGCGTGATACCAGCAGCCTACGCCTATAAATAGAGCCCCAGGGCCAAAAGAAAAGGGATCTTCTGACTCTGAGGCGCCCAAACTCTGCCGGATCAATATCTCCATCATCCTATATAATAATTTGATTGTTGATTTCGAATTTTCGATTGTAACTTGCTGTTGATCACTGTAACAGCTTGTAAACATTGAAAAAGAATCAATAAAATATCAAAAAACTTCACAGTGGACGTAGGCAACACGCCGAACTACTATAAATCGATTGTCTACGCATTTTCCTTACTGTTGATTGGAGTTTTTGTTAGATAATATCTGTTTTGAACTTGCATTCTTGACTATTAACAACTCCCGAAGAGTGTTGTGCCCAATTTTGACGCAAACACTTTGGTGCTTTCACTGAGAAAAACCAGATTTTCTCCTGCTCGTTGGATCTGTCATCGATACCGGATTGAATAAAACTAAGAGAGAGATCCAGATCGTTAAATCCAACTTCCTTCCCTTCTATTCAGATTTGCATAAAGTCTAGGAAAGGAACTCCACTCTAAAGATGGTTAGCACAAGAACCACCTCGAACGCCGTCAATCAAGAAGGACAGGATAGACAGAATCCTGCCCCTCTACCTCCACCTAATCAAGATGCCGCTGGGCACTCAGAGCCGTCGGGTCCGGTTACCCGACAAGAATTGCAGTTGTTACTCCAAGAGCTGACCCAGAGTCGGCGACAACTAGAAGAACAGCTACGCGCTAACGCTGAGCTAATCAACAAGCTGGATGCCAAAAACGAAAGAGATCCATGAGAGATCGTGCTTGTCGCTCTTCCAGCGAAAGTTCTTCATCTTCTGGTTATCATAATCGACCTCCACGACCCCGGTTAGATGGGAGTCGTATGCCATCCGTTGGAAACCAACCGACATTGACCATTGGACAAATAAGAGTTGGCCCGTCAGCCAGCTTCCAAACCGAACCCTCCTCCCGAGGAGGCGCCGTTCCTCATCATGCCGCAGAATACCGCACCACTAGCGTTGCGGCTGAACCAGGGGTCAACGCTCAAGACCAGTCGGATCTAGACGTCGTCATAGCGGCCGTACTCCTGAAACGTACGTCGCAGAGGACTTTGAGCCGAGAAGGCAAGATGTGAACCGTCGACGATATCCGGTTCAAACCCAAAGTATGGAACGTGACCACATCCCGGCGCAAATGCCGGATCTTTCAACTATGATATGTCAGATGATCCGTGAGAGTCAGGGGTTCACAAACGACGATTGGGGAGTTTCCCGAAGTCATACTCCCTTTACGGACGATATTCTTAATGTTGAACCCCCACGGCGATTCCGAATGCCCACTCTACCCATGTATGAGGGAAACTCCGACCCCAACCAACATATTCTAAAATATGAATGGTCGATGACTGCTGCCAGAGCCGACGACGCTATGAAGTGTCATAGTTTCCCCATATCCTTAGGGGGCATCGCCACCATGTGGTTCACCCGATTGCCTCCTCGATCCATCTCCTCATTTGACCAGCTGGCCACAAAATTCGTTGAGCAATTCCGCATGCACGTCGCAAGGCTGAAAGATGTTAACACTCTATCTAGTGTCACACAAGCTTCCGGAGAGACACTCAGACACTACTTAGAAAGATTCCATACTGCATGTGCGGAGATTAGTAATCCAAACGATAACTCCTTCCTTATGGCGTTAACTAAGGGGATCGACACCGATTCTGAATTTGGCAATTGGCTAGCTGGGAAACCACCTGCGTCATTGGACCGTTTCCATGCCAAAGCAGCTCAATTCCTGAGACGGGAAGACGCGAAACAGTCTAGGAAGCAAACCGACGCAGGGCCAAATACGGGAGGAACCCAAAGCAATGTTGCAATAAAACATTCCGGCGAGAGCTCCGGAAAAGTTCAGTTGAACATTAAAAATAAACAAGCTCGGCGAAGAGAGAGCGTGAATCAACTTAAAAAACAAGATCAAAATCGCAGCCCGCAACGCAAGAATCCAAAGTTCGACAGTTATACTCCTTTGAATATTTCATTGGAGGACTTGTATTTGCGGACACGCAATGCGATTCAATATGAAAAACCTGCTCCAAGACCGTCGTCAGAGAGACAAATCCAGACGGGAAAATTTTGCAGGTTCCATGAAGGCTACGGGCACGATACGGACGAGTGTCGTCACTTACAGGATCTCGTTGAAAAACTAGTCAGAGAAAGGAAGCTGGAACAGTTTGTGCGGACACCGCAGCCCAGAGAAGCGGGCCCATCCAATCCAATCAATGAACCCAATCGACCGAGGCAGGAGGACTCGACTTGTCCCCGTGGGAGATTGGTGATAAACGCCATCAGTGGCGGGCCTACTCATTCAGAAGCCTGGAACGACGAAGAACCTCGTCACTGCCACACATGAAAGGCTCCTTCAGTCTATGAATGCTTTGTAGCTTCCTTTAAATTCTGAATTTTGAATTTGTAATAAGGCACTGACTTTGCCACATTTTCTCATTTCAGCAAATAAAATGCTATCTCTTCAAGCTAAAGCTGTGATTCACCGAATACAACATTCAACAATCACGACACACGAAGAGCTAAGTTCCATCGAACAATGGAATTTATTCAAATAGCGAGTGACTGCGTTACAACCGGCCACTCACTAAGTGAAACCCCAGCTCGGGGGCAAGCCAACACATCGAAGGCTGAACTGGACCAACACACGACAGTCCATTCCATAATTCGTTCCCGGAGTGCGAACGGACTCCAAATTCCTGGAGCGCGAATTGGAGTATAAACATTTAACAATTCGTTCCCGGAGCGCGAACGGACTCCAACTTCCCACGGCGTGAATTGGAGTATAAACATTAAACAATTCGTTCCCAGAGTGCGAACGGACTCCAACTTCCCACAGCGTGAATTGGAGTATAAATATTCAACAATTCGCTCCCAGAGCGCGAGCGGACTCCAACTTCCCACAACGTGAATTGGAGTATAAACATTCAACAATTCGTTCCCAGAGTGCGAACGGACTCCAAATTCCCGGAGCGCGAATTGGAGTATAAACATTTAACAATTCGTTCCCAGAGTGCGAACGGACTCCAACTTCCCACAGCGTGAATTGGAGTATAAACATTAAACAATTCGTTCCCAGAGTGCGAACGGACTCCAACTTCCCACAGCGTGAATTGGAGTATAAATATTCAATAATTCGCTCCCAGAGCGCGAGCGGACTCCAACTTCCCACAGCGTGAATTGGAGTATAAACATTCAATAATTCGTTTCCAGAGTGCGAACGGACTCCAAATTCCCGTAACGCGAATTGGAGTATAAACATTTAACAATTCGTTCCCAGAGCGCGAACGGACTCCAACTTCCCACAGCGCGAATTGGAGTATAAACATTTAACAATTCGTTCCCAGAGCGCGAACGGACTCCAAATTCCCGGAGCACGAATTGGAGTATAAACATTCAATAATCCGTTCCCACTGCGCGAACCAACCCATCAATGCGGACTCCAAATTCCCAAAGTGTGAATTAGAGTATAGACATCAATTCAAAGTTCCCGGAGTGCAAACCGAAGCATCCGTGCATACTCCAGATTCCCGAAGTGTGAGTTGGAGTATAAACATCAATTTCGGGTTCCTAAAGTGCGAACCCAAACATACATGCTTTATCCAAGTTCCCGGCGTGCGAATTGGAGCACAAACACCAATTTAAAGTTCCCGTAGTGCGAACTAAAACGTTAATACTAACTCCGAGTTCATAGAGTGCGAATTGGAATGTGAACATTATTTCCAAGTTCCCGTAGCGCGAACCGTGTTACAAGCATCGATAACTCTCGAGTTCCCGAAGTACGAACCAGATTATCGATCTCAAGTTATCTTAAGTCCCCGGAGTGTGGACGTGTGCTCAAGACTTGCAACAAGTGCGATCAACCACCAAAAATACAAGTGCTGTTCCCCAAAACTGGGGGGCACGAAAGCTAAATATTAATCACTAACCGAAGTGATACAACGTCCGAAGTTCAACTCATTCATCAATCACAAATTGTGACCAAGATTTTCAGGCTTGGCAAATGAAACGAACTCTACTTAAACGGTAAAAACACCACAAGTACACCGGACCGAAAACAAGACACTGCAAGTACTTAAGCACAAATAAAACAAGAGTTGAAACAAAGGAACTAAATTTTATTTCAACTAACTTGAAACAAGAACTTACATGAAAATAAGTTCTCCCAAAAAAGAATGCCTACTAGCAGGGGGCCGAACCTGCATCTATACACGACCTACTGACGAAAAACGAAGACAAGTACCTATCTACCAAAACATCTACTTGAGAAGCCGATTTATTTCTTCTTTTTCGTCCTTCTCACTAGTGGTACATCTTCAGTGCCACTAGGCACAGAAATTCTTCATTTTGAGTGTCTCCTCTCCGGCGGTGGCTCTTCGGCTGGAGGCATGATGTCAATATCCTCCTCGGAGTTTGAATCTACATGGGGGCTTCTCGCCGGAGGAGTAGGGGGGACTGGATCCATAACGAAAGTTGAGATAGTGCCACCCGATGGTGCTACCATAGCAGGTGATGGACTCTGCGCCGCCGTGCTGCCACCGACGGTACCGCTCTGCCCCGCAGCCTCTATTTCGGCGTTGATCTCAGCCAAAATTTCCTCATCACGAGTCGCATGGGCTTGGCTGGGGGAATCCACGGCCTGCATCGAAGAACTTGAGGACGGCGGGAGGCTACTAACGATGATAAATGGCAAGTCAGAGAAAGAACCACCCTGCTCGCCGAGCAGTTCGCTCACCATTTGTTCGTCAGCAGATAAGGATCCCCCCTGCGCCGCCTCAGCAGATACCGCAGTTACAACAGTAGTCTCGGTGGCGATGGCCTTATCTCCTTTGCTTGATTCTTGAGCCACAACAGTCGACGCAACTCCAGTCACTAGGCAGAAAATAATAAGTTATTAGTAACTGCTACAAAACAAACACTCTACTCAGAAAACGCTTGAGATAACTTCGGAATACCTTCCCCAGTTTGGCTCACAGACGGCTGAACGGCCTCGGAAGTATGCTCGTGAATAGGAGATAAGCGCGGCTGTTCCGGGTCGTAAGTAGGAACAGGTTGCAAACCGACCGCAGATACAGACACCGACGAAGATGGTGTGGTGACTTCAGTGACAGCAGAATGGTGCTCAACACCTGATCCCTCTCCGACTTCCAGGGAACGATCGCCGATCATCTCCTTCTCATGAGCGATGATGGCGTCATGAAGGACCTTCTTATCATCATCTGTGAGCAGCCGGTTTTCAATTTTGAATCGATCGACTACTTCACCTGGGTGCGCTTCCTCTTCCTCCTCAACCAATCGGTCCCAGGCGCTACGAAGGTGAACCGGATAATCTCGAAGCCAGGCCAAGTTTCTGTGTTTTAACACATTGGCGTTGTAAGTTATGAGCAAATCTTCGATATCGGCCTCTAGCCTGGCCTCTGCCTGTTGAACCTTCTCCCCCACCTCTGCTTCGACCGCCTGAACTTTGGCCGCGGCCGCATCTCTTTCAGTGCGAAGCACTACGGCTTGATCACAGGCTTCTTGCGCCGTGTTAAGCGCGTCATCTCTATCTTTAATAATCTCGGCAAATTTAGCCTTGAGCTCATTAAGTTCTTTTCATGCCTCATCCCGCTCAGCAGTGACGACAGTGTTCCGGTGGCCCATGTCTTCCACCGTAACATAGTGCTCCTTTTTCATTCTATCCATGGCTGCTTGAGCTTCATCGTCGAGACGATTCAGCCTCAGTATTCAGCACTTGTATGATGCGGTCTTTTTGAGCTAGCTCGGTTTGAAGCTTTTCAATGGTAGCCGCTCGTTCGAAGGCCAACGCCGATGCCTTATCGGCCGCCCTATACCACGCCTTGTATTGGGTGTAAAAGTCATGCACATAGTCGAGCGCTAACCGCTCGGCCTCCGGCGGGATTCTTTTCAGGTTCGGGGGAAAGACGTAGTTATCGAAGCAAATATTCGGGAACTCCCTCTTTAGTTGCGCAAGTCTAATTGCCCCTTCCCCCGAGATTTCAGTAGGAGGCTGCTCTGCGACTATCGTTGTCATCGCCTCAGATCGGGAAGGTTGAGAAACCGACGTATATCGAGAAGACTCGGAAGGATGAGGGACATGAGCAGGAGGTTGTACGGGATCTCTGGAAGGAGGAGGGGTACGCGATCGCGATCGACGCTTATAGCCCCTGTCCGTGTCATATCTCTCGTGACTAGAATACCCAGAGCGTCCCAGGTCATAATGCCCAGAGCGCCCCTGATCATAACCTCTATCCCCTTCTCGTCTGCGCGAATCGTAATATGAAGGCTTGCGGGCATGTCGAAGACTCCCAAGCATTGAACCGCGCTTAGACATGATATCTGCGAAGCAAGATAAAATTGAATTAATCACCTTTCAAAACAGGTAGTTTACAGTCAAAGGTTATGCAGTGTCGTCAAATGTGTATGAATATGCATTCCCCCCGACCAACCAGAAGTGTCGACCTCGCTGATACTAAGAGGCTCGTTCAACTCTAGAGTACGATGGAATTCCTCCAACCCGGCATCATATTGAAAGGACACATCGTCCTGGATTGGAAGATCGGCAAGCCCTTCAAAAAGATTTTCGGTTCTCGGAGGAGACATCTCCGAGATTCTAACTCCGGAAGCAGAACGGGCCGTGACAACCGATTTCCATCTCCCCTTCTTACTTGACTTAACCATGGCAGCCTTGCCTTTTCTCTGCTCCGCGACATCTGGAATTGCGTCAGTAGGCCCAGTCAGCGGCTCATCATCGGTGTGGATTCCTTCAGAGTCAGCCTCCTCAGCTGTAGTAACTCTGGGTTTCTGGTGCTTGACTCGTTTTTTCGAGACGACCCTTAGTGCCACCTCAAAGCTTATGCTCTGCCCCTGTTCGATCAAACCGCAGGCCCGGAGATTCCTATCCGTCAATAACACGTCGATATCCCTATCTCCACTCGGGAATTCTCGAAGCACTCGCACCATCTCCCTATAGTGCTCGCCCTCCTGTCGCTGAATCACCACTGTAAAAAGAATAAAATATAAGTTCCACTTCGACTGCAATTGCCGTAGTAATTATTTACGAACTCAGCTATACTCACGTCTGAATAGCCATCGTCGGGCAAATCCAGGAGGACACCTGACATAAAACCATTCTGTCCTATAATAGCTCAACCTGGTCCAAGACCCGGTAACCACTTGGCAATTTCTCACCGCTTCCAGGAATGTGAAGGAGGGGTAATCACCCCGAGTTTTGAAATTGAGTATCTGATCTCAATTGGGAGCGGTGGTCGATGGAGATATTCCATAAATGCAATGAACAAGCTATTGATCGACGCATATCCGTTCGGGTGCAGCTGAGATGGGGTGATCCTCAAAAACGACAATACTCCCCTTATATACTCGTTGAACGGAGGAAGTGTCCCGGCCGCGCACGCGTGGCGGTTAAATGCTGTATATCCCTCCGGCGGATTATGCGGTCTATCATTCGGCCCCGGCAGTAGCACATCATCCAGCGACAGGCCGTGTCTCAAACATATTATCCCCAACATGTCTTCAGAGATATTGGACAGAACGGAATCTGATGGATTGACAATGAACGACGCATCGGGAAGTTCATCCGGGGCTGGACCAATAATCTCAGGATCAATATCCGGAATCTCTAGCCTCGGAGAGACTGTAACTTGAGTCTCCTGCTGCTGTGAACTTGACGGTTTCATAACTAGCTAACTCACGAGAAACCATCGTTAGACGACAAAAACCCGTGCGTTCCCCAGTGTAGCGTGTATGAGTGTATGTTGTGCAGTGACATGCATCACTTGAATAAATGTTGCAGAGTTAAAGAAATGTGCAAACGACAAAGCTACGGAGTCCAGCTATAATGACCGTCATCGCTGACCGTCATCACTAATCTGTTTCCATGATGGAAGTTGATCCGGATAAAAGTTGTTATAGTTCCATCGACGAGCTTCGAAGGGCGGTCACGTATGCAGTTTAATATTCAAGTCCAAATGTGCAAGAGTGAAGCTCGTCAGAGTTATGCCTAGAAAATATCAAACTTTGGTATCCATCATAGAGGGGTCGAAACCATCACAAGGAATTCGTTCGAACCCAACCGAACACCCCTTCGTTCGAACCCATCCTGACGTCGCTTCGAACCCATGCGGTTAGACGCGCTTCGAATCGATGACCAGATGCCAAATTCGAACCGATCGATAAGGGACAACTTCGAATCGATCTTTGCTTGACAAGTTCGAAACGACAAGGGGACCCTCAACTTAACGTCATCCACGTTCGCATCGATACTCTTCGTATCGATGCGAAGTTGTGGACTTCGAAACCACAGCCGATGGATTCGAATCCATCGATTCGAATGAAACCATCGAACCCATCAATAGGTACAAACTGCGTCACCCCCATGGGGTCGTCCAAGAAATTGATTCGAGCACGAGTCCCCATATGGCTTCGAAGCCCTCTGCTAGGCCAGATCTGACTTTATCAATTGATAGAAAGGCGCGGGTTCGAAGTAACTTTGCCGTTCGCCGTTTGAATTCGAGGCTAGTTACCTAGTTTGAACGATGAATTCGAGAGATTGGAGACTTGAATCTTGGTCGATTCGATGATGCGGCACAGTGTTTTCTCTTTTGGAGCTCCGAAACGATGAAGAACACAGTAAAAGCAAGCAAGAGTAAAAGTAAAAAAATGAAAAAAGTGAAAACCACTGCTATTTATATGGAGCCTAGGATGTGACCGAGACGATTGCTCTCCCAGTCAACCCAACCGGCCATAACCGGTCAGGTACCAGATCGGTTCGAAGTTAGCTTTCGAAACCATCTGCTTAAAGCCCTATCGATTTGAAGTTCAACTCATGCTTCAACGGTACGAAACGCACTACAGAGGAACAGGCCGCATCGATGCGAAACGAACCGTGGGCACATCGGTTCGAAGACCTTGTTCACATACACCACTTCGAATCCATCCATGGCCTATCGATACGACAGATGACTTCGTACCCATCTTCTTCCAATTCGAATCGACTCGAATAGTAATTTCGTATCCATTCCCTCAAACCGGTTCGAATGTTGACTTCGAACCCATCATAGCACAAGCATACCGCGTCCATACAAACGTGAACTTCGAACCCATCGATGCTTGAATGCATCGGTTCGAAACATTACACTCATGCAATACAGAATTCAATTCCGTCAACCTTCAATATCAATCCAGGAGAGGATCGATACGAAGGGGTTTTTCTAAACAACCGTCAAGCGTTGTCTCAACTCAAGTTTCCAAATCAGTTCAGGAGAGAATCGATACGGAATTCAACAGCCAACCAAGCTGGCAACGACTCGTGAACGTACAACGTTTGCGAGGGTCAAACTAACATATATGCATAAAAGTCGAACTAACGATCGATTTTAAACATTTACAGGGGTCAAACACTCATCCTGTTACAAATGCAACAGCCAACGGCTAAGCACTATTATACAGCAATCAATCATGTCAACACAAGGTTACAACAACACAGCATACGAGTTTCAGCAAAAAAGAGAGCAATGATTGTTCAAAGAGAGATTGCAGCTATTCAAAGCACGTCATGTTCCCACAAGACGTACTTTGGGGGCAAAATGTTATCCTGCTTTTTGGCAGAGCCGCGATACCAAAAGATCGGTCAGAAACGGAGAACAGTTCGTCTCAGAGGCTGGTCATACTTCATTTCGCCATGGATATCACTGAATTTTATCCGAGTCCAGATTGAGCTACAATTGATAAGACGCGGCAAGAAAGACTATAGGAGTCAGCATTTCCAATTTCAAGTCAATCCGAGTTCATATGCTCGAGTTATGATCGATTCAATTTGAAGGGCAAGGCTTAGGTTTCGAATCCAATGTTGACCAACATTTCGAAACCATCGCGTTCGAATCCATAAGAATCGAATCCACCGAACCACCTCAGGTTCGTCTCCACCACCTTCGAACCCATCAGGTTCGAACCCATCAGGATGCCTCGGTTTCGAGACCATCGAGTTCGAACCTACCAAGCTCATAACAATGGACCTCGAACCCATCGGAGAATAGCCACTTCGAACCCATCACAAAGCATTGTTCGAAACCAAACGTGGAGCCTTGTTCGAATCCATCCATGAAGTCATGTTCGAACCCATCCACGATGCCAAGTTTGAACCCATTCTGTGTAGCTTCATTCGAATCCACTGGGTCAACCAACCATGGTGACGTGTCTTCCATCGGTTCGAATACGCCGAGATCTATGGAGTCGAAGCGGTCAACTCGGAGTGAAGACCGGATCGGTTCGAAGTTTGCGCTCCACGCCACCACGAAGCCACGTGCCTCCATGGATTCGAAAGGATCGATTCGTAACCTTGGTTTCGAACCAAACAGCCGAGCAACAAACCCAATTTCGAACCCATCATATCTCCTAACCTATTGAACCAAATGCCACGAAATTTTCACTGAAGCTTGCGTACATGTTGAAGAATGTCCACGCCAAATTTCACCTCGATTGGATGAATTCTTGATCTGTTCGAATGGAGTTCGAACCGATGCCAAAGTGGGCCCAAACTTCCTGAGACCGTGCGTGTGGGCCCCCTCACGAGCCAGACGTGGTCTCCCGAGTTTTCAGCGAGATACCAGCAGCCTACGCCTATAAATAGAGCCACAGGGCCAACAGAAAAGGGATCTTCTAACTCTGAGGCGCCCAAACTCTGCCGGATCAATATCTCCATCATCCTATATAATAATTTGATTGTTGATTTCGAATTTCCAGTTGTAACTTGCTGTTGACCGCTGTAACAACTTGTAAACATTGAAAGAGAATCAATAAAATATCAAAAAACTTCACAGTGGACGTAGGCAACACGCCGAACCACTATAAATCGATTGTCTACGCATTTTCCTTACTGTTGATTGGAGTTTTTGTTAGATAATATCTGTTTTGAACTTGCATTCTTGACTATTATCTCTTCAACGACTCCCGAAGAGTGTTGTGCCCAATTTTGACGCAAACAGAAACCATCGATTCGAATGGATCCATCAAAGATGGTTTATCGGTGCGAACTGCGTCACCCCATAAATTCATTCCAGAGATCAAGCCGAAACCAAGGGGAAGTGACGGCGCCATCATCGATTCGAACTCGAACCCACGTATCGATTCGAAGTCCCCCTAAACCAGATCTGGTTTAGCCAATCTCGAGACTAAGCAATCGATGAAGATGAGATAGGTTCGAAATAACTTTGCCGTTTGGATTTGAGGCTAGTTACCTAGTTTGAATGATGGATTCGAGAGATTGAAGACTTGAATCTTGGTTGATTCGATGATGCAGCACAGTATTTTCTTCTCTGAGAGGCTTCGAAACGATGCAATGCACAGAAAACACGAGGCGAGAGTAAAAAGTAAAAAGTGAAAAATGTGAAACCCTCTGCTATTTTATGAAGCCTCGAAGGAAACCGAGACGATTCCTCTTTCGGTGGACTTGACCGGTTGCAACCAGTGAGAACGTGGATCGTTTCGAAACCATCCATTCGAAGACATTCGCCTAATGCCGTGTAGGTTCGAAGTTACCCTCACACTTCATCGATACGAAGTAAATAGCAGGACAGCGAGTTGCATCTATGCGAAACAAACTGTGGGGCATCGATTCGAATCCCTCGTTCACATCAACGACTTCGTATCCACCCATAATCTATTGATACGAACTACTATGCCGTATCCATTCTTTCAGATCGGTTCGAATGTCAATTTCGTACCCAACATAACATAAGCGTACTGTATCCATACGAGCCTAGGTTTCGAATCCATCGATGCTCAAACGCATCGGTTCGAAATCTTACACTCGCACAATACAAATCCAATTCCTTCAACTTTCAATATCGGTTCAGGAGAGGATCGATACGAAGGGACTTTTCAAAACAACCATCAAGCGTTGTCTCAATTCAAATTTCAAAATCGGTTCAGGAGAGAATCGATACGAAATTCAATAGCAAACAAAAACTAACAACGACTTGTAGACGCACGACGCTAACAAAGATCAAACTAGCATATGTGCACATATATCGAACTAACATTCGATTCAAAACATTTGCAGGGAACAAATACCTATCTTGTTACAAATGCAACAGCCAACAGCTAAGCGCTGTTATACAGCAATCAATCATATCAACGCAAGGTTGCAGCAATACAGAGTACTAGTCTCAACAAAAAGAGAGCAATGATTGTTCAGAAAGAAATTGCAGCTATTCAAAGCACGTCATGTTCCCACAAGACGTACTTTGGGGGGCAAAATGTTATCCCGCTTTTTGGCAAAGCCGCGATACCAAAAGATCGATCAGAAACGGAGAATAGTTCGTCTCAAAGGTTGGTCACATTTCGTTTTGCTATGCATATCGCTGAATTTTGTCCGAGTCCAGATTGAGCTACAATTGATAGGACACGACAAGAAAGACCTTAGAAGTCAGCATCTCAAATTTCAAGTCCATCCAAGTTTATATGCTCGAGTTATGATCGATTCAATTTGGAAGGACGGAACTAAGCTTCGAACCGATGGCTGATAAATGGTTCGAACCGATCACCTTCGAACCCATAGACTCCAAACCCATCAACGCGCCTCGGTTTCGACTCCATCACCTTCGAATCCATGTGGTTCGCCCCAGTGGACCTCGTGACCATGAAGAGTTGGCAAGGCTCGTACCCATCCAAAGATCCTTGTTCGAATCCACTAAGCTTCGGTTGTTCGAACTCATCACAGAAGCCCTGTTCGAACCCATCACAGAAATCTCGTTCGAACCCATCACAAAAGCCTTGATTCGAACCCATCATAGAGGCCTTGTTCGAATCCATCACAGAGACCTTGTTCGAACCCACCTGTGAAGCTTCATTCGAACCCACTAGGTCAACCAACCATGATGATGTGTCTTTCATCGGTTCGAATGCGCCGAGATATATGGAGTCGAAGCGGTTAACACGGAGTGAAGACCGGATCGATTTGAAGTTTGCGCTCCACGACAACACGAAGCCACGTGCCACCATGGTTTCGAAACCATCGGTTCGAATGCATGGTTTCGAACCAGACAGCCACGCCGTGAACCCTGTTTCGAATCCATCATATCTCTCAATCCACTGATCCAAATGCCATGAAATTTTCACAGAAGTTTGCATTCATGTCGAAGAGTCTCCACGCCAAATTTCACCTCGATTGGACGAATTCTTGATCGGTTCGAATGGAGTTCGAACCGATGCCAAAGTGGGCCCAAACTTCCCGAGACCGGGCGTGTGGGCCCCCTCACGTGCCAGAAGTGGTCCCCCGAGTTTTCAGCGAAATATCAGCAGCCTTCGCCTATAAATATTATTTGCGCAAAAAATGGGCAAACACCCCAAAGTCGTACGATTTAGTTGATTATATGTTGTTCTTAGCGATTTGGGTGATTTATGCAAATATGTAAAAAGCAGGGACTAAACTGTAAAAGTCACACAGATTTATAGTGGTTCGGCCAGAACGTGCCTACGTCCACTTTATATGTTATTCTCCTTTTCTCCTCAGATTACAAGTACAAAGTTTTATATACAAGTATATGAAAGTTGTTTGAAAGTTCCTTTCGTGCTTGAGCTCTCAAACTTGTCTGCTATTGTTGTACCCCTGCCCCTCTATTTATAGAGTGAGGCTGGGGGCAGGGGTCCTGGATGTATATAGCTGCTAGCGGGCTTGGGCTAAAGCAATCTGGCCTGGCACATCTGGTTCGGCGTTCCTTGGTTCGGCCGTGCTTGGAGAGAAGGATGGAGAAGCTTTGGTTCGGTGGTCACCTGGTTCGGTGTAGGGTGGTCCGGTAGTGTGTTGTTGGAGTTGTGGTTCGGTGGCAGTTGGTCCGGTGGTGAGTGGACGTGGGTTGGTTCGGTTATAGAGGAGCTTGGAGGCATGTTGGTTCGGCGGAGCTTGGAGGCATGTTGGTTCGGCGGAGCATGGAGGCATGTTGGTGTGGACCGGCGTTGCTTGGGAAGGGTTTGGACCGGTGGTAGAGGCTGCACGAGGAATGAGTACCGAATGAGCTGAGAAGTACATCGCCGACTGGCCTCTTGCCTTGTCCTACCGAATGAGTTCGGTAGTTTGAGTGCCGAATGGCCCTTCGACCTTGTACTACAGGATGGACTCATATCGAATGATCTTGATAACTTCGGTCTACCAAACGAATATGAAGGGTTTGCAAGTACCGAACGACACTCTCGTATTTGAATTGCTAAATGAACTTCAACTAGTATGAGTGAAATTTCGGACTTATATACGCTTGCTTGCTTCTTCTTGGTGCGGTCGTGGTGGAAATGCACACAACATTGATATTCCAGTTTTGACCAAAAATGGGATAACAAATAGAGCTCCAGAGCCAACAGAAAAAGGATCTTTCGACTCTCAAGCACCGAGACTCTGCCGGATCACGATCTCCATCATCCTACATCATAATTTTACTGTTGATTTCGAATCTACAGTTGTGACTTGCTGTTGATCGCTGCAACAACTTGTAATCATTGAAAGAGAATCAATAAAACATCAAAATACTTCACAGTGGACGTAGGCAACACGCCGAACCACTATAAATCGCTTGTCTACGCATTTATATTACCATTGTTTGGAGTTTTTGTTAGATAATATCTGTTTTGAATTTACATTCTTCGTTATTATCTCTTCAATGACTCCCGAAGAGTGTTGTGCCCAATTTTGACACAAACAGCATGCATGGATTTGAAACGGAACGGTACCTTGGTGCACCACTCTCCAGCGATGGTAAATCGAAGACCAGCCACGGTAATCCCGTTTTACCGTAAAAATCCACGTGTCGAAAAAACGAAGGGTAAAAAACTTCCTAGACCCGATTGAGACTCGGATCGTCTTTTTTGGGCATTAAAAAATCCATTGACGGCTGAAAGCTGTCATAGCCGTAGAACTCACTAAGGCCTTCGTTTTGACTGGTTATGGCTCCCGTAACTCTAAACGAGCCAGAAGTTATGGCCGTCCGAATAATCGATATCTACAGGGTGCAACATCCACGGTGCAAGGTGCAATATCCGTCCGAAATGGCGAAACAATGTCGTACGGCTTTTTTTAATGCGTGCATGGATTTGAAATGGAACGGTACCATGGTGCACCACTCTCTAGCGATGGTAAATCGAAGACCAGCCACGGTAATCCCATTTTACCGTAAAAATCCACGTGTCGGAAAAACGAAGGGTAAAAAACTTCCTAGACCCGATTGAGACTCGGATCGTCTTTTTTGGGCATTAAACAATCCATTGACGGCTGAAAGCTATCATAGACATAGAACTCCCTGAGGCCTTCATTTTGACTAGTTATGGCTCCCGTAACTCTAAACGAGCCAGAAGTTATGGCCGTCCGAATGATCGATATCTACAGGGTGCAACATCCACGGTGCAAGGTGCAACATCCGTCCGAATTGGTGAAACAGTGTCGTACGAGTTTTTGAAATGCGTGCATGGATTTGAAATTGAATGGTACCATGGTGCACCACTCTCCAGAGATGGTAAATCGAAGACCAGCCACGGTAATCCCGTTTAACCGTAAAAATCCACGTGTCGAAAAAACGTAGGGTAAAAAACTTCCTAGACCCGATTGAGACTCGTATCGTCTTTTTTGGCCGTTAAACAATCCATTAACGGATGAAAACTGTCATAGCCGTAGAACTCACTAAGGCCTTCGTTTTGACTGGTTATGGCCCCCGTAACTCTTAACGAGCCAGAAGTTATAGCCGTCCGAATATTCGATATCTACAGGGTGCAACATCCACGGTGCAAGGTGCAACATCCGTCCGAAGTGGCGAAACAGTGTCGTACGACTTTTTAAAATGCGTGCATGGATTTGAAATGGAATGGTACCATGGCGCACCATTCTCCAGCGACGATAAATCGAAGATCAGCCACGGTAATCCCGTTTTACCGTAAAAATCCTCGTGTTGAAAAACGAAGGGTAAAAAACTTCCTAGACCCGATTGAGACTCGGATCGTCTTTTTTGGGCATTAAACAATCCATTGACGGCTGAAAGCTATCATAGCCGTAGAACTCACTGAGGCCTTCGTTTTGACTGGTTATGGCTCCCGTGACTCTAAACGAGCCACAAGTTATGGCCGTCTGAATAATCGATATCTACAGGGTGCAACATCCACGGTGCAAGGTGCAACATCCGTCCGAAATGGCAAAACGGTGTCGTATGACTTTTTGAAATGCGTGCATGGATTTGAAAAGGAACGGTACCATGGTGCATCACTCTCCAGCGAGAGTAAATCGAAGGCCAGCCTCGGTAATCCCGTTTTACCGTAAAAATCCACGTGTCGAAAAAACGAAGGGTAAAAAACTTCCCAGGCCCGATTGAGACTCGGATAGTCTTTTTTGGGCATTCACCAATCCATTGACAACTGAAAGCCATCAAAGCCATAGAAATCACAGAGGCCTTCGTTTTGACTGGTTATGGCTCCCGTAAATCTAAACGAGCCAGAAATTATGGCCGTCCGAATAATCGATATTTATAGGGTGCAACATCCCCGTTGCAAGGTGCAACATCTGTCCGAAATGGCGAAACGGTGTTGTACGAATTTTTGAAATGCGTGCTTGGATTTGAAACAGAATGGTACCATGGTGCACCACTCTCCAACGATGGTAAATCGAAGACCAGCCACGGCAATCCCGCTTTACCGTAAAAATCCTTGTGTCGAAAAAACGAAGGGTAAAAAACATCCTAGACCCGATTGAGACTCGGATAGTCTTTTTTGGGCATTAAACAATCCATTGACGGCTGAAAGCTGTCATAGCCGTAGAACTCACTGAAGCCTTCGTTTTGACTGGTTATGGTTACCTTAACTCTAAACGAGCTAGAAGTTATGGCCGTCCGAATAATCGATATCTACAGGGTGCAAGGTGCAACATCCGACCGAAATGGTGAAACGGTGTCGTACGACTTTTTGAAATGCGTGCATGGAATTGAAACGGAACGGTACCATGGTGCACCACACTCCAGCGATGGTAAATCGAAGACCAGCCTTGGTAATCCAGTTTTACCGTAAAAATCCACGTGTCGAAAAAACGAAGGGTAAAAAACTTCCCAGACCCGATTGTGACTCAGATCGTCTTTTTTGGGCATTAGCAATCCATTGACGGCTGAAAGCTGTCATAGCCGTAGAACTCACTAAGGCCTTCGTTTTGACTGGTTATGGCTCCCGTAACTCTAAACGAGCCAGAAGTTATGGCCGTCCGAATAATCGATATCTATATGGTGCAACATCCGCGGTGCAAGGTGCAACATCCCTCCGAAATGGAGAAACAGTGTCGTACGACATTTTGACGGCTGAAAGCTCTCATAGCCGTAGAACTCATTGACGGCTGAAAGCTGTCATAGCCGTAGAACTCCCTGAGGCCTTCGTTTTGACTGGTTATGGCTCCCGTAACTCTAAACGAGCCAGAAGTTATGGCCGTCCGAATAATCGATATCTACACGGTGCAACATCCGCGGTGCAAGGTGCAACATCTGTCCGAATTGGCGAAACAGTGTCGTACTACTTTTTGAAATGCGTGCATGGATTTGAAATGGAACGGTACCATGGTGCACCACTCTCCAGAGATGGTAAATCGAAGACCAGCCACGGTAATCCCGTTTTACCGTAAAAATCCACGTGTCGAAAAAACGAAGGGTAAAAAACTTCCTAGACCCGATTGAGACACGGATCGTCTTTTTTGGGCATTAAAAAATCCATTGTTGGCTGAGAGCTGTCATAGCCGTAGAATTCACTGAGGCCTTCGTTTTGACTGGTTATGACTCCCGTAACTCTAAACGAGCCAGAAGTTATGGCCGTCCGAATAATCGATATCTACAGGGTGCAACATCCACGGTGCAAGGTGCAACATCCGTCCGAAATTGCGAAACAGTGTCGTACGACTTTTAGTAATGCGTGCATGGATTTGAGATGGAACGGTATCATGGTGCACCACTCTCTAGCGATGGTAAATCAAAGACCAGCCACGGTAATCCCGTTTTACCGTAAAAATCCACGTGTCGAAAAAACGAAGGGTAAAAAACTTCCTAGACCCGATTGAGACTCGGATCGTCTTTTTTGGGCATTAAACAATCCATTGACGGCTGAAAGCTGTCATAGCCGTAGAACTCCCTGAGGCCTTCGTTTTGACTGGTTATGGCTCCCGTAACTCTAAACGAGCCAGAAGTTATGGCCGTCCGAATAATCGATATCTACAGGGTGCAACATCCACGGTGCAAGGTGCAACATCTGTCCGAATTGGCGAAACAGTGTCGTACGACTTTTTGAAAAGCGTGCATGGATTTGAAATGGAACGGTACCATGGTGCACCACTCTCCAGAGATGGTAAATCGAAGACCAGCCACAGTAATCCCGTTTTACCGTAAAAATCCACGTGTCAAAAAAACGAAGGGTAAAAAACTTCATAGACCCGATTGAGACTTGGATCGTCTTTTTGGCCATTAAGCAATCCATTGACGGCTGAACACTGTCATAACCGTAGAACTCACCGAGGTCTTCGTTTTGACTGGTTATGGCTCCCGTAAGTATGAACGAGCCAGAAGTTATGGCCGTCCGAATATTCGATTACTACAGGTTGCAACATCCGTCCGAAATGGCGAAACGGTGTCGTACGACTTTTTGAAATGCGAGCATGGACTTGAAAAGGAACGGTACCATGGTGTACCACTCTCCAGCGATGGTAAATCGAAGACCAGCCTCGGTAATCCCGTTTTACCGTAAAAATCCACGTGTCGAAAAAACGAAGGGTAAAAAACTTCCTAGACCCGATTGAGACTCGGATAGTCTTTTTTGGGCATTCAACAATCCATTGATGGCTGAAAGCCATCAAAGCCGTAGAAATCACAGAGGCCTTCATTTTGACTGGTTACGGCCCCCGTTACTCTAAACGAGCCAGAAGTTATGGCCGTCCGAATAATCGATATTTATAGAGTGCAATATCCACGGTGCAAGGTGCAACATCCGTCCGAAATGGCGAAACGGTGTCGTACGACTTTTTGAAATGCGAGCTTGGATTTGAAATGGAATGGTACCATGGTGCACCACTCTCCAGCGATGTAAATCGAAGACCAGCCACGGTAATCCCGCTTTACCGTAAAAATCCTCGTGTCGAAAAAACGAAGGGTAAAAAACTTCCTAGACCCGATTTAGACTTGGATGGTCTTTTTTTGGCATTAAACAATCCATTGACGGCTGAAAGCTGTCATAGCCGTAGAACTCACTGAGGCCTTCGTTTTGACGGGTTACGGCTCCCGTAACTCTAAACGTGCCAGAAGTTATGGCCGTCCGAATAATCGATATCTACAGGGTGCAACATCCACGGTGCAAGGTGCAACATCCGACCGAAATGGCGAAACGGTGTCGTAGGACTTTTTGAAAGGCGTGCGTGGAATTGAAACGGAACGGTACCATGGTGCACCACTCTCCAGCGATGGTAAATCGAAGACCAGCCACGGTAATCCCGTTTTACCATAAAAACCACGTGTAGAAAAAATGAAGGGTAAAAAACTTCCTAGACCCGATTGAGACTCGGATCGTCTTTTTTCGGCATTAAACAATCCATTGACGGCTGAAAGCTATCATAGCCGTAGAACTCATTGAGGCCTTCGTTTTGACGGGTTATGACTCATGTAACTCTAAATGAGCCAGAAGTTATGGCCATCCGAATAATCGATATCTACATGGTGCAACATCCGCGGTGCAAGGTGCAACATCCCTCCGAAATGGAGAAACAGTGTCGTACGACTTTTTGAAATGCGTGCATGGATTTGAAACGGAACGGTACCTTGGTGCACCACTCTCCAGCGATGGTAAATCGAAGACCAGCCATGGTAATCCCGTTTTACCGTAAAAATCCACGTGTCGAAAAAACGAAGGGTAAAAAACTTCCTAGACCCGATTGAGACTCGGATCGTCTTTTTTGGGCATTAAAAAATCCATTGTTGGCTTAGAGCTGTCATAGCCGTAGAATTCACTGAGGCCTTCGTTTTGACTGGTTATGACTCCCGTAACTCTAAACGAGCCAGAAGTTATGGCCGTCCGAATAATCGATATCTACAAGGTGCAACATCCACGGTGCAAGGTGCAACATCCGTCCGAAATTGCGAAACAGTGTCGTACGACTTTTAGTAATGCGTGCATGGATTTGAGATGGAACGGTATCATGGTGCACCACTCTCTAGCGATGGTAAATCAAAGACCAGCCACGGTAATCCCGTTTTACCGTAAAAATCCACGTGTCGAAAAAACGAAGGGTAAAAAACTTCCTAGACCCGATTGAGACTCGGATCGTCTTTTTTGGGCATTAAACAATCCATTGACGGCTGAAAGCTGTCATAGCCGTAGAACTCCCTGAGGCCTTCGTTTTGACTGGTTATGGCTCCCGTAACTCTAAACGAGCCAGAAGTTATGGCCGTCCGAATAATCGATATCTACAGGGTGCAACATCCACGGTGCAAGGTGCAACATCTGTCCGAATTGGCGAAACAGTATCGTACGACTTTTTGAAATGCGTGCATGGATTTGAAATGGAACGGTACCATGGTGCACCACTCTCCAGAGATGGTAAATCGAAGACCAGCCACAGTAATCCCGTTTTACCGTAAAAATCCACGTGTCAAAAAAACGAAGGGTAAAAAACTTCCTACACCCGATTGAGACTCGGATCGTCTTTTTTGGCCATTAAACAATCCATTGACGGCTGAACACTGTCATAACCGTAGAACTCACCGAGGTCTTCGTTTTGACTGGTTATGGCTCCCGTAAGTATGAACGAGCCAGAAGTTATGGCCGTCCGAATATTCGATTACTACAGGTTGCAACATCCGCCCGAAATGGCGAAACGGTGTCGTACGACTTTTTGAAATGCGAGCATGGACTTGAAAAGGAACGGTACCATGGTGTACCACTCTCCAGCGATGGTAAATCGAAGACCAGCCTCGGTAATCCCGTTTTACCGTAAAAATCCACGTGTCGAAAAAACGAAGGGTAAAAAACTTCCTAGACCCGATTGAGACTCGGATAGTCTTTTTTGGGCATTCAACAATCCATTGATGGCTGAAAGCCATCAAAGCCGTAGAAATCACAGAGGCCTTCATTTTGACTGGTTATGGCCCCCGTTACTCTAAACGAGCCAGAAGTTATGGCCGTCCGAATAATCGATATTTATAGAGCGCAATATCCACGGTGCAAGGTGCAACATCCGTCCGAAATGGCGAAACGGTGTCGTACGACTTTTTGAAATGCGTGCATGGATTTGAAACGGAATGGTACCATGGTGCACCACTCTCCAGCGATGTAAATCGAAGACCAGCCACGGTAATCCCGCTTTACCGTAAAAATCCTCGTGTCGAAAAAACGAAGGGTAAAAAACTTCCTAGACCCGATTGAGACTTGGATGGTCTTTTTTTGGCATTAAACAATCCATTGACGGCTGAAAGCTGTCATAGCCGTAGAACTCACTGAGGCCTTCGTTTTGACTGGTTACGGCTCCCGTAACTCTAAACGTGCCAGAAGTTATGGCCGTCCGAATAATCGATATCTACAGGGTGCAACATCCACGGTGCAAGGTGCAACATCCGACCGAAATGGCAAAACGGTGTCGTACGACTTTTTGAAATGCGTGCATGGAATTGAAACGGAACGGTACCATGGTGCACCACTCTCCAGCGATGGTAAATCGAAGACCAGCCACGGTAATCCCGTTTTACCGTAAAAACCACGTGTAGAAAAAACGAAGGGTAAAAAACTTCCTAGACCCGATTGAGACTCGGATCGTCTTTTTTCGGCATTAAACAATCCATTGACGGCTGAAAGCTGTCATAGCCGTAGAACTCACTGAGGCCTTCGTTTTGACGGGTTATGACTCACGTAACTCTAAACGAGCCAGAAGTTATGGCCATCCGAATAATCGATATCTACATGGTGCAACATCCACGGTGCAAGGTGCAACATCCGACCGAAATGGCGAAACAGTGTCGTACGACTTTTAGTAATGCGTGCATGGATTTGAGATGGAACGGTACCTTGGTGCACCACTCTCCAGCGATGGTAAATCGAAGACCAGCCATGGTAATCACGTTTTACCGTAAAAATCCACGTGTCGAAAAAACGAAGGGTAAAAAACTTCCTAGACCCGATTGAGACTCGGATCGTCTTTTTTGGGCATTAAAAAATCCATTGTTGGCTGAGAGCTGTCATAGCCGTAGAATTCACTGAGGCCTTCGTTTTGACTGGTTATGACTCCCGTAACTCTAAACGAGCCAGAAGTTATGGCCGTCCGAATAATCGATATCTACAGGGTGCAACATCCACGGTGCAAGGTGCAACATCCGTCCGAAATGGCGTAACAGTGTCGTACGACTTTTAGTAATGCGTGCATGGATTTGAGATGGAACGGTACCATGGTACACCACTCTCTAGCGATGGTAAATCGAAGACCAGCCACGGTAATCCCGTTTTACCGTAAAAATCCACGTGTCGAAAAAACGAAGGGTAAAAAACTTCCTAGACCCGATTGAGACTCGGATCGTCTTTTTTGGGCATTAAACAATCCATTGACGGCTGAAATCTGTCACAGCCGTAGAACTCCCTGAGGCCTTCGTTTTGACAGGTTATGGCTCCCGTTACTCTAAACGAGCCAGAAGTTATGGCCGTCCGAATAATCGATATCTACAGGGTGCAACATCCACGGTGCAAGGTGCAACATCTGTCCGAATTGGCGAAACAGTGTCGTACAACTTTTTGAAATGCGTGCATGGATTTGAAATGGAACGGAACCATGGTGCACCACTCTCCAGAGATGGTAAATCGAAGACCAGCCACGGTAATCCCGTTTTACCGTAAAAATCCACGTGTCGAAAAAACGAAGGGTAAAAAACTTCCTAGACCCGATTGAGACTCGGATCGTCTTTTTTGGCCATTAAACAATCCATTGACGGCTGAACACTGTCATAGCCGTAGAACTCACTGAGGCCTTCGTTTTGACTGGTTATGGCTCCCGTAACTATGAACGAGCCAGAAGTTATGGCCGTCCGAATATTCGATATCTACACGGTGCAACATCCGTCCGAAATGGCGAAACGGTGTCGTACGACTTTTTGAAATGCGAGCATGGATTTGAAAAGGAACGGTACCATGGTGCACCACTCTCCAGCGATGGTAAATCGAAGACCAGCCTCGGTAATCCCGTTTTACCGTAAAAATCCACGTGTAGAAAAAACGAAGTGTAAAAAACTTCCTAGACCCGATTGAGACTCGGATAGTCTTTTTTGGGCATTCAACAATCCATTGACGGCTGAAAGCCATCAAAGCCGTAGAAATCACAGAGGCCTTCGTTTTGACTGGTAATGGCCCCCGTAACTCTAAACGAGGCAGAATTTATGGCCGTCCGAATAATCGATATTTATAGAGTGCAACATCCACGGTGCAAGGTGCAACATCCGTCCGAAATGGCGAAACGGTGTCGTACGACTTTTTGAAATGCGTGCATGGATTTGAAACGGAATGGTACCATGGTGCACCACTCTCCAGCGATGTAAATCGAAGACCAGCCACGGTAATCCCGCTTTACCGTAAAAATCCTCGTGTCGAAAAAACGAAGGGTAAAAAACTTCCTAGACCCGATTGAGACTTGGATGGTCTTTTTTTGGCATTAAACAATCCATTGACGGCTGAAAGCTGTCATAGCCGTAGAACTCACTGAGGCCTTCGTTTTGACTGGTTACGGCTCCCGTAACTCTAAACGAGCCAGAAGTTATGGCCGTCCGAATAATCGATATCTACAGGGTGCAACATCCACGATGCAAGTTGCAACATCCGACCGAAATGGCGAAACGGTGTCGTACGACTTTTTGAAATGCGTGCATGGAATTGAAACGGAACAGTACCATGGTGCACCACTCTCCAGCGATGGTAAATCGAAGACCACCCACGGTAATCCCGTTTTACCGTAAAAATCCCCGTGTAGAAAAAACGAAGGGTAAAAAACTTCCTAGACCCGATTGAGACTCAGATCGTCTTTTTTGGGCATTAAACAATCCATTGACGGCTGAAAGCTGTCATAGCCGTACAACTCACTGAGGCCTTTGTTTTGACTGGTTATGACTCCCGTAACTCTAAACGAGCCAGAAGTTATGGCCATACGAATAATCGATATCTACATGGTGCAACATCCGCGGTGCAAGGTGCAACATCCGTCCGAAATGGCGAAACAGTGTCGTACGACTTTTTGAAATGCGTGCATGGATTTGGAACGGAACGGTACCTTGGTGCACCATTCTCCAGCAATGGTAAATCGAAGACCAGCCACGGTAATCCCGTTTTACCGTAAAAATCCATGTGTCGAAAAAACGAAGGGTAAAAAACTTCCTAGACCCGATTGAGACTCGGATCGTCTTTTTTGGGCATTAAAAAATCCATTGATGGCTGAAAGCTGTCATAGCCGTAGAATTCACTAAGGCCTTCGTTTTGACGGGTTATGCCACCTGTAACTCTAAACGAGCCAGAAGTTATGGCCGTCCGAATAATCTATTTCTACAGGGTGCAACATCCACGGTGCAAGGTGCAACATCCGTCCGAAATGGCGAAACAGTGTCGTACGACTTTTTGTAACGCGTGCATGGATTTGAAATGGATCGGTACCATGGTGCACCACTCTCCAGCGATGGTAAATCGAAGACCAGCCACGGTAATCCCGTTATACCGTAAAAATCCACGTGTCGAAAAAACAAAGGGTAAAAAACTTTCTAGACCCGATTGAGACTCGGATCGTCTTTTTTGGGCATTAAACAATCCGTTGACGGCTGAAAGCTATTATTGCCGTAGAACTCCCTGAGGCCTTCGTTTTGACTGGTTATGGCTCCCCTAACTCTAAACGAGCCAGAAGTTATGGCCGTCCGAATAATCGATATCTACAGGGTGCAACATCCACGGTGCAAGGTGCAAAATCCGTCCGAATTGGCGAAACAATGTCGTACGACTTTTTGAAATGTGTGCATGGATTTGAAGTGGAACGGTACCATGGTGCACCACACTCCAGAGATGGTAAATCGAAGACCAGCCACGGTAATCCCGTTTTACCGTAAAAATCCACGTGTCGAAAAAACGAAGGGTAAAAAACTTCCTAGACCCGATTGAGACTCAGATCCTCTTTTTTGGCCATTAAACAATCCATTGACGGCTGAAAACTGTCATAGCCATCACTGAGGCCTTCGTTTTGACTGGTTATGGCTCCCGTAACTCTGAACGAGCCAGAAGTTATGGCCGTCCGAATATTCGATATCTACAGGGTGCAACATCCGTCCGAAATGGCGAAAGTGTCGTACGACTTTTTGAAATGCGTGCATGGATTTGAAAAAGAATGGTACCATGGTGCACCACTCTCCAGCGATGGTAAATCGAAGACCAGCCACGGTAATCCCGTTTTATCGTAAAAATCCTCGTGTCGAAAAAACGAAGGGTAAAAAATTTCCTAGACCCGATTGAGACTCAGATAGTCTTTTTTGGGCATTAAACAATTCATTGATGGCTGAAAGCTGTCATAGCCATAGAACTCACTGAGGCCTTCGTTTTGAATGGTTATGGCTCCCGTAACTCTAAACGAGCCAGAAATTATGGCCGTCCGAATAATCGATATCTATAGGGTGCAACATCCACGGTGCAAGGTGCAACATCCGTCCGGAATGGCGAAACAGTGTCGTACGACTTTTTGAAATGCGCGCATGGATTTGAAACGGAACAGTACCATGGTGCATCACTCTCCAGCGACGGTAAATCGAAGACCAGCCACGGTAATCTCGTTTTACCGTAAAAATCCACGTGTCGAAAAAACGAAGGGTAAAAAACTTCCTAAACCCGATTGAGACTCGGATCGTCTTTTTTGGGCATTAAAAATCCATTGACGGTGAAAGCTGTCATAGCCGTAGAAATCACTGAGGCCTTCTTTTTGACTGGTTATGGCTTCCGTAACTCTAAACAAGCCAGAATTTATGGCCGTCCGAATAATCGATATCTACAAGGTGCAACATCCGCGGTGCAAGGTGCAACATCCGTCTGAAATGGCGAAATAGTGTCGTACGACTTTTTGAAATGCGTGCATGGATTTGAAACGGAACGGTACCTTGGTGCACCACTCTCCAGCGATGGTAAATCGAAGATCAGCCACGGTAATCCCGTTTTACCGTAAAAATCCACGTGTCGAAAAAACGAAGGGTAAAAAACTTCCTAGACCCGATCGAGACTCAGATCGTCTTTTTTGGGCATTAAAAAATCCATTGACGGCTGAAAGCTGTCATAGCCCTACAACTCACTGAGGCCTTCGTTTTGACTGGTTATGACTCCCGTAACTCTAAACGAGCCAGAAGTTATGGCCGTCCAAATAATCGATATCTACAGGATGCAACGTCCACGGTGCAAGGTGCAACATCCGTCCGAAATGGCGAAACAGTGTCATACGACTTTTTGAAATGCGTGCATGGATTGGAAACGGAACGGTACCATGATGAAACACTCTCCAGCGACGGTAAATCGAAGACCAGCCACGGTAATCCCGTTTTACCGGAAAAATCCACGTGTCGAAAAAACATAGGGTAAAAAACTTCCTAGACCCGATTGAGAATCAGATCGTCTTTTTTGGGCATTAAAAAATCCATTGACGGCTGAAAGCTGTCATAGCCGTAGAAATCACTGAGGCCTTCGTTTTGACTGGTGATGGCTCCCGTAACTCTAAACGAGCCAGAATTTAGGGCCGTCCGAATAATCGATATCTACATGATGCAACATCCTTGGTGCAAGGTGCTACATCCGTCCGAAATGGCGAAATAGTGTCGTACGACTGTTTGAAATGCATGCGTGGATTTGAAACGGAACGGTACTATGGTGCACCACTCTCCAGCGATGGTAAATCAAAGACCAGCCACGGTAATCCCGTTTTACAGTAAAATCCACGTGTCGAAAAAACGAAGGGCAAAAAACTTCCTAGACCCGATAGAGACTCGGATCGTCTTTTTTGGGCATTAAACAAACCATTGACGGCTGAAAGCTGTCATGGCCGTAGAACTCACTGAGGCCTTCGTTTAACTGGTTATGGCTCTCGTAACTCTAAACGAGCCCGAAGTTATGGCCGTCTGAATATTTGATATCTACAGGGTGCAACATCCACGGTGCAAGGTGCAACATCCGTCTGAAATGGCGAAACAGTGTCGTACGACTTTTTGAAATGCGTGCATGGATTTGAAACGGAACGGTACCTTGGTTCACCACTCTCCAGCGATCGTAAATCGAAGACCGGCCACGGTAATCCCTTTTTACAGTAAAAATCCACGTGTCGAAAAAATGAAGGATAAAAAACTTCCTAGACCCGATTGAGACACGGATCGTCTTTTTTGGGCGTTAAAAAATCCATTGACGGCTGAAAGCTATCTTGGCCGTAGAACTCACTGAGGCCTTCGTTTTGACTGGTTATGGCTCCGTTAACTCTAAACGAGCCAGAAGTTATGGTCGTCCGAATAATCGATATCTATAGGGTGCAACATCCACGGTGCAAGGTGCAACATCCGTCCGAAATGGCGAAACAATGTCGTACGACTTTTTGAAATGCGTGCATGGATTTGAAACGGAACGGTACCGTGATGCACCACTCACCAGCGATGCTAAATCGAAGACCAGCCACGGTAATCCCGATTTACCATAAAAATCCACGTGCCGAAAAAACGAAGGGTAAAAAACTTCCTAGACCCGATTGAGACTCGGATCGTTTTTTTTGGGCATTAAACAATCCACTGACGGCTAAAAGCTTTCATAGCCGTAGAACTCACTGAGGCCTTCTTTTTGACTAGTTATGGCTCCCATAACTCTAAACGAGCCAGAAGTTATGGCCGTCCGAATAATCGATATCTACAGGGTGCAACATCCACGGTGCAAGGTGCAACATCCGTCCGAAATGGCGAAACAGTGTCGTACGACTTTTTGAAATGCGTGCATGAATTTGAAATGGAACGGTACCATGATGCAGCACTATCCAGCGATGGTAAATCGAAGACCAGCCACGGTAATCCCGATTTACCGTAAAAATCCACGTGTCGAAAAAACGAAGGGTAAAAAACTTCCTAGACCCGATTGAGACTCGGATCGTCTTTTTTGGGCATTAAACAATCCATTGACGACTGAAAGCTATCATAGCTGTAGAACTCACTGAGTCCTTCGTTTTGACTGGTTATTGCTCCCGTAACTCTAAACGAGGCAGAAGTTATGGCCGTCAGAATAATCGATATCTACTGGGTGCAACATCCACGGTGCAAGGTGCAACATCCGTCCGAAATGGCGAAACAGTGTCGTACGACTTTTTGAAATGCGTGCATGGATTTGAAATAGAACGGTACCATGGTGCACCACTCTCCAGCGATGGTAAATCGAGGACCAGCCACGGTAATCCCGTTTTACCGTAAAAATCCACGTGTCGAAAAAACGAAGGGTAAAAAACTTCCTAGACCCGATTGAGACTCGGATAATCTTTTTTGGGCATTAAAGACGGCTGAAAAAGGTCATAGCCGTAGAACTCACTAAGGCCTTCGTTTTGATTGGTTATGACTCCCGTAATTCCAAACGAGCCAGAAGTTATGGCCGTCTGAATAATCGATATCTACAGGGTGCAACATCCACGGTGCAAGGTGCAACATCCGTCCGAAATGGCGAAACAGTGTCGTACGACTTTTTGAAATGCGTGCATGGATTTGAAACGGAACGGTACCTTGGTGCACCACTCTCCAGCATTGGTAAATCGAAGACCAGCCACGGTAATCCCGTTTTACCGTAAAAATCCACGTGTCGAAAAAACGAAGGGTAAAAAACTTCCTAGACTTGATTGAAACTCGGATCGTCTTTTTTGGGCATTAAACAATCCATTGACGGCTGAAAGCTGTCATAGATGTAGAACTCACTGAGGCCTTCGTTTTAATGGGTTATGGCTCCCGTAACTCTAAACGAGCCCGAAGTTATGGCCGTCCGAATATTCGATATCTACAGGGTGCAACATCCCTGGTGCAAGGTGCAACATCCGTCCGAAATGGCGAAACAGTGTCGTACGACTTTTTGAAATGCGCGCATGGATTTGAAACGGAACGGTACCTTGGTGCACCACTCTCCAGCGATGGTAAATCTACGACCGGCCACGGTAATCCCATTTTACCGTAAAAATCCACGTGTCGAAAAAACGAAGGGTAAAAAACTTCCTAGACCCGATTGAGACTCGGATCGTCTTTTTTGGGTATTAAACAATCCATTGACGGCTGAAAGCCGTCAGGGCCGTAGAACTCACTGAGGCCTTCGTTTTGACTGGTTATGGCTCCCGTAACTCTAAACGAGCCAGAAGTTATGGCCGTCCGAATAATCGATATCTACAGGGTGCAACATCCACGGTGCAAGGTGCAACATCCGTCCGAAATGGCGAAACAGTGTCGTATGACTTTTTGAAATGCGTGCATGGATTTGAAATGGAACGGTACCATGGTGCATCACTCTCCAGCGATGGTAAATCGAAGACCAGCCACGGTAATCCCGTTATACCGTAAAAATCCACGTGTCGAAAAAACAAAGGGTAAAAAACTTTCTAGACCCGATTGAGACTCGGATCGTCTTTTTTGGGCATTAAACAATCCGTTGACGGCTGAAAGCTATTATTGCCGTAGAACTCCCTGAGGCCTTCGTTTTGACTGGTTATGGCTCCCCTAACTCTAAACGAGCCAGAAGTTATGGCCGTCCGAATAATCGATATCTACAGGGTGCAACATCCACGGTGCAAGGTGCAAAATCCGTCCGAATTGGCGAAACAATGTCGTACGACTTTTTGAAATGTGTGCATGGATTTGAAGTGGAACGGTACCATGGTGCACCACTCTCCAGAGATGGTAAATCGAAGACCAGCCACGGTAATCCCGTTTTACCGTAAAAATCCACGTGTCGAAAAAACGAAGGGTAAAAAACTTCCTAGACCCGATTGAGACTCAGATCCTCTTTTTTGGCCATTAAACAATCCATTGACGGCTGAAAACTGTCATAGCCATCACTGAGGCCTTCGTTTTGACTGGTTATGGCTCCCGTAACTCTGAACGAGCCAGAAGTTATGGCCGTCCGAATATTCGATATCTACAGGGTGCAACATCCGTCCGAAATGGCGAAAGTGTCGTACGACTTTTTGAAATGCGTGCATGGATTTGAAACAGAATGGTACCATGGTGCACCACTCTCCAGCGATGGTAAATCGAAGACCAGCCACGGTAATCCCGTTTTATCGTAAAAATCCTCGTGTCGAAAAAACGAAGGGTAAAAAATTTCCTAGACCCGATTGAGACTCAGATAGTCTTTTTTGGGCATTAAACAATTCATTGATGGCTGAAAGCTGTCATAGCCATAGAACTCACTGAGGCCTTCGTTTTGAATGGTTATGGCTCCCGTAACTCTAAACGAGCCAGAAATTATGGCCGTCCGAATAATCGATATCTATAGGGTGCAACATCCACGGTGCAAGGTGCAACATCCGTCCGGAATGGCGAAACAGTGTCGTACGACTTTTTGAAATGCGCGCATGGATTTGAAACGGAACAGTACCATGGTGCATCACTCTCCAGCGACGGTAAATCGAAGACCAGCCACGGTAATCTCGTTTTACCGTAAAAATCCACGTGTCGAAAAAACGAAGGCTAAAAAACTTCCTAAACCCGATTGAGACTCGGATCGTCTTTTTTGGGCATTAAAAATCCATTGACGGTGAAAGCTGTCATAGCCGTAGAAATCACTGAGGCCTTCGTTTTGACTGGTTATGGCTTCCGTAACTCTAAACGAGCCAGAATTTATGGCCGTCCGAATAATCGATATCTACAAGGTGCAACATCCGCGGTGCAAGGTGCAACATCCGTCTGAAATGGCGAAATAGTGTCGTACGACTTTTTGAAATGCGTGCATGGATTTGAAACGGAACGGTACCTTGGTGCACCACTCTCCAGCGATGGTAAATCGAAGATCAGCCACGGTAATCCCGTTTTACCGTAAAAATCCACGTGTCGAAAAAACGAAGGGTAAAAAACTTCCTAGACCCGATCGAGACTCAGATCGTCTTTTTTGGGCATTAAAAAATCCATTGACGGCTGAAAGCTGTCATAGCCCTACAACTCACTGAGGCCTTCGTTTTGACTGGTTATGACTCCCGTAACTCTAAACGAGCCAGAAGTTATGGCCGTCCAAATAATCGATATCTACAGGATGCAACGTCCACGGTGCAAGGTGCAACATCCGTCCGAAATGGCGAAACAGTGTCATACGACTTTTTGAAATGCGTGCATGGATTGGAAACGGAACGGTACCATGATGAAACACTCTCCAGCGACGGTAAATCGAAGACCAGCCACGGTAATCCCGTTTTACCGTAAAAATCCACGTGTCGAAAAAACATAGGGTAAAAAACTTCCTAGACCCGATTGAGAATCGGATCGTCTTTTTTGGGCATTAAAAAATCCATTGACGGCTGAAAGCTGTCATAGCCGTAGAAATCACTGAGGCCTTCGTTTTGACTGGTGATGGCTCCCGTAACTCTAAACGAGCCAGAATTTAGGGCCGTCCGAATAATCGATATCTACATGATGCAACATCCTTGGTGCAAGGTGCTACATCCGTCCGAAATGGCGAAATAGTGTCGTACGACTGTTTGAAATGCATGCGTGGATTTGAAACGGAACGGTACTATGGTGCACCACTCTCCAGCGATGGTAAATCAAAGACCAGCCACGGTAATCCCGTTTTACAGTAAAATCCACGTGTCGAAAAAACGAAGGGCAAAAAACTTCCTAGACCCGATAGAGACTCGGATCGTCTTTTTTGGGCATTAAACAAACCATTGACGGCTGAAAGCTGTCATGGCCGTAGAACTCACTGAGGCCTTCGTTTAACTGGTTATGGCTCTCGTAACTCTAAACGAGCCCGAAGTTATGGCCGTCTGAATATTTGATATCTACAGGGTGCAACATCCACGGTGCAAGGTGCAACATCCGTCTGAAATGGCGAAACAGTGTCGTACGACTTTTTGAAATGCGTGCATGGATTTGAAACGGAACGGTACCTTGGTTCACCACTCTCCAGCGATCGTAAATCGAAGACCGGCCACGGTAATCCCTTTTTACAGTAAAAATCCACGTGTCGAAAAAATGAAGGATAAAAAACTTCCTAGACCCGATTGAGACACGGATCGTCTTTTTTGGGCGTTAAAAAATCCATTGACGGCTGAAAGCTATCTTGGCCGTAGAACTCACTGAGGCCTTCGTTTTGACTGGTTATGGCTCCGTTAACTCTAAACGAGCCAGAAGTTATGGTCGTCCGAATAATCGATATCTATAGGGTGCAACATCCACGGTGCAAGGTGCAACATCCGTCCGAAATGGCGAAACAATGTCGTACGACTTTTTGAAATGCGTGCATGGATTTGAAACGGAACGGTACCGTGATGCACCACTCACCAGCGATGCTAAATCGAAGACCAGCCACGGTAATCCCGATTTACCATAAAAATCCACGTGTCGAAAAAACGAAGGGTAAAAAACTTCCTAGACCCGATTGAGACTCGAATCGTCTTTTTTGGGCATTAAACAATCCACTGACGGCTAAAAGCTTTCATAGCCGTAGAACTCACTGAGGCCTTCTTTTTGACTAGTTATGGCTCCCATAACTCTAAACGAGCCAGAAGTTATGGCCGTCCGAATAATCGATATCTACAGGGTGCAACATCCACGGTGCAAGGTGCAACATCCGTCCGAAATGGCGAAACAGTGTCGTACGACTTTTTGAAATGCGTGCATGGATTTGAAATGGAACGGTACCATGATGCAGCACTATTCCAGCGATGGTAAATCGAAGACCAGCCACGGTAATCCCGATTTACCGTAAAAATCCACGTGTCGAAAAAACGAAGGGTAAAAAACTTCCTAGACCCGATTGAGACTCGGATCGTCTTTTTTGGGCATTAAACAATCCATTGACGACTGAAAGCTATCATAGCTGTAGAACTGACTGAGTCCTTCGTTTTGACTGGTTATTGCTCCCGTAACTCTAAACGAGGCAGAAGTTATGGCCGTCAGAATAATCGATATCTACTGGGTGCAACATCCACGGTGCAAGGTGCAACATCCGTCCGAAATGGCGAAACAGTGTCGTACGACTTTTTGAAATGCGTGCATGGATTTGAAATAGAACGGTACCATGGTGCACCACTCTCCAGCGATGGTAAATCGAGGACCAGCCATGGTAATCCCGTTTTACCGTAAAAATCCACGTGTCGAAAAAACGAAGGGTAAAAAACTTCCTAGACCCGATTGAGACTCGGATAATCTTTTTTGGGCATTAAAGACGGCTGAAAAAGGTCATAGCCGTAGAACTCACTAAGGCCTTCGTTTTGATTGGTTATGACTCACGTAATTCCAAACGAGCCAGAAGTTATGGCCGTCCGAATAATCGATATCTACAGGGTGCAACATCCACGGTGCAAGGTGCAACATCCGTCCGAAATGGCGAAACAGTGTCGTACGACTTTTTGAAATGCGTGCATGGATTTGAAACGGAACGGTACCTTGGTGCACCACTCTCCAGCATTGGTAAATCGAAGACCAGCCACGGTAATCCCGTTTTACCGTAAAAATCCACGTGTCGAAAAAACGAAGGGTAAAAAACTTCCTAGACTTGATTGAGACTCGGATCGTCTTTTTGGGGCATTAAACAATCCATTGACGGCTGAAAGCTGTCATAGATGTAGAACTCACTGAGGCCTTCGTTTTAATGGGTTATGGCTCCCGTAACTCTAAACGAGCCCGAAGTTATGGCCGTCCGAATATTCGATATCTACAGGGTGCAACATCCATGGTGCAAGGTGCAACATCCGTCCGAAATGGCGAAACAGTGTCGTACGACTTTTTGAAATGCATGCATGGATTTGAAACGGAACGGTACCTTGGTGCACCACTCTCCAGCGATGGTAAATCTACGACCGGCCACGGTAATCCCATTTTACCGTAAAAATCCACGTGTCGAAAAAACGAAGGGTAAAAAACTTCCTAGACCCGATTGAGACTCGGATCGTCTTTTTTGGGTATTAAACAATCCATTGACGGCTGAAAGCCGTCAGGGCCGTAGAACTCACTGAGGCCTTCGTTTTGACTGGTTATGGCTCCCGTAACTCTAAACGAGCCAGAAGTTATGGCCGTCCGAATAATCGATATCTACAGGGTGCAACATCCACGGTGCAAGGTGCAACATCCGTCCGAAATGGCGAAACAGTGTCGTATGACTTTTTGAAATGCGTGCATGGATTTGAAATGGAACGGTACCATGGTGCACCACTCTCCAGCGATGGTAAATCGAAGACCAGCCATGGTAATCCCGTTTTATCGTAAAAATCCTCATGTCGAAAAAACGAAGGGTAAAAAATTTCCTAGACCCGATTGAGACTCAGATAGTCTTTTTTGGGCATTAAACAATTCATTGATGGATGAAAGCTGTCATAGCCATAGAACTCACTGAGGCCTTCGTTTTGAATAGTTATGGCTCCCGTAACTCTAAACGAGCCAGAAATTATGGCCATCCGAATAATCGATATCTATAGGGTGCAACATCCACGGTGCAAGGTGCAACATCCGTCCGAAATGGCGAAACAGTGTCGTACGACTTTTTGAAATGCGTGCATGGATTTGAAATGGAACGGTACCATGATGCACCACTCTCCAGCGATGGTAAATCGAAGACCAGCCACGGTAATCAAGATTTACCGTAAAAATCCACGTGTCAAAAAAACGAAGGGTAAAAAACTTCCTAGCCCCGATTGAGACTTGGATCGTCTTTTTTGGGCATTAAACAATCCATTGACGGCTGAAAGCTGTCATAGCCATAGAACTCACTGAGGCCTTCGTCTTGACTTGTTATGGCTCCCGTAACTCTAAACGAGCCAGAAGTTATGGCCGTCCGAATAATCGATATCTAGAGAGTGCAACATCGACGGTGCAAGGTGCAACATCCGTCCGAAATGGCGAAACAGTGTCATACGACTTTTTTAAATGCGTGCATGGATTTGAAACGGAACGGTACCATGATGCAGCACTCTCCAGCGACGGTAAATCGAAGACCAGCCACGGTAATCCCGTTTGACCGTAAAAATCCACGTGTCGAAAAAACGTAGGGTAAAAAACTTCCTAGACCCGATTGAGACTCGGATAGACTTTTTTGGGCATTAAACAATCCATTGACGGCTGAAAGCGGTCATAGCCGTAGAACTCACTGAGGCCTTCGATTGTTTATGGCTCCCATAATTCTAAATGAGCCAGAAGTGATGGCCGTCCGAATAACCGATTTCTACAGGGTGCAACATCCACGGTGCAAGGTGCAACATCCGTCCGAAATGGAGAAACAGTGTCGTACGACTTTTTGAAATGCGTGCATGGATTTGAAACGGAACGGTACCTTGGTGCACCACTCTCCAGCGATGGTAAATCGAAGACCAGCCAAGGTAATCCCGTTTTACCGTAAAAATCCACGTGTCGAAAAAACGAAGGGTAAAAAACTTCCTAGACTCGATCGAGACTCAGATCGTCTTTTTTGGGCATTAAACAATCCATTGATGGCTGAAAGCTGTCATAACCGTAGAACTCACTGAGCCTTCGTTTTGACTAGTTATGGCGCCCATAACTCTAAACGAGCCAGAAGTTATGGCCGTCCGAATAATCGATATCTACAGGGTGCAACATACACGGTGCAAGGTGCAACATCCGTCCGAAATGGCGAAACAGTGTCGTACGACTTTTTGAAATGCGTGCATGGATTTGAAACGGAACGGCACCATGGTGCACCACTCTCCAGCGACGGTAAATCGAAGACCAGCCACGGTAATCCCGTTTTACCGTAAAAATCCACGTGTCGAAAAAACGGAGGGTAAAAAACTTCCTCGACCCGATTGAGACTCGGATCGTCTTTTTTGGGCACTAAAATATACATTGACGGTGAAAGCTGCCATAGCCGTAGAACTCACTGAGGCCTTCGTTTTGACTGGTTAAGGCTCCCGTAACTCTAAACGAGCCAGAATTTATGGCCGTCCGAATAATCGATATCTACATGGTGCAACATCCGCGGTGCAAGGTGCAACATCCGTCCGAAATGGCGAAATAGTGTCGTACGACCTTTTGAAATGCATGCATGGATTTGAAACGGAACGGTACCATGGTGCACCACTCTCCAGCGATGGTAAATCGAAGACCAGCCACGGTAATCCTGTTTTACAGTAAAATCCATGTATCGAAAAAACAAAGGGTAAAAAACTTCCTAGACCCGATTGAGACTCGGATAGTCTTTTTTGGGCATTAAACAATCCATTGACGGATGAAAGCTGTCATAGCAGTGGAACTCACTGAGGCATTCATTTTGACTGGTTATGGCTCCCGTAACTCTAAACGAGCCAGAAGTTATGGCCGTCCGAATAATCGATATCTACAGGGTGCAACATCCACGGTGCAAGATGCAACATCCGTCCGAAATGGCGAAATAGTGTCGTACGAATTTTTGAAATGCGTGCATGGATTTGAAACGGAACGGTACCATGGTGCAACACTCTCCAGCGACGGTAAATCGAAGACCAGCCACGGTAATCCCGTTTTACCTTAAAAATCCACGCGTCGAAAAACCGAAGGGTAAAAAACTTCCTAGACCCGATTGAGACTCGGATCGTCTTTTTTGGGCATTAAAAAATCCATTGACGGCTGAAAGCTGTCATAGCCGTAGAACTCACTGAGGCCTTTGTTTTGAATGGTTTGGCTCCCGTAACTCTAAACAAGCCAGAATTTATGGCCGTCCGAATAATCGATATCTACAGGATGCAACATCATCGGTGCAAAGTGCAACATCCGTCCGAAATGGCGAAATAGTGTCGTACGACTTTTTGAAACGCGTGCATGGATTTGAAACGGAACGGTACCATGGTTCACCACTCTCCAGCGATGGTAAATCGAAGACCAGCCACGGTAATCCCGTTTTACAGTAAAATCCACGTGTCGAAAAAACGAAGGGTAAAAGACTTCCTAGACCCGATTGAGACTCGGATTGTCTTTTTTGGGCATTAAACAATCCATTGACGGCTGAAAGCTGTCATGGCTGTAGAACTCACTGAGGCCTTCGTTTTGACTGGTTATGGCTCTCGTAACTCTAAACAATCCCGAAGTTATGGCTGTCCGAATATTCGATATCTACATGGTGCAACCTCCACGGTGCAAGGTGCAACATCCGTCCGAAATGGCGAAACAGTGTCGTACGACTTTTCGAAATGCGTGCATGGATTTGAAACGGAACGGTACCATGGTGCACCACTCTCCAGCGATGGTAAATCGAAGACCAGCCACGGTAATCCCGTTTTACCGTAAAAATCCACGTGTCGAAAAAACGAAGGGTAAAGAACTTCCTAGACCCGATTGAGACTCAGATCGTCTTTTTTGGGCATTAAACAATCCATTGACGGCTGAAAGCTGTCATAGCCGTAGATATCACTGAGGCCTTCATTTAGACTGGTTATGGCTCCCGTAAATCTAAACGAGCCAGAATTTATGACCGTCCAAATAATCGATATCTACAGGATGCAACATCCGCGGTGCAAGGTGCAACATCCGTCCGAAATGGCGAAATAGTGTCGTACGGCTTTTTGAAATGCGTGCATGGATTTGAAACGGAACGGTACCATGGTTCACCACTCTCCAGCGATGGTAAATCGAAAACCAGCCACGGTAATCCCGTTTTACCGTAATAATCCACGTGTCGAAAAAACGAAGGGTAAAAAACTTCCGAGACCCGACTGAGACTCGGATCGTCTTTTTTGGGCATTAAACAATCCATTGACGGCTGAAAGCTGTCATAGCCGTAGAACTCACTGAGGCCTTCGTTTTGACTAGTTATGGCTCCTATAACTCTAAACAAGCCAGAAGTTATGGCCGTCCGAATAATCGTTATCTACAGGGTGCAACATCCACAGTGCAAGGTGCAACATCCGTCCAAAATGGCAAAACAGTGTCGTACGACTTTTGGAAATGCGCGCATGGATTTGAAACGGAACGACACCTTGGTGCACCACTCTCCAGCGATGGTAAATCGAAGACCGGCCACGGTGATCCCGTTTTACCGTAAAAATCCACGTGTCGAAAAAACGAAGGGTAAAAAACTTCCTAGACCCGATTGAGACTCGGATCGTCTTTTTTGGGCATTAACCAATCCACTGACGGTTGAAAGCTGTCATAGAAGTAGAACTCACTGAGGCCTTCGTTTTGACTAGTTATGGCTCCCGTAACTCTAAACGAGCCAGAAGTTATGGCCGTCCGAATAATCGATATCTACAGGGTGCAACATCCACGGTGCAAGGTGCAACATCCATCCGAAATGGCGAAACAGTGTCGTACGACTTTTTGAAATGCGTGCATGGATTGTAAATGGAACGGTACCATGATGCACCACTCTCCAGCGATGGTAAATCGAAGAGCAGCCACGGTAATCCCGTTTTACCGTAAAAATCCACGTGTCGAAAAAACGAAGGGTAAAAAACTTCCTAGACCCGATTGAGACTCGGATCGTCTTTTTTGGGCATTAAACAATCCATTGACGGCTGAAAGCTGTCATAGCCGTAGAAATCAATGAGTCCTTCATTTTGACTGGTTATGGCTCCCGTAATTCTAAACGAGGCAGAAGTTATGGCCGTCAGAATAATCGATATCTACAGGGTGCAACATCCACGGTGCAAGGTGCAACATCCGTCCGAAATGGCGAAACAGTGTCATACAACTTTTTGAAATGCGTGCATGGATTTGAAACGAAACGGTACCATGGTGCACCACTCTCCAGCGATGGTAAATCGAGGACCAGCCACGGTAATCCCGTTTTACCGCAAAAATCCACGTGTCGAAAAAACGAAGGGTAAAAAACTTCCTAGACCCGATTGAGACTTGGATAGTCTTTTTTGGGCGTTAAAGACGGCTGAAAAAGGTCATAGCCGTAGAACTCACTGAGGCCTTCGTTTTGATTGGTTATGGCTCCCGTAATTCTAAACGAGCCAGAAGTTATGGCCGTTCGAATAATCGATATCTACAGGGTGCAACATCCACGGTGCAAGGTGCAACATCAGTCCGAAATGGCGAAACAGTGTCGTACGACATTTTGAAATGCATGCATGGATTTGAAACGGAACGGTACCTTGGTGCACCACTCTCCAGCATTGGTAAATCGAAGACCAGCCACGGTAATCCCGTTTTACTGTAAAAATCCACGTGTCGAAAAAACGAAGGGTAAAAAACTTTCTAGACCTGATTGAGACTCGGATCGTCTTTTTTGGGCATTAAACAATCCATTGACGGCTAAAAGCTGTCATAGCTGTAGAACTCACTAAGGCCTTCGTTTTGACTGGTTATGGCTCCCGTAACTCTAAACGAGCCCGAAGTTATGGCCGTCCGAATATTCGATATCTATAGGGTGCAACATACACGGTGCAAGGTGCAACATCCGTCCGAAATGGCGAAACAGTGTCGTACGGCTTTTTGAAATGCGTGCATGGATTTGAAACGGAACGGTACCTTGGTGCACCACTCTCCAGCGATGGTAAATCGAAGACCGGCCACGGTAATCCCATTTTACCGTAAAAATCCACGTGTCGAAAAAAAGATGGGTAAAAAACTTCCTAGACCCGATTGAGACTCGGATCGTCTTTTTTGGGCATTAAACAATCCATTGACCCCTGAAAGCCATCAGGGCCGTAGAACTCACTAAGGCCTTCGTTTTGACTGGTTATGGCTTCCGTTACTCTAAACGAGCCAGAAGTTATGGCCGTCCGAATAATCGATATCTACAGGGTGCAACATCCACGGTGCAAGGTGCAACATCCGTCCGAAATGGCGAAACAGTGTCGTACGACTTTTTGAAATGCGTGCATGGATTTGAAATGGAACGGTACCATGGTGCACCACTCTCCAGCGATGGTAATTCGAAGACCATCCACGGTAATCCCGATTTACCGTAAAAATCCACGTGTCGAAAAAACGAAGGGTAAAAAACTTCCTAGACCCGATTGAGACTCGGATCGTCTTTTTTGGGCATTAAACAATCCACTGACGGCTGAAAGCTGTCATAGCTGTAGAACACGCTGAGGACTTCGTTTTGACTTGTTATGGCTCCCGTAACTCTAAACGAGCCAGAAGTTACGGTCGTCCGAATAATCGATACCCACAGGGTGCAACATCCACGGTGCAAGGTGCAACATCCGTCCGAATGGCGAAACAGTGTCGTACGACTTTTTGAAATGCGTGCATGGATTTGAAAAGGAACGGTACCATGATGCACCACTCTCCAGCGATGATAAATCGAAGACCAGCCACAGTAATCAAGATTTACCGTAAAAATCCACGTGTCGAAAAAACGAAGGTTAAAAAACTTCCTAGACCCGATTGAGACTCGTATCGTCTTTTTTGGGCATTAAACAATCCATTGACGGCTGAAAGTTGTCATAGCCGTAGAACTCACTGAGGCCTTCGTCTTGACTTGTTATGGCTCCCGTAACTCTAAACGAGCCAGAAGTAATGGCCGTCCGAATAATCAATATCTACAGGGTGCAACATCCACGGTGCAAGGTGCAACATCCGTCCGAAATGGCGAAACAGTGTCATACGACTTTTTGAAATGCGTGCATGGATTTGAAACGGAACGGTACCATAATGCAACACTCTCCAGCGACGGTAAATCGAAGACCAGCCACGGTAATCCCATTTTACCGTAAAAATCCACGTGTCGAAAAAACGTAGGGTAAAAAACTTCCTAGACCCGATTGAGACTCGGATAGCTTTTTTGGGCATTAAACAATCCATTGACGGATGAAAGCAGTCATCGCCGTAGAACTCAATGAGCCCTTCGTTTTGATTGTTTATGGCTCCCGTAATTCTAAACGATCCAGAAGTGATGGCCGTCCGAATAATCGATATCTACAGGGTGCAACATCCACGTTGCAAGGTGCAACATCCGTCCGAAATGGCGAAACAGTGTCGTACGACGTTTTGAAATGCGTGAATGGATTTGAAACGGAACGGTACCTTGGTGCACCACTCTCCAGCGATGGTAAATTGAAGACCAGCCACGGTAATCCCGTTTTACCACAAAAATCCACGTGTCGAAAAAACGAAGGGTAAAAAACTTCCTAGACCCGATTGAGACTCAGATCGTCTTTTTTGGGCGTTAAACAATCCATTGACGGCTGAAAGCTGTCATAGCCGTAGAACACACTAAGGCCTTCGTTTTGACTAGTTATGGCTCCCATAACTCTAAACGACCCAGAAGGTATGGTCGTCCGAATAATCGATATCTACAGGGTGCAACATCCACGGTGCAAGGTGCAACATCCGTCCGAAATGGTGAAACAGTGTCGTACGACTTTTTGAAATATGTGCATGGATTTGAAACGGAACGGTACCATGGTGCACCACTCTCCAGCGACGGTAAATCGAAGACCAACCACGATAATCCCGTTTTACCATAAAAATCCACGTGTCGAAAAAACGAAGGGTAAAAAACTTCCTCGACCCGATTGAGACTCGGATCGTCTTTTTTGGGCATTAAAAAATCCATTGACGGTGAAAGTTGTCATAACCGTAGAACTCACTGAGGCCTTCGTTTTGACTGGTTATGGCTCCCGTAACTCTAAACGAGCCAGAATTTATGGGCGTCCGAATAATCGATATCTATAAGGTGCAACATCCGCGGTGCAAGGTGCAACATCCGTCCGAAATGGCGAAATAGTGTCGTACGAATTTTTGAAATGCATGCATGGATTTGAAACGGAACGGTATCATGGTGCACCACTCTCCAGCGATGGTAAATCGAAGACCAGCCATGGTAATCCTGTTTTACAGTAAAATCCATGTATCGAAAAAACGAAGGGAAAAAAACTTCCTAGACCCGATTGAGACTCGGATAGTCTTTTTTGGGCATTAAACAATCCATTGACGGATGAAAGCTGTCATAGCAGTGCAACTCACTGAGGCATTCGTTTTGACCGGTTATGGCTCCCGTAACTCTAAATGAGCCAGAAGTTATGGCCGTCCGAATAATCGATATCTACAGGGTGCAACATCAACGGTGCAAGGTGCAACATCCGTCCGAAATGGCGAAACAGTGTCGTACGACTTTTCGAAATGCGTGCATGGATTTCAAACGGAACGGTACCATGGTGCAACACTCTCCAGCGACGGTAAATCGAAGACCAGCCACGGTAATCCAGTTTTACCTTAAAAATCCACGTGTCGAAAAAACAAAGGGTAAAAAACTTCCTAGACCCGATTGAGACTCGGATCGTCTTTTTTGGGCATTAAAAAATCCATTGACGGCTGAAAGCTGTCATAGCCGTAGAACTCACCGAGGCCTTCGTTTTGACTGGTTATGGCTCCCGTAACTCTAAACGAGCCAGAATTTATGGCCGTCCGAATAATCGATATCTACAGGATGCAACGTCCGCGGTGCAAAGTGCAACATCCGTCCGAAATGGCGAAATAGTGTCGTACGACTTTTTGAAATGCGTGCGTGGATTTGAAACGGAACGGTACCATGGTGCACCACTCTCCAGCGATGGTAAATCGAAGACCAGCCACGTTAATCTCGTTTTACTGTGAAATCCACGTGTCGAAAAAACGAAGGGTAAAAAACTTCCTACACCCGATTGAGACTCGGATCTTCTTTTTTGGGCATTAAACAATCCATTGAAGTCTGAAACTTGTCATGGCCGTAGAACTCACTGAGGCCTTCGTTTTGACTAGTTATAGATCCCATAACTCTAAACGATCCCGAAGTTATGGCCGTCCGAATATTCGATATCTACAGGGTGCAACATCCACGGTGCAAGGTGCAACATCCATCCGAAATGGCGAAACAGTGTCGTACGACTTTTTGAAATGCGTGCATGGATTTGAAACAGAACGGTACCATGGTGCACCACTCTCCAGCGATGGTAAATCGAAGACCAGCCACGGTAATCCCGTTTTACCGTAAAAATCCACGTGTCGAAAAAACGAAGGGTAAAAAACTTCCTAAACCCGACTGAGACTCGGATCGTCTTTTTTGGGCATTAAACAATCCATTGACGGCTGAAAGCTGTCATAGCCGTAGAACTCACTGAGTCCTTCATTTTGACTAGTTATGGCTCCTATAACTCTAAACGAGCCAGAAGTTATGGCCGTCCGAATAATCGATATCTACAGGGTGCAACATCCACGGTGCAAGGTGCAACATCCGTCCAAAATGGCGAAACAGTGTCGTACGACTTTTGAAAATGTGCGCATGGATTTGAAACGGAACGGCACCTTGGTGCAGCACTCTCCAGCGATGGTAAATCGAAGACCGGCCACGGTAATCCCGTTTTACCGTAAAAATCCACGTGTCGAAAAAACGAAGGGTAAAAAACTTCCTAGACCCGATTGAGACTCGGATCGTCTTTTTTGGGCATTAAACAATCCATTGATGGCTGAAAGTTGTCTTAGCCGTAGAACTCACTGAGGACTTCGTTTTGACTGGTTATGCCTCCCGTAACTCTAAACGAGCCAGAAGTTATGGCTGTGCGAATAATCGATATCCACGGTGCAAAGTGCAACATCCACGGTGCAAGGTGCAACATCCGTCCGAAATGGCGAAACAGTGTCGTACGACTTTTTGAAATGCGTGCATGGATTTGAAATGGAACGGTACCATGGTGCACCACTCTCCAGCGATGGTAAATCGAAGACCAGCCACGGTAATCCCGATTTACCGTAAAAATCCACGTGTCGAAAAAACGAAGGGTAAAAAACTTCCTAGACCCAATTGAGACTCGGATCGTCTTTTTTGGGAATTAAACAATCCACTGACGGTTGAAAGCTGTCATAGCCGTAGAACTCACTAAGGCCTTCGTTTTGACTAGTTATGGCTCACGTAACTCTAAACGAACCAGAAGTTATGGCCGTCCGAATAATCGTTATCTACAGTGTGCAACATCGACGGTGCAAGGTGCAACATCCGTCCGAAATGGCGAAACAGTGTCGTACGACTTTTTGAAATGCGTGCATGGATTTGAAATTGAACGGTACCATGGTGTTCCACTCTCCAGCGATGGTAAATCGAAGACCAGCCATGGTAATCCCGTTTTACCGTCAAAATCCACGTGTCGAAAAAACGAAGGGTAAAAAACTTCCTAGACCCGATTGAGACTCGGATAGTCTTTTTTGAGCATTAAACAATCCATTGACAGCTGAAAGCGGTCATATACGTAGAACTCACTGAGGCCTTCATTTTGACTCGTTATGGCTCCCGTAATTATAAACGAGCCAAAAGTTATGGCCGTCCGAATAATCGATATCTACAGGGTGCAACATCCACTTGCAAAGTGCAACAACCGTCCGAAATGGAGAAACAGTGTCGTACGACTTTTTGAAATGCGTGCATGGATTTGAAAAGGAACGGTACCTTGGCGTACCACTCTCCAGCGATGGTAAATCGAAGACCAGCCACGGTAATCCCGTTTTGCCGTAAAAATCCACGTGTCGAAAAAACGAAGGGTAAAAAACTTCCTAGACCCGATTTTGACTCGGATAGTCTTTTTGAGCATTAAACAATCCATTGACGGCTGAAAGCGGTCATATCCGTAGAACTCACTGAGGCCTTCGTTTTGACTGGTTATGGCTCCTGTAATTCTAAACGAGCCAGAAGTTATGGCCGTCCGAATAATCAATATCTACAGGGTGCAACATCCACGGTGCAAGGTGCAACATCCGTCCGAAATGGCGAAACAGTGTCGTACGACTTTTTGAAATGCTTGCATGGATTTGAAACGGAACGGTACCATGGTGCACCACTCTCCAGCGATGGTAAATCGAGGACCAGCCACGGTAATCCTGTTTTACCGTAAAAATCCACGTGTCGAAAAAAGGAAGGGAAAAAAACTTCCTAGACCCGATTGAGACTCGGATAGTCTTTTTTGGGCATTGAACATTCCATCGACGGCTGAAAGCCGTCAAAGCCGTAGAAACCACAGAGGCCTGCGATTTGACTTGTTATGGCTCCCGTAACTCTAAACGAGCCAGAAGTTGTGGCCGTCCGAATAATCGATATCTACAGGGTGCAACATCCACGGTGCAAGGTGCAACATCCGTCCGAAATGGCGAAACGGTGTCGTACGACTTTTTGAAATGCGTGCATGGATTTGAAACGGAATGGTACCTTAGTGCACCACTCTCCAGCAATGGTAAATCGAAGACCAGCTACGGTAATCCCGTTTTGCCGTTAAAATCCACGTGTCAAAAAAACGAAGGGTAGAAAACTATCTAGACCCGATTGAGACTCGGATCGTCTTTTTTGGGCATTAAACAATCCATTGACGGCTGGAAGCTGTCATAGCCGTAGAACTCACTGAGGCCTTCGTTTTGACTGGTTATGACTCTCGTAACTCTAAACGAGCCAGAAGTTATGGCCGTCCGAATAATCGATATCTACAGGGTGCAACATCCACGGTACAAGGTGCAACATCCGTCCGAAATGGCGAAACAGTGTCGTACGACTTTTTGAAATGCGTGCATGGATTTGAAATGGAACGGTACCATGGTGCACCACTCTCCAGCGATGGTAAATCGAAGACCAGCCACGGTAATCCCGTTTTACCGTAAAAATCCACGTGTCGAAAAAACGAAGGGTAAAAAACTTCCTAGACCCGATTGAGACTCGGATCGTCTTTTTTGGGCATTAAACAATCCACTGACGGCCAAAAGCTGTCATAGCCGTAGAACTCACTGAGGCCTTCGTTTTGACCTGTTATGGATCCTGTAACTCTAAACGAGCCAGAAGTTAGGGCCGTCCGAATAATTGATATCTACAGGGTGCAACATCCGCGGTGCAAGGTGCAACATCCGTCCGAAATGGCGAAACAGTGTCGTACGACTTTTTGAAATGCGTGCATGGATTTGAAATGGAACGGTACCATGATGCACCACTCTCCAGCGATGGTAAATCGAAGACCAGCCACGGTAATCCCGATTTACCGTAAAAATCCACATGTCGAAAAAACGAAGGGTAAAAAACTTCCTAGACCTGTTTGAGACTCGGATCGTGTTTTTTGGGCATTAAACAATCCATTTACGGCTGAAAGCAGTCATAGCCGTAGAACTCACTGAGGCCTTCTTCTTGACTGGTTATGGTTCCCGTAACTCTAAACGAGCCAGAAGTTATGGCCGTCCGAATAATCGATATTTACAGGGTGCAACATCCACGGTGCAAGGTGCAACATCCGTCCGAAATGGCGAATCAGTGTCGTACGACTTTTTGAAATGCGTGCATGGATTTGAAACGGAACAGTACCATGGTGCACCACTCTCCAGCGATGGTAAATCGAGGACCAGGCACGATAATCCCGTTTTACCGTAAAAATACACGTGTCGAAAAAACGAAGGGTAAAAAACTTCTTAGACTCGATTGAGAGTTGGATAGTCTTTTTTGGGCATTAAACAGTCCATTGACGGCTGAAAGCGGTCATAGCCATAGAACTCACTGAGGCCTTCGTTTTGATTGTTATGGCCCGTAATTCTAAACGAGCCAAAAGTTATGGCCGTCCGAATAATCGATATCTACAGGGTGCAACATCCACGGTGCAAGGTGCAACATCCGTCCGAAATGGCGAAACAATGTCGTACGACTTTTTGAAATGCGTGCATGGATTTGAAACGTAACGGTACCTTGGTTCACCACTCTCCAGCGTTGGTAAATCGAAGACCAGCCACGGTAATCCCGTTTTACCGTAAAAATCCACGTGTCGAAAAAAAACGAGGGGTAAAAACTTCCTAGACCCGATTGAGACACGGATCGTGTTTTTTGGGCATTAAACAATCCATTGACAGCTGAAAAATATCATAGCCATAGAACACACTGAGGCCTTCATTTTGATTTGTTATGGCTCCCGTAACTCTAAACGAGCCAGTAGTTATGGCCATCGGAATATTCGATATCTACAGGGTGCAGCATCCACGGTGCAAGGTGCAACATCCGTCCGAAATGGCGAAACAATGCCGTACGACTTTTTGAAATGCGTGCATGGATTTGAAACGGAACGGTACCATGGTGCACCACTCTCCAGCGATGGTAAATCGAAGACCAGCCACGGTAATCCCGTTTTACCGTAAAAACCCACGTGTCGAAAAAACGAAGGGTAAAAAACTTCCTAGACCCGATTGAGACTCGGATCGTCTTTTTTGGGCATTAAACAATCCATTAACGGCTGAATGCTGTCATAGCCGTAGAAGTCACTGAGGCCTTCCTTTTGACTAGTTATGGCTCCCGTAACTCTAAACGAGCCAGAAGTTATGGCCGTCCGAATAATCGATATCTACAGGGTGCAACATCCACGGTGCATGGTGCAACATCCGACCGAAATGGCGAAATAGTGTCGTACGACTTTTTGAAATGCGTGCATGGATTTGAAACGGAACGTTACCATGGTGCACCACTCTCCAACGATGGTAAATCGAAGGCCAGCCACGGTAATCCCGTTTTACAGTAAAAATCCACGTGTCGAAAAAACGAAGGGTAAAAAACTTCCTAGACCCGATTGAGACTCGGATAGTCTTTTTTGGGCATTGAACAATCCATTGACGGTTGAAAGCTGTCACAGCCGTAGAACTCACTGAGACCTTCATTTTGACTAGTTATGGCTCCCGTAACTCTAAACGAGCCAGAAGTTATGGCCGTCGGAATAATCGATATCTACATGGTGCAACATCCACGGTGCATGGTGCAACATCCGTCCGAAATGGCGAAACAGTGTCGTACGACTTTTTGAAATGCGTGCATGGATTTGAAACGGAACGGTACCTTGGTGCGCCACTCTCCAGCGATGGTAAATCGAAGACCATCCACGGTAATCCCATTTTACCGTAAAAATCCACGTGTCGAAAAAACGAAGGGTAAAAAACTTCGTAGACCCGATTGAGACTCGGATAGTCTTTTTTGGGCATTCAACAATCCATTGACGGCTGAAAGCCGTCAAAGCCATAGAACTCACTGAGGCATTCCTTTTGACTGGTTATGGCTCTCGTAATTCTCAACGAGGCAGAGGTTATGGCCGTCCGAATAATCGATATCTACAGGGTGCAACATCAACGTTGCAAGGTGCAACATCTGTGAGAAATGGCGAAACAGTGTCGTACGACTTTTTGAAATGCGTGCATGTATTTGAAACGGAACCGTACCTTGGTGCACCACTCTCCAGAGATGGTAAATCGAAGACCAGCCATGGTAATCCCGTTTTGCCGTAAAAAGCCACGTGTCGAAAAAACGAAGGGTAAAAAACTTCCTAGACCCGATTGAGTCTCGGATCGTCTTTTTTGGGCATCCAACAATCCATTGACGGCTGAAACCCGTCAAAGCCGTAGAAATCACAGAGGCCTTTGTTATGACTTGTTATGGCTCCCGTAACTCTAAACGAGCCAGAAGTTATGGCCGTCCGAATAATCGATATCTACAGGGTGCAACATCCACGGTGCAAGGTGCAACATCCGTCCGAAAAGGCGAAACAGTGTCGTACGACTTTTTGAAATGCGTGCATGGATTTGAAACGGAATGGTACCATGGTGCACCACTCTCCAGCGATGGATAATCGAAGAGCAGGCACGGTAATTTCGTTTTACAGTAAAATCCACGTGTCGAAAAAACGAAGGGTAAAAAACTTCCTAGACCCGATTGAGACTCGGATCGTCTTTTTTGGGCATTAAACAATCCATTGACGGCTGAAAGGTGTCATAGCCGTAGAACTCACTGAGGCCTTCGTTTTGACTGGTTATGGCTCCCGTAACTCTAAACGAGCGAGAAGTTATGGCCGTCCGAATATTCGATATCTACAGGGTGCAACATCCACGGTGCATGGTGCAACATCCGTCTGAAATGGCGAAACAGTGTCGTACGACTTTTTGAAATGCGTGCATGGATTTGAAACGGAATGGTACCATGGTGCACCACTCTCCAGCGATGGTAAATCGAAGACCAGCCACGGTAATCCCGTTTTACCGTAAAAATCCACGTGTCGAAAAAACGAAGGGTAAAAAATTCCTAGACCCAATTGAGACTTGGATAGTATTTTTTGGGCATTAAACAATCCATTGACGGCTGAAAGCCGTCAAAGCCGTAGAAATCACAGAGGCCTTCGTTTTGACTTGTTATGGCTCCCGTAACTCTGTACGAGCCAGAAGTTATGGCAGTCCGAATAATCGATATCTACAAGGTGCAACATCCACGGTGCAAGGTGCAACATCCGTCCGAAATGGAAAAACAATGTCGTACGACTTTTTGAAATACGTGCATGGATTTGAAACGGAACGGTAACTTGGTGCACCACTCTCCAGCGATGGTAAATCGAAGACCAGCTACGGTAATCCCGTTTTGCCGTAAAAATCCACGTGTCGAAAAAACGAATGGTAAAAAACTTCCTAGACCCTATTGAGACTCGGATCGTCTTTTTTGGGCATTGAACAACCCATTGACGGCTGAAAGCTGTCATCGCCATAGAACTCACTGAGGCCTTTGTTTTGACTGGTTATGGCTCCCGTAACTCTAAACGAGACAGAAGTTATGGCCTTCCGAATAATCGACATCTACAGGGTGCAACATCCACGGTGCAAGGTGCAACATCCGTCCGAAATGGCGAAACAGTGTCGTACGACTTTTTGAAATGCGTGCATGGATTTGAAATGGAACGGTACACGGTGCACCACTCTCCAGCGATGGTAAATCGAAGACCAGCCACGGTAATCCCGTTTTACCGTAAAAATCCACGTGTCGGAAAAACGAAGGGTAAAAAATTCCTAGACCCAATTGAGACTTGGATAGTCTTTTTTGGGCATTAAACAATCCATTGACGGCTGAAAGCCGTCAAAGCCGTAGAAATCACAGAGGCCTTCGTTTTGACTTGTTATGGCTCCTGTAACTCTGAACGAGCCAGAAGTTATGGCAGTCCGAATAATCGATATCTACAAGGTGCAACATCCACGGTGCAAGGTGCAACATCCGTCCGAAATGGCGAAACAGTGTCGTACGACTTTTTGAAATGCGTGCATGGATTTGAAACGGAACGATACCTTGGTGCACCACTCTCCAGCGATGGTAAATCGAAGACCAGCTACGGTAATCCCGTTTTGCCGTAAAAATCCACGTGTCGAAAAAACGAATCGTAAAAAACTTCCTAGACCCTATTGAGACTAGGATCGTCTTTTTTGGGCATTAAACAATCCATTGACGGTTGAAAGCTGTCATCGCCGTAGAACTCACTGAGGCCTTTGTTTTGACTGGTTATAGCTCCCGTAACTCTAAACGAGACAGAAGTTATGGCCGTCCAAATAATCGACATCTACAGGGTGCAACATCTACGGTGCAAGGTGCAACATCCGTCCGAAATGGCGAAACAGTGTCGTACGACTTTTTGAAATGCGTGCATGGATTTGAAATGGAACGGTACAACGGTGCACCACTCTCCAGCGATGGTAAATCGAAGACCAGCCACGGTAATCCCGTTTTACCGTAAAAATCCACGTGTCGAAAAGACGAAGGGTAAAAAATTCCTAGACCCAATTGAGACTCGGATAGTCTTTTTTAGGCATTAAACAATCCATTGACGGCTGAAAGCCGTCAAAGCCGTAGAAATCACAGAGGCCTTCGTTTTGACTTGTTATGGCTCCAATAACTCTGAATGAGCCAGAAGTTATGGCAGTCCGAATAATCGATATCTACAAGGTGCAACATCCACGGTGCAAGGTGCAACATCCGTCCGAAATGGCGAAACAGTGTCGTACGACTTTTTGAAATGCGTGCATGGATTTGAAATTGAACGGTACCTTGGTGTACCACTCTCCAGCGATGGTAAATCGAAGACCAGCCACGGTAATCCCGTTTTACCGTAAAAATTCATGTGTCGAAAAAACGAAGGGTAAAAAACTTCCTAGACCCGATTGAGACTCGGATAGTCTTTTTTGAGCATTAAACAATCCATTGACGGCTGAAAGCGGTCATATCCGTTGAACTCACTAAGGCCTTCATTTTGACTGGTTATGGCTCCCGTAATTATAAACGAGGCAGAAGTTATGGCCGTCCGAATAATCGATATCTACAGGGTGCAACATCCACGTTGCAAAGTGCAACAACCGTCCGAAATGGAGAAACATTGTCGTACGACTTTTTGAAATGCGTGCATGGATTTGAAACGGAACGGTACCTTGGTGTACCACTCTCCAGTGATGGTAAATCGAAGACCAGCCACGGTAATCCCTTTTTACCGTAAAAATCCACGCGTCGAAAAAACGAAGGGTAAAAAACTTCCTAGACCCGATTGAGACTCGGATAGTCTTTTTTTAGCATTAAACAGTCCATTGACGGCTGAAAGCGGTCATATCCGTAGAACTCACTGAGGCCTTCGTTTTGACTGGTTATGGCTCCCGTAATTCTAAACGATCCAGAAGTTATGGCTGTCCGAATAATCAATATCTACAGGGTGCAACATCCACGGTGCAAGGTGCAACATCCGTCCGAAATGGCGAAACAGTGTCATACGAATTTTTGAAATGCGTGCATGGATTTCAAACGGAACGGTACCATGGTGCACCACTCTCCAGCGATGGTAAATCGAGGACCAGCCACCGTAATCCCGTTTTACCGTAAAAATCCACGTGTCCAAAAAACGAAGGGTAAAAAACTTCCTAGACCTGATTGAGACTCGGATAGTCTTTTTTGGGCATTCAACAATCCATTGACGGCTGAAAGCCATCAAAGCCGTAGAAATCACAGAGGCCTTCGTTTTGACTTGTTATGGCTCCCGTAACTCTAAACGAGCCAGAAGTTGTGGCCGTCCGAATAATCGATATCTACAGGGTGCAACATCCACGGTACAAGGTGCAACATCCGTCCGAAATGGCGAAACAGTGTCGTACGACTTTTTGAAATGCGTGCATGGATTTGAAACGGAACGGTACCTTGGTGCACCACTCTTCGGCAATGGTAAATCGAAGACCAGCTACGGTAATCCCGTTTTTCGTAAAAATCCACGTGTCGAAAAAACAAAGGGTAAAAAACTTCCTAGACCCGATTGAGACTCGTATCGTCTTTTTTGGGCATTAAACAATCCATTGACGGCTGAAAGTTGTCATAGCCGTAGAACTCACTGAGGCCTTCGTTTTGACTGGTTATGGCTCCCGTTACTCTAAACGAGCCAGAAGTTATGGCCGTCCGAATAATCGATATCTACAGGGTGCAACCTCCACGGTGCAAGGTGCAACATCCGTTCGAAATGGCGAAACAGTGTCGTACGAATTTTTGAAATGCGTGCATGGATTTGAAATGGAACGGTATAATGGTGCACCACTCTCCAGCGATGGTAAATCGAGGACCAGCCACGGTAATCCCGTTTTACCATAAAAATCCACATGTCGAAAAAACGAAGGGTAAAAAACTTCCTAGACCCGATTGAGACTCGGATCGTCTTTTTTGGGCATTAAACAATCCATTGACGGCTGAAAGCTGTCATAGCCGTAGAACTCCCTGAGGCCTTCGTTTTGACTGGTTATGGCTCCCGTAACTCTAAACGAGCCAGAAGTTATGGCCGTCCGAATAATCGATATCTACAGGGTGCAACATCCACGGTGCAAGGTGCAACATCTGTCCGAATTGGCGAAACAGTGTCGTACGACTTTTTGAAATGCGTGCATGGATTTGAAATGGAACGGTACCATGGTGTACCACTCTCCAGCGATGGTAAATCAAAGACCAGCCACGGTAATCCCGTTTTACCGTAAAAATCCACGTGTCGAAAAAACGAAGGGTAAAAAACTTCCTAGACCCGATTGAGACTCGGATAGTCTTTTTTGGGCATTCAACAATCCATTGACGGCTGAAAGCCGTCACAGCCATAGAACTCACTGAGGCCTTCGTTTTGACTGGTTATGGCTCCCATAATTCTAAATGAGCCAGAGGTTATGGCCGTCCGAATAATCGATATCAACAGGGTGCAACATCCACGTTGCAAGGTGCAGCATCCGTCCGAAATGGCGAAACAGTGTCGTACGACTTTTTGAAATGCGTGCATGGATTTGAAACGGAACCGTACCTTGGTGCACCACTCTCCAGGGATGGTAAATCGAAGACCAGCCACGGTAATCCCGTTTTACCATAAAAATCCACGTGTCGAAAAAACGAAGGGTAAAAAACTTCCTAGACCCGATTGAGACTCGGATCGTCTTTTTTGGGCATTAAAAAATCCATTGACAACTGAAAGGTGTCATAGCCGTAGAACTCACCGAGGCCTTCTTTTTGACTGGTTATGGCTCCCGTAATTCTAAATGAGCTAGAAGTTATGGCCGTCCAAATAATCGATATCTACTGGGTGCAACATCCACGGTGCAAGGTGCAACATCCGTCCAAAATGGCGAAACAGTGTCGTACGACTTTTTGAAATGCGTGCATGGATTTGAAACGGAACGGTGCCATGGTGCACCACTCTCCAGCAATGGTAAATCGAGGACCAGCCACGGTAATCCCGTTTTACCGTAAAAATCCACGTGTCGAAAAAACAAAGGGTAAAAAACTTCCTAGACCCTATTGAGACTCGGATAGTCTTTTTTGGGCATTCAACAATCCATTGACAGCTGAAAGCCGTCAAAGCCATAGAAATCACAGAGGCCATCGTTTTGACTTGTTATAGCTCCCATAACTCTAAACGAGCCAGAAGATATGGCCGTCCGAATAATCGATATCTACAGGGTGCAACATCCACGGTGCGAGGTGCAACATCCGTCCGAAATGGCGAAACAGTGTCGTACGACTTTTTGAAATGCGTGCATGGATTTGAAACGGAATGGTACCATGGTGCACCACTCTCCAGCGATGGTAAATCGAAGACCAGCCATGGTAATCCCGTTTTACAGTAAAATCCACGTGTTGAAAAAACGAAGGGTAAAAAACTTCCTAGACCCGATTGAGACTCGGATCGTCTTTGTTGGGCATTAAACAATCCATTGACAGCTGAAAGCTGTCATAGCGTAGAACTCACTGAGGCCTTCGTTTTGACTGGTTATGGCTCCCGTAACTCTAAACGAGCGAGTAGTTATGGCCGTCCGAATATTCGATATCTACAGGGAGCAACATCCACGGTGCACGGTGCAACATCCGTCCGATATGGCGAAACAGTGTCGTACGACTTTTTGAAATGCGTGCATGGATTTGAAACGGAATGGAACCATGGTGCACCACTCTCCAGCGATGGTAAATCAAAGACCAGCCACGGTAATCCCGTTTTACCGTAAAAATCTACATTTCAAAAAAACGAAGGGTAAAAAACTTCCTAGACCCGATTGAGACTCGGATAGTCTTTTTTGGGCATTAAACAATCCATTGATGGCTGAAAGCCGTAAAAGCCGTAGAAATCACTTAGGCCTTCGTTTTGACTTGTTATGGCTCCCGTAACTCTAAACGAGCCAGAAGTTATGGTCGTCCAAATAATCGATATCTACAGGGTGCAACATCCACGGTGCAAGGTGCAACATCCGTCCGAAATGGCGAAACAGTGTCGTACGACTTTTTGAAATGCGTGCATGAATTTGAAATGGAATGGTACCTTGGTGCACCACTCTCCAGCGATGGAAAATCGAAGACCAGCTACGGTAATCCCGTTTTGCCGTAAAAATCCACGTGTCAAAAAAACGAAGGGTAAAAAACTTCCTAGACCCGATTGAGACTCGGATCGTCTTTTTTGGGCATTAAACAATCCATTGACGGTTGAAAGCTGTCATAGCCGTAGAACTCACTAAGGCCTTTGTTTTGACTGGTTATGGCTCCCATAACTCTAAACGAGACAGAAGTTATGGCCATCCGAATAATCGACATCTACAGGGTGCAACATCCTCGGTGCAAGGTGCAACATCCGTCCGAAATGGCGACACAGTGTCGTACGAATTTTTGAAATGCATGCATGGATTTGAAATTGAACGGTACCGTGGTGCACCACTCTCCAGCGATGGTAAATCAAAGACCGGCCACGGTAATCCCGTTTTACCGTAAAAATCCACGTGTAGAAAAAACGAAGGGTAAAAAACATCCTAGACCCGATTGAGACTCGGATCGTCTTTTTTAGGCATTAAACAATCCATTGACGGCTGAAAGCTATCATAACCGTAGAACTCCCTGAGGCCTTCGTTTTGACTGGTTATGGCTCCCGTAACTCTAAACGAGCCAGAAGTTATGGCCGTCCGAATAATCGATATCTACAGGGCGCAACATCCGCGGTGCAAGGTGCAACATCCGTCCGAAATGGCGAAACAATGTCGTACGACTTTTTGAAATGCGTGCATGGATTTGAAATTGAACGGTACCATGGTGTACCACTCTCCAGAGATGGTAAATAGAAGACCAGCGACGGTAATCCCGTTTTACCGTAAAAATCCACGTGTAGAAAAAACGAAGGGTAAAAAACTTCCTAGACCCAATTGAGACTAGGATAGTCTTTTTTGGGCATTAAACAATCCATTGACGGCTGAAAGCCGTCAAAGCCGTAGAAATCACAGAGGCCTTCGTTTTGACTTGTTATGGCTCCCGTAACTCTGAACGAGCCAGAAGTTATGGCAGTCCGAATAATCGATATCTACAAGGTGCAACATCCACGGTGCAAGGTGCTACATCCGTCCGAAATGGAAAAACAGTGTCGTATGACTTTTTGAAATACGTGCATGGATTTGAAACGGAACGGTAACTTGGTGCACCACTCTCCAGCGATGGTAAATCGAAGACCAGCTACGGTAATCCCGTTTTGCCGTAAAAATCCACGTGTCGAAAAAACGAATGGTAAAAAACTTCCTAGACCCTATTGAGACTCGGATCGTCTTTTTTGGGCATTAAACAACCCATTGACGGCTGAAAGCTGTCATCGCCATAGAACTCACTGAGGCCTTTGTTTTGACTGGTTATGGCTCCCGTAACTCTAAACGAGACAGAAGTTATGGCCTTCCGAATAATCGACATCTACAGGGTGCAACATCCACGGTGCAAGGTGCAACATCCGTACGAAATGGCGAAACAGTGTCGTACGACTTTTTGAAATGCGTGCATGGATTTGAAATGGAATGGTACCATGGTGCACCACTATCCAGCGATGGTAAATCGAAGACCAGCCACGGTAATCCCGTTTTACCGTAAAAATCCACGTGTCGGAAAAACGAAGGGTAAAAAATTCCTAGACCCAATTGAGACTTGGATAGTCTTTTTTGGGCATTAAACAATCCATTGACGGCTGAAAGCCGTCAAAGCCGTAGAAATCACAGAGGCCTTCGTTTGACTTGTTATGGCTCCTGTAACTCTGAACGAGCCAGAAGTTATGGCAGTCCGAATAATCGATATCTACAAGGTGCAACATCCACGGTGCAAGGTGCAACATCCATCCAAAATGGCGAAACAGTGTCGTACGACTTTTTGAAATGCGTGCATGGATTTGAAACGGAACGGTACCTTGGTGCACCACTCTCCAGCGATGGTAAATCGAAGACCAGCTACGGTAATCCCGTTTTGCCGTAAAAATCCACGTATCGAAAAAACGAATGGTAAAAAACTTCCTAGACCCTATTGAGACTAGGATCGTCTTTTTTGGGCATTAAACAATCCATTGACAGCTGAAAGCTGTCATCGCCGTAGAACTCACTGAGACCTTTGTTTTGACTGGTTATGGCTCCCGTAACTCTAAACGAGCCAGAAGTTATGGCCGTCCGAATAATCGACATCTACAGGGTGCAACATCCACGGTGCAAGGTGCAACATCCGTCCGAAATGGCGAAACAGTGTCGTACGACTTTTTGAAATGCGTGCATGGATTTGAAATGGAACGGTACCATGGTGCACCACTCTCCAGCGATGGTAAATCGAAGACCAGCCACGGTAATACCGTTTTACCATAAAAATCCACGTGTCGAAAAGACGAAGGGTAAAAAATTCCTAGACCCAATTGAGACTCGGATAGTCTTTTTTGGGCATTAAACAATCCATTGACGGCTGAAAGCCGTCAAAGCCGTAGAAATCATAGAGGCCTTCGTTTTGACTTGTTATGGCTCCAGTAACTCTGAACGAGCCAGAAGTTATGGCAGTCCGAATAATCGATATCTACAAGGTGCGACATCCACGGTGCAAGATGCAACATCCGTCCGAAATGGCGAAACAGTGTCGTACGACTTTTTGAAATGCGTGCATGGATTTGAAATTGAACGGTACCATGGTGTACCACTCTCCAACGATGGTAAATCGAAGACCAGCCACGGTAATCCCGTTTTACCGTAAAAATTCATGTGTCGAAAAAACGAAGGGTAAAAAACTTCCTAGACCCGATTGAGACTCGGATAGTCTTTTTTGAGCATTAAACAATCCATTGACGGCTGAAAGCGGTCATATCCGTTGAACTCACTAAGGCCTTCATTTTGACTGGTTATGGCTCCCGTAATTATAAACGAGGCAGAAGTTATGGCAGTCCGAATAATCGATATCTACAGGGTGCGACATCCACGTTGCAAAGTGCAACAACCGTCCGAAATGGAGAAACAGTGTCGTACGACTTTTTGAAATGCGTGCATGGATTTTAAACGGAACGGTACCTTGGTGTACCACTCTCCAGTGATGGTAAATCGAAGACCAGCCACGGTAATCCCTTTTTACCGTAAAAATCCACGCGTCGAAAAAACGAAGGGTAAAAAACTTCCTAGACCCGATTGAGACTCGGATAGTCTTTTTTTAGCATTAAACAGTCCATTGACGGCTGAAAGCGGTCATATCCGTAGAACTCACTGAGGCCTTCGTTTTGACTGGTTATGGCTCCCGTAATTCTAAACGAGCCAGAAGTTATGGCCGTCCGAATAATCAATATCTACAGGGTGCAACATCCACGGTGCAAGGTGCAACATCCGTTCGACATGGCGAAACAGTGTCATACGACTTTTTGAAATGCGTGCATGGATTTCAAACGGAACGGTACCATGGTGCACCACTCTCCAGCGATGGTAAATCGAGGACCAGCCACCGTAATCCCGTTTTACCGTAAAAATCCACGTGTCGAAAAAACGAAGGGTAAAAAACTTCCTAGACCCGATTGAGACTCGGATAGTCTTTTTTGGGCATTCAACAATCCATTGACGGCTGAAAGCCATCAAAGCCGTAGAAATCACAGAGGCCTTCGTTTTGACTTGTTATGGCTCCCGTAACTCTAAACGAGCCAGAAGTTGTGGCCGTCCGAATAATCGATATCTACAGGGTGCAACATCCACGGTGCAAGGTGCAACATCCATCCGAAATGGCGAAACAGTGTCGTACGACTTTTTGAAATGCGTGCATGGATTTGAAACGGAACGGTACCTTGGTGCACCACTCTCCGGCAATGGTAAATCGAAGACCAGCTACGGTAATCCCGTTTTTCCGTAAAAATCCACGTGTCGAAAAAACAAAGGGTAAAAAACTTCCCAGACCCGATTGAGACTCGGATCGTCTTTTTTGGGCATTAAACAATCCATTGACGGCTGAATGCTGTCATAGCCGTAGAACTCACTGAGGCCTTCCTTTTGACTAGTTATGGCTCCCATAACTCTAAACGAGCCAGAAGTTATGGCCGTCCGAATAATCGATATCTACAGGGTGCAACATCCACGGTGCATGGTGCAACACCCGGCCGAAATGGCGAAACAGTGTCGTACGACTTTTTGAAATGCGTGCATGGATTTGAAACGGAATGGTACCATGGTGCACCACTCTCCAGCGATGGTAAATCGAAGACCAGCCACGGTAATCCCGTTTTACAGTAAAATCCACGTGTTGAAAAAACGAAGGGTAAAAAACTTCCTAGACCCGATTGAGACTCGGATCATCTTTTTTGGGCATTAAACAATCCATTGACGGCTGAAAGCTGTCATAGCGTAGAACTCACTGAGGCTTTCGTTTTGACTGGTTATGGCTCCTGTAACTCTAAACGAGCGAGAAGTTATGGCCGTCCGAATATTCGATATCTACAGGGAGCAACATCCACGGTGCACGGTGCAACATCCATCCGATATGGCGAAACAGTGTCGTACGACTTTTTGAAATGCGTGCATGGATTTGAAACGGAATGGAACCATGGTGCACCACTCTCCAGCGATGGTAAATCGAAGACCAGCCACGGTAATCCCGTTTTACCGTAAAAATCTACATTTCAAAAAAACGAAGGGTAAAAAACTTCCTAGACCCGATTGAGACTCGGATAGTCTTTTTTGGGCATTAAACAATCCATTGATGGCTGAAAGCCGTAAAAGCCGTAGAAATCACTGAGGCCTTCATTTTGACTTGTTATGGCTCCCGTAACTCTAAACGAGCCAGAAGTTATGGTCATCCAAATAATCGATATCTACAGGGTGCAACATCCACGGTGCAAGGTGCAACATCCGTCCGAAATGGCGAAACAGTGTCGTACGACTTTTTGAAATGCGTGCATGAATTTGAAATGGAACGGTACCTTGGTGCACCACTCTCCAGCGATGGAAAATCGAAGACCAGCTACGGTAATCCCGTTTTGCCGTAAAAATCCACGTGTCGAAAAAACGAAGGGTAAAAAACTTCCTAGACCCGATTGAGACTCGGATCGTCTTTTTTGGGCATTAAACAATCCATTGATGGTTGAAAGCTGTCATAGCCGTAGAACTCACTAAGGCCTTAGTTTTGACTGGTTATGGCTCCCGTAACTCTAAACGAGACAGAAGTTATGGCCATCCGAATAATCGACATCTACAGGGTGCAACATCCTCGGTGCAACATCCGTCCGAAATGGCGACACAGTGTCGTACGAATTTTTGAAATGCGTGCATGGATTTGAAATTGAACGGTACCATGGTGCACCACTCTCCAGCGATGGTAAATCAAAGACCGGCCACGGTAATCCCGTTTTACCGTAAAAATCCACGTGTAGAAAAAACGAAGGGTAAAAAACATCCTAGACCCGATTGAGACTCGGATCGTCTTTTTTAGGCATTAAACAATCCATTGATGGCTGAAAGCTATCATAACCGTAGAACTCCCTGAGGCCTTCGTTTTGACTGGTTATGGCTCCCGTAACTCTAAACGAGCCAGAAGTTATGGCCGTCCGAATAATCGATATCTACAGGGCGCAACATCCGCGGTGCAAGGTGCAACATCCGTCTGAAATGGCGAAACAATGTCGTACGACTTTTTGAAATGCGTGCATGGATTTGAAATTGAACGGTACCATGGTGTACCACTCTCCAGAGATGGTAAATAGAAGACCAACAACGGTAATCCCGTTTTACCGTAAAAATCCACGTGTAGAAAAAACGAAGGGTAAAAAACTTCCTAGACCCAATCGAGACTCGGATTGTCTTTTTTGAGCATTAAACAATCCAATGACGGCTGAAAGCGGTCATATCTGTAGAACTCACTAAGGCCTTCGTTTTGACTGGTTATGGCTCCCGTAATTATAAACGAGCCAGAAGTTATGGCCGTCCGAATAATCGATATCTACAGGGTGCAACATTCACGTTGCAAAGTGCAACAATCGTCCGAAATGGAGAAACAGTGTCGTACAACTTTTTGAAATGCGTGCATGGATTTGAAACGGAACGGTACCTTGGTGTTCCACTCTCCAGCGATGGTAAATCGAAGACCAGCCACGGTAATCCCGTTTTACCGTAAAAATCCACGTGTCGAAAAAACGAAGGGTAAAAAACTTCCTGCACCCGATTGAGACTCGGATAGACTTTTTTGAGCATTAAAAAATCCATTGACGGCTGAAAGCGGTCATATCCGTAGAACTCACTGAGGCCTTTGTTTTGACTGGTTATGGCTCCCGTAATTCTAAACAAGCCAGAAGTTATGGCCGTCCGAATAATCATTATCTACAGTGTGCAACATCCACGGTGCAAGGTGCAACATCCGTCCGAAATGGCGAAACAGTGTCGTACGACTTTTTGAAATCCGTGCATGGATTTGAAATGGAATGGTACCATGGTGCACCACTCTCCAGCGATGGTAAATCGAAGACCAGCGACGGTAATCCCGTTTTACATAAAAATCCACGTGTCGAAAAAACGAAGGTTAAAAAACTTCCTAGACCCGTTTGAGACTCGGATCGTCTTTTTTCGGCATTAAACAATCCACTGACGGCTGAAAGCTGTCATAGCCGTAGAACTCACTGAGGCCTTCGTTTTGACTAGTTATGGCTCCCGTAACTCTAAACGAGCCAGAAGTTATGGCCGTCCAAATATTCGATATCTACAGGGTGCAACATGCACGGTGCAAGGTGCAACATTCATCCGAAATGGCGAAACAGTGTCGCACGACTTTTTGAAATGCGTGCATGGATTTGAAATGGAACGGTACCATGATGCACCACTCTCCAGCGATGGTAAATCGAAGACCAGCCACGGTAATCCCGATTTACCGTAAAAATCCACGTGTCGAAAAAACGAAGGGTAAAAAACTTCAAAGACCCGATTGAGACTCGGATAGTCTTTTTTGGGCATTCAACAATCCATTGACGGCTGAAAGCCGTCAAAGCCGTAGAAATCACAGAGGCCTTCGTTTTGAGTTGTTATGGCTCCCGTAACTCTAAACGAGCCAGAAGTTGTGGCCGTCCGAATAATCGATATCTACAGGGTGCAACATCCGTCCGAAATGGCGAAACAGTGTCGTACGATTTTTTGAAATGCGTGCATGGATTTGAAACGGAACGGTACCTTAGTGCACCACTCTCCAGCGATGGTAAATCGAAGACCAGCTACGGTAATCCCGTTTTTGTCGTAAAAATCCACGTGTCGAAAAACGAAGGGTAAAAAACTTCCTAGACCCGATTGAGACTCGGATCATCTTTTTTGGGCATTAAACAATCCATTGACGGTTGAAAGCTGTCATAGCCGTAGAATTCATTGAGGCCTTCGTTTTGACTGGTTATGGCTCCCGTAACTCTAAACGAGCCAGAAGTTATGGCCGTCCGAATAATCAATATCTACAGGGTGCAACATCCACGGTGCAAGGTGCAACATCCGTCCGAAATGGCTAAACAGTTTCGTACGACTTTTTGAAATGCGTGCATGGATTTGAAATGGAACGGTACCATGGTGCAACACTCTCCATCGATGGTACCATGGATTTGAGACTCGGACAGTCTTTTTTGAGCATTAAACAATCCATTGGCGGCTGAAAGCGGTCATATCCGTAGAAATCACTGAGGCCTTCATTTTTACTGGTTATGGCTCCCGTAATTCTAAACGAGCCAGAAGTTATGGCCGTCCGAATAATCGATATCTACAGGGTGCAACATCCACGGTGCAAGGTGCAACATCCGTCCGAAATGGCGAAACAGTGTCGTACGACTTTTTGAAATGCGTGCATGGATTTGAAGCGGAATGGTACCATGGTGCACTACTCTCCAGCGATGGTAAATCGAAGACCAGCCGGTAATCCCGTTTTACAGTAAAATCCACGTGTTGAAAAAACGAAGGGTAAAAAACTTCCTAGACCCGATTGAGACTCGGATCGTCTTTTTTGGGCATTAAACAATCCATTGACGGCTGAAAGCTGTCATGGCGTAGAACTCACTGAGGCCTTCGTTTTGACTGGTTATGGCTCCCGTAACTCTAAACGAGCGAGAAGTTATGGCCGTCCGAATATTCGATATCTACAGGGAGCAACATCCACGGTGCACGGTGCAACATCCGTCCGATATGGCGAAACAGTGTCGTACGACTTTTTGAAATGCGTGCATGGATTTGAAACGGAATGGAACCATGGTGCACCACTCTCCAGCGATGGTAAATCGAAGACCAGCCACGGTAATCCCGTTTTACCGTAAAAATCTACATTTCAAAAAAACGAAGGGTAAAAACCTTCCTAGACCCGATTGAGACTCGGATAGTCTTTTTTGGGCATTAAACAATCCATTGATGGCTGAAAGCCGTAAAAGCCGTAGAAATCACTGAGGCCATCGTTTTGACTTGTTATGGCTCCCGTAACTCTAAACGAGCCAGAAGTTATGGTCGTCCAAATAATCGATATCTACAGGGTGCAACATCCACGGTGCAAGGTGTAACATCCGTCCGAAATGGCGAAACAGTGTCGTACGACTTTTTGAAATGCGTGCATGAATTTGAAATGGAACGGTACCTTGGTGCACCACTCTCCAGCGATGGAAAATCGAAGACCAGCTACGGTAATCCCGTTTTGCCGTAAAAATCCACGTGTCGAAAAAACGAAGGGTAAAAAACTTCCCAGACCCGATTGAGACTCGGATCGTCTTTTTTGGGCATATCCGTAGAACTCACTGAGGCCTTCGTTTTGACTGGTTATGGCTCCCGTAACTCTAAACGAGACAGAAGTTATGGCCGTCCGAATAATCGACATCTACAGGGTGCAACATCCTCGGTGCAAGGTGCAACATCCGTCCGAAATGGCGACACAGTGTCGTACGAATTTTTGAAATGCGTGCATGGATTTGAAATTGAACGGTACCGTGGTGCACCACTCTCCAGCGATGGTAAATCAAAGACCGGCCACGGTAATCCCGTTTTACCGTAAAAATCCACGTGTAGAAAAAACGAAGGGTAAAAAACATCCTAGACCCGATTGAGACTCGGATCGTCTATTTTAGGCATTAAACAATCCATTGACGGCTGAAAGCTATCATAACCGTAGAACTCCCTGAGGCCTTCGTTTTGACTGGTTATGGCTCCCGTAACTCTAAACGAGCCAGAAGTTATGGTCGTCCGAATAATCGATATCTACAGGGCGCAACATCCGCGGTGCAAGGAGCAACATCCGTCCGAAATGGCGAAACAGTGTCGTACGACTTTTTGAAATGCGTGCATGGATTTGAAATGGAACGGTACCATGATGCACCACTCTCCAGCGATGGTAAATCGAAGACCAGCCACGGTAATCCCGATTTACCGTAAAAATCCACGTGTCGAAAAAACGAAGGGTAAAAAACTTCAAAGGCCCGATTGAGACTTGGATAGTCTTTTTTGGGCATTCAACAATCCATTGACGGCTGAAAGCCGTCAAAGCCGTAGAAATCACAGAGGCCTTCGTTTTGACTTGTTATGGCTCCCGTAACTCTAAACGAGCCAGAAGTTGTGGCCGTCCGAATAATCGATATCTACAGGGTGCAACATCCACGGTGCAAGGTGCAACATCCGTCCGAAATGGCGAAACAGTGTCGTACGACTTTTTGAAATGCGTGCATGGATTTGAAACGGAACGGTACCATGATGCACCACTCTCCAGCGATGGTAAATCGAAGACCAGCCACGGTAATCCCGTTTTACTGTAAAAATCCACGTGTCGAAAAAACGAAGGGTAAAAAACTTCCTAGACCTGATTGAGACTCGGATCATCTTTTTTGGGCATTAAACAATCCATTGACGGCTGAAAGCTGTCATAGCCGTAGAACTCACTGAGGCCTTCGTTTTGACTGGTTGTGGCTCCCGTAACTCTAAACGAGCCAGAAGTTATGGCCGTCCGAATAATCGATATATACAGGGTGCAACATCCACGGTGCAAGGTGCAACATCCGTCCGAAATGGCGAAACAGTTTCGTACGACTTTTTGAAATGCGTGCATGGATTTGAAACGGAACGGTACCATGGTGCAACACTCTCCATCGATGGTACCACGGATTTGAGACTCGGATAGTCTTTTTTGAGCATTAAACAATCCATTGGCGGCTGAAGGCGGTCATATCCGTAGAAATCACTGAGGCCTTCATTTTTACTGGTTATGGCTCCCGTAACTCTAAACGAGCCAGAAGTTATGGCCGTCCGAATAATCGATATCTACAGGTTGCAACATCCACGGTGCAAGGTGCAACATCCGTCCGAAATGGCGAAACAGTGTCGTACGACTTTTTGAAATGCGTGCATGGATTTGAAACGGAACGGTACCATGGTGCACCACTCTCCAGCGATGGTAAATCGAAGACCAGCCACGGTAATCCCGTTTTACCGTAAAAATCCACGTGTCGAAAAAACGAAGGGTAAAAAACTTCCTAGATCCAATAGAGACTCAGATCGTCTTTTTTGGGCATTAATCAATCCATTGACGGCAGAAAGCTGTCATAGCCGTAGAACTCACTGAGGCCTTCGTTTTGACTGGTTATGGCTCCCGTAACTCTAAACGAGCGAGAAGTTATGGCCGTCCGAATATTCGATATCTACAGGGAGCAACATCCACGGTGCACGGTGCAACATCCGTCCGATATGGCGAAACAGTGTCGTACGACTTTTTGAAACGCGTGCATGGATTTGAAACAGAATGGAACCATGGTGCACCACTCACCAGCGATGGTAAATCGAAGACCAGCCACGGTAATCCCGTTTTACCGTAAAAATCTACATTTCAAAAAAACGAAGGGTAAAAAACTTCCTAGACCCGATTTAGACTCGGATAGTCTTTTTTGGGCATTAAACAATCCATTGATGGCTGAAAGCCGTAAAAGCCGTAGAAATCACTGAGGCCTTTGTTTTGACTTGTTATGGCTCCCGTAACTCTAAACGAGCCAGAAGTTATGGTCGTCCAAATAATCGATATCTACAGGGTGCAACATCCACGGTGCAAGGTGCAACATCCGTCCGAAATGGCGAAACAGTGTCGTACGACTTTTTGAAATGCGTGCATGAATTTGAAATGGAACGGTACCTTGGTGCACCACTCTCCAGCGATGGAAAATCGAAGACCTGCTACGGTAATCCCGTTTTGCCGTAAAAATCCACGTGTCGAAAAAACGAAGGGTAAAAAACTTCCTAGATCCGAATGAGACTCGGATCGTCTTTTTTGGGCATTAAACAATCCATTGATGGTTGAAAGCTGTCATAGCCGTACTCACTAAGGCCTTTGTTTTGACTGGTTATGGCTCCCGTAACTCTAAACGAGACAGAAGTTATGGCCGTCCGAATAATCGACATCTACAGGGTGCAACATCCTCGGTGCAAGGTGCAACATCCGTCCGAAATTGCGACACAGTGTCGTACGAATTTTTGAAATGCGTGCATGGATTTGAAATTGAACGGTACCGTGGTGCACCACTCTCCAGCGATGGTAAATCAAAGACCGGCCACGGTAATCCCGTTTTACCGTAAAAATCCACGTGTAGAAAAAACGAAGGGTAAAAAACATCCTAGACCCGATTGAGACTCGGATCGTCTTTTTTAGGCATTAAACAATCCATTGACGGCTGAAAGCTATCATAACCGTAGAACTCCCTGAGGCCTTCATTTTGACTGGTTATGGCTCCCGTAACTCTAAACGAGCCAGAAGTTATGGCCGTCCGAATAATCGATATCTACAGGGCGCAACATCCGCGGTGCAAGGTGCAACATCCGTCCGAAATGCCGAAACAATGTCGTACGACTTTTTGAAATGCGTGCATGGATTTGAAATTGAACGGTACCATGGTGTACCACTCTCCAGAGATGGTAAATAGAAGACCAGCCACGGTAATCCCGTTTTACCGTAAAAATCCACGTGTAGAAAAAACGAAGGGTAAAAAACATCCTAGACCCAATTGAGACTCGGATTGTCTTTTTTGAGCATTAGACAATCCATTGACGGCTGAAAGAGGTCATATCTGTAGAACTCACTAAGGCCTTCGTTTTGACTGGTTATGGCTCCCGTAATTATAAACGAGCCAGAAGTTATGGCCGTCCAAATAATCGATATCTACAGGGTGCAACATTCACGTTGCAAAGTGCAACAATCGTCCGAAATGGAGAAACAGTGTCCTACAACTTTTTGAAATGCGTGCATGGATTTGAAACGGAACGGTACCTTGGTGTTCCACTCTCCAGCGATGGTAAATCGAAGACCAGCCACGGTAATCCCGTTTTACCGTGAAAATCCACGTGTCGAAAAAACGAAGGGTAAAAAACTTCCTACACCCGATTGAGACTCGGATAGACTTTTTTGAGCATTAAAAAATCCATTGACGGCTGAAAGAGGTCATATCCGTAGAACTCACTGAGGCCTTCGTTTTGACTGGTTATGGCTCCCGTAATTCTAAACAAGCCAGAAGTTATGGCCGTCCGAATAATCAATATCTACAGTGTGCAACATCCACGGTGCAAGGTGCAACATCCGTCCGAAATGGCGAAACAGTGTCGTACGACTTTTTGAAATGCGTGCATGGATTTGAAACGGAATGGTACCATGGTGCACCACTCTCCAGCGATGGTAAATCGAGGACCAGCCACGGTAATCCCGTTATACAGTAAAAATCCACGTGTCGAAAAAACGAAGGGTAAAAAACTTCCTAGACCCGATTGAGACTCGGATAGTCTTTTTTGGGCATTCAACAATCCATTGACGGCTGAAAGCCGTCAAAGCCGTAGAAATCACAGAGGCCTTCGTTTTGACTTGTTATGGCTCCCGTAACTCTAAACGAGCCAGAAGTTGTGGCCGTCCGAATAATCGATATCTACCGGGTGCAACATCCACGGTGCAAGGTGCAACATCCGTCCGAAATGGCGAAACAGTGTCGTACGATTTTTTGAAATGCGTGCATGGATTTGAAACGGAACGGTACCTTAGTGCACCACTCTCCAGCGATGGTAAATCGAAGACCAGCTACGGTAATCCCGTTTTTGCCGTAAAAATCCACGTGTCGAAAAAACGAAGGGTAAAAAACTTCCTAGACCCGATTGAGACTCGGATCATCTTTTTTGGGCATTAAACAATCCATTGACGGTTGAAAGCTGTCATAGCCGTAGAATTCATTGAGGCCTTCGTTTTGACTGGTTATGGCTCCCGTAACTCTAAACGAGCCAGAAGTTATGGCCGTCCGAATAATCGATATCTACAGGGTGCAACATCCACGGTGCAAGGTGCAACATCCGTTCGAAATGGCGAAACAGTTTCGTACGACTTTTTGAAATGCGTGCATGGATTTGAAATGGAACGGTACCATGGTGCAACACTCTCCATCGATGGTACCATGGATTTGAGACTCGGATAGTCTTTTTTGAGCATTAAGCAATCCATTGGCGGCTGAAAGCGGTCATATCCGTAGAAATCACTGAGGCCTTCATTTTTACTGGTTATGGCTCCCGTAACTCTAAACGAGCCAGAAGTTATGGCCGTCCGAATAATCGATATCTACAGGGTGCAACATCCACGTTGCAAGGTGCAACATCCGTCCGAAATGGCGAAACAGTGTCGTACGACTTTTTGAAATGCGTGCATGGATTTGAAATAGAACGGTACCAATGGTGAACCACTCTCCAGCGATGGTAAACCGAAGACCAGCCACGGTAATCCCGTTTTACCGTAAAAATCCACGTGTCGAAAAAACGAAGGGTAAAAAACTTCCTAGACCTGATTGAGACTCGGATCATCTTTTTTGGGCATTAAACAATCCATTGACGGCTGAAAGCTGTCATAGCCGTAGAACTCACTGAGGCCTTCGTTTTGACTGGTTGTGGCTCCCGTAACTCTAAACGAGCCAGAAGTTATGGCCGTCCGAATAATCGATATATACAGGGTGCAACATCCACGGTGCAAGGTGCAACATCCGTCCGAAATGGCGAAACAGTGTCGTACGACTTTTTGAAATGCGTGCATGGATTTGAAACGGAACGGTACCATGGTACCCCACTCTCCAGCTATGGTAAATCGAGGACCAACCACGGTAATCCCGTTTTACCGTAAAATTCCACGTGTCGAAATAACGAAGGGTAAAAAACTTCCTAGACCCGATTGAGACTCAGATAGTCTTTTTTGGGCATTAAACAATCCATTGACGGCTGAAAGAGGTCACAGCCGTAGAACTCACTGAGGCCTTCGTTTTGATTGGTTATGGCTCCCGTAACTCTAAACGAGCCAGAAGTTATGGCCGTCCGAATAATCGATATCTACAGGGTGCAACATCCACGGTGCAAGGTGCAACATCCATCCGAAATGGCGAAACAGTGTCATCCGACTTTTTGAAATCCGTGCATGGATTTGAAATGCAATGGTACCTTGGTGCACCACTCTCCAGCGATGGTAAATCAAAGACCAGCGATGGTAATCCCGTTTTGCCATAAAAATCCACGTTTCGAAAAAACGAAGGGTAAAAAACTTCCTAGACCCGTTTGAGACTCGGATCGTCTTTTTTCGGCATTAAACAATCCACTGACGGCTGAAAGCTGTCATAGCCGTAGAACTCACTGAGGCCTTCGTTTTGACTAGTTATGGCTCCCGTAACTCTAAACGAGCCAGAAGTTATGGCCGTCCGAATAATCAATATCTACAGGGTGCAACATCCACGGTGCAAGGTGCAACATCCGTCCAAAATGGCGAAACAGTGTCGTACGACTTTTTGAAATGCGTGCATGGATTTGAAATGGAACGGTACCATGATGCACCACTCTCCAGCGATGGTAAATCGAAGACCAGCCACGGTAATCCCGATTTACCGTAAAAATCCACGTGTCGAAAAAACGAAGGGTAAAAAACTTCAAAGACCCGATTGAGACTCGGATAGTCTTTTTTGGGCATTCAACAATCCATTGACGGCTGAAAGCCGTCAAAGCCGTAGAAATCACAGAGGCCTTCGTTTTGACTTGTTATGGCTCCCGTAACTCTAAACGAGCCAGAAGTTGTGGCCGTCCGAATAATCGATATCTACAGGGTGCAACATCCACGGTGCAAGGTGCAACATCCGTCCGAAATGGCGAAACAGTGTCGTACGATTTTTTGAAATGCGTGCATGGATTTGAAACGGAACGGTACCTTAGTGCACCACTCTCCAGCGATGGTAAATCGAAGACCAGCTACGGTAATCCCCTTTTTGCCGTAAAAATCCACGTGTCGAAAAAACGAAGGGTAAAAAACTTCCTAGACCCGATTGAGACTCGGATCATCTTTTTTGGGCACTAAACAATCCATTGACGGTTGAAATCTGTCATAGCCGTAGAATTCATTGAGGCCTTCGTTTTGACTGGTTATGGCTCCCGTAAACCTAAACGAGCCAGAAGTTATGGCCGTCCGAATAATCGATATCTACAGGGTGCAACATCCACGGTGCAAGGTGCAACATCCGTCCGAAATGGCGAAACAGTTTCGTACGACTTTTTAAAATGCGTGCATGGATTTGAAATGGAACGGTACCATGGTGCAACACTCTCCATCGATGGTACCACGAATTTGAGACTCGGATAGTCTTTTTTGAGCATTAAACAATCCATTGGCGGCTGAAAGCGGTCATATCCGTAGAAATCACTGAGGCCTTCATTTTTACTGGTTATGGCTCCCGTAACTCTAAACGAGCCAGAAGTTATGGCCGTCCGAATAATCGATATCTACAGGGTGCAACATCCACGTTGCAAGGTGCAACATCCGTCCGAAATGGCGAAACAGTGTCGTACGACTTTTTGAAATGCGTGCATGGATTTGAAACGGAACGGTACCTTAGTGCACCACTCTCCAGCGATGGTAAATCGAAGACCAGCTACGGTACTCCCGTTTTTGCCGTAAAAATCCACGTGTCGAAAAAACGAAGGGTAAAAAACTTCCTAGACCCGAATGAGACTCGGATCATCTTTTTTGGGCATTAAACAATCCATTGACGGTTGAAAGCTGTCATAGCCGTAGAATTCATTGAGGCCTTCGTTTTGACTGGTTATGGCTCCCGTAACCCTAAACGAGCCAGAAGTTATGGCCGTCCGAATAATCGATATCTACAGGGTGCAACATCCACGGTGCAAGGTGCAACATCCGTCCGAAACGGCGAAACAGTTTCGTACGACTTTTTGAAATGCGTGCATGGATTTGAAATGGAACGGTACCATGGTGCAACACTCTCCATCGATGGTACCATGGATTTGAGGCTCGGATAGTCTTTTTTGAGCATTAAACAATCCATTGGCGGCTGAAAGCGGTCATATCCGTAGAAATCACTGAGGCCTTCATTTTTACTGGTTATGGCTCCCGTAACTCTAAACGAGCCAGAAGTTATGGCCGTCCGAATAATCGATATCTACAGGGTGCAACATCCACGTTGCAAGGTGCAACATCCGTCCGAAATGGCGAAACAGTGTCGTACGACTTTTTGAAATGCGTGCATGGATTTGAAATAGAACGGTACCAATGGTGAACCACTCTCCAGCGATGGTAAACCGAAGACCAGCCACGGTAATCCCGTTTTACCGTAAAAATCCATGTGTCGAAAAAACGAAGGGTAAAAAACTTCCTAGACCCGATTGAGACTCGGATCATCTTTTTTGGGCATTAAACAATCCATTGATGGCTGAAAGCTGTCATAGCCGTAGAACTCACTGAGGCCTTCGTTTTGACTGGTTGTGGCTCCCGTAACTCTAAACGAGCCAGAAGTTATGGCCGTCCGAATAATCGATATATACAGGGTGCAACATCCACGGTGCAAGGTGCAACATCCGTCCGAAATGGCGAAACAGTGTCGTACGACTTTTTGAAATGCGTGCATGGATTTGAAACGGAACGGTACCATGGTACCCCACTCTCCAGCTATGGTAAATCGAGGACCAACCACGGTAATCCCGTTTTACCGTAAAATTCCACGTGTCGAAATAACGAAGGGTAAAAAACTTCCTAGACCCGATTGAGACTCAGATAGTCTTTTTTGGGCATTAAACAATCCATTGACGGCTGAAAGAGGTCATAGCCGTAGAACTCACTGAGGCCTTCGTTTTGATTGGTTATGGCTCCCGTAACTCTAAACGAGCCAGAAGTTATGGCCGTCCGAATAATCGATATCTACAGGGTGCAACATCCACGGTGCAAGGTGCAACATCCGTCCGAAATGGCGAAACAGTGTCGTACGACTTTTTGAAATGCGTGAATGGATTTGAAAATGGAATGGTACCTTGGTGCACCACTCTCCAGCGATGGTAAATCAAAGACCAGCGACGGTAATCCCGTTTTGCCATAAAAATCCACGTGTCGAAAAAACGAAGGGTAAAAAACTTCCTAGACCCGTTTGAGACTCGGATCGTCTTTTTTCGGCATTAAACAATCCACTGACGGCTGAAAGCTGTCATAGCCGTAGAACTCACTGAGGCCTTCGTTTTGACTAGTTATGGCTCCCGTAACTCTAAACGAGCCATAAGTTATGGCCGTCCGAATAATCAATATCTACAGGGTGCAACATCCACGGTGCAAGGTGCAACATCCGTCCAAAATGGCGAAACAGTGTCGTACGACTTTTTGAAATGCGTGCATGGATTTGAAATGGAACGGTACCATGATGCACCACTCTCCAGCGATGGTAAATCGAAGACCAGCCACGGTAATCCCGGTTTACCGTAAAAATCCACGTGTCGAAAAAACGAAGGGTAAAAAACTTCAAAGACCCGATTGAGACTCGGATAGTCTTTTTTGGGCATTCAACAATCCATTGACGGCTGAAAGCCGTCAAAGCCGTAGAAATCACAGAGGCTTTCGTTTTGACTTGTTATGGCTCCCTAAACTCTAAACGAGCCAGAAGTTGTGGCCGTCCGAATAATCGATATCTACAGGGTGCAACATCCACGGTGCAAGGTGCAACATCCGTCCGAAATGGCGAAACAGTGTCGTACGACTTTTTGAAATGCGTGCATGGATTTGAAACGGAACGGTACCTTAGTGCACCACTCTCCAGCGATGGTAAATCGAAGACCAGCGACGGTAATCCCGTTTTTGCCGTAAAAATCCACGTGTCGAAAAAACGAAGGGTAAAAAACTTCCTAGACCCGATTGAGACTCGGATCATCTTTTTTGGGCACTAAACAATCCATTGACGGTTGAAAGCTGTCATAGCCGTAGAATTCATTGAGGCCTTCGTTTTGACTGGTTATGGCTCCCGTAACTCTAAACGAGCCAGAAGTTATGGCCGTCCGAATAATCGATATCTACAGGGTGCAACATCCACGGTGCAAGGTGCAACATCCGTCCAAAATGGCGAAACAGTTTCGTACGACTTTTTGAAATGCGTGCACGGATTTGAAATGGAACGGTACCATGGTGCAACACTCTCCATCGATGGTACCATGGATTTGAGACTCGGATAGTCTTTTTTGAGCATTAAACAATCCATTGGCGGCTGAAAGCGGTCATATCCGTAGAAATCACTGAGGCCTTCATTTTTACTGGTTATGGCTCCCGTAACTCTAAACGAGCCAGAAGTTATGGCCGTCCGAATAATCGATATCTACAGGGTGCAACATCCACGTTGCAAGGTGCAATATCCGTCCGAAATGGCGAAACAGTGTCGTACGACTTTTTGAAATGCGTGCATGGATTTGAAATAGAACGGTACCAATGGTGAACCACTCTCCAGCGATGGTAAACCGAAGACCAGCCACGGTAATCCCGTTTTACCGTAAAAATTCACGTGTCGAAAAAACGAAGGGTAAAAAACTTCCTATACCCGATTGAGACTCGGATCATCTTTTTTGGGCATTAAACAATCCATTGACGGCTGAAAGCTGTCATAGCCGTAGAACTCACTGAAGCCTTCGTTTTGACAGGTTGTGGCTCCCGTAACTCTAAACGAGCCAGAAGTTATGGCCGTCCAAATAATCGATATCTACAGGGTGCAACATCCACGGTGCAAGGTGCAACATCCGTTCGAAATGGCGAAACAGTGTCGTACGACTTTTTGAAATGCGTGCATGGATTTGAAACGGAACGGTACCATGGTACCCCACTCTCCAGCTATGGTAAATCGAGGACCAACCACGGTAATCCCGTTTTACCGTAAAAATCCACGTGTCGAAATAACGAAGGGTAAAAAAGTTCCTAGACCCGATTGAGACTCAGATAGTCTTTTTTGGGCATTAAACAATCCATTGACGGCTGAAAGAGGTCATAGCCGTAGAACTCACTGAGGCCTTCGTTTTGATTGGTTATGGCTCCCATAACTCTAAACGAGCCAGAAGTTATGGCCGTCCGAATAATCGATATCTACAGGGTGCAACATCCACGGTGCAAGGTGCAACATCCATCCAAAATGGCGAAACAGTGTCATTCGACTTTTTGAAATCCGTGCATGGATTTGAAATGGAATGGTACCTTGGTGCGCCACTCTCCAGCGATGGTAAATCAAAGACCAGCGACGGTAATCCCGTTTTGCCATAAAAATCCACGTGTCGAAAAAACGAAGGGTAAAAAACTTCCTAGACCCGTTTGAGACTCGGATCGTCTTTTTTCGGCATTAAACAATCCACTGACGGTTGAAAGCTGTCACAGCCGTAGAACTCACTGAGGCCTTCGTTTTGACTAGTTATGGCTCCCGTAACTCTAAACGAGCCAGAAGTTATGGCCGTCCGAATAATCAATATCTACAGGGTGCAACATCCACGGTGCAAGGTGCAACATCCGTCCAAAATGGCGAAACAGTGTCGTACGACTTTTTGAAATGCGTGCATGGATTTGAAATGGAACGGTACCATGATGCACCACTCTCCAGCGATGGTAAATCGAAGACCAGCCACGGTAATCCCGATTTACCGTAAAAATCCACGTGTCGAAAAAACGAAGGGTAAAAAACTTCATAGACCCGATTGAGACTCGGATCGTCTTTTTTGGGCAATAAACAATCCATTGACGGCTGAAAGCTGTCATAGCCGTAGAACTCACTGAGGCCTTCGTCTTGAATGGTTATGGCTCCCGTAACTCTAAACGAGCCAGAAGTTATGGCCGCCCGAATAATCGATATCTACAGGGTGCAACATCCACGGTGCAAGGTGCAACATCCGTCCGAAATGGCGAATCAGTGTCGTACGACTTTTTGAAATGCGTGCATGGATTTGAAACGGAACGGTACCATGGTGCACCACTCTCCAACGATGGTAAATCGAGGACCAACCACGGTAATCCCGTTTTACCGTAAAAATGCACGTGTCGAAAAAACGAAGGGTAAAAGACTTCCTAGACCCGATTGAGACTCGGATAGTCTTTTTTGGTCATTCAACAATCCATTGACCACTGAAAGCCGTCAAAGCTGTAGAAATCACAGAGGCCTTCGTTTTGACTTGTTATGGCTCCCGTAACTCTAAACGAGCCAGAAGTTATTGCCGTCCGAATAATCGATATCTACAGGGTGCAACATCCACGTTGCAAGGTGCAACATCCGTCCGAAATGGCGAAATAGTGTCATACGACTTTTTGAAATGCGTGCATGGATTTGAAACGGAACGGTACCTTGGTGCACCACTCTCCAGCGATGGTAAATCGAAGACCAGCCACGGTAATCCCGTTTTACCGTAAAAATCCACGCGTCGAAAAAACGAAGGGTAAAAAACTTCCTAGACCCGATTGAGACTCGGATAGTCTTTTTTGTGCATTAAACAATCCATTGACGGCTGAAAAGTGGTCACATCCGTAGAACTCACTGAGGCCTTCGTTCTGACTGGTTATAGCTTCCGTAGTTCTGAACGAGCTAGAAGTTATGGCCGTCCGAATAATCGATATCTACAGGGTGCAACATCCGTCCGAAATGGCGAAATAGTGTCGTACGACTTTTTGAAATGCGTGCATGGATTTGAAATGGAACAATACCATGGTGCACCACTCTCGAGCGATGGTAAATCGAAGACTAGCCACGGTAATCCCGTTTTACCGTAAAAATCCACCTGTCGAATAGGGTAAAAAACTTCCCAGACCCGATTGAGACTCGGATCGTCTTTTTTGGGCATTAAACAATCCATTGACGGCTAAAAGCTGTCATAGTCGTAGAACTCCCCGAGGCCTTCGTTTTGACTGGTTATGGCTCCCGTAACTCTAAACGAGCCAGAAGTTATGGCCGTCCGAATAATCGATATCTACAGGGTGCAACATCCGCGGTGCAAGGTGCAACATCCGTCCGAAATGGCGAAACAGTGTCGTACGACTTTTTGAAATGCGTGTATGGATTTGAAATGGAACGGTACCATGGTGCACCACTCTCCGGCGATGGTAAATAGAAGACCAGCCACGGTAATCCCGTTTTGCCGTAAAAATCCACGTGTCGATAAAACGAAGGGTAAAAAACTTCCTAGACCCGATTGAGACTCGGATAGTCTTTTTTGAGCATTAAACAATCCATTGACGGTTGAAAGCGGTCATATCCGTAGAAATCGCTGAGGCCTTCATTTTTACTGGTTATGGCTCCCGTAACTCTAAACGAGCGAGAAGTTATGGCCGACCGAATAATCGATATCTTCAGGGTGCAACATCCACGTTGCAAGGTGCAACATCCGTCCGAAATGGCGAAACAGTGTCGTACGACTTTTTGAAATGCGTGCATGGATTTGAAATAGAACGGTACCAATGGTGAACCACTCTCCAGCGATGGTAAACCGAAGACCAGCCACGGTAATCCCGTTTTACCGTAAAAATCCACGTGTCGAAAAAACGAAGGGTAAAAAAAAAACTTCCTAGACCCGATTGAGACTCGGATCGTCTTTTTTGGGCATTAAACAATCCATTGACGGGTGCAAGCAGTCATAGCCGTAGAACTCCCTGAGGCCTTCGTTTTGACTTGTTATGGCTTCCGTAACTCTAAACGAGCCAGAAGTTATGGCCGTCCGAATAATCTATATTTACAGGGTGCAACATCTGCGGTGCAAGGTGCAACATCCGTCCGAAATAGCAAAACAGTGTCGTACGACTTTTTGAAATTCGTGCATTGATTTGAAACGGAACGGTACCATGGTGCACCACTCTCCAGTGATGGTAAATCGAAGACCAGCCACGGTGATCCCGTTTTACAGTAAAATCCACGTGTCGAAAAAACAAAGGGTAAAAAACTTCCTATACCCGATTGAGATTCGGATCGTCTTTTTTGGGCATTAAACAATCCATTGACGGTTGAAAGCTGTCATAACCGTAGAACTCACTGAGGCCTTCGTTTTGACTGGTTATGGCTCCCGTAACTCTAAACGAGCCAGAAGTTATGGCCGTCCGAATATTCGATATCTATAGGGTGCAACATCCACGGTGCAAGGTTCAACATCTGTCCGAAATGGCGAAACAGTGTCGTACGATTTTTGAAATCCGTGCATGGATTTGAAACGGAATGGTGCCATGGTGAACCACTCTCCAGCGATGGTAAATCGAAGACCAGCCACGATAATCCTGTTTTACTGTAAAAATCCACGTGTCGAAAAAACGAAGGGTAAAAAACTTCCTAGACCCGATTAAGACTCGGATAGTCTTTTTTGGGCATTAAACAATCCATTGAAGGCTGAAAGCCGTCAATGCTGTAGAAATCACAGAGACCTTCGTTTTGACTTGTTATGGCTCCCGTAACTCTAAATGAGCCAGAAGTTATGGCCGTCCGAATAATCGATATCTACAAGGTGCAACATCCACGGTGCAAGGTGCAACATCCGTCCGAAATGGCGAAACAGTGTCGTACGACTTTTTGAAATGCGTGCATGGATTTGAAACGGAACGGTACCTTGGTGCACCACTCTCCAGCGATGGTAAATCAAAGACCAGCCACGGTAATCCCGTTTTACCGTAAAAATCCACGTGTCGAAAAAACGAAGGGTAAAAAACTTCCTAGACACGATTGAGACTCGGATCGTCTTTTTTGCGCGATAAACAATCCTTTGACGGCTGAAAGCTGTCATAGCCGTAGAACTCACTGAGGCCTTCGTTTTGATTGGTTATGGCTCCCGTAACTCTAAACGAGCCAGAAGTTATGGCCGTTCGAATATTCGATATCTACAGGGTGCAACATCCACGGTGCAAGGCGCAACATCCGTCCGAAATGGCGAAAAAGTGTCGCACGACTTTTTGAAATGCATGCATTGATTTGAAACGGAACGTTACTTTGGTGCACCACTCTCCAGCGATGGTAAATCGAAGACCAGCCACGCTAATCCCGTTTTAACGTAAAAATCCACGTGTCGAAAAAACGAAGGGTAAAAAACTTCCTAGACACGATTGAGACTCGGATCGTCTTTTTTGGGCATTAAACAATCCATTGACGGCTGAAAGCTGTCATAGCCATAGAACTCACTAAGGCCTTCGTTTTGACTTGTTATGGCTCCCGTAACTCTAAACGAGCCAGAAGTTATGGCCGTCCGAATAATCGATATCTACAGGGTGCAACATCCACGGTGCAAGGTGCAACATCCGTCCGAAATGGCGAAACAGTGTCGTATGACTTTTTGAAATGCGTGCATGGATTTTAAATAGAACGGCACCATGGTGCACCACTCTCCAGCGATGGTAAATCGAAGACCAGCCACGGTAATCCCGTTTTACCGTAAAAATCCACGTGTCGAAAAAACGAAGGGTAAAAAACTTCCTAGACCCGATTGAGACTCGGATCGTCTTTTTTGGGCATTAAACAATCCACTGACGGCTGAAAGCTATCATAGCCATAGGACTCCCTGAGGCCTTCTTTCTGACTGTTTATGGCTTCCATAACTCTAAACGAGCCAGAAGTTATGGCCGTCCGAATAATCGATATCTACAGGGTGCAACATCCGCGGTGCAAGGTGCAACATCCGTCCGAAATGGCGAAACAGTGTCGTACGACTTTTTGAAATGCGTGCATGGATTTGGAATGGAACGGTACCATGGTGCACCACACTCCAGCGATGGTAAATCGAAGACCAGCCACGGTAATCCCGTTTTACAGTAAAATCCACGTGTCGAAAAAACGAAGGGTAAAAAACTTCCTAGACCCGATGGAGACTCGGATCGTCTTTTTTGGGCATTAAACAATCCATTGACTGCTGAGAGGCGTCATAGCCGTATAACTCACTGAGGCCTTCGTTTTGACTGGTTATGGCTCCCGTAACTCTAAACGAGCGAGAAGTTATGGCCGTCCGAATATTCGATATCTACAGGGTGCAACATCCACGGTGCATGGTGCAACATCCGTCCGAAATGGCGAAACAGTGTCGTACGACTTTTTGAAATGCGTGCATGGATTTGAAACGGAATGGTACCATGGTGCACCACTCTCCAGCGATGGTAAATCGAAGACCAGCCACGGTAAACCCGTTTTACTGTAAAAATCCACGTGTCGAAAAAACGAAGGGTAAAAAACTTCCTAGACACGATTGAGACTCGGATCGTCTTTTTTGGGCATTAAACAATCCATTGACGGCTGAAAGCTATCATTGCCGTAGAACTCACTAGGGCCTTCGTTTTGACTAGTTATGGCTCCCGTAACTCTAAACGAGCCATAAGTTATGGCCGTTCGAATAATCGATATCTACAGGGTGCAACATCCACGGTGCAAGGTGCAACATCCGTCCGAAATGGCGAAACAGTGTCGTACGACTTTTTGAAATGCGTGCATGGATTTGAAATATAACGGTACCATGGTGCACCACTCTCTAGCGATGGTAAATCGAAGACCGGCCACGGTAATCCCGTTTTACCGTAAAAATCCACGTGTCGAAAAAACGAAGGGTAAAAAACTTCCTAGACCCGATTGAGACTCGGATCGTCTTTTTTGGGCATTAAACAATCCATTGATTGCTGAAAGACATCATAGCCGTAGAGCTCCCTGAGGACTTCGTTTTGACTGGTTATGGCTTCCGTAACTCTAAACGAGCCAGAAGTTATGGCCGTCCGAATAATCGATATCTACAGGGTGCAACATACGCGGTGCAAGGTGCAACATCCGTCCGAAATGGCGAAACAGTGTCGTACGAGTTTTTGAAATGCGTGCATGGATTTGAAACGGAATGGTACCATGGTGCACCACTCTCCAGCGATGGTAAATCGAAGACCATCCACGGTAATCCCGTTTTAAAGAAAAATCCACGTGTCGAAAAAACGAAGGGTAAAAAACTTCCTAGACCCGATTGAGACTCGTATCGTCTTTTTTGGGCATTAAACAATCCATTGATGGCTGAAAGCTGTCATAGCCGTAGAACTCACTGAGGCCTTCGTTTTGATTGGTTATGGCTCCCGTAACTCTAAACGAGCCAGAAATTATGGCCGTTCGAATATTCGATATCTACAAGGTGCAACATCCACGGTGCAAGGCGCAACATCCGTCCGAAATGGCGAAAAAGTGTCGCACGACTTTTTGAAATGCGTGCATTGATTTGAAACGGAACGGTACTTTGGTGCACCACTCTCCAGCGATGGTAAATCGAAGACCAGCCACGCTAATCCCGTTTTAACGTAAAAATCCACGTGTCGAAAAAACGAAGGGTAAAAAACTTCCTAGACACGATTGAGACTCGGATCGTCTTTTTTGGGGATTAAACAATCCATTGACGGCTGAAAGCTGTCATAGCCATAGAACTCACTAAGGCCTTCGTTTTGACTTGTTATGGCTCCCGTAACTCTAAACGAGCCAGAAGTTATGGCCGTCCGAATAATCGATATCTACAGGGTGCAACATCCACGGTGCAAGGTGCAACATCCGTCCGAAATGGCGAAACAGTGTCGTATGACTTTTTGAAATGCGTGCATGGATTTTAAATAGAACGGCACCATGGTGCACCACTCTCCAGCGATGGTAAATCGAAGACCAGCCACGGTAATCCCGTTTTACCGTAAAAATCCACGTGTCGAAAAAACGAAGGGTAAAAAACTTCCTAGACCCGATTGAGACTCGGATCGTCTTTTTTGGGCATTAAACAATCCACTGACGGCTGAAAGCTATCATAGCCATAGGACTCCCTGAGGCCTTCTTTCTGACTGTTTATGGCTTCCATAACTCTAAACGAGCCAGAAGTTATGGCCGTCCAAATAATCGATATCTACAGGGTGCAACATCCGCGGTGCAAGGTGCAACATCCGTCCGAAATGGCGAAACAGTGTCGTACGACTTTTTGAAATGCGTGCATGGATTTGGAATGGAACGGTACCATGGTGCACCACACTCCAGCGATGGTAAATCGAAGACCAGCCACGGTAATCCCGTTTTACAGTAAAATCCACGTGTCGAAAAAACGAAGGGTAAAAAACTTCCTAGACCCGATGGAGACTCGGATCGTCTTTTTTGGGCATTAAACAATCCATTGACTGCTGAGAGGCGTCATAGCCGTATAACTCACTGAGGCCTTCGTTTTGACTGGTTATGGCTCCCGTAACTCTAAACGAGCGAGAAGTTATGGCCGTCCGAATATTCGATATCTACAGGGTGCAACATCCACGGTGCATGGTGCAACATCCGTCCGAAATGGCGAAACAGTGTCGTACGACTTTTTGAAATGCGTGCATGGATTTGAAACGGAATGGTACCATGGTGCACCACTCTCCAGCGATGGTAAATCGAAGACCAGCCACGGTAAACCCGTTTTACTGTAAAAATCCACGTGCCGAAAAAACGACGGGTAAAAAACTTCCTAGACACGATTGAGACTCGGATCGTCTTTTTTGGGCATTAAACAATCCATTGACGGCTGAAAGCTATCATTGCCGTAGAACTCACTAGGGCCTTCGTTTTGACTAGTTATGGCTCCCGTAACTCTAAACGAGCCATAAGTTATGGCCGTCCGAATAATCGATATCTACAGGGTGCAACATCCACGGTGCAAGGTGCAACATCCGTCCGAAATGGCGAAACAGTGTCGTACGACTTTTTGAAATGCGTGCATGGATTTGAAATGGAACGGTACCATGGTGCAGCACTCTCCAGCGATGGTAAATCGAAGACTGGCCACGGTAATCCCGTTTTACCGTAAAAATCCACGTGTCGAAAAAACGAAGGGTAAAAAACTTCCTAGACCCGATTGAGACTCGGATCGTCTTTTTTGGGCATTAAACAATCCATTGACGACTGAAAGATATCATAGCCGTAGAGCTCCCTGAGGACTTCGTTTTGACTGGTTATGGCTTCCGTAACTCTAAACGAGCCAGAAGTTATGGCCGTCCGAATAATCGATATCTACAGGGTGCAACATACGCGGTGCAAGGTGCAACATCCGTCCGAAATGGCGAAACAGTGTCGTATGACTTTTTGAAATGCGTGCATGGATTTGAAACGGAATGGTACCATGGTGGACCACTCTCCAGCGATGGTAAAACGAAGACCAGCCGCGGTAATCCCGTTTTAAAGAAAAATCCACGTGTCGAAAAAACGAAGGGTAAAAAACTTCCTAGACCCGATTGAGATTCGGATCGTCTTTTTTGGGCATTAAACAATCCATTGATGGCTGAAAGCTGTCATAGCCATAGAACTCACTGAGGCCTTCATTTTGACTGTTTATGGCTCCCGTAACTCTAAACGAGCCAGAAGTTATGGCCGTTCGAATATTCGATATCTACAGGGTGCAACATCCACGGTGCAAGGCGCAACATCCGTCCGAAATGGCGAAAAAGTGTCGCATGACTTTTTGAAATGCGTGCATGGATTTGAAACGGAACGGTACTTTGGTGCACCACTCTCCAGCGATGGTAAATCGAAGACCAGCCACGCTAATCCCGTTTTAACGTAAAAATCCACGTGTCGAAAAAACGAAGGGTAAAAAACTTCCTAGACACGATTGAGACTCGGATCGTCTATTTTGGGCATTAAACAATCCATTGACGGTTGAAAGCTGTCGTAGCCGTAGAACTCACTGAGGCCTTCGTTTTGACTTGTTATGGCTCCCGTAACTCTAAACGAGCCAGAAGTTATGGCCGTCCGAATAATCGATATCTACAGGGTGCAACATCCACGGTGCAAGGTGCAACATCTGTCCGAAATGGTGAAACAGTGTCGTATGACTTTTTGAAATGCGTGCATGGATTTGAAATAGAACGGCACCATGGTGCACCACTCTCCAGCGATGGTAAATCGAAGACCAGCCACGGTAATCCCGTTTTACCGTAAAAATCCACATGTCGAAAAAACGAAGGGTAAAAAACTTCCTAGACCCGATTGAGACTCGGATCGTCTTTTTTGGGCATTAAACAATCCACTGACGGCTGAAAGCTATCATAGCCATAGAACTCCCTGAGGCCTTCTTTCTGACTGTTTATGGCTTCCGTAACTCTAAACGAGCCAGAAGTTATGGCGTCCGAATAATCGATATCTACAGGGTGCAACATCCGCGGTGCAAGGTGCAACATCCGTCCGAAATGGCGAAACAGTGTCGTACGGCTTTTTGAAATGCGTGCATGGATTTGGAATGGAACGGTACCATGGTGCACCACTCTCCAGCGATGGTAAATCGAAGACCAGCCACGGTAATCCCGTTTTACAGTAAAATCCACGTGTCGAAAAAACGAACGGTAAAAAACTTACTAGACCCGATAGAGACTCGGATCGTCTTTTTTGGGCATTAAACAATCCATTGACTGCTGAGAGCCGTCATAGCCGTATAACTCACTGAGGCCTTCGTTTTGACTGGTTATGGCTCCCGTAACTCTAAACGAGCGAGAAGTTATGGCCGTCCGAATAATCGATATCTAAAGGGTGCAACATCCACGGTGCAAGGTGCGACATCCGTCCGAAATGGCGAAACAGTGTCGTACGACTTTTTGAAATGCGTGCATGGATTTGAAACGGAATGGTACCATGGTGCACCACTCTCCAGCAATGGTAAATCGAAGACCAGCCACGGTAATCCCGTTTTACCGTAAAAATCCACGTGTCGAAAAAAAGAAGGGTAAAAAACTTCCTAGACCCGATTGAGACTCGGATAGTCTTTTTTGGGCATTAAACAATCCATTGATGGCCGAAAGCCGTCAAAGCCATAGAAATCACATAGGCCTTCGTTTTGACTTGTTATGGCTCCCGTAACTCTAAACGAGCCAGAAGTTATGGTCGTCCGAATAATCGATATCTACAGGTTGCAACATCCGCGGTGCAAGGTGCAACATCCGTCCGAAATGGCAAAACAGTGTCGTACGACTTTTTGAAATGCGTGCATGGATTTGGAATGGAACGGTACCATGGTGCACCACTCTCCAGCGATGGTAAGTCGAAGACCAGCCACGGTAATCCCGTTTTACAGTAAAATCCACGTGTCGAAAAAACGAAGGGTAAAAAACTTCCTAGACCCGATGGAGACTCGGATCGTCTTTTTTGGGCATTAAACAATCCATTGACTGCTGAGAGCCGTCATAGCCGTATAACTCACTGAGGCCTTCGTTTTGACTGGTTATGGCTCCCGTAACTCTAAACGAGCGAGAAGTTATGGCCGTCCGAATATTCGATATCTACAGGGTGCAACATCCACGGTGCATGGTGCAACATCCGTCCGAAATGCCAAAACATTGTCGTACGACTTTTTGAAATGCGTGCATGGATTTGAAACGGAATGGTACCATGGTGCACCACTCTCCAGAAATGGTAAATCGAAGACCAGCCACGGTAATCCCGTTTTACCGTAAAAATCCACGTGTCGAAAAAAAGAAGGGTAAAAAACTTCCTAGACCCGATTGAGACTCGGATAGTCTTTTTTGGGCATTAAACAATCCATCGACGGCCAAAAGCCGTCAAAGCCGTTGAAATCACATAGGCCTTCGTTTTGACTTGTTATGGCTCCCGTAACTCTAAACGAGCCAGAAGTTATGGCCGTCCGAATAATCGATATCTACAGGTTGCAACATCCGCGGTGCAAGGTGCAACATCCGTCCGAAATGGCAAAACAGTGTCGTACGACTTTTTGAAATGCGTGCATGGATTTGGAATGGAACGGTACCGTGGTGCACCACTCTCCAGCGATGGTAAATCGAAGACCAGCCACGGTAATCCCGTTTTACAGTAAAATCCACGTGTCGAAAAAACGAAGGGTAAAAAACTTCCTAGACCCGATTGAGACTCGGATCGTCTTTTTTGGGCATTAAACAATCCATTGACTGCTGAGAGCCGTCATAGCCGTATAACTCACTGAGGCCTTCGTTTTGACTGGTTATGGCTCCCGTCATTCTAAACGAGCGAGAAGTTATGGCCGTCCGAATATTCGATATCTACAGGGTGCAACATCCACGGTGCATGGTGCAACATCCGTCCGAAATGGCGAAACAGTGTCGTACGACTTTTTGAAATGCGTGCATGGATTTGAAACGGAATGGTACCATGGGGCACCACTCTCCAGCGATGGTAAATCGAAGACCAGCCACGGTAAACCCGTTTTACTGTAAAAATCCACGTGTCGAAAAAACGAAGGGTAAAAAACTTCCTAGACACGATTGAGACTCGGATCGTCTTTTTTGGGCATTAAACAATCCATTGACGGCTGAAAGCTATCATTGCCGTAGAACTCACTAGGGCCTTCGTTTTGACTAGTTATGGCTCCCGTAACTCTAAACGAGCCATAAGTTATGGCCGTCCGAATAATCGATATCTACAGGGTGCAACATCCACGGTGCAAGGTGCAACATCCGTCCGAAATGGCGAAACAGTGTCGTACGACTTTTTGAAATGCGTGCATGGATTTGAAATGGAACGGTACCATGGTGCAGCACTCTCCAGCGATGGTAAATCGAAGACTGGCCACGGTAATCCCGTTTTACCGTAAAAATCCACGTGTCGAAAAAACGAAGGGTAAAAAACTTCCTAGACCCGATTGAGACTCGGATCGTCTTTTTTGGGCATTAAACAATCCATTGACGGCTGAAAGATATCATAGCCGTAGAGCTCCCTGAGGACTTCGTTTTGACTGGTTATGGCTTCCGTAACTCTAAACGAGCCAGAAGTTATGGCCGTCCGAATAATCGATATCTACAGGGTGCAACATACGCGGTGCAAGGTGCAACATCCGTCCGAAATGGCGAAACAGTGTCGTACGACTTTTTGAAATGCGTGCATGGATTTGAAACGGAATGGTACCATGGTGGACCACTCTCCAGCGATGGTAAAACGAAGACCAGCCGCGGTAATCCCGTTTTAAAGAAAAATCCACGTGTCGAAAAAACGAAGGGTAAAAAACTTCCTAGACCCGATTGAGACTCGGATCGTCTTTTTTGGGCATTAAACAATCCATTGATGGCTGAAAGCTGTCATAGCCATAGAACTCACTGAGGCCTTCGTTTTGACTGTTTATGGCTCCCGTAACTCTAAACGAGCCAGAAGTTATGGCCGTTCGAATATTCGATATCTACAGGGTGCAACATCCACGGTGCAAGGTGCAACATCCGTCCGAAATGGCGAAAAAGTGTCGCATGACTTTTTGAAATGCGTGCATGGATTTGAAACGGAACGGTACTTTGGTGCACCACTCTCCAGCGATGGTAAATCGAAGACCAGCCACGGTAATCCCGTTTTACCGTAAAAATCCACGTGTCGAAAAAAAGAAGGGTAAAAAACTTCCTAGACCCGATTGAGACTCGGATAGTCTTTTTTGGGCATTAAACAATCCATTGACGGCCGAAAGCCGTAGAAATCACATAGGCCTTCGTTTTGACTTGTTATGGCTCCCGTAACTCTAAACGAGCCAGAAGTTATGGCCGTCCGAATAATCGATATCTACAGGTTGCAACATCCGCGGTGCAAGGTGCAACATCCGTCCGAAATGGCAAAACAGTGTCGTACGACTTTTTGAAATGCGTGCATGGATTTGGAATGGAACGGTACCATGATGCACCACTCTCCAGCGATGGTAAATCGAAGACCAGCCATGGTAATCCCGTTTTACAGTAAAATCCACGTGTCGAAAAAACGAAGGGTAAAAAACTTCCTAGACCCGATGGAGACTCGGATCGTCTTTTTTGGGCATTAAACAATCCATTGACTGCTGAGAGCCGTCATAGCCGTATAACTCACTGAGGCCTTCGTTTTGACTGGTTATGGCTCCCGTAACTCTAAACGAGCGAGAAGTTATGGCCGTCCGAATATTCGATATCTACAGGGTGCAACATCCACGGTGCATGGTGCAACATCCGTCCGAAATGGCGAAACAGTGTCGTACGACTTTTTGAAATGCGTGCATGGATTTGAAACGGAATGGTACCATGGTGCACCACTCTCCAGTGATGGTAAATCGAAGACCAGCCACGGTAATCCCGTTTTACCGTAAAAATCCACGTGTCGAAAAAACGAAGGGTAAAAAACTTCCTAGACCCGATTGAGACTCGGATCGTCTTTTTTAGGCATTAAACAATCCATTGACGGCTAAAAGCTGTCATAGCCATAGAACTCACTAAGGCCTTCATTTTGACAGGTTATGGCTCCCGTAACTCTAAACGAGCCAGAAGTTATGGCCGTCCGAATAATCGATATCTATAGGGTGCAACATTCACGGTGCAAGGTGCAACATCCGTCCGAAAATGGCGAAACAGTGTCGTACGACTTTTTGAAATGCGTGGATGGATTTGAAATGGAACGGTACCGTGGTGCACCACTCTCCAGCGATGGTAAATCGAAGAACACCCATGGTAATCCCGTTTTACCGTAAAAATCCACGTATCGAAAAGACGAAGGGTAAAAAAGTTCCTACACCCGATTGAGACTCGGAACGTCTTTTTTGGGCATTAAACAATCCATTGACGGCTGAAAGCTGTCATAGCCGTAGAACTCCCTGAGGCCTTCATTTTGACTGGTTATGGCTCTCGTAACTCTAAACGAGCCAGAAGTTATGGCCGTCCGAATAATCGATATCTACAGGGTGCAACATTCCCGTTGCAAGGTGCAACATCCGTCCGAAATGGCGAAACAGTGTCGTACGACTTTTTGAAATGCGTGCATGGATTTGAAATGGAACGGTACCATGGTGCACCACTCTCCAGCGATGGTAAATCGAAGAATAGCCACGGTAATCCCGTTTTACCGTAAAAATCCACGTTTCGAAAAAACGAAGGGTAAAAAACTTCCTAGACCCGATAGAGACTCGGATAGTCTTTTTTGAGCATTAAACAATCCATTGAAGGCTGAAAGCGGTCATATCCGTAGAACTCACTGAGGCCTTCGTTTTGACTGGTTATGGCTCCCGTAAGTCTAAACGAGCCAGAAGTTATGGCCGTCCGAATAATCGATATCTACAGGGTACAACATCCGTCCAAAATGGCGAAACAGTGTCATACGACTTTTTGAAATGAGTGCATGGATTTGAAACGGAACGGTACCTTGGTGCACCACTCTCCAGCGATGGTAAATCGAAGACCAGCCACGGTAATTTCGTTTTACCGTAAAAATCCACGTGTCGAAAAAACGAAGGGTAATAAACTTCCTAGACCCGATTGAGACTCGGATAGTCTTTTTTGAGCATTAAACAATCCATTGACGGCTGAAAGCGTTCATATCCATAGAACTCACTAAGGCCTTCGTTTTGACTGGTTATGGCTCCCGTAATTCTAAACGAGCCAGAAGTTATGGCCGTCCGAATAATCGATATCTACAGGGTGCAACATCCACGGTGCAAGGTGCAACATCCGTCAGAAATGGCGAAACAGTGTCGTACGACTTTTTGAAATGCGTGCATGGATTTGAAAAGGAACGGTACCATGGTGCACCACTCTCCAGCGATGGTAAATCGAAGACCAGCCACGGTAATCCCGTTTTACCGTAAAAATTCATGTGTTGAATAAACGAAGGGTAAAAAACTTCCTAGACCCGATTGAGACTCGGATAGTCTTTTTTGAGTATTAAACAATCCATTGACGGCTGAAAGCGGTCATATCCATAGAACTCACTGAGGCCTTCGTTTTGACCGGTTATGGCTCCCGTAATTCTAAACGTGCCAGAAGTTATGGCCGTTCGAATAATCGATATCTACAGGGTGCAACATCCACGGTGCAAGGTGCAACATCCGTCAGAAATGGCGAAATAGTGTCGTACGACTTTTTGAAATGCATGCATGGATTTGAAATGGAACGGTACCATGGTGCACCACTCTCCAGCGATGGTAAATCGAAGACCAGCCACGGTAATCCCGTTTTACCGTAAAAATCCACGTGTCGAAAAAACGAAGGGCAAAAAACATCCTAGACCCGATTGAGACTCGGATAGTCTTTTTTGAGCATTAAACAATCCATTGATGGTCGAAAGCATATCCGTAGAACTCACTGAGGCCTTCGTTTTGACTGGTTATGGCTCCCGTAATTCTACACGAGCCAGAAGTTATGGCCGTCCGAATAATCGATATCTACAGGATGCAACATCCACGGTGCAAGGTGCAACATTCATCCGAAATGGCGAAACAGTGTCGTACAACTTTTTAAAATGCGTGGATGGATTTGAAATGGAACGGTACCATGGTGCAACACTCTCCAGCGATGGTAAATCGAAGACCACGCACGGTAATCCCGTTTTCCCGTAAAAATCCACGTGTCGAAAAAACGAAGGGTAAAAAACTTCCTACACCCGATTGAGACTCGGATCGTCTTTTTTGGGCATTAAATAATCCATTGACGGCTGAAAGCTGTCATAGCGGTAGAAGTCACAGAGGCCTTCGTTTTGACTTGTTATGGCTCCTGTAACTCTAAACGAGACAGAAGTTATGGCCGTCCGAATAATCGATATCTACAGGGTGCAACAACCACGGTGCGAGGTGCAACATCCGTCCGAAATGGCGAAACAGTGTCGTACGACTTTTTCAAATGCGTGCATGGATTTGAAACGGAATAGTACCATGGTGCACCACTCTCCAGCGATGGTAAATTGAAGACCAGCCACGGTAATCCCGTTTTACAGTAAAATCCACGTGTCGAAAAAACGAAGGGTAAAAAACTTCCTAGACCCGATTGAGACTCGGATCGTCTTTTTTGGGCATTAAACAATCCATTGATGGCTGAAAGCTGTCATAGCGTAGAACTCACCGAGGCCTTCGTTTTGACTGGTTATGGCTCCCGTAACTCTAAACGAGCGAGAGGTTATGACCGTCCGAATATTCGATATCTACAGGGTGCAACATCCACGGTTCATGGCGCAACATCCGTCCGAAATGGCGAAACAGTGTCGTACGACTTTTTGAAATGCGTGCATGGTTTTGAAACGGAATGGTACCATGGTGCACCACTCTCCAGCGATGGTAAATCGAAGACCGCCACGGTAATCCCGTTTTACCGTAAAAATCTACGTGTCAAAAAAACGAAGGGTAAAAAACTACCTAGACCCGACTGAGACTCGGATAGTCTTTTTTGGGCATTAAACAATCCATTGACGACTGAAAGCCGTCAAAGCCGTAGAAATCACAGAGGCCTTCGTTTTGATTTGTTATGGCTCCCGTAACTCTAAACGAGCCAGAAGTTATGGCCGTCCGAATAATCGATATCTACAGGGTGCAACATCCACGGTGCAAGGTGCAATATCCGTCCGAAATGGCGAAACAGTGTCGTACGACTTTTTAAAATGCGTGCATGGATTTGAAATGGAATGGTACCATGGTGCACCACTCTCCTGCGATGGTAAATCGAAGACCATCCACGGTAGTCCCGTTTTACCGTAAAAATCCACATGTCGAAAAAGCGAAGGGTAAAAAACTTCCTAGACCCGATTGAGACTCAGATAGTCTTTTTTGGATATTAAACAATCCATTGACGGCTGAAGGCTGTCATAGCCGTAGAACTCCCTGAGGCCTTCGTTTTGACTGGTTATGGCTCCCGTAACTCTAAACGAGCCAGAAGTTTTGGCCGTCCGAATAATCGATATCTACAGGGTGCAACATCCGCGGTGCAAGGTGCAACATCCGTCCAAAATGGCGAAACAGTGTCGTACGACTTTTTGAAATGCGTGCATGGATTTGAAATGGAACGGTACCTTGGTGCACCACTCTCCAGCGATGGTAAATCGAAGATCAGCCACGGTTATCCCGTTTTACCGTAAAAATCCACGTGTCGAAAAAACGATGGGTAAAAAACTTCCTACACCCGATAGAGACTCGGATCGTCTTTTTTGGGCATTAAACAATCCATTGACGGCTGAAAGCTGTCATAGCCGTAGAAATCCCTGAGGCCTTCATTTTTACTGGTTATGGCTCCCGTAACTCTAAACGAGCCAAAAGTTATGGCCGTCCGAATAATCGATATCTACAGGGTGCAACATCCGCGGTGCAAGGTGCAACATCCGTCCGAAATGGAGAAATAGTGTCGTACGACTTTTTGAAATGTGTGCATGGACTTGAAACGGAACGGTACCATGGTGCACCACTCTCCAGCGATGGTAAATCGAAGACCAGCCACGGTAATCCCGTTTTACCGTAGAAATCCACGTGTCGGAAAAACGAAGGGTAAAAAACTTCCTAGACCTGATTGAGACTAGGATAGTCTTTTTTGAGCATTAAACAATCCATTGACAGCTGAAAGCGGTCATATCCGTAGAACTCACTAAGGCCTTCGTTTTGACTGGTTATGGCTCCCGTAATTCTAAAGGAGCCAGAAGTTATGGCCGTCCGAATAATCGATATCTACAGGGTGCATCATCCACGTTGCAAGGTGCAACATCCGTCCGAAATGGCGAAACAGTGTTTTACGACTTTTTTAAATGCGTGCATGGATTTGAAATGGAACGGTACCTTGGTGCACCACTCTCCAGCGATGGTAAATCGAACACCAGCCAAGGTAATCCCGTTTTACCGTAAAAATCAACGTGTCAAAAAAACGAAGGGTAAAAAACTTCCTAGACCCGATTGAGACATGGATCGTCTTTTTTGGGCATTAAACAATCCATTGACGGCTGAAAGCGGTCACAGCCGTAGAACTCACTGGGCCTTCATTTTGACTGGTTATGGCTCCCGTAACTCTAAACGAGCCAGAAGTTATGGCCGTCCGAATAATCGATATCTACAGTGTTATCCCATTTTTGGTCAAAACTGGAATATCAACAAATTGGCAAGGAATTATGGATATCAGGATTGGAGATCGGTTGGAATCAAGGCTACGATCGATATCATCAAAATTTGGTTGAATTCCGATCGGGATGAAATTAATTGGAGATGATGATAAGGATTAGGAAAGGCTATGTTTCAAATTTCAGGTTAATCGGAGTTCGTATGGAGAAGTTATGATCGATTTAAGGTAGGAAAGGCATGCTGTTCGAATCGATCAGGAGTAGCACTCACTTCGAATCGATACACTTCGTATCGATCGACCTGGGTTCGACACTGCTACTTCGTATCGATCGAAGGCAAGGCACATGGATGGTTCGAATCGATACGCTTCGTATCGATCAGTATGGTTTCGGCCTGGTGAACTTCATATCGATCAGCTAAGAAGGATAAATGGATTTCGGCCCAATGGCAATGGACCCAAAAATTGATAGGTTCGAATCAATCACGACAAAGCATAATGCTTTGAATCCATGAGGTCAAGGAGAGTTCGAATCGATCAGATTAGGGTATGTTCAAATCGATCGGTGTAAACGAGATTGATTCGAAGCATGCTCCTGGGACCGATTCAAAGAAGATCGATGGAACACGAGAAGTATACATTGGGGGACGACTTCATGGGTTCGAAGAAGAGGAAGTTGACTTCATGGATTCGAAGAGGAGTTGGATTCGAAACAATGGAATCAAAGGAGGTGGGTTCGGAGCATGGATTCGAAGGAAGTGGACTCGAAGAAGGATTCGAAGCAATGGACTCGAAGGAGGATTCAAAGCAATGGATTCGAAGGAGATGGATTCGAATGAGGTGGGTTCAAAGCATGGGTTCGAACCAGGCAGAGCACACGGAACTTTGAAATTGAATCGATCATATCTTCCAAACCATTGATCCAAATGCTATGAAATTTTCATAGAAGCTTACATACATGTTGAAGAATGTTCTCACCAAATTTCACCTTGATTGGACATTTCCTTGATCGATTCGAAGTGAGGGTCGAATCGATCCTGATGTGGGCCCGGACCTCCAGATTTCGGGCGAGTGGGCCCCCTCACGTGCCTAAAGCGGTCTTCCCGGATTTTAGGAGAAATATCAGCCTCCGACGCTTATAAATAGAGCCCCTGGTCATTCAGAAAAGGGGTCGGAGATTCTAGAGAGAGAAAGGACGCTTGGACGCTGCCAGAATCATTCCATATCATCATTGCTGCTATTTATTTCAAGTTTTGGACATTGTAACTGCTGTAATCATCTGTAATCATCAAGGATAATCAATAAAAGGATAAAAACATTGGAGTGGACGTAGGCCGGAGATAGCCGAACCACTATAAAACTTGTGTCTCTGTTCTTTACTTTGGGATTACTGTTTAATATTTGCTGAGATCTGAGATTTTTGTTTGAATATTATTGATTTGTATTCATACACTGGTGCTTTCACGGTATTCGAGGATTGTGACCAATTTTGGCCCAAACACTTTGGTGCTTTCACTGAGAAGGACTAGCACCCGCTACATCGGATTTGGAGTTTGGATTTGAAGAAGTTCGCAGAGTTTTGATTTGAAAACAATGACTAGGCAAAACAGTAGAAGGCAAAAGGCTGAGCGAAGCCAACAGGAAGGAAGTCAACAAGCATCCTCCGGAGCTGGGGAAGGACAGGCTTCAATCTACATAACTCGGGATGAAATGGAGGCTATGGCAAATTCTTTGCAAGAGAGATTATTGAAGAGCCAACAGGAAATGATGCAAACTTTCTTTGAGCAAATGAGAGCTGCAGGGATGCAAAACTTAGGAACAGCTACAACCGCTGTGGATGCAGGATAGGGGACTAGGGTTGTGGAACCCAATGGAGGACAAGATACGGAGTCAGAAGGCAATCAATAAGGGCCTGGGGGCAGGCCCACAGGATCCAACACAGGAGGACCTTTGGGAGGAGTTCAACAGGCTAGAGCTAACGTTGCTGCTTGTGAACCACACGAGGAATATGTGCCGGAATTCACTCGGGGGCGTGGAGGGCAACCCCCAACAGACAATACCGGATTAGTAGAAATCATCAGAAGAACCGTGCGAGGTGGTTTGACCAACAGATACTTGGAAGGAGTGAATAGGAGTCTGTTAGCTCAGGAAATAAGGATGGCTCAGAATACACCTAAGTTCAAGCTACCGAGCGTGGAGGTATATGATGGAAAGGCAGATCCAACAGATCACTTGATGAGGTACACCAGACACATGGAGGTGCTGGGGGCATCAGAGGAAGTGATGGCCCGATGCTTCCCTTTGTATTTGACGGACTTAGCTGCGATGTGGTTTAGGCAGCTGGAAGAAGGATCTATCAGGACTTGGAGGGAATTAGTGGAAATGTTTTTGGGGAAGTTTCAGATTCATGTCAAGAGACCGAAGAACGTAATGACATTGACAGCGTTAAAGCAAAGGACGGACGAATCGCTTAGAGCTTTTCTAACTCGATTCAGTGCGGCAGTCGCTTCGGTGGATCGGCCTGATCCATCGATGGCTTTAATGGCAGCAGTATCAGGAGTCAGGGAGAACTCGGATTTCAAGGTATCTCTGATACGAGATCCCCCACAAGATCTCGACGAATTCTTTCAGAGGCAGAAAGGTTCCTTCGGCAAGAAGATGCAAGTACGGATTTAAAGTTGAAAAAGGTTAGTGCAATCGAGTTTGGAGCAGTATCCAGCGGTGGTTCAGATAAAGACAAAGGAAAAAGGAAATTGGATGATGATTCTAGAAACGCTAGGAAGCGATGGAAGGATCCAAAGTTTTCCACATATGAAGGATTGAACGAGACGCTGGAGCGGATATACATGGATACTCAGAATCGCCTTCCCTACCGGAGGCCTGCCAGGAGAGAGCCTTCTGAACGAGAGAGGGCATCAGGGAGGCATTGTCTCTTCCATGACTTAGACGGACATGACACCAACAGCTGCAGGCACTTGAAGGATATAATCGAGGAGCATGTAAGGAATGGACAGTTACGGCAATACGTCGGAACACGGAACGCAACGATGGAGCAGGAGCAACCACCGACCACCTCACGCCGTGATGATGTGAGGCCCAGGGATGATGGTCGATTGATCATCCATTGACCAGGATAATATGGAATAAGTAGCGAGCTATTAGCAAGCAACCAAGTCATTTACACATGTACGGGGACGTAGATAGCCCCTAGGCATGATCTGAATGATGATAAACTACAATGCTATGGTTTGTGAAATCTATCTTCTGCTTTTGGATTGGACACTGCTTTTCTTTTTGGATTTTGGTTTTGGAGTTTGGATCGAGCTCCTGGTTTTGCTTTCTTTTGATTTTGATTTTTCATTGGATGATTGTTTTCGCTTTTGGATGCTGGTTTGGTTTTTTGGTTTTCTGGTTTTGGATTTGGATTTTTGGGTTTGGATGTTGGATTGGATTTTCATCTGGTTTTTGATGAATGGTCGTCGGGTATGGATTATGCCTGGCAAGGGGTGGGTCACTTTGCCCGAACGTGGTAAATTGACTCATTCAGGTCGCCGAGTATAGACTATGCTTGGCAAGGGTCCGGAATGACCAGGATTCGGCCTAGGACATAGGCCCTGTATTATCAATTGTTATTTCAGGTCGTTGAGTTTGGACTATGCTCAACAAGGGTCCGGAGAGACCAGGATTCGGCTTAGGACTTAAGCCATGGCCTAGCTCAACGTCCAGGGACACTGGACCAAGGTCGTCAAGTGTGGATTGCGCTTGGTAGGAACCCGGAGAGGTTAGCTCAACGTCCAAGGACACTGGACCACGGTCGTCAGGTATGGAATACGCTTGGCAAGAACCCGGAGAGGTTATGGATTCGGATATCGACCCGGAGAGGTCCTGGATCTGGTTACTGGCTATTGGATAAGGATGGATTAGGACTCGGCTGGCGAGTTCGAATGGATATGGAATTGGCTAAGGCTTCGGTTATGGGATTTGGAATTGGACATCAACTCGGAACAGTCAAGGATGATATGCTCTGGCAATATGGCTATGGACTTCGGATATTGGATTCAGGACTATTCAAAACACGCCTTGTTATCACAAGGCATGTTTCGGGGGCAAAGTGTTATCCCATTTTTAGTCAAAACTGGAATATCAACAAATTGGCAAGGAATTATGGATATCAGGATTGGAGATCGGTTGGAATCAAGGCTACGATCGATATCATCAAAATTTGGTTGAACTCCGATCGGGACAAAATTAATTGGAGATGATGATAAGGAATAGGAAAGGCTATGTTTCAAATTTCAGGTTAATCGGAGTTCGTATGGAGAAGTTATGATTGATTCAAGGTAGGAAAGGCATGCTATTCGAATCGATCAGGGGTAGCACTCACTTCGAATCGATACACTTCGTTTCGATCGACCTAGGTTCGACACTGCTACTTCGTATCGATCGAAGGCAAGGCACAAGGATGGTTCGAATCGATACGCTTCGTATCGATCAGCATGGTTTCGGCCTGGTGAACTTCGTATCGATCAGGTAAGAAGGATAAATGGATTTCGGCCCAATGGCAATGGACCCAAAAATTGATAGGTTCGAATCAATCACGACAAAGCATAATGCTTTGAATCCATGAGGTCAAGGAGAGTTCGAATCGATCAGATTAGGGTATGTTCGAATCGATCGGTGTAAACGAGATCGATTCGAAGCATGCTCCTGGGACCGATTCGAAGAAGATCGATGGAACACGAGAAGTATACATTGGGGGACGACTTCATGGATTTGAAGAAGAGGAAGTCGACTTCATGGATTCGAAGAGGAGGTGGATTCGAAACAATTGAATCAAAGGAGGTGGGTTCGGAGCATGGATTCGAAGGAAGTGGACTCGAAGAAGGATTCGAAGTAATGGACTCGAAGGAGGATTCAAAGCAATGGATTCGAAGGAGATGGATTCGAAGGAGGTGGGTTCGAAGCATGGGTTCGAACCAGGCAGAGCATACGGAACTTTGAATTTGAATCGATCATATCTTCCAAACCGTTGATCCAAATGCTATGAAATTTTCACAAAAGCTTACTTACATGTTGACGAATGTTCTCACCAAATTTCACCTTGATTGGACATTTCTTTGATCGATTCGAAGTGAGGGTCGAATCGATCCTAATGTGGGCCCGGACCTCCAGATTTCGGGCGAGTGGGCCCCCTCACATGCCTGAAGCGGTCTTCCCGGATTTTAGGAGAAATATTAGCCTCCTACGCTTATAAATAGAGCCCTTGGTCATTCAGAAAAGGGGTCGGAGATTCTAGAGAGAGAAAGGACGCTTGGACGCTGCCAGAATCATTCCATATCATCATTGCTGCTATTTACTTCAAGTTTTGGACATTGTAATTGTTGTAATCATCTGTAATCGTCAAGGATAATCAATAAAAGGATAAAAACTTTGGAGTGGACGCAGGCCGGAGATAGCCGAACCACTATAAAACTTGTGTCTCTGTTCTTTACTTTGGGATTACTTTTTAATATTTGCTGAGATCTGAGATTTGTGTTTGAATATTATTGATTTGTATTCATACACTGGTGCTTTCATTGTATTCGGGGTTTGGGACCAATTATGGCCCAAACATACAGGGTGCAACACCCACGGTGCAAGGTGCAACATCCGTCTGAAATGGCGAAACAGTGTCGTACGACTTTTTGAAATGCGTGCATGGATTTGAAATGGAACGGTACCATGGTGCACCACTCTCCAGCGATGGTAAATCGAAGACCAGCCATGGTAATCCCGTTTTACCGTAAAAATCCACGTGTCGAAAAAACGAAGGGTAAAAAACTTCCTAGACCTGATTGAGACTCGGATCGTCTTTTTTGGGCATTAAACAATCCATTGACGGCTGAAAGCTGTCATAGCCGTAGAACTCCCTGAGGCCTTCGTTTTGACTGGTTACGGCTTCCGTAACTCTAAACGAGCCAGAAGTTATGGCCGTCCGAATAATCGATATCTACAGGGTGCAACATCCGCGGTGCAAGGTGCAACATCCATCCGAAATGGCGAAACAGTGTCGTACGACTTTTTGAAATGCGTGCATGGATTCCAAACGGAACGGTACCATGGTGCACCACTCTCCAGCGATGGTAAATCGAAGACCAGCCACGGTAATCCCGTTTTACAATAAAATCCACGTGTCGAAAAAACGAAGGGTAAAAAACTTCCATTACCCGATTGAGACTCGGATCGTCTTTTTTGGGCATTAAACAATCCATTGACGGCTGAAAGCTGTCATAGCCGTAGAACTCACTAAGGCCTTCGTTTTGACTGGTTATGGCTCCCGTAAATCTAAACGAGCCAGGAGTTATGGCCGTCCGAATATTCGATATCTACAGGGGGTAACATCCACGGTGCAAGGTGCAACATCCGTCCGAAATGGCGAAACAGCGTCATACGACTTTTTGAAATGCTTGCATGGATTCGAAAAAGAATGGTACCATGGTGCGCCACTCTCAAGCGATGGTAAATCGAAGACCAACCACGGTAATTCCGTTTTACGTAAAAATCCACGTGTCGAAAAAACGAAGGGTAAAAAACTTCCTAGACCCGATTGAGACTCGGATAGTCTTTTTTGGGCATTAAACAATCCATTGACGGCTGAAAGCTGTCATAGCCGTAGAACTCACTGAGGCATTTGTTTTGACTGGTTATGGCTCCCGTAACTCTAAACGAGCCAGAAGTTAGGACCGTCCGAATAATTGGTATCTATAGGGTGCAACATCTGCGGTGCAAGGTGCAACATCCGTCCGAAATGGAGAAACAGTGTTGTACGACTTTTTGAAATGCGTGCATGGATTTGAAACGGAACGGTACCTTGGCGCACCACTCTCCAGCGATGGTAAATCGAAGACCAACCACGGTAATCCCGTTTTACCGTAAAAATCCACGTGTCGAAAAAACGAAGGGTAAAAAACTTCCTAGACCCGATTGAGACTCGGATCGTCTTTTTTGGGCATCAAACAATCCATTGACGGCTAAAAGCTGACATAGCCGTAGAACTCACTGAGGCCTTTGTTTTGACTGCTTATGGCTCCCGTAACTCTAAACGAGCCAGAAGTTATGGTCGTTCGAATAATCGATATCTACAGGGTGCAACAGCCACGGTGCAAGGTGCAACATCCGTCCGTAATGGCGAAACAGCGTCGTACAACATTTTGAAATGCGTGCATGGATTTGAATTGGAACGGTACCATGGTGCACCACTCTCCAGCGATGGTAAGTCGAAGACTAGCCACGGTAATCCCGTTTTACCGTGAAAATCCACGTGTCGAAAAAACGAAGGGTAAAAAACTTTCTAGACCCAATTGAGACTCGGATCGTCTTTTTTGGGCATTAAACAATCCATTGACGGCTGAAAGCAGTCATAGCCGTAGAACTCCCTGAGGCCTTCGTTTTGACTAGTTATGGCTTTCGTAACTCTAAACGAGCCAGAAGTTATGGTCGTCCGAATAATCGATATCTACAGGGTGCAACATCTGCGGTGCAATGTGCAACATCTGTCCGAAATGGAGAAACAGTGTCGTATGACTTTCTGAAATGCGTGCATGGATTTGAAATGGAACGGTACCATGGTGCACCACTCTCCAGCGATGGTAAATCGAAGACCAGCCATGGTAATCCCGTTTTACCGTAAAAATCCACGTGTCGAAAAAACGAAGGGTAAAAAACTTCCTAGACCTGATTGAGATTCGGATCGTCTTTTTTGGGCATTAAACGATCTATTGACGGCTGAAAGCTGTCATAGCCGTAGAATTCCCTGAGGCCTTCGTTTTGACTGGTTATGGCATCCGTAACTCTAAACGAGCCAGAAGTTATGGCCGTCCGAATATTCAATATCTACAGGGTGCAACATCCGCGGTGCAAGGTGCAACATCAGTCCGAAATGGCGAAACAGTGTCGTACGACTTTTTGAAATGCGTGCATGGATTTCAAACGGAACGGTACCATGGTGTACCACTCTCCAGCGATGGTAAATCGAAGACCAGCCACGGTAATCCCGTTTTACAATAAAATCCACGTGTCGAAAAAACGAAGGGTAAAAAACTTCCTAGACCCGATTGAGACTCGGATCATCTTTTTTGGGCATTAAACAATCTATTGACGGCTGAAAGCAATCATAGCCGTAGAACTCACTGAGGCCTTCGTTTTGACTGGTTATGGCTCCCGTAAATGTAAACGAGCCAGGAGTTATGGCCGTCCGAATATTCGATATCTACAGGGGCAACATCCACGGTGCAAGGTGCAACATCCGTCTGAAATGGCGAAACAGTGTCGTACGACTTTTTGAAATGCGTGCATGGATTTGAAACGGAATGGTACCATGGTGCACCACTCTCAAGCGATGATAAATCGAAGACCAGCCACGGTAATTCCGTTTTACCGTAAAAATCCACGTGTCGAAAAAACGAAGGGTAAAAAACTTCCTAGACCCGATTGAGACTCGGATAGTCTTTTTTGGGCATTAAACAATCCATTGACGGCTGAAAGCTGTCATAGCCGTAGAACTCACTGAGGCATTTGTTTTGACTGGTTATGGCTCCCGTAACTCTAAACGAGCCAGAAGTTATGGCCGTCCGAATAATTGATATCTACAGGGTGCAACATCCGCGGTGCAAGGTGCAACATCCGTCCGAAATGGAGAAACAGTGTCGTACGACTTTTTGAAATGCGTGCATGGATTTGAAACGGAATGGTACCTTGGTGCACCACTCTCCAGCGATGGTAAATTGAAGACCAACCACGGTAATCCCGTTTTACCGTAAAAATCCACGTGTCGAAAAAACGAAGGGTAAAAAACTTCCTAGACCCGATTGAGACTCGGATCGTCTTTTTTGGGCATTAAACAATCCATTGACGGCTAAAAGCTGTCATAGCCGTAGAACTCACTTAGTCATTTGTTTTGACTGGTTATGGCTCCCGTAACTCTAAACGAGCCAGAAGTTATGGCCGTTCGAATAATCGACATCTACAGGGTGCCACATCCACGGTGCAAGGTGCAACATCCGTCCGAAATGGCGAAACAGTGTCGTACCACTTTTTGAAATGCGTGCATGGATTTGAATTGGAACGGTACCATGGTGCACCACTCTCCAGCGATGGTAAGTCGAAGACCATCCACGGTAATCCCGTTTTATCGTAAAAATCCACGTGTCGAAAAAACGAAGGGTAAAAAACTTCCGAGACCCGATTGAGACTCGGATCGTCTTTTTTGGGCATTAAACAATCCATTGACGGCTGAAAGCTGTCGTAGCCGTAGAACTCCCCGAGGCCTTCGTTTTGAATGGTTATGGCTTTCGTAACTCTAAACGAGCCAGAAGTTATGGTCGTCCGAATAATCGATATCTACAGGGTGCAACATCCGCGGTGCAAGGTGCAACATCCGTCCGAAATGGAGAAACAGTGTTGTATGACTTTTTGAAATGCGTGCATGGATTTGAAATGGAACGGTACCATGGTCCACCAATCTTCAGAGATGGTAAATCGAAGACCAGCCACGGTAATCCCGTTTTACCGTAAAAATCCACGTGTCGAAAAAACGAAGGGTAAAAACTTCCTAGACCCGATTGAGACTCGGATCGTCTTTTTTGGGCATTAAACAATCCATTGACGGCTGAAAGCTGTCATCGCCGTAGAACTCACTGAGGCCTTCGTTTTGACTAGTTATGGCTCCCGTAACTCTAAACGAGCCAGAAGTTATGGCCGTCCGAATAATCGATATCTATAGGGTGCAACATCCGTCCGAAATGGCGAAACAGTGTCGTACGACCTTTTGAAATGCATGCATGGATTTGAAACGGAACGGTACCTTGGCGCACCACTCTCCTGCGATGGTAAATCGAAGACCAGCTACGGTAATCCCGTATTTCCGTAAAAAGCCACGTGTCGAAAAAACGAATGGTAAAAAACTTCCCAGACCCGATTGAGACTCGTATCGTCTTTTTTGGGCATTAAACAATCCATTGACGGCTTAAAGCGGTCATAGCCGTAGAACTCACTAAGGCCTTCGTTTTGACTAGTTATGGCTCCCGTAACTCTAAACGAGCCAGAAGTTATGGCCGTCCGAATAATCGATATCTAAAGGGTGCAACATCCACGGTGCAAGGTGCAACATCCGTCCGAAATGGCGAAACAGTGTCGTACGACTTTTTGAAATGCGTGCATGGATTTGAAATGGAACGGTACCATGGCGCACCACTCTCAGCGATGGTAAATCGAAGACCACCCACGGTAATCCCGTTTTACCGTAAGAATCCACATGTCGAAAAAAAGAAGGGTAAAAAACTTCCTAGACCCAATTGAGTCTCAGATCGTCTTTTTTGGGCATTAAACAATCCATTGACGGCTGAAAGCTGTCACTGCCAAAGAACTTCCTGAGGCCTTCATTTTGACTGATTATGGCTCCCGTAACTCTAAACGAGCCAGAAGTTATGGCCGTCCGAATAATCGATATCTACAGGGTGCGACATCCGCGGTGCAAGGTGCAACATCCGTCCGAAATGACGAAACAGTGTTGTACGACTTTTTGAAATGCGTGCATGGATTTGAAATGAAACGGTACCATGGTGCACCACTCTCCTGCGATGGTAAATCGAAGAATAGCCACGGTAATCCCGTTTTACCGTAAAAATCCACGTGTCGAAAAAACGAAGGGTAAAAAACTTTATAGACCCGATTGAGACTCTGATAGTCTTTTTTGAGCATTAAACAATCCATTGAAGGCTGAAAGCGGTCATATCCGTAGAACTCACTGAGGCCTTCGTTTTGACTGGTTATGGCTCCTGTAATTCCAAACGAGCCAGAAGTTATGGCCGTGCGAATAATCGATATCTACAGGATGCAACATACACGTTGCAAGGTGCAACATCCGTCCGAAATGGCGAAACAGTGTCGTACGACTTTTTGAAATGCGTGCATGGACATGAAACAGAACGGTACCTTGGTGCACCACTCTCCAGCAATGGTAAATCAAATACCAGCCACGGTAATCCCGTTTTACCGAAAAAATCCACGTGTCGAAAAAACGAAGGGTAAAAAGCTTCCTAGACCCGATTGAGACTCGGATCGTCATTTTTGGGCATTAAACAATCCATTGACGGCTGAAAGCTGTCATAGCCGTAGAACTCCTTGAGGCCTTCGTTTTTACTGGTTATGGCTCCCGTAACTCTACACTAGCCAGAAGTTATGGCCGTCCGAATAATTAATATCTACAGGGTGCAACATCCGCGGTGCAAGGTGCAACATCCATCCGAAATGGTGAAACAGTGTCGTACGACTCTTTGAAATGCGTGCATGGATTTGAAACGGAACGGTACCATGGTGCACCACTCTCCAGCGATGGTAAATCGAAGACCAGCCACGGTAATCCCGTTTTACCGTAAAAATCCACGTGTCGAAAAAACGAAGGGTTAAAAACTTCCTAGACCCGATTGAGACTCGGATCGTCTTTTTTGGGCATTAAACAATCCATTGACGGGTGAAAGCTGTCATAGCCGTAGAACCCACTAAGGCCTTCGTTTTGACTAGTTATGGCTCCCGTAACTCTAAACGAGCCAGAAGTCATAGCCATCCGAATATTCGATATCTACAGGGTGCAACATCCACGGTGCAAGGTGAAACATCCGTCCGAAATGGCGAAACAGTGTCGTACGACTTTTTGAAATGCGTGCATGGATTTGAAACGGAATGGTACCATGGTGCACCACTCTCCTGCGATGGTAAATCGAAGACCAGCCACGGTAATCTCGTTTTACCGTAAAAATCCACGTGTCGAAAAAACGAAGGGTAAAAAACTTCCTATACCCGATTGAGACTCGGATAGTCTTTTTTGGGCATTGAACAATCCATTGACGGCTGAAAGCTTTCATAGCCGTAGAACTCACAAAGGCCTTCGTTTTGACTTGTTATGACTCCCGTAACTCTAAACGAGCCAGAAGTTATGGCCGTCCGAATAATCGATATCTACAGGGTGCAACATCCGCGGTGCAAGGTGCAACATCCGTCCGAAATGGCGAAACAGTGTCGTACGACTTTTTGAAATGCATGCGTGGATTTGAAACAGAATGTTACCTTGGTGCACCACTCTCCAGCGATGGTAAATCGAAGGCCAACCACGGTAATCCCGTTTTACCGTAAAAATCCACGTGTCGAAAAAACGAAGGGTAAAAAACTTCCTAGACCCAATTGAGACTCGGATCGTCTTTTTTGGGCATTAAACAATCCATTGATGGCTGAAAGCTGTCATAGCCGTAGAACTCACTGAGGCCTTCATTTTGACTGGTTATGGCTCCCGTAACTCTAAACGAGCCAGGAGTTATGGCCGTCCAAATAATCGATATCTACAAGGCGCAACATCCACGGTGCAAGGTGCAACATCCGTCCGAAATGGCAAAACAGTGTCGTACGACTTTTTGAAATGCGTGCATGGATTTGTAACGGAACGGTACCATGGTGCACCACTCTCCAGCGATGGTAAATCGAATACCAGCCATGGTAATCCCGTTTTACCGTAAAATCCACGTGTCCAAAAAACGAAGGATAAAAAACTTCCTAGACCCGATTGAGACTCGGATCGTCTTTTTTGGGCATTAAATAATCCATTGACGGCTGCAAGCTGTCATAGCCGTAGAACTCGCTGAGGCCTTCGTTTTGACTGGTTATGGCTTCCGTAACTCTAAACGAGCCAGAAGTTATGGCCGTCCGAATAATCGATATCTACAGGGTGCAACATCCACGGTGCAAGGTGCAACATCCGTCCGAAATGGCGAAACAGTGCCGTACGACTATTTGAAATGCGTGCATGGATTTGAAACGGAATGGTACCGTGGTGCACCACTCTCCAGCGATGGTAGATCGAAGACCAGCCACGGTAATCCCGTTTTACCGTAAAAATCCACGTGTCGAAAAAACGAAGGGTAAAAAACTTCCTAAACCCGATTGAGACTCGGATCGTCTTTTTTGGGCATTAAACAATCCATTGACGGCTGAAAGCTGTCATAGCCGTAGAACTCACTGAGGCCTTTGTTTAGACTGGTTATGGCTCCTGCAACTCTAAACGAGCCAGAAGTTATGGCCGTCCGAATAATCGATATCTACAGGGTGCAACATCCACGGTGGAAGGTGCAACATCCGTCCGAAATGGCGAAACAGTGTCGTACGACTTTTTGAAATGCGTGCATGGATTTGAAACGGAACGGTACCATGGTGCACCACTCTCCAGCGATGGTAAATCGAAGTCCAGCCACAGTAATCCCGTTTTACCGTAAAAATCGACGTGTCAAAAAACGAAGGGTAAAAAACTTCCTAGACCCGATTGAGACTCGGATCGTCTTTTTCTGGCATTAAACAATCCATTGACGGCTGAAAGCTGTCATAGCCGTAGAAATCCCTGAGGCCTTCGTTTTGACGGGTTATGGCTTCCGTAACTCAAAACGAGCCAAAAGTTATGGCCGTCCGAATAATCGATATCTACAGGGTGCAACATCCACGGTGCAAGGTGCAACATCCGTCCGAATTGGCGAAACAGTATCGTACGACTTTTTGAAATGCGTGCATGGATTTGAAATGTAACGGTACCATGGTCCACCACTCTCCAGCGTTGGTAAATCGAGGACCAGCCACGGTGACCCGTTTTACCGTAAAAATCCACGTGTCGAAAAAACGAAGGGTAAAAAACTTCCTAGACCCGATTGAGACTCGGATAGTATTTTTTGAGCATTAAACAATCCATTGACGGCTGAAAGCCATCAAAGCCGTAGAAATCATAGAGGCCTTCGTTTTGACTTGTTATGGCTCCCGTTACTCTAAACGAGCCAGAAGTCATGGCCGTCCGAATAATCGATATCTACAGGGTGCAACATCCACGGTGGAAGGTGCAACATCCGTCCGAAATGGCGAAACAGTGTCGTACGACTTTTTGAAATGCGTGCATGGATTTGAAACGGAACGGTACCATGGTGCACCACTCTACAGCGATGGTAAATCGAAGACCAGCCACGGTAATCCCGTTTTACCGTAAAAATCCACGTGTCGAAAAAACGAAGGGTAAAAAACCTCCTAGACCCGATTGAGACTCGGATAGTATTTTTTGGGCATTAAACAATCCATTGACGGCTGAAAGCGGTCATAGCCGTAGAACTCACTGAGGCCTTCGTTTAGACTGGTTATGGCTCCCGTAATTCTAAACGAGCCGGAAGTTATGGCCGTCCGAATAATCGATATCTACAGGGTGCAACATCCACGGTGGAAGGTGCAACATCCGTTCGTAATGGCGAAACAGTGTCGTACGACTTTTTGAAATGCGTGCATGGATTTGAAACGGAACGGTAGCATGGTGCACCACTCTCCAGCGATGGTAAATCGAAGACCAGCCACAGTAATCCCGTTTTACCATAAAAATCGACGTGTCGAAAAAACGAAGGGTAAAAAACTTCCTAGACCCGATTGAGACTCGGATCGTCTTTTTTGGGCATTAAACAATTCATTGACGGCTGAAAGCTGTCATAGCCGTAGAAATCCCTGAAGCCTTCGTTTTGACTGGTTATGGCTTCCGTAACTCTAAACGAGCCAAAAGTTATGGCCGTCCGAATAATCGATATCTACAGGGTGCAACATCCACGGTGCAAGGTGCAACATCCGTCCGAATTGGCGAAACAGTATCGTACGACTTTTTGAAATGCGTGCATGGATTTGAAATATAACGGTACCATGGTGCACCACTCTCCAGCGATGGTAAATCGAGGACCAGCCACGGTGATCCCGTTTTACCGTAAAAATCCACGTGTCGAAAAAACGAAGGGTAAAAAACTTCCTAGACCCGATTGAGACTCGGATAGTATTTTTTGAGCATTAAACAATCCATTGACAGCTGAAAGCCATCAAAGCCGTAGAAATCATAGAGGCCTTCGTTTTGACTTGTTATGGCTCCCGTAACTCTAAACGAGCCAGAAGTTATGGCCGTCCGAATAATCGATATCTACAGGGTGCAACATCCACGGTGGAAGGTGCAACATCCGTCCGAAATGGCGAAACAGTGTCGTACGACTTTTTGAAATGCGTGCATGGATTTGAAACGGAACGGTACCATGGTGCACCACTCTACAGCGATGGTAAATCGAAGACCAGCCACGGTAATCCCGTTTTACCGTAAAAATCCACGTGTCGAAAAAACGAAGGGTAAAAAACCTCCTAGACCCGATTGAGACTCGGATCGTCTTTTTTGGGCATTAAACAATCCATTGACGGCTGAAAGCTGTCATAGCCGTAGAAATCCCTGAGGCCTTCGTTTTGACTGGTTACGGCTTCCGTAACTCTAAACGAGGAATAAGTTATGGCCGTCCGAATAATCGATATCTACAGGGTGCAACATCCATGGTGCAAGGTGCAACATCCATCCGAAATGGCGAAACAGTGTCGTACGACTTTTTGAAATGCGTGCATGGATTTGAAATGGAACGGTACCATGGTGCACCACTCTCCAGCGATGGTAAATCGAGGACCAGCCACGGTAATCCCGTTTTACCGTAAAATTCCACGTGTCGAAGAAACGAAGGGTAAAAGACTTCCTAAACCCGATTGAGACCCGGATAGTCTTTTTTGGGCATTCAACAATCCATTGACGGCAGAAAGCCTTCAAACCCGTAGAAATCACAGAGGCCTTTGTTTTGACTTGTTATGGCACCCGTAACTCTAAACGAGCCAGAAGTTATGTCCGTCCGAATAATCGATATCTACAGGGTGCAACATCCACGGTGCAAGGAGCAACATCCGTTCGAAATTGCGAAACAGTGTCGTACGACTTTTTGAAATGCGTGCATGGATTTGAAATGGAACAGTACCATGGTGCACCACTCTCCAGCGATGGTAAACCGAAGACAAGCCTCGGTAATCCCGTTTTACCGTAAAAATCCACGTGTCGAAAAAACGAAGGGTAAAAAACTTCCTAGACCCGATTGAGACTCGGATCGTCTTTTTTGGGCATTAAACAATCCATTGACGGCTGAAAGCTGTCATAGCCGTAGAACTCCCTGAGGCCTTCGTTTTGACTGTTTATGCCTCCCGTAACTCTAAACTAGCCAGAAGTTATGGCCGTCCGAATAATCGATATCTACAGGGTGCAACATCCGCGGTGCAAGGTGCAACATCCGTCCGAAATGGAGAAACAGCGTCGTATGACTTTTTGAAATGTGTGCATGGATTTGAAATGGAATGGTACCATGGTGCACCACTCTCCAGGAATGGTAAATCGAAGACCAGCCACGGTAATCCCGTTTTACCGTAAAAATCCACGTGTCGAAAAAACGAAGGGTAAAAAACTTCGTAGACTCGATTGAGACTCGGATCGTCTTACTTGGGCATTAAACAATCCATTGACGGCTGAAAGCTGTCATTGCCGTAGAACTCACTGAGGCTTTCGTTTTGATTGGTTATGGCTCCCGTAAATCTAAACGAGCCAGAAGTTATGGTCGTCCGAATAATCGATATCTACAGGGCGCAACATCCACGGTGCAAGGTGCAACATCCGTCCGAAATGGCGAAACAGTGTCGTACGACTTTTTGAAATGCTTGCATGGATTTGAAACGGAACGGTACCATGGTGCACCACTCTCCAGCGATGGTAAATCGAAGACCAGCCACGGTAATCCCGTTTTACCGTAAAATCCACGTGTCGAAAAAACGAAGAGTAAAAAACTTCCTAGACCCGATTGAGACTCGGATCGTCTTTTTTGGGCATTAAACAATCCATTGACGGCTGAAAGCTGTCATAGCCGTAGAAATCCCTGAGGCCTTCGTTTTGACGGGTTATGGCTTCCGTAACTCTAAACGAGCCAAAAGTTATGGCCATCCGAATAATCGATATCTACAGGGTGCAACATCCACGGTGCAAGGTGCAACATCCGTCCGAATTGGCGAAACAGTATCGTACGACTTTTTGAAATGCGTGCATGGATTTGAAATGTAACGGTACCATGGTCCACCACTCTCCAGCGATGGTAAATCGAGGACCAGCCACGGTGACCCGTTTTACCGTAAAAATCCACGTGTCGAAAAAACGAAGGGTAAAAAACTTCCTAGACCCGATTGAGACTCGGATAGTATTTTTTGAGCATTAAACAATCCATTGACGGCTGAAAGCCATCAAAGCCGTAGAAATCATAGAGGCCTTCGTTTTGACTTGTTATGGCTCCCGTTACTCTAAACGAGCCAGAAGTTATGGTCGTCCGAATAATCGATATCTACAGGGTGCAACATCCACGGTGGAAGGTGCAACATCCGTCCGAAATGGCGAAACAGTGTCGTACGAATTTTGAAATGCGTGCATGGATTTGAAACGGAACGGTACCATGGTGCACCACTCTACAGCGATGGTAAATCGAAGACCAGCCACGGTAATCCCGTTTTACCGTAAAAATCCACGTGTCGAAAAAACGAAGGGTAAAAAACCTCCTAGACCCGATTGAGACTCGGATAGTATTTTTTGGGCATTAAACAATCCATTGACGGCTGAAAGCGGTCATAGCCGTAGAACTCACTGAGGCCTTCGTTTAGACTGGTTATGGCTCCCGTAATTCTAAACGAGCCGGAAGTTATGGCCGTCCGAATAATCGATATCTACAGGGTGCAACATCCACGGTGGAAGGTGCAACATCCGTCCGTAATGGTGAAACAGTGTCGTACGACTTTTTGAAATGCGTGCATGGATTTGAAATGGAACGGTAGCATGGTGCACCACTCTCCAGCGATGGTAAATCGAAGACCAGCCGCAGTAATCCCGTTTTACCGTAAAAATCGACGTGTCGAAAAAACGAAGGGTAAAAAACTTCCTAGACCCGATTGAGACTCGCATCGTCTTTTTTGGGCATTAAACAATTCATTGACGGCTGAAAGCTGTCATAGCCGTAGAAATCCCTGAGGCCTTCGTTTTGACTGGTTATGCCTTCCGTAACTCTAAACGAGCCAAAAGTTATGGCCGTCCGAATAATCGATATCTACAGGGTGCAACATCCACGGTGCAAGGTGCAACATCCGTCCGAATTGGCGAAATAGTATCGTACGACTTTTTGAAATGCATGCATGGATTTGAAATATAACGGTACCATGGTGCACCACTCTCCAGCGATGGTAAATCGAGGACCAGCCACGGTGATCCCGTTTTACCGTAAAAATCCACGTGTCGAAAAAACGAAGGGTAAAAAACTTCCTAGACCCGATTGAGACTCGGATAGTATTTTTTGAGCATTAAACAATCCATTGACGGCTGAAAGCCATCAAAGCCGTAGAAATCATAGAGGCCTTCGTTTTGACTTGTTATGGCTCCCGTAACTCTAAACGAGCCAGAAGTTATGGCCGTCCGAATAATCGATATCTACAGGGTGCAACATCCACGGTGGAAGGTGCAACATCCGTCCGAAATGGCGAAACAGTGTCGTACGACTTTTTGAAATGCGTGCATGGATTTGAAACGGAACGGTACCATGGTGCACCACTCTACAGCGATGGTAAATCGAAGACCAGCCACAGTAATCCCGTTTTACCGTAAAAATCGACGTGTCGAAAAAACGAAGGGTAAAAAACTTCCTAAACCCGATTGAGACTCGGATCGTCTTTTTTGGGCATTAAACAATCCATTGACGGCTGAAAGCTGTCATAGCCGTAAAAATCCCTGAGGCCTTCGTTTTGACTGATTACGGCTTCCGTAACTCTAAACGAGGAAAAAGTTATGGCCGTCCGAATAATCGATATCTACAGGGTGCAACATCCACGGTGCAAGGTGCAACATCCATCCGAAATGGCGAAACAGTGTCGTACGACTTTTTGAAATGCGTGCATGGATTTGAAATGGAACGGTACCATGGTGCACCACTCTCCAGCGATGGTAAATCGAGGACCAGCCACGGTAATCCCGTTTTACCGTAAAATTCCACGTGTCGAAGAAACGAAGGGTAAAAGACTTCCTAAACCCGATTGAGACCCGGATAGTCTTTTTTGGGCATTCAACAATCCATTGACGGCAGAAAGCCTACAAACCCGTAGAAATCACAGAGGCCTTTGTTTTGACTTGTTATGGCACCCGTAACTCTAAACGAGCCAGAAGTTATGTCCGTCCGAATAATCGATATCTACAGGGTGCAACATCCACGGTGCAAGGAGCAACATCCGTTCGAAATTGCGAAACAGTGTCGTACGACTTTTTGAAATGCGTGCATGGATTTGAAATGGAACAGTACCATGGTGCACCACTCTCCAGCGATGGTAAACCGAAGACAAGCCTCGGTAATCCCGTTTTACCGTAAAAATCCACGTGTCGAAAAAACGAAGGGTAAAAAACTTCCTAGACCCGATTGAGACTCGGATCGTCTTTTTTGGGCATTAAACAATCCATTGACGGCTGAAAGCTGTCATAGCCGTAGAACTCCCTGAGGCCTTCGTTTTGACTGTTTATGCCTCCCGTAACTCTAAACTAGCCAGAAGTTATGGCCGTCCGAATAATCGATATCTACAGGGTGCAACATCCGCGGTGCAAGGTGCAACATCCGTCCGAAATGGAGAAACAGCGTCGTATGACTTTTTGAAATGTGTGCATGGATTTGAAATGGAATGGTACCATGGTGCACCACTCTCCAGCAATGGTAAATCGAAGACCAGCCACGGTAATCCCGTTTTACCGTAAAAATCCACGTGTCGAAAAAACGAAGGGTAAAAAACTTCGTAGACTCGATTGAGACTCGGATCGTCTTACTTGGGCATTAAACAATCCATTGACGGCTGAAAGCTGTCATTGCCGTAGAACTCACTGAGGCTTTCGTTTTGATTGGTTATGGCTCCCGTAAATCTAAACGAGCCAGAAGTTATGGTCGTCCGAATAATCGATATCTACAGGGCGCAACATCCACGGTGCAAGGTGCAACATCCGTCCGAAATGGCGAAACAGTGTCGTACGACTTTTTGAAATGCTTGCATGGATTTGAAACGGAACGGTACCATGGTGCACCACTCTCCAGCGATGGTAAATCGAAGACCAGCCACGGTAATCCCGTTTTACCGTAAAATCCACGTGTTGAAAAAACGAAGAGTAAAAAACTTCCTAGACCCGATTGAGACTCGGATCGTCTTTTTTGGGCATTAAACAATCCATTGATGGCTGAAAGCTATCATAGCCGTAGAACTCCCTGAGGCCTTCGTTTTGACTGGTTATGGCTTCCATAACTCTAAACGAGCCAGAAGTTATCGCCGTCCGAATAATCGATATCTACAGGGTGCAACATCCACGGTGCAAGGTGCAACATCCATCCGAAATGGCGAAACAGTGTCGTACGACTTTTTGAAATGCGTGCATGGATTTGAAACGGAATGGTACCGTGGTGCACCACTCTCCAGCGATGGTAGATCGAAGACCAGCCACGGTAATCCCGTTTTACCGTAAAAATCCACGTGTCGAAAAAACGAAGGGTAAAAAACTTCCTAGACCCGATTGAGACTCGTATCGTCTTTTTTGGGCATTAAACAATCCATTGACGGCTAAAAGCTATCATAGCTGTAGAACTCACTGAGTCCTTTGTTTAGACTGATTATGGCTCCCGCAACTCTAAACGAGCCAGAAGTTATGGCCGTTCGAATAATCAATATCTACAGGGTGCAACATCCACGGTGGAAGGTGCAACATCCGTCCGAAATGGCGAAACAGAGTCGTACGACTTTTTGAAATGCGTGCATGGATTTGAAACGGAACGGTACCATGGTTCACCACTCTACAGCGATGGTGAATTGAAGACCAGCCACAGTAATCCCGTTTTACCGTAAAAATCGACGTGTCGAAAAAATGAAGGGTAAAAAACTTCCTAGACCCGATTGAGACTCGGATCGTCTTTTTTGGTCATTAAACAATCCATAGACGGCTGAAAGCTGTCATAGCCGTAGAAATCCCTGAGGCCTTCGTTTTGACTGGTTATGGCTTCCGTAACTCTAAACGAGCCAAAAGTTATGGTCGTCCGAATAATCGATATCCACAGGGTACAACATCCACGGTGCAAGGTGCAACATCCGTCCGAAATGGCGAAATAGTGTCGTACGACTTTTTGAAATGCGTGCATGTATTTGAAATGGAACGGTACCATGGTGCACCACTCTCCAGCGATGTAAATCGAGGACCAGCCACGGTAATCCCGTTTTACCGTAAAAATCCACGTGTCGAAAAAACGAAGTGTAAAAGACTTCCTAGACCCGATTGAGACCCGGATAGTCTTTTTTGGGCATTCAACAATCCATTGACGGCTGAAAGCCTTCAAACCCGTAGAAATCACAGAGGCCTTTGTTTTGACTTGTTATGGCACCCGTAACTCTAAACGAGCCAGAAGTTACGGCCGTCCGAATAATCGATATCTACAGGGTGCAACATCCACGGTGCAAGGTGCAACATCCGTTCGAAATTGCGAAACATTGTCCTACGGCTTTTTGAAATGCGTGCATGGATTTGAAATGGAACAGTACCATGGTGCACCACTCTCCAGCGATGGTAAATCGAAGACCAGCCACGGTAATCTCGTTTTACCGTAAAAATCCACGTGTCGAAAAAACGAAGGGTAAAAAACTTCCTAGACCCGATTGAGACTCGGAACGTCTTTTTTAGGCATTAAACAATCCGTTGCCGGCTGAAAGCTGTCATAGCCGTAGAACTCCCTGAGGCCTTCGTTTTGACTGGTTATACCTCCCGTAACTCTAAACTAGCCAGAAGTTATGGCCGGCCGAATAATTGATATCTACAGGGTGCAACATCCGCGGTGCAAGGTGCAACATCCGTCCGAGATGGAGAAACAGTGTCGTCTGACTTTTTGAAATGTGTTCATGGATTTGAAATGGAACGGTACCATGGTGCACCACTCTCCAGAGATGGTAAATCGAAGACCAGCCACGGTAATCCCGTTTTACAGTAAAATCCACGTGTCGAAAAAACGAAGGGTAAAAAACTTCCTAGACCCGATTGAGACTCGGATCGTCTTTTTTGGGCATTAAACAATCCATTGACGGCTGAAACCTGTCATTGCCGTAGAACTCACTGAGGCCTTCGTTTTGACTGGTTATTGCTCCTGTAACTCTAAACGAGCCAGAAGTTATGGTCGTCCGAATATTTGATATCTACAGGGTGCAACATCCGCGGTGCAAGGTGCAACATCCGTCCAAAATGGCGAAACAGTGTCGTACGACTTTTTGAAATCCGTGCGTGGATTTGCAACGGAATGGTACCATGGTGCACCACTCTCCAGCGATGGTAAATCGAAGACCAGCCACGGTAATCCTGTTTTACCGTAAAAATCCACGTGTCGAAAAAACGAAGGGTAAAAAACTTCCTAGACCCGATTGAGACTCGGATATCCTTTTTTGGGCATTAAACAAACCATTGACGGCTGAAAGCTGTCATAGCCGTAGAACTCGCTTCGTTTTGATTGGTTATGGCTCCCGTAACTCTAAACGAGCCAGAAGTTATGGTCGTCCGAATAATCGATATCTACAGGGTGCAACATCCGCGGTGCAAGGTACAACATCCGTCTGAAATGGCGAAACAGTGTCGTACGACTTTTTAAAATGCATGCATGGATTTGAAACGGAATGGTACCATGGTGCACCACTCTCCAGTGATGGTAAATCGAAGACCAGCCATGGTAATCCCGTTTTACCGTAAAAATCCACGTGTCGAAAAAACGAAGGGTAAAAAACTTCCTAGACCCGATTGAGACTCGGATCGTCTTTTTTGGGCATTAAACAATCCATTGACGGATTAAAGCTGTCATAGCTGTAGAACTCACTGAGGCCTTCGTTTTGACTGGTTATGGCTCCCGTAACTCTAAACGAGACAGAAGTTATGACTGTCCGAATAATCGATATCTACAGGGTGCAACATCCGCGGTGCAAGGTGCAACATCCGTCCGAAATGGCGAAACAGTGTCGTACGACTTTTTGAAATGCGTGCATGGATTTGAAATGGAACGGTGCCATGGTGCACCACTCTCCAGCGATGGTAAATCGAAGACCAGCCACGGTAAACCCGTTTTACCGTAAAAATCCACGTGTCGGAAAAACAAAGGGTAAAAAACTTCCTAGACCCGATTGAGACCCGGATAGTCTTTTTTGGGCATTCAACAATCCATTGACGGTTGAAAGCCTTCAAACCCGAAGAAATCACAGAGGCCTTTGTTTTGACTTGTTATGGCACCCGTAACTCTAAATGAGCCAGAAGTTATGGCCGTCGGAATAATCGATATCTACAGGGTGCAACATCCGCGGTGCAAGGGGCAACATCCATCCGAAATGGCGAAACAGTGTTGTACGACTTTTTAAAATTCATGCATGGATTTGAAACCGAACGGTACCATGGTGCACCACTCTCCAGCGATGGTAAATCGAAGACCAGCCATGGTAATCCCGTTTTACCGTAAAAATCCACGTGTCGAAAAAACGAAGGGTAAAAAACTTCCTAGACCCGATTGAGACTCGGATCGACTTTTTTGGGCATTAAACAATCCTTTGACGGCTGAAAGCTGCCATAGCCGTAGAACTCATTAAGGCCTTCATTTTGACTGGTTATGGCTCCCGTAACTCTAAACGAGCCAGAAGTTATGACCGTCCGAATAATCGATATCTACAGGGTGCAACATCCGCGGTGCAAGGTGCAACATCCGTCCGAAATGGAGAAACAGTGTCGTACGACTTTTTGAAATGCGTGCATGGATTTGAAATGGAACGGTACCATGGTGCACCACTCTCCAGCGATGGTAAATCGAGGACCAGCCACGGTAATCCCGTTTTACCGTAAAACTACACGTGTCGAAAAAATGAAGGGTAAAAAACTTCCTAGACCCGATTGAGACCCGGATAGTCTTTTTTGGGCATTCAACAATCCATTGACGGCTGAAAGCCTTCAAACCCGTAGAAATCACAGAGGCCTTTGTTTTGACTTGTTATGACACCTGTAACTCTAAACGAGCCAGAAGTTATGGCCGTCCGAATAATCGATATCTACAGGGTGCAACATCCAAGGTGCAAGTTGCAACATCCGTTCGAAATGGCGAAACAGTGTCGTACGACTTTTTGAAACGCGTGCATGGATTTGAAATGGAACAGTACATGGTGCACCACTCACCAGCGATGGTAAATCGAAGACCAGCCACGGTAATCCCGTTTTACCGTAAAAATCCACGTGTCGAAAAAACAAAGGGTAAAAAACTTCCTAGACCCGATTGAGACTTGGATCATCTTTTTTGGTCATTAAACAATCCATTGACGGCTGAAAGCCGTCATAGCCGTAGAACTCCCTGAGGCCTTCGTTTTGACTGGTTATGCCTTCCGTAACTCGAAACTAGCCAGAATTTATGGCCGTCCGAATAATCAATATCTACAGGTGCAACATCCGTGGTGCAAGGTGAAACATCCGTCCGAAATGGAGAAACAGTGTCGTATGACTTTTTGAAATGTGTGCATGGATTTGAAATGGAACGGTACCATGGTGCACCACTCTCCAGAGATGGTAAATCGAAGACCAGCCACGGTAATCCCATTTTACCGTAAAAATCCACGTGTCGAAAAAACGAAGGGTAAAAAAACTTCCTAGACCCGATTGAGACTCGGATCGTCTTTTTTGGGCATTAAACAATCCATTGACGGCTGAAAGCCTTCATTGCCATAGAACTTACTGAGGCCTTCGTTTTGACAGGTTATGGCTACCGTAACTCTAAACGAGGCAGAAGTTATGGCCGTCCGAATATTCGATATCTACAGGGTGCAACATCCGCGGTGCAAGGTGCAACATCCGACCGAAATGGCGAAACAGTGTCGTACGACTTTTTGAAATGCGTGCATGGATTTGAAACGGAATGGTACCATGGTGCACCACTCTCCAGCGATGGTAAATCGAAGACCAGCCATGGTAATCCCGTTTTACCGTAAAAACCACGTGTCGAAAAAACGAAGGGTAAAAAACTTCCTAGACCCGATTGAGACTCAGATATCCTTTTTTCGGCATTAATCAAACCATCGACGGCTAAAAGCTTTCATAGCCGTAGAACTAGCTTCGTTTTGACTGGTTATGGCTCCCGTAACTCTGAACGAGCCAGAAGTTATGGCCGTCCGAATAATCGATATCTACAGGGTGCAACATCCGCGGTGCAAGGTACAACATCCGTCCGAAATGGAGAAACAGTGTCGTACGACTTTTTAAAATGCATGCATGGATTTGAAACGGAACGGTACCATGGTGCACCACTCTCCAGCGATGGTAAATCGAAGACCAGCCACGGTAATCCCGTTCTACCGTAAAAATCCACGTGTCGAAAAAACGAAGTGTAAAAAACTTCCTAGACCCGATTGAGACCCGGATAGTCTTTTTTGGGCATTCAACAATCCATTGACAGCAGAAAGCCTTCAAACCCGTATAAATCACAGAGGCCTTTGTTTTGACTTGTTATGGCACCCGTAACTCTAAAAGTGCCAGAAGTTATGGCCGTCCGAATAATCGATATCGACAGGGTGCAACATCCGCAGTGCAAGGTACAACATCCGTCCGAAATGGAGAAACAGTGTCGTACGACTTTTTAAAATGCATGCATGGATTTGAAACGGAACGGTACCATGGTGCACCACTCTCCAGCGATGGTAAATCGAAGACCAGCCACGGTAATCCCGTTTTACCGTAAAAATCCACGTGTTGAAAAAAGGAAGGGTAAAAAACTTCCTAGACCCGATTGAGACCCGGATAGTCTTTTTTGGGCATTCAACAATCCATTGACGGCTGAAAGCCTTCAAACCCGTAGAAATCACGGAGGCCTTTGTTTTGACTTGTTATGGCACCCGTAACTCTAAACGAGCCAGAAGTTATGGCCGTCCGAATAATCGATATCTACAGGGTGCAACATCCGCGGTGCAAGGTGCAACATCCGTCCGAAATGGCGAAACAGTGTTGTACGACTTTTTAAAACGCATGCATGGATTTGAAACGGAATGGTACCATGGTGCACCACTCTCCAGCGATGGTAAATCGAAGACCAGCCATGGTAATCCCGTTTTGCCGTAAAAATCCACGTGTCGAAAAAACGAAGGGTAAAAAACTTCCTAGACCCGATTGAGACTCGGATCGTCTTTTTTGGGCATTAAACAATACATTGACGGCTGAAAGCCGTCATAGCCGTAGAACTCACAGAGGTCTTCGTTTTGACTTATTATGGCTCCCGTAACTCTAAACGAGCTAGAAGTTATGGCCGTCCGAATAATCGATATCTACAGGGTGCAACATCCACGGTGCAAGGTGCAACATCAGTCCGAAATGGAGAATCAGTGTCGTATGACTTTTTGAAATGTGTGCATGGATTTGAAATGGAACGGTACCATGGTTCACCACTCTCAAGAGATGGTAAATCGAAGACCATCCACGGTAATCCCGTTTTACCGTAAAAATCCACGTGTCGAAAAAACGAAGGGTAAAAAACTTCCTAGACCCGATTGAGACTCGGATAGCCTTTTTTAGGCATTAAACAAACCACCGACGGCTGAAAGCTGTCATTGCTGTAGAACTCACTAAGGCCTTCGTTTTGACTGGTTATGGCTCCCGTAACTCTAAACGAGCCGGAAGTTATGGCCGTCCGAATAATCGATATATACAGGGTGCAACATCCACGGTGCATGGTGCAACATCCGTCCGAAATGGCGAAACAGTGTCGTACAACTTTTTGAAATGCGTGCATGGATTTGAAATGGAACGGTACCATGGTGCACCACTCTCAGCTAAGGTAAATCGAAGACCACCCAAGGCAATCCCATTTTACCGTAAAAAGCCACGTGTCGAAAAAACAAAGGGTAAAAAACTTCCTAGACCCAATTGAGACTCGGATCGTCTTTTTTGGGCATCAAACAATCCATTGATGGATGAAAGCTGTCATGGCCTTAGAACTCCCTGAGGCCTTCGTTTTGACTGGTTATGGCTCCCGTAACTCTAAACGAGCCAGAAGTTTTGGCCGTCTGAATAATCGATATCTACAGGGTGCAACATCCGCGGTGCAAGGTGCAACATCCGTCCGAAATGGCGAAACAGTGTCATACGACTTTTTGAAATGCGTGCATGGATTTGAAATGGAACGGTACCATGGTGCACCACTCTCCAGCGATGGTAAATCGAAGACCAGCCACGGTAATCCCGTTTTACCGTAAAAATCCACGTGTCGAAAAAACGAAGGGTAAAAAACTTCCTAGACCAGATTGAGACCCGGATAGTCTTTTTTAGGCATTCAACAATCCATTGACGGCTGAAAGCCTTCAAACCCGTAGAAATCACAGAGACCTTTGTTTTGACTTGTTATGGCACCCATAACTCTAAACGAGCCAGAAGTTATGGCCGTCCGAATAATCGATATCTACAGGGTGCAACATCCGCGGTGCAAGGTGCAACATCCGTCCGAAATGGCGAAATAGTGTCGTACGACTTTTTAAAATGCATGCATGGATTTGAAACGGAACGGTACCATGGTGCACTACTCTCCAGCGATGGTAAATCGATGACCAGCCATGGTAATCCCGTTTTACCGTAAAAATCCACTTGTCGAAAAAACGAAGGGTAAAAACCTTCCTAGACCCGATTGAGACTCGGATCGTCTTTTTTGGGCATTAAACAATCCATTGACAGCTGAAAGCTGTCATAGCCGTAGAACTCACTGAGGCCTTCATTTTGACTGGTTATGGCTACCGTAACTCTAAACGAGCCAGAAATTATGACCGTCCGAATAATCGATATCTACAGGGTGCAACATCCGCGGTGCAAGGTGCAACATCCGTCCGAAATGGCGAAACAGCGTCGTACGACTTTTCGAAATGCGTGCATGGATTTGAAATGGAACGGTACCATGGTGCACCACTCTCCAGCAATGGTAAATCGAGGACCAGCCACGGTAATCCCGTTTTACCGCAAAAATCCACGTGTCGAAAAAACGAAGGGTAAAAAACTTCCTAGACCCGATTGAGACCCGAATAGTCTTTTTTGGGCATTCAACAATCCATTGACGGCTGAAAGCCTTCAAACCCGTAGAAATCACAGAGGCCTTTGTTTTGACTTGTTATGGCACCCGTAACTCTAAACGAGCCAGAAATTATGGCCGTCCGAATAATCGATATCTACAGGGTGCAACATCCACGGTGCAAGGTGCAACATCCGTTCGAAATGGCGAAACAGTGTCGTACGACTTTTTGAAATGCGTGCATGGATTTGAAATGTAACAGTACCATGGTGCACCACTCTCCAGCGATGGTAAATCAAAGACCAGCCACGGTAATCCCGTTTTACCGTAAAATCCACGTGTCGAAAAAACGAAGGGTAAAAAACTTCCTAGACCCGATTGAGACTCGGATCGTCTTTTTTGGGCATTAAACAATCCATTGACGGCTGAAAGCTGTCATAGCCGTAGAACTCCCTGAGGCCTTCGTTTTGACTGGTTATGCCTCCTGTAACTCTAAACTAGCAAGAAGTTATGGCCGTCCGAATAATCGATATATACAGGGTGCAACATTCGCGGTGCAAGGTGCAACATCCGTCTGAAATGGCGAAACAGTGTCGTACGACTTTTTGAAATGCTTGCATGGATTTGAAACGGAACGGTACCATGGTGCACCACTCTCCAGCGATGGTAAATCGAAGACCAGCCACGGTAATCCCGTTTTACCGTAAAATCCACGTGTCGAAAAAACGAAGGGTAAAAAACTTCCTTGACCCGATTGAGACTCGGATCGTCTTTTTTGGGCATTAAACAATCCATTGACGGCTGAAAGCTGTCATAGCCGTAGAACTCCCTGAGGCCTTCGTTTTGACTGGTTATGCCTCCCGTAACTCTAAACTAGCCAGAAGTTACGGCCGTCCGAATAATCGATATATACAGGGTGCAACATTCGCGGTGCAAGGTGCAACATCCGTCCGAAATGGAGAATTAGTGTCATATGACTTTTTGAAATGTGTGCATGGATTTGAAATGGAACGGTACCATGGTGCACCACTCTCAAGAGATGGTAAATCGAAGACCAGCCACGGTAATCCCGTTTTACCGTAAAAATCCACGTGTCGAAAAAACGAAGGGTAAAAAACTTCCTAGACCCGATTGAGACTCGGATCGTCTTTTTTGGGCATTAAACAATCCATTGATGGTTGAAAGATGTCATTGCCGTAGAACTCGCAGAGGCCTTCGTTTTGACTGGTTATGGCTCCCGTAACTCTAAACGAGCCAGAAGTTATGGCCGTCCGAATATTCGATATCTACATGGTGCAACATCCGCGGTGCAAGGTGCAACATCCGTCCGAAATGGCGAAACAGTGTCGTACGACTTTTTGAAATGCGTGCATGGATTTGAAATGGAATGGTACCATGGTGCACCACTCTGCAGCGATGGTAAATCGAAGAGCAGCCACGGTAGTCCCGTTTTACCGTAAAAATCCACGTGTCGAAAAAACGAAGGGTAAAAAACTTCCTAGACCCGATTGAGACTCGGATAGCCTTTTTTAGGCATTAAACAAACCACCGACGGCTGAAAGCTATCATTGCCGTAGAACTCGCTTCGTTTTGACTGGTTGTGGCTCCCGTAACTCTAAACGAGCCAGAAATTATGGTCGTCCGAATAATCGATATCTATAGGGTGCAATATCCGCGGTGCAAGGTGCGACATCCGTCCGAAATGGCGAAACAGTGTCGTACGACTTTTTAAAATGCATGCATGGATTTGAAACGGAACGGTACCATGGTGCACCACTCTCCAGCGATGGTAAATCGAAGACCAGCCATGGTAATCCCGTTTTAACGTAAAAATCCACGTGTCGAAAAAACAAAGGGTAAAAAACTTCCTAGACCCGATTGAGACTCGGATCATTTTTTTGGGCATTAAACAATCCATTGACGGCTGAAAGCTGTCATAGCCTTAGAACTCACTGAGGCCTTCGTTTTGACTGGTTATGGCTCTCGTAACTCTAAACGTGCCAGAAGTTATGACCGTCCGAATAATCGATATCTACTGGGTGCAACATCCGCGGTGCAAGGTGCAATATCCGTCCGAAATGGCTAAACAGTGTCATACGACTTTTTGAAATGCGTGCATGGATTTGAAATGGAACGGTACCATGGTGCACCACTCTCCAGCCACGGTAATCCCGTTTTACCGTAAAAATCCACGTGTCGAAAAAACGAAGGGTAAAAAACTTCCTAGACCCGATTGAGACTCGGATCGTCTTTTTTAGGCATTTAACAATCCATTGACGGCTAAAAGCTGTCATAGCCGTAGAACTCACTGAGGCCTTCATTTTGACTGGTTATGGCTGTCGTAACTCTAAACGAGCCAGAAGTTATGGCCGTCCGAATATTCGATATCAACAGGGTGCAGCATCCATGGTGCAAGGTGCAACATCCGTCCGAAATGGCGAAACTGCGTCGTACGACTTTTTGAAATGCGTGCATGGATTAGAATTGGAACACCACCATGGTACACCACTCTCCAGCGATGGTAAGTCGAAGACCAGCCACGGTAATCCCGTTTTACCGTAAAAATCCACGTGTCGAAAAAACGAAGGGTAAAAAACTTCCTAGACCCGATTGAGACTCGGATCGTCTTTTTTAGGCATTGAACAATCCATTGACGGCTGAAAGCTGTCGTAGCCATAGAACTTCCTGAGGCCTTCGTTTTGACTGGTTATGACTTTCGTAACTCTAAGCGAGCCAGAAGTTATGGCCGTCCGAATAATCGATATCAGCAGGGTGCAACATTTGCAGTGCAAGGTGCAACATCCGTCCGAAATGGAGAAACAGTGTCGTATGACTTTTTGAAATGCGTGCATGGATTTTAAATGGAACGGCACCTTGGTACACCACTCTCCAGAGATGGTAAATCAAAGACCAGGCAAGGTAATCCCGTTTTACCGTAAAAATCCACGTGTCGAAAAAACGAAGGGTAAAAAACTTCCTAGACACGATTGACACTCGGATCGTCTTTTTTGGGCATTAAACAATCCATTGATGGCTGAAAGCAGTCATTGCCGTAGAACTCACCGAGGCCTTCGTTTTGACTGGTTATGGCTCCCGTAACTCTAAACGAGCCAGAAGTTATGGCCGTCCGAATATTCGATATCTACATGGTGCAACATCCATGGTGCAAGGTGCAACATCCGTCCGAAATGGCGAAACAGTGTCGTACGACTTTTGAAATGTGTGCATGGATTTGAAATGGAATGGTACCATGGTGCACCACTCTCCAGCGATGGTAAATCGAAGACCAGCCATGGTAATCCCGTTTTACCGTAAAAATCCACATGTCGAAAAAACGAAGGGTAAAAAACTTCCTAGACCCGATTGAGACTCGGATAGTCTTTTTTGGGCATTAAACAATCCATTGACGGCTGAAAGCCATCATAGCCGTAGAAATCACAGAGGTCTTCGTTTTGACTTGTTATGGCTCCCGTAACTCTAAACGAGCCAGAAGTTATGGTCGTCCGAATAATCGATATCTACAGGGTGTAACATCCACGGTGCGAGGTGCAACATCCGTCCGAAATGGCGAAACAGTGTCGTACGACTTTTTGAAATGCGTGCTTGGATTTGAAACGGAACGGTACCTTGGTGCACCACTCTCCAGCGATGGTAAATCGAAGACCAGCTACGGTAATCCCGTTTTGCCGTAAAAAGCCACGTGTCGAAAAAACGAATGGTAAAAAACTTCGCAGACCCGATAGAGACTCGGATCGTCTTTTTTGGGCATTAAACAATCCATTGACGGCTGAAAGCGGTCATAGCCGTAGAACTCACTAAGGCCTTCGTTTTGACTGGTTATGGCTCCCGTCACTCTATACGAGCCAGAAGTTATGGCCGTCCGAATAATCGATATCTACAGGGTGCAACATCTACAGTGCAAGGTGCAACATCCGTCCGAAATGGCGAAACAGTGTCATACGACTTTTTGAAATGCGTGCATGGATTTGAAATGGAACGGTACCATGGTGCACCACTCTCAGCGATGGTAAATCGAAGACCACCCATGGTAATACCGTTTTACCGTAAAAATCCACGTGTCGAAAAAACGAAGGGTAAAAAACTTCCTAGACCCAATTGAGACTCGGATCGTCTTTTTTGGGCATTAAACAATCCATTGACGGCTGAAAGCTGTCATAGCCGTAGAACTCACTGAGGCCTTCGTTTTGACTGGTTATGGCTCCCGTAACTCTAAACGAGCCAGAAGTTATGGCCGTCCGAATAATCGATATCTACAGGATGCAACATCCGCGGTGCAAGGTGCAACATCCGTCCAAAATGGCGAAACGGTGTCGTACGACTTTTTAAAACGCATGCATGGATTTGAAACGGAACGGTACCATGGTGCACCACTCTCCAGCGATGGTAAATCGAAGAATAGCCACGGTAATCCCGTTTTACCGTAAAAATCCACGAGTCGAAAAACGAAGGGTAAAAAACTTCCTAGACCCGATTGAGACTCAGATAGTCTTTTTTGAGCATTAAACAATCCATTGAAGGCTGAAAGCTGTCATATCCGTAGAACTCACTGAGGACTTCGTTTTGACTATTTATGGCTCCTGTAATTCTAAACAAGCCAGAAGTTATGGCCGTCCGAATAATCGATATCTACAGGGTGCAACATCCACGTTGCAAGGTGCAACATCTGTCCGAAATGGCGAAACAGTGTCGTACGACTTTTTAAAATGCGTGCATGGATTTGAAATGGAACGGTACCTTGGTGCACCACTCTCCAGCGACAGTAAATCGAAGACCAGCCACGGTAATCCCGTTTTACCGTAAAAATCCACGTGTCGAAAAAACGAAGGGTAAAAAACTTCCTAGACCCGATTGAAACTCGGATAGTATTTTTGAGCATTAAACAATCCATCGAAGGCTGAAAGCCATCAAAGCCGTAGAAATCATAGAGGCCTTTGTTTTGACTTGTTATGGCTCCCGTAACTCTAAACGAGCCAGAAGTTATGGCCGTCCGAATAATCGATATCTACAGGGTGCAACATCCACGGTGCAAGGTGCAACATCCGTCCGAAATGGCGAAACATTGTTGTACGACTTTTTGAAATGTGTGCATGGATTTGAAATGGAACGGTACCTTGGTGCACCACTCTCCAGCGATGGCAAATCGAAGACCAGCCGCGGTAATCCCGTTTTACCGTAAAAATCCTCGTGTTGAAAAAACGAAGGGTAAAAAATTTCCTAGACCCGATTGAGACTCGGATCGTCTTTTTTGGGCATTAAACAATCCATTGACGGCTGAAAGCTTTCATAGCCGTAGAACTCACTGAGGCCTTCGTTTTGACTGGTTATGGCTCCCGTAACTCTAAACGAGCCAGAAGTTATCGCCGTCCGAATAATCGATATCTACAGGGTGCAACATCCACGGTGCAAGGTGCAACATCCGTCCGAAATGGCGAAACAGTGTCGTACGACTTTTTGAATTACGTGCATGGACTTGAAATGGAACGGTACCTTGGCGCACCACTCTCCAGCGATGGTAAATCGAAGACCAGCAACAGTAATCCCGTTTTACCGTAAAAATCCACGTGTCGAAAAAACGAAGGGTAGAAAACTTCCTAGACCCGATTGAGACTCAGATCGTCATTTTTGGGCATTAAACAATCCATTGACGGCTGAAAGCAGTCATAGCCGTAGAACTCCCTGAGGCCTTCGTTTTGACTTGTTATGGATCAGGTAACTCTAAACGAGCCAGAAGTTATGGTCGTCCGAATAATCGATATCTACAGGGTGCAACATCCGCGGTGCAAGGTGCAACATCCGTCCGAAATGGCGAAACAGTGTCGTACGACTTTTTGAAATGCGTGCATGGATTTGAAATGGAACGGTACCATGGTGCACCACTCTCCACCGATGGTAAATCGAAGACCAGCCACGGTAATCCCGTTTTACCGTAAAAATCCACGTGTCGAAAAAACGAAGGGTAAAAAACTTCCTAGACCCGATTGAGACTCGGATCATCTTTTTTGGACATTAAACAACCCATTGACGGCTGAAAGCTATCATAGCCGTAGAACTCCCTGAGGCCTTCGTTTTGACTGGTGATGGCTCCCGTAAATCTAAACGAGCCATAAGTTATGGCCGTCCGAATAATCGATATCTACAGGGTGCAACATCCGCGGGGCAAGGTGCAACATCCGTCCGAAATGGCGAAACAGTGTCGTACGACTTTTTGAAATGCGTGCATGGATTTGAAATGGAACGGTACCATGGTGCACCACTCTCCAGAGATGGTAAATCGAAGACCAGCCACGGTAATCCCGTTTTACCGTAAAAATCCACGTGTCGAAAAAACGAAGGGTAAAAAACTTCCTAGACCCGATTGAGATTCGGATCGTCTTTTTTGGGCACTAAACAGTCCATTGACGGCTGAAAGCCGTCATTGCTGTAGAACTCACTGAGGCCTTCGTTTTGACTGCTTATGGCTCTCGTAACTCTGGACGAGCCAGAAGTTATGGCCGTCCGAATATTCGATATCTACAGGGTGCAACATCCGTCCGAAATGGCGAAACAGTGTCGTACGACTTTTTGAAATGCGTGCATGGATTTGAAACGGAACGGTACCATGGTGCACCACTCTCCAGAGATGGTAAATCGAAGACCAGCCACGGTTATCCCGTTTTACCGTAAAAATCCACGTGTCGAAAAAACGAAGGGTAAAAAACTACCTAGACCCGATTGAGACTCGGATCGTCTTTTTTGGGCATTAAACAATCCATTGACGGCTGAAAACTGTCATAGCCGTAGAACTCACTGAGGCCTTCGTTTTGACTGGTCAGGGATCTCGTAACTCTAAACGAGCCAGAAGTTATGGCCGTCCGAATATTCGATATCTACAGGGTGCAACATACACGGAGCAAGGTGCAACATCCGTCCGAAATAGCGAAACAGTGTCGTACGACTTTTTAAAATGCGTGCATGGATTTTAAACGGAACGGTACCATGGTGCAGCACTCTCCAGCGATGGTAAATCGAAGACCAGCCACGGTAATCCCGTTTTACCGTAAAAATCCACGTGTCGAAAAAACGAAGGGTAAAAAACTACCTAGACCCGATTGAGACCCGGATACTCTTTTTTGGGCATTAAACAGTCCATTGACGGCTGAAAGCCGTCAAAGCCGTAGAAATCACAGCGGCCTTCGTTTTGACTTGTTATGGCTCCCGTAACTCTAAACGAGCCAGAAGTTATGGCCGTCCAAATAATCGATATCTACAGGGTGCATCATCCACGGTGCAAGGTGCAACTTCCGTCCGAAATGGCGAAACAGTATCGTACGACTTTTTGAAATGCGTGCATGGATTTGAAATGGAACAGTACCATGGTGCACCACTCACCAGCGATGTAAATCGAAGACCAGCCGCGGTAATCCCGTTTTACCGTAAAAATTCACGTGTCGAAAAAACGAAGGGTAAAAACTTCCTAGACCCGATTGAGACTCGGATCGTCTTTTTTAGGCATTAAACAATCCATTGACGGCTGAAAGCTGTCATAGCCGTAGAACTCACTGAGGCCTTCGTTTTGACTGGTTAAGGCTCCCGTCACTCTAAACGAGCCAGAAGTTATGGCCGTCCGAATAATCGATATCTACAGGGTGCAACATCCACGGTGCAAGGTGCAACATCCGTCCGAAATGGCGAAACAGTGTCGTACGACTTTTTGAAATGCGTGCATGGATTTGAAACGGAACGGTACCATGGTGCACCACTCTCCAGCGATGGTAAATCGACGACCAGCCACGGTAATCCCGTTTTACCGTAAAAATCCACGTGTCGAAAAAACGAAGGGAAAAAAACTTCCTAGACCCGATTGAGACACGGATAGTCTATTTTGGGCATTTAACAATCCACTGACGGCTGAAAGCCATCAAAGCCGTAGAAATCACAGAGGCCTTCGTTTTGACTTATTATGGCTCCCGTAACCCTAAACGAGCCAGAAGTTATGGCCGTCCGAATAATCGATATCTACAGGGTGCAACATCCACGGTGCAAGGTGCAACATCCATCCGAAATGGCGAAACAATGTCGTACGACTTTTTGAAATGCGTGCATGGATTTGAAACGGAACGGTACCATGGTGCACCACTCTCCAGCGATGGTAAATCGAAGACCAGCCACGGGAATCCCATTTTACCGTAAAAATCCACGTGTCGAAAAAACGAAGGGTAAAAAACTTCCTAGACCCGATTGAGACTCGGATAGTCTTTTTGGGCATTCAACAATCCATTGACGGCTGAAAGCGGTCATAGCCGTAGAACTCACTGAGCCTTCGTTTTGACTGGTTATGGCTCCCGTAACTCTAAACGAGCCAGAAGTTATGGCCGTCCGAATAATCGATATCTACGGGGTGCAACATCCGCGGTGCAAGGTGCAACATCCGTCCGAAATGGCAAAACAGTGTCGTATGACTTTTTGAAATGCGTGCATGGATTTGAAATGGAACGGTACCATGGTGCATCACTCTCCAGAGATGGTAAATCGAAGACCAGCCACGGTAATCCCGTTTTACCGTAAAAATCCACGTGTCGAAAAAACGAAGGGTAAAAAACTTCCTAGACCCGATTGTGACTCGGATCGTCTTTTTTGGGCATTAAACAATCCATTGACGGATGAAAACTGTCATAGACGTAGAACTCACTAAGGCCTTCGTTTTGACTGGTTATGGCTCCCGTAACTCTAAACGAGCCAAAACTTATGGTTGTCCGAATATTCGATATCTACAGGGAGCAACATCCACGGTGCAAGGTGCAACATCCGTCCGAAGTGGCGAAACAGTGTCGTACGACCTTTTGAAATGCGTGCATGGATTTTAAACGGAATGGTACCATGGTGCACCACTCTCCAGCGATGGTAAATCGAAGACCAGCCACGGTAATACCGTTTTACAGTAAAAATCCACGTGTCGAAAAAACGAACGGTAAAAAACTTCCTAGACCCGATTGAGACCCGGATAGTCTTTTTTGGGCATTCAACAATCCATTGACAGCTGAAAGCCGTCAAAGCCGTAAGAATCATAGAGGCCTTCTTTTTGACTTGTTATGGCTCCCGTAACTCTAAATGAGCCAGAAGTTATGGCCGTCCGAATAATCGATATCTACCAGGTGCAACATGCACGGTGCAAGGTGCAACATCCGTCCGAAATGGCGAAACAGTATCGTACGACTTTTTGAAATGCGTGCATGGATTTGAAATTGAACGGTACCATGGTGCACCACTCTCCAGCGATGGTAAATCAAAGACCAACCACGGTAATCCCGTTTTACCGTAAAAATCCACGTGTCGAAAAAACGAAGGGTAAAAAACTTATTAGACCCGATTGAGACTCAGATAGTCTTTTTTGGGCATTAAACAATCCATTGACGGGTGAAAGCGGCCAAAAGCCGTAGAACTCACTAAGGCCTTCTTTTTGACTGGTTATGGCTCCCGTAACTCTAAACGAGCCAGAAGTTATGGCCGTCCGAATAATCGATATCTATAGGGTGCAGCATCCGCGGTGCAAGGTGCAACATCCGTCCGAAATGGCGAAACAGTGTCGTACAACTTTTTGAAATGCGTGCATGGATTTGAAATGGAACGGTACCATGGTGCACCACTCTCCAGAGATGGTAAATCGAAGACCAGCCACAGTAATCCCGTTTTACCGTAAAAATCCACGTGTCGAAAAAACGAAGGGTAAAAAACTTCCTAGACCCGATTGAGACTCGGATCGTCTTTTTTGGGCATTAAACAATCCATTGACGGCTGAAAACTGTCATAGCCGTAGAACTCACTGAGGCCTTCGTTTTGACTGGTCAGGGCTCTCGTAACTCTAAACGAGCCAGAAGTTATGGCCGTCCGAATATTCGATATCTACAGGGTGCAACATCCACGGAGCAAGGTGCAACATCCGTCCGCAATAGCGAAACAGTGTCGTACGACTTTTTGAAATGCGTGCATGGATTTGAAACGGAACGGTACCATGGTGCACCACTCTCCAGCGATGGTAAATCGAAGACCAGCCACGGTAATCCCGTTTTACCGTAAAAATCCACATGTCGAAAAAACGAAGGGTAAAAAACTACCTAGACCCGATTGAGACCCGGATAGTCTTTTTTGGGCATTAAACAGTCCATTGACGGCTGAAAGCCGTAGAAATCACAGCGGCCTTCGTTTTGACTTGTTATGGCTCCCGTAACTCTAAACGAGCCAGAAGTTATGGCCGTCCAAATAATCGATATCTACAGGGTGCATCATCCACGGTGCAAGGTGCAACTTCCGTACGAAATGGCGAAACAGTATCGTACGACCTTTTGAAATGCGTGCATGGATTTGAAATGGAACGGTACCATGGTGCACTACTCACCAGCGATGTAAATCGAAGACCAGCCACGGTAGTCCCGTTTTACCGTAAAAATCCACGTGTCGAAAAAACGAAGGGTAAAAACTTCCTAGACCCGATTGAGACTCGGATCGTCTTTTTTAGGCATTAAACAATCCATTGACGGCTGAAAGCTGTCATAGCCGTAGAACTCACTGAGGCCTTCGTTTTGACTGGTTATGGCTCCCGTCACTCTAAACGAGCCAGAAGTTATGGCCATCCGAATAATCGATATCTACAGGGTGCAACATCCACGGTGCAAGGTGCAACATCCGTCCGAAATGGCAAACCAGTGTCGTACTACTTTTTGAAATGCGTGCATGGATTTGAAACGGAACGATACCATGGTGCACCACTCTCCAGCGATGGTAAATCAACGACCAGCTACGGTAATCCCGTTTTACCGTAAAAATCCACGTGTCGAAAAAACGAAGGGTAAAAAACTTCCTAGACCCGATTGAGACCCGGATAGTCTATTTTCGGCATTCAACAATCCACTGACGGTTGAAAGCCATCAAAGCCGTAGAAATCACAGAGGCCTATGTTTTGACTTATTATGGCTCCCGTAACTCTAAACGAGCCAGAAGTTATGGCCGTCCGAATAATCGATATCTACAGGGTGCAACATCCACGGTGCAAGGTGCAACATCCGTCCGAAATGGCGAAACAGTGTTGTACGACTTTTTGAAATACGTGCATGGATTTGAAATGGAATGGTACCATGGTGCACCACTCTCCAGCGATGGTAAATCGAAGACCAGCCACGGTAATCCCGTTTTACCGTAAAAATCCACGTGTCGAAAAAACGAAGGGTAAAAAACTTCCTAGGCCCGATTGAGACTCGGATAGTCTTTTTTGGGTATTAAACAATCCATTGACGACTGAAAGCGGTCATAGCCGTAGAACTCACTGAGGCCTTCGTTTTGACTGGTTATGGCTCTCGTAACTCTAAACGAGCCAGAAGTTATGGCCGTCCGAATAATCGATATCTACAGGGTGCAACATCCACGGGGCAAGGTGCAACATCCGTCCGAAAAGGCGAAACAGTGTCGTACGATTTTTTGAAATGCGTGCATGGATTTGAAACGGAACGGTACCATGGTGCACCACTCTCCAGCGATGGTAAATCGAAGACCAACCACGGTAATCCCGTTTTACCGAAAAAATCCACGTGTCGAAAAAACGAAGGGTAAAAAACTTCCTAGACCCGATTGAGACACGGATAGTCTTTTTTGGGCATTCAACGATCCATTGACGGCTGAAAGCCGTCAAAGCCGTAGAAATCACAGAGGCCTTTGTTTTCACTTGTTATGGCTCCCGTAACTCTAAACGAGCCAGAAGTTATGGCCGTCCGAATAATCGATATCTACAGGGTGCAACATCCGCGGTGCAAGGTGCAACATCCATCCGAAATGGCAAAACAGTGTTGTGCGACTTTTTGAAATGCGTGTATGGATTTGAAACGGAACGGTACCTTGGTATACCACTCTCCAGCGATGGTAAATCGAAGACCAGCCACGGTAAGCCCGTTTTACCGTAAAAATCCACGTGTCGAAAAAACGAAGGGTAAAAAACTTCTCTCGTAACTCTAAACGAGCCAGAAGTTATGGCCGTCCGAATAATCGATATCTACAAGGTGCAACATGCACGGTGCAAGGTGCAACATACGTCCGAAATGGCGAAAAAGTATCGTACGACTTTTTGAAATGCGTGTATGGATTTGAAATTGAACGGTACCATGGTGCACCACTCTCCAGCGATGGTAAATCGAAGACCAGCCACGGTAATCACGTTTTACCGTAAAAATCCACGTGTCGAAAAAACGAAGGGTAAAAAACTTATTAGACCCGATTGAGACTCGGATAGTCTTTTTTGGGCATTAAACAATCCATTGACGGCTGAAAGCGGTCAAAAGCCGTAGAACTCACAAAGGCCTTCTTTTTGACTGGTTATGGCTCCCGTAACTCTAAACGAGCCAGAAGTTATGGCCGTTCGAATAATCGATATCTACAGGGTGCAACATCCACGGTGCAAGGTGCAACATCCGTCCGAAATGGCGAAACAGTGTCGTACGACTGTTTGAAATGCGTGCATGGATTTGAAACGGAACGGTACCATGGTGAACCACTCTCCAGCGATGGTAAATCGAACGCCATCCACGGTAATCCCGTTTTACCGTAAAAATCCACGTGTCGAAAAAACGAAGGGTAAAAAACTTCTTAGACCCGATTGAGACTCGGATAGTCTTTTTTGGGCATTAAACAATCCATTGACGGCTGAAAGCGGTCATAGCCGTAGAACTCACTAAGGCCTTCTTTTTGACTGGTTATGGCTCCCGTAACTCTAAACGAGCCAGAAGTTATGGCCGTCCGAATAATCGATATCTACAGGGTGCAACATCCGCGGTGCAAGGTGCAACATCCTTCCGAAATGGCGAAACAGTGTCGTACGACTTTTTGAAATTCGTGCATGGATTTGAAATGGAACAGTACCATGGTGCACCACTCTCCAGAGATGGTAAATCGAAGACCAGCCACGGTAATCCCGTTTTACCGTAAAAATCCACGTGTCGAAAAAACGAAGGGTAAAAAACTTCTAGACCCGATTGAGACTCGGATCGTCTTTTTTGGGCATTAAACAATCCATTGACGGCTGAAAACTGTCATAGCCGTAGAACTCACTGAGGCCTTCGTTTTGACAGGTCAGGGCTCTCGTAACTCTAAACGAGCCCGAAGTTATGGCCGTCCGAATATTCGATATCTACAGGGTGCAACATCCGCGGAGCAAGGTGCAACATCCGTCCGAAATAGCGAAACAGTGTCGTACGACTTTTTGAAATGCGTGCATGGATTTGAAACGGAACGGTACCATGGTGCACCACTCTCCAGCGATGGTAAATCGAAGACCAGCCACGGTAATCCCGTTTTACCGTAAAAATCCACGTCGAAAAAACGAAGCGTAAAAAACTACCTAGACCCGATTGAGACCCGGATAGTCTTTTTTGGGCATTAAACAGTCCATTGAAGGCTGAAAGCCGTCAAAGCCGTAGAAATCACAACGGCATTCGTTTTGACTTGTTATGGCTCCCATAACTCTAAACGAGCCAGAAGTTATGGCCGTCCAAATAATCGATATCTACAGGGTGCATCATCCACGGTGCAAGGAGCAACTTCCGTCCGAAATGGCGAAACAGTATCGTACGACTTTTTGAAATGCGTGCATGGATTTGAAGTGGAACGGTACTATGGTGCACCACTCACCATCGATGTAAATCGAAGACCAGCCACGGTAGTCCCGTTTTACCGTAAAAATCCACGCGTCCAAAAAACGAAGGGTAAAAACTTCCTAGACCCGATTGAGACTCGGATCGCCTTTTTTAGGCATTAAACAATCCATTGACGGCTGAAAGCTGTCATAGCCATAGAACTCACTGAGGCCTTCGTTTTGACTGGTTATGGCTCCCGTCACTCTAAACGAGTCAGAAGTTATGGCCGTCCGAATAATCGATATCTATAGGGTGCAATATCCACGGTGCAGGGTGCAACATCCGTCCGAAATGGCGAAACAGTGTCGTACGACTTTTTGAAATGCATGCATGGATTTAAAACGGAACGGTACCATGGTGCACCACTCTCCAGCGATGGTAAATCGACGACCAGCCACGGTAATCCCGTTTTACCGTAAAAATCCACGTGTCGAAAATACGAAGGGTAAAAAACTTCCTAGACCCGATTGAGACCCGAATAGTCTATTTTGGGCATTCAACAATCCACTGACGGCTGAAAGCCATCAAAGCCGTAGAAATCATAGAGGCCTTCGTTTTGACTTATTATGGCTCCCGTAACTCTAAACGAGCCAGAAGTTATGGTCGTCCGAATAATCGATACCTACAGGTTGCAACATCCACGGTGCAAGGTGAAACATCCGTCCGAAATGGCGAAACAGTGTCGTACGACTTTTTGAAATACGTGCATGGATTTGAAATGCAATGGTACCATGGTGCACCACTCTCCAGCGATGGTAAATCGAAGACCAGCCACGGTAATCCCGTTTTACTGTAAAAATCCACGTGTCGAGAAAACGAAGGGTAAAAAACTTCCTAGACCCGATTGAGACTCGGATAGTCTTTTTTGGGTATTAAACAATCCATTTACGGCTGAAAGCGGTCATTGCCGTAGAACTCACCGAGGCCTTCGTTTTGACAGCTTATGGCTCTCGTAACTCTAAACGAGCCAGAAGTTATGGCCGTTCAAATAATCGATATCTACAGGGTGCAACATCCACGGGGCAAGGTGCAACATCCGTCCGAAATGGCGAAACAGTGTCGTACGAGTTTTTGAAATGCGTGCATGGATTTGAAACGGAACGGTACCATGGTGCACCACTCTCCAGCGATGGTAAATCGAAGACCAACCACGGTAATCCCGTTTTACCGTAAAAATTCACGTGTCGAAAAAACGAAGGGTAAAAAACTTCCTAGACCCGATTGAGATTCGGATAGTCTTTTTTGGGCATTCAACGATCCATTGACGGCTGAAAGCCGTCAAAGCCGTAGAAATCACAGAGGCCTTTGTTTTCACTTGTTATGGCTCCCGTAACTCTAAACGAGCCAGAAGTTATGGCCGTCCAAATAATCGATATCTACAGGGTGCAACATCCGCGGTGCAAGGTGCAACATCCATCCGAAATGGCGAAACAGTGTTGTGCGACTTTTTGAAATGCGTGTATGGATTTGAAACGGAACGGTACCTTGGTATACCACTCTCCAGCGATGGTAAATCGAAGACCAGCCACGGTAAGCCTGTTTTACCGTAAAAATCCACGTGTCGAAAAAACGAAGGGTAAAAAACTTCCTAGACCCGATTGAGACTCGGGTCGTCTTTTTTGGACATTGAACAATCCATTGACGGCTGAAAGCCGTCAGGGCCGTAGAACTCACTGAGGCCTTCGTTTTGACTGGTTATGGCTCCCATAACTCTAAATGAGCCAGAAGTTATGGCCGTCCCAATAATCGATATCTACAGGGTGCAACATCCACGGTGCAAGGTGCAACATCCGTTCGAAATGGAGAAACAGTGTCGTACGACTTTTTGAAATGCGTGCATGGATTTGAAACGGAACGGTACCATGGTGCACCACTCTCCAGTGATGCTAAATCGAAGACCAGCCACGGTAATCCCTTTTTACCGTAAAAATCCACGTGCCGAAAAAACGTTGGGTAAAAAACTTCCTAGACCCGATTGAGACTCTGATAGTCTTTTTTGGGCGTTCAACAATCCATTGACGGCTAAAAGCCATCAAAGCCGTAGAAATAACAGAGGCCTTCGTTTTGACTGGTTATGGCTCCCGTAACTCTAAACGAGCCAGAAGTAATGGCCGTCCGAATATTCGATATCTATAGGGTGCAACATCCACGATGCAAGGTGCAACATCCGTCCGAAATGGCGAAACAGTGTCGTATGACTTTTTGAAATGCGTGCATGGATTTGAAATGGAATGGTACCATGGTGCACCACTCTCCAGGGATGGTAAATCGAAGACCAGCAACGGTAATCCCGTTTTACCGTAAAAATCGACGTGTCGAAAAAACGAAGGGTAAAAAACTTCCTAGACCCGATTGAGACTCGGATAGTCGTTTTTGGCCATTAAACAATCCATTGATGACTGAAAGCGGCCATAGCCGTAGAACTCACTGAGGCTTCCGTTTTGATTGGTTATGGCTCTCGTAATTCTAAACGAGCCAGAAGTTATGGCCGTCCGAATAATCGTTATCTACAGGGTGCAACATCCACGGTGCAAGGTGCAACATCCGTCCGAAATGGCGAAACAGTGTCGTACGACTTTTTGAAATGCGTGCATGGATTTGAAACGGAATGGTACCTTGGAGCACCACTCTCCAGCGATGGTAAATCGAAGACCAGCCATGATAATCCCGTTTTACCGTAAAAATACACGTGTCGAGAAAACGAAGGGTAAAAAACTTCCTAGACCCGATCGAGACTCGGATAGCCTTTTTTGAGCATTAAACAATCCATTGACGGCTGAAAGCGGTCATAGCTGTAGAACTCACTGAGGCCTTCGTTTTGATTGGTTATGGCTCCCGTAATTCTAAACGAGCCAGAAGTTATGGCCGTCCGAATAATCGATATCTACAGGGTGCAACATCCACGGTGCAAGGTGCAACATCCGTCCGAAATGGCGTAACAGTGTCGTACGACTTTTTGAAATGCGTGCATGGATTTGAAACGGAACGGTACCTTGGTACACCACTCTCCAGCAATGGTAAATCGAAGGCCAGCCATGGTAATCCCGTTTTACCGTAAAAATCCACGTGTCGAAAAAACCAAGGGTAAAAAACTTCCTAGACCCGATTGAGACTCGGATAGTCTTTTTTGGGCATTAAACAATCCATTGACAGCTAAAAGCTGTCATAGCCGTAGAAATCACCGAGGCCTTCGTTTTCACTAGGTATGGCTCCCGTAACTCTAAACAAGCCGGAAGTTATGGCCGTCCGAATAATCGATATCTACAGGGTGCAACATCCACGGTGCAAGGTGCAACATCCGTCCGAAATGGCAAATCAGTGTCGTACGGCTTTTTGAAATGCGTGCATGGATTTGAAATGGAACGGTACCATGTTGCACCACTCTCCAACGATGGTAAATCGAAGACCAGCCACGGTAGTCCCGTTTTACCGTAAAAATCCACGTGTCGAAAAAACGAAGGGTAAAAAACTTCCTAGACCCGATTGACACTCGGATAGTCTTTTTTGGGGATTCAACAATCCATAGACGGCTGAAAGCGGTCATAGCCATAGAACTCACTGAGGCCTTCGTTTTGACTGGTTATGGCTCCCGTAACTCTAAACGAGCCAGAAGTTATGGCCGTCCGAATAATCGATATCTGCGGGGTGCAACATCCGCGGTGCAAGGTGCAACATCCGTCCGAAATGGCAAAACAGTGTCGTACGACTTTTTAAAATGCGTGCATGGATTTGAAATGGAACGGTACCATGGTGCACCGCTCTTCAGAGATGGTAAATCGAAGACCAGCCACGGTAATCCCGTTTTACCGTAAAAATCCACGTGTCGAAAAACGAAGGGTAAAAAACTTCCTAGACCCGATTGAGACTCGGATCGTCTTTTTTGGGCATTAAACAATCCATTGACGGATGAAAGCTGTCAAAGCTGTAGAACTCACTTAGGCCTTCGTTTTGACTGGTTATGGCTCCCGTAACTCTAAACGAGCCTGAAGTTATGGCCGTCCGAATAATCGATATCTACAGGGTGCAACATCCCCGGTGCAAGGTGCAACATCCGTCCGAAATGGCGAAACAGTGTCGTACGACTTTTTAAAATGCGTGCATGGATTTGGAACAAAAAGGTACCATGGTGCACCACTCTCCAGCGATGGTAAATCGAGGACCAGCCACGGTAATCCCGTTTTACCGTAAAAATCCACGTGTCGAAAAAACGAAGGGTAAAAAACTACCTAGACCCGATTGAGTCTCGGATCGTATTTATTGGGCATTAAACAATCCATTGACGGCTGAAAGCTATCATAGCCGTAGAACTCACTGAGGCCTTCGTTTTGACTGGTTATGGCTTTCGTAACTCTAAACGAGCCAAAAGTTATGGCCGTCCGAATATTCGAGATCTATAGGGTGCAACATCCGTCCGAAATGGCGAAACTGTTGAATATGCGCTTATATGATTTTTGTTTGATGATAATAAACATATATACATTCGTTTAAATGTATTTGATAATATACTATTTTATTTTTCACAGATTAAATAAATATTTGCAGAATAAAATAAATAACACGGAATTTGAATTCAAACGAATATTTTATTCAAACAAATATTTATTACAATTTTTGATAGTACAAATTCAAGCTCTCACTATACATGTACATTTTTGATTACAATTACATCTCACATTTACAATTCACATTTCACATTTACAATTCACATTTCACATTTACAATTCACCTCACTACATATCACTCACACTCGTATTTATCTTCAACTGAATTCCAGTTTGAATCCAGCATCTGAGAAATCTGCAAAAATATTCACTAACGCAGTAAAATTGAAAAAGAAATATTTTTGCAATATAAAATAAAAGATGGATTTTGAAAATAAGATTTGCCTCAGTTATTTGGGTTGTTCGTCATCATTCACACTTGATTTCATCACAAAGTCGTGCACATAGATATTACAGGGACAGGTATACATAAGTGGCTGCAGTACACACACATACATTTGTACACGTGTGCACTGCCCCACCAACTCGTGTGCACAAAATCAAACAAAAGCACTGTTAACAATTCAGCACAAGGTCAAACCCAAATAACACACGGGATTCAACTCAAGGCAGAATACAAGCTGCAGTAGACCAAAGTGATACAGATACATGCAAATTCGACAAGCAACTGAAGGCAAAAGGTCCAAAGTATCACTTACAACATGTATGCAGCCCAATGAACCAGTGACAACAAACTAAATGAAGACTCAAGCAACAACATGGACTGCAAGTACATGAATGCAAACTACAAGTACATGTTCAAGGCCAGAATGACAAAGTGTATGCAACGGCACGAAGTCAACTAGAGAATTCATGAATGTATACATGAATCAAGCTACATCATGAAAAAGAAATGCATCATGAACACTATAGGTCGAGAACCAGACCAGGCAAGTATCAAGAAAAGTGTACAAACACCAATGAACCAACAAAACCTGGCCAAATACAAGACAGACCAACATACTATAATAAATCATCAAAGGCTACGACATAGATGGAGCTACAGGAATGTACCAAGTTACTGAAGACAGAAGACTACAACTCAAAATGCAATGCACAGCAGGTATAACAAAGTCACAGGCCATAATGAAGACTGAATGAAATGCACAGCATGTATTGTTGAATATGTGTTACAGTGGTGATGCAAGTGCTAACCAGAATGAAGTCCAATACAACTTCAACAGAGACTCAAGCTACAATGCATAATGGTCAACACAGCTACAAATGAAGCAGCAGTAATTTGAATGCAACGAAGACCAACAGCCCCAACAGAAATATCAAATGAATCAAATACCACCAAATAGACCGTGGAATAGCAGGTGATATGCAAACTACAACTAGACCAAGTGCAGCATCAATGCGAACAGCAAAGTGATCGAACAAACAAGATCAGGGCAGTGGACAGTACAAGCCAGCAAATGCAACAAACTCAAATGTCCAATTATAACCACAAAACCATCAAGCTACAACTCAAATTATACAAGCTCCAGAAGTACAAACTTAAGACTACATGAAATGTATGCAAACACCAATCAGTAGCATGCTAATGAAGACTGCATCAAAATGCAAGCACAAAGTGCACAGCAACCATTAACTGCTCAAGACCACACAGTACAGTATGCAAACATGAAGTCATAGTTCACAAGCCTGCAACTTCAATCCAAACCAAACAGTGGCAAATGCACCAGTAAACCAATGAACCAACACAAGCATGAAACCAGTCAATGCCGAGACTAAACAAATCAGTGACATCAAAACATGGCAGTAAGGATGTAATGGCTGTGAACAACAAGAGGGATGCAAGCATCAAGCTGCAGTTTTCAAAACAAGTGACCAAAGTCAAAGCATCAGAGGGAATCATCAATATCCAAACTGCAGATACAAAGCTAAATTTATCAAAGCCGTGTGTTTTAACAAGTCAACAGAAAAAGGAACGAAAACCGTGGTCATCACGAAATTGATTCAAAGCCGTGGGACGCAAGAAATGAAATTATACGCGTATGAAAAAGTCAGAATCAATCTCATTCATTCAAGCATCATCAAGTGGCCGAAGTGATTCAATGAAAAATTCAAACACGAATATATGAACGCAAAAATAGGATTTCGAATCCTATATAAAACCCTATATCATCATCGGCATACGATTGAGTTCAAGCATTCAATCAGAAAGCAAAAGGAATAAAAGTACTCACCAAAATTGTAATCGAACTCGATCAATCGAAGTAGCCGAAGCAAGGTACAAGGAGGCAGTCGATCGACAGGGCAGAAGGACGAAAATCACAAATTCGATCGATTAATATAATATCGGCATCTTCGATTCCAGCCCTAATTTATTGAAGAAAGAGGAACAAACAAGAGCCGAAGCCCTAATCTCAGAAGGAAGAACAAACAGCCATTATCACATACGAGATAAAAGGAAAAAGGGCCGGCATAAGTGAAATAATAAAAAAGGGGATGAACTGTTTTAGTTTGGGCCGGCCTTTTTTTTATTTTAAAAGGGTTTAGTTTCTTTTTAGGGCTGTTTTAATTTACGTTGTTTTTAAATTTGTATTTTCTATTAAACCGTTTTTAATTTTCTAGTCGTGTGACTAGGGTAAAAACTACGGTGTGTAGTTTGGGAATTCGCAACTCGGTGGTTGAGTTGTGGTCAGGGTTTTGAGCGTAGAGTTAGATTAGTCAATAGCGGGTATAGCGAGTTTACGTGTGTAAGCGAGGGACTATCTAATTTCTAGTAGAAACCTTGGGGGCAGCACGTAGGCAGGTTTTTGCCGAAGCTGGGTAAATTCTATGTTGTTCTGTTATTTATATTCTGCAATATCTGTGCTGCTATTCTGTGATCTGAATTGAATTTAATTCATAAGCTTCCGCGATTAATTCTTATAATTTACACTATCACCCTATTCACCCCCCTCTAGGGTGAAATCGATCCTACAAGTGGTATCAGAGCTAGGAACAAAAGCCATTTTTGTTTTAAAATTTTGATTTTACAAAAACCAATTTTCGTTTGAAAATTTGTGTTTCAAAAATCAATTTTTGTTTTAATAATTCGTGTTTCAAAAATCAATTTTTGTTTTAAAAAATTCGTGTTTCAAAAAAAATCGGTTTTTGTTTTAAAAATTTGAATTTTTAAAATGGCTTCTTTTAATAATGCTTTTGCAGAAGGTCAGTCGATAGTTAGACCACTAATGTTCAATGGTGTATATGCTTACTGGAAAAATAGAATGCAAATTTTTCTGAAAACCATTGACGCTTGGAATATTGTTGAGGCAAGTTATAGTATACCAACTATAACTGTAGATAATCAGGAAATAGAGAAACCAAAAGATCAATGGACAGATCTAGAAAATAGATTACAAAATGCTAATGCTAGAGCTATGAATTCTATTATCTGTTCATTGGATCAATTTGAGTTTAATCGTGTCTCACATTGTCTAACTGCACAGGAAATATGGCACACACTAGAAGTGACTCACGAAGGAACATCTCAAGTCAAAGAATCTCGCCTTGCAATGCTAAGCAGCGAATACGAGAACTTCAAAATGGCGAAGTAAGAAAATGTCAAAGAGATGTACGGACGACTCTCCAATATCGTATACAAATCAAAAGCTCTCGGAAAAACATACACCGAATTAGAAATAGTCCGGAAAATCCTCAGAGTCCTTCCACGAAGCTTTGAAGCAAAAGTAACTGCCATACAAGAATCGAAAGATTTAAAACAACTTAAAGTTGAAGAACTCATCGGAAACCTCACCACTTATGAGCTAGAAATGAAATTCAAAGAAGAGCGTGAAGGAGGTGACACTCAAAAGAAATCAATAGCTCTCAAAGGAACAACCGAAAGTGATGATGATAACGATGAAGATGATGGAGCAGCAGAATTGGAGCTGTTAATAAGGAAATTCAAAAAATGGAATCAAAAACATGGAAATTCAGCTCGAAATCAAAAAGCAAAAAGCAGAATAGCCAAAGCACTAGACTACTCAGAAGAAAAAAAGTTTATTTGTTATAATTGCAACAAACCCGGCCATATCAAGCCCGATTGTCCACAAATTAAATCCAGCCATGGAAAGAAACAGAAAAAGAAAAGTTTTGCAGCCACTTGGGATGAAATAGACGAGAATGATCAAAGCACTGGCAGTGAAAGCGAAAAGGCAGAATTGTGTCTTCGAGGTGATACAACTGACAGTGACGATGACGAGCCAAGTGAGGTATCAAAACATACCCATTCTGAGTTGCTTATATATTTTCATGAAGTAAACGGTTGTTTTGAACGACTTAGGGAAAAATACGCCAAACTTGAATCTCAAAAAGATACTTTGATAGAATGTAATAAACAACTTGATCAATTAGTTAAAACCTATCAAAGTAGGATCCCTAAGTGTGATAAGTGTCCAACATTTGATGAAGAAATTAAAAAATCAGAAATTAAAATAAAATCGCTTGAAAATGAAATTCTGATTTTAAAGGAGAATGAAAATACTAGGAGAGAGAATTCTATTAAAAAGTGCACACAGTTGTTAAACGAAAATGAATCTCTCAAATCACAAGTCCAACAATTGTCAACGACTTTAAATAAATTTTCAAAAAGTGAAAAATCGTTGAATATGCTATTAGGAAAGCAAACTGTTAATACGGTTAGACAAGGACTTGGATATAATAATTCGAAAATTGTTGAAAACAAGATTAATCAAGATAATTCTATGTACACAATTTGTAGAAAATTTGGACACGGTCACAATAATTGTTGGTATAGACCCAAACATGTGAAAACTATACCGATTTGGGTTCCAAAAGGCACAAATATAAAATCTCTCAAAGTTAAACAAATTTGGGTGCCAAAGGGAACAATTATAAATAGTTTTGGGTCTACACAAAATTATTTTTCAAAATTTTCTGCCACTAACAACCATGGACCTATAAAAACAAATAGGTCACATAAATCCTTTTCCGTGTAGGTGTGGTGGCAGGCTAAGGAACAACAATAGTGTTCTCTGGATTTTGGCTGTTCCAGAAACACAACGGGCGACAAAGCTAAGTTCCTTAGCCTAGTATAAAGGTGACAGAATCACAACGGACAACAACGAAAAATATCGTAAAGGTAAAACAGCTATGATATGTTTTAAACGATATATTAAATGTGATAATCTGCACCGTATTTTGAATTAATTCAGCCAATATTGAGATTGATGAAAAGATGATGATTTTTGATTATGATTTATTCAAAATAGTTAAGCCAATTATATTCTTATAAAAATCTCTAAATTCTTTGAATTACTTCATATATATCATTTTTGATTAAAAATAGTGTTTTGTTGGATATTACAATTGGTTATAATATGACTGACTCTATATTCACGTTTTTCGATTATTTACACGGCTTCATTTCAAATTCAAAAGAATGTCATTTAAATTGTTGTTAAAATTGAATTTGAAAGTTTTGGTGCACACTTTATGTTTTGGTCAATAAAATTCAATTGATGAGAATTTTGAGTGAAAAAGAAATTCAGATGCAGATTACACTGGTAATCTAGTTGATAGAAAAATTACTAGTTGAACGTGATTTTTGAGACACTTAGTAACTGCATCGTTTTTTTCAAAGAAAATATCTGCATATTCTTCATTTAAAATAATTTTCAAATAGCAGAAAATTTTCTTTTAAAACCCCCTAGAGAAAATCATTTTTTGACCATATTTTCAGATTAGTCATTTTGAAAAATTAATTTCATAATTATTTTTGAATTAATTTTAAATGACTATTTTGACTAATCTGACTTCCTATTGTTTATCAAAAAGAAAAATAGTGATTGAAAAAGTGATGAGTGTTAATATTGATCAAATATTATGACTCGAGACAGTATAATTAGTAAATTTCTTTAGAAATTTAAACAAGAGTTATAAAAAAATTTGTTGGTAAAAAATTCCATGACCATCTCTATGTCTATCATGTTTTCTATTAACCATCACTCATCAAAATTCTATATAGTTTGTCAATATGTGGTACTTTAAACAGGAATCGTTCGTTTTTCATTTTTACATTTTTTAAAATAAAAATATTAAATAAATAAATAAATACCAAAGTATTCACTCTCATTTAAAAGTCCTCACAGTTATGCATGGGTGAATTAATTGGAATTTGTTATGTGCTTCCATGCTCATTTAAAAGTCCTCGCGGTTATGCATGTGTGGAACGCATATCAAAAGTTGATTTGTAAAATAAACAAGTTGATTCTAATCCCATTTAAAAGTCCTCACGGTTATGCGTGGTTAGAAGATACTTGAATTCATTTTTTTTTTAAAAAAATAATAAAATTGGAATACTACTAATCTCATTTAAAAGTCCTAATGGTTATGCATGGTTAGTAGATATTCAAATTCCTGATATAAATATACCACAAATAGACACAACTGTATGGTTTTATATAATGATATCATCCCTATCATTCTAAAAGTGGAATATGCGCCTAACAAAATATTTATAATTTTTGTTTGATTTTTTATTGAAATTTAATATTTATATTCAATTGAGTTTTAATGTTGGATTGATATCATTTACTTTATCTCTATTTTCTCTAACACTATTATTCTTTTGCTGATAACAAAAGGGGGAGGGAAAAGTTAAGATTTTGTCAAATAAAATCAAGCAAAGGTCAAATAATTTTCTATTTGCATCTAGGATCATTTGCATATTTTTATTTGTATGCATATATGTAGGGGGAGCATCGTATAGAGAGGAAGCATTTAAATAGGGGGAGCAATTAGAATATATCAATGATCAAATACATTTAACATATTCAAAATCTTAAATTTATGTTTGTTATCATCAAAAGGGGGAGATTGTTGAATATGCGCTTATATGATTTTTGTTTGATGATAATAAACATATATACATTCGTTTAAATGTATTTGATAATATACTATTTTATTTTTCACAGATTAAATAAATATTTGCAGAATAAAATAAATAACACGGAATTTGAATTCAAACGAATATTTTATTCAAACAAATATTTATTACAATTTTTGATAGTACAAATTCAAGCTCTCACTATACATATACATTTTTGATTACAATTACATCTCACATTTACAATTCACATTTCACATTTACAATTCACATTTCACATTTACAATTCACCTCACTACATATCACTCACACTCGTATTTATCTTCAACTGCATTCCAGTTTGAATCCAGCATCTGAGAAATCTGCAAAAATATTCACTAACGCAGTAAAATTGAAAAAGAAATATTTTTGCAATATAAAATAAAAGATGGATTTTGAAAATATGATTTGCCTCAGTTATTTGGGTTGTTCGTCATCATTCACACTTGATTTCATCACAAAGTCGTGCACATAGATATTACAGGGACAGGTATACATAAGTGGCTGCAGTACACACACATACATTTGTACACGTGTGCACTGCCCCGCCAACTCGTGTGCACAAAATCAAACAAAATCACTGTTAACAATTCAGCACAAGGTCAAACCCAAATAACACACGGGATTCAACTCAAGGCAGAATACAAGTAGCAGTATACCAAAGTGAAACAGATACATGCAAATTCGACAAGCAACTGAAGGCAAAAGGTCCAAAGTATCACTTACAACATGTATGCAGCCCAATGAACCAGTGACAACAAACTAAATGAAGACTCAAGCAACAACATGGACTGCAAGTACATGAATGCAAACTACAATTACAGGTTTAAGGCCAGAATGACAAAGTGTATGCAACGGCAGGAAGTCAACTAGAGAATTCATGAATGTATACATGAATCAAGCTACATCATGAAAAAGAAATGCATCATGAACACTATAGGTCGAGAACCAGACCAGGCAAGTATCAAGAAAAGTGTACAAACACCAATGAACCAACAAAACCTGGCCAAATACAAGACAGACCAACATACTACAATAAATCATCAAAGGCTACGACATAGATGGAGCTACAGGAATGTACCAAGTTACATGAAGACAGAAGACTATAACTCAAAATGCAATGCACAGCAGGTATAACAAAGTCACAGGCCATAATGAAGACTGAATGAAATGAACAACATGTATTGTTAAATATGTGTTACAGTGGTGATGCAAGTGCTAACCAGAATGAAGTCCAATACAACTTCAACAGAGACTCAAGCTACAATGCATAATGGTCAACACAGCTACAAATGAAGCAGCAGTAATTTGAATGCAACGAAGACAACAGCCCCAACAGAAGTATCAAATGAATCAAATACCACCAAATAGACCGTGGAATAGCAGGTGATATGCAAACTACAACTAGACCAAGTGCAGCATCAATGCGAATAGCAAAGTGATCGAACAAACAAGATCAGGGCAGTGGACAGTACAAGCCAGCAAATGCAACAAACTCAAATGTCCAATTATAACCACAAAACCATCAAGCTACAACTCAAATTATACAAGCTCCAGAAGTACAAACTTAAGACTACATGAAATGTATGCAAACACCAATCAGTAGCATGCTAATGAAGACTGCATCAAAATGCAAGCACAAAGTGCACAGCAACCATTAACTGCTCAAGACCACGCAGTACAGTATGCAAACATGAAGTCATAGTTCACAAGCCTGCAACTTCAATCCAAACCAAACAGTGGCAAATGCACCAGTAAACCAATGAACCAACACAAGCATGAAACCACTCAATGCCGAGACTAAACAAATCAGTGACATCAAAACATGGCAGTAAGGATGTAATGGCTGTGAACAACAAGAGGGATGCAAGCATCAAGCTGCAGTTTTCAAAACAAGTGACCAAAGTCAAAGCATCAGAGGGAATCATCAATATCCAAACTGCAGATACAAAGCTAAATTTATCAAAGCCGTGTGTTTTAACAAGTCAACAGAAAACGGAACGAAAACCGTGGTCATCACGAAATTGATTCAAAGCCGTGGGACGCAAGAAATGAAATTATACGCGTATGAAAAAGTCAGAATCAATCTCATTCATTCAAGCATCATCAAGTGGCCGAAGTGATTCAATGAAAAATTCAAACACGAATATACGAACGCAAAAATAGGATTTTGAATCCTATATAAAACCCTATATCATCATCGGCATACGATTGAGTTCAAGCATTCAATCAGAAAGCAAAAGGAATAAAAGTACTCACCAAAATTGTAATCGAACTCGATCAATCGAAGTACCCGAAGCAAGGTACAAGGAGGCAGTCGATCGATAGGGCAGAAGGACGAAAATCACAAATTCGATCGACTAATATAATATCGGCATCTTCGATTCCAGCCCTAATTTATTGAAGAAAGAGGAACAAACAAGAGCCGAAGTCCTAATCTCAGAAGGAAGAACAAACAGCCATTATCACATACGAGATAAAAGGAAAAAGGGCCGGCATGAGTGAAATAATAAAAAAGGGGATGAACTGTTTTAGTTTGGGCCGGCCTTTTTTTTTATTTTAAAAGGGTTTAGTTTCTTTTTAGGGCTGTTTTAATTTACGTTGTTTTTAAATTTGTATTTTCTTTTAAACCGTTTTTAATTTTCTGGTCGTGTGACTAGGGTAAAAACTACGGTGTGTAGTTTGGGAATTCGCAACTCGGTGGTTGAGTTGTGGTCAGGGTTTTGAGCGTAGAGTTAGATTAGTCAATAGCGGGTATAGCGAGTTTACGTGTGTAAGCGAGGGACTATCTAATTTCTAGTAGAAACCTTGGGGGCAGCACGTAGGCAGGTATTTGCCGAAGCTGGGTAAATTCTGTGTTGTTCTGTTATTTATATTCTGCAATATCTGTGCTGCTATTCTGTGATCTGAATTGAATTTAATTCATAAGCTTCCGCGATTAATTCTTATAATTTACACTATCACCCTATTCACCCCCCCTCTAGGGTGAAATCGATCCTACAGAAACAGTGTCGTACGACTATTTGAAATGCGTGCATGGATTTGAAATGGAACGATACCATGGTGCAACACTCTCCAGCGGTGGTAAATCAAAGACCAGCCACGGTAATCCCGTTTTACCGTAAAAATCTACGTGTCGAAAAAACGTCCAAGATCCGATTGAGACTCGGATAGTCTTTTTTAGGCATTAAACAATTCATTGACAGCTGAAAGCGATCATAGCCGTAGAAGTCACTGAGGCCTTCGTTTTGAATGGTTATGGCTCTCGTAACTCAAACGAGCCAGAAGTTATGGCCGTCCGAATAATCAATATCTACAGGGTGCAACATCCACGGGGCAAGGTGCAACATCCGTCCGAAATGGCGAAACAGTGTCGTACGACTTTTTGAAATGCGTGCATGGATTTGAAACGGAATGGTACCATGGTGCACCACTCTCCAGTGGTGGTAAATCGAAGACCAGCCACGGTAATCCCGTTTTACCGTAAAAATCCACGTGTCGAAAAAACAAAGGGTAAAAAACTTCCTAGACCCGATTGAGACTCGGATAGTCTTTTTTGGGCATTAAACAATCCATTGACGGCTGAAAGCTACCATACCCGTAGAACTCACTGAGGCCTTCGTTTTGACTGGTTATGGATCTCGTAAATCTAAACGAGCCAGAAGTTATGACCGTCCGAATATTCGATATCTACAGGGTGCAACATCCGCGGTGCAAGGTGCAACATCCGTCCGAAATGGTGAAACAGTGTCGTACGACTTTTTGAAATGCGTGCATGGTTTTGAAACGGAACGGTACCATGGTGCACCACTCTCCAGCAATGGTAAATCGAAGACCAGCCACGGTAATCCCGTTTTACCGTAAAAATCCACGTGTGGAAAAAACGAAGGGTAAAAAACTTCCTAGACCCGATTGAGACTCGGATCGTCTTTTTTGGGCATTAAACAATCCATTGACGGTTGAAAGCTGTCAAAGCCGTAGAACTCACTAAGGCCTTCGTTTTGACTGGTTATGGCTCCCGTAAGTCTAAACGATCCAGAAATTATGGTCGTTCGAATAATCGATATCTACAGGGTGCAACATCCATGGTGCAAGGTGCAACATCCGTCCGAAATGGCGAAACAGTGTCGTACGACTTTTCGAAATGCGTGCATGGATTTGAAATGGAACGGTACCATGGTGCACCACTCCCCAGCGATGGTAAATCGAAGACCAGCCACGGTAATCCCGTTTTACCGTAAAAATCCACGTGTCGAAATAACGAAGGGTAGAAAACTTTCTAGACCCGGTTGAGACTCGGATCGTCTTTTTTGGGAATTAAACAATCCATTGACGGCTGAAGGCTGTCATAGACATACAACTCCCTGAGGCCTTCGTTTTGACTTGTTATGGCTCCTGTAACTCTAAACGAGCCAGAAGTTATGGCCGTCCGAATAATCGATATCTATAGGGTGCAACATCTGCGATGCATGGTGCAACATCCGTCCGAAATGGCGAAACAGTGTCGTACGATTTTTTGAAATAAGTGCATGGATTTGAAATGGAACGGTACCATGGTGCACCACTCTCCAGCGATGGTAAATCGAAGACCAGCCACGGTAATCCCCTTTTACCGTAAAAATCCACGTGTCGAAAAAACGAAGGGTAGAAAATTTCCTAGACCCGATTGAGACTCGGATCGTCTTTTTTGGGCATTAAACAATCCATTGATGGCTGAAAGCTATCATTGCCGTAGGAATCTCTGAGGCCTTCGTTTTGACTGGTTATGGCTCCCGTAACTCTAAACGAGCAAGACTTTATGGCCGTCCGAATAATCATTATCTACAGGGTGCAACATCCGCGGTGCAAGGTGCAACATCCGTCCGAAATGGCGGAACAGTGTCGTACGTATTTTTGAAATGCGTGCATGGATTTGAAATGGAACGGTACCATGGTGCAACACTCTCCAGCGATGGTAAATCAAAGACCATCCACGGTAATCCCGTTCTACGGTAAAAATCCACGTGTCGAAAACACGAAGGGTAAAAAACTTACTAGGCCCGATTGAGACTCGGGTCGTCTTTTTTGGGCATTAAACAATCCATTGATGGCTGAAAGCAGTCATAGCCGTAGAACTCGCTGAGGCCTTCGTTTTGACTGGTTATGGCTCCCGTAACTTTAATGGAGCCAGAAGTTATGGCCGTCCGAATATTCGATATCTACAGGGTGCAACATCCGTCCGAAATGGCGAAAAAGTGTCGTACGACTTTTTGAAATGTGTGCATAAATTTGAAATGGAACGGTACCATGGTGAACCACTCTCCAGCGATGGTAAATCAAAGACCAGCCACGGTAATCCCGTTTTACAGTAAAAATCCACGTGTCGAAAAAAACGAAGGGTAAAAGACTTCCTAGACCCGATTGAGACTCGGATCGTCTTTTTTGGGCATTAAAAAGTCCATTGACGGCTGAAAGCTATCATAGCCGTAGAACTCCCTTAGGCCTTCGTTTTGACAGTTTATGGCTCCCGTAACTCTAAACGAGCCAAAAGTTATGGCCGTTCGAATAATCGATATCTACAAGGTGCAACATCCGCGGTGCAAGGTGCAACATCCGTCCGAAATGGCGAAACAGTGTCGTACGACTTTTTGAAATGCGTGCATGGATTCGAAATGGAATGGCACCATGGTGCACCACTCTCCAGCGATGGTAAATCGAAGACCAGCCACGGTAATCCCCATTTACCGTAAAAATCCACACGTCGAAAAAACGAAGGGTAAAAAACTTCCTAGAACCGATTGAGACTCGCAGCATCTTTTTTTGGCATTAAACAATCCGTTGAAGGCTGAAAGCTATCATAGCCGTAGAACTCCCTGAGGCCTTCGTTTTGACTTGTTATGCCTCCAGTAACTCTAAACGAGCCAGAAGTTATGGCCGTCCGAATAATCGATATTTACAGGGTGCAACATCCGCGGTGCAAGGTGCAACATCCGTCCGAAATGGCGAAATAGTGTTTTACGACTTTTTGAAATGCATGCATGGATTTGAAATGGAACGGTACCATGGTGCACCACTCTCCAGCGATGGTAAATCGAAGACCAGCCACGGTAATCCCGTTTTACCGTAAAAATCCATGTGTCGAAAAAACGAAGGGTAAAAAACTTTCTAGACCCGATTGAGACTCAGATCGTCTTTTTTGGGCATTAAACAATCCATTGACGGCTAAAAGCTGTCATAGCCGTAGAACTCACCGAGGCCTTCGTTTTGACTGGTTAAGGCTCCCGTAACTCTAAACGAGCCAGAAGTTATGGCCGTCCGAATATTCGATATCTACAGGGTGCAACATCCGTTCGAAATGGCGAAACAGTGTCGTACGACTTTTGGAAATGCGTGCATGGATTTGAAAAGGAATGGTACCATGGTGCACCACTCTCCAGCGATGGTAAATCGAAGACCAGCCATGGTAATCCTGTTTTACCGTAAAAATCCACGTGTGGAAAAAACGAAGGCTAAAAAACTTCCTAGACCTGATTGATACTCGGATAGTCTTTTTTGGGCATTAAACAATCCATTGACGGCTGGAAGAGGTCATAGCCGTAGAACTCACTGAGGCCTTCGTTTTTGCTGGTTATGGCTCCCGTAACTCTAATCGACCCAGAAGTTATGGTCGTCCGAATAATCGATATCTACAGGGTTCAACATCCACGGGGCAAGGTGCAACATCCGTCCGAAATGGCGAAACAGTGTCGTACGACTTTTTGAAATGCGTGCTTGGATTTCAAACGGAACGGTACCATAGTGCACCACTCTCCAGCGATGGTAAATCGAAGACCAGCCACGGTAATCCCGTTTTACCGTAAAAATCCACGTGTCGAAAAAACGAAGGGTAAAAAACTTCCTACACCTGATTGAGACTCGGATAGTCTTTTTTGGGCATTCTACAATCCATTGACGGCTGAAAGCCGTCAAAGCCGTAGAAATCACAGAGGCCTTCATTTTGACTTGTTATGGCTCTCGTAACTCTAAACGAGCAAGAAGTTATGGCCGTCCCAATAATCGATATCTACAGGGGGCAACATCCACGGTGCAAGGTGCAACATCCGTCCGAAATAGCGAAACATTGTCGTACGACTTTTTGAAATGCGTGCATGGATTTGAAACGGAACGGTACCATGGTCCACCACTATCCAGCGATGGTAAATCGAGGACCATCCACGGTAATCCCGTTTTACCGTAAAAATCCACGTGTCGAAAAAAACGAAGGGTAAAAAACTTCCTAGACCCGATTGAGACTCGGATCGTCTTTTTTGGGTATTAAATAATCCATTGATGGCTGAAAGATGTCATAGCCATAGAACTCACCAAGGCCTTCGTTTTGACTGGTTATGGCTCCCGTAACTCTAAATGAGCCAGAAGTTATGGCCATCCGAATAATCGATATCTACAGGGTGCAACATTCACGGTGCAAGGTGCAACATCCGTCCGAAATGGCGAAAAAGGGTCGTACGACTTTTTGAAATGCGTGCATAGTTTTGAAACGGAACGGTGCCATAGTGCACCACTTTCCAGCGATGGTAAATCGAGGACCAGCCACGGTAATCCCGTTTTACGTAAAAATCCACATGTCGAAAAAACGAAGGGTAAAAAACTCCCTAGACCCGATTGAGATCCGGATAGTCTTTTTTGGGCATTCAACAATCCATTGACGGCTGAAAGCCGTCAAAACCGTAGAAATCACAGAGGCCTTCGTTTTGACTTGTTATGGCTCCCGTAACTCTAAACGAGCCAGAAGTTATGGCCGTCCGAATAATCGATATCTACAGGGTGCAACATCCACGGTGCAAGGTGCAACATCCGTCCGAAATGGGGAAACAGTGTCGTACGACTTTTTGAAATGCATGCATGGATTTGAAATGGAACGGTACCATGGTGCACCACTCTCCAGCGATGGTAAATCGAAGACCAGCCACGGTAATCCCGTTTTACCGTAAAAATCCACGTGTCGAAAAAACGAAGGGTAAAAAACTTCCTAGACCCGATTGAGACTCGGATCGTCTTTTTTGGGCATTAAACAATCCATTGACGGCTGAAAGCTGTCATAGCCGTAGAACTCACTGAGGCCTTCGTTTTGACTGGTTATGGCTACCGTAACACTAAACGAGCCAGAAGTTATGACCGTCCGAATAATCGATATCTACAGGGTGCAACATCCGCGGTGCAAGGCGCAACATCCGTCCGAAATGGCGAAACAGTGTCGTACGACTTTTTGAAATGCGTGGATGGATTTGGAATGGAACGGTACCATGGTGCACCACTCTCCAGCTATGGTAAATCGAGGACCAGCCACGGTAATCCCGTTTTACCGTAAAAATCTACCTGTCGAAAAAACGAAGGGTAAAAAACTTCCTAGACCCGATTGAGACCCGGATAGTCTTTTTTGGGCATTCAACAATGCATTGACGGCTGAAAGCCGTCAAAGCCGTAGAAATCACAGAGGCCTTCGTTTTGACTTGTTATGGCTCCCGTAACTTTAAATGAGACAGAAGTCATGGCCGTCCGAATAATCGATATCTACAGGGTGCAACATCCACGGTGCAAGGTGCAACATCCGTCCGAAATGGCGAAACAGTGCCGTACGACTATTTGAAATGCAACGGTACCATGGTGCACCACTCTCCAGCGATGGTAAATCGAAGACCAACCACGGTAATCCCGTTTTACCGTAAAAATCCACGTGTCGAAAAAACGAAGGGTAAAAAACTTCCTAGACCCGATTGAGACTCGGATCGTCTTTTTTAGGCATTAAACAATCCATTGACGGCTGAAAGCGATCATAGTCGTAGAAATCCCTGAGGCCTTCGTTTTGACTGGTTATGGATCCCGTAACTCTAAACGAGCCAGAAGTTATGGCCGTCCGAATAATCGATATCTACAGGGTGCAACATCCGCGGTGCAAGGTGCAACATCCATCCGAAATGGCAGAACAGTGTCGTACGACTTTTTGAAATGCGTGCATGGATTTGAAATGGAATGGTCCCATGGTGCACCACTCTCCAGCGATGGTAAATCGAAGACCAGCCATGGTAATCCCGTTTTACCGTAAAAATCCACGTGTCGAAAAAACGAAGGGTAAAAAACTTCCTAGACCCGATTGAGTCTCGGATCGTCTTTTTTGGGCATTAAACAATCCATTGACGGTTGAAAGCTATCATAGCCGTAGAACTCACTGAGGCCTTCGTTTTGACTTGTTATGGCTCCCGTAACTCTAAGCGAGGCAGAAGTTATGGCCGTCCGAATATTCGATATCTACAGGGTGCAACATCCGTCCGAAATGGCGAAACAGTGTCATACGACTTTTTGAAATGCGTGCATGGATTTGAAATGGAACGGTACCTTGGTGCACCACTCTCCTGCGATGGTAAATCGAAGACCAGCCATGGTAATCCCGTTTTACCGTAAAAATCCACGTGTCGAAAAAACGAAGGGTAAAAAACTTCCCAGACCCGATTGAGACTCGGATATTCTTTTTTGGGCATTAAACAATCCATTGACGACTGAAAGCGGTCATAGCCGTAGAACTCAGTGAGGCCTTCGTTTTGACTAATTATGGCTCCTGTAACTCTAAACGAGCCAGAATTTATGGCCGTCCGAATATTCGATATATACAGGGTGCAACATCCACGGGGCAAGGTGCAACATCCGTCCGAAATGGCGAAACAATGTCGTACGACTTTTTGAAATGCGTGCATGGATTTGGAATGGAATGGTACCATGGTGCACCACTCTCCAGCGATGGTAAATCGAGGACCAGCCACGGTAATCACGTTTTACCGTAATAATCCACGTGTCGAAAAAACGAAGGGTAAAAAACTTCCTAGACCCGATTGAGACTCGGATAGTCTTTTTTGGGCATTAAACAATCCATTGACGGCTGAAAGCTGTCATAGCTGTAGAACTCACTGAGGCCTTCGTTTTGACTGGTTATGGCTCCCGTAACTCTAAACGAGCCAGAAGTTATGGCTGTCCGAATAATCGATATCTAAAGGGTGCAACATCCGCGGGGCAAGTTGCAACATCCGTCCGAAATGGCGAAACAGTGTCGTACGACATTTTGAAATGCGTGCATGGATTTGAAACGGAACGGTACCATGGTGCACCACTATCCAGCGATGGTAAATCGAAGACCAGCCACGGTAATCCCGTTTTACCGTAAAAATCCACGTGTCGAAAAAACGAAGGGTAAAAAACTTCCTAGACCCGATTGAGACTCGGATCGTCTTTTTTGGGCATTAAACAATCCATTGACGGCTGAAAGCTATCATAGCCGTAGAACTCCCTGAGGCCTTCGGTTTGACTGGTTATGGCTCCCGTAGCTCTAAACGAGCCAGAAGTTATGGCCGTTCGAATAATCGATATCTAAAGGGTGCAACATCTGCGGTGCAAGGTGCAACATCCGTCCGAAATGGCGAAACAGTGTCGTACGACTTTTTGAAATGCGTGCATGGATTTGAAATGGAACGGTACCACGGTGCACCACTCTCCAGCGATGGTAAATCGAAGACCAGCCACGGTAATCCCCTTTTACCGTAAAAGTCCACGTGTCGAAAAAACGAAGGGTAAAAAACTTCCTTGACCCGATTGAGACTCGGATCGTCTTTTTTGGGCATTAAACAATCATTGACGGCTAAAAGCTATCATAGCCGTAGAACTCCCTGAGGCCTTCGTTTTGACTGGTTATGGCTCCCGTAACTCTAAACGAGCCAGAAGTTATGGCCGTCCGAATAATCGATATCTACAGGGTGCAACATCCACGATGCAAGGTGCAACATCCGTCCGAAATGGTAAAACAGTGTCGTACGACTTTTTAAAATGCGTGCATGGATTTGAAATGGAACGGTACCATGGTGCACCACTCTCCAGCGATGGTAAATCGAGGACTAGCCACGGTAATCCCGTTTTACCGTAAAAATCCACGTGTCGAAAAAACGAAGGGTAAAAAACTTCCTAGACCCGATTGAGACTCGGATCGTCTTTTTTGGGCATTAAACAATCCATTGACGGCTGAAAGCTATCATAGCCGTAGAACTCCCTGAGGCCTTCGGTTTGACTGGTTATGGCTCCCGTAGCTCTAAACGAGCCAGAAGTTATGGCTGTCCGAATAATCGATATCTAAAGGGTGCAACATCCGCGGGGCAAGTTGCAACATCCGTCCGAAATGGCGAAACAGTGTCGTACGACATTTTGAAATGCGTGCATGGATTTGAAACGGAACGGTACCATGGTGCACCACTATCCAGCGATGGTAAATCGAAGACCAGCCACGGTAATCCCGTTTTACCGTAAAAATCCACGTGTCGAAAAAACGAAGGGTAAAAAACTTCCTAGACCCGATTGAGACTCGGATCGTCTTTTTTGGGCATTAAACAATCCATTGACGGCTGAAAGCTATCATAGCCGTAGAACTCCCTGAGGCCTTCGGTTTGACTGGTTATGGCTCCCGTAGCTCTAAACGAGCCAGAAGTTATGGCCGTTCGAATAATCGATATCTAAAGGGTGCAACATCTGCGGTGCAAGGTGCAACATCCGTCCGAAATGGCGAAACAGTGTCGTACGACTTTTTGAAATGCGTGCATGGATTTGAAATGGAACGGTACCACGGTGCACCACTCTCCAGCGATGGTAAATCGAAGACCAGCCACGGTAATCCCCTTTTACCGTAAAAGTCCACGTGTCGAAAAAACGAAGGGTAAAAAACTTCCTTGACCCGATTGAGACTCGGATCGTCTTTTTTGGGCATTAAACAATCATTGACGGCTAAAAGCTATCATAGCCGTAGAACTCCCTGAGGCCTTCGTTTTGACTGGTTATGGCTCCCGTAACTCTAAACGAGCCAGAAGTTATGGCCGTCCGAATAATCGATATCTACAGGGTGCAACATCCACGATGCAAGGTGCAACATCCGTCCGAAATGGTAAAACAGTGTCGTACGACTTTTTAAAATGCGTGCATGGATTTGAAATGGAACGGTACCATGGTGCACCACTCTCCAGCGATGGTAAATCGAGGACTAGCCACGGTAATCCCGTTTTACCGTAAAAATCCACGTGTCGAAAAAACGAAGGGTAAAAAACTTCCTAGACCCGATTGAGAACCGGATAGTCTTTTTTGGGCATTCAACAATCCATTGACGGCTGAATGATATCAAAGCCAAAGAAATCTTTGAGGCCTTCGTTTTGACTTGTTATGGCTCCCGTAACTCTAAACGAGCCAGAAGTTATGGCCGTCCGAATAATCGATATCTACTGGGTGCAACATCCACGGTGCAAGGTGCAACATCCGTCCGAAATGGCGAAAAAGTGTCGTACGACTTTTTGAAATGCGTGCATGGATTTGAAATGGAACGGTACCATGGTGCACCACTCTCCAGCGATGGTAAATCGAAGACCAGCCACGGTAATCCCGTTTTACCGTAAAAATCAACGTGTCGAAAAAACGAAGGGTAAAAAACTTCCTAGACCCGATTGAGACTCGGATCGTCTTTTTTGGGCATTAAACAATCCATTGATGGCTGAAAGCGATCATAGCCGTAGAACTCCCTGAGGCCTTCGTTTTGACTGGTTATGGATCCCGTAACTCTAAACGAGCCAGAAGTTATGGCCGTCCGAATAATCGATATCTACAGGGTGCAACATCCGCGGTGCAAGGTGCAACATACGTCCGAAATGGCGGAACAGTGTCGTACGACTTTTTGAAATGCGTGCATGAATTTGAAATGGAACGGTCCCATGGTGCACCACTCTCCAGCGATGGTAAATCGAAACCAGCCACGGTAATCCCGTTTTACCGTAAAAATCCACGTGTCGAAAAAACGAAGGGTAAAAAACTTCCTTGGGCGATTGAGTCTCGGATCGTCTTTTTTGGGCATTAAACAATCCACTGACGGCTGAAAGCTATCATAGCCGTAGAACTCACTGAGGCCTTCGTTTTGACTGGTTATGGCTCCCGTAACTCTAAACGAGCCAGAAGTTATGGCTGTCCGAATATTCGATATCTACAGGGTGCAACATCCGTCCGAAATGGCGAAACAGTGTCGCACGACTTCTTGAAATGCGTGCATGGATTTGAAATGTAACGGTACCATGGTGCACCACTCCCCAGCGATGGTAAATCGAAGACAGGCCATGGTAATCGCGTTTTACCATAAAAATCCACGTGTCGAAAAAACGAAGGGTAGAAAACTTCCTAGACCCGATTGAGACTCGGATCGTCTTTTTTGAGCATTAAACAATCCATTGACAGCTGAAAGCTGTCAAAGCCGTAGAACATCCTGAGGCTTTCATTTTGACTTGTTATGGCTCCCGTAACTCTAAACGAGCCAGAAGTTATGGCCGTCCGAAAAATCGATATCTACAGGGTGCAACATCCGCGGTGCAAGGAGCAACATCCGTCCGAAATGGCGAAACAGTGTCGTACGACTTTTTAAAAGGCGTGCATGGATTTGAAATGGAACGGTACCATGGTGCACCGCTCTCCAGCGATGGTAAATCGAAGACCAGCCACGGTAATCCTTTTTTACCGTAAAAATCCACGTGTCGAAAAAACGAAGGGTAAAAAATTTCCCAGACCCGATTGGGACTCAGATCGTCTTTTTTGGGCAGTAAACAATCCATTGACGGCTGAAAGCCATCATAGCCGTAGAACTCCCAGAGGCCTTCGTTTTGGCTGGTTATGGCTCCCGTAACTCTAAACGAGCCAGAAGTTATGGCCGTCCGAATAATCGATATCTACAGGGTGCAACATCCGCGATGCAAGGTGCAACATCCGTCCGAAATGGCGGAACAGTGTCGTACGACTTTTTGAAATGCGTGGATGGATTTGAAATGGAACGGTACCATGGTGCACCACTCTCCAGCGATGGTAAATCGAAGACCAGCCACGGTAATCCCGTTTTACCGTAAAAATCCACGTGTCGAAAAAACGAAGGGTAAAAAACTTCCTAGACCCGATTGAGACTCGGGTCGTCTTTTTTGGGCATTAAACAATCCATTGACGGCTGAAAGCTGTCATAGCCGTAGAACTCACTGAGGCCTTCGTTTTGACTGGTTATGGCTCCCGTAAATCAAAACGAGCCAGAAGTTATGGCCGTTTGAATATTCGATATCTACAGGGTGCAACATCCGTCCGAAATGGCGAAACAGTGTCGTACGACTTTTTGAAATACATTCATGGATTTGAAACGGAACGGTACCATGGTGCACCACTCTCCAGCGACGGTAAATTGAGGACCAGCCACGGTAATCCCGTTTTACCGTAAAAATCCACGTGTCGAAAAAACGAAGGGTAAAAAACTTCCAAGACCCGATTGAGAACCGGATAGTCTTTTTTGGGCATTCAACAATCCATTGAGGGCTGAAAGCCATCAAAGCCATAGAAATCACAGAGGCCTTCGTTTTGACTTGTTATGGCTCCCGTAACTCTAAACGAGCAGAAGTTATGGCCGTCCGAATAATCGATATCTACAGGGTGCAACATCCACGGCGCAAGGTGCAACATCCGTCCGAAATGGCGAAACAGTGTCGTACGACTTTTTGAAATGCGTGCATGGATTTGAAATGGAACGGTACCATGGTGCACCACTCTCCAGCGATGGTAAATCGAAGACCAGCCACGGTAATCCCGTTTTACCGTAAAAATCCACGTGTCGAAAAAACGAAGGGTAAAAAACTTCCTAGACCCGATTGAGACTCGGATCGTCTCTTTTGGGCATTGAACAATCCATTGACGGCTGAAAGCGATCATAGCCGTAGAACTCCCTGAGGCCTTCGTTTTGACTGGTTATGGATCCCGTAACTCTAAACGAGCCAGAAGTTATGGCCGTCCGAATAATCGATATCTACCGGGTGCAACATCCGTCCGAAATGGCGAAGCAATGTCGTACGACTTTTTGAAATGCGCGCATGGATTTGAAATGGAACTGTACCATGGTGCACCACTCTCCAGCGATGGTAAATCGAAGACCAGCCACGGTAATCCCGTTTTACCGTAAAAATCCACGTGTCGAAAAAAACGAAGGGTAAAACACTTCCTAGACCCGATTGAGACTCGGATAGTCTTTTTTGGGCATTAAACAATCCATTGACGGCTGAAAGCGGTCATAGCCGTAGAACTCACTGAGGCCTTCGTTTTGACTGGTTATGGCTCCCGTAACTCTAAACGAGCCAGAAGTTATGGCCGTCCGTATAATCGATATCTATAGGGTGCAACATCCACGGTGCAAGGTGCAACATCCATCCGAAATGGAGAAACAGTGACGTACGACTTTTTGAAATGCGTGCATGGATTTGAAACGGCACGGTACCATGGTGCACCACTCTCCAGCGATGGTAAATCGAAGACCAGCCACGGTAATCCCGTTTTACCGCAAAAATCCACGTGTCAAAAAAATGAAGGGTAAAAAACTTCCTAGACCGGATTGAGACTCGGATAGTCTTTTTTGGGCATTCAACAATCCATTGATGGCTGAAAGCCATCAAAGTCGTAGAAATCACAAAGGCCTTCGTTTTGAATTGTTATGGCTCCCGTAACTCTAAACGAGCAAGAAGTTATGGCCGTCCGAATAATCGATATCTACAGGGTGCAACATCCGCGGTGCAAGGTGCAACATCCGTCCGAAATGGCGAAACAGTGTCGTACGACTTTTTGAAATGCATGCATGGTTTTGAAAGGGAACGGTTCCTGGGTGCACCACTCTCCAGCGATGGTAAATCGAAGACCAGCCACGGTAATCCCGTTTTACCGTAAAAATCCACGTGCCGAAAAAAAGAAGGGTAAAAAACTTCCTAGACCCGATTGAGACTCGGATCGTCTTTTTTGGGCATTAAACAATCCATTGACGTCTGAAAGCTGTCAAAGCCGTACTCACTGAGGCCTTCGTTTTGACTGGTTATGGCTCCCGTAACTCTAAACGAGCCAGAAGTTATGGTCGTTCGAATAATCGATATCTACAGGGTGCTACATCCACGGTGCAAGGTGCAACATCCGTCCGAAATGGAGAAACCGTGTCGTACGACTTTTTGAAATGCGTGCATGGATTTGAAATGGAATGGTACCATGGTGCACCACTCTCCAGCGATGGTAAATCGAAGACAAACCACGGTAATCCCGTTTTACCGTAAAAATCCACGTGTCGAAAAAACGAAGGGTAGAAAACTTCCTAGACCCGATTGAGACTCGGATCGTCTTTTTTAGGCATTAAACAGTCCATTGACGGCTGAAAGCTGTCATAGCCGTAGAACTCCCTGAGTCCTTCGTTTTGACTTGTTATGGCTCCCGTAGCTCTAAACGAGCCAGAAGTTATGGCCGTCCGAATAATCGATATCTACAGGGTGCAACATCCGCGGTGCAAGGTGCAACATCCGTCCGAATTGGCGAAACAGTGTCGTACGACTTTTTGAAATGCATGGATGGATTTGAAATGGAACGGTACCATGGTGCACCACTCTCCAGCGATGGTAAATCGAAGGCCAGCCACGGTAATCCCCTTTTACCGCAAAAATCCACGCGTCGAAAAAACGAAGGGTAAAAAACTTCCTAGACCCGATTGAGACTCGGATCGTCTTTTTTGGGCATTAAACAATCCACTGACGGCTGAAAGCTATCACAGCCGTAGAACTCACTGAGGCCTTCGTTTTGACTGGTTATGGCTCCCGTAAATCAAAACGAGCCAGAAGTTATGGCCGTCTGAATATTCGATATCTACAGGGTGCAACATCGGTCCGAAATGGCGAAACAGTGTCGTACGACTTTTTGAAATGCGTGCATGGATTTGAAATGGAACGGTACCATGGTGCACCGCTCTCCAGCGATGGTAGATCGAAGACCAGCCATGGTAATCCCGTTTTACCGTAAAAATCCACGTGTCGAAAAAACGAAGGGTAAAAAACTTCCTAGACCCGATTGAGACTCGGATCGTCTTTTTTAAGCATTAAACAATCCATTGACGGCTGAAAGCGGTCATAGCCGTAGAACTCACTGAGGCCTTCGTTTTGACTGGTTATGGCTCCCGTAACTCTAAACGAGCCAGAAGTTATGGCCGTCCGTATAATCGATATCTATAGGGTGCAACATCCACGGTGCAAGGTGCAACATCCATCCGAAATGGAGAAACAGTGACGTACGACTTTTTGAAATGCGTGCATGGATTTGAAACGGCACGGTACCATGGTGCACCACTCTCCAGCGATGGTAAATCGAAGACCAGCCACGGTAATCCCGTTTTACCGCAAAAATCCACGTGTCAAAAAAATGAAGGGTAAAAAACTTCCTAGACCGGATTGAGACTCGGATAGTCTTTTTTGGGCATTCAACAATCCATTGATGGCTGAAAGCCATCAAAGTCGTAGAAATCACAAAGGCCTTCGTTTTGAATTGTTATGGCTCCCGTAACTCTAAACGAGCAAGAAGTTATGGCCGTCCGAATAATCGATATCTACAGGGTGCAACATCCGCGGTGCTAGGTGCAACATCCGTCCGAAATGGCGAAACAGTGTCGTACGACTTTTTGAAATGCATGCATGGTTTTGAAAGGGAACGGTTCCTGGGTGCACCACTCTCCAGCGATGGTAAATCGAAGACCAGCCACGGTAATCCCGTTTTACCGTAAAAATCCACGTGCCGAAAAAAAGAAGGGTAAAAAACTTCCTAGACCCGATTGAGACTCGGATCGTCTTTTTTGGGCATTAAACAATCCATTGACGTCTGAAAGCTGTCAAAGCCGTACTCACTGAGGCCTTCGTTTTGACTGGTTATGGCTCCCGTAACTCTAAACGAGCCAGAAGTTATGGTCGTTCGAATAATCGATATCTACAGGGTGCTACATCCACGGTGCAAGGTGCAACATCCGTCCGAAATGGAGAAACCGTGTCGTACGACTTTTTGAAATGCGTGCATGGATTTGAAATGGAATGGTACCATGGTGCACCACTCTCCAGCGATGGTAAATCGAAGACAAACCACGGTAATCCCGTTTTACCGTAAAAATCCACGTGTCGAAAAAACGAAGGGTAGAAAACTTCCTAGACCCGATTGAGACTCGGATCGTCTTTTTTAGGCATTAAACAGTCCATTGACGGCTGAAAGCTGTCATAGCCGTAGAACTCCCTGAGTCCTTCGTTTTGACTTGTTATGGCTCCCGTAGCTCTAAACGAGCCAGAAGTTATGGCCGTCCGAATAATCGATATCTACAGGGTGCAACATCCGCGGTGCAAGGTGCAACATCCGTCCGAATTGGCGAAACAGTGTCGTACGACTTTTTGAAATGCATGGATGGATTTGAAATGGAACGGTACCATGGTGCACCACTCTCCAGCGATGGTAAATCGAAGGCCAGCCACGGTAATCCCCTTTTACCGCAAAAATCCACGCGTCGAAAAAACGAAGGGTAAAAAACTTCCTAGACCCGATTGAGACTCGGATCGTCTTTTTTGGGCATTAAACAATCCACTGACGGCTGAAAGCTATCACAGCCGTAGAACTCACTGAGGCCTTCGTTTTGACTGGTTATGGCTCCCGTAAATCAAAACGAGCCAGAAGTTATGGCCGTCTGAATATTCGATATCTACAGGGTGCAACATCGGTCCGAAATGGCGAAACAGTGTCGTACGACTTTTTGAAATGCGTGCATGGATTTGAAATGGAACGGTACCATGGTGCACCGCTCTCCAGCGATGGTAGATCGAAGACCAGCCATGGTAATCCCGTTTTACCGTAAAAATCCACGTGTCGAAAAAACGAAGGGTAAAAAACTTCCTAGACCCGATTGAGACTCGGATCGTCTTTTTTAAGCATTAAACAATCCATTGACGGCTGAAAGCGGTCATAGCCGTAGAACTCACCGAGGCCTTCGTTTTGACTGGTTATGGCTCCCGTAACTCTAAACGAGCCAGAAGTTATGGCCATCCGAATATTCGATATCTACAGGGTGCAACATCCGTCACAAATGGTGAAACAGTGTCGTACTACTTTTGAAATGCGTGCATGGATTTGAAATGGAACGGTACCATAGTGCACCACTCTTCAGCGATGGTAAATCGAAGACCAGCCATGGTAATCCCGTTTTACCATAAAAATCCACGTGTCCAAAAAACGAAGGGTTAAAAACTTCCTAGACCCGATTGATACTCGCTTAGTCTTTTTTGGGTATTAAACAATCCATTGACGGCTGAAAGAGGTCATAGCCGTAGAAATCACTGAGGCCTTCGTTTTGACTAGTTATGGCTCTCGTAACTCTAAACGAGCCAGAAGTTATGGCCGTCTGAATAATCGATATCTACAGGGTGCAACATCCACGGGGCAAGGTGCAACATCCGTCCGAAATGGCGAAACAGTGTCGTACGACTTTTTGAAATGCGTGCTTGGATTTGAAACGGAACGGTACCATGGTGCACCAATCTCCAGCGATGGTAAATCGAAGACCAGCCACGGTAATCCCATTTTACCGTAAAAATCCACGTGACGAAAAAACGCAGGGTAAAAAACTTCCTAGACCCGATTGAGACTCGGATAGTCTTTTTTGGGCATTGAACAATCCATTGACGGCTGAAACCCGTCAATGCCGTAGAAATCACAAAGGCCTTCGTTTTGACTTGTTATGGCTCCCGTAACTCTAAACGAGCCAGAAGTTATGGCCGTCCTAATAATCGATATCTACAGGGTGCAACATCCACGGTGCAAGGTGCAACATCCGTCCGAAATGGGGAAACAGTGTCGTACGACTTTTTGAAATGTGTGCATGGATTTGAAACGGAACGGTACCCTGGTGCACCACTCTCCAGCGATGGTAAATCGAAGACCAGCCACGGTAATCTCGTTTTACCGTAAAAATCCACGTGTCGAAAAAACTAAGGGTAAAAAACTTCCTAGACCCGATTGAGACTCGGATCGTCTTTTTTGTGCATTAAACAATCCTTTGACGGCTGAAAGCGGTCATAGCCGTAGAACTCACCAAGGCCTTCGTTTTGACTGGTTATGGCTCCCGTAACTCTAAACGAGCCAGAAGTTATGGCCGTCCGAATAATCGATATCTACAGGGTGCAACATCCACGATGCAAGGTGCAACATCCGTCCGAAATGGCGAAATAGTGTCGTACGACTTTTTCAAATGCGTGCATGGATTTGAAACGGAAAGGTACCATGGTGCACAACTCTCCAGCGATGGTAAACCGAGGACCAGCCACGGTAAATCCCGTTTTACCGTAAAAATCCACGTGTCGAAAAAACGAAGGGTTAAAAACTTCCAAGACCCGATTGAGACTCGGAGCGTCTTTTTTGGGCATTAAACAATCCATTGACGGATGAAAACGGTCATAGCCGTAGAACTCACTGAGGCCTTCGTTTTGACTGGTTATGGCTCCCGTAACTCTAAACGAGCCAGAAGTTATGGCCGTCTGAATAATCGATATCTACAGGGTGCAACATCCACGGTGCAAGGTGCAATATCCGTCCGAAATGGCGAAACTGTGTCGTACGACTTTTTGAAATGCGTGCATGGATTTAAATAGAACGGTACCATGGTACACCACTCTCCAGCGATGGTAAACCGAAGACCAGCCACGGTAATCCCGTTTTACCGTAAAAATCCACGTGTCGAAAAAACGAAGGGTAAAAAACTTCCTAGACCCGATTTAGGCTCGGATCGTCTTTTTGGACATTAAACAATCCATTGACGGCTGAAAGCTGTCATAGCCATAGAACTCACTGAGTCCTTCGTTTTGACTGGTTATGGCTTCCGTAACTCTAAACGAGCCAGAAGTTATGGTCGTCCGAATAATCGATATCTACAGGGTGCAACATCCACGGTGCAAGGTGCAACATCCGTCCGAAATGGCGAAACAGTGTCGTACGACTTTTTGAAACGCATGCATGGATTTGGAACGGAACGGTACCATGGTGCACCACTCTCCAGCGATGGTAAATCGAGGACCAGCCACGGTAATCCCGTTTTACCGTAAAAATCCACGTGTCGAAAAAACGAAGGGTAAAAAACTTCCTAGACCCGATTGAGACCCAGGTAGTCTTTTTTGGGCATTCAACAATCCATTGACGGCTGAAAGCCGTCAAAGCCGTAGAAATCACAGAGTCCTTCGTTTTGACTTGTTATGGCTCCCGTAACTCTAAACGAGCCAGAAGTTATGGCCGTCCGAATAATCGATATCTACAGGGTGGAACATCCACGGTGCAAGGTGCAACATCCGTCCGAAATGGCGAAACAGTGTCGTACGACTTTTTGAAATGCGCGCATGGATTTAAATAGAACGGTACCATGGTACAACACTCTCCAGCGATGGTAAATCGAAGACCAGCCACGGTAATCCCGTTTTACTGTAAAAATCCACGTGTCGAAAAAACGAAGGGTAAAAAACTTCCTAGACCCGATTTAGGCTCGGATCGTCTTTTTGGGCATTAAACAATCCATTGACGGCTGAAAGCTGTCATAGCCGTAGAACTCACTGAGGCCTTCGTTTTGACTGGTTATGGCTTCCGTGACTCTAAACGAGCCAGAAGTTATGGTCGTCCGAATAATCGATATCTACAGGGTGCAACATCCACGGTGCAAGGTGCAACAACCGTCCAAAATGGCGAAACAGTGTCGTACGACTTTTTGAAATGTATGCATGGATTTGGAACGGAACGGTACCATGGTGCACCACTCTCCAGCGATGGTAAGTCGAAGACCAGCCACGGTAATCCCGTTTTACCGTAGAAATCCACGTGTCGAAAAAACGAAGGGTAGAAAACTTCCTAGACCCGATTGAGACTCGGATCGTCTTTTTTGGGCATTAGACAATCCATTGACGGCTGAAAGCTATCATAGCCGTAGAACTCCCTGAGGCCTTCGTTTTGACTTGTAATGGCTCTCGTAGCTCTAAACGAGCCAGAAGTTATGGCCGTCCGAATAATCGATATCTACAGGGTGCAACATCCGCGGTGCAAGGTGCAACATCCGTCCAAAATGGCGAAACAGTGTCGTACGACTTTTTGAAATGCATGGATGGATTTGAAAAGGAACGGTACCATGGTGAACCACTCTCCAGCGATGGTAAATCGAAGGCCAGCCACGGTAATCCCCTTTTACCACAAAAATCCACGTGTCGAAAAAACGAAGGGTAAAAAATTTCCTAGACCCGATTGAGACTCGGATCGTCTTTTTTGGGCATTAAACAATCCGTTGACGGTTGAAAGCTATCATAGCCATAGAACTCCGTGAAGCCTTCCTTTTGACTGGCTATGGATCCCGTAACTCTAAACGAGCCAGAAGTTATGGCCGTCCGAATAATCGATATCTACAGGGTGCAACATCCGTCCGAAATGGCGAAGCAATGTCGTACGACTTTTTGAAATGCGTGCATGGATTTGAAATGGAACTGTACCATGGTGCACCACTCTCCAGCGATGGTAATTCGATGACCAGCCACGGTAATCCCGTTTTACCGTAAAAATCCACGTGTCGAAAAAAACGAAGGGTAAAAAACTTCCTAGACCCGATTGAGACTCGGATAGTATTTTTTGGCATTAAACAATCCATTGACGGCTGAAAGCGGTCATAGCCGTAGAACTCACTGAGGCCTTCGTTTTGACTGGTTATGGCTCCCGTAACTCTAAACGAGCCAGAAGTTATGGCCGTCCGAATAATCGATATCTATAGGGTGCAACATCCACGGTGCAAGGTGCAACATCCATCCGAAATGGAGAAACAGTGACGTACGACTTTTTGAAATGCGTGCATGGATTTGAAACGGAACGGTACCATGGTGCACCACTCTCCAGCGATGGTAAATCGAAGACCAGCCACGGTAATCCCGTTTTACCGCAAAAATCCACGTGTCAAAAAAACGAAGGGTAAAAAACTTCCTAGACCGGATTGAGACTCGGATAGTCTTTTTTGGTCATTCAACAATCCATTGATGGCTGAAAGCCATCAAAGTCGTAGAAATCACATAGGCCTTCGTTTTGACTTGTTATGGCTCCCGTAACTCTAAACGAGCAAGAAGTTATGGCCGTCCGAATAATCGATATCCACAGGGTGCAACATCCGCGGTGCAAGGTGCAACATCCGTCCGAAATGGCGAAACAGTGTCGTACGACTTTTTAAAATGCGTGCATGGTTTTGAAAGGGAACGGTTCCTGGGTGCACCACTCTCCAGCGATGGTAAATCGAAGACCAGCCACGGTAACCCCGTTTTACCGTAAAAATCCACGTGTCGAAAAAAAGAAGGGTAAAAAACTTCGTAGACCCGATTGAGACTCGGATCGTCTTTTTTGGGCATTAAACAATCCATTGACGTCTGAATGCTGTCAAAGCCGTAGAACTCACTGAGGCCTTCGTTTTGACTGGTTATGGTTCCCGTAATTCTAAACGAGCCAGAAGTTATGGTCGTTCGAATAATCAATATCTACATGGTGCTACATCCAAGGTGCAAGGTGCAACATCCGTCCGAAATGGAGAAACAGTGTCGTACGACTTTTTGAAATGCGTGCATGGATTTGAAATAGAACGGTACCATGGTGCACCACTCTCCAGCGATGGTAAATCGAAGACCAACCACGGTAATCCCGTTTTACCGTAAAAATCCACGTGTCGAAAAAACGAAGGGTAGAAAACTTCCTAGACCCGATTGAGACTCGGATCGTCTTTTTTGGGCATTAAACAATCCATTGACGGCTGAAAGCTGTCATAGCCGTAGAACTCTCTGAGGCCTTCGTTTTGACTTGTTACGGCTCCCGTAGCTCTAAACGAGCCAGAAGTTATGGCCGTCCGAATAATCGATATCTACAAGGTGCAACATCCGCGGTGCAAGGTGCAACATCCGTCCGAAATGGCGAAACAGTGTCGTACGACTTTTTGAAATGCGTGCATGGATTTGAAATGGAACGGTACCATGGTGCAACACTCTCCAGCGATGGTAAATCGAAGACCAGCCACGGTAATCCCGTTTTACCGTAGAAATCCACGTGTCGAAAAAACGAACGGTAAAAAACTTCCTAGACCCGATTGAGACTCGGATCGTCTTTTTTGGGCATTAAACAATCCATTGACGGCTGAAAGCTATCATAGCCGTAGAACACCCTGAGGCCTTCGTTTTGACTGGTTATGGATACCGTAACTCTAAACGAGCCAGAAGTTATGGCCGTCCGAATAATCGATATCTACATGGTGCAACATCCGCGGTGCAAGGTGCAACATCCGTCCGAAATGGCGAAACAGTGTCGTACGACTTTTTGAAATGCATGCATGGATTTGAAATGGAACGGTACCATGCTTCACCACTCTCCAGCGATGGTAAATCGAACACCAGCCACAGTAATCCCGTTTTACCGTAAAAATCCACGTGCCAAAAAAACGAAGGGTAAAAAACTTCCTAGACCCGATTGAGACTCGGGTCCTCTTTTTTAGGTATTAAACAATCCATTGATGGCTGAAAGCTGTCATAGCCATAGAACTCACTAAGGCCTTCGTTTTGACTGGTTGTGGCTCCCGTAACTCTAAACGAGCCAGAAGTTATGGTCGTCCGAATATTCGATATCTACAGGGTGCAACATCCGTCCGAAATGGCGAAACAGTGTCGTACGACTTTTTGAAATGCGTGCATGGATTTGAAATGAAACGGTACCATGGTGCACCACTCTCCAGCGATGCTAAATCGAAGACCAGCCACGGTAATCCCGTTTTACCGTAAAAATCCACGTGTCAAAAAAACGAAGGGTAAAAAGCTTCCTAGACCCGATTGAGACTCGGATCGTCTTTTTTGGACATTAAACAATCCATTGATGGCTGAAAGCTATCGTAGCCGTAGAACTCCCTGAGTCCTTCGTTTTGACTGGTTATGGCTCCCGTAACTCTAAACGAGCCAGAAGTTTTGGCCGTTCGAATAATCGATATCTACAGGGTGCAACATCCGCGGTGCAAGGTGCAACATCCGTCCGAAATGGCGAAACAGTGTCGTACGACTTTTTGAAATGCGTGCATGAATTTGAAATGGAACGGTACCATGGTGCACCGCTCTCCATCGATGGTAAATAGAAGACCAGCCACGGTAATCCCCTTTTACCGTAAAAATCCACGTGTCGAAAAAACGAAGGGTAAAAAACTTCTTAGACCAGATTGAGACTTGGATCGTCTTTTTTGGGCATTAAACAATCCATTGACGGCTGAAAGCTATCATAGCCGTAGAACTCCCTGAGGCCTTCGTTTTGACTGGTTATGGCTCCCTTAACTCTAAACGAGCCAGAAGTTATGGCCGTCCGAATAATCGATATCTACAGGGTGCAACATCCGCGGTGCAAGGTGCAACATCCGTCCGAAATGGCGAAACAATGTCGTACGACTTTTTGAAATGCGTGCATGAATTTGAAATGGAACGGTACCATGGTGCACCGCTCTCCAGCGATGGTAGATCGAAGACCAGCCACGGTAATCCCGTTTTACCGTAAAAATCCATGTGTCGAAAAAACGAAGGGTAAAAAACTTCCTAGACCCGATTGAGACTCGGATCGTCTTTTTTAGGCATTAAATAATTCATTGATGGCTGAAAGCGGTCATAGCCGTAGAACTCACCGAGGCCTTCGTTTTGACTGGTTATGGCTCCCGTAACTCTAAACGAGCCAGAAGTTATGGCCGTCCGAATATTCGATATCTACAGGGTGCAACATCCGTCCGAAATGGTGAAACAGTGTCGTACGACTTTTGAAATGCGTGCATGGATTTGAAATGGAACGGTACCATAGTGCACCACTCTTCAGCGATGGTAAATCGAAGACCAGCCACGGTAATCCCGTTTTACCGTAAAAATCCACGTGTCCAAAAAACGAAGGGTTAAAAACTTCCTAGACCCGATTGATACTCGCTTAGTATTTTTTGGGCATTAAACAATCCATTGACGGCTGAAAGCGGTCATAGCCGTAGAAATCACTGAGGCCTTCGTTTTGACTAGTTATGGCTCCCGTAACTCTAAACGAGCCAGAAGTTATGGCCGTCCGATTAATCGATATCTACAGGGTGGAACATCCACGGGGCAAGGTGCAACATCCGTTCGAAATGGCGAAACAGTGTCGTACGACATTTTGAAATGCGTGCTTGGATTTGAAACGGAACGGTACCATGGTGCACCAATCTCCAGCGATGGTAAGTCGAAGACCAGCCATGGTAATCCCATTTTACCGTAAAAATCCACGTGTCGAAAAAACGCAGGGTAAAAAACTTCCTAGACCCGATTGAGACTCGGATAGTCTTTTTTGGGCATTGAACAATCCATTGACGGCTGAAACCCATCAATGCCGTAGAAATCACAGAGGCCTTCGTTTTGACTTGTTATGGCTCTCGTAACTCTAAACGAGCCAGAAGTTATGGCCGTCCTAATAATCGATATCTACAGGGTGCAACATCCACGGTGCAAGGTGCAACATCCGTCCGAAATGGCGAAACAGTGTTGTACGACTTTTTGAAATGTGTGCATGGATTTGAAACGGAACGGTACCCTGGTACACCACTCTCCAGCGATGGTAAATCGAAGACCAGCCATGGTAATCTCGTTTTACCGTAAAAATCCACGTGTCGAAAAAACTAAGGGTAAAAAACTTCCTAGACCCGATTGAGACTCGGATCGTCTTTTTTGGGCATTAAACAATCCTTTGACGGCTGAAAGCTGTCACAGCCGTAGAACTCACCAAGGCCTTCGTTTTGACTGGTTATGGCTCCCATAACTCTAAACGAGCCAGAAGTTATGGCCGTCCGAATAATCGATATCTACAGGGTGCAACATCCACGATGCAAGGTGCAACATCCGTCCGAAATGGCGAAATAGTGTCGTACGACTTTTTCAAATGCGTGCATGGATTTGAAACGGAAAGGTACCATGGTGCACAACTCTCCAGCGATGGTAAACCGAGGACCAGCCACGGTAAATCTCGTTTTACTGTAAAAATCCACGTGTCAAAAAAACAAAGGGTTAAAAACTTCCTACACCCGATTGAGACTCGGATCGTCTTTTTTGGGCACTAAACAATCCATTGACGGATGAAACCGATCAGAGCCGTAGAACTCACTGAGGCCTTCGTTTTGACTGGTTATGGCTCCCGTAACTCTAAACGAGCCAGAAGTCATGGCCGTCCGAATAAGCGATATCTACAGGGTGCAACATCCACGGTGCAAGGTGCAACATCCGTCCGAAATGGCGAAACAGTGTCGTACGACTTTTTGAAATGCATGCATGGATTTAAATAGAACGGTACCATGGTACACCACTCTCCAGCGATGGTAAATCGAAGACCAGCCACGGTAATCCCGTTTTACCGTAAAAATCCACGTGTCGAAAAAACGAAGGGTAAAAAACTTCCTAGACCCGATTTAGGCTCGGATCGTCTTTTTGGGCATTAAACAATCCATTGACGGCTGAAAGCTGTCATAGCTGCAGAACTCACCGAGGCCTTCATTTTGACTGGTTATGGCTTCCGTAACTCTAAACGTGCCAGAAGTTATGGTCGTCCGAATAATCGATATCTACAGGGTGCAACATCCACGGTGCAAGGTGCAACATCCGTCCGTAATGGAGAAAGAGTGTCGTACGACTTTTTGAAATGCATGCATGGATTTGGATCGGAACGGTACCGTGGTGCACCACTCTCCAGCGATGGTAAATCGAGGACCAGCCACGGTAATCCCGTTTTACCGTAAAAATCCACGTGTCGAAAAAACGAAGGGTAAAAAACTTCCTAGACCCGATTGAGACCCAGGTAGTCTTTTTTGGGCATTCAACAATCCATTGACGGCTGAAAGCTATCATAGCCGTAGAACACCCTGAGGCCTTCGTTTTGACTGGTTATGGATACCGTAACTCTAAACGAGCCAGAAGTTATGGCCGTCTGAATAATCGATATCTACAGGGTGGAACATCCACGGTGCAAGGTGCAACATCCGTCCGAAATGGCGAAACAGTGTCGTACGACTTTTTGAAATGCGTGCATGGATTTGAAATGGAACGGTACCATGGTGCAACACTCTCCAGCGATGGTAAATCGAAGACCAGCCACGGTAATCCCGTTTTACCGTAGAAATCCACGTGTCGAAAAAACGAACGGTAAAAAACTTCCTAGACCCGATTGAGACTCGGATCGTCTTTTTTGGGCATTAAACAATCCATTGACGGCTGAAAGCTATCATAGCCGTAGAACTCCCTGAGGCCTTCGTTTTGACTGGTTATGGATCCCGTAACTCTAAACGAGCCAGAAGTTTTGGCCGTCCGAATAATCGATATCTACAGGGTGCAACATCCGCGGTGCAAGGTGCAACATCCGTCTGAAATGGCGTAACAGTGTCGTACGACTTTTTGAAATGCGTCCATGGATTTGAAATGGAACGGTCCCATGGTGCACCACTCTCCAGGGATGGTAAATCGAAGACCAGCCACGGTAATCCCGTTTTACCGTAAAAATCCACGTGTCAAAAAAACGAAGGGTAAAAAACTTCCTAGACCCGATTGAGTCTCGGATCATCTTTTTTGGGCATTAAACAATCCATTGACGGCTGAAAGCTATCACAGCCGTAGAACTCACTGAGGCCTTCGTTTTGACTGGTTATGGCTCCCGTAACTCTAAATGAGCCAGAAGTTATGGCCGTCCGAATATTCGATATCTATAGGGTGCAACATCCGTCCGAAATGGCGAAACAGTGTCGTACGACATTTTGAAATGCGTGCATGGATTTGAAACGGAACGGTACCTTGGTGCACCACTCTCCAGCGATGGTAAATCGAAGACCAGCCACGGTAAACCCGTTTTACCGTAAAAATCCACGTGTCGAAAAAACGAAGGGTAAAAAACTTCCTAGACCCGATTGAGACTCGGATAGTCTTTTTTTGGCATTAAACAATCCATTGACGGCTGAAAGCAGTCATAGCCGAAGAACTCATTGAGGCCTTCGTTTTGACTGGTTATGGCTCCCGTAACTTTAAACGAGCCAGAATTTATGGCCGTCCGAATAATCGATATCTACAGGGTGCAACATCCACGGGGCAAGGTGCAACATCCGTCCGAAATGGCGAAACAGTGTCGTACGACTTTGTCAAATGCGTGCATGGATTTGAAACGGAATGGTACCATGGTGCACCACTCTCCAGCGATGGTAAATCGACGACCAGCCACGATAATCCCGTTTTATCGTAAAAATCCACATGTCGAAAAAACGAAGGGTAAAAAACTTCCTAGACCCGATTGAGACTCGGATCATCTTTTTTGGGCATTAAACAATCCATTGACGGCTGAAAGCTGTCATAGATGTAGAACTCACAGAGGCCTTCGTTTTGACTGGTTATGGCCCCCTTAACTCTAAACGAGCCAGAAGTTATGGCCGTCCGAATGATCGATATCTACAGGGTGCAACATCCACGGTGCAAGGTGCAATGTGCAACATCCGTCCGAAATGGCGAAACAATGTCGTACGACTTTTTAAAATGCGTGCATGGATTTGAAACGGAATGGTACCGTGGTGCACCACTCTCCGGCGATGGTAAATCGAGGACCAGCCACGGTAATCCCGTTTTACCGTAAAAAACCACGTGTCGAAAAAACGAAGGGTAAAAAACTTCCTAGACCTGATTGAGACTCGGATCGTCTTTTTTGGGCATTAAACAATCCATTGACGGCTGAAAGCTGTCATAGCCGTAGAACTCACCGAGGCCTTTCATTTGACTGGTTATGGCTCTCTTAACTCTAAACGAGCCAGAAGTTATGGCCGTCCGAATAATCGATATCTACAGGGTGCAATATCCACGGTGCAAGGTGCAACATCCGTCCGAAATGGCGAAACAGTGTCGTACAACTTTTTCAAATGCGTGCATGGATTTGAAACAGAACGGTACCATGGTGCACCACTCTCCAGCGATGGTAAATCGAGGACCAGCCATGGTAATCATGTTTTACCGTAAAAATTCACGTGTCGAAAAAACGAAGGGTAAAAAACTTCCTAGACCCGATTGGGACTCGGATAGTCTTTTTTGGGCATTAAACAATCCATTGACGGCTGAAAGCGGTCATAGCCGTAGAAATCACTGAGGCCTTTGTTTTGATTGGTTATGGCTCCCGTAATTCTAAACGAGCCAGAAGTTATGGCCGTCCGAATAATCGAAATCTACAGGGTGCAACATCCACGGTGCAAGGTGCAACATCCGTCTGAAATGACGAAACAGTGTCGTACAACTTTTTGAAATGCGTGCATGGATTTGAAATGGAACGGTACCTTGGTACACCACTCTTCAGCGATGGTAAATCGAAGACCAGCCACGGTAATTCCGTTTTACCGTAAAAATCCACGTGTCGAAAAAACGAAGGGTAAAAAACTTCCTAGACCCGATTGAGAATCGGATCGTCTTTTTTGGGCATTAAAAATTCCATTGACGGCTGAAAGCCGTCATAGCCGTAGTACTCACTGAGGCCTTCGTTTTGACAGGTTATGGCTCCCGTAACTCTAAACGAGCCAGAAATTATGGCCGTCCGAACAATCGATATATACAGGGTGCAACATCCACGGGGCAAGGTGCAACATCCGTCCGAAATGGCGAAACAGTGTCGTACGACTTTTTGAAATGCGTGCATGGATTTGAAACGGAATGGTACCATGGTGCACCACTCTCCAGCGATGCTAAATCGGGGACCAGCCACGGTAATCCCGTTTTACCGTAAAAATCCACGTGTCGAAAAAACAAAGGGTAAAAAACTTCCTAGACCCAATTGAGACTCGGATCGTCTTTTTTGGGCATTCAACAATCCATTGACGGCTGAAAGCCGTCAAAGCCGTAGAAATCACAGAAGCCTTCGTTCTGACTTGTTATGGCTCCCGTTACTCTAAACGAGCCAGAAGTTATGTTCGTCCGAATAATCGATATCTACAGGGTGCAACATCCACGGTGCACGGTGAAACATCCGTCCGAAATGGTGAAACAGTGTCGTACGACTTTTTGAAATGCATGCATGGATTTGAAATGGAACGGTACCTTGGTGCACCACTCTCCAGTGATGGTAAATCGAAGACCAGCCACGGTAATCCCGTTTTACCGTAAAAATCCACGTGTCGAAAAAACGAAGGGTAAAAAATTTCCTAGACCCGATTGAGACTCGGATAGTCTTTTTTGGGCATTAAACAATCCATAAACGGCTGAAAGCGGTCATAGCCGTAGAACTCACTGAGGCCTTCGTTTTGACTGCTTATGGCTCCTGTAACTCTAAACGAGCCAGAAGTTATTGCCGTTCGAATAATCGATATCTACAGGGTGCAACATCCACGGGGCAAGGTGCAACATCCATCCCAAATGGCGAAACAGTGTCGTACGACTTTCTGAAATGCGTGCATGGTTTGAAACGGAATGGTACCATGGTGCACCACTCTCCAGCGATGGTAAATCGAAGACCAGCCACGGTAATCCCGTTTTACCGTAAAAATCCACGTGTCCAAAAAAACTAAGGGTAAAAAACTTCCTAGACCCGATTGAGACTCGGATCGCCTTTTTTGGGCAGTAAACAATCCATTGACGCCTGAAAGCTGTCATAGCCGTAGAACTCCCTGAGGCCTTCGTTTTGATTGGTTATTGCTCCCGTAACTCTAAACGAGCCAGAAGTTATGGCCGTCCGAATAATCGATATCTACAGGGTGCAACATCCGCGGTGCAAGGTGCAACATCCGTCCGAAATGGCGAAACAGTATCGTACGACTTTTTGAAATGCGTGCATGGATTTGAAATGGAACGGTACCATGGTGCAACACTCTCCAGAGATGGTAAATCGAAGACCAGCCACGGTAATCCCTTTTTATCGTAAAAATCCACGTGTCGAAGAAACGAAGGGTAAAAAACTTCCTAGACACGATTGAGACTCGGATAGTCTTTTTTGGGCATTAAACAATCCATTGACGGCTGAAAGCGGTCATAGCCGTAGAACTCACTGAGGCCTTCGTTTTGCCTGGTTATGGCTGCCGTAACTCTAAACGAGCCAGAAGTTATGGCCGTCCGAATAATCGATATCTACAAGGTGCAACATCCACGGGGCAAGGTGCAACATCCGTCCGAAATGGCGAAACAGTGTCGTATGACCTTTTGAAATGCGTGCATGGATTTGAAACGGAACGGTACCATGGTGCACCACTCTCCAGCGATGGTAAATCGAGGACCAGCCACGGTAATCCAGTTTTACCGTAAAAATCCACGTGTCGAAAAAACGAAGGGTAAAAAACTTCCCAGACCCGATTGAGACACGAATAGTCTTTTTTGGGCATTGAACAATCCATTGACGGCTGAAAGCGGTCATAGCCGTAGAACTCACATAGGTCTTCGTTTCGATTAGTTATGGCTCCTTTAATTTTAAACGAGCCAGAAGTTATGGCCGTCCGAATAATCGATATCTACATGGTGCAACGTCCACAGTGCAAGGTGCAACATCCGTCCGAAATGGCGAAACAATGTCGTACGACTTTTTAAAATGCGTGCATGGATTTGAAACGGAATGGTACCATGGTGCACCACTCTCCAGCGATGCTAAAACGAGGACCAGCCACGGTAATCCCGTTTTACCGTAAAAAACCACGTGTCGAAAAAACGAAGGGTAAAAATCTTCCTAGACCCGATTGAGACTCGGATCGTCTTTTTTGGGCATTAAACAATCCATTGACGGCTGAAAGCTGTCATAGCTTTAGAACTCACCGAGGCCTTTCATTTGACTGGTTATGGCTCTCTTAACTCTAAACGAGCCAGAAGTTATGGCCGTCCGAATAATCGATATCTACAGGGTGCAACATCCACGGTGCAAGGTGCAACATCCGTCCGAAATGGCGAAACAGTGTCGTACAAATTTTTCAAATGCGTGCATGGATTTGAAACGGAACAGTACCATGGTGCACCACTCTCCAGCAATGGTAAATCGAGGACCAGCCACGGTAATCATGTTTTACCGTAAAAATTCACGTGTCGAAAAAACGAAGGGTAAAAAACTTCCTAGACCCGATTGGGACTCGGATAGTCTTTTTTGGGCATTAAACAATCCATTGACGGCTGAAAGCAGTCATAGCCGTAGAACTCACTGAGGCCTTTGTTTTGATTGGCTATGGCTCCCGTAATTCTAAACGAGCCAGAAGTTATGGCCGTCCGAATAATCGAAATCTACAGGGTGCAACATCCACGGTGCAAGGTGCAACATCCGTCTGAAATGACGAAACAGTGTCGTACAACCTTTTGAAATGCGTGCATGGATTTGAAATGGAACGGTACCTTGGTACACCACTCTTCAGCGATGGTAAATCGAAGACCAGCCACGGTAATTCCGTTTTACCGTAAAAATCCACATGTCGAAAAAACGAAGGGTAAAAAACTTCCTAGACCCGATTGAGAATCGTATCGTCTTTTTTGGGCATTAAAAAATCCATTGACGGCTGAAAGCCGTCATAGCCGTAGAACTCTCTGAGGCCTTTGTTTTGACAGATTATGGCTCCCTAACTCTAAACGAGCCAGAAGTTATGGCCGTCCGAATAATCGATATCTACAGGGTGCAACATCCACGGGGCAAGGTGCAACATCCGTTCGAAATGGCGAAACAGTGTCGTACGACTTTTTGAAATGCGTGCATGGATTTGAAATGGAACGGTACCATGGTACACCACTCTCCAGAGATGGTAAATCGAAGACCAGCCACGATAATCCCGTTTTATCGTAAAAATCTACGTGTCGAAAAAACAAAGGGTAAAAAACTTCCTAGACCCGATTGAAACTCGGATCTTTTTTTTTGGGCATTCAACAATCCATTGACGGCTGAAAGCCGTCAAAGCCATAGAAATCACAAAGGCCTTCGTTCTGACTTGTTATGGCTCCCGTAACTCTAAACGAGCCAGAAGTTATGGCCGTCCGAATTATCGATATCTACAGGGTGCAACGTCCGCGGTGCAAGGTGCAACATCCGTCCGAAATGGCGAAACAGTGTCGTACGACTTTTTGAAATGCGTGCATGGATTGGAAATAGAACGGTACCTTGGTACACCACTCTCCAGAGATGGTAAATCGAAGACCAGCCACGATAATCCCGTTTTATCGTAAAAATCCATGTGTTGAAAAAACAAAGGGTAAAAAACTTCCTAGACCCGATTGAGACTCGTATCGTCTTTTTTGGGCATTCAACAATCCATTGACGGCTGAAAGCCGTCAAAGCCATAGAAATCATAGAGGCCTTTGTTCTGACTTGTTATGGCTCCCGTTACTCTAAACGAGCTAGAAATTATGGCCGTCCGAATAATCGATATCTACAGGGTGCAACATCCACGGTGCACGGTGCAACATCCGTCCGAAATGGCGAAACAGTGTCGTACGACTTTTTGAAATGCATGCATGGATTTGTAATGGAACGGTACCTTGGTGCACCAATCTCCAGTGATGGTAAATCGAAGACCAGCCACGGTAATCTCGTTTTACCGTAAAAATCCACGTGTCGAAAAAAGGAAGGGTAAAAAACTTTCTAGACCCGATTGAGACTCGGATAGTCTTTTTTGGGCATTAAACAATCCATTAACGGCTGAAAGCGGTCATAGCCGTAGAACTCACTGAGGCCTTCGTTTGGACTGGTTATGGCTCCCGTAACTCTAAACGAGCCAGAAGTTATGGCCGTCCGAATAATCGATATCTACAGGGTGCAACATCCACGGGGCAAGGTGCAACATCCGTCATAAATGGCGAAACAGTGTCGTACGACTTTCTGAAATGCGTGCGTGGTTTGAAACGGAACGGTACCATGGTGCACCACTCTCCAGCGATGGTAAATCGATGACCAGCCACGGTAATCCCGTTTTACCGTAAAAATCCACGTGTCGAAAAAACTAAGGGTAAAAAACTTCCTAGACCCGATTGAGACTCGGATCGTCTTTTTCGGGCATTAAACAATCCATTGACGGCTGAAAGCTATCATAGCCGTAGAACACACTGAGGCCTTCGTTTTGACTGGTAATGGATCCCGTAACTCTAAACAAGCCAGAAGTTATGGCCGTCCGAATTATCGATATCTACAGGGTGCAACATCCGCGGTGCAAGGTGCAACATCCGTCCGAAATGGCGAAACAGTGTCGTACGACTTTTTGAAATGCGTGCATGGATTTGAAATGGAACGGTACCATGGTACACCACTCTCCAGAGATGGTAAATCGAAGACCAGCCACGATAATCCCGTTTTATCGTAAAAATCCACGTGTCGAAAAAACGAAGGGTAAAAAACTTCCTAGACACGATTGAGACTCGGATAGTCTTTTTTGGGAATTAAACAATCCATTGACGGCTGAAAGCGGTCATAGCCGTAGAACTCACTGAGGCCTTCGTTTTGCCTGGTTATGGCTCCCGTAACTCTAAACGAGCCAGAAGTTATGGCCGTCCGAATAATCGATATCTACAGGGTGCAACATCCACGGGGCAAGGTGCAACATCCGTCCGAAATGGCGAAACAATGTCGTATGACTTTTTGAAATGCGTGCATGGATTTGAAACGGAACGGTACCATGGTGCACCACTCTCCAGCGATGCTAAAACGAGGACTAGCCACGGTAATCCCGTTTTACCGTAAAAATCCACGTGTCGAAAAAACGAAGGGTAAAAAACTTCTGAATAATCGATAGAAATCACAGATGCCTTCGTTCTGACTTGTTATGGCTCCCGTTACTCTAAATGAGGCAGAAGTTATGGCCGTCCGAATAATCGATATCTACAGGTTGCACCATCCGCAGTGCAAAGTGCAACATCAGTTCGAAATGGCGAAACAGTGTCATACGAATTTTTGAAATGCGTGCATGGATTTGAAATGGAACGGTACCATGGTGCACCACTCTCCAGCGATGGTAAATCGAAAACCAGCCAAGGTAATTCCGTTTTACCGTAAAAATCCACGTGTCGAAAAAACGAAGGGTAAAAAACTTCCTAGACCCGATTGACACTCGGATCGTCTTTTTTGGGCATTAAAAAATCCATTGACGGCTGAAAGCCGTCATAGCTGTAGAACTCACTGAGGCCTTCGTTTTGACAGGTTATGGCTTCCGAAACTCTAAACGAGCCAGAAGTTATGGTCGTCCGAATAATCGATATCTACATGGTGCAACATCCACGGTGCAAGGTGCAACATCCGTCCGAAATGGCGAAACAGTGTCGTACGACTTTTTGAAATGCGTGCATGGATTTGAAACTGAACGGTACCATGGTGCACCACTCTCCATCGATGGTAAATCGAGGACCAGCCACGGTAATCCCGTTTTACCGTAAAAATCCGCGTGTCGAAAAAACGAAGGGTAAAAAACTTCCTAGACCCGATTGAGACTCGGATCGTCTTTTTTGGGCATTAAACAATCCATTGACGGTTGAAAGCTGTCATAGCCGTAGAAATCACTAAGGCCTTTCATTTGACTGGTTATGGATCTCTTAACTCTAAACGAGCCAGAAGTTATGGCCGTCCGAATAATCGATATCTACAGGGTGCAACATCCACGGTGCAAGGTGCAACATCCGTCCGAAATGGCGAAACAGTGTCGTACGACTTTTTGAAATGCGTGCATGGATTTGAAACGGAACGGTACCACGGTGCACCACTCTCCAGCGATGGTAAATCGAGGACCAGCCACGGTAATCATGTTTTACCGTAAAAATCCACGTGTCGAAAAAACGAAGGGTAAAAAACTTCCTAGACCCGATTGGGACTCGGATAGTCTTTTTTGGGAATTAACAATCCATTGATGGCTGAAAGCGGTCATAGCCGTAGAACTCACTGAGGGATTCGTTTGGATTGGTTATGGCTCCCGTAATTCTAAACGAGCCAGAAGTTATGGCCGTCCGAATAATCGATATCTACAGGGTGCAACATCCACGGTGCAAGGTGCAACATCCGTTCGAAATGACGAAACAGTGTCGTACAACTTTTTGAAATGCGTACGTGGATTTGAAACAGAACGGTACCTTGGTACACCACTCTTCAGCGATGGTAAATCGAAGACCAGCCACGGTAATCCCGTTTTACCGTAAAAATCCACATGTCGAAAAAACGAAGGGTAAAAAACTTCCTAGACCCAATTGAGACTCGGATCGTCTTTTTTGGACATTAAACAATCCATTGACGGCTGAAAGCGGTCATAACCGTACAACTCACTGAGGCCTTCGTTTTGACTGGTTATGACTCCCGTTACTCTAAACGAGCCAGAAGTTATGGCCGTCCGAATAATCGATATCTACAGGGTGCAACATCCACGGTGCAAGGTGCAACATCCGTCCGAAATGGCGAAACAGTGTCGTACGACTTTTTGAAATGCGTGCATGGATTTGAAACGGAACAGTACCATGGTGCACCACTCTCCAGCGATGGTAAATCGAGGACCAGCCACGGTAATCATATTTTACCGTAAAAATCCACGTGTCGAAAAAACGAAGGGTAAAAAAACTTCCTAGACCCGATTGGGACTCGGAGAGTCTTTTTTGGGCATTAAACAATCCATTGATGGCTGAAAGCGGTCACAGCCGTAGAACTCACTGAGGCCTTCGTTTTGATTGGTTATGGCTCCCGTAATTCTAAACGAGCCAGAAGATATGGCCGTTCGAATAATCGATATCTACAGGGTGCAACATCCACGGTGCAAGGTGCAACATCCGTCCGAAATGACGAAACAGTGTCGTACAACTTTTTGAAATGCGTATATGGATTTGAAACGGAATGGTACCTTGGTACAACACTCTTCAGCGATGGTAAATCGAAGAACAACCACGGTAATCCCGTTTTACCGTAAAAATCCACATGTCGAAAAAACGAAGGGTAAAAAACTTCCTAGACCTGATTGAGACTCGGATCGTCTTTTTTGGGCATTAAACAATCCATTGACGGCTGAAAGCGGTCATAACCGTAGAACTCATTGAGGCCTTCGTTTTGAATGGTTATGGCTCCTGTTACTCTAAACGAGCCAGAAGTTATGGTCGTCCGAATAATCGATATCTACAGGGTGCAACATCCACGGTGCATGGTGCAACATCCGTCCGAAATGGCGAAACAGTGTCGTACGACTTTTTGAAATGCGTGCATGGATTTGAAATAGAATGGTACCTTTGTACACCACTCTCCAACGATGGAAATTCGAAGACCAGCCACGGTAATCCCGTTTTATCGTAAAAATCCACGTGTCGAAAAAACGAAGGGTAAAAAACTTCCTAGACACGATTGAGACTCGGATAGTCTTTTTTGGGCACTAAACAATCCATTGACGGCTGAAAGCGGTCATAGCCGTAGAACTCCCTGAGGTCTTCGTTTTGACTGGTTATGGCTCCCGTAACTCTAAACGAGCCAGAAGTCATGGCCGTCCGAATAATCGATATCTACAGGGTGCAACATCCGCGGTTCAAGGTGCAACATCCGTCCGAAATGGCGAAACAGTGTCGTACGACTTTTTGAAATGCGTGCATGGATTTGAAATGGAACGGTACAATGGTGCACCACCCTCCAGAGATGGTAAATCGAAGACCAGCCACGGTAATCCCGTTTTATCGTAAAAATCCATGTGTCGAAAAAACGAAGGGTAAAAAACTTCCTAGACACGATTGAGACTCGGATAGTCTTTTTTGGGCATTAAACAATGCATTGACGGCTGAAAGCGGTCATAGCCGTAGAACTCACTAAGGCCTTCGTTTTGCCTGGTTATGGCTCCCGTAACTCTAAACGAGCCAGAAGTTATGGCCGTCCGAATAATCGATATCTACAGGGTGCAACATCCACGGGGCTAGGTGCAACATCCGTCCGAAATGGAGAAACAGTGTCGTACGACTTTTTGAAATGCTTGCATGGATTGGAAATCGAACGGTACCATGGTGCACCACTCTCCAGCGATGATAAAACAAGGACCAACCACGGTAATCCCGTTTTACCGTAAAAATCCACGTGTCGAAAAAACGAAGGGTAAAAAACTTCCTATACCCGATTGACACTCGGATCGTCTTTTTTGGGCATTAAAAATTCCATTGACGGCTAAAAGCCGTCATAGCCGTAGAACTCACTGAGGCTTTCGTTTTGACAGGTTATGGCTCCCGTAACTCTAAACGAGCCAGAAGTTATGGCCGTCCGAATAATCGATATCTACAGGGTGCAACATCCACGGTGCAAGGTGCAACATCCGTCCGAAATGGCGAAACAGTGTCGTACGACTTTTTGAAATGCGTGCATGGATTTGAAACTGAACGGTACCATGGTGCACCACTCTCCAGCGATGGTAAATCGAGTACCAGCCACGGTAATCCCGTTTTACCGTAAAAATCCACGTGTCGAAAAAACGAAGGGTAAAAAACTTCCCGGACCCGATTGAGACACGAATAGTCTTTTTTTGGCATTAAACAATCCATTGACGGTTGAAAGCGGTCATAGCCGTAGAACTCACATAGGTCTTCGTTTTGATTGGTTTTGGCTCCCGTAATTCTAAACGAGCCAGAAGTTATGGCCGTCCGAATAATTGATATCTACAGGGTGCAACGTCCACGGTGCAACATCCGTCCGAAATGGAGAAACAATGTCGTACGACTTTTTGAAATGCGTGCATGGATTTGAAACGGAACGGTACCATGGTGCACCACTCTCCAGCGATGCTAAAACGAGGACCAGCCACGGTAATCCCGTTTTACCGTAAAAATCCACGTGTCGAAAAAACGAAGGGTAAAAAACTTCCTAGACCCGATAGACACTCGGATCGTCTTTTTTGGGCATTAAAAAATCCATTGACGGATGAAAGCCGTCATAGCCGTAGAACTCACTGAGGCCTTCGTTTTGACAGGTTATGGCTCCCGTAACTCTAAACGAGCCAGAAGTTATGGCCGTCCGAATAATCGATATCTACGGGGTGCAACATCCACGGTGTAAGGTGCAACATCCGTCCGAAATGGTGAAACAGTGTCGTACGACTTTTTGAAATGCGTGCATGGATTTGAAACGGAACGGTACCATGGTGCACCACTCTCCAGCGATTGTAAATCGAGGACCAGCCACGGTAATCATGTTTTACCGTAAAAATCCACGTGTCGAAAAAACGAAGGGTAAAAAACTTCCTAGACCCGATTGGGACTCGGATAGTCTTTTTTGGGCATTAAACAATCCATTGATGGCTGAAAGCGGTCATAGCCGTAGAAGTCACTGAGGCCTTCGTTTTGATTGGTTATGGCTCCCGTAATTCTAAACGAGCCAGAAGTTATGGCCGTCCGAATAATCGATATCTACAGGGTGCAACATCCACGGTGCAAGGTGCAACATCCGTCCGAAATGACGAAACAGTGTCGTACAACTTTTTGAAACGCGTACATGGATTTGAAACGGAGCGGTACCTTGGTACACCACTCTTCAGCGATGGTAAATCGAAGACCAGCCACGGTAATCCCGTTTTACCGTAAAAATCCACATGTCGAAAAAACGAAGGGTAAAAAACTTCCTAGACCCGATTGAGACTCGTATCGTCTTTTTTGGGCATTAAACAATCCATTGACGGCTGAAAGCGGTCATAACTGTAGAACTCACTGAGGCCTTCGTTTTGACTGGTTATGGCTCCCGTTACTCTAAACGAACCAGAAGTTATGGTCGTCCGAATAATCGATATCTACAGGGTGCAACATCCACGGTGCAAGGTGCAACATTCGTCCGAAATGGCGAAACAGTGTCGTACGACTTTTTGAAATGCGTGCATGGATTTGAAACGGAACGGTATCATGGTGCACCACTCTCCAGCGATGGTAAATCGTGGACCAGCCACGGTAATCATGTTTTACCGTAAAAATCCACGTGTCGAAAAAACGAAGGGTAAAAAACTTCCTAGACCCGATTGGGACTCGGATAGTCTTTTTTGGGCATTAAACAATCCATTGATGGCTGAAAGCGGTCATAGCCATAGAACTCACTGATGCCTTCGTTTTGATTGGTTATGGCTCCCGTAATTCTAAACGAGCCAGAAGTTATGGCCGTCCGAATAATCGATATCTACAGGGTGCAACATCCACGGTGCAAGGTGCAACATCCGTCCGAAATGACGAAACAGTGTCGTACGACTTTGCGAAATGCGTACATGGATTTGAAACGGAATGGTACCTTGGTACACCACTCTTCGGCGATGGTAAATCGAAGACCAGCCACGGTAATCCCGTTTTACCGTAAAAATCCACATGTCGAAAAAAAGAAGGGTAAAAAACTTCCTAGACCCGATTGAGACTTGGATCGTCTTTTTTGGGCATTAAACAATCCATTGATGGCTGAAAGCGGTCATACTGTAGAACTCACCGAGGACTTCGTTTTGACTGGTTATGGCTTCCGTTTCTCTAAACGAGCCAGAAGTTATGGCCATCCGAATAATCGATATCTACATGGTGCAACATCGACGGTGCAAGGTGCAACATCCGTCCGAAATGGAAAAACAGTGTCGTACGACTTTTTGAAATGCGTGCATGGATTTGAAATGGAATGGTACCTTGGTACACCACTCTCTAGCGATGGAAATTCGAAGACCAGCCACGGTAATCCCGTTTTACCGTAAAAATCCACGTGTCGAAAAAACGAAGGGTAAAAAACTTCCTTGACCCAATTGAGACTCGGATCGTCTTTTTTGGACATTAAACAATCCATTGACGGCTGAAAGCTCTCATAGCCGTAAAACTCACTGAGACCTTCGTTTTGACTGGTTATGGCTCCCGTAACTCTAAATTAGCCAGAAGTTATGGCCGTCCGAATAATCGATATCTACAGGGTGCAACATCCACGGTGCAAGGTGCGACATCCGTCCGAAATGGTGAAACAGTGTCGTACGCCTTTTTGAAATGCGTGCATAGATTTGAAACGGAACGGTACCATGGTGCACCACCCTCCAGCGATGGTAAATCGAGGACCAGCCACGGTAATCCTGTTTTACCGTAAAAATCCACATGTCGAAAAAACGAAGGGTAAAAAACTTCTTAGACCCGTTCGAGACTCGAATAGTCTTTTTTGGGCATTAAACAATCCATTGACGGCTAAAAGCGGTCATAGCCATAGAACTCACTGAGGCCTTCGTTTTGATTGGTTGTGACTCCCGTAATTCTAAACGAGCCAGAAGTTATGGCCGTCCGAATAATCGATATCTACAGGGTGCAACATCCACGGTGCAAGGTGCAAAATCCGTCCGAAATGGCGAAACAGTGTGGTACGACTTTTTGAAATGCGCGCATGGATTTGAAACGGAACGGTACCTTAGTGCACCACTCTCCAGCGACGGTAAATCGAAGACCAGCCACGGTAATCCCGTTTTACCGTAAAAATCCACGTGTCGAAAAAACAAAGGGTAAAAAACTTCCTAGACCCAATTGAGACTCGGATAGTCTATTTTGGGCATTAAACAATCCATTGACAGCGGAAAGCTGTCATAGCCGTAGAACTCACTGAGTCCTTCGCTTTGACTGGTTATGGCTCCTGTAACTCTAAACGAGCCAGAAGTTATGGTCGTCCGAATAATCGATATCTACAAGGTGCAACATCCACGGGGCAAGGTTCAACATCCGTCCGAAATGGCGAAACAGTGTCGTACGAATTTTTGAAATGCGTGCATGGATTTGAAGCGGAACGGTGCCATGGTGCACCACTCTCCAGCGATGGTAAATCGAAGACCAGCCACGGTAATCCCGTTTTACCGTAAAAATCCACGTGTCGAAAAAACTAAGGGTAAAAAACTTCCTAGACCCGATTGAGACTCGGATCGTCTTTTTTGGGCATTAAACAATCCATTAAAAGCCGAAAGCTGTCATAGCCGTAGAACTCCCCGAGGCCTTCGTTTTGACTGGTTATGGCTCCCGTAAGTCTAAACGAGCCAGAAGTTATGGACGTCCGAATAATCGATATCTACAGGGTGCAACATCCACGGTGCAAGGTGCGACATCCGTCCGAAATGGCGAAACAGTGTCGTACGACTTTTTGAAATGCGTGCATAGATTTGAAACGGAACGGTACCATGGTGCACCACTCTCCAGCGATGGTAAATCGAAGACCAGCCACGGTAATCCCGTTTTACCGTAAAAATCCACGTGTCGAAAAAACGAAGGGTAAAAAACTTCCTAGAAACGATTGAGACTCGGATAGTATTTTTTGGGCATTAAACAATCCATTGACGGCTGCAAGCGGTCATAGCCGTAGAACTCACTAAGTCCTTCGTTTTGACTGGTTATGGCTCCCGTAACTCTAAACGAGCCAGAAGTTATGGCCGTCCGAATAATCGATATCTACAGGGTGCAACATCCACGGGGCAAGGTGCAACATCCGTCCGAAATGGCGAAACAGTGTCGTACGACTTTTTGAAATGCGTGCATGGATTTGAAACGGAACGGTACCATGGTGCACCACTCTCCAGCGATGCTAAATCGAGGACCAGCCACGGTAATCCCGCTTTACCATAAAAATCCACGTGTCGAAAAAACGAAGGGTAAAAAACTTCCTAGACCCGATTGAGACTCGGATCGTCTTTTTGGTCATTCAACAATCCATTGACCGTTGAAATCCGTCAAAGCCGTAGAAATCACAGAGCTCTTCGTTCTGACTTGTTATGGCTCCCGTTACTCTAAACGAGCCAGAAGTTATGGCCGTCCGAATAATCGATATCTACAGGGTGCCACATCCGCGGTGCAAGGTGCAACATCCGTCCGAAATGGCGAAACAGTGTCGTACAACTTTTCGAAATGCGTGCATGGATTTGAAATGGAACGGTACCATGGTGCACCACTCTCCAACGATGGTAAATCGAAGACCAGCCACGGTTATCCTGTTTTACCGTAAAAATCCACGTGTCGAAAAAACGAAGTGTAAAAAACTTCCTAGACACGATTGAGACTCGGATAGTCTTTTTTGGGCATTAAACAATCCACTGACGGATGAAAGCGGTCATAGCCGTAGAGCTCACAGAGGCCTTCGTTTTGACTGGTTATGGCTCCCGTAACTCTAAACGAGCCAGAAGTTATGGCCGTCCGAATAATCGATATCTACAGGGTGCAACATCCATGGGGCAAGGTGCAACATCCGTCCGAAATGGCGAAACAGTGTCGTACGACTTTTTGAAATGCGTGCATGGATTTGAAACGGAACGGTACCATGGTGCACCACTCCCCAGTGATGGTAAATCAAAGACCAGCCACAGTAATCCCGTTTTACCGTAAAAATACACGTGTCGAAAAAACTAAGGGTAAAAAACTTCCTAGACCCGATTGAGACTCGGATCGTCTTTTTTGGGCATTAAACAATCCATTGACGGCTGAAAGCTGTCATAACCGTAGAACTCCCTGAGGCCTTCGTTTTGACTGGTTATGGCTCCCATAGCTCTAAACGAGCCAGAAGTTATGGCAGTCCGAATAATCGATATCTACAGGGTGCCACATCCGCGGTGCAAGGTGCAACATCCGTCCGAAATGGCAAAACAGTGTCGTACGACTTTTCGAAATGCGTGCATGGATTTGAAATGGAACGGTACCATGGTGCACCACTCTCCAGCGATGGTAAATCGAAGACCAGCCACGGTAATCCCGTTTTACCGTAAAAATCCACGTGTCGAAAAAACGAAGTGTAAAAAACTTCCTAGACACGATTGAGACTCGGATAGTCTTTTTTGGGCATTAAACAATCCATTGACGGATGAAAGCGGTCATAGCCATAGAGCTCACTGAGGCCTTCGTTTTGACTGGTTATGGCTCCCGTAACTCTAAACGAGCCAGAAGTTATGGCCGTCCGAATAATTGATATCTATAGGGTGCAACATCCATGGGGCAAGGTGCAACATCCGTCCGAAATGGCGAAACAGTGTCGTACGACTTTTTGAAATGCGTGCATGGATTTGAAACGGAACGGTACCATGGTGCACCACTCTCCAGCGATGCTAAATCGAGGACTAGCCACGGTAATCCCGTTTTACCTTAAAAATCCATGTGTCGAAAAAACGAAGGGTAAAAAACTTCCTAGACCCGATTGAGACTCAGATCGTCTTTTTTGGGCATTCAACAATCCATTGACGGCTGAAAGCCGTCAAAGCCGTAGAAATCACAGAGGCCTTCGTTCTGACTCGTTATGGCTCCCGTTACTCTAAACGAGCCAGAAGTTATGGCCGTCCGAATAATCGATATCTACAGGGTGCAGCATCCACGGTGCAAGGTGCAAAATCCGTCCAAAATGGCGAAACAGTGTCGTACGACTTTTTGAAATGCGTGCATGGATTTGAAATGGAATGGTACCTTGGAGCACCACTCTCCAGCGATGGGAAATCGAAGACCAACCACGGTAATCCCGTTTTACCGTAAAAATCCACGTGTCGAAAAAACGAAGGGTAAAAAACTTCCTAGACCCGATTGAGGCTGGATAGTCTTTTTTGGGCATTAAACAATCCATTGGCGGCTGAAAGCGGTCATAGCCGTAGAACTCACTGAGGCCTTCGTTTTGACTAGTTATGGCTCCCGTAGCTCTAAACGAGCCAGAAGTTATGGCCGTCCGAATAATCGATATCTACAGGGTGCAACATCCACGGGGCAAGGTGCAACATCCGTCCGAAATGGCGAAACAGTGTCGTGCGACTTTTTGAAATGCGTGCATGGATTTGAAACGGAACGGCACCAATGTGCACCACTCTCCAGCGATCGTAATTCGAAGACCAGCCACGGTAATCCCGTTTTAACGTAAAAATCCACGTGTCGAAAAAACTAAGGGTAAAAAACTTGCTAGACCCGATTGAGACTCGGATCGTCTTTTTTGGGCATTAAACAATCCATTGACGGCTAAAAGCTGTCATAGCCATCGAACTCCGTGAGGCCTTCGTTTTAACTGGTTATGGCTCCCGTACCTCTAAACGAGCCAGAAGTTATGGCCGTCCGAATAATCGATATCTACAGGGTGCAACATCCGCGGTGCAAGGTGCAACATCCGTCCGAAATGGCGAAACATTGTCGTACGACGTTTTGAAATGCGTGCGTGGATTTGGAATGGAACGGTACCATGGTGCACCACTCTCCAGTGATGGTAAATTGAAGTCCAGCCACGGTAATCCCGTTTTACTGTAAAAATCCACGTGTTGAAAAAACAAAGGGTAAAAAACTTCCTAGACACGATTGAGACTCGGATAGTCTTTTTTGGGCATTAAACAATCCATTGTCGGCTGAAAGCGGTCATAGCCGTAGAACTCACTGAGGCCTTCGTTTTGACTGGTTATGGCTCCCGTAACTCTAAACGAGCCAGAAGTTATGGCCGTCCGAATAATCGATATCTACAGGGTGCAACATCCACGGGGCAAGGTGCAACATCCGTCCGAAATGGCGAAATAGTGTCGTACGACTTTTTGAAATGCGTGCATGGATTTGAAACGGAACGGTACCATAGTGCACCACTCTCCAGCGGTGCTAAATCGAGGACCAGCCACGGTAGTCCCGTTTTACCGTAAAAATCCACGTGTCGATAAAACGAAGGGTAAAAAACTTCCTAGACCCGATTGAAAATCGGATCGTCTTTTTTGGGCATTCAACAATCCATTGACGGATGAAAGCCGTCAAAGCCGTAGAAATCACAGAGGCCTTCGTTCTGACTTATAATGGCTCCCGTTACTCTAAACGAGCCAGAAGTTATGGCCGTCCGAATAATCGATATCTACAGGGTGCAACATCCACGGTGCAAGGTGAAACATCCGTCGGAAATGGCGAAACAGTGTTGTACGACTTTTTGAAATGCGTGCATGAATTTGAAATGGAACGGTAGTTTGGTGCACCACTCTCCAGCGATGGTAAATCGAAGACCAGCCACGGTAATCCCGTTTTACCATAAAAATCCACGTGTCGAAAAAACGAAGGGTAAAAAACTTCCTAGACCCGATTGAGACTCAGATCGTCTTTTTTGGGCATTAAACAATCCATTGACGGCCGAATGCTGTCATGTTGTAGAACTCACTGAGGCCTTCGTTTTGAATGGTTATGGCTCCCGTAACTCTAAACGAGCCGGAAGTTATGGCCGTCCGAATAATCGATATCTACAGGGTGCAACTTCCACGGTTCAAGGTGCAACATCCGTCCGAAATGGCGAAACAGTGTCGTACGACTTTTTGAAATGCGTGCATGGATTTGAAATGGAACGGTACCATGGTGCACCACTCTCCAGCGATGGTAAATTGAAAACTAGCCACGGTAATCCCGTTTTACAGTAAAAATCCGCGTGTCGAAAAAACGAAGGGTAAAAAACTTCCTAGACCCGATTGAGACTCGGATCGTCTTTTTTGGGCATTAAACAATCCATTGACGGATGAAAGCTGTCATAGCCGTAGAATTCCCTGAGGCCGTCGTTTTGATTAGTTATGGCTCCCGTAGTTCTAAACGAGCCAGGAGTTATGGCCGTCCGAATAATCGATATCTACAGGGTGCGACATCCGTGGTGCAAGGTGCAACATCCTTCCGAAATGGCGAAACAGTGTCATAGGACTTTTCGAAATGCGTGCATGGATTTGAATTGGAACGGTACCATGGTGCACCACTCTCCAGCGATGGTAAATCGAAAACCAGCCACGGTAATCCCGTTTTACTGTAAAAATCCACGTGTTGAAAAAACGAAGGGTAAAAAACTTCCTAGACCCGATTGAGACTCGGATAGTCTTTTTTGGGCATTAAACAATCCATTGACGGCTGAAAGCGGTCATAGCCGTAGAACTCACCGAGGCCTTCGTTTTGACTTGTTATGGCTCCCGTAATTCTAAACGAGCCAGAAGTTATGGCCGTCCGAATAATCGATATCTACAGGGTGCAACGTCCACGGTGCAAGGTGCAATATCCGTCCGAAATGGCGAAACAGTGTCGTACGACTTTTTGAAATGCGTGCATGGATTTGAAATGGAACGGTACCTTGGTGCACCACTCTCCAGCGATGGTAAATCGAAGACCAGCGACGGTAATCCCGTTTTACCATAAAAATCCACGTGTCGAAAAAACGAAGGGTAAAAAACTTCCTAGACCCGATTGAGACTCGGATCGTCTTTTTTGGGCACTAAAGAATCCATTGACGGCTGAAAGCAGTCGTAGCCATAGAACTCACTGAGGCCTTCATTTTGACTGGTTATGGCTCCTTTAACTCTAAACGAGCCAGAAGTTATGGCCGTCCGAATAATCGATCTCTACAGGGTGCAACATCCACGGTGCAAGGTGCAACATCTGTCCGAAATGGAGAAACAGTGTCGTACGACTTTTTGAAATGCATGCATGGATTTGAAATGGAACGGTACCATGTTGCACCACTCTCCGGCGATGGTAAATCAAAGACCAGCCACGATTATCCCGTTTTACCGTAAAAATCCACGTGTCGAAAAAACGAAGGGTAAAAAACTTACTAGACCCGAGTGAGACTCAGATCGTCTTTTTTGGGCATTAAAAAATCCATTGACGGCTGAAAGCCGTCATAGCCGTAGAACTCCCTAAGGCCTTCGTTTTGACTAGTGAAGGCTCCCGTAACTCTAAACGAGCCAGAAGTTATAGCCGTCCGAATAATTGATATCTACAGGGTGCAACATCCACGGTGCAAGGTGCAACATCCGTCCGAAATGGCGAAACAGTGTCGTACGGCTTTTTGACATGCGTGCATGGATTTAAATGGAATGGTACCATGGTGCACCACTCTCCAGCGATGTTAAATCGAAGACCAGCCACGGTAATCCCGTTTTACCTTAAAAATCCACGTGTCGAAAAAACGAAGGGTAAAAACTTCCTAGACCCGATTGAGACTCGTATAGTCTTTTTTGGGCGTTAAACAATCCATTGACGGCTGAAAGCGGTCATAGCCGTAGAACTAATTGAGGCCTTTGTTTTGATTGGTTATGGCTCCCGTAACTCTAAACGAGCCAGAAGTTATGGTCGTCCGAATAATCGATATCTACAGGGTGCAAAATCCACGGCGCAAGGTGCAACATCCGTTCGAAATGGGGAAACAGTGCCGTACGACTTTTTGAAATGCGTGCATGGATTTGAAACGGAACGCTACCTTGGTACACCATTCTCCAGCGATGGTATATCCAAGACCAGCCACGGTAATCCCGTTTTACCGTAAAAATCCACGTGTCGAAAAAACGAAGGGTAAAAAACTTCCTAGACCCGATTGAGACTCGGATCGTCGTTTTTGGGCATTAAAAAATCCATTGACGGCTGAAAGCCGTCATAGCCGTAGAACTCCCTAAGGCCTTCGTTTTGACTAGTTTAGTCTCCCGTAACTCTAAACGAGCCAGAAGTTATGGCCGTCCGAATAATTGATATCTACAGGGTGCAACATCCACGGTGCAAGGTGCAACATCCGTCCGAAATGGCGAAACAGTGTCGTACGGCTTTTTGACATGCGTGCATCGATTTAAATGGAATGGTACCATGGTGCACCACTCTCCAGCGATGTTAAATCGAAGACCAGCCACGGTAATCCCGTTTTACCTTAAAAATCCACGTGTCGAAAAAACGAAGGGTAAAAAACTTCCTAGACCCGATTGAGACTAGGATAGTCTTTTTTGGGCATTAAACAATCCATTGACGGCTGAAAGCAGTCATAGCCATAGAACTCACCGAGGCCTTCGTTTTGACTTGTTATGGCTCCCGTAATTCTAAACGAGCCAGAAGTTATGGCCGTCCGAATAATCGATATCTACAGGGTGCAACGTCCACGGTGCAAGGTGCAATATCCGTCCGAAATGGCGAAACAGTGTCGTACGAATTTTTGAAATGCGTGCATGGATTTGAAATGGAACGGTACCTTGGTGCACCACTCTCCAGCGATGGTAAATCGAAGACCAGCCACGGTAATCCCGTTTTACAGCAAAAATCCACGTGTCGAAAAAACGAAGGGTAAAAAACTTCATAGACCCGATTGAGACTCGGATCGTCTTTTTTGGGCATTAAACAATCCATCGACGGCTGAAAGATATCATAGCCGTAGAACTCCCTGAGGCCTTCGTTTTGACTGATTATGGATCCCGTAACTCTAAACGAGCCAGAAGTTATGGCCGTCCGTATAATCGATATCTATAGGGTGCAACATCCGCGGTGCAAGGTGCGACATCCGTCCGAAATGGCGAAACCGTGTCGTACGACTTTTTTAAATGCGTGCATGGATTTGAAACGAAACGGTACCATGGTGCACCACTCTCCAGCGATGGTAAATCGAGGACCAGCCACGGTAATCCCGTTTTACCGCAAAAATCCACGTGTCGAAAAAACGAAGGGTAAAAAACTTTCAAGACCCGATTGAGACTCGGACAGTATTTTTTGGGCATTCAACAATCCATTGACGGCTGAAAGCCGTCAAAGCCGTAGAAATCACAGAGGCCTTCGTTTTGACTGGTTATGGCTTCCGTAACTCTAAACAAGCCAGAAGTTATGGCCGTCCGAATGATCGATATTTACAGGGTGCAACATCCACGGTACAGGGTGCAACGTCCGTCCGAAATGGCGAAACAGTGTCGTACGACTTTTTGAAATACGTGCACGGATTTGAAACGGAACGGTACCTTGTTGCACCACTCTCCAGCGATGGTAAATCGAAGACCAACCACGGTAATCCCGTTTTACCGTAAAAATCCACGTGTCGAAAAAACGAAGGGTAAAAAACTTCCTAGACCCGATTGAGACTCGGATTGTCTTTTTTGGGCACTAAACAATCCATTCACGGCTGAAAGTTATCATAGCCGTAGAATTCCCTGTGTCCTTCGTTTTGACTGGTTATAGCTCCCGTAACTCTAAACGAGCCAGAAGTTATGGCCGTCTGAATAATCGATATCTACAGGGTGCAACATCCGCGGTGCCAGGTGCAACATCCGTCCAAAATGGAGAAAAAGTGTCGTACGACTTTTTGAAATGCGTTCATGAATTTGAAATGGAACGGTACCATGGTGCACCACTCTCCAGAGATGGTAAATCGAAGACCAACCATGGTAATCTCGTTTTACCGTAAAAATCCAGGTGTCAAAAAAAGAAAGGTAAAAAACTTCCTAGACCCGATTGAGACTCGGATCGTCTTTTTTGGGCATTAAACAATCCATTAACGGCTGAAAATTGTCATAGCCGTAGAACTCACTGAGGCCTTCGTTTTTACTGGTTATGGCTCCCGTAACTCTAAACGAGCCAGAAGTTATGGACGTCCGAATATTCGATATCTACAGGGTGCAACATCCACGGTGCAAGGTGCAACATCCGTCCGAAATGGCGAAACAGTGTCGTACGACTTTTTGAAATGCGTGCATGGATCTGAAATTGAACGGTACCATGGTGTACCACTCTCCAGCGATGGTAATTCGAAGACCAGCCACAGTAATCCCGTTTTACCGTAAAAATCCACGTGTCGAAAAACGAAGGGTAAAAAACTTCCTAGACCCGATTGAGACTCGGAAAGTCTTTTTAGGGCATTCAACAATCTATTGACGGCTGAAAGCCGTCAAAGCCGTAGAAATCACAGAGGCCTTAGTTTTGACTGGTTATGGCTCCCGTAACTCTAAACGAGCCAGAAGTTATGGCCGTCCGAATAATCGATATTTACAGGGTGCAACAACCACGGTGCAAGGTGCAACATCTGTCCGAAATGGCGAAACAGTGTCGTACGACTTTTTGGAATGCATGCATGAATTTGAAACGGGACCATGGTGTACCACGCTCCAGCGATGGTAAATCGAAGACCAGCCGCGGTAATCCCGTTTTACCGTAAAAATCCACGTGTCGAAAAAACGAAGGGTAAAAAACTTCCTAGACCCGATTGAGACTCAGATCGTCTTTTTTAGGCATTAAATAACCCATTGACGGCTGAAAGCTGTCATAGCCATAGAACTCGCTGAGGCCTTCGTTTTGACTGGTTATGGCTCCCGTAAATCTAAACGAGCCAGAAGTTATGGCCATCCGAATAATCGATATCTACAGGGCGCAACATCCACGGTGCAAGGTGCAACATCCGTCCGAAATGGCGAAACAGTGTCGTACGACTTTTTGAAATGCGTGCATGGATTTGAAATGGAACGGTACCATGGTGAACCAATCTCAGCGATGATAAATCGAAGACCAGCCACGGTAATCCCGTTTTACCGTAAAAATCCACGTGTCGAAAAAACGAAGGGTAAAAAACTTCCTAGACCCGATTGAGACTCGGAACGTCTATTTTGGGCATTAAACAATCCATTAACGGCAGAAAGATGTCATATCCATAGAACTCACTGAGGCCTTCGTTTTGACTGGTTATGGCTCCCGTAACTCTAAACGAGCCAGAAGTTATGGCCGTCCGAATAATCGATATCTACATGGCGCAACATCCATGGTGCAAGGTGCAATATCCGTCCGAAATGGCGAAACAGTGTCGTACGACTTTTTGAAATGCGTGCAAGGATTTCAAATGGAACGGTACCATGGTGCACCACTCTCCGGCGATGGTAAATCGAAAACCAGCCACGGTAATCCCGTTTTACCGTAAAAATCCATGTGTCGAAAAAACGAAGGGTAAAAAACTTCCTAGACCCGATTGTGGCTCGGATCGTCTTTTTTGGGCATTAAACAATCCATTGACGGCTGAAAGCTGTCATAGCCGTAGAACTCCCTGAGGCATTCGTTTTGACTGGTTATGGCTCCCGTAACTCTAAACGAGCCAGAAGTTTTGGCCGTCCGAATAATCGATATCTACTGGGTGCAACATCCACGGTGCAATGTGCAACATCCGTCCGAAATGGCGAAACAGTGTCGTACGACTTTTTGAAATACGTGCATGGATTTGAAATGGAACGGTACCATGGTGCACCATCTCCAGAGATGGTAAATCGAAGACCAGCCACGGTAATCCAGTATTACCGTAAAAATCCACGTGTCGAAAAAACGAAGGGTAAAAATCTTCTTAGACCCGATTGAGACTCGAATCGTCTTTTTTGGGCATTAAACAATCCATTGGCGGCTGAAAATTGTTGTTTGCGCAAAAAATGGGCAAACACCCAATGTCGTGTGATTTAGTCGATTTTATGTTATTTTTAGTGATTTGGGTGATTTTTGCAAATATATAAATAGCAGGGACTAAACTGTAAAAGACACACATATTTATAGTGGTTCGGCCAGAACGTGCCTACGTCCACTTTATATGTTATTCTCCTTTTTCTCTTCAGATTACAAGTACAAAGCTTTGATTACAACTATCTAAAGTTGTTTGAAAGTTCCTTCCATGCTTGAGCTCTCAAACTTGTCTGCCATTGTTGTACCCCTGCCCCTCTATTTATAGAGTGAGGCTGGGGGCAGGGGTCTTGGATGTTTATAGCTGCTGGTGGGCCTGGGCTGATGCAATCTGGACTGGAAACTTTGGTTCGGCATTCTTCGGTTCGGCGGTTCTTGGAGAGAAGAATGGTTGGACCGGTGGTAGGTTGGTCCGGTGGTAGGTTGAGTGGAGCTCGTTCGGTGGTAGGAGTATGGTCCGGTGGAGCTTGGGTTCGGTAGGACGATGGAGGATGAGATGGTTCGGTGGATTTTGGACCGGTGATGGTGGGTTTGGTCCGGTGATAGCATGGCTCGGTAGTGATAGGTAGGGGATGGTGAAGGATGGAGCTTCGGTTGGAGTTGATTCGGTGGGAAGGGGAGTGCCGAATGCTTCTGCCGAATGAGGTGCCGAATGCTTCTGCCGAATGCTTCTTGTATTGGGAACACCGGATGAAACAAAGCGCCTTGAATGCCAAATGAAACTTTAATCCTTTGATACCGAATGGACTTTATGTTGTAGATGTCGAATGGGCTTGAATGTTGGAGATGCCGGATGAACCAAGGTATGCCGAATGAGCTCTCGTATGGCTTGCTGGCTGCTTCTTCTTGTTCCGGTCGTGGTGGAAATGCACACAACATTGATATTCCAGTTTTGTCCAAAAAATGGGATAACACTTTGCCCCCAAAAATATGCCTTACGGTAGGAAGGCGTTTTTTGTAATGCCATGAGCCGGATGTTCATATCCTGTTGATGTCCAGCAAAGAGCTTGATAGTTTCGTGTGTCCTCAAATGACGATCGTTCGGGATCGAGCTATTAGGGATGAAGCGCGGCCGTTCCTGGTCAAGCGCCTAACTTCAAATGGCGATCGTTCGTGATCGAGTCATTTGACGTGAAGTGCGACCATGCGCGGTCAAACGCATAAATCCGTGCGTCGATCGTTCGGGATCGAGTCATCTGCAGTGAAATGCGACCGTTCAAGGTCAAGCGCTTAACTTCAAATGACGACCGTTCGGGATCGAGTCATTCGAGGTAAAGTGCGACAGTGCGCGGTCGAGCCTGTAAGTCCACGCGTCGATCGTTCGAGACCGAGCCATTTGTGATGAAATGTGACCGTTCAAGGTCAAGCGCCTAACTTCAAATGACGATCGTTCGTGATCAAGTCATTCGAGGTAAGGTGCGACAGTGTGCGGTCAAGTGGCGGTCCTCAAATGACGACCGTTCGCGATCAAGCCATTTGAGGTAAGGTGTAACAGTCAGTGATCAGGCGGCGGACCTCGAATGACGACCGTTCACGATCGAGCCATTTGAGGTAAGGTGAGTTGTGCCGTTCGAGGCAAGTTGTGCCGTTCGAGGCGAGTGGTGCCGTTCGAGGCGAGTTGTGCCATTGGAGGCGAGTTGTGACTGTTCGAAGTCGGGTGCCGTTCGAGGCGAATTGTGACTGTTCGAAGTCGGGTGCCGTTCGAGGCGAATGAGTGTGCCCGGGGGGGACTTAATATTATCAGTGTTGGAGTCATTGTTTGGGGGAATCTTTCGAATCAAAGACTTCGGCAGTTCGTTGCTATACAATAGGTGCTCATGGACCGTTCGCGATCCAACGGGCATACAAGTAAATAATTTTTTCGTAGAATTGTAAATGTTAAAGCAATAGTACCTTACAGCAGAAATGTCCAAACAGGAAGAATTCAAATGTTCAAATCGAAACAAAAGCAAAGCAAGGATGTCAAAGTGTAAGTTCCCACTCCGAAGCAGTCAATGATCATTCAGAGCATGCCTGGAGATCGTTCGCGATCTCGTACATGTGTAAACGATTTAATTGCGTTAGTGGAAGCTTACGACCTGTTCATCGTTATTTTAATCAATGGATAGTCAAATGGTGCCCTGATCCAGGGTCACCTCTAGCTGATGTAGAGGGTGGTCGCTCTGGCTCCACCGCTGGAGTTCGCCTCCTCACATACTGAAGGAGCATACCGTTCCTGATAAGCCCTTCCACCTCGTCCTTCAAATGCCTACAATCATTAGTATTATGGCCATTCAATTCATGAAATACACAAAACTTATCTGATTTTCTTTCGTCAGAGGTTGGATCCTTTCGCATTGGTCTACGATACGGAACCTGCCCCTTGGTATCCTGATAAATTCGTTCCAAACTCTCATTCAGCTCCGAATAGGTGGTGAATCGTGGCTCTCTTAGTAGCCACTTTGTCCTGTCATCATTATCCTCAGCCTTTCCTTTTCCTTTGCTAGTCTCCACACCCTTTGCAGGTGGGTTTCCGCTCTTGATTGCTAAACGTCATCTTCTTCCTCTCTTTCTGCACTAGCATCTTCCAAACGCAGAAAATTTTCAGCCTCATGATAGAACTCTCCCAGATTCATAGGCGGGTCCTTGGTTAATGAATTCTTGAACTCTGTATTACCAGCTATTCCAGATACAGCCGCCATCATGACCATAGATGGATCTGGTCGATCCACTGATGCTGCCGCCGCATTAAATCGCGTTAGAAAGCTCCTCAAAGTCTCTCCAGTTTTCTGTTTCAAGGTTACCAAAGTCATAACATTGTTGGGTCTCGCAATATGAACCCTGAATTGCCTCATGAATCTCTCATTTAAATCTGCCCATGTTCCTATGGAGCCGCTCTCCAGTTGCCTAAACCACAACGCTGCAATGTCCGTCAAATACAGTGGAAAGCACCGGGCCATAACCTCCTCTGATGCCCCCAGCACTTCCATATGTCTCATATACTTCGTTAGATGGACCGTGGGGTCCGTTTTCCCGTTGTACATGTCCAATGATGGTAGCTTGAATTCTGGTGGGTTCCTAGCCATCCTAATCGCAGAAGAAAAAGGGCTCCTGTTTACATCTTCCAAGTCTCTGTTTACTAAACCGCCTCTCATAGCTCTTCTAACCATCTCTACTAATCTGTCATTGTCTCCAACCTGTAGTTCCCGTTCACTGTCTTCGACCTGGCCCCCAAGTCCATGGGAGTTTTCATGTGTATGCCTCCCTGGCTGAACGTTCATTCCTCTATTTCTACTAGGTGGCTCGGATGCCCCCAACTCACTTCCCGGGGTCGGATCAACATGCTCTGTGTGAGTGCCCCCTAGCTCTGGTGCTGCGCCAGATGGTCCTGCTCCGTTCTGAACCCCAGTTGCTCCTTGGATTTGTGCTCCAATTTGCCCAATTTGTTGAAGTAAGTTTTGGATCATCTCTTCTTGTCTTCTCATCATGGCCTCCATCTCCTCCCTAGTGATGAAGATCGACGTTTGATTCCCTCCTGAGGAAGCCTCTTGACTTCCTTGGTGTTCACTTCTCTCTGGCCTTTGCCTTCTACTTGTTTGTATCGTCATAACTCTTAGATCTGAGCTCTTAGATTTTCAAATTCAACTTCTATCCGATGTAGCAGGAGCTGGTTCCTTCTCAGTGAAAGCACCAAAATGTTTGCACAAAAAATTGGGCAAACACCCAATGTCGTGTGATTTAGTCGATTTTATGTTATTTTTAGTGATTTGGGTGATTTTTGCAAATATATAAATAGCAGGGACTAAACTGTAAAAGACACACAGATTTATAGTGGTTCGTCCAGAACGTGCCTACGTCCACTTTATATGTTATTCTCCTTTTTCTCTTCAGATTACAAGTACAAAGCTTTGATTACAACTATCTAAAGTTGTTTGAAATTTCCTTCCATGCTTGAGCTCTCAAACTTGTCTGCCATTTTTGTACCCCTGCCCCTCTATTTATAGAGTGAGGCTGGGGGTAGGGGTCTTCGATGTTTATAGCTGCTGGTGGGCCTGGGCTGATGCAATCTGGACTGGAAACTTTGGTTCGGCATTCTTCGGTTCGGCGGTGCTTGGAGAGAAGGAAGATTGGACTGGTGGTAGGTTGGTCCGGTGGTAGGTTGAGTGGAGCTCGTTCGGTGGTAGGAGTACGGTCCGGTGGAGCTTGGGTTCGGTAGGAGGATGGAGGATGAGATGGTTCGGTGGATTTTGGACCGGTGATGGTGGGTTTGGTCCGGTGATAGCATGGCTCGGTAGTGATAGGTAGGGGATGGTGAAGGATGGAGCTTCGGTTGTAGTTGATTCGGTGGGAAGGGGAGTGCCGAATGCTTCTGCCGAATGAGGTGTCGAATGCTTCTGCCGAATGCTTCTTGTATTGGGAACGCCGGATGATACAAAGCGCCTTGAATGCCAAATGAAACTTTAATCCTTTGATACCGAATGGACTTTATGTTGTAGATGCCGAATGGGCTTGAATGTTGGAGATGCCGGATGAACCAAGGTATGCCGAATGAGCTCTCGTATGGCTTGCTGGCTGCTTCTTCTTGTTCCGGTCGTGGTGGAAATGCACACAACATTGATTTTCCAGTTTTGTCCAAAAAATGGGATAACACTTTGCCCCCCAAAATATGCCTTGCGGTAGGAAGGCGTGTTTTGTAATGCCATGAGCTGGATGTTCATATCCTGTTGATGTCCTGTAAAGAGCTTGATAGTTTCGTGTGCCCTCAAATGACGATCGTTCGGGATCGAGCTATTAGGGATGAAGCGCGGCCGTTCATGGTCAAGCGCCTAACTTCAAATAGCGATCGTTCGTGATCGAGTCATTTGACGTGAAGTGCGACCATGCGCGGTCAAGCGCATAAATCCGTGCATCGATCGTTCGGGATCGAGTCATCTGCAGTGAAATGTGACCGTTCAAGGTCAAGCGCTTAACTTCAAATGACGACCGTTCGGGATCGAGTCATTCGTGGTAAAGTGCGACAGTGCGCGGTCGAGCCTGTAAGTCCACGCGTCGATCGTTCGAGACCGAGCCATTTGTGATGAAATGTGACCGTTCAAGGTCAAGCGCCTAACTTCAAATGACGATCGTTCGTGATCAAGTCATTCGAGGTAAGGTGCGACAGTGTGCGGTTAAGTGGCGGTCCTCAAATGACGACCGTTCGCGATCAAGCCATTTGAGGTAAGGTGTAACAGTCAGTGATCAGGTGGCGAACCTCAAATGACGACCGTTCACGATCGAGCCATTTGAGGTAAGGTGAGTTGTGCCGTTCGAGGCGAGTTGTGCCGTTCGAGGCGAGTGGTGCCGTTCGAGGCGAGTTGTGCCGTTGGAGGCGAGTTGTGACTGTTCGAAGTCGGGTGCCGTTCGAGGCGAATTGTGACTGTTCGAAGTCGGGTGCCGTTCGAGGCGAATGAGTGTGCCCGGGGGGGACTTAATATTATCAGTGTTGGAGTCATTGTTTGGGGGAATCTTTCGAATCAAAGACTTCGGCAGTTCGTTGCCATGCAATAGGTGCTCATGGACCGTTCGCGATCCAACGGGCATACAAGTAAATAATTTTTTCATAGAATTGTAAATGTTAAAGCAATAGTACCTTACAGCAGAAATGTCCAAACAGGAAGAATTCAAATGTTCAAATCGAAACAAAAGCAAAGCAAGGATGTCAAAGTGTAAGTTCCCACTCCGAAGCAGTCAATGATCATTCAGAGCATGCCTGGAGATCGTTCGCGATCTCGTACATGTGTAAACGATTTAATTGCGTTAGTGGAAGCTTACGACCTGTTCATCGTTATTTTAATCAATGGATAGTCAAATGGTGCCCTGATCCAGGGTCACCTCTAGCTGATGTAGAGGGTGGTCGCTCTGGCTCCACCGCTGGAGTTCGCCTCCTCACATACTGAAGGAGCATACCGTTCCTAATAAGCCCTTCCACCTCGTCCTTCAAATGCCTACAATTATTAGTATTATGGCCATTCAATTCATGAAATACACAAAAATTATCTGATTTTCTTTCGTCAGAGGTTGGATCCCTTCGCATTGGTCTACGATACGGAACCTGCCCCTTGGTATCCTGATAAATCCGTTCCAAACTCTCATTCAGCTCCGAATAGGTGGTGAATCGTGGCTCTCTTCGTAGCCACTTTGTCCTGTCATCATTATCCTCAGCCTTTCTTTTTCCTTTGCTAGTCTCCGCACCCTTTCCAGGTGGGTTTCCGCTCTTGATTGCGTAAACGTCATCTTCTTCCTCTCTTTCTGCACTAGCATCTTCCAAACGCAGAAAATTTTCAGCCTCATGATAGAACTCTCCCAGATTCAAAGGCGGGTCCTTGGTTAATGAATTCTTGAACTCTGTATTACCAGCTATTCCAGATACAGCCGCCATCATGACCATAGATGGATCTGGTCGATCCACTGATGCTGCCGCCGCATTAAATCGCGTTAGAAAGCTCCTCAAAGTCTCTCCAGTTTTCTCTTTCAAGGTTGCCAAAGTCATCACATTCTTGGGTCTCGCAATATGAACCCTGAATTGCCTCATGAATCTCTCAGTTAAATCTGCCCATGTTCCTATGGAGCCGCTCTCCAGTTGCCTAAACCATAACGCTGCAATGTCCGTCAAATACAGTGGAAAGCACCGGGCCATAACCTCCTCTGATGCCCCCAGCACTTCCATATGTCTCATATACTTCGTTAGATGGACCGTGGGGTCCGTTTTCCAGTCGTACATGTCCAATGATGGTAGCTTGAATTCTGGTGGGTTCTTAGCCATCCTAATCGCAGAAGAAAAAGGGCTCCTGTTTACATCTTCCAAGTCTCTGTTTACTAAACCGCCTCTCATAGCTCTTCTAACCATCTCTACTAATCTGTCATTGTCTCCAAGCTGTAGTTCCCGTTCACTGTCTTCGACCTGCCCCCCAAGTCTGCGGGAGTTTTCATGTGTATGCCTCCCTGGCTGAACGTTCATTCCTCTATTGCTACCAGGTGGCTCGGATGCCCCCAACTCACTTCCCGGGGTCGGATCAACATGCTCTGCGTGAGTGCCCCCTAGCTCTGGTGTTGCGCCAGATGGTCCTGCTCCGTTCTGAACCCCATTTGCTCCTTGGATTTGTGCTCCAATTTGCCCAATTTGTTGAAGTAAGTTCTGGATCATCTCTTCTTGTCTTCTCATCATGGCCTCCATCTCGTCCCTAGTGATGAAGATCGACGTTTGATTCCCTCCTGAGGAAGCCTCTTGACTTCCTTGGTGTTCACTTCTCTCTGGCCTTTGCCTTCTACTTGTTTGTCTCGTCATAACTCTTAGATCTGAGCCCTTAGATTTTCAAATTCAACTTCTATCCGATGTAGCGGGAGCTGGTTCCTTCTCAGTGAAAGCACCAAAATGTTTGCGCAAAAAATGGGCAAACACCCAGTGTCGTGTGATTTAGTCGATTTTATGTTATTTTTAGCGATTTGGGTGATTTTTGCAAATATATAAATAGCAGGGACTAAACTGTAATAGACACACAGATTTATAGTGGTTCGGCCAGAATGTGCCTACGTCCACTTTATATGTTATTCTCCTTTTTCTCTTCAGATTACAAGTACAAAGCTTTGATTACAAGTATCTAAAGTTGTTTGAAAGTTCCTTCCATGCTTGAGATCTCAAACTTGTCTGCCATTGTTGTACCCCTGACCCTCTATTTATAGAGTGAGGCTGGGGGTAGGGGTCTTCGATGTTTATAGCTGCTGGTGGGCCTGGGCTGATGCAATCTGGACTGGAAACTTTGGTTCCGCATTCTTCGGTTCGGCGGTGCTTGGAGAGAAGGATGGTTGGACCGGTGGTAGGTTGGTCCGGTGGTAGGTTGAGTGGAGCTCGTTCGGTGGTAGGAGTATGGTCCGGTGGAGATTGGGTTCGGTAGGAGGATGGAGGATGAGATGGTTCGGTGGATTTTGGACCAGTGATGGTGGGTTTGGTCCATTGATAGCATGGCTCGGTAGTGATAGGTAGGGGATGGTGAAGGATGGAGCTTCGGTTGTAGTTGATTCGGTGGGAAGGGGAGTGCCGAATGCTTCTGCCGAATGAGGTGCCGAATGCTTCTGCCGAATGATTCTTGTATTGGGAACGCCGGATGAAACAAAGCGCCTTGAATGCCGAATGAAACTTTAATACTTTGATACCGAATGGACTTTATGTTGTAGATGCCGAATGGTCTTGAATGTTGGAGATGTCGGATGAACCAAGGTATGCAGAATGAGCTCTCGTATGGCTTGCTGGCTGCTTCTTCTTGTTCCGGTCGTGGTGGAAATGCACATAACATTGATATTCCAGTTTTGTCCGAAAAATGGGATAACAATTGTCCTAGCCGTAGAACTCACTGAGGCCTTCGTTTTGACTGGTTATGGCTCCCGTAACTCTAAACGAGCCAGAAGTTATGACCGTCCGAATATTCCATATTTACAGGGTGCAACATCCACGGTGCAAGGTGCAACATCCGTCCGAAATGGGGAGACAGTATCGTACGGCCTTTTGAAATGCGTGCATGGATTTGAAACGGAACGGTACCTTGGTGCACCACTCTCCAGTGATGGTAAATCGAAGACCAGCCACGGTAATCCCGTTTACCGTAAAAATCCACGTGTCGAAAAAACTAAGGGTAAAAAACATCCTAGACCCGATTGAGACTCGGATCGTCTTTTTTGGGCATTAAACAATCCTTTGACGGCTGAAAGCTGTCATAGCCGTAGAACTCACCGAGGCCTTCGTTTTGACTGGTTATGTCTCCCGTAACTCTAAACGAGCCAGAAGTTATGGCCGTCCGAATAATCGATATCTACAGGGTGCAACATCCACGGTGCAAGGTGCAACATCCGTCCGAAATGGCGAAACCGTGTCGTATGACTTTTTGAAATGCGTGCATGGATTTGAAATGGAACGGTACCATGGTGCATCACTCTCCAGCGATGGTAAATCGAAGACCAGCCACGGTAATCCCGTTTTACCGTAAAAATCCACGTGTCGAAAAAACGAAGGGTAAAAAACTTCCTAGACCCGATTGAGACTCGGATCGTCTTTTTTGGGCATTAAACAATCCTTTGACGGCTGAAAGCTGTCATAGCCGTAGAACTCACCGAGGCCTTCGTTTTGACTGGTTATGTCTCCCGTAACTCTAAACGAGCCAGAAGTTATGGCCGTCCGAATAATCGATATCTACAGGGTGCAACATCCACGGTGCAAGGTGCAACATCCGTCCGAAATGGCGAAACCGTGTCGTATGACTTTTTGAAATGCGTGCATGGATTTGAAATGGAACGGTACCATGGTGCATCACTCTCCAGCGATGGTAAATCGAAGACCAGCCACGGTAATCCCGTTTCACCGTAAAAATCCACGTGTCGAAAAAACGAAGGGTAAAAAACTTCCTAGACCCGATTGAGACTCGGATCGTCTTTTTTGGGCATTAAACAATCCTTTGACGGCTGAAAGCTGTCATAGCCGTAGAACTCACCGAGGCCTTCGTTTTGACTGGTTATGTCTCCCGTAACTCTAAACGAGCCAGAAGTTATGGCCGTCCGAATAATCGATATCTACAGGGTGCAACATCCACGGTGCAAGGTGCAACATCCGTCCGAAATTGCGAAACAGTGTCGTACGACTTTTTGAAATGCGTGCATGGATTTGAAATGGAACGGTACCATGGTGCATCACTCTCCAGTGATGGTAAATCGAAGACCAGCCACGGTAATGCCGTTTTACCGTAAAAATCCACATGTAGAAAAAACGAAGGGTAAAAAACTTCCTAGACCCGATTGAGACTCGGATCGTCTTTTTTGGGCATTAAACAATCCTTTGACGGCTGAAAGCTGTCATAGCCGTAGAACTCACCGAGGCCTTCGTTTTGACTGGTTATGTCTCCCGTAACTCTAAACGAGCCAGAAGTTATGGCCGTTCGAATAATCGATATCTACAGGGTGCAACATCCACGGTGCAAGGTGCAACATCCGTCCGAAATGGCGAAACAGTGTCGTACGACTTTTTGAAATGCGTGCATGGATTTGAAATGGAACGGTACCATGGTGCATCACTCTCCAGCGATGGTAAATCGAAGACCAGCCACGGTAATCCCGTTTTACCGTAAAAATCCACGTGTCGAAAAAACAATGGGTAAAAAACTTCCTAGACCCGATTGAGACTCGGATCGTCTTTTTTGGGCATTAAACAATCCATTGACGGCTGAAAGCTGTCATAGCCGTAGCCTGAGGCCTTCATTTTGACTGGTTATGGCTCCCGTAACTCTAAACGAGCCATAAGTTATGGCCGTCTGAATAATCGATATCTACAGGGTGCAACATCCGTGGTGCAAGGTGCAACATCCGTGGTGCAAGGTGCAACATCCGTCCGAAATGGCGAAACAGTGTCGTACGACTTTTTGAAATGCGTGCATGGATTTGAAACGGAACAGTGCCATGGTGCACCACTCTCCAGCGATGGTAAATCGAAGACCAGCCACGGTAATCCCGTTTTACCGTAAAATCCACGTGTCGAAAAAATGAAGGATAAAAAACTTCCTAGACCCGATTGAGACTCGGATAGTCTTCTTTGGGCATTAAACAATCCATTGATGGCTGAAAGTGATCATAGCCGTAGAACTCACTGAGACCTTCATTTTGACTGGTTATGGCTCCCGTAATTTTAAACGAGCCAGAAGTTATGGCCGTCCGAATAATCGATATCTACAGGGTGCAACATCCATGGTGCAAAATGCAACATCCGTCCGAAATGGCGAAACAGTGTCGTACGACTTTTTGAAATGTGTGCATGGATTTGAAATGGAACGATACCTTGGTGCACCACTCTCCAGCGATGGTAAATCGAAGACCAGCCACGGTAAAACCGTTTTACCGTAAAAATCCACGTGTCGAAAAAACGAAGGGTAAAAAACTTCCAAGACCCGATTGAGACTCGGATCGTCTTTTTTAGGCATTAAACAATCCATTGACGGCTGAAAGCTGTCATAGCCGTAGAACTCACTGAGGCCTTCATTTTGACTGATTAAGGCTCCCATAACTCTAAACGAGCCAGAAGTTATGCCCGTCCGAATAATCGATATCTACAGGGTGCAACATCCACGGTGCAAGGTGCAACATCCGTCTGAAATGGCGAAACAGTGTCGTACGACTTTTTGAAATGCGTGCATGGATTTGAAATAGAACGGTAACATGGTGCACCACTATCCATCAATGGTAAATCGAAGACCAGCAACAGTAATCCCAATTTACCGTAAAAATCCACGTGTCGAAAAAACGAAGGGTAAAAAACTTCCTAGACCCGATTGAGACTCGGATCGTCTTTTTTGGGCATTAATTAATCCAATGAAGGCCGAAAGCTGTCATAGCCCTAGAACTCCCTAAGGCCTTCGTTTTGACTGGTTATGGCTCCCTTAACTCTAAACGAGCCAGAAGTTATGGCTGTCCGAATAATCGATATCTACAGGGTGCAACATCCACGGTGCAAGGTGCAACATTCGTCCGAAATGGCGAAATAGTGTCGTACGACTTTTTGAAATGCGTGCATGGATTTGAAACGGAATGGTGCCATGTTGCACCACTCTCCAGCGATGGTAAATCGAAGACCAGCCACGGTAATCCCGTTTTACCGTAAAAATCTACGTGTCGAAAAAACGAAGGGTAAAAAACTTCTAAGACCCGATTCAGACCCGGATAGTCTTTTTTGGGCATTTAGCAATCCATTGTCGGGTGAAAGCGGTTATAGCCGTAGAACTCACTAAGACCTTCGTTTTGACTAGTTATGGCAACCATAATTCTAAACGAGTCAGTAGTTATGGCCGTCCGAATAATCGATATCTATAGGGTGCAACATCCACGGTGCAAGGTGCAACATTCGTCCGAAATGGCGAAACAGTGTCGTACGATTTTTTGAAATGCGTGCATGGATTTGAAATGGAACGGTACCCTGGTGCACCACTCTCCAGCGATGGTAAATCGAAGACCAGCCACGGTAATCCCGTTTTACCGTAAAAATCCACGTCTCAAAAAAACGAAGGGTAAAAAACTTCCTAGACCCGATTGAGACTCGGATCGTCTTTTTTGGGCACTAAAAATCCATTGACGGCTGAAAGCTGTCATAGTTGTAGAACTCACTGAGGCCTCTGTTTTGACTGGTTATGCCTCCCGTAACTCTAAACGAGCCAGAAGTTATGGCCGTCCGAATAATCGATATCTACAGGGTGCAACATCCACGGTGCACGGTGCAACATCCGTCCGAAATGGCGAAACAGTGTCGTACGACTTTATGAAATGCGTGCATGGATTTGAAATGGAATGGTTCCATGGTTCACCACTCTCCAGCGATGGTAAATCGAAGACCAGCCACGGTAATCCCATTTTACCGTAAAAATCCACGTGTCGAAAAAAGAAAGGTAAAAACTTCCTAGACCCGATTGAGACTCGGATCGTCTTTTTGGGCATTAAACAATCCATTGACGGCTGAAATCTGTCAGAGCCGTAGAACTCCCAGAGGCCTTCGTTTTGACTGTTTATGCCTCCAGTAACTCTAAACGAGCCAGAAGTTATGGCCGTTCGAATAATCGATATCTACAGGGTGCAACATCCGCGGTGCAAGGTGCAACAACCGTCCGAAATGGCGAAACAGTGTCGTACGACTTTTTGAAATGCGTGCATGGATTTGAAACGGAACGGTGCCATGGTGCACCACTCTCCAGCAATGGTAAATCGAAGATCAGCCATGGTAATCCCGTTTTACCGTAAAAATCCACGTGTCGAAAAAACGAAGGGTAAAAAACTTCCTAGACCCGATTGAGACTCGGATAGTATTTTTTGGGCATTAAACAATCCATTGACGGGTGAAAGCGGTCATAGCCGTAGAATTTACTGAGACCTTCGTTTTGACTTGTTATGGCTCCCGTAATTCTAAACGAGCCAGAAATTATGGCCGTCCGAATAATCGATATCTATAGGGTGCAACATCCACGGTGCAAGGTGCAACATCCGTCCGAAATGGCGAAACCGTGTCGTATGACTTTTTGAAATGCGTGCATGGATTTGAAACGGAACGGTACCTTGGTTCACCACTCTCCAGCGATGGTAAATCGAAGACCAGCCACGGTAATCCCGTTTTACCGTAAAAATCCACGTGTCGAAAAAAGAAAGGTAAAAACTTCCTAGACCCGATTGAGACTCGGATCGTCTTTTTGGGCATTAAACAATCCATTGACGGCTGAAATCTGTCAGAGCCGTAGAACTCCCAGAGGCCTTCGTTTTGACTGTTTATGCCTCCAGTAACTCTAAACGAGCCAGAAGTTATGGCCGTTCGAATAATCGATATCTACAGGGTGCAACATCCGCGGTGCAAGGTGCAACATCCGTCCGAAATGGCGAAACAGTGTCGTACGACTTTTTGAAATGCGTGCATGGATTTGAAACGGAACGGTGCCATGGTGCACCACTCTCCAGCAATGGTAAATCGAAGATCAGCCATGGTAATCCCGTTTTACCGTAAAAATCCACGTGTCGAAAAAACGAAGGGTAAAAAACTTCCTAGACCCGATTGAGACTCGGATAGTATTTTTTGGGCATTAAACAATCCATTGACGGCTGAAAGCGGTCATAGCCGTAGAATTTACTGAGACCTTCGTTTTGACTTGTTATGGCTCCCGTAATTCTAAACGAGCCAGAAATTATGGCCGTCCGAATAATCGATATCTATAGGGTGCAACATCCACGGTGCAAGGTGCAACATCCGTCCGAAATGGCGAAACCGTGTCGTATGACTTTTTGAAATGCGTGCATGGATTTGAAACGGAACGGTACCTTGGTTCACCACTCTCCAGCGATGGTAAATCGAAGACCAGCCACGGTAATCCCGTTTTACCGTAAAAATCCACGTGTCCAAAAAAAAGAAAGGTAAAAACTTCCTAGACCCGATTGAGACTCGGATCGTCTTTTTGGGCATTAAACAATCCATTGACGGCTGAAATCTGTCAGAGCGGTAGAACTCCCAGAGGCCTTCGTTTTGACTGTTTATGCCTCCAGTAACTCTAAACGAGCCAGAAGTTATGGCCGTTCGAATAATCGATATCTACAGGGTGCAACATCCGCGGTGCAAGGTGCAACATCCGTTCGAAATGGCGAAACAGTGTCGTACGACTTTTTGAAATGCGTGCATGGATTTGAAACGGAACGGTGCCATGGTGCACCACTCTCCAGCGATGGTAAATCGAAGATCAGCCATGGTAATCCCGTTTTACCGTAAAAATCCACGTGTCGAAAAAACGAAGGGTAAAAAACTTCCTAGACCCGATTGAGACTCGGATAGTATTTTTTGGGCATTAAACAATCCATTGACGGCTGAAAGTGGTCATAGCCGTAGAATTTACTGAGACCTTCGTTTTGACTTGTTATGGCTCCCGTAATTCTAAACGAGCCAGAAATTATGGCCGTCCGAATAATCGATATCTATAGGGTGCCACATCCACGGTGCAAGGTGCAACATCCGTCCGAAATGGCGAAACCGTGTCGTATGACTTTTTGAAATGCGTGCATGGATTTGAAACGGAACGGTACCTTGGTTCACCACTCTCCAGCGATGGTAAATCGAAGACCAGCCACCGTAATCCCGTTTTACCATAAAATCCACGTGTCGAAAAAACGAAGGGCAAAAAGCTTCCTAGACCCGATTGAGACTCGGATTGCCTTATTTGGGCACTAAACAATCCAATGACGGCCGAAAGCTGTCATAGCCGTAGAAATCCCTGAGGCCTTCGTTTTGACTAGTTATGGCTCCCGTAACTCTAAACGAGCCAGAAGTTATGGCCGTCCGAATAATCGATATCTACAGGGTGCAACATCCACGGTGCAAGGTGCAACATCCGTCCGAAATGGCGAAACAGCGTCGTACGACTTTTTGAAATGCGTGTGTTTGCGTCAAAATTGGGCACAACACTCTTCGGGAGTCGTTGAAAAGATAATAGTCAAGAATGTAAATTCAAAACAGATATTATCTAACAAAAACTCCAATCAACACTAAGGAGAATGCATAGACAATCGATTTATAGTGGTTCGGCGTGTTGCCTACGTCCACTGTGAAGTGTTTTTTATGTTTTATTGCTTTTCTTTCGATGATTACAAGTTGTTGCAGCAATCAACAGCAAATTACAACTGTAAATTCGGAATCAATAGTAAAATTATGATGTAGGATGATGGAGATCTCGATCCGGCAGAGTCTGGGCGCTTCAGAGTCAGAAGAAGATCCCTTTTTTGTTGGCCTTGGGGCTCTATTTATAGGCGTAGGCTGCTGATATTTCGCTGAAAACTCGGGAGACCACTTCTGGCACATGACGGGGCCCACACGCACGGTCTCAGGAAGTTTGGGCCCACTTTGGCATCGGTTCGAACTCCATTCGAACCGATCAAGAATTCATCCAATCGAGGTGAAATTTGGCATGGACATTCTTCAACATGTATGCAACATTCTGTGAAAATTTCATGGCATTTGGATCAGTAGATTGGGAGATATGATGGTTTCGAAATGGGGTTCATTGCATGGCTGTTTGGTTCGAAACCATGCTTTCGAACCGATGGCTTCGAATCCATCATGGCACACGTCTTCGTGGTGACGTGGAGCGCAAACTTCGAATCGATCCGGTCTTCACTCCGAGTTGACCGCTTCGACTCCATATATCTCGGCGAATTCGAACCGAAGGAAGACACGTCATCATGGTTGGTTGACCCAGTGGATTCGAATGAGGCTACACAGGATGGGTTCGAACTTGGCATCATGGATGGGTTCGAACATGACTTCATGGATGGGTTCGAACGAGGTTCCATGTTTGGGTTCGAGCAATGTCCAATGATGGACTCGAACAAGGATTCTTGTTTGGAGTTGAACAAGGCTTTGTGGTGGGTTCGAAGCATGGCTTCTGTGATGGATACGAGCTGTGTCACTTCTCCATGGATACGAGGCCCATCGGTTCGAACACGATGGATTTGAACACGATGGATTCGAAGGTGATGGAGTCGAACCCGAGGTGGTTCGATGGATTCGAAACTTATGGATTCGAAAGCGATCGTTTTGAACTGTTGGTCAACGATGGGTTCGAAACCTAAGCCTTCCCCTTCAAATTGAATCGATCAAAACTCGAGCGTATGAACTCGGATTGACTTGAAACTTGAGATGTTGACTCCTATGGTCTTTCTTGCCGTGTCCTATCAATTGTAGCTCAATCTGGACTTGGACAAAATTCAGTGATATCCATAGCTAGACGAAGTATGACCGGTCTCTCAGACGAACTATTCTCCGTTTCTGATCGATCTTTTGATATCACGGCTTTGCCAAAAAGCGGGATAACATTTTCCCCCCCAAAGTACGTCTTGTGGGAACGTGACGTGCTTTGAACAGCTGCAATTTCTCTGAACAATCATTGCTCTCTTTTTTTGTTGAAACTCGTATGCTGTATTGCTGTAACCTTGTGTTGATATGATTGATTGCTGAATAATAGTGCTTAGCCGTTGGCTGTTGCATTTGTAATAAGGTGAGTGTTTGATCCCTGTAAATGTTTAAAATCGAATGTTAGTTCGACATATATGCACATATGTTAGTTTGAACCTCGTTAACGTCGTGCGTCCACGAGTCGTTGTCAGTTCAGTTTGCTATAGAATTTCATATCGATTCTCTCCTGAACCGATTTGGAAGTTTGAGTTGAGACAACGCTTGATGGTTGTTTTGAAAAGTCCCTTCGTATCGATCCTCTCCTGAACCGATATTGAAGGCTGAAGGAATTGAATTTGTATTGCGTGAGTGTAATGTTTTCAAACCGATGAGTTAGAGCATCGATGAATTCGAAATCTACGTTTGTTATGGACGCGGTACGCTTGCGCTATGATGGATTCGAAATGGACATTCGAACCGATATGAAAGAATGGTTACGAAGTAGTTGTTCGAATCGATTCAAATTTTGAAGCTGATGGATACGAAGTCATCCTTTGTATCGATAGGAAATGATGGATACGAAATCATCGTTCGTATCGGTAGTTTGTGGATGGAGTTGTGAACAGGGGCTTCGAGTTGATGTGCCCATTATGTGTTTCGCATCGATGCGAATCGATGTCTACTGTATAGCCCTGGTTGTATACTTCGTAACGACAAAGGGTGAGGTTAACTTCGCATTGATAAGACCTTAGGCATAGGGGTTCGAATGGGGATTTCGAACCGATGCGTGTTTTGACTGGTTGCGACCGGTCAAGTTTACTGGGAGGCGAATCGTCTCGGTTACTCTCAACGCGCCATATATATAGCAGAGGGTTTGCCATTTTTCACTTTTTACTTTTTTACTCTTGCCTTGTTTTCACTGTGCGTTGCATCGTTTCGAAGTTTTAAAGAGGAGGGCACTGTTTTTTGTATTCGAACAATTCAAGATCCAAGTTTTTAATTCCTCGAACCTATCACCCAAACTAGGTAATTAACCTCGAATCCACATGGCAAAGCTACCACGAACCTATCACTCCTTCATCGATCGGCCTTTCTAGGGATTTGGTAAAACCAGATCTGGCTTTTGGAGGAATTTCGAATCGATTCAGAGACTCGTGTACGAATCGATGGGGGCAGCATCACTCTCTTTCAGATTTCGAATCGATCCTTGTGATTTCCCTTGGAGGGGGTGCAGTTCGCACCAAGTTAACTATGATGTTGGGTCGTATCGGTGCAAAACGACCGATACGAAAAGCAGCCATTGATTGGTTTGAAGCTCTCAACTTCGCATCGATACGAAACATTCCTTTACGACTAATACGAAAGGTATCGATTCGAACTCGATCGATGTTAAGTTGAGGTTTTCCTGATCGGTACAAACTAATTAACCAAGGACCGATTCGAAGTTATCCCCCACTGATCGATTTGAGCTCGGCGTTCTGATGGATTTGAAGTGTGCCCCTCTGTATCGATTTGAAGTCACCCTTCATTGATCGATTCGAGCTTGGCACTTGACTATCGATTCGAAGCTCGCTCCTTTGGATCGATTCGAAGTGGTACGATGATGGGTTCTAATAAGTTACTTGTGATCGGTTCAAAACTCCATATAATGGATATCAAATTTTGATATTTTCTGAGCATAATTCCGACGAGCTTCACCCCTGCATATTTGGACATGTTAAACTGCATACTTGACCACCTTTCGAAGCTCGTCGACGGAACAATAACAATTTCTATCCGAATCAATTTTCCTTATGTGAAGGGTTTAGCGATGTCGGTCAGCGATGACGGTCATTACAACTGGGCTTTGTAGCTTTGTCGTTTGCGTGTTTTCTTTAGTTCTGCGATATTCATCCAAGTAATGCACAGCACCGCACAACCCACATTCATACACTATACACTGGGGAATTCACGGGTCTCTTGTCATCTAATGATGGTTTCTCATGAGTTAGTCAGTTACGGAGCCTTCGAGTTCGCAACAGCAGGAAAACCCACAAGATATCCAGAGTACAGTTCCCCCGAGGTTAGAGGTTCCGGACATTGATCCTAAAATTATCGGCCCAGCGCCGGATGAACTTCCCAACGCGTCATTTATTGCTAATCCATCAGATTCTGTCCCATCTCATATTTCTGAAGATATGCTGGGGAGGATATGCCTGATGCATGGTTTATCACTAGACGACGTGTTACTACCGGGGCCAAATGACAGACCACACAATCCGCCGGAGGAGTATACCGCATTCAATCGCCATGCGTGCGTGGCTGGGACGCTTCCTCCGTTCAATGAGTATATAAGAGAAGTGCTATCTTTTTTGGGAATCGCACCATCCCAACTTCACCCGAACGGGTATGCTTCGGTGAACAGCCTGTTCATCGTCTTTATGGAATACCTTCATAGACCACCGGCCCCGACCGAAATTAGATACTTGTTTAACATCAAAACTCGGAATGATTACCCATCTTTTACATTCTTGGAGGCAGTACGGAATTTCAAGTGGTCACCGAGTCCTGGACTAGGTTAAGCTATTACAGGACGGAGTGGTTCAACGTCAGATGTCCTCCGGGCTTCGCGAGGCAATGGCTATTTAGACGTGAGTACAGCTGAGTTTCCAAACAATTACTAAGGCGATTGCAGTCGAAGTGTAAATTATGTATTTTTCTTCTGTACAGCGATGATCCAGCGTCCCGACGGTGAAAACTTTAAGGAGATAGTACGAGTGCTCCGAGATCCCGAGCGACGACAGGGATATCGACGTGTTATTGACGGATAGGAATCTCCGGGCCTGTGGGTTAATCGAACGACGGCAGAGTATAATATTCGACGGGGCGCAAAGAATCATTTTGAAAAAACAAGCCAAGCACAAGAATCCCAAAGTCATTATAGCCGATGAAGTTGATTCTGAAAAAACCCACACTGATGACGAGCCACCGGCCGGGCCCACAGATGTTGGTCAGGATGTTATGAAGCAAAGAAAAGGCAAGGCCGCCATTTTTAAATCGCCAATAAAGGGAAGATGGAAGTCAGTCATCACGTCCCGGGTCACCCCCGGAATTAGAATTTCGGAGGGGTCTCCCCCAAGAAAAGAAAGTCTCTTTGAAGGGCTTGCCGACGTTCCAATCCCGGACGATATGTCCTTTCAACACGATGTCGGGTTGGAGGAATTCCATCGTACTCATGACATGAGGGAGCCCTATGTTACTAGCGTGGTCGACACTTCGGGTTGGTCGGGGATGAAATGCATATTCACACACACTTCACAGCACTACATAGCTTTTAGTCGTAGGTCATCGGTTTCAGGGTACCACTAACTTTGTTCTCTTCTTTGCCTTGTAGGTACCATGTCCAGGCGCGGTTCGATGCTAGGGAGTCTGCGACATGCTCGAAAACCATCGTATCGCGAATCGCGCAGACGGGAAGGAGATAGGGACTATGATCAGGAATACTCCGGATATTCGATCCATGAAAGATATGACATAGACAGGGGTTATAAGCGTCGATCCCGATCGCGTACTCCTCCTCCTCCCAGAGATCCCGTACAACCTCCGGCCCATGTTTCTCGCCCCCCTGAGCCTTCACGTCGTAAGTCCACTTCCCAATCTTCTAGGCAAGAATCTCACCGCTCCAGAAGCGAGGCATCGACCGCCGTAGTTGCGGAACAGCCTCCTGTGGAAATTTCGGGTGAAGGGGCGTTCAGGCTTGCTCAGTTGAAAAAAGACTTCCCAACTATTTGCTTCGACAACTACATTTTTCCCCAACACTTAAAAAGAATCCCTCCATCGGCGGAGCATGTGGTGCATGACTATGTGCACGACTTCTACGCTCAGTATAAAGTATGGTTTAAAGCGGCAGAGAAGGCATCGGAGCTGGCCTTTGAGCGTGGGGCCGCCAACGAGAAGTTACAGGCGGAGTTGGCCCAGAAGAGCCGTATTATTGAGGTGCTTAACACCGAGGCCGAATCTTCCAGAAAATCAGAGATGGAAGCCATCAAAAAGGCCGATGAAGCCCAACTTACGATGGATAAAATGAAGCGTGAGCATTATGCCACGGTAGAGGACATGGGCCATCGGAATACTCTGGTCACTGCCGAAAGGGATGCGGCGCTAAAGGAGCTAAATGAGCTCAAATCCAAATTCGCCGAAATCGCCAAGGATAAGGACGATGCAAACAATGCAGCCCAGGAGGCGTGCGAACAAGCTGTGATACTCCGGACTGAACGGGATGAGGCAGTGGCCAAAGTTCAAGTGGTCGAGGCGGAGATTGAAGAGAGAGTTCAGCAAGCCGAGGCCAGGCTAGATGCCGACATTGAAGATCTTCTTATCACCTACAATGCCAATGTATTGAAGCACAGAAACTTGGCCTGGCTTCAGGATTACCCAGTGCATCTCCACAGTGCTTGGGAACGATTGGTTGAGGGGGAAGAGGAAGCGCACCCGGACGAATCGGTCGACCGATTCGAGCTCGAAAACCGGTTGCTAACAGATGAGGAAAAGAAGGTCCTCTATGATGCTATAATCGCTCATGAGAAGGAGATGGTTGGCGGTCGATCTTTGGAGGCCGGAGAAGGGTCAGGCGTTGAGCATCGTGCCACCGCTCTTGAAATCACCGCTCCACCTCCGTCTGAGCCTGTATCTGCGGTTAGTTCACAGACCGTTCCTGCTTACGACCCAGAGCAACCGCGGTTATCACCAATTCGCGAGCACGTCTCCGAAGTCGTCCCACCATCAACAAGCCGAACTGAGGAAGGTATTCTGAATAAATTTCAAGTGCATTTTCGCTAGAACTCTCGTTTTGAAGTGATTGTTTTTAACCCCTTCTCTTCTTTATTCAGTGACCAAGACTACCCCGGTGTCTTCGACCCAGGAGCCGGGTCAAGGGCGGAAGGCTATTACTACTGAAACGACTGTCGTGACAACGGCAGCGTCTACCGGAGCGGCGTAAGAAAGCTCTTTGGCTCTTGACAAACAAATGGTGAGTGAACTACTCGGTCAACAGGGAGACTTCTCTACGGACTTGCCATTTATCATCAGCGAGCTCCCGCCAGCCTCTAGCTCTTTTGTGTAGACCGGAGTTGCCCCCAGCCAGGCCCAGATGATTCGTGATGAAGAGATCCTGGCCGAGATTCAAGCTAAATTAGAAGCTGCGGGGCAAAGTGGTAGTGTTGGCGGTGGCACGGCGGCGCAGAGCCCAGCACCTGCGAGGATAGTATCGTCGGGTGGCACTATCGCATCTTCCGTTGCGGGTCCGGTCCCTCCTACTCCTCGGGAGGGGTGCCTTCATTTAGATTCAAGTTCCGAGGAGGATGTAGATATTATGCCCCCGGCCGAAGAGCAACCACTAGTGAAGAGGTCGTCCAAACGAGGGATTTCCGTTCCTAGCGATTCTGATGACGAGCCGCTGATAAGGAAGCCAAGAAAGAAAGAGTAATTCGGCCTCCCAAGCAGATATTTTGGTAGATAGGAACTTGTTTTCGTTTTTTTTGTTAGTAGGCCGTGTATAGATGCAGGTTCGGCCTCTGCTAGTTGGCATTATTTTTTAGAAGAACTTATTTGTGTGTAAGTCCTTGTCTTCAGTTAGTCGAAATAAAATTTAGTTTCTTTGTTCCAACTCTCATTTCTTTTGTGCTTAAGTGTTTGTAGCGTTATGTTTTCAGTCCGGTGCACTTGTGGTGTTTTTACCGTCAAGTAGAGTTCGTTTTATTCGCCAAGTCTGAAAATCTTGGTCACAAGTTGCAATCGATGAATAATCGAACTTCGGACATTATATCACTTTGATTAGCGATTAACACTTAGCTTTTTTGCCCCCTAGTCTCGGGGAATAACATTTGTGTTTTGGTGGTTGAGTGCGTTTATTGCAAACCTTAAGCACATGTCCACATTCTGGGTGTTTGCACCAAAATTGGTCACAACACTCTTCGGGAGACGTTGAAGAGATAACAATCAATAGTATGAACTGAATATGAATATTATCTAACAAAAACTCCAATCAACAGTAAAGGAAAATGCGTAGACAAGCGATTTATAGTGGTTCGGCGTGTCGCCTACGTCCACTGTGAAGTTTTTTGATGTTTATTGATTATCTTTCAATGTTTACAAGTTGTTACAGCGATCCACAGCAAGTTACAACTGGAAATTCGAAATCAATAGTGAAATTATGATGTAGGATGATGGAGATCTTGATCCGGCAGAGTCTCGGCGTCTCAGAGTCAGAAGAAGATCCCTTTTCTGTTGGCCCTGGGGCTCTATTTATAGGTGTAGGCTGCTGGTATCTTGCTGAAAACTCGGGAGACCACTTCTGGCACGTGAGGGGGCCCACGCGTACGGTCTCGGGAAGTTTGGGCCCACTTTGGCATCGGTTCGAATTCCATTCGAACCGATCAAGAATTCATCCAATCGAGGTGAAATTTGGCGTGGACATTCTTTAACATGTATGCAAGCATCTGTGAAAGTTTCATTGCATTTGGATCAGTAGGTTAGGAGATATGTTGGGTTCGAAATAGACTTCACGGCAAGGCTGTTTGGTTCGAACCCCTGTTGCTCGAAACGATGGTTTCGAAACCAGTGTGGCACGCGACCTCGTGGTGACGTGGAGCGCAAGTTTCGAATCGATCCGGACTTTTCTCCGTGTTGACCGCTTCGACTCCGTGTATCTCGGTGATTTCGAACCGATGGGAGACACGTGGGTTGACCCAGTGAGTTCGAATAAGGCAGCACAGGATGGGTTCGAACAAGGAATCAGGGATGGGTTCGAAGACGACTTTGTGATGGGTTCGAAGACGGCACTGTGATGGGTTCGAACATGATTCCAGGGATGGGTTCGAACGAAGCATATCGATGGGTTCGAAGCATGCTTGTCTGGTGGATTCGAAGTTAAGTAGTGGATGGATTCGAAGCAAGGCTATCTGGGGATTTACTTGATGGAGTCGAAGCGAGGTTCTAGCCATGGGGGTTCGAAGGGTTCGAAGTCGATGGGTTCGAAAGTCGTCCCTTCTTATCGGTTCGAACGTGGTGGGTTCGAACTAGTTGGATTCGAAGTGGTGTCGAACCGATGGATGCGAACTCATTGATTCGAACTTTGGCATATGTGCATGGGTTCGAGGCGCTGCCTCACTCCTTGGGTTCGAACCAGATGGGTTCGAACATAGGTGGGGTCATGGTTTCGAACAGAGCAACGTCCATCTGTCTCAACTTGAATCCATCATAACTTGAGCATACGACCTCGGATTGTCCTGAAATTTGAAATGCTGACTCTTGTAGCCTTTCTTGCCGTGTCCTATCAATTGTGGCTCATTCTGGACTCGGATAAAATTCAGTGATATCCATGGCTAAAGGAAGTACGATCAACCTCTGAGGCGAACTGTCCTCCGTTTTTCGATCAATCTTTTGGTATCGCGGCTTTGCCAAAAAGCGGGATAACATTTTGCCCCCCAAAGTACGTCTTGTGGGAACATGACGTGCTTTGAATAGCTGCCATTTCTCTCTGAACAATCATTGTTCTCTTTTTTGTTGAAACTCGTGTGCTGTACTGCTGTAACCCTGCGTTGATATGATTGACTGCTGTATAATAGTGCTTAGCCGTTGGCTATCGCATTTGTAATAGGATGAGTGTTTGATCCCTGTGAATACTCAAAATCGAATGTTAGCCCGACATGTATGCACATATGTTAATTTGGACCTTGTTAACGTCGTGCGTCCACGAGTCGTTATCAGTTAGGTTTGCTGCAGAATTTCGTATCGATTCTCTCCTGAACCGATTTTGAAATTTGAATTGAGACAACGCTTGATGGTTGTTTTGAAAAGTTCCTTCGTATCGATCCTCTCCTGAACCGATATTGAAGGTCGAAGAATTTGAATTTGAATTGCGCAAGTGTAATGTTTCGAACCGATGCACTTGAGCATTGATGGGTTCGAAGATTAATTTTGTATGGACGCAATATGCCTGTGCAATGATGGGTCGTGTGAATAAGAGATTTCGAATCGATGCGTTGGAGCATGGATGGATTCGAAATTGACATTCGACCCAACGGAGTATACTCGTGTCATGATGGGTTCGAAGTTGACTTTCGAACCGATGTTAGAAGATGGAGTATTCTTTGTGCTGTGATGGGTTCGAAACTAGCATTCGAACCGATGTGAGAGGATGGTTTCGAACAAGTAGTTCATTTCGGTGGGTTCGAAACTAGCATTCGAACCGATGTGAGAGGATGGTTTCGAACAAGTAGTTCATTTCGGTGGGTTCGAAACTGATCTTCGAACAGATGACTTGGATGGGTACGAAACTATCGTTCGCGGCAGTGGTCTGCGTGCTTCACACAATGGGGCCTCAAGCATTTGGGTTCGAAGATAGGTTTCGAAACCATTCTGCCCTCTGACCTGTTGTACTCGGTCAATTTTTACCGGAATTCGAAGCGACCCGGTCATCTTCAACCCCCCATATAAATAGCAGTGGACCTGCCCCATTTTCACTTTTTACTTTTTCACTGCGCTCTTCATCGCTTCAAAGCTTCTACGGAGAAAATACTGCGTCGTGTTTTCGAATCCATCAAGATCTAAGACTTAAATCTCTCGAATCCATTGCTTAAACTAGGTAATTAGCCTCGGTTTCAAACGGCGAAGCTATTTCGAATCCACTTCTGTTCATCGATATGCTTAACCTAGAATTTGGCAAAAACAGATCTGGTTTAGGGAGGATTCGAACCGATGTGTGGATTCGAGTTCGAACCGATGACGGTGGTGTATCTTCATTGGATTTCGAATCGATCCTTGGAATGTCCTTGTTGGGATGCGCAGTTCGCACCGATTGGGGGATTCGAGGGATCCATTCGAATCGATGGATTCGAACCCATAGGTTATCGGTTCGAAGTCGACAACTTCGTATCGATACGAAGTGGATCGGTTCGAACGCGACTGATGTCAAGTTTAAGGGATTCGGTATCGGTTCGAACTTGCCATTTGGCTATCGGTTCGAAGCACGCCCAACTGTATGGTTTCGAAGTGATGTCAGGATGGTTTCGAACGCATGGGTTCGAAGCAATGACATGATGGTTTCGAACGCATGGGTTCGAAAGAAGTTTGGATGGGTTCGAAGGAAGAGGTGTTCGGTTGGGTTCGAACGAAGCCTCTGTGATGGTTTCGAACCCTGTATGATGGACTCCAAAATTTGAAATTTCTCAAGCATAACTCCGACGAGCTTCATTCCCGCATATCTGGACTTGAATATTGAACTGCATATTTGATTGCCTTTTGAAGCTCGTCGATGGAACTATAACAACTTCCATTCGAATCGACTTCCATCATATAAACGATTCAGTGATGACGGTCAGCGATGACGGTCATTATAGCTGGACTTCGTAGCTTTGTCATTTGAATGTTCACTTTAACTCTGCAACATTTGTTCAAGTAATGCATGGCACGGTACCACACACATTCATACACTTTACACTGGGGAACACACGGGTTCTTTGTCGTCTAACGATGGTTTCTCATGAGTTAGTTAGTTATGGAATCTTCAAGTTCACAGCAGCAAGAGATTCAAGGTACAGCCCCTCCGAGGCTAGAAGTTCCGGATATAGATCCTGAGATCATCGGTCCGGCTCCGGACGAACTTCCTGATGCGTCGTTCATTGCCAATCCATCAGATTCCGTTCCATCGAATATCTCTGAAGACATGTTGGGAAGAATTTGTTTGAGGCACGGCTTGTCATTGGACGATGTGTTACTGCCGGGGCCGAATGATAGACCACATAATCCGCCAGAAGGGTATACAGCATTTAATCGCCACGCGTGTGCGGCCGGGACACTTCCCCCGTTCAACGAGTATATAAGAGAAGTATTGTCATTTTTGAGGATCGCCCCATCTCAGTTGCATCCGAACGGATATGCGTCGATCAATAGCTTGTTCATTGCATTTATGGAATGTCTCCATCGACCGCCGCTTCCAATCGAAATTAGATACTTGTTCAACTTCAAAACTCGTGGTGATTATCCTTCTTTCACATTTCTGGAGGCGGTGAGAAATTGTCAAGTGGTCACCGGATCCTGGACAAGGCTGAGTTACTATAGGACAGAATGGTTTTATGTCAGATGTCCTCCAGGATTTGCCCGACGATGGTTATTCAGACGTGAGTATAACCGAGTTTTTAAATAGTTACTACGACAGTTGCTGCCGAAGTGGAACTTATATTAATTTTTTCTTTTTACAGCAACGATCCCGAGACCCGAAGGTGAAGAGTTTAAGGAGATGGTGCGAATACTTCGAGAAGTCCCGAGCGAAGATAGGGACATCGAGTTTCTTTTGACCGATAGGAATCTCCGGACCTTTGGGCTGATTGAACGAGGACAGAGTATAAGGTTTGAGGTGGCACAAAGGATCGTTCCTAAGAAACGAGTCAAACATAAGAAGCCCGAAGTTGTCATAGCCGAGGAGGCTGACTCTGAAAGAACTAATACTGACGACGAGCCGCTGATCGAGCCTACGGATGTAGCTTCGGATGTCGCGGAGCGGAGAAAAGGCAAGGCTGCCATGGTTAAGTCAACTAAGCGGGGGAGACGGAAATCGGTTGTCATTGCCCGGCCCTCCCCCGGAGTTAGAATCTCTGAGATGTCTCCTCCACGTACTGAAAGCCTCTACGAAGGGCTTGCCGACCTTCCAATCCCGGAAGACGTGTCTTTTCAACATGATGCCGGGTTGGAGGAATTCCATCATAATCTAGAATTGAGCGAGCCTCTTATTACTAGCGAGGTCGACATTTCTGGTTGGTCGGGGGGAAATGCATATTCATACACATTTCACGACACTGCATAAACTTTGACTGTAAATTATCTGTTTCGAAGGGTGATTGATTCGATTTTATTTTGCTTTGCAGATACTATGTCAAAGCGGGGTTCAATGCTTGGGAGTCTTCGACATGCTCGCAAGTCTTCTTATTATGATTCGCGCAGGCGAGAGGGAGATAGAGATTATGATCAGGGACGCCCTGGATACTATGACCAAGGACGTTCCGGATATTCTAGTCATGAGAGATACGATTCGGACAAGGGCCATAGGCGTCGATCGCGATCGCGTACCCCTCCTCCTTCCAGAGGTCCCGTACAACATCCCGTTCATGTTCCTCGTGACTCTTCTCGACATGCGCCAGTTTCTCAAGCTTCTAGATCTGAGGTGACGGCACCGATGGCTGCGGAGGAACCTCCTACTGAAATCATGGGGGAAGGAGCAATCAGGCTCGCGCAATTGAAAAGGGAGTTCCCGAATATATGCTTCGACAACTATTTATTCCCACCGAACTTGAAAAGAATCCCACAGGAGGCCGAGCAGTGGGCGCTTGATTATGTGCACGATTTCTACGCACAGTACAAAGTGTGGTATAGAGCGGCCGAAAAAGCATCGGCCTTGGCCTTCGAAAGAGCAGCCACCATTGAAAAATTGCAAGCCGAGTTAGCACAAAAAGATCGCATCATACAAGTGCTAAATACTGAGGCTGAATCATCCCGTAAATCTGAAATAGAGGCCACTAAAAAAGCTGATGAAGCCCAGGCAATCATGGATAGGATGAAACGCGAACACTACGCCACGGTTGAGGACATGGGTCATCGAAACACATTGGTTACTGCAGAGAGGGACGCTGCCCTGAAGGAGTTGAATGAGCTTAAGTCAAAATTTGCTGAAATTGCCAAGGAAAGGGATGATGCGAATAGCGCAGCTCAGGAGGCGTGCGAACAAGCTGTGATTTTTCGCACCGAAAGGGATGCTGCGGTGGCGAAAGTTCAAGCGGTCGAGATAGAGGTGGAGGAGAAAGTTCAACGAGCAGAGGCCAGGCTAGAGGCCGATATCGAAGATCTGCTTATAACTTATAACGCCAACGTGTTAAAACACCGAAATTTAGCCTGGCTTCAAGATTATCCCGTTCACCTTCGCAGCGCTTGGGAGCGATTGGTCGAGGAAGAGGGGGAAGCGCATCCGGGCGAATCGGTTGACCGATTCGAGCTTGAGAACCGGCTATTGACTGAGGATGAAAAGAAGGTCCTTCACGATGCTATCATTGCTCATGAGAAGGAGATGGTGGGTGGTCGTTCCCTGGAAGTTGGAGAGGGATCGGGCGTTGAGCACCGTTCGGATGTCACTGAAGTCACCACATCGCCTTTGTCAGTGCCTGCGTCGGCGGTCAGCTTGCCACCTGTTCCTGCTTACGACCCGGAGCGGCCGCACTTATCTCCTATCCATGAGCACACTTCCGAGGTCGTTCAGCCGTCTGTGAGTCAAACTGGAGAAGGTATTTCGAAGTTATCTCAAGTGTTTCCTAAATAAAGAGTTTGTTTTGAAGAAGTTACTGATAACTTATCGTTTTTGCCTAGTGACGGAGGTTGCGCCGACAGTCACGGCTCAAGAATCAAGCCAAAAGGTTAAGGCCATCGCCACCGAGACCACTGCTGTAACTGCGGTATCGATCGAGGCGGCACAGGGGAGCGGGTTATCTCTCGAGGAACAGATGGTGAGCGAGCTGCTCGGTGAGCAGGGCGGTTTCTCTACGGACTTACAGTTTATCATCGTTAGTGATCCCCTGCCGACCTCAAGTTCTTCGACGCAAGCTGCGGATGCCCCCAGCCAAGCCCAAGCGACTCGAGAAGAGGAAATTTTGGCTGAAATCAGCGCTGAAATAGAAGCTGCGGGGCACAGTGGTAGCGCCGGTGGCAGCGCGACGGCGCATAGCTCAACACCTGCCAGGATAGTACCATCGGGTGGCACTATCTCAATTTCCGTCACAGATCCAGTCCCCCCCACTCCTCCGGCGGGAAGCCTCCCTGTAGATTCGAGCTCTGAGGGGGACATCGATATCATGCCCCCGGCCGAAGAGTCACCGCCGAAGAGGAGGCACTCAAAAAGAATTTCTGTCGCTAGTGATTCCGATAACGATGAACCACTAATAAGGATGACGAAGAAGAGGAAGAAGTAGATCGGCTTTACAAGTAGATGTTTTGGTGGATAAGTACTTGTTTTTTATTTTTGTAAGCCGTGTATAGATGCAGGTTCGGCTCCTGCTAGTAGGGATTGTTTTTGGGAAAACTTTTTCATATGTAAGCCCTCATTTTTGGTTAGTTGAAATAAACTTTAGTTTCTTTGTTTCAACTCTTGTTTTATTTGTGCTTAAGTACTTGCAATGCCTTGTTTTCGGTCCGGTGTACTTGTGGTGTTTTTACCGTTTAAGTAGAGCTCGTTTCATTTGCCACGCTTGAGAACCTTGGTCACAAGTTGCGATTGATGAATGAGTTGAACTTCGGACGTTGTATCACTTCGGTGAGTGATTGACACTTAACTTTCGTGCCCCCCAGTCTTGGGGAACAACACTTATATTTTTGGCAGTCGATTGCACTTGTTGCGAATCTTAAGTACACGTCCGCCTTCCGAGGACTTAGAGTAATTTGAGATCGATAACCTGGTATGCATTCCAGGAGTTCAAGTGTTATTGATACTTGTAACATGGCTCACGCTCCGGGAACTTGGGGATGGTGTTCACATTCCAACTTGCACTCTACTAACTCGGAGTTAGTATTAACGCCTTACTTCGCACTACGGGAACTTTGACTTGGTGTTGGTGCTCCAATTCACACGCCGGGAGCTTGGATAAAACATGTAAGTTTGGGTTCGTACTTCAGGAACCCGGAATTGACATTTATACCCCAACTCGCACTTCGGGAATATGGAGTTTGCACGGATGCTTCGGTTCGCGCTCCGGGAGCCCGTAACTTATGTTCATACCCCAATTCATGTTTTGGGGATTCGGAGTCCGCATTGATGGGTCGGTTCACGCAGTGGGAACGAATTATTAAATGTTTATACTCCAATTCACGCTGCGGGAAGTTGGAGTCCGTTCGCACTCCTGGAACGAATTGTTAAATGTTTATATTCCAGTTCACGCAGTGGGAAGTTGGAGTCCGTTCGCACTCCGGGAACGAATTGTTAAATGTTTATACTCCAATTCACGCAGTGGGAAGTTGGAGTCCGTTCGCGCAGTGGGAACGAATTGTGGAATGTTTATACTCCAATTCACGCTGTGGGAAGTTGGAGTCCGTTCGCACTCTGGGAACGAATTATGGAATGTTTATACTCCAATTCACGCTGTGGGAAGTTGGAGTCCGTTCGCACTCTGGGAACAAATTATTCAATGTTTATACTCCAATTCGCGCTGTGGGAAGTTGGAGTCCGTTCGCGCTCTGGGAACGAATTGTTGAATGTTTATACTCCAATTCGCGCTGTGGGAAGTTGGAGTCCGTTCGCGCTCTGGGAACGAATTGTTGAATGTTTATACTCCAATTCGCGCTGTGGGAAGTTGGAGTCCGTTCGCGCTCTGGGAACGAATTGTTGAATGTTTATACTCCAATTCGCGCTGTGGGAAGTTGGAGTCCGTTTGCACTCTGGGAACGAATTATGGAATGTTTATACTCCAATTCACGCTGTGGGAAGTTGGAGTCGGTTGTAGGACTGTCGTGTGTCGGTCCAGTTCAGCCTTTAGTGTGACGGATTGCCCCCGAGCTGGGGTTTCACTTAGTGAGTGGCCGGTCGTATCGCAGTCACTCGCTATTTGAATAAACTCCATTGTTTGATGGAATTTAGCTCTTCGTGTGTCGTGATTGTTGAATGTTGTATTCGATGAATCACAGCTTTAGCTTGAAGAGATAATGTTTTATTGCTGAAATGAGAAGACATGGCAAAGTCAGTGCCTTATTACAAAATCAAATTTCAGAATGTAAATGAAATTGCAAAATATTCATAGATTGAATGAGCCTGTCATGTGTGACAATGACGAGGATCCTCGTCGTTCCAGGCTCCTGAGAAAGTCGGTCCGCCACTGATGGCGTTTATCACCAATCTCCCGCGAGGACCATCGGAGTCCTCATGCCTCGGTTGATCGGGTTCATTAATTTGATTTGATGGACCTGCTTCCCTGGGTTGCGGTGTCCGCACAAATCGATCGAGTCTCCTTTCCCTGATCAGTTTTTCAACAAGATCCTGTAGGTGACGACACTCGTTCGTATCGTGTCCGTAGCCTTCATGGAACCTGCAAAATTTTCCTGTTTGGATTTGTCTCTCTGACGACGGTCTCGGAGCAGGCTTTTCATATTGAATTGTACTACGGGTTTGTAAATACAAGTCCTCCAATGAAGTATTCAAAGGAGTATAACTGTCGAACTTCGGATTTTTGCGTTGCGGACCGCTATTTTGATCTTGTTTTTTAATTTGATTCACGCTCTCTCTTCGCCGAGCTTGTTTATTTTTAATGTTCAACTGAACTTTTCCGGAGCTCTCACCGGATTGTTTTATTGCAACATTGCTTTGGGTTCCTCCCACGTTTGATCCTGCGTCAGTTTGCTTCCTAGACTGTTTCGCGTCTTCCCGTCTCAGGAATTGAGCCGCTTTGGCATGGAAACGGTCCAATGACGCAGGTGGTTTTCCAGCTAGCCAATTGCCGAATTCAGAATCGGGGTCGATCCCCTTGGTTAACGCCATAAGGATGGAGTTATCATTTGGATTACTAATCTCCGCACATGCAGTATGGAATCTTTCTAAGTAGTGTCTGAGCGTCTCTCCGGGAGCTTGCGTGACACTGGATAGAGTGTTGACATCTTTCGGCCTTGCGACGTGCATGCGGAATTGCTCAACGAATTTTGTGGCCAGCTGGTCGAATGAGGAGACGGATCGAGGAGGCAATCGGGTGAACCACATGGTGGCGATGCCCCCCAGGGATATGGGGAAACTACGACATTTCACAGCGTCGTCGGCTCTGGCAGCCGTCATCGACCATTCATATTTTAGAATATGTTGATTGGGATCGGAGTTTCCCTCATACATAGGCAGAGTGGGCATTCGGAATCGCCGTGGGGGTTCAGCATTAAGAATGTCGTCCGTAAAGGGAGTGTGACTTCGGGAAACCCCCCAATCGTCGTTTGTGAATCCCTGACTCTCACGAATCATCTGTCGTATCATAGTCGATAGATCCGGCATTTGCACCGGAGTATGGTCACGTTCCATACTTTGGGTTTGAGCCGGATATCGTTGACGGTTCAAATCTCGCCTTCTCGGCTCATAGTCCTCTGGGACGTACGGTTCAGGAGTATGACCGCTTTGACGACGGTTCGGGTCCGACGGATCTCGAGTGTCGACCCCTGGTTCAGCCGCAACGCTAGCGGTGCGGTACTCAGCGGCATGGTGAGGAATGGCACTCCCTCGGGAGGAGGGTCCGGTTTGGAAGCTGGCTGACGGACCAACTCTTATTTGTCCAACGGTCAATATCGGTTGGTTTCCAGCGGATGGTATACGACCCTCATCTAACCGGGGTCGTGGAGGTCGGTTATGATAATCAGAAGATGAAGAATTTTCGCTAGAAGAGCGATAAGCACGATCTCTCGTGGATCGTTTTCGTTTCTGGCGATCCAGCTGGTTAATTAGCTCAGCGTTGGCGCGTAACTGTTCTTCTAGTTGTCGCCGACTCTGGGTCAGCTCTTGAAGTAACAACTGCAATTCTTGTCGGGTAACCGGACCCGACGGTTCTGAGTGCCCAGCGGCATCTTGATTAGGTGGAGGCAGAGGGGCAGGATTTTGTCTATCCTGTCCTTCTTGATTGACGGCGTTCGAGGTGGTTCTTGTGCTAACCATTTTTACAGTTGAGTTCCTTTCCTAGACTTTATGCAAATCTGAATAGAAGGGAAAGAGTCTGAATTCAAAGATCTGGATCTCTCTCTTAGATTTATTCAATCCGGTATCGATGACAGATCCAACGAGCAGGAGAAAATCTGGGTTTTCTCAGTGAAAGCACCAAAGTGTTTGCACCAAAATTGGTCACAACACTCTTCGGGAGACGTTGAAGAGATAACAATCAATAGTATGAACTGAATATGAATATTATCTAACAAAAACTCCAATCAACAGTAAAGGAAAATGCGTAGACAAGCGATTTATAGTGGTTCGGCGTGTCGCCTACGTCCACTGTGAAGTTTTTTGATGTTTATTGATTATCTTTCAATGTTTACAAGTTGTTACAGCGATCCACAACAAGTTACAACTGGAAATTCGAAATCAATAGTGAAATTATGATGTAGGATGATGGAGATCTTGATCCGGCAGAGTCTCGGCGTCTCAGAGTCAGAAGAAGATCCCTTTTCTGTTGGCCCTGGGGCTCTATTTATAGGTGTAGGCTGCTGGTATCTTGCTGAAAACTCGGGAGACCACTTCTGGCACGTGAGGGGGCCCACGCGTACGGTCTCGGGAAGTTTGGGCCCACTTTGGCATCGGTTCGAATTCCATTCGAACCGATCAAGAATTCATCCAATCGAGGTGAAATTTGGCGTGGACATTCTTTAACATGTATGCAAGCATCTGTGAAAGTTTCATTGCATTTGGATCAGTAGGTTAGGAGATATGTTGGGTTCGAAATAGACTTCACGGCAAGGCTGTTTGGTTCGAACCCCTGTTGCTCGAAACGATGGTTTCGAAACCAGTGTGGCACGCGACCTCGTGGTGACGTGGAGCGCAAGTTTCGAATCGATCCGGACTTTTCTCCGTGTTGACCGCTTCGACTCCGTGTATCTCGGTGATTTCGAACCGATGGGAGACACGTGGGTTGACCCAGTGAGTTCGAATAAGGCAGCACAGGATGGGTTCGAACAAGGAATCAGGGATGGGTTCGAAGACGACTTTGTGATGGGTTCGAAGACGGCACTGTGATGGGTTCGAACATGATTCCAGGGATGGGTTCGAACGAAGCATATCGATGGGTTCGAAGCATGCTTGTCTGGTGGATTCGAAGTTAGGTAGTGGATGGATTCGAAGCAAGGCTATCTGGGGATTTACTTGATGGAGTCGAAGCGAGGTTCTAGCCATGGGGGTTCGAAGGGTTCGAAGTCGATGGGTTCGAAAGTCGTCCCTTCTTATCGGTTCGAACGTGGTGGGTTCGAACTAGTTGGATTCGAAGTGGTGTCGAACCGATGGATGCGAACTCATTGATTCGAACTTTGGCATATGTGCATGGGTTCGAGGCGCTGCCTCACTCCTTGGGTTCGAACCAGATGGGTTCGAACATAGGTGGGGTCATGGTTTCGAACAGAGCAACGTCCATCTGTCTCAACTTGAATCCATCATAACTTGAGCATACGACCTCGGATTGTCCTGAAATTTGAAATGCTGACTCTTGTAGCCTTTCTTGCCGTGTCCTATCAATTGTGGCTCATTCTGGACTGGGATAAAATTCAGTGATATCCATGGCTAAAGGAAGTACGATCAACCTCTGAGGCGAACTGTCCTCCGTTTTTCGATCAATCTTTTGGTATCGCGGCTTTGCCAAAAAGCGGGATAACACTGGGGACTTAGGATAATTTGTAATCGATAACTTGGTTCGCACTATGAGAATTTGAGAGTTATCGACGTTTGTAGTATGGTTCGCGCTCCGGGAACCTGGAATTGATGTTTACACTCCACTTCATGCTATGGGAATCTGGAGTTAGTGTGGATGCTTCGGTTCGCGCTCCGAGAACCTGTAATTTATATTTGTACTCCAATTCATGCTTTGGGAACTTGGAGTTAGCACGGATGCTTCGGTTCGCGCTCCGGGAACCTGTAATTTATGTTTATACTCCAATTCATGCTTTGGGAACTTGGAGTTAGCCGATAGATGGTCAGTCACACCTATTTGGGCTTTTTAGGAATTCGTTCACACTCTGGGAACGATGGGTTTGATGTTTATACTCCAATTCACACTCTGGGAAGTTGGAGTCCGTTCGCACTCTGGGAACGAATTGTTGAATGTTTATACTCCAATTCACGCGCTGGGAAGTTGCAGTCCGTTCGCGCTCTGGGAACGAATTGTTGAATGTTTATACTCCAATTCGCGCCGTGGGAAGTTGGAGTCCGTTCGCACTCTGGGAACGAATTGTTGAATGTTTATACTCCAATTCGCGCCGTGGGAAGTTGGAGTCCGTTCCCGCTCTGGGAACGAATTGTTGAATGTTTATACTCCAATTCGCGCTCTGGGAAGTTGGAGTCCATTCGCACTCTGGGAACGAATTGTTGAATGTTTATATTCCAATCCGCGCTCTGGGAAGTTGGAGTCCGTTCACGCTCTGGGAACGAGTTATGGAATGTTTATACTCTAATTCGCGCTGTGGGAGGTTGGAGTCCATTCACGCTCCGGGACCGAATTGTTGAATGTTTATACTCCAATTCGCGCTCTGGGAAGTTGGAGTCCGTTCACGCTCTGGGAACGAATTGTTGAATGGACCGTCGTGTGTTGGTCCAGTTCAGCCTTCGATGTGTGGGCTTGCCCCCGAGCTGGGGTTTCACTAAGTGAGTGGCCGATTGTAACGCAGTCACTCGCTATTTGAATAAATTCCATTGTTTGATGGAACTTAGCTCTTCGTGTGTCGTGATTGTTGAACGTTGTATTCGGTGAATCACAGCTTTAGCTTGAAGAGATAGCATTTTTTTTACTGAAATAAGAAAATGTGGCAAAGTCAGCGCCTTATTACAAATTCAAATTTCAGAACGTAAAAGAAACTGCAAAGTATTCATAGATTGAAGGAGCCTGTCATGTGTGACAGTGACGAGGTTCTTCGTCGTTCCAGGCTCCTGAGTAAGTAGGCCCGCCACTGATGGCGTTTATCACCAATCTTCCACGGGGACAAGTCGAGTCCTCCTGCCTCGGTCGATTGGGTTCATTGATTGGATTGGATGGGCCCGCTTCTCTGGGCTGCGGTGTCCGCACAAACTGTTCCAGCTTCCTTTCTCTGACCAGTTTTTCTACAAGATCCTGTAAGTGACGACACTCGTTCGTATTGTGCCCGTAGCCTTCATGGAACCTGCAAAATTTTCCCATCTGGATTTGTCTCTCTGACGACGGTCTTGGAGCAGGTTTTTCATATTGAATTGTATTACGGGTCTGCAAATACAAGTCCTCCAGTGAAGTATTCAAAGGAGTATAACTGTCGAACATCGGATTTTTGCGTTGCGGGCCACGATTTTGATCTTGTTTTTTAAGTTGATTCACGCTCTCTCTTCGCCGAGCTTGCTTATTTTTAATGTTCAACTGAACTTTTCCGGAGCTCTCACCGGACTGTTTTATTGCAACATTGCTTTGGATCCCTTCCGCATTTGGGCCTGCGTCAGTTTGCTTCCTAGACAGTTTCGCGTCTTCCCGTCTCAGGAATTGAGCTGCTTTGGCATGGAAACGGTCCAATGACGCAGGTGGTTTCCCAGCTAGCCAGTTGCCGAATTCAGAATCGGGGTCGATCCCCTTAGTCAGCGCCATAAGGATGGAGTTATCGTTTGGATTACTAATCTTCACGCATGCAGTATGGAATCTTTCTAAGTAGTGTCTGAGTGTTTCTCTGGGAGCTTGTGTGACACTAGATAGAGTGTTGACATCTTTTGGCCTTGCGACGTGCATGCGGAATTGCTCAACGAATTTTGTAGCTAACTGATCGAAGGAAGAGATGGATCGAGGTGGTAGTCGGGTGAACCACATGGTGGCGATGCCCCCCAAGGATATGGGGAAACTACGACACTTCACTTCATTGTCGGCTCTGGCAGCGGTCATCGACCATTCATACTTTAGAATATGTTGGTTGGGGTCGGAGTTTCCCTCGTACATGGGTAGAGTGGGCATTCGGAATCGCCGTGGGGGTTCAGCATTAAGAATATCGTCCGTAAAGGGAGTGTGACTTCGGGAAGCTCCCCAATCGTCGTTTGTGAATCCCTGACTCTCACGGATCATCTGACGTATCATAGTTGAAAGATCCGGCATTTGTGCCGGAGTATGATCACGTTCCATACTTCGGGCTTGAACCGGATATCGTCGACGGTCCAAGTCTCGCCTTCTTGTCTCATAGTCCTCTGGGACGTACGGTTCAGGAGTACGACCGCTATGACGATGGTCCAGGTCCGACTGATCTTGAGCGTCAACCCCTGGTTCAGCCGCAACGCTAGTGGTGCGGTATTCTACAGCGTGGTGAGGAACGGCACCTCCTCGGGAGGAGGGTCCGGTTTGGAAACTGGCTGACGGACCAACTCTTATTTGTCCAACGGTCAATGTCGGTTGGTTTCCAACGGCTGACATACGACTCCTATCTAACCGGAGTCGTGGAGGCTGGTTATGATAATAAGAAGATGAAGAACTTTCGCTGGAGGAGCAAGAAGCATGATCTCCCATGGATCTCTTTCGTTTCTGGCGATCCAGCTTGTTGATTAGCTCAGCGTTAGCGCGTAGTTGTTCTTCTAGTTGTCACCGACTCTGGGTCAGCTCTTGGAGTAGCAACTGCAACTCTTGTCGGGTGACCGGTCCCGACGGTTCCGATTGCCCAGTGGCATCTTGATTAGATGAAGGTAGAGGGGCAGGATTCTGTCTATCCTATTCTTCTTGATTGACAGCATTTGAGGTGGCTCTTCTGCTAACCATAATGAGAATTGAATTCCTTTCCTAAACTTTATGCAAATCTGAATAGAAGGGAAGGAAGTCGGATTCAATGATCTGGATCTCTCTCTTAGGTTTATTCAATCCGGTATCGATGACAGATCCAACGAGCAGGAGAAAAGCTGGGTTCTCTCAGTGAAAGCACCAAAGTGTTTGCGTCAAAATTGGGCACAACACTCTTCGGGAGTCGTTGAAGAGATAATAATCAAGAATGTAAATTCAAAATAGATATTATCTAACAAAAACTCCAATCAACTGTAAAGAGAATGCATAGACAATCGATTTATAGTGGTTCGGCGTGTTGCCTACGTCCACTGTTGAAGTGTTTTTGATGTTTTATTGCTTTTCTTTCGATGATTACAAGTTGTTGCAGCAATCAACAGCAACTTACAACTGTAAATTCGGAATCTACAGTAAAACTATGATGTAGGGTGATGGAGATCTCGATCCGGCAGAGTCTGGGCGCTTCAGAGTCAGAAGAATATCCCTTTTTTGTTAGCCCTGGGGCTCTATTTATAGGCGTAGGCTGCTGATATTTCGCTGAAAACTCGGGAGACCACTTCTGGCACGTGAGGGGGCCCACACGCACGGTCTCAGGAAGTTTGGGCCCACTTTGGCATCGGTTCGAACTCCATTCGAACCGATCAAGAATTCATCCAATCGAGGTGAAATTTGGCGTGGACATTCTTCAACATGTATGCAAGCTTCTGTGAAAATTTCATGGCATTTGGATCAGTAGATTGGGAGATATGGTGGATTCGAAATGGGGTTCATTGCATGGCCATTTGGTTCGAAACCATGCTTTCGAACCGATGGCTTCGAATCCATCATGGCACGCGTCTTCGTAGTGACGTGGAGCGCAAAATTCGAATCGATCCGGTCTTCATTCCGAGTTGACCGCTTCGACTCCATATATCTCGGCGAATTCGAACCGAAGGAAGACACGCCATCATGGTTGGTTGACCTAGTGGATTCGAATGAGGCTACACAGGATGGGTTCGAACTTGGCATCATGGATGGGTTCGAACATGACTTCATGGATGGGTTCGAACGAGGTTCCATGTTTGGGTTCGAGCAATGTCCAATGATGGACTCAAACAAGGATTCTTGTTTGGAGTCGAACAAGGCTTTGTGGTGGGTTTGAAGCATGGCTTCTGTGATGGATACGAGCTGTGTCACTTCTCCATGGATTCGAGGCCCATCGGTTCGAACACGATGGATTCGAAAATGATGGATTCCAAGGTGATGGAGTCGAACCCGAGGTGGTTCGATGGATTCGAAACTTATGGATTCGAAAGCGATCGTTTCGAACCGTTGGTCGACGATGGGTTCGAAACCTAAGCGTTCCCCTTCAAATTGAATCGATCAAAACTCGAGCGTATGAACTCGGATTGACTTGAAACTTGAGATGTTGATTCCTATGGTCTTTCTTGTCGTGTCCTATCAATTGTAGCTCAATCTAGACTTGGACAAAATTCAGTGATATCCATAGCGAGACGAATTATGACCAGTCTCTGAGACGAACTGTTCTCCGTTTCTGATCGATCTTTTGGTATCGCGGCTTTGCCAAAAAGCAGGATAACAGCGTGCATGGCCTTGAAATGGAACGGTACCATGGTGCACCACTTTCCAGCAATGGTAAATCGAAGACCAGCCACGGTAATCCCGTTTTACCGTAAAAATCCACGCGTCGAAAAAACGAAGGGTAAAAAACTTCCTAGACCCGATTGAGACTCGGATCGTCTTTTTTGGGCACTAAACAATCCAATGACGGCCAAAAGCTGTCATAGCCGTAGAACTCCCTAAGGCCTTCGTTTTGACTGGTTATGGCTCCCGTAACTCTAAACGAGCCAGAAGTTATGGCCGTCCGAATAATCGATATCTATAGGGTGCAACATCCGCGGTGCAAGGTGAAACATCCAGCCGGAATGGCGAAACAGTGTCGTACGACTTTTTGAAATGCGTGCATGGATTTGAAATGGAACGGTACCATGGTGCACCACTCTCCAGCGATGGTAAATCGAAGACCAGCCACGGTAATCCCGTTTTACAGTAGAAATCCACGTGTCGAAAAAACGAAGGGTAAAAAACTTCCTAGACCAGACTGAGACTCGCATAGTCTTTTTTGGGCACTAAACAATCCATTGACGACTGAAAGTGGTCATAGCCGTAGAATTCACTGAGGCCTTCGTTTTGAATGGTTATGGCTCCTGTAACTCTAAACGAGCCAGAAGTTATGGCTGTCTGAATAATCAATATCTACAGGGTGCAACATCCACGGTGCAAGGTGCAACATCCGTCCGAAATGGCGAAACAGTGTCGTACGACTTTTTGAAATGCGTGCATGGACTTGAAACGGAACGGTACCTTGGTGCACCACTCTCCAGCGATGGTAAATCGAAGACCAGCCACGGTAATCCCATTTTACCGTAAAAATCCACGTGTCGAAAAAACGAAGTGTAAAAAACTTCCTAGACCCGATTGAGACTCGGATCGTCTTTTTTGGGAATTAAACAATCCATTGACGGCTAAAAGATGTCATAGCCGTAGAACTCACTGAGGCCTTCGTTTTGACTGGTTATGGCTCCCGTAACTCTAAACGAGCCAGAAGTTATGGCCGTCCGAATAATCGATATCTACAGGGTGCAACACCACGGTGCAAGGTGCAACATCCGTTCGTAATGGCGAAACAGTGTCGTACGACTTTTTTAAACGCGTGCATGGATTTGAAATGGAACGGTACCATGGTGCACCACTCTCAAGCGATGGTAAATCGAAGACCAGCCACGGTAATCCCGTTTTACCGTAAAATCCACGTGTCGAAAAAACGAAGGGTAAAAAACTTCCCAGACCCGATTGAGACTCGGATCGTCTTTTTTGGGCATTAAACAATCCATTGACGGCTGAAAGCGGTCATAGCCGTAGAACTCCTTGAGGCCTTCGTTTTAACTGGTTATGGCTCCCGTAACTCTAAACGAGCCAGAAGTTATGGCCGTCCGAACAATCGATATCTACAGGGTGCAACATCCGCGGTGCAAGGTGCAACATCCGTCCGAAATGGCGAAACAGTGTCGTACGACTTTTTGAAATGCGTGCATGGATTTGAAATGGAACGGTATCATGGAGCACGGCGCTCCAGAGATGGTAACTCGAAGACCAGCCACGGTAATCCCGTTTTATCGTAAAAATCCACGTGTCGAAGAAACGAAGGGTAGAAAACTTCCTTGACCCGATTGAGACTCGGATCGTCTTTTTTGGGCAATAAACAATCCATTGACGGTTGAAAATTGTCATAGCCGTAGAACTCACTGAGGCCGTCGTTTTGACTTGTTATGGCTCCCATAACTCTAAACGAGCCAGAAGTTATGGCCGTCCGAATATTCGATATCTATAGGGTGCAACATCCACGGTTGAAGGTGCAACATCCGTCCGAAATGGCGAAACAGTGTCGTACGACTTTTTGAAATGTGTGCATGGACTTGAAACGGAACGGTACCTTGGTGCACCACTCTCCAGCGATGGTAAATCGAAGACCAGCCACGGTAATCCCATTTTACCGTAAAAATCCACGTGTCGAAAAAACGAAGTGTAAAAAACTTCCTAGACCCGATTGAGACTCGGATCGTCTTTTTTGGGCATTAAACAATCCATTGACGGCTAAAAGATGTCATAGCCGTAGAACTCACTGAGGCCTTCGTTTTGACTGGTTATGGCTCCCGTAACTCTAAACGAGCCAGAAGTTATGGCCGTCCGAATAATCGATATCTACAGGGTGCAACACCACGGTGCAAGGTGCAACATCCGTTCGTAATGGCGAAACAGTGTCGTACGACTTTTTTAAACGCGTGCATGGATTTGAAATGGAACGGTACCATGGTGCACCACTCTCAAGCGATGGTAAATCGAAGACCAGCCACGGTAATCCCGTTTTACCGTAAAATCCACGTGTCGAAAAAACGAAGGGTAAAAAACTTCCCAGACCCGATTGAGACTCGGATCGTCTTTTTTGGGCATTAAACAATCCATTGACGGCTGAAAGCGGTCATAGCCGTAGAACTCCTTGAGGCCTTCGTTTTAACTGGTTATGGCTCCCGTAACTCTAAACGAGCCAGAAGTTATGGCCGTCCGAACAATCGATATCTACAGGGTGCAACATCCGCGGTGCAAGGTGCAACATCCGTCCGAAATGGCGAAACAGTGTCGTACGACTTTTTGAAACGGAACGTTACCATGGTGCACCACTCTACAGCGATGGTAAATCGAGGACCAGCCACGGTAATCCCATTTTACCGTAAAAATCCACGTGTCGAAAAAACGAAGGGTAAAAAACTTCCTAGACCCGATTGAGACTCGGATAGTCTTTTTTGGGCATTTAACAATCCATTGACGACTGAAAGCCGTTTAAGCTGTATAAATCACAAAGGCCTTCGTTTTGACTGGTTATGGCTCCCGTAGCTCTAAACGAGCTAGAAGTTATGGCCGTCCGAATAATCGATATTTATAGGGTGCAACATCCACGGTGCAAGGTGCAACATCCGTCCGAAATGGCGAAACAGTGTCGTACAACTTTTTGAAATGCGTGCATGGATTTGAAACGGAACGGTACCTTGGTGCACAACTCTCCAGTGATGGTAAATCGAAGACCAGCCACGGCGATCCCGTTTTACCGTAAAAATCCACGTGTCGAAAAAACGAAGGGTAAAAAACTTCCTAGACCCGATTGAGACTCGGATCGTCTTTTTTGGGAATTAAAAAATCCATTGACGGCTGAAAGCGGTCATAGCCGTAGATCTCACTGAGGCCTTCATTTTGACTGGTTATGGCTCCCATAACTCTAAACGAGCTAGAAGTTATGGCCGTCCGAATAATCAATATCTACAGAGTGCAACATCCACGGTGCAAGGTGCAACATCCGTCCGAAATGGCGAAACAGTGTCGTACGACTTTTTGAAATGCGTACATGGATTTGAAACGGAACGGTACCAGGGTGCACCACTCTCTAGCGATGGAAAATCGAAGACCAGCCACGGTAATCCCGTTTTACCGTAAAAATCCACGTGTCGAAAAAACGAAGGGTAAAAAACTTCCTAAACCCGATTGAGACTCAGATCGTCTTTTTTGGGCATTAAACAATCCATTGTCGGCTGAAAGCTATCATGGCCGTAGAACTCACTGAGGCCTTTGTTGTGACTGGTTATGGCTCCCGTAACTCTAAACGAGCCAGAAGTTATGGCCGTCCGAATAATCGATATCTACAGGGTGCAACATCCACGGTGCAAGGTGCAACATTCATCCGAAATGGAGAAACAGTGTCGCATGACTTTTTGAAATGCGTGCATGGATTTGAAACGGAACGGTACCTTGGTGCACCACTCTCCAGTGATGGTAAATCGAAGACCATCCACGGTAATCCCTTTTAACCGTAAAAATCCACATGTCGAAAAAACGAAGGGTAAAAAACTTCCTAGACCCGATTAAGACTCGGATCGTCTTTTTTGGACATTAAAAAATCCGTTGACGGCTGAAAGCCGTCATAGCCGTAGAACTCACTGAGGTCTTCGTTTTGACTGGTTATGGCTCCCGTAACCCAAAATGAGCCAGAAGTTATGGCCGTCTGAATAATCGATATCTACAGGGTGCAATATCCACGGTGCAAGGTGCAACATCCGTCCTAAATGGAGAAACAGTGTCGTACGACTTTTTGAAATGCGTGCATGGATTTGAAACGGAACGGTGCCATGGTGCACCACTCTCCAGCGATGGTAAATCGAAGACCAGCCACGGTAATCCCTTTTTACCGCAAAAATCCACGTGGCGAAAAAACGAAGGGTAAAAAACTTCCCACACTCGATTGAGACTCGGATCATCTTTTTTTGGGCATTAAACAATCCATTAACGGCTGAAAGCGGTCATAGCCGTAGAACTCCTTGAGGCCTTCGTTTTGACTGGTTATGGCTCCCGTAACTCTAAACGAGCCAGAAGTTATGGCCGTCCGAATAATCGATATCTACAGGGTGCAACATCTGCGGTGCAAAGGTGGAACATCCGTCCGAAATGGCGAAACAGTGTCGTACGACTTTTTGAAATGCGTGCTTGGATTTGAAATGGAACGGTATCATGGAGCACCACTCTCCAGAGATGGTAACTCGAAGACCAGCCACGGTAATCCCGTTTTACCGTAAAAATCCACGTGTCAAAAAAACGAAGGGTAAAAAACTTCCTAGACCCGATTGAGACTCGGATCGTCTTTTTTGGGAAATAAACAATCCACTGACGGCTGAAAATTGTCATAGCCGTAGAACTCACTGAGGCCTTCATTTTGACTGGTTATGGCTTCCATAACTCTAAACGAGCCAGAAGTTATGGCCGTCCGAATATTTGATATCTATAGGGTGCAACATCCACAGTGCAAGGTGCAACATCCGTCCGAAATGGCGAAACAGTGTCGTACGACTTTTTGAAATGCATGCATGGATTTGAAACGGAACGTTACCATGTTGCACCACTCTACAGCGATGGTAAATCGAGGACCAGCCACGGTAATCCCGTTTTACCGTAAAAATCCACGTGTCGAAAAAACGAAGGGTAAAAAACTTCCTAGACCCGATTGAGACTCGGATAGTCTTTTTTGGGCATTTAACAATCCATTGACGGCAGAAAGCCGTCAAAGCCGTACAAATCAAAGAGGCCTTCGTTTTGACTGGTTATGGCTCCCGTAGCTCTAAACGAGCCAGAAGTTATGGCCGTCCGAATAATCGATATTTATAGGGTGCAACATCCACGGTGCAAGGTGCAACATCCTTCCGAAATCGCGAAACAGTGTCGTACGACTTTTTGAAATGCGTGCATGGATTTGAAATGGAACGGTACCTTGGTGCACCACTCTCCAGCGATGGTAAATCGAAGACCAGCCACGGCAATCCCGTTTTACCGTAAAAATCCACGTGTCGAAAAACGAAGGGTAAAAAACTTCCTAGACCCGATTGCGACTCGGATCGTCTTTTTTGGGAATTAAAAAATCCATTGACGGCTGAAAGCGGTCATAGCCGTAGATCTCACCGAGGCCTTCGTTTTGACTGGTTATGGCTCCCGTAACTCTAAATGATCTAGAAGTTATGGCCGTCCGAATAATCGATATCTACAGAGTGCAACATCCACGGTGCAAGGTGCAACATCCGTCCGAAATGGCGAAACAGTGTCGTACGACTTTTTGAAATGCGTGCATGGATTTGAAACATAACGCTGCCATGGTGCACCACTCTTCAGCGATGGTAAATCGAACACCAGCCACGGTAATCCCGTTTTTCCGTAAAATTCCACGTGTCGAAAAAACGAAGGGTAAAAAACTTCCTAAACCCGATTGAGACTCAGATCGTCTTTTTTGGGCATTAAACAATCCATTGGCGGCCGAAAGCTATCATAGCCGTAGAACTGAATGAGGCCTTCGTTTTGACTGGTTATGGCTCCCGTTACTCTAAACAAGCCAGAAGTTATGGCCGTCCGAAAAAATCGATATCTACAGGGTGCAACATCCACGGTGCAAGGTGCAACATTCGTCCGAAATGGCGAAACAGTGTCGCACGACTTTTTGAAATGCGTGCATGGATTTGAAACGGAACGGTACCTTGGTGCACCACTCTCCAGTGATGATAAATCGAAGACCAGCCAAGGTAATCCCGTTTTACCGTAAAAATCCACATGTCGAAAAAACGAAGGGTAAAAAACTTTCTAGACCCGATTAAGACTCGGATCGTCTTTTTTGGGCATTAAAAAATCCATTGACGGCTAAAAGCCGTCATAGCCGTAGAACTCACTGAGGTCTTCGTTTTGACTGGTTATGGCTCCCGTAACTCTAAATGAGCCAGAAGTTATGGCCGTCTGAATAATCGATACCTACAGGGTGCAATATCCACGGTGCAAGGTGCAACATCCGTCCTAAATGGCGAAACAATGTTGTACGACTTTTTGAAATGCGTGCATGGATTTGAAACGGAACGGTACCATGGTGCACCACTCTCCAGCGATGGTAAATCGAAGACCAGCCACGGTAATCCCGTTTTACCGCAAAAATCCACGTGTCGAAAAAACGAAGGGTAAAAAACTTCCTAGACCCGATTGAGACTCAGATCGTCTTTTTTGGGCATTTAACTATCCATTGGCGGCTGAAAGCTGTCATAGCCGTAGAACTCACTGAAGCCTTCGTTTTGACTGGTTATGGCTCCCGTAACTCTAAATGAGCCAGAAGTAATGGTCGTCCGAATAATCGATATCTACATGATGGAACATCCGCGGTGCAAGGTGCAACATCCGTCCGAAATGGCGAAACAGTGTCGTACGACTTTTTGAAATGCGTGCATGGATTTGAAACGAAACATTACCTTGGTGCACCACTCTCCAGTGATGGTAAATCGAAGACCAGCCACGGCAATCCCGTTTTACCGTAAAAATACACGTGTCGAAAAAACAAAGGGTAAAAAACTTCCTAGACCCGATTGAGACTCGGATCATCTTTTTTGGGAATTAAAAAATCCGTTGACAGTTGAAAGCGGTCATAGCCGTAGATCTCACTGAGGCCTTCGTTTTGACTGGTTATGGCTCCCGTAACTCTAAACGAGCTAGAAGTTATGGCCGTCCGAATAATCGATATCTACAGGGTGCAACATCCACGGTGCAAGGTGCAACATCCGTCCGAAATGGCGAAATGGTATCGTACGACATTTTGAAATGCGTGCATGGATTTGAAACAGAACGGTACCATGGTGCACCACTCTCCAGCGATGGTAAATCGAAAACCAGCCACGGTAATCCCGTTTTACCGTAAAAATCCACGTGTCGAAAAAACGAAAGGTAAAAAACTTCCTAGACCCTATTGAGGCTCGGATAGTCTTTTTTTGGCATTCAACAATCCATTGACGGCTGAAAGCGGTCACAGCAGTAGAACTCACTGAGGCCTTCGTTTTGACTGATTATGGCTCCCATAATTCTAAACGAGCCAGAAGTTATGGCCGTCTGAATAATCGATATATATAGGGTGCAACATCAACGGTGCAAGGTGCAACATCCGTCCGAAATGGCGAAACAGTGTCGTATGACTTTTTGAAATGCGTGCATGGATTTGAAATGGAACGGTACCTTGGTGCACCACACTCCAGCGATGGTAAATCGAAGACCAGCCACGGTAATCACGTTTTACCGTAAAAATCCACATGTCGAAAAAACGAAGGGTAAAAACTTCCTAGACCCGATTGAGACTCGGATCGTCTTTTTTGGGCATTAAACAATCCATTGACGGCAGAAAGTTGTCATAGCCGTAGAACTCACTGAGGCCTTCGTTTTTACTGGTTAGGCCTCCCGTAATTCTAAACGAGCCAAAAGTTATGGTCGTCCGAATAATCGATATCTACAGGGTGCAACATCCACGGTGCAAGGTGCAACATCCGTCCGTAATGGCGAAACAGTGTCGTACGACTTTTTTAAACGCGTGCATGGATTCGAAATGGAACGGTAACATGGTGCACCACTCTCCAGCGATGGTAAATCGAAGACCAGCCACGGTAATCCCGTTTTACCGTAAAAATCCACGTGTCGAAAAAAGAAGGGTAAAAAACTTCCTAGACCCGATTAAGACTCGAATAGTCTTTTTTGGGCATTCAACAATCCATTGACGGCTAAAAGCCGTCAAAGCTGTAGAAATCACAGAGGCCTTCGTTTTGACTGGTTATGGCTCCCGTAGCTCTAAACGAGCCAGAAGTTATGGCCGTCCGAATAATCGATATCTACAGGGTGCAACATCCGCGGTGCAAGGTGCAACATCCGTCCGAAATGGCGAAACAGTGTCGTACGACTTTTTGAAATGCGTGCATGGATTTGAAATGGAACGGTATCATGGAGCACCACTCTCAAAAGATGGTAACTCGAAGACCAGCCGTGGTAATCCCGTTTTACCGTAAAATCCACGTGTCGAAAAAACGAAGGGTAAAAAACTTCCTAGACCCGATTGAGACTCGAATAGTCTTTTTTGGGCATTCAACCATCCATTGACGGCTAAAAGCCGTCAAATCCGTAGAACTCACTGAGGCCTTCGTTTTGACTGGTTATGGCTCCCGTAACTCTAAACGAGCCAGAAGTTATGGCCGTCCGAATAATCGATATTTATAGGGTGCAACATCCACGATGCAAGGTGCAACATCCGTCCGAAATGGCGAAACAGTGTCGTACGACTTTTTGAAATGTGTGCATGGACTTGAAACGGAACGGTACCTTGGTGCACCACTCTCCAGCGATGGTAAATCGAAGACCAGCCACGGTAATCCCGTTTTACCGTAAAAATCCACGTGTCGAAAAAACAAAGGGTAAAAAACTTCCTAGACCCGATTGAGACTAAGATCGTCTTTTTTGGGCATTAGACAATCCATTGGCGGCTGAAAGCTGTCATAGCTGTAGAACTCACTGAGGCCTTCGTTTTGACTGGTTATGGCTCCCGTAACTCTAAACGAGCCAGAAGTTATGGCCGTCCGAATAATCGATATCTACAGGGTGCAACACCACGGTGCAAGGTGCAACATCCGTTCGTAATGGCGAAATAGTGTCGTACGACTTTTTTAAACGCGTGCATGGATTTGAAATGGAACGGTACCATGGTGCACCACTCTCAAGCGATGGTAAATCGAAGACCAGCCACGGTAATCCCGTTTTACCGTAAAATCCACGTGTCGAAAAAACGAAGGGTAAAAAACTTCCCAGACCCGATTGAGACTCGGATCGTCTTTTTTGGGCATTAAACAATCCATTGACGGCTGAAAGCGGTCATAGCCGTAGAACTCCTTGAGGCCTTCGTTTTAACTGGTTATGGCTCCCGTAACTCTAAACGAGCCAGAAGTTATGGCCGTCCGAACAATCGATATCTACAGGGTGCAACATCCGCGGTGCAAGGTGCAACATCCGTCCGAAATGGCGAAACAGTGTCGTACGAATTTTTGAAACGGAACGTTACCATGGTGCACCACTCTACAGCGATGGTAAATCGAGGACCAGCCACGGTAATCCCGTTTTACCGTAAAAATCCACGTGTCGAAAAAACGAAGGGTAAAAAACTTCCTAGACCCGATTGAGACTCGGATAGTCTTTTTTGGGCATTTAACAATCCATTGACGACTGAAAGCCGTTTAAGCTGTATAAATCACAAAGGCCTTCGTTTTGACTGGTTATGGCTCCCGTAGCTCTAAACGAGCTAGAAGTTATGGCCGTCCGAATAATCGATATTTATAGGGTGCAACATCCACGGTGCAAGGTGCAACATCCGTCCGAAATGGCGAAACAGTGTCGTACAACTTTTTGAAATGCGTGCATGGATTTGAAACGGAACGGTACCTTGGTGCACAACTCTCCAGTGATGGTAAATCGAAGACCAGCCACGGCGATCCCGTTTTACCGTAAAAATCCACGTGTCGAAAAAACGAAGGGTAAAAAACTTCCTAGACCCGATTGAGACTCGGATCGTCTTTTTTGGGAATTAAAAAATCCATTGACGGCTGAAAGCGGTCATAGCCGTAGATCTCACTGAGGCCTTCATTTTGACTGGTTATGGCTCCCATAACTCTAAACGAGCTAGAAGTTATGGCCGTCCGAATAATCAATATCTACAGAGTGCAACATCCACGGTGCAAGGTGCAACATCCGTCCGAAATGGCGAAACAGTGTCGTACGACTTTTTGAAATGCGTACATGGATTTGAAACGGAACGGTACCAGGGTGCACCACTCTCTAGCGATGGAAAATCGAAGACCAGCCACGGTAATCCCGTTTTACCGTAAAAATCCACGTGTCGAAAAAACGAAGGGTAAAAAACTTCCTAAACCCGATTGAGACTCAGATCGTCTTTTTTGGGCATTAAACAATCCATTGTCGGCTGAAAGCTATCATGGCCATAGAACTCACTGAGGCCTTTGTTGTGACTGGTTATGGCTCCCGTAACTCTAAACGAGCCAGAAGTTATGGCCGTCCGAATAATCGATATCTACAGGGTGCAACATCCACGGTGCAAGGTGCAACATTCATCCGAAATGGCGAAACAGTGTCGCATGACTTTTTGAAATGCGTGCATGGATTTGAAACGGAACGGTACCTTGGTGCACCACTCTCCAGTGATGGTAAATCGAAGACCATCCACGGTAATCCCTTTTAACCGTAAAAATCCACATGTCGAAAAAACGAAGGGTAAAAAACTTCCTAGACCCGATTAAGACTCGGATCGTCTTTTTTGGACATTAAAAAATCCGTTGACGGCTGAAAGCCGTCATAGCCGTAGAACTCACTGAGGTCTTCGTTTTGACTGGTTATGGCTCCCGTAACCCAAAATGAGCCAGAAGTTATGGCCGTCTGAATAATCGATATCTACAGGGTGCAATATCCACGGTGCAAGGTGCAACATCCGTCCTAAATGGAGAAACAGTGTCGTACGACTTTTTGAAATGCGTGCATGGATTTGAAACGGAACGGTGCCATGGTGCACCACTCTCCAGCGATGGTAAATCGAATACCAGCCACGGTAATCCCTTTTTACCGCAAAAATCCACGTGGCGAAAAAACGAAGGGTAAAAAACTTCCCACACTCGATTGAGACTCGGATCATCTTTTTTTGGGCATTAAACAATCCATTAACGGCTGAAAGCGGTCATAGCCGTAGAACTCCTTGAGGCCTTCGTTTTGACTGGTTATGGCTCCCGTAAATCTAAACGAGCCAGAAGTTATGGCCGTCCGAATAATCGATATCTACAGGGTGCAACATCTGCGGTGCAAAGGTGCAACATCCGTCCGAAATGGCGAAACAGTGTCGTACGACTTTTTGAAATGCGTGCTTGGATTTGAAATGGAACGGTATCATGGAGCACCACTCTCCAGAGATGGTAACTCGAAGACCAGCCACGGTAATCCCGTTTTACCGTAAAAATCCACGTGTCAAAAAAACGAAGGGTAAAAAACTTCCTAGACCCGATTGAGACTCGGATCGTCTTTTTTGGGAAATAAACAATCCACTAACGGCTGAAAATTGTCATAGCCGTAGAACTCACTGAGGCCTTCATTTTGACTGGTTATGGCTTCCATAACTCTAAACGAGCCAGAAGTTATGGCCGTCCGAATATTTGATATCTATAGGGTGCAACATCCACGGTGCAAGGTGCAACATCCGTCCGAAATGGCGAAACAGTGTCGTACGACTTTTTGAAATGCATGCATGGATTTGAAACGGAACGTTACCATGTTGCACCACTCTACAGCGATGGTAAATCGAGGACCAGCCACGGTAATCCCGTTTTACCGTAAAAATCCACGTGTCGAAAAAACGAAGGGTAAAAAACTTCCTAGACCCGATTGAGACTCGGATAGTCTTTTTTGGGCATTTAACAATCCATTGACGGCAGAAAGCCGTCAAAGCCATACAAATCAAAGAGGCCTTCGTTTTGACTGGTTATGGCTCCCGTAGCTCTAAACGAGCCAGAAGTTATGGCCGTCCGAATAATCGATATTTATAGGGTGCAACATCCACGGTGCAAGGTGCAACATCCTTCCGAAATCGCGAAACAGTGTCGTACGACTTTTTGAAATGCGTGCATGGATTTGAAATGGAACGGTACCTTGGTGCACCACTCTCCAGTGATGGTAAATCGAAGACCAGCCACGGCAATCCCGTTTTACCGTAAAAATCCACGTGTCGAAAAACGAAGGGTAAAAAACTTCCTAGACCCGATTGCGACTCGGATCGTCTTTTTTGGGAATTAAAAAATCCATTGACGGCTGAAAGCGGTCATAGCCGTAGATCTCACCGAGGCCTTCGTTTTGACTGGTTATGGCTCCCGTAACTCTAAATGATCTAGAAGTTATGGCCGTCCGAATAATCGATATCTACAGAGTGCAACATCCACGGTGCAAGGTGCAACATCCGTCCGAAATGGCGAAACAGTGTCGTACGACTTTTTGAAATGCGTGCATGGATTTGAAACAGAACGCTGCCATGGTGCACCACTCTCCAGCGATGGTAAATCGAACACCTGCCACGGTAATCCCGTTTTTCCGTAATATTCCACGTGTCGAAAAAACGAAGGGTAAAAAACTTCCTAAACCCGATTGAGACTCAGATCGTCTTTTTTGGGCATTAAACAATCCATTAGCGGCCGAAAGCTATCATAGCCGTAGAACTGACTGAGGCCTTCGTTTTGACTGGTTATGGCTCCCGTAACTCTAAACAAGCCAGAAGTTATGGCCGTCCGAAAAAATCGATATCTACAGGGTGCAACATCCACGGTGCAAGGTGCAACATTCGTCCGAAATGGCGAAACAGTGTCGCACGACTTTTTGAAATGCGTGCATGGATTTGGAACGGAACGGTACCTTGGTGCACCACTCTCCAGTGATGATAAATCGAAGACCAGCCAAGGTAATCCCGTTTTACCGTAAAAATCCACATGTCGAAAAAACGAAGGGTAAAAAACTTTCTAGACCCGATTAAGACTCGGATCGTCTTTTTTGGGCATTAAAAAATCCATTGACGGCTAAAAGCCGTCATAGCCGTAGAACTCACTGAGGTCTTCGTTTTGACTGGTTATGGCTCCCGTAACTCTAAATGAGCCAGAAGTTATGGCCGTCTGAATAATCGATACCTACAGGGTGCAATATCCACGGTGCAAGGTGCAACATCCGTCCTAAATGGCGAAACAATGTCGTACGACTTTTTGAAATGCGTGCATGGATTTGAAACGGAACGGTACCATGGTGCACCACTCTCCAGCGATGGTAAATCGAAGACCCGCCACGGCAATCCCGTTTTACCGCAAAAATCCACGTGTCGAAAAAACGAAGGGTAAAAAACTTCCTAGACCCGATTGAGACTCGGATCATCTTTTTTGGGAATTAAAAAATCCATTGACAGTTGAAAGCGGTCATAGCCGTAGATCTCACTGAGGCCTTCGTTTTGACTGGTTATGGCTCCCGTAACTCTAAACGAGCTAGAAGTTATGGCCGTCCGAATAATCGATATCTACAGGGTGCAACATCCACGGTGCAAGGTGCAACATCCGTCCGAAATGGCGAAATGGTATCGTACGACATTTTGAAATGCGTGCATGGATTTGAAACAGAACGGTACCATGGTGCACCACTCTCCAGCGATGGTAAATCGAAAACCAGCCACGGTAATCCCGTTTTACCGTAAAAATCCACGTGTCGAAAAAACGAAAGGTAAAAAACTTCCTAGACCCTATTGAGGCTCGGATAGTCTTTTTTTGGCATTCAACAATCCATTGACGGCTGAAAGCGGTCACAGCAGTAGAACTCACTGAGGCCTTCGTTTTGACTGATTATGGCTCCCATAATTCTAAACGAGCCAGAAGTTATGGCCGTCTGAATAATCGATATATATAGGGTGCAACATCCACGGTGCAAGGTGCAACATCCGTCCGAAATGGCGAAACAGTGTCGTATGACTTTTTGAAATGCGTGCATGGATTTGAAATGGAACGGTACCTTGGTGCACCACACTCCAGCGATGGTAAATCGAAGACCAGCCACGGTAATCACGTTTTACCGTAAAAATCCACATGTCGAAAAAACGAAGGGTAAAAACTTCCTAGACCCGATTGAGACTCGGATCGTCTTTTTTGGGCATTAAACAATCCATTGACGGCAGAAAGTTGTCATAGCCGTAGATCTCACTGAGGCCTTCGTTTTTACTGGTTAGGCCTCCCGTAATTCTAAACGAGCCAAAAGTTATGGTCGTCCGAATAATCGATATCTACAGGGTGCAACATCCACGGTGCAAGGTGCAACATCCGTCCGTAATGGCGAAACAGTGTCGTACGACTTTTTTAAACGCGTGCATGGATTCGAAATGGAACGGTAACATGGTGCACCACTCTCCAGCGATGGTAAATCGAAGACCAGCCACGGTAATCCCGTTTTACCGTAAAAATCCACGTGTCGAAAAAAGAAGGGTAAAAAACTTCCTAGACCCGATTAACACTCGAATAGTCTTTTTTGGGCATTCAACAATCCATTGACGGCTAAAAGCCGTCAAAGCTGTAGAAATCACAGAGGCCTTCGTTTTGACTGGTTATGGCTCCCGTAGCTCTAAACGAGCCAGAAGTTATGGCCGTCCGAATAATCGATATCTACAGGGTGCAACATCCGCGGCGCAAGGTGCAACATCCGTCCGAAATGGCGAAACAGTGTCGTACGACTTTTTGAAATGCGTGCATGGATTTGAAATGGAACGGTATCATGGAGCACCACTCTCAAAAGATGGTAACTCGAAGACCAGCCGCGGTAATCCCATTTTACCGTAAAATCCATGTGTCGAAAAAACGAAGGGTAAAAAACTTCCTAGACCCGATTGAGACTCGAATAGTCTTTTTTGGGAATTCAACAATCCATTGACGGCTAAAAGCCGTCAAATCCGTAGAACTCACTGAGGCCTTCGTTTTGACTGGTTATGGCTCCCGTAACTCTAAACGAGCCAGAAGTTATGGCCGTCCGAATAATCGATATTTATAGGGTGCAACATCCAAGGTGCAAGGTGCAACATCCGTCCGAAATGGCGAAACAGTGTCGTACGACTTTTTGAAATGCGTGCATGGATTTGAAACGGAATGGTACCATGGTGTACCACTCTCCAGTGATGGTAAATCGAAGACCAGCCACGGTAATCCCGTTTTACCGTAAAAATCCACGTGTCGAAAAAACAAAGGGTAAAAAACTTCCTAGACCCGATTGAGACTAAGATCGTCTTTTTTGAGCATTAGACAATCCATTGGCGGCTGAAAGCTGTCATAGCCGTAGAACTCACTGAGGCCTTCGTTTTGACTGGTTATGGCTCCCGTAACTCTAAATGAGCCAGAAGTTATGGCCGTCCGAATAATCGATATCTACAGGGTGCAACATCCGCGGTGCCAGGTGCAACATCCGTCCGAAATGGCAAAACAGAGTCGTACGACTTTTTGAAATGCGTGCATGGATTTGAATCGGAACAGTACCTTGGTGCACCACTCTCTAGTGATGGTAAATCGAAGAAGAGCCACGGCAATCCAGTTTTACCGTAAAAATCCACGTGTCGAAAAAACGAAGGGTAAAAAACTTCCTAGACCCGATTGAGACTCGGATCGTCTTTTTTTGGAATTAAAAAATCCATTGACGGCTGAAAGTGGTCATAGCCGTAGAACTCACTGAGGCCTTCGTTTTGACTGGTTATGGCTCCCGTAACTCTAAACGAGCCAGAAATTATGGCCGTCCGAATAATCGATATCTACAGGGTGCAACATCCACGGTGCAAGGTGCAACATCCGTCCGAAATGGCGAAACAGTGTCGTACGACTTTTTGAAATGCGTGCATGGATTTGAAACGGAACCGTACTATGGTGCACCACTCTCCAGCGATGGTAAATCGAAAACCAGCCACGGTAATCCCGTTTTACCGTAAAAATCCACGTGTCGAAAAAACGAAGGGTAAATAACTTCCTAGACCCGATTGAGACTCGGATAGTCTTTTTTGGGCATTCAACAATCCATTGACGGCTGAAAGCGGTCATAGCTGTAGAACTCACTGAGGCCTTCGTTTTGACTGGTTATGGCTCTCGTAACTCTAAACGAGCCATAAGTTATGGTCGTTTGAATAATCAATATCTACAGGGTGCAACATCCACGGTGCAAGGTGCAACATCCGTCCGAAATGGCGAAACAGTGTCGTATGACTTTTTGAAATGCATGCATGGATTTTAAACGGAACGGTACCTTGGTGCACCACTCTCCAGCGATGGTAAATCGAAACCAGCCACGATAATCCCGTTTTACTGTAAAAATCGACATGTCGAAAAAACGAAGGGTAAAAAACTTCCTAAACCCGATTGAGAATCGGATCGTCTTTTTTGGGCAATAAACAATCCATTGACGGCTGAAAGCTGTCATAGCCATAGAACTCACTGAGGCCTTCGTTTTGACTGGTTATGGCTCCCGTAACTCTAAACGAGCCAGAAGTTAAGGCCGTCCGAATAATCTATATCTACAAGGTGCAACATCCACGGTGCAAGGTGCAACATCCGTCCGAAATGGCGAAACAGTGTCGTACGTCTTTTTGAAATGCGTGCATGGATTTGAAACGGAACGGTACCATGGTGCACCACTCTCCAGCGATGGTAAATCGAAGACCAGCCACGGTAATAACGTTTTACCCTAAAAATCCACGTGTCGAAAAAACGAAGGGTAAAAAACTTCCTAGAACGGATTGAGACTCGGATCGTCTTTTTTCGGCATTAAACTATCCATTGACGGCTGAAAACTGTTAAAACCGTAGAACTCACTGAGGCCTTCGTTTCGACTGGTTATGGCTCCCGTAACTGTAAACGAGCCAGAAGTTATGGCCGTCCGAATAATCGATATCTACAGGGTGCAACATCCGCGGTGCAAGGTGCAACATCCGTCCGAAATGGCGAAACTGTGTCATACGACTTTTTGAAATGCGTGCATGGATTTGAAATGGAATGGAACCTTGGTAAAACACTCTCCAGCGATGGTAAATCGAAGACCAGCCACGGTAATCCCGTTTTACCGTAAAAATCCACGTGTCGAAAAAACGAAGGGTAAAAAACTTCCTAGACCCGATTGAGACTCGGATCGTCTTTTTTGGGCATTAAACAATCCATTGACGGCTGAAAACTGTCACAGCCTTAGAAGTCACCGAGGCCTTTGTTTTGACTGGTTATGGCTCCCGTAACTCTAAACGAGCCAGAAGTTATGGCCGTCCGAATATTCGATATCTACAGGGTGCAACATCCGTCCTAAATGGCGAAACAGTGTCGTACGACTTTTTGAAATGCGTGCACGGATTTGAAACGGAACGGCACCATTGTGCACCACTCTCCAGCGATGGTAAATCGAAGACCAACAACCGTAATCACGTTTTACCGTAAAAATCCATGTGTCGAAAAAACGAAGGGTAAAAAACTTCCTAGACCCGATTGAGACTCGGATCGTCTTTTTTGGGCATTAAACAATCCATTGACGGTTGAAAGCTGTCGTAGCCGTAGAACTCACTGAGGCTTTCGTTTTGACTGGTTATGGCTCCCGTAAACCTAAACGAGCCAGAAGTTATGGCCGTCTGAATAATCAATATCTACAGGGTGCAACATCCACGGTGCAAGGTGCAACATCCGTCCGAAATGGCGAAACAGTGTCGTACGACTTTTTGAAATGCGTGCATGGATTTGAAACGGAACGGTACCATGGTGCAACACTCTCCAGCAATGGGAAATCGAAGACCAGCCATGGTAATCCCGTTTTACCGTAAAAATCCACATGTCGAAAAAACGAAGGGTAAAAACTTCCTAGACCCAATTGAGACTCGGATCGTCTTTTTTAGGCATTAAACAATCCATTGATGGCTGAAAGCGGTCATAGCCGTAGAACTCACTGAGGCCTTCGTTTTGGCTAGTTATGGCTACCGTAACTCTAAACGAGCCAGAAGTTATGGCCGTCCGAATAATCGATATCTACAGGGTGTAATTTCCGCGGTGCAAGGTGCAACATCCGTCCGAAATGGTGAAACAGTGTCGTACGACTTTTTGAAATGCGTGCATGGATTTGAAATGGAACGGTACCATGGTGCACCACTCTCCAGCGATGGTAAATCGAAGACCAGCCATGTTAATCCCGTTTTACAGTAAAAATCCACGTGTCGAAAAAACGAAGGGTAAAAAACTTCCTAGACCCGATTGAGACTCGGGTCGTCTTTTTTGGGCATTAAACAATCCATTGACGGCTGAAAGCAGTCGTAGCCGTAGAACTCACTGAGGCCTTCGTTTTGACTGGTTATGACTCCCATAACTCTAAACGAGCCAGAAGTTATGGCCGTCCGAATATTCGATATCTACAGGGTGCAGCATCCACGGTGCAAGGTGCAACATTCGTCCGAAATGGGGAAACAGTGTCGTACGACTTATTGAAATGCGTGCATGGATTTGAAACGAAATGGTACCATGGTGCACCACTCTCAGTGATGGTAAATCGAAGACCAGCCACGGTAATCCCGTTTTACCGGAAAAATCCACGTGTCGAAAAAATGAAGGGTAAAAAACTTCCTAGACCCGATTGAGACTCGGATAGTCTTTTTTGGGCATTCAACAATCCATTGACGGCTGAAAGACATCAAAGCTGTAGAAATCACAGAGGCCTTCGTTTTGACTGGTTATGGCTCCTGTAACTCTAAACGAGCCAGAAGTTATGGCCGTCCGAATAATCGATATCTACAGGGTGCAACATCCACGGTGCAAAGTGCAACATCCGTCCGAAATGGCGAAACAGTGTCGTACGACTTTTTGAAATGCGTGCATGGATTTGAAACGGAACGGTACCTTGTTGCACCATTCTCCAGCGATGGTAAATCGAAGACCAGCCACGGTAATCCCGTTTTACCGTAAAAATCCACGTGTCGAATAAACGAAGTGTAAAAAACTTCCTAGACCCGATTGAGACTCGGATCGTCTTTTTTGGGCATTAAAAAATCCATTGACAGCTAAAAGCTATCATAGCCCTAGAACTCACTGAGGCCTTCGTTTTGACTGGTTATGGCTCCCGTAACTCTAAACGAGCCAGAAGTTATGGCGGTCCGAATAACCGCTTACTACAGGGTGCAACATCCACGGTGCAAGGTGCAACATCCGTCCGAAATGGCGAAACAATGTCGTACGACTTTTTGAAATGCGTGCATGGATTTGAAACGGAACGGTACCATGGTGCACCTCTCTCCAGCGATGGTAAATTGAAGACCAGCCACAGTAATCCCATTTTACCGTAAAAATCCACGTGTCGAAAAAACGAAGGGTAAAAAACATCCTAGACCCGATTGAGACTTGGATCGTCTTTTTTGGTCATTAAACAGTCCATTGACGGATGAAAGCTGTCATAGCCGTAGAACTCACCGAGGCCATCGTTTTGACTGGTTATGGCCCCCGTAACTCTAAACGAGCCAGAAGTTATGGCCGTCCGAATAATCGATATCTACGGGGTGCATCATCCACGATGCAAGGTGCAACATCCGTCCGAAATGGCGAAACAGTGTCGTACGAATTTTTGAAATGCGTGCATGGATTTGATACGGAACGGTACCATGGTGCACCACTCTCCAGCGGTGGTAAATCGAAGACCAGCCACGGTAATCCCGTTTTACCGTAAAAATCCACGTGTCGAAAAAACGAAGGGTAAAAAACTTCCTAGACCCGATTGAGACTCGGATAGTCTTATTTGGGCATTCAGCAATCCATTGACGGCTGAAAGCCGTCAAAGCTGTAGAAATCACAAAGGCCTTCGTTTTGACTGGTTATGGATCCCGTACTCTAAACGAGCTAGAAGTTAAGGCCGTCCGAATAATCGATATCTACAGGGTGCAACATCCACGATGCAAGGTGCAACATCCGTCCGAAATGGCGAAACAGTGTCGTACCACTTTTTGAAATGCGTGCATGGATTTGAAACGGAACGGTACCTTGGTGCGCCACTGTCCAACGATGGTAAATCGAAGACCAGCCATGGTAATCCCGTTTTACCGTAAAAATCCACGTGTCGAAAAAACGAAGGGTAAAAAACTTCCTAGACCCGATTGAGAATCGGATAGTCTTTTTTGGGCATTAAACAATCCATTGACGGCTGAAAGCCATCATAGCTGTAGAACTCACTGAGGCCTTCGTTTTGACTGGTTATGGCTCCCGTAACTCTAAACGAGCCGGAAGTTATGGCCGTCCGAATAATCGATATCTACAGGGTGCAACATCCAGGGTGCAAGGTGCAACATCCGTTCGAAATGGCGAAACAGTGTCGTACGACTTTTTGAAATGCATGCATGGATTTGAAACGGAATGGTACCATGGTGCTCCACTCTCCAGCGATGGTAAATCAAAGACCAGCCACGGTAATCCCATTGTACCGTAAAAATCCACGTGTCGGAAAAACGAAGGGTAAAAAACTTACTAGATTCGATTGAGACTCGGATAGTCTTTTTTGGGCATTAAACAATCCATTGACGGCTGAAAGCCGTCAAAGCTGTAGAAATCATAGAGGCCTTCGTTTTGACTGGTTATGGCCCCCGTAACTCTAAACGAGCCAGAAGTTATGGCCTTCCGAATAATCGATATCTACAGGGTGCAACATCCGTCCGAAATGGCGAAATAGTGTCTGACGACTTTTTGAAATGCGTGCAAGGATTTGAAATGGAACGGTACCATGGTGCACCACCCTCCAGCGATGGTAAATCGAAGACCAGCCACGGTAATCCCGTTGTACCGTAAAAATCCACGTGTTGAAAAAACGAAGGGTAAAAAACTTCCTAGACCCGATTGAGACTCGGATAGTCTTTTTTGGGCATTCAACAATCCATTGACGGCTGAAAGCCGTCAAAGCTGTTGAACTCACTGAGGCCTTCGTTTTGACTGGTTATGGCTCCCGTAACTCTAAACGAGCCAGAAGTTATGGTCGTCCGAATAATCGATATCTAAAGGGTGCAACATCTACGGTGCAAGGTGCAATATCCGTCCGAAATGGCGAAACAGTGTCGTACGACTTTTTGAAATGCGTGCATGGATTTGAAACGGAATGGTACCATGGTGCACCACTCTCCAGCGATGGTAAATCGAAGACCAGCCACGGTAATCCCGTTTTACCGTAAAAATCCACGTGTCGAAAAAACGAAGGGTAAAAAACATCCTAGACCCGATTGAGACTCGGATAGTCTTTTTTGCGCATTAAATAATCCATTGACGGCTGAAAGCCGTCATAGCCGTAGAACTCACCGAGGCCTTCATTTTGACTGGTTATGGCTCCCGTAACTATAAACGAGCCAGAAGTTATGGCCGTCCGAATAATCGATATCCACAGGGTGCAACATCCACGGTGCAAAGTGCAACATTCGACCGAAATGGCGGAACAGTGTCGTACGACCTTTTGAAATGCGTGCATGGATTTGAAAAGGAATGGTACCATGATTCACCACTCTCCAGCGATGGTAAATCGAAGACCAGCCACGGTAATCCTGTTTTACCGTAAAAATCGACGTGTCGAAAAAATGAGGGGTAAAAAACTTCCGAGACCCGATTGAGACTCGGATAGTCTTTTTTGGGCATTCAACAATCCATTGACGGCTGAAAGCCGTCAAAGCTGTTGAACTCACTGAGGCCTTCGTTTTGACTGGTTATGGCTCCCGTAACTCTAAACGAGCCAGAAGTTATGGCCGTCCGAATAATCGATACCTACGGGGTGTAACATCTACGGTGCAAGGTGCAATATCCATCCGAAGTGGCGAAATAGTGTCGTAAAACTTTTTGAAATGCGTGCATGGATTTGAAACAGAATGGTACCATGGTGCACCACTCTCCAGCGATGGTAAATCGAAGACCAGCCACGGTAATCCCGTTTTACCGTAAAAATCCACGTGTCGAAAAAACGAAGGGTAAAAAACATCCTAGACCCGATTGAGACTCGGATAGTCTTTTTTGGGCAATAAACAATCCATTGACGGCTGAAAGCCGTCATAGCCGTAGAACTCACTGAGGCCTTCGTTTTGACTGGTTATGGCTCCCATAACTATAAACGAGCCAGAAGTTATGGACGTCCGAATAATCGATATCTATAGGGTGCAACATCCACGGTGCAAAGTGCAACATTCGACCGAAATGGCGGAACAGTGTCGTACGACTTTTTGAAATGCGTGCATGGATTTGAAAAGGAATGGTACCATGGTTCACCACTCTCCAGCGATGGTAAATCGAAGACCAGCCACGGTAATCCCGTTTTACCGTAAAAATCCACATGTCGAAAAAACGAAGGGTAAAAAACTTCCTAGACCCGATTGAGACTCGGATAGTCTTTTTTGGGCATTCAACAATCCATTGACGGTTGAAAGCCGTCAAAGGTGTAGAAATCACAGAGGCCTTTGTTTTGACTAATTATGGCTCCCGTAACTCTAAACGAGCCGGAAGTTATGGCCGTCTGAATAATCGATATCTACAGGGTGCAAAATCCACGGTGCAAGGTGCAACATCCGTCCGAAATGGCGAAACAGTGTCGTACGACTTTTTGAAATGCGTGCATGTATTTGAAACAGAACGGTACCATGGTGTACCACTCTCCAGCGATGGTAAATCGAAGACCAGCCACGGTAATCCCGTTTTACCGTAAAAATCCACGTGTCGAAAAAACAAAGGGTAAAAAACATCCTAGACCCGATTGAGACTCGGATAGTCTTTTTTGGGCATTAAACAATCCATTGACGGCTGAAAGCCGTCATAGCCGTAGAACTCACCGAGGCCTTCGTTTTGACTGGTTATGGCTCCCGTACCTCTAAACGAGCTAGAAGTTATGGCCGTCCGAATATTCGATATCTACAGGGTGCAACATCCACGGTGCAAGGTGCAACATCCGTCCTAAATGGCGACACAGTATCGTACGGCTTTTTGAAATGCGTGCATGGATTTGAAATGGAACGGTACCATGGTGCACCACTCTCCAGCGATGGTAAATCGAAGACCAGCCACGGTAATCCCGTTTTACCGTAAAAATCCACGTGTCGAAAAAACGAAGGGTAAAAAACTTCCTAGACCCGATTGAGACTCAGATAGTCTTTTTTGGGCATTCAACAATCCATTGACGGCTTAAAGCCGTCAAAGCTGTAGAAATCATAGAGGCCTTCGTTTTGACTGGCTATGGCTCCCGTAACTCTAAACGACCCAGAAGTTACGGACGTCCGAATAATCGATATCTACAGGGTGCAACATCCACGGTGCAAAGTGCAACATCCGTCCGAAACAGGCGAAACAGTGTCGTACGACTTTTTGAAATGCGTGCATGGATTTGAAATGGAATGGTACCATGGTGCACCACTCTCCAGCGATGGGAAATCGAAGACCAGTCACGGTAATCCTGTTTTACCGTAAAAATCCACGTGTCGAAAAAACGAAGGGTAAAAAACATCCTAGACCCGATTGAGACTCGGATAGTCTTTTTTGGGCATTAAACAATCCATTGACGGATGAAAGCTGTCATAGCCGTAGAACTCACTGAGGCCTTCGTTTGGACTGGTTATGGCTCCCGTAACTCTAAACGAGCCAGAAGTTATGGCCGTCCGAATAATCGATATGTACAGGGTGCAACATCCACGGTGCAAAGTGCAACATCCGACCGAAATGACGAAACAGTGTCGTACGACTTTTTGAAATGCGTGAATGGATTTGAAAAGGAATGGTACCATGGTGCACCACTTTCCAGCGATGGTAAATCGAAGACCAGCCACGGTAATCCCGTTTTACCGTAAAAATCCACGTGTCGAAAAAACGAAGGGTAAAAAACATCCTAGACCCGATTGAGACTCGGATAGTCTTTTTTGGGCATTAAACAATCCATTGACGGCTGAAAGCCGTCATAGCCGTAGAACTCACTGAGGCCTTCGTTTTGACTGGTTATGGCTCCCGTAACTATAAACAAGCCAGAAGTTATGGCCGTCCGAATAATCGATATCTACAGGGTGCAACATCCACGGTGCAAGGTGCAAGGTGCAACATCCGTCCGAAATGGCGAAACAGTGTCGTACGACTTTTTGCAATGCGTGCATGGATTTGAAACGGAACGGTACCTTGGTGCACCACTCTCCAACGATGGTAAATCGAAGACCAGCCATGGTAATCCCATTTTACCGTAAAAATCCACGTGTCGAAAAAACGAAGGGTAAAAAACTTCCTAGACCCGATTGAGACTCAGATAGTCTTTTTTTGGGCATTAAACAATCCATTGACGACGAAAGTTGTCATAGCCGTAGAACTCACTGAGGCCTTCGTTTTGACTGGTTATGGCTCCCGTAACTCTAAACGAGCCAGAAGTTATGGCCGTCCGAATAATCGATATCTACAGGGTGCAACATCCATGGTGCAAGGTGCAACATCCGTCCGAAATGGCGAAACAGTGTCGTACGACTTTTTGAAATGCGTGCATGGATTTGAAATGGAATGGTACCATGGTGCACCACTCTCCAGCGATGGTAAATCGAAGACCAGCCACGGTAATCCCGTTTTACCGTAAAAATCCACGTGTCGAAAAAACGAAGGGTAAAAAACATCGTAGACCCGATTGAGACTCGGATAGTCTTTTTTTGGCATTCAACAATCCATTGATGGCTGAAAGTCGTCAAAGACGTAGAAATAGCAGAGGCCTTCGTTTTGACTGGTTATGGCTCCCGTAACTCTAAACGAGCCAAAAGTTATGGCCGTCCGAATAATCAATATCTACAGGGTGCAACATCCACGGTGCAAGGTGCAACATCCGTCCGAAATGGCGAAACAGTGTCGTACAACTTTTTGAAATGCGTGCATGGATTTGAAACGGAACGGTACCTTGGTGCACCACTCTCCAATGATGGTAAATCGAAGACCAGCCACGGTAATCCCGTTTTACCGTAAAAATCCACGTGTCGAAAAAACGAAGGGTAAAAAACTTCCTAGACCCGATTGAGACTCGGATAGTCTTTTTTGGGCATTAAACAATTCATTGACGGCTGAAAGCTGTCATAGCCGTAGAACTCACTGAGGCCTTCGTTTTGACTGGTTATGGCTCCCGTAACTCTAAACGAGCCAGAAGTTATGGCCGTCCGAATAATTGATATCTACAGTGTGCAACATCCATGGTGCAAGGTGCAACATCTGCCCGAAATGGCGAAACAGTGTCGTACGACTTTTTGAAATGCGTGCATGGATTTGAAACGGAATGGTACCATGGTGCACCACTCTCCAGCGATGGTAAATCAAAGACCAGCCATGGTAATCCCGTTTTACCGTAAAAATCCACGTGTCGAAAAAACGAAGGGTAAAAAACTTCCTAGATCTGATTGAGACTCGGATAGTCATTTTTGGGCATTCAACGATCCATTGACGGAAGCCGTCAAAGCTGTAGAAATCACAGAGGCCTTCGTTTTGACTGGTTATGGCTCCCGTAACTCTAAACGAGCCAGAAGTAATGGCCGTGCGAATAATCGATATCTACAGGGTGCAACATCCATGGTGCAAGGTGCAACATCCGTCCGAAATGACGAAACAGTGTCGTACGACTTTTTGAAATGCGTGCATGGATTTGAAACGGAACGATACCTTGGAGCACCACTCTCCAGCGATGGTAAATCAAAGACTAGCCACGGTAATCCCGTTTTACCATAAAAATCCACGTGTCGAAAAAACGAAGGGTAAAAAACTTCCTAGACCCGATTGAGACTCGGATCGTCTTTTTTGGGCATTAAACAATCCATCGACAGATGAAAGCTGTCATAGCCATAGAACTCACCGAGGCCTACGTTTTGACTGGTTATGGCTCCCGAAACTCTAAACGAGCCAGAAGTTATGGCCGTCCGAATAATCAATATCTACAGGGTGCAACATCCGCGGTGCAAGGTGCAACATCTGTCCGAAATGGCGAAACAGTGTCGTACGACTTTTTGAAATGCGTGCATGGATTTGAAATGGAACGGTACCATGGTGCACCACTCTCCACGATGGTAAATCGAAGACCATCCACGGTAATCCAGTTTTACCGTAAAAATCCACGTGTCGGAAAAACGAAGGGTAAAAAACTTTCTAGACCCGATTGAGACTCGGATAGTCTTTTTTGGGCATTCAACAATCCATTGACGGCTGAAAGCCGTCAAAGCTGTAGAAATCACAGAGGCCTTCGTTTTGACTGGTTATGGCTCCCGTAACTCTATACGAGCCAGAAGTGATGGCCGTCCGAATAATCGATATCTACAGGGTGCAACATCCACGGTGCAAGGTGCAACATCCGTCCGAAATGGCGAAACAGTGTCGTACGACTTTTTGAAATGCGTGCATGGATTTGAAACGGAACGGTACCTTGGTGCACCACTCTCCAACAATGGTAAATCGAAGACCAGCCACGGCAATCCCGTTTTACCGTAAAAATCCACGTGTCAAAAAAACAAAGTGTAAAAAACTTCCTAGACCCGATTGAGACTCGGATAGTCTTTTTTGGGCATTAAACAATCCATTGACGGCTGAAAGCTGTCATAGCTGTGACGACCGCCCATGACTCCCGTACTAAAACAAGAGAATGGTGCGCTGAAAGGCGTGCCAAGCAGCCTTGGACGATAGTCAGGGTAAGATAAAACAGAAACTCTATCGTACAACTCACAGCGCATGGACAAAATACAGTAGGGAAATATATGTATATAGTGAAGCCCATAACAGAATATCATCATATAGACTTCATAAAAGTTTGATACAAGCATCTGAACAATCAATACATCAAGCCTCACTACATAACACTCAAAACATATACAAGCAGCGGAACATCCAGTACATATAGTAGGAAAACTAATATGCTAGCCTCCAGCTCGTCTTCTTCATCAACTTCGTAGATCCTAAAGAACAGCACCTGTCACCTGCTACCTAGTTTGCCCATCCCAACATGGATGAACAGCCCAAGGTAATAAGAGTTGAACATAAAACCTTGAGTCAGACAACAGTCTTAGTGAGCAGTAAATTAACTGTCAAACATACCCAAAAGAGCATAAAGGATAAAAGGAATAGGAACTCAACCATCCCACTCCACCTCATTCTACAGTGATAGCCCCCAGACCCACTAAGCATAAACAAGCATAGCAAAGCAGACAATTTAAGTAAAGTAATTATCACTCGAGTCAAGGTCGATGTTTTCCAAGTACAAACCCCCAAGGCCTAAACCAAGATCAGATAAGCACCCAGAAAACACCGCTCTTGAGATCGAATGATGGTGCAACCAAACATCCATGACTCTGGCTATCACTGTTATCATTGCCTCGATTTCACCGTTAATTGAATGATCGGCACCTTCTTTCAGCCGTCCGTCAAGGGCTAATGGCAACCCCGGTTCTAGACATAACTCTGCACGTCATCATGACCCGTGCCTAGGACTATCGCATCTGCCCAGAGTACTAACACGTCATCATGACCCGTGTCTGGAACGTCATCGTGACCCGTTCCAACGTACTCTTGCTTTGAGCATGCTAGAACCTTCAATAACGATAAGATCCAAGCCTCCTAGTCATCCTCCTCGACGACTATTCTCACACTAGCTCAAGCGCCTCTCGAGCCCACCATTATCAACCAACCCGGACCGCATCACCGAGTTATCAACATAGCTTCGCACGTCGTCGTGACCCGTGCTTGGAACGTCATCGTGGCCCGTCCCAACTCAACATCATGCTTTGCCTCATCGCATCATAGCAAAGTCCCATTTCAACATCATGGTTTGCCTCATCGCCTCATGGCAAGGTCCATCATCATCAAATCTATCCATATGAGCTTCCATATCCTCTTCATATGCCACAGGTAGCTTTCACCATTCAAGAGCCTTTCCACTTAGCTTTTGAATCGTCCTCGACCAACTTGTCCAAATCAAGTTATCAATCAGCTAATCAATCAAATTAAACATTAATCCAAGCAATCAATCATTCAAACAAGATCTAAATAAACAATTACAACAATAATGGCAATTTCGTAAATAAAGTGTCCAAATCTAACATGCAATCTAACAAGCATGAATTATGAACAATATCTCTACAACTTGATGAATGAACTTGCATAAGTGATCATGTAGCAAAATAGGTGTCAAAACTTCATAGATGATAGATCTACATGCATGCTTAAGAAAAATGCAAGAAATCACTATCTTTAACGCATAAACAAGCCACCAATCTAATATACTCCCTTGGGTCCGTGTGAGAGATAACTACCACTCACCGAATCACCTAAACAACCCAAAAACAATCAACTCCAGATCTGGACAGCGAAGAACAAGGCTTGATCCGGCAAAATCTCGCTTCAAACGATGAAATCTCTCTTTGCTTGATGAAGATCTTCAACTTTGGCTCTTGGATCTTCGATTTGATCTTCAATCTTGGATGGATGTTAACACTAGATTAGAGTGGAGAAAAGAAGTGAAGAAGTGTTGTAGTCGAGCTCTCAAAATGGCAGCACTTCGTCGCTTCAAAATCTGGTGCCAAAAAGTGAGCCAAACCCCTCTGTTTATAGGCTGGAAATCCCCTTAACTCGGTCGTCCCCCTTGAGTCGTCGCCGACCCACGACCTAAAACCAAGGCCGACCTAACTACTCAACACAGCAGCCGACTCAACCTCCTAACGACCTAACACGCACGCGAGTTACGACCTACGACTTATCGGAGAGGCCGACCCAACTGCACACGACTCAAAAAGCCCCCGACCTAACGACTTAGCCCCAGTGCCGACCCAACACCCACGCGACCTAAAGCACACACGCGAACCAACACGCGCGACTTAACACATATAAGTCGTCCAACGACCTAATCTACCCAGAACCAAACTTAGGTCGCATACAACCTAACCTATGACTCGGCACAGCTGACCTAAGCTATTCACTAAGTCGCCCCAAACGACCTACCCTCCTTAGGTTGGTAACTCTTAAACCGGTCAATACTTAAGCCGGCTACCTCCTTATGTTGCTTACGACTTAAGCCCTCAGGTTATTAACCCGTCCACGACCTATCACTTAACTCGTTAACGACCTATCCCTCAACTTACTTAAAATGCCTTGGTCGTTACTTCTATAGGTCGTACACCCCTTGACTCGGCCACATCCTAAGTCGCTCAACACCACTAAGTCGTACAACCGACTTATCTCCTACACGACTCAAGCTATCACACATAAACTGCTAGGTCGTAATCCTAAGTCGTTCACGACTTAAAACCATCTACAACCTAACCAAGAGCCAATCTAAGGACCCTATACAACCAAGTTAACTTCCTTATGAGCCATCTTTTACACGACTTAGGCTATGGATGCCATAAACAATACTAACGACCTAATAATTCTTCGATTTATCAACACGTAAAATACGGGTCATTACATTCTCTCCCCCTTAGAAATTTCGCCCCCGAAATTCCAAACAAACAAGAGAAATCAAAATTATTCCGCATGCCTACCATCCATAGCAATCAACAAACCATGCATCCAATTACTAGCCTAGCATGAAGAATTCTAAGACTAGAACAAGTTACAAATTTGTGAGATGTCACGACACCTTAGGGCCATACCTCAAAGAGTTCAGGATGAGCTGCCTTCATCCTCTCTTCCTCCTCCCACATACAGTCGTTAACATCCTCACTCCATTGTACCTTGAGCAACGTAATCGTCTTCCTCCTAAGCTGTTTCGTGTCGGTTTCAACAACACGAAGCGGCTTACAAGGTCTCGTAACAACTGGATCAACCTCCAAGTCTTCACAGCTATCAGTAGAAACCACCGTATTCGAGTCATGCACATACTTCCGTAGATAAGATACATAAAAAACATTGTGCACACCCACCATCTTTTCCGGTAACTCCAATATATAGGCGAGCTTTCCAATTCGCTCGATAATCGGGAATGGTCCAACAAATCTCGGAGTTAACTTTCCTTTCTTTCCGAATCGAATAACATTCTTCAGTGGAGAAATCTTCACAAAAACCACATCTCCTACGTCGAATTCCAAATCCTTACGACGCTTGTCAGCATAACTTTTCTGACGATCTTGGGCTGCCTTCATTCGTCGCCGAATGATCTCTATACAATCCGTAGTTTGTCGAATCATCTCTGGCCCAAGTATCAACTTTTCTCCATTTTCCAACCAACATGTCGGAGGGTTACACGGTCTTCCATACAGTGCCTCATATGGTGCCATACCAATACTTGTCTGATAACTGTTATTGTATGCAAATCCCACCAAATGAAGGTGATCTTCCCATGATCCTCGGAAATCCAAAACACATGCTCTGAGAAGATCTTCCAAAAATTGATTGACTCTCTCAGTCTGACCATCTGTTTGGGGGTGATAAGCTGTACTCAAACACAACTCAGTTCCCAAAACTTCCTGGAAGCTCTTCCAAAATCCACTAGTGAACAATGGGTCTCGATCGCTCACTATACTTTTCGGAACACCATGGAATCGAACTATCCACCTAACATACAACTCAGCCAACTTCGACGCAGTCCTAGTTGATCGAACAGGAATGAATCTTGCACTCTTAGTCAAACGATCTACGATGATCCAAATCCCTTCATTTCCTTCCCTGGTTCTAGGTAGACCATCGATAAAATCCATCAATATCTGCTCCCACTTCCATGTAGGAACCTCTAATGGTTGAAGCAATCCACTAGGATTCTTCTGCTCAGCTTTTACCAACTCGCAATTCATACATTTGGAAATGAAATTTCCAACATCCTTCTTCATACCTTCCCAGTAATAGGTTCTCTTCATATCCCGATACATCTTATTTCCTCCTGGATGAATCATCAACTTCGAGTGATGACTTTCCCTAAGAGCTTCATCTCTCAATCCATCTATATCGGGAACAACTAGTCGTCCTTGCTTTCGAAGCCAACCCTCTTGATCGACTTCAAATCCTTTATCCTTTTTTGGATTTAATCCAGATTCCAAATCGCGGATAATCTTGACAAGCTTATCATCTCGCTTTTGGCTCTCGCCATTCCTTTCCACAAGAGTAGGTCTTATTGATAAGTTTGCCAACATCTCAGGTTCCAATTCACATCTAGGCCTGAAATCAAACCCAGCCAAATACTTGAGATTCTTCCATTCCGAAAACATGGCTCCCAATCCTGCATGTCTTCGACTTAACGCATCGGCCACTGCGTTACCTTTTCCGGAGTATAGGGTATATCAAAATCATATGATGCTAAAAAGTCTAGCCATCGTTGCTTCCGAAGATTCAAATCCTTTTGGGAGAACAGATACTTCAACGACTTATGATCCGTAAACAACTCAAATCGAACTCCCAATAGATAATGTCTCCACATCTTCAGAGAAAAAACAATTGCCGCTAACTCCAAATCATGAGTCGGGTAATTGCTTTCATGCGGCTTCAGTTGTCGACTTGCATACGCAACAACTTTATCCTTTTGCATTAGCACTGCTCCAAGTCTAGTACCACATGCATCGGTGTAAACCACCATCTCATCATTCCCACTTGGAATAGTCAAAACAGGAGTACTTGTCAGTCGCTCTTTCAGGATTACGAAAGCTTGCTCACACTTATCATTCCATCTGAACACTTGGTTCTTTTTCGGCAATCCTGTTAACGGTGCAGCTATCTTGGAAAAGTCTTTGATAAACCGACGATAATATCCAGCTAATCCAAGAAAACTTCTCACATCAGATGCATTCTTAGGTCTAACCCAATCCTGGATTGCTGCCACCTTAGCGGGATCAACCGCTATTCCATTTCCAGAAATAACATGGCCTAAGAACCTCACTTCACTCTTCCAGAAGTGACACTTTGAAAACTTAGCATTCAGCTGATGTTTCCGCAAGATTTCCAAAACAATACGCAAGTGTGTCTTGTGCTCTGCCTCAGTTCTGGAATAAATCAGAATATCATCCACGAACGCAAGTACAAACTTGTTCAACTGATCTCTGAACACCCTATTCATAAGATCCACAAAATATGCTGGTGCGTTAGTCAATCCAAACGGCATTACCAGCCACTCATAAAATCCGGATGGTGTCCTAAAAGCAGTCTTTGGCACACTATCCTTTGCCACTCTCAATTGGTGAAATCCCGTTGCTAAATCCATCTGAGAAAACACCTTAGCCTCGTGAAGCTGATCAAACAAGTCATCTATTCTCGGCAATGGATACTTGTTCTTTTTAGTCACCTTATTCAGCTCACGATAATCCACACACAACCTCAACGATCCATCCGCTTTGGTTGCGAATACAACTGGTGCACCCCATTCGGACACACTACGCCGAATGAATCCTTTCCGTAAAAGGTCATCAACCTGCACCTTCAGCTCTTGTTGTTCTCTAGGCGCCATCCGTCTAAGAGGCATCACAACTGGTCTGGCTCCCTCAACTAAATCGATACGAAACTCGATCTCCCTATGCAGCGGTAACCCTTTGAGATCGTCAAAGACTTCCTCAAATCCATTCACAACCAGCATCGATGACAGTCCATCTCGTGGAACAACCAGCGAATACATGAAGCCCATGAAGACGCCTTCTTCATGCTTACATCGTATCACAACCTTTCTCCCTTCCACATTCCCGACTGTCACCTCCAGTTTCTTACAATCAACCTTTGCCGCATACTTCCTAAGCCAGTCCATACCCAAAATAATTCCGAACCCCGCAAAGTTCAGAACAAAACAATCACAAACAAAAGAGCAATCATGACTCGATACAACTAGACCACGGCATACCATACACAAACAAGACGAAACCCCAACTGGATTAGTCACAACTAATGGTCTATCAACAATTTCCGGTTCCAAACCCAACCGGCCTACCAAATCATCACAAACAAACGAATGTGATGCCCCAGTATCAAATAACACTCTAACTGGAACACCACAAATAGAAAGAGTACCTTGAACCACCACACACTTCCCCTTCTCCTCAGCAGTAGGAGCTTTTGAAGACGATGGCACAGCTCCCAAAGCATAAGCTTGCACAATCTGCTTATCTTTCCTCGGTTCTGGACAGTCCTTCTTGATATGTCCCATCTTATCACGGTTGTGGCACTTCAACTACACCTTTGGATTCTTGCAATCCCTAAAGAAATGGCCCTTCTGCCGACAATTGTAGCAGGTCACTTCACCCTTTGGCTTCTTCTGGCCATCCTTACCCTTCTGTTGCTGCTGCTTCCTGTTCTTGTTTCCACCCTGTTGTGGTTTGGACTATTCCTTGGTCACAGCAACAACAGACTCTTCCTTAGGAAACAAACTCTCATGTATGAGAGCTTTTTCCAAAAGCTTCTCAAATGGATTGTCCAGATGATCCACCAACTGTCTCCCAAGATAATAGTCCAAGCCTGTCACAAACTTCTCATTCTTCTGGTAGGGAGATTCAATATACGACCGAGCATACTAGGACAAAGCTTCAAACTCCGAAACGTACTCAAGAACTGGTCTCCCACCTTGCTTGTGCTCCACAAACTTCTTAAACATAACAGATTTCTGAGCTGTAGAAATGAACTTAGCTTAAAATCTGACTTGGAATTGCTCCCATGTAATCTCTTCCTCTGGAGTATCAATGGTGATAGAATTCCACCAATCCGAAGCTCTCCCTTGAAGCTGTCTTGATGCAAGCTTCCTCTTAGTTGCATCCTCAATCCCCAAATCACCAAAGATCCTTCTACAAGCATCAATCCATCTCTGTACTTCAATGGTTGATTCTGTCCCCAAGAAAACCTTCCCTCCAAGAGCAATATAGTCCTTACACAACTTAGCAAAATCCACTGATCTTGGAGCTTGAACTTGAACTCCAACATCTACTGACGGTCCTGAAGTTGGTATCCTTCTCATGAACGAAGTCATCATAGCTTCGAACATTGCAGCATAGTCAGTAGCTCCCCAAACAGCACGGCTTTCCCTAGCAGCTTGTCTCTCTCTTCGACTCATCCTTAATATCTACAAAAAGGAATGATTTAGAACACCTTGAGAAACAACTACATAAGGATTTCAAATCCTTCTAAACTACTATATTATATATAGTAATCATCCATCAAAATTACAATTACGTCTCTCATACATAGTTACGCCAGCGAGCGTTGGCTAAAATTGATTAACCAAAGCTCTGATACCAAATGTGACGACCGCCCATGACTCCCGTACTAAAACAAGAGAATGGTGCGCTGAAAGGCATGCCAGGCAGCCATGGACGATAGTCAGGGTAAGATAAAACAGAAACTCTATCGTACAACTCACAGCGCATGGACAAAATACAATAGAGAAATATATGTATATAGTGAAGCCCATAACAGAATATCATCATATAGACTTCATAAAAGTTTGATACAAGCATCTGAACAATCAATACATCAAGTGTTGGGCGAATTCTCACCCAGAAGATCTCGAGACCGAGAAGTCACAGTTTCACCCAGGCTTGCAACTTCCACCTCGTTCGACAAACACAAGGCTCGATATAAGCATAGAAGTCCATCTGGTATTCTCAATATACAAGTCCATTCGGCATCTCCAATTCATGCCGAACCAAAGGCCATTCGGTCAGCCCCCCATCCGGTCCTCCTTCCACCGAACCAACTATCCACCGAACCAACTCACCTACCGGTCCAGTCACTACCGGTCCACCAACCTTCACACCCCTATGCCGGACCAAAGGGCCTACCGGACCATCTCCACAACCGGTCCAAACAAGCACCGAACCACCTCACTGCCGGTCTACATCCACACTCACTACCACCGGTCCACACATACCACCGGTCCATACCTACCACCGGTCCAAACTCAATGCCGGATGAAGCTCCGCCGAACCAGATGACTACCAGGCCAGATTGCTTCAGCCCGGGCCCACCAGCTGCTATATACATCCAAGACCCCTACCCCCTACCTCGCTCTATAAATAGAGGGGAAGGGGTACAACAATGGCAGACAAGTTTGAGAGCTCAAGCACGGAAGGAACTTTCAAACTACTTTCATATACTTGTACACAAAGCATTGTACTTGTAATCTGAAAGAAAGAAGATAATAACATATAAAGTGGACGTAGGCACGTTCTGGCCGAACCACTAAATCTGTGTGTCTTTTACATTTCAGCCTCTACTTTTTTCATATTTACATAACTCATCTAAATCATTAAGAATCACATAAAATCAACTAAATCACACGACTTGGAGGTGTTTGCCCATTTTTTGCGCAAACATCAAGCCTCACTACATAACACTCAAAACATATACAAGCAGCGGAACATCCAGTACATATAGTAGGAAAACTAATATGCTAGCCTCCAGCACGTCTTCGTCATCAACTTCGTAGATCCTAAAGAACAGCACCTGTCACCTGTCACCTGCTACCTAGTCTGCCCATCCCAACATGGATGAACAGCCCAAGGTAATAAGAGTTGAACATAAAACCTTGAGTCAGACAACAGTCTTAGTGAGCAGTAAATTAACTGTCAAACATACCCAAAAGAGCATAAAGGATAAAAGGAATAGGAACTCAACCATCCCACTCCACCTCATTCTACAGTGATAGCCCCCAGACCCACTAAGCATAAACAAGCATAGCAAAGCAGACAATTTAAGTAAAGTAATTATCACTCGAGTCAAGGTCGATGTTTTCCAAGTACAAACCCCCAAGGCCTAAACCAAGATCAGATAAGCACCCAGAAAACACCGCTCTTGAGATCGAATGATGGTGCAACCAAACATCCATGACTCTGGCTATCACTGTTATCATTGCCTCGATTTCACCGTTAATTGAATGATCGGCACCTTCTTTCAGCCGTCCGTCGGAGTAAACTTTCCTTTCTTTCCGAATCGAATAACATTCTTCAGTGGAGAAATCTTCACAAAAACCACATCTCCTATGTCGAATTCCAAATCCTTACGACGCTTGTCAGCATAACTTTTCTGACGATCTTGGGCTTCCTTCATTCGTCGTTGAATGATCTCTATACAATCCGTAGTTTGTCGAATCATCTCTGGCCCAAGTATCAACTTTTCTCCATTTTCCAACCAACATGTCGGAGAGTTACACGGTCTTCCATACAGTGCCTCATATGGTGCCATACCAATACTTGTCTGATAACTGTTATTATATGCAAATTCCACCAAATGAAGGTGATCTTCCCATGATCCTCCGAAATCCAAAACATATGCACTGAGAAGATCTTCCCAAACTCGATTGACTCTCTCAGTCTGACCATCTGTTTGGGGGTGATAAGCTGTACTCAAACACAACTCAGTTCCCAAAACTTCCTGGAAGCTCTTCCAAAATCCACTAATGAACAATGGGTCTCGATCGCTCACTATACTTTTCGGAACACCATGGAATCGAACTATCCACCTAACATACAACTCAACCAACTTCGACGCAGTCCTAGTTGATCGAACAGGAATGAATCTTGCACTCTTAGTCAAACGATCTACGATGATCCAAATCCCTTCATTTCTTGCCCTGGTTCTAGGTAGACCATCGATAAAATCCATCGATATCTGCTCCTACTTCCATGTAGGAACCTCTAACGGTTGAAGCAATCCACTAGGCTTCTTCTGCTCAGCTTTTACCAACTGGCAATTCATACATTTGGAAATGAAATTTCCAACATCCTTCTTCATACCTTCCCAGTAATAGGTTCTCTTCATATCCCGATACATCTTATTTCCTCCTGGATGAATCATCAACTTCGAGTGATGACTTTCCCTAAGAGCTTCATCTCTCAATCCATCTATATCGGGAACAACTAGTCGTCCTTGCTTTCGAAGCCAACCCTCTTGATCGACTTCAAATCCTTTATCCATTTCTGGATTTAATCCAGATTTCAAATCGCGGATAATCTTGACAAGCTTATCATCTCTCTTTTGGCTCTCGCCAATCCTTTCCACAATTGTAGGTCTTATTGATAAGTTTGCCAACATCTCAGGTTCCAATTCACATCTAGGCCTGAAATCAAACCCAGCCAAATACTCGAGATTCTTCCATTCCGAAAACATGGCTCCCAATCCTGCATGTCTTCGACTTAACGCATCGGCCACTGCGTTACCTTTTCCCGGAGTATAGGGTATATCAAAATCATATGATGCTAAAAATTCTAGCCATCGTTGCTGTCGAAGATTCAAATCCCTTTGGGAGAACAGATACTTCAACGACTTATGATCCGTAAACAACTCAAATCGAACTCCCAGTAGATAATGTCTCCACATCTTCAGAGCAAAAACAATTGCCGCTAACTCCAAATCAAGAGTCGGGTAATTCCTTTCATGCGGCTTCAGTTGTCGACTTGCATACGCAACAACTTTATCCTTTTGCATTAGCACTGCTCCAAGTCCAGTACCACATGCATCGGTGTAAACCACCATCTCATCATTCCCACTTGGAATAGTCAAAACAGGAGTACTTGTCAGTCGCTCTTTCAGGATTACGTAAGCTTGCTCACACTTATCATTCCATCTGAACACTTGGTTCTTTTTCGTCAATCCTGTTAACGGTGCAGCTATCTTGGAAAAGTCTTTGATAAACCGACGATAATATCCAGCTAATCCAAGAAAACTTCTCACATCAGATGCATTCTTTGGTCTAACCCAATCCTGGATTGCTGCCACCTTAGCGGGATCAACCGCTATTCCATTTCCAGAAAAAACATGGCCTAAGAACCTCACTTCACTCTTCCAGAAGTGACACATCGAAAACTTAGCCTTCAGCTGATGTTTCCGCAAGATTTCCAAAACAATACGCAAGTGTCTTGTGCTCTGCCTCAATTCTGGAATAAATCAGAATATCATCCACGAACACAAGTACAAACTTGTTTAACTGATCTCTGAACACCCTATTCATAAGATCCACAAAATATGCTAGTGCGTTAGTCAATCCAAACGGCATTACCAGCCACTCATAAAATCCGAATGGTGTCCTAAAAGAAGTCTTTGGCACACTATCCTTAGCCACTCTCAATTGGTGAAATCCCGTTGCCAAATCCATCTGAGAAAACACCTTAGCCTCGTGAAGCTGATCAAACAAGTCATCTATTCTCGGCAATGGATACTTGTTCTTTTTAGTCACCTTATTCAGCTCACGATAATCCACACACAACCTCAACGATCCATCCGCTTTGGTTGCGAATACAACTGGTGCACCCCATTCGGACACACTACGCCGAATGAATCCTTTCCGTAAAAGGTCATCAACTTGCACCTTCAGCTCTTGTTGTTCTCTAGGCGCCATCCGTCTAAGAGGCATCACAACTGGTCTGGCTCCATCAACTAGATCGATACGAAACTCGATCTCCCTATGCGGTGGTAACCCTTTGACCTCGTCAAAGACGTCCTCAAATCCATTCACAACCGGCATTGATGACAGTCCATCCCGTGGAACAACCAGCGAATACATGAATCCCATGAAGACGCCTTCTTCATGCTTACATCGCATCACAACCTTTCTCCCTTCCACATTCCCGACTGTCACCTCCAGTTTCTCACAATCAACCTTTGCCGCATACTTCCTAAGCCAGTCCATACCCAAAATAATTCCGAACCCCGCAAAGTTCAGAACATAACAATAACAGTTTCTCACAATCTGCTTATCTTTCCGCGGTTCTGGACAGTCCTTCTTGATATGTCCCAGCTTATCATAGTTGTGGCACTTCAACTGCACCTTTGGATTCTTGCAATCCCTAGAGAAATGGCCCTTCTGCCGACAATTGTAGCAGGTCACTTCACCCTTTGGCTTCTTCTGGCCATCCTTACCCTTCTGTTGCTGCTGCTTCCTTTTCTTGTTTCCACCCTGTTGTGGTTTGGACTCTTCCTTGGTCACAGCAACAACAGACTCTTCCTTAGGAAACAAACTCTCATGTCTGAGAGCTTTCTCCACAAGCTTCTCAAATGGATCGTCCAGATGATCTACCAACTGTCTCCCAAGATAATAGTCCAAGCCTGTCACAAAATTCTCATTCTTCTGGTAGGGAGATTCAATATACGACCGAGCATACTTGGACAAAGCTTCAAACTCCGAAACGTACTCAAGAACTGGTCTCCCACCTTGCTTGAGCTCCACAAACTTCTTAAACATAACAAATTTCTGAGCTGTAGAAATGAACTTAGCTTCAAATCTGACTTGGAATTGCTCCAAAGTAATCTCTTCCTCTGGAGTATCAATGGTGATAGAATTCCACCAATCCGAAGCTCTCCCTTAAAGGTGTCTTGATGCAAGCTTCCTCTTAGTTCCATCCTCAATCCCCAAATCACCAAAGATCCTTCTAAAAGCATCAATCCATCTATGTACTTCAATGGTTGATTCTATCCCCAAGAAAACCTTCCCTCCAAGAGCAGTATAGTCCTTACACAACTTAGCAAAATCCACTGATCTTGGAGCTTGAACTTGAACTCCAACATCTACTGACGGTCCTGAAGTTGGTATCCTTCTCATGATCGAAGTCATCATAGCTTCGAACATTGCAGCATAGTCAGTAGCTCCCCCAACAGCACGGCTTTCCCTAGCAGCTTGTCTCTCTCTTCGACTCATCCTTAATATCTGCAAAAAGGAATGATTTAGAACACCTTGAGAAACAACTACATAAGCATTTCAAATCCTTCTAAACTACTATATTATATATAGTAATCATCCATTAAAATTACAATTACGTCTCTCATACGTAGTTACGCCAGCGAGCGTTGGCTAAAATCGATTAACCAAAGCTCTGATACCAAATGTGACGACCGCCCATGACTCCCGTACTAAAACAAGAGAATGGTGCGCTGAAAGGCGTGCCAGGCAGCCATGGACGATAGTCAGGGTAAGATAAAACAGAAACTCTATCGTACAACTCACAGCGCATGGACAAAATACAATAGAGAAATATATGTATATAGTGAAGCCCATAACAGAATATCATCATATAGACTTCATAAAAGTTTGATACAAGCATCTGAACAATCAATACATCAAGCCTCACTACATAACACTCAAAACATATACAAGCAGCGGAACATCCAGTACATATAGTAGGAAAACTAATATGCTAGCCTCCAGCTCGTCTTCGTCATCAACTTCGTAGATCCTAAAGAACAGCACCTGTCACCTGCTACCTAGTCTGCCCATCCCAACTTGGATGAACAGCCCAAGGTAATAAGAGTTGAACATAAAACCTTGAGTCAGACAACAGTCTTAGTGAGCAGTAAATTAACTATCAAACATACCCAAAAGAGCATAAAGGATAAAAGGAATAGGAACTCAACCATCCCACTCCACCTCATTCTATAATGATAGCCCCCAGACCCACTAAGCATAAACAAGCATAGCAAAGTAGACAATTTAAGTAAAGTAATTATCACTCGAGTCAAGGTCGATGTTTTCCAAGTACAAACCCCCAAGGCCTAAACCAAGATCAGTTAAGCACCCAGAAAACACCGCTCTTGAGATCGAATGATGGTGCAACCAAACATCCATGACTCTGGCTATCACTGTTATCATTGCCTCGATTTCACCGTTAATTGAATGATCGGCACCTTCTTTCAGCCGTGCGTCAAGGGCTAATGGCAACCCCGGTTCTAGATATAACTCTGCACGTCATCATGACCCGTGCCTAGGACTATCGCATCTTCCCAGAGTACTAACACGTCATCATGACCCGTGTCTGGAACGTCATCGTGACCCGTTCCAACGTACTCTTGCTTTGAGAATGCTAGAACCTTCAATAACGATAAGATCCAAGCCTCCTAGTCATCCTCCTCGACGACTATTCTCACAATAGCTCAAGCGCCTCTCGAGCCCACCATTATCAACCAACCGGACCGCATCACCGAGTTATCAACATAGCTTCGCACGTCGTCGTGACCCGTGCTTGGAACGTCATCGTGGCCCGTCCCAACTCAACATCATGCTTTGCCTCATCGCATCGTAGCAAAGTCCCATTTCAACATCATGGTTTGCCTCATCGCCTCATGGCAAGGTCCATCATCATCAAATCTATCCATATGAGCTTCCACATCCGCTTCATATGCCACAGGACTCTTTCACCGTTCAAGAGCCTTTCCACTTAGCTTTTGAATCGTCCTCGACCAACTTGTCCAAATCAAGTTATCAATCAGCTAATCAATCGAATTAAACATTAATCCAAGCAATCAGTCATTCAAACAAGATCTAAATAAACAATTACAACAATAATGGCAATTTCGTAAATAAAGTGTCCAAATCTAACATGCAATCTAACAAGCATGAATTATGAACAATATCTCTACAACTTGATGAATGAACTTGCATAAGTGATCATGTAGCAAAATAGGTGTCAAAACTTCATAGATGATAGATCCACATGCATACTTAAGAAAAATGCAAGAAATCACTATCTTTAACGCATAAACAAGCCACCAATCTAATATACTCCCTTGGGTCCGTGTGAGAGATAACTACCACTCACCGAATCACCTAAACAACCCAAAAACAATCAACTCCAGATCTGGACAGCGAAGAACAAGGCTTGATCCGGCAAAATCTCGCTTCAAACGATGAAATCTCTCTTTGTTTGATGAAGATCTTCAACTTTGGCTCTTGGATCTTCGATTTGATCTTCAATCTTGGATGGATGTTAACACTAGATTAGAGTGGAGAAAAGAAGTGAAGAAGTATTGTAGTCGAGCTCTCAAAATGGAAGCACTTCGTCGCTTTAAAATCTGGTGCCAAAAAGTGAGCCAAACCCCTCTATTTATAGGCTGGAAATCCCCTTAACTCGGTCGTCCCCCTTGAGTCGTCGCCGACCCACGACCTAAAACCAAGGCCGACCTAACTACTCAACACAACAGCCGACTCAACCTCTTAACGACCTAACACGCACGCGAGTTACGACCTATGACTTATCAGAGAGGCCGACCCAACTGCACACGACTCAAAAAGCCCCCGACCTAACGACTTAGCCCTAGTGCCGACCCAACACCCACGCGACCTAAAGCATGCACGCGACCTAACACGCACGACTCAACACATATAAGTCGTCGAACGACCTAATCTACCCAGAACCAAACTTAGGTCGCATACAACCTATCCTATGACTCGGCACAGCTGACCTAAGCTATTCACTAAGTCGCCCCAAACGATCTACCCTCCTTAGGTTGGTAACTCTTAAACCGGTCAGTACTTAAGCCGGCTACCTCCTTATGTTGCTTACGACTTAAGCCCTTAGGTTATTAACCCGTCCACGACCTATCACTTAACTCGTTAACGACCTATCCCTTAACTTGCTTAAAATGCCTTGGTCGTTACTTCTATAAGTCGTACACCCCTTGACTCGGCCACACCCTAAGTCGCTCAACACCACTAAGTCGTACAACCAACTTATCTCCTACATGACTCAAGCTATCACACATAAACTGCTAGGTCGTAATCCTAAGTCGTTCACGATTTAAAACCATCTACGACCTAACCAAGAGCCGATCTAAGGACCCTATACAACCGAGTTAACTTCCTTATGAGCCATCTTTTACACGACTTAGGCTATGAATGCCATAAACAATACTAACGACCTAATAATTCTATGATTTATCAACACGTAAAATACGGGTCGTTACAGTAGCCGTAGAACTCACTGAGGCCTTCGTTTTGAATGGTTATGGCTCCCGTAACTCTAAACGAGCCAAAAGTTATGGCCGTCCGAATAATCGATATCTACAGGGTGCAACATCCATGGTGCAAGGTGCAACATCCGTCCGAAATGGCGAAACAGTGTCGTACGACTTTTTGATATGCGTGCATGGATTTGAAACGGAATGGTACCATGGTGCACCACTCTCCAGCGATGGTAAATCAAAGACCAGCCACGGTAATCCCGTTTTACCGTAAAAATCCACGTGTCGAAAAAACGAAGGGTAAAAAACTTCCTAGATCCGATTGAGACTCGGAAAGTCTTTTTTGGGCATTCAACAATCCATTGACGGCAGAAAGCCGTCAAAGCTGTAGAAATCACAGAGTCCTTCGTTTTGACTGGTTATGGATCTCGTAACTCTAAACGAGCCAGAAGTTATGGCCGTCCGAATAATCGATATCTACAGGGTGCAACATCCACGGTGCAAGGTGCAACATCCGTCCGAAATGGCGAAACAGTGTCGTACGACTTTTTGAAATGCGTGCATGGATTTGAAACGGAATGGTACCATGGTGCACCACTGTCCAGCAATGGTAAATCAAAGACCAGCCACGGTAATCCCGTTTTACCGTAAAAATCCACGTGTCGAAAAAACGAAGGGTAAAAAACTTCCTAGATCCGATTGATAGTCGGATAGTCTTTTTTGGGCATTCAACAATCCATTGACGGCAGAAAGCCGTCAAAGCTATAGAAATCATAGAGTCCTTCGTTTTGACTGGTTATGTCTCCCGTAACTCTAAACGAGCCAGAAGTTATGGCCGTCTGAATAATCGATATCTACAGGGTGCAACATCCACGGTGCAAGGTGCAACATCCGTCCGAAATGGCGAAACAGTGTCGTACGACTTTTTGAAATGCGTTCATGGATTTGAAACGGAACGGTACCATGGTGCACCAGTCTCCAGCGATGGTAAATCGAAGACCAGCCACGGTAATCCCGTTTTACCGTAAAAATCCACGTGTCGAAAAAACGAAGGGTAAAAACTTCCTAGACCCGATTGAGACTCAGATAGTCTTTTTTGGGCATTCAACAATCCATTGACGGCTGAAAGCCGTGAAAGCTGTAGAAATCACAGAGTCTTCCCGTAACACTAAACGAGCCAGAAGTTATGGCCGTCCGAATAATCGATATCTACAGGGTGAAACATCCACGGTGCAAGGTGCAACATCCGTCCGAAATGGCGAAACAGTGTCGTACGACTTTTTGAAATGCGTGCATGGATTTCAAACGGAACGGTACCATGGTGCACCACTCTCCAACGATGGTAAATCAAAGACCAGCCACGGTAATCCCGTTTTACCGTAATAATCCACGTGTCGAAAAAACGAAGGGTAAAAAACATCCTAGACCCATTGAGACTCGGATAGTCATTTTTGGGCATTAAACAATCCATTGACGGCTGAAAGCTGTCATTGCCGTAGAACTCACTGAGGCCTTCGTTTTGACTGGTTATGGCTCCCGTAACTCTAAACGAGCCACAAGTTATGGCCGTCCGAATAATCAATATCTACAGGGTGCAACATCCACGGTGCAAGGTGCAACATCCGTCCGAAATGGCGAAACAGTGTCGTACGACTTTTTGAAATGCGTGCATGGATTTGAAACGGAATGGTACCATGGTGCACCACTCTCCAGCGATGGTAAATCGAAGACCAGCCACGGTAATCCCGTTTTACCGTAAAAATCCACGTGTCGAAAAAACGAAGGGTAAAAAACTTCCTAGATCCGATTGATAGTCGGATAGTCTTTTTTGGGAATTCAACAATCCATTGACGGTTGAAAGCCGTCAAAGGTGTAGAAATCACAGAGTCCTTCGTTCGACTGGTTATAGCTCCCGTAACTCTAAACGAGCCAGAAGTTATGGCCGTCCGAATAATCGATATCTACAGGGTGCAACATCCACGTTGCAAGATGCAACATCCGTCCGAAATGGCGAAACAGTGTCGTACGACTTTTTGAAATGCGTTCATGGATTTGAAATGGAATGGTACCATGATGCACCACTCTCCAGCGATGGTAAATCGAAGACCAGCCACGGTAATCTCGTTTTACCGTAAAAATCCACGTGTCGAAAAAATGAAGGGTAAAAAACTTCCTAGACCCGATTGAGACTCGGATAGTCTTTTTTGGGCATTCAACAATCCATTGATGGCTGAAAGCCGTGAAAGCTGTAGAAATCACAGAGTCCTCTTTTTTGACCGGTTATGGCTCCCGTAACTCTAAACGTGCCAGAAGTTATGGCCGTCCGAATAATCGATATCTACAGGGTGCAACATCTACGGTGCAAGGTGCAACATCCGTCCGAAATGGCGAAACAGTGTCGTACGACTTTTTGAAATGCGTGCATGGATTTGAAACGGAACGGTACCAAGGTGCACCACTCTCCAGCGATGGTAAATCGAAGACCAGCCACGGTAATCCCGTTTTACCATAAAAATCCACGTGTCGAAAAAATGAAGGGTAAAAAACATCCTAGACCCGATTGAGACTCGGATAGTCATTTTTGGCATTAAACAATCCATTGACGGCTGAAAGCTGTCATAGCCGTAGAACTCACCGAGGCCTTCGTTTTGACTGGTTATGGCTCCCGTAACTCTAAACGAGCCAGAAGTTATGGCCGTCCGAATAATCGATATCTACAGGGTGCAACATCCACGGTGCAAAGTGCAACATCCGACCGAAATGGCGAAACAGTGTCGTACGACTTTTTGAAATGCGTGTATGGATTTGAAAAGGAATGGTACTATGGTTCACCACTCTCCAGCGATGGTAAATCGAAGACCAGCCACGGTAATCCCGTTTTACCGTAAAAATCAACGTGTCGAAAAAACGAAGGGTAAAAAACTTCTTAGACCCGATTGAGACTCGGATAGTCTTTTTTGGGCATTCAACAATCCATTGACGGTTGAAAGTCATCAAAGGTGTAGAAATCACAGAGGCCTTTGTTTTGAGTGGTTATGGCTCCCGTAACTCTAAACGAGCCAGATGTAATGGCCGTCCGAATAATCGATATCTACAGGGTGAAACATCCACGGTGCAAGGTGCAACATCCGTCCGAAATGGCGAAACAGTGTCGTACGACTTTTTAAAATGCGTGCATGAATTTGAAACGGAACGGTACCTTGGTGCACCACTCTCCAACGATGGTAAATCGAAGACCAGCCACGGTAATCCCATTTTACCGTAATAATCCACGTGTCGAAAAAACGAAGGGTAAAAAACTTCGTAGACCCGATTGAGACTCGGATAGTCTTTTTTGGGCATTAAACAATCCATTGACGGCTGAAAGCTGTCATAGCCGTAGAACTCACTGAGGCCTTAGTTTTGACTGGTTATGGCTCCCGTAACTCTAAACGAGCCAGAAATTATGGCCGTCCGAATAATCGATATCTACAGGGTGCAACATCCATGGTGCAAGGTGCAACATCCGACCGAAATGGCGAAACAGTGTCGTACGACTTTTTGAAATGCGTGTATGGATTTGAAACAGAACGGTACCTTGGTGCACCACTCTCCAGCGATGGTAAATCGAAGACCAGCCACGGTAATCCCGTTTTACCGTAAAAATCCACGTGTCGAAAAAACGAAGGGTAAAAAACTTCCTAGACCCGATTGAGACTCGGATAGTCTTTTTTGGGCATTAAACAATCCATTGACGGCTGGAAGCTGTCATAGCCGTAGAACTTACTGAGGCCTTCGTTTTCACTGGTTATGTCTCCCGTAACTCTAAACGAGCCAGAAGTTATGGCTGTCCGAATAATCGATATCTACAGGGTGCAACTTCCACGGTGCGAGGTGCAACATCCGTCCGAATTGGCGAAACAGTGTCGTACGACTTTTTGAAAAGCGTGCATGGATTTGAAACGGAACGGTACCTTGGTGCACCACTCTCCAACGATGGTAAATCGAAGACCAGCCACGGTAATCCCGTTTTACCGTAATAATCCACGTGTCGAAAAAACGAAGGGTAAAAAACTTCCTAGACCCGATTGAGACTCGGATAGTCTTTTTTGGGCATTAAACAATCCATTGACGGCTGAAAGCTGTCATAGCCGTAGAAATCACTGAGGCCTTAGTTTTGACTGGTTATTGCTCCTGTAACTCTAAACGAGCCAGAAGTTATGGCCGTCCGAATAATCGATATCTACAGGTTGCAACATCCATGGTGCAAGGTGCAACATCCGACCGAAATGGCGAAACAGTGTCGTACGACTTTTTGAAATGCGTGCATGGATTTGAAACAGAACGGTACCTTGGTGCACCAATCTCCAGGGATGGTAAATCGAAGACCAGCCACGGTAATACCGTTTTACCGTAAAAATCCACGTGTCGAAAAAACGAAGGGTAAAAAACTTCCTAGACCCGATTGAGACTCGGATAGTCTTTTTTGGGCATTAAACAATCCATTGACGGCTGGAAGCTGTCATAGCCGTAGAACATACTGAGGCCTTTGTTTTCACTGGTTATGTCTCCCGTAACTCTAAACGAGCCAGAAGTTATGGCCGTCCGAATAATCGATATCTACAGGGTGCAACAACCACGGTGCAAGGTGCAACATCCGTCCGAATTGGCGAAACAGTGTCGTACGACCTTTTGAAATGCGTGCATGGATTTGAAATGGAACGGTACCTTGGTGCACCACTCTCCATCGATGGTAAATCGAAAACCAGCCACGGTAATCCCGTTTTACCGTAAAAATCCACGTAAAGAAAAAACGAAGGGTAAAAAACTTCCTAGACCTGATTGAGACTAGGATCGTCTTTTTTGGGCATTAAACAATCCATTGACGGCTGAAATCTGTCACAGCCGTAGAACTCACTGAGGTCTTCGTTTTGATTGGTTATGGCTCTCGTAACTCTAAACGACCCTGAAGTTATGGTCGTTCGAATAATCGATATCTGCAGGGTGCAGCATCCACGGTGCAAGGTGCAACATCCATCCGAAATGGCGAAACAGTGTCGTACGACTTTTTGAAATGCGTGCATGGATTTGAAACGGAACGGTACCATGGTGCACCACTCTCCAGCGACGGTAAATCGAAGACCAGTCACGGTAATCCCGTTTTACCGTAAAAATCCACGTGTCGAAAAAACGAAGGGTAATAAACTTCCTAGACCCGATTGAGACTCGGATAGTTTTTTTTGGGCATTCAACAATCCATTGACGGCTGAAAACCTTCAAAGCCGTAGAAATCAAAGCGGCCTTCGTCTTGACTGGTTATGGCTCCCGTAACTCTAAACGAGCCAGAAGTTATGGCCGTCCGAATAATCGATATCTACAGGGTGCAACATCCTCGGTGCAAGGTGCAACATCCGTCCGAAATGGCGAAACAGTGTCGTACGACTTTTTGAAATGCGTGCATGGATTTGAAATGGAATGGTACCATGGTGCACCACACTCCAGCGATGGTAAATCGAAGACCAGCCACGGTAATCCCGTTTTACCGTAAAAATCCACGTGTCGAAAAAACGAAGGGTAAAAAACTTCTTAGACCCGATTGAGACTCGGATCGTCTTTTTTGGGCATTAAACAATACATTGATGGCTGAAAGCTGTCATAGCCGTAGAACTCACTGAGGCCTTCGTTTTCACTGGTTATGGCTCCCGTAACTCTAAACGAGCCAGAAGTTATGGCCGTCCGAATAATCGATATCTACAGGGTGCAACATCCGCGGTGCAAGTGCTACATCCGTCCGAAATGGCGAAACAGTGTCGTACGACTTTTTGAAATGCGTGCATGGATTTGAAAAGGAACGGTACCATGATGCACCACTCTCCAGCGATGGTAAATCGAAGACCAGCCACGGTAATCCCGTTTTACCGTAAAAATCCACGTGTCGAAAAAACGAAGGGGAAAAATCTTCCTAGACCCGATTGAGACTCGGATAGTCTTTTTTGGGCATTCAACAATCAATTGACGGCTGAAAGCCGTCGATGCCGTATAAATCACAGAGGCCTTCGTTTTGGCTGGTTATGGCTCTCGTAAATCTAAACAAGCCAGAAGTTATGGCCGTCCGAATAATCGATATTTACAGGTGCAACATCCACGGTGCAAGGTGCAACATCCGTCCGAAATGGCGAAACAGTTTCGTACGACTTTTTGAAATGCGTGCATGGATTTGAAATGGAACGGTACCTTGGTGCACCACTCTCCAGCGAAGGTAAATCGACGACCAGCCACGGTAATCCCATTTTACCGTAAAAATCCATGTGTCGAAAAAACGAAGGGTAAAAAACTTCCTAGACCCGATTGAGACTCGGATCGTCTTTTTTGGGCGTTAAAAAATCCAATTACATCTGAAAGCTGTCATAGCCGTAGAACTTACTAAGGCCTTCGTTTTGACTGGTTATGGCTCCTGTAACTCTTAACGAGCCAGAAGTTATGGCCTTCCGAATAATCGATATCTACAGGGTGCAACATCCACGGTGCAAGGTGCAACATCCGTCCGAAATGGCGAAACAATGTCGTACGACTTTTTGAAATGCGTGCATGGATTTGAAATGGAACGATACCATGGTGCACCACTCTCCAGCAATGGTAAATCGAAGACCAGCCACGGTAATCCCATTTTACCATAAAAATCCACGTGTCGAAAAAACGATGGGTAAAAAACTTCCTAGACCCGATTGAGACTCGGATCGTCTTTTTTGGGCATTAAACAATCCATTGACGGCTGAAAGCTGTCATAGCCATAGAACTCACTGAGGCCTTCGTTTTGAATGGTTATTTCTCCCGTAACTCTAAACGAGCCAGAAGTTATGGCCGTCCCAATAATCGATATCTACAGGGTGCAACATCCATGGTGCAAGGTGCAACATCCGTCCGAATTGGCGAAACAGTGTCGTACGTCTTTTTGAAATGCGTGCATGGATTTGAAATGGAACGGTACCTTGGTGCACCACTCCCCAGCGATGGTAAATCAAAGACCAGCCACGGTAATCCCGTTTTACCGTAAAAATCCACGTGAAGAAAAAACGAAGGGTAAAAAACTTCCTAGACCTGATTGAGACTAGGATCGTCTTTTTTGGGCATTAAACAATCCATTGACGGCTGAAAGCTGTCATAGCCGTAGAATACACTCAGGCCTTCGTTTTGACTGGTTATGGCTCTCGTAACTCTAAACGACCCTGAAGTTATGGTCGTCCGAATAATCGATATCTGCAGGGTGCAGCATCCACGGTGCAAGGTGCAACATCCGTCCGAAATGGCGAAACAGTGTCGAATGACTTTTTGAAACGCGTGCATGGATTTGAAACGGAACGGTACCATGGTGCACCACTCTCCAGCGACGGTAAATCGAAGACCAGTCACGGTAATCCCGTTTCACCGTAAAAATCCACGTGTCGAAAAAACGTAGGGTAAAAAACTTCCTAGACCCGATTGAGACTCGGATAGTCTTTTTTGGGCATTCAACAATCCATTGACGGCTGAAAACCTTCAAAGCTGTAGAAATCAAAGAGGCCTTCGTCTTGACTAGTTATGGCTCCCGTAACTCTAAACGAGCCAGAAGTTATGGCCGTCCGAATAATCGATATCTACAGGGTGCAACATCCACGGTGCAAGGTGCAACATCCGTCCGAAATAGCGAAACAATGTCGTACGACTTTTTGAAATGCGTGCATGGATTTGAAATGGAACGGTACCATGGTGCACCACACTCCAGCGATGGTAAATCGAAGACCAGCCACGGTAATCCCGTTTTACCGTAAAAATCCACGTGTCGAAAAAACGAAGGGTAAAAAACTTCCTAGACCCGATTGAGACTCGGATCGTCTTTTTTGGGCATTAAACAATACATTGATGGCTGAAAGCTGTCATAGCCGTAGAACTCACTAAGGCCTTCGTTTTCACTAGTTATGGCTCCCGTAACTCTAAACGAGCCAGAAGTTATGGCCGTCCGAATAATCGATATCTACAAGGTGCAACATCCTCGGTGCAAGGTGCTACATCCGTCCGAAATGGCGAAATAGTGTCATACGACTTTTTGAAATGCGTGCATGGATTTGAAAAGGAATGGTACCATGATGCTCCACTCTCCTGCGATGGTAAATTGTAGACCAGCCACGGTAATCCCGTTTTACCGTAAAAATCCACGTGTCGAAAAAACGAAGGGGAAAAATCTTCCTAGACCCGATTGAGACTCGGATAGTCTTTTTTGGGCATTCAACAATCCATTGACGGCTGAAAGCCGTTGATGCCATATAAATCACAGAGGCCTTCGTTTTGGCTGGTTATGGCTCTCGTAAATCTAAACGAGCCAGAAGTTATGGCCGTCCGAATAATCGATATTTACAGGGTGCAACATCCACGGTGCAAGTTGCAACATCCGTCCGAAATGGCGAAACAGTTTCGTACGACTTTTTGAAATGCGTGCATTGTTTTGAAACGGAACGGTACCTAGGTGCACCACTCTCCAGCGAAGGTAAATCGAAGACCAGCCACGGTAATCCCATTTTACCGTAAAAATCCATGTGTCGAAAAAACGAAGGGTAAAAAACTTCCTAGACCCGATTGACACTCGGATCGTCTTTTTTGGGCGTTAAAAAATCCATTTACATCTGAAAGCTGTCATAGCCGTAGAACTCACTGAGGCCTTCGTTTTGACTGGTTATGGCTCCTGTAATTCTAAACGAGCCAGAAGTTATGGCCTTCCGAATAATCGATATCTACAGGGTGCAACATCCACGGTGCAAGGTGCAACATCCGTCCGAAATGGCGAAACTGTGTCGTACGACTTTTTGAAATGCGTGCATGGATTTGAAATGGAACGATACCATGGTGCACCACTCTCCAGCAATGGTAAATCGAAGACCAGCCACGGTAATCCCGTTTTACCGTAAAAATCCACGTGTCGAAAAAACGAAGGGTAAAAAACTTCCTAGACCCGATTGAGACTCGGATCGTCTTTTTTGGGCATTAAACAATCCATTGACGGCTGAAAGCTGTCATAGCCGTATAACTCACTGAGGCCTTCGTTTTGACTGGTTATTTCTCCCGTAACTCTAAACGAGCCAGAAGTTATAGCCGTCCGAATAATCGATATCTACAGGGTGCAACATCCACGGTGCAAGGTGCAACATCCGTCCGAAATGGCGAAACAGTGTCGTACGACTTTTTGAAATGCGTGCATGGATTTGAAACGGAACAGTACCATGGTGTACCACTCTCCAGCGACGGTAAATCGAAGACCAGCCACGGTAATCCCGTTTTACCGTAAAAATCCACGTGTCGAAAAAACGAAGGGTAAAAAACTTCCTAGACCCGATTAAGACTCGGATAGTCTTTTTTGGGCATTAAACAATCCATTGACGGCTGAAAGCCGTCAAAGCCGTAGGAATCACAGCGGCCTTCGTTTTGACTGGTTATGGCTTCCGTAACTCTAAGCGAGCCAGAAGTTATGGCCGTCCGAATAATCGATATTTACAGGGTGCAACATCCACGGTGCAAGGTGCAACATCCGTCCGAAATGGTGAAACAGTGTCGTACGACTTTTTGCAATGCGTGCATGGATTTGAAATAGAACGGTACCATGGTGCACCACTCTCCAGCGATGGTAAATCGAAGACCAGCCACGGTAGTCCCGTTTTACCGTAAAAATCCACGTGTCGAAAAAACAAAGGGTAAAAAACTTCCTAGACCCGATTGAGACTCGGATCGTCTTTTTTGGGCATTAAACAATCCATTGACGGCTGAAAGCTGTCATAGCCATAGAACTCAATGAGGCCTTCGTTATGACTAGTTATTGCTCCCGTAACACTAAACGAGCCAGAAGTTATGGGCCGTCCGAATAATCGATATCTACAGGGTGCAACATCCACGGTGCAAGCTGCAACATCCGTCCGAAATGGCGAAACAGTGTCGTACGACTTTTTGAAATGCGTGCATGGATTTGAAATGGAAAGGTACCATAGTGCACCACTCTCCAGCGATGGTAAATCGAAGACCAGCCACGGTAATCCCGTTTTATCGTAAAAATCCACGTGTCGAAAAAACGAAGGGTAAAAAACTTCCTAGACCCGATTGAGACTCGGATTGTCTTTTTTGGGCATTAGACAATCCATTGACGGCTGAAAGCGATCGTAGGCGTAGAACTCCCTGAGGCCTTCATTTTGACTGGTTATGGCTCCCGTAACTCTAAACGAGCCAGAAGTTATGGTCGTCCGAATAATCGATATCTATAGGGTGCAACATCCGCGGTGCAAGGTGCAACATCCGTCCGAAATGGGGAAACAGTGTCGTACGACTTTTTGAAATGCGTGCAAGGATGTGAAATGGAACGGTACTATGGTGCACGACTCTCCAGTGATGGTAAATCGAAGACCAGCCATGGTAATCCCGTTTTACCGTAAAAATCCACGTGTCGAAAAAACGAAGGGTAAAAAACTTCCTATCCCCGATTGAGAAACGGATCGTCTTTTTTGGGCATTAAACAATCCATTGACGGCTGAAACCGGTCATAGCCGTAGAACTCCCTGAAGCCTTCGTTTTGACTGGTTATGGCTCCCGTAACTCTAAACGAGCCAGAAGTTATGGCCGTCCGAATATTCGATATCTACAGGGTGCAGCATCCACGGCGCAAGGTGCAACATCCGTCCGAAATGGCGAAACAGTGTCATACGACTTTTTCAAATGCGTGCAAGGATTTTAAACAGAACGGTACCATGGTGCACCACTCTCCAACGATGGTAAATCAAAGACCAGCCACGGTAATCCCGTTTTACCGTAAAAATCCACGTGTCGAAAAAACGAAGGGTAAAAAACTTCCTAGACCCGACTGAGACTCGGATAGACTTTTTAGGGCATTCAACAATCCATTGATGGCTGAAAGCCGTCAAAGCCGTAGAAATCATAGAGGCCTTCGTTTTGACTGGTTATGGCTCCCGTAACTCTAAACGAGCCAGAAGTTATGGCCGTCCGAATAATCGATATCTACAGGGTGCAACATCCACGGTGCAAGGTGCAACATCCGTCCGAAATGGCAAAACAGTGTCGTACGACTTTTTGAAATGCGTGCATGGATTTGAAACTGAACGGTACCATGGTGCACCACTCTCCAGCTATGGTAAATCGAAGACCAGCCACGATAATCCCGTTTTACCGTAAAAATCCACGTGTCGAAAAAACGAACGGTAAAAAACTTCCTAGACCCGATTGAGACTCGGATCGTCTTTTTGGGGCATTAAACAATCCATTGACGGCTGAAAGCATTCACAGCCGTAGAACTCACTGAGGCCTTCATTTTGACTGGTTATGGCTCCCGTAACTCTAAACGAGCCAGAAGTTATGGCCGTCCGAATAATCGATATCTACAGGGTGCAACATCCGCGGTGCAAGGTGCAACATCCGTCTGAAATGGCGAAACAGCGTCGTACGACTTTTTGAAATGCGTGCATGGATTTGAAACGGGACGGTACCATGGTGCAACACTCTCCAGCGATGGTAAATCGAAGACCAGCCACGGTAATCCCGTTTTACCGTAAAATTCCACGTGTCGAAAAAACGAAGGGTAAAAAACTTCCTAGACCCGATTGAGACTCGGATAGTATTTTTTGGGCATTCAACAATCCATTGACGGCTGAAAGCTGTCATAGCCGTAGAACTCACTGAGGCCTTCGTTTTGAATGGTAATTGCTCCCGTAACTCTAAACGAGCCAGAAGTTATGGTCGTCCGAATAATCGATATCTACAGGGTGCAACATCCACGGTGCAAGGTGCAACATCCGTCCGAAATGGCGAAAAAGTGTCGTACGACTTTTTGAAATGCGTGCATGGATTTGAAACAGAATGGTACCATGGTGCACCACTCTCCAGCGATGGTAATCGAAGACCAGCCACGGTAATCCCGTTTTACCGCAAAAATCCACGTGTCGAAAAAACGAAGGGTAAAAAACTTCCTAGACCCGAATGAGACTCGGATAGTCTTTTTTGGGCATTCAACAATCCATTGACGGCTGAAAGCCGTCAAAGCCGTAGAAATCACAGAGGCATTCGTTTTGACTGGTTATGGCTCCCGTAACTCTAAACGAGCCAGAAGTTATGGCCGTCCGGATAATCGATATTTACAGGGTGCAACATCCACGGTGCAAGGTGCAACATCCGTCCGAAATGGCGAAACAGTGTCGTACGACCTTTTGAAATGCGTGCATGGATTTGAAACGGAACGGCACCATGGTGCACCACTCTCCAGCTATGGTAAATCGAAGACCAGCCACGGTAATCCCGTTTTATCGTAAAATTCCACGTGTCGAAAAAACTAAGGGTAAAAAACATCCTAGACCCGATTGAGACTCGGATTGTCTTTTTTGGGCATTCAACAATCCATTGACGGCTGAAAGCCATCAAATCCATAGAAATCACAGAGGCCTTCATTTTTACTGGTTATAGCTTCCGTAACTCTAAACGAGCCAGAAGTTATGGCCGTCCGAATAATCGATATCTACAGGGTGCAACATCCACGGTGCAAGGTGCAACATTCGTCCGAAATGGCGAAGCAGTGTCGTACGACTTTTTGAAATGCGTGAATGGATTTGAAACGGAACGGTACCTTGGCGCACCACTCTCCAGTGATGGTTAATCGAAGACCAGCCACGGTAATCCCGTTTTACCGTAAAAATCCTCGTGTCGAAAAACGAAGGGTAAAAAACTTCCTAGACCCGATTGAGACTCGGATAGTCTTTTTTGGCATTCAACAATCAATTGACGGCTGATAGCTGTCATAGCCATAGAACTCACTGAGGCCTTCGTTTTGACTGGTTATGGCTCCTGTAACTCTAAACGAGCCAGAAGTTATAGCCGTCCGAATAATCGATATCTACAGGGTGCAACATCCACGGTGCAAGGTGCAACATCCGTCTGAAATGGCGAAACAGTGTCGTACGAATTTTTTGAAATGCGTGCATGGATTTGAAATGGAACGGTACCATGGTGCACCACTCTCCAGCGATGGTAAATCGAAGACCAGCCACGGTAATCCCGTTTTACCGTAAAAATCCACATGTCGAAAAAACGAAGGGTAAAAAACTTCCTAGACCCGATTTAGACTCGGATCGTCCTTTTTGGGCATTAAAAAATCCATTGACGGCTGAAAGCCGTCATGGCCGTAGAACTCACTGAGGCCTTTGTTTTGACTAGTTATGGCTCTCGTAACTCTAAACGAGCCAGAAGTTATGGCCGTCCGAATAATCGATATCTACAGGGTGCAACATCCACGGTGCAAGGTGCAACATCCGTCCGAAATGGCGAAATAGTGTCGTACGACTTTTTGAAATGCGTGTATGGATTTTAAACGGAACGGTACCATGGTGCACCACTCTCCAGCGATGGTAAATCGAAGACCAGCCACGGTAATCCCGTTTTTCCGTAAAAATCCACGTGTCGAAAAAACGAAGGGTAAAAAACTTCTTAGACCCGATTGAGACTCGGATTGTCTTTTTTGGGCATTCAACAATCCATTGATGGCTGAAAGCCGTCAAAGCCGTAGAAATCACAGAGGCCTTCGTTTTGACTGGTTATGGCTCCCGTAACTCTAAACGAGCCAGAAGTTATGGCCGTCCGAATAATCGATATCTACAGGGTGCAACATCCACGGTGCATGGTGCAACATCCGTCCGAAATGGCGAAACAGTGTCGTACGACTTTTTGAAATGCGTGCATGGATTTGAAACGGAACGGTACCATGGTGCACCACTCTCCAGCAATGGTAAATCGAAGACAAGCCACGGTAATCCCGTTTTACCGTTAAAATCCACGTGTCGAAAAAACGAAGGGTAAAAAACTTCCTAGACCCGATTGTGACTCGGATTGTCTTTTTTGGGCATTCAACAATCCATTGATGGCTGAAAGCCGTCAAAGCTGTAGAAATCACAGAGGCCTTCGTTTTTACTGGTTATGGCTCCTGTAACTCTAAACGAGCCAGAAGTTATGGCCGTCCGAATAATCGATATTTACAGTGTGCAACATCCACGGTGCAAGGTGCAACATCCGTCCGAAATGGCGAAACAGTGTCGTACGACTTTTTGAAATGCATGAATGGATTTGAATCGGATCGGCACCATGGTGCACTACTCTCCAGCGATGGTAAATCGAAGACCAGCCACGGTAATCCCGTTTTACCGTAAAAATCCACATGTCGAAAAAACGAAGGGTAAAAAACTTCCTAGACCCGATTGAGACTCGGATAGTCTTTTTTGGCATTCAACAATCCATTGACGGCCGAAAGCCGTCAAAGCCGTAGAAATCACAAAGGCCTTCGTTTTGACTGGTTATGGCTCCCGTAACTCTAAACGAGCCAGAAGTTATGGCCGTCCGAATAATCGATATTTACAGGGAGCAACATCCACGGTGCAAGGTGCAACATCCGTCCGAAATGGCGAAACAGTGTCGTACGACTTTTTGAAATGCGTGCATGGATTTGAAATGGAACGGTACCTTGGTGCACCACTCTCCAGCGATGGTTAAACGAAACCAGCCACGGTAATCCCGTTTTACCGTAGAAATCCACGTGTCGAAAAAACGAAGGGTAAAAAACTTCCTAGACCCGATTTAGACTCGGAACGTCTTTTTTGGGCATTAAAAAATCCATTGACGGCTGAAAGCAGTCATAACCGTAGAACTCACTAAGGCCTTCGTTTTGACTTGTTATGGCTCCCGTAACTCTAAACGAGCCAGAAGTTATGGCCATCCGAATAATCGATATCTACAGGGTGCAACATCCACGGTGCAAGGTGCAACATCCGTCCGAAATGGCGAAACAGTGACGTACGACTTTTTGAAATGCGTGCATGGATTTTAAATGGAACGGTACCATGGTGCACAACTCTCCAGCGATGGTAAATCGAAGGCCAGCCACGGTAATCCCGTTTTACCGTAAAAATCCACGTGTCGAAAAACGAAGGGTAAAAAACTTCCTAGACCCGATTTAGACTGGATCGTCTTTTTTGGGCATTAAAAAATCCATTGACGGCTGAAAGCTGTCATAGCCGTAGACTCACTGAGGCCTTCGTTTTGACTGGTTATGGCTCCCGTAACTCTAAACGAGCCAGAAGTTATGGCCGTCCGAATAATCGATATCTACAAGGTGCAACATCCACGGTGCAAGGTGCAACATCCGTCCGAAATGGAAAAACAGTGTCGTACGACTTTTTGAAATGCGTGCATGGATTTGTAATGGAACGGTACCATGGTGCACCACTCTACAGCAATGGTAAATCGAAGACTAGCCACGGTAATCCCGTTTTACCGTAAAAATCCACGTGTGGAAAAAACGAAGGGTAAAAAACTTCCTAGACTCGATTGAGACTCTGATCATCTTTTTTGGGCATTAAACAATCCATTGACGGCTAAAAGCTGTCATAGCCGTTGAACTCACCGAGGCCTTCGTTTTGATTGGTTATTGCTCCCGTAACTCTAAACGAGCCGGAAGTTATGGCCGTCCGAATAATCGATATCTACAGGGTGCAACATCCACGGTGCAAGGTGCAACATCCGTCCGAAATGGCGAAACAGTGTCGTACGACTTTTTGAAATGCATGCATGGATTTGAAATGGAATGGTACCATGGTGCACCACTCTCCAGTGATGGTAAATCGAAGACCAGCCACGGTAATCCCGTTTTACCGCAAAAATCCACATGTCGAGAAAACGAAGGGTAAAAAACTTCCTAGACCCGATTGAGACTCGAATCGTCTTTTTTGGGCATTAAACAATCCATTGACGGCTGAAAGCAGTCGTAGCCGTAGAACTCCCTGAGGCCTTCGTTTTGACTGGTTATGGTTCCCGTAACTCTAAACGAGCCAGAAGTTATGGCCGTCCGAATAATCGATATCTACAGGGTGCAACATCCGCGGTGCAAAGTGCAACATCCGTCGGAAATGGCGAAACAGTGTCGTACGACTTTTTGAAATGCGTGCATGGATTTGAAATGGAACGGTACCATGGTGCACCACTCTCCAAAGATGGTAAATCGAAGACCAGCCACGGTAATCTCTTTTACTGTAAAAATCCACGTGTCGAAAAAACGAAGGGTAAAAAACTTTCTAGACCCGATTGAGACTCGGATCATCTTTTTTGGGCATTAAACAATCCATTGACGGTTGAAAACGGGCATAGCCGTAGAACTAACTGAGGCCTTCGTTTTGACTGGTTATGGCTCCCGTAACTCTAAACGAGCCATAAGTTATGATGGTCCGAATATTCTATATCTACAAGGTGCAACATCCACGGTGCAAGGTGCAACATCCGTCTGAAATGGCGAAACAGTGTTGTACGACTTTTTGAAATGCGTGCACGGATTTGAAACGGAATGGTACAATGGTGCACCACTCTCCAACGATGGTAAATCGAAGACCAGCCACGGTAATCCCATTTTACCGTAAAAATCCACGTGTCGAAGAAACGAAGGGTAAAAAACTTCCTAGACCCGATTGAGACTAGGATAGTCTTTTTTGGGCATTCAACAATCCATTGATGGATGAAAGCCTTCAAAGCCGTAGAAATCATAGAGGCCTTCGTTTTCACTGGTTATGGCTCCCGTAGCTCTAAACGAGCCAGGAGTTATGGCCGTCCGAATAATCGATATCTACAGGGTGCAACATCCACGGTGCAAGGTGCAACATCCGTCCGAAATGGCGAAACAGTGCCGTACGACTTTTTGAAATGCATGCATGGGTTTGAAACGGAACGGTACCATGGTGCACCACTCTCCAGCGATGGTAAATCGAAGACCAGCCACGGTATTCCCGTTTTACCGTAAAAATCCACGTGTCGAAAAAACGAAGGGTAAAAAACATCCTAGACCCGATTGAGACTCGGATCGTCTTTTTTGAGCATTAAACAAACCATTGACGGCTAAAAGCCATCAAAGCCGTAGAAATCACAGAGGCCTTCGTTTTTACTGGTTATGGCTCCCGTAACTCTAAACGAGCCAGAAGTTATGGCCGTCCGAAAAATCGATATCTATAGGGTGCAACATCCACGGTGCAAGGTGCAACATCCGTCTGAAATGGCGAAACAGTGTCGTACGACTTTTTGAAATGTGTGCATGGATTTGAAATGGAACAGTACCATAGTGCACCACTATCCAGCGATGGTAAATCGAAGACCAGCCTCGGTAATCCCGTTTTACCGTAAAAGTCCACGTGTCGAAAAAACGAAGGGTAAAAAACTTCCTAGACCTGATTGAGACTCGGATAGTCTTTTCTGGGCATTCAACAATCCATTGACGGCTGAAAGCCATCAAAGCAGTAGAAATCACAGAGGCCTTCGTTTTGACTGGTTATGACTCCTGTAACTCTAAACAAGCCAGAAGTTATGGCCGTCCGAATAATCGATATTTACAGGGTGCAACATCCACGGTGCAAGGTGCAACATCCGTCCGAAATAGCGAAACAGTGTCGTACGACTTTTTGAAATGCGTGCATGGATTTGAAACAGAACGGTACCATGTTGCACCACTGTCCAACGATGGTAAATCGAAGACCAGCCACGGTAATCCCGTTTTACTGTAAAAATCCATGTGTCGAAAAAACGAAGGGTAAAAAACTTCCTAGACCCGATTGAGACTCGGATAGTCTTTTTTGGGCATTCAACAATCCAATGACGGCTGAAAGCCATCAAAGTCGTAGAAATCACAGAGGCCTTCGTTTTGACGGGTTATGGCTCCCGTAACTTGTTTGCGCAAAAAATGGGCAAACACCTCCAAGTCGTGAGATTTAGTTGGTTTTGTGTGATTCGTAATGATTTAGAAGAGTTATGTAAATATGAAAAAGAAGCAGGGGCTGAGATGTAAAAGGCACACAGATTTATAGTGGTTCGGCCAGAACGTGCCTACGTCCACTTTATATGTTATTATCTTCTTTCTTTCAGATTACAAGTACAATGCTTTGTGTACAAGTATATGAAAGTAGTTTGAAAGTTCCTTCCGTGCTTCAGCTCTCAAACTTGTCTGCCATTGTTGTACCCTTGCCCCTCTATTTATAGAGTGAGGCTGGGGGCAGGGGTCTTGGATGTATACAGCTGCTGGTGGGCCCGGGCTGAAGCAATCTGGCCTGGTAGCGTTCTGGTTCGGCGAAGCCTTGGTTCGGCCATGCTTGGAGAGGTTGGAGCTTGGTCGGGTTGTGGATGGTTCAGTGATGAGATAGCCACTTGGTTCGGTATTGAAGGTGTTGTGGTTGGTCCGGTGCTTTGAGGGTTGGTCCGGTCTTGGTGGTGGGAAATGGGTTGGACCGGTGATGGTGGTCCGGTGATGGTAGGAAAGGGGTTGGACCGGTGATGGATGGAAATTGTATCGGACCGGTGGAGTTGGGGGTTGATTCGGCAGGAGCTTGGACCGTATGTGTGTTATGCCGAATGAAACTTTGCTTGTATTGCCGAATGAGCTTTTGCTTGAAATGCCGAATGGACTTAGGAACCGGATGGAATGGAGGTTGCGAACCCGGGTGGAACTGACGTTTCTCGGTCTAGAGATCTTCTGGGTGAAAATTCGCCCAACATTTGCCCCCCAAAGTGGGGCACGTGCTTGCATGTGTCGCGCTTTGTTTCCCTGCGATAAGAAAGCTTGTTTTGTAATGCCATGAGCTGGATGTTCGTATCCTGCTGATGTCCTACAAAGGAATTTACGGTTTTAATGTGATTTCAAATGACGACCGTTCGAGGTCGGGTGCCGTTCGAGGCAAGTAGGTGTGCCCCGAGGGGGCTTAGCATTATTGGTGCCAGGTTTACGTTCGAGTGGGTCCCTGGATCGTTTGCGAAGATGGTTTATCGCCAGCTCAGAGCATGCCTAAGGATCGTTTGCAACCCCGTACATGTGTAAGTAGCTTAGCCATTTCAGAATTATCAGAGCCAAATATCCATTCAACCGATGAGTTTTAAAAGGATGTCAAAGTGTAAATTCTCACGACGGTAGGGTCAATAGCCATTCAGAGCATGTCTGTGGACCGTTCGTGGTCGCGTACATGTGTAAATGATTAACCCATGTTAGTGGGAGATTTACTACTTATTCATCGTTATCATAATCTCTATTTTATCATTAGATCCTAGAGTCCGGTACTTATCTGAGTGAGGCGCTTTGCATGCCCCCTGCTTCTGGTCTTCGCTGGTTTGGATAGCTTCATTCGGCTTTCGTTTGGTCCGGTATGCTGAACCGGTTGGTCCGGTGCTCCTGCGCTCGTCTATATATAGGTGCTACCCCCTTAGTTATTCCTTACCGAACCAACGAGAGCCGAATCAATCTCTAGCCGAATCAACTCTTTGCCGAATCAAACTTTTACCGAATCAGGTATATATCTTTGCCGAATGAACTTTACTGCCGAATGAATCTGATGCCGAATAAACACAAAGGCTTTTTTACTGCCGAATGAAAATGTGTGCTTGCATAGCCGAATGGACTCGTATACTGGATGAACTTCCAATTCCGAATGGAACTACCGAATGAGGCATATACCGAATGAGACTCGGAAATTTGAATCTTGAGCGAAATCTTAGGCTTTTATACGCTTGCTTTAGATACTTGCTTGTTTATGTTCTATACTTCTTGTTCTAACACCGTGTTTTTCTTGTGCTGCAGATAAATGTCTCGCAAAGCGGAAACCCGATCGGATAAAAAGAAATCTAAAGGTAGAGGAGAGTCATCCTCCTCCGTGCCCCCAGCCCAACCAAGACCGGTGCCACATGGGCCTGCCCCGAGGTCATTAGTGGATGGGTACGATCCCCAGGAACTTCTGGTCTCCCCTCCCGATTGCTTTCCTATCTCCCTAAAGGAGGAGCAACTTGATGTTATATCTCGTTCCTTCGGGATAGACAGGGCTCGCATGCTGTTGCCGGGAGATGGAGTGATGCCGTATAATCCCCCCGAAGGCTACTTTGCTTACAGCAGATATCATTGCATGTGTGGTGCTATCCCTCCTATCAATGCCTGGATAGTTAGCTTTACCACATATTTGAAGGTGGCTCCATTCCAGCTCCAGCCGAACTCTTATGCCATTCTAGTGAGCCTTTTCGTTATCTTCCAGAGGAGGTACGGGCGCCCTCCTTCTAACCGGGAAATTCGATATTTGTATAACCAGAGAGACTACAAGAAGGGGTCTCCGTATATTAGTCTAGAAGCGGCCGTGCCCTTCAAACCGGTCTTGGACTTATATTCAAAGTTTACCATGTTCAAGAAAGAATGGTTTTTTATCAAGGACGATTCTGTTTCTTTCCGCCTTTTCACTTCCGGCTGTAAGATGAATTTCATTTATATTTTCCATATTCTGACTGTAGTGCTTCTTCTGACACGTTTCTATTTCTTGCTAGCGACAGGTGGCATTGCAGTCGTGGAAGATGATTCTTTGGCGCGGATGGCTGTTGAAATAAAGGCCATTCCCGCACGGGACAGGCCGACTTCGTTCCTGATCAGGAACGCTACCCTCCTGGAGTACAACTTGATCCAGCCGCACCAGTCCGTGGTTAAGCAGAGGGACACGGCTGAGGAGAAGGCCGCTAAAGCTAAGGAGGGGGCCACGGTGAAGAGTGGCAAGAGGAAGCCCTTTGCACAACATCCCGTCGTGGGAGGCAAGAAGCTTAAGGAGTCTGAGGGCCCCTCTCCTAGTACTTGCCCGATCATCCCGGAGGAGGAAGATGTGGAAGAGGGTGAAGGAGGCGATATGGAAGGAGAGTCGGAGGGCGGTGGAGATGGAGATGATCAGGGTGGTAGTGGTGCTGGTGCCTTAACCTCTGGGCAAGACCCTGAACTGGATGAGGCTCTCCGCCAGGCCTTCGGGGAATCAGAGGGAGAATCGGAAGCGGAGAAGGTGAAGGAGACTGGCAAGGTCGGGGCTGGTGCCGATCTATCCCCTAAGGGCTCCTCAGCCAGGGTGACTCCGGCGGTGCAAGGTGAACTTTTGTCCTCTGTCGATTCCATTTACGATAGGGACTTAGAAATATTTTATGGTTCACTTCCGTCCAGGAATGAGATTCAGGACTTATTGCAGTATCCCACTCCTCCGCAGGGTTTGTATAATAGATGTGCATTTAAACTTTTTCTTTCTTTTTTAACTTAACATGTTTCTTGAATTATGGATCGTCGTATGTTCATAACACTTGTTTTTTACTCCAGGGGAAGGCCAGGCGGCTAAAACGTCAGACGTTCGACACCGCCTTGAACTATTCAAGTTGATGAGAGCTTCTGATAAGCCGAAGCCTCTTACTGGTCGTCCTGGGGACGTGGTCAGATACCGTCCTCTTCTTGGGGCTATTGAAGAGAGCATTCAGAAAAAGAAGAGGAGTCGTTCCTTATTTGAGCCTTCCCCTGGTCCGCAGCTTCCTGTTCAGCCTCCTCGTGATACCACGGAGGAGAGCACGGAGTTTATCCCCCCTCGACCTCCTTCTAAGAATCCCGCTGTTATCCGTATAAGGCATCCTGACGTGCCTCGCGACCCCTTTGCCGGTCATCCTGATTTAGATCCAAGCTCTCGGGATATTTCATTTGATGAGGCCACGGGTGAGGGAGTTTGAGGAGAATGAGGGGATGATGGACGAGATGCTGTAGGACATGTACTTCCGCACTTGGAAGGAGGGCAGCTTGTCTTGGATGGATGACTATCCCCGGGTCATGGCCAAGATATATCTTCGGGCTTTAGAGGAGGCCAGGGTCAATGCGGGTAAGGAAGGTGGAGTGGCTTTTTAGTCTAGATGTGGTCACTGCTCAGTTCTCGAAAGAGGAGCAAGCGGCGGTGAAGGAGGGGATACGGTTGCTTGCTGCGGAGGAAGCGGGTGTGCAACTGGAGGATGAGGATCAAGCGACGGATGTTGGTGAGTTATTCTTCTCTTTTCCTTTTCTTTCTGGATTTCCATAACTTGTTCGTTTATCGTTTGTTTAGTGAATTCCTCTTCTGAATTGGACAGGTGGAACTTCCGATCAACACACTGGGAGCTCCGACCTTGCGGCCAAGTAGGCTTGGGGGAGTTGGTAGGATGAGAGCGAAGTGTGGACGCAGCTGGTTACTTGTCCGGATTTGGCCACCTTTTTATTTCCCTTTATCGCTGTTTATGTTAGTCCAAAACATTGATGTGACTGTAATAATATTATTTGCAAAGAATAACTTTATGTGATTTTATGACATAAGCTGATTTTGTTATGTTTAAATGTTGTTGTCATTTTGATGTGGTGCGTGAGAAGTATGCATATGCCTGTGATTTTAGTTGTGTTTGATGTTAAGCTGTTGCTCGAAATATAATTTCATGTTTTGCAATGTTAGTGTGACGTATGAATAAACTATAGTTACATATTTATGTACAAGAGAAGAGAGTACCGCCCTTCATGTTTTAGTGGCAGGTGGTAGCTTTGAGCGTCTTGTGTAACTGATCATGGATATAGCTGAGTACCTTGCCACCCAGTACGCAGGCTTAGATTCTCATGAGTGAATGCTCCCTATTTGGTTTCCTGTACTTTAGAGTTTGTTATACAGGATAGGAGAAAAGTATTTAAATGAAATGGAAATATGGGAAAAGTAAAACTTCCAGTCACGGAAGGCCGTCGATGTGCTTAAGTTCGTGGCAAACGGGTTTTGTAGTCACTTTCCCTAGCTGTGGGTCTTGGAGACATTTGTCACCCATCTTACGCCTCCGCGGGGAGTTTTCTTTTTTACCATAGCCGTACTTAAGACACATCGGAGCCGAGATCGCGCACGGTAACTACCCGAACCATTATGGTCCGTAATCGTGGGTATTATTCGATTTACCGTGGCCGGCTAGCGTGGGTGCCGTTGGCCGTGAACTACCCCTGGCTGGCCACACCTTATGTTGGGGCTTAAAGTAGGTTCACAGTTGCCGGCGAGCCGAACGCCGTAATGAGCTGCCATCAGCTATAGTTGGCCTTTATGATGACTTATAATCGGCTCATTACAGTTGGCTTTGAGGGCAGTCGCGAGCAATGAGTTAACCCGCAGCAGAGGGATGCTGGAGCAAAAGAGTCTCATTGGCGAGTGCATAGAATCGTAGCGTACCTGTTAGGCCTTGTCCAGATGAGGCCGTGGTGCGTCTTGAGTGGATATGCCATAGGATTTTGTTCAACAGAAAAGGATAAAGCTTAACAAGCAGCCAAGATATAAAGGAACAAGTTAAAAAGAGACAAGATTTTTTAAAGTGGTTCGGCATGAAACTGCCTACGTCCACTGATTCTCTTTGTTAATTCACTTCATATGGGCAGTACAAGTTAAGAAAAGTATCGACGGAGGTGTCGGATGTTCCATGCCCTCTGGAACACCTCTCCGTCCACTGTTGACAAAATATAAGCTCCGTTGTGGAGATCTTTATGAATTACATATGGTCCGTCCCAGATGGGGTCCAGTGCCCCGGGGCGCGGAAAGATTCGCCTGAGGACAAGATCTCCTTCTTGTAAGGTGCGATGCTTGACTTTGGAGTTGTATAGTGCTGCCACTTTTTGTTTGTGAGCTGCTGCTTTGAGTGCTGCATCGTTCCTCCTTTCCTCAATCAGATCCAAAGACATGAGGAGGAGTTCTTCGTTTTCTTCTGGATTGTAGTGGATCCTACGGTGGGAAGGAACAATAGTCTCAACAGGGAGCATTGCCTCCGATTCGTATGCCAAAGAGAAAGGAGTATGTCCCGTTGATGTTCTGAAAGATGTGCGGTAGGCCCAAAGTGCCGTAGGAAGTTCGTCCGCCCAAGCGCCTTTTGACTTTTCAAGTTTCTTCTTGATTAGGGTTTTGAGAATTTTGTTGACAGCTTCGACTTGTCCGTTTGCCTGAGGATAAGCTACTGATGAGAAGCTTTTATGAATTCCATGCTCTTGGCACCAGTCGGCGAATTCTTCGCTGTCAAATTGGAGTCCGTTGTCCGATATGATCTTGAGTGGTACTCCGTACCTGCACAGAATATTTTTGATCAAGAAGTTGATAACTTTTGCTGAAGATATTTTATTTAGGGGTTCCGCTTCCACCCATTTGGTGAAATAATCGACTGCCACTATAGCATATTTGGCTCCGCCTCTGCCCGTTGGCAGTTCGCCAATTAAATCAATTCCCCATACAGCAAAGGGCCAAGGGCTGGTCATTTGAGTAATCTCATTTGTGGGTAGTCGAGGAATCTTGGCAAATTTCTGACATCTGTCGCATCTCTTGACGAAGTCTAAGGCGTCTTTGTTTAGTGTGGGCCAGTAATATCCATACGGAGTATCTTTTTCGCCAGAGTCTGCCCTCCAGTGTGATCTCCGCAACTTCCATGATGGATGTTGAATAAGATTTCCTTGGCTTCCCTTCCAGCGACGCATCTGAATAATGGGCTAGAGAAGCCACGCCGATAGAGGATGCCTTCTTGTATTGTGTACTGGGGAGCTTTCCTCAAAATTCTCCTGACTTCATCATGTTTGTCTGGTAGTGTGCCGTCCTGCAAATATTTCCGGACAGGAGTCATCCAAGTTCCTTCTTCGATTGCAGTTATCAGATTCACTTGTTCGAAACTTGGGGCTAGCTGCCTTGAGATGGCTAGTGCTCCGGAAATGGTGCTATTCTTCATACTAGCTGGCTTTGCTAGTTCATCGGCCTCTTGGTTATCTTCTTGAGGAATGTGTTTGATTAGATAATGGTCCAATTGATCGAGCAGCAGTTTGGTTTTCTTTAGATATGCTGTGAGTCGTTCTCCTCGTGTCTGGAACTCTCCTAGTACTTGGTTTACGATAAGTTAAGAATCACTATGAAGACATAAAGAATTAACTCCAATTTCTAAGGCAAGCTCCAATCCCGCTATTATTGCCTCATACTCCGCATCGTTGTTAGTGGCCGCGAATTCCAACCTTAATGCATAGTACAGCTTTCTTCCCCTGGGGGTGATTATCACAATACCTGCCCCCGAGCCTTGTTCGTTCGATGCCCCATCTACAAAGAGGTTCCACTTGATGTTTTTTGCTATTTCAAATTGATCCTTGCCTTCGTTGGTAGTGAATTCGGCAATGAAATCGGCCATGGCTTGCCCCTTGATAGCGGTGCGACGATGGTAGGTGACATCATACTGACTTAGTTCAATGCACCATTTGAGGAGTCGTCCAGAGGTGTCGGGACGATGGAGCACCTGTCTTAGTGGTTGATCGGTTAGAACTCTGATGGAGTGAGATTGGAAGTAGTGTCGCAGTTTTCGTGACGCGATCAATAAACAATATGCCAATTTCTCAAGTTTAGGATATTTGGCTTCTGCCCCTGTAAATCTCTTACTTATAAAGTATACCGGGCGTTGTGTGCGGTCCTCTTCTCTTACCAAGGCAGCGCTTAGAGCATGAGATGATACAGCGAGGTATAGGTATAGCTCTTCGCCTTCGTTTGGAGTTGAGATTACTGGTGGTCTCTGAAAGTGTTCGATCAGGTTAAGGAAGGCTTTTAAGCATTCATCGGTCCACTCGAACTTTCCTTTGCCTTTCTTAAGAGCTTCGAAGAAAGGGACGCACTTGTCAGTTGCTTTGGAAATGAATCTGCTTAGGGCGGCCACCTTTCCGTTTAGGCTTTGCATTTCTTTTCGAGTGGAAGGTATCCTTATTTCTTTTAGAGCCCGGATTTGTTCAGGGTTTGCTTCAATTCCTCTGGCATGAACGATGAATTCTAAGAATTTTCCCGATGGCACTCCGATGGAGCACTTTAGAGGATTCAGCTTCATTCCATATCGGCGAAGTACCTGAAACATCTCGCCCAGGTGGCTTACATGATCGTCGGCTCTCCTGGATTTTACCAACATGTCATCCACGTATACTTCCATAGTTCGTCCTATTAATTCCGCGAACATCTTGTTGACGAGGCGCTGATAGGTAGCTCCGGCATTTTTGAGTCCAAAAGGCATGACTTTGTAACAATATAATCCCCGGTCAATGATGAAGCTAGTGTGGTCTTGATCGGGAGCGTGCATGGGAATCTGGTTGTATCCGGAGTATGCATCCATAAAAGATAAAAGTTCGTGCCCGGCTGTGCTGTCCACAAGTTGATCGATTCGGGGGAGCGGGAAGCAGTCTTTCGGGCAAGCGTCATTTAAGTTGGAGAAATCAATGCATGTTCGCCACTTTCCATTAGCTTTCTTTACTAGTACTGGGTTAGCGATCCATTCTGGGTAGATGGCTTCTCGTATGAAGTCATTAGCAAGTAGGTTCTTTACTTCCTCATCGAGGGCTGTTGATCGTTCTGCTCCCATGCTTCTCTTTTTCTGGTTTATCGGTACCTTGGTGGGATCGATGTTCAACATGTGGCATGCTATGTCTGGGGAGATTCCTGTCATATCGGCATGTGTCCATGCAAATACATCTAAGTTGTGGCGGAGAAAGTCAACGAGTTGATCCTTCAATTCTGTTTTTAGCTAAGATCCTATTTTTAATTAATAGTCTACTTGAATCATGTTTGTCTACAGATACGAATTCCCTGGCCTCTGCAGGCTCAGCGGTAGCCTCCACCTCCTTATCCCTGGGGTCTAGTTCATTGAAAGGATCGCTGGTGTATCGAAGAGGTTTCTTTAGTTGCTATGCTTCCAAGCTTTTCATGCAGAGAGTAGTCTCTTCATCTTTCCCTTTATTCTTTCTGTGGTTATTGCGAAGTTCAGTTACATAGCAATCTCGAGCGGCGTCTTGATCTCCTTCAACTTCTCCTATTCCGTTATCTGTTGGGAATTTCATCTTTAGGCACCACGGGGCTAGGACAATTTGGAAGTCAGATAAGGCTGGTCTTCCCAAGAAGGCGTTGTAGGCCGAGTGGTTTTCTATTAGTACGAACGTTTGTTTTCGCAAAACGGAGCGGAGATGACTTCCTATTTCGACGAAGAGGTCAAGTTGCCCGAGGGGCATTTTTGCATCTCCAGTGAAACCGTGCAGGGGTTTGTTGCAGGGAGACACATCCTTCATTGACAGCTTCATTTTGTCGAAAGCATGCTTGAATAGGATATTTACGGAGCTTCCTGTGTCTATTAGAATTCGGAAAACTTTAGCTGGACCGAACCAGGCAGAGATGACCATGGGATCCATATGTGGATACTGTCTTCCTTCTAAATCACGCCTACTGAATACGATGTCGTCACTCTCTTTCCGTTTCGGGTGGCGTTCTTCCATAATGGAGTTAACATAGCATTCAGCATTTCTAAGTGACTTGCCGTATCTTTCCATCTCTGCCCAGCTTCTGTCGGCGATGTGTGGTCCTCCCGAGATGGTATGGACCACTATCTTCTCTTGACTAGAGCCACTGGTGTTGCGATTCCCTCCGCCTACTTCTGGGAGGGGTCGCTTTGAGTTCTCATTGGCAGGAGTTGGAGTCCTGTTCTGACCTTTCACATAGCGTTCCAGCCTTCTTCTTTTGATGTGTTCTTCGATCAAGTCCCGGAGATGGTGGCATTCATTGGTGTCATGTCCGTTGGATTCGTGGAAGCGGCAGAACTTTCCAGACTTGAGTGCGTTATCAGATTCTTTCTTGTGCGGGGGGCGCTTGTATCCGAGTTCACCCTGAGTGGCTAGAAAGATGTTTTCTATTGTTTCATTCAAAGGAGTGTAGGAGTCAAATCTTGGTCCTGGTCGACATTGGCGTTTTTCAACCTTCCTTCCCCCAGCATTGTCTCTAGATTCATTTTTTCGAGCGTCCTTAGCTGCAGCGGGAACCTTGTCCGAAGTTGTCTTACCTTTCTGCCCTGACTGCCTCTCAGTGGCGGCGTCTTCAAGTCTCATATACTTTCCAGCTTCATGGAAGAAATCAGGTAAAGTAGCTGGTTTTTCCTTAGTTAGTCTTCTAGCGAACTTGGTATCTGGGTGTACACCACTACAGAGGGCCATTAGGGTGAGCTTCTCATCGGCATCTTGGACTGCGGCCGCTGCTGCGTTGAACCGGGTTAGATATTGTTGCAGTGTCTCTCCGGATTTCCGTTTGACATTGGATAGAGAATAAGCATCCTTGGGTTGTTCTACATGGATGCGGAACTGGCTAATGAACCTTTCTTTCAACATCTCCCATGAGCTAATAGATCCTTGGGGTAGATGGCAGAACCAGGAGGTAGCAAGATCTGCTAGGAATAGCGGAAAGCATTTACACAACACCCCTTCTGTTGCTCCGCTCATGAGCATATGCTGGGTGTATCTCTGTAAGTGTACGATGGGGTCGGAAGTTCCCTTGTAAGGTTCCATGGTTGGCATTTTCCATTCCCGGGGGGTGATGGCAGTTTCGATATTGCGGGTGAAGGGGCTGGTGACCCTAGCGCCTATTCCTTGGTCCCTTTGCTCCCGTTGGACGCATTCTCTGAATAATCGCGCTATTCTTTCATCAGAATTTGAAGCGGATAGAAATGAACTTGGTTCTTCCCTGCGGGATCGATCTCGTCCAGATGACATGTAGGGATGGTATAGTCTATCACTTCTGACGTTATCCAGTGGTTGCCTCTGGCTGTTTGGACGCATGCTAGGACCAGCTACAGTTGCCCCCTGCCTTGATCTTCCCCTGTGGGGTTCTGTTTCGAGCATTTCCATGGGGTCAACTTCGGGCTGGGTTCTAGCTCGGCTCCGTTCAGCGGGGTTTCTATGATTAGGTGGCATGACTGGCTCAGCTACATCCGACCCTCGCCTGGCGCCTCCCCCACTGGGTTCGGTTCCAAGCGCCTCCTCGAGTCGGAGTTCGGGCTGAGTCCGGGCGCGGCCCCTATCATTGTTGTTCCTGTTGATGGCTTCCTCGAAGAGGGAAGACCTTTGCTGTCTCCGAGATCCTCCAGATTGAGATTCACCCCATGATTCAGTGTTGCGGTTGGATTCTTCGACATCCCTCAAGCGTGACATGAGTTGGTTCACCAAAGCTTCTTGTTGGGATGCGAAGCGGTTAGTCACTTCCACCACAACTCTGTCTAGGTCTGCTCTAGTGATTACTGCCGGTTGTTCCGCGGCAGGGGCTGTTGGAATTGCCTGATCCACATGCGGCACTGCTGCTGTAGTGGGATGATTCTCTTGATCTGGATCCACTGGATTTGGAGCGCTGCTGGTTGCAATGTTCTTTCCCTTGTTGGCGTCTTTTCTTGGCCTGGAAGTCATGTTTCCTAGGCAATGAATGGTGCTATTGGGAAAGAAGGTTGAATGAGGGAAGCTTTAGCTTCGAGTTCGAGGTTCTCAGTGAAAGCACCAAAAATGTTTGCGCAAAAAATGGGCAAACACCTCCAAGTCGTGAGATTTAGTTGGTTTTATGTGATTCTTAATGATTTAGAAGAGTTATGTAAATATGAAAAAAAAGCAGGGGCTGAGATGTAAAAGACACACAGATTTATAGTGGTTCGGCCAGAACGTGCCTACGTCCACTTTATATGTTATTATCGTCTTTCTTTCAGATTACAAGTACAATGCTTTGTGTACAAGTATATGAAAGTAGTTTGAAAGTTCCTTCCATGCTTGAGCTCTCAAACTTGTCTGCCATTATTGTACCCCTGCCCCTCTATTTATAGAGTGAGGCTGGGGGCAGGGGTCTTGGATGTATACAGCTGCTGGTGGGCCCGGGCTGAAGCAATCTGGCCTGGTAGCATTCTGGTTCGGCGAAGCCTTGGTTCGGCCATGCTTGGAGAGGTTGGAGCTTGGTCCGGTTGTGGATGGTTCAGTGATGAGATAGCCACTTGGTTCGGCCTTACCTTGGTTCGGTATTGAAGGGGTTGTGGTTGGTCCGGTTGTGGTTTGGGCCGGTTGTGGTTTGGACCGGTGCTTTGTGGGTTGGTCCGGTCTTGGTGGTGAAGTATGGTGGGAAATGGGTTGGACCGGTGGAGTTGGGGGTTGATTCGGTAGGAGCTTGGACCGTATGTGTGTTATGCCGAATGAAACTTTTCTTGTATTGCCGAATGAGCTTTTGCTTGAAATGCCGAATGGACTTAGGAACCGGATGGAATGGAGGTTGCGAACCCGGGTGAAACTGACTTTTCTCGGTCTCGAGATCTTCTGGGCGAAAATTCGCCCAACATTACTCTAAACGAGTTAGAAGTTATGGCCGTCCGAATAATCGATATATACAGGGTGCAACATCCACGGTGCAAGGTGCAACATCCGTCCGAAATGGCGAAACAGTGTCGTACGAATTTTTGAAATGCGTGCATGGATTTGAAACGGAACGGTACCTTGGTGCATCACTCTCCAACGATGGTAAATCGAAGACCAGCCACGGTAATCCCGTTTTACCGTAAAAATCCACGTGTCGAAAAAACGAAGGGTAAAAAACTTCCTAGACCCGATTGAGACTCGGATCGTCTTTTTTGGGCATTAAAAAATCCATTGACGGTTGAAAGCCGTCATAGCCGTAGAACTCACCGAGGCCTTCATTTTGACTTGTTATGGCTCCCGTAACTCTAAATGAGCCAGAAGTTATGGTCGTCCGAATAATCGATATCTACAGGGTGCAACATCCACGGTGCAAGGTGCAACATACGTCCGAAATGGCGAAACAGTGTCGTATGACTTTTTGAAATGCGTGCATGGATTTGAAATGGAACGGTACCATGTGCCCCATTCTCCAGCGATGGTAAATCGAAGACCAGCCACGGTAATCCCGTTTTACCGTAAAAATCCACGTGTCGAAAAAACGAAGGGTAAAAAACTTCCTAGACCCGATTTATACTCGGATCGTCTTTTTTGGGCATTAAACAATCCATCGACGGCTACAAGCGGTCATAGCCGTAGAACTCCCTGAGGCCTTCGTTTTGACAGGTTATGGCTCCCGTAACTCTAAACGAGCCAGAAGTTATGGCCATCCGAATAATCGATATCTACAGGGTGCAACATCCGCGGTGCAAGGTGCAGCATCCGTCCGAAATGGCGAAAAAGTGTCGTACGACTTTTTGAAATATGTGCATGGATTTGAAATGGAACGATACCATGGTGCACCACTCTACAGCGATTGTAAATCGAAGACCAGCTACGATAATCCCGTTTTACTGTAAAAATCCACGTGTTGAAAAACGAAGGGTAAAATTCTTCCTAGACCCGATTGAGACTCGGATCGTCTTTTTTGGGCATTAAACAATCCATTGATGGCTGAAAGCTATCATAGCCGTAGAACTCACTGTGGCCTTCGTTTTGACTTGTTATGGTTCCCGTAAATCTAAACAAGTCAGAAGTTATGGCCGTCCGAATAATCGATATCTACAGGGTGCAACATCCGCGATGCAAGGTGCAACATCCGTCCGAAATGGCGAAACAGTGTCGTACGACTTTTTGAAATGCGTGCACGGATTTAAAATGGAACGGTACCATGGTGCACCACTCTTTAGCGATGGTAAATAGAAGACCAACCGCGGTAATCCCGTTTTACCGTAAAATTCCATGTGTCGAAAAAACGAAGGGTAAAAAACTTCCTAGACCCGATTGAGACTCGAATCGTCTTTTTTGGGCATTAAACAATCCATTGACGGCTGAAAACTGTCATAGCCGTAGAAATCACTGAGGCCTTCGTTTTGACTGGTTAAGGCTCCCGTAACTCTAAACGAGCCAGAAGTTACGACCGTCCGAATATTCGATATCTACAGGGTGCAGCATCCGCGGTGCAAGGTGCAACATCCGTCTGAAATGGATAAACAGTGTCGTACGATTTTTTTGAAATGCATGCATGGATTTGAAGCGGAATGGTACCATGGTGCACCACTCTTCAGCGATGGTAAATCGGAGACCAGCCACGGTAATCCCGTTTTACCGTAAAATTCCACGTGTCAAAAAACGAAGGGTAAAAACTTCCTGGACCCGATTGAGACTCGGATAGTTTTTTTGGGCATTAAACAATCCATTGACTGCTGAAAGCTGTCATAGCCGTAGAACTCACTGAGGCCTTCGTTTTGACTGGTTACGGCTCCCGTAATTCTAAACGAGCCAGAAGTTATGGCCGTCCGAATAATCGATATCTACAGAGTGCAACATCCACGGTGCAAGGTGCAACATCCGTTCGAAATGGCGAAACAGTGTCGTACGACTTTTTGAAATGCGTGCATGGATTTGAAATGGAACAGTACCATGGTGCACCACTCTCCAGCGATGGTAAATCGAAGACCAGCCAAGGTAATCCCGTTTTACCGTAAAAATCCACGTGTCGAAAAAACGAAGGGTAAAAAAATTCCTAGACTCGATTGAGACTCGGATCGTCTTTTTTGGGCATTCAACAATCCATTGACGGCTGAAAGCCGTCAAAGCCGTAGAAATCACAGAGGCCTTCGTTTTTACTGGTTATGGCTCCCGTAACTCTAAACGAGCCAGAAGTTATGGCCGTCCAAATAATCGATATTTACAGGGTGCAACATCCACGGTGCAAGGTGCAACATCCGTCCGAAATGGAGAAATAGTGTCGTACGACTTTTTGAAATGCGCGCATGGATTTGAAATGGAACGGTACCATGGTGCACCACTCACCAGCGATGGTAAATCAAAGACCAGCCACGGTAATCCCATTTTACCGTAAAAATCCACGTGTCGAAAAAACGAAGGGTAAAAAACTTCCTAGACCCGATTGAGACTCGGATAGTCTTTTTTGGGCATTCAACAATCCATTGACGGCTGAAAGTCGTCAAAGCCGTAGAAATCACAAAGGCCTTCGTTTTGACTGGTTATGGCTCCCGTAATGTTCGTCGACGGAAATTCTATCGGTTTAGAAAACCGTCGAACGAATTTTGAATTAAAATATATAACCGCAAGCGCACGGTGTACGAATATAGCACGCGGCGAATACGGGTCGATCCACAGGGAATTGATGATTTTAAAATTCTATTCAATCAAATTATACCGAAGTCGAGAGTGAATAGCTAGAAATGTAAAAACTAACAAAAACTAGCAAAAGAAAATGATAAAAATATGAGAGTTAAAAGAACAATTTAGAGATAAATCCACTCTCTAGATCATATAAATCAACAAAATGAAGTTATGATCTCTCTTTTCTTGTCATTAGTGAATTAGTTGATGTGCTTATCATAAGTATGGTATATTTGTGCTATTAATTAGCTCAATATAAACCATCAAACTATAACACAACCACTAATACACATTTAACTCTCATGAAATATGACAACAAAGTTGAAATAAAAATCTATTTTAAGCATAGCCTATTAACTATTGTTAAAAATATAGGCTGTCAAATTTCAATTTCAACATTCACTTCTTTGCCATAATCATATTTAGATGAAGAGGAATTTGTGTTATGTTTGTTTAAGCATAGCCTATTTGTTATGAACAACATAGACTATCAAATTCAAAGCTAAACAACATCATTAAACCACTTCAAGTGTTTCCATTAAAGCACAAAAAGAGAGTATAAACATCAAAATGTTGCATCTACATACTAGAGAGCTTCATTACCCCTAAATTGTAAGGATTAAGCTCTCATATTTGTTATCAAATGAACAAATGTAGAAAGCAACATGAAAGTAAAAAAAAAAAGAAAAAAAAAATGAAAGCTAATGGAAAAGACAACTATTCTAATTGCATAAAAGAAAATCTACACTACTTGCATAAAAGGAAATGAACATGTAAATAAAAAGAAACAATAATTAACATTGCATAAAAAAAGAATTACATAACAGAAGAAATGGATAAGTAGCCATGGAAAGAAAGAGAGATTTGATTTATTTTCTAAACTAAAACTAAGTAAGTAAGAGGAAGATGGCTACATGAAACATAAGGGGTATTTATACATGTTAGAAACCCTAATGCATATTTTTGGGGAGTACCCAAAATGCCCCTTAGGAAGTGTGGAGGCCAAGTAAACATTAACATGTCTTAATCCCCTATTAAATGTACATGAAACCATTAGCTCCATAAGCATGTGCATTAGCCTTTAATTTGTACATTAAGGTAGGTGGGTAGGTGGGGTCCTCCATGATCTTCACTTTGAATTATTTCCATCTTCATTCCTTTATATTCTTTGTGCATGCATATTTCCTCATGAAACCACTCCTATTTGAGACCATTTTCCTACAAAAATATATATAAATTTCCAATCAATTTTTCTCAAAGAAATGTATGCACTTAAATGACCGTTTTGCCCCTATATGAAGATGAATATGTGAAAATTTGGAATTAATATGAATTTTGGTCAAAACAAGTTAAAATACCCAATATGATCATTTATTTAATTTAAAATAAATATGGTGGTAAAAATATGCACATTTATGTGCACATCAAATACCCCCACACTTATCTTTTTATTAGTCCTCGAATAAAGAAAAACTAAGATAAATCCGTTTTCGTAGGGAGCACGATTGCATTGAGCGTATGCAACAAGCCGTTAAACCTCTGGGTGTCTCCAGTAGGACGAGTGTTGTCTCGTTAGGGTTTTCAGCGGATACAACCCACAAAATCCAAATGTAGGATGAAAATATTTACAAAATGCAAGATTTATTTACAAAGAGATGAATGCGAGTTTTTGAAATACTTACAAATGAAGGATTTATTTTTAAATCGACACAAATAAGTTAAATATAGGTTTTGGTTATTATCTTGAAAATTTAAGACATTTACTCGTCAAAATTTCTAACAAAAATCCAGTTATCATAACAAATAGACAATAGTTTAACTTGTTATTTAGGTTAATAACACAATGTAACTATGAAATGGATCCTTAGTTGATTATCAAAGTTTATCAAAGTGGTATTTTTATTTCTTTTCAATAACAAATCAAATCAAATAAGTAAAAATAGTGCTAGGATTTCAATTGCTTGCTCTCTCATTATTTGCAAGAAAAATTACACACCTAGCTCAAATAAACTGAGGCCAGATATACCACCCATGCACTGCCTTACGGGCTTATGTGAGGGAAGTACAGAGCATGGCGAGTGCACACACTTTCGTGCATACACCTATCGACCGTAGGTGGTTGTTATTAAGTCTGTTTTTGTTTTGTTTTTTTTACATGTGTTCCATACATGCATAACCGTGAGGACTTTTAAATGAGTATGAAAGCACATAATCAAAGATTCCAAGTAATTCACCCATGCATCACCGTGAGGACTTTTAAATGAGAGTGAATACTTTGTTATTATATTTTTGTTTTTTTATGTTTTTTTAAGAGAGAGAGAGAGTTTTGCAAAATCATCTTAGCACCATTTAACTTGGAAGACAAAAAAAATGTTATATCCTTTACTTTAAATCAACCACTTTCTAAAACAAAGATTTTCAATTAGGATGTACTTCATAATTAACACGTATGAATCTTCCTATATACTAGTTAAACCATTATTATTTGTAATCAAACTTCAATTTTATTTTTGTTAAGACAAATAAATTTTCAAAATTTTTAATTTAATAAACCAAAACCATATATTTATCCTATAGTGTTTCTTTAAAAATAAATCAAAAACGCTAAAAAAAAATTCTTTTTCTTTTTTTTGGATTTTTTTTTTGAGTTTTTGGAAGAAAAATGAAAAATTAATCCTGAAAAATCAAGAAGAAGATGAGCCTCCCCCCACACTTGATTTTGACTGTGTCCCCACAGTCAACCCAAGTTGAAGGAGAAAAATAAAATAAAAATCCAATATTAACATGAAAGATTATTATTTACAAGGGATGAGAAAGCATACAGTCAAAAAGTAAATGAAACGGTCTTTTAAAGACCGATTCATTTGTCTCGTCAAATGTGTGAGACACAGTTTAAGCACGAAAAACCGAATCGTAAAAGATTTTGAAGTTGAGTGTGGATTTGGAAAAACGAAAGTCGTTTTATTGAAAATCGTACGAGTTGTTTTATTTTCGATGATTTTTGGGGTTGATAAAACAATTGATTGAAATTCAAGTTTATTTTCACCAAATTGAAGTTCAAGCTTATCATTGAAAATATTTTTAGATTTATTGATTTCAAAATCAAAATGGTGATTTTCATCTTCCCCGTTGGAATTTAACAACTCGTCATCCAAAAGTCCAAAAAATTCGTGTTCGTTAAATTCGTCTCCCGTTGTTGGATTATCAACAACTTTATTGCGTATCTCAAGTTCAAAATCCAAAGTTATTGTATTCAAATTTTCGAAATCGAGAAAAGAAAGATCGAATTTTACATTTGGTTGCACACCCTCAAAAGAATTGAAATCCAACTTAATTACATTGTTTTCAACAAATTCATTAAGATCGTCGATTTGGGTAAAATGTGGATTATCACTTGACTCGTCACACATTGAGATTTGATTTTGTTGTTCACGTTGTTTCATATAAGTTTCAAACAACAAATCCGTGTGATCATCATAAATTTCATTCATTTGTTCAACAAAATCCAATTTGTAGTTATTAAATTGAGATTTTCGATTTGGATTTGTTGAGAACAAAAATTTTCACTCGTATCATGGTTAAGATTATTCCCATTGCCAAATTCATTTGAAAAGTTGTTTCCATTTTCATGTTGAGTATGAAATTCATTTTGGAGTTTGAAGTTAAATTGGCATAGGTTATAATCGTAATCGTTTGAATTTTGAATTGAATTCAAATTTTGAAATCCTTGACTCGAGTTATTACACAAATAAGAATTACATAAATCATTTATCTCTTGATTTTGTCGTGTAGAAAGTTCGAGTAAAGATGAAATCATTTCAATGCTATTTTCAAGAGTCAAAGGTTGGTCATCGTTTTGAAAATTTTGTTGTTCGAAATTTGAATTATTTACACAACTGTTGTTGTTAAAATATCCATACGAATTTGGACTGAAATCGTATGGATTATATTGATTTTCACAACTATTGTAAAATTCAAGTGAATATGGAAATTCAGACATTTGAAAGAATGTTTTTTGGTTTTTTTATAAGCGGAAAATATTTACAAAGAAAATTTATTTTTAAAAAGGAAAATCGATTTTTGTTTTTTTTTTATTTTTCAATTTTTTTTTCTTTTTTTTTTTTGAATTTTGGTTTTTCTAAATTTTTTGGATCTTTTTGAAATTTCAAAGAAAAGGATTTAAAAAATTTCAAAGAAAAAGGAATATTTACAATTTTTTTAGTTTTGTATTTTGAATTTTTTTGTTTTTTTAAATATGCATGAACTAATGCAACTAAATGAATTCAAGGGTTAATTACAAATGATTTATCCTAAGTTAACACAAAATTGTATAGTAACACACTGTCTTAAATCAACAAAAATATTTCTCAGCCAGGCAACGGGCAGGGGTTATCGGTGCACCACGAATCACCGTAGCAATGCAGCCGAAGGTTTAAGTACCTTCAGAGGAACAAGCACTATAATATTTACGAATCACCGTAATATTTATAAATGGTTATTACTCTGCCGTAGCCTAGACACCAAGAAATTAAATTGTTCAAAGAAGACAAATTGTCAATATACAATTAAGTGTTATTGATTTCTAACCGTTATTATTAATCAAAATCTAAGATAAAATGCAAAGCAGAAAATAAACGTGTATTAACAATGTAATTACGAATGTAATTTTTTTTGAATTTTTTTTTAAATATACATATGCAAATGCAAGCATCAACAATGCAACTATAATAAAAACAAGAGATATATACAATGTAAGGCAAATAAAAACAATAGATAAATCAAGCAAGCAGTTTTTGTTTTTATAAAGCAAAGCGAAGCATTGGCAGCAGTTCCTCTCCTTTGAATTCTGCTTTTGCTACCTGAAATTGAAAAGAAAACATATACAATTGTTCTTTTTTTTGAGAAAGGAAACTTAAAAGTAGGGTTTTACTTAAAAAAAAAACCTTTTTTTTTAATAGAAAGACAAAGGAAGCTAAAACCAAATTACCAAATCATCATAAACTAAAAAAACAAAACCTAAATAATTTTTTTTTTAAAGAAAAATCACAAAACAAAACAACTCAATATTCAATTATTCTTTAAAGTAAAACACCCCACAGCCCGTCTACCTTTTATTGTTTTTTTTTTTGGTTTTTGTTTTTTTTGGAGTAAAGTTAAAAGCCAAATATAAACAAACTAAAAAAATAAAAAAAATAAAACAAACCCAAGTTATACGTTCAGCCCAATCTGATCCACCACAAGCCCAATACCATTTTTAAAGACAAAATCAACTCTACATCACAAAACCGAACACGCTCTTTTCTATCTGCAAAAATGTCGATCGTTTCACAAATTAAAAATGAGTCCAAAGTCTTTCCTCCGCTCTAATCACAAATCGAAGATGAATCGCGAGTTCTGTGTGGTTCTGGAGGAACAGATGTTGGTTTCGTGTTCGAGGCAGCTACAGTTCGCGAGTGGTTTGGTTCGCGATTTTGGCTTCAGGGTGGTCGGTAAGTTCGATTGTGATGGTGATGTCGCGATGCAGCGTAGTTGTGGTTCGAAGTGGAATTCGTGGTGTTGCTAGTCGAGCGAGTGGGTAAGGTGGCTGCCAATTCGTGATGAGGTAGGTCGATATGGAGGAAGTGGATGGTTATTGAAGGAAGAGCGGTGAAGTTTGGAAGGGGAGTGTGATGTGGGTTGAAGCACTGGTTTGAGAGGCGATTGATGTTGAAGGCGAGTTCGGTTTGACTGGGTTGTTGAATTGGGTTTGGGTGGAGGATTCGTTTATTGCAGGGAGGAAGGAAGCGTGCAATGGAGTTAAGAGGAGTTGTTCACTGTTGGGGGTTACGGCAGTAGTTGGGTAGAAGGATGGTTGAGCCGTAGTTTGGTTGTGATGTCGTATGAGGTCAGTGAAAGGCAGTGCTGCTGGTGTTCAGTGATTTGGTGCAGGTGATTGGTACGAAGGCGATGGGCGATTTCGGGTTCTATTTTGGGGTCGTGGAGTGATTGACTGGAAGATAGTGACAGTGCATTTGAGGGTGTTTGACTGGATGGTTCAGGAAAATGGTCAAAGGGAAGGGGATGTTTGAAGTGCACTCGAGACAGTGTTGCAGCTGTTATGTTGAGGCAAGAGGTCGTGATTGTCGAATTGGGTGATGGAGTGGAAGTGCAGTGATGTTGTAATTGACAGGAGATGGTATGGGTTGCTGTCTTGCTTGTTAGAAGTGTAGTAGTGCTGGAATGCAGTTGTTCAGAGGGGCAGTTTGTGATGGTGAAAGTGTAATGGTATGTGAGGTTTGGGTTGAAGTGATGAATGCAATGGTTGATGTTAGTTTGTATTGTATTGGAGGAGTGGTGAAAATTGTGGGGAGTGGTTGAAGACTGTGATGTGGGGAGACTGTTGAGGCTGTGAAGCTGCAGTTGTTTGAAGCAGTGGAGATGGTGAGGTGAATGGTAGTGTTTGTAGCACTGTTTCAGGGGGTGATTGGGGAAATTGAGGTTGATGGTGCAGGAAGGTTGTGATGTTGCTGTGTTGTGGAATGACTAGGCAAGTGGGTTCTCTGGTGAGATGGTATGGTATTTGGCAGTGTAGTTGTATGTCTAGGCTGTGGGGAGGAAGTTTTGTAGATGACTGGTGGTTGAAGTATGGATGGCAGAAATGTTGGCCTGTAGAGATGATAGAGAAGTTGGAAGAGGAAGTGCAGGAATTTGGCAAAGAGGTTGGTTTGGATGATGGAGTTGTTGCGATGACTGAAGAACTTTGTGTCGAGGAGAATGAAACTGCAGGTGTTTGCAAATGTACTGCAAATTTGTAAGGACTAGTGGGCTTGTCATTGAAATGTGCTGTGGTCGGTGAAGAGGATGGGTGATTTGTGTGTTATAGCAGTCTGTTCTGTGCAGGAAGGCGGAGATGAAGAATGTGGGAGTGCACAGAGCAGTGAAGTGCACTGATATGCAGTGAACAGTAACAGAGAAGGGAAATGAACAGAAAAACAGAAGCAACAGTGAAGGCAATTTTTTTTGAATGTAATGTAAAAAAAAAAGAAATTGATGTTTGTAAATATTTGTAAAAGAAATGAAATAAAAATCGTTTTAGCTTTCGAAATGAAACTGTGAAGTGTTTTTTTTTTGAATGCAAATGGAAATATACTAACAACTAAAAACAAAAAACACAAACAATACACAAACAAAAATCATACAAACACACAAAAATTAAAACACACAAAAATCAAACAAAAATAATTCGAAGAATAGAAATTAAAAATCAAAGCAATTCCCCGGCAACGGCGCCAAAAACTTGTTCGTCGACGGAAATTCTATCGGTTTAGAAAACCGTCGAACGAATTTTGAATTAAAATATATAACCGCAAGCGCACGGTGTACGAATGTAGCACGCGGCGAATACGGGTCGATCCACAGGGAATTGATGATTTTAAAATTCTATTCAATCAAATTATATCGAAGTCGAGAGTGAATAGCTAAAAATGTAAAAACTAACAAAAACTAGCAAAAGAAAATGATAAAAATATGAGAGTTAAAAGAACAATTTAGAGATAAATCCACTCTCTAGATCATATAAATCAACAAAATGAAGTTATGATCTCTCTTTTCTTGTCATTAGTGAATTAGTTGATGTGCTTATCATAAGTATGGTATATTTGTGCTATTAATTAGCTCAATATAAACCATCAAACTATAACACAACCACTAATACACATTTAACTCTCATGAAATATGACAACAAAGTTGAAATAAAAATCTATTTTAAGCATAGCCTATTAACTATTGTTTAGAAATATAGGCTATCAAATTTCAATTTCAACATTCACTTCTTTGCCATAATCATATTTAGATGAAGATGCAATTTGTGTTATGTTTGTTTAAGCATAGCCTATTTGTTATGAACAACATAGACTATCAAATTCAAAGCTAAACAACATCATTAAACCACTTCAAGTGTTTCCATTAAAGCACAAAAAGAGAGTATAAACATCAAAATGTTGCATCTACATACTAGAGTGCTTCATTACCCCTAAATTGTAAGGATTAAGCTCTCATATTTGTTATCAAATGAACAAATGTAGAAAGCAACATGAAAGCAAAAAAAAAATGAAAGCTAATGGAAAAGACAACTATTCTAATTGCATAAAAGAAAATCTACATTACTTGCATAAAAGGAAATGAACATGTAAATAAAAAGAAACAATAATTAACATTGCATAAAAAAAAGAATTACATAAGAGAAGAAATGGCTAAGTAGCCATGGAAAGAAAGAGAGATTTGATTTATTTTCTAAACTAAAACTAACTAAGTAAGAGGAAGATGGCTACATGAAACATAAGGGGTATTTATACAAGTTAGAAACCCTAATGCATATTTTTGGGGAGTACCCAAAATGCCCCAAGGAAGTGTGGAGGCCAAGTAAACATTAACATGTCTTAATCTCCTATTAAATGTACATGAAACCATTAGCTCCATAAGCATGTGCATTAGCCTTTAATTTGTACATTAAGGTAGGTGGGTAGGTGGGGTCCTCCATGATCTTCACTTTGAATTATTTCCATCTTCATTCCTTTATATTCTTTGTGCATGCATATTTCCTCATGAAACCACTCCTATTTGAGACCATTTTTGTGACGACCGCCCATGACTCCCGCACGAAACAAGGGAATAGTGCGCTGAAAAGTGTGCCAGGCGGTCATGGACGATAGTCACGGTTAGATAAAACAGAATAGTCTATCGTATTACTCACAGCGCATGGATAAAACACAATAGAAAATATACATAGTGAAGCTCTATAGAACAGAAGTCTCATCATATAGACTCATAATAGTTTTATACAATCATCTGAATAGTCAATACATCAAGCCTCACTACATAACACTCAGAGTATCAAACAAACAGCGGAACATCCAGTACATATAGTAAGAAAACAATATGCAAAAGCCACCAGCTCGTCTTCGTCATCAACAGCGTTGGTTGCCAAGAACAGCACCTGTCACCTGCTACCTAGTCTGCCCATCCCAACATGGATGAACAGCCCAAGGTAATAAGAGTTGAACATAAAACCTTGAGTCAGACAACAGTCTTAGTGAGCAGTAAATTAACTATCAAACATACCAAAAGAGCACAAAGGATAAAAGGAATAGGAACTCAACCATCCCACTCCACCTCATTCTACAGTGATAGCCCCCAGACCCACTAAGCAGAAACAAGCATAACAAAGCAGACATTTAAAGTAAAGTAATTATCACTCGAGTCAAGGTCGGTGTTTTCCAAATACAAACCCCTAAGGCCTAAACCAAGATCAGATAAGCGCCCAGAAAACACCGCTCTTGAGACCGAATGATGATACAATCCAAACATCCATGACTCTGGCTATCACTGTTATCATTGCCTCGATATCACCGTTAGTTGAATGACCGCTTGTCTAGGGCTAATGGTAACCCCGGTTCTAGACATAACTCCACACGTCGTCACAGCCCGTGCCTAGGAATTTTCGCAACTACCCAAAGTACTAGCACGACGTCGCAGCCCGTGCCTGGAACGTCGTCGCAGCCCGTTCCAACGTACTCTTGCTTTGAGCATGCTAGAACCTTCAATAACGATAAAATCTCAGCCTTCTAGTCATCCTCCTCGACGACTATTCCCATACTAGCTCAGGCGTCTCTCAAGCTAACCATTATCAACCAACTCGAATCGCATCACCGAGTTATCAACATGCTTGGGATGATCCCGTCTGGATTAAACCAAGGCTTTCTCACATCATACTTTGCTTCATCGCATCATAGCAAAGTCCCATCTCAACATCATGGTTTGTCTCATCGCACTATGGCAAAGTCCCATCTCAACATCATCATCAAATCTATCCATATGAGCTTCAACATCCGCTTCATATGCCACAAGCAGCTTTCCTTATTCAAGAGCCTTTCCACTTAGCTTTTGAATCATCTTCGACCAACTTGCCCGAATCAAGTTATCGATCAACTAGTCAATCAAATCAAACATTAACCAAAGCAATCAATCATTCAGACAAGATCTAAATAACAATTACAACAATAATGGCAATTTCGTAAATAAAGAGTTCAAATCTAACATGCATTCTAACAAGCATGAATTATGAACAATATCTCTACAGCTTGATGAATGAACTTGCATAAGTGAACATGTAGTAAAATAGGTGCCAAAACTTCATAGATGATAGATCTACATGCATATTTATGGAAAATGCAAGAAATCACTATCTTTAACACATAAACAAGCCACCAATCCAATATACTCCCTTGGGTCCGTGTCAGAGATAACTACCACTCACCGAATCACCTAAACACCTCAAAAACAATCAACTCCAGATCTGGACAGCAAAGAACTAAGCTTGATCCGTCAAAATCTCGCATCAATCGATGAAATCTCTCTTTGTTGGATGAAGATCTTCAACTTTGGCTCTTGGATCTTTGATTTGATCTTCAATTTAGATGGAAGGAATCACTAGATTAGAGTGGAGAAAAGAAGTGAAGAAGTGATGTAGTCGAGCTCTCAAAATGGCAGCACTTTGTCGCTTCAAAATCCGGTGCCAAAAAGTGAAGATATGGACGCATATTTATAGGCTGAAACGTCCCTTAAGTCGTCCGCCCCATGAGTCGTACACGACTCACGACTCAACCACACTGCTGACTCAACGATATGGCCGACCTATCCTTAACTCGTATACGACTTATAGCATACACGACCTAACACGTGCACGCGACTTAACACTTAACCATATGACCGACTTAATAGCTTAGCCCTTCCCACGACTCAACCTATGTGCGACCTAATTAACCCAAGCGACTCAACATAGACACGACTCAATGGCCTAACTCATATACGACCTAGCCTATCATCCTTAAGCCGTTGACTCCTAGGTCGCTTAACCTGCTAAGTCGGTTACTCCTCTAAGCCGTTAACCACTAAGTCGGCCCATCTCTTATCTCGGCTCACATCACTAAGTCGTTCCACCGACCTAACTTCCACACAAGTTAACTCTAGGTCGTCCTAACCCTATGAGTCGTCAACTCTTAAGTCGGCTGACTACCTTAACTCGGCCACACGACTTAAATCAACATACGACCTAAGCCATCACATGGCTTAACTTCTATAGGTCGAAACTTCTATAACTCGAAACCCATTAAGTCGTTAACTCGTTCCAGCCCCTAAGTCGCTAACTCCTCTAACTCGCTAACTCTTAGGTCGTTAACTCGTGCCACTAGCTAATTAAGGTCGCTCAAAACACTTAGGTCATAACAGCCAACTCGTAATTCCTTAAGTCGTCAACTACGACCTAAGCTAACCCATTAACTCGTAACCCGTACACGACCTATCCCTATACGAGTTAGCTTCCCTATCTAACCTCCTTACGACCCAAACAACACACGAGTTAACCTCCCATACGACTTACGCTATGGATGACACCACAACACTAATGACCTGAAAATTCTACGATTTATCGACACGTAAAGATACGGGTCATTACATTCTCTCCCCCTTAGGAATTTCGCCCCCGAAATTCCAAACAAACAAAAGCATCCAAACTATTCCGCATGCCTACCATCCATAGCAACCAACAAACCATGCATCCAATTTCTAGCCTAGCATGCAGAATTCTAAGACTTAGAACAAGTTACAAATTCATGAGATGTCACGACACCTTTGGGCCATACCTTGAAGAGTTCAGGATGAGCTGCCTTCATCCTCTTTTCCTCCTCCCATGTACAGTCGTTAACATCATCACTCCATTGTATCTTGAGCAACGTAATCGTCTTCCTCCTAAGCTGTTTCGTGTCGGTTTCAACAACACGAAGCGGCTTACGAGGTCTCGTAACAACTGGATCAACTTCTAAATCTTCACAGCTATCAGCAGAAACCACCGTATTCGAGTCATGCACATACTTCCGTAGATAAGATATATGAAAAACATTGTGCACACCCGCCATCTTTTCCGGTAACTCCAATCTATAAGCGAGCTTTCCAATTTGCTCGATAATCGGGAATGGTCCAACAAATCTCGGAGTCAATTTTCCTTTCTTCCCGAATCGAATAACATTCTTCATTGGAGAAATGTTCACAAAAACCATATCACCTACGTCGAATTCCAAATCCTTACGACGCTTATCGGCATAACCTTTTTGACGATCTTGGGCTGCCTTCATTCGTCGCCGAATGATCTCTATACAATCCGTAGTTTGACGAATAATTTCTGGCCCAAATATCAGCTTTTCTCCAGTTTCCAACCAACATGTCGGAGAGTTACACGGCCTTCCATACAATGCTTCATACGGTGCCATACCAATACTTGACTGGTAACCGTTATTATATGCAAATTCCACCAAATGAAGATGATCTTCCCATGATCCTCCGAAATCCAAAACACATGCCCTCAGGAGATCTTCCAAAACTCGGTTGACTCTCTCGGTCTGACCATCTGTTTGGGGATGATAAGCTGTACTCAAACACAACTCAGTCCCCCAAAACTTCCTGGAAGCTCTTCCAAAATCCACTAGTGAACAATGGGTCTCGATCGCTCACTATACTCTTTGGAATACCATGGAATCGAACTATCCACTTAACATACAACTCAGCCCACTTTGATGCAGTCCTAGTTGATCGAACAGGAATGAATCTTGCAATCTTAGTCAAACGATCTACGATGACCCAAATCCCTTCATTTCCTGCCCTGGTTCTAGGTAGACCATCGATAAAATCCATCGATATCTGCTACCACTTCCATGTAGGAACCTCTAATGGCTGAAGCAATCCACTTGGCTTCTTCTGTTCGGCTTTTACCAACTGGCAGTTCATACATTTGGAAATAAAATTTCCAACATCCTTCTTCATACCTTCCCAGTAGTAGGTTCTCTTCATATCCCGATACATCTTATTTCCACCTGGATGAACTGTCAACTTCGAGTGATGACTTTCCCTCAGAACTTCATCTCTCAATCCATTTATATCAGGAACAACTAATCGTCCTTGCTTCCGAAGCCAACCCTCTCGATCGACTTCAAATCCTTTATCCTTTTCTGGGTCCAATCCAGATTCCAAATCACGGATAATCTTGACAAGCTTATCGTCTCGCTTTTGGCTCTCGCCAATTCTTTCCACAAGAGTAGGTCTTATTGATAAGTTTGCCAACATCTCAGGTTCCAATTCACATCTGGGACTGAAGTCAAATCCAGCTAAATACTCAAGGCTCTTCCATTCTGAAAACATGGCTCCCAATCCTGCATGTCTTCGACTTAACGCATCAGCCACTGCGTTACCTTTCCCCGGAGTATAGGCTATACCAAAATAATATGATGCTAAAAACTCTAGCCATCGTTGCTTTCGAAGATTCAAATCCTTTTGAGAGAACAGATACTTCAATGACTTATGATTCGTAAACAACTCGAATCGAACTCCCAATAGATAGTGTCTCCACATCTTCAAAGCAAATACAATCGCCGCTAACTCCAAATCATGAGTCGGATAATTCCTTTCATGCGGCTTCAGTTATCGACTTGCATACGCAACAACTTTATCCTTCTGCATCAGTACTGCTCCAAGTCCAGTACCACATGCATCGGTGTAAACCACCATCTCATCATTCCCACTCGGAATAGTCAAAACAGGAGCACTTGTCAGTTGCTCTTTCAGGATTACAAAAGCTTGCTCACACTTATCATCCCATCTGAACACTTGGTTCTTTTTCGTCAATCCTGTTAACGGTGCAGCTATCTTGGAAAAGTTTTTGATAAACCGACGACAATAACCTGCTAATCCTAGAAAACTTCCCACATCAGATGCATTCTTAGGTCTAACCCAATCCTGGATTGCTGCCACCTTAGCGGGATCAACCGCTATTCCATTTCCAGAAATAACATGGCCTAAGAACCTCACTTCACTCTTCCAGAAGTGACACTTCGAAAACTTAGTCTTTAGCTGATGTTTCCGCAAGATTTCCAAAACAATCCACAAGTGTGTCTTGTGTTCCTCTTCGGTTCTGGAATAAATCAAAATATCATCCACGAACACAAGTACGAACTTGTTCAACTGATCACTGAATACTCTATTCATATGATCCACAAAATATGCTGGCGCATTGGTCAAGCCAAACGGCATTACCAGCCACTCATAGAAACCGGATGGTGTCCTAAAAGCAGTCTTCGGCGCACTATCTTTAGCCGCTCTCAACTGGTGAAATCCCGTTGCCAAATCCATCTGAGAAAACACCCTAGCTTCGTGAAGCTGATCAAACAAGTCATCTATTCTCGGCAATGGATACTTGTTCTTCTTAGTCACTTTATTCAGCTCATGATAATCCACACACAACCTCAACGATCCATCCGCTTTGGTTGCGAACACAACTGGAGCACCCCATTCAGACACACTACTCCGAATGACTCCTTTCCGTAAGAGGTCATCAACTTGCACCTTCAACTCTTGCTGCTCCCTAGGCGCCATTCGCCTAAGAGGCATCACAACAGGTCTGGCTCCCTCAACTAGATCGATACGAAACTCGATCTCTCTATGCGGCGGTAACCCTTTGACCTCGTCAAAGACGTCTTCAAATCCATTCACAATAGGCACCGATGACAGTCCATCCCGTGGAACAACCAGCGAATACATGAAGCTCATGAAGACGCCTTCCTCATGCTTACATCGTATCACAACCTTTCGCCCCTCCACATTCTCGACTGTCACCTCCAGCCTCTCACAATCAATCCTTGCCGCATACTTCCTGAGCCAGTCCATACCCAAAATAATTCCGAACTCCGCAAAGTTCAAAACAAAGCAATCACAAACAAAAGAGCAATCATGACTCGACACAACTAGACCACGGCATAACATACACAAACAAGACGAACCCCTAACTGGATTGGTCACAACCAATGGTCTATCAACAATATCTGGTTCCAAACCCAACCGGTCTACCAGATCATTACAAACAAAGGAATGCGACGCTCCAGTATCAAACAAAACCCTAACTGGAACACCACAAATGGAAAGAGTACCTTGAACCACCACACTCTTCCCCTTCTCTTCAGCAGTAGGAGCTTTCGAAGATGATGGAACAGCCCCCAAAGCATAAGCCTGTACCATCTGCTTATCTTTCTTCGGTTCCGGACAATCCCTCTTGAAATACCCCGGTTTGTCACAATTGTGGCACTTTGCCGACACTCTTGGTTTCTTGCAATCCCAGGAGAGATGACCCTTCTGCTGACAATTGTAGCAGATCGCTTCACCCTTTGGCTTCTTCTGGCCATCCTTACCCTTCTGCTGCTGCTTCCTCTTCTTGTTTCCATTTTGCTCCTTGGTCACAGCAACAACAGATCCCTCCTTAGGAAACAGATTCTCATGCCTGAGAGCTTTCTCCACAAGCTTCTCAAATGGATCGTCCAAATGATCCACTAACTGCCTCCCAAGATAACTTTCCAAGCCAGTCACAAACTTCTCATTCTTCTGATAGGGAGATTCAATATACGACCGAGCATACTTGGACAAAGCTTCAAACTCAGAAACATACTCAAGAACTGGTCTCCCACCTTGCTTTAGCTCCACAAACTTCTTAAAAAAAACAGATTTTTGAGCCGTAGAAATGAACTTAGCTTCAAATCTAACTTGGAATTGCTCCCAAGTAATCTCTTCCTCTAGAGTATCAATGGTGATAGAGTTCCACCAATCTGAAGCTCTCCTTTGAAGCTGTCTCGATGCCAGCTTCCTCTTAGTTGCATCCTCAATTCCCAAATCACCAAAGATCCTTCTACAAGCATCAATCCATCTCTGCACTTCAATGGTTGATTCTGTTTCCAAGAAAACCTTTCCTCCAAGAGCAGTATAGTCCTTGCACAACTTAGCAAAAATCCACTGGTCTTGGAGCTTGAACTTGAACTCCAACATCTACTGATGATCCTGAAGTTGGTACCCTTCTCATGATCGAAGTCATCATAGCCTCGAACATTACAGCATAGTCAGTAGCTCCCCCAGCAGCACGGCTTTCCCTAACAGCTTGTCTCTCACTTCGACTCATCCTTAATATCTACAAAAAGGAATGATTTAAAAAACCTTGAGAAACAACTACATAAGGAGTTCAAATCCTTCTAAACTACTATATTATATATATATATATATAGTAATCATCCATCAAAATTAAAATTACGTCTCTCATACGTAGTTACGTCAGCGAGCGTTGGCTAAAATCGATTAACCAAAGCTCTAATACCAAATGTGACGACCGCCCATGACTCCCGCACGAAACAAGGGAATAGTGCGCTGAAAAATGTGCCAGGCGGCCATGGACGATAGTCAGGGTAAGATAAAACAGAATAGTCTATCGTATTACTCACAGCGCTTGGATAAAATACAATAGAAAATATACATAGTGAAGCTCTATAGAACAGAAGTCTCATCATATAGACTCATAATAGTTTTATATAATCATCTGAATAGTCAATACATCAAGCCTCACTACATAACACTCAGAGTATCAAACAAACAACGGAACATCCAATACATATAGTAAGAAAACAATATGCAAAAGCCACCAGCTCGTCTTCGTCATCAACAGCGTTGGTAGCCAAGAACAGCACCTGTCACCTACTACCTAGTCTGCCCATCCCAACATGGATGAACAGCCCAAGGTAATAAGAGTTGAACATAAAACCTTGAGTCAGACAACAGTCTTAGTGAGCAGTAAATTAACTATCAAACATACCAAAAGAGCATAAAGGATAAAAGGAATAGGAACTCAACCATCCCACTCCACCTCATTCTACAGTGATAGCCCCCAGACCCACTAAGCAGAAACAAGCATAACAAAGTAGACATTTAAAGTAAAGTAATTATCACTCGAGTCAAGGTCGGTGTTTTCCAAATACAAACCCCCAAGGCCTGAACCAAGATCAGATAAGCGCCCAAAAAACACCGCTCTTGAGACCGAATGATGATACAATCCAAACATCCATGACTCTGGCTATCACTATTATCATTGCCTCGATATCACCGTTAGTTGAATGACCGCCTGTCAAGGGCTAATAGTAACCCCGGTTCTAGACATAACTCCACACGTCGTCGCAGCCCGTGCCTAGGAATTTTCGCAACTACCCAGAGTACTAGCACGCCGTCGCAGCCCGTGCCTGGAACATCGTCGCAGCCCGAGCATGCTAGAACCTTCAATAACGATAAAATCTCAGCCTTCTAGTCATCCTCCTCGACGACTATTCCCATACTATCTCAAGCGTCTCTCAAGCTAACCATTATCAACCAACTCGAATCGCATCACCGAGTTATCAACATGCTTGGGATGATCCCGTCTGGATTAAACCAAGGCTTTCTCACATCATACTTTGCTTCATCGCATCATAGCAAAGTACCATCTCATCATCGTGGTTTGCCTCATCGCATTATGGCAAAGTCCCATCTCAACATCATCATCAAATCTATCCATATGAGCTTCAACATCCGCTTCATATGCCACAAGCAGCTTTCCTTATTCAAGAGCCTTTCCACTTAGCTTTTGAATCATCTTCGACCAAATTGCCCAAATCAAGTTATCGATCAACTAATCAATCAAATCAAACATTAACCAAAGCAATCATTCATTCAAACAAGATCTAAATAACAATTACAACAATAACAGCAATTTCGTAAATAAAGAGTTCAAATCTAACATGCATTCTAACAAGCATGAATTATGAACAATATCTCTACAACTTGATGAATGAACTTGCATAAGTGAACATGTAGTAAAATAGGTGCCAAAACTTCATAGATGATAGATCTACATGCATACTTATGGAAAATGAAAGAAATCACTATCTTTAACACATAAACAAGCCACCAATCCAATATACTCCCTTGGGTCCGTGTGAGAGATAACTACCACTCACCGAATCACCTAAACACCTCAAAAACAATTAACTCCAGATCTGGACAGCAAAGAACTAAGCTTGATCCGTCAAAATCTCGCTTCAATCGATGAAATCTCTCTTTGTTGGATGAAGATCTTCAACTTTGGCTCTTGGATCTTCGATTTGATCTTCAATTTAGATGGAAGGAATCACTAGATTAGAGTGGAGAAAAGAAGTGAAGAAGTGTTGTAGTCGAGCTCTCAAAATGGCAGCACTTTGTCGCTTCAAAATCCGGTGCCAAAAAGTGAAGTTATGGACGCATATTTATAGGCTGAAACATCCCTTAAGTTGTCCGCCCCATGAGTCGTACACGACTCACGACTCAACCACACTGCCGACTCAACGATATGGCCGACCTATCCTTAACTCGTATACGACTTACAGCATACACGACCTAACACGTGCACGCGACTTAACACTTAACCATATGACCGACTTAACATCTTAGCCCTTCCCACGACTCAACCTATGTGCGACCTAATTAACCCAAGCGACTCAACATAGACACGACTCAATGGCCTAACTCATATACGACCTAGCCTATCATCCTTAAGCCGTTGACTCTTAGGTCGCTTACCCTGCTAAGTCGGTTACTCCCCTAAGCCGTTAACCACTAAGTCGGCCCATCTCTTATCTCGGCTCACATCACTAAGTCGTTCCACCGACCTAACTTCCACACAAGCTAACTCTAGGTCGTTCTAACCCTATGAGTCCTCAACTCTTAAGTCGGCTGACTACCTTAACTCGGCCACACGACTTAAATCAACACACGACGTAAGCCATCACATGGCTTAACTTCTATAGGTCGAAACTTCTATAACTCGAAACCCCTTAAGTCGTTAACTCGTTCCAGCCCCTAAGTCGCTAACTCCTCTAACTCGCTAACTCTTAGGTCGTTAACTCATGCCACTAGCTAATTAAGGTCGCTCAAAACACTTAGGTCATAACAGCCAACTCGTAATTCCTTAAGTCGTCAACTACGACCTAAGCTAACCCATTAACTCGTAACCCGTACACGACCTATCCCTATACGAGTTAGCTTCCCTATCTAACCTCCTTACGACCCAAACAACACACGAGTTAACCTCCCATACGACTTACGCTATGGATGACACCACAACACTAATGACCTGAAAATTCTACGATTTATCGACATGTAAAAATACGGGTCGTTACATTCTCTCCCCCTTAGGAATTTCGTCCCCGAAATCGCAAACAAACAAAAGCATCCAAACTATTCGGCATGCCTACCATCCATAGCAACCAACAAACCATGCATCCAATTTCTAGCCTAGCATGCAGAATTCTAAGACTTAGAACAAGTTACAAATTCTTGAGATGTCACGACACCTTTGGGCCATACCTTGAAGAGTTCAGGATGAGCTGCCTTCATCCTCTCTTCCTCCTCCCTTGTACAGTCGTTAACATCATCACTCCATTGTATCTTGAGAAAGGTAATCGTCTTCCTCCTAAGCTGTTTCGTGTCGGTTTCAACAACACGAAGCGGCTTACGAGGTCTCGTAACAACTGGATCAACTTCTAGAAGTTCACAGCTATCAGCAGAAACCACCGTATTCGAATCGTGCACATACTTCCATAGATAAGATAAATGAAAAACATTGTGCACACCCGCCATCTTTTCCGGTAACTCCAATCTATAAGCGAGCTTTCCAATTCGCTCGATAATCGGGAATGGTCCAACAAATCTCGGAGTAAATTTTCCTTTCTTCCCGAATCGAATAACATTCTTCAGTGGAGAAATCTTCACAAAAACCATATCACCTACGTCGAATTCCAAATCCTTACGACGCTTATCGGCATAACCTTTCTTACGATCTTGGGCTGCCTTCATTCGTCGCCGAATGATCTCTATACAATCCGTAGTTTGACGAATCATTTCTGGCCCAAGTATCAGCTTTTCTCCAGTTTCCAACCAACATGTCGGAGAGTTACACGGCCTTCCATACAATGCTTCATACGGTGCCATACCAATACTTGACTGGTAACTGTTATTATATGCAAATTCCACCAAATGAAGATGATCTTCCCATGATCCTCCGAAATCCAAAACACATGCCCTCAGGAGATTTTCCAAAACTCGGTTGACTCTCTCGGTCTGACCATCTGTTTCGGGATGATAAGCTGTACTCAAACACAACTCAGTCCCCAAAACTTCCTGGAAGCTCTTCCAAAATCCACTAGTGAACAATGGGTCTCGATCGCTCGCTATACTCTTCGGAATACCATGGAATCGAACTATCCACTTAACATACAACTCAGCCAACTTCGATGCAGTCCTAGTTGATCGAACAGGAATGAATCTTGCACTCTTAGTCAAACGATCTACGATGACCCAAATCCCTTCATTTCCTGCCCTGGTTCTAGGTAGACCATCGATAAAATCCATCGATATCTGCTCCCACTTCCATGTAGGAACCTCTAATGGCTGAACCAATCCACTTGGCTTCTTCTGTTCGGCTTTTAGCAACTGGCAGTTCATACATTTGGAAATAAAATTTCCAACATCCTTCTTCATACCTTCCCAGTAGTAGGTTCTCTTCATATCCCGATACATCTTATTTCCACCTGGATGAATTGTCAACTTCGAGTGATGACTTTCCCTCAGAACTTCATCTCTCAATCCATCTATATCAGGAACAACTAATCGTCCATGCTTCCGAAGCCAACCCTCTCGATCGACTTCAAATCCTTTATCCTTTTCTGGGTCCAATCCAGATTCCAAATCACGGATAATCTTGACAAGCTTATCGTCTCGCTTTTGGCTCTCGCCAATTCTTTCCACAAGAGTAGGTCTTATTGATAAGTTTAACATCTCAGGTTCCAATTCACATCTGGGTCTGAAGTCAAATCCAGCCAAATACTCAAGGCTCTTCCATTCTGAAAACATTGCTCCCAATCCTGCAAGTCTTCGACTTAACGCATCAGCCACTGCGTTACCTTTCCCCGGAGTATAGGCTATACCAAAATCATATGATGCTAAAAACTCTAGCCATCGTTGCTGTCGAAGATTCAAATCCTTTTGGGAGAACAGATACTTCAACGACTTATGATCCGTAAACAACTCGAATCGAACTCCCAATAGATAGTGTCTCCACATCTTCAAAGCTAATACAATCGCCGCTAACTCCAAATCATGAGTCGGATAATTCCTTTCATGCGGCTTCAGCTGTCGACTTGCATACGCAACAACTTTATCCTTCTGCATCAGTACTACTCCAAGTCCAGTACCACATGCATCGGTGTAAACCACCATCTCATCATTCCCACTCGGAATAGTCAAAACAGGAGCACTTGTCAGTTGCTCTTTCAGGATTACAAAAGCTTGCTCACACTTATCATCCCATCTGAACACTTGGTTCTTTTTCGTCAATCCTGTTAACGGTGCAGCTATCTTGGAAATGTCTTTGATAAACCGACGACAATAACCTGCTAATCCTAGAAAACTTCCCACATCAGATGCATTCTTAGGTCTAACCCAATCCTGGATTGCTGCCACCTTAGCGGGATCAACCGCTATTCCATTTCCAGAAATAACATGGCCTAAGAACCTCACTTCACTCTTCCAGAAGTGACACTTCGAAAACTTAGTCTTTAGCTGATGTTTCCGCAAGATTTCCAAAACAATCCACAAGTGTGTCTTGTGTTCCTCTTCGGTTCTGGAATAAATCAAAATATCATCCACGAACACAAGTACGAACTTGTTCAACTGATCACTGAATACTCTATTCATATGATCCACAAAATATGCTGGCGCATTGGTCAAGCCAAACGGCATTACCAGCCACTCATAGAAACCGGATGGTGTCCTAAAAGCAGTCTTCGGCGCACTATCTTTAGCCGCTCTCAACTGGTGAAATCCCGTTGCCAAATCCATCTGAGAAAACACCCTAGCTTCGTGAAGCTGATCAAACAAGTCATCTATTCTCGGCAATGGATACTTGTTCTTCTTAGTCACTTTATTCAGCTCATGATAATCCACACACAACCTCAACGATCCATCCGCTTTGGTTGCGAACACAACTGGTGCACCCCATTCAGACACACTACTCCGAATGACTCCTTTCCGTAAGAGGTCATCAACTTGCACCTTCAACTCTTGCTGCTCCCTAGGCGCCATTCGCCTAAGAGGCATCACAACAGGTCTGGCTCCCTCAACTAGATCGATACGAAACTCGATCTCTCTATGCGGCGGTAACCCTTTGACCTCGTCAAAGACGTCTTCAAATCCATTCACAATAGGCACCGATGACAGTCCATCCCGTGGAACAACCAGCGAATACATGAAGCTCATGAAGACGCCTTCCTCATGCTTACATCGTATCACAACCTTTCGCCCCTCCACATTCTCGACTGTCACCTCCAGCCTCTCACAATCAATCCTTGCCGCATACTTCCTGAGCCAGTCCATACCCAAAATAATTCCGAACTCCGCAAAGTTCAGAACAAAGCAATCACAAACAAAAGAGCAATCATGACTCGACACAACTAGACCACGGCATAACATACACAAACAAGACGAACCCCTAACTGGATTGGTCACAACCAATGGTCTATCAACAATATCTGGTTCCAAACCCAACCGGTCTACCAGATCATTACAAACAAAGGAATGCGACGCTCCAGTATCAAACAAAACCCTAACTGGAACACCACAAATGGAAAGAGTACCTTGAACCACCACACTCTTCCCCTTCTCTTCAGCAGTAGGAGCTTTCGAAGATGATGGAACAGCCCCCAAAGCATAAGCCTGTACCATCTGCTTATCTTTCCTCGGTTCCGGACAATCCCTCTTGAAATGCCCCGGTTTGTCACAATTGTGGCACTTTGTCGACACTCTTGGTTTCTTGCAATCCCTGTAGAGATGACCCTTCTGCTGACAATTGTAGCAGATCACTTCACCCTTTGGCTTCTTCTGGCCATCCTTACCCTTCTTGTTTCCATTTTGCTCCTTGGTCACAGCAACAACAGATCCCTCCTTAGGAAACAGATTCTCATGCCTGAGAGCTTTCTCCACAAGCTTCTCAAATGGATCGTCCAAATGATCCACTAACTGCCTCCCAAGATAACTGTCCAAGCCTGTCACAAACTTCTCATTCTTCTGATAGGGAGATTCAATATACGACCGAGCATACTTGGACAAAGCTTCAAACTCAGAAACATACTCAAGAACTGGTCTCCCACCTTGCTTGAGCTCCACAAACTTCTTAAAAAAAACAGATTTTTGAGCCGTAGAAATGAACTTAGCTTAAAATCTAACTTGGAATTGCTCCCAAGTAATATCTTCCTCTAGAGTATCAATGGTGATAGAGTTCCACCAATCTGAAGCTCTCCTTTGAAGCTGTCTCCATGCCAGCTTCCTCTTAGTTGCATCCTCAATTCCCAAATCACCAAAGATCCTTCTACAAGCATCAATCCATCTCTGCACTTCAATGGTTGATTCTGTTCCCAAGAAAACCTTTCCTCCAAGAGCAGTATAGTCCTTGCACAACTTAGCAAAAATCCACTGGTCTTGGAGCTTGAACTTGAACTCCAACATCTACTGATGATCCTGAAGTTGGTACCCTTCTCATGATCGAAGTCATCATAGCCTCGAACACTACAGCATAGTCAGTAGCTCCCCCAGCAGCACGGCTTTCCCTAGCAGCTTGTCTCTCACTTCGACTCATCCTTAACATCTACAAAAAGGAATGATTTAGAAAACCTTGAGAAACAACTACATAAGGAGTTCAAATCCTTCTAAACTACTATATTATATATATATATATAGTAATCATCCATCAAAATTAAAATTACGTCTCTCATACGTAGTTACGTCAGCGAGCGTTGGCTAAAATCGATTAACCAAAGCTCTAATACCAAATGTGATGACCGCCCATGACTCCCGCACAAAACAAGGGAATAGTGCGCTGAAAAGTGTGCCAGGCGGCCATGGACGATAGTCAGGGTAAGATAAAACAGAATAGTCTATCGTATTACTCACAACGCTTGGATAAAATACAATAGAAAATATACATAGTGAAGCTCTATAGAACAGAAGTCTCATCATATAGACTCATAATAGTTTTATATAATCATCTGAATAGTCAATACATCAAGCCTCACTACATAACACTCAGAGTATCAAACAAACAGCGGAACATCCAGTACATATAGTAAGAAAACAATATGCAAAAGCCACCAGCTCGTCTTCGTCATCAACAGCGTTGGTAGCCAAGAACAGCACCTGTCACCTACTACCTAGTCTGCCCATCCCAACATGGATGAACAGCCCAAGGTAATAAGAGTTGAACATAAAACCTTGAGTCAGACAACAGTCTTAGTGAGCAGTAAATTAACTATCAAACATACCAAAAGAGCATAAAGGGTAAAAGGAATAGGAACTCAGGCTTCCCACTCCACCTCATTCTACAGTGACAGCCCCCAGACCCACTAAGCAGAAACAAGCATAACAAAGCAGACATTTAAAGTAAAGTAATTATCACTCGAGTCAAGGTCGGTGTTTTCCAAATACAAACCCCCAAGGCCTAAACCAAGATCAGATAAGCGCCCAGAAAACACCGCTCTTGAGACCGAATGATGATACAATCCAAACATCCATGACTCTGGCTATCACTATTATCATTGCCTCGATATCACCGTTAGTTGAATGACCGCCTGTCAAGGGCTAATGGTAACCCCGGTTCTAGACATAACTCCACACGTCGTCGCAGCCCGTTCCTAGGAATTTTCGCAACTACCCAGAGTACTAGCACGCCGTCGCAGCCCGTGCCTGGAACGTCGTCGCAGCCCGTTCCAACGTACTCTTGCTTTGAGCATGCTAGAACCTTCAATAATGATAAAATCTCAGCCTTCTAGTCATCCTCCTCGACAACTATTCCCATACTATCTCAAGCGTCTCTCAAGCTAACCATTATCAACCAACTCGAATCGCATCACCGAGTTATCAACATGCTTGGGATGATCCCGTCTGGATTAAACCAAGGCTTTCTCACATCATACTTTGCTTCATCGCATCATAGCAAAGTACCATCTCATCATCGTGGTTTGCCTCATCGCATTATGGCAAAGTCCCATCTCAACATCATCATCAAATCTATCCATATGAGCTTCAACATCCGCTTCATATGCCACAAGCAGCTTTCCTTATTCAAGAGCCTTTCCACTTAGCTTTTGAATCATCTTCGACCAACTTGCCCAAATCAAGTTATCGATCAACTAATCAATCAAATCAAACATTAACCAAAGCAATCAATCATTCAAACAAGATCTAAATAACAATTACAACAATAACGGCAATTTCGTAAATAAAGAGTTCAAATCTAACATGCATTCTAACAAGCATGAATTATGAACAATATCTCTACAACTTGATGAATGAACTTGCATAAGTGAACATGTAGTAAAATAGGTGCCAAAACTTCATAGATGATAGATCTACATGCATACTTATGGAAAATGAAAGAAATCACTATCTTTAACACATAAACAAGCCACCAATCCAATATACTCCCTTGGGTCCGTGTGAGAGATAACTACCACTCACCGAATCACCTAAACACCTCAAAAACAATTAACTCCAGATCTGGATAGCAAAGAACTAAGCTTGATCCGGCAAAATCTCGCTTCAATCGATGAAATCTCTCTTTGTTGGATGAAGATCTTCAACTTTGGCTCTTGGATCTTCGATTTGATCTTCAATTTAGATCGAAGGAATCACTAGATTAGAGTGGAGAAAAGAAGTGAAGAAGTGTTGTAGTCGAGCTCTCAAAATGGCAGCACTTTGTCGCTTCAAAATCCGGTGCCAAAAAGTGAAGATATGGACGCATATTTATAGGCTGAAACATCCCTTAAGTTGTCCGCCCCTTGAGTCGTACACGACTCACGACTCAACCACACTGCTGACTCAACGATATGGCCGACCTATCCTTAACTCGTATACGACTTACAGCATACACGACCTAACACGTGCACGCGACTTAACACTTAACCATATGACCGACTTAACATCTTAGCCCTTCCCACGACTCAACCTATGTGCGACCTAATTAACCCAAGCGACTCAACATAGACACGACTCAATGGCCTAACTCATATACGACCTAGCCTATCATCCTTAAGCCGTTGACTCTTAGGTCGCTTACCATGCTAAGTCGGTTACTCCCCTAAGCCGTTAACCACTAAGTCGGCCCATCTCTTATCTCGGCTCACATCACTATGTCGTTCCACCGACCTAACTTCCACACAAGCTAACTCTAGGTCGTTCTAACCCTATGAGTCGTCAACTCTTAAGTCGGCTGACTACCTTAACTCGGCCACACGACTTAAATCAACACACGACGTAAGCCATCACATGGCTTAACTTCTATAGGTCGAAACTTCTATAACTCGAAACCCCTTAAGTCGTTAACTCGTTCCAGCCCCTAAGTCGCTAACTCCTCTAACTCGCTAACTCTTAGGTCGTTAACTCGCGCCACTAGCTAATTAAGGTCGCTCAAAACACTTAGGTCATAACAGCCAACTCGTAATTCCTTAAGTCGTCAACTACGACCTAAGCTAACCCATTAACTCGTAACCAGTACACGACCTATCCCTATACGAGTTAGCTTCCCTATCTAACCTCCTTACGACCCAAACAACACACGAGTTAACCTCCCATACGACTTACGCTATGGATGACACTACAACACTAATGACCTGAAAATTCTACGATTTATCGACATGTAAAAATACGGGTCGTTACATTCTCTCCCCCTTAGGAATTTCGTCCCCGAAATTCCAAACAAACAAAAGCATCCAAACTATTCGGCATGCCAACCATCCATAGCAAGCAACAAACCATGCATCCAATTTCTAGCCTAGCATGCAGAATTCTAAGACTTAGAACAAGTTACAAATTCTTGAGATTTCACGACACCTTTGGGCCATACCTTGAAGAGTTCAGGATGAGCTGCCTTCATCCTCTCTTCCTCCTCCCTTGTACAGTCGTTAACATCATCACTCCATTGTATATTGAGAAAGGTAATCGTCTTCCTCCTAAGCTGTTTCGTGTCGGTTTCAACAACACGAAGCGGCTTACGAGGTCTCGTAACAATTGGATCAACTTCTAGAAGTTCACAGCTATCAGCAGAAACCACCGTATTCGAGTCATGCACATACTTCCGTAGATAAGATACATGAAAAACATTGTGCACACCCGCCATCTTTTCCGGTAACTCCAATCTATAAGCGAGCTTTCCAATTCGCTCGATAATCGGGAATGGTCCAACAAATCTCGGAGTCAATTTTCCTTTCTTCCAAATCGAATAACATTCTTCAGTGGAGAAATCTTCACAAAAACCATATCACCTACGTCGAATTCCAAATCCTTACGACGCTTATCGGCATAACCTTTCTGACGATCTTGGGCTGCCTTCATTCGTCGCCGAATGATCTCTATACAATCCGTAGTTTGGCGAATCATTTCTGGCCCAAGTATCAGCTTTTCTCCAGTTTCCAACCAACATGTCGAAGAGTTACACGGCCTTCCATACAATGCTTCATACGGTGCCATACCAATACTTGACTGGTAACTGTTATTATATGCAAATTCCACCAAATGAAGTTGATCTTCCCATGATCCTCCGAAATCCAAAACACATGCCCTCAGGAGATTTTCCAAAACTCGGTTGACTCTCTCGGTCTGACCATCTGTTTGGGGATGATAAGTTGTACTCAAACACAACTCAGTCCCCAAAACTTCCTGGAAGCTCTTCCAAAATCCACTAGTGAACAATGGGTCTCGATCGCTCGCTATACTCTTCGGAATACCATGGAATCGAACTATCCACTTAACATACAACTCAGCCAACTTCGATGCAGTCCTAGTTGATCGAACAGGAATGAATCTTGCACTCTTAGTCAAACGATCTACGATGACCCAAATCCCTTCATTTCCTGCCCTGGTTCTAGGTAGACCATCGATAAAATCCATCGATATCTGCTCCCACTTCCATGTAGGAACCTCTAATGGCTGAACCAATCCACTTGGCTTCTTCTGTTCGGCTTTTACCAACTGGCAATTCATACATTTGGAAATAAAATTTCCAACATCCTTCTTCATACCTTCCCAGTAGTAGGTTCTCTTCATATCCCGATACATCTTATTTCCACCTGGATGAATTGTCAACTTCGAGTGATGACTTTCCCTCATAACTTCATCTCTCAATCCATCTATATCAGGAACAACTAATCGTCCACGCTTCCGAAGCCAACCCTCTCGATCGACTTCAAATCCTTTATCCTTTTCTGGGTCAAATCCAGATTCCAAATCACGGATAATCTTGACAAGCTTATCGTCTCGCTTTTGGCTCTCGCCAATTCTTTCCACAAGAGTAGGTCTTATTGATAAGTTTGCCAACATCTCAGGTTCCAATTCACATCTGGGTCTGAAGTCAAATCCAGCCAAATACTCAAGGCTCTTCCATTCTGAAAACATTGCTCCCAATCCTGCAAGTCTTCGACTTAACGCATCAGCCACTGCGTTACCTTTCCCCGGAGTATAGGCTATACCAAAATCATATGATGCTAAAAACTCTAGCCATCGTTGCTGTCGAAGATTCAAATCCTTTTGGGAGAACAGATACTTCAACGACTTATGATCCGTAAACAACTCGAATCGAACTCCCAATAGATAGTGTCTCCACATCTTCAAAGCAAATACAATCGCCGCTAACTCCAAATCATGAGTCGGATAATTCCTTTCATGCGGCTTCAGCTGTCGACTTGCATAAGCAACAACTTTATCCTTCTGCATCAGTACTACTCCAAGTCCAGTACCACATGCATCGGTGTAAACCACCATCTCATCATTCCCACTCGGAATAGTCAAAACAGGAGCACTTGTTAGTTGCTCTTTCAGGATTACAAAAGCTTGCTCACACTTATCATCCCATCTGAACACTTGGTTCTTTTTCGTCAATCCTGTTAACGGTGCAGCTATCTTGGAAAAGTCTTTGATAAACCGACGACAATAACCTGCTAATCCTAGAAAACTTCCCACATCAGATGCATTCTTAGGTCTAACCCAATCCTGGATTGCTGCCACCTTAGCGGGATCAACTGCTATTCCATTTCCAGAAATAACATGGCCTAAGAACCTCACTTCACTCTTCCAGAAGTGACACTTCGAAAACTTAGCCTTTAGCTGATGTTTCCGCAAGATTTCCAAAACAATCCACAAGTGTGTCTTGTGTTCCTCTTCGGTTCTGGAATAAATCAAAATATCATCCACGAACACAAGTACGAACTTGTTCAACTGATCACTGAATACTCTATTCATATGATCCACAAAATATGCTGGCGCATTGGTCAAGCCAAACGGCATTACCAGCCACTCATAGAAACCGGATGGTGTCCTAAAAGCAGTCTTCGGCGCACTATCTTTAGCCGCTCTCAACTGGTGAAATCCCGTTGCCAAATCCATCTGAGAAAACACCCTAGCTTCGTGAAGCTGATCAAACAAGTCATCTATTCTCGACAATGGATACTTGTTCTTCTTAGTCACTTTATTCAGCTCATTATAATCCACACACAACCTCAACGATCCATCCGCTTTGGTTGCGAACACAACTGGTGCACCCCATTCGGACACACTACGCCGAATGACTCCTTTCCGTAAGAGGTCATCAACTTGCACCTTCAACTCTTGCTGCTCCCTAGGCGCCATTCGCCTAAGAGGCATCACAACAGGTCTGGCTCCCTCAACTAGATCGATACGAAACTCGATCTCCCTATGCGGCGGTAACCCTTTGACCTCGTCAAAGACGTCTTCAAATCCATTCACAATAGGCACCGATGACAGTCCATCCCGTGGAACAACCAGCGAATACATGAAGTTCATGAAGACGCCTTCCTCATGCTTACATCGTATCACAACCTTTCGCCCCTCCACGTTCTCGACTGTCACCTCCGGCCTCTCACAATCAATCCTTGCCGCATACTTCCTGAGCCAGTCCATACCCAAAATAATTCCGAACCCCGCAAAGTTCTGAACAAAGCAATCACAAACAAAAGAGCAATCATGACTCGACACAACTAGACCACGGCATAACATAAACAAACAAGACGAACCCCCAACTGGATTAGTCACGACCAATTGTCTATCAACAATATCTGGTTCCAAACCCAACCGGTCTACCAGATCATTACAAACGAAGGAATGCGACGCTCCAGTATCAAACAAAACCCTAACTGGAACACCACAAATGGAAAGAGTACCTTGAACAACCACACTCTTCCCCTTCTCTTCAGGAGTAGGAGCTTTCGAAGATGATGGAACAGCCCCCAAAGCATAAGCTTGCACCATCTGCTTATCTTTCCTCGGTTCCGGACAATCCCTCTTGAAATGCCCCGGTTTGTCACAGTTGTGGCACTTTGCCGACACTCTTGGTTTCTTGCAATCCCTGGAGAGATGACCCTTCTGCTGACAGTTGTAGCAGATCACTTCACCCTTTGGCTTCTTCTGGCCATCCTTACCCTTCTGTTGTTGCTTCCTCTTCTTGTTTCCATTTTGCTCCTTGGTCACGGCAACAACAGATCCCTCCTTAGGAAACAGATTCTCATGCTTGAGAGCTTTCTCCACAAGCTTCTCAAATGGATCGTCCAAATGATCCACTAACTGCCTCCCAAGATAACTGTCCAAGCCTGTCACAAACTTCTCATTCTTCTGATAGGGAGATTCAATATACGACCGAGCATACTTGGACAAAGCTTCAAACTCAGAAAGATACTCAAGAACTGGCCTCCCACCTTGCTTGAGCTCCACAAACTTCTTAAAAAAACAGATTTTTGAGCCGTAGAAATGAACTTAGCTTCAAATCTAACTTGGAATTGCTCCTAAGTAATCTCTTCCTCTAGAGTATCAATGGTGATAGAGTTCCACCAATCTGAAGCTCTCCTTTGAAGCTGTCTCGATGCCAGCTTCCTCTTAGTTGCATCCTCAATTCCCAAATCACCAAAGATCCTTCTACAAGCATCAATCCATCTCTGCACTTCAATGGTTTATTCTATTCCCAAGAAAACCTTTCCTCCAAGAATAGTATAGTCCTTGCACAACTTAGCAAAATCCACTGGTCTTGGAGCTTGAACTTGAACTCCAACATCAACTGATGATCCTGAAGTTGGTACCTTCTCATGATCGAAGTCATCATAGCCTCGAACATTGCAGCATAGTCAGTAGCTACCCCAGCATCACGGCTTTCCCTAGCAGCTTGTCTCTCACTTCGACTCATCCTTAATATCTACAAAAAGGAATGATTTAGAACACCTTGAGAAACAACTACATAAGGAGTTCAAATCCTTCTAAACTACTATATTATATATATAATAATCATCCATCAAAATTACAATTACGTCTCTCATACGTAGTTACGTCAGCGAGCGTTGGCTAAAATCGATTAACCAAAGCTCTGATACCAAAGGTGACGACCGCCCATGACTCCCGCACGAAACAAGGGAATAGTGCGCTGAAAAGTGTGCCAGGCGGCCATGGACGATAGTCAGGGTAAGATAAAACAGAATAGTCTATCGTATTACTCACAGCGCATGGATAAAATACAATAGAAAATATACATAGTGAAGCTCTATAGAACAGAAGTCTCATCATATAGACTCATAATAGTTTTATACAATCATCTGAATAGTCAATACATCAAGCCTCACTACATAACACTCAGAGTATCATACAATTAGCGTAACATCCAATACATATAGTAAGAAAAAAAATATGCAAAAGCCACCAGCTCGTCTTCGTCATCAACAGCGTTGGTAGCCAAGAACAGCACCTGTCACCTGCTACCTAGTCTGCCCATCCCAACATGGATGAACAGCCCAAGGTAATAAGAGTTGAACATAAAACCTTGAGTCAGACAACAGTCTTAGTGAGCAGTAAATTAACTATCAAACATACCAAAAGAGCATAAAGGATAAAAGGAATAGGGACTCAACCATCCCACTCCACCTCATTCTACAGTGATAGCCCCCAGACCCACTAAGCAGAAACAAGCAGACATTTAAAGTAAAGTAATTATCACTCGAGTCAAGGTCGGTGTTTTCCAAATACAAACCCCCAAGGCCTAAACCAAGATCAGATAAGCGCCCAGAAAACACCGCTCTTGAGACCGAATAATGATACAATCCAAACATCCATGACTCTGGCTATCACTGTTATCATTGCCTCGGTATCACCGTTAGTTGGATGACCTCCTGTCAAGGGCTAATGGTAACCCCGGTTTTAGACATAACTCCACACGTCGTCGCAGCCCGTGCCTAGGAATTTTCGCAACTACCCAAAGTACTAGCACGCCGTCGCAGCCCGTGCCTGGAACGTCGTCGCAGCCCGTTCCAACGTACTCTTGCTTTGAGCATGCTAGAACCTTCAATAAAGATAAAATCTAAGCCTTCTAGTCATCCTCCTCGACGACTATTCCCATACTATCTCAAGCGTCTCTCAAGCTAACCATTATCAACCAACTCGAATCGCATCACCGAGTTATCTACATGCTTGGGATGATCCCGTCTGGATTAAACCAAGGCTTTCTCACATCATACTTTGCTTCATCGCATCATAGCAAAGTCCCATCTCAACATCATGGTTTGCCTCATCGCATTATGGCAAAGTCCCATCTCAATATCTCATCAAATCTATCCATATGAGCTTCAACATCCGCTTCATATGCCACAAGCAGCTTTCCTTATTCAAGAGCCTTTCCACTTAGGTTTTGAATCATATTCGACCAACTTGCCCAAATCAAGTTATCGATCAACTAATCAATCAAATCAAACATTAACCAAAGCAATCAATCATTCAAACAAGATCAAAATAACAATTACAAAAATAATGGCAATTTCGTAAATAAAGAGTTCAAATCTAACATGCATTCTAACAAGCATGAATTATGAACAATATCTCTACAACTTGATGAATGAACTTGCATAAGTGAACATGTAGTAAAATAGGTGCCAAAACTTCATAGATGATAGATCTACATGCATATTTATGGAAAATGCAAGAAATCACTATCTTTAACACATAAACAAGCCACCAATCCAATATACTCCCTTGGGTCCGTGTGAGAGATAACTACCACTCACCGAATCACCTAAACACCTCAAAAACAATCAACTCCAGATCTGGACAGCAAAGAACTAAGCTTGATCCGGCAAAATCTCGCTTCAATCGATGAAATCTCTCTTTGTTGGATGAAGATCTTCAACTTTGGCTCTTGGATCTTCGATTTGATCTTCAATTTAGATGGAAAGAATCACTAGATTAGAGTGGAGAAAAGAAGTAAAGAAGTGTTGTAGTCGAGCTCTCAAAATGGAAGCACTTTGTCGCTTAAAAATCCGGTGCCAAAAAGTGAAGATATGGACGCATTTTATAGGCTGAAACGTCCCTTAAGTTGTCCGCCCCATGAGTCGTACACGACACACGACTCAACCACACTGCCGACTCAACGATATGGCCGACCTATCCTTAACTCGTATACGACTTATAGCATACACGACCTAACACGTGCACGCGACTTAACACTTAACCATATGACCGACTTAACAGCTTAGCCCTTCCCACGACTCAACCTATGTGCGACCTAATTAACCCAAGCGACTCAACATAGACACGACTCAATGGCCTAACTCATATACGACCTAGCCTATCATCCTTAAGCCATTGACTCTTTGGTCGCTTACCCTGCTAAGTCGGTTACACCCCTAAGCCGTTAACCACTAAGTCGGCCCATCTCTTATCTCGGCTCACATCACTAAGTCGTTCCACCGACCTAACTTCCACACAAGCTAACTCTAGGTCGTTCTAACCCTATGAGTCGTCAACTCTTAAGTCGGCTGACTACCTTAACTCGGCCACACGACTTAAATCAACACACGACCTAATCCATCACACAGCTTAACTTCTATAGGTCGAAACTTCTATAACTCGAAACCCCTTAAGTCGTTAACTCGTTCCAACCCCTAAGTCGCTAACTCCTCTAACTCGCTAACTCTTAGGTCGTTAACTCATGCCACTAGCTAATTAAGGTCGCTCAAAACACTTAGGTCATAACAGCCAACTCGTAATTCCTTAAGTCGTCAACTACGACCTAAGCTCACCCATTAACTCGTAACCCGTACACGACCTATCCCTATATGAGTTAGCTTCCCTTTCTAACCTCCTTACGACCCAAACAACACACGAGTTAACCTCCCATACGGCTTACGCTATGGATGACACCACAAAACTAATGACCTGAAAATTCTACGATTTATCGACACGTAAAGATATGGGTCGTTACATTCTCTCCCTCTTAGGAATTTTGCCCCCGAAATTCCAAACAAACAAAAGCATCCAAACTATTCCGCATGCCTACCATCCATACCAACCAACAAACCATGCATCCAATTTCTAGCCTAGCATGCAGAATTCTAAGACTTAGAACAAGTTAAAAATTCATGAGATGTCACGACACCTTTGGGCCATACCTTGAAGAGTTCAGGATGAGCTGCCTTCATCCTCTCTTCCTCCTCCCATGTACAGTCGTTAACATCATCACTCCATTGTATCTTGAGCAACGTAATCGTCTTCCTCCTAAGCTGTTTCGTGTCGGTTTCAACAACACGAAGCGGCTTACGAGGTCTCGTAACAACTGGATCAACTTCTAAATCTTCACAGCTATCAGCAGAAACCACCGTATTCGAATTATGCACATACTTCCGTAGATAAGATACATGAAAAACATTGTGCACACCCGCCATCTTTTCCGGTAACTCCAATCTATAAGCGAGCTTTCCAATTCGCTCGATAATCGGGAATGGTCCAACAAATCTCGGAGTCAATTTTCCTTTCTTCCCGAATCGAATAACATTCTTCAGTGGAGAAATCTTCACAAAAACCATATCACCTACGTCGAATTCCAAATCCTTACGACGCTTATCGGCATAACCTTTCTGACGATCTTGGGCTGCCTTCATTTGTCGCCGAATGATCTCTATACAATCCGTAGTTTGACGAATCATTTCTGGCCCAAGTATCAGCTTTTCTCCAGTTTCCAACCAACATGTCGGAGAGTTGCACGGCCTTCCATACAATGCTTCATACGGTGCCATACCAATACTTGACTGGTAACTGTTATTATATGCAAATTCCACCAAATGAAGATGATCTTCCCATGATCCTCCGAAATCCAAAACACATGCCCTCAGGAGATCTTCCAAAACTCGGTTGACTCTCTCGGTCTGACCATCTGTTTGGGGATGATAAGCTGTACTCAAACACAACTCAGTCCCCAAAACTTCCTGGAAGCTCTTCCAAAATCCACTAGTGAACAATGGGTCTCGATCGCTCACTATACTCTTCGGAATACCATGGAATCGAACTATCCACTTAACATACAACTCAGCCAACTTCGATGCAGTCCTAGTTGATCGAACAGGAATGAATCTTGCACTCTTAGTCAAATGATCTACGATGACCCAAATCCCTTCATTTCCTCCCCTGCTTCTAGGTAGACCATCGATAAAATCCATCGATATCTGCTCCCACGTCCATGTAGGAACCTTTAATGGCTGAACCAATCCACTTGGCTTCTTCTGTTCGGCTTTTACCAACTGGCAGTTCATACATTTGGAAATAAAATTTCCAACATCCTTCTTCGTACCTTCCTAGTAGTAGGTTCTCTTCATATCCTGATACATCTTATTTCCACCTGGATGAATTGTCAACTTCGAGTGATGACTTTCCCTCAGAACTTCATCTCTCAATCCATCTATATCAGGAACAACTAATCGTCCATGCTTCCGAAGCCAACCCTCTCGATCGACTTCAAATCCTTTATCCTTTTCTGGGTCCAATCCAGATTCCAAATCACGGATAATATTGACAAGCTTATCGTCTCGCTTTTGGCTCTCGCCAATTCTTTCCACAAGAGTAGGTCTTATTGATAAGTTTGCTGACATCTCAGGTTCCAATTCACATCTGGGTCTGAAGTCAAATCCAGCCAAATACTCAAGGCTCTTCCATTCTGAAAACATTGCTCCCAATCCTGCATGTCTTCGACTTAACGCATCAGCCACTGCGTTACCTTTCCCCGGAGTATAGGCTATACCAAAATCATATGATGCTAAAAACTCTAGCCATCGTTGCTGTCGAAGATTCAAATCCTTTTGGGAGAACAGATACTTCAACGACTTATGATCCGTAAACAACTCGAATCGAACTCCCAATAGATAGTGTCTCCACATCTTCAAAGAAAATACAATCGCCGCTAACTCCAAATCATGAGTCGGATAATTCCTTTCATGCGGCTTCAGTTGTCGACCTGCATACGCAACAACTTTATCCTTCTGCATCAGTACTACTCCAAGTCCAGTACCGCATGCATCGGTGTAAACCACCATCTCATCATTCCCACTCGGAATAGTCAAAACAGGAGCACTTGTCAGTTGCTCTTTCAGGATTACAAAAGCTTGCTCACACTTATCATCCCAACTGAACACTTGGTTCTTTTTCGTCAATCCTGATAACGGTGTAGCTATCTTGGAAAAGTCTTTGATAAACCGACGATAATAACCTGCTAATCCAAGAAAACTTCCCACATCAGATGCATTCTTAGGTCTAACCCAATCCTGGATTGCTGCCACCTTAGCGGGATCAACCGCTATTCCATTTCCAGAAATAACATGGCCTAAGAACCTCACTTCACTCTTCTAGAAGTGACACTTTGAAAACTTAGCCTTTAGCTGATGTTTCTGCAAGATTTCCAAAACAATCCACAAGTGTGTCTTGTGTTCCTCTTCAGTTCTGGAATAAATCAAAATATCATCCACGAACACAAGTACGAACTTGTTCAACTGATCATTGAATACTCTATTCATATGATCCACAAAATATGCTGGCGCATTGGTCAAGCCAAACGGCATTACCAGCCACTCATAGAAACCGGATGGCGTCCTAAAAGCAGTCTTCGGCACACTATCCTTAGCCACTCTCAACTGGTGAAATCCCGTTGCCAAATCCATCTGAGAAAACACCCTAGCTTCGTGAAGCTGATCAAACAAGTCATCTATTCTCGGCAATGGATACTTGTTCTTCTTAGTCACTTTATTCAGCTCATGATAATCCACACACAACCTCAACGATCCATCCGCTTTGGTTGCGAACACAACTGGTGCACCCCATTCGGACACACTACGCCGAATGACTCCTTTCCGTAAGAGGTCATCAACTTGCACCTTCAACTCTTGCTGCTCCCTAGGCGCCATTCGCCTTAGAGGCATCACAACAGGTCCGGCTCCCACAACTAGATCGATACGAACCTCGATCTCCCTATGCGGCGGTAACCCTTTGACCTCGTCAAAGACGTCTTCAAATCCATTCACAATAGGCACCGATGACAGTCCATCTCGTGGAACAACCAGCGAATACATGAAGCTCATGAGGACGCCTTCCTCATGCTTACATCGTATAACAACCTTTCGACCCTCCACATTCTCGACTGTCACCTCCGGCCTCTCACAATCAATCCTTGCCGCATACTTCCTGAGCCAGTCCGTACCCAAAATAATTCCGAACCCCGCAAAGTTCAGAACAAAGCAATCACAAACAAAAGAGCAATCATGACTCGACACAACTAGACCACGGCATAACATACACAAACAAGACGAACCCCCGACAGGATTAGTCACAACCAATGGTCTATCAACAATATCTGGTTCCAAACCCAACCGGTCTACCAGATCATTACAAACAAAGGAATGCGACGCTCCAGTATCAAACAAAACCCTAACTGGAACACCACAAATGGAAAGAGTACCTTTAACCACCACACTCTTCCCCTTCTCTTCAGTAGTAGGAGCTTTGGAAGATGATGGAACAGCCCACAAAGCATAAGCTTGCACCATCTGCTTATCTTTCCTTCCCAGTAGTAGGTTCTCTTCATATCCCGATACATCTTATTTCCACCTGGATGAATTGCCAACTTCGAGTGATAACTTTCCCTCAGAACTTCATCACTCAATCCATCTATATCAGGAACAACTAATCGTCCATGCTTCCGAAGCCAACCCTCTCGATCGACTTCAAATCCTTTATCCTTTTCTGGGTCCAATCCAGATTCCAAATCACGGATAATCTTGACAAGCTTATCGTCTCGCTTTTGGCTCTCGCCAATTCTTTCCACAAGAGTAGGTCTTATTGATAAGTTTGCCAACATCTCAGGTTCCAATTCACATCTGGGTCTGAAGTCAAATCCAGCCAAATACTCAAGGCTCTTCCATTCTGAAAACATTGCTCCCAATCCTGCATGTCTTCGACTTAACGCATCAGCCACTGCGTTACCTTTCCCTGGAGTATAGGCTATACCAAAATCATATGATGCGAAAAACTCTAGCCATCGTTGCTGTCGAAGATTCAAATCCTTTTGGGAGAACAGATACTTCAACGACTTATGATCCATAAACAACTCGAATCGAACTCCCAATAGATAGTGTCTCCATATCTTCAAAGCAAATACAATCGCCGCTAACTCCAAATCATGAGTCGGATAATTCCTTTCATGCGGGTTCAGTTGTCGACTTGCATAAGCAATAACTTTATCCTTCTGCATCAGTACTGCTCCAAGTCCAGTACCACATGCCTCGGTGTAAACACCATCTCATCATTCCCACTCGGAATAGTCAAAATAGGAGCACTTGTCAGTTGCTCTTTCAGGATTACGAAAGCTTGCTCACACTTTTTGAAATGCGTGCAACGACTTTTTGAAATGCGTGCATGGATTTGAAACGGAACGATACCATGTTGCACCACTCTCCAGCGATGGTAAATCGAAGACTAGCCACGGTAATCCCGTTTTACCGTAAATATCCACGTGTCGAAAAAACGAAGGGTAAAAAACCTCCTAGACCCGATTGAGACTCGGATAGTCTTTTTTGGGCATTAAACAATCCATTGACGACTGAAAGCTGTCATAGCTGTAGAACTCACTGAGTCCTTCTTTTTGATAGGTTATGGCTCCTGTAACTCTAAACGAGCCAGAAGTTATGGCCGTCCGAATAATCGATATCTACAGGGTGCAACATCCATGGTGCAAGGAGCAACATCCGTCCGAAATGGAAAAACAGTGTCGTACGACTTTTTGAAATGCGTGCATGGATTTGAAACGGAACGGTACCATGGTGCACCACTCTCCAACGATGGTAAATCGAAGACCAGCCACGGCAATCCCGTTTTACCGTAAAAATCCACGTGTTGAAAAAACGAAGGGTAAAAAACTTGCTAGACCCGATTGAGATTCGGATCGTCTTTTTTGGGCATTAAACAATCCATTGACGGCTGAAAACTGTTATAGTCGTATAACTCACTGAGGCCTTCGTTTTGACTGGTTATGGCTCCCGTAACTCTAAACGAGCCAGAAGTTATGGCCGTCCGAAATTCGATATCTACAGGGTGCAGCATCCACGGTGCAAGGTGCAACATCCATCCGAAATGGCAAAACAATATCGTACAGACTTTTTGAAATGCGTGCATGGATTTGAAACGGAATGGTACCATGGTGCACCAATCTCCAACGATGGTAAATCGAATGCCAGCCATGGTAATTCCGTTTTACCGTAAAATTCCACGTGTCGAAAAAACGAAGGGTAAAAAACTTCCTAGACCCGATTGAGACTCGGATAGTTTTTTTTGGGCATTAAACAATCCATTGACGGCTGAAAGCTGTCATAGCTGTAGAACTCACTGAGGCCTTCGTTTTGACTGGTTATGGCTCCCGTAACTCTAAACGAGCCAGAAGTTATGGTCGTCCGAATAATCGATATCTACAGGGTGCAACATGCACGGTGCATGGTGCAACATCCGTCCGAAATGGCGAAACAGTGTCATACGACTTTTTGAAATGCGTGCATGGATTTGAAACGCAACAGTACCATGGTGCACCACTCTCCAGCGATGGTAAATCGAAGACCAGCCACGGTAATCCCATTTTACCGTAAAAATCCACGTGTCGAAAAAACGAAGGGTAAAAAACTTCCTAGACCCGATTGAGACTCGGATTGTCTTTTTTGGGCATTCAATAATCCATTGACGGCTGAAAGCCGTCAAAGCCATAGAAATCACAGAGGCCTTCGTTTTTACTTGTTATGGCTCCCGTAACTCTAAATGAGCCAGAATTTATGGCCGTCCGAATAATCGATATTTACAGGGTGCAACATCCACGGTGCAAGGTGCAACATCCGTTCGAAATGGCGAAACAGTGTCGTACGACTTTTTGATATGCGTGCAACGACTTTTTGAAATGTGTGCATGGATTTGAAATGGAACGATACCATGGCGCACCACACTCCAGCATGGTAAATCGAAGACCAGCCACGGTAATCCCGTTTTACCGTAAAAATCCACGTGTCGAAAAAACGAAGGGTAAAAAACCTCCTAGACCCGATTGAGACTCGGATAGTCTTTTTTGGGCATTAAACAATCCATTGACGACTGAAAGCTGTCATAGCCGTAGAACTCACTGAGGCCTTCTTTTTGATTGGTTATGTCTCCCGTAACTCTAAACGAGCCAGAAGTTATGGCCGTCCGAATAATCGATATCTACAGGGTGCAACAACCACGTTGCAAGGAGCAACATCCGTCCGAAATGGAGAAACAGTGTCGTACGACTTTTTGAAATGCGTGCATGGATTTGAAACGGAACGGTACAATGGTGCACCACTCTCCAGCGATGGTAAATCGAAGACCAGCCACGGTAATCCCGTTTTACCGTAAAAATCCTCATGTCGAAAAAACGAAGGGTAAAAAACTTCCTAGACCTGATTGAGACTCGGATAGTCTTTTTTGGGCATTAAACAATTCATTGACGGCTGAAAGCTGTTGTAGCCGTAGAACTCACCGAGGCCTTCGTTTTGATTGGTTATGGCTCCTGTAACTCTAAACGAGCCAGAAGTTATGGCTGCCCGAATAATCGATATCTACAGGGTGCAACATCCACGGTGCAAGGTGCAACATCCGTCCGAAATGGCGAAAGAGTGTCGTACGACTTTTTGAAATGCGTGCACGGACTTGAAACTGAACGGTACCATGGTGCACCACACTCCAGCGATGGTAAATCGAAGACCAGCCACGGTAATCCCGTTTTACCGTAAAAATCCACGTGTCGAAAAAAGGAAGGGCAAAAAACTTCCTAGACCCGATTGAGACTCGGATAGTCTTTTTTGGGCATTAAATAATCCATTGATGGGTGAAAGCGGTCATAGCCGTAGAACTCTGAGGCCTTCGTTGCAACAACCCGGGGTTTTTCCCAATTTATAATCGCCATTAAACGATTTATCTGCTAGCTAATTGTTTATTGGAGTTTTGATACGAGTTGAAATTCTATTCAAAAATTTGGTTATGAGTTTGTGGGCTTTAAAATTTTTATCTCAGCCCAATCTTTCTTTAACAAATTTTTAAATGTCGTTCCCTTAATTCCATTCGACCCGATCCTCCTTTATCATTTTCAATTCGTAACCCTAAAACAATAAAACAAACGAAAATGGCTGTCGTTCCTCTTTCAAGTGAATTAGGGATTTGTTCTTCGTCTATGCAACTGAGGGTTTTCATGAATGCGAAGGTGGCGACTGTAACGACCAGTTAAATTAATAATATTTAATAAATTAAATTAATATGATTTCTAATTTGTTTAAGAATAAATGTAGAAATTTGTTATAGTAGTTGTAACCTAGTGTAACAATAAATTTTTATGACAATAGATTTGGATAATGTAATTTGTCACTTTTTGTTAAAAGTAAATTTTAAGAAATAAATAAATGTTGAATTGAGAATATTAATAAAAAATATTAACTAAAATGAGGTTCATTAATATAAAATCAGTAGTGAAGATGTCACCTTTGGTTGTAATAAAGGTGAATGCTATTAGTGGATGTCAACACTTAATAAAATTTATTTAGAATAAAAAGAATTTAAATGCATGTTTGAATAGAGTATTAAATTGATAGATTAAGCGTAAGTAATTAGAATTTAACCCTATAAGACATGGAACTGAATGTATGAATATAATTTTGTAGAAATAGTTAGTTAACAACTTATTTGTGCATACCCAATTTAATATAAATAACAAAAGGGCTAGCACTTGATGTGCCTAAGTATTAATATATTGAAACTATAATAAAATAGAGAGTTTGGTAGTAAATAGAAATAAAAAGACCGTTACTAACTAGTAAATTAATAAATGGATTCTTACAATAGGTAGTATTTAATGCGTGTATATTGGGCATTTGCGGATTACCAATTTTTCTACCTATTCATATAATTTATTTATGTAAATCTAAACCTATGGCAACATTTTGTTAATAAATGTTGGAAGTGAATTTGAATATATCAAAGGATAACAAGTGTTTAGGTTAACCATTTATTTTATTTAGTTAAGAAGGGAAATAGATTGAAATGAAGCTAATTTAATTTTTTTGGTTGTTAATGGGTATAGTTAAATAAGGAGAAGTTATAGGAAATAAAGCGCGCACTAATGAGATGTAATATAATTCCAAAGTTATTTATACCCACAAATAGGTTAATTACTGTATAAAAAGAGTCTAAATCAATAAATGAATTTATTAAGATTACATTTATAATTTTATAACCTTTATGCTGATTTAAGTTCAATTAATTTATTTGATTAAATAGTGCAGTAGCGTAGTTTTGTGCGGTAGTTGAAATAGCTAATTCTTTTAGGTGAAGTTAAGGCTAATTCTATGTATATATTTGACATATTGTTGATATAGATTCTAGGAAGCAGGATCTATTAATTAAATGGAGTATTAGATTCAATAATTGCATTTATCGCATAAATAAAGAGAATATAACGGTTAAATTTGGCGTTATTGAAATTAAAAAGGAATGGGGGAATAATAATTTGGAATCATTGCAATAGATATTAATTTAAGGTTACCTTAAATAAATTAAGGTAATAAATGGAGGATAGTGTAAATATCTTTATAATACGATGATTTGTGTAGTTAGGGTAGTTTTGATTTGTCACTTAAGATGGAGGATTTTTATAAAACGTAATAAATTAAATTAAGGCATTGACGTTTGGGTATTTAAGAAGTGATAAACTAAAATTTATTTATTTATTTGAAAATTTGAAATCCAATTTGTGGATTTATTGCAAATAAGTGAAATTTGTGTTTAACCATTACATCGATAGGAATAAATTAAATTTAAGGTTATATTAATAAAATTTGGACAAGAGAAAGGATATGAATCGGTTTTAGAAGCCTTAAATATAAAATGGGAAGTAGACGAGATTTCACGTTACAACCATTTTTAAAAATCCTGATGTATGTAGAAATATTTATGAAATATAACGTAAACCAATGTTGAATCAAAAGAATAGAGTCAACACTTATTTATTCATTTAATGTGACATAACTACGAGTATGATTTATTTCAAATTACATGGAAATCTAATATATAGGACATTACCTAAAAAGGAAGAGTAAATAAAATTTATGATAAACATATTTGTATATGAAGGTTAATGATTTAAGGAGAAATTAGGCAAGTTTTATGTATTTGGGTTAAGTGCAACCTTTAATAGATAAATTTAGTGCAATTAAAGAAATTGACATTTAATATTTCGATAACTTAAAATTTGATGGGATAAGAACATTTGGGTAATGAAGGGATGACAAATATTAGCTATGATTCTAGAAGGAATTAAATAGATAATGGGAAGATTAAAATCAGGTTCTAAGCAATAATTATTAAATAACAGAAGTTTAGGAGTAAAGTGAGATAATTGAAAATTTTAATCATTCATATAAGTCATTTGTTTATTAATATGAGTTAGCTAATAAATTTAACTTGGGCAATACCTATATATTGGAAACACATTTGTAAAGTGTAATTAATTGAATTTGGTGAATTGGGAATGAATCCAAGGTTATAGGAATTGATGTAATACTATGCAAATAAAAGGTAACTGTATAAAATCAATGTTTTGTAATAAATTGTAATTGATAATTAAGTAGGAATGGGTTTGAATTTGACAAAAAGGAAAATTTATTATTTGCTTACCCATCTATTCAATCTATTAAATTTGATCAGATCCATTTACAATTAAACGAATTTATTTACAAGTTAGTATGTATTTAGCTGATAACTATAAACCAATTAGGGCAATTGGGTATATATATTACCAGTTAAGTTATATAAGATAATGGTTGACTTAATTAAGGGAGTTTATGTAATAATTTCATTTATTTTGTAAGTGGAAATAAAACGTTAATGATAACAAGTATTCAAAATTTACCATCTATTTAGTATATTAAGTATAATTGATAATCAACTGCAGCAAGTAATAAATAATAAATACGTAACGTTAAATGAAGTAATATTTGAAATTTAATATTTAGAAACTATGTAAATATAAGTGCAGATGAAATTGGGGATATTTACATATTGAAATATGAATCCAATGATAAATCAATCTAATTGACAATAAATAATGGAAAGTAAATTTAATTAAAATTGGGAAATTTAATATATATATACAGTTATAAACCCTAGCTCCATCCTATTGTCATTTGCTGTATATTCATTTCTTCATCTCCTTCTCCTCCTCAAATGGTTGCAAAACCTAGATCTACTTCAATCCAAATTTCAATGAAAATGCAAACACTTCAGAAAAATTCCACAAAAAAAATATATGTTAATGTTCTCGAGGCACGTAATCTACTGGTGCAATTCGTTTTCTGTTTTGAACATTCGTTTGACCAGAATTAATTCAAACAGTCCGTGACCATTCATCATCGTCGTCGCAAACTTCGTCGGATCGTCAAACCTTTTCTGGGTTTTGTAGAGTGGACGATGGGGATCGCATCTATATGGTTTTTGTGTCGATTCAACGGTTAGATCGTCGTAGATCTTCGATTAGGGTTTCTGGAAGGGGGCCGCGTGCGTTTTTGGGAATAGAAGGAGTGACGTGGCACATATATTTGTAAGTGATGAATGTGTGTCGTTTTATTTATTTTCAATTTTGAATTTAATCATCATTTTTCGCCATAACTTTCTCATACGAAGTCGGATTCACACGAAATTTCTTTTGTTAGGATCGTAATTTAATTCCGGATTTGATGACGCCGGTTTGGACGAATTCTAAGAAGGGCGAATTTGTAACGACCCAGAATTTTTAGAAATTAAAATTTGAATATTTAATTAATTTTAAATATAAAAAAGTGAATTTATAAGTCAAATAAATTTTTATTTGAATTTTTGGATTTAATTGGATAATTTAATCGATAATTTAATACGTTAAATTATGGAAATAATTGAAAATTGGGTTAAATATGATTAGAGATGATTTGTAAAATTTTATTTTATCATATGGGAGTTAGAACGATATTTTAGAACTTTTAAAATCGAATTAAAAGTTAATTTGTGAAAATTGAATATTTTAATATTTAATAATCGACTGTAAAATAGCCAATTTTTGAACAGTCTCAGAATTGAACGAAACCAGTTTCATTGGATCCGTAATAGTTAGTTATTACCGGATTTCAAATCTCGTGTCAATCGGAGCTATCGTTTGATCGTGGCAGCTCGAAACGCATCGAATCGTTTTTAATTTAAATTTGGCGAGTCAAAATAGCCATTTTTCAAAAAGTCTCGGATTTCGACGAAACCAGTTTCATCGGATCCGTAATGTGATATTATTGTAAGGTTTCAAATTTCAAGTCAATTGGATTTACCGTTTGTCCGGTACAAATTAAAACGCCTAGAAATCGATTTAAATCGGTTTAATTTAAATTGAACGTTTTCAGCCATAACTCGCACATACTTCCGAATTAGCTTCCGAAACTTGTTCCATTGTGTCCGGAACGCGGGGTAAACCTTAGAAACGCTGGTTACGGCGCCTAAATCGGAGTTCGGAATTTCTGGGATGAATAGTGTCGCTCGTTCCTTATAAATAGCCCCTACCTCTTCATAAATTAAAAAAAATATTCCAAAACCCTAATTTACATTTACAGCCGCCTCTTTTATATGAATGGCCAGAATTGTCTCAATTTCATTCATCAATCTCTCCAAATCCATTCACATTCACGCGAGGTGTTCAACACGAAGATTGAAGAGCAAGGCGAGGGCTTTAATTTCATACGGTGATGATCGGATTTGGTGTCGCGTGGAGGGAGCAAATGTGGGCCGTTCGTGGGCTGTTCTCATGCGTGCGCGCGCGTCATAGGGGGGCCGAGTTGGCCATGGTGGCAGGTGGAAGTAGCTTGCGACGAGAGCTTCGTGTTGGTGGTAGTGTGATGAGGTATCGTCGAGTATGGGCGATGCAATAATAAACCCTAGTTGTCTAAGGTGGGTTCGGCCTCAACATGTATTCCTGGAGATGAGAACGCAAGGGGGAAGAAGCTATGCACGGTGGTGATGGGGTTGGAGCAAGATCTGAGGGCCTGGATTGCTTTAGGTTATAAATTAGTTAGTTTATGTTGAAATTAGTTTATATAAAACGTGTACAATCTTGTAAAAATCATATCTTTTTCATACGAGGTCGAAAAAATGCAAACTCAGTTGCGTTGGAATCGTATCGACGAGCACTACGCGATGGAGTTAGTTTGGAGTCGTTTGGAGTTAGTGAGAATTTCGGGTAAAATTAAACGCGCGTTTAATTTTATTCGAAATAAAAGCTGAAACGGAATTTAAAATCAAGGTGAGAACTTCTCACTCAATCGAATCGGTTTCGATTTTATTTTAAATAGTTAGATTTAAAATATTTGAATGCATGTTTGAATGTTGATTGTATCTATTGATTGTTAAAATAGACATTATGCGCCGTTAGTAAGCGGATGTTATTTAATAAAAACATATACCGCGAATATTTCATAAACAGTGAAATTGGTATTATATGTAATATCAATATATATATTGGCATATGTATATATTGCAGTTGTTGATTTCCCGCATTTTTTGTTTAGCGGATGAGACCCTATTTCGCCGTTAGTAAGCGGATAATATTTATTAAAAACATGTACCGCGATAATTTCGTACTGGAGCGAAATTGGTATTGTGCTAATGTTTTTGGATGCAGGAAAACAGGTTGGAGGGATCCAACTGGATTCCTCAACAGTTTTTATTTGATTTCAGATATTTGGATATTTGATGGATTTTCATATTGATATATGATATCGTTGTAGTCGTGATTGACTATTTGGTGTGTAGCATCATTGGACCCAAATTTTGGGATTTTAAAATGATTTTAAAAGTGATTTTTGAGAATATACTATATTTTTGGAATTGATCCATTTAAATAAATAAACGTTATATAATTTTAGAAGTTATAAAATTATGATTTTTGTGAAATATAGTTAAAAGCTGATTTTTGAAAATAAGGAATTAATGACTTTATAAAAGAGTTTAAATGGAATTCTGAACTTGTTATAAAAAGTTTAAAAATAGGATTTATAAAATTTGATTATTTTATAAATCGAAATGATGAAATTATAAAGGAATTTAAAGACGTTTTAAAAGAATAATATAAATTGATTTATATTAAGAGATTTATAAATGGATATTTATAAATCGAAATATTGACATTATAAAACGAGTTTTTATAAGTGTTTGAATGAAGTGAAAATGAAATTCATTAATGAATGAAATTTATAGAATTATATAACGGTGAAGTTATAAATGGAATTTTATAAACAATAGGTTTATAAAATTTGTAAAGTTCAAAGGAACGATTTTTGCAAATAAATAAATTATAAGTGTTTGACTTATAATTTGGACTTTTGGTTTATAATTAAGATTATAAATCGAATAGGTAAATAAAGAAGATTTATAAAGGAAGTTGTTATGAAATAAATAGAAATGGAATTTATAGACGTTGTTTTATAAATTCGCAAACGACTTATTTTGATAAGTTAATTGTTATAACTTAGGAATAGAGTTATATTCACATTTTGAATAGTGAATAATCCTTTGAAATAAAATGAATAGAAAGGATGAAATTTGTTAATGAAGTATATTCACGTTTTTGAATAGTGAATAATACGTTAAAGAAAATGTATTGAATGTGAATGTTTTAAATAGAATTAAAACGATTTAACGATGTTTTAATTGTGTTGAGATTCGAAATCATAGATTTCAACATTTATTGTTGAAATAGACGTTTTCGAGAAATAAAAGGAAATGGTGGACTATAACACTGTTGTTATAGTAAATGATTTCCGAAAGGAAATGTTTTGCATAGTATTGGGATTTATATATCTATTTAATTTCGTATCCCTATACTAGTGATTTTGGGTTATCGTAACGATGTTTTACGCAACATTCGTTTTGACCCAAATAAATATGTTTAAGAGAATGATTTTCTTAAAGAATGAAATATATACTTAATTCGATTTAAGTATATTGAATATTTTCTAAGTGTTGAAAATAAATAGGTTTGTGAATTACTTATGAATAAATAAGTATGGAATTGTTTTCCAATATGAAATGAATAATTAGAATTTATCTTTTTGAAGATAAATTGAAATGAAGAATTGAAATCGTATATGCATGGATATTTTGAAATATAAATTAATTATGGAATTTATAAATGAAAAGTGGAATTTGTTTGAAAATAAATATTGATTTATTTTTGAAGTATTGAAATTATATATCTTGTAAAGATATTTTGGAAAATAAATAATTTGGAAAATTATTTGGAATCTGGTGATGTATGCATATCCATTGATAGTTCAATAGCCGACTATCAATATTTCCCTTTGAATGGGTATTTGATGTGAATTGATTGAATTTGAAAGCACACTTATTTTTGAATAAGCGCTCACTATTCGGGTTAACCAGGAAAGGACCATGGGGTCGTATAACCCATTCCGAATATGTGATACGTCGTTGTGAATTGCATTGAAGATCGGTGTTGAAGACCCGGTATTTGCGAGAGCGATAGGATGACCTATCGATTGTTTCTGCACCGAGTCGCGCCGGTATAGAAACTCCCTAAGTGATGGGAAATCCGATCAGGATTGTGAATATCCGGATTGCAAGGACTTCTTTGTAAGTGCCTTCGGTTTTGTTCGATCCCGGAACAGACTTGTATGGATTGTATGCCTGACATTACAATTTGAGATATAAAGCCGATTTCTTTCAAATATATTTCTGTTGGTGGCGGAGAATTTATTCTTTGCTTAACACCCTTCTCTGAGACGTACGAGCTCAGAGGTTATATAGTTGAAGTTATCAGCGATGTATTCCCAATTTGGTAATGTGACATGCTGAGTGATGCTGAAATGATCATTGTGTTGATTATTTGTGATAGGATCGTTTATTTGATCGTCTATCCTTGTGATCATTGTGTTGATCATTTGTTGACCCAAAGCATGGCTTTTGTATAAAGTATGTTTTTGTGGACGTGACTTCGTCGAGCCTCACACCCCGTGAATGGTCAAAACAGGAAAGAAGCAGCAAGGTTATGAGGGGTAGCACCCTTTAGGATATGTCCATTTCCTTCTGGAAAAGGGTGGTATCATGGTATGGAGCCCAGATACTTACTCATGTTGAAAACACTTTGTTATGATTGTGTGAATTGATTACGAGCGCTCGGTTGATAAAGGTCCCAAAGGACCGGGGGATGGCATATTCTGTCAGTTGTTACTCAGTTAGGAGTAACCCGGCCTTGTGTTGGTAGAGATCCGGTTTGGTTCTTGGGGATGTCCATCCAGAGGCATTCTCATGTGGCAATGGGAAGTTCCTTGGCCTGATCATTTGTTGGAAATCCAAAGAAACAATACGTGACTTGTACGGTTTTAGTTGTATAACCTGCTATGGAATGTGGCGGTAACCTGCTATTGAACATAGTTAGCTATAGTAGGCATACGATAATGGTCGTATGTTGGCTAAGATTTATATCTTTATTTTTGAAATGAATTTACTACACTATGCACTAGTAATAATATCAAATGTTATTTTAAATGCGTATCAAGCATCTTTGACTATCATAAGGAGAAATCTCCTCCGATTCTGCGTTTGCATTGTGTGTGTGTGCGGGAGGCCTTATGGTAGTCTCATTTTTAAAAGCATTGCGAATTGAATTTAAAAATATCTCTCTATTTTGATTTTAAAGATAAATAAACTGTTTTGAGTTCTCACACCAGTCACATGACTGACTCGGAGTTTATTGTTTTCCTTCCTAAACTCTGGGTGCCCACCAATTTCCACACGGGCAGTCAAGAGTTAGGTTTATCAGGATATTCTGGAGTTGCTGGAGGCAAGCTGGATGGCATGGCGTATTACTAGTTTATATAGTATTTCTTTTTCCGCTGCACTGTTTGATGTTGTATGTTGTTGTTGTACACTCTGATGATATGATGTAATGAAATATGATGAAATGTAATAACTGTAGTTCTTTGTTTAAAGATTATTCATTTATTATTATATGTTGTTCCGCTGCGAATTGTGAGATTCTGATGTTGTTCTGTTGTTTTCTGTCCCGTCCTATTTTCTTCTGTTTTTCTCCTTTTTCTCTCTATTCTCTTTTTCTTTCTATTTCTAAATTTTCTATCTTCTTTTCCCTCTATCTTCTACCTTTTTCTCTCTTCTTTCTTTTCTTAAATTCTTTTTAAAACCCATAACATTCCGTGTTTTCGGCCTTCGATTTCTCGGCAGTCGACAAAGTGAGTATCGATGTTGAATTTTCGAAAGAACGAAAATCCGTACCGTTACAGAATTTTTGGGTTTAAATCGAATTTAAATTCGATTTAAATTCAAAAGGTGAGTGTTTTAACCCACTCACAACTACTAGAAGCTTTTATGTTTGTTTAAATTAATTTTAGAAATGAATAGAAATTTATTTATGTGGATTTGGCATGTTTATTTTATTCATATCTTTTGAATTGCATTTATTTAATTTAACTGTTAATTGAATTAATTTATTGCGTATAAATTTACAGTTAAAATTTATTTGTTTGTATATGAATTGCTAGTTAACAGTTATATAATTTATTACTGAATATAGACTGTAGATTAATAGCTGTTAAATTTAATTTGAATAAAATTACCAGTATTTCTTGTTATGTAGTACCAAAAATAATATTGTTATTCATTGATATTGATTGATGATTGCGATTTGGATGATGGATGATGTTGATGAATGGATGTTTATTGTATATCATTAAATTGCAAATTATCATGCATATTTCATTTCATTCGGGATTGTGGTTTGAAATGATATATAACCGCAAAATTTTATATCTTTTAAATTGCGGATTGAAATGATAAATATCCGTATCACTTGACCATAGGATAGAAAATTATATACAGGCACCGCGGTATATATATAACTATTTAAATGTGATTTCTATGGTTTGGATGGAATACGGTTTATAATAATCTTAAATTTTATATTGTATAAATATTTTTCTTCCATATATATATACACATGAAGTTGAAAATTTTGAAATTAAAAGGTGTATAAAAATCATTATTAAAAATGGAAGAAAATTAAGAAAATGGAGTTTAATAATTTATATCATATGTTTAAATGTTAAGTTTGGAAATTTTAAGATATGATATTTATAATTGGATTTTTCCCAAAATAAATTGAAATGAATATTCTAGTAAAATTTTAATTGGGAAAAATATATATTTTTTATTACTAGAAATTGAAGTCTTATTATTTATGGATTTTATATGAATATTCAAGACTAATTAAAAGAACAATTGATTTGTTGAAAGAATAAAATCCAACTTTAGTTCGAAATATTGATACTCAAAATGGATATATGTATATATAAATAAATTGAAGTGGTTTTGGAACTTAAGAGAGAGATAATATAAATTTTGGTTTAGACTTTAATAAAGAAATGTATTTGTAAAGCCATGAGAACTATTTTCTTTACAAATTCACATTTAAGTTAAACCATTTAATTCATATACCGTTGAATGTCCAAACCATTCAAGTTTTAGAAGTTATGGCTTTAAATTATGATTTTCAAAATACTATGCTTTGAAAATATTTGATTTTCAGACGATATGAAGTTAAAGCATTTTGATTTTGGAAAAGAATTATATTTGGGATAAGTGATAAAATATGGTTTTGGGTTTTGAAATGATATCGTATTCATGGTTATGAAATGGAATGTTTATTCTGATTTTTAAAGTATAACCTATTTTTAAATGACTGCGGTGTTATAATAACGATGGGTTGGCAAAGAGACCGGGATCGGATATCTGACATACTCTCTGTCGATACCAAAAACCACTTTGACTAACCGTGTACGCGGTGGAGATTCCAGAATGAAGTAGGTGGTGGCAACGTTTCCTGTAAGGTAAATACGTGGACCCGACTTCCGTGAGTTGGCATAAGGTGGCTAAAACAGGAGCGATTCTCAGGCCAATGAGGTCATTCCTCTGATCGGACCCTCCTCTTCGATATTATACTTTGATTTTGGATTGATTCAGTGGCCACTTCTATATTTTGATTTTGGGGAGTTAGTCCGAGGTGGGCGGTAACTGCGGCTACGCGTTTCCACCAGCCTAGATAGCAATTGGTATATCTACCCTGGCATTGCCTAGTTGTGCCGTGTCACCTACCATACCGAGCCTTTACTACGAGTTTCTATTTGTGTCGTACCTATGGAGTATCCTCTGGTAGCTTCCCGATCAGGAGGTATTACGGTACTGTATAGACTATTGGCATTATCTGTGTTAAGGGCTATATGGGTACCCCCTTAACGCTATTAAAAAGTAAGTTTATTTTATAAATAGACACTATTATAATAGCGCAATATACTACATAGTAAATAGTTTAACGGATCCTTAGGAGATGTAAATCCCGAACATCTCTTGAGTTACTGTACTCATATTTATTTCTGTTAATTTAACTCACATAAGATCTTTTAGTCTGACTCGAGTGTTTTTGTCTTTTCAAATTCGCTCGGGTCAGTCCGAGCGTTTCAGGATCGAAGACTTTAGCTTTGAAGGACGAAGACGAAGGAGTCGTATTATTATTATCTATAGTATTGCACCACACTCATACTGCTCCGCTGCATTGATTGTATTGGTAGGTGTAACTCTGATATTTATTGTATAAAGCAAATCAAGTGTTTGTAAACTGTTTTGAACTGTATATTTATTATTATATTTTATCCTTCCGCTGTGAGATTCTATTTTGTTTTTATTTCTTCTCTATTTTTCTTATTTACCCCATAACAACCCGTCCTTCCGTTATGTTTTGAATTGGCACGTGTGTCGGTTTAAAGTGTGCGAAAAGGCGGGATGTTACAGTTGGTATCAGAGCTTTGGTTTAGCGATAAACTTGGCTTTGTGGGATTTGACTCTGTGTTAATAGGGTAGTAATACCCAATGGGAGTCGCTGAGAGTATATATATGAGAGAGCGTATTTGTTAGTATTAATAAAAGATTTTGATATTGTGTTAATCTGTTCCGCTTTGTATTTATAAATTCTGGTTGATGCATGGGACGCTATGTCATCAATAGGGATTTCTAACACTTAATTAGGACAGACCGACATAATATTTGTTTTAATATAGGTGAATGAAATAATTTTGCCTAATATATTTTCTATATATAAAAATATTTTTATAAAGATATATATATATATATATATATATATATATATATTTGGTTGCTATAGATTGGGTGTTAGGTAATAAAATATTTATAATAATTGAAGCTAAGCTGAAATTATAATAAATCAAATTGGAGATTTTTGAACTTAAGTCCGGGATTTTGAAATCTGCTTTCAAAGGATTTATGAAATATAATGATTTGGTTTATAAATATTTTCTTATATAAATATTTAGTATAATTCGAAGGAATTGGTTTAAAGAGGATTTTGAAGAAAATAAGTTTGTACTTTCCTCTCTGTCGCTGGAAAATAATTTCGGTGATGACGGCCGCATCATCGACTTTCATTTTCGAGTTTCGAAGGGAAAGGCCACTGTAGTAAATTCTACTGCAGAACTGTTTTGAAATTATTTAAAATTTTAATTGTTTAAAGGTAATTAGAGATATAAAAGTTGTAAGAAATTAATTATCTATTACTTTAAAGTAAAGTAATTTTGGAATTTGACCCGGTATTAATTCTTGAATTTCCATTAATTAGTTGTGAAAAAAAAAATTAGGTTAGTGAAATAAAGGTTAAGTAATCAATGAATTAAAAGGGTTGAGATTAAACTTGTATAAGTTCTTTTGCTTTTTCTTTAACATAAATAACTTACCATATAATAAAAAGTTGCAAATGTTAGTAGGAAAATGTAAGGGGAAATCTTACTAGTGAAGAGTAAGGTAATAAAGGTATTCTATTAATTTTCTATTATTAATGAGAATTAATCGTGTAGACTTAAGTTAAATTGGAAATTTTACTATAAGTAAAGGTAAGTAGTATAAATAGATGATAGAAACTTTAGTAAATAAATTGGAATACAAATATAATGAATTTTGTGATAAAAGGAAAATGAAAATTTGTAAGAAATAAAGAAATCACTCCATAAATGAAAGAAAGAAAATCAAACCATTGAAGCATGAGATAAATGTATAATAAATAAATTTGGGTGTTGGTTTGAATTGTGTTGTTTGATTTATGTTGTTGGGTAAGAAATTTGAAGTGGTTAAATGAATAAGTATCTATCTTTGTTCCATCTAAGACTGTTGAGTAAAGGATGCACTTGATAGTTAATTTCATTTCATACAAATTTCAAGTTTGAACCCAAACAACTATTTGTTTGATGGATTAAATGGTTGCTTTGTTTGTGTATTTATGTTGTTTGTAAGGTTGATGGTTGTTGAATTGTTTGGTTGATTAATGATTGAATCCACTTGAATAGTTCACTTTAAAATAAATATTTAACCTTTTAGATTATATAAGTGAATACAGGTGATGGAAGCAACTGCTACTGCTTTTGGTTCCATAATAATAAGCGTATTTTGCCCGACAAATAGGTACGTTTTCGGATTACGTTTAAAGCGCTATTTTTCCCGTGTTGGGATATAATATTTTGATAATATATGTAATATATTTGTATATTTTGATATTATATTTTCTCCCGAGCCTCACCGTACAAAGGAGACTCTGTCAAAAATTTTCGTAAATTTTGGACTTAGAATTTTGTTGAATATTTTCCAAACTTTAATGATTTAAGTATAAAAGGTTGTAATGATTATAAACGGGTATATTTCATTAAAGAAAATAAATTTAGTAAATTATTGTTATAAGTTAATATTTGGAATAAGATGTACTGTTTTATTCTTCCTTCTCCCTTCTTTTTCCTTTTCGGGGACGAAAAGTTTTGAGTGGGGGAGATTGTAACGACCCGTTAAATTAATAATATTTAATAAATTAAATTAATATGATTTCTAATTTGTTTAAGAATAAATGTAGAAATTTGGTATAGTAGTTGTAACCTAGTGTAACAATAAAATTTTATGACAATAGATTTGGATAATGTAATTTGTCACTTTTTGTTAAAAGTAAATTTTAAGAAATCAATAAATGTTGAATTGAGAATATTAATAAAAAATATTAACTAAAATGAGATTCATTAATATAAAATCAGTAGTGAAGATGTCACCTTTGGTTGTAATAAAGGTGAATGCTATTAGTGGATGTCAACACTTAATAAAATTTATTTAGAATAAAAAGAATTTAAATGCATGCTTGAATAGAGTATTAAATTGATAGATTAAGCGTAAGTAATTAGAATTTAACCCTATAAGACATGGAACTGAATGTATGAATATAATTTTGTAGAAATAGTTAATTAACAACTAATTTGTGCATACCCAATTTAATATAAATAACAAAAGGGCTAGCACTTGATGTGCCTAAGTACTAATATATTGGAACTATAATAAAATAGAGAGTTTGGTAGTAAATAGAAATAAAAAGACCGTTACTAACTAGTAAATTAATAAATGGATTCTAACAATAGGTAGTAATTAATGCGTGTATATTGGGCATTTGCGGATTACCAATTTTTCTACCTATTCATATAATTTATTTATGTAAATCTAAACCTATGGCAACATTTTGTTAATAAATGTTGGAAGTGAATTTGAATATATCAAAGGATAACAAGTGTTTAGGTTAACAATTTATTTTATTTAGTTAAGAAGGGAAATAGATTGAAATAAAGCTAATTTAATTTTTTTGGTTGTTAATGGGTATAGTTAAATAAGGAGAAGTTATAGGAAATAAAGCGCGCACTAATGAGATGTAATATAATTCCAAAGTTATTTATACCCACAAATAGGTTAATTACTGTATAGAAAGAGTCTAAATCAATAAATGAATTTATTAAGATTACATTTATAATTTTATAACATTTATGCTGATTTAAGTTCAATTAATTTATTTGATTAAATAGTGCAGTAGCGTAGTTTTGTGCGGTAGTTGAAATAGCTAATTCTTTTAGGTGAAGTTAAGACTAATTCTATGTATATATTGGACCTATTGTTGATATAGATTCTAGGAAGCAGGATCTATTAATTAAATGGAGTATTAGATTCAATAATTGCATTTATCGCATAAATAAAGAGAATATAACGGTTAAATTTGGCGTTATTGAAATTAAAAAGGAATGGGGGGATAATAATTTGGAATCATTGCAATAGATATTAATTTAAGGTTACCTTAAATAAATTAAGGTAATAAATGGAGGATAGTGTAAATATCTTTATAATACGATGATTTGTGTAGTTAGGGTAGTTTTGATTTGTCACTTAAGATGGAGGATTTTTATAAAATGTAATAAATTAAATTAAGGCATTGACGTTTGGGTATTTAAGAAGTGATAAACAAAAATTTATTTATTTATTTGAAAATTTGAAATCCAATTTGTGGATTTATTGCAAATAAGTGAAATTTGTGTTTAACCATTTCATCGATAGGAATAAATTAAATTTAATGTTATATTAATAAAATTTGGACTAGAGAAAGGATATGAATCGGTTTTAGAAGCCTTAAATATAAAATGGGAAGTAGACGAGATTTCACGTTACAACCATTTTTAAAAATCCTGATGTATATAGAAATATTTATGAAATATAACGTAAACCAATGTTGAATCAAAAGAATAGAGTCAACACTTATTTATTCATTTAATGTGATATAACTACGAGTATGATTTATTGCAAATTACATGGAAATCTAATATATAGGACATTACCTAAAAAGGAAGAGTAAATAAAATTTATGATAAACATATTTGTATATGAAGGTTATTGATTTAAGGAGAAATTGGGCAAGTTTTATGTATTTGGGTTAAGTGCAACCTTTAGTAGATAAATTTAGTGCAATTAAAGAAATTGACATTTAATATTTCGATAACTTAAAATTTGATGGGATAAGAACATTTGGGTAATGAAGGGATGACAAATATTAGCTATGATTCTGGAAGGAATTAAATAGATAATGGGAAGATTAAAATCAGGTTCTAAGCAATAATTATTAAATAACAGAAGTTTAGGAGTAAAGTGAGATAATTGAAAATTTTAATCATTCATATAAGTCATTTGTTTATTAATATGAGTTAGCTAATAAATTTAACTTGGGCAATACCTATATATTGGAAACACATTTGTAAAGTGTAATTAATTGAATTTGGTGAAATGGGAATGAATCCAAGGTTATAGGAATTGATGTAATACTACGCAAATAAAAGGTAACTGCATAAAATCAATGTTTCGTAATAAATTGTAATTGATAATTAAGTAGGAATGGGTTTGAATTTGACAAAAAGGAAAATTTATTATTTGCTTACCCATCTATTCAATCTATTAAATTTGATCAGATCCATTTGCAATTAAACGAATTTATTTACAAGTTAGTATGTATTTAGCTGATAACTATAAACCAATTAGGGCAATTGGGTATATATATATTACCAGTTAAGTTATATAAGATAATGGTTGACTTAATTAAGGGAGTTTATGTAATAATTTCATTTATTTTGTAAGTGGAAATAAAACGTTAATGATAACAAGTATTCAAAATTTACCATCTATTTAGTATATTAAGTATAGTTGATAATCAACTGCAGCAAGTAATAAATAATAAATACGTAACGTTAAATGAAGTAATATTTGAAATTTAATATTTAGAAACTATGTAAATATAAGTGCAGATGAAATTGGGGATATTTACATATTGAAATATGAATCCAATGATAAATCAATCTAATTGACAATAAATAATGGAAAGTAAATTTAATTAAATTTTGGAAATTTAATATATATATACAGTTATAAACCCTAGCTCCATCCTATTGTCATTTGCTGTATATTCATTTCTTCATCTCCTTCTCCTCCTCAAATGGTTGCAAAAACTAGATCTACTTCAATCCAAATTTCAATGAAAATGAAAACACTTCAGAAAAATTCCACAAAAAAAAAATATGTTAATGTTTTCGAGGCACGTAATCTACTGGTGCAATTCGTTTTCTGTTTTGAACATTCGTTTGACCAGAATTAATTCAAACGGTCCGTGACCATTCATCATCGTCGTCGCAAACTTCGTCGGATCGTCAAACCTTTTCTGGGTTTTGTAGAGTGGACGATGGGGATCGCATCTATATGGTTTTTGTGTCGATTCAACGGTTAGATCGTCGTAGATCTTCGATTAGGGTTTCTGGAAGGGGGCCGCGTGCGTTTCTGGGAATAGAAGGAGTGACGTGGCACATATATTTGTAAGTGATGAATGTGTGTCGTTTTATTTATTTTCAATTTTGAATTCAATCATCATTTTTCGCCATAACTTTCTCATACGAAGTCGGATTCACACAAAATTTCTTTTGTTAGGATCGTAATTTAATTCCGGATTTGATAACGCTGGTTTGGACGAATTCCGAGAAGGGCGAATTTTTGGGTTTAAATCGAATTTAAATTCGATTTAAATTCAAAAGGTGAGTGTTTTAACCCACTCACAACTAATAGAAGCTTTTATGTTTGTTTAAATTAATTTTAGAAATGAATAGAAATTTATTTATGAGGATTTGGCATGTTTATTTTATTCATATCTGTTGAATTGCATTTATTTAATTTAACTGTTAATTGAATTAATTTATTGCGTATAAATTTACAGTTAACATTTATTTGTTTGTATATGAACTGCTAGTTAACAGTTATATAATTTATTACTGAATATAGACTGTAGATTAATAGCTGTTAAATTAAATTTGAATAAAATTGCCAGTATTACCTGTTATGTAGTACCAAAAATAATATTGTTATTGATTGATATTGATTGATGATTGCGATTTGGATGATGGATGATGTTCATGAATGGATGTTTATTGTATATCATTAAATTGCAAATTATCATGCATATTTCATTTCATTCGGGATTGTGGTTTGAAATGATATATAACCGCAAAATTTTATATCTTTTAAATTGCGGATTGAAATGATAAATATCCGTATCACTTGACCATAGGATAGAAAATTATATACAGGCACCGCGGTATATATATAACTATTTAAATGTGATTTCTATGGTTTGGATGGAATACGGTTTATAATAATCTTAAATTTTATATTGTATAAATATTTTTCTTCCATATATATATACATATGAAGTTGAAAATTTTGAAATTAAAAGGTATATAAAAATCTTTATTAAAAATGGAAGAAAATTAAGAAAATGGAGTTTAATAATTTATATCATATGTTTATATGTTAAGTTTGGAAATTTTAAGATATGATATTTATAATTGGATTTTTCCCAAAATAAATTGAAATGAATATTCTAGTAAAATTTGAATTGGGAAAAATATATATATTTTATTACTAGAAATTGAAGTCTTATTATTTATGGATTTTATATGAATATTCAAGACTAATTAATAGAACAATTGATTTGTTGAAAGAATAAAATCCAACTTCAGTTCGAAATATTGATACTCAAAATGGATATACGTATATATAAATAAATTGAAGTGGTTTTGGAACTTGAGAGAGAGATAATATAAATTTTGGTTTAGACTTTAATAAAGAAATGTATTTGTAAAGCCATGAGAAATATTTTCTTTACAAAGTAACATTTAAGTTAAACCATTTAATTCATATACCGTTGAATGTCCAAAGCATTCAAGTTTTAGAAGTTATGGTTTTAAATTATGATTTTCAAAATACTATGCTTTGAAAATATTTGATTTTCAGACGATATGAAGTTAAAGCATTTTGATTTTGGAAAAGAATTATATTTGGGATAAGTGATAAAATATTGTTTTGGGTTTTGAAATGATATCGTATTCATGGTTATGAAATGGAATGTTTATTCTGATTTTTAAAGTATAACCTATTTTTAAATCACCGCGGTGTTATAATAACGATGGGTTGGCAAAGAGACCGGGATCGGATATCTGACATACTCTCTGTCGATACCGAAAACCACTTTGACTAATCGTGTACGCGGTGGAGATTCCAGAATGAAGTAGGTGGTGGCGACGTTTCCTGTAAGGTAAATACGTGGACCCGACTTCCGTGAGTTGGCATAAGGTGGCTAAAACAGGAGCGATTCTCAGGCCAATGAGGTCATTCCTCTGATCGGACCCTCCTCTTCGATATTATACTTTGATTTTGGATTGATTCAGTGGCCACTTCTATATTTTGATTTTGGGGAGTTAGTCCGAGGTGGGCGGTAACTGCGGCTACGCGTTTCCACCAGCCTGGATAGCAATTGGTATATCTACCCTGGCATTGCCTAGTTGTGCCGTGTCACCTACCACACCGAGCCTTTACTACGAGTTTCTATTTGTGTCGTACCTATGGAGTATCCTCTGGTAGCTTCCCGGTCAGGAGGTATTACGGTACTGTATAGACTATTGGCATTATTTGTGTTAAGGGCTATATGGGTAACCCCTTAACGCTATTAAAAAGTAAGTTTATTTTATAAATAGACACTATTATAATAGCGCAATATACTACATAGTAAATAGTTTAACGGATCCTTAGGAGATGTAAATCCCGAACATCTCTTGAGTTACTGTACTCATATTTATTTCTGTTAATTTAACTCACATAAGATCTTTTAGTCTGACTCGAATGTTTTTGTCTTTTCAAATTCGCTCGGGTCAGTCCGAGCTTTTCAGGATCGAAGACTTTAGCTTTGAAGGACGAAGACGAAGGAGTCGTATTATTATTATCTATAGTATTGCACCACACTCATACTGCTCCGCTGCATTGATTGTATTGGTAGGTGTAACTCTGATATTTATTGTATAAAGCAAATCAAGTGTTTGTAAACTGTTTTGAACTGTATATTTATAATTGTATTTTATCCATCCGCTGTGAGATTCTATTTTGTTTTTATTTCTTCTCTGTTTTTCTTATTTACCCCATAACAATCCGTCCTTCCGTTATGTTTTGAATTGGCACGTGTGTCGGTTTAAAGTGTGCGTAAAGGCGGGATGTTACAGCGACTTTGAAATTCACGGTTGAATAATTGATTCGGCTAGGGTTTCTTCAATCGACATCGTGTTTCTGGCTTTGTCTCTGAGTTCGTCTTCGCTTCAAATTAAGGTGAGTGAATTATCACTCACATCTGGTTCTTTCTCATTATTGTGTATCTCAGCAGTTCTATTTTGTTTTGATGTGATGATTTCTTTTTTTCTGGTTGTCGCGGTATCGTTGTATCTCGCGGCCACCACGACTTCATTTGACTTCGATCAGATGAATTTTGGGTATCGTTTTGTTTGATTGTGGGGATATTAGATGTTGATTTAGACATAGTTTGATTTGAATTGCATTTTTGGGTTGGCATCGGCTTTAAGTTGTTTTGTTATTCCATGGCTTTAGCATTGTTACTCTGTGGCATAGTTGACTTTGGCTTGATACTGGATAATGTATGACTTTGACCTATGTTGGTTGCTGACTTGTTTCCAAATTTTGTACTCTGACCTCTTGAATTTCTGGCTCTTGTGTACTTTGGCTCTGGCCATCCTTGTATCAGTGCTTGTCTTGATTTCTCTGATGCTTACACATCACTCGGATTTGAACAACTAGTTTAAGGTATGACTTCGGTTTGAACTTGCCATTTCTCATATCTGTGGGCACAGTATTTGTACTCTGGTCTTAGCTAGTCCTGTTTCATTGATGAAGATATGCAGTTGTATACTGATACCATGTGTACACATATATAGGCATGCAAGTACACTTGTATTTAATGTTGTTCATGGTTCACTTGTGCACCCCTTGTGTTTGCACAAAAAATGGACAAACTACTCCAAGTCGTATTATTTAGTTGATTATATGTGATTTTCAATGATTTTAGATGAGTATATAAATATAAAAGAAGTAGGGGCTGAAATGTAAATGACACGCGGATTTATAGTGGTTCGGCCAGAATGTGCCTACGTCCACTTTATATGTTATTATCTTCTTTCCTTCAGATTACAAGTACAATGCTTCGTATATGAGTATATGAAAGTAGTTTGAAAGTTCCTTCCTTGCTTGAGCTCTCAAACTTGTCTGCCATTGTTGTACCCCTGCCCCTCTATTTATAGAGTGAGGTTGGGGGTAGGGGTCTTGGATGTATATAGCTGCTGGTGGGCCCGGGCTGGAGCAATTTGGCCTGGCACTTCTGGTTCGGCGAGGCTTCATCCGGCATGGAGCTTGGAGTGGTGTTGGTCTGGTAGAGCGTGGACCGGCATGGAGTTGGGTATGTGTTGGTCCGGTCATAGGTTGGACTGGTATGGAGATGGGTGGTGTAGTGGATCGGTGGGTATGTGGAGTGTTGATGGTTCGGCGCCAGTGTGGTCCGGTAGTGACCTTGTGCCGAATGAACATAGGAGGACGTGGTTCGGTATGCCGATCGTGGGGAGAGCCGAATGAAGCTGTTTGTATGAGGCGCCAAACGGAGCTTGTGCAGGGAAGGAGATGCCGAACGAGCGTGTGTACCAGGGGATACCGAATGAGCTTGGACCGGCTATGCCGAATGGGATTGCTTCAAAGGAGACGCCGAATGGACTTGTGCTCCTGGAGGTGCCGAATGTACTTGAGTTCCATAGTACGTGGAGATGATGAATATGCTTGTTGGTTTCGAATATGCGTGGGACATGACGCTTCAGGGTCTCGTGGCCTTCTGGGCGAGAATTCGCACAACATTTGCCCCCCAAAGTGGGGCACGTGCTTGCATGTGTCGCGCTTTGTTTCCCTGTGGTAGAAAGGCTTGTTTCGTAACGCCATGGGCTGGATGTTCGTATCCTGCTGCTGTCCTGCAAAGGAATTTAATTTATAGTTTTAGTGTGGTTTTAGATAACGACCGTTCGGGATCGAGATATTTGAAATGAAGCTAATCGTGTCGTTCGAGGCGAGCAAGTGTGCCCCGAGGGGGCTTAGCATTCTTGGATTGTTTGTCAAGACGGTTTATCGCCAGCTCAGAGCATGCCTAGGGATCGTTCGCGACCCCATACATGTGTAAGTAGCTTAGCCATTTCATAATTATCAAATATCCGTTTCACCCATGAGTTTAAAAAGGCGTGTCAAAGTGCAAATTCTCACGACGATTGGGTTAATAGCCATTCAGATCGTGCCTATGTACCGTTCGTGGTCGCGTACACGTGTAAATGATTAACCTTCATTGGTGAGAGATTTACGACTCATTCATCGTTATCATATTCTCTACTTTGTTAGTAGGTTCTAGAGTTCGGTACTTATCTGAGTGAGGCGCCTGCATGCCCCCTGTTTCTGGTTTCTGCTGGTAGAAGCAGCTTCATTCGGTTTCGAGTTGGCTCAGGTTTCATTCGGTTGGAGGCTGGTCCGGTATGGATAGTTCCATTCGGTTTTCATTCGGTCCGGTATGTCGAATGCCTTGGTCCGGTCCTGAGCTCGCCTATATATAGAGGCCGTACCCCCCTCGTTTTTCATTACCGAACGAGTAGAGCCGAACCATATTGTGCTGCCGAACCAAAGTCTTCGCCGAACCAGCTTATACCGAACCAGGTATGTATACTTTCTGCCGAATGAACCTTTGCCACCGGATGGCCCTGCTTGCCGAATGTGTACGGAGTGTATTGAATAGCCGAATGAGGTATGCCGAATGACATGCATGCCGAATGACATGTATGCCGAATGAGCATTGGAGTTTGGTGCCGAATGAACTCGTCTTGCACCGCCGAATGAGACTTCATACTTGAACCTTGAGCGGAATCTTATGCTTTTATATGCTTTCTTTAGATACTTGCTTGTTTATCTTTCTATACTTCTTGCTCTAACACCGTGTTTTTCTTGTGCTGTAGAAAATGTCTCGCAAAGCGGAAACACGATCAGACAGAAAGAAGTCTAGAGGCACAAGAGAGCCCTCTTCTTCCTTGCCCCCAGTCCAATCAGGATCCGAGCAACATCGACCCATTCCAAGGTCTCTAGTGGATGGATATGGTCCACAGGAACTTTTGATCTCCCCCCCTGATTGCTTTCCTAGCTCCTTAAAGGAGGAGCAACTTGACGTCATATCCCGTTCCTTTGGGATAGATAGGGCTCTTATGCTGCTGCCAGGAGATGGGGTGATGCCATATAATCCTCCCGAGGGCTACTTCGCTTTTAGCAGATACCATTGCATGTGCGGCGCTATCCCCCCTATCAACGCTTGGATAGTAAGCTTCACCACCTATTTGAAGGTGGCTCCTTTCCAGCTCCAGCCTAACTCATATGCCATCCTGGTGAGCCTCTTTGTTATCTTCCAGAGGAGGTACGGGCGTCCTCCTTCTAACCGGGAAATCCGATACTTGTACAACCTGAGAGGCTATAAGAAGGGGTCTCCGTATATTAGTCTGGAGGCGGCCGTGGCCTTCAAACCAGTTCTGGACTTGTATTCCAAGTTCACCATGTTCAAGAAAGAGTGGTTCTTCGTCAAGGACGATGCTGTTTCTTTCCGCCTTTTCACTTCCGGCTGTAAGATTGATTTCATTTATATTTTTCATGTGTTTTGACTGTAGTGTTTTTTCTGACATGCTTCTATTTCTGGCTAGCGACAGGTGGTATTGCAGTCGTGGAGGACGATTCCTTAGTGCGAATGGCTGCTGAACTAAAGGCTATTCCGGCACGGGACCGGTCGGCCTCTTTCTTGATCAGGAACGCAACCCTCTTGGAGTATAATTTGATCTTACCGCGCCAGTCCGTGGTTAAGCAAAGGGATACGGCTGAGGAGAGGGCTGCTAAAGCTAAGGAGGGGGCTACGGTAAAGAGCGGTAAGAGGGAGCCTTTCGCAGCGCGTCCTGCGGTTGGGGGGAAGAAACTGAAGAAGTCCGATGGCCCTTCTCCAAGTACTTGCCCGACTGTCCCGGAGGAGGAAGGTGTGGAAGAGGAGGAAGGAGGCGAAGTTGGAGAAGGGTCGGAGGGTGGAGGAGATGGCGATGGTCAAGGTGGTAGTGGTGTTGCTGCTCTAACCTCTGAACAAGACCTCGAACTGGATGAGGCTCTCCGTCGGGCCTTCGGGGAGTCGGAGGGAGAGTCGGAAACGGAGAAGGGAAAGGAGAAGGAAACGGAGAAGGCAAAGGAAACCGGCAAAGCTGTGGCTTCAGCTAGGGTGACTCCGGCGATGCAAGGTGAACTTTTGTCTTCTGCCGATTCCATTTTCGATAGGGACTTAGAATTTTTTTACGGTTCACTTCCGTCCTGGAATGAGATCCAGGACTTATTGCAGTATCCCACTCCTTCGCCGGGTTTGTATGATAGATGTGTTTCCTCACTTTTCTTTCTTTTTAACTTAGCACATTCTTTGAATTGCGGATTATTGTATGTTCGTAACACTTGTTCTTTATTCCAGGGGTAGGCCAGGCGGGTAAAACGTCGGATGTTCGACACCGCCTTGAACAATTTAAGTCGAGGAGAGCTTCCGCGAAACCTTCTACTGATCGCACTGGGGATGTAGTCAGTTACCGCCCTCTTCTTGGGGTCATCGAAGAGGGTATTCAGAAAAGGAAGCGGAGCCGTTCCTTATTTGAGTCTTCTTCTGCTTCGCAGCTTCCTACTCTGCCTCCCCCTACTCAGCCTCCTCGTGATACTACGGAGGAGAGCACGGAGCCCTGCCCCCCTCCTCCTCCTTCCAAGAGTTCTACTGTCATTCATATAAGGCGTCCCGATGTGCCTCGCCCCGTGCCTCGTGACCCTTTTGCCGGTCATCCTGATTTAGACCCAAGTTTTCGGGACATTTCATTCGATGAGACCACGGGCGAGCACCTCCTTCCCCGCAACCCCATGGTAAGAGTGTTGGACGAGGCCAAATCTTTAGATCTTGATTTACTTACTACACGGGTAGTCACTATGGGGGATGAGGCCAAGGCTAATATCGACCGAGTGGCCGCAGAGACCAAGAAGTTAATGGAGCATCATGCTAAGTTGGTCAAGGCCGGGGAAGAGATCGGGAGTGCTAACATTCGGTTGAGGTTAAAGGTTGCCGATCAGGCCAAGCAACTCGCCGACCAAGCCATCCAGATTTCTCAGCATGAGGAAGCCTCCAAGCGTCTGAAAGAGACCATGGAGAAGGCCAGTAGGGCGGAATTACGGAAGATGGAGGTCGCTTGCAGGGAACGGATTAACATAGCTATCGCAACGGTGGATGAGGTTCGAAATGCGGATCTCGAGCGGGTAGAGGAGTTGTCAGGGAGGCTCGAGGCTGCGGAGATGGCTCAGGCCGAGTTGAAGGAGGAGATGGAGGAGATGAGGAGGTCCCTCAGGTTGAAGGAAGAGGAACTGAGGAGGTCACTCCAGGCTGATTGCTTGAGATACCAGTCAGAGAGGGACGTCGCCGTCGCCAAGTTGCAAGCTTCCGAGGCCCGGGTGAGGGAGTTTGAGGAAAACGAGGGGATGATGGATGAGATGCTGCAGGATATGTACTTCCACACTTGGAAGGAGGGCGGCTTGTCTTGGATGGACGATTACCCTCGAGTCATGGCTAAGGTGTATCTCCAGGCTTTAGAGGAGGCCAGGGTGAATGCGGGTAAGGAAGGCGGAGAGGCTTTCAACTTGAATGCGGTTACTGCTCAGTTCTCAAAGGAGGAGCAAGCGGCGGTGAAAGAGGGGATGCGGCTGCTTGCTGCAGAGGAAGCGGGCGTGCAGTTGGATGATGAGGATCAAGCGGCGGATGCTGGTGAGTTATTCTTCTTCCCTTTCTTTTCTTCCCATGTTTCCAAAAATTGGTTGTTCGTTTAATGAATTCTTCTTCCGAATTGGACAGGCGGGACTTCTGATCCGCATGCTGGGGGCTCTGATCCTGCGGCTAAGTAGACTGGGGAAGTTGGTGATGGAGTGTGGAGGCATCCGCCATCTTTTTGTTTCTTTTTTTATCACTGTTTATGTTAGTCTTTGATATGCAACTGTAATAAAATTATTTGCAAAGAATAACTTCGTGTGATCTTATAATATAAGCTGATTTTGTCATGTTTAAATGTTGTTGCTATCTTTATGTGCTGTGTGAGAAGTATAATTATGTATATGCCTGTGATTCTAGTTGTGTTTGGTGTTAAGTTTTTGCTTGAAATATAATTTCACGTTTTGCAATGTCAGTGTATGAATAAGCTATAGTTACGCATTTATGTACAAGTGAAGAGAGTACCGCCCTTCATGTTTTATTCGCAGGCGGTAGCTTTGAGTGTCTTGTGTAACTGTTCACGGGTATAGCTGAGCGCCCTGCCACCCAGTACGCAGGCTTAGAGCCTCATGAGTGAATGCTTCCTATTTGGTTTCCTGTACTTTAGAGTTTGTTATACAGGATAGGAGAAAAATATTTAAATGAAATGGAAATATAGTAAAAGTAAAATTTCCAGTCACGGAAGGCCGTCGATGTGCTTAAGTTCGTGGCAAACGGGTTTTGTAGTCACTTTCCCTAGCTGTGGGTCTTGGAGACATTTGTCACCCATCTTACGCCTCCGCGGGGAGTTTTCTTTTTTACCACAGCCGCACTTAAGACACATCGGAGCCGAGATCGCGCACGGTAACTACCCGAACCATTATGGTCCGTAATCGTGGGTATTATTCGATTTACCGTGGCCGGCTAGCGTGGGTGCCGTTGGCCGTGAACTACCCCTGGCTGGCCACACCTTATGTTGGGGCTTAAAGTAGGTTCACAGTTACCGGCGAGCCGAACGCCGTAATGAGCTGCCATCGGCTATAGTCGGCCTTTATGATGACTTATAATCGGCTCATTACAGTTGGCTTTGAGGGCAGGCGCGCAATGAGTTAACCCGCAGCAGAGGGATGCTGGAGCAAAAGAGTCTCATTGGCGAGTGCATAGAATCGTAGCGTACCTGTTAGGCCTAGTCCAGACGAGGCCGCGGTGCGTCTTGAGTGGAGATGCCATAGGATTTTGTTCAACAGAAAAGGATAAAACTTAACAAGTAGCCAAGATATAAAGGAACAAGTTAAAAAGAGACAAGATTTTTTAAAGTGGTTCGGCACGAAAATGCCTACGTCCACTGATTCTCTTTGTTTATTCACTTCATATGGGCAGTACAAGTTAAGAAAAGTATCGACGGAGGTGTCGGATGTTCCATGCCCTCTGGAACACCTCTCCGTCCACTGTTGACAAAATGTAAGCTCCGTTGTGGAGATCTTTGTGAATTATATATGGTCCGTCCCAGATGGGGTCCAGTGCCCCGGGGCGCGGAAAGATTCGCCTGAGGACAAGATCTCCTTCTTTTAAGCTGCGATGCTTGACATTGGAATTGTATAGTGCTGCCACTTTTTGTTTGTGAGCTGCTGCTTTGAGTGCTGCATCGTTCCTCCTTTCCTCAATCAGATCCAAAGACATGAGGAGGAGTTCTTCGTTTTCTTCTGGGTTGTAGTGGATCCTACGGTGAGAGGGTACAACAGTCTCAACTGGGAGCAATGCCTCCGATCCATATGCCAAAGAGAAAGGAGTATGTCCCGTTGATGTTCTGAAAGATGTGCGGTATGCCCATAGTGCCGTAGGAAGTTCGTCCACCCAAGCGCCTTTTGACTTTTCAAGTTTCTTCTTGATTAGGGTTTTGAGAATTTTGTTGACAGCTTCAACTTGTCCGTTTGCCTGAGGGTAAGCTACTGATGAGAAGCTTTTATGAATTCCATGCTCTTGGCACCAGTCGGCAAATTCTTCGCTGTCAAATTGGAGCCCGTTGTCTGATATGATCTTGAGGGGGACTCCATACCTGCACAGAATGTTTTTGATTAAGAAGTTGATAACTTTTGCTGAAGATATTTTATTTAAAGGTTCCGCTTCCACCCATTTGGTGAAATAATCGACTGCCACTATAGCATATTTGGCTCCGCCTCGGCCCGTTGGCAGTTCGCCAATTAAGTCAATTCCCCATACAGCAAAGGGCCAAGGGCTGGTCATTTGAGTAATTTCGTTTGTGGGCAGTCGAGGGATCTTGGCGAACTTCTGACATCTGTCGCATTTCTTAACGAAGTCTAGGGCATCTTTGTTCAGTGTGGGCCAGTAGTATCCATATCGGAGTATCTTTCTTGCCAAAGTCTGTCCTCCAGTGTGATCTCCGCATCCTCCCAGATGGATGTTTGTTAATATCTCCTTGGCTTCCCTTCCGGCGACGCATCTTAATAAGGGGCTAGAGAAGCCACGCCGGCAGAGGATGCCTTCTTGTATTGTGTAGTGGGGAACTTTTCTCAAGATCTTCTTGGCTTCGTCACGCCTGTCGGGTAGTATGCCATCTTGCAAATATTTCCGGATAGGAGTCATCCAGGTTCCTTCTTCGATTGCAGTTATCAGATTTACTTGTTCGAAACTTGGGGCTAGCTGCCTTGAGATTGCTAGTGCTCCGGGAATGGTGCTGTCCTTCATACTAGCTTGCTTTGCAAGTTCATCTGCCTCTTGGTTTTCTTCTCGAGGAATGTGTTTGATTAGATAATGGTCCAATTGATCGAGCAGCAGTTTGGTTTTCTTTAGGTATGCTGTGAGTCGTTCTCCTCGAGTCTGGAATTCTCCTAGTACCTGGTTTACGATAAGCTGAGAATCACTATGAATACATAAGGAATTGATTCCAATTTCTAGGGCCAGTTCCAATCCCGCTATTACTGCTTCATATTCAGCATCGTTGTTAGTGGCCGTGAACTCCAATCTCAATGCATAGTACAACTTTCTTCCCCTGGGGGTGATGATCACAATACCTGCCCCCGAGCCTTGTTCGTTCGATGCTCCGTCTACAAAGAGGTTCCACTTGATGTTTTTTGCTACTTCGGATTGTTCCTCGCCTTCGTTGATAGTGAATTCGGCAATGAAATCAGCCATGGCTTGTCCTTTGATAGCGGTACGAGGATGGTAGGTGATATCATACTGACTTAGTTCGATGCACCATTTGAGGAGTCGCCCAGAAGTGTCAGGACGATGGAGCACTTGTCTCAGTGGTTGATCGGTTAGAACCCTGATGGAGTGAGACTGGAAGTAGTGGCGCAGTTTTCGTGACGCGATCAATAAACAATATGCTAATTTCTCAAGTTTAGGATATCTGGCCTCTGCCCCTGTAAATCTCTTACTTACAAAGTAAACCGGGCGTTGTGTGCGGTCTTCTTCTCTTACCAAGGCGGCGCTTAGAGCATGAGATGATACAGCGAGGTATAGGTATAACACTTCACCTTCATTTGGAGTTGAGAGTACTGGTGGTCTCTGAAGGTGTTCGATTAGGTTGAGGAAGGCTTTTAAGCATTCGTCGGTCCACTCGAACCTCCCTTTGTCTTTCTTGAGTGCTTCGAAGAAAGGGACACACTTGTCAGTTGCCTTGGAAATGAATCTGCTTAGGGCGGCCACCTTTCCGTTTAGGCTCTGCATTTCTTTTCGAGTGGAAGGTATCCTTATTCCTTTTAAAGCCCGGACTTGTTCAGGGTTTGCTTCGATTCCTCTGGCGTGGACGATGAATCCTAAGAATTTTCCCGATGAAACTCCGAAGGAGCATTTTAGAGGATTCAGCTTCATTCCATACCGGCGAAGTACCTGAAACATATCGTCCAGATGGCTTACATGGTCGTTGGCTTTCCTGGACTTTACCAACATGTCATCCACATATACTTCCATAGTTCGTCCTATCAGTCCTGCGAACATTTTGTTGACGAGGCGTTGATAGGTAGCTCCAGCATTTTTGAGTCCAAAAGGCATGACTTTGTAACAATATAATCCGCGGTCGGTGATGAAGCTAGTGTGGTCCTGATCGGGAGCGTGCATGGGGATCTGGTTATATCCGGAGTATGCATCCATAAAAGATAGGAGTTCGTGCCCAGCTGTGCTGTCTACGAGTTGGTCAATTCGGGGAAGTGGGAAGCAGTCTTTCGGGCAAGCGTCATTCAGATTGGAGAAGTCAATACATGTTCGCCACTTTCCATTGGCCTTTTTTACTAGCACCGGGTTAGCGATCCATTCTGGGTAGATGGCTTCCCGTATGAAGCCATTAGCAAGTAGATTTTTTACTTCCTCATCAAGGGCTGCTGATCGCTCTGCCCCCATGCTCCTCTTTTTCTGCTTTACTGGTACCTTGGTGGGATCGATGTTCAACATGTGGCATGCTATGTCTGGGGAGATTCCTGTCATATCGGCATGGGTCCACGCAAATACATCTAAGTTGTGGCGGAGGAAGTCAATGAGTTGATCCTTCAATTCCGTTTTCAGCTGGGACCCGATTTTTAATAATCTACTTGAATCATGCTTATCTACCGATACTAATTCCATAGCCTCTGCAGGCTCGGCGGTAGCCTCCTCCTCTTTATCCCTGGGGTCTAGCTCATTGAAGGGATCGCTTGTGTATCGAAGAGGAGGGGCTTTCTTTAGTTGCTATGCCTCCAAGCTTTTCATGCAGAGAATAGTCTCTGCATCTTTTCCTTTATTCTTTCTGCGGTTATTGCGAAGTTCAGTTACGTAGCAGTCTCGGGCGGCATCTTGATCTCCTTCTACTTCTCCTACTCCGTTGTCTGTTGGAAATTTCATTTTCAGGCACCAAGGGGCTAATACAATCTGAAAGTCAGACAAGGCTGGTCTTCCCAAGAAAGCGTTGTAAGCCGAGTGGTTTTCTATTAGTACGAACGTTTGTTTTCGCACAACGGAGCGGGGATGACTTCCTATTTCGACGAAGAGGTCAAGTTGCCCGAGGGGCATTTTTGCATCTCCAGTGAAACCGTGCAGTGGTTTGTCACAGGGGGATACATCCTTCATTGATAATTTCATTTTGTCGAAAGCATGTTTGAACAGGATATTTACGGAGCTTCCCGTGTCTATTAGAATCCGAAAAACTTTAGCTGGACCAAACCAGGCAGAGATGACCATGGGATCCATATGTGGGTACTGTCTTCCTTCCAAATCATGCCTACTGAATACAATGTCGTTGTTTTCTTTTCGTTTCGGGTGGCGTTCCTCCGTAATGGAGTTAACATATCCTTCGGCATTTCTAAGCGACTTGCCGTACCTTTCCATCTCTGCCCAACTTCTGTCGGCTATGTGTGGTCCTCCTGAGATGGTAAGGACTACTATCTTCTCTTGACTAGAGCCACTGGTGTTGTGATTGTTGCGATTCCCTCCGCCTACTTCTGGGAGGGGTTGCTTTGAGTTCTCATTGGCAGGAGTTGGAGTCCTGTTCTGACTTTTCACATAACGTTCCAGTCTTCTTCTTCTAATGTGTTCTTCGATCAAGTCCCGAAGATGGTGGCATTCATTGGTGTCATGTCCGTGGGATTCGTGGAAGCGACAGAACTTTCCGGACTTGAGTGCGTTATCTGATTCTTTCTTGTGCGGGGGGCGCTTGTATCCGAGTTCGCCCTGAGTGGCTAGGTAGATGTTTTCGATTGTTTCATTCAAAGGAGTGTAGGAGTCAAATCTTGGCCCTGGTCGATATTGGCGCTTCTCAACCTTTCTGCCCCCAGCATTGTCTCTAGATTCATTTCTTCGAGCGTCCTTAGCTGCAGTGGGAACCTTGTCCTGAACTATCTTGCCTTGTTGCCCTGACTGCCTCTCCGTAGCAGCGTCTTCAAGTCTCATATACTTTCCAGCTTCATGGAAGAAATCAGGCAAGGTAGCTGGTTTTTCCTTAGTTAATCTTCTGGCAAACTTGGTGTCTGGATGTACACCACTACAGAGGGCCATTAGAGTGAGTTTTTCATCGGCATCTTGAACTGCTGCCGCCGCGGCGTTGAACCGTGTTAGATATTGTTGCAGCGTCTCTCCGGATTTCTGTTTGACATTGGATAGAGAATAAGCATCCCTGGGTTGTTCCACATGGATGCGGAACTGGCTAATAAACCTTTCTTTTAACATCTCCCATGAGCTGATGGATCCTTGGGGTAGATGGCAGAACCAGGAGGTAGCTAGATCTGATAGGAATATCGGAAAGCATTTACATAATACTCCTTCTGTTGCTCCACTCATGAGCATATGCTGGGTGTATCTCTACAGGTGTACGATGGGGTCGGAAGTTCCTTTGTAAGGTTCCATGGTTGGCATTTTCCATTCCCGGGGAGTGATGGCAGTTTCGATATTTCGGGTAAAGGGACTGGTGACCCTAGCGCCTATTCCCCGGTCCCTTTGCTCCCGTTGGACACATTCTCTGAATAATCGTGCCATTCGCTCGTCAGAACTTGGAGCGGACAAAAATGAGCTCGGTTCTTCCCTGCGGGATCTATCTCGTCCAGATGACCTGTAGGGATGGTACAGTCTATCACCTCTAGCATTATCCAGTGGTTGTCTTTGGCTGCTTGGATGCACGCTAGGACCAGCTACAGTTGCCCCCTGCCTTGATCTTCCCCTGTGGGGTTCTGTTTCGAGCACATCCATGGGGTCAACTTCGGGCTGGGTTCTAGCTCGGCTCCGTTCAGCGGGGTTTCTATGACTAGGTGGCATGACTGGCTCAGCTACATCCGACCCTCGCCTGGTGCCTCCCCCGCTAGGTTCGGTTCCAAGGGCTTCCTCGAGTCGGAATTCGGGCTGAGTCCGGGCGCGGCCCCTATCATCGTTTTTCCTGTTGATAGCTTGTTCGAAGAGTGAAGACCTTTGTTGCCTCCGGGATCCTCCGGATTGGGATTCACCCCATGATTCAGTGTTGCGGTTGGACTCTTCAGCATCCCTTAAGCGTGTCATGAGTTGGTCCACCAAAGTTTCTTGTTGGGACGTGAAGCGGTTAGTTACTTCAGCCACAACCCTGTCCAGATCTGCCCTAGTGATTGGTTGTTCCGTTGCGGGACCAGTTGGATTTTCCTGATTTTCATCTGGTACTGCTGTTGAAGTGGGCTGATCTGTGATTGCTGGATCTGGAAGGCTGCTAGTTGCGATGTTCTTTCCTTTGTTAACATCCCTTCTCTGTTTGGAAGGCATGATTTCTAAGCAACGAGTGATGTTGTTAGGAAGAAGGTTGAGTGGGAGAAGATGAAGCTTGAGTCCTGAGTTCAATTCTCAGTGAAAGCACCAAAAATGTTTGCACAAAAAATGGACAAACACCTCCAAGTCGTATTATTTAGTTGATTATATGTGATTTTCAATGATTTTAGATGAGTATATAAATATAAAAGAAGTAGGGGCTGAAATGTAAATGACACGCGGATTTATAGTGGTTCGGCCAGAATGTGCCTACGTCCACTTTATATGTTATTATCTTCTTTCCTTCAGATTACAAGTACAATGCTTCGTATATGAGTATATGAAAGTAGTTTGAAAGTTCCTTCCTTGCTTGAGCTCTCAAACTTGTCTGCCATTGTTGTACCCCTGCCCCTCTATTTATAGAGTGAGGTTGGGGGTAGGGGTCTTGGATGTATATAGCTGCTGGTGGGCCCGGGCTGGAGCAATTTGGCCTGGCACTTCTGGTTCGGCGAGGCTTCATCCGGCATGGAGCTTGGAGTGGTGTTGGTCTGGTAGAGCGTGGACCGGCATGGAGTTGGGTATGTGTTGGTCCGGTCATAGGTTGGACCGGTATGGAGATGGGTGGTGTAGTGGATCGGTGGGTATGTGGAGTGTTGATGGTTCGGCGCCAGTGTGGTCCGGTAGTGACCTTGTGCCGAATGAACATAGGAGGACGTGGTTCGGTATGCCGATCGTGGGGAGAGCCGAATGAAGCTGTTTGTATGAGGCGCCAAACGGAGCTTGTGCAGGGAAGGAGATGCCGAACGAGCGTGTGTACCAGGGGATACCGAATGAGCTTGGACCGGCTATGCCGAATGGGATTGCTTCAAAGGAGACGCCGAATGGACTTGTGCTCCTGGAGGTGCCGAATGTACTTGAGTTCCATAGTACGTGGAGATGATGAATATGCTTGTTGGTTTCGAATATGCGTGGGACATGACGCTTCAGGGTCTCGTGGCCTTCTGGGCGAGAATTCGCACAACACCTTGTTTGTTTGACCTGCATGTTGTCTTCATTCTTTATTTTTGATCTGGGTGGTTGGACCTGTAGTATCTATACTCTATACTGTCTGGATTTCATTTGAATACTCCTTCCACTGGCCTCGTCTTTATGTGTGGTTAGTATTCCTGTAGCTTGTGAGTTGCATTCAGTTGAGTCATTTTACTTGTCTGTTGCATTATTCGAATGATGATGTTTCGTCGTTGACATGTGTTTTGCTGTTGATTCAACCATGACACTGTCTTGGTTCGAACTGCTGCATTTAGGTCCATTGTTGTTCACTGTTCACGTGTAGTGGAGGTATTTCTCGAGTTGATCATTTCTTGTAGCTGTTTTGACCATTGAGACAGTATGTATACTTGTTTCCTATAGTAATTGGGTTCTTTGACCTATCTTGTTGTGTTGAATTGAAACTGCTGCAGGACTTACTTTGTTGTTCAATTTTTAGCCTTGACCACTTTGGCTCTGACATGATGCTAAACTTTGGCATTTCTTTGCTTTGATCGAACACGTATATTTGCTGTTGCTTGAGACAGCCATTCACTACTTTTTACTGTGGTACATGTTGCCATTTAGTGGGTGCAGTAGTTTGCACCACGCCTTCATACGCACTTCGTATTGCTGGGCATCGAGCATAGTTCTAGTATCTATTGAGTCATTCGGGTCAGTGGCATTTTGTTGCACTTGCATTAATCCAATTTTGCAGTTACATGCATGCGGTGCACTATTCAGGTCATTCCCATAGTACTCGACCATTAGACCACTTGTGTATATCTCTATAGTTTGTTGTTTATGTGCCTCTTTGTGGCCAGACCTGCATATACCCGAACCATTTCTTTTTGTATTTCTGCACATCCCTGGCATACTTTTTTATGCCTGGAGTATGTCGTTTGGTTCTAGACATATTCTTGTTTGTTTACACCTGCTTTCGGCTGTCTCTTCATGTGTATTACTGCCATGTGCAGTTCCATGTGCATCTCTGATTCATTCGTCCATGTGCAGTGTTATTACATTCACTTAGTGGCATTTGGTTTGCATACCATTTGCACTGTGCAGCCTTACCCACTGCTGCATTTGTTTCGATTGTTGCATCTGATTGTTTGGTTGTAGTCTTGCCCTTGTGACCTTGAGGTGGCTGCCGTTGTGTTGCAGTTTGCCTTTGAGTTCTTGTGGTGGCTGCAGTACATCTGATTTTTAGTTGTTGCACTGAAATTGATTCTTCATTGATTTTGGTTCGTTGAGCTTTTGTGTACCTCATCACTGTAGTGGCAAGGCAGTGCACGCAAGCGTGAACCGCTGCCACACGATATGGTTTTGTGATATTCTATTTTGTTTTGATTTATTGATCTTTAACATATTCCATATGCTGTAGTGGCGAGGCAATGCACGCGTGCGTGTACTGCAGCCCAACCCGAGTTGGTATTTTAATTGATATTTCATTTTATTTTGGAGTTGTATTTTGATTGGTTAATTTGATGATTTTGTTGTTAATTGACGTTTAGGCAATTCTGATGTTTTTAAATTATCTTCGTCGATATTCTTTTCACTTATCTTTATTGATGATTTGAATTTGCTGATTTGCTGTTCAACACTATTACGTGTTATATTTATCGTTATCCGATTTATTTATTTAAGGATCGGATAGGCGAGATTTATTGTTACTGTCGTCTATTCAGTACTTAATTATTATTGCTTCTGTGTACTAATAACTGAGTTTGAATTAGACTGACCCGTGTATTATTTTCTTTTGAATGTAATACTCGGGTCAGACCAATTATTCACAGGTTGTAGATATTTAGCTTTGGGTTGCTGTTTGAGCTATGAAGTCACTTCATATCTTTTGGAGTAGTCGTCGTCATGTTTTGTAGTCAGGGTATTTGTGTAGGATATTGTATATTATTCACGATAATGTATTTGTATATGTAACTTCCAGAGTTGACGGTTGTAGTTGTATCATATGTACCGTATCACATGTATTGTAACTGACATCACTTATTATATATATGAGACTTTTGTTTTATCTGTGTTCCGCATTTATATTATCTGTGTTATTATTATATCTATTGTCCTAAACTATTATGAACCATCGTAGTTCGTTTTATACTGGAATTGGGTATGTCGATGGGAGTAAATAAGTAAGAGATGAAAATTAAAAATATATACCACTCCTATCGAAATAACCAATACTAGTATAAGGCCTAACTACGGATGGCCGCTCCTATCCAGCCCTATTCTTCGTAATAACAGACAATATTTCCTTTAATACTCTTTGTTATTGTGAGCATAGAGGTGGGGTGTCACAGTTGGTATCAGAGCTTGGGGTTTATGGACATAATATAAAACATAACATAAATGGAACATGTGTTACAACCATTAGTCGATGTTTTATATGTGCTTTGAGTCAAAACTAAAGTTTTGAAATTTAGATGAAATTTTTAAATAGCTTTATTTAAAAAATAAAAGTTGATTTGAGTTTTGATGATTGATTGATTTGTGCTTTGTTTATCAGAGTGCGCAGCGAAAACAGTGTGACTGCTTCGCTGAGTACAGATGATAATTATTTTGATTTAAAAATCAAAATATGAAATTGAATTAAATTTTATTTGTTGTTTACATAGCTGTGTTTATTTTGTTTTCTTTAAAATTTCGAATCCGATTTGAGGATTCGAAGCGATTGCAGCTATGTGGTTTTGTTAAAATTTTTGCTGGTTTCCTTTGATACTAATCATATCTGATTAGATTTTTGCTGTTTTAAAATATCTTCATTGAACATATAATTGAATGATTTCTTTGTTCATTTCGTAGTATACTTGCAAATTCAAGTTGCACGTTACTGCCTTAATTTTACGTTGAACCGATGCTTGGTTATGAGACGTATTTTGTTGTCGTTATTATTATAACGGGAGTTTTACACCAATGCTATATTTTTGAAGCGCGGTGTTTTGTTGACATTTTTAAATGAATGAAAATTCACTGGTATTTTATTTTGTTGTGAATTATTTTGATGAGATATTGACGTTTAAAATTTACTGTCGCTTTGACTTCAGTAACCGTCAAATTTTAAAGTGGATTTTCAAGCGGTTATCCCGCAATGTTGATTTTGAGATTAGTTTCATGTTGTTTTGAGAAGTACCATTTCTTTGTTGAAGTTGCTACTTATGTTGCTGATTTAACCACGCGATTATAAAAAGCGTTTTAAAAAAAAAAATTGTTTCCAAAATTTTTCAGTTTACGTTTTCAAAAGAATGAGGAAGTGATTTAAACGTTTCAGCAAAATCGAGGACTATGAACGCTTTCTTTTAATGATTCGCTTAACTATGGACTTGTCCGTTTGAGAATGTAGATTATTTACTTTTATAAAATAAATGAAATTGTTTTCAGAATTTTTACAGTTTGTGTTTTCAGAAGAATGAGAAAGTGACTTAAACGTTTCATAAAAATCGAGGATTATGACCCCTTTCTTTTACTGATTCGCTTAATTCTGGACTTGTCCGTTTGAGAATGTGAAATGTTATTTTTGGAATGCACAATTTGCACTTTCAAGGAAACGATGAAGAGATTTAAACGATGTAGCAAAAGTGCGGAGTATGGAACCACGCTTTTACTATTTCGGTTAATTCCGGACTCGTTAATTGAAACATTTGCTGTTTGATGACTTTGATGATTTTACACGTTCAAGGAAACGATGAAGAGAATCAAACGATTTAGTAAAACACGTGGTATGGGACATGTGCGTTTGCTATTTCGGTTAATTCCGGACTCGTTAATTGAATATATGTTGGACCTTCAGGTCAGTATTGGTACCGGACCTTCGGGTCATATGTTGGACCTTCGGGTCATTTGTTAGGCGCCAAAATTATGTTGGGTACTTGGTAGGCTTCGGCCATATGTTGATGCACGTGCGGCGTAGCTAAAACTCGCCATTTGTTGGGATCGATCGACCTTTTATGTTGATTTTCTAGATCATCTTAATTGATTTCTAGATATTTGTTGTTTCCAATTATCTGCAGGTAATTGGATATTTGTTGATATGAGTTCTAATTATCGGTTTTGATAATTAGATATTTGTTGATTTGATTATCGCTTGCGATAATTAAATATTTGTTGATATGAGTTCAAATTATCGTTTTTGATAATTAGATATTTGTTGATTTGATTATCGTTTTTGATAATCGAATATTTGTTGATTGGAGATTTGATTATCGTTTCTGATAATCGAATATTTGTTGATTTGAGATTTGATTATCGTTTTTGATAATCGAATATTTATTGTTTTGAGATTTGATTATCGTTCTTGATAATCGAATATTTGTTGATTTGACATTTGATTATCGTTTTTGATAAACGAATATTTGTTGATTTGAGATTTGATTATCGTTTTTGATAATTGAATATTTGTTGATTTGAGATTTGATTATCGTTTTTGATAATCGAATATTTGTTGATTTGAGACTTGATTATCGTTTTCGATAATCGAATATTTGTTGATTTGACATTTGATTATCGTTTTTGATAATCGAATATTTGTTGATTTGATTATCGTTTTTGATAATCGAATATTTGTTGATTTGAGATTTGATTATCGTTTTTGATAATCGAATATTAGTTGATTTGAGATTTGATTATCGTTTTTGATAATCGAATATTTGTTGATTTGAGATTTGATTATCGTTTTTGTTAATCAAATATTTGTTGATTTGATTATCGTTTTTGATAATCGAATAATTGTTGATTTGAGATTTGATTATCGTTTTTGATAATCAAATAATTGTTGATTTGAGATTTGATTATCGTTTTTGATAATCGAATATTTGTTGATTTGATTATCGTTTTTGATAATCAAATATTTGTTGATTTGATTATCGTTTTTGATAATCGAATAATTGTTGATTTGAGATTTGATTATCGTTTTTGATAATCGAATAATTGTTGATTTGAGATTTGATTATCGTTTTAGATAATCGAATATTTATTGATTTGATTATCGTTTTTGACAATCGAATATCGTTGATTTGAGATTTTATTATCGTTTTTGATAATTGAATATTATTAATAATTGCATTTATTCAGCTTTGTTGTTTTCTGATTATCTACTTGATAATTAGATTTTGTGAAAATTTGTGAAATTCTTTTATGAAATTAAAAGATTCCTTTGACGGTTGTATTTCCGACTTTACTATTCTAGCTTAACCAGTTTATGTTAGAAAAATAATTGCTATTGACGACTTTATTTATGAAAATTGCAGGGACGCAATTTTTATAAGGAGGGGAGTCTGTAACAACCCGGGTTTTTGCCCAATTTATATTCGCCATTAAACAATTTATCTGCTAGCTAATTGTTTATTGGAGTTTTGATTCGAGTTGAAATTCTTTTCAAAAATTTGGTTATGGGTTTGTGGGCTTTAAATTTTTTATCTCAGCCCAATCTTTCTTTAACAAATTTTTAAATGTCGTTCCCTTAATTCCATTCGACCCGATCCTCCTTTATCATTTTCAATTCGTAACCCTAAAACAATAAAACAAACGAAAATGGTTGCCGTTCCTCTTTCAAGTGAATTAGGGCTTTGTTCTTCGTCTATGCAACTGAGGGTTTTCATGAATGCGAAGGTGGCGACTTTGAAATGCACGGTTGAATAATTGATTCGGCTAGGGTTTCTTCAATCGACATCGTGTTTCTGGCTTTGTCTCTGAGTTCGTCTTCGCTTCAAGTTAAGGTGGGTGAATTATCACTCACATCTGGTTCTTTCTCATTATTGTGTATCTCAGCAGTTCTATTTTGTTTTGATGTGATGATTTCTTGTTTTTTGGTTGTCGCGGTATCGTTGTATCTCGCGGCCACCACGGCTTCATTTGACTTCGATCAGATGAATTTTGTGTATCGTTTTGTTTGATTTTGGGGATATTACGATGTTGATTTACACATAGTTTGATTTGAATTGCATTTTTGGGTTGGCATCGGCTTTAAGTTTTTTTGTTATTCCATGGCTTTAGCATGGTTACTCTGTGGCATAGTTGACTTCGGCTTGATACTGGACAATGTATGACTTTGACCTATGTTGGTTGCTGACTTGTTTCCAAATTTTGTACTCTGACCTCTTGAATTTCTGGCTCTTGTGTACTTTGGCTCTGGCCATCCTTGTATCAGTGCTTGTCTTGATTTCTCTGATGCTTACACATCACTCGGATTTGAACAACTAGTTTAAGGTATGACTTCGGTTTGAACTTGCCATTTCTCATATCTGTGGGCACAGTACTTGTACTCTGGTCTTAGCTAGTCCTGTTTCATTGATGAAGATATGAAGTTGTATACTGATACCATGTGTACACATATATAGGCATGCAAGTACACTTGTATTTAATGTTGTTCATGGTTCACTTGTGCACGCCTTGTCTGTTTGACCTGCATGTTGTCTTCATTCTTTATTTTTGATCTGGGTGGTTGGACCTGTAGTGTCTATACTCTATACTGTCTGGATTTCATTTGAATACTCCTTCCACTGGCCTCGTCTTTATGTGTGGTTAGTATTCTTGTAGCTTGTGAGTTGCATTTAGTTGAGTCATTTTACTTGACTGTTGCATTATTCGAATGATGATGTTTCGTCGTTGACATGTGTTTTGCTGTTGATTCGACCATGACACTGTCTTGGTTCGAACTGCTGCATTTAGGTCCATTGTTGTTCACTGTTCACGTGTAGTGGAGGTATTTCTCGAGTTGATCATTTTTTGTAGCTGTTTTGACCATTGAGACAGTATGTATACTTGTTTCCTGTAGTATTTGGGTTCTCTGACCTATCTTGTTGTGTTGAATTGAAACTGCTGCAGGACTTACTTTGTTGTTCAATTTTTAGCCTTGACCACTTTGGCTCTCACAAGATGCTAAACTTTGGCATTTCTTTGCTTTGATCGAACACATATATTTGCTGTTGCTTGAGACAGCCATCCACTGCTTTTCACTGTGGTACATGTTGCCATTTAGTGGGTGCAGTAGTTTGCACCATGCCTTCATACGCACTTCGTATTGCTGGGCATCGAGCATAGTTCTAGTATCTATTGAGTCATTCGGGTCAGTGGCATTTTGTTGCACTTGCATTAATCCAATTTTGTAGTTACATGCATGCGGTGCACTATTCAGGTCATTCCCATAGTACTCGACCATTAGACCACTTGTGTATATCTCTATAGTTTGCTGTTTATGTGCCTCTTTGTGGCCAGACCTGCATATACCCGAACCATTTCTTTGTGTATTTCTGCACATCCTTGGCATACTTGTTTATGCCTGGAGTATGTCGTTTGGTTCCAACCATATTCTTGTTTGTTTACACCTGCTTTCGGCTGTCTCTTCATGTGTATTACTGCCATGTGCAGTTCCATGTGCACCTCTGATTCATTCGTCCATGTGCAGTGTTATTACATTCACTTAGTGGCATTTGGTTTGCATACCATTTGCACTGTGCAGCCTTACCCACTGCTGCATTTGTTTCGATTGTTGCATCTGATTATTTGGTTGTAGTGGTACCCTTGTGACCTTGAGGTGGCTGCCGTTTTGTTGCAGTTTGCCCTTGAGTTCTTGTGGTGGCTGCAGTACATCTGATTTTCAGTTGTTGGACTAAAATTGATTCTTCGTTGATTTTGGTTCGTTGAGCTTTTGTGTACCTCATCACTGTAATGGCAAGGCAGTGCACGCAAGCGTGAACTGCAGCCACACGATATGGTTTTGTGATATTCTATTTTGTTTTGATTTATTGATCTTTAACATTTTCCATATGCTGTAGTGGCAAGGTAGTGCACGCGTGTGTGTACTGCAGCCCTACCCGAGTTGGTATTTTAATTGTTATTTCATTTTATTTTGGAGTTGTATTTTGATTGGTTAATTTGATGATTTTGTTGTTAATTACCGTTTAGGCAATTATGATGTTTTTAAATTATCTTCGTCGATATTCTTTTCACTTATCTTTGTTGATGATTTGAATTTGCTGATTTGTTGTTCAACACTATTTGTGACGACCGCCCATGACTCCCGCACCAAATCAAGGAAATAATGCGCTAAAAGGTGTGCCAGGCAGCCATGGACGATAGTCAGGGTAAAACAAAACAGAAGAATCTCTATCGCATAACTCACAGCGCATGGATAAAATACAATAGAGAAATATAATATAGTGAAGCTCCATAGAACAGAACATCATCATATAAGCATCACAGTAGTTTCATACAATCATCTACTCAAATCCATACATGAAAGCCTCACTACAAATCACTCAACCAAATACAGCAGCGGATACCCAGTACATATAGTAAGAAAACTAATATGCAAAGCCTCCTGCTCGTCTTCGTCATCTTTAGCGTAGAACTCCTAGCACAGCACCTGTCACCTGCTACCTAGTCTGCCCATCCCGACATGGATGAACAGCCCAAGGTAATAAGAGGAGACATAAAACCTTGAGTCAGACAAAGTCTTAGTGAGCAGTAAATCAACTATCAAGCATACCAAAAGAGCATAAAGGATAAAAGGAATAGGAACCAAACCATCCCACTCCACCTCTTTCTACAGTGATAGCCCCAGACATACACTAAGGAGAAGCAGGCATAACAACATAGACAATTAAGGTAAAGCGAATACCACTCGAGTCAAGGACGATGTTTTCCAAATACAAACCCCCAAGGCCTAAACCAAGATCAGATAAGCACCCAGAAAACACCGCTCTTGAAGCCGAATGATAATACAACCAAACATCCATGACTCTGGCTATCACTGTTATCCTTGCCTCGATTTCACCGTTAGTTGAATGACCATCTGTCAAGGGCTAATGGTAACCCCGGTTCTAACCATAACTCCGCACACTGCCTTGTGCCTAGGACTTATCTACTTTGCCCAGAGTACTCAACTACCTACCTGTAGTCTTTTGGGTGTCCCGACTACCTACCTGTAGTCGTTATGGGCGCCCCATGTACTCTTGCTTTTGAGCATGCTAGAACCTTCAACAACGACGAGATCCAAGCCTCCTAGCCATCCTTCTTGACGACTATCCTCATACAAGCTCAAGCTACCTCTTGAACAATCCATTATCAACCAACTTGAACTACTCTTCAAGTTATCAACATGCTTGGAATGATCCCTGCTTGGATTAAGCCAAGACTCACATCATACTTCGCTTCATCGCATCAAAGCAAAGTCTCAACTCAACAACATGGTTTGCCTCATCAAATCATGGCAAAGTCCCATCTCAACATCATCCAATCTATACATATGAGCTTCAACATCCGCTACATATGCCTTAAGCAGCTTTCACCATTCAAGAGCCTTCTTCCATAGCTTTTGAATCCTCTTTCATCATCTTGTTCCAAATCAACTACTAGCTAACTTGGAAACAATCAAATCAATCATACATTCAAATAATCAATCATTCAAACAAGATCTATTAAGCAATTTAAGCAATATCAACTATAATGGCAATTTCGTAAATAAACGAGCAAAAGTCCAACATATGTGAAATCATGGTTTTTAGCATAGATCTATCAATTATAAAACATGGGTTTTGTCTCTAATGCTTATTAAACAAACTTGCATAAGTAAACATCTTCAAAAACCATGGATCTAGACTTAGATCTAAGAAAAATGCATGAAATCTCTAACTTTAACACCCAAACATGCCACCAATCCAATATACTCCTTTGGATCCGCGTGAGAGATAACTACCACTCACCAAATCACCAAAACAACCTAAAATCAATCAACTTCAGATCTGGACAGCAAGGACTTGAGCTTGATCCGGAGAAATTTCACTTGAAACGGTGAAATCTAGCTTCTTCGGATGAAAATCTTCAACTTTGGCTCTTGATCTTTGATCTTGATCTTCAATCTTCAATGGATGTTAGCACTTGATAGAAGTAGAGAAAGAAGTGAAGAAAATACCGAAGTCGAGTTCCAAAATGGCAGCACTTCGTCGCTTCGAAATCCGGTGCCAAAAAGTGAGCCAAACCCCTCTATTTATAGGCTGGAATCCCCCTTAACTCGGCCAACTTCTTAACTCGGAGCTCGCTATTAGGTCGTCCCCGACTCATCCTTGCCGACTCATCCTTGCCGACTCACGACCTAAGCGACCCCATACGACCCAACACTCTGCCGACCTATACGACTCAACTACCTACGACTTATCCCCAAGACGCCGACCCAACTACACAACACATACAGGGTTACACGACCTAGTTCCTGCCGACCTAAGCCAAAGCCTTATCCCGACCTAACACGTATGCACGACTCAAAGGCCTAAGTCCCCAACGACTTATCTACTAAGTCGGCCCACCGACCTAACAACACAAGGGATAACGTACTCTACCGACCCAATCCCTGAGTCGCCCCACGACTCATCTCCAAGCCTAACCGAGACAACAACCTAGCTACACAACGGCTCTACGACTCAACGCTTCAATCAAACACGGCCGACTCAACCCTTTGCCGACTCAAGCCAACGACTCAACAACACGCTAACTCGGCCATACGAGTTAACTTTTAAGCCGGCCTCCTATGAGTCGTAACCCGTACACGACTCATCCCTTGACCCCTATCTCGCCTCTCATCTTAAGTCGGTAACCCCTATGCCGTTCTAACTCTTAACTCGGTCCAAATCCCTATCCAGTTAACTCCTATAGCTCGGCCCCTACCTTAGGTCGGCCATACGACCTAAACTTCCTTAGGTCGGTTATGCGACCTAGACTCAACTCGGCAACTCTAGACTCAGTCACGAGTTAACTCCATAACTCGTTCCAACTTATGAGTCGGTCACGACTCAATACTCCAACACACGAGTTACTCTCCATATGACTCAGGCTAGAGACAACACAAACAACACTAACAACCTGTAAATTCTACGATTTATCGACACGTAAAAATACGGGTCGTTACATTCTCTCCCCCTTAGGAATTTCGCCCCCGAAATTCCAAGCAAACAACAGCAATCGAAATTATTCCGCATGCCTATCATCCATGGCAATCAACAATCCATGCAACCAATTCTAACCTAGCATGCAGAATTCTAAGACTTAGAACAAGCTACAAATTCATGAGATGTCACGACACTTTAGGGCCATACCTCGAAGAGTTCGGGATGAGCTGCCTTCATCCTCTCTTCCTCCTCCCACGTACAGTCGTTAACATCATCACTCCATTGTACCTTGAGCAACGTAATCGTCTTCCTCCTAAGCTGTTTCGTATCGGTTTCAACAATACGAAGCGGCTTACGAGGTCTCGAAACAACTGGATCAACCTCCAAGTCTTCACAGCTATCAGCAGAAACCACCGTAGTTGGGTCGTGCATATACTTCCGTAGATAAGATACATGAAAAACACTGTGCACACCCGCCATCTTTTCCGGTAACTCCAATCTATAAGCGAGCTTTCCAATACGCTCGATAATCGGGAATGGTCCAACAAATCTCGGAGTTAACTTTCCTTTCTTCCCGAATCTAATGACACTCTTCAGAGGAGAAATCTTCACAAAAACCATATCACCTACGTCGAATTCCAAATCCTTACGACGATTATCGGCATAACTTTTCTGACGATCTTGGGCTGCCTTCATTCGTTGCCGAATGATCTCTATACAATCTGAAGTCTGTCGAATCATCTCTGGCCCAAGTATCAGCTTTTCTCCAGTTTCCAACCAACATGTCGGAGAGTTACACGGTCTTCCATATAATGCCTCATATGGTGCCATACCGATACTCGACTGATAACTGTTATTATAAGCAAACTCCACCAAATGAAGGTGATCTTCCCATGATCCTCCGAAGTCCAAAACACATGCTCTAAGAAGATCTTCCAAAACTCGGTTGACTCTCTCAGTCTGACCATCTGTTTGAGGGTGATAAGCTGTACTCAAACACAACTCAGTTCCCAAAACTTCCTGGAAGCTCTTCCAAAATCTACTAGTGAACAATGGATCTCGATCGCTCACTATACTCTTCGGAACACCATGGAAACGAACTATCCACTTCACATATAATTCAGCCAACTTCGATGCAGTCCTAGTCGATCGAACAGGAATGAACCTTGCACTCTTGGTCAAACGATCTACTATGACCCAAATCCCTTCATTCCCTGCTCTTGTCCTAGGTAGACCATCGATAAAGTCCATCGACACTTGCTCCCACTTCCATGTAGGAACCTCTAATGGCTGAAGCAATCCACTGGGCTTCTTCTGCTCAGCTTTCACCAACTGGCAATTCATACACTTGGAAATAAAATTTCCAACATCCTTCTTCATACCTTCCCAGTAGTAGGTTCTCTTCATATCCCGATACATCTTATTTCCACCTGGATGAATTGTCAACTTCGAGTGATGACTCTCCCTCAGAACTTCATCTCTCAATCCATCTACATCGGGAACAACTAGTCGCCCTTGCTTTCGAAGCCAACCCTCTCGATCGACTTCAAATCCTTTATCCTTTTCTGGATCCAATCCGGATTCCAAATCACGGATAATCTTGATAAGCTTATCATCTCTCCTTTGCCTCTCGCCAATTCTTTCCACAAGAGTAGGCCTTATCGATAAGTTTGCCAACATCTCAGGTTCCAATTCACATCTAGGCCTGAAATCAAATCCAGCCAAATACTCAAGACTCTTCCATTCCGAAAACATGGCTCCCAATCCTGCATGTCTTCGACTTAACGCATCAGCCACTGCGTTACCTTTCCCTGGAGTATAGGCTATACCAAAATCATACGATGCTAAGAACTCTAGCCACCTTTGCTGTCGAAGATTCAAATCCTTTTGGGAAAACAGATACTTCAACGACTTATGATCTGTAAACAGCTCGAATCTAACTCCCAATAGATAGTGTCTCCACATCTTCAAAGCAAACACAATCGCCGCTAACTCCAAATCATGAGTCGGATAATTCCTTTCATGCGGCTTTAGTTGTCGACTAGCATACGCAACAACTTTATGCTTCTGCATTAGCACCGCTCCTAGTCCAGTGCCACATGCATCGGTGTAAACCACCATCTCATCATTCCCACTTGGAATAGTCAAAACAGGAGCGCTCGTCAGTCGCTCTTTCAGGATTACGAAAGCTTGCTCACACTTATCATCCCATCTGAACACTTGGTTCTTCTTCGTCAATCCTGTCAACGGTGCAGCTATCTTGGAAAAGTCTTTGATAAACCGACGATAATATCCTGCTAATCCAAGAAAACTTCTCACATCAGATGCATTCTTAGGCCTAACCCAATCCTGGATCGCTGCCACCTTAGCGGGATCAACCGCTATTCCATTTCCAGAAATAACATGACCTAAGAACCTCACTTCATTCTTCCAGAAGTGACACTTCGAAAACTTAGCCTTCAGCTGATGTTTCCGTAAGATTCCTAAAACAATCCTCAAGTGCGTCTTGTGCTCTTCCTCAGTTCTGGAATAAACCAAAATATCATCCACGAACACAAGCACGAACTTATTCAACTGATCTCTGAACACTCTATTCATAAGATCCACAAAATATGCTGGCGCGTTAGTCAACCCAAACGGCATTACCAGCCACTCATAAAACCCGGATGGTGTCCTGAAAGCAGTCTTCGGCACACTATCCTTCGCCACTCTCAACTGGTGAAATCCCGTTGCCAAATCCATCTGAGAAAACACCTTAGCCTCGTGAAGCTGATCAAACAAGTCATCTATTCTCGGCAATGGATACTTGTTCTTCCTAGTCACCTTATTCAGCTCACGATAATCAACACACAACCTCAACGATCCATCCGTTTTGGTTGCGAACACAACGGGCGCACCCCATTCGGACACACTTCTCCGAATGAATCCTTTCCGCAAAAGGTCATCAACTTGCACCTTCAGCTCTTGCTGCTCCCTCGGTGCCATCCGCCTAAGAGGCATCACAACAGGTCTGGCTCCCTCAACTAGATCGATACGAAACTCGATCTCCCTATGCGGCGGCAACCCTTTGACTTCCTCAAAGACATTCTCAAACTCATTCACAATAGGCACCGATGACAGTCCATCCCGTGGAACAACTAGCGAATACATGAAGCTCATGAAGACGCCTTCTTCATGCTTACATCGTATCACAACCTTTCGCCCTTCCACATTCCCGACTGTCACCTCAAGCCTCTCACAATCAATCCTAGCCGCATACTTCCTAAGCCAGTCCATACCCAAAATAATTCCGAACCCCGCAAAGTTCAGAACAAAGCAATCACAAACAAACGAGCAATCATGACTCGACACAACTAGACCACGACATAACATACACAAACATGACGAACCCCCTACCGGATTAGTCACAACCAATGGCCTATCAACAATATCCGGTTTCATACCTAACCGGCTTACCAAATCATCACAAACAAAAGAATGCGACGCTCCAGTATCAAACAACACTCTAACTGGAACACCACAAATAGAAAGAGTACCTTGAACAACCACACTCTTCCCCTTCTCTTCAGCAGTAGGAGCTTTCGAAGACGATGGAACAGCCCCCAAAGCATAGGCTTGCACAACCTGCCTATCTTTCCTCGGTTCTGGACAATCCTTCTTGATATGTCCCAGCTTATCACAGTTGTAACACTTTCCCGGCACTTTGGGATTCTTACAATCTTTGTAAAGATGGCCCTTCTGCTGGCAGTTATAGCAAGTCACTTCACTCTTCGGCTTCTTCTGGCCATCCCTACCCCTCTGTTGCTGTTGTTTCCTCTTCTTATTGCCACTCTGCTGTGGTTTAGATCCTTCCCTGGTTACAGAAACGACAGAACTTTCCCTAGGAAACAAACTCTCATGCCTAAGAGCTTTTTCCACAAGCTTCTCAAATGGATCGTCCAGATGATCCACTAACTGCCTCCCAAGATAAGCATCCAGACCAGTCACAAACTTTTCATTCTTCTGGTAGGGAGAATCAATATACGATCTGGCATACTTAGACAAAGCTTCAAACTCAGAAATGTACTCAAGAACAGGCCTTCCCCCTTGCTTGAGCTCCACAAACCTCTTAAACAAGACAGATTTGTGGGAAGTAGAGATGAACTTAGCTTCAAATCTAACTTGGAATTGCTCCCAAGTAATCTCTTCTTCTGGAGTATCGATGGTGATAGAATTCCACCAATCAGCAGCTCTTCCCTGAAGCTGTCTCGATGCAAGCTTCCTCTTAGTTGCATCCTCAATCCCTAAGTCACCAAAGATTCTTTTGCAAGCATCAATCCATCTCTGCACCTCAATAGTCGACTCCGTCCCCAAGAAAACTTTCCCTCCAAGAGCAGTATAATCCTTGCAAAGCTTGGCAAAATCCACCGGTCTCGGAGCTTGGACTTGAACTCCCACATCCACAGATGATCCTGAAGCTGGTATTCTCCTCATGATTGAAGTCATCATGGCCTCAAACATAGGAGCATAATCAACAGCTTCCCTAGCATCACGGCTACCCCTCGCAGCTTGTCTCTCACTTCGACTCATCCTTAATATCTGTAAATAAGAATGATTAGAACACCTTAAGAAACAACTGCATAAGGAGTTCAAACCCTTCTAAACTACTATATTATATATAGTAATCATCCATCAAATTACAATTACGTCTCTCTTACGTAGTTACATCAGCGAGCGTTGGCTAAAATCGATTAACCAAAGCTTTGATACCAAATGTGACGACCGCCCATGACTCCCGCACCAAATCAAGGAAATAATGCGCTAAAAGGTGTGCCAGGCAGCCATGGACGATAGTCAGGGTAAAACAAAACAGAAGAATCTCTATCGCATAACTCACAGCGCATGGATAAAATACAATAGAGAAATATAATATAGTGAAGCTCCATAGAACAGAACATCATCATATAAGCATCACAGTAGTTTCATACAATCATCTACTCAAATCCATACATGAAAGCCTCACTACAAATCACTCAACCAAATACAGCAGCGGATACCCAGTACATATAGTAAGAAAACTAATATGCAAAGCCTCCTGCTCGTCTTCGTCATCTTTAGCGTAGAACTCCTAGCACAGCACCTGTCACCTGCTACCTAGTCTGCCCATCCCGACATGGATGAACAGCCCAAGGTAATAAGAGGAGACATAAAACCTTGAGTCAGACAAAGTCTTAGTGAGCAGTAAATCAACTATCAAGCATACCAAAAGAGCATAAAGGATAAAAGGAATAGGAACCAAACCATCCCACTCCACCTCTTTCTACAGTGATAGCCCCAGACATACACTAAGGAGAAGCAGGCATAACAACATAGACAATTAAGGTAAAGCGAATACCACTCGAGTCAAGGACGATGTTTTCCAAATACAAACCCCCAAGGCCTAAACCAAGATCAGATAAGCACCCAGAAAACACCGCTCTTGAAGCCGAATGATAATACAACCAAACATCCATGACTCTGGCTATCACTGTTATCCTTGCCTCGATTTCACCGTTAGTTGAATGACCATCTGTCAAGGGCTAATGGTAACCCCGGTTCTAACCATAACTCCGCACACTGCCTTGTGCCTAGGACTTATCTACTTTGCCCAGAGTACTCAACTACCTACCTGTAGTCTTTTGGGTGTCCCGACTACCTACCTGTAGTCGTTATGGGCGCCCCATGTACTCTTGCTTTTGAGCATGCTAGAACCTTCAACAACGACGAGATCCAAGCCTCCTAGCCATCCTTCTTGACGACTATCCTCATACAAGCTCAAGCTACCTCTTGAACAATCCATTATCAACCAACTTGAACTACTCTTCAAGTTATCAACATGCTTGGAATGATCCCTGCTTGGATTAAGCCAAGACTCACATCATACTTCGCTTCATCGCATCAAAGCAAAGTCTCAACTCAACAACATGGTTTGCCTCATCAAATCATGGCAAAGTCCCATCTCAACATCATCCAATCTATACATATGAGCTTCAACATCCGCTACATATGCCTTAAGCAGCTTTCACCATTCAAGAGCCTTCTTCCATAGCTTTTGAATCCTCTTTCATCATCTTGTTCCAAATCAACTACTAGCTAACTTGGAAACAATCAAATCAATCATACATTCAAATAATCAATCATTCAAACAAGATCTATTAAGCAATTTAAGCAATATCAACTATAATGGCAATTTCGTAAATAAACGAGCAAAAGTCCAACATATGTGAAATCATGGTTTTTAGCATAGATCTATCAATTATAAAACATGGGTTTTGTCTCTAATGCTTATTAAACAAACTTGCATAAGTAAACATCTTCAAAAACCATGGATCTAGACTTAGATCTAAGAAAAATGCATGAAATCTCTAACTTTAACACCCAAACATGCCACCAATCCAATATACTCCTTTGGATCCGCGTGAGAGATAACTACCACTCACCAAATCACCAAAACAACCTAAAATCAATCAACTTCAGATCTGGACAGCAAGGACTTGAGCTTGATCCGGAGAAATTTCACTTGAAACGGTGAAATCTAGCTTCTTCGGATGAAAATCTTCAACTTTGGCTCTTGATCTTTGATCTTGATCTTCAATCTTCAATGGATGTTAGCACTTGATAGAAGTAGAGAAAGAAGTGAAGAAAATACCGAAGTCGAGTTCCAAAATGGCAGCACTTCGTCGCTTCGAAATCCGGTGCCAAAAAGTGAGCCAAACCCCTCTATTTATAGGCTGGAATCCCCCTTAACTCGGCCAACTTCTTAACTCGGAGCTCGCTATTAGGTCGTCCCCGACTCATCCTTGCCGACTCATCCTTGCCGACTCACGACCTAAGCGACCCCATACGACCCAACACTCTGCCGACCTATACGACTCAACTACCTACGACTTATCCCCAAGACGCCGACCCAACTACACAACACATACAGGGTTACACGACCTAGTTCCTGCCGACCTAAGCCAAAGCCTTATCCCGACCTAACACGTATGCACGACTCAAAGGCCTAAGTCCCCAACGACTTATCTACTAAGTCGGCCCACCGACCTAACAACACAAGGGATAACGTACTCTACCGACCCAATCCCTGAGTCGCCCCACGACTCATCTCCAAGCCTAACCGAGACAACAACCTAGCTACACAACGGCTCTACGACTCAACGCTTCAATCAAACACGGCCGACTCAACCCTTTGCCGACTCAAGCCAACGACTCAACAACACGCTAACTCGGCCATACGAGTTAACTTTTAAGCCGGCCTCCTATGAGTCGTAACCCGTACACGACTCATCCCTTGACCCCTATCTCGCCTCTCATCTTAAGTCGGTAACCCCTATGCCGTTCTAACTCTTAACTCGGTCCAAATCCCTATCCAGTTAACTCCTATAGCTCGGCCCCTACCTTAGGTCGGCCATACGACCTAAACTTCCTTAGGTCGGTTATGCGACCTAGACTCAACTCGGCAACTCTAGACTCAGTCACGAGTTAACTCCATAACTCGTTCCAACTTATGAGTCGGTCACGACTCAATACTCCAACACACGAGTTACTCTCCATATGACTCAGGCTAGAGACAACACAAACAACACTAACAACCTGTAAATTCTACGATTTATCGACACGTAAAAATACGGGTCGTTACACTATTACGTGTTATATTTATCGTTATCCTATTTCTTTATTTAAGGATCGGATAGGAGAGATTTATTGTTACTGTCGTCTATTCATTACTTAATTATTATTGCTTCTGTGCACTAATAACTAAGTTTGAATTAGACTGACCCATGTATTATTTTCTTTTGAATGTTATATTCGGGTCAGACCGAGTATTCACAAGTTGTAGATATTTAGCTTTGGGTTGCTGCTTGAGCTATGAAGTCACTTCATATCTTTTGGAGTAGTCGTCGTCATGTTTTGTAGTCAGGGTATTTGTATAGGACATTGTATATTATTCACGATAATGTATTTGTATATGTAACTTCCAGAGTTGACGGTTGTAATTGTATCATATGTATCGTATCACATACATTGTAACTGACATCAGTTATTATATATATGAGACTTTTGTTTTATCTGTGTTCCGCATTTATATTATCTGTGTTATTATTATATCTATTGTCCTAAACTATTATGAACCATCATAGTTCGTTTTATACTAGAATTGGGTATGTCGATGGGAGTAAATAAGTAAGAGATGAAAATAAAAAATATATACCACTCCTATCGAAATAACCAATACTAGTGTAAGGCCTAACTACAGATGGCCACTCCTATCCAGCCTTATTCTTCGTAATAACAGACAGTATTTCCTTTAATACTCTTTGTTATTGTGAGCATAGAGGTGGGGCGTCACATTCGTTTTGACTGTTATGGCTCCCGTAACTCTAAACGATCCAGAAGTTATGGCCGTCCGAATAATCGATATCTACAGGGTGCAACATCCACGGTGCAAGGTGCAACATCCGTCCGAAATGGCGAAACAGTGTCGTGCGACTTTTAGAAATGCGTGCATGGATTTGAAACGGAACGGTACCATGGTGCACCACTCTCCAGCGATGGTAAATCGAATACCAGCCACGGTAATCCCGTTTTACCGTAAAAATCCACGGGTCGAAAAAACGAAGGGTAAAAAACTTCCTAGACCGGATTGAGACTCGGATAGTCTTTTTTGGGCATTAAATAATCCATTGACGGGTGAAAGCGGTCGTAGCCGTAGAACTCACTGAGGCCTTTGTTTTGACTGGTTATGGCTCCCGTAACTCTAAACGAGCCAGAAGTTATGGCCGTCCGAATAATCGATATCTATAGGGTGCAACATCCACGGTGCAAGGTGCAACATCCGTCCGAAATGGAGAAACAGTGTCATACGACTTTTTTAAATGCGTGCATGGATTTGAAATGGAATGGTACCATGGTGCACCACTCTCCAGCGATGGTAAATTGAAGACCAGCCGCGGTAATCCCGTTTTACCGTAAAAATCCACGTGTCGAAAAACGAAGGGTAAAAACTTCCTAGACCTGATTGAGACTCGGATTGTCTTTTTTGGGCATTAAACAATCCATTGACGGCTGAAAGCTGTCATAACCGTAGAACTCACTGAGGCCTTCTTTTTGACTGGTTATGGCTCCCGAACTCTAAACAAGTCAGAAGTTACGGCCGTCCGAATAATCGATATCTACAGGGTGCAACATCCACGGTGCAAGGTGCAACATCCGTCCGAAATGGAGAAACAGTGTCGTACGACTTTTGAAATGCGTGCATGGATTTGAAACGGAACGGTACCATGGTGCACCACTCTCCAGCGATGGTAAATCGAAGACCAGCCACGGTAATCCCGTTTTATCGCAAAAATCCACGGGTCGAAAAAACGAAGGGTAAAAAACTTCCTAGACCCGATTGAGACTCGGATAGTCTATTTTGGGCATTAGATAATCGATTGAAGGGTGAAAGCGGTCGTAGCCGTAGAACTCACTGAGGCCTTCGTTTTGACTGGTTTTGGCTCCCGTAACTCTAAACGAGCCAGAAGTTATGGCCGTCCGAATAATCGATATCTACAGGGTGCAACATCCACGGTGCAAGGTGCAACATCCGTCCGAAATGGCGAAACAGTGTCGTACGACTTTTTGAAATGTGTGCATGGATTTGAAACGGAACGGTACCATGGTGGACCACTCTCTAGCGATGGTAAATCGAAGAACAGCCACGGTAATCTCGTTTTACCGTAAAAATCCACGTGTCGAAAAAATGAAAGGTAAAAAACTTCCTAGACCCGATTGAGACTCTGATAGTCTTTTTTGGGCATTAAACAATCCATTGACGGCTGAAAGTAGTCATAGCCGTAGTACTCACTGAGGCCTTCTTTTTGACTGGTTATGGCTCCCGTAACTCTAAACGAGCCAGAAGTTATGGCCGTCTGAATAATCGATATCTACAGGGTGCAGCATCCACGGCGCAAGGTGCAACATCCAATCGAAATGGCGAAACAGTGTCGTACGACTTTTTGAAATGCGTGCATGGATTTGAAACGGAACGGTACCATGGTACACCACTCTCCAGCAATGGTAAATCGAAGACCAGCCACGGTAATCCCGTTTTACCATAAAAATCCACGTGTCGAAAAAACGAAGGGTAAAAAACTTCCTAGACCCGATTGAGACTCGGATAGTCTTTTTTGGGCATTAAACAATCCATTGACGGCTGAAAGCTTTCATAGCCGTAGAACTCACTGAGGACTTCTTTTTGATTGCTTATGGCTCCCGTAACTCTAAACGAGCCAGAAGTTATGGCCGTCCGAATAATCGATATCTACAGGGTGCAACATCCACGGTGCAAGGTGCAACATCCGTCCGAAATGGAGAAACAGTGTCGTACGACTTTTTGAAATGCGTGCATGGATTTGAAACGGAATGGAACCATGGTGCACCACTCTCCAGCGATGGTAAATCGAAGAACAGCCACGGTAATCCCGTTTTACCGTAAAAATCCACGTGTCGAAAAAACGAAGGGTAAAAAACTTCCTAGACCCGATTGAGACTCGGATTGGCTTTTTTGGGATTAAACAATTCATTGACGGCTGAAAGCAGTCATAGCCGTAGAAATCACTAAGGCCTTCGTTTTGACTGGTTATGGCTCCCGTAACTCTAAACGAGCCAGAAGTTATGGCTGTCCGAATAAACGATATCTACTGGGTGCAACATCCACGGTGCAAGGTGCAACATCCGTCCGAAATGGCGAAATAGAGCCGTATGACTTATTGAAATGCGTGCATGGATTTGAAACGGAACGGTACCGTGGTGCATCACTCTCCGACGATGGTAAATCGAAGACCAGCCACCGTAATCCCGTTTTACCGTAAAAATTTACGTGTCGAAAAAACGAAGGGTAAAAAACTTCCTAGACCCGATTGAGACTCGGATAGTCTTTTTTGGGCATTAAATAATCCACTGATGGGTGAAAGCGGTCACAGCCGTAGAACCCACTGAGGCCTTCGTTTTGACTGGTTATGGCTCCCGTGACTCTAAATGAGCCAGAAGTTATGGCCGTCTGAATAATCGATATCTACAGGGTGCAACATCCACGGTGCAAGGTGCAACATCCGTCTGAAATGGCGAAACAGCGTCGTACGACTTTTTGAAATAAGTGCATGGATTTGAAACGGAACGCTACCATGGTGCACCACTCTCCAGTGATGGAAAATCGAAGACCAGCCACGGTAATCCCGTTTTAACGTAAAAATCCACGTGTCGAAAAAACGAAGGGTAAAAACTTCCTAGACCTAATTGAGACTCGGATAGTCTTTTTTGGGCATTAAACAATCCTTTGACGGCTGAAAGCGGTCATAGCCGTAGAACTCACTGAGGCCTTCGTTTTGACTGGTTATGGCTCCCGTAACTCTAAACGAGCCAGAAGTTATGGCCGTCCGAATAATCAATATCTACAGGGTGCAACATCCACGTTGCAAGGTGCAACATCCGTTCGAAATGGCGAAACAGTGTCGTACGACTTTTTGAAATGCGTGCATGGATTGGAAACGGAATGGCACCATGGTGCATCACTCTCCAGCGATGGTAAATCGAAGACCAGCCACGGTAATCCCGTTTTACCATAAAAATCCACGTGTCGAAAAAACGAAGGGTAAAAACCTCCTAGACCTGATTGAGACTCGGATAGTCTTTTTTGGGCATTAAACAATCCATTGACAGCTGAAAGCGGTCATAGCCGTAGAACTCACTGAGGCCTTCGTTTTGATTGGTTATGGCTCCTGTAACTCTAAACGAGCCAGAAGTTATGACCGTCCGAATAATCAATATCTACAGGGTGCAACATCCACGGTGCAAGGTGCAACATCCGTTCGAAATGGCGAAACAGTGTCGTACGACTTTTTGAAATGCGTGCATGGATTGGAAACGGAATGGCACCATGGTGCATCACTCTCCAGCGATGGTAAATCGAAGACCAGCCACGGTAATCTCGTTTTACCGCAAAAATCCACGTGTCGAAAAAACGAAGGGTAAAAAACTTCCTAGACCCGATTGAGACTCGGATTGTCTTTTTTGGGCATTAAACAATCCATTGACGGCTGAAAGCTGTCATAGCCGTAGTACTCACTGAGGCCTTGTTTTTGACTGGTTATGGCTCCCCTAAATATAAACGAGCCAGAAGTTATGGCCGTCCGAATAATCGATGTCTACAGGGTGCAACATCCACGGTGCAAGGTGCAACATCCGCCGGAAATGGAGAAAAAGTTTTGTACGACTTTTTGAAATGCGTGCATGGATTTGAAATGGAATGGTACCATGGTGCACCACTCTCCAGCGATGGTAAATCAAAGACCAGCCACGGTAATCCCGTTTTACCGTAAAAATCCACGTGTCGAAAAAACGAAGGGTAAAAAACTTCGTAGACCCAATTGAGACTCGGATAGTCTTTTTTGGGCATTAAACAACCCATTGATGGATGAAGCCGTAGAACTCACCGAGGCCTTCGTTTTGACTGGTTATGGCTCCTGTAACTCTAAACGAGCCAGAAGTTATGGCCGTCCGAATAATCGATATCTAAAGGGTGCAACATCCACGGTGCAAGGTGCAACAACCGTCCGAAATGGCGAAACAGTGTCGTACAACTTTTTGAAATGCGTGCATAGATTTGAAAAAGAACGGTACCATGGTGCACCACTCTCCAGCGATGGTAAATCGAGACCAGCCACGGTAATTCCGTTTTACCGTAAAAATCTACGTGTCGAAAGAACGAAGGGTAAAAAACTTCCTAGACCCAATTGAGACTCGGATAGTCTTTTTTGGACATTAAACATTCCATTGACGGTTGAAAGCTGTCATAGCCGTAGAACTCACTAAGGCCTTCGTTTTGACTGGTTATGGCTCCCGTAACTCTAAACGAGCCAGAAGTTTTGGCCGTCCGAATAATCGATATCTACAGGGTGCAACATCCACGATGCAAGGTGCAACATCAGTCCGAAATGGCGAAGCAGTGTCGTACGACTTTTTGAAATGCGTGCATGGATTTGAAACGGAACGGTACCTTGGTGCACCACTCCCCAGTGATGGTAAATCGAAGACCAGCCACGGTAATCCCGTTTTACAGTAAAAATCCACGTGTCGAAAAATCGAAGGGTAAAAAACTTCCTAGACCCGATTGAGACTCAGATAGTCTTTTTTGGGCATTAAACAATCCATCGACGGCTGAAAGCTGTCAAAGCCGTAGAACTCACTGAGGCCTTCTTTTTGATTGGTTATGGCTCCCGTAACTCTAAACGAGCCAAAAGTTATGGCCGTCCGAATAATCGATATCTACAGGGTGCAACATCCACGGTGCAAGGTGCAACATCCGTCCGAAATGGAGAAACAATGTCGTACGACTTTTTGAAATGCGTGCATGGATTTGAAATGGAACGGTACCATGGTGCACCACTCTCCAGCGATGGTAAGTCGAAGACCAGCCACGGTAATCTCGTTTTACCGTAAAAATCCACGTGTCGAAAAAACGAAGGGTAAAAACTTCCTAGACCAGATTGAGACTCGGATTGTCTTTTTTGGGCATTAAACAATCCATTGACGGCTGAAAGCTGTCATAGCCGTATAACTCACTGAGGCCTTCTTTTTGACTGGTTATGGCTCCCGAACTCTAAACGAGTCAGAAGTTACGGCCGTCCGAATAATCGATATCTACAGGGTGCAACATCCACGGTGCAAGGTGCAACATCCGTCCGAAATGGAGAAACAGTGTCGTACGACTTTTGAAATGCGTGCATGGATTTGAAACGGAATGGTACCATGGTGCACCAATCTCTAGTGATGGTAAATCGAAGACCAGCCACGGTAATCCCGTTTTATCGTAAAAATCCACGGGTCGAAAAAACGAAGGGTAAAAAACTTCCTAGACCCGATTGAGACTCAGATAGTCTTTTTTGGGCATTAAATAATCGATTGAAGGGTGAAAGCGGTCGTAGCCGTAGAACTCACTAAGGCCTTCGTTTTGACTGGTTTTGGCTCCCGTAACTCTAAACGAGCCAAAAGTTATGGCCATCCGAATAATCGATATCTACAGGGTGCAACATCCACGGTGCAAGGTGCAACATCCGTCCGAAATGGCGAAACAGTGTCGTACGACTTTTTGAAATGTGTGCATGGATTTGAAATGGAACGGTACCATGGTGGACCACTCTCTAGCGATGGTAAATCGAAGAACAACCACGGTAATCTCATTTTACCGTAAAAATCCACGTGTCGAAAAGACGAAAGGTAAAAAACTTCCTAGACCCGATTGAGACTCGGATAGTCTTTTTTGGGCATTAAACAATCCATCGACGGCTGAAAGCTGTCATAGCCGTAGTACTCACTGAGGCCTTCTTTTTGACTGGTTATGGCTCCCGTAACTCTAAACGAGCCAGAAGTAATGGCCGTCCGAATAATCGATATCTACAGGGTGCAGCATCCACGGTGCAAGGTGAAACATCCGTCCGAAATGGCGAAACAGTGTCGTACGACTTTTTGAAATGCGTGCATGGATTTGAAACGGAACGGTACCATGGTACACCACTCTCCAGCGATGGTAAATCGAAGACCAGCCACGGTAATCCCATTTTACCGTTAAAATCCACGTGTCGAAAAAACGAAGGGTAAAAAACTTCCTAGACCCGATTGAGACTCGGATAGTCTTTTTTGGGCATTAAACAATCCATTGACGGCTGAAAGCTGTCATAGCCGTAGAACTCACTGAGGCCTTCTTTTTGATTGGTTATGGCTCCCGTAACTCTAAACGAGCCAGAAGTTATGGCCGTCCGAATAATTGATATCTACAGGGTGCAGCATCCACGGTGCAAGGTGCAACATCCGTCCGAAGTGGCGAAACAGTGTCGTACGACTTTTTGAAATGCGTGCATGGATCTGAAACGGAACGGTACCATGGTACACCACTCTCTAGCGATGGTAAATCGAAGACCAGCCACGGTAATCCCGTTTTACCGTAAAAATCCACGTGTCGAAAAAACGAAGGGTAAAAAACTTCCTAGACCCGATTGAGACTCGGATAGTCTTTTTTGGGCATTAAACAATCAATTGACGGCTGAAAGCTGTCATAGCCGTAGAACTCACTTAGGCCTTCTTTTTGATTGGTTATGGCTCCCGTAACTCAAAATGAGCCAGAAGTTATGGCCGTCCCAATAATCGATATCTACAGGGAGCAACATCCACGGTGCAAGGTGCAACATCCGTCCGAAATGGAGAAATAGTGTCGTACGACTTTTTGAAATGCGTGCATGGATTTGAAACGGAATGGTACCATGGTGCACCACTCTCCAGCGATGGTAAATCGAAGAACAGCCACGGTAATCCCGTTTTACCGTAAAAATCCACGTGTCGAAAAAACGAAGGGTAAAAAACTTCCTAGACCCGATTGAGACTCGGATAGGCTTTTTTGGGATTAAACAATTCATTGACGGCTGAAAGCGGTCATAGCCGTAGAAATCACTGAGGCCTTCGTTTTGACTGGTTATGGCTCCCGTAACTCTAAACGAGCCAGAAGTTATGGCTGTCCAAATAGACGATATCTACTGGGTGCAACATCCACGGTGCAAGGTGCAACATCCGTCCGAAATGGCGAAATAGAGTCGTACGACGTTTTGAAATGCGTGCATGGATTTGAAACGGAATGGTACCATGGTGCACCACTCTCTGGCGATGGTAAATCGAAGACCATCCATGGTAATCCCGTTTTACCGTAAAAATCCACGTGTCGAAAAAACGAGGGGTAAAAAACATCCTAGACCCGACTGAGACTCGGATAGTCTTTTTTGGGCATTAAATAATCCATTGATGGGTGAAAGCGGTCACAGCCGTAGAACTCACCGAGGCCTTCGTTTTGACTGGTTATGGCTCCCGTGACTCTAAACGAGCCAGAAGTTATGGCCGTCCGAATAATCGATATCTACAGGGTGCAACATCCACGGTGCAAGGTGCAACATCCGTCCGAAATGGCGAAACAGTGTCGTACGGCTTTTTGAAATAAGTGCATGGATTTGAAACGGAATGGTACCATGGTGCACCACTCTCCGGCGATGGTAAATCGAAGACCAGCCACGGTAATGCCGTTTTAACGTAAAAATGCACGTGTCGAAAAAACGAAGGGTAAAAACTTCCTTGACCTGATTGAGACTCGGATAGTCTTTTTTGGGCATTAAACAATCCATTGACGGCTGAAAGCGGTCATAGCCGTAGAACTCACTGAGGCCTTCGTTTTGACTGGTTATGGCTCCCGTAACTCTAAACGAGCCAGAAGTTATGGCCGTCCGAATAATCAATATCTACAGGGTGCAACATCCACGGTGCAAGGTGCAACATCCGTTCGAAATGGCGAAACAGTGTCTTACAACTTTTTGAAATGCGTGCATGGATTAGAAACGGAATGGCACCATGGTGCATCACTCTCCAGCGATGGTAAATTGAAGACCAGCCACCGTAATCTCGTTTTACTGTAAAAATCCATGTGTCGAAAAAACGAAGAGTAAAAAACTTCCTAGACCCGATTGAGACTCGGATTGTCATTTTCGGGCATTAAACAATCCATTGACGGCTGAAAGCTATCATAGCCGTAGTACTCACTGAGGCCTTCTTTTTGACTGGTTATGGCTCCCGTAAATCTAAACGAGCCAGAAGTTATGGCCGTCCGAATAATCGATGTCTACAGGGTGCAACATCCACGGTGCAAGGTGCAACATCCGTCCGAAATGGAGAAACAGTTTCGTACGACTTTTTGAAATGTGTGCATGGATTTGAAATGGAATGGTACCATGGTGCACCACTCTCCAGCGATGGTAAATCGAAGACCAGCCACGGTAATCCCGTTTTACCGTAAAAATCCACGTTTCGAAAAAACGAAGGGTAAAAAAGTTCCTAGACCCGATTGAGACTCGGATAGTCCTTTTTGGGCATTAAACAACCCATTGATGGCTGAAGCCGTAGAACTCATCGAGGCCTTCGTTTTGACTGGTTATGGCTCCCATAACTCTAAAAGAGCCAGAAGTTATGGCCGTCCGAATAATCGATATCTAAAGGGTGCAACATCCACGGTGCAAGGTGCAACATCCGTCCGAAATGGCGAAACAGTGTCGTACAACTTTTTGAAATGCGTGCATAGATTTGAAAAAGAATGGTACCATGGTGCACCACTCTCCAGCGATGGTAAATCGAGACCAGCCACGGTAATTCCGTTTTTTACCGTAAAAATCTACGTGTCGAAAGAACGAAGGGTAAAAAACTTCCTAGACCCGATTTAGACTCGGATAGTCTTTTTTGGGCATTAAACAATCCATTGACGGCTGAATGCTGTTATAGCTGTAGAACTCACTGAGGCCTTCTTTTTGACTGGTTATGGCTCCCGTAACTCTAAACAAGCCAGAAGTTATGGCCGTCCGAATAATCGATATCTACAGGGTGCAACATCCACGGTGCAAGGTGCAACATCCGTCCGAAATGGAGAAACAGTGTCATACGACTTTTTGAAATGCGTGCATGGATTTGAAACGGAACGGTACCATGATGCACCACTCTCCAGCAATGGTGAATCGAAGACCAGCCACGGTAATCCCGTTTTACCATAAAAATCCACGTGTCGAAAAATCGAAGGGTAAAAAACTTCCTAGACCCAATTGAGACTCGGATAGTCTTTTTTGGGCATTAAGCAATCCATTGACGGCTGAAAGCTGTCATAGCCGTAGAACTCACCGAGGCCTTCTTTTTGATTGGTTATGGCTCCCGTAACTCTAAACGAGCCAAAAGTTATGGCCGTCCGAATAATCGATATCTACCGGGTGCAACATCCACGGTGCAAGGTGCAACATCCGTCCGAAATGGAGAAACAATGTCGTACGACTTTTTGAAATGCGTGCATGGATTTGAAATGGAACGGTACCATGGTGCACCACTCTCCAGCGATGGTAAGTCGAAGACCAGCCACGGTAATCCCGTTTTACCGTAAAAATCCACGTGTCGAAAAAACGAAGGGTAAAAAACTTCCTAGACCCGATTGAGACTCGGATAGGCTTTTTTTGGATTAAACAATCCATTGACGGCTGAAAGCGGTCACAGCCGTAGAAATCACTGAGGCCTTCGTTTTGACTGGTTATGGCTCCCGTAACTCTAAACGAGCCCGAATTTATGGTTGTCCGAATAATCGATATCTACAGGGTGCAACATCCACGGTGAAAGGTGCAACATCCGTCCGAAATGGCGAAATAGTGTCGTACGACTTTTTGAAATGCGTGCATGGATTTGAAACGGAATGGTACCATGGTGCACCACTCTCCAGCGATGGTAAAACGAAGACCAGCCACGGTAATCCCGTTTTACCGTAAAAATCCACGTGTCGAAAAAACGAAGGGTAAAAAACTTCCTAGACCCAATTGAGACTCGGATAGTCTTTTTTGGGCATTAAATAATCCATTGATGATTGAAAGCGGTCACAGCCGTAGAACTCACTGAGGCCTTCGTTTTGACTGTTATGGCTCCCGCAACTCTAAACGAGCCAGAAGTTATGGCCGTCCGAATAACCAATATCTACAGGGTGCAACATCCACGGTGCAAGGTGCAACATCCGTCCGAAATGGCGAAACAGTGTCGTACGACTTTTTGAAATGCATGCATGGATTTGAAACGGGACGGTACCATAGTGCACCACTCTCCAGCAATGCTAAATCGAAGACCAGCCACGGTAATCCCGTTTTAACGTAAAAATCCACGTGTCGAAAAACGAAGGGTAAAAAACTTCCCAGACCCGATTGAGGCTCGGATAGTCTTTTTTAGGCATTAAACAATCCATTGACAGTTGAAAGCGGTCATAGCCGTAGAACTCACTGAGGCCTTCGTTTTGACTGGTTATGGCTCCCGTAACTCTAAACGAGCCACAAGTTATGGCCGTCCGAATAATCAATATCTACAGGGTGCAACATCCACGGTGCAAGGTGCAACATCCATCCGAAATGGCGAAACGGTGTCGTACGACTTTTTGAAATGCGTGCGTGGATTTGAAATGGAACGGTACCATGGTGCACCACTCTCCAACGATGGTAAATCGAAGATCAGCCACGGTAATCCCGTTTTACCGTAAAAATCCACGTGTCAAAAAAACGAAGGATAAAAAACTTCCTACACCCGATTGAGACTTGGATCGTCTTTTTTGGGCATTAAACAATCCATTGACGGCTGAAAGCTGTCATAGCCATAGAACTCCCTGAGGCCTTCGTTTTGACCGGTTATGGCTCCCGTAACTCTAAACGAGCCAGAAGTTATAGCCGTCCAAATAATCGATATCTACAGGGTGCAACATCCACGGTGCAAGGTGCAACATCCATCCGAAATGGCGAAACAGTGTGGTACGACTTTCTGAAATGCGTGCATGGATTTGAAACGGAATGGCACCATGGTGCACCACTCTCCAGCGATGGTAAATTGAAGACTAGCCACGGTAATCTCGTTTTACCGTAAAAATCCAGGTGTCGAAAACGAAGGGTAAAAAACTTCCTAGACCCGATTGAGACTCGGATAGTCTTTTTTGGACATTAAACAATCCATTGACGGCTAAAAGCTATCATAGCCGTAGTACTCACTGAGGCTTTCTTTTTGACTGGTTATGGCTCCCGTAACTCTAAACGATCCAGAAGTTATGGCCGTCTGAATAATCGATATCTACAGGGTGCAACATCCACGGTGCAAGGTGCAACATCCGTCCGAAATGGAGAAACAGTGTCGTACGACTTTTTGAAATGCATGCATGGATTTGAAATGGAATGGTACCATGGTGCACCACTCTCCAGCGATGGTAAATCGAAGACCAGCCACGGTAATCCCGTTTTACCGTAAAAAACCACGTGTCGAAAAAACGAAGGGTAAAAAACTTCCTAGACCCGATTGAGACTCGGATAGTCGTTTTTGGGCATTAAACAACCCATTGACGGCTGAAGCCATAGAACTCACTGAGGCCTTCGTTTTGACAGGTTATGGCTCCCGTAACTCTAAACGAGCCAGAAGTTATGGCCGTCCGAATAATCGATATCTAAAGGGTGCAACATCCACGGTGCAAGGTGCAACATCCGTCCGAAATGGCGAAACAGTGTCGTACGGCTTTTTGAAATAAGTGCATGGATTTGAAACGGAACGGTACCATGGTGCACCACTCTCCAGCGATGGTAAATCGAAGACCAGCCACGGTAATCCCGTTTTAACGTAAAAATCCACGTGTCGAAAAAACGAAGGGTAAAAACTTCCTTGACCTGATTGAGACTCGGATAGTCTTTTTGGGGCATTAAACAATCCATTGACGGCTGAAAGCGGTCATAGCCGTAGAACTCACTGAGGCCTTCGTTTTGACTGGTTATGGCTCCCGTAACTCTAAACGAGCCAGAAGTTATGGCCGTCCGAATAATCAATATCTACAGGGTGCAACATCCACGGTGCAAGGTGCAACATCCGTTCGAACTGGCGAAACAGTGTCTTACGACTTTTTGAAATGCGTGCATGGATTAGAAACGGAATGGCACCATGGTGCATCACTCTCCAGCGATGGTAAATTGAAGACCAGCCACGGTAATCTCGTTTTACTGTAAAAATCCATGTGTCGAAAAAACGAAGAGTAAAAAACTTCCTAGACCCGATTGAGACTCGGATTGTCATTTTCGGGCATTAAACAATCCATTGACGGCTGAAAGCTATCATAGCCGTAGTACTCACTGAGGCCTTCTTTTTGACTGTTATGGCTCCCGTAAATCTAAACGAGCCAGAAGTTATGGCCGTCCGAATAATCGATGTCTACAGGGTGCAACATCCACGGTGCAAGGTGCAACATCCGTCCGAAATGGAGAAACAGTTTCGTACGACTTTTTGAAATGTGTGCATGGATTTGAAATGGAATGGTACCATGGTGCACCACTCTCCAGCGATGGTAAATCGAAGACCAGCCACGGTAATCCCGTTTTACCGTAAAAATCCACGTTTCGAAAAAACGAAGGGTAAAAAAGTTCCTAGACCCGATTGACACTCGGATAGTCCTTTTTGGGCATTAAACAACCCATTGATGGCTGAAGCCGTAGAACTCATCGAGGCCTTCGTTTTGACTGGTTATGGCTCTCATAACTCTAAAAGAGCCAGAAGTTATGGCCGTCCGAATAATCGATATCTAAAGGGTGCAACATCCACGGTGCAAGGTGCAACATCCGTCCGAAATGGCGAAACAGTGTCGTACAACTTTTTGAAATGCGTGCATAGATTTGAAAAAGAATGGTACCATGGTGCACCACTCTCCAGCGATGGTAAATCGAGACCAGCCACGGTAATTCCGTTTTTTACCGTAAAACTCTACGTGTCGAAAGAACGAAGGGTAAAAAACTTCCTAGACCCGATTGAGACTCGGATAGTCTTTTTTGGGCATTAAACAATCCATTGACGGCTGAATGCTGTTATAGCTGTAGAACTCACTAAGGCCATCTTTTTGACTGGTTATGGCTCCCGTAACTCTAAACAAGCCAGAAGTTATGGCCGTCCGAATAATCGATATCTATAGGGTGCAACATCCACGGTGCAAGGTGCAACATCCGTCCGAAATGGAGAAACAGTGTCATACGACTTTTTGAAATGCGTGCATGGATTTGAAACGGAACGGTACCATGATGCACCACTCTCCAGCATTGGTGAATCGAAGACCAGCCACGGTAATCCCGTTTTACCATAAAAATCCACGTGTCGAAAAATCGAAGGGTAAAAAACTTCCTAGACCCAATTGAGACTCGGATAGTCTTTTTTGGGCATTAAGCAATCCATTGACGGCTGAAAGCTGTCATAGCCGTAGAACTCACCGAGGCCTTCTTTTTGATTGGTTATGGCTCCCGTAACTCTAAACGAGCCAAAAGTTATGGCCGTCCGAATAATCGATATCTACCGGGTGCAACATCCACGGTGCAAGGTGCAACATCCGTCCGAAATGGAGAAACAATGTCGTACGACTTTTTGAAATGCGTGCATGGATTTGAAATGGAACGGTACCATGGTGCACCACTCTCCAGCGATGGTAAGTCGAAGACCAGCCACGGTAATCCCGTTTTACCGTAAAAATCCACGTGTCGAAAAAACGAAGGGTAAAAAACTTCCTAGACCCGATTGAGACTCGGATAGGCTTTTTTGGGATTAAACAATCCATTGACGGCTGAAAGCGGTCACAGCCGTAGAAATCACTGAGGCCTTCGTTTTGACTGGTTATGGCTCCCGTAACTCTAAACGAGCCCGAAGTTATGGTTGTCCGAATAATCGATATCTACAGGGTGCAACATCCACGGTGAAAGGTGCAACATCCGTCCGAAATGGCGAAATAGTGTCGTACGACTTTTTGAAATGCGTGCATGGATTTGAAACGGAATGGTACCATGGTGCACCACTCTCCAGCGATGGTAAAACGAAGACCAGCCACGGTAATCCCGTTTTACCGTAAAAATCCACGTGTCGAAAAAACGAAGGGTAAAAAACTTCCTAGACCCAATTGAGACTCGGATAGTCTTTTTTGGGCATTAAATAATCCATTGATGATTGAAAGCGGTCACAGCCGTAGAACTCACTGAGGCCTTCGTTTTGACTGTTATGGCTCCCGCAACTCTAAACGAGCCAGAAGTTATGGCCGTCCGAATAACCAATATCTACAGGGTGCAACATCCACGGTGCAAGGTGCAACATCCGTCCGAAATGGCGAAACAGTGTCGTACGACTTTTTGAAATGCATGCATGGATTTGAAACGGGACGGTACCATGGTGCACCACTCTCCAGCAATGCTAAATCGAAGACCAGCCACGGTAATCCCGTTTTAACGTAAAAATCCACGTGTCGAAAAACGAAGGGTAAAAAACTTCCCAGACCCGATTGAGGCTCGGATAGTCTTTTTTAGGCATTAAACAATCCATTGACAGTTGAAAGCGGTCATAGCCGTAGAACTCACTGAGGCCTTCGTTTTGAATGGTTATGGCTCCCGTAACTCTAAACGAGCCACAAGTTATGGCCGTCCGAATAATCAATATCTACAGGGTGCAACATCCACGGTGCAAGGTGCAACATCCATCCGAAATGGCGAAACGGTGTCGTACGACTTTTTGAAATGCGTGCGTGGATTTGAAATGGAACGGTACCATGGTGCACCACTCTCCAACGATGGTAAATCGAAGATCAGCCACGGTAATCCCGTTTTACCGTAAAAATCCACGTGTCAAAAAAACGAAGGATAAAAAACTTCCTACACCCGATTGAGACTTGGATCGTCTTTTTTGGGCATTAAACAATCCATTGACGGCTGAAAGCTGTCATAGCCATAGAACTCCCTGAGGCCTTCGTTTTGACCGGTTATGGCTCCCGTAACTCTAAACGAGCCAGAAGTTATAGCCGTCCAAATAATCGATATCTACAGGGTGCAACATCCACGGTGCAAGGTGCAACATCCATCCGAAATGGCGAAACAGTGTGGTACGATTTTTTGAAATGCGTGCATGGATTTGAAACGGAATGGCACCATGGTGCACCACTCTCCAGCGATGGTAAATTGAAGACTAGCCACGGTAATCTCGTTTTACCGTAAAAATCCAGGTGTCGAAAACGAAGGGTAAAAAACTTCCTAGACCCGATTGAGACTCGGATAGTCTTTTTTGGACATTAAGCAATCCATTGACGGCTAAAAGCTATCATAGCCGTAGTACTCACTGAGGCTTTCTTTTTGACTGGTTATGGCTCCCGTAACTCTAAACGATCCAGAAGTTATGGCCGTCTGAATAATCGATATCTACAGGGTGCAACATCCACGGTGCAAGGTGCAACATCCGTCCGAAATGGAGAAACAGTGTCGTACGACTTTTTGAAATGCATGCATGGATTTGAAATGGAATGGTACCATGGTGCACCACTCTCCAGCGATGGTAAATCGAAGACCAGCCACGGTAATCCCGTTTTACCGTAAAAATCCACGTGTCGAAAAAACGAAGGGTAAAAAACTTCCTAGACCCGATTGAGACTCGGATAGTCGTTTTTGGGCATTAAACAACCCATTGACGGCTGAAGCCATAGAACTCACTGAGGCCTTCGTTTTGACAGGTTATGGCTCCCGTAACTCTAAACGAGCCAGAAGTTATGGCCGTCCGAATAATCGATATCTAAAGGGTGCAACATCCACGGTGCAAGGTGCAACATCCGTCCGAAATGGCGAAACAGTGTCGTACGGCTTTTTGAAATAAGTGCATGGATTTGAAACGGAACGGTACCATGGTGCACCACTCTCCAGCGATGGTAAATCGAAGACCAGCCACGGTAATCCCGTTTTAACGTAAAAATCCACGTGTCGAAAAAACGAAGGGTAAAAACTTCCTTGACCTGATTGAGACTCGGATAGTCTTTTTTGGGCATTAAACAATCCATTGACGGCTGAAAGCGGTCATAGCCGTAGAACTCACTGAGGCCTTCGTTTTGACTGGTTATGGCTCCCGTAACTCTAAACGAGCCAGAAGTTATAGTCGTCCGAATAATCAATATCTACAGGGTGCAACATCCACGGTGCAAGGTGCAACATCCGTTCGAAATGGCGAAACAGTGTCTTACGACTTTTTGAAATGCGTGCATGGATTAGAAACGGAATGGCACCATGGTGCATCACTCTCCAGCGATGGTAAATTGAAGACCAGCCACGGTAATCTCGTTTTACTGTAAAAATCCATGTGTCGAAAAAACGAAGAGTAAAAAACTTCCTAGACCCGATTGAGACTCGGATTGTCATTTTCGGGCATTAAACAATCCATTGACGGCTGAAAGCTATCATAGCCGTAGTACTCACTGAGGCCTTCTTTTTGACTGGTTATGGCTCCCGTAAATCTAAACGAGTCAGAAGTTATGGCCGTCCGAATAATCGATGTCTACAGGGTGCAACATCCACGGTGCAAGGTGCAACATCCGTCCGAAATGGAGAAACAGTTTCGTACGACTTTTTGAAATGTGTGCATGGATTTGAAATGGAATGGTACCATGGTGCACCACTCTCCAGCGATGGTAAATCGAAGACCAGCCACGGTAATCCCGTTTTACCGTAAAAATCCACGTTTCGAAAAAACGAAGGGTAAAAAAGTTCCTAGACCCGATTGAGACTCGGATAGTCCTTTTTGGGCATTAAACAACCCATTGATGGCTGAAGCCGTAGAACTCATCGAGGCCTTCGTTTTGACTGGTTATGGCTCCCATAACTCTAAAAGAGCCAGAAGTTATGGCCGTCCGAATAATCGATATCTAAAGGGTGCAACATCCACGGTGCAAGGTGCAACATCCGTCCGAAATGGCGAAACAGTGTCGTACAACTTTTTGAAATGCGTGCATAGATTTGAAAAAGAATGGTACCATGGTGCACCACTCTCCAGCGATGGTAAATCGAGACCAGCCACGGTAATTCCGTTTTTTACCGTAAAAATCTACGTGTCGAAAGAACGAAGGGTAAAAAACTTCCTAGACCCGATTGAGACTCGGATAGTCTTTTTTGGGCATTAAACAATCCATTGACGGCTGAATGCTGTTATAGCTGTAGAACTCACTGAGGCCTTCTTTTTGACCGGTTATCGCTCCCGTAACTCTAAACAAGCCAGAAGTTATGGCCGTCCGAATAATCGATATCTATAGGGTGCAACATCCACGGTGCAAGGTGCAACATCCGTCCGAAATGGAGAAACAGTGTCATACGACTTTTTGAAATGCGTGCATGGATTTGAAACGGAACGGTACCATGATGCACCACTCTCCAGCAATGGTGAATCGAAGACCGGCCACGGTAATCCCGTTTTACCATAAAAATCCACGTGTCGAAAAATCGAAGGGTAAAAAACTTCCTAGACCCAATTGAGACTCGGATAGTCTTTTTTGGGCATTAAGCAATCCATTGACGGCTGAAAGCTGTCATAGCCGTAGAACTCACCGAGGCCTTCTTTTTGATTGGTTATGGCTCCCGTAACTCTAAACGAGCCAAAAGTTATGGCCGTCCGAATAATCGATATCTACAGGGTGCAACATCCACGGTGCAAGGTGCAACATCCGTCCGAAATGGAGAAACAATGTCGTACGACTTTTTGAAATGCGTGCATGGATTTGAAATGGAACGGTACCATGGTGCACCACTCTCCAGCGATGGTAAGTCGAAGACCAGCCACGGTAATCCCGTTTTACCGTAAAAATCCACGTGTCGAAAAAACGAAGGGTAAAAAACTTCCTAGACCCGATTGAGACTCGGATAGGCTTTTTTGGGATTAAACAATCCATTGACGGCTGAAAGCGGTCACAGCCGTAGAAATCACTGAGGCCTTCGTTTTGACTGGTTATGGCTCCCGTAACTCTAAACGAGCCCGAAGTTATGGTTGTCCGAATAATCGATATCTACAGGGTGCAACATCCACGGTGCAAGGTGCAACATCCGTCCGAAATGGCGAAACAGTGTCGTACGACTTTTTGAAATGCGTGCATGGATTTGAAACGGAATGGCACCATGGTGCACCACTCTCCAGCGATGGTAAATTGAAGACTAGCCACGGTAATCTCGTTTTACCGTAAAAATCCAGGTGTCGAAAACGAAGGGTAAAAAACTTCCTAGACCCGACTGAGACTCGGATAGTCTTTTTTGGACATTAAACAATCCATTGACGGCTAAAAGCTATCATAGCCGTAGTACTCACTGAGGCTTTCTTTTTGACTGGTTATGGCTCCCGTAACTCTAAACGATCCAGAAGTTATGGCCGTCTGAATAATCGATATCTACAGGGTGCAACATCCACGGTGCAAGGTGCAACATCCGTCCGAAATGGAGAAACAGTGTCGTACGACTTTTTGAAATGCATGCATGGATTTGAAATGGAATGGTACCATGGTGCACCACTCTCCAGCGATGGTAAATCGAAGACCAGCCACGGTAATCCCGTTTTACCGTAAAAATCCACGTGTCGAAAAAACGAAGGGTAAAAAACTTCCTAGACCCGATTGAGACTCGGATAGTCGTTTTTGGGCATTAAACAACCCATTGACGGCTGAAGCCATAGAACTCTCTGAGGCCTTCGTTTTGACAGGTTATGGCTCCCGTAACTCTAAACGAGCCAGAAGTTATGGCCGTCCGAATAATCGATATCTAAAGGGTGCAACATCCACGGTGCAAGGTGCAACATCCGTCCGAAATGGCGAAACAGTGTCGTACGGCTTTTTGAAATAAGTGCATGGATTTGAAACGGAACGGTACCATGGTGCACCACTCTCCAGCGATGGTAAATCGAAGACCAGCCACGGTAATCCCGTTTTAACGTAAAAATCCACGTGTCGAAAAAACGAAGGGTAAAAACTTCCTTGACCTGATTGAGACTCTGATAGTCTTTTTTGGGCATTAAACAATCCATTGACGGTTGAAAGCGGTCATAGCCGTAGAACTCACTGAGGCCTTCGTTTTGACTGGTTATGGCTCCCGTAACTCTAAACGAGCCAGAAGTTATGGCCGTCCGAATAATCAATATCTACAGGGTGCAACATCCACGGTGCAAGGTGCAACATCCGTTCGAAATGGCGAAACAGTGTCTTACGACTTTTTGAAATGCGTGCATGGATTAGAAACGGAATGGCACCATGGTGCATCACTCTCCAGCGATGGTAAATTGAAGACCAGCCACGGTAATCTCGTTTTACTGTAAAAATCCATGTGTCGAAAAAACGAAGAGTAAAAAACTTCCTAGACCCGATTGAGACTCGGATTGTCATTTTCGGGCATTAAACAATCCATTGACGGCTGAAAGCTATCATAGCCGTAGTACTCACTGAGGCCTTCTTTTTGACTGGTTATGGCTCCCGTAAATCTAAACGAGCCAGAAGTTATGGCCGTCCGAATAATCGATGTCTACAGGGTGCAACATCCACGGTGCAAGGTGCAACATCCGTCCGAAATGGAGAAACAGTTTCGTACGACTTTTTGAAATGTGTGCATGGATTTGAAATGGAATGGTACCATGGTGCACCACTCTCCAGCGATGGTAAATCGAAGACCAGCCACGGTAATCCCGTTTTACCGTAAAAATCCACGTTTCGAAAAAACGAAGGGTAAAAAAGTTCCTAGACCCGATTGAGACTCGGATAGTCCTTTTTGGGCATTAAACAACCCATTGATGGCTGAAGCCGTAGAACTCATCGAGGCCTTCGTTTTGACTGGTTATGGCTCCCATAACTCTAAAAGAGCCAGAAGTTATGGCCGTCCGAATAATCGATATCTAAAGGGTGCAACATCCACGGTGCAAGGTGCAACATCCGTCCGAAATGGCGAAACAGTGTCGAACAACTTTTTGAAATGCGTGCATAGATTTGAAAAAGAATGGTACCATGGTGCACCACTCTCCAGCGATGGTAAATCGAGACCAGCCACGGTAATTCCGTTTTTTACCGTAAAAATCTACGTGTCGAAAGAACGAAGGGTAAAAAACTTCCTAGACCCGATTGAGACTCGGATAGTCTTTTTTGGGCATTAAACAATCCATTGACGGCTGAATGCTGTTATAGCTGTAGAACTCACTGAGGCCTTCTTTTTGACTGGTTATGGCTCCCGTAACTCTAAACAAGCCAGAAGTTATGGCCGTCCGAATAATCGATATCTATAGGGTGCAACATCCACGGTGCAAGGTGCAACATCCGTCCGAAATGGAGAAACAGTGTCATACGACTTTTTGAAATGCGTGCATGGATTTGAAACGGAATGGTACCATGATGCACCACTCTCCAGCAATGGTGAATCGAAGACCAGCCACGGTAATCCCGTTTTACCATAAAAATCCACGTGTCGAAAAATCGAAGGGTAAAAAACTTCCTAGACCCAATTGAGACTCGGATAGTCTTTTTTGGGCATTAAGCAATCCATTGACGGCTGAAAGCTGTCATAGCCGTAGAACTCACCGAGGCCTTCTTTTTGATTGGTTATGGCTCCCGTAACTCTAAATGAGCCAAAAGTTATGGCCGTCCGAATAATCGATATCTACAGGGTGCAACATCCACGGTGCAAGGTGCAACATCCGTCCGAAATGGAGAAACAATGTCGTACGACTTTTTGAAATGCGTGCATGGATTTGAAATGGAACGGTACCATGGTGCACCACTCTCCAGCGATGGTAAGTCGAAGACCAGCCACGGTAATCCCGTTTTACCGTAAAAATCCACGTGTCGAAAAAACGAAGGGTAAAAAACTTCCTAGACCCGATTGAGACTCGGATAGGCTTTTTTGGGATTAAACAATCCATTGACGGCTGAAAGCGGTCACAGCCGTAGAAATCACTGAGGCCTTCGTTTTGACTGGTTATGGCTCCCGTAACTCTAAACGAGCCCGAAGTTATGGTTGTCCGAATAATCGATATCTACAGGGTGCAACATCCACGGTGAAAGGTGCAACATCCGTCCGAAATGGCGAAATAGTGTCGTACGACTTTTTGAAATGCGTGCATGGATTTGAAACGGAATGGTACCATGGTGCACCACTCTCCAGCGATGGTAAAACGAAGACCAGCCACGGTAATCCCGTTTTACCGTAAAAATCCACGTGTCGAAAAAACGAAGGGTAAAAAACTTCCTAGACCCAATTGAGACTCGGATAGTCTTTTTTGGGCATTAAATAATCCATTGATGATTGAAAGCGGTCACAGCCGTAGAACTCACTGAGGCCTTCGTTTTGACTGTTATGGCTCCCGCAACTCTAAACGAGCCAGAAGTTATGGCCGTCCGAATAACCAATATCTACAGGGTGCAACATCCACGGTGCAAGGTGCAACATCCGTCCGAAATGGCGAAACAGTGTCGTACGACTTTTTGAAATGCATGCATGGATTTGAAACGGGACGGTACCATGGTGCACCACTCTCCAGCAATGCTAAATCCAAGACCAGCCACGGTAATCCCGTTTTAACGTAAAAATCCACGTGTCGAAAAACGAAGGGTAAAAAACTTCCCAGACCCGATTGAGGCTCGGATAGTCTTTTTTAGGCATTAAACAATCCATTGACAGTTGAAAGCGGTCATAGCCGTAGAACTCACTGAGGCCTTCGTTTTGACTGGTTATGGCTCCCGTAACTCTAAACGAGCCACAAGTTATGGCCGTCCGAATAATCAATATCTACAGGGTGCAACATCCACGGTGCAAGGTGCAACATCCATCCGAAATGGCGAAACGGTGTCGTACGACTTTTTGAAATGCGTGCGTGGATTTGAAATGGAACGGTACCATGGTGCACCACTCTCCAACGATGGTAAATCGAAGATCAGCCACGGTAATCCCGTTTTACCGTAAAAATCCACGTGTCAAAAAAACGAAGGATAAAAAACTTCCTACACCCGATTGAGACTTGGATCGTCTTTTTTGGGCATTAAACAATCCATTGACGGCTGAAAGCTGTCATAGCCATAGAACTCCCTGAGGCCTTCGTTTTGACCGGTTATGGCTCCCGTAACTCTAAACGAGCCAGAAGTTATAGCCGTCCAAATAATCGATATCTACAGGGTGCAACATCCACGGTGCAAGGTGCAACATCCATCCGAAATGGCGAAACAGTGTGGTACGACTTTTTGAAATGCGTGCATGGATTTGAAACGGAATGGCACCATGGTGCACCACTCTCCAGCGATGGTAAATTGAAGACTAGCCACGGTAATCTCGTTTTACCGTAAAAATCCAGGTGTCGAAAACGAAGGGTAAAAAACTTCCTAGACCCGATTGAGACTCGGATAGTCTTTTTTGGACATTAAACAATCCATTGACGGCTAAAAGCTATCATAGCCGTAGTACTCACTGAGGCTTTCTTTTTGACTGGTTATGGCTCCCGTAACTCTAAACGATCCAGAAGTTATGGCCGTCTGAATAATCGATATCTACAGGGTGCAACATCCACGGTGCAAGGTGCAACATCCGTCCGAAATGGAGAAACAGTGTCGTACGACTTTTTGAAATGCATGCATGGATTTGAAATGGAATGGTACCATGGTGCACCACTCTCCAGCGATGGTAAATCGAAGACCAGCCACGGTAATCCCGTTTTACCGTAAAAATCCACGTGTCGAAAAAACGAAGGGTAAAAAACTTCCTAGACCCGATTGAGACTCGGATAGTCGTTTTTGGGCATTAAACAACCCATTGACGGCTGAAGCCATAGAACTCACTGAGGCCTTCGTTTTGACAGGTTATGGCTCCCGTAACTCTAAACGAGCCAGAAGTTATGGCCGTCCGAATAATCGATATCTAAAGGGTGCAACATCCACGGTGCAAGGTGCAACATCCGTCCGAAATGGCGAAACAGTGTCGTACAACTTTTTGAAATGCGTGCATAGATTTGAAACAGAACGGTACCATGGTGCACCACTCTCCAGCGATGGTAAATCGAAGACCAGCCACGGTAATTCCGTTTTACCGTAAAAATCCACGTGTCGAAAGAACGAAGGGTAAAAAACTTCCTAGACCCGATTGACACTCGGAAAGTCTTTTTTGGGCATTAAACAATCCATTGACGGCTGAAAGCTATCATAGCCGTAGAACTCACTGAGGCCTTCTTTTTGACTGGTTGTGGCTCCCGTAACTCTAAACGAGCTAGAAGTTATGGCCGTCCGAATAATCGATATCTACAGGGTGCAACATCCACGGTGCAAGGTGCAACATCCGTCCGAAATGGAGAAACAGTGTCATACGACTTTTTGAAATGCGTGCATGGATTTGAAATGGAACGGTACCATGGTGGACCACTCTCCAGCGATGGTAAATCGCAGACCAGCCACGGTAATCCCGTTTTACCATAAAAATCCACGTGTCGAAAAAACGAAGGGTAAAAAACTTCCTAGACCCGATTGAGACTCGGATAGTCTTTTTTGGGCATTAAACAATCCATTGACGGCTGAATGCTGTCATAGCCGTAGAACTCACTGATGCCTTCTTTTTGATTAGTTATGGCTCCCGTAACTCTAAACGAGCCAGAAGTTATGGCCGTCCGAATAATCGATATCTACAGGGTGCAACATCCACGGTGCAAGGTGCAACATCCGTCTGAAATGGAGAAACAGTGTCATAAGACTTTTTGAAATGCGTGCATGGATTTGAAACGGAACGGTACCATGGTGCACCACTCTCCAGCGATGGTAAATCGAAGACCAGCCACGGCAATCCCGTTTTACCGTAAAAATCCACGTGTCGAAAAAACGAAGGGTAAAAAACTTCCTAGACCCGATTGAGACTCGGATAGGCTTTTTTTGGATTAAAAAGTTCATTGACGGCTGAAAGCGGTCATAGCCGTAGAAATCACGGAGGCCTTCATTTTGACTGGTTATGGCTCCCGTAACTCTAAACGAGCCAGAAGTTATGGATGTCCGAATAATCGATATCTACAGGGTGCAACATCCACGGTGCAAGGTGCAACATCCGCCCGAAATGGCGAAATAGTGTCGTACGACTTTTTGAAATGCGTGCATGGATTTGAAACGGAACGGTTCCATGGTGCACCACTCTCCAGCGATGGTAAATCGAAGACCAGACACGGTAATCCCGTTTTACCGTAAAAATCCACGTGTCGAAAAAACGAAGGGTAAAAAACTTCCTAGACCCTATTGAGACTCGGATAGTCTTTTTTGGGCATTAAATTATCCATTGATGGGTTAAAGCGGTCATAGCCGTAGAACTCATTGAGGCCTTCGTTTTGACTTGTTATGTCTCCCGTAACTCTAAACGAGGCAGAAGTTATGGCCGTCCGAATAATCGATATCTACAGGGTGCAACATCCACGGTGCAAGGTGCAACATCTGTCCGAAATGGCGAAACAGTGTCGTACGACTTTTTAAAATGCGTGCATGGATTTGAAACGGAACGGTACCATGGTGCACCACTCTCCAGCGATGGTAAATCGAAGACCAGCCATGGTAATCCCGTTTTAACGTAAAAATCCACGTGTCGAAAAAACGAAGGGTAAAAAACTTCCTAGGCCCGATTGAGACTCGGATAGTCTTTTTTGGGCGTTAAACAATCCATTGACGGCTGAAAGCGGTCATAGCCGTAGAACTTACTGAGGCCTTCGTTTTGACTGGTTATGGCTCCCGTAACTCTAAACGAGCCATAAGTTATGGCCGTCCGAATAATCGATATGTACAGGGTGCAACATCCACGGTGCAAGGTGCAACATCCGTCCGAAATGGGGAAACAGTGTCGTACGACTCTTTGAAATGCGTGCATGGATTTGAAACAGAATGGTACCATGGTGCACCACTCTCCAGCGATGGTAAATCGGAGACCAGCCACGGTAATCTCATTTTACCGAAAAAATCCACGTGTCGAAAAAACGATGGCTAAAAAACTTCCTAGACCCGATTGAGACTCGGATATTCCTTTTTGGGCATTAAACAATCCATTGATGGCTGAAAGCTGTCATAGCCGTAGAACTCACTGAGGCCTTATTTTTGACTGGTTATGGCTCCCGTAACTCTAAACGAGCCAGAAGTTATGGCCGTCCGAATAATCAATATATACAGGGTGCAACATCCACGGTGCAAGGTGCAACATCTGTCCGAAATGGAGAAACAGTGTTGAACGACTTTTTGAAATGCGTGCATGGATTTGAAATGGAATGGTACCATGGTGCACCACTCTCCAGCGATGGTAAATCGAAGACCAGCCACGGTAATCCCGTTTTACCGTAAAAATCCACGTGTCGAAAAAACGAAGGGTAAAAAACTTCCTAGACCCGATTGAGACTCGGATAGTCTTTTTTGGGCATTAAACAATCCATTGATGGCTGAAGCCGTAGAACTCACCGAGGCCTTCGTTTTGACTAGTTATGGCTCCCGTAACTCCAAGCGAGTCAGAAGTTATGGCCGTCCGAATAATCGATATCTAAAGGGTGCAACATCCACGGTGCAAGGTTTAACATCGGTCCGAAATGGCGAAACAGTGTCGTACAACTTTTTGAAATGCGTGCATGGATTTGAAACGGAACGGTACCATGGTGCACCACTCTCCAGCGATGGTAAATCGAAGACCAGCCACGGTAATCCCGTTTTACCGTAAAAATCCACGTGTCGAAAGAACGAAGGGTAAAAAACTTCCTGGACCCGATTGAGACTCGGATAGTCTTTTTTGGGCATTAAACAATCCATTGACGAATGAAAGCTGTCATAGCCGTAGAACTCACTGAGGCCTTCTTTTTGACTGGTTATGGCTCCCGTAACTCTAAACGAGATAGAAGTTATGGCCATTCGAATAATCGATATCTATAGGGTGCAACATCCACAGTGCAAGGTGCAACATCCGTCCGAAATGAAGAAACAGTGTCGTACGACTTTTTGAAATGCATGCATGGATTTGAAATGGAACGGTGCCATGGTGCACCAGTCTCCAGCGATGGTAAATTGAAGACCAGCCACGGTAATCCCGTTTTACCGCAAAAATCCACGTGTCGAAAAAACGAAGGGTAAAAAACTTTCTAGACCCGATTGAGACTCGGATATTCTTTTTTGGGCATTAAAGAATCCATTGACGACTGAAAGCTGTCATAGCCATAGAACTCAGCGAGGCCTTTGTTTTGACTGGTTATGGCTACTGTAACTCTAAACGACCCAGAAGTTATGGCCGTCCGAATAATCGATATCTAAAGGGTGCAACATCCACGGCGCAAGGTGCAACATCCGTCCGAAATGGCGAAACAGTGTCGTAAAACTTTTTGAAATGCGTGCACGGATTTGAAATGGAACGGTACCATGGTGCACCACTCTCCAGCGATGGTAAATCGAAGACCAGCCACGGTAATCCCGTTTTACCGTAAAAATCCACTTGTCGAAAAAACAAAGGGTAAAAAACTTCCTAGACCCGATTGAGACTCGGATAGTCTTTTTTGGGCATTAAACAATCCATTGACGGGTGAAAGAGGTCGGAGCCGTAGAACTCACTAAGGCCTTCGTTTTGACTGGATATGGCTCCCGTAAATCTAAATGAGCCAGAAGTTATGGCCGTCCGAATAATCGATATCTACAGGATGCAACATCCATGGTGCAAGGTGCAACATCCGTCCGAAATGGCGAAACAGTGTCGTACGACTTTTTGAAATGCGTGCATGGATTTGAAACGGAACGGTACCATGGTGCACCACTCTCCAGCGATGGTAAATCGAGGACCAGCCATGGTAATCCCGTTTTACCGTAAAAATCCACGTGTCGAAAAAACGAAGGGTAAAAAACTTCCTAGACCCGATTGAGACTCGGATAGTCTTTTTTGGGCATTAAACAATCCATTGACGGCTGAAAGCGGTCATAGCCGTAGAACTCACTGAGGCCTTCGTTTTGACTAGTTATGGCTCCTATTACTCTAAACGAGCCAGAAGTTATGGCCGTCCGAATAATCGATATCTAAAGGGTGCAACATCCACGGTGCAAGGTGCAACATCCGTCCGAAATGGCGAAACAGTGTCGTACAACTTTTTGAAATTCGTGCATGGATTTGAAACGGAACGGTACCATGGTGCACCACTCTCCAGCGATGGTAAATCGAAGACCAGCCACGGTAATCCCGTTTTACCGTAAAAATCCACGTGTCGAAAAAACGAAGGGTAAAAAACATCCTAGACCCGATTGAGACTCGGATAGTCTTTTTTGGGCATTAAACAATCCATTGATGGCTGAAAGCTGTCATAGCCGTAGGACTCACTGAGGCCTTCTTTTTGACCGGTTATGGCTCCTGTAACTCTAAACGAGCCAGAAGTTATGGCCGTCCGAATAATCAGTATCTACAGGGTGCAACATCCACGGTGCAAGGTGCAACATCCGTCCGAAATGGATAAACAGTGTCGTACGACTTTTTGAAATGCGTGCATGGATTTGAAACAGAACGGTACCATGGTGCACCACTGTCCAGCGATGGTAAATCGAAGACCAGCCACGGTAATCCCATTTTACCATTAAAATTCACGTGTCGAAAAAACGAAGGGTAAAAAACTTCCTAGACCCGATTGAGACTCGGATAGTCTTTTTTGGACATTAAACAATCCATTGATGGCTGAAAGCGGTCATAGCCATAGAACTTACTGAGGCCTTCGTTTTGACTGGTTATGGCTCCCGTAACTCTAAACGAGCCAGAAGTTATGGCCGTCCGAATAATCAATATCTGCAGGGTGAAACATCCACGGTGCAAGGTGCAACATCCGTCCGAAATGGCGAAACAGTGTCGTACGACTTTTTGAAATGCGTGCATGGATTAGAAACGGAATGGTACCTTGGTGTACCACTCTCCAGCGATGGAAAATCGAAGTCCAGCCACGATAATCCTGTTTTACCGTAAAAATCCACGTGTCGAAAAAACGAAGGGTAAAAAACTTCCTAGACCCGATTGAGACTCGGATAGTCTTTTTTGGGCATTAAACAATCCATTGACGGATGAAAGCTGTCATAGCCGTAGAACTCACTGAGGCCTTCTTTTTGACTGGTTATAGCTCCTGTAACTCTAAACGAGGCAGAAGTTATGGTCGTTCGAATAATCGACATCTACAGGGTGCAACATCCACGGTGCAAGGTGCAACATCCGTCCGAAATGGAGAAACAGTGTCGTACGACTTTTTGAAATGCGTGCATGGATTTGAAATGGAACGGTACCATGGTGCACCACTCTCCAGCGATGGTAAATCGAAGACCAGCCACGGTAACCCCGTTTTACCGTAAAAATCCACGTGTCGAAAAAACGTAGGGTAAAAAACTTCCTAGACCCGATTGAGACTCGGATAGTCTTTTTTGGGCATTAAACAATCCATTGACGGCTGAAAGCTGTCATAGCCGTAGAGCTCACTGAAGCCTTCATTTTGACTGGTTATGGCTCCCGTACCTCTAAACGAGCCAGAAGTTATGGCCGTCCGAATAATCGATATCTACAGGGTGCAACGTCCACGGTGCAAGGTGCAACATCCGTCCCAAGTGGAGAAACTGTGTCGTACGACTTTTTGAAATGCGTGCATGGATTTGAAACGGAAGGGTACCATGTGCACCACTCTCCAGCGATGGTAAATCGAAGACCAGCTACAGTAATCCGTTTTACCATAAAAATCCCCGTGTCGAAAAAACGAAGGGTAGAAAACTTCCTAGACCCGATTGAGACTCGGATAGTCCTTTTTGGGCATTAAACAATCCATTGACGGCTGAAAGCTGTAATAGCCGTAGAACTCGCTGAGGCATTCTTTTTGACTGGTCATGGCTCCCGTAACTCTAAACGAGCCAGAAGTTATGGCCGTCCGAATAATCGATATCTACAGGTGCAACATCCACGGTGCAAGGTGCAACATCCGTCCGAAATTGGGAAACAGTGTCGTACGACTTTTTGAAATGCGTGCATGGATTTGAAACGGAACGGTACCATGGTGCACCACTCTCCAGCGATGGTAAATCGAAGATCAGTCACGGTAATCTCGTTTTACCGTAAAAATCCACGTGTCGAAAAAACGAAGGGTAAAAAACTTCCTAGACCCGATGGAGACTCGGATAGTCCTTTTTGGGCGTTAAACAATCCATTGATGGCTGAAAGCTGTCATAGCCATAGAACTCACTGAGGCGTTCGTTTTGACTGGTTATGGCTCCCATAAATCTAAATGAGCCAGAAGTTATGGCCGTCCGAATAATCGATATCTACAGGATGCAACATCCACGGTGCAAGGTGCAACATCCGTCCGAAATGGCGAAACAGTGTCGTACGACTTTTTGAAATGCTTGCGTGGATTTGAAACAAAACGGTACCATGGTGCACCACTCTCCAGCGATGGTAAATCGAAGTCCAGCCACGGCAATCCCGTTTTACCGTAAAAATCCACATGTCAAAAAACGAAGGGTAAAAAACTTCCTAGACCCGACTGAGACTCTGATAGTCTTTTTTGGGCATTAAACAATCCATTGACGGCTGAAAGCGGTCATAGCCGTAGAACTCACTGAGGCCTTCGTTTGGAATGGTTATGGCTCCCGTTACTCTAAACGAGCCGGAAGTTATGGTCGTCTGTATAATCGATATCTATAGGGTGCAACATCCGTCTGAAATGGCGAAACAGTGTCGTACGACTTTTTGAAATGCGTGCATGGATTTGAAATGGCACGGTACCATGGTGCACCACTCTCCAGCGATGGTAAATCGAAGACCAACCACAGTAAACCCGTTTTACCGTAAAAATCCACGTGCCAAAAAACGAAGGGCAAAAAACTTCCTAGACCCGATTGAGACTCGGATAGTCTTTTTTGGACATTAAACAATCCAATGACGGATGAAAGCGGTCATAGCCGTAGAACTCATTGAGTCCTTCGTTTTGACTGGTTATGGCTCCCGTAACTCTAAACGAGCCAGAAGTTATGGCCGTCCGAATAATCGATATCTACAGGGTGCAACATCCACGGTGCATGGTGCAACATCCGCCCGAAATGGTGAAACAGTGTCGTACGACTTTTTAAAATGCGTGCATGGATTAGAAACGGAACGGTACCATGGTGCACCACTCTCCAGCGATGGTAAATCGAAGACCGGCCACGGTAATCCCGTTTTACCGTAAAAATCCACGTGTCGAAAAAACGAAGGGTAAAAAACTTCCTAGACCCGATTGAGACTCGGATAGTCTTTTTTGGGCATTAAACAAACCATTGACGGTTGAAAGCTGTCATAGCCGTAGAACTCACTGAGTCCTTTGTTTTGACTCTTTATAGCTCCTGTAACTCTAAACGAGCCAGAAGTTATGGCCGTCCGAATAATCGATATCTATAGGGTGCAACATCCACGGTGCAAGGTGCAACATCCGTCAGAAATGGCGAAACTGTGTCGTACGACTTTTTGCAATGCGTGCATGGATTTGAAACGGAACGGTACCATGGTGCGCTACTCTCCAGCGATGGTAAATCGAAGACCAACCACGGTAATCCCTTATTACCGTAAAAATCCACGTGTCAAAAAACGAAGGGTAAAAAACTTCCTACACCCGATTGAAACTCGGATAGTCTTTTCTTGGGATTAAACCATCCATTTGACGTCTGAAAGCGGTCATGGCCGTAGAACTCACCGAGGCCTTTGTTTTGACTCGTTATGGCTCCCGTAACTCTAAACGAGCCAGAAGTTATGGTCGTTCGAATAATCGATATCTACAGGGTGCAACATCCACGGTGCATGGTGCAACATCCGTCCGAAATGGCGAAACAGTGTTGTACGACTTTTAGAAATGCGTGCATGGATTTGAAACGTAATGGTACTGTTATCCCGCCTTTTGGCAAGGCCGAGATACCAAGGAACTCACTAGAAAGAGGCAGGATCGCACATCCATAGCTTTGAATAATTGTTGGGCGACTACAAATATCGATGAATTTTGCTCGAGTCCGGATCGGGCTACGATTTATAAGACACTTCAAGCGAAGCCGCGGGAACCAACGTTCCAAATTTCAAGACACTCCGAGTTAGTATGCTCAAGTTATCGCGAATGGGAGATAGATGAAATGCTATAGGCACGAATCCCTCAGGAAGGGCATAAGTTCGAATCGATCTTGAGTAAGCCATGCTTCGACTCCATCAAAAGCACACCAGTTCGAACCCGTCCACAATGCCTCAACTCGAATCCATCAGTAGTCGGCCTTGGTTCGAATCTATCGGTAGTCAGCCATGGTTCGAATCCATCATAGCTAGACCTTGCTTCGACTCCATCGAGCAAGCCTTAGTTCGAATCCATGAAACCATCTTCCACCTTCGAATCCATCAAGGAAGAGTCCTTCGAATCCATGCAATTGAGGAAGCTCCGACTCCATTCCCTTCTTATTTTTGAATCCCCACATCGAGACAACTTCTAATCGATCCATAGTACCATATTTTATTCGATTCGAATGAGTACCGTTTCCATCGATTCGAAGGTAGCGCACCTTCGAATCCAACATCTCGAATCCACCAAGTAAACGCGGCTAAAACCTAGGGTATGACCCAGAAAACTCGGAGGAAAAGGAGGATCGACCCGAAGCATGCACCACGTCATCGCCTTCACGTACAGAAGCATGGATTCGACCCTATGGATTCGAACCATATCGATTCGAACGAATCCATAGGGCGAAACACACCATCTTGAATCGATCATAACTCGAGATCTACAAATCCAAATGCTATGAAATTTTCACAGGAGCCTGCATATACATAGAAGAATGTCCACGCCAAGTTCCGTCACGATTGGACACTTTTTTGATCGATTCGACCCAGGGTCGAATCGATCCCAAAGTGGCCCGGACCTCCAGAATTCGGCCATGTGGGCCCCCCTCACGTGCAAGAAGCGTTCACCTCTGATTTTAGGCGAAATATCAGCCTCCAACAGCTATAAATAGAGCCCCTGGTCATTCATAAAAGGGATCGGAGAATTTTTGAGATAAAGCACGTCCAGACGCTGCCAGAATCGCTTCAGAGCACCACTGCTGCCTTTGATTTCGAATTTTGGCTTACTACTTGCTGTACTTTAACATTAAAAAGTTGTATTCTCCGAATATCAAGTAATAAAGTAACAAAACTTCATAGTGGACGCAGGAAAAACGCCGAACCACTCTAAATCGTTGTCTCTTGTGCAATTTACTTCCTGCTATTTGGAGCTTTTGTTAGATAATCCACGTTTTAATTTACTTTCTTCATTTATTATCTCTTCAAAAACTTCCGACGAGTGTTGTGCCCAATTTTGACACAAACACTTTGGTGCTTTCACTGAGAAAAACCCAGTTTTTTCTCCTGCTCCTTGGATCTATCTTCGATACCGGATTGCATAAATCTAAGAGAGAGATCCAGACCTCATATTCAGATTCCTTCCGTTCTATTCAGATTTGTTCAAAGTCTAGGAAAGGATTCAACGCTTCAAGATGGTGAGTACAAGAACCACTTCTAACGTTGGTGATCAAGAAGGTCGGGATAGGCAAAATCCCACACAGCTACAGTCTACCAATCAAGATGCTGCTGGGCATACGGATCAGTCAGGTCCAGTCACAAGACAAGAGTTCCAAGCACTACTCTAGGAACTAACCCAAAGCCGACAACAGCTAATTGAGCAGTTGCGCGCTAACGCTAAGTTGACCAATCAACTAAATCGCCAAAAGCGAAGAAGATCCAGAAGGGATCAAGCTCCTCATTCTTCCACCGAAAGCTCTGCTTCATCTGACTACAATAACAGATCTACCCGTCCCAAGCTAGACGGAAACCAAGCGCAAGCTGCTGACTATCAACATGTATTAACCGTTGGGCAAGAAAGAGTTGGCCCATCTACCAGCTTCCATACTGGACCCTCCTCCCGAGGAGGCACTATTCCACAACATACTGCAGATGATCGTGCTGCCACAGCCGCTGCAGTCGACATAGGGGTTAATACCCGAGATCACTCCAATCAAAATTATCACCAGCAGGGACATGCTCTAGAGCCATATGTCCCAGAAGACGTCGAGCCAAGGAGGCGAGATACGGATCGTCGACAGCGCCCGATCCCACCTCGCACTGTGGAACCTGACCACACTTTGGCTCACCACACACAGAATGTTCCAATGTCGGACTTCTCAGCCATGGTACGACAAATGATTCGCGAGAGTCAAGGCCTAACAAATGACGATTGGGGAATCTCCCGGAGTCATACCCCGTTTACTGATGACATATTGTATGCTGAACCTCCTCGGCGATTCAGAGTGCCAACCCTGCCCATGTATGAAGGGAATTCCGACTCAAATCAATATATTTTGAAATACGAATGGTCGATGACAGCTGCGAGAGCTGATGATGCAGTAAAATATCGTAGTTTTCCCATTTCCTTAGGGGGAATTGCGACGATGTGGTTTACACGATTACCGCCACGATCTATCTCTTCGTTTGATCAGTTAGCTACCAAATTTGTTAAGCAGTTTCGCATGCATATTGCCCGACCTAAAGATGTTAATACCTTATCAAGTGTCACTCAAGCTCCCGGAGAGACACTTAGACGATATTTGGAGAGATTCAATGCTGCATGCGCAGAGGTCACCAATCCCAATGATAATTCTATTTTAATGGCTTCGACTAAAGGAATAGACCCTCATTCCGAGTTTGGAAATTGGTTAGCTGGAAAGCCTCCCGCATCGTTGGACCGTTTCTATTCCAAAGCCGCTTAATTCTTGAGGCGAGAGGATGCGAAACAGTTTAGGAAGCAGGACGATGCAAGGCCCAGCAGTGAAGGGATTCAGAGTAATGTTGCGGTTAAACAATCCGGAGAAAGTTCAGGAAAATTCGAGTTGAATATTCAAAATAAACAGACTCAACGATCAAGAAACGGTGATAGCCGAAGTAAGAAGCAAGACCAGAATCGTGGTCCGAGACGTAGGGCCGCAATGTTTGACAGTTATACACCGCTTAACACGTCGCTGGAAAACATATACCTACAAACTTGTAATACTATGCAATACAAGAAGCCTGCCCCGAAGCCTTCGTCGGAAAGGCAGATTCAAATGGGAAAATTCTGTAGGTTTCATGAAAGTTATGGGCATAATACCAATGAGTGTAGGCATTTGCAAGACCTCATTGAAAAGTTGATCAGAGAGAGAAAGTTGGACCACTTTGTTCGGGCGCCGCAGTCTGGTGGAGCGGGCCCATCCAATCAAAATCGAACGCAGAATCAGGAAAGACAAGGTGAACCCGCTCGTACGGGCGGAAGGTTGGCTATCAATACAATAAGTGGTGGTCCCCATCCAGCAGACAAAAGCTGGAGAGAAATGGAGTCATATGCTAGCTCGATCATGCATGTGGACTTTAAATGTTATAGTAACTCTGAAGACGGAACGCCGGCTAAACAACATAAGATGGTGACAGACGAAATCGTATTTAGAAATCGAGATGCCGATAAAGTCGAAGCCCCCACAATTGACCCGTTGGTCATATCCGCTCAAGTTGGTCCTGCTTGGATGAAGAGGATCTTGGTAGACAGTGGGAGTTCTGTGAACATACTGTTTAAAAGAGCATACGATTCAATGAAGATGGAAGCTAAAGACTTAAAACCTTGTCAATCACGAGTCCATGGCTTCAACGGAAGTGCGACAATACCAACCGGAATGGTTGAATTGCCAGTGGAGTTGGGAGTGGGAGAATGCCGAAGAGTTCGGATGTTGCAATTTGTTGTCTTGGATATTCCTTCTCCGTACAATGCCTTTTTGGGCCGACCGGCCCTTTCGGAATTCAGGGCTGCTATTGCCTCATGGTGTTTAACTCTGAAGTTCCCTACTGACCACGGGATAAGAGATGTACAAGGAGATCAGGCTGCTGGAAGAGCCTGTTATGTTGCTGAGCTGCGGGAGGCGCAGCGAAAAGAAAAAGGAAAGGGCGTAGAGGAATCTCTCTGCGTCTGTTTCACTGACGATTGACAATTAGCGCCTGGGCCTCAGCCTGGGCAACACAACATATTCCAAAAGGATCTTGATCCAAGGGACAATGATAATAAAGAAGAATCTACGGAAACTCAAGCTTCTCCGGCCGAGCTAACCATCGATGTCCTGATTGACGATGATCACAATGACTCGAGAATGTTGAAGATTGGGTCTCAGCTTAACCAAGAGACACAACAGGAATTGGTTGATTTTCTCCAGGCAAATCTCGACGTATTCGCCTAGACGCACTCTGATATGTGCGGAATCTCGCCGGACATCGCGAGCCACACTTTGAACATTGACCCATGGTATATCCCGGTCAAGTAGAAAAGACGTGGTATGGATCCAAAGAGATCTGCCGCCCTTAAGGAAGAAGTCGACAAGTTAAAGACGAATGGGTTCATTAAAGACGCTTTATACCCAGAATGGGTGTCCAATCCCGTACTTGTCCGGAAACCAAACGAGAAATGGAGAACGTGTATCGATTACTCTGACCTGAATAAAGCCTGCCCGAAAGACAGCTTTCCGCTTCCCCGAATCGATCAACTGGTAGATTCAACCGCCGGACATGAATTATTATCCTTCATGGATGCTTACTCAGGTTACAATCATATACCCATGCATGTACCAGGCCAAGAACACACAAGCTTCGTAACCGACTTGGGATTATACTGCTACAAGGTCATGCCTTTTGGATTAAAGAATGCTGGCGCAACTTATCAACGCTTAGTCAACCGAATGTTTGCCGATCGGATTGGGAAGACTATGGAGGTCTATGTAGATGACATGTTGGTGAAATCACGATACTCCGATGATCATGTCAAAGACTTGGAGTCAATGTTCAATATCCTCCGGAAATACGGGATGAAGCTTAATCCACTAAAGTGTCATTTCGGAGTCGCATCCGGAAAATTCCTTGGGTTCATTGTCAATGCCCGAGGAATAGAGGCCAACCCCGAGAAGATCTGGGCTATCAGAAATCATCAAACTCCGAGAACCATAAAGCAAGTTCGGAGTCTTAATGGGAAAGTTGCAGCACTGAGCAAGTTTATCTCAAAGTCGACCGACAAATGCATTCCCTTCTTCGATTTGATTCGAAAAGGGAAACGAAACTTCGAATGGACTGCAAAATGTGAGGGCGCATTTCAATCGCTAATCCTACATCTTTCCGTACCACCAATCCTTTCAAAGCCTGTAGATCATGAACAGTTATATCTCTACCTAGCGGTATTTTAAAATGCAATCAGTGCTGCATTAATTGGGGAGGAGGACCGAGTGCAAAAACCGGTCTACTACGTGAGTAAACGATTGACCGGAACCGAGAGAAATTACCCAAAGCTTGAAAAGTTGGCATATTGCCTAGTCATTGCCTCGAGGAAGCTCCGTCCATATTTTCAAGCTCATCCTATTACTGTGTACACCGATCAGCCGTTATGACAGGTCCTCACGCGGCCTGAGACGTCTGGTAGGTTACTAAAATGGAACATCGAGCCAACAGGGTTGGCGTAGTTGGTTGATGGTCCAGACTGCGTGATCGAAGGTCACGAGTTCGAGCCCCGAAACTGACAACCCTGTAACAAGTACCCAAGTATGTGTTTGGCAGGCACATACTTCCCTAGAGTTTACAAGCGAAGCTTGGTTCTCTAGGTAATTCAAAAAAAAAAAAGGAACATCGACTGAGTCAATTCGACATCACTTATACTCCAAAAAGGGCCATTCACGGCCAAGTCCTAGCAGATTTTATAGCCGAATTCACTGTTCCTGAAGACTTGCCCGAGACCAGCAAATCTCCCGAATACATATGGAAGCTGTACACCGACGGTGCATCCAACGATCGGTGCTCAGGAGCTGGGGTAGTGCTTGAAACCCCCGAGGGACGATCCATATGTTATGCTTTAAAGTTCGAGTTCCGTGCAACCAACAACGAAACCGAGTACAAAGCTCTACTTACCGGACTAAAGCTTGCCCTTGATCTGAAAATCATCGTTGTAGAGATCTACTGCGATTCCCAGTTGATAGTATGTCAAATTCGAGGAGAATATCAGGCCAAAGACCGAAGATTAGCCGCTTATCTAACTCGAGTTCTGGAGATGCTTGATCAATTCGATTACTATGCCATTTTCTACATACCCCGAGAGCACAATTAGAAAGCTGATTCGTTGGCAAAGTTAGCAAGTACGGGTGAGGCTCAGCAGTTGGGGGTTGTTCCGGTTGAAACCCTATCCTCTCCGAGCATTGATCGAAGGGAGACCGATTTAACATTTGAAGCTACCTCCAATAGGGAGTCGTGGATGACTCCTTATCGAGATTATATCGAACGTGGTATATTGCCTGAGCGACGAAGCGAGAAAAGACAAGTTCTACGAAAGGCCTCACGATTTGTTATTCAAAATGGAGTCATGTACCGGAGAGGATGCTCTGTTCCTCTCCTCCGGTGTATCGCGCACGATGAAGTCAAACGAGTGCTACACGATGTGCACGAAGGAGAATGTGGCGATCACACTGGGGGGCAAGCACTTGCAAAGAAAATACTTCGATATGGGAATTATTGGCCTACTGTTAATCACGATGCTGCAGACTATGCTACAAAATGTGACAAATGCGAGAAACACGCTCGAATTCCTAGAGCCCCGCCTACCAAGATAACCCAAATGGTCAGTCCTTGGCCATTTGCGGTATGGGGAATAGATATCATCGGCACATTGCCTCTGGCCAATGGTGGCGCGAAGTACGCCATCGTCGCAGTTGATTATTTCACCAAATGGGCTAAAGCTGAACACTTTGCGACAATTACGACAATGAAAGTAATCAACTTTGTAGTACGTAACATCATCTGCCGTTTTGGTCTCCCACATACTATCATCACCGATGACGAAACCCAATTCGACAGTGCTGAATTCAAGAATTTCTGTCAACGATTCCACATCCATAAGAAATTCTCTGCAGTAGCGCACCCTCAAGCAAATGGTCAAGTTGAAGCTGTTAATAAAGTTATCAAGTTCATTCTAAAGAAGCGACTGGAAAAATCTGGGGGCAAATGGGTCGACGAACTTCCTATGGCATTATGGGCCTATCGAATGACTCCTAAAACTGCAACCGGTCATACCCGTTTTCTCTATCTTACGGCTCTGAAACCGTTATTCCAGTCGAAGTGGAAGTGCACTCTCATCGTGTAACGTATTATGATCCGAAAGCAAATGCCATACTACTTGTTGAATCTTTGGATTTACTCGATGAGAAGCGCGAAGAGGCTGACTTGAGGGCAGCCGCATATCGAAGTCAAGTCGCCCGACTGTACAATGCCAAGGTCCGTCCACGAACCTTCGAACTAGGCGATCTCGTACTCAAAAGGGTCTATCCGGTTCCTTCGCACATGAAGCCAAATTGGGAAGGGCCGTATGTGATTTCACAAAAGCTAGGAGATGGCACGTTCAAATTATCGACCGTTGAGGGTCTTACTTTGCCGAGAGCTTGGAATAGCGAAAGTCTTCGTCGCTACTACATATAAAAGACTTTACTTATTTATTTTCTGTCAATTCATCCCTTTGCATTTTATTCTAGCATTTCGAGATTTAAATTTGTAATAAGGCAACTGACTTTGCCATATTTTCTCGTTTCAGCAATAAAATGCCATTTTTCGAGCCAGAGCTATGATTTACTGAATATGACGTACAATATCACGATGCACGGAGAGCTAAGGTCCATCATGCGGTGGGATTTATTCAAATAGGGAGTGACTGTGATACGATCGGTCACTCACTAAGTGAAACCCGAGCTCGGGGGCAGAACACTACATCAACATTCACAGGGATTGATGCACGACAAACCCTCCTCCAACTCCAAATTCCTAGAGTGCGAATTGGAGTATAAACTTCAACTCTCGGTTCCCGGAGCGAGACCGGAGTATAAATTCATCGCTCCCAGAGTGTGAGCCAACTCCAAATTCGCAGAGTGCAAATTGGAGTATAAACTTCAACTCTCGGTTCCCGGAGCAGTGCGAATTGGAGTATAAATTTCAACTCTCGGTTCCCGGAGCGCGAACCGGGGTATAAATCCATCGCTTCCAGAGTGCGAGCCAACTCCAAATTCGCAGAGTGCGAACTGGAGTATAAACTTCAACTATCGGTTCCCGGAGCGCGAACCGGAGTGTAAATCCATCGCTCCCAGAGTGCGAGCCAACTCCAAATTCCCATAGTGCGAATTGGAGTATAAACTTCAACTCTCGGTTCCCGGAGTGCGAACCGGAGTATAAATCCATCGCTTCCAGAGCGCGAGCCAACTCCAAATTGCCAGAGTGCGAATTGGAGTATAAACTTCAACTCTCGGTTCCCGGAGCGCGAACCGGAGTATAAATCCATCTCTCCCAAAGTGCGAGCCAACTCCAAATTCCCAGAGTGCGAATTGGGGTATAAACTTCGACTCCCGGTTCCCGGAGCACGAACCGGAGTATAAATCCATCGCTCCCAGAGTGTGAGCTAACTCCAAATTCCCAGAGTGCGAATTGGAGTATAGACTTCAACTTTTGGTTCCCGGAGTGCGAGCCAGAATATAAAACTCTATCTCCAAATTCCTAGAGTGTGAATTGGAGCATAAACACCAACTCTTGGTTCCCAGAGCGCGAGCCGGAGTATAAATCACTAACCCCAAATTCCCGAAGTGTGAATTGGAGTATAAATGTCAATTACAGGTTCCCGGAGAGCGAACTAAGTCATAAACATTGATAATTAATAAGTTCCCAGAATATGGGCCGAACTGTTAATTGCAAATTGTGTTAAGTCCTCGAAGTGTGGACATGTATTCAAGGCTTATGACATATGCGAGCACGAGCTAATCAATGCAATACTTAAGCAAAAGAGAAAAGAGTTGTTTTCCATTTTATCAACAAACAAAAACGGAGTTTGATTACATGACAAAACAAAAAACAGTCCATAAAGTGGGTGCCGAATCCACACTTATACATGACCTAAAAAAGGAGAAGAAAAAATAATTTCCATTTCACAACCGCATGATAAAACGAGAAGTTCACTCCTTCTTCTTCCGCGGTCTCTTCTTCGGAGTTGAGCCGCTAGACCCACTACCCGGCTTCCTGCGAGATTTTTTGTCCTTCTTTGGAGCATCCTCAGGATCTGGCATAATATCCACGTCTTCCTCAGAGCTTGAAGGAATAGAGATCCTTTTATGAGGACGAACCAGAGGCAGAGAAGCCGTAACAGGTGGTGGAGCTTTGGCACTAGAAGTTAGAGTTGTGCCGGCAGAAGAAGTAACCGTTAAAGGAGTTAAGCTTGGTGGAGCAACTTCACTTCCGGAACCACCGACCGTCGTTACCGCAGCCATTTCAGCGCTTATCTCGGCAAGGATTTCTTCTTCTTGGAAAGATCGAGCAGCGCTGGACACACTGTCAGTCGACATAAACGAGCTAAAAGTTGGAGCGACACCGCCCATTGCAAAGGAAGGATCGTTAAAAGGTTCACAGTGTTGCTTGAGAAGTTCCTCAATCATCTGAACATCAAACGACATTGAACTCCCCTCTCCCATCTCGCCGGTTACGGCGGTAGTTGTAATAGCCTCAGTAACGACAGCTCCTTGCATTGACTGCGAAGTTTGTGGTAATGGAAGTGCTGGCGCATCACTTTCAGTCACTGGTCGAAAAGAAATGAGAATAATTAGTCAAACGATTTGTTTCGAGTTCATCATTCTAAAACACTTAAGGAATATTTGAGATACCTTCTTTGCCTCGGCTCGGCGATGAGACGAGTTCGGAAACAGTAATTGTACCAAGAGACAGTTTCTGTCGATCTGGGTTATAAGCAGGAACAACATGTGAACCAACTGTAGCAGTAACTCTAGACGAGGTCGGGGCATCAACTGGAACATCCTCACTACAATGTGCAGCTCCTAAACCCTCGCCAGTCTCCACATGGTGAAAACTGAGTCTCTCTCTCTCAGCAGAAATCATCGCTTCATGGAGAAGTTTCCTTTCCTCCTCGCTCAACAAGCGAGACTCGAGTTCAAATTCATCCACGACACCTTCAGGGAGAGATGCTTTCTTGTTCTCCACCAATTTTCTCCAAGCATTGAGTAGAAGCGTAGAATAATCTCCGAGCCACGAGAGATTCCTGTGCTCAAGCACATTAGCATTGTAAGTGTCAAGAAGCTCATCAAACACGGCTTCTACTCTGAATATCTCTGCTTGAACTCTCCCTTCCACTTCTGCCTCCACCACTTCAACTTTAGCAACCGCCGCGTCTCGCTCAGCTCGGAGAGACACGACTTGCTCGCACGCTTCTTGTGCGGCCATGTTAGCATCATCTTTTTCCTTGTTTAAGTCGGCAAACCTAGCCTTTAATTCCTCAAGTTCTTTGACCGCCACATCCCGCTCGGCCTCAACATTTTTGTACCGATGACCCAAATCTTCAACTAAAGTGCAGTGCGCCTGTTGCATCTTCGCCATTTCAACTAATGTCCCATCGACCTTTTTTAGCGACTCCATTTCAGCCTTACGAGAAGATTACGCTTCAGATTGAAGTATGTCAACAATGCGGTTCTTCTGAGCCAAGTCTGCTTCCAGTTTCTCAATAACTTTGGCTCGATCGAAGGCTGCTTTCGAAGCTTTAACAGCAGTCCTGTACCATTCTTTGTACTGAGCATAGAAATTACGAGTATAGCTGAGGGCGTTGTTGGCCTCTTCGGGAATTCTTTTGAGATTGGGTGGAAAGATATAAGCGTCGAAGCATATTTCTGAAAAATCTTTCTTCAGTTGAGCAATTCTTATAGCCCCTTCACCAGACGGTTCGAGAGGGGCCTCTTCCACATTTACGGTCGTAGCCGTATCAGTCCTTGAACGATGTGGACCAAGTTTTGAGATCTGTAGAGATGGCTGTTGTCGCGAAGGTTCAACTGCAGGTACCTGGCTTCTGGGTGGCGGAGGAGAACGAGAGGGTGAACGGTACCTTCGGTCCCTATCATAACGCTCCTGGCTAGAATAATATCGGAAATGGTCCTTTTCACGATGCTCTTGCTCATAACGCCTCCGTTCACGATCATGGTCAGAATCCTTACGGCGAGATTCGTAATAAGATGAAGAATGATGCACTCGCCGAAGTCTATCAAGTGTAGAAGGACGATCCGACATGGCACCTGTAAAGAAGAAACAATTCAGTTAAGTACCAAGAAAAAGCACTGCAATGCATGTGGAAGTCGTGAAGTGTTGTGTAAAGTGTATAAATGCGCAAACCCCCCAACCATCCAGAAGCGTCGATTACACTAACGGTTAAAGATTCGCTTATATCAAGCGCTCCCCGGAGCTCTTCCAACCCGGACCCGTGGTGGAGAGATACATAGTCCGGAATGGGAATATCGTCCAGCCCTGTGAAAAAGTCTCCGGACTGTCGAGGAGCGGCGCCGGAGACAGTAACCCCAGGTTTGGAACGGGTTACGACTACAGACTTCCATCTCTTAAACTTAGGAACATCAGCCTTGCCTTTCTGACCCTATTCTATTCGGGAAGGTCGGCTGCTATCTCAGCGTCTGTGGGCGTTCTTTCATCATCGCTTGCTTTTCTTATCACAATGCCAAGTTTTCTTTTTGCCACTTTCCTCTTCTTCCTCGAGGCCGATTTTACCAACCCTTCAATTACAATACTCTGGCTCATCCCAATCAAACCCAATGTCCTTAAGTTATCGTCGGTCAACAGCAAGTCAATGTGCCTTGAGTCGCTTGGGACCCTTTGCAAGCTTTGAACGACGCCTCTATAATGCCCATCGGTAGGTCTCGAAATGATGGATGTAAGAGTAACAGAGTATTAGTGTAAGTATTAAAAGTGGCCATTCAAAGATGAATTATGATGCTTACGTCTGGATAACCATCTCCTGGCAAACCTTGGGGGGCATCGAACAAAAAACCACTCATTCTTGAAATAGCTAAGCCTGGTCCAGGCCCCAGTCACAACCTGACAGTTTCTAACTGCTTCCAGAAAAGTGAAAGACGGGCTACACCCCTACTCTTGAAATTGAATATATGCCTGATCTCGTTTGGTCTTGGCGGGTGAAAAAGGCAATCCATAAATATGACAAAGACGTTATTCAGTAATGCATGACCGTTGGGATGGAGTTGTGAAGGAGCAATTCCTAGATACGACAACATCTCTCTGATGTGTTGGTTAAAAGGTAGAAGAGATCCAGCCGCGCAGGCATGACGATAAAAGGCAGTATATCCTTCAGGTAGGTTATGTGGTCTGTCACTGGCACTAGGTAGCAAAACATCATCCAGGGATGTGTTATGTTTCGAACATATCCGGCCCAACAGAGACTCCGAGATATTGGACTGGACAGAATCGACATGATCTTCGATAAATATGGCCTCCGGCAACTCATCCAGAGCCGGATCTATGACTTCAGGAGGGATTTCTGGAATCTCAAGCATTGGAGGAGGCGAGCTTTGTGCTTCTTGTTGTTGAGAACTCAAAGATTCCATAATTAACTAACTCACCAGAAAGCGGCGTTAAATACATAAAAAGCCCATGCATCCCCCCAGTGTATAGTGTATGAATATGTCGTGCAGTGCAAGTGCTATGCACAACTTAAGAAAATTTCACAAGTTGAAACAAGATGTCCGAACGACGAAACTTTGGAATTTGAGAATGAAAATGACCGTCGTCGCTGACCGTCACTTCCACGCCATCCAGGTGCTACTGACCAATTCAAGTATAAAATCATTATATTTTGGTTAAGTCATGGTGCCATCGACGAGCTCCAAAAGTGAGGCCAAGTCAAATTCGATTATGCAAGGCCGAAGCTCGCCGGAGTCAAGTATGCTAAAGTTCAGTGAATTCGTTAAAGTTCAACTTGAAATTGGTCGTAGTTCAGATGTTGGATCAAATCATAGGAGTGGGAGTCCCAGAAGCAAGGATGTTCGAATCGATCGACTCGAAACGATGCGAGTCGAATCAACGAACTTCGAATGGATACGAGTCGAATTGATGAACTTCGAATCGATGCGCCCAGACTCTGTGTAGTTCGACTCGATGAGGCCTTGGGACAGAGAAGCAATTCAAATCCATGAGCTCTTCTTAACTTCGAATCGATCAATATTGAACACCTTCGAATCCATCAGAATACCGTTACTTCGAAATGATCAGCACGAAACCCTTTTTCCTTTACAACCATCGATTCGAAGCCTTGCATTCAAGATCAATTCAAACTGTTCATTCCTGGATCGATGCGAAGTCATGAAAGAAGATAAGACCATCCATGTCGACGCTCCTCCAAGATAGCATTCTACGATCGGTACAAATTGAATGGTTTCGTTCCTCAGGCCCATCGAGTCGACCCATTCCAGATCTCACAACCCTTCATGATTTTCAGAAGAAAGGATTGAATCGATGCTGGAAACTCCAGTTTTATTATTCCCTACGCTCGAATCGATCCCTTGGCTACCTGATTGGATTCGATTGCAAAAGAAGACTTGGTGGAGTTCTATCGATTCGTGCAGAGACATAGTAGTTTCTTACTTTGAAGGATCGAGTCGAAGAAATAGCTACAGTGAAAGATAAAAAGTAAAAGGTGAAAGTGAAGATGGGCTTGCGTATTTATATGAGTTCAAGAAATGAGTTATGGCTCTTCGTCTCCCGGTCATATTGACCTTTTACCACCGGTCACTCGCCATGCTCCATCGATTCGAACGACCGCTCAATCGCCTACTACGTTCGAATCTATCCTAGCATCAAGCCGTTGCTTCGAGTCCATCACACGGCTGAGTCCATACATCGCTTCGAATCCATTCCCTTCCTATCCATTGCACGTTCGAATCCATCCCTGCAGGATCGATGCGAGGCGTTATCGATTCGAAGGTGCCATCGAGCAAAGGTTGGGTTGAAAATTCAATCGATTCGAAACACGAAGACCATTGAACCATGGATTCGAAAGCTGTCGCTTCGAACATACATGCCTTCGAATCCATCAAAATCCACCGATGAGAACGGACGAATCGCTTAAATTTGAGAAATTACTTGTCTACCCTTTATATCGATTCAGGAGAGGATCGATACAAGAGGACGATTATAGACAATCATAAAACAGTGTCTCAACTTTCGAATCTCAAGATCGGTTCAGGAGAGGACCGATGCAGAATTCGATTACAAATCGAACTGACAACGATTGGCAATCGAGCAACGTTAACCAAAACCAAAATGGTACATATATGCACATGTGTATGACTAACACTCGATCTTTAACATTTATAGGGATCAAATGTTCATCTCGTCATGGTTTCAACGACTTACAGTCAAATCACAATCATACGACGGTTAATTGCAGCAATAAAAAATACAACTTTCAGAAGAGCATGTCCCGTTTGTCCAACATGAGACTGCAACTTTTCAAAGCACGTCATGTTTACAAAAGACGTACTTTGGGGGGCAAATGTTATCCCGCCTTTTGGCAAGGCTGAGATACCAAGGAACTAACTAGAAAGAGGCAGGATCACACGTCCATAGCTTTGAATAATTATTGGATGACTACAAATATCGATGAATTTTTCTCGAGTTCGGATCGGGCTACGATTGATAAGACACGTCAAGAGAAGCCGCGGGAACCAACGTTCCAAATTTCAAGACAATCCAAGTTAGTATGCTCAAGTTATCGCCAATTGGAGATAGATGAAACGCTACAGGCACGAATCCCTCAGGAAGGGCATAAGTTCGAATCGATCTTGAGTAAGCCATGCTTCGACTCCATCAACCGCATACCGGTTCGAACCCGTCCCCAACGCCTCAACTCGAATCCATCAGTAGTCGGCCTTGGTTCGAATCCATCGGTAGTCAGCCATGGTTCGAATCCATCATAGCTAAACCTTGCTTCGACTCCATCGAGCAAGCCATAGTTCGAATCCATGAAACCATCTTCCACCTTCGAATCCATCAAGGAAGAGTCCTTCGAATCCATGCAATTGAGGAAGCTTCGACTCCATTCCTTGCTTATCTTCGAATCCCCACATCGAGACAACTTCGAATCGATCCACAGTACCATATTTTATTCGATTCGAATGAGTACCGATTCCATCGATTCGAAGGTAGCGCACCTTCGAATCCAACATCTCGAATCCACCAAGTAAACGCGGCTAAAACCTAGGGTATGACCCAAAAAACTCGGAGGAAAAATAGGATCGACCCAAAGCATGCGCACCACGTCATCGCCTTCACGTACAGAAGCATGGATTCGACCCTATGGATTCGAACCATATCGATTCGAACGAATCCATAGGGCGAAACACACCATCTTGAATCGATCATAACTCGAGATCTACAAATCCAAATGCTATGAAATTTTCACAGGAGCTTGCATATACATAGAAGAATGTCCACGCCAAGTTTCGTCACGATTGGACACTTTTTTGATCGATTTGAAGAAGGGTCGAATCGATCCCAAAGTGGGCCCGGACCTCCAGAATTCGGCCATGTGAGCCCCCCTCACGTGCAAGAAGCGTTCTCCCCTGTTTTTAGGTGAAATATCAGCCTCCAACACCTATAAATAGAGCCCCTGGTCATTCAGAAAAGGGATCGGAGAATTTTAGAGATAAAGCACGTCTAGATGCTGCCAGAATCGCTTTAGAGCACCACTACTGCATTTGATTTTGAATTATGGCTTACTACTTGCTGTACTTTAACATTAAAAAGTTGTATTCTCCGAATATCAAGCAATAAAGTAACAAAACTTCATAGTGGACGTAGGAAAAACGCCGAACCACTCTAAATTGTTGTCTCTTGTGCAATTTACTTCCTGCTATTTGGAGTTTTTGTTAGATAATCCACGTTTTAATTTACTTTCTTCATTTATTATCTCTTCATAAACTTCCGACGAGTGTTGTGCCCAATTTTGAAACAAACAGGTACCATGGTGCACCACTCTCCAGCGATGGTAAATCGAAGACAAGCCACGGTAATCCCGTTTTACCGTAAAAATCCACGGGTCGAAAAAACGAAGGGTAAAAAACTTCCTAGACCCGATTGAGACTCGGAAAGTCTTTTTTGGGCATTAAGTAATCTATTGACGGGTGATAGCGGTCGTAGCCGTAGAACTCACCGAGGCCTTCGTTTTGACTGGCAATGGCTCCCGTAACTCTAAATGAGCCAGAAGTTATGGTCGTCCGAATAGTCGATATCTACCGGGTGCAACATCCACGGTGCAAGGTGCAACATCCGTCCGAAATGGCGAAACAGTGTCGTACGACTTTTTGAAATGCGTGCATGGATTTGAAACGGAACGGTACCATGGTGCACCACTCTCCAGCAATGGTAAATCGAAGACCAGCCACGGTAATCTCATTTTACCGTAAAAATCCACGTGTCGAAAAAACGAAGGGTAAAAAACTTCCTGAACCCGATTGAGACTCGGATAGTCTTTTTTGGACATTAAACAATCCATTGATGGCTGAAAGCTGTCATAGCCGTAGAACTCACCGAGGCCTTCTTTTTGACTGGTTATGGTTCCCGTAAGTCTAAACGAGCCAAAAGTTATGGCCGCCCGAGTAAACGATATCTACAGGGTGCAACATCCACGATGCAAGGTGCAACATCCGTCCGTAATGGAGAAACAGTGTCGTACGACCTTTTGAAATGCGTGCATGGATTTGAAACGGAACGGTACCATGGTGCATCACTCTCCAGCGATGGTAAATCGAAGACCAACCACGGTAATCCGTTTTACCGTAAAAATCCACGTGTCGAAAAAACGAAGGGTAAAAAACTTCCCAGACCCGATTGAGACTCGGATAGTCTTTTTTGGGCATTAAACAATCGATTGACGGCTGAAATCGTAGAACTCGCTGAGGCCTTCGTTTCGACTGGTTATGGCTCCCGTAACTCTAAACGAGCCAGAAGTTATGGTCGTCCGAATAATCGATATCTAAAGGGTGCAACATCCGTACGAAATGGAGAAACAGTGTCGTACGACTTTTTGAAATGCGTGCATGGATTTAAAATGGAACGATACCATGGTGCACCACTCTCCAGCGATGGTAAATCGAAGACCAGCCACGGTAATCCCGTTTTACCGTAAAAATCCACGGGTCGAAAAAAACGAAGGGTAAAAAATTTCCTAGACCCGATTGAGACTCGGATAGTCTTTTTTGGGCATTAAACAATCCATTGACCGCTGAAAGCTGTCATAGCCGTAGAACTCACTGAGGCCGTCTTTTTGACTGGTTATGGTTCCCGTAACTCTAACGAGCCAGAAGCTGTGGCCGTCCGAATAATCGATATCTACAGGGTGCAACATCCACGGTGGAAGGTGCAACATCCGTTCGAAATAGAGAAACAGTGTCGTACGACTTTGTGAAATGCGTGCATGGATTTGAAACGGAACGGTACCATGTTGCACCACTCTCCAGCGATGGTAAATCGAAGACCAGCCACGGTAATCCCGTTTTACCGTAAAAATCCACGTGTCGAAAAAACGAAGGGTAAAAAACATCCTAGAACCGATTGAGATTCCGATAGTCTTTTTTGGGCACTAAACAATCCATTGACGGCTGAAAGCTGTCATAGTCGTAGAACTCACTGAGGCCTTCTTTTTGATTAGTTATGGCTTCCGTAACTCTAAACGAGCCAGAAGTTATGGTCGTCCGAATAATCGATATCTACAGGGTGCAACATCCACGATGCAAGGTGCAACATCCGTCCGAAATGGAGAAACAGTGTCGTACGACTTTTTGAAATGCGTACATGAATTTGAAACGGAACGGTAGCATGGTGCACCACTCTTCAGCGATGGTAAATCGAAGACCAGCCATGGTAATCCCGTTTTACCGTAAAAATCCACGTGTCGGAAAAACGAAGGGTAAAAAACTTCCTAGACCCGATTGAGACTCGGATAGTGTTTTTTGGCATTAAACAATCCATTGACGGCTGAAAGCGGTCATAGCCATAGAACTCACCGAGGCCTTCGATTTGACTGTTATCGCTCCCGTAACTCTAAACGAGCCAGAAGTTATGGCCGTCCGAATAATCGATATCTACAGGGTGCAACATCCACGGTGCAAGATGCAACATCCGTCCAAAATGGAGAAACAGTGTCGTACGACTTTTTGAAATGCGTACATGGATTTAAAACGGAACGGTACCATGGTGCACCACTCTTCCGCGATGGTAAATCGAAGACCAGCCAAGGGAATCCCGTTTTACCGTAAAAATCCACGTGTCGAAAAAACGACGGGTAAAAAACTTTCTAGACCCGATTGAGACTCGGATAGTCTTTTTTGGGCATTAAACAATCCATTGACGGCTGAAAGCTGTCATAACCGTAGAACTCACTGAGGCCTTCTTTTTGACTGGTTATGGCTCCCGTAACTCTAAACGAGCCAGAAGTTATGGCCGTCCGAATAATCGATATCTACAGGGTGCAACATCCACAGTGCAAGGTGCAACATCCGTCCGAAATGGAGAAACAGTGTCGTACGACTTCTTGAAACGCGTACATGGATTTGAAACGGAACGGTACCATGGTGCACCACTCTTCAACGATGGTAAATCGAAGACCAGCCACGGTAATCCCGTTTTACCGTAAAAATCCACGTGTCGGAAAAACGAAGGGTAAAAAACTTCCTAGACCCGATTGAGACTCGGATAGTCTTTTTTGGGCATTAAACAATCCATTGATGGATGAAAGCGGTCATAGCCGTAGAACTCACCGAGGCCTTCGATTTGACTGGTTATGGCTCCCGTAACTTTAAAGGAGCCAGAAGTTATGGCCGTCCGAATAATCGATATCTACAGGGTGCAACATCCACGGTGCAAGGTGCAACATCCATCCTAAATGGAGAAACAGTGACGTACGACTTTTTGAAATGCGTGCATGGATTTGAAACGGAACGGTACCACGGTGCACCACTCTCTAGTGATGGTAAATCGAAGACCAGCCACGGTAATCCCGTTTTACCGTAAAAATCCACGTGTCGAAAAAGCGAAGGGTAAAAAACTTCCTAGACCCGATTGAGACTCGAATAGTCTTTTTTGGGCATTAAACAATCCATTGACGGCTGAAAGCTGTCACAGCCCTAGAACTCACTAAGGCCTTCGTTTTGACTGGTTATGGCTGTCGTAACTCTAAACGAGCCAGAAGTTATGGCCGTCCGAATAATCGATATCTACAGGGTGCAACATCCACGGTGCAAGGTGCAACATCCATCCTAAATGGAGAAACAGTGACGTACGACTTTTTGAAATGCGTGCATGGATTTGAAACGGAACGGTACCATGGTGCACCACTCTCTAGTGATGGTAAATCGAAGACCAGCCACGGTAATCCCGTTTTACCGTAAAAATCCACGTGTCGAAAAAACGACGGGTAAAAAACTTCCTAGACCCGTTTGAGACTCGTATAGTCTTTTTTGGGCATTAAACAATCCATTGACAGCTGAAAGCTGTCATTGCCACAGAACTCACTGAGGCCGTCTTTTTGACTGGTTATGGCTCCCGTAACTCTAAACGAGCCAGAAGTTATGGCCGTCCGAATATCGATATCTACAGGGTGCAACATCCACGGTGCAAGGTGCAACATCCGTCCTAAATTGAGAAATAGTGTTTTACGACTTTTTGAAACGCGTGCATGGATTTGAAACGGAACGATACCATGGTGCACCACTCTCCAGCGATGGTAACTCGAAGACCAGCCACGGTAATTCCGTTTTACCGTAAAAATCCACGTGTCGAAAAAACGAAGGGTAAAAAACTTCCTAGACCCGATTGAGACTCGGATAGTCTTTTTTGGGCATTAAACAATCCATTGAAGGCTAAAAGCTGTCATAACCGTAGAACTCACTGAGGCCTTCTTTTTGACTGGTTATGGCTCCCGTAACTCTAAACGAGCCAGAAGTTATGGCCGTCCGAATAATCGATATCTACAGGGTGCAACATCCGCGGTGCAAGGTGCAACATCCGTCCGAAATGGCAAAATAGTGTCGTACGACTTTTTGAAATGCGTGCATGGATTTGAAACGGAACGGTACCATGGTGCACCACTCTCCAGCGATGGTAAATCAAAGACCAGCCACGGTAATCCCGTTTTACCGTAAAAAACCACGTGTCGAAAAAACGAAGAGTAAAAAACTTCCTAGACCCGATTGAGACTTGGAAAGTCTTTTTTGGGCATTAAATAATCCATTGACGGGTGAAAGTGGTCGTATCCATAGAACTCACCGAGGCCTTCGTTTTGACTAGTTATGGCTCCCGTAACTCTAAACGAGCCAGAAGTGATGGCCGCCCGAATAATCGATATCTACATGGTGCAACATCCACGGTGCAAGGTGCAACATCCGTCCGAAATGGCGAAACAGTGTCATACGACTTTTTGAAATGCGTGCAGGGATTTGAAACGGAACGGTACCATGGTGCACCACTCTCCGGCGATGGTAAATCGAAGACCCGCCACGGTAATCCCGTTTTACCGTAAAAATCCACGTGTCGAAAAAACGATGGGTAAAAAACTTCCTAGACCCGATTGACACTCGGATAGTCTTTTTTGGGAATTAAACAATCCATTGACGGTTGAAAGCTGTCATAGCCGTAGAACTCACTGAAGCCTTCTTTTTGACTGGTTATGGCTCCCGTAACTCTAAACTAGCCAGAAGTTATGGCCTTCCGAATAATCGATATCTACAGGGTGCAACATCCACGGTGCTAGGTGCAAAATCCGTCCGAAAGGGAGAAACAGTGTCGTACGACTTTTTGAAATGCGTGCATGGATTTGAAAACGAACGGTACCATGGTGCACCACTCTCCAGTGATGGTAAATCGAAGACCAGCCACGGTAATCCCGTTTTACAATAAAAATCCACGTGTCGGAAAAACGAAGGGTAAAAAAATTCCTAGACCCGATTGAGACTCGGATAGTCTTTTTTGGGCATTAAACAATCCATTAACGGCTTAATGCGGTCATAGCCGTAGAACTCACTGAGGCCTTCGATTTGACTGGTTATGGCTCCCGTAACTCTAAACGAGCCAGAAGTTATGGCCGTCCGAATAATCGATATCTACAGGGTGCAACGTCCACGGTGCATGGTGCAACATCCATCCGAAATGGAGAAACAGTGTCGTACGACTTTTTGAAATGCGTGCATGGATTTGAAACGGAACGGTACCATGGTGCACTACTCTCCGGCGACGGTAAATCGAAGACCAACCACAGTAATCCCATTTTACCGTAAAAAGCCACGTGTCGAAAAAACGATGGGTAAAAAACTTCCTAGACCGGATTGAGACTCGGATAGTCTTTTTTGGGCATTAAACAATCCATTGACGGTTGAAAGCAGTCACAGCCGTAGAACTCACTGAGGCCTTTGTTTTGACAGGTTATGGCTCTCGTAACTCTAAACGAGCCAGAAGTTATGGCCGTCCGAATAATCGATATCTATAGGGTGCAACATCCACGGTGCAAGGTGCAACATCCGTAGGAAATGGCGAAACTGTGTGGTACGACTTTTTGAAATGCGTGCATGGATATGAAACGAAACGGTACCATGGTGCACCATTCTCCAGCGATGGTAAATCGAAGACCAGCCACGGTAATCCCGTTTACCGTAAAAATCCACGTGTCGAAAAAACTAAGGGTAATAAACTTCCTAGACCCGATTGAGACTCGGATAGTCTTTTTTGGGCATTAAACAATCCATTGGCGGCTGAAAGCCATCATAGCCGTAGAACTCACTGAGGCCTTCGTTTTAACTGGTTATGGCTCCCATAACTCTAAACGAGCCAGAAGTTATGACCGTCCGAATAATCGATATCTACAGGGTGCAACATCAGCGGTGCATGGTGCAACATCCGTCCGAAATGGCAAAATAGTGTCATACGACTTTTTGAAATGCGTGCATGGATTTGAAACGGAACGGTACCATGGGCACCACTCTCCAGCGATGGTAAATCGAAGACCAGCCACGGTAATACCGTTTTACCGTAAAAATCCACGTGTCGAAATAACGAAGGGTAAAAAACTTCCTAGACCCGATTGAGACTCAAATAGCCTTTTTTGGGCATTAAATAATCCATTGACGGGTGAAAGCGGTCGTATCCGTAGAACTCATCGAGGCCTTCGTTTTGACTGGTTATGGCTCCCGTAACTCTATACGAGCCAGAAGTTATGGCCGCCCGAATAATCGATATCTACAGGGTGCAACATCCACTGTGCAAGGTGCAACATCCGTCCGAAATGGCGAAACAGTGTCATACGACTTTTTGAAATGCGTGAAGGGATTTGAAACGGAACGGTACCATGGTGCACCACTCTCCCGCGATGGTAAATCGAAGACCAGCCACGGTAATCCCGTTTTGCCGTAAAAATCCACGTGTCGAAAAAACGAAGGGTAAAAAACTTCCTAGACCCGATTGAGACTCGGATGGTCTTTTTTGGGCATTAAACAATCCATTGACGGCTGAAAGCTGTCATAGCCGTAGAACTCACTGAGACCTCTTTTTGACTGGTTATGGCTCCCGTAACTCTAAACGAGCCAGAAGTTATGGCCGTCCGAATAATCGATATCTACAGGGTGCAACATCCACGGTGCAAGGTGCAACATCCGTCCGAAATGGAGAAACAGTGTCGTACGAATTTTTGAAATGCGTGCATGGATTTGAATAGGAACGGTACCATGGTGCACCACTCTCCAGCGATGGTAAATCGAAGACCAGCCACGGTAATCCCGTTTTACCGTAAAAATCCACGTGTCGAAAAAACGAAGGGTAAAAAACTTCGTTGACCCGATTGAGACTCGGATAGTCTTTTTTGGGCATCAAACAATGAAGCCGTAGAACTCACTGAGGCCTTTGTTTTGACTGGTTATGGCTCCTGTAACTCTAAACGAGCCAGAAGTTATGGTCGTCCGAGCAAACGATATCTAAAGGGTGCAACATCCGTCCGAAATGGAGAAACAGTGTTGTACGACTTTTTGAAATGCGTGCATGGTTATTAAATGAAACGGTACCATGGTGCACTACTCTCCAGTGACGGTAAATCGAAGACCAGCCACGGTAATCCCGTTTTACAGTAAAAATCCACGTGTCGAAAAAACGACGGGTAAAAAACTTCCTAGACCCGTTTGAGACTCGGATAGTTTTTTTTGGGCATTAAACAATCCATTGACAGCTGAAAGCTGTCATTGGCACAGAACTCACTGAGGCCGTCTTTTTGACTGGTTATAGCTCCCGTAACTCTAAACGAGCCAGAAGTTATGGCCGTCCGAATAATCGATATCTACAGGGTGCAACATCCACAGTGCAAGGTGCAACATCCGTCCGAAATGGAGAAACAGTGTCGTACGACTTTTTGAAACGCGTACATGGATTTGAAACGGAACGGTACCATGGTGCACCACTCTTCAACGATGATAAATCGAAGACCAGCCACGGTAATCCCGTTTTACCGTAAAAATCCACGTGTCGGGAAAACGAAGGGTAAAAAACTTCCTAGACCCGATTGAGACTCGGATAGTCTTTTTTGGGCATTAAACAATCCATTGATGGATGAAAGCGGTCATAGCCGTAGAACTCACTGAGGCCTTCGATTTGACTGGTTATGGCTCCCGTAACTTTAAAGGAGCCAGAAGTTATGGCCGTCCGAATAATCGATATCTACAGGGTGCAACATCCACGGTGCAAGGTGCAACATCCATCCTAAATGGAGAAACAGTGACGTACGACTTTTTGAAATGCGTGCATGGATTTGAAACGGAACGGTACCATGGTGCACCACTCTCTAGTGATGGTAAATCGAAGACCAGCCACGGTAATCCCGTTTTACCGTAAAAATCCACGTGTCGAAAAAACGAAGGGTAAAAAACTTCCTAGACCCGATTGAGACTCGAATAGTCTTTTTTGGGCATTAAACAATCCATTGACGGCTGAAAGCTGTCACAGCCCTAGAACTCACTAAGGCCTTCGTTTTGACTGGTTATGGCTGCCGTAACTCTAAACGAGCCAGAAGTTATGGTCGTCCGAATAATCGATATCTACAGGGTGCAACATCCACGGTGCAAGGTGCAACATCCATCCTAAATGGAGAAACAGTGACGTACGACTTTTTGAAATGCGTGCATGGATTTGAAACGGAACGGTACCATGGTGCACCACTCTCTAGTGATGGTAAATCGAAGACCAGCCACGGTAATCCCGTTTTACCGTAAAAATCCACGTGTCGAAAAAACGACGGGTAAAAAACTTCCTAGACCCGTTTGAGACTCGTATAGTCTTTTTTGGGCATTAAACAATCCATTGACAGCTGAAAGCTGTCATTGCCACAGAACTCACTGAGGCCGTCTTTTTGACTGGTTCTGGCTCCCGTAACTCTAAACGAGCCAGAAGTTATGGCCGTCCGAATATCGATATCTACAGGGTGCAACATCCACGGTGCAAGGTGCAACATCCGTCCTAAATTGAGAAATAGTGTTTTACGACTTTTTGAAACGCGTGCATGGATTTGAAACGGAACGATACCATGGTGCACCACTCTCCAGCGATGGTAACTCGAAGACCAGCCACGGTAATCCCGTTTTACCGTAAAAATCCACGTGTCGAAAAAACGAAGGGTAAAAAACTTCCTAGACCCGATTGAGACTCGGATAGTCTTTTTTGGGCATTAAACAATCCATTGACGGCTAAAAGCTGTCATAACCGTAGAACTCACTGAGGCCTTCTTTTTGACTGGTTATGGCTCCCGTAACTCTAAACGAGCCAGAAGTTATGGCCGTCCGAATAATCGATATCTACAGGGTGCAACATCCGCGGTGCAAGGTGCAACATCCGTCCGAAATGGCAAAATAGTGTCGTACGACTTTTTGAAATGCGTGCATGGATTTGAAACGGAACGGTACCATGGTGCACCACTCTCCAGCGATGGTAAATCAAAGACCAGCCACGGTAATCCCGTTTTACCGTAAAAAACCACGTGTCGAAAAAACGAAGGGTAAAAAACTTCCTAGACCCGATTGAGACTTGGAAAGTCTTTTTTGGGCATTAAATAATCCATTGACGGGTGAAAGTGGTCGTATCCATAGAACTCACCGAGGCCTTCGTTTTGACTTGTTATGGCTCCCGTAACTCTAAACGAGCCAGAAGTGATGGCCGCCCGAATAATCGATATCTACATGGTGCAACATCCACGGTGCAAGGTGCAACATCCGTCCGAAATGGCGAAACAGTGTCATACGACTTTTTGAAATGCGTGCAGGGATTTGAAACGGAACGGTACCATGGTGCACCACTCTCCAGCGATGGTAAATCGAAGACCCGCCACGGTAATCCCGTTTTACCGTAAAAATCCACGTGTCGAAAAAACGATGGGTAAAAAACTTCCTAGACCCGATTGACACTCGGATAGTCTTTTTTGGGCATTAAACAATCCATTGACGGTTGAAAGCTGTCATAGCCGTAGAACTCACTGAAGCCTTCTTTTTGACTGGTTATGGCTCCCGTAACTCTAAACTAGCCAGAAGTTATGGCCTTCCGAATAATCGATATCTACAGGGTGCAACATCCACGGTGCTAGGTGCAACATCCGTCCGAAATGGAGAAACAGTGTCGTACGACTTTTTGAAATGCGTGCATGGATTTGAAAACGAACGGTACCATGGTGCACCACTCTCCAGTGATGGTAAATCGAAGACCAGCCACGGTAATCCCGTTTTACAATAAAAATCCACGTGTCGGAAAAACGAAGGGTAAAAAACTTCCTAGACCCGATTGAGACTCGGATAGTCTTTTTTGGGCATTAAAGAATCCATTAACGGCTTAATGCGGTCATAGCCGTAGAACTCACTGAGGCCTTCGATTTGACTGGTTATGGCTCCCGTCACTCTAAACGAGCCAGAAGTTATGGCCGTCCGAATAATCGATATCTACAGGGTGCAACATCCACGGTGCATGGTGCAACATCCATCCGAAATGGAGAAACAGTGTCGTACGACTTTTTGAAATGCGTGCATGGATTTGAAACGGAACGGTACCATGGTGCACTACTCTCCGGCGACGGTAAATCGAAGACCAACCACAGTAATCCCATTTTACCGTAAAAAGCCACGTGTCGAAAAAACGATGGGTAAAAAACTTCCTAGACCGGATTGAGACTCGGATAGTCTTTTTTGGGCATTAAACAATCCATTGACGGTTGAAAGCATTCACAGCCGTAGAACTCACTGAGGCCTTTGTTTTGACAGGTTATGGCTCTCGTAACTCTAAACGAGCCAGAAGTTATGGCCGTCCGAATAATCGATATCTACAGGGTGCAACATCCACGGTGCAAGGTGCAACATCCGTAGGAAATGGCGAAACTGTGTCGTACGACTTTTTGAAATGCGTGCATGGATATGAAACGAAACGGTACCATGGTGCACCATTCTCCAGCGATGGTAAATCGAAGACCAGCCACGGTAATCCCGTTTTACCGTAAAAATCCACGTGTCGAAAAAACTAAGGGTAATAAACTTCCTCGACCCGATTGAGACTCGGATAGACTTTTTTGGGCATTAAACAATCCATTGGCGGCTGAAAGCCATCATAGCCGTAGAACTCACTGAGGCCTTCGTTTTAACTGATTATGGCTCCCATAACTCTAAACGAGCCAGAAGTTATGACCGTCCGAATAATCGATATCTACAGGGTGCAACATCAGCGGTGCATGGTGCAACATCCGTCCGAAATGGCAAAATAGTGTCATACGACTTTTTGAAATGCGTGCATGGATTTGAAACGGAACGGTACCATGGGCACCACTCTCCAGCGATGGTAAATCGAAGACCAGCCACGGTAATACCGTTTTACCGTAAAAATCCACGTGTCGAAATAACGAAGGGTAAAAAACTTCCTAGACCCGATTGAGACTCAAATAGCCTTTTTTGGGCATTAAATAATCCATTGACGGGTGAAAGCGGTCGTATCCGTAGAACTCACCGGGGCCTTCGTTTTGACTAGTTATGGCTCCCGTAACTCTATACGAGCCAGAAGTTATGGCCGCCCGAATAATCGATATCTAGAGGGTGCAACATCCACTGTGCAAGGTGCAACATCCGTCCGAAATGGCGAAACAGTGTCATACGACTTTTTGAAATGCGTGAAGGGATTTGAAACGGAACGGTACCATGGTGCACCACTCTCCCGCGATGGTAAATCGAAGACCAGCCACGGTAATCCCGTTTTGCCGTAAAAATCCACGTGTCGAAAAAACGAAGGGTAAAAAACTTCCTAGACCCGATTGAGACTCGGATGGTCTTTTTTGGGCATTAAACAATCCATTGACGGCTGAAAGCTGTCATAGCCGTAGAACTCACTGAGACCTCTTTTTGACTGGTTATGGCTCCCGTAACTCTAAACGAGCCAGAAGTTATGGCCGTCCGAATAATCGATATCTACAGGGTGCAACATCCACGGTGCAAGGTGCAACATCCGTCCGAAATGGAGAAACAGTGTCGTACGAATTTTTGAAATGCGTGCATGGATTTGAATAGGAACGGTACCATGGTGCACCACTCTCCAGCGATGGTAAATCGAAGACCAGCCACGGTAATCCCGTTTTACCGTAAAAATCCACGTGTCGAAAAAACGAAGGGTAAAAAACTTCGTTGACCCGATTGAGACTCGGATAGTCTTTTTTGGGCATCAAACAATGAAGCCGTAGAACTCACTGAGGCCTTCGTTTTGACTGGTTATGGCTCCTGTAACTCTAAACGAGCCAGAAGTTATGGTCGTCCGAGCAAACGATATCTAAAGGGTGCAACATCCGTCCGAAATGGAGAAACAGTGTTGTACGACTTTTTGAAATGCATGCATGGTTATTAAATGAAACGGTACCATGGTGCACTACTCTCCAGTGACGGTAAATCGAAGACCAGCCACGGTAATCCCGTTTTACCGTAAAAATCCACGTGTCGAAAAAACGACAGGTAAAAAACTTCCTAGACCCGTTTGAGAGTCGGATAGTTTTTTTTGGGCATTAAACAATCTATTGACAGCTGAAAGCTGTCATTGCCATAGAACTCACTGAGGCCGTCTTTTTGACTGGTTATAGCTCCCGTAACTCTAAACGAGCCAGAAGTTATGGCCGTCCGAATAATCGATATCTATTGGGTGCAACATACACGGTGCAAGGTGCAACATCCGTCCGAAATTGAGAAACAGTGTCTTACGACTTTTTGAAACGCGTGCATGGATTTGAAACGGAACGGTACCATGGTGCACCACTCTCCAGCGATGGTAAATCGAAGACCAGCCACGGTAATCCCGTTTTACCGTAAAAATCCACGTGTCGAAAAAACGAATGGTAAAAAACGTCCTAGACCCGATTGAGACTCGGATAGTCTTTTTTTGGGCATTAAACAATCCATTGACGGCTAAAAGCAGTCATAACCGTAGAACTAACCGAGGCCTTCTTTTTGACTGGTTATGGCTCCCGTAACTCTAAACGAGCCAGAAGTTATGGCCGTCCGAATAATCGATATCTACAGGGTGCAACATCCACAGTGCAAGGTGCAACATCCGTCCGAAATGGAGAAACAGTGTCGTACGACTTTTTGAAACGCGTACATGGATTTGAAACGGAACGGTACCATGGTGCACCACTCTTCAATGATGGTAAATCGAAGACCAGCCACGATAATCCCGTTTTACCGTAAAAATCCACGTGTCGGAAAAACGAAGGGTAAAAAACTTCCTAGACCCGATTGAGACTCGGATAGTCTTTTTTGGGCATTAAACAATCCATTGACGGGTGAAAGCGGTCATAGCCGTAGAACTCACTGAGGCCTTCGATTTGACTGGTTATGGCTCCCGTAACTCTAAACGAGCCAGAAGTTATGGCCGTCCGAATAATCGATATCTACAGGGTGCAACATCCACGGTGCAAGGCGCAACATCCATCCGAAATGGAGAAACAGTGACGTACGACTTTTTGAAATGCGTGCATGGATTTGAAACGGAACGGTACCATGGTGCACCACTCTCCAGCGATGGTAAATCGAAGACCAGCCACGGTAATCCCGTTTTACCGTAAAAATCCACGTGTCGAAAAAATAAAGGGTAAAAAACTTCCTAGACCCGATTGAGACTCGGATAGTCTTTTTTGGGCATTAAACAATCCATTGACGGCTGAAAGAAGTCACAGCCGTAGAACTCACTGAGGCCTTCGTTTTGACAGGTTATGACTCCCTTAACTCTAAACGAGCCTGAAGTTATGGCCGTCCGAATAATCGATATCTACAGGGTGCAACATCCACGGTGCAAGGTGCTACATCCGTCCGAAATGGCGAAACTGTGTCGTACGACTTTTTGAAATGCGTGCATGGATATGAAACGAAATGGTACCATAGTGCACCACTCTCTAACGATGGTAAATCGAAGACCAGCCACGGTAATCCCGTTTTACCGTAAAAATCCACGTGTCGAAAAAACTAAGGGTAATAAATTTCCTAGACCCGATTGAGACTCGGATAGTCTCTTTTGGACATTAAACAATCCATTGGCGGCTGAAAGCCGTCATAGCCGTAGAACTCACTGAGTCCTTCGTTTTGACTGGTTATGGCCCCCGTAACTCTAAAAGAGCCAGAAGTTATGGCCGTCCAAATAATCGATATCTACAGGGTGCGACATCCATGGTGCAAGGTACAACATCCGTCTGAAATGGCGAAACTGTGTCGTACGACTTTTTGAAATGCGTGCATGGATATGAAACGAAATAGTACCATGGTGCACCACTCTCCAGCGATGGTAAATCGAAGACCAGCCACGGTAATGTAGGATCGATTTCACCCTAGAGGGGGGGTGAATAGGGTGATAGTGTAAATTATAAAAATTAATCGCGGAAGCTTATGAATTAAATTCAATTCAGATCACAGAATAGCAGCACAGATATTGCAAAATATAAATAGCAGAACAACACAGAATTTACCCAGCTTCGGCAAAACCCTGCGTACGTGCTGCCCCCAAGGTTTCTACTAGAAATTAGATAGTCCCTCGCTTACACACGTAAACTCGCTATACCCGCTATTGACTAATCTAACTCTACGCTCAAAATCCTGACCACAACTCAACCACCGAGTTGCGAATTCCCAAACTACACACCGTAGTTTGTACCCTAGTCACACGACTAGAAAATTAAAAACGATTTAAAAGAAAAATACAAATTAAAAACAAATTAAAATAATAAAACCCTATTTAAATTTAAACCCTTCTTATAATTTTTTTAAAAACCCCTTTTAACATAAACTAGGCCGGCCCTTTATTCCCTTCTTCAACCCGTTCCTTTTATTATTATTTTCTTTTCTTCGTGAAAGAAAATGGCCGCCCCTCTTTGTTCCTCTTTGCGAATTAGGGCTTCTGGTAATTTGCTATTGCTCCTTGCGATTTAAACTAGGGTTGAGCAAAATTGAAGCGCCGCTCGATTTTGTTCGATAGTAGGCTTCGATGCTTTTGATTTGCTTACGGCTTCTTCAATTTTGGATCGAATTCGTTCTGCTTTTTTGGTACGTATTTTCCTCCTTTTGCTTTGCTGGTTGATTCTTGAACTCGATGCTTTATGCCGATGATGATTTTGGATATTTATAGGAGTTTATTTCCTAGAATTGCGTTCGTATATTTTTGATTGAATTCGTCAAATTCATTTCTCTGCCGCTTGATTATGCTTGAACGATTGATGATTAATCTGACCTTTTCATATGCGTGTAGTTTCATTTCTTGCGTCCCACGGCTTTGATGTTGAGTTGTTCATATGCATGTATATTCTTGCTATCCACGGCACAGCTTTGAATTTGTAGCTTGTACTTGTATACAGCTGTGTCCATTACATGATTTCGACTTCACTGTTGCAAGTGTTGCTGTGTCATGTAGTAATTGACTTGTTCATGCTGTACTTGGATATTTGCAGTTCATTTGTACATTTGATCACCTGCACTCTTCGTTTGATCTACTTGCATTGTTTCTGGCTTCATCTGTAGTCTTGTTCATTGATGGTTTTGGTCATTCGAGTTTGAGACTGTGGCGATTTCACTGTGTACTTGAGAATGCACTGCATATTTGGTTTGCTCCTTTGTTGATGTTTGGATCATTATGCTGTCTGCATTTGTCACTGTTGTCGATGTTGTGAGTAATTTTGTTCTTTAGTTGGCTGCTGTGTTGATCTTGCTTGCATTGTCACTTGGTCGACACTTGCAGTTGCACATTGAGTTGAATATGTTGGCACTGGAACTAGCTTGTATCTGTTCTCATTACTATGTTGCATTCTTTGATGGTTCACTGTAGTATGTTGGTCTGTCTTGTTTTCGGCCAGGTTTTGTTGGTTCATTGGTGTTTGTACACTTATGCAGTTTGGTCTTATTTTTTCTGTGCATTCACTTGGTGGTGTGTTGCTGCCTTCACTGTCCACCTGTATCTTGCTTGGTTTTGTTGCAAATTGCATTTGGTCTTTTGTACTACTTCACCATGTCACTTGAGGTTCTGCAGTTGGTTTATTGATGCATTCATGTTCATGTAGTCTCAGCTCCATTCTGGTTTCTTCCCTGATCTTGCTGTGACATATTGTTGCATGAGTTACTTCCATTTTTCATGTATCTGCTGGCTTGTACTGTGACTCGAGTTTTCACTGTCATAAGTCATGCATGAGTGTTGCAGTTGTTTATATGCACTTCATCACTTCAGTATTGCATTGTTTTCACCTCTGGCCTGTTGTAGTTTGATTGTGTTCATATACACTACTGCCTTGAGTTGAATCCCGTGTGTTATTTGGGTTTGACCTTGTGCTGAATTGTTAGCAGTGCTTTTGTTTGATTTTTTGCACATGAGTTGGCGAGGCAGTGCACACGTATACGAATGTAGACGTGTGTACTGCAGCCACTTATAGTTACCTGTCCCTGATAAAAATACTGATATGCACAGATATTGCACAGTCAAAAATGATGACGAACAACCCAAATAACTGAGGCAAACAATATTTTCAAAATCATCATTTCTTTCAAATTTCAAAAATATTTCTCTTTCAATTTTACTGCGTTTGAGAATATTTTTGCAGATTACTCAGATGCTGGATTCAAACTGGAATGCAGTTTAAGATAAAAATACGAGTGTGAGTGATATGTAGTGAGGTTAACTGTAAATGTGAAATGTGATGTGATTGTAATTTGTATCAAAGTTGTATAGTGAATAGTGAGAGCTTGAATTTGTATACTATTCATCAATTGTAATAAATATTTGTTTTAATAAAATATTCGTTTGAATTCAAATTCCGTGTTATTTATTTTATTCAGCAAATATTTATTTAATCCGTGAAAAATAACATAGTATATTATCAAATACATTTAAACGAATGTATATATGTTTATTATCATCAAACAAAAATCATATAAGCGCATATTCAACAACCTCCCCCTTTTGATGATAACAAACATATATTTAAGATTTTGAATATGTTAAATGTATTTGATCATTGATATATTCTAATTGCTCCCCCTATTTAAATGCTTCCTCTCTATACGATACTCCCCCTACATATATGCATACAAATAAAAATATATATATGAGCCTATATGCAAATGGAAAATTATTTGACCTTTGCTTGATTCTATTTGACAAAATATTAACTTTTCTCTCCCCCTTTTGTTATCAGCAAAAGAATAATAGTGTTAGAGAAAATAGAGATAAAGTTATCGATATTAACCAACATTAAAACTCAATTGAATATAAATATTAAATTTCAATAAAAAATCAAACAAAAATCATAAATATTTTGTTAGGCGCATATTCCACTTTTAGAATGATGGAAATGATGTCATCATATAAAACCATACAGTTGGGTCTATTTGTGGTATATTTATACCAGGAATTTGAATATCTACTAACCATCCATAACCGTTAGGACTTTTAAATGAGATTAGTTGTATTCCAATTTTATTTTTAAAAAAAATGAATTGAAGTATCTTCTAACCACGCATAACCGTGAGGACTTTTAAATGGGATTAGAATCAACTTGTTTATTTTACAAATCAACTTTTGATATGCGTTCCATACATGCATAACCGCGAGGACTTTTAAATGAGCATGGAAGCACATAACAAATTCCAAGTAATTCACCCATGCATAACCGTGAGGACTTTTAAATGGGAGTGAATACTTCGGTATTTATTTATTATTATTATTAATTAATTTTTTTTATTTTTAAAAAATGTGAAAATGAAAAACGAACGATTCCTGTTTAAAGTACCACATATCGACAAACTATATAGAATTTTGATGAGTGATGGTCGTTAGAAATATGATAGATATAGAGATGGTCATGGAATTTTTACCAACAAAAAGTTTTATAACTCTTGTTTACATTTCTAAAGAAATTTTCTAATTTTACTTTCTCGAGTTATAATATATAATCAATATCAACACTCATCACTTTTTCAATCACTATTTTTCTTTTCGATAATCATTTGGGAGTCAGATTAGTCATAATAGTCATTTAAAATCAAATTCAAAAATAATTATGAAATTAATTTTTCAAAATGACTAATCTGAAAATATGGTCAAAAATGATTTTCTCCAGGGGGTTTTAAAAGAAAATTTTCTGCTATTTGAAAATTAATTGAAATGAAGAATATGCAGATATTTTCTTTGAAAAAACGATGCAGTTACTAAATGTCTCAAAAATCACGTTTCACTAGTAATTTTTCTATCAACTAGATTATCAGTGTAATCTGCATCTGAATTTCTCTTTCACTCAAAATTATCATCAATTGAATTTTATAGACCAAAACATGAAGTGATCACCAAAAATTTCAAACTCAATTTTTAACAACAAATTAAATGACATTCTTTTGAATCTGAATTGAAGCCGTGTAAATAATCAGAAAACCGTGAATATAGAGTTAGCCGAATTATAACCAAATGTATTATTATCCAACAAAACACTATTTTTAATCCAAAATGATATATATGAAGTAATTCAAAGAATTTAGAGATTTTTATAGTGTTTTTGGCATAAGAATATAATTGGCCAACTATTTTGAATAAGTCAGAAAAAATCATCATCTTTTCATCAATCTCAATATTGGCTGATTTTAATTCAGAATATGGTGCAGATTATCACATTTAATATATCGTTTAAAACATACCATTACCTGTTTTACCTTTACGATATTTTTCGTTGTTGTCCGTTGTGATTCTGTCACCTTTATACTAGGCTAAGGAACTTAGCTTTGTCGCCCGTTGTGTTTCTGGAACAGCCAAAATCCAGAGAACACTATTGTTGTTCCTTAGCCTGCCACCACACCTACACGGAAAAGAATTTATGTGACCTATTCGTTTTTATAGGTCCACGGTTGTTAGTGGCAGAAAATTTTGAAAAATAATTTTGTGTAGACCCAAAACTATTTATAATTGTTCCCTTTGGCACCCAAATTTGTTTAACTTTGAGAGATTTTATATTTGTGCCTTTTGGAACCCAAATCGGTATAGTTTTCACATGTTTGGGTCTATACCAACAATTATTGTGATCGTGTCCAAATTTTCTACAAATCGTGCACATGGATTTAGCTTGACTAATATTGCTTTCAACAATTTTCGAACTATTATATCCAAGTCCTTGTCTAACCGAATTAACAGTTTGCTTTCCTAATAGCATATTCAACGATTTTTCACTTTTGGAAAATTTATCTAAAGTTGTTGACAATTGTTGGACTTGTGATTTGAGAGATTCATTTCCGTTTAACAACTGTGTGCACTTTTTAATAGAATTCTCTCTCCTAGTATTTTCATTCTCCTTTAAAATCAGAATTTCATTTTCAAGTGTTTTTATATTGATTTCTGATTTTTTAATTTCCTTTTCAAATGTTGGACACTTATCACACTTAGGGATCCTACTTTGATAGGTTTTAACTAATTGATCAAGTTGTTTATTACATTCTATCAAAGTATCTTTTTGAGATTCAAGTTTGGCGTATTTTTCCCTAAGTCGTTCAAAACAACCGTTTACTTCATGAAAATATATAAGCAACTCAGAATGGGTAAGTTTTGATACCTCACTTGGCTCGTCATCGTCACTGTCAGTTGTATCTCCTCGAAGACACAATTCTGCCTTTTCGCTTTCACGGCCAGTGCTTTGATCATTCTCGTCTATTTCATCCCAAGTGGCTGCAAAACTTTTCTTTTTCTGTTTCTTTCCGTGGCTGGATTTAATTTGTGGACAATCGGGCTTGATATGGCCGGGTTTGTTGCAATTATAACAAATAAACTTTTGTTCTTCCGAGTAGTCTAGTGCTTTGGCTATTCTGCTTTTTGCTTTTTGAATTCGAGCTGAGTTACCATGTTTTTGATTCCATTTTTTGAATTTCTTTATCAACAGCTCCAATTCTGCTGCTCCATCATCTTCATCGTTATCATCATCACTTTTGGTTGTTCCTTTGAGAGCTATTGATTTCTTTTGAGTGTCACCTCCTTCACGCTCTTCTTTGAATTTCATTTCTAGCTCATAAGTGGTGAGATTTCCGATGAGTTCTTCAACTTTAAGTTGTTTTAAATCTTTCGATTCTTGTATGGCAGTTACTTTTGCTTCAAAGCTTCGTGGAAGGACTCTGAGGATTTTCCGGACTATTTCTCATTCGGTATATGTTTTTCCGAGAGCTTTTGATTTGTATACGATATTGGAGAGTCGTCCGTACATCTCTTTGACATTTTCTTCCTTCGCCATTTTGAAGTTCTCGTATTAGCTGCGTAGCATTGCAAGGCGAGATTCTTTGACTTGAGATGTTCCTTCGTGAGTCACTTCTAGTGTGTGCCATATTTCCTGTGCAGTTAGACAATGTGAGATACGATTAAATTCAAATTGATCCAATGAACAGATAATAGAATTCATAGCTCTAGCATTAGCATTTTGTAATCTATTTTCTAGATCTGTCCATTGATCTTTTGGTTTCTCTATTTCCTGATTATCTACAGTTATAGTTGGTATACTATAACCTGTCTCAACAATATTCCAAGCGTCAATGGTTTTCAGAAAAATTTGCATTCTATTTTTCCAGTAAGCATATTCACCATTGAACATTGGTGGTCTAACTATTGACTGACCCTCTGCAAAAGCATTATTAAAAGAAGCCATTTTAAAAATTCAAAATATTTAAAACAAAAACCGATTTTTGAATCACGAATTTTTAAAACAAAAATTTATTTTTGAAACACGAATTTTTAAACGAAAATTGGTTTTTGTAAAATCAAAATTTTAAAACAAAAATGGCTTTTGTTCCTTGCTCTGATACCACTTGTAGGATCGATTTCACCCTAGAGGGGGGGTGAATAGGGTGATAGTGTAAATTATAAAAATTAATCGCGGAAGCTTATGAATTAAATTCAATTCAGATCACAGAATAGCAGCACAGATATTGCAAAATATAAATAACAGAACAACACAGAATTTACCCAGCTTCGGCAAAACCCTGCCTACGTGCTGCCCCCAAGGTTTCTACTAGAAATTAGATAGTCCCTCGCTTACACACGTAAACTCGCTATACCCGCTATTGACTAATCTAACTCTACGCTCAAAACCCTGACCACAACTCAACCACCGAGTTGCGAATTCCCAAACTACACACCGTAGTTTGTACCCTAGTCACACGACTAGAAAATTAAAAACGGTTTAAAAGAAAAATACAAATTAAAAAAAAATTAAAATAATAAAACCCTATTTAAATTTAAACCCTTCTTATAATTTTTTTAAAAACCCCTTTTAACATAAACTAGGCCGGCCCTTTATTCACTTCTTCAACCCGTTCCTTTTATTATTATTTTCTTTTCTTCGTGAAAGAAAATGGTCGCCCCTCTTTGTTCCTCTTTGCGAATTAGGCTTCTGGTAATTTGCTATTGCTCCTTGCGATTTAAACTAGGGTTGAGCAAAATTGAAGCGCCACTCGATTTTGTTCGATAGTAGGCTTCGATGCTTTTGATTTGCTTACGGCTTCTTCAATTTTGGATCGAATTCGTTCTGCTTTTTTGGTACGTATTTTCCTCCTTTTGCTTTGCTGGTTGATTCTTGAACTCGATTCTTTATGCCGATGATGATTTTGGATATTTATAGGAGTTTATTTCCTAGAATTGCGTTCGTATATTTTTGATTGAATTCGTCAAATTCATTTCTCTGCCGCTTGATTATGCTTGAACGATTGATGATTAATCTGACCTTTTCATATGCGTATAGTTTCATTTCTTGCGTCCCACGGCTTTGATGTTGACTTGTTCATATGCATGTATATTCTTGCTATCCACGGCACAGCTTTGAATTTGTAGCTTGTACTTGTATACAGTTGTGTCCATTACATGATTTCGACTTCACTGTTGCAAGTGTTGCTGTGTCATGTAGTAATTGACTTGTTCATGCTGTACTTGGATATTTGAAGTTCATTTGTACATTTGATCACCTGCACTCTTCGTTTGATCTACTTGCATTGTTTCTGGCTTCATCTGTAGTCTTGTTCATTGATGGTTTTGGTCATTCGAGTTTGAGACTGTGGCGATTTCACTGTGTACTTGAGAATGCACTGCATATTTGGTTTGCTCCTTTGTTGATGTTTGGATCATTATGCTGTCTGCATTTGTCACTGTTGTCGATGTTGTGAGTAATTTTGTTCTTTAGTTGGCTGCTGTGTTGATCTTGCTTGCATTGTCACTTGGTCGACACTTGCAGTTGCACATTGAGTTGAATATGTTGGCACTGGAACTAGCTTGTATCTGTTCTCATTACTGTGTTGCATTCTTTGATGGTTCACTGTAGTATGTTGGTCTGTCTTGTTTTTGGCCAGGTTTTGTTGGTTCATTGGTGTTTGTACACTTATGCAGTTTGGTCTTATTTTTGCTGTGCATTCACTTGGTTGTGTGTTGCTGCCTTCACTGTCCACCTGTATCTTGCTGGTTTTGTTGCAAATTGCATTTGGTCTTTTGTACTACTTCACCATGTCACTTGAGGTTCTGCAGTTGGTTTATTGATGCATTCATGTTCATGTAGTCTCAGCTCCATTCTGGTTTCTTCCCTGATCTTGCTGTGACATATTGTTGCATGAACTTCCATTTTTCATGTATCTGCTGGCTTGTACTGTGACTCGAGTTTTCACTGTCATAAGTCATGCATGTGTGTTGCAGTTGTTTATATGCACTTCATCACTTCAGTATTGCATTGTTTTCACCTCTGGCCTGTTGTAGTTTGATTGTGTTCATATACACTACTGCCTTGAGTTGAATCCCGTGTGTTATTTGGGTTTGACCTTGTGCTGAATTGTTAGCAGTGCTTTTGTTTGATTTTTTGCACACGAGTTGGCGAGGCAGTGCACACGTATACGAATGTAGATGTGTGTACTGCAGCCACTTATAGTTACCTGTCCCTGATAAAAATACTGATATACACAGATATTGCATAGTCAAAAATGATGACGAACAACCCAAATAACTGAGGCAAACAATATTTTCAAAATCATCGTTTGTTTCAAATTTCAAAAATATTTCTCTTTCAATTTTACTGCGTTTGAGAATATTTTTGCAAATTACTCAGATGCTGGATTCAAACTGGAATGCAGTTGAAGATAAAAATACGAGTGTGAGTGATATGTAGTGAGGTTAACTGTAAATGAGAAATGTGATGTGATTGTAATTTGTATCAAAGTTGTATAGTGAATAGCGAGAGCTTGAATTTGTATACTATTCATAAATTGTAATAAATATTTGTTTTAATTAAATATTCGTTTGAATTCAAATTCCGTGTTATTTATTTTATTCAGCAAATATTTATTTAATCTGTGAAAAATAACATAGTATATTATCAAATACATTTAAACGAATGTATATTTTTTTATTATCATCAAACAAAAATCATATAAGTGCATATTCAACAGGTAATCCCGCTTTACCGTAAAAATCCACGTGTCGAAAAAACTAAGGGTAATAAACTTCCTAGACCCGATTGAGACTCGGATAATCTTTTTTGGGCATTAAACTATCCATTGGCGGCTGAAAGCCGTCATAGCAGTAGAACTCACTGAGGCCTTCGTTTTAACTGGTTATGGCTCCCATAACTCTAAACGAGCCAGAAGTTATGGTCGTCCGAATAATCGATATCTACAGGGTGCAACATCAGCGGTGCAAGGTGCAACATCCGTCCGAAATGGCAAAATAGTGTCGTACGACTTTTTGAAATGCGTGCATGGATTTGAAACGGAACGGTACCATGGTGCACCACTCTCCAGCGATGGTAAATCAAAGACCAGCCACGGTAATCCCGTTTTACCGTAAAAATCCACGTGTCGAAAAATCGAAGGGTAAAAAACTTCCTAGACCCGATTGAGATTCGGAAAGTCTTTTTTGGGCATTAAGTAATCCATTGACGGGTGAAAGCGGTCGTATCCGTAGAACTCACCGAGGCCTTCGTTTTGACTGGTTATGGCTCCCGTAACTCTAAACGAGCCAGAAGTGATGGCCGCCCGAATAATCGATATCTACAGGGTGCAACATCCACGGTGCAAGGTGCAACATCCGTCCGAAATGGCGAAACAGTGTCATACGACTTTTTGAAATGCGTGCAGGGATTTGAAACGGAACGGTACCATGGTGCCCTACTCTCCAGCGATGGTAAATTGAAGACCCGCCACGGTAATCCCGTTTTACTGTAAAAATCCACGTGTCGAAAAAACGATGGGTAAAAAACTTCCTAGACCCGATTGACACTCGGATAGTCTTTTTTGGGCATTAAACAATCCATTGACGGTTGAAAGCTGTCATAGCCGTAGAACTCACCGAAGCCTTCTTTTTGACAGGTTATGGCTCCCGTAACTCTAAACTAGCCAGAAGTTATGGCCGTCCGAATAATCGATATCTACAGGGTGCAAAATCCACGGTGCAAGGTGCAACATCCGTCCGAAATGGAGAAACAGTGTCGTACGACTTTTTGAAATGCGTGCATGGATTTGAAATGGAATGGTACCATGGTGCACCACTCTCCAGCGATGGAAAATCGAAGACCAGCCACGGTAATCCCGTTTTACAGTAAAAATCCACGTGTCGGAAAAACGAAGGGTAAAAAACTTCCTAGACCTGATTGAGACTCGGATAGTCTTTTTTGGGCATTAAACAATCCATTGACGGCTGAATGCGGTCATAGCCGTAGAACTCACCGAGGCCTTCGATTTGACTGTTATGGCTCCCGTAACTCTAAACGAGCCAGAAGTTATGGCCGTCCGAATAATCGATATCTACAGGGTGCAACATCCACGGTGCAAGGTGCAACATCCATCCGAAATGGAGAAACAGTGTCGTATGACTTTTTGAAATGCGTGCATGGATTTGAAACGAAACGGTACCATGGTGCACCACTCTCCAGCGACGGTAAATCGAAGACCAACCACGGTAATCCCGTTTTACCGTAAAAAGCCACGTGTCGAAAAAACGAAGGGTAAAAAACTTCCTAGACCCGATTGAGACTCGGATAGTCTTTTTTGGGCATTAAACAATCCATTGACGGCTGAAAGCAGTCACAGCCGTAGAACTCACTGAGGCCTTTGTTTTGACAGGTTATGGCTCTCGTAACTCTAAACGAGCCAGAAGTTATGGCCGTCCGAATAATCGATATCTACAGGCTGCAACATCCACGGTGCAAGGTGCAACATCCGTCCGAAATGGCAAAACTGTGTCGTACGACTTTTTGAAATGCGTGCATGGATATGAAACGAAACGGTACCATGGTGCACCACTCTCCAGCGATGGTAAATCGAAGACCAGCCACAGTTATCCCGTTTTACCGTAAAATCCACGTGTCGAAAAAACTCAGGGTAATAAACTTCCTAGACCCGATTGAGACTCGGATAGTCTTTTTTGGGCATTAAACAATCCATTGGCGGCTGAAAGCCATCATAGCCGTAGAACTCACTGAGGCCTTCGTTTTAACTGGTTATGGCTCCCATAATTCTAAACGAGCCAGAAGTTATGGCCGTCCGAATAATCGATATCTACAGGGAGCAACATCAGCGGTGCAAGGTGCAACATCCGTCCGAAATGGCAAAATAGTGTCGTACGACTTTTTGAAATGCGTGCATGGATTTGAAACGGAACAATACCATGGGCACCACTGTCCAGCAATGGTAAATCGAAGACCAGCCACGGTAATCCCGTTTTACCGTAAAAATCCACGTGTCGAAATAACGAGGGGTAAAAAACTTCCTAGACCCGATTGAGACTCAGATAGTCTTTTTTGGGCATTAAATAATCCATTAATGGGTGAAAGCGGTCGTATCCGTAGAAATCACCGAGGCCTTCGTTTTGACTGGTTATGGCTCCCGTAACTCTATACGAGCCAGAAGTTATGGCCGCCCGAATAATCGATATCTACAGGGTGCAACATCCACTGTGCAAGGTGCAACATCCGTCCGAAATGGCGAAACAGTGTCATACGACTTTTTGAAATGCGTGAAGGGATTTGAAACGGAACGGTACCATGGTGCACCGCTCTCCCGCGATGGTAAATCGAAGACCAGCCACGGTAATCCCGTTTTGCCGTAAAAATCCACGTGTCGAAAAAACGAAGGGTAAAAAACTTCCTAGACCCGATTGAGACTCGGATAGTCTTTTTTGGGCATTAAACAATCCATTGACGGCTGAAAGCTGTCGTAGCCGTAGAACTCACTGAGACCTTTTTTTTGACTGGTTATGGCTCCCGTAACTCTAAACGAGCCAGAAGTTATGGCCGTCCGAATAATCGATATCTACAGGGTGCAACATCCACGGTGCAAGGTGCAACAAACGTCCGAAATGGAGAAACAGTGTCGTACGACATTTTGAAATGCGTGCATGGATTTGAATAGGAGCGGTACCATGGTGCACCACTCTCCAGCGATGGTAAATCGAAGACCAGCCACGGTAATCCCGTTTTACCATAAAAATCCACGTGTCGAAAAAACGAAGGGTAAAAAACTTCGTTGACCCGATTGAGACTCGGATAGTCTTTTTTGGGCAATAAACAATCCATTGACGGCTGAAGTCGTAGAACTCACTGAGGCCTTCGTTTTGACTGGTTATCGCTCCCGTAACTCCAAACGAGCCAGAAGTTATGGTCGTCCGCATAATCGATATCTAAAGGGTGCAACATCCGTCCGAAATGGAGAAACAGTGTTGTACGACTTTTTGAAATGTGTGCATGGTTATGAAATGAAATGGTACCATGGTGCACCACTCTCCAGCGACGGTAAATCGAAGACCAGCCACGGTAATCCCGTTTTACCGTAAAAATCCACGTGTCGAAAAAACGAAGGGTAAAAAACTTCCTAGACCCGATTGAGACTCAGATAGTCTTTTTTGGACATTAAACAATCCATTGACGGCTGAAAGCCATCACAGCCGTACAACTCACCGAGGCCTTCGTTTTGACTGTAATGGCTCCCGTAACTCTAAACGAGCCAGAAGTTATGGTCGTCCGAATAATCGATATCTACAAGGTGCAACATCCACGGTGCAAGGTGCAACATCCGTCCGAAATGGAGAAACAGCGTCGTACGACTTTTTGAAATCCGTGCATGGATTTGGAAGGGAACGGTACCATGGTGCACCACTCTCCAGCGATGGTAAATCGAAGACCAGCCACGGTAATCCCGTTTTACCGTAAAAATCCATGTGTCGAAAAAACGAAGGGTAAAAAACTTCCTAGACCTGATTGAGACTCGGATCGTCTTTTTTGGGCAATAAACAATCCATTGATGGCTGAAAGCGGTCGTAGCCATAGAACTCACCGAGGCCTTCGTTTTGACAGGTTATGGCCCCCGTAACTCTAAACGAGCCAGAAGTTATGGCCGCCCGAATAATCGATATCTACAGGGTGCAACATCAACGGTGCAAGGTGCAACATCCGTCCGAAATGGCGAAACAGTGTCGTATGACTTTTTGAAATGCGAGCATGGATATGAAATGAAATGGTACCATGGTGCACCACTCTCCAGCGATGGTAAATCGAAGACCAGCCACGGTAATCCCGTTTTACCGTAAAAATCCACGTGCCGAAAAAACGAAGGATAAAAAACATCCTAGGCCCGATTGAGACTCGGATCATCTTTTTTGGGCATTAAACGATCCATTGACGGCTGAAAGCAGTCGTAGCCGTAAAACTCACCGAGGTCTTCGTTTTGACAGGTTATGGCTCCCGTAACTCTAAACGAGCCAGAAGTTATGGCCGCCCGAATAATCGATATCTACAGGGTGCAACATCCACGGTGCAAGATGCAACATCTGTCCGAAATGGCGAAACAGAGTCGTATGACTTTTTGAAATGCGAGCATGGATATGAAATGAAACGGTACCATGGTGCACCACTCTCCAGCGATGGTAAATCGAAGACCAGCCACGGTAATCCCGTTTTACCGTAAAAATCCATGTGTCGAAAAAACGAAGGGTAAAAAACTTCCTAGACCCGATTGAGACTCGGATCGTCTTTTTTGGGCATTAAACAATCCATTGACGGCTGAAAGCGGTCGTAGCCGTAGAACTCACCGAGGCCTTCGTTTTGACAGGTTATGGCTCCCGTAACTCTAAACGAGCCAGAAGTTATGGCCGTCCGAATAATCGATATCTACAGGGTGCAGCATCCACGGTGCAAGGTGCAACATCCGTCCGAAGTGGCGAAACAGTGTCGTACGACTTTTTGAAATGCGTGCATGGATCTGAAACGGAACGGTACCATGGTACACCACTCTCTAGCGATGGTAAATCGAAGACCAGCCACGGTAATCCCGTTTAGCGTAAAAATCCACGTGTCGAAAAAACGAAGGGTAAAAAACTTCCTAGACCCGATTGAGACTCGGATAGTCTTTTTTGGGCATTAAACAATCCATTGACGGCTGAAAACTATCACAGCCGTAGAACTCACTGAGGCCTTCGTTTTGACTGGTTATGGCTCCCGTAACTCTAAACGAGCCAGAAGTTATGGCCATCCGAATAATCGATATCTATAGGGTGCAACATCAACGGTGCAAGGTGCAACATCCATCCGAAATGGCAAAATAGTGTCGTACGACTTTTTGAAATGCGCGCATGGATTTGAAACGGAACGGTACCATGGTGCACCACTCTCCAGCGATGGTAAATCGAAGACCAGCCACGGTAATCCCGTTTTACTGTAAAAATCCACGTGTCGAGAAAACGAAGGGTAAAAAACTTCCTAGACCCGATTGAGACTCGGAAAGTCTTTTTTGGGCATTAAATAATCCATTGACGGGTGAAAGCGGTCGTAGCCGTAGAACTCACCTAGGCCTTCATTTTGACTGGTTATGGCTCTCGTAACTCTAAACGAGCCAGAAGTTATGGCCGCCCGAATAATCGATATCTATAGGGTGCAACATCCACGGTGCAAGGTGCAACATCCGTCCGAAATGGCGCAACAGAGTCATACGTCTTTTTGAAATGCGTTCAAGGATTTGAAACGAAACGGTACCATGGTGCACCACTCTCCGGCGATGGTAAATTGAAGACCAGCCACGGTAATCCCGTTTTACCGTAAAAATCCATGTGTCGAAAAAACGAAGGGTAAAAAACTTCCTAGACCCGATTGAGACTCGGATAGTCTTTTTTGGGCATTAAACAATCCATTGACGGTTGAAAGCTGTCATAGCCGTAGAACTCACTGAGGCCTTCTTTTTGACTGTTTATGGCTTCCGTAATTCTAAACGAGCCAGAAGTTATGGCCATCCGAATAATCGATATCTATAGGGTGCAACATCCACGGTGCAAGGTGCAACATCCGTCCGAAATGGAGAAACATTGTCGTACGACTTTTTGAAATGCGTGCATGGATATGAAACGAAACGGTACCATGGTGCACCACTCTCCAGCGATGGTAAATCGAAGACCAGCCACAGTTATCCCGTTTTACCGTAAAAATCCACGTGTCGAAAAAACGAAGGGTAAAAAACTTCCTAGACCCGATTGTGAGTCGGATAGTCTTTTTTGGGGATTAAACAATCCATTGACGGCTGAAAGCTGTCACAGCCGTAGAACTCACTGAGGCCTTCATTTTGACAGGATATGGCTCCCGTAACTCCAAACAAGCCAGAAGTTATGGCCGTCCGAATAATCGATATCTACAGGGTGCAACATCCACGGTGCAAGATGCAACATCCGTCCGAAATGGCGAAACAGTGTCGTACGACTTTTTGAAAGGCGTGCATGGATTTGAAACAGAACGGTACCATGGTGCAGGACTCTCCAGCGATGGTAAATCGAAGACCAGCCACGGTACTCCCGTTTTACCGTAATAATCCACGTGTCGAAAAAACGAAGGGTCAAAAACTTCCTAGACCCGATTGAGACTCGGATAGTCTTTTTTGGGCATTAAAAAATCCATTGACGGCTGAAAGCTGTCATAGCCGTAGAACTCACTGAGGCCTTCTTTTTGACTGGTTGTGGCTCCCGTAACTCTAAACGAGCCAGAAGTTACGGCCGTCGGAATAATCGATATCTACAGGATGCAACATCCACGGTGCAAGGTACAACATCCATCCGAAATGGAGAAACAGTGTCGTACGACTTTTTGAAATGCGTGCATGGATTTGAAACGGAACGGTACCATGGTGCACCACTCTCCAATGATGGTAAATCAAAGACCAGCCACGGTAATCCCATTTTACCGTAAAAATCCACGTGTCGAAAAAACGAAGGGTAAAAAACTTCCTAGACCCGATTGAGACACGGATAGTCTTTTTTGGGCATTAAATAATCCATTGACGGGTGAAAGTGGTCGTAGCCGTAGAACTCACGGAGGCCTTCGTTTTGACTGGTTATGGCTCCCGTAACTCTAAATGAGCCAGAAGTTATAGTCGTCCGAATAATCGATATTTACAAGGTGCAACATCCACGGTGCAAGGTGCAACATCCGTCCGAAATGGCGAAACAATGTCATACGACTTTTTGAAATGCGTGCATGGATTTGAAATGGAACGGTACCATGGTGCACCACACTCCAGCGATGGTAAATCGAAGACCAGCCACGGTAATCCCGTTTAACCGTAAAAATCCACGTGTCGAAAAAATGAAGGGTAAAAAACTTCCTAGACCCGATTGAGGCTCGGATAGTCTTTTTTCGGCATTAAACAATCCATTGACGGCTGAAAGCTGTCATAGCCGTAGAACTCACTGAGGCCTTCATTTTTACTAGTTATGGCTCCCGTAACTCTAAACGAGCCAGAAGTTATGGCCGTCCGAATAATCGATATCTACAGGGTGCAACATCCACGGTGCAAGGTGAAACATCCGTGCGAAATGGAGAAACAGTGTCGTACGACTTTTTGAAATGCGTGCGTGGTTATGAAATGAAACGGTACCATGGTGCACTACTCTATAGCGATGGTAAATCGAAGACCAGCCACGTAATCCCATTTTACCGTAAAAATCCGCGTGTCAAAAAAATGATGGTTAAAAAACTTCCTAGACCCGATTGAGACTAGGATAGACTTTTTTGGGCATTAAACAATCCATTGACGGCTGAAAGCTTTCACAGCCATAGAACTCACTGAGGCCTTTGTTTTGACTGGTTATGGCTCCCGTAACTCTAAACGAGCCAGAAGTTATGGCCGTCCGAATAATCGATATCTACAGGGTGCAACATCCACGGTGAAAGGTGCAACATCCGTCCGAAATGGCAAAACAGTATCGTACGACTTATGAAATGCGTGCATGGATTTCAAATGGAACGGTACCGTGGTGCACCACTCTCCAGCGATGGTAAATTGAAGACCAGCCACGGTAATCCCGTTTTACCGCAAAAATCCACGTGTCGAAAAAACGAAGGGTAAAAACCTTCCTAGACCCGATTGAGACTCGGATAGTCTTTTTTAGGCATTAAACAATCCATTGACGGCTGAAACCTGTCATAGCCGTAGAACTCACAGAGGCCTTCTTTTTGACTGGTTATGGCTTCCGTAACTCTAAACAAGCCAGAAGTTATGGCCGTCCGAATAATCGATATCTACAGGGTGCAACATCCACGGTGCAAGGTGCAACATCCGTCCGAAATGGAGAAACAGTGTCTTACGACGTTTTGAAATGCGTGCATAGATTTGAAACGGAACGGACCGTGGTGCACCACTCTCCAGCGATGGTAAATCGAGACCAGCCACGGTAATCCCGTTTTACCATAAAAATTCATGTGTCGAAAAAACGAAGGGTAAAAAACTTTCTAGACCCGATTGAGACTCGGATAGTCTTTTTTGGGCATTAAACAATCCATTGACGGTTGAAAGCTGTCATAGCCGTAGAACTCACCGAGGCCTTCTTTTTTGACTATTTATGGCTTCCGTAACTCTAAACGAGCCAGAAGTTATGGCCATCCGAATAATCGATATCTACAGGGTGCAACATCCGTCCGAAATGGAGAAACATTGTCGTACGACTTTTTGAAATGCGTGCATGGATATGAAACGAAACGGTACCATGGTGCACCACTCTCCAGCGATGGTAAATCGAAGACCAGCCACGGTAATCCCGTTTTACCGTAAAAATCCACGTGTCGAAAAAACGAAGGGTAAAAAACTTCCTAGACCCGATTGAGAGTTGGATAGTCTTTTTTGGGGATTAAACAATCCATTGATGGCTGAAAGCTGTCACAGCCATAGAACTCACTAAGGCCTTCATTTTGACAAGATATGGCTCCCGTCACTCTAAACAAGCCTGAAGTTATGGCCGTCCGAATAATCGATATCCACAGGGTGCAACATCCACGGTGCAAGATGCAACATCCGTCCGAAATGGCGAAACAGTGTCGTACGACTTTTTGAAAGGCGTGCATGGATTTGAAACAGAACGGTACCATGGTGCAGCACTCTCCAGCGATGGTAAATCGAAGACCAGCCACGGCACTCCCGTTTTACCGTAATAATCCACGTGTCGAAAAAACGAAGGGTAAAAAACTTCCTACCGATTGAGACTCGGATAGTCTTTTTTGGGCATTAAAAAATCCATTGACGGCTGAAAGCCGTCATAGCCGTAGAACTCACTGAGGCCTTCTTTTTGACTGGTTGTCGCTCCCGTAACTCTAAACGAGCCAGAAGTTATGGCCGTCGGAATAATCGATATCTACAGGATGCAACATCCACGGTGCAAGGTACAACATCCGTCCGAAATGGAGAAACAGTGTCGTATGACTTTTTGAAATGCGTGCATGGATTTGAAACGGAACGGTACCATGGTGCACCACTCTCCAATGATGGTAAATCAAAGACCAGCCAGGTAATCCCATTTTACCGTAAAAATCCACGTGTCGAAAAAACGAAGGGTAAAAAACTTCCTAGACCCGATTGAGACTCGGATGTCTTTTTTGGGCATTAAATAATCCATTGACGGGTGAAAGTGGTCATAGCCGTAGAACTCACCGAGGCCTTCGTTTTGACTGGTTATGGCTCCCGTAACTCTAAATGAGCCAGAAGTTATGGTCGTCCGAATAATCGATATTTACAAGGTGCAACATCCACGGTGCAAGGTGCAACATCCGTCCGAAATGGCGAAACAGTGTCACACGACTTTTCGAAATGCGTGCATGGATTTGAAATGGATCGGTACCATAGTGCACCACACTCCAGCGATGGTAAATCGAAGACCAGCCACGGTAATCCCGTTTAACCGTAAAAATCCACGTGTCGAAAAAATGAAGGGTAAAAAACTTCCTAGACCCGATTGAGGCTCGGATAGTCTTTTTTGGGCATTAAACAATCCATTGACGGCTGAAAGCTGTCATAGCCGTAGAACTCACTGAGGCCTTCATTTTTACTGGTTATGGCTCCCGTAACTCTAAACGAGCCAGAAGTTATGGCCATCCGAATAATCGATATCTACAGTGTCGTACGACTTTTTGAAATGCGTGCGTGGTTATGAAATGAAACGGTACCATGGTGCACTACTCTCCAGCGATGGTAAATCGAAGACCAGCCACGGTAATCCCGTTTTACCGTAAAAATCCGCGTGTCAAAAAAACGAAGGGTAAAAAACTTCCTAGACCCAATTGAGACTAGGATAGACTTTTTTGGGCATTAAACAATCCATTGACGGCTGAAAGCTTTCACAGCCATAGAACTCACTGAGGCCTTCATTTTGACTAGTTATGGCTCCCGTAACTCTAAACGAGCCAGAAGTTATGGCCTTCCGAATAATCGATATCTACAGGGTGCAACATCCACGGTGCAAGGTGAAACATCCGTCCGAAATGGCGAAACAGTGTCGTAGGACTTTTGAAATGCGTGCACGGATTTGAAATGGAACGGTACAATGGTGCACCACTCTTCAGCGATGGTAAATCAAAGACCAGCCACGGTAATCCCGTTTTACCATAAAAATCCACGTGTCGAAAAAACGAAGGGTAAAAACCTTCCTAGACCCTATTGAGACTCGGATAGTCCTTTTTAGGCATTAAACAATCCATTGATGGCTGAAAGCTGTCATAGCCATAGAACTCACTAAGGCCTTCTTTTTGACTGGTTATGGCTCCGTCATTCTAAACAAGCCAGAAGTTATGGCCGTCCGAATAATCGATATCTACAGGGTGCAACATCCACGGTGCAAGGTGCAACATCTGTCCGAAATGGAGAAACAGTGTCGTACGACGTTTTGAAATACGTGCATGGATTTGAAACGGAACGGTACCGTGGTGCACCACTCTCCAGCGATGGTAAATCGAGACCAGCCACGGTAATCCCGTTTTACAATAAAAATCCATGTGTCGAAAAAATGAAGGGTAAAAAACTTCCAAGACCCGATTGATACTCGGATAGTCTTTTTTGGGAATTAAACAATTCATTGACGGCTGAAAGCTGTCAAAGCCGTAGAACTCACTGAGGCCTTCGTTTTGACAGGTTATGGCTTCCGTAACTCTAAACGAGCCAGAAGTTATGGCCGTCCGAATAATCGATATCTACAGGATGCAACATCCACGGTGTAAGGTGCAACATCCGTCCTAAATGGCGAAACCGTGTTGTACGACTTTTGGAAATGCTTGCATGGATTTGAAACGGAACGGTACCAAGGTGCACCACTCTCCAGCGACGGTAAATCGAAGGCCAGCCACGGTAATCCCGTTTTATCGTAAAAATCCACGTGTCGAAAAAATGAAGGGTAAAAAACTTCCTAGACCCGATTGAGACTCGGATAGTCTTTTTTGGGCATTAAACAATCCATTGACGGATGAAAGCGGTCGTAGCCGTAGAACTCACCGAGGCCTTCGTTTTGACAGGTTACGGCTCCCGTAATTCTAAACGAGCCAGAAGTTATGGCCGCCCGAATAATCGATATCTACAGGGTGCAACATCCACGGTGCAAGGTGCAACATCCGTCCGAAATGGAAAAACATTGTCATACGACTTTTTGAAATGCGTGCAGGGATTTGAAACGGAACGGTACCATGGTGCACCACTCTCCGGCGATGGTAAATCGAAGACCAACCACGGTAATGCCGTTTTACCGTAAAAATCCACGTGTCGAAAAAACAACGGGTAAAAAACTTCCTAGACCCGATTGAGACTCGGATAGTCTTTTTTTTGGCATTAAACAATCCGTTGACGGCAAAAAAATGTCACAGCCATAGAACTCACTGAGGCCTTCGTTTTGACTGGTTATTGCTCCCGTAACTCTAAACGAGCCAGAAGTTATGGCCGTCCGAATAATCGATATCTACAGGGTGCAACATTCACGGAAAAATGTCACAGCCATAGAACTCACTGAGGCCTTCGTTTTATCCTTGCCTGATGAATCATTCTTCAGACATGCACTGGAAAAAGAAATTCTATCTTTGTGCATGAAAAGACCACTTGATAACAACACCAATCAATACACTTACACTGGTGACTTACCAGGATGGAAATCATCCCCATCTTCTCCTACCAAACCACTTTCTCCAAATCTAACCTTATTGGACAGAGACAAAACAGCAAAATTCAAACAACAAAATAAGGCAAAAAGAAGTTTTGATCCCAGAGACTCTCCTGCAACCAGGAGCATGAAAAACATCATCCACCAATCCTTAAAGTTTTCCAAATGATGCACAGCTTTGCCACTTGGAACATAAGAGGGGCCCATTCCACTACTAAATTGGACCAAGTTAAATACCTTATTTCCCAGTACAAAATCTGTTTATTTGCCATGCTAGAAACCAAGCTGAATGAAACCCTTACTTTAAAAGCTGCTAAGCACATTGAACCAACATGGACTCTTCACCACAACCTTGCTCAAGCTTCCTATGGCCGCATTATGGTGTTACACAATCCCACTGTCATAACCCTTACCTCTATTCTCAACACTGACCAAGTTATGCACTTCCAAGCTAAAATGAATAATTCCCAATTTTCTTTCTACCTATCCTTTGTGTATGCGCACAATTCTCAGAACTCAAGACAAAATTTTCTTAACCTTCTTCCTGCTTTCAGGCAATCTTCCCACCCTTGGCTTGTCTTTGGGGATTTCAACTGTTGTTACAACTTAGAAGACAAACATGGGGGATCTCCTCTCCTTCCCAAAGACATTTTCCCTCTTAATAAAGCCATTGATGACTCAAACCTTCTCCCTATTTCCTCCTTTGGAGCTCAATTCTCTTGGAACAATAGGAGTAGGTCTGGTGCTAGGATCTTCTCAAACATTGACCACTCATTTGCCAATCTCAGTGCCTTATCTGCTTGGCCTACCATGTCAACTCTGTTACCCAACCCTGTCCTTTCTGACCACTCCCCTTTGATCTTCTCCACGGGTCAGTGGATTTTAAAAGGAAAAAAAAGCTTCAAATTTTATAATACTTGGGTCAATGAACCGGAGTATGCTAATATTATTAATAAATCTTGGAATACAAAATTTTATGGTAATCCTATGTACATTTTTTGCAGAAAAACCAATGCTACCAAAGAAGCACTTAGATCTTGGGCTAAAAATAAGTTTGGTGATGGTTCACTTGTTTCTTCCCAGCTAAGACAGAAACTCTCTCAAGCACAAGACTGTATGCTAAGTAATCCTGATGATGCTGCTGCTGCAGAGAATGAAAGAATCATCTTTGATCAACTTAATGAAGCTTTATCAACTGAAGGCAAAATGAAGAGGCAACAATTAAGACAAAAATGGGCTCAGGAAGGGGATTACAATACTGCTTATTTTCATGCTGCAACTAAAATCAAACATGCCAGGGAGCAGATCAATCACATTCATGATGAGTATGGTGTCCTTCATTCTGATCCCTCTGCTGTTGACCATGCCTTTCTGCAATATTTCAAATCAATGCTGGGCAACAAAGATAATTTCACTCCTTTTTTTTGAGGAGCTTGACCTTGTGCAACTCCCCAAACTGAAACCAGATGAAGCTAATGCTCTAACGAACAAAGTTACGGATAATGAAATTAAAGACACCCTCTTTTCCATGAACAAGCATTCATGTGGGGGACCCGACGGTTTCAATGTTCAATTTTACATACATAGCTGGGATATCATCAAGGAAGACTTTCTTAGAGCAGTTCACAACTTTTTCAATAAATCAAAAATGCTTTTGGAAGTCAATGCAACAAACTTAGTTCTCATTCCGAAAGTGCAATCTCCCACCGCTGTTGACTCCTTTAGACCCATATCATGTTGTAATGTGATGTACAAATGCATATCAAAGATTCTGGCATCTAGAATTGTTCCTGTTCTTTCCAGAATCATCTCCAACAATCAAACTGCTTTCCTACCTAAGAGGAACATAACTGATAATATTCTACTTACACATGAACTGCTGAAAGGTTATGGAAGTACTAGTGCTTCCAAGAATGCTTTGTTGCAGCTTGACTTAAAGAAAGCTTTTGATAGTATTCACTGGAGTTCTATAGTGAGGATTATGGCTTTGATGGGATTTCCTAAAGTTTTTGTAGCCTGGATTTATATCTGCATTTCCTCCCCATCCTTCTCCATCAAATACAATGGCTCAAATTCTGGTTTTTTCAAAAGTAAGCAGGGGATCAGGCAAGGGGACCCCATCTCCTCATATTTGTTTATTCTTGTGATGGAGGTCCTGACTGTCATGTTGAATAGCAAGTATGATAACAAGGAAATTTTGTTCCATTCCAAGTGTAAGTCTCTCAGGATATCTTCACTGCTTTTTGCTGATGATATTATGATATTCACAAAACCTGACATACGTTCTTTGGACAATATCAAGGCTACCCTTCAGAGTTTCTACCGAATGACTGGCCTTCAACTCAATTTTAACAAATCTCATATTCTTATCTCTGGTTTAGCTGCTGAACATGTAACTACTCTCTCTGCATCCTCTGGCATCCAAACTATGAATAATAATATGAACTATTTAGGTATCCCTCTTTGCTCCTCAAGAATCACTAATGCCAATTGCCTGCCTTTGTATGTTAAAATCTGCAGCAAGATGAATTGTTGGGCCAATAGATTTCTCTCACAAGCTGGTAGACTTGTCCTTATCAAGTCTGTTATAACATCCATGTTGGTGTATTGGAGCAGAGTTTTCATTCTTCCAAATAAACTTGTGAATATGGTGAGACAAGCTATGCTAAGATTCTTCTGGACGGGTTCTATCCTCTCTAAGAAAATCATACCCTGCTCCTTTACCATCATGGAGCAGCAGAAACACAATGGTGGTCTTGGAATTCTCAATATGCACACTTGGAATAGAGCTGCCATTAGCTCAAATCTCAATGATTTGATAGCTGACAAAGATACTTTATGGGTCAGATGGACTAAAATTCATAATATACGCAATATGCATTTCTGGACCATGAAAGTACCACTTAACTGCAGTTGGACATGGAGGACTTTGCTGAATTTAAGACCATATCTTTCCCCTTATATCAGAGTCAAGTTATCTCCTACTAGCACTGCAAATTTTTGGTCTGTTCCTTGGATGGCCAATGGTCTTATACTTGGGAACATATTTACCTCTCAGCAAATTGTTCAATCTGGTATTAGTGCTAATGCTAAAGCTTCTGATTACATACATGATGGTAAAATTCAGATGCCATATTCAAGTAACCAGGTTATTAGAGCTGTTTGGAACAGTTTTCAGGATAATATTTACCTTTCAAGTGCCTCTGATGAAATTTTATGGTATGGCAAGAAACACACTATATCCTCTGTATACAAATTGCTTGATAAACCTCCTGTTCCTCCTGCAATAAAATGGCATAAAGTGATTTGGACTGTCAATTCAAGTGCCAGAGACAACTTCATGTTGTGGAAAGTCATAAACAAAGCTCTACTAACTAAGGACAAGTTACTGTCTTATGGGATGGCAGTTGATCCTATCTGTGTCATTTGCAAGATGCAACCTGAATCTGTGGATCATCTGTTTCTTGATTGTAGTGAACTTAGGGGATTATGGACTAGGCTTCATAGTTCTATGAATAATAACCACAATCTGGGGCATTCCAGTCTTCAATGGGATCTTATTGGGAAAGCAACTAAATGGAAGAAAAAGGATAGATTTGTGCACTTTTTTATGATCAAAAAATACATGAGATTAGTTTGGGAAGAGAGAAATCAGAGATGTTTTGAGAATAATTCAAGAAACAATCTGCAGCTTTGGAATGCATTGAAGGCTAGTCTCAGGAATGGTATGCGTGATAGTAAGTTTGATTTCAGTGATTACTGCCCTGCTGTCTGGACGTAGCTCTTCCTTCTTTATTTTGTGTTGTTTGCTTCTTGTTTCCTTTTTATGCTGTGCTGTTGTCCTGTGTTGTTTGTGTGTGTCTTGTGTCATGAGTTTGGTCTTGTGGCCTTTGTTTTTTTTTTCCTTTCTTTTCCCTTTTTTATCAATAAACTGGTAGGGGACCAGCTAACCCCGCTTGCCTTGCAAAAAAAAAAAAATGTACATGTATAGTGAGAGCATGAAATTGTACTATTTACAATTTGTAATAAATATTTGTTTGAATAAAAATTTCTGTTTGAATTCAAAATCTGTTTAACTTGTTCTGTTTGAATTCAAATTCGAATTCTGTGTAATTTAATTTTATTCAACAAATATTTATTTAAACTATGAAAAAAAAAATAGTACATTACCAAATACATTTATATGAATGTATATATGTTTATTATCATCAAACAAAAATCATATAGCGCAAAGCGCATATTCAACATATAGAACAGAAGTCTCATCATATAAACACATAATAGTTTTATACAATCATCTGAATAGTCAATACATCAAGCCTCACTACATAATACTCAGAGTATCAATCAAACAGCGGAACATCCAGTACATATAGTAAGAAAGCAATATGCAAAAGCCTCCAGCTCATCTTCGTCATCAACAGCGTTGGTAGCCAAGAACAGCACCCGTCACTTGCTACCTAGTCTGCCCATCCCAACATGGATGAACAGCCCAAGGTAATAAGAGTTGAACATAAAACCTTGAGTCAGACAACAATCTTAGTGAGCAGTAAATTAACTATCAAACATACCAAAAGAGCATAAAGGATAAAAGGAATAGGAACTCAACCATCCCACTCCACCTCATTCTACAGTGATAGCCCCTAGACCCACTAAGCAGAAACAAGCATAACAAAGAAGACATTTAAAGTAAAGTAATTATCACTCGAGTCAACGTCGATGTTTTCCAAGTACAAACCCCCAAGGCCTAAACCAAGATCAGATAAGCACTCTGAAAACATCGCTCTTGAGTCCGAATGACGATACAACCAAACATCCATGACTCTGGCTATCACTGTTATCATTGCCTCGATATCACCGTTAATTGAATGACCGACACCTTCTTTCAGCCGTCCGTCAAGGGCTAATGGCAACCCCGGTTCTAGACATAACTCCGCACGTCGTCATGACCCGTGCTTAGGACTATCGCATCAGCCCAGAGTACTAACACGTCATCATGACCCGTGTCTGAGACGTCATCGTGACCCGTCCCAACGTACTCTTGCTTTGAGCATGCTAGAAACTTCAATAACGATAAGATCCAAGCCTCCTAGTCATCCTTCTCGACGACTATTCTCACACTAGCTCAAGCGCCTATCGAGCCCACCGTTATCCACAAACCCGGACCGCATCACCGAGTTATCAACATGCCTGGGATGATCCCGTCTGGATTAAACCAAGGCTCTCACACATCATGCTTTGCTTCAAAGCATCATAGCAAAGTCCCATCTCAACATCATGGTTTTCCTCATCGCATCATGGCAAAGTCCATCGTCATCAAATCTATCCATATGAGCTTCCACATCCGCTTCATATGCCACAAGCAGCTTTCACCATTCAAGAGCCTTTCCACTTAGCTTTTGAATCATCTTCGACCAACTTGTCCAAATCAAGTTATCAATCAACGAATCAATCAAATCAAACATTAATCCAAGTAATCAATCATTCAAACAAGATCTAATAAGCAATTACCACAATAATAGCAATTTCGTAAATAAAGAGTTCAAATCTAACATGCATTCTAACAAGCGTGAATTATGAACAATATCTCTACAACTTGATGAATGAACTTGCATAAGTGAAAATGTAGTAAAATAGATGTCAAATCTTCATGAACAATAGATCTACATGCAGACTTAGGGAAAATGCAAGAAATCACTATCTTTAGCACATAAACAAACCACCGATCCAATATACTCCTTTGGGTCTGTGTGAGAGATAACTACCACTCACTGAATCACCTAAACACCTCAAAAACAACCAATTTCAGATCTAGTCAGCAAGGAATCAAGCGTGATCCTCCAAAGCTCCGCTTCAAACGATGAAATCTCTCTTTGTTGGATGAAGATCTTCAACTTTGGCTCTTGGATCTTCGATTTAGATGGAAGGAATCACTAGATTAGAGAGGAGAAAAGAAGTGAAGAAGTGTTGTAGTCGAGCTCTCAAAATGCCAGCACTTCGTCGCTTCAAAATCCGGCGCCAAAAAGTGAAGATATGGACGCATATTTATAGGCTGAAACGTCCCTTAAGTCGCCTCCCCTATAAGCCGTCCACGACTCAACAGATCCCCTAAGTCGTCCACGACCTAATACCCACGACCTACGACTTAGCACACTCGCGATCTAACGGCTTACGACCTAACAAGGGCCGCGACTTAACACTTCAAGCAGCCTACTGACTCAAGTCAACGACTTAACAGGTATGCACGACTCACGACTCAAGCCCCTAACGACTCAACACATAGCCGACCCAACCACCTAACGACCTAACGCTAAGTCGCTCACGCGACTCAACCCAGACACGACCCAATATACTCGCGACCTATCTGAGATGCGCGACCCAACTCATACACGAGTTACGACCTAACAGTTTATGCGCATCCACGACCTACCACTAAGTCGTTCACATGACTCAGCGACCTAACGACCTAACACGCGCACGAGTTACGACTCAACGGCTTACGACCTAACTGGGTTAACATATATGTCGACTTAACTCACAACAGGGTCTCCACGACCTAAACACACTTAAGTCGCTTACGACTTAAGCCCTAGCTAAGTCGCTCACCACTAACCCGCTAACTCCACCAACACGCTAGCTCATCCCAGTTCTTAAGTCGTAACTTGCTAACCCGCTACACTGCTAACTCGCTAACCAATTACAACTATTAACTCGATGAGTCGTTTACCACTATGTTAACTCTTACTAACTCGCTAACTTAGGTCGCTCAAAACACTTAGGTCATAACAGCTAACTCATAATCCCTTAAGTCGTCAACTACGACCTAAGCTAACCCATTAACTCGTAACTCGTACACGACCTATCCCTATACGAGTTAGCTTCCCTATTTAACCTCCTTACGACCCAAACAACACACGAGTTAACCTCCCATACGACCTACGCTATGGATGACACCACAACACTAATGACCTGTAAATTCTACGATTTATCGACACGTAAAAATACTGGTCGTTACATTCTTTCCCCCTTAGGAATTTCGCCCCCAAAATTCCAAACAAACAAGAGCAACCAAAATATTCCGCATGCCTACCATCCATAGCAATCAAAAAACCATGCATCCAATTACTTGCCTAGCATGCAGAATTCTAAGACTAGAACAAGTTACAAATTCATGAGATGTCACGACACCTTTGGGCCATACCTTGAAGAGTTCAGGATGAGCTGCCTTCATCCTCTCTTCCTCCTCCCACTTACAGTCGTCAATATCATCACTCCATTGTACCTTGAGCAATGTAATCGCCTTCCTCCTAAGCTGTTTCATGTCGGTTTCAACAACACGAAGCGGCTTACGAGGTCTCGTAACAACTGGATCAACCTCTAAATCTTCACAGCTATCAGCAGAAACCACCGTATTCGAGTCATGCACATACTTCCGTAGATAAGATACATGAAAAACATTGTGCACACCCGCCATCCTTTCCGGTAACTTCAATCTATAAGCGAGGTTTCCAATTCGCTCGATGATCGGGAATGGTCCAACAAATCTCGGAGTCAATTTTCCTTTCTTCCCGAATCGAATAACATTCTTCAGTGGAGAAATCTTCACAAAAACCATATCGCCTACGTCGAATTCCAAATCCTTACGACGATTATCGGCATAACTTTTCTGACGATTTTGGGCTGCCTTCATTCGCTGCCGAATGATCTCTATACAATCCGAAGTCTGACGAATTATTTCTGTCCCAAGTATCAGCTTTTCTCCAGTTTCCAACCAACATGTCGGAGAGTTAAACGACCTTCCATACAGTGCTTCATACGGTGCCATACCAATACTTGACTAGTAACTGTTATTATATGCAAATTCCACCAAATGAAGATGATCTTCCCATGATCCTCCGAAATCCAAAACACATGCTCTGAGGAGATCTTCCAAAACTCGGTTGACTCTCTCGGTCTGACCATCCGTTTGGGGGTGATAAGCTGTAGTCAAACACAACTCGGTTCCCAAAACTTCCTGGAAGCTCTTCCAAAATCCACTAGTGAACAATGGATCTCGATCGCTCACTATACTCTTCGAAATACCATGGAATCGAACTATCCACTTAACATAAAGCTCAGCCAACTTCGATGCAGTCCTAGTTGATCGAACAGGAATGAATCTTGCACTTTTAGTCAAACGATCTACAATGACCCAAATCCCTTCATTCCCTGCTCTGGTTCTAGGTAGACCATCAATAAAATCCATCGATATTTGCTCCCATTTCCATGTAGGAACTTTTAATGGCTGAAGCAATCCACTTGGCTTCTTCTGTTCGGCTTTTTCCAACTGGCAGTTCATTCATTTGGAAATAAAATTTCCAACATCCTTCTTCATACCTTCCCAGTAGAAAGTCTTTTTCATATCCCGATACATCTTATTTCCACCTGGATGAATTGTCAACTTCGAGTGATGACTTTCCTTCAGAACTTCATCTCTCAATCCATCTATATCGGGAACAACTAATCGTCCTTGCTTCCGAAGCCAACCCTCTCGATCGACTTCAAATCCTTTATCCTTTTCTGGGTCCAATACGGATTCCAAATCACGGATAATCCTGAAAATCTTATCGTCTTGCTTTTGACACTCGCCGATTCTTTTCACAAGAGTAGGTCTTATCGATAAGTTTGCCAACATCTCCGGTTCCAATTCACATCTAGGCCTAAAGTCAAATCCAGCCAAATACTCAGGATTCTTCCATTCTGAAAACATGGCTCCCAATCCTGCATGTCTTCGACTTAACGCATCCGCCACTGCGTTACCTTTTCCCGGAGTATAGGCTATACCAAAATCATATGATGCTAAAAACTCTAGCCATCGTTCCTGCCGAAGATTCAAGTTCTTTTGGGAGAACAGATACTTCAACGACTTATGATCCGTAAACAACTCGAATCGAACTCCCAATAGATAATGCCTCCACATCTTCAGAGCAAAAACAATCGCCGCTAACTCCAAATCATGAGTCGGGTAATTCCTTTCATGCAGCTTCAGTTGTCGACTTGCATACGCAACAACTTTATCCTTCTGCATTAGCACCGCTCCAAGTCCAGTACCACATGCATCGGTGTAAACCACCATCTCATCATTCCCACTTGGAATAGTCAAAACAGGAGCACTTGTCAGTCGCTCTTACAGGATTACGAAAGCTTGCTCACACTTATCATCCCATCTGAACACTTGGTTCTTTTTCGTCAATCCTGTTAACGTTGCAGCTATCTTGGAAAAGTCTTTGATAAACCGACGATAGTATCCTGCTAATCCAAGAAAACTTCTCACATCAGATGCATTCTTAGGCCTAACTCAATCCTGGATTGCTGCCACCTTAGCGGGATCAACCGCTATTCCATTTCCAGAGATAACATGGCCTAAGAACCTCACTTCACTCTTCCAAAAGTGACACTTTGAAAACTTAGCCCTCAGTTGATGTTTCCGCAAGATATCCAAAACAATACGCAAGTGCGTCTTGTGCTCTTCTTCATTCCTGGAGTAAACCAAAATATCATCCACGAACACAAGTACGAACTTGTTCAACTGATCTCTGAACACTCTATTCATAAGATCCACAAAATATGCTGGTGCATTGGTTAATCCAAACGGCATTACCAGCCACTCATAAAAACCGGATGGTGTCCTAAAAGCAGTCTTCGGCACACTATCCTTAGCCACTCTCAACTGGTGAAATCCCGTTGCCAAATCCATCTGAGAAAACACCTTAGCTTCATGAAGCTGATCAAACAAGTCATCTATTCTCGGCAATGGATACTTGTTCTTCCTAGTCACTTTATTCAGCTCACGATAATCCACACACAACCTCAACGATCCATCCGCTTTGGTTGCGAACACAACTGGTGCACCCCATTCGGACACACTACGCCGAATGAATCCTTTCCATAAAAGGTCATCAACTTGCACCCTCAACTCTTCCTGTTCTCTAGGCGCCATCCGCCTAAGAGGCATCACAACAGGTCTGGCTCCCTCAACTAGATCGATACGAAACTCGATCTCCCTATGCGGCGGTAACCCTTTGACCTCGTAAAAGACGTCCTCAAATCCATTCACAACCGGCATCGATGACAGTCCATCCCGTGGAACAACTAGCGAATACATGAAGCTCATGAAGACGCCTTCTTCATGCTTACATCGTATCACATCCTTTCGCCCTTCCACATTCCCGACTGTCACCTCCAGCCTCTCACAATCAATCCTTGCCGCATACTTCCTAAGCCAGTCCATACCCAAAATAATTCCGAACCCCACAAAGTTCAGAACAAAGCAATCACAAACAAAAGAGAAATCATGACTCGACACAACTAGACCACGGCATATCATACACTAACAAGATGAACCCCCAACTGGATTAGTCACAACCAATGGTCTATCAACAATATCCGGTTCCAAACCCAACCGGTCTACCAGATCATTACAAACAAAGGAATGCGACGCTCCAGTATCAAACAAAACCCTAACTGGAACACCACAAATGGAAAGATTACCTTGAACCACCACACTCTTCCCCTTCTCTTCCGCAGTAGGAGTTTTCGAAGATGATGGAACAGCCCCCAAAGCATAAGCTTGCACAATCTTCTTATCTTTCCTCGGTTCTGGACAGTCCTTCCTGATATGCCCCAGCTTATCACAGTTGTGGCATTTCAACTGTACCTTTGGAATCTTGCAATCCTTAGAGAAATTGCCCTTCTGCCGACAATTGTAGCAGATCACTTCGCCCTTCGGCTTCTTCTGGCCATCCTTACCCTTCTGCTATTGCTGCTTCCTCTTCTTGTTTCCACCCTGCTGTGGTTTGGACTCCTCCTTGGTTACAGCAACAACAGATCCTTCCTTAGGGAACAAACTCTCGTGCCTGAGAGCTTTCCCCACAAGCTTCTCAAACGGATCGTCCAGATGATCCACCAACTACCTCCCAAGATAATTGTCCAAGCCTGTCACAAACTTCTCATTCTTCTGATAAGGAGATTCAATATACGACCGAGCATACTTGGACAAAGCTTCAAACTCAGAAACATACTCAAGAACTGGTCTTCCACCCTGCTTGAGCTCTAAAAACTTCTTAAACATAACAGATTTCTGAGCTGTAGAAATGAACTTAGCTTCAAATCTGACTTGGAATTGCTCCCAAGTGATCTCTTCTTCTAGAGTATCAATGGTGATAGAATTCCACCAATCTGAAGCTCTCCCTTGAAGCTGCCTTGATGCAAGCTTCCTCTTAGTTGCATCCTCAATTCCCAAATCGCCAAAGATCCTTCTACAAGCATCAATCCATCTCTGAATTTCTATGGTTGATTCTGTTCCCAAGAAAACCTTCCCTCCAAGAGCAGTATAGTCTTTACACAACTTAGCAAAATCCACTGGTCTTGGAGCTTGAACTTGAACTCCAACATCTACTGATGATCCTGAAGTTGGTATCCTTCTCATGATCGAAGTCATCATAGCTTCGAACATCGCAGCATAGTCAGTAGCTCTCCAAACAGCACGGCTTTCCCTAGCAGCTTGTCTCTCACTTCGACTCATCCTTAATATCTACAAAAAGGAATGATTTAGAACACCTTGAGAAACAACTACATAAGGAGTTCAAATCCTTCTAAACTACTATATTATATATAGTAATCATCCATCAAAATTACAATTACGTCTCTCATACGTAGTTACGTCAGTGAGCGTTGGCTAAAATCGATTAACCAAAGCTCTGATACCAAATGTGACGACCGCCCATGACTCCCGCATGAAACAAGGAAATGGTGCGCTGAAAAGTAAGCCAGGCAGCCATGGACGATAGTCAGGGTAAGGTAAAACAGCAGACTCTATCGTATTACTCACGGCGCATGTATAAAATATACATAGTGAAGCTCTATAGAACAGAAGTCTCATCATATAAACTCATAATAGTTTTATACAATCATCTAAATAGTCAATACATCAATCCTCACTACATAACACTCAGAGTATCAATCAAACAGCGGAACGTCTAGTACATATAGTAAGAAAACAATATGCAAAAGCCTCCAGCTCGTCTTCGTAATCAACTGTGTTGGTAGCCAAGAACAGCACCTGTAACCTGCTACCCAGTCTGTCCATCCCAACAAGGATGAACAGCCCAAGTTAATAAGAGTTGAACATAAAACTTTGAGTCAGACAACAGTCTTAGTGAGCAGTAAATTAACTATCAAACAAACCAAAAGAGCATAAAGGATAAAAGGAATAGGAACTCAACCATCCCACTCCACCTCATTCTACAGTGATAGCCCCCAGGCCCACTAAGCAGAAACAAGCATAACAAAGCAGACATTTAAAGTAAAGTAATTATCACTCGAGTCAAGGTCGACGTTTTCCAAGTACAAACCCCTAAGGCCTAAACCAAGATCAGATAAGCACTCTGAAGACATCGCTCTTGAGTCCGAATGACGATACAACCAAACATCCATGACTCTGGCTATCACTGTTATCATTGCCTCGATATCACCGTTAATTGAATGACCGGCACCTTCTTTCAGCCGTCCGTCAAGGGCTAATGGCAACCCCGGTTCTAGACATAACTCCGCACGTCGTCATGACCCGTGCCTAGGACTATCGCATCTGCCCAGAGTACTAACACGTCATCATGACCCGTGTCTGAGACGTCATCGTGACCGTCCCAACGTACTCTTGCTTTGAGCATGCTAGAACCTTCAATAACGATAAGATCCAAGCCTCCTAGTCATCATCCTCGACGACTATTCTCACACTAGCTCAAGCGCCTCTCGAGCGCACCATTATCCACAAACCCGGACCGCATCACCGAGTTATCAACATGCTTGGGATGATCGCGTCTGGATTAAACCAAGGCTCTCACACATCATGCTTTGCTTCAACGCATCATAGCAAAGTCCCATCTCCACTTCATGGTTTGCCTCATCGCATCATGGCAAAGTCCATCGTCATCAAATCTATCCATATGAGCTTCCACATCTGCTTCATATGCCACAAGCAGCTTTCACCATTCAAGAGCCTTTCCACTTAGCTTTTGAATCATCTTCGACCAACTTGTCCAAATCAAGTTATCAATCAACTAATCAATCAAATCAAACATTAATCCAAGTAATCAATCATTCAAACAAGATCTAATAAGCAATTACAACAATAATGGAAATTTCGTAAATAAAGAGTTCAAATCTAACATGCATTCTAACAAGCATGAATTATGAACAATATCTCTACAACTTGATGAATGAACTTGCATAAGTGAACATGTAGTAAAATAGATGTCAAATCTTCATGAACAATAGATCTACATGCATACTTAGAGAAAATGCAAGAAATCACTATCTTTAGCACATAAACAAACCACCGATCCAATAAACTCCTTTGGATCCGTGTGAGAGATAACTACCACTCACCGAATCACTTAAACACCTCAAAAACAACCAACTTCAGATCTGGTCAGCAAGGAATCAAGCTTGATCCTCCAAAGCTCCGCTTCAAATGATGAAATCTCTCTTTGTTGGATGAAGATCTTCAACTTTGGCTCTTGGATCTTCGATTTAGATGGAAGGAATCACTAGATTAGAGAGGAGAAAAGAAGTGAAGAAGTGTTGTAGCCGAGCTCTCAAAATGGCAGCACTTCGTCACTTCAAAATCCGGTGCCAAAAAGTGAAGATATGGACGCATATTTATAGGCTGAAACGTCCCTTAAGTCGCCTCCCCTATAAGCCGTCCATGACTCAACAGATCCCCTAAGTCATCCACGACCTAATACCCACAACCTACGACATAGCACACTCGCGACCTAACGGCTTACGACCTAACAAGGGCCGCGACTTAACACTTCAAGGAGCCTACAGACTCGAGTCAATGACTTAACAGGTATGCACGACTCACGACTCAAGCCCCTAACGACTCAACACATAGCCGACCCAACCACCTAACGACCTAACGCTAAGTCGCTCACGCGACTCAACCCAGACACGACCCAACATACTCGCGACCTATCTGAGATGAGCGACCCAACCCATACGCGAGTTACGACCTAACAGCTTATGTGCATCCACGACCTACCACTAAGTCGTTCACACGACTCAGCGACCAAACGACCTAACATGCGCGCGAGTTACGACTCAACGGCTTATGACCTAACTAGGTTAACATATATGTCGACTTAACTCACAACAGGGTCTCCACGACCTAAACACACTTAAGTCGCTTACGACTTAAGCCCTAGCTAAGTCGCTCACCACTAACCCGCTAACTCCACCAACACGCTAGCTCGTCCCAGTTCTTAAGTCGTAACTTGCTAACCCGCTACACTGCTAACTCGCTAACCTATTACAACTATTAACTCGATGAGTCGTTTACCACTATGTTAACTCTTACTAACTCGCTAACTTAGGTCGCTCAAAACACTTAGGTCATAACAGCTAACTCGTAATCCCTTAAGTCGTCAACTACGACCTAAGCTAACCCATTAACTCGTAACTCGTACACGACCTATCCCTATACGAGTTAGCTTCCCAATTTAACCTCCTTACGACCCAAACAATACACGAGTCAACCTCCCATACGACTTACGTTATGGATGACACCACAACACTAATGACCTGTAAATTCTATGATTTATCGACACGTAAAAATACGGGTTGTTACAGCCGTAGAACTCACTGAGACCTTCTTTTTGACTGGTTATGGTTCCCGTAACTCTAAACGAGCCAGAAGTTATGGCCGTTCGAATAATTGATATCTACAGGATGCAACATCCACGGTGCAAGGTGCAACATCCGTGCGAAATGGAGAAACAGTGTCGTACGACTTTTTGAAATACGTGCATGGTTATGAAATGAAACGGTACCATGGTGCACCACTCTCCAGCGATGGTAAATCGAAGACCAGCCACGGTAATCCCGTTTTACCGTAAAAATCCACGTGTCAAAATAACGAAGGGTAAAAAACTTCCTAGACCCGATTGAGACTAGGATAGTCTTTTTGGGCATTAAACAATCCATTGACGGCTGAAAGCTGTCACAGCCGTAGAACTCACTGAGGCCTTCATTTTGACTGGTTATTGCTCCCGTAACTCTAAACGAGCCAGAAGTAATGGCCGTCCGAATAATCGATATCTATAGGGTGCAACATCCACGGCGCAAGGTGCAACATCCGTCCGAAATGGAGAAACAATGTCGTACGACGTTTTGAAATGCGTGCATGGGTTTGAAATGGAACGGTACCATGGTGCACCACTCTCCAGCGATGGTAAATCGAAGACCAGCCACGGTGTTTGCACAAAAAATGGGCAAACACTTACAAGTCGTATGAATTAGTCGATTTTATATGGTTTTCAATGATTTGGGTGATTTACGCAAATATGTAAAAAGCAGGGACTATATTGTAAAAGACACACAGATTTATAGTGGTTCAGCCAGAACGTGCCTACGTCCACTTTATATGTTATTCTCCTTTTTCTTTCAGATTACAAGTACAAAGCTTTGTATGCAAGTATATGAAAGTTGTTTGAAAGTTCCTTCCGTGCTTCAGCTCTCAAACTTGTCTGCCATTGTTGTACCCCTGCCCCTCTATTTACAGAGTGAGGCCGAGGGCAGAGGTCTTGGATGTATATAGCTGCTGGTGGGCCCGGGCTGAAGCAATCTGGCCTGGCATATCTGGTTCGGCAGAGCTTGGTTCGGTATTTGTTGGAAGCGTTGACTCGGTGGTGGAAGCGTAGCTTGATTCGGTGGTAGAGGAAAGGAGGTAGGTTCGGCGTGGTCTTGGGCGGGTGGTGTGTGAAGGGGATTGGTCTGGTCGTGTCTGGTCCGGCATGGCTGGTCCGGTGGTGGCCTTGGTCCGGTGACTGTTGGTCCGGTGGTGGCCTTGGTTCGGTGACGGTTGGTTCGGTAGTGGCTTCGTTGGTTCCTGGTCCGGTAGTGGAGGGTGGAGGTTGGTTCGGCTAGGCGTGGGGAGAAGGTTGGATCGGCATGTACATGGAGCAGTTTGGTTCGGCAGGGTGCTTGGAGTAGAGGTTGGCTTGGTAGCGTGGGGAAGGAGATGGTCGGCAGTGGCTTTAGTTTGGTGATGAGAATTCGTCCAACATTTGCCCCCCAAAGTGGGGCACATGCCTGCATGTGTCGCGCTTTGTTTTCCTGTAGTTGTAATAGCTCCATTCGACTTCGAGGGCCGGACCATCCGGTCCGGTTATCCTGGGCTCACGTATAAGTAGGGGAGTCACGCCTTCGTTATTTCCTATCGAGTGTGATAGCCGAATCAACTGAGTGCCGAATCAACCTTAACCGTTCCAAACAGCCGAATCGAACGAGTACCGTAGCTCTCCTAACTGCCGAACCAGGTGAGTAGCCGAATGAACACATACACCTGAATTGCCGAATGAAAACGTACACCTGTATTGCTGAATGGGTTCGATTATTGGGAATGCCGAATGAAGCTTTAACCTTTAATGCCGAATGAAATTCGAAAACTTGACCACCGAATGGAACTTGATAACTATTTGTTTATATTCCCATACTCCTTGTTCTAATACCATGTTTTTCTTGTGCCGCAGATAAATGTCTCGCAAAGCGGAGACTCGATCAGATAGAAAGAAGTCCAAGGATAGAGAAGAGTCTTCTTCCGTGCCCCCAGCCCAACCAGGACCGGTGCAACATGGACCTGCCTCGAGGTCGTTAGTGGATGGGTATGGTCACCAAGAGCTTTTGGTCTCCCCTCCTGACTGCTTTCCTAGCTCCCTGAAGGAGGAGCAACTTGATGTTATATCTCGTTCCTTCGGGATAGACAGGGCGCTCATGGTGCTGCCGGGGGCTGGAGTTATGCCATATGACCTTCCTGAAGAGTATTTTGCGTATAGTAGGTACCACTGTATGTGCGGGGCCATTCCTCCCATAAACGCCTAGATAGTCATCTTCATCACTTATCTGAAGGTGGCTCCATTCCAACTCCAGCCCAACTCTTACGCCATCCTGGTGTGCTTGTACGCTATCTTTCAGGAGAGGTATGGGCGCGCTCCTTCCAACCGTGAGATACAGTATCTATACAATCTGAGGGGATACAGGAAGGGATCCCCATATATTAGCTTGGAGTCTTCCATCTCTTTTAAGCCGGTTCTGGACCTCTATTCGAAGTACAGTATGTTCAAGAAGGAGTTGTTTTTCATCAGAGATGACTCTGTCTTTGTCAGTCGCTTCACCTCCGGATGTAAGTCAAAGCTTTACTCACATTTCTTGTCTTGGCTGCAATTCCTTTCCTTATGTGCTTTCATTTCTTGCTAGCGACAGGTGGTTTTGCGGTTGTGGAGAATGATCGCCTAGTTCATATGGCAGCTAAAATTGAAGCTACTTCAGAGAGAGACAGATCGGCTGCTTACCTGATCAGGAACGCTAGACTCTTGATGTACAACTTGATTCTTCCACATAAGTCCGTGGTTAAACAGAGAGATACAGCGGAAGAGAAAGCTGCCCAGACTACAGGAGGGGCCAAGAAGAAGAGTGGCAAGAGGAAAACTTTTACAAAGCCTCAGGTTGTCGGGGGTAAGAAACTTAAGGAGTCTGACAGCCCCTCTCCTAGCACTTGCCCGATTATCCCGGAGGAGGAAGATGTGGAGGAGGATAGAGGCGAGGGCGAAGGAGACGATGTGGGAGAAGAGTCAGAAGGTGGAGGCGATGGTGATGGAGATGGAGAGGGAGGCAGCGGAGTTGGTGCCCTGACCTCCGGGCAAACGGGAGTGTGACGATTCGGAATTTTTGAGCTTTTCAAATTGAAATGTTTAATTAATTAGAAGTTAATTTGCAACTTAAGTCTCAAATATCAGAAATAATAAATAAATAAATAAAGAAAAAAAAATTTAAGAAGAGAGGCTTCATTCGTAAGCTAATGAGTGAAAGGATATAACTTACCCTTCGCTAACCCTCTCGTTTATAAAAAAGAAAAAAGAAATAAAAAGAAAAGGGGCCGAGCCCTTTCGTTCAAAATTAGATCTCACTCAATTATATATAAAAAAAAAAAAAAATTCGAATGGAAATCAATCCTCAATTCGTAAACCGACTTCGCAAATTAAAGGAGGGAAGAGCATGGGGTTGTCCGTGACGAGAAGCAAGGCTAGGGTTTGTAGACGATTTGGGTTTTGGTCGTAACAATGGAATGAGCAAGCCAATTCACTGTGAGGGGAGGGAGCGCTCGCGTGCGAGTAGGAATTTGCGAGTTCTTCAAGCGAGTCGCCGGTCGTGGAGGCTTAGTCGATCGAGTTTCATGTAATCGCGTGAGTAGCAAATCACAGCAATGAGTGAGGAAGGCGGCTCAAATCGAGGTTGGGGTTTCGGTTCTTACGCGTGTGAGGCGAAGGGGTTCGCGATGATGGTCTCGATCTCTCGCGGCTGGGTGGCGATTACCGTTGATAGCAGGGTGGTTTGGGGCCACGGTCACATGCAGGAAGAGGCAGGAGCGGGAAGGTGTCGTGCGTGTTGGTTCGGGTCTCGAATTGGGACCAGGTTTTGCAGCGAGAGGGTAAATTTACATTTACTAATTTCTATTAATGTAAATACTTTTATACATTAAAATCAAATTCTTATAGTATTTAATGTAACCTGACATGCTAATAAAACTGTCTGTTAAAAAGAGGGGAATATATAATTATAGACAGTAGTGTATATAGGTAGGTTTTGAGAAATATCAAAATATATATATACTATATGGATTATTTCAAAAGTAAAATAAATAAGTATGTACCCACCTTTGTAATTTACTAAATTATTATCTTCTTTAAAACAAGATGTGATGGTGATTAACTTTTTATTTTACTGACATATTTACATTATTATAGTTACTAAAGATTTGCAAAGGAAAAATCAGTTTAAAAACTTAATTCTTAGTTCAAATGTAAAATCTTTAGTTTAAATTTAAATTATTAGTAACGTAAAGTTTGTTAAAGATAATAAAATAAATAGTAATAAATCATTCAATCAGGTCGAATGTTAATAAACTGTAATTGTTCTTACAAGGTCATGAAAAACAAGTCGAGATGGATATGATGGCAAATAAAAAGGCAAAGGTGAGTTAATCTCACTCAGTTAAATTTAAATTTAAATGTTTAAATTTAAATAACTGTTTGGATGGATGAATTGAGTGATGTGATTTAGTGTAATATTTTAGAATTGGCATATTATATTATGCTAACATTTGTGGATGCAGGGAAAACAGGTTGGAGGGATCCAACTGGACCCCTCACATTTATTTAAATCATTCAATATTCTCTGTTGTGATTATTTGATATCTTATGATGAGTTATATTGGGATATTGAATGTTATGGTTCGATTGGATATTTGGGTATAATGAACTACTAAATTATATGAATTGGATTGTTGAAAAGAAATTAAAAAGAAGTAAATTTGTAATCGAAATAATTATAGAAAGTTTGAATAAATTAAGAATGAATTGGAGAGAAATAGAAGTAATATGAAAATAATACTAAATAACTTCGAGTATGAAGAGAAATGGATTTTTGAATAAAATGAAATCGATGAATTGTAAACTTAAGTTATATCAATTAAAGAAATAAAGAATTATTTAAAAATTTAAAGTATAAATTGATTTAAAGGAACGAAGAAGTAATTGAGGAATCTAAAAATTGGAATCAAGAAATGAGATCTGAAATTAATAGATTCTGAATTTAGAGGGAATAAATTGGGAATCACTTTGGAAAATTGATTTGCGTAATTGAAGCTGGGATTTTCCTCTGGATAACCAAGTACATTTTTAAAGTAAATTCTTAAAATAAATTTAAAGGTTTTAAAGTTGATGAAAAAAAAAAGAAACAAGTGTGGAAAATTTATTATTTCTAATATTTAAATTCAATAGTAAGTATTTTCCTAAATCTATTATAGTAGTAATTACTTAAAAAGTGACCTAGTATTTTGTTTTCAAAAGTGAAAATCTAGTTTTATATTCTATTAAGTAACCTTATTTTCAAATACTCATATAGTATGTATTTTACAAAATACTGAAGCAATTTAACTTAAATGTTTAAAAGTATATATTTCCAAAGTAAAGTGTTTTAAATTATTTTAAAAAATCTATTTTTTTTGTGCTTGGTGATTTCAGAGGGAATATTAAATATTTGGGAAAGTTGATTCTGAGAAGAAAGATGGTTTTGAAACTGTTTTCAAAGGATTGAAATAGAAATATATCTTGTACAGATATTTTGAAGGAAATAAATAATTTGGGAAATTATTTATGGGTTGATGGTTGTTTGTGAATATTAATTGATAGTTAAATAACCGACTATCAATATTGACCAACTGCGTTGATCGTTTCGAAGAGACCGGGATCGAGATTTATTTCTCGAAAACCACTTCGATCCGATTTGTACGTTTCGTGCGAAAGACGTGTTCGGAGTCGAAGATGGAGCAGTGAAGTGCAAGGGCTAGTCGCTACTAATCCTGAGGATATTTCCAAAATGGATGTAGTAGGAGTAGTGCCTTCGGTTCCGTTCGAACCCGGGACGGACTTGTATGGACGAATGCTTGCGAAACATCGTCAGGTGGACGATGTGCATTCTAAGTGAAAACGTTCTAAAAGGTAACGCTTAGCCTCAAGCCTCATCAAATGGGAATGACTGAAAATCAGGGGATATGCAGCAAGGTTAGATGGGTCATGCCCAAGCAGGACAAGATAATTCCCCTGTCTAGATGTCCCTTATATTTTTCGGCTTAGTGGGTGGTTGGTCGCGCCAACCACGGGGTTTATCTTGTTCGGGACTGTTCAGTAAGGAATGGTTCCGGCCTTGTGTTGCAGGGGATGAAGGGAGTAATCCTCGGTACGGTGATCTAGGCCCCGTACTGTGACAGGTGGTACCCCAGTGCCTAGTCATTGTTGGAAATCCATTCTCCCTACGAGCCTTGTACGAGTTTTGTTTGTATTACCCACTTTTGTGGCTAGTAGCTGGAATTCAATGAATGTAACAATTTCGGCTATTTTATAAGTATTTGTATATAGACCCTATTATAATATCAGAGGATTTCTATAAAAATTGTTTTAGCTATCGTAAGGTAAAAACCCGACATGTTTATTTGTGGCGTGGTCTTACGAGATGCTTTTGTTTTCAAAGGATTTTGAAACTTTAACAATCAATTGGGTGTGATTTTCTCACGCTGGTATTCCAGACTGACTCGGGTGTTATTTAACTGTAATGCTCGGGTCAGACCGAGTATTATAGGATACAGGATATGATGCTGTGTAGCTCAGGAGACGAGCTGGATGACGTTACGTATTCTCGTACTCGTATATATATATTTCCGTTGTGTTGAGTTGTTGTGAACTCATTGTATGTTATTGATGTGAGCTGTGACTGATGTTCTCTGATGATGTAATATATGTAAACTGATATATTTGATTTTGAGTAAAGATTATTTACTACCTATTATAGTTTATTCCGCTGCGATGGTTAGATTCTGATGTTGATTTTGTTTTCTCTTCTTCTATCTCTTCTTCTTAAACCCAAATGGTTCGTATTTCCGTGCAACTTGAGTTGATTGTTGTAGAATAGTGTTGACTCAGAGGGTACGGATTTGCGGGACGTCACACTTGGTATCAGAGCTTAGGTTGGTGATAACCTTGGCTCTGGTGGGAATTACTCATAAATCAGAGTCCATAGTACTCTATAATGAGTGTGAGCGTATTAATAGATATGAGCGCGTATTTGTTAGTGAAAAATTGTTTTAATAATGTGTTGATTGGTTTATTGAGTGGCATATGAACCTTCGTCGACACAGTCTGCGCAACTGTATTGAAGGGGTTTCTAAACACTTGAATAGAGCAATCGACACGATATTGTTTTAAATATGGGTGAATGAAATAATTTTACCCAAAAACATATTTTGATATAAAGCATAGTTTTTGTAAACTGTTTGACTAATATATGGTTGCTTGGATGTTAGAAATGATAATATTAAAGTATTATCATTTTTAGGTGAAAATTTAACTAGAAATTGTAAATATAATCAAAGATTGAGAAGATAAATTCAACTATGAAATGAAATTTATAAATGTGAATTATAAATGTAAATTATAAATTGGAATATAATCAAATGAGAATTTGTATGAACATAAGCTATGCAAATGAATTATAGAAAAAAAATTTGATTTAAGCAGGATTTGGAAATTTAAATCCTGAAAATTTGGAAGTGTTTTGAAGATAAATGATAGCATTGTTTTGGAGATATTTCTGAAAGGGAATTGTTATAAATGGATTTTGGAAGTAATATAGCATTGAAATCACTTGGATTATTGGGAAATAATTCTGATGATGACGGCCGCATCATCAGTATTCATTTTCGAATTTCTAAGTGACGAATTGCTACCAACGTGATTTGTTTTGAAAGCTAGTTGTTTTTGAAACCTCAAGGAAATTTGTGGGGAATAAAACCAAGATTGGTTTGGCTTTTGGGAAATGTGATTTGAGATGTTGAAGATTTCAAAATGATTTGAAACCAAAGCTGGGTGTTTTAAAATCCGAATAAGATAAGTTGTAAGCTTATAAATGGAAATGATTTGTAAATCAGGAAGAAATTTAAGCTTTGGATAATGGAATATAAATCTAAAGTGAAAAGTTAAAATGAAATTAACTTGGATTGGAGAACAAAATTTAACTGGATTAAAATAAATTGAATAAGCTGAAATATTATATTCAAATTAAGTTGAAATCGAATTGAGTTGAATAAATCAGAGTTAAAATAAAATTGAATTGGAATAAAAATTCAATTGAATTATTGAATGATTTAGATTCTTACCTGAATAAATGGAAGGTAAATTGGATAAGAAATGAGAATTGAAATCAATGAATCAGAATAACTTATAAAAGAATTAAAGATCCATGGAAATAAAATATGCTTGGGCTATAAATAAATAGAAGACTTGAATTAAAAATAGTAAGTTGTGACTTATAAAATTCAAAATGGAATACAAAGCCCAAATTTAATATTTTGATGAATTGGAAAATGAAAAGGAAATCCAAACTTGAATTATAAAGTATATTGAACTTAAGAAAATAAAATGAAGTGATATAAATTCAAGTGTTGGATTATGAATAAGGGGAGAACTAATTGGATAATAAATTAGTTAATGAGATTGAATTGTGAGTTTATGATGAAGTTGGAAATAAACTCAAGTTATAAATTAAAATTGACTCAAATTGTTGATGAAGTGAAAGTAATTGAGAATGAAGCTGAATTATGAGTAAATAAATTGGATGGTAAATTGAAAGCGAATAATTGAATCAGAACTAGAGTTATTAAATTGAAAATTTAGCTTGAAGTGTTAACAAATTAAATATAATTGAAGTGTATCGGATAAAAATGTAAATGGATTAAAATAGCAATGTTTGAATGTGCAAATAAAATCCATAAGTGAAGATAACTTGGAAATAGCCAGAGAATAAATTGAATGGGTTAAATCTGAAAAATTAAATTTTATTATAACTAATCAAATAAATTTGTAGTTTGAAATGAGATTGGATTGAGATAAACTCAAATTAAATTGAAAAGAGAAATTTATTTGCAAAAGGAAGTGAGTTTAAAAAAAAAAAAAAGAATTTACTTGAAAATAAAATGGGCTTAAATATAAAATTGGATTTAAATCAAGTAGGAATAAATTTTAATTGGAATAAAAAAAAAAAAAATTGGTGTGATGCCGATAATATTTAATGGAGTGAAAATGCTTAAATAAATAGTAGTAAACCATTTAAATTGTTAAGGGATTGAAATAACTTGAGGCAATAAGAAAAATAGAATGTTTCAAGTTTATTAGAATGGTTTAAGTGAATGTGGGTAAACTAATTTTATTGAATAAATGAATGGATGAGATAAATAAGAATCAAATGAAGTATGGTTTAAATAAGTTGAGAAGTGGTTATCGAATGATATGGCTTGGTTGTTTTGAGCTAAATAAAATAGTTTGGAATAAACAATTACGGAATGGTTTTAAATGTAAATGAATGGATGTGAATGAATTAAAATAAAAAGGAAATTTAATTGGTAATGAAGATGGATCTAAGTTGTAAATGGTTTTGAATAAACTAATTTGATTAATAAAATGAAATGCAAGTAAATGAATTAAAAATTGAAATGCAATGAAACTGAGAATATATGGATGGTGAATAAATCCGAAATGGAATAGAATTAAGTATAAATTGAGTTGGAGTCAATTTAAATTGGTTATAAACATAAATACTTATTTATTCACATAAATCTTGTCAAATTGCATAGAATAAATTGTCGTTGGATGTAAATGGAAGTAATTAAAATTCTATGAGTTGGTGGAAGTAAAATAAATTGATTTTGAAAGAAATTGAATTGAATATGAGTTCATTTTGCTTAAAAATAAATTAAATGTAAGCAATTGAGTTTTAAACCAGTAAAATTAATGAAGTTATATACAAATGGATTGAAAAACATTCACATTGAATGAGAATGGTTTATAGATTAATTGAAACAGTTGAATTGGCATAAAAGTCTATAAATTGCTTACGGAAAAATGTTTGGTATGAGATTCTTTTAGAGTTCATATGTTTTAACTATTATAAATAAGTGGAATATAGTTAAACTGCATATATTTGGCACTTACATGTTTAAATTGAGTAAGTACAGGTACCTGAAAGCCGTGAGGCAGGATTGGATTGTGCTATTTGCTAAAAATAGTAAGCGGCTTGCTTAAAATGCTAAATAAGGTACGCCTACGCAATTAAAATAGGAAATATGAACTGTTTTTGGTTTTTCCGACCGTGTGGGTCGATGTATATATATTTATCTCTTTTATCAAATTGCAAAAGCTCCTCCGTACAAGGGAGACTCTGCCAAAAATTTTCATAAATTTTGGGAGTTAGAAAATTTTTGAATTTTTTTTTGGAAAATTTTGTTAACGACAAAACTATTTAGGATTGGAAACTAAAATAAGTCAGTAAATGAAACTAATTAAAGTAATGACTTAAATTAGTTATAAATGAAGGATAACGGATAAAAATTCAAAGTTGAAAATAAATGAAATACATATGTAATGTGGAAATCGATTTGAATAGAAATAAGTATAAACTAAAAGAGGTAAAGAGAAATTAAGATAAGAAACATATAAAATGTTTATACTAACTTAAGAAAGGAATGGTAAATTCTAGATTGGAAAATTGATATTACAAATATAATCTAAGGTAATATTGAAATGAATAGATATTGACATTTTGTAAGAAGTCTATAAAATATTTTGGGATATTGTGATTGGATATTAGTGCTAAGCAGGATATGCAGGTATTATAAAGGAAAAAGAAAATTAAGTTTGATATCAAAAGATAAAATTTGAATTGCCCGACAAAAGGTATGTATTTAAATTTGGTATGGAATTTGATTGGGATTTGGATTTGGATTGAGCCACTTGGCTTTTTATTTTCTTTTTGGATTTGGGAGGCCGTAGAGCCGTTTTGTAGTTGTACCGAGCTAGCCGCGCAAAGGAGACGCTGGCAAAAATTTTCGGGAATTTAGGGAGTTAGAAAAATTTTGAGAATTTTTTTTGATAATTCAAATTTAGTTTTGAATTATGATTTGAATGATTGTATACTAAGTTGTTAGGGAATTAAGGGAAAAGTTTAGGAGGTTAGTAAGAATTGTAATGGGCCTTCTATTAAAAAGATGGTAAGATGTTAAATTGTTAAGAACTGATTGGTTTGGGAAAAGTAAATGGGTATTGGATCATTCTTCCTAACTAGTAATTTCGGGGACAAAATTCTTTTAAGGGGGGAGGAATGTGACGATCCGGAATTTTTGAGCTTTTCAAATTGAAATGTTTAATTAATTAGAAGTTAATTTGCAACTTAAGTCTCAAATATCAGAAATAATAAATAAATAAAAAAAGAAAAAAAAATTAAGAAGAGAGGCTTCATTCGTAAGCTAATGAGTGAAAGGATATAACTTACCCTTCGCTAACCCTCTCGTTTATAAAAAAAAAAGAAATAAAAAGAAAAGGGGCCGAGCCCTTTCGTTCAAAATTAGATCTCGCTCAATTATATATAAAAAAAAAATTCGAATGGAAATCAATCCTCAATTCGTAAACTGACTTCGCAAATTAAAGGAGGGAAGAGCATGGGGTTGTCCGCGACGAGAAGCAAGGCTAGGGTTTGTAGACGATTTGGGTTTTGGTCGTAACAATGGAATGAGCAAGCCAATTCACTGTGAGGGGAGGGAGCACTCGCGTGCGAGTAGGAATTTGCGAGTTCTTCAAGCGAGTCGCCGGTCGTGGAGGCTTAGTCGATCGAGTTTCATGTAATCGCGTGAGTAGCAAATCACAGCAACGAGTGAGGAAGGCGGCTCAAATCGAGGTTGGGGTTTCGGTTCTTACGCGTGTGAGACGAAGGGGTTCGCGATGATGGTCTCGATCTCTCGCGGCTGGGTGGCGATTACCGTTGATAGCAGGGTGGTATGGGGCCACGGTCACATGCAGGAAGAGGCAGGTGCGGGAAGGTGTCGTGCGTGTTGGTTCGGGTCTCGAATTGGGACCAGGTTTTGCAGCGAGAGGGTAAATTTACATTTACTAATTTCTATTAATGTAAATACTTTTATTCATTAAAATCAAATTCTTATAGTATTTAATGTAACCTGACATGCTAATAAAACTGTCTGTTAAAAAGAGGGGAATATATAATTATAGACAGTGGTGTATATAGGTAGGTTTTGAGAAATATCAAAATATATATATACTATATGGATTATTTCAAAAGTAAAATAAATAAGTATGTACCCACCTTTGTAATTTACTAAATTATTATCTTCTTTAAAACAAGATGTGATGGTGATTAACTTTTTATTTTACTGACATATTTACATTATTATAGTTACTAAAGATTTGCAAAGGAAAAATCAGTTTAAAAACTTAATTCTTAGTTCAAATGTAAAATCTTTAGTTTAAATTTAAATTATTAGTAACGTAAATTTTGTTAAAGATAATAAAATAAATAGTAATAAATCATTCAATCAGGTCGAATGTAAATAAACTGTAATTGTTCTTACAAGGTCATGAAAAACAAGTCGAGATGGTTATGATGGCAAATAAAAAGGCAAAGGTGAGTTAATCTCACTCAGTTAAATTTAAATTTAAATGTTTAAATTTAAATAACTGTTTGGATGGATGAATTGAGTGATGTGATTTAGTATAATATTTTAGAATTGGCATATTATATTATGCTAACATTTGTGGATGCAGGGAAAACAGGTTGGAGGGATCCAACTGGACCCCTCACATTTATTTAAATCATTCAATATTCTCTGTTGTGATTATTTGATATCTTATGATGAGTTATATTGGGATATTGAATGTTATGGTTCGATTGGATATTTGGGTATAATGAACTACTAAATTATATGAATTGGATTGTTGAAAAGAAATTAAAAAGAAGTAAATTTGTAATCGAAATAATTATAGAAAGTTTGAATAAATTAAGAATGAATTGGAGAGAAATAGAAGTAATATGAAAATAATACTAAATAACTTCGAGTATGAAGAGAAATGGAATTTTGAATAAAATGAAATCGATGAATTGTAAACTTAAGTTATATCAATTAAAGAAATAAAGAATTATTTAAAAATTTAAAGTATAAATTGATTTAAAGGAACGAAGAAGTAATTGAGGAATCTAAAAATTGGAATCAAGAAATGAGATCTGAAATTAATAGATTCTGAATTTAGAGGGAATAAATTGGGAATCACTTTGGAAAATTGATTTACGTAATTGAAGCTGGGATTTTCCTCTGGATAACCAAGTACATTTTTAAAGTAAATTCTTAAAATAAATTTAAAGGTTTTAAAGTTGATGAAAAAAAAAGAAACAAGTGTGGAAAATTTATTATTTCTAATATTTAAATTCAATAGTAAATATTTTCCTAAATCTATTATAGTAGTAATTACTTAAAAAGTGACCTAGTATTTTGTTTTCAAAAGTGAAAATCTAGTTTTATATTCTATTAAGTAACCTTATTTTCAAATACTCATATAGTACGTATTTTACAAAATACTGAAGCAATTTAACTTAAATGTTTAAAAGTATATATTTCCAAAGTAAAGTGTTTTAAATTATTTTAAAAAATCTATTTTTTTTGTGCTTGGTGATTTCAGAGGGAATATTAAATATTTGGGAAAGTTGATTCTGAGAAGAAAGATGGTTTTGAAACTGTTTTCAAAGGATTGAAATAGAAATATATCTTGTACAGATATTTTGAAGGTAATAAATAATTTGGGAAATTATTTATGGGTTGATGGTTGTTTGTGAATATTAATTGATAGTTAAATAACCGACTATCAATATTGACCAACTGCGTTGATCGTTTCGAAGAGACCGGGATCGAGATTTATTTCTCGAAAACCACTTCGATCCGATTTGTACGTTTCGTGCGAAAAACGTGTTCGGAGTCGAAGATGGAGCAGTGAAGTGCAAGGGCTAGTCGCTACTAATCCTGAGGGTATTTCCAAAATGGATGTAGTAGGAGTAGTGCCTTCGGTTCCGTTCGAACCCGGGACGGACTTGTATGGACGAATGCTTGCGAAACATCGTCAGGTGGACGATGTGCATTCTAAGTGAAAACGTTCTAAAAGGTAATGCTTAGCCTCAAGCCTCATCAAATGGGAATGACTAAAAATCAGGGGATATGCAGCAAGGTTAGGTGGGTCATGCCCAAGCAGGACAAGATAATTCCCCTGTCTAGATGTCCCTTATATTTTTCGGCTTAGTGGGTGGTTGGTCGCGCCAACCACGGGGTTTATCTTGTTCGAGACTGTTCTGTAAGGAATGGTTCCGGCCTTGTGTTGCAGTGGATGAAGGGAGTAATCCTCGGTACGGTGATCTAGGCCCCGTACTGTGACAGGTGGTACCCCAGTGCCTAGTCATTGTTGGAAATCCATTCTCCCTACGAGCCTTGTACGAGTTTTGTTTGTATTACCCACTTTTGTGGCTAGTAGCTGGAATTTAATGAATGTAACAATTTCGGCTATTTTATAAGTATTTGTATATAGACCCTATTATAATATCAGAGGATTTCTATAAAAATTGTTTTAGCTATCGTAAGGTAAAAACCCGACATGTTTATTTGTGGCGTGGTCTTACGAGATGCTTTGTTTTCAAAGGATTTTGAAACTTTAACAATCAATTGGGTGTGATTTTCTCACGCTGGTATTCCAGACTGACTCGGGTGTTATTTAACTGTAATGCTCGGGTCAGACCGAGTATTATAGGATACAGGATATGATGCTGTGTAGCTCAGGAGACGAGCTGGATGACGTTACGTATTCTCGTACTCGTATATATATATTTCCGTTGTGTTGAGTTGTTGTGAACCCATTGTATGTTATTGATGTGAGCTGTGACTGATGTTCTCTGATGATGTAATATATGTAAACTGATATATTTGATTTTGAGTAAAGATTATTTACTACCTATTATAGTTTATTCCGCTGCGATGGTTAGATTCTGATGTTGATTTTGTTTTCTCTTCTTCTATCTCTTCTTCTTAAACCCAAATGGTTCGTATTTCCTTGCAACTTGAGTTGATTGTTGTAGAATAGTGTTGACTCAAGGGGTACGGATTTGCGGGACGTCACAGGGAGAGCTTCATGAATGGACGGATGATGCTTTCCGTCAAGCTTTCGGTGAGTCGGAGGAAGAATCGGATTTGGCGGAGAAGGCAAAGAAGACTGGCAAGGCCGGGGCTGGCGCCGATCTATCCCCTAAGAGCTTCTCAACTAGGGTGACTCCGGCGGTGCAAGGTGAACTTTTGACTTCTGCAGATTCCATTTACGATCGGGACTTAGGAATATTTTATGGCTCGCTCCCGTCCTGGAATGAGATCGAGGACTTATTGCAGGATCCTACCTCTCCGCACGGTTTGTATAGTAAAAGCATCTTTTTCTGTTCTTCATTAACTCGATATATCTCTTGCCCTATGATTTGATACATGCTTGTAACATTTGTCCTTTACTCTAGGGGCAGGCCAGGTGGCCAAAACGTCAGGTGTTCGACACCGCCTCGAACAATTTAAGTTGATGAGATCTTCTGCTAAGCCGAAGCCTCCCACTGGTCGTCCTGGGGACGTGGTCAGCTACCGCCCTCTCCTTGGAGTTATCGAGGAGGGTATCCAGCAGAGGAAGAGGAGGCGTTCCTTGTTTGATTCACCACCTGGTCCTCAGCCTCCTACCCAGCCTTCCGGAGATACCACGGAGGAGACCACGGAGTTTGTCCCCTCTCCGCATCCTTCCGAGAATCCTACTATTATCCGCATAAAACGTCCCGACGTGCCTCGCAATCCCTTTACCGGCCACCCGGATTTGGACCCAAGCTCTTAGGATATTTTATTCGATGAGGCCACGGGCGAGCATCTTCTCCCTCGCAATCCTATGGTTCGGGTTCTTGATGAGGCTGAGTCTCTAGATCTGGATCTGCTCACTACTCGGATAGCTGCTATGGGGGACGAAGCCAAGGCCAACATTGACCGGGTCGCAGAGGAGGCCAAGAAGTTAATGGAACATCACGCCCAATTGGCCAAGGCCGGGAAGGAGATAGGGAATGCCAATATAAGGCTGCGGTTAGTGGTCGCCGATCAGGCCAAGCAACTTGCCGACCAGGCTATTCAGATTTCGCAGCATGAAGCCGACTCCCAACGACTGAAGAAGACCATGGAAGAGGCTAGTAGAGCCGAGTTGCGGAAAATGGAGGCCGCTTGCAACGAACGCATTGACATGGCCATTACCACGGTCGATGAGGTTGGGAGGGCGGATCTCGAGCAGGTTGAAGAGTTATCTGGGAGGCTTGAAGCTGTAGAACTTGCTCAAGCCAAGCTGAAAGAAGAGATGGAGGAGATGAGGAGATCCCTCCAAGCTGAGTGCTCGAGATACCAGTGGGAGAGGGATGCTTCCGCCACTAAGTTGCAGATTTCCGAAGCCCGGGTGAAGAGGTTTGAAGAGGATGAGGGGATGATGGACGATATGCTGCAGGACATGTACTTCCGCACTTGGAAGGAGGGCAGCTTATCCTGGATGGATGACTATCCCCGGGTTATGGCCAAGGTATATTTTCGGGCTTTAGAGGAGGCCAGGGTTGATGCGGGCAAGAAAGGTGGAGCGGCCTTTAGTCTGGATGTGGTCACTGCTCAGTTTTCGAAGGAGTAGCAGGCGGCGGTGAAGGAGGGGATGCGGCTGCTCGTTGCGGAGGAAGCGGTGTATGCAATTGGAGGATGAAGATCGAGCGGCGGAGGCTGGTGATTCTCACCTCTGTTTCTCTTTTCTCTTTAGGTCTTCATAACCTGATTGTTTACTGTTTATTTAATGGATTCCTCTTCCGAATTGGACAGGTGGGACTTCTGATGAGCATGCTGGGAGCTCCGACCCTGCGGCTAAGTAGGCTTGGAGAGCTGGTAGGATGAGGGTGAGGTGCGGACGCAGCTGGTTCCTTGTCCGGATTCGGTCACCTTTTTATTTCCTTTTATCGCTGTTTATGTTAGTCCAAAACATTGATCTGACTGTAATAATATTGTTTGTGGTGAATGACTTTATGTAATTTCATAACATAAGATGATTCCTTTATGTTGGAATGTTATCGCTATTTTGTTGTGATGTGTAAGTGATGTAACTATGCATGTTACTAGTGACTTGACTGTGCCTGATGCCAAGTTTTTTGCTTAAAGTATAATTTTCTCATTTTGCAACGTAAATGTGATGTGTGAATATGAACTGCAGCTATGCATTAATGTATAAAAGTAGAAGGTACCGTCCTTCATGTTTCGGCTGTGGACGGCAACTTCATGCGCCCTGTAAGACTAAGCACGGAATGCTGTTGAGTGTCTCGTCATCCGATTGTAAGTTTCTGTTCCCATTAGCGAGCGTTCCCTATTTCATGTCCTGTACTTTCAAGCACCGTTACGGAGAATAGGAGAAAAGTTTTAAATGAAATGGAAATATAGGAAAAGTAAAACTTCCAGTCACGGAAGGCCGTCGATGTGCTTAAGTTCGTGGCAAACGGGTTTTGTAGTCACTTTCCCTAGCTGTGGGTCTTGGAGACATTTGTCACCCTCCTTACGCCTCTGCGGGGAGTTTTCTTTTTTACCATAGCCGCACTTAAGACACATCGGAGCCGATCGCGCACAGTAACTACCCGGGCCGTTATGGCCCGTAATCGCGGGTATTATTCGATTTACTGTGACCGGCTAGCGTGGGGGCCGATCGTCAACTGTGAACTGCCCCTGGCTGGCCACACCTTATGTTGGGGCTTATGGTCGGTTCACAGTTGCCGGCGAGCCGAATCGCTGTAATGAGCTGCCATGGCATAATCGGCCTTCTCGGGGGCTTATACTCGGCTTATTACAGTCGGCTTTAAGGGCCGAGGCAAACAATGAGTTAACTCGCGGTAGAGGGATACCGGAGCAAAGTGTCTCATTGGCGAGGGCATAGGATCGTAGCGTACCTGTTAGGTTTTGTCCAGGTGGAGTTGTGTTGTGAAGCTCTGAATTGAAATGTCATCTGCAAAGGATTTTGTTCAACAGCAAAGGATAAAGCTTAACAAGTAGCCAAGATATAAAGGAACAAGTTAACAAGAGCCAAGTTTTTAAAGTGGTTCGGCACGAAAATGCCTACGTCCACTGATTCTCTTTGTTAATTCACGTCATATGGGCAGTACAAGTTAAGAAAAGTATCGACGGATGTGTCGGATGTTCCATGCCCTCTGGAACACATCTTCGTCCACTGTTGACAAAATATAAGCTCCGTTGTGGAGATCTTTATGAATTACATATGGTCCGTCCCAGATTGTATCCAGCGCTCCCGGGCGCGGAAAGATTCGCTTGAGGACAAGATCTCCTTCTTGTATGCTGCGATGTTTGACTTTGGAGTTGTATAGTGCTGCAACTTTTTGTCTGTGAGCTGCTGCTTTGAGTGCTGCATCATTTCTTCTCTCCTCAATTAGATCCAAAGACATGTGGAGGAGTTCTTCATTTTCTTCAGGGTTGAAGTGGATCCTACGATGGGAAGGTACAATAGTTTCAACTGGGAGCATGGCCTCTGATCCGTATGCCAAAGAGAACGGAGTATGCCCTGTTGATGTTCTGAAAGAAGTGCGGTAGGCCCATAGTGCTGTAGGAAGTTCGTCCACCCAAGCGCCTTTCGACTTTTCAAGCTTCTTCTTGATTAGAGTTTTGAGAATCTTGTTGACAGCTTTGACTTGTCCATTTGCCTGGGGATAAGCTACGGATGAGAAGCACTTATGAATTCCGTGCTCTTGGCATCAGTCGGCAAATTCCTCGCTGCCAAATTGAAGCCCGTTGTCTGATATGATTCTGAGTGGAACCCCGTACCTCAATAAGGGGTTAGAGAAGCCGCGCCGATAGAGGATGCCTTCTTGTATTGTGTAGTGGGAAGCTTTCCTTAGAATTTTCTTAATTTCATTTCGCCCGTCGGGTAGCGTGCCGTTTTGTAAGTATTCTTGGATAGGGGTCATCCATGTTTCTTCTTCGGTTGCAGCTATCAGATTTACTTGTTCGAAACTCGGGGTTAGTAGCCTTGAGACAGTTATCGTTCCAGAAGTGTTATCATCTCCTATGCTAGCTTGCTTTGCCAGCTCGTCGGCCTCTTGGTTTTCTTCTCGAGGAATGTGTTTGATCGAGTAGTGATCCAATTGATCGAGCAGCCGCTTGGTCTTTTCCAGATATGCCGTGAGCCGCCCTCCTCGAGTCTGGAACTCCCCTAGTATTTGATTTACGATGAGTTGCGAATCACTGTGAAGACATAAGGAACTGACTCTGATCTCCAGGGCGAGCTCTAATCCGGCTATTACTGCTTCATATTCGGCATCATTGTTGGTGGCAACGAATTCCAGCCTTAGTGCATAATGCAGCTTTCTTCCCCTGGGAGTGATGATCACAACGTCTGCCCCCGAGCCTTGTTCGTTTGATGCTCCATCCACAAAGAGACTCCACTTGATGTCCTCTGTTACTTCAGACTGCTCCCTGCCTTTGTTGATAGTGAATTCGGCGATGAAATCGGCTATGGCTTGTCCCTTGATGGCAGTGCGAGGATGGTAGGTGATATCATATTGACTTAGCTCGATGCACCACTTGAGCAGTCGCCCAGAGATGTCGGGACAATGGAGCACTTGCATCAATGGTTGGTCGGTTAGGACTCTGATGGAATGAGACTGGAAGTAGTGTCGCAGTTTCCGTGACGTGATTAGTAAGCAGTACGCTAGCTTCTCAAGTTTAGGATACCAGGCTTCTGCTCCCGTGAAACCTTTGCTTATGAAGTACACTGGCCGTTGTGTGCGGTTTTCTTCTCTTACCAAAGCGGCGCTTAGAGCATGGGATGACACAACAAGATATAGGTATAGTTCTTCGCCTTCATTCGGAGTCGAGAGTACTGGTGGCCGTTGGAGGTGCTCGATTAGGTTAAGGAAAGCTGCTGAACATTCGTCGGTCCACTCGAATTTTCCTTTGTCTCTCTTCAGGGCTTCAAAGAAGGGAATGCATTTGTCGGTTGCTTTAGAGATGAATCGGCTTAGGGCGGCCACCTTCCCGTTTAGGCTTTGCATTTCTTTCCGAGTGGATGGTATCTTGATATCTTGCAAGGATCGGACTTGTTCGGGGTTTGCTTTGATCCCTCTGGCATGGACGATGAATCCCAAGAACTTTCCTGATGACACTCCGAAGGAGCACTTTAGAGGATTCAGCTTCATTCCATATTGACGGAGTACTTGGAACATCTCGTCCAGGTGGCTTACATGATCGTTGGCTTTTCTTGATTTAACCAGCATGTCATCCACGTAGACTTCCATGGTTCGTCCTATTAATTCTGCAAACATCTTGTTGACGAGGCGCTGATAAGTAGCTCCGGCGTTCTTTAGTCCGAAGGGCATTACTCTGTAGCAGTACAATCCCCGGTCAGTGATGAAACTAGTATGGTCTTGATCGGGGGCATGCAAAGGAATTTGGTTGTATCCTTAGTACGCATCCATAAAAGATAAGAGCTCGTGCCCGGCTGTGCTGTCCACAAGCTGACCGATTCGGGGGAGTGGGAAACAATCCTTCGGGCAAGCGTCGTTTAAGTTAGAGAAGTCAATGCATGTCCACCACTTCCCGTTAGCCTTCTTTACTAGTACCGGATTGGCGATCCACTCGGGGTAGATGGCTTCACGTATGAAGTTGTTGGCTAGTAGGTTCCTTACTTCTTCTTCGAGGGCTGCCGATCGTTCCGCCCCATGCTTCTCTTTTTCTGTTTCACTGGTGTCTTGGTAGGGTCGATGTTCGATGCGTGGCATGCTATATCCAAGGAGAATCCAGTCATGTCAGCATGCGTCCACGCAAATACATTTTGGTTGTGGCGGAGAAAATCGATGAGTTGATCCTTTAGTTCTGTTTTTAACTGAGATCCGATTTTCAATAGTTTACTTGAGTCGTGTTTGTCTACAGATACAAACTCCATAGCCTCTGCAGGGTCGGCGGTAGCCTCCTCCTCTCCGTCCCTGGGATCTAGTTCGTTGAAGGGATCACTTGTATATCGAAGAGGAGGGGCTTTCTTTAGTTGCTATGCTTCCAAGCATTTCTTGCAGAGAGCAGTCTCTGCATTCTTCCCTTTATCTCTCCTGCGATTATTGTGAAGTTCGGTCACATAGCAGTCCCGAGCGGCGTCTTGATCTCCCTCCACTTGTCCTATTCCGTTATCTGTTGGAAATTTCATCTTCAGGCACCATGGGGCTAGGACAATTTGGAAGTCGGACAAGGCCGGTCTTCCCAAGAAGGCATTGTAGGCCGAGTGGTTGTCTATTAGCACGAATGTTTGTTTCCGAACGGCGGAGCGGGGATGACTTCCCAATTCAACAAAGAGATCTAATTGTCCGAGGGGCATCTTTGCTTCTCTAATGAAACCATGTAGCGGTTTGTTGCAGGGAGATACGTCCTTCATTGACAGCTTCATTTTGTCGAAAGCATGCTTGAACAGAATATTCACTGAGCTTCCAGTGTCTACCAGGATTTAAAAAACTTCAACTGGGCCGAACCAGGCAGAGATGGCCATAGGATCCATATGAGGGTACTTCCTTCCTTCTAGGTCGCGCCCACAGAATGTGATGTCATTATTTTCCTTCCGCTTAGGGTGGCGTTCTTCCATAACAGAATTGACGCAGTCTCCCTCGCCTCTGAGTGAGTTTCCATATCTTTCCATTTCTGCCCAGCTTTTGTCGGCGATGTGTGGCCCCCCAGATATTGTATGAACCACTATCTTCTCTTGATTGGAACCGCTGGTGTTGCGGTTTCCTCCACCCGTTTCTAGGTGGAGCTGCCCTGGGTTTTCCTTGGCGGGAGCTGGGGTCCTGTCCTGGCCCTTTACATGGCGATCCAGCCTCTTTCTCCTGATGTGTTCTTCAATTAGGTCTCGGAGATGGCGGCATTCATTGGTATCGTGCCCATGAGACTCATGGAAACGACGGAATTTTCCGGACTGGATTGCGTGATCTGACTCTTTCTTGTACGGGGGGCGCTTGTATGTAAGTTCGTCCTGGGTGGCCAGGAAGATGTTCTCGACTGTTTCATTCAAGGGAGTGTAAGCGTCGAATCTCGGTCCTGGTCAGTACAAGTGCTTTTCTCCCTTCTTGCCCCCTGCATTGTCTCTGGAGTCGTTTCTCCGAATGTCCTTCGCTGCGGCGGGGGCATTTCTATGAGCCGTCTTAGCCTGTGGTCCTGTCTGCCTTTCAGTGGCAGCCTCTTCGAGTCTCATGTACTTCCCAGCTTCATGGAAGAAATCTGGCAAGGTAGCTGGTTTTTCTTTAGTTAGTCTTCTAGCAAACTTGGTATCTGGGTGCACACTGCTACAGAGGGCCATTAGGGTGAGTTTCTCATCGGCATCTTGAACTGCGGCCGCTGCGGCGTTGAATCGGGTTAGATATTGTTGTAGTGTCTCTCAGGATTTCTGTTTGACATTGGATAGAGAATAAGCATCCTTGGGTTGTTCCACATGAATGCGGAACTGGCAAATGAACTTTTCTTTCAACATCTCCCATGAGCAGATAGATCCTTGGGGTAGATGGCAGAACCAGGAGGTAGCTAGGTCTGCTAGGAATAGCAGAAAGCATTTACACAACACTCCTTCCGTTGCTTCGCTTATGAGTATATGCTGTGTGTATCTCTGCAGGTGTACAACGGGGTCGGAAGTTCCCTTGTACGGTTCCATCTTTGTCATTTTCCATTCTCGAGGGGTGATGGCGGTTTTGATGTCGCGGGTGAAAGGGCTGGTTACCCTAGCGCCTATCCCTCGATCCCTTTGCTCTCGTCGGACGCATTCCCTGAATAATCGTTCCATTCTTTCATCGGAATTTGGAGCGGACAGAAATGAGCTTGGTTCTTCCCTGCGGGATCGATCTCGTCCAGATGACCTGTAGGGATGGTATAATCTATTGCTTCTGACGTTATCCAGTGGCTGTCTTTGGCTGCTCGGATGCATGCTAGGACCAGCTACAATTGGCCCCTGCCTTGATCTTCCTCTGTGGGGTTCTGTTTCGAGCATTTCCATGGGGTCAACTTCGGGCTGGGTTCTAGCTCGGCTCCGTTCTGCGGGGTTTCTATGATTAGGCGGCATGACTGGTTCAGCTACATCCGACCCTCGCCTGGTGCCTCCCCCATTGGGTTCGGTTCCAAGCGCTTCCTCGAGTCGGAGTTCGGGCTGAGTCCGGGCGCGGCCCTATCATTGTTGTTCCTGTTGAAAGCTTCTTCGAAGAGGGAAGACCTTTGTTGTCTCCGAGATCCTCCAGATTGAGATTCACCCCATGATTCAGTGTTGCGGTTGGATTCTTCGGCATCCTTCAAGCGTGACATGAGTTGGTTCACCAAAGCTTCTTGTTGGGATGCGAAGCGGTTAGTCACTTCAACCACAACTCTGTCTAGGTCTGCCCTAGTGATTGCTGTCGGTTGCTCCGCGGCAGGGGCTGTCGGAATTTCCTGATCTACATTTGGCACTACTGTCGTAGTGGGATGGTTCTCTTGATCTGGATCCACTGGATCTGGAGCGCTGCTGGTTGCAACGTTCTTTCCCTTGTTGGCGTCTTTTCTCGGCCTGGAAGTCATGTTTCCTAGGCAATGAAGGGTGCTATTGGGAAAGAAGGTTGAATGAGGGAAGCTGAAGCTTCGAGTTCCAAGTTCTCAGTGAAAGCACCAAAAATGTTTGCACAAAAAATGGGCAAACACTTCCAAGTCGTATGAATTAGTCGATTTTATATGGTTTTCAATGATTTGGGTGACTTACACAAATATGTAAAAAGCAGGGACTAAATTGTAAAAGACACACAGATTTATGGTGGTTCAGCCAGAACGTGCCTACGTCCACTTTATATGTTATTCTCCTTTTTCTTTCAGATTACAAGTACAAAGCTTTGTATACAAGTATATGAAAGTTGTTTGAAAGTTCCTTCCGTGCTTGAGCTCTCAAACTTGTCTGCCATTGTTGTACCCCTGCCCCTCTATTTATAGAGTGAGGCTGAGGGCAGGGGTCTTGGATGTATATAGCAGCTAGAGGGCCCAGGCTGAAGCAATCTGGCCTGGCATATCTGGTTCGACAGAGCTTGGTTCGGTATTTGTTGGAAGCGTTGACTCGGTGGTGGAAGCGTAGCTTGATTCGGTGGTAGAGGAAAGGAGGTAGGTTCGGCGTGGTCTTGGGCTGGTGGTGTGTGAAGGGGATTGGTCCGGTCGTGTCTGGTCCGGCATGGCTGGTCCGGTGGTGGCCATGGTCCGGTGACTGTTGGTCCGATGGTGGCCTTGGTTCGGTGACGGTCGATCCGGTGGTGGCTTCGTTGGTTCCTGGTCCGGTAGTGGATGGAGGAGGTTGGTTCGGCTAGGCGTGGGAAGAAGGTTGGGTCGGCATGTACATGGAGCAGTTTGGTTCGGCAGGGTGCTTGGAGTAGAGGTTGGCTTGGTAGCGTGGGGAAGGAGATGGTTCGGCAGTGGCTTTAGTTTGGTGATGAGAATTCGTCCAACACACGGTATTCCCGTTTTACCGTAAAAATCCACGTGTCAAAAAAACGAATGGTAAAAAACTTCCTAGACCCGATTGAGACTAGGATAGTCTTTTTTGAGCATTAAACAATTCATTGACGGCTGAAAGCTGTCAAAGCCGTAGAACTCATTGAGGCCTTCGTTTTGACAGGTTATGGCTTCCTTAACTCTAAACGACCCAGAAGTTATGGCCGTCCGAATAATCGATATCTACAGGATGCAACATCAACGGTGCAATGAGCAACATCCGTCCGAAATGGCGAAACCGTGTCGTACGACTTTTTGAAATGCTTGCATGGATTTGAAACGAAAAGGTACCATGGTGCACCACTCTCCAGCGATGGTAAATCGAAGACCAGCCACGGTAATCACGTTTTACCGAAAAAATCCACGTGTCGAAAAAACGAAGGGTAAAAAACTTCCTAGACCCGATTGAGACTCGGATAGTCTTTTTTGGGCATTAAACAATCCATTGACGGCTGAAAGCTATCATAGCCGTAGAACACACTGAGGCCTTCTTTTTGACTGGTTATGGCTCTCGTAACTCTAAACGAGCCAGAAGTTATGGTCGTCCGAATAATCGATGTCTACAGGGTCAACATCCACGGTGCAAGGTGCAACATCCGTCCGAAATGGAGAAACAGTGCCGTGCGACTTTTTGAAATGCGTGCATGGATATGAAACGAAACGGTACCATGGTGCACCACTCTCCAGCAATGGTAAATCGAAGACCAGCAACGGTAATCCCGTTTTACCGAAAAAATCCACGTGTCGAAAAAACGAAGGGTAAAAAACTTCCTAGACCCGACTGAGACTCGGATAGTCTTTTTTGTGCATTAAACAATCCATTGATGGCTGAAAGCTGTAAAAGCCGCAGAACTCACCGAGGCCTTCGTTTTGACTGGTTATGGCTCCCGTAACTCTAAACGAGCCATAAGTTATGGCCGTCAGAATAAATCGATATCTACATGGTGCAACATCCACGATGCAAGGTGCAACATCCGTCCGAAATGGCGAAACAGTTTCGTACGTATTCTTGGAATGCGTGCATGGATTTGAAACGGGACGGTATGATGGTGCACCACTCTCCAGCGATGGTAAATCGAAGACCAGCCACGGTAATCCCGTTTTACCGTAAAAATCCACGTGTCGAAAAAACGAAGGGTAAAAAACTTCCTAGAGCCGATTGAGACTAGGATAGTCTTTTTTAGGCATTAAACAATCCATTGATGGCTGAAAGCTGTCACAGCCGTAGAACTCACTGAGGCCTTCGTTTTGACTGGTTATGGCTCCCGTAACTCTAAGCGAGCCAGGAGTTATGGCCGTCCGAATAATCGATATCTACAGGGTGCAACATCCACGGTGCAAGGTGCAACATCCGTCCGAAATGGCGAAACAGTGTCGTACGACTTTTGAAATGCGTGCATGGATTTGAAATGAAACGGTACCATGGTGCACCACTCTCCAGCGATGGTAAATCGAAGACCAGCCACGGTAATCCCGTTTTACCGTAAAAATCCACGTGTCGAAAAAACGAAGGGTAAAAAACTTCCTAGACCCGATTGAGACTCGGATAGTCTTTTTTGGGCATTAAAAAATCCATTGACGGCTGAAAGCTGTCATAGCCGTAGAACTCACTAAGGCCTTCTTTTTGACTGGTTATGGCTCCCGTAACTCTAAACAAGCCAGAAGTTATGGCCGTCCGAAAAATCGATATCTACAGGGTGCAACATCCACGGTGCAAGGTGCAACATCCGTTCGAAATGGAGAAACAGTGTCGTACGATGTTTTGAAATGCGTGCATGGATTTGAAACGGAACGGTACCATGGTGCACCACTCTCCAGCGATGGTAAATCGAAGACCAGCCATGGTAATCCCGTTTTACCATAAAAATCCACATGTCGAAAAAACGAAGGGTAAAAAACTTCCAAGACCCGATTGAGACTCGGATAGTTTTTTTTGGCCATTAAACAATTCATTGATGACTAAAAGCTATCATAGCCGTAGAACTCACTGAGGCCTTCGTTTTGACAGGTTATGGCTTCCGTAACTCTAAACGACCCAGAAGTTATGGCCGTCCGAATAATTGATATCTACAGGATGCAACATCCACGGTGCAAGGTGCAACATCCGTCCGAAATGGAGAAACGTGACGTACGTCTTCTTGAAATGCGTGCGTGGATTTGCAACGGAACGGTACGATGGTGCACCACTCTCCAGCGATGGTAAATCGAAGACCAGCCACGGTAATCCCGTTTTACCGTAAAAATCCACGTGTCGAAAAAACGAAGGGTAAAAAACTTCCTAGACCCGATTGAGACTAGGATAGTCTTTTTTGGGCATTAAACAATTCATTGACGGCTTAAACTGTCAAAGCCGTAGAACTCACTGAGGCCTTCGTTTTGACAGGTTATGGCTTCCTTAACTCTAAACGACCCAGAAGTTATGGCCGTCCGAATAATCGATATCTACAGGATGCAACATCAACGGTGCAATGTGCAACATCCGTCCGTAATGGCGAAACCGTGTCGTACGACTTTTTGAAATGCTTGCATGGATTTGAAACGAAAAGGTACCATGGTGCACCACTCTCCAGCGATGGTAAATCAAAGACCAGCCACGGTAATCACGTTTTACCGAAAAAATCCACGTGTCGAAAAAACGAAGGGTAAAAAACTTCCTAGACCCGATTGAGACTCGGATAGTCTTTTTTGGGCATTAAACAATCCATTGACGGCTGAAAGCTGTCATAGCCGTAGAACAAACTGAGGCCTTCTTTTTGACTGGTTATGGCTCTCGTAACACTAAACGAGGCAGAAGTTATGGTCGTCCGAATAATCGATGTCTACAGGGTCAACATCCACGGTGCAAGGTGCAACATCCGTCCGAAATGGAGAAACAGTGCCGTACGACTTTTTGAAATGCATGCATGGATATGAAACGAAACGGTACCATGGTGCACCACTCTCCAGCGATGGTAAATCGAAGACCAGCAACGGTAATCCCGTTTTACCGTAAAAATCGACGTGTCGAAAAAACGAAGGGTAAAAAACTTCCTAGACCCGACTGAGACTCGGATAGTCTTTTTTGTGCATTAAACAATCCATTGATGGCTGAAAGCTGTCAAAGCCGTAGAACTCACTGAGGCCTTCGTTTTGACTGGTTATGGCTCCCGTAACTCTAAACGAGCCATAAGTTATGGCCGTCCGAATAAATCGATATCTACATGGTGCAACATCCACGGTGCAAGGTGCAACATCCGTCCGAAATGGCGAAACAGTGTCGTACGTCTTCTTGAAATGCGTGCATGGATTTGAAACGGAATAGTACGATGGTGCACCACTCTCCAGCGATGGTAAATCGAAGACCAGCCACGGTAATCCCGTTTTACCGTAAAAATCCACGTGTCGAAAAAACGAAGGGTAAAAAACTTCCTAGACCCGATTGAGACTAGGATAGTCTTTTTTAAGCATTAAACAATCCATTGATGGCTGAAAGCTGTCACAGCCGTAGAACTCACTGAGGCCTTCGTTTTGACTGGTTATGACTCCCGTAACTCTAAACGAGCCAGAAGTTATGGCCGTCCGAATAATCGATATCTACAGGGTGCAACATCCACAGTGCAAGGTGCAACATCCGTCCGAAATGGCGAAACAGTGTCGTACGACTTTTGAAATGCGTGCATGGATTTGAAATGGAACAGTACCATGGTGCACCACTCTCCAGCGATGGTAAATCGAAGACCAGCCACGGTAATCCCGTTTTACCGTAAAAATCCACGTGTCGAAAAAACGAAGGGTAAAAAACTTCCTAGACCCGATTGAGACTCGGATAGTCTTTTTTAGGCATTAAACAATCCATTGACGGCTGAAAGCTGTCATAGCCGTAGAACTCACTAAGGCCTTCTTTTTGACTGGTTATGGCTCCCGTAACTCTAAACAAGCCAGAAGTTATGGCCGTCCGAAAAATCGATATCTACAGGGTGCAACATCCACGGTGCAAGTGCAACATCCATCCGAAATGGATAAAAAGTGTCGTACGATGTTTTGAAATGTGTGCATGGATTTGAAACGGAACGGTACCATGGTGCACCACTCTCCAGCGATGGTAAATCGAAGACCAGCCATGGTAATCCCGTTTTACCATAAAAATCCACATGTCGAAAAAACGAAGGGTAAAAAACTTCCAAGACCCGATTGAGACTCGGATAGTCTTTTTTGGGAATTAAACAATTCATTGATGGCTGAAAGCTATCACAGCCATAGAACTCACTTAGGCCTTCGTTTTGACAGGTTATGGCTTCCGTAACTCTAAACGACCCAGAAGTTTTGGCCGTCCGAATAATTGATATCTACAGGATGCAACATCCACGGTGCAAGGTGCAACATCCGTCCGAAATGGAGAAACCGTGACGTACGACTTTTTGAAACGCTTGCATGGATTTGAAACGGAACGGTACCATGGTGCACCACTCTCCAGCGATGGAAAATCGAAGACCAGCCACGGTAATCCATTTTACCGTAAAAATACACGTGTCGATAAAACGAAGGGTAAAAAACTTCCTAGACCCGATCGAGACTCGGATAGTCTTTTTTGGGCATTAAACAATCCATTGACGGCTGAAAGCTGTCATAGCCGTAGAACTCACTGAGGCCTTCTTTTTGACTGGTTATGGCTCCCGTAACTCTAAACAAGCCAGAAGTTATGGCCGTCCGAAAAATCGATTTCTACAGGGTGCAACATCCACGGTGCAAGGTGCAACATCCGTCCGAAATGGAGAAACAGTGTCTTACGATGTTTTGAAATGCGTGCATGGATTTGAAACGGAACGGTACCATGGTGCACCACTCTCCAGCGATGGTAAATCGAAGACCAGCCATGGTAATCCCGTTTTACCATAAAAATCCACATGTCGAAAAAACGAAGGGTAAAAAACTTCCAAGACCCGATTGAGACTCGGATAGTCTTTTTTGGCCATTAAACAATTCATTGATGGCTGAAAGCTATCATAGCCGTAGAACTCACTGAGGCCTTCGTTTTGACAGGTTATGGCTTCCGTAACTCTAAACGACCCAGAAGTTATGGCCGTCCGAATAATTGATATCTACAGGATGCAACATCCAAGGTGCAAGGTGCAACATCCGTCCGAAATGGAGAAACCGTGACGTACGACTTTTTGAAATGCTTGCATGGATTCGAAACGGAACGGTACCGTGGTGCACCACTCTCCAGCGATGGTAAATCGAAGACCAGCCATGGTAATCCATTTTACCGTAAAAATCCACGTGTCGATAAAACGAAGGGTAAAAAACTTCCTAGACCCGATCGAGACTCGGATAGTCTTTTTTGGGCATTAAACAATCCATTGATGGCTGAAAGCTGTCATAGCCGTAGAACTCACTAAGGCCTTCTTTTTGACTTGTTATGGCTCCCGTAACTCTAAACGAGCCGTAAGTTATGGTCGTCCGAATAATCGATATCTACAGCGTCAACATCTACGGTGCAAGGTGCAACATCCGTCCGAAATGGAGAAACAGTGTCGTACGACGTTTTGAAATGCGTGCATGGATTTGAAATGGAACGGTACCATGGTGCACCACTCTCCAGCGATGGTAAATCGAAGACCAGCCACGGTAATCCCGTTTTACCGTAAAAATCCACGTGTCGAAAAAACGAAGGGTAAAAAACTTCGTAGACCCGATTGAGACTCGGATAGTCTTTTTTGGGAATTAAACAATCCATTGACGGCTGAAAGCCGTCACAGCCATAGAACTCACTGAGGCCTTCGTTTTGACTAGTTATGGCTCTTGTAACTCTAAACGAGCCAGAAGGTATGGCCGTCCGAATAATCGATATCTACAGGGTGCAACATCCACGGTGCAAGGTGCAACATCCGTCCGAAATGGCGAAATAGTGTCGTACGACTTTTGAAATGCGTGCATGGATTTGAAATGGAATGGTACCATGGTGCACCACTCTTCAGCGATGGTAAATCGAAGACCAGCCACGGTAGTCCCGTTTTACCATAAAAATCCACGTGTCGAAAAAACGAAGGGTAAAAAACTTCCTAGACCCGATTGAGACTCGGATAGTCTTTTTTGGGCATTAAACAATCCATTGACGGCTGAAAGCTGTCATAGCCGGAGAACTCACTGAGGCCTTATTTTTGACTGGTTATGGCTCTCGTAACTCTAAACGAGCCAGAAGTTATGGTCGTCCGAATAATCGATGTCTACAGGGTCAACATCCACGGTGCAAGGTGCAACATCCGTCCGAAATGGAGAAACAGTGTCGTACGACTTTTTGAAATGCGTGCATGGATATGAAACGAAACGGTACCATGGTGCACCACTCTCCAGCGATGGTAAATCGAAGACCAGCAACGGTAATCCCGTTTTACCGTAAAAATCGACGTGTCGAAAAAACGAAGGGTAAAAAACTTCCTAGACCCGACTGAGACTCGGATAGTCTTTTTTGTGCATTAAACAATCCTTTGATGGCTGAAAGCTGTCAAAGCCGTAGAACTCACTGAGGCCTTCGTTTTGACTGGTTATGGCTCCCGTAACTCTAAACGAGCCATAAGTTATGGCCGTCCGAATAAATCGATATCTACATGGTGCAACATCCACGGTGCAAGGTGCAACATCCGTCCGAAATGGCGAAACAGTGTCGTACGTCTTCTTGAAATGCGTGCGTGGATTTGCAACGGAATGGTACGATGGTGCACCACTCTCCAGCGATGGTAAATCGAAGACCAGCCACGGCAATCCCGTTTTACCGTAAAAATCCACGTGTCGAAAAAACGAAGGGTAAAAAACTTCCTAGACCCGATTGAGACTAGGATAGTCTTTTTTGGGCATTAAACAATTCATTGACGGCTGAAACTGTCAAAGCCGTAGAACTCACTGAGGCCTTCGTTTTGACAGGTTATGGCTTCCTTAACTCTAAACGACCCAGAAGTTATGGCCGTCCGAATAATCGATATCTACAGGATGCAACATCAACGGTGCAATGTGCAACATCCGTCCGAAATGGCGAAACCGTGTCGTACGACTTTTTGAAATGCTTGCATGGATTTGAAACGAAAAGGTACCATGGTGCACCACTCTCCAGCGATGGTAAATCGAAGACCAGCCACGGTAATCACGTTTTACCGAAAAAATCCACGTGTCGAAAAAACGAAGGGTAAAAAACTTCCTAGACCCGATTGAGACTCGGATAGTCTTTTTTGGGCATTAAACAATCCATTGACGGCTGAAAGCTGTCATAGCCGTAGAACAAACTGAGGCCTTCTTTTTGACAGGTTATGGCTCTCGTAACACTAAACGAGGCAGAAGTTATGGTCGTCCGAATAATCGATGTCTACAGGGTCAACATCCACGGTGCAAGGTGCAACATCCGTCCGAAATGGAGAAACAGTGCCGTACGACTTTTTGAAATGCATGCATGGATATGAAACGAAACGGTACCATGGTGCACCACTCTCCAGCGATGGTAAATCGAAGACTAGCAACGGTAATCCCGTTTTACCGTAAAAATCCACGTGTCGAAAAAACGAAGGGTAAAAAACTTCCTAGACCCGACTGAGACTCGGATAGTCTTTTTTGTGCATTAAACAATCCATTGATGGCTGAAAGCTGTCAAAGCCGTAGAACTCACTGAGGCCTTCGTTTTGACTGGTTATGGCTCCCGTAACTCTAAACGAGCCATAAGTTATGGCCGTCCGAATAAATCGATATCTACATGGTGCAACATCCACGGTGCAAGGTGCAACATCCGTCCGAAATGGCGAAACAGTGTCGTACGTCTTCTTGAAATGCGTGCATGGATTTGAAACGGAATAGTACGATGGTGCACCACTCTCCAGCGATGGTAAATCGAAGACCAGCCACGGTAATCCCGTTTTACCGTAAAAATCCACGTGTCGAAAAAACGAAGGGTAAAAAACTTCCTAGACCCGATTGAGACTAGGATAGTCTTTTTTAAGCATTAAACAATCCATTGATGGCTGAAAGCTGTCACAGCCGTAGAACTCACTGAGGCCTTCGTTTTGACTGGCTATGACTCCCGTAACTCTAAACGAGCCAGAAGTTATGGCCGTCCGAATAATCGATATCTACAGGGTGCAACATCCACAGTGCAAGGTGCAACATCCGTCCGAAATGGCGAAACAGTGTCGTACGACTTTTGAAATGCGTGCATGGATTTGAAATGGAACAGTACCATGGTGCACCACTCTCCAGCGATGGTAAATCGAAGACCAGCCACGGTAATCCCGTTTTACCGTAAAAATCCACGTGTCGAAAAAACGAAGGGTAAAAAACTTCCTAGACCCGATTGAGACTCGGATAGTCTTTTTTAGGCATTAAACAATCCATTGACGGCTGAAAGCTGTCATAGCCGTAGAACTCACTAAGGCCTTCTTTTTGACTGGTTATGGCTCCCGTAACTCTAAACAAGCCAGAAGTTATGGCCGTCCGAAAAATCGATATCTACAGGGTGCAACATCCACGGTGCAAGTGCAACATCCATCCGAAATGGATAAAAAGTGTCGTACGATGTTTTGAAATGTGTGCATGGATTTGAAACGGAACGGTACCATGGTGCACCACTCTCCAGCGATGGTAAATCGAAGACCAGCCATGGTAATCCCGTTTTACCATAAAAATCCACATGTCGAAAAAACGAAGGGTAAAAAACTTCCAAGACCCGATTGAGACTCGGATAGTCTTTTTTGGGAATTAAACAATTCATTGATGGCTGAAAGCTATCACAGCCGTAGAACTCACTTAGGCCTTCGTTTTGACAGGTTATGGCTTCCGTAACTCTAAACGACCCAGAAGTTTTGGCCGTCCGAATAATTGATATCTACAGGATGCAACATCCACGGTGCAAGGTGCAACATCCGTCCGAAATGGAGAAACCGTGACGTACGACTTTTTGAAACGCTTGCATGGATTTGAAACGGAACGGTACCATGGTGCACCACTCTCCAGCGATTGAAAATCGAAGACCAGCCACGGTAATCCATTTTACCGTAAAAATACACGTGTCGATAAAACGAAGGGTAAAAAACTTCCTAGACCCGATCGAGACTCGGATAGTCTTTTTTGGGCATTAAACAATCCATTGACGGCTGAAAGCTGTCATAGCCGTAGAACTCACTGAGGCCTTCTTTTTGACTGGTTATGGCTCCCGTAACTCTAAACGAGCCGTAAGTTATGGTCGTCCGAATAATCGATATCTACAGGGTCAACATCTACGGTGCAAGGTGCAACATCCGTCCGAAATGGAGAAACAGTGTCGTACGACGTTTTGAAATGCGTGTATGGATTTGAAACGAAATGGTACCATGGTGCACCACTCTCCAGCGATGGTAAATCGAAGACCAGCCACGGTAATCCCGTTTTACCGTAAAAATCCACGTGTCGAAAAAATGAAGGGTAAAAAACTTCCTAGACCCGATTGAGACTCGGATAGTCTTTTTTGGGAATTAAACAATCCATTGACGGCTGAAAGCCGTCACAGCCATAGAACTCACTGAGGCCTTCGTTTTGACTGGTTGTGGCTCTTGTAACTCTAAACGAGCCAGAAGGTATGGCAGTCCGAATAATCGATATCTACAGGGTACAACATCCACGGTGCAAGGTGCAACATCCGTCCGAAATGGCGAAACAGTGTCGTACGACTTTTGAAATGCGTGCATGGATTTGAAATGGAACGGTACCATGGTGCACCACTCTCCAGCGATGGTAAATCGAAGACCAGCCACGGTAATCCCGTTTTACCGTAAAAATCCACGTGTCGAAAAAACGAAGGGTAAAGAACTTCCTAGACCCGATTGAGACTCGGATAGTCTTTTTTGGGCATTAAACAATCCATTGACGACTGAAAGCTGTCATAGCCGTAGAACTCACTGTGGCCTTCTTTTTGACTGGTTTTGGCTCTCGCAACTATAAACGAGCCAGAAGTTATGGGCGTCCGAATAATCGACGTCTACAGGGTCAACATCCACGGTGCAAGGTGCAACATCCGTCCGAAATGGAGAAACAGTGTCGTACGACTTTTTGAAATGCGTGCATGGATATGAAACGAAACGGTACCATGGTGCACCACTCTCCAGCGATGGTAAATCGAAGACCAGCAACGGTAATCCCGTTTCACCGTAAAAATCCAAGTGTCGAAAAAACGAAGGGTAAAAAACTTCCTAGACCCGCCTGAGACTCGGATAGTCTTTTTTGTGCATTAAACAATCCACTGATGGCTGAAAGCTGTGAAAGCCGTAGAACTCACTGAGGCCTTCGTTTTGACGGGTTATGCCTCCCGTAACTCTAAACGAGCCATAAGTCATGGCCGTCCGAATAAATCGATATCTACATGGTGCAACATCCACGGTGCAAGGTGCAACATCCGTCCGAAATGGCGAAACAGTGTCGTACGTATTCTTGAAATGCGTGCATGGATTTGAAACGGAACGGTACGATGGTGTACCACTCTCCAGCGATGGTAAATCGAAGACCAGCCACGGTAATCCCGTTTTACCGTAAAAATCCATGTGTCGAAAAAACGAAGGGTGAAAAACTTCCTAGACCCGATTGAGACTAGGATAGTCTTTTTTAGGCATTAAACAATCCATTGATGGCTGAAAGCTGTCACAGCCGTAGAACTCACTGAGGCCTTCGTTTTGACTGGTTATGGCTCCCGTAACTCTAAACGAGCCAGAAGTTATGGCCGTCTGAATAATCGATATCTACAGGGTGCAACATCCACGGTGCAAGGTGCAACATCGTCCGAAATGGCGAAACAGTGTCGTACGACTTTTTGAAATGCGTGCATGGCTTTGAAATGGAATGGTACCATGGTGCACCACTCTCCAGCGATGGTAAATCGAAGACCAGCCACGGTAATCCCGTTTTACCGTAAAAATCCACGTGTCGAAAAAAGGAAGGGTAAAAAACTTCCTAGACCCGATTGAGACTCGGATAGTCTTTTTTAGGCATTAAACAATCCATTGACGGCTGAAAGCCGTCACAGCCATAGAACTCACTGAAGCCTTCGTTTTGACTGGTTATGGCTCCCGTAACTCTAAACAAGCCAGAAGTTATGGCCATCCGAAAAATCGATATCTACAGGGTGCAACATCCACGGTGCAAGGTGCAACATCCGTCCGAAATGGAGAAACAGTGTCGTACGACGTTTTGAAATGCGTGCATGGATTTGAAACGGAACGGTACCATGGTGCACCACTCTCCAGCGATGGTAAATCGAAGACCAGCCATGGTAATCCCGTTTTACCATAAAAATCCACATGTCGAAAAAACAAAGGGTAAAAAACTTCCAAGACCCGATTGAGACTCGGATAGTCTTTTTTGGCCATTAAACAATTCATTGATGGCTGAAAGCTATCATAGCCGTAGAACTCACTGAGGCCTTTGTTTTGACAGGTTATGGCTTCCGTAACTCTAAACGACCCAGAAGTTATGGCCGTCCGAACAATTGATATCTACAGGATGCAACATCCACGGTGCAAGGTGCAACATCCGTCCGAAATGGAGAAACCGTGACGTACGACTTTTTGAAATGCTTGCATGGATTTGAAACAGAACGGTACCATGGTGCACCACCCTCCAGCGATGGTAAATCGAAGACCAGCCACGGTAATCCATTTTACCGTAAAAATCCACGTGTCGATAAAACGAAGGGTAAAAAACTTCCTAGACCCGATCGAGACTCGGATAGTCTTTTTTGGGCATTAAACAATCCATTGACAGCTGAAAGATGTCATAGCCATAGAACTCACTGAGGCCTTCTTTTTGACTGGTTATGGCTCCCGTAACTCTAAATGAGCCGTAAGTTATGGTCGTCCGAATAATCGATATCTACAGGGTCAACATCTACGGTGCAAGGTGCAACATCCGTCCGAAATGGAGAAACAGTGTCGTACGACGTTTTGAAATGCGTGCATGGATTTGAAACGGAACGGTTCCATGGTGCACCACTCTCCAGCGATGGTAAATCGAAGACCAGCCACGGTAATCCCGTTTTACCATAAAAATCCACGTGTCGAAAAAACGAATGGTAAAAAACTTCCTAGACCCGATTGAGACTCGGATAGTCTTTTTTGGGAATTAAACAATCCATTGACGGCTGAAAGCCGTCACAGCCATGGAACTCACTGAGGCCTTCGTTTTGACTGGTTATGGCTCCTGTAACTCTAAACGAGCCAGAAGGTATGGCCGTCCGAATAATCGATATCTACAGGGCGCAACATCCACGGTGCAAGGTGCAACATCCGTCCGAAATGGCGAAACAGTGTCGTACGACTTTTGAAATGCGTGCATGGATTTGAAACGGAACGGTACCATGGTGCACCACTCTCCAGCGATGTTAAATCGAAGACCAGCCATGGTAATCCCGTTTTACCGTAAAAATCTACGTGTCGAAAAAACGAAGGGTAACAAACTTCCTAGACCCGATTGAGACTCGGATAGTCTTTTTTGGGCATTAAACAATCCATTGACGGCTGAAAGCTGTCATAGCCGTAGAACTCATTGAGGCCTTCTTTTTGACTTGTTATGGCTCTCGTAACTCTAAACGAGCCAGAAGTTATGGTCGTCCGAATAATCGATGTCTACAGGGTTAACATCCACGGTGCAAGGTGCAACATCCGTCCGAAATGGAGAAACAGTGTCGTACGACTTTTTGAAATGCGGGCGTGGATATGAAACGAAACGGTACCATGGTGCACCACTCTCCAGCGACGGTAAATCGAAGACCAGCAACGGTAATCCCGTTTTACCGTAAAAATCCACGTGTCGAAAAAACGAAGGGTAAAAAACTTCCTAGACCCGACTGAGACTCGGATAGTCTTTTTTGTGCATTAAACAATCCATTGACGGCTGGAAGCTGTCAAAGCCGTAGAACTCACTTAGGCCTTCGTTTTGACTGGTTATGTCTCCCGTAACTCTAAACGACCCATAAGTTATGGCCGTCCGAATAAATCGATATCTACATGGTGCAACATCCACGGTGCAAGGTGCAACATCCGTCCAAAATGGAGAAACAGTGTCGTACGTCTTCTTGAAATGCGTGCATGGATTTGAAACGGAACGGTACGATGGTGCACCACTCTCCAGCGATGGTAAATCGAAGACCAGCCACGGTAATCCCGTTTTACCGTAAAAATCCACGTGTCGAAAAAACGAAGGGTAAAAAACTTCCTAGACCCGATTGAGACTAGGATTGTCTTTTTTAGGCATTAAACAATCCATTGATGGCTGAAAGCTATCATAGCCGTAGAACTCATCGAGGCCTTCGTTTTGAAAGGTTGTGGCTTCCGTAAATCTAAACGAGCCAGAAGTTATGGCCGCCCGAATAATCGATATCTACAGGGTGCAACATCCACGGTGCAAGGTGCAACATCCGTCCGAAATGGCGAAACAGTGCCGTATGACTTTTAGAAATGCGTGCATGGATTTGAAACGGAACACTGCCATGGTGCACCACTCTCCAGCGATGGGAAGTCGAAGACGGGCCACGGTAATCCCGTTTTACCGTAAAAATCCATGCGTCGAAAAAATGAGGGGTAAAAAACTTACGAGACCCGATTGAGATTCGGGTTGTCCTTTTTGGGCATTAATCTATCCGTTGATGACTGAAAGCTGTCAAAGCCGTAGAACTCATAGAGGCCTTTATTTTGAAAGGTTATGGCTCCCGTAACTCCAAACGAGCCAGAAGTTATGGCCGTCCGAATAATCTATATCTACGGGGTGCAACATCCAGGGTGCAAGGTGCAACATCCGTCCGAAATGGCGAAACATTGCCGTATGACTTTTAGAAATGCGTGCATGGATTTGAAACGGAACAGTACCATGGTGCAGCACTCTCCAGGGATGGTAAATCGAAGACCAGCCACTGTAATCCCATTTTACCGTAAAAATCCACGTGTCGAAAAAACGAAGGGTTAAAAACTTACGAGACCCGATTGAGATTCGGGTTGTCCTTTTTGGACATTAATCTATCCGTTGACAGCTAAAAGCTATCAAAGCCGTAGAACTCATCGAGGCCTTCGTTTTGATAGGTTATGGCTCCCGTAACTCTAAACGAGCCAGAATTTATGGACGTTTGAATAATCGATATCTACAGGGTGCAACATCCACGGTGCAAGGTGCAACATCCGTCAGAAATGGTGAAACAGTGTCGTACGACTTTTGGAAATGCGTGCGTGGATTTGAAATGGAACAGTACCATGGTGCACCACTCTCCAGCGAAGGGAAGTCGAAGACGGGCCACGGTAATCCCGTTTTACCGTAAAAATCCACGTGTCGAAAAAACGAAGGGTAAAAAACTTACGAGACCCGATTGAGATTCGGGTTGTCCTTTTTGGGCATTAATCTATCCGTTGACGGCTGAAAGCTGTCAAAGCCGTAGAACTCATCGAGGCCTTCATTTTGACTGGTTATGGCTCCCATAACTCTAAACGAGCCAGAAGTTATGGCCGTTCGAATAATCGATATGTACAGGGTGCAACATCCGTCCGTAATGACGAAACAGTGCCATACGACTTTTAGAAATGCGTGCATGGATTTGAAACGGAACACTACCATGGTGCACCACTCTCCAGCGATGGGAAGTCCAAGAAGGGCCACGGTAATCCCGTTTTACCGTAAAAATCCACGTGTCGAAAAAACGAAGGGTAAAAAACTTACGAGACCCGATTGAGATTCGGGTTGTCCTTTTTGGGCATTAATTTATCCGTTGACGGCTGAAAGCCGTCAAAGCCGTAGAACTCATCGAGGCCTTCGTTTTGACAGGTTATGGCTCCCGTAACTCTAAACGAGCCAGAAGTTATGGTCGTCCGAATAATCGATATCTACAGTGTGCAACATCCACGGTGCAAGGTGCAACATCCGTCCGAAACGGCGAAACAGTGCCGTACGACTTTAAGAAATGCGTGCGTGGATTTGAAACGGAAGGCCAGCCACGGTAATCCTTATTTACCGTAAAAATCCACGTGTCGAAAAAACGAAGGGTAAAAAACTTACGAGACCCGATTGAGATTCGGGTTGTCCATTTTGGGCATTAATCTAAGCGTTGACGGCTGAAAGCTATCAAAGCCGTAGAACTCATCGAGGCCTTCGTTTTGACAGGTTATGGCTCCCGTAACTCTAAACGAGCCAGAAGGTATGGCCGTTTGAATAATCGATATCTACAGGGTGCAACATCCACGGTGCAAGGTGCAACATCCGTCCGAAATTGTGAAACAGTGTCGTACGACTTTTAGAAATGCTACATGGATTTGAAGCGGAACAGTACCATGGTGCACCACTCTCCAGCGATGGGAACTCGAAGACGGGCCACGGTAATCCCATTTTACCGTAAAAATCAACGCGTTGAAAAAACGAAGGGTAAAAAACTTACGAGACCCGATTGAGATTCGGGTTGTCCTTTTTGGGCATTAATCTATGCGTTGACGGCTGAAAGCTGTCAAAGCCGTAGAACTCATCGAGGCCTTCGTTATGACAGGTTATGCCTCCCGTAACTCTAAACGAGCCAGAAGTTATGGCCGTCCGAATAATCGATATCTACAGGGTGCAACATCCACGGTGCAAGGTGCAACATCCGTCCGAAATGGCGAAACTATGCCGTACGACTTTTAGAAATGCGTGCATGGATTTGAAAAGGAATAGTACCATGGTGCACCACTCTCCAGCGATGGAAAATCGAAGGCCAGCCACGGTAATCCTGTTTTACCGTAAAAATGCACGTGTCGAAAAAACGAAGGGTAAAAAACTTACGAGACCCGATTGAGATTCGGGTTGTCCTTTTTGGGCATTAATCTATGCGTTGACGATTGAAAGCTATCAAAACCGTAGAACTCATCGAGGCCTTCATTTTGACAGGTTATGGCTCCCGTAATTCTAAACGAGCCAGAAGTTATGGTCGTCCGAATAATCGATATCTACAGGATGCAACATCCACGGTGCAAGGTGCAACATCCGTCTGAAATGGCGAAACAATGTCGTACGACTTTTAGAAATGCGTGCATGGATTTGAAACGGAACAGTACCATGGTGCACCACTCTCCAGCAATGGGAAGTCGAAGACGGGCCACCGTAATCCCGTTTTACCGTAAAAATCCACGTGTCGAAAAAACGAAGGGTTAAAAACTTACGAGACCCGATTGAGATTCGGGTTGTCCTTTTTGGGCATTAATCTATCCGTTGACGTCTGAAAGATATCAAAGCCGTAGAACTAATCGAGGCCTTCGTTTTGACAGGTTATGGCTCCCGTAACTTTAAACGAGCCAGAAGGTATGGTCGTTTGAATAATCGATATCTACAGGGTGCAACATCCACGGTGCAAGGTGCAACATCCATCCGAAATGGCAAAACAGTGTCGTATGACTTTTAGAAATGCGTGCATGGATTTGAAACGGAACAGTACCATGGTGCACCACTCTCCAGCGATGGGAAGTCGAAGACGGGCCACCGTAATCCCGTTTTACCGTAAAAATCCACGTGTCGAAAAAACGAAGGGTTAAAAACTTACGAGACCCGATTGAGATTCGGGTTGTCCTTTTTGGGCATTAATCTATCCGTTGACCACTGAAAGCTATCAAGGTCGTAGAACTAATCGAGGCCTTCGTTTTGACAGGTTATGGCTCCTGTAACTCTAAACGAGCCAGAAGGTATGGCCATTTGAATAATCGATATCTACAGGGTGCAACATCCACGGTGCAAGGTGCAACATCCGTCCGAAATGGTGAAACAGTGCCGTACGACTTTTAGAAATGCGTGCATGGATTCGAAACGGAACAGTACCATGGTGCACCACTCTCCAGCGATGGGAAATCGAAGACGGGCAAGGGTAATCCCGTTTTACCGTAAAAATCCACGTGCCGAAAAAACGAAGGGTAAAAAACTTACGAGACCCGATTGAGATTCGGGTTGTCCTTTTTGGGCATTAATCTATGCGTTGACGGCTGAAAGCTGTCAAAGCCGTAGAACTCATCGAGGCCTTCGTTTTGACAGGCTATGGCTTCCGTAATTCTAAACGAGCCAGAAGTTATGGCCGTCCGAATAATCGATATATACAGGGTGCAACATCCACGCTGCAAGGTGCAACATCCTTCCGAAATGGAGAAACAGTGCCATACGACTTTTAGAAATGCGTGCATGGATTTGAAACGGAACAGTACCATGGTGCACCACTCTCCAGCGATGGTAAATCGAAGGCCAGCCACTGTAATCCTGTTTTACCGTAAAAATCCACGTGTCGAAAAAACGAAGGGTAAAAAACTTACGAGACCCGATTGAGATTCGTGTTGTCCTTTTTGGGCATTAATTCATCCGTTGACGGTTGAAAGCTGTCAAAGCGGTAGAACTCATGACAGGTTATGGCTCCCGTAACTCTAAACGAGCCAGAAGTTATGGCCGTTGAATAATCGATATCTACAGGGTGCAACATCCACGGTGCAAGGTGCAACATCCGTCCGAAATGGTGAAACAGTGCCGTACGACTTTTAGAAATGCGTGCATGGATTTGAAACGGAACAGTACCATGGTGCACCACTCTCCAGCGAAGGGAAGTCGAAGACGGGCCACGTTAATCCCGTTTTACCGTAAAAATCCACGTGTGGAAAAAACGACGGGTAAAAAACTTACGAGACCCGATTGATATTCGGGTTGTCCTTTTTGGGCATTAATCTATCCGTTGACGCTGAAAGCTGTCAAAGCCGTAGAACTCATCGAGGCCTTCATTTTGACAAGTTATGGCTCCCATAACTCTAAACGAGCCAGAAGTTATGGCTGTTCGAATAATCGATATCTACAGGGTGCAACATCCACGGTGCAAGGTGCAACTTCCTTCCGAAATGGCGAAACAGTGCCGTACGACTTTTAGAAATGCGTGCATGGATTTGAAACGAAACACTACCATGGTGCACCACTCTCCAGCGATGGGAAGTCCAAGACGGGCCACGGTAATCCCGTTTTACCGTAAAAATCCACGTGTCGAAAAAACGAAGGGTAAAAAACTTACGAGACCCGATTGAGATCCGGGTTGTCCTTTTTGGGCATTAATCTATCCGTTGACGGCTGAAAGCTATCAAAGCCATAGAACTCATTGATGCCTTCGTTTTGACAGGTTATGGCTTCCGTAACTCTAAACGAGCCAGAAGTTATGGCCGTCCAAATAATCAATATCTACAGGGTGCAACATCCACGGTGCAAGGTGCAACATCCGTCCGAAATGGCGAAACAGTGTCGTACGACTTTTAGAAATCCATGCATGGATTTGAAACGGAACAGTATCATGGTGCACCACTCTCCAACGATGGTAAATCGAAGGATAGCCAATGTAATTGTGACGACCGCCCATGACTTCCGCACTAAAACAAGGGAATGGTGCGCTGAAAGGCGTGCCAGGCAGCCATGGACGATAGTCAGGGTAAGATGAAACAGCAGACTCTATCATATTACTCACAGCGCATGGATAAAATACAATAGAAAATATACATAGCGAAGCTTTATAGAACAAAAGTTTTATCATATAAACTCATAATAGTTTTATACAATAATCTGGATAGTCAATACATCAAGCCTCACTACATAACACTCAGAGTATCAAAGAAACAGCGGAATATCCAGTACATATAGTAAGAAAACAATATGCAAAAAGCCTCCAGCTCGTCTTCGTCACCAACCACGTTGGTAGCCAAGAACAGCACCTGTCACTTGCTACCTAGTCTGCCCATCCCAACATGGATGAACAACCCAAGGTAATAAGAGTTGAACATAAAACCTTGAGTCAGACAACAGTCTTAGTGAGCAGTAAATTAACTAGCAAACATACCAAAAGAGCATAAAGTATAAAAGGAATAGGAACTCAACCATCCCACTCCACCTCATTCTACAGTGATAGCCCCCAGACCCACTAAGCAGAAACAAGCATAACAAAGCGGACATTTAAAGTAAAGTAATTATCACTCGAGTCAAGGTCGATGTTTTCCAAATACAAACCCCCAAGGCCTAAACCAAGATCAGATAAGCACCCAGAAAACACCGCTCTTGAGGCCGAATGATGGTACAATCAAACATCCATGACTCTGGCTATCACTGTTAACATTGCCTCGATATCATCGTTAATTGAATGACCGGCACCATCTTTCAGCCGTCCGTCAAGGGCTAATGGCAACCCCGGTTCTAGACATAACTCCGCACGTCATCATGACCCGTGCCTAGGACTATCGCATCTGCCCAGAGTACTAACACGTCATCATGACCCGTGTCTGGAACGTCATCGTGACCCGTTCCAACGCACTCTTGCTTTGAGCATGCTAGAACCTTCAATAACGATAAGATCCAAGCCTCCTAGTCATCCTCCTCGACGACTATTCTCACACTGGCCCAAGCGCCTCTCGAGCCCACCATTATCAACCAACCCGAACCGCATCACCGAGTTATCAACATACTTGGGATGATCCCGTCTGAATTAAACCAAGGCTTTCACACATCATGCTTTGCTTCAACGCATCATAGCAAAGTCCCATCTCACATCATGGTTTGCCTCATCGCATCATGGCTGTTTGCGCCAAAATTGGTCACAAACACCCAATACCGCGAAAGCGCCTGTTTACGTACTTAAATCGATAATAATCAACACAGAACTCAGCGACAATCAATATAGAATTCAGATCTAAGCAACAAATCACAATAATTCGCAGATAACAATCACAAACACATGATTTATATTGGTTCGGCGTTCGTGCCTACGTCCACTTTGAAGGTTTTCTCTTTATTGCTTTGCTTGATAGATCGATTACAATGAATTACAGTTGATTATAGCTTTGAAATCTGAATACAATGGGGATTATGATGGATAGAATGGAATCCGGCAGAGTCTTGTTGTTCAATGGCAGAAGTTCCTGGAAGATCCCCTTTTCTGAAGGCTTTAGGGTGCTATTTATAGGCATTGGAGGCCCAGATCTCGCTCAAACTTCGGGAGACTTCTTCTGGCACGTGAGTGGGCCCACGCGACCGACCCCACCAAGTTTCATCTCGATCTGACATCGATTCGAAGTGATTTCGAACCCATCAAGAAATGGTCCGATCGAGCTGAAACTTGGCAGGAACAATCTTTACCATGTATGGAAGCTACTGTGAAAATTTCGTTGCATTTGGATCAGTGGTTAAGGAGATACGATCGGTTCGAAATGATGATTCTTGAGTTCGAACCGATCACTTCGAAACCACGTACTTCGAATCGATCAGCTCGCGTGGCTTCGTGATGAGGTGGCGCGTGTTTCTCGAATCGATCCGGTCTTCTCTCCGGGTTCAACGCTTCGTCTCCGTGAATTGTGCCGACTTCGTATCGATGGAGTGACTAGTTGACTCGATCGTTCCTGGTTTCAAGCGCGATCGATTCGAATCGAGGAGTTCCTATGGGTTCGAACCTGATCGATTCGAACTGGATCGGTTCGAAGTGACTTGGGTTCGAAGCTAGAGGGTTTTTAATGGATTCGAACATTTTTTTGAGGATGGATTCGAGGCAAGGACTTGCATGTTGGAGTCAAAGCAAGGTTAAGTTCATGGCTTTGAACCGATGCATGGATTCGATGTGAGGTTTCGGGAGGATGGATTCGAAGGTAGGAATGCAGGGTGGATACGAAGCTAGGCGAAGTCATGGGTTCGAAGGCAGGCCATTGTGATGGATCCGAGGGTGATGGTTTCGAAGTACTTCAAAGTGATGGGTTCGAACCAAACAATGACTACCTTTCTCAAATTGAATCCATCATATCTTGAGCATACGAACTCGGATTGACTTGAAATTTGAAATGACGAATCCTACGACCTTTCTGGTCATGTCTTATCAATTGTGGCCTGATCCGGACTCGGACAAAATTCATCGATATCCATAGCGAAGTGAAGTACAACCATTCTCTGAGACGAATTGTCTTTTGTTTCTGATCGATCCTTTGATATCACGGCTTTGCTAAAAAGCGGGATAACATTTGCCCCCCAAAACATGCCTTGCGGTAGGAAGGTGTGTTTTGTAATGCCTTGAATTGGATGTTCGTATCCTATTATTAACCTGCAAAGAACTTGATAGTTTCATATGGCCTTAAAATGACGATCGTTCGGGATCGAGTTATTTGAGATGAAGCGCGGCCGTTCATGGTCAAGCGCCTAACTTCAAATGACGATCGTTCATGATCGAGTCATTCGAGGTGAAGTGCGACCGTATGCGGTCGAGCGTATAAATCCATGCGTCGATCGTTCGGGATCGCATGCTGCTTGAGGTGAATCGGGACCGTTCGCGGTCTGCACCGTTCGTGGCATAGGATGGAATAGGACCGTTCGCGGTCGATGCCGTTCGAGGCAAATGATGAGATGGGACCATTCGCGGTCGATTGCCGTTCGTGGCAAATGGTGTTCGTTCGCGACCGAGTGCCGTTCAAGGCGAATGGTGACCGTTCGAGGTCGGATTTCATAATTAGTGAATCATGACCGTTCGCGGTCGGTGCCGTTCAAGGCAGAGAGTGATCGTTCGCGATCGTGTGCCGTTCGAGGCGAATTTGTGACCGTTCGCGGTCGGGTGTTGGACCTCAAGTGACGACCGTTCGCGATCGAGCCATTTGAGGTGAGGTGAGTTGTGACCGTTCGAGGTCGGATTGTGACCGTTCAAGGTCGAATGCCGTTCGAGGCGATAAAGTGTGCCCGGGAGGGCTTGATGTTATCGATGCCAGGGTCACGTTCGGGTGAGTTCCTGGATCGTTTGTCAGGGCGGTTCATCGCCATCTCAGAGCATGCCTAAGGATCGTTCGCGACCCCAGACATGTGTAAGTAGCTTAGCCATTCCAGAGTTATCAGAATCAAATATCTATTAAACGGATGAGTTTTAAAACAGAAATGTCCAAACAAGCAAAGTCTAAATGTTCAAATCAAAACGAAACGAAAGCAAAGCATGGATGTCAAAGTGTAAGTTCCCACTACGAAACGGTTAATGATAACTCAGAGCATGCCTGGAGATCGTTCGCGATCTCGCACATGTGTAAATGATTTAATTGCGTTAGTGGAAGCTTACAACTTGTTCGTCGTTATTTCACTCAATTGATAACCAAACGGTGCCTTGATTCAGGGTCGCCTCTAGCTGAAGTGGATGGTAGTCGCTCCGGTTCCGCCGCAGGAGCTCGCCTCCTTACATATTGAAGGAGCATACCGTTCCTGATATGCCCTTCCACCTCGTCCTTCAGGTGCCTATAATCATTGGTGTTATGACTATTTAATTCATGGAATACACAAAACTTATCTGATTTCCTTTCGTCAGAGGTTGGATCCCTTCGCATTGGCCTACGATACGGAATCTGATCTTTGGTATCCTGATAAATTCGTTCCAGGCTCTCATTCAGCTCAGTGTAGGTGGTGAATCGCGGCTCCCTCCGTTGCCGCTTTGATCTGTCTCCGTCATTCTCAGTCTTTCTTTTACCTTTATCCTTGTCCGAGTCCCTCTTAGGAGGCTTTTCGTCTTTAAGTGCATAAACTTCTATCCCATCTCCTTCTTCTCTTTCTGCATTCGCATCCTCCAATCGTAAAAACTTTTCTGCCTCATGATAGAATTCTCCCAGATCCACAGGTGGATCCTTAGTTAATGAATTTTTGAACTCCGTTCCATCAGCTATTCCAGACACGGCCGCCATCGTAACCATGGATGGATCCGGTCGATCCACCGAAGCTGCTGCCGCATTGAACCGTGTCAGGAAACTTCTCAATGTTTCTCCAGCCTTCTGTTTTAAAGTTGCCAACGTCATCACATTCTTGGGTCTTGTAATGTGAACCCTGAATTGCCTCATAAATCTCTCAGTTAAATCATTCCATGTTCCGATGGATCCACTCTCCAGTTTCCTGAACCATAACGCCGCAATATCCGCCAAGTACAATGGGAAGCACCGGGCCATAACCTCCTCTGATGCCCCCAGCACTTCCATATGCCTCATTTATTTCGTTAGATGGACCGTGGGGTCCATTCTCCCGTCATACATATCCAATGATGGTAATTTGAAATCCGGTGGGTTCCTAGCTTGCCTGATTGCTGAAGTAAAAGGACTCCTATTAACATCCTCCAAATCTTTGTTCACCAAACCTCGTCTCAAAGCTCGCCTAACCATCTCTGCCAACCTGTCGTTGTCTCCAAGATGCAATCTTCGTTCACTACTTTCAACCTGCCCCCCGAGTTCATTAGGGAACTCTAGGATCTGCCCCCTTGACTGAGCGTTCACCCCTTTACTACTACCGGGTTGCGCAGATGCTCCTCTTTCTCTCTCCGAAACTGGATCAACGTTCTCCATGGGTGTGCCCCCTAATCCGGGTGCGACGCCGGATGGTCCTGTTTCATTCTGGACTCCATTGGCTCCTCTATTCTGTGCTCCAAGCTGTCCTATCTGTTGAAATAAACTCTGAATCAACTCCTCTTGCTTCTTCATCATAGTCTCCATCTCGTCCCTAGTGATGAAGATTGATGGTTGATTCGCTCCTGAGGAAGCCTCTTGACTTCCTTGTTGTTCGCTTCTCTCTGGCCTTGGCCTTCTACTCGATTGTCTCGTCATAATTTCTCAAATCTAAACTTTCAAATTTTCTCTGAATCAACTATCAACTGGTAGAACTCCTGAGTTCAGCTCTCAGTGAAAGCACCAAAATGTTTGCGCCAAAATTGGTCACAAACACCCAATACCGCGAAAGCGCCTGTTTACGTACTTAAATCGATAATAATCAACACTGAACTCAGTGACAATCAATATAGAATTCAGATCTAAGCAACAAATCACAATAATTCGCTGATAGCAATCACAAACACAAGATTTATAGTGGTTCGACGTTCGTGCCTACGTCCACTTTGAAGGTTTTCTCTTTATTGCTTTGCTTGATAGATCGATTACAATGAATTACAGTTGATAATAGCTTTGAAATCTGAATACAACGGTGATTATGATGGATAGAATGGAATCCGGCAGAGTCTTGGTGTTCAATGGCAGAAGTTCCTGGAAGATCCCCTTTTCTGAAGGCTTCAGGGTGCTATTTATAGGCGTTGGAGGCCCAGATCTCGCTCAAACTTCGGGAGACTTCTTCTGGCACGTGAGTGGGCCCACGCGACCGACCTACCAAAATGTTTGCGCCAAAATTGGTCACAAACACCCAATACCGCGAAAGCGCCTGTTTACGTACTTAAATCGATAATAATCAACACAGAACTCAGCGACAATCAATATAGAATTCAGATCTAAGCAACAAATCACAATAATTCGCAGATAACAATCACAAACACAGGATTTATAGTGGTTCGGCATTTGTGCCTACGTCCACTTTGAAGGTTTTCTCTTTATTGCTTTGCTTGATAGATCGATTACAATGAATTATAGTTGATAATAGCTTTGAAATCTGAATACAACGGTGATTATGATGGATAGAATGGAATCCGGCAGAGTCTTGGTGTTCAATGGCAGAAGTTCCTGGAAGATCCCCTTTTCTGAAGGCTTTAGGGTGCTATTTATAGGCGTTGGAGGCCCAGATCTCGCTCAAACTTCGGTAGACTTCTTCTGGCACGTGAGTGGGCCCACGCGACCGACCCCACCAAGTTTCGTCTCGATCTGACATTGATTCGAAGTGATTTCGAACCCATCAAGAAATGGTCCGATCGAGCTGAAACTTGGCAGGAACAATCTTTACCTTGTATGGAAGCTACTGTGAAAATTTCGTTGCATTTTGATCAGTGGTTAAGGAGATATGATCGGTTCGAAATGATGATTCTTGAGTTCGAACCGATCACTTCGAAACCACGTACTTCGAATCGATCGGCTCGCGTGGCTTCGTGATGAGGTGGCGCGTGTTTCTCGAATCGATCCGGTCTTCTCTCCGGGTTGAACGCTTCGTCTCCGTAAATTGTGCCGACTTTGTATCGATGGAGTGACTAGTTGACTCGATAGTTCCTGGTTTCAAGCGCGATCGATTCGAATCGAGGAGTTCCTATGGGTTCGAACTTGATCGATTTGAACCGGATCGGTTCGATGTGACTTGGGTTCGAAGCTAGAGGGTTTTTAATGGATTCGAACATTCTTGTGAGGATGAATTCGAGGCAAGGGCTTGCATGTTGGAGTCGAAGCAAGGTTAAGTTCATGGCTTTGAACCGATGCATGGATTCGATGTGAGGTTTCGAGAGGATGGATTCGAAAGTAGGAATGCAGGGTGGATACGAAGCTAGGCGAAGTCATGGGTTCGAAGGCAGGCCATTGTGATGGATCCGAGGGTGATGGTTTCGAAGTACTTCAACGTGATGGGTTCGAACCAAACAATGACTACCTTTCTCAAATTGAATCCATCATGCCTTGAGCATACGAACTCGGATTGACTTGAAATTTGAAATGACGACTCCTACGACCCTTCTGGTCATGTCTTATCAATTGTGGCCTGATCCGGACTCGGACAAAATTCATCGATATCCATAGCGAAGTGAATTACAACCAATCTCTGAGACGAATTGTCTTTTGTTTCTGATCGATCCTTTGATATCACGGCTTTGCTAAAAAGCGGGATAACATTTGCCCCCCAAAACATGCCTTGCGGTAGGAAGGTGTGTTTTGTAATGCCTTGAATTGGATGTTCGTATCCTATTATCAACCTGCAAAGAACTTGATAGTTTCATATGGCCTTAAATGACGATCATTCGGGATCGAGTTATTTGAGATGAAGCGCGGCCGTTCATGGTCAAGAGCCTAACTTCAAATGACGATCGTTCGTGATCGAGTCATTCGAGGTGAAGTGCGACCGTACGCGGTCGAGCGTATAAATCCATGCGTCGATCGTTCGGGATCGCATTCTGCTTGAGGTGAATCGGCAGCGTTCGTGGTCTGCGCCGTTCGTGGCATAGGATGGAATAGGACCGTTCGCGGTCGATGCCCGCCGTTCGCGGCAAATGATGAGATGGGACCGTTCGCGGTCGATTGCCGTTCGTGGCAAATGGTGATCGTTGGCGACCGAGTGCCGTTCAAGGCGAATGGTGACCGTTCGAGGTCGGATTTCATAATTAGTGAATCATGATCGTTCGTGGTCGGTGCCATTCGAGGCAGAGAGTGATCGTTCGCGATCGTGTGCCGTTCGAGGCGAATTTGTGACCGTTCGCGGTCGGGTGTTGGACCTCAAGTGACGACCGTTCGCGATCGAGCCATTTGAGGTGAGGTAAGTTGTGACCGTTCGAAGTCGGATTGTGACCGTTCAAGGTCGGATGCCGTTCGAGGCGATAAAGTGTGCCCGGGAGGGCTAGATGTTATCGATGCCAGGGTCACGTTCGGGTGAGTTCCTGGATCGTTTGTCGGGGCGGTTCATCGCCATCTCAGAGCATGCCTAAGGATCGTTCACGACCGCATGCATGTGTAAGTAGCTTAGCCATTCCAGAGTTATCAGAATCAAATATCTATTAAACGGATGAGTTTTAAAACAGAAATGTCCAAACAAGCAAAGTCTAAATGTTCAAATCAAAACGAAACGAAAGCAAAGCATGGATGTCAAAGTGTAAGTTCCCACTACGAAACGGTTAATGATAACTCAGAGCATGCCTGGAGATCGTTCGCTATCTCGCACATGTGTAAATGATTTAATTGCGTTAGTGGAAGCTTACAACTTGTTCATCGTTATTTCACTCAATTGATAATCAAACGGTGCCTTGATTCAGGGTTGCCTCTAGCTGAAGTGGATGGTAGTCGGTCTGGTTCCGCCGCAGGAGCTCGCCTCCTTACATATTGAAGGAGCATACCATTCCTGATGTGCCCTTCCAACTCGTCCTTCAGGTGCCTACAATCATTGGTGTTATGACCGTTTAATTCATGGAATACACAAAACTTATCTGATTTCCTTTCGTCAGAGGTTGGATCCCTTCGCATTGGCCTACAATACGGAATCTGATCTTTGGTATCCTGATAAATTCGTTCCAGGCTCTCATTCAGCTCAGTGTAGGTGGTGAATCGCGGCTCCCTCCGTTGCCGCTTTGATCTGTCTCCGTCATTCTCAGTCTTTCTTTTACCTTTATCCTTGTCCGAGTCCCTCTTAGGAGGCTTTTCGTCTTTAAGTGCATAAACTTCTATCCCATCTCCTTCTTCTCTTTCTGCATTCGCGTCCTCCAATCGTAAAAACTTTTCTGCCTCATGATAGAATTCTCCTAGATCCACAGGTGGATCCTTAGTTAATGAATTTTTGAACTCCGTTCCATCAGCTATTCCAGACACGGCCGCCATCATAACCAAGGATGGATCCGGTCGATCCACCGAAGCTGCTGCCACATTGAACCGTGTCAGGAAACTTCTCAATGTTTCTCCAGCCTTCTGTTTTAAAGTTGCCAACGTCATCACATTCTTGGGTCTTGTAATGTGAACCCTGAATTGCCTCATAAATCTCTCAGTTAAATCATTCCTTGTTCCGATGGATCCACTGTCCAGTTGCCTGAACCATAACGCCGCAATATCCGCCAAGTACAATGGGAAGCACCGGGACATAACCTCCTCTGATGCCCCCAGCACTTTCATATGCCTCATATATTTCGTTAGATGGACCATGGGGTCCATTCTCCCATCATACATATCCAACGATGGTAATTTGAAATCCGGTGGGTTCCTAGCTTGCCTGATTGCTGAAGTAAAAGGACTCCTATTAGCATCCTCCAAATCTTTGTTCACCAAACCGCCTCTCAAAGCTCGCCTAACCATCTCTGCCAACCTGTCGTTGTCTCCAAGATGCAATCTTCGTTCACTACTTTCAACCTGCCCCCCGAGTTCATGAGGGAACTCTGGGATCTGCCCCCTTGACTGAGCGTTCACCCCTTTACTACTACCGGGTCGCGCAGATGCTCCTCTTTCTCTCTCCGAAACTGGATCAACGTTCTCCATGGGTGTGCCCCCTAATCCGGGTGCGACGCCGGATGGTCCTGCTTTGTTCTGGACTCCATTGGCTCCTCTATTCTGTGCTCCAAGCTGTCCTATCTGTTGACATAAACTCTTAATCAACTCCTCTTGCTTCTTCATCATAGTCTCCATCTCGTCCCTAGTGATGAAGATCGATGGTTGATTCGCTCCTGAGGAAGCCTCTTGACTTCCTTGTTGTTCGCTTCTCTCTGGCCTTGGCCTTCTACTCGATTGTCTCGTCATAATTTCTCAAATCTAAACTTTCAAATTTTCTCTGAATCAACTATCAATTGGTAGAACTCCTGAGTTCAGCTCTCAGTGAAAGCACCAAAATGTTTGCGCCAAAATTGGTCATAAACACCCAGTACCGCGAAAGCGCCTGTTTACGTACTTAAATCGATAATAATCAACACAGAACTCAGCGACAATCAATATAGAATTCAGATCTAAGCAACAAATCACAATAATTCGCAGATAGCAATCACAAACACAGGATTTATAGTGGTTCGGCGTTCGTGCCTAGGTCCACTTTGAAGGTTTTCCCTTTATTACTTTGCTTGATAGATCGATTATGATGAATTACAGTTGATAATAGCTTTGAAATCTGAATACAACGGTGATTATGATGGATAGAATGGAATCCGGCAGAGTCTTGGTGTTCAATGGCAGAAGTTCCTGGAAGATCCCCTTTTCTGAAGGCTTCAGGGTGCTATTTATAGGCGTTGGAGGCCCAGATCTCGCTCAAACTTCGGGAGACTTCTTCTGGCACGTGAGTGGGCCCACGCGACCGACCCCACCAAGTTTCGTCTCGATCTGACATCGATTCGAAGTGATTTCGAACCCATCAAGGAATGGTCCGATCGAGCTGAAACTTGGCAGGAACAATCTTTACCTTGTATGGAAGCTACTGTGAAAATTTCGTTGCATTTGGATCAGTGGTTAAGGAGATATGATCGGATCGAAATGACGATTCTTGAGTTCGAACCAATCACTTCGAAACCACGTACTTCGAATCGATCGGCTCGCGCGGCTTCGTGATGAGGTGGCGCGTGTTTCTCGAATCGATCCGGTCTTCTCTCTGGGTTGAACGCTTCATCTTCGTGAATTGTGCCGACTTCGTATCGATGGAGTGACTAGTTGACTCGATCGTTCCTGGTTTCAAGCGCGATCGATTCGAATCGAGGAGTTCCTATGGGTTCGAACCTGATCGGTTCGAAGTGACTTGGGTTCGAAGCTAGAGGGTTTTTAATGGATTCGAACATTATTGTGAGGATGGATTCGAGGCAAGGGCTTGCATGTTGGAGTCGAAGCAAGGTTAAGTTCATGGCTTTGAACCGATGCATGGATTCGATGTGAGGTTTCGGGAGGATGGATTCGAAGGTAGGAATGCAGGGTGGATACGAAGCTAGATGAAGTCATGGGTTCGAAGGCAGGCCATTGTGATGGATCCGAGGGTGATGGTTTCGAAGTACTTCAACGTGATGGGTTTGAACCAAACAATGACTACCTTTCTCAAATTGAATCCATCATATCTTGAGCATACGAACTCGGATTGACTTGAAATTTGAAATGACGACTCCTACGACCTTTCTGGTCATGTCTTACCAATTGTGGCCTGATCCGGACTCGGACAAAATTCATCGATATCCATAGCGAAGTGAAGTACAACCAATCTCTGAGACGAATTGTCTTTTGTTTCTGATCGATCCTTTGATATCACGGCTTTGCTAAAAAGCGGGATAACATTTAAAATGTTTGCGCCAAAATTGGTCACAAACACCCAATACCGCGAAAGCGCCTGTTTACGTACTTAAATCGATAATAATCAACACTGAACTCAGCGACAATCAATATAGAATTCAGATCTAAGCAACAAATCACAATAATTCGCAGATAACAAACACAAACACAGGATTTATAGTGGTTCGGCGTTCGTGCCTACGTCCACTTTGAAGGTTTTCTCTTTATTGTTTCGCTTGATAGATCGATTACAATGAATTACAGTTGATAATAGCTTTGAAATCTGAATACAATGGGGATTATGATGGATAGAATGGAATCCGGCAGAGTCTTGGTGTTCAATGCCAGAAGTTCCTGGAAGATCCCCTTTTCTAAAGCCTTCAGGGTGCTATTTATAGGCGTTGGAGGCCCAGATCTCGCTCAAACTTCGGGAGACTTCTTCTGGCACGTGAGTGGGCCCACGTGACCGACCCCACCAAGTTTCGTCTCGATCTGACATCGATTCGAAGTGATTTCGAAACCATCAAGAAATGGTCCGATCGAGCTGAAACTTGGCAGGAACAATCTTTACCTTGTATGGAAGCTACTGTGAAAATTTCGTTGCATTTGGATCAGTGGTTAAGGAGATATGATCGGTTCGAAATGATGATTCTTGAGTTTGAACCGATCACTTCGAAACCACATACTTCGAATCGATCGGCTCGCGTGGCTTCGTGATGAGGTGGCGCGTGTTTCTCGAATCGATCCGGTCTTCTCTCCGGGTTGAACGCTTCGTCTCCGTGAATTGTGCCGACTTCGTATCGATGGAGTGACTAGTTGACTCGATCGTTCCTGGTTTCAAGCGCGATCGATTCGAATCGAGGAGTTCCTATGGGTTCGAACCTGATCGATTCGAACCGGATCGGTTCGAAGTGACTTGTGTTCGAAGCTAGAGGGTTTTTAATGGATTCGAACATTCTTGTGAGGATGGATTCGAGGCAAGGGCTTGCATGTTGGAGTCGAAGCAAGGTTAAGTTCATGGCTTTGAACCGATGCATGGATTCGATGTGAGGTTTCGGGAGGATGGATTCGATGGTAGGAATGCAGGGTGGATACGAAGCTATGCGAAGTCATGGGTTCGAAGGCAGGGCATTGTGATGGATCTGAGGGTGATGGTTTCGAAGTACTTCAACATGATGGGTTCGAACCAAACAATGACTACCTTTCTCAAATTGAATCCATCATCTCTTGAGCATACGAACTCAGATTGACTTGAAATTTGAAATGACGACTCCTACGACCTTTCTGGTCATGTCTTATCAATTGTGGCCTGATCCGGACTCGAACAAAATTCATCGATATCCGTAGAGAAGTGAAGTACAACCAATCTCTGAGACGAATTGTCTTTTGTTTCTGATCGATCCTTTGATATCACGGCTTTGCTAAAAAGCGGGATAACAATGGCAAAGTCCATCATCATCGAATCTATCCATATGAGCTTCCACATCCGCTTCATATGCCACAAGCAGCTTTCACCATTGAAGAGCCTTTCCACTTAGCTTTTGAATCATCTTCGACCAACTTGTTCAAATCAACTACTAGCTAATTTGAAACAATCAAATCAATCATAAATCAACCATTAATCCAAGCAATCAAACATTCAACAAGATCTAATAAGCAATTACAACAATAATGGCAATTTGGTAATTAAAGTGTCCAAATCTAACAAGTATGAATCATAGGCAAATGTCTCTATAACTTGATGAATGAACTTGCATAAGTGAACATGTAGTAAAATAGATATCAAAACTTCATAGGTGATAGATCTACATGCAGACTTAAGGAAAATGCAAGAAATCACTATCTTTAACACATAAACAAGCCACCAATCCAATATACTCCCTTGGGTCCGTGTGAGAGATAACTACCACTCACCGAATCACCTAAACACCTCAAAAACACCCAACTCCAGATCTGGACAGCAAAGACCTAAGCTTGATCCGGCAAAATCTCACTTCAATCGATGAAATCTCTCTTTGTTGGATGAAGATCTTCAACTTTGGCTCTTGAATCTTTGATCTTGATCTTTGATCTTGGATGAATGTTAGCACTAGATTAGAGTGGAGAAAAGAAGTGAAGAAATGTTGTAGTCGAGCTCTCAAAATGGCAGCACTTCGTCGCTTCAAAATCCGGTGCCAAAAAGTGAGCCAAACCCCTCTATTTATAGGTTGAAATCTCCCTGAGTCGCGCATCCATATGTCGCCGCCGACCTATACCATGAGTCGTCCACGACTCAAGCCCCTAACGACTCAACGACTCAACTACCCACGACTTAGCCAAGACACCGACCCAACAACACAACACACACACAGTTATGCACGCGCACGACTCAACTATACGCAGCGTAACGACATAGGGCCCCCCCTCCCCCCCCCCCCCCCCCCCCCCCGCGACCTAACACTAAGTCGCTCACACGACTCAAAAAACCTCCGACCTAAAACAGATACGACTTAACGACCTAACACAGAGGTACACGACTTAACTAAGCACACATCCTAACTATAACACGGCATAGCCACTAGGTCGCCACCTTCTCTAACTTGCTAACCCGTAAGTCGTAACTCTCTTAGGTCGGCAACTAACTTAGGTAGGCTAACTTCCTTAAGTCGTTCAACCTATGAGTCGGCCATGCCTTAAGCCGTTAACTACTACCACTAGCTTCCTTAACTCGGCCACCTTCCTTAAACCGTAAACCCTACCACTTAGGTTCAAAACGACTCAAGCAATACTAACGACTTGATGGCAACTATTTTACGATATGTCGACACGTAAAATACGGGTCGTTACATTCCCTCCCCCTTAGGAATTTCGCCCCCGAAATTCCAAACAAACAAGAGCAATCAAAGTTATTCTGCATGCCTACCATCCACAGCAATCAACAAACCATGCATCCAATTTCTAGCCTAGCATGCAGAATTCTAAGACTTAGAACAAGCTACAAATGGTGGGATATCACGACACCTTAGGGTCATACCTTGAAGAGTTCAGGATGAGCTGCCTTCATCCTCTCTTCCTCTTCCCACGAAGCGGCTTACGAGTGTCGTATGTTATTGTATCAAATGTTGTATATGATATATGTTATTCTTTTTTTTCTGCTGTGTTATTTACTTAATGTGTTATAAGCTCCGGCGAACCAGGTTCGACGTTTGGATCTGCGGCATTTGAATACGAGTGTCGTACTCGGTGCCGATTTTCGAAGGTCGAGTCAGGGTCGTCACAAAATCCTTACAATGATTATCGGCATAACTTTTCTGACGGTCTTGGGCTGCCTTCATTCGTCGTCGAATGATCTCTATACAATCCATCATCTGTCTAATCATCTCTGGCCCAAGTATCAACTTTTCTCCCGTTTCCAACCAACATGTCGGAGAATTACACGGTCTTCCATAAAATGCTTCATACGGTGCCATACCAATACTTGACTGGTAACTGTTATTATATGCAAATTCCACCAAATGAAGATGATCTTCCCATGATCCTCCGAAATCCAAAACACATGCCCTCAGGAGATCTTCCAAAACTCGGTTGACTCTCTCAGTCTGACCATCTGTTTGGGGGTGATAGGCTGTACTCAAACACAACTCGGTTCCCAAAACTTCTTGGAAGCTCTTCCAAAATCCACTAGTGAACAATGGGTCTCGATCGCTCACTATACTCTTCGGAACACCATGGAATCGAACTATCCACTTAACATACAACTCAGCCAACTTCGATGCAGTCCTAGTTGATCGAACAGGAATGAATCTTGCACTCTTAGTCGAACGATCTACAATGACCCAAATCCCTTCATTTCCTGCCCTGGTTCTAGGTAAACCATCGATAAAATCCATCGATACTTGCTCCCACTTCCATGTAGGAACTTCCAATGGCTGAAGCAATCCACTAGGCTTCTTCTGCTCGGCTTTTACCAACTGGCAGTTCATACATTTGGAAATAAAATTTCCAACATCCTTCTTCATACCCTCCCAGTAGTAGGTTCTCTTCATATCCCGATACATCTTATTTCCACCTGGATGAATCGTCAACTTCGAGTGATGACTCTCCCTTAGAACTTCATCTCTCAATTCATCTATATCGGGAACAACTAGTTGCCCTTGCTTCCAAAGCCAACCTTCTCGATCGACATCAAATCCTTTATCCTTTTCTGGGTCCAATCCAGATTCCAAATCGCGGATAATCTTGACAAGCTTATCATCTCGCTTTTAGCCCTCTCCAATTCTTTCCACAAGAGTAGGTCTTATTGATAAGTTTGCCAACATCTCAGGTTCCAATTCGCATCTAGGCCTGAAGTCAAATCCAGCCAAATACTCAAGATTCTTCCATTCCGAAAACATGGCTCCTAATCCTGCATGTTCTCGACTTAACGCATCTGCCACTGCGTTACCGTTTCCCGAAGTATAGGCTATACCAAAATCATATGATGCCAAAAACTCTAGCCACCTTTGCTGCCGAAGATTCAAATCCTTTTGGGAGAACAGATACTTCAACGACTTATGATCCATAAACAACTTGAATCGAACTCCCAATAGATAATGTCTCCACATCTTCAGAGCAAAAACAATCGCCGCTAACTCCAAATCATGAGTCGGGTAATTCCTTTCATGCGGCTTCAGTTGTCGACTTGCATATGCAACAACTTTATCCTTTTGCATCAGTACTGCCCCAAGTCCATTACCACATGCATCGGTGTAAACCACCATCTCATCATTCCCACTTGGAATAGTCAAAACAGGAGCACTTGTTAGTCGCTCTTTCATGATTACGAAAGCTTGCTCGCACTTATCATCCCATCTGAACACTTGGTTCTTTTTCGTCAATCCTGTTAATGGTGCAGCTATCTTGGAAAAGTCTTTGATAAACCGACGATAATATCCTGCTAATCCAAGAAAACTTCTCACATCAGATGCATTCTTAGGTCTAACCCAATCCTGGATCGCTGCCACCTTAGCGGGATCAACCGCTATTCCATTTCTAGAAATAACATGGCCTAAGAACCTCACTTCACTCTTCCAGAAGTGACATTTTGAAAACTTAGCCTTCAACTGATGTTTCCGCAAGATTTCCAAAACAATATGCAAGTGTGTCTTGTGCTCTTCCTCAGTTCTGGAATAAATCAAAATATCATCCACGAACACAAGTACAAATTTGTTCAACTGATCTCTGAACACTCTATTCATAAGATCTACAAAATATGCTGGTGCATTGGTCAATCCAAACGGCATTACCAGCCACTCATAAAAACCGGATGGTGTCCTAAAAGCAGTCTTCGGCACGCTATCCTTAGCCACTCTCAACTGGTGAAATCCCGTTGCCAAATCCATCTGAGAAAACACCCTAGCTTCGTGAAGCTGATCAAACAAGTCATCTATTCTCGGCAATGGATACTTGTTCTTCTTAGTCACCTTATTCAGCTCACGATAATCCACACACAACCTCAACGATCCATCCCCTTTGGTTGCGAACACAACTGGTGCACCCCATTCGGACACGCTACGCCGAATGAATCCTTTCCGTAAAAGGTCATCAACTTGCACCTTCAGCTCTTGTTGTTCTCTAGGCGCCATCCGTCTAAGAGGCATCACAACAGGTTTGGCTCCCTCAACTAGATCGATACGAAACTCGATCTCCCTATGCGGCGGTAACCCTTTGACCTCGTCAAAAACGTCCTCAAATCCATTCACAACCGGCATCGATGATAGTCCATCCCGTGGAACAACCAGCGAATACATGAAGCCCATGAAGACGCCTTCTTCATGCTTACATCGTATCACAACCTTTCGCCCTTCCATATTCCCGACTGTCACCTCCAGTTTCTCACAATCAACCTTTGCCGCATACTTCCTAAGCCAGTCCATACCCAAAATAATTCCGAACCCCGCAAAGTTCAGAACAAAGCAATCACAAACAAAAGAGCAATCATGACTCGATACAACTAGACCACGGCATACCATACACAAACAAGACGAACCCCCAACTGGATTAGTCACAACCAATGGTCTATCAATAATTTCCGGTTCCAAACCCAACCGGCCTACCAAAACATCACAAACAAACGAATGCGACGCCCCAGTATCAAACAACACTCTAACTGGAACACCACAAATGGAAAGAGTACCTTGAACCACCACACTCTTCCCCTTTTCTTCTGCAGTAGGAGCTTTCGAAGATGATGGAACAGCACCCAAAGCATAAGCTTGCACAATCTGCTTATCTTTCCTTGGTTCTGGACAGTCCTTCTTGATATGTCCCAGCTTATCACAGTTGTGGCACTTCGACTGTACCTTTGGATTCTTGCAATCCCTAGAAAAATGGCCCTCCTGCCGACAATTGTAGCAGGTCACTTCACCCTTTGGCTTCTTCTGGCCATCCTTACCCTTCTGTTGCTGCTGCTTCCTCTTCTTGTTTCCACCCTGTTGTGGTTTGGGCTCTTCCTTAGTCACAGCAACAACAGACTCTTCCTTAGGAAACAAACTCTAATGTCTGAGAGCTTTCTCCACAAGCTTCTCAAATGGATCGTCCAGATGATCCACCAACTTTCTCCCAAGATAACTGTCCAAGCCTGTCACAAACTTCTCATTCTTCTGATAGGGAGATTCAATATACGACCGAGCATACTTGGACAAAGCTTCAAACTCAGAAACATACTCAAAAACTGGTCTCCCACCTTGCTTGAGCTCCACAAACTTCTTAAACAGAACAGATTTCTGAGCCGTAGAAATGAACTTAGCTTCAAATCTAACTTGGAATTGCTCCCAAGTAATCTCTTCCTCTGGAGTATCAATGGTGATAGAATTCCACCAATCAGAAGCTCTCCCTTGAAGCTGTCTTGATGAAAGCTTCCTCTTAGTTGCATCCTCAATCCCCAAATCACCAAAGATTCTTCTACAAGCATCAATCCATCTCTGCACTTCAATGGTTGATTCTGTCCTCAAGAAAACCTTCCCTCCAAGAGCAGTATAATCCTTACACAACTTAGCAAAATCCACTGGTCTTGGTGCTTGAACTTGAACTCCAACGTCTACTGACGGTCCTGAAATTGGTATCCTTCACATGATCGAAGTCATCATAGCTTCGAACATTGCAGCATAGTCAGTAGCTCCCCCAGCAGCACGGCTTTCTCTAGCAGCTTGTCTCTCACTTCGACTCATCCTTAATATCTACAAAAAGGAATGATTTAGAACACCTTGAGAAACAACTACATAAGGAGTTCAAATCCTTCTAAACTACTATATTATATATAGTAATCATCCATCAAAATACAATTACGTCTCTCATACGTAGTTACGTCAGCGAGCGTTGGTTAAAATCGATTAACCAAGGCTCTGATACCAAATGTGACGACCGCCCATGACTCCCGCACTAAAACAAGGGAATGGTGCGCTGAAAGGCGTGCCAGGCAGCCATGGACGATAGTCAGGGTAAGATAAAACAGCAGACTCTATCGTATTACTCACAGCGCATGGATAAAATACAATAGAAAACAGCGGAATATCCAGTACATATAGTAAGAAAACAATATGCAAAAAGCCTCCAGCTCGTCTTCGTCACCAACCACGTTGGTAGCCAAGAACAGCACCTGTCACCTGCTACCTAGTCTGCCCATCCCAACATGGAAGAACAGCCCAAGGTAATAAGATTTGAACATAAAACCTTGAGTCAGACAACAGTCTTAGTGAGCAGTAAATTAACTATCAAACATACCAAAAGAACATAAAGGATAAAAGGAATAGGAACTCAACCATCCCACTCCACCTCATTCTACAGTGATAGCCCCCAGACCCACTAAGCAGAAATAAGCATAACAAAGCGGACATTTAAAGTAAAGTAATTATCACTCGAGTCAAGGTCGATGTTTTCCAAATACAAACCCCCAAGGCCTAAACCAAGATAAGATAAGCACCCAGAAAACACCGCTCTTGGGACCGAATGATGGTCCAATCAAACATCCATGACTCTGGCTATCATTGTTAACATTGCCTCGATATCATCGTTAATTGAATGACCGGCACCATCTTTCAGCCGTCCGTCAAGGGCTAATGGCAACCCCGGTTGTAGACATAACTCTGCACGTCATCATGACCCGTGCCTAGGACTATCGCATCTGCCCAGAGTACTAACACGTCATCATGACCCGTGTCTGGAACGTCATCGTGACCCGTTCCAACGTACTCTTGCTTTGAGCATGCTAGAACCTTCAATAACGATAAGATCCAAGCCTCCTAGTCATCCTCCTCGACGATTATTCTCACATTGGCCCAAGCGCCTCTCGAGCCCACCATTATTAACCAACTCGGACCGCATCACCGAGTTATCAACATACTTGGGATGATCCTGTCTGGATTAAACCAAGGCTTTCACACATCATGCTTTGCTTCAACGCATCATAGCAAAGTCCCATCTCACATCATGGTTTGCCTCATCGCATCATGGCAAAGTCCATCATCATCGAATCTATCCATATGAGCTTCCACATCCGCTTCATATGCCAGAAGCAGCTTTCACCATTCAAGAGCCTTTCCACTTAGCTTTTGAATCATCTTCGACCAACTTGTTCAAATCAACTACTAGCTAATTTGAAACAATCAAATCAATCATAAATCAACCATTAATCCAAGCAATCAAACATTCAACAAGATCTAATAAGCAATTACAACAATAATGGCAATTTGGTAATTAAAGTGTCCAAATCTCACAAGTATGAATCATAGGCAAATGTCTCTATAACTTGATGAATGAACTTGTATAAGTGAAAATGTAGTAAAATAGATATCAAAACTTCATAGGTGATATATCTACATCCAGACTTAAGGAAAATGCAAGAAATCACTATCTTTAACACATAAACTAGCCACCAATCCAATATACTCCCTTGGGTCCGTGTGAGAGATAACTACCACTCACCGAATCACCTAAACACCTCAAAAACACCCAACTCCAGATCTGGACAGCAAAGATCTAAGCTTGATCCGGCAAAATATCACTTCAATCGATGAAATCTCTCTTTGTTGGATGAAGATCTTCAACTTCAGCTCTTGAATCTTTGATCTTGATCTTGATCTTCGATCTTGGATGGATGTTAGCACTAGATTAGAGTGGAGAAAAAAAGCGAAGAAATGTTGTAGTCGAGCTCTCAAAATGGCAGCACTTCGTCGCTTCAAAATCCGGTGCCAAAAAGTGAGCCAAACCCCTCTATTTATAGGCTGAAATCTCCCTGAGTCGCGCATCCATGTGTCGCCGCCGACCTTTACCACGAGTCGTCCACGACTCAAGCCCCTAACGACTCAACGACTCAACTACCTACGACTTAGCCAAGACACCGAGCCAACAACACAACACACGCACAGTTAAGCACGCGCACGACTCAACTATACGCAGCGTAACGACATAGGCCCCCCTCCCCCGCGACCTAACACTAAGTCGCTCACACGACTCAAAAAACCTCCGACCTAAAACAGATACGACTTAACGACCTAACACAGAGGTACACGACTTAACTAAGCACACAGCCTAACTATAACACGGCATAGCCACTAGGTCGCTACCTTCTCTAACTTGCTAACCCGTAAGTCGTAACTCTCTTAGGTCGGCAAGTAACTTAGGTAGGCTAACTTCCTTAAGTCGTTCAACCTATGAGTCGGCCATGCCTTAAGCCGTTAACTACTACCACTAGCTTCCTTAACTCGACCACCTTCCTTAAACCGTAAACCCTACCACTTAGGTTCAAAACTACTCAAGCAATACTAACGACTTGATGGCAACTATTTTACGATATGTCGACACGTAAAATACGGGTCGTTACATTCTCTCCCCCTTAGGAATTTCGCCCCCGAAATTCCAAACAAACAAGAGCAATCAAAGTTATTCTGCATGCCTACCATCCACAACAATCAACAAACCATGCATCCAATTTCTAGCCTAGCATGCAGAATTCTAAGACTTAGAACAAGCTACAAATTCGTGGGATGTCACGACACCTTAGGGTCATACATTGAAGAGTTCAGGATGAGCTGCCTTCATCCTCGCTTCCTCTTCCCACGTACAGTCGTCAACATCATCACTCCATTGTACCTTGAGCAACGTAATTGTCTTCCTCCTAAGCTATTTCATGTCGATATCTACAGGGTGCAACGTCCACGGTGCAAGGTGCAACATCCGTCCAAAATGGTGAAACAATGCCGTACGACTTTTAGACATGCGTGCATGGATTTGAAACGGAACAGTACCATGGTGCACCACTCTCCAGCGATGGGAAGTCGAAGACGGGCCACGGTAATCCCATTTTACCGTAAAAATACACGTGTCGAAAAAACGAAGGGTAAAAAATTTACGAGACCCGATTGAGATTCGGGTTGTCCTTTTTGGGCATTAATCTATCCATTGACGGCTGAAAGCTGTCAAACCGTAGAACTCATCGAGGCCTTCGTTTTAACAGGTTATGGCTCTCGTAACTCTAAACGAGCCAGAAGTTATGGTCGTCCGAATAATCGATATCTACAGGGTGCAACATCCACGGTGCAAGGTGCAACATCCATCCGAAATGGCGAAACAGTGCCGTACGACTTTTAGAAATGCGTGCATGGATTTGTAACAGAACACTACCATGGTTCACCACTCTCCAGCGATGGTTAGTCGAAGACGGGCCACGGTAATCCCGTTTCACCGTAAAAATCCACGTGTCGAAAAAACGAAGGGTAAAAAACTTACGAGACCCGATTGAGATTCGAGTTGTACTTTTTGGGCATTAGTCTATCCGTTGACGGCTGAAAGCTATCAAAGCCGTAGAACTCATCGAGGCCTTCGTTTTGACAGGTTATGGCTCCCGTAACTCTAAACGAGCCAGAAGTTATGGCCGTCCGAATAATCGATATCTACAGGGTGCAATATCCACGGTGCAAGGTGCAACATCCGTCCGAATAGGCGAAACAGTGCCGTACGACTTTTAGAAATGCGTGCATGGATTTGAAATGGAACAGTACCATGGTGTACCACTCTCCAGCGATGGTAAATCGAAGGCCAGCCACGGTAATCCTGTTTTACCGTAAAAATCCACGTGTCGAAAAAACGAAGGGTAAAAAACTTACGAGACCCGATTGAGATTCGGGTTGTCCTTTTTGGGCATTAATCTATGCGTTGATGGCTACAACCTGTCAAAGCCGTAGAACTCATCGAGGCCTTCATTTTGACAGGTTATGGCTCCCGCAACTCTAAACTAGCCAGATGTTATGGCCGTCCGATTAATCGATATCTACAGGGTGCAACATCCATGATGCATGGTGCAACATCCGTCCGAAATGGCGAAACAGTGTCGTACGAATTTTAGAAATGCGTGCATGGATTTGAAACGGAACAGTACCATGGTGCACCACTCTCCAGCGATGGTAAATCGAAGGCCAGCCACTGTAATCCTATTTTACCGTAAAAATCCACCTGTCGAAAAAACGAAGGGTAAAAAACTTACGAGACCCGATTGAGATTCGGTTGTCCTTTTTGGGCATTAATCTATCCGTTGACAGCTGTCAAAGCCGTAGAACTCATAGAGGCCTTCGTTTTGACAGGTTATGGCTCCCGTAACTCTAAACGAGCCAGAAGTTATGGCCGTCCGAATAATCGATATCTACAGGGTGCAACAATCCACGGTGCAAGGTGCAACATCCGTCCGAAGTGGCGAAACAGTGTCGTACGACTTTTAGAAATGCGTGCATGGATTTGAAACGGAACAGTACCATGGTGCACCACTCTCCAGCGATGGTAAATCGAAGGCCAGCCCCGGTAATCCTGTTTTACCGTAAAAATCCACGTGTCGAAAAACGAAGGGTAAAAAACTTACGATACCTGATTGAGATTCGGGTTGTCCATTTTGGGCATTAATCTATGCGTTGACGGCTGAAAGCTGTCAAAGCCGTAGAACTCTTCGAGGCCTTCGTTTTGACAGGTTATGGCTCCCGTAACTCTAAACGAGCCAGAAGTTATGGTCGTCCGAATAATCGATATCTACAGGACGCAACATCCAGGGTGCAAGGTGCAACATCTGTCCGAAATGGCGAAACAGTGCCGTACGAATTTTAGAAATGCGTGCATGGATTTGAAACGGAACAGTACCATGGTGCACCACTCTCCAGCGATGGGAAGTCGAAGACGGGCCACCGTAATCCCGTTTTACCGTTAAAATCCATGTGTCGAAAAAACGAAGTGTTAAAAACTTACGAGACCCGATTGAGATTCAATTTGTCCTTTTTGGGCATTAATCTATCCGTTGACGGCTGAAAGCTATCAAAGCCGCAGAACTCATCGAGGCCTTCGTTTTGACAAGTTACGGCTCCCCTAACTCTAAACGAGCCAGAAGGTATGGCCGTTTGAATAATCGATATCTACAGGGTGCAACATCCACGGTGCAAGGTGCAACATCCGTCCGAAATGGTGAAACAGTGCCGTACGACTTTTAGAAATGCGTGCATGGATTTGAAACGGAACAGTACCATGGTGCACCACTCTCCAGTGATGGGAAGTCGCAGACGGGCCACGGTAATCCTGTTTTACCGTAAAAATCCACGTGTCGAAAAAACGAAGCGTAAAAAACTTACGAGACCCAATTGAGATTCGGGTTGTCCTTTTTGGGCATTAATCTATGCTTTGACGGCTGAAAGCTGTCAAAGCCGTAGAACTCATCGAGGCCTTCGTTTTGGCAGGTTATGGCTCCCGTAACTCTAAACGAGCCAGAAGTTATGGTCGTCCGAATAATCGATATCTATAGGGTGCAACATCCACGCTGCAAGGTGCAACATTCATCCGAAATGGCGAAACAGTGCCATACGACTTTTAGAAATGCGTGCATGGATTTGAAACGGAACAGTACCATGGTGCACCACTCTCCAGCGATGGTAAATCGAAGGCCAGCCACTGTAATCCTGTTTTACCCTAAAAATCCACGTGTCGAAAAAACGAAGGGAAAAAAACTTATGAGACCCGATTGAGATTCGGGTTGTCCTTTTTGGGCATTAATTTATCCGTTGACGGCTGAAAGCTGTCAAAGCGGTAGAACTCATGACAGGTTATGGCTCCCGTAACTCTAAACGAGCCAGAAGTTATGGCCGATTGAATAATCGATATCTACAGGGTGCAACATCCACGGTGCAAGGTGCAACATCCGTCCGAAATGGTGAAACAGTGCCGTCCGAATAATCGATATCTACATGGTGCAACATCCACGGTGCAAGGTGCAACATCCATACGAAATGGCGAAACAGTGCCGTACGACTTTTAGAAATGCGTGCATGGATTTGAAACGGAACAGTACCATGGTGTACCACTCTCCAGCGAAGGGAAATCGAAGACGGGCCACGGTAATCCCGTTTTACCGTAAAAATCCACGTGTCGAAAAAACGAAGGGTAAAAAACTTACGAGACCCGATTGAGATTCGGGTTGTCCTTTTTGGGCATTAATCTATCCGTTGACGGCTGAAAGCTATCAAAGCATTAGAACTCATCGAGGCCTTCATTTTGACAGGTTATGGCTCCCATAACTCTGAACGAGCCAGAAGTTATGGCCGTTCGAATAATCGATATCTACAGGGTGCAACATCCACGGTGCAAGGTGCAACATCCATCCGAAATGGCGAAACAGTGTCGTACGAATTTTAGAAATGCGTGCATGGATTTGAAACGGAACACTACCATGGTGCACCACTCTCCAGCGATGGGAAGTCGAAGACGGGCCACGGTAATCCCGTTTTACCGTAAAAATCCACGTGTCGAAAAAACGAAGTGTAAAAACTTACGAGACCCGATTGAGATTCGGGTTGTCCTTTTTGGGCATTAATCTATCCATTGACGGCTGAAAGCTGTCAATGCCGTAGAACTCATCGATGCCTTCGTTTTGACAGGTTATGGCTCCCGTAACTCTAAACGAGCCAGAAGTTATGGCCGTCCGAATAATCGATATCTACAGGGTGCAACATCCACTGTGCAAGGCGCAACATCCGTCCGAAATGGCGAAACAGTGCCGTACGACTTTTAGAAATGCGTGCATGGATTTGAAACGGAACAGTACCATGGTGCACCACTCTCTAGAGATGGTAAATCGAAGGTCAGCCACTGTAATCCTGTTTTACCGTAAAAATCCACGTGTCGAAAAAACGAAGGGTAAGAAACTTACGAGACCCGATTGAGATTCGGGTTGTCCTTTTTGGGCATTAATCTACCCGTTGACGGCTGAAAGCTATCAAAGCTGTAGAACTCATCGAGGCCTTCGTTTTGACAGGTTATGGCTCTCGTAACTCTATACGAGCCAGAAGTTATGACCGTTTGAATAATCGATATCTACAGGGTGCAACATCCACGGTGCAAGGTGCAACATCCGTCCGAAATGGTGAAACAGTGCCGTACGACTTTTAGACATGCGTGCACGGATTTGAAACGGAACAGTACCATGGTGCACCACTCTCCAGCGATGGGAAGTCGAAGACGGGCCACGGTTATCCTGTTTTACCGTAAAAATGCACGTGTCGAAAAAACGAAGGGTAAAAAACTTACGAGACGCGATTGAGATTCGGGTTGTCCTTTTTGGGCATTAATCTATCCATTGACGGCTGAAAGCTGTCAAAGCCGTAGAACTCATCGAGGCCTTCGTTTTGACAGGTTATGGGTCCCATAATTCTAAACGACCCAGAACTTATGGCCGTTTGAATAATCGATATCTACAGGATGCAACATCCACGGTGCAAGGTGCAACATCCGTCCGAAATGGTGAAACAGTGCCGTACGACTTTTAGAAATGCGTGCATGGATTTGAAACGGAACACTACCATGGTGCACCTCTCTCCAGCGATGGGAAGTCGAAGACGGGCCACGGTAATCCCGTTTTACCGTAAAAATCCACGTGTCGAAAAAACGAAGGGTAAAAAACTTGCGAGACCCGATTGAGATTCGGGTTGTCCTTTTTGGGCATTAGTCTATCCGTTGACGGCTGAAAGCTGTCAAAGTCGTAGAACTCTTCGAGGCCTTCGTTTTGACAGGTTATGGGTCCCGTAACTCTAAACGAGCCAGAAGTAATGGCTGTCCGAATAATCGATATCTACATGGTGCAACAACCACGGTGCAAGGTGCAACATCCATCCGAAATGACGAAACAGTGCCACACGACTTTTAGAAATGCGTGTGTTATCCCACTTTTTGCCAAAGCTGAGAAACCCAAAATTTACCAAGAATTAATAATTATTAATCATTAATATCGATTGTACATTACAGGTTCACTATGGATATCGCTGAATTTTGTCCTAGTCCGGATTGAGCCACGATTGATAGGATGTGGCGAGAAAGATCATAGAAGTCCGTATTTCAAATTTCAAGTCAATCCGAGTTCGTATGTCCAAGTTATGATGGATTCAATTTGATAGAAACAGAGAATACTCAGTTCGAAACGATGAGACACCCCCTAGTTCGAATCGATGGACTTCGCTTCCATCGGTTCGACTCCATCTACTTCGAACCCATGCAGTTCGAAACCATCAGAAAAGCCTTGGTTCGAATCCATCCAGACCACCTAGCTTCGAATCCATGATGCCACCTATCTTCGTATCCCTCAAGGTTGAGGAGTTCGAATCCATGAAGTTGCGGTACTTCGAACTCATCACGCATCTCGCCTCAAAACCATTTCCTCGAGACCATCAAAGAAGGGTCCCACGAATCCACACAACTGAGGGAACTTCGACTCCCTTCCTTTCTTACTTTCGAATCCCCACGAATAAGGAAACTTCGAATCGATGCATAGTGGAGCATTCGAATCGATCGAACAGCAACCAGTCTTATCGATTCGAAGGAAGCATTCTTCGAATCGATATTCTTCGAATCCAGCATTCGAAATCACCATGTCAAAGCGGCAAAAATCACGGAGTCGACCCATTCAACTCGGAGCAACAAGTGGATCGACACGAAGGACGCGCGCCACGTCATCGATGTGCACGTGAATCGATCGATTCGAAGGAGATGGATTCGAATCAATGGATTCGAAACAGGCAGAGCACACAAAACCTTGAATTCGAATCGATCGTAACTCCCAAACCATAAATCCAAACGCCACGAAATTTTTACAGTAGCTTACACTCATGCTGAAGAATGTCCACGCCAAGTTTCACCACGATTAGACACTTTTTTGATCGATTCGAACCTAGGGTCGAATCGATCCCAATGCGGGCCCGGATCTCCAGGTTTCGGCCATGTGGGCCCCCTCACGTGCTGGAAGTGGTCTACCTGATTTCTAGGAGAAATATCAGCCTCCTACGCCTATAAATAGAGCCCCAGTTCATTCAAAAAAGGGACCGGATTCTCTTTGGCAAAATCAAGACTCTGAAGCATCAAGACTCCACCAAGGCTCTACTTAGCACTCAACAACCACCGTTGTACTTGAATTTCAGAACAACAATTCATTGTAATCTGCTGTAATCGATTGTAATCAGCGAAGAACATCAATAAAAGGAAAAACCTTTGAAGTGGACGTAGGCCGGAGATAGCCGAACCACTATAAATCGTGTGTTCTTGCGTACATTTATTATTTTGCTACTTAAGATCTGCAATTTGTGTTTGGATATTGCTGATTTATATTCCAACACTGGTGCTTTCACATTCATCGGGGTTTGTGACCAATTTTGGCGCAAACACTTTGGTGCTTTCATTGAGAACTGCTAGCACCCGCTACATCAGAATTCAGAATTCAGGAACTCCAATCCAGAAACAATGACTCGACAAACAAGACAAAGGGTTGATAGGAGCCAACAGGGAGGAAGCCAAGAGGCATCCTCAGGATCAGGAGAAGGACAAGCTCCCGTCTATATCACCAGAGACGAGATGGAAGCTATGGCTAATTCACTACGCGAGAGCATGACGAAAACCCAACAGGAGATGTTGCAAAATTTCCTCGAGCAGATGAGGGCGGCGAATATGCAAAACCTTGGACCAACTACAACAGCTACGAGTACGGGACAAGGAATCAGGGTTGTAGAAGCAAATGAAGGACAGGCTCAAGGCCAAAATACAGGAGTTGAAGATAGTCAGCAAGGCCTTGGGGGCAGACCCTCAGGGTTCGATACTGGAAGACCAACATATGGAGCTCAACAGACTGGAGCCAATGCCTATGCTAACGAGCCACCAGAAGAATACGTACCAGAATTCCCTTCAAGGCTCGGGGGGAGGACAGGAATCCGACGAAGGGTCAACCCCTAGACGGAGATGAGAGAATGATAGGCCTAATGCGACGAATCATGAGAGGAGGATTGCCTAGCGGAGGCCTAGAAGAAGTTAGTCGGAGTCCATTCACTCTAAACATCTGAAACGCAAGGAACCCTCCAAAGTTCAAACTACCAGAGCTAGAACCAGATGACGGGAGATCAGACCCGACCATGCATATTACAAGATATATTAGGCACATGGAAGTGCTGGGGGCATCCGAGGAAGTGATGGCACAATGCTTCCCTCTATATTTGACAGATCTAGCTTCATTATGGTTCAGACAATTAGAGACTGGATCAATAGGAACATGGAGCGAGCTTGTAGATTGCCTCATGAGACAGTTTAGGGTCCACGTGACGCGACCCAAGAGTGTGATGACCTTAGCATCAATCAAGCAGAGGACCGGAGAATCCATAAAAGATTTTCTGTTAAGATTCAATGTGACAGTGACTTCTGTAGATCGCCCGGATCCATCAATGATTTTAATGGCGGCGGTGGCAGGAGTCGCGGAAGGCACCAAATTTAAGGATTCTCTAACTAAAGATCCACCACAAGATCTTGGAGAGTTCTTTCATAAAGCTGAAAAGTTCATTCGGTTAGAAGAATCACGAGCCGAGAGTCGTGAAATAAATACCACACAAAGCGTAGGAACCTCCAGAGAACAGTCCGGAGCGGACAAGGGAAAGAGGAAACAGGATGACAGACACGATGGTCCTGATAAACGGAAGAAATTCCGAGAACCAAGATTCAGGCAGTACACCGATCTGACTGCAGGCCTAGAAAGAATTTACACTGAAACTCGGGGGCAACTCCCCTATCGAAAGCCACCTATAAGGGATCCTACTGAGCGGGAGCGCAGGACTGGAAAATACTGCCTATTCCATGAGCTGGATGGGCACACTACAGATGAATGCCGCCACCTAAAGGATGAGGTGGAAGAACATGCCAGGGGTGGTAGATTACCGCAATTTGTCAGAGAACGGACAGCAGCAACAAGGCATGAACAACTACCGCCTCCACCTAGCAGAAACGATCCTGGATCGGGATCACGACTCGTCATCAACTGATTAGAGATGGCAAGGGCCAAGTCCAGGATTTGGACTTCGGTCGAATAATTTTATTTAGATTTATTTTCAGAATAAACGGTTACTCCACTTACACATGTACGGGAACCGGAGAGATCCCTAGGCATGCTCTGAGATGGAGATAAACCGATATGCCCGGAGAGGCAATGTTTAGTTTTTTCTTCTCTGATGTTTGAGATTGAACATCTAGAACTTGAATATTAAACAAATAAATTAGAACTTCTTGCAATAAACCTTTTGACCGGAGAGTCAAAGGATGAACATTAAATTTCAAAATAAACAAGATCGCCTTTACCCGAAGAGGTAAGTCCGTAAGGCAAGAAGTGAGTTGCTTCGCCGGAGAGCGACAGGATCAACCCACTTATCGTCGTTTCCCCTTCACCAGAGAGTGACAGGATGGGATCCGACAAGAGTCCGGAGAGACTATGATCGGCCGATGATTCAGGTCATGACATCACTTAATGTTCAACTGCTTTGAACCGGAGTGCAAGAAGTGAGTCGCTTCGCCGGAGAGCGACAGGATCGACTCACTTATCGTTGTTTCCCCTTCACCGGAGAGTGACAGGATGGGATCCAGCAAGAGCCCAGAGAGGCTATGATCGGTTTCGAACAACCAAGACATCGCTATATGCCCTAACTGGGGCCAGAGTGCAAGGGATAGAAAGCAACGCCAGAGTGCTATAGGATCTTTCTATTCGATCGCTGAGTCTGGAATGGACTTGGCAAGGGTCCAGAATGACCATCAATAGTCTGGAGAAACTGTAAAACTTGATTGCTAACTTCCGCGGACTGAAATGAACACAGATTCGGCTCCGAACAGCCATATGCATGATTAACGTTGCGGTAGCTATGAATGAAGTACGCATTCACTGCACTTGATTTAAGATTGTTCAAAACATACCTTTTACAAAAAGGCATATTTTGGGGGGCAAAGTGTTATCCCACTTTTTGCCAAAGCTGAGAAACCCAAAATTTACCAAGAATTAATAATTATTAATCATTAATATCGATTGTACGTTGCAGGTTCACTATGGATATCGCTGAATTTTGTCCGAGTCCGGATTGAGCCACGATTGATAGGATGTGGCGAGAAAGATCATAGAAGTCCGTATTTCAAATTTCAAGTCAATCCGAGTTCGTATGTCCAAGTTATGATGGATTCAATTTGATAGAAACAGAGAATACTCTGTTCGAAACGATGAGACAACCCCTAGTTCGAATCGATGGACTTCGCATCCATCGGTTCGACTCCATCTCCTTCGAACCCATGCAGTTCGAACCCATCAGAAAAGCCTTGGTTCGAATCCATCCAGACCACCTAGCTTCGAATCCATGATGCCACCTCTCTTCGTATCCCTCAAGGTTGAGGAGTTCGAATCCATGAAGTTGCGGTACTTCGAACTCATCACGCGTCTCGCCTCAAAACCATTTCCTCGAGACCATCAAAGAAGGGTCCCACGAATCCACACAACTGAGGGAACTTCGACTCCCTTCCTTTCTTACTTTCGAATCCCCACGAATAAGGCAACTTCGAATCGATGCGTAGTGGAGCATTCGAATCGATTCGAACAGCGACCAGTCTTATCGATTCGAAGGAAGCATTCTTCGAATCGATATTCTTCAAATCCAGCATTCGAAATCACCAAGTCAAAGCGGCAAAAATCACGGAGTCGACCCATTCAACTCGGAGCAACAAGTGGATCGACACGAAGGACGCGCGCCACGTCATCGATGTGCACGTGAATCGATCGATTCGAAGGATATGGATTCGAATCAATGGATTCGAAACAGGCAGAGCACACGAAACCTTGAACTCGAATCGATCGTAACTCCCAAACCATAAATCCAAACGCCACGAAATTTTTACAGTAGCTTACACTCATGCTGAAGAATGTCCACGCCAAGTTTCACCACGATTAGACACTTTTTTGATCGATTTGAACCTAGGGTCGAATCGATCCCAATGCGGGCCCGGATCTCCAGGTTTCGGCCATGTGGGCCCCCTCACGTGCTGGAAGTGGTCTACCTGATTTCTAGGAGAAATATCAGCCTCCTACGCCTATAAATAGAGCCCTAGTTCATTCAGAAAAGGGACCGGATTCTCTTTGGCAAAATCAAGACTCTGAAGCATCAAGACTCCACCAAGGCTCTACTTAGCACTCAACAACCACCGTTGTACTTGAATTTCAGAACTACAATTCATTGTAATCTGCTGTAATCGATTGTAATCAGCGAAGAACATCAATAAAAGGAAAAACCTTTGAAGTGGACGTAGGCCGGAGATAGCCGAACCACTATAAGTCGTGTGTTCTTGCTTACATTTATTTTTTTGCTACTTAAGATCTGCGATTTGTGTTTGGATATTGCTGATTTATATTCCAACACTGGTGCTATCACATTCATCGGGGTTTGTGACCAATTTTGGCGCAAACACTTTGGTGCTTTCACTGAGAACTGCTAGCACCCGCTACATCAGAATTCAGAATTCAGGAACTCCAATCCAGAAACAATGACTCGACAAACAAGACAAAGGGTTGATAGGAGCCAACAGGGAGGAAGCCAAGAGGCATCCTCAGGATCAGGAGAAGGACAAGCTCCCGTCTATATCACCAGAGACGAGATGGAAGCTATGGCTAATTCACTACGCGATAGCATGATGAAAACCCAACAGGAGATGTTGCAAAATTTCCTCGAGCAGATGAGGGCGGCGAATATGCAAAACCTTGGACCAACTACAACAGCTACGAGTACGGGACAATGAATCAGGGTTGCAGAAGCAAATGAAGGACAGGCTCAAGGCCAAAATACAGGAGTTGAAGGTAGTCAGCAAGGCCTTGGGGGCAGACCCTCAGGGTCCGATACTGGAAGACCAACAGATGGAGCTCAACAGACTGGAGCCAATGCCTATGCTAACGAGCCACCAGAAGAATACGTACCAGAATTCCCTTCAAGGCTCGGGGGGCAGGACAGGAATCCGACGAAGGGCCAACCCCTAGACGGAGATGAGAGAATGATAGGCCTAATGCGACGAATCATGAGAGGAGGATTGCCTAGCGGAGGCCTAGAAGAAGTTAGTCGGAGTCCATTCACTCTAAACATCCAAAACGCAAGGAACCCTCCGAAGTTCGAACTACCAGCGCTAGAACCATATGACGGGAGATCAGACCCGACCATGCATATTACAAGATATATTAGGCACATGGAAGTGCTGTGGGCATCCGAGGAAGTGATGGCACGATGCTTCCCTCCATATTTGACAGATCTAGCTTCATTATGGTTAAGACAATTACATACTGGATCAATCGGAACATGGAGCGAGCTTGTAGATTGCTTCATGAGACAGTTTAGGGTCCACGTGACGCGACCCAAGAGTGTGATGACCTTAGCATCAATCAAGCAGAGGACCGGAGAATCCATAAAAGATTTTCTGTTAAGATTCAATGTGACAGTGACTTCTGTAGATCGCCCGGATCCATCAATGATTTTAATGGCGGCGGTGGCAGGAGTCGTGGAAGGCACCAAATTTAAGGATTCTCTAACTAAAGATCCACCGCAAGATCTTGGAGAGTTCTTTCATAAAGCTGAAAAGTTCATTCGGTTAGAAGAATCACGAGCCGAGAGTCGTGAAATAAATACCACACAAAGCGTAGGAACCTCCAGAGAACATTCCGGAGCGGACAAGGGAAAGAGGAAACAGGATGACAGACACGATGGTCCTGATAAACGGAAGAAATTCCGAGAACCAAGATTCAGGCAGTACACCGATCTGACCGCAAGCCTAGAAAGAATTTACACTGAAACTCGGGGGCAACTCCCCTATCGAAAGCCAACTATAAGGGATCCTACTGAGCGGGAGCGCAGGACTGGAAAATACTGCCTATTCCATGAGCTGGATGGGCACACTACAGATGAATGCCGCCACCTAAAGGATGAGGTGGAAGAACATGCTAGGGGTGGTAGATTACCGCAATTTATCAAAGAACGGACAGCAGCAACAAGGCATGAACAACTACCGCCTCCACCTAGCAGAAACGATCCTGGATCGGGATCACGACTCGTCATCAACTGATTAGAGATGGCAAGGGCCAAGTCCAGGATTTGGACTTCGGTCGAATAATTTTATTTAGATTTATTTTCAGAATAAACGGTTACTCCACTTACACATGTACGGGAACCGGAGAGATCCCTAGGCATGCTCTGAGATGGAGATAAACCGATATGCCCGGAGAGGCAATGTTTAGTTTTTTCTTCTCTGATGTTTGAGATTGAACATCTAGAACTTGAATATTAAACAAATAAATTAGAACTTCTTGCAATAAACCTTTTGACCGGAGAGTCAAAGGATGAACATTAAATTTCAAAATAAACAAGATCGCCTTTACCCGGAGAGGTAAGTCCGTAAGGCAAGAAGTGAGTTGCTTCGCCGGAGAGCGACAGGATCAACCCACTTATCGTCGTTTCCCCTTCACCAGAGAGTGACAGGATGGGATCCGACAAGAGTCCGGAGAGACTATGATCGGCCGATGATTCAGGTCATGACATCGCTTAATGTTCAACTGCTTTGAACCGGAGTGCAAGAAGTGAGTCGCTTCGCCGGAGAGCGACAGGATCGACTCACTTATCATTGTTTCCCCTTCACCGGAGAGTGACAGGATGGGATCCAGCAAGAGCCCAGAGAGGCTATGATCGGTTTCGAACAACCAAGACATCGCTATATGCCCTAACTGGGGCCAGAGTGCAAGGGATAGAAAGCAACGCCAGAGTGCTATAGGATCTTTCTATTCGATCGCTGAGTCTGGAATGGACTTGGCAAGGGTCCAGAATGACCATCAATAGTCCGGAGAAACTGTAAAACTTGATTGCTAACTTCCGCGGACTGAAATGAACAAAGATTCGGCTCCGAACAGCCATATGCATGATTAACGTTGCGGTAGCTATGAATGAAATACGCATTCACTGCACTTGATTTAAGATTGTTCAAAACATACCTTTTACACAATGGCATATTTTGGGGGGCAAAGTGTTATCCCACTTTTTGCCAAAGCTGAGAAACCCAAAATTTACCAAGAATTAATAATTATTAATCATTAATATCGATTGTACGTTGCAGGTTCACTATGGATATCACTGAATTTTGTCCGAGTCCGGATTGAGCCACGATTGATAGGATGTGGCGAGAAAGATCACAAAAGTCCGTATTTCAAATTTCAAGTCAATCCGAGTTCGTATGTCCAAGTTATGATGGATTCAATTTGATAGAAACAGAGAATACTCAGTTCGAAACGATGAGACACCCCCTAGTTCGAATCGATGGACTTCGCATCCATCGATTCGACTCCATCTACTTCGAACCCATGCAGTTCGAACCCATCAGAAAAGCCTTGGTTCGAATCCATCCAGACCACCTAGCTTCGAATCCATGATGCCACCTCTCTTCGTATCCCTCAAGGTTAAGGAGTTCGAATCCATGAAGTTGCGGTACTTCGAACTCATCACGCATCTCGCCTCAAAACCATTTCCTCGAGACCATCAAAGAAGGGTCCCACGAATCCACACAACTGAGGGAACTTCGACTCCCTTCCTTTCTTACTTTCGAATCCCCACGAATAAGGCAACTTCGAATCGATGCGTAGTGGAGCATTCGAATCGATTCGAACAGCGACCTGTCTTATCGATTCGAAGGAAGCATTCTTCGAATCGATATTCTTCGAATCCAGCATTCGAAATCACCAAGTCAAAGCGGCAAAAATCACAGAGTCGACCCATTCAACTCGGAGCAACAAGTGGATCGACACGAAGGACGCGCGCCACGTCATCGATGTGCACGTGAATCGATCGATTCGAAGGAGATGGATTCGAATCAATGGATTCGAAACAGGCAGAGCACACGAAACCTCGAATTCGAATCGATCGTAACTCCCAAACCATAAATCCAAACGCCATGAAATTTTTACAGTAGCTTACACTCATGCTAAAGAATGTCCACGCCAAGTTTCACCACGATTAGACACTTTTTTGATCGATTTGAACCTAGGGTTGAATCGATCCCAATGCGGGCCCGGATCTCCAGGTTTCGGCCATGTGGGCCCCCTCACGTGCTGGAAGTGGTCTACCTAATTTCTAGGAGAAATATCAGCCTCCTACGCCTATAAATAGAGCCCCAGTTCATTCAGAAAAGGGACCGGATTCTCTTTGGCAAAATCAAGACTCTGAAGCATCAAGACTCCACCAAGGCTCTACTTAGCACTCAACAACCACCGTTGTACTTGAATTTCAGAACTACAATTCATTGTAATCTGCTGTAATCGATTGTAATCAGCGAAGAACATCAATAAAAGGAAAAACCTTTGAAGTGGACGTAGGCCGGAGATAGCCGAACCACTATAAATCGTGTGTTCTTGCTTACATTTATTATTTTGCTACTTAAGATCTGCGATTTGTGTTTGGATATTGCTGATTTATATTCCAACACTGGTGCTTTCACATTCATCGGGGTTTGTGACCAATTTTGGCGCAAACAGCGTGCATGGATTTGAAATAGAACACTACCATGGTGCACCACTCTCCAGCGACGGGAAGTCGAAGATGGGCCACGGTAATCCCGTTTTACCGTAAAAATCCACATGTCGAAAAAAGGAAGGGTAAAAAACTTACGAGACACGATTGAGATTTGGGTTGTCCTTTTTGGGCATTAATCTATCCGTTGACGGCTAAAAGCTGTCAAAGCCGTAGAACTCATCGAGGCCTTCATTTTGAAAGGTTATGGCTCCCGTAAATCTAAACGAGCCAGAAGTTATGGCCGTCCGAATAATCGATATCTACAGGGTGCAACATCCACGGTGCAAGGTGCAACATCCGTCCGAAATGGCGAAACAGTGTCGTATGACTTTTAGAAATGCGTGCATGGATTTGAAACGGAACAGTACCATGGTGCACCACTCTCCAGCGATGTTAAATCGAAGGCCAGCCACGGTAATCTTGTTTTACCGTAAAAATCCACCTGTCGAAAAAACGAAGGGTAAAAAACTTACGAGACCCGATTGAGATTCGGGTTGTCCTTTTTGGGCATTAATCTATCCGTTGATGGCTGAATGCTGCAAAGCCGTAGAACACATCGAGGCCTTCGTTTTGACAGGTTATGGGTCCCGTAACTCTAAACGAGCTAGAAGTTATGGCCGTCCGAATAATCGATATCTACATGGTGCAACATCCACAGTGCAAGGTGCAACATCCATCCGAAATGGCGAAACAGTGCCGTACGACTTTTAGAAATGCGTGCATGGATTTGAAACGGAACAGTACCATGGTGCACCACTCTCCAGCGATCTTAAATCGAAGGCCAGCCACGGTAATCCTGTTTTACCGTAAAAATCCACCTGTCGAAAAAACGAAGGGTAAAAAACTTACGAGACCCGATTGAGATTCGGGTTGTCCTTTTTGGGCATTAATCTATCCGTTGATGGCTGAAAGCTGTCAAAGCCGTAGAACTCATCGAGGCCTACGTTTTGACAGGTTATGGATCCCGTAACTCTAAACGAGCCAGAAGTTATGGCCATCCGAATAATCGATATCTACAGGGTGCAACATCCACGGTGCAAGGTGCAACATCCGTCCGAAATGGCGAAACAGTGCCGTACGACTTTTAGAAATGCGTGCATGGATTTGAAATGGAACAGTACCATGGTGCACCACTCTCCAGCGATGTTAAATCGAAGGCCAGCCACGGTACTCCTGTTTTACCGTAAAAATCCACCTGTCGAAAAAACGAAGGGTAAAAAACTTACGAGACCTGATTGAGATTCGGGTTGTCCTTTTTGGGCATTAATCTATCCGTTGATGGCTGAAAGCTGTCAAAGCCGTAGAACTCATCGAGGCCTTCGTTTTGACAGGTTATGGGTCCCGTAACTCTAAACGAGCCAGAAGTTATGGCCGTCCAAATAATCGATATCTACATGGTGCAACATCCACGGTGCCAGGTGCAACATCCATACGAAATGGCGAAACAGTGTCGTACGACTTTTAGAAATGCGTGCATGGATTTGAAATGGAACACTACCATGGTACACCACTCTTCAGCGACGGGAAGTCGAAGACGGGCCACGGTAATCCCGTTTTACCGTAAAAATCCACGTGTCGAAAAAATGAAGTGTAAAAAACTTACGAGACACGATTGAGATTCGGGTTGTCCTTTTTGGGCATTAATCTATCCGTTGACAGCTAAAAGCTGTCAAACCAGTAGAACTCATCGAGGCCTTCATTTTGAAAGGTTATGGCTCCCGTAAATCTAAACAAGCCAGAAGTTATGGCCGTCCGAATAATCGATATCTACAGGGTGCAACATCCACGGTGCAAGGTGCAACATCCGTCCGAAATGGCGAAACACTGTCGTACGACTTTTAGAAATGCGTGCATGGATTTGAAACGGAACAGTACCATGGTGCACCACTCTCCAGCGATGGTAAATCGAAGACCAGCCACCTTAATCTCGTTTTACCGTAAAAATCCACGTGTCGAAAAAACGAATAGTTTAAAACTTACGAGACCCGATTGAGATTCGGGTTGACCTTTTTGGGCATTAATCTATCCGTTGACGGCTGGAAGCTCTCAAAGCTGTGAACTCATCGAGGCCTTCATTTTGACAGGTTATTGCCCCCGTTATTCTAAACGAGCCAGAAGTTATGGCCGTTTGAATAATCGATATCTACATGGTGCAACATCCACGGTGCAAGGTGCAACATCCGTCCGAAATGGCGAAACAGTGCCGTACGACTTTTAGAAATGCATGCATGGATTTGAAACGGAACACTACCATGGTACACCACTATCCAGCGATCGGAAGTCGAAGACGGGCCACGGTGATCCCGTTTTACCGTAAAAATCCACGTGTCGAAAAAATGAGGGGTAAAAAACTTACGAGACCCGATTGAGATTCGGGTTGTCCTTTTTGGGCATTAATCTATCCGTTGATGGCTGAAAGGTGTCAAAGCCGTAGAACTCATCAAGGCCTTCATTTTTAAAGGTTATGGCTCCCGTAACTCTAAACAAGCCAGAAGTTATGGCCGTCCGAATAATCGATATCTACAGGGTGCAACATCCACGGTGCAAGGTGCAACATCCGTCCGAAATGGCGAAACAGTGCCGTACGACATTTAGAAACGCGTGTGCACCACTCTCCAGGGATGGTAAATCGAAGACCAGCCACAGTAATCCCGTTTTACCGTAAAAATACACGTGTCGAAAAAACGATGGGTTAAAAACTTACGAGACCCGATTGAGATTCGGGTTGTCCTTTTTGGGCATTAATCTATCCGTTGACGGCTGAAAGATGTCAATGCCGTAGAACTCATCGTGGCCTTCGTTTTGACAGGTTATGGCTCCCGTAACTCTAAACGAGCCAGAAGTTATGGCCGTCCGAATAATCGAAATCTATAGGGTGCAACATCCACGGTGCAAGGTGCAACATCCGTCCGAAATGGCGAAACAGTGTCGTACGACTTTTAGAAATGCGTGCATGGATTTAAAATGGAAAAGTACCGTGGTGCACCACTCTCCAGCGATGGTAAATCGAAGGCGAGGTACAGCATTACATTTGACACCTGAAGAAGGTACAGCCCAACTATGAGGTACATCAGCGGGTGTTACAATCATACGTAGATGAGTTTTGGCTGGTACAACCACTCTATTGTCCACTTCTAATAAACACATAACCAAGGTTGCAGACCTCATTGACCCTGTTTCAAATACCTGCAGGTTCTTCGGCACATATTTTATGATCATAGTGCACAAAAGCAGTACTGGAGCTCCAGCTGCCACGGTAATCTTGTTTTACCGTAAAAATTCACGTGTCGAAAAAACGAAGGGTAAAAAACTTACGAGACCCGATTGAGATTCGGGTTGTCCTCTTTGGGAATTAATCTATCTGTTGACAGCTAAAAGCCATCAAACCGTAGAACTCATCGAGGCATTCGTTTTGACAGGTTATCCCGCTTTTTGGCAAAGCCGTGATACCAAAAGATTGATCGAAAACAAAAGACAGTTCGTCTCAGAGATTGGTTATACTTCACTTTGCTATGGATATCGATGAATTTTGTCCAAGTCCGGAACGGGCCAAAATTGGTAGGACATGACAAGAAAGATCAAAGGAGTCGTCATTTCATATTTCAAGACAATCCGAGTTCGTATGCTCAAGATATGATGGATTCAAATTGAGGAAGGTGGTCACTGTCTGTTTCGAACCCATCGCACTGGAGTACTTCGAACCCATCACCTTCGAAACCATCTCCTTCAAACCCACCTAGTTCGAACCCATCCACGCGCTTGCCTTCGAAACCGTGAAGTTCGAACCCAAGCCATGTTCGAACCCACCAGCTAGTACCTGCTTCGACTCCATCGCCTTCGACTCTATCGCCTTCGACTCCACCACAATGGCCTACCTTCGAATCCATGGCGCCACTCAGCTTCGCATCCTTACTTCGAATCCACGCAAGATCTTAATTCGAATCCATCGAGTGACCCAGTTCGAACCGATCAAGTTCGAACCCATAGGGATTCCTTGATTCGAATCGGTCACGTTCGAAGCCAGGAATACTCCTTAGTTCGAATCCACCGAGTCAGTTGGTTTGGATGACGTGTTCGCAGTAGTTCACGGAGTCGAAGCGGTCCATTCGGAGATAAATTAGGATCGATTCGAGAGATACGCGCCACGTCACTGCAAACCCACGTGCACTCATGGGTTCGAAATCATGGGTTCGAAGTCATGGGTTCGAACGACCCAGCCAACCAAAGAAACACCATTTCGAACCGATCATATCTCCTTAACCACAAATCCTAATGCAACCAAATTTTCACAGTAGCTTTCATATGAGGTAAAGATTGTCCCTGCCAAGTTTCAGCTCGATTGGACCATTTCTTGATGGGTTCGAAATCACTTCGAACCGATGTCAGATCGAGACGAAACTTGGTGGGGTCGGTCGCGTGGGCCCACTCACGTGCCAGAAGAGGTCTCCCGAAGTTTCAGCCAGATCTGGGCCTCCACCGCCTATAAATAGCACCCTGAAGCCTTCAGAAAGGGGGATCTTCCGAGAACTTCTGCCATTGAGCGCTGAGACTCTGCCGGATTCAAATCTATCCACCAGAATCACTGTTGTATTCAGATTTCAAAGCTATTATCAATTGTAATCCGTTGTAATCGATTGAATCGAGCAAAGCAATAAAGAGAAAACCTTCGAAGTGGACGTAGGCACGAACGCCGAACCACTATAAATCCTGTGTTTGTGATCGTTGTTCGTGAATTACTATGATTTGTTACTTAGAACTGAATTCTATATTGATTGTTGCTGAATTCTGTGTTGATTATTTATTGAGTTGAGTACGTAAACGGGTGCTTTCACGACTTTGGGTGTTTGTGACCAATTTTGGCGCAAACATTTTGGTGCTTTCACTGAGAAACTGAACTCAGGGGTTCTACCAGTTGATAATTGATTCAGAGAAAGTTTGAAAGTTTAGACTTGAGAAGTTATGACGAGACAATCGAGTAGAAGGCCAAGGCCAGAGAGAAGTGAACAGCAAGGAAGTCAGGAGGCTTCCTCAGGAGCGAATCAACCATCGATCTACATCACTAGGGACGAGATGGAGACGATGATGAAGAAGCAAGAGGAATTGATCCAGAGTTTATTCCAACAGATAGGACAGCTGGGAGCACAGAATAGGGAAGCCAATGGAGTCCAGAACAGAGCAGGACCATCCCGCATAGCACCAGAGCTAGGGGGCACGCATATGGAAAACGTTGACCCAATCTTGGGAAGAGAGAGAGAAGGATCTGCGCAACCCGGTAGTAGTAGAGGAGCGAACGCTCAGTCAAGGGGGCAGATCCCGGAGTTACCTCGTGAACTCGGGAGGCAGGCTGAAAGTAGTGAACAAGGGTTACATCTCGGAGACAATAACCGATTAGCAGAGATGGTTAGAAGAGCTTTGAGAGGCGGTATGGTGAACAAAGATCTGGAGGATGTTAATAGAAGTCCTTTTACTTCAGCGATCAGGCAAGCTAGGAACCCACCGGATTTCAAACTACCATCGTTGGATATGTACGACGGGAGAACGGACCCCATGGTCCATCTGACAAAATATATGAGGCATATGGAAGTGCTGGGTGCATCGGAGGAGGTTATGGCCCGCTGCTTTCCGTTATACTTGACAGATATCGCAGCACTATGGTTTAGACAATTGGAGAATGGATCCATCGAAACATGGAATGGTTTAGTGGAGAGATTTATGAGGCAATTCAGGGTTCATATCACAAGACCCAAGAATGTGATGACTTTGGCAACCCTAAAGCAAAAAGCCGGAGAGACCTTGAGGAGTTATCTAGCACGATTCAATGCAGCAGCAGCTTCAGTGGATCGAGCGGATCCGTCCATGGTAGTAATGGCAGCTGTGTCCGGAATAGCTGACGGCACAGAGTTCAAGAATTCATTGACTAAAAATCCACCCATAGATCTAGAGGAATTCTTTCACGAGGCAGAAAAGTTTTTACGATTAGAAGATGCGAATGCCGAGAGAGAAGAAGGAGATGGGATAGAGGTTTTTGCATTTAGAGACGAAAAGCCTCTCAAAAAAGATTCGGACAAGGATAAAGGTAAAAGGAAGATTGAGAATGACAGAGACAGATCAAAGCGGCAACGGAGAGAGCCGCGATTCACCACCTACACTGAGCTGAATGAGTGCCTGGAGCGAATTTATCAAGATACCAAAGAACAGATTCCGTACCGTAGGCCGATGCGAAGGGATCCTACCTCTGACGAGAGGAAATCAGATAAGTTCTGTGTATTCCATGAATTAAATGGTCATAACACTAACGATTGTAGGCACCTGAAGGATGAGGTGGAAGGGCATATCAGGAAAGGTATGCTCCTCCAATATGTAAGGAGGCGAGCTCCTGTGGCGGAACCAGAACGACCACCGTCCACATCAGCTAGAGGTGACCCTGAATCAAGGCACCGTTTGGTTATCAATTGAGTGAGATAACGATGAACAAGTTGTAAGCTTCCACTAACGCAATCAAATCATTTACACATGTGCGAGATCGCGAACGATCTCCAGGCATGCTCTGAATGATCATTGACCGTTTCGTAGTGGGAACTTACGCTTCGATATCCATGCGTTGCTTTCATATCATTTTAATTTGAACATTTAGACCCTGTTTGTTTGCTGTTTGTTTGGATATTGTTTTTGAAACTCATCCGTGTAATAGATATTTGATTCTGATAACTCTGGAATGGCTAAGCTACTTACACATGTATGGGGTCGCGAACGGTCCTTAAGCATGCTCTGAGATGGCGATGAACCGCCCTGACAAACGATCCAGGATCTCACCCGAACGTGACCCTGGCATCGATAATACCAAGCCCTCCCGGGCACACAATTCGCCATGAACGGCATCCGACTTCGAACAGTCACAACTCAACACACCTCAAATGGCTTGATCGCGAACGGTCGTCACTTGAGGTCAAACACACGACCGCGAACGGTCGCAAATTCGCCTCGAACGGCACACGATCGCGAACGATCACTCTCTGCCGCGAACGACATCGACCGCGAACGGTCCCATTCAATCCTTTGCCATAAATAGCATCGACTGCGAACGGTCCTATTCTCATCATTTGCCGCAAACGGCATCGACCGCGAATGGTCCTATTCCATCCTATGTCGCGAACGGCAAGGACCGCGAACGGTCCCAATTCCCCTCAAACAGCATATGATCCCGAACGATCGATGCATGGATTTATACGCTCGACTGCGCACGGTCGCACTTCACCTCGAATGACTCGATCACGAACGATCGTCATTTGATGTTAAGCGCTCGACCATGAACGGCCGCGCTTCATCCCAAATGGCTTGATCCCGAACGATCGTCATTTAAGGCCATATGAAAACTATCAAGTTCTTTGCAGGTTGATGATCGGATACGAACATCCAACTCGAAGCATTACAAAACACACCTTCCTACCGCAAGGCATGTTTTGGGGGGCAAAATGTTATCCCGCTTTTTGGCAAAGCCGTGATACCAAAAGATTGATCGAAAACAAAAGACAGTTCGTCTCAGAGATTGGTTATACTTCACTTTGCTATGGATATCGATGAATTTTGTCCAAGTCCGGAACGGGCCAAAATTGGTAGGACATGACAAGAAAGATCAAAGGAGTCGTCATTTCATATTTCAAGACAATCCGAGTTCGTATGCTCAAGATATGATGGATTCAAATTGAGGAAGGTGGTCACTGTCTGTTTCGAACCCATCGCACTGGAGTACTTCGAACCCATCACCTTCGAAACCATCTCCTTCGAACCCACTTAGTTCGAACCCATCCACGCGCTTGCCTTCGAAACCGTGAAGTTCGAACCCAAGCCATGTTCGAACCCACCAGCTAGTACCTGCTTCGACTCCATCGCCTTCGACTCCATCGCCTTCGACTCCACCACAATGGCCTACCTTCGAATCCATGGCGCCACTCAGCTTCGCATCCTTACTTCGAATCCACGCAAGATCTTAATTCGAATCCATCGAGTGACCCAGTTCGAACCGATCAAGTTCGAACCCATAGGGATTCCTTGATTCGAATCGGTCACGTTCGAAGCCAGGAATACTCCTTAGTTCGAATCCACCGAGTCAGTTGGTTTGGATGACGTGTTCGCAGTAGTTCACGGAGTCGAAGCGGTCCATTCGGAGATAAATTAGGATCGATTCGAGAGATACGCGCCACGTCACTGCAAACCCACGTGCACTCATGGGTTCGAAATCATGGGTTCGAAGTCATGGGTTCGAACGACCCAGCCAACCAAAGAAACACCATTTCGAACCGATCATATCTCCTTAACCACAAATCCTAATGCAACCAAATTTTCACAGTAGCTTTCATATGAGGTAAAGATTGTCCCTGCCAAGTTTCAGCTCGATTGGACCATTTCTTGATGGGTTCGAAATCACTTCGAACCGATGTCAGATCGAGACGAAACTTGGTGGGGTCGGTCGCGTGGGCCCACTCACGTGCCAGAAGAGGTCTCCCGAAGTTTCAGCCAGATCTGGGCCTCCACCGCCTATAAATAGCACCCTGAAGCCTTCAGAAAGGGGGATCTTCCGAGAACTTCTGCCATTGAGCGCTGAGACTCTGCCGGATTCAAATCTATCCACCAGAATCACTGTTGTATTAAGATTTCCAAGCTATTATCAATTGTAATCCGTTGTAATCGATTGAATCGAGCAAAGCAATAAAGAGAAAACCTTCGAAGTGGACGTAGGCGCGAATGCCGAACCACTATAAATCCTGTGTTTGTGATCGTTGTTCGTGAATTACTATGATTTGTTACTTAGAACTGAATTCTATATTGATTGTTGCTGAATTCTGTGTTGATTATTATTGAGTTGAGTACGTAAACGGGTGCTTTCACGACTTTGGGTGTTTGTGACCAATTTTGGCGCAAACATGACAGGTTATGGCTCCCGTAACTCTAAACGAGCCAGAAGTTATGGCCGTCCGAATAATCGATATCTACAGGGTGCAACATCCACGGTGCGAGGTGCAACATCCGTCCGAAATGGCGAAACAGTGCCGTACGACTTTTAGAAATGCGTGCATGGATTTGAAATGGTACAGTACATGGTGCAACACTCTCCAACGATGGTAAATCGAAGACCAGCCACCGTAATCCTGTTTTACCGTAAAAATCCACGTGTCGAAAAAAGAAGGGTAAAAAACTTACGAGACCCGATCGAGATTCGGGTTGTCCTTTTGGGCATTAATCTATCCATTGACGGCTGAAAGCTGTCAAAGCCGTAGAACTCATCGAGGCCTTCGTTTTGACAGGTTATGGCTCCCGTAACTCTAAACGAGCCAGAAGTTATGGCCGTCCGAATAATCGATATCTATAGGGTGCAACATCCACGGTGCAAGCTGCAACATCCGTCCGAAATGGCGAAACAGTGCCGTACGACTTTTAGAAATGCGTGCATGGATTTAAAATGGAACAGTACCGTGGTGCACCACTCTCCAGCGATGGTAAATCGAAGGCCAGCCACGGTAATCTTGTTTTACCGTAAAAATTCACGTGTCGAAAAAACGAAGGGTAAAAAACTTACGAGACCCGATTGAGATTCGGGTTGTCCTTTTTGGGAATTAATCTATCTGTTGACGGCTAAAAGCCATCAAAGCCGTAGAACTCATCGAGGCGTTCGTTTTGACAGGTTATGGCTCCCGTAACTCTAAACGAGCCAGAAGTTATGGCCGTCCGAATAATCGATATCTACAGGGTGCAACATCCACGGTGCGAGGTGCAACATCCGTCCGAAATGGCGAAACAGTGCCGTACGACTTTTAGAAATGCGCGCATGGATTTGAAATGGTACAGTACATGGTGCAACACTCTCCAGCAATGGTAAATCGAAGACCAGCCACCGTAATCCTGTTTTACCGTAAAAATCCACGTGTCGAAAAAAGAAGGGTAGAAAACGTACGAGACCCGATCGAGATTCGGGTTGTCCTTTTTGGGCATTAATCTATCCATTGACGGCTGAAAGCTGTCAAAGCCGTAGAACTCATCGAGGCCTTCGTTTTGACAGGTTATGGCTCCCGTAACTCTAAACGAGCCAGAAGTTATGGCCGTCCGAATAATCGATATCTACAGGGTGCAACATCCACGGTGCAAGGTGCAACATCCGTCCGAAATGGCGAAACAGTGCCGTACGACTTTTAGAAATACATGCATGGATTTGAAACGGAACAGTATCATGGTGCACCACTCTCCAGCGATCGTAAATCGAAGACCAGCCACCGTAATCCCGTTTTACCGTAAAAATCCAGGTGTCGAAAAAACGAAGGGTAAAAAACTTACGAGACCCGATTGAGATTCGGGTTGTCCTTTTTGGGCATTAATCTATCCGTTGATGGCTGAAAGCTGTCAATGCCATAGAACTCATCGAGGCCTTCGTTTTGACAGGTTATGGCTTTTGTAACTCTAAACGAGCCAGAAGTTATGGCCGTCCGAATAATCGATATCTATAGGGTGCAACATCCACGGTGCAAGGTGCAACATCCGTCCGAAATGGCGAAACAGTGCCGTACGACTTTTAGAAATGTATGCATGGATTTGAAACGGAACAGTATCATGGTGCACCACTCTCCAGCGATCGTAAATCGAAGACCAGCCACCGTGATCCCGTTTTACCGTAAAAATCCAGGTGTCGAAAAAACGAAGGGTAAAAAACTTACGAGACCCGATTGAGATTCGGGTTGTCCTTTTTGGGCATTAATCTCTCCGTTGACGGCTGAAAGCTGTCAAAGCCATAGAACTCATCGAGGCCTTCGTTTTGACAGGTTATGGCTTTTTTAACTCTAAACGAGCCAGAAGTTATGGCCGTCCGAATAATCGATATCTACAGGGTGCAACATCCATGGTGCAAGGTGCAAAATCCGTCCGAAATGGCGAAATAGTGCCGTACGACTTTTAGAAATGCGTGCATGGATTTGAAACGGAACAGTACCATGGTGCACCACTCTCCAGTGATGATAAATCGAAGACGGGCCACCGTAATCCCGTTTTACCGCAAAAATCCACGTGTCCAAAAAACGAAGGGTAAAAAACTTACGAGACCCGACTGAGATTCGGGTTGTCCTTTTTGGGCATTAATCTATCCGTCGATGGCTGAAAGCTATCAAAACCGTAGAACTCATCGGGGCCTTCGTTTTGACAGGTTATGCCTTTTGTAACTCTAAACGAGGCAGAAGTTATGGCCGTCCGAATAATCGATATCTACAGGGTGCAACATCCACGGTGCAAGGTGCAAAATCCGTCCGAAACGGCGAAACTGTGCCGTACGACTTTTAGAAATGCATGCATGGATTTGAAATGGAACAGTACCATGGTGCACCACTCTCCAGCGATGGAAAGTCGAAGACGGGCCACGGTAATCCCGTTTTACCGTAAAAATCCACGTGTCGAATAAACGAAGGGTAAAAAACTTACGAGACCCGATTGAGATTCGGGTTGTCCTTTTTGGGCATTAATCTATCCGTTGACGGCTGAAAGATGTCAAAGCCGTAGAACTGATCGAGGCCTTCGTTTTGACAGGTTATGGCTCCCGTAACAATAAACGAGCCAGAAGTTATGGTCGTCCGAATAATCGATATCTACAGGGTGCAACATCCACGGTGCAAGGTGCAACATCCGTCCGAAATGGCGAAACAGTGTCGTACGACTTTTAGAAATGCATGCATGGATTTGAAACGGAACAGTACCATGGTGCACCACTCTCCAGCGATGGGAAGTCGAAGACGGGCCACGGTAATCCCGTTTGACCGTAATAATCCACGTGTCGAAAAAACGAAGGGTAAAAAACTTACGAGACCCGATTGAGATTCGGGTTGTCCTTTTTGGGCATTAGTCTATCCGTTGACGGCTGAAAGCTGTCAAAGACATATAACTCATCGAGGCCTTCGTTTTGACCGGTTATGGCTTTTGTAACTCTAAACGAGCCAGAAGTTATGGCCGTCCGAATAATCGATATCTACAGGGTGCAACATCCACGGTGCAAGGTGCAACATCCGTCCGAAATGGCGAAACATGTAGGATCGATTTCACCCTAGAGGGGGGGGTGAATAGGGTGATAGTGTAAATTATAAAAATTAATCGCGGAAGCTTATAAATTAATTTCAATTCAGATCACAGAATAGCAGCACAGATATCGCAGAATATAAATAACAGAATAAAACAGAACAACACAGAATTTACCCAGCTTCGGCAAAAACCTGCCTACGTGCTGCCCCCAAGGTTTCTACTAGAAATTAGATAGTCCCTCGCTTACACACGTAAACTCGCTATACACCGCTATTGACTAATCTAACTCTACGCTCAAAACCCTGCCACAACTCAATTACCGAGTTGCGAATTCTCAAGCTACACACCGTAGCTTGTCCCCTAGTCACACGACTAGAAAATTAAACGGTTTAAAGAGGAAAATACAAATTAAAAACAAATTAAAAACAAATTAAAAACAAAATAGCCCTAATATAAAAAAAAAAAACAACACAACCCTATTTATAAATTTAAATCCCTTATTTTTATTGCCGGCCCCTTTTATATTTTAGACCGTCACTTTTATTTTCTTCGTTCGTTTATTTTTGAGATACGGCCGTTCCTCTTTGAAACAAAATTAGGGCTTTTTGTCCTGTCGATCCACACTAGGGTTCCTGAAGCGGCCGTTCCTCTTTGATACTATTCGACTTCGATGCTTTGATACTGTTCGACTTCGATGCTCTTTGATTTGCTCACCGCGGCTGCTTCGTTGATCGAACTCCGGTATGTAATTATGTGGTTTTTCTTTGCTGATTTATGCTTTCTGGAATTCGATACCCAAAATTGCCGATGATGATGTCAATTTATAAAGGGTTTGTAACCCTAGATTTGCGTCGTATATTTTAATTTGAATTCGTCAATTTACTTGCTCTGGCCGCTTGATCTTGTATTGATGCTTGAGATGTTTTCTGACTTGTTCATATGAATATACTTTCTTTGCTTGATAGTCACGTTGTTGATTCGTGACTTGGTCAATTACGTTTGCTACCACGGTTTTGACTTGCGGCTTTGAATTGGTTATATATTTTGATTTTGTGAATTTCTGATGACATTATTTGAACTTCGGCATTTTGACTTGACTGCATCTCTCGGCCGTCACTGTGTGCATCCCTGTGAGCTTCGTCTCTGGCCATCTTTACTGCTCATGTAGTTGCACTGCTTTATGTTGTTACTGATGTTGTGTTGCACTTGTGAACTTTTGCTCTGGCCATCTTTGTTTAAGTGCTTGTGTACTTCATTCTGTTTTGCACTTGCATCAGTACTGTGTCTTGTTTCATTGTTGCATTTGTGTATTTCAGTTTGCCTTGGCTTCATTGACTTCAGCCATATCTGTTCATCTGCACTTGTGTATATTTGGTTTCACCTTGATATTGTGTAGCCTGGTCTTTGTTCATAACTGAAACACTTTTCATACAGTTGAGTTTCAATTCATTGGAATTGATATTGTACTTCACTGTTGCCTTGTTCATCATTGTGCATTAACTTGACTGTTTGCATTAAAGTTGTATTTGTTGTTGTTGGTCTGGACATTTGGGTTTGTTGATATTGTGGTATACTTGAGCTTCAGTAGTTGTACTCTGGTTGGTCTTGACATTTGCATATTGCATTGCCTTGCTGAACCACTTGAATTTAATGTGGTGTTTATACTGCTGCATATCACCGATGCTTCTGTGCATTTCGTATACTGTCATGTTTGCTGTGATGTCATATCTTTGTGCTACCATCTTTTGATTGTTGCATTCATTGGCTTCACTTGTGTACACTTGAGTCATTTGAGTTGCTGTGTTGATCTTGGTATTTGGTGCATTTGTGCATTGACCACTTCGACTTGTGTTTTTCACTATTGCATAATTGTTTCTGGCCTGTTGCATGCATTGCTATGACTTGTACTTGCATTTTGAAATTTCAGACCTGTAGCCTTTGTGCATTGTGTTTTGTATCATCGGGCTGGTGCTGTTGTAGTGAGCTCGTATCACAGCAAACTGCATTTTATATTTCTTGATCATGTTGGTTCGAATTGCACTTGTCACTGCTGCAGTCGCTATGCATTTGCTATGCCTTCGGTCATGTTGCCTTGTGTTGAATCCAGTTTTACAGCTCGAGTTTGACCTTGTGCTCGTGTCGAAATTTTGAATATAATTGCACGTGAGTTGAACCCGGTTTTTCATTTGGGTTTGACCTGTGCTTACCTGTCCCTGTAAAACAATCAAGTGTATATATCGGCGAGTACGGCCTTGTGGCATATACAGTAATACACTGTGTATGTCACAAGTTGTTCGTGTATGATGAATTCAATTTCAAGTTATGACGAACAACCCAAATAACTGAGGCAAATATTATTTTCTAAATTCATCTCTTATTTTATATTGCAAAAATATTTTATTTTCAATTTTACTGCGTTAGTTTATATTTTTGCAGATTGCCCAGATGCTCGATTCAAACTGGAATGCAGTTGAAGATAAAAATACGAGTGTGAGTGATATGTAGTGAGGTTGTGATGTAAATGTGAAATGTCATGTATTGTAGTCAAAATTGAATGTGTATAGTGAGAGCTTGAAATTGTACTATCAAAGTTGTAATAAATATTTGTTTGAATAAAATATTCGTTTGAATTCAAATTCTGTGTTATTTATTTTATTCAGCAAATATTTATTTAATCTGTGAAAAAAAAAATAGTATATTATCAAATACATTTAAACGAATGTATATATGTTTATTATCATCAAACAAAAATCATATAAGCGCATATTCAACAATCTCCCCCTTTTGATGATAACAAACATATATTTAAGATTTTGAATATATTAAATGTATCTGATAATTTCAATTGCTCCCCCTATTTGAATGCTTCCTTTCTATATGATACTCCCCCTACATATATGACTCCCCCTACATATATGCATACAAATAAAATGTGTGAATGAGCCTATATGCAAATGAAAAATTGTTTGACCTTTGCTTGATTTTATTAGACAAAATCTTAACTTTTCTCTCCCCCTTTTGTTATCAGCAAAAGAATAATAGTGTTAGAGAAAATAGAGATAAAGTTATCGATATTAATTCAACATTAAAACTCAATTGAATATAAATATTAAATTTCGATAAAAAATCAAACAAAAATCATAAATATTTTGTTAGGCGCATATTCCACTTTTAGGATGATGGAAATGATGTCATCATATAAAACCATACAGTTGTGTCTATTTGTGGCATATTTATATCAGGAATTTGAATATCTACTAACCATGCATAACCGTTAGGACTTTTAAATGAGATTAGTAGTATTCCAATTTTAATTTTTTTTAAAAAAATGAATTTAAGTATCTTCTAACCACGCATAACCGTGAGGACTTTTAAATGGGATTAGAATCAACTTGTTTATTTTAAAAGAAAGAAAAAAAATCAACTTTTGATATGCGTTCCATACATGCATGACCGTGAGGACTTTTAAATGAGCATGGAAGCACATAACAAATTCCAAGTAATTCACCCATGCATAACCGTGAGGACTTTTAAATGAGAGTGAATACTTTGGTATTTATTTATTTTTTGTTTTTTTTTTAAAAAAAAAATGTGAAAATGAAAAACGAACGATTCCTGTTTAAAGTACCACATATCGACAAACTATATAGAATTTTGATGAGTGATGGTTGTTAGAAACATGATAGACATAGAGATGGTCATGGAATTTTTACCAACAAAAAGTTTTATAACTCTTGTTTACATTTCTAAAGAAATTTTCTAATTATACTTTCTCGAGTTATAATATATAATCAATATCAACACTCATCACTTTTTTCAATCACTATTTTTCTTTTCGATAATTTGTAGGGAGAAAAAAAAAATGTTAAATATTCAGCAAATTTCTAAAACACCTAGACTGAGTCGTAGTTTACAAAAACTATTTTCTGGTAGGGGTTTTGTAAAGATGTCTGCCAATTGAGAATCAGTTGAAATAAAATTTATGTAGATATTTTCTTTGGAAATATGATCTCTAATAAAATGATGTCTTACATCTATATGTTTTGTTCGCGAATGATGTACAAGATTATTTGTGGGATCAATTGCGCTTTTGCTATCACACATTAGTGGTACACGTTTAAAATTTAGGCCATAGTCATGCAAAGTTTGTATCATCCATAAGATTTGAGCAGAGCAACCGCTCAAAGCAATATACTCTGCTTCTGTTGTGGATAATGCAATACAATTTTGTTTTCTACTCGACCATGCAACTAATGAATGTCCTAACATAAAACATGCTCCACTAGTACTTTTTCTATCAACCAAATTTCCAGCATAATCAGCATCTGAAAAACCTTTCAATTCAAAATTATCATTTGATGGATACCAAAGACCAAACCGTGGGGTGTGCAATAAATATCTTATAATTCTTTTAACAGCTTTTAAATGAGATTCTTTTGGGTTAGATTGAAAACGCGCACATAAGCAGACAGAAAACATGAAGTCAGGTCTAGAGGCGGTAAGATAAAGGAGTGATCCAATCATACCTCTGTACAGCTTTTGATCAACTGTCTTACCCTTTTCATCTTTGTCAAGTTTAAGTGTTGTACTCATGGGAGTTCTTGCTGGTTTAGCATCTTTCAATCCAAACTTGTTGACAAGTTCCCTAATATATTTTGTTTGAGAAATGAATGTGCCTTTATTGCTTTGTTGGATTTGAAATCCTAAAAAGAATTTTAACTCTCCAACCAAGCTCATTTCAAACTTTTCCTGCATGACTTTTTCAAATTTCTCATACAATAACTTGTTAGTAGCACCATAAATGATGTCATCAACATATATTTGAACAATCAAAATATCATTGTTTTCATGCAACAGAAATAGTGTGGTATCTACACATCCCTTTTTGAACCCATTTTCAAGGAGATAAGAAGTAAGACATTCATACCAAGCTCTGGGAGCTTGTTTTAATCCATATAATGCCTTCTTTAGTTTGTATACATGGTTTGGATATTCATGACTTTCAAAACCTTCTAGTTGTTCAACAAACACATCTTCTTTTAAAACTCCGTTAAGAAAAGCACTCCTAATATGCATTTGTCTTAGTTTAAATCCTTTATAGCAAGCAAAAGCTAACAATATTCTAATTGATTCTAGTCTAGCTACTGGCGCAAAGGTTTCATCAAAGTCAACTCCTTCAATTTGATTGTATCCTTTAGCAACTAGTCTAGCTTTATTTCTAATTATATTTCCAGATTCATCATATTTATTTTTAAAAATCCATTTTGTTCCTATAACTGGATAATCCTTAGGTCTGGGTGCTAGACTCCAAACATTATTTCGTTCAAACTGATTTAGTTCTTCTTGCATGGCCATGAACCAGTTTTCATCATTAAGGTCTGAATCTATGCTATTTGGTTCTATTTCTGAAATAAATCCACTATACAAGCACAGATCACATAGATTTTTAAAGGATGAACGAGTTTGTATACCTGCTATAGGGTTTCCAATTACCAATTCTGGTGGATGGTCTGTTTTGTATTTCAGCTTTTCTGGATCCAGATTTCTTCTGACTTCTTGAGTTGTGGTAGTTTCTCTAGCAGTTTCTTTTGGTTTTTCAAATTCATCTTTTTCTTTCTCCTCTTCAACGTTTCTTTTGGATGTATTCTGTTCGTCAATGCCTTCATCAAATTTCACATTGATTGACTCTACGATTGTTTTAGTCTTTTTGTTGTAGACTCTATAAGCTTTGCTTCTCGAAGAGTAACCCATGAAGATACCATCATCAGCCTTTGCTTCAAATTTTCCTAACTGATCACCTGTATTAAGAATATAGCAAGGACATCCAAACACTTTGAAGTAAGCGATGTTTGGTTTTTTGTTGAACCATAACTCATAGGGGGTTTTGTTAAGAATCGGTCTGATGATAACTCTATTCATTACATAACATGCTGTATTTACAGCTTCTGCCCAGAGATGCAGAGGTAGTTCATATTCATTTAACATAGACCTAGCCAATTCTTCTAAAGTACGATTCTTTCTCTCAACTACCCCATTTTGTTGTGGAGTACGTGGTGCAGAGAACTCATGTTTGATTCCGTTTTCATCACAGAAAGTTTCAAAATCATAATTTTCAAATTCTCCACCATGATCACTTCTTAACGAAACAATAGAGACTTCTTTTTCATTTTGCACGAATTTTGCGAATCTTGTGAAGTATGAAAAAGTTTCTGATTTTTTAGCTAAGAAGTATACCCATGTATATCTTGAGTAATCATCAACTAACACAAAGCAATATTTCTTGCCTCCTAAGCTAGCAATGTCATTAGGTCCAAATAGATCCATATGAATTAGTTCAAGAACTCTAGAAGTGCTTACATTGTTTTTGGCATGAAACGATGATTTTCTAAGTTTTCCCAAAGTACATGCTTTACAGTTGTTTTCAGTTTCAAACTCATGTGATGGCAACCCTCTTACCAAACTTTTCCTTTTTAATTTGTTTAATAAGTTCATACTAGCATGCCCTAAACGTCTATGCCATAAATTCACTTCTATATCCTTAGCTACCAAGCATTTAGAGAGGATGAGATCATCAAAAGATAGAGAATATATATTACCTTTCCTTTTTCCTGAAAATAAGATTTCTTTTGATGATTTGTCAACAATTTTGCACATGTCAGAATCAAAGATAACATTCATACCTTTATCACATAGCTGGCTGATTGATATCAAATTGTGGTGCAGATTTTCAACATATAAAACGTCATTTAAGGTAAATGTATTGTTACCTACTTTACCTTTACCGACAATTTTACACTTGTCATTGTTCCCCATTGTGACTCTGCCACCTTTGTACTTTTCTAGGCTAAGGAACTTCGATTTATCGCCTGTCATGTGCCTGGAACAGCCAGAATCCAAGTACCATTGCTGTTGTTCCTTAGCCTGCCAGCATACCTACACGAGAAGAGAGTTTAGTGACCTATTTGTTTTTATAGGTCCATGGTTGTTAGTGGCAGAAAATTTTGAAAAATGATTTTGTGTAGACCCAAAACTATTTATAATTGTTCCCTTTGGCACCCAAATTTGTTTAACTTTGAGAGATTTTATATTTGTGCCTTTTGAAACCCAAATCGGTATAGTTTTCACATGTTTGGGTCTATACCAACAATTATTGTGACCGTGTCCAAATTTTCTACAAATTGTGCACATAGAATTAACTTGATTAATCTTGTTTTCAACAATTTTCGAATTATTATATCCAAGTCCTTGTCTAACCGTATTAACAGTTTGCTTTCCTAATAGCATATTCAACGATTTTTCACTTTTTGAAAATTTATCTAAAGTCGTTGACAATTGTTGAACTTGTGATTTGAGAGATTCATTTTCGTTTAACAACTGTGTGCACTTTTTAATAGAATTCTCTCTCCTAGTATTTTCATTCTCTTTTAAAATCAGAATTTCATTTTCAAGTGATTTTATATTGATTTCCGATTTTTTAATTTCTTCTTCAAATGTTGGACACTTATCACACTTAGGAATTCTACATTGATAGTTCTTAACTAATTGATCAAGTTGTTTATTGCATTCTATCAAAGTATCCTTTTGAGATTCAAGTTTAGCATATTTTTCCCTAAGTCGTTCATAACAGCCATTTACTTCATGGAAATAAATTAGTAATTCAGAATGAGTGAGTTTTGATACCTCGCTTGGCTCGTCGTCATCACTGTCTGTAACTTCACCATGAAGACACATATTTGCTTTTTCACTCTCACTCTCGGTGTTATCACTTTCATCTTCGTCAGTTTCATCCCAAGTAGCCGCAAAGCTTTTCTTCTTTAGTTTCTTTCCTTGATTTGATCGTTTTTGAGGACATTGTGGCTTGATATGGCCGGGTTTGTTGCATTTGTAACAGATGATTTTCTGATCTTCTGGGTTGTCTAGTGCTTTGCCTATTCTGTTTTTCAATTCATGATTTCGAGCTGGATTTCCGTATTTGCGATTCCACTTTTTAAATTTCTTTATTAGTAGCGCTAGCTCTGCTGCTCCATCATCATCGTCATCATTTTCATCATCACTTTCAGTTGTTCCTTTGAGAGCTATTGATTTCTTTCGAGTATCTCCACCTTCACGCTCTTCCTTGAATTTCATTTCTAGCTCATAAGTGGTGAGATTTCCGATGAGTTCTTCGACTTTGAGTTGTTTTAAATCTTTCGATTCTTGAATGGTAGTTACTTTTGCTTCAAAGCTTCGTGGAAGGACTCTGAGGATTTTACGGACTATTTCCAATTCGGTGTATGTTTTTCCGAGAGCTTTTGATTTGTATACGATGTTGGAAAGTCGTCCGTACATCTCTTTGACATTTTCTTCTTTCGCCATTGTAAAGTTCTCGTATTCGCTGCTTAGCATGGCAAGGCGAGATTCTTTGACTTGAGATGTTCCTTCGTGAGTTACTTCTAATATGTGCCATATTTCCTGCGCAGTTAGACAATGTGAGACACGATTAAATTCAAATTGATCTAATGAACAGATAATAGAATTCATAGCTTTGGCATTAGTATTCTGTAATTTATTTTCTAGTTCTGTCCATTGTTCCTTTGGTTTCTCTATTTCCTGATCATCTACAGTTATAGTTGGTATTCTATAACCTGTCTCAACAATATCCCAAGCGTCAATGGTTTTCAAAAAAAATTTCATCCTATTTTTCCAAAAAGCATATTCACCATTGAACATTGGTGGTCTAACTATGGATTGACCTTCTGCAAAAGCATTATTAAAAGAAGCCATTTTAAAAATTCGAATTTTTAAACAAAAACTGATTTTTTCAAAAAAAATAGAATTTTTAAAACAAATGTTGACTTCTATTCCTAGCTCTGATACCACTTGTAGGATCGATTTCACCCTAGAGGGGGGGTGAATAGGGTGATAGTGTAAATTATAAAAATTAATCGCGGAAGCTTATAAATTAATTTCAATTCAGATCACAGAATAGCAGCACAGATATCGCAGAATATAAATAACAGAATAAAACAGAACAACACAGAATTTACCCAGCTTCGGCAAAAACCTGCCTACGTGCTGCCCCCAAGGTTTCTACTAGAAATTAGATAGTCCCTCGCTTACACACGTAAACTCGCTATACACCGCTATTGACTAATCTAACTCTACGCTCAAAACCCTGCCACAACTCAATTACCGAGTTGCGAATTCTCAAGCTACACACCGTAGCTTGTCCCCTAGTCACACGACTAGAAAATTAAACGGTTTAAAGAGGAAAATACAAATTAAAAACAAATTAAAAACAAAATATCCCTAATATAAACAAAAAAAAACAACACAACCCTATTTATAAATTTAAATCCCTTATTTTTACTGCCGGCCCCTTTTATATTTTAGACCGTCACTTTTATTTTCTTCGTTCGTTTATTTTTGAGATACGGCCGTTCCTCTTTGAAACAAAATTAGGGCTTTTTGTCCTGTCGATCCACACTAGGGTTCCTGAAGCGGCTGTTCCTCTTTGATACTATTCGACTTCGATGCTTTGATACTGTTCGACTTCGATGCTCTTTGATTTGCTCACCGCGGCTGCTTCGTTGATCGAACTCCGGTATGTAATTATGTGGTTTTTCTTTGCTGATTTATGCTTTCTGGAATTCGATACCCAAAATTGCCGATGATGATGTCAATTTATATAGGGTTTGTAACCCTAGATTTGCGTCGTATATTTTAATTTGAATTCGTCAATTTACTTGCTCTGGCCGCTTAATCTTGTATTGATGCTTGAGATGTTTTCTGACTTGTTCATATGAATATACTTTCTTTGCTTGATAGTCACGTTGTTGATTCGTGACTTGGTCAATTACGTTTGCTACCACGGTTTTGACTTGCGGCTTTGAATTGGTTATATATTTTGATTTTGTGAATTTCTGATGACATTATTTGAACTTCGGCATTTTGACTTGACTGCATCTCTCGGCCGTCACTGTGTGCATCCCTGTGAGCTTCGTCTCTGGCCATCTTTACTGCTCATGTAGTTGCACTGCTTTATGTTGTTACTGATGTTGTGTTGCACTTGTGAACTTTTGCTCTGGCCATCTTTGTTTAAGTGCTTGTGTACTTCATTCTGTTTTGCACATGCATCAGTACTGTGTCTTGTTTCATTGTTGCATTTGTGTATTTCAGTTTGCCTTGGCTTCATTGACTTCAGCCATATCTGTTCATCTGCACTTGTGTATATTTGGTTTCACCTTGATATTGTGTAGCCTGGTCTTTGTTCATTACCGAAACACTTTTCATACAGTTGAGTTTCAATTCATTGGAATTGATATTGTACTTCACTGTTGCCTTGTTCATCATTGTGCATTAACTTGACTGTTTGCATTAAAGTTGTATTTGTTGTTGTTGGTCTGGACATTTGGGTTTGTTGATATTGTGGTATACTTGAGATTCAGTAGTTGTACTCTGGTTGGTCTTGACATTTGCATATTGCATTGCCTTGCTGAACCACTTGAATTTAATGTGGTGTTTATACTGCTGCATATCACTGATGCTTCTGTGCATTTCGTATACTGTCATGTTTGCTGTGATGTCATATCTTTGTGCTACCATCTTTTGATTGTTGCATTCATTGGCTTCACTTGTGTACACTTGAATCATTTGAGTTGCTGTGTTGATCTTGGTATTTGGTGCATTTGTGCATTGACCACTTCGACTTGTGTTTTTCACTATTGCATAATTGTTTCTGGCCTATTGCATGCATTGCTATGACTTGTACTTGCATTTTGAAATTTCAGACCTATAGCCTTTGTGCATTGTGTTTTGTATCATCGGGCTGGTGCTGTTGTAGTGAGCTCGTATCACAGCAAACTGCATTTTATATTTCTTGATCATGTTGGTTCGAATTGCACTTGTCACTGCTGCAGTCGCTATGCATTTGCTATGCCTTCGGTCATGTTGCCTTGTGTTGAATCCAGTTTTACAGCTCGAGTTTGACCTTGTGCTCGTGTCGAAATTTTGAATATAATTGCACGTGAGTTGAACCCGGTTTTTCATTTGGGTTTGACCTGTGCTTACCTGTCCCTGTAAAACAATCAAGTGTATATATCGGCGAGTACGGCCTTGTGGCATATACAGTAATACACTATGTATGTCACAAGTTGTTCGTGTATGATGAATTCAAATTCAAGTTATGACGAACAACCCAAATAACTGAGGCAAATATTATTTTCTAAATTCATCTCTTATTTTATATTGCAAAAATATTTTATTTTCAATTTTACTGCGTTAGTTTATATTTTTGCAGATTGCCCAGATGCTGGATTCAAACTGGAATGCAGTTGAAGATAAAAATACGAGTGTGAGTGATATGTAGTGAGGTTGTGATGTAAATGTGAAATGTCATGTATTGTAGTCAAAATTGAATGTGTATAGTGAGAGCTTGAAATTGTACTATCAAAGTTGTAATAAATATTTGTTTGAATAAAATATTCGTTTGAATTCAAATTCTGTGTTATTTATTTTATTCAGCAAATATTTATTTAATCTGTGAAAAAAAATAGTATATTATCAAATACATTTAAACGAATGTATATATGTTTATTATCATCAAACAAAAATCATATAAGCGCATATTCAACAAAACAGTGCCGTACGACGTTTAGAAATGCGTGCATGGATTTGAAACGGAATAGTACCATGGTGCACCACTCTCCAGCGATGGTAAATCGAAGACCAGCCACCGTAATCCCGTTTTACCGTAAAAATCCAAGTGTCGAAAAAACGAAGGGTAAAAAACTTACGAGACCCGACTGAGATTCGGGTTGTCCTTTTTGGGCATTAATCTATCCGTTGACGGCTGAAAGCTGTCAAAGCCGTAGAACTCATCGAGGCCTTCGTTTTGACAGGTTATGGCTTTTGAAACTCTAAACGAGCCAGAAGTTATGACCGTCCGAATAATCGATATCTACAGGGTGCAACATCCACGGTGCAAGGTGCAACATCCGTCCGAAATGGCGAAACAGTGTCGTAGACTTTTAGAAATGCATGCATGGATTTGAAACGGAACAGTACCATGGTGCACCACTCTCCAGCGATGGTAAATCGAAGACCAGCCACCGTAATCCCATTTTACCGTAAAAATCCACGTGTCGAAAAAACGAAGGGTAAAAAACTTACGAGACCCGACTGAGATTCGGGTTGTCGTTTTTGGGCATTAATCTATCCATTGACGGCTGAAAGCTATCAAAGCCATAGAACTCATCGAGGCCTTCATTTTGACAGGTTATGGCTTTTGTAACTCTAAACGAACCAGAAGTTATGGCCGTCCGAATAATCGATATCTATAGGGTGCAACATCCACGGTGCAAGGTGCAACATCCGTCCGAAATGGCGAAACAGTGCCGTACGACTTTTAGAAATGCATGCATGGATTTGAAACGGAACAGTATCATGGTGCACCACTCTCCAGCGATCGTAAATCGAAGACCAGCCACCGTAATCCCGTTTTACCGTAAAAATCCAGGTGTCGAAAAAACGATGGGTAAAAAACTTACGAGACCCGATTGAGATTCGGGTTGTCCTTTTTGGGCATTAATCTATCCGTTGACGGCTGAAAGCTGTCAAAGCCGTGGAACTCATCGAGTCCTTCGTTTTGACAGGTTATGGCTTTTTTAACTCTAAACGAGCCAGAAGTTATGGCCGTCCGAATAATCGATATCTATAGGGTGCAACATCCACGGTGCAAGGTGCAAAATCCGTCCGAAATGGCGAAATAGTGCCGTACGAATTTTAGAAATGCGTGCATGGATTTGAAACGGAACAGTACCATGGTGCACCACTCTCCAGCGATGGTAAATTGAAGACGGGCCACCGTAATCCCGTTTTACCGCAAAAATCCACGTGTCCAAAAAACGAAGGGTAAAAAACTAACGAGACCCGACTGAGATTCGGGTTGTCCTTTTTGGGCATTAATCTATCCGTTGATGGCTGAAAGCTGTCAAAGCCGTAGAACTCATCGGGGCCTTCGTTTTGACAGGTTATGGCTTTTGTAACTCTAAACGAGGCAGAAGTTATGGCCGTCCGAATAATCGATATCTATAGGGTGCAACATCCACAGTGCAAGGTGCAACATCCGTCCGAAATGGCGAAACAGTGCCGTACGACTTTTAGAAATTCATGCATGGATTTGAAATGGAACAGTACCATGGTGCACCACTCTCCAGCGATGGAAAGTCGAAGACGGGACACGGTAATCCCGTTTTACCGTAAAAATCCACGTGTCGAATAAACGAAGGGTAAAAAACTTACGAGACCCGATTGAGATTCGGGTTGTCCTTTTTGGGCATTAATCTATCCGTTGACGGCTGAAAGATGTCAAAGCCATAGAACTGATCGAGGCCTTCGTTTTGACAGGTTATGGCTCCCATAACTCTAAACGAGCCAGAAGTTATGGCCGTCCGAATAATCAAAATCTACAGGGTGCAACATCCACGGTGCAAGGTGCAACATCCGTCCGAAATAGCGAAACAGTGTCGTACGACCTTTAGAAATGCGTGCATGGATTTGAAATGGAACAGTACCATGGTGCACCACTCTCCAGCGATGGGAAGTCAAAGACGGGCCACGGTAATCCCGTTTGACCGTAAAAATCCACGTGTCGAAAAAACGAAGGGTAAAAAACTTACGAGACCCGACGGAGATTCGGGTTGTCCTTTTTGGGCATTAATCTATCCGTTGACGGCTGAAAGCTATCAAAGCCGTAGAACTCATCGGGGCCTTCGTTTTGACAGGTTATGGCTTTTGTAACTCTAAACGAGCCAGAAGTTATGGCCGTCCAAATAATCAATATCTACAGGGTGCAACATCCACGGTGCAAGGTGCAACATCCGTCCGAAATGGCGAAACAGTGTCGTACGACTTTTAGAAATGCGTGCATGGATTTGAAACGGAACAGTACCATGGTGCACCACTCTCCAGCGATGGTAAATCGAAGACCAGCCACCGTAATCCCGTTTTACCGTAAAAATCCACGTGTCGAAAAAACGAAGGGTAAAAAACTTACGAGACCCGACTGAGATTCGGGTTGTCCTTTTTGGGCATTAATCTATCCGTTGACGGCTGAAAGCTGTCAAAGCCGTAGAACTCATCGAGGCCTTCGTTTTGACAGGTTATGGCTTTTGTAGCTCTAAACGAGCCAGAAATTATGGCCGTCCGAATAATCGATATCTACAGGGTGCAACATCCATGGTGCAAGTTGCAACATCCGTCCGAAATGGCGAAACAGTGCCGTACGACATTTAGAAATGCGTGCATGGATTTGAAACGGAACAGTACCATGGTGCACCACTCTCCAGCGATGGCACATCAAAGACTAGCCACCGTAATCCCGTTTTACCGTAAAAATCCACGTGTCGAAAAAACGAAGGGTAAAAAACTTACGAGACCCGACTGAGATTCGGGTTGTCCTTTTTGGCCATTAATCTATCTGTTGACGGCTGAAAGCTGTCAAAGCCGTATAACTCATCGAGGCCTTCGTTTTGACAGGTTATGGCTTCTGTAACTCTAAACGAGCCAGAAGTTATGGCAGTCCGAATAATCGATATCTACAGGGTGCAACATCCACGGTGCAAGGTGCAACATCCGTCCGAAATGGCGAAACAGTGTCGTACGACATTTAGAAATGCGTGCATGGATTTGAAACGGAACAGTACCATGGTGCACCACTCTCCAGCGATGGTAAATCGAAGACCAGCCACCGTAATCCCGTTTTACCGTAAAAATCCACGTGTCGAAAAAACGAAGGGTAAAAAACTTACGAGACCCGACTGAGATTCGGGTTGTCCTTTTTGGGCATTAATCTATCCGTTGACGGCTGAAAGCTGTCAAAGCCGTAGAACTCATCGACGCCTTCGTTTTGACAGGTTATGGCTTTTGAAACTCTAAACGAGCCAGAAGTTATGACCGTCCGAATAATCGATATCTACATAGTGCAACATCCACGGTGCAAGGTGCAACATCCGTCCGAAATGGCGAAACAGTGCCGTACGACTTTTAGAAATGCGTACATGGATTTGAAACGGAACAGTACCATGGTGCACCACTCTCCAGCGATGTTAAATCGGAGACCAGCCACCGTAATCCCATTTTACCGTAAAAATCCACGTGTCGAAAAAACGAAGGGTAAAAAACTTACGAGACCCGACTGAGATTCGGGTTGTCGTTTTTGGGCATTAATCTATCCATTGACGGCTGAAAGCTATCAAAGTCGTAGAACTCATCGAGGCCTTCGTTTTGACAGGTTATGGCTTTTGTAACTCTAAACGAGCCAGAAGTTATGGTCGTCTGAATAATCGATATCTATAGGGTGCAACATCCACGGTGCAAGGTGCAACATCCGTCCGAAATGGCGAAACAGTGCCGTACGACTTTTAGAAATGCATGCATGGATTTGAAACGAAACAGTATCATGGTGCACCACTCTCCAGCGATGGTAAATCGAAGACCAGCCACCGTAATCCTGTTTTACCGTAAAAATCCAGGTGTCGAAAAAACGAAGGGTAAAAAACTTACGAGACCCGATTGAGATTCGGGTTGTCCTTTTTTAGCACTAATCTATCCGTTGACGGCTGAAAGCTGTCAAAGCCGTAGAACTCATCGAGGCCTTCGTTTTGACAGGTTATGGCTTTTTTAACTCTAAACGAGCCAGAAGTTATGGCCGTCCGAATAATCGATATCTACAGGGTGCAACATCCACGGTGCATAGTGCAAAATCCGTCCGAAATGGCGAAATAGTGTCGTACGACTTTTAGAAATGCGTGCATGGATTTGAAACGGAATAGTACCATGGTGCACCACTCTCCAGCGATGATAAATCGAAGACAGGCCACCGTAATCCCGTTTTACCGCAAAAATCCACGTGTCCAAAAAACGAAGAGTAAAAAACTTACGAGACCCGACTGAGATTCGGGTTGTCCTTTTTGGGCATTAATCTATCCGTTGACGGCTGAAAGCTGTCAATGCCGTAGAACTCATCGAGGCCTTCGTTTTGACAGGTCATGGCTTTTTTAACTCTAAACGAGCCAGAAGTTAGGGCCGTCCGAATAATCGATATTTACAGGGTGCAACATCCACGGTGCAAGGTGCAAAATCCGTCCGAAATGGCGAAATAGTGCCGTACGACTTTTAGAAATGCATGCATGGATTTGAAACAGAACAGTACTATGGTGCACCACTCTCTAGCGATGGTAAATCGAAGACGGGCCACCGTAATCCCGTTTTACCGCAAAAATCCACGTGTCCAAAAAACGAAGGGTAAAAAACTTACGAGACCCGACTGAGATTCGGGTTGTCCTTTTTGGGCATTAATCTATCCGTTGACGGCTGAAAGCTGTCAGAGCCGTATAACTCATCGAGGCCTTCGTTTTGACAGGTTATGGCTTCTGTAACTCTAAACGAGCCAGAAGTTATGACAGTCCGAATAATCGATATCTACAGGGTGCAACATCCACGGTGCAAGGTGCAACATCCGTCCGAAATGGCGAAACAGTGTCGTACGACATTTAGAAATGCGTGCATGGATTTGAAACGGAACAGTACCATGGTGCACCACTCTCCAGCGATGGTAAATCGAAGACCAGCCACCGTAATCCCGTTTTACCGTAAAAATCCACGTGTCGAAAAAACGAAGGGTAAAAAACTTACGAGACCCGACTGAGATTCGGGTTGTCCTTTTTGGGCATTAATCTATCCGCTGACGGCTGAAAGCTGTCAAAGCCGTAGAACTCATCGACGCCTTCGTTTTGACAGGTTATGGCTTTTGAAACTCTAAACGAGCCAGAAGTTATGACCGTCCGAATAATCGATATCTACAGAGTGCAACATCCACGGTGCAAGGTGCAACATCCGTCCGAAATGGCGAAACAGTGCCGTACGACTTTTAGAAATGCGTACATGGATTTGAAACGGAACAGTACCATGGTGCACCACTCTCCAGCGATGTTAAATCGGAGACCAGCCACCGTAATCCCATTTTACCGTAAAAATCCACGTGTCGAAAAAACGAAGGGTAAAAAACTTACGAGACCCGACTGAGATTCGGGTTGTCGTTTTTGGGCATTAATCTATCCATTGACGGCTGAAAGCTATCAAAGTCGTAGAACTCATCGAGGCCTTCGTTTTGACAGGTTATGGCTTTTGTAACTCTAAACGAGCCAGAAGTTATGGTCGTCTGAATAATCGATATCTATAGGGTGCAACATCCACGGTGCAAGGTGCAACATCCGTCCGAAATGGCGAAACAATGCCGTACGACTTTTAGAAATGCATGCATGGATTTGAAACGAAACAGTATCATGGTGCACCACTCTCCAGCGATGGTAAATCGAAGACCAGCCACCGTAATCCTGTTTTACCGTAAAAATCCAGGTGTCGAAAAAACGAAGGGTAAAAAACTTACGAGACCCGATTGAGATTCGGGTTGTCCTTTTTTAGCACTAATCTATCCGTTGACGGCTGAAAGCTGTCAAAGCCGTAGAACTCATCGAGGCCTTCGTTTTGACAGGTTATGGCTTTTTTAACTCTAAACGAGCCAGAAGTTATGGCCGTCCGAATAATCGATATCTACAGGGTGCAACATCCACGGTGCATAGTGCAAAATCCGTCCGAAATGGCGAAATAGTGTCGTACGACTTTTAGAAATGCGTGCATGGATTTGAAACGGAATAGTACCATGGTGCACCACTCTCCAGCGATGATAAATCGAAGACAGGCCACCGTAATCCCGTTTTACCGCAAAAATCCACGTGTCCAAAAAACGAAGAGTAAAAAACTTACGAGACCCGACTGAGATTCGGGTTGTCCTTTTTGGGCATTAATCTATCCGTTGACGGCTGAAAGCTGTCAATGCCGTAGAACTCATCGGGGCCTTCGTTTTGACGGGTTATGGCTTTTGTAACTCTAAACGAGGCAGAAGTTATGGCCGTCCGAATAATCGATATCTACAGGGTGCAACATCCACGGTGCAAGGTGCAACATCCGTCCGAAATGGCGAAACAGTGCCGTACGACTTTTAGAAATGCATGCACGGATTTGAAATGGAACAGTACCATGGTGCACCACTCTCCAGCGACGGAAAGTCGAAGACGGGCCACGGTAATCCCGTTTTACCATAAAAATCCACGTGTCGAAAAAACGAAGGGTAAAAAACTTACGAGACCCGACTGAGATTCGGTTTGTCCTTTTTGGGCATTAATCTATCCGTTGACGGCTGAAAGCTGTCAAAGCCGTAGAACTCATCGACGCCTTCGTTTTGACAAGTTATGGCTTTTGAAACTCTAAACGATCCAGAAGTTATGACCGTCCGAATAATCGATATCTACAGGGTGCAACATCCAAGGTGCAAGTGCAACATCCCTCTGAAATGGCGAAACAGCGCCGTACGACTTTTAGAAATGCGTGCATGGATTTGAAACGGAACAGTACCATGGTGCACCACTCTCCAGCGATGGTAAATCGAAGACCAGCTACCGTAATCCCGTTTTACCGTAAAAGTCCACGTGTCGAAAAAACGAAGGGTAAAAAACTTACGAGACCCGACTGAGATTCGGGTTGTCGTTTTTGGGCATTAATCTATCCATCGACGGCTGAAAGCTATCAAAGCCGTAGAACTCATCGAGGCCTTCGTTTTCACAGGTTATGGCTTTTGTAACTCTAAACGAGCCAGAAGTTATGGCCGTCCGAATAATCGATATCTATAGGGTGCAACATCCACGGTGCAAGGTGCAACATCCGTCCGAAATGGCGAAACAGTATCGTACGACTTTTAGAAATGCATGCATGGATTTGAAACGGAACAGTATCATGGTGCACCACTCTCCAGCGATGGTAAATCGAAGACCAGCCACCGTAATCTCGTTTTACCGTAAAAATCCAGGTGTCGAAAAAACGAAGGGTAAAAAACTTACGAGACCCGATTGAGATTCGGGTTGTCCTTTTTGGGCATTAATCTATCCGTTGACGGCTGAAAGCTGTCAAAGCCATAGAACTCATCGAGGCCTTCGTTTTGACAGGTCATGGCTTTTTTAACTCTAAACGAGCCAGAAGTTAGGGCCGTCCGAATAATCGATATTTACAGGGTGCAACATCCACGGTGCAAGGTGCAAAATCCGTCCGAAATGGCGAAATAGTGCCGTACGACTTTTAGAAATGCATGCATGGATTTGAAACAGAACAGTACTATGGTGCACCACTCTCTAGCGATGGTAAATCGAAGACGGGCCACCGTAATCCCGTTTTACCGCAAAAATCCACGTGTCCAAAAAACGAAGGGTAAAAAACTTACGAGACCCGACTGAGATTCGGGTTGTCCTTTTTGGGCATTAATCTATCCGTTGACGGCTGAAAGCTGTCAAAGCCGTAGATCTCATCGGGGCCTTTGTTTTGTCAGGTTATGGCTTTTGTAACTCTAAACGAGGCAGAAGTTATGGCCGTCCGAATAATCGATATCGACAGGGTGCAACATCCACGGTGCAAGGTGCAACATCCGTCCGAAATGGCGAAACAGTGTCGTACGACTTTTAGAAATGCACGCATGGATTTGAAATGGAACAGTACCATGGTGCACCACTCTCCAACGATGGAAAGTCAAAGACGGGCCACGGTAGTCCCGTTTTACCGTAAAAATCCACGTGTCGAATAAACGAAGGGTAAAAAACTTACGAGACCCGATTGAGATTCGGGTTGTCCTTTTTGGGCATTAATCTATCCGTTGACGGCTGAAAGATGTCAAAGCCGTAGAACTGATCGAGGCCTTCGTTTTGACAGGTTATGGCTCCCATAACTCTAAACGAGCCAGAAGTTATGGCCGTCCGAATAATAAAAATCTACAGGGTGCAACATCCACGTGCAAGGTGCAACATTCGTCCGAAATAGCGAAACAGTGCCGTACGACCTTTAGAAATGCGTGCATGGATTTGAAATGGAACAGTGCCATGGTGCACCACTCTCCAGCGATGGGAAGTCGAAGACGGCCCACGGTAATCCCGTTTGACCGTAAAAATCCACGTGTCGAAAAAACGAAGGGTAAAAAACTTACGAGACCCGATCGAGATTCGGGTTGTCCTTTTTGGGCATTAATCTATCCGTTGACGGCTGAAAGCTATCAAAGCCGTAGAACTCATCGAGGCCTTCGTTTTGACAGGTTATGGCTTTTGTAACTCTAAACGAGCCAGAAGTTATGGCCGTCCGAATAATCGATATCTACAGGGTGCAACATCCACGGTGCAAGGTGCAACATCCGTCCGAAATGGCGAAACAGTGCCGTACGACTTTTAGAAATGCGTGCATGGATTTGAAACGGAACAGTACCATGGAGCACCACTCTCCAGCGATGGTAAATCGAAGACCAGTCACCATAATCCCGTTTTACCGCAAAAATCCACGTGTCGAAAAAACGAAGGGTAAAAAACTTACGAGACCCGACTGAGATTCCGGATGTCCTTTTTGGGCATTAATCTATCCGTTGACGGCTGAAAGCTATCAAAGCCGTAGAACTCATCGAGGCCTTCGTTTTGACAGGTTATGGCTTCTGTAGCTCTAAACGAGCCAGAAGTTATGGCCGTCCGAATAATCGATATCTACAGGGTGCAACATCCACGGTGCAAGTTGCAACATTCTTCCGAAATGGCAAAACAGTGTCGTACGACTTTTAGAAATGCGTGCATGGATTTGAAACGGAACTGTACCAAGGTGCACCACTCTCCAGTGATGGTAAATCGAAGACCAGCCAACGTAATCCCGTTTTACCGTAAAAATCCACGTGTCGAAAAAACGAAGGGTAAAAAACTTACGAGACCCGACTGAGATTCGGGTTGTCCTTTTCGGGCATTAATCTATCCGTTGACGGATGAAAGCTGTCAAAGCCGTATAACTCATTGAGGCCTTCGTTTTGATAGGTTATGGCTTTTGTAACTCTAAACGTGCTAGAAGTTATGGTCGTCCAAGTAATCGATATCTACAGGATGCAACATCCACGGTGGACGGTGCAACATCCGTCCGAAATGGCGAAACAGTGCCGTACGACTTTTAGAAATGCGTGCATGGATTTGAAACGGAACAGTATCATGGTGCACCACTCTCCAGCGATGGTAAATCGAAGACCAGCCACCGTAATCACGTTTTACCGTAAAAATCCACGTGTCGAAAAAACGTAGGGTAAAAAACTTACGAGACCCGACTGAGATTCGGGTTGTCCTTTTTGGGCATTAGTCTATCCGTTGACGGCTGAAAGCTGTCAAAGCCGTAGAACTCATCGAGGCCTTCGTTTTGACAGGTTAAGGCTCCCGTAACTCTAAACGAGCCAGAAATTATGGTCGTCCAAATAATCGATATCTACAGGGTGCAACATCCACGGTGCAAGGTGCAACATCCATCCGAAATGGCGAAACAGTGCCGTATGACTTTTAGAAATGCGTGCATGGATTTGAAATGGAACAGTACCATGGTGCACCACTCTCCAGCGATGGGAAGTCGAAGACGGGCCACCGTAATCCCGTTTTACCGTAAAAATCCACATGTCGAAAAAACGAAGGGTAAAAAACTTACGAGACCCGATAGAGATTCGGGTTGTCCTTTTTGGGAATTCATCTATCCGTTGACGGCTGAAAGCTATCAAAGCCGTAGAACTCATCGAGACCTTCGTTTTGACAGGTTATGGCTCCCGTAACTCTAAACGAGCCAGAAGTTATGGCCGTTTGAATAATCGATATCTACAGGGTGCAACATCCACGGTGCAAGGTGCAACATCCGTCCGAAATGGTGAAACTGTGCCGTACGACTTTTAGAAATGCGTGCATGGATTTGATATGGAACACTACCATGGTGCACCACTCTCCAGCGATGGAAAGTCGAAGACGGGCAACGGTAATCCCGTTTTACCGTAAAATCCACGTGTCGAAAAAACGAAGGGTAAAAAACTTACGAGACCCGATTGAGATTCGGGTTGTCCTTTTTGGGCATTAATCTATCCGTTGACGGCTGAAAGCGGTCAAAGCCGTAGAACTCATCGAGGCCTTCGTTTTGACAGGTTATGGCTCCCGTAACTCTAAACGAGCCAGAAGTTATGACTGTCAGAATAATCGATATCTACAGGGTGCAACATCCACGGTGCAAGGTGCAACATCCGTCCGAAATGGCGAAACAGTGCCGTACGACTTTTAGAAATGCGTGCATGGATTTGAAACGGAACAGTACCATGGTGCACCACTCTCCAGCGATGGCATATCGAAGGCCAGCCACGGTAATCCTGATTTACCGTAAAAATCCACGTGTCGAAAAAACGAAGGGTAAAAAACTTACGAGACCCGATTAAGATTCGGGTTGTCCTATTTGGGCATTAATCTATGCGTTGACAGCTGAGAGCTGTCGAAGCCGTAGAACTCATTGAGTCCTTCGTTTTGATAGGTTATGGCTCCCGTAACTCTAAACGAGCCAGAAGTTATGGCCGTCCGAATAATCGATATCTACAGGGTGCAACATCCACGATGCAAGGTTCAACATCCGTCCGAAATGGCGAAACAGTGTCGTACGACTTTTAGAAATGCATGCATGGATTTGAAACGGAACAGTACCATGGTGCACCCCTCTCCAACGATGGTAAATTGAAGGCCAGCCACTGTAATCCTGTTTTACCGTAAAAATCCACGTGTCGAAAAAACGCAGGGTAAAAAACTTCTGAGACCCGATTGAGATCCCGGTTGTCCTTTTTGGGCATTAATCTATCCGTTGACGGCTGAAAGCTGTCAAAGCCGTATAACTCATCGAGGCCTTCGTTTTGACAGGTTATGGCTTCTGTAACTCTAAACGAGCCAGAAGTTATGACAGTCCGAATAATCGATATCTACAGGGTGCAACATCCACGGTGCAAGGTGCAACATCCGTCCGAAATGGCGAAACAGTGTCGTACGACATTTAGAAATGCGTGCATGGATTTGAAACGGAACAGTACCATGGTGCACCACTCTCCAGCGATGGTAAATCGAAGACCAGCCACCGTAATCCCGTTTTACCGTAAAAATCCACGTGTCGAAAAAACGAAGGGTAAAAAACTTACGAGACCCGACTGAGATTCGGGTTGTCCTTTTTGGGCATTAATCTATCCGTTGACGGCTGAAAGCTGTCAAAGTCGTAGAACTCATCGACGCCTTCGTTTTGACAGGTTATGGCTTTTGAAACTCTAAACGAGCCAGAAGTTATGACCGTCCGAATAATCGATATCTACAGAGTGCAACATCCACGGTGCAAGGTGCAACATCCGTCCGAAATGGCGAAACAGTGCCGTACGACTTTTAGAAATGCGTACATGGATTTGAAACGGAACAGTACCATGGTGCACCACTCTCCAGCGATGTTAAATCGGAGACCAGCCACCGTAATCCCATTTTACCGTAAAAATCCACGTGTCGAAAAAACGAAGGGTAAAAAACTTACGAGACCCGACTGAGATTCGGGTTGTCGTTTTTGGGCATTAATCTATCCATTGACGGCTGAAAGCTATCAAAGTCGTAGAACTCATCGAGGCCTTCGTTTTGACAGGTTATGGCTTTTGTAACTCTAAACGAGCCAGAAGTTATGGTCGTCTGAATAATCGATATCTATAGGGTGCAACATCCACGGTGCAAGGTGCAACATCCGTCCGAAATGGCGAAACAGTGCCGTACGACTTTTAGAAATGCATGCATGGATTTGAAACGAAACAGTATCATGGTGCACCACTCTCCAGCGATGGTAAATCGAAGACCAGCCACCGTAATCCTGTTTTACCGTAAAAATCCAGGTGTCGAAAAAACGAAGGGTAAAAAACTTACGAGACCCGATTGAGATTCGGGTTGTCCTTTTTTAGCACTAATCTATCCGTTGACGGCTCAAAGCTGTCAAAGCCGTAGAACTCATCGAGGCCTTCGTTTTGACAGGTTATGGCTTTTTTAACTCTAAACGAGCCAGAAGTTATGGCCGTCCGAATAATCGATATCTACAGGGTGCAACATCCACGGTGCATAGTGCAAAATCCGTCCGAAATGGCGAAATAGTGTCGTACGACTTTTAGAAATGCGTGCATGGATTTGAAACGGAATAGTACCATGGTGCACCACTCTCCAGCGATGATAAATCGAAGACAGGCCACCGTAATCCCGTTTTACCGCAAAAATCCACGTGTCCAAAAAACGAAGAGTAAAAAACTTACGAGACCCGACTGAGATTCGGGTTGTCCTTTTTGGGCATTAATCTATCCGTTGACGGCTGAAAGCTGTCAATGCCGTAGAACTCATCGGGGCCTTCGTTTTGACGGGTTATGGCTTTTGTAACTCTAAACGAGGCAGAAGTTATGGCCGTCCGAATAATCGATATCTACAGGGTGCAACATCCACGGTGCAAGGTGCAACATCCGTCCGAAATGGCGAAACAGTGCCGTACGACTTTTAGAAATGCATGCACGGATTTGAAATGGAACAGTACCATGGTGCACCACTCTCCAGCGACGGAAAGTCGAAGACGGGCCACGGTAATCCCGTTTTACCATAAAAATCCACGTGTCGAAAAAACGAAGGGTAAAAAACTTACGAGACCCGACTGAGATTCGGTTTGTCCTTTTTGGGCATTAATCTATCCGTTGACGGCTGAAAGCTGTCAAAGCCGTAGAACTCATCGACGCCTTCGTTTTGACAAGTTATGGCTTTTGAAACTCTAAACGAGCCAGAAGTTATGACCGTCCGAATAATCGATATCTACAGGGTGCAACATCCAAGGTGCAAGTGCAACATCCCTCTGAAATGGCGAAACAGCGCCGTACGACTTTTAGAAATGCGTGCATGGATTTGAAACGGAACAGTACCATGGTGCACCACTCTCCAGCGATGGTAAATCGAAGACCAGCTACCGTAATCCCGTTTTACCGTAAAAGTCCACGTGTCGAAAAAACGAAGGGTAAAAAACTTACGAGACCCGACTGAGATTCGGGTTGTCGTTTTTGGGCATTAATCTATCCATCGACGGCTGAAAGCTATCAAAGCCGTAGAACTCATCGAGGCCTTCGTTTTCACAGGTTATGGCTTTTGTAACTCTAAACGAGCCAGAAGTTATGGCCGTCCGAATAATCGATATCTATAGGGTGCAACATCCACGGTGCAAGGTGCAACATCCGTCCGAAATGGCGAAACAGTATCGTACGACTTTTAGAAATGCATGCATGGACTTGAAACGGAACAGTATCATGGTGCACCACTCTCCAGCGATGGTAAATCGAAGACCAGCCACCGTAATCTCGTTTTACCGTAAAAATCCAGGTGTCGAAAAAACGAAGGGTAAAAAACTTACGAGACCCGATTGAGATTCGGGTTGTCCTTTTTGGGCATTAATCTATCCGTTGACGGCTGAAAGCTGTCAAAGCCATAGAACTCATCGAGGCCTTCGTTTTGACAGGTCATGGATTTTTTAACTCTAAACGAGCCAGAAGTTAGGGCCGTCCGAATAATCGATATTTACAGGGTGCAACATCCACGGTGCAAGGTGCAAACTCCGTCCGAAATGGCGAAATAGTGCCGTACGACTTTTAGAAATGCATGCATGGATTTGAAACAGAACAGTACTATGGTGCACCACTCTCTAGCGATGGTAAATCGAAGACGGGCCACCGTAATCCCGTTTTACCGCAAAAATCCACGTGTCCAAAAAACGAAGGGTAAAAAACTTACGAGACCCGACTGAGATTCGGGTTGTCCTTTTTGGGCATTAATCTATCCGTTGACGGCTGAAAGCTGTCAAAGCCGTAGATCTCATCGGGGCCTTTGTTTTGTCAGGTTATGGCTTTTGTAACTCTAAACGAGGCAGAAGTTATGGCCGTCCGAATAATCGATATCGACAGGGTGCAACATCCACGGTGCAAGGTGCAACATCCGTCCGAAATGGCGAAACAGTGTCGTACGACTTTTAGAAATGCACGCATGGATTTGAAATGGAACAGTACCATGGTGCACCACTCTCCAACGATGGAAAGTCAAAGACGGGCCACGGTAGTCCCGTTTTACCGTAAAAATCCACGTGTCGAATAAACGAAGGGTAAAAAACTTACGAGACCCGATTGAGATTCGGGTTGTCCTTTTTGGGCATTAATCTATCCGTTGACGGCTGAAAGATGTCAAAGCCGTAGAACTGATCGAGGCCTTCGTTTTGACAGGTTATGGCTCCCATAACTCTAAACGAGCCAGAAGTTATGGCCGTCCGAATAATAAAAATCTACAGGGTGCAACATCCACGTGCAAGGTGCAACATTCGTCCGAAATAGCGAAACAGTGCCGTACGACCTTTAGAAATGCGTGCATGGATTTGAAATGGAACAGTGCCATGGTGCACCACTCTCCAGCGATGGGAAGTCGAAGACGGCCCACGGTAATCCCGTTTGACCGTAAAAATCCACGTGTCGAAAAAACGAAGGGTAAAAAACTTACGAGACCCGATCGAGATTCGGGTTGTCCTTTTTGGGCATTAATCTATCCGTTGACGGCTGAAAGCTATCAAAGCCGTAGAACTCATCGAGGCCTTCGTTTTGACAGGTTATGGCTTTTGTAACTCTAAACGAGCCAGAAGTTATGGCCGTCCGAATAATCGATATCTACAGGGTGCAACATCCACGGTGCAAGGTGCAACATCCGTCCGAAATGGCGAAACAGTGCCGTACGACTTTTAGAAATGCGTGCATGGATTTGAAACGGAACAGTACCATGGAGCACCACTCTCCAGCGATGGTAAATCGAAGACCAGTCACCATAATCCCGTTTTACCGCAAAAATCCACGTGTCGAAAAAACGAAGGGTAAAAAACTTACGAGACCCGACTGAGATTCCGGATGTCCTTTTTGGGCATTAATCTATCCGTTGACGGCTGAAAGCTATCAAAGCCGTAGAACTCATCGAGGCCTTCGTTTTGACAGGTTATGGCTTCTGTAGCTCTAAACGAGCCAGAAGTTATGGCCGTCCGAATAATCGATATCTACAGGGTGCAACATCCACGGTGCAAGTTGCAACATTCTTCCGAAATGGCAAAACAGTGTCGTACGACTTTTAGAAATGCGTGCATGGATTTGAAACGGAACTGTACCAAGGTGCACCACTCTCCAGCGATGGTAAATCGAAGACCAGCCAACGTAATCCCGTTTTACCGTAAAAATCCACGTGTCGAAAAAACGAAGGGTAAAAAACTTACGAGACCCGACTGAGATTCGGGTTGTCCTTTTCGGGCATTAATCTATCCGTTGACGGATGAAAGCTGTCAAAGCCGTATAACTCATTGAGGCCTTCGTTTGGATAGGTTATGGCTTTTGTAACTCTAAACGTGCTAGAAGTTATGGTCGTCCAAGTAATCGATATCTACAGGATGCAACATCCACGGTGGACGGTGCAACATCCGTCCGAAATGGCGAAACAGTGCCGTACGACTTTTAGAAATGCGTGCATGGATTTGAAACGGAACAGTATCATGGTGCACCACTCTCCAGCGATGGTAAATCGAAGACCAGCCACCGTAATCACGTTTTACCGTAAAAATCCACGTGTCGAAAAAACGTAGGGTAAAAAACTTACGAGACCCGACTGAGATTCGGGTTGTCCTTTTTGGGCATTAGTCTATCCGTTGACGGCTGAAAGCTGTCAAAGCCGTAGAACTCATCGAGGCCTTCGTTTTGACAGGTTAAGGCTCCCGTAACTCTAAACGAGCCAGAAATTATGGTCGTCCAAATAATCGATATCTACAGGGTGCAACATCCACGGTGCAAGGTGCAACATCCATCCGAAATGGCGAAACAGTGCCGTATGACTTTTAGAAATGCGTGCATGGATTTGAAATGGAACAGTACCATGGTGCACCACTCTCCAGCGATGGGAAGTCGAAGACGGGCCACCGTAATCCCGTTTTACCGTAAAAATCCACATGTCGAAAAAACGAAGGGTAAAAAACTTACGAGACCCGATAGAGATTCGGGTTGTCCTTTTTGGGAATTAATCTATCCGTTGACGGCTGAAAGCTATCAAAGCCGTAGAACTCATCGAGACCTTCGTTTTGACAGGTTATGGCTCCCGTAACTCTAAACGAGCCAGAAGTTATGGCCGTTTGAATAATCGATATCTACAGGGTGCAACATCCACGGTGCAAGGTGCAACATCCGTCCGAAATGGTGAAACTGTGCCGTACGACTTTTAGAAATGCGTGCATGGATTTGATATGGAACACTACCATGGTGCACCACTCTCCAGCGATGGAAAGTCGAAGACGGGCAACGGTAATCCCGTTTTACCGTAAAATCCACGTGTCGAAAAAACGAAGGGTAAAAAACTTACGAGACCCGATTGAGATTCGGGTTGTCCTTTTTGGGCATTAATCTATCCGTTGACGGCTGAAAGCGGTCAAAGCCGTAGAACTCATCGAGGCCTTCGTTTTGACAGGTTATGGCTCCCGTAACTCTAAACGAGCCAGAAGTTATGACTGTCAGAATAATCGATATCTACAGGGTGCAACATCCACGGTGCAAGGTGCAACATCCGTCCGAAATGGCGAAACAGTGCCGTACGACTTTTAGAAATGCGTGCATGGATTTGAAACGGAACAGTACCATGGTGCACCACTCTCCAGCGATGGCATATCGAAGGCCAGCCACGGTAATCCTGATTTACCGTAAAAATCCACGTGTCGAAAAAACGAAGGGTAAAAAACTTACGAGACCCGATTAAGATTCGGGTTGTCCTATTTGGGCATTAATCTATGCGTTGACAGCTGAGAGCTGTCGAAGCCGTAGAACTCATTGAGTCCTTCGTTTTGATAGGTTATGGCTCCCGTAACTCTAAACGAGCCAGAAGTTATGGCCGTCCGAATAATCGATATCTACAGGGTGCAACATCCACGATGCAAGGTTCAACATCCGTCCGAAATGGCGAAACAGTGTCGTACGACTTTTAGAAATGCATGCATGGATTTGAAACGGAACAGTACCATGGTGCACCCCTCTCCAACGATGGTAAATTGAAGGCCAGCCACTGTAATCCTGTTTTACCGTAAAAATCCACGTGTCGAAAAAACGCAGGGTAAAAAACTTCTGAGACCCGATTGAGATCCGGGTTGTCCTTTTTGGGCATTAATCTATCCGTTGACGGCTGAAAGCTGTCAAAGCCGTAGAACTCATCGAGGCCTTCGTTTTGACAGGTTATGGCTCCCGTAACTCTAAACGAGCTAGAAGTTATGGCCGTCCGAATAATCGATATCTACAGGGTGCAACATCCACGGTGCAAGGTGCAACATCCGTCCGAAATGGCGAAACAGTGCCGTACGACTTTTAGAAATGCGTGCATGGATTTGAAACGGAACAGCACATGGTGCACCACTCTCCAGCGATGGTAAATCGAAGGCCAGCCACGGTAATCCTGTTTTACCGTAAAAATCCACATGTCGAAAAAACGAAGGGTAAAAAACTTACGAGACCCGATTGAGATTCGGGTTGTCCTTTTTGTACATTAATCTATACATTGACGGCTGAAAGCTGTCAAAGCCGTAGAACTCATCAAGGCCTTCGTTTTGACAGGTGATGGCTCCCGTAACTCTAAACGAGCCAGAAGTTATGGCCGTCCGAATAATCGATATCTACAGGGTGCAACATCCACGGTGCAAGGTGCAACATCCGTCCGAAATGGCGAAACAGTGCCGTACGACTTTTAGAAATGCGAGCATTGATTTAAAACGGAACACTACCATGGTGCACCACTCTCAAGCGATGGGAAGTCGAAGACGGGCCACGGTAATCCCGTTTTACCGTAAAAATCCACGTGTCAAAAAAACGAAGGGTAAAAAACTTACGAGACCCAATTGATATTCGGGTTGTCCTTTTTGGGCATTAATCTATCCATTGACGGCTGAAAGCTGTCAAAGCCGTAGAACTCATCGAGGCCTTCGTTTTGACAGGTTATGGCTCCCGTAACTCTAAACGAGCCAGAAGTTATGGCCGTCCGAATAATCGATATCTACAGGGTGCAACATCCACGGTGCAAGGTGCAACATCCGTCCGAAATGGTGAAACAGTGCCGTACGACTTTTAGAAATCCGTGCATGGATTCGAAACGGAACACTACCATGGTGCACCACTCTCCAGCGACTGAAAGTCGAAGACGGGCCACGGTAATCCCGTTTTACCGTAAAAATCCACGTGTCGAAAAAACGAAGGGTAAAAAACTTACGAGACACGATTGAGATTCGGATTGTCCTTTTTGGGCATTAATCTATGCGTTGGCGGCTGAAAGCTATCAAAGCCGTAGAAATTATCGAGGCCTTCGTTTTGACAGGTTATGTCTCCCGTAACTCTAAACGAGCCAGAAGTTATGGCCGTCCGAATAATCGATATCTACAGGGTGCAACATCCACGGTGCAAGGTGCAACATTCGTCCGAAATGGCGAAACAGTGCTGTACGACTTTTAGAAATGCGTGCATGGATTTGAAACGGAATAGTACCATGGTGCACCACTCTCCAGCGATGATAAATCGAAGACAGGCCACCGTAATCCCGTTTTACCGCAAAAATCCACGTGTCCAAAAAACGAAGGGTAAAAAACTTACGAGACCCGACTGAGATTCGGGTTGTCCTTTTTGGGCATTAATCTATCCGTTGACGGCTGAAAGCTGTCAAAGCCGTAGAACTCATTGGGGCCTTCGTTTTGACGGGTTATGGCTTTTGTAACTCTAAACGAGGCAGAAGTTATGGCCGTCCGAATAATCGATATCTACAGGGTGCAACATCCACGGTGCAAGGTGCAACATCCGTCCGAAATGGAGAAACAGTGCCGTACGACTTTTAGAAATGCATGCATGGATTTGAAATGGAACAGTACCATGGTGCACCACTCTCCAGCGACGGAAAGTCGAAGACGGGCCACGGTAATCCCGTTTTACCATAAAAATCCACGTGTCGAAAAAACGAAGGGTAAAAAACTTACGAGACCCGACTGAGATTCGGTTTGTCCTTTTTGGGCATTAATCTATCCGTTGACGGCTGAAAGCTGTCAAAGCCGTAGAAATCATCGACGCCTTCGTTTTGACAGGTTATGGCTTTTGAAACTCTAAACGAGCCAGAAGTTATGACCGTCCGAATAATCGATATCTACAGGGTGCAACATCCAAGGTGCAAGTGCAACATCCCTCTGAAATGGCGAAACAGCGCCGTACGACTTTTAGAAATGCGTGCATGGATTTGAAACGGAACAGTACCATGGTGCACCACTCTCCAGCGATGGTAAATCGAAGAACAGCTACCGTAATCCCGTTTTACCGTAAAAATCCACGTGTCGAAAAAACGAAGGGTAAAAAACTTACGAGACCCGACTGAGATTCGGGTTGTCGTTTTTGGGCATTAATCTATCCATCGACGGCTGAAAGCTATCAAAGCCGTAGAACTCATCGAGGCCTTCGTTTTCACAGGTTATGGCTTTTGTAACTCTAAACGAGCCAGAAGTTATGGCCGTCCGAATAATCGATATCTATAGGGTGCAACATCCACGGTGCAAGGTGCAACATCCGTCCGAAATGGCGAAACAGTGTCGTACGACTTTTAGAAATGCATGCATGGATTTGAAACGGAACAGTATCATGGTGCACCACTCTCCAGCGATGGTAAATCGAAGACCAGCCACCGTAATCTCGTTTTACCGTAAAAATCCAGGTGTCGAAAAAACGAAGGGTAAAAAACTTACGAGACCCGATTGAGATTCGGGTTGTCCTTTTTGGGCATTAATCTATCCGTTGACGGCTGAAAGCTGTCAAAGCCATAGAACTCATCGAGGCCTTCGTTTTGACAGGTCATGGCTTTTTTAACTCTAAACGAGCCAGAAGTTAGGGCCGTCCGAATAATCGATATTTACAGGGTGCAACATCCACGGTGCAAGGTGCAAAATCCGTCCGAAATGGCGAAATAGTGCCGTACGACTTTTAGAAATGCATGCATGGATTTGAAACAGAACAGTACTATGGTGCACCACTCTCTAGTTATGGTAAATCGAAGACGGGCCACCGTAATCCCGTTTTACCGCAAAAATCCACGTGTCCAAAAAACGAAGGGTAAAAAACTTACGAGACCCGACTGAGATTCGGGTTGTCCTTTTTGGGCATTAATCTATCCGTTGACGGCTGAAAGCTGTCAAAGCCGTAGAACTCATCGGGGCCTTTGTTTTGTCAGGTTATGGCTTTTGTAACTCTAAACGAGGCAGAAGTTATGGCCGTCCGAATAATCGATATCGACAGGGTGCAACATCCACGGTGCAAGGTGCAACATCCGTCCGAAATGGCGAAACAGTGTCGTACGACTTTTAGAAATGCACGCATGGATTTGAAATGGAACAGTACCATGGTGCACCACTCTCCAACGATGGAAAGTCAAAGACGGGCCACGGTAGTCCCGTTTTACCGTAAAAATCCACGTGTCGAATAAACGAAGGGTAAAAAACTTACGAGACCCGATTGAGATTCGGGTTGTCCTTTTTGGGCATTAATCTATCCGTTGACGGCTGAAAGATGTCAAAGCCGTAGAACTGATCGAGGCCTTCGTTTTGACAGGTTATGGCTCCCATAACTCTAAACGAGCCAGAAGTTATGGCCGTCCGAATAATAAAAATCTACAGGGTGCAACATCCACGTGCAAGGTGCAACATTCGTCCGAAATAGCGAAACAGTGCCGTACGACCTTTAGAAATGCGTGCATGGATTTTAAATGGAACAGTACCATGGTGCACCACTCTCCAGCGATGGGAAGTCGAAGACGGCCCACGGTAATCCCGTTTGACCGTAAAAATCCACGTGTCGAAAAAACGAAGGGTAAAAAACTTACGAGACCCGATCGAGATTCGGGTTGTCCTTTTTGGGCATTAATCTATCCGTTGACGGCTGAAAGCTATCAAAGCCGTAGAACTCATCGAGGCCTTCGTTTTGACAGGTTATGGCTTTTGTAACTCTAAACGAGCCAGAAGTTATGGCCGTCCGAATAATCGATATCTACAGGGTGCAACATCCACGGTGCAAGGTGCAACATCCGTCCGAAATGGCGAAACAGTGCCGTACGACTTTTAGAAATGCGTGCATGGATTTGAAACGGAACAGTACCATGGAGCACCACTCTCCAGCGATGGTAAATCGAAGACCAGTCACCATAATCCCGTTTTACCGCAAAAATCCACGTGTCGAAAAAACGAAGGGTAAAAAACTTACGAGACCCGACTGAGATTCCGGTTGTCCTTTTTGGGCATTAATCTATCCGTTGACGGCTGAAAGCTATCAAAGCCGTAGAACTCATCGAGGCCTTCGTTTTGACAGGTTATGGCTTCTGTAGCTCTAAACGAGCCAGAAGTTATGGCCGTCCGAATAATCGATATCTACAGGGTGCAACATCCACGGTGCAAGTTGCAATATTCTTCCGAAATGGCAAAACAGTGTCGTACGACTTTTAGAAATGCGTGCATGGATTTGAAACGGAACTGTACCAAGGTGCACCACTCTCCAGCGATGGTAAATCGAAGACCAGCCAACGTAATCCCGTTTTACCGTAAAAATCCACGTGTCGAAAAAACGAAGGGTAAAAAACTTACGAGACCCGACTGAGATTCGGGTTGTCCTTTTCGGGTATTAATCTATCCGTTGACGGATGAAAGCTGTCAAAGCCGTATAACTCATTGAGGCCTTCGTTTTGATAGGTTATGGCTTTTGTAACTCTAAACGTGCTAGAAGTTATGGTCGTCCAAGTAATCGATATCTACAGGGTGCAACATCCACGGTGGAAGGTGCAACATCCGTCCGAAATGGCGAAACAGTGCCGTACGACTTTTAGAAATGCGTGCATGGATTTGAAACGGAACAGTATCATGGTGCACCACTCTCCAGCGATGGTAAATCGAAGACCAGCCACCGTAATCACGTTTTACCGTAAAAATCCACGTGTCGAAAAAACGTAGGGTAAAAAACTTACGAGACCCGACTGAGATTCGGGTTGTCCTTTTTGGGCATTAGTCTATCCGTTGACGGCTGAAAGCTGTCAAATCCGTAGAACTCATCGAGGCCTTCGTTTTGACAGGTTAAGGCTCCCGTAACTCTAAACGAGCCAGAAATTATGGTCGTCCAAATAATCGATATCTACAGGGTGCAACATCCACGGTGCAAGGTGCAACATCCATCCGAAATGGCGAAACAGTGCCGTATGACTTTTAGAAATGCGTGCATGGATTTGAAATGGAACAGTACCATGGTGCACCACTCTCCAGCGATGGGAAGTCGAAGACGGGCCACCGTAATCTCGTTTTACCGTAAAAATCCACATGTCGAAAAAACGAAGGGTAAAAAACTTACGAGACCCGATAGAGATTCGGGTTGTCCTTTTTGGGAATTAATCTATTCGTTGACGGCTGAAAGCTATCAAAGCCGTAGAACTCATCGAGACCTTCGTTTTGACAGGTTATGGCTCCCGTAACTCTAAACGAGCCAGAAGTTATGGCCGTTTGAATAATCGATATCTACAGGGTGCAACATCCACGGTGCAAGGTGCAACATCCGTCCGAAATGGTGAAACTGTGCCGTACGACTTTTAGAAATGCGTGCATGGATTTGATATGGAACACTACCATGGTGCACCACTCTCCAGCGATGGAAAGTCGAAGACGGGCAACGGTAATCCCGTTTTACCGTAAAATCCACGTGTCGAAAAAACGAAGGGTAAAAAACTTACGAGACCCGATTGAGATTCGGGTTGTCCTTTTTGGGCATTAATCTATCCGTTGACGGCTGAAAGCGGTCAAAGCCGTAGAACTCATCGAGGCCTTCGTTTTGACAGGTTATGGCTCCCGTAACTCTAAACGAGCCAGAAGTTATGACTGTCAGAATAATCGATATCTACAGGGTGCAACATCCACGGTGCAAGGTGCAACATCCGTCCGAAATGGCGAAACAGTGCCGTACGACTTTTAGAAATGCGTGCATGGATTTGAAACGGAACAGTACCATGGTGCACCACTCTCCAGCGATGGCATATCGAAGGCCAGCCACGGTAATCCTGATTTACCGTAAAAATCCACGTGTCGAAAAAACGAAGGGTAAAAAACTTACGAGACCCGATTAAGATTCGGGTTGTCCTATTTGGGCATTAATCTATGCGTTGACAGCTGAGAGCTGTCGAAGCCGTAGAACTCATTGAGGCCTTCGTTTTGACAGGTTATGGCTCCCGTAACTCTAAACGAGCCAGAAGTTATGGCCGTCCGAATAATCGATATCTACAGGGTGCAACATCCACGATGCAAGGTTCAACATCCGTCCGAAATGGCGAAACAGTGTCGTACGACTTTTAGAAATGCATGCATGGATTTGAAACGGAACAGTACCATGGTGCACCCCTCTCCAACGATGGTAAATTGAAGGCCAGCCACTGTAATCCTGTTTTACCGTAAAAATCCACGTGTCGAAAAAACGCAGGGTAAAAAACTTCTGAGACCCGATTGAGATCCGGGTTGTCCTTTTTGGGCATTAATCTATCCGTTGACGGCTGAAAGCTGTCAAAGCCGTAGAACTCATCGAGGCCTTCGTTTTGACAGGTTATGGCTCCCGTAACTCTAAACGAGATAGAAGTTATGGCCGTCCGAATAATCGATATCTACAGGGTGCAACATCCACGGTGCAAGGTGCAACATCCGTCCGAAATGGCGAAACAGTGCCGTACGACTTTTAGAAATGTGTGCATGGATTTGAAACGGAACAGTACATGGTGCACCACTCTCCAGCGATGGTAAATCGAAGGCCAGCCACGGTAATCCTGTTTTACCGTAAAAATCCACATGTCGATAAAACGAAGGGTAAAAAACTTACGAGACCCGATTGAGATTCGGGTTGTCCTTTTTGTACATTAATCTATACATTGACGGCTGAAAGCTGTCAAAGCCGTAGAACTCATCAAGGCCTTCGTTTTGACAGGTTATGGCTCCCGTAACTCTAAACGAGCCAGAAGTTATGGCCGTCCGAATAATCGATATCTACAGGGTGCAACATCCACGGTGCAAGGTGCAACATCCGTCCGAAATGGCGAAACAGTGCCGTACGACTTTTAGAAATGCGAGCATTGATTTAAAACGGAACACTACCATGGTGCACCACTCTCCAGCGATGGGAAGTCGAAGACGGGCCACGGTAATCCCGTTTTACCGTAAAAATCCACGTGTCGAAAAAACGAAGGGTAAAAAACTTACGAGACCCAATTGAGATTCGGGTTGTCCTTTTTGGGCATTAATCTATCCATTGACGGCTGAAAGCTGTCAAAGCCGTAGAACTCATCGAGGCCTTCGTTTTGACAGGTTATGGCTCCCGTAACTCTAAACGAGCCAGAAGTTATGGCCGTCCGAATAATCGATATCTACAGGGTGCAACATCCACGGTGCAAGGTGCAACATCCGTCCGAAATGGTGAAACAGTGCCGTACGACTTTTAGAAATCCGTGCATGGATTCGAAACGGAACACTACCATGGTGCACCACTCTCCAGCGACTGAAAGTCGAAGACGGGCCACGGTAATCCCGTTTTACCGTAAAAATCCACGTGTCGAAAAAACGAAGGGTAAAAAACTTACGAGACCCGATTGAGATTCGGGTTGTCCTTTTTGGGCATTAATCTATGCGTTGGCGGCTGAAAGCTATCAAAGCCGTAGAAATTATCGAGGCCTTCGTTTTGACAGGTTATGTCTCCCGTAACTCTAAACGAGCCAGAAGTTATGGCCGTCCGAATAATCGATATCTACAGGGTGCAACATCCACGGTGCAAGGTGCAACATTCGTCCGAAATGGCGAAACAGTGCTGTACGACTTTTAGAAATGCATGCATGGATTTGAAACGGAACAGTACTATGGTGCACCACTCACCAGCGATGGTAAATCGAAGGCCAGCCACTGTAATCCTGTTTTACCGTAAAAATCCACGTGTCGAAAAAACGAAGGGTAAAAAACTTACGAGACCCGATTGAGATTCGGGTTGTCCTTTTTGGGCATTAATCTATCCGTTGACAGCTGTCAAAGCCGTAGAACTCATCGAGGTCTTCGTTTTGGCAGGTTATGGCTCCCGTAACTCTAAACGAGCCAGAAGTTATGGCCGTCCGAATAGTCGATATCTACAGGGTGCAACATCCACGGTGCAAGGTGCAACATCCATCCGAAATGGCGAAACAGTGCTGTACGACTTTTAGAAATGCGTGCATGGATTTGAAACGGAACAGTACCATGGTGCACCACTCTCCAGCGATGGCAAATCGAAGGCCAGCCACGGTAATCCAGATTTACCGTAAAAATCCACGTGTCGAAAAAACGAAGGGTAAAAAACTTACGAGACCCGATTAAGATTCGGGTTGTCCTATTTGGGCATTAATCTATGCGTTGATGGCTGAAAGCTATCAAAGCCGTAGAACTCATCGAGGCCTTCGTTTTGACAGATTATGGCTCCCGCAACTCTAAACGAGCCAGAAGTTATGGCCGTCCGAAAAATCGATATCTACAGGGTGCAACATCCACGATGCAAGGTGCAACATCCGTCCGAAATGGCGAAACAGTGTCGTACGACTTTTAGAAATGCATGCATGGATTTGAAATGGAACAGTACCATGGTGCACCACTCTCCAACGATGGTAAATCGAAGGCCAGCCACTGTAATCCTGTTTTACCATAAAAATCCACGTGTCGAAAAAACGCAGGGTAAAAAACTTATGAGACCCGATTGAGATCCGGGTTGTCCTTTTTGGGCAATAATCTATCCATTGACGGCTGAAAGCTGTCAAAGCCGTAGAACTCATCGAGGCCTTCGTTTTGACAGTTTATGGCTCCCGTAACTCTAAACGAGCCAGAAGTTATGGCCGTCCGAATAATCGATATCTACAGGGTGCCACATCCACGGTGCAAGGTGCAACATCCGTCCGAAATGGTGAAACAGTGCCGTACGACTTTTAGAAATGCGTGCATGGATTTGAAACGGAACACTACCATGGTGCACCACTCTCCAGCGATGGTAAATCGAAGGCCCGCCACTGTAATCCTGTTTTATCGTAAAAATCCACGTGTCGAAAAAACGAAGGGTAAAAAACTTACGAGACCCGATTGAGATTCAGTTTGTCCTTTTTGGGCATTAATCTATCCGTTGACAGCTGTCAAAACCGTAGAACTCATCGAGGCCTTCGTTTTGACAGGTTATGGCTCCCGTAACTCTAAACGAGCCGGAAGTTATGGACGTCCGAATAATCGATATCTACAGGGTGCAACATCCACGGTGCAAGGTGCAACATCCGTCCGAAATGGCGAAAATTGCCGTACGACTTTTAGAAATGCATGCATGGATTTGAAACGGAACATTACATGGTGCACCACTCTCAAGGGATGGTAAATCGAAGGCCAGCCACGGTAATCCTGTTTTACCGTAAAAATCCACGTGTCGAAAAAACGAAGGGTAAAAAACTTACGAGACCCGATTGAGATTCGGGTTGTCCTTTTTGGACATTAATCTATGCGTTGACGGCTGAAAGCTGTCAAAGCCGTAGAACTCATCGTGGCCTTCGTTTTGACAGGTTATAGCTCCCGTAAATCTAAACGAGCCAGAAGTTATGGACGTCCGAATAATCGATATCTACAGGGTGCGACATCCACGGTGCAAGGTGCAACATCCGTCCGAAATGGAGAAACAGTGCCGTACGACTTTTAGAAATGCATGCATGGATTTGAAACAGAAAACTACCATGATGCACCACTCTCCAGCGATGGGAAGTCGAAGACGGGCCACGGTAATCCCGTTTTATCGTAAAAATCCACGTGTCGAAAAAACGAAGGGTAAAAAACTTACGAGACGCGATTGAGATTCGGGTTGTCCTTTTTGGGCATTAATCTATCCGTTGACGGCTGAAAGCTGTCAATGCCGTAGAACTCATGGAGGCCTTCGTTTTGACAGGTTATGGCTCCCGTAACTCTAAACGAGGCAGAAGTTATGGCCGTCCGAATAATCGATATCTACAGGGTGCAACATCCACGGTGCAAGGTGCAACATCCGTCCGAAATGGCAAAACAGTGCCGTACGACTTTTAGAAATGCGTGCATGGATTTGAAACGGAACACTACCATGGTGGACTACTCTCCAGCGTTGGGAAGTCGAAGACGGGCCACGGCAATCCCGTTTTACCGTAAAAATCCACGTGTCGAAAAAATGAAGGGTAAAAAACTTATGAGACCCGATTGAGATTCGGGATGTCCTTTTTGGGCATTAATCTATTCGTTGACGGCTGAAAACTGTCAATGCCGTAGAACACATCGAGGCTTCGTTTTGACAGGTTATGGCCCCCGTAACTCTAAACGAGCCAGAAGTTATGGCCGTCCGAATAATCGATATCTACAGGGTGCAACATCCACGGTGCAAGGTGCAACATCCGTCGAAATGGCGAAACAGTGCCGTACGACTTTTAGAAATCCGTTTATGGATTTGAAACGGAACAGTACCATGGTGCACCACTCTCCAGCGATGGTAAATCGAAGACCAGCCACCGTAATCCCGTTTTACCGTAAAAATACACGTGTCGAAAAAACAAAGGGTAAAAAACTTACGAGACCCGATTGAGATTCGGGTTGTCCTTTTTGGGCATTAATCTATCCGTTGACGGCTGAAAGCTGTCAAATCCGTAGAACTCATCGATGCCTTCGTTTTGACAGGTTATGGCTCCCGTAATTCTAAACGAGCCAGAAGTTAAGGCCGTCCGAATAATCGATATCTACAGGGTGCAACATCCACAGAGCAAGGTGCAACATTCGTCCGAAATGGTGAAACTGTGCCGTACGACTTTTAGAAATGCGTGCATGGATTTGAAATGGAACAGTACCATGGTGCACCACTCTCCAGCGATGGGAAGTCGAAGGCCAGCCACGGTAATCCCGTTTTACCGTAAAAATCCACGTGTCGAAAAAACGAAGGGTAAAAAACTTACGAGACCCGATTGAGATCCGGGTTGTCCTTTTTGGGCATTAATCTATCCGTTGACGGCTGAAAGCTGTCAAAGCCGTAGAACTCATCGAGGCCTTCGTTTTGACAGGTTATGACTCCCGTAACTCTAAACGAGCCAGAAGTTATGGCCGTCCGAATAATCGATATCTACAGGGTGCAACATCCACGGTGCAAGGTGCAACATCCGTCCGAAATGGCGAAACAGTGCCGTACGACTTTTAGAAATGTGTGCATGGATTTGAAACGGAATACTACCATGGTGCACTACTCTCCAGCAATGGGAAGTCGAAGACGGGCCACGGCAATCCCGTTTTACCGTAAAAATCCACGTGTCGAAAAAATGAAGGGTAAAAAACTTACGAGACCCGATTGAGATTCGGGATGTCCTTTTTGGGCATTAATCTATCCGTTGACGGCTGAAAGCTGTCAAAGCCGTAGAACACATCGAGGCTTCGTTTTGACAGGTTATGGCTCCCGTAACTCTAAACGAGCCAGAAGTTATGGCCGTCCGAATAATCGATATCTACAGAGTGCAACATCCACGGTGCAAGGTGCAACATCCGTCGAAATGGTGAAACAGATGTTATCCCGCTTTTTTGGCAAAAGCCGTGATACCAAAAGATTGGACAAAAACAAAAGACAGTTCGCCTCAGAGCCTGGTCGCACTTCATTTCTCTATGGATATCGATGAATTCTGTCCGAATCCGGATCGGGCCACAATTGATAGGACATAACAAGAAAGACCATAGAAGCCAGCATTTCAAATTTCAAGTCAATCCGAGGTCATATGCTCAAGTTATGATGGGTTCAAGTTAAGAAGGTGCACATTGCTCGGTTCGAAACCATCATGTTCGAACCCATCATATTCGAACCCATCGTGTTCGAACCCATCGTGTTCGAACCCATCGTGTTCGAAACCATCTGTTTCGATCCCATCGTATTCGAACTCATCACTTTCGAATCCATCAGCCAGCGCCTGACTCGAACCCATCAGCCAATGCCTTCCTTCGAATCCATCCATCAACTTCGTATCCATCACTACTTCGAATCCATCCATCAACTTCGAATCCATCCTTCAACTTCGAATCCATCCATCAACTTCGAATCCATCACCACCTTCGAATCCATCACCAACTTCGAATCCATCACCAGCTTCGAGTCCATCACAAGCTTCGAGTCCATCGCTGCTTCGAATCCATGCTGTCTTCGAACCCTACACGTTAAAAACAACCTCGAATTGATCCGGAGCCATCGATTCGAAGCGCCCCCTCACGCAACAGGTTCAATTCGAACCTATGGTTTCGAACCATATGGATTCGAACCATATGGATTCGAACCTATGGGTTCGAACCATATGGATTCGAACCTATGGGTTCGAACCATATGGATTCGAAACATATGGGTTCGAACGACCCATAGGATCGGTTCGAAGTTGCCAGCGTACCGAAATGCATCACCTTGAATCGATCATTTCTCTCAATCTACTGATCCAAATCCCATGAAATTTTCGCAGAAGTTTGTCAACATGATGAAGAACGTCCACGCCAAGTTTCATCGCAATTGGACAATTTTTTGATCGATTCGAAGTTCACTTCGAATCGATGCCAAACTGGGCACGCAGTCCAAGAACGCGGGCCTGTGGGCCCCCTGTCACGTGCCAAGCAGCCTCCTCAGGTTTTGGGCGGGATTCCAGCCTTCCACGCCTATAAATAGAGCCCCTGGTCATTCAGAAAAGGGGAGAGGAGATTCAGAAGAGAGAAAGCAAGCCCAGACTCTGCTGATTTCAATCCTATTCATCACTATTGCCGTTGAGTTCAGATTTCAAAGCTATAGTCCGTTGTAATCAATTAAGGTTATCAAGTTCAAAGCTACAACCCGTTGTAATTGATTTAGATCATCAAGTGAAGCAATAAAGAGAAAACCTTAAAAGTGGACGTAGGCACGAACGCCGAACCACTATAAATCCTGCGTTTGTGATTGTTGTCTAAGAATTATTGTGATTTGTTGCTTAGATCTGAATTATATATTGATTGTTGCTGAGATCTGTGTTGATTATTATTAATTCGAGTACGTAAACGGGTGCTTTCACGGTATTGGGTGTTTGTGACCAATTTTGGCGCAAACATTTTGGTGCTTTCACTGAGAATTGAACTCAGGAAGAAGTTGAATTTGAGAATCCAGGAGTTCAGATCTAGGAATTATGACAAGACAATCGAGTAGAAGGCCAAGGCCTGAGAGAAGTGAACCACAAGGAAGTCAAGAGGCTTCCTCAGGAGGGAATCAAGCATCGATCTACATCACTAGGGACGAAATGGAGACAATGATGAAGAGACAGGAGGAATTGATTCAGAGCTTATTCCAACAAATTGGACAACTTGGAACACAGAATAGAGAAACTGATGGAGTTCAGAACGGAGCAGGACCATCCGGAATAGCACCTGGATTAGAAGGCGCACACTTGGAGCACGAAGGTCCAGTCCCGGAGGGAGAGAGAGGAGTACCCACGCAACCTGGAGGCAACAGAGGAATGAACGCTCAGTCAAGGGGGAAGATTCCAAAATTCCCTCGTGAACTCGGGGGGCAGGTTGAAAGTAATGAACGAAGATTGCATCTCGGTGACAACGACAGATTGGCGGAGATGGTTAGAAGAGCTATGAGAGGCGGTTTGGTAAACAAGGATTTGGAGGATGTTAATAGGAGTCCTTTCACTTCGGCGATTAGACAAGCTAGAAACCCACCGGATTTCAAGTTACCATCGTTGGACACGTATGACGGGAGAACGGACCCCACGGTTCATCTAACAAAGTATATGAGGCATATGGAAGTGCTGGGGGCATCAGAGGAGGTTATGGCCCGGTGCTTTCCATTATACTTGACGGATATTGCAGCATTGTGGTTTAGGCAATTAGAGAATGGATCCATCGGAACGTGGAATGGTTTAATTGAGAAATTTATGAGGCAATTCAGGGTTCACATTACGAGACCCAAGAATGTGATGACTTTGGCAACCCTAAAACAAAAAGCCGGAGAGACCTTGAGGAGTTATCTAGCACGATTCAATGCAGCAGCAGCTTCGGTGGATCGGGCAGATCCATCTATGGTGGTAATGGCAGCTGTGTCCGGAGTAGCCGACGGTACAGAGTTCAAGAATTCATTGACTAAAGATCCGCCCGTAGATCTGGAGGAATTCTACAACGAGGCAGAAAAGTTTTTACGTCTAGAGGATGCGAATGCCGAAAGAGAAGAAGGAGAGGGAATAGAAGTTTATATGCTTAAAGACAAAAAGCCTATCGAAAGGGACTCAGACAAGGATAAAGGAAAACGAAGGACTGAGGATTATGATGACAGGTCAAAACGGCAGCGGAGAGAGCCGCGATTCACTACTTACGCCGAGCTGACTGAGAGTTTGGAACGTATCTATCAGGATACCAAGGAGCAGATTCCATATCGCAGACCAATGCGGAGGGATCCAACCTCTAGCGAAAGAAAATCAGATAAGTTTTGCGTATTTCATGAATTGAACGGTCATAACACTAATGATTGTAGGCATCTGAAGGATGAGGTGGAAGGACACATCAGGAACGGCATGCTCCTTCAGTATGTGAGGAGGCGAGCTTCAGCGGTGGAGCCAGAGCGGCTACCGTCTACATCAACCAGGGGCAACCCTGAATCAGGACATCGTTTGGTTATCAATTAGTTAAAATAACGATGAACAAGTCGCAAGCGCCCACTAACGCAATCGAATCATTTACACATGTACGAGATCGCGAACGTTCTCCAGGCATGCTCTGAATGATCATTGATTGTTTCGTAGTGGGAACTTGCACTTTGACATCTTTGCTTTGTTTTTATTTCATGTTAATTTGGACATTTGAACTCGGTTTGTTTGGACATTTCTGTTTTTAAAACTCATCTGTTGAATAGATATTTGATTCTGATAACTCTGAAATGGCTAGGCTACTTGCACATGTAAGGGGTCGCGAACGGTCCCTAGGCATGCTCTGAGATAGTGATATACCTATACAAATGATCTGGGGACCCACGCGAACGTGAACCTGGTATCAATAGTACCAAGCCCCCCCGGGCACACTGATTCGCCTTCAACAGGCACACAAACAATCCAGGAACTCACTCGAACGTGCCCCTGGCATCCAAAACATCACGCCCTCCCGGGAACGCTTTCTCGCCTCGAACGGCACCTGACTTCGAACAGTCACAAACTCGCCTCGAACGGCACAAGATCGCGAACGGTCACAACTGACTTTACCTCAAATGGCTCGATCGCGAACGGTCGTCATTTGAGGTCCGCCCCGAACGGCACAACTCACTTTACCTCAAATGACTCGATCGCGAACGGTCGTCATTTGTGGTCCACCACATGATCGCTGACTACTACACCTTACCTCAAATGGCTCGATCGCGAACGGTCGTCATTTGGGGACCACCATTTGACCGCGCACTGTCGCACTTTACCTCGAATGACTCGATCCCGAACGGTCGTCATTTGAAGTTGAGCGCTTGACCTTGAACGGTCGCATCTCACCACAGATGACTCGATCCCGAACGATCGACGCATGGATTTACGCGCTTGACCGCGCAGGGTCGCACTTTCCCTCAAATGACTCGATCACGAACGATCGTCATCTGAAGTTGGGCGCTTGACCATGAACGGCCGCGCTCCATCCCGAATAACTCGATCACGAACGATCGTCATTTGAGGACATATAAAACTATCAAGTTCTTTACAGGTTGATGACAGGATATGAACATCCAGCTCAAGGCATTGCAAAACACACCTTCCTACCGCAAGGCATGTTTTGGGGGGCAAGATGTTATCCCGCTTTTTGGGCAAAAGCCGTGATACCAAAAGATTGGACAAAAACAAAAGACAGTTCGCCTCAGAGCCTGGTCGCACTTCATTTCTCTATGGATATCGATGAATTCTGTCCGAATCCGGATCGGGCCACAATTGATAGGACATAACAAGAAAGACCATAGAAGCCAGCGTTTCAAATTTTAAGTCAATCCGAGGTCATATGCTCAAGTTATGATGGGTTCAAGTTAAGAAGGTGCACATTGCTCGGTTCGAAACCATCATGTTCGAACCCATCATATTCGAACCCATCGTGTTCGAACCCATCGTGTTCGAACCCATCGTGTTCGAAACCATCTGTTTCGAACCCATCGTATTCGAACTCATCACTTTCGAATCCATCAGCCAGCGCCTGACTCGAACCCATCAGCCAACGCCTTCCTTCGAATCCATCCATCAACTTCGTATCCATCACTACTTCGAATCCATCCATCAACTTCGAATCCATCCGTCAACTTCGAATCCATCCATCAACTTCGAATCCATCACCACCTTCGAATCCATCACCGACTTCGAATCCATCACCAGCTTCGAGTCCGTCACAAGCTTCGAGTCCATCGCAGCTTCGAATCCATGCTGTCTTCGAACCCTACACGTTAAAAACAACCTCGAATTGATCCGGAGCCATCGATTCGAAGCGCCCCCTCACGCAACAGGTTCAATTCGAACCTATGGTTTCGAACCATATGGATTCGAACCATATGGATTCGAACCTATGGGTTCGAACCATATGGATTCGAAACATATGGGTTCGAACGACCCATAGGATCGGTTCGAAGTTGCCAGCGTACCGAAATGCATCACCTTGAATCGATCATTTCTCTCAATCTACTGATCCAAATCCCATGAAATTTTCGCAGAAGTTTGTCAACATGATGAAGAACGTCCACGCCAAGTTTCATCGCAATTGGACAATTTTTTGATCGATTCGAAGTTCACTTCGAATCGATGCCAAACTGGGCACGCAGTCCAAGAACGCGGGCCTGTGGGCCCCCTGTCACGTGCCAAGCAGCCTCCTCAGGTTTTGGGCGGGATTCCAGCCTTCCACGCCTATAAATAGAGCCCCTGGTCATTCAGAAAAGGGGAGAGGAGATTCAGAAGAGAGAAAGCAAGCCCAGACTCTGCTGAATTCAATCCTATTCATCACTATTGCCGTTGAGTTCAGATTTCAAAGCTATAGTCCGTTGTAATCAATTAAGGTTATCAAGTTCAAAGCTACAACCCGTTGTAATTGATTTAGATCATCAAGTGAAGCAATAAAGAGAAAACCTTAAAAGTGGACGTAGGCACGAACGCCGAACCACTATAAATCCTGCGTTTGTGATTGTTGTCTATGAATTATTGTGATTTGTTGCTTAGATCTGAATTATATATTGATTGTTGCTGAGATCTGTGTTGATTATTATTAATTCGAGTACGTAAACGGGTGCTTTCACGGTATTGGGTGTTTGTGATCAATTTTGGCGCAAACAACAGTGCCGTACGACTTTTAGAAATGGGTGCATGGATTTGAAACGGAACAGTACCATGGTGCACCACTCTCCAGCGATGGTAAATCGAAGACCAGCCACCGTAATCCCGTTTTACCGTAAAAATCCACGTGTCGAAAAAACGAAGGGTAAAAAACTTACGAGACCCGATTGAGATTCGGGTTGTCCTTTTTGGGCATTGATTTATCCGTTGACGAATGAAAGCTGTCAAATCCGTAGAACTCATCGATGCCTTCGTTTTGACAGGTTATGGCTCCCGTAACTCTAAACGAGCCAGAAGTTATAGCCGTCCGAATAATCGATATCTAGAGGGTGCAACATCCACGGTGCAAGGTGCAACATCCGTCCGAAATGGTGAAACTCTGCCGTACGACTTTTAGAAATGCGTGCATGGATTTGAAACGGAACAGTACCATGGTGCACCACTCTCCAGCGATGGGAAGTCGAAGGCCAGCCACGGTAATCCCGTTTTACCGTAAAAATCCACGTGTCGAAAAAACGAAGGGTAAAAAACTTATGAGACCCGATTGAGATCCGGGTTGTCCTTTTTGGGTATTAATCTATCCGTTGACGGCTGAAAGCTGTCAAAGCCGTAGAACTCATCGAGGCCTTCGTTTTGACAGGTTATGGCTGCCGTAACTCTAAACGAGCCAGAAGTTATGGCCGTCCGAATAATCGATATCTACAGGGTGCAACATCCACGGTGCAAGGACCAACATACGTCCGAAATGGCGAAACAGTGTCGTACGACTTTTAGAAATGCGTGCATGGATTTGAAACGGAACAGTACCATGGTGCACCACTCTCCAGCTATGGGAAGTCGAAGACGGGCCACGGTAATACCGTTTTACCGTAAAAATCCACGTGTCGAAAAAACGAAGGGTGAAAAACTTACGAGACCCGATTGAGATCCGGGTTGTCCTTTTTGGGCATTAGTCTATCCGTTGACGGCTGAAAGCTGTCAAAGCCGTAGAAATCATCGAGGCCTTCATTTTGACAGGTTATGGCTCCCGTAACTCTAAACGAGCCAGAAGTTATGGCCGTCCAAATAATCGATATCTACAGGGTGCAACATCCACTGTGCAAGGTGCAACATCCGTCCGAAATGGCGAAACAGTGCCGTACGTCTTTTAGAAATACGTGCATGGATTTGAAATGGAACAGTACCATGGTGCACCACTCTCCAGCGATGGTAAATCGAAGGCCAGCCACTGTAATCCTGTTTTACCGTAAAAATCCACGTGTCGAAAAAACGAAGGGTAAAAAACTTACGAGACCTGATTGAGATTCGGGTTGTCCTTTTTGGGCATTAATTTATCCGTTGACGGCTGAAAGCTGTTGTTATCCCTCTTTTTGGCAAAGCCGTGATACCAAAATATCGATCAGAAACGGAGAACAGTTCGTCTCAGAGACCGGTCGTACTTCGTCTCGCTATGGATATCATTGAATTTTGTCTAAGTCCAGATTGAGCTACAATCGATAGGACGTGGCAAGAAAGACCATAGGAGTCAACATCTCGAGTTTCTAGTCAATCCGAGTTCATACGCTCGAGTTATGATCGGTTCAATTTGAAGGGGAAAGCTTAGGTTTCGAAGCCATCATTGACCAACGTTTCGAAACCATCACGTTCGAATCCATAAGCTTCGAATCCACCGAACCACCTCGGGTTCGTCTACGTTACCTTCGAATCCATCGTGTTCGAACCCATCGTGTTCGAACCAATGGGCCTCGTGTCCATGGAGGAGTGACATAGTTCGTATCCATCACAAAAGCCATGCTTCGAACCCACCACAAAGCCTAGTTCGACTCCAAACAAGAATCATTGCTCGAACCCGAACATGGAACCTCGTTCGAACCCATCCACGAAGCCATGTTCGAACCCATCCATGATGCCAAGTTCGAATCCATCCTGTGTAGCCTCATTCGAATCCACTGGGTCAACCAACCATGATGACGTGTCTTCCTTCGGTTCGAATTCGCCGAGATCCATGGAGTCGAAGCGGTCAACTTGGAGTGAAGACCGGGTTGGTTCGAAGTTTGCGCTCCACGTCGCCATGAAGTCACATGCCATGATGGATTCGAAACCATCGGTTCGAAAGCATGGTTTCAAACCAAACAGCCATGCAATGAACCCCATTTCGAATCCAACATATCTCCCAATCTACTGATCCAAATGCCATGAAATTTTCACAGAAGCTTGCATACATGTTGAAGAATGTCCACGCCAAATTTCACCTCGATTGGATGAATTGTTGATCGGTTCGAATGGAGTTCGAACCGATGCCAAAGTGGCCCAAAGTTCCTAAGACCGTGCGTGTGGGCCCCCTCGCGTGCCAGAAGTGGTCTCCCGAGTTTTCAGCGAAATATCAGCAGCCCGCGCCTATAAATAGAGCCCCAGGGCCAACGAAAAAGGGATCTTCCGACTTTGAAGCGCCCAGACTCTGCCGGATCGAGATCTCCATCATTCTACACCATAATCTTACTGTTGAATTCGAATTTCCAGTTGTAATTTTCTGTTGATTGCTGCAACAACTTGTAATCATTGAAAGAGAATCAATAAAACATCAAAACACTTCACAGTGGATGTAGGCAACACGCCGAACCACTATAAATCGCTTGTCTGCGCATTTAATTCATTGTTGATTGGAGTTTTTGTTAGATAATATCTGTTTTGAAGTTACATTCTTGACTATTATCTCTTCAACGACTTCCGAAGAGTGTTGTGCCCAATTTTGACGCAAACACTTTGGTGCTTTCACTGAGAAACCCAGCTTTTCTCCTGCTCGTTGGATCTGTCATCGATACTGGATTGAACAAATCTAAGAGAGAAATCCAGATTGTTGAATCCGACTTCCTTCCCTTCTATTCAGATTTGCATAAAGTCTAGGAAAGGAATTCAACTATCAAGATAGTTAGCACAAGAACCACCTCGAACGCTATCAATCAAGCAGAACAGGATAGACAGAATCCTGCCCCTCTACCTCCTTCATCTAATCAAGATGCCGCTGGGCAATCAGAACCGTCGGGACCGGTCACCCGACAAGAGTTGCAGTTGCTACTCTAAGAGATGACCCAGAGTCGGCAACAACTGGAAGAACAGCTACGCGCTAACGCTGAGCTAATCAACAAGCTGGATCGCCAGAAACGAAAGAGATCCACGAGATATCGTGCTTCTCGCTCCTCCAGCGAAAGTTCTTCATCTTCTGATTATCATAACCGGCCTCCACGACCCCGGTTATATAGGAGTCGTATGCCACCCGCTGGAAACCAACCGACATTGACCGTTGGACAAATAAGAGTTGGTCCGTCAGCCAGCTTCCAGACCGGACCCTCCTCCCGAGGAGGTGACGTTCTTCACCACGCCGCAGAATACCGCACCACTAGCGGTGCGGCTGAACCAGGGGTCGATGCTCAAGATCAGTCGGACCTGGACCGCCTTCATAGCGGGCGTACTCCTGAACCGTACGTCCCCGAGGACTATGAGCCAAGAAGGCAAGACTTAGACCGCCGACGATATCCGGTTCAAGCCCGAAGTATGGAACGTGATCACACTCCGGCGCAAATGCCGGATCTTTCAACTATGATACGTCAGATGATCCGTGAGAGTCAGGGATTCACAAACGACGATTGGGGAGTTTCCCGAAGTCACACTCCCTTTACGGACGATATTCTTAATGCTGAACCCCCGTGGCGATTCCGAATGCCCTCTCTGCCCATGTACGAGGGAAACTCCGACCCCAACCAACATATTCTGAAATATGAATGGTCAATGATTGCTGCCAGAGCTGACGATGCAGTGAAGTGTCGTAGTTTCCCCATATCCTTGGGGGGCGTCGCTACCATGTGGTTCACCCGACTACCACCTCGATCCCTCTCTTCCTTCGATCAATTAGCTATAAAATTCGTTGAGCAATTCCGCATGCACGTCGCAAGGCCGAAGGATGTCAACACTCTATCTAGTGTCACACAAGCTCCCGGAGAGACACTCAGACACTACTTAGAAAGATTCCATACTGCATGCGTGGAGATTAGTAATCCAAACGATAACTCCATCCTTATGGCGCTGACTAAGGGGATCGACCCCGATTCCGAATTCGGCAGTTGGCTAGCTGGGAAACCACCTGCGTCATTGGACCGTTTCCATGCCAAAGCAGCTCAATTCCTGAGACGACAAGACGCGAAACAGTCTAGGAAGCAAACTGACGTAGAGCCAAATGTAGAAGGGGTCCAAAGCAATGTTGCAATAAAGCAGTTGTAACAGCCCTAGTTTTTAGCTATTTATTTCTTTTAATTTTTTTTGTTTTTAGGAATATAATTTATATAAATTGTGTTTACCAATATTGTTTAAATATTTAATTTAGAGAATTAAACTCGTTAATTTAATATGATTTTTGTAACTAAATTTAAGAAGAAGAAAAAAAAAAGGAAATTTTTAAAATGTATAATGAAGTGTGTGGTAACTAAATGTTTTGGATATTATCATAATATCTGTTGTTATACCCATTCCCTAAAAATAATGAAAAGGAGAAAATTTGTAACATATTAAAGTAGTTAATTAATTATGTTAATTTGGTAGGTTATGACATGCAAATCATGTTGGTGGAATATTCTCAATTTTGACATATTAATTATGTTAGCAGTGAACATTGTTAAGCAATTTAAAACAATGAAACTTACAATCAATTTATTTGATAAATCTACCTTATTCCTAGTTAGCAATTCAAAACTTGAATAAAGGCACATACGGATATTTTAAAATGGAGTTAATGACAATTAATAGATATTTCAAAAAGAAATTTATGACAATTAATAGAGAAATTAATTGTAAAATTTCAGTAGTTGACCAGAATTAATTTATTGAATAATTAATGCAAATTAATAAAATTGATGAAAGATAAATAAGTTAATTCTTTTGGTTAATGGCATGAGGACACGAGGTTAATCCCCATTTTGTAGGAGAAATCTGCCCGTGTAACCAGTCCGGCTACCAGTGCCTACAAAGCGGACGGATTAATGTGAGACGTCGCAGGATTGATAATTAACAAAAAGGGTTAATTAACTAATTAAGTTAGTAACCAAATTTGAGTATGTAATTAAAGGAGGATAATTAATTGGTAATATGGTAATTAATTGAAATCAATTAAGGAGGGTAATTAAAAGGGATAAGGTAATCAATTGAAATCAATTAAAGGCAATTAAAGGGGAATTAATTGATTAGAAGAATATGGAAATCAAATTTGCCTTCCTTTGCGCGTGACACAAAATTTTATTCTTTTAACATTTTGACATTTGCCTCTTACCATTTGTTTCTTGAGCATGTCACTGTATTCATTTATTCACGTAGCCTTATCCACAAAAATATCAACTCTTCCAATTGCCATTTTTCCTCTCACCTAAATTAAATGCATTCAAAATTTAATCTTGCCTATCTTTGCAAATTTTCGCATACCCATTATATCTCTCTGTTTCCACTGCGTTTGTTTTGCAATAAATAAATTTTTCGAACCATTGATCAAGTAAATATTTATGTAAGCATTTATTACTTTTGCCTTTTCAGTTAAAAGCTTTTTCATTGCTTACCATAAATCACGCAAGAGCTCAAGTTTTGCTTCCTCAATCAAATCTGTTCAAATTTGCAGTAACGCATGCTTTAAATTTAGATTATAACTGGTATAAATCACGCAAGCTATCTAAAAAAAAAAAAATCCAAAAGAGTGATATCGTTCAAACATAAAACTGGAAAGAGAAATCAACGCATGCATTTATCACAATTTTCGTGTAGCGTTCAAAAAAGAAGAACTGGAAATAAATCTCTTGCCTAAACGCATGCACTCAAAAAATCAACGCTTGCATTTATTTCTTACGTTTTCAAACCTGCCTATTTATCTCCCCTTTTTATTTCGCAAGTTTATCTATAAATACTTTGCCTCATTCACATAAGTTTTCATATCTCCTTGTTTGTCCCTCTCTGGTACAAGCTTCTATCAGGTAAATAATTTGCATTGTTTATTTCTTTGCTTCTTCCAATTTTCCTTCCTCCTTCTTGTGTTCTCTGATTTCCTTGCTCGGCTACTTCCCCATCATGCCGTGCCATTTATAAATACATACAGAACTTTGTTAGTAGTAGGCTGGAAGAAATGATATAAATTGATTGTAGGAAGCTAGACTATGGAATTAGTGTAGTTATGATGTAGTTAGTGGTATTGTGGATTTGGATAAGTGCAGTTTGAAGAGGAAGGCATAGAAAGAAAAAAAAAAAAGAATTACAATTTAATAATGGAGAAGATAAATTAATAAGGAGAAAATGATATGAAATGTTGTTTAATTCAAATAAACAATATTGTATGAATAAATCTTGGGTTAATATAATAAAATGACATTTATTTCAATTTTTAATGATTGAAATAAATTTAAGATGGTTAAAAATAAATTTAACTACTTATTTGAGAATTTGGGTGGATAAATATCAATGGATTGTATTTATTATGGTTAATAAAAGGATATTGGTGATGTATACCAATAATCACCTTTTAATGTTTAATAATAAAAGTAAAAGAAGAAATAATTTGCCTAAACATGATGAACATGTATGTGAAATAAAGTATTATTTAATGAATTCGAATGTAGTTAGTGGCTACATTTGATTAAATCGAATAATTTGAACAGTATTGTGTTTGTTGCCAATATTGTCATTTTATTTAAATAAATATATATGAGAATGAAAATAATTGATCATGATAAATATGATTAAAAATGTGAGAAATAATTTAATAATGTCTAAACATGTATTTGTTTTGTTTGGGTGCATAACATCTTTTTATTCAATCAATTGTATTAAATTTGCAATTTATTTTGCAATTTATTCAATTTATTTTATGCATGCGTACGGTTGAAGTATGGGCCTAGGATATGTTGAGACGGTTAGCGGGTTGTAGTAGTCGAGCAAGTTGAACTAAATTTCTTTTATTCTATTCGTTCCAGTTGTTCTGAAATTTTGCTTTGACCGTAATTTTTAAATTCGCATACTTGGTATTTGGATCTTATAGATTTAAGTCAAGGCTTTGCATCCGCCGAAGTTTGATCGTGCTTTCCGTTTTTTTTTCCGAAGTAGATACCGTGTTTGATTTAGATCCACTGCAGCGTTTAAGGTGAGTATTTCTCACCAGACATATGTACATATATTTTGTGAATTATCGCAAGTGTATGTGTAAAAATTTTATTTAAATATTATCTGTCTGTAGTATAACGTAGAATGATGAATCCCATTTAAATTGACACCTCATCAGTTATTATCTGTTGTATTATTTCTGCAGTTATATTATATTATTGTTTATTTACTGCTTAAATCACCACTGCAAGTTCCCTGTTAAATTTAGATTGTTGTGGGCTGAAATGATAGGCCTAAATGATGATTACTGTGCTATTATTATGTTAACTGTTTAACTGTTAACTTGGGATTGCGGGTTTGAAATGATAGAACCCGGGGTTTGTAAATTACGGATTGAAATGATATAAATCCGTATCACTTGACCTAGGCTAGAAAACTATATACAGGCCCGTGGTCCTTATAATATTTTCTGAAATATTTAAAATTATTTTGGAAGTTAAATATTTGATTTAATATCTTTAAAGGATTTTATATTGATTTTGAATGAGTTATATATGTTAATAAATAAATAAATAAATATTTGAATAAAATTTTGGAATATAACTTATTTTGGAAATTCTGGATTTTTGAAAGGATAAGATTTCAGTTAAGAAATATATATATAAGTTATATTTGGAAATATTTATTAAGTTAAACAATCTACTAAAGCATTTAAATGCTGTCTTTTGAAATTGGACTAGTTTTACCCGTAACTTTAGGTAGCATTTCCTAAGTGCTATAGAATCTGGAATTTGATTGTTTTGAAATTTAAGGAATTTGGTAAATTATATTTATGTTTAAGTTTTGGAGACCTTTAAGATATGAGATTTATAACTGGATTTTTCTTAATAAATTTAAGATGAACATTCTAGTGTTAAGTAAATTTTGAAATTATTTAATGGCATAATTTTGGAGTTTTATCTATGGAATTTATGGGAATATTCAAGACGAAATAATAAACACTAATTTGTTGAAAGAAAAAAATATCCAACCTTAGTTTTGAATATTAATACTCCAATTGGATATATATATAGGAATTGAAATGGTCTTGGGAACATGAAGTGATATTTAAATTATGGTTTAAAATAAAGAAATATATTTGTAAAGCTATGTAAATTATCTTCTTTACAAAGTAACCATAAAGTTAAACCATTTATATCCAAACCATTTGTGTTTTGGGAGTTATGTTTTTTTTAAAGAAAAATTTCCAATATATTATGGTTTAAAGGTATAATTCAAATATTTGGTTTCCAGATATTATAAATTTTAAGCAGTATGGTTTTGGAAAAGAATTATATTTGAATATAACGATATCATGTTGTTTTGGGTTTTAAATGATATCGTATTTATAGTTTTGAAATGGAAATGTTTATACTGGTTTTAAAGTATAAATTGTTTTTAAATGACCACGGGTTATAATAACGATGGGTTGGCAAAGAGACCGGGATCGGATATGGACATACTCTCTGTCGATACCGAAAACCACTTTGACCAACCGTGTACGCGGTGGAGATTCCAGAATGAAGTAGGTCGGTGGTGGCGTTTCCTGTAAGGTAAATACGTGGACCCGACTCCCGTGAGTTGGCATAAGGTGGCTAAAACAGGAGCAATTCCAGGCCAATGAGGTCATTCCTCTGATCGGACGCTCCTCTTCGATATTATACTATGATCTTGGATTGATTCAGTGGCCACTTCTATATTTTGATTTTGGGGGAGTTAGTTCGAGGTGGGCGGCAGCTGCGCGCTGCGCGTTACCATCAGCCTGGATAGCAATTGGTATATCTACCCTGGCATTGCCTAGTTGTGCCGTGTCACCTACCCTATCGCGCCTTGTACGAGTTTGGTTTTCTCCCGTAGCCCGTGTGGTATCCTCTAGTGGCTTCCCGATCAGGAGGGACTATGATATTGGATGGACTACTGGGACTATTACGTGTTAAGGGCTATATGGGTAACCCCTTAACGCTATTAAAAAGTAAGTTTATTTTATAAATAGACACTAGTATAATAGCGCAATATACTACATAGTAAATAGTTTGACGGATCCTTAGAGGATGGGCGGTCCCAAGCATCCTTTAAGTTACTTGCTCTATATTACAGTACACTTGAATTAGCTTACATTATATAAGTATGTATGTCCTGACTCGAGTGTTATGTTTTATTTTTACGCTCGGGTCAGCCTGAGTTGCAGCTTCAATTTCTTCTCCGTAGCTAGGACACTCAGTAGATCATTCGCGCTGCTGGAAGTTGTTTCAGCCTTTATCTTTTCTGGAATTCAAGACTTTGAAGACTCTATCTCTATTTATGTCTTAAAATTTGTATTGAGGATTATAGACAATGTAAGTTCTGTTTTGTTGAAGTTATATCAGTGGCTTCATGAACTACTAAATTTTTAATTTCCGCTGCGAGATTCTGATATCTGTGTATGTGATTCTGTGATCTATTTATTGTATATTCTGAGTTTTGCCAAATTTATTCTACAACGCAGTATTTTGAACAATTCAAGTCCGACAATGTGCGGATGCGAAGGGTTGAAAATACTGGGTCGTTACATTTGGTATCGGAGCTTTGGTTCTAGGCAAAACTTAGAATGTATGGTAAATTTGATTTACAGAATCACGTTCATTCGAGATTGAACCACTCTCTTTTCGAATTTTGGAACATTCCCTACGGTTCCAAAGCTCATTCGTATCCCTCACTTTTTCATCTGCTTTAGATTCTGGAGTATCTCATAACTCCACTTCGGATGATCTTTATTGTAAATTGGCGGTCTCGTCATTATTCTAATAAAGGGGTGAAACTCCTTTACCATTAGCATTGATTCACCGGAGATTTATATTTATCCTCGGTTTATATGCTAGTATCTTTGGTTATTCCAAATTCTATCTCTTCGGATCAAATGTAGATTTACCCCAACCACATCGATATGGCTCTTTAAGTCACGGATGACTAGGTCAAGGTTGTCCGCGACTTATATAGACTTACCCAGTTTCCTTATTCTGATCTTCTGATTTCAATTTATCTTGAATTCTATTTGATTTGAGTTCATCAAATTTGAGTCTCTATCCTGGTTTGAGAAGTTTATTCCTATATTTGAAATTAAAATCTAATATTATATATATGAGTATAATTTTCAAAATTTTATAATTAATTTAACTAGTTGTCAAGAGATAATAGTTTTGATTTTATTTATGGTGTTGTAAGCCATGTGTTTGTCTAATAAATAAGTGAATATAAAACAATGGTTATAAATTAATTTGGAAACAGAAATGAATTTAAAACTAAAACTTGAGAATTAAATTTCTGATGATTTCAAACCTTGTGTTTAAATTTTAAAAGGATGTAATAAGTATTTTTGTATAGAAATTTGTTTCCAAAGAAATTTTAAAATTAGTGCTTTTCTCTTTGTCGCTGGAAAATAATTTCGGTGATGACTGCAGCATCATCGACATTCATTTTAGAGTTTCGAAGTGAAAAGACCATTCTGTAGTCTGGCTACAGTGTTTCCTTGAGATTTTAATTGATTTGAATTTCTAAAGTATGACTTAATATATATAGATATATAATTTAAATTTGATTTGACATATTAGGTATATATATTTAGTTATCTCTAAATGGTTTGAAGGGAATCAGGAATTTAATTCTTAAAGTTATCTTGAGGAAGGAAAATAAATATAATAACAAAAATTTGAATAAAAAGGTTCCAATTGGAGATAATTAAATTGAAAGTTTTATTTGTATAACACCCAATTTCATTTAATATAACTTACCTTGATTTTCAAAAGTTAACATGTAATTGGATAATATACAATATAAAAGGATTTTATGAATAAAATTTGAGTGGTTATAATAAATATTATACACTTAAATTTTAGTTATAAAAGATTAATGGGGATAAATAAGGAAAAGGAATTTAAGGAATTTTATTCAAATGTCTTAATAATCAAATTAATTTAATATGGAGCCGTAAATCTAACCAAGAGATTTTAATAAAAGGTTATTTCCTGAAATGAATATGTTTGTGTAATAAACAAGGTATCTTTGAATAAGGAAAATATATTTGAAAGGGATATTTTTGGAGTAAGGATTATATATCTTCAAATCATAGTTTAATTGATGTCTAAATAAATAGTTAAGACGTATTCTAATATCACTAAATTTTGATAATTGAGAATTGGTTTTCAAATGGAAATTCAAGGGTAACTTATTGAAGGAATATCTTATTTATAAGATAAGTATTTTTAATAAAGTGTTAGGTTATTTGTTAAAATTCAGAGTTAAGTACATAATAAACTGATTAGGAATACTATTATATCTACTATAGCATATTATGAGTGCTGCTGTTTCTAAAAATAAAATGTTTTGGAAATTTTTTTTATAAATGAACTTAGGAATATTTCAACCTTGAAATGAATATTGTTTGGCATTGAATTTAAAAGGTATAAATGAAGATTATTTTAAAGGTATTATGATTTTAGTAGCATGATTTCCAAATGATAATATTTATAAATTTAATGATTTCAAAGCATTATGATTGCAAATTTATTATCTTATTTGTTTTCAAACTATCTTTAAGTGTCCTTGGTTTCCCTATCTGCTACAGAATGAGGAGGCTATTGCTTATACCAGTCTATTTAGAAATCTTTTCTATAATCTTTAAAAATCTTTGTTACTCATCGGGGCCTGAGCACCGCTTACCACCCATAGACCGACGGTCGAACTGAAAAGAGTAAAACCGATTCTAGAAGATCTTCTTCGTGCTTCAAATCCGGAACTATTCGTTTAAAGTTCTTGTTTATCTAGCTTATCTTCCTTTGTTTCTTTTCTTTTGTTCCTTTTCGAGGACGAAAAGTTCTTAAGTGGGGGAGAGTGTAACAGCCCTAGTTTTTAGCTATTTATTTCTTTTAATTTTTTTTGTTTTTAGGAATATAATTTATATAAATTGTGTTTACCAATATTGTTTAAATATTTAATTTAGAGAATTAAACTCGTTAATTTAATATGATTTTTGTAACTAAATTTAAGAAGAAGAAAAAAAAAAGGAAATTTTTATAATGTATAATGAAGTGTGTGGTAACTAAATGTTTTGGATATTATCATAATATCTGTTGTTATACCCATTCCCTAAAAATAATGAAAAGGAGAAAATTTGTAACATATTAAAGTAGTTAATTAATTATGTTAATTTGGTAGGTTATGACATGCAAATCATGTTGGTGGAATATTCTCAATTTTGACATATTAATTATGTTAGCAGTGAACATTGTTAAGCAATTTAAAACAATGAAACTTACAATCAATTTATTTGATAAATCTACCTTATTCCTAGTTAGCAATTCAAAACTTGAATAAAGGCACATACGGATATTTTAAAATGGAGTTAATGACAATTAATAGATATTTCAAAAAGAAATTTATGACAATTAATAGAGAAATTAATTGTAAAATTTCAGTAGTTGACCAGAATTAATTTATTGAATAATTAATGCAAATTAATAAAATTGATGAAAGATAAATAAGTTAATTCTTTTGGTTAATGGCATGAGGACACGAGGTTAATCCCCATTTTGTAGGAGAAATCTGCCCGTGTAACCAGTCCGGCTACCAGTGCCTACAAAGCGGACGGATTAATGTGAGACGTCGCAGGATTGATAATTAACAAAAAGGGTTAATTAACTAATTAAGTTAGTAACCAAATTTGAGTATGTAATTAAAGGAGGATAATTAATTGGTAATATGGTAATTAATTGAAATCAATTAAGGAGGGTAATTAAAAGGGATAAGGTAATCAATTGAAATCAATTAAAGGCAATTAAAGGGGAATTAATTGATTAGAAGAATATGGAAATCAAATTTGCCTTCCTTTGCGCGTGACACAAAATTTTATTCTTTTAACATTTTGACATTTGCCTCTTACCATTTGTTTCTTGAGCATGTCACTGTATTCATTTATTCACGCAGCCTTATCCACAAAAATATCAACTCTTCCAATTGCCATTTTTCCTCTCACCTAAATTAAATGCATTCAAAATTTAATCTTGCCTATCTTTGCAAATTTTCGCATACCCATTATATCTCTCTGTTTCCACTGCGTTTGTTTTGCAATAAATAAATTTTTCGAACCATTGATCAAGTAAATATTTATGTAAGCATTTATTACTTTTGCCTTTTCAGTTAAAAGCTTTTTCATTGCTTACCATAAATCACGCAAGAGCTCAAGTTTTGCTTCCTCAATCAAATCTGTTCAAATTTGCAGTAACGCATGCTTTAAATTTAGATTATAACTGGTATAAATCACGCAAGCTATCTAAAAAAAAAATAATCCAAAAGAGTGATATCGTTCAAACATAAAACTGGAAAGAGAAATCAACGCATGCATTTATCACAATTTTCGTGTAGCGTTCAAAAAAGAAGAACTGGAAATAAATCTCTTGCCTAAACGCATGCACTCAAAAAATCAACGCTTGCATTTATTTCTTACGTTTTCAAACCTGCCTATTTATCTCCCCTTTTTATTTCGCAAGTTTATCTATAAATACTTTGCCTCATTCACATAAGTTTTCATATCTCCTTGTTTGTCCCTCTCTGGTACAAGCTTCTATCAGGTAAATAATTTGCATTGTTTATTTCTTTGCTTCTTCCAATTTTCCTTCCTCCTTCTTGTGTTCTCTGATTTCCTTGCTCGGCTACTTCCCCATCATGCCGTGCCATTTATAAATACATATAGAACTTTGTTAGTAGTAGGCTGGAAGAAATGATATAAATTGATTGTAGGAAGCTAGACTATGGAATTAGTGTAGTTATGATGTAGTTAGTGGTATTGTGGATTTGGATAAGTGCAGTTTGAAGAGGAAGGCATAGAAAGAAAAAAAAAAAAAGAATTACAATTTAATAATGGAGAAGATAAATTGATAAGGAGAAAATGATATGAAATGTTGTTTAATTCAAATAAACAATATTGTATGAATAAATCTTGGGTGAATATAATAAAATGACAGTTATTTCAATTTTTAATGATTGAAATAAATTTAAGATGGTTAAAAATAAATTTAACTACTTATTTGAGAATTTGGGTGGATAAATATCAATGGATTGTATTTATTATGGTTAATAAAAGGATATTGGTGATGTATACCAATAATGACCTTTTAATGTTTAATAATAAAAGTAAAAGAAGAAATAATTTGCCTAAACATGATGAACATGTATGTGAAATAAAGTATTATTTAATGAATTCGAATGTAGTTAGTGGCTACATTTGATTAAATCGAATAATTTGAACAGTATTGTGTTTGTTGCCAATATTGTCATTTTATTTAAATAAATATATATGAGAATGAAAATAATTGATCATGATAAATATGATTAAAAATGTGAGAAATAATTTAATAATGTCTAAACATGTATTTGTTTTGTTTGGGTGCATAACATCTTTTTATTCAATCAATTGTATTAAATTTGCAATTTATTTTGCAATTTATTCAATTTATTTTATGCATGCGTACGGTTGAAGTATGGGCCTAGGATATGTTGAGACGGTTAGCGGGTTGTAGTAGTCGAGCAAGTTGAACTAAATTTCTTTTATTCTATTCGTTCCAGTTGTTCTGAAATTTTGCTTTGACCGTAATTTTTAAATTCGCATACTTGGTATTTGGATCTTATAGATTTAAGTCAAGGCTTTGCATCCGCCGAAGTTTGATCGTGCTTTCCGTTTTTTTTTTCCGAAGTAGATACCGTGTTTGATTTAGATCCACTGCAGCGTTTAAGGTGAGTATTTCTCACCAGACATATGTACATATATTTTGTGAATTATCGCAAGTGTATGTGTAAAAATTTTATTTAAATATTATCTGTCTGTAGTATAACGTAGAATGATGAATCCCATTTAAATTGACACCTCATCAGTTATTATCTGTTGTATTATTTCTGCAGTTATATTATATTATTGTTTATTTACTGCTTAAATCACCACTGCAAGTTCCCTGTTAAATTTAGATTGTTGTGGGCTGAAATGATAGGCCTAAATGATGATTACTGTGCTATTATTATGTTAACTGTTTAACTGTTAACTTGGGATTGCGGGTTTGAAATGATAGAACCCGGGGTTTGTAAATTACGGATTGAAATGATATAAATCCGTATCACTTGACCTAGGCTAGAAAACTATATACAGGCCCGTGGTCCTTATAATATTTTCTGAAATATTTAAAATTATTTTGGAAGTTAAATATTTGATTTAATATCTTTAAAGGATTTTATATTGATTTTGAATGAGTTATATATGTTAATAAATAAATAAATAAATATTTGAATAAAATTTTGGAATATAACTTATTTTGGAAATTCTGGATTTTTGAAAGGATAAGATTTCAGTTAAGAAATATATATATAAGTTATATTTGGAAATATTTATTAAGTTAAACAATCTACTAAAGCATTTAAATGCTGTCTTTTGAAATTGGACTAGTTTTACCCGTAACTTTAGGTAGCATTTCCTAAGTGCTATAGAATCTGGAATTTGATTGTTTTGAAATTTAAGGAATTTGATAAATTATATTTATGTTTAAGTTTTGGAGACCTTTAAGATATGAGATTTATAACTGGATTTTTCTTAATAAATTTAAGATGAACATTCTAGTGTTAAGTAAATTTTGAAATTATTTAATGCCATAATTTTGGAGTTTTATCTATGGAATTTATGGGAATATTCAAGACGAAATAATAAACACTAATTTGTTGAAAGAAAAAAATATCCAACCTTAGTTTTGAATATTAATACTCCAATTGGATATATATAGGAATTGAAATGGTCTTGGGAACATGAAGTGATATTTAAATTATGGTTTAAAATAAAGAAATATATTTGTAAAGCTATGTAAATTATCTTCTTTACAAAGTAACCATAAAGTTAAACCATTTATATCCAAACCATTTGTGTTTTGGGAGTTATGTTTTTTTTAAAGAAAAATTTCCAATATATTATGGTTTAAAGGTATAATTCAAATATTTGGTTTCCAGATATTATAAATTTTAAGCAGTATGGTTTTGGAAAAGAATTATATTTGAATATAACGATATCATGTTGTTTTGGGTTTTAAATGATATCGTATTTATAGTTTTGAAATGGAAATGTTTATACTGGTTTTAAAGTATAAATTGTTTTTAAATGACCACGGGTTATAATAACGATGGGTTGGCAAAGAGACCGGGATCGGATATGGACATACTCTCTGTCGATACCGAAAACCACTTTGACCAACCGTGTACGCGGTGGAGATTCCAGAATGAAGTAGGTCGGTGGTGGCGTTTCCTGTAAGGTAAATACGTGGACCCGACTCCCGTGAGTTGGCATAAGGTGGCTAAAACAGGAGCAATTCCAGGCCAATGAGGTCATTCCTCTGATCGGACGCTCCTCTTCGATATTATACTATGATCTTGGATTGATTCAGTGGCCACTTCTATATTTTGATTTTGGGGGAGTTAGTTCGAGGTGGGCGGCAGCTGCGCGCTGCGCGTTACCATCAGCCTGGATAGCAATTGGTATATCTACCCTGGCATTGCCTAGTTGTGCCGTGTCACCTACCCTATCGCGCCTTGTACGAGTTTGGTTTTCTCCCGTAGCCCGTGTGGTATCCTCTAGTGGCTTCCCGATCAGGAGGGACTATGATATTGGATGGACTACTGGGACTATTACGTGTTAAGGGCTATATGGGTAACCCCTTAACGCTATTAAAAAGTAAGTTTATTTTATAAATAGACACTAGTATAATAGCGCAATATACTACATAGTAAATAGTTTGACGGATCCTTAGAGGATGGGCGGTCCCAAGCATCCTTTAAGTTACTTGCTCTATATTACAGTACACTTGAATTAGCTTACATTATATAAGTATGTATGTCCTGACTCGAGTGTTATGTTTTATTTTTACGCTCGGGTCAGCCTGAGTTGCAGCTTCAATTTCTTCTCCGTAGCTAGGACACTCAGTAGATCATTCGCGCTGCTGGAAGTTGTTTCAGCCTTTATCTTTTCTGGAATTCAAGACTTTGAAGACTCTATCTCTATTTATGTCTTAAAATTTGTATTGAGGATTATAGACAATGTAAGTTCTGTTTTGTTGAAGTTATATCAGTGGCTTCATGAACCACTAAATTTTTAATTTCCGCTGCGAGATTCTGATATCTGTGTATGTGATTCTGTGATCTATTTATTGTATATTCTGAGTTTTGCCAAATTTATTCTACAACGCAGTATTTTGAACAATTCAAGTCCGACAATGTGCGGATGCGAAGGGTTGAAAATACTGGGTCGTTACAGCAGTCCTGTCACGACCCGAATTTCACTCCCAGAAAATCGCGTCATGAATTAAGAAAGAAAGGGATAGAAGAAGAAAAGAAAGAAGAGAAGAAGAAACAACATCAGAATCTAACACAGCGGAACGAATAAATTATATTAATAACATAATTCTTTACATAGTATCATATACATCAGGGATACACAGCATAAACAACTCATACTAGACAGTTATAGACACCTGTCCAGTTATACAACATAATACAATAAACTCTCAAAGAACACACAGCGGAAAACCAGGTATATATCTACTCGCAGAAGCCTCCTGCTCCATTGCTCCTCCACAAGTCGTCAAAGCTAATCCAGAATCCTAACCTGAATCCCTTGACTACTCATAAAAATTTGAGTACCCAAGAGTTATAGAAAAAAAACAGAAATAACTCCGGGTCAGACATGGGTCTGGTGTGAGTAACAGGTTAAAGTTGCTTAACTTTTAAAAACCTTTTGAAAAGAAAGGTATCACGTAAGACTTCCCACACATAAACATGGAAAAGTTTTTACCTTACGCTAACCAAAACATTTGATAGGAAATCCGATGATATTATAATAGTGTCTAGGGTTTTCAAGTAAATAAGAAAATAGCCGAAATTGTTACATTCATTAAATTCCAGCTACTAGCCACAAAAGTGGGTAATACAATCAAAACCGTTGGCACTTATTGGATTTTGGTTTCCATACAATGGCAGGGCTACTGGGGTACCGCCCGTCACAGTACGTGGCCTAGATCACCGTACCGAGGATTACTCCCTTCATCCCCTGCAACACAAAGCCGGACCCGTTCCTTACTGAACAGTTCCAAACAAGACAACCCCGTGGTTGTAGCTAGCAACCACCCACACAGCCGAATATAAAGGAACTTCTAGACAGGGATCAATCTTGCTCTCCAGTGGGCGCGACCCACGAAGCTTTGCTGCACCTCCCCTGTTTTAGCCATTCCCGGTTGATGAGGCTTGAGGCTACGATTACCTTTATAGGACATATCACTTAGAATGCTCATCGTCCACCTGACGATGTGCTGAAAGCATTCAATCCATACAAGTTCGTTCCGGGTTCGAACGAAACCGAAGGCATTATCTCGTTACACTCATTTTGGAATCACCCTCAGAGTTAACGACAATAACCCTTGCACTTTAAACCACCATCTCGAATCTATAAGTACTATTCCGTCAAACTCATTACGGAATCACCCACAGAGTTATACTGACTCATAGTTCTTACACCTCGAGTCTTCACAAAGCTCCACTTTGATACACGACCTAACGTTATTTGGAATCGATGTGGTTTTCGGATATCCAAATATGGAAATCCGATCCCGGTCTCATCGAAAACCAAAGCGTGTCTTTTAAGGTCCAAGTTGTTTTAAAGTTTTAAAACATTTCAATTACAGTATCTATATACACACAGATAGATAACTTATAAATCATAACTGATAATCAACATTATCACATAACAGGTAATTCACATCATCAATATCAAATAGATATACCATATATCATCATCACAATAGATAACCTATGTTATCATCACAATATCATCAAACATCCATACCACAATACTTATCTCATTATTGAGATCACAAAGCATCCAAGTCAATCCATGACATCCATCCATACATAAGCAAAGATTTACTCATACCATACTATAATTAATTTAAAATGAATTAAATTAATTATCCCTATCTCAAATTAATTTAAAATGAATTAAATTAATTTCTTTATCTTTAATTAATTTAAAATAATTAAATTAATTGCTTTACCAAAATATCTTGTTTACTCAATCATTTAATTGATTTCAATCAATTAATCAATCATAAATTACTTTAATTAGTCACTCTTGATTAATTACCTTTAATTACCTTCATGTAATTATCCTTAATTAATTCCACAAATTAATTATTCTCACTAAACAGTAATTAACCCTTTAATTACTTCAATTAAATTAATTAATCATAATTAATTATCTTAATCCTTAATTAATTACATTTATTAATTACCTATTATTGATTAATTAATCCTAATTAATCATTCTTAATTACATCATTAATTAAAATAATTAATGATCTTAATTATTTCTTAAATTAATTACTCAAAGTAATTAACAAACTTAATTACTATATTAAACCAAATTAATTATCCTTAAATTAATTTCTTAATTAATACCTTGATTAATTATTAAATAATTAATCCAAATTTCTTCATACTTAAACATCTCCTTAATTACAATCTGTAATTATTAAACAATTACTTAACTAAGTAATTTTCAAATCATTAATTACATAAAGTAATTATCCTTAACCCAAGTGTTTAAAATTAATTAAACTTAATTAAATTAAACAATCTCATTCAATTAAATTAAGTAATTAATTTCTTAATTACTTTATCAAGTAATTACCCAAACCATTTACAATTGATTATTATTAAATTAATTAATCTAATTAATTATAAAAATTAACCACATTAATTAATTGTTAATTAATCATGGTTAATGACCTTCATTAACCATCCTCTAATTATTTTAAAAAGTAATTAACTTAAATTAATTACCAATTAAATTATTTTTAATCATTTATTAATTAAAGTTAATTATTAAATTAATTAACCTTAATTAAAAACTTAATTACATAATTATTATTCATTTATCATTAATTAATAACTTAATTAATGATCTTAATTCCAAATTGATTAATCCTTAATCAATTATTAATTCCAAATTTAATTAATTAATTAAATTAATTAACAAATCTTAATTACCTTGTTAATTAATTCTAAAACAAAATCTTAATCAAATTTTCAAAATAAAACATAACTTAATTATGTTTTAAAACAATTTGATTCAAAACAAAGTACTTTTGAAATTTCCTTTAAATTCCAATTTAAATTCAAGTTTAAAACGGTATAATTTTAAACTTATCAAAGTTTTAAATAAATTTAAAACTTTTAAAATTTACAAGTCAAAACAAATACTATATGAAATTTTAAAGTTAATTCCATTTCAAACCTTTAATAACTTAAGTTCCCATTTTAATTTTAAAACTTCAAATTCAACCTTGTTTGAAATTTAAACTGAATTTCAAATTAAACTGCTAAATTTCCAGATTTAAACAAATTTCAAATCTTCTCATATTTTAAAACCTCATTACTAAAATGTTCAAACTACTTATCAACATGATATAGTAAATAAGGTTAAATTTTTAAACTTGAGTTTCTGTTTTAAAACTGGAATTTAAATTCGATTTAAATTTTAAACTTACATTTAAATTTTGAACTTAAATTTTTCTCAAAACCATAATTACAGATTTAAAAAGATTTTAAATCCAGATTTTGCAGAAAACAGAAAAACAGGTTTCAATTCAAACCTGGAATTTAAATTTAAATTAGTAGTTCAAACTTAAATTAAATTTAAACTTAAGCCTTATTTAAAATCTATAACTACAGATTTTAAACTTCAAAAATCCAGATTTTTAAAAAGTTAAAAACCCAGATTTTAAAACAAAACACAGTTTACTGTGTTTTTCCTGAAGCCTGCACATAATTCAACCCGAGACAAGTTCATTTCTGCTTCGGGTTTTCTACAGCCTTGCTTCGAGTCAATTCAAATATCTCCCCTGAACATTCCCAAACCCAACATCACCAGAGTTTCACCTGAAAACTCAACGCCGCCACATCTGCCGATCATTCGTGATGATCCAACAACCTCAAAAAAACTCAATACCCTAACTACAACACCATGTTGAACAAAAATTCAAGCATTCAAATTTAGCTTGAAAACCCCAAATTTTCAAAACCTGAAAACAACTTACAGGTTTATTCAAAACCTGTAAACTTCCACTTCACGCTGCTCCGACCATCGGACTCCTGCCCCCCTTTGGCCATGAACTCCATTTCACATCCACTACCCATACCCCAAATCCCAGAACACTCGATCCATCCAAGCCTTCTTACTGACCCAACCTTTAACCCCCTGTTCAACTAGGGTTCATACACAAAAATTTCAAACTGCCAACAATCCAACAATCATTATGATCATTTCAAATTTCTCTAGGTATCTATAATCTTTACTTAACGACTCAAAAGAATTTCAGAATTTTCCAATTCAAAGATCAATAGAATTTGCACAGATTTATAATTTTGTTCAAGAACAGACTGCAACTGACACATGCACTCAAAAATCCTGATACTTAGTTTAAAATCCAAGTTTCAGTTTATATGTTTGATTTGTATTACTGAAATTACCATATTTTTCTGATTGAGTTCTTTTTTTTTTTAAAAAAAAAATAACATGCAATGATGTTTTCTGTTTTACAGAGGCAACTCATATTTTAAACTTCTTGACATTTTTAAACATTAACTTATGAAACTAATACAACCTTACTTTGCATTTTCTTTTAACAGATAACTGATTTAAAGGCAAGAGTAGTTAATAAAGTTTTACCTGGAAATAAATTCAAAAACAGAACAGATGATATAAACAGTATGATCATAAATCATTTCCACACCAACAACCATAGATAGCACAAAAATATTATTTGCATTCAGTAAAACATGCAACTTATTTTTTTTTTTAAAACTAAAGAGTTTAAATGTTACTCACCTTATTTATGAATGCAGGCCCCTGTTAAATTGCAGAAAACAACATGCAGAACTCCTATTGATCACTTGAAATTTGCAGACCACTGTTGAATTTTTCCAGAAACAAACATGTGCAAGCTTGACTCTTTTGCTAGCATGCAGATAAGAATGATGCTGTAGCTAGCTTCTCAAGTACATGCAGATAGAATGCAGTGGCTAAATCCTCAAATTATATGCATATGCTATCAACCCAGTTTCAAACAGAAAGGCAGGAGTCTCTATTTTGATTTTGCAATGAAGTGAGATATGCAGGTTCTTTGATTTGAGATTTGAATGAAGGTGGATTTGATTTGAACATGCAGATTTTGAATCATACAGAGTTATGCTTGAGGAATTTGCAGATTTGTGGATTGTGGATCTTGAATATGCAAGCCTTATGATAGATATGAAAATGAGTTCATGATTCTCCTTTGATTCAGAAAAATGCAATATGAAAATGAAGATGTATGCTATACAAATGTATTTCAGATTTTATGAAAATAAAAGAAAAAGAAAAAAAAACAAAATTCAACACTTGTCAATTTAACAACACTTGTCAATATGAATGCATATTAATTTAACACATGTTATCCTTTAAAGATAATTAATACTAATTATAATTTAATGTGTGTATATAATCCTAAGTAAATAGGTTAGTTTAATTTAAACATGTGTATGTGTTTATAAATGAAAACAACCATGTTTCAAAACTTACACAAATAAAAGTTAAAACAATTAAATAATTAAGATTTATACTTTTGAATTTAAAATTCAAAATAAATTCAAAATCAATCAAACTTCAAATCAAGTTATAAATGTAAACTCAATTTGAAATAAAAATTACAAACCTATTCAAAATTTATTTATAAAGACAATACCATATCCATATTGTTTTTATAAATATCTTCTTATCAAATTAGAACCATTTTACAAGAAATTATATTTTTAACAATAAGATACCCATTTTATTAAACCATAAAACATTTTATTGAATTTATTCTAAATTTAAAACAATACCAATCTATTTAAAATATAAACCAAATATTTATATTGAAAATAGAAATCAATTTATTATTTTAAAAAGATAAAATAACCAATTTAAATAATTATTGAAAAGATTATTAAATTCATCTGAATAATTATTACAGAATATCAATATCAATTTAATTTTAACTACAGATTATTAAATTGATATTGTCAAAAATTCCGGGATGTTACAATCCTTCCCCCTTAAAAGAATTTCGTCCTCGAAATTTAAAACAAAGGTAATTTAATAATCTTATTAAATTTTAATTTTTAAACACAAGCATATATCAATCATATGCTAACAACCAAAACAACCAATTCAACCAATCAAACAAATCTAATTATCCAGACAAATTCTGGATAAAATTTTGTCGAGTTTCCCCAGTGTATATATATATCCACCGGAACACTCGCCCTAGAGAAACCAAACAAACAATACTATGAAGCTACAAAGCTCCTATACAACTATATCTACAACATTAGACAAGATATCAGACTACAAACGAGTCTGACTCAACAACCAAAACTCCAGAACTGCTGGTTCCACAACCAGAGATAAACCATACACGTATTCCCACAGAGATACGTGAAACCCATCGAACCCCAGTTGTCCAAACTGGCAACTCAATCCTGAAGATCAATCACTTACTCTCCAAGAATACAGAAAAGATCCAAAACACTTCAGATCAACTTCACAGACTTACCCAATCATATAGTTCACCTTAAATTGGAGTCAACTTAACCAAAATTAAATCTCTAGCTTCAGAGTCCAAATCTCTTCGACTCTTATCCACAAAATCTCTTCGGACGATCTTGAGCTACCTACAGCCTATCAATCAGCTCAACCTTCGCTGATGCTTCCAGAAACAAACCAGACCAATCAACTCAACAAAATGATCTCCTCAAGATCAACCAAAATCAAGAACTCAAACTCAACTCTTCAACATCAGAAAACTACAACTCACTTCTCCTGAGCGGAAAAGAAATGCAGATACACTTCCAAACTGCTTCCGCTGCCCAACTCTGATCCGAAGTAGAAGAGAATACTGAAGAAGAACACAAGCACAAACTGGACAACACACCCCAGAGATATGGTTCAACAAGTCCATAAGAATCATTCAGGAGTTCCTCCAAAACTCCGAGCTGCTACTCCAACTTAACTCTTGGAACCATTCTTCTATAAAGCTGAACCACACGGTACCACTTCTGGAATCCCAGCCTATAAGGAAGCTCAATCTCCAGATGCAAACCAAACTCTGACTTTCTGAAGACATCCAGAAAAACTCAGATAACCCAAGAGAATACTCAAACAATCGCAAGTCACTTTTGCGATCCACTCAAACCAAATCCAAGGAAAACCGTTCTTTCTTAACCAAACAGAACAGCTCAATCTCAACTAGCCAACCCATCGAAGAAACGGGTTCACTCAACTACTTCTGAACTCCATTTCAGAAAAACTGCTAAACCAAAAGATCTCTTGCCAACACTGAGAACATTTCAAACTGCACTGCTGCCACAGATGCCAAAGAATTCCAAAACGAAGCTCTCCGAGAAACTCGGACTTCAAAACAAACAAAAACTCAAGCTGACCACAGCCACAACACTGAAGCAGACTTGCTTCCTTAACTTGTTCCAAAGAAAACATCTTCGGGAACATCCATAGTCACTGCATCTCATCACGCAGCTACTACTCCTGAGGTATTCAAAATACCATCACTTACTTCTGCTCAGCCAACAAATCCAATCACTACTCATCCAATCTCAAAAATAAACTCCGAACCTTAACAGGTTTCCTTCATAGATTAATGAAGTTCTTCATCACTACAGAACTTACTCGAGACAGTATTAGGTCTACAGTCCCAACAAAACACCTCCAACCTCAAACATTCAAACTCCAACCAATGGTAGTAATCGTGTAACACACAATACTACCTCATCTACCTTCATAACTTATATTGGAAAACCTGAACGGGTAACCCAACAGATAGGTAGAAATATATATAGTTATATATAAAAATTACAAATACGCTCTCTCAAGAAAGACACCACTACTGAGCCTAGGTATTCACTCAACCTAATGCTCCCTAAAGAAAGATACACTTCAGAGCCTAGGTATTCACTCAACCTACAGCTCTGATACCACAATGTCACGACCCGAATTTCACTCCCAGAAAATCGCGTCATGAATTAAGAAAGAAAGGGATAGAAGAAGAAAAGAAAGAAGAGAAGAAGAAACAACATCAGAATCTAACACAGCGGAACGAATAAATTATATTAATAACATAATTCTTTACATAGTATCATATACATCAGGGATACACAGCATAAACAACTCATACTAGACAGTTATAGACACCTGTCCAGTTATACAACATAATACAATAAACTCTCAAAGAACACACAGCGGAAAACCAGGTATATATCTACTCGCAGAAGCCTCCTGCTCCATTGCTCCTCCACAAGTCGTCAAAGCTAATCCAGAATCCTAACCTGAATCCCTTGACTACTCATAAAAATTTGAGTACCCAAGAGTTATAGAAAAAAAACAGAAATAACTCCGGGTCAGACATGGGTCTGGTGTGAGTAACAGGTTAAAGTTGCTTAACTTTTAAAAACCTTTTGAAAAGAAAGGTATCACGTAAGACTTCCCACACATAAACATGGAAAAGTTTTTACCTTACGCTAACCAAAACATTTGATAGGAAATCCGATGATATTATAATAGTGTCTAGGGTTTTCAAGTAAATAAGAAAATAGCCGAAATTGTTACATTCATTAAATTCCAGCTACTAGCCACAAAAGTGGGTAATACAATCAAAACCGTTGGCACTTATTGGATTTTGGTTTCCATACAATGGCAGGGCTACTGGGGTACCGCCCGTCACAGTACGTGGCCTAGATCACCGTACCGAGGATTACTCCCTTCATCCCCTGCAACACAAAGCCGGACCCGTTCCTTACTGAACAGTTCCAAACAAGACAACCCCGTGGTTGTAGCTAGCAACCACCCACACAGCCGAATATAAAGGAACTTCTAGACAGGGATCAATCTTGCTCTCCAGTGGGCGCGACCCACGAAGCTTTGCTGCACCTCCCCTGTTTTAGCCATTCCCGGTTGATGAGGCTTGAGGCTACGATTACCTTTATAGGACATATCACTTAGAATGCTCATCGTCCACCTGACGATGTGCTGAAAGCATTCAATCCATACAAGTTCGTTCCGGGTTCGAACGAAACCGAAGGCATTATCTCGTTACACTCATTTTGGAATCACCCTCAGAGTTAACGACAATAACCCTTGCACTTTAAACCACCATCTCGAATCTATAAGTACTATTCCGTCAAACTCATTACGGAATCACCCACAGAGTTATACTGACTCATAGTTCTTACACCTCGAGTCTTCACAAAGCTCCACTTTGATACACGACCTAACGTTATTTGGAATCGATGTGGTTTTCGGATATCCAAATATGGAAATCCGATCCCGGTCTCATCGAAAACCAAAGCGTGTCTTTTAAGGTCCAAGTTGTTTTAAAGTTTTAAAACATTTCAATTACAGTATCTATATACACACAGATAGATAACTTATAAATCATAACTGATAATCAACATTATCACATAACAGGTAATTCACATCATCAATATCAAATAGATATACCATATATCATCATCACAATAGATAACCTATGTTATCATCACAATATCATCAAACATCCATACCACAATACTTATCTCATTATTGAGATCACAAAGCATCCAAGTCAATCCATGACATCCATCCATACATAAGCAAAGATTTACTCATACCATACTATAATTAATTTAAAATGAATTAAATTAATTATCCCTATCTCAAATTAATTTAAAATGAATTAAATTAATTTCTTTATCTTTAATTAATTTAAAATAATTAAATTAATTGCTTTACCAAAATATCTTGTTTACTCAATCATTTAATTGATTTCAATCAATTAATCAATCATAAATTACTTTAATTAGTCACTCTTGATTAATTACCTTTAATTACCTTCATGTAATTATCCTTAATTAATTCCACAAATTAATTATTCTCACTAAACAGTAATTAACCCTTTAATTACTTCAATTAAATTAATTAATCATAATTAATTATCTTAATCCTTAATTAATTACATTTATTAATTACCTATTATTGATTAATTAATCCTAATTAATCATTCTTAATTACATCATTAATTAAAATAATTAATGATCTTAATTATTTCTTAAATTAATTACTCAAAGTAATTAACAAACTTAATTACTATATTAAACCAAATTAATTATCCTTAAATTAATTTCTTAATTAATACCTTGATTAATTATTAAATAATTAATCCAAATTTCTTCATACTTAAACATCTCCTTAATTACAATCTGTAATTATTAAACAATTACTTAACTAAGTAATTTTCAAATCATTAATTACATAAAGTAATTATCCTTAACCCAAGTGTTTAAAATTAATTAAACTTAATTAAATTAAACAATCTCATTCAATTAAATTAAGTAATTAATTTCTTAATTACTTTATCAAGTAATTACCCAAACCATTTACAATTGATTATTATTAAATTAATTAATCTAATTAATTATAAAAATTAACCACATTAATTAATTGTTAATTAATCATGGTTAATGACCTTCATTAACCATCCTCTAATTATTTTAAAAAGTAATTAACTTAAATTAATTACCAATTAAATTATTTTTAATCATTTATTAATTAAAGTTAATTATTAAATTAATTAACCTTAATTAAAAACTTAATTACATAATTATTATTCATTTATCATTAATTAATAACTTAATTAATGATCTTAATTCCAAATTGATTAATCCTTAATCAATTATTAATTCCAAATTTAATTAATTAATTAAATTAATTAACAAATCTTAATTACCTTGTTAATTAATTCTAAAACAAAATCTTAATCAAATTTTCAAAATAAAACATAACTTAATTATGTTTTAAAACAATTTGATTCAAAACAAAGTACTTTTGAAATTTCCTTTAAATTCCAATTTAAATTCAAGTTTAAAACGGTATAATTTTAAACTTATCAAAGTTTTAAATAAATTTAAAACTTTTAAAATTTACAAGTCAAAACAAATACTATATGAAATTTTAAAGTTAATTCCATTTCAAACCTTTAATAACTTAAGTTCCCATTTTAATTTTAAAACTTCAAATTCAACCTTGTTTGAAATTTAAACTGAATTTCAAATTAAACTGCTAAATTTCCAGATTTAAACAAATTTCAAATCTTCTCATATTTTAAAACCTCATTACTAAAATGTTCAAACTACTTATCAACATGATATAGTAAATACGGTTAAATTTTTAAACTTGAGTTTCTGTTTTAAAACTGGAATTTAAATTCAATTTAAATTTTAAACTTACATTTAAATTTTGAACTTAAATTTTTCTCAAAACCATAATTACAGATTTAAAAAGATTTTAAATCCAGATTTTGCAGAAAACAGAAAAACAGGTTTCAATTCAAACCTGGAATTTAAATTTAAATTAGTAGTTCAAACTTAAATTAAATTTAAACTTAAGCCTTATTTAAAATCTATAACTACAGATTTTAAACTTCAAAAATCCAGATTTTTAAAAAGTTAAAAACCCAGATTTTAAAACAAAACACAGTTTACTGTGTTTTTCCTGAAGCCTGCACATAATTCAACCCGAGACAAGTTCATTTCTGCTTCGGGTTTTCTACAGCCTTGCTTCGAGTCAATTCAAATATCTCCCCTGAACATTCCCAAACCCAACATCACCAGAGTTTCACCTGAAAACTCAACGCCGCCACATCTGCCGATCATTCGTGATGATCCAACAACCTCAAAAAAACTCAATACCCTAACTACAACACCATGTTGAACAAAAATTCAAGCATTCAAATTTAGCTTGAAAACCCCAAATTTTCAAAACCTGAAAACAACTTACAGGTTTATTCAAAACCTGTAAACTTCCACTTCACGCTGCTCCGACCATCGGACTCCTGCCCCCCTTTGGCCATGAACTCCATTTCACATCCACTACCCATACCCCAAATCCCAGAACACTCGATCCATCCAAGCCTTCTTACTGACCCAACCTTTAACCCCCTGTTCAACTAGGGTTCATACACAAAAATTTCAAACTGCCAACAATCCAACAATCATTATGATCATTTCAAATTTCTCTAGGTATCTATAATCTTTACTTAACGACTCAAAAGAATTTCAGAATTTTCCAATTCAAAGATCAATAGAATTTGCACAGATTTATAATTTTGTTCAAGAACAGACTGCAACTGACACATGCACTCAAAAATCCTGATACTTAGTTTAAAATCCAAGTTTCAGTTTATATGTTTGATTTGTATTACTGAAATTACCATATTTTTCTGATTGAGTTCTTTTTTTTTTTTAAAAAAAAATAACATGCAATGATGTTTTCTGTTTTACAGAGGCAACTCATATTTTAAACTTCTTGACATTTTTAAACATTAACTTATGAAACTAATACAACCTTACTTTGCATTTTCTTTTAACAGATAACTGATTTAAAGGCAAGAGTAGTTAATAAAGTTTTACCTGGAAATAAATTCAAAAACAGAACAGATGATATAAACAGTATGATCATAAATCATTTCCACACCAACAACCATAGATAGCACAAAAATATTATTTGCATTCAGTAAAACATGCAACTTATTTTTTTTTTTAAAACTAAAGAGTTTAAATGTTACTCACCTTATTTATGAATGCAGGCCCCTGTTAAATTGCAGAAAACAACATGCAGAACTCCTATTGATCACTTGAAATTTGCAGACCACTGTTGAATTTTTCCAGAAACAAACATGTGCAAGCTTGACTCTTTTGCTAGCATGCAGATAAGAATGATGCTGTAGCTAGCTTCTCAAGTACATGCAGATAGAATGCAGTGGCTAAATCCTCAAATTATATGCATATGCTATCAACCCAGTTTCAAACAGAAAGGCAGGAGTCTCTATTTTGATTTTGCAATGAAGTGAGATATGCAGGTTCTTTGATTTGAGATTTGAATGAAGGTGGATTTGATTTGAACATGCAGATTTTGAATCATACAGAGTTATGCTTGAGGAATTTGCAGATTTGTGGATTGTGGATCTTGAATATGCAAGCCTTATGATAGATATGAAAATGAGTTCATGATTCTCCTTTGATTCAGAAAAATGCAATATGAAAATGAAGATGTATGCTATACAAATGTATTTCAGATTTTATGAAAATAAAAGAAAAAGAAAAAAAAACAAAATTCAACACTTGTCAATTTAACAACACTTGTCAATATGAATGCATATTAATTTAACACATGTTATCCTTTAAAGATAATTAATACTAATTATAATTTAATGTGTGTATATAATCCTAAGTAAATAGGTTAGTTTAATTTAAACATGTGTATGTGTTTATAAATGAAAACAACCATGTTTCAAAACTTACACAAATAAAAGTTAAAACAATTAAATAATTAAGATTTATACTTTTGAATTTAAAATTCAAAATAAATTCAAAATCAATCAAACTTCAAATCAAGTTATAAATGTAAACTCAATTTGAAATAAAAATTACAAACCTATTCAAAATTTATTTATAAAGACAATACCATATCCATATTGTTTTTATAAATATCTTCTTATCAAATTAGAACCATTTTACAAGAAATTATATTTTTAACAATAAGATACCCATTTTATTAAACCATAAAACATTTTATTGAATTTATTCTAAATTTAAAACAATACCAATCTATTTAAAATATAAACCAAATATTTATATTGAAAATAGAAATCAATTTATTATTTTAAAAAGATAAAATAACCAATTTAAATAATTATTGAAAAGATTATTAAATTCATCTGAATAATTATTACAGAATATCAATATCAATTTAATTTTAACTACAGATTATTAAATTGATATTGTCAAAAATTCCGGGATGTTACAAGTCCAGTGAGAGCTCCGGAAAAGTTCAGTTGAACATTCAAAATAAACAAGCTCGGCGAAGAGAGAACGTGAATCAACTTAAAAAACAAGATCAAAATCGTGGCCCGCAACGCAAAAATCCGATGTTCGACAGTTATACTCCTTTGAATACTTCACTGGAGGACTTGTATTTGCGGACCCGTAATACAATTCAATATGAAAAACCTGCTCCAAGACCGTCGTAAGAAAGACAAATCCAGACGGGAAAATTTTGCAGGTTCCATGAAGGCTATGGGCACAATATGAACGAGAGTCGTCACTTACAGGATCTTGTTGAAAAACTGGTCAAAGAAAGGAAACTGGAACAGTTTTTGCGGACACCGCAGCCCAGAGAAGCGGGCCCATCAAATCCAAACAATGAACCCAATCGACCGAGACAGGAGGACTCGACTTGTCCTCGTGGGAGATTGGTGATAAACGCCATCAGTGGCGGACCTACTTACTCAGGGGCCTGAAACGACGAAGATACTCATCACTGTCACACATGACAGGCTCCTTCAATCTATGAATAATTTACAGTGTCCTCTATATTCTGAAATATTGAATTTGTAATAAGGCACTGACTTTGCCGTATTTTCTTATTTCAGCAAATAAAATTCTATCTCTTCAAGCTAAAGCTGTGATTCACCGAATACAACGTTCAACAATCACGACACACGAAGAGCTAAGTTCCATCAAACAATGGAATTTATTCAAATAGCGAGTGACTGCGTTACAACCGGCCACTCACTAAGTGAATCCCCAGCTTGGGGGCAAGCCAACACATCGAAGGCTGAACTGGACCAACACACGACAGTCCATTCAACAATTCATTCCCAGAATGCGAACGGACTCCAACTTCCCACAGCGCGAATTGGAGTATAAACATTCAACAATTCATTCCCAAATTGCGAACGGACTCCAACTTCCCAGAGCGTGAATTGGAGTATAAACGTTCAACAATTCGTTCCCAGAGTGCGAACGAACTCAAATGTAACACCCGGCCCCTATACCCATGCCAACCAAGAGCAATACTAAGTATTACTGTCGGAAAGCACGGAGAATGGGACTCGATAGGGCTAAATGTTGTACTCATTCCCTTGAACTAACACTGGCACGAGAAATTTTTCGATTTTTTTTTTCCTTCTACTTACCATTTGTGCGCAGTGATGGTTCAAAGCAATGGTACAAGATAACAATTTTCCAGGTTACCTAGTATAGAATATAATAGAATGTACAATTCAGCACCAAAAACAGCATAATGCATAATACATATCATAATGTCCACGATACATAGTCCATAGTACATATCACTTCCAAAATACATAATAACATACATACCATAATACATATTAACTACTTCTAAGTCCAAGCTGAAAAGTCCAAAACCCCAAAACGTGGAAAGTGATAAGAATTCTGCTACAGTCCACGCAACCTAACCTGCAACCACAATCCTCAGACTGACCCGAGGATTATAAAACAAATCACACGGGTCAGACTATTTCTAGTGTGAGTGAAGTAAGATCTATGAACAATAATTGTCTCAATCAACAAAAGGGAAAGAAAACGCCGCATGTATAAACCAACATGAGGCATATATGTGTGTGAGAACTAACATGCAAATTTGGTTTCATAAACAATTCCTTTAATCAAACAATGATTTTAGGCCAAACCTATCGTATATAATCCAATACGATACCTTCCCAATTATTATTTGTAACACAAGGATAAGTTCATACACACATTCTCCAAAGATACTGGGTTTTCAAAATCAACTTTAATACTTCCAAAAATCATAAAGTAAAGAAAATTGCATTATGGGAATTGTGGGATAAATATAACATGACTCATAAAATATACCAAATTAACAGACGCTAATATTGTAAAATCACAGTGGTAGAGCTCGAGCGCGCACGATGACATCAACACCGTAACCTACTCATAACGCCATAATACACCTGGCGATCAACCCAGGATAACCAAGACGGCCTAAGGCAAAGGCCGTATGCTACCCGTTCACGGATCTACACGTGGGACCCCCACGCCTCCATCCTTCATAGTCCGTGACCCGCCGATCGGAGATCCCGATCAAAATAAGATTAGCCCTATGTAGCAGACCGTTGACCTTTGGTGGTAAAAGGGCATGTGATATACCACTGATTCAGGTAGCGATCCTGAATCAGGTCGGCCAAGGTGGAGTTTTGTCCCATTGGTACAACATAGTCCAATCTATCCCGACCCAAAAATCAAAGTGTTTATAATTTTAAAACACTTCTTAAAAATAAAAGTCAACGATGACGATCGCCTTTCAAAAATTCCATTAATAAACCCAGTATAATATTCAAAAGCGAATAAAATTTAGCAAATAATTATGTGTATAAAAGAAAATAATTACATCTTCGTTTCGCATTAACACATAAGTACCCAATAATACTTATGTATTAAGACGAAACGCAAAAACCTCATTCATTGCAAAAATTCGTTAAGTTAAAAAAATTTGATAACAATAAATTTAATTAAAAAGGCAAGCTTAGTACTCAAAAACGTAATCAAAATGCTAAAATGTTTTATTTACATATTGTTGTTATTATTATTATTATTATTATTTTCAAACACATATTTATCGATAATACAATAGCTTTCTTTTTAACCAAAATAAATTTAATTCGCTAATTTAGATTGATTTTAATAAAATTTAATTTTTTTTCCAAATTTTTTTTTTCCAACTTTGGTGCAGCTCCGACTTGGGCTGTCACTGTGCAGCTTGCCTGGGCTGTACAGCCTGCCTGGGCTGCACCAGCACAGCCCTGGGCTGCACCAGCACAGCCCTGGGCTGTACAGCCCCGGGCTGCACCAGTACAGCCCCGGGCTGCACCAGTACAGCCCCGGGCTGCACCGGTACAGCCCCGGGCTGCACCAGTACAGCCCCGGGCTGCACCAGTACAGCCCCGGGCTGTACAGCCCCAGGCTGCACATTGCAGCCCGCCCGGGCTGCCCCTGTGCAGCCCTGGGCTGCACCGCCCCGGGTAGCCCGGGTGTAGCCCACCTGGGCTGCACCACCGGGCCGGCCCCGGGCCGCCCCTGGACTGGGCCCGGGCTGCACCCGGGTGCACCTGGGCGGCACCCGGGCCGGGTGCCGCACCCGCAGGCCTACCCGGGCTGCACCCGGGCAGCCCGCCCGGGCTGCCACTGTGCAGCTTTGGGCTGCACAGGTGTGCAGCCCCTGGCTGCACATTTGCAGCCGGTCTGGGCTGCACCTTTGTGCAGCCCCAGGCTGCACCTGTGAAGCCCCATACTAGGCTGCACCTGTGCAGCCCCAGGCTGAGCTACTGGCGGGGCTGCACTTGCAGCCTCGTCTAGGCTACACAGTGCAGTTTTGAAAGCAATTTTTTTTTCTTCGAATAGAAGGCTGCTGTTATTCATTGTGGCAATTAAGCAAACACAAGGCATGCATTCAAATTATATGCATTGTTTCTCATTCCTTTTTCAACCTAATATTTCAATCAAATAACATGATTTATGGAATGAGCAAACAACCATCATATTCAAAATTCTCACACCATATTTGCATGCATACATGAAAATAAAATAAGACTATAATTTCACTCACCTAAACACTTCAAATTGCAATCTTCAAGCTCTTATACAGCTAGCCCTTGATTGCTTGACCTTCCCCTTTCAATTGCTAACAAAATGAAAGAAAAGCCTAAATACCTATTTGTGAAAATAAGAAGAAAGAGATGGAATTGAGCTGATTTAGGAATACTTACTATTAGAATTGGGAATCTTTTCTTTTATCATTCAATTGCAAAGTTGGATTTAGATGAGAAGATTGGAAATTAGGTTTTAGGGTTTTTTCCTTCTCTCTGTTTTTTTTTCTTTCTGATATCTGTACGTACAGTGAAAAATTTGAGGAGAGGGAATGGTATTTTTATTACAAAGCCGCTCCTCTAGAATCTTCTTCCAATTAAACCTTAATTTATTATTTCTCCCCCCTTTCTTTCTTTTTAAAATTATTTATTCATTATCTTTTGTCCTCATTCTAGATTTTTCTTTTACTTAACAATATTTTATTCACTTTCTAGATCTTTCCTACATTACATTATAAAAAGATATTATTATTTGTTATTTATTACTATTATTATTTTACCCTTTTCTTTTTTTTCCTTTTATATCTAATTGTAAATCAACATAAAAAAATTCTTATGTAAACTTTTCATACATAAAACGCGTTTTATCTTATGTAATTAGTTACCATTCTTTCATAAGAAAAAAACTTATCATTTTCAATGTTTAATTTAATTTAATTTTTTTTTTTGAATAGTTTAGGTTAATAAAATGGTTCATTTATTAAAATAAATTACACTACCTCAAGAAGGAACAATTTATAACTCCAAATAAAAGCGTACGAATCTGTTACCATTTATTTTCCTCTCAACGCTATTAATATTAAATTCTCATTTTTTCCCATTTATCTATTATTTTATTTTCTTAATAAATATTTAATTATTTATTATTATTAACTAATTAATTATCAATTTATTAAGTTGATTCCCAATTTAGTATCCCTAAAAGTCGGGTTGTTACAGACTTCCCGCTTACAAAAATTGCGTCCTCGCAATTTCTACGTAAGGGCGATATCTGTAACTTTATTAGTTGATTTAAATTTCAAAAAGAATAAGACATACCTTACTCGAGCGCCAAACAATTCAGGATAATGCCTCTGCATCGACTCTTGTGTTTCCCAGGTGCAGTCCTTCGGATTGCTCAACCATTGCACCTTGACTAGTGGAACCACCTTACTACGCAACTTCTTCGTGTCAGAGGCGATGATACGGATAGGCTCTCGAGTATATGTCATATTAGGGGCGATCCCAAGCTGCTGCAACTGCTTTGGCTCTATCACCTCCTCGGAATCTCTCAAACACTTTCTCAAGTGTGACACATGAAAGACATTGTGCACACTTGATAAGTGTTCAGGTAAAGCAACTCTATAGCTAAGCTTCCCAATCCGCTCCACAATAGGATAAAGCCCAATAAATCTAGGAGCAAGCTTACCCGTCTTGGTGAACCTCATTACCCCCTTTAAAGGAGTAACCTTCACGAACACATGATCGCCGACGCTAAATTCCAAGTCCTTTCTTCTTTTATCTGCATAGGACTTTTGTCTATCTTGTGCTTCTTTCATCCTCCTTCTAATTATCTCTACCTTTTCTGAAGCTTCACGTACAGTGTCGGGACCAAGAACTAACTTATCTCCAGTCTCAAGCCAGCATGCAGGAGATCTACATGGTCTTCCGTACAGTGCTTCGAAAGGAGCCATGCCTATACTAGACTGAAAGCTGTTATTATACGAAAACTCTACCATGTACAGGTGGTCCTCCCAAGAGCCTCTAAAGTCCAGAATACAGGATCGCAACAAATCCTCCAATATCTTGTTGACTCGCTCAGTTTGCCCATCGGACTGAGGATGATAGGCTGAGCTAATATTCAACTTCGCCCCAAAGCTGCTTGTAAGCTCCTCCAAAATCCACTAGTAAATAATGGATCTCTGTCACAAACTATAGCACTAGGTACACCATGGAGACGAATAACTTCCTTCACATACAGCTTCGCCAAATAAGATGCAGTCCTCTTTGCCTTGACAGGAATAAAATGGGCAGATTTCGTCAAACGATCCACTACTACCCATATGCTATCATGCCCTTGCTTCGATCGAGGCAAGCCATCAATGAAATCAATTGATACCTAAATAAAGTATTAATGGAACACTAATTGGATCACAAATAAGGGTTTATATAAGTGAACTGTTATAAAATCAAAATTCACTTATACCTAATCCCATTTCCATAATGGAATCTCCAAGGGCTGAAGAAGACCGCTAGGCTTTTGATGCTCGCATTTCACCAGTTGGCAAGTAGTGCAATTCTTAACATATTCACCTATATCACGCTTCAATTCTTCCCAGTAATATAGGCGCTTCATGTCCATGTACATCTTGCTGCCACCTGGGTGAATAGTGTATCGTGAACAATGGCAGTCCTTCATCACCTCTTGTCTAAGCCCTGCAACATTAGGTACAAAGATTCTACCCTTCTTCCTCAAACAACCATGAGCATCCATCTCAAAACCTTTCAGGTCATCCGCTTCCTCTCCATTCTTCAACCGATGAACACGATCTAAAGCAACTGAATCCTCCTTCTGAGCAAGAGAAATCCTGTCCATAAGACTTGGTCTCACAACCAAGCTAGCTAACATCCTCCCTGAGCTATGAGTAGGCATACTGTAACAGATCCCACTAGAAGCTAACACCTTCAAGTCACGCCATTCAGCCACCATCATCGATACAACTGCCTGGTGTTTACGGCTGAGGGCATCCGCAACACGGTTTCCTTTCCCAGGAGTATACTGAATATCAAAATCATAGGCTGCCAAAAACTCCAACCACCTTTGTTGGCGCATGTTCAGTTCCTTCTGGGAAAATAGGTATTTCAAGGACTTATGGTCTGTATAGAGAACAAACCACTCCCCCATAAGATAGTGTCGCCACAACTTCAAAGCAAAAACCACGGCTGCTAGCTCCAAATCATGAATAGCATACCGAATCTCATTGGGCCTCAATTGCCTAGATGCATAAACTACAACTCGCCCTTTCTGCATAAGTACCGCTCCCAGGCCAGAGCCACAAGCATCCGTATAGACCACAAGATCCTGATTACCCTCTGGAATCACCAAAACTGGGGCGTTAGTGAGCATCTCCTTCAACTTTGTGAAAGCTTCTTCACACTTATCTGTCCATTCATACTTAACTCCTTTCCTCGTCAGCCTCGTCAAAGGAGTCACAATCTTGGAGAAATCTTTAATGAAACGCCGGTAGTAACCAGCTAGTCCCAAGAAGCTTCGTATCTCGGTAACAGATTCTGGTCTCTTCCAATTCTGTATGGCCTCAATCTTAGAAGGATCCACTGCTAGACCGGCTTCGGAGACTATATGGCCCAAAAACTTTACCTCTTTCTGCCAAAAGTGGCACTTGGAGAACTTAGCTTTTAGCTTATGTTCCCTTAAGGTCTCCAAAACCATCCTCAAATGACCTTCATGCTCTTGCTCGGACTTGGAATACACTAGGATGTCATCAATAAAGACCAGGACAAATTGGTCAAGATAGCTTCTGAATATTCAATTCATTAGGTCAACAAAATACGCAGGAGCATTCGTAAGCCCAAACGGCATCACCAGCCACTCGTATGAACCATAACGAGTGCGGAAAGTAGTAAGGGGAATTCTATCTTCCGCTACTCTCAACTGATGGAATCCAGTGGCTAAGTCCGGCAGGGAAAAGACTTTTGCTCCACTCAACTGATCAAAAAGATCATCAATACGAGGTAATGGATACTTATTCTTTATAGTCAGCTCATTAAGCTTCCTGTAGTCAATGCATAAACGAAGAGAGCCATCAGCCTTCTTTGCAAACACAGCAGCAGCTCCCCAAGGAGAGCTACTAGATCGGATAAACTACTTCCCTTCCAATTCAGTCAACTGCTTACGAAGTTCCTCCATCTCGACTCGCGGCATACGAGTAGGTGGTCGACTGACTGGTTGGGCTCCAGGAATTAGATCTATGCGGAACTCCACGGCCCTCTTTGGTGGTAAGCCTGTAACAGGCTCAAATATATCACCAAAATCTCTGACAATTGGTACTCTGGCTATCTCATCTTCCTCTCGTGACTCCATAGAAAACAAAGAAACATAAGCACTAGAGCTCGGTACATCCAGAGTCATATTAACAAGCCCTTTATAGGATGGATGCTTCAAAGTAACAACTCTGTCTGAGCAGGAAAGCTGTGCATCATAACGATCCAACCAGTCCATCCCCAAGATAATATCAAAGCCAAGGCACTCAAATACATGCAAATCACAGCGAAAAGAGAGCCCGCATAAGGAAAGCTCAAAGCCTTTACACAACATTCCAAGTGTTGCGGACCCACCAATGGGATTCGCAACCCTTAGAGATGTCACGAGGTAAACAACTTCCAAATAATATCTATCAACTAATTCCTTAGATATGAAAGAATGGGAGGCACCGGTGTCAAAGAGTATACAAATAAAAGTATCTCTAAAAGGAATCATACCTTCCATGACCGCCACCTGCTTTCCCTTCCTCTGACTCGGGCATGGATCTCCTTCCATCACATTCAGCTTAGCTGCTTGCTTCTTCTTCATAAGCTGTGGGCAGTTGTTCTTCAAATGACCAGTCTGGTGACACTCATAGCACTGCCTCTGGGGGCAATTATTAGCAAAATGCCCCATTACTCCACACTTATAGCACTTCACTCCTCTTTTATCTTGCTTCTGGGAGCCTGAAGCTTGACCTTTCTTTTTCTTCTTCTGAGGATTTTGCTTCTTCTTAGGAAATGGAGCTTTCCTCTTAGGCGCAAAGCTCTGTCGGTTCGGTGGTGCTTCATCATCTCTTTCCCGATACAAGTCTTCATACCTCATGGCCAAATCAACAATCTCATCAAAAGTGGAGCGAAGCTGAGTCAAAAGCTGTTCCTTCAACTTCCTACGTAGACCATCCAAAAAATTCTGGTTCTTTTTGAAGGGAGTGTTGACCAAATCGGGGCCATTCTTAGAGAGGGAGTTGAAGGTATTGACATACTCCTGAACTGTCATATCTCTCTGCTTCAGCTCAATAAATCTACGAGCGAGGATGGCCTTCTCCGCCTCAGGAATGAACCTTAACTCGAATCGTTCCCTAAATCTCTCTCATGTAAGCTCCTCCTCGCCTATCTCAGCACTAACCACATCGAACCAGTCAGATGCACCGTCTTGGAGGAAGCTAGAAGCAATCTGGACCTTCTGACGGTCCGTCACACCCATGTGTCCAAAGACTCGTTCACAAGTCTTCAACCAAGCCTGAACTCCAACCACACCTTCATTACCATGAAAAGGCTTCCCTCCAAGGCTCACAAAATCCTTACACATACGAGCGAAATTAACTCTAGGAGCAGCATTAGGAGCAGGTGCGGCCTGTGGCATGTTCCGCATTAACTCTAACCAATGCTCCATGGTCAAACGGGGAGTTCTTCCAGCCATCTTTCTCACTACTCTGCATAGTGAGAAATGTTATTATGCTGGAATCAAAATAGCTCTCATACTAAAAAGATCAAAGATTTGGGGTTTTGTTTTAGGTATGTATGACTATTATTATATTATGGAAGTGATACTTAAGGTATATAGACATGTACAATGCTTCTACTGCATTGTGCTAACTTATATTCTAAATATATTCTATGCTATTGTTAACCTGGGCTCTGATACTAAAAATGTAACACCCGGCCCCTATACCCATGCCAACCAAGAGCAATACTAAGTATTACTGTCGGAAAGCACGGAGAATGGGACTCGATAGGGCTAAATGTTGTACTCATTCCCTTGAACTAACACTGGCACGAGAAATTTTCCGATTTTTTTTTTCCTTCTACTTACCATTTGTGCGCAGTGATGGTTCAAAGCAATGGTACAAGATAACAATTTTCCAGGTTACCTAGTATAGAATATAATAGAATGTACAATTTGTTTGCGCCAAAATTGGTCACAAACACCCAATATCACGAAAGCACCCGTTTACGTACTCAACTTGATAATAATCAACACAGAACTCAGCAACAATCAATATAGAATTCAGCTCTAAGTAACAAATCACAGTAATCCACAAGCAACAATCACAAACACAGGATTTATAGTGGTTCGGCGTTCGTGCCTATGTCCACTTTGAAGGGTTTCTCTTTATTGCTTTGCTCGATTCAATCGATTACAATGGATTACAGCTGACAATTGCTTTGAAATCTGAATACAACAACGATTCTGATAGTTAAACTTGAATCCGGCAGAGTCTTGGCGTTCAATGGCAGAAGTTCTCCGAAGCCCCCCCTTTCTGAAGGCTTCAGGGTGCTATTTATAAGCGCTGGAGGCCCAGATCTTGCTGAAATTTCGTGAGACTTCTTCTGGCACGTGAGTGGGCCCACGCGACCGACCCCACCAAGTTTCGTCTCGATCTGACATCGGTTCGAAGTGATTTCGAACCCATCAAGAAATGGTCCAATCGAGCTGAAACTTGGCAGGAACAATCTTTACCTCATATGGAAGCTACTGTGAAAATTTGGTTGCATTTGGATGTGCGGTTAAGGAGATATGCTCGGTTCGAAATTAGCATTTTCGGTTGGCTGTGTCGTTCGAACCCATGAGTTCGAACCCATGATTTCGAATCCATCAGTGCACGTGGGCTTGCAGTGACGTGGCGCGCATTCCTCGAATCGATCCTAACTTATCTCCGAATGGACCGCTTCGACTCCGTGAACTACGGCGAACACGTCATCCAAACCGATTGACTCGGTGGATTCGAAATAGGAAGTATTCCTGGTTTCGAACGTGACTGATTCGAATCCAGGAATCCTTATGGGTTCGAACTTGATCGGTTCGAACTGGGTCACTCGATGGGTTCGAAGTGAGGATGCGAGGCTGAGTGAAGTCATGGATTCGAAGGTACGCCACTGTGGTGGATTCGAAGGCGATGGAGTCGAAAGCGATGGAGTCGAGGCAGGTACTAGCCGATGGGTTCGAACGTGGCTTGGGTTCGAACTCCATGGCTTCGAAGGCAAGGACGTGGATGGGTTCGAACTAGGTGGGTTCGAAGGAGAGGGCGTGGATGGTTTCGAACAGCATGGGTTCGAAGGAGAGGGCGTGGATGGTTTTGAATAGGAGGGGTTCGAAAAGGATGGGTTCGAACTTCATGGTTTCGAACCAGACAATGACTATTTCTCTTCACACTGAATCCATCATATCTTGAGCATACGAACTCGGATTGACTTGAAACTTGAAATGATGGCTCCTACAACCTTTCTTGTCGTGTCCTATCAATTGTGGCCTGATCCGGACTCGGGCAAAATTCATCGATATCCATATCTAAGTGAAGTATATCCAATCTCTGAGATGAACTGTTTCCCGTTTTCGACCAATCTTTCGGTATCACGGCTTTGCCAAAAAGCGGGATAACACAATTCAGCACCAAAAACAGCATAATGCATAATACATATCATATTGTCCACGATACATAGTCCATAGTACATATCACTTCCAAAATACATAATAACATACATACCATAATACATATTAACTACTTCTAAGTCCAAGCTGAAAAGTCCCAAAACCCAAAACATGGAAAGTGATAAGAATTCTGCTACAGTCCACGCAACCTAACCTGCAACCACAATCCTCAGACTGACCCGAGGATTATAAAACAAATCACACGGGTCAGATTATTTCTGGTGTGAGTGAAGTAAGATCTATGAACAATAATTGTCTCAATCAACAAAAGGGAAAGAAAACGCCGCATGTATAAACCAACATGAGGCATATATGTGTGTGAGAACTAACATGCAAATTTGGTTTCATAAACAATTCCTTTAATCAAACAATGATTTTAGGCCAAAACTATCGTATATAATCCAATACGATACCTTCCCAATTATTATTTGTAACACAAGGATAAGTTCATACACACATTCTCCAAAGATACTGGGTTTTCAAAATCAACTTTAATACTTCCAAAAATCATAAAGTAAAGAAAATTGCATTATGGGAATTATGGGATAAATATAACATGACTCATAAAATATACCAAATAAACAGACGCTAATATTGTAAAATCACAGTGGTAGAGCTCGAGCGCGCGCGGAGACATCAACCCCGTAACCTACTCATAACGCCATAATACACCTGGCGATCAACCCAGGATAACCAAGACGGTCTAAGGCAAATGCCGTATGCTACCCGTTCACGGATCTACACGTGGGACCCCCACGCCTCCATCCTTCATAGTCCGTGACCCGCCGATCGGAGATCCCGATCAAAATAAGATTAGCCCTATGTAGCAGACCGTTGACCTTTGGTGGTAAAAGGGCATGTGATATACCACCGATTCAGGTAGCGATCCTGAATCAGGTCGGCCAAGGTGGAGTTTTGGCCCATTGGTACAACAGAGTCCAATCTATCCCGACCCAAAAATCAAAGTGTTTATAATTTTAAAACACTTCTTAAAAATAAAAGTCAACGATGACAATCGCCTTTCAAAAATTCCATTAATAAACCAAGTATAATATTCAAAAGCGAATAAAATTTAGCAAATAATTGTGTGTATAAAAGAAAATAATTACATCTTCATTTCGCATTAACACATAAGTACCCCATAATACTTATGTATTAAGACGAAACGCAAAAACCTCATTCATTGCAAAAATTCGTTAAGTTAAAAAATTTTGATAACAATAAATTTAATTAAAAAGGCAAGCTTAGTACTCAAAAACGTAATCAAAATGCTAAAATGTTTTATTTACATATTGTTGTTATTATTATTATTATTATTTTCAAACACATATTTATCGATAATACAATAGCTTTCTTTTTAACCAAAATAAATTTAATTTGCCAATTTAGATTGATTTTAATAAAATTTAATTTTTTTTTCCAAATTTTTTTTTCCCAACTTTGGTGCAGCTCCGACTTGGGCTGTCACTGTGCAGCCTGCCTGGGCTGTATAGCCTGCCTGGGCTGCACCAGTGCAGCCCTGGGCTGTACAGCCCCAGGCTGCACATTGCAGCCCGCATGGGCTGCACTGCCCCGGACAGCCCGGGTGCAGTCCACCTGGGCTGCACCACCGGGCCGGCCCCGGGCCGCCCCTGGACTGGGCCCGGGCTCAGCCGGGTGCCGCACTCACAGGCCGCCCGGGCTGCACCCGGGCTCACCCGGGTGCCGCACCCGCAGGCCGCCCGGGCTGCACCCGGGCAGCCCACCCGTGCTGAACCCGGGCAGCCCGCCCGGGCTGCCACTATGCAGCCTTGGGCTGCACAGGTGTGCATCCCCTGGCTGCACATTTGCAACCGGTCTGGGCTGCACCTCTGTGCAGCCCCAGGCTGCACCTGTGCAGCCCCATCCTAGGCTGCACAGTGCAGTTTTGAAAGCAATATTTTTTTTTTTCGAATAGAAGGCTGTTGTTATTCATTGTGGCAATTAAGCAAACACAAGGCATGCATTCAAATTATATACATTGTTTCTCATTCCTTCTTCAACCTAATATTTCAATCAAATAACATGATTTATGGAATGAGCAAACAACCATCATATTCAAAATTCTCACACCATATTTGCATGCATACATGAAAATAAAATAAGACTATAATTTCACTCACCTAAACACTTCAAATTGCAATCTTCAAGCTCTTATACAGCTAGCCCTTGATTGCTTGACCTTCCCCTTTCAATTGCTAACAAAATGAAAGAAAAGCCTAAATACCTATTTGTGAAAATAAGAAGAAAGAGATGGAATTGAGCTGATTTAGGAATACTTACTATTAGAATTGGGAATCTTTTCTTTTATCTTTCAATTGAAAAGTTGGATTTGGATGAGAAGATTGGAAATTAGGTTTTAGGGTTTTTTCCTTCTCTCTGTTTTTTTTTTGTTTCTGATATCTGTACGTACAGTGAAAAATTTGAGGAGAGGGAATGATATTTTTATTACAAAGCCCCTCCTCTAGAATCTTCTTCCAATTAAACCTTAATTTATTATTTCTCCCCCCTTTCTTTCTTTTTAAAATTATTTATTCATTATCTTTTGTCCTCGTTCTAGATTTTTCCTTTACTTAACAATATTTTATTCACTTTCTAGATCTTTCCTACATTACATTATAAAAAGATATTATTATTTGTTATTTATTACTATTATTATTTTACCCTTTTCTTTTTTTTCCTTTTATATCTAATTGTAAATCAACATAAAAAAATTCTTATGTAAACTTTTCATACATAAAACGCGTTTTATCTTATGTAATTAGTTACCATTCTTTCATAAGAAAAAAACTTATCATTTTCAATGTTTAATTTAATTTAATTTTTTTTTTTGAATAGTTTAGGTTAATAAAATGGTTCATTTATTAAAATAAATTACACTACCTCAAGAAGGAACAATTTATAACTCCAAATAAAAGCGTACGAATTTGTTACCATTTATTTTCCTCTCAACGCTATTAATATTAAATTCTCATTTTTTCCCATTTATCTATTATTTTATTTTCTTAATAAATATTTAGTTATTTATTATTATTAACTAATTAATTATCAATTTATTAAGTTGATTCCCAATTTAGTATCCCTAAAAGTCGGGTTGTTACATCCAACTTCCCACAGCGCAAATTGGAGTATAAACATTCAAAAATTCGTTCCCAGAGGGCGAACGGACTCCAACTTCCCAGAGCGTGAATTGGAGTATAAACATTCAAAAATTCGTTCCCGGAGCGCGAACGGACTCCAACTTCCCAGAGCGTGAATTGGAGTATAGACATTCAAAAATTCGTTCCCGGAGCGCGAACGGACTCCAACTTCCCAGAGCATGAGTTGGAGTATAAACATTCAATAATTCGTTCCCAGAGTGCGAACGGACTCCAACTTCCCAGAGCGTGAATTGGAGTATAAACATTCAAAAATTCGTTCCCAGAGTGCGAACGGACCCCAACTTCCCACAGCGCGAATTGGAGTATAAACATTCAACAATTCGTTCCCAGAGTGCGAACGGACTCCAACTTCCCAGAGCGTGAATTGGAGTATAAACGTTCAAAAATTCGTTCCCAGAGTGCGAACGGACTCCAACTTCCCACAGCGTGAATTGCAGTATAAACGTTCAACAATTCGTTCCCAAAGTGCGAACGGACTCCAACTTCCCACAGCGTGAATTGGAGTATAAACGTTCAACAATTCGTTCCCAAAGTGCGAACGGACTCCAACTTCCCACAGCGTGAATTGGAGTATAAACATTCAACAATTCGTTCCCAGAGTGCGAACGGACTCCAACTTCCCAGAGCGTGAATTGGAGTATAAACATTCAAAAATTTGGTCCCAAAGTGCGAACGGACTCCAACTTCCTAGAGCGTGAATTGGAGTATAAACATTCAAAAATTCGTTCCCGGAGCGCAAACGGACTCCAACTTCCCAGAGCGTGAATTGGAGTATAAACATTCGAAAATTCGTTCCCGGAGCACGAACGGACTCCAACTTCCCAGAGCATGAGTTGGAGTATAAACATTCAATAATTCGTTCCCAGAGTGCGAACGGACTCCAACTTCCCAGAGCGTGAATTGGAGTATAAACATTCAAAAATTCGTTCCCAGAGTGCGAACGGACTCCAACTTCCCAGAGCGTGAATTGGAGTATAAACATTCAAAAATTCGTTTCCAGAACGCGAACGGACTCCAACTTCCCAGAGCGTGAATTGGAGTATAAACATTCCATAATTCGTTCCCGGAGCGCGAACAGACTCCAACTTCCCAAAGTATGAGTTGGAGTATAAACATTCAATAATTCGCTCCCAGAGCGCGAACGGACTCCAAGTTCCCAAAGCATGAATTGGAGTATAAACATAAGTTACAGGTTCCCGGAGCGCGAACCGAAGCATCCGTGCTAACTCCAGATTCCCGAAGCGCGAGTTGGAGTATAAACATTAATTCCAGGTTCCTGAAGTGCGAACCCGAACATACATGTTTTATCCAAGTTCCCGGCGTGTGAATTGGAGCACAAACACCAAGCTTAAGTTCCCGTAGTGCGAACTGAAATGGTAGTACTAACTCCGAGTTCGTAGGTTGCGAGTTGGAATGTGAACATCATTTCCAAATTCCCGGAGTGCGAACCGTGTTACAAGCATCGATAACTCTCGAGTTCCTAGAGTGCGAACCGGATTATCGATCTCAAGTTATCTTAAGTCCCCAGAATGTGGACATGTGTTCAAAGTTTGCAATAAACGTACTCAACCACCAAAACGCAAATGTTATTCCCCGAGACTAGGGGGCAAAAAAGCTAAGTGTTAATTGCTAACCAAAGTGATACAATGTCCGAAGTTCGGTTATTCATCGATCACAACTTGCGACCAAGATTCTCAGACTTGGCGAATAAAAACGAACTCCACTTGACGGTAAAAACACCACAAGTGCACCGGACTGAAAACAAGGCACTACAAACACTTAAGCGCAAAAGAAATGAGAGTTGAAACAAAGAAACTAAATTTTATTTCAACTAACTTAAAACAAGGACTTACACGCAAATAAGTTCTTCCAAAAAAGAATCCCTACTAGCAGGGGCCGGACCTGCATCTATACATGGCTTACTAACAAAAAACAAAAAAAGTACCTATCTACCAAAACACATACTTGAGAAGCCGATTTATCTCTTCTTTTTCGTCTTTCTTACTAGTGGTACATCATCAGAATCACTAGGGACAGAAATTCTTCGTTTTGAATGTCTCCTCTCCGGCGGTGGCTCTTCGGCTGGAGGCATGATGTCAATATCCTCCTCGGAGCTTGAATCTACATGAAGGCTTCCCGCCGGAGGAGTAGGGGGGACTGGATCCGCGATGGAAGACGGGATAGTGCCACCCGATGACACTACCCTAGCAGGTGCTGGACTCTGCGCCGCCGTACTACCACTAACATTACCACTATGCCCCGCAGCCTCTATTTCGGCGCTGATTTCGGCCAAAATTTCCTCATCACGAGTCGCATGGGCTTGGCTGGGGGCATCCACGGTCTGCATCGAAGAACTTGAGGTCGGAGGGAGGCTACTAACGATGATAAATGGCAAGTCAGAGAAAGAACCACCCTGCTCACCGAGCAGCTCGCTCACCATTTGTTCGTCAACAGATAAGGATCTCCCCTGCGCCGCCTCAGTTGATACCGCAGTTACAACAGTAGTCTCGGTGGCGATGGCCTTATCTCCTTTGCTTGATTCTTGAACCGCGACAGTCGGCGCAACTCCAGTCACTAGGAAAAATAAAAATAATAATAATAAGAAGAAGTTATTAGTAACTGCTACAAAACAAACACTCTATTTAGAAAACGCTTGAGACAACTTTGGAATACCTTCCCCAGTTTGGCTCGCAGACGCCTGAACGGCCTCAGAAGTATGCTCATGAATAGGAGATAAGCGCGGCTGTTCCGGGTCGTAAGAAGGAACATGTTTCAAACCGACCGCAGATACGGGCACTGACGAAGGTGGTGTGGTGACTTCAGCGACAGCAGAATGGTGCTCAACACCTGATCCCTCTCCGACTTCCAGGGAACCACCACCGATCATCTCCTTCTCATGCGCAATGATAGCGTCTTGAAGGACCTTCTTCTCATCGTCTGTAAGCAGCCGGTTTTCAAGTTCGAATCGATCGACCACTTCGCCTGGATGCGCTTCCTCTTCCTCCTCAACCAATCGGTCCCAAGCGCTGCGAAGGTGAACCGGATAATCTTGAAGCCAGGCCAAGTTTCTGTGTTTTAACACATTGGCGTTGTAAGTTATGAGAAAATCTTCGATATCGGCCTCTAGCCTGGCCTCTGCCTGTTGAACTTTCTCCTCCACCTCTGCTTCGACCGCTTGAACTTTGGCCACGGCCACATCTCTTTCAGTGCGAAGCACTACGGCTTGCTCGCAGGCTTCTTGCGCCATGTTAAGCGCGTCATCTCTATCTTTAATAATTTCGGCAAATTTAGCCTTGAGCTCATTAAGTTCTTTTAACGCCGCATCCCGCTCAGCAGTTACGACAGTGTTCCGGTGGCCCATGTCTTCCACTGTAACATAGTGCTCCTTTTTCATTCTATCCATGGCTGCTTGAGCTTCATCGGCCTTTGTAAGAGCCTCCATCTCTGATTTTCGAGACGATTCAGCTTCGGTATTCAGTACTTGTATGATGCGATCTTTTTGAGCCAGCTCGGTTTGAAGCTTTTCAATGGTAGCCGCTCGTTCGAAGGCCAACGCCGATGCCTTGTCGGCCGCCCTATACCACGCCTTGTATTGGGCGTAAAAGTCAGGCACATAGTCGAGCGCCAACCGCTCGGCCTCCGGCGGGATTCTTTTCAGGTTCGGGGGAAAGACGCAGTTATCGAAGAAAATATTCGGGAACTCCCTCTTTAATTGTACAAGTCTAATTGCCCCTTCCCCCGAGATTTCAGTAGGAGGCTGCTCCGCGACTATCGGGGTCATCGCCTCAGATCGGGAAGATTGAGAAACCGACGTATATCGAGAAGACTCGGAAGGATGAGGGACATGAGAAGGAGGTTGTACGTGATCTCTTAAAGAAGGAGGGGTACGCGATCGCGACCGACGCTTATAGCCTCAGTCCGTGTCGTATCTCTCGTGACTAGAATACCCAGAGCGTCCCTGGTCATAATACCCAGAGCGCCCCTGGTCATAACCTCTATCCCCTTCTCGTCTGCGCGAATCGTAATATGAAGGCTTGCCGGCATGTCGAAGACTCCCAAGCATTGAACCTCGCTTAGACATAATATCTGCGAAGCAAAATAAAATAGAATTAATCACCTTTCAAAATAGGTAGTTTACAGTCAAAGGTTATGCAGTGTTGTGAAATGTATATGAATATGCATTCCCCCCGACCAACCAGAAGTGTCGACCTCGCTAGTAATAAGAGGCTCGTTCAATTCTAGAGTACGATGAAACTCCTCCAACCCGGCGTCATGCTGAAAAGACACATCATCCGGGATTGGAAGGTTGGTAAGCCCTTCGTAAAGACTTTCGGTTCGCGGAGGAGACATCTCAGAAATTCTAACTCCGGTGGAGGATCGGGCCGTGACAACCGACTTCCATCTCCCCTTCTTAGTTGACGTGACGACGGCTGCCTTGCCTTTTCTTTGCTCTTCAACATGTTGAGCCACGTCTGCAGGCTCCAACAACGGCTCGTCGTCAGTATGAGTTCTTTCAGAATCAGCCTCCTCGGCTATAATAATTTTAGGCTTCTTGTGCTTGACTCGTTTCTTCAAAACGGCCTTTAATGCCCCTTCGAACAGTATGCTCTGCCCTTGTTCAATCAATCTGCAAGTTCGGAGATTCCTATCCGTCAAGAGCAGCTCAATATCCCTATCTCCACTCGGGACTTCCTGAAGCACTCGCACCATCTCCCTAAAGTGCTTGCCCTCAGGACGCTGAATCGTTGCTGTAAAAAAGAGAAGAAACATAAGTTTCACTTTGACAGCAATTGCCTTAGTGATTACTTGATAACTCAGCTACACTCACGTCTGACTGACCATCGCCGGGCAAACCCCTGAGGACACCTGACGTAGAACCATTCCGTCCTATAGTAGCTCCGCCTGGTCCAGGACCCGGTAACCACTTGGCAGTTCCTCACCGCTTCCAGGAATGTGAAGGAAGGATAATCACCCCGAGTTTTGAAATTAAACAAGTATCTGATCTCAATCGGGAGTGGTGGTCGATAGAGATATTCCATAAATGCAATGAACAAGCTATTGATCGACGCATACCCGTTCGGGTGCAGCTGAGATGGAGCGATCCTCAAAAACGACAATACTTCCCTTATATACTCGTTGAACGGAGGAAGTGTCCCGGCTGAACACGCGTGGCGGTTAAATGCAGTATACCCTTCCGGTGGGTTGTGCGGTCTATCATTTGGCCCCGGCAGTAACACATCGTCCAGTGACAGGCCGTGCCTCAAGCATATCCTTCCCAACATGTCTTCAGAGATATTGGATGGAACGGAATCCGATGGATTTGCAATGAACGACGCATTAGGCAATTCGTTCGGGGCTGGACCGACGATCTCAGGATCAATGTACGGAACCTCTAGTCTCGGAAAGGCTGTACCTCGAATCTCCTGCTGCTGTGAACTTGACGATTCCATAACTAGCTAACTCATGAGAAACCATCGTTAGACGACAAAGGACCCGTGCGTTCCCCAGTGTAAAGTGTATGAATATATGTTGTGTAGTGCCATGCATTACTTGAATGAATATCGCAGAGTCATAGAAAATATGCAAACGACAAAGCTACGGAGTCCACTTACAATGACCGTCATCGCTGACAGTCATCGTTGAACCGCTTGTATGACGGAAATTTGATTTGAATAGAAGTCGTTATTGTTCCATCGACGAGCTTCGAAAGGTGGTCAAGTATGCAATTTAGCATGTCCAAATATGCAAGGATGAAGCTCGCCGGAGTTATGCTCAGAAAATATCAAATTTTGGAATCCATCATAGGGGGTTCGAACCGATCACAGGCACTTCGTTCGAAACCACCCTAATATCACTTCGAAACAATGGCTGGAAAGCTCGCTTCGAAACGATGAACAGGTGTCGATTTCGAATCGATCGGAAATGGTTGATTTCGAATCGATCCTTGTTTGGCGAGTTCTAACCGATGAGGAACTCCCAACTTGACATCGACATCATTCGAATCGATCCTATTCGAATCGACATAAAACTGCTAATTTCGAACCGGTAGCCGATGGATTCGAATCCATCGATTCGAATGGATCCATCGAACCCATCAGTCGGTGCGAACTGCATCGCCCCGTAGAACCATTCCATGGATCGATGCGACATCCAATGGCCAATGGCGCACCTATCATCGATTCGAACTCGAATCCACGCATCGATTCAAAATTCCTCCAAAAGCCAGATCTGGATTTATCAAATCCTAAGAAAGGCCGATCGATGAAGGAGTGATGGGTTCGAGGTAGCTTTGCCGTGTGAATTCAAGGTTAGTTACCTAGTTTGGATGATAGATTTGAGGAATTGAAGATTTGGATCTCAAATGATTCGAATACAAAAGCACGGCACCTTCTTCTCTGGAGTTTCGAGCGCGCAGTAAAACGAGGCAGAAGTAGAAAAGTAAAAAGTGAAAAATGCCGAGGTCCTTGCTATTTATATGGGGGGTTGGAGAAGACCGCATCGATTCGCGTTCCGGTAAACTTGACCGATTACAACAGGTCAGAATGCAGAACCGGTTCAAAATCTAATTTCGAACCCATACGTTTGAGGCTCCATCGGTGTGAAGCACACGGCCCACTGCCGCGAACGAAAGTTTCGTACCCATCCACGTCATCGATTCGAAGATCAGTTTCGAACCCACCATTGCATAGGCGTACTCCACCCATATGGATGTCAACTTCGAACCCATCACAACACGAGTTTACGCCACCCATTCGAGTGTAGATTTCGAACCCATCGGAGCTCGCACCCATCGGTTCGTAATGTCGCAGTCACGCAACACATAGTCGTTTCCTTCGACCTTCTGCATCGGTTCAGGAGAGGATCGATACGAAGGAACCTTCCAAAACAACCATCAAGCATTGTCTTTATTCAAATTACAAAATCGGTTCGGGAGAGGATCGATACGACGTTCAATAGCAAACAGAACTAACCCGACTCATGGACGCATGACGTTTACAAGGGTCAAACAAACATATATGCATATATGTTGAACTAACGATCGATTTTAAACATTTACAGGGATCAAACACCCATCCCGCTACAAATGCAACAGCCAACGGCTAAGCATTATTATACAGCAATCAATCATATCAACACAAGGTTACAACAATACAGCATATGAGTTTCAACAAAAAAGAGAGCAATGATTATTCAGAGAAATTGCGGCAGTTCAAAGCACGTCATGTTTCCACAAGACGTACTTTGGGGGGCAAAATGTTATCCCGCTTTTTGGCAAAGCCGCGATACCAAAAGATCGATCAGAAATGGAGAACAGTTCGTCTCAGAGACCGGTCGTACTTCGTCTCGCTATGGATATCACTGAATTTTGTCCAAGTCCAGATTGAGCTATAATCGATAGGACATGGCAAGAAAGACCATAGGAGTCAACATCTCGAGTTTCAAGTCAGCCCGAGTTCATACGCTCGAGTTATGATCGACTCAATTTGAAGGGGAAAGCTTAGGTTTCGAAGCCATCGTTGACCAACGTTTCGAAACCATCACGTTTGAATCCATAAGCTTCTAATCCACCGAACCACCTCGGGTTCGTCTACGTCACCTTCGAATCCATCGTGTTCGAACCCATCGTGTTCGAACCAATGGGCCTCGTGTCCATGGAGGAGTGACATAGTTCGTATCCATCACAAAAGCCATGCTTCGAACCCACCACAAAGCCTAGTTCGACTCCAAACAAGAATCATTGCTCGAACCTGAACATGGAACCTCGTTCGAACCCATCCACGAAGCCATGTTCGAACCCATCCATGATGCCAAGTTCGAATCCATCATGTGTAGCCTCATTCGAATCCACTGGGTCAACCAATCATGATGACGTGTCTTCCTTCGGTTCGAATTTGCCGAGATCCATGGAGTCGAAGCGGTCAACTCGGAGTGAAGACCGGGTTGGTTCGAAGTTTGCGCTCCACGTCGCCATGAAGTCACGTGCCATGATGGATTCGAAACCATCGGTTCGAAAGCACGGTTTCGAACCAAACAGCCATGCAATGAACCCCATTTCGAATCCATCATATCTCCCAATCTACTGATCCAAATGCCATGAAATTTTCACAGAAGCTTGCATACATGTTGTAGAATGTCCACGCCAAATTTCACCTCGATTGGATGAATTCTTGATCGGTTTGAATGGAGTTCGAACCGATGCCAAAGTGGGCCCAAACTTCCTAAGACCGTGCGTGTGGGCGCCCTCGCGTGCCAGAAGTGGTCTCCCAAGTTTTCAGCGAAATATCAGCAACTCGCGCCTATAAATAGAGCCCAGTGCGAACGAAAAAGGGATCTTCTGACTCTGAAGCGCCCAGACTCTGCCGGATCGAGATCTCCATCATTCTACACCATAATCTTACTATTGAATTCGAATTTCCAGTTGTAATTTGCTGTTGATTGCTGCAACAACTTGTAATCATTGAAAGAGAATCAATAAAACATCAAAACACTTCACAGTGGATGTAGGCAACACGCCGAACCACTATAAATCGCTTGTCTGCGCATTTAATTCATTGTTGATTGGAGTTTTTGTTAGAAAATATCTGTTTTGAAGTTACATTCTTGACTATTATCTCTTCAACGACTCCCTAAGACTGTTGTGCCCAATTTTGACGCAAACAGCTGTCAAAGCCGTAGAACTCATCGAGGTCTTCGTTTTGACAGGTTATGGCTCCCGTAACTCTAAACGAGCCAGAAGTTATGGCCGTTTGAATAATCGATATCTACAGGGTGCAACATCCACGGTGGAAGGTGCAACATCAGTCCGAAATGGTGAAACAGCGTCGTACGACTTTTAGAAATGCGTGCATGGATTTGAAACGGAACAGTACCATGGTGCACCACTCTCCAGCGATGGGAAGTCGAAGACGGGCCACGGTAATCCCGTTTTGCCGTAAAAATCCACGTGTCGAAAAAACGAAGGGTAAAAAACTTACAAGACACGATTGAGATTCGGGTTGTCCTTTTTGGGCATTAACCTATCCATTGACGGCTGAAAGATGTCAAAGCCGTAGAACTCATCGAGGCCTTCGTTTTGACAGGTTATGGCTCCCGTAACTCTAAACGAGCCAGAAGTTATGGCCGTCCGAATAATCGATATCTACAGGGTGCAACATCCACGGTGCAATGTGCAACATCCCTCCGAAATGGCGAAACAGTGCCGTACGACTTTTAGAAATGCGTGCATGGATTTGAAATGGAACAGTACCATGGTGCACCACTCTCCAGCGGTGGGAAGTCGAAGACGGGCCACGGTAATCCCCTTTTACCGTAAAAATCCACGTGTCGAAAAAACGATGGGTAAAAAACTTACAAGACCCGATTGAGATTCGGGTTGTCCTTTTTGGGCATTAATCTATTCATTGACGTCTGAAAGCTGTCAAAGCCGTAGAACTCATCGAGACCTTCATTTTGACAGGTTATGGCTCCCGTAACTCTAAACGAGCCAGAAGTTATGGCCGTCCGAATAATCGATATCTACAGGGTGCAACATCCACGGTGCAAGGTGCAACATCCGTTCGAAATGGCGAAATTGTGCCGTACGACTTTTAGAAATGCGTGAATGGATTTGAAACGGAACACTACCATGGTGCACCACTCTCCAGCGATGGAAAGTCGAAGACGGGCCACGGTAATCCCGTTTTACCGCAAAAATCCACGTGTCGAAAAAACGAAGGGTAAAAAACTTACGAGACCCGAATGAGATTCGGGTTGTGCTTTTTGGGCATTAATCTATCCGTTGACGGCTGAAAGCCGACAAAGCCATAGAACTCATCGAGGCCTTCGTTTTGACAGGTTACGGCTCCCGTAACTCTAAACGAGCCAGAAGTTATGGCCGTCCGAATAATCGATATCTACAGGGTGCAACATCCACGGTGCAAGGTGCAACATCCGTTCGAAATGGCGAAACAGTGTCGTACGACTTTTAGAAATGCCTGCATGGATTTGAAACGGAACACTACCATGGTGCACCACTCTCCAGCGATGGGAAGTCGAAGACGGGCCACGGTAATCCCGTTTTACCGTAAAAATCCACGTGTCGAAAAAACGAAGGGTAAAAAACTTACGAGACCCGAATAAGATTCGGGTTGTTCTTTTTGGGCATTAATCTATCCGTTGACGGCAAAAAGCCGTCAAAGCCGTAGAACTCATCGAGGCCTTCGTTTTGACAGGTTATGGCTCCCGTAACTCTAAACGAGCCAGAAGTTATGGCCGTCCGAATAATCGATATCTATAGGGTGCAACATCCACGGTGCAAGGTGCAACATCCGTCCGAAATGGCGAAACAGTGCCGTACGACTTTTAGAAATGCGTGCATGGATTTGAAAAGGAAAGTACCATGGTGCACCACTCTCCAGCGATGGGAAGTCGAAGACGGGCCACGGTAATCCCGTTTTACCATAAAAATCCACGTGTCGAAAAAACGAAGGGTAAAAAACCTACGAGACCCGATTGAGATTCGGGTTGTCCTTTTTGGGCATTAATCTATCCGTTGACGGCTGAAAGCTGTCAAAGCCGTAGAACTCATCGAGGCCTTCGTTTTGACAGGTTATGGCTCCCGTAACTCTAAACGAGCCAGAAGTTATGGCCGTCCGAATAATCGATATCTGCAGGGTGCAACATCCATGGTGCAAGGTGCAACATCCGTCCGAAATGGCGAAACAGTGCCGTACAACTTTTAGAATGCGTGCATGGATTTGAAATGTAACAGTACCATGGTGTACCACTCTCCAGCGATGGTAAATCAAAGACCAGCCACCGTAATCCCGTTTTACCGTAAAAATCCACGTGTCGAAAAAACGAAGGGTAAAAAACGTACGAGACCCGATTGAGATTCGGGTTGTCTTTTTTGGGCATTAATCTATCCGTTGACGGCTGAAAGCTATCAAATCCGTATAACTCATCGAGGCCTTCGTTTTGACAGGTTATGGCTCCCGTAACTCTAAATGAGCCAGAAGTTATGGCCGTTTGAATAATCGATATCTACAGGGTGCAACATCCACGGTGCATGGTGCAACATCCGTCCGAAATGCTGAAACAGTGTCGTACGACTTTTAGAAATGCGTACATCGATCTGAAATGGAACAGTACCACGGTGCACCACTCTCCAGCGATGGGAAGTCGAAGACGGGCCACTAATCCCGTTTTACCGTAAAAATCCACGTGTCGAAAAAACGAAGGGTAAAAAACCTACGAGACCCGATTGAGATTCAGGTTGTCCTTTTTGGGCATTAATCTATCCGTTGACGGCTGAAATCTATCAAAGCCGTAGAACTCATCGAGGCCTTCGTTTTGACAGGTTATGGCTCCTGTAAATCCAAACGAGCCAGAAGTTATGGCCGTCCGAATAATCGATATCTACAGGGTGCAACATCCACGGTGCAAGGTGCAACATCCGTCCGAAATGGCGAAACAGTGTCGTACGACTTTTAGAAATGCGTGAATGGGTTTGAAACGGAACACTACCATGGTGCACCACTCTCCAGCGATGTGAAGTCGAAGACGGGCCACGGTAATCCCGTTTTACCGTAAAAATCCACGTGTCGAAAAAACGAATGGTAAAAAACCTATGAGACACGAATGAGATTCGGGTTGTCCTTTTTGGGCATTAATCTATCCATTGACAGCTGAAAGCTATCAAAGCCGTAGAACCCATCGAGGCCTTCGTTTTGGCAGGTTATGGCTCCCGTAACTCTAAATGATCCAGAAGTTATGGCCGTCCGAATAATCGATATCTACAGGGTGCAACACCACGGTGCAAGGCGCAACATCCGTCCGAAATGGCGAAACAGTACCGTACGACTTTTAGAAACGCATGCATGGATTTGAAATGGAACGGTACCATGGTGCACCACTCTCCAGCGATGGAAAGTCGAAGACGGGCCACGGTAATCCCGTTTTACCGTAAAAATCCACGTGTCGAAAAAACGAAGGGTAAAAAACTTACGAGACCCGAATGAGATTCGGGTTGTTCTTTTTGGGCATTAATCTATCTGTTGACGGATGAAAGCCAACAAAGCCGTAGAACTCATCGAGGCCTTCGTTTTGACAGGTTATGGCTCCCGTAACTCTAAACGAGCCAGAAGTTATGGCCGTCCGAATAATCGATATCTACAGGGTGCAACATCCACGGTGTAAGGTGCAACATCCGTTCGAAATGGCGAAACAGTGCCGTACAACTTTTAGAAATGCGTGAATGGATTTGAAACGGAACACTACCATGGTGCACCACTCTCCAGCGATGGAAAGTCGAAGACGGGCCACGGTAATCCCGTTTTACCGTAAAAATACACGTGTCGAAAAAACGAAGGGTAAAAAAATTACGAGACCCGATTGAGATTCGGGTTGTCCTTTTTGGGCATTTATCTATCCGTTGACGGCAGAAAGCCGTCAAAGCCGTAGAACTCATCGAGGCCTTCGTTTTGACAGGTTATGGCTCCCGTAACTCTAAACGAGCCAGAAGTTATGGCCGTCCGAATAATCGATATCTACAGGGTTTAACATCCACGGTGCAAGGTGCAACATCCGTCCGAAATGGCGAAACAGTGCCGTACGACTTTTAGAAATGCGTGCGTGGATTTGAAAAGGAAAGTACCATGGTGCACCACTCTCCAGCGATGGAAAGTCGAAGACGGGCCACGGTAATCCCGTTTTACCGTAAAAATCCACATGTCGAAAAAACGAAGGGTAAAAAACCTACGAGACCCGATTGAGATTCGGGTTGTCCTTTTTGGGCATTAATCTATCCGTTGACGGCTGAAAGCTGTCAAAGCCGTAGAACTCATCGAGGCCTTCGTTTTGACAGGTTATGGCTCCCGTAACTCTAAACGAGACAGAAGTTATGGCTGTCCGAATAATCGATATCTACAGTGTGCAACATCCACGGTGCAAGGTGCCACATCCGTCCGAAATGGCGAAACAGTGCCGTACGACTTTTAGAAATGCATGCATGGATTTGAAATGAAACAGTACCATGGTGCACCACTCTCCAGCGATGGTAAATCGAAGACCAGCCACCGTAATCCTGTTTTACCATAAAAATCCACGTGTCGAAAAAACGAAGGGTTAAAAACTTACGAGACCCGATTGAGATTCGGGTTGTCTTTTTTGGGCATTAATCTATCCGTTGACGGCTGAAAGCTATCAAATCCGTATAACTCATCGAGCCTTCGTTTTGACAGGTTATGGTTCCCGTAACTCTAGACGAGCCAGAAGTTATGGCCGTTTGAATAATCGATATCTACAGGGTGCAACATCCACGGTGCAAGGTGCAACATCCGTCCGAAATGGTGAAACAGTGTCGTACGACTTTTAGAAATGCGTGCATCGATTTGAAATGGAACAGTACCATGGTGCACCACTCTCCAGCGATGGGAAGTCGAAGACGTGCCACGGTAATCCCGTTTTACCGTAAAAATCCACGTGTCGAAAAAACAAATGGTAAAAAACTTACGAGACCCGATTGAGATTCGGGTTGTCCTTTTTGGGCATTAATCTATCCGTTGACGGCTGAAAGATGTCAAAGCCGTAGAACTCATCGAGGCCTTCGTTTTGACAGGTTATGGCTCCCGTAACTCTAAACGAGCCAGAAGTTATGGTCGTTCGAATAATCGATATCTACAGGGTGCAACATCCACGGTGCAAGGTGCAACATCCGTCCGAAATGGCGAAACAGTGTCGTACGACTTTTAGAAATGCGTGCATGGATTTGAAACGGAACAGTACCATGGTGCACCACTCTCCAGTGATGGGAAGTCGAAGACGGGACACGGTAATCCCGTTTTACCGTAAAAATCCACGTGTCGAAAAAACGAAGGGTAAAAAACTTACGAGACCCGATTGAGATTCGGGTTGTCCTTTTTGGGCATTAATCTATCCGTTGATGGCTGAAAGCTGTCAAAGCCGTAGAACTCATCGAGGCCTTCGTTTTGACAGGTTATGGCTGCCGTAACTCTAAACGAGCCAGATGTTATGGCCGTCCGAATAATCGTTATCTACAGGGTGCAACATCCGTCCGAAATGGTGAAACAGTGTCGTCCGACTTTTACAAATACATGCATGGATTTGAAACGGAATAGTACCATGGTGCACCACTCTCCAGCGATGGTAAATCGAAGACCAGCCAAGGTAATCCCGTTTTACCGTAAAAATTCACGTGTCGAAAAAACGAAGGGTAAAAAACTTACGAGAGCCGATTGAGATTCGGGTTGTCCTTTTTGGGCATTAATCTATCCGTTGACGGCTGAAAGCGGTCAAAGCTGTGGAACTCACCGTGGCCTTCGTTTTGACTGGTTATCGCTGCCGTAAATCTAAACGAGCCAGAAGTTACGGCCGTCCGAATAATCGTTATCTACAGGGTGCAACATCCACGGTGCAAGGTGCAACATCCGTCCGAAATGGCGAAACAGTGCCGTACGACTTTTAGAAATGCGTGCATGGATTCGAAACGGAACAGTACCATAGTGCACCACTCTCCAACGATTTTAAATCGAAGACGAGCCACGGTAATCCCGTTTTACCGTAAAAATCCATGTGTCGAAAAAACGAAGGGTAAAATACTTACGAGACCCGATTGAGATTCGGGTTGTCCTTTTTGGGCATTAATCTATCCGTTGACGGCTGAAAGCTGTCAAAGCCGTAGAACTCATCGAGGTCTTCGTTTTGACAGGTTATGGCTGCCGTAACTCTAAACGAGCCAGATGTTATGGCCGTCCGAATAATCGATATCTACAGGGTGCAACATCCACGGTGCAAGGTGCAACATCCGTCCGAAATGGCGAAACAGTGTCGTACGACTTTTAGAAATGCGTGAATGGGTTTGAAACGGAACACTACCATGGTGCACCACTCTCCAGCGATGTGAAGTCAAAGACGGGCCACTGTAATCCCGTTTTACCGTAAAAATCCACGTGTCGAAAAAACGAACGGTAAAAAACCTATGAGACACGAATGAGATTCGGGTTGTCCTTTTTGGGCATTAATCTATCCATTGACAGCTGAAAGCTATCAAAGCCGTAGAACCCATCGAGGCCTTCGTTTTGGCAGGTTATGGCTCCCGTAACTCTAAATGATCTAGAAGTTATGGCCGTTCGAATAATCGATATCTACAGGGTGCAACACCACGGTGCAAGGCGCAACATCCGTCCGAAATGGCGAAACAGTACCGTACGACTTTTAGAAACGCATGCATGGATTTCAAATGGAACGGTACCATGGTGCACCACTCTCCAGCGATGGTAAATCGTAGACCAGCCACGGTAATCCCGTTTTACTGTAAAAATCCACGTGTCGAAAAAACGAAGGGTAAAAAACTTATGAGACCCGATTGAGTTTCGGGTTGTCCTTTTTGGGCATTTATCTATCCGTTGACGGTTGAAAGCGGTCAAAGCCATAGAACTCACCGTGGCCTTCGTTATGATTGGTTATCGCTCCCGTCAATCTAAACGAGCCAGAAGTTATGGCCGTCCGAATAATCGTTATCTACAGGGTGCAACATCCACGGTGCAAGGTGCAACATCCGTCCGAAATGGCGAAACAGTGCCGTACGACTTTTAGAAATGCGTGCATGGATTTGAAACGGAACAGTAGCATGGTGCACCACTCTCCAGCAATGGTAAATCGAAGACCAGCTACGGTAATCCCGTTTTACCCTAAAAATCCATGTGTCGAAAAAACGAAGGGTGAAAAACTTAGGAGACCCGATTGAGATTCGGGTTGTTCTTTTTGGGCATTAATCTATCCGTTGACGGCTGAAAGCTATCAAAGCCGTAGAAATCACCGTGGCCTTCGTTTAGACAGGTTATCGCTCCCGTAACTCCAAACGAGCCATAAATTATGCCCGTCCGAATAATCGATATCTACAGGGTGCAACATCCACGGTGCAAGGTGCAACATCCGTCCGAAATGGTGAAACAGTGTCGTCCGACTTTTACAAATACATGCATGGATTTGAAACGGAATAGTACCATGGTGCACCACTCTCCAGCGATGGTAAATCGAAGACCAGCCAAGGTAATCCCGTTTTACCGTAAAAATTCACGTGTCGAAAAAACGAAGGGTAAAAAACTTACGAGAGCCGATTGAGATTCGGGTTGTCCTTTTTGGGCATTAATCTATCCGTTGACGGCTGAAAGCGGTCAAAGCTGTGGAACTCACCGTGGCCTTCGTTTTGACTGGTTATCGCTGCCGTAAATCTAAACGAGCCAGAAGTTACGGCCGTCCGAATAATCGTTATCTACAGGGTGCAACATCCACGGTGCAAGGTGCAACATCCGTCCGAAATGGCGAAACAGTGCCGTACGACTTTTAGAAATGCGTGCATGGATTCGAAACGGAACAGTACCATAGTGCACCACTCTCCAACGATTTTAAATCGAAGACGAGCCACGGTAATCCCGTTTTACCGTAAAAATCCATGTGTCGAAAAAACGAAGGGTAAAATACTTACGAGACCCGATTGAGATTCGGGTTGTCCTTTTTGGGCATTAATCTATCCGTTGACGGCTGAAAGCTGTAAAAGCCGTAGAAATCACCGTGGCCTTCGTTTAGGCAGGTTATTGCTCCGGTAACTCTAAACGAGCCATAAGTTATGGCCGTCCGAATAATCGATATCTATAGGGTGCAACATCCACGGTGCAAGGTGCAACATCCGTCCGAAATGGCGAAATAGTGCCGTCCGACTTTTAGAAATACATGCATGGATTTGAAATGGAACAGTACCATGGTGCACCACTCTCCAGCCATGGTAAATCGATGACCAGCTACGGTAATCCCGTTTTACCGTAAAAATCCACGTGTCGAAAAAACGAAGGGTAAAAAACTTACGAGACCCGATTGAGATTCGTGTTGTCCTTTTTGGGCGTTAATCTATCCGTTGACGGCTGAAAGCTGTCTATGCCGTAGAACGCACCGTAGCCTTCGTTTTGACAGGTTATCTCTCCCGTAACTCTAAACGAGCCAGAAGTTATGGCCGTCCGAACAATCGATATCTAGAGGGTGCAACATCCACGGTGCAAGGCGCAACATCCGTCCGAAATGGCGAAACAGTGCCGTACGACTTTTAGAAATGCATGCATGGATTTGAAACGGAGCGGTACCATGGTGCACCACTCTCCAGCGATGGTAAATCGAAGACCAGCCGCGGTAATCCCGTTTTACCGTAAAAATCCACGTGTCGAAAAAACGAAGGGTAAAAAACTTACGAGACCCGATTGAGATTCGGGTTTTCCTTTTTGGGCATTAATCTATCCGTTGACGGCTGAAAGCAGTCAAAGCCGTAGAACTCATCGAGGCCTTCGTTTTGACAGGTTATGGCTCCCGTAACTCTAAACGAGCCAGAAGTTATGGCCGTTTGAATAATCGATATCTACAGGGTGCAACATCCACGGTGCAAGGTGCAACATCCGTCCGAAATGGCGAAACCGTGTCGTACGACTTTTAGAAATGCGCGCATGGATTTGAAACGGAACAGTACCATGGTGCACCACTCTCCAGCAATGGTAAATCGAAGACCAGCTACGGTAATCCCGTTTTACCGTAAAAATCCATGTGTCGAAAAAACGAAGGGTGAAAAACTTACGAGACCCGATTGAGATTCGGGTGGTCCTTTTTGGGCATAATCTATCTGTTGATGGCTGAAAGCTGTCAAAGCCGTAGAACTCATCGTGGCCTTCGTTTAGACAGGTTATTGCTCCCGTAACTCTAAACGAGCCATAAGTTATGGCCGTCCGAATAATCGATATCTACAGGGTGCAACATCCACGGTGCAAGGTGCAACATCCGTCCGAAATGGTGAAACAGTGCCGTACAACTTTTAGAAATGCGTGCATGGATTTGAAATGGAACAGTACCATGGTGCACCACTCTCCAGCGATGGGAAGTCGAAGACGGGCCCCGGTAATCCCGTTTTACCGTAAAAATCCACGTGTCGAAAAAACGAAGTGTAAAAAACTTACGAGACCCGATTGAGATTCGGGTTGTCCTTTTTAGGCATTAATTAGTCGATGACGGCTGAAAGCAGTCAAAGCCGTGGAACTCACCGTGGCCTTCGTTTTGACTGGTTATCGCTGCCGTAAATCTAAACGAGCCAGAAGTTAAGGCCGTCCGAATAATCGTTATCTACAGGGTGCAACATCCACGGTGCAAGGTGCAACATCCGTCCGAAATGGCGAAACAGTGTCGTACGACTTTTAGAAATGCGTGCATGGATTTGAAACGGAACAGTACCATGGTGCACCACTCTCCAGCAATGGTAAATCGAAGACCAGCCGCGGTAATCCCGTTTTACCGTAAAAATCCATGTGTCGAAAAAACGAAGGGTGAAAAACTTACGAGACCCGATTGAGATTCGGGTTGTCCTTTTTGGGCATTAATCTATCCGTTGACGGCTGGAAGCAGTCAATGCCGTAGAACTCCCCGTGGCCTTCGTTTTGACAGGTTATGGCTCCCGTAACTCTAAACGAGCCAGAAGTAATGGCCGTCCGAATAATCGATATCTACAGGGTGCAACATCCACGGTGCAAGGTGCAACATCCGTCCGAAATGGCGAAACAGTGCTGTACGACTTTTAGAAATGCGTGCATGGTTTAGAAATGGAACAATACCATGGTGCATCACTCTCCAGCGATGGTAAATCGAAGACGAGCCACGGTAATCCCGTTTTACCGTAAAAATCCCCGTGTCAAAAAAACGAAGGTTAAAAAACTTACGAGACCCGATTGAGATCGGGGTTATCCTTTTTGGGCATTAATCTATCCGTTGACGGCTGAAAGCTGTCAAAGCCGTAGAACTCACCGTGGCCTTCGTTTTGACAGGTTATTGCTCCCGTAACTATAAACGGGCCATAAATTATGGTCGTCCGAATAATCGATATCTACAGGGTGCAACATCCACTGTGCAAGGTACAACATCCGTCCGAAATGGCGAAACAGTGCCGTACGACTTTTAGAAATGCGTGCATGGATTTGAAACGGAACAGTACCATGGTGCACCACTCTCCAGCAATGGTAAATCGAAGACCAGCCACGGTAATCCCGTTTTACCGTAAAAATACACGTGTCGAAAAAAGGAGGGGTAAAAAACTTACGTGACCCGATTGAGATTCGGGCTGTCCTTTTTGGGCATTAATCTATCCGTTGACGGCTCAAATCTATCAAAGCCGTAGAACTCACTGTGGCCTTAGTTTTGACAGGTTATCGCTCCCGTAACTCTAAACGAGCCAGAAATTATGGTCGTCCGAATAATCGATATATACAGGGTGCAACATCCACGGTGCAAGGTGCAACATCAGTCCGAAATGGCAAAACAGTGTCGTGCGACTTTTGAAAATGCGTGCATGGAATAAAAATGGAACAGTACCATGGTGCACCACTCTCCAGCGATGGTAAATCGAAGACGATCCACGATAATCCCGTTTTACAGTAAAAATCCACGTGTCGGAAAAACGAAGGGTAAAATAATTACGAGACCCGATTGAGATTCGGGTTGTCCTTTTTGGGCATTAATCTATCCGTTGACGGCTGAAAGCTGTCAAAGCCGTAGAACTCACCGTGGCCTTCATTTAGACAGGCTATTGCTCCCGTAACTCTAAATGAGCCATAAGTTATGGCCGTCCGAATAATCGATATCTATAGGGTGCAACATCCGTCCGAAATGGCGAAAAAGTGCCGTCCGACTTTTAGAAATACATGCATGGATTTGAAACGGAACAGTACCATGGTGCACCACTCTCCAGCGATGGTAAATCGAAGACCAGCCACAGTAATCCCATTTTACCGTAAAAATCCACGTGTCGAAAAAACGAAGGGTAAAAAACTTACGAGACCCGATTGAGATTCGGGTTGTCCTTTTTGGGCATTAATCTATCCGTTGATGGCTGAAAGCTTTCAAAGCCGTAGAACTCACCGTGGCCTTCGTTTTGACAGGTTATCGCTCCCGTAACTCTAAATGAGCCAGAAGTTATGGCCGTCCGAACAATCGATATCTACAGGGTGCAACATCCACGTTGCAAGGCGCAACATCCGTCCGAAATGGCGAAACAGTGCCGTACGACTTTTAGAAATGCATGCATGGATTTGAAACGGAACAGTACCATGGTGCACCACTCTCCAGCGATGGTAAATCGAAGACCAGCCACGATAATCTCGTTTTACCGTAAAAATCCACGTGTCGAAAAATCGAAGGGTAAAAAACTTACGAGACCCGATTGAGTTTCGGGTTGTCCTTTTTGGGCATTAATCTATCCGTTGACGGCTGAAAGCGGTAAAAGCCATAGAACTCATCGTGGCCTTCGTTTTGACTGGTTATCGCTCCCATTACTCTAAACGAGCCAGAAGTTATGGCCGTCCAAACAATCGATATCTACAGGGTGCAACATCCACTGTGCAAGGTGCAACATCCGTCCGAAATGGCGAAACAGTGCCGTACGACTTTTAGAAATGCGTGCAAGGATTTGAAACGGAACAGTACCATGGTGCACCATTCTCCAGCAATGGTAAATCGAAGACCAGCCACGGTAATCCCGTTTTACCGTAAAAATTCATCCGTCGAAAAAACGAAGGGTGACAAACTTACGAGACCCGATTGAGATTCGGGTTGTCCTTTTTGGGCATTAATCTATCCGTTGACGGCTGAAAGCCGTCAAAGCCGTAGAACTCACCGTTGCCTTCGTTTTGACAGGTTATCGCTCCCGTAACTCTAAACGAGCCATAAGTTATGGCCGTCCGAATAATCGATATCTATAGGGTGCAACATCTACGGTGCAAGGTGCAACATCCGTCCGAAATGGCGAAACAGTGCCGTCCGACTTTTAGAAATACATGCATGGATTTGAATCGGAACAGTACCATGGTGCACCACTCTCCAGTGATGGTAAATCGAAGACCAGCCACGGTAATCCCGTTTTACCGTAAAAATCCACGTGTCGAAAAAACGAAGGATAAAAAACTTACGAGACCCGATTGAGATTCGGGTTGTCTTTTTTGTGCATTAATCTATCCGTTGATGAAAGCTGTCAAAGACGTAGAGCTCACCGTGGCCTTCGTTTAGACAGGTTATCGCTCCCGTAACTCTAAACGAGCCAGAAGTTATGGCCTTCCGAATAATCGATATCTACAGGGTGCAACATCCACGGTGCAAGGCGCAACATCCGTCCGAAATGGCGTAACAGTGTCATACGACTTTTAGAAATGCATGCATGGATTTGAAACGGAAAGGTAACATGGTGCACCACTCTCCAGCGATGGTAAATCGAAGACCAGCCACGGTAATCCCGTTTTACCGTAAAAATCCACGTGTTGGAAAAACGAAGGGTAAAAAACTTACGAGACCCGATTGAGTTTCGGGTTGTCCTTTTTGGGCATTTATCTATCCGTTGACGGCTGAAAGCGGTCAAAGCCATAGAACTCACCGTGACCTTCGTTTTGACTGGTTATCGCGCCCGTAAATCTAAACGAGCCAGAAGTTATGGCCGTCCGAATAATCGTTATCTACAGGGGGCAACATCCACGGTGCAAGGTGCAACATCCTTCCGAAAATGGCGAAACAGTGCCGTACGAGTTTTAGAAATGCGTGCATGGATTTGAAACGGAACAGTACCATGGTGCACCACTCTCCAGCAATGGTAAATCGACGACCAGCCACGGTAATCCCGTTTTACCGTAAAAATCCAAGTGTCGAAAAAATGAAGGGTGATAAACTTACGAGACCCGATTGAGATTTGGGTTGTCCTTTTTGCGCATTAATCTATCCGTTGACGGCTGAAAGCAGTCAAAGCCGTAGAACTCACCATGGCTTTCGTTTTGACAAGTTATGGCCCCCGTAACTCTAAACGAGCTAGAAGTTATGGCCGTCCGAATAATCGATTTCTACAGGGTGCAACATCCACGGTGCAAGGTGCAACATCCGTCCGAAATGGCGAAACAGTGCTGTACGACTTTTAGAAGTGCGTGCATGGATTTGAAATGGAACAGTACCATGGGTCATCACTCTCCAACAATGGTAAATCGAAGACGAGCCACGGTAATCCCGTTTTACCGTAAAAATACACGTGTCGAAAAAACGAAGGGTAAAAAAACTTACGAGACCCGATTGAGATTGGGGTTGTCCTTTTTGGGCATTAATCTATCCGTTGACGGCTGAAAGATGTCAAATCCGTAGAACTCACCGTAGCCTTCGTTTTGACAGGTTATCGCTCCCATAACTCTAAACGAGCCAGAAGTTATGGCCGTCCGAATAATCGATATCTACACGGTGCAACATCCGCGGTGCAAGGCGCAACATCCGTTCGAAATGGCGAAACAGTGCTGTACGACTTTTAGAAATGCGTGCATGGATTTGAAACGGAACGGTACCATGGTGCACCACTCTCCAGCAATGGTAAATCGAAGACTAGCCACGGTAATCCCGTTTTAGCGTAAAAATACACGTGTCGAAAAAACGAAGGGTAAAAAACTTACGTGACCCGATTGAGATTCGGGCTGTCCTTTTTAGGCATTAATCTATCCATGGACGGCTGAAATCTGTCAAAGCCGTAGAACTCACCGTGGCCTTCGTTTAGACAGGTTATCGCTCCCGTAACTCTAAACGAGCCTTAGGTTATGGCCGTCCGAATAATCGATATCTATAGGGTGCAACATCCACGGTGCAAGGTGCAACATCCGTCCGAAATGGCGAAACAGTGTCGTCCGACTTTTAGAAATACTTGCATGGATTTGAAACGGAACAGTACCATGGTGCACCACTCTCCAATGATGGTAAATCGAAGACCAGCCACGGTAATCCCGTTTTACCGTAAAAATCCACGTGTCGAAAAAACGAAGGGTAAAAATCTTACGAGACCTGATTGATATTCGGGTTGTCCTTTTTGGGCATTAATCTATCCGTTGACGGCTGAAAGCGGTCAAAGCCGTAGAACTCACCGTGGCCTTCGTTTTGACATGTTATCGCTCCCGTAACTCTATACGAGCTAGAAGTTATGGCCGTCCGAACAATCGATATCTAGAGGGTGCAACATCCACGGTGCAAGGCGCCACATCCGTCCGAAATGGCGAAACAGTGTCGTATGACTTTTAGAAATGCATGCATGGATTTGAAACAGAACAGTGCCATGGTGCACCACTCTCCAACGATGGTAAATCGAAGACCGGCCACGGTAATCTTATTTTATCGTAAAAATCCACGTGTCGAAAAAACGAAGGGTAAAAAACTTACGAGACCCGATTGACTTTCGGGTTGTCCTTTTTGGGCATTAATCTATCCGTTGACGGTTGAAAGCGGTCAAAGCCATAGAACTTACCGTGGCCTTCGTTTTGACTTGTTATCGCTCCCGTAACTCTAAACGAGCCAGAAGTTATGGCTGTCCAAATAATCGTTATCTACAGGGTGCAACATCCATGGTGCAAGGAGCAACATCCGTCCGAAATGGCAAAACAGTGTCGTACGACTTTTAGAAATGCGTGCAAGGATTTGAAACGGAACAGTACCATGGTGCACCACTCTCCAGCAATGGTAAATCGAAGTCCAGCCAAGGTAATCCCGTTTTATCGTAAAAATCCATGTGTCGAAAAAACAAAGGGTGAAAGACTTACGACACCCGATTGAGATTCGGGTTGTCCTTTTTAGGCATTAATCTATCCGTTGATGGCTGAAAGCTGTCAAAGCCGTAGAACTCACCGTTGCCTTCGTTTAGACAGGTTATCGCTACGGTAACTCTAAACGAGCCATAAGTTATGGCCGTCCGAATAATCGATATCTGCAGGGTGCAACATCCACGGTGCAAGGTGCAACATCCGTCTGAAATGGCGAAACAGTGCCATCCGACTTTTAGAAATACGTGCATGGATTAGAAATGCGTGCATGGATTTGAAACGGAACAGTACCATGGTGCACCAATCTCCATCTATGGTAAATCGAAGACCAGCCACGGTAATCCCGTTTTACCGTAAAAATACACGTGTCGAAAAAATGAAGGAAAAAAAACTTACGTGACCCGATTGTGATTCGGGCTGTCCTTTTTGGGAGTTAATCTATCCGTTGACGGCTAAAAGCGGTCAAAACCATAGAACTCACTTTGGCCTTCGTTTTGACAGGTTATGGCTCCCGTAACTCCAAACGAGCCAGAAGTTATGGCCGTCCAAATAATCGATATCTACAGGGTGCAACATCCACGGTGCAAGGTGCAACATCCGTCCGAAATGGCGAAACAGTGCCTTACGACTTTTAGAAATGCGTGCATGGATTTGAAACGGAACATTACCATGGTACACCACTCTCCAGCGATGGTAAATCGAAGACGAGCCACGGTAATCCCGTTTTACCGCAAAAATCCACGTGTCGAAAAAACGAAGGGTAAAAAACTTACGAGGCCCGATTGAGATTCGGGTTGTCCTTTTTGGGCATTAATCTATCCGTTGATGGCTGAAAGCTGTCAAAGCCGTAGAACTCACCGTGGCCTTTGTTTAGACAGGTTATCGCTGCCGTAACTCTAAACGAGCCATAAGTTATGGCCGTTCGAATAATCGATATCTAGAGGGTGCAACATCCACGGTGCAAGGTGCAACATCCGTCCGAAATGGCGAAACAGTGCCGTCCGACTTTTAGAAATACATGCATGGATTTGAAACGGAACAGTACCATGGTGCACCACTCTCCAGTGATGGTAAATCGAAGATCAGCCACGGTAATCCCGTTTTACCGTAAAAATACACGTGTCGAAAAAACGAAGGGTAAAAAACTTACGAGACCCGATTGAGATTCGGGTTGTCCTTTTTGGTCATTAATCTATCCATTGACGGCTGAAAGCTGTCAAAGCCGTGGAACTCACCGTGGCCTTCGTTTTGACAGGTTATGGCTCCCGTAACTCTAAACGAGCGAGAAGTTATGGTCGTCCGAATAATCGATATCTACAGGGTGCAACATCCACGGTGCAAGGTGCAACATCCGTCCGAAATGGCGGAACAGCGCCGTACGACTTTTAGAAATGCATGCATGGATTTGAAACGGATCAGTACCATGGTGCACCACTCTCCAGCGATGGTAAATCGAAGACGAGCCACGGTAATCCCGTTTTACCGTAAAAATCCGGTGTTGAAAAAACAAAGGGTAAAAAACTTACGAGACCCGATTGAGATTGGGGTTGTCCTTTTTGGGCATTAATCCATCCGTTGATGGCTGAAAGCTGTCAAAGCCGTAGAACTCACCGTAGCCTTTGTTTTGACAGGTTATCGCTCCCATAACTCTAAACGAGCCAGAAGTTATGGCCGTCCGAATAATAGATATCTACACGGTGCAACATCCGCGGTGCAAGGTGCAACATCCGTCCGAAATGGCGAAACAGTGCCATATGAATTTTAGAAATGCGTGCATGGATTTGAAACGGAACAGTACCATTTTGCACCACTCTCCAGCAATGGTAAATCGAAGACCAGCCACGGTAATTCCGTTTTACAGTAAAAATACACGTGTCGAAAAAACGAAGGGTAAAAAACTTACGTGACCCGATTGAGATTCGGGCTGTCCTTTTTGGGCATTAATCTATCCGTTGACGGCTGAAAGCTATCAAAGCCGTAAAACTCACCGTGGCCTTCGTTTTGACAGGTTATCGCTCCCGTAACTTTAAACGAGCCAGAAGTTATGGCCGTCCGAATAATCGATATCTACAGGGTGCAACATCCGCGGTGCAAGGCGCAACATCCGTCCGAAATGGCGAAACAGTGCCGTACGACTTTTAGAAATGCATGCATGGATTTGAAACGGAACGGTACCATAGTGCACCACTCTCCAGCGATGGTAAATCGAAGACCAGCCACAGTAATCCCGTTTTACCGTAAAAATCCACGTGTCGGAAAAACGAAGGGTAAAAAACTTACGAGACCCGATTGAGTTTCGGGCTGTCCTTTTTGGGCATTTATCTATCCGTTGACGGCTGAAAGCGGTCAAAGCCATAGAACTCACCGTGACCTTCGTTTTGACTGGTTATCGCTCCCGTATATCTAAACGAGACAGAAGTTATGGCCATCCGAATAATCGTTATCTACAGGGTGCAACATCCACGATGCAAGGTGCAACATCCGTCCGAAAATGGCGAAACAGTGCCGTACGAGTTTTTAAAATGCGTGCATGGATTTGAAACGGAACAGTACCATGGTGCACCACTCTCCAGTAATGGTAAATCGAAGAGCAGCCACGGTAATCCCGTTTTACCGTAAAAATCCATGTGTCGAAAAAACGAAGGGTGAAAAACTTACGAGACCCGATTGAGATTCGGGTTGTCCTTTTTGGGCAATAATCTATCCGTTGACGGCTGAAAGCTGTCAAAGCCGTAGAGCTCACCGTGGCCTTCGTTTAGACAGGTTATCGCTCCCGTAACTCTAAACGAGCCATAGGTTATGGCCGTCCGAATAATCGATATCTACAGGGTGCAACATCCACGGTGCAAGGTGCAACATCCGTCTGAAATGGTGAAACAGTGTCGTCCGACTTTTACAAATACATGCATGGATTTGAAACAGAACAGTACCATGGTGCACCACTCTCCAGCGATGGTAAATCGAACACCAGCCACGGTAATCCCATTTTACCGTAAAAATCCACGTGTAGAAAAAACGAAGGGTAAAAAACTTACGAGACCCGATTGAGATTCAGGTTGTCCTTTTTGGGCATTAATCTATCCGTTGACGGCTGAAAGCTGTCAAAGCCGTGGAACTCACTGTGGCCTTCGTTTTGACTAGTTATCGCTGCCGTAAATCTAAACGAGCCAGAAGTTATGGCTTTCCGAATAATCGTTATCTACAGGGTGCAACATCCACGGTGCAAGGTGCAACATCCGTCCGAAATGGCGAAACGGTGTCGTACGACTATTAGAAATGCGTGCATGGATTTGAAACCGAACAGTACCATGGTGCACCACACTCCAGCAATGGTAAATCGAAGACCAGCCACGGTAATCCCGTTTTACCGTAAAAATCCATGTGTCGAAAAAATGAAGGGTGATAAACTTACGAGACCCGATTGAGATTCGGGTTGTCCTTTTTGGGCATTAATCTATCCGTTGACGTGTGAAAGGTGTCAAAGCCGTAGATCTCACCGTGGCCTTCGTTTTGACAAGTTATGGCTCCCGTAACTCTAAACGAGCCAGAAGTTATGGCCGTCCGAATAATCGATATCTACAGGGTGCAACATCCACGGTGCATGGTGCAACATCCGTCCGAAATGGCGAAACAGTGTTGTACGACTTTAGAAATGCGTGCATGGATTTGAAATGGAACAGTACCATGGTGCATCACTCTCCAACGATGGTAAATCGAAGACGAGCCACGGTAATCCCGTTTTACCGTAAAAATACACGTGTCGAAAAAACGAAGGGTAAAAAAACTTACGAGACCCGATTGAGATTGGGGTTGTCCTTTTTGGGCATTAATCTATCCGTTGACGGCTGAAAGCTGTCAAAGCCGTAGAACTCACCGTAGCCTTCGCTTTGACAGGTTATCGCTCCCGTAACTCTAAACGAGCCAGAAATTATGGTCGTCCGAATAATCGATATCTACACGGTGCAACATCCACGGTGCAAGGTGCAACATCCGTCCGAAACGGCGAAACAGTGCTGTACGACTTTTAGAAATGCATGCATGGATTTGAAACGGAACAGTACCATGGTGCACCACTCTCCAGCAATGGTAAATCGAAGACCAGCCACGGTAATCCCGTTTTAGCGTAAAAATACACGTGTCGAAAAAACGAAGGGTAAAAAACTTACGTGACCCGATTGAGATTCGGGCTGTCCTTTTTGGGCATTAATCTATCTGTTGACGGCTGAAAGCTGTCAAAGCCGTAGAACTCACCGTGGCCTTCGTTTAGACAGATTATCGCTCCCGTAACTCTAAACGAGCCTTAAGTTATGGCCGTCCGAATAATCAATATCTATAGGGTGCAACATCCACGGTGCAAGGTGCAACATCCGTCCGAAATGGCGAAACAGTGTCGTCCGACTTTTAGAAATACTTGCATGGATTTGAAACGGAACAGTACCATGGTGCACCACTCTCCAGCGATGGTAAATCGAAGACCTGCCACGGTAATCCCGTTTTACCGTAAAAATCCACGTGTCGAAAAAACGAAGGGTAAAAAACTTACGAGACCCGATTGAGATTCGTGTTGTCCTTTTTGGGCATTAATCTATCCGTTGACGGCTGAAAGCTATCAAAGCCGTAGAACTCACCGTGGCCTTCGTTTTGACATGTTATAGCTCCCGTAAATCTAAACGAGCCAGAAGTTATGGCCGTCCGAACAATCGATATCTACAGGGTGCAACATCCACGGTGCAAGGCGCCACATCCGTCCGAAATGGCGAAACAGTGTCGTACGACTTTTAGAAATGCATGCATGGATTTGAAACAGAACAGTACCATGGTGCACCACTCTCCAGCGATGGTAAATCGAAGACCGGCCACGGTAATCTTGTTTTATCGTAAAAATCCACGTGTCGAAAAAACGAAGGGTAAAAAACTTACGAGACCCGATTGAGTTTCAGGTTGTCCTTTTTGGGCATTAATCTATCCGTTAACGGCTGAAAGCAGTCAAAGCCATAGAACTTACCGTGGCCTTCGTTTTGACTAGTTATCGCTCCCGTAACTCTAAACGAGCCAGAAGTTATGGCTGTCCAAATAATCGTTATCTACAGGGTGCAACGTCCACGGTGCAAGGTGCAACATCCGTCCGAAATGGCAAAACAGTGCCGTACGACTTTAGAAATGCATGCAAGGATTTGAAACGGAACAGCACCATGGTGCACTACACTCCAGCAATGGTAAATCGAAGACCAGCCAAGGTAATCCCATTTTATCGTAAATATCCATGTGTCGAAAAAATGAAGGGTGAAAGACTTACGACACCCGATTGAGATTCGGGTTGTCCTTTTTGGGCATTAATCTATCCGTTGATGGCTGAAAGCTGTCAAAGCCGTTGAACTCACCGTTGCCTTTGTTTAGAAAGGTTATCGCTGCGGTAACTCTAAACAAGCCATAAGTTATGGCCATCCGAATAATCGATATCTACAGTGTGCAACATCCGCGGTGCAAGGTGCAACATCCGTCCGAAATGGCGAAACTGTGCCATCCGACTTTTAGAAATACGTGCATGGATTAGAAATGCGTGCATGGATTTGAAACGGAACAGTACCATGGTGCACCACTCCCCATCTATGGTAAATCGAAGACCAGCCACGGTAGTCCCGTTTTACCGAAAAAATACACGTGTCGAAAAAACGAAGGAAAAAAAACTTACGTGACCCGATTGAGATTCGGGCTCTCCTTTTTGGGCATTAATCTATCCGTTGACGGCTAAAAGCAGTCAAAACCGTAGAACTCACTTTGGCCTTCGTTTTGACAGGTTATGGCACCCGTAACTCCAAACGAGCCAGAAGTTATGGCCGTCCAAATAATCGATATCTACAGGGTGCAACATCCACGGTGCAAGGTGCAACATCCGTCCGAAATGGCGAAACAGTGCTGTACGAATTTTAGAAATGCGTACATGGATTTGAAACGGAACATTACCATGGTACACCACTCTCCAGCGATGGTAAACCAAAGACGAGCCACGGTAATCCTGTTTTACCGTAAAAATCGACGTGTCGAAAAAACGAAGGGTAAAAAACTTACGAGACCCGATTGAGATTCGGGTTGTCCTTTTTGGGCATTAATCTATCCGTTGATGGCTGAAAGCTGTCAAAGCCGTAGAACTCACCGTGGCCTTCGTTTAGACAGGTTATCGCTGCCGTAACTCCAAACGAGCCATAAGTTATGGCCGTTCGAATAATCGATATCTATAGGGTGCAACATCCACGGTGCAAGGTGCAACATCCGTCCGAAATGGCGAAACAGTGTCGTCCGACATTTAGAAATACTTGCATGGATTTGAAACGGAACAGTACCATGGTGCACCACTCTCCAGCGATGGTAAATCGAAGACCAGCCACGGTAATCCCGTTTTACCATAAAAATCCACGTGTCGAAAAAACGAAGGGTAAAAAACTTACGAGACCCGATTGAGATTCGTGTTGTCCTTTTTGGGCATTAATCTATCCGTTGACGGCTGAAAGCTGTCAAAGCCGTAGAACTCACCGTGGCCTTCGTTTTGACATGTTATCGCTCCTGTAACTCTAAACGAGCCAGAAGTTATGGCCGTCCGAACAATCGATATCTACAGGGTGCAACATCCACGGTGCAAGGCGCCACATCCGTCCGAAATGGCGAAACAGTGTCGTACGACTTTTAGAAATGCATGCATGGATTTGAAACAGAACAGTACAATGGTGCACCACTCTCCAGCGATGGTAAATCGAAGACCGGCCACGGTAATCTTGTTTAATCGTAAAAATCCACGTGTCGAAAAAACGAAGGGTAAAAAACTTACGAGACCCGATTGAGTTTCAGGTTGTCCTTTTTGGGCATTAGTCTATCTGTTAACGGCTGAAAGCAGTTAAAGCCATAGAACTTACCGTGGCCTTCGTTTTGATTAGTTATCGCTCCCGTAACTCTAAACGAGCCAGAAGTTATGGCTATCCAAATAATCGTTATCTACAGGGTGCAACATCCACGGTGCAAGGTGCAACATTCGTCCGAAATGGCAAAACAGTGCCGTACGACTTTAGAAATGCATGCAAGGATTTGAAACGGAACAGCACCATGGTGCACCACACTCCAGCAATGGTAAATCGAAGACCAGCCAAGGTAATCCCGTTTTATCGTAAATATCCATGTGTCGAAAAAATGAAGGGTGAAAGACTTACGACACCCGATTGAGATTCGGGTTGTCCTTTTTGGGCATTAATCTATCCGTTGATGGCTGAGAGCTGTCAAAGCCGTTGAACTCACCGTTGCCTTCGTTTAGACAGGTTATCGCTCCGGTAACTCTAAACAAGCCATAAGTTATGGCCATCTGAATAATCGATATCTACAGGGTGCAACATCAGCGGTGCAAGGTGCAACATCCGTCCGAAATGGCGAAACTGTGCCATCCGACTTTTAGAAATACGTGAATGGATTAGAAATGCGTGCATGGATTTGAAACGGAACAGTACCATGGTGCACCACTCCCCATCTATGGTAAATCGAAGACCAGCCACGGTAGTCCCGTTTTACCGTAAAAATACACGTGTCGAAAAAACGAAGGAAAAAAAACTTACGTGACCCGATTGAGATTCGGGCTGTCCTTTTTGGGCATTAATCTATCCGTTGACGGCTAAAAGCAGTCAAAACCATAGAACTCACTTTGGCCTTCGTTTTGACAGGTTATGGCTCCCGTAACTCCAAACGGGCCAGAAGTTATGGCCGTCCAAATAATCGATATCTACAGGGTGCAACATCCACGGTGCAAGGTGCAACATCCGTCCGAAATGGCGAAACAGTGCTGTACGAATTTTAGAAATGCATACATGGATTTGAAACGGAACATTACCATGGTACACCACTCTCCAGCGATGGTAAACCAAAGACGAGCCACGGTAATCCTGTTTTACCGTAAAAATCCACGTGTCGAAAAAACGAAGGGTAAAAAACTTACGAGACCGGATTGAGATTCGGGTTGTCCTTTTTGGGCATTAATCTATCCGTTGATGGCTGAAAGCTGTCAAAGCCGTAGAACTCACCGTGGCCTTCGTTTAGACAGGTTATCGCTGCCGTAAATCCAAACGAGCCATAATTTATGGCCGTTCGAATAATCGATATCTATAGGGTGCAACATCCACGGTGCAAGGTGCAACATCCGTCCGAAATGGCGAAACAGTGCCGTCCGACTTTTAGAAATACATGCATGGATTTGAAACGGGACAGTACCATGGTGCACCACTCTCCAGTGATGGTAAATCGAAGATCAGCCACGGTAATCCCGTTTTACCGTAAAAATCCACGTGTCGAAAAAACGAAGGGTAAAAAACTTACGAGACCCGATTGAGATTCGGGTTGTCCTTTTTGGTCATTAATCTATCCATTGACGGCTGAAAGCTGTCAAAGCCGTGGAACTCATCGTGGCCTTCGTTTTGACAGGTTATGGCTCCCGTAACTCTAAACGAGCGAGAAGTTATGGCCGTCCGAATAATCGATATCTACAGGGTGCAACATCCACGGTTCAAGGTGCAACATCCGTCCGAAATGGCGGAACAGCGCCGTACGACTTTTAGAAATGTGTGCATGGATTTGAAACGGATCAGTACCATGGTGCACCACTCTCCAGCGATGGTAAATCGAAGACGAGCCACGGTAATCCCGTTTTACCGTAAAAATCCGGTGTCGAAAAAACTAAGGGTAAAAAACTTACGAGACCCGATTGAGATTGGGGTTGTCCTTTTTGGGCATTAATCCATCCGTTGATGGCTGAAAGCTGTCAAAGCCGTAGAACTCACCGTAGCCTTTGTTTTGACAGGTTATCGCTCCTATAATTCTAAACGAGCCAGAAGTTATGGCCGTCCGAATAATCGATATCTACACGGTGCAACATCCGCGGTGCAAGGTGCAACATCCGTCCGAAATGGCGAAAAAATGCCATATGACTTTTAGAAATGTGTGCATGGATTTGAAACGGAATAGTACCATGGTGCACCACTCTCCAGCAATGGTAAATCGAAGACCAGCCACGGTAATCCCGTTTTACAGTAAAAATACACATGTCGAAAAAACGAAGGGTAAAAAACTTACGTGACCCGATTGTGATTCGGGCTGTCCTTTTTGGGCATTAATCTATCCATTGACGGCTGAAAGCTATCAAAGCCGTAAAACTCACTATGGCCTTGGTTTTGACAGATTATGGCTCCCGTAACTCTAAACGAGCCAGAAGTTATGGCCGTCCGAATAATCGATATCTACAGGGTGCAACATCCACGGTGCAAGGTGCAACATCTGTCCGAAATGGCGAAACAGTGCCGTCCGACTTTTAGAAATACATGCATGGATTTGAAACGGAACATTACCATGGTACACCACTCTCCAGCGATGGTAAATCGAAGACGAGCCACGGTAATCCCGTTTTACCGTAAAAATCCACGTGTCGAAAAAACGAAGGGTAAAAAACTTACGAGACCCGATTGAGACTCGGGTTGTCCTTTTTGGGCATTAATCTATCCGTTGACGGCTGAAAGCTGTCAAAGCCGTAGAACTCACCGTGGCCTTCCTTTAGACAGGTTATCGCTCCCGTAACTCTAAACGAGCCATAAGTTATGGCCGTCCGAATAATCGATATCTACAGGGTGCAACATCCACGGTGCAAGACGCAACATCCGTCCGAAATGGCGAAACAGTGCCGTACGACTTTTAGAAATGCATGCATGGATTTGAAACGGAACAGTACCATAGTGCACCACTCTCCAACGATGGTAAATCGGAGACCAGCCACGGTAATCCCGTTTTACCGTTAAAATCCACGTGTCGAAAAAACGAAGGGTAAAAAACTTACGAGACCCGATTGAGTTTTGGGTTGTCCTTTTTGGGCATTAATCTATCCGTTGACGGCTGAAAAGCGGTCAAAGCCATAGAACTCACCGTGGCCTTCATTTTGACTGGTTATCGCTCCCGTAACTCTAAACGAGCCAGAAGTTATGGCCATCCGAATAATCGTTATCTACTGGGTGCAACATCCACGGTGCAAGGTGCAACATCAGTCCGAAATGGCGAAACAGTGCCGTACGACTTTTAGAAATGCGTGCATGGATTTGAAACGGAACAGTACCATGGTGCACCACTCTCCAATAATGGTAATTCGAAGACCAGCCACGGTAATCCCGTTTTACCGCAAAAATCCATGTGTCGAAAAAATGAAGGTTGAAAAACTTACGAGACCCGATTGAGATTCGGGTTGTCCCTTTTAGCCATTAATCTATCCATTGACGGCTGAAAGCTGTCAAAACCGTAGAACTCACCGTGGCCTTCGTTTAGACGGGTTATCGCTCCGGTAACTCTAAACGAGCCATAAGTTATGGCCGTCGGTATAATCGATATGTAGAGGGTGCAACATCCACGGTGCAAGGTGCAACATCCGTCCAAAATGGCGAAACAGTGCCGTCCGACTTTTAGAAATACATGCATGGATTTGAAATGGAACAGTACTATAGGCCACCACTCTCCAGCGATGGTAAATCGAAGACCAGCCACGGTAATCCCGTTTTACCGTAAAAATCCACGTGTCGAAAAAACGAAGGATTAAAAACTTACGAGACCCGATTGAGATTGGGGTTGTCCTTTTTGGGCATTAATCTATCCGTTGACGGCGGAAAGCTGTTAAAGCCGTAGAAATCACCGTGGCCTTCGTTTTGACAGGTTATGGGTCCCGTAACTCTAAACGAGCCAGAAGTTATGGTCGTCCGAATAATCCATATCTACTCGGTGCAACATCCACGGTGCAAGGTGCAACATCCGTCCGAAATGGCGAAACAGTGCCGTACGACTTTTAGAAATGCGTGCATGGATTTGAAACGAAACAGTACCATGGTGCACCACTATCCAGCGAAGGGAAGTTGAAGACGGGCCACCGTAATTCCGTTTTCCGTAAAAATCCACGTGTCGAAAAAACGAAGGGTAAAAAACTTACGAGACCCGATTGAGATTCGGGTTGTTCTGTTTGGGCATTAATCTATCCGTTGACGGCTGAAAGCTGTCAAACCCGTAGAACTCACCGTGACCTTCGTTTTGACAGGTTATGGCTCCCGTAACTCTAAACGAGCCAGAAGTTATGGCCGTCCGAATAATCGATATATACAGGGTGCAACATCCACGGTGCAAGGTGTAACATCCGTCCGAAATGACGAAACAGTGCCGTACGACTTTTAGAAATGCGTGCAAGGATTTGAAACGGAACATTACCATGGTACACCACTCTCCAGTGATGGTAAATCGAAGACGAGCCACGGTAATCCCGTTTTACCATAAAAATCCACGTGTCGATAAAACGAAGGGTAAAAAACTTACGAGGCCTGATTGAGATTCGGGTTGTCCTTTTTGGGCATTAATCTATCCGTTGATGGCTGAAAGCTGTCAATGCTGTATAACTCACCGTGGCCTTCGTTTAGACATGTTATCGCTCCCGTAACTCTAAACGAGCCATAAGTTATGGCCGTTCGAATAATCGATATCTATAGGGTGCAACATCCACGGTGCAAGGTGCAACATCCGACCGTAATGGCGAAACAGTGCCGTCCGACTTTTAGAAATACATGCATGGATTTAAAACGGAACAGTACCATGGTGCACCACTCTCCAGTGATGGTAAATCAAAGATCAGCCACGGTAATCCCGTTTTACCGTAAAAATCCACGTGTCGAAAAAACGAAGGGTACGAAACTTACGAGACCCGATTGAGATTCGGGTTGTCCTTTTTGGTCATTAATCTATCCATTGACGGCCGAAAGCTGTCAAAGCCGTGGAGCTCACCGTGGCCTTCGTTTTGACAGGTTATGGCTCCCGTAACTCTAAACGAGCGTGAAGTTATGGCCGTCCGAATAATCTATATCTACAGGGTGCAACATCCACGGTGCAAGGTGCAACATCCGTCCGAAATGGCGGAACAGCGCCGTACGACTTTTAGAAATGCGTGCATGGATTTGAAACGGAACAGTACCAAGGTGCACCACTCTCCAGCGATGCTAAATCGTAGACGAGCCACGGTAATCCCGTTTTACCGTAAAAATCCGGTGTCGAAAAAACGAAGGGTAAAAAACTTACGAGACCCGATTGAGATTGGGGTTGTCCTTTTTGGGCATTAATCTATCCGTTGACGGCTGAAAGATGTCAAAGCCGTAGAACTCACCGTAGCCTTCGTTTTGACAGGTTATCGCTCCCATAACTCTAAACGAGCCAGAAGTTATGGCCGTCCGTATAATCGATATCTACACGGTGCAACATCCGCGATGCAAGGTGCAACATCCGTCCGAAATGGCGAAACGGTGTCGTATGACTTTTAGAAATGCGTGCATGGATTTGAAATGGAACAGTACCATGGTACACCACTCTCCAGCAATGGTAAATCGAAGACCAGCCACGGTAATCCCGTTTTACAGTAAAAATACACGTGTCGAAAAAACGAAGAGTAAAAAACTTACATGACCCGATTGAGATTCGGGCTGTCCTTTTTGGGCATTAATCTATCCATTGATGGCTAAAAGCTATCAAAGCCGTAGAACTCACCGTGGCCTTCGTTTTGACAGGTTATGGCTCCTGTAACTCTAAACGAGCCAGAAGTTATGGCCGTCCGAATAATCGATATCTACAGGGTGCAACATCCACGGTGCAAGGTGCAACATCCGTCCGAAATGGCAAAACTGTGCCGTACGACTTTTAGAAATGCGTGCATGGATTTGAAACGGAACATTACCATGGTACACCACTCTCCAGCGATGGTAAATCGAAGACGAGCCACGGTAATCCCGTTTTACCGTAAAAATCCACGTGTCGAAAAAACGAAGGGTAAAAAACCTACGAGACCCGATTGAGTTTCGGGTTTCCTTTTTGGGCATTAATCTATCCGTTGATGGCTGAAAGCTGTCAAAGCCGTAAAACTCACCATGGCCTTCGTTTAGACAGGTTATCGCTCCCGTAACTCTAAACGAGCCATAAGTTATGGCCGTCCGAATAATCGATATCTATAGTGTGCAACATCCACGGTGCAAGGTGCAACATCCGTCCGAAATGGCGAAACAGTGTCGTCCGAATTTTAGAAATACATGCATGGATTTGAAACGGAGCAGTACCATGGTACCAGCCACGGTAAGGCGGGCCACCGTAATTCCGTTTGACGTAAAAATCCACGTGTCGAAAAAACGAAGGGTAAAAAACTTACGTGACCCGATTGAGATTCGGGCTCTCCTTTTTGGACATTAATCTGTCCGTTGACGGCTGAAAGATGTCAAAGCCGTAGAACTTACTGTGGCCTTTGTTTTGATAGGTTATGGCTCCCGTAACTCTAAACGAGCCAGAAGTTATGGCCGTCCGAATAATCGATATCTACAGGATGCAACATCCACGGTGCAAGGTGCAACATCCGTCCGAAATGGCGAAACAGTGCCGTACGACTTTTAGAAATGCGTGCATGGATTTGAAACGGAACATTACCATGGTACACCACTTTCCAGCGATGGTAAAATGAAGACGGGCCACGGTAATCCCGTTTTACCGTAAAAATTCACGTGTCGAAAAAACGAAGGGTAAAAAACTTACGAGACCCGATTGTGATTCGGGTTGTCCTTTTTGGGCATTAATCTACCCGTTGACGGCTGAAAGCAGTCAAAGCCGTAGAACTCACCGTGGCCTTCGTTTAGACAGGTTATCGCTCCCGTAACTCTAAACGAGCCATAAGTTATGGCCGTCCGAATAATCGATATCTATAGGGTGCAACATCCACGGTGCAAGGTGCGACATCCGTCCGAAATGGCGAAACAGCGTCCGACTTTTAGAAATACATGCATGGATTTGAAACGGAACAGTACCATGGTACACCACTCTCCAGCGATGGTAAATCGAAGACCAGCCACGGTAATCCCGTTTTACCGTAAAAATCCACGTGTCGGAAAAACGAAGGATAAAAAACTTACGAGACCCGATTGAGATTCGGGTTGTCCTTTTTGGGCATTAATCTATCCGTTGACGGCTAAAAGCCGTCAAAGCAGTAGAACTCACCGTGGCCTTCGTTTTGACAGGTTATCGCTCCCGTAACTCTAAACGAGCCAGAAGTAATGGCCGTCCGAATAATCGATATCTACAGGGTGCAACATCCACGGTGCAAGGCGCAACATCCGTTCGAAATGGCGAAACAGTGCCGTACGACTTTTAGAAATGCATGCATGGATTTGAAACGGAACAGTACCATGGTGCACCCCTCTCTAGCGATGGTATATCGAAGACCAGCCCCGGTAATCCCGTTCTACCGTAAAAATCCACGTGTCGAAAAAACGAAGGGTAAAAAACTTACGTGACCCGATTGAGTTTCGGGTTGTCCTTTTTGGGCATTCTATCCATTGACGTCTGAAAGCTGTCAAAGCCGTAGAACTCACCGTGGCCTTCGTTTAGACAGGTTATCGCTCCCGTAACTCTAAACGAACCATAAGTTATGGCCGTCCGAATAATCTATATTTATAGTGTGCAACATCCACGGTGCAAGGTGCAACATCCGTCCGAAATGGCGAAACAGTGTCGTCCAAATTTTGGAAATACATGCATGGATTTGAAACGGAACAGTACCATGGTGCACCACTCTCCAGCGATGGTAAATCGAAGACCAGCCACGGTAATCCCGTTTTACCGTAAAAATCCACGTGTCGAAAAAACGATGGGTAAAAAACTTACGAGACCCGATTGATATTCGGGTTGTCCTTTTTGGGCATTAATCTATCCGTTGACGGCTGAAAGCTGTCAAAGCCGTAGAACTCGTCGAGGCCTTCATTTTGACAGGTTAGGCTCCCGTAACTCTAAACGATGGAGAAGTTATGGCCGTCCGAATAATCGATATCTACAGGGTGCAACATCCACGGTGCAAGGCGCAACATCCGTCCGAAATGGCGAAACAGTGTCGTACGACTTTTAGAAATGCATGCATGGATTTGAAATGGAACAGTACCATAGTGCACTACTCTCTAGCGATGGTAAATCGAAGACTAGCCACGGTAATCCTGTTTTACCGTAAAAATCCACGTGTCGAAAAAACGAAGGGTAAAAAACTTACGAGACCCGATTGAGTTTCGGGTTGTCCTTTTTGGGCATTAATATATCCGTTGACGGCTGAAAGTGGCAAAGCCATAGAACTCACCGTGGCCTTCGTTCTGACTGGTTATCGCTCCCGTAACTCTAAACGAGCCAGAAGTTATGGCCGTCCGAATAATCGTTATCTATAGGGTGCAACATCTACGGTGCAAGGTGCAACATCCGTCCGAAATGGCGAAACAGTGCCGTACGACTTTTAGAAATGCGTGCGTGGATTTGAAATGGAACAGTACCATGGTGCACAACTCCCTAGCAATGGTAAATCGAAGACCAGCCACGGTAATCCCGTTTAACCGTAAAAATCCATGTGTCGAAAAAACGAAGGGTGAAAAACTTACGAGACCCGATTGAGATTCGGGTTCTCCTTTTTGGGTATTAATCTATCCATTGACGACTGAAAGCTGTCAAAGCCGTAGAACTCACCGTGGCCTTTGTTTAGACGGGTTATCGCTCCGGTAACTCTAAACGAGCCATAAGTTATGGCCGTTCGAATAATCGATATCTACAGGGTACAACATCCACGGTGCAAGGTGCAACATCCGTCCGAAATGGCGAAACAGTGCCGTCCGACTTTTAGAAATACATGCATGGATTTGAAACGAAACAGTACCATGGTGCACCACTCTCCAGCGATGGTAAATCGAAGACCAGCCACGGTAATCCCGTTTTACCATAAAAATCCACGTGTCGAAAAAATGAAGGGTAAAAAACTTACGAGACCCGATTGAGATTGGGGTTGTCCTTTTTGGGCATTAATCTATCCGTTGATGGCTGAAAGCTGTCAAAACCGTAGTACTCAACGTGGCCTTCGTTTTGACAAGTTATGGGTCCCGTAACTCTAAACGAGCTAGAAGTTATGGCCGTCCGAATAATCGATATCTACACGTTGCAACATCCACGGTGCAAGGTGCAACATCCGTCCGAAATGGCGAAACAGTGTCGTACGACTTTTAGAAATGCGTGCATGGATTTGAAACGGAACACTACCATGGTGCACCACTCTCCAGCAATGGTAAATCGAAGACCCGCCACGGTAATCCCGTTTTACCGTAAAAATACACGTGTCGAAAAAACGAAGGGTAAAAAACTTACATGACCCGATTGAGATTCGGGCTGTCCTTTTTGGGCATTAATCTATCCGTTGAAGGCTAAAAGCTGTCAAAGCCGTAGAACTCATCGAGGCCTTCGTTTTGACAGGTTATGGCTCCCGTAACTCTAAACGAGCCAGAAGTTATGGCCGTCCGAATAATCGATATCTACAGTGTGCAACATCCACGGTGCAATGTGCAACATCCGTCCGAAATGGCGAAACAGTGCCGTACGACTTTTAGAAATGCGTGCATGGATTTGAAACGGAACAATACCATGGTACACCACTCTCCAGCGATGGTAAATCGAAGACGAGCCACGGTAATCCCGTTTTACCGTAAAAATCCACGTGTCGAAAAAACGAAGGGTAAAAAACTTACGAGACCCGATTGAGTTTCGGGTTGTCCTTTTTGGGCATTAATCTGTCCGTTGACGGCTGAAAGCGGTCAAAGCCATACAACTCACTGTGTCCTTCGTTTTGACTGGTTATCGCTCCCGTAACTCTAAACGAGCCAGAAGTTATGGCCGTCCGAATAATCGTTATCTACAGGGTGTAACATCCACGGTGCAAGGTGCAACATCCGTCCGAAATGGCGAAACAGTGCCGTACGACTTTTAGAAATGCGTGCATGGATTTGAACGGAATGCACCACTCTCCAGCAATGGTAAACCGAAGACCAACCAGGGTAATCCCGTTTTACCGTAAAAATCCATGTGTCGAAAAAACGAAGGGTGAAAAACATACGAGACCCGATTGAGATTCGAGTTGTCCTTTTTGGGCATTAATCTACCCGTTGACGGCTGAAAGCTGTCAAAGCCGTAGAACTCACCGTGGCCTTCGTTTAGACGGGTTATCGCTCTGGTAACTCTAAACGAGCCATAAGTTATGGCCGTCCGAATAATCGATATCTACAGGCTGCAACATCCACGGTGCAAGGTGCAACATCCGTCCGAAATGGCGAAACAGTGCCGTCCGACTTTTAGAAATACATGCATGGATTTGAAACGGAACAGTACCATGGTGCACCACTCTCCAGCGATGGTAAATCGAAGACCAGCCACGATAATCCCGTTTTACCGTAAAAATCCACGTGTCGAAAAAACGAAGGGTAAAAAACTTACGAGACCCGATAGAGATTGGGGTTGTCCTTTTTGGGCATTAATCTATCCGTTGATGGCTGAAAGCTGTCAAAGTCGTAGAACTCACCGTGGCCTTCGTTTTGACAGGTTATGGGTCCCGTAACTCTAAACGACCTAGAAGTTATGGTCGTCCGAATAATCGATATCTACACGGTGCAACATCCACGGTGCAAGGTGCAACATCCGTCCGAAATGGCGAAACAGTGCCGTACGACTTTTAGAAATGCGTGCATGGATTTGAAACAGAACAGTACCATGGTGCACCACTCTCCTGCAATGGTAAATCGAAGACCAGCCACGGTAATCCCGTTTTACCGTATAAATACACATGTCGAAAAAACGAAGGGTAAAAAACTTACGTGACCCGATTGAGATTCGGGCTGCCCTTTATGGGCATTAATCTATCCGTTGACGGCCAAAAGTTGTCAAAGCCGTAGAACTTTCTGTGGCCTTCGTTTTGACAGGTTATGGCTGTCGTAACTCTAAACGAGCCAGAAGTTATGGCCGTCCGAATAATGGATATCTACAGGGTGCAACATCCACGGTGCAAGGTGCAACATCCGTCCGAAATGGCGAAACAGTGTCGTACGAATATTAGAAATGCGTCCATGGATTTGAAACGGAACATTACCATGGTACACCACTCTCCAGCGATGGTAAATCGAAGACGGGCCACGGTAATCCCGTTTTACCGTAAAAATCCACGTGTCGAAAAAACGAAGGGTAAAATACTTACGAGACCCGATTGAGATTCGGGTTGTCCTTTTTGGGCATTAATCTATCTGTTGACGGATGAAAGCGGTCAAAGCCGTAGAACTCACCGTGGCCTTCGTTTAGACAGGATATCTCTCCCGTAACTCTAAACGAGCCATAAGTTATGGCCGTCCGAATAATCGATATCTATAGGGTGCAACAACCACGGTGCAAGGTGCAACATCCGACCGAAATGGCGAAACAGTGCCGTCCGACTTTTAGAAATACATGAATGGATTTGAAACGGAACAGTACCATGGTGCACCATTCTCCAGCGATGGTAAATCGAAGACCAGCCACGGTAATCCCGTTTTACCGTAAAAATCCACGTGTCGAAAAAACGAAGGGTAAAAAACTTACGAGACCCGATTGAGATTCGGGTTGTCCTTTTTGGGCATTAATCTATCCTTTGACGGCTGAAAGATGTCAAAGCCGTAGAACTCACCGTGGCTTTCATTTTGACAGGTTATCGCTCCCGTAACTCTAAACGAGCCAGAAGTTATGGTCGTCCGAATAATCGATATCTACAGGATGCAACATCCACGGTGCAAGGCGCAACATCCGTCCGAAATGACGAAACAGTGCCGTACGACTTTTAGAAATGCATGCATGGATTTGAAACGGAATAGTACCATGGTGCACCACTCTCCAGCGATGGTAAATCGAAGACCAGCCACGGTAATCCCGTTTTACCGTAAAAATCCACGTGTCGAAAAAACGAAGGGTAAAAAACTTACGAGACCGTATTGAGTTTCGGGTTGTCCTTTTTGGGCATTAATCTATCCGTTGAAGGCTGAAAGCGGTCAAAGCCATAGAACTCACCGTGGCCTTCGTTTTGACTGGTTATCGCTCCCGTAACTTTAAACGAGCCAGAATTTATGGCCGTCCGAATAATAGTTATCTACAGGGTGCAACATCCACGGTGCAAGGTGTAACATCCGTCCGAAATGGTGAAACAGTGCCGTACGACTTTTAGAAATGCGTGCATGGATTTGAAACGGAACAGTACCATGGCGCACCACTCTCCAGCAATGGTAAGTCGAAGACCAGCCACGGTAATCCCGTTTTACCGTAAAAATCCATGTGTCAAAAAAACGAAGGGTGAAAAACTTACGAGACCCGATTGTGATTTGGGTTGTCCTTTTTGGGCATTAATCTATCCATTGACGGCTGAAAGCTGTCAAAGCCATAGAACTCACCATGGCCTTCGTTTAGACGGGTTATCGTTCCGGTAACTCTAAATGAGCCATAAGTTATGGCCGTCCGAATAATCGATATCTACAGGGTGCAACATCCACGGTGCAAGGTGCAACATCCGTCCGAAATGGCGAAATAGTGCCGTCCGACTTTTAGAAATACATGCATGGATTTGAAACGGAACAGTACCATGGTACACCACTCTCCAGCGATGGTAAATCGAAGACCAGCCAAGGTAATCCCGTTTTACCGTAAAAATTCACGTGTCGAAAAAACGAAGGGTAAAAAACTTATGAGACCCGATTGAGATTCGGGTTTTCCTTTTTGGGCATTAATCTATCCGTTGACGGCTGAAAGCTGTCAAAGCCGTGGAACTCACCGTGGTCTTCATTTTGACAGGTTATGGCTCCCGTAACTCTAAACGAGCCAAAAGTTATGGCCGTCCGAATAATCGATATCTACAGGGTGCAACATCCACGGTGCAAGGTGCAACATCCGTCCGAAATGGCGGAACAGTGCCGTACAACTTTTAGAAATGCGTGCATGGATTTGAAACGGAATAGTACCATGGTGCACCACTCTACAGCGATGGTAAATCGAAGACGAGTTACGGTAATCCCGTTTTACCGTAAAAATCCGGTGTCGAAAAAACGAAGGGTAAAAAACTTACGAGACCCGATTGAGATTCGGGTTGTCCTTTTTGGGCATTAATCTATCCGTTGACGGCTGAAAGCTATCAAAGGCGTAAAACTCATCGAGGCCTTCGTTTTGATAGGTTGTGGCTCTCGTAACTCTAAACGAGCCAGAAGTTATAGCCGTCCGAATAATCGATATCTACAGGGTGCAACATTCACGGTGCAAGGTGCAACATCCGTCCGAAATGGCGAAACAGTGCCGTACTAATTTTAGAAATGCATGCATGGATTTGAAACGGAACAGTACCATGGTGCACCACTCTCCAGCGATGGTAAATCGAAGGCCAGCCACGGTAATCCTGTTTTACCGTAAAAATCCACGTGTCGAAAAAAGGAAGGGTAAAAAACTTACCTGACCCGATTGAGATTCGGGTTGTCCTTTTTGGGCATTAATCTATCCGTTGATGGCTGAAAGCTGTCTAAGCCGTAGAACTCTTCGAGGCCTTCGTTTTGACAGGTTATGGCTCTCGTAACTCTAAACGAGCCAGAAGTTATGGCCGTTCGAATAATCGATATCTACAGGGTGCAACATCCACGGTGCAAGGTGCAACATCCGTCCAAAATGGCGAAACAGTGCCGTACGACTTTTAGAAATGCGTGCATGGATTTGAAACGGAACGGTACCATGGTGCACCACTCTCCAGTGATGGAAAGTTGAAGACAGGCCATGGTAATACGTTTTACCGTAAAAATCCACGTGTCGAAAAAACGAAGGGTAAAAAACTTACGAGACCCGAGATTCGGGTTGTCATTTTTGGGCATTAATCTATCTGTTGACGGCTGAAAGCTGTCAAAGCCGTAGGACTCATCGAGGCCTTCGTTATGACAGGTTATGGCTTTTGTAATTCTAAACAAGCCAGAAGTTATGGCCGTCCGAATAATTGATATCTACAGGGTGCAACATCCAAGGTGCAAGGTGCAACATCCGTCCGAAATGGCGAAACAGTGCCGTACGACTTTTAGAAATGCGTGCATGGATTTGAAACAGAACGGTAGCATGGTGCACCACTCTCCAGCGATGGTAAATCAAAGACCAGCCACTGTAATCTCGTTTTACCGTAAAAATCCATGTGTCCGAAAAACGAAGGGTAAAAAACTTACGAGACCCGACTGAGATTCGGGTTGTCCTTTTTGGCCATTAATCTGTCCGTTGACTGATGAAAGCTGTGAAAGCCGTAGAACTCATCGAGGCCTTCGTTTTGATAGGTTATGGCTCCTGTAACTCTAAACGAGCCGGAAGTTATGGCCGTTCGAATAATCGATATCTACAGGGTGCAACATCCACGGTGCAAGGTGCAACATCCGTCCGAAATGGTGAAACAGTGCCGTACTACTTTTAGAAACGCGTGCATGAATTTGAAATGGAACAGTACCATGGTGCAGCACTCTCCAGCGATGGTAAATCGAAGACCAGCCACCGTAATCCCGTTTTACCATAAAAATTCACGTGTCGAAAAAACGAAGGGTAAAAAACTTACGTGACCCGATTGAGATTCCGGTTGTCCTTTTTGGGCATTAATCTATCCGTTAACGGCTGAAAGCTTTCTAAGCTGTAGAACTCATCGAGACCTTCTTTTTGACAGGTTATGGCTCTCGTAACTCTAAACAAGCCAGAAGTTATGGCCGTCCGAATAATCGATATCTACAGGGTGCAACATCCACGGTGCAAGGTGCAACATCCGTCCGTAATGGCGAAACAGTGCCATACTACTTTTAGAAATGCGTGCATGGATTTGAAACGGAACAGTACCATGGTGCACCACTCACCAGCGATGGTAGATCGAAGACCAGCCACCGTAATCCCGTTTTACCGTAAAAATCCACTTGTCGAAAAAACGAAGGGTAAAAAACTTACGTGACCCGATTGAGATTCGAGTTGTCCTTTTTGGGCATTAATCTATCCGTTGACGGCTAAAAGCCATCAAAGGCGTAAAACTCATCGAGGCCTTCGTTTTGACAGGTTATGGCTCCCGTAACTCTAAACGAGTCAGAAGTTATGGCCGTCCGAATAATCGATATCTACAGGGTGCAACATCCACGGTGCAAGGTGCAACATCCGTCCGAAATGGCGAAACAGTGCCATAATACTTTTAGAAATGCGTGCATGGATTTGAAACGGAACAGTACCATGGCGCAGCACTCTCCAGCGATGGTAAATCAAAGACCAGCCACCGTAATCCCGTTTTACCGTAAAAATCCACGTGCCGAAAAAACGAAGGGTAAAAAACTTATGTGACCCGATTGAGATTCGGGTTGTCCTTTTTGGGCATTAATCTATCCGTTGACGGTTGAAAGCTGTCTAATCCATAGAACTCATCGAGGCCTTCGTTTTGACAGGTTATGGCTCCCGTAACTCTTAACGAGCCAGAAGTTATGGCCGTCCGAATAATCGATATCTATAGGGTGCTACATCCATGGTGCAAGGTGCAACATCCGTCCGAAATGGCGAAATGGCGAAACAGTGTCGTATGACTTTTAGAAATGCATGCATGGATTTGAAACGGAACGGCACCATAGTTCACCACTCTCCAGCGATGGGAAGTCGAAGACGGGCCATGGTAATCCCATTTTACCGTAAAATGCCACGTGTCGAAAAAACGAAGGGTAAAAAACTAACGAGACCCGATTGAGATTCGGGTTGTCCTTTTTGGGCATTAATCTATCCGTTGACGGCTTAAAGCCGTCAAAGCCGTAGAACTCATCGAGGCCTTCGTTTTGACAGGTTATGGCGTTTGTAATTCTGAACGAGCCAGAAGTTATGGTCGTCCGAATAATCGATATCTACAGGGTGCAACATCCATGGTGCAAGGTGCAACATCCGTCCGAAATGGCGAAACAGTGCCGTACGACTTTTTGAAATGCGTGCATGGATTTGAAACGGAACAGTATCATGGTGCACCACTCTCCAGCGATGGTAAATCGAAGACCAGCCACCGTAATCCCGTTTTACCGTAAAAATCCACGTGTCGAAAAAACGAAGGGTAAAAAACTTACCAGACCCGAACAAGATTCGGGTTGTCCTTTTTGGGCATTAATCTGTCCGTTAACGGATGAAAGCTGTCAAAGCCGTAAAACTCATCGAGGCCTTCGTTTTGACAGGTTATGGCTCCTGTAACTCATAACGAGCCAGAAGTTATGGCCGTCCGAATAATCGATATCTACAGGGTACAACATCCACGGTGCAAGGTGCAACATCCGTCCGAAATGGCGAAACAGTGCCGTACGACCTTTAGAAATGCGTGCATGGATTTGAAACGGTACAATACCATGGTGCACCACTCTCCAGTGATGGGAAGTCGAAGACGGGCCACGGTAATCCCGTTTTACCGTAAAAATCCACGTGTCGAAAAAACAAAGGGTAAAAAACTTACGAGACCCCATTGAGATTCGGGTTGTCCTTTTTGGGTATTAATCTATCCGTTGACGGCTGAAAGCTGTCAAAGCCGTAGAACTCATCGAGGCCTTCGTTTTGATAGGTTATGGCTCCTGTAACTCTAAACGAGCCAGAAGTTATGGTCGTCCGAATAATCGATATCTACAGGGTGCAATATCCACCGCACAAGGTGCAACATCCGTCCGAAATGGCGAAACAGTGCCGTACGACTTTTAGAAATGCGTGCATGGATTTGAAATGGAACAGTACGATGGTGCACCACTCTCCAGCGATGGTAAATCGAAGACGGGCCACCGTAATCTCGTTTTACCGTAAAAATCCACGTGTCGAAAAAACGAAGGGTAAAAAACTTACGAGACCCGATTGAGATTCAGATTTTCCTTTTTGGGCATTAATCTATCAGTTGATGGCTGAAAGCTGTCAAAGCCGTAAAACTCATCGAGGCCTTCGTTTTGACAGGTTATGGCTCCCGTAACTCTTAACGAGCCAGAAGTTATGGCCGTCCGAATAATCGATATCTACAGGGTGCAACATCCACGGTGCAAGGTGCAACATCCGTCCGAAATAGCGAAACAGTGTCGTACGACTTTTAGAAATGCGTGCATGGATTTGAAACGGAATAGTACCATGGTGCACCACTCTCCAGCGTTGGAAAATCGAAGACCAGCCACCGTAATCCCATTTTACCGCAAAAATCCACGTGTCGAAAAAACGAAGGGTAAAAACTTACGAGACCCGATTGAGATTCGGATTGTCCTTTTTGGGCATTAATCTATCCGTTGATGGCTGAAAGCTGTCAAAGGAGTAAAACTCATCGAAGCCTTCGTTTTGACAGGTTGTGGCTCTCGAAACTGTAAACGAGGCGTAAGTTACGGTCGTCCGAATAATCGATATCTACAGGGTGCAACATCCACGGTGCAAGGTGCAACATCCGTCCGAAATGGCGAAACAGTGCCGTACGACTCTTAGAAATGCGTGCATGGATTTCAAACGGAACATTACCATGGTGCACCACTCTCCAGCGATGGTAAATCGAAGACCAGCCACGGTAATCCCGTTTCACCGTAAAAATCCACGTGTCGAAAAAACGAAGGGTAAAAAACTTACATGACCCGATTGAGATTTGGGTTGTCCTTTTTGGGCATTAATCTATCCATTGACGGCTGAAAGCCGTCTAAGCCGTAGAACTCATCGAGGCCTTCGTTTTGACAGGTTTTGGCTCCCGTAACTCTAAACGAGCCAGAAGTTATGGTCGTTCGAATAATCGATATCTACAGGGTGCAACATCCACGGTGCAAGGTGCAACATCCGTCCGAAATGGCGAAACAGCGCCGTACGACTTTTAGAAATGCGTGCATAGTTTTGAAACGGAACAGTACCATGGTGCATCACTCTCCAGCAATGGGAGGTCGAAGACGGGCCACGGTAATCACGTTTAACCGTAAAAATCCACGTGTCGAAAAAACGAGGGGTAAAAAACTTACGAGACCCGATTGAGATTCGGGTTGTCCTTTTTGGACATTAATCTATCCTTTGATGGCTGAAAGCTGTCAAAGCCGTAGAACTCATCGAGGCCTTCGTTTTGACAGGTTATGGCTCCCGTAACTCTAAACGAGCCAGAAGTTATGGCCGTCCGAATAATCGATATCTACAGGGTGGAACATCCACGGTGCAAGGTGCAACCTCCGTCCGAAATAGCGAAACAGTGCCGTACGACTTTTAGAAATGCGTGCATGGATTTGAAACGGAATAGTACCATGATGCACCACTCTCCAGCGATGATAAATCGAAGACCAGCCAACGTAATCTCGTTTTACCGTAAAAATCCACGTGTCGAAAAAACGAAGGGTAAAAAACTAACGAGACCCGATTGAGATTCGGTTTGTCCTTTTTGGCCACTAATCTATCCGTTGACAGATGAAAGCTGTCAAAGGCGTAAAACTCATCGAGGCCTTCGTTTTGACAGGTTATGGCTCTCGTAACTCTAAACGAGCCAGAAGTTATGGCCATCCGAATAATCGATATCTACAGGGTGCAACATCCACGGTGCAAGGTGCAACATCCGTCCGAAATGGCGAAACAGTGTCGTACGACTTTTACAAATGCGTGCATGGATTTGAAACGGAACAGTACCATGATGCACCACCCTCTAGCGATTGTAAATCGAAGACCAGCCACGGTAATCCCGTTTTACCGTAAAAATCCACGTGTCGAAAAAACGAAGGGTAAAAAACTTACGTGACCCGATTGAGATTCGGTTTGTCCTTTTTGGGCATTAATCTATCCGTTGACGGCTGAAATCCATCAAAGCTGTAGAACTCATCGAGGCCTTCGTTTTGACAGGTTATGGCTTTTGTAAGTCTAAACGAGCCATAAGTTATGGCCGTCCGAATAATCGATATCTACAGGGTGCAACATCCACGGTGCAAGGTGCAACATCCGTCCGAAATGGCGAAACAATGTCGTAGTACTTTTAGAAATGCGTGCATGGATTTGAAACGGAACAGTACCATGGTGCTCCACTCTCCAGAGATGGTAAATCGAAGACCAGCCACCGTAATCCTGTTTTACCGTAAAAATCCACGTGTCGAAAAAACGAAGGGTAAAAAACTTACGTGACCCGATTGAGAGTCGGGTTGTCCTTTTTGGGCATTAATCTATCCGTTGATGGCTGAAAGCTGTCTAAGCCGTAGAAATCATCGAGGCCTTCGTTTTGACTGGTTATGGCTCCCGTAACTCTTAACGAGCCAGAAGTTATGGTCGTCCGAATAATCGATATGTACAGGGTGCAACATCCACAGTGCAAGGTGCAACATCCTTCCGAAATGGCGAAACAGTGTCGTACGATTTTTAGAAATGCGTGCTGTTGGTGTCAAAATTGGGCACAACACTCTTCGGGAGTCGTTGAAGAGATAATAGTCAAGAATGCAAGTTCAAAACAGATATTATCTAACAAAACTCCAATCAACAGTAAAGTAAATGCGTAGACAAGCGATTTATAGTGGTTCGGCGTGTTGCCTACGTCCACTGTGAAGTTTTTTGATGTTTTATTGATTCTCTTTCAACGATTACAAGTTGTTACGGCGATCCACAGCAAGTTACAACTGGAAATTCGAAATCAACAATAGAATTATGATGTAGAACGATGGAGATCTTGATCCGGCAGAGTCTCGGCGTCTCAGAGTCAGAAGCCCCCTTTTCTGTTGGCCCTGGGGCTCTATTTATAGGTGTAGGCTGCTGGTATCTCGCTGAAAACTCGGGAGACCACTTCTGGCACGTGAGGGGGGCCCACACGTACGGTCTCGGGAAGTTTGGGCCCACTTTGGCATCGGTTCGAACTCCATTCGAACCGATCAAGAATTCATCCAATCGAGATGAAATTTGGCGAGGACATTCTTCAACATGTATGCTAGCATCTGTGAAAATTTCATGACATTTGGATCAGTAGATTGGGAGATATGATGGGTTCGAAATAGGATTCACGGCACGGCTGTTTGGTTCGAACCCATGGTTTCGAAACGATGGTTTCGAATCCATCACGGCACGCGACTTCGTGGTGACGTGGAGCGCAAGTTTCGAACTGATCCGGACTTCGCTCCGTGTTGACCGCTTCGACTCCGTGTATCTTGGTGATTTCGAACCGATGGAAGACACGTGGGTTGACCCAGTGGGTTCGAACAAGGCAACACAGGATGGGTTCGAAGAAGGCCTTTGTGATGGGTTCGAAGCATGGCTCTATGATGGGTTCGAACACGACTTCAGGGATGGGTTCGAACGAAGCTTATGTATGGGTTCGAAGCATGCATGTCCGATGGTTTCGAACAGAGGCAGCCGAGTATGGGTTCGAACCAGCTACTCTCTGATGGGTTCGAGGTCGAGGCATCCCGAGGGTTTCGAAGGTGATGGTTTCGAACTGGGGCGTGACGATGGATTCGAAGACAACCATCATCATGGGTTCGAAATCAGTGTGTTCCCTCCAAGTTGCCTCGATCATAACTTGAGCATACGAACTCGGATCGACTTGAAATTTGACATGCTGACTCCTGTGGCCTTTCTTGCAGTGTCCCATCAATTGTAGCTCATTCTGGACTCGGATAAAATTCAGTGATATCCATGGCAAAGGAAAATACGATCAACCTCTGAGGCGAACCGTCCTTCCTTTTCAATCGCTCTTTTGGTATCGCGGCTTTGCCAAAAAGCGGGATAACATTTTGCCCCCCAAAGTACGTCTTGTGGGAACATGACGTGCTTTGAATAGCTGCCATTTCTATCTGAACAATATTGCTCTCTTTTTTGTTGAAACTCGTATGCTGTATTGCCGTAACCTTGCGTTGATATGATTGATTGCTGTATAATAGTGCTTAGCCGTTGGCTGTCGCATTTGTAACGGGAATAGTGTTTGATCCCTGTGAATATTCAAAATCGAATGTTAGTCCGACATGTATGCACATATGTTAATTTGGACCTTGTTAACGTCGTGCGTCCACGAGTCATTGTCAGTTTGGTTTGCTGCAGAGTTTCGCATCGATTCTCTCCTGAACCGATTTTGAAATTTGAATTGAGACAATGCTTGGCGGTTGTTGTGGAAATTTCCTCCGTATCGGTCCTCTCCTGAACCGATATTGAAGGTTGAAGAAATAGAATTTGTATTGCGCAAGTGTAATGTTTCGAACCGATGCACTTGAGCGTTGATGGGTTCGAAATTCATGTTTGTATGGGCGCGGTATGCCCGTGCAATGATGGGTTGTGTGAATATGAGATTTCGAATCGATGCATTGGAGCATTGATGGATTCGAAATTGGCATTCGAAACGGTCTGAAAGTATGGAGTATACTTGTGTGGTGATGGGTTCGAAATTGTCATTCGAACCGATGTGAAAGGATGGTTTCGAATTAGTAGTTCGTTTCTGTGGTTTCGAAAATGATCTTCGAATCGATGATTTGGATGGGTATGAAACCATTGTTCATGGCAGTGGTCCGTGTGCTTCACACGATGGAGCCTCAAGCGTATGGGTTCGAAGATTGGTTTCGAAACGATTCTGCATTATGACCTGTTGCAATCGGTCAACTTCACCGGAACTCGAATCGTCCCGGTCATCATCAACCCTCCATATAAATAGCAGTGGACCTGCCACTTTTTCACTTTTTACTTTTTCACTGCGCTCTTCATTGCTTCGAAGCTTCTAAGGAGAAAATACTGCGTCGTGTTTTCGAATCCATCGAGATTTAAGACTTAAATTGTTATCCCGCTTTTTGGCAAAGCCGTGATATCAAAAGATTGGTCGAAAACGGGAAACAGTCCGTCTTAGAGATTGGTTATACATCACTTAGCTATGGATATCGATGAATTTTGCCCGAGTCCGGATCAGGCCACGATTGATAGGACACGACAAGAAAGGTTGTAGGAGCCATCATTTCAAGTTTCAAGTCAATCCGAGTTCGTATGCTCAAGATATGATGGGTTCAGTGTGAAGAGAAGTATTCGTTGTCTGGTTCGAAACCATGAAGTTCGAACCCATCCTATTCGAAACCATCCGTGCCCTTGCCTTCGAACCCATGGTGTTCGAACCCATCAGCTAGTACCCAGCCTCGAAACCCTCCGCTTCGAACCCATCTGGTTCGAAACCGTCCTAAAGCCTTCCTTCGAACCCAGGCGATGTTCGAACCCATCTACTTCGAACCCGTGGCTTTGAAACCATCCATTTCGAACCCACCCATTGCTTCGAACACATCACCCCCTGCTATGTTCGAACCCATCGGCCACAGTTAACTTCGAATTGATTGCGTTCGAATCCATCAGTCCATTATTAGGTTGCATCTTCATATCGATGAGCGTCGAAACATCCACGCCGGTGCTTAGTTCGAACCGATGAACCTTCGAATCCATCGCGGAGCTTCATTTCGTATCCAGTATCGATACGAAGGAAGCTCCCTCCCCTCGGTTCGAACTAGACACACGAAAGCCATGTAGTTGGTTGATTCAAGCACACAACGGTCATCGATACGAAGTCAGCGAAATCCATGGATTCGAAGCGGTCAACTCAGAGATAAATCTGGATCGACGCGTGGAGTGCGCGCCACGTCACTGCAGAAACACGTGCGTACATGGGTTCGAGCCCCTGGTTTCGAAATGATCGGTTCGAAACACACAGCTAACCAAGAAATCTCCATTTCGAACCGATCATATCTCCTAAACCACAAATCCAAATGCAACCAAATTTTCACAGTTGCTTCCATATGAGGTAAAGATTGTTCCTGCCAAGTTTCAGCTCGATTGGACCATTTGTTGATGGGTTCGAAATCACTTCGAACCGATGTCAGATCGAGACGAAACTTGGTGGGGTCGGTCGCGTGGGCCCACTCACGTGCCAGAAGGAGTCTCACGAAGTTTCAGCAAGATCTGGGCCTCCAACGCCTATAAATAGCACCCTGAAGCCTTCAGAAAAGGGGATCTTTCCGCCATTGAACGCCAAGACTCTGCCGGATTTAAGTTTAACTATCAGAATCGCTGTTGTATTCAGATTTCAAAGCAATTGTCAGCTGTAATCCATTGTAATCGATTTAATCAAGCAAAGCAATAAAGAGAACACCTTCAAAGTGGACGTAGGCGCGAACGCCGAACCACTATAAATCCTGTGTTTGTGATTGTTGTTCGTGAATTACTGTGATTTGTTGATTAGAGCTGAATTATATATTGATTGTTGCTGAGTTCTGTGTTAATCATTATTGATTTGAGTACGTAAACGGGTGCTTTCACGACTTTGGGTGTTTGTGACCAATTTTGGCGCAAACATTTTGGTGCTTTCGCTGAGAAGCTAATTCAGGAAGAAGTTGAATTTGAAAATTCAGGAGTCCAGATCTAGGAATTATGGCAAGACAATCGAGTAGGAGGCCAAGGACTGAGAGAAGTGAACCACAAGGGAGCCAAGAGGCTTCCTCAGGAGCAAATCAACCATCGATATACATTACTAGGGACGAGATGGAAACTATGATGAAGAGGCAAGAGGAAATGATCCAGAGTTTATTCCAACAGATAGGACAGCTTGGAGCGCAAAATAGGGAAGCCAATGGAGTTCAGAACGGAGCGGGACCGTCCGGCGTAGCACCAGAGCTAGGGGCACACATATGGAGAATGTTGACCCAATCTTGGAAAGAGAAAGAGAAGGATCTGCGCAACCTAGGAGTAGTAGAGGAGTGAACGCTCAGTCAAGGGGGCAGATCCCGGAGTTACCTCGTGAACTCGGGGGGCAGGTTGGAAGTAGTGAACAAGGATTACATCTCGGAGACAATAACCGATTAGCAGATATAGTTAGGAGAGCTTTGAGAGGCGGTATGGTGAACAAAGATTTGGAAGATGTCAATAGAAGTCCTTTTACTTCAGCAATCAGGCAAGCTAGGAACCCACCTGATTTCAAACTACCATCATTGGATATGTATGACGGGAGAACGGACCCCACGGTCCATCTGACAAAATATATGAGGCATATGGAAGTACTGGGGGCATCGGAGGAGGTTATGGCCCGATGTTTTCCATTGTACTTGACAGATATCGCTGCACTATGGTTTAGACAGCTGGAGAACGGATCCATCGGAACATGGAATGGTTTAGTGGAGAGATTTATGAGGCAATTCAGGGTCCATATTACGAGACCCAAGAACGTGATGACTCTGGCAACCCTAAAGCAAAAAGCCGGAGAGACCTTGAGAAGTTATTTAGCACGATTTAATGCAGCAGCAGCTTCAGTGGATAGAGCGGATCCGTCCATGGTGGTAATGGCAGCTGTGTCCGGAATAGCTGACGGCACAGAGTTCAAGAATTCATTGACTAAAGATCCACCCATTGATCTGGAGGAATTCTATCATGAAGCAGAAAAGTTTTTACGATTAGAAGATGCGAATGCCGAGAGAGAAGAAGGAGATGGGATAGAAGTTTTTGCATTTAGAGACGAAAAGCCTCTTAAAAAAGATTCGGATAAAGGTAAAAGAAAGATTGAGAATGACAGAGACAGATCAAAGCGGCAACGGAGGGAGCCGCGTTTCACCACCTACGCTGAGTTGAACGAGAGCCTGGAACGAATTTATCAGGATACCAAAGAACAGATTCTGTATCGTAGGCCAATGCGAAGGGATCCTACTTCTGACGAAAGGAAATCAGATAAGTTCTGTGTATTCCATGAATTAAATGGTCATAACACTAATGATTGTAGGCACCTGAAGGACGAGGTGGAAGGACATATCAGGAACGGTATGCTCCTTCAATATGTAAGGAGACGAGCTCCTGTGGGGGAACCAGAACGACCACCGTCCACATCAGCTAGGGGCGACCCCGAATCAAGGCACCGTATGGTTATCAATTGAGTAAGATGACGATGAACAAGTTGTAAGCTTCCACTAACGCAATTAAATCATTTACACATGTGCAAGATCGCGAACGATCTCCAGACATGCTCTGAATGATCGTTGACCGTTTTGTAGTGGGAACTTACACTTTGACATCCATGCTTTACTTTCATTTCGCCTTAATTTGGACATTTAGACTCTGTTTGTTTGGACAATTGTTTTTGAAACTCATCCGTGTAATAGATATTTGATTCTGATAACTCTGGAATGGCTAAGCTACTTACACATATACGGGATCGCGAACGATCCTTAGGCATGCTCTGAGATGGCGATGAACCGCCCTGACAAACGATCCAGGATCTCACCCGAACGTGACCCTGGCATCGATAACATCAAGCCCTCCCGGGCACACACACAATCCGCCTCGAACGGCACCCGACTTCGAACAGTCATAACTCACCTTACCTCAATGGCTTGATCGCGAACGGTCGTCACTTGAGGTCCGACATCCGACCACGAACGGTCACGAATTCGCCACGAACGGCACACGATCGCGAACGATCACTTTCTGCCTTGAACGGCACAGACCGCGAACGGTCACAGATTTGCCTCGAACGGCACACGATCGCGAACGATCACTTCCTGCCTCGAACGCCATCGATCGCGAACGGTCATGGCTCACTGATTATGAAATCCGACCTCGAACGGTCACCACTCGCCTTGAACGGCACTTGGTCGCGAACGATCATCATTTGCCACGAACGGCAGTCGACCGCGAACGGTCCCATCTCATCATTTGCCGCGAACGGCGTCGACCGCGAACGGTCCTATTTCATCTCATGCCACGAACAGCACGGACCGCGAACGGTCTCGATTCACTTCAAACAGCATACGATCCCGAACGATCGACGCATGGATTTATACGCTAGACCGCGCACGGTCGCACTTCACCTCAAATGACTCGATCGCGAACGATCGTCATTTGAAGTTAAGCGCTTGACCACGAACGGCCGCGCTTCATCCCAATTAGCTCGATCTCGAACGATCGTCATTTGAGGCCACATGAAACTATTGAGTTCTTTGCAGGTTGATAATCGGATACGAACATCCAACTCAAGGCATTACAAAACACACCTTCCTACAGCAAGGCATGTTTTGGGGGGCAAAGTGTTATCCCTCTTTTTGGCAAAGCCGTGATATCAAAAGATTGGTCGAAAACGGGAAACAGTCCGTCTTAGAGATTGGTTATACATCACTTAGCTATGGATATCGATGAATTTTGCCCGAGTCCGGATCAGGCCACGATTGATAGGACACGACAAGAAAGGTTGTAGGAGCCATCATTTCAAGTTTCAAGTCAATCCGAGTTCGTATGCTCAAGATATGATGGGTTCAGTGTGAAGAGAAGTATTCGTTGTCTGGTTCGAAACCATGAAGTTCGAACCCATCCTATTCGAAACCATCCGTGCCCTTGCCTTCGAACCCATGGTGTTCGAACCCATCAGCTAGTACCCAGCCTCGAAACCCTCCGCTTCGAACCCATCTGGTTCGAAACCGTCCTAAAGCCTTCCTTCGAACCCAGGCGATGTTCGAACCCATCTACTTCGAACCCGTGGCTTTGAAACCATCCATTCCGAACCCACCCATTGCTTCGAACACATCACCCCCTGCTATGTTCGAACCCATCGGCCACAGTTAACTTCGAATTGATTGCGTTCGAATCCATCAGTCCATTATTAGGTTGCATCTTCGTATCGATGAGCGTCGAAACATCCACGCCGGTGCTTAGTTCGAACCGATGAACCTTCGAATCCATCGCGGAGCTTCATTTCATATCCAGTATCGATACGAAGGAAGCTCCCTCCCCTCGGTTCGAACTAGACACACGAAAGCCATGTAGTTGGTTGATTCAAGAACACAACGGTCATCGATACGAAGTCAGCGAAATCCATGGATTCGAAGCGGTCAACTCAGAGATAAATCTGGATCGACGCGTGGAGTGCGCGCTACGTCACTGCAGAAACACGTGCGTACATGGGTTCGAGCCCCTGGTTTCGAAATGATCGGTTCGAAACACACAGCTAACCAAGAAATCTCCATTTCGAACCGATCATATCTCCAAAACCACAAATCCAAATGCAACCAAATTTTCACAGTTGCTTCCATATGAGGTAAAGATTGTTCCTGCCAAGTTTCAGCTCAATTGGACCATTTGTTGATGGGTTCGAAATCACTTCGAACCGATGTCAGATCGAGACGAAACTTGGTGGGGTCGGTCGCGTGGGCCCACTCACGTGCCAGAAGGAGTCTCACGAAGTTTCAGCAAGATCTGGGCCTCCAACGCCTATAAATAGCACCCTGAAGCCTTCAGAAAAGGGGATCTTTCCGCCATTGAACGCCAAGACTCTGCCGGATTCAAGTTTAACTATCAGAATCGCTGTTGTATTCAGATTTCAAAGCAATTGTCAACTGTAATCCATTGTAATCGATTTAATCAAGCAAAGCAATAAAGAGAACACCTTCAAAGTGGACGTAGGCGCGAACGCCGAACCACTATAAATCCTGTGTTTGTGATTGTTGTTCGTGAATTACTGTGATTTGTTGATTAGAGCTGAATTATATATTGATTGTTGCTGAGTTCTGTGTTAATCATTATTGATTTGAGTACGTAAACGGGTGCTTTCACGACTTTGGGTGTTTGTGACCAATTTTGGCGCAAACATAAATCTCTCGAATCCATTTCTTAAACTAGGTAATTAGCCTCGGATTCAAGCGACGAAGTGATTTCAAACCCATTTCTCTTCATCGATTGCATAGCTTCGAGATTGGCAAAACCAGATCTGGTTCGGGAGGGATTCGAATCGATGATTTGGGCTCGATTTCGAAGCGACGACGGTGGTGTGTTTCCATTGGATTTTGAATCGATCCTTGGAATGTCCTTGTTGGGATGCGTAGTTCGCACCGATTGGGGGATTCGAGGGATCCTTTCGAATCGATGGATTCGAAGCCATAGGCTATCGCTTCGAAGTATACAACCTCGTATCGATTCGAAGTGGATCGTTTCGAACGCGACCGATGTCAAGTTAAGGGTTCCTGTATCGGTTCGAATTTGTCATTTGGCCATCGTTTCGAAGCGCGCCTGAATGCATGGTTTCGAAACGATGTCAGGATGGGTTCGAACGCATGGGTTCGAAGCATTGTCATGATGGTTTCGAACGCATGGGTTCGAACGAAGTTTGGATGGGTTCGAAGGAAGAGGTGTTCGGTTGGGTTCGAACGAAGCCTCTGTAATGATTTCGAACCCTATATGATGGACTCCAAAATTTGAACTTTTCAAGCACAACTCCGACGAGCTTCATTCCTGCATATTTGGACTTGGATATTGAACTGCATATTTGATTGCCTTTTGAAGCTCGTCGATGGAACTATAACAACTTATATTCGAACTGACTTCCATCATATAAACGATTTAGTGATGACGGTCATTATTGCTGAACTTCGTAGCTTTGTCGTTTGAATGTTCACTTTAACTCTGCAACATTTGTTCAAGTAATGCATGGCACGGTACCACACACATTCATACACTTTACACTGGGGAACACACGGGTTCTTTGTCGTCTAACGATGGTTTCTCCTGAGTTAGCTAGTCATGGAACCTTCAAGTTCACAGCAGCAGGAGATTCAAGGTACAGCCCCTCCGAGGCTAGAAGTTCCGGATATAGATCCTGAGATCATCGGTCCGGCTCTGGACGAACTTCCTGATGCGTCGTTCATTGCCAATCCATCGGATTCCGTTCCATCGAATATCTCTGAAGACATGTTGGGAAGGATTTGTTTAAGGCACGGCTTGTCACTGGACGATGTGTTACTGCCGGGGCCGAATGATAGACCACATAATCCGCCAGAAGGGTATACAGCATTTAATCGCCACGCGTGTGCGGCCGGGACACTTCCCCCGTTCAACGAGTATATAAGAGAAGTATTGTCGTTTTTGAGGATCGTCCCATCTCAGCTTCATCCGAACGGATATGCGTCGATCAATAGCTTGTTCATTGCATTTATGGAATGTCTCCATCGACCGCCGCTTCCAATCGAAATTAGATACTTGTTCAACTTCAAAACTCGTGGTGATTATCCTTCTTTCACATTTCTGGAGGCGATGAGAAATTGTCAAGTGGTCACCGGATCCTGGACAAGGCTGAGTTACTATAGGACAGAATGGTTTTATGTCAGATGTCCTCCAGGATTTGCCCGACGATGGTTATTCAGACGTGAGTATAACCGAGTTCTTAAATAGTTACTACGACAATTGCTGCCGAAGTGGAACTTATATTAATTTTTTCTTTGTACAGCAACGATCCCGCGACCCGAAGGTGAAGAGTTTAAGGAGATGGTGCGAGTACTTCGAGAAGTCCCGAGCGAAGATAGGGACATCGAGTTGCTTTTGACCGATAGGAATCTCCGGACCTTTGGGCTGATTGAACGAGGACAGAGTATAAGGTTTGAGGTGGCACAAAGGATCGTTCCTAAGAAACGAGTCAAACATAAGAAGCCCGAAGTTGTCATAGCCGAGGAGGCTGACTCTGAAAGAACTCATACTGACGATGAGCCGCTGATCGAGCCTACGGATGTAGCTTCGGATGTCGCGGAGCAGAGAAAAGGCAAGGCTGCCATGGTTAAGCCAACTAAGCGGGGGAGACGGAAATCGGTTGTCATTGCCCGGCCCTCTTCCGGAGTTAGAATCTCTGAGATGTCTCCTCCGCGTACTGAAAGTCTCTACGAAGGGCTTGCCGACCTTCCAATCCCGGAAGATGTGTCTTTTCAACATGATGCCGGGTTGGAGGAGTTCCATCGTAATCTAGAATTGAGCGAGCCTCTTATTACTAGCGAGGTCGATATTTCTGGTTGGTCGGGGGGAATGCATATTCACACACACTTCACGACACTGCATAACCTTTGATTGTAAACTACCTGATTCGAAGAGTGACTAATTCGATTTTACTTTGCTTTGCAGATACTATGTCTAAACGAGGTTCAATGCTTGGGAGTCTTCGACATGCCCGCAAGTCTTCTTATTATGATTCGCGCAGGCGAGAGGGGGATAGAGACTATGACCAAGGACGCTCCGGGTATTATGACCAGGGACGTTCCGGATATTCTAGTCATGAGAGATACGATTCGGACAAGGGCCATAGGCGTCGATCGCGATCGCGCACCCCTCCTTCCAGAGATCCCGTACAACCTCCCGTTCGCGTCCCTCGCGATTCTTCTCGACATGTGTCGGTTTCTCAAGCTTCTAGATCTGAGGTGTCGGCGCCGACAGTTGCGGAGGAACCTCCTACTGAAATCACGGGAGAAGGAGCGATTAGGCTTGCGCAGCTGAAGAGAGAATTCCCGAATATCTGCTTCGACAATTATGTCTTTCCCCCGAACTTGAAAAGAATCCCACCGGAGGCCAAGCGGTGGGCGCTTGATTACGTGCACGATTTCTACGCACAATACAAGGTGTGGTACAAGGCGGCCGAAAAAGCATCGGCCTTGGCTTTCGAACGAGCGGCCACCATTGAAAAATTGCAAGCCGAGTTAGCACAAAGAGATCGCATCATTCAAGTGCTGAATACTGAGGCTGAATCGTCCCGTAAATCCGAAATAGAGGCCACTAAAAAAGCCGATGAAGCCCAGGTAATCATGGATAGGATGAAACGCGAACACTACGCCACGGTTGAGGACATGGGTCATCGAAACACATTGGTTACTGCAGAGAGGGACGCAGCCCTGAAGGAGTTGAACGAGCTTAAGTCAAAATTTGCTGAAATCGCCAAGGAAAGGGATGATGCGAATAGCACAGCTCAGGAGGCGTGTGAACAAGCTGTGATTCTTCGCACCGAAAGGGATGCTGCGGTAGCGAAAGTTCAAGCGGTCGAGACAGAGGTGGAGGAGAAAGTTCAACAAGCAGAGGCCAGGCTAGAGGCCGATATCGAAGATCTGCTTATAACTTATAACGCCAACGTGTTAAAACACCGAAATTTAGCCTGGCTTCAAGATTATCCCGTTCACCTTCGCAGCGCTTGGGAACGATTGGTCGAGGAAGAGGGGGAAGCGCATCCAGGCGAATCGGTTGACCGATTCGAGCTTGAGAACCGGCTATTAACTGAGGATGAAAAGAAGGTCCTTCACGATGCTATCATTGCTCATGAGAAGGAGATGGTGGGTGGTCGTTCCCTGGAAGTTGGAGAGGGATCGGGTGTTGAGCACCATGCGGATGTCACTGAAGTCACCACATCGCCTTTGTCAGTGCCTGCATCTGCGGTCAGCTTGCCACCTGTTCCTGCTTACGACCCGGAGCGGCCGCACTTATCTCCTATCCATGAGCACACTTCCGAGGTCGTTCAGCCGTCTGCGAGTCAAACTGGAAAGGTATTTCGAAATTATCTCAAGTGTTCTCTAAATAAAGAGTTTGTTTTGAAGAAGTTACTAATAACTTATTGTTTTTGCCTAGTGATGGAGGTTATGCCGACAGTCGCGGCTCAAGAATCAAGCCAAAGGGATAAGGCCATCGCTACCGAGGCTATTGCTGTAACTGCGGTGTCGATCGAGGCGGCACAGGGGAGTGGGTTATCTCTCGAGGAACAGATGGTGAGCGAGCTGCTCGGTGAGCAGGGCGGTTTCTCTACGGACTTGCAGTTTATCATCGTTAGTGATCCCCTGCCGACCTCTAGTTCTTCGATGCAAGCTGCGGATGACCCTAGCCAAGCCCAAGCGACTCGAGAAGAGGAAATTTTGGCTGAAATCAGCACTGAAATAGAAGCTGCGGGGCACAGTGGTAGCGCCGGTGGCAGCACGACGGCGCATAGTCCAGCGTCTGCTAGGGTAGTGTCGTCGGGTGGCACTATCCCATCTTCCGTCATAGATCCAGTCCCTCCTACTCCTCCGGCGGGAAGCCTCCCCGTTGATTTGGGCTCTGAGGAGGATATCGATATCATGCCCCCAGCCGAAGAGTCACCGCCGAAGAGGAGGCACTCAAAAAGAATTTCTGTCGCCAGTGATTCTTATATTGATGAACCACTAATAAGGAAGACCAAAAAGAAGAAGAAGTAGATCGGCTTTACAAGTAGATGTTTTGGTGGATAAGTACTTGTTTTTGTTTTTTATTAGTAAGCCGTGTATAGATGCAGGTTCGGCTCCTGCTAGTAGGGATTGTTTTTGGGAAAACTTTTTCATATGTAAGCCCTCATTTTTGGTTAGTTGAAATAAACTTTAGTTTCTATGTTTCAACTCTTGTTTTATTTGTGCTTAAGTACTTGCAATGCCTTGTTTTCGGTCCGGTGCACTTGTGGTGTTTTTACCGTTTAAGTAGAGCTCGTTTCATTTGCCACGCCTGAGAACCTTGGTCACAAGTTGTGATTGATGAATGAGTTGAACTTCGGACGTTGTATCACTTCGGTGAGTGATTGACACTTAGCTTTCGTGCCCCCCGGTCTTGGGGAACAACACTTATATTTTTGGCAGTCGATTGCACTTGTTGCAAATCTTAAGTACACGTCCGCCTTCCGGGGACTTAGAGTAATTTGAGATCGATAACCTGGTTTGCATTCCAGGAGTTCAAGTGTTATTGATACTTGTAACATGGTTCACGCTCCGGGAACTTGGGAATGGTGTTCACATTCCAACTTGCACTCTACTAACTCGGAGTTAGTATTAACGCTTTAGTTCGCACTACGGGAACTTTGACTTGGTGTTGGTGCTCCAATTCACACGCCGGGAGCTTGGATGAAACATGTATGTTTGGGTTCGTACTTCAGGAACCCGGAATTGACATTTATACTCCAACTCGCATTTCGGGAGTATGGAGTTTGCACGGATGCTTCGGTTCGCACTCCGGGAACTTTGAATCGATGTTTATACTCCAATCCATGCACTGGGAATTTGGAGTCCGCATTGATGGGTTGGTTCGTGCAGCGGGAACGAATTATTAAATGTTTACACTCCAATTCGCGCTGCGGGAATTTGGAGTCCGTTCGCGCTCTGGGAACGAATTGTTAAATGTTTATACTTCAATTCACGCTGCGGGAAGTCGGAGTCCGTTCGCGCTCCGGGAACGAGTTGTTGAATGTGTATACTCCAATTCACGCTGTGGGAAGTTGGAGTCCGTTCGCACTCCGGGAACGAATTATTAAATGTTTATACTCCAATTCACGCAGTGGGAAGTTGGAGTCCGTTCGCACTCCGGGAACGAATTGTTAAATGTTTATACTCCAATTCACGCTGTGGGAAGTTGGAGTCCGTTCGCACTCCGGGAGCGAATTGTTAAATGTTTATACTCCAATTCACGCAGTGGGAAGTTGGAGTCCGTTCGCACTCCGGGAACGAATTGTTGAATGTTTATGCTCCAATTCACGCTGCGGGAAGTTGGAGTCCGTTCGCGCTCTGGGAACGAATTGTTAAGTGTTTATACTCCAATTCACGCTCTGGGAATTTGGAGTCCGTTCGCGCTCCGGGAACGAGTTGTTGAATGTTTATACTCCAATTCACGCTGTGGGAAGTTGGAGTCCGTTCGCACTCCGGGAACGAATTATTGAATGTTTATACTCCAATTCACGCTGTGGGAAGTTGGAGTCCGTTCGCACTCCGGGAACGAATTGTCAAATGTTTATACTCCAATTCACGCAGTGGGAAGTTGGAGTCCGTTCGCACTCCGGGAACGAATTGTTAAATGTTTATACTCCAATTCACGCTGTGGGAAGTTGGAGTCCGTTCGCACTCCGGGAACGAATTGTTAAATGTTTATACTCCAATTCACGCAGTGGGAAGTTGGAGTCCGCTCGCACTCCGGGAACGAATTGTTAAATGTTTATGCTCCAATTCACGCTGCGGGAAGTTGGAGTCCGTTCGCGCTTTGGGAACGAATTGTTAAGTGTTTATACTCCAATTCGCGCTCTGGGAATTTGGAGTTCGTTCGCGCTCCGGGAACGAGTTGTTGAATTTTTATACTCCAATTCACGCTGTGGGAAGTTGGAGTCCGTTCGCACTCCGGGAACGAATTATTGAATGTTTATACTCCAATTCACGCTGTGGGAAGTTGGAGTCCGTTCGCACTCCGGGAACGAATTGTTAAATGTTTATACTCCAATTCACGCAGTGGGAAGTTGGAGTCCGTTCGCACTCCGGGAACGAATTATTGAATGGACTGTCGTGTGTTGGTCCGGTTCAGCCTTCGATGTGTTGACTTGCCCCCGAGCTGGGGTTTCACTTAGTGAGTGGCCGGTTGTAACGCAGTCACTCGCTATTTGAATAAATTCCATTGTTCGATGGAACTTAGCTCTTCGTGTGTCGTGATTGTTGATTGTTGTATTCGATGAATCACAGCTCTAGCTTGAAGAGATAATGTTTTATTGCTGAAATGAGAAAATATGGCAAAGTCAGTGCCTTGTTACAAAATCAAATTTCAGAATGTAAATGAAATTGCAAAATATTCATAGATTGAATGAGCCTGTCATGTGTGACAGTGATGAAGATCCTCGTCGTTCCAGGCTCCTGAGAAAGTCGGTCCGCCACTGATGGCGTTTATCACCAATCTCCCGCGAGGACCATTGGAGTCCTCATGCCTCGGTTGATCGGGTTCATTGATTTGATTTGATGGACCTGCTTCCCTGGGTTGCGGTGTCCGCACAAATCGATCGAGTTTCCTTTCCCTGATCAGTTTTTCAACAAGATCCTGTAGGTGACGACACTCGTTCGTATCGTGTCCGTAGCCTTCATGGAACCTGCAAAATTTTCCCGTCTGGATTTGTTTCTCCGACGACGGTCTTGGAGCAGGTTTTTCATATTGAATCGCATTACGGGTCCGCAAATACAAGTCCTCCAATGAGTATTCAAAGGAGTATAACTGTCGAACTTCGGATTTTTGCGTTGCGGACCGCGATTTTGATCTTGTTTTTCAATTTTATTCACGCTCTCTCTTCGCCGAGCTTGTTTATTTTTAATGTTCAACTGAACCTTTCCAGAGCTCTCACCGGATTGTTTTATTGCAACATTGCTTTGGGTTCCTCCCGCGTTTGATCCTGCGTCAGTTTGCTTCCTAGATTGTTTCGCGTCTTCCCGTCTCAGGAATTGAGCTGCTTTGGCATGGAAACGATCCAATGACGCAGGTGGTTTTCCAGCTAGCCAATTGCCGAATTCAGAATCGGGGTCGATCCCCTTAGTTAACGCCATAAGGATGGAGTTATCATTTGGATTACTAATCTCCGCACATGAAGTGTGGAATCTTTCTAAGTAGTGTCTGAGCGTCTCTCCGGGAGCTTGTGTGACACTAGATAGAGTGTTGACATCTTTCGGCCTCGCGACGTGCATGCGGAATTGCTCAACGAATTTTGTGGCTAACTGGTCGAATGATGAGATGGATCGAGGTGGCAATCGAGTGAACCACATGGCAGCGATGCCCCCCAAGGATATGGGAAAACTTCGACACTTTACTGCATCGTCAGCACGGGCTGCAGTCATCGATCATTCATATTTTAGGATATGTTGGTTGGGATCGGAGTTTCCTTCGTACATGGGTAAAGTTGGCATCCGGAATCGCCGTGGGGGTTCAGCATTAAGAATGTCGTCCGTAAAGAGAGTGTGACTTCGGGAAACTCCCCAATCGTCGTTTGTGAATCCCTGACTCTCACGAATCATCTGTCGTATCATAGTTGATAGATCCGGCATTTGCGCCGGAGTATGGTCACGTTCCATACTTTGGGTTCGAACCGGATATCGTTGACGGTTCAAATCTCGCCTTCTCGGCTCATAGTCCTCTGGGACGTACGGTTCAGGAGTATGACCGCTTTGACGACGGTCCGGGTCCGACTGATCTCGAGCGTCGACCCCTGGTTCAGCCGCAACGCTAGCGGTGCGGTATTCAGCGGCGTGGTGAGGAATGGCACCCCCTCGGGAGGAGGGTCCGGTTTGGAAGCTGGCTGACGGACCAACTCTTATTTGTCCAACGGTCAATATCGGTTGGTTTCCAGCGGATGGCATACGACCCTCATCTAACCGGGGTCGTGGGGGTCGGTTATGATAATCAGAAGATGAAGAACTTTCGCTAGAAGAGCGATAAGCACGATCTCTCGTGGATCGTTTTCGTTTCTGGCGATCCAGCTGGTTGATTAGCTCAGCGTTGGCGCGTAGCTGTTCTTCTAGTTGTCGCCGACTCTGGGTCAGCTCTTGAAGTAACAACTATAATTCTTGTCGGGTAACCGGACCCGACGGTTCTGAGTGCCCAGCGGCATCTTGATTAGGTGGAGGCAGAGGGGCAGGATTCTGTCTATCCTGTCCTTCTTGATTGACGGCGTTCGAGGTGGTTCTTGTGCTAACCATTTTTACAGTTGAGTTCCTTTCCTAGACTTTATGCAAATCTGAATAGAAGGGAAGGAAGTTGGATTTAACAATCTGGATCTCTCTCTTAGATTTATTCAATCCGATATCGATGATAGATCCAACGAGCAGGAGAAAATCTGGGTTTTCTCGGTGAAAGCACCAAAGTGTTGGTGTCAAAATTGGGCACAACACTCTTCGGGAGTCGTTGAAGAGATAATAGTCAAGAATGCAAGTTCAAAACAGATATTATCTAACAAAACTCCAATCAACAGTAAAGTAAATGCGTAGACAAGCGATTTATAGTGGTTCGGCGTGTTGCCTACGTCCACTGTGAAGTTTTTTGATGTTTTATTGATTCTCTTTCAACGATTACAAGTTGTTACAGCGATCCACAGCAAGTTACAAATGGAAATTCGAAATCGACAATAGAATTATGATGTAGGACGATGGAGATCTTGATCCGGCAGAGTCTCGGCGTCTCAGAGTCAGAAGCCCCCTTTTCTGTTGGCCCTGGGGCTCTATTTATAGGTGTAGGCTGCTGGTATCTCGCTGAAAACTCGGGAGACCACTTCTGGCATGTGAGGGGGGCCCACACGTACGGTCTCGGGAAGTTTGGGCCCACTTTGGCATCGGTTCGAACTCCATTCGAACCGATCAAGAATTCATCCAATCGAGGTGAAATTTGGCGAGGACATTCTTCAACATGTATGCTAGCATCTGTGAAAATTTCATGACATTTGGATCAGTAGATTGGGAGATATGATGGGTTCGAAATAGGATTCACGGCACGGCTGTTTGGTTCGAACCCATGGTTTCGAAACGATGGTTTCGAATCCATCACGGCACGCGACTTCGTGGTGACGTGGAGCGCAAGTTTCGAACCGATCCGGACTTCGCTCCGTGTTGACCGCTTTGACTCCGTGTATCTCGGTGATTTCGAACCGATGGAAGACACGTGGGTTGACCCAGTGGGTTCGAACAAGGCAACACAGGATGGGTTCGAAGAAGGCCTTTGTGATGGGTTCGAAGCATGGCTCTATGATGGGTTCGAACACGACTTCAGGGATGGGTTCGAACGAAGCTTATGTATGGGTTCGAAGCATGCATGTCCGATGGTTTCGAACAGAGGCAGCCGAGTATGGGTTCGAACCTGCTACTCTCTGATGGGTTCGAGGTCGAGGCATCCCGAGGGTTTCGAAGGTGATGGTTTCGAACTGGGGCGTGACGATGGATTCGAAGACAACCATCATCATGGGTTCGAAATCAGTGTGTTCCCTCCAAGTTGCCTCGATCATAACTTGAGCATACGAACTCGGATCGACTTGAAATTTGACATGCTGACTCCTGTGGCCTTTCTTGCAGTGTCCCATCAATTGTAGCTCATTCTGGACTCGGATAAAATTCAGTGATATCCATGGCGAAGGAAAATACGATCAACCTCTGAGGCGAACCGTCCTTCCTTTTCAATCGCTCTTTTGGTATCGCGGCTTTGCCAAAAAGCGGGATGACACGTGCATGGATTTGAAACGAAACGGTACTATAGTGCACCACTCTCCAGCGATGGGAAGTCGAAGACGGGCCATGGTAATCCCGTTTTACCGTAAAAATCCACGTGTCGAAAAAACGAAGGGTAAAAAACTTTCGAGACCCGATTGAGATTCGGGTTGTCCTTTTTGGCATTAATCTATCCGTTGACGGCTGAAAGCTGTCAAAGCCGTAGAACTCATCGAGGCCTTCGTTTGACAGGTTATGGCTCCCGTAACTTGTTATCCCAACTTTTGGCAATGTTAAGATATCACTAATTTTTGCTAAGAATCAATGGTTATTATTCTTGAATATCAACCATGCATTGCAGGATAACCATGGATATCGACGAATTTTGGCCGAGTCCAGATTGAGCTACAATTGATAGGACACGACGAGAAAGATCATAGAAGACCGCATTTCAAATTTCGAGTCAATCCGAGTTCGTATGCTCAAGTTATGAAGGATTCGAGTTGAGAGAGATGGACCTTGCTCGTTTCGAATCCATCACCCCTTCATTGGTTCGAACCCATCTAGTTCGAACCCATCAGGGCAGGCATCACGTTCGAATCCATGAGCAGAGACGACGTTCGAATCCATCAGCTAGTGCCTGCCTCGCATCCATCAGACATCCACTACTTCAAATCCATGTGAAATGCCCTTGCTTCGACTCCATCCAAGTGGCCGTACTTCGACTCTATCAACTATGCATCGATTCGGATTCGTCCACAAGGCCATAACACCGAATCCATCGAAGTGTTCTATGTCTTCGAATCCCAGTGGAGAGAAAGCATCGAACCGCTTCTGATCGATTCGATGGAAGTACTAGTTTCTATCGATTCGAAGGAAGCGACTCTTCGAATCGATAACCTCGAAACCATCAAGTAGGCACGGCTACGAACTCGGAGTCGACCCATTCAACTCGACGAAAAGTAGGGATCGACTCGAAGAACGCGCGCCACGTCACAGGAGAATGGATTCGACCCTATGGGTTTGAACCATATCGATTTGAACGAACACATAGGATCGATTCGAAGCAACCAGCATGATGAAAATCCCCATCTTGAATCCATCATATCTCTCAATCCCTTGATCCAAATGCCTTGAAATTTTTACAGGAGTTTGCCTACATGTTGAAGAATGTTCACGCCAAGTTTCATCACGAATGGACACTTTTTTGATCGATTCGAACCAAGGGTCGAATCGATCCCAATATGGTCCCGGATCTCCAGGTTTCGGCCATGTGGGCCCCCTCACGTGCCTGAAGAGTCTACCATACTTTTAGGAGAAATATCATCCTCCTACGCCTATAAATAGAGCCCTAGGTCATTCATAAAAGGGGGATCTTGATTTGGAAGCATCCAGGCTCTACCAGACTCTACCGCGCACTTCACTACTACCATCGTACTCGAATTTCAGAGCTATAATCCATTGTAATCCGCTGTAATCAACTGTAATCACCAAAGAATATCAATAAAAGTAAAAACCTTTGAAGTGGACGTAGGCCGGAGATAGCCGAACCGCGGGATCCCGTAACTCTTAACGAGCCAGAAGTTATGGCCGTCCGAATAATCGATATCTACAGGGTGCAACATCCACGGTGCAAGGTGCAACATCCGTCCGAAATGGCGAAACAGTGTCGTACGACTTTTAGAAATGCGTGCATGGATTTGAAACGGTACAGTACCATGGTGCACCACTCTCCAGCGATGGGAAGTCGAAGACGGGCCACGGTAATCCCGTTTTACCGTAAAAATCCACGTGTCGAAAATGTTTGCGCCAAAATTGGTCACAAACCCCCAAGTATTGTGAAAGCACCAGTGTTGGAATATAAATCAGCAATATCCAAACACAAATCACAGATCTCAGTAGCAAAGTAATAAATGCAAACAAGAACACACGATTTATAGTGGTTCGGCTATCTCCGGCCTACGTCCACTTCAAAGGTTTTTCCTTTTATTGATGTTCTTCGCTGATTACAATCGATTACAGCGGATTACAATGAATTATAGTTCTGAAGTTCAAGCACAACGGTGGTTGTTGAGTGCAAAGTAGAGCCTTGGTGGAGTCTTGATGCTTCAAAGTCTTGATCTTGCCAAAGAGAATCCGGTCCTTTTTCTGAATGACCTGGGAGTCTATTTATAGGCGTAGACTGCTGCTCTCTTGCTGAAAACTCGAGAGACCTCCTCTGGCACGTGAGGGGGCCCATACGTACGGTCTCGGGAAGTTTGGGCCCACTTTGGCATCGGTTCGAACTCCATTCGAACCGATCAAGAATTCATCAAATCGAGGTGAAATTTGGCGTGGACATTCGTCAACATGTATGGAAGCATCTGTGAAAATTTCATGGCATTTGGATCAGCAGGTTGGGAGATATGGTGGATTCGAATTTGAGTTTACGGGATAGCTGTTTGGTTCGAACCCATGTGTTCGAACCGATGGCTTCGAACCCTTCATAGCACGCGACTTCGTGGTGACGTGGAGCGCCTTCTTCGGTTCGTTCCAAGCTTTGCGCCGAGTTGAACGAGTCGAGTCCGAGTTCTTTGCCGTGTCTACTGGGTGGCTTCGTGCACTAGGTTCGAAGGTCATCTTCGAACCGTTGAAAGGGTGTCCGTTCGAATCGATCCAAGTGCGTCACCTTGGATCGATTCGAAGTTGACTTATCATGTTGGGTTCGAAGACAGCATGGGACGAGGCGGCTTGGATGGTTTCGAAGGAAGGCTCAGTTCGTGGGTTCGAAGTCAGGTCGTGGATGGATTCGGAGTGGAGTCGAGGCCGATGGAGTCGAAGGATGATGTCGGCTGATGGATTCGAACGCCACTTCTTCGCATGGGTTCGAGCTAGTTGGTTTCGAACACGATGGGTTCGAAACTGATGGTTTCGAATATGATGGGTTCGAACATAATGGGTTCGAACCGAGCAATGTCAATTCCTCTTATCTTGAATCCATCATAACTTGAGCATACTACCTCGGATTGACCTGAAATTTGAGATGCAGACTTCTATGATCTTTCTTTTTGTGTCCTATCAATTGTGGCCCGTTCCGGACTCGGACAAAATTCATCGATATCCATGGTTATCCTGCAATGCATGGCTGATATTCATGAATAGCAATTATTGATTTCCAGTAAATTTTGGATATCTCAACTTTGCCAAAAGTTGGGATAACATTTTTCCCCCCAAAACATGCCTTTTTGTAAAAGGTATGTTTTGAACGGTCTTAAATCAAGTGCAATAAATTCATGTTTCATCCATAGCTTTGGTGTTAACAATCAAGTTTGTGGCTGTTCGAAACCAAATCAATGTTCGTTCTTCCCGTAGGAGTTGAGAATGAAGTTTCGTAGTCTCTCCGGACTATTATTGGCTGCTCTGAACCCTTACTAAGTCCATTCTAGACTTAGTGATTGAATAGAAAGATCCTATTGCTCTCTGGCGTTGCCTTCTATCCCTTGCACTCTGGTCCCAGTTAGGACGTATAGCGATATCATGGTCGTTCGGGACCGATCATAGCCTCTCCGGGCTCTTGCTGGATCCCATCCTTTCACTCTCCGGTGAAGGGGAAACAACGCTTAAGTGAGTCGATCCTGTCGCTCTCCGGCGAAGCAACTCACTTCTTGCACTCCGGTTCAGTGTATCTGAACATTAAGCGATGTCTTGGTCGTTCGAGACCGATCATAGCCTCTCCGGGCTCTTGCTGGATCCCATCCTGTCACTCTCCGGTGAAGGGGAAACAGCGCTTAAGTGAGTTGATCCTGTCGCTCTCCGGCGAAGCAACTCACTTCTTGCACTCCGGACCCCGTCTCTCCGGGTAGGGTCATAAAGCGATCATGTTTATATTGAAATTTAATGTTCACCCTTTGACTCTCCGGTCAAAAGGTTTATTGCAAGAAGTTCTAATTTATTTATTAAGATTCGAGTTCTAGATGTTAAATCTCAAACATCAGAAAAAAGCTAAACAATGCCTCTCCGGGCATATCGGTTTATCTCCATCTCAGAGCATGCCTAGGGATCTCTCCGGTTCCCGTACATGTGTAAGTGGAGTAACCGTTTATTCTGAAAACAAATATAAATAAAACTATTTGACCAACGTCCAAACCCTGGACTTGGCCCTTGCCATCTTTAATCAGTCGATGACGAGTCGTGATCCCGATCCAGGATCGTTCCTGTTAGGTGGAGGCGGCAGTCGTTCAGGTCTTGCTGCCATTGTCCGTTCTCTGACAAATTGTGGCAGTCTACCACCCCTAGCATGTTCTTCCACCTCATCCTTTAGGTGGCGGCATTCATCTGTAGTGTGCCCATCCAGCTCATGGAATAGGCAGTATTTTCCAGTCCTGCGCTCCCGCTCGGTGGGATCCCTTATAGGTGGCTTTCGATAGGGGAGTTGCCCCCTGGTTTCAGTGTAGATTCTTTCTAGGCCTGCAGTCAGATCGGTGTACTGCCTGAATCTTGGTTCCCGGAATTTCTTCCGTTTATCAGGACCATCGTGTCTGTCATCCTATTTCCTCTTTCCCTTGTCCGCTCCGGACTGTTCTCTGGAGGTTCCTACGCTTTGTGTGGTATTTATTTCATGACTCTCGGCTCGTGATTCTTCTAACCGGATGAATTTTTCAGCTTTATGAAAGAATTCCCCAAGATCTTGCAGTGGATCTTTAGTTAGAGAATCTTTGAACTTGGTGCCTTCCGCGACTCCTGCCACCGCCGCCATTAAAATCATTGATGGATCCGGGCGATCCACAGAAGTCACTGTCACATTGAATCTTAACAGAAAATCTTTTATGGACTCTCCGGTCCTTTGCTTGATTGAAGCTAAAGTCATCACACTCTTGGGTCGCGTCACATGGACCCTGAACTGTCTCATGAAGCAGTCAACAAGCTCGCTCCATGTTCCTATCGATCCAGTCTCCAGTTGTCTAAACCATAGTGCAGCTAAATCTGATAAATATAGAGGGAAGCATCGTGCCATCACTTCCTCGGATGCCCCCAGTACTTCCATGTGCCTGATATATCTGGTAATATGCATGGTCGGGTCTGATCTCCCGTCATAAGGTTCTAGCGTTGGCAATTTGAATTTTGGAGGGTTCCTTGCGTTTCAGATGTTTGGAGTGAATGGACTCCGACTAACTTCTTCTAGGCCTCCGCTAGGCAATCCTCCTCTCATGATTCGTCGCATTAGGCCTATCATTCTCTCATCTCCGTCTAGGGGTTGGCCCCTTGTCAGATTCCTGTCCTGCCCCCCGAGCCTTGAAGGGAATTCTGGTACGTATTCTTCGGGTGGCTCGTTAACATATGCATTGGCTCCAGCTTGTTGAGCTCCGTCTGTTGGTCTCCCAGTATCGGCCCCTGAGGGTCTGCCCCCAAGGCCTTGTCGACCACCTTCAGCTCCTGTATTCTGGTCTTGAACCTGACCTTCATTTGCTTCTGCAATCCTGATTCCTTGTCCCGTACTCGTAGCTGTTGTAGTTGGTCCAAGGTTTTGCATGTTTGCTGTCCTCATTTGCTCGAGGAAATTTTGCAGCATCTCCTGTTGACTCTTCATTATGCTTTCGCGCAATGAATTAGCCATAGCCTCCATCTCGTCTCTGGTGATGTAGACGGAAGCTTGTCCTTCTCCTGATCCTGAGGATGCCTCTTGGCTTCCTCCCTGTTGGCTCCTATCAATTCTTTGTCTCGTTTGTCGAGTCATTGTTTCCGGATTGGAGTTCTTCAAACTTTTGAATCTGGATTCCGAATCTAACGTAGCGGGTGCTAGTTCTTCTCAGTGAAAGCACCAAAGTGTTTGCGCCAAAATTGGTCACAAACCCCCAAGTATTGTGAAAGCACCAGTGTTGGAATATAAATCAGCAATATCCAAACACAAATCACAGATATCAGTAGCAAAGTAATAAATGCAAACAAGAACACACGATTTATAGTGGTTCGGCTATCTCCGGCCTACGTCCACTTTAAAGGTTTTTCCTTTTATTGATGTTCTTCGCTGATTACAATCGATTACAGCGGATTACAATGAATTATAGTTCTGAAGTTCAAGCACAACGGTGGTTGTTGAGTGCAAAGTAGAGCCTTGGTGGAGTCTTGATGCTTCAAAGTCTTGATCTTGCCAAAGAGAATCCGGTCCTTTTTCTGAATGACCTGGGAGTCTATGTATAGGCGTAGACTGCTGCTCTCTTGCTGAAAACTCGGGAGACCTCCTCTGGCACGTGAGGGGGCCCATACGTACGGTCTCGGGAAGTTTGGGCCCACTTTGGCATCGGTTCGAACTCCATTCAAACCGATCAAGAATTCATCAAATCGAGGTGAAATTTGGCGTGGACATTCGTCAACATGTATGGAAGCTTCTGTGAAAATTTCATGGCATTTGGATCAGCAGGTTGGGAGATATGGTGGATTCGAATTTGAGTTTACGGGATAGCTGTTTGGTTCGAACCCATGTGTTCGAACCGATGGCTTCGAACCCTTCATAGCACGCGACTTCGTGGTGACGTGGAGCGCCTTCTTCGGTTCGATCCAAGCTTTGCGCCGAGTTGAACGAGTCGAGTCCGAGTTCTTTGCCGTGTCTACTGGGTGGCTTCGTGCACTGGGTTCGAAGGTCGTCTTCGAACCGTTGAAAGGGTGTCCGTTCGAATCGATCCAAGTGCGTCACCTTGGATCGATTCGAAGTTGACTTATCATGTTGGGTTCGAAGACAGCATGGGACGAGGCGGCTTGGATGGTTTCGAAGGAAGGCTCAGTTCGTGGGTTCGAAGTCAGGTCGTGGATGGATTCGGAGTGGAGTCGAGGCCGATGGAGTCGAAGGATGATGTCGGCTGATGGATTCGAACGCCACTTCTTCGCATGGGTTCGAGCTAGTTGGTTTCGAACACGATGGGTTCGAAACTGATGGTTTCGAATATGATGGGTTCGAACATAATGGGTTCGAACCGAGCAATGTCAATTCCTCTTATCTTGAATCCATCATAACTTGAGCATACGACCTCGGATTGACCTGAAATTTGAGATGCAGACTTCTATGATCTTTCTTGTCGTGTCCTATCAATTGTGGCCCGTTCCGGACTCGGACAAAATTCATCGATATCCATGGTTATCCTGCAATGCATGGCTGATATTCATGAATAGCAATTATTGATTTCCAGTAAATTTTGGATATCTCAACTTTGCCAAAAGTTGGGATAACAGAAAAAACGGAGGGTAAAAAACTTACGAGACCCGATTGAGATTCAGGTTGTCCTTTTTGGGCATTAATCTATCCGTTGATGGCTGAAAGCCGTCAAAGCCGTAGAACTCATCAAGGCCTTCGTTTTGACAGGTTATGGCTCCCGTAACTCTTAACGAGCCAGAAGTTATGGCCGTCCGAATAATCGATATCTATAGGGTGCAACATCCACGGTGCAAGGTGCAACATCCGTCCGAAATGGCGAAACAGTGTCATACGACTTTTAGAAATGCGTGCATGGATTTGAAACGGAACAGTACCATGGTGCACCACTCTCCAGTGATGGTAAATCGAAGACCAGCCACCGTAATCCCGTTTTACCGTAAAAATCCACGTGTCGAAAAAACGAAGGGTAAAAAACTTACGAGACCCGATTGAGATTCGGGTTGTCCTTTTTGGGCATTAATCTATCCGTTGACGGCTGAAAGCTGTCTAAGCGATAGAACTCATCGAGGCCTTCGTTTTGACAGGTTATGGCTCCCGTAACTCTTAACGAACCAGAAGTTATGGCCGTCCGAATAATCGATATCTATAGGGTGCTACATCCACGGTGCAAGGTGCAACATCCGTTCGAAATGGCGAAATGGCGAAACAGTGCCGTACGATTTTTAGAAATGCGTGCATGGATTTGAAACGGAACGGTACCATGGTGCACCACTCTCCAGCGATGGGAAGTCGAAGACGGGCCATGGTAATCCCATTTTACCGTAAAATTCCACGTGTCGAAAAAACGAAGGGTAAAAAACTAACGAGACCCGATTGAGATTCGGGTTGTCCTTTTTGGGCATTAATCTATCCATTGACGGCTGAAAGCCGTCAAAGCCGTAAAACTCATCGAGGCCTTCGTTTTGACAGGTTATGGCTTTTGTAAGTCTAAACGAGCCATAAGTTATGGCCGTCCGAATAATCGATATCTACCGGGTGCAACATCCACGGTGCAAGGTGCAACATCCGTCCGAAATGGCGAAACAGTGCCGTACGACTTTTAGAAATGCGTGCATGGATTTGAAACGGAACAGTGTCATGGTGCACCACTCTCCAGCGATGGTAAATCGAAGATCAGCCACCGTAATCCCGTTTTACCGTAAAAATCCACGTGTCGAAAAAACGAAGGGTAAAAAACTTACCAGACCCGACTAAGATTCGGGTTGTCCTTTTTGGGCATTAATCTGTCCGTTGACGGCTGAAAGCTGTCAAAGCCGTAAAACCCATCGACGCCTTCGTTTTGACAGGTTATGGCTCCCGTAACTCTTAACGAGCCAGAAGTTATGGCCGTCCGAATAATCGATATCTACAGGGTGCAACATCCACGGTGCAAGGTGCAACATCCGTCCGAAATGGCGAAACAGTGCCGTACGACTTTTAGAAATGCGTGCATGGATTTGAAACGGAACAGTACCATGGTGCACCACTCTCTAGCGAAGGGAAGTCGAAGAAGGGCCACGGTAATCCCGTTTTACCATAAAAATCCACGTGTCGAAAAAACGAAGGGTAAAAGACTTACGAGACCCCATTGAGATTCGGGTTGTCCTTTTTAGGCATTAATCTATCCGTTGACGGCTGAAAGCTGTCAAAGCCGTAGAACTCATCGAGGCCTTCGTTTTGACAGGTTAGGGCTCCTGTAACTCTAAACGAGCCAGAAGTTATGGTCGTCCGAATAATCGATATCTACAGGGTGCAATATCCACGGCGCAAGGTGCAACATCCGTCCGAAATAGCGAAACAGTGCCGTACGACTTTTAGAAATGCATGCATGGATTTGAAATGGAACAGCACCGTGGTGCGCCACTCTCCAGTGATGGTAAATCGAAGACCTGCCACCGTAATCCCGTTTTACCGTAAAAATCCACGTGTCGAAAAAACGAAGGGTAAAAAACTTACGAGACCCGATTGAGATTCGGTTGTCCTTTTTGGACATTAATCTATCAGTTGACGGCTGAAAGCTGTCAAAGCCATAGAACTCATCGAGGCCTTCGTTTTGACAGGTTATGGCTCCCGTAACTCTTAACGAGCCAGAAGTTATGGCCGTCCGAATAATCGATATCTACAGGGTGCAACATCCACGGTGCAAGTGCAACATCCGTCCGAAATGGAAAAACAGTGCCGTACGACTTTTAGAAATGCGTGCATGGATTTGAAATGGAACAGTACCATGGTGCACCACTCTCCAGCGATGGGAAGTCAAAGACGGGCCACGGTAATTCCGTTTTACCGTAAAAATCCACGTGTCGAAAAAACGAAGGGTAAAAAACTTACGAGACCCGATTGGGATTCGGGTTGTCCTTTTTGGCATTAATCTATCCGTTGATGGCAGAAAGCCATCTAAGCCGTAGAACTCATCGAGGCCTTCTTTTTGACAGGTTATGGCTCCCGTAAATCTAAACGAGCCAGAAGTTATGGCCGTCCGAATAATCGATATCTACAGGGTGCAACATCCACGGTGCAAGGTGCAACATCCGTCCGACATAGCTGTTTGCACCAAAATTGGTCACAAACACCCAATATCACGAAAGCACCCGTTTACGTGTTCAACTTGATAATAATCAACACAGAACTCAGCAACAATCAATATAGAATTCAGCTCAAAGTAACAAATCGCAGTAATTCGCAAACAACAATCACAAACACAGGATTTATAGTGGTTCGGCGTTCGCGCCTACGTCCACTTTGAAGGATTTCTCTTTATTGCCTTGCTCGATTCAATCGATTACAATGGATTACAGTAGATGATAGCTTTGAAATCTGAATACAACAGTGATTATGGTAGATAGACTTGAATCCGGCAGAGTCTTGGCGTTCAATGGCAGAAGTTGTTCGAAGATCCCCCTTTCTGAAGGCTTCAGGGTGCTATTTATAGGCGTTGGAGGCCCAGATCTGGCTGAAACTTCGTGAGACTTCTTCTGGCACGTGAGTGGGCCCACGCGACCGATCCCACCAAGTTTCGTCTCGATCTGACATCGGTTCGAAGTGATTTCGAACCCATCAAGAATTGGTCCAATCGAGCTGAAACTTGGCAGGGACAATCTTTACCTCATATGGAAGCTACTGTGAAAATTTGGTTGCATTTGGATTTGTGGTTAAGGAGATATGCTCGGTTCGAAATGGGGTTTTCTTGGTTGGCTGTGTCGTTCGAACCCAATTTCGAACCCATGGTTTCGAACCCATGAGTGCACGTGGGTTTGCAGTGACGTGGCGCGTATCTTTCGAATCGATCCTAACTTATCTCCGAATGGACCGCTTCTACTCCGTGAACTACGACGAACACGTCATCCAAACCAACTGACTCGGTGGATTCGAACTAAGGAGCATTCCTGGGTTCGAACGTGACCGATTCGAACCAAGGAATCCCTATGGGTTCGAATTCGATCGGTTCGAACTGGGTTGTTCGATGGGTTCGAATTAAGGGCTTGCATGGGTTCGAAGCAAGGATGCGAAGCTGAGCGGCGCCATGGATTCGAAGGTAGGCCATTGTGGTGGAGTCGAAGGCAATGGAATCGAAGGCGATGGAGTCGAAGGCGATGTAGTCGAAGCAGGTACTAGCTGATGGGTTCGAACGTGGCTTGGGTTCGAACTTCACGGTTTCGAAGGCAAGCGCGTGCATGGGTTCGAACTATGTGGGTTAGAAGGAGATGGTTTCGAAGGTGATGGGTTCGAAGTACTCCAGTGCGATGGGTTCGAAACAGATAGTGACCACCTTTCTCAATTTGAATCCATCATATCTTGAGCATACGAACTCCGATTGACTTGAAATTTGAAATGATGACTCCTACGGCCTTTCTTGTCATGTCCTATCAATTGTGGCCTGATCCGGACTCGGACAAAATTCATCGATATCCATAGCAAAGTGAAGTATAACCAATCTCTGAGACGAACTGTCTTTCGTCTTCGACCAATCTTTTGGTATCACGGCTTTGCCAAAAAGCGGGATAACATTTTGCCCCCCAAAACATGCCTTGCAGTAGAAAGGTGTGTTTTGTAATGCCTCGAGTTGGATGTTCGTATCCGATCATCAACCTGCAAAGAACTTGATAGTTTTCATATGGCCTCAAATGACGATCGTTCGGGATCAAGCCATTTGGGACGAAGCGCGGCCGTTCATGGTCGAGCGCTTAACTTCAAATGACGATCGTTTGTGATCGAGTCATTCGAGGTGAAGTGCGACCGTGCGCGGTCGAGCGTATAAATCCATGCATCGATCGTTCGGGATCATATGCTGTTTGAGGTGAATTGGGACCGTTCGCGGTCCGTGCCATTCGCGGCATAGGATGGAATAGGACCGTTCGCGGTCGATGCCGTTCGCGGCAAATGATGAGAATAGGACCGTTCGCGGTCGATGCTATTTATGGCAAAAAGATTGAATGGGACCGTTCGCGGTCGATGCCGTTCGCGGCAATTGATGATCGTTCGCGACCAAGTGCCGTTTAAGGCGAATGGTGACCGTTCGAGGTCGGATTTTATGATTAGTGAATCATGACCGTTCGCGGTCGGTGCCGTTCAAGGCAGAGAGTGATCGTTCGCGATCGTGTGCCGTTCGAGGCGGATTTGTGACCGTTCGCGGTCGGGTGTTGGACCTCAAGTGACGACCGTTCGCGATCAAGCCGTTTGAGGCATGGTGAGTTGTGACTGTTCGAAGTCGAGTGGTGATCGTTCGCGATCGGGTGCCGTTCGAGGCGAGTTGTGTGCCCGGGAGGGCTTGATGTTATCGATGTCAGGGTCACGTTCGGGTGAGATCCTGGATCGTTTGTCAGGGCGGTTCATCGCCATCTCAGAGCATGCCTAAGGACCGTTCGGGACCCCATACATGTGTAAGTAGCTTAGCCATTCCAGAGTTATCAGAATCAAATATCTATTACACGGATGAGTTTCAAAAACAATGTCCAAACAAACAGCAAACAAACAGGGTCTAAATGTTCGAATCAAAATGATACGAAAGCAAAGCATGGATGTCGAAGTGTAAGTCCCCACTACGAAACGGTCAATGATCATCCAGAGCATGTCTGGAGATCGTTCGCGATCTCGCACATGTGTAAATGATTTGATTGCGTTAGTGGAAGCTTACAACTTGTTCATCGTTATCTCACTCAATTGATAACCAAACGGTGCCTGGATTCGGGGTCGCCTCTAGCTGATGTGGACGGTGGTCGTTCTGGTTCCGCCACAGGAGCTCGCCTCCTTACATATTGAAGGAGCATACCGTTCCTGATATGCCCTTCCACCTCGTCCTTCAAGTGCCTACAATCATTAGTGTTATGACCATTTAATTCATGGAATACACAGAACTTATCTGATTTCCTTTCGTCAGAGGTAGGATCCCTTCGCATTGGCCTACGATACGGAATCTGTTCTTTGGTATCCTGGTAAATTCGCTCCAGGCTCTTGTTCAGCTCAGTGTAGGTGGTAAATCGCGGCTCCCTCCGTTGCCGCTTTGATCTGTCTCCATTATTCTCAATCCTTCTTTTACCTTTATCCTTGTCCGAGTCCCTTCTAGGGAGTTTTTCGTCTTTGAGTGCATAAACTTCTATCCCGTCTCCTTCTTCTCTTTCTGCACTCGCATCCTCTAATCGTAAAAACTTTTCCGCCTCGTGATAAAATTCTCCTAGATCCATAGGTGGATCCTTAGTTAGCGAATTTTTGAATTCTGTTCCGTCCGCTATTCCGGACACAGCCGCCATCATAACCATGGATGGATCCGGTCTATCCACGGAAGCCGCCGCTGCATTGAACCGTGTCAGGAAACTTCTCAATGTTTCTCCAGCCTTCTGTTTCAAAGTTGCCAGTGTCATCACATTCTTAGGTCTTGTAATGTGAACCCTGAACTGCCTCATAAACCTCTCAGTTAAATCGTTCCATGTTCCGATGGACCCACTATCTAATTGCCTGAACCATAACGCCGCAATATCCGCCAAGTACAGCGGAAAGCACCGGGCCATAACTTCCTCTGACGCCCCCAGCACTTCCATATGCCTCATATATTTTGTCAGATGGACCGTGGGGTCCGTTCTCCCGTCATACATGTCCAACGATGGTAGTTTGAAATCTGGTGGGTTTCTAGCTCGTCTGATTGCCGGAGTGAAAGGACTCCTATTAACATCCTCTAGGTCCTTGTTCACCAAACCGCCTCTCATTGCTCGCCTAACCATCTCTGCCAGCTTGTCGGTGTCTCCAAGATGCAGCCTTCGTTCGTCACTTTCATCCTGCCCCCCGAGTTCACGAGGTAACTGCGGGATCTGCCCCCTTGACTGAGCGTTCGCTCCTCTACTACTACCGGGTTGCGAAGATCCTTCTCTCTCTCTTTCCAAGATTGGGTCAACATTTTCCATACGCGTGCCCCCTAGCTCTGGCGCTACGCCGGATGGTCCTGCTTCGTTCTGAACTCCATTGGTTTCCCTATTCTACGCTCCAAGCTGTCCTATCTGTTGAAACAAACTCTGGATCAACTCTTCCTGCTTCTTCATCATCGTCTCCATCTCGTCTCTAGTGATGTAGATCGATGGTTGATTCGCTCCTGAGGAAGCCTCCTGACTTCCTTGTTGTTCACTCCTTTCTGGCCTTGGCCTTCTACTCGATTGTCTCGTCATAACTTCTCAAATTTAAACTTCCAAACTTTCTCTGAATCAATTATCAACTGGCAGAACTCCTGAGTTCAATTCTCAGTGAAAGCACCAAAATGTTTGCGCCAAAATTGGTCACAAACACCCAATATCACGAAAGCACCCGTTTACGTGTTCAACTTGATAATAATCAACACAGAACTCAGCAACAATCAATATAGAATTCAGCTCAAAGTAACAAATCGCAGTAATTCGCAAACAACAATCACAAACACAGGATTTATAGTGGTTCGGCGTTCGCGCCTACGTCCACTTTGAAGGATTTCTCTTTATTGCCTTGCTCGATTCAATCGATTACAATGGATTACAGTAGATGATAGCTTTGAAATCTGAATACAACAGTGATTATGGTAGATAGACTTGAATCCGGCAGAGTCTTGGCGTTCAATGGCAGAAGTTGTTCGAAGATCCCCCTTTCTAAAGGCTTCAGGGTGCTATTTATAGGCGTTGGAGGCCCAGATCTGGCTGAAACTTCGTGAGACTTCTTTTGGCACGTGAGTGGGCCCACGCGACCGATCCCACCAAGTTTCGTCTCGATCTGACATCGGTTCGAAGTGATTTCGAACCCATCAAGAATTGGTCCAATCGAGCTGAAACTTGGCAGGGACAATCTTTACCTCATATGGAAGCTACTGTGAAAATTTGGTTGCGTTTGGATTTGTGGTTAAAGAGATATGCTCGGTTCGAAATGGGGTTTTCTTGGTTGGCTGTGTCGTTCGAACCCATGATTTCAAACCCATGGTTTCGAACCCATGAGTGCACGTGGGTTTGCAGTGACGTGGCGCGTATCTTTCGAATCGATCCTAACTTATCTCCGAATGGACCGCTTCTACTCCGTGAACTACGGCGAACACGTCATCCAAACCAACTGACTCGGTGGATTCGAACTAAGGAGCATTCCTGGGTTCGAACGTGACCGATTCGAACCAAGGAATTCCTATGGGTTCGAATTCGATCGGTTCGAACTGGGTTGTTCGATGGGTTCGAATTAAGGGCTTGCATGGGTTCGAAGCAAGGATGCGAAGCTGAGCGGCGCCATGGATTCGAAGGTAGGCCATTGTGGTGGAGTCGAAGGCAATGGAATCGAAGGCGATGGAGTCGAAGGCGATGGAGTCGAAGCAGGTACTAGCTGATGGGTTCGAACGTGGCTTGGGTTCGAACTTCACGGTTTCGAAGGCAAGCGCGTGCATGGGTTCGAACTATGTGGGTTAGAAGGAGATGGTTTCGAAGGTGATGGGTTCGAAGTACTCCAGTGCGATGGGTTCGAAACAGACAGTGACCACCTTTCTCAATTTGAATCCATCATATCTTGAGCATACGAACTCCGATTGACTTGAAATTTGAAATGATGACTCCTATGGCCTTTCTTGTCATGTCCTATCAATTGTGGCCTGATCCGGACTCGGACAAAATTCATCGATATCCATAGCAAAGTGAAGTATAACCAATCTCTGAGACGAACTGTCTTTCGTCTTCGACCAATCTTTTGGTATCACGGCTTTGCCAAAAAGCGGGATAACAATAGCGAAACAGTGCCGTATGACTTTTAGAAATGCATGCATGGATTTGAAACAGAATAGTACCATGGTGCACCACTCTTCAGCGATGGTAAATCGAAGACCAGCCACCGTAATCCCGTTTTCCCGTAAAATCCACGTGTCAGAAAAACGAAGGGTAAAAAACTTACGAGACCCGATTGAGATTCGGGTTGTCCTTTTTGGGCATTAATCTATCCGTTGACGGCTGAAAGCTGTCAAAGGCGTAAATCTCATCGAAGTCTTAATTTTGAAAAGTTATGGCTCTCGTAACTGTAAACGAGCCATAAGTTATGGCCGTCCGAATAATCGATATCTACAGGGTGCAACATCCACGGTGCAAGGTGCAACATCCGTCCGAAATGGCGAAACAGTGTCGTACGACTTTTAGAAATGCGTGCATGGATTTGAAACGGAACATTACCGTGGTGCACCACTCTCCAGCGATGGTAAATCGAAGACCAGCCACGGTAATCCCGTTTCACCGTAAAAATCCACGTGTCGAAAAATGAAGGGTAAAAAACTTAAGTGGCCCGATTGAGATTCGGGTTGTCCTTTTTGGGCAATAATCTATCCGTTGGCGGCTAAAAGCCGTCTAAGACGTAGAACTCATCGAGGCCTTCGTTTTGACAGGTTATGGCTCCCGTAACTCCAAACGAGCCAGAAGTTATGGTCGTCCGAATAATCGATATCTACAGGGTGCAACATCCACGGTGCAAGGTGCAACATCCGTCCGAAATGGCGAAACAGCGCCGTACGACTTTTAGAAATGCGTGCATGGTTTTGAAATGGAATAGTACCATGCTGCACCACTCTCCAGCGATGGGAAGTTGAAGACGGGCCACGGTAATCCCGTTTTACCGTAAAAATCCACGTGTCGAAAAAACGAGGGGCAAAAAACTTACGAGACCCGATAGAGATTCGGGTTTTCCTTTTTGGACATTAATCTATCCGTTGACGGCTGAAAGTTGTCAAAGCCGTAGAACTCATCGAGGCCTTCGTTTTGACAGGTTATGGCTCTCGCAACTCTAAACAAGCCAGAAGTTATGACCGTCCGAATAATCGATATCTACAGGGTGCAACATCCACAGTGCAAGGTGCAACCTCCGTCCGAAATAGCGAAACAGTGCCGTACGACTTTTAGAAATGCGTGCATGGATTTGAAACGGAATAGAACCATGGTGCACCACACTCCAGCGATGGTAAATCGAAGACCGGCCAACTTAATCTCGTTTTACCGTAAAAATCCACGTGTCGAAAAAACGAAGGGTAAAAAACTAACGAGACCCGATTGAGATTCGGGTTGTCCTTTTTAGGCATCAATCTATCTGTTGACGGCTGAAAGCTGTCAAATGCGTAAAACTCATCGAGGCCTTCGTTTTTACAGGTTATGGCTCTCGTGACTCTAAACGAGCCAGAAGTTATGGCCGTCTGAATAATCGATATCAACAGGGTGCGACATCCACGGTGCAAGGTGCAACATCCGTCCGAAATGGCGAAACAGTGCCGTACGACTTTTAGAAATGCGTACATGGATTTGAAACGGAACAGTACCATGATGCACAACTCTCCAGCGATGGTAAATCGAAGACCATCCACGGTAATCCCGTTTTACCGTAAAAATCCACGTGTCGAAAAAACGAAGGGTAAAAAACTTACGTGACCCGATTGAGATTCGGGTTGTCCTTTTTGGGCATTAATCTATCCGTTGACGGCTGAAAGCCACCAAAGCCGTAGAACTCATCGAGGCCTTCGTTTTGACAGGTTATGGCTTTTGTAAGTCTAAACGAGCCATAAGTTATGGCCGTCCGAATAATCGATATCTACAGGGTGCAACATCCACGGTGCAATGTGCAACATCCGTCCGAAATGGCGAAACAGTGTCGTACTACTTTTAGAAATGCGTGCACGGATTTGAAACGGAACAGTACCATGGTGCGCCACTCTCCAGCGATGGTAAATCGAAGACCAGCCACCGTAATCCTGTTTTACCGTAAAAATCCACGTGTCGAAAAAACGAAGGGTAAAAAACTTACGTGACCCGATTGAGCGTCGGGTTGTCCTTTTTGGGCATTAATCTATCCATTGATGGATGAAAGCTGTCAAAGCTGTAGAACTCATCGAGGCCTTCGTTTTGACAGGTTATGGCTCCCGTAACTCTAAACGAGCCAGAAGTTATGGTCGTCCGAATAATCGATATCTACAGGGTGCAACATCCACGGTGCAAGGTGCAACATCCGTCCGAAATAGCGAAACAGTGCCGTACGACTTTTAGATATGCGTGCATGGATTTGAAACGGAACAGTACCATGGTGCACCACTCTCCAGCGAAGGAAGTTGAAGACGGGCCACCGTAATTCCGTTTTCCGTAAAAATCCACGTGTCGAAAAAACGAAGGGTAAAAAACTTACGAGACCCGATTGAGATTCGGGTTGTTCTTTTTTGGCATTAATCTATCCGTTGACGGCTGAAAGCTGTCAAAGCCGTAGAACTCACCATGACCTTCGTTTTGACAGGTTATGGCTCCCGTAACTCTAAACGAGCCAGAAGTTATGGCCGTCCGAATAATTGATATCTACAGGGTGCAACATCCACGGTGCAAGGTGCAACATCCGTCCGAAATGGCGAAACAGTGCCGTACGACTTTTAGAAATGCATGCATGGATTTGAAATGGAACAGTACCATGGTGCACCACTCTCCAGCGAAGGGAAGTTGAAGACGTGCCACCGTAATTCCGTTTTCCGTAAAAATCCACGTGTCGAAAAAACGAAGGGTAAAAATCTTACGAGACCCGATTGAGATTCGGGTTGTCCTTTTTGGGCATTAATCTATCCATTGACGGCTGAAAGCTGTCAAAGCCGTAGAACTCACCGTGACCTTCGTTTTGACAGGTTATGACTCCTATAACTCTAAACGAGCCAGAAGTTATGGCCGTCCGAATAATCGATATCTACAGGGTGCAACATCCACGGTGCAAGGTGCAACATCCGTCCGAAATGGCGAAACAGTGCCGTACGACTTTTAGAAATGCGTGCATGGATTTGAAATGGAACAGTACCATGGTGCACCACTCTCCAGCAATAGGAAGTCGAAGACGGGCCACGGTAATCCCGTTTTACCGTAAAAATCCACGTGTCGAAAAAACGAAGGGTAAAAAACTTACGAGACCCGATTGAGATTCGGGTTGTTCTTTTCGGGCATTAATCTATCCGTTGACGGTTGAAAGCTGTCAAAGCCGTAGAACTCGTCGAGGCCTTCATTTTGACAGGTTATGGCTTTTGTAACTCTAAACGAGCCAGAAGTTATGGCCGTCCGAATAGTCGATATCTACAGGGTGCAACATCCACGGTGCAAGGTGCAACATCCGTCCGAAATGGCGAAACAGTGCCGTACGACTTTTAGAAATGCGTGCATGGATTTGAAATGGAACTGTACCATCGTGCACCAGTCTCCAGCAATAGGAAGTCGAAGACGGGCCCTGGTAATCCCGTTTTACCGTAAAAATCCACGTGTCGAAAAAACGAAGGGTAAAAAACTTACGAGACCCGATTGAGATTCGGGTTGTCCTTTTTGGCCATTAATCTATCCGTTGATGGCTGAAAGCTGTCAAATCCATAGAACTCATCGAGGCCTTCGTTTTGACAGGTTATGGCTCCCGTAACTCTTAACGAGCCAGAAGTTATGGCCGTCCGAATAATCGATATCTACAGGGTGCAACATCCACGGTGCAAGTGCAACATCCGTCCGAAATGGAAAAACAGTGCCGTACGACTTTTAGAAATGCGTGCATGGATTTGAAATGGAACAGTACCATGGTGCACCACTCTCCAGCGATGGGAAGTCAAAGACGGGCCACGGTAATCCCGTTTTACCGTAAAAATCCACGTGTCGAAAAAACGAAGGGTAAAAAACTTACGAGACCCGATTGGGATTCGGGTTGTCCTTTTTGGCATTAATCTATCCGTTGATGGCTGAAAGCCGTCTAAGCCGTAGAACTCATCGAGGCCTTCTTTTTGACAGGTTATGGCTCCCGTAAATCTAAACGAGCCAGAAGTTATGGCCGTCCGAATAATCGATATCTACAGGGTGCAACATCCACGGTGCAAGGTGCAACATCCGTCCGACATAGCGAAACAGTGCCGTACGACTTTTAGAAATGCATGCATGGATTTGAAACGGTATAGTACCATGGTGCACCACTCTTCAGCGATGGTAAATCGAAGACCAGCCACCGTAATCCCGTTTTCCCGTAAAATCCACGTGTCGAAAAAACGAAGGGTAAAAAACTTACGAGACCCGATTGAGATTCGGGTTGTCCTTTTTGGGCATTAATCTATCCGTTGACGGCTGAAAGCTATCAAAGGCGTAAATCTCTTCGAAGTCTTCGTTTTGAAAAGTTATGGCTCTCGTAACTGTAAACGAGCCATAAGTTATGGCCGTCCGAATAATCGATATCTACAGGGTGCAACATCCACGGTGCAAGGTGCAACATCCGTCCGAAATGGCGAAACAGTGTCGTACGACTTTTAGAAATGCGTGCATGGATTTGAAACGGAACATTACCGTGGTGCACCACTCTCCAGCGATGGTAAATCGAAGACCAGCCACGGTAATCCCGTTTCACCGTAAAAATCCACGTGTCGAAAAAATGAAGGGTAAAAAACTTAAGTGATCCGATTGAGATTCGGGTTGTCCTTTTTGGGCAATAATCTATCCATTGGCGGATAAAATCCGTCTAAGACGTAGAACTCATCGAGGCCTTCGTTTTGACAGGTTATGGCTCCCGTAACTCCAAACGAGCCAGAAGTTATGGTCGTCCGAATAATCGATATCTACAGGGTGCAACATCCACGGTGCAAGGTGCAACATCCGTCCGAAATGGCGAAATAGCGCCGTACGACTTTTAGAAATGCGTGCATGGTTTTGAAACGGAATAGTACCATGGTGCACCACTCTCCAGCGATGGGAAGTTGAAGACGGGCCACGGTAATCCCGTTTTACCGTAAAAATCCACGTGTCGAAAAAACGAGGGGCAAAAAACTTACGAGACCCGATAGAGATTCGGGTTGTCCTTTTTGGACATTAATCTATCCGTTGACGGCTGAAAGTTGTCAAAGCCGTAGAACTCATCGAGGCCTTCGTTTTGACAGGTTATGGCTCTCGTAACTCTAAGCAAGCCAGAAGTTATGACCGTCCGAATAATCGATATCTACAGGGTGCAACATCCACGGTGCAAGGTGCAACCTCCGTCCGAAATAGCGAAACAGTGCCGTACGACTTTTAGAAATGCGTGCATGGATTTGAAACGGAATAGAACCATGGTGCACCACTCTCCAGCGATGGTAAATCAAAGACCGGCCAACGTAATCTCATTTTACCGTAAAAATCCACGTGTCGAAAAAACGAAGGGTAAAAAACTAACGAGACCCGATTGAGATTCGGGTTGTCCTTTTTAGGCATCAATCTATCTGTTGACGGCTGAAAGCTGTCAAATGCGTAAAACTCATCGAGGCCTTCGTTTTTATAGGTTATGGCTCTCGTGACTCTAAACGAGCCAGAAGTTATGGCCGTCTGAATAACCGATATCAACAGGGTGCAACATCCATGGTGCAAGGTGCAACATCCGTCCGAAATGGCGAAACGGTGCCGTACGACTTTTAGAAATGCGTACATGGATTTGAAATGGAACAGTACCATGATGCACCACTCTCCAGCGATGGTAAATCGAAGACCAGCCACGGTAATCCCGTTTTACCGTAAAAATCCACGTGTCGAAAAAACGAAGGGTAAAAAACTTACGTGACCCGATTGAGATTCGGGTTGTCCTTTTTGGGCATTAATCTATCCGTTGACGGCTGAAAGCCATCAAAGCCGTAGAACTCATCGAGGCCTTCGTTTTGACAGGTTATGGCTTTTGTAAGTCTAAACGAGCCAGAAGTTATGGCCGTCCGAATAATCGATATCTACAGGGTGCAACATCCACGGTGCAATGTGCAACATCCGTCCGAAATGGCGAAACAGTGTCGTACTACTTTTAGAAATGCGTGCATGGATTTGAAACGGAACAGTACCATGGTGCACCACTCTCCAGCGATGGTAAATCGAAGACCAGCCACCGTAATCCTGTTTTACCGTAAAAATCCACGTGTCGAAAAAACGAAGGGTAAAAAACTTACGTGACCCGATTGAGCGTCGGGTTGTCCTTTTTGGGCATTAATCTATCCGTTGATGGATGAAAGCTGTCAAAGCCGTAGAACTCATCGAGGCCTTCGTTTTGACAGGTTATGGCTCCCGTAACTCTAAACGAGCCAGAAGTTATGGTCGTCCGAATAATCGATATCTACAGGGTGCAACATCCACGGTGCAAGGTGCAACATCCGTCCGAAATAGCGAAACAGTGCCGTACGACTTTTAGAAATGCGTGCATGGATTTGAAACGGAACAGTACCATGGTGCACAACTCTCCAGCGAAGGGAAGTTGAAGACGGGCCACCGTAATTCCGTTTTCCGTAAAAATCCACGTGTCGAAAAAACGAAGGGTAAAAAACTTACGAGACCCGATTGAGATTCGGGTTGTTCTTTTTGGGCATTAATAGATCCGTTGACGGCTGAAAGCTGTCAAAGCCGTAGAACTCACCGTGACCTTCGTTTTGACAGGTTATGGCTCCCGTAACTCTAAACGAGCCAGAAGTTATGGCCGTCCGAATAATCGATATCTACAGGGTGCAACATCCACGGTGCAAGGTGCAACATCCGTCCGAAATGGCGAAACAGTGCCGTACGACTTTTAGAAATGCATGCATGGATTTGAAACGGAACAGTACCATGGTGCACCACTCTCCAACGAAGGGAAGTTGAAGACGTGCCACCGTAATTCCGTTTTCCGTAAAAATCCACGTGTCGAAAAAACGAAGGGTAAAAATCTTACGAGACCCGATTGAGATTCGGGTTGTCCTTTTTGGGCATTAATCTATCCATTGACGGCTGAAAGCTGTCAAAGCCGTAGAACTCAACGTGACCTTCGTTTTGACAGGTTATGACTCCTGTAACTCTAAACGAGCCAGAAATTATGGCCGTCCGAATAATCGATATCTACAGGGTGCAACATCCACGGTGCAAGGTGCAACATCCGCCCGAAATGGCGAAACAGTGCCGTACGACTTTTAGAAATGCATGCATGGATTTGAAACGGAACAGTACCATGGTGCACCACTCTCCAGCGAAGGGAAGTTGAAGACGTGCCACCGTAATTCCGTTTTCCGTAAAAATCCACGTGTCGAAAAAACGAAGGGTAAAAATCTTACGAGACCCGATTGAGATTCGGGTTGTCCTTTTTGGGCAATAATCTATCCATTGGCGGCTAAAATCCGTCTAAGACGTAGAACTCATCGAGGCCTTCGTTTTGACAGGTTATGGCTCCCGTAACTCCAAACGAGCCAGAAGTTATGGTCGTCCGAATAATCGATATCTACAGGGTGCAACATCCACGGTGCAAGGTGCAACATCCGTCCGAAATGGCGAAACAGCGCCGTACGACTTTTAGAAATGCATGCATGGTTTTGAAACGGAATAGTACCATGGTGCACCACTCTCCAGCGATGGGAAGTTGAAGACGGGCCACGGTAATCCCGTTTTACCGTAAAATTCCACGTGTCGAAAAAACGAGGGGCAAAAAACTTACGAGACCCGATAGAGATTCGGGTTGTCCTTTTTGGACATTAATCTATCCGTTGACGGCTGAAAGTTGTCAAAGCCGTAGAACTCATCGAGGCCTTCGTTTTGACAGGTTATGGCTCTCGTAACTCTAAGCAAGCCAGAAGTTATGACCGTCCGAATAATCGATATCTACAGGGTGCAACATCCACGGTGCAAGGTGCAACCTCCGTCCGAAATAGCGAAACAGTGCCGTACGACTTTTAGAAATGCGTGCATGGATTTGAAACGGAATAGAACCATGGTGCACCACTCTCCAGCGATGGTAAATCGAAGACCGGCCAACGTAATCTCATTTTACCGTAAAAATCCACGTGTCGAAAAAACGAAGGGTAAAAAACTAACGAGACCCGATTGAGATTCGGGTTGTCCTTTTTAGGCATCAATCTATCTGTTGACGGCTGAAAGCTGTCAAATGCGTAAAACTCATCGAGGCCTTCGTTTTTACAGGTTATGGCTCTCGTGACTCTAAACGAGCCAGAAGTTATGGCCGTCTGAATAACCGATATCAACAGGGTGCAACATCCATGGTGCAAGGTGCAACATCCGTCCGAAATGGCGAAACAGTGCCGTACGACTTTTAGAAATGCGTACATGGATTTGAAATGGAACAGTACCATGATGCACCACTCTCCAGCGATGGTAAATCGAAGACCAGCCACGGTAATCCCGTTTTACCGTAAAAATCCACGTGTCGAAAAAACGAAGGGTAAAAAACTTACGTGACCCGATTGAGATTCGGGTTGTCCTTTTTGGGCATTAATCTATCCGTTGACGGCTGAAAGCCATCAAAGCCGTAGAACTCATCGAGGCCTTCGTTTTGACAGGTTATGGCTTTTGTAAGTCTAAACGAGCCATAAGTTATGGCCGTCCGAATAATCGATATCTACAGGGTGCAACATCCACGGTGCAATGTGCAACATCCGTCCGAAATGGCGAAACAGTGTCGTACTACTTTTAGAAATGCGTGCATGGATTTGAAACGGAACAGTACCATGGTGCACCACTCTCCAGCGATGGTAAATCGAAGACCAGCCACCGTAATCCTGTTTTACCGTAAAAATCCACGTGTCGAAAAAACGAAGGGTAAAAAACTTACGTGACCCGATTGAGCGTCGGGTTGTCCTTTTTGGGCATTAATCTATCCGTTGATGGATGAAAGCTGTCAAAGCCATAGAACTCATCGAGGCCTTCGTTTTGACAGGTTATGGCTCCCGTAACTCTAAACGAGCCAGAAGTTATGGTCGTCCGAATAATCGATATCTACAGGGTGCAACATCCACGGTGCAAGGTGCAACATCCGTCCGAAATAGCGAAACAGTGTCGTACGACTTTTAGAAATGCGTGCATGGATTTGAAACGGAACAGTACCATGGTTCACAACTCTCCAGCGAAGGGAAGTTGAAGACGGGCCACCGTAATTCCGTTTTCCGTAAAAATCCACGTGTCGAAAAAACGAAGGGTAAAAAACTTACGAGACCCGATTGAGATTCGGGTTGTTCTTTTTGGGCATTAATCTATCCGTTGACGGCTGAAAGCTGTCAAAGCCGTAGAACTCACCGTGACCTTCGTTTTGACAGGTTATGGCTCCCGTAACTCTAAACGAGCCAGAAGTTATGGCCGTCCGAATAATCGATATCTACAGGGTGCAACATCCACGGTGCAAGGTGCAACATCCGTCCGAAATGGCGAAACAGTGTCGTACGACTTTTAGAAATGCGTGCTTGGATTTGAAACGGAACAGTACCATGGTGCACCACTCTCCAGCGAAGGGAAGTTGAAGACGTGCCACCGTAATTCCGTTTTCCGTAAAAATCCACGTGTCGAAAAAACGAAGGGTAAAAATCTTACGAGACCCGATTGAGATTCGGGTTGTCCTTTTTGGGCATTAATCTATCCATTGACGGCTGAAAGCTGTCAAAGCCGTAGAACTCACCGTGACCTTCGTTTTGACAGGTTATGACTCCTGTATCTCTAAACGAGCCAGAAATTATGGCCGTCCGAATAATCGATATCTACAGGGTGCAACATCCACGGTGCAAGGTGCAACATCCGCCCGAAATGGCGAAACAGTGCCGTACGACTTTTAGAAATGCGTGCATGGATTTGAAACGGAACAGTACCATGGTGCACCACTCTCCAGCAATAGGAAATCGAAGACGGGCCACGGTAATCCCGTTTTACCGTAAAAATCCACGTGTCGAAAAAACGAAGGGTAAAAAACTTACGAGACCCGATTGAGATTCGGGTTGTTCTTTTTGGGCATTAATCTATCCGTTGACGGTTGAAAGCTGTCAAAGCCGTAGAACACGTCGAGGCCTTCGTTTTGACAGGTTATGGCTTTTGTAACTCTAAACGAGCCAAAAGTTATGGCCGTCCGAATAGTCGATATCTACAGGGTGCAACATCCACGGTGCAAGGTGCAACATCCGTCCGAAATGGCGAAACAGTGCCGTACGACTTTTAGAAATGCGTGCATGGATTTGAAACGGAACAGTACCATGGTGCACCACTCTCCAGCAATAGGAAGTCGAAGACGGGCCACGGTAATCCCGTTTTACCGTAAAAATCCACGTGTCGAAAAAACGAAGGGTAAAAAACTTACGAGACCCGATTGAGATTCGGGTTGTCCTTTTTGGCTATTAATCTATCCGTTGACGGCTGAAAGCTATCAAAGCCATAGAACTCGTCGAGGCCTTCGTTTTGACAGGTTGTGGCTTTTGTAACTCTAAACGAGCCAGAAGTTATGGCCGTCCGAATAGTCGATATCTACAGGGTGCAACATCCACGGTGCAAGGTGCAACATCCGTCCAAAATGGCGAAACAGTGCTGAACGACTTTTAGAAATGCGTGCACTATTTGAAACGGAACAGTACCATGGTGCACCACTCTCCAGCAATAGGAAGTCGAAGACGGTCCACGGTAATCCCGTTTTACCGTAAAAATTCACGTGTCGAAAAAAGGAAGGGTAAAAAACATACGTGACCCGATTGAGATTCGGGTTGTCCTTTTTGGGCATTAATCCATCCGTTGACGGATGAAAGCTGTCAAAGCCGTAGAACTCATCGAGGCCTTCGTTTTGACAGGTTATGGCCCTCGTAACTCTAAACGAGCCAGAAGTTATGGCCGTCCGAATAATCGATATCTACAGGGTGCAACATCCACGGTGCAAGGTGCAACATCCGCCCGAAATGGCGAAACAGTGCCGTACGACTTTTAGAAATGCATGCATGGATTTGAAACGGAACAGTACCATGGTGCACCACTCTCCAGCGATGGGAAGTCGAAGACGGGCCACGGTAATCCCGTTTTACCGTAAAAATCCACGTGTCGAAAAAACGAATGGTAAAAAACTTACGAGACCCGATTGAGATTCGGGTTGTCCTTCTTGGGCATTAATCTATCCGTTGATGGCTTAAAGCTGTCAACGCCGTAGAACTCATCGAGGCCTTCGTTTTGACAGGTTATGGCTTTTGTAACTCTAAACGAGCCAGAAGTTATGGCCGTCCGAATAATCGATATCTACAGGGTGCAACATCCACGGTGCATGGTGCAACATCCGTCCGAAATGGCGAAACAGTGACGTACGACTTTTAGAAAAGCGTGCATAGATTTGAAACGGAACAGTATCATGGTGCACCACTCTCTAGCGATGGTAAATCGAAGACCAGCCATCGTAATCCCATTTTACCGTAAAAATCCACATGTCGAAAAAACGAAGGGTAAAAAACTTACGAGGCCCGACTGAGATTCGGGTTGTCCTTTTTGGGCATTAATCTATCCGTTGATGGCTGAAAGCTGTCAAAGCCATAGAACTCATCGAGGCCTTCGTTTTAACAGGTTATGGCTCCCGTAACTCTAAACGAGCCAGAAGTTATGGCCGTCTGAATAATCGATATCTACAGGGTGCAACATCCACGGTGCAAGGTGCGACATCCGTCCGAAATGGCGAAACAGTGCTGTATGACTTTTAGAAATGCGTGCATGGATTTGAAATGAAACAGTACCATGGTGCACCACTCTCCAGCGATGGGAAGTCGAAGACGGGCCACCGTAATCCCGTTTTACCGTAAAAATCCACGTTTCGAAAAAACGAAGGGTAAAAAACTTACGAGACCCGATAGAGATTCAGGTTGTCCTTTTTGGGCATTGATCTATCCGTTGACGGCTGAAAGCTATCAAACCCGTAGAACTCATCGAGGCCTTCGTTTTGACAGGTAATGGCTTCCGTAACTCTAAACGAGTCAGAAGTTATGGCCGTCCGAATAATCGATATCTACAGGGTGCAACATCCATGGTGCAAGGTGCAACATCCAACCAAAATAGCGAAACAGTGTCGTACGACTTTTAGAAATGCGTGCATGGATTTGAAACGGAAGAGTACCATGATGCACCACTCTCCAGCGATGGTAAATCGAAGACCAACCACGGTAATCCCGTTTTACCGTAAAAATCAACGTGTCGAAAAAACGAATGGTAAAAAACTTACGAGACCCGATTGAGATTCGGGTTGTCCTTTTTGGGCATTAATCTATCCGCTGACGGCTGAAAGTTGTCAAAGCCGTAGAACTCATCGAGGCCTTCATTTTGATAGGTTATGGCTCCCGTAACTCTAAACGAGCCAGAAGATATGGCCGTCCGAATAATCGATATCTACAGGGTGCAACATCCACGGTGCAAGATGCAACATCCGTCCGAAATGGCGAAACAGTGCCGTACGGCTTTTAGAAATGCGTGCATGGATTTGAAATGGAACAGTACCATGGTGCACCACTCTCCAGCGATGGGAAGTCGAAGACTGGCCCCGGTAATCCCGTTTTACCGTAAAAATCCACGTGTCGAAAAAACGAATGGTAAAAAACTTACGAGACCCGATTGAGATTAGGGTTGTCCTTTTTGGGCATTAATCTATCCGTTGACGGCTGAAAGCTGTCAAAGCCATAGAACTCATCGAGGCCTTCGTTTTGACTGGTTATGGCTTTTGTAACTCTAAACGAGCCAAAAGTTATGGCCGTCCGAATAATTGATATCTACAGGGTGCAGCATCCACGGTGCAAGGTGCAACATCCGTCCGAAATGGCGAAACAGTGCCGTACGACTTTTAGAAATGCGTGCATGGATTTGAAACGGAACAGTATCATGGTGCACCACTCACCAGCGATGGTAAATCGAAGAGCAGCCACCGTAATCCCTTTTTACCGTAAAAATCCACGTGTCGAAAAAACGAAGGGTGAAAAACTTACGAGACCCGACTGAGATTCGGGTTGTCCTTTTTGGGCATTAATCTATCCGTTGACGGCTGAAAGCTGTCAAAGCCATAGAACTCATCGAGGCCTTCGTTTTGACAGGTTATGGCTCCCGTAACTCTAAACGAGCCAGAATTATGGTCGTCCGAATAATCGATATCTACAGGGTGCAACATCCACGGTGCAAGGTGCAACATCCGTCCGAAATGGCGAAACAGTGCCGTACGACTTTTAGAAATGCGTGCATGGATTTGAATCGGAATAGTACCATGGTGCACCACTCTCCAGCGAAGGGAAGTTGAAGGCGGGCCACCGTAATTCCGTTTTCCGTAAAAATCCACGTGTTGAAAAAACGAAGGGTAAAAAACTTACGAGACCCGATTGAGATTCGGGTTGTCCTTTTTGGGCATTAATCTATCCATTGACGGGTGAAAGCTGTCAAAGCCGTAGAACTCACCGTGACCTTCATTTTGACAGGTTATGGATCCCGTAACTCTAAACGAGCCAGAAGTTATGGCCGTCCGAATAATCAATATCTACAGGGTGCAACATCCACGGTGCAAGGTGCAACATCCGTCCGAAATGGCGAAACAGTGCCGTACGGCTTTTAGAAATGCGTGCATGGATTTGAAACGGAACAGTACCATGGTGCACCACTCTCCAGCGATAGGAAGTCGGAGACGGGCCACGGTAATCCCGTTTTACGGTAAAAATCCACGTGTCGAAAAAACGAAGGGTAAAAAACTTACGAGACCCGATTGAGATTCGGGTTGCCCTTTTTGGGCATTGATCTATCCGTTGATGGCTGAAAGCTGTCAAAGCCGTAGAACTCATCGAGGCCTTCGTTTTGACTGGTAATGGCTTCCGTAACTCTAAACGAGTCAGAAGTTATGGCCGTCCGAATAATCGATATCTACAGGGTGCAACATCCACGGTGCAAGGTGCAACATCCGTCCAAAATGGCGAAACAGTTTCGTACGACTTTTAGAAATGCGTGCATGGATTTGAAACAGAACAGTATCATGGTGCACCACTCTCCAGCGATGGGAAGTCGAAGAAGGGCCACGGTAATCCCGTTTTACCGTATAAATCCACATGTCGAAAAAACGAAGGGTAAAAAACTTACAAGACCCGATTGAGATTCGGGTTGTCCTTTTTGGGCATTAATCTATCCGTTGACGGCTGAAAGTTGTCAAAGCCGTAGAACTCATCGAGGCCTTCGTTTTGATAGGTTATGGCTCCCGTAACTCTAAACGTGCCAAAAGATATGGCCGTCCGAATAATCGATATCTACAGGGTGCAACATCCACGGTGCAAGGTGCAACATCCGTCCGAAATGGCGAAACAGTGCCGTACGACTTTTAGAAATGCGTGCATGGATTTGAAATGGAACAGTACCATTGTGCACCACTCTCCAGCGATGGGAAGTCGAAGACTGGCCGCGGTAATCCCGTTTTACCGTAAAAATCCACGTGTCGAAAAAACGAATGGTAAAAAACTTACGAGACCCGATTGAGATTCGGGTTGTCCTTTTTGGGCATTAATCTATCCGTTGACGGTTGAAAGCTGTCAAAGCCGTAGAACTCATCGAGGCCTTCGTTTTGACTGGTTATGTCTTTTGTAACTCTAAACGAGCCAAAAGTTATGGCCGTCCGAATAATCGATATCTACAGGGTGCAGCATCCACGGTGCAAGGTGCAACATCCGTCCGAAATGGCGAAACAGTGCCGTACGGCTTTTAGAAATGCGTGCATGGATTTGAAACGGAACTGTATCATGGTGCACCACTCACCAGCGATGGTAAATCGAAGAGCAGCCACCGTAATCCCGTTTTACCGTAAAAATCCACGTGTCAAAAAAACGAAGGGTAAAAAACTTACGAGACCCGACTGAGATTCTGGTTGTCCTTTTTGGGCATTAATCTATCCGTTGACGGCTGAAAGCTGTCAAAGCCGTAGAACTCATCGAGGCCTTCGTTTTGACAGGTTATGGCTCCCGTAACTCAAAACGAGCCAGAAGTTATGGTCGTCCGAATAATCGATATCTATAAGGTGCAACATCCACGGTGCAAGGTGCAACATCCGTCCGAAATGGCGAAACAGTGCCGTACGACTTTTAGAAATGCGTGCATGGATTTGAAACGGAACAGTACCATGGTGCACCACTCTCCAGCGAAGGGAAGTTGAAGGCGGGCCACCGTAATTCCGTTTTACGTAAAAATCCACGTGTCGAAAAAACGAAGGGAAAAAAACTTACGAGACCCGATTGAGATTCGGGTTGTCCTTTTTGGGCATTAATCTATCCATTGACGGCTGAAAGCTGTCAAAGCCGTAGAACTCACCGTGACCTTCGTTTTGACAGGTTATGGATCCCGTAACTCTAAACGAGCCAGAAGTTATGGCCGTCCGAATAATCAATATCTACAGGGTGCAACATCCACGGTGCAAGGTGCAACATCCGTCCGAAATGGCGAAACAGTGCCGTACGACTTTTAGAAATGCGTGCATGGATTTGAAATGGAACAGTACCATGGTGCACCACTCTCCAGCGATGGGAAGTCGAAGACTGGCCCCGGTAATCCCGTTTTACCGTAAAAATCCACGTGTCGAAAAAACGAATGGTAAAAAACTTACGAGACCCGATTGAGATTCGGGTTGTCCTTTTTGGTCATTAATCTATCCGTTGACGGCTGAAAGCTGTCAAAGCCATAGAACTCATCGAGGCCTTCGTTTTGACTGGTTATGGCTTTTGTAACTCTAAACGAGCCAAAAGTTATGGCCGTCCGAATAATTGATATCTACAGGGTGCAGCATCCACGGTGCAAGGTGCAACATCCGTCCGAAATGGCGAAACAGTGCCGTACGACTTTTAGAAATGCGTGCATGGATTTGAAACGGAACAGTATCATGGTGCACCACTCACCAGCGATGGTAAATCGAAGAGCAGCCACCGTAATCCCGTTTTACCGTAAAAATCCACGTGTCGAAAAAACGAAGGGTGAAAAACTTACGAGACCCGACTGAGATTCGGGTTGTCCTTTTTGGGCATTAATCTATCCGTTGACGGCTGAAAGCTGTCAAAGCCATAGAACTCATCGAGGCCTTCGTTTTGACAGGTTATGGCTCCCGTAACTCTAAACGAGCCAGAATTATGGTCGTCCGAATAATCGATATCTACAGGGTGCAACATCCACGGTGCAAGGTGCAACATCCGTCCGAAATGGCGAAACAGTGCCGTACGACTTTTAGAAATGCGTGCATGGATTTGAAACGGAACAGTACCATGGTGCACCACTCTCCAGCGAAGGGAAGTTGAAGGCGGGCCACCGTAATTCCGTTTTACGTAAAAATCCACGTGTCGAAAAAACGAAGGGAAAAAAACTTACGAGACCCGATTGAGATTCGGGTTGTCCTTTTTGGGCATTAATCTATCCATTGACGGCTGAAAGCTGTCAAAGCCGTAGAACTCACCGTGACCTTCGTTTTGACAGGTTATGGATCCCGTAACTCTAAACGAGCCAGAAGTTATGGCCGTCCGAATAATCAATATCTACAGGGTGCAACATCCACGGTGCAAGGTGCAACATCCGTCCGAAATGGCGAAACAGTGCCGTACGACTTTTAGAAATGCGTGCATGGATTTGAAATGGAACAGTACCATGGTGCACCACTCTCCAGCGATGGGAAGTCGAAGACTGGCCCCGGTAATCCCGTTTTACCGTAAAAATCCACGTGTCGAAAAAACGAATGGTAAAAAACTTACGAGACCCGATTGAGATTCGGGTTGTCCTTTTTGGTCATTAATCTATCCGTTGACGGCTGAAAGCTGTCAAAGCCATAGAACTCATCGAGGCCTTCGTTTTGACTGGTTATGGCTTTTGTAACTCTAAACGAGCCAAAAGTTATGGCCGTCCGAATAATTGATATCTACAGGGTGCAGCATCCACGGTGCAAGGTGCAACATCCGTCCGAAATGGCGAAACAGTGCCGTACGACTTTTAGAAATGCGTGCATGGATTTGAAACGGAACAGTATCATGGTGCACCACTCACCAGCGATGGTAAATCGAAGAGCAGCCACCGTAATCCCGTTTTACCGTAAAAATCCACGTGTCGAAAAAACGAAGGGTGAAAAACTTACGAGACCCGACTGAGATTCGGGTTGTCCTTTTTGGGCATTAATCTATCCGTTGACGGCTGAAAGCTGTCAAAGCCATAGAACTCATCGAGGCCTTCGTTTTGACAGGTTATGGCTCCCGTAACTCTAAACGAGCCAGAATTATGGTCGTCCGAATAATCGATATCTACAGGGTGCAACATCCACGGTGCAAGGTGCAACATCCGTCCGAAATGGCGAAACAGTGCCGTACGACTTTTAGAAATGCGTGCATGGATTTGAATCGGAATAGTACCATGGTGCACCACTCTCCAGCGAAGGGAAGTTGAAGGCGGGCCACCGTAATTCCGTTTTCCGTAAAAATCCACGTGTTGAAAAAACGAAGGGTAAAAAACTTACGAGACCCGATTGAGATTCGGGTTGTCCTTTTTGGGCATTAATCTATCCATTGACGGGTGAAATCTGTCAAAGCCGTAGAACTCACCGTGACCTTCATTTTGACAGGTTATGGATCCCGTAACTCTAAACGAGCCAGAAGTTATGGCCGTCCGAATAATCAATATCTACAGGGTGCAACATCCACGGTGCAAGGTGCAACATCCGTCCGAAATGGCGAAACAGTGTCGTACGGCTTTTAGAAATGCGTGCATGGATTTGAAACGGAACAGTACCATGGTGCACCACTCTCCAGCGATAGGAAGTCGGAGACGGGCCACGGTAATCCCGTTTTACGGTAAAAATCCACGTGTCGAAAAAACGAAGGGTAAAAAACTTACGAGACCCGATTGAGATTCGGGTTGCCCTTTTTGGGCATTGATCTATCCGTTGATGGCTGAAAGCTGTCAAAGCCGTAGAACTCATCGAGGCCTTCGTTTTGACTGGTAATGGCTTCCGTAACTCTAAACAAATCAGAAGTTATGGCCGTCCGAATAATCGATATCTACAGGGTGCAACATCCACGGTGCAAGGTGCAACATCCGTCCAAAATGGCGAAACAGTTTCGTACGACTTTTAGAAATGCGTGCATGGATTTGAAACAGAACAGTACCATGGTGCACCACTCTCCAGCGATGGGAAGTCGAAGAAGGGCCACGGTAATCCCGTTTTACCGTATAAATCCACATGTCGAAAAAACGAAGGGTAAAAAACTTACAAGACCCGATTGAGATTCGGGTTGTCCTTTTTGGGCATTAATCTATCCGTTGACGGCTGAAAGTTGTCAAAGCCGTAGAACTCATCGAGGCCTTCGTTTTGATAGGTTATGGCTCCCGTAACTCTAAACGTGCCAGAAGATATGGCCGTCCGAATAATCGATATCTACAGGGTGCAACATCCACGGTGCAAGGTGCAACATCCGTCCGAAATGGCGAAACAGTGCCGTACGACTTTTAGAAATGCGTGCATGGATTTGAAATGGAACAGTACCATTGTGCACCACTCTCCAGCGATGGGAAGTCGAAGACTGGCCGCGGTAATCCCGTTTTACCGTAAAAATCCACGTGTCGAAAAAACGAATGGTAAAAAACTTACGAGACCCGATTGGGATTCGGGTTGTCCTTTTTGGGCATTAATCTATCCGTTGACGGTTGAAAGCTGTCAAAGCCGTAGAACTCATCGAGGCCTTCATTTTGACTGGTTATGTCTTTCGTAACTCTAAACGAGCCAAAAGTTATGGCCGTCCGAATAATCGATATCTACAGGGTGCAGCATCCACGGTGCAAGGTGCAACATCCGTCCGAAATGGCGAAACAGTGCCGTACGGCTTTTAGAAATGCGTGCATGGATTTGAAACGGAACCGTATCATGGTGCACCACTCACCAGCGATGGTAAATCGAAGAGCAGCCACCGTAATCCCGTTTTACCGTAAAAATCCACGTGTCAAAAAAACGAAGGGTAAAAAACTTACGAGACCCGACTGAGATTCTGGTTGTCCTTTTTGGGCATTAATCTATCCGTTGACGGCTGAAAGCTGTCAAAGCCGTAGAACTCATCGAGGCCTTCGTTTTGACAGGTTATGGCTCCCGTAACTCAAAACGAGCCAGAAGTTATGGTCGTCCGAATAATCGATATCTATAAGGTGCAACATCCACGGTGCAAGGTGCAATATCCGTCCGAAATGGCGAAACAGTGCCGTACGACTTTTAGAAATGCGTGCATGGATTTGAAACGGAACAGTACCATGGTGCACCACTCTCCAGCGAAGGGAAGTTGAAGGCGGGCCACCGTAATTCCGTTTTACGTAAAAATCCACGTGTCGAAAAAACGAAGGGAAAAAAACTTACGAGACCCGATTGAGATTCGGGTTGTCCTTTTTGGGCATTAATCTATCCATTGACGGCTGAAAGCTGTCAAAGCCGTAGAACTCACCGTGACCTTCGTTTTGACAGGTTATGGATCCCGTAACTCTAAACGAGCCAGAAGTTGTGGCCGTCCGAATAATCAATATCTACAGGGTGCAACATCCACGGTGCAAGGTGCAACATCCGTCCGAAATGGCGAAACAGTGCCGTACGACTTTTAGAAATGCGTGCATGGATTTGAAATGGAACAGTACCACGGTGCACCACTCTCCAGCGATCGAAAGTCGAAGACGGGCCACGGTAATACCGTTTTACGGTAAAAATCCACGTGTCGAAAAAACGAAGGGTAAAAAACATACGATACCCGATTGAGATTCGGGTTGTCCTTTTTGGGCATTGATCTATCCGTTGATGGCTGAAAGCTGTCAAAGCCGTAGAACTCATCGAGGCCTTCGTTTTGACAGGTAATGGCTTCCGTAAATCTAAACGAGTCAGAAGTTATGGCCGTCCGAATAATCGATATCTACAGGGTGCAACATCCACGGTGCAAGGTGCAACATCCGTCCAAAATGGCGAAACAGTTTCGTACGACTTTTAGAAATGCGTGCATGGATTTGAAACGGAATAGTACCATGGTGCACCACTCTCCAGCGATAGGAAGTCAAAGACGGGCCAAGGTAATCCCGTTTTACCGTAAAAATCCACATGTCGAAAAAACGAAGGGTAAAAAACTTACAAGACCCGATTGAGATTCGGGTTGTCCTTTTTGGGCATTAATCTATCCGTTGACGGCTGAAAGTTGTCAAAGCCGTAGAACACATCGAGGCCTTCGTTTTGATAGGTTATGGCTCCCGTAACTCTAAACGAGCCAGAAGTTATGGCCGTCCGAATAATCGATATCTACAGGGTGCAACATCCACGGTGCAAGGAGCATCATCCGTCCGAAATGGCGAAACAGTGCCGTATGACTTTTAGAAATGCGTGCATGGATTTGAAACGGAACAGTACCATGGTGCACCACTCTCCAGCGATGGGAAGTCGAAGACTGGCCACGGTAATCCCGTTTTACCGTAAAAATCCACATGTCGAAAAAACGAATGGTAAAAAACTTACGAGACCCGATTGAGATTCAGGTTGTGCTTTTTGGGCATTAATCTATCCGTTGACGGCTGAAAGCTGTCAAAGCCGTAGAACTCATCGAGGCCTTCGTTTTGACAGGTTATGGCTTTTGTAACTCTAAATGAGCCAAAAGTTATGGCCGTCCGAATAATAGATATCTACAGGGTGCAACATCCACGGTGCAAGGTGCAACATCCGTCCGAAATGGCGAAACAGTGCCGTACGACTTTAGAAATGCGTGCATGGATTTGAAACGGAACAGTATCATGGTGCACCACTCACCAGCGATGGTAAATCGAAGAGCAGCCACCGTAATCCCGTTTTACCGTAAAAATCCACGTGTCGAAAAAACGAAGGGTAAAAAACTTACGAGACCCGACTGAGATTCGGGTTGTCCTTTTTGGTCATTAATTTATCCGTTGACGGATGAAAGCTGTCGAAGCCGTAGAACTCATCGAGGCCTTCGTTTTGACAGGTTATGGCTCCCGTAACTCTAAACGAGCCAGAAGTTATGGTCGTCCGAATTATCGATATCTATATGGTGTAACATCCACGGTGCAAGGTGCAACATCCGTCCGAAATGGCGAAACTGTGTCGTACAACTTTTAGAAATGCGTGCATGGATTTGAAACGGAACAGTACCATGGTGCACCACTCTTCAGCGAAGGGAAGTTGAAGACGGGCCACCGTAATTCCGTTTTCCGTAAAAATCCACGTGTCAAAAAAACGAAGGGTAAAAAACTTACGAGACCCGATTGAGATTCGGGTTGTCCTTTTTGGACATTAATCTATCCATTGACGGCTAAAAGCTGTCAAAACTGTAGAACTCACCGTGACCTTCGTTTTGATAGGTTATGGCTCCCGTAACTCTAAACGAGCCAGAAGTTATGGCCGTCCGAATAATCGATATCTACAGGGTGCAACATCCACGGTGCAAGGTGCAACATCTGTCTGAAATGGCGAAACAGTGCCGTACGACTTTTAGAAATGCGTGCATGGATTTGAAGCGGAACAGTACCATGCTGCACCATTCTCCAGCGATAGGAAGTCAAAGACGGGCCACGGTAATCCCGTTTTACCGTAAAAATCCACGTGTCGAAAAAACGAATGGTAAAAAACTTACGAGACCCGATTGAGATTCGGGTTGTCCTTTTTGGGCATTAATCTATCCGTTGACGGTTGAAAGCTGTCAAAGCCCTAGAACTCATCGAGGCCTTCGTTTTGACTGGTTATGGCTTTTGTAACTCTAAACGAGCCAAAAGTTATGGCCGTCCGAATAATCGATATCTACAGGGTGCAGCATCCACGGTGCAAGGTGCAACATCCGTCCGAAATGGCGAAACAGTGCCGTACGACTTTTAGAAATGCGTGCAAGGATTTGAAACGGAACAGTATCATGGTGCACCACTCACCAGCGATGGTAAATCGAAGAGCAGCCACCGTAATCCCGTTTTACCGTAAAAATCCACGTGTCGAAAAAACGAAGGGTAAAAAACTTACGAGACCCGACTGAGATTCGGGTTGTCCTTTTTGGGCATTAATCTATCCGTTGACAGCTAAAAGCTGTCAAAGCCGTAGAACTCATCGAGGCCTTCGTTTTGACAGGTTATGGCTCCCGTAACTCTAAACGAGCCAGAAGTTATGGTCGTCCGAATAATCGATATCTACAAGGTGCAACATCCACGGTGCAAGGTGCAACATCCGTCCGAAATGGCGAAACAGTGCCGTACGACTTTTAGAAATGGAGGCATGGATTTGAAACGGAACAGTACCATGGTGCACCACTCTCCAGCGAAGGGAAGTTGAAGGCGGGCCACCCTAATTCCGTTTGACGTAAAAATCCACGTGTCGAAAAAACGAAGGGTAAAAAACTTACGAGACCCGATTGAGATTCGGGTTGTCCTTTTTGGGCGTTAATCTATCCATTGACGGCTGAAAGCTGTCAAAGCCGTAGAACTCACCGTGACCTTCGTTTTCACAGGTTATGGATCCCGTAATTCTAAACGAGCCAGAAGTTATGGCCGTCCGAATAATCAATATCTACAGGGTGCAACATCCACGGTGCAAGGTGCAACATTCGTCCGAAATGGCGAAACAGAGCCGTACGACTTTTAGAAATGCGTGCATGGATTTGAAACGGAACAGTACCATGGTGCACCACTCTCCAGCGATAGGAAGTCGAAGACGGGCCACGGTAATCCCGTTTTACGGTAAAAATCCACGTGTCGAAAAAACGAAGGGTAAAAAACTTACGAGACCCGATTGAGATTCAGGTTGTCCTTTTTGGGCATTAATCTATCCGTTGACGGCTGAAAGTTGTCAAAGCCGTAGAACACATCGAGGCCTTCGTTTTGATAGGTTATGGCTCCCGTAACTCTAAACGAGCCAGAAGTTATGGCCGTCCGAATAATCGATATCTACAGGGTGCAACATCCACGGTGCAAGGTGCAACATCCGTCCGAAATGGCGAAATAGTGCCGTATGACTTTTAGAAATGCGTGCATGGATTTGAAACGGAACAGTACCATGGTGCACCACTCTCCAGCGATGGGAAGTCGAAGACTGGCCACGGTAATCCCGTTTTACCGTAAAAATCCACATGTCGAAAAAACGAATGGTAAAAAACTTACGAGACCCGATTGAGATTCGGGTTGTCCTTTTTGGGCATTAATCTATCCGTTGACGGCTGAAAGCTGTCAAAGCCGTAGAACTCATCGAGGCCTTCGTTTTGACAGGTTATGGATTTTGTAACTCTAAATGAGCCAAAAGTTATGGCCGTCCGAATAATAGATATCTACAGGATGCAACAACCACGGTGCAAGGTGCAACATCCGTCCGAAATGGCGAAACAGTGCCGTACGACTTTAGAAATGCGTGCATGGATTTGAAACGGAACAGTATCATGGTGCACCACTCACCAGCGATGGTAAATCGAAGAGCAGCCACCGTAATCCCGTTTTACCGTAAAAATCCACGTGTCGAAAAAACGAAGGGTAAAAAACTTACGAGACCCGACTGAGATTCGGGTTGTCCTTTTTGGTCATTAATTTATCCGTTGACGGATGAAAGCTGTCGAAGCCGTAGAACTCATCGAGGCCTTCGTTTTGACAGGTTATGGCTCCCGTAACTCTAAACGAGCCAGAAGTTATGGTCGTCCGAATTATCGATATCTATATGGTGTAACATCCACGGTGCAAGGTGCAACATCCGTCCGAAATGGCGAAACTGTGTCGTACAACTTTTAGAAATGCGTGCATGGATTTGAAACGGAACAGTACCATGGTGCACCACTCTCCAGCGAAGGGAAGTTGAAGACGGGCCACCGTAATTCTGTTTTCCGTAAAAATCCACGTGTCAAAAAAACGAAGGGTAAAAAACTTACGAGATCCGATTGAGATTCGGGTTGTCCTTTTTGGGCATTAATCTATCCATTGACGGCTAAAAGCTGTCAAAACTGTAGAACTCACCGTGACCTTCGTTTTGATAGGTTATGGTTCCCGTAACTCTAAACGAGCCAGAAGTTATGGCCGTCCGAATAATCGATATCTACAGGGTGCAACATCCACGGTGCAAGGTGCATCATCCGTCTGAAATGGCGAAACAGTGCCGTACGACTTTTAGAAATGCGTGCATGGATTTGAAGCAGAACAGTACCATGCTGCACCACTCTCCAGCGATAGGAAGTCAAAGACGGGCCACGGTAATCCCGTTTTACCGTAAAAATCCACGTGTCGAAAAAACGAATGGTAAAAAACTTACGAGACCCGATTGAGATTCGGGTTGTCCTTTTTGGGCATTAATCTATCCGTTGACGGTTGAAAGCTGTCAAAGCCGTAGAACTCATCGAGGCCTTCGTTTTGACTGGTTATGGCTTTTGTAACTCTAAACGAGCCAAAAGTTATGGCCGTCCGAATAATCGATATCTACAGGGTGCAGCATCCACGGTGCAAGGTGCAACATCCGTCCGAAATTGCGTAACAGTGCCGTACGACTTTTAGAAATGCGTGCATGGATTTGAAACGGAACAGTATCATGGTGCACCACTCACCAGCGATGGTAAATCGAAGAGCAGCCACCGTAATCCCGTTTTACCGTAAAAATCCACGTGTCGAAAAAACGAAGGGTAAAAAACTTACGAGACCCGACTGAGATTCGGGTTGTCCTTTTTAGGCATTAATCTATCCGTTGACAGCTGAAAGCTGTCAAAGCCGTAGAACTCATCGAGGCCTTCGTTTTGACAGGTTATGGCTCCCGTAACTCTAAACGAGCCAGAAGTTATGGTCGTCCGAATAATCGATATCTACAAGGTGCAACATCCACGGTGCAAGGTGCAACATCCGTCCGAAATGGCGAAACAGTGCCGTACGACTTTTAGAAATGCATGCATGGATTTGAAACGGAACAGTACCATGGTGCACCACTCTACAGCGAAGGGAAGTTGAAGGCGGGCCACCGTAATTCCGTTTGACGTAAAAATCCACGTGTCGAAAAAACGAAGGGTAAAAAACTTACGAGACCCGATTGAGATTCGGGTTGTCCTTTTTGGGCATTAATCTATCCATTGACGGCTGAAAGCTGTCAAAGCCATAGAACTCACCGTGACCTTCGTTTTCATAGGTTATGGATCCCGTAACTATAAACGAGCCAGAAGTTATGGCCGTCCGAATAATCGATATCTACAGGGTGCAACATCCACGGTGCAAGGTGCAACATTCGTCCGAAATGGCGAAACAGTGCCGTACGACTTTTAGAAATACGTGCATGGATTTGAAACGGAACAGTACCATGGTGCACCACTCTCCAGCGATAGGAAGTCGAAGACGGGCCACGGTAATCCCGTTTTACGGTAAAAATCCACGTGTCGAAAAAACGAAGGGTAAAAAACTTACGAGACCCGATTGAGATTCAGGTTGTCCTTTTTGCGCATTAATCTATCCGTTGATGGCTGAAAGCTGTCAAAGCCGTAGAACTCATCGAGGCATTCGTTTTGACAGGTAATGGCTTCCGTAACTCTAAACGTGTCAGAAGTTATGGCCGTCCGAATAATCGATATCTACAGGGTGCAACATCCACGGTGCAAGGTGCAACATCCGTCCAAAATGGCGAAACAGTTTCGTACGACATTTAGAAATGTGTGCATGGATTTGAAACGGAACAGTACCATGGTGCACCACACTCCAGCGATAGGAAGTCAAAGACGGGCCACGGTAATCCCGTTTTACCGTAAAAATCCACATGACGAAAAAACGAAGGGTAAAAAACTTACAAGACCCGATTGAGATTCGGGTTGTCCTTTTTGGGCATTAATCTATCCGTTGATGGGTGAAAGTTGTCAAAGCCGTAGAACTCATCGAGGCCTTCGTTTTGATAGGTTATGGCTCCCGTAACTCTAAACGAGCCAGAAGATATGGCCGTCCGAATAATCGATATCTACAGGGTGCAACATCCACGGTGCAAGGTGCAACATCCGTCCGAAATGGCGAAACAGCGCCGTACGACTTTTAGAAATGCGTGCATGGATTTGAAATGGAACAGTACCATCGTGCACCACTCTCCAGCGATGGGAAGTCGAAGACTGGCCGCGGTAATCCCGTTTTACCGTAAAAATCCACGTGTCGAAAAAACGAATGGTAAAAAACTTACGAGACCCGATTGAGATTCGGGTTGTCCTTTTTGGGCATTAATCTATCCGTTGACGGCTGAAAGCTGTCAAAGCCGTAGAACTCATCGAGGTCTTCGTTTTGACTGGTTATGGCTTTTGTAACTCTAAACGAGCCAAAAGTTATGGCCGTCCGAATAATCGATATCTACAGGGTGCAGCATCCACGGTGCAAGGTGCAACATCCGTCCGAAATGGCGAAACAGTGCTGTATGACTTTTAGAAATGCGTGCATGGATTTGAAATGAAACAGTACCATGGTGCACCACTCTCCAGCGATGGGAAGTCGAAGACGGGCTACCGTAATCCCGTTTTACCGTAAAAATCCACGTTTCGAAAAAACGGAGGGTAAAAAACTTACGAGACTCGATAGAGATTCGGGTTGTCCTTTTTGGGCATTGATCTATCCGTTGACGGCTGAGAGCTATCAAACCCGTAGAACTCATCGAGGCCTTCGTTTTGACAGGTAATGGCTTCCGTAACACTAAACGAGTCAGAAGTTATGGCCGTCCGAATAATCGATATCTACAGGGTGCAACATCCACGGTGCAAGGTGCAACATCCGTCCAAAATGGCGAAACAGTGCCGTACGACTTTTAGAAATGCGTGCATCGATTTGAAACGGAAAAGTACCATGATGCACCACTCTCCAGCGATGGTAAATCAAAGACCAACCACGGTAATCCCGTTTTACCGTAAAAATCCACGTGTCGAAAAAACGAAGGGTAAAAAACTTACGAGACCCGATTGAGATTCGGGTTGTCCTTTTTGGGCATTAATCTATCCATTGACGACTGAAAGCTGTCAAAGCCGTAGAACTCATCGAGGCCTTCGTTTTGACAGGTTATGGTTCCCGTAACTCTAAACGAGCCAGAAGTTATGGCCGTCCGAATAATCGATATCTACAGGGTGCAACATCCACGGTGCAAGGTGCAACATCCGTCCGAAATGGCGAAACAGTGCCGTATGACTTTTAGAAATGCGTGCATGGATTTGAAATGGAACAGTACCATGGTGCACCACTCTCCAGCGATGGGAAGTCGAAGACTGACCACGGTAATCCCGTTTTACCGTAAAAATCCACATGTCGAAAAAACGAATGGTAAAAAACTTACGAGACCCGATTGAGATTCGGGTTGTCCTTTTTGGGCATTAATCTATCCGTTGACGGCTGAAAGCTGTCAAAGCTGTAGAACTCATCGCGGCCTTCGTTTTGACAGGTTATGGCTTTTGTAACTCTAAATGAGCCAAAAGTTATGGCCGTCCGAATAATAGATATCTACAGGGTGCAACATCCACGGTGCAAGGTGCAACATCCGTCCGAAATGGCGAAACAGTGCCGTATGACTTTAGAAATGCGTGCATGGATTTGAAACGGAACAGTATCATGGTGCACCACTCACCAGCGATGGTAAATCGAAGAGCAGCCACAGTAATCCCGTTTTACCGTAAAAATCCACGTGTCGAAAAAACGAAGGGTAAAAAACTTACGAGACCCGACTGAGATTCGGGTTGTCCTTTTTGGTCATTAATCTATCCGTTGACGGATGAAAGCTGTCAAAGCCGTAGAACTCATCGAGGCCTTCGTTTTGACAGGTTATGGCTCCCGTAACTCTAAACGAGCCAGAAGTTATGGTCGTCCGAATTATCGATATCTACATGGTGCAACATCCACGGTGCAAGGTGCAACATCCGTCCGAAATGGCGAAACTGTGCCGTACGACTTTTAGAAATGCGTGCATGGATTTGAAACGGAACAGTACCATGGTGCACCACTCTCCAGCGAAGGGAAGTTGAAGACGGACCTCCGTAATTCCGTTTTCCGTAAAAATCCACGTGTCAAAAAAACGAAGGGTAAAAAACTTACGAGACCCGATTGAGATTCGGGTTGTCCTTTTTGGACATTAATCTATCCATTGACGGCTGAAAGCTGTCAAAGCTGTAGAACTCACCGTGACCTTCGTTTTGACAGGTTATGGTTCCCGTAACTCTAAACGAGCCAGAAGTTATGGCCGTCCGAATAATCGATATCTACAGGGTGCAACATCCACGGTGCAAGGTGCAACATCCGTCCGAAATGGCGAAACAGTGCCGTACGACTTTTAGGAATGCGTGCATGGATTTGAAGCGGAACAGTACCATGCTGCAACACTCTCGAGCGATAGGAAGTCAAAGACGGGAAACGGTAATCCCGTTTTACGGTAAAAATCCACGTGTCGAAAAAACGAAGGGTAAAAAACTTACGAGACCCGATTGAGATTCGGGTTGTCCTTTTTGGGCATTAATCTATCCGTTGATGGCTGAAAGCTGTCAAAGCCGTAGAACTCATCGAGGCCTTCGTTTTGACAGGTAATGGCTTCCGTAACTCTAAACGAGTCAGAAGTTATGGCCGTCCGAATAATCGATATCTACAGGGTGCAACATCCACGGTGCAAGGTGCAACATCCATCCAAAATGGCGAAACAGTTTCGTACGACATTTAGAAATGCGTGCATGGATTTGAAACGGAACAGTACCATGGTGCACCACTCTCCAGCGATAGAAAGTCAAAGACGGGCCACGGTAATCCCGTTTTACCGTAAAAATCCACATGACGAAAAAACGAAGGGTAAAAAACTTACAAGACCCGATTGAGATTCGGGTTGTCCTTTTTGGGCATTAATCTATCCGTTGACGGGTGAAAGTTGTCAAAGCCGTAGAAATCATCGAGGCCTTCGTTTTGATAGGTTATGGCTCCCGTAACTCTAAACGAGCCAGAAGATATGGCCGTCCGAATAATCGATATCTACAGGGTGCAACATCCACGGTGCAAGGTGCAACATCCGTCCGAAATGGCGAAACAGCGCCGTACGACTTTTAGAAATGTGTGCATGGATTTGAAATGGAACAGTACCATCGTGCACCACTCTCCAGCGATGGGAAGTCGAAGACTGGCCGCGGTAATCCCTTTTTACCGTAAAAATCCACGTGTCGAAAAAACGAATGGTAAAAAACTTACGAGACCCGATTGAGATTCGGGTTGTCCTTTTTGGGCATTAATCTATCCGTTGACGGCTGAAAGCTGTCAAAGCCGTAGAAATCATCGAGGTCTTCGTTTTGACTGGTTATGGCTTTTGTAACTCTAAACGAGCCAAAAGTTATGGCCGTCCGAATAATCGATATCTACAGGGTGCAGCATCCACGGTGCAAGGTGCAACATCCGTCCGAAATGGCGAAACAGTGCTGTATGACTTTTAGAAATGCGTGCATGGATTTGAAATGAAACAGTACCTTGGTGCACCACTCTCCAGCGATGGGAAGTCGAAGACGTGCTACCGTAATCCCGTTTTACCGTAAAAATCCACGTTTCGAAAAAACGGAGGGTAAAAAACTTACGAGACCCGATAGAGATTCGGGTTGTCCTTTTTGGGCATTGATCTATCCGTTGACGGCTGAAAGCTGTCAAACCCGTAGAACTCATCGAGGCCTTCGTTTTGACAGGTAATGGCTTCCGTAACACTAAACGAGTCAGAAGTTATGGCCGTCCGAATAATCGATATCTACAGGGTGCAACATCCACGGTGCAAGGTGCAACATCCGTCCAAAATGGCGAAACAGTGCCGTACGACTTTTAGAAATGCGTGCATCGATTTGAAACGGAAAAGTACCATGATGCACCACTCTCCAGCGATGGTAAATCGAAGACCAACCACGGTAATCCCGTTTTACCGTAAAAATCCACGTGTCGAAAAAACGAAGGGTAAAAAACTTACGAGACTCGATTGAGATTCGGGTTGTCCTTTTTGGGCATTAATCTATCCATTGACGACTGAAAGCTGTCAAAGCCGTAGAACTCATCGAGGCCTTCGTTTTGACAGGTTATGGTTCCCGTAACTCTAAACGAGCCAGAAGTTATGGCCGTCCGAATAATCGATATCTACAGGGTGCAACATCCACGGTGCAAGGTGCAACATCCGTCCGAAATGGCGAAACAGTGCCGTATGACTTTTAGAAATGCGTGCATGGATTTGAAATGGAACAGTACCATGGTGCACCACTCTCCAGCGATGGGAAGTCGAAGACTGGCCACGGTAATCCCGTTTTACCGTAAAAATCCACATGTCGAAAAAACGAATGGTAAAAAACTTACGAGACCCGATTGAGATTCGGGTTGTCCTTTTTGGGCATTAATCTATCCGTTGACGGCTGAAAGCTATCAAAGCCGTAGAACTCATCGAGACCTTCGTTTTGACAGGTTATGGCTTTTGTAACTCTAAATGAGCCAAAAGTTATGGCCGTCCGAATAATAGATATCTACAGGGTGCAACATCCACGGTGCAAGGTGCAACATCCGTCCGAAATGGCGAAACAGTGCCGTATGACTTTAGAAATGCGTGCATGGATTTGAAACGGAACAGTATCATGGTGCACCACTCACCAGCGATGGTAAATCGAAGAGCAGCCACAGTAATCCCGTTTTACCGTAAAAATCCACGTGTCGAAAAAACGAAGGGTAAAAAACTTATGAGACCCGACTGAGATTCGGGTAGTCCTTTTTGGGCATTAATCTATCCGTTGACGGATGAAAGCTGTCAAAGCCGTAGAACTCATCGAGGCCTTCGTTTTGACAGGTTATGGCTCCCGTAAATCTAAACGAGCCAGAAGTTATGGTCGTCCGAATTATCGATATCTACATGGTGCAACATCCACGGTGCAAGGTGCAACATCCGTCCGAAATGGCGAAACTGTGCCGTACGACTTTTAGAAATGCGTGCATGGATTTGAAACGGAACAGTACCATGGTGCACCACTCTCCAGCGAAGGGAAGTTGAAGATGGACCTCCGTAATTCCGTTTTCCGTAAAAATCCACGTGTCAAAAAAACGAAGGGTAAAAAACTTACGAGACCCGATTGAGATTCGGGTTGTCCTTTTTGGACATTAATCTATCCATTGACGGCTGAAAGCTGTCAAAGCTGTAGAACTCACCGTGACCTTCGTTTTGACAGGTTATGGCTCCCGTAACTCTAAACGAGCCAGAAGTTATGGCCGTCCGAATAATCGATATCTACAGGGTGCAACATCCACGGTGCAAGGTGCAACATCCGTCCGAAATGGCGAAACAGTGCCGTACGACTTTTAGGAATGCGTGCATGGATTTGAAGCGGAACAGTACCATGCTGCAACACTCTCCAGCGATAGAAGTCAAAGACGGGCAACGGTAATCCCGTTTTACCATAAAAATCCACGTGTCGAAAAAACGAAGGGTAAAAAACTTACGAGACCCGATTGAGATTCGGGTTGTCCTTTTTGGGCATTAATCTATCCGTTGACGGCTGAAAGCTGTCAAAGCCGTAGAACTCGTCGAGGCCTTCGTTTTGACAGGTTATGGCTTTTGTAACTCTAAACGAGCCAGAAGTTATGGCCGTCCGAATAGTCGATATCAACAGGGTGCAACATCCACAGTGCAAGGTGCAACATCCGTCCGAAATGGCGAAACAGTGCCGTACGACTTTTAGAAATGCGTGCATGGATTTGTAATGGAACAGTACCATGGTGCACCACTCTCCAGCGATGGTAAATCGAAGACCAGCCACCGTAATCCCGTTTTACCGTAAAAATCCACTTGTCGAAAAAACGAAGGGTAAAAAACTTTCGAGACCCGATTGAGATTCGGGTTGTCCTTTTTGGGCATTAATCAATCCGTTGACGGCGGAAAGCGGTCAAACCCGTAGAACTCATCGCGGCCTTCGTTTTGACAGGTTATGGCTCCCGTAACTCTAAACGAGCCAGAAGTTATGGCCGTCTGAATAATCGATATCTACATGGTGCAACATCCACGGTGCATGCTGCCACATCCGTCCGAAATGGCGAAACAGTGCTCTATGACTTTTAGAAATGCGTGCATGGATTTGAAATGAAACGGTACCATGGTGCACCACTCTCCAGCGATGGGAAGTCGAAGACGGGCCACCGTAATCCCGTTTTACCGTAAAAATCCACGTTTCGAAAAAACGAAGGGTAAAAAACTTACGAGACCCAAAAGAGATTCGGGTTGTCCTTTTTGGGCATTGATCTATCCGTTGACGGCTGAAAGCTATCAAAGCCGTAGAACTCATCGAGGCCTTCGTTTTGACAGGTAATGGCTTCCGTAACTCTAAACGAGTCAGAAGTTATGGCCGTCCGAATAATCGATATCTACAGGGTGCAACATCCACGGTGCAAGGTGCAACATCCGTCCAAAATGGCGAAACAGTGCCGTACGACTTTTAGAAATGCGTGCATGGATTTGAAACGGAACAGTACCATCGTGCACCAATCTCCAGCGATGGGAAGTCAAAGACGGGCCACGGTAATCCCGCTTTACCGTAAAAATCCACATGTCGAAAAAACGAAGGGTAAAAAACTTACGAGACCCGATTGAGATTCGGGTTGTCCTTTTTGGGCATTAATCTATCCGTTAATGGGTGAAAGTTGTCAAAGCCGTAGAACTCATCGAGGCCTTCGTTTTGATAGGTTATGGCTCCCGTAACTCTAAACGAGCCAGAAGATATGGCCGTCCGAATAATCGATTTCTACAGGGTGCAACATCCACGGTGCAAGGTGCAACATCCGTCCGAAATGGCGAAACAGTGCCGTACGACTTTTAGAAATGCGTGCATGGATTTGAAATGGAACAGTACCATCGTGCACAACTCTCCAGCGATGTGAAGTCGAAGACTGGCCGCGGTAATCCCGTTTTACCGTAAAAATCCACGTCTCGAAAAAACGAATGGTAAAAAACTTACGAGACCCGATTGAGATTCGGGTTGTCCTTTTTGGCCATTAATCTATTCGTTGACGGCTGAAAGCTGTCAAAGCCGTAGAACTCTTCGAGGCCTTCGTTTTGACTGGTTATGGCTTTTGTAACTCTAAACGAGCCAAAAGTTATGGCCGTCCGAATAATCGATATCTACAGGGTGCAACATCCACGGTGCAAGGTGCAACATCCGTCCGAAATGGCGAAACAGTGCCGTACGACTTTTAGAAATGCATGCATGGATTTGAAACGAAACAGTATCGTGGTGCACCACTCACCAGCGATGGTAAATCGAAGAGCAGCCACCGTAATCTCGTTTTACCGTAAAAATCCACATGTCGAAAAAACGAAGGGTAAAAAACTTACGAGACCCGACTGAGATTCGGGTTGTCCTTTTTGGGCATTAATCTATCCGTTGATGGCTGAAAGCTGTCAAAGCCGTAGAACTCATCGAGGCCTTCGTTTTGACTGGTTATGGCTCCCGTAACTCTAAACGAGCCAGAAGTAATGGTCGTCCGAATAATCGATATCTACACGGTGCAACATCCACGGCGCAAGGTGCAACATCCGTCCGAAATGGCGAAACAGTGTCGTACGACTTTTAGAAATGTGTGCATGGATTTGAAACGGAACAGTACCATGGTGCACCACTCTCCAGCGAAGGGAAGTTGAAGGCGGGCCATCGTAATTCCGTTTTCCGTAAAAATCCACGTGTCGAAAAAACGAAGGGTAAAAAACTTACGAGACCCGATTGAGATTCGGGTTGTCCTTTTTGGGCATTAATCTATCCATTGACGGCTGAAAGCTGTCAAAGCCGTAGAACTCACCGTAACCTTCGTTTTGACAGGTTATGGATCCCGTAACTCTAAACGAGCCAGAAGTTATGGCCGTCCGAATAATCGATATCTACAGGGTGCAACATCCACGGTGCAAGGTGCAACATCCGTCCGAAATGGCGAAACAGTGCCGTACGACTTTTAGAAATTCGTGTATGGATTTGAAACGGAACAGTACCATGGTGCACCACTCTCCAGCGATAGGAATTCGAAGACGGGCCACGGTAATCCCGTTTTACGGTAAAAATCTACGTGTCGAAAAAACGAAGTGTAAAAAACTTACGAGACCCGATTGAGATTCGGGTTGTCCTTTTTGGGCATTGATCTATCCGTTGATGGCTGAAAGCTGTCAAAGCCGTATAAATCATCGAGGCATTCGTTTTGACAGGTAATGGCTTCCGTAACTCTAAACGAGTCAGAAGTTATGGCCGTCCGAATAATCGATATCTACAGGGTGCAACATCCACGGTGCAAGGTGCAACATCCGTCCAAAATGGCGAAACAGTTTCGTACGACTTTTAGAAATGCGTGCATGGATTTGAAATGGAACAGTACCATGGTGCACCACTCTTCAGCGATGGGAAGTCAAAGACAGGCCACGGTAATCCCGTTTTACCGTAAAAATCCACATGTCGAAAAAACGAAGGGTAAAAAACTTACGAGGCCCGATTGAGATTCGGGTTGTCCTTTTTGGGCATTAATCTATCCGTTGACGGCTGAAAGTTGTCAAAGCCGTAGAACTCATCGAGGTCTTCGTTTTGATAGGTTATGCTCCCGTAACTCTAAACGAGCCAGAAGTTATGGCCGTCCGAATAATCGATATCTACAGGGTGCAACATCCACGGTGCAAGGTGGAACATCCGTCCGAAATGGCGAAACAGTGCCGTATGACTTTTAGAAATGCGTGCATGGATTTGAAATGGAACAGTACCATGGTGCACCACTCTCCAGCGATGGGAAGTCAAAGACTGGCCACGGTAATCCCGTTTTACCGTAAAAATCCACATGTCGAAAAAACGAATGGTAAAAAACTTACGAGACCCGATTGAGATTCGGGTTGTCCTTTTTGGGCATTAATCTATCCGTTGACGGCTGAAAGCTGTCAAAGCGGTAGAACTCATCGAGGCCTTCGTTTTGACAGGTAATGGCTTCCGTAACTCTAAACGTGTCAGAAGTTATGGCCGTCCGAATAATCGATATCTACAGGGTGCAACATCCACGGTGCAAGGTGCAACATCCGTCCAAAATGGCGAAACAGTTTCGTACGACTTTTAGAAATGCGTGCATGGATTTGAAACGGAACAGTACCATGGTGCACCAATCTCCAGGGATAGGAAGTCAAAGACGGGCCACGGTAATCCCGTTTTACCGTAAAAATCCACATGTCGAAAAAATGAAGGGTAAAAAACTTACGAGACCCGATTGAGATTCGGGTTGTCCTTTTTGGGCATTAATCTATCCGTTAATGGCTGAAAGCTGCCAACTCCGTAGAACTCACCGTGGCCTTCGTTTTGACAGGTTATGGCTTTTGTAACCCTAAATGAGCCAGAAGTTATGGCCGTCCGAATAATCGATATCTACAGGGTGCAACATCCACGGTGCAAGGTGCAACATCCGTCCGAAATGGCGAAACAGTGCCGTATGACTTTTAGAAATGCGTGCATGGATTTGAAATGGAACAGTACCATGGTGCACCACTCTCCAGCGATGGGAAGTCAAAGACTGGCCACGGTAATCCCGTTTTACCGTAAAAATCCACATGTCGAAAAAACGAATGGTAAAAAACTTATGAGACCCGATTGAGATTCGGGTTGTCCTTTTTGGGCATTAATCGATCCGTTGACGGCTGAAAGCTATCAAAGCCGTAGAACTCATCGAGGCCTTCGTTTTGACAGGTTATGGCTTTTGTAACTCTAAACGAGCCAAAAGTTATGGCCGTCCGAATAACAGATATCTACAGGGTGCAACATCCACGGTGCATGGTGCAACATCCGTCCGAAATGGCGAAACAGTGCCGTACGACTTTAGAAATGCGTGCATGGATTTGAAACGGAACAGTATCATAGTAAACCACTCACCAGCGATGTTAAATCGAAGAGCAGCCACCGTAATCCCGTTTTACCGTAAAAATCCACGTGTCGAAAAAATGAAGGGTAAAAAACTTACGAGACCCGACTGAGATTCGGGTTGTCCTTTTTGGGCATTAATCTATCCGTTGACGGCTGAAAGCTGTCAAAGCCGTAGAACTCATCGAGGCCTTCGTTTTGACAGGTTATGGCTCCCGTAACTCTAAACGAGCCAGAAGTTATGGTCGTCCCAATTATCGATATCTACATGGTGCAACATCCACGGTGCAAGGTGCAACATCCGTCCGAAATGGCAAAACTGTGCCGTACGACTTTTAGAAATGCGTGCATGGATTTGAAACGGAACAGTACCATGGTGCACCACTCTCCAGCGAAGGGAAGTTGAAGGCGGGCCACCGTAATTCCGTTTTCCGTAAAAATCCACGTGTCGAAAAAACGAAGGGTAAAAAACTTACGAGACTCGATTGAGATTCGGGTTGTCCTTTTTGGACATTAATCTATCCATTGACGGCTGAAAGCCGTCAAAGCTGTAGAACTCACCGTGACCTTCGTTTTGACAGGTTATGGCTCCCGTAACTCTAAACGAGCCAGAATTTATGGCCGTCCGAATAATCGATATCTACAGGGTGCAACATCCACGGTGCAAGGTGCAACATCCGTCCGAAATGGCGAAACAGTGTCGTACGACTTTTACAAATGCGTGCATGGATTTGAAATGGAACAGTACCATGGTTCACCACTCTCCAGCGATGGTAAATCGAAGACCAGCCACCATAATCCCGTTTTACCGTAAAAATCCACTTGTCGAAAAAACGAAGGGTAAAAAACTTTCGAGACCCGATTGAGATTCGGGTTGTCCTTTTTGGACATTAATCTATCCGTTGACAGCTGAAAGCTGACAAAACCGTAGAACTCATCGAGGCCTTCGTTTTGACAGGTTATGGCTAGCGTAACTCTAAACGAGCCAGAAGTTTTGGCCGTCCGAATAATTGATATCTACAGGGTGCAACATCCGTCCGAAATAACGAAACAGTGTCGTACGACTTTTATAAATGCGTGCATGGATTTGAAATGGAACAGTAACATGGTGCACCACTCTCCAACGATGGTAAATCGAAGAACAGCCACCGTAATCCCGTTTTACCGTAAAAATCCACGTGTCGAAAAAACGAAGGGTAAAAAACTTACGAGACCCGATTGAGATTCGGGTTGTCCTTTTTGGGCATTAATCTATCCGTTGATGGCTGAAAGCTGTCAAAGGCGTAAAACTCATCGAGGCCTTCGTTTTGATAGGTTATGTCTCTCGTAACTCTAAACGAGCCAGAAGTTATGGCCGTCCGAATAATCGATATCTACAGGGTGCAACATCCACGGTGCAAGGTGCAACATCCGTCCGAAATGGCGAAACAGTGTCGTATGACTTTTAGAAATGCATGCATGGATTTGAAACGGAACAGTACCATGGTGCACCACTCTCCAGCAATGGTAAATCGAAGGCCAGCCACGGTAATCCCGTTTTACCGTAAAAATCCACGTGTCGAAAAAACGAAGGGCAAAAAACTTACGTGACCCGATTGAGATTCGGGTTGTCCTTTTTGGGTATTAATCTATCCGTTGATGGATGAAAGCTGTCTAAGCCGTAGAACTCATCGACGCCTTCGTTTTGACAGGTTATGGCTTTCGTAACTCTAAACGAGCCACAAGTTATGGCCGTCCGAATAATCGATATCTACAGGGTGCAACATCCACGGTGCAAGGTGCAACATCCGTCCGAAATGGCGAAACAGTGCCGTACTACTTTTAGAAATGCGTGCATGGATTTGAAACGGAACAGTATCATGGTGCACCACTCTCCAGCGATGGTAAATCGAAGACCAGCCACCGTAATCCCGTTTTACCGTAAAAATCCACGTGTCGAAAAAACGAAGGGTAAAAAACTTACGTGACCCGATTGAGATTCAGGTTGTCCTTTTTGGGCATCAAACTATCCGTTAACGGCTAATAGCTGTCAAAGCCGTAGAACTCATCGAGGCCTTCGTTTTGACAGGTTATGGCTCCCGTAACTCTAAACGAGCCAGAAGTTTTGGTCGTCCGTATAATCGATATCTATAGGGTGCAACATCCACGGTGCAAGGTGCAACATCCGACCGAAATGGCGAAACAGTGTCGTACGACTTTTAGTAATGCGTGCGTTGATTTGAAACAGAACAGTACCGTGGTGCACCACTCTCCAGCGATGGTAAATCGAAGACCAGCCACAGTAATCCCGTTTTACCGTAAAAATCCACGTGTCGAAAAAACGAAGGGCAAAAAACTTTCGTGACCCGATTGAGATTCGGGTTGTCCTTTTTGGGCATTAATCTATCCGTTGATGGATGAAAGCTGTCTAAGCCGTAGAACTAATCGACTCCTTCGTTTTGATAGGTTATGGCTCTCGTAACTCTAAACGAGCCAGAAGTTATGGCCGTCCGAATAATCGTTATCTACAGGGTGCAACATCCACGGTGCAAGGTGCAACATCCGTCCGAAATGGTGAAACAGTGCCGTACGACTTTTAGAAATGCGTGCACGGATTTGAAACGGAACAGTACCCTGGTGCACCACTCTCCAGCAAAGGGAAGTTGAAGACGGGCCACCGTAATTCCGTTTTACCGTAAAAATCCACGTGTCGAAAAAAACGAAGGGTAAAAAACTTACGAGACCCGACTGAGATTCGGGTTGTCCTTTTTGGGCATTAATCTATCCGTCGATGGCTGAAAGCTGTCAAAGCCGTGGAACTCATCGAGGCCTTTGTTTTGACAGGTTATGGCTCCCGTAACTCTAGACGAGCTAGAAGTTATGGCCGTCCGAATAATCGATATCTACAGGGTGCAACGTCCACGGTGCAAGGTGCAACATCCGTCCGAAATAACGAAACAGTGCCGTAAGACTTTTAGAAATGCGTGCATGGATTTGAAACGGAACAGTACCATGGTGCACCACTCTCTAGCGATGGGAAGTCGAAGACGGGCCACGGTAATCCCGTTTTACAGTAAAAATCCACGTGTCGAAAAAACGAAGGGTAAAAAACTTACGAGACCCGATTGAGATTCGGGTTGTCCTTTTTGGGCATTAATCTATCCATTGACTACTGAAAGCTGTCAAAGCCGTAGAACTCATCGAGGCCTTCGTTTTGACAGGTTATGGCCCCCGTAACTCTAAACGAGCCAGAAGTTATGGCCGTCCGAATAATCGACATCTACAGGGTGCAACATCCACGGTGCAAGGTGCAACATCCATCCGAAATGGCGAAACAGTGCCGTACGACTTTCAGAAATGCGTGCATGGATTTGAAACGGAACAGTACCATGACGCATCACTCTCCAGCGATGGTATGTCGAAGACGGGCCATGGTAATCCCGTTTTACCGTAAAAATCCACGTGTCGAAAAAATGAAGGGTAAAAAACTTTCGAGACCCGATTGGGATTCGGGTTGTCCTTTTTGGGGATTAATATATCCGTTGATGGCTGAAAGCAGTCAAAGCCATAGAACTCATCGAGACCTTCGTTTTGACAGGTTATGGCTCCCGTAACTCTAAACGAGCCAGAAGTTATGGCCGTCCGAATAATCGATATCCATAGGGTGCAACATCCACGGTGCAAGGTGCAACATCCAACCGAAATGGCGAAACAGTGTCGTACGACTTTTATAAATGCGAGCATGGATTTGAAAAGGAACAGTACCATGGCGCACCACTCTCCAGCGATGGGAAGTCGAAGACGGGCCACGGTAATCCCGTTTTACCGTAAAAATCCACGTGTCGAAAAAACGAAGGGTAAAAAACTTACGAGACCCGATTGAGATTCGGGTTGTCCATTTGGGCATTAATCTATCCGTTGACCGTTCAAAGCTGTCAAAGCCATAGAACTCATCGAGGCCTTTGTTTTGACAGGTTATGGCTCCCCTAAATCTAAATGAGCCAGAAGTTATGGCCATCCTAATAATCGATATCTACAGGGTGCAACATCCACGGTGCAAGGTGCAACATCCGTCCGAAATGGAGAAACAGTGCCGTACGACTTTTTGAAATGCGTGCATGGATTTGAAACGGAACAGTACCATGTTGCACCACTCTCCAGCGATGGTAAATCGAAGACCAGCCACCGTAATCCCGTTTTACCGTAAAAATCCACGTGTCCAAAAAACGAAGGGTAAATAACTTACGAGACCCGATTGAGATTCGGGTTGTCCTTTTTGGTTATTAATCTATCCGTTGATGGCTGAAAGTTGTCATAGCCATAGAACTCATCGCGGCCTTCGTTTTGACAGGTTATGGCTCCCGTAACTCCAAACGAGCCAGAAGTTATGGCCGTCCAAATAATCGATATCTACAGGGTGCAACATCCACGGTGCAAGGTGCAACATCCGTCCGAAATGGCGAAACAGTGTCGTACGACTTTTGGAAATGCGTGCATGGATTTGAAACGGAACAGTACCACGGTACACCACTCTCCAGCGATGGTAAAACAAAGACCAGCCACCGTAATCCCATTTTACCGTAAAAATCCACGTGTCGAAAAAACGAAGGGTAAAAAACTTACGAGACCCGATTGAGATTCGGGTTGTCCTTTTTGGGCATTAATCTATCCGTTGATGGCTAAAAGCTGACAAAGCCGTAGAAACCATCGAGGCCTTCGTTTTGACAGGTTATGGCTTTTGTAACTATAAACGAGCCAGAAGTTATGGCCGTCCGAATAATCGATATCTACAGGGTGCAACATCCACGGTGCAAGGTGCAACATCCGTCTGAAATGGCGAAACAGTGCCGTACGACTTTTAGAAATGCGTGCATGGATTTGAAACGGAACAGTACCATGGTGCACCACTCTCCAGCGTTGGTAAATCGAAGACCAGCCACCGTAATCCCGTTTTATCGTAAAAATCCACGTGTCCAAAAAACGAAGGTTAAAAAACTTACGAGACCCGACTGAGATTCGGGTTGTCCTTTTTGGTTATTAATCTATCCGTTGATGGCTAAAAGTTGTCATAGCCATAGAACTCATCACGGCCTTCGTTTTGACAGGTTATGGCTCCCGTAACTCCAAACGAGCCAGAAGTTACGGCCGTCCGAATAATCGATATCTACAGGGTGCAACATCCACGGTGCAAGGTGCAACATCCGTCCGAAATGGCGAAACAGTGTCGTACGACTTTTGGAAATGCGTGCATGGATTTGAAACGGAACAGTACCATGGTGCACCACTCTCCAGCGATGGTAAATCGAAGACCAGCCACCGTAATCCCGTTTTACCGCAAAAATTCACGTGTCGAAAAAACGAAGGGTAAAAAACTTACGAGACCCGATTGAGATTCGGGTTGTCCTTTTTGGGCATTAATCTATCCGTTGACGGCTGAAAGCTGTCAAAACCGTAGAACTCATCGAGGCCTTCGCTTTGACAGGTTATGGCTTTTGTAACTCTAAACGATCCAGAAGTTATGGCCGTCCGAATAATCGATATCTACAAGGTGCAACATCCACGGTGCAAGGTGCAACATTCGTCCAGAATGGCGAAACAGTGTCGTACGACATTTAGAAATGCGTGCATGGATTTGAAACGGAACAGTACCATGATGCACCACTCTCCAGCGATGGTAAAACAAAGACCAGCCACCGTAATCCCGTTTTACCGTAAAAATCCACGTGTCGAAAAAGCGAAGGGTAAAAAACTTACGAGACCCGATTGAGATTCGGGTTGTCCTTTTTGGGCATTAATCTATCCGTTGACGGCTGAAAGCTGTCAAAGCGGTAGAACTCATCGAGGCCTTCGTTTTGACAGGTAATGGCTTCCGTAACTCTAAACGAGTCAGAAGTTATGGCCGTCCGAATAATCGATATCTACAGGGTGCAACATCCACGGTGCAAGGTGCAACATCCGTCCAAAATGGCGAAACAGTTTCGTACGACTTTTAGAAATGCGTGCATGGATTTGAAACGGAACAGTACCATGGTGCACCAATCTCCAGGGATAGGAAGTCAAAGACGGGCCACGGTAATCCCGTTTTACCGTAAAAATCCACATGTCGAAAAAATGAAGGGTAAAAAACTTACGAGACCCGATTGAGATTCGGGTTGTCCTTTTTGGGCATTAATCTATCCGTTAATGGCTGAAAGCTGCCAAAGCCGTAGAACTCACCGTGGCCTTCGTTTTGACAGGTTATGGCTTTTGTAACCCTAAACGAGCCAGAAGTTATGGCCGTCCGAATAATCGATATCTACAGGGTGCAACATCCACGGTGCAAGGTGCAACATCCGTCCGAAATGGCGAAACAGTGCCGTATGACTTTTAGAAATGCGTGCATGGATTTGAAATGGAACAGTACCATGGTGCACCACGCTCCAGCGATGGGAAGTCAAAGACTGGCCACGGTAATCCCGTTTTACCGTAAAAATCCACATGTCGAAAAAACGAATGGTAAAAAACTTATGAGACCCGATTGAGATTCGGGTTGTCCTTTTTGGGCATTAATCTATCCGTTGACGGCTGAAAGCTATCAAAGCCGTAGAACTCATCGAGGCCTTCGTTTTGACAGGTTATGGCTTTTGTAACTCTAAACGAGCCAAAAGTTATGGCCGTCCGAATAACAGATATCTACAGGGTGCAACATCCACGGTGCATGGTGCAACATCCGTCCGAAATGGCGAAACAGTGCCGTACGACTTTAGAAATGCGTGCATGGATTTGAAACGGAACAGTATCATAGTAAACCACTCACCAGCGATGGTAAATCGAAGAGCAGCCACCGTAATCCCGTTTTACCGTAAAAATCCACGTGTCGAAAAAATGAAGGGTAAAAAACTTACGAGACCCGACTGAGATTCGGGTTGTCCTTTTTGGGCATTAATCTATCCGTTGACGGCTGAAAGCTGTCAAAGCCGTAGAACTCATCGAGGCCTTCGTTTTGACAGGTTATGGCTCCCGTAACTCTAAACGAGCCAGAAGTTATGGTCGTCCCAATTATCGATATCTACATGGTGCAACATCCACGGTGCAAGGTGCAACATCCGTCCGAAATGGCAAAACTGTGCCGTACGACTTTCAGAAATGCGTGCATGGATTTGAAACGGAACAGTACCATGGTGCACCACTCTCCAGCGAAGGGAAGTTGAAGGCGGGCCACCGTAATCCCGTTTTCCGTAAAAATCCACGTGTCGAAAAAACGTAGGGTAAAAAACTTACGAGACTCGATTGAGATTAGGGTTGTCCTTTTTGGACATTAATCTATCCATTGACGGCTGAAAGCCGTCAAAGCTGTATAACTCACCGTGACCTTCGTTTTGACAGGTTATGGCTCCCGTAACTCTAAACGAGCCAGAAGTTATGGCCGTCCGAATAATCGATATCTACAGGGTGCAACATCCACGGTGCAAGGTGCAACATCCGTCCGAAATGGCGAAACAGTGCCTTACGACTTTTAGAAATGCGTGCATGGATTTGAAACGGAACAGTACCATGTTGCACCACTCTCCAGCGATAGGAAGTCGAAGACGGGCCACGGTAATCCCGTTTTACCGTAAAAATCCACGTGTCGAAAAAACGAAGGGTAAAAAACTTACGAGACCCGATTGAGACTCGGGTTGTCCTTTTTGGGCATTAATCTATCCATTGACGGCTGAAAGCTATCAAAGCCGTAGAACTCGTCGAGGCCTTCGTTTTGACAGGTTATGGCTTTTGTTACTCTAAACGAGCCAGAAGTTATGGCCGTCCGAATAGTCGATATCTACAGGGTGCAACATCCACGGTGCAAGGTGCAACATCCGTCCGAAATGGCGAAACAGTGTCGTACGACTTTTAGAAATGCGTGCATGGATTTGAAATGGAACAGTACCATGGTTCACCACTCTCCAGCGATGGTAAATCGAAGACCAGCCACCGTAATCCCGTTTTACCGTAAAAATCCACTTGTCGAAAAAACGAAGGGTAAAAAACTTTCGAGACCCGATTGAGATTCGGGTTGTCCTTTTTGGACATTAATCTATCCGTTGACAGCTGAAAGCTGACAAAACCGTAGAACTCATCGAGGCCTTCGTTTTGACAGGTTATGGCTAGCGTAACTCTAAACGAGCCAGAAGTTTTGGCCATCCGAATAATTGATATCTACAGGGTGCAACATCCGTCCGAAATAACGAAACAGTGTCGTACGACTTTTATAAATGCGTGCATGGATTTGAAATGGAACAGTACCATGGTGCACCACTCTCCAACGATGGTAAATCGAAGAACAGCCACCGTAATCCCGTTTTACCGTAAAAATCCACGTGTCGAAAAAACGAAGGGTAAAAAACTTACGAGACCCGATTGAGATTCGGGTTGTCCTTTTTGGGCATTAATCTATCCGTTGATGGCTGAAAGCTGTCAAAGGCGTAAAACTCATCGAGGCCTTCGTTTTGATAGGTTATGTCTCTCGTAACTCTAAACGAGCCAGAAGTTATGGCCGTCCGAATAATCGATATCTACAGGGTGCAACATCCACGGTGCAAGGTGCAACATCCGTCCGAAATTGCGAAACAGTGCCGTATGACTTTTAGAAATGCATGCATGGATTTGAAACGGAACAGTACCATGGTGCACCACTCTCCAGCAATGGTAAATCGAAGGCCAGCCACGGTAATCCCGTTTTACCGTAAAAATCCACGTGTCGAAAAAACGAAGGGCAAAAAACTTACGTGACCCGATTGAGATTCGGGTTGTCCTTTTTGGGTATTAATCTATCCGTTGATGGATGAAAGCTGTCTAAGCCGTAGAACTCATCGACGCCTTCGTTTTGACAGGTTATGGCTTTCGTAACTCTAAACGAGCCACAAGTTATGGCCGTCCGAATAATCGATATCTACAGGGTGCAACATCCACGGTGCAAGGTGCAGCATCCGTCCGAAATGGCGAAACAGTGCCGTACTACTTTTAGAAATGCGTGCATGGATTTGAAACGGAACAGTATCATGGTGCACCACTCTCCAGCGATGGTAAATCGAAGACCAGCCACCGTAATCCCGTTTTACCGTAAAAATTCACGTGTCGAAAAAACGAAGGGTAAAAAACTTACGTGACCCGATTGAGATTCAGGTTGTCCTTTTTGGGCATCAATCTATCCGTTAACGGCTAATAGCTGTCAAAGCCGTAGAACTCATCGAGGCCTTCGTTTTGACAGGTTATGGCTCCCGTAACTCTAAACGAGCCAGAAGTTTTGGTCGTCCGTATAATCGATATCTATAGGGTGCAACATCCACGGTGCAAGGTGCAACATCCAACCGAAATGGCGAAACAGTGTCGTACGACTTTTAGAAATGCGTGCGTTGATTTGAAATGGAACAGTACCATGGTGCACCACTCTCCAGCGATGGTAAATCGAAGACCAGCCACAGTAATCCCGTTTTACCGTAAAAATCCACGTGTCGAAAAAACGAAGGGCAAAAAACTTTCGTGACCCGATTGAGATTCGGGTTGTCCTTTTTGGGCATTAATCTATCCGTTGATGGATGAAAGCTATCTAAGCCGTAGAACTAATCGACTCCTTCGTTTTGATAGGTTATGGCTCTCGTAACTCTAAACGAGCCAGAAGTTATGGCCGTCCGAATAATCGTTATCTACAGGGTGCAACATCCACGGTGCAAGGTGCAACATCCGTCCGAAATGGTGAAACAGTGCCGTACGACTTTTAGAAATGCGTGCACGGATTTGAAACGGAACAGTACCCTGGTGCACCACTCTCCAGCAAAGGGAAGTTGAAGACGGGCCACCGTAATTCCGTTTTACCGTAAAAATCCACGTGTCGAAAAAAACGAAGGGTAAAAAACTTACGAGACCCGACTGAGATTCGGGTTGTCCTTTTTGGGCATTAATCTATCCGTCGATGGCTGAAAGTTGTCAAAGCCGTAGAACTCATCGAGGCCTTCGTTTTGACAGGTTATGGCTCCCGTAACTCTAGACGAGCTAGAAGTTATGGCCGTCCGAATAATCGATATCTACAGGGTGCAACGTCCACGGTGCAAGGTGCAACATCCGTCCGAAATAACGAAACAGTGTCGTATGACTTTTAGAAATGCGTGCATGGATTTGAAACGGAACAGTACCATGGTGCACCACTCTCCAGCAATGGGAAGTCGAAGACGGGCCACCGTAATACCGTTTTACCGTAAAAATCTACGTGTCGAAAAAACGAAGGGTAAAAAACTTACGAGACCCGATAGAGATTCGGGTTGTCCTTTTTGGGCATTAATCTATCCATTGACGGTTGAAATCCATCAAAGCCGTAGAACTCATCGAGACCTTCGTTTTGACAGGTAATGGCTCACGTAACTCTAAACGAGTCAGAAGTTATGGCTGTCCGAATAATCCATATCTACAGGGTGCAACATCCACGGTGCAAGGTGCAACATCCGTCCAAAATGGAAAAACAGTGCCGTACGACTTTTAGAAATACGTGCATGGATTTGAAACGGAACAGTGCCATGGTGCACCAATCTCCAGCGATGGGAATTCGAAGACGGGCCACGGTAATCCCGTTTTACCGTAAAAATCCACGTGTTGAAAAAACGAAGGGTAAAAAACTTACGAGACCCGATTGAGATTCGGGTTGTCCTTTTTGGGCATTAATCTATCCGTTGACAGCTGAAAGCTGTCAAAGCCGTAGAACTCATCGAGGCCTTCGTTTTGACAGGTTATGGCCCCCGTAACTCTAAACGAGCCAGAAGTTATGGCCGTCCGAATAATCGACATCTACAGGGTGCAACATCCACGGTGCAAGGTGCAACATCCATCCGAAATGGCGAAACAGTGCCGTACGACTTTCAGTAATGCGTGCATGGATTTGAAACGGAACAGTACCATGACGCATCACTCTCCAGCGATGGTATGTCGAAGACGGGCCATGGTAATCCCGTTTTACCGTAAAAATCCACGTGTCGAAAAAATGAAGGGTAAAAAACTTTCGAGACCCGATTGAGATTCGGGTTGTCCTTTTTGGGGATTAATCTATCCGTTGATGGATGAAAGCTGTCAAAGCCATAGAACTCATCGAGACCTTCGTTTTGACAGGTTATGGCTCCCGTAACTCTAAACGAGCCAGAAGTTATGGCCGTCCGAATAATCGATATCCATAGGGTGCAACATCCACGGTGCAAGGTGCAACATCCAACCGAAATGGCGAAACAGTGTCGTACGACTTTTATAAATGCGAGCATGGATTTGAAAAGGAACAGTACCATGGCGCACCACTCTCCAGCGATGGGAAGTCGAAGACGGGCCACGGTAATCCCGTTTTACCGTAAAAATCCACGTGTCGAAAAAACGAAGGGTAAAAAACTTACGAGACCCGATTGAGATTCGGGTTGTCCATTTGGGCATTAATCTATCCGTTGACCGTTCAAAGCTGTCAAAGCCATAGAACTCATCGAGGCCTTCGTTTTGACAGGTTATGGCTCCCCTAAATCTAAATGAGCCAGAAGTTATGGCCATCCTAATAATCGATATCTACAGGGTGCAACATCCACGGTGCAAGGTGCAACATCCGTCCGAAATGGAGAAACAGTGCCGTACGACTTTTTGAAATGCGTGCATGGATTTGAAACGGAACAGTACCATGTTGCACCACTCTCCAGCGATGGTAAATCGAAGACCAGCCACCGTAATCCCGTTTTACCGTAAAAATCCACGTGTCCAAAAAATGAAGGGTAAATAACTTACGAGACCCGACTGAGATTCGGGTTGTCCTTTTTGGTTATTAATCTATCCGTTGATGGCTGAAAGTTGTCATAGCCATAGAACTCATCGCGGCCTTCGTTTTGACAGGTTATGGCTCCCGTAACTCCAAACGAGCCAGAAGTTATGGCCGTCCGAATAATCGATATCTACAGGGTGCAACATCCACGGTGCAAGGTGCAACATCCGTCCGAAATGGCGAAACAGTGTCGTACGACTTTTGGAAATGCGTGCATGGATTTGAAACGGAACAGTACCACGGTACACCACTCTCCAGCGATGGTAAAACAAAGACCAGCCACCGTAATCCCATTTTACCGTAAAAATCCACGTGTCGAAAAAACGAAGGGTAAAAAACTTACGAGACCCGATTGAGATTCGGGTTGTCCTTTTTGGGCATTAATCTATCCGTTGACGGCTAAAGGCTGACAAAGCCGTAGAAACCATCGAGGCCTTCGTTTTGACAGGTTATGGCTTTTGTAACTATAAACGAGCCAGAAGTTATGGCCGTCCGAATAATCGATATCTACAGGGTGCAACATCCACGGTGCAAGGTGCAACATCCGTCTGAAATGGCGAAACAGTGCCGTACGACTTTTAGAAATGCGTGCATGGATTTGAAACGGAACAGTACCATGGTGCACCACTCTCCAGCGTTGGTAAATCGAAGACCAGCCACCGTAATCCCGTTTTATCGTAAAAATCCACGTGTCCAAAAAACGAAGGTTAAAAAACTTACGAGACCCGACTGAGATTCGGGTTGTCCTTTTTGGTTATTAATCTATCCGTTGATGGCTGAAAGTTGTCATCGCCATAGAACTCATCGCGGCCTTCGTTTTGACAGGTTATGGCTCCCGTAACTCCAGACGAGCCAGAAGTTACGGCCGTCCGAATAATCGATATCTACAGGGTGCAACATCCACGGTGCAAGGTGCAACATCCGTCCGAAATGGCGAAACAGTGTCGTACGACTTTTGGAAATGCGTGCATGGATTTGAAACGGAACAGTACCATGGTGCACCACTCTCCAGCGATGGTAAATCGAAGACCAGCCACCGTAATCCCGTTTTACCGCAAAAATTCACGTGTCGAAAAAACGAAGGGTAAAAAACTTACGAGACCCGATTGAGATTCGGGTTGTCCTTTTTGGGCATTAATCTATCCGTTGACGGCTGAAAGCTGTCAAAACCGTAGAACTCATCGAGGCCTTCGCTTTGACAGGTTATGGCTTTTGTAACTCTAAACGATCCAGAAGTTATGGCCGTCCGAATAATCGATATCTACAAGGTGCAACATCCACGGTGCAAGGTGCAACATTCGTCCAGAATGGCGAAACAGTGTCGTACGACTTTTAGAAATGCGTGCATGGATTTGAAACGGAACAGTACCATGATGCACCACTCTCCAGCGATGGTAAAACAAAGACCAGCCACCGTAATCCCGTTTTACCGTAAAAATCCACGTGTCGAAAAAGCGAAGGGTAAAAAACTTACGAGACCCGATTGAGATTCGGGTTGTCGTTTTTGGGCATTAATCTATCCGTTGACGGCTGAAAGCTGTCAAAGCCGTAGAACTCATCGATGCCTTCGTTTTGACAGGTTATGGCTCCCCTAAATCTAAATGAGCCAGAAGTTATGGCCATCCTAATAATCGATATCTACAGGGTGCAACATCCACGGTGCAAGGTGCCACATCCGTCCGAAATGGCGAAACAGTGCCGTACGACTTTTAGAAATGCGTGCATGGATTTGAAACGGAACAGTACCATGGTGCACCACTCTCCAGCGATGGGAAGTCGAAGACGGGCCACGGTAATCCCGTTTTACCGTAAAAATCCACGTGTCGAAAAAACGAAGGGTAAAAAACTTACGAGACCAGATTGAGATTCGGGTTACCCTTTTTGGGCATTAATCTATCCGTTGACGGCTGAAAGCTGTCAAAGCCGTAGAAATCATCGAGGCCTTAGTTTTGACAGGTTATGGATTTTGTAACTCTAAACGAGCCAGAAGTTATGGCCATCGGAATAATCGATATCTACAGGGTGCAACATCCACGGTGCAAGGTGCAACATCCGTCCGAAATGGCGAAACAGTGCCGTACGACTTTTAGAAATGCGTGCATGGATTTGAAACGGAACAGTACCATGGTGCACCACTCTCCAGCGATGGTAAATTGAAGACCAGCCACCGTAATCCCGTTTTACCGTAAAAATCCACGTGTCCAAAAAACAAAGGGTAAAAAACTTACGAGACCCGACTGAGATTCGGGTTGTCCTTTTTGGTTATTAATCTATCCGTTGATGGCTGAAAGTTGTCATAGCCATAGAACTCATCGCGGCCTTCGTTTTGACAGGTTATGGCTCCCGTAACTCCAAACGAGCCAAAAGTTATGGCCGTCCGAATAATCGATATCTACAGGGTGCAACATCCACGGTGCAAGGTGCAACATCCGTCCGAAATGGCGAAACAGTGTCGTACGACTTTTAGAAATGCGTGCATGGATTTGAAACGGAATAGTACCATGGTGCACCACTCTCCAGCTATGGTAAATCGAAGACCAGACACCGTAATCCCGTTTTACCGTAAAAATTCACGTGTCGAAAAAACGAAGGGTAAAAAACTTACGAGACCCGATTGAGATTGGGGTTGTCCTTTTTGGGCATTAATCTATCCGTTGACGGCTGAAAGATGACAAAGCCGTAGAAACCATCGAGGCCTTCGTTTTGACAGGTTATGGCTTTTGTAACTCTAAACGAGCCAGAAGTTATGGCCGTCCGAACAATCGATATCTACAGGATGCAACATCCACGGTGCAAGGTGCAACATCCGTCCGAAATGGCGAAACAGTGTCGTACGACTTTTAGAAATGCGTGCATGGATTTGAAACGGAACAGTACCATGGTGCACCACTCTCCAGCAATGGTAAATCGAAGACCAGCCACCGTAATCCCGTTTTACCGTAAAAATTCACGTGTCGAAAAAACGAAGGGTAAAAAACTTACGAGACCCGATTGAGATTCGGGTTGTCCTTTTTGGGCATTAATCTTTCCGTTGACGGCTGAAAGCTGTCAAAACCGTAGAACTCATCGAGGCATACGCTTTGACAGGTTATGGCTTTTGTAACTCTAAACGATCCAGAAGTTATGGCCGTCCGAATAATCGATATCTACAAGGTGCAACATCCACGGTGCAAGGTGCAACATCCGTCCGAAATGGCGAAACAGTGTCGTACGACTTTTAGAAAAGCGTGCATGGATTTGAAACGGAACAGTACCATGGTGCACCACTCTCCAGCGATGGTAAAACAAAGACCAGCCACCGTAATCCCGTTTTACCGTAAAAATCCACGTGCCGAAAAAACGAAGGGTAAAAAACTTACGAGACCCGATTGAGATTCGGGTTGTCCTTTTTGGGCATTAATCTATCCGTTGACGGCTGAAAGCTAACAAAGCCGTAGAAACCATCGAGGCCTTCGTTTTGACAGGTTATGGCTTTTGTAACTCTAAACGAGCTAGAATTTATGGCCGTCCGAATAATCGATATCTACAGGGTGCAACATCCACGGTGCAAGTTGCAACATCAGTCCGAAATGGCGAAACAGTGCCGTACGACTTTTAGAAATGCGTGCATGGATTTGAAACGGAACAGTACCATGGTGCACCACTCTCCAGCGATGGTAAATCGAAGACCTGCCACCGTAATCCCATTTTACCGTAAAAATCCACGTGTCCAAAAACGAAGGGTAAAAACTTACGAGACCCGACTGAGATTCGGGTTGTCCTTTTTGGGCATTAATCTATCCATTGACGGCTAAAAGCTGTTATACCCGTAGAACTCATCGCGGCCTTCGTTTTGACAGGTTATGGCTCCCGTAACTCTAAACGAGCCAGAAGTTATGGCCGTCCGAATAATCGATATCTACAGGGTGCAACATCCGTCAAAAATGGCGAAACAGTGCCGTACGACTTTTAGAAATGCATGCATGGATTTGAAACGGAATAGTACCATGGTGCACCACTCTCCAGCGATGGGAAGTCGAAGACGGGCCACGGTAATCCCGTTTTACCGTAAGAATCCACGTGTCGAAAAAACGAAGGGTAAAAAACTTACGAGACCCGATTGAGATTCAGGTTGTCCTTTTTGGACATTAATCTATCCGTTGATGGCTGAAAGATGTCAAAGCCGTAGAAATGATCGAGGCCTTCGTTTTGACAGGTTATGGATCCCATAACTCTAAAAGAGCCAGAAGTTATGGCCGTCCGAATAATCGATATCGACAGGGTGCAACATCCACGGTGCAAGATGCAACATCCGTCCGAAATGGGGAAACAGTGCCGTACGACTTTTAGAAATGCGTGCATGGATTTGAAACGGAACAGTACCATGGTGCACCACTCTCCAGCGATGGGAAGTCGAAGACGGGCCACGGTAATCCCGTTTGACCGTAAAAATCCACGTGTCGAAATAAAGAAGGGTAAAAAACTTACGAGACCCGATTGAGATTCGGGTTGCACTTTTTGGGCATTAGTCTATCCGTTGATGGCTGAAAGCTGTCAAAGCCGTAGAACTCATCGAGGCCTTCGTTTTGACAGGTTATGGCTTTTGTAACTCTAAACGAGCCAAAAGTTATGGCCGTCCGAATAATCGATATCTACAGGGTGCAACATCCACGGTGCAAGGTGCAACATCCGTCCGAAATGGCGAAACAGTGCCGTAGAACTTTTAGAAATGCGTGCATGGATTTGAAATGGAACAGTACCATGGTGCACCACTCTCCAGCGATGGTAAATCGAAGACCAGCCACCGTAATCCCGTTTTATCGTAAAAATCCACGTGTCCAAAAAACGAAGGGTAAACAACATACGAGACCCGACTGAGATTCGGGTTGTCCTTTTTGGGCATTAATCTATCCATTGATGGATGAGTGCTGTCATAGCCGCAGAACTCATCGCGACCTTCGTTTTGACAGGTTATGGCTCCCGTAACTCAAAACGAGCCAGAAGTTATGGCCGTCCGAATAATCGATATCTACAGGGTGCAACATCCACGGTGCAAGGTGCAACATCCGTCCAAAATGGCGAAACAGTGCCGTACGAATTTTAGAAATGCGTGCATGGATTTGAAACGGAATAGTAGCATGGTGCACCACTCTCCAGCGATGGGAAGTCGAAGACGGGCCACGGTAATCCTGTTTTATCGTAAAAATCCACGTGTCGAAACAACGAAGGGTAAAAAACTTACGAGACCCGATTGAGATTCGGGTTGTCCTTTTTGGACATTAATCTATCCGTTGACGGCTGAAAGATGTCAAAGCCGTAGAACTGATCGAGGCCTTCGTTTTGACAGGTTATGGCTCCCATAACTCTTAAAGAGACAGAAGTTATGGCCGTCTGAATAATCGATATCTACAGGGTGCAACATCCACGGCGCAAGATGCAACATCCGTCCGAAATGGATAAACAGTGTCGTACGACTTTTAGAAATGCGTGCATGGATTTGAAAAGGAACAGTACCATGGTGCACCACTCTCCAGCGATGGGAAGTCGAAGACGGGCCACGATAATCCCGATTGAGATTCGGGTTGTCCTTTTTAGGCATTAGTCTATCCGTTGATGGCTGAAAGCTGTCAAAGCCGTAGAACTCTTCGAGGCCTTCGTTTTGACAGGTTATGGCTTTTGTAACTCTAAACGAGCCAAAATTTATGGCCGTCCGAATAATCGATATCTACAGGGTGCAACATCCACGGTGCAAGGTGCAACATCCGTCCGAAATGGCGAAACCGTGCAGTACGGCTTTTAGAAATGCGTGCATGGATTTGAAACGGAACAGTACCATGGTGCACCACTCTCCAGCGATGGTAAATCGAAAACCATCCACCGTAATCCCGTTTTACCGTAAAAATCCACGTGTCGAAAAAACGAAGGGTAAAAAACTTACGAGACCCGACTGAGATTCGGGTTGTCCTTTTCGGGCATTAATGTATCCGTTGACGGCTAAAAGCTGTCAAAGCCGTAGAACTCATCAAGGCCTTCGTTTTGACAGGTTATGGCTTTTGTAACTCTAAACGAGCCAGAAGTTATGGCCGTCCGAATAATCGATATCTACAGGGTGCAACATCCACGGTGCAAGGTGCAACATCCGTCCGAAATGGCGAAACAGTGTCGTACGACTTTTAGAAATGCGTGCATGGATTTGAAACAGAACAGTACCATGGTGCACCACTCTCCAGCGATGGTAAATCGAAGACCAGCCACTGTAATCCCGTTTTACCGTAAAAATCCACGTGTCGACAAAACGAAGGGTAAAAAACTTACGAGACCCGATTGAGATTCGGGTTATCCTTTTTGGGCATTAATCTCTCCGTTGACGGCTGAAAGCGGTCAAAGCCGTAGAACTCATCGGGGCCTTCGTTTTGACAGGTTATGGCTCCCGTAACTCAAAACGAGGCAGAAGTTATGGCCGTCCGAATAATCGATATCTACAGGGTGCAACATCCACGGTGCAAGGTGCAACATCCGTCCGAAATGGAGAAACAGTGTCGTACGAGTTTTAGAAATTCGTGCATGGATTTGAACGGAACAGTACCATGGTGCACCACTCTCTAGCGATGGGAAGTCGAAGACGGGCCACGGTAATCCCGTTTTACCGTAAAAATCCACGTGTCGAAAAAACGAAGGGTAAAAAACTTACGAGACCCGATTGAGATTCGAGTTGTCCATTTTGGGCATTAATCTATCCGTTGACGGCTGAAAGCTGTCAAAGCCATAGAAATCATCGAGGCCTTCGTTTTGGCAGGTTATGGCTCCCGTAACTCTAAACGAGCCAGAAGTTATGGCCGTCCGAATAATCGATATCTACAGGGTGCAACATCCACGGTGTAAGGTGCAACATCCGTCCGAAATGGCGAAACAGTGCCGTACTACTTTTAGAAATGCATTCATGGATTTGAAACGGAACAGTACCATGGTGCACCACTCTCCGGCGATGGGAAGTCGAAGACGGGCCACGGTAATCCCGTTTTACCGTAAAAATCCACGTGTCGAAAAAACGAAGGGTAAAAAACTTACGTGACCCGATTGAGATTCGGGTTGTCCTTTTTGGGCATTAATCTATCCATTGACGGTTGAAAGCTGTCAAAGCTGTAGAACTCATCGAGCCCTTCGTTTTGACAGGTTATTGCTTTTTTAACTCTAAACGAGCCAGAAGTTATGGCCGTCCGAATAATCGATATCTAAAGGGTGCAACATCCACGGTGCATGGTGCAAAATCCGTCCGAAATGGCGAAATAGTGTCGTACGACTTTTAGAAATGCGTGCATGGATTTGAAACGGAACAGTACCATGGTGCACCACTCTCCAGCGATGGTAAATCGAAGACGGGCCGCCGTAATCCTGTTTTACCGGAAAAATCCACGTGTCCAAAAAACGAAGGGTAAAAAACTTACGAGACCCGACTGAGATTCGGGTTGTCCGTTTTGGGCATTAATCTATCCGTTGACGGATGAAAGCTGTCAAAGCCGTAGAACTCATCGGGGCCTTTGTTTTGACAGGTTATGGCTTTTGTAACTCTAAACGAAGCAGAAGTTATGTCCATCCGAATAATCGATATCTACAGGGTGCAACATCCACGGTGCAAGGTGCAACATCCGTCCGAAATGGCGAAACAGTGCCGTACGACTTTTAGAAATGCACGCATGGATTTGAAATGGAATAGTACCATGGTGCACCACTCTCCAGTGATGGAAAGTCGAAGACGGGCCACGGTAATCCCGTTTTACCGTGAAAATCCACGTGTCGAATAAACGAAGGGTAAAAAACTTACGAGACCCGATTGAGATTCGGGTTGTCCTTTTTGGGCATTAATCTATCCATTGACGGCTGAAAATTGTCAAAGCCGTAGAACTGATCGAGGCCTTCGTTTTGACAGGTTATGGCTCCCATAACTCTAAACGAGCCAGAAGTTATGGCCATCTGAATAATCAAAATCTACAGGGTGCAACATCCACGTGCAAGGTGCAACATCCGTCCGAAATAGCGAAACAGTGCCGTACGACCTTTAGAAATGCGTGCATGGATTTGAAACGGAACAGTACCATGGTGCACCACTCTCCAGCGATGGGAAGTCGAAGACGTGCCACGGTAATCCCGTTGGACCGTAAAAATCCACGTGTCGAAAAAACGAAGGGTAAAAAACTTACGAGACCCGATTGAGATTCGGGTTGTCCTTTTTGGCCATTAATCTATCCGTTGACGGCTGAAAGCTGTCAAAGCCGTATAACTCATCGAGTCCTTCGTTTTGATAGGTTATGTCTTTTGTAACTCTAAACGAGCCAGAAGTTATGGTCCTCCGAGTAATCGATATCTACAGGGTGCAACATCCGTCCGAAATGGCGAAACGGTGCCGTACGACTTTTAGAAATGCGTGCATGGATTTGAAACGGAACAGTATCATGGTGCACCACTCTCCAGCGATGGTAATCGAAGACCAGCCACCGTAATCCCGTTTTACCGTAAAAATCCACGTGTCGAAAAAACGTAGGGTAAAAAACTTACGAGACCCGACTGAGATTCGGGTTGTCCTTTTTGGGCATTAGTCTATCCGTTGACGGTTGAAAGCTGTCAAAGCCGTAGAACTCATCGAGGCCTTCGTTTTGAAAGGATATGGCTTTTGTAACTCTAAACGAGCCAGAAGTTATGGCCGTCCGAATAATCGATATCTACAGGGTGCAACATCCACGGTGCACGGTGCAACATCCGTCCGAAATAGCGAAACAGTGCCGTACGACTTTTAGAAACGCGTGCATGGATTTGAAATGGAACTGTACCACGGTGCACCACTCTCCAGCGATGGTAAATCGAAGACCAGAAACCATAATCCCGTTTTACCGCAAAAATCCACGTGTCGAAAAAACGAAGGGTAAAAAACTTACGAGACCCGACTGAGATTCGGGTTGTCCTTTTTGGGCATTAATCTATCCGTTGACGGCTGAAAGCTGTCAAAGCCGTAGAAATCATCGAGTCCTTCGTTTTGACAGGTTATGGCTTTTGTAGCTCTAAACGAGCCAGAAGTTATGGCCGTCCGAATAATCGATATCTACAGGGTGCAACATCCACGGTGCAAGTTGCAACATCCGTCCGAAATGGCGAAACAGCGCCGTACGACTTTTAGAAATGCGTGCATGGATTTGAAACGGAACAGTACCATGGTGCATCACTCTCCAGCGATGGTAAATCGAAAACCAGCCACCGTAATCCCGTTTTACCGTAAAAATCCACGTGTCGAAAAAACGAAGGGTAAAAAACTTACGAGACCCGACTGAGATTCGGGTTGTCCTTTTTGGACATTAATCTATCCGTCGACGGCTGAAAGCTGTCAAAGCCGTATAACTCATCGAGTCCTTCGTTTTGATAGGTTATGTCTTTTGTAACTCTAAACGAGCCAGAAGTTATGGTCGTCCGAGTAATCGATATCTACAGGATGCAACATCCACGGTGCAAGGTGCAACATCCGTCCGAAATGGCGAAACAGTGCCGTACGACTTTTAGAAATGCGTGCATGGATTTGAAACGGAACAGTATCATGGTGCACCACTCTCCAGCGATGGTAAATCGAAGACCAGCCACCGTAATCCCGTTTTACCGTAAAAATCCACGTGTCGAAAAAACGTAGGGTAAAAAACTTGCGAGACCCGACTGAGATTCGAGTTGTCCTTTTTGGGCATTAGTCTATCCGTTGACGGCTGAAAGCTGTCAAAGCCGTAGAACTCATCGAGGCCTTCGTTTTGACAGGTTATGGCTCCCGTAACTCTAAACGAGCCAGAAGTTATATTCGTCCGAATAATCGATATCTACAGGGTGCAACATCCACGGTGCAAGGTGCAACATCCATCCGAAATGGCGAAACAGTGCCGTATGACTTTTAGAAATGCGTGCATGGATTTGAAATGGAACAGTACCATGGTGCACCACTCTCCAGCGATGGAAAGCCGAAAACGGGCCACCGTAATCCCGTTTTACCGTAAAAATCCACGTGTCGAAAAAACGAATGGTAAAAAACTTACGAGACCCGATAGAGATTCGGGTTGTCCTTTTTGGGCATTAATCTATCCGTTGATGGCTAAAAGCTGTCAAAGCTGTAGGACTCATCGAGGCCTTCGTTTTGACAGGTAATGGCTCCCGTAACTCTAAACAAGTCAGAAGTTATGGCCGTCTGAATAATCGATATCTACAGGATGCAACATCCACGGTGCAAGGTGCAACATCCGTCCGAAATGGCGAAACAGTATCGTACGACTTTTAGAAATGCGTGCATGGATTTGAAACGGAACAGTACCATGGTGCACCAATCTCCAGCAATGGAAAGTCGAAGACCGGCCACGGTAATCCCGTTTTACCGTAAAAATCCACGTGTCGAAAAAACGAAGGGTAAAAAACTTATGAGACCCGATTGAGATTCGGGTTGTCCTTTTTGGGCATTAATCTATCCATTGACGGCTAAAAGCTGTCAAAGCCATAGAACTCATCGAGGCCTTCGTTTTGATAGGTTATGGCTCCCGTAACTCTAAACGAGCCAGAAGTTATGGCCGTCCGAATAATCGATATCCACAGGGTGCAACATCCACGGTGCAAGGTGCAACATCCGTCCGAAATGGCGAAACAGTGCCGTACGACTTTTAGAAATGCGTGCATGTATTTGAAACGGAACAGTACCATGGTTCACCACTCTCCAGCGATGGTAAGTCGAAGATAGGCCACGGTAATCCCGTTTTACCGTAAAAATCCACGTGTCGAAAAAACGAAGGGTAAAAAACTTTCGAGACCCGATTGAGATTCGGGTTGTCCTTTTTGGGGATTAATCTATCCGTTGATGGCTTAAAGCTGTCAAAGCCATAGAACTCATAGAGACCTTCGTTTTGACAGGTTATGGCTCCCGTAACTCTAAACGAGCCAGAAGTTATGGCCGCCGCATAATCGATATCTTCAGGGTGCAACATCCACGGTGCAAGGTGCAACATCCGTCCGAAATGGCGAAAAAGTGCCGTACGACTTTTAGAAATGCACGCATGGATTTGAAACGGAACAGTATCATGGCGCACCACTCTCCAGCGATGGGAAGTCGAAGACGGGCCACCGTAATCCCGTTTTACCGTAAAAATCCACATGTCGAAAAAACGAAGGGTAAAAAACTTACGAGACCCGATTGAGATTTGGGTTGTCCTTTTTGGGCATTAGTCTATCCTTTGACGGCTAAAAGCTGTCAAAGCCGTAGGACTCATCGAGGCCTTCGTTTTGACAGGTAATGGCTCTCGTAACTCTAAACGTGGCAGAAGTCATGGCCGTCCGAATAATCGATATCTGCAGGGTGCAACATCCACGGTGCAAGGTGCAACATCCGTCCGAAATGGCGAAACAATGCCGTACGACTTTTAGAAATGCGTGCATGGATTTGAAACAGAACAGTACCATGGTGCACCAATCTCCAGCAATGGAAAGTCGAAGACGGGCCACGGTAATCCCGTTTTACCGTGAAACTCCACGTGTCGAAAAACGAAGGGTAAAAAACTTATGAGACCCGATTAAGATTCGGGTTGTCCTTTTTGGGCATTAATCTATCCATTGATGGCTGAAAGCTGTCAAAGCCATAGAACTCATCGAGGCCTTCGTTTTGACAGGTTATGGCTCCTGTAACTCTAAACGAGCCAGAAGTTATGGCCGTCCGAATAATCGACATCTACAGGGTGCAACATCCACGGTGCAAGGTGCAACATCCGTCCAAAATGGCGAAACAGTGCCGTACGACTTTTAGAAATGCGTGCATGGATATGAAACGGAACAGTACCATGGTGCACCACTCTCCAGCGATGGTATGTCGAAGACGGGCCATGGTAATCCCGTTTTACCATAAAAATCCACGTGTCGAAAAAACGAAGGGTAAAAAACTTTCGAGACCCGATTGAGATTCGGGTTGTCCTTTTTGGGGATTAATCTATCCGTTGAGGGCTGAAAGCTGTCAAAGCCATAGAACTCATCGAGACCTTCGTTTTGACAGGTTATGGCTCCCATAACTCTAAACGAGCCAGAAGTTATGGCCATCCGAATAATCGATATCTACAGGGTGCAACATCCACGGTGCAAGGTGCAACATCCAACCGAAATGGCGAAACAGTGCCGTACGACTTTTATAAATGCGAGCATGGATTTCAAAAGGAACAGTACCATGGTGCACCACTCTCCAGCGATGGGAAGTCGAAGACGGGCCACGGTAATCCCGTTTTACCGTAAAAATCCACGTGTCGAAAAAACGAAGGGTAAAAAACTTACGAGACCCGATTGAGATTCGGGTTGTCCTTTTTGGGGATTAATCTATCCGTTGATGGCTGAAAGCTGTCAAAGCCATAGAACTCATCGAGACCTTCGTTTTGACAGGTTATGGCTCCCATAACTCTAAACGAGCCAGAAGTTATGGCCATCCGAATAATCAATATCTACAGGGTGCAACATCCACGGTGCAAGGTGCAACATCCAACCGAAATGGCGAAACAGTGCCGTACGACTTTTATAAATGCGAGCATGGATTTCAAAAGGAACAGTACCATGGTGCACCACTCTCCAGCGATGGGAAGTCGAAGACGGGCCACGGTAATCCCGTTTTACCGTAAAAATCCACGTGTCGAAAAAACGAAGGGTAAAAAACTTACGAGACCCGATTGAGATTCGGGTTGTCCTTTTTGGGCATTAATCTATCCGTTGACGGTTCAAAGCTGTCAAAGCCGTAGAACTCATCGAGGCCTTCGTTTTGACAGGTTATGGCTCCCCTAAATCTAAATGAGCCAGAAGTTATGGCCATCCTAATAATCGATATCTACAGGGTGCAACATCCACGGTGCAAGGTGCAACATCCGTCCGAAATGGAGAAACAGTGTCGTACGACTTTTAGAAATGCGTGCATGGATTTGAAACGGAACAGTACCATGTTGCACCACTCTCCAGCGATGGTAAATCGAATACCGGCCACCGTAATCCCGTTTTACCGTAAAAAACCACGTGTCGAAAAAACGAAGGGTAAAAAACTTACGAGTCCCGATTGAGATTCGGGTTGTCCTTTTCGGGCATTAATCTATCCCTTGACGGCTGAAAGCTGTCAAAGCCGTAGAAATCATCGAAGCCTTCGTTTTGACAGGTTATGGCTTTTGTAAATCTAAACGAGCCAGAAGTTATGGCCGTCCGAATAATCGATATCTACAGGGTGCAACATCCACGGTGCAAGGTGCAACATCCTTCCGAAATGGGGAAACAGTGCCGTACGACTTTTAGAAATGCGTGCATGGATTTGAAATGGAACAGTACCATGTTGCACCACTCTCCAGCGATGGTAAATCGAATACCAGTCACCGTAATCCCGTTTTGCCGTAAAAATCCACGTGTCCAAAAAACGAAGGGTAAAAAACTTACGACACCCGACTGAGATTCGGGTTGTCCTTTTTGGGTATTAATCTATCCGTTGACGGTTGAAAGCTGTCATAGCCGTAGAACTCATCGCGGCCTTCGTTTTGACAGGTTATGGCTCCCATAACTCTAAACGAGCCAGAAGTTATGGCCGTCCGAATAATCGATATCTACAGGGTGCAACGTCCACGGTGCAAGGTGCAACATCCGTCCAAAATGGCGAAACATTGCCGTACGACTTTTAGAAATGCGTGCATGATTTGAAACGGAAAAGTACCATGGTGCACCACTCTCCAGCGATGGGAAGTCGAAGACGGGCCACGGTAATCCCGTTTGACCGTAAAAATCCACGTGTCGAAAAAACGAAGGGTAAAAAACTTACGAGACCCGATTGAGATTCGGGTTGTCCTTTTTGGGCATTAATCTATCCATTGACGGCTGAAAGCTGTCAAAGCCATAGAACTCATCGAGGCCTTCGTTTTGACAGGTTATGGATCTCGTAGCTCTAAACGAGCCAGAAGTTATGGCCGTCCGAATAATCGATATCCACAGGGTGCAACATCCACGGTGCAAGGTGCAACATCCGTCCGAAATGGAGAAACAGTGCCGTACGACTTTTAGAAATGCGTGCATGGATTTGAAACGAAACAGTACCATGGTGCACCACTCTCCAGCGTTGGTAAATCGAAGACCAGCCACCGTAATCACGTTTTACCGTAAAAATCCACGTGTCCAAAAAATGAAGGGTAAAAAACTTACGAGACCCAACTGAGATTCGGGTTGTCCTTTTTGGTTATTAATCTATCCGTTGATGGCTGAAAGTTGTCATAGCCATAGAACTCATCGCGGCCTTCGTTTTGACAGGTTATGGCTCCTGTAACTCCAAACGAGCCAGAAGTTATGGCCGTCCGAATAATCGATATCTATAGGGTGCAACATCCACGGTGCAAGGTGCAACATCCGTCCGAAATGGCGAAACAGTGCCGTACGACTTTTAGAAATGCGTGCATGGATTTGAAACGGAACAGTACCATGGTGCACCACTCTCCAGCGATGGTAACTTGAAGACCAGCCACCGTAATCCCGTTTTACCGTAAAAATTCACGTGTCGAAAAAACGAAGGGTAAAAAACTTACGAGACCCGATTGAGATTCGGGTTGTCCTTTTTGGGCACTAATCTATCCTTGACGGCTGAAAGCTGTCAAAACCGTAGAACTCGTCGAGGCCTTCGCTTTGACAGGTTATGGCTTTTGTAACTCTAAACGATCCAGAAGTTATGGCCGTCCGAATAATCGATATCTACAAGGTGCAACATCCACGGTGCAAGGTGCAACATTCGTCCGAAATGGCGAAACAGTGTCGTACGACTTTTAGAAATGCGTGCATGGATTTGAAACGGAACAGTACCATGGTGCACCACTCTCCAGCGATGGTAAAACAAAGACCAACCACCGTAATCCCGTTTTACCGTAAAAATCCACGTGTCGAAAAAACGAAGGGTAAAAAACTTACGAGACCCGATTGAGATTCGGGTTGTCCTTTTTGGACATTAATCTATCCGTTGACGGCTGAAAGCTGACAAAGCCATTGAAACCATCGAGGCCTTCGTTTTGACAGGTTATGACTTTTGTAGCTCTAAACGAGCTAGAAGTTATGGCCGTCCAAATAATCGATATCTACAGGGTGCAACATCCACGGTGCAAGGTGCAACATCCGTCCGAAATGGCGAAACAGTGCCGTACGACTTTTAGAAATGCGTGCATGGATTTGAAACGGAATAGTACCATGGTGCACCACTCTCCAGCGATGGTAAATCGAAGACCAGCCACCGTAATCCCGTTTTACCGTAAAAATCCACGTGTCCAAAAACGAAGGGTAAAAACTTACGAGACCCGACTGAGATTCGGGTTGTCCTTTTTGGGCATTAATCTATCCATTGATGGATGAAAGCTGTAATACCCGTAGAACTCGTCGCGGCCTTCGTTTTGACAGGTTATGGCTCCCGTAACTCTAAACGAGCCAGAAGTTATGGCCGTCCGAATAATCGATATCTACAGGGTGCAACATCCGTCCAAAATGGCGAAACAGTGCCGTACGACTTTTAGAAATGCATGCAGGGATTTGAAACGGAATAGTACCATGGTGCACCACTCTCCAGCGATGGGAAGTCGAAGACGGGCCATGGTAATCCCGTTTTAGCGTAAAAATCCACGTGTCGAAAAAACGAAGGGTAAAAAACTTACGAGACCCGATTGAGATTCGGGTTGTCCTTTTTGGACATTAATCTATCCGTTGACGGCTAAAAGATGTCAAAGCCGTAGAACTGATCGAGGCCTTCGTTTTGACATGTTATGGCTCCCATAACTCTAAAAGAGCCAGAAGTTATGGCCGTCCGAATAATCGATATCTACAGGGTGCAACATCCACGGTGCAAGATGCAACATCCGTCCGAAATGGGGAAACCGTGTCGTACGACTTATAGAAATGCGTGCATGGATTTGAAACGGAACAGTACCATGGTGCACCACTCTCCAGCGATGTGAAGTCGAAAACGGCCCACGGTAATCCCGTTTGACCGTAAAAATCCACGTGTCGAAAAAAAGAAGGGTAAAAAACTTGCGGGACCCGATTGAGATTTGGGCATTAATCTATCCGTTGACGGCTGAAAGCTGTCAAAACCGTAGAACTCATCGAGGCCTTCGTTTTGACAGGTTATGGCTTTTGTAACTCTAAACGAGCCAGAAGTTATGGCCGTCCGAATAATCGATATCTACAGGGTGCAACATCCATGGTGCAAGGTGCAACATCCGTCCGAAATGGCGAAACAGTGTCGTACAACTTTTAGAAATGCGTGCATGGATTTGAAATGGAACAGTACCATGGTGCACCACTCTCCAGCGATGGTAAATCGAAGACCAGCCACCGTAATCCCGTTTTATCGTAAAAATCCACGTTTCCAAAAAACGAAGGGTAAACAACTTACGAGACCCGACTGAGATTCGGGTTGTCCTTTTTGGGCATTAATCTATCCATTGACGGTTGAAAGCTGTCATGGCCGTAGAACTCATCGCGGCCTTCGTTTTGACAGGTTATGGCTCCCGTAACTCTAAACGAGCCAGAAGTTATGGCCGTCCGAATAATCGATATCTACAGGGTGAAACATCCACGGTGCAAGGTGCAACATCCGTCCAAAATCGCGAAACAGTGTCGTACGACTTTTAGAAATGCGTGCATGGATTTGAAACGGAATAGTACCGTGATGCACCACTCTCCAGCGATGGAAAGTCGAAGACGGGCCACGGTAATCCCGTTTTATCGTAAAAATCCACGTGTCGAAAAAACGGAGGGTAAAAAACTTACGAGACCCGACTGAGATTCGGGTTGTCCTTTTTGGATATTAATCTATCCGTTGACGGCTGAAAGGTGTCAAAGCCGTAGAACTGATCGAGGCCTTCGTTTTGACAGGTTATGGCTCCCATAACTCTAAAAGAGCTAGAAGTTATGGCCGTCCGAATAATCGATATCTACAGGGTGCAACATCAACGGCGCAAGATGCAACATCCGTCCGAAATGGAGAAACAGTGTCGTACGACTTTTAGATATGCGTGCATGGATTTGAAACGGAACAGTACCATGGTGCACCACTCTCCAGCGATGGGAAGTCGAAGACGGGCCACGATAATCCCGATTGAGATTCGGATTGTCCTTTTTGGGCATTAGTCTATCCGTTGATGGCTGAAGGCTGTCAAAGCCGTAGAACTCTTCGAGGCCTTCGGTTTGACAGGTTATGGCCTTTGTAACTCTAAACGAGCCAGAAGTTATGGCCGTCCGAATAATCGATATCTACAGGGTGCAACATCCACGGTGCAAGGTGCAACATCCGTCCGAAATGGCGAAACAGTGCAGTGCGGCTTTTAGAAATGCGTGCATGGATTTGAAACGGAACAGTACCATGGCGCACCACTCTCCAGCGATGGTAAATCGAAGACCAGCCACCGTAATCCCGTTTTAACGTAAAAATCCACGTGTCGAAAAAACGATGGGTAAAAAACTTACGAGACCCGACTGAGATTCGGGTTGTCCTTTTCGGGCATTAATCTGTCCGTTGACGGCTGAAAGCTGTCAAACCCGTAGAACTCATCAAGGCCTTCGTTTTGACAGGTTATGGCTTTTGTAACTCTAAACGAGCCAGAAGTTATGGCCGTCCGAATAATCGATATCTACAGGGTGCAACATCCACGGTGCAAGGTGCAACATCCGTCCGAAATGGCGAAACAGTGTCGTACGACTTTTAGAAATGCGTGCATGGATTTGAAACAGAACAGTACCATGGTGCACCACTCTCCAGCGATGGTAAATCGAAGACCAGCCACCGTAATCCCGTTTTACCGTAAAAATCCACGTGTCGACAAAACGAAGGGTAAAAAACTTACGAGACCCGATTGAGATTCGGGTTATCCTTTTTGGGCATTAATCTATCCATTGACGGCTGAAAGCGGTCAAAGCCGTAGAACTCATCGGGGCCTTCGTTTTGACAGGTTATGGCTCCCGTAACTCAAAACGAGGCAGAAGTTATGGCCGTCCGAATAATCGATATCTACAGGGTGCAACAAACACGGTGCAAGGTGCAACATCCGTCCGAAATGGAGAAACAGTGTCGTACGAGTTTTAGAAATTCGTGCATGGATTTGAACGGAACAGTACCATGGTGCACCACTCTCCAGCGATGGGAAGTCGAAGACGGGCCACGGTAATCCCGTTTTACCGTAAAAATCCACGTGTCGAAAAAACGAAGGGTAAAAAACTTACGAGACCCGATTAAGATTCGGGTTGTCCTTTTTGGGCATTAATCTATCCGTTGATGGCTGAAAGCTGTCAAAGCCATAGAAACCATCGAGGCCTTCGTTTTGGCAGGTTATGGCTCCCGTAACTCTAAACGAGCCAGAAGTTATGGCCGTCCGAATAATCGATATCTACAGGGTGCAACATCCACGGTGCAAGGTGGAACATCCGTCCGAAATGGCGAAACAGTGCCGTACGACATTTAGAAATGCATGCGTGGATTTGAAACGGAACAGTACCATGGTGCACCACTCTCCAGCGATGGGAAGTCGAAGACGGGCCACGGTAATCCCGTTTTACAGTAAAAATCCACGTGTCGAAAAAACGAAGGGTAAAAAACTTACGAGACCCGATTGAGATTCGGGTTGTCCTTTTTTGGCATTAATCTATCCATTGACTACTGAAAGCTGTCAAAGCCGTAGAAATCATCGAGGCCTTCGTTTTGACAGGTTATGGCTCCCGTAACTCTAAACGAGCCAGAAGTTATGGCCGTCCGAATAATCGATATCTACAGGGTACAACATCCACGATGCAAGGTGCAACATCCGTCCGAAATGGCGAAACGGTGTCGTACGACTTTTAGAAATGCGTGCATGGATTTGAAATGGAACAGTACAATGGTGCACCACTCTCCAGCGATGGAAAGTCGAAGACGGGCCACGGTAATCCCGTTTCACCGTAAAAATCCACGTGTCGAAAAAACGAAGGGTAAAAGACTTACGAGACCCGATTGAGATTCAGGTTGTCCTTTTTGGGCGTTAATCTATCCGTTGACGGCTGAAAGCTGTCAAAGCCGTAGAACTCATCGAGGCCTTCGTTTTGACACGTTATGGCTCCCGTAACTCTAAACGAGCAAGAAGTTATGGCCGTCTGAATAATCGATATCTACAGGGTGCAACATCCACGGTGCAAGGTGCAACATCCGTCCGAAATGGCGAAACAATGTTGTACAACTTTTGGAAATGAGTTCATGGATTTGAAACGGAACAGTGCCATGGTGCACCACTCTCCAGAGATGAGAAGTCGAAGACGGGCCACGGTAATCCCATTTTACCGTAAAAATCCACGTGTCGAAAAAACGAAGGGTAAAAAACTTACGAGACCCGATTGAGATTCGGGTTGTCTTTTTGGGCATCAATCTATCCGCTGACGGCTGAAATCTGTCAAAGCCGTAGAAATCATCGGGGCCTTCGTTTTGACAGGTTATGGCTCCCGTAACTCTAAACGAGCCAGAAGTTATGGCCGTACGAATAATCGATATCTACGGGGTGCAACATCCACGGTGCAAGGTGCAACATCCGTCCGAAATGGCGAAACAGTGTCGTACGACTTTTAGAAATGCGTGCATGGATTTGAAACGGAACAGTAGCTTGGTGCACCACTCTCTAGCGATGGTAAATCGATGGCCAGCCACGGTAATCCCGTTTTACCGTAAAAATCCACGTGTCGAAAAAACGAAGGGCAAAAAACTTACGTGACCCGATTGAGATTCGGGTTGTCCTTTTTGGGTATTAATCTATCCGTTGACTGCTGAAAGCTGTCAAAGCCGTAGAACTCATCGGGGCCTTCGTTTTGACAGGCTATGGCTCCCGTAACTCTAAACGAGGCAGATGTTATGGCTGTCCGAATAATCGATATCTACAGGGTGCAACATCCACGGTGCAAGGTGCAACATCCGTCCGAAATGGCGAAACAGTGCCGTACGACTTTTATAAATGCGTGCATGGATTCGAAACGGAACAGTACCATGGTGCACAACTCTCCAGCGATGGGAAGTCGAAGACGGGCCACCGTAATCCTGTTTTACCGTAAAAATCCACGTGTCGAAAAAACGAAGGGTAAAAAACTTATGGGACCCGATTGAGATTCAGGTTGTCCTTTTTGGGCATTAATCATCCGTTGACGGCTGAAAGCTGTCAAAGCCGTAGAACTCATCGGGGCCTTCGTTTTGACAGGTTATGGCTCCCGTAACTGTAAACGAGCTAGAAGTTATGGCCGTCCAAATAATCGATATCTACAGGGTGCAACATCCACGGTGCAAGGTGCAACATCCGTCCGAAATGGCGAAACAGTGCCGTATGACTTTTAGAAATGCGTGCATGGATTTGAAATGGAACAGTACCATGGTGCACCACTCTCTAGCGATGGAAAGTCAAAGACGGGCAATGGTAATCCCGTTTTACCGTAAAAATCCACGTGTCGAAAAAACGAAGGGTAAAAAACTTACGAGACCCGATTGAGATTCGGGTTGTCCTTTTTGGGCATTAATCTATCAGTTGACTGCTGAAAGCTGTCAAAGCCGTAGAACTCATCGGGGCCTTCGTTTTGACAGGCTATGGCTCCCGTAACTCTAAACGAGGCAGATGTTATGGCCGTCCGAATAATCGACATCTACAGAGTGCAACATCCACGGAGCAAGGTGCAACATCTGTCCGAAATGGCGAAACATTGCCGTACGACTTTTAGAAATGCGTGCATGGATTTGAAACGGAACAGTACCATGGTGCACCACTCTACAGCGAGGGGAAGTCGAAGACGGGCCACGGTAATCCCGTTTTATCGTAAAAATCCACGTGTCGAAAAAACGAAGGGTAAAAAACTTACGAGACCCGATTGAGATTCAGGTTGTCCTTTTTGGACACTAATCTATCCGTTGACGGCTAAAAGCTGTCAAAGCCGTAGAAATCATCGAGGTCTTCGTTTTGACAGGTTATGGCTCCCGTAACTCTAAACGAGCCAGAAGTTATGGCCGTCCGAATAATCGATATCTACAGGGTGCAACATCCACGGTGCAAGGTGCAACATCCGTCCGAAATGGCGAAACAGTGTCGTACGACTTTTAGAAATGCGTGCAAGGATTTGGAATGGAACAGTAGCATGGTGCACCACTCTCCAGCGATGGGAAGTCGAAGACGGGCCACGGTAATCCCGTTTTACCGTAAAAATCCACGTGTCGAAAAAACGAAGGGTAAAAAACTTACGAGACCCGATTGAGATTCAGGTTGTACTTTTTGGGCATTAATCTATCCGTTGACGGTTGAAAGCTGTCAAAGCCGTAGAACTCATCGAGGCCTTCGTTTTGACACGTTATGGCTCCCGTAACTCTAAACGAGTCAGAAGTTATGGCCGCCTGAATAATCGATATCTACTGGGTGCAACATCCACGGTGCAAGGTGCAACATCCGTCAGAAATGGCGAAACAGTGTCGTACGACTTTTAGAAATGCGTGCATGGATTTGAAATGGAACAGTACAATGGTGCACCACTCTCCAGCGATGGAAAGTCGAAGACGGGCCACGGTAATCCCGTTTTACCGTAAAAATCCACGTGTCGGAAAAACGAAGGGTAAAAAACTTACGAGATCCGATTGAGATTCAGGTTGTCCTTTTGGGCATTAACCTATCCGTTGACGGCTGAAAGCTGTCAAACCCGTAGAACTCATCGAGGCCTTCGTTTTGACACGTTATGGCTCCCGTAACTCTAAACGAGCCAGAAGTTATGGCCGTTTGAATAATCGATATCTACAGGGTGCAACATCCACGGTGCAAGGTGCAACATCCGTCTGAAATGGCGAAACAATGTTGTACAACTTTTAGAAATGCATGCATGGGATTGAAACGGAACAGTGCCATGGTGCACCACTCTCCAGAGATGGGAATTCGAAGACGGGCCACGGTAATCACGTTTTACCGTAAAAATCCACGTGTCGAAAAAACGAAGGGTAAAAAACTTACGAGACCCGATTGAGATTCGGGTTGTCCTTTTTGGGCATTAATCTATCCGTTGACGGCTCAAAGCTGTCAAAGCCGTAGAACTCATCGGGGCCTTCGTTTTGACAGGTTATGGCTCCCGTAAGTCTAAACGAGCCAGAAGTTATGGCCGTCCGAATAATCGATATCTACAGGGTGCAACATCCACGGTGCAAGGTGCAACATCCGTCCGAAATGGCGAAACAGAGTCGTATGACTTTTAGAAATGCGTGCATGGATTCGAAATGGAACGGTACCATGGTGCACCACTCTCCAGCGATGGGAAGTCGAAGACGGGCGACGGTAATCCCGTTTTACCGTAAAAATCCACGTGTCGAAAAAACGAAGGGTAAAAAACTTACGAGACCCGATTGAGATTTGGGTTGTCCTTTTTGGGCATTAATCTATCCGTTGACTGCTGAAAGCTGTCAAAGCCTTAGAACTCATCGGGGCCTTCGTTTTGACAGGCTATGGCTCCCGTAACTCTAAACGAGGCAGATGTTATGGCCGTCCGAATAATCGATATCTACAGGGTGCAACATCCACGGTGCAAGGTGCAACATCCGTCTGAAATGGCGAAACAGTGTCGTACGACTTTTAGAAATGTGTGCATGGATTTGAAATGGAACAGTACAATGGTGCACCACTCTCCAGCGATGGAAAGTCGAAGACGGGCCATGGTAATCCCGTTTTACCGTAAAAATCCACGTGTCGGAAAAACGAAGGGTAAAAAACTTACGAGACCCTATTGAGATTCAGGTTGTCCTTTTTGGGCATTAATCTATCCGTTGACGGCTGAAAGCTATCAAAGCCGTAGAACTCATCGAGGCCTTCGTTTTGACACGTTATGGCTCCCATAACTCTAAACGATACAGAAGTTATGGCCGTTTGAATAATCGATATCTACAGGGTGCAACATCCACGGCGCGAGGTGCAACATCCGTCTGAAAGGGCGAAACAATGTTGTACGACTTTTAGAAATGCCTGCATGGATTTGAAACAGAACAGTGCCATGGTGCACCACTCTCCAGAGATGGGAATTCGAAGATGGGCCACTGTAATCACGTTTTACCGTAAAAATCCACGTGTCGAAAAAACGAAGGGTAAAAAACTTACGAGGCCCGATTGAGATTCGGGTTGTCCTTTGTGGGCATTAATCTATCCGTTGACGGCTGAAAGCTGTCAAAGCCGTAAAAATCGTCGAGGTCTTCGTTTTGACAGGTTATGGCTGCCGTAATTCTAAACGAGCCAGAAGTTATGGCCGTCCGACTAATCGGTATCTACAGGGTGCAACATCCACGGTGCAAGGTGCAACATCCGTCTGAAATGGCGAAACAGTGTCGTACGACTTTTAGAAATGCGTGCATGGATTTGGAATCGAACAGTAGCATGGTGCACCACTCTCCAGCGATGGGAAGTCGAAGACGGGCTACGGTAATCCCGTTTTACCGTAAAAATCCACGTGTCGAAAAAACGAAGGTTAAAAAACTTACGAGACCCGATTGAGATTCAGGTTGTCCTTTTTGGGCATTAATCTATCCGTTGACGGTTGAAAACCGTCAAAGCCGTAGAACTCATCGAGGCCTTCATTTTGACACGTTATGGCTCCCGTAACTCTAAACGAGTCAGAAGTTATGGCCGTCTGAATAATCGATATCTACAGGGTGCAACATCCACGGTGCAAGGTGCAACATCCGTCCGAAATGACGAAACAGTGTCGTACGACTTTTAGAAATGCGTGCATGGATTTGAAATGGAACACTACAGTGGTGCACCACTATCCAGCGATGGAAAGTCGAAGACGGGCCACGGTAATCCCGTTTTACCGTAAAAATCCACGTGTCGGAAAAACGAAGGGTAAAAAACTAACGAGACCCGATTGAGATTCAGGTTGTCCTTTTTGGGCATTAATCTATCCGTTGACGGCCGAAAGCTGTCAAAGCCGTAGAACTCATCGAGGCCTTCGTTTTGACACATCATGGCTCCCGTAACTCTAAACGAGCCAGAAGTTATGGCCGTTTGAATAATCGATATCTACAGGGTACAACATCCACGGTGCAAGGTGCAACATCCGTCTGAAATGGCGAAACAATGTCGTACGACTTTTAGAAATGCATGCATGGATTTGAAACGGAACAGTGCCATGGTGCACCACTCTCCAGAGATGGGAATTTGAAGACGGGCCACGGTAGTCACGTTTTACCGTAAAAATCCACGTGTCGAAAAAACGAAGGGTAAAAAACTTACGAGACCCGATTGAGATTCGGGTTGTCCTTTTTGGGCATTAATCTATCCGTTGACGGCTGAAAGCTGTCAAAGCCGTAGAACTCATCGGGGTCTTCGTTTTGACAGGTTATGGCTCCCGTAACTCTAAACGAGCCAGAAGTTATGGCCGTTCGAATAATCGATATCTGCAGGGTGCAACATCCACGGTGCAAGGTGCAACATCCGTCCGAAATGGCGAAACAGTGCCGTATGACTTTTAGAAATGCGTGCATGGATTCGAAATGGAACGGTACCATGGTGCACCACTCTCCAGCGATGGGAAGTCGAAGATGGGCAACGGTAATCCCGTTTTACCGTAAAAATCCACGTGTCGAAAAAACTAAGGGTAAAAAACTTACGAGACCCGATTGAGACTCGGGTTGTCCTTTTTGGGCATTAATCTATCCGTTGACTGCTGAAAGCTGTCAAAGCCGTGGAACTCATCGGGGCCTTCGTTTTGACAGGCTATGGCTCCCGTAACTCTAAACGAGGCAGATGTTATGGCCGTCCGAATAATCGATATCTACAGGGTGCAACATCCACGGAGCAAGGTGCAACATCCGTCCGAAATGGAGAAACATTGCCGTACGACTTTTAGAAATGCGTGCATGGATTTGAAACGGAACAGTACCATGGTGCACCACTCTACAGCGAGGGGAAGTCGAAGACGGGCCACGGTAATCCCGTTTTATCGTAAAAATCCACGTGTCGAAAAAACGAAGGGTAAAAAACTTACGAGACCCGATTGAGATTCGGGTTGTCCTTTTTAGGGATTAATCTATCCATTGACGGCTGAAAGCTGTCAAAGCCGTAGAAATCATCGAGGTCTTCGTTTTGACAGGTTATGGCTCCCGTAACTCTAAACGAGCCAGAAGTTATGGCCGCCCGAATAATCGATATCTACAGGGTGCAACATCCACAGTGCAAGGTGCAACATCCGTCCGAAATGGCGAAACAGTGTCGTACGACTTTTAAAAATGCGTGCATGGATTTGAAATGGAACAGTAGCATGGTGCACCACTCTCCAGCAATGGGAAGTCGAAGACGGGCCACGGTAATCCCGTTTTACCGTAGAAATCCACGTGTCGAAAAAACGAAGGGTAAAAAACTTACGAAACCCGATTGAGATTCAGGTTGTCCTTTTTGGGCATTAATCTATCCGTTGACGACTGAAAGCAGTCAAAGCCGTAAAACTCATCGAGGCCTTCGTTTTGACACGTTATGGCTCCCGTAACTCTAAATGATTCAGAAGTTATGGCCGTCTGAATAATCGATATCTACAGGGTGCAACATCCACGGTGCAAGGTGCAACATCCGTCCGAAATGGCGAAACAGTGTTGTACAACTTTTAGAAATGCGTGCATGGATTTGAAATGGAACAGTACAATGGTGCACCACTCTCCAGCGATGGAAAGTCGAAGACGGGCCACGGTAATCCCGTTTTACCGTAAAAATCCACGTGTCGGAAAAACGAAGGGTAAAAAACTTACGAGACCCGATTGAGATTCAGGTTGTCCTTTTTGGACATTAGTCTATCCATTGACGGCTGAAAGCTATCAAAGCCGTAGAACTCATCGAGGCCTTCATTTTGACACGTTATGGCTCCCGTAACTCTAAACGAGACAGAAGTTATGGCCGTTTGAATAATCGATATCTACAGGGTGCAGCATCCACGGTGCAAGGTGCAACATCCGTCTGAAATGCCTAAAAAATGTTGTACGACTTTTAGAAATGCATGCATGATTTGAAACGGAATAGTGCCATGGTGCACCACTCTCCAGAGTTGGGAATTCGAAGACGGGCCACGGTAATAACGTTTTACCGTAAAAATCCACGTGTCGAAAAAACGAAGGGTAAAAAACTTACGAGGCCTGATTGAGATTCGGGTTGTCCTTTTTGGGCATTAATCATCCGTTGACGGCTGAAAGCTGTCAAAACCGTAGAACTCATCGAGGCCTTCGTTTTGACAGGTTATGGCTTTTGTAACTCTAAACGAGCCAGATGTTATAGCCGTCTGAATAATCGATATCCACAGGGTGCAACATCCACGGTGCAAGGTGCAACATCCGTCCGAAATGGCGAAACAGTGCCGAACGACTTTTAGAAATGCATGCATGGATTCGATACGGAACATTACCATGGTGCACCACTCTCCAGCGATGGTAAATCGAAGACCAGCCACCGTAATCCCGTTTTACCGTAAAAATCCACGTGTCGAAAAACCGAAGGGTAAAAAACTTACGAGACCCGATTTAGATTCGGGTTGTCCTTTTTGGCCATTATTCTATCCGTTGACAGCTGAAAGCCGTCAAAACTGTAGAACTCCTCGAGGCCTTCGTTTTGACAGGTTATGGCTCCCGTAACTCTAAACGAGCCAGAAGTTATGGCCGTCCGAATAATCGATATCTACAGGGTGCAACATCCACGTTGCAAGGTGCAACATCCGTCCGAAATAGCGAAACAGTGCCGTACGACTTTTAGAAATGCGTGCATGGATTTGAAACGGAACAGTACAATGGTGCACCACTCTCCAGCGATGGGAAGTTGGAGACGGGCCACGGTAAACCCTTTTTATCGTAAAAATCCACGTGTCGAAAAAACGAAGGGTAAAAAACTTACGAGACCCGATTGAGAGTCGGGTTGTCCTTTTTGGGCATTAATCTATCCGTTAACTGCTGAAAGCTGTCAAAGCCGTAGAACTCATCGTGGCCTTCGTTTAGACACGTTATGGCTCCCGTAACCCTAAACGAGGCAAAAGTTATGGCCGTCCAAATAATCGATATCTACAGGGTGCAACATCCACGGAGCAAGGTGCAACATCCGTCCGAAATGGCGAAACAGTGCCGTACGACTTTTAGAAATGCGTATATGGATTTGAAACGGAACAGTACAATGGTGCACCACTCTCTAGCGATGGGAAGTCGAAGACGGGGCACGGTAATCCCGTTTTACCGTAAAAATCCACGTGTCGAAAAAACGAAGGGTAAAAAACTTACGAGACCCGATTGAGATTCGGGTTGTCCTTATTGGGCAATAATCTATCCGTTGACGGCTGAAAGCTGTCAAAGCCATAGAACTCATCGAGGCCTTCGTTTTGACAGGTTATGGCTCCCGTAACTCTAAACGAGGCAGAAGTTATGGCCGTCCGAATTTTCGATATCTACAGGGTGCAACATCCACGGTACAAGGTGCAACATCCGTCCGAAATGGCGAAACAGTGTCGTACGACTTTTAGAAATGCATGCATGGATTTGAAATGGAACAGTAGCATGGTGCACCACTCTCCAGCGATGGGAAGTCGAAGACGGGCCACGGTAATCCCGTTTTACCGAAAAAATCCACGTGTCGAAAAAACGAAGGGTTAAAAACTTACGAGACCCGATTGAGATTCGGGTTGTCCTTTTTGGGCATTAATCTGTCCGTTGACGGCTGAAAGCTGCCAAAACCGTAGAACTCATCGAGGCCTACGTTTTGACAGGTTATGGCTTTTGTAACTATAAACGAGCCAGAAGTTATGGCCGTCCGAATAATCGATATCTACAGGGTGCAACATCCACGGTGCAAGGTGCAACATCCGTCCGAAATGGCGAAACAGGGCCGTACGACTTTTAGAAATGCGTGCATGGATTTGAAACAGAACAGTACCATGGGGAACCACTCTCCAGCGATGTTAAATCGAAGACCAACCACCGTAATCCCGTTTTAACGTAAAAATCCACATGTCGAAAAAACGAAGGGTAAAAAACTTACGAGACCCGATTGAGATTCGGGTTGTCCTTTTTGGGCATTAATCTATCCGTTGACGGCTGAAAGCTGTCAAAGCCATAGAACTCATCGGGGCCTTCGTTTTGACAGGTTATGGCTCCCGTAACTCTAAACGAGCCAGAAGTTATGGCCGTCCGAATAATCGATATCTACAGGGTGCAACATCCACGGTGCAAGGTGCAACATCCGTCCGAAATGGCGAAACAGTGTCGTAAGACTTTTAGAAATGCGTGCATGGATTTGAAACGGAACAGTACCATGGTGCACCACTCTCTAGCGATGGGAAGTCGAAGACGGGCCACGGTAATCACGTTTTATCGTAAAAATCCACGTGTCGAAAAAACGAAGGGTAAAAAACTTACGAGACCCGATTGAGATACGGGTTGTCCTTTTTGGGCATTAATCTATCCGTTGACGGCTGAAAGCTGTCAAAGCCGTAGAACTCATCGAGGCCTTCGTTTTGACAGGTTATGGCTCCCCTAACTCTAAACGAGCCAGAAGTTATGGCCGTCCGAATAATCGATATCTACAGGGTGCAACATCCACGGTGTAAGGTGCAACATCCGTCCGAAATGGGGAAACAGTGCCGTACGACTTTTCGAAATGCGTGCATGGATTTGAAACGGAACAGTACCATGGTGCACCACTCTCCAGCGATGGTAAATCGAAGACCAGCCACCGTAATCCCTTTTTACCGTAAAAATCCACGTGTCGAAAAAACTAAGGGTAAAATACTTACGAGACCCGATTGAGATTCGGGTTGTCCTTTTTGGGAATTAATCTATCCGTTGACGGATGAAAGCTGTCAAAGCCGTAGAACTCATCGAGGCCTTCGTTTTGACACGTTATGGCTCCCGTAACTCTAAACGAGACAGAAGTTATGGCCGTTTGAATAATCGATATCTACAGGGTGCAACATCCACGGTGCAAGGTGCAACATCCGTCTGAAATGGCGAAACAATGTTGTACGACTTTTAGAAATGCATGCATGGATTTGAAACGGAACAGTGCCATGGTGCACCACTCTCCAGAGATGGGAATTCGAAGACGGGCCACGGTAATCACGTTTTACCGTAAAAATCCACGTGTCGAAAAAACGAAGGGTAAAAAACTTACGAGGCGCGATTGAGATTCGGGTTGTCCTTTTTGGGCATTAATCTATCCGTTGACGGCTGAAAGCTGTCAAAGCCGTAGAAATCATCGAGGTCTTCGTTTTGACAGGTTATGGCTCTCGTAACTCTAAACGAGCCAGAAGTTATGGCCGTCCGAATAATCGATATCTACAAGGTGCAACATCCACGGTGCAAGGTGCAACATCCGTCCGAAATGGCGAAACAGTGCTGTACGACTTTTAGAAATGCGTGTATGGATTTAAAACGGAACATTACCATGGTTCACTACTCTCCAGCGATGGGAAGTCGAAGACGGGCCATGGCAATCCCGTTTTACCGTAAAAATCCACGTGTCGAAAAAACGAATGGTAAAAAATTTACGAGACGCGATTGAGATTCGGGTTGTCCTTTTTGGGAATTAATCTATCCGTTGACGGCTGAAAGCTATCAACGCCATAGAACTCATCGAGGCCTTCGTTTTGACAGGTTATGGCTTTTGTAACTCTAAACGAGCCAGATGTTATGGCCGTCCGAATAATCGATATCTACCGGGTGCAATATCCACGGTGCAAGGTGCAACATCCGTCTGAAATGGCGAAACAATGTTGTACGACTTTTAGAAATGCATGCATGGATTTGAAATGGAACAGTGCCATGGTGAACCACTATCCAGAGATGGGAATTCGAAGACGGGCCACGGTAATCACGTTTTGCCGTAAAAATCCACGTGTCGAAAAAACGAAGGGTAAAAAACTTACGAGACCCGATTGAGATTCGGGTTGTCCTTTTTGGGCATTAATCTATCCGTTAACGGCTGAAAGCTGCCAAAGCCGTAGAACTCATCGGGGCCTTCGTTTTGACAGGTTATGGCTCCCGTAACTCTAAACGAGCCAGAAGTTATGGCCGTCCGAATAATCGATATCTGCAGGGTGCAACATCCACGGTGCAAGGTGCAACATCCGTCCGAAATGGCGAAACAGTGCCGTATGACTTTTAGAAATGCGTGCATGGATTCGAAATGGAACGGTACCATGGTGCACCACTCTCCAGCGATGGGAAGTCAAAGACGGGCAACGGTAATCCCGTTTTACCGTAAAAATCCACGTGTCGAAAAAACGAAGGGTAAAAAACTTACGAGACCCGATTGAGATTCGGATTGTCCTTTTTGGGCTTTAATCTATCCGTTGATTACTAAAAGCTGTCAAAACCGTAGAACTCATCGGGGCCTTCGTTTTGACAGGCTATGGCTCCCGTAACTCTAAACGAGGCAGATGTTATGGCCGTCCGAATAATCGATATCTCAAGGTGCAACATCCACGGAGCAAGGTGCAACATCCGTCCGAAATGGAGAAACATTGTCGTACGACTTTTAGAAATGCGTGCATGGATTTGAAACGGAACAGTACCATGGTGCACCACTCTACAGTGAGGGGTAGTCGAAGACGGGCCACGGTAATCCCGTTTTATCGTAAAAATCCACGTGTCGAAAAAACGAAGGGTAAAAAACTTACGAGACCCGATTGAGATTCGGGTTGTCCTTTTTAGGGATTAATCTATCCGTTGACGGCTGAAAGCTGTCAAAGCCGTAGAAATCATCGAGGTCTTCGTTTTGACAGGTTATGGCTCCCGTAAATCTAAACGAGCCAGAAGTTATGGCCGCCCGAATAATCGATATCTACAGGGTGCAACATCCACGGTGCAAGGTGCAACATCCGTCCGAAATGGCGAAACAGTGTTGTACGACTTTTAGAAATGCGTGCATGGATTTGAAATGGAACAGTAGCATGGAGCACCACTCTCCAGCGATGGGAAGTCGAAGACGGGCCACGGTAATCCCGTTTTACCGTAAAAATCCACGTGTCGAAAAAACGAAGGGTAAAAAACTTACGAAACCCAATTGAGATTCAGGTTGTCCTTTTTGGGCATTAATCTATCCGTTGACGGCTGAAAGCTTTCAATGCCGTAGAACTCATCGAGGCCTTCGTTTTGACACGTTATGGCTCCCGTGACTCTAAATGAGTCAGAAGTTATGGCCGTCTGAATAATCGATATCTACATGGTGCAACATCCACGGTGCAAGGTGCAACATCCGTCCGAAATGGCGAAACAGTGTTGTACGACTCTTAGAAATGCGTGCATGGATTTGAAATGGAACAGTACAACGGTGGACCACTCTCCAGCGATGGAAAGTCGAAGACGGGCCACGGTAATACCGTTTTACCGTAAAAATCCACGTGTCGGAAAAACGAAGGGTAAAAAACTTACGAGACCCGATTGAGATTCAGGTTGTCCTTTTTGGGCATTAGTCTATTCGTTGACGGCTGAAAGCTGTCAAAGCCGTAGAACTCATCGAGGCCTTCGTTTTGACACGTTATGGCTCCCGTAACTCTAAACGAGTCAGAAGTTATGGCCGTCTGAATAATCGATATCTACAGGGTGCAACATCCACGGTGCAAGGTGCAACATCCGTCCGAAATGGCGAAACAGTGCTGTACGACCTTTAGAAATGCGTGCATGGATTTAAAACGGAACATTACCATGGTTCACTACTCTCCAGCAATGGGAAGTCGAAGATGGGCCATGGCAATCCCGTTTTACCGTAAAAATCCACGTGTCGAAAAAACGAATGGTAAAAAATTTACGAGACGCGATTGAGATTCGGGTTGTCCTTTTTGGGCATTAATCTATCAGTTGACGGTTGAAAGCTATCAACACCATAGAACTCATCGAGGCCTTCGTTTTGACAGTTTATGGCTTTTGTAACTGTAAACGAGCCAGTAGTTATGGCCGTCCGAATAATCGATATCTACGGGGTGCAACATCCACGGTGCAAGGTGCAACATACGTCCGAAATTGCGAAACAGTGCCGTACGACTTTTAGAAATGCGTGCATGGATTTGAAACGGAACAGTCCATGGTGCACCACTCTCCAGCGATGGTAAATTGAAGACGGGCCACCGTAATCCCGTTTTGCCGTAAAAATCCACGTGTCCAAAAAACGAAGGGTAAAAAACTTACGAGACCCGACTAAGATTCGGGTTGTCCTTTTTGGGCATTAATCTATCCGTTGACGGCTGAAAGCTGTCATACCCGTAGAACTAATCGCGAACTTCGTTTTGACAGGTTATGGCTCCCGTAACTCTAAACGAGCCAGAAGTTATGGCCGTCCGAATAATCGATATCTACAGGGTGCAACATCCACGGTGCAAGGTGCAACATCCGTCCGAAATGGCGAAACAGTGCCGTACGACTTTTAGAAATGCGTGCATGGATTTGAAATGGAACAGTACCATGGTGCACCACTCTCTAGCGATGGGAAGTCGAAGACGGGCCACGGTAATCCCGTTTTACCGTAAAAATCCACGTGTCAAAAAAACGAAGGGTAAAAAACTTACGAGACCCGATTGAGATTCGGGTTGTCCTTTTTGGGCATTAATCTATCCGCTGACGGCTGAAAGCTGTCAAAGCCGTAGAACTCATCGAGGCCTTCGTTTTTACAGGTTATGGCTTTTGTAACTCTAAACGAGCTAGAAGTTATGGCCGTACGAATAATCGATATCTACAGGGTGCAACATCCACGGTGCAAGGTGCAACATACGTCCGAAATGGAGAAACAGTGCTGTGCGACTTTTAGAAATGCGTGCATGGATTTGAAACGGAACAGTACCATGGTGCACCACTCTCCAGCGATGGTAAATCGAATACCAGCCACCGTAATCCCGTTTTACCGTAAAAATCCACGTGTCGAAAAAACGAAGGGTAAAAAACTTACGAGGCCCGATTGAGATTCGGGTTGTCCTTTTTGGGCATTAATCTATCTGTTGACGGCTGAAAGCTGTTAAAGCCGTAGAACTCATCAGGGCCTTTGTTTTGACAGGTTATGGATCCCGTAACTCTAAACGAGGCAGAAGTTATGGCCGTCCGAATTATCGATATCTACGGGGTGCAACATCCACGGTGCAAGATGCAACATCCGTCCGAAATGGCGAAACAGTGCCGTACGACTTTTAGAAATGCGTGCATGGATTTGAAATAGAACAGTACAATGGTGCACCACTCTCCAGCGATGGAAAGTCGAAGACGGGCCACGGTAATCCCGTTTTACCGTAAAAATCCACGTGTCGAAAAAACGAAGGGTAAAAAACTTACGAAACCCGATTGAGATTCGGGTTGTCCTTTTTGGGCATTAATCTATCCGTTGACGGCTGAAAGCTGTCAAAGCCGTAGAACTCATCGAGGCCTTCGTTTTGATAGGTTATGTCTTTTATAACTCTAAACGAGCCAGATGTTATGGCCGTCCGAATAATCGACATCTACCGAGTGCAACATCCACGGTGCAAGGTGCGACATCCGTCTGAAATGGCGAAACAGTGCCATACGACTTTTAGAAATGCGTGCATGGATTTGAGACGGAACAGTACCATGGTGCACCACTCTCCAGCGATGGTAAATCGAAGACCAGCCAACGTAATCCAGTTTTACCGTAAAAATCCACGTGTCGAAAAAACGAAGGGTAAAAAACTTACGAGACCCGACTGAGATTCGGGTTGTCCTTTTTGGGCATTAATCTATCCTTTGACGGCTGAAAGCTGGCAAAGCCGTAGAACTCATCGAGGCCTTCGTGTTGACAGGTTATGGCTTTTTTAACTCTAAACGAGCCAGAAGTTATGGCCGTCCGAATAATCGATATCTACAGGGTGCAACATCCACGGTGCAAGGTGCAACAACCGTCCGAAATGGCGAAACAGTGTCGTACGACTTTTAGAAATGCGTGCATGGATTTGAAATGGAACAGTAGCATGGAGCACCACTCTCCAGCGATGGGAAGTCGAAGACGGGCCACGGTAATCCCGTTTTACCGTAAAAATCCACGTGTCGAAAAAACGAAGGGTAAAAAACTTACGAAACCCGATTGAGATTCAGGTTGTCCTTTTTGGGCATTAGTCTATCCGTTGACGGCTGAAAGCTTTCAATGCCGTAGAACTCATCGAGGCCTTCGTTTTGACACGTTATGGCTCCCGTAGCTCTAAATGAGTCAGAAGTTATGGCCGTCTGAATAATCGATATCTACATGGTGCAACATCCACGGTGCAAGATGCAACATCCGTCCGAAATGGCGAAACAGTGTTGTACGACTTTTAGAAATGCGTGCATGGATTTGAAATGGAACAGTACAATGGTGGACCACTCTCCAGCGATGGAAAGTCGAAGACGGGCCACGGTAATCCCGTTTTACCGTAAAAATCCACGTGTCGGAAAAACGAAGGGTAAAAAACTTACGAGACCCGATTGAGATTCAGGTTGTCCTTTTTGGGCATTAGTCTATCCGTTGACGGCTGAAAGCTGTCAAAGCCGTAGAACTCATCGAGGCCTTCGTTTTGACACGTTATGGCTCCCGTAACTCTAAACGAGTCAGAAGTTATGGTCGTCTGAATAATCGATATCTACAGGGTGCAACATCCACGGTGCAAGGTGCAACATCCGTCCGAAATGGCGAAACAGTGCTGTACGACTTTTAGAAATGCGTGCATGGATTTAAAACGGAACATTACCATGGTTCACTACTCTCCAGCAATGGGAAGTCGAAGACGGGCCATGGCAATCCCGTTTTACCGTAAAAATCCACGTTTCGAAAAAACGAATGGTAAAAAATTTACGAGACGCGATTGAGATTCGGGTTGTCCTTTTTGGGCATTAATCTATCCGTTGACGGCTGAAAGCTATCAACGCCATAGAACTCATCGAGGCCTTCGTTTTGACAGGTTATGGCTTTTGTAACTGTAAACGAGCCAGAAGTTATGGCCGTCCGAATAATCGATATCTACGGGGTGCAACATCCACGGTGCAAGGTGCAACATACGTCCGAAATTGCGAAACAGTGTCGTACGACTTTTAGAAATGCGTGCATGGATTTGAAACGGAACAGTACCATGGTGCACCACTCTCCAGCGATGGTAAATTGAAGACGGGCCACCGTAATCCCGTTTTGCCGTAAAAATCCACGTGTCCAAAAAACGAAGGGTAAAAAACTTACGAGACCCGACTAAGATTCGGGTTGTCCTTTTTGGGCATTAATCTATCCGTTGACGGCTGAAAGCGGTCATACCCGTAGAACTAATCGCGAACTTCGTTTTGACAGGTTATGGCTCCCGTAACTCTAAACGAGCCAGAAGTTATGGCCGTCCGAATAATCGATATCTACAGGGTGCAACATCCACGGTGCAAGGTGCAACATCCGTCCGAAATGGCGAAACAGTGCCGTACGACTTTTAGAAATGCGTGCATGGATTTGAAACGGAACAGTACCATGGTGCACCACTCTCCAGCGATGGGAAGTCGAAGACGGGCCACGGTAATCCCGTTTTACCGTAAAAATCCACGTGTCAAAAAAACGAAGGGTAAAAAACTTACGAGACCCGATTGAGATTCGGGTTGTCCTTTTTGGGCATTAATCTATCCGCTGACGGCTGAAAGCTGTCAAAGCCGTAGAACTCATCGAGGCCTTCGTTTTTACAGGTAATGGCTTTTGTAACTCTAAACGAGCTAGAAGTTATGGCCGTACGAATAATCGATATCTACAGGGTGCAACATCCACGGTGCAAGGTGCAACATACGTCCGAAATGGAGAAACAGTGCTGTGCGACTTTTAGAAATGCGTGCATGGATTTGAAACGGAACAGTACCATGGTGCACCACTCTCCAGCGATGGTAAATCGAATACCAGCCACAGTAATCCCGTTTTACCGTAAAAATCCACGTGTCGAAAAAACGAAGGGTAAAAAACTTACGAGGCCCGATTGAGATTCGGGTTGTCCTTTTTGGGCATTAATCTATCTGTTGACGGCTGAAAGCTGTTAAAGCCGTAGAACTCATCAGGGCCTTTGTTTTGACAGGTTATGGATCCCGTAACTCTAAACGAGGCAGAAGTTATGGCCGTCCGAATTATCGATATCTACGGGGTGCAACATCCACGGTGCAAGATGCAACATCCGTCCGAAATGGCGAAACAGTGCCGTACGACTTTTAGAAATGCGTGCATGGATTTGAAATGGAACAGTACAATGGTGCACCACTCTCCAGCGATGGAAAGTCGAAGACGGGCCACGGTAATCCCGTTTTACCGTAAAAATCCACGTGTCGAAAAAACGAAGGGTAAAAAACTTACGAAACCCGATTGAGATTCGGGTTGTCCTTTTTGGGCATTAATCTATCCGTTGACGGCTGAAAGCTGTCAAAGCCGTAGAACTCATCGAGGCCTTCGTTTTGATAGGTTATGTCTTTTATAACTCTAAACGAGCCAGATGTTATGGCCGTCCGAATAATCGACATCTACCGGGTGCAACATCCACGGTGCAAGGTGCAACATCCGTCCGAAATGGCGAAACAGTGTCGTACGACTTTTAGAAATGCGTGCATGGATTTGAAACGGAACAGTACCATGGCGCACCACTCTCCAGCGATGGTAAATTGAAGACCAGCCACCGTAATCCAGTTTTACCGTAAAAATCCACGTGTCGAAAAAACGAAGGGTAAAAAACTTACGAGACCCGACTGAGATTCGGGTTGTCCTTTTTGGGCATTAATCTATCCGTTGACGGCTGAAAGCTGGCAAAGCCGTAGAACTCATCGAGGCCTTCGTGTTGACAGGTTATGGCTTTTTTAACTCTAAACGAGCCAGAAGTTATGGCCGTCCGAATAATCGATATCTACAGGGTGCAACATCCACGGTGCAAGGTGCAACAACCGTCCGAAATGGCGAAACAGTGTCGTATGACTTTTAGAAATGCGTGCATGGATTTGAAACGGAACAGTACCATGGTGCACCACTCTCCAGCGATGGTAAATCGAAGACCAGCCACCGTAATCCCGTTTTACCGTAAAAATCCACGTGTCGAAAAAACGATGGGTAAAAAACTTACGAGGCCCGATTGAGATTCGGGTTGTCCTTTTTGGGCATTAATCTATCCGTTGACGGCTGAAAGCTATCAAAGCCGTAGAACTCATCGGGGACTTTGTTTTGACTGGTTATGGCTCCCGTAACTCAAAACGAGGCAGAAGTTATGGCCGTCCGAATAATCGATATCTATAGGGTGCAACATCCACGGTGCAAGGTGCAACATCCGTCCGAAATGGCGAAACTGTGACGTACGACTTTTAGAAATGCGTGCATGGATTTGAAACGGAACAGTACCATGGTGCGCCACTCTCCAGCGATGGGAAGTCGAAGACGGGCCACGGTAATCCCGTTTTACCGTAAAAATCCACGTGTCGAAAAAACGAAGGGTAAAAAACTTACGAGACCCGATTGAGATTCGGGTTGTCATTTTTGGGCATTAATCGATCTGTTGACGGCGGAAAGCGGTCAAAGCCGGAGAAATCATCGAGGCCTTCGTTTTGACAGGTTATGGCTCCCGTAACTCTAAACGAGCCAGAAGTTATGGCCGTCCGAATAATCTATATCTACAGGGTGCAACATCCACGGTGCAAGGTGCAACATCCGTCCGAAATGGCGAAACAGTGCCGTACGACTTTTAGAAATGCGTGCATGGATTTGAAACGGAATAGTACCATGGTGCACCAGTCTCCAGCGATGGGAAGTCGAAGACGGGCCACGGTAATCCTGTTTTACCGTAAAAATCCACGTGTCGAAAAAACGAAGGGTAAAAAACTTACGAGACCCGATTGAGATTCGGGTGTCCTTTTTGGGCATTAATCTATCCTTTGACGGCTGAAAGCTGTCAAAGCCGTAGAACTCATCGGGGCCTTCGTTTTGACAGGCTATGGCTCCCGTAACTCTAAACGAGGCAGATGTTATGGCCGTCCGAATAATCGATATCTCAAGGTGCAACATCCACGGAGCAAGGTGCAACATCCGTCCGAAATGGAGAAACATTGCCGTGCGACTTTTAGAAATGCGTGCATGGATTTGAAACGGAACAGTACCATGGTGCACCACTCTACAGCGAGGGGTAGTCGAAGACGGGCCACGGCAATCCCGTTTTATCGTAAAAATCCACGTGTCGAAAAAACGAAGGGTAAAAAACTTACGAGACCCGATTGAGATTCGGGTTGTCCTTTTTAGGGATTAATCTATCCGTTGACGGCTGAAAGCTGTCAAAACCGTAGAAATCATCGAGGTCTTCGTTTTGACAGGTTATGGCTCCCGTAACTCGAAACGAGCCAGAAGTTATGGCCGCCCGAATAATCGATATCTACAGGGTGCAACATCCACGGTGCAAGGTGCAACATCCGTCCGAAATGGCGAAACAGTGTTGTACGACTTTTAGAAATGCGTGCATGGATTTGAAATGGAACAGTAGCGTGGTGCACCACTCTCCAGCGATGGGAAGTCGAAGACGGGCCACGGTAATCCCGTTTTACCGTAAAAATCCACGTGTCGAAAAAACGAAGGGTAAAAAACTTACGAAACCCGATTGAGATTCAGGTTGTCCTTTTTGGGCATTAATCTATCCGTTGACGGCTGAAAGCTTTCAATGCCGTAGAACTCATCGAGGCCTTCGTTTTGACACGTTATGGCTCCCGTAACTCTAAATGAGTCAGAAGTTATGGCCGTCTGAATAATCGATATCTACATGGTGCAAAATCCACGGTGCAAGGTGCAACATCCGTCCGAAATGGCGAAACAGTGTTGTACGACTTTTAGAAATGCGTGCATGGATTTGAAATGGAACAGTGCAATGGTGGACCACTCTCCAGCGATGGAAAGTCGAAGACGGGCCACGGTAATCCCGTTTTACCGTAAAAATCCACGTGTCGGAAAAACGAAGGGTAAAAAACTTACGAGACCCGATTGAGATTCAGGTTGTCCTTTTTGGGCATTAGTCTATCCGTTGACGGCTGAAAGCTGTCAAAGCCGTAGAACTCATCGAGGCCTTCGTTTTGACACGTTATGGCTCCCGTAACTCTAAACGAGTCAGAAGTTATGGCCGTCTGAATAATCGATATCTACAGGGTGCAACGTCCACGGTGCAAGGTGCAACATCCGTCCGAAATGGCGAAACAGTGCTGTACGACTTTTAGAAATGCGTGCATGGATTTAAAACGGAACATTACCATGGTTCACTACTCTCCAGCAATGGGAAGTCGAAGACGGGCCATGGCAATCCCCTTTTACCGTAAAAATCCACGTGTCGAAAAAACGAATGGTAAAAAATTTACGAGACGCGATTGAGATTCGGGTTGTCCTTTTTGGGCATTAATCTATCCGTTGACGGCTGAAAGCTATCAACGCCATAGAACTCATCGAGGCCTTCGTTTTGACAGGTTATGGCTTTTGTACCTGTAAACGAGCCAGAAGTTATGGCCGTCCGAATAATCGATATCTACGGGGTGCAACATCCACGGTGCAAGGTGCAACATACGTCCGAAATTGCGAAACAGTGTCGTACGACTTTTAGAAATGCGTGCATGGATTTGAAACGAAACAGTACCATGGTGCACCACTCTCCAGCGATGGTAAATTGAAGACGGGCCACCGTAATCCCGTTTTGCCGTAAAAATCCACGTGTCCAAAAAACGAAGGGTAAAAAACTTACGAGACCCGACTAAGATTCGGGTTGTCCTTTTTGGGCATTAATCTATCCGTTGACGGCTGAAAGCTGTCATACCCGTAGAACTAATCGCGAACTTCGTTTTGACAGGTTATGGCTCCCGTAACTCTAAACGAGCCAGAAGTTATGGCCGTCCGAATAATCGATATCAACAGGGTGCAACATCCACGGTGCAAGGTGCAACATCCGTCCGAAATGGCGAAACAGTGCCGTACGACTTTTAGTAATGCATGCATGGATTTGAAACGGAACAGTACCATGGTGCACCACTCTCCAGCGATGGGAAGTCGAATACGGGCCACGGTAATCCCGTTTTACCGTAAAAATCCACGTGTCAAAAAAACGAAGGGTAAAAAACTTACGAGACCCGATTGAGATTCGGGTTGTCCTTTTTGGGCATTAATCTATCCGCTGACGGCTGAAAGCTATCAAAGCCGTAGAACTCATCGAGGCCTTCGTTTTTACAGGTTATGGCTTTTGTAACTCTAAATGAGCTAGAAGTTATGGCCGTACGAATAATCGATACCTACAGGGTGCAACATCCACGGTGCAAGGTGCAACATACGTCCGAAATGGAGAAACAGTGCTGTGCGACTTTTAGAAATGCGTGCATGGATTTGAAACGGAACAGTACCATGGTGCACCACTCTCCAGCGATGGTAAATCGAATACCAGCCACCGTAATCCCGTTTTACCGTAAAAATCCACGTGTCGAAAAAACGAAGGGTAAAAAACTTACGAGGCCCGATTGAGATTCGGGTTGTCCTTTTTGGGCATTAATCTATCTATTGACGGCTGAAAGCTGTCAAAGCCGTAGAACTCATCAGGGCCTTTGTTTTGACAGGTTATGGATCCCGTAACTCTAAACGAGGCAGAAGTTATGGCCGTCCGAATTATCGATATCTACGGGGTGCAACATCCACGGTGCAAGATGCAACATCCGTCCGAAATGGCGAAACAGTGCCGTACGACTTTTAGAAATGCGTGCATGGATTTGAAATGGAACAGTACAATGGTGCACCACTCTCCAGCGATGGAAAGTCGAAGACGGGCCACGGTAATCCCGTTTTACCGTAAAAATCCACGTGTCGAAAAAACGAAGGGTAAAAAACTTACGAAACCCGATTGAGATTCGGGTTGTCCTTTTTGGGCATTAATCTATCCGTTGACGGCTGAAAGCTGTCAAAGCCGTAGAACTCATCGAGGCCTTCGTTTTGATAGGTTATGTCTTTTATAACTCTAAACGAGCCAGATGTTATGGCCGTCCGAATAATCGACATCTACCGGGTGCAACATCCACGGTGCAAGGTGCAACATCCGTCTGAAATGGCGAAACAGTGCCGTACGACTTTTAGAAATGCGTGCATGGATTTGAAACGGAACAGTACCATGGTGCACCACTCTCCAGCGATGGTAAATCGAAGACCAGCCACCGTAATCCAGTTTTACCGTAAAAATCCACGTGTCGAAAAAACGAAGGGTAAAAAACTTACGAGACCCGACTGAGATTCGGGTTGGCCTTTTTGGGCATTAATCTATCCGTTGACGGCTGAAAGCTGGCAAAGCCGTAGAACTCATCGAGGCCTTCGTGTTGACAGGTTATGGCTTTTTTAACTCTAAACGAGCCAGAAGTTATGGCCGTCCGAATAATCGATATCTACAGGGTGCAACATCCACGGTGCAAGGTGCAACAACCGTCCGAAATGGCGAAACAGTGTCGTACGACTTTTAGAAATGCGTGCATGGATTTGAAACGGAACAGTACCATGGTGCACCACTCTCCAGCGATGGTAAATCGAAGACCAGCCACCGTAATCCCGTTTTACCGTAAAAATCCACGTGTCGAAAAAACGATGGGTAAAAAACTTACGAGGTCCGATTGAGATTCGGGTTGTCCTTTTTGGGCGTTAATCTATCCGTTGACGGCTGAAAGCTATCAAAGCCGTAGAACTCATCGGGGCCTTCGTTTTGACTGGTTATGGCTCCCGTAACTCAAAACGAGGCAGAAGTTATGGCCGTCCGAATAATCGATATCTATAGGGTGCAACATCCACGGTGCAAGGTGCAACATCCGTCCGAAATGGCGAAACAGTGCCGTACGACTTTAAGAAATGCGTGCATGGATTTGAAACGGAACAGTACCATGGTGCGCCACTCTCCAGCGATGGGAAGTCGAAGACGGGCCACAGTAATCCCGTTTTACCGTAAAAATCCACGTGTGGAAAAAACGAAGGGTAAAAAACATACGAGACCCGATTGAGATTCGGGTTGTCATTTTTGGGCATTAATCGATCTGTTGACGGCTGAAAGCGGTCAAAGCCGGAGAAATCATCGAGGCCTTCGTTTTGACAGGTTATGGCTCCCGTAACTCTAAACGAGCCAGAAGTTATGGCCGTCCGAATAATCTATATCTACAGGGTGCAACATCCACGGTGCAAGGTGCAACATCCGTCCGAAATGGCGAAACAGTGCCGTACGACTTTTAGAAATGCGTGCATGGATTTGAAACGGAATAGTACCATGGTGCACCACTCTCCAGCGATGGGAAGTCGAAGACGGGCCACGGTAATCCCGTTTTACCGTAAAAATCCACGTGTCGAAAAAACGAAGGGTAAAAAACTTACGAGACCCGATTGAGATTCGGGTTGTCCTTTTCGGGCATTAATTTATCCTTTGACGGCTGAAAGCTGTCAAAGCCGTAGAACTCATCGAGGCCTTCGTTTTGACACGTTATGGCTCCCGTAACTCTAAACGTGCCAGAAGTTATGGCCGTGTGAATAATCAATATCTACAGGGTGCAACATCCACGGTGCAAGGTGCAACATCCGTCCGAAATGGCGAAACAATGTTGTACGACTTTTAGAAATGCGTGCATGGATTTGAAACGGAATAGTACCTTGGTGCACCAATCTTCAGCGATGGGAAGTCGAAGACGGGCCACGGTAATCCCGTTTTACCGTAAAAATCCACGTGTCGAAAAAACGAAGGGTAAAAAACTTACGAGACCCGATTGAGATTCGGGTTGTCCTTTTCGGGCATTAATTTATCCTTTGACGGCTGAAAGCTGTCAAAGCCGTAGAACTCATCGAGGCCTTCGTTTTGACACGTTATGGCTCCCGTAACTCTAAACGTGCCAGAAGTTATGGCCGTGTGAATAATCAATATCTACAGGGTGCAACATCCACGGTGCAAGGTGCAACATCCGTCCGAAATGGCGAAACAATGTTGTACGACTTTTAGAAATGCGTGCATGGATTTGAAATGGAACAGTGCCATGGTGCACCACTCTCCTGAGATGTGAAGTCGAATACTGGCCACGATAATCCCGTTTTACCGTAAAAATCCACGTGTCGAAAAAACGAAGGGTAAAAAACTTACGAGACCCGATTGAGATTCGGGTTGTCCTTTTTGGGCATTAATCTATCCGTTGACGGCTGAAAACTGTCAAAACCGTAGAACTCATCGAGGCCTTCGTTTTGACAGGTTATGGCTTTTTTAACTTGTTTGCGCCAAAAATGGTCACAAACCCCAAGCGTTGTGAAAGCTCTAGTGTTGGAATATAAATCAGCAAATATTCAAACACAAATCACAGATCTAAGCAAGTAAAACAGAAATTATAAACAAGGACACACGATTTATAGTGGTTCGGCTATCTGCGGCCTACGTCCACTTCAAAGGTTTTCCCTTTTATTTATGTTCTTCGCTGTTTACACTTGATTACCATGGAGTACAATGGATTATAGCTCTAAAATTCGAGTACAACGGTGATTGTGGAGTGCCAAGTAGAGTCTGGTAGAGTCTTGGTGCTTCAGAGTCTTGATTTTGCCAAAGAGAAATCACCTCCCTTTTATGAATGACCTGGGGCTCTATTTATAGGCGTAGGAGGCTGATATTTCTCCTAAAAATCAGGTAGACCGCTTCTGGCACGTGAGGGGAACCACATGGCCGAAACCTGGAGATCCGGGCCCACATTGGGATCGGTTCGACCTTTGGTTCGAATCGATCAAGAAATCGTCCAATCGTGATGAAACTTGGCGTGGACATTCTACGACATGTATAAGAACTCCTGTAAAAATTTCATGGCATTTGGATCAAGGGATTGAAAGATATGATCGATTCAAGATGGTGTTCTTCGGCATGCTGGTTGGTTCGAATCGATCATATGGGTTCGTTCGAATCGATCAATTCGAATCCATAGGGTCGAATCCATGCTTCTGTGACGTGGCGCGCGTTCTTCGAGTCGATCCACCTATCTCTTCGAGTTGAATGGGTCGAGTCCGAGTTTGTAGCCGCGTTTCCTTGATGGCTTCGAGTGTTGGGTTCGAAGGTCTGCTTCGAATCGATGGAGAGGTACTCGTTCGAATCGATCCAAATACATTACTCCGGATCGATTCGAAGCTGTCTTTAACATGGGGATTCGAAGACGGTATGGAGCCGAAGCCATGATGGGTTTGTGGTCGTGTGAAGATGGATTCGAACTAACGATGGATTCGAGGCATGGCTATCTGGGGGCTTGCTTGATGGAGTCGAAGCGAAGGTGCTCCTCGTGGATTCGAAGCAAGGATACGGAGTGGCTTCAGTTGGATGGATTCGAACGTCGTCTCTCCTTATGGATACGATCATGGTGGGTTCGAACTAGATGGGTTCGAACAAATGAAGAGTGATTGACTCGAAGTGGAGTCGAACTGATGGATGCGAACTCCATCAATCCGAACTATGGAGTACCCTATCGATTCGAACCGGGTAAGGCTTACTTCCCTCAAATTGAATCCATCATAACTTGAGCATATGAACTCGGATTGACTTGAAATTTGAACCACTGGCTTCAACAGCTTTGCTCATCATGTCTTGTCAATTGTGGCCCGTTACGGACTCGGACAAAATTCATCGGTATCCATGGTTATCCTGCAATGCATGGTTGATATTCATGAATAGTAATTATTGATTTTTAGTAAATCTTGGATATCTCAACTTTGCCAAAAGTTGGGATAACACTTTGCCCCCCAAAACATGCCTTTTTGTAAAAGGTATGTTTTGAACGGTCTTAAATCAAGTGTAATGAATTCATGTTTCATTCATAGTTGTAGTATTATCAATCAAGTTTATGGCTGTTCGAAGCCAAATAAGCATTCGTTCTTTCCGTAGAAGTTGAGAATGATCATTAAGCGATGTCTTGGTCGTTCGAGACCGATCATAGCCTCTTCGGGCTCCTGCTGGATCCCATCCTGTCACTCTCCGGTGAAGGGGAAACAACGCTTAAGTGAGTTGATCCTGTTGCTCTCCGGCGAAGCAACTCACTTCTTGCACTCCGGACCCCGCCTCCCCTGGTAGGGTCATAAAGCGATCATGTTTGTATTGGTATTTAATGTTCATCCTTTGACTCTCTGGTCAAGAGGTTTATTTCAAGAAGTTCTAATTTATTTATTTAAATTCAAGTTCTAGATGTTCAATCTTGTTGGGCGAATTTTCACCCAGAAGATCTCGAGACCAAGAAGTCACAATTTCACCCGGACTCGCAACCTCCACTTCGTTCGACAGCCAAGAGGCTCAATACTAACCTAGAAGTCCATCCAACATTCTCCATGAAGAAGCTCGTTCGGCACAAGCCTCCATTCGGCTCCTTCCATTCGGCTCCTTCCATTCGGCCCCTTCCATTCGGCCCCCAAGCTCCTATCACCAAGACTACATTCAATTATCTCCATCCGGCTACCCACGTATTCGGCCACCGGTCCAAACCACCACCGGACCGGCCTCCTTTCCACCACCGAACCAACAAACCGAACCAACATTCCTCCTTACTGCCGAACCAGAAGAAGGACAACCCATGCCGAACCAACCCAACAACAAGGCCATCACCGAATCCACTCCACTACCGGACCAACCACCTACCTCAATGCCGAATGGAACATCATCCCACTCCATCACCGGTCCAACACTACCCATTCAAAACCGAATGAAGCCTCGCCGAACCAAACAGTTGCCAATCCAGATTGCCTCAGCCCGGGCCCACCAGCAGCTATATACCTCCAAGACCCCTGCCCCCTACCTCACTCTATAAATAGAGGGGCAGGGGTACAACAATGGCAGACAAATTTGGGAGCTCAAGCAAGGAAGGAACTTTCAAACTACTTTCATACGCTTGTATACAAAGCATTGTACTTGTAACCTGAAAGAAAGAAGATAATAACATATAAAGTGGACGTAGGCACATTCTGGCTGAACCACTATAAATCTGTGTGTCTTTACATTTCAGCCCCTACTTCTTTTATATTTACATACTCATCTAAAATCATATAAAATCACATATAATCAACTAAATAATACGAATTGGAGGTGTTTGTCCATTTTTTGTGCAAACATTTTTGGTGCTTTCATTGAGAGTAGAACTCAAGCTTCATTTTCTCCCACTCAACCTTCTTCCTAACAGCATCACTCGTTGCTTAGAAATCATGCCTTCCAAACAGAGAAGGGATGTTAATAAAGGAAAGAACATCGCAACTAGCAGCCTTCCAGATCCAGCAATCACAGATCAGCCCACTTCAACAGCAGTACCGGATGAAAATCAGGAAAATCCAACTGGTCCCGCAACGGAACAACCAATCACTAGGGCAGATCTGGACAGGGTTGTGGCTGAAGTAACTAACCGCTTCATATCCCAACAAGAAACTTTGGTGGATCAACTCATGTCACGCTTAAGGGATGCTGAAGAGTCCAACCGCAACACTGAATCATGGGGTGAATCCCAATCCGGAGGATCCCGGAGGCAACAAAGGTCTTCACTCTTCGAAGAAGCTATCAACAGGAACAACAATGATAGGGGCCGCGCCCGGACTCAGCCCGAATTCCGACTCGAGGAAGCCCTTGGAACCGAACCCAGCGGGGGAGGCACCAGGCGAGGGTCGGATGTAGCTGAGCCAGTCATGCCACCTAATCATAGAAACCCCGCTGAATGGAGCCGAGCTAGAACCCAGCCCGAAGTTGGCCCCATGGATGTGCTCGAAACAGAACCCCGCAGGGGAAGATCAAGGCAGGGGGCAACTGTAGCTGGTCCTAGCGTGCATCCAAGCAGCCAAAGACAACCACTGGATAATGCTAGAAGTGATAGACTGTACCATCCCTACAGGTCATCTGGACGAGATAGATCCCGCAGGGAAGAACCAAGCTCATTCTTGTCCGCTCCAAGTTCTGACGAACGAATGGCGCAATTATTCAGAGAATGTGTACAACGGGAGCAAAGGGACCGAGGAATAGGCGCTAGGGTCACCAGCCCCTTTACCCGAAATATCGAAACTGCCATTACTCCCCGGGAATGGAAAATGCCAACCATGGAGCCTTACAAAGGAACTTCCGACCCCATCGTACATTTACAGAGATACACCCAGCATATGCTCATGAGTGGAGCAACAGAAGGAGTATTATGCAAATGCTTTCCGCTATTCCTAGCAGATCTAGCTACCTCCTGGTTTTGCCATCTACCCCAGGGATCCATCAGCTCATGGGTGATGTTGAAAGAAAGGTTTATTAGCCAGTTCCGCATCCATGTGGAACAACCCAAGGATGCTTATTCTCTGTCCAATGTCAAACAGAAATCCGGAGAGACGCTGCAACAATATCTAACGCGGTTCAACGCCGCAGCGGCAGCAGTTCAAGATGCCGATGAAAAACTCACTCTAATGGCCCTCTGTAGTGGTGTACATCCAGACACCAAATTTGCCAGAAGGTTAACTAAGGAAAAACCAGCTACCTTGCCTGATTTCTTCCATGAAGCTGGAAAGTATATGAGACTTGAAGACGCTGCTACAGAAAAGCAATCAGGACAACAAGGTAAGACAGTTCAGGACAAGGTTCCCGCTGCAGCTAAGGACGCTCGAAGAAATGAATCTAGAGACAATGCTGGGGGCATAAAGGTTGAAAAGCGCCAATATCGACCAGGGCCAAGATTTGACTCCTACACTCCTTTGAATGAAACAATCGAAAACATCTACCTAGCCACTCAGGGCGAACTCGGATACAAGCGCCCCCCGCACAAGAAAGAATCAGATAACGCACTCAAGTCCGGAAAGTTCTGTCGCTTCCACGAATCCCACGGACATGACACCAATGAATGCCACCATCTTCGGGACTTGATCGAAGAACACATTAGAAGAAGAAGACTGGAACGTTATGTGAAAGGTCAGAACAGGACTCCAACTCCTGCCAATGAGAACTCAAAGCAACCCCTCCCAGAAGTAGGCGGAGGGAATCGCAACAATCACAACACCAGTGGCTCTAGTCAAGAGAAGATAGTGGTCCTTACCATCTCAGGAGGACCACACATCGCCGACAGAAGTTGGGCAGAGATGGAAAGGTACGGCAAGTCGCTTAGAAATGCCGAAGGATATGTTAACTCCATTACGGAGGAACGCCACCCGAAACGAAAAGAAAACGATGACATTGTATTCAGTAGGCGTGATTTGGAAGGAAGACAGTACCCACATATGGATCCCATGGTCATTTCTGCCTGGTTCGGTCCAGCTAAAGTTTTTCGGATTCTAATAGACACGGGAAGCTCCGTAAATATCCTGTTCAAACATGCTTTCGACAAAATGAAGTTATCAATGAAGGATGTATCCCCCTGTGACAAACCACTGCACGGTTTCACTGGGGATGCAAAAATGCCCCTCGGGCAACTTGACCTCTTCGTCGAAATAGGAAGTCATCCCCGCTCCGTTGTGCGAAAACAAACGTTCGTACTAATAGAAAACCACTCGGCTTACAACGCCTTCTTAGGAAGACCAGCCTTGTCTGACTTCCAGATTGTATTAGCCCCCTGTTGCCTGAAAATGAAATTTCCAACAGACAACGGAGTAGGAGAAGTAGAAGGAGATCAAGATGCTGCCCGAGACTGCTACGTAACTGAACTTCGCAATAACCGCAGAAAGAATAAAGGAAAAGATGCAGAGACTACTCTCTGCATGAAAAGCTTGGAGGCATAGCAACTAAAGAAAGCCCCTCCTCTTCGATACACAAGTGATCCCTTCAATGAACTAGACCCCAGGGATAAAGGGGAGGAGGCTACCGCCGAGCCTGCGGAGGCTATGGAATTCGTATCGGTAGATAAGCATGATTCAAGTAGACTATTAAAAATCGGATCTCAGCTGAAAACGGAATTGAAGGATCAACTCATTGACTTTCTCCGCCACAACTTAGATGTATTTGCGTGGGCCCATGCCGATATGACAGGAATCTCCCCAGACATAGCATGCCACATGTTGAACATCGATCCCACCAAGGTACCAGTAAAGCAGAAAAAGAGGAGCATGGGGGCATAGCGATCAGCAGCCCTTGATGAGGAAGTAAAGAATCTACTTGCTAATGGCTTCATACGGGAAGCCATCTACCCAGAATGGATCGCTAACCCAGTGCTAGTAAAAAAGGCCAATGGAAAGTGGCGAACATGTATTGACTTCTCCAATCTGAATGACGCTTGCCCGAAAGACTGCTTCCCACTTCCCCGAATTGACCAACTCGTAGACAGCACAGCTGGGCACGAACTCCTATCTTTTATGGATGCATACTCCGGATATAACCAGATCCCCATGCACGCTCCCGATCAGGACCACACTAGCTTCATCACCGACCGCGGATTATATTGTTACAAAGTCATGCCTTTTGGACTCAAAAATGCTGGAGCTACCTATCAACGCCTCGTCAACAAAATGTTCGCAGAACTGATAGGACGAACTATGGAAGTATATGTGGATGACATGTTGGTAAAGTCCAGGAAAGCCAACGACCATGTAAGCCATCTGGACGATATGTTTCGGGTACTTCGTCGATATGGGATGAAGCTGAATCCTCTAAAGTGCTCCTTCGGAGTATCATCGGGAAAATTCTTAGGATTCATCGTCCACGCCAGAGGAATCGAAGCAAACCCTGAACAAATCCGGGCTTTAAAAGAAATAAGGATACCTTCCACTCGAAAAGAAATGCAGAGCCTAAACGGAAAGGTGGCCGCCCTAAGCAGATTCATTTCCAAGGCAACTGACAAGTGTGTCCCTTTCTTCGAAGCACTCAAGAAAGACAAAGGGAGGTTCGAGTGGACCGACGAATGCTTAAAAGCCTTCCTCAACCTAATCGAACACCTTCAGAGACCACCAGTACTCTCAACTCCAAATGAAGGTGAAGTGTTATACCTATACCTCGCTGTATCATCTCATGCTCTAAGCGCCGCCTTGGTAAGAGAAGAAGACCGCACACAACGCCCGGTTTACTTTGTAAGTAAGAGATTTACAGGGGAAGAGGCCAGATATCCTAAACTTGAGAAATTAGCATATTGTTTATTGATCGCGTCACGAAAACTGCGACACTACTTCCAGTCTCACTCCATCAGGGTTCTAACCGATCAACCACTAAGACAAGTGCTCCATCGTCCTGACACTTCTGGGCGACTCCTCAAATGGTGCATCGAACTAAGTCAGTATGATATCACCTACCATCCTCGCGCCGCTATCAAAAGACAAGCCATGGCTGATTTCATTGCCGAATTCACTATCAACGAAGGCAAGGAACAATCCGAAGTAGCAAAAAACATCAAGTGGAACCTCTTTGTAGACGGAGCATCGAACGAAAAAGGCTCGGGGGCAGGTATTGTGATCATCACCCCCAGGGGAAGAAAGTTGTACTATGCATTAAGATTGGAGTTCACGGCCACTAACAACGATGCTGAATATGAAGCAGTAATAGCGGGATTGGAACTGGCCCTAGAAATTGGAATCAATTCCTTATGTATTCATAGCGATTCTCAGCTTATCGTAAACCAGGTACTAGGAGAATTCCAGACTCGAGGAGAACGACTCACAGCATACCTAAAGAAAACCAAACTGCTGCTCGATCAATTGGACCATTATCTAATCAAACACATTCCTCGAGAAGAAAACCAAGAGGCAGATGAACTTGCAAAGCAAGCTAGTATGAAGAACAGCGCCATTTCCGGAGCACTAGCAATCTCAAGGCAGCTAGCCCCAAGTTTCGAACAAGTGAATCTGATAACTGCAATCGAAGAAGGAACCTGGATGACTCCTATCCGGAAATATTTGCAAGATGGCATACTACCCGACAGGCGTGACGAAGCCAAGAAGATCTTGAGGAAAGTTCCCCGCTACACAATACAAGAAGGCATCCTCTACCGACGTGGCTTCTCTAGCCCCTTATTAAGATGTGTCGCCGGAAGGGAAGCCAAGGAGATATTAACAAACATCCATCAGGGAGGATGCGGAGATCACACTGGAGGACAGACTTTGGCAAGAAAGATACTCCGATATGGATATTACTGGCCCACACTAAACAAAGATGCCCTAGACTTCGTTAAGAAATGCGACAGATGTCAGAAGTTCGCCAAGATTCCTCGACTGCCCACAAACGAAATTACTCAAATGACTAGCCCTTGGCCCTTTGCTGTATGGGGAATTGACTTAATTGGCGAACTGCCAACGGGCCGAGGCGGAGCCAAATATGCTATAGTGGCAGTCGATTATTTCACCAAATGGGTGGAAGCGGAACCTTTAAATAAAATATCTTCAGCAAAAGTTATCAACTTCTTGATCAAAAACATTCTGTGCAGGTATGGAGTCCCACTCAAGATCGTATCCGACAACGGACTCCAGTTTGACGGCGAAGAATTTGCCGACTGGTGCCAAGAACATGGAATTCATAAAAGCTTCTCATCAGTAGCTTACCCTCAGGCAAACGGACAAGTTGAAGCTGTCAACAAAATTCTCAAAACCCTAATCAAGAAGAAACTTGAAAAGTCAAAAGGCGCTTGGGTGGACGAACTTCCTACGGCACTATGGGCATACCGCACATCTTTCAGAACATCAACGGGACATACTCCTTTCTCTTTGGCATATGGATCGGAGGCAATGCTCCCAGTTGAGACTATTGTGCCTTCCCACCGTAGGATCCACTACAACCCAGAAGAAAACGAAGAACTCCTCCTCATGTCTTTGGATCTGATCGAGGAAAGGAGAAACGATGCAGCACTCAAAGCAGCAGCTCACAAACAAAAAGTGGTAGCACAATACAATTCCAAAGTCAAGCATCGCAGCTTACAAGAAGGAGATCTTGTCCTCAGGTGAATCTTTCCACGCCCCGGGGCACTGGACCCCATCTGGGACGGACCATATGTAATTCATAAAGATCTCCACAACGGAGCTTACATTTTGTCAACAGTGGACGGAGAGGTGTTCCAGAGGGCATGGAACATCCGACACCTCCGTCGATACTTTTCTTAACTTGTACTGCCCATATGAAGTGAATTAACAAAGAGAATCAGTGGACGTAGGCATTTCCGTGCCGAACAACTTTAAAAAATCTTGTCTCTTTTTAACTTGTTCCTTTATGTCTTGGCTGCTCGTTAAGTTTTATCCCTTTCTGTTGAACAAAATCCTATGGCATCTCCACTCAAGACGCACCACGGCCTCATCTGGACTAGGCCTAACAGGTACGCTACGATTCTATGCACTCGCCAATGAGACACTTTTGCTCCAGCATCCCTCTGCTGCGGGTTAACTCATTGCGTGCCTGCCCTCAAAGCCAACTGTAATGAGCCGATTATAAGTCATCATAAAGGCCGACTATAGCCGATGGCAGCTCATTACGGCGTTCGGCTCGCCGGCAACTGTGAACCTACTTTAAGCCCCAACATAAGGTGTGGCCAGCCAGGGGTAGTTCACGGCCAACGGCACCCACGCTAGCCGGCCACGGTAAATCGAATAATACCCACGATTACGGACCATAATGGTTCGGGTAGTTACCGTGCGCGATCTCGGCTCCGATGTGTCTTAAGTGCGGCTGTGGTAAAAAAGAAAACTCCCCGCGGAGGCGTAAGATGGGTGACAAATGTCTCCAAGACCCACAACTAGGGAAAGTGACTACAAAACCCGTTTGCCACGAACTTAAGCACATCGACGGCCTTCCGTGACTGGAAGTTTTACTTTTACTATATTTCCATTCCATTTAAATATTTTTCTCCTATCCTGTATAACAAACTCTAAAGTACAGGAAACCGAATAGGAAGCATTCACTCATGAGGCTCTAAGCCTGCGTACTGGGTGGCAGGGCGCTCAGCTATACCCGTGAACAGTTACACAAGACACTCAAAGCTACCGCCTGCGAATAAAACATGAAGGGCGGTACTCTCTTCTCTTGTACATAAATGCGTAACTATAGCTTATTCATACACTGACATTGCAAAACGTAAAATTATATTTCAAGCAAAAACTTAACATCAAACACAACTAGAATCACAGGCATATACATAATTATACTTCTCACACGGCACATAAAGATAGCAACAACATTTAAACATGACAAAATCAGCTTATATTATAAGATCACACGAAGTTATTCTTTGCAAATAATTTTATTACAGTTGCATATCAAAGACTAACATAAACAGTGATAAAAAAGAAACAAAAAGATGGCAGATGCATCCACACTCCATCACCAACTCCCCCAGTCTACTTAGCCGCAGGATCAGAGCCCCCAGCATGCGGATCAGAAGTCCCGCCTGTCCAATTCGGAAGAGGAATTCATTAAACGAACAACCAAGTTATGGAAACACGGGAAGAAAAGAAAGGGAAGAAGAATAACTCACCAGCATCCGCCGCTTGATCCTCATCATCCAACTGCACGCCCGCTTCCTCTGCAGCAAGCAGCCGCATCCCCTCTTTCACCGCCGCTTGCTCCTCCTTTGAGAACTGAGCAGTAACCGCATTCAAGTTGAAAGCCTCTCCGCCTTCCTTACCCGCGTTCACCCTGGCCTCCTCTAAAGCCTGGAGATACACCTTGGCCATGACCCGAGGGTAATCGTCCATCCAAGACAAGCCGCCCTCCTTCCAAGTGTGGAAGTACATATCCTGCAGCATCTCATCCATCATCCCCTCGTTTTCCTCAAACTCCCTCACCCGGGCCTCGGAAGCTTGCAACTTGGCGACGGCGACGTCCCTCTCTTATTGGTATCTCAAGCAGTCAGCCTGGAGTGACCTCCTCATTTCCTCCTCCTTCAACTTGAGGGACCTCCTCATCTCCTCCATCTCCTCCTTCAACTCGGCCTGAGCCATCTCCGCAGCCTCGAGCCTCCCTGACAACTCCTCTACCCGCTCGAGATCCGCATTTCGAACCTCATCCACCGTTGTGATAGCTATGTTAATCCGTTCCCTGCAAGCGACCTCCATCTTCCGCAATTCCGCCCTACTGCCCTTCTCCATGGTCTCTTTCAGCCGCTTGGAGGCTTGCTCATGCTGGGAAATCTGGATGGCTTGGTCAGCGAGCTGCTTGGCCTGGTCGGCAACCTTTAACCTCAACCGAATGTTAGCACTCCCGATCTCTTCCCCGGCCTTGACCAACTTAGCATGATGCTCCATTAACTTCTTGGTCTCTGCGGCCACCCGGTCGATATTAGCCTTGGCCTCATCCCCCATGGTGACTACCCGTGTAGTAAGTAAATCAAGATCTAAAGATTTGGCCTCGTCCAGCACTCTTACCATGGGGTTGCGGGGAAGGAGGTGCTCGCCCGTGGTCTCATCGAATGAAATGTCCCGAAAGCTTGGGTCTAAATCAGGATGACCGGCAAAAGGGTCACGAGGCACGGGGCGAGGCACATCGGGACGCCTTATACGAATGACAGTAGGACTCTTGGAAGGAGGAGGAGGGGGGCCGGGCTCCGTGCTCTCCTCCGTAGTATCACGAGGAGGCTGAGTAGGAGGCTGCGAACCAGGGGACGACTCAAATAAGGAACGGCTCCGCTTCCCTTTCTGAATGCCCTCTTCGATGACCCCAAGAAGAGGGCGGTAACTGACTACATCCCCAGTGCGATCAGTAGAAGGTTTCGCGGAAGCTCTCCTCGACTTAAATTGTTCAAGGCGGTGTCGAACATCCGACGTTTTAACTGCCTGGCCTGCCCCTGGAATAAAGAACAAGTGTTATGAACATACAATAATCCATAGTTCAAAAAATGTGCTAAGTTAAAAAGAAAGAAAAGTGGGAAGACACATCTATTATACAAACCCGGCGGAGGAGTGGGATACTGCAATAAGTCCTGGATCTCACCCCAGGACGGAAGTGAACCGTAAAAAATTTCTAAGTCCCTATCGAAAATGGAATCGGCAGAAGACAAAAGCTCACCTTGCATCGCCGGAATCACCCTAGCTGAGGAACCCTTAGAGGATGGGTCAGTGCCAGCCACAGCTTTGCCGGTTTCCTTTGCCTTCTCCGTTCCCTTCTCCGTTTCCGACTCTCCCTCCGACTCCCCGAAGGCCCGACGGAGAGCCTCATCCAGTTCGAGGTCTTGTTCAGAGGTTAGAACAGCAATACCACTACCACCTTGACCGTCGCCATCTCCTCCACCCTCCGACCTTTCTCCAACTTCGCCTCCTTCCTCCTCTTCTACACCTTCCTCCTCCGGGACAGTCGGGCAAGTACTTGGAGAAGGGCCATCAGACTTCTTCAGTTTCTTTCCCCCGACCACGGGACGCTCTGCGAAAGGCTCTCTCTTACCGCTCTTTACCGTAGCCCCCTCCTTAGCTTTAGCAGCCCTCTCCTCAGCCGTATCCCTTTGCTTAACCACAGACTGGTGCGGTAAGATCAAATTATACTCCAAGAGGGTTGCGTTCCTGATCAAGAAAGAGGCCGACCGGTCCCGTGCCGGAATAGCCTTTAGTTCAGCAGCCATTCGCACTAAGGAATCGTCCTCCACTACTGCAATACCACCTGTCGCTAGCCAGAAATAGAAGCATGTCAGAAAAAACACTACAGTCAAAGCATGAAAAGTACAAATGAAATCCATCTTACAGCCGGAATTGAAAAGGCGGAAAGAAACAGCATCGTCCTTGACGAAGAACCACTCTTTCTTGAACATGGTGAACTTGGAATACAAGTCCAGGACTGGTTTGAAGGGCACGGCCGCTTCCAGGCTAATATACGGAGACCCCTTCTTATAGCCTCTCAGGTTGTACAAATATCGAATTTCTCGGTGAGAAGGAGGACGCCCGTACCTCCTCTGGAAGATAACAAAGAGGCTCACCAGGATGGCGTAAGAGTTAGGCTGAAGCTGGAAGGGAGCCACCTTCAAATACGTGGTGAAGCTTACTATCCAAGCGTTGATAGGGGGGATAGCTCCGCACATGCAACGGTATCTGCTAAAAGCGAAGTAGCCCTCGGGAGGATTATATGGCATCACTCCATCTCCCGGCAGCAGCATAAGGGCCCTATCTATCCCGAAGGAACGGGATATGACGTCAAGTTGCTCCTCCTTTAGGGAGCTAGGAAAGCAATCCGGGGGAGAGATCAAAAGTTCCTGTGGACCATATCCGTCCACTAGAGACCTCGGAATAGGTCGGTGTTGCCCGGATCCTGGTTGGACTGGGGGCAAGGATGAAGAAGGCTCTCCTGTGCCTCTAGACTTCTTTCTGTCTGATCGTGTTTCCGCTTTGCGAGACATTTTCTGCAGCACAAGAAAAACACGGTGTTAGAGCAAGAAGTATAGAAAGATAAACAAGCAAGTATCTAAAGAAAGCATATAAAAGCATAAGATTCCGCTCAAGGTTCAAGTATGAAGTCTCATTCGGCGGTGCAAGACGAGTTCATTCGGCACCAAAATCCAATGCTCGTTCGGCATACATGTCATTCGGCATACATGCATTCGGCATACATGTCATTCGGCATACATGTCATTCGGCATACATGCATTCGGCATACATGTCATTCGGCATACATGTCGTTCGGCATACATATCGTTCGGCCCTCACCTCATTCGGCTATCCAATACACTCCGTACACATTCGGCAAACAGGACCATCCGGTGACAAAAGTTCATTCGGCAGAAAGTATATATACCTGATTCGGTATAAGCTGGTTCGGCGAAGAATTTGGTTCGGCAGCACAATTGATTCGGTTCTCTTTGGTTCGGTAAGGGAAAACCAAGGGGTACGGCCTCTATATATAGGCGAACTCAGGGCCGCCGAACCAGCTGGTTCGGTCTACCGGATACGAATGAAACCAAAAGCCGAATGAAACCAAAAGCCGAATGAAACCAAAAGCCGAATGAAACCAAAAGCTGGAGGAGCACGACCGGACCAACACAAAACCGGATGAACTCTCTCTCTCTACCAACGACAACCAGGGGCTGGGGGCATGCAGAGCGCCTCATGCAGATAAGTACCGATCTCCGGAACTAACTAAATAGAATAAGGATTATGATAACGATAAATAAGTCGTAAAACTCTCACTAACATGGATTAATCGTTCACGCGTGTATGCGACCACGAATGGCCCGTAGGCACGCTCTGAATGGTTATTAGCCCTATCGTCGTGGGAATTTACACTTTGACACGCCTTTTTAAACTCATAAGTGGAACGGATATTTGATAACTATGAAATGGCTAAGCTACTTACACATGTACGGGGTTGCGAACGATCCCTAGGCATGCTCTGAGCTGGCGATAAACCACCCAGGGACCCACTCTAACGTGAACCTGGCATCGACGATGCTAAGCCCCTTCGGGGCAAACTTGCTCGTCCCGAACGACACAATTCAGTTCATCTCGAATATTTCGATCACGAACGGACGTTATTTGAAACCACACTAAAAAAGTAAATTTCTCTGCAGGACATCAACAGGATATAAACATCCAGCTCGTGGCATTACAAAACAAGCCTTCTTACCACAAAGAAACAAAGCGCGACACATGCAAGCACGTGCCCCGCTTTGGGGGGCAAATGTTGGGCGAATTTTCACCCAGAAGATCTCGAGACCAAGAAGTCACAATTTCACCCGGACTCGCAACCTCCACTTCGTTCGACAGCCAAGAGGCTCAATACTAACCTAGAAGTCCATCCAACATTCTCCATGAAGAAGCTCGTTCGGCACAAGCCTCCATTCGGCTCCTTCCATTCGGCTCCTTCCATTCGGACCCTTCCATTCGGCCCCCAAGCTCCTATCACCAAGACTACATTCAATTATCTCCATCCGGCTACCCACGTATTCGGCCACCGGTCCAAACCACCACCGGACCGGCCTCCTTTCCACCACCGAACCAACAAACCGAACCAACATTCCTCCTTACTGCCGAACTAGAAGAAGGACAACCCATGCCGAACCAACCCAACAACAAGGCCATCACCGAATCCACTCCACTACCGGACCAACCACCTACCTCAATGCCGAATGGAACATCATCCCACTCCATCACCGGTCCAACACTACCCATTCAAAACCGAATGAAGCCTCGCCGAACCAAACAGTTGCCAATCCATATTGCCTCAGCCCGGGCCCACCAGCAGCTATATACCTCCAAGACCCCTGCCCCCTACCTCACTCTATAAATAGAGGGGCAGGGGTACAACAATGGCAGACAAGTTTGGGAGCTCAAGCAAGGAAGGAACTTTCAAACTACTTTCATACGCTTGTATACAAAGCATTGTACTTGTAACCTGAAAGAAAGAAGATAATAACATATAAAGTGGACGTAGGCACATTCTGGCTGAACCACTATAAATCTGTGTGTCTTTACATTTCAGCCCCTACTTCTTTTATATTTACATACTCATCTAAAATCATATAAAATCACATATAATCAACTAAATAATACGACTTGGAGGTGTTTGTCCATTTTTTGTGCAAACAAATCTCAAACATCAGAAAAAAGCTAAGGATTGCCTCTCCGGGCATATTGGTTTATCTCCATCTCAGAGCATGCCTAGGGATCTCTCCGGTTCCCGTACATGTGTAAGTGGAGTAACCGTTTATTCTGAAAATAAATCTAAATAAAATTATTCGTCCAAAGTCCCAATCCTGGACTTGGCCCTTGACATCTTCAATCAGTGGATGACGAGTCGTGATCCCGATCCAGGATCGTTCCTGTTATTTGGAGGCGGTAGTTGTTCAGGCCTTACTGCCGCTGTCCGTTCTCTGACAAATTGCGGCAATCTACCTCCCCTGGCATGTTCTTCCACCTCATCCTTTAGGTGGCGGCATTCATCTGTGGTGTGCCCATCCAGCTCATGGAACAGGCAATATTTTCCAGTCCTGCGCTCTCGCTCAGTGGGATCCCTTGTAGGTGGCTTTCGATAGGGGAGTTGCCCCCTAGTTTCAGTGTAGATTCTTTCTAGGCCTGCAGTCAGATCTGTGTACTGCCTGAATCTTGGTTCTCGAAATTTCTTCCGTTTATCTGGACCATCATGTCTGTCATCCTATTTCCTTTTTCCTTTGTCTACTCTGGACTGTTCTCTGGAGGTTCCTACGCTTTGTGTGGCATTTATTTCCCGACTCTCGGCTCGTGATTCTTCCAATCGGATGAACTTTTCAGCTTTATGAAAGAACTCTCCAAGATCTTGTGGCGGATCTTTGGTTAGAGAATCTTTAAATTTGGTACCTTCCGCAACTCCTGCCACCGCCGCCATTAAAATCATTGATGGATCCGGGCGATCCACAGAAGTCACTGTCGTATTGAATCTCAATAGAAAATCTTTTATGGACTCTCCGATCCTTTGCTTGATTGAAGCTAAAGTCATCACACTCTTGGGTCGCGTTACGTGGACCCCGAATTGTCTCATGAAGCAATCAACAAGCTCGCTCCATGTTCTGATTGATCCAGTCTCTAGTTGTCTGAACCAAAGTGCAGCCAAATCCGACAAATATAGAGGGAAGCATCGTGCCATCACTTCCTCGGATGCCCCCAGCACTTCCATGTGCCTAATATATCTGGTAATATGCATGGTCGGGTCTGACCTCCCGTCATAAAGTTCTAACGTTAGTAGTTTGAATTTTGGAGGGTTCCTTGCGTTTCGGATTCGGAGTGAACGGACTCCGACTAACTTCTTCCAGCCCTCCACTAGGTAGTCCTCCTCTCATGATTCGTCGCATTAGGCCAATCATTCTCTCATCTCCGTCTAGGGGTTGCCCCCTTGTCAAGTTCCTATCCTGTCCCCCGAGCCTCGAAGGGAATTCTGGTACATATTCTTCTGGTGGCTCGTTAGCATATGTATTGACTCCAGCTTGTTGAGCTCCGTCTATCGGTCTTCCAGCATCGGACCCTGAGGGTCTGCCCCCAGGTCCTTGTTGATCACCTTCAACTCCTATATTCTGGTCCTGAACTAGACCTTCATTAGCTTCTATAATCCTGATTCCTTGTCCCGCACTTGCAGTTGTTGTAGTTGGTCCAAGGTTCTGCATATTCACTGCCCTCATTTGTTCGAGGAAATTCTGCAGCATCTCCTGTTGGGTCTTCATCATGCTTTCGCGTATTGAATTAGCCATAGCCTCCATCTCATCTCTAGTGATGTAGACGGAAGCTTGTCCTTCTCCTTCTCCTGAGGACGCTTCTTGGCTTCCTCCCTGTTGGCTCCAATCAACTCTTTGTCTTGTTTGTCGATTCATTGTTTCTGAATTGGAATTCTTTAAACTTTCGAATCTGAACTCTGAATCTGATGCAGTGGGTGCTAGTCCTTCTCAGTGAAAGCACCAAAGTGTTTGCGCCAAAAATGGTCACAAACCCCAAGCGTTGTGAAAGCACCAGTGTTGGAATATAAATCAGCAAATATTCAAACACAAATCACAGATCTAAGCAAAGTAAAGCAGAAATTATAAACAAGGACACACGATTTATAGTGGTTCGGCTATCTCCGGCCTACGTCCACTTCAAAGGTTTTCCCTTTTATTTATGTTCTTCGCTGTTTACACTTGATTACCGTGGATTACAATTGATTATAACTCTAAAATTCGAGTACAACAGTGATTGTGGAGTGCCAAGTAGAGTCTGGTAGAGTCTTGGTGCTTCAGAGTCTTGATTTTGCCAAAGAGAAATCCCCTCCCTTTTGTGAATGACCTGGGCTCTATTTACATGCGTAGGAGGCTGATATTTCTCCTAAAAATCAGGTAGACCGCTTCTGGCACGTGAGGGGGCCCACATGGCCGAAACCTGGAGATTCGGGCCCACATTGGGATCGATTCGACCTTTGGTTCGAATCGATCAAGAAATCGTCCAATCGTGATGAAACTCGGCGTGGACATTCTTCGACATGTAGAAGAACTCCTGTAAAAATTTAATGGCATTTGGATCAAGGGATTGAAAGAAATGATCGATTCAAGATGGTGTTCTTCGGCATGCTCGTTGGTTCGAATCGATCATATGGGTTCGTTCGAATCGATCAATTCGAATCCATAGGGTCGAATCCCTGCTTCTGTGACGTGGCGCGCATTCTTCGAGTCGATCCACCTATCTCTCCGAGTTGAATGGGTCGAGTCCAAGTTTGTAGCCGCGTTTCCTTGATGGCTTCGAGTGTTGGGTTCGAAGGTCTGCTTCGGATCGATGGAGAGGTACTCGTTCGAAACGATCCAAATACGTTACTCCGGATCGATTTAAAGCTGTCTTTAACATGGGGATTCGAAGACAGTATGGAGCCGAAGCCATGATGGGTTTGTGGTCGTGTGAAGATGGATTCGAACTAACGATGGATTCGAGGCATGGCTATCTGGGGGATTGCTTGATGGAGTCGAAGAGAAGGTGCTCCTCGTGGATTCGAAGCAAGGATACGGAGTGGCTTCAGTTGGATGGATTTGAACGTCGTCTCTCCTTATGGATTCGATCATGGTGGGTTCGAACTAGATGGGTTCGAACAAATGAAGAGTGATTGATTCGAAGTGGAGTCGAACTGATGGATGCGAACTCCATCAATCCAAACTATGGAGTACCCTATCGATTCGAACCGGGCAAGGCTTACTTCACTCAAATTGAATCCATCATAACTTGAGCATATGAACTCGGATTGACTTGAAATTTGAACAACTGGCATCAACAGCTTTGCGCATCATGTCTTGTCAATTGTGGCCTGTTCTGGACTCGGACAAAATTCATCGATATCCATGGTTATCCTGCAATGCATGGTTGATATTCATGAATAGTAATTATTAATTTTTAGTAAATCTTGGATATCTCAACCTGGCCAAAAGTTGGGATAACATAACTCTAAACGAGCTAGAAGTTATCGCCGTCCGAATAATCGATATCTACAGGGTCAACATCCACGGTGCAAGGTGCAACATCCGTCCGAAATGGCGTAACAGTGCCGTACAACTTTTAGAAATGCGTGCATGGAGTTGAAACGGAACAGTACCATGGTGCACCACTCTCCAACGATGGTAAATCGAAGACCAGCCACCGTAATCCCGTTTTACCGTAAAAATCCACGTGTCGAAAAAACGAAGGGTAAAAAACTTACGAGACCCGATTGAGATTCGGGTTGTCCTTTTTGGGCATTAATCTACCCGTTGACGGCTGAAAGCTGTCAAAGCCGTAGAAATCATCGGGGCCTTCATTTTGACAGGTTATGGCTCCCGTAACTCTAAACGAGCCAGAAGTTATGGCCGTCCGAATAATCGATATCTATAGGGTGCAACATCCACGGTGCAAGCTGCAACATCCGTCCGAAATGGCAAAACAGTGCCGCACGACTTTTAGAAATGCGTGCATGGATTTGAAACGGAACAGTACCATGGTGCACCACTCTCCAGCGATGGGAAGTCGAACACAGGCCACGGTAATCCCGTTTTACAGTAAAAATCCACTTGTCGAAAAAACGAAGGGTAAAAAACTTACGAGACCCTATTGAGATTCGGGTTGTCCTTTTTGGGCATTATTCTATCTGTTGACGGCTGAAAGTTGTCAAAGCCATAGAACTCATCAAGGCCTTCGTTTTGACAGGTTATGGCTCCCGTAACTCTAAACAAGCCTGAAGTTATGGCCGTCCGAATAATCGATATCTACAGGGTGCAACATCCACGGTGCAAGGTGCAACATCCGTCCGAAATGGCGAAACAGTGTCGTACGACTTTTAGAAATGCGTGCATGGATTTGAAATGGAACAGTACCATGGTGCTCCGCTCTCCAGCGATGGTAAATCGAAGAACAGCCACCGTAATCCCGTTTTACCGTAAAAATCCACGTGTCGAAAAAACGAAGGGTAAAAAACTTACGAGACCCGATTGAGATTCGGGCTGTCCTTTTTGGGCATTATTCTATCCGTTGATGTGTGAAAGCTGTCAAAGCCGTAGAACTCATCGAGGCCTTCGTTTTGAAAGGTTAGGGCTCCCGTAACTCTAAACGAGGCAGAAGTTATGGCCGTCCGAATAATCGATATCTACAGGGTGCAACATCCACGGTGCAAGGTGCAACATCCGTCCGAAATGGAGAAACAGTGCCGTACGACTTTTAGAAATGCATGCATGGATTTGAAACGGAACAGTACATTGGTGCACCACTCTCCAGCGATGGTAAATCGAAGACCAACCACCGTAATCCCATTTTACCGTAAAAATCCACGTGTCCAAAAAACGAAGGGTAAAAAACTTACGAGACCCGACTGAGATTCGGGTTGTCCTTTTTGGGCATTAATCTATCCGTTGACGGCTGAAAGCTGTCAAAACCGTAGAATTCATCGCGGCCTTCGTTTTGACAGGTTATGGCTACCGTAACTCTAAACTAGCCAGAAGTTATGGCCGTCCGAATAATCGATATCTACAGGGTGCAACATCCACGGTGCAAGGTGCAACATCCGTCCGAAATGGCGAAACAGTGCCGTACGACTTTTAGAAATGCGTGCATGGATTTGAAACGAAACAGTACCATGGTGCACCACTCTTCAGCAATGGGAAGTCGAAGACGGGCCAAGGTAATCCCGTTTTACCGTAAAAATCCACGTGTCGAAAAAACGAAGGGTAAAAAACTTACGAGACCCGATTGAGATTCGGGTTGTCCTTTTTGGGCATTAATCTATCCGTTCACAGCTGAAAGCTGTCAAAGCCGTAGAACTCATCGAGGCATTCTTTTTGACAGGCAATGGCTTTTGTAACTCTAAACGAGCCAGAAGTTATGGTCGTCCGAATAATCGATATCTACAGGGTGCAACATCCACGGTGCAAGGTGCAACATCCATCCGAAATGGCGAAACAGTGCCGTACGACTTTTAGAGATTTGAAACGGAACAGTACCATGGTGCACCACTCTCCAGCGATGGTAAATCGAAGACCAGCCACCGTAATCCCGTTTTACCGTAAAAATCCACCTGTCCAAAAAACAAAGGGTAAAAAACTTACGAGACCCGACTGAGATTCGGGTTGTCCTTTTTAAGCATTAATCTATCCGTTGACGGCTGAAAGCTATCAAAACCGTAGAACTCATCACGACCTTCGTTTTGACAGGTTAATGCTCCCGTAACTCTAAACGAGCCAGAAGTTATGGCCGTCCGAATAATCGATATCTACGGGGTGCAACATCCACGGTGCAAGGTGCAACATCCGTCCGAAATGGCGAAACAGTGCCGTACGACTTTTAGAAATGCTTGCATGGATTTGAAACGGAACAGTACCATGGTGCACCACTCTCCAGCGATGGGATGTCGAAGACGGGCCACGGTAATCCCGTTTTACCGTAAAAATCCACGTGTCGAAAAAACGATGGGTAAAAAACTTACGAGACCCGATTGAGATTCGGGTTGTCCTTTTTGGGCATTAATCTATCCGTTCACGGCTGAAAGCTGTCAAAGCCGTAGAACTCATCGAGGCATTCTTTTTGACAGGCAATGGCTTTTGTAACTCTAAACGAGCCAGAAGTAATGGTCGTCCGAATAATCGATATCTACAGGGTGCAACATCCACGGTGCAAGGTGCAACATCCATCCGAAATGGCGAAACAGTGCCGTACAACTTTTAGAGATTTGAAACGGAACAGTACCATGGTGCACCACTCTCCAGCGATGGTAAATCGAAGACCAGCCACCGTAATCCCGTTTTACCGTAAAAATCCACCTGTCCAAAAAACAAAGGGTAAAAAACTTACGAGACCCGACTGAGATTCGGGTTGTCCTTTTTAGTCATTAATCTATCCGTTGACGGTTGAAAGTTGTCAAAACCGTAGAACTCATCGCGACCTTCGTTTTGACAGGTTAATGTTCCCGTAACTCTAAACGAGCCAGAAGTTATGGCCGTCCGAATAATCGATATCTACGGGGTGCAACATCCACGGTGCAAGGTGCAACATCCGTCCGAAATGGCGAAACAGCGCCGTACGACTTTTAGAAATGCTTGCATGGATTTGAAACGGAACAGTACCATGGTGCACCACTCTCCAGCGATGGGAGGTCGAAGACGGGCCACGGTAATCCCGTTTTGCCGTAAAAATCCACGTTTCAAAAAAATGAAGGGTAAAAAACTTACGAGACCCGATTGAGATTCGGGTTGTCCTTTTTGGGCATTAATTATCCGTTGACGGCTGAAAGATGTCAAAGCCGTAGAAATGATCGAGGCCCTCGTTTTGACAGGTTATGGCTCCCGTAACTCTAAACGAGCCAGAAGTTATAGCCGTCCGAATAATCGATATCTACAGGGCGGAACATCCACGGTGCAAGCTGCAACATCCGTCCGAAAAGGCGAAACAATGCCGTACGACTTTTAGAAATGCGTGCATGGATTTGAAACGGAACAGTACCATGGTGCAACACTTTTCAGCGATGGGAAGTCGAAGACGGGCCACGGTAATCCCGTTTGACCGTAAAAATCCACGTGACAAAAAAACGAAGGGTAAAAAACTTACGAGACCCGATCTAGATTCGGGTAGTCCTTTTTGGGCATTAATCTATTTGTTGACGGCTGAAAGCTGTCAAAACCGTAGAACTCATCGAGGCCTTCGTTTTGACAGGTTATGGCTTTTGTAACTCTAAACGAGCCATAAGTTATGGCCGTCCGAATAATCGATATCTACAGGGTGCAACATCCACGGTGCAAGGTGCAACATCCATCCGAAATGGCGAAACAGTGTCGTACGACTTTTAGAAATGCATGCATGGATTAGAAACGGAACAGTACCATGGTGCACCACTCTCCAGCGATGGGAAGTCGAAGTCGGGCCACGGTAATCCCGTTTTACCGTAAAAATCCACGTGTCGAAAAAAAGAAGGGTAAAAAACTTACGAGACCCGATTGAGATTCGGGTTGTCCTTTTTGGGCATTAATCTATCCGTTGACGGCTGAAAGCTGTCAAAGCCGTAGAACTCATCGAGGCCTTCGTTTTGACAGGTTATGGCTTTTGTAACTCTAAACGAGAAAGAAGTTATGGCCGTCCGAATAATCGATATATATAGGGTGCAACATCCACGGTGCAAGGTGCAACATCCGTCCAAAATGGCGAAACAGTGTCGTACGACTTTTAGAAATGCGTGCATGGATTTGAAACGGAACTGTACCGTGGTGCACCATTCTCCAGCGATGGTAAATCGAAGACCAGCCATCGTAATCCCGTTTTACCGTAAAAATCCACGTGTCGAACAAACGAAGGGTAAAAAACTTACGAGACCCGATTGAGATTCGGGTTGTCCTTTTTGGGCATTAATCTTTCCGTTGATGGCTGAAAGCTGTCAAAGCCGTAGAACTCACCGTGGCCTTCATTTAGATGGGTTATCGCTCTGGTAACTCTAAACGAGCCATAAGTTATGGCCGTCCGAATAATCGATATCTACAGGGTGCAACATCCGTCCGAAATGGCGAAACAATGCCGTACGACTTTTAGAAATGCGTGCATGGATTTGAAACGGAACAGTACCATGGTGCACCACTCTCCAGCGATGGGAAGTCGAAGTCGGGCCACGGTAATCCCGTTTTACCGTAAAAATCCACGTGTCGAAAAAAAGAAGGGTAAAAAACTTACGAGACCCGATTGAGATTCGGGTTGTCCTTTTTGGGCATTAATCTATCCGTTGACGGCTGAAAGCTGTCAAAGCGGTAGAACTCATCGAGGCCTTCGTTTTGACAGGTTATGGCTTTTGTAACTCTAAACGAGCCAGAAGTTAAGGCCGTCCGAATAGACGATTTCTACAGGGTGCAACATCCACGGTGCAAGGTGCAACATCCATCCGAAATGGCGAAACAGTGTCATGCGACTTTTAGAAATGCGTGCATGGATTTGAAACGGAACTGTACCATGGTGCACCACTATCCAGCGATGGTAAATCGAAGACCAGCCACCGTAATCGCGTTTTACCGTAAAAATCCACGTGTCGAAAAAACGAAGGGTAAAAAACTTACGAGACCCGATAGGGATTCGGGTTGTCCTTTTTGGGCATTAATCTATCCGTTGACGGCTGAAAGCCTTCAAAGCCGTAGAACTCATCGGGGCCTTCGTTTTGACAGGTTATGGCTACCGTAACTCTAAACGAGCCAGAAGTTATGGCCGTCCGAATAATCGATATCTACAGGGTGCAACATCCACGGTGCAAGGTGCAACATCCGTCCGAAATGGCGAAACAGTGCCGTACGACTTTTAGAAATGTGTGCATGGATTTGAAATGGAACAGTACCATGGTGCACCAATCTGCAGCGATGGGAAGTCGAAGACGGGCCACGGTAATCCCGTTTTACCGTAAAAATCCACGTGTCGAAAAAACGAAGGGTAAAAAACTTACGAGACCCGATTGAGATTCGGGTTGTCCTTTTTGGGCATTAATCAATCTATCCACGGCTGAAAGCTGTCAAAGCCATAGAATTCATCGAGGCCTTCGTTTCGACAGGTTATGGTTCCCGTAACTCTAAACGAGCTAGAAGTTATGGCCGTCCGTATAATCGATATCTACAGGGTGCAACATCCACGGTGCAAGGTGCAACATCCGTCCGAAATGGCGAACAGTGCCGTACGATTTTCGAAATGCGTGCATGGATTTGAAACGGAACAGTACCTTGGTGCACCACTCCCCAACGATGGGAAGTCGAAGACGGGCCACGGTAATCCCGTTTTACCGTAAAAATCCACGTGTCGAAAAAACGAAAGGTAAAAGACTTACGAGACCCCATTGAGATTCGGGTTGTCCTTTTTGCGCATTAATCTATCCGTTGACGGTTGAAAGCAGTCAAAGCCGTAGAACTCATCGAGGCCTTCGTTTTGACAGGTTATGGCTCCCGTAACTCTAAACGAGCCAGAAGTTATGGCCGTCTGAATAATCGATATCTACAGGGTGCAACATCCACGGTGCAAGGTGCAACATCCGTCCGATAAGGCGAAACAGTGCCGTACTACTTTTAGAAATGCGTGCATGGATTTGAAACGGAACAGTACCATGGTGCACCACTCTCCAGCGATGAAAAGTCGAAGACGGTTCACGGTAATCCCGTTTTACCGTAAAACTCCACGTGTCGAAAAAACGAAGGGTAAACATCTTACGAGACCCGATTGAGATTCGGGTTGTCCTTTTTGGGCATTAATCTATCCGTTGACGGCTGAAATCTGTCAAAGCGGTAGAACTCATCGAGGCCTTCGTTTTGACAGGTTATGGCTTTTGTAACTCTAAACGAGCCAGAAGTTAAGGCCGTCCGAATAGACGATATCCACAGGGTGCAACATCCACGGTGCAAGGTGCAACATCCGTCCGAAATGGCGAAACAGTGTCATGCGACTTTTAGAAATGCGTGCATGGATTTGAAACGGAACTGTACCATGGTGCACCACTATCCAGCGATGGGAAGTCGAAGACGGGCCACGGTAATCCTGTTTTACCGTAAAAATCCACGTGTCGAAAAAAGGAAGGGTAAAAAACTTACGAGACCCGATTGAGATTCGGGTTGTCCTTTTTGGGCATTAATCTATCCGTTGACGGCTGAAAGCCTTCAAAGCCGTAGAAATCATCGGGGCCTTCGTTTTGACAGGTTATGGCTACCGTAACTCTAAACGAGACAGAAGTTATGGCTGTCCGAATAATCGATATCTACAGGGTGCAACATCCACGGTGCAAGGTGCAACATCCGTCCGAAATGGCGAAACAGTGCCGTACGACTTTTAGAAATGCGTGCATGGATTTGAAATGGAACAGTACCATGGTGCACCAATCTGCAGCGATGGGAAGTCGAAGACGGGCCACGGTAATCCCGTTTAACCGTAAAAATCCACGTGTCGAAAAAACGAAGGGTAAAAAACGTACGAGACCCGATTGAGATTCGGGTTGTCCTTTTTGGGCATTAATCTATCCGTTGACGGCTGAAAGCCTTCAAAGCCGTAGAACTCATCGGGGCCTTCGTTTTGACAGGTTATGGCTACCGTAACTCTAAACGAGACAGAAGTTATGGTCGTCCGAATAATCGATATCTACAGGGTGCAACATCCACGGTGCAAGGTGCAACATCCGTCCGAAATGGCGAAACAGTGCCGTACGACTTTTAGAAATGCGTGCATGGATTTGAAATGGAACAGTACCATGGTGCACCAATCTGCAGCGATGGGAAGTCGAAGACGGGCCATGGTAATCCCGTTTTACCGTAAAAATCCACGTGTCGAAAAAACGAAGGGTAAAAAACTAACGAGACCCGATTGAGATTCGGGTTGTCCTTTTTGGGCATTAATCTATCCGTTGACGGCTGAAAGCTGTCAAAGCCGTAGAACTCATCGAGGCCTTCGTTTTGACAGGTTATGGCTTTTGTAACTCTAAACGAGCCAGTAGTTGTGGCCGTTCGAATAGTCGATATCTACAGGGTGCAACATCCACGGTGCAAGGTGCAACATCCGTCCGAAATGGCGAAACAGTGCCGTACGACTTTTAGAAATGCGTGCATGGATTTGAAACGGAACAGTACCATGGTGCACCACTCCCCAACGATGGGAAGTCGAAGACGGGCCACGGTAATCCCGTTTTACCGTAAAAATCCACGTGTCAACAAAACGAAGGGTAAAAAACTTACGAGACCCGATTGAGATTCGGGTTGTCCTTTTTGCGCATTAATCTATCCGTTGACGGCTGAAAGCAGTCAAAGACGTAGAACTCATCGAGGCCTTCGTTTTGACAGGTTATGGCTCCCGTACCTCTAAACGAGCCAGAAGTTATGGCCGTCGGAATAATCGATATCTACAGGGTGCAACATCCACGGTGCAAGGTGCAACATCCGTCCGACAAGGCGAAACAGTGCCGTACCACTTTTAGAAATGCGTGCATGGATTTGAAACGGAACAGTACCATGGTGCACCAGTCTCCAGCGATGAAAAGTCGAAGACGGGTCACGGTAATCCCGTTTTACCGTAAAAATCCACGTGTCGAAAAAACGAAGGGTAAAAATCTTACGAGACCCGATTGAGATTCGGGTTGTCCTTTTTGGGTATTAATCTATCTGTTGACCGCTGAAAGCTTTCAAAGCAGTAGAACTCATCGAGGCCTTCGTTTTGACAGGTTATGGCTCCTCTAACTCTAAACGAGCCAGAAGTTATGGCCGTCCGAATAATCGATATCTATCGGGTGCAACATCCACGGTGCAAGGTGCAACATCCGTCTGAAATGGCGAAATAGTGCCGTACGACTTTTAGAAATGCGTGCATGGATTTGAAATGGAACAGTACCATGGTGCACCACTCTCCAGCGATGGGAAGTCGAAGACGGGCCACGGTAATCCCGTTTTACCGTGAAAATCCACGTGTCGAAAAAACGAAGGGTAAAAAACTTACGAGACCCGATTGAGATTCGGGTTGTCCTTTTTGGGCATTAATCTATCCGTTGACGGCTGAAAGCTGTCAAAGCCGTAGAACTCATCGAGGCCTTCGTTTTGACAGGTTATGGCTTTTGTAACTCTAAACGAGCCAAAAGTTATGGCCGTCCGAATAGTCGATAACTACAGGGTGCAACATCCACGGTGCAAGTTGCAAATTCCGTCCGAAATGGCGAAACAGTGTCGTACGACTTTTAGAAATGCGTGCATGGATTTGAAATGGAACAGTACCATGGTGCACCGCTCTCCAGCGATGGTAAATCGAAGACAAGCCACCGTAATCCCGTTTTACCGTAAAAATCCACGTGTCCAAAAAACGAAGGGTAAAAAACTTACGAGACCCGACTGAGATTCGGGTTGTCCTTTTTGGGCATTATTCTGTCCGTTGACGGCTGAAAGCCGTCAAAACCATAGAACTCATCGCGGCCTTCGTTTGTACAGGTTATGGCTCCCGTAACTCTAAACTAGCCAGAAGTTATGGCCGTCCTAATAATCGATATCTACAGGGTGCAACATCCACGGTGCAAGGTGCAACATCCATCCGAAATGGCGAAACAGTGCCGTACGACTTTTAGAAATGCGTGCATGGATTTGAAATGGAACAGTACCATGGTGCACCACTCTCCAGCGATGGTAAATCGAAGACTAGCCACCGTAATTCCGTTTTACCGTAAAAATCCACGTGTCGAAAAAACGAAGGGTAAAAAATTTACGAGACCCGATTGAGATTCGGGTTGTCCTTTTTGGGCATTAATCTATCCATTGACGACTGAAAGCTTTCAAAGCCATAGAACTCAACGAGGCCTTCGTTTTGACAGGTTATGGCTCCTCTAACTCTAAATGAGCCAGAAGTTATGGCCGTCCGAATAATCGATATCTACAGGGTGCAACATCCACGGTGCAAGGTGCAACATCCGTCCGAAATGGCGAAACAGTGCCGTACGATTTTTAGAAATGCGTGCATGGATTTAAAACGGAACAGTACCATGGTGCACCACTCTCCAGCGATGGTAAATCGAAGACCAGCCACCGTAATCCCGTTTTACCGTAAAAATCCAAGTGTCTATAAAACGAAGGGTAAAAAACTTACGCGACCCGATTGAGATTCGGGTTGCCCTTTTTGGGCATTAATCTATCCGTTGACGGCTGAAAGCTGTCAAAGCCGTAAAACTCATCGAGGCCTTCGTTTTGACAGGTTATGGCTCCCGTAACTCTTAACGATCCAGAAGTTATGGCCGGCCGAATAATCGATATCTACAGTGTGCAACATCCACGGTGCACGGTGCAACATCCGTCTGAAATGGCGAAACAGTGCCGTACGACTTTTAGAAATGCGTGCATGGATTTGAACCGGAACAGTACCATGGTGCACCACTCTCCAGCGATGGGAAGTCGAAGACGGGCCACGGTAATCCCGTTTTACCGTAAAAATCCACGTGTCGAAAAAACGAAGGGTAAAAAACTTACGAGACCCGATTGAGATTCGGGTTGTCCTTTTTGGGCATTAATCTATCCGTTGACGGCTGAAAGCTGTCAAAGCCATAGAATTCATCGCGGCCTTCGTTTTGACAGGTTATGGCTCCCGTAACTCTAAACAAGCCAGAAGTTATGGCCGTCTGAATAATCGATATCTACAGGGTGCAACGTCCACGGTGCAAGGTGCAACATCCGTCCGAAATGGCGAAACAGTGCCGTACGACTTTTAGAAATGCGTGCATGGATTTGAAACGGAACAGTACCATGGTGCACCACTCTCTAAAGATGGTAAATCGAAGACGGGCCACGGTAATCCCGTTTGACCGTAAAAATCCACTTGTCAAAAAAACGAAGGGTAAAAAACTTACGAGACCCGATTGAGATTCGGGTTGTCCTTTTTGGGCATTAATCTATCCGTTGACGGTTGAAAGCTGTCAAAGCCGTAGAACTCATCGAGGCCTTCGTTTTGACAGGTTATGGCTTTTGTAACTCTAAACGAGCCAGTAGTTATGGCCGTTCGAATAGTCGATATCTACAGGGTGCAACATCCACGGTGCAAGGTGCAACATCCGTCCGAAATGGCGAAACAGTGCCGTACGACTTTTAGAAATGCGTGCATGGATTTGAAACGGAACAGTACCGTGGTGCACCACTCTCCAGCAATGGTAAATCGAAGACCAGCCACCGTAATCCCGTTTTACCGTAAAAATCCACGTGTCGAAAAAACGAAGGGTAAAAAACTTACGAGACCCGATTGAGATTCGGGTTGTCCTTTTTGGGCATTAATCTACCCGTTGACGGCTGAAAGCTGTCAAAGCCGTAGAAATCATCGGGGCCTTCATTTTGACAGGTTATGGCTCCCGTAACTCTAAACGAGCCAGAAGTTATGGCCGTCCGAATAATCGATATCTATAGGGTGCAACATCCACGGTGCAAGCTGCAACATCCGTCCGAAATGGCAAAACAGTGCCGCACGACTTTTAGAAATGCGTGCATGGATTTGAAACGGAACAGTACCATGGTGCACCACTCTCCAGCGATGGGAAGTCGAACACAGGCCACGGTAATCCCGTTTTACAGTAAAAATCCACTTGTCGAAAAAACGAAGGGTAAAAAACTTACGAGACCCTATTGAGATTCGGGTTGTCCTTTTTGGGCATTATTCTATCTGTTGACGGCTGAAAGTTGTCAAAGCCATAGAACTCATCAAGGCCTTCGTTTTGACAGGTTATGGCTCCCGTAACTCTAAACAAGCCTGAAGTTATGGCCGTCCGAATAATCGATATCTACAGGGTGCAACATCCACGGTGCAAGGTGCAACATCCGTCCGAAATGGCGAAACAGTGTCGTACGACTTTTAGAAATGCGTGCATGGATTTGAAATGGAACAGTACCATGGTGCTCCGCTCTCCAGCGATGGTAAATCGAAGAACAGCCACCGTAATCCCGTTTTACCGTAAAAATCCACGTGTCGAAAAAACGAAGGGTAAAAAACTTACGAGACCCGATTGAGATTCGGGCTGTCCTTTTTGGGCATTATTCTATCCGTTGATGTGTGAAAGCTGTCAAAGCCGTAGAACTCATCGAGGCCTTCGTTTTGAAAGGTTAGGGCTCCCGTAACTCTAAACGAGGCAGAAGTTATGGCCGTCCGAATAATCGATATCTACAGGGTGCAACATCCACGGTGCAAGGTGCAACATCCGTCCGAAATGGAGAAACAGTGCCGTACGACTTTTAGAAATGCATGCATGGATTTGAAACGGAACAGTACATTGGTGCACCACTCTCCAGCGATGGTAAATCGAAGACCAACCACCGTAATCCCATTTTACCGTAAAAATCCACGTGTCCAAAAAACGAAGGGTAAAAAACTTACGAGACCCGACTGAGATTCGGGTTGTCCTTTTTGGGCATTAATCTATCCGTTGACGGCTGAAAGCCGTAAAAACCGTAGAACTCATCGCGGCCTTCGTTTTGACAGGATATGGCTCCCGTAACTCTAAACTAGCCAGAAGTTATGGCCGTCCGAATAATCGATATCTACAGGGTGCAACATCCACGGTGCAAGGTGCAACATCCGTCCGAAATGGCGAAACAGTGCCGTACGACTTTTAGAAATGCGTGCATGGATTAGAAACGGAACAGTACCATGGTGCACCACTATCCAGCGATGGGAAGTCGAAGACGGTCCACGGTAATCCTGTTTTACCGTAAAAATCCACGTGTCGAAAAAACGAAGGGTAAAAAACTTACGAGACCCGATTGAGATTCGGGTTGTCCTTTTTGGGCATTAATCTATCCGTTGACGGCTGAAAGCTGTCAAAGCCGTAGAATTCATCGCGGCATTCGTTTTGAAAGGTTATGGCTCCCGTAACACTAAACAAGCCAGAAGTTATGGCCGTCTGAATAATCGATATCTGCAGGGTGCAACGTCCACGGTGCAAGGTGCAACATCCGTCCGAAATGGCGAAACAGTGCCGTACGACTTTTAGAAATGCGTGCATGGAGTTGAAACGGAATAGTACCATGGTGCAGCACTCTCCAGCGATGGGAAGTCGAAGACGGGCCACGGTAATCCCGTTTTACCGTAAAAATCCACGTGTCGAAAAAACGAAGGGTAAAATACTTACGAGACCCGATTGAGATTCGGGTTGTCCTTTTTGGGCATTAATCTATCCGCTGACGGGTGAAAGCTGTCAAAGCCGTAGAACTCATCGAGGCCTTCATTTTGACAGGTTATGGCTTTTGTAACTCTAAACGAGCCAGAAGTTATGGCTGTCCGAATAATGGATATCTACAGGGTGCAACATACACGGTGCAAGGTGCAACATCCGTCCGAAATGGTGAAACAGTGCCGTACGACTTTTAGAAATGCGTGCATGGATTTGAAACGAAACAGTACCATGGTGCACCACTCTCCAGCGATGGTAAATCGAAGACCAGCCACCGTAATCCCGTTTTACCGTAAAAATCCACGTGTCGAAAAAACGAAGGGTAAAAAACTTACGAGACCCGACTGAGATTCGGGTTTTCCTTTTTGGGCATTAATCTATCCGTTGACGGCTGAAAGCCGTCAAAGCCGTAGAACTCATCGAGGCCTTCGTTTTGACAGGTTATGGCTTTTGTAACTCTAAACGAGCCAGAAGTTATGGCCGTCCGTATAATCTATATATACAGGGTGCAACATCCACGGTGCAAGGTGCAACATCCGTCCGAAATGGAGAAACAGTGTCGTAAGACTTTTAGAAATGCGTGCGTGGATTTGAAACGGAACAGTACCATGGTGCACCACTCTTCAGCGATGGTAAATCGAAGACCAGCCACCGTAATCCCGTTTTACCGTAAAAATCCACGTGTCAAAAAAACGAAGGGTAGAAAACTTAGGAGACCCGATTGAGATTCGGGTTGTCTTTTTTGGGCATTAATCTATCCGTTGACGGCTGAAAGCTGTCAAAGTCGTAGAACTCATCGGGACCTTCGTTTTGATAGGTTATGGCTCCCGTAACTCTAAACGAGCCAGAAGTTATGGCCGTCCGAATAATCGATATCTACAAGGTGCAACATCCACGGTGCAAGGTGCAACATCCGTCCGAAATGGCGAAACAGTGCCGTACGATTTTTAGAAATGCGTGCATGGATTTGAAACGGAACCGTACCATGGTGCACCACTCTCCAGCGATGGGAATTCGAAGACTGGCCACGGTAATCCCGTTTTACCGTAAAAATCCACATGTCGAAAAAACGAAGGGTAAAAAACTTACGAGACCCGAATGAGATTCGGGTTGTCCTTTTTGGGCATTAATCTATCCGTTGACGGCTGAAAGATGTCAAAGCCGTATAACTCATCGAGGCCATCGTTTTGACAGGTTATGGCTCCCGTAACTCTAAACGAGCCAGAAGGTATGGTCGTCCGAATAATCGATATCTACAGGGTGCAACATCCACGGTGCAAGGTGAAAACATCCGTCCGAAATGGCGAAACAGTGCCGTACGACTTTTAGAAATGCATGCATGGATTTGAAACGGAACAGTACCATGGTGCACCACTCTCCAGCGTTGGAAAGTTGAAGACGGGCCACGGTAATCCCGTTTTGCCGTAAAAATCCACGTGTCGAAAAAACGAAGGGTAAAAAACTTACGAGACCCGATTGAGATTCGGGTTGTCCTTTATGGGCATTAGTCTATCCGTTGACGGCTGAAAGCCGTCATAGCCATAGAACTCATCGAGGCCTTCGTTTTGACAGGTTATGGCTCCCGTAGCTCTAAACGAGCCAGAAGTTATGGTCGTCCGAATAATCGATATCTACAGGGTGCAACATCCGTCCGAAATGGCGAAACAGTGCCGTACGACTTTTAGAAATGCGTGCATGGATTTGAAACGGAACAGTACCATGGTGCACCACTCTCCAGCGATGGGAAGTCGAAGACGGGCCACCGTAATCCCGTTTTACCGTAAAAATCCACGTGTCGAAAAAACGAAGGGTAAAAAACTTACGAGACCCGATCGAGATTCGGGTTGTCCTTTTATGGCATTAATCTATTCGTTGATGGCTGAAAGCTTTCAAAGCCGTAGAACTCATCGAGGCCTTCGTTATGACAGGTTAGGGCTCCCGTAACTCTAAACGAGCCAGAAGTTAAGGCCGTCCGAATAATCAATATCTACAGGGTGCAACATTCAAGGTGCAAGGTGCAACATCCGTCCGAAATGGCGAAACCGTGCCGTACGATTTTTAGAAATGCGTGCATGGATTTGAAACGGAACAGTACCATGGTGCACCACACTCCAGCGATGGTAAATCGAAGACCAGCCACCGTAATCCCGTTTTACCGTAAAAATCCACTTGTCTATAAAACGAAGGGTAAAAAACTTACGAGACCCGATTGAGATTCGGGTTGCCATTTTTGGGCAATAATCTATCCGTTGACGGCTGAAAGCTTTCAAAGCCGTAAAACTCATCGAGGCCTTCGTTTTGACAGGTTATGGCTCCCGTAACTCTTAACGAGCCAGAAGTTATGGCCGGCCGAATAATCGATATCTATAGTGTGCAACATCCACGGTGCAATGTGCAACATCCGTCTGAAATGGCGAAACAGTGCCGTACGACTTTTAGAAATGCGTGCATGGAGTTGAAACGGAATAGTACCATGGTGCAGCACTCTCCAGCGATGGGAAGTCGAAGACGGGCCACGGTAATCCCGTTTTACCGTAAAAATCCACGTGTCGAAAAAACGAAGGGTAAAATACTTACGAGACCCGATTGAGATTCGGGTTGTCCTTTTTGGGCATTAATCTATCCGCTGACGGGTGAAAGCTGTCAAAGCCGTAGAACTCATCGAGGCCTTCATTTTGACAGGTTATGGCTTTTGTAACTCTAAACGAGCCAGAAGTTATGGCTGTCCGAATAATGGATATCTACAGGGTGCAACATACACGGTGCAAGGTGCAACATCCGTCCGAAATGGTGAAACAGTGCCGTACGACTTTTAGAAATGCGTGCATGGATTTGAAACGAAACAGTACCATGGTGCACCACTCTCCAGCGATGGTAAATCGAAGACCAGCCACCGTAATCCCGTTTTACCGTAAAAATCCACGTGTCGAAAAAACGAAGGGTAAAAAACTTACGAGACCCGACTGAGATTCGGGTTTTCCTTTTTGGGCATTAATCTATCCGTTGACGGCTGAAAGCCGTCAAAGCCGTAGAACTCATCGAGGCCTTCGTTTTGACAGGTTATGGCTTTTGTAACTCTAAACGAGCCAGAAGTTATGGCCGTCCGTATAATCTATATATACAGGGTGCAACATCCACGGTGCAAGGTGCAACATCCGTCCGAAATGGAGAAACAGTGTCGTAAGACTTTTAGAAATGCGTGCGTGGATTTGAAACGGAACAGTACCATGGTGCACCACTCTTCAGCGATGGTAAATCGAAGACCAGCCACCGTAATCCCGTTTTACCGTAAAAATCCACGTGTCAAAAAAACGAAGGGTAGAAAACTTAGGAGACCCGATTGAGATTCGGGTTGTCTTTTTTGGGCATTAATCTATCCGTTGACGGCTGAAAGCTGTCAAAGTCGTAGAACTCATCGGGACCTTCGTTTTGATAGGTTATGGCTCCCGTAACTCTAAACGAGCCAGAAGTTATGGCCGTCCGAATAATCGATATCTACAAGGTGCAACATCCACGGTGCAAGGTGCAACATCCGTCCGAAATGGCGAAACAGTGCCGTACGATTTTTAGAAATGCGTGCATGGATTTGAAACGGAACCGTACCATGGTGCACCACTCTCCAGCGATGGGAATTCGAAGACTGGCCACGGTAATCCCGTTTTACCGTAAAAATCCACATGTCGAAAAAACGAAGGGTAAAAAACTTACGAGACCCGAATGAGATTCGGGTTGTCCTTTTTGGGCATTAATCTATCCGTTGACGGCTGAAAGATGTCAAAGCCGTATAACTCATCGAGGCCATCGTTTTGACAGGTTATGGCTCCCGTAACTCTAAACGAGCCAGAAGGTATGGTCGTCCGAATAATCGATATCTACAGGGTGCAACATCCACGGTGCAAGGTGAAAACATCCGTCCGAAATGGCGAAACAGTGCCGTACGACTTTTAGAAATGCATGCATGGATTTGAAACGGAACAGTACCATGGTGCACCACTCTCCAGCGTTGGAAAGTTGAAGACGGGCCACGGTAATCCCGTTTTGCCGTAAAAATCCACGTGTCGAAAAAACGAAGGGTAAAAAACTTACGAGACCCGATTGAGATTCGGGTTGTCCTTTATGGGCATTAGTCTATCCGTTGACGGCTGAAAGCCGTCATAGCCATAGAACTCATCGAGGCCTTCGTTTTGACAGGTTATGGCTCCCGTAGCTCTAAACGAGCCAGAAGTTATGGTCGTCCGAATAATCGATATCTACAGGGTGCAACATCCGTCCGAAATGGCGAAACAGTGCCGTACGACTTTTAGAAATGCGTGCATGGATTTGAAACGGAACAGTACCATGGTGCACCACTCTCCAGCGATGGGAAGTCGAAGACGGGCCACCGTAATCCCGTTTTACCGTAAAAATCCACGTGTCGAAAAAACGAAGGGTAAAAAACTTACGAGACCCGATCGAGATTCGGGTTGTCCTTTTATGGCATTAATCTATTCGTTGATGGCTGAAAGCTTTCAAAGCCGTAGAACTCATCGAGGCCTTCGTTATGACAGGTTAGGGCTCCCGTAACTCTAAACGAGCCAGAAGTTAAGGCCGTCCGAATAATCAATATCTACAGGGTGCAACATTCAAGGTGCAAGGTGCAACATCCGTCCGAAATGGCGAAACCGTGCCGTACGATTTTTAGAAATGCGTGCATGGATTTGAAACGGAACAGTACCATGGTGCACCACTCTCCAGCGATGGTAAATCGAAGACCAGCCACCGTAATCCCGTTTTACCGTAAAAATCCACTTGTCTATAAAACGAAGGGTAAAAAACTTACGAGACCCGATTGAGATTCGGGTTGCCATTTTTGGGCAATAATCTATCCGTTGACGGCTGAAAGCTTTCAAAGCCGTAAAACTCATCGAGGCCTTCGTTTTGACAGGTTATGGCTCCCGTAACTCTTAACGAGCCAGAAGTTATGGCCGGCCGAATAATCGATATCTATAGTGTGCAACATCCACGGTGCAATGTGCAACATCCGTCTGAAATGGCGAAACAGTGCCGTACGACTTTTAGAAATGCGTGCATGGATTTGAACCGGAACAGTACCATGGTGTACCACTCTCCAGCGATGGGAAGTCGAAGACGGGCCACTGTAATCCCGTTTTACCGTAAAAATCCACGTGTCGAAAAAACGAAGGGTAAAAAACTTACGAGACCCGATTGATATTCGGGTTGTCCTTTTTGGGCATTAATCTATTCGTTGACGGCTGAAAGCTGTCAAAGCCGTAGAATTCATTGCGGCCTTCGTTTTGACAGGTTATGGCTCCCGTAAATCTAAACTAGCCAGAAGTTATGGCCGTCCGAATAATCGATATCTACAGGGTGCAACGTCCACGGTGCAAGGTGCAACATCCGTCCGAAATGGCGAAACAGTGCCGTACGACTTTTTGAAATGCGTGCATGGATTTGAAACGGAACTGTACCATGGTGCACCACTCTCCAAAGATGGTAAATCGAAGACGGGCCACGGTAATCCCGTTTGACCATAAAAATCCACGTGTCGAAAAAACGAAGGGTAAAAAACTTACGAGACCCGATTGAGATTCGGGTTGTCCTTTTTGGGCATTAATCTATCCGTTGATGGCTGAAAGCTGTCAAAGCCGTAGAACTCATCGAGGCCTTCGTTTTGACAGGTTATGGCTTTTGTAACTCTAAACGAGCCAGTAGTTATGGCCGTCCGAATAGTCGATATCTACAGGGTGCAACATCCACGGTGCAAGGTGCAACATCCATCCGAAAAGGCGAAACAGTGTCGTACGACTTTTAGAAATGCGTGCATGGATTTGAAACGGAACAGTACCATGGTGCACCACTCTCCAGCAATGGTAAATCGAAGACCAGCCACCGTAATCCCGTTTTACCGTAAAAATCCACGTGTCCAAAAAACGAAGGGTAAAAAACTTACGAGACCCGACTGAGATTCGGGTTGTCCTTTTTGGGCATTAATCTATCCGTTGACGGCTGAAAGCCGTAAAAACCATAGAACTCATCGCGGACTTCGTTTTGACAGGTTATGGCTACCGTAACTCTAAACTAGCCAGAAGTTATGGCCGTCCGAATAATCGATATCTACAGGGTGCAACATCCACGGTGCAAGGTGCAACATCCGTCCGAAATGGCGAAACTGTGCCGTACGACTTTTGGAAATGCGTGCATGGATTAGAAATGGAACAGTACCATGGTGCACCACTCTCCAGCGATGGGAAGTCAAAGACGGGCCACAGTAATCCCGTTTTACCGTAAAAATTCACGTGTCGAAAAAACGAAGGGTAAAAAACTTACGATACCCGATTGAGATTCGGGTTGTCCTTTTTGGGCATTAATCTATCCGTTGACGGCTGAAAGATGTCAAAGCCGTAGAACTGATCGGTGCCTTCGTTTTGACAGGTTATGGCTCCTGTAACTTTAAACGAGCCAGAAATTATGGCCGTCCGAATAATCGATATCTACAGGGTGCAACATCCACGGTGCAAGGTGCAACATTCGTCCGTAATGGCGAAACAGTGCCGTACGACTTTTAGAAATGCGTGCATGGAGTTGAAACGGAACAGTACCATGGTGCACCGCTCTCCAGCGATGGGAAGTCGAAGACGGGCCACGGTAATCCTGTTTGACCGTAAAAATTCACGTGTCGAAAAAACGAAGGGTAAAAAACTTACCAGACCCGATTGAGATTCGGGTTGTCCTTTTTGGGCATTAATCTATCCGCTGACGGCTGAAAGCTGTCAAAGCCGTAGAACTCATCGAGGCCTTCGTTTTGACAGGTTATGGCTTTTGTAACTCTAAACGAGCCAGAAGTTATGGCCGTCCGAATAATGGATATCTATAGGGTGCAACATACACGGTGCAAGGTGCAACATCCATCCGAAATGGCGAAACAGTGCCGTACGACTTTTAGAAATGCGTGCATGGATTTGAAACGAAACAGTACCATGGTGCACCACTCTCCAGCGATGGTAAATCGAAGACCAGCCACCATAATCCCGTTTTACCATAAAAATCCACGTGTCGAAAAAACGAAGGGTAAAAAACTTACGAGACGCGACTGAGATTCGGGTTTTCCTTTTTGGGCATTAATCTATCCGTTGACGGCTGAAAGCTATCAAAGCCGCAGAACTCATCGAGGCCTTCGTTTTGACAGGTTATGGCTTTTGAAACTCTAAACGAGCCAGAAGTTATGGCCGTCCGTATAATCTATATATACAGGGTGCAACATCCACGGTGCAAGGTGCAACATCCGTCCGAAATGGAGAAACAGTGTCGTAAGACTTTTAGAAATGCGTGCGTGGATTTGAAACGGAACAGTACCATGGTGCACCACTCTTCAGCGATGGTAAATCGAAGACCAGCCACCGTAATCCCGTTTTACCGTAAAAATCCACGTGTCGAAAAAACGAAGGGTAAAAAACTTAGGAGACCCGATTGAGATTCGGGTTGTCTTTTTTGGGCATTAATCTACCCGTTGACGGCTGAAAGCAGTCAAAGCCATAGAACTCATCGGGGCCTTCGTTTTGACAGGTTATGGCTCCCGTAACTCTAAACGAGCCAGAAGTTATGGCCGTCCGAATAATCGATATCTACAGGGTGCAACATCCACGGTGCAAGGTGCAACATCCGTCCGAAATGGCGAAACAGTGCCGTACGATTTTTAGAAATGCGTGCATGGATTTGAAACGGAACCGTACCATGGTGCACCATTCTCCAGCGATGGGAAGTCGAAGACGGGCCACGGTAATCCCGTTTTACCGTAAAAATCCACGTGTCTAAAAAACGAAGGGTAAAAAACTTACGAGACCCGATTGAGATTCGGGTTGTCCTTTTTGGGCATTAATCTATCCGTTGACGGCTGAAAGCGGTCAAAGCCGTATAACTCATCGAGGCCTTCGTTTTGACAGGTTATGGCTCCCGTAACTCTAAACGAGCCAGAAGGTATGGTCGTCCGAATAATCGATATCTACAGGGTGCAACATCCACGGTGCAAGGTGCAACATCCGTTCGAAATGGCGAAACAGTGCCGTACGACTTTTAGAAATACGTGCATGGATTTGAAATGGAACAGTACCATGGTGCACCACTCTCCAGCGTTGGGAAGTCGAAGACGGGCCACGGTAATCCCATTTTACCGTAAAAATCCACGTGTCGAAAAAACGAAGGGTAAAAAACTTACGAGACCCGATTGAGATTCGGGTTGTCCTTTATGGGAATTAATCTATCCGTTGACGGCTGAAAGCCATCATAGCCGTAGAACTCATCGAGGCCTTCGTTTTGACAGGTTATGGCTCCCGTAGCTCTAAACGAGCCAGAAGTTATGGTCGTCCGAAAAATCGATATCTACAGGGTGCAACATCCACGGTGCAAGGTGCAACATTCGTCCGAAATGGCGAAACAGTGTCGTACGACTTTTAGAAATACGTGCATGGATTTGAAATGTAACAGTACCATGGTGCACCACTCTCCAGAGATGGGAAGTCGAAGACGGGCCACCGTAATCCCGTTTTACCGTAAAAATCCACGTGTCGAAAAAACGAAGGGTAAAAAACTTACGAGACCCGATCGAGATTCGGGTTGTCCTTTTATGGCATTAATCTATCTGTTGACGGCTGAAAGCTTTCAAAGACGTAGAACTCATCGAGGCCTTCGTTATGACAGGTTATGGCTCCCGTAACTCTAAACGAGCCAGAAGTTATGGCCGTCCGAATAATCGATATCTATAGGGTGCAACATACACGGTGCAAGGTGCAACATCCGTCTGAAATGGCGAAACAGTGTCGTACGACTTTGAGAAATGCGTGCCTGGATTTGAAACGGAAGAGTACCATGGTGCACCACTCTCCAGCGATGTTAAATCGAAGACCAGCCACCATAATCTCGTTTTACTGTAAAAATCCACGTGTCGAAAAAACGAAGGGTAAAAAACTTACGAGACCCGATTGAGATTCGGGTTGTCCTTTTTGGGCATTAATCTATCCATTGACGGCTGAAAGTTGTCAAAACCGTAGAACTCATCGAGGCCTTTGTTTTGACAGGTTATTGCTCCCGCAACTCTAAACGAGCCAGAAGTTATGGTCGTCCGAATAATCGATATCTACAGGGTGCAACATCCATGGTGCAAGGTGCAACATCCGTCAGAAATGGCGAAACAGTGCCGTATAAATTTTAGAAATGCGTGAATGGACTTGAAACGGAACTGTACCATGGTGCACCACTCTCCAGCGATGGTAAATCGAAGACCATCCACCGTAATCCTGTTTTACCGTAAAAATCCACGTGTCGAAAAAACGAAGGGTAAAAAACTTACGAGACCGGATAGAGATTCGGGTTGTCCTTTTTGGGCATTAATCTATTTGTTGACGGCTGAATGCTTTCAAAGCCATAGAACTCATCGAGCCCTTCGTTTTGGCAGGTTATGGCTCCCGTAACTCTAAACGAGCCAGAAGTTATGGCCATCCGAATAATCGATATCTACAGGGTGCAACATCCACAGTGCAAGGTGCAACATCCGTCCGAAATGGCGAAACAGGATCGTACGACTTTTAGAAATGCGTGCATGGATTTGAAACGGAATAGTACCATGGTGCACCTCTTTCTAGCAATGGAAAGTCGAAGACGGGCCACGGTAATCCCGTTTTACCGTAAAAATCCACGTGTCGAAAAAACGAAGGGTAAAAAACTTACGAGACCCGATTGAGATCCGGGTTGTCCTTTTTGGGCATTAATCTATCCGTTGACGGCTGAAAGCTGTCAAAACCGTAGAACTCATCGAGTCCTTCGTTTTGACAGGTTATGGCTTTTGTAACTCTAAACGAGCCAGAAGTTATGGTCGTCCGAATAATCGATATCTACAGGGTGCAACGTCCACAGTGCAAGGTGCAACATCCGTCCGAAATGGCGAAACAGTGCCGTACGACTTTTAGAAATGCGTGCATGGATTTGAAACAGAACAGTACAATGGTGCACCACTCTCCAACGATGGTAAATCGAAGACCAGCCACCGTAATCCCGTTTTACCGTAAAAATCCACTTGTCGAAAACACGAAGGGTAAAAAACTTAGGAGACCCGACTGAGATTCGGGTTGTCCTTTTTGGGCATTAATCTATCCATTGATGGCTGAAATCTGTAAAAGACGTAGAACTCATTGAGGCCTTCATTTTGACAGGTTATGGCTCCCGTAACTCTAAACGAGCCAGAAGTTATGGCCGTCCGAATAATCGATATTTACAGGGTGCAACATCCACGGTGCAAGGTGCAACATCCGTCCGAAATGGCGAAACTGTGCCGTACGACTTTTAGAAATGCGTGCATGGATTTGAAACGGAACAGTACCATGGTGCACAACTCTCCAGCGATGGTAAATCGATGACCAGCCACGGTAATCCCGTTTTACCGTAAAAATCCACATGTCGAAAAAACGAAGGGTAAAAAACTTACGAGACCCGATTGAGATTCGGGTTGTCCTTTTTGGGCATTAATCTATCCGTTGATGGCTGAAAGCTGTCAAAGGCGTAAAACTCATCGAGGCCTTCGTTTTGATAGGTTATGGCTCTCGTAACTCTAAACGAGCCAGAAGTTATGGCCGTCCGAATAATCGATATCTACAGGGTGCAACATCCACGGTGCAAGGTGCAACATCCGTCCGAAATGGCGAAACAGTGCCGTATGACTTTTAGAAATGCATGCATGGATTTGAAACGAAACAGTACCATGGTGCACCACTCTCCAGCAATGGTAAATCGAAGGCCAGCCACGGTAATCCCGTTTTACCGTAAAAATCCACGTGTCGAAAAAACGAAGGGCAAAAAACTTACGTGACCCGATTGAGATTCGGGTTGTCCTTTTTGGGCATTAATCTATCCGCTGATGGCTGAAAGCTGTCAAAGCCGTAGAAATCATCGAGGCCTTCGTTTTGACAGGTTATGGCTCCCGTAACTCTAAACGAGCCAGAAATTATGGCCGTCCGAATAATCGATATCTACAGGGTGCAACATCCACGGTGCAAGGTGCAACATCCGTCCGAAACGGCGCAACAGTGTCATACCACTTTTAGAAATGCGTGCATGGATTTGAAATGGAACAGTACCATGGTGCACCACTCTCCAGCGATGGGAAGTCGAAGACGGGCCACGGTAATCCCGTTTTACCGTAAAAATCCACGTGTCGAAAAAACGAAGGATAAAAAACTTACGAGACCCGATTGAGATTCGGGTTGTCCTTTTTGGGCATTAATCTATCCGTTGATGCCTGAAGGCTGTCAAAGCCGTAGAACTCTTCGAGGCCTTCGGTTTGCAGGTTATGGCTTTTGTAACTCTAAACGAGCCAGAAGTTATGGCCTTCCGAATAATAGATATCTACAGGGTGCAACATCCACTGTGCAAGGTGCAACATCCGTCCGAAATGGCGAAACAGTGCCGTACGATTTTTAGAAATGCGTGCACGGATTTGAAACGGAACAGTACCAGGTGCACCACTCTCCAGCGATGGTAAATCGAAGACCAGCCACCGTAATCCCGTTTTACCGTAAAAATCCACGTGTCGAAAAAACGAAGGGTAAAAAACTTACGAGACCCGATTGAGATTCGGGTTGTCCTTTTTGGGCATTAATCTATCCGTTGACGGCTGAAAGCTGTCAAAGCCGTAGAACTCATCGAGGCCTTCATTTTGACAGGTTATGGCTTTTGTAACTCTAAACGAGCCAGAAGTTATGGCCGTCCGAATAATCTATATCTACAAGGTGCAACATCCACGGTGCAAGGTGCAACATCCGTCCGAAATGGCGAAACAGTGTCGTACGACTTTTAGAAATGCGTGCATTGATTTCAAACGGAACAGTACCTTGGTGCACCACTCTTCAGCGATGGGAAGTCGAAGATGTGCCACGGTAATCCCGTTTTACCGTAAAAATCCACGTGTCGAAAAAACGAAGGATAAAAAACTTACGAGACCCGATTGAGATTCGGGTTGTCCTTTTTGGGCATTAATCTATCCGTTGAAGGCCGAAAGCTGTCAAAGCCGTAGAACTCATCGAGGCCTTCGGTTTGACAGGTTATGGCTTTTGTAACTCTAAACGAGCCAGAAGTTATGGCCGTCCGAATAATCGATATCTACAGGGTGCAACATCCACGGTGCAAGGTGCAACATCCGTCCGAAATGGCGAAATAGTGCCATACGACTTTTAGAAATACGTGCATGGATTTGAAACGGAACAGTACCATGGTGCACCACTCTCCAGCGTTGGGAAGTCGAAGACGGGCCACGGTAATCCCATTTTACCGTAAAAATCCACGTGTCGAAAAAACGAAGGGTAAAAAACTTACGAAACCCGATTGAGATTCGGGTTGTCCTTTATGGGAATTATTCTATCCGTTGACGGCTGAAAGCCGTCATAGCCGTAGAACTCATCGAGGCCTTCGTTTTGACAGGTTATGGCTCCCGTAGCTCTAAACGAGCCAGAAGTTATGGTCGTCCGAAAAATCGATATCTACAGGGTGCAACATCCACGGTGCAAGGTGCAACATCCGTCCGAAATGGCGAAACAGTGCCGTACGACTTTTAGAAATGCGTGCATGGATTTGAAATGGAACAGTACCATGGTGCACCACTCTCCAGCGATGGGAAGTCGAAGACGGGCCACCGTAATCCCGTTTTACCGTAAAAATCCACGTGTCGAAAAAACGAAGGGTAAAAAACTTACGAGACCCGATCGAGATTCGGGTTGTCCTTTTATGGCATTAATCTATCCGTTGACGGCTGAAAGCTTTCAAAGCCGTAGATCTCATTGAGGCCTTCGTTATGACAGGTTATGGCTCCCGTAACTCTAAACGAGCCAGAAGTTATGGCCGTCCGAATAATCGATATCTATAGGGTGCAACATAACGGTGCAAGGTGCAACATCCGTCTGAAATGGCGAAACAGTGTCGTACGACTTTGAGAAATGCGTGCCTGGATTAGAAACGGAACAGTACCATGGTGCACCACTCTCCAGCGATGTCAAATCGAAGACCAGCCACCATAATCTCGTTTTACTGTAAAAATCCACGTGTCGAAAAAACGAAGGGTAAAAAACTTACGAGACCCAATTGAGATTCGGGTTGTCCTTTTTGGGCATTAATCTATCCATTGACGGCTGAAAGTTGTCAAAACCGTAGAACTCATCGAGGCCTTTGTTTTGACAGGTTATTGCTCCCGCAACTCTAAACGAGCCAGAAGTTATGGTCGTCCGAATAATCGATATCTACAGGGTGCAACATCCATGGTGCAAGGTGCAACATCCGTCAGAAATGGCGAAACAGTGCCGTACAAATTTTAGAAATGCGTGAATGGACTTGAAACGGAACTTTACCATGGTGCACCACTCTCCAGCGATGGTAAATCGAAGACCATCCACCGTAATCCTGTTTTACCGTAAAAATCCACGTGTCGAAAAAACGAAGGGTAAAAAACTTACGAGACCCGATAGAGATTCGGGTTGTCCTTTTTGGGCACTAATCTATCTGTTGACGGCTAAACGCTTTCAAAGCCATAGAACTCATCGAGCCCTTCGTTTTGGCAGGTTATGGCTCCCGTAACTCTAAACGAGCCAGAAGTTATGGCCATCCGAATAATCGATATCTACAGGGTGCAACATCCACAGTGCACGGTGCAACATCCATCCGAAATGGCGAAACAGGATCGTACGACTTTTAGAAATGCGTGCATGGATTTGAAACGGAACAGTACCATGGTGCACCACTTTCTAGCAATGGGAAGTCGAAGACGGGCCACGGTAATCCCGTTTTACCGTAAAAATCCACGTGTCGAAAAAACGAAGGGTAAAAAACTTACGAGACCCGATTGAGATACGGGTTGTCCTTTTTGGGCATTAATCTATCCGTTGACGGCTGAAAGCTGTCAAAACCGTAGTACTCATCGAGTCCTTCGTTTTGACAGGTTATGGCTTTTGTAACTCTAAACGAGCCAGAAGTTATGGTCGTCCGAATAATCGATATCTACAGGGTGCAACGTCCACGGTGCAAGGTGCAACATCCGTCCGAAATGGCGAAACAGTGTCGTACGACTTTTAGAAATGCGTGCATGGATTTGAAACAGAACAGTACCATGGTGCACCACTCTCCAACGATGGTAAATCGAAGACCAGCCACCGTAATCCCGTTTTACCGTAAAAATCCACGTGTCGAAAACACGAAGGGTAAAAAACTTACGAGACCCGACTGAGATTCGGGTTGTCCTTTTTGGGCATTAATCTATCCATTGATGGCTGAAAGCTGTCAAAGACGTAGAACTCATTGAGGCCTTCATTTTGACAGGTTATGGCTCCCGTAACTCTAAACGAGCCAGAAGTTATGGCCGTCCGAATAATCGATATCTACAGGGTGCAACATCCACGGTGCAAGGTGCAACATCCGTCCGAAATGGCGAAACTGTGCCGTACGACTTTTAGAAATGCGTGCATGGATTTGAAACGGAACAGTACCATGGTGCACCACTCTCCAGCGATGGTAAATCGATGACCAGCCACGGTAATCCCGTTTTACCGTAAAAATCCACGTGTCGAAAAAACGAAGGGTAAAAAACTTACGAGACCCGATTGAGATTCGGGTTGTCCTTTTTGGGCATTAATCTATCCGTTGACAGCTGAAAGCTGTCAAAGCCGTAGAAATCATCGAGGCCTTCGTTTTGACAGGTTATGGCTCCCGTAACTCTAAACGAGCCAGAAATTATGGCCGTCCGAATAATCGATATCTACAGGGTGCAACATCCACGGTGAAAGGTGCAACATCCGTCCGAAATGGCGCAACAGTGTCATACCACTTTTAGAAATGCGTGCATGGATTTGAAATGGAACAGTACCATGGTGCACCACTCTCCAGCGATGGGAAGTCGAAGACGGGCCACGGTAATCCCGTTTTACCGTAAAAATCCACGTGTCGAAAAAACGAAGGATAAAAAACTTACGAGACCCGATTGAGATTCGGGTTGTCCTTTTTGGGCATTAATCTATCCGTTGATGGCTGAAAGCTGTCAAAGCCGTAGAACTCTTCGAGGCCTTCGGTTTGACAGGTTATGGCTTTTGTAACTCTAAATGAGCCAGAAGTTATGGCCTTCCGAATAATAGATATCTACAGGGTGCAACATCCACGGTGCAAGGTGCAACATCCGTCCGAAATGGCGAAACAGTGCCGTACGATTTTTAGAAATGCGTGCACGGATTTGAAACGGAACAGTACCAGGTGCACCACTCTCCAGCTATGGTAAATTGAAGACCAGCCACCGTAATCCCGTTTTACCGTAAAAATCCACGTGTCGAAAAAACGAAGGGTAAAAAACTTACGAGACCCGATTGAGATTCGGGTTGTCCTTTTTGGGCATTAATCTATCCGTTGACGGCTGAAAGCTGTCAAAGCCGTAGAACTCATCGATGCCTTCGTTTTGACAGGTTATGGCTTTTGTAACTCTAAACGAGCCAGAAGTTATGGCCGTCCGAATAATCTATATCTACAGGGTGCAACATCCACGGTGCAAGGTGCAACATCCGTCCGAAATGGCGAAACAGTGCCGTACGACTTTTAGAAATGCGTGCATTGATTTGAAACGGAACAGTACCTTGGTGCACCACTCTCCAGCGATGGGAAGTCGAAGATGGGCCACGGTAATCCCGTTTTACCGTAAAAATCCACATGTCGAAAAAACGAAGGATAAAAAACTTACGAGACCCGATTGAGATTCGGGTTGTCCTTTTTGGGCATTAATCTATCCGTTGAAGGCTGAAAGCTGTCAAAGCCGTAGAACTCATCGAGGCCTTCGGTTTGACAGGTTATGGCTTTTGTAACTCTAAACGAGCCAGAAGTTATGGCCGTCCGAATAATCGATATCTACAGGGTGCAACATCCACGGTGCAAGGTGCAACATCCGTCCGAAATGGCGAAACAGTGCCGTACGACTTTTAGAAATGCGTGCATGGATTTGAAACGGAACAGTACCATGGTGCACCACTCTCCAGCGATGGTAAATCGAAGACCAGCCACCGTAATCCCGTTTTATCGTAAAAATGCACGTGTCGAAAAAACGAAGGGTAAAAAACTTACGAGACCCGACTGAGATTCGGGTTGTCCTTTTTGGCCATTTATCTATCCGTTGATGGCTGAAAGCTATCAAAGCCGTAGAAATCATCGAGGCCTTCGTTTTTACAGGTTATGGCTCACGTAACTCTGAACGAGCCAGAAGTTATGGTCGTCCGAATAATCGATATCTACAGGGTGCAACATCCACGGTGCAAGGTGCAACATCCGTCCGAAATGGCGAAACAGTGCCGTACGACTTTTAGAAATGCGTGCATGGATTTGAAACGAAACAGTACCATGGTGCACCACTCTCCAGCGAGGGTGAATCGAAGACCAGCCACCGCAATCCCGTTTTACCGTAAAAATCCACGTGTCGAAAAAACGAAGGGTAAAAAACTTACGAGACCCGATTGAGATTCGGCTTGTCCTTTTTGGGCATTAATCTGTCCGTTGACGGCTGAAAGCTGTCAAAGCCGTAGAACTCATCGAGGCCTTCGTTTTGACAGGTTATGGCTTTTGTAAATCTAAACGAGCCAGAAGTTATGGCCGTCCGAATAATCGATATCTACAGGGTGCAACATCCACGGTGCAAGGTGCAACATCCGTCCGAAATAGCGAAGCAGTGCCGTACGACTTTTAGAAATGCGTGCATGGATTTGAAATGGAACAGTACCATGATGCACCACTCTCCAGCGATGGTAAATCGAAGACCAGCCACCGTAATCCCGTTTTGCCGTAAAAATCCACGTGTCGAAAAAACGAAGGGTAAAAAACTTACAAGACCTGATCGAGATTCGGGCTGTCCTTTTTGGGTATTAATTTATTCGTTGATGGCTGAAAGCTGTCAAAGCTGTAGAACTCATCGAGGCCTTCGTTTTGACAGGTTATGGCTCCCGTAACTCTAAACGAGCCAGAAGTTATGGTCGTCCGAATAATCGATATCTACATGGTGCAACATCCACGGTGCAAGGTGCAACATCCGTCTGAAATGGCGAAACAGTGCCGTACGACTTTTAGAAATGCGTCCATGGATTTGAAACGGAACAGTACCATGGTGCACCACTCTCCAGCGATGGTAAATCGAAGACCTGCTACCGTAATCCCGTTTTACCGTAAAAATCCACGTGTCGAAAAAACGAAGTGTAAAAAACTTACGAGACCCGATTGAGATTCGGGTTGTCCTTTTTGGGCATTAATCTATCCGATGATGGCTAAAAGCTGTCAAAACCGTAGAACTCATCGAGGACTTCGTTTTGACAGGTTATGGCTCCCGTAACTCTAAACGAGCCAGAAGTTATGGCCGTCCGAATAATCGATATCTACAGGGTGCAACATCCACGGTGCAAGGTGCAACATCCGTCCGAAATAGCGAAACAATGCCGTACGACTTTTAGAAATGCGTGCATGGATTTGAAATGGAACAGTACCATGGCGCACCACTCTCCAGCGATGGTAAATCGAAGACCAGGCATCGTAATCCCGTTTTGCCGTAAAAATCCACGTGTCGAAAAAACGAAGGGTAAAAAACTTACGAGACCCGATTAAGATTCGGGTTGTCCTTTTTGGGTATTAATATATTCGTTGATGGCTGAAAGCTGTCAAAGCCGTAGAACTCATCGAGGCCTTCGTTTTGACAGGTTATGGCTCCCGTAACTCTAAACGAGCCAGAAGTTATGGCCGTCCGAATAATCGATATCTACAGGGTGCAACATCCACGGTGCAAGGTGCAACATCCGTCTGAAATGGCGAAACAGTGCCGTACGACTTTTAGAAATGCGTCCATGGATTTGAAATGGAATAGTACCATGGTGCACCACTCTCCAGCGATGGTAAATCGAAGACCAGCCACCGTAATCCCGTTTTACCATAAAAATCCACGTGTCGAAAAAACGAAGGGTAAAAAACTTACGAGACCCGATTGAGATTCGGGTTGTCCTTTTTGGGCATTAATCTATCCGTTGATGGCTAAAAGCTGTCAAAACCGTAGAACTCATCGAGGCCTTCATTTTGACAGGTTATGGCTCCCGTAACTCTAAACGAGCCAGAAGTTATGGCCGTCCGAATAATCGATATCTACAGGGTGCAACATCCACGGTGCAAGGTGCAACATCCGTCCGAAATGGCGAAACAGTGTCGTACGACTTTTGGAAATGCATGCATGGATTTGAAAAGGAACAGTACCATGGTGCACCACTCTCCAGCGATGGGAAGTCGAAGATGGGCCACGGTAATCCCGTTTTACCGTAAAAATCCACGTGTCTAAAAAACGAAGGGTAAAAAACTTACGAGACCCGATTGAGATTCGGGTTGTCCTTTTTGGGCATTAATCTATCCGTTGACGGCTGAAAGCTATCAAAGCCGTAAAAGTCATCGAGGCCTTCGTTTTGACAGGTTATGGCTCCCGTAACTCTTAACGAGCCAGAAGTTATGGCCGTCCGAATAATCGATATCTACAGGGTGCAACGTCCACGGTGCAAGGTGCAACATCCGTCCGAAATGGCGAAACAGTGTCGTACGACTTTTAGAAATGCATGCATGGATTTGAAACGGAACGGTACCATGGTGCACCACTCTCCAGCGATGGTAAATCGAAGACCAGCCACCGTAATCCCGTTTTACCGTAAAAATCCACGTGTCTACAAAACGAAGGGTAAAAAACTTACGAGACCCGATTGAGATTCGGGTTGCCCTTTTTGGGCATTAATCAATCCGTTGACGGCTGAAAGATGTCAAAGCCGTAAAAATCATCGAGGACTTCGTTTCGACAGGTTATGGCTCTCGTAACTCTTAACGAGCCAGAAGTTATGGTCTTCCGAATAATCGATGTCTACAGGGTGCAACATCCACAGTGCAAGGTGCAACATCCGTCCGAAATGGCGAAACAGTGTCGTACGACTTTTAGAAATGCGTGCATGGATTTGAAACGGAACAGTACCATGGTGCACCACTCTCCAGTGATGGGAAGTCGAAGACGGGCCATGGAAATCCCGTTTTACCGTAAAAATCCAAGTGCCGAAAAAACGAAGGGTAAAAAACTTACGAGACCCATTGAGATTCGGGTTGTCCTTTTTGGGCATTAATCTATCCGTTGACGGCTGAAAGCTATCAAAGCCATAGAACTCATTGAGGCCTTCTTTTTGACAGGTTATGGCTCCCGTAGCTCTAAACGAGCCAGAAGTTATGGCCGTCCGAATAATCGATATCTATAGGGTGCAACATCCACGGTGAAAGGTGCAACATCCGTCCGAAATGGCGAAACAGTGTCGTACGACTTTAGAAATGCGTGCATGGATTTGAAACGGAACAGTACCATGGTGCACCACTCTCCAGCGATGGAAAGTCGAAGACGGGCCACGGTAATCCCGTTTTACCGTAAAAATCCACGTGTCGAAAAAACGAAGGATAAAAAACTTACGTGACCCGATTGAGATTCGGGTTGCCCTTTTTGGGCATTAATCTATCCGTTGACGGCTGAAATTTGTCAAAGCCGTAGAACTCATCGAGGCCTCTGTTTTGACAGGTTATGGCTTCTGTAACTCTAAACGAGCCAGAATTTATGGCCGTCCGAATAATCGATATCTACAGGGTGCAACATCCACGGTGCAAGGTGCAACATCCGTCCGAAATGGCGAAACAGTGCCGCACGACTTTTAGAAATGCGTGCATGGATTTGAAACGGAACAGTACCATGGTGCACCACTGTCCAGCGATGGTAAATCGAAGACCAGCCACCGTAATCCCGTTTTACCGTAAAAATCCACATGTCTAAAAAACGAAGGGTAAAAAACTTACGAGACCCGATTGAGATTCGGGTTGCCCTTTTTGGGCATTAATCTATCCTTTGACAGCTGAAAGCGGTCAAAGCCGTAGAATTCATCAAGGCCTTCGTTTTGACAGGTTATGGCTCCCGTAACTCTTAACGAGCCAGAAGTTATGGCCGTCCGAATAATCGATATCTATAGGGTGCAACGTCCACGGTGCAAGGTGCAACATCCGTCTGAAATGGCGAAACAGTGTCGTACGACCTTTAGAAATGCGTGCATGGATTTGAAACGGAACAGTACCATGGTGCACCACTCTCCAGCGATGGGAAGTCGAAGACCAGCCACCGTAATCCCGTTTTACCGTAAAAATCCACGTGTCGAAAAAACGAAGTGTAAAAAACTTACGAGACCCGATTGAAATTCGGGTTGCCCTTTTTGGGCATTAATCTATCCGTTGACGGGTGAAAGCTGTCAAAGCCGTAGAACTCATCGAGGACTTCGTTTTGATAGGTTATGGCTCCCGTTACTCTAAACGAGCCAGAAGTTATGGCCGTCCGAATAATCGATATCTACAGGGTGCAACGTCCACGGTGCAAGGTGCAACATCCGTCCGAAATGTCGAAACAGTGTTGTACGACTTTTAGAAATGCGTGCTTGGATTTGAAACAGAATAGTACCATGGTGCACCACTCTCCAGCGATGGTAAATCGAAGACCAGCCACCGTAATCCCGTTTTACCGTAAAAATCCACGTGTGTAAAAAACGAAGGGTAAAAAACTTACGAGACCCGACTGAGAATCGGGTTGTCCTTTTTGGGCATTAATCTATCCGTTGACGGCTGAAAGCTGTCAAAGCCGTAGAAATCATCGAGGCCTTCTTTTTGACAGGTTATGGCTCCCGTAACTCTAAACGAGCCAGAAGTTATGGCCGTCCGAATAATCGATATCTACAGGGTGCAACATACATGGTGCAAGGTGCAACATCCGTCCGAAATGGCGAAACAGTGTCGTACGACTTTTAGAAATGCGTGCATGTATTTGAAACGAAACAGTACCATGGTGCACCACTCTCCAGCGAGGGTAAATCGAAGACCAGCCACCGCAATCCCGTTTTACCGTAAAAATCCACGTGTCGAAAAAACGAAGGGTAAAAAACTAACGGGACCCGATTGAGATTCGGGTTGTCCTTTTTGGGCATTAATCTATCCGTTGACGGCTGAAAGCCGTCAAAGCTGTAGAACTCATCGAGGCCTTCGTTTTGATAGGATATGGCTCCCGCAACTCTAAACGAGCCAGAAGTTATGACCGTCCGAATAATCGATATCTACAGGGAGCAACGTCCACGGTGCAAGGTGCAACATCTGTCCGAAATGGCGAAACAGTGTCGTACGACTTTTAGAAATGCGTGCATGGATTTGAAACGGAACAGTACCATGGTGCACCACTCTCCAGCGATGGGAAGTCGAAGACCAGCCACCGTAATCCCGTTTTACCGTAAAAATCCACGTGTCTAAAAAACGAAGGGTAAAAAACTTACGACACCCGATTGAGATTCGGGTTGCCCTTTTTGGGCATTAATCTATCCGTTGACAGCTTAAAGCTGTCAAAGCCGTAGAACTCATCGAGGCCTTCGTTTTGACAGGTTATGGCTTTTGAAACTCTAAACGAGTCAGAAGTTATGGCCGTCTGAATAATCGATATCTACAGTGTGCAACATCCACGGTGCAAGGTGCAACATCCGTCAAAAATGGCGAAACAGTGCCGTACGACATTTAGAAATGCGTGCATGGATTTGAAATGGAACATTACCATGGTGCACCACTCTCCAGCGATGGAAAGTCGAAGACGGTCCACGGTAATCCCGTTTTGCCGTAAAAATCCACGTGTCGAAAAAACGAAGGATAAAAAACTTACGAGACCCGATAGGGATTCGGGTTGTCCTTTTTGGGCATTAATCTATCCGTTGAACTCATCGAGGCCTTCGTTTTGACAGGTTATGGCTTTTGTAACTCTAAACGAGCCAGAAGTTATGGCCGCCCGAATAATCGATATCTACAGGGTGCAACATCTACGGTGCAAGGTGCAACATCCGTCCGAAATGGCGAAACAGTGCCGTACGAATTTTAGAAATGCGTGCATGGATTTGAAACGGAACAGTACCATGGTGCACCACTGTCCAGCGATAATAAATCGAAGACCTGGCACCGTAATCCCGTTTTACCGTAAAAATCCACGTGTCTAAAAAACGAAGGGCAAAAAACTTACGAGACCAGATTGAGATTCGGGTTGCCCTTTTTGGGCATTAATCAATCCGTTGACGGCTGAAAGCTGTCAAAGCCGTAAAACTCATCGAGGCCTTCGTTTTGACAGGTTATGGCTCCCGTAACTCTTAACGAGCCAGAAGTCATGGCCGTCCGAATAATCGATATCTACAGGGTGCAACATCCACGGTCCAAGGTGCAACATCCGTCCGAAATGGCAAAACAGTGTCGTACGACTTTTAGAAATGCGTGCATGGATTTGAATCGGAACAGTACCATGGTGCACCACTCTTCAGCGATGGAAAGTCGAAGACCAGCTACCGTAATCCCGTTTTACCGTAAAAATCCACGTGTCGAAAAAACGAAGGGTAAAAAACTTACGAGACCCGATTGAGATTCGGTTGTCCTTTTTGGGCATTAATCTATCCATTGACGGCTGAAAGCCGTCAAAGCCGTAGAACTCATCGAGGCCTTCGTTTTGATAGGTTATGGCTCCCGTAACTCTAAACGAGCCAGAAGTTATGGCCGTCCGAATAATCGATATTTGAAGGGTGCAACGTCCACGGTGCAAGGTGCAACATCCGTCTGTAACGGCGAAACAGTGTCGTACGACTTTTAGAAATGCGTGCATGGATTTGAAACGGAACAGTACCATGGTGCACCACTCTCCAGCGATGGGAAGTCGAAGACCAGCCACCGTAATCCCATTTTACCGTAAAAATCCACGTGTCGAAAAAACGAAGGGTAAAAAACATACGAGACCCGACTGAGATTCGGGTTGTCCTTTTTGGGCATTAATCTATCCGTTGATGGCTGAAAGCTGTCAAAGCCGTAGAACTCATCCAGGCCTTCGTTTTGACAGGTTATGGCTCCCGTAACTCTAAACAAGCCAGAAGTTACGGCTGTCCGAATAATCGATATCTACAGGGTGCAACATCCACGGTGCAAGGTGCAACATCCGTCCGAAATGGCGAAACAGTGTCGTACGACTTTAGAAATGCGTGCATGGATTTGAAACGGAACAGTACCATGGTGCACCACTCTCCAGCGATGGAAAGTCGAAGACGGGCCACGGTAATCCCGTTTTACCATAAAAATCCATGTGTCGAAAAATGAAGGATAAAAAACTTACGAGACCCGATTGAGATTCGGGTTGTCCTTTTTGGGCATTAATCTATCCATTGACGGTTGAAAGCTGTCAAAGCCGTAGAACTCATCGAGGCCTTCATTTTGACACGTTATGGCTTTTGTAACTCTAAACGAGCCAGAAGTTATGGCCGTCCGAATAATCGATATCTACAGGGTGCAACATCCACGGTGCAAGGTGCAACATCCGTCCGAAATGGTGAAACAGTGCCGTACGACTTTTAGAAATGCGTGCATGGATTTGAAATGGAACAGTACCATGGTGCACCACTCTCCGAGGATGGTAAATCAAAGACCAGCCACCGTAATCCCGTTTTACCGTAAAAATCCACGTGTCGAAAAAACGAAGGGTAAAAAACTTACGAGACCCGATTGAGATTCGGGTTGTCCTTTTTGGGCATTAATCTATCCGTTGATGGCTGAAAGCGATCAAAGCCGTAGAACTAATCGGCGCCTTCGTTTTCACAGGTTATGGCTCCCGTAATTCTAAATGAGCCAGAAGTTATGGCCGTCCGAATAATCGATATCTACAGGGTGCAACATCCACGGTGCAAGGTGCAACATCCGTCCGAAATGGCGAAACGGTGCCGTACGACTTTTAGAAATGCATGCATGGATTTGAAACGGAACAGTACCATGGTGCACCACTCTTCAGTGATGGTAAATCGAAGACCAGCCACCGTAATCCCGTTTTACCGTAAAAATCCACATGTCGAAAAAACGAAGGGTAAAAAACTTATGAGACCCGATTGAGATTCGGGTTGTCCTTTTTGGGCAATAATCTATCCATTAACGGCTGAAAGCTGCCAAAGCCGTAGAACTCATCGAGGCCTTCGTTTTGACAGGTTATGGCTTTTGTAACCCTAAAAAAGCCAGAAGTTATTGCCGTCCGAATAATCGATATCTACAGGGTGCAACATCTACGGTGCCAGGTGCAATATCTGTCCGAAATGGCGAAACGGTGCCGTACGACTTTTAGAAATGCGTGCATGGATTTGAAACGGAACAGTATCATGGTGCACCACTCTCCGGCGATGGTAAATCGAAGACCAGCCACCGTAATCCCGTTTTACCGTAAAAATCCACGTGTCGAAAAAACGAAGGGTAAAAAACTTACGAGACCCGATTGAGATTCGGGTTGTCCTTTTTGGGCATTAATCTATCTGTTGACGGCTGAAAGCCATCAAAGCCGTAGAACTCATCGAGGCCTTCGTTTTGATAGGTTATGGCTCCCGTAACTCTAAACGAGCCAGAAGTTATGGCCGTCCGAATAATCGATATCTGCAGGGTGCAACGTCCACGGTGCAAGGTGCAACATCCGTCCGTAACGGCGAAACAGTGTCGTACGACTTTTAGAAATGCGTGCATGGATTTGAAACGGAACAGTACCATGGTGCACCACTCTCCAGCGATGGTAAATCGAAGACCAGCCACCGTAATCCCGTTTTACCGTAAAAATCCACGTGTCGAAAAAACGAAGGGTAAAAAACTTATGAGACCCGATTGAGATTCGGGTTGTCCATTTTGGGCATTAATATATCCGTTAATGGCTGAAAGCTGCCAAAGCCATAGAACTCACCGTGGCCTTCGTTTTGACAGGTTATGGCTTTTGTAACCCTAAACGAGCCAGAAGTTATGGCCGTCCGAATAATCGATATCTACAGGGTGCAACATCCACGGTGCAAGGTGCAACATCCGTCCGAAATGGAGAAACAGTGCCGTACGACTTTTAGAAATGCGTGCATGGATTTGAAACGGAACAGTATCATGGTGCACCACTCTCCGGCGATGGTAAATCGAAGACCAGCCACCGTAATCCCGTTTTACCGTAAAAATCCACGTGTCGAAAAAACGAAGGGTAAAAAACTTACGAGACCCGATTGAGATTCGGGTTGTCCTTTTTGGGCATTAATCTATCCGTTGACGGCAGAAAGCCGTCAAAGCCGTAGAACTCATCGAGGCCTTCGTTTTGATAGGTTATGGCTCCCGTAACTCTAAACGAGCCAGAAGTTATGGCCGTCCGAATAATCGATATCTGCAGGGTGCAACGTCCACGGTGCAAGGTGCAACATCCGTCCGTAACGGCGAAACAGTGTCGTACGACTTTTAGAAATGCGTGCATGGATTTGAAACGGAACAGTACCATGGTGCACCACTCTCCAGCGATGGAAAGTCGAAGACCAGCCACTGTAATCCCGTTTTACCGTAAAAATCCACGTGTCGAAAAAACGAAGGGTAAAAAACATACGAGACCCGACTGAGATTCGGGTTGTCCTTTTTGGGCATTAATCTATCCGTTGACGGCTGAAAGCTGTCAAAGCCGTAGAACTCATCCAGGCCTTCGTTTTGACAGGTTATGGCTCCCGTTACTCTAAACAAGCCAGAAGTTACGGCCGTCCGAATAATCGATATCTACAGGGTGCAACATCCACGGTGCAAGGTGCAACATCCGTCCGAAATGGCGAAACAGTGTCGTACGACTTTAGAAATGCGTGCATGGATTTGAAACGGAACAGTACCATGGTGCACCACTCACCAGCGATGGAAAGTCGAAGACGGGCCACGGTAATCCCGTTTTACCGTAAAAATCCATGTGTCGAAAAACGAAGGATAAAAAACTTACGAGACCCGATTGAGATTCGGGTTGTCCTTTTTGGGCATTTATCTATCCGTTGACGGTTGAAAGCTGTCAAAGCCGTAGAACTCATCGAGGCCTTCATTTTGACACGTTATGGCTTTTGTAACTCTAAACGAGCCAGAAGTTATGGCCGTCCGAATAATCGATATCTACAGGGTGCAACATCCACGGTGCAAGGTGCAACATCCGTCCGAAATGGTGAAACAGTGCCGTACGACTTTTAGAAATGCGTGCATGGATTTGAAATGGAACAGTACCATGGTGCACCACTCTCCGGCGATGGTAAATCGAAGACCAGCCACCGTAATCCTGTTTTACCGTAAAAATCCATGTGTCGAAAAAACGAAGGGTGAAAAACTTACGAGACCCGATTGAGATTCGGGTTGTCCTTTTTGGGCATTAATCTATCCGTTGATGGCTGAAAGCTATCAAAGCCGTAGAACTAATCGGCGCTTTCGTTTTCACAGGTTATGGCTCCCGTAATTCTAAACGAGCCAGAAGTTATGGCCGTCCGAATAATCGATATCTACAGGGTGCAACATCCACGGTGCAAGGTGCAACATCCGTCCGAAATGGCGAAACGGTGCCGTACGACTTTTAGAAATGCATGCATGGATTTGAAACGGAACAGTACCATGGTGCACCACTCTCCAGCGATGGTAAATCGAAGACCAGCCACCATAATCCCGTTTTACCGTAAAAATCCACGTGTCGAAAAAACGAAGGGTAAAAAACTTATGAGACCCGATTGAGATACGGGTTGTCCTTTTTGGGCATTAATCTATCCGTTAACGGCTGAAAGCTGCCAAAGCCGTAGAACTCATTGAGGCCTTCGTTTTGACAGGTTATGGCTTTTGTAACCCTAAACGAGCCAGAAGTTATGGCCGTCTGAATAATCGATATCTACAGGGTGCAACATCTACGGTGCCAGGTGCAATATCTGTCCGAAATGGTGAAACGGTGCCGTACGACTTTTAGAAATGCGTGCATGGATTTGAAATGGAACAGTACTATGGTGCACCACTCTCCAGCGATGGTAAATCGAGGACCAACCACCGTAATCCCATTTTACCGTAAAAATCCACGTGTCTAAAAAACGAAGGGTAAAAAACTTACGAGAACCGATTGAGATTCGGGTTGCCCTTTTTGGGCATTAATCTATCCGTTGACGGCTGAAAGCTGTCAAAGACGTAAAACTCATCGAGGCCTCCGTTTTGACAGGTTATGGCTTTTGTAACTCTAAACGAGCCAGAAGTTTTGGCCGTCCGAATAATCGATATCTACCGGGTGCAACATCCACGGTGCAAGGTGCAACATCCGTCCGAAATGGCGAAACAGTGCCGTACGTCTTTTAGAAATGCGTGCATGGATTTGAAACGGAACAGTACCATGGTGCACCACTCTCCAGTGATGTTAAATCGAAGACCAGCCACCGTAATTCCGTTTTACCGTAAAAATCCACGTGTCTAAAAAACGAAGGGTAAAAAACTTACGAGACCCGATTGAGATTCGGGTTGCCCTTTTTGGGCATTAATCTATCCGTTGACGGCTGAAAGCTGTCAAAGCCGTAAAAATCATCGAGGCCTTCGTTTTGAGAGGTTATGGCTCCTATAACTCTTAACGTGCCAGATGTTATGGCCGTCCGAATAATCGATATCTACAGGGTGCAACATCAACAATGCAAGGTGCAACATCCGTCCGAAATGGCGTAACAGTGCCGTACGAATTTTAGAAATGCGTGCATGGATTTGAAAACGGAACGGTACCATGGTGCACCACTCTCCAGCGATGGAAAGTCGAAGACGGGCCACGGTAATCCTGTTTTACCGTAAAAATCCAAGTGTCGAAAAAACGAAGGATAAAAAACTTACGAGACCCGATTGAGATTCGGGTTGTCCTTTTTAGGGATTAACCTATCCGTTAACGGTTGAAAGCTGTCAAAGCCGTAGAACTCATCGAGGCCTTCGTTTTGATAGGTTATGGCTTTTGTAACTCTAAACGAGCCAGAAGTTATGGCCGTCCGATAATCGATATCTACAGGGTACAACATCCACTGTGCAAGGTGCAACATCCGCCCGAAATGGCAAAACAGTGCCGTACGACATTTAGAAATGCGTGCATGGATTTGAAACGGAACAGTACCATGGTGCACCACTCTCCAGCGATGGTAAATCGAAGACCAGCCACTGTAATCCCGTTTTACCGTAAAATTCCACGTGTCGAAAAAACGAAGGGTAAAAAACTTACGAGACCCGACTGAGAATCGGGTAGTCCTTTTTGGGCATTAATCTATCCGTTGACGGCTGAAAGCTGTCAACGCCGTAGAAATCATCGAGGCCTTCGTTTTGATAGGTTATGGCTCCCGTAACTCTAAACGAGCCAGAAGTTATGGCCATCCGAATAATCGATATCTACAGGGTGCAACATCCACGGTGCAAGGTGCAACATCCGTCCGAAATGGCGAAACAGTGCCGTACGACTTTTAGAAATGCGTGCATGGATTTGAAACGAAACAGTACCATGGTGCACCACTCTCCAGCGAGGGTAAATCGAAGACCAGCCACCGCAATCCCGTTTTACCGTAAAAATCCACGTGTCGAAAAAACGAAGGGTAAAAAACTTACGAGACCCGACTGAGAATCGGGTAGTCCTTTTTGTGCATTAATCTATCCGTTGACGGCTGAAAGCTGTCAACGCCGTAGAAATCATCGAGGCCTTCGTTTTGACAGGTTATGGCTCCCGTAACTCTAAACGAGCCAGAAGTTATGGCCGTCCGAATAATCGATATCTACAGGGTGCAACGTCCACGGTGCAAGGTGCAACATCCGTCCGAAATGGCGAAACAGTGTCGTACGACTTTTAGAAATGCGTGCATGGATTTGACACGGAACAGTACCATGTGCACCACTCTCCAGCGATGGGAAGTCGAAGACCAGCCACCGTAATCCCATAAAAATCCACGTGTCTAAAAAACGAAGGGTAAAAAACTTAGGAGACCCTATTGAGATTCGGGTTGCCCATTTTGGGCATTAATCTATCCGTTGACAGCTGAAAGCTGTCAAAGCCGTAGAACTGATCGAGTCCTTTGTTTTGACAGGTTATGGCTTTTGTAACTCTAAACGAGTCAGAAGTTATGGCCGTCCGAATAATCGATATCTACAAGGTGCAACATCCACGGTGCAAGGTGCAACATCCGTCCGAAATGGCGAAACAGTGCCGTACGACTTTTAGAAATGCGTGCATGGATTTGAAACGGAACAGTACCATGGTGCACCACTCTCCAGCGATGGTAAATCGAAGACCAGCCACCGTAATCCCGTTTTACCGTAAAAATCCACGTGTCTAAAAAACGAAGGGTAAAAAACTTACGAGACCCGATTGAGATTCGGGTTGCCCTTTTTGGGCATTAATCTATCCGTTGACGGCTGAAAGCTATCAAAGCCGTCAAATTCATTGAGGCCTTCGTTTTGACAGGTTATGGCTCCCGTAACTCTTAACGAGCCAGAAGTTATGGCCGTCCGAATAATCGATATCTACAGGGTGCAACGTCCACGGTGCAAGGTGCAACATCCGTCCGAAATGGCGAAACAGTGTCGTACGACTTTTAGAAATGCGTGCATGGATTTGACACGGAACAGTACCATGTGCACCACTCTCCAGCGATGGGAAGTCGAAGACCAGCCACCGTAATCCCATAAAAATCCACGTGTCTAAAAAACGAAGGGTAAAAAACTTAGGAGACCCTATTGAGATTCGGGTTGCCCTTTTTGGGCATTAATCTATCCGTTGACAGCTGAAAGCTGCCAAAGCCGTAGAACTGATCGAGTCCTTTGTTTTGACAGGTTATGGCTTTTGTAACTCTAAACGAGTCAGAAGTTATGGCCGTCCGAATAATCGATATCTACAAGGTGCAACATCCACGGTGCAAGGTGCAACATCCGTCCGAAATGGCGAAACAGTGCCGTACGACTTTTAGAAATGCGTGCATGGATTTGAAACGGAACAGTACCATGGTGCACCACTCTCCAGCGATGGTAAATCGAAGACCAGCCACCGTAATCCCGTTTTACCGTAAAAATCCACGTGTCTAAAAAACGAAGGGTAAAAAACTTACGAGACCCGATTGAGATTCGGGTTGCCCTTTTTGGGCATTAATCTATCCGTTGACGGCTGAAAGCTATCAAAGCCGTAAAACTCATCGAGGCCTTCGTTTTGATAGGTTATGACTCCCGTAACTCTTAACGAGCCAGAAGTTATGGCCGTCCGAATAATCGATATCTACAGGGTGCAACATCCACGGTGCAAGGTGCAACATCCGTCTGAAATGGCAAAACAGTGCCGTACGACTTTTAGTAATGCGTGCATGGATTTGAAATGGAACAGTACCATGGTGCACCACTCTCCAGCGAAGTGAAGTCGAAGACGGGCCACGGTAATCCCGTTTTACCGTAAAAATCCACGTGTCGAAAAAACGAAGGATAAAAAACTTACGAGACCCGATTGAGATTCGGGTTGTCCTTTTTGGGCATTAATCTATCCGTTGACGGCTGAAAGCGGTCAAAGCCGTAGAACTCCTCGAGGCCTTCGTTTTGATAGGTTATGGCTTTTGTAACTCTAAACGAGCCAGAAGTTATGGCCGTCCGATAATCGATATCTACAGGGTGCAACATACACTGTGCAAGGTGCAACATCCGCCCGAAATGGCGAAACAGTGCCGTACGACATTTAGAAATGCGTGCATGGATTTGAAACGGAATAGTACCATGGTGCACCACTCTCCAGCGATGGTAAATCGATGACCAGCCACTGTAATCCCGTTTTACCGTAAAAATCCACGTGTCGAAAATACGAAGGGTCAAAAAAACTTACGAGACCCGACTGAGAATCGGGTTGTCCTTTTTGGGCATTAATCTATCCATTGACGGCTGAAAGCTGTCAAAGCCGTAGAAATCATCGAGGCCTTCGTTTTGACAGGTTATGGCTCCCGTAACTCTAAACGAGCCAGAAGTTATGGCCATCTGAATAATCAATATCTACAGGGTGCAACATCCACGGTGCAAGGTGCAACATCCGTCCGAAATGGCGAAACAATGCCGTACGACTTTTAGAAATGCGTGCATGGATTTGAAACGAAACAGTACCATGCTGCACCACTCTCCAGCGAGGGTAAATCGAAGACCAGCCACCGCAATCCCGTTTTACCGTAAAAATCCACGTGTCGAAAAAACGAAGGATAAAAAACTTACGAGACCCGATTGAGATTCGGGTTGTCCTTTTTGGGCATTAATCTATCCGTTGACAGCTAAAAGCCGTCAAAGCCGTAGAACTCATCGTGGCCTTCGTTTTGATAGGTTATGGCTCCCGTAACTCTAAACGAGTCAGAAGTTATGGCCGTCCGAATAATCGATATCTGCAGGGTGCAACGTCCACGATGCAAGGTGCAACATCCGTCCGAAATGGCGAAACAATGTCGTACGACTTTTAGAAATGCGTGCATGGATTTGACACGGAACTGTACCATGGTGCACCACTCTCTAGCGATGGGAAGTCGAAGACCAGCCACCGTAATCCCATAAAAATCCACGTGTATAAAAAACGAAGGGTAAAAAACTTACGAGACCCTATTGAGATTCGGGTTACCCTTTTCGGCATTAATCTATCCGTTGACAGCTGAAAGCGGTCAAAACTGTAGAACTCATCGAGGCCTTTGTTTTGACAGGTTATGGCTTTTGTAACTCTAAACGAGTCAGAAGTTATGGCTGTCCGAATAATCGATATCTACAGGGTGCAACATCCACGGTGCAAGGTGCAACATCCGTCCGAAATGGCGAAACAGTGTCGTACGACTTTTAGAAATGCATGCATGGATTTGAAACGGAACAGTACCATGGTGCACCACTCTCCAGCGATGGTAAATCGAAGACCAGCCACCGTAATCCCGTTTTACCGTAAAAATCCACGTGTCTAAAAAACGAAGGGTAAAAAACTTACGAGACCCGATTGAGATTCGGGTTGCCCTTTCTAGGCATTAATCTATCCGTTGACGGCTGAAAGCTATCAAAGCCATAAAACTCATCGAGGCCTTCGTTTTGATAGGTTATGGCTCCCGTAACTCTTAACGAGCCAGAAGTTATGGCCGTCCGAATAATCGATATCTACAGGGTGCAACATCCACGATGCAAGGTGCAACATCCGTCCGAAATGGCAAAACAGTGCCGTACGACTTTTAGAAATGCGTGCATGGATTTGAAATGGAACAGTACCATGGTGCACCACTCTCCAGCGATGTGAAGTCGAAGACGGGCCACGGTAATCCCGTTTTACCGTAAAAATCCACGTGTCTAAAAAACGAAGGGTAAAAAACTTACGAGACCCGATTGAGATTCGGGTTGCCCTTTTTGGGCATTAATCTATCCGTTGACGGCTGAAAGCTATCAAAGCCGTAAAACTCATCGAGGCCTTCGTTTTGATAGGTTATGGCTCCCGTAACTCTTAACGAGCCTGAAGTTATGGCCGTCCGAATAATCGATATCTACTGGGTGCAACGTCCACGGTGCAAGGTGCAACATCCGTCCGAAATAGCGAAACAATGCCGTACGACTTTTAGAAATGCGTGCATGGATTTGAAACGGAACAGTACCATGGTGCACCACTCTCCAGCGATGTGAAGTCGAAGACGGGCCACGGTAATCCCGTTTTACCGTAAAAATCCACGTGTCTAAAAAACGAAGGGTAAAAAACTTACGAGACCCGATTGAGATTCGGGTTGCCCTTTTTGGGCATTAATCTATCCGTTGACGGCTGAAAGCTATCAAAGCCGAAAAACTCATCGAGGCCTTCGTTTTGATAGGTTATGGCTCCCGTAACTCTTAACGAGCCTGAAGTTATGGCCGTCCGAATAATCGATATCTACAGGGTGCAACATCCACTGTGCAAGGTGCAACATCCGTCCGAAATGGAAAAACAGTGCCGTACGACTTTTAGAAATGCGTGCATGGATTTGAAATGGAACAGTACCATGGTGCACCACTCTCCAGCGATGTGAAGTCGAAGACGGGCCACGGTAATCCCGTTTTACCGTAAAAATCCACGTGTCGAAAAAACGAAGGGTAAAAAACTTACGAGACCCGATTGAGATTCGAGTTGTCCTTTTTGGGCATTAATCTATCCGTTGACGGCTGAAAGCTATCAAAGCCATAGAAATCATCGAGGCCTTCGTTTTGATAGGTTATGGCTCCCGTAACTCTAAACGAGCAAGAAGTTATGACCGTCCGAATAATCGATATCTACAGGGTGCAACGTCCACGGCGCAAGGTGCAACATCTTCCGAAATGGCGAAACAGTGCCGTACGACTTTTAGAAATGCGTGCATGGATTTCAAACGAAACAGTTCCATGGTGCACCACTCTCCAGCGTTGGTAAATCGAAGACCAGCCACCTTAATCCCATTTTACCGTAAAAATCTACGTGTCGTAAAAACGAAGGGTAAAAAACTTAGGAGACCCGACTGCGATTCGGGTTGTCCTTTTTGGGCTTTAATCTATCCGTTGACGGCTGAAAGCCATCAAAGCCGTAGAACTCATCTAGGCCTTCGTTTTGACAGGTTATGGCTCCCGTAACTCTAAAGGAGCCAGAAGTTATGGCCGTCCGAATAATCGATATCTACAGGGTGCAACATCCACGGTGCAAGGTGCAACATCCGTCCGAAATGGCGAAACAATGCCGTACGACTTTTATAAATGCGTGCATTTATTTGAAATGGAACAGTACCATGGTGCACCACTCTCCAGCGATGGTAAATCGAAGACCAGCCACCAAAATCCCGTTTTTCCGTAAAAATCCACGTGTCGAAAAAACAAAGGGTAAAAAACTTACGAGACCCGATAGAGATTCGGGTTTTCCTTTTTGGGCATTAATATATTAGTTGATGGCTGAAAGCTGTCGAAGCCGTAGAACTCATCGAGGCCTTCGTTTTGACAGGTTATGGCTCCCGTAACTCTAAACGAGCCAGAAGTTGTGGCCGTCCGAATAATCGATATCTACAGGGTGCAACATCCACGGTGCAAGGTGCAACATCCGTACGAAATGGCGAAATAGTGTCGTACGACTATTAGAAATGCGTGCATGGATTTGAAACGGAACAGTACCATGGTGCACCACTCTACAGCGACGGAAAGTCGAAGACGGGCCAAGGTAATCCCGTTTTACCGTAAAAATCCACGTGTCGAAAAAACGAAGGATAAAATACTTACGAGACCCGATTGAGATTCGGGTTGTCCATTTTGGGCATTAATCTATCCATTGACTGCTGAAAGCTGTCCAAGCCGTAGAACTCATCGAGGCCTTCGTTCTGACAGGTTATGGCTTTTGTAACTCTAAACGAGCCAGAAGTTATGGCCGTCCGAATAATCGATATCTACAGGGTGCAACATCCACGGTGCAAGGTGCAACATCCGTCCGAAATGGCGAAACAGTGTCGTACGACTTTTAGAAATGCGTGCATGGATTTGAAACGGAACAGTACCATGGTGCACCACTCTCTAGCGATGGTAAATCGAAGACCAACCACCGTAATCCCGTTTTACCGTAAAAATCCACGTGTCTAAAAAACGAAGGGTAAAAAACTTACGAGACCCGATTGAGATTCGCGTTGCCCTTTTTGGGCACTAATCTATCCGCTGACGGCTGAAAGATGTCAAAGCCGTAAAAATCATCGAGGCCTTCGTTTTGAGAGGTTATGGCTCCCGTAACTCTTAATGAGCCAGAAGTTATGGCAGTCCGAATAATCGATATCTACAGGGCGCAACATCCATGGTGCAAGGTGCAACATCCGTCCGAAATGGCGAAACAGTGCCGTACGACTTTTAGAAATGCGTGCATGGATTTGAAACAGAACATTACCATGGTGCACCACTCTCCAGCGATGGGAAGTCAAAGGCGGGCCACGGTAATCCCGTTTTACCGTAAAAATCCACGTGTCGAAAAAACGAAGGTTAAAAAACTTACGAGACCCGATTGAGATTCGGGTTGTCCATTTTGGGCATTAATCTATCCGTTGACGGCTGAAAGCAGTCAAAGCTGTAGAACTCATCGAGGCCTTCGTTTTGACAGGTTATGGCTCCCGTAACTCTAAACGAGCCAGAAGTTATGGCCGTCCGAATAATCGATTACTACAGGGTGCAACATCCACGGTGCAAGGTGCAACATCCGTCCGAAATGGAGAAACAGTGTCGTACGACTTTAGAAATGCGTGCATGGATTTGAAACGAAACAGTACCATGGGCACCACTCTCCAGCGATGGGAAGTCGAAGACGGGCCACGGTAATCCCGTTTTACCGTAAAAATCCACGTGTCGAAAAAACGAAGGATAAAAAACTTACGAGACCCGATTGAGATTCGGGTTGTCCTTTTTGGGCATTAATCTATCCGTTGACGGCTGAAAGCTATCAAAGCCGTAGATCTCATCGAGGCCTTCATTTTGACAGGTTATGGCTTTCGTAACTCTAAACGAGCCAGAAGTTATGGCCGTCCGAATAATCGATATCTACAGGGTGCAACATCCACGGTGCAAGGTGCAACATCCGTCCGAAATGGCGAAACAGTGCCGTACGACTTTTAGAAATACGTGCATGGATTTGAAACGGAAAAGTACCATGGTGCACCACTCTCCAGCAATGGTAAATCGAAGACCAGCCACCGTAATCCCGTTTTACCGTAAAAATCCACGTGTCTAAAAAACGAAGGGTAAAAAACTTACGAGACCCGATTGAGATTCGGGTTGCCCTTTTTGGGCATTAATCTATCCGTTGATGGCTGAAAGCAGTCAAAGCCGTAGAACTCATCGATGCCTTCGTTTTGACAGGTTATGGCTTTTGTAACTCTAAACGAGCCAGAAGTTATGGCCGTCCGAATAATCGATATCTACAGGGTGCAACATCCACGGTGCAAGGTGCAACATCCGTCCGAAATGGCGAAACAGTGCCGTACGACTTTTAGAAATGCGTGCATGGATTTGAAACGAAACAGCACCATGGTGCACCACTCTCCAGCGAGGGTAAATCGAAGACCAGCCAACGTAATCCCGTTTAGCCGTAAAAATCCACGTGTCGAAAAAACGAAGGGTAAAAAACTTACGAGACTCGATTGAGATTCGGGTTGTCCTTTTTGGGTATTAATCTATCCGTTGATGGCTGAAAGTTGTCAAAGCCGTAGAACTCATCGAGATCTTCGTTTTGAAATGTAACTCTAAACGAGCCAGAAGTTATGGCCGTCCGAATAATCGATATATACAGGGTGCAACATCCACGGTGCAAGGTGCAACATCCGTCCGAAATGGCGAAATAGTGCCGTAAGACCTTTAGAAATTCGTGCATGGATTTGAAACGAAACAGTACCTTGGTGCACCACTCTCCAGCGATGGGAAGTCGAAGACGGGCCACGGTAATCTCGTTTTACCGTAAAAATCCACGTGTCAAAAAAACGAAGGATAAAAAACTTACGAGACCCGATTGAGATTCGGGTTGTCCTTTTTAGGCATTAATCTATCCGTTGACGGCTGAAAGCAGTCAAAGCCGTAGAACTCATCGATGCCTTCGTTTTGACAGGTTATGGCTTTTGTAACTCTAAACGAGCCAGAAGTTATGGCCGTCCGAATAATCGATATCTACAGGGTGCAACATCCACGGTGCAAGGTGCAACATCCGTCCCAAATGGCGAAACAGTGCCGTACGACTTTTATAAATGCGTGCATGGATTTGAAATGGAACAGCACCATGGTGCACCACTCTCCAGCGATGGTAAATCGAAGACCAGCCAACGTAATCCCGTTTAGCCGTAAAAATCCACGTGTCGAAAAAACGAAGGGTAAAAAACTAACGAGACTCGATTGAGATTCGGGTTGTCCTTTTTGGGTATTAATCTATCCGTTGATGGCTGAAAGTTGTCAAAGCCGTAGAACTCATCGAGATCTTCGTTTTGAAACGTAACTCTAAACGAGCCAGAAGTTATGGCCGTCCGAATAATCGATATCTACAGGGTGCAACATCCACGATGCAAGGTGCAACATCCGTCCGAAATGGCGAAACAGTGTCGTACGACTTTTAGAAATGCGTGCATGGATTTGAAATGGAACAGTACCATGGTGCACCACTCTCCAGCGATGGGAAGTCGAAGACGGGCCACGGTAATCCCGTTTTACCGTAAAAATCCACGTGTCGAAAAAACGAAGGATAAAAAACTTACGAGACCCAATTGAGATTCGGGTTGTCCTTTTTGGGCATTAATCTATCCGTTGACGACTGAAAGCTGTCAAAGCCGTAGAACTCATCGAGGCCATTGTTTTGACAGGTTATGGCTTTTGTAACTCTAAACGAGCCAGAAGTTATGGTCGTCCGAATAATCGATATCTATAGGGTGCAACATCCACGGTGCAAGGTGCAACATCCGTCATAAATGGCGAAACAGTGTCGTACGACTTTTAGAAATGCGTGCATGGATTTGAAACGGAACAGTACCATGGTGCACCACTCTCCAGTGATGGTAAATCGAAGACCAGCCACCGTAATCCCGTTTTACCGTAAAAATCCACGTGTCTAAAAAACGAAGGGTAAAAAACTTACGAGACCCGATTGAGATTCAGGTAGCCCTTTTTGGGCATTAATCTATCCGTTGACGGCTGAAAGCTGTCAAAGCCGTAAAAATCATCGAGGCCTTCGTTTTGAGAGGTTATGGCTCCCGTAACTTTTAACGAGCCAGAAGTTATGGCCGTCCGAATAATCGATATCTGTAGGGTGCAACATCCACGGTGCAAGGTGCAACATCCGTCCGAAATGGCGAAACAGTGCCGTACGACTTTTAGAATGCGTGCATGGATTTGAAACAGAACAGTACCATGGTGCACCACTCTCCAGCGATGGGAAGTCGAAGACGGGCCACGGTAATCCCGTTTTACCGTAAAAATCCACGTGTCGAAAAAACGAAGGGTAAAAAACTTACGACACCCGATTGAGATTCGGGTTGTCCTTTTTGGGCATTAATCTATCCGTTGACGGCTGAAAGCTGTCAAAGCCGTAGAAGTCATCGAGTCCTTCGTTTTGACAGGTTATGGCTCCCGTAACTCTAAACGAGCCAGAAGTTATGGCCGTCCGAATAATCGATATCTACAGGGTGCAACATCCACGGTGCAAGGTGCAACATCCGTCCGAATTGGCGAAACAGAGTCGTACGACTGTAGAAATGCATGCATGGATTTGAAACGGAACAGTACCATGGTGCACCACTCTCCAGCGATGGGAAGTCGAAGACGGGCCACGGTAATCCCGTTTTACCGTACAAATCCACGTGTCGAAAAAACGAAGTATAAAAAACTTACGAGACCCGATTGAGATTCGGGTTGTCCTTTTTGGGCATTAATCTATCCATTAACGGCTGAAAGCTGTCAAAACCGTAGAACTCATCGAGGCCTTCATTTTGACAGGTTATGGCTTTTGTAACTCTAAACGAGCCAGAAGTTATGGCCGTCCGAATAATCGATATCTACAGGGTGCAACATCCACGGTGCAAGGTGCAACATCCGTCCGAAATGGCGAAACAGTGCCGTACGACTTTTAGAAATGCGTGCATGGATTTGAAACGGAACAGTACCATGGTGCACCACTCTCCAGCGATGGTAAATCGAAGACCAGCCACCGTAATCCCGTTTTACCGTAAAAATCCACGTGTCTAAAATTCGAAGGGTAAAAAACTTACGAGACCCGATTGAGATTCGGGTTGCCCTTTTTGGGCATTAATCTATCCGTTGATGGCTGAAAGCTGTCAAAGCCGTAAAACTCATTAAGGTCTTTGTTTTGACAGGTTATGGCTCCCGTAACTCTTAACGAACCAGAAGTTATGGCCGTCCGAATAATCGATATCTACAGGGTGCAACATCCACGGTGCAAGGTGCAACATCCGTCCGAAATGGCGAAACAGTGTCGTACGACTTTTAGAAATGCGTGCATGGATTTGAAACGGAACAGTACCATGGTGCACCACTCTCCAGCGATGGGAAGACGAAGACGGGCCACAGTAATCCCGTTTTACCGTAAAAATCCACGTGTCAAAAAAACGAAGGATAAAAAACTTACGAGACCAAATTGAGATTCGGGTTGTCCTTTTTTGGCATTAATCTATCCGTTGACGGCTAAAAGCTGTCGACGGCTGAAAGCTATCAAAGCCGTACAACTCATCGAGGCCTTTGTTTTGACAGGTTATGGCTCCCGTAACTCTAAACGAGCCAGAAGTTATGGTCGTCCGAATAATCGATATCTACGGGGTGCAACATCCACGGTGCAAGGTGCAACATCCGTCCGAAATGGTGAAACAGTGCCGTATGACATTTAGAAATGCGTGCATGGATTTGAACCGGAACAGTACCATGGTGCACCACTCTCCAGCGATGGGAAGTCGAAGACGGGCCACGGTAATCCCATTTTACCGTAAAAATCCACGTGTCGAAAAAACGAAGGGTAAAAAACTTACGAGACCCGATTGAGATTCGGGTTGTCCTTTTTGGGCATTAATCTATCCGTTGACGGCTGAAAGCTGTCAAAGCCGTAGAACTCATCGAGACCTTCATTTTGACAAGTTATGGCTTTTGTAACTCTAAACGAGCCAAAAGTTATGGCCGTCCGAATAATCGATATCTACAGGGTGCAACGTCCACGGTGTAAGGTGCAACATCCGTCCGAAATGGTGAAACAGTGCCGTACGACTTTTAGAAATGCGTGCAAGGATTTCAAACGGAAAAGTGCCATGGTGCACCACTCTGCAGCGATGGTAAATCGAAGACCAGCCACCGTAATCCCGTTTTACCGTAAAAATCCACGTGTCGAAAAAACGAAGGGTAAAAAACTTACGAGACCCGACCGAGATTCGGGTTGTCCTTTTTGGGCATTAATCTATCCGTTGACGGCTGAAAGCTGTTAAAGCGTTGAAATCATCGAGGCCTTCGTTTTGACAAGTTATGGCTCCCGTAACTCTTAACGAGCCAGAAGTTATGGCCGTCCGAGCAATCGATATCTACAGGGTGCAACATCCACGTGTAGGGTGCAACATCCGTCCGAAATGGCGAAACAGTGTCGTACGACTTTTAGAAATGCGTGCATGGATTTGAAATGGAACAGTACCATGGTGCACTGCTCTCCAGCGATGGTAAATCCAAGACCAGCCACCGTAATCCCGTTTTACCGTAAAAATCCACGTGTCAAAAAAACAAAGGGTAAAAAACTTACGAGACCCGATTGAGATTCGGGTTGTCCTTTTTGGGCATTAATCTATCCGTTGATGGCTGAAAGCAGGCAAAGCCGTAGAACTCATCGGCTCCTTCGTTTTGACATGTTATGGCTCCCGTAACTCTAAACGAGCCAGAAGTTATGGCCGTCCGAATAATCAATATCTACAGGGTGCAACATCCACGGTGCAAGGTGCAACATCCGTCCGAAATGGCGAAACAGTGTCGTACGACTTTTAGAAATGCGTGCATGGATTTGAAATGGAACAGTACCATGGTGCACCACTCTCCAGCGATGGGAAGTCGAAGATGGGCCACGGTAATCCCGTTTTACCGTAAAAATCCATGTGTCGAAAAAACGAAGGGTAAAAAACTTACGAGACCCAATTGAGATTCGAGTTGTCCTTTTTGGGCATTAATCTATCCGTTGATGGCTGAAAGCTGTGAAAGCCGTAGAACTCATCGAGGCATTCGTTTTGATAGGTTATGGCTTTTGTAACTCTAAACGAGCCAGAAGTTATGGCCGTCCGAATAATCGATATCTACAGGGTGCAACATCCACGGTGCAAGGTGCAACATCCGTCCGAAATGGCGAAAGTTTCGTACGACTTTTAGAAATGCATGCATGGATTTGAAACGGAACAGTACCACGGTGCACCACTCTCTAGCGATGGTAAATCGAAGACCAGCCACCGTAATCCCGTTTTACCGTAAAAATCCACGTGTCTAAAAAACGAAGGGTAAAAAACTTACGAGACCCGATTGAGATTCGGGTTTCCCTTTTTGGGCATTAATCTATCCGTTGACAGCTAAAAGCTGTCAAAGACGTAAAACTCATCGAGGCCTTCGTTTTGACAGCTTATGGCTTTTGTAACTCTAAACGAGCCAGAAGTTATGGCCGTCCGAATAATCGATATCTACAGGGTGCAACATCCACGGTGCAAGGTGCAACCTCCGTCCGAAATGGCAAAACAGTGCCTTACGACTTTTAGAAATGCGTGCATGGATTTGAAACGGAACAGTACCATGGTGCACCACTCTTCAGCGATGGTAAATCAAAGACCAGCCAGCGTAATTCCGTTTTACCGTAAAAATCCACGTGTCTAAAAAACGAAGGGTAAAAAACTTACGAGACCCGATTGAGATTCGGGTTGCCCTTTTTGGGCATTAATCTATCCTTTGACGGCTGAAAGCTGTCAAAACTGTAGAACTCATCGAGGCCTTCGTTTTGGCAAGTTATGGCTCCCGTAACTCTAAACGAGCCAGAAGCTACGGCCGTCCGAATAATCAATATTTACAGGGTGCAACATCCACGGTGCAAGGTGCAACATCCGTCCGAAATGGCGAAACGGTGTCGTACGACTTTTAGAAATGCGTGCATGGATTTGAAATGGAACAGTACCATGGTGCACCACTCTCCAGCGATGGAAAGTCGAAGACGGGCCACGGTAATCCCGTTTTACCGTAAAAATCCACGTGTCGAAAAAACCAAGGATAAAAAACTTACGAGACCCGATTGAGATTCAAGTTGTCCTTTTTGGGCATTAATCTATCTGTTGACGACTGAAATCTGTCAAAGCGGTAGAACTCATCGAGGCCTTCGTTTTGACAGGTTATTGCTTTTGTAACTCTAAACGAGCCAAAAGTTATGGCCGTACGAATAATCGATATCTACAGGGTGCAACATCCACGGTGCAAAGTGCAACATCCGTCCGAAATGGCGAAACAGTGTCGTACGACTTTTCGAAATGCGTGCGTGGATTTGAAACGGAACGGTACCATGGTGCACCACTCTCCAGCGATGGTAAATCGAAGACCAGCCACCGTAATCCTGTTTTACCGTAAAAATCCACGTGTCTAAAAAACGAAGGGTAAAAAACTTACGAGACCCGATTGAGATTCGGGTTGCCCTTTTTGGGCATTAATCTATCCGTTGACTGTTGAAAGCAGTCAAAGCCGTAAAACTCATCGAGGCCTTCGTTTTGACAGGTTATGGCTCCCGTAATTCTTAACGAGCCAAAAGTTATGGCCGTCCGAATAATCGATATCTACAGGGTGCAACATCCACAGTGCAAGGTGCAACATCCGTCCGAAATGGCGAAACAGTGCCGTACGAATTTTAGAAATGCGTGCATGGATTTGAGATGGAACAGTACCATGGTGCACCACTCTCCAGCGATGGGAAGTCGAAGACGGGCCACGGTAATCTCGTTTTACCGTAAAAATCCACGTGTCGAAAAAACGAAGGATAAAAAACTTATGAGACCCGATGGAGATTCGGGTTGTCCTTTTTGGGCACTAATCTATCGGTTGACGGCTGAAAGCTATCAAAGTCGTAGAACTCATCGAGGCCTTCGTTTTGACAGGTTATGGCTTTTGTAACTCTCAACGAGCCAGAAGTTATGGCCGCCCGAATAATCGATATCTACAGGGTGCAACATCCACTGTGCAAGGTGCAACATCTGTCTGAAATGGCGAAACAGTGCCCTACGACTTTTAGAAATGCGTGAATGGATTTGAAACGGAACAGTACCATGGTGCACCACTCTCCAGTGATGGTAAATCAAAGACCAGCCACCGTAATCCCGTTTTACCGTAAAAATTCACGTGTGGAAAAAACGAAGGGTAAAAAACTTACGAGACCCGACTGAGATTCGGTTTGTCCTTTTTGAGCATTAATCTATCCGTTGACGGCTGAAAGCTGTCAAAACCGTAGAAATCATCGAGGCCTTCGTTTTGACAGGTTACGGCTCCCGTAAATCTAAACGAGCCAGAAGTTATGGCCGTCCGAATAATCGATATCTACAGGGTGCAACATCCACGGTGCAAGGTGCAACATCCGTCTGATAAGGCGAAACAGTGCCGTACTACTTTTAGAAATGCGTGCATGGATTTGAAACGGAACAGTACCATGGTGCACCAGTCTCCAGCGAGGGTAAATCGAAGACCAGCCACCGCAATCTCGTTTTACCGTAAAAATCCATGTGTCGAAAAAACAAAGGGCAAAAAACTTACGAGACCCGATTGAGATTCGGGTTGTCCTTTTTGGGCATTAATCTATCCGTTGATGGCTGAAAGCTATCAAAGCCGTAGAACTCATCGAGGCCTTAGTTTTGATAGGTTATGGCTCCCGTAACTCTAAACGAGCCAGAAGTTATGGCCGTCCGAATAATCGATATCTACAGGGTGCAACGTCCACGGTGCAAGGTGCAACATCTGTCCGAAATGGCGAAACAGTGTCGTACGACTTTTAGAAATGCGTGCATGGATTTGAAACGGAACAGTACCATGGTGCACCACTCTCCAGCGATGGGAAGTCGAAGACCAGCCACCGTAATCCTGTTTTACCGTAAAAATCCACGTGTCTAAAAAACGAAGGGTAAAAAACTTACGAGACCCGATTGAGATTCGGGTTGCCCTTTTTGGGCATTAATCTATCCGTTGGCGGCTGAAAGTTGTCAAAGCCGTAAAACCCATCGAGGCCTTCGTTTTGACAGGTTATGGCACCCGTAACTCTTAACGAGCCAGAAGTTATGGCCGTCTGAATAATCGATATCTACAGGGTGCAACATCCACGGTGCAAGGTGCAACATCCGTCCGAAATGGCAAAACAGTGCCGTACGACTTTTAGAAATGCGTGCATGGATTTGAAATGGAACAGTACCATGGTGCACCACTCTCCAGCGATGGTAAATGGAAGACCAGCCACCGTTATCCCGTTTTACCGTAAAAATCCACGTGTCTAAAAAACGAAGGGTAAAAAACTTACGAGACCCGATTGAGATTCGGGTTTCCCTTTTGGGGATTAATCTATCCGTTGACGGCTGAAAGCTGTCAAAGCTGTAAAACCCATCGAGGCCTTCGTTTTGACAGGTTATGGCTCCCGTAACTCTTAACGAGCCAGAAGTTATGGCCGTCTGAATAATCGATATCTACAGGGTGCAACATCCCTGGTGCAAGGTGCGACATCCGTCCGAAATGGCAAAACAGTGCCGTACGACTTTTAGAAATGCGTGCATGGATTTGAAACGGAGCAGTACCATGGTGCACCACTCTCCAGCGATGGGAAATCGAAGACGGGCCACGGTAATCCCGTTTTACCGTAAAAATCCACATGTCGAAAAAACGAAGGGTAAAAAACTTACGTGGTCCGGTTGAGATTCGGGTTGTCCTTTTTGGGCATTAATCTATCCGTTGACGGCTGAAAGCTGTCAAAACCGTAGAACTCATCGAGGCCTTCGTTTTGACAGGTTATGGCTTTTGTAACTCTAAACGAGCCAAAAGTAATGGTCGTCCGAATAATCGATATTTACAGGGAGCAACATCCACGGTGCAAGGTGCAACATCCGTCCGAAATGGCGAAACAGTGCCGTACGACTTTTAGAAATGCGTGCATGGATTTGAAACGGAACAGTATCATGGTGCACCACTCTCCGGTGATGGTAAATCGAAGACCAGCCACCGTAATCCCGTTTTACCGTAAAAATCCACGTGTCGAAAAAACGAAGGGTAAAAAACTTACGAGACCCGACTGAGATTCGGGTTGTCCTTTTTGGGCATTAATCTATCCGTTGACGGCTGAAAGCTGTCAAAACCGTAGAAATCATCGAAGCCTTCGTTTTGACAGGTTATGGCTCCCGTAACTCTAAACGAGCCAGAAGTTATGGCCGTCCGAATAATCGATACCTACAGGGTGCAACATCCACGGTGCAAGGTGCAACATCCATCCCAAATGGCGAAACAGTGCCGTACGACTTTTAGAATTGCGTGCATGGATTTGAAACGAAACAGTACCATGGTGCACCACTCTCCAGTGAGGTAAAATCGAAGACCAGCCACCGCAATCCCGTTTTACCGTAAAAATCCACGTGTCGAAAAAACGAAGGGTAAAAAACTTACGAGACCCGATTGAGATTCGGGTTGTCCTTTTTGGGCATTAATCTATCCGTTGACGGCTGAAAGCTGTCAAAGCCGTAGAACTCATCGAGGCCTTTGTTTTGATAGGTTATGGCTCCCGTAACTCTAAACGAGCCAGAAGTTATGGCCGTCCGAATAATAGATATCTACAGGGTGCAACGTCCGCGGTGCAAGGTGCAACGTCCGTCCGAAATGGTGAAACAGTGTCGTACGACTTTTAGAAATGCGTGCATGGATTTGAAACGGAACAGTACCATGGTGCACCACTCTCCAGCGATGGGAAGTCGAAGACCAGCCACCGTAATCCCGTTTTATCGTAAAAATCCACGTGTCTAAAAAACGAAGGGTAAAAAACTTACGAGACCCGATTGAGATTCGGGTTGCACTTTTTGGGAATTAATCTATCCGTTGACGGCCGAAAGCTATCAAAGCCGTAAAACCCATCGATGCCTTCGTTTTGACAGGTTACGGCTCCCGTAACTCTTAACGAGCCAGAAGTTATGGCCGTTTGAATAATCGATATCTACAGGGTGCAACATCCACGGTGCAAGGTGCAACATCCGTCCGAAATGGCGAAACAGTGCCATACGACTTTTAGAAATGTGCGCATGGATTTGAAACGGAACAGTACCATGGTACACCACTCTCCAGCGATGGTAAATCGAAGACCAGCCACCGTAATCCCGTTTTACCGTAAAAATCCACGTGTCTAAAAAACGAAGGGTAAAAAACTTACGAGACCCGATTGAGATTCGGGTTGCCCTTTTTGGGCATTAATCTATCCATTGACGGCTGTATGCTTTCAAAGCCATAAAACCCATCGAGGCCTTCGTTTTGACAGGTTATGGCTCCCGTAACTCTTAACGAGCCAGAAGTTATGGCTGTCTGAATAATCGATATCTACAGGGTGCAACATCCACGGTGCAAGGTGCAACATCCGTCCGAAATGGCAAAACAGTGCCGTACGACTTTTAGAAATGCGTGCATGGATTTGAAACGGAAGAATACCATGGTGCACCACTCTCCAGCGATGGGAAGTCGAAGACGGGCCACGGTAATCCTGTTTTACCGTAAAAATCCACGTGTCGAAAAAACGAAGGGTAAAAAACTTACGAGACCCGATTGAGATTCGGGTTGTCCTTTTTGGGCATTAATCTATCCGTTGACGGTTGTAAGCTGTCAAAGCCGTAGAAATCATCGAGGCCTTCGTTTTGATAGGTTATGGCTCCCGTAACTCTAAACGAGCCAGAAGTTATGGCCGTCCGAATAATCGATATCTACTGGGTGCAACGTCCACGGTGCAAGGTGCAACATCCGTCCGAAATAGCGAAGCAGTGTCGTTCGACTTTTAGAAATGCGTGCATGAATTTGAAACGGAACAGTACCATGGTGCACCACTCTCCAGCGATGGGAAGTCGAAGACCAACCACCGTAATCCCGTTTTACCGTAAAAATCCACGTGTCGAAAAAACGAAGGGTAAAAAACTTACGAGACCCGACTGAGATTCGGGTTGTCCTTTTTGGGCAGTAATCTATCCGTTGACGGCTGAAAGCTGTCAAAGCCGTAGAACTCATCGAGGCCTTCGTTTTTGACAGGTTATGGCTCCCGTAACTCTAAACAATCCAGAAGTTATGGCCGTCCGAATAATCGATATCTACAGGGTGCAACATCCACGGTGCAAGGTGCAACATCCGTCCGAAATGGCGAAACAATGTCGTACGACTTTTATAAATGCGTGCATGGATTTGAAATGGAACAGTACCATGGTGCACCACTCTCCAGCGATGGTAAATCGAAGACCAGCCACCGTAATCCCGTTTTGCCGTAAAAATCCACGTGTCGAAAAAACGAAGGGTAAAAAACTTGCGAGACCCGATTGAGATTCGGGTTGTCCTTTTTGGGCATTAATATATTCGTTGATGGCCGCCGAATAATCGATATCTACAGGGTGCAACATCCACGGTGCAAGGTGCAACATCCGTCCGAAATGGCGAAACAGTGCCGTACGACTTTTAGAAATGCGTGCATGGATTAGAAACGGAACAGTACCATGGTGCACTACTCTCCAGCGATGGTAAATTGAAGACCAGCCACCGTAATCCCGTTTTACCGTAAAAATCCACGTGTGTAAAAAACGAAGGGTAAAAAACTTACGAGACCCGACTGAGAATCGGGTTGTCCTTTTTGGGCATTAATCTATCCGTTGACGGCTGAAAGCTGTCAAAGCCGTAGAAATCATCGAGGCCTTCTTTTTGACAGGTTATGGCTCCCGTAACTCTAAACGAGCCAGAAGTTGTGGCCGTCCGAATAATCGATATCTACAGGGTGCAACATCCACGGTGCAAGGTGCAACATCCGTCCGAAATGGCGAAACAGTGCCGTACGACTTTTAGAAATGCGTGCATGGATTTGAAATGGAACAGTACCATGGTGCACCACTCTCCAGCGATGGTAAATCGAAGACCTGCTACCGTAATCCCGTTTTACCGTAAAAATCCACGTGTCGAAAAAACGAAGTGTAAAAAACTTACGAGACCCGATTGAGATTCGGGTTGTCCTTTTTGGGCATTAATCTATCCGATGATGGCTAAAAGCTGTCAAAACCGTAGAACTCATCGAGGCCTTCATTTTGACACGTTATGGCTTTTGTAACTCTAAACGAGCCAGAAGTTATGGCCGTCCGAATAATCGATATCTACAGGGTGCAACATCCACGGTGCAAGGTGCAACATCCGTCCGAAATGGAGAAACAGTGCCGTACGACTTTTAGAAATGCGTGCATGGATTTGAAACGGAACAGTACCATGGTGCACCACTCTCCAGCGTTGGTAAATCGAAGACCAGCCACCGTAATCCCGTTTTACCGTAAAAATCCACGTGTCCAAAAAACGAAGGGTAAAAAACTTACGAGACCCGACTGAGATTCGGGTTGTCCTTTTTGGTTATTAATCTATCCGTTGATGGCTGAAAGTTGTCATAGCCATAGAACTCATCGCGGCCTTCGTTTTGACAGGTTATGGCTCTCGTAACTCTAAACGAGCCAGAAGTTATGGCCGTCCGAATAATCGATATCTACAGGGTGCAACATTCACGGTGCAAGGTGCAACACCCGTACGAAATGGCGAAACAGTGCCGTACGACTTTTAGAAATGCGTGCATGGATTTGAAACGGAACAGTACCATGGTGCACCACTCTCCAGCGATGGGAAGTCGAAGACGGGCCACGGTACTCCCATTTTACCGTAAAAATCCACGCGTCGAAAAAACGAAGGGTAAAAATCTTACGAGACCCGATTGAGATTCGGGTTGTCCTTTTTGGGCATTAATCTATCCGTTGACGGCTGAAAGTGTCAAAGCCGTAGAACTCATCGAGGCCTTCATTTTGATAGGTTATGGCTTTTGTAACTCTAAACGAGCCAGAAGTTATGGCCGTCCGAATAATCGATATCTACAGGGTGCAACATCCACGGTGCAAGGTGCAACATTCGTCCGAAATGGCGAAACAGTGCCGTACGACTTTTAGAAATGCGTGCATGGATTTGAAACGGAACAGTACCATGGTGAACCACTCTCCAGCGATGGTAAATCGAAGACCAGCCACCGTAATTCCGTTTTACCTTAAAAATCCACGTGTCTAAAAAACGAAGGGTAAAAAACTTACGAGACACGATTGAGATTCGGGTTGCCCTTTTTGGGCATTAATCTATCCGTTGACGGCTGAAAGCTGTCAAAGCCGTAAAACTCATCGAGGCCTTCGTTTTGACAGGTTATGGTTTTTGTAACTCTAAACGAGCCAGAAGTTATGGCCGTCCGAATAATCGATATCTACAGGGTGCAACATCCACGGTTCAAGGTGTAACATCCGTCCGAAATGGCGAAACAGTGCCGTACGAATTTTAGAAATGCATGCGTGGATTTGAAACGGAACAGTACCATGGTGCACCACTCTCCAGCGATGGTAAATCGAAGACCGGCCACCGTAATCCCATTTTACCGTAAAAATCCACGTGTCTAAAAAACGAAGGGTAAAATACTTACGAGACCCGATTGAGATTCGGGTTGCCCTTTTTGGTTATTAATCTATCCGTTGACGGCTGAAAGCTGTCAAAGCCGTAAAACTCATCGAGGCCTTCGTTTTGACAGGTTATGGCTTTTGTAACTCTAAACGAGCCAGAAGTTATGGCCGTCCGAATAATCGATATCTACAGGGTGCAACATCCACGGTGCAAGGTGCAACATCCGTCCGAAATGGCGAAACAGCGCCGTACGACTTTTAGAAATGCGTGCATGGATTAGAAACGGAACAGTACCATGGTGCACCACTCTCCAACGATGGTAAATCGAAGACCTGCCACCGTAATCCCGTTTTACCGTAAAAATCCACGTGTCTAAAAAACGAAGGGTAAAAAACTTACGAGACCCGATTGAGATTCGGGTTGCCCTTTTTGCGAATTAATCTATCCGTTGATGGCTGAAAGCTGTCAAAGCCGTAAAACTCATCGAGGACTTCATTTTGACAGGTTATGGCTCCCGTAACTCTTAACGAGCCAGAAGTTATGGCCGTCCGAATAATCGATATCTATAGGGTGCAACATCCACGGTGCAAGGTGCAACATCCGTCCGAAATGGCGAAACAGTGCCGTACGACTTTTAGAAATGCGTGCACGGATTTGAATCCGAACATTACCATGGTGCACCACTCTCCAGCGATGGGAAGTCGAAGACGGGCCACGGTAATCCTGTTTTACCGTAAAAATCCACGCGTCAAAAAAACGAAGGGTAAAAAACTTACGAGACCCGATTGAGATTCGGGTTGTCCTTTTTGGGCATTAATCTATCCGTTGACGGCTGAAAGCTGTCAAACCCGTAGAACTCATCGAGGCCTTCATGTTGACAGGTTATGGCTCCCGTAACTCTAAACGAGCCAGAAGTTATGGCCGTCCGAATAATCGATATCTACATGGTGCAATGTCCACGGTGCAAGGTGCGACATCCGTCCGAAATGGCGAAACAGTGTCGTACGACTTTTAGAAATGCGTGCATGGATGTGAAATGGAACAATACCATGGTGCACCACTCTCCAGCGATGGGAAGTCGAAGACCAGCCACCGTAATCTTGTTTTACCGTAAAAATCCACGTGTCGAAAAAACGAAGGGTAAAAAACTTACGAGACCCGACTGAGATTCGGGTTGTCCTTTTTGGGCATTAATCTATCCATTGACGGCTGAATGCTGTCAAAGCCGTAGAACTCATCGAGGCCTTCGTTTTGACCGGGTATGGTTCCCGTAACTCTAAACGAGCCAGAAGTTACGGCCGTCCGAATAATCGATATCTACAGGGTGCAACATCCACGGTGCAAGGTGCAACATCCGTCCGAAATGGCGAAATAGCGCCGTACGACTTTTAGAAATGCGTGCATGGATTTGAAATGGAACAGTACCATGGTGTACCACTCTCCAGCAATGGTAAATCGAAGACCAGCCACCGTAATCCCGTTTTACCGTAGAAATTCACGTGTCGAAAAAACGAAGGGCAAAAAACTTACGAGAACCGATTGAGATTCGGGTTGTCCTTTTTGGGCATTAATCTATGCTATGACGGCTGAAAGCTATCAAAGCCAAAGAACTCATCGAGGCCTTCGTTTTGACAGGTTATGGCTCCCGTTACTCTAAACGAGCTAGAAGTTATGGCCGTCGGAATAATCGATATCTACTGGGTGCAACATCCACGGTGCAAGGAGCAACATCCGTCCGAAATGGCGAAACAGTGTCGTACAACTTTTAGAAATGCGTGCATGGATTTGAAATGGAACGGTACCATGGTGCACCACTCTCCAGCGATGGGAAGTCGAAGACGGGCCACGGTAATCCCGTTTTACCGTAAAAATCCACGTGTCGAAAAAACGAAGGATAAAAAACTTACAAGACCCGATTGAGATTCGGGTTGTCCTTTTTGGGCATTAATCTATCCGTCGAGGGCTGAAAGCTATCAAAGCCGTAGAACTCATCGAGGCCTTCGTTTTGACTGGTTATGGATTTTGTAACTCTAAACGAGCCAGAAGTTATGGCCGTCCGAATAATCGATATCTATAGGGTGCAACATCCACGGTGCAAGGTGCAACATTCGTCCGAAATGGCGAAACAGTGCCGTACGACTTTTAGAAATGCGTGCATGGATTTGAAACGGAACATTACCATGGTGCACCACTCTCCAGCGATGGTAAATCAAGAACCATCCACCGTAATCCCGTTTTACCGTAAAAATCCACGTGTCTAAAAAACGATGGGTAAAAAACTTACGCGACCCCATTGAGATTCGGGTTGCCCTTTTTGGGCATTAATATATCCCTTGATGGCTGAAGCTGTCAAAGCTGTAAAACTCATCGAGGCCTTCGTTTTGACAGGTTATGGCTCCCGTAACTCTTAACGAGCCAGAAGTTATGGCCGTCCGAATAATCGATATCTACAGGGTGCAACATCCACGGTGCAAGGTGCAACATCCCTCCGAAATGGCGAAACAGTGCCGTACAACTTTTAGAAATGCGTGAATGGATTTGAAACGGAACAGTACCATGGTGCACCACTCTCCAGCAATGGGAAGTCGAAGACGGGCCACGGTAATCCCGTTTTCCATAAAAATCCGCGTGTCGAAAAAACGAAGGGTAAAAAACTTACGAGACCCGATTGAGATTCGTGTTGTCTTTTTTGGGCAATAATCTACCGTTGACGGCTGAAAGCTTTCAAAGCCGTAGAACTCATCGAGGCCTTCGTTTTGATAGGTTATGGCTCCCGTAACTCTAAACGAGCCAGAAGTTATGGCCGTCCGAATAATCGATATCTACAGGGTGCAACGTCCACTGTGCAAGGTGCAACATCCGTCCGAAATGGCGAAACAGTGCCGTACGACTTTTAGAAACGCGTGCATGGATTTGAAATGGAATAGTACCATGGTGCACCACTCTCCAGCGATGGAAAGTCGAAGACCAGCCACCGTAATCCCATTTTACCGTAAAAATCCACGTGTCGAAAAAATGAAGGGTAAAAAACTTACGAGACCCGACTGAGATTCCGGTTGGCCTTTTTGGGCATTAATCTATCCGTTGACGGCTGAAAGCTATCAAAGCCGTAAAAATCATCGAGGCCTTCGTTTTGACAGGTTACGACTCCCGTAACTCTTAACGAGCCAGAAGTTATGGCCGTCCGAATAATTGATATCTACAGGGTGCAACATCCACGGTGCAAGGTGCAACATCCGTCCGAAATGTTGAAACAGTGCCGTACGACTTTTAGAAATGCGTGCATGGATTTGAAACGGAACAGTACCATGCTGCACCACTCTCCAGCGATGGGAAGTCGAAGATGGGCTACGGTAATCCCGTTATCCGTAAAAATCCACGTGTCGAAAAAACAAAGGGTAAAAAACTTGCGAGACCCGACTGAGATTCGGGTTGTCCTTTTTGGGCATTAATCTATCCATTGACGGCTGAAAGCTTTCAAAGCCGTAGAACTCATCGAGGCCTTCAATTTGACAGGTTATGGCTTTCGTCACTCTAAACGAGCCAGAAGTTATGGCCGTCCGAATAATCGATATCTACAGGGTGGAACATCCACGGTGCAAGGTGCAACATCCGTCCGAAATGGAGAAACAGTGCCGTACGACTTTTAGAAATGCGTGCATGGATTTGAAACGGAACAGTACATTGGTGCACCACTCTCCAGCGATGGTAAATCGTAAACCAGCCACCGTAATCCCGTTTTACCGTAAAAATCCACGTGTCTAAAAAACGAAGGGTAAAAAACTTACGAGACCCGATTGAGATTCGGGTTGCCCTTTTTGGGCATTAATCGATCCGTTGAAGGCTGAAAGCTGTCAAAGCCGTAAAAATCATCGAGGCCTTCGTTTTGACAGGTTATGGCTCCCGTAACTCTTAACGAGTCAGAAGTTATGGCCGTCCGAATAATCGATATCTACAGGGTGCAACATCCACGGTGCAAGGTGCAACATCCGTCCGAAATGGCGAACAGTGACGTACGACTTTTAGAAGTGCGTGCATGGATTTGAAACGGAAGAGTACCATGGTGCACCACTCTCCAGCGATGGGAAGTCGAAGACGGGCCACGGTAATCCCGTTTTCCGAAAAAATCCACGTGTCGAAAAAACGAAGGGTAAAAAACTTACGAGACTCGATTGAGATTCGGGTTGTCCTTGTTGGGCATTAATCTATCCGTTGACGGCTGAAAGCTTTCAAAGCCGTAGAACTCATCGAGGCCTTTGTTTTGACAGGTTATGGCCCCATAACTCTAAACGAGCCAGAAGTTATGGCCGTCCGAATAATCGATTTCTACAGGGTGCAACGTCCACGGTGCAAGGTGCAACATCCGTCCGAAATGGCGAAACAATGCCGTAAGACTTTTAGAAATGCATGCATGGATTTGAAACGGAACAGTACCATGGTGCACCACTCTCCAGCGATGGAAAGTCGAAGACCAGCCACCGTAATCCCGTTTTACCGTAAAAATCCACGTGTCGAAAAAACGAAGGGTAAAAAACTTACGAGACCCGACTGAGATTCGGGTTGTCCTTTTTGGGCATTAATCTATCCATTGGCGGCTGAAAGCTGTCAAAGCCGTAAAAATCATCGAGGCCTTCGTTTTGACAGGTTATGGCTCCCGTAACTCCTAACGAGCCAGAAGTAATGGCCGTCCGAATAATCGATATCTACAGGGTGCAACATGCACGGTGCAAGGTGCAACATCCGTCCGAAATGCTGAAACAGTGCCGTACGACTTTTAGAAATGCGTGCATGGATTTGAAACGGAACAGTACCATGCTGCACCACTCTCCAGCGATGGGAAGTCGAAGACGGGCCACGGTAATCCCGTTTTCCGTAAAAATCCACGTGTCGAAAAAACGAAGGGTAAAAAACTTACGAGACCCGATTGAGATTCGGGTTGTCCTTTTTGTGCATTAATCTATCCTTTGACGACTGAAAGCTGTCAAAGCCGTAGAACTCATCGAGGCCTTCGTGTTGAAAGGTTATGGCTCCCGTAACTCTAAACGAGCCAGAAGTTATGGCCGTCCGAATAATCGATATCTACAGGGTGCAACATCCACGGTGCAAGGTGCAACATCCGTCCGAAATGGCAAAACAGTGTCGTACGACTTTTAGAAATGTGTGCATGGATTTGAAACAAAACAGTACCATGATGCGCCAATCTCCAGCGATGGTAAATCGAAGACCAGCCACCGTAATCCCATTTTACCGTAAAAATCCATGTGTCGAAAAAACGAAGGGTAAAAAACTTACGAGACCTGACTGAGATTCGGGTTGTCCTTTTTGGGCATTAGTATATCCGTTGACGGCTGAAAACTGTCAAAGCTGTAGAAATCATCGAGGCCTTCGTTTTGACAGGTTATGGCTCCCGTGACTCTAAACGAGCCAGAAGTTATGGCCGTCCGAATAATCGATATCTACAGGGTGCAACATCCACGGTGCAAGGTGCAACATCCGTCCGAAATGGCGAAACAGTGCCGTACGACTTTTAGAAATGTGTGCATGGATTTGAAATGAAACAGTACCATGGTGCACCACTCTCCAGCGAGGGTAAATCGAAGACCAGCCACCGCAATCCCGTTTTACCGTAAAAATCCACGTGTCGAAAAAACGAAGGGTAAAAAACTTATGAGACCCGATTGAGATTCGGGTTGCCTTTTTTGGGCATTAATCTATCCATTGACGGCTGAAAGCTGTCAAAGCCGTAGAACTCATCGAGGCCTCCGTTTTGATAGGTTATGGCTCCCGTAACTCTAAACGAGCCAGAAGTTATGGCCTTCCGAATAATCGATATCTACAGGGTGCAACATCCACGGTGCAAGGTGCAACATCCGTCCGAAATGGCGAAACAGTGTCGTACGACTTTTAGAAATGCGTGCATGGATTTGAAACGGAACAGTACCATGGTGCACCACTCTCCAGCCATGGGAAGTCGAAGACGGGCCACGGTAATCCCGTTTTTCCGTAAAAATCCACGTGTCGAAAAAACGAAGGATAAAAAACTTACGAGACCCGATTGAGATTCGGGTTGTCCTTTTTGGGCATTAATCTATCCGTTGACGGCTGAAAGCTGTCAAAGCCGTAGAACTCATTGAGGCCTTTGTTTTGACAGGTTATGGCTTTTGTAACTCTAAACGATCCAGAAGTTATGGCCGTCCGAATAATCGATATCTACAGGGTGCAACATCCACGGTGCAAGGTGCAACATCCGTCCGAAATGGCGAAACAGTGCCGTACGACTTTTAGAAATGCGTGCATGGATTTGAAATCGAACAGTACCATGGTGCACCACTCTCCAGCGATGGTAAATCGAAGACCAGCCACCGTAATCCCGTTTTACCGTAAAAATCCACGTGTCTAAAAAACGAAGGGTAAAAAACTTACGAGACCCGATTGAGATTTTGGTTGCCCTTTTTGGGCATTAATCTATCCGTTGACGGCTGAAAGCTATCAAAGCCGTAAAAATCATCGAGGCCTTCGTTTTTACAGGTTATGGCTCCCGTAACTCTTAACGAGCCAGAAGTTATGCCGTCCGAATAATCGATATCTACAAGGTGCAACATCCACGGTGCAAGGTGCAACATCCGTCCGAAATGGCGAAACAGTGCCGTACGACTTTTAGAAATGCGAGCATGGATTTGAAACGGAACAGTACCATGGTGCACCACTCTCCAGCGATGGGAAGTCGAAGACGGGCCACGGTAATCCCGTTTTCCGTAAAAATCCACGTGTCGAAAAAACGAAGGGTAAAAAAGTTACGAGACCCGATTGAGATTCGGGTTGTCCTTTTTGGGCATTAATCTATCCATTGACGGCTGAAAGCTTTAACAGCCGTAGAACTCATCGAGGCCTTCGTTTTGACAGGTTACGGCTCCCGTAACTCTAAACGAGCCAGAAGTTATGGTCGGCCGAATAATCGATATTTACAGGGTGCAACGTCCACGGTGCAAGGTGCAACATCCGTTCGAAATGGCGAAACAGTGTCGTACGACTCTTAGAAATGCGTGCATGGATTTGAAATGGAACAGTACCATGGTACACCACTCTCCAGCGATGGGAAGTCGAAGACAGCCACAGTAATCCCGTTTTACCGTAAAAATCCACGTGTCGAAAAAACGAAGGGTAAAAAACTTACGAGACCCGACTGAGATTCGGGTTGTCCTTTTTGGGCATTAATCTATCCGTTGACGGCTGAAAGCTTTCAAAGCCGTAGAACTCATCGAGGCCTTTGTTTTGACAGGTTGTGGCCCCATAACTCTAAACGAGCCAGAAGTTATGGCCGTCCGAATAATCGATATCTACAGGGTGCAACATCCACGGTGCAAGGTGCAACATCCGTCCGAAATGGCGAAACAGTGCCGTACGACTTTTAGAAACGCGTGCATGGATTTGAAACGGAACAGTACCATGGTGCACCACTCTCTAGCGATGGAAAGTCGAAGACCAGCCACCGTAATCCCGTTTTACCGTAAAAATCCACGTGTCGAAAAAACGAAGGGTAAAAAACTTACGAGACCCGACTGAGATTCGGGTTGTCCTTTTTGGGCATTAATCTATCCGTTGACGGCTGAAAGCTGCCAAAGCCGTAAAAATCATCGAGGCCTTCGTTTTGACAGGTTATGGCTCCCGTAAATCTTAACGAGCCAGAAGTTATGGCCGTCCGAATAATCGATATCTACAGGGTGCAACATGCACGGTGCAAGGTGCAACATCCGTCCGAAATGTTGAAACAGTGCCGTACGACTTTTAGAAATGCATGCATGGATTTGAAACGGAACAGTACCATGCTGCACTCTCCAGCGATGGGAAGTCGAAGACGGGCCACGTTAATCCCATTTTCCGTAAAAATCCACGTGTCGAAAAAACGAAGGGTAAAAAACTTACGAGACCCGATTGACATTCGGGTTGTCCTTTTTGGGCATTAATCTATCCTTTGACGGCTGAAAGCTGTCAAAGCCGTAGAACTCATCGAGGCCTTCGTGTTGACAGATTATGGCTCCCGTAAATCTAAACGAGCCAGAAGTTATGGCCGTCCGAATAATCGATATCTACAGGGTGCAACATCTACGGTGCAAGGTGCAACATCCGTCCGAAATGGCGAAACAGTGCCGTACGACTTTTAGAAATGTATGCATGGATTTGAAACGAAACAGTACCATGGTGCACCACTCTCCAGCGATGGTAAATCGAAGACCAGCCACCGTAATCCCATTTTACCGTAAAAATCCATGTGTCGAAAAAACGAAGGGTAAAAAACTTACGAGACCCGATTGAGATTCGGGTTGCCCTTTTTGGGCATTAATCTATCCATTGACGGCTGAAAGCTGTCAAGGCCGTAGAACTCATCGAGGCCTTCGTTTTGACAGGTTATGGCTCCCGTAATTCTAAACGAGCCATAAGTTATGGCCGTCCGAATAATCGATATCTACAGGGTGCAACAACCACAGTGCAAGGTGCAACATCCGTCCGAAATGGAAAAACAGTGTCGTACGACTTTTAGAAATGCGTGCATGGATTTGAAACGGAACAGTACCATGGTGCACCACTCTCCAGCGATGGGAAGTCAAAGACGGGCTACGGTAATCCCGTTTTTCCGTAAAAATCCACGTGTCGAAAAAACGAAGGATAAAAAACTTACGAGACCCGATTGAGATTCGGGTTGTCCTTTTTGGGCATTAATCTATCCGTTGACGGCTGAAAGCTTTCAAAGCCGTAGAACTCCTCAAGGCCTTCGTTTTGACAGGTTATGGCTTTTGTAACTCTAAACGATCCAGAAGTTATGGTCGTCCGAATAATCGATATCTACAGGGTGCAACATCCACGGTGCAAGGTGCATCATCCGTCCGAAATGGTGAAACAGTGTCATACGACTTTTAGAAATGCGTGCATGGATTTGAAACGGAACAGTACCATGGTGCACCACTCTCCAGCGATGGTAAGTCGAAGACGGGCCACGGTAATCCCGTTTTACCGTAAAAATCCACGTGTCGAAAAAACGAAGGGTAAAAAACTTACGAGACCCGATTGAGATTCGGGTTGTCCTTTTTGGGCATTAATCTATCCGTTGATGGCTAAAAGCCGTCAAACCCGTAGAACTCATCGAGGCCTTCGTTTTGACAGGTTATGGCTTTTGTAACTCTAAACGAGCCAGAAGTTATGGCCGTCCGAATAAACGATATCTACAGGATGCAACATCCACGGTGCAAGGTGCAACATCCGTCCGAAATGGAGAAATAGTGCCATACGACTTTTAGAAATGCATGCACGGATTTGAAACAGAACAGTACCATGGTGCACCACTCTCCAGCGATGGTAAATCGAAGACCAGCCACCGTAATCCCGTTTTACCGAAAAAATCCACGTGTCTAAAAAAGGAAGGGTAAAAAACTTACGAGACCCGATTGAGATTCGGGTTGCATTTTTTGGGCATTAGTCTATCCGTTGACGGCTGAAAGCTGTCAAAGCCATAAAACTCAGCGAGGCCTTCGTTTTGACAGGTTTTGGCTCCTGTAACTCTTAACGAGCTAGAAGTTATGGCCGTCCGAATAATCGATATCTACAGGGTGCAACATCCAAGGTGCAAGGTGCAATATCCGTCCGAAATGGCGAAATAGTGTCGTACGACTTTTAGAAATGCGTGCATGGATTTGAAATGGAACAGTACCATCGTGCACCAATCTCCAGCGATGGGAAGTCGAAGACGGGCCACGGTAATCCCATTTTCCGTAAAAATCCACGTGTCGAAAAATCGAAGGGTAAAAAACTTACGAGACCCGATTGAGATTCGGGTTGTCCTTTTTGGGCATTAATCTATCCGTTGATGGCTGAAAGCTTTAAAAGCCGTAGAACTCATCGAGGCCTTCGTTTTGACAGGTTATGGCTCATGCAACTCTAAACGAGACAGAAGTTATGGTCGTCCGAATAATCGATATTTACAGGGTGCAACGTCCACGGTGCAAGGTGCAACATCCGTTCGAAATGGCGAAACAGTGTCGTACGACTTTTAGAAATGCGTGCATGGATTTGAAACGGAACAGTACCATGGTGCACCACTCTACAGCGATGGGAGGTCCAAGACCAGCCACCGTAATCCCGTTTTACCGTAAAAATCCACGTGTCGAAAAAACGAAGGGTAAAAAACTTACGAGACCCGACTGAGATTCGGGTTGTCCTTTTTGGGCATTAATCTATTTGTTGGCGGCTGAAAGCTGTCAAAGCCGTAGAAATCATCGAGGCCTTCGTTTTGACAGGTTATGACTCCCGTAACTCTAAACGAGCCAGAAGTTATGGCCGTCCGAATAATCGATATCTACAGGGTGCAACATCCACGGTGCAAGGTGCAACATCCGTCTGAAATGGCGAAACAGTGTCGTACGACTTTAGAAATGCGTGCATGGATTTGAAACGGAACAGTACCATGGTGCACCACTCTCCAGCGATGGGAAGTCGAAGACGGGCCACGGTAATCCCGCTTTACCGTAAAAATCCACGTGTCGAAAAAACGGAGGATAAAAAACTTACGAGACCCGATTGAGATTCGGGTTGTCCTTTTTGGGCATTAATCTATCCGTTGACGGCTGAAAGCTGTCAAAGCCGTAGAACTCATCGAGGCCTTCGTTTGGACAGGTTATGGCTTTTGTAACTCTAAACGAGCCAGAAGTTATGGTCGTCCGAATAATCGATATCTACAGGGTGCAACATCCACGGTGCAAGGTGCAACATCCTTCCGAAATGGCGAAACAGTGCCGTACGACTTTTAGAAATGCGTGCATGGATTTGAAACGGAACAGTACCATGGTGCACCACTCTCCAGCGATGGTCAATTGACAACCAGCCACCGTAATCCCGTTTTACCGTAAAAATCCACGTGTCTAAAAAACGAAGGGTAAAAAACTTACGAGACCCGATTGAGATTCGGGTTGCCCTTTTGGGGCATTAATCTATCCGTTGATGGCTGAAAGCTATCAAAGCCGTAAAAATCACCGAGGCCTTCGTTTTGACAGGTTATGGCTCCCGTAACTCTTAACGAGCCAGAAGTAATGGCCGACCGAATAATCGATATCTACAGGGTGCAATATCCACGGTGCAAGGTGCAACATCCGTCCTAAATGGCGAAACAGTGCCGTACGACTTTTATAAATGCGTGCATGGATTTGAAACGGAACGGTACCATGGTGCACCACTCTCCAGCGATGGGAAGTCGAAGACGGGCCACGGTAATCCCGTTTTCCGTAAAAATCCACGTGTCGAAAAAACGAAGGGTAAAAAACTTACAAGACCCGATTGAGATTCAGGTTGTCCTTTTTGGGCATTAATCTATCCGTTGGCGGCTGAAAGCTTTCAAAGCCGTAGAACTCATCGAGGCCTTCGTTTTGACAGGTTATGGCTCCCGTAATTCTAAACGATCCAGAAGTTATGGCCGTCCGAATAATCGATATCTAGAGGGTGCAACGTCCACGGTGCAAGGTGCAACATCCGTCCGAAATGGCGAAGCAGTGTCGTACGACTTTTAGAAATGCGTGCATGGATTTGAAACGGAACAGTACCATGGTGCACCACTCTCCAGCGATGGGAAGTCGAAGACCAGCCACCGTAATCCCGTTTTACCGTAAAAATCCACGTGTCGAAAAAACGAAGGGTAAAAACTTACGAGACCCGACTGAGATTCGGGTTGTCCTTTTTGGGCATTAATCTATCCGTTGACGGCTGAAAGCTGTCAAATCCGTAGAACTCATCGAGGCCTTCGTTTTGACAGGTTATGGCTCCCGTCACTCTAAACGAGCCAGAAGTTATGGCCGTCCGAATAATCGATATCTACAGGCTGCAACATCCACGGTGCAAGGTGCAACATCCGTCCGAAATGGCGAAGCAGTGTCGTACGACTTTAGAAATGCGTGCATGGATTTGAAATGGAACAGTACCATGGTGCACCACTCTCCAGCATTGGAAAGTCGAAGACGGGCCACGGTAATCCCGTTTTACCGTAAAAATCCACGTGTCGAAAAAACGAAGGATAAAAAACTTACAAGACCCGATTGAGATTCGGGTTGTCCTTTTTGGGCATTAATCTATCCGTTGACGGCTGAAAGCTGTCAAAGTCGTAGAACTCATCAAGGCCTTCGTTTTGACAGGTTATGGCTTTTGTAACTCTAAACGAGCCAGAAGTTATGGCCGTCCGAATAAACGATATCTACAGGGTGCAACATCCGCGGTGCAAGGTGCAACATCCGTCCGAAATGGCGAAATAGTGCCATACGACTTTTAGAAATGCATGCATGGATTTGAAACGGAACAGTACCATGGTGCACCACTCTCCAGCGATGGTAAATCGAAGACCAGCCACCGTAATCCCGTTTTACCGTAAAAATCCACGTGTCGAAAAAACGAAGGGTAAAAAACTTACGAGACCCGATTGAGATTCGGGTTGTCCTTTTTGGGCATTAATCTATCCATTGATGGCTGAAAGCTATCAAAGCCGTAGAAATCATCGAGGCCTTCGTTTTGACAGGTTATGGCTCCCGTAACTCTCAACGAGCCAGAAGTTATGGCCGTCCGAATAATCGATATCTACAGGGTAAAACATGCACAGTGCAAGGTGCAACATCCGTCCGAAACGGCGAAACAGTGTCGTACGACTTTCAGAAATGCGTGCATGGATTTGAAACGGAACAGTACCATGGTGCACCACTCTCCAGCGATGGTAAATCGAAGACCAGCCACCGTAATCCTGTTTACTGTAAAAATCCACATGTCGAAAAAACGAAGGGTAAAAAACTTACGAGACCCGACTTAGATTCGGGTTGTCCTTTTTGGGCATTAATCTATCCGTTGACGGCTGAAAGCTTTCAAAGCCGTAGAAATCATCGAGGCCTTCGTTTGGACAGGTCATGGCTCCCATAACACTAAACGAGCCAGAAGTTATGGCCGTCCGAATAATCGATATCTACAGGGTGCAACATCCACGGTGCAAGGTGCAACATCCGTCCGAAATGGCGAAACAGTGCCGTACGACTTTTAGAAATGCGTGCATGGATTTGAAATGGAACAGTACCATGGTGCACCACTCTCCAGCAATGGGAAGTCGAAGACGGGCCAAGGCAATCCCGTTTTACCGTAAAAATCCACGTGTCGAAAAAACGAAGGGTAAAAAACCTACGAGACCCGACTGAGATTCGGGTTGTCCTTTTTGGACATTAATCTATCCATTGATGGCTGAAAGATGTCAAAGTCGTAGAACTCATCGAGGCCTTCGTTTTGACAGGTTATGGCTCCCGTAACTCTTAACGAGCCAGAAGTTATGGCCGTCCGAATAATCAATATCTACAGGGTGCAACATCCACGGTGCAAGGTGCAACATCCATCCGAAATGGCGAAACAGTGCCGTACGACTTTTAGAAATGCGTGCATGGATTTGAAACGGAACAGTACCATGGTGCACCACTCTCCAGCGATGGTAAATCGAAGACCAGCCACCGCAATCCCGTTTTACCGTAAAAATCCACGTGTCGAAAAAACGAAGGGTAAAAAACTTACGAGACCCGATTGAGATTCGGGTTGTCCTTTTTGGGCATTAATCTATCCATTGACGGCTGAAAGCTATCAAAGCCGTAGAATTCATCGAGGCCTTCGTTTTGACAGGTTATGGCTCCCGTAACTCTAAACGAGCCAGAAGTTACGGCCGTCAGAATAATCGATATCTACAGGGTGCAACATCCTCGTTGCAAGGTGCAACATCCGTCCGAAATGGCGAAACAGTGCCGTACGACTTTTAGAAATGCGTGCATGGATTTGAAACGAAACAGTACCATGGTGCACCACTCTCCAGCAATGGGAAGTCAAAGACGGGCCGCGGTAATCCCGTTTTACCGTAAAAATCCACGTGTCTAAAAAACGAAGGGCAAAAAACTTACGAGACCCGATTGAGATTCCGGTTGCCCTTTTTGGGCATTAATCTATCCGTTGACGGCTGAAAGCTGTCAAAGCCATAGAACTCATCGAGGCCTTCATTTTGACAGGTTATGGCTCCCGTAACTCTTAACGAGCTAGAAGTTATGGCCGTCCGAATAATCGATATCTACAGGGTGCAATATCCACGGTGCAAGGTGCAACATCCGTCCGAAATGGCGAAACAGTACCGTACGACTTTTAGAAATGCGTGCATGGATTTGAAACGGAACAGTACCATGGTGCACCGCTCTCCAGCGATGGGAAGTCGAAGACGGGCAACGGTAATCCCGTTTTACCGTAAAAATCCACGTGTCGAAAAAACTAAGGGTAAAAAACCTACGAGACCCGACTGAGATTCGGGTTGTCCTTTTTGGGCATTAATCTATCCGTTGATGGCTGAAAGATGTCAAAGCCGTATAACTCATCGAGGCCTTCGTTTTGACAGGTTATGTCTCCCTTAACTATTAACGAGCCAGAAGTTATGATCGTCCGAATAATCAATATCTACGGGGTGCAACATCCACGGTGCAAGGTGCAACATCCGTCCGAAATGGCGAAACAGTGCCGTACGACTTTTAGAAATGCGTGCATGGATTTGAAACGGAACAGTACCATGGTGCACCACTCTCCAGCGATGGTAAATCGAAGACCAGCCACCGTAATCCCGTTTTACCGTAAAAATCCACGCGTCGAAAAAACGAAGGGTAAAAAACTTACGAGACCCGACTGAGATTCGGGTTGTCCTTTTTGGGCATTAATCTATCCGTTGACGGCTGAAAGCTGTCAAAGCCGTAGAAATCATCGAGACCTTCGTTTTAACAGGTTATTGCTCCCATAACTCTAAACGAGCCAGAAGTTATGGTCGTCCGAATAATCGATATCTACAGGGTGCAACATCCACGGTGCAAGGTGCAACATCCGTCCGAAATGGCGAAACAGTGCCGTACGACTTTTACAAATGTGTGCATGGATTTGAAACGAAACAGTAGCATGAAGCACCACTCTCCAGCGAGGGTAAATCGAAGACCAGCCACCGCAATCCAGTTTTACCGTAAAAATCCAGGTGTCGAAAAAACGAAGGGTAAAAAACTTACGAGACCCGATTGAGATTCGGGTTGTCCTTTTTGGGCATTAATCTATCCGTTGATGGCTGAAAGCTTTAAAAGCCGTAGAACTCATCGAGGCCTTCGTTTTGACAGGTTATGGCTCATGCAACTCTAAACGAGACAGAAGTTATGGTCGTCCGAATAATCGATATTTACAGGGTGCAACGTCCACGGTGCAAGGTGCAACATCCGTTCGAAATGGCGAAACAGTGTCGTACGACTTTTAGAAATGCGTGCATGGATTTGAAACGGAACAGTACCATGGTGCACCACTCTACAGCGATGGGAGGTCGAAGACCAGCCACCGTAATCCCGTTTTACCGTAAAAATCCACGTGTCGAAAAAACGAAGGGTAAAAAACTTACGAGACCCGACTGAGATTCGGGTTGTCCTTTTTGGGCATTAATCTATCCATTAACGGCTAAAAGCTGTCAAAGCCGTAGAACTCATCAAGGCCTCCATTTTGACAGGTTATGGCTCCCGTAACTCTAAACGAGCCAGAAGTTATGGCTTTCCGAATAATCGATATATACAGGGTGCAACATCCACGGTGCAAGGTGCAACATCCGTCCGAAATGGCGAAACAGTGTCGTACGACTTTTAGAAATGTGCGCATGGATTTGAAATGGAATAGTACCATGGCGCACCACTCTCCAGCGATGGGAAGTCGAAGACGGGCCACGGTAATCCCGTTTTACCGTAAAAATCCACGTGTCGAAAAAACGAAGGGTAAAAAACTTACGAGACCCGATTGAGATTCGGGTTGTTCTTTTTGGGCATTAATCTATCCGTTGACGGCTGAAAGCTGTCAAAGCCGTAGAACTCATCGAGGCCTTCGTTTTGATAGGTTATGGCTTTTGTGACTCTAAACGAGCCAGAAGTTATGGCCGTCCGAATAATCGATATCTATAGGGTGCAACATCCACGGTGCAAGGTGCAACATCCGTCCGAAATGGCGAAACAGTGTCGTACGACTTTTAGAAATGCGTGCATGGACTTGAAACGGAACAGTACCATGGTGCACCACTCTCCAGCGATGGGAATTCGAATACGGGTTACGGTAATCCCGTTTTACCGTAAAAATCCACGTGTCGAAAAAACGAAGTGTAAAAAACTTACGAGACCCGATTGAGATTCGGGTTGTCCTTTTTGGGCATTAATCTATGCGTTGACGGCTGAAAGCGGTCAAAGCCGTAGAACTCATCGAGGCCATCGTTTTGACAGGTTATGGCTTCTTTAACTCTAAACGAGCCAGAAGTTATGGTCGTCCGAATAATCGATATCAACAGGGTGCAACATCCACGGTGCAAGGTGCAACATCCGTCCGAAATGGCGAAACAGTGTCGTACGACTTTTAGAAATGCGTGCATGGATTTGAAACGGAACGGTACCATGGTGCACCACTCTCCAACGATGGTAAATCGAAGACCTTCCACCGTAATCCCGTTTTAACGTAAAAATCCACATGTCGAAAAAACGTAGGGTAAAAAACTTACGAGACCCGATTGAGATTCGGGTTGTCCTTTTTTGGCATTAATCTATCCGTTGACGGCTGAAAGCTATCAAAGCCATTGAACTCATCGAGGCCTTAGTTTTAATAGGTTATGGCTCCCGTAACTCTAAACGAGCCAGAAGTTATGGCCGTCCGAATAATCGATATCTACAGGGTGCAACATCCACGGTGCAAGGTGCAATATCCGTCCGAAATGGCGAAATAGTGTCGTACGACTTTTAGAAATGCGTGCATGGATTCGAACCGGAATAGTACCATAGTGCACCACTCTCTAGCGATGGGAAGTCGAAGACAGGCCACGGTAATCCCGTTTTACCGTTAAAATCCACGTGTCTAAAAAACGAAGGGTAAAAAACTTACGAGACCCGATTGAGATTCGGGTTGCCCTTTTTGGGCACTAATCTATCCGTTGATGGCTGAAAGATGTCAAAGTCGTAGAACTGATCGAGGCCTTCGTTTTGACAGGTTATGGCTCCCGTAACTCTTAACGAGCCAGAAGTTATGGCCGTCCGAATAATCAATATCTACAGGGTGCAACATCCACGGAGCAAGGTGCAACATCCGTCCGAAATGGCGAAACAGTGTCGTACGACTTTTAGAAATGCGTGCATGGATTTGAAATGGAACAGTACCATGGTGCACCACTCTCCAGCGATGGGAAGTCGAAGACGGGCCACGGTAATCCCGTTTTACCATAAAAATCCACGTGTCGAAAAAACGAAAGGTAAAAAACTTACGAGACCCGATTGAGATTCGGTTTGTCCTTTTTGGGCATTAATCTATGCATCGACGGCTGAAAGCTGTCAAAGCCATAGAATTCATCGAGGCCTGCGTTTTGATAGGTTATGGATTTTGTAACTATAAAGGAGCCAGAAGTTATGGCCGTCCGAATAATCGATATATACAGGGTGCAACATCCACGGTGCAAGGTGCAACATCCGTCCGAAATGGAGAAACAGTGCCGTACGACTTTTAGAAATGCGTGCATGGATTTGAACTGGAACAATACCATGGTGCACCACTCTCTAGCGATGGGAAGTCGAAGACGGGCCACGGTAATCCCGTTTTACCGTAAAAATCCACGTGTCGAAAAAACGAAGGGTAAAAAACCTACGAGACCCGACTGAGATTCGGGTTGTCCTTTTTGGACATTAATCTATCCATTGATGGCTGAAAGATGTCAAAGTCGTAGAACTCATCGAGACCTTCATTTTGACAAGTTATGGCTTTTGTCACTCTAAACGAGCTAGAAGTTATGGCCGTCCGAATAATCGATATCTACAGGGTGCAACGTCCACGGTGCTTGGTGCAACATACGTTCGAAATGGCGAAACAATGTCGTACGACTTTTAGAAATGCGTGCATGGATTTGAAACGGAACAGTACCATGGTGCACCACTCTCCAGCGATGGTAAATCGAAGACCAGCCACCGTAATCCCGTTTTACCGTAAAAATCCATGTGTCGAAAAAACGAAGGGTAAAAAACTTATGAGACCCGACTGAGATTCAGGTTGTCCTTTTTGGGCATTAATCTATCCGTTGACGGCTGAAAGCTGTCAAAGCCGTAGAAATCATCGAGGCCTTCGTTTTGACAGGTTATGGCTCCCGTAACTCTAAACGAGTCAGAAGTTATGGCCGTCCGAATAATCGATATCTACAGGGTGCAACATCCACGGTGCAAGGTGCAACATCCGTCCGAAATGGCGAAACAGTGTCGTAAGACTTTCAGAAATGCGTGCATGGATTTGAAACGAAAAAGCACCATGATGCACCACTCTACAGCGATGGTAAATCGAAGACCAGCCACCGCAATCCCGTTTTACCGTAAAAATCCACGTGTCGAAAAAACGAAGGGTAAAAAACTTACGAGACCCGATTGAGATTCGGGTTGTCCTTTTTGGGCATTAATCTATCCATTGACGGCTGAAAGCTATCAAAGCCGTAGAACTCATCGAGGCCTTCGTTTTGACAGGTTATGGCTCCCGTAACTCTAAACGAGCCAGAAATTATGGCCGTCCAAATAATCGATATCTACAGGGTGCAACATACGCGGTGCAAGGTGCAGCATCCGTCCGAAATGGCGAAACAGTGTCGTACGATATTTAGAAATGCATGCATGGATTTGAAACGGAACAGTACCATGGTGCACCACTCTCCAGCGATGGGAAGTCGAAGACGGGCCACGGTAATCCCGTTTTACCGTAAAAATCCATGTGTCGAAAAAACGAAGGATAAAAAATTTACGAGACCCGATTGAGATTCAGGTTGTCCTTTTTGGGTATTAATCTATCCGTTGACGGCTGAAAGCTGTCAAAGCCGTAGAACTCATCGAGGCCTTCGTTTTGACAGGTTATGGCTTTTCTAACTCTAAACGAGCCAGAAGTTATGGCCGTCCGAATAATCGATATCTACAGGGTGCAACATCCACGGTGCAACGTGCAACATCCGTCCGAAATGGAGAAACAGTGCCGTACGACTTTTAGAAATGCGTGCATGGATTTGAAACGGAACAGCACCATGGTGCACCACTCTCCAGCGATGGTAAATCGAAGGCCAGCCACCGTAATCCCGTTTTACCGTAAAAATCCACGTGTCTAAAAAACGAGGGGTAAAAAACTTACGAGACCCGATTGAGATTCGGGTTGCCCTTTTTGGGAATTAATCTATCCGTTGACGGCTGAAAGTTGTCAAAGCCGTAAAACTCATCGAGGCCTTCGTTTTGACAGGTTATGGATCCCGTAACTCTTAACGAGCCAGAAGTTATGACCGTCCGAATAATCGATATCTACAGGGTGCAACATCCACGGTGCAAGGTGCAACATCCGTCCGAAATGGTGAAACAGTGCCATACGACTTTTAGAAATGCGTGCATGGATTTGAAACGGAACAGTACCATGGTGCAGCGCTCTCCAGCGATGGGAAATCGAAGACGGGCCACGGTAATCCCGTTTTACCGTAAAAATCCACGTGTCGAAAAAACGAAGGGTAAAAAACTTACGAGACCCGATTGAGATTCGGGTTGTCCTTTTTGGCCATTAATCTATCCATTGATGGCTAAAAGCCGTCAAACCCGTAGAACTCATCGAGGCCTTCGTTTTGACAGGTTATGGCTCCCGTAACTCTTAACGAGCCAGAAGTTATGGCCGTCCGAATAATCGATATCTACAGGGTGCAACTTCCACGGTGCAAGGTGCAACATCCGTCCGAAATGGCGAAACAGTGCCGTATGACTTTTAGAAATGCGTGCATGGATTTGAAACGGAACAGCACCATGGTGCACCACTCTCCAGCGATGGTAGATTGAAGACCAGCCACCTTAATCCTGTTTTGCCGTAAAAATCCACGTGTCTAAAAAACGAAGGGTAAAAAACTTACGAGACCCGATTGAGATTCGGGTTGCCCTTTTTGGGCATTAATCTATCCGTTGATGGCTGAAAGCTGTCAAAGCCGTAGAACTCATCGAGGCCTTCGTTTTGACAGGTTATGGCTCCCGTAACTCTAAACGAGTCAGAAGTTATGGCCGTCCGAATAATCGATATCTACAGGGTGCAACAACCACGGTGCAAGGTGTAACATCCGTCCGAAATGGCGAAACAGTGTCGTACGACTTTTTGAAATGCGTGCATGGATTTGAAACGGAACAGTACCATGGTGCACCACTCTCAAGCGTTGTGAAGTCGAAAACGGGCCACGGTAATCCCATTTTACCATCAAAATCCACGTGTCGAAAAAACGAAGGGTAAAAAACTTACGAGACCCGATTGAGATTCGGGTTGTCCTTTTTGGGCATTAATCTATGCGTTGACGGCTGAAAGCTGTCAAAGCCGTAGAACTCATCGAGAACTTCGTTTTGACAGGTTATGGCTTTTGTAACTCTAAACGAGTCAGAAGTTATGGCCGTCCGAATAATCGATATCTATAGGGTGCAACATCCACGGTGCAAGGTGCAGCATCCGTCCGAAATGGCGAAACAGTGCCGTACGACTTTTAGAAATGTGTGATTGGATTTGACCCGGAACAGCACCATGGTGCACCACTCTCTAGCGACGGGAAGTCGAAGACGGGCCATGGTAATCCCGTTTTACCGTAAAAATCCACGTGTCGAAAAAACGAAGGGTAAAAAACTTAGGAGACCCGATTGAGATTCGGGTTGTCCGTTTTGGGCATTAATCTATCCTTTGATGGCTGAAAGCTGTCAAAGCTGTAGAACTCATCGAGACCTTCATTTTGACAAGTTATGGCTTTTGTAACTCTAAACGAGCCAGAAGTTATGGCCGTCCGAATAATCGATATCTACAGGGTGCAACGTCCACGGTGCATCCGTCCGAAATAGCGAAACAGTGCCGTACGACTTTTAGAAATGCGTGCATGGATTTGAAACGGAACAGTACCATGGTGCACCACTCTCCAGCGATGGTAAATCGAAGACCAGCCACCGTAATCCCGTTTTACCGTAAAAATCCACGTGTCGAAAAAACGAAGGGTAAAAAACTTACGAGACCCGACTGAGATTCGGGTTGTCCTTTTTGGGCATTAATCTATCCGTTGACGGCTGAAAGCTGTCAAAGCCGTAGAAATCATCAAGGCTTTCGTTTTGACAGGTTATGGCTCCCGTAATCTAAACGAGTCAAAAGTTATGGCCGTAGGAATAATTGATATCTACAGGGTGCAACATCCACGATGAAAGGCTCAACATCCGTCCGAAATGGCGAAACAGTGCCGTACGACTTTTAGAAAAGCGTGCATGGATTTGAAACGAAAAAGTATCATGGTGAACCACTCTCCAGCGATGGTAAATCGAAGAACAGCCACCGCAATCCCGTATTACCGTAAAAATCCACGTGTCGAAAAAACGAAGGGTAAAAAACTTACGAGACCCGATTGAGATTCGGGTTGTCCTTTTTGGGCATTAATCTATCCATTGACGGCCGAAAGCTATCATAGCCGTAGAACTCATCGAGGCCTTCCTTTTGACAGGTTATGGCTCCCATAACTCTAAACGAGCCAGAAGTTATGGCCGTCCGAATAATCGATATCTACAGGGTGCAACATCCACGGTGCATGGTGCAACGTCCGTCCGAATTGGCGAAACAGTGTCGTACGACATTTAGAAATGCGTGCATGGATTTGAAACGTAACAGTGCCATGGTGCACTACTCTCCAGCGATGGGAAGTCGAAGGCGGGCCACGGTAATCCCATTTTACCGTAAAAATCCATGTGTCGAAAAAATGAAGGATAAAAAACTTACGAGACCCGATTGAGATTCGGGTTGTCCTTTTTGGGCATTAATATATCCGTTGACGGCTGAAAGCTGTCAAAGCCGTAGAACTCATCGAGGCCTTCGTTTTGACAGGTTATGGCTTTTCTAACTCTAAACGAGCCAGAAGTTATGGTGGTCCGAATAATCGATATCTACAGGGTGCAACATCCACGGTGCAAGGTGCAACATCCGTCCGAAATGGCGATACAGTGCCGTACGACTTTTAGAAATGCGTGCATGGATTTGAAACGGAACAGTACCATGGTGCACCACTCTCCAGCGATGGTAAATCGAAGACCAGCCACCGTAATCCCGTTTTACCGTAAAAATCCACGTGTCTAAAAAACGAAGGGTAAAGAACTTACGAGACCAGATTGAGATTCGGGTTGCCCTTTTTGGGCATTAATCTATCCGTTGACGGCTGAAAGCTGTCAAAGCCGTAAAACTCATCGAGGCCTTCGTTTTGACAGGTTATGGATCCCGTAACGCTTAACGAGCCAGAAGTTATGGCCGTCTGAATAATCGATATCTACAGGGTGCAACATCCACGGTGCAAGGTTCAACATCCGTCCGAAATGGCAACAGTGCCGTACGACTTTTAGAAATGCGTGCATGGATTTGAAACGGAACAGTACCATGGTGCAGCACTCTCCAGCGATGGGAAGTCGAAGACGGGCCACGGTAATCCCGTTTTTCCGTAAAAATCCACGTGTCGAAAAAACGAAGGGTAAAAAACTTACGAGACCCGATTGAGATTCGGGTTGTCCTTTTTGGGCATTAATTTATCCGTTGACGGCTGGAAGCCATCAAACCCGTAGAACTCATCGAGGCCTTCGTTTTGACAGGTTATGGCTCCCGTAACTCTAAACGAGCCAGAAGTTATGGCCGTCCGAATAATCGATATCTAAAGGGTGCAACATCGACGGTGCAAGGTGCAACATCCGTCCAAAATGGTGAAACAGTGTCGTATGACATTTAGAAATGCGTGCGTGGATTTGAAACGGAACAATACCATCGTGCACCACTGTCCAGCGATGGGAAGTCGAAGACGGGCCACGGTAATCCCGTTTTACCGTAAAAATCCACGTGTCGAAAAAACGAAGGATAAAAAACTTACGAGAGACGATTGAGATTCGGGTTGTCTTTTTTGGGCATTAATCTATCCGTTGACGGCTAAAAGTTGTCAAAGCTGTAAAACTCATCGAGGCCTTCGTTTTGACAGGTTATGGCTCCCGTAACTCTTAACGAGCCAGAAATTATGGCCGTCGGAATAATCGATATCTACAGGGTGCAACATCCACGGTGAAAGGTGCAACATCCGTCCGAAATGGCGAAACAGTGCCGTACGACTTTTAGAAATGCGTGCATGGATTTGAAACGAAAAAGTACCATGGTGAACCACTCTCCAGCGATGGTAAATCGAAGACCAGCCACCGCAATCCCGTTTTACCGTAAAAATCCACGTGTCGAAAAAACCAAGGGTAAAAAACTTACGAGACCCGATTGAGATTCGGGTTTTCCTTTTTGGGCATTAATCTATCCATTGACGGCTGAAAGCTACCAAAGCCGTAGAACTCATCGAGGCCTTCGTTTTGACAGGTTATGGCTCCCGTAACTCTAAACGAGCCAGAAGTTGTGGCCGTCCGAATAATCGATATCTACAGGGTGCAACATCCACGGTGCAAGGTGCAACATCCGTCCGAAATGGCGAAACAGTGCCGTACGACTTTTAGAAATGCGTGCATGGATTTGAAATGGAACAGTACCATGGTGCACCACTCTCCAGCGATGGTAAATCGAAGACCAGCCACCGTAATCCCGTTATACCGTAAAAATCCACGTGTCGAAAAAACGAAGGGTAAAAAACTTACGAGACCCGATTGAGATTCGGGTTGTCCGTTTTGGGCATTAATCTATCCGTTGATGGCTGAAAGCTGTCAAAGCCGTAGAACTCATCGAGACCTTCATTTTGACAAGTTATGGCTTCTGTAATTCTAAACTAGCCAGAAGTTATGGCCGTCCGAATAATCGATATCTACAGGGTGCAACGACCACGGTGCAAGGTGCAACATTCGTCCGAAATGGTGAAACGGTGCCGTACGACTTTTAGAAATGCATGCATGGATTTGAAACGGAACAGTACCATGGTGCACCACTCCCCAGCGATGGTAAATCGAAGACCAGCCACCGTAATCCTGTTTTACCGTAAAAATCCACGTGTCGAAAAAACGAAGGGTAAAAAACTTACGAGACCCGGCTGAGATTCGGGTTGTCCTTTTTGGGCATTAATCTATCCGTTGACGGCTGAAAGCTGTCAAAGCCGTAGAAATCATTGAGGCCTTCGTTTTGATAGGTTATGGCACCCGTAACTCTAAACGAGTCAGAAGTTATGGCCGTCCGAATAATCGATATCTACAAGGTGCAACATCCACGGTGCAAGGTGCAACATCCGTCCGAAATGGCGAAACAGTGCCGTACGACTTTTAGAAATGCGTGCATGGATTTGAAACGAAAAAGTACCATGGTGAACCACTCTCCATCGATGGTAAATCGAAGATCAGCCACCGCAATCCCGTTTTACCGTAAAAATCCACGTGTCGAAAAAACGAAGTGTAAAAAACTTACGAGACCCGATTGAGATTCGGGTTGTCCTTTTTGGGCATTAATCTATCCATTGACGGCTGAAAGCTATCAAACCCGTAGAACTCATCGAGGCCTTCGTTTTGACAGGTTAAGGCTCACGTACCTCTAAACGAGCAAGAAGTTATGGCCGTCCGAATAATCGATATCTACAGGGTGCAACATCCACGGTGCAAGGTGCAACATCCGTCCGAAATGGCGAAACAGTGCCGTACGACTTTTAGAAATGCGTGCATGGATTTGAAACAAAAAAGTACCATGGTGAACCACTCTCCAGCGATGGTAAATCGAAGACCAGCCACCGCAATCCCGTTTTACCGTAAAAATCCACGTGTCGAAAAAACGAAGGGTAAAAAACTTACGAGACCCGATTGAGATTCGGGTTGTCCTTTTTGGGCATTAATCTATCCATTGATGGCTGAAAGCTATCAAAGCCGTAGAAATCATCGAGGCCTTCATTTTGACAGGTTATGGCTCCCGTAACTCTAAACGAGTCAGAAGTTATGGCCGTCCGAATAATCGATATCTATAGGGTGCAACATCCACGGTGCAAGGTGCAACATCCGTCCGAAATGGAGAAACTGTGCCGTACGACTTTTAGAAATGCGTGCATGGATTTGAAACGAAAATGTACCATAGTGAACCACTCTCCAGCGATGGTAAATCGAAGACCAGCCACCGCAATCCCGTTTTACCGTAAAAATCCACGTGTCGAAAAAACGAAGGGTAAAAAACTTACGAGACCCGATTGAGATTCGGGTTGTCCTTTTTGGGCATTAATCTATCCGTTGACGGCTGAAATCTTTCAAAGCCGTAGAACTCATCGAGGCCTTCGTTTTGACAGGTTATGGCTCCCGCAACTCTAAACGAGCCAAAAGTTGTGGCCGTCCGAATAATCGATATCTACAGGGTGCAACATCCACGGTGCAAGGTGCAACATCCGTCCGAAATGGCAAAACAGTGTCGTACGACTTTAAGAAATGCGTGCATGGATTTGAAACGGAACAGTACCATGGTGCACCACTCTCCAGCGATGGGAAGTCGAAGACGGGCCACGGTAATCCCGTTTTACCGTAAAAATCCACGTGTCAAAAAAACGAAGGGTAAAAAACTTACGAGACCCGATTGAGATTCGGGTTGTCCGTTTTGGGCATTAATCTATCCGTTGACGGCTGAAAGCTTTCAAAGCCGTAGAACTCATCGAGACCTTCATTTTGACAAGTTATGGCTTTTGTAACTCTAAACGAGCCAGAAGTTATGGCCGTCCGAATAATCGATATCTACAGGGTGCAACGTCCACGGTGCAAGGTGCAACATCCGTCCGAAATGGCGAAACAGTGCCGTACGACTTTTAGAAATGCGTGCATGGAATTGAAACGGAACAGTACCATGGTGCACCACTCTACAGCGATGGGAAGTCGAAGACGGGCCACGGTAATCCCGTTTTACCGTAAAAATTCACGTGTCGAAAAAACGAAGGGTAAAAAACTTACGAGACCCGATTGAGATTCGGGTTGTCCTTTTTGGGCATTAATCTATCCATTGACGGCTAAAAGCTGTCAAAGCCGTAGAACTCATCGAGGCCTTCGTTTTGACAGGTTATGGCTCCCGTAACTCTTAACGAGCCAGAAGTTATGGCCGTCCGAATAATCGATATCTACAGGGTGCAACATCCAAGGTGCAAGGTGCAACATCCGTCCGAAATGGCGAAACAGTGCCGTACGACTTTTACAAATGCATGCATGATTTGAAAAGGAACAGTGCCATGGTGCACCACTCTACAGCGATGGGAAGTCGAAGACGGGCCACGGTAATCCCGTTTTACCGTAAAAATCCACGTGTCGAAAAAACGAAGGGTAAAAAACTTACGAGACCCGATTGAGATTCGGGTTGTCCTTTTTGGGCATTAATCTATCCGTTGACTGCTGAAAGCTGTCAAAGCCGTAAAACTCATCGAGGCCTTCTTTTTGACGGGTTATGGCTTTTGTAACTCTAAACGAGCCAGAAGTTTTGGCCGTTCGAATAATCGATATCTACAGGGTGCAACATCCACGGTGCAAGGTGCAACATCCGTCTGAAATGGCGAAACAGTGCCGTACGACTTTTAGAAATGCGTGCATGGATTTGAAATGGAACAGTACTGTGGTGCACCACTCTCCAGCGATGGTAAATCGAAGACCGGCCGCCATAATCCCGTTTTGCCGTAAAAATCCACGTGTCGAAAAAACGAAAGGTAAAAAACTTACGAGACTCGATTGAGATTCGGGTTGTCCTTTTTGGGCATTAATATACCCGTCGATGGCTGAAAGCTGTAAAAGCCGTATAACTCATCGAGGCATTCGTTTTGACAGGTTATGGCTCCCGTAACTCTTAACGAGCCAGAAGTTATGGCCGTCCGAATAATCGATATCTAAAGGGTGCAACATCCACGGTGCAAGGTGCAACATCCGTCCGAAATGGCGGAACAGTGTCGTACGACTTTTAGAAATGCATGCATGGATTTGAAACGGAACAGTACCATGGTGCACCACTCTACAGCGATGGGAAGTCGAAGACGGGCCACGGTAATCCCGTTTTACCGTAAAAATCCACGTGTCGAAAAAACGAAGGGTAAAAAACTTACGAGACCCGATTGAGATTCGGGTTGTCCTTTTTGGGCAGTAATCTACCTGTTGACGGCTGAAAGTTGTCAAAGCCGTAGAACTCATCGAGGCCTTCGTTTTGACGGGTTATGGCTTTTGTAACTCTAAACGAGGCAGAAGTTATGGCCGTTCGAATAATCGATATCTACAGGGTGCAACATCCACGGTGCAAGGTGCAACATCCGTCCGAAATGGCGAAACAGTGCCGCACGACTTTTAGAAATGCATGCATAGATTTGAAATGGAACAGTACCGTGGTGCACCACTCTCCAGCGATGGTAAATCGAAGACCAGCCGCCGTAATCCCGTTTTGCCGTAAAAATCCACGTGTCGAAAAAACGAAGGATAAAAAACTTACGAGACCCGATTGAGATTCGGGTTGTCCTTTTTGGGCATTAATATATCCGTTGATGGCTGAAAGCTGTAAAAGCCGTTTAACTCATCGAGGCCTTCGTTTTGACAGGTTATGGCTCCCGTAACTCTAAACGAGCCAGAAGTTATGCTCGTCCGACTAATCGATATCTACAGGGTGCAACATCCACGGTGCAAGGTGCAACATCCGTCCGAAATAGCGAAACAGTGCCGTACGACTTTTAGAAATGCGTGCATGGATTTGAAATGGAACTGTACCATTGTGCACCACTCTCCAGCGATGGTAAACCGAAGACCAGCCAAGGTAATCCCGTTTTACCGTAAAAATCCACGCGTCGAAAAAACGAAGGGTAAAAAACTTACGAGACCCCACTGAGATTCGGGTTGTCCTTTTTGGGCATTAATCTATCCGTTGACGGCTAAAAGCTGCCAAAGCCGTAGAACTCATCGAGGCCTTCGTTTTGACAGGTTATGGCTCCCGTAACTCTAAACGAGCCAGAAGTTATGGCCGTCCGAATAATCGATATCTACAGGATGCAACATCCACGGTGCAAGGTGCAACATCCGTCCGAAATGGCGAAACAGTGCCGTACGACTTTTAGAAATGCGTGCATGGATTTGAAACGGAACAATACCACGGTGCACCAATCTCTAGCGATGGGAAGTCGAAGACGGGCCACGGTAATCCCGTTTTACCGTAAAAATCCATGTGTCGAAAAAACGAAGGGTAAAAAACTTACGAGACCCGATTGAGATTCGGGTTGTCCTTTTTGGGAATTAATCTATCCGTTGATGGCTAAAAGCGGTCAAAGCCGTAGAACTCATCGAGGCCTTCGTTTTGACAGGTTATGGCTCCCGTAACTCTAAACGAGCCAGAAGTTATGGCCGTCCGAATAATCGATTATCTACAGGGTGCAACATCCACGGTGCAAGGTGCAACATCCGTCCGAAATGGCGAAATAGTGCCGCACGACTTTTAGAAATGCATGCATGGATTTGAAATGGAACAGTACCGTGGTGCACCACTGTCCAGCGATGGTAAATCGAAGACCAGCTGCCGTAATCCCGTTTTGCCGTAAAAATCCACGTGTCGAAAAAACGAAGGGTAAAAAACTTACGTGACCCGATTGAGATTCGGGTTGTCCTTTTTGGGCATTAATATATCCGTTGATGGCTGAAAGCTGTAAAAGCCGTATAACTCATCGAGGCCTTCGTTTTGACAGGTTATGGCTACCGTAACTCTAAACGAGCTAGAAGTTATGCTCGTCCGACTAATCGATATCTACAGGGTGCAACATCCACGGTGCAAGGTGCAACATCCGTCCGAAATAGCGAAACAGTGTCGTACGACTTTTAGAAATACGTGCATGGATTTGAAATGGAACTGTACCATGGTGCACCACTCTCCAGCGATGGTAAACCGAAGACCAGCCACGGTAATCCCGTTTTACCGTAAAAATCCACGTGTCGAAAAAACGAAGGGTAAAAAACTTACGAGACCCAACTGAGATTCGGGTTGTCCTTTTTGGGCATTAATCTATCCGTTGACGGCTAAAAGCTGTCAAAGCCGTAGAACTCATTGAGGCCTTCGTTTTGATAGGTTATGGCTCCCGTAACTCTAAACGAGCCAGAAGTTATGGCCGTCCGAATAATCGATATCTACAGGGTGCAACATCCACGGTGCAAGGTGCAACATCCGTCCGAAATGGCGAAACAGTGCCGTACGACTTTTAGAAATGCGTGCATGGATTTGAAACGGAACAGTACCATGGTGCACCACTCTCTAGCGATGGGAAGTCGAAGACGGGCCACGGTAATCCCGTTTTACCGTAAAAATCCATGTATCGAAAAAACGAAGGGTAAAAAACTTACGAGACTCGATTGAGATTCGGGTTGTCCTTTTTGGGAATTAATCTATCCGTTGATGGCTAAAAGTTGTCAAAGCCGTAGAACTCATCGAGGCCTTCGTTTTGACAGGTTATGGATCCCGTAACTCTAAACAAGCCAGAAGTTATGGCCATCCGAATAATCGATATCTACAGGGTGCAACATCCACGGTGCAAGGTGCAACATCCGTCTGAAATGGCGAAATAGTGCCGTATGACTTTTAGAAATGCGTGCGTGGATTTGAAACGGAACAGTACCTTGGTGCACCACTCTCCAGCGATGGGAAGTCGAAGACGGGCCACGGTAATCCCGTTTTACCGTAAAAATCCACGTGTCGAAAAAACGAAGGGTAAAAAACTTACGAGACCCGATTGAGATTCGGGTTGTCCTTTTTGGGCATTAATCTATCCGTTGACGGCTCAAAGCTGTCAAAGCCGTAGAACTCATCGAGGCCTTCGTTTTGACAGGTTATGGCTCTCGTAACTCTAAACGAGCAAGAAGTAATGGCCATCCGAATAATCGATATCTACAGGGTGCAACATCCACTGTGTAAGGTGCAACATCCGTCCGAAATGGCGAAACAGTGCCGTACGAATTTTAAAAATTCGTGCATGGATTTGAAAAGGAACAGTACCATGGTGCACCACTCTTCAGCGATGGGAAGCCGAAGACTGACCACGGTAATCCCGTTTTACCGTAAAAATCCACCAGTCGAAAAAACGAAGGGTAAAAAACTTACGAGACCCGATTGAGATTCGGGTTGTCCTTTTTGGGCAGTAATCTATCCGTTGACGGATGAAAGCTGTCAAAGCCATAGAACTCATCGAGGCCTTCGTTTTGACAGGTTATGGCTCCCTTAACTCTAAACGAGCCAGAAGTTATGGCCGTCCGAATAATCGATATCTACATGGTGCAACATCCATGGTGCAAGGTGCAACATCCGTCCGAAATGGCGAAACAGTGCCGTACAACCTTTAGAAATGCGTGCTTGGGTTTGAAACGGAACAGTACCATGGTGTACCACTCTCCAGTGATGGTAAATCGAAGACCAGCCACTGTAATCCCGTTTTACTGTAAAAATCCACGTGTCGAAAAAACGAAGGGTAAAAAACTTACGAGACCCGATTGAGATTCGGGTTGTCCTTTTTGGGAATTAATCTATCCGTTGACGGCTGAAAGCTGTCAAAGCCGTAGAACTCATCGAGGCCTTCGTTTTGACAGGTTATGACTCCCGTAACTCTAAACGAGCCAGAAGTTATGGCCGTCCGAATAATCGGTATCTACAGGGTGCAACATCCACGGTGCAAGGTGCAACATCCGTCCGAAATGGCGAAACAGTGTCGTACGACTTTTAGAAATGCGTGCATGGATTTGAAACGGAACATTACCATAGTGCACTGCTCTTCAGTGATGGGAAGTCGAAGACGGGCCACGATAATCCCGTTTTACCGTAAAAATCCACGTGTCGAAAAAACGAAGGGTAAAAAACATACGAGACCCGATTGAGATCCGGGTTGTCCTTTTTGGGCATTAATCTATCCGTTGACGGCTAAAAGCAGTCAAAGCCGTAGAACTCATCGAGGCCTTTGTTTTGACAGGTTATGGCTCCCGTAACTCTAAACGAGCCAGAAGTTATGGCCGTCCGAATAATCGATATCTACAGCGTGCTACATCCACGGTGCAAGGTGCAACATCCGTCCGAAATGGCGAAACAGTACCGTACGGCCTTTAGAAATGCGAGCATGGATTTGAAATAGAACAGTACAATGGTGCACCACTCTCCAGCGATGGTAAATCGAAGACCAGCCACCGTAATCCCGTTTTCCCGTAAAAATCCACGTGTCGAAAAAGCGAAGGGTAAAAAACTTACGAGACCCGATTGAGATTCGGGTTGTCCTTTTAGGGCATTATTCTATCCGTTGATGGCTGAAAGCTGTCAAAGCCGTAGAACTCATCGAGGCCTTCGTTTTGACAGGTTAGGGCTCCCGTGACTCTAAACGAACCAGAAGTTATGGCCGTCCGAATAATCGATATCTACAGGGTGCAACATCCACGGTGCAAGGTGCAACATCCGTCCGAAATGGCGAAACAGTGCCGTATGACTTTTAGAAATGCGTGCATGGATTTGAAACGGAATAGTACAATGGTGCGCCACTCTCCAGCGATGGGAAGTCGAAGACGGGCCACGGTAATCCCGTTTTACCGTTAAAATCCACGTGTCGAAAAAACGAAGGGTAAAAATCTTGCGAGACCGAATTGAGATTCGGGTTGTCCTTTTTGGGCATTAGTCTAACCGTTGACGGCTGAAAACCTTCAAAGCCGTAGAACTCATCAAGTCCTTCGTTTTGACAGGTTATGCCTTTTGTAACTCTAAACGAGCCAGAAGTTATTGCTGTTCGAATAATCGATATCTACAGGGTGCAACATCCACGGTGCAAGGTGCAACATCCGTCCGAAATGGCGAAACAACGCCGTACGACCTTTAGAAATGCGAGCATGGATTTGAAACGGAACAGTAACATGGTGCACCACACTCCAGCGATGGTAAATCGAAGACCAGCCACCGTAATCCCGTTTTCCCGTAAAAATACACGTGTCGAAAAAACGAAGGGTAAAAAACTTACGAGACCCGATTGAGATTCGGGTTGTCCTTTTAGGGCATTATTCTATCCGTTGATGGCTGAAAGCTGTCAAAGCCGTAGAACTCATCGAGGCCTTCGTTTTGACAGGTTAGGGCTCCCGTGACTCTAAACGAGCCAGAAGTTATGGCCGTCCGAATAATCGATATCTACAGGGTGCAACATCCACGGTGCAAGGTGCAACATCCGTCCGAAATGGCGAAACAGTGTCGTATGACTTTTAGAAATGCGTGCATGGATTTGAAACGGAATAGTACAATGGTGCACCACACTCCAGCGATGGGAAGTCGAAGACGGGCCACGGTAATCCCGTTTTACCGTTAAAATCCACGTGTCGAAAAAACGAAGGGTAAAAAACTTGCGAGACCCAATTGAGATTCGGGTTGTCCTTTTTGGGCATTAGTCTAACCGTTGACGGCTGAAAACCTTCAAAGCCGTAGAACTCATCAAGTCCTTCGTTTTGACAGGTTATGCCTTTTGTAACTCTAAACGAGCCAGAAGTTATTGCTGTTCGAATAATCGATATCTACAGGGTGCAACATCCACGGTGCAAGGTGCAACATCCGTCCGAAATGGCGAAACAATGCCGTACGACCTTTAGAAATGCGAGCATGGATTTGAAACGGAACAGTAACATGGTGCACCACACTCCAGCGATGGTAAATCGAAGACCAGCCACCGTAATCCCGTTTTCCCGTAAAAATCCACGTGTCGAAAAAACGAAGGGTAAAAAACTTACGAGACCCGATTGAGATTCGGGTTGTCCTTTTTGAGCATTAATCTATCCGTTGATGGCTGAAAGCTGTCAAAGCCATAGAACTCATCGAGGCCTTCGTTTTTATTGGTTATGGCTCCCGTAACTCTAAACGAGCCAGAAGTTATGGCCGTCCGAATAATCGACATCTACAGGGTGCAACATCCACGGTGCAAGGTGCAACATCCGTCCGAAATGGCGAAACAGTGCCGTATGACTTTTAGAAATGCGTGCATGGATTTGAAACGGAATAGTACCATGGTACACCACTCTCCAGCGATGGGAAATCGAAAACGGGCCACGGTAATCCTGTTTTACCGTAAAAATCCACGTGTCGAAAAAACGAAGGGTAAAAAACTTACGAGACCCGATTGAGATTCGGGTTGTCCTTTTTGGGCATTAATCTATCCGTTGACGGCTGAAAACCATCAAAGCTGTAGAACTCATCGAGGCCTTCGTTTTGACAGGTGTAACGACCTGATAAATTTATGATATTTTTATAAATTTAATTTATATGTTTGTGTTGGGCGAATTTTCACCCAGAAGACCTCGAGACCAAGAAGCCACAGTTTCACCCGGGCTTGCAACCTCCACCTCGTTCGATGAACACAAGGCTCGGTACAAGCATGGAAGTCAATCCGGCATTCCCATTCGGCAGAGTTACGTCCGGCCTCTCCCTGTTATGCCGGACCAGAATCCATTCGGCAAAGCCCAACCATTGGTCCATTCGGCAAAAGCAAGGCATAAGGCATTTCCATCCGGCACATCCCATTCGGTAGCCGGACCATACCCCACCGAACCAACCATCACCCCACTACCGAACCAACTCCACGGCCGGACCAAACAAGTACCGAACCACCTCACTGCCGGTCCACCTCCACACTCATTACCACCGGTCCACACTTATTGCCGGACCACGCCTACCACCGGACCAAACTCCATGCCGAATGACCTCCGCCGAACCAGGTGATTACCATTCCAGATTGCTTCAGCCCGGGCCCACCAGCAGTTATATACTTCCAAGACCCCTGCCCCCTACCTCATTCTATAAATAGAGGGGCAGGGGTACAACAATGGCAGACAAGTTTGAGAGCTCAAGCAAGGAAGGAACTTTCAAACTACTTTCATACACTTGTATACAACGCATTGTACTTGTAACCTGAAAGAAAGAAGATAATAACATATAAAGTGGACGTAGGCACATTCTGGCTGAACCACTATAAATCTGTGTGTCTTTTACATTTCAGCCCCTACTTTTCTCATATTTACATACTCATCTAAAATCATTGAAAATCACATATAATCAACTAAATAATACGACTTGGAGGTGTTTGTCCATTTTTTGTGCAAACATTTTTGGTGCTTTCACTGAGAATTGAACTCAAGCTTCATCTTCTCCCACTCAACCTTTTTCCTAACGACATCACTCGTTGCTTAGAAATCATGCCTTCCAAACAGAGAAGGGGTGTTAACAAAGGAAAGAACATCGCAACTAGCAGCCTTCCAGATCCAGCAATCACAGATCAGCCCACTTCAACAGCAGTACCAGATGAAAATCAGGAAAATCCAACTGGTCCCGCAACGGAACAACCAATCACTAGGGCAGATCTGGACAGGGTTGTGGCTGAAGTAACTAACCGCTTCACATCCCAACAAGAAACTTTGGTGGACCAACTCATGACACGCTTAAGGGACGCTGAAGAGTCCAACCGCAACACTGAATCATGGGGTGAATCCCAATCCGGAGGATCCCGGAGGCAACAAAGGTCTTCACTCTTCGAACAAGCTATCAACAGGAAAAACGATGATAGGGGCCGCGCCCGGACTCAGCCCGAATTCCGACTCGAGGAAGCCCTTGGAACCGAACCTAGCGGGGGAGGCACCAGGCGAGGGTCGGATGTAGCTGAGCCAGTCATGCCACCTAATCATAGAAACCCCGCTGAACGGAGCCGAGCTAGAACCCAGCTCGAAGTTGACCCCATGGATGTGCTCGAAACAGAACCCCATAGGGGAAGATCAAGGCAGGGGGCAACTGTAGCTGGTCCTAGCGTGCATCCAAGCAGCCAAAGACAACCACTGGATAATGCTAGAGGTGATAGACTGTACCATCCCTACAGGTCATCTGGACGAGATAGATCCCGCAGGGAAGAACCGAGCTCATTTTTGTCCGCTCCAAGTTCTGACGAGCGGATGGCACGATTATTCAGAGAATGTGTCCAACGGGAGCAAAGGGACCGGGGAATAGGCGCTAGGGTCACCAGTCCCTTTACCCGAAATATCGAAACTGCCATCACTCCCCGGGAATGGAAAATGCCAACCATGGAACCTTACAAAGGAACTTCCGACCCCATCGTACACCTGCAGAGATACACCCAGCATATGCTCATGAGTGGAGCAACAGAAGGAGTATTATGTAAATGCTTTCCGCTATTCCTATCAGATCTAGCTATCTCCTGGTTCTGCCATCTACCCCAAGGATCCATCAACTCATGGGAGATGTTAAAAGAAAGGTTTATTAGCCAGTTCCGCATCCATGTGGAACAACCCAGGGATGCTTATTCTCTATCCAATGTCAAACAGAAAACCGGAGAGACGCTGCAACAATATCTAACACGGTTCAACGCCGCAGCGGCAGCAGTTCAAGATGCCGATGAAAAACTCACTCTAATGGCCCTCTGTAGTGGTGTGCATCCAGACACCAAGTTTGCCAGAAGATTAACTAAGGAAAAACCAGCTACCTTGCCTGATTTCTTCCATGAAGCTGGAAAGTATATGAGACTTGAAGACGCTGCTACGGAGAGGCAGCCAGGGCAACAAGGCAAGATAATTCAGGACAAGGTTCCCACTGCAGCTAAGGACGCTCGAAGAAATGAATCTAGAGACAATGCTGGGGGCAGAAAGGTTGAGAAGCGCCAATATCGACCAGGGCCAAGATTTGACTCCTACACTCCTTTGAATGAAACAATCGAAAACATCTACCTAGCCACTCAGGGCGAACTCGGATACAAGCGCCCCCCGCACAAGAAAGAATCAGATAACACACTCAAGTCCGGAAAGTTCTGTCGCTTCCACGAATCCCACGGACATGACACCAATGAATGCCACCATCTTCGGGACTTGATCGAAGAACACATTAGAAGAAGAAGACTGGAACGTTATGTGAAAAGTCAGAACAGGACTCCAACTCCTGCCAATGAGAACTCAAAGCAACCCCTCCCAGAAGTAGGCGGAGGGAGTCGCAACAATCACAACACCAGTGGCTCTAGTCAAGAGAAGATAGTAGTCCTTACCATCTCAGGAGGACCACACATTGCCGACAGAAGTTGGGCAGAGATGGAAAGGTACGGCAAGTCGCTTAGAAATGCCGAAGGATATGTTAACTCCATTACGGAGGAACGCCACCCGAAACGAAAAGAAAACGACGACATCATATTCAGTAGGCGTGATTTGGAAGGAAGACAGTACCCACATATGGATCCTATGGTCATCTCTGCCTGGTTCGGTCCAGCTAAAGTTTTTCGGATTCTAATAGACACAGGAAGCTCCGTAAATATCCTATTCAGACATGCTTTCGACAAAATGAAGTTATCAATGAAGGATGTATCCCCCTGTGACAAACCACTGCACGGTTTCACTGGAGATGCAAAAATGCCCCTCGGGCAACTTGACCTATTCGTCGAAATAGGAAGTCATCCCCGCTCCGTTGTGCGAAAACAAACGTTCGTACTAATAGAAAACCACTCGGCTTACAACGCTTTCTTGGGAAGACCAGTCTTGTCTGACTTTCAGATTGTATTAGCCCCCTGGTGCCTGAAAATGAAATTTCCAACAGACAACGGAGTAGGAGAAGTAGAAGGAGATCAAGGTGCTGCCCGAGACTGCTACGTAACTGAACTTCGCAATAACCGCAGAAAGAATAAAGGAAAAGATGCAGAGACTACTCTCTGCATGAAAAGCTTGGAGGCATAGCAACTAAAGAAAGCCCCTCCTCTTCGATACACAAGCGATCCCTTCAATGAACTAGACCCCAGGGATAAAGAGGAGGAGGCTACCGCCGAGCCTGCAGAGGCTATGGAATTCGTATCGGTAGATAAGCATGATTCAAGTAGACTATTAAAAATCGGATCTCAGCTGAAAACGGAATTGAAGGATCGACTCATTGACTTTCTCCGCCACAACTTAGATGTATTTGCGTGGACCCATGCCGATATGACAGGAATCTCCCCAGACGTAGCATGCCACATGTTGAACATCGATCCCACCAAGGTACCAGTAAAGCAGAAAAAGAGGAGCATGGGGGCAGAGCGATCAGCAGCCCTTGATGAGGAAGTAAAAAATCTACTTGCTAATGACTTCATACGGGAAGCCATCTACCCAGAATGGATCGCTAACCCAGTGCTAGTAAAAAAGGCCAATGGAAAGTGGCGAACATGTATTGACTTCTCCAATCTGAATGACGCTTGCCCGAAAGACTGCTTCCCACTTCCCCGAATTGACCAACTCGTGGACAGCACAGCTGGGCACGAACTCCTATCTTTTATGGATGCATACTCCGGATATAACCAGATCCCCATGCACGCTCCCGATCAGGACCACACTAGCTTCATCACCGACCGCGGATTATATTGTTACAAAGTCATGCCTTTTGGACTCAAAAATGCTGGAGCTACCTATCAACGCCTCGTCAACAAAATGTTCGCAGAACTGATAGGACGTACTATGGAAGTGTATGTGGATGACATGTTGGTGAAGTCCAGGAAAGCCAACGACCATGTAAGCCATCTGGACGATATGTTTCGGGTACTTCGCCGATATGGAATGAAGCTGAATCCTCTAAAGTGCTCCTTCGGAGTATCATCGGGAAAATTCTTAGGATTCATCGTCCACGTCAGAGGAATCGAAGCAAACCCTGAACAAATCCGAGCTTTAAAAGAAATAAGGATGCCTTCCACTCGAAAAGAAATGCAGAGCCTAAACGGAAAGGTGGCCGCCCTAAGCAGATTCATTTCCAAGGCAACTGACAAGTGTGTCCCTTTCTTCGAAGCACTCAAGAAAGACAAAGGGAGGTTCGAGTGGACCGACGAATGCTTAAAAGCCTTCCTCAACCTCATCGAACACCTTCGGAGACCACCAGTACTCTCAACTCCAAATGAAGGTGAAGTGTTATACCTATACCTCGCTGTATCATCTCATGCTCTAAGCGCCGCCTTGGTAAGAGAAGAAGACCGCACACAACGCCCGGTTTACTTTGTAAGTAAGAGATTTACAGGGGCAGAGGCCAGATATCCTAAACTTGAGAAATTAGCATATTGTTTATTGATCGCGTCACGAAAACTGCGCCACTACTTCCAGTCTCACTCCATCAGGGTTCTAACCGATCAACCACTGAGACGAGTGCTCCATCGTCCTGACACTTCTGGGCGACTCCTCAAATGGTGCATCGAACTAAGTCAGTATGATATCACCTACCATCCTCGTACCGCTATCAAAGGACAAGCCATGGCTGATTTCATTGCCGAATTCACTATAAACGAAGGCGAGGAACAATCTGAAGTAGCAAAAAACATCAAGTGGAACCTCTTTGTAGACGGAGCATCGAACGAACAAGGCTCGGGGGCAGGTATTGTGATCATCACCCCCAGGGGAAGAAAGTTGTACTATGCATTGAGATTGGAGTTCACGGCCACTAACAACGATGTTGAATATGAAGCAGTAATTGCGGGATTGGAACTGGCCCTAGAAATTGGAATCAATTCCTTATGTATTCATAGTGATTCTCAGCTTATCGTAAACCAGGTACTAGGAGAATTCCAGACTCGAGGAGAACGACTCACAGCATACCTAAAGAAAACCAAACTGCTACTCGATCAATTGGACCATTATCTAATCAAACACATTCCTCGAGAAGAAAACCAAGAGGCAGATGAACTTGCAAAGCAAGCTAGTATGAAGGACAGCACCATTCCCGGAGCACCAGCAATCTCAAGGCAGCTAGCCCCAAGTTTCGAACAAGTAAATCTGATAACTGCAATCGAAGAAGGAACCTGGATGACCCCTATCCGGAAATATTTGCAAGATGGCATACTACCCGACAGGCGTGACGAAGCCAAGAAGATCTTGAGAAAAGTTCCCCACTACACAACACAAGAAGGCATCCTCTACCGGCGTGGCTTCTCTGGCCCCTTATTAAGATGCGTCGCCGGAAGGGAAGCCAAGGAGATATTAACAAACATCCATCAGGGAGGATGCGGAGATCACACTGGAGGACAGACTTTGGCAAGAAAGATACTCCGATATGGATATTACTGGCCCACACTAAACAAAGATACCCTAGACTTCGTTAAGAAATGCGACAGATGTCAGAAGTTCGCCAAGATCCCTCGACTGCCCACAAACGAAATTACTCAAATGACCAGCCCTTGGCCCTTTGCTGTATGGGGAATCGACTTAATTGGCGAACTGCCAACGGGCCGAGGCGGAGCCAAATATGCTATAGTGGCAGTCGATTATTTCACCAAATGGGTGGAAGCGGAACCTTTAAATAAAATATCTTCAGCAAAAGTTATCAACTTCTTGATCAAAAACATTCTGTGCAGGTATGGAATCCCCCTCAAGATCGTATCAGACAACGGACTCCAATTTGACAGCGAAGAATTTGCCGACTGGTGCCAAGAGCATGGAATTCATAAAAGCTTCTCATCAGTAGCTTACCCTCAGGCAAACGGACAAGTTGAAGCTGTCAACAAAATTCTCAAAACCCTAATCAAGAAGAAACTTGAAAAGTCAAAAGGCGCTTGGGTGGACGAACTTCCTACGGCACTATGGGCATACCGCACATCTTTCAGAACATCAACGGGACATACTCCTTTCTCTTTGGCATATGGATCGGAGGCAATGCTCCCAGTTGAGACTATTGTGCCTTCCCACCGTAGGATCCACTACAACCCAGAAGAAAACGAAGAACTCCTCCTCATGTCTTTGGATCTGATTGAGGAAAGGAGAAACGATGCAGCACTCAAAGCAGCAGCTCACAAACAAAAAGTGGCAGCACTATACAATTCCAAAGTCAAGCATCGCAGCTTACAAGAAGGAGATCTTGTCCTCAGGCGAATCTTTCCGCGCCCCGGGGCACTGGACCCCATCTGGGACGGACCATATGTAATTCACAAAGATCTCCACAACGGAGCTTACATTTTGTCAACAGTGGACGGAGAGGTGTTCCAGAGGGCATGGAACATCCGACACCTCCGTCGATACTTTTCTTAACTTGTACTGCCCATGTGAAGTGAATTAACAAAGAGAATCAGTGGACGTAGGCATTTTCGTGCCGAACCACTTTAAAAAATCTTGTCTCTTTTTAACTTGTTCCTTTATGTCTTGGCTACTTGTTAAGTTTTATCCCTTTCTGTTGAACAAAATCCTATGGCATCTCCACTCAAGACGCACCGCGGCCTCATCTAGACTAGGCCCAACAGGTACGCCACGATTCTATGCACTCGCCAATGAGACTCTTTTGCTCCAGCATCCCTCTGCTGCGGGTTAACTCATTGCGCGCCTGCCCTCAAAGCCAACTGTAATGAGCCGATTATAAGTCATCATAAAGGCCGACTATAGCCGATGGCAGCTCATTACGGCGTTCGGCTCGTCGGTAACCGTGAACCTACTTTAAGCCCCAACATAAGGTGTGGCCAGCCAGGGGTAGTTCACGGCCAACGGCACCCACGCTAGCCGGCCACGGTAAATCGAATAATACCCACGATTACGGACCATAACGGTTCGGGTAGTTACCGTGCGCGATCTCGGCTCCGATGTGTCTTAAGTGCGGCTGTGGTAAAAAAGAAAACTCCCCGCGGAGGCGTAAGATGGGTGACAAATGTCTCCAAGACCCACAGCTAGGGAAAGTGACTACAAAACCCGTTTGCCACGAACTTAAGCACATCGACGGCCTTCCGTGACTGGAAGTTTTACTTTTACTATATTTCCATTTCATTTAAATATTTTTCTCCTATCCTGTGTAACAAACTCTAAAGTACAGGAAACCAAATAGGAAGCATTCACTCATGAGGCTCTAAGCCTGCGTACTGGGTGGCAGGGCGCTCAGCTATACCCGTAGACAGTTACACAAGACACTCAAAGCTACCGCCTGCGAAGAAAACATAAAGGGCGGTACTCTCTTCTCTTGTACATAAATGCGTAACTATAGCTTATTCATACAATGACATTGCAAAACGTGAAGTTATATTTCAAGCAAAAACTTAACATCAAACACAACTAGAATCACAGGCATATACATAATTATACTTCTCACACGGCACATAAAGATAGCAACAACATTTAAACATGACAAAATCAGCTTATATTATAAGATCACGCGAAGTTATTCTTTGCAAATAATTTTATTACAGTTGCATATCAAAGACTAACATGAACAGTGATAAAAAAAAAAAAAGAAACAAAAAGATGGCAGATGCATCCACACTCCATCACCAACTCCCCCAGCCTACTTAGCCGCAGGATCGGAGCCCCCAGCATGTGGATCTGAAGTCCCACCTGTCCAGATCAGAAGAGGAATTCATTAAACGAACGATCAAGTTATGAAAACACGAAAAGAAAAGAAAGGGAAAAGAATAACTCACCAGCATCCGCCGCTTGATCCTCATCATCCAACTGCACGCCCGCTTCCTCTGCAGCGAGTAGCCGCATCCCCTCCTTCACCGCCGCTTGCTCCTCCTTTGAGAACTGAGCAGTAACCGCACTCAAGTTGAAAGCCTCTCCGCCTTCCTTACCCGCATTCACCCTGGCCTCCTCTAAAGCCTGGAGATACACCTTGGCCATGACCCGAGGGTAATCGTCCATCCAAGACAAGCCGCCCTCCTTCCAAGTGTGGAAGTACATATCCTGCAACATCTCATCCATCATCCCCTCGTTTTCCTCAAACTCCCTCACCCGGGCCTCGGAAGCTTGCAACTTGGTGATGGCGACGTTCCTCTCTGATTGGTATCTCAAGCAGTCAGCCTGGAGTGACCTCCTCATTTCCTCTTCCTTCAACTTGAGGGACCTCCTCATCTCCTCCATCTCCTCCTTCAACTCGGCCTGAGCCATCTCCGCAGCCTCGAGCCTCCCTGACAACTCCTCTACCCGCTCGAGATCCGCATTTCGAACCTCATCCACCGTTGCGATAGCTATGTTAATCCGTTCCCTGCAAGCGACCTCCATCTTCCGTAATTCCGCCCTACTGGCCTTCTCCATGGTCTCTTTCAGACGCTTGGAGGCTTCCTCATGCTGGGAAATCTGGATGGCTTGGTCGGCGAGTTGCTTAGCCTGATCGGCAACCTTTAACCTCAACCGAATGTTAGCACTCCCGATCTCTTCCCTGGCCTTGACCAACTTAGCATGATGCTCCATTAACTTCTTGGTCTCTGCGGCCACCCGGTCGATATTAGCCTTGGCCTCATCCCCCATGGTGACTACCCGTGTAGTAAGTAAATCAAGATCTAAAGATTTGGCCTCGTCCAGCACTCTTACCATGGGGTTGCGGGGAAGTAGGTGCTCGCCCGTGGTCTCATCGAATGAAATGTCCCGAAAACTTGGGTCTAAATCAGGATGGCCGGCAAAAGGGTCACGAGGCACGGGGCGAGGCACATCGGGACGCCTTATATGAATGACAGTAGAACTCTTGGAAGGAGGAGGAGGGGGGCAGGGCTCCGTGCTCTCCTCCGTAGTATCACGAAGAGGCTGAGTAGGGGGAGACAGAGTAGGAAGCTGCGAAGCAGAAGAAGACTCAAATAAGGAACGGCTCCGCTTCCTTTTCTGAATGCCCTCTTCGATGACCCCAAGAAGAGGGCGGTACTTGACTACGTCCCCAGTGCGATCAGTAGAAGGTTTCGCGGAAGCTCTCCTCGACTTAAATTGTTCAAGGCGGTGTCGAACACCCGACGTTTTACCCGCCTGGCCTGCCCCTGGAATAAAGAACAAGTGTTACGAACATACAATAATCCGCAATTCAAAAAATGTGCTAAGTTAAAAAGAAAGAAAAGTGAGGAGACACATCTGTTATACAAACCCGGCGGAGGAGTGGGATACTGCAATAAGTCCTGGATCTCATTCCAGGACGGAAGTGAACCGTAAAAAATTTCTAAGTCCTTATCGAAAATAGAATCGGCAGAAGACAAAAGTTCACCTTGCATCGCCGGAATCACCCTAGCTGAGGAACCCTTAGAGGATGGGTCAGTGCCAGCCACAGCTTTGCCGGTTTCCTTTGCCTTCTCCGTTCCCTTCTCCGTTTCCGACTCTCCCTCCGACTCCCCGAAGGCCCGACGGAGAGCCTCATCCAGTTCGAGGTCTTGTTCAGAGGTTAGAGCAGCAACACCACTACCACCTTGACCGTCGCCATCTCCTCCACCCTCCGACCCTTCTCCAACTTCGCCTCCTTCCTCCTCTTCTACACCTTCCTCCTCCGGGACAGTCGGGCAAGTACTTGGAGAAGGGCCATCGGACTTCTTCAGTTTCTTCCCCCCAACCGCAGGACGCGCTGCGAAAGGCTCCCTCTTACCGCTCTTTACCGTAGCCCCCTCCTTAGCTTTAGCAGCCCTCTCCTCAGCCGTATCCCTTTGCTTAACCACGGACTGGCGCGGTAAGATCAAATTATACTCCAAGAGAGTTGCGTTCCTGATCAAGAAAGAGGCCGACCGGTCCCGTGCCGGAATAGCCTTTAGTTCAGCAGCCATTCGCACTAAGGAATCGTCCTCCACGACTGCAATACCACCTGTCGCTAGCCAGAAATAGAAGCATGTCAGAAAAAACACTACAGTCAAAACGCATGAAAAATATAAATGAAATCAATCTTACAGCCGGAAGTGAAAAGGCGGAAAGAAACAGCATCGTCCTTGACGAAGAACCACTCCTTCTTGAACATGGTGAACTTGGAATACAAGTCCAGAACTGGTTTGAAGGGTACGGCCGCCTCCAGACTAATATACGGAGACCCCTTCTTATAGCCTCTCAGGTTGTACAAGTATCGGATTTCCCGGTTAGAAGGAGGACGCCCGTACCTCCTCCGGAAGATGACAAAGAGGCTCACCAGGATAGCATATGAGTTAGGCTGAAGCTGGAAGGGAGCCACCTTCAAATATGTGGTGAAGCTTACTATCCAAGCGTTGATAGGAGGAATGGCTCCACACATGCAATGATATCGGCTATAGGCAAAATACCCCTCGGGAGGGTTGTACGGCATGACACCAGCCTCCGGCAGCAACATAAGCGCTCTGTCAATCCCGAAGGAACGGGATATGACATCAAGTTGCTCCTCTTTCAGAGAGCTAGGATAGCAATCAGGAGGAGAGACAAGAAGCTCCTGGGGACCATACCCATCGACTAGTGACCTCGGAGCAGGTCCGTGCTGTGCTGGATCTGGCTGAGCTGGGGGCACGGCAGAAGTTTCTCCGCTATCCCTGGATTTCTTCTTGCCCGATCGAGTTTCAACTTTGCGAGACATTTATCTGCATACACAAAAGTAAAAAGCATGATGTTAGAACGACAGTATAAACAAACAAGCATACATAAGTCCGGAGTTCCACTCAAAGTCCAGACACAAAGTTCGTTCGGCACTGGAGGTTCAAGACCATTCGGCACTAGGGTCTTACGTTCATTCGGCAGTACAAGTTCATTCGGCAATGGGATCTGACTTCCATTCGGCAATGGAATCTGAGGTTCATTCGGCAAAGCAAAGCTTCCGTGCCCATTCGGCATAAGCCCATCCGGTTATAGAGTTCATTCGGTAAAAGAGTATATACCTGGTTCGGCGAATATTTGATTCGGCAAATAGTTGGTTCGGTGGGCTTTTGATTCGGCTTCCTCTTGTTCGGTAGAGAAAAACTAAGGGGGGTGTAGCCTCTATATATAGGCGAGCTCTGGAATACCGGACGAGAACCTACTGCCGGACCAACCCCATGCCGGACGAGAACCTATCACCGGACCAACAACAACCGGACCAACAACAACCGGACCAACTATGTACCGAATGAAACCTTCCATACCCAACCAACCTCCAAACGAATAAGAATATATGCCTACTCGAAACCGAATGAAACTGTCTCTACCAGCAGAAGCCAGAAACAGGGGGCATGTAGGGCGCCTCACTCAGATAAGTCCCGAACCCCAGATCTTACTAATAAAATAAAGAATATGATAACAATGGATAAGTCGTGAATCTCTCACTAACATGGGTTAATCGTTCACACGTGCACGCGACCACGAACGGTCCATAAGCATGCTCTGAATGGCTATTAACCCTATCACCGTGAGAATTTACACTTTGACATCCCTTTTTAAGCTCACCGGTTAAAAGGATCCTTGATTCTGATAATTATGAAATGGCTAAGCTACTTACACATGTACGGGGTTGCGAACGATCCCTAGGCATGCTCTGAGCTGGCAATAAACCATCTTCACAAACATAGACCGGGCATCGACGATGCCGAGCCCCTTCGGGACTCACTCTCTCGTCCTGAACGGCACAGTTCACTTCATCTCGAATATTTCGATCATGAACGGCCGTTATTCGAAATCACACTAAAACTGTAAATTCCTTTGCAGGACATTAACAGAATACGAACGTCCAATCGCTGGCGTTACAAAGCCAATCTTCCTGCCACAAGAAAAACAAAGCGCGACACATGCAAGCACGTGCCCCACTTTGGGGGGCAAATGTTGGGCGAATTTTCACCCAGAAGACCTCGAGACCAAGAAGCCACAGTTTCACCCGGGCTTGCAACCTCCACCTCGTTCGATGAACACAAGGCTCGGTACAAGCATGGAAGTCAATCCGGCATTCCCATTCGGCAGAGTTACGTCCGGCCTCTCCCTGTTATGCCGGACCAGAATCCATTCGGCAAAGCCCAACCATTGGTCCATTCGGCAAAAGCAAGGCATAAGGCATTTCCATCCGGCACATCCCATTCGGTAGCCGGACCATACCCCACCGAACCAACCATCACCCCACTACCGAACCAACTCCACGGCCGGACCAAACAAGTACCGAACCACCTCACTGCCGGTCCACCTCCACACTCATTACCACCGGTCCACACTTATTGCCGGACCACGCCTACCACCGGACCAAACTCCATGCCGAATGACCTCCGCCGAACCAGGTGATTACCATTCCAGATTGCTTCAGCCCGGGCCCACCAGCAGTTATATACTTCCAAGACCCCTGCCCCCTACCTCATTCTATAAATAGAGGGGCAGGGGTACAACAATGGCAGACAAGTTTGAGAGCTCAAGCAAGGAAGGAACTTTCAAACTACTTTCATACACTTGTATACAACGCATTGTACTTGTAACCTGAAAGAAAGAAGATAATAACATATAAAGTGGACGTAGGCACATTCTGGCTGAACCACTATAAATCTGTGTGTCTTTTACATTTCAGCCCCTACTTTTCTCATATTTACATACTCATCTAAAATCATTGAAAATCACATATAATCAACTAAATAATACGACTTGGAGGTGTTTGTCCATTTTTTGTGCAAACAGTTTGCTAATTTAATCCAGTATAAAATTAAAGTCTTAGGATTTTAAAAGGATGAATGTAGGAGTTAGATAGTAACTGTAATTACAGGTAGAGATTTAAAAGGTTATATGACATAGATTTGAAAATAACTGAAAGTTGTGTTGTAGTTATAAGTCTTAATTTGTTGGTTTAATGGTATTAATGTAACAATAACTGAATTGGATTACATACACACAAACATTTGAAAAATTTATTAGGTGGACTAAATTGGTTAAAGTTCATAAGTTGTGCATTTCTATTTAGTAGAAATTCTAAACGATAAACGAAGATTTAAATAAACGCTAAATTAAAACTATGTAAAATGGTGACTTAAGGCCTAGTTATAGGAATTGAATATAATCCAAAATTTAATTAATGATAGTAACGTAGTATTAGCTAATAAATAGATTTCAATGCAGTAACCAAATGAAAGGAATAGGAATGAATAAATATATTGAATAGGAATGAATATATATATTGATTTGAAATGAAATAAAAATGTGTCACATTTAGATGGAGTAAAATTTAAGAAACCTATAAATGTGGAATCAGTAAACATTTGTAAAAAAATATTGCCTAGAATAAAATTCATTTAATATAAGAATTCAAAGGTGGAAGATTTACATTTGGTTTGAAAGGTATAATTAATTGAATTGGTGATTTGGGAATTTAATCCAAGGGTTACTCTAAAAATAAATACGGATAAAAAGAGGTTAAACTAAGGAGGGGCATTAATTGATTTTAAGGCTTATTTAATACGTTAATAGGCAAGACTCCGCATTCATACATTTATACAAAGCTAAATAGAAGCACAAGTGTGATATAATGTAAATAGATGGATATCAACCTTTATTTATATGTTAATGGGATTTAATTTCTATTGTATAAAAACCCAATACTCTATATATATGTATAATATTTGAGTGAAAATAATAATACACTTATAAATGTGGAATTAAGAGTTTACAACAACTATTTTGAGTAAAGAAATTGTTCATTCAAGTAAATTGAAACATCGCAATAGGTGTAGATTAAGTGTTGCGTTAAATAAATTATAAAGGAATAAATTTATAGAAACGTAGGAACGGAGGAATGAACATTATAGTAACGTAAAACGTATTGTTGGATAATAATTAAGTATAGGCTTGTAAATTTGATGTATGACAATAAATTTTGTACGAAAATCTTTCTATTAGTTGATAAGTCTTATTTTGATCAATTTAAAGGAATACACCAAATTTTGTAGTTAGTACGGAATATTGATGAGTGAATGAATAAGATGAAACAAAGGTGGAATGTATTAGTTGAGGTTTTAAGTTATTTATGTGATAAGTTACCAAAATTACAATTTTTTCTAAATACAGTAATTTATGCAAACAAAAGATGAACATTTTGAAATATTACCACAGTGATATATAAAAGAAACGTTAACTATGTAGTTGGAGGAAAAGTTGATATATTTTGAGTTGGATAATAGAAATCAAGTTATTTATTTAATTTGGTTTAAGATGAGAGTGTATAAGTATAAGATTAGGTAATTTGTGAGAATAAATTTATAATTCCCAATTAATAAGAAAGTGCAGAAATTAAAATTGCAAATTTATATACCTATAAATTTTTATTCACATCCAAGCTTGTTAAATTTATTGGGATTAATTGAACTATCTAAGTAATGAAATTTGGCCAATAATAGGAGTTGAAACATAAAAATTGATTTTTTATGATTTATTTAATTGATTTAATAATATTAAAAATAGCCATTTTTGTCACGGACTCGGATTTCGACGAAACCAGTTTCATCGGATCCGTATCGGTGAATTTTTATAGGGTTTCAATTTTCGTATCGATCGGACCTGTCGTTTGATCGTACGGACGCGAAACGCTTTGAAATCAATTTTATTAAAATCAATTTGAAAATCGATTTGGAAATCTTGTTTTCAGCATAACTTCTTCATATGATCAAATTTGGTCGCGAAACCTTTTCCATCGCGTTCAGAATATTTTAAAACACCTATTTGGATATGTAGTTTTAACAAATTCGGTTCCGGAGGCATAGCGGGCTTTTTGGGCCATAATCTGTTGCGTACGTTCATCTATCTAGCCTATCTATTCTAACCCAGCCCAACCTATATATATATACAGCTACAAACCCTAGTCTATATTCTTTAGCTGTACGTTCATTTCTTCACTCTTTTCTCCTCCTAAAAATGTATACACTTCAGATCCAGTTTCAATGGCAAATCAAAAGCCAAAATTCAAAAAATTCAGAAAATTCCACAAAAATTATATGTCGATCTTCTCGAAGCGCGTAATCCACTGGTATAATTCGTTTTTCAATTGGAGCTGTCGTTTGCTCAGAATAAATTCAAACAGCCCGTGGCCCTCCATCATCATCGTCGCAAACTTCATCGGATCGAGATTCTGTTTCTGGGTTTTGTAGAGTGGACGATGGGGATCGCATCTATATGGTTTTTGTGTCGATTCAACGGTTAGATCGTCGTAGATCTTCGATCTAGGGTTTCGGCCATGGGTTTTAACCGGCGGCGGCGGCGGTTCTGGGTGGCCGCAGGTGGTCCATAGGGAGCGGCTAGGCTGGAGCTTCAGGTGGACGGTGGTGTGGTCATCACAGGTGGACGGGGGCGTGCGTAAGTGGTGGTCAAAGTCTCGGTCAGAGGCGTTTTTTTTGGTTCCTGCGTTTCTTCGTACGTGCAAATGGTGGCCCTGTAGCATGCGTGTTATCTGTTGTGAAGATGAGAGGTGTGCTGACGTGGCTAGGTGAGGTTGATTTGTGTTCTTTTTTTTTTATTATTTCATTTTAAATTCAAGCACGTTTTATCGTATAACTTTTACATACGAATTCGGATTCACGTGAAATTTTTTCCGTTAGGATCGTAATTTAATTTCGGACTCGATGACGCTGGTTTGGACGAATTCTGAGACGGACGAATTTTGGGTTTAAATCGGGTTTGAATTCGATTTAAATTCAAAAGGTGAGTGTTTTAACCCACTCACAATTACTAGAAGCTTTTATGTTTGTTAAATAAATTTTAGAAATGAATAGAAATTTATTTATGAGCTTTTGGCATGTTATTTCATCCATATCCGTTGAATTGCATTTTTTTAATTTAGCTGTTAATTAAATTGATTGATTGCGTATTAATTGGCTGTTAGAAATTATTGTTGCATATGAACTGCTAGTTAACAGTTATATAAATTATTGGGGAATATAAACTGTTAGATAAATAGTTGATAAATCTAAATTGAAGAAAACTGCTAGTTATTACCTGTTGTATATTACCAAACACATATTGTTATTGATAGATGTTTGTGATTGGATGATGGATGTTTTGTGATTGGATTATGGATGTGTTGTTGAATGGATGTTTATTTGGATATCATTAAACTGCAAGTTAGCATACATTTCACATTTCATTCGGGATTGTGGTTTGAAATGATAAAACCGCAAAGTTTTATTTTTAAATTGCGGATTGAAATGATAAATATCCGTATCACTTGACCATAGGATAGAAAATTATATACAGGCACCGCGGTCTATATATAACTATTTTAATGTGATTTCTATGGTTTGGATGGAATACGGTTTATAAAAATCTTAAATTTTTATACTGAATAAATGTTTTCTTCCATATTTATATGCATATGAAGTTGAAATTTTGAAATAAAAAGGTGAATAAATTTCTTTATTAAAAATGGAAGAAAATTAAGAAAATGGAGTTTGATGATTTATATCCTATATTTAAATATTAAGTTGGAAATTTTAAAGATATGATATTTATAACTGGATTTTTCCCAAAATATTTTGAAATGAATATTCTAGTAAAAATTGAATTTGGAAATATATATATATATATATAATTTACTAGAAATTGAAGTCTTATTAATTATGGATTTTATGTGAATGGTCAAGATTAATTAATAGAATATTGATTTCGAAAGGATAAAAAAAAAAATCCAACTTTAGTTGAAATATTAATGCTCAAAATGGATATAAATATATATAAAATTGAAATGGTTTTGGGGACTTGAAGTAATATTTTGGATTTTGGATTAACTTTTAAAGAAGAAATATTTGGAAAGCCATGTAATTTATTTCTTTATAAAGCAACAGTAAAGTTAAACCTTTTTAATTCGCATACCGTTGAATATCCAAACCATTTAGTTTTGAAAATAATGGTTTTAAAATACTATGGATTTTCGAAGAATTATGTTGAAAGTTACAAACAAAATATTGGTTGCATGGGATATTAAATAATAAAAGTGACATAATTTTTGGAAAGGAAAATTTATTTGGGAAACGATATCATTGATTTGAGTCTTTATAAATTAATATCAAAATGAATTGTTTGGGTTTAAAAGAAGAAATGATATCGAGATATTATGGTTTTGAAATGGATTATATTCTGGTTTTAAAGTATAAACTGTTTTTAAATAACCGCGGTGTTATAATAACGATTGGTTGGCAAAGAGACCGGGATCGGATATGGACATACTCTCTGTCGATACCGAAAACCACTTTGACTAACCGTGTACGCGGTGGAGATTCCAGAATGAAGTAGGTGGTGGCGACGTTTCCTGTAAGGTAAATACGTGGACCCAACTCCCGTGAGTTGGCATAAGGTGGCTAAAACAGGAGCGATTCTCAGGCCAATGAGGTCATTCCTCTGATCGGACGCTCCTCTTCGATATTATACTTTGACTTGGATTGATTCAGTGGCCACTTCTATATTTTGATTTTGGGGGAGTTAGTTCGAGGTGGGCGGCAGCTGCGCGCTGCGCGTTACCATCAGCCTGGATAGCAATTGGTATATCTACCCTGGCATTGCCTAGTTGTGCCGTGTCACCTACCCTATCGCGCCTTGTACGAGTTTGGTTTTCTCCCGTAGCCCGTGTGGTATCCTCTGGTGGCTTCCCGATCAGGAGGGACTATGATATTGGACGGACTACTGGGACTATTACGTGTTAAGGGCTATATGGGTAACCCCTTAACGCTATTAAAAAGTAAGTTTATTTTATAAATAGACACTATTATAATAGCGCAATATACTACATAGTAAATAGTTTAACGGATCCTTAGGAGATGTAAATCCCGAACATCTCTTGAGTTACTGTACTCATATTTATTTCTGTTTATTTAACTCACATAAGATATTCTAGTCTGACTCGAGTGTTTTTGTCTTTTCAAATTCGCTCGGGTCAGTCCGAGCATTTCAGGATAGCAGGTTTAGCTTTGGAGGACGAAGACGAAGATTCAGCATTATTTTATATATATAGTATTGCACCACACACTCTCTATATTCCGCTGCATTGTTGTATTGGTATGTGTAACTCTGATGTTCATTGTATAAGTGAAATAACTGTTTTGTAAACTGTTTTGAACTGTATATTTATTATTATATTTTATCCTTCCGCTGTGAGATTCTATTTGTTTTATTCCTTCTCTGTTTTTCTTATTTACCCCATAACAATCCGCCCTTGCGTATGCTTTGAATCGGCATGTGTGTCGTTTTAAAGTGTGCGAAAAGGCGGGATGTTACAGTTGGTATCAGAGCCAGGTTTAGCGATACACCTTGGCTTTGTGGGGTTTGACTCTTTGTTAATAGGGTAGTAATATCCTATGGGAGTCGCTGAGTGTATATATAAGAGAGAGCGTACTTGTTAGTATTAATAAAAAGATTTTAATATTGTGTTAATCTGTTCCGCTTTGTATTTATAAATTCTGGTTGATGCATGGGACGCTATGTCATCAATAGGTATTTCTAAACACTTAATAGGACAGACCGACATAATATTTGTTTTTAAAATAGGTGAATGAAATAATTTTGCCTATTATATTTTCTATATAAAAATATTTTTAAATATATATATATATTTGGTTGCTATAGATTGGGTGTTAGGCCATAAGAATATTTGTAATAAATTGAAGCTAAGAAAAACTATAATAAACCAAATTTGGAGATTTTAGAACTTAAGTCCGGGATTTTTGAAAATTTGCTTTCAAGGAATTTATGAGATATAAGGATTTGGTTTATAAGTATTTTCTTATATAAATATTTCGTATAATTTGGAAGAATTGTTTTAAAGAAGGTTTTGGAAAAAAAAAAATTTTAATTCTGTACTTTCCTCTCTGTCGCTGGAAAATAAATTCGGTGATGACGGCCGCATCATCGACTTTCATTTTAGAGTTTCGAAGGGGAAAGGCCACTGTAGTAGATCCTACTGCAGATTTGTTTTGGATTTATATATAAAAAAAAAAAAAATTTTTAGGATAATTAGAGTTATAAAGGTTGTAAGAAATTAATTATCTATTATTTTAAAGGTAAATTTGAAATTTGCCCCGGAATTTAATTCTTAAATTTTCCATTAATTAATTGTCTAAATTATTTTAGTGAAATATAAAGTAAGAAATAAATGGATTGAAAACCTCTAATTAGATAAGAGAATTAATACTAAGTATAAAGAAAGTAAAGATTTTTAACTTATAGATAATGGTAAAGATTTATTGAACAATCCATGAATTAAAAGAATTGAGATTAAACTTGTATAAGTTCAATTGCATTTTCTTTAACATAAATAACTTACCCAAATATAAAAGTTGAAATGTTAAATAAGAAACTAGAATTGAATGTTTTGCAAGTAGGAATTTAGGAAAAATGAAGTATTCAATAAATTACCGTTTTAAATAAGAATTGAATGGTATAAACTTAAGTGATAATTAAATTTTTATTGAAAATAAAGTTAAGTATTATTAATGGATGATAAAACCTGAGTATATAACATGAAATTCAAAATAAGAATTTATTATATGATTAGTCACTTAAGTATGTTTAATCTCCCCTATCCTAATATAATGGAAAGTAGCAAAATTTGAAATGACTGTAATCCATAGTTAATGGATGAATAAAAACTTCCACTTATAAGAATAAATGTTAGCTGATTAAGAATTTAAGGAAATCTTACAAGTGAAGAGTAAGGAAATGAAGATATTCAAAATATTTGTTGTTATTAATTAGAATTATTTTATAAACTTAAGTAATAAAAGGAAACTTAAGTAATAAAAGGAAATACAAATATAATGAATTTTGTGATAATTTGAAAATAAAACTTGTAAGAAATAAAGAAATTCCTCCATAAATGAAGGAAAGAAAATCAAAACACTGAATTATGAAATAAGTGTATAATAAGCTATTTTGGTGTTGATTTGAATTGTTTGGTTGATGTATGGTTGTTGGGTAAGGAATTTTGAAGTTGTGGGATGGAGGAATAATCTATCTTTGTTCCATCTAAGACTGTTGAGTAAAGGATGCACTTGATAGTTATTTTACATTTCGTACAATTTCGGAATTTGAACCTAACAACTAATTGTTTGTTTGATTGAATGATTGTCTGTTAGTGGCATGTGCTGTTTGTTAAAATTTATGGTTGTTGCATTTGATTGGATATAAATGATTGAATCTACCCAAACATTTCACTGTAAAATAAATATTTAACCTCTTAGATTATATAAGTGAATACAGGTGTTGGAAGCAACTGCTACTGCTTTTGGTTCCAAAATAATAAGCGTATTGCCCGACAGATAGGTACGTTTTCGGATTACGTTTAAAGCGATATTTTATATATTTTCCCGTGTTGGGATATTTTATTTTGGATAATATATGTAATATATTTGTATATTTGGATATTATATTTTCTCCAGAATCCCTCCGTACAAAGGAGACTCTGCCAAAAATTTTCGTAAATTTTGGACTTAGAATTTTGTTGAAATATTTTTCCAACTTTAATAACTCAAGTATTAAAGGATATAATGATTATAAAACAAGAATATTTCATTTAGGAGGATTAATCCAGGAAAATATTGTTTATAAATTAAAAATTGAAATAAAAAGTACTGTTTATTCTTCCTTCTCCCTTCTTTTTTTCCTTTTCGGGGACGAAAAGTTTTGAGTGGGGGAGATTGTAACGACCTGATAAATTTATGATATTTTTATAAATTTAATTTATATGTTTGCTAATTTAATCCAGTATAAAATTAAAGTCTTAGGATTTTAAAAGGATGAATGTAGGAGTTAGATAGTAACTGTAATTACAGGTAGAGATTTAAAAGGTTATATGACATAGATTTGAAAATAACTGAAAGTTGTGTTGTAGTTATAAGTCTTAATTTGTTGGTTTAATGGTATTAATGTAACAATAACTGAATTGGATTACATACACACAAACATTTGAAAATTTTATTAGGTGGACTAAATTGGTTAAAGTTCATAAGTTGTGCATTTCTATTTAGTAGAAATTCTAAACGATAAACGAAGATTTAAATAAACGCTAAATTAAAACTATGTAAAATGGTGACTTAAGGCCTAGTTATAGGAATTGAATATAATCCAAAATTTAATTAATGATAGTAACGTAGTATTAGCTAATAAATAGATTTCAATGCAGTAACCAAATGAAAGGAATAGGAATGAATAAATATATTGAATAGGAATGAATATATATATTGATTTGAAATGAAATAAAAATGTGTCACATTTAGATGGAGTAAAATTTAAGAAACCTATAAATGTGGAATCAGTAAACATTTGTAAAAAAATATTGCCTAGAATAAAATTCATTTAATATAAGAATTCAAAGGTGGAAGATTTACATTTGGTTTGAAAGGTATAATTAATTGAATTGGTGATTTGGGAATTTAATCCAAGGGTTACTCTAAAAATAAATACGGATAAAAAGAGGTTAAACTAAGGAGGGGCATTAATTGATTTTAAGGCTTATTTAATACGTTAATAGGCAAGACTCCGCATTCATACATTTATACAAAGCTAAATAGAAGCACAAGTGTGATATAATGTAAATAGATGGATATCAACCTTTATTTATATGTTAATGGGATTTAATTTCTATTGTATAAAAACCCAATACTCTATATATATGTATAATATTTGAGTGAAAATAATAATACACTTATAAATGTGGAATTAAGAGTTTACAACAACTATTTTGAGTAAAGAAATTGTTCATTCGAGTAAATTGAAACATCGCAATAGGTGTAGATTAAGTGTTGCGTTAAATAAATTATAAAGGAATAAATTTATAGAAACGTAGGAACGGAGGAATGAACATTATAGTAACGTAAAACGTATTGTTGGATAATAATTAAGTATAGGCTTGTAAATTTGATGTATGACAATAAATTTTGTACGAAAATCTTTCTATTAGTTGATAAGTCTTATTTTGATCAATTTAAAGGAATACACCAAATTTTGTAGTTAGTACGGAATATTGATGAGTGAATGAATAAGATGAAACAAAGGTGGAATGTATTAGTTGAGGTTTTAAGTTATTTATGTGATAAGTTACCAAAATTACAATTTTTTCCAAATACAGTAATTTATGCAAACAAAAGATGAACATTTTGAAATATTACCACAGTGATATATAAAAGAAACGTTAACTATGTAGTTGGAGAAAAATTGATATATTTTGAGTTGGATAATAGAAATCAAGTTATTTATTTAATTTGGTTTAAGATGTGAGTGTATAAGTATAAGATTAGGTAATTTGTGAGAATAAATTTATAATTCCCAATTAATAAGAAAGTGCAGAAATTAAAATTGCAAATTTATATACCTATAAATTTTTATTCACATCCAAGCTTGTTAAATTTATTGGGATTAATTGAACTATCTAAGTAATGAAATTTGGCCAATAATAGGAGTTGAAACATAAAAATTGATTTTTTATGATTTATTTAATTGATTTAATAATATTAAAAATAGCCATTTTTGTCACGGACTCGGATTTCGACGAAACCAGTTTCATCGGATCCGTATCGGTGAATTTTTATAGGGTTTCAATTTTCGTATCGATCGGACCTGTCGTTTGATCGTACGGACGCGAAACGCTTTGAAATCAATTTTATTAAAATCAATTTGAAAATCGATTTGGAAATCTTGTTTTCAGCATAACTTCTTCATATGATCAAATTTGGTCGCGAAACCTTTTCCATCGCGTTCAGAATATTTTAAAACACCTATTTGGATATGTAGTTTTAACAAATTCGGTTCCGGAGGCATAGCGGGCTTTTTGGGCCATAATCTGTTGCGTACGTTCATCTATCTAGCCTATCTATTCTAACCCAGCCCAACCTATATATATATACAGCTACAAACCCTAGTCTATATTCTTTAGCTGTACGTTCATTTCTTCACTCTTTTCTCCTCCTAAAAATGTATACACTTCAGATCCAGTTTCAATGGCAAATCAAAAGCCAAAATTCAAAAAATTCAGAAAATTCCACAAAAATTATATGTCGATCTTCTCGAAGCGCGTAATCCACTGGTATAATTCGTTTTTCAATTGGAGCTGTCGTTTGCTCAAAATAAATTCAAACAGCCCGTGGCCCTCCATCATCATCGTCGCAAACTTCATCGGATCGAGATTCTGTTTCTGGGTTTTGTAGAGTGGACGATGGGGATCGCATCTATATGGTTTTTGTGACGATTCAACGGTTAGATCGTCGTAGATCTTCGATCTAGGGTTTCGGCCATGGGTTTTAACCGGCGGCGGCGACGGTTCTGGGTGGCCGCAGGTGGTCCATAGGGAGCGGCTAGGCTGGAGCTTCAGGTGGACGGTGGTGTGGTCATCACAGGTGGACGGGGGCGTGCGTAAGTGGTGGTCAAAGTCTCGGTCAGAGGCGTTTTTTTTGGTTCCTGCGTTTCTTCGTACGTGCAAAAGGTGGCCCTGTAGCATGCGTGTTATCTGTTGTGAAGATGAGAGGTGTGCTGACGTGGCTAGGTGAGGTTGATTTGTGTTCTTTTTTTTTTTTTATTTCATTTGAAATTCAAGCACGTTTTATCGTATAACTTTTACATACGAATTCGGATTCACGTGAAATTTTTTCCGTTAGGATCGTAATTTAATTTCGGACTCGATGACGCTGGTTTGGACGAATTCTGAGACGGGCGAATTTTCGGTTTAAATCGGGTTTGAATTCGATTTAAATTCAAAAGGTGAGTGTTTTAACCCACTCACAATTACTAGAAGCTTTTATGTTTGTTAAATAAATTTTAGAAATGAATAGAAATTTATTTATGAGCTTTTGGCATGTTATTTCATCCATATCTGTTGAATTGCATTTTTTTAATTTAGCTGTTAATTAAATTGATTGATTGCGTATTAATTGGCTGTTAGAAATTATTGTTGCATATGAACTGCTAGTTAACAGTTATATAAATTATTGGGGAATATAAACTGTTAGATAAATAGTTGATAAATCTAAATTGAAGAAAACTGCTAGTTATTACCTGTTGTATATTACCAAACACATATTGTTATTGATAGATGTTTGTGATTGGATGATGGATGTTTTGTGATTGGATTATGGATGTGTTGTTGAATGGATGTTTATTTGGATATCATTAAACTGCAAGTTAGCATACATTTCACATTTCATTCGGGATTGTGGTTTGAAATGATAAAACCGCAAAGTTTTATTTTTAAATTGCGGATTGAAATGATAAATATCCGTATCACTTGACCATAGGATAGAAAATTATATACAGGCACCGCGGTCTATATATAACTATTTTAATGTGATTTCTATGGTTTGGATGGAATACGGTTTATAAAAATCTTAAATTTTTATACTGAATAAATGTTTTCTTCCATATTTATATGCATATGAAGTTGAAATTTTGAAATAAAAAGGTGAATAAATTTCTTTATTAAAAATGGAAGAAAATTAAGAAAATGGAGTTTGATGATTTATATCCTATATTTAAATATTAAGTTGGAAATTTTAAAGATATGATATTTATAACTGGATTTTTCCCAAAATATTTTGAAATGAATATTCTAGTAAAAATTGAATTTGGAAATATATATATATATATATATTTTACTAGAAATTGAAGTCTTATTAATTATGGATTTTATGTGAATGGTCAAGATTAATTAATAGAATATTGATTTCGAAAGGATAAAAAAAAAAATCCAACTTTAGTTGAAATATTAATGCTCAAAATGGATATAAATATATATAAAATTGAAATGGTTTTGGGGACTTGAAGTAATATTTTGGATTTTGGATTAACTTTTAAAGAAGAAATATTTGGAAAGCCATGTAATTTATTTCTTTATAAAGCAACAGTAAAGTTAAACCTTTTTAATTCGCATACCGTTGAATATCCAAACCATTTAGTTTTGAAAATAATGGTTTTAAAATACTATGGATTTTCGAAGAATTATGTTGAAAGTTACAAACAAAATATTGGTTGCATGGGATATTAAATAATAAAAGTGACATAATTTTTGGAAAGGAAAATTTATTTGGGAAACGATATCATTGATTTGAGTCTTTATAAATTAATATCAAAATGAATTGTTTGGGTTTAAAAGAAGAAATGATATCGAGATATTATGGTTTTGAAATGGATTATATTCTGGTTTTAAAGTATAAACTGTTTTTAAATAACCGCGGTGTTATAATAACGATTGGTTGGCAAAGAGACCGGGATCGGATATGGACATACTCTCTGTCGATACCGAAAACCACTTTGACTAACCGTGTACGCGGTGGAGATTCCAGAATGAAGTAGGTGGTGGCGACGTTTCCTGTAAGGTAAATACGTGGACCCAACTCCCGTGAGTTGGCATAAGGTGGCTAAAACAGGAGCGATTCTCAGGCCAATGAGGTCATTCCTCTGATCGGACGCTCCTCTTCGATATTATACTTTGACTTGGATTGATTCAGTGGCCACTTCTATATTTTGATTTTGGGGGAGTTAGTTCGAGGTGGGCGGCAGCTGCGCGCTGCGCGTTACCATCAGCCTGGATAGCAATTGGTATATCTACCCTGGCATTGCCTAGTTGTGCTGTGTCACCTACCCTATCGCGCCTTGTACGAGTTTGGTTTTCTCCCGTAGCCCGTGTGGTATCCTCTGGTGGCTTCCCGATCAGGAGGGACTATGATATTGGACGGACTACTGGGACTATTACGTGTTAAGGGCTATATGGGTAACCCCTTAACGCTATTAAAAAGTAAGTTTATTTTATAAATAGACACTATTATAATAGCGCAATATACTACATAGTAAATAGTTTAACGGATCCTTAGGAGATGTAAATCCCGAACATCTCTTGAGTTACTGTACTCATATTTATTTCTGTTTATTTAACTCACATAAGATATTCTAGTCTGACTCGAGTGTTTTTGTCTTTTCAAATTCGCTCGGGTCAGTCCGAGCGTTTCAGGATAGCAGGTTTAGCTTTGGAGGACGAAGACGAAGATTCAGCATTATTTTATATATATATAGTATTGCACCACACACTCTCTATATTCCGCTGCATTGTTGTATTGGTATGTGTAACTCTGATGTTCATTGTATAAGTGAAATAACTGTTTTGTAAACTGTTTTGAACTGTATATTTATTATTATATTTTATCCTTCCGCTGTGAGATTCTATTTGTTTTATTCCTTCTCTGTTTTTCTTATTTACCCCATAACAATCCGCCCTTGCGTATGCTTTGAATCGGCATGTGTGTCGTTTTAAAGTGTGCGAAAAGGCGGGATGTTACAACAGGTTATGGCTTTTGTAACTCTAAACGAGCCAGAAGTTATTGCCGTTCGAATAATCGATATCTATAGGGCGCAACATCCACGGTGCAAGGTGCAACGTCCGTCCGAAATGGAGAAACAGTGCCGTACGACTTTTAGAAATGCGTGCATGGATTTGAAACGGAACAATACCATGGTGCACCACTCTCCAGCGATGGTAAATCGAAGACCAGCGACCATAATCCCGTTTTACCGTAAAAATTCATGTGTCGAAAAAACGAAGGGTAAAAAACTTACGAGACCCAATTGAGATTCGGGCTGTCCTTTTTGGGCATTAATCTATCCGTTGACGGTTGAAAGCAGTCAAAGCCGTAAAACTCATAGAGGCCTTCGTTTTGACAGGTTATGGCTCCCGTAACTCTAAACGAGCTAGAAGTTATGGCCATCCGAATAATCGATATCTACAGGGTGCAACATCCACGGTGCAAGGTGCAACATCCGTCCGAAATGGCGAAACAGTGCCGTACGACCTTTAGAAATGCGAGCATGGATTTGAAACGGAACAGTACCATGGTGCACCACTCTCCAGCGATGGTAAATCGAAGACCAGCCACCGTAATACCGTTTTACCGTAAAAATCCACGTGTCGAAAAAACGAAGAGCAAAAAAACTTACGAGACCCGATTGAGATTCGGGTTGTCCTTTTTGGGCATTAATCTATCCGTAGATGGCTGAAAGCTGTCAAAGCCGTAGAACTCATCGAGGCCTTCGTTTTGACAGGTTATGGCTCCCGTAACTCTAAACAAGCCAGAAGTTATGGCCGTCCGAATAATCGATATCCACGGTGCAAGGTGCAACATCCACGGTGCAAGGTGCAACTTCCGTCCGAAATGGAGAAACAGTGCCGTATGACTTTTAGAAATGCGTGCATGGATTTGAAACAGAACAGTACCATAGTGCACCACTCTCCAGCGATGGGAAGTCGAAGACGGGCCACGGTAATCCCGTTTTATCGTAAAAATCCACGTGTCGAAAAAACGAAGGGTAAAAAACTTACGAGACCCGATTGAGATTCGGGTTGTCCTTTTTGGGCATTAATCTATCCGTTGACGGCTGAAAACCGTCAAAGCTGTAGAACTCATCGAGGCCTTCGTTTTGAAAGGTTATGGCTTTTGTCACTCTAAACGAGCCAGAAGTTATTGCCGTTCGTATAATCGATATCTACAGGGTGCAACATCCACGGTGCAAGGTGCAACATCCGTCCGAAATGGCGAAACAGTGCCGTACGACATTTAGAAATGCGTTCATGGATTTGAAACGGAACAGTACCATGGTGCACCACTCTCCAGCGATGGTAAATCGAAGACCAGCCACCGTAATCCCGTTTTACCGTAAAAATCCACGTGTCGAAAAAACGAAGGGTAAAAAACTTACGAGACCCGATTGAGATTCGGGTTGTCCTTTTTGGGCATTAGTCTATCCGTTGACGACTAAAAGCTGTCAAAGCCGTAGAACTCATCGATGCCTTCGTTCTGACAGGTTATGGCTCCCGTAACTCTAAACGAGCCAGAAGCTATGGCCGTCCGAATAATCGATATCTACAGGGTGCAACATCCACGGTGCAAGGTGCAACATCCGTCCGAAATGGCGAAACAGTGCCATACGACTTTTAGAAATGCGTGCATGGATTTGAAACGGAACAGTACCATGGTGTACCACTCTTCAGCGATGGCAAGTCGAAAACGGGCCACGGTAATCCCGTTTTACCGTAAAAATCCATGTGTCGGAACAACGAAGGGTAAAAAACTTCCGAGACCCGATTGAGATTCGGTTTGTCCTTTTTGGGCATTAATCTATCCGTTGATGGCTGAAAGCAGTCAAAGCCGTAGAACTCGTCGAAGCCTTCGTTTTGACAGGTTATGGCTCTCGTAACTCTAAACGAGCTAGAAGTTATGGCCGTCCGAATAATCGATATCCACAGGGTGCAACATCCACGGTGCAAGGTGTAACATCCGTCCGAAATTGCGAAACAGTGCCGTACGACCTTTAGAAATGTGAGCGTGGATTTGAAACGGAACAGTACCATGGTGCACCACTCTCCAACGATGGTAAATCGAAGACCAGCCACCCTAATCCCGTTTTACCGTAAAAATCCACGTGTCGAAATAACGAAGGGTAAAAAACTTACGAGACCCGATTGAGATTCGAGTTGTCCTTTTTGGGCATTAATCTATCCGTTGATGGTTGAAAGCTGTCAAAGCCGTAGAAGTCATCGAGGCCTTCGTTTTGACAGGTTATGGCTCCCGTAACTCTAAACGAGCCAGAAGTTATGGCCGTCCGAATAATCGATATCTATAGGGGCAACATCCACGGTGCAAGGTGCAACATCCGTCCGAAATGGCGAAACAGTGCCGTATGACTTTTAGAAATGCGTGCATGGATTTGAAACGGAACAGTACCATTGTGCATCACTCTCCAGCGATGGGAAGTCGAAGACGGGCCACGGTAATCCCGTTTTGCCGTAAAAATCCACGTGTCGAAAAAACGAAGGGTAAAAAACTTACGAGACACGATTGAGATTCCGGTTGTCCTTTTTGGGCATTAATCTATCTGTTGATGGCTGAAAGCAGTCAAAGCCGTAGAACTCATCGAGGCCTTCGTTTTGACAGGTTATGGCTCCCGTAACTCTAAACGAGCTAGAAGTTATGGCCATCCGAATAATCGATATCTACAGGGTGCAACATCCACGGTGCAAGGTGCAACATCCGTCCGAAATGGCGAAACAGTACCGTACGACTTTTAGAAATGCGAGCATGGATTTGAAATGGAACAGTACCATGGTGCACCACTATCCAGCTATGGTAAATCGAAGACCAGCCACCGTAATCCCGTTTTACCGTAAAAATCCACGTGTCGAAATAACGAAGGGTAAAAAACTTACGAGACCCGATTTAGATTCGGGTTGTCCTTTTTGGGCATTAATCTATCCATTGATGGCTGACAGCTGTCAAAGCCGTAGAAGTCATCACGGCCTTCGTTTTGACAGGTTATGGCTCCCGTAACTCTAAACGAGCCAGAAGTTATGGCCGTCCGAATAATCGATATCTACAGGGTGCAACATCCACGGTGCAAGGTGCAACATCTGTCCGAAATGGAGAAACATTGCCGTAGGACTTTTAGAAATGCATGCGTGGATTTGAAACGGAACAGTACCATGGTACACCACTCTCCAGCGATGGGAAGTCGAAGACGGGCAATGGTAATCCCGTTTTACCGTAAAAATCCACGTGTCGAAAAAACGAAGGGTAAAAAACTTACGAGACCCGATAGAGATTCGGGTTGTCCTTTTTGGGCATTAATCTATCCATTGACGGCTGAAAACCATCAAAGCCGTAGAACTCATCGAGGCCTTCGTTTTGACAGGTTATGGCTTTTGTAACTCTAAACGAGCCAGAAGTTATTGTCGTTCGAATAATCGATATCTACAGGGTGCAACATCCACGGTGCAAGGTGCAACATCCGTCCGAAATGGCGAAACAGTGCCATACGACTTTTAGAAATGCATGCATGGATTTGAAATGGAGCAGTACGATGGTGCATCACTCTCCAGCGATGGTAAATCGAAGACCAGCCACAATAATCTCGTTTTACCGTAAAAATCCACGTGTCGAAAAAACGAAGGGTAAAAAACATACGAGACCCGATTGAGATTCGGGTTGTTTTTTTTGGGCATTATCTATCCGTTGACGGCTGAAAGCAGTCAAAGCCGTAGAACTCATCGAGGACTTCGTTTTGACAGGTTATGGCTCCCGTAACTCTAAACGAGCTATAAGTTATGGCCGTCCGAATAATCGATATCTACAGGGTGCAACATCCACGGTGCAAGGTGCAACATCCGTCCGAAATGGCGAAACAGTGCCGTACGACCTTTAGAAATGCGAGCATGGATTTGAAACGGAACAGTACCATGGTGCATCACTCTCCAGCGATGGTAAATCGAAGACCAGCCACCGTAATCCCGTTTTACCGTAAAAATCCACGTGTCGAAAAAACGATGGGTAAAAAACTTACGAGACCCGATTGAGATTCGGGTTGTCCTTTTTGGGCATTAATCTATCCGGTTATGGATGAAAGCTCTCAAAGCCGTAGAACTCATCGAGGCCTTCGTTTTGACAGGTTATGGCTCCCGTAAATCTAAACGAGGCAGAAGTTATGGACGTCCGAATAATCGATATCTACAGGGTGCAACATCCACGGTGCAAGGTGCAACATCCGTCCGAAATGGCGAAACAGTGCCGTATGACTTTTAGAAATGCGTGCATGGATTTGAAACGGAACAGTACCATGGTGCACCACTCTCCAGCGATGGGAAGTCGAAGACAGGCCACGGTAATCCAGTTTTACCGTAAAAATCCACGTGTCCAAAAAACGAAGGGTAAAAAACTTACGAGACCCGATTGAGATTCGGGTTGTCCTTTTTGGGCATTAATATATCCGTTGACGGCTAAAAACCATCAAAGCCGTAGAACTCATCGAGGCCTTCGTTTTGACAGGTTATGGCTTTTGTAACTCTAAACGAGCCATAAGTTATTGCCGTTCGAATAATCGATATCTACAGGGTGCAACATCCACGGTGCAAGGTGCAACATCCGTCCGAAATGGCGAAACAGTGCCGTACGACTTTTAGAAATGCGTGCATGGATTTGAAACGGAACAATACCAAGTTGCACCACTCTCCAGCGATGGTAAATCGAAGACCAGCCACCGTAATCCCATTTTACCGTAAAAATCCACGTGTGGAAAAAACGAAGGGTAAAAAACTTACCAGACCCGATTGAGATTCGGTTTGTCCTTTTTGGGCATTAATCTATCCTTGACGGCCAAAAGCTGTCAAAGCCGTAGAAAACATCGAGGCCTTTGTTTTGACAGGTTATGGCTCTCGTAACTCTAAACGAGCCAATGGTTATGGCTATCCGAATAACCGATATCTGCAGTGTGCAACATCCACGGTGCAAGGTGCAGCATCCGTCCGAAATGGCGAAACAGTGCCGTATGACTTTTAGAAATGCATGCATGGATTTGAAACGGAACAGTACCATGGTGTACCACTCTCCAGCGATGGGAAATCGAAGACGGGCCATGGTAATCCCGTTTTACCGTAAAAATCCACGTGTCGAAAAAACGAAGGGTAAAAAACTTACGAGACCCGATTGAGATTCAGGTTGTCCTTTTTAGGCACTAATCTATCCGTTGACGGCTCAAAGCTGTCAATGCCGTAGAACTCATCGAGGCCTTCGTTTTGACAGGTTATGGCTCCCGTAACTCTAAACGAGCCAGAATCTATGGCCGTCCGAATAATCGATATCTACAAGGTGCAACATCCACGGTGCAAGGTGCAACATCCGTCCGAAATGGCGAAACAGTGCCGTACGACTTTTAGAAATTCGTGCATGGATTTGAAACGGAACAGTACCATGGTGCACCACTCTTCAGCGATGGGAAGTCGAAGACGGGCCACGGTAATCCCGTTTTACCGTAAAAATCCATATGTCGAAAAAACGAAGGGTAAAAAACTTACGAGACCCGATTGAGATTCGGGTTGTCCTTTTTGGGCGTTAATCTATCTGTTGATAGCTGAAAGCTGTCAAAGCCGTAGAACTCATCGAGGCCTTCATTTTGACGGGTTATGGCTTTTGAAACTCTAAACGAGCCAGAAGTTTTGGCCGTTCGAATAATCGATATCTACAGGGTGCAACATCCACGGTGCAAGGTGCAACATCCGTCTGAAATGGCAAAACAGTGCCGTACGACTTTTAGAAATGCGTGCATGGATTTGAAATGGAACAGTACCGTGGTGCACCACTCTCCAGCGATGGTAAATCGAAGACCGGCCGCCGTAATCCCGTTTTGCCGTAAAAATCCACGTGTTGAAAAAACGAAGGGTAAAAAACTTACGAGACCCGATTGAGATTCGGGTTGTCCTTTTTGGGCATTAATATATCCGTCGATGGCTGAAAGCTGTAAAAGCCCTATAACTCATCGAGGCATTCGTTTTGACAGGTTATGGCTCTCGTAACTCTTAACGAGCCAGAAGTTATGGCCGTCCGAATAATCGATATCTACAGGGTGCAACATCCACGGTGCAAGGTGCAACATCCGTCCGAAATGGCAAAACAGTGCCATACGACTTTTAGAAATGCGTGCATGGATTTGAAACGGAACAGTACCATGGTGCACCACTCTACAGCGATGGGAAGTCGAAGACGGGCCACGGTAATCCCGTTTTACCGTAAAAATCCACGTGTCGAAAAAACGAAGGGTAAAAAACTTACGAGACCCGATTGAGATTCGGGTTGTCCTTTTTGGGCATTAATCTATCCGTTGACGGCTGAAAGCTGTCAAAGCCGTAGAACTCATCGAGGCCTTCGTTTTGACGGGTTATGGCTTTTGTAATTCTAAACGAGCCAGAAGTTATGGCCGTTCGAATAATCGATATCTACAGGGTGCAACATCCACGGTGCAAGGTGCAACATCCGTCCGAAATGGCGAAATAGTGCCGCACGACTTTTAGAAATGCATGCATGGATTTGAAATGGAACAGTACCGTGGTGCACCACTCTCCAGCGATGGTAAATCGAAGACCAGCCGCCGTAATCCCGTTTCGCCGTAAAAATCCACGTGTCGAAAAAACGAAGGGTAAAAAACTTACGAGACCCGATTGAGATTCGGGTTGTCCTTTTTGGGCATTAATATATCCGTTGATGGCTGAAAGCTGTAAAAGACATATAACTCATCGAGGCCTTCGTTTTGACAGGTTATGGCTCCCGTAACTCTAAACGAGCCAGAAGTTATGCTCGTCCGACTAGTCGATATCTACAGGGTGCAACATCCACGGTGCAAGGTGCAACATCCGTCCAAAATAGCGAAACAGTGCCGTACGACTTTTAGAAATGCGTGCATGGATTTGAAATGGAACTGTACCATGGTGCACCACTCTCCAGCGATGGTAAACCGAAGAGCAGCCACGGTAATGCCGTTTTACCGTAAAAATCCACGTGTCGAAAAAACGAAGGGTAAAAAACTTACGAGACCCAATTGAGATTCGGGTTGTCCTTTTTGGGAATTAATCTATCCGTTGACGGCTAAAAGCTGCCAAAGCCGTAGAACTCATCGAGGCCTTCGTTTTGACAGGTTATGGCTCCCGTAAATCTAAACGAGCCAGAAGTTATGGCCGTCCGAATAATCGATATCTACAGGGTGCAACATCCACGGTGCAAGGTGCAACATCCGTCCGAAATGGCGAAACAGTGCCGTACGACTTTTAGAAATGCATGCATGGATTTGAAACGGAACAATACCATGGTGCACCACTCTCTAGCGATGGGAAGTCGAAGACGGGCCACGGTAATCCCGTTTTACCGTAAAAATCCACGTGTCGAAAAAATGAAGGGTAAAAAACTTACGAGACCCGATTGAGATTCGGGTTGTCCTTTTTGGGAATTAATCTATCCGTTGATGGCTAAAAGCTGTCAAAGCCGTAGAACTATCAAGGCCTTCGTTTTGACAGGTTATGGCTCCCGTAATTCTAAACAAGCCAGAAGTTATGGCCGTCCGAATAATCGATATCTACAGGGTGCAACATTCACGGTGCAAGGTGCAACATCCGTCCGAAATGGCGAAATAGTGCCGCACGACTTTTAGAAATGCATGCACGGATTTGAAAGGGAACAGTACCGTGGTGCACCACTCTCCAGCGATGGTAAATCGAAGACCAGACGCCATAATCCCGTTTTGCCGTAAAAATCCACGTGTCGAAAAAACGAAGGGTAATAAACTTACGAGACCCGATTGAGATTCGGGTTGTCCTTTTTGGGCATTAATATATTCGTCGATGGATGAAAGCTATCAAAGCCGTATAACTCATCGAGGCCTTCGTTTTGACAGGTTATGGCTCCCGTAACTCTAAACGAGCCAGAAGTTATGCTCGTCCGACTAATCGATATCTACAGGGTGCAACATCCACGGTGCAAGGTGCAACATCCGTCCGAAATAGCGAAACAGTGCCGTACGACTTTTAGAAATGCGTGCATGGATTTGAAATGGAACTGTACCATGGTTCACCACTCTCCAACGATGGTAAACCGAAGACCAGCCACGGTAATCCCGTTTTACCGTAAAAATCCACGTGTCGAAAAAACGAAGGGTAAAACTCTTACGAGACCTAACTGAGATTCAGGTTGTCCTTTTTGGGCATTAATCTATCCGTTGATGGCTAAAAGCTGTCAAAGCCGTAGAACTCATTGAGGCCTTCGTTTTGACAGGTTATGGCTCCCGTAACTCTAAACGAGCTAGAAGTTATGGCCGTCCGAATAATCGATATCTACAGGGTGCAACATCCACGATGCAAGGTGCAACATCCGTCCGAAATGGCGAAACAGTGCCGTACGACCTTTAGAAATGCGAGCATGGATTTGAAACGGAACAGTACCATGGTGCACCACTCTCTAGCGATGGGAAGTCGAAGACTAGCCACCGTAATCCCGTTTTACCGTAAAAATCCACGTGTCGAAAAAACGAAGGGCAAAAAAACTTACGAGACCCGATTGAGATTCGAGTTGTCCTTTTTGGGCATTAATCTATCCGTTGATGGCTGAAAGCTGTCAAAGCCGTAGAACTCATCGAGGCCTTCGTTTTGACCGGTTATGGCTCCCGTAACTCTAATCGAGCCAGAAGTTATGGCCGTCCGAATAATCGATATCCACGGTGCAAGGTGCAACATCCACGGTGCAAGGTGCAACATCCGTCCGAAATGGCGAAACAGTGCCGTACGACTTTTAGAAATGCGTGCATGGATTTGAAACGGAACAGTACCATGGTGCACCACTCTCTAGCGATGGGAAGTCGAAGACGGGCCACGGTAATCCCGTTTTACCGTAAAAATCTACGTGTCGAAAAAACTAAGGGTAAAAAACTTACGAAACCCGATTGAGATTCGGGTTGTCCTTTTTGGGAATTAATCTATCCGTTGATGGCTAAAAGCTGTCAAGCCGTAGAACTCATCGAGGCCTTCGTTTTGACAGGTTATGGCTCCCGTAACTCTAAACGAGCCAGAAGTTATGGCCGTCCGAATAATCGATATCTACAGGGTGCAACATCCACGGTGCAAGGTGCAACATCCGTCTGAAATGGCGAAATAGTGCCGTATGACTTTTAGAAATGCGTGCATGGATTTGAAACGGAACAGTACCTTGGTGCACCACTCTCCAGCGATGGGAAGTCGAAGACGGGCCACGGTAATCCCGTTTTACCGTAAAAATCCTCGTGTCGAAGAAACGAAGGGTAAAAAACTTACGAGACCCGATTGAGCTTCGGGTTGTCCATTTTGGGCATTAATCTATCCGTTGACGGCTCAAAGCTGTCAAAGCCATAGAACTCATCGAGGCCTTCGTTTTGACAGGTTATGGCTCCCGTAACTCTAAACGAGCAAGAAGTAATGGCCATCCGAATAATCGATATCTACAGGGTGCAACATCCACTGTGCAAGGTGCAACATCCGTCCGAAATGGCGAAACAGTGCCGTACGACTTTTAAAAATGCGTGCATTGATTTGAAAAAGGAACAGTACCATGGTGCACCACTCTTCAGCGATGGGAAGCCGAAGACGGGCCACGGTAAACCCGTTTTACCGTAAAAATCCACCAGTCGAAAAAACGAAGGGTAAAAAACTTACGAGACCCGATTGAGATTCGGGTTGTCCTTTTTGGGCATTAATCTATCCGTTGACGGCTGAAAGCTGTCAAAGCCGTAGAACTCATCGAGGCCTTCATTTTGATAGGTTATGGCTCTCTTAACTCTAAACGAGCCAGAAGTTATGGCCGTCCGAATAATCGATATCTACAGCGTGCAACATCCACGGTGCAAGGTGCAACATCCGTCCGAAATGGCGAAACAGTGTCGCACAACCTTTAGAAATGCGTGCATGGGTTTGAAACGGAATAGTACCATGGTGCACCACTCTCCAGTGATGGTAAATCGAAGACCAGCCACCGTAATCCCGTTTTACCGTAAAATTCCACGTGTCGGAAAAACGAAGGGTAAAAAACTTACGAGACCCGATTGAGATTCGGGTTGTCCTTTTTGCACATTAATCTATCCGCTGATGGCCGAAAGCTTTCAAAGCCGTAGAACTCATCGAGGCCTTCGTTTCGACAGGATATGGCTCCCGTAACTCTAAACGAGCCAGAAGTTATGGCCGTCCGAATAATCGATATCTACAGGGTGCAACATCCACGGTGCAAGGTGCAACATCCGTCCGAAATGGCGAAACAGTGCCGTACGACTTTTAGAAATGCGTGCATGGATTTGAAACGGAACATTACCATTGTGCACCACTCTTAAGTGATGGGAAGTCGAAGACGGGCCACGGTAATCCCGTTTTACCGTAAAAATCCACGTGTCAAAAAAACGAAGGGTAAAAAACTTACGAGACCCGATTGAGATTCGGGTTGTCCTTTTTGGGCATTAATTTTTCCGTTGACGGCTGAAAGCAGTCAAAGCCGTAGAACGCATCGAGGCCTTTGTTTTGACATGTTATGGCTCCTGTAACTCTAAACGAGCTAGAAGTTATGGCCGTCCGAATAATCGATATCTACAGCGTGCAACATCCATGGTGCAAGGTGCAACATCCGTCTGAAATGGCGAAACAGTGCCGTACAGCCTTTAGAAATGCGAGCATGGATTTGAAACAGAACCGTACCATGGTGCACCACTCTCCAGCGATGGTAAATCGAAGACCAGCCACCGTAATCCCGTTTTCCCGTAAAAATCCACGTGTCGAAAAAACGAAGGGTAAAAAACTTACGAGACCCGATTGAGATTCGGGTTGCCCTTTTTGGGCATTATTCTATCCGTTGATGGCTGAAAGCTATCAAAGCCGTAGAACTCATCGAGGCCTTCGTTTTGAAAGGTTAGGGCTCCCGTAACTCTAAACGAGCCAGAAGTTATGGCCGTCCGAATAATCGATATCTACAGGGTGCAACATCCACGGTGCAAGGTGCAACATCCGTACGAAATGGCGAAACAGTGCCGTATGACTTTTAGAAATGCGTGCATGGATTTGAAACGGAACAGTACAATGGTGCACGACTCTCCAGCGATGGGAAGTCGAAGACGGGCCACGGTAATCCCGTTTTACCGTAAAAATCCACGTGTCGAAAAAACGAAGGGTAAAAAACTTACGAGACCCGATTGAGATTCGGGTTGTCCTTTTTGGGCATTAATCTATCCGTTGACGGCTCAAAGCTGTCAAAGCCATAGAACTCATCGAGGCCTTCGTTTTGACAGGTTATGGCTCCCGTAACTCTAAACGAGCAAGAAGTAATGGCCATCCGAATAATCGATATCTACATGGTGCAACATCCACGGTGCAAGGTGCAACATCCGTCCGAAATGGCGAAACAGTGCCGTACGACCTTTAGAAATGCGAGCATGGATTTGAAACGGAACAGTACCATGGTGCACCACACTCCAACGATGGTAAATCGAAGACCAGCCACCGTAATCCCGTTTTACCGTAAAAATCCACGTGTCGAAAAAACGAAGGGTAAAAAACTTACGAGACCCGATTGAGATTCGGGTTGTCCTTTTTGAGCATTAATCTATCCGTTGATGGCTGAAAGCTGTCAAAGCCGTAGAACTCATCGAGGCCTTCGTTTTTATAGGTTATGGCTCCCGTAACTCTAAACGAGCCAGAAGTTATGGCCGTCCGAATAATCGACATCTACAGGGTGCAACATCCACGGTGCAAGGTGCAACATCCGTCCGAAATGGCGAAACACTGTCGTATGACTTTTAGGAATGCGTGCATGGATTTGAAACGGAATAGTACCATGGTACACCACTCTCCAGCGATGGAAATCGAAAACGGGCCACGGTAATCCCGTTTTACCGTAAAAATCCACGTGTCGAAAAAACGAAGGGTAAAAAACTTACGAGACCCTATTAAGATTCGGGTTGTCCTTTTTGGGCATTAATCTATCCGTTGACGGCTGAAAACCATCAAAGCCGTAGAACTCATCGAGGCCTTCGTTTTGACAGGTTATGGATTTTGTAACTCTAAACGAGCCAGAAGTTATTGCCATTCGAATAATCGATATCTATAGGGTGCAACATCCACGGTGCAAGGTGCAACATCCGTCCGAAATGGCGAAACAGTGTCGTACGACTTTTAGAAATGCGTGCATGGATTTGAAACGGAACAGTACCATGGTGCACCACTCTCCAGCGATGGTAAATCGAAGACCAGCCACCGTAATCTCGTTTTACCGTAAAAATCCACGTGTCTAAAAAACGAAGGGTAAAAAACTTACGAGACCCGATAGAGATTCGGGTTGTCCTTTTTGGGCATTAATCTATCCATTGACGGCTGAAAACCATCAAAGCCGTAGAACTCATCGAGGCCTTCGTTTTGACAGGTTATGGCTTTTGTAACTCTAAACGAGCCAGAAGTTATTGTCGTTCGAATAATCGATATCTACAGGGTGCAACATCCACGGTGCAAGGTGCAACATCCGTCCGAAATGGCAAAACAGTGCCATACGACTTTTAGAAATGCATGCATGGATTTGAAATGGAGCAGTACGATGGTGCATCACTCTCCAGCGATGGTAAATCGAAGACCAGCCACAGTAATCTCGTTTTACCGTAAAAATCCACGTGTCGAAAAAACGAAGGGTAAAAAACATACGAGACCCGATTGAGATTCGGGTTGTTTTTTTTGGGCATTATCTATCCGTTGACGGCTGAAAGCAGTCAAAGCCGTAGAACTCATCGAGGACTTCGTTTTGACAGGTTATGGCTCCCGTAACTCTAAACGAGCTATAAGTTATGGCCGTCCGAATAATCGATATCTACAGGGTGCAACATCCACGGTGCAAGGTGCAACATCCGTCCGAAATGGCGAAACAGTGCCGTACGACCTTTAGAAATGCGAGCATGTATTTGAAACGGAACAGTACCATGGTGCATCACTCTCCAGCGATGGTAAATCGAAGACCAGCCACCGTAATCCCGTTTTACCGTAAAAATCCACGTGTCGAAAAAACGATGGGTAAAAAACTTACGAGACCCGATTGAGATTCGGGTTGTCCTTTTTGGGCATTAATCTATCCGGTTATGGATGAAAGCTCTCAAAGCCGTAGAACTCATCGAGGCCTTCGTTTTGACAGGTTATGGCTCCCGTAAATCTAAACGAGGCAGAAGTTATGGACGTCCGAATAATCGATATCTACAGGGTGCAACATCCACGGTGCAAGGTGCAACATCCGTCCGAAATGGCGAAACAGTGCCGTATGACTTTTAGAAATGCGTGCATGGATTTGAAACGGAACAGTACCATGGTGCACCACTCTCCAGCGATGGGAAGTCGAAGACAGGCCACGGTAATCCAGTTTTACCGTAAAAATCCACGTGTCCAAAAAACGAAGGGTAAAAAACTTACGAGACCCGATTGAGATTCGGGTTGTCCTTTTTGGGCATTAATATATCCGTTGACGGCTAAAAACCATCAAAGCCGTAGAACTCATCGAGGCCTTCGTTTTGACAGGTTATGGCTTTTGTAACTCTAAACGAGCCATAAGTTATTGCCGTTCGAATAATCGATATCTACAGGGTGCAACATCCACGGTGCAAGGTGCAACATCCGTCCGAAATGGCGAAACAGTGCCGTACGACTTTTAGAAATGCGTGCATGGATTTGAAATGGAACAATACCAAGTTGCACCACTCTCCAGCGATGGTAAATCGAAGACCAGCCACCGTAATCCCGTTTTACCGTAAAAATCCACGTGTGGAAAAAACGAAGGGTAAAAAACTTACCAGACCCGATTGAGATTCGGTTTGTCCTTTTTGGGCATTAATCTATCCTTGACGGCCAAAAGCTGTCAAAGCCGTAGAAAACATCGAGGCCTTTGTTTTGACAGGTTATGGCTCTCGTAACTCTAAACGAGCCAATGGTTATGGCCATCCGAATAACCGATATCTGCAGTGTGCAACATCCACGGTGCAAGGTGCAGCATCCGTCCGAAATGGCGAAACAGTGCCGTATGACTTTTAGAAATGCATGCATGGATTTGAAACGGAACAGTACCATGGTGTACCACTCTCCAGCGATGGGAAATCGAAGACGGGCCATGGTAATCCCGTTTTACCGTAAAAATCCACGTGTCGAAAAAACGAAGGGTAAAAAACTTACGAGACCCGATTGAGATTCAGGTTGTCCTTTTTAGGCACTAATCTATCCGTTGACGGCTCAAAGCTGTCAATGCCGTAGAACTCATCGAGGCCTTCGTTTTGACAGGTTATGGCTCCCGTAACTCTAAACGAGCCAGAATCTATGGCCGTCCGAATAATCGATATCTACAAGGTGCAACATCCACGGTGCAAGGTGCAACATCCGTCCGAAATGGCGAAACAGTGCCGTACGACTTTTAGAAATTCGTGCATGGATTTGAAACGGAACAGTACCATGGTGCACCACTCTTCAGCGATGGGAAGTCGAAGACGGGCCACGGTAATCCCGTTTTACCGTAAAAATCCATATGTCGAAAAAACGAAGGGTAAAAAACTTACGAGACCCGATTGAGATTCGGGTTGTCCTTTTTGGGCGTTAATCTATCTGTTGATAGCTGAAAGCTGTCAAAGCCGTAGAACTCATCGAGGCCTTCATTTTGACGGGTTATGGCTTTTGAAACTCTAAACGAGCCAGAAGTTTTGGCCGTTCGAATAATCGATATCTACAGGGTGCAACATCCACGGTGCAAGGTGCAACATCCGTCTGAAATGGCAAAACAGTGCCGTACGACTTTTAGAAATGCGTGCATGGATTTGAAATGGAACAGTACCGTGGTGCACCACTCTCCAGCGATGGTAAATCGAAGACCGGCCGCCGTAATCCCGTTTTGCCGTAAAAATCCACGTGTTGAAAAAACGAAGGGTAAAAAACTTACGAGACCCGATTGAGATTCGGGTTGTCCTCTTTGGGCATTAATATATCCGTCGATGGCTGAAAGCTGTAAAAGCCGTATAACTCATCGAGGCATTCGTTTTGACAGGTTATGGCTCTCGTAACTCTTAACGAGCCAGAAGTTATGGCCGTCCGAATAATCGATATCTACAGGGTGCAACATCCACGGTGCAAGGTGCAACATCCGTCCGAAATGGCAAAACAGTGCCATACGACTTTTAGAAATGCGTGCATGGATTTGAAACGGAACAGTACCATGGTGCACCACTCTACAGCGATGGGAAGTCGAAGACGGGCCACGGTAATCCCGTTTTACCGTAAAAATCCACGTGTCGAAAAAACGAAGGGTAAAAAACTTAAGAGACCCGATTGAGATTCGGGTTGTCCTTTTTGGGCATTAATCTATCCGTTGACGGCTGAAAGCTGTCAAAGCCGTAGAACTCATCGAGGCCTTCGTTTTGACGGGTTATGGCTTTTGTAACTCTAAACGAGCCAGAAGTTATGGCCGTTCGAATAATCGATATCTACAGGGTGCAACATCCACGGTGCAAGGTGCAACATCCGTCCGAAATGGCGAAATAGTGCCGCACGACTTTTAGAAATGCATGCATGGATTTGAAATGGAACAGTACCGTGGTGCACCACTCTCCAGCGATGGTAAATCGAAGACCAGCCGCCGTAATCCCGTTTCGCCGTAAAAATCCACGTGTCGAAAAAACGAAGGGTAAAAAACTTACGAGACCCGATTGAGATTCGGGTTGTCCTTTTTGGGCATTAATATATCCGTTGATGGCTGAAAGCTGTAAAAGACATATAACTCATCGAGGCCTTCGTTTTGACAGGTTATGGCTCCCGTAACTCTAAACGAGCCAGAAGTTATGCTCGTCCGACTAGTCGATATCTACAGGGTGCAACATCCACGGTGCAAGGTGCAACATCCGTCCAAAATAGCGAAACAGTGCCGTACGACTTTTAGAAATGCGTGCATGGATTTGAAATGGAACTGTACCATGGTGCACCACTCTCCAGCGATGGTAAACCGAAGAGCAGCCACGGTAATGCCGTTTTACCGTAAAAATCCACGTGTCGAAAAAACGAAGGGTAAAAAACTTACGAGACCCAATTGAGATTCGGGTTGTCCTTTTTGGGAATTAATCTATCCGTTGACGGCTAAAAGCTGCCAAAGCCGTAGAACTCATCGAGGCCTTCGTTTTGACAGGTTATGGCTCCCGTAAATCTAAACGAGCCAGAAGTTATGGCCGTCCGAATAATCGATATCTACAGGGTGCAACATCCACGGTGCAAGGTGCAACATCCGTCCGAAATGGCGAAACAGTGCCGTACGACTTTTAGAAATGCGTGCATGGATTTGAAACGGAACAATACCATGGTGCACCACTCTCTAGCGATGGGAAGTCGAAGACGGGCCACGGTAATCCCGTTTTACCGTAAAAATCCACGTGTCGAAAAAATGAAGGGTAAAAAACTTACGAGACCCGATTGAGATTCGGGTTGTCCTTTTTGGGAATTAATCTATCCGTTGATGGCTAAAAGCTGTCAAAGCCGTAGAACTATCAAGGCCTTCGTTTTGACAGGTTATGGCTCCCGTAATTCTAAACAAGCCAGAAGTTATGGCCGTCCGAATAATCGATATCTACAGGGTGCAACATTCACGGTGCAAGGTGCAACATCCGTCCGAAATGGCGAAATAGTGCCGCACGACTTTTAGAAATGCATGCACGGATTTGAAAGGGAACAGTACCGTGGTGCACCACTCTCCAGCGATGGTAAATCGAAGACCAGACGCCATAATCCCGTTTTGCCGTAAAAATCCACGTGTCGAAAAAACGAAGGGTAATAAACTTATGAGACCCGATTGAGATTCGGGTTGTCCTTTTTGGGCATTAATATATTCGTCGATGGATGAAAGCTATCAAAGCCGTATAACTCATCGAGGCCTTCGTTTTGACAGGTTATGGCTCCCGTAACTCTAAACGAGCCAGAAGTTATGCTCGTCCGACTAATCGATATCTACAGGGTGCAACATCCACGGTGCAAGGTGCAACATCCGTCCGAAATAGCGAAACAGTGCCGTACGACTTTTAGAAATGCGTGCATGGATTTGAAATGGAACTGTACCATGGTTCACCACTCTCCAACGATGGTAAACCGAAGACCAGCCACGGTAATCCCGTTTTACCGTAAAAATCCACGTGTCGAAAAAACGAAGGGTAAAACTCTTACGAGACCTAACTGAGATTCAGGTTGTCCTTTTTGGGCATTAATCTATCCGTTGATGGCTAAAAGCTGTCAAAGCCGTAGAACTCATTGAGGCCTTCGTTTTGACAGGTTATGGCTCCCGTAACTCTAAACGAGCTAGAAGTTATGGCCGTCCGAATAATCGATATCTACAGGGTGCAACATCCACGATGCAAGGTGCAACATCCGTCCGAAATGGCGAAACAGTGCCGTACGACCTTTAGAAATGCGAGCATGGATTTGAAACGGAACAGTACCATGGTGCACCACTCTCTAGCGATGGGAAGTCGAAGACTAGCCACCGTAATCCCGTTTTACCGTAAAAATCCACGTGTCGAAAAAACGAAGGGCAAAAAAACTTACGAGACCCGATTGAGATTCGAGTTGTCCTTTTTGGGCATTAATCTATCCGTTGATGGCTGAAAGCTGTCAAAGCCGTAGAACTCATCGAGGCCTTCGTTTTGACCGGTTATGGCTCCCGTAACTCTAATCGAGCCAGAAGTTATGGCCGTCCGAATAATCGATATCCACGGTGCAAGGTGCAACATCCACGGTGCAAGGTGCAACATCCGTCCGAAATGGCGAAACAGTGCCGTACGACTTTTAGAAATGCGTGCATGGATTTGAAACGGAACAGTACCTTGGTGCACCACTCTCCAGCGATGGGAAGTCGAAGACGGGCCACGGTAATCCCGTTTTACCGTAAAAATCCTCGTGTCGAAGAAACGAAGGGTAAAAAACTTACGAGACCCGATTGAGCTTCGGGTTGTCCATTTTGGGCATTAATCTATCCGTTGACGGCTCAAAGCTGTCAAAGCCATAGAACTCATCGAGGCCTTCGTTTTGACAGGTTATGGCTCCCGTAACTCTAAACGAGCAAGAAGTAATGGCCATCCGAATAATCGATATCTATAGGGTGCAACATCCACTGTGCAAGGTGCAACATCCGTCCGAAATGGCGAAACAGTGCCGTACGACTTTTAAAAATGCGTGCATTGATTTGAAAAAGGAACAGTACCATGGTGCACCACTCTTCAGCGATGGGAAGCCGAAGACGGGCCACGGTAAACCCGTTTTACCGTAAAAATCCACCAGTCGAAAAAACGAAGGGTAAAAAACTTACGAGACCCGATTGAGATTCGGGTTGTCCTTTTTGGGCATTAATCTATCCGTTGACGGCTGAAAGCTGTCAAAGCCGTAGAACTCATCGAGGCCTTCATTTTGATAGGTTATGGCTCTCTTAACTCTAAACGAGCCAGAAGTTATGGCCGTCCGAATAATCGATATCTACAGCGTGCAACATCCACGGTGCAAGGTGCAACATCCGTCCGAAATGGCGAAACAGTGTCGCACAACCTTTAGAAATGCGTGCATGGGTTTGAAACGGAATAGTACCATGGTGCACCACTCTCCAGTGATGGTAAATCGAAGACCAGCCACCGTAATCCCGTTTTACCGTAAAATTCCACGTGTCGGAAAAACGAAGGGTAAAAAACTTACGAGACCCGATTGAGATTCAGGTTGTCCTTTTTGCACATTAATCTATCCGCTGACGGCCGAAAGCTTTCAAAGCCGTAGAACTCATCGAGGCCTTCGTTTCGACAGGATATGGCTCCCGTAACTCTAAACGAGCCAGAAGTTATGGCCGTCCGAATAATCGATATCTACAGGGTGCAACATCCACGGTGCAAGGTGCAACATCCGTCCGAAATGGCGAAACAGTGCCGTACGACTTTTAGAAATGCGTGCATGGATTTGAAACGGAACATTACCATAGTGCACCACTCTTAAGTGATGGGAAGTCGAAGACGGGCCACGGTAATCCCGTTTTACCGTAAAAATCCACGTGTCAAAAAAACGAAGGGTAAAAAACTTACGAGACCCGATTGAGATTCGGGTTGTCCTTTTTGGGCATTAATTTTTCCGTTGACGGCTGAAAGCAGTCAAAGCCGTAGAACGAATCGAGGCCTTTGTTTTGACATGTTATGGCTCCTGTAACTCTAAACGAGCTAGAAGTTATGGCCGTCCGAATAATCGATATCTACAGCGTGCAACATCCATGGTGCAAGGTGCAACATCCGTCTGAAATGGCGAAACAGTGCCGTACAGCCTTTAGAAATGCGAGCATGGATTTGAAACAGAACCGTACCATGGTGCACCACTCTCCAGCGATGGTAAATCGAAGACCAGCCACCGTAATCCCGTTTTCCCGTAAAAATCCACGTGTCGAAAAAACGAAGGGTAAAAAACTTACGAGACCCGATTGAGATTCGGGTTGCCCTTTTTGGGCATTATTCTATCCGTTGATGGCTGAAAGCTATCAAAGCCGTAGAACTCATCGAGGCCTTCGTTTTGAAAGGTTAGGGCTCCCGTAACTCTAAACGAGCCAGAAGTTATGGCCGTCCGAATAATCGATATCTACAGGGTGCAACATCCACGGTGCAAGGTGCAACATCCGTACGAAATGGCGAAACAGTGCCGTATGACTTTTAGAAATGCGTGCATGGATTTGAAACGGAACAGTACAATGGTGCACGACTCTCCAGCGATGGGAAGTCGAAGACGGGCCACGGTAATCCCGTTTTACCGTAAAAATCCACGTGTCGAAAAAACGAAGGGTAAAAAACTTACGAGACCCGATTGAGATTCGGGTTGTCCTTTTTGGGCATTAATCTATCCGTTGACGGCTCAAAGCTGTCAAAGCCATAGAACTCATCGAGGCCTTCGTTTTGACAGGTTATGGCTCCCGTAACTCTAAACGAGCAAGAAGTAATGGCCATCCGAATAATCGATATCTACATGGTGCAACATCCACGGTGCAAGGTGCAACATCCGTCCGAAATGGCGAAACAGTGCCGTACGACCTTTAGAAATGCGAGCATGGATTTGAAACGGAACAGTACCATGGTGCACCACACTCCAACGATGGTAAATCGAAGACCAGCCACCGTAATCCCGTTTTACCGTAAAAATCCACGTGTCGAAAAAACGAAGGGTAAAAAACTTACGAGACCCGATTGAGATTCGGGTTGTCCTTTTTGAGCATTAATCTATCCGTTGATGGCTGAAAGCTGTCAAAGCCGTAGAACTCATCGAGGCCTTCGTTTTTATAGGTTATGGCTCCCGTAACTCTAAACGAGCCAGAAGTTATGGCCGTCCGAATAATCGACATCTACAGGGTGCAACATCCACGGTGCAAGGTGCAACATCCGTCCGAAATGGCGAAACACTGTCGTATGACTTTTAGGAATGCGTGCATGGATTTGAAACGGAATAGTACCATGGTACACCACTCTCCAGCGATGGAAATCGAAAACGGGCCACGGTAATCCCGTTTTACCGTAAAAATCCACGTGTCGAAAAAACGAAGGGTAAAAAACTTACGAGACCCTATTAAGATTCGGGTTGTCCTTTTTGGGCATTAATCTATCCGTTGACGGCTGAAAACCATCAAAGCCGTAGAACTCATCGAGGCCTTCGTTTTGACAGGTTATGGATTTTGTAACTCTAAACGAGCCAGAAGTTATTGCCATTCGAATAATCGATATCTATAGGGTGCAACATCCACGGTGCAAGGTGCAACATCCGTCCGAAATGGCGAAACAGTGTCGTACGACTTTTAGAAATGCGTGCATGGATTTGAAACGGAACAGTACCATGGTGCACCACTCTCCAGCGATGGTAAATCGAAGACCAGCGACCGTAATCCCGTTTTACTGTAAAAATCCACGTGTCGAAAAAACGAAGGGTAAAAAACTTACGAGACCCGATTGAGATTGGGGTTGTCCTTTTTGGGCATTGATCTATCCGTTGACGGCTAAAAGCTGTCAAAGCCGTAGAACTCATCGAGGTTTTCGTTTTGACAGGTCATGGCTGCCGTAACTCTAAACGAGCCAGAAGCTATGGCCGTCCGAATAATCGATATCTACAGGGTGCAACATCCACGGTGCAAGGTGCAACATCCGTCCGAAATGGCGAAACAGTGCCGTACGACTTTTAGAAATGCGTGCGTGGATTTGAAACGGAACAGTACCATGGTGCACCACTCTCCAGCGATGGAAAGTCGAAGACGGGCCACGGTAATCCCGTTTTACCGTAAAAATCCACGTGTCGAAAAAACGAAGGGTAAAAAACTTACGAGACCCGATTGAGATTCGGGTTGTCCTTTTTGGGCATTAATCTATCCGTTGACGGCTGAAAACCGTCAAAGCCGTAGAACTCATCGAGGCCTTCGTTTTGACAGGTTATGGCTTTTGTAACTCTAAACGTGCCAGAAGTTATTGCCGTTCGAATAATCGATATCTACAGGGTGCAACATCCACGGTGCAAGGTGCAACATCCGTTCGAAATGGCGAAACAGTGCCGTACGACATTTAGAAATGCGTTCATGGATTTGAAACGGAACAGTACCATGGTGCACCACTCTCCAGCGATGGTAAATCGAAGACCAGCCACCATAATCCCATTTTACCGTAAAAATCCACGTGTCGAAAAAACGAAGGGTAAAAAACTTACGAGACCCGATTGAGATTCGGGTTGTCCTTTTTGGGCACTAGTCTATCCGTTGACGACTAAAAGCTATTAAAGCCGTAGAACTCATCGAGGCCTTCGTTCTGACAGGTTATGGCTCCCGTAACTCTAAACGAGCCAGAAGCTATGGCCGTCCGAATAATCGATATCTACAGGGTGCAACATCCACGGTGCAAGGTGCAACATCCGTCCGAAATGGCGAAACAGTGCCGTACGACTTTTAGAAATGCGTGCATGGATTTGAAACGGAACGGTAATCCCGTTTTACCGTAAAAATCCACGTGTCGGAAAAACGAAGGGTGAAAAACTTACGAGACCCGATTGAGATTCGGGTTGTCCTTTTTGGGCATTAATCTATCCGTTGACGGCTGAAAGAAATCAAAAGCTGTAGAACTCATCGAGGCCTTTGTTTTGACAGGTTATGGCTCTCGTAACTCCAAACGAGCTAGAAGTTATGGCCGTCCGAATAATCGACATCTACAGGGTGCAACATCCACGGTGCAAGGTGCAACATCCGTCCGAAATGGCGAAACAGTGCAGTACGACCTTTAGAAATGTGAGCATGGATTTGAAACGGAACAATACCATGGTGCACCACTCTCCAGCTATGGTAAATCGAAGACCAGCCACCGTAATTCCGTTTTACCGTAAAAATCCACGTGTCGAAATAACGAAGGGTAAAAAACTTACGAGACCCGATTGAGATTCGGGTTGTCCTTTTTGGGCATTAATCTATCTGTTGGCGGCCGAAAGCTGTCAAAGTCGTCAACATCCACGGTGCAAGGTGCAACATCCGTCCGAAATGGCGAAAGAGTGCCGTATGACTTTTAGAAATGCGTGCGTGGATTTGAAACGGAACAGTACCATGGTGCACCACTCTCCAGCGATGGGAAGTCGAAGACGGGCCACGGTAATCCCGTTTTACCGTAAAAATCCACGTGTCGAAAAAACGAAGGGTAAAAAACTTACGAGACCCGATTGAGATTCGGGTTGTCCTTTTTGGGCATTAATCTATCCATTGACGGCTGAAAACCGTCAAAGTCGTAGAACTCATCGAGGCCTTCGTTTTGACAGGTTATGGCTTTTGTAACTCTAAACGTGCCAGAAGTTATTGCCGTTCGAATAATCGATATCTACAGGGTGCAACATCCACGGTGCAAGGTGCAACATCCGTTCGAAATGGAGAAACAGTGCCGTACGACATTTAGAAATGCGTTCATGGATTTGAAACGGAACAGTACCATGGTGCACCACTCTCCAGCGATGGTAAATCGAAGACCAGCCACCATAATCCCGTTTTACCGTAAAAATCCACGTGTCGAAAAAACGAAGGGTAAAAAACTTACGACACCCGATTGAGATTCGGGTTGTCCTTTTTGGGCACTAGTCTATCCGTTGACGACTAAAAGCTATTAAAGCCGTAGAACTCATCGAGGCCTTCGTTCTGACAGGTTATGGCTCCCGTAACTCTAAACGAGCCAGAAGCTATGGCCGTCCGAATAATCGATATCTACAGCGTGCAACATCCACGGTGCAAGGTGCAACATCCGTCCGAAATGGCGAAACAGTGCTGTACGACTTTTAGAAATGCGTGCATGGATTTGAAACGGAACAGTACCATGGTGTACCACTCTTCAGCGATGGGAAGTCGAAAACGGGCCTCGGTAATCCCGTTTTACCGTAAAAATCCACGTGTCGGAAAAACGAAGGGTAAAAAACTTACGAGACCCGATTGAGATTGGGGTTGTCCTTTTTTGGCATTGATCTATCCGTTGACGGCTAAAAGCTGTCAAAGCCGTAGAACTCATCGAGGCCTTCGTTTTGACAGGTTATGGCTCTCGTAACTCCAAACGAGCTAGAAGTTATGGCCGTCCGAATAATCGATATCTACAGTGTGCAACATCCACGGTGCAAGTGCAACATCCGTCCGAAATGGCGAAACAGTGCCGTACGACCATTAGAAATGCGAGCATGGATTTGAAACGGAACAATACCATGGTGCACCACTCTCCAGCTATGGTAAATCGAAGACCAGCCACCGTAATCCCGTTTTACCATAAAAATCCACGTGTCGAAATAACGAAGGGTAAAAAAACTTACGAGACGCGATTGAGATTCGGGTTGTCCTTTTTGGGCATTAATCTATCCGTTGACGGCCAAAAGCTGTCAAAGCCGTAGAACTCATGGAGGCCTTCGTTTTCACAGCTTATGGCTCCCGTAACTCTAAACGAGCCAGAAGTTATGGCCGTCCGAATAATCGATATCTATAGGGTGCAACATCCACGGTGCAAGGTGCAACATCCGTCCGAAATGGCGAAACAGTGCCGTACGACTTTTAGAAATGCGTGCCTGTATTTGAAACCGAACAGTACCATGGTGTACCACTCTCCAGCGATGGGAAGTCGAAGACGGGCCACGGTAATCCCGTTTTACCGTAAAAATCCACGTGTCGAAAAAACGAAGGGTAAAAAACTTACGAGACCCGATTGAGATTCCGGTTGTCCTTTTTGGGCATTAATCTATCCGTTGACGGATGAAAGCAGTCAAAGCCGTAGAACTCATCGAGGCCTTCGTTTTGACAGGTTATGGCTCCCGTAACTCTAAACGAGCTAGAAGTTATGGCCGTCCGAATAATCGATATCTATAGGGTGCAACATCCACGGTGCAAGGTGCAACATTCGTCCGAAATGGCGAAACAGTGCCGTACGACCTTTAGAAATGCGAGCGTGGATTTGAAACAGAACAGCGCCATGGTGCACCACTCTCCAACGATGGTAAATCGAAGACCAGCCACCGTAATCCCGTTTTACCGTAAAAATCCACGTGTCGAAATAACGAAGGGTAAAAAACTTACGAGACCCGATTGAGATTCGGGTTGTCCTTTTTGGGCATTAATCCATCCGTTGATGTTTGAAAGCTGTCAAAGCCGTAGAAGTCATCAAGGCCTTCGTTTTGACAGGTTATGGCTCCTGTAACTCTAAACGAGCCAGAAGTTATGGCCGTCCGAATAATCGATATCTATAGGGTGCAACTTCCACGGTGCAAGGTGCAACATCCGTCCGAAATGGAGAAACAGTGCCGTAGGACTTTTAGAAATGCGTGCGTGGATTTGAAACGGAACAGTACCATGGTGCGCCACTCTCCAGCGATGGGAAGTCGAAGACGGGCCACGGTAATCCCGTTTTACCGTAAAAATCCACGTGTCGAAAAAACGAAGGGTAAAAAACTTACGAGACCCGATTGAGATTCGGGTTGTCCTTTTTGGGCATTAATCTATCCATTGACGGCTGAAAACCATCAAAGCCGTAGAACTCATCGAGGCCTTCGTTTTGACAGGTTATGGCTTTTGTAACTCTAAACGAGCCAGAAGTTATTGTCGTTCGAATAATCGATATCTACAGGGTGCAACATCCAGGGTGCAAGGTGCAACATTCGTCCGAAATGGCGAAACGATGCCATACGACTTTTAAAAATGCGTGCATGGATTTGAAATGGAACTGTACGATGGTGCACCACTCTCCAGCGATGGTAAATCGAAGACCAGCCACCGTAATCCCGTTACTGTAAAAATCCACATGTTGAAAAAACGAAGGGTAAAAAACTTACGAGACCCGATTGAGATTCGGGTTGTTCTTTTTGGGCACTATCTATCTGTTGACGGCTAAAAGCAGTCAAAGCCGTAGAACTCATCGAGGCCTTCGTTTTGACAGGTTATGGCTCCCGTAACTCTAAACGAGCTATAAGTTATGGCCGTCCGAATAATCGATATCTACAGGGTGCAACATCCACGGTGCAAGGTGCAACATCCGTCCGAAATGGCGAAACAGTGCTGTACGACCTTTAGAAATGCGAGCATGGATTTGAAACGGAACAGTACCATGGTGCACCACTCTCCAGCGATGGTAAATCGAAGACCAGCCACCTAATCCCGTTTTACCGTAAAAATCCACGTGTCGAAAAAACGAAGGGTAAAAAACTTACGAGACCCGATTGAGATTCGGGTTGTCCTTTTTGGGCATTAATCTATCCGGTTATGGATGAAAGCTCTCAAAGCCGTAGAACTCATCGAGGCCTTCGTTTTGACAAGTTATGGCTCCCGTAACTCTAAACGAGCCAGCAGTTATGGACGTCCGAATAATCGATATCTACAGGGTGCAACATCCACGGTGCAAGGTGCAACATCCGTCCGAAATGGCGAAACAGTGTCGTATGACTTTTAGAAATGCGTGCATGGATTTGAAACGGAACAGTACCATGGTGCACCACTCTCCAGCGATGGGAAGTCGAAGACAGGCTACGGTAATACCGTTTTACCGTAAAAATCCACGTGTCGAAAAAACGAAGGTAAAAAACTTACGAGACCCGATTAAGATTCGGGTTGTCCTTTTTGGGCATTAATATATCCGTTGACGGCTAAAAACCGTCAAAGCCGTAGAACTCATGAGGCCTTCGTTTTGACAGGTTATGGCTTTTGTAACTCTAAACGAGCCAGTAGTTATTGCCGTTCGAATAATCGATATCTACAGGGTGCAACATCCACGGTGCAAGGTGCAACATCCGCTCGAAATGGCGAAACAGTGCCGTACGACTTTGAGAAATGCGTGCATGGATTTGAAATGGAACAGTACCATGGTGCACCACTCTCCAGTGATGGTAAATCGAAGACCAGCCACCGTAATCACGTTTTACCGTAAAAATCCACGTGTTGAAAAAACGAAGGGTAAAAAACTTACGAGACCCGATTGAGATTCGGGTTGTCCTTTTTGGGCATTAATCTATCCGTTGACGGCCAAAAGCTGTCAAAGCCGTAGAAATCATCGAGGCCTTCGTTTTGACAGGTTATGGCTCTCGTAACTCTAAACGAACCAAAAGTTATGGCCGTCCGAATAATCGATATCTACAGGGTGCAACATCCACGGTGCAAGGTGCAACATCCGTCCGAAATTGCGAAACAGTGCCGTATGACTTTTAGAAATGCGTGCATGGATTTGAAACGGAACAGTACCATGGTGTACCACTCTCCAGCGATGGGAAGTCGAAGACGGGCCATGGTAATCCCGTTTTACCGTAAAAATCCACGTGTCGAAAAAACGAAGGGTAAAAAACTTACGAGACCCGATTGAGATTCGGGTTGTCCTTTTTGGGCATTAATCTATCCTTTGACGGCTAAAAGCTGTCAAAGCCGTAGAACTCATCAAGGCCTTCGTTTTGACAGGTTATGGCTCCCGTAACTCTAAACGAGCCAGAAGCTATGACCGTCCGAATAATCGATATCTACAAGGTGCAACATCCACGGTGCAAGGTGCAACATCCGTCCGAAATGGCGAAACAGTGCCGTACGACTTTTAGAAATGCGTGCATGGATTTGAAACAGAACAGTACCATGGTGTACCACTCTTCAGCGATGGGAAGTCGAAGACGGGCCATGGTAATCCCGTTTTACCGTAAAAATCCACGTGTCGAAAAAACGAAGGGTAAAAAACTTACGAGACCGGATTGAGATTCGGGTTGTCCTTTTTGGGCATTAATCTATTCGTTGACGGCTGAAAGCAGTCAAAGCCGTAGAACTCATCGAGGCCTTCGTTTTGACAGGTTATGGCTCTCGTAACTCTAAACGAGCCAGAAGTTATGGCCGTTCGAATAATCGATATCTACAGGGTGCAACATCCACGGTGCAAGGTGCAACATCCGTCCGAAATGGCGAAACAGTGCCGTACGACTTTTAGAAATGCGTGCATGGATTTGAAACGGAACAGTACCATGGTGCACCACTCTCCAGCGATGGTAAATCGAAGACCAGCCACCGTAATCCCGTTTTACCGTAAAAATCCACGTGTTGAAAAAACGAAGGGTAAAAAACTTACGAGACACGATTGAGATTCAGGTTGTCCTTTTTGGGCATTATCTATCCGTTGACGGCTGAAAGCAGTCAAAGTCGTAGAACTCATCGAGGCCTTCGTTTTGACAGGTTATGGCTCCCGTAACTCTAAAAGCCAGAAGTTATGGCCGTCCGAATAATCGATATCCACGGTGCAAGGTGCAACATCCACGGTGCAAGGTGCAACATCCGTCCGAATGGCGAAACAGTGCCGTATGACTTTTTGAAATGCGTGCATGGATTTGAAACGGAACAGTACCATGGTGAACCACTCTCCAGCGATGGGAAGTCGAAGACAGGCCACGGTAATCCCGTTTTACCGTAAAAATCCACGTGTCGAAAAAACGAAGGGTAAAAAACTTACGAGACCCGATTGAGATTCGGGTTGTCCTTTTTGGGCATTAATCTATCCATTGACGGCTGAAAACCATCAAAGCCGTAGAACTCATCGAGGCCTTCGTTTTGACAGGTTATGGCTTTTGTAACTCTAAACGAGCCAGAAGTTATTGGCGTTCGAATAATCGATATCTACAGGGTGCAACATCCAGGGTGCAAGGTGCAACATTCGTCCGAAATGGCGAAACGATGCCATACGACTTTTAAAAATGCGTGCATGGATTTGAAATGGAACAGTACGATGGTGCACCACTCTCCAGCGATGGTAAATCGAAGACCAGCCACCGTAATCCCGTTACCGTAAAAATCCACATGTTGAAAAAACGAAGGGTAAAAAACTTACGAGACCCGATTGAGATTCGGGTTGTTCTTTTTGGGCATTATCTATCTGTTGACGGCTAAAAGCAGTCAAAGCCGTAGAACTCATCGAGGCCTTCGTTTTGACAGGTTCTGGCTCCTGTAACTCTAAACGAGCCAGAAGTTATTGTCGTTCGAATAATCGATATCTACAGGGTGCAACATCCACGGTGCAAGGTGCAACATCCGTCCGAAATGGCGAAACAGTGCCGTACGATATTTAGAAATGCGTGCATGGATTTGAAACGGAACAGTACCATGGTGCACCACTCTCCAGTGATGGTAAATCGAAGACCAGCCACCGTAATCCCGTTTTACCGTAAAAATCCACGTGTCGAAAAAACGAAGGGTAAAAAACTTACGACACCCGATTGAGATTCGGGTTGTCCTTTTTGGTCATTAATCTATCCGTTGATGGCTGAAAGCTGTCAAAGCCGTAGAACTCATCGAGGCCTTCGTTTTGACAGGCTATGGCTCCCGTAACTCTAAACGAACCAGAAGTTATGGCCGTCCGAATAATCGATATCTACAGGGTGCAACATCCACGGTGCAAGGTGCAACATCCGTCCGAAATTGTGAAACAATGCCGTATGACCTTTAGAAATCATGCATGGATTTGAAACTGGACAGTACCATGGTGCACCACTCTCCAGCGATGGTAAATCGAAGACGGGCCACGGTAATCCCGTTTTACCGTAAAAATCCACGTGTCAAAAAAACGAAGGGTAAAAAACTTACGAGACCCGATTGAGATTCGGGTTGTCCTTTTTGGGCATTAATCTATCCGTTGATGGCTAAAAGCTGTCAAAGCCGTAGAACTCATCGAGGCCTTCGTTTTGACAGCTTATGGCTCCCGTAACTCTAAACGAGCCAGAAGTTATGGCCGTCCGAATAATCGATATCTACAGGGTGCAACATCCTAGGTGCAAGGTGCAACATCCGTCCGAAATGGCGAAACAGTGCCGTATGACTTTTAGAAATGCGTGCATGGATTTGAAACGGAACAGTACCATGGTGCACCACTCTCCAGCGATGGGAAGTCGAAGACGGGCCACGGTAATCCCGTTTACCATAAAAATCCACGTGTCGAAAAAACGAAGGGTAAAAAACTCACGAGACCCGATTGTGATTCGGGTTGTCCTTTTTGGGCATTATCAATCCGTTGACGGCTCAAAGCTGTCAAAGCCGTAGAAATCATCGAGGCCTTCATTTTGACAGGTTATGGCTCCCGTAACTCTAAACGAGCCAGAAGTTATGGCCTTCCGAATAATCGATATCTACAGGGTGCAACATCCACGGTGCAAGGTGCAACATCTGTCCGAAATGGCGAAACAGTGCCGTACGACTTTTAGAAATGCGTGCGTGTATTTGAAATGGAACAGTACCATGGTGCACCACTCTTCAGCGATGGGAAGTCGAAGACGGGCCACGGTATACCGTTTTACCGTAAAAATCCACGTGTCGAAAAAACGAAGGGTAAAAAACTTACGTGACCCGATTGAGATTCGGGTTGTCCTTTTTGGGCATTAATCTATCCGTTGACGGCTGAAAGCTATGAAAGCCGTAGAACTCATCGAGGCCTTCGTTTTGACAGGTTATGGCTCCCGTAACTCTAAACGAGCCAGAAGTTATGGCCGTCCGAATAATCGATATCTACAGGGTGCAACATCCACGGTGCAAGGTGCAACATTCGTCCGAAATGGCGAAACAGTGTCGTACGACTTTTAGAAATGCGTGCATGAATTTGAAACGGAACAGTACCATGGTGCACCACTCTCCAGCGATGGTAAATCGAAGACCAGCTGTTATCCCATTTTTGGTCAAAACTGGAATATCAATGTTGTGTGCGTTTCCACCACGACCGGAACAAGAAGAAGCAAGCAAGCGTATATAAGTCTGGGATTTCACTCATGATTCAAGTACAAAGGTTCATTCGGTAAAGCAAGGCAAGAGTTCGTTCGACACTACACTCCCTGAGTTCATCCGGTAATAAGTGTCATCTGGTACTTAAAACCCCTCGCTTTCGTCCGGTAGTTCAAGTGTTTGAGTTCGTTCGGTATTCGAACTCCCCATGTCACATTCGGCATTCTCAAATATCAAGGGATCATTCGGCATTCCCAACACAAGATCCAATTCGATAGTACCAAGACCAGCTACCTCCTCCCACTGTTGAACCAGAAGCAAGGTAGACCACCACTGAACCAAGCTTCGTCCCCATCACCGAACCAACCTACTTCCCTCCTACTACCGAACCAACTGTCTTTCCATGCACTACCGGACCGGCATACCACCGAGCCAACATACTACCAACCAACTGCCCCTCCAACCATCACCGAATCAACCACAACGAACCAACCCCTCTCTCCTCTACTATCGGACCAAGGTCTCAACTCCAACCATCTACTACCGAACCAAGGTGTTGCCGAACCAACTTTGCCAGGCCAGATTGCATCAGCTCGGGCCCACTAGCAGCTATATACGTCCAAGCCCTCTGCCCCCTGCCTCACTCTATAAATAGAGGGGCAGGGGTACAACAATGGGGGACAAGTTTGAGAGCTCAAGCACGGATAGAACTTTCAAACAACATTCATATACTTGTATATAAAGCTTTGTACTTGTAATCTGAAGAGAAAAAGGAGATTGCCATATAAAGTGGACGTAGGCACATTCTGGCCGAACCACTATAAATCTGTGTGTCTTTTACAGTTTAGTCCCTGCTTTTTACATATTTGCATAAATCACCCGAATCACTAAGAACAACATATAATCAACTAAATCGTACGACTTTCAGGTGTTTGCCCATTTTTTGCGCAAACATTTTGGTGCTTTCACTGAGAAGAACTAGCGCCCGCTATATCGGATAGAAGTTTGGATTTGGGAGACAATGGCTAGGCTAAATAGTAGAAGGCAAAGGGCCGAGAGAAGCCAACCGGAAGGAAGTCAGCAAGCATCCTCCGGAGCTGAGGAAGGACCGGCTTCGATCTACATAACCCGGGACGAAATGGAAGCCATAACAAATTCACTGCAAGAGAGGTTGTTGAAGAGTCAACAGGAGATGATGCAGACTTTCTTGGAGCAAATGAGAGCTGTAGGGACCCAGAACTTAGGAACAGCTACAACGGCGGTGGAGCAAGATAAGGAGCTAGGGTTATGGAACCCAATGGAGGACAGGATGCAGAGCCAGAGGGCAATCGACAAGGGCTTGGGGGCAGGCCCGCAGGATCCAACACAGGAGGACCTTTGGAAGGAGTTCAACAGGCTAGAACCGACGTTGCTGCTAGCGAGCCACATGAAGAGTATGTACCGGAATTCCCTCGGGGGCAACCCCCGACAGACAACGCTGGATTGGTAGATATAATTAGGAAGACTGTGCGAGGTGGTTTGACCAGCGGAGACTTGGAAGGGGTAAACAGGAGTCCCTTCGCTCGGGAAATAAGGATGGCTCAGAATCCACCTAAGTTCAAGCTACCTGGCGTGGAGTATACGATGGAAAGGCAGACCCTACGGATCACTTGATGAGGTACACCAGACACAAGGAGGTGCTGGGGGCATCGGAGGAAGTGATGGCTCGATGCTTCCCTTTGTACTTAACGGACTTAGCAGCGATGTGGTTTAGGCAGTTGGGAGAAGGATCCATCAGGACTTGGAGGGAATTGGTGGAAAGGTTTTTGGGACAGTTTCGAGTTCATGTCAAGAGACCGAAGAACGTGATGACATTAACATCGGTAAAGCAAAGGATCGATGAATCGCTTAGAACCTTTCTAACTCGATTCAGTGCCGCAATTGCTATGGTGGATCGGCCCGATCCATCGATGGTTTTAATGGCAGCAGTATCAGGAGTCAGCGAGAACTTGGATTTCAAGGTATCTCTGATACGAGACCCCCCACGGGATCTCGACGAATTCTTTCACGAGGCAGAAAGGTTCCTTCGGCAAGAAGATGCGAGTACGGATTTAAAGTGAAAAAAGGTTAATGCAATTGAGGTTGGAGGACCATCCAACAAAGGTTTGGATAAAGACAAACGAAAAAGGAAGTTGGACGATGATTCTAGAAATGTTAGGAAGCAATGGAAGGATCCAAAGTTTCCCACATACACAGGATTGAACGAGACGCTGGAGCGGATATACCTCGATACTCGGAATCGCATTCACTACCGGAGGCCGGCTAGGAGAGAACCAATAGAACGGGAAAGAACATCAGGAAGGCACTGTCTCTTCCATGATTTGGATGGACATGACACCAACAGCTGCAGGCACCTAAAGGACATAATTGAGGAGCATGTAAGGAATGGACAGCTGCCACAATATGTTGGACCTCGGAATGCAACGGCGGGGAAGGAGCAACCGCCGCCTACCTCAAGCTACGATGGTGGGAGGCCCAGGAATGATGGTCGGTTGATCATTCATTGACCAGGTTATTATGAAATAAGTAGCGAACTATTGGCAAGCAACCAAGTCATTTACACATGTACGGGGACGGAGATAGCCCCTAGGCATGCTCTGAATGATGATAAACTGCAATGCTATGGTTTGTGAAATTTATCTTTTGCTTTTGGATTGGACACTGCTTTTCTTTTTGGTTTTCGGTTTTGGAGCTTGGATTGAGCTCCTGGTTTTTCTTGCTTTTTAATTTGGATTTTCCTTTGAATGATTGTTTTCGGTTTTGGATGCTGGTTTGGATTTCTGGTTTTCTGGTTTTGATTTGGATTTTGGATGTGGATTTTGGATTGGATTTTGATTGGATTTTTATTCTGGTTTTCTGGCTTTGATTTGGATTTTGGATTGGATGTCGATTGGATTTTTATCTTATTTTTGATAAACGGTCGTCAGGTATGGATTATGCCTGGCAAGGGGTGAGTCGCTTCGCCCGAACATGGTAAATTGACTCATTCGGGTCGTCGAGTATGGACTATGCTCGGCAAGGGTCCGGAGTGACCAGGATTCGGCCTAGGACTTAGGCCATGTATTATCAATTGTTATTTTCAGGTCGTTGAGTATGGACTATGCTCCACAAGGGTCCGGAGAGACCAAGATTCAGCTTAGGACATAAGCCATGGCATTACACAGCGTCCAGGGACAATGGACCAAGGTCGTCAAGTGTGGATTACGCTTGGCAAGAACCCGGAGAGGTTAACACAGCGTCCAGGGACACTGGACCGAGGTCGTCAAGTGTGGATTACGCTTGGCAAGAACCCGGAGAGGTTAACATAGTGTCCAGGGACACTGGACCAAGGTCGTCAAGTGTGGATTACGCTTGGCAAGAACCCGGAGAGGTTAGCTCAACTTCCAGGGACACTGGACCAAGGTCGTCAAGTGTGGATTACGCTTGGCAAGAACCCGGAGAGGTTAGCTCAACGTCCAGGGACACTGGACCAAGGTCGTCAAGTGTGGATTACGCTTTGCAAGAACCTGGAGAGGTTAGCTCAACGTCCAGGGACACTGGACCAAGGCCGTCATGTGTGGATTACGCCCGACAAGAACACGATGAAGCTAGCTTAACATCCAAGGAGATTGGATCACGACCGTCAGGTATAGATTGCGCTTGGCAAGAACCCGGAGAGGCTAGCTTAACATCCAAGGAGACTGGATCACGGCCGTCAGGTGTAGATTGCGCTTGGCAGGAGCCCGGAGAGATCCTGGATTCGGATATTAGCTATTGGATAAGAACGGTTTGGGGCTCGGTTGTCGAGTTCGGATGGACATGTAATTGGCTCAAGCTTTGGTTATTGGATTTGGAACTGGATATCGACTCGGAGCAGTCAAGGATGATATTCTCTGGCAATATGGTTATGACTTTGGATAATGGATTCAGAACTATTCAAAACACGCCTTATTATCACAAGGCAGGTTTTGGGGGGCAAAGTATTATCCCATTTTTGGTCAAAACTGGAATATCAATGTTGTGTGCGTTTCCACCACGACCGGAACAAGAAGAAGCAAGCAAGCGTATATAAGTCTGGGATTTCACTCTTGATTCAAGTACAAAGGTTCATTCGTTAAAGTAAGGCAAGAGTTCGTTCGACACTACACTCCTCGAGTTCATCCGGTAATAAGTGTCATCTGGTACTTAAAACCCCTCGCTTTCGTCCGGTAGTTCAAGTGTTTGAGTTCGTTCGGTATTCGAACTCCCCATGTCACATTCGGCATTCTCAAATATCAAGGGATCATTCGGCATTCCCAACACAAGATCCAATTCGGTACTACCAAGACCAGCTACCTCCACCCACTGCCGAACCAGAAGCAAGGTAGACCACCACCGAACCAAGCTTCGTCCCCATCACCAAACCAACCTACTTCCCTCCTACTACCGAACCAACTGTCTTTCCATGCACTACCGGACCGGCATACCACCGAGCCAACATACTACCAACCAACTGCCGCTCCAACCATCACCGAATCAACCACATCGAACCAACCCCTCTAACCTCTACTACCGGACCAAGGTCTCAACTCCAACCATCTACTACCAAACCAAGGTGTTGCCGAACCAACTTTGCCAGGCCAGATTGCATCAGCTCAGGCCCACCAGCAGCTACATACATCCAAGCCCTCTGCCCTCAGCCTCACGCTATAAATAGAAGGGCAGGGGTACAACAATGGGGGACAAGTTTGAGAGCTCAAGCACGGATAGAACTTTCAAACAACATTCATATACTTGTATACAAAGCTTTGTACTTGTAATCTGAAGAGAAAAAGGAGAATACCATATAACGTGGATGTAGGCACGTTCTGGCCAAACCACTATAAATCTGTGTGTTTTTTACAGTTTAGTCCCTGCTTTTTACATATTTGCATAAATCACCCAAATCACTAAGAACAACATATAATCAACTAAATCGTATGACTTTGAGGTGTTTGCCCATTTTTGGTGCAAACACCAGCCACCGTAATCCCGTTTTACCGTAAAAATTCACGTGTCTAAAAAACGATGGGTAAAAAACAAACGAGACCCGATTGAGATTCGGGTTGTCCTTTTTGGGCATTAGTCTATCCGTTGACGGCTGAAACCTGTCAAAGCTGTAGAACTTATCGAGGCCTTCGTTTTGACAGATTATGGTTCCCGTAACTCTAAACGAGCCAGAAGTTATGGCCGTCCGAATAATCTATATCTACAGGGTGCAACATCCACGTTGCAAGGTGCAACATTTGTCCGAAATGGCGAAACAGTGTCGTACGACTTTTAGAAATGCGTGCATGGATTTGAAAGGAACAGTACCATGGTGCACCACTCTCCAGCGATGGTAAATCGAACACCAGCCACCGTAATCCCGTTTTGCTGTAAAAATCCACGTGTCGAAAAAACGAAGGGTAAAAAACTTACGAGACACGATTGAGATTCGCGTTGTCCTTTTTGGGCATTAATCTATCCGTTGACGGCTGAAAGCTATCAAAACGGTAGAACTCATCGAGGCCTTCGTTTTGACAGGTTATGGCTCCCGCAACTCTAAACGAGCCAGAAGTTATGGCCGTCCGAATAATCTATATCTACAAGGTGCAACATCCACGGTGCAAGGTGCAACATCCGTCCGAAATGGCGAAACAGTGCCGTATGACTTTTAGAAATGCGTGCATGGATTTGAAATGGAACAGTACCATGGTGCACAACTCTCCAGCGATGGGAAGTCGAAGACGGGCCACGGTAATCCCGTTTACCGTAAAAATCCACGTGTCGAAAAAACGAAGGATAAAAAACTTACGAGACCCGTTTGAGATTCGGGTTGTTCTTTTTGGGCATTAATCTATCCGTTGACGGTTGAAAGCTATCAAAGCCGTAGAAATCATCGAGGCCTTCGTTTTGACAGGTTATGGCTCCCGTAACTCTAAACGAGCCAGAAGTTATGGCCGTCCGAATAATCGATATCTACAGGGTGCAACATCCACGGTGCAAGGTGCAACATTCGTCCGAAATGGCAAAACAGTGCCGTACGACTTTTAGAAATGCGTGCATGGATTTGAAACGGAACAACACCATGGTGCACCACTCTCCAGCGATGGTAAATCGAAGACCAGCCACCGTAATCCCGTTTTTCCGTAAAAATTCACGTGTCGAAAAAACAAAGGGTAAAAAACTTACGAGACCCGATAGAGATTTGGGTTGTCCTTTTTGGGCATTAGTCTATCCGTTGACGGCTGAAAGCTATCAAAGCCGTAGAACTCATCGAGGCCTTCGTTTTGACCGGTTATGCCTCCCATAACTCTTAACGAGCCAGAAGTTATGGCCGTCCGAATAATCGATATCTACAGGGTGCAAAATCCACGGTGCAAGGTGCAACATCCGTCCGAAATTACAAAACAGTGCCGTACGACCTTTAGAAATTCGTGCATGGATTTGAAACGGAATAATACCATGGTGCACCACTCTCCAGCGATGGTAAATCGAAGACCAGCCACCGTAATCCCGTTTTACCGTAAAAATCCACGTGTCGAAAAAACGAAGGGTAAAAAACTTACGAGACCCGATTGAGATTCGGGTTGTCCTTTTTGGGCATTAATCTATACGTTGATGGCTGAAAGCTGTCAAAGCCGTAGAACTCATCGAGGCCTTCGTTTTGATAGGTTATGGCTCCCGTAACTCTAAACGAGCCAGAAGTTATGGTCGTCCGAATAATCGATATCTACAGGGTGCAACATCCACGGTGCAAGGTGCGACATCCGTCTGAAATGGCGAAACAGTTCCATACGACCTTTAGAAATTCGTGCATGGATTTGAAACGGAACAGTACCGTGGTGCACCACTCTCCAGCGATGGTAAATCGAAAACCAGCCACCGTAATCCCGTTTTACCGTAAAAATCCACGTGTCGAAAAAACGAAGGGTAAAAAACTTACGAGACCCGATTGAGATTTGGGTTGTTCTTTTTGGGCATTAATCTATCCGTTGATGGCTGAAAGCTGTCAAAGACGTAGAACTCATCGAGGCCTTCGTTTGAACAGGTTATGGCTCCCGTAACTCTAAACGAGCGAGAAGTTATGGCCTTCCGAATAATCGATATCTACAGGGTGCAACATCCACGGTGCAAGGTGCAACATCCGTCCAAAATGGCGAAACAGTGCCGTATGACTTTTAGAAATGCGTGCATGGATTTGAAACGGAACAGTACCATGGTGCACCACTCTCCAGCGATGGGAAGTCGTAGACGGGCCGCGGTAATCCCGTTTTAACGTAAAAATCCACGTGTCGAAAAAACGAAGGGTAAAAAACTTACGAGACCCGTTTGAGATTCGGGTTGACCTTTTTGGGAATTAATCTATCCGTTGACGGTTGAAAGCGGTCATATCCGTAGAACTCAACGAGGCCTTCGTTTTAACAGGTTATGGCTCCCGTAACTCTAAACGAGCCAGAAGTTATGGCCGTCTGAATAATCGATATCTACAGGGTGCAACATCCATGGTGCAAGGTGCAACATCCGTCCGAAATGGATTTGAAACGGAGCCGTATGACTTTTAGAAATGCGTGCATGGATTTGAAACGGAACAGCACCATGGTGCACCACTCTCCAGCGATGGGAAGTCGAAGACGGGCCACGGTAATCCCGTTTTACCTTTTTGGGCATTAATCTATCCTTTGACGGCTGAAAGCTGTCAAAGCCGTAGAACTCATCGAGGCCTTCGTTTTGACAGGTTATGGCTCCCGTAACTCTAAACGAGCAAGAAGTTATGGCCATCCGAATAATCGATATCTACAGGGTGCAACATCCACGGTGCAAGGAGCAACATCCGTCCGAAATGGCGAAACAGTGCCGTACGACCTTTAGAAATTCGTGCATGGACTTGAAACGGAACACTACCACTCTCCAGCGATGGTAAATCGAAGACCAGCCGCCGTAATCCTGTTTTACCGTAAAAATCCACGTGTCGAAAAAACGAAGGGTAAAAAACTTACGAGGCCTGATTGAGATTCGGGTTGTCCTTTTTGGGCATTAATCTATCCATTGACGGCATAAAGCTGTCAAAGCCATAGAACTCATCGAGGCCTTCGTTTTGACAGGTTATGGCTCCCTTAACTCTAAACGAGCCAGAAGTTATGGCCGTCCGAATAATCGATATCTACAGGGTGCAACATCCACGGTGCTAGGTGCAACATCCGTCCGAAATGGCGAAACAGTGCCGTACGACCTTGAGAAATTCGTGCATGGATTTGAAACGGAATAGTACCATGGTGCACCACTCTCCAGCGATAGTAAATCGAAGACCAGCCATCGTAATTCCGTTTTACCGTAAAAATCCACGTGTCGAAAAAACGAAGGGTAAAAAACTTACGAGACCTGATTGAGATCCGGGGTGTCCTTTTTGGGCATTAATATATCCGTTGATGGCTGAAAGCTGTCAAAGCCGTAGAACTCATCGAGGCCTTCGTTTCGACAGGTTATGGCTCCCGTAACTCAAAACGAGCGAGAAGTTATGGCCGTCCGAATAATCGATATCTACAGGGTGCAACGTCTACGGTGCAAGGTGCAATATCCGTCCGAAATGGCGAAACAGTGCCGTATGACTTTTAGAAATGCGTGCATGGATTTGAAATGGAACAGCACCATGGTGCACCACTCACCAGCGATGGGAAGTCGAAGACGGGCCACGGTAATCCCGTTTTACCGTAAAAATCCACGTGTCGAAAAAACGAAGGGTAAAAAACTTACGAGACCCGATTAAGATTCGGGTTGTCCTTTTTGGGCATTAATCTATCCGTTGACGGTTGAAAGCTGTCAAAGCCGTAGAACTCATCGAGGCCTTCGTTTTGACAGGTTATGGCTCCCGTAACTCTAAACGAGCCAGATGTTATAGCCGTCCAAATAATCGATGTCTACAGGGTGCAACAACCACGGTGCAAAGTGCAACATCCGTCCGAAATGGCGAAAAGTGCTATACGACCTTTAGAAATGCGTGAATGGATTTGAAACGGAACAATACAATGGTGTACCACTCTTCAGCGATGGGAGGTCGAAGATGGGCCACCGTAATCCCGTTTTACCATAAAAATCCACCTATCGAAAAAACGAAGGGTAAAAAACTTACGAGACCCGATTGAGATTCGGGTTGTCCTTTTTGGGCATTAATATATCCGTTGGGGGCTGAAAGCTGTCATACCCGTTGAACTCATCGAGGCCTTCGTTTTGACAGGTTATGGCTCCCGTAACTCTAAACGAGCGAGAAATTATGGCCGTCCGAATAATCGATATCTACAGGGTGCAACATCCACGGTGCAAGGTGCAACATCCGTCCGAAATGGCGAAACAGTGCCGTATGACTTTTAGAAATGCGTGCATGGATTTAAAACGGAACAGTACCATGGTGCACCGCTCACCAGCGATGGGAAGTCGAAGACGGGCCACGGTAATCCCGTTTTACCGTAAAAATCCACGTGTCGAAAAAACGAAGGGTAAAAAACTTACGAGACCCGATTGAGATTCGGGTTGTCCTTTTTGGGCATTAATCTATCCGTTGATGGCTGAAAGCTGTCAAAGCCGTAGAACTCATCGAGGCCTTCGTTTTGACAGGTTATGGCTCCCGTAACTTTAAACGAGCCAGATGTTATGGCCGTCCGAATAATCGATGTCTGCAGGGTGCAACAACCACGTTGCAAAGTGCAACATCCGTCCGAAACGGCGAAAAGTGCCGTACGACCTTTAGAAATGCGTGCATGGATTTGAAACGGAACTGTACCATGGTGTACCACTCTTTAGCGATGGGAAGTCGAAGACGGGCCACCGTAATCCCGTTTTACCGTAAAAATCCACCTGTCGAAAAAACGAAGGTTAAAAAACTTACGAGACCCGATTGAGATTAGGGTTGTTCTTTTTGGGCACTAAACTATCCTTTGAGGGCTGAAAGCTGTCAAAGCCGTAGAACTCATCGAGGCCTTCGTTTTGAGAGGTTATGGCTCCCGTAACTCTAAACGAGCGAGAAGTTATGGCCGTCCGAATAATCGATATCTACTGGGTGCAACATCCACGGTGCAAGGTGCAACATCCGTCCGAAATGGCGAAACAGTGCCGTAGGACTTTTAGAAATTCGTGCATGGATTTGAAACGGAATAGTACCATGGTGCACCACTCTCCAGCGATGGGAAGTCGAAGACGGGCCACGGTAATCCCGTTTTACCGTAAAAATCCACGTGTCGAGAAAACGAAGGGTAAAAAACTTACGAGACCCGATTGAGATTCGGGTTGTCCTTTTTGGGCATTAATCTATCCGTTGATGGCTGAAAGCTATCGAAGCCGTAGAACTCAACGAGGCCTTCGTTTTGACAGGTTATGTCTCCCGTAACACTAAACGAGCCAGATGTTATAGCCGTCCGAATAATCGATGTCTACAGGGTGCAACAACCACGGTGCAAGGTGCAACATCCGTCCGAAATGGTGAAACAGTGTCGTACCACTTTTAGAAATGCATGCATGGATTTGAAACGGAACAGTACCATGGTGCACCACTCTTCAGCGATGGCAAGTCGAAGACGGGCCACCGTAATCCCGTTTTACCGTAAAAATCCACCTGTCGAAAAAACGAAGGGTAAAAAACTTACGAGACCCAATTGAGATTCAGGTTGTCCTTTTTGGGCACTAATCTATCCATTGACGACTGAAAGCTGTCAAATCCGTAGAACTCATCGAGGCCTTCGTTTTGACAGGTTATGGCTCCCGTAACTCTAAACGAGCTAGAAGTTATGGCCGTCCGAATAATCGATATCTACAGGGTGCAACATCCACGGTGCAAGGTGCAACATCCGTCCGTAATGGCGAAACAGTGCCGTACGACCTTTAGAAATTCGTGCATGGATTTGAAATGGAATAGTACCATGGTGCACCACTCTTCAGCGATGGGAAGTCGAAGACGGGCCAGGGTAATCCCGTTTTACCGTAAAAATCCACATGTCGAAAAAACGAGTGGTAAAAAACTTACGAGACCCGATTGAGATTCGGGTTGTCCTTTTTGGGCATTAATCTATCCTTTGACGGCTGAAAGCTTTCAAAGCCGTAGAACTCATCGAGGCCTTCGTTTTCACAGGTTATGGCTCCCGTAACTCTAAACGAGCAAGAAGTTATGGCCGTCCGAATAATCAATATCTCCAGGGTGCAACATTCACAGTGCAAGGTGCAACATCCGTCCGAAATGGCGAAACAGTGCCGTACGACCTTTAGAAATTCGTGCATGGATTTGAAACAGAACAGTACATTGGTGCACCACTCTCCAGCGATGGTAAATCGAAGACCAGCCACCGTAATCCCGTTTTACCGTAAAAATCCACGTGTCGAAAAAACGAAGGGTAAAAAACTTACCAGACCCGATTGAGATTCGGGTTGTCCTTTTTGGGCATTAATCTGTCCGTTGATGGCTGAAAGCTGTCAAAGTCGTAAAACTCATCGAGGCCTTCATTTTGACAGGTTATGGCTCCCGTAACTCTAAACGAGCGAGAAGTTATGGCCGTCCGAATAATCGATATCTACAGGGTGCAACATCCACGGTGCAAGGTGCAACATCCGTCCGAAATGGCGAAACAGTGCCGTACGACCTTGAGAAATTCATGCATGGATTTGAAACGGAACAGTACATTAGTGCACCACTCTCCAGCGATGGTAAATCGAAGACCAGCCACCGTAATCCCGTTTTACCGTAAAAACCCACGTGTCGAAAAAACGAAGGGTAAAAAACTTACGAGACCCGATTGAGATTCGGGTTGTCCATTTTGGGCATTAATTTATCCACTGACGGCTGAAAGCTGTCAAAGCCGTAGAACTCATCGAGGCCTTCGTTTTGACAGGTTATGGCTCCCGTAACTCTAAACGAGCGAGAAGTTATGGCCGTCCGAATAATCGATATCTACAGGGTGCAACATCCACGGTGCAAGGTGCAACATCCGTCCGAAATGGCGAAACAGTGCCGTACGACTTTTAGAAATACGTGCATGGATTTGAAACGGAACAGTACCATGGTGCACCACTCTCCAACGATGGGAAGTCGAAGACGGGCCACGGTAATCCCGTTTTGCCGTAAAAATCCACGTGTCGAAAAAACGAAGGGTAAAAAACTTACGAGACCCGATTGAGATTTGGGTTGTCCTTTTTGGGCATTAATCTATCCGTAGACGGCTGAAAGCTTTCAAAGCCGTAGAACTCATCGAGGCCTTCGTTTTGACAGGTTATAGCTCCCGTAACTCTAAACGAGCCAGAAGTTATGGCCGTCCGAATAATCGATGTCTATAGGGTGCAACATCCACGGTGCAAGGTGCAATATCCGTCCGAAATGGCGAAACAGTGCCGTACGACCTTTAGAAATTCGTGCATGGATTTGAAACGAAATAGTACCATGGTGCACCACTCTTCAGCGATGGAAAGTCGAAGACGGGCCACCGTAATCCCGTTTTACCGTAAAAATCCATGTGTCGAAAAAACGAAGGGTAAAAAACTTACGAGACCCGATAGAGATTTGGGTTGTCCTTTTTGGGCACTAATCTATCCGTTGACGGCTGAAAGCTATCAAAGCCGTAGAACTCATCGAGGCCTTCGTTTTGACCGGTTATGCCTCCCGTAACTCTTAACGAGCCAGAAGTTATGGCCGTCCGAATAATCGATATCTACAGGGTGCAAAATCCACGGTGCAAGGTGCAACATCCGTCCGAAATTACAAAACAGTGCCGTACAACCTTTAGAAATTCGTGCATGGATTTGAAACGGAATAGTACCATGGTGCACCACTCTCCAGCGATGGTAAATCGAAGACCAGCCACCGTAATCCCGTTTTACCGTAAAAATCCACGTGTCGAAAAAACGAAGGGTAAAAAACTTACGAGACTCGATTGAGATTCGGGTTGTCCTTTTTGGGCACTAATCTATCCGTTGACGGCTGAAAGCGGTCAGAGCCATAGAACTCATCGAGGCCTTCATTTTGACAGGTTATGGCTCCCGTAACTCTAAACGAGCGAGAAGTTATGGCCGCCCGAATAATCGATATCTACAGGGTGCAACATCCACGGTGCAAGGTGCAACATCCGTCCGAAATGGCGAAAAAGTGCCGTATGACTTTTAGAAATGCGTGCATGGATTTGAAACGGAACAGTACCATGGTGCACCACTCACCAGCGATGGGAAGTCGAAGACGGACCACGGTAATCCTGTTTTACCGTAAAATTCCACGTGTCAAAAAACGAAGGGTAAAAAACTTACGAGACCCGATTGAGATTCGGGTTGTCCTTTTTGGGCATTAATCTATCCGTTGACGGCTGAAAGCCATCAAAGCCATAGAACTCATCGAGGCCTTCGTTTTGACATATTATGGCTCCCGCAACTCTAAACGAGCCAGATATTATGGCCGTCCGAATAATCGATGTCTACAGGGTGCTACAACCACGGTGCAAGGTGCAACATCCGTCCGAAATGGCGAAAAGTGCCGTACGACCTTTAGAAATGCGTGCATGGATTTGAAATGGAACAGTACCATGGTGTACCACTCTTCAGCGATGGAAGTCGAAGACGGGCCACCGTAATCCCGTTGTACCGTAAAAATCCACCTGTCGAAAAAAACGAAGGGTAAAAAACTTACAAGACCCGATTGAGATTCGGGTTGTCCTTTTTGGGCATTAATCTATCCATTGACGGCTGAAAGCTGTCAAAGCCGTAGAACTCATCGAGGCCTTCGTTTTGACAGGTTATGGCTCCCGTAACTCTAAACGAGCCAGATGTTATAGCCGTCCGAATAATCGATGTCTACAGGGTGCAACAACCACGGTGCAAGGTGCAACATCGGTCCGAAATGGCGAAACAGTGCCGTACGACTTTTAGAAATGCGTGCATGGATTTGAAACGGAACAGTACCATGGTGCACCACTCTTCAGCGATGGGAAGTCGAAGACGGGCCACCGTAATCCCGTTTTACCGTAAAAATCCACCTGTCGAAAAAACGAAGGGTAAAAAACTTACGAGACCCAATTGAGATTCGGGTTTTCCTTTTTGGGCACTAATCTATCCGTTGACGGCTGAAAGCTGTCAAAGCCGTAGAACTCATCGAGGCCTTCGTTTTGACAGGTTATGGCTCCCATAACTCTAAACGAGCCAGAAGTTATGGCCGCCCGAATAATCGATATCTACAGGGTGCAACATCCACGGTGCAAGGTGCAACATCTGTCCGAAATGGCGAAACAGTGCCGTACGACTTTTAGAAATTCGTGCATGGATTTGAAACGGAATAGTACTATGGTGCACCACTCTTCAGCGATGGGATGTCGAAGACGGGCCAGGGTAATCCCGTTTTACCGTAAAAATCCACATGTCGAAAAAACGAGTGGTAAAAAACTTACGAGACCCGATTGAGATTCGGGTTGTCCTTTTTGGGAATTAATCTATCCTTTGACGGCTGAAAGCTGTCAAAGCCGTAGAACTCATCGAGGCCTTCGTTTTGACAGGTTATGGCTCCCGTAACTCTAAACGAGCAAGAAGTTATGGCCGTCCGAATAATCGATATCTACAGGGTAAAACATTCACAATGCAAGGTGCAACATCCGTCCGAAATGGCGAAACAGTGTCGTACGACCTTTAGAACTTCGTGTATGGATTGGAAACGGAATATTACCATGGTGCACCACTCTCCAGCGATGGTAAATCGAAGACAGCCACCGTAATCCCGTTTTACCGTAAAAATCCACGTGTCGAAAAAACGAAGGGTAAAAAACTTACGAGACCCAATTGAGATTCGGGTTGTCCTTTTTGGGCATTAATCTATCCGTTGACGGTTGAAAGCCGTCAAAGCCGTAGAACTCATCGAGGCCTTCGTTTTGACAGGTTAAGGCTCCGGTAACTCTAAACGAGCGAGAAGTTATGGCCGTCCGAATAATCGATATCTACAGGGTGCAACACCCACGGTGCAAGGTGCAACATCCGTCCGAAATGGCGAAACAGTGCCGTACGACCTTTAGAAATTCGTGCATGGATTTGAAACGGAACAGTACCATGGTGCACCACTCTCCAGCGATGGTAAATCGAAGACCAGCCAACGTAATCCCGTTTTACCGTAAAAATCCACGTGTCGAAAAAACGAAGGGTAAAAAACTTACGAGACGCGATTGAGATTCGGGTTGTCCATTTTGGGCATTAATCTATCCGTTGACGGCTGAAAGCTGTCAAAGCCGTAGAACTCATCGAGGCCTTCGTTTTGACAGGTTAAGGCTCCCGTAACTCTAAACGAGCGAGAAGTTATGGCCGTCCGAATAATCGATATCTACAGGGTGCAACATCCACGGTGCAAGGTGCAACATCCGTCCGAAATGGCGAAACAATGCCGTACGACTTTTAGAAATGCGTGCATGGATTTGAAACAGAACAGTACCATGGTGCACCACGCTCCAGCGATGGAAAGTCGAAGACGGGCCACGGTAATCCCGTTTTACCGTAAAAATCCACGTGTCGAAAAAACGAAGGGTAAAAAACTTACGAGACCCGATTGAGATTCGGGTTGTCCTTTTTGGGCATTAATCTATCCGTAGACGGCTGAAAGCTGTCAAATCCGTAGAACTCATCGAGGCCTTCGTTTTGACAGGTTATGGCTCCCGTAACTCTAAACGAGCCCGAAGTTATGGCCGTCCGAATAATCGATGTCTACAGGGTGCAACATCCACGGTGCAAGGTGCAACATCCGTCCGAAATTATGAAACAGTGTCGTACGACCTTTAGAAATTCGTGCATGGATTTTAAACGGAATAGTACCATGGTGCACCACTCTCCAGCGATGGTAAATCGAAGACCAGCCACCGTAATCCCGTTTTACCGTAAAAATCCACGTGTCGAAAAAACGAAGGGTAAAAAACTTACGAGACCCGATTGAGATTCTGGTTGTCCTTTTTGGGCATTAATCTATCCCTTGACAGCTGAAAGCTGTCAAAGCCGTAGAACTCATCGAGGCCTTCGTTTTGACAGGTTATGGCTCCCGTAACACAAAACGAGCCAGAAGTTATGGCCGTCCGAATAATCGATACGTACAGGGTGAAAACATCCACGGTGCAAGGTGCATCATCCGTCCGAAATGGCAAAACAGTGCCGTATGACTTTTAGAAATGCGTGTATGGATTTGAAATGGAACAGTACCATGGTGCACCACTCTCCAGCGATGGAAAGTCGAAGACGGGCCACGGTAATCCCGTTTTACCGTAAAAATCCACGTGTCGAAAAAACGAAGGGTAAAAAACTTACGAGACCCGATTGAGATTCGGGTTGTCCTTTTTGGGCATTAACCTATCCGTTGACGGCTGAAAGCTGTCAAAGCCGTAGAACTCATCGAGGCCTTCGTTTTGACAAGTTATGGCTCCCGTAACTCTAAACGAGCCAGAAGTTATGGCCGTCCGAATAATCGATGTCTATAGGGTGCAACATCCACGGTGCAAGGTGCAATATCCGTCCGAAATGGCGCAACAGTGCCGTACGACCTTTAGAAATGCGTGCATGGATTTGAAACGGAACAGTACCATGGTGCACCACTCTCCAGCTATGGTAAATCGAAGACGGGCCACGGTAGTCCCGTTTTACCGTAAAAATCCCTGTGTCGAAAAAACGAAGGGTAAAAACTTACGAGACCCGATTGAGATTCGGTTTGTCCTTTTTGGGCATTAATCTATCCGTTGATGGCTGAAAGCAGTCAAAGCCGTAGAACTCATCGAGGCCTTCGTTTTGACAGGTTATGGCTCCCGTAACTCTAAACGAGCAAGAAGTTATGGCCGTCCGAATAATCGATATCTACAGGGTGCAACATCCACGGTGCAAGGTGCAACATCCGTCCGAAATGGCGAAACAGTGTCGTATTACTTTTAGAAATGCGTGCATGGATTTGAAACGGAACGGTACCATGGTGCACCACTCACCAGCGATGGGAAGTCGAAGACGGGCCACGATAATTCCATTTTACCGTAAAAATCCACGTGTCGAAAAAACGAAGGGTAAAAAAATTACGAGACCCGATTGAGATTCGGGTTGTCCTTTTTGGGCATTAATCTATCCGTTGACGGCTGAAAGCTGTCAAAGCCGTAGAACTCATCGAGGCCTTCATTTTGATAGGTTATGGCTCCCGTAACTCAAAACGAGCCAGAAGTTATGGCCGTCCGAATAATCGATACCTACAGGGTGAAAACATCCACGGTGCAAGGTGCAACATCCGTCCGAAATGGCGAAACAGTGTCGTATGACTTTTAGAAATGCGTGCATGGATTTGAAACGGAACAGTACCATGGTGCACCACTCTCCAGCGATGGAAAGTCGAAGACGGGCCACGGTAATCACGTTTTACCGTAAAAATCCACGTGTCGAAAAAACGAAGGGTAAAAAACTTACGAGACCCGATTGAGATTCTGGTTGTCCTTTTTGGGCATTAATCTATCCATTGACGGCTGAAAGCTTTCAAAGCCGTAGAACTCATCGAGGCCTTCGTTTTGACAGGTTATGGCTCCCGTAACTCAAAACGGGCCAGAAGTTATGGCCGTCCGAATAATCGATACCTACAGGGTGAAAACATCCGCGGTGCAAGGTGCAACATCCGTCCGAAATGGCAAAACAGTGCCGTATGACTTTTAGAAATGCGTGCATGGATTTGAAATGGAACAGTACCATGGTGCACCACTCTCCAGCGATGGAAAGTCGAAGACGGGCCACGGTAATCCCGTTTTACCGTAAAAATCCACGTGTCGAAAAAACGAAGGTTAAAAAACTTACGAGACCCGATTGAGATTCGGGTTGTCCTTTTTGGGCATTAACCTATCCATTGACGGCTGAAAGCTATCAAAGCCGTAGAACTCATCGAGGCCTTCGTTTTGACAGGTTATGGCTCCCGTAACTCAAAACGAGCCAGAAGTTATGGCCGTCCGAATAATCGATATCCACAGGGTGAAAACATCCACGGTGCAAGGTGCAACATCCGTCCGAAATGGCGAAACAGTGCCGTATGACTTTTAGAAATGCGTGCATGGATTTGAAACGGAACGGTACCATGGTGCACCACTCACCAGCGATGGGAAGTCGAAGACGGGCCACGTTAATCCCGTTTTACCGTAAAAATCCACGTGTCGAAAAAACGAAGGGTAAAAAACTTACGAGACCCGATTGAGATTCGGGTTGTCCTTTTTGGGCATTAACTATCCGTTGACAGCTGAAAGCTATCAAAGCCGTAGAACTCATCGAGGCCTTCGTTTTGACAGGTTATGGCTCCCGTAACTCTAATCGAGCCAGAGTTATGGTCGTCCGAATAATCGATATCTAAAGGGTGCAACATTCACGGTGCAAGGTGCAACATCCGTCCGAAATGGCGAAACAGTGTCGTACGACTTTTAGAAATGCGTGCATCGATTTGAAACGGAACAGTACCATGGTGCACCACTCTCCAGCAATGGGAAGTCGAAGACGGGCCACGGTAATCCCGTTTTACCGTAAAAATCCACGTGTCGAAAAAACGAAGGGTAAAAAACTTACGAGACGCGATTGAGATTCGGGTTGTCCATTTTGGGCATTAATCTATCCGTTGACGGCTGAAAGCTGTCAAAGCCGTAGAACTCATCGAGGCCTTCGTTTTGACAGGTTAAGGCTCCCGTAACTCTAAACGAGCGAGAAGTTATGGCCGTCCGAATAATCGATATCTACAGGGTGCAACATCCACGGTGCAAGGTGCAACATCCGTCCGAAATGGCGAAACAATGCCGTACGACTTTTAGAAATGCGTGCATGGATTTGAAACAGAACAGTACCATGGTGCACCACGCTCCAGCGATGGAAAGTCGAAGACGGGCCACGGTAATCCCGTTTTACCGTAAAAATCCACGTGTCGAAAAAACGAAGGGTAAAAAACTTACGAGACCCGATTGAGATTCGGGTTGTCCTTTTTGGGCATTAATCTATCCGTAGACGGCTGAAAGCTGTCAAATCCGTAGAACTCATCGAGGCCTTCGTTTTGACAGGTTATGGCTCCCGTAACTCTAAACGAGCCCGAAGTTATGGCCGTCCGAATAATCGATGTCTACAGGGTGCAACATCCACGGTGCAAGGTGCAACATCCGTCCGAAATTATGAAACAGTGTCGTACGACCTTTAGAAATTCGTGCATGGATTTTAAACGGAATAGTACCATGGTGCACCACTCTCCAGCGATGGTAAATCGAAGACCAGCCACCGTAATCCCGTTTTACCGTAAAAATCCACGTGTCGAAAAAACGAAGGGTAAAAAACTTACGAGACCCGATTGAGATTCTGGTTGTCCTTTTTGGGCATTAATCTATCCCTTGACAGCTGAAAGCTGTCAAAGCCGTAGAACTCATCGAGGCCTTCGTTTTGACAGGTTATGGCTCCCGTAACACAAAACGAGCCAGAAGTTATGGCCGTCCGAATAATCGATACGTACAGGGTGAAAACATCCACGGTGCAAGGTGCATCATCCGTCCGAAATGGCAAAACAGTGCCGTATGACTTTTAGAAATGCGTGTATGGATTTGAAATGGAACAGTACCATGGTGCACCACTCTCCAGCGATGGAAAGTCGAAGACGGGCCACGGTAATCCCGTTTTACCGTAAAAATCCACGTGTCGAAAAAACGAAGGGTAAAAAACTTACGAGACCCGATTGAGATTCGGGTTGTCCTTTTTGGGCATTAACCTATCCGTTGACGGCTGAAAGCTGTCAAAGCCGTAGAACTCATCGAGGCCTTCGTTTTGACAAGTTATGGCTCCCGTAACTCTAAACGAGCCAGAAGTTATGGCCGTCCGAATAATCGATGTCTATAGGGTGCAACATCCACGGTGCAAGGTGCAATATCCGTCCGAAATGGCGCAACAGTGCCGTACGACCTTTAGAAATGCGTGCATGGATTTGAAACGGAACAGTACCATGGTGCACCACTCTCCAGCTATGGTAAATCGAAGACGGGCCACGGTAGTCCCGTTTTACCGTAAAAATCCCTGTGTCGAAAAAACGAAGGGTAAAAACTTACGAGACCCGATTGAGATTCGGTTTGTCCTTTTTGGGCATTAATCTATCCGTTGATGGCTGAAAGCAGTCAAAGCCGTAGAACTCATCGAGGCCTTCGTTTTGACAGGTTATGGCTCCCGTAACTCTAAACGAGCAAGAAGTTATGGCCGTCCGAATAATCGATATCTACAGGGTGCAACATCCACGGTGCAAGGTGCAACATCCGTCCGAAATGGCGAAACAGTGTCGTATTACTTTTAGAAATGCGTGCATGGATTTGAAACGGAACGGTACCATGGTGCACCACTCACCAGCGATGGGAAGTCGAAGACGGGCCACGATAATTCCATTTTACCGTAAAAATCCACGTGTCGAAAAAACGAAGGGTAAAAAAATTACGAGACCCGATTGAGATTCGGGTTGTCCTTTTTGGGCATTAATCTATCCGTTGACGGCTGAAAGCTGTCAAAGCCGTAGAACTCATCGAGGCCTTCATTTTGATAGGTTATGGCTCCCGTAACTCAAAACGAGCCAGAAGTTATGGCCGTCCGAATAATCGATACCTACAGGGTGAAAACATCCACGGTGCAAGGTGCAACATCCGTCCGAAATGGCGAAACAGTGTCGTATGACTTTTAGAAATGCGTGCATGGATTTGAAACGGAACAGTACCATGGTGCACCACTCTCCAGCGATGGAAAGTCGAAGACGGGCCACGGTAATCACGTTTTACCGTAAAAATCCACGTGTCGAAAAAACGAAGGGTAAAAAACTTACGAGACCCGATTGAGATTCTGGTTGTCCTTTTTGGGCATTAATCTATCCATTGACGGCTGAAAGCTTTCAAAGCCGTAGAACTCATCGAGGCCTTCGTTTTGACAGGTTATGGCTCCCGTAACTCAAAACGGGCCAGAAGTTATGGCCGTCCGAATAATCGATACCTACAGGGTGAAAACATCCGCGGTGCAAGGTGCAACATCCGTCCGAAATGGCAAAACAGTGCCGTATGACTTTTAGAAATGCGTGCATGGATTTGAAATGGAACAGTACCATGGTGCACCACTCTCCAGCGATGGAAAGTCGAAGACGGGCCACGGTAATCCCGTTTTACCGTAAAAATCCACGTGTCGAAAAAACGAAGGTTAAAAAACTTACGAGACCCGATTGAGATTCGGGTTGTCCTTTTTGGGCATTAACCTATCCATTGACGGCTGAAAGCTATCAAAGCCGTAGAACTCATCGAGGCCTTCGTTTTGACAGGTTATGGCTCCCGTAACTCAAAACGAGCCAGAAGTTATGGCCGTCCGAATAATCGATATCCACAGGGTGAAAACATCCACGGTGCAAGGTGCAACATCCGTCCGAAATGGCGAAACAGTGCCGTATGACTTTTAGAAATGCGTGCATGGATTTGAAACGGAACGGTACCATGGTGCACCACTCACCAGCGATGGGAAGTCGAAGACGGGCCACGTTAATCCCGTTTTACCGTAAAAATCCACGTGTCGAAAAAACGAAGGGTAAAAAACTTACGAGACCCGATTGAGATTCGGGTTGTCCTTTTTGGGCATTAACTATCCGTTGACAGCTGAAAGCTATCAAAGCCGTAGAACTCATCGAGGCCTTCGTTTTGACAGGTTATGGCTCCCGTAACTCTAATCGAGCCAGAGTTATGGTCGTCCGAATAATCGATATCTAAAGGGTGCAACATTCACGGTGCAAGGTGCAACATCCGTCCGAAATGGCGAAACAGTGTCGTACGACTTTTAGAAATGCGTGCATCGATTTGAAACGGAACAGTACCATGGTGCACCACTCTCCAGCAATGGGAAGTCGAAGACGGGCCACGGTAATCCCGTTTTACCGTAAAAATCCACGTGTCGAAAAAACGAAGGGTAAAAAACTTACGAGACCCGATTGAGATTCGGGTTGTCCTTTTTGGGCATTAATCTATCCGTTGATGGCTGAAAGCTATCAAAGCCGTAGAACTCATCGAGGCCTTCGTTTTGACAGGTTATGGCTCCCGTTACTCAAAACGAGCCAGAAGTTATGGCCATCCGAATAATCGATATCCACAGGGTGCAACATCCACGGTGCCAGGTGCAACATCCGTCCGAAATGGCGAAACAGTGCCGTACGACCTTTAGAAATGCGTGCATGGATTTGAAACGGAATAGTACCATGGTGCACCACTCTCCAGCTATGGTAAATTGAAGACCAGCTACCGTAATCCCATTTTACCGTAAAAATCCACGTATCAAAAAAACGAAGGGTAAAAAACTTACGAGACCCGATTGAGATTCGGTTTGTCCTTTTTGGGCATTAATCTATCTGTTGACGGCTGAAAGCCGTCAAAGCCGTAGAACTCATCGAGGCCTTCGTTTTGACAGGTTATGGCTCCCGTAACTCTAAACGAGCCAGATGTTATGGCCGTCCGAATAATCGATGTCTACAGGGTGCAACAACCTCGGTGCAAGGTGCAACATCTGTCCAAAATGGCGAAAAGTGCCGTACGACCTTTAGAAATGCGTCTATGGATTTGAAACGGAACAGTACCATGGTGTACCACTCTTCAGCGATGGGAAGTTGAAGACGGGCCACCGTAATCCCGTTTTACCGTAAAAATCCACCTGTCGAAAAAATGAAGGGTAAAAAACTTACGAGACCTGATTGAGATTCGGGTTGTCCTTTTTGGGCATTAATCTATCCGTTGACGGCTGAAAGCTATCAAAGCCGTAGAACTCATCGAGGCCTTCGTTTTGACATGTCATGGCTCCCATAACTCTAAACGAGCGAGAAGTTATGGCCATCCGAATAATCGATATCTACAGGGTGCAACATCCAGGGTGCAAGGTGCAATATCCGTCCGAAATGGCGGAACAGTGTCGTATGACTTTTAGAAATTCGTGCATGGATTTGAAACGGAACAGTACCATGGTGCACCACTCTCCAGCGATGGGAAGTCGAAGACGGGCCACGGTAATCCCGTTTTACCGTAAAAATCCACGTGTCGAAAAAACGAAGGGTAAAAAAATTACGAGACCCGATTGAGATTCGGGTTGTCCTTTTTGGGCATTAATCTATCCGTTGACGGCTGAAAGCCGTCAAAGCCGTAGAACTCATCGAGGCCTTCGTTTTGACAGGTTATGGCTCCCGTAACTCTAAACGAGCCAGATGTTATGGCCGTCCGAATAATCGATGTCTACAGGGTGCAACAACCTCGGTGCAAGGTGCAACATCTGTCCAAAATGGCGAAAAGTGCCGTACGACCTTTAGAAATGCGTCTATGGATTTGAAACGGAACAGTAGCATGGTGTACCACTCTTCAGCGATGGGAAGTCGAAGACGGGCCACCGTAATCCCGTTTTACCGTAAAAATCCACCTGTCGAAAAAATGAAGGGTAAAAAACTTACGAGACCTGATTGAGATTCGGGTTGTCCTTTTTGGGCATTAATCTATCCGTTGACGGCTGAAAGCTATCAAAGCCGTAGAACTCATCGAGGCCTTCGTTTTGACAGGTTATGGCTCCCGTAACTCTAAACGAGCGAGAAGTTATGGCCGTCCGAATAATCGATATCTACAGGGTGCAACATCCACGGTGCAAAGTGCAACATCCGTCCGAAATGGCGAAACAGTGTCGTATGACTTTTAGAAATTCGTGCATGGATTTGAAACGGAACTGTACCATGGTGCACCACTCTCCAGCGATGGGAAGTCGAAGACAGGCCACGGTAATCCCGTTTTACCGTAAAAATCCACGTGTCGAAAAAACGAAGGGTAAAAAACTTACGAGACCCGATTGAGATTCGGGTTGTCCTTTTTGGGCATTAATCTATCCGTTGACGGCTGAAAGCTGTCAAAGCCGTAGAACTCATCGATGCCTTCATTTTGATAGGTTATGGCTCCCGTAACCCTAAACGAGCCAGATGTTATGGCCGTCCGAATAATCGATGTCTACAGGGTGCAACAACCACGGTGCAAGGTGCAACATCCGTCCGAAATGGCGAAACAGTGCCGTACGACTTTAAGAAATGCGTGCATGGATTTGAAACGGAACAGTACCATGGTGCACCACTCTTCAGCGATGGGAAGTCGAAGACCGGCCACCGTAATCCCGTTTTACCGTAAAAATCCACCTGTCGAAAAAACGAAGGGTAAAAAACTTACGAGACCCGATTGAGATTCGGGTTGTCCTTTTTGGGCATTAATCTATCCGTTGATGATTGAAAGCTGTCAAAGCCGTAGAACTCATCGAGGCTTTCATTTTGACAGGTTATGGCTCCCGTAACTATAAACGAGCCAGAAGTTATGGCCGTCCGAATAATCGATATCTACAGGGTGCAACATCCACGGTGCATGGTGCAACATCCGTCCGAAGTGGCGAAACAGTGCCGTACGACTTTTAGAAATTCATGCATGGATTTGAAACGGAACAGTACCATGGTGCACCACTCTTCAGCGATGGGAAGTCGAAGACGGGCCAGGGTAATGCCGTTTTACCGTAAAAATCCACGTGTCGAAAAAACGAAGGGTAAAAAACTTACGAGACCCGATTGAGATTCGGTTTGTCCTTTTTGGGCATTAATCTATCCGTTGATGGCTGAAAGCTGTCAAAGCCGTAGAACTCATCGAGGCCTTCGTTTTGACAGGTTAGGGCTCCCGTAGCTCTAAACGAGCGAGAAGTTATGGCCGTCCGAATAATCGATATCTACAGGGTGCAACATCCACGGTGCATGGTGCAACATCCGTACGAAATGGCGAAACAGTGCCGTATGACATTTAGAAATGCGTGCATGGATTTGAAACAGAACGGTACCATGGTGCACCACTCACCAGCGATGGGAAGTCGAAGACGGGCCACGATAATTCCGTTTTACCGTAAAAATCCACGTGTCGAAAAAACGAAGGGTAAAAAAATTACGAGACTCGATTGAGATTCGGGTTGTCCTTTTTGGGCATTAATCTATCCGTTGACGGCTGAAAGCCGTCAAAGCCGTAGAACTCATCGAGGCCTTCGTTTTGACAGGTTATGGCTCCCGTAACTCTAAACGAGCCAGATGTTATGGCCGTCCGAATAATCGATGTCTACAGGGTGCAACAACCACGGTGCAAGGTGCAACATCTGTCCAAAATGGCGAAAAGTGCCGTACGACCTTTAGAAATGCGTCTATGGATTTGAAACGGAACAGTACCATGGTGTACCACTCTTCAGCGATGGGAAGTCGAAGACGGGCCACCGTAATCCCGTTTTACCGTAAAAATCCACCTGTCGAAAAAACGAAGGGTAAAAAACTTACGAGACCCGATTGAGATTCGGGTTGTCCTTTTTGGGCATTAATCTATCCGTTGACGGCTGAAAGCTGTCAAAGCCGTAGAACTCATCGAGGCCTTCGTTTTGACAGGTTATGGCTCCCGTAACTCTAAACGAGCGAGAAGTTATGGCCGTCCGAATAATCGATATCTACAGGGTGCAACATCCATGGTGCAAGGTGCAACATCCGTCCGAAATGGCGAAACAGTGTCGTATGACTTTTAGAAATTCGTGCATGGATTTGAAACGGAACAGTACCATGGTGCACCACTCTCCAGCGATGGGAAGTCGAAGACGGGCCACGGTAATCCCGTTTTACCGTAAAAATCCACGTGTCGAAAAAACGAAGGGTAAAAAACTTACGAGACCCGATTGAGATTCGGGTTGTCCTTTTTGGGCATTAATCTATCCGTTGACGGCTGAAAGCTGTCAAAGCCGTAGAACTCATCGAGGCCTTCATTATGATAGGTTATGGCTCCCGTAACCCTAAACGAGCCAGATGTTATGGCCGTCCGAATAATCGATGTCTACAGGGTGCAGCAACCACGGTGCAAGGTGCAACATCCGTCCGAAATGGCGAAACAGTGCCGTACGACTTTAAGAAATGCGTGCATGGATTTGAAACGGAAAAGTACCATAGTGCACCACTCTTCAGCGATGGGAAGTCGAAGACGGGCCACCGTAATCCCGTTTTACCGTAAAAATCCACCTGTCGAAAAAACAAAGGGTAAAAAACTTACGAGACCCGATTGAGATTTGGGTTGTCCTTTTTGGGCACTAATCTATCCGTTGATGACTGAAAGCTGTCAAAGCCGTAGAACTCATCAAGGCCTTCATTTTGACAGGTTATGGCTCCCGTAACTCTAAATGAGCCAGAAGTTATGGCCGTCCGAATAATCGATATCTACAGGGTGCAACATCCACGGTGCATGGTGCAACATCCGTCCGAAATGGCGAAACAGTGCCGTACGACTTTTAGAAATTCATGCATGGATTTGAAACGGAACAGAACCGTGGTGCACCACTCTTCAGCGATGGGAAGTCGAAGACGGGCCAGGGTAATGCCGTTTTACCGTAAAAATCCACGTGTCGAAAAAACGAAGGGTAAAAAACTTACGAGACCCGATTGAGATTCGGGTTGTCCTTTTTGGGCATTAATCTATCCTTTGACGGCTGAAAGCTTCCAAAGCCGTAGAACTCATCGAGGCCTTCGTTTTGACAGGTTATGCCTCCCGTAACTCTAAACGAGCAAGAAGTTATGGCCGTCCGAATAATCGATATTTACAGGGTGCAACATTCACAGTGCAAGGTGCAACATCCGTCCGAAATGGCGAAACCGTGTCGTACGACCTTTAGAAATTCTTGCATGGATTTAAAACGGAATAGTACCATGGTGCACCACTCTCCAGCGATGGTAAATCGAAGACCAGCTGTTTGCGCCAAAATTGGTCACAAACACCCAAAGTCGTGAAAGCACCCGTTTGCATACTCAACTTGATAATAATCAACACAGAATTCAGCAACAATCAATATAGAATTCAGTTCTAAGTAACAAATCACAGTAATTCACGAACAACAATCACAAACACAGGATTTATAGTGGTTCGGCGTTCGCGCCTACGTCCACTTTGAAGGTTTTCTCTTTATTGCTTTGCTTGATTAAATCGATTACAACGGATTACACCTGACAATTGCTTTGAAATCTGAATAGAACAGTGATTATGATGGATAGACTTGAATCCGGCAGAGTCTTGGCGTTCAATGGCAGAAGTTCTCCGAAGATCCCGATCCCCTTTTTCTGAAGGCTTCAGGGTGCTATTTAAAGGCGTTGGAGGCCCAGATCTGGCTGAAACTTCGGGAGACCTCTTCTGGCACGTGAGTGAGCCCACGCGACCGACCCCACCAAGTTTCGTCTCGATCTGACATTGGTTCGAAGTGATTTCGAACCCATCAAGAAATGGTCCAATCGAGTTGAAACTTGGCAGGAACAATCATTACCTTGCATGGAAGCTACTGTGAAAATTTGGTTGCATTTGGATGTGTGGTTGAGGAGATGCTCGGTTCGAAATGGGGTTTTCTCGGTTGGCTGTGTCGTTCGAACCCATGACTTCGAATCCATGCATTCGAATCGATGGAAGCATGTGTTACCTAGTGACGTGTCGCGCACTCCTCGCCTCGATCCTACTTTTTCTCTGTGTTGACCGCTTCGAACCCGGGGATTTCACCGACTTCGTATCGATAACCGTTGCGTAGTTTGAATCGATCAACTGCATCTGCCTAGTTCGAACCGAGGGGAGGGAGCTTCCTTCGTATCGATGTCAAGCTCGCATATGTGATGGATACGAAATGAAGCTCCGCGATGGATTTGAAGGCAATCGGTTCGAAGTAGATGGAGGATGACGGATTCGAACACATCCATCCGAAGGGTCACGAACCGATCGATTCGAAGTGACCAATATCATGCCTGATCGGTTCGAAGCGATCGGTTCGAAGTTAGCGGAGTGATGGATTCGAAGCAATGAGTATTGGATGGGTTCGAAGTGGATGGGTTCGAAGCACTCCAGTGTGATGGGTTCGAAACAGACAGTGACCACCTTTCTCAATTTGAATCCATCCTATCTCGAGCATACGAACTCGGATTGACTTGAAATTTGAAATGACGACTCATACGATCTTTATTGTCATGCTCTATCAATTTTGGCCCGTTCCGGACTCGGACAAAATTCATCGATATCCATAGCAAAGTGAAGTATAACCAATCTCTGAGACGAACTGTCTTTCGTTTTCGATCAATCTTTTGGTATCGCGGCTTTGCCAAAAAGCGGGATAACATTTTGCCCCCCCAAAACATGCCTTGCGGTAGGAAGGTGTGTTTTGTAATGCTTCGAGTTGGATGTTCGTATCCGATCATCAACCTGTAAAGAACTTGATAATTTTATATGTCCTCAAATGACGATCGTTCGTGATCGAATTATTCGGGATGAAGCGCGGCCGTTCATGGTCGAGCGCTTAACTTCAAATGACGATCGTTCGTGATCGAGTCATTCGAGGTGAAGTGCGACCGTGCGCGGTCGAGCGTACAAATCCATGCATCGATCGTTCGGGATCATATGCTGTTTGAGGTGAATTGGGACCGTTCGCGGTCCGTGCCGTTCGCGGCATAGGATGGAATAGGACCGTTCGCGGTCGATGCCGTTCGCGGCAAATGATGAGAATAGGACCGTTCGCGGTCGATGCTACTTATGGCAAAGGATTGAATGGGACCGTTCGTGGTCGATTGTTGTTCGTGGCAAATGATGATCGTTCGTGACCAAGTGCCTTTCAAGGCGAATGGTGACCATTCGAGGTCGGGTTTCATAATTAGTGAGCCATGACCGTTCGCGGCCGATGGCGTTCGAGGCAGAAAGTGATCGTTCGCGATCGTGTGCCGTTCGAGGCGAATTTGTGACCGTTCGCGGTCGGGTGCTGGACCTCAAGTGACGACCGTTCGCGATCGAGCCATTTGAGGTGTGTTGAGTTGTGACTGTTCGAAGTCGAGTGCCGTTCGAGGCGAATTGTGTGCCCGGGAGGGCTTGATATTATCGATGCCAGGGTCACGTTCGGGTGAGATCCTGGATCGTTTGTCAGGGCGGTTCATCGCCATCTCAGAGCATGCCTAAGGATCGTTCGCGACCCCATACATGTGTAAGTAGCTTAGCCATTCCAGAGTTATCAGAATCAAATGTCCATTAAACGAATGAGTTTCACAAACAATGTCCAAACAAACAGCAAACAAACAGGGTCTAAATGTTCAAACTGAAATGGTATGAAAGTAAAGCATGGATGTCAAAGTGTAAGTTCCCACTACGAAACGGTCAATGATCATCCAGAGCATGCCTGGAGATCGTTCGCGATCTCGCACATGTGTAAATGATTTGATTGCGTTAGTGGAAGCTTACAACTTGTTCATCGTTATCTTACTCAATTGATAACCAAACGGTGCCTCGGTTCAGGATCGCCCCTAGCTGATGTGGACGGTGGTCGTTCTGGTTCCGCCACAGGAGCTCGCCTCCTTACATATTGAAGGAGCATACCGTTCCTGATATGCCCTTCCACCTCGTCCTTCAGGTGCCTACAATCATTAGTGTTATGACCATTTAATTCATGGAATACACAGAACTTATCTGATTTCCTTTCGTCAGAGGTAGGGTCCCTTCGCATCGGCCTTCGATACGGAATCTGTTCTTTGGTATCCTGATAAATTCGTTCCAAGCTCTCGTTCAACTCAGTGTAGGTGGTGAATCGCGACTCCCTCCGTTGCCGCTTTGATCTGTCTCTGTCATTCTCAATTCTTCTTTTACCTTTATCCTTGTCCGAGTCCCTTCTAGGGGGCTTTTCATCTTTGAGTGCATAAACTTCTATCCCATCTCCCTCTTCTCTTTTCGCATTCGCATCCTCTAATCGTAAAAACTTTTCCGCCTCGTGGTAGAATTCTCCCAGATCTACGGGTGGATCCTTGGTTAATGAATTTTTGAATTCCGTTCCGTCTGCTATTCCGGACACATCCGCCATCATAACCATGGATGGATCCGGTCTATCCACCGAAGCTGCCGCCGCATTGAACCGTGTCAGGAAACTTCTCAATGTTTCTCCAGCCTTCTGTTTCAAAGTTGCCAGTGTCATCACATTCTTAGGTCTGGTAATGTGAACCCTGAATTGCCTCATAAACCTCTCAGTTAAATCGTTCCATGTTCCGATGGATCCGCTATCCAATTGCCTGAACCATAATGCCGCAATATCCGCCAAATACAGTGGAAAGCACCGGGCCATAACTTCCTCTGATTCCCCCAGCACTTCCATATGCCTCATATATTTTGTCAGATGGAACGTGGGGTCCGTTCTCCCGTCATACATATCCAACGATGGTAATTTGAAATCTGGTGGGTTTCTAGCTCGTCTGATTGCCGGAGTGAAAGGACTCCTATTAACATCCTCTAGGTCTTTGTTCACCAAACCGCCTCTCATTGCTCGCCTAACCATCTCTGCCAACTTGTCGGTGTCTCCAAGATGCAGCCTTCGTTCGTCACTTTCATCCTGCCCCCCGAGTTCACGAGGGAATTCTGAGATGTGCCCCCTTGACTGAGCGTTCATTCCTCTGCTATCTCCAGGTTGCGCAGATATTCCTCTTTCTCCTTCCGAAATTGGACCAACATTCTCGATGGGTGTGCCCCCTAATCCGGGTGCGACGCCAGATGGTCCTGCTTCGTTTTGGACTCCATTGGCTTCTCTATTCTGCGCTCCAAGCTGTCCTATCTGTTGAAACAAACTTTGAATCAACTCCTCTTGCTTCTTCATCATCGTCTCCATCTCGTCCCTTGTGATGTAGATCGACGGTTGATTCGCTCCTGAGGAAGCCTCCTGACTTCCTTGTTGTTCACTCTTCTCTGGCCTTGGCCTTCCACTCGATTTTCTCGTCATGATTTCTCAAATCTAAACTTTCAAACTTTCTCTGAATCAATTATCAACTGGTAGAACTCCTGAGTTCAGTTTCTCAGTGAAAGCACCAAAATGTTTGCGCCAAATTGGTCACAAACACCCAAAGCCATGAAAGCACCCGTTTGCGTACTCAACTTGATAATAATCAACACAGAATTCAGCAACAATCAATATAGAATTCAGTTCTAAGTAACAAATCGCAGTAATTCACGAACAACGATCACAAACACAGGATTTATAGTGGTTCGGCGTTCGCGCCTACGTCCACTTTGAAGATTTTCTCTTTATTGCTTTGCTTGATTAAATCGATTACAACGGATTACAGCTGACAATTGCTTTGAAATCTGAATACAACAGTGATTATGATAGATAGACTTGAATCCGGCAGAGTCTTGGCGTTCAATGGCAGAAGTTCTCCGAAGATCCCGATCCCCTTTTTATGAAGGCTTCAGGGTGCTATTTATAGGCGTTGGAGGCCCAGATCTGGCTGAAACTTCGGGAGACCTCTTCTGGCACGTGAGTGGGCCCACGCGACCGACCCCACCAAGTTTCGTCTCGATCTGACATCGGTTCGAAGTGATTTCGAACCCATCAAGAAATGGTCCAATCGAGCTGAAACTTGGCAGGAACAATCTTTACCTTGCATGGAAGCTACTGTGAAAATTTGGTTGCATTTGGATGTGTGGTTGAGGAGATATGCTCGGTTCGAAATGGGGTTTTCTCGGTTGGCTGTGTCGTTCGAACCCATGACTTCGAATCCATGCATTCGAATCGATGGAAGCACGTGTTACCTAGTGACGTGTCGCGCACTCCTCGCCTCGATCCTACTATTTCTCCGTGTTGACCGCTTCGAACCCGGGGATTTCGCCGACTTCGTATCGATAACCGTTGCGTAGTTTGAATCGATCAACTACATCTGCCTAGTTCGAACCGAGGGGAGGGAGCTTCCTTCGTATCGATGTCAAGCTTGCATATGTGATGGATACGAAATGAAGCTCCGCGATGGATTTGAAGGCGATCGGTTCGAAGTAGATGGAGGATGATGGATTCGAACACATCCATCCGAAAGGTCACGAACCGATCGATTCGAAGTGACCAATATCATGCCTGATCGGTTCGAAGCGATCGGTTCGAAGTTAGCGGAGTGATGGATTCGAAGCAATGAGTATTGGATGGGTTCGAAGTGGATGGGTTCGAAGCACTCCAGTGTGATGGGTTCGAAACAGACAGTGACCACCTTTCTCAATTTGAATCCATCCTATCTCGAGCATACGAACTCGGATTGACTTGAAATTTGAAATGACGACTCATACGATCTTTATTGTCATGCTCTATCAATTTTGGACCGTTCCGGACTCGGACAAAATTCATCGATATCCATAGCAAAGTGAAGTATAACCAATCTCTGAGACGAACTGTCTTTCGTTTTCGATCAATCTTTTGGTATCGCGGCTTTGCCAAAAAGCGGGATAACACCAGCCACCGTAATCCCGTTTTACCGTAAAAATCCACGTGTCGAAAAAACGAAGGGTAAAAAACTTACGAGACCCGATTGATATTCGGGTTGTCCTTTTTGGGCATTAATCTATCCGTTGACGGCTGAAAGCTATCAAAGCCGTAGCACTCATCGAGGCCTTCGTTTTGACAGGTTAAGGCTCCCGTAACTCTAAATGAGCGAGAAGTTATGGCCGTCCGAATAATCGATATCTACAGGGTGCAACATCCACGGTGCATGGAGCAACATCCGTCCGAAATGGCGAAAAAGTGCCGTACGACCTTGAGAAATTCGTGCATGGATTTGAAACGGAACAGTACCATGGTGCACCACTCTTCAGCGATGGTAAATCGAAGTCCAGCCACTGTAATCCCGTTTTACCGTAAAAATCCACGTGTCGAAAAAACGAAGGGTAAAAAATTTACGAGACCAGATTGAGATTCGGGTTGTCCATTTTGGTCATTAATCTATTCGTTGACGGCTGAAAGCTGTCAAAGCCGTAGAACACATCGAGGCCTTCGTTTTGACAGGTTATGGCTTCCGTAACTCTAAACGAGCGAGAAGTTATGGCCGTCCGAATAATCGATATCTACAGGGTGCAACATCCACGGTGCAAGGTGCAACATCCGTCCGAAATGGCGAAACAGTGCCGTACGACTTTTAGAAATGCGTGCATGGATTTGAAACGGAACAGTACCATGGTGCACCACTCTCCAGCGATGGGAAGTCGAAGACGGGCCACGGTAATCCCGTTTTACCGTAAAAATCCACGTGTCGAAAAAACGAAGGGTAAAAAACTTACGGGACCCGATTGAGATTCGGGTTGTCCTTTTTGGGCATTAATCTATCCGTAGACGGCTGAAAGCTGTCAAAGCCGTAGAACTCATCGAGGCCTTCGTTTTGACAGGTTATGGCTCCCGTAACTCTAAACGAGCCAGAAGTTATGGCCGTCCGAATAATCGATGTCTACAGGGTGCAACATCCACGGTGCAAGGTGCAACATCCGTCCGAAATGGCGAAACAATGCCGTACGACCTTTAGAAATTCGTGCATGGATTTGAAACGAAACAGTACCATGGTGCACCACTCTTCAGCGATGGAAAGTCGAAGACGGGCCAACGTAATCTCGTTTTACCGTAAAAATCCACGTGTCGAAAAAACGAAGGGTAAAAAACTTACGAGACCCGATTGAGATTCGGGTTGTCCTTTTTGGGCACTAATCTATCCGTTGACGGCTGAAAGCGGTCAAAGCCGTAGAACTCATCGAGGCCTTCGTTTTGATAGGTTATGGCTCACGTAACTCTTAACGAGCCAAAAGTTATGGCCGTTCGAATAATCAATATCTACAGGGTGCAACATCCACGGTGCAAGGTGCAACATCCGTCCGAAATTACGAAACAGTGCCGTACGACCTTTAGAAATTCGTGCATGGATTTGAAACAGAACAATGCCATGGTGCACCACTGTCCAGCGATGGTAAATCGAAGACCAGCCACCGTAATCCCGTTTTACCGTAAAAATCCACGTGTCGAAAAAACGAAGGGTAAAAAACTTACGAGACCCGATTGTGATTCGGGTTGTCCTTTTTGGACATTAATCTATCCGTTGACGGCTGAAAGCTGTCAAAGCCGTAGAACTCATCGAGGCCTTCGTTTTGACAGCTGCCGTAACTCTAAACGAGCGAGAAGTTATGGCCGTCCGAATAATCGATATCTACAGTGTGCAACATCCACGGTGCAAGGTGCATCATCCGTCTGAAATGGCGAAACAGTGCCGTTTGACTTTTAGAAATGCGTGCATGGATTTGAAACGGAACAGTACCATGGTGCAGCACTCTCCAGCGATGGGAAGTCGAAGACGGGCCACGGTAATCCGGTTTTACCGTAAAAATCCACGTGTCGAAAAAACAAAGGGTAAAAAACTACGAGACCCGACTGAGATTCGGGTTGTCCTTTTTGGGCATTAATCTATCCGTAGACGGCTGAAAGCTATCAAACCTGTAGAACTCATCGAGGCCTTCGTTTTGACAGGTTATGGCTCCCGTAACTCTAAACGAGCCAGAAGTTATGGCCGTCCGAATAATCGATGTCTACAGGGTGCAACATCCACGGTGCAAGGTGCAACATCCGTCTGAAATGGCGAAACAGTGCCGTACGACTTTTAGAAATGCGTGCATGGATTTGAAACGGAACAGTACCATGGTGCACCACTCTTCAGCGATGGGAAGTCGAAGACGGGCTGTTATCCCAACTTTTGGCAAAGTTGAGATATCCAAGATTTACTAGAAATCAATAATTGCTATTCATGAATATCACCCATGCATTGCAGGATAACCATGGATATCGATGAATTTTGTCCGAGTCCGGAACGGGCCACAATTGATCGGACACGACAAGAAAGATCATAGAAGTCTGCATCTCAAATTTCAGGTCAATCCGAGGTCGTATGCTCAAGTTATGATGGATTCAAGATAAGAGGAATTGACATTGCTCGGTTCGAACCCATTATGTTCGAAACCATCATATTCAAAACCATCAGTTTCGAACCCATCGTGTTCGAAACCAACTAGTTCGAACCCATGCGAAGAAGTGGCGTTCGAATCCATCAGCCGACATCATCCTTCGACTCCATCGGCCTCGACTCCACTCCGAATCCATCCACGACCTGACTTCGAACCCATGAACTGAGCCTTACTTCGAAACCATCCAAGCCGCCTCGTCCCATGCTGTCTTCGAACCCAACATGATAAGTCAACTTCGAATCGATCCAAGGTGACGCATTTGGATCGATTCGAACGGACACCCTTTCAACGATTCGAAGACGACCTTCGAACCCAGTGCACGAAGCCACCTAGTAGACACGGCAAAGAACTCTGACTCGACTCGTTCAACTCGGCGCAAAGCTTGGATCGAACCGAAGAAGGCGCTCCACGTCACCACGAATTCGCGTGCTATGGAGGGTTCGAAGCCATCGGTTCGAACACATGGGTTCGAACCAAACAGCTATCCCATAAACTCAAATTCGAATCCACCATATCTCCCAACCTGCTGATCCAAATGCCATGAAATTTTCACAGATGCTTCCATACATGTTGACGAATGTCCACGCCAAATTTCACCTCGATTAGATGAATTCTTGATCGGTTCGAATGGAGTTCGAACCGATGCCAAAGTGGGCCCAATCTTCCCGAGACCGTACGTATGGGCCCCCTCACGTGCCAGAAGAGGTCTCCCGAGTTTTCAGCAAGAGAGCAGCAGCCTACGCCTATAAATAGACTCCCAGATCATTCAGAAAGGGGACCGGATTCTCTTTGGAAAGATCAAGACTTTGAAGCATCAAGACTCCACCAAGGCTCTACTTTGCACTCAACAACCACCGTTGTGCTTGAACTTCAGAACTATAATTCATTGTAATCCGCCGTAATCGATTGTAATCAGCGAAGAACATCAATAAAAGGAAAAACCTTTGAAGTGGACGTAGGCCGGAGATAGCCGAACCACTATAAATCGTGTGTTCTTGTTTGCATTTATTACTTTGCTACTGAGATCTGTGATTTGTGTTTGGATATTGTTGATTTATATTCCAACACTGGTGCTTTCACATTCATCGGGGTTTGTGACCAATTTTGGCGCAAACACTTTGGTGCTTTAACTGAGAGCGACTAGCACCCGCTACATCAGATTCAGAATTCAGATTCAAAAGTTTGAAGAAACTCCAATCCGGAAACAATGACTCGACAAACGAGACAAAGAATCGATAGAAGCCAACAGGGAGGAAGCCAAGAGGCATCCTCAGGATCAGGAGAAGGACAAGCTTCCGTCTACATCACCAGAGACGAGATGGAGGCTATGGCTAATTCATTGCGCGAAAGCATAATGAAGAGTCAACAGGAGATGCTGCAAAATTTCCTCGAGCAAATGAGGACAGCAAACATGCAAAACCTTGGACCAACTACAACAGCTACGAGTACGGGACAAGGAATCAGGATTGCAGAAGCAAATGAAGGTTAGGTTCAAGACCAGAATACAGGAGCTGAAGGTGGTCAACAAGGCCTTAGGGGCAGACCCTCAGGGTCCGATACTGGGAGACCAACAGACGGAGCTCAACAAGCTGGAGCCAATGCATATGTTAACGAGCCACCCGAAGAATACGTACCAGAATTCCCTTCAAGGCTCGGGGGGCAGGACAGGAATCTGACAAGGGGCCAACCCCTAGACGGAGACGAGAGAATGATTGGCCTGATGCGAAGAATCATGAGAGGAGGATTGCCTAACGGAGGGCTGGAAGAAGTTAGTCGGAGTCCGTTCACTCCGAATATTCGAAACGCAAGGAACCCTCCAAAATTCAAATTGGCAACGCTAGAACCTTATGACGGGAGATCAGACCCGACCATGCATATTACCAGATATATCAGGCACATGGAAGTACTGGGGGCATCCGAGGAAGTGATGGCACGATGCTTCCCTCTATATTTATCAGATTTAGCTGCACTATGGTTCAGACAACTGGAGACTGGATCGATAGGAACATGGAGCGAGCTTGTTGACTGCTTCATGAGACAGTTCAGGGTCCATGTGACGCGACCCAAGAGTGTGATGACTTTAGCTTCAATCAAACAAAGGACCGGAGAGTCCATAAAAGATTTTCTGTTAAGATTCAATGTGACAGTGACTTCTGTAGATCGCCCGGATCCATCAATGATTTTAATGGCGGCGGTGGCAGGTGTCGCGGAAGGCACCAAATTTAAGGATTCTCTAACTAAAGATCCACCGCAAGATCTTGGAGAGTTCTTTCATAAAGCTGAAAAATTCATTCGGTTAGAAGAATCACGAGCCGAGAGTCGTGAAGTAAATACCACACAAAGCGTAGGAACCTCCAGAGAACAGTCCGGAGCGGACAAGGGAAAGAGGAAACAGGATGACAGACACGATGGTCCTGATAAACGGAAGAAATCCCGAGAACCAAGATTCAGGCAGTACACCGATCTGACTGCAGGCCTAGAAAGAATCTACACTGAAACCAGGGGGCAACTCCCCTATCGAAAGCCACCTATAAGGGATCCCACCGAGCGGGAGCGCAGGACTGGAAAATACTGCCTATTCCATGAGCTGGATGGGCACACTACAGATGAATGCCGCCACCTAAAGGATGAGGTGGAAGAACATGCTAGGGGTGGTAGACTGCCACAATTTGTCAGAGAACGGGCAATGACAGCAAGACCTGAACGACTACCGCCTCCACCTAACAGGAACGATCCTGGATCGGGATCACGACTCGTCATCGACTGATTAAAGATGGCAAGGGCCAAGTCCAGGGTTTGGACGTTGGTCAAATAGTTTTATTTAGATTTGTTTTCAGAATAAACGGTCACTCCACTTACACATGTACGGGAACCGGAGAAATCCCAAGGCATGCTCTGAGATGGAGATAAACCGCTACGCCCGGAGAGGCAATCTTTAGTTTTTCTCTGATGTTTGAGATTGAACATCTGGAACTTGAATTTTAATAAATAAATTAGAACTTCTTGCAATAAACCTTTTGACCGGAGAGTCAAAGGATGAACATTAAATTTCAATATAAACATGATCGCTTTATGACCCTACCCGGAGAGACGGGGTCCGGAGTGCAAGAAGTGAGTTGCTTTGCCGGAGAGCGACAGGATCAACTCACTTAAGCGCTGTTTCCCCTTCACCGGAGAGTGACAGGATGGGATCCAGCAAGAGCCCGGAGAGGCTATGATCGGTCTCGAACGACCAAGACATCGCTTAATGTTCAGATACACTGAACCGGAGTGCAAGAAGTGAGTTGCTTCGCCGGAGAGCGACAGGATCAACTCACTTAAGCGCTGTTTCCCCTTCACCGGAGAGTGACAGGATGGGATCCAGCAAGAGCCCGGAGAGGCTATGGTCGGTCCCGAACGACCATGATATCGCTATACGTCCTAACTGGGACCAGAGTGCAAGGGATAGAAGGCAACGCCAGAGAGCAATAGGATCTTTCTATTCAATCACTAAGTTTAGAATGGACTTAGTAAGGGTTCAGAGCAGCCAATAATAGTCCAGAGAGACTACGAAACTTCATTCCCAACTCCTACGGGAAGAACGAACATTGATTTGGTTTCGAACAGCCACAAACTTGATTGTTAACACCAAAGCTATGGATGAAACATGAATTTATTGCACTTGATTTAAGACCGTTCAAAACATACCTTTTACAAAAAGGCATGTTTTGGGGGGCAAAATGTTATCCCAACTTTTGGCAAAGTTGAGATATCCAAGATTTACTGGAAATCAATAATTGCTATTCATGAATATCACCCATGCATTGCAGGATAACCATGGATATCGATGAATTTTGTCCGAGTCCGGAACGGGCCACAATTGATAGGACACGACAAGAAAGATCATAGAAGTCTGCATCTCAAATTTCAGGTCAATCCGAGGTCGTATGCTCAAGTTATGATGGATTCAAGATAAGAGGAATTGACATTGCTCGTTTCGAACCCATTATGTTCGAAACCATCATATTCGAAACCATCAGTTTCGAACCCATCGTGTTCGAAACCAACTAGTTCGAACCCATGCGAAGAAGTGGCGTTCGAATCCATCAGCCGACATCATCCTTCGACTCCATCGGCCTCGGCTCCACTCCGAATCCATCCACGACCTGACTTCGAACCCATGAACTGAGTCTTACTTCGAAACCATCCAAGCCGCCTCGTCCCATGCTGTCTTCGAACCCAACATGATAAGTCAACTTCGAATCGATCCAAGGTAACGCATTTGGATCGATTCGAACGGACACCCTTTCAACGATTCGAAGACGACCTTCGAACCCAGTGCACGAAGCCACCCAGTAGACACGGCAAAGAACTCGGACTCGACTCGTTCAACTCGGCGCAAAGCTTGGATCGAACCGAAGAAGGCGCTCCACGTCACCACGAAGTCGCGTGCTATGGAGGGTTCGAAGCCATCGGTTCGAACACATGGGTTCGAACCAAACAGCTATCTCATAAACTCAAATTCGAATCCACCATATCTCCCAACCTGCTGATCCAAATGCCATGAAATTTTCACAGATGCTTCCATACATGTTGACGAATGTCCACGCCAAATTTCACCTCGATTAGATGAATTCTTGATCGGTTCGAATGGAGTTCGAACCGATGCCAAAGTGGGCCCAATCTTCCCGAGACCGTACGTATGGGCTCCCTCACGTGCCAGAAGAGGTCTCCCGAGTTTTCAGCAAGAGAGCAGCAGCCTACGCCTATAAATAGACTCCCAGATCATTCAGAAAGGGGACCGGATTCTCTTTGGCAAGATCAAGACTTTGAAGCATCAAGACTCCACCAAGGCTCTACTTTGCACTCAACAACCACCGTTGTGCTTGAACTTCAGAACTATAATTCATTGTAATCCGCCGTAATCGATTGTAATCAGCGAAGAACATCAATAAAAGGAAAAACCTTTGAAGTGGACGTAGGCCGGAGATAGCCGAACCACTATAAATCGTGTGTTCTTGTTTGCATTTATTACTTTGCTACTGAGATCTGTGATTTGTGTTTGGATATTGTTGATTTATATTCCAACACTGGTGCTTTCACATTCATCGGGGTTTGTGACCAATTTTGGCGCAAACACGGGTCACTGTAATCCCGTTTTACCGTAAAAATCCACGTGTCGAAAAAACGAAGGGTAAAAAACATATGAGACCCGATTGAGATTCGGGTTGTCCTTTTTGGGCATTAATCTATCCGTTGACGGCTGAAACCTATCAAAGCCGTAGAACTCATCGAGGCCTTCGTTTTGACAGGTTATGGCTCCCGTAACTCTTAACGAGCCAGAAGTTATGGCCGTCCCAATAATCGATATCTACAGGGTGATACATCCACGGTGCAAGGTGCAACATCCGTCCGAAATTACGAAACAGTGCCGTACGACCTTTAGAAATTCGTGCATGGATTTGAAATGGAACAGTACCATGTTGCACCACTCACCAGCGATGGTAAATCGAAGACCAGCCACCGTAGTCCCGTTTTACCGTAAAAATCCACGTGTCGAAAAAACGAAGGGTAAAAAACTTACGAGACCCGATTGAGATTTGGATTGTCCTTTTTGGCCATTAATCTATCCGTTGACGGCTGAAAGCTGTCAAAGCCGTAGAACTCATCGAGGCCTTCGTTTTGACAACTTATGGCTCTCGTAACTCTAAACGAGCCAAAAGTTATGGCCGTCAGAATAATCGATATCTACAGGGTGCAACATCCACGGTGCAAGGTGCAACATCCGTCCGAAATAGCGAAACAGTGCCGTACGACCTTTAGAAATTCGTGTATGGATTTGAAACGGAACAACCATGGTGCACCACTCTCCAGCGATGGTAAATCGTAGACCAGCCACCGTAATCCCGTTTTACCGTAAAAATCCACTTGTCGAAAAAACGAAAGGGTAAAAAACTTAAGAGACCCGATTGAGATTCTGGTTGTCGTTTTTTGGCATTAATCTATCCGTTGACGGCTGAAAGTGGTCAAAGCCGTAGAACTCATCGAGGCCTTCGTTTTGACAGGTTATGGCTCCCGTAACTCAAAACGAGCCAGAAGTTATGGCCGTCCGAATAATCGATACCTACAGGGTGAAAACATCCACGGTGCAAGGTGCAACATCCATCCGAAATGACGAAACAGTGCCGTATGACATTTAGAAATGCGTGCATGGATTTGAAACGGAACAGTACCACGGTGCACCAATCTCCAGCGATGGAAATTCGAAGACGGGCCACGGTAATCCCGTTTTACCATAAAAATCCACGTGTCGAAAAAACGAAGGGTAAAAAACTTACGAGACCCGATTGAGATTCGAGTTGTCCTTTTTGGGCATTAACCTATCCGTTGACACCTGAAAGCTATCAAAGCCGTAGAACTCATCGAGGCCTTCGTTTTGACAGGTTATGGCTCCCGTAACTCTAATCGAGCAAGAAGTTATGGCCGTCCGAATAATCGATATCTAAAGGGTGCAACATTCGCGGTGCAAGGTGCAACATCCGTCCGAAATGGCGAAACAGTGCCGTACAACTTTTAGAAATGCGTGCATCGATTTGAAACGGAACAGTACCATGGCGCACCACCCTTCAGCAATGTAAAGTCGAAGACGGGCCACGGTAATCCCGTTTTACCGTAAAAATCCACGTGTCGAAAAAACGAAGGGTAAAAAACTTACGAGACCCGATTGAGATTCGGGTTGTCCTTTTTGGGCATTAATCTATCCGTTGATGGCTGAAAGCTATCAAAGCCGTAGAACTTATCGAGGCCTTCGTTTTGATAGGTTATGGCTCCCGTAACTCAAAACGAGCTAGAAGTTATGGCCGTCCGAATAATCGATATCCACAGGGTGCAACATCCACGGTGCAAGGTGCAACATCCGTCCGAAATGGCGAAACAGTGCCGTACAACCTTTAGAAATGCGTGCATGGATTTGAAACGGAACAGTACCATGGTGCACCACTCTCCAGCTATGGTAAATCGAAGACCAGCCACCGTGATCCCGTTTTACCGTAAAAATCCACTTGTCGAAAAAACGAAGGGTAAAAAACTTACGAGACCCGATTGAGATTCAGTTTGTCCTTTTTTGGCTTTAATCTATCCGTTGACGGCTGAAAGCTGTCAAAGCCGTAGAACTCATCGAGGCCTTCGTTTTGACAGGTTATGGCTCCCGTAACTCTAAACTAGCGAGAAGTTATGGCCGTCCGAATAATCGATATCTACAAGGTGCAACATCCACGGTGCAAGGTGCAACATCCATCCGAAATGGCGAAACAGTGCCGTACGACATTTAGAAATGCGTGCATGGATTTGAAATGGAACGGTACCATGGTGCACCACTCACCAGCGATGGGAAGTCGAAGATGGGCCACGATAATTCCGTTTTACCGTAAAAATCCACGTGTCGAAAAAACGAAGGGTAAAAAAATTACGAGACCCGATTGAGATTCGGGTTGTCCTTTTTGGGCATTAATCTATCCGTTGACGGCTGAAAGCTGTCAAAGCCGTAGAACTCATCGAGGCCTTCGTTTTGACGGGTTATGGCTCCCGTAACTCTAAACGAGCCAGAAGTTATGGCCGTCCGAATAATCGATATCTACAGGGTGCAACATCCACGGTGCAAGGTGCAACATCCGTCCGAAATGGCGAAATAGTGCCGTACGACCTTTAGAAATGCGTGCATGGATTTGAAACGGAACAGTACCATGGTGTGCCACTCTTCAGCGATGGAAAGTCGAAGACGGGCCACCGTAATCCCGTTTTACCGTAAAAATCCACGTGTCGAAAAAACGAAGGGTAAAAAACTTACGAGACCCGATTGAGATTCGGGTTGTCCTTTTTGGGCATTAATCTATCCATTGACGGCTGAAAGCTGTCAAAGCCGTAGAACTCATCGAGGCCTTTGTTTTGACAGGTTATGGCTCCCGTAACTCTAAACGACCGAGAAGTTAGGCCGTTCGAATAATCGATATCTGCAGGGGCAACATCCACGGTGCAAGGTGCAACATCCGTCTGAAATGGCGAAACAGTGCCATACGACCTTGAGAAATTCGTGCATGGATTTGAAACAGAACAGTACCATGGTGCACCACTCTCCAGCGATGGTAAATCGAAGACCAGCCACCGTAATCCCGTTTTTCCGCAAAAATCCACGTGTCGAAAAAACGAAGGGTAAAAAACATACGAGACCCAATTGAGATTCGGGTTGTCCTTTTTGGGCATTAATCTATCCGTTGACGGCTGAAAGCTATCAAAGCCGGAGAACTCATCGAGGCCTTCGTTTTGACAGGTTATGGCTCTTGTAAATCTAAACGACCCAGAAGTTATGGTCGTCCGAATAATCGATATCTACAGGGCGCAACATCCACGGTGCAAGGTGCATCATCCGTCCGAAATGGCGAAACAGTGTCGTACGACCTTGAGAAATTCGTGCATGGATTTGAAACGGAACAGTACCATGGTGCACCACTCTCCAGCGATGGTAAATCGAAGACCAGCCACCGTAATCCCGTTTTACCGTAAAAATCCACGTGTCGAAAAAACGAAGCGTAAAAAACTCACGAGACCCGATTGAGATTCGGGTTGTTCTTTTTGGGCATTTATGTATCCGTTGATGGCTGAAAGCTGTCAAAGCCGTAGAACTCATCGAGGCCTTCGTTTTGACAGGTTATGGCTCGCGTAACTCTAAACGAGCGAGAAGTTATGGCCGTCCGAATAATCGATATCTACGGGGTGCAACATTCACGGTGCAAGGTGCAACATCCGTGCGAAATGGAGAAACAGTGTCGTATGACTTTTGGAAATGCGTGCATGGATTTGAAACGGAACAGTACCATGGTGCACCACTCTCCAGCGATGGGAAGTCGAAGACGGGCCACGGTAATCCCGTTTTACCGTAAAAATCCACGTGTCGAAAAAACGAAGGGTAAAAAACTTACGAGACCCGATTGAGATTCGGGTTGTCCTTTTTGGGCATTAATCTATCCGTTGATGGCTGAAAGCTGTCAAAGCAGTAGAACTCATCGAGGCCTTCATTTTGACAGGTTATTGCTCCCGTAACTCTAAACGAGCAAGAAGTTATGGCCGTCCGAATAATCGATGTCTACAGGGTGCAACATCCACGGTGCAAGGTGCAACATCCGTCCGAAATGGCGAAACAGTGCCGTATGACTTTTAGAAATGCATGCATGGATTTGAAACGGAACAGTACCATGGTGCACCACTCTCCAGCGATGGCAAATCGAAGACCAGCCAACGTAATCCCGTTTTACCGTAAAAATCCACGTGTCGAAAAAACGAAGGGTAAAAAACTTAGGAGACCCGATTGAGATTCGGGTTGTCCTTTTTGGGCATTAATCTATCCGTTGAGGGCTGAAAGCTGTCAAAGCCGTAGAACTCATCGAGGCCTTCGTCTTTACAGGTTATGGCTCCCGTAACTCTAAATGAGCCAAAAGTTATGGCCGTCTGAATAATCGATATCTACAGGGTGCAACATCCACGGTGCAAGGTGCAACATCCGTCCGAAATGGCGAAACAGTGCCGTACGACCTTTAGAAATTCGTGCGTGGATTTGAAACAGAACAGTACCATGGTGTGCCACTCTTCAGCGATGGAAAGTCGAAGACGGGCCACCGTAATCCCGTTTTACCGTAAAAATCCACGTGTCGAAAAAACGAAGGGTAAAAAACTTTCGAGACCCGATTGAGATTCGGGTTGTCCTTTTTGGGCATTATTCCATCCGTTGACGGCTGAAAGCGGTCAATGCCGTAGAACTCATCGAGGCCTTTGTTTTGACAGGTTATGGCTCCCGTAACTCTAAACGAGCCAGAAGTTATGGCCGTCCGAATAATCGATATCTACAGGGTGCAACATCCACGGTGCACGGTGCAACATCCGTCCGAAATGGCGAAACAGTGCCGTACGACCATTAGAAATTCGTGCATGGATTTGAAATGGAACAGTACCATGGTTCACCACTATCCAGCGATGGGAAGTCGAAGACGGGCCACGGTAATCCGGTTTTACCGTAAAAATCCACGTGTCGAAAAAACGAAGGGTAAAAAACTTACGAGACCCGATTGAGAATTGGGTTGTCCTTTTTGGGCACTAATCTATCCGTTGATGGCTGAAAGCTGTCAAAGCCGTAGAACTCATCGAGGCCTTTGTTTTGACAGGTTATGGCTCCCGTAGCTCTAAACGAGCCAGAAGTTATGGCCGTCCGAATAATCGATATCTAAAGGGTGCAATATCCACGGTGCAAGGTGCAACATCCGTCCGAAATGGCGAAACAGTGCCGTACGACTTTTTGAAATGCGTGCATGGATTTGAAATGGAACAGCACCATGGTGCACCACTCTTCAGCGATGGGAAGTCGAAGACGGGCCACGGTAATCCCGTTTTACCGTAAAAATCCACGTGTGAAAAAAAACGAAGGGTAAAAAACTTACGAGACCCGATTGGGATTCGTGTTGTCCTTTTTGGGCATTAATCTATCCGTTGACGGCTGAAAGCTGTCAAAGCCGTAGAACTCATCGAGGCCTTCGTTTTGACAGGTTATGGCTCCCGTAACTCTAAACGAGCCAGAAGTTATGTCAGTCCGAATAATCGATATCTACAGGGTGCAACATCCACGGTGCAAGGTGCAACATCCGTCCGAAATGGCGAAACAGTGTCGTACGACCATTAGAAATTCATGCATGGATTTGAAACGGAACAGTACCATGATGTACCACTCTCCAGCGATGGTAAATCGAAGACCAGCCACCGTAATCCCATTTTACCGTAAAAATCCACTTGTCGAAAAAACGAAGGGTAAAAAACTTACGAGACCCGATTTAGATTCTGTTGTCGTTTTTGGGCATTAATCTATCCGTTGACGGCTGCAAGCTGTCAAAGCCGTAGAACTCATCGAGGCCTTCGTTTTGACAGGTTATGGCTCCCGTAACTCTAAACGAGCCAGAAGTTATGGCCGTCCGAATAATCGATATCTACAGGGTGCAACATCCACGGTGCAAGATGCAAAATCCGTCCGAAATGGCGAAACAGTGTCGTACGACCTTTAGAAATTCGTGCATGGATTTGAAACGGAATAGTACCATGGTGCACCACTCTCTAGCGATGGTAAATCGAAGACCAGCCGCCGTAATCCCGTTTTACCGTAAAAATCCACGTGTCGAAAAAACGAAGGGTAAAAAACTTACGAGACCCGATTGAGTTTCGGGTTGTCCTTTTTGGGCATTAATCTATCCGTTGACGGCTGAAAGCGGTCAAAGCCGTAGAACTCATCGAGGCCTTCGTTTTGACAGGTTATGGCTCCCGTAACTCTTAACGAGCCTGAAATTATGGCCGTCCGACTAATCGATATGTACAGGGTGCAACATCCACGGTGCAAGGTGCAACATCCGTCCGAAATGGCGAAACAGTGCCGTACGACCTTTAGAAATTCGTGCATGGATTCGAAACGGAACAGTACCATGGTGCACCAATCTCCAGCGATGGTAAATCGAAGACCAGCCACCGTAATCCCGTTTTACCGTAAAAATCCACGTGTCGAAAAAACGAAGGGTAAAAAACTTGAGACCAGATTGAGATTCGGGTTGTCCTTTTTGGGCATTAATCTATCCGTAGACGGTTGAAAGCTGTCAAAGCCGTAGAACTCATCGAGGCCTTCGTTTTGACAGGTTATGGCTCCCGTAACTCTAAACGAGCCAGAAGTTATGGCTGTCCGAATAATCGATATCTACAGGGTGCTACATCCACGGTGCAAGGTGCAACATCCGTCCGAAATGGCGAAACATTTCCGTACGACCTTTAGAAATTCATGCATGGATTTGAAACGGAACAGTACCGTGGTGCACCACTCTCCAGCGATGGTAAACCGAAGACCAGCCACCGTAATCCCGTTTTACCGTAAAAATCCACGTGTCGAAAAAACAAAGGGTAAAAAACTTACGAGACCCGATTGAGATTCGGGTTGTCCTTTTTGGGCATTAATCTATCCGTTGATGGCTGAAAGCTGTCAAAGCCGTAGAACTCATCGAGGCCTTCGTTTTGACAGGTTATGACTCCCGTAACTCTAAACGAGCCAGAAGTTATGGCCGTCCGAATAATCGATATCTACAGCGTGCAACATCCACGGTGCAAGGTGCAACATCCGTCCGAAATGGAGAAACAGTGCCGTACGACTTTTAGAAATGCGTGCATGGATTTGAAACGGAACAGTACCATGGTGCACCACTCTTCAGCGATGGAAAGTCGAAGACGGGCCACCGTAATCCCGTTTTACCGTAAAAATCCACGTGTCGAAAAAACGAAGGGTAAAAAACTTACGAGACCCGATTGAGATTCGGGTTGTCCTTTTTGGGCACTAATCTACCGGTTGACGGCTGAAAGCTGTCAAAGCCGTAGAACTCATCGAGGCCTTCGTTTTGACAGGTTATGGCTCCTGTAACTCTTAACGAACCAGAAGTTATGGCCGTCCGAATAATCGATGTTTACAGGGTGCAACATCCACGGTGCAAGGTGCAACATCCGTCCGAAATTACGAAACAGTGCTGTGCGACCTTTAGAAATTCGTGCATGGATTTGAAACGGAACAGTACCATGGTGCACCACTCTCCAGCGATGGTAAATCAAAGACCAGCCAACGTAATCCCGTTTTAACGTAAAAATCCACGTGTCGAAAAAACGAAGGGTAAAAAACTTATGAGACCCGATTGAGATTCAGGTTGTCCTTTTTGGGCATTAATCTTTCCGTTGAGGGCTGAAAGCTGTCAAAGCCGTAGAACTCATCGAGGCCTTCGTTTTGACAGGTTATGGCTCCCGTAACTCTAAACGAGCCAAAAGTTATGGCCGTCCGAATAATCGATATCTACAGGGTGCAACATCCACGGTGCAAGGTGCAACATCCGTCCGAAATGGCGAAACAGTGTTGTCGACCTTTAGAAATTCGTGCATGGATTTGAAATGCAACAGAACCGTGGTGCACCACTCTCCAGCGATGTAGAACTCATCGAGGCCTTCGTTTTGACAGGTTATGGCTCCCGTAACACTAAACGAGCCAGAAGTTATGGTCGTCCGAATAATCGATATCTACAGGGTGTAACATCCACGGTGTAAGGTACAACATCCGTCCGAAATGGTGAAACAGTGTCATACGACCTTTAGAAATTCGTGCATGGATTTGAAACGGAACAGTACCATGGTGCACCACTATCCAGCGATGGGAAGTCGAAGACGGGTCACGGTAATCCCGTTTTACCGTAAAAATCCACGTGTCGAAAAAACGAGGGGTAAAAAACTTACGAGACCCGATTGAGATTCCGTTTGTCCTTTTTGGGCATTAATCTATCCGTTGATGGCAGAAAGCTGTCAAAGCCGTAGAACTCATCGAGGCCTTCGTTTTGACAAGTTATGGCTCCCGTAACTCTAAACAAGCCAGAAGTTATGGCCGTCCGAATAATCGATATCTGCAGGGTGCAACATCCACGGTGCAAGGTGCAACATCCGTCCGAAATGGCGAAACAGTGTCGTACGACTTTTAGAAATACGTGCATGGATTTGAAACGGAACAGTACCAATGTGCACCACTCTTCAGCGATGGGAAGTCGAAGACGGGCCACCGTAATCCCGTTTTACCGTAAAAATCCACGTGTCGAAAAAACGAAGGGTAAAAAACTTACGAGACCCGATTGAGATTCAGGTTGTCCTTTTGGGGCATTAATCTATCCGTTGACGGCTGAAAGCTATCAAAGCCGTAGAACTCATCGAGGCCTTCGTTTTGACAGGTTATGGCTCCTGTAACTCTAAACGAGCCAGAAGTTATGGCCGTCCGAATAATCGATATCTACAGGGCGCAACATCCACGGTGCAAGGTGCATCATCCATCCGAAATGGCGAAACAGTGCCGTACGACCTTGAGAAATTCGTGCATGGATTTGAAACAGAACAGTACCATGGTGCACCACTCTCCAGCGATGGTAAATCGAAGACCAGCCACCGTAATCCCGTTTTATCGTAAAAATCCACGTGTCGAAAAAACGAAGAGTAAAAAACTCACGAGACCCGATTGAGATTCGAGTTGTTCTTTTTGGCCATTAATGTATCCGTTGATGGCTGAAAGCTGTCAAAGCCGTAGAACTCATCGAGGCCTTCGTTTTGACAGCTTATGGCTCCCGTAACTCTAAACGAGCGAGAAGTTATGGCCGTCCGAATAATCGATATCTACAGGGTGCAACATTCACGGTGCAAGGTGCAACATCCGTGCGAAATGGCGAAACAGTGTCGTATGACTTTTAGAAATGCGTGCATGGATTTGAAACGGAACAGTACCATGGTGCACCACTCTCCAGCGATGGGAAGTCGAAGACGGGCCACCGTAATCCCGTTTTACCGTAAAAATCCACGTGTCGAAAAAACGAAGGGTAAAAAACTTACGAGACCCGATTGAGATTCGGGTTGTCCTTTTTGGGCATTAATCTATCCGTTGGTGGCTGAAAGCTGTCAAAGCCGTAGAACTCATCGAGGCCTTCGTTTTGACAGGTTATGGCTCCCGTAACTCTAAACGAGCCAGAAGTTATGGCCGTCCGAATAATCGATGTCTATAGGGTGCAACATCCACGGTGCAAGGTGCAACATCCGTCCGAAATGGCGAAACAGTGCCGTACGACTTTTAGAAATGCGTGCATGCATTTGAAACGGAACAGTACCAATGTGCACCACTCTTCAGCGATGGGAAGTCGAAGACGGGCCACCGTAATCCCGTTTTACCGTAAAAATCCACGTGTCGAAAAAACGAAGGGTAAAAAACTTACGAGACCCGATTGAGATTCAGGTTGTCCTTTTGGGGCATTAATCTATCCGTTGACGGCTGAAAGCTATCAAAGCCGTAGAACTCATCGAGGCCTTCGTTTTGACAGGTTATGGCTCCTGTAACTCTAAACGAGCCAGAAGTTATGGCCGTCCGAATAATCGATATCTACAGGGCGCAACATCCACGGAGCAAGGTGCATCATCCATCCGAAATGGCGAAACAGTGCCGTACGACCTTGAGAAATTCGTGCATGGATTTGAAACGGAACAGTACCATGGTGCACCACTCTCCAACGATGGTAAATCGAAGACCAGCCAAGGTAATCCCGTTTTACCGTAAAAATCCACGTGTCGAAAAAACGAAGGGTAAAAAACTTATGAGACCCGATTGAGATTCGGGTTGTCCTTTTTGGGCATTAATCTATCCGTTGAGGGCTGAAAGCTGTCAAAGCCGTAGAACTCATCGAGGCCTTCGTTTGGACAGGTTATGGCTCCCGTAACTCTAAACGAGCCAAAAGTTATGGCCGTCCGAATAATCGATATCTACAGGGTGCAACATCCACGGTGCAAGGTGCAACATCCATCCGAAATGGCGAAACAGTGCCGTACGACCTTTAGAAATTCTTGCATGGATTTGAAACGGAACAGTACCGTGGTGCACCACTCTCCAGCGATGGTAAATCGAATACCAGCCACCGTAATCCCGTTTTACCGTAAAAATCCACTTGTCGAAAAAACGAAGGGTAAAAAACTTTCGAGACCCGATTGAGATTCGGGTTGTCCTTTTTGGGCATTATTCTATCCGTAGACGGCTGAAAGCTGTCAAAACCGTAGAACTCATCGAGTCCTTTGTTTTGACAGGTTATAGCTCCCGTAACTCTAAAGGAGCCAGAAGTTATGGTCGTCCGAATAATCGATATCTACAGGGTGCAACATCCACGGTGCACGGTGCAACATCCGTCCGAAATGGCGAAACAGTGCCGTACGACCATTAGAAATTCGTGCATGGATTTGAAATGGAACAGTACCATGGTGCACCGCTATCCAGCGATGGGAAGTCGAAGACGGGCCAAGGTCATCCCGTTTTACCTTAAAAATCCACGTGTCGAAAAAACGAAGGGTAAAAAACTTACGAGACCCGTTTGAGATTCGGGGTGTCCTTTTTGGGCATTAATCTATCCGTTGATGGCTGAAAGCTGTCAAAGCCGTAGAACTCATCGAGGCCTTTGTTTTGACAGGTTACAGCTCCCGTAGCTCTAAACGAGCCAGAAGTTATGGCCGTCCGAATAATCGATATCTAAAGGGTGCAACATCCACGGTGCAAGGTGCAACATCCGTCCGAAATGGCGAAACAGTGCCGTACGACTTATAGAAATGCGTGCAAGGATTTGAAATGGAACAGTACCATGGTGCACCACTCTTCAGTGATGGGAAGTCGAAGATGGGCTAAGGTAATCCCGTTTTACCATAAAAATCCACGTGTGAAAAAAAACGAAGGGTAAAAAACTTACGAGACCCGATTGAGATTCGGGTTGTCCTTTTTGGGCATTAATCTATCCGTTGACGGCTGAAAGCTGTCAAAGACGTAGAACTCATCGAGGCCTTCGTTTTGACAGGTTATGGTTCCTGTAACTCTAAACGAGCCAGAAGTTATGGCCGTCCGAATAAACGATATCTACAGGGTGCAACATCCACGGTGCAAGGTGCAACATCCGTCCGAAATGGCGAAACAGTGCCGTACGACCATTAGAAATTCGTGCATGGATTTGAAACGGAACAGTACCATGGTGCACCACTCTCCAGCCATGGTAAATCGAAGACCAGCCACCGTAATCCCGTTTTACCGTAAAAATCCACGTTTCGAAAAAACGAAGGGTAAAAAACTTACGAGACCCGATTGAGATTCGGGTTGTCCTTTTTGGGCATTAATCTATCCGTTGACGGCTGAAAGCGGTCAAAGCCGTAGAACTCATCGAGGCCTTCGTTTTGACAGGTTATGGCTCCCGTAACTCTAAACGAGCCAGAAGTTATGGCCGTCCGAATAATCGATATCTACAGGGTGCAACATCCACGGTGCAAGGTGCAACATCCGTCCGAAATGGAGAAACAGTGCCGTACGACTTTTAGAAATGCGTGCATGGATTTGAAACGGAACAGTACCATGGTGCACCACTCTTCAGCGATGGGAAGTCGAAGACGGGCCACCGTAATCCCGTTTTACCGTAAAAATCCACGTGTCGAAAAAACGAAGGGTAAAAAACTTACAAGACCCGATTGAGATTCGGGTTGTCCTTTTTGGGCATTAATCTATCCGTTGATGGCTGAAAGCTGTCAAAGCCGTAGTACTCATCGAGGTCTTCGTTTTGACAGGTTATGGCTCCCGTAACTCTAAACGAGCCAGAAGTTATGGCCGTCCGAATAATCGATATCTGCAGGGTGCAACATCCACGGTGCAAGGTGCAACATCCGTCCAAAATGGCGAAACAGTGCCGTCCGACTTTTAGAAATGCGTACATGGATTTGAAACGGAACAGTACCATGGTGCACCACTCTTCAGCGATGGGAAGTCGAAGACGGGCCACCGTAATCCCGTTTTACCGTAAAAATCCACGTGTCGAAAAAACGAAGGGTAAAAAACTTACGAGACCCGATTGAGATTCGGGTTGTCCTTTTTGGGCATTAATCTATCCGTTGACGGCTGAAAGCTATCAAAGCCGTAGAACTCATCGAGGCCTTCGTTTTGACAGATTATGGCTCCTGTAACTCTAAACGAGCCAGAAGTTATGGTCGTCCAAATAATCGATATCTACAGGGCGCAACATCCACGGTGCAAGGTGCATCATCCATCCGAAATGGCGAAACAGTGTCGTACGACCTTGAGAAATTCGTGCATGGATTTGAAACGGAACAGTACCATGGTGCACCACTCTCCAGCGATGGTAAATCGAAGACCAGCCACCGTAATCCCGTTTTATCGTAAAAATCCACGCGTCGAAAAAACGAAGAGTAAAAACTCACGAGACCCGATTGAGATTCGGGTTGTTCTTTTTGGGCATTAATGTATCCGTTGATGGCTGAAAGCTGTCAAAGCTGTAGAACTCATCGAGGACTTCGTTTTGACAGGTTATGGCTCCCGTAACTCTAAACGAGCGAGAAGTTATGGCCGTCCGAATAATCGATATCTACAGGGTGCAACATTCACGGTGCAAGGTGCAACATCCGTGCGAAATGGCGAAACAGTGTCGTATGACTTTTAGAAATGCGTGCATGGATTTGAAACGGAACAGTACCATGGTGCACCACTCTCCAGCGATGGGAAGTCGAAGACGGGCCACGGTAATCCCGTTTTACCGTAAAAATCCACGTGTCGAAAAAACGAAGGGTAAAAAACTTACGAGACCCGATTGAGATTCGGGTTGTCCTTTTTGGGCATTAATCTATCCGTTGACGGCTGAAAGCTGTCAAAGCAGTAGAACTCATCGAGGCCTTCGTTTTGACAGGGTATGGCTCCCGTAACTCTAAACGAGCCAGAAGTTATGGCCGCCCGAATAATCGATGTCTACAGGGTGCAACATCCACGGTGCAAGGTGCAACATCCGTCCGAAATGGCGAAACAGTGCCGTACGACTTTTAGAAATGCGTGCATGGATTTGAAACGGAACAGCACCATGGTGCACCACTCTTCAGCGATGGGAAGTCGAAGACGGGCCACCGTAATCCAGTTTTACCATAAAAATCCACGTGTCGAAAAACGAAGGGTAAAAAACTTACGAGACCCGATTGAGATTCGGGTTGTCCTTTTTGGGCACTAATCTGTCCGTTGACGGCTGAAAGCTGTCAAAGCCGTAGAACTCATCGAGGCCTTCGTTTTGACAGGTTATGGCTCCCGTAACTCTTAACGAACCAGAAGTTATGGTCGTCCGAATAATCGATGTCTATAGGGTGCAACATCCACGGTGCAAGGTGCAACATCCGTCCGAAATTACGAAACAGTGCCGTACGACCTTTAGAAATTCGTGCATGGATTTGAAACGGAACAGTACCATGGTGCACCACTCTCCAGCGATGGTAAACCGAAGACCAGCCAACGTAATCCCGTTTTACCGTAAAAATCCACGTGTCGAAAAAACGAAGGGTAAAAAACTTATGAGACCCGATTGAGATTCGGGTTGTCCTTTTTGGGCATTAATCTATCCGTTGAGGGCTGAAAGCTGTCAAAACCGTAGAACTCATCGAGGCCTTCGTTTTGACAGGTTATGGCTCCCGTAACTCTAAACGAGCCAAAAGTTATGGCCGTCTGAATAATCGATATCTACAGGGTGCAACATCCACGGTGCAAGGTGCAACATCCGTCCGAAATGGCGAAACAGTGCCGTACGACCTTTAGAAATTCTTGCATGGATTTGAAACGGAACAGTACCGTGGTGCACAACTCTCCAGCGATGGTAAATCGAATACCAGCCACCGTAATCCCGTTTTACCGTAAAAATCCACTTGTCGAAAAAACGAAGGGTAAAAAACTTTCGAGACCCGATTGAGATTCGGGTTGTCCTTTTTGGGCATTATTCTATCCGTTGACGGCTGAAAGCTGTCAAAGCCGTAGAACTCATCGAGGCCTTTGTTTTGACAGGTTATAGCTCCCGTAACTCTAAACGAGCCAGATGTTATGGTCGTCCGAATAATCGATATCTACAGGGTGCAACATCCACGGTGCACGGTGCAACATCCGTCCGAAATGGCGAAACAGTGCCGTACGACCATTAGAAATTCGTGCATGGATTTGAAATGGAACAGTACCATGGTGCCCCGCTATCCAGCGATGGGAAGTCGAAGACGGGACAAGGTAATCCCGTTTTACCGTAAAAATCCACGTGTCGAAAAAACGAAGGGTAAAAAACTTACGAGACCCGATTGAGATTCGGGTTGTCCTTTTTGGGCATTAATTTATCCGTTGATGGCTGAAAGCTGTCAAAGCCGTAGAACTCATCGAGGCCTTTGTTTTGACAGGTTACGGCTCCCGTAGCTCTAAACGAGCCAGAAGTTATGGCCGTCCGAATAATCGATATCTAAAGGGTGCAACATCCACGGTGCAAGGTGCAACATCCGTCCGAAATTACGAAACAGTGCCGTACGACCTTTAGAAATTCGTGCATGGATTTGAAACGGAACAGTACCATGGTGCACCACTCTCCAGCGATGGTAAATCGAAGACCAGCCAACGTAATCCCGTTTTACCGTAAAAATCCACGTGTCGAAAAAACGAAGGGTAAAAAACTTAGGAGACCCGATTGAGATTCGGGTTGTCCTTTTTGGGCATTAATCTATCCGTTGAGGGCTGAAAGCTGTCAAAGCCGTAGAACTCATCGAGGCCTTCGTTTTGACAGGTTATGGCTCCCGTAACTCTAAACGAGCCAAAATTTATGGCCGTCCGAATAATCGATATCTACAGGGTGCAACATCCACGGTGCAAGGTGCAACAACCGTCCGAAATGGCGAAACAGTGCCGTACGCCCTTTAGAAATTCTTGCATGGATTTGAAACGGAACAGTACCGTGGTGCACCACTCTCCAGCGATGTTAAATCGAATACCAGCCACCGTAATCCCGTTTTACCGTAAAAATCCACTTGTCGAAAAAGCGAAGGGTAAAAAACTTTCGAGACCCAATCGAGATTCGGGTTGTCCTTTTTGGGCATTAATCTATCCATTGACGGATGAAAGCGGTCAAAGCCGTAGAACTCATCGAGGCCTTCGTTTTGACAGGTTATGGCTCCCGTAACTCTTAACGAGCCAGAAATTATGGCCGTCCGTATAATCGATATCTACAGGGTGCAACATCCACGGTGCAAGGTGCAACATCCATCCGAAATGGCGAAACAGTGCCGTACGACCTTTAGAAATTCGTGCATGGATTTGGAACGGAACAGTACCATGGTGCACCACTCTCCAGCGATGGTAAATCGAATACCAGCCACCGTAATCTCGTTTTACCGTAAAAATCCACGTGTCAAAAAAACGAAGGGTAAAAAACTTACGAGACCCGATTGAGATTCGGGTTGTCCATTTTGGGCATTAATCTATCCGTTGACGGTTGAAAGCTATCAAAGCCGTAGAACTCATCGAGGCCTTCGTTTTGACAGGTTATGGCTCCCGTAACTCTAAACGAGCCAGAAGTTATGGCTGTCCGAATAATCGATATCTACAGGGTGCAACATCCACGGTGCAAGGTGCAACATCCGTCCGAAATGGCGAAACATTTCCGTACGACCTTTAGAAATTCATGCATGGATTTGAAACGGAACAGTACCATGGTGCACCACTCTCCAGCGATGGTAAATCGAAGACCAGCCACCGTAATCCCGTTTTACCGTAAAAATCCACGTGTCGAAAAAACGAAGGGTAAAAAACTTACGAGACCCGATTGAGATTCGGGTTGTCCTTTTTGGGCATTAATCTATCCGTTGACGGATGAAAGCTGTCAAAGCCGTAGAACTCATCGAGGTCTTCATTTTGACAGGTTATGGCTCCCGTAACTCTAAACGAGCCAGAAGTTATGGTCGTCCGAATAATCAATATCTACAGGGTGCAACATCCACGGTGTAAGGTACAACATCCGTCCGAAATGGCGAAACAGTGTCGTACGACCTTTAGAAATTCGTGCATGGATTTGAAACGGAACAGTACCATGGTGCACCACTATCCAGCGATGGGAAGTCGAAGACGGGCCACGGTAATCCCGTTTTACCGTAAAAATCCACGTGTCGAAAAAACGAAGGGTAAAAAACTTACAAGACCCGATTGAGATTCGGGTTGTCCTTTTTGGGCATTAATCTATCCGTTGATGGCTGAAAGCTGTCAAAGCCGTAGAACTCATCGAGGCCTTCGTTTTGACAGGTTATGGCTCCCGTAACTCTAAACGAGCCAGAAGTTATGGCCGTCCGAATAATCGATATCTACAGGGTTCAACATCCACGGTGCAAGGTGCAACATCCGTCCGAAATGGCGAAACAGTGCCGTACGAATTTTAGAAATGCGTGCATGGATTTGAAACGGAATAGTACCATGGTGCACCACTCTTCAGCGATGGGAACTCGAAGACGGGCCACCGTAATCCCGTTTTACCGTAAAAATCCACGTGTCGAAAAAACGAAGGGTAAAAAACTTACGAGACCCGATTGAGATTCGGGTTGTATTTTTTGGGCATTAATCTATCTGTTGACGGCTGAAAGCTATCAAAGCCGTAGAACTCATCGAGGCCTTCGTTTTGACAGGTTATGGCTCCTGTAACTCTAAACGAGCCAGAAGTTATGGCCGTCCGAATAATCGATATCTACAGGGCGCAACATCCACGGTGCAAGGTGCATCATCCATCCGAAATGGCGAAACAGTGCCGTACGACCTTGAGAAATTCGTGCATGGATTTGAAACGGAACAGTACCATGGTGCACCACTCTCCAGCGATGGTAAATCGAAGACCAGCCACCGTAATCCCGTTTTATCGTAAAAATCCACGTGTCGAAAAAACGAAGAGTAAAAAACTCACGAGACCCGATTGAGATTCGGGTTGTTCTTTTTGGGCATTAATGTATTCGTTGATGGCTGAAAGCTGTCAAAGCCGTAGAACTCATCGAGGCCATCGTTTTGACAGGTTATGGCTCCTGTAACTCTAAACGAGCGAGAAGTTATGGCCGTCCGAATAATCGATATCTATAGGGTGCAACATTCACGGTGCAAGGTGCAACATCCGTGCGAAATGGCGAAACAGTGTCGTATGACTTTTAGAAATGCGTGCATGAATTTGAAACGGAACAGTACCATGGTGCACCACTCTCAAGCGATGGGAAGTCGAAGACGGTCCACGGTAATCCCGTTTTACCGTAAAAATCCACGTGTCGAAAAAACGAAGGGTAAAAAACTTACGAGACCCGATTGAGATTCGGGTTGTCCTTTTTGGGCATTAATCTATCCGTTGACGGCTGAAAGCTGTCAAAGCAGTAGAACTCATCGAGGCCTTCGTTTTGACAGGTTATGGCTCCCGTAACTCTAAACGAGCCAGAATTTATGGCCGTCCGAATAATCGATGTCTACAGGGTGCAACATCCATGGTGCAAGGTGCAACATCCGTCCGAAATGGCGAAACAGTGGCGTACGTCTTTTAGAAATGCGTGCATGGATTTGAAATGGAGCAGTACCATGGTGCACCACTCTTCAGCGATGGGAAGTCGAAGACGGGCCACAGTAATCCAGTTTTACTGTAAAAATCCACGTGTCGAAAAACGAAGGGTAGAAAACTTACGAGACCCGATTGAGATTCGGGTTGTCGTTTTTGGGCACTAATCTATCCGTTGACGGCTGAAAGCTGTCAAAGCCGTAGAACTCATCGAGGCCTTCGTTTTGACAGGTTATGGCTCCCGTAACTCTTAACGAACCAGAAGTTATGGTCGTCCGAATAATCGATGTCTACAGGGTGCAACATCCACGGTGCAAGGTGCAACATCCGTCCGAAATTACGAAACAGTGCCGTACGACCTTTAGAAATTCGTGCACGGATTTGAAACGAAACAGTACCATGGTGCACCACTCTCCAACGATGGTAAATCGAAGACCAGCCAACGTAATCCCGTTTTACCGTAAAAATCCACGTGTCGAAAAAACGAAGGGTAAAAAACTTAGGAGACCCGATTGAGATTCGGGTTGTCCTTTTTGGGCATTAATCTATCCGTTGAGGGCTGAAAGCTGTCAAAGCCGTAGAACTCATCGAGGCCTTCGTTTTGACAGGTTATGGCTCCCGTAACTCTAAACGAGCCAAAAGTTATGGCCGTCCGAATAATCGATATCTACAGGGTGCAACATCCACGGTGCAAGGTGCAACATCCGTCCGAAATGGCGAAACAGTGCCGTACGACCTTTAGAAATTCTTGCATGGATTTGAAACGGAACAGTACCATGGTGCACCACTCTCCAGCGATGGTAAATCGAAGACCAGCCACCGTAATCCCGTTTTACCGTAAAAATCCACGTTTCGAAAAAACGAAGGGTAAAAAACTTACGAGACCCGATTGAGATTCGGGTTGTCCTTTTTGGGCATTAATCTATCCGTTGATGGCTGAAAGCGGTCAAAGCCGTAGAACTCATCGAGGCCTTTGTTTTGACAGGTTATGGCTCCCGTAACTCTTAACGAGCCAGAAGTTATGGCCGTCCGAATAATCGATATCTACAGGGTGCAACATCCACGGTGCAAGGTGCAACATCCGTCCGAAATGGCGAAACAGTGCCGTACGACCTTTAGAAATTCGTGCATGGATTTGAAACGGAACAGTACCATGGTGCACCACTATCCAGCGATGGGAAGTCGAAGACGGGCCATGGTAATCCCGTTTTACCGTAAAAATCCACGTGTCGAAAAAACGAAGGGTAAAAAACTTACGAGACCCGATTGAGATTCGGGTTGACCATTTTGGGCATTAATCTATCCGTTGACGGCTGAAAGCTATCATAGCCGTAGAACTCATCGAGGCCTTCGTTTTGACAGGTTATGGCTCCTGTAACTCTAAACGAGCCAGAAGTTATGGCCGTCCGAATAATCGATATCTACAGGGCGCAACATCCACGGTGCAAGGTGCATCATCCATCCGAAATGGCGAAACAGTGCCGTACGACCTTGAGAAATTCATGCATGGATTTGAAACGGAACAGTACCATGGTGCACCACTATCCAGCGATGGGAAGTCGAAGACGGGCCATGGAAATCCCGTTTTACCGTAAAAATCCACGTGTCGAAAAAACGAAGGGTAAAAAACTTACAAGACCCGATTGAGATTCGGGTTGTCCTTTTTGGGCATTAATCTATCCGTTGACCGTTGAAAGCTGTCAAAGCCGTAGAACTCATCGAGGCCTTCGTTTTGACAGTTATGGCTCCCGTAACTCTAAACGAGCCAGAAGTTATGGCTGTCCGAATAATCGATATCTACAGGGTGCAACATCCAAGGTGCAAGGTGCAACATCCGTTCGAAATGGCGAAACATTTCCGTACGACCTTTAGAAATTCATGCATGGATTTGAAACGGAACAGTACCATGGTGCACCACTCTCCAGCGATGGTAAATCGAAGACCAGCCACCGTAATCCCGTTTTACTGTAAAAATCCACGTGTCGAAAAAACGAAGGGTAAAAAACTTACGAGACCCGATTGAGATTCGGGTTGTCCATTTTGGGCATTAATCTATCCGTTGACGGTTGAAAGCTGTCAAAGCCGTAGAACTCATCGAGGCCTTCGTTTTGACAGGTTATGGCTCCCGTAACTCTAAACGAGCCAGAAGTTATGGCTGTCCGAATAATCGATATCTACAGGGTGCAACATCCAAGGTGCAAGGTGCAACATCCGTCCGAAATGGCGAAACATTTCCGTACGACCTTTAGAAATTCATGCATGGATTTGAAACGGAACAGTACCATGGTGCACCACTCTCCAGCGATGGTAAATTGAAGACCAACCACCGTAATCCCATTTTACCGTAAAAATCCACGTGTCGAAAAAACGAAGGGTAAAAAACTTACGAGACCCGATTGAGATTCGGTTTGTCCTTTTTGGGCATTAATCTATCCGTTGATGGCTGAAAGCTGTCAAAGCTGTAGAACTCATCGAGGCCTTCATTTTGACAGGTTATGGCTCCCGTAACTCTAAACGAGCCAGAAGTTATGGTCGTCCGAATAATCGATATCTACAGGGTGCAACATCCACGGTGTAAGGTACAACATCCGTCCGAAATGGCGAAACAGTGTCATACGACCTTTAGAAATTCGTGCATGGATTTGAAACAGAACAGTACCATGGTGCACCACTCCCCAGCGATGGGAAGTCGAAGACGGGCCACGGTAATCCCGTTTTACCGTAAAAATCCACGTGTCGAAAAAACGAAGGGTAAAAAACTTACAAGACCCGATTGAGATTCGAGTTGTCCTTTTTGGGCATTAATCTATCCGTTGATGGCTGAAAGCTGACAAAGCCGTAGAACTCATCGAGGCCTTCGTTTTGACAGGTTATGGCTCCCGTAACTCTAAACGAGCCAGAAGTTATGGCCGTCCAAATAATCGATATCTACAGGGTGCAACATCCACGGTGCAAGATGCAACATCCGTCCGAAATGGCAAAACAGTGTCGTACGACTTTTAGAAATGCGTGCATGGATTTGAAACGGAACAGTACCATGGTGCACCACTCTTCAGCGATGGGAAGTCGAAGACGGGCCACCGTAATCCCGTTTTACCGTAAAAATCCACGTGTCGAAAAAACAAAGGGTAAAAAACTTACGAGACCCGATTGAGATTCGGTTTGTCCTTTTTGGGCACTAATCTATTCGTTGATGGCTGAAAGCTGTCAAAGCCGTAGAACTCATCGAGGCCTTCGTTTTGACAGGTTATGGCTCCCGTAACTCTTAACGAACCAGAAGTTATGGCCGTCCGAATAATCGATGTCTACAGGGTGCAACATCCACGGTGCAAGGTGCAACATCCGTCCGAAATTACGAAACAGTGCCGTACGACCTTTAGAAATTCGTGCATGGATTTGAAACGGAACAGTACCATGGTGCACCACTCTCCAGCGATGGTAAATCAAAGATCAGCCAACGTAATCCCGTTTTACCGTAAAAATCCACGTGTCGAAAAAACGAAGGGTAAAAAACTTACGAGACCCGATTGAGATTCGGTTTGTCCTTTTTGGGCACTAATCTATTCGTTGACGGCTGAAAGCTGTCAAAGCCGTAGAACTCATCGAGGCCTTCGTTTTGACAGGTTATGGCTCCCGTAACTCTTAACGAACCAGAAGTTATGGCCGTCCGAATAATCGATGTCTACAGGGTGCAACATCCACGGTGCAAGGTGCAACATCCGTCCGAAATTACGAAACAGTGCCGTACGACCTTTAGAAATTCGTGCATGGATTTGAAACGGAACAGTACCATGGTGCACCACTCTCCAGCGATGGTAAATCGAAGATCAGCCAACGTAATCCCGTTTTACCGTAAAAATCCACGTGTCGAAAAAACGAAGGGTAAAAAACTTAGGAGACCCGATTGAGATTCGGGTTGTCCATTTTGGGCATTAATCTATCCGTTGACGGTTGAAAGCTTTCAAAGCCGTAGAACTCATCGAGGCCTTCGTTTTGACAGGTTATGGCTCCCGTAACTCTAAACGAGCCAGAAGTTATGGCTGTCCGAATAATCGATATCTACAGGGTGCAACATCCACGGTGCAAGGTGCAACATCCGTCCGAAATGGCGAAACATTTCCGTACGACCTTTAGAAATTCATGCATGGATTTGAAACGGAACAGTACCATGGTGCACCACTCTCCAGCGATGGTAACTCGAAGATCAGCCAACGTAATCCCGTTTTACCGTAAAAATCCACGTGTCGAAAAAACGAAGGGTAAAAAACTTACGAGACCCGATTGAGATTCGGTTTGTCCTTTTTGGGCATTAATCTATCAGTTGATGGATGAAAGCTGTCAAAGCCGTAGAACTCATCGAGGCCTTTGTTTTGACAGGTTATGGCTCCCGTAACTCTAAACGAGCCAGAAGTTATGGCCGTCCGAATAATCGATATCTAAAGGGTGCAACATCCACGGTGCAAGGTGCAACATCCGTCCGAAATGGCAAAACAGTGTCGTACGACTTTTAGAAATGCATGCATGGATTTGAAATGGAACAGTACCATGGTGCACCACTCTTCAGCGATGGGAAGTCGAAGACGGGCCACGGTAATCCCGTTTTACCGTAAAAATCCACGTGTGAAAAAAACGAAGGGTATAAAACTTACGAGACCCGATTGAGATTCGGGTCGTCCTTTTTGGGCATTAATCTTTCCGTTGACGGCTGAAAGCTGTTAAAGCCGTTGAACTCATCGAGGCCTTCGTTTTGACAGGTTATGGCTCCCGTAACTCTAAACGAGCAAGAAGTTATGGCCGTACGAATAATCGATATCTACAGGGTGCAACATCCACGGTGCAAGATGCAACATCCGTCCGAAATGGCGAAACAGTGCCGTACGACTTTTAGAAATGCGTGCATGGATTTGAAACGGAACAGTACCATGGTGCACCACTCTTCAGCGATGGGAAGTCGAAGACGGGCCACCGTAATCCCGTTTTACCGTAAAAATCCACGTGTCGAAAAAACGAAGGGTAAAAAACTTACGAGACCCGATTGAGATTCGGTTTGTCCTTTTTGGGCACTAATCTATTCGTTGACGGCTGAAAGCTGTCAAAGCCGTAGAACTCATCGAGGCCTTCGTTTTGACAGGTTATGGCTCCCGTAACTCTTAACGAACCAGAAGTTATGGCCGTCCGAATAATCGATGTCTACAGGGTGCAACATCCACGGTGCAAGGTGCAACATCCGTCCGAAATTACGAAACAGTGCCGTACGACCTTTAGAAATTCGTGCATGGATTTGAAACGGAACAGTACCATGGTGCACCACTCTCCAGCGATGGTAAATCGAAGATCAGCCAACGTAATCCCGTTTTACCGTAAAAATCCACGTGTCGAAAAAACGAAGGGTAAAAAACTTACGAGACCCGATTGAGATTCGGTTTGTCCTTTTTGGGCACTAATCTATTCGTTGACGGCTGAAAGCTGTCAAAGCCGTAGAACTCATCGAGGCCTTCGTTTTGACAGGTTATGGCTCCCGTAACTCTTAACGAACCAGAAGTTATGGCCGTCCGAATAATCGATGTCTACAGGGTGCAACATCCACGGTGCAAGGTGCAACATCCGTCCGAAATTACGAAACAGTGCCGTACGACCTTTAGAAATTCGTGCATGGATTTGAAACGGAACAGTACCATGGTGCACCACTCTCCAGCGATGGTAAATCGAAGATCAGCCAACGTAATCCCGTTTTACCGTAAAAATCCACGTGTCGAAAAAACGAAGGGTAAAAAACTTATGAGACCCGATTGAGATTCGGGTTGTCCTTTTTGGGCATTATTCTATCCGTTGACGGTTGAAAGCTGTCAAAGCCGTAGAACTCATCGAGGCCTTCGTTTTGACAGGTTATGGCTCCCGTAACTCTAAACGAGCCAGAAGTTATGGCCATCCGAATAATCGATATCTACAGGGTGAAACATCCACGGTGCACGGTGCAACATCCGTCCGAAATGGCGAAACAGTGCCGTACGACCATTAGAAATTCGTGCATGGATTTGAAATGGAACAGTACCATGGTGCACCACTATCCAGCGATGGGAAGTCGAAGACGGGCCACGGTAATCCCGTTTTACTGTAAAAATGCACGTGTCGAAAAAACGAAGGGTAAAAAACTTACGAGACCCGATTGAGATTCAGGTTGTCCTTTTTGGGCATTAATCTATCAGTTGATGGATGAAAGCTGTCAAAGCCGTAGAACTCATCGAGGCCTTTGTTTTGACAGGTTATGGCTCCCGTAACTCTAAACGAGCCAGAAGTTATGGCCGTCCGAATAATCGATATCTAAAGGGTGCAACATCCACGGTGCAAGGTGCAACATCCGTCCGAAATGGCAAAACAGTGTCGTACGACTTTTAGAAATGCATGCATGGATTTGAAATGGAACAGTACCATGGTGCACCACTCTTCAGCGATGGGAAGTCGAAGACGGGCCACGGTAATCCCGTTTTACCGTAAAAATCCACGTGTGAAAAAAACGAAGGGTATAAAACTTACGAGACCCGATTGAGATTCGGGTCGTCCTTTTTGGGCATTAATCTTTCCGTTGACGGCTGAAAGCTGTTAAAGCCGTTGAACTCATCGAGGCCTTCGTTTTGACATGTTATGGCTCCCGTAACTCTAAACGAGCAAGAAGTTATGGCCGTACGAATAATCGATATCTACAGGGTGCAACATCCACGGTGCAAGGTGCAACATCCGTCCGAAATGGCGAAACAGTGTTGTACGACCATTAGAAATTCGTGCATGGATTTGAAACGGAACAGTACCATGGTGCACCACTCTCCAGCGATGGTAAATCGAAGACCAGCCACCGTAATCCCATTTTACCATAAAAATCCACTTGTCGAAAAAACGAAGGGTAAAAAACATACGAGACCCGATAGAGATTCTGTTGTCCTTTTTGGGCATTAATCTATCCGTTGACGGCTGAAAGCTGTCAAAGCCGTAGAACTCATCGAGGCCTTCATTTTGACAGGTTATGGCTCCCGTAACTCTAAACGAGCCAGAAGTTATGGAAGTCCGAATAATCGATATCTACAGGGTGCAACATCCACGGTGCAAGGTGCAATATCCGTACGAAATGGCGAAACAGTGCCGTACGACCTTTAGAAATTCGTGCATGGATTTGAAATGGAACAGTACCATGGTGCACCACTCTCCAGCGATGGTAAATTGAAGACCAGCCACCGTAATCCCTTTTTACCGTAAAAATCCACATGTCGAAAAAACGAAGGGTAAAAAACTTACGAGACCCGATCGAGATTCGGGTTGTCCTTTTTGGGCATTAATCTATCCGTTGACGGCTAAAAGCGGTCAAAGCAGTAGAACTCATCGAGGCCTTCTTTTGACAGGTTATGGCTCCCGTAACTCTTAACGAACCAGAAGTTATGGCCGTCCGAATAATCGATGTCTATAGGGTGCAACATCCACGGTGCAAGGTGCAACATCCGTCCGAAATTACGAAACAGTGTCGTATGACCTTTAGAAATTCGTGCATGGATTTGAAACGGAACAGTACCATGGTGCACCACTATCCAGCGATGGTAAATCGAAGACCAGCCAACGTAATCCCGTTTTACCGTAAAAATCCACGTGTCGAAAAAACGAAGGGTAAAAAACTTATGAGACCCGATTGATATTCGGGTGGTCCTTTTTGGGCATTAATCTATCCCTTGAGGGCTGAAAGCTGTCAAAGCCGTAGAACTCATCGAGGCCTTCGTTTTGACAGGTTATGGCTCCCGTAACTCTAAACGAGCCAAAAGTTATTGCCGCCCGAATAATCGATATCTACATGGTGCAACATCCACGGTGCAAGGTGCAACATCCGTCCGAAATGGCGAAACAGTGCCGTACGACCTTTAGAAATTCGTGCATGGATTTGAAACGGAACAGAACCGTGGTGCACCACTCTCCAACGATGGTAAATCGAATACTAGCCACCGTAATCCCGTTTTACCGTAAAAATCCACTTGTCGAAAAAATGAAGTGTAAAAAACTTTCGAGACCCGATTGAGATTCGGGTTGTCCTTTTTGGGCATTATTCTATCCTTTGACGGTTGAAAGCTGTCAAAGCCGTAGAACTCATCGAGGCCTTCGTTTTGACAGGTTATGGCTTCCGTAACTCAAAACGAGCCAGAAGTTATGGCCGTTCGAATAATCGATATCTACAGGGTGCAACATCCACGGTGCACGGTGCAACATCCGTCCGAAATGGCGAAACAGTGCCGTACGACCATTAGAAATTCGTGCATGGATTTGAAATGGAACAGTACCATGGTGCACCACTATCCAGCGATGGGAAGTCGAAGACGGGCCACGGAAATCCCGTTTTACCGTAAAAATCCACGTGTCGAAAAAACGAAGGGTAAAAAACTTACGAGACCCGATTGTGATTCGGGTTGTCCTTTTTGGGCATTAATCTATCCGTTGATGGATGAAAGCTGTCAAAGCCGTAGAACTCATCGAGGCCTTCGTTTTGACAGGTTATGGCTCCCGTATCTCTAAACGAGCCAGAAGTTATGGCCGTCCGAATAATCGATATCTAAAGGGTGCAACATCCACGGTGCAAGGTGCAACATCCATCCGAAATGGCGAAACAGTGCCGTACGACTTTTAGAAATGCGTGCATGGATTTGAAATGGAACAGTACCATGGTGCACCACTCTTCAACGATAGGAAGTCGAAGACGGGTCACGGTAATCCCGTTTTGCCGTAAAAATCCACGTGTGAAAAAAACGAAGGGTATAAAACTTACGAGGCCCGATTGAGAATCGGGTTGTCCTTCTTGGACATTAATCTATCCGTTGACGGCTGAAAGCTGTAAAAGCCGTTGAACTCATCGAGGCCTTCGTTTTGACAGGTTATGGCTCCCGTAACTCTAAACGAGCCAGAAGTTATGGCCGTACGAATAATCGATATCTACACGGTGCAACATCCACGGTGCAAGGTGCAACATCCGTCCGAAATGGTGAAACAGTGTCGTACGACCATTAGAAATTCGTGCATGGATTTGAAACGGAACAGTACCATGGTGCACCACTCTCCAGCGATGGTAAATCGAAGACCAGCCACCGTAATCCCATTTTACCGCAAAAATCCACTTGTCGAAAAAACGAAGGGTAAAAAACTTACGAGACCCGATTGAGATTCAGTTGTCCTTTTTGGGCATTAATCTATCCGTTGACGGCTGAAAGCTGTCAAAGCCGTAGAACTCATCGACGCCTTCGTTTTGACAGGTTATGGCTCACGTAACTCTAAACGAGCCAGAAGTTATGGAAGTCCGAATAATCGATATCTACAGGGTGCAACATCCACGGTGCAAGATGCAATATCCGTACAAAATGGCGAAACAGTGTCGTACGACCTTTAGAAATTCGTGCATGGATTTGAAACGGAACAGTACCATGGTGCACCACTCTCCAGCGATGGTAAATCGAAGACCAGCCGCGGTAATCCCGTTTTACCGTAAAAATCCACGTGTCGAAAAAACGAAGGGTAAAAAACTTACGAGACCCGATTGAGATTCGGGTTGTCCTTTTTGGGCATTAATCTATCCGTTGACGGCTGAAAGCGGTCAAAGCCATAGAACTCATCGAGGCCTTCGTTTTGACATGTTATGGCTCCCGTAACTCTAAACGAGCAAGAAGTTATGGCCGTCCGAATAATCGATATCTACAGGGTGCAACATCCACGGTGCAAGGTGCAACATCCGTCCGAAATGGCGAAACAGTGTCGTACGACTTTTAGAAATTCGTGCATGGATTTGAAACGGAACAGTACCATGGTGCACCACTCTCCAGCGATGGTAAATCGAAGACCAGCCACCGTAATCCCGTTTTACCGTAAAAATCCACGTGTCGAAAAAACGAAGGGTAAAAAACTTACGAGACCCGATTGAGATTCGGTTTGTCCTTTTTGGGCATTATTCTATCCGTTGACGGCTGAAAGCCGTCAAAGCCGTAGAACTATTCGAGGCCTTCGTTTTGACAGGTTATGGCTCTCGTAACTCTAAACGAGCCAGAAGTTATGGCTGTCCGAATAATCGATATCTACAGGGTGCAACATCCACGGTGCAAGGTGCAACATCCGTCCGAAATGGCGAAACATTTCCGTACGACCTTTAGAAATTCATGCAGGGATTTGAAACGGAACAGTACCATGGTGCACCACTCTCCAGCGATGGTAAATCGAAGACCAGCCACCGTAATCCCGTTTTACCGTAAAAATCCACGTGTCGAAAAAACGAAGGGTAAAAAATTTACGACACCCGATTGAGATTCGGGTTGTCCTTTTTGGGCATTAATCTATCCGTTGATGGCTGAAAGCTGTCAAAGCTGTAGAACTCATTGAGGCCTTCATTTTGACAGGTTATGGCTCCCGTAACTCTAAACGAGCCAGAAGTTATGGCCGTCCGAATTATCGATATCTACAGGGTGCAACATCCACGGTGTAAGGTACAACATCCGTCCGAAATGGCGAAACAGTGCCGTACAACCTTTAGAAATTCGTGCATGGATTTGAAACGGAACAGTACCATGGTGCACCACTATCCAGCGATGGGAAGTCGAAGACGGGCCACGGTAATCCCGTTTTACCGTAAAAATCCACGTGTCGAAAAAACGAAGGGTAAAAAACTTACGAGACCCGATTGAGATTCGGGTTGTCCTTTTTGGGCATTAATCTATCCGTTGACGGCTGAAAGCTGTCAAAGCCGTAGAACTCATCGAGGCCTTTGTTTTGACAGGTTATGGCTCCCGTAACTCTAAACGAGCCAGAAGTTATGGCCGTCCGAATAATCGATATCTAAAGGGTGCAACAACCACGGTACAAGGTGCAACATCCGTCCGAAATGGCGAAATAGTGTCGTACGACTTTTAGAAATGCGTGCATGGACTTGAAATGGAACAGTACCATGGGGCACCACTCTTCAGCGATGGGAAGTCGAAGACGGGCCACGGTAATCCCGTTTTAACGTAAAAATCCACGTGTCGAAAAAACGAAGGGTAAAAAACTTACGAGACCCGATTGAGATTCGGGTTGTCCTTTTTGGGCATTAATCTATCTTTTGACAGCTAAAAGCTGTCAAAGCCATAGAACTCATCGAAGCCTTCGTTTTGACATGTTATGGCTCCCGTAACTCTAAACGAGCAAGAAGTTATGGCCGTCCGAATAATCGATATCTACAGGGTGCAACATCCACGGTGCAAGGTGCAACATCCGTCCGAAATGGCGAAACAGTGTCGTACGACTTTTAGAAATTTGTGCATGGATTTGAAACGGAATAGTACCATGGTGCATCACTCTCCAGCGATGGTAAATCGAAGACCAGCCACCGTAATCCCGTTTTACCGCAAAAATCCACGTGTCGAAAAAACGAAGGGTAAAAAACTTACGAGACCCAATTGAGATTCGGTTTGTCCTTTTTGGGCATTACTCTATCCGTTGATGGCTGAAAGCTGTCAAAGCCGTAGAACTAATCGAGGCCTTCGCTTTGACAGGTTATGGCTCCCATAACTCTAAACGAGCCAGAAGTTATGGCCGTCCGAATAATCGATAACTGCAGGGCGCAACATCCACGGTGCAAGGTGCAACATCCGTCTGGAATGGCGAAACAGTGCCGTACGACCTTGAGAAATTCGTGCATGGATTTGAAACAGAACAGTACCATGGTGCACCACTCTCCAGCGATGGTAATTCGAAGACAAGCCACCGTAATGCCATTTTACCGTAAAAATCCACGTGTCGAAAAAAGGAAGAGTAAAAAACTTACGAGACCCGATTGAGATTCGGGTTGTTCTTTTTGGGCATTAATCTATTCGTTGGTGGTTGAAAGCTGTCAAATCCGTAGAACTCATCGAGGCCTTCGTTCTGACAGGTTATGGCTCCCGTAACTCCAAACGAGCGAGAAGTTATGGCCGTCTGAACAATCGATATCTACAGGGTGCAACATTCACGGTGCAAGGTGCAACATCCGTCCGAAATGGCGAAACAGTGTCGTATGACTTTTAGAAATGCGTGCATGGATTTGAAACGGAACAGTACCATGGTGCACCACTCACCAGCGATGGGAAGTCGAAGACGAGCCACGGTAATCCCGTTTTACCGTAAAAATCCACGTGTCGAAAAAACGAGGGGTAAAAAACTTACGAGACCCGATTGAGATTCGGGTTGTCCTTTTTGGGCATTAATCTATCCGTTGACGGCTGAAAGCTGTCAAAGCAGTAGAACTCATCAAGGCCTTCATTTTGACAGGTTATGGCTCCCGTAACTCTAAACGAGCAGAAGTTATGGCCGTCCGAATAATCGATGTCTATAGGGTGCAACATCCACGGTGCAAGGTGCAACATCCGTCCGAAATAGCGAAACAGTGCCGTACGACTTTTAGAAATGCGTGCATGGATTTGAAACGGAACAGTACCATGGTGCACCACTCTTCAGCGATGGGAAGTCGAAGACGGGCCACCGTAATCCCGTTTTACCGTAAAAATCCACGTGTCGAAAAAACGAAGGGTAAAAAACTTACGAGACCCGATAGAGATTCGGGTTGTCCTTTTTGGGCACTAATCTATCCGTTGAGGGCTGAAAGCTGTAAAAGCCGTAGAACTCATCGAGGCCTTCGTTTTGACAGGTTATGGCTCTCGTAACTCTTAACGAACCAGAAGTTATGGCCGTCTGAATAATCGATGTCCACAGGGTGCAACATCCACGGTGCAAGGTGCAACATCGTCCGAAATTACGAAACAGTGCCGTACGACCTTTAGAAATTCGTGCATGGATTTGAAACGGAACATTACCGTGGTGCACCACTCTCCAGCGATGGTAAATCGAAGACCATCCACCGTAATCCCGTTTTACCGTAAAAATCCACGTGTCGAAAAAACGAAGGGCAAAAAACTTACGAGACCCGATTGAGATTCGGGTTGTCCGTTTTGGGCATTATTCTATCCGTTGACGGCTGAAAGCTGTCGAAGCCGTAGAACTCATCGAGGCCTTCGTTTTGACAGTTTATGGCTCCCGTAACTCTAAACGAGCCAGAAGTTATGGCCGTCCAAATAATCGATATCTACAGGGTGCATCATCCACGGTGCAAGGTGCAACATCCGTCCGAAATGGCGAAACAGTGCCGTAAGACCTTTAGAAATTCGTGCATGGATTTGAAACGGAACAGTACCATGGTGCACCACTCTCCAGCGATGGTAAATCGAAGACCATCCACCGTAATCCCATTTTACCGTAAAAATCCACGTGTCGAAAAAACGAAGGGTAAAAAACTTACGAGACCCGATTGAGATTAGGGTTGTCCTTTTAGGGCATTAATCTATCCGTTGATGACTGAAAGCTATCAAAGCCGTACAACTCATCGAGGCATTCGTTTTGACAGGTTATGGCTCCCGTAACTCTATATAAGCCAGAAGTTATGGCCGTCCGAATAATCGATATCTACAGGGAGCAACATCCACGGTGCACGGTGCAACATCCGTCCGAAACGGAGAAACAGTGCCGTACGACCTTTAGAAATTCGTGCATGGATTTGAAACGGAACAGTAACATGGTGCACCACTCTCCAGCGATGGTAAATCGAAGACCGGCCACCGTAATCCCGTTTTGCCGTAAAAATCCACGTGTCGAAAAAACGAAGGGTAAAAAACTTACGAGACCCGATTGAGATTCGGGTTGTCCTTTTTGTGCATTAATCTATCCGTTGACGGCTGAAAGCTGTCAAAGACGTAGAACTCATCGAGGCCTTCGTTTTGAAAGGTTATGGCTTCCGTAACTCTAAACGATCCAGAAGTCATGGACGTCCGAATAATCGATATCTACAGGGTGCAACATCCTTGGTGCAAGGTGCAACATCCGTCCGAAATGGCGAAACAGTGCCGTACGACCTTTAGAAATTTGTGCATAGATTTGAAACGGAACAGTACCATGGTGCACCACTCTCCAGCGATGGTAAATCGAAGACCAGCCACCGTAATCCCGTTTTACCGTAAAAATCCACGTGTCGAAAAAACGAAGGGTAAAAAACTTACGAGACCCGATTGAGATTCGGGTTGTCCTTTTTGAGCATTAATCTATCCGTTGACGGCTGAAAGCGTTCAAACCCGTAGAACTCATCGAGGCCTTCGTTTTGACTGGTTATGGCTCCCGTAGCTCTAAACGAGCCAAAAGTTATGGCCGTCCGAATAATCGATATCTACAGGGTGCAACATCCACGGTGCAAGGTGCAACATCCGTCCGAAATGGCGATACTATGCCGTACGACCTTTAGAAATTCGTGCATGGATTTGAAACGGAACAGTACCATGGTGCACCACTCTCCAGCGATGGTAAATCGAAGACCGGCCACCGTAATCACATTTTACCGTAAAAATCCACGTGTCGAAAAAACGAAGGGTAAAAAACTTACGAGACCCGATTGAGATTCGGGTTGTCCTTTTTGGGCATTAATCTGTCCGTGGATGGCTGAAAGCTGTCAATGCCGTAGAACTCATCGAGGCCTTCGTTTTGACAGGTTATGGCTCCCGTAAGTCTAAACGAGCCAGAAGTTATGGCCGTCCGAATAATCGATATCTACAGGGTGCAACATCCACGGTGCAAGGTGCAACATCCGTCCGAAATGGCGAAACAGTGCCGTACGACTTTTATAAATGGATGCATGGATTTGAAACGGAACAGTACCATGGTGCACCACTCTCCAGCGATGGGAAGTCGAAGACGGGCCACGGTAATCCCGTTTTACCGTAAAAATCCACGTGTCGAAAAAACGTTGGGTAAAAAACTTACGAGACCCGATTTAGATTCGGGTAGTCATTTTTGTGCATTAATCTATCCGTTGACGGCTGAAATCTGTCAAAGGCATACAACTCATCGAGGCCTTCATTTTGACAGGTTATGGCTCCCGTAACTCTAATCGAGCCAGAAGTTATGGCCGTCCGAATAATCGATATCTACAGGGTGCAACATCCACGGTGCAAGGTGCAACATCCGTCCGAAATGGCGAAACAATGCCGTACGACTTTTAGAAATGCGTGCATGGATTTGAAACGGAATAGTACCATGGTGCACCACTCTCCAGCGATGGGAAGTCGAAGACGGGCCACGGTAATCCCGTTTTACCGTAAAAATCCACGTGTCGAAAAAACGTTGGGTAAAAAACTTACGAGACCCGATTTAGATTCGGGTAGTCCTTTTTGTGCATTAATCTATCCGTTGACGGCTGAAAGCTGTCAAAGGCATACAACTCATCGAGGCCTTCATTTTGACAGGTTATGGCTCCCGTAAGTCTAAACGAGCCAGAAGTTATGGCCGTCCGAATAATCGATATCTACAGGGTGCAACATCCACGGTGCAAGGTGCAACATCCGTCCGAAATGGCGAAACAGTGCCGTACGACTTTTATAAATGCATGCATGGATTTGAAACGGAACAGTACCATGGTACACCACTCTCCAGCGATGGGAAGTCGAAGACGGGCCACGGTAATCCCGTTTTACCGTAAAAATCCACGTGTCGAAAAAACGTTGGGTAAAATACTTACGAGACCCGATTTAGATTCGGGTAGTCCTTTTTGTGCATTAATCTATCCGTTGACGGCTGAAAGCTGTCAAAGGCATACAACTCATCGAGGCCTTCATTTTGACAGGTTATGGCTCCCGTAACTCTAATCGAGCCAGAAGTTATGGCCGTCCGAATAATCGATATCTACAGGGTGCAACATCCACGGTGCAAGGTGCAACATCCGTCCGAAATAGCGAAACAATGCCGTACGACTTTTAGAAATGCGTGCATGGATTTGAAACGGAATAGTACCATGGTGCACCACTCTCCAGCGATGGGAAGTCGAAGACGGGCCACGGTAATCCCGTTTTACCGTAAAAATCCACGTGTCGAAAAAACGAAGGGTAAAAAACTTACGAGACCCGATTGAGATTCGGGTTGTCCTTTTTGGACATTAATCTATCCGTTGACAGCTGAAAGCTATCAAAGCCGTAGAACTCATCGAGGCCTTAGTTTTGACAGGTTATGGCTCGCGTAAATCTAAACGAGCCAGAAGTTATGGCCGTCCGAATAATCGATATCTACAGGGTGCAACATCCACGGTGCAAGGTGCAACATCCGTCCGAAATGGCGAAACAGTGCCGTACGACTTTTATAAATGCATGCATGGATTTGAAACGGAACAGTACCATGGTGCACCACTCTGCAGCGATGGAAAGTCGAAGACGGGCCACGGTAATCCCGTTTTGCCGCAAAAATCCACGTGTCAAAAAAACGAAGGGTAAAAAACTTACGAGACCCGATTGAGATTCGGGTTGTCCTTTTTGGGCAGTAATCTATCCGTTGACGGCTGAAAGCTGTCAAAGCCGTAGAACTCATCGAGGCCTTCGTTTTGACAGGTTAAGGCTCCCGTAACTCTAAACAAGCCAGAAGTTATGGCCGTCCGAATAATCGATATCTACAGGGTTCAACATCCACGGTGCTCGGTGCAACATCCGTCCGAAATGGCGAAATAGTGCCGTATGACTTTTAGAAATGCGTGCATGGATTTGAAACAGAACAGTACCATGGTACGCCACTCTCCAACGATGGGAAGTCGAAGACGGGCCATGGTAATCCCTTTTTGCCGTAAAAATCCACGTGTCCAAAAAACGAAGGGTAAAAAACTTACGAGACCCGATTGAGATTCGGGTTGTCCTTTTTGGGCATTAATCTATTCTTTGACGGCTGAAAGCTGTCAAAGCCGTAGAACTCATCGAGGCCTTCGTTTTGACAAGTTATGGCTCCCGTAACTCTAATCGAGCCAGAAGTTATGGCCGTCCGAATAATCGATATCTACAGGGTGCAACATTCACGGTGCAAGGTGCAACATCCGTCCGAAATGGCGAAACAGTGCCGTACGACTTTTAGAAATGCGTGCATGGATTCGAAACGGAACAGTACCAATGTGCACCACTCTCAGCAATGGGAAGTCGAAGAAGGGCCACGGTAATCCCGTTTTACCATAAAAATCCATGTGTCGAAAAAACGAAGGGTAAAATACTTACGAGACCCGATAGAGAGTCGGGTTGTCCTTTTTGGGCATTAATCTATCCGTTGATGGCTGAAAGCTGTCAAAGCCGTAGAACTTGTCGAGACCTTCGTTTTGACAGGTTATGGCTCCCGTAACTCAAAACGAGCCAGAAGTTATGGCCGTCCGAATAATCGATATCCACAGGGTGCAACATCCACGGTGCAAGGTGCAACATCCGTCCAAAATGGCGAAACAGTGCCGTACGACCTTTAGAAATGCGTTCATGGATTTGAAACAGAACAGTACCATGGTGCACCACTCTCCAGCGATGGTAAATCGAAGACCAGCCACCGTAATCCCGTTTTACCGTAAAAATCCACTTGTCCAAAAAACGAAGGGTAAAAAACTTACGAGACCCGATTGAGATTCGGGTTGTCCTTTTTGGGCATTAATCTATCCGTTGACTGCTGAAAGCTGTCAAAGCCGTAGAACTCATCGAGGCCTTCGTTTTGACAGGTTATGGCTCTCGTAATTCTAAGCCAGAAGTTATGGCCGTCCGAATAATCGATATCTACAGGGTGCAACATCCACGGCGCAAGGTGCAACATCCGTCCGAAATGGCGAAACAGTGTCGTACGACCTTTAGAAATTCGTGCATGGATTTGAAACGGAACAGTACCATGGTGCACCACTCTCCCGTGATGGTAAATCGAAGACTAGCCACCATAATCCCGTTTTACCGTAAAAATCCACGTGTCGAAAAAAAGAAGGGTAAAAAACTTACGAGACCCGATTGAGTTTCGGGTTGTCCTTTTTGGGCATTAATCTATCTGTTGACGGCTGAAAGCGTTCAAACCCGTAGAACTCATCGAGGCCTTCGTTTTGACAGGTTATGGCTCCCGTAGCTCTAAACGAGCCAGAAGTTATGGCCGTCCGAATAATCGATATCTACAGAGTGCAACATCCACGGTGCAAGGTGCAACATCCGTCCGAAATGGCGAAACTGTGCCGTACGACCTTTAGAAATTCGTGCATGGATTTGACACGGAACAGTACCATGGTGCACCACTCTCCAGCGATGGTAAATCGAAGACCAGCCACCGTAATCCCGTTTTACCGTAAAAATCCACGTGTCGAAAAAACGAAGGGTAAAAAACTTACGAGACCCGATCGAGATTCGGGTTGTCCTTTTTGAGCATTAATCTATCCGTTGACGGCTGAAAGCGTTCAAACCCGTAGAACTCATCGAGGCCTTCGTTTTGACTGGTTATGGCTCCCGTAGCTCTAAACGAGCCAAAAGTTATGGCCGTCCGAATAATCGATATCTACAGGGTGCAACATCCACGGTGCAAGGTGCAACATCCGTCCGAAATGGCGATACTGTGCCGTACGACCTTTAGAAATTCGTGCATGGATTTGAAACGGAACAGTACCATGGTGCACCACTCTCCAGCGATGGTAAATCGAAGACCGGCCACCGTAATCACATTTTACCATAAAAATCCACGTGTCGAAAAAACGAAGGGTAAAAAACTTACGAGACCCGATTGAGATTCAGGTTGTCCTTTATGGGCATTCATCTATCCGTTGACGGCTAAAAGCTGTCAAAGCCGTAGAACTCATTGAGGCCTTCGTTTTGACAGGTTATCGCTCCCGTAACTCTAAACGATCCAGAAGTTACGGCCGTCCGAATAATCGATATCTACAGGGTGCAACATCCACGGAGCAAGGTGCAACTCCGTCCGAAATGGCGAAACAGTGCCGTACGACCTTTAGATATTCCTGTATGGATTTGAAACGGAACAGTACCATGGTGCACCACTCTCCAGCGAGGGTAAATCGAAGACCGGCCACCGTAATCACGTTTTACCGTAAAAATCCACGTGTCGAAAAAACGAAGGGTAAAAAACTTACGAGACCCGATTGAGATTCGGGTTGTCCTTTTTGGGCATTAATCTATCCGTTAATGGCTGAAAGCGGTCAAAGCCATAGAACTTATCGAGGCCTTCGTTTTGACAGGCGGTGGCTCCCGTAACTCAAAACGAGCCAGAAGTTATGGCCGTCCGAATAATCGATATCCACAGGGTGCAACATCCACGATGCAAGGTGCTACATCCGTCCAAAATGGCGAAACAGTGTCGTACGACCTTTAGAAATGCGTTCATGGATTTGAAACAGAACAGTACCATGGTGCACCACTCTCCAGCGATGGTAAATCGAAGACCAGCCACCGTAATCCCGTTTTACCGTAAAAATCCACTTGTCGAAAAAATGAAGGGTAAAAAACTTACGAGACCCGATTGAGATTCGGGTTGTCCTTTTTGGGCATTAGTCTATCCGTTGACGGCTGAAAGCTGTCAAAGCCATAGAACTCATTGAGGCCTTCGTTTTGACAGGTTATGGCTCCCGTAACTCTAAACGAGCCAGAAGTTATGGCCGTCCGAATAATCGATATCTACAGGGTGCAACATCCACGGTGCAAGGTGCAGCATCCGTCCGAAATGGTGAAACAGTGTCGTACGACCTTTAGAAATTCGTGCATGGATTTGAAACGGAATAGTACCATGGTGCACCACTCTCCAGCGATGGTAAATCGAAGACCAGCCACCGTAATCCCGTTTTACCATAAAAATCCACGTGTCGAAAAAACGAAGGGTAAAAAACTTACGAGACCCGATTGAGATACGGGTTGTCCTTTTTGGGCATTAATCTATCTGTTGACGGCTGAAAGCGGTCAAACCCGTAAAACTCATCGAGGCCTTTGTTTTGACAGGTTATGGCTCCCGTACCTCTAAACGAGCCAGAAGTTATGGCCGTCCGAATAATCGATATCTACAGGGTGCAACATCCATGGTGCAAGGTGCAACATCCGTCCGAAATGGCGAAACTGTGCCGTACGACCTTCAGAAATTCGTGCATGGATTTGAAACGGAATGGTACCATGGTGCACCACTCTCCAGCGATGGTAAATCGAAGACCAGCCACCGTAATCACGTTTTACAGTAAAAATCCACGTGCCGAAAAAACGAAGGGTAAAAAACTTACGAGACCCGATCGAGATTCGGGTTGTCCTTTTTGGGCATTAATCTATCCGTTAAAGGCTGAAAGCTGTCAAAGCCGTAGAACTCATCGAGGCCTTCATTTTGACAGGTTAGGCTCCCGTAACTCTAAACGATGCAGAAGTTATGGCCGTCCGAATAATCAATATCTACAGGGTGCAACATCCACGGAGCAAGGTGCAACTCCGTCCGAAATGGCGAAACAGTGCCGTACGACCTTTAGAAATTCGTGCATAGATTTGAAACGGAACAGTACCCTGGTGCACCACTCTCCAGTGATGGTAAATCAAAGACCAGCCACCGTAATCCCGTTTTACCGTAAAAATCCACGTGTCGAAAAAACGAAGGGTAAAAAACTTAGGAGACCCGATCGAGATTCGGGTTGTCCTTTTTGAGCATTAATCTATCAGTTGACGGCTGAAAGCTGTCAAAGCCATAAGAACTCATCGAGGCCTTCGTTTTGACAGGTTATGGCTCCCGTAAATCTAAACGAGCCAGAAGTTATGGCCGTCCGAATAATCGATATCTACAGGGTGCAACATCCATGGTGCAAGGTGCAACATCCGTCCGAAATGGCGAAACAGTGCCGTACGACCTTTAGAAATTCATGCATGGATTTGAAATGGAACAGTACCATGGTGCACCACTCTCCAGCGATGGTAAATCGAAGACCAGCCACCGTAATCCCGTTTTACCGTAAAAATCCACGTGTCGAAAAAACGAAGGGTAAAAAACTTACGAGACCCGATTGAGATTCGGGTTGTCCTTTTTGGGCATTAATCTATCCGTTGACGGCTGAAAGCTGTCAAAGCCGTAGAACTCATCGAGGCCTTCGTTTTGACAGGTTATGGCTCCCGTAACTCTAACCGAGCCAGAAGTTATGGCCGTCCGAATAATTGATATTTACAGGGTGCAACATTCACGGTGCAACGTGCAACATCCGTCCGAAATGGAGAAACAGTGCCGTACGACTTTTAGAAATGCGTGCATGGATTTGAAACGGAACAGTACCAATGTGCACCACTCTCCAGCAATGGGAAGTCGAAGACAGGCCACGGTAATCCCGTTTTACCGTAAAAATCCATGTGTCGAAAAAACGAAGGGTAAAAAACTTACGAGACCCGATTGAGATTCGGGTTGTCCTTTTTGGGCATTAATCTATCCGTTGATGGCTGAAAGCTGTCAAAGCTATAGAACTTGTCGAGGCCTTCGTTTTGACAGGTTATGGCTCCCGTAACTCAAAACGAGCCAGAAGTTATGGCCGTCCGAATAATCGATATCTATAGGGTGCAACATCCACGGTGCAAGGTGCAACATCCGTCCGAAATGGCGAAACTGTGCCGTACGACCTTTAGAAATTCGTGCATGGATTTGAAACGGAACAGTACCATGGTGCACCACTCTCCAGCGATGGTAAATCGAAGACCAGCCACCGTAATCCCGTTTTACCGTAAAAATCCACTTGTCGAAAAAACGAACGGTAAAAAACTTACGAGACCCGATTGAGATTCGGGTTGTCCTTTTTGGGCATTAATCTATCCGTTGATGGCTGAAAGATGTCAAAGCCGTAGAACTCATCGAGGCCTTCGTTTTGACAGGTTATGGCTCCCGTAACTCTAAGCCAGAAGTTATGGCCGTCCGAATAATCGATATCTACAGGGTGCAACATCCATGGTGCAAGGTGCAACATCCGTCCGAAATGGCGAAACAGTGTCGTACGACCTTTAGAAATTCGTGCATGGATTTGAAACGGAATAGTACCGTGGTGCACCACTCTCCAGCGATGGTAAATCGAAGACCAGCCACCGTAGTCCCGTTTTACCGTAAAAATCCACGTGTCGAAAAAACGAAGGGTAAAAACTTACGAGACCCGATTGAGATTCGGGTTGTCCTTTTTGGGCATTAATCTATTCGTTGACGACTGAAAGCATTCAAACCCGTAGAACTCATCGAGGCCTTCGTTTTGACAGGTTATGGCTCCCGTAACTCAAAACGAGCCAGAAGTTATGGCCGTCCGAATAATCGATATCTACAGGGTGCAACATCCACGGTGCAAGGTGCAACATCCGTCCGAAATGGCGAAACTGTGCCGTACGACCTTTAGAAATTCGTGCATGGATTTGAAACGGAACAGTACCATGGTGCACCACTCTCCAGCGATGGTAAATCGAAGACCTGCCACCGTCATCATGTTTTACCGTAAAAATCCATGTGTCGAAAAAACGAAGGGTAAAAAACTTACGAGACCCGATTGAGATTCGGGTTGTCCTTTTTGGGCATTAATCTATCCGTTGACGGCTGAAAGCTGTCAAATCCATAGAACTCATCGAAACCTTCGTTTTGACAGGTTATGGCTCCCGTAACTCTAAACGAGCCAGAAGTTATGGCCGTCCGAATAATCGATATCTACAGGGTGCAACATCCACGGTGCAAGGTGCAACATCCGTCCAAAATGGCGAAACTGTGCCGTACGACCTTAGAAATTCCTGCATGGATTTGAAACGGAACAGTACCATGGTGCACCACTCTCCAACGAGGGTAAATCGAAGACCGGCCACCGTAATCACGTTTTACCGTAAAAATCCACGTGTCGAAAAAACGAAGGGTAAAAAACTTACGAGACCCGATTGAGATTCGGGTTGTCCTTTTTGGGCATTAATCTATCCGTTGATGGCTGAAAGCTGTCAAAGCCGTAGAACTTATCGAGGCCTTCGTTTTGACAGGCTATGGCTCCTGTAACTCAAAACGAGCAAGAAGTTATGGCCGTCCGAATAATCGATATCCACAGGGTGCAACATCCACGATGCAAGGTGCAACATCCGTCCAAAATGGCGAAACAGTGTCGTACGACCTTTAGAAATGCGTTCATGGATTTGAAACAGAACAGTACCATGGTGCACCACTCTCCAGCGATGGTAAATCGAAGACCAGCCACCGTAATCCCGTTTTACCGTAAAAATCCACTTGTCGAAAAAACGAAGGGTAAAAAACTTACGAGACCCGATTGAGATTCGGGTTGTCCTTTTTGTGCATTAGTCTATCCGTTGACGGCTAAAAACTGTCAAACCGTAGAACTCATCGAGGCCTTCGTTTTGACAGGTTATGGCTCCCGTAACTCTAAACGAGCCAGAAGTTATGGCCGTCCGAATAATCGATATCTACAGGGTGCAACATCCACGGTGCAAGGTGCAACATCCGTCCGAAATGGCGAAACAGTGTCGTACGACCTTTAGAAATTTGTGCATGGATTTGAAACGGAACAGTACCATGGTGCATCGCTCTCCAGCGATGGTAAATCGAAGACCAGCCACCGTAATCCCGTTTTACCGTAAAAATCCACGTGTCGAAAAAACGAAGGGTAAAAAACTTACGAGACCCGATTGAGATTCGGGTTGTCCTTTTTGGGCATTAATATATCTGTTGACGGCTGAAAGCGGTCAAACCCGTAAAACTCATCGAGGCCTTATTTTTGACAGGTTATGGCTCCCGTAACTCTAAACGAGCCAGAAGTTGTGGCCGTCCGAATAATCGATATCTACAGGGTGCAACATCCACGGTGCAAGGTGCAACATCCGTCCGAAATGCCGAAACTGTGCCGTACGACCTTTAGAAATTCGTGCATGGATTTGAAATGGAATGGTACCATGGTGCACCACTCTCCAGCGATGGTAAATCGAAGACCAGCCACCGTAATCACGTTTTACAGTAAAAATCCACGTGTCGAAAAAACGAAGTGTAAAAAACTTACGAGACCCGATTGAGATTCGGGTTGTCCTTTTTGGGCATTAATCTATCCGTTAAAGGCTGAAAGCTGTCAAAGCCGTAGAACTCATCGAGGCCTTCGTTTTGACAGGTTAGGCTCCCGTAACTCTAAACGATGCAGAAGTTATTGCCGTCCGAATAATCGATATCTACAGGGTGCAACATCCACGGAGCAAGGTGCAACTCCGTCCGAAATGGCGAAACAGTGCCGTACGACCATTAGAAATTCATGCATAGATTTGAAACGGAACAGTACCCTGGTGCACCACTCTCCAGTGATGGTAAATCAAAGACCAGCCACCGTAATCCCGTTTTACCGTAAAAATCCACGTGTCGAAAAAACGAAGGGTAAAAAACTTATGAGACCCGATCGAGATTCGGGTTGTCCTTTTTGGGCATTAATCTATCAGTTGACGGCTGAAAGCTGTCAAAACCGTAGAACTCATCGAGGCCTTCGTTTTGACAGGTTATGGCTCCCGTAAATCTAAACGAGCCAGAAGTTATGGCCGTCCGAATAATCGATATCTACAGGGTGCAACATCCACGGTGCAAGGTGCAACATCCGTCCGAAATGGCGAAACAGTGCCGTACGACCTTTAGAAATTCATGCATGGATTTGAAACGGAACAGTAGCATGGCGCACCACTCGCCAGCGATGGTAAATCGAAGACCAGCCACCGTAATCCCGTTTTACCGTAAAAATCCACGTGTCGAAAAAACGAAGGGTAAAAAACTTACGAGACCCGATTGAGATTCGGGTTGTCCTTTTTGGGCATTGATCTATCCGTTGACGGCTGAAAGCTGTCAAATCCGTAGAACTCATCGAGGCCTTCGTTTTGACAGGTTATGGCTCCCGTAACTCTAACCGAGCCAGAAGTTATGGCCGTCCGAATAATCGATATCTACAGGGTGCAACATTCACGGTGCAACGTGCAACATCCGTCCGAAATGGCGAAACAGTGCCGTACGACTTTTAGAAATGCGTGCATGGATTTGAAACGGAACAGTACCAATGCGCACCACTCTCCAGCAATGGGAAGTCGAAGACGGGCCACGGTAATCCCGTTTTACCGTAAAAATCCATGTGTCGAAAAAATGAAGGGTAAAAAACTTACGAGACCCGATTGAGATTCGGGTTGTCCTTTATGGACATTAATCTATCCGTTGATGGCTGAAAGCTGTCAAAGCCGTAGAACTTGTCGAGGCCTTCGTTTTGACAGGTTATGGCTCCCGTAACTCAAAACGAGCCAGAAGTTATGGCCGTCCGAATAATCGATATCCACAGGGTGCAACATCCATGGTGCAAGGTGCAACATCCGTCCAAAATGGCGAAACAGTGCCGTACGACCTTTAGAAATGCGTTCATGAATTTGAAACAGAACAGTACCATGGTGCACCACTCTCCAGCGATGGTAAATCGAAGACCAACCATCGTAATCCCGTTTTACCGTAAAAATCCACTTGTCGAAAAAACGAAGGGTAAAAAACTTACGAGACCGGATTGAGATTCGGGTTGTCCTTTTTGGGCATTAATCTATCCGTTGACGGCTGAAAGCTGTCAAAGCTGTAGAACTCATCGAGGCCTTCGTTTTGACAGGTTATGGCTCCCGTAACTCTAAGCCAGAAGTTATGGCCGTCCGAATAATCGATATCTACAGGGTGCAACATCAACGGTGCAAGGTGCAACATCCGTCCGAAATGGAGAAAAAGTGTCGTACGACCTTTAGAAATTCGTGCATGGATTTGAAACGGAACAGTACCATGGTGCACCACTCTCCAACAATGGTAAATCGAAGACCAGCCACCGTAATCCCGTTTTACCTTAAAAATCCACATGTCGAAAAAACGAAGGGTAAAAAGCTTACGAGACCCGATTGAGATTCGGGTTGTCCTTTTTGGGCATTAATCTATTCGTTGATGGCTGAAAGCATTCAAACCCGTAGAACTCATCGAGGTCTTTGTTTTAACAGGTTATGGCTCCCGTAACTCTAAACGAGCCAGAAGTTATGGCCGTCCGAATAATCGATATCTACAGGGTGCAACATCCACGGTGCAAGGTGCAACATCCGTCCGAAATGGCGAAACTGTGCCGTACGACCTTTAGAAATTCGTGCATGGATTTGAAACGGAACAGTACCATGGTGCACCACTCTCCAGCGATGGTAAATCGAAGACCAGCCACCGTAATCACGTTTTACCGTAAAAATCCACGTGTCGAAAAAACGAAGGGTAAAAAACTTACGAGACCCTATTGAGATTCGGGTTGTCCTTTTTGGGCATTAATCTATCCGTTGACGGCTGAAAGCTGTCAAAGCCGTAGAACTCATCGAGGCCTTCGTTTTGACAGGTTATGGCTCCCGTAACTCTAAACGAGCCATAAGTTATGGCCCTCCTAATAATCGATATCTACAGGGTGCAACATCCACGGTGCAAGGTGCAACATCCGTCCGAAATGGCGAAACTGTGCCGTACGACCTTTAGAAATTCGTGCATGGATTTGAACCGGAACAGTACCATGGTGCACCACTCTCCAGCGATGGTAAATCGAAGACCGGCCACCGTAATCACGTTTTACCGTAAAAATCCGCGTGTCAAAAAAACGAAGGGTAAAAAACTTACGAGACCCGATTGAGATTCGGGTTGTCCTTTTTGGGCATTAATCTATCCGTTGACGGCTGAAAGCTGTCAAAGCCCTAGAACTCTTCGAGGCCTTCATTTTGACAGGTTATGGCTCCCGTAACTCTAAACGAGCCAGAAGTTATGGCCGTCCGAATAATCGATATCTACAGGGTGCAACATCCACGGTGCAAGGTGCAACATCCGTCCGAAATGGCGAAACAGTGCCGTACGACCTTTAGAAATTCGTGCATGGATTTTAAACGGAACAGTACCATGGTACACCACTCTCCACTGATGGTAAGTCGAAGACCGGCCACCGTAATCCCGTTTTACCGTAAAAATCCACGTGTCGAAAAAACGAAGGGTAAAAAACTTACGAGACCCGATTGAGATTCGGGTTGTCCTTTTTGGGCATTAAGATATCCGTTGACGGCTGAAAGCTGTCAAAGCCGTAGAACTCATTGAGGCCTTCGTTATGACAGGTTATGGCTCCCGTAACTCTAAACGAGCCAGAAGTTATGGCCGTCCGAATAATCGATATCTACAGGGTGCAACATCCACGGTGCAAGGTGCAACATCCGTCCGAAATGGCAAAACTGTGACGTACGACCTTTAGAAATTCGTGCATGGATTTGAAACGGAACAGGACCATGGTGCACCACTCTTCAGCGATGGTAAATCGAAGACCAGCCACCGTAATCACGTTTTACCGTAAAAATCCACGTGTCGAAAAAACGAAGGGTAAAAAACTTACGAGACCCGATTGAGATTCGGGTTGTCCTTTTTGGGTACTAGTCTATCCGTTGACGGCTGATAGCCGTCAAAGCCGTAGAACTCATCGAGGCCTTCGTTTTGACAGGTTATGGCTCCCGTAACACTAAACGAGCCAGAAGTTATGGCCGTCCGAATAATCGATATCTACAGGGCGCAACATCCACGGTGCAAGGTGCAACATCCGTCCGAAATAGCGAAACAGTGCCGTACGACCTTTAGAAATTCGTGCATGGATTTGAAACGGAACAGTACCATGGTGCACCACTCTCCAGCGATGGTAAATCGAAGACCATCCACCGTAATCCCGTTTTACCGTAAAAATCCACGTGTCGAAAAAACGAAGGGTAAAAAACTTACGAGACCCGATTGAGTTTCGGGTTGTCCTTTTTTGGCATTAATCTATCCGTTGACGGCTGGAAGCTGTCAAAGCCGTAGAACTCATCGAGGCCTTCGTTTTGACAGGTTATGGCTCCCGTAACTCTAAACGAGCCAGGAGTTATTGCCGCCCGAATAATCGATATCTACAGGGTGCAACATCCACGGTGCAAGGTGCAACATCCGTCCGAAATGGCGAAACAGTGCCGTACGACCTTTAGAAATTCGTGCATGGATTTGAAACGAAACAGTACCATGGTGCACCACTCTCCAGCGATGGTAAATCGAAGACCAGCCACCGTAATCCCGTTTTACCGTAAAAATCCACGTGTCGAAAAAACGAAGGGTAAAAAACTTACGAGACCCGATTGAGATTCGGGTTGTCCTTTTTGGGCATTAATATATCCGTTGACGGCTGAAAGCTGTCAAAGCCGTGGAACTCATCGAGGCCTTCGTTTTGACAGGTTATGGCTCCCGTAACTCTAGTCGAGCCAGAAGTTATGGCCGTCCGAATAATCGATATCTACAGGGTGCAACATTCAAGGCGCAAGGTGCAACATCCGTCCGAAATGGCGAAACAGTGCCGTACGACTTTTAGAAATGCGTGTATGGATTTGAAACGGAACAGTACCAATGCGCACCACTCTCCAGCAATGGGAAGTCGAAGACGGGCCACGGTAATCCCGTTTTACCGTAAAAATCCATGTGTCGAAAAAATGAAGGGTAAAAAACTTACGAGTCCCGATTGAGATTCGGGTTGTCCTTTATGGACATTAATCTATCCGTTGATGGCTGAAAGCTGTCAAAGCCGTAGAACTTGTCGAGGCCTTCGTTTTGACAGGTTATGGCTCTTGTAACTCAAAACGAGCCAGAAGTTATGGCCGTCCGAATAATCGATATCCACAGGGTGCAACATCCACGGTGCAAGGTGCAACATCCGTCCACAATGGCGAAACAGTGCCGTACGACCTTTAGAAATGCGTTCATGAATTTGAAACAGAACAGTACCATGGTGCACCACTCTCCAGCGATGGTAAATCGAAGACCAACCACCGTAATCCCGTTTTACCGTAAAAATCCACTTGTCGAAAAAACGAAGGGTAAAAAACTTACGAGACCGGATTGAGATTCGGGTTGTCCTTTTTGGGCATTAATCTATCCGTTGACGGCTGAAAGCTGTCAAAGCTGTAGAACTCATCGAGGCCTTCGTTTTGACAGGTTATGGCTCCCGTAACTCTAAGCCAGAAGTTATGGCTGTCCGAATAATCGATATCTACAGGGTGCAACATCCACGGTGCAAGGTGCAACATCCGTCCGAAATGGAGAAAAAGTGTCGTACGACCTTTAGAAATTAGTGCATGGATTTGAAACGGAACAGTACCATGGTGCACCACTCTCCAACAATGGTAAATCGAAGACCAGTCACCGTAATCCCGTTTTACCGTAAAAATCCACATGTCGAAAAAACGAATGGTAAAAAACTTACGAGACCCGATTGAGATTCGGGTTGTCCTTTTTGGGCATTAATCTATTCGTTGACGGCTGAAAGCATTCAAACCCGTAGAACTCATCGAGGCCTTCGTTTTGACAGGTTATGGCTCCCGTAACTCTAAACGAGTCAGAAGTTATGTCCGTCCGAATAATCGATATCTACAGGGTGCAACATCCACGGTGCAAGGTGCAACATCCGTCCGAAATGGCGAAACAGTGCCGTACGACCTTTAGAAATTCGTGCATGGATTTTAAACGGAACAGTACCATGGTGCACCACTCTCCAGTGATGGTAAGTCGAAGACCGGCCACCGTAATCCCGTTTTACCGTAAAAATCCACGTGTCGAAAAAACGAAGGGTAAAAAACTTACGAGACCCGATTGAGATTCGGGTTGTCCTTTTTGGGCATTAATCTATCCGTTGACGGCTGAAAGCTGTCAAAGCCGTAGAACTCATTGAGGCCTTCGTTATGACAGGTTATGGCTCCCGTAACTCTAAACGAGCCAGAAGTTATGGCCGTCCGAATAATCGATATCTACAGGGTGCAACATCCACGGTGCAAGGTGCAACATCCGTCCGAAATGGCGAAACTGTGTCGTACGACCTTTAGAAATTCGTGCATGGATTTGAAACGGAACAGGACCATGGTGTACCACTCTCCAGCGATGGTAAATCGAAGACCAGCCACCGTAATCACGTTTTACCGTAAAAATCCACGTATCGAAAAAACGAAGGGTAAAAAACTTACGAGACCCGATTGAGATTCAGGTTGTCCTTTTTGGGCACTAGTCTATCCGTTGACGGCTGATAGCCGTCAAAGCCGTAGAACTCATCGAGGCCTTCGTTTTGACAGGTTATGGCTCCCGTAACTCTAAACGAGCCAGAAGTTATGGCCGTCCGAATAATCGATATCTACAGGGCGCAACATCCACGGTGCAAGGTGTAACATCCGTCCGAAATGGCGAAACAGTGTCGTACGACCTTTAGAAATTCGTGCATGGATTTGAAACGGAATAGTACCATGGTGCACCACTCTCCAGTGATGGTAAATCGAAGACCAGCCACCGTAATCCCGTTTTACCGTAAAAATCCACGTGTCGAAAAAACGAAGGGTAAAAAACTTACGAGACCCGATTGAGATTCGGGTTGTCCTTTTTGGGCATTAATCTATCCGTTGACGGCTGAAAGCAGTCAAACCCGTAGAACTCATCGAGGCCTTCGTTTTGACAGGTTATGGCTCCCGTAACTCTAAACGAGCCAGAAGTTATGGCCGTCCGAATAATCGATATCTACAGGGTGCAACGTCCACGGTGCAAGGTGCAACATCCGTCCGAAATGGCGAAACAGTGTTGTACGACCTTTAGACATTCGTGCATGGATTTGAAATGGAATAGTACCATGGTGCACCATTCTCCAGCGATGGTAAATCGAAGACCATCCACCGTAATCCCGTTTTACCGTAAAAATCCACGTGTCGAAAAAACGAAGGGTAAAAAACTTACGAGACCCGATTGAGATTCGGGTTGTTCTTTTTGGGCATTAATCTATCCGTTGACGGCTGAAAGTTGTCAAAGCCATAGAACTCATCGATGCCTTCGTTTTGACAGGTTATGGCTCCCGTTACTCTAAACGAGCCAGAAGTTATGGCCGTCCGAATAATCGATATCTACAGGGTGCAACATCCACGGTGCAAGGTGCAACATCCGTCCGAAATAGCGAAACAGTGCCGTACGACCTTTAGAAATTCGTGCATGGATTTGAAACGGAACAGTACCATGGTGCACCACTCTCCAGCGATGGTAAATCGAAGACCATCCACCGTAATCCCGTTTTACCGTAAAAATCAACGTGTCGAAAAAACGAAGGGTAAAAAACTTACGAGACCCGATTGAGATTCGGGTTGTCCTTTTTGGGCATTAATCTAACCGTTGACGGCTGAAAGCTGTCAAAGCCGTAGAACTCATCGAGGCCTTCGTTTTGACAGGTTATGGCTCCCGTAATTCTAAACGAGCCAAGAGTTATGGCCGTCCGAATAATCGATATCTACAGGGTGCAACATCCACGGTGCAAGGTGCAACATCCGTCCGAAATGGCGAAACAGTGCCGTACGACCTTTAGAAATTCGTGCATGGATTTGAAACGGAACAGTACCATGGTGCATCACTCTCCAGCGATGGTAAATCGAAGACCAGCCACCGTAATCCCGTTTTACCGTAAAAATCCACGTGTCGAAAAAACGAAGGGTAAAAAACTTACGAGACCCGATTGAGATTCGGGTTGTCCGTTTTGGGCATTAATCTATCCGTTGATGGCTGAAAGCGGTCAGACCCGTAGAACTCATCAAGGCCTTCGTTTTGACAGGTTATGGCTTCCGTAACTCTAAACGAGCCAGAAGTTATGGCCGTCCGAATAATCGATATCTACAGGGTGCAACATCCACGGTGCAAGGTGCAACATCCGTCCGAAATGGCGAAACGGTGCCGTACGACCTTTAGAAAATTGTGCATGGATTTGAAACGGAACAGTACCATGGTGCACCACTCTCCAGTGATGGTAAATCGAAGACCAGCCACCGTAATCACGTTTTACCGTAAAAATCCACGTGTCGAAAAAATGAAGGGTAAAAAACTTACGAGACCCGATTGAGATTCGGGTTGTCCTTTTTGGGCATTAATCTATCCGTTGACGGCTGAAAGCTGTCAAAGCCGTAGAACTCATCGAGGCCTTCGTTTTGACAGGTTAGGCTCCCGTAACTCTAAACGATGCAGAAGTTATGGCCGTCCGAATAATCGATATCTACAGGGTGCAACATCCACGATGCAAGGTGCAACTCCGTCCGAAATGGCGAAACAGTGCCGTACGACCTTTAGAAATCCGTGCATAGATTTGAAACGGAACAGTACCATGGTGCACCACTCTCCAGTGATGGTAAATCAAAGACCAGCCACCATAATCCCGTTTTACCGTAAAAATCCATGTATCGAAAAAACGAAGGGTAAAAAACTTACGAGACCCGATTGAGATTCGGGTTGTCCTTTTTGGGCATTAATCTATCCGTTGACGGCTGAAAGCTGTCAAAGCCGTAAAACTCATCGAGGCCTTCATTTTGACAGGTTATGTCTCCCGTAACTCTAAACGAGCCAGAAGTTATGGCCGTCCGAATAATCGATATCTACAGGGTGCAACATACACGGTGCAAGGTGCAACGTCCGTCCGAAATGGCGAAACAGTGCCGTACGACCTTTAGAAATTCGTGCATGGATTTGAAACGGAACAGTAACATGGTGCACCACTCTCCAGCGATGGTAAATCGAAGACCATCCGCCGTAATCCCATTTTACCGTAAAAATCCACGTGTCGAAAAAACGAAGGGTAAAAAACTTACGAGACCCGATTGAGATTCGGGTTGTCCTTTTTGGGCATTAATCTATCCGTTGACGGCTGAAAGCTGTCAAAGCCGTAGAACTCATCGAGGCCTTCATTTTGACAGGTTATGGCTCCCGTTACTCTAAACGAGCCAGAAGTTATGGCCGTCCGAATAATCGATATGTACAGGGTGCAACATCCACGGTGCAAGTTGCAACATCCGTCCGAAATGGCGAAACAGTGCCGTACGACCTTTAGAAATTCGTGCATGGATTTGAAACGGAACGGTACCATGGTGCACCACTCTCCAGCGATGGTAAATCGAAGACCAGCCACCGTAATCACGTTTTACCGTAGAAATCCACGTGTCGAAAAAACGAAGGGTAAAAAACTTACGAGACCCGATTGAGATTCGGGTTGTCCTTTTTGGGCATTAATCTATCCGTTGACGGCTGAAAGCTGTCAAAGCCGTAGAAATCATCGAGGCCTTCGTTTTGACAGGTTATGGCTCCCGTAACTCAAAACGAGCCAGTAGTTATGGCCGTCCGAATAATCGATATCTACAGGGTGCAACATCCACGGTGCAAGGTGCAACATCCGTCCGAAATGGCGAAACACTGCCGTACGACCTTTAGAAATTCGTGCATGGATTTGAAACGGAACAGTACCATGGTGCACCACTCTCCAGCGATGGTAAATCGCAGACCAGCCACCGTAATCCCGTTTTACCGTGAAAATCCACGTGTCGAAAAAACGAAGGGTAAAAAACTTACGAGACCCGATTGAGATTCGGGTTGTCCTTTTTGGGCATTAATCTATCCGTTGACGGCTGAAAGCTATCAAAGCCCTAGAACTCTTCGAGGCCTTCATTTTGACAGGTTATGGCTCCCGTAACTCTAAACGATCCAGAAGTTATGGCTGTCCGAATAATCGATATCTACAGGGTGCAACATCCACGGTGCAAGGTGCAACATCCGTCCGAAATGGCGAAACAGTGCCGTACGACCTTTAGAAATTCGTGCATAGATTTGAAACGGAACAGTACCATGGTGCACCACTCTCCAGTGATGGTAAGTCGAAGACCAGCCACCGTAATCCCGTTTTACCGTAAAAATCCACGTGTCGAAAAAACGAAGGGTAAAAAACTTACGAGACCCGATTGAGATTCGGGTTGTCCTTTTTGGGCATTAATCTATCCGTTGACGGCTGAAAGCTGTCAAAGCCGTAGAACTCATTGAGTTCTTCGTTATGACAGGTTATGGCTCCCGTAACTCTAAACGAGCCAGGAGTTATGGCCGTCCGAATAATCGATATCTACAGGGTGCAACATCCACGGTGCAAGGTGCAACATCCGTCCGAAATGGCGAAACAGTGTCGTACGACCTTTAGAAATTCGTGCATGGATTTGAAACAGAACGGTACCATGGTGCACCACTCTCCAGCGATGGTAAATCGAAGACCGGCCACCGTAAGCCCGTTTTACTGTAAAAATCCACGTGTCGAAAAAACGAAGGGTAAAAAACTTACGAGACCCGATTGAGATTTGGGTTGTCCTTTTTGGGCATTAATATATCCGTTGATGGCTGAAAGCTGTCAAAGCCGTAGAACTCATCGAGGCCTTCGTTTTGACAGGTTATGGCTCCCGTAACTCTAAACGAGCCAGAAGTTATGGAAGTCCGAATAATCGATATCCACAGGGTGCAACATCCACGGTGCAAGGTGCAACATCCGTCCGAAATGGCGAAACAGTGCCGTACGACCTTTAGAAATTCGTGCATGGATTTGAAACGGAACAGTACCATGGTGCACCACTCTCCAGCGATGGTAAATCGAAGACCATCCACCGTAATCCCGTTTTACCGTAAAAATCCACGTGTCGAAAAAACGAAGGGTAAAAATCTTACGAGACCCGAATGAGATTCGGGTTGTCCTTTTTGGGCATTAATCTATCCGTTGACGGCTGAAAGCTTTCAAAGCCGTAGAAATCATCTAGGCCTTCGTTTTGACAGGTTATGGCTCCCGTTACTCTAAACGAGCCAGAAGTTATGGCCGTCCGAATAATCGATATCTACAGGGTGCAACATCCACGGTGCAAGGTGCAACATCCGTCCGAAATTGCGAAACAGTGCCGTACGACCTTTAGAAATTCGTGCATGGATTTGAAACGGAACAGTACCATGGTGCACCACTCACCAGCGATGGTAAATCGAAGACCAGCCACCGTAATCCAGTTTTACCGTAAAAAACCACGTGTCGAAAAAACGAAGGGTAAAAAACTTACGAGACCCGATTGAGATTTGGGTTGTCCTTTTTGGGCATTAATCTATCCGTTGACGGCTGAAAGCGGTCAAACCCGTAGAACTCATCGAGGCCTTCGTTTTGACAGGTTATGGCTCCCGTAACTCTAAACGAGCCAGAAGTTATGGCCTTCCGAATAATCGATATCTACAGGGTGCAACATCCAGGGTGCAACATCCACGGTGCAAGGTGCAACATCCGTCCGAAATGGCGAAACTGTGCCGTACGACCTTTAGAAATTCGTGCATGGATTTGAAACGGAACGGTACCATGGTGCACCACTCTCCAGCGATGGTAATCAAAAACCGGCCACCGCAATCCCGTTTTACCGTAAAAATCCACGTGTCGAAAAAACGAAGGGTAAAAAACTTACGAGACCCGATTGAGATTCGGGTTGTCCTTTTTGGGCATTAATCTATCCGTTGACGGCTGAAAGCTGTCAAAGCCATAGAACTCATCGAGGCCTTCGTTTTGACAGGTTAGGCTCCCGTAACTCTAAACGATGCAGAAGTTATGGCCGTCCGAATAATCGATATCTAAAGGGTGCAACATCCACGGTGCAAGATGCAACATCCGTCCGAAATGGCGAAACAGTGCCGTACGACCTTTATAAATTCGTGCATGGATTTGAAACGGAACAGTACCATGGTGCACCACTCTCCAGCGATGGTAAATCGAAGACCAGCCACCGTAATCCCGTTTTACCGTAAAAATCCACGTGTCGAAAAAAACGAAGGGTAAAAAACTTACGAGACCCGATTGAGATTCGGGTTGTCCTTTTTGGGCATTAATCTATCCGTTGACGGCTGAACGCGGTCAGACCCGTAGAACTCATCGAGGCCTTCGTTTTGACAGGTTATGGCTCCCGTAACTCTAAACGAGCCAGAAGTTATGGCCGTCCGAATAATCGATATCTACAGGGTGCAAAATCCACGGTGCAAGGTGCAACATCCGTCCGAAATGGCGAAACGGTGCCGTACGACCTTTAGAAATTTGTGCATGGATTTGATTGGATTTTTGGATCGAGCCACTTGGCTTTTGTTTTCTTTTGGATTTGGGAGGCCGTAGAGCCATTTTGTAGTTGTACCGAGCTAGCCGCGCAAAGGAGACGCTGGCGAAATTTTTCGGAAATTTAGAGAGTTAGGAAAAAAAAGTGAGAAAATTTTGATAATTCAAAATTTGGTTTTAAATTGAAACTTGAATGGTTAAACAAATAGTATAGTTTGAAACTATAGGAGAGTTGAGAAGTTAATAAGAATGGTAATGAGTCTTCTATAAAAAGATAGTTGGTAGGATGTTGGATTGTTTCGTTTTTGGGATAAGTAACGGGAATTGGACCATTCTTCCTAATTAGTAATTTCGGGGACGAAATTCTTTTAAGGGGGGAGGAATGTGACGACCCAGAATTTTCAAGCTTTTAAAATAGGGATATTTAATTGATTTTAAATATTCAATAGAGAAATTTTAACTTGAATTATGAATATCTCTATTTATTTGATAATCGAATCATTGAATTTAATAACTGAAGTTGGGTAAAATGTTGAACCTGGAGTTGTAAGCCTGTTAAAAATAATTTGAAGGCTCGAAAAATTTATATTGATAATGCTGAGGATAATAGAAGTTTTAAAATTTGAATTTAACACTTATTTGTTCCGTTTAAAAATATATCGTTTAAATTGTATTTAAAAATAGCCTTCCGAGGCACCGTCTCGGAATTCGACGAAACCAGTTCCATTGGATCCGAAATAGTGTATTATTATCGGATTTCAAATTTCGTAGCATTTGGAGTAGTAGTGTGAGCGTACGGTAAGTAAACTTGTTGAAAATTTAACATATATTTATTTATATAACCTAAGGCAACAAAACAGATATTCTTTCCCATCAGCCTTCTTCTCAGCTGTCACCCTATTTTTTTCAGCCGACCTACCTTGTCTTCAATAACACGCCTCCTGCCTTTTCAAAGCAGACGACATTCCTCCTCTACCTCATGTTCACAGCCGAAGAAATATCATTCTCCTCTTCCTTTAAGAAAATAAAAATCTCTTTGTTCGAATCCTTTAAAAAAAAATCATCTCGTTCAAACGAAACTAATGGCCGAACAAAAAGAAGTCGAGTTCCTCTCTTCCCCTCTACTATTCAGTTCGGAAAACAATAATAGTCATTTCCCCTTTCTAAAAATCGAATTCATTTCTTCGAGATGCAATGGCCGTGGCCTTCTTGTGTCGCAATTCATTCGAGATTCGCTCAGATCTGTTCGAAGTAGATCCAGATGTGCTTCCCTTTTTGTTCGTCAGAGCCTATCTTTGAGGCGCGCATTGGAATCGTGTGTCGCGCGTTCGAGGGTGCCATGGACGATTCGCACCTGCAGGCGGAGAATGATGAAGTGCAGTTGGGTGCGATGTTGTCGACTTGGGTCTCGTGATGGTGGGGCTAGGGTTTGGACGGGCACGGCAGAAGGGAATCGCGAGTAGGGTGGAGGTGGTCACGAATCAGGTGCAGCGATTTCTCGACCTATTCTGCAAATTTAATTTACCCATGTTATTGTTTTCAAATCCTGATGTAGTTCGGGAAAATTTCGACAGAAGTTAAAAATTTAACATTTTGATTTAAATTATCTTAGATGTTACGGTTGTTGATTTAAAACTTATAACACATCTATGTGAGTATGTATATTGGAACTAACAGGAAATAAAAATAAAAATAATAGTGCAGTAAGTTTACGAAGCAATTTATTTCTTCAATTTGTAAGTCTAGTCAGTAAAGTATTATTTTCAGTAAATGGAAAATATAGGGATTCATATAAAATTCGACTTTTAAAGCCTATATGTGTTTGCACAAAAAATGGACAAACACCTCCAAGTCGTATTATTTAGTTGATTATATGTGATTTTCAATGATTTTAGATGAGTATGTAAATATAAAAGAAGTAGGGGCTGAAATGTAAAAGACACGCGGATTTATAGTGGTTCGGCCAGAATGTGCCTACGTCCACTTTATATGTTATTATCTTCTTTCTTTCAGATTACAAGTACAATGCTTCGTATATAATTATATGAAAGTAGTTTGAAAGTTCCTTCCTTGCTTGAGCTCTCAAACTTGTTTGCCATTGTTGTACCCCTGCCCCTCTATTTATAGAATGAGGTAGGGGGCAGGGGCCTTGGAGGTATATAGCTGCTGGTGGGCCCGGGCTGAAGAAACTTGGACTGGCAATTATCTGGTTCGGCGAAGCTCTGGTTCGGTCTTGGTTGGTTTGGCAGTTGGTCCGGTGGCGTTTGGACCGGTACCGTCTTGATTCGGCAGGAGTGTGGGAGTGGTTGTAGGAGATGGTCTGGAGCGGCGTCTTGATGACTCGGTAGTAAAGTTGGTCTGGTAGTGGAGCTGGTCCGGTATTGGAGTGTGAAGGCTGGTGGACCGGTAGTGAGTGGACCGGTAGGGGAGTTGGTCCGGTGGAAAGGTTGTGGATAGCTGGTTCGGCAGTGGAAAGGAGGCTGGCTATGCCGAATGGACTCGGGCTTGTGTTGCCGAATGGGAAGGAGCCGAATGGAGGCTTGGGGCCGAATGAGCTTCTTCATGGAGAATGTTGGATGGACTTCTAGGTTAGTATTGAGCTTCTTGGCTGTCGAACGAAGTGGAGGTTGCGAGCCCGGGTGAAACTGTGACTTTTCGGTCTCGAGATCTTCTGGGTGAGAATTCGCCCAACATTTGCCCCCCAAAGTGGGGCACGTGCTTGCATGTGTCGCGCTTTGTTTTCCCTGTGGCGGGAAAGCTTGTTTTGTAATGCCATGGGCAGGATGTTCATACCCTGTTGATGTCCTGCAAAGGAATTTATAGCTTTAGTGTGATTTCAAATAACGACCGTTCGGGATCGAAATATTCGAGATGAAGTGAATCGTGCCGTTCGAGGCGAGAGAGTGTGCCCCGAGGGGGTTTAGCATTATCGATTGCAGGTTCACGTTAGAGTGGGTCCCTGGATCGTTTGTCAAGGTGGTTTATTGCCAGCTCAGAGCATGCCTAGGGATCGTTCGCGACCCCGTACATGTGTAAGTGGCTTAGCCATTTCCTAGTTATCAGAATCAAATATCCGTTTAACCTACGAGTTTAAAAAGGCGTGTCAAAGTGTAAATTCCCACGACAATAGGGTTAATAACCATTCAGAGCGTGCCTATGGACCGTTCGTGGTCGCGTACACGTGTAAACGATTAATCCATGTTAGTGAGAGATTTACAACTTATTCATCGTTGTAATAATCCTCATTCTATTTGTTAGTTCTGGAGTTCGGTACTTATCTGCATGAGGCGCTCTGCATGCCCCTAGTTCCTGGTAGTCGTTGGTAGAGAGATAGTTCATTCGGTTTTTTGTTGGTCCGGTTATTCTCATCCGGTTGTGGTTTCATTCGGTATCTAGTTGGTTCGGTATATTTGTTATTGGTCCGGTGTTCCTATCCGGTGGGCCGAACCAGTTGGTTCGGCGGCCCTGAGCTCGCCTATATATAGAGGCCGTACCCCCCTTGGTTTTCCTTTACCGAACCAAAGAGCCGAATCAACTGACTTGCCGGACCAAATCGTCTGCCGAACCAAATCTCTACCGAATCAGGTACACACTCTATTGCCGAATGCCTTTACTACCGAATGTTTCTGTATGCCGAATGAGTTTAAGGCCTTAGTGCCGAATGAACTTCATGCCCCATTGCCGAATGAATTTGCTTGCACCGTATTACCGAACGAATTCGTATACCGGATGAACCTCTAATGCCGAATGGAACTACCGAATGAGGCATATACCGAATGAGACTCGGAATTTGAATCTTGAGCGAAATCTTAGGCTTTTATATGCTTGCTTTAGATACTTGCTTGTTTATTTTCCTATACTTCTTATTCTAATATCAAGTTTTTCTTGTGCTGCAGAAAATGTCTCGCAAAGCGGAAACACGATCGGACAGAAAGAAGTCTAGAGGCACAGGAGAGTCTTCTTCTTCCTTGCCCCCAGTCCAACCAGGATCCGGGCAACATCGACCTATTCCGAGGTCTCTAGTGGATGGATATGGTCCACAGGAACTTCTGATCTCCCCTCCTGATTGCTTTCCTAGCTCCCTAAAGGAGGAGCAACTTGACGTCATATCCCGTTCCTTCGGGATAGATAGGGCTCTTATGCTGCTGCCGGGAGATGGAGTGATGCCATATAATCCTCCCGAGGGCTACTTTGCTTATAGCAGATACCATTGCATGTGCGGTACTATCCCTCCTATCAATGCTTGGATAGTAAGCTTCACCACATATTTGAAGGTGGCTCCCTTCCAGCTTCAACCTAACTCTTATGCCATCCTGGTGAGCCTTTTTTTATCTTCCAGAGGAGGTACGGGCGTCCTCCTTCTAACCGGGAAATTCGATATTTGTACAACCTGAGAGGCTATAAGAAGGGGTCTCCGTATATTAGTCTGGAAGCGGCCGTACCCTTCAAACCAGTCCTGGACTTATATTCCAAGTTTACCATGTTCAAGAAAGAGTGGTTCTTCATCAAGGACGATGCTGTTTCTTTCCGCCTTTTCACTTCCGGCTGTAAGATGGATTTCATTTATAGTTTCCATGTTTTGACTGTAGTGTTTTTTCTGACATGCTTCTATTTCTGGCTAGCGACAGGTGGTATTGCAGTCGTGGAGGATGATTCCTTGGTGCGAATGGCTGCTGAACTAAAGGCTATTCCGGCACGGGACCGGTCGGCCTCCTTCTTGATCAGGAATGCAACCCTCTTGGAGTATAATTTGATCTTACCGCATCAGTCCGTGGTTAAGCAAAGAGACACGGCTGAGGAGAAGGCTGCTAAAGCTAAGGAGGGGGCTATGGTGAAGAGCGGTAACAAGGAGCCTTTTGCAGAGCGTCCCGTTGTCGGGGGGAAGAAACTGAAGAAGTCTGATGGCCCTTCTCCAAGTACTTTACCGACTGTCCCGGAGGAGGAAGGTGTAGAAGAGGAGGAAGGAGGCGAGGTTGGAGAAGGGTCGGAGGGTGGAGGAGATGGCGACGGTCAAGGTGGTAGTGGCGTCGGTGCCCTATCCTCTGAGCAAGACCTTGAACTGGATGAGGCTCTCCGTCGAGCCTTCGGGGAGTCGGAGGGAGAGCCGGAAACGGAGAAGGCAAAGGAAACCGGCAAAGCTGTGGCTGGCACTGACCCATCCTCTAAGGGTTCCTCAGCTAGGGCGATTCCGGCGATGCAAGGTGAACTTTGGTCCTCTGCCGATTCCATTTTCGATAGGGACTTAGAAATTTTTTACGGTTCACTTCCGTCCTGGAATGAGATCCAGGGCTTATTGCAGTATCCCACTCCTCCGCCGGGTTTGTATAGTAGATGTGTCTTCTCACTTTTCTTTCCTTTTAACTTAACACATTTTTCGAACTGTGGATTATTGTATGTTCGTAACACTTGTTCTTTATTCCAGGGGCAGGCCAGGTGGTTAAAACGTCGGACGTTCGACACCGCCTTGAGCAGTTTAAGTCGAGGAGAGCTTCTGCGAAACCCTCTACTGGTCGCACTGGGGATGTAGTCAGTTATCGCCCTCTTCTTGGGGTCATTGAAGAGGGCATTCGGAAAAAGAAGCGGAGCCGTTCCTTATTTGAGTCTTCCCCTGGTTCGCAGCTTCCTACTCAGCCTCCTCGTGATACTACGGAGGAGAGCACGGAATCCGGCCCCCCTCATCCTCCTTTCAAGAGCCCAACTGTTATTCGTATAAGGCGTCCTGATGCGCCTCGCCCCGTGCCTCGTGACCCTTTTACCGGTCATCCTGATTTAGATCCGAGCTTTCGGGATATCTCATTTGATGAGGCCACGGACGAGCACCTCCTTCCCCGCAACCCCATGGTAAGAGTGCTGGACGAGGCCAAGTCTTTAGATCTTGATTTACTTACTACACGGGTAGTCACCATGGGGGACGAAGCCAAGGCTAATATCGATCGGGTGGCCGCAGAGGCCAAGAAGTTAATGGAGCATCATGCTAAATTGGCCAAGGCCGGGGAAGAGATCGGGAGTGCTAATATTCGGTTGAGGTTAAAAGTTGCCGATCAGGCCAAGCAGCTCGCCGATCAAGCCATTCAGATTTCCTAGCATGAGGAAGCCTCCAAGCGGCTGAAAGAGACGATGGAGAAGGCCAGTAGGGCGGAATTACGGAAGATGGAGGTCGCCTGCAGGGAACGGATTAACATGGCCATTACGACGGTGGACGAGGTTCGAAATGCGGATCTTGAGCGGGTAGAGGAGTTGTCTGGGAGGCTAGAGGCTGCGGAAATGGCTTAGGCCGAGTTGAAGGAGGAGATGGAGGAGATGAGGAGGTCCCTCAAGTTAAAGGAGGAGGAAATGAGGAGGTCTCTCCAGGCTGACTGCTTGAGATACCAATCAGAGAGGGACATTGCCATCGCCAAGTTGCAAGCTTCCGAGGCCCGGGTGAGGGAGTTTGAGGAGAATGAGGGGATGATGGATGAGATGCTGCAGGACATGTACTTCCACACTTGGAAGGAGGGCGGCTTGTCTTGGATGGACGATTACCCTCGGGTGATGGCCAAGGTGTATCTCCAGGCTTTAGAGGAGGCCAGGGTGAACGCGGGTAAGGAAGGCGGAGAGGCTTTCAATTTGGATGCGGTTACTGCCCAGTTCTCGAAGGAGGAGCAAGCGGCGGTGAAGGAGGGGATGCGGCTGCTTGCTGCAGAGGAAGCGGGCGTGCAGTTGGATGATGAGGATCAAGCGGCGGATGCTGGTGAGTTATTCTTTTCCCTTTCTCTCCTTTCCGTGTTTTCATAACTTGATCGTTCGTTTGATGAATTCCTCTTCTGAACTGGACAGGTGGGACTCCTGATCCACATGCTGGGGGCTCTGATCCTGCGGCTAAGTAGACTGGGGAAGTTGGTGATGGAGTGTGGACGCGGCTGCCATCTTTTTATTTTATTTTTATCACTGTCTACGTTAGTCATTGACATGTAACTATAATAATATTATTTGCAAAGAATAACTTCGTGTGATTTCATAATATAAGCTGATGTTGTTATGTTTAAATGTTGTTGTCATCTTGATGTGCTGCGTGGGAAATATAACTATGTATATGCCTGTGATTCTAGTTGTGTTTGATGCTAAGTTTTTTGCTAGAAATATAATTTCATGTGTTGCAATGTTATTGTACGAACAAGCTATAGTTACGTATTTATGTACAACAAAAAGAGAGTACCGCCCTTTATGTTCCATTCGCAGGCGGTAGCTTAGAGTATCTTATGTAACTGTTCACGGATATAGCTGAGTACCCTGCCACCCAGTACGCAGGCTTAGTTTCTCATGAGTGAATGCTTCCTATTTGGTTTCCTGTACTTTAGAGTTTGTTATACAGGATAGGAGAAAAGTATTTAAATGAAATGGAAATATAGTAAAAGTAAAACTTCCAGTCACGGAAGGCCGTCGATGTGCTTAAGTTCGTGGCAAACGGGTTTTGTAGTCACTTTCCCTAGCTGTGGGTCTTGGAGACATTTGTCACCCATCTTACGCCTCCGCGGGGAGTTTTCTTTTTTACCACAGCCGCACTTAAGACACATCGAAGCCGAGATCGCGCACGGTAACTACCCGAACCATTATGGTCCGTAATCGTGGGTATTATTCGATTTACCGTGGCCGGCTAGCGTGGGTGCCGTTGGCCGTGAACTACCCCTGGCTGGCCACACCTTATGTTGTGGCTTAAAGTAGGTTCACAGTTGCCGGCGAGCCGAACGCCGTAATGAGCTGCCATCGGCTATAGTCGGCCTTTATAATGACTTATAATCGGCTCATTACAGTTGGCTTTGAGGGCAGGCGCGCAATGAGTTAACCCGCAGCAGAGGGATGCTGGAGCAAAAGTGTCTCATTGGCGAGTGCATAGAATCGTAGCGTACCTGTTAGGCCTAGTCCAGATGAAGCCGCGGTGCGTCTTGAGTGGAGATGCCATAGGATTTTGTTCAACAGAAAGGGATAAAACTTAACAAGTAGCCAAGACATAAAGGAACAAGCTAAAAAGAGACATGATTTTTTAAAGTGGTTCGGCACGAAAGTGCCTACGTCCACTGATTCTCTTTGTTAATTCACTTCATATGGGCAGTACAAGTTAAGAAAAGTATCGACGGAGGTGTCGGATGTTCCATGCCCTCTGGAACACCTCTCCGTCCACTGTTGACAAAATATAAGCTCCGTTGTGGAGATCTTTATGAATTACATACGGTCCGTCCCAGATGGGGTCTAGTGCCCCGGGGCGCGGAAATATTCGCCGGAGGACAAGATCTCCTTCTTGTAAGCTGCGATGCTTGACTTTGGAATTGTATAGCGCTGCCACTTTTTGTTTGTGAGCTGCTGCTTTAAGTGCTGCATCGTTTCTCCTTTCCTCAATCAGATCCAAAGACATGAGGAGGAGTTCTTCGTTTTCTTCTGGGTTGTAGTGGATCCTACGGTGGGAAGGCACAATAGTCTCAACTGGGAGCATTGCCTCCGATCCATATGCCAAGGAGAAAGGAGTATGTCCCGTTGATGTTCTGAAAGACGTGCGGTATGCCCATAGTGCCGTAGGAAGTTCGTCCACCCAAGCGCCTTTCGACTTTTCAAGTTTCTTCTTGATTAGGGTTTTGAGAATTTTGTTGACGGCTTCAACTTGTCCGTTTTCCTGAGGATAAGCTACTGATGAGAAGCTTTTATGAATTCCATGCTCTTGGCACCAGTCGGCAAATTCTTCGCTGTCAAACTGGAGTCCGTTGTCTGATATGATCTTGAGTGGGACTCCGTACCTGCACAGAATATTTTTGATCAAGAAGTTTATAACTTTTGCTGAAGATATTTTATTTAGAGGTTCTGCTTCCACCCATTTGGTGAAATAATCGACTGCCACTATAGCATATTTGGATCCGCCTCGGCCCGTTGGAAGTTCGCCAATTAAGTCAATTCCCCATACAGCAAAGGGCCAAGGGCTGGTCATTTGAGTAATTTCGTTTGTGGGTAGTCGAGGAATCTTGGCGAACTTCTGACATCTGTCGCATTTCTTGACGAAGTCTAGGGCATCTTTGTTTAGTGTGGGCCAGTAATATCCATATCGGAGTATCTTCCTTGCCAAAGTCTGCCCTCCAGTGTGATCTCCGCATCCTCCCTGATGGATGTTTGATAAGATCTCCTTGGCTTCCCTTCCGGCGACGCATCTCAATAAGGGGCTAGAGAAGCCACGCCGATAGAGGATGCCTTCTTGTATTGTGTAGTGGGGAACTTTTCTCAAGATCCTCTTGGCTTCGTCACGCCTGTCGGGTAGTGTGCCATCTTACAAATATTTCCGGATAGGAGTCATCCAGGTTCCTTCTTCGATTGCAGTTATCAGATTCACTTGTTCGAAACTTGGGGCTAGCTGCCTGGAGATGGCTAATGCTCCGGAAATGGTGCTATTCTTCATACTAGCTTGCTTGGCAAGTTCATCTGCCTCTTGGTTCTCTTCTCGAGGAATATGTTTGATTAGATAGTGGTCCAATTGATCGAGCAGCAGTTTGGTTTTCTTTAGGTATGCCGTGAGTCGTTCTCCTCGAGTCTGGAATTCTCCTAGCACCTGGTTTACGATAAGCTGAGAATCACTATGAAGACATAAAGAATTGATTCCAATTTCCAGGGCAAGCTCCAATCCTGTTATTACTGCTTCATATTCAGCATCGTTGTTAGTGGCCGTGAACTCCAACCTTAATGCACAGTACAACTTTCTTCCCCTGGGGGTGATGATCACAATTCCTGCCCCCGAGCCTTGTTCGTTCGATGCTCCATCTACAAAGAGGTTCCACTTGATGTTTTTTGCTACTTCGGATTGTTCCTTGCCTTCGTTGGTAGTGAATTCGGCAATGAAATCGGCCATGGCTTGTCCTTTGATAGCGGTGCGAGGATGGTAGGTGATATCATACTGACTTAGTTCGATGCACCATTTGAGGAGTCGCCCAGAAGTGTCAGGACGATGGAGCACTTGTCTTAGCGGTTGATCGGTTAGAACCCTGATGGAGTGAGACTGGAAGTAGTGTCGCAATTTTCGTGACGCGATCAATAAACAATATGCTAATTTCTCTAGTTTAGGATATCTGGCCGCTGCCCCTGTAAATCTCTGACTTACAAAGTAAACCGGGCGTTGTGTGCGGTCTTCTTCTCTTACCAAGGCGGCGCTTAGAGCATGAGATGATACAGCGAGGTATAGGTATAACACTTCACCTTCGTTTGGAGTTGAGAGTACTGGTGGTCTCTGAAGGTGTTCGATTAGGTTGAGGAAGGCTTTTAAGCATTCATCGGTCCACTCGAATCTCCCTTTGTCTTTCTTGAGAGCTTCGAAGAAAGGGACACACTTGTCAGTTGCCTTGGAAATGAATCTGCTTAGGGCGGCCACCTTTCCGTTTAGGCTCTGCATTTCTTTTCGAGTGGAGGGTATCCTTATTTCTTTTAGAGCCCGGATTTGTTCAGGGTTTGCTTCGATTCCTCTGGCGTGGACGATAAATCCTAAGAATTTTCCCGAAGATACTCCGAAGGAGCACTTTAGAGGATTCAGCTTCATTCCATATCGGCGAAGTACTTGAAACATCTCGCCCAGGTGGCTTACATGGTCGTCGGCTTTCCTGGACTTTACCAACATGTCATCCACATACACTTCCATAGTTCATCCTACTAGTTCTGCGAACATCTTGTTGACGAGGCGCTGATAGGTAGCTCCAGCATTTTTGAGTCCAAAAGGCATGACTTTGTAACAATATAGTCTGCGGTCGGTGATGAAGCTAGTGTGGTCTTGATCAGGAGCGTGCATGGGAATCTGGTTATATCCGGAGTATGCATCCATAAAAGATAGGAGTTCGTGTCCGGCTGTGCTGTCCACAAGTTGGTCAATTCGGGGAAGTGGGAAGCAATCTTTTGGGCAAGCGTCATTCAGATTGGAGAAGTCAATACATGTTCGCCACTTTCCATTGGCCTTTTTTACTAGCACTGGGTTAGCGATCCATTATGGGTAGATGGCTTCCCGTATGAAGCCATTAGCAAGTAGATTCTTTACTTCCTCATCAAGGGCTGCCGATCGCTCTGCCCCCATGCTCCTCTTTTTCTGCTTTACTGGTACCTTGGTGGGATCGATGTTCAGCATGTGGCATGCTATGTCGGGGGAGATTCCTGTCATATCGGCATGGGTCCACGCAAATACATCTAAGTTGTGGCGGAGAAAGTCAATGAGTTGATCTTTCAACTCCGTTTTTAGCTGAGATCCGACTTTTAATAGTTTACTTGAATCGTGCTTGTCTACAGATACGAATTCCATAGCCTCTGCAGGCTCGGCGGTAGCCTCCTCCTCTTTATCCCTGGGGTCTAGTTCATTGAAGGGATCGCTTGTGTATCGAAGAGGAGGGGCTTTCTTTAGTTGCTATGCCTCCAAGCTTTTCATGCAGAGAGTAATCTCTGCACCTTTTCCTTTATTCTTTCTGCGGTTATCGCGAAGTTCAGTTACATAGCAGTCTCGGGCAGCATCTTGATCTCCTTCTACTTCTCCTACTCCGTTGTCTGTTGGAAATTTCATTTTCAGGCACCAGGGGGCTAATACAATCTGGAAGTCAGACAAGGCTGGTCTTCCCAAGAAGGCGTTGTAAGCCGAGTGGTTTTCTATTAGTACGAACGTTTGTTTTCGCACAACGGAGCGGGGATGACTTCCTATTTCGACGAAGAGGTCAAGTTGCCCGAGGGGCATTTTTGCATCTCCAGTGAAACCGTGCAGTGGTTTGTCACAGGGGGATACATCCTTCATTGATAACTTCATTTTGTCGAAAGCATGTTTGAATAGGATATTTACGGAGCTTCCTGTGTCTATTAGAATCCGAAAAACTTTAGCTGGACCGAACCAGGCAGAGATGACCATAGGATCCATATGTGGGTACTGTCTTCCTTCCAAATCACGCCTACTGAATATGATGTCGTCGTTCTCTTTTCGTTTCGGGTGGCGTTCTTCCGTGATGGAGTTAACATAGCCTTCTGCATTTCTAAGCGACTTGCCGTACCTTTCCATCTCTGCCCAACTTCTGTCGGCGATGTGTGGTCCTCCTGAGATGGTGAGGACCACTATCTTTTCTTGACTAGAGCCACTGGTGTTGTGATTGTTGCGATTCCCTCCGCCTACCTCTGGGAGGGGTTGCTTTGAGTTCTCATTGGCTGGAGTTGGAGTCATGTTCTGACCCTTCACATAGCGTTCCAGTCTTCTTCTTCTAATGTGTTCTTCGATCAAGTCCCGAAGATGGTGGCATTCATTGGTGTCATGTCCGTGGGATTCGTGGAAGCGACAGAACTTTCCGGACTTGAGTGCGTTATCTGATTCTTTCTTGTGCGGGGGGCGCTTGTATCCTAGTTCGCCCTGAGTGGCTAGGAAGATATTTTCGATTGTATCGTTCAAAGGAGTGTAGGAGTCAAATCTCGGTCTTGGTCGATATTGGCGCTTTTCGACCTTTCTGCCCCCAGCATTGTCTCTAGATTCATTTCTTCGAGCGTCCTTAGCTGCAGTGGGAACCTTGTCCTGAACTGTCTTACCTTGTTGTCCTGATTGCCTCTCTGTAGCAGCGTCTTCAAGTCTCATATACTTTCCAGCTTCATGGAAGAAATCAGGCAAGGTAGCTGGTTTTTCCTTAGTTAATCTTCTGGCAAACTTGGTGTCTGGATGTACACCACTACAGAGGGCCATTAGAGTGAGTTTTTCATCGGCATCTTGAACTGCTGCCGCTGCGGCGTTGAACCGTGTTAGATATTGTTGCAGCGTCTCTCCGGTTTTCTGTTTGACATTGGATAAAGAATAAGCATCCTTGGGTTGTTCCACATGGACGCGGAACTGGCTAATAAACCTTTCTTTCAACATCTCCCATGAGCTGATGGATCCTTGGGGTAGATGGCAGAACCAGGAGGTAGCTAGATCAGCTAGGAATAGCGGAAAACATTTACATAACACTCCTTCTGTTGCTCCACTCATGAGCATATGTTGGGTGTATCTCTGCAAGTGTACGATGGGGTCGGAAGTTCCTTTGTAAGGTTCCATGGTTGGCATTTTCCATTCCCGGGGAGTGATGGAAGTTTCGATATTTCGGGTAAAGGGACTGGTGACCCTAGCGCCTATTCCCCGGTCCCTTTGCTCCCGTTGGACACATTCTCTGAATAATCGTGCCATTCGATCGTCAGAACTTGGAGCGGACAAAAATGAGCTTGGTTCTTCCCTGCGGGGTCTATCTCGTCCAGATGACCTGTAGGGATGGTACAGTCTATCACTTCTAGCATTATCCAGTGGTTGTCTTTGGCTGCTCGGATGGACGCTAGGACCAGCTACAGTTGCCCCCTGCCTTGATCTTCCCCTGTGGGGTTCTGTTTCGAGCACATCCATGGGGTCAACTTCGGGCTGGGTTCTAGCTCGGCTCCGTTCAGTGGGGTTTCTATGATTAGGTGGCATGACTGGCTCAGTTACATCCGACCCTCGCCTGGTGCCTCCCCCGCTGGGTTCGGTTCCAAGGGCTTCCTCGAGTCGGAATTCGGGCTGAGTCCGGGCGCGGCCCCTATCATTGTTGTTCCTGTTGATAGCTTCTTCGAAGAGGGAAGACCTTTGTTGCCTCCGAGATCCTCCGGATTGGGACTCACCCCATGATTCAGTGTTGTGGTTGGACTCTTCAGCATCCCTTAAGCGTGACATGAGTTGGTCCACCAAAGCTTCTTGTTGGGATGTGAAGCGGTTAGTTACTTCAGCCACAACCCTGTCCAGATTTGCCCTAGTGATTGGTTGTTCCGTTGCGGGACCAGTTGGATTTTCCTGATTTTCATCTGGTACTGCTGTTGAAGTGGGCTGATCTGCGATTGCTGGATCTGGAAGGCTGCTAGTTGCGATGTTCTTTCCTTTGTTAACATCCCTTCTCTGTTTGGAAGGCATGATTTCTAAGCAACGAGCGATGTTGTTAGGAAGAAGGTTGAGTGGGAGAAGATGAAGCCTGAGTTCAATTCTCAGTGAAAGCACCAAAAATGTTTGCACAAAAAATGGACAAACACCTCCAAGTCGTATTATTTAGTTGATTATATGTGATTTTCAATGATTTTAGATGAGTATGTAAATATAAAAGAAGTAGGGGCTGAAATGTAAAAGACACGCGGATTTATAGTGGTTCGGCCAGAATGTGCCTACGTCCACTTTATATGTTATTATCTTCTTTCTTTCAGATTACAAGTACAATGCTTCGTATATAAGTATATGAAAGTAGTTTGAAAGTTCCTTCCTTGCTTGAGCTCTCAAACTTGTCTGCCATTGTTGTACCCCTGCCCCTCTATTTATAGAATGAGGTAGGGGGCAGGGGCCTTGGAGGTATATAGCTGCTGGTGGGCCCGGGCTGAAGAAACTTGGACTGGCAATTATCTGGTTCGGCGAAGCTCTGGTTCGGTCTTGGTTGGTTTGGCAGTTGGTCCGGTGGCGTTTGGACTGGTACCGTCTTGATTCGGCAGGAGTGTGGGAGTGGTTGTAGGAGATGGTCTGGAGCGGCGTCTTGATGACTCGGTAGTAAAGTTGGTCTGGTAGTGGAGCTGGTCCGGTATTGGAGTGTGAAGGCTGGTGGACCGGTAGTGAGTGGACCGGTAGGGGAGTTGGTCCGGTGGAAAGGTTGTCGATAGCTGGTTCGGCGGTGGAAAGGAGGCTGGCTATGCCGAATGGACTCGGGCTTGTGTTGCCGAATGGGAAGGAGCCGAATGGAGGCTTGGGGCCGAATGAGCTTCTTCATGGAGAATGTTGGATGGACTTCTAGGTTAGTATTGAGCTTCTTGGCTGTCGAACGAAGTGGAGGTTGCGAGCCCGGGTGAAACTGTGACTTTTCGGTCTCGAGATCTTCTGGGTGAGAATTCGCCCAACAATATGGATAGTTTTAAAACATTGTATATATGTAGTTTCTAATTGAAAAACTTATATCCATTCTAAATTCACTAGTTTATTTTTAATTAAAGTATTACAGTGATTAACTTGTTTAAATAAATTATTTAATTTGTATGAGTTCTTAAAAATAATTAATTATAAATAATTAGTTGAAATTGAATTAATCATTCAAAACCAAATTTGTTAATTTAAAATAAATTAGTACATGGTAATTGGTTATTTGATTAGTTCAAATATATATAAACTGTATAACTGTGTATACAAGGTTATAAACCGGGAAAACCAAGACAGAATTGAAGTGGACTGCAAACGAATGCAAAGGTGAGTTAATCTCACTCAGTTAATTTAAATTTAAATGATTAAATTTATATAATTGTTTGAATGGTTGAAATTGATTGTTGTGCTATATTATGGTATATTCTGGAATTGGAATTTTATACTGTGCCAACGTCTGTGGATGCAGGGAAAACAGGTTGGAGGGATCCAACTGGACCCCTCAACATTTATTTAAATTATTTAATATTCTCTGCTGTGAATATTGATATTCTATGATGAGTTATATTATAATATTAAATGTTATGGTTTGATTTGATATATTTGGATATAATGAATTCCAAAAAAATATGTATAAATTGGATTGTTGGAAAGAAAATAAAAGAAGTGAATTTGTAGGTGAAACAATTATAGAAAATTTGAATAAATTTAAGAATGAACTGGGAAAAGAAATAAAGTAATGTAAAAATTTCTAATGAATAAATATTGAGTATAGAAAGGGTAATTTTAAATAAATAGACGATTAATGAATTTTAAATTTCAGTATTATTATTTTTAAAGAACAAAACATTTATTTAAAATTTAAAGATTTAAATTATTGAAAGAATAAGAAAGAAATTGGGAAGTAGCCGAGATTTGTATATTTCAGTTAAAGAATTTTAAATCAAACGAGAAATAGTAACAATAATAATAAAGTCCATAATAAATGAAATTTGAAATGAATTGAGTAATTAAAGAAATTTATTTCAAATGGAATCAATTTGGAAAATTGATTCAATTGATTGAAGTTGGAAATTCTCCCTGAATAACCAAGAACGTTTTTAAGTAAATTTTTAAGTATAAGTTAATAGTTTTAAATTTTTTTAAAAGGTATGTTTTGAAAAATTTATTATTTCTAATATTTAAAGTCTAAAGTACGTATTTCCTTTTAATTTATTATAGCAGTAATTATTTAAAAAGTGATTTGGTGTTTTGTTTTGTAAAAGTGAAAAACAAGTTTTTATTTATTTATTTAGTAACTTTGTTTTCAAATATTCGTATAGTATGTATATTTTTTTTTGGCAAGGCCGACGGTTTTATAGTGGACCGACCACTTTTATTACGCACGTAATAAAGTTGAAATACAGGAGTAAGGTAGAGGCACCTTAACTACTAGGTAATAAAGAAATAAAATTACAGCACAGGAGTATGACAGACACGTCACAGCTACTAGAATTAAGTTACTAATCTAGTTCTCCTCCGAAGAGGAAGAATCGCTGTCGCCCTCAACAACCCGGGTAGATCCCAGAGATCCACTCCCAAGAAGACCGAAAAAGGGGCGAAATAGAACAGCTAGAGAAGGATCATAACTGTCAACGTCAGTAGAGTAGATAAAGTATCGATCCCAGGTAGAATCAGCTAGAACAACAGAATTAATCTGAGCATGCAAACCATCCAAGTCAAGAACCAAGGAATCACCAGAAATTTTGTAGTAAAGGCATCGAAGGTCCAGAAGATCATCAGATACATATCTAAAATAAGTGTCATCCACAGGGTTGAATCTCATATCTGAACGAAGATCAACCCAACTATGCTCAGAATCAGCCCAAACTACAAGATCCGGCTCAGCAGAGGGAAGAACTACATCAGGAACTGGGGATGCAGGCCGCTCTAAGGAGAGGGGAGGAACAGGGTCATAAGATTGAGAAGCAGCCAGAGTGACCTTGGGAACCCATTTCCTTAATGGTGGCCGAGGCAGAGGGATTTTAGGTGCAGAAACAGATGTAACAGTGTGCGAGCAGGCAGAGGCAATATGGCCAAAAGAGTGACAGGAGGTACAAATGTCAGGGACCCATCCATACCGAACACGCACATCAACCACGTGTCCAACATCAAGCTGGACAGGAATAGAGGTAGGAAGAGGCTTATGGGGAGAAATCTCAATCAGAGCCTTGGCGTATACAAGCTTATCACGCGCTACTGTGTTGGAGTCAAAACACTTCAATTTACCAACATCGCAAGCAAGCCAATTCAAACCAAGCAGCGGTTGAAGAGCAGAAGGAATGTGAGAGAAATAAACCCAAACAGGGATAGAAAAAACCTGTTCACGCGCACTAGCAACCGTTGGAGACCAGGGGGTAATAATAAAAGGCTGACCATCAAAGAAGGAAGGCTCAGACTCAAGAACACGTCTACGTTCCTCAGGAGAGGAGAACAATAAGTAGTACAAGGAATCAACCAACTTAACTCTAAGACCACCATGTAGTCTCCAGGCCCTACGGCAAACAGCAGCCGCATCATGAAAACGATGATTAGGGTCCAAAAAGAATCCAACTACGTATTAAGACCAAAAGTCCAATCCGGCTTGGATAACACAGGGAGGAGGGATCATAACTCCGTTTTCCTCATGGATTTCGAACTCGACTGGTTCATAAAAACCCGCATTTTGAGGCATGGATGTAAAAAGAGAAGACCATGATTTTAGTACCATTGAGTAAGTATCAATAGGGCTACACTCCACCGCAACAGTAGAGGCCACAGGATTGGGGAATTGTGTTTCATTGGGAGCTTGCAAGATATCACCATGATTTAAAACATTGTGCACCAGGTTGACATCGGCATTGACAGAATGGCGAACAGAAGTGCCATTAGCCATACCAAGATCGGGGCAAGCAAGCGTTGCCGAAGTAGGCCCAGTACAAACTCCAACTGATGGCAGGTCATGGGTAGCAGCACGCGAAGAGGATGCCAAACTATTAGCAGTGAATATAGGTCCAGAACCCACAGTTGCATTGATACAAGCACTTGCCGTGCAACAATCATGCACGCCAGACTTAACCAAGCCTATATCAACACCAGACAATCCTCCATGTTCACTCTCTAAAGCCAAAGAACCCTTAACTTGCTCACCTAAATCGCAACTGGGTGACCCATCGTGACACACTTTGGATTCGGTGGAAGGAAAAGGTTGCGAACCTGATTTAAACAAAGTAGAATTCACAGCAGGGATACTGGTTGCAGCTGTAGCTTCAGATAAGCTTGGGCGGGCAGTTGAAACAAGGGGAGTTTGATTGGTTGCACATAGGGGAGGAAATTCTCGAGATGAGAGAAGATTCGGACGGATGACGTCATCAGTAACCATAGCTCCAAAACGACGGCCAGAACGTGTGAAAGAGGGGGAGGGCAGATGCGGAGGTAAGTGAAAAGAAGGAGGAGAGGACGTGAAGGGGACAAGTGAATCGGAGAGGGGAAGAAAATCACGGAGGGGATGTCGCGAAAACAGGAATTCGCCAGGAGGCCATTTTTATATTTTCTTTTTTACCAATTACAATTCTAAACTTTGGGGCCAAGGAAACTATGTTTCTCCTGGCCTTTGGTTAGACTGGTTTTATAGTGCCCAGACCACTTATGTCTCATTATTGTGGCCGCTAGGAATCAATCCGGTGCCACTACAACACAATGTAGCAACAACCACTATGTCGAAACCACTGGACCACTAGAACTTGACATATAGTATGTATTTTTAACAAACTATTAAAATAGTTTTTAATTTAAATGTTTTAAAAGTATATATTTCAAAGTAAAGTGTTTTAAAATTATTTTTAAAATCTAGTTTTGTGCTTGGTAATTTCAATGGGGATAGAAAATATATGGGAAAGTTTATTCTGGAAAGAAAGATGGTATTGAAACTGTTTTCAAGGGTTGAAAATAGAAATATATCTTGTGAAGATATTTTTTAGGGTAATAAATAATTTGGAAAATTATTTATAGTTGGATGGTTGTTTGTGAATATTAGTTGATAGTTAAATAACCGACTATAAATTTTGGCCAACTGCGTTGATCGTTTCGAAGAGACCGGGATCGAGATTTATTTCTCGAAAACCACTTCGATCCGGTTTGTACGTTTCGTGCGAAAAACGTGTTCGGAGTCGAAGATGGAGCAGTGAAGTGCAAGGGCTAATCGCTACTAATCCTGAGGATAATTCCAAAATGGATGTAGTAGGAATAGTGCCTTCGGTTCCGTTCGAACCCGGGACGGACTTGTATGGATGAATGCTTACGAAACATCATCAGGTGGATGATGGGCATTCTAAGTGAAACGTTCTAAAGGTAACGCTAAGCCTCAAGCCTCATCAAATGGGAATGACTGAAAATTAGGGGTTATGCAGCAAGGCTAGGTGGGTAGCACCCAAGCAGGGTGAGGTCATTCCAGTCTAGATGTCCCTTTTTATTTTGGCTTAGTGGGCGATTGCTGATCCCAACCGCGGTGTGATCTCACTCGGGACTGTCCAGTAAGGGATGGTTCCGGCCTTGTGTTGCAGGGGATGAAGGGAGTAATCCTCTGTACGGTGATCTAGGCCCCGTACTGTGACAGGTGGTACCCCAGTGCCTAGTCATTAGTTGGAAATCCATTTTCCCTACGAGCCTTGTACGAGTTTTTTTTGTATTACCCACTCTGTGGCTAGTAGCTGGAAATTAATCATGTAACCATTTCGGCTATTTTATAAGTATTTGTATATAGACCCTATTATAATATCAAAGGATTTCTATAAAAATTGTTTTAGCTATCATAAGGTAAAAACCAGACATGTTTATTTGTGGCGTGGTCTTACGAGATGCTTTTGTTTTCAAAGGATTTTTTTAAACTTTAATAATCAATTGGGTGTGATTTTCTCACGCTGGTATTCCAGACTGACTCGGGTATTATTTAACTATAATGCTCGGGTCAGACCGAGTATTATAGAATACAGGATATGATGCTGTGAAGCTCAAGAGACGAGCAGGATGGCAATACGTACTCCCGTACTTGTATATATATACACATTCCGCTGTGTTGAATTGTTGAGTATCCATTTGTATGATATTGATGATGAGTTGTGATTGATGTACTCAGATTGATGTAATATATATAAACAGAGATAAATTTGATTGAGTAAAGATTATTTATTATCTATTATATTTTATTCCGCTGCGATGGTTAGATTCTGATGTTGAACTTGTTTTCTCTTCTTCTACCTCTTCTTCTTAAACCCAAATGGTTCGTATTTCTGTACAAGTTGAGTTGATTGTTGTAGAATAGTGTTGACTCAAGGGGTACGGATTTGCGGGTTGTTACAACCATGGTGCACCACTCTCCAGCGATGGGAAGTCGAAGACGGGCCACGGTAATCCCGTTTTACTGTAAAAATCCACGTGTCGAAAAATCGAAGGGTAAAAAACTTACGAGACCCGATTGAGATTCGGGTTGTCCTTTTTGGGCATTAATCTATCCGTTGACGGCTGAAAGCAGTCAAAGCCGTTGAACTCATCGAGGCCTTCGTTTTGACAGGTTATGGCTCCCGTAAGTTTAAACGAGCCAGAAGTTATGGCCGTCCGAATAATCGATATCTATAGGGTGCAACATCCACGGTGCAAGGTGCAACATCCACGGTGCAAGGTGCAACATCCGTCCGAAATGGCGAAACAGTGTCGTACGACTTTTAGAAATGCGTGCATAGATTTGAAACGGAACAGTACCATGGTTCACCACTCTTCAGCGATGGAAAGTCGAAGACGGGCCACGGTAATCCCGTTTTACCGCAAAAATCCACATGTCAAAAAACGAAGGGTAAAAAACTTACGAGACCCGATTGAGATTCGGGTTGTCCTTTTTGGGCAGCAATCTATCCGTTGATGGCTGAAAGCTGTCAAAGCCGTAGAACTCATCGAGGCCTTCGTTTTGAAAGGTTATGGCTCCCTTAACTCTAAACGAGCCAGAAGTTATGGCCGTCCGAATAATCGATATCTACAAGGTGCAACATCCACGGTGCAAGGTGCAACATCCGTCCGAAATGGCGAAACAGTGCCGTACGACTTTTAGAAATGCGTGCATGGATTTGAAATGGAACAGTACCATGGTGCACCACTCTCCAGCGATGGGAAGTTGAAGACGGGCCACGGTAATCCCGTTTGACCATAACAATCCACGTGTCGAAAAAACGAAGGGTAAAAAACTTACGAGACCCGATTGAGATTCGGGTTGTCCTTTTTGGGCATTAATCTAACCGTTGACGGCTGAAAGCGGTCAAAGCCGTAGAACTCATCGAGGCCTTCGTTTTGACAGATTATGGCTCCCGTAATTCTAAACGAGCCAGAAGTTATGACCTTCTGAATAATCGATATCTACGGGGTGCAACATCCACGGTGCAATGTGCAACATCCGTCCGAAATGGCGAAACAGTGCCGTACGACTTTTAGAAATGCGTGCGTGGATTTGAAACGGAACAGTACCATGGTGCACCACTCTTCAGCGATGGAAAGTCGAAGACGGGCCACGGTAATCCCGTTTTACCATAAAAATCCACGTGTCGAAAAAACGAAGGGTAAAAAACTTACGACACCCGATTGAGATTCGGGTTGTCCTTTTTGGGCAGTAATCTATCCGTTGATGGCTGAAAGCTGTCAAAGCCGTAGAACTCATCGAGGCCTTCGTTTTGAAAGGTTATGGCTCCCTTAACTCTAAACGAGCCAGAAGTTATGGCCGTCCGAATAATCGATATCTACAGGGTGCAACATCCACGGTGCAAGGTGCAACATCCGTCCGAAATGGCGAAACAATGCCGTACGACCTTTAGAAATTTGTGAATAGATTTGAAACGGAACAGTACCGTGGTGCACCACTCTCCAGCGATGGGAAGTCGAAGACGGGACACGGTAATCCCGTTTTACCGTAAAAATCCACGTGTCGAAAAAACGAAGGGTAAAAAACTTACGAGACCCGATTGAGATTCATGTTGTCCTTTTTGGGCATTAATCTATTCGTTGATGGCTGAAAGCTGTCAAAGCCGTAGAACTCATCGAGGCCTTCATTTTGACAGGTTATGTCTCCCGTAACTCTAATCGAGCCAGAAGTTATGGCCGTCCGAATAATCGATATCTACAGGGTGCAACATCCACGGTGGAAGGTGCAACATCCGTCCGAAATGGCGAAACAGTGCCGTACGACTTTTAGAAATGCGCGCGTGGATTTGAAACGGAACAGTACCATGGTGCACCGCTCTCCAGCGATGGGAAGTCGAAGACGGGACACGGTAATCCCGTTTTACCGTAAAAATCCACGTGTCGAAAAAACGAAGGGTAAAAAACTTACGAGACCTGATTGAGATTCGGGTTGTCCTTTTTGGGCATTAATCTATCCGTTGACGGCTTAAAGTTGTCAAAGCCGTAGAACTCATCGAGTCCTTCGTTTTGAAAGGTTATGGCTCCCGTAACTCTAAACGAGCCAGAAGTTATGGCCGTCCGAATAATCGACATCTATAGGGTGCAACATCCACGGTGCAAGGTGCAACATCCGTCCGAAATGGCGAAACAGTGCCGTATGACTTTTAGAAATGTGTGCATGGATTTGAAACGAAACAGTACCATGGTGCACCACTCTTCAGCGATGGGAAGTCGAAGATGGGCCACGGTAATCCCGTTTTACCGTAAAAATCCACGTGTCGAAAAAACGAAGGGTAAAAAACTTACGAGACCCGATTGAGATTCGGGTTGTCCTTTTTGTGCGGTAATCTATCCGTTGACGGCTGAAAGCTGTCAAAGCCATAGAACTCATCGAGGCCTTCGTTTTGACCCGTTATGGCTCCCTTAATTCTAAACGAGCCAGAAGTTATGGCCGTCCGAACAATCGATATCTACAGGGTGCAACATCCACGGTGCAAGGTGCAACATCCGTCCGAAATGGCGAAACAGTGCCGTACGACCTTTAGAAATGCGTGCATGGATTTGAAATGGAACAGTACCATGGTGCACCACTCTCCAGCGATGGAAAATCGAAGACCAGCCACCGTAATCCCGTTTTACCGTAAAAATCCATGTGTCGAAAAAACGAAGGGTAAAAAACCTACGAGACCCGATTGAGATTCGGGTTGTCCTTTTTGGGCATTAATCTATCCATTTTCGGCTGAAAGCTGTCAAGATCGTAGAACTCATCGAGGCCTTCGTTTTGACAGGTTATGGCTCCCGTGACTCTAATCGAGCCAGAAGTTATGGCCGTCCGAATAATCGATATCTACAGGGTGCAATATCCACGGTGCAAGGTGCAACATCCGTCCGAAATGGCGAAACAGTGTCGTGCAACTTTTAGAAATGCGTGCGTGGATTTGAAACGGAACAGTACCTTGGTGCACCACTCTCCAGCGATGGGAAGTCGAAGACGGACCACGGTAATCCCGTTTTACCGTAAAAATCCACGTGTCGAAAAAACGAAGGGTAAAAAACTTACGAGACCCGATTGAGATTCGGGTTGTCCTTTTTGGGCATTAATCTATCTGTTGATGGCTGAAAGCTTCAAAGCCGTAGAACTCATCGAGGCCTTCGTTTTGACAGGTTAGGGCTTCCGTAACTCTAAACGAGCCAGAAGTTATGGCCGTCCGAATAATCGATATCTACAGGGTGCAACATCCACGGTGCAAGGTGCAACATCCGTCCGAAATGGCGAAACAGTGCCGTATGACTTTTAGAAATGCGTGCATGGATTTGAAACGGAACAGTACCATGGTGCACCGCTCTCCAGCGATGGAAAGTCGAAGACGGGCCACGGTAATCCCGTTTTACCGTAAAAATCCACGTGTCGAAAAAACGAAGGGTAAAAAACTTACGAGGCCGGATTGAGATTCGGATTGTCCTTTTTGGGCATTAATCTATCCGTTGACGGCTAAAAGCTGTCAAAGCCGTAGAACTCATCAAGGCCTTCGTTTTGACAGGTTATGGCTCCCGTAAATCTAATCGAGCCAGAAGTTATGGCCGTCCGAATAATCGATATCTACAGGGTGCAACATCCACGGTGCAAGGTGCAACATCCGTCCGAAATGGTGAAACAGTATCGTACGACTTTTAGAAATGCGTGCATGGATTTGAAACGGAACAGTACCATGGTGCACCACTCTCCAGCGATGGGAAGTCGAAGACGGGCCACGGTAATCCCGTTTTACCGTAAAAATCCACGTGTCGAAAAAACGAAGGGTAAAAAACTTACGAGACCCGATTGAGATTCGGGTTGTCCTTTTTGGGCATTAATCTATCGGTTGATGGCTGAAAGATGTCAAAGCCGTAGAACTCATCGAGGCCTTCGTTTTGACAGGTTATGGCTCCCGTAACTCTAAACGAGCCAGAAGTTATGGCCGTCCGAATAATCGATATCTACAGGGTGCAACATCCACGGTGCAAGGTGCAACATCCGTCCGAAATGGCGATACATCGCCGTACTACTTTTAGAAATGCATACATGGACTTGAAACGGAACAGTACCATGGTGCACCACTCTTCAGCGATGGGAAGTCGAAGACGGGCAACGGTAATCCCGTTTTACCGTAAAAATCCACGTGTCGAAAAAACAAAGGGTAAAAAACTTACGAGACCCGATTGAGATTCGGGTTGTCCTTTTTGGGCAGTAATCTATCCGTTGACGGCTGAAAGATGTCAAAGCTGTAGAACTCATCGAGGCCTTCGTTTTGACAGGTTATGGCTCCCGTAACTCTAAACGAGCCAGAAGTTATGGCCGTCCGAATAATCGATATCTACAGGGTGCAACATCCACGGTGCAAGGTGCAACATCTGTACGAAATGGCAAAACAGTGCCGTACGACCTTTAGAAATGCGTGCATGGATTTGAAACGGAACAGTACCATGGTGCACCACTCTCTAGCGATGGTAAATTGAAGACTAGCCACCGTAATCCCGTTTTACCGTAAAAATCCACATGTCGAAAAAACGAAGGGTAAAAAACTTACGAGACCCGATTGAGATTCGGGTTGTCCTTTTTGGGCATTAATCTATCCGTTGACGGCTGAAAGCTTCAAAGCCGTAGAACTCATCGAGGCCTTCGTTTTGACAGGTTTGGGCTTCCGTAACTCTAAACAAGCCAGAAGTTATGGCCGTCCGAATAATCGATATCTACAGGGTGCAACATCCACGGTGCAAGGTGCAACATCCGTCCGAAATGGCGAAACAGTGTCGTATGACTTTTAGAAATGCGTGCATGGATTTGAAATGGAACAGTACCATGGTGCACCACTCTCCAGCGATGGAAAGTCGAAGACGGGCCACGGTAATCCCGTTTTACCGTAAAAATCCACGTGTCGAAAAAACGAAGGGTAAAAAACTTACGAGACCGGATTGAGATTCGGGTTGTCCTTTTTGGGCATTGATCTATCCGTTGACGGCTAAAAGCTGTCGAAGCCGTAGAACTCATCAAGGCCTTTGTTTTGACAGGTTATGGCTCCCGTAAATCTAATCGAGCCAGAAGTTATGGTCGTCCGAATAATCGATATCTACAGGGTGCAACATCCACGGTGCAAGGTGCAACATCCGTCCGAAATGGCGAAACAGTATCGTACGACTTTTAGAAATGCGTGCATGGATTTGAAACGGAACAGTACCAAGGTGCACCACTCTCCAGCGATGGGAAGTCGAAGACGGGCCACCGTAATCCCGTTTTACCGTAAAAATCCACGTGTCGAAAAAACGAAGGGTAAAAAACTTACGAGACCCGATTGAGATTCGGGTTGTCCTTTTTGGGCATTAATCTATCCGTTGTCGGCTGAAAGCTGTCAAAGCCGTAGAACTCATCGAGGCCTTCGTTTTGACATGTTATGGCTCCCGTAACTCTAATCGAGCCAGCAGTTATGGCCGTCCGAATAATCGATATCTACAGGGTGCAACATCCACGGTGCAAGGTGCAACATCCGTCCGAAATGACGAAACAGTGTCGTACGACTTTTAGAAATGCGTGCATGGATTTGAAACGGAACAGTACCATGGTGCACCACTCTCCAGCGATGGGAAGTCGAAGACGGGCCACGGTAATCCCGTTTTACCGTAAAAATCCACGTGTCGAAAAAACGAAGGGTAAAAAACTTACGTGACCCGATTGAGATTCGGGTTGTCCTTTTTGGGCAGTAATCTATCCGTTGACGGCTGAAAGCTGTCAACGCCGTAGAACTCATCGAGGCCTTCGTTTTGAAAGGTTATGGCTCCCGTAACTCTAAACGAGCCAGAAGTTATGGCCGTCCGAATAATCGATATCTACAGGGTGCAACATCCACGGTTCAAGGTGCAACATCCGTCCGAAATGGCGAAACGGTGCCGTACGACCTTTAGAAATGCGTGCATGGATTTAAAATGAAACAGTACCATGGTGCACCACTCTCCAGCGATGGTAAATCGAAGACCAGCCACCGTAATCCCGTTTTACCGTAAAAATCCACGTGTCGAAAAAACGAAGGGCAAAAAACTTACGAGACCCGATTGAGATTCGGGTTGTCCCTTTTGGGCATTAATCTATCCATTGACGGCTGAAAGCTATCAAAGCCATAGAACCCATCGAGGCCTTCGTTTTGACAGGTTATGGCTTCCGTAACTCTAAACGAGCCAGAAGTTATGGCCGTCCGAATAATCTATATCTACGGGGTGCAACATCCACGGTGCAAGGTGCAACATCCGTCCGAAATGGCGAAACAGTGCCGTACTCCTTTTAGAAATGCGTGCATGGATTTGAAACGGAACAGTACCATGGTGCACCACTCTCCAGCGATGGTAAATCGAAGACCAGCCACCGTAATCCCGTTTTACCGTAAAAATCCACGTGTCGAAAAACCGAAGGGTAAAAAACTTACGAGACCCGATTGAGATTCGGGTTGTCCTTTTTGGACATTAATCTATCCGTTGACGGCTGAAAGCAGTCAAAGCCGTAGAACTCATCGAGGCCTTCGTTTTGATAGGTTATGGCTCCCGTAACTCTAAACGAGCCAGAAGTTATGACCGTCCGAATAATCGATATCTACGGGGTGCAACATCCACGGTGCAAGGTGCAACATCCGTCCGAAATGGCGAAACAGTGCCGTACAACCTTTAGAAATTCGTGCATGGATTTGAAACGGAACAGTACCATGGTGCACCAATCTCCAGTGATGGTAAATCGAAGACAAGCCACCGTAATCCCGTTTTACCGTAAAAATCCACGTGTCGAAAAAACGAAGGGTAAAAACTTACGAGACCCGATTGAGATTCGGGTTGTCCTTTTTGGACATTAATCTATCCGTTGATGGCTGAAAGCTATCAAAGCCGTAGAACTCATCGAGGCCTTTGTTTTGACCGGTTATGCCTCCCGTAACTCTGAACGAGCCAGAAGTTATGGCCGTCCGAATAATCGATATCTACAGGGTGCAACATCCACGGTGCAAGGTGCAACATCCGTCCGAAATTGCGAAACAGTGCCGTACGACCTTTTGAAATTCATGCATGGATTTGAAACGGAACAGTACCATGGTGCACCACTCTCCAGCGATGGTAAATCGAGGACCAGCCACCGTAATCCCGTTTTACCGTAAAAATCCACGTGTCGAAAAAACGAAGTGTAAAAAACTTACGAGACCCGATTGAGATTCGGGTTGTCCTTTTTGGGCATTAATCTATCCGTTGATGGCTGAAAATTATCAAAGCCGTAGAACTCATCGAGGCCTTCGTTTTGACAGGTTATGGCTCCCGTAACTCTAAACGAGCCAGAAGTTATGGCCATCCGAATAATCGATATCTACAGGGTGCAACATCCACGGTGCAAGGTGCAACATCCGTCCGAAATGGCGAAACAGTGTCGTACGACTTTTAGAAATGCGTGCATGGATTTGAAACGGAATAGTACCATAGTGCACCACTCTCCAGCGATGGGAAGTCGAAGAAAGGCCACGGTAATCCCATTTTACCGTAAAAATCCACGTGTCGAAAAAACGAAGGGTAAAAAACTAACGAGACCCGATTGAGATTCGGGTTGTCCTTTTTGGACATTGATCTATCCGTTGACGGCTGAATGCTGTCAAAGCCGTAGAACTCATCGAGGCCTTCGTTTTGATAGGTTATGGCTCCCGTAGCTCTAAACGAGCCAGAAGTTATGGCCGTCCGAATAATCGATATCTACAGGGTGCAACATCCACGGTGCAAGGTGCAACATCCGTCCGAAATGGCGAAACAGTGCCGTATGACTTTTTGAAATGCGTGCATGGATTTGAAATAGAACAGTACCATGGTGCACCACTCTCCAGCGATGGTAAATCGAAGACCATCCACCGTAATCCCGTTTTACCGTAAAAATCCACGTGTCGAAAAAACGAAGGGTAAAAAACTTACGAGACCCGATTGAGATTCGGGTTGTCCTTTTTGGGCATTGATCTATCCGTTGACGGCTGAAAGCTATCAAAGCCGTAGAACTCATCGAGGCCTTCGTTTTGACAGGTTATGGCTCTCGTAACTCTAAACGAGCCAGAAGTTATGGCCGTCCGAATAATCGATATCTACAGGGTGCAACATCCGCGGTGCAAGGTGCAACATCCGTCCGAAATGGAGAAACAGTGCCGTACGACTTTTAGAAATGCGTGCATGGATTTGAAATGGAACAGTACCATTGTGCACCACTCTTCAGCGATGGGAAGTCGAAGACGGGCCACGGTAATCCCGTTTTACCGTAAAAATCCACGTGTCGAAAAAACGAAGGGTAAAAAACTTACGAGACCCGGTTGAGATTCGGGTTGTCCTTTTTGGGCATTAATCTATCCGTTGATGGCTGAAAGCTGTTAAAGTCGTAGAACTCATCGAGGCCTTCGTTTTGATAGGTTATGGCTCCCGTAACTCTAAACGAGCCAGAAGTTATGCCCGTCCGAATAATCGATATCTACAGGGTGCAACATCCACGGTGCAAGGTGCAACATCCGTCCGAAATGGCGAAACAGTGCCGTACGACTTTTGAAAATGCGCGCATGGATTTGAAACGGAACAGTACCATGGTGCACCACTGTCCAGCGATGGAAAATCGAAGACCAGCCACGGTAATCCCGTTTTACCGTAAAAATCCACGTGTCGAAAAAACGAAGGGTAAAAAACTTACGTGACCCGATTGAGATTCGGGTTGTCCTTTTTGGGCATTAATCTATCCGTTGACGGCTGAAAGCCGTCAAAGCCGTAGAACTCATCGAGGCCTTCATTTTGACAGGTTATGGCTCCCGTAACTCTAAACGAGCCAGAAGTTATGGCCGTCCGAATAATCGATATCTACAGGGTGCAACATCCACGGTGCAAGGTGCAACATCCTTCCGAAATGGCGAAACAGTGCCGTACGACCTTTAGAAATGCGTGCATGGATTTGAAACGGAACAGTACCATGGTGCACCACTCTCCAGCGATGGTAAATCGAAGACCAGCCACCGTAATCCCGTTTTACCGTAAAAATCCACGTGTCGAAAAAACGAAGGGTAAAAAACTTACGAGACCCGATTGAGATTCGGGCTGTCCTTTTTGGGCATTAATCTATCCGTTGACGGCTGAAAGCCGTCAAAGCCATAGAACTCATCGAGGCCTTCGTTTTGACAGGTTATGGCTCCCGTAACTCTAAACGAGCCAGAAGTTATGGCCGTCCGAATAATCGATATCTATAGGGTGCAACATCCACGGTGCAAGGTGCAACATCCGTCCGAAATGGCGAAACAGTGTCGTATGACTTTTAGAAATGCGTGCATGGATTTGAAACGGAACAGTACCATGGTGCACCACTCTCCAGCAATGGTAAATCGAAGACCAGCCACCGTAATCCCGTTTTACCGTAAAAATCCACGTGTCGAAAAAACGAAGGGTAAAAAACTTACGAGACCCGATTGAGATTCGGGCTGTCCTTTTTGGGCATTAATCTATCTGTTGATGGCTGAAAGCCATCAAAGCCGTAGAACTCATCGAGGCCTTTGTTTTGATAGGTTATGGCTCCCGTAACTCTAAACGAGCCACAAGTTATGGCCGTCGGAATAATCGATATCTACAGGTTGCAACATCCACGGTGCAAGGTGCAACATCCGTCCGAAATGGCGAAACAGTGTCGTACGATCTTTAGAAACGTGTGCATGGATTTGAAACGGAACAGTACCATGGTGCACCACTCTCCAGCGATGGTAAATCGAAGACCAGACACCGTAATCCTGTTTTACCGTAAAAATCCACCTGTCGAAAAAACGAAGGGTAAAAACTTACGAGACCCGATTGAGATTCGGGTTGTCCTTTTTGGGCATTAATCTATCCATTGACGGCTGAAAGCTGTCAAAGCTGTAGAACTCATCGAGGCCTTCGTTTTGACAGGTTATGGCTCCCGTAACTCTAAACGAGCCAGAAGTTATGGCCGTCCGAATAATCTATATCTACAGGGTGCAACATCCACGGTGCAAGGTGCAACATCCATCCGAAATGGCGAAACAGTGCCGTACGACTTTTAGAAATGCGTGCATGGATTTGAAACGGAACAGTACAATTGTGCACCACTCTTCAGCGATGGGAAGTCGAAGACGGGCCACGGTAATCCCGTTTTACCGTAAAAATCCACGTGTCGAAAAAACGAAGGGTAAAAAACTTACGAGACCCAATTGAGATTCGGGTTGTCCTTTTTGGGCATTAATCTATCCGTTGACGGCTGAAAGCGGTCAAAGCCGTAGAACTCATCGAGGCCTTCATTTTGACAGGTTATGGCTCCTGTAACTCTAAACGAGCCAGAAGTTATGGCCGTCCGAATAATCGATATCTACAGGGTGCAACATCCACGGTGCAAGGTGCAACATCCGTCCGAAATGGCGAAACAATGTCGTATGACCTTTAGAAATGCGTGCATGGATCTGAAACGGAACAGTACCATGGTGCACCATTCTCCAGCGATGGTAAATCGAAGACCAGCCACCGTAATCCCGTATTACCGTAAAAATCCACGTGTCGAAAAAACGAAGGGTAAAAAACTTACGAGACCCTATTGAGATTCGAGTTGTCCTTTTTGGGCATTAATCTATCCGTTGACGACTGAAAGCTGTCAAAGCCGTAGAACTCATCGATGCCTTCGTTTTGACAGGTTATGGCTCCCGTAACTCTTAACGAGCCAGAAGTTATGGCCGTCTGAATAATCGATATCTACAGGGTGCAACATCCACGGTGCAAGGTGCAACATCCGTCCGACATGGCGAAATAGTGCCGTACGACTTTTAGAAATGCATGCATGGATTTGAAATGGAAAAGTACCATGGTGCACCACTCTCCAGCGATGGTAAATCGAAGACCAGCCACCGTAATCCCGTTTTGCCGTAAAAATCAACGTGTCGAAAAAACGAAGGGTAAAAAACTTACGAGACCCGATTGAGATTCGGGTTGTCCTTTTTGGGCATTAATATATCCGTTGATGGCTGGAAGCTGTTAAAGTCGTAGAACTCATCGAGGCCTTCGTTTTGATAGGTTATGGCTCCCGTAACTCTAAACGAGCCAGAAGTTATGCCCGTCCGAATAATCGATATCTACAGGGTGCAACATCCACGGTGCAAGGTGCAACATCCGTCCGAAATGGCGAAACAGTGTCGTACGACTTTTAGAAATGCGTGCATGGAATTGAATCGGAACAGTACCATGGTGCACCACTGTCCAGCGATGGTAAATCGAAGACCAGCCACGGTAATCCCGTTTTACCGGAAAAATTCACGTGTCGAAAAAACGAAGGGTAAAAAACTTTCTAGACCCGATTGAGATTCGGGTTGTCCTTTTTGGGCATTAATCTATCCGTTGACGGTTGAAAGCTGTCAAAGCCATAGAACTCATCGAGGCCTTCGTTTTGACAGGTTATGGCTCCCGTAACTCTAAACGAGCCAGAAGTTATGGCCGTCCGAGTAATCGATATCTACAGGGTGCAACACCCACGGTGCAAGGTGCAACATCCGTCCAAAATGGCGAAACAGTGCCGTACGACCTTTAGAAATGCGTGCATGGATTTGAAACGGAACAGTACCATGGTGCACCACTCTCCAGCGATGGTAAATCGAAGACCAGCAACCGTAATCCCATTTTACCGTAAAAATCCACGTGTCGAAAAAACGAAGGGTAAAAAACTTACGAGACCCGATTGAGATTCGGGCTGTCCTTTTTGGGCATTAATCTATCCGTTGACGGCTGGAAGCCGTCAAAGCCGTAGAACTCATCGAGGCCTTCGTTTTGACAGGTTATGGCTCCCGCAACTCTAAACGAGCCAGAAGTTATGGTCGTCCGAATAATCGATATCTATAGGGTGCAACATCCGCGGTGCAAGGTGCAACATCCGTCCGAAATGGCGAAACAGTGCCGTATGACTTTTAGAAATGCATGCATGGATTTGAAATGGAACAGTACCATGGTGCACTACTCTCCAGCGATGGGAAGTCGAAGACGGGCCACGGTAATCCCGTTTTACCGTAAAAATCCACGTGTCGAAAAAACAAAGGGTAAAAAACTTACGAGACCCGATTGAGATTCGAGTTGTCCTTTTTGGGCATTCATCTATCCATTCACGGCTAAAAGCAGTCAAAGACGTAGAACTTATCGAGGCCTTCGTTTTGATAGGTTATGGCTCCCGTAACTCTAAACGAGCCAGATGTTATGGCCGTCCGAATAATCGATATCTACAGGGTGCAACATCCACGGTGCAAGGTGCAACATCCGTCCGAAATGGCGAAACAGTGCCGTAAGACTTTTAGAAATGTGTGCATGGATTTGAAACGGAACAGTACCATGGTGCACCACTCTTTAGCGATGGGAAGTCGAAGACGGACCACGGTTATCCCGTTTTACCGTAAAAATCCACGGGTCGAAAAAACGAAGGGTAAAAAACTTACGAGACCCGATTGAGATTCGGGTTGTCCTTTTTGGGCATTAATCTATCCGTTTACGGCTGAAAGCTGTCAACGCCGTAGAACTCATCGAGTCCTTTATTTTGACAGGTTATAGCTCCCGTAACTCTAAACGAGCCGGAAGTTATGGCCGTCCGAATAATCGATATCTACATAGTGCAACATCCACGGTGCAAGGTGCTACATCCGTCCGAAATGGCGAAACAGTGTCGTACGACCTTTAGAAATGCGTGCATGGATTTGAAACGGAACAGTACCATGGTGCACCACTCTCCAGCGATGGTAAATCGAAGACCAGCCACCGTAATCCCGTTTTACTGTAAAAATCCATGTGTCGAAAAGACGAAGGGTAAAAAACTTACGAGACCCGATTGAGATTCGGGTTGTCCTTTTTGGGCATTAATCTATCCGTTGACGGCTGAAAGCTGTCAAAGCCGTAGAACTCATCGAGGCCTTCGTTTTGACAGGTTATGGCTCCCGTAACTCTAAACGAGCTAGAAGTTATGGCCGTCCGAATAATCGATATCTACAGGGTGCAACACCCACGGTGCAAGGTGCAACATCCGTCCAAAATGGCAAAACAGTGCCGTACGACCTTTAGAAATGCGTGCATGGATTTGAAACGGAACAGTACCATGGTGCACCACTCTCCAGCGATGGTAAATCGAAGACCAGCCACCGTAATCCCGTTTTACCGTGAAAATCCACGTGTCCAAAAAACGAAGGGTAAAAACTTACGAGACCGGATTGAGATTCGGGCTGTCCTTTTTGGGCATTAGTCTATCCGTTGGCGGCTGAAAGCCGTCAAAGCCGTAGAACTTATCGAGGCCTTCGTTTTGACAGGTTATGGCTCCCGTAACTCTAAACGTGCCAGAAGTTATGGCCGTCCGAATAATCGATATCTACAGGGTGCAACATCCACGGTGCAAGGTGCAACATCCGTCCGAAATGGCGAAACAGTGCCGTAAGACTTTTAGAAATGCGTGCATGGAATTGAAACGGAACAGTACCATGGTGCACCACTCTTTAGCGATGGGAAGTCGAAGACGGACCACGGTTATCCCGTTTTACCGTAAAAATCCACGGGTCGAAAAAACGAAGGGTAAAAAACTTACGAGACCCGATTGAGATTCGGGTTGTCCTTTTTGGGCATTAATCTATCCGTTTACGGCTGAAAGCTGTCAACACCGTAGAATTCATCGAGTCCTTTGTTTTGACAGGTTATAGCTCCCGTAACTCTAAACGAGCCGGAAGTTATGGCCGTCCGAATAATCGATATCTACATAGTGCAACATCCACGGTGCAAGGTGCTACATCCGTCCGAAATGGCGAAACAGTGTCGTACGACCTTTAGAAATGCGTGCATGGATTTGAAACGGAACAGTACCATGGTGCACCACTCTCCAGTGATGGTAAATCGAAGACCAGCCACCGTAATCCCGTTTTACTTTAAAAATCCATGTGTCGAAAAGACGAAGGGCAAAAAACTCACGAGACCCGATTGAGATTCGGGTTGTCCTTTTTGGGCATTAGTCTATCCGCTGACGGCTGAAAGCTGTCAAAGCCATAGAACTCATCGAGGCCTTCGTTTTGACAGGTTATGGCTCCCGTAACTCTAAACGAGCCAGAGGTTATGGCCGTCCGAATAATCGATATCTACAGGGTGCAACATCCACGGTGCAAGGTGCAACATCCGTCCGAAATGGCGAAACAGTACCGTATGACTTTTAGAAATGCGTGCATGGATTTGAAACGGAACAGTACCATGGTGCACCACTCTCCAGCGATGGGAAGTCGAAGACGGGCCACGGTAATCCCGTTTTACCGTAAAAATCAACGTGTTGAAAAAACGAAGGGTAAAAAACTTACGAGACCCGATTGAGATTCGGGTTGTCCTTTTTGGGCATTAATCTATCCGTTGACAGCTGAAAGCCGTCAAAGCCGTAGAACTCATCAAGACCTTCGCTTTGACAGGTTATGGCTTTTGTAACTTGTTATCCCATTTTTTGGTCAAAACTGGAATACCAACAAATTGGCAAGGAATTATGGATATCGGGATTGGAGATCGGTTGGAATCAAGGCTACGATCGATATCACCAAAATTTGGTTGAACTCCGATCTGGACGAAATAATTGGAGGTGATGATAAGGATTAGGAAAGGCTATGTTTCAAATTTCAGGTTAATCGGAGTTCGTATGGAGAAGTTATGATCGATTCAAGGTAGGAAAGGCATGCTGTTCGAATCCATCAAGGTTTTCGTTTCGAACCCATCAGGTTCGAATCGATCAAAGGCACACAAGGTTCGAATCGATGCACTTCGTATCGATTGGTATGTTCGGCTCTAAGAAGTTCACGTTAGGTGTTGGTTCGACTCGATAGCGTTCGTATCGGTCAAAGGCGAAGCAAGGTGAAGGACTTCGAATCGATACACTTCGTATCGATTGGCATGGACGAGACACGGCTACTTCATATCGATCGAAAGGCGAGGACTTCGTATCGATGTCGCTCGTATCGATCAATATGGAGTCGACTTCATGGTGTTCGTAAGGCAAAGTAGGATGAAGAACAGGTAGACTTCGACTCGATCGCAGCATGGATCTCCTTCGTATCCATATGGTGTACACAGGTTAGCTCGTAGCAATGGATTCGAAGGAGATGGGTTCGAAGGAGGTGGATTCGAGACACTGGATTCGAAGGCGGGTTCGAAGAATTGGGTTCGAAGGCGATGGATTCGAACGAGATGGGTTCGAAGGAAATGGGTTCGAAGGAGATGGATTCGAAGGAGATGGATTCGAAATATGGGTTCGAACCAGGCAGAACACACGAAGCTTTGAACTTGAATCGATCATATCTTTCAAACCGTTGATCCAAATGCAATGAAATTTTTACATGAGATCACATACATGTTGATGAATGTTCTCACCAAATTTCAGCTCAATTCGATGATTTCTTGATCGATTCGAACCTTACTTCGTATCGATCCCAAGGTGGGCCCGGACCTCCAGATTTCGGGCGTGTGGGCCCCCTCACGTGCCTGAAGCGGTCTTCTCGGATTGTAGGAGAAATATCAGCCTCCTACGGTTATAAATAGAGCCCCTGGTCATTCAGAAAAGGGGTCAGGGATTCTAAAGAGATAAAGCATGCCCGGACGCTACCAGCACTCCATATCATCATTGCTGCTATTTATTTCAAGCTTTGGACTTTGTAACTGCTGTAATCATCTGTAATCATCAAGGATAATCAATAAAAGGATAAAAACTTTGGAGTGGACGTAGGCCGGAGATAGCCGAACGACTATAAAACTTGTGACTCTGTTCTTTATTTTGGAATCACTATTTAATATTTGCTGAGATTTGAGATTTGTGTTTGAATATTATTGATTTGTATTCATATACTAGTGCTTTCACGGTATTCGGGGTTTGTGACCAATTTTGGCACAAACACTTTGGTGCTTTCACTGAGAGCGACTAGCACCCACTACATCGGATTTGAAAGTTGGATTTGGAGGTTTTGAAGAGTTTGGATTCAAGGACTATGACTAGGCAAAATAGTAGAAGGCAAAGGGCTGAGAGAAGCCAACAGGACGGAAGTTAACAAGCATCCTCCGGAGCTGGGGAAGGACAGGCTTCGATCTACATAACACGGGCTGAGATGGAGGCTGTGGCAAATTCTTTGCAAGAGAGATTATTGAAGAGTCAACAGGAAATGATGCAGGCTTTCTTTGAGCAAATGAGAGCTGCAGGGATGCAGAACCTAGGGACAGCAACAGCCGCTGTGGATGCAGGACAGGGGACTAGGGTCGTGGAACCCAATGGAGGACGAGATATGGAGCCAGAAGGCAATCAACAAGGGCTTGGGGGCAGGCCCTCGGGATCCAACACAGGAGGACCTTTGGAAGGAGTCCAACAGACTAGAGCTAACGTTGCTGCTAGTGAACCACACGAGGAATATGTGCCAGAGTTCCCTCGGGGGCATGGAGGGCAACCCCCAACGGACAACACCGGATTAGTAGAAATCATCAGAAGAACCGTGCGAGGTGGTTTGACCAACAGAGACTTGGAAGGAGTGAATAGGGGTCCGTTCGCTCAGGAAATAAGGATGGCTCAGAATCCACCTAAGTTCAAGCTACCGAGCGTGGAGGTATATGACGGCAAGGCAGATCCAACAGATCACTTGATGAGGTACACCAGACACATGGAGGTGCTAGGGGCATCGGAGGAAGTGATGGCCCGATGCTTCCCTTTGTGTTTGACGGACTTAGCTGCGATGTGGTTTAGGCAGCTGGAAGAAGGATCTATCAGGACTTGGAGGGAATTAGTGGAAAGGTTTTTGGGGCAGTTTCGGATTCATGTCAAGAGACCGAAGAACGTGATGACATTGACATCGGTAAAGCAAAGAATGGATGAATCGCTTAGAGCTTTTCTAACTCGATTCAGTGCGGCAGTCGCTTCGGTGGATCGGCCTGATCCATCGATGGTTTTAATGGCAGCAGTATCAGGAGTCAGGGAGAACTCGGATTTCAAGGTATCTCTGATACGAGATCCCCCACAAGATCTCGACGAATTCTTTCACGAGGCAGAAAGGTTCCTTCGGCAAGAAGATGCAAGTACGGATTTAAAGGTGAAAAAGGTTAGTGCAATCGAGGTTGGGGCAGTATCCAGCGGTGGTTCGGATAAAGACAAAGGAAAAAGGAAATTGGATAATGATTCTGGAAACGCTAGGAAGCGATGGAAGGATCCAAAGTTTTCCACATACACAGGATTGAACGAGACGCTGGAGCAGATATACATGGATACTCGAAATCGCCTTCCCTACCGGAGGCCAGCCAGGAGAGAGCCTTCTGAACGAGAGAGGGCATCAGGGAGGCATTGTATCTTCCATGACTTAGACGGACATGACACCAACAGCTGCAGGCACTTGAAGGATATAATCGAGGAGCATGTAAGGAATGGACAGTTACGGCAATACGTTGGAACACGGAACGCAACGGTGGAGCAGGAGCAACCACCGACCACCTCACGCCGTGATGATGTGAGGCCCAGGGACGATCGTCGATTGATCATCCATTGATCAGGATAATATGGAATAAGTAGCGAACTATTAGCAAGCGACCAAGTCATTTACACATGTACGGCGACGGAGATAGCCCCTAGGCATGCTCTGAATGATGATAAACTGCAATGCTATGGTTTGTGAAATCTATCTTTTGCTTTTGGATTGGACACTACTTTTCTTTTCGGATTTTGGTTTTGGAGTTTGGATCGAGCTCCTGATTTTGCTTTCTTTTGATTTGGATTGTTCTTTGGATGATTGTTTTCGGTTTTGAATGCTGGTTTGGTTTTCTGGTTTTGGATTTGGATTTTTGGGTTTGGATGTTGGATTGGATTTTGATTGGATTTTCATCTGGTTTTTGATAAATGGTAGTCGGGTATGGATTATGCCTGGCAAGGGGGAGTCACTTTGCCCGAACGTGGTAGATCGACTCATTCAGGTCGCTGAGTATGGACTATGCTCAACAAGGGTCCAGAGTGACCAAAATTCGGCCTAGGACTTAGGTCCCGCATTATCGGTTATTGTTTCAGGTCGTTGAGTATGGACTATGCTCAACAAGGGTCCGGAGAGACCAGGATTCGGCTTTGGACTTAAGCCATGGCTTAGTTCAGCGTCCAGGGACACTGGACCAAGGTCGTCAAGTGTGGATCACGCTTAGCAAGAACCCGGAGAGGTTAGGTCAACATGCAGGGACACTGGACCACGGTCATCAGATGTAGATCACGCTTGGCAAGAACCCGGAGAGGTTAGCTCAACGTCCAGGGACACTAGACCACGGTCATCAGATGTAGATCACGCTTGGCAAGAACCCGGAGAGGTTATGGACTTGGATATCAACCCGGAGAGGTCATGGATTTGGTTATTGGCTATTGGATAAGGATGGATTGGGACTCAGTTGTCGAGTTCAAATGGATATGGAATTGGCTAAGGCTTTGGTTACGGGATTTGGAATCGGGCATCGACTCGAAGCGGCCAAGGATGATGTACTCTAGCGATATGGCTATGGACTTCGGATATTGGATTCGAAACTATTCAAAACACGCCTTGTTATCTCAAGGCATGTTTTGGGGGGCAAAGTGTTATCCAATTTTTTGGTCAAAACTGGAATACCAACAAATTGGCAAGGAATTATGGATATCAGGATTGGAGATCGGTTGGAATCAAGGCTACGATCGATATCACCAAAATTTGGTTGAACTCCGATCTGGACGAAATTAATTGGAGGTGATGATAAGGATTAGGAAAGGCTATGTTTCAAATTTCAGGTTAATCGGAGTTCGTATGGAGAAGTTATGATCGATTCAAGGTAGGAAAGGCATGCTGTTCGAATCCATCAAGGTTTTCGTTTCGAACCCATCAGGTTCGAATCAATCAAAGGCACATAAGGTTCGAATCGATGCACTTCGTATCGATTGGTATGGATTCGGCTCTAAGAAGTTCACGTTAGGTGTTGGTTCGACTCGATAGCGTTCGTATCGGTCAAAGGCGAAGCAAGGTGAAGGACTTCGAATCGATACACTTCGTATCGATTGGCATGGACGACACACGGCTACTTCATATCGATCGAAAGGCAAGGACTTCGTATCGATGCCGCTTGTATCGATCAATATGGAGTCGACTTCATGGTGTTCGTAAGCAAAGTAGGATGAAGAACAGGTAGACTTCGACTCGATCGCAGCATGGATCTCCTTCGTATCCATATGGTGTACACAGGTTAGCTCGTAGCAATGGATTCGAAGGAGATGGGTTCGAAGGAGGTGGATTCGAGGCACTGGATTCGAAGGTGGGTTCGAAGCATTGGGTTCGAAGGCGATGGATTCGAACGAGTTGGGTTCGAAGGAGATGGATTCGAAGGAGATGGATTCGAAATATGGGTTCAAACCAGGCAGAACACACGAAGCTTTGAACTTGAATCGATCATATCTTCCAAACCATTGATCCAAATGCAATGAAATTTTTACAGGAGCTTACATACATGTTGAAGAATGTTCTCACCAAATTTCAGCTCAATTGGATGATTTCTTGATCGATTCGAACCTTACTTTGAATCGATCCCAAGGTGAGCCCGGACCTCCAGATTTCGGGCGTGTGGGCCCCCTCATGTTCCTGAAGCGGTCTTCCCGGATTGTAGGAGAAATACCAGCCTCCTACGCTTATAAATAGAGCCCCTGGTCATTCAGAAAAGGGGTCGGAGATTCTAGGGAGATAAAGCACGCCCGGACGCTGCCAGAATCACTCCATATCATCATTGCTGCTATTTATTTCAAGTTTTGGACTTTGTAACTGCTGTAATCATCTGTAATCATCAAGGATAATCAATAAAAGGATAAAAACTTTGGAGTGGACGTAGGCCGGAGATAGCCGAACCACTATAAAACTTGTGTCTCTGTTCTTTATTTTGGAATCACTGTTTAATATTTGCTGAGAATTGAGATTTGTGTTTGAATATTATTGATTTGTATTCATATACTGGTGCTTTCACGGTATTGGGGGTTTGTGACCAATTTTGGCACAAACATAACTCTAAACGAGCCAGAAGTTATGGCCGTCCGAATAATCGATATCAACAGGGTGCAACATCCACGGTGCAAGGTGCAACATCCGTCCGAAATGGCGAAACAGTGTTGTACGACTTTTAAAAATGCGTGCATGGATTTGAAACGGAACAGTACCATGGTGCACCAGTCTTAAGCGATGGGAAGTCAAAGACCAGCCACCGTAATCCCGTTTTACCGTAAAAATCCACGTTTCGAAAAAACGAAGGGTAAAAAACTTACGAGACCCGATTGAGATTCGGGTTATCCTTTTTGGGCATCAATCTATCCGTTGGCGGCTGAAAGCTGTCAACGCCGTAGAACTCATCGAGGCCTTCGTTTTGACAGGTTATGGCTCCCGTAACTCTAAACGAGCCAGAAGTTATGGCCGTCCGAATAATCGATATCTACAGGGTGCAACATCCACGGTGCAAGGTGCAACATCCATCCGAAATGGCGAAACAGTGCCGTATGACTTTCAAAAATGCATGCATGGATTTGAAACGGAACAGTACCATTGTGCACCAATCTCCAGCGATGGGAAGTCGAAGACGGGCCACGGTAATCCCGTTTTACCGTAAAAATCCACGTGCCGAAAAAACGAAGGGTAAAAAACTTACGAGACACGATTGAGATTCGGGTTGTCCTTTTTGGGCAATAATCTATCCGTTAACGGCTGAAAGCAGTCAAAGCCGTAGAAATCATCGAAGCCTTCGTTTTGACAGGTTATTGCTCCCGTAACTATAAACGAGCCAGAAGTTACTGTCGTCCGAATAATCGATATCTACAGGGTGCAACATCCACGGTGCAACATCCGTCCGAAATGGCGAAACAGTGCCGTACGACTTTTAGAAATGCGCGCATGGATTTGAAACGGAACAGTACAATGGTGCACCACTCTTTAGCGATAGGAAGTCGAAGACGGGCCAAGGTAATCCCGTTTTACCGTAAAAATCCACGTGTCGAAAAAACGAAGGGTAAAAAACTTACGAGACGCGATTGAGATTCGGGCAGTCCTTTTTGGGCATTAATCAACCCGTTGACGGCTGAAAGCTGTCAAAGCCGTAGAACTCATCGAGTCCTTCGTTTTGACAGGTTATGGCTCCCGTAACTCTAAACGAGCCAGAAGTTATGGCCGTCCGAATAATCGATATCTACAGTGTGCAACATCCACGGTGCAAGGTGCAACATCCGTCCGAAATGGCGAAACAGTGTCGTACGACCTTTAGAAATGCGTGCATGGATTTGAAACGGAACAGTACCATGGTGCACCACTCTCCAGCGATGGTAAATCGAAGACCAGCCACCGTAATCTCGTTTTACCGTAAAAATCCACGTGTCGAAAAAACGAAGGGTAAAAAACTTACGAGACCCGATTGAGATTCAGGTTGTCCTTTTTGGGCATTAATCTATCCGTTGATGGCTGAAAGCTGTCAAAGCCATAGAACTCATCGAGGCCTTCGTTTTGACAGGCTATGGCTCCCGTAACTCTAAACGAGCCAGAAGTTATGGCCGTCCGAATAATCGATATCTGCAGGGTGCAACATACACGGTGCAAGGTGCAACATCCGTCCGAAATGGCGAAACAGTGCCATATGACTTTTAGAAATGCGTGCATGGATTTGAAACAGAACAGCACCATGGTGCACCAATCTCCAGCGATGGGAAGTCGAAGACGGGCCACAGTAATCCCGTTTTACCGTAAAAATCCACGTGTCGAAAAAAAGAAGGGTAAAAAACTTACGAGACCCGATTGAGATTCGGGTTGTCCTTTTTGGGCATTAATCTATCCATTAACGGCTGAAAGCCGTCAAAGCCATAGAACTCATCGAGGCCTTCATTTTGACAGGTTATGGCTTTTGTAACTCTAAACGAGCCAGAAGTTATGGCCGTCCGAATAATCGATATCTACAGGGTGCAACATCCACGGTGCAAGGTGCAACATCCGTCCGAAATGGTGAAACAGTGTCGTACGACTTTTAGAAATGCGTGCATGGATTTGAAATGGCACAATACCATGGTGAACCACTCTTCAGCGATGGGAAGTCGAAGACCATCCACCGTAATCCAGTTTTACCGTAAAAATCCACGTGCCGAAAAAACGAAGGGTAAAAACTTACGAGACCGGATAGAGATTCGGGTTGTCCTTTTTGGGCATTAATCTTTCCGTTGGCGGCTGAAAGCCGTCAAAGCCGTAGAACTTATCTAGGCCTTCGTTTTGACAGGATATGGCTCCCGTAACTCTAAACGAGCTAGAAGTTATGGCCGTCCGAATAATCGATATCTACAGGGTGCAACATCCACGGTGCAAGGTGCAACATCCGTCCGAAATGGCAAAACAGTGGCATACCACCCTTAGAAATGCGTGCATGGATTTGAAACGGAACAGTACCGTGGTGCACCACTCTCCAGCGATGGGAAGTCGAAGACGGGCCACGGTAATACCGTTTTACCGTAAAAATCCACGCGTCAAAAAAACGAAGGGAAAAAACTTACGAGACCCGATTGAGATTCGGGTTGTCCTTTTTGGGCATTAATCTATCCGTTGACGGCTGAAAGCAGTCAAAGCCGTCGAACTCGTCGAGGCCTTCGTTTTGACAGGTTATGGCTCCCGTAAATCTAAACAAGCCAGAAGTTATGGCCGTCCGAATAATCGATATCTACAGGGTGCAACATCCACGGTGCAAGGTGCAACATCCGCCCGAAATGGCGAAACAGTGCCGTACGACTTTTAGAAATGCGTGCATGGATTTGAAACAGAACAGTACCATGGTGCACCGCTCTCCAACGATGGGAAGTCGAAGACGGGCCACGGTAATCCCGTTTTACCGTAAAAATCCACGTGTCTAAAAAACGAAGGGTAAAAAACTTACGAGACCCGATTGAGATTCGGGCTGTCCTTTTTGGGCATTAATCTACTCGTTGACGGCTGAAAGCTGTCAAAGCCGTAGAACTCATCGAGTCCTTCATTTTGACAGGTTATGGCTCCCGTAACTCTAAACGAGCCAGAAGTTATGGCCGTCCGAATAATCGATATCTACAGGGTGCAACATCCACGGTGCAAGGTGCAACATCCGTCCGAAATGGCGAAACAGTGCCGTACGACCTTTAGAAATGCGTGCATGGATTTGAAACGGAACAGTACCATGGTGTACCACTCTCCAGTGATGGTAAGTCGAAGACCAGCCACCGTAATCTCGTTTTACCGTAAAAATCCACGTGTCGAAAAAACGAAGGGTAAAAAACTTACGAGACCCGATTGAGATTCGGGTTGTCCTTTTTGGGCATTAATCTATCCGTTGATGGCTGAAAGCTTTCAAAGCCGTAGAACTCATCGAGGCCTTCGTTTTGACAGGCTATGGCTCCCGTAACTCTAAACGAGCCAGAAGTTATGGCCGTCCGAATAATCGATATCTACAGGGTGCAACATACACGGTGCAGGGTGCAACATCCGTCCGAAATGGCGAAACAGTGCCATATGACTTTTAGAAATGCGCGCATGGATTTGAAACGGAACAGTACCATGGTGCACCACTCTCCAGCAATGGGAAGTCGAAGACGGGCCACGGTAATCCCATTTTACCGTAAAAATCCACGTGTCGAAAAAACGAAGGGTAAAAAACTGACGAGACCCGATTGAGATTCGGGTTGTCCTTTTTGGGCATTAATCTATCCGTTGACGGCTGAAAGCCGTCAAAGCCGTAGAACTCATCGAGGCCTTGGTTTTGACGGGTTATGGCTTTTGTAACTCTAAACGAGCCAGAAGTTATGGCCGTTCGAATAATCGATATCTATAGGGTGCAACATCCACGGTGCAAGGTGCAACATCCGTCCGAAATGGTGAAACAGTGTCGTACGACCTTTAGAAATGCGTGCATGGATTTGAAACGGTACAGTACCATGGTGAACCACTCTTCAGCGATGGGAAGTCGAAGACCAGCCACCGTAATCCCGTTTTACCGTAAAAATCCACGTGTCGAAAAAACGAAGGGTAAAAACTTACGAGACCGGATTGAGATTCGGGTTGTCCTTTTTGGGCATTAGTCTATCCGTTGGCGGCTGAAAGCCATCAAAGCCGTAGAACTTATCGAGGCCTTCGTTTCGACAGGTTATGGCTCCCGTAACTCTAAACGAGCCAGAATTTATGGCCGTCCGAATAATCGATATCTACAGGGTGCAACATCCACGGTGCAAGGTGCAACATCCGTCCGAAATGGCGAAACAGTGTCGTACGACCTTTAGAATTTCGTGCATGGATTTGAAACGGAACAGTACCGTAGTGCACCACTCTCCAGCGATGGTAAATCGAAGACCATCCACCGTAATCCCATTTTACCGTAAAAATCCACGTGTCGAAAAAACGAAGGGTAAAAAACTTACGAGACCCGATTGAGATTCGGGTTGTCCTTTTTGGGCATTAATCTATCCGTTGACAGCTGAAAGCTGTCAAAGCCGTAGAACTCATCGAGGCCTTCGTTTTGACAGGTTATGGCTCCTGTTACTCTAAACGAGCCAGAAGTTATGGCCGTCCGAATAATCGATATGTACAGGGTGCAACATCCACGGTGCAAGGTGCAACTCCGTCCGAAATAGCGAAACAGTGCCGTACGACCTTTAGAAATTCGTGCATAGATTTGAAACAGAGCAGTACCATGGTGCACCACTCTCCAGTGATGGTAAATCAAATACCAGCCACCGTAATCCCGTTTTACCGTAAAAATCCACGTGTCGAAAAAACGAAGGGTAAAAAACTTACGAGACCCGATTGAGATTCGGGTTGTCCTTTTTGGGCATTAATCTATCCGTTGATGGCTGAAAGCTGTCAATGCCGTAGAACTCATCGAGGCCTTCGTTTTGACAGGTTATGGCTCCCGTAACCCAAAACGAGCCAGAAGTTATGGCCGTCCGAATAATCGATATCTATAGGGTGCAACATCCACGGTGCAAGGTGCAACATCCGTCCGAAATGGCGAAACAGTGCCGTACGACCTTTAGAATTTCGTGCATGGATTTGAAACGGAACAGTACCATGGTGCACCACTCTCCAGCGATGGTAAATCGAAGACCATCCACTGCAATCCCATTTTACCGTAAAAATCCACGTGTCGAAAAAACGAAGGGTAAAAAACTTACGAGACCCGATTGAGATTCGGGCTGTCCGTTTTGGGCATTAATCTATCCGTTGACGGATGAAAGCTGCCAAAGCCGTAGAACTCATCGAGGCCTTCGTTTTGATAGGTTATGGCTCCCGTTACCCTAAACGAGCCAGAAGTTATGGCCGTCCGAATAATCCATATGTACAGTGTGCAACATCCACGGTGCAAGGTGCAACATCCGTCCGAAATGGCGAAACAGTGCCATACGACCCTTAGAAATGCGTGCATGGATTTGAAACGGAACAGTACCATGGTGCACCACTCTCCAACGATGGGAAGTCGAAGACGGGCCATGGTAATCCCGTTTTACCGTAAAAATCCACGTGTCGAAAAAACGAAGGGAAAAAACTTACGAGACCCGATTGAGATTCGGGTTGTCCTTTTCGGGCATTAATCTTTCCGTTGACGGTTGAAAGCTGTCAAAGCCGTAGAACTCATTGAGGCCTTCGTTTTGACAGGTTATGGCTCCCGTAACTCTAAACGAGCCAGAAGTTATGGCCGTCCGAATAATCGATATCCACAGGGTGCAACATCCACGGTGCATGGTGCAACATCCGTCCGAAATGGAGAAAAAGTGTTGTACGACTTTTAGAAATGCGTGCATGGATTTGAAATGGAACAGTACCTTGGTGCACCACTCTTCAGCGATGGGAAGTCGAAGACGGGCCACGGTAATTGTAACGACCCGTATTTTACGTGTCGATAGATCGTAGAATTTGCAGGTCGTTAGTGTTGTTTGTGTTGCCTCTAGCTTGAGTCGTTTAGAAGTTAACCCGAGTGTAAGTGATGAGTCGTGACCGACTCATAGGTTAGGTCGTGTAGGGGTTACGACTCATAGGGACCGACTCAAGTAGTGAGCGACTCATAGATGTTGCCGACTTAGGAAGTTGCCGACTCAAGGTAGTAGCCGACTTAGGAGTTAGCGGCTTGTTGGGTTGGTTCGACCTAGTAGTGATCGGCTTATAGGGTTTGCACCGAGATAAGGAAGCGACCGACTTAAGAGTTACTCGAGTTAACACGTTGCCGAGTTAGGAGGGTTAGTGGATTGGACCGACCTAGGGGAGTGACCGACTTAGGGGCTTAGGGTTGTCCACGAGTTACGGCTTGGGTCGTATAGAGTTAGGTCGGTGGGATTTTGGCCTAGAGTCTTAGGTCGTAGACGAGTCATGGCTTGGTAGTTAAGTCGTGGACGGGATATGCTTTAAGTCGTAGGAGGGTAAGGCTTAGGCTTAAGTCGGCACTTGTAGTTAAGTCGGTCTGGAGTTAGGTCGTAAGGTAGTTGTTAGCTCGGTAGGGTTTGGGTCGGTAGACCGTGTTTGTTAGGTCGTTGTCTCGGAGCAGTTGTGTAGGGCTTTGGGTCGGCGTAGAGTTGGGTCGGCATCTGGGTTAGTGATAGGTCGGCAGTATGTGTTGAGGCATTGGGTCGGTAGGAGGTTAGGTCGGCAAGGTACCCAGTATTGCCTAGTGTTGTTGAGTCGGCTAGGGATTAGGTCGGCAGCGACCTAAGTTGGGTTGTGTGGCCGTGTTATGGTTAGGTCGGCAGGGAGAAGTTGGCGACTTAGCGGTTAGGTCGCATGAGTCTTGGGTCGGCCGTGTCTTTAGGTCGGTAGTTTGTGGTGATTGCTTAGGTCGTGAGTCGGCAGGTGATAGGTCGGGGACGACCTAATAGCGAGCTCCGAGTTAAGAAGATGGCCGAGCTAAGGGGGTTTCCAGCCTATAAATAGAGGTGTTCGGCTCACTTTTTGGCACCGGTTTTTGAAGCGACGAAGTGCTGCCATTTTGAGAGCTCGACTACAACATTTCTTCATCTCCTTTTCTCCATTCCAATCAAGTGCTAACATCCATCCAAGATCGAAGATCGAGATTGAAGATTGAAGTGCCAAAGTTGAAGATCTTCATCCGTTCAAGCTAGATTTCATCGATTGAAGCGAGATATTGCCGGATCGAGCCTTGATCTCCGCTGTCCAGATCTGTAGTTGATTGTTTTAGAGGTGTTTGAGTGATTTGGTGAGTGGTAGTTATCTCTCACGCGGATCCAAAGGAGTATATGGGATTGGTGATATGTTTATGTGTTGAAGTTAGCGTTTTCTCGCATTTTCCCTTAAGTCTGCATGTAGATCCATCATATTTGAAGATGTTTACTTATGAAAGTTATTAACAAGTATTAGAGACAAAACCCATGTTTTAGATTTGATAGATCTATGCTAAAAACCATGATTTCACATATGTTGGACTTTTGCTCACTTAATTACGAAATTGCCATTATAGTTGATATTGCTTAATATATCTTGTTTGAATGCTTGAATGTTTGAATGTATGTTAGATTTGATTGCTCCAAGTTAGCTTGTAGTTGATTTGGAACAAGATGGTTGAAGATGATTCAAAAGCTAAGTGGAAAGGCTCTTGAATGGTGAAAGCTGCCGATGGCATATGAAGCGGATGTGGAAGCTCATATGGATGGATTCGATGATGGGACTTTGCCGTGATGCGAAGAGGCGAAGCATGAGATCGAGATGGGACTTTGCCATGATGCGAGAAGGCAAGCCATAATGTTGAGATGAGACTTTGCTATGTTGCGATGAAGCAAAGTGTGATGTTGAGATGGGACGGGTCATGATGACGTTCCAAGTTGAGAGACTTTGCTATGATATGATGAGGCAAGGCATATGATGTGATGGGACGGGTCACGAAGACGTTCCAAGCACGGGTCATGATGACGTGCAAAGTTATAACTCGGTGATGCGGTCCGGGTTGGGGTGGATAATGGTTAGCTTGAGAGGCGCTTGAGCTAGTATGGATGGTCGTCGAGGAGGATGACTAGGAGGCTAAGATCTCATCGTTGTTGAAGGTTCTAGCATACTCAAAGCAAGGGTACGTTGGAACGGGTCACGATGACGTTCCAGGCACGGGTCATGATGACGTGCTAGTACTCTGGGCTGATGCGTTCGGCTTAGGCACGGGTCACGATGACGTGCGGAGTTATGGCTAAACCGGGGTTACCATTAGCCCTTGACAGGCGGTCATTCAACTAACGGTGAAATCAAGGCAATGATAACAGTGATAGCCAGAGTCATGGGTGTTTGGATGTTTGGTTGTATCATCATTCGGCTTCAAGAGCGGTGTTTTCTGGGTGCTTATCTGATCTTGGTTTAGGCCTTGGGGGTTTGTATTTGGAAAACATCGTCCTTGACTCGAGTGGTTATTGCTTTACCTTAATTGTCTATATTGTTATGCTTGATTCTCTTTGGTTTGTGTCTGGGGGCTATCACTGTGAGATGTGGTGGAGTGGGATGGTTTGGTTCCTATCCCTTTTATTCCTTATGCTCTTTTGGTATGTTTGATAGTTAATTTACTGCTCACTAAGACTTTGTCTGACTCAAGGTTTTATGTCTCCTCTTATTACCTTGGGCTGTTCATCCATGTTGGGATGGGCAGACTAGGTAAGCAGGTGACAGGTGCTGTGCTAGGAGTTCTACGCTGAAGATGACGAAGACGAGCAGGAGGCTTTGCATATTTGTTTTCTTACTATATGTACTGGGTTCCGCTGTTGTATCTGATTGAGTGTTGTAGTGAGGCTCTGATGTATGGATGATTCATTTGATTGTATAAACTGCTATGTTGCTTATATGATGATGTTGTGTTCTATTGAGCTTCACTATATTTTAATTCTCTATTGTATTTTATCCATGCGCTGTGAGTTACGATAGAGATTCTGCGAATTTTATTTTACCCTGACTATCGTCCATGGCTGCCTGGCACACCTTTCTGCGCACTATTCCCTTGTTTTGGTGCGGGAGTCATGGGCGGTCGTCACATTTGGTATCAGAGCTTTGGTTAATCGATATTAGTCAACGCTCGCTGACGTAATTACGTAAGAGAGACGTAATTGTATTTTGATGGATGATTACTATATATAATATAGTAGCTTAGATGGATTTGAACTCCTTATGCAGTTGTTTCTTAAGGTGTTCTAATCATTCTTTTTACAGATATTAAGAATGAGCCGAAGCGAGAGACAAGCTGCGAGGGAAAGTCGGGCTGCTAGGGAAGCTGTTGACTATGCTGCGATGTTCGAAGCAATGATGACTTCGATCATGAGGAGGGTACCAGCTTCTGGATCATCTGTAGATGTTGGAGTTCAAGTCCAGGCTCCAAGACCAGTGGATTTTGCCAAGCTTTGCAAGGATTATACTTCTCTTGGAGGAAAAGCTTTCTTAGGGACGGAGTCGACTATTGAGGTGCAGAGATGGATTGATGCTTGCCGAAGGATTTTTGGTGATCTAGGGATTGAGGATGCAACCAAGAGAAAGCTTGCATCGAGGCAGCTTCAAGGGAGAGCTGTGGATTGGTGGAATTCTATCACCATAGATACACCAGAAGAGGATATTACTTGGGAGCAGTTCCAAGTTAGATTTGAAGCCAAGTTCATCTCTACTGCTCAGAGGTCTGTTTTGTTCAAGAGATTTGTGGAGCTCAAACAAGGCGGAAGGCCTGTTCTGGAGTATATTTCTGAGTTCGAAGCTTTGTCTAAGTATGCCAGATCATATATTGATTCTCCCTACCAGAAGAATGAAAAGTTTGTGACTGGTCTGGATGCTTATCTAGGAAGGCAGTTAGTGGATCATCTGGACGATCCATTTGAGAAGCTGGTGGAGAAAGCTCTGAGGCATGAGAGTTTGTTTCCTAGGGAAAGTTCTGTTGTTGCTGTAACCAGGGAAGGATCTAAACCACAGCAGAGTGGGAATAAGAAGAGGAAGCAGCAGCAACAGAAGGGAAAGGATGGTCAGAAGAAGCCAAAGGGCGAGGTGACTTGTTATAACTGCCGTCAGAAGGGTCATCTTTCTCGGGATTGCAAGAATCCGAAGGTGCAGTTGAAGTGTTACAACTGTGATAAGCTGGGACACATTAAGAAGGACTGTCCAGAACCGAGGAAAGATAGGCAGGTTGTGCAAGCCTATGCTTTGGGGGCTGTTCCATCGTCTTCAAAAGCTCCGACTGCTGAAGAAAAGGGGAAGAGTGTGGTGGTTCAAGGTACTCTTTCTATTTGTGGTGTTCCAGTTAGAGTGTTGTTTGATACTGGAGCGTCGCATTCTTTTGTTTGTGATGATTTGGTAAGCCGGTTAGGTATGAAACCGGATATTGTTGATAGGCCATTGGTTGTGACTAATCCAGTGGGGGGTTCGTCATGTTTGTGTATGATATGCCGTGGTCTAGTTGTGTCGAGTCATGATTGCTCGTTTGTTTGTGATTGCTTTGTTCTGAACTTTGCGGGGTTCGGAATTATTTTGGGTATGGACTGGCTTAGGAAGTATGCGGCTAGGATTGATTGTGAGAGGCTGGAGGTGACAGTCGGGAATGTGGATGGGCGAAAGGTTGTGATACGATGTAAGCATGAAGAAGGCGTCTTCATGAGCTTCATGTATTCGCTGGTTGTTCCACGGGATGGACTGTCATCGGTGCCTATTGTGAATGGATTTGAGGATGTCTTTGACGAAGTCAAAGGGTTGCCGCCGCATAGGGAGATCGAGTTTCGTATCGATCTAGTTGAGGGAGCCAGACCTGTTGTGATGCCTCTTAGGCGGATGGCACCGAGGGAGCAGCAAGAGCTGAAGGTGCAAGTTGATGACCTTTTACGGAAAGGATTCATTCGGAGGAGTGTGTCCGAATGGGGTGCGCCCGTTGTGTTCGCAACCAAAGCGGATGGATCGTTGAGGTTGTGTGTTGATTATCGTGAGCTGAATAAGTTGACTAGGAAGAACAAGTATCCATTGCCGAGAATAGATGACTTGTTTGATCAGCTTCACGAGGCTAAGGTGTTTTCTCAGATGGATTTGGCAACGGGATTTCACCAGTTGAGAGTGGCAAGGGATAGTGTGTCGAAGACTGCTTTCAGGACACCATCCGGGTTTTATGAGTGGCTGGTAATGCCGTTTGGGTTGACTAACGCGCCAGCATATTTTGTGGATCTTATGAATAGAGTATTCAGAGATCAGTTGAATAAGTTCGTGCTTGTGTTCGTGGATGATATTTTGGTTTATTCCAGAACTGAGGAAGAGCACAAGACGCACTTGAAGGTTGTTTTGGAAATCTTGCGGAAACATCAGCTGAAGGCTAAGTTTTCGAAGTGTCACTTCTGGAAGAATGAAGTGAGGTTCTTAGGCCATGTTATTTCTGGAAGTGGAATAGCGGTTGATCCCGCTAAGGTAGCAGCGATCCAGGATTGGATTAGACCTAAGAATGCGTCTGATGTGAGAAGTTTTCTTGGATTAGCAGGATATTATCGTCGGTTTATTAAAGACTTTTCCAAGATAGCTGCACCGTTGACAGGATTGACGAAAAAGAACCAAGTGTTCAGATGGGATGATAAGTGTGAGCAAGCTTTCGTAATCCTGAAAGAGCGACTGACGAGTGCTCCTGTATTGACTATTCCAAGTGGGAATGAGGAGATGGTGGTTTACACCGATGCATGTGGCACTGGACTGGGAGCGGTGCTAATGCAGAAGGATAAAGTTGTTGCGTATGCTAGTCGACAACTGAAGCCGCATGAAAGGAATTATCCAACTCATGATTTGGAGTTAGCGGCGATAGTGTTTGCTTTGAAGATGTGGAGACACTACCTATTGGGAGTTAGATTTGAGTTGTTTACAGATCATAAGTCGTTGAAGTATCTGTTCTCCCAAAAGGATTTGAATCTTCGACAGCAACGGTGGTTAGAGTTTCTAGCATCTTATGATTTTGGTATAGCCTATACTCCGGGAAAAGGTAACGCAGTAGCTGATGCGTTAAGTCGAAGACATGCAGGATTGGGAGCCATGTTTTCGGAATGGAAGAGTCTTGAGTATTTGGCTGGGTTTGATTTCAGGCCTAGATGCGAGTTGGAACCTGAGATGTTGGCAAACTTATCAATAAGGCCTACTTTAGTGGAAAGGATTGGCGAGAGCCAAAAGAAAGATGATAAGCTTGTCAAGATTATCCGTGATTTGGAATCTGGATTGGAACCAGAGAAGGATAAAGGATTCGAGGTCGATCGAGAGGGTTGGCTTCGAAAGCAAGGACGATTGGTTGTTCCCGATATTGATGGATTGAGGGATGAAGTTCTGAGGGAAAGTCATCACTCGAAGTTGACAATTCATCCAGGTGGAAATAAGATGTATCGGGATATGAAAAGAGCTTACTACTGGGAAGGTATGAAGAAGGATGTTGGAAATTTTATTTCCAAGTGTATGAATTGCCAGTTGGTGAAAGCTGAGCAGAAGAAGCCCAGTGGATTACTTCAGCCATTAGAAGTTCCTACGTGGAAGTGGGAGCAAGTGTCAATGGATTTTATTGATGGTCTACCTAGAACCAGGGCAGGGAATGAAGGGATTTGGGTCATTGTAGATCGTTTGACCAAGAGTGCAAGGTTCATTCCTGTTCGATCGACTAGAACTGCATCGAAGTTGGCTGAGTTGTATGTGAAGTGGATTGTTCGATTCCATGGTGTTCCGAAGAGTATAGTGAGCGATCGAGATCCGTTGTTCACTAGTGGATTTTGGAAGAGCTTCCAGGAAGTTTTGGGAACTGAGTTGTGTTTGAGTACAGCTTATCACCCTCAGACAGATGGTCAGACTGAGAGAGTCAACCGGGTTTTGGAAGATCTTCTTAGAGCTTGTGTTTTGGACTTCGGAGGATCATGGGAAGATCACCTTCATTTGGTGGAGTTTGCTTATAATAACAGTTATCAGTCGAGTATTGGTATGGCACCATATGAGGCATTATATGGAAGACCGTGTAACTCTCCGACATGTTGGTTGGAAGCTGGAGAAAAGCCGATACTTGGGCCAGAGATGATTCGACAGACTTCAGACTGTATAGAGATCATCCGGCAAAGAATGAAAGCAGCCCAAGATCGTCAGAAAAGTTATGCTGATAATCGTCGAAAGGATTTGGAGTTCGACGTAGGCGATATGGTTTTTGTGAAGATTTCTCCATTGAAGAATGTTATTAGATTCGGGAACAAAGGAAAGTTAACTCCAAGATTCGTTGGACCATTCCCGATTATCGAGCGAATTGGAAAGCTCGCTTATAGATTGGAGTTACCGGAAAAGATGGCGGGTGTGCACAATGTTTTCATGTATCTTATCTACGGAAGTATGTGCACGACCCAAGTACGGTGGTTTCTGCTGATAGCTGTGAAGACTTAGAGGTTGATCCAGTGGTTACGAGACCTCGTAAGCCGCTTCGTATTGTTGAAACCGATACGAAACAGCTTAGGAGGAAGACGATTACGTTGCTCAAGATACAATGGAGTGATGATGTTAACGACTGTACATGGGAGGAGGAAGAGAGGATGAAGGCAGCTCATCCCGGACTCTTCGAGGTATGGCCCTAAAGTGTCGTGACATCTCATGAATTTGTAGCTTGTTCTAAGTCATAGAATTCTGCATGCTAGGTTAGAATTGGATGCATGGTTTGTTGATTGCTATGGGTGGTAGGCATGCGGAATATCCTTGATTGCTGTTGTTTGCTTGGAATTTCGGGGGCGAAATTCCTAAGGGGGAGAGAATGTAACGACCCGTATTTTACGTGTCGATAGATCGTAGAATTTGCAGGTCGTTAGTGTTGTTTGTGTTGCCTCTAGCTTGAGTCGTTTAGAAGTTAACCCGAGTGTAAGTGATGAGTCGTGACCGACTCATAGGTTAGGTCGTGTAGGGGTTACGACTCATAGGGACCGACTCAAGTAGTGAGCGACTCATAGATGTTGCCGACTTAGGAAGTTGCCGACTCAAGGTAGTAGCCGACTTAGGAGTTAGCGGCTTGTTGGGTTGGTTCGACCTAGTAGTGATCGGCTTATAGGGTTTGCACCGAGATAAGGAAGCGACCGACTTAAGAGTTACTCGAGTTAACACGTTGCCGAGTTAGGAGGGTTAGTGGATTGGACCGACCTAGGGGAGTGACCGACTTAGGGGCTTAGGGTTGTCCACGAGTTACGGCTTGGGTCGTATAGAGTTAGGTCGGTGGGATTTTGGCCTAGAGTCTTAGGTCGTAGACGAGTCATGGCTTGGTAGTTAAGTCGTGGACGGGATATGCTTTAAGTCGTAGGAGGGTAAGGCTTAGGCTTAAGTCGGCACTTGTAGTTAAGTCGGTCTGGAGTTAGGTCGTAAGGTAGTTGTTAGCTCGGTAGGGTTTGGGTCGGTAGACCGTGTTTGTTAGGTCGTTGTCTCGGAGCAGTTGTGTAGGGCTTTGGGTCGGCGTAGAGTTGGGTCGGCATCTGGGTTAGTGATAGGTCGGCAGTATGTGTTGAGGCATTGGGTCGGTAGGAGGTTAGGTCGGCAAGGTACCCAGTATTGCCTAGTGTTGTTGAGTCGGCTAGGGATTAGGTCGGCAGCGACCTAAGTTGGGTTGTGTGGCCGTGTTATGGTTAGGTCGGCAGGGAGAAGTTGGCGACTTAGCGGTTAGGTCGCATGAGTCTTGGGTCGGCCGTGTCTTTAGGTCGGTAGTTTGTGGTGATTGCTTAGGTCGTGAGTCGGCAGGTGATAGGTCGGGGACGACCTAATAGCGAGCTCCGAGTTAAGAAGATGGCCGAGCTAAGGGGGTTTCCAGCCTATAAATAGAGGTGTTCGGCTCACTTTTTGGCACCGGTTTTTGAAGCGACGAAGTGCTGCCATTTTGAGAGCTCGACTACAACATTTCTTCATCTCCTTTTCTCCATTCCAATCAAGTGCTAACATCCATCCAAGATCGAAGATCGAGATTGAAGATTGAAGTGCCAAAGTTGAAGATCTTCATCCGTTCAAGCTAGATTTCATCGATTGAAGCGAGATATTGCCGGATCGAGCCTTGATCTCCGCTGTCCAGATCTGTAGTTGATTGTTTTAGAGGTGTTTGAGTGATTTGGTGAGTGGTAGTTATCTCTCACGCGGATCCAAAGGAGTATATGGGATTGGTGATATGTTTATGTGTTGAAGTTAGCGTTTTCTCGCATTTTCCCTTAAGTCTGCATGTAGATCCATCATATTTGAAGATGTTTACTTATGAAAGTTATTAACAAGTATTAGAGACAAAACCCATGTTTTAGATTTGATAGATCTATGCTAAAAACCATGATTTCACATATGTTGGACTTTTGCTCACTTAATTACGAAATTGCCATTATAGTTGATATTGCTTAATATATCTTGTTTGAATGCTTGAATGTTTGAATGTATGTTAGATTTGATTGCTCCAAGTTAGCTTGTAGTTGATTTGGAACAAGATGGTTGAAGATGATTCAAAAGCTAAGTGGAAAGGCTCTTGAATGGTGAAAGCTGCCGATGGCATATGAAGCGGATGTGGAAGCTCATATGGATGGATTCGATGATGGGACTTTGCCGTGATGCGAAGAGGCGAAGCATGAGATCGAGATGGGACTTTGCCATGATGCGAGAAGGCAAGCCATAATGTTGAGATGAGACTTTGCTATGTTGCGATGAAGCAAAGTGTGATGTTGAGATGGGACGGGTCATGATGACGTTCCAAGTTGAGAGACTTTGCTATGATATGATGAGGCAAGGCATATGATGTGATGGGACGGGTCACGAAGACGTTCCAAGCACGGGTCATGATGACGTGCAAAGTTATAACTCGGTGATGCGGTCCGGGTTGGGGTGGATAATGGTTAGCTTGAGAGGCGCTTGAGCTAGTATGGATGGTCGTCGAGGAGGATGACTAGGAGGCTAAGATCTCATCGTTGTTGAAGGTTCTAGCATACTCAAAGCAAGGGTACGTTGGAACGGGTCACGATGACGTTCCAGGCACGGGTCATGATGACGTGCTAGTACTCTGGGCTGATGCGTTCGGCTTAGGCACGGGTCACGATGACGTGCGGAGTTATGGCTAAACCGGGGTTACCATTAGCCCTTGACAGGCGGTCATTCAACTAACGGTGAAATCAAGGCAATGATAACAGTGATAGCCAGAGTCATGGGTGTTTGGATGTTTGGTTGTATCATCATTCGGCTTCAAGAGCGGTGTTTTCTGGGTGCTTATCTGATCTTGGTTTAGGCCTTGGGGGTTTGTATTTGGAAAACATCGTCCTTGACTCGAGTGGTTATTGCTTTACCTTAATTGTCTATATTGTTATGCTTGATTCTCTTTGGTTTGTGTCTGGGGGCTATCACTGTGAGATGTGGTGGAGTGGGATGGTTTGGTTCCTATCCCTTTTATTCCTTATGCTCTTTTGGTATGTTTGATAGTTAATTTACTGCTCACTAAGACTTTGTCTGACTCAAGGTTTTATGTCTCCTCTTATTACCTTGGGCTGTTCATCCATGTTGGGATGGGCAGACTAGGTAAGCAGGTGACAGGTGCTGTGCTAGGAGTTCTACGCTGAAGATGACGAAGACGAGCAGGAGGCTTTGCATATTTGTTTTCTTACTATATGTACTGGGTTCCGCTGTTGTATCTGATTGAGTGTTGTAGTGAGGCTCTGATGTATGGATGATTCATTTGATTGTATAAACTGCTATGTTGCTTATATGATGATGTTGTGTTCTATTGAGCTTCACTATATTTTAATTCTCTATTGTATTTTATCCATGCGCTGTGAGTTACGATAGAGATTCTGCGAATTTTATTTTACCCTGACTATCGTCCATGGCTGCCTGGCACACCTTTCTGCGCACTATTCCCTTGTTTTGGTGCGGGAGTCATGGGCGGTCGTCACAGTAATCCCGTTTTACCGTAAAAATCCACGTGTCAAAAAAACGAAGGGTAAAAAACTTACGAGACCCGATTGAGATTCGGGTTATCCTTTGGGCATTAATCTATCCGTTGACGGCTGAAAGCTTTCAAAGCCGTAGAACTCATCGAGGCCTTCATTTTGACAGGTTATGACTCCCATAAATCTAAACGAGCCAGAAGTTATGGCCGTCCGAATAATCGATATTTACAGGGTGCAACATCCACGGTGCATGGTGCAACATCTGTCCGAAATGGCAAACCAGTGCCGTACGACCTTTAGAAATGCGTGCATGGATTTGAAACGGAACAGTATCATGGTGCACCACTCTCCAGCGCTGGTAAATCGAAGACCAGCCACCGTAATCCCGTTTTACCGTAAAAATCCACGTGTCGAAAAAACGAAGGGTAAAAAACTTACGAGACCCGATTGAGATTCGGGTTGTCCTTTTTGGGCATTAATCTATCCGTTGACGGCAGAAAGCAGTCAAAGTCGTAGAACTCATCGAGGCCTTCGTTTTGACAGGTTATGGCTCCCGTAACTCTAAACGAGCCAGAAGTTATGGCCGTGCAAATAATCGATATCTACAGGGTGCAACATCCACAGTGCAAGGTGCAACATCCGTCCGAAATGGCGAAACAGTGCCGTACGACTTTTAGAAATGCGTGCATGGATTTGAAAAGGAACAGTACCTTGGTGCACCACTCTTCAGCGATGGGAAGTCGAAGACGGGCCACGGTAATCCCGTTTTACCGTAAAAATCCACGTGTCGAAAAAACGAAGGGTAAAAAACTTACGAGACCCGATTGAGATTCGGGTTGTCCTTTTTGGGAATTAATCTATCCGTTGACGGCTGAATGCCGTCAAAGCCGTAGAACTCATCGAGGCCTTCGTTTTGACAGGTTATGGCTTTTGTAACTCTAAACGAGCCATAAGTTATGGCCGTCCGAATAATCGATATCTACAATTTGCAACAACCACGGTGCAAGGTGCAACATCCGTCCGAAATGGCGAAATAGTGCCGTACGACTTTTAGAAATGCGTGCATGGATTTGAAATGGAACTGTACCATGGTGCACCACTCTCCAGCGATGGGAAGTCGAAGACGGGCCACGGTAATCCCGTTTTACCGTAAAAATCCACGTGTCGAAAAAACGAAGGGTAAAAAACTTACGAGGCCCGATTGAGATTCGGGTTGTCCTTTTTGGGCATTAATCTTGCCGTTGCCGGCTGAAAGCCGTCAAAGCCGTAGAACTTATCGAGGCCTTCGTTTTGACAGGTTATGGCTCCCGTAACTCTAAACGAGCCAGAAGTTATGGCCGTCCGAATAATCGATATCTACAGGGTGCAACATCCACGGTGCAAGGTGCAACATCCGTCCGAAATGGCAAAACAGTGCCGTATGACTTTTAGAAATGCGTGCATGGATTTGAAACGGAACAGTACCATGGTGCACCACTCTTCAGTGATGGGAAGTCGAAGACCAGCCACCGTAATCTTGTTTTACCGTAAAAATCCACCTGTCGAAAAAACGAAGGGTAAAAAACTTACGAGGCCCGATTCAGATTCGTGTTGTCCTTTTTGGGCATTATTCTATCCGTTGACGGCTGAAAGCTGTCGAAGCCGTAGAACTCATCGAGGCCTTCGTTTTGACAGGTTATGGCTCCCGTAACTCTAAACTAGCCAGAAGTTATGGCCGTCCTAATAATCGATATCTACAGGGTGCAACATCCACGGTGCAAGGTGCAACATCCGTCCGAAATGACGAAACAGTGCCGTACGACCTTTAGAAATGCGTGCATGGATTTGAAACGGAACAGTACCATGGTGCACCACTCTCCAGCGATGGTAAATCAAAGACCAGCCACCGTAATGCCGTTTTGCCGTAAAAATCCACGTGTCAAAAAACGAAGGGTAAAAAACTTACGAGACCCGATTGAGATTCGGGTAGTCCTTTTTGGGCATTAATATATCCGTTGAAGGCTGAAAGCCGTCAAAACCGTAGAACTCATCGAGACCTTCGTTTTGACAGGTTATGGCTACCATAACTCTAAACTAGCCAGAAGTTATGGCCATCCGAATAATCGATATCTACAGGGTGCAACATCCACGGTGCAAGGTGCAACATCCGTCCGAAATGGCGAAACAGTGCCGTACGACATTTAGAAATGCGTGCATGGATTTGAAACGGAACAGTACCATGGTGCACCACTCTCCAGCGATGATAAATCGAAGACCAGCCACCGTAATCCCATTTTGCCGTAAAAATCCAGGTGTCGAAAAAACGAAGGGTAAAAAACTTACGAGACCCGATTGAGATTCGGGTTGTCCTTTTTGGGCATTAATCTATCCGTTGACGGCTGAAAGCTATCAAAGCCGTAGAACTCATCGAGGCCTTCATTTTGACAGGTTATGGCTCCAGTAACTCTAAACGAGCCAGAAGTTATGGCCGTCCGAATAATCGATATCTACAGGGTGCAACATCCACGGCGCATGGTGCAACACCCGTCCGAAATGGCGAAACAGTGTCGTACGACTTTTAGAAATGCGTGCATGGATTTGAAACGGAACAGTACCTTGGTGCACCACTCTTCAGCGATGGGAAGTCGAAGACGGGCCACGGTAATCCCGTTTTACCATAAAAATCCATGTGTCAAAAAAACGAAGGGTAAAAAACTTACGAGACCCGATTGGGATTCGGGTTATCCTTTTTGGGCATTAATCTATCCATTGACAGCTGAAAGCTTTCAAAGCCGTAGAACTCATCGAGGCCTTCATTTTGACAGGTTATGGCTCCCGTAACTCTAAACGAGCCAGAAGTTATGGCCGTCCGAATAATCGATACTTACATGGTGCAACATCCACGGTGCAAGGTGCAACATCCGTCCGAAATGGCAAAACAGTGCCGTACGACCTTTAGAAATGCGTGCATGGATTTGAAACGGAACAGTACCATGGTGCACCACTCTCCAGCGATGGTAAATCGAAGACCAGCCACCATAATCCCGTTTTACCGTAAAACTCCATGTGTCGAAAAAACGAAGGGTAAAAAACTTACGAGACCCGATTGAGATTCGGGTTGTCCTTTTTGGGCATTAATCTCTCCGTTGACGGCAGAAAGCAGTCAAAGATGTAGAACTCATCGAGGCCTTCGTTTTGACAGGTTATGGCTCCCGTAACTCTAAACGAGCCAGAAGTTATGGCCGTGCGAATAATCGTTATCTACAGGGTGCAACATCCACAGTGCAAGGTGCAACATCCGTCCGAAGTGGCGAAACAGTGCCGTACGACTTTTAGAAATGCGTGCATGGATTTGAAACGGAACAGTACCTTGGTGCACCACTCTTCAGCGATGGGAAGTCGAAGACGGGCCACGGTAATCCCGTTTTACCGTAAAAATCCACGTGTCGAAAAAACGAAGGGTAAAAAACTTACGAGACCCGATTGAGATTCGGGTTGTCCTTTTTGGGCATTAATCTATCCGTTGACGGCTGAATGCCGTCAAAGCCGTAGAACTCATCGAGGCCTTCGTTTTGACAGGTTATGGCTTTTGTAACTCTAAACGAGCCAGAAGTTATGGCCGTCCGCATAATCGATATCTACAGGTTGCAACAACCACGGTGCAAGGTGCAACATCCGTCCGAAATGGCGAAACAGTGTCGTACGACTTTTAGAAATGCGTGCATGGATTTGAAACGGAACAGTACCATGGTGCACCACTCTTCAGCGATGGGAAGTCGAAGACCAGCCACCGTAATCCTGTTTTACCGTAAAAATCCACCTGTCGAAAAAACGAAGGGTAAAAAACTTATGAGACCCGATTCAGATTCGGGTTGTCCTTTTTGGGCATTATTCTATCCGTTGACGGCTGAAAGCTGTCGAAGCCGTAGAACTCATCGAGGCCTTCATTTTGACAGGTTATAACTAGCCAGAAGTTATGGCCGTCCGAATAATCGATATCTACAGGGTGCAACATCCACGGTGCAAGGTGCAACATCCGTCCGAAATGACGAAACAGTGCCGTACGACCTTTAGAAATGCGTGCATGGATTTGAAACGGAACAGTACCTTGGTGCACCACTCTTCAGAGATGGGAAGTCGGAGATGGGCCACGGTAATCCCGTTTTACCGTAAAAATCCACGTGTCGAAAAAACGAAGGGTAAAAAACTTACGAGACCCGATTGAGATTCGGGTTGTCCTTTTAGGGCATTAATCTATCCGTTGATGGCTCAAAGCTGTCAAAGCCGTAGAACTCATCGAGGCCTTTGTTTTGACAGGTTATGGCTCCAGTAACTCTAAACGAGCCAGAAGTTATGGCCGTCCGAATAATCGATATCTACAGGTTGCAACAACCACGGTGCAAGGTGCAACATCCGTCCGAAATGGCGAAACAGCGTCGTACGACTTTTAGAAATGCGTGCATGGATTAGAAACGGAACAGTACCATGGTGCACCACTCTTCAGCGATGGGAAGTCGAAGACCAGCCGCCGTAATCCCGTTTTACCGTAAAAATCCACGTGTCGAAAAAACGAAGGGTAAAAAACTTACGAGACCCGATTCAGATTTATGTTGTCCTTTTTGGGCATTAATCTATCCGTTGACGGCTGAAAGCAGTCAAAGCCGTAGAACTTGTCGAGGCCTTCGTTTTGAAAGGTTATGGCTCCCGTAACTCTAAACGAGCCAGAAGTTATGGCCGTCCGAATAATCGATATCTACAGGGTGCAACATCCACGGTGCAAGGTGCAACATCCGTCCGAAATGGCGAAACAGTGCCGTACGAATTTTATAAATGCGTGCATGGATTTGAAACAGAACAGTACCATGGTGCACCGCTCTTCAACGATGGGAAGTCGAAGACGGGCCACGGTAATCCCGTTTTACCGTAAAAATCCACGTGTCTAAAAAACGAAGGGTAAAAAACTTACGAGATCCGATTGAGATTCGGGCTGTCCTTTTTGGGCATTAATCTAGCCGTTGACGGCTGAAAGCTGTCAAAGCCGTAGAACTCATCGAGTCCTTCATTTTGACAGGTTATGGCTCCCGTAAATCTAAACGAGCCAGAAGTTATGGTCGTCCGAATAATCGGTATCTACAGGGTGCAACATCCACGGTGCAAGGTGCAACATCCGTCCGAAATGGCAAAACAGTGCCGTACGACCTTTAGAAATGCGTGCATGGATTTGAAACGGAACAGTACCATGGTGTACCACTCTCCAGCGATGGTAAATCGAAGACCAGCCACCGTAATCTCGTTTTACCGTAAAAATCCACGTGTCGAAAAAACGAAGGGTAAAAAACTTACGAGACCCGATTGAGATTCGGGTTGTCCTTTTTGGGCATTAATCTATCCGTTGACGGCTGAAAGCTGTCAAAGCCGTAGAACTCATCGAGGCCTTCGTTTTGACAGGCTATGGCTCCCGTAACTCTAAACGAGCCAGAAGTTATGGCCGTCCGAATAATCGATATCTACAGGGTGCAACATACACGGTGCAAGGTGCAACATCCGTCCGAAATGGCGAAACAGTGCCATATGACTTTTAGAAATGCGCGCATGGATTTGAAACGGAACAGTACCATGATGCACCACTCTCCAGCGATGGGAAGTCGAAGACGGGCCACGGTAATCCCGTTTTACCGTAAAAATCCACGTGTCGAAAAAACGAAGGGTAAAAAACTGACGAGACCCGATTGAGATTCGGGTTGTCCTTTTTGGGCATTAATCTATCCGTTGACGGCTGAAAGCCGTTAAAGCCGTAGAACTCATCTAGGCCTTCTTTTTGACAGGTTATGGCTTTTGTAACTCTAAACGAGCCAGAAGTTATGGCCGTTCGAATAATCGATATCTACAGGGTGCAACATCCACGGTGCAAGGTGCAACATCTGTCCGAAATGGTGAAACAGTGTCGTACGACTTTTAGAAATGCGTGCATGGATTTGAAACGGTACAGTACCATGGTGAACCACTCTTCAGCGATGGGAAGTCGAAGACCAGCCACCGTAATCCCGTTTTACCGTGAAAATCCACGTGTCAAAAAAACGAAGGGTAAAAACTTACCAGACCGGATTGAGATTCGGGTTGTCCTTTTTGGGCATTAGTCTATCCGTTGGCGGCTGAAAGCCGTCAAAGCCGTAGAACTTATCGAGGCCTTCGTTTTGACAGGTTATGGCTCCCGTAACTCTAAACGTGCCAGAAGTTATGGCCGTCCGAATAATCGATATCTACAGGGTGCAACATCCATGGTGCAAGGTGCAATATCCGTCCGAAATGGCGAAACAGTGCCGTACGACCTTTAGAATTTCGTGCATGGATTTGAAACGGAACAGTACCATAGTGCACCACTCTCCAGCGATGGTAAATCGAAGACCATCCACCGTAATCCCATTTTACCGTAAAAATCCACGTGTCGAAAAAACGAAGGGTAAAAAACTTACGAGACCCGATTGAGATTCGGGTTGTCCTTTTTGGGCATTAATCTATCCGTTGATGGCTGAAAGCTGTCAAAGCCGTAGAACTCATCGAGGCCTTCGTTTTGACAGGTTATGGCTCCCGTTACTCTAAACGAGCCAGAAGTTATGGCCGTCCGAATAATCGATATGTACAGGGTGCAACATCCACGGTGCAAGGTGCAACTCCGTCCGAAATAGCGAAACAATGCCGTACGACCTTTAGAAATTCGTGCGTAGATTTGAAACAGAGCTGTACCATGGTGCAACACTATCCAGTGATGGTAAATCAAAGACCAGCCACCGTAATCCCGTTTTACCGTAAAAATGCACGTGTCGATAAAACGAACGGCAAAAAACTTACGAGACCCGATTGAGATTCGGGTTGTCCTTTTTGGGCATTAATCTATCCGTTGATGGCTGAAAGCTGTAAAAGCCGTAGAACTCATCGAGGCCTTCGTTTTGACAGGTTATGGCTCCCGTAACTCAAAACGAGCCAGAAGTTATGGCCGTCCGAATAATCGATATCTACAGGGTGCAACATCCACGGTGCAAGGTGCAACATCCATCCGAAATGGCGAAACAGTGCCGTACGACCTTTAGAATTTCGTGCATGGATTTGAAACGGAACAGTACCATGGTGCACCACTCTCCAACGATGGTAAATCGAAGACCATCCACCGTAATCCCATTTTACCGTAAAAATCCAAGTGTCGAAAAAACGAAGGGTAAAAAACTTACGAGACCCGATTGAGATTCGGGCTGTCCTTTTTGGGCATTAGTCTATCCGTTGACGGATGAAAGCTGCCAAAGCCGTAGAACTCATCGAGGCCTTCGTTTTGACAGGTTATGGCTCCCGTTACTCTAAACGAGCCAGAAGTTATGGCCGTCCGAATAATCGATATGTACAGGGTGCAACATCCACGGTGCAAGGTGCAACATCCGTCCGCAATGGCGAAACAGTGCCATACGACCCTTAGAAATGCGTGCATGGATTTGAAACGGAACACTACCATGGTGCACCACTCTCCAACGATGGGAAGTTGAAGACGGGCCACGGTAATCCCGTTTTACCGTAAAAATCCACGTGTCGAAAAAACGAAGGGTAAAAAACTTACGAGACCCGATTGAGATTCGGGTTGTCCTTTTTGGGCATTAATCTATCCGTTGACGGTTGAAAGCTGTCAAAGCCGTAGAACTCATTGAGGCCTTCGTTTTGACAGGTTATGGCTCCCGTAACTCTAAACGAGCCAGAAGTTATGGCCGTCCGAATAATCGATATCTACAGGGTGCAACATCCACGGTGCATGGTGCAACATCCGTCCGAAATGGCGAAACAGTGCCGTACGACTTTTAGAAATGCATGCATGGATTTGAAATGGAACAGTACCTTGGTGCACCACTCTTCAGCGATGGGAAGTCGAAGACGGGCCACGGCAATCCCGTTTTACCGTAAAAATCCACGTGTCAAAAAAACGGAGGGTAAAAAACTTACGAGACCCGATTGAGATTCGGGTTATCCTTTGGGCATTAATCTATCCGTTGACGGCTGAAAGCTTTCAAAGCCGTAGAACTCATCGAGGCCTTCATTTTGACAGGTAATGGCTCCCATAACTCTAAACGAGCCAGAAGTTATGGCCGTCCGAATAATCGATATCTACAGGGTGCAACATCCACGGTGCATGGTGCAACATCCGTCCGAAATGGCAAACCAGTGCCGTACGACCTTTAGAAATGCGTGCATGGATTTGAAACGGAACTGTACCATGGTGCACCACTCTCCAGCGATGGTAAATCGAAGACCAGCCACCATAATCCCATTTTGCCGTAAAAATCCAGGTGTCGAAAAAACGAAGGGTAAAAAACTTACGAGACCCGATTGAGATTCGGGTTGTCCTTTTTGGGCATTAATCTATCCGTTGATGGCTGAAAGCTATCAAAGACGTAGAACTCATCGAGGCCTTCATTTTGACATGTTATGGCTCCCGTAACTCTAAACGAGCCAGAAGTTATGGCCGTCCGAATAATCGATATCTACAGGGTGCAACATCCACGGCGCATGGTGCAACACCCGTCCGAAATGGCGAAAAAGCGTCGTACGACTTTTAGAAATGCGTGCATGGATTTGAAACGGAACAGTACCTTGGTGCACCACTCTTCAGCGATGGGAAGTCGAAGACGGGCCACGGTAATCCCGTTTTACCGTGAAAATCCACGTGTCAAAAAAACGAAGGGTAAAAAACTTACGAGACCCGATTGGGATTCGAGTTATCCTTTTTGGGCATTAATCTATCCATTGATAGCTGAAAGCTTTCAAAGCCGTAGAACTCATCGAGGCCATCATTTTGACAAGTTATGGCTCCCGTAACTCTAAACGAGCCAGAAGTTATGGCCGTCCGAATAATCGATACTTACATGGTGCAACATCCACGGTGCAAGGTGCAACATCCGTCCGAAATGGCAAAACAGTGTCGTACGACCTTTAGAATTGCATGCATGGATTTGAAACGGAACAGTACCATGGTGCACCACTATCCAGCGATGGTAAATCGAAGACCAGCCACCATAATCCCGTTTTACCGTAAAACTCAATGTGTCGAAAAAACGAAGGGTAAAAAACTTACGAGACCCGATTGAGATTCGGGTTGTCCTTTTTGGGCATTAATCTCTCCGTTGATGGCAGAAAGCAGTCAAAGTCGTAGAACTCATCGAGGCCTTTGTTTTGACAGGTTATGGCTCCCGTAACTCTAAACGAGCCAGAAGTTATGGCCGTGCGAATAATCGTTATCTACAGGGTGCAACATCCACAGTGCAAGGTGCAACATCCGTCCGAAATGGCGAAACAGTGCCGTACGACTTTTAGAAATGCGTGCATGGATTTGAAACGGAATAGTACCTTGGTGCACCAATCTTCAGCGATGGGAAGTCGAAGACGGGCCACGGTAATCCCGTTTTACCGTAAAAATCCACGTGTCGAAAAAACGAAGGGTAAAAAACTTACGAGACCCGATTGAGATTCGGGTTGTCCTTTTTGGGCATTAATCTATCCGTTGACGGCTGATTGCCGTCAAAGCCGTAGAACTCATCGAGGCCTTCGTTTTGACACGTTATGGCTTTTGTAACTCTAAACGAGCCAGAAGTTATGGCCGTCCGAATAATCGATATCTACAGGTTGCAACAACCACGGTGCAAGGTGCAACATCCGTTCGAAATGGCAAAACAGTGCCGTACGACTTTTAGAAATGCGTGAATGGATTTGAAACGGAACAGTACCATGGTGCACCACTCTTCAGCGATGGGAAGTCGAAGACCAGCCACCGTAATCCTGTTTTACCGTAAAAATTCACCTGTCGAAAAAACGAAGGGTAAAAAACTTATGAGACCCGATTCAGATTCGGGTTGTCCTTTTTGGGCATTATTCTATCCGTTGACGGCTGAAAGCTGTCGAAGCCGTAGAACTCATCGAGGCCTTCGTTTTGACAGGTTATAACTAGCCAGAAGTTATGGCCGTCCGAATAATCGATATCTACAGGGTGCAACATCCACGGTGCAAGGTGCAACATCCGTCCGAAATGACGAAACGGTGTCGTACGACCTTTAGAAATGCGTGCATGGATTTGAAACGGAACAGTACCATGGTGCACCACTCTCCAGCGATGGTAAATCGAAGACCAGCCACCGTAATCCCGTTTTGCCGTAAAAATCCACGTGTCGAAAAAACGAAGGGTAAAAAACTTACGAGACCCGATTGAGATTCGGATAGTCCTTTTTGGGCATTAATATATCCGTTGAAGGCTGAAAGCCGTCAAAACCATAGAACTCATCGAGGCCTTCGTTTAGACAGGTTATGGCTCCCATGACTCTAAACGAGCCAGAAGTTAAGGCCGTCCGAATAATCGATATCTACAGGGTGCAACATCCACGGTGCAAGGTGCAACATCCGTCCGAAATGGCGAAACAGTGCCGTACGACTTTTAGAAATGCGTGCATGGATTTGAAACGGAACAGTACCATGGTGCACCACTCTCCAGCGATGGTAAATCGAAGACCGGCCACCGTAATCCCGTTTTACCGTAAAAATCCACGTGTCGAAAAAACGAAGGGTAAAAAACTTACGAGACCCGATTGAGATTCGGGTTGTCCTTTTTGGGCATTAATCTATCCGTTGATGGCTCAAAGCTGTCAAAGCCATAGAACTCATCGAGGCCTTCGTATTGACAGGTTATGGCTCCAGTAACTCTAAACGAGCCAGAAGTTATGGCCGTCCGAATAATCGATATCTACAGGTTGCAACAACCACGGTGCAAGGTGCAACATCCGTCCGAAATAGCGAAACAGTGTCGTACGACCTTTAGAAATGCGTGCATGGATTTGAAACGGAACAGTGCCATGGTGCACCACTCTCCAGCGATGGTAAATCGAAGACCAGCCACCGTAATCCCATTTTGCCGTAAAAATCCAGGTGTCGAAGAAACTAAAGGTAAAAAACTTACGAGACCCGATTGAGATTCGGGTTGTCCTTTTTGGGCATTAATATATCCGTTGAAGGCTGAAAGCCGTCAAAGCCGTAGAACACATCGAGGCCTTCGTTTTGATAGGTTATGGCTCCCGTGACTCTAAACGAACCAGAAGTTATGCCCGTCCGAATAATCGATATCTACAGGGTGCAACATCCACGGTGCAAGGTGCAACATCTGTTCGTAATGGCAAAACGGTGCCGTACGACTTTTCGAATTGCGTGCATGGATTTGAAACGAAACAGTACCATGGTGCACCACTCTTCAGCAATGGGAAGTCGAAGACAGGGCACGGTAATCCCGTTTTACCGTAAAAATCCACCTGCCGAAAAAACGAAGGGTAAAAAACTTACGAGACCCGATTGAGATTCGGGTTGTCCTTTTTGGGCATTAATCTATCCGTTGAAGGCAGAAAGCCATCAAAGCCGTATAACTCATCGAGGCCTTCGTTTAGACAGGTTATGGCTCCCGTGACTCTAAACGAGCCAGAAGTTATGGCCGTTCGAATAATCGATATGTACAGGGTGCAACATCCACGGTGCAAGGTGCAACATCTGTCCAAAATGGCGAAACAGTGCCGTACGACTTTTAGAAATGCGGGCATGGATTTGAAACGGAACAGTACCTTGGTGCACCACTCTTCAGCGATGGGAAGTCGAAGATGGGCCACGGTAACCCCGTTTTACCGTAAAAATCCACGTGTCGAAAAAACGAAGGGTAAAAAACTTACGAGACCCGATTGAGATTCGGGTTGTCCTTTTTGGGCATTAATCTATCCGTTGACGGCTCAAAGCTATCAAAGTCGTAGAACTCATCGAGGCCTTCGTTTTGACAGGTTATGGCTCCAGTACCTCTAAACGAGCCAGAAGTTATGGCCGTCCGAATAATCGATATCTACAGGTTGCAACAACCACGGTGCAAGGTGCAACATCCGTCCGAAATGGCGAAACAGTGCTGTACGAGTTTTAGAAATGCCTGCATGGATTTGAAACGGAACAGTACCATGGTGCACCACTCTTCAGCGATGGGAAGTCGAAGACCAGCCACCGTAATCCCGTTTTACCGTAAAAATCCACGTGTCGAAAAAACGAAGGGTAAAAAACTTACGAAACCCGATTCAGATTCGGGTTGTCCTTTTTGGGCATTATTCCATCCGTTGACGGCTGAAAGCTATCAAAGCCGTAGAACTCATCGAGGCCTTCATTTTGACACGTTACGGCTCCCGTAACTCTAAACTAACCAGAAGTTATGGCCGTCCGAATAATCGATATCTACGGGGAGCAACATCCACGGTGCAAGGTGCAACATCCGTCCGAAATGGCGAAACAGTGTCGTACGACCTTTAGAAAAGCGTGCATGGATTTGAAACGGAACAGTACCATGGTGCACCACTCTCCAGCGATGGTAAATCGAAGACCAGCCACCGTAATCCTGTTTTGCCGTAAAAATCCATGTATCGAAAAAACGAAGGGTAAAAAACTTACGAGACCCGATTGAGATTCGGGTTGTCCTTTTTGGATATTAATATATCCGTTGAAGGCTGAAAGCCGTAGAACTAATCGAGGCCTTCGTTTTGACAGGTTATGGCTCCCGTGACTCTAAACGAGCCAGAAGTTATGCCCATCCGAATAATCGATATCTACAGGGTGCAACATCCACGGTGCAAGGTGCAACATCTGTCCGAAATGGCGAAACGGTGCCGTACGACTTTTCGAAATGCATGCATGGATTTGAAACAGAACAGTACCATGGTGCACCACTCTTCAGCGATGGGAAGTCGAATACGGGGCACGGTAATCCCGTTTTACCGTAAAAATCCACCTGTCGAAAAAACGAAGGGTAAAAAAATTACGAGACCCGATTGAGATTCGGGTTGTCCTTTTTGGGCATTAATCTATCCGTTGACGGCTGAAAGCTGTTAAAGCCGTAGAACTCATCGAGGCCTTCGTTTTGACAGGTTATGGCTCACGTAACACTAAACGAGCCAAAAGTTATGGTCGTCCCAATAATCGATATCTACAGGGTGCAACATCCATGGTGCAAGGTGCAACATCCGTCCGTAATGGCGAAACGGTGCCGTACGACCTTTAGAAATGCGTGCATGGATTTGAAACGGAACAGTACCTTGGTGCACCACTCTCCAGCGATGGTAAATCGAAGACCAGCCACCGTAATCCCGTTTTACCGTAAAATCCACGTGTCGAAAAAACGAAGGGTAAAAAACTTACGAGACCCGATTCAGGTTTGGGTTGTCCTTTTTGGGTATTAATCTGTCCGTTGACGGCTGAAAGCTGTTAAAAACGTAGAACTCATCGAGGCCTTCGTTTTGACAGGTTGTGGCTCCCGTAACTCTAAACTAGCCAGAAGTTATGGCCGTCCGAATAATCGATATCTACAGGGTGCAACATCCACGGTGCAAGGTGCAACATCCGTCCGAAACGGCGAAACAGTGTCGTACGACCTTTAGAAATGCGTGCATGGATTTGAAACGGAACAGTACCATGGTGCACCACTCTCCAGCGATGGTAAATCGAAGACCAGCCACCGTAATCCCGTTTTGCCGTAAAAATCCACGTGTCGAGAAAACGAAGGGTAAAAAACTTGCGAGACCCGATTGAGATTCGGGTTGTCCTTTTTGGGCATTAATATATCCGTTGACGGCTCAAAGCTGTCAAAGCCGTAGAACTCATCAAGGCCTTCGTTTTGACAGGTTATGGCTCCAGTAACTCTAAACGAGCCAGAAGTTATGGCCGTCCGAATAATCGATATCTACAGGTTGCAACAACCACGATGCAAGGTGCAACATCTGTCCGAAATGGCGAAACAGAGCTGTACGAGTTTTAGAAATGCGTGCATGGATTTGAAACGGAACAGTACCATGGTGCACCACTCTTCAGCGATGGGAAGTCGAAGACCAGCCACCGTAATCCCGTTTTACCGTAAAAATCCACGTGTCGGGAAAACGAAGGGTAAAAAACTTACGAGACCCGATTCAGATTCGGGTTGTCCTTTTTGGGCATTATTCTATCCGTTGACGGCTGAAAGCTGTCAAAGCCGTAGAACTCATCGAGGCCTTCGCTTTGACAGGTTATGGCTCCCGTGACTCTAAATGAGCCAGAAGTTATGCCCGTCCGAATAATCGATATCTACAGGGTGCAACATCCACGGTGCAAGGTGCAACATCTGTCCGAAATGGCGAAACAGTGCCGTACGACTTTTCGAAATGCATGCATGGATTTGAAACGGAACAGTACCATGGTGCACCACTCTTCAGCGATGGTAAGTCGAATACGGGGCACGGTAATCCCGTTTTACCGTAAAAATCCACCTGTCGAAAAAATGAAGGGTAAAAAACTTACGAGACCGATTGAGATTCGGGTTGTCCTTTTTGGGCATTAATCTATCTGTTGACGGCTGAAAGCTATTAAAGCCGTAGAACTCATCGAGGCCTTCGTTTTGACAGGTTATGGCTCCCGTAACACTAAACGAGCCAAAAGTTATGGTCGTCCCAATAATCGATATCTACAGGGTGCAACATCCATGGTGCAAGGTGCAACATCCGTCCGAAATGGCGAAACGGTGCCGTACGACCTTTAGAAATGCATGCATGGATTTGAAACGGAACAGTACCTTGGTGCACCACTCTCCAGCGATGGTAAATCGAAGACCAGCCACCGTAATCCCGTTTTACCGTAAAAATCCACGTGTCGAAAAAACGAAGGGTAAAAAACTTACGAGACCCGATCGAGATTCGGGTTGTCCTTTTTGTGCATTAATCTATCCGTTGACGGCTAAAAGCTGTCAAAGCCGTAGAACTCATCGAGGCCTTCGTTTTGACAGGTTATGGCTCCCGTAACTCTAAACGAGCCAGAAGTTATGGCCGTCCCAATAATCGATATCTACAGGGTGCAACATCCACGGTGCAAGGTGCAACATCCGTCCGAAATGGCGAAACGGTGACGTACGACCTTTAGAAATGCGTGCATGGATTTGAAACAGAACAGTACCTTGGTGCACCACTCTCCAGCGATGGTAAATCGAAGACCAGCCACTGTAATCCCGTTTTACCGTAAAAATCCACGTGTCGAAAAAACGAAGGGTAAAAAACTTACGAGACCTGATTGAGATTCGGGTTGTCCTTTTTGGGCATTAATCTATCCGTTGACGGCTGAAAGCTGTCAAAGCCGTAGAACTCATCGAGGCCTTCGCTTTGACAGGTTATGGCTCCCGTAACTCTAAACGAGCCAGAAGTTATGGCCGTCTGAATAATCGATATCTACAGGGTGCAACATCCACGGTGCAAGGTGCAACATCCGTCCGAAATGGCGAAACAGTGCCGTACGACTTTTAGAAATGCGTGCATGGATTTGAAATGGAACAGTACCATGGTGCACCATTCTCCAGCGATGGGAAGTCGAAGACGGGCCACGGTAATCCCGTTTTACCGAAAAAATCCACGTGTCGAAAAGACGAAGGGTAAAAAACTTACGAGACCCGATTGAGATCCGGGTTGTCCTTTTTGGGCATTAATCTATCCGTTGACGGCTCAAAGCTGTCAAAGCCGTAGAACTCATCGAGGCCTTCGTTTTGACAGGTTATGGCTCCCGTAACTCTAAACGAGCCAGAAGTTATGGCCGTCCGAATAATCGATATCTACAGGGTGCAACATCCATGGTGTAAGGTGCAACATCCGTCCGAAATGGAGAAACAGTGCCGTACGACTTTTAGAAATGCGTGCATGGATTTGAAACGGAACAGTACCATGGTGCACCACTCTTCGGCAATGGGAAGTCGAAGACGGGGCACGGTAATCCCGTTTTACCGTAAAAATCCACGTGTCGAAAAAACGAAGGGTAAAAAACTTACGAGACCCGATTGAGATGCGGGTTGTCCTTTTTGGACATTAATCTATCCGTTGATGGCTGAAAGCTATCAAAGCCGTAGAACTCATCGAGGCCTTCATTTTGACAGGTTATGGCTCCCGTAACTCTAAACGAGCCAGAAGTTATGGCTCCACGTGTCGAAAAAACGAAGGGTAAAAAACTTACGAGACCCGATTGAGATTCGGGTTGTCCTTTTTGGGCATTAATCTATCCGTTGATGGCTGAAAGCTGTCAATGCCGTAGAACTCATCGAGGCCTTCGTTTTGACAGGTTATGGCTCCCGTAACCCAAAACGAGCCAGAAGTTATGGCCGTCCGAATAATCGATATCTATAGGGTGCAACATCCACGGTGCAAGGTGCAACATCCGTCCGAAATGGAGAAATAGTGCCGTACGACCTTTAGAAATGCGTGCATGGATTTGAAACGGAACAGTAACACGGTGCACCACTCTCCAGCGATTGTAAATCGATGACCAGCCACCATAATCCCGTTTTACCGTAAAAATCCACGTGTCGAAAAAACGAAGGGTAAAAAACTTACGAGACCCGATTGAGATTCGGGTTGTCCTTTTTGGGAATTAATCTATCCGTTGACGGCTGAAAGCTGTCAAAGCCGTAGAACTCATCGAGGCCTTCGTTTTGACAGGTTATGCTCCCGTAACTCTAAACAAGCCAGAAGTTATGGCCGTTCGAATAATCGATATCTACAGGGTGCAACATCCACGGTGCAAGGTGCAACATCCGTCCGAAATGGCGAAACGGTGTCGTACGTACTTTAGAAATGCGTGCATGGTTTTGAAACGGAACTGTACCGTGGTGCACCACTCTCCAGCGATGGTAAATCGAAGACCAGCCACCGTAATCCCGTTTTACCGTAAAAATCCACGTGTCGAAAAAACGAAGGGTAAAAAACTTACGAGACCCAATTGAGATTCGGGTTGTCCTTTTTGGGCATTAATTTATCCGTTGATGGCTAAAAGCTGTCAAAGCCGTAGAACTCATCGAGGCCTTCGTTTTGACAGGTTATGGCTCCCGTAACTCTAAACGAGCCAGAAGTTATGGCCGTCCGAATAATCGATATCTACAGTGTGCAACATCCACGGTGCAAGGTGCAACATCCGTCCGAAATGGCGAAACAGTGCCTTACGACTTTTAGAAATGCGTGCATGGATTTGAAACGGAATAGTACCATGGTGCACCACTCTCCAGCGATGGAAAGTCGAAGACGGGCCACGGTAATCCCGTTTTACCGTAAAAATCCACGTGTCGAAAAAACGAAGGGTAAAAAACTTACAAGACCCGATTGAGATTCGGGTTGTCCTTTTTGGGCATTAATCTATCCATTGACGGCTCAAAGCTGTCAAAGCCGTAGAACTCATTGAGGCCTTCATTTTGGCAGGTTATGGCTCCCGTAACTCTAAACGTGCCAGAAGTTATGGCCGTCCGAATAATCGATATCTACAGGGTGCATCATCCACGGTGCAAGGTGAAACATCCGTCCGAAATGGCGAAACAGTGCCGTACGACCTTTAGAAATGCGTGCATGGATTTGAAACGGAACAGTACCATGGTGCAGCACTCTCCAGCGATGGAAAGTCGAAGACAGGCCACGGTAATCCCGTTTTACCGTAAAAATCCACGTGTCGAAAAAACGAAGGGTAAAAAACTTACGAGACCCGATTGAGATTCGGGTTGTCCTTTTTGGGCATTAATCTATCCGTTGACGGCTGAAAGCTGTCAAAGCCGTAGAACTCATCGAGGCCTTCGTTTTTACAGGTTATGGCTTATGTAACTCTAAACGAGCCAGAAGTTATGGCCGTCTGAATAATCGATATCTACAGGGTGCAACATCCACGGTGCAAGGTGCAACATCCGTCCGAAATGGCAAAACAGTGTAGCACGACCTTTAGAAATGCGTGCATGGATTTGAAACGGAACAGTACCGTGGTGCACCACTCTCCAGCGATGGTAAATCGAAGACCAACCACCGTAATCCCGTTTTACCGTAAAAATCCACGTGTCGAAAAAACGAAGGGTAAAAAACTTACGAGACCCGATTGAGATTCGGGTTGTCCTTTTTGGGCATTAATCTATCCGTTGACGGCTTAAAGCAGTCAAAGCTGTCGAACTCATCGAGGCCTTCTTTTTGACAGGTTATGGATCCCGTAACTCTAAACGAGCCAGAAGTTATGGCCGTCCGAATAATCGATATCTACAGGGTGCAACATCCACGGTGCAAGGTGCAACATCCGTCCGAAATGGAGAAACAGTGCCTTACGACTTTTAGAAATGCATGCATGGATTTGAAACGGAATAGTACCATGGTGACCACTCTCCAGCAATGGGAAGTCGAAGATGGGCCATGGTAATCCCGTTTTACCGTAAAAATCCACGTGTCGAAAAAACGAACGGGAAAAAAACTTACGAGACCCGATTGAGATTCGGGTTGTCCTTTTTGGGCATTAATCTATCCGTTGATGGGTCAAAGCTGTCAAAGCCGTAGTACTCATCGAGGCCTTCGTTTTGATAGGTTATGGCTCTCGTAACTCTAAACGAGCCAGAAGTTATGGCCGTCCGAATAATCGATATCTACAGGGTGCAACATCCACGGTGCATGGCGCAACATCCGTCCGAAATGGCGAAACAGTGCCGTATGACTTTTAGAAATGCGTGCGTGGATTTGAAACGGAACAGTACCGTGGTGCACCACTCTCCAGCGATGGGAAGTCGAAGACGGACCAAGGTAATCCCGTTTTACCGTAAAAATCCACGTGTCGAAAAAACAAAGGGTAAAAACTTACGAGACCCGATTGAGATTCGGGTTGTCCTTTTTGGGCATTAATCTATCCGTTGACGGTTCAAAGCTGTCAAAGCCATAGAACTCATCGAGGCCTTCGTTTTGACAGGTTATGGCTCCAGTAACTCTAAACGAGCCAGAAGTTATGGCCATCCGAATAATCGATATCTGCAGGGTGCAACATCCACGGTGCCAGGTGCAACATCCGTCGGAAATAGCGAAACAGTGCCGTACGACATTTAGAAATACGTGCATGGATTTGAAACGGAACAGTACCTTGGTGCACCACTCTTCAGCGATGGGAAGTCGAAGACGGGCCACGATAATCCCGTTTTACCGTAAAAATCCACGTGTCGAAAAAACGAAGGGTAAAAAACTTACGAGACCCTATTGAGATTCGGGTTGTCCTTTTTGGGCATTAATCTATCCGTTGACGGCTGAAAACTTTCAAAGCCGTAGAACTCATCGAGGCCTTCGTTTTGACAGGTCATGGCTCCCGTAACTCTAAACGAGCCAGAAGTTATGGCCGTCCGAATAATAGATATCTACCGGGTGCAACATCCACGGTGCAAGGTGCAACATCCGTCCGAAATGGCGAAACTGTGACGTACGACTTTTAGAAATGCGTGCATGGATTTGAAACGGAACAGTCCCATGGTGAACCACTCTTCAGCGATGGGAAGTCGAAGACCAGCCACCGTAATCCTGTTTTACCGTAAAAATCCACGTGTCGAAAAAACGAAGGGTAAAAAACTTACGAGACCCGATTGAGATTCGGTTTGTCCTTTTTGGGCATTAATCTATCCGTTGACGGCTGAAAGCCGTCAAAGCCGTATAACTCATCGAGGCCTTCGTTTTTACAGGTTATGGCTCCCGTAACTCTAAACGAGCCAGAAGTTATGGCCGTCCGAATAATCGATATCTACAGGGTGCAACATCCACGGTGCAAGGAGCAACATCCGTCCGAAATGGCGAAACAGTGCCGTACGAATTTTAGAAATGCGTGCATGGATTTGAAACAGAACAATACCATGGTGCACCACTCTCCAGCGATGGGAAGTCGAAGACGAGCCACGGTAATCCCGTTTTACCGTAAAAATCCACGTGTCGAAAAAACGAAGGGTAAAAAACTTACGAGGCCCGATTGAGATTCGGGTTGTCCTTTTTGGGCATTTATCTATCCGTTGACGGCTAGAAGCTGTCAAACCGTAGAACTCATCAAGGCCTTCGTTTTGACAGGTTATGGCTCCCGTAACTCTAAACGAGCCAGAAGTTATGGCCGTCCAAATAATCGATATCTACAGGGTGCAACATCCACGGTGCAAGGTGCAACATCCGTCCGAAATGGCGAAACAGTGTCGTACGAATTTTAAAAATGCGTGCATGGATTTGAAATGGAACAGTACCATGGTGCACCGCTCTCTAGCGATGGGAAGTCGAAGACGGGCCACGGTAATCCCGTTTTACCGTAAAAATCCACGTGTCGAAAAAACAAAGGGTAAAAAACTTACGAGACCCGATTGAGATTCGGGTTGTCCTTTTTGGGCATTAATCTATCCGTTGACGGCTCAAAGCTGTCAAATCCGTAGAACTCATCGAGGCCTTCGTTTTGACAGGTTATGGCTCCCGTAACTCTAAACGAGCCAGAAGTTATGGCCGTCCGAATAATCGATATCTACAGGGTGCAACATCCACGGTGCAAGGTGCAACATCCGTCCGAAATGGCGAAACAGTGCCGTACGAATTTTAGAAATGCGTGCATGGATTTGAAAAGGAACAGTACCATGGTGCACCACTCTCCAACGATGGGAAGTCGAAGACGGGCCACGGTAATCCAGTTTTACCGTAAAAATCCACGTGTCGAAAAAACGAAGGGTAAAAAACTTACGAGACCCGATTGAGATTCGGGTTGTCCTTTTTGGGCATTAATCTATCCGTTGACGACTCAAAGCTGTCAAAGCCGTAGAACTCATCGAGGCCTTCGTTTTGCCAGGTTATGGCTCCCGTAACTCTAAACGAGCCAGAAGTTATGGCCGTTCGAATAATCGATATCTACAGGGTGCAACATCCACGGTGCAAGGTGCAACATCCGTCCGAAATGGCGAAACGGTGTCGTACGACCTTTAGAAATGCGTGCATGGTTTTGAAACGGAACTGTACCGTGGTGCACCACTCTCCAGCGATGGTAAATCGAAGACCAGCCACCGTAATCCCCTTTTACCGCAAAAATCCACGTGTCGAAAAAACGAAGGGTAAAAAACTTACGAGACCCGATTGAGATTCGGGTTGTCCTTTTTGGGCATTAATCTATCCGTTGATGGCTGAAAGCTGTCAAAGCTGTAGAACTCATCGAGGCCTTCGTTTTGACAAGTTATGGCTCCCGTAACTCTAAAAGAGCCAGAATTTATGGCCTTCCGAATAATCGATTTCTACAGGGTGCAACATCCACGGTGCAAGGTGCAACATCCGTCCGAAATGGCGAAACTGTGCCTTACTACTTTTAGAAATGCGTGCATGGATTTGAAACGGAATAGTACCATGGTGCACCACTCTCCAGCGATGGAAAGTCGAAGACGGGCCACGGTAATCCCGTTTTACCGTAAAAATCCACGTGTCGAAAAAACGAAGGGTAAAAAACTTACGAGACCCGATTGAGATTCGGGTTGTCCTTTTTGGGCATTAATCTATCCATTGACGGCTCAAAGCTGTCAAAGCCGTAGAACTCATTGAGGCCTTCATTTTGGCAGGTTATGGCTCCCGTAACTCTAAACGAGCCAGAAGTTATGGCCGTCCGAATAATCGATATCTACAGGGTGCATCATCCACGGTGCAAGGTGCAACATCCGTCCGAAATGGTGAAACAGTGCCGTACGACCTTTAGAAATGCGTGCATGGATTTGAAATGGAACAGTACCATGGTGCAGCACTCTCCAGCGATGGGAAGTCGAAGACGGGCCACGGTAATCCCGTTTTACCGTAAAAATCCACGTGTCGAAAAAACGAAGGGTAAAAAACTTACGAGACCCGATTGAGATTCGGGTTGTCCTTTTTGGGCATTAATCTATCCGTTGACGGCTGAAAGCAGTCAAAGCCGTAGAACTCATCGAGGCCTTCGTTTTGACAGGTTATGGCTTATGTAACTCTAAACGAGCCAGAAGTTATGGCCGTCCGAATAATCGATATCTACAGGGTGCAACATCCACGGTGCAAGGTGCAACATCCGTCCAAAATGGCGAAATGGTGCCATACGACCTTTAGAAATGCGTGCATGGTTTTGAAACAGAACTGTACTGTGGTGCACCACTCTCCAGCGATGGTAAATCGAAGACCAGCCACCGTAATCCCGTTTTACCGTAAAAATCCACGTGTCGAAAAAACGAATGGTAAAAAACTTACGAGACCCGATTGAGATTCGGGTTGTCCTTTTTGGGCATTAATCTATCCGTTGACGACTCAAAGCTGTCGAAGCTGTAGAACTCATCGAGGCCTTCGTTTTGACAGGTTATGGCTCCCGTAACTCTAAACGAGCCAGAAGTTATGGCCGTTCGAATAATCGATATCTATAGGGTGCAACATCCACGGAGCAAGGTGCAACATCCGTCCGAAATGGCGAAACGGTGTCGTACGGCCTATAGAAATGCGTGCATGGTTTTGAAACGGAACTGTACTGTGGTGCACCACTCTCCAGCGATGGTAAATCGAAGACCAACCACCGTAATCCCGTTTTACCGTAAAAATCCACGTGTCGAAAAAACGATGGGTAAAAAACTTACGAGACCCGATTGAGATTCGGGTTGTCCTTTTTGGGCATTAATCTATCCGTTGATGGCTGAAAGCTGTCAAAGCCGTAGAACTCATCGAGGCCTTCGTTTTGACAAGTTATGGCTCCCGTAACTCTAAACGAGCCAGAAGTTATGGCCGTCCGAATAATCGATATCTACAGGGTGCAACATCCATGGTGCATGGTGCAACATCCGTCCGAAATGGCGAAACAGTACCTTACGACTTTTAGAAATGCGTGCATGGATTTGAAACGGAATAGTACCATGGTGCGCCACTCTCCAGCGATGGAAAGTCGAAGACGGGCCACGGTAATCCCGTTTTACCGTAAAAATCCACGTGTCGAAAAAACGAAGGGTAAAAAACTTACGAGACCCGATTGAGATTCGGGTTGTCCTTTTTGGGCATTAATCTATCCATTGACGGCTCAAAGCTGTCAAAGCCGTAGAACTCCTTGAGGCCTTCATTTTGGCAGGTTATGGCTCCCGTAACTCTAAACGAGCCAGAAGTTATGGCCGTCCGAATAATCGATATCTACAGGGTGCATCATCCACGGTGCAAGGTGCAACATCCGTCCGAAATGGCGAAACAGTGCCGTACGACCTTTAGAAATGCGTGCATGGATTTGAAACGGAACAGTACCATGGTGCAACACTCTCCAGCGATGGGAAGTCGAAGACGGGCCACGGTAATCCCGTTTTACCGTAAAAATCCACGTGTCGAAAAAACGAAGGGTAAAAAAACTTACGAGACCCGATTGAGATTCGGGTTGTCCTTTTTGGGCATTAATCTACTCGTTGACGGCTGAAAGCTGCCAAAGCCGTAGAACTCGTCGAGGCCTTCATTTTGACAGGTTATGGCTTATGTAATTCTAAACGAGCCAGAAGTTATGGCCGTCCGAATAATCGATATCTACAGGGTGCAACATCCACGGTGCAAGGTGCAACATCCGTCCGAAATGGGGAAACGGTGCCGTACGACCTTTAGAAATGCATGCATGGTTTTGAAACGGAACTGTACCATGGTGCACCACTCTCCAGCGATGGTAAATCGAAGACCAACCACCGTAATCCCGTTTTACCGTAAAAATCCACGTGTCGAAAAAACGAAGGGTAAAAAACTTACGAGACCCGATTGAGATTCGGGTTGTCCATTTTGGGAATTAATCTATCCGTTGACGGCTGAAAGCTGTCAAAGCCGTAGAACTCATCGAGGCCTTCGTTTTGACAGGTTATGCTCCCGTAACTCTAAACGAGCCAGAAGTTATGGCCGTTCGAATAATCGATATCTACAGGGTGCAACATCCACGGTGCAAGGTGCAACATCCGTCCGAAATGGCGAAACGGTGTCGTACGAACTTTAGAAATGCGTGCATGGTTTTGAAACGGAACTGTACCGTGGTGCACCACTCTCCAGCGATGGTAAATCGAAGACCAGCCACCGTAATCCCGTTTTACCGTAAAAATCCACGTGTCGAAAAAACGAAGGGTTAAAAACTTACGAGACCCAATTGAGATTCGGGTTGTCCTTTTTGGGCATTAATCTATCCGTTGATGGCTAAAAGCTGTCAAAGCCGTAGAACTCATCGAGGCCTTCGTTTTGACAGGTTATGGCTCCCGTAACTCTAAACGAGCCAGAAGTTATGGCCGTCCGAATAATCGATATCTACAGTGTGCAACATCCACGGTGCAAGGTGCAACATCCGTCCGAAATGGCGAAACAGTGCCTTACGACTTTTAGAAATGCGTGCATGGATTTGAAACGGAATAGTACCATGGTGCACCACTCTCCAGCGATGGAAAGTCGAAGACGGGCCACGGTAATCCCGTTTTACCGTAAAAATCCACGTGTCGAAAAAACGAAGGGTAAAAAACTTACAAGACCCGATTGAGATTCGGGTTGTCCTTTTTGGGCATTAATCTATCCATTGACGGCTCAAAGCTGTCAATGCCGTAGAACTCATTGAGGCCTTCATTTTGGCAGGTTATGGCTCCCGTAACTCTAAACGTGCCAAAAGTTATGGCCGTCCGAATAATCGATATCTACAGGGTGCATCATCCACGGTGCAAGGTGAAACATCCGTCCGAAATGGCGAAACAGTGCCGTACGACCTTTAGAAATGCGTGCATGGATTTGAAACGGAACAGTACCATGGTGCAGCACTCTCCAGCGATGGAAAGTCGAAGACAGGCCACGGTAATCCCGTTTTACCGTAAAAATCCACGTGTCGAAAAAACGAAGGGTAAAAAACTTACGAGACCCGATTGAGATTCGGGTTGTCCTTTTTGGGCATTAATCTATCCGTTGACGGCTGAAAGCTGTCAAAGCCGTAGAACTCATCGAGGCCTTCGTTTTTACAGGTTATGGCTTATGTAACTCTAAACGAGCCAGAAGTTATGGCCGTCTGAATAATCGATATCTACAGGGTGCAACATCCACGGTGCAAGGTGCAACATCCGTCCGAAATGGCGAAACAGTGTAGCACGACCTTTAGAAATGCGTGCATGGATTTGAAACGGAACAGTACCGTAGTGCACCACTCTCCAGCGATGGTAAATCGAAGACCAACCACCGTAATCCCGTTTTACCGTAAAAATCCACGTGTCGAAAAAACGAAGGGTAAAAAACTTACGAGACCCGATTGAGATTCGGGTTGTCCTTTTTGGGCATTAATCTATCCGTTGACGGCTTAAAGCAGTCAAAGCTTTCGAACTCATCGAGGCCTTCTTTTTGACAGGTTATGGATCCCGTAACTCTAAACGAGCCAGAAGTTATGGCCGTCCGAATAATCGATATCTACAGGGTGCAACATCCACGGTGCAAGGTGCAACATCCGTCCGAAATGGCGAAACAGTGCCTTACGACTTTTAGAAATGCGTGCATGGATTTGAAACGGAATAGTACCATGGTGACCACTCTCCAGCAATGGGAAGTCGAAGATGGGCCATGGTAATCCCGTTTTACCGTAAAAATCCACGTGTCGAAAAAACGAACGGGAAAAAAACTTACGAGACCCGATTGAGATTCGGGTTGTCCTTTTTGGGCATTAATCTATCCGTTGATGGGTCAAAGCTGTCAAAGCCGTAGTACTCATCGAGGCCTTCGTTTTGATAGGTTATGGCTCTCGTAACTCTAAACGAGCCAGAAGTTATGGCCGTCCGAATAATCGATATCTACAGGGTGTGTAACGACCCGTATTTTACGAGTCGATAAATCGTAGAATTTGCAGGTCGATAGTGTTGTTTGTGTTGCTTCTAGCTTGAGTCGTTTAGAAGTTAACCCGGGTACAAGTGATGAGTCGTGACCGACTCATAGGGGACCGACTCAAGGAGGGGTAGCGGTTTAAAGTGTTGGCCGAGATAAGGATGGACCGACTCAAGAAGTTAGGCGACTCATAGGATGACCGACTCATAGAGGGCCGAGATAAGAAGTGTGGCCGAGTCAACGAGTTACGACTCATAGGGTTTGCCGAGTTAAGGAGTTAACGGGTTAAGGGTGTAGCGACTTAAGGGGTTTAGGCTTAGGTCGTGGGTAATGAGTCGGCAGGGTTTTGAGTCGTAGGGCCTGATGAGTCGTGAGTCGGCATCATAGTTGAGTCGTGAGTGTGTATTGTTGAGTCGTCGTACGACTTAGGACTTGGGGAAAACGCGGCAGTGACTTAGGTCGGAGGCTTTTAGGTCGTGACCGACTTATGTTGAGTCGGCTAGGACTTAGGTCGGCCATAAGGCTGTGTTGTTAGGTCGTTTGCAACTGAGTCGGTAGGCACGACTTAACGATGAGTCGTAAGTCGTTAGGCAGCTTGGTGTTGAGTCGTTGATTAGTTAGGTCGGCTCTGGTATTAAGTCGTAGGTCGGCAGGGTTGTTGAGTCGTGTCTCGTGGGATAAGGATTAGGCTTAGGTCGGCCGGGATAAGTCGTATGTGTCTTAAGTCGTGTGACCTTCTTGCTGTGTTGAGTCGTTAGGTCTTTGAGTCGGTAGAATTTAAGTCGGCAACGACTCATGATGAGTCGTGGACGACTCATAGGGACGACGACTCATGGTTGATCCAGCCTATAAATAGAGGGGTTTGGCTCACTTTTTGGCACCGGTTTTTGAAGCGACGAAGTGCTGCCATTTTGAAGACTCGACTACAACATTTCTTCATCTTCTTTTCTCCATTCCAATCTAATTCTAACATCCATCCAAGATCGAAGATCGAGATCGAAGATCCAAGTGCCAAAGTTGAAGATCTTCATCCGTTCGAGCTAGAATTCATCGATTGGAGCGAGATATTGCCGGATCAAACCTTGATCTTCGCTGTCCAGATCTGAAGTGTGTAGTTTTTGTAGTGTTTGGGTGATTTGGTGAGTGGTAGTTATCTCTCACGCGGATCCAAAGGAGTATATTGGATTGGTGGCATGTTTGGGTGTTAAAGTTAGAGATTTCATGCATTTTTCTTAGATCTAAGTCTAGATCCATGATTTTTGAAGATGTTTACTTATGCAAGTTTGTTTAATAAGCATTAGAGACAAAACCCATGTTTTATAATTGATAGATCTATGCTAAAAACCATGATTTCACATATGTTGGACTTTTGCTCGTTTATTTACGAAATTGCCATTTTAGTTGATATTGCTTAAATTGCTTAATAAATCTTGTTTGAATGATTGATTATTTGAATGTATGATTGATTTGATTGTTTCCAAGTTAGCTAGTAGTTGATTTGGAACAAGATGATGAAAGAGGATTCAAAAGCTATGGAAGAAGGCTCTTGAATGGTGAAAGCTGCTTAAGGCATATGTAGCGGATGTTGAAGCTCATATGTATAGATTGGATGATGTTGAGATGGGACTTTGCCATGATTTGATGAGGCAAACCATGTTGTTGAGTTGAGACTTTGCTTTGATGCGATGAAGCGAAGTATGATGTGAGTCTTGGCTTAATCCAAGCAGGGATCATTCCAAGCATGTTGATAACTTGAAGAGTAGTTCAAGTTGGTTGATAATGGATTGTTCAAGAGGTAGCTTGAGCTTGTATGAGGATAGTCGTCAAGAAGGATGGCTAGGAGGCTTGGATCTCGTCGTTGTTGAAGGTTCTAGCATGCTCAAAAGCAAGAGTACATGGGGCGCCCATAACGACTACAGGTAGGTAGTCGGGACACCCAAAAGACTACAGGTAGGTAGTTGAGTACTCTGGGCAAAGTAGATAAGTCCTAGGCACAAGGCAGTGTGCGGAGTTATGGTTAGAACCGGGGTTACCATTAGCCCTTGACAGATGGTCATTCAACTAACGGTGAAATCGAGGCAAGGATAACAGTGATAGCCAGAGTCATGGATGTTTGGTTGTATTATCATTCGGCTTCAAGAGCGGTGTTTTCTGGGTGCTTATCTGATCTTGGTTTAGGCCTTGGGGGTTTGTATTTGGAAAACATCGTCCTTGACTCGAGTGGTATTTGCTTTACCTTAATTGTCTATGTTGTTATGCTTGCTTCTCCTTAGTGTATGTCTGGGGCTATCACTGTAGAAAGAGGTGGAGTGGGATGGTTTGGTTCCTATTTCTTTTATCCTTTATGCTCTTTTGGTATGCTTGATAGTTGATTTACTGCTCACTAAGACTTTGTCTGACTCAAGGTTTTATGTCTCCTCTTATTACCTTGGGCTGTTCATCCATGTCGGGATGGGCAGACTAGGTAGCAGGTGACAGGTGCTGTGCTAGGAGTTCTACGCTAAAGATGACGAAGACGAGCAGGAGGCTTTGCATATTAGTTTTCTTACTATATGTACTGGGTATCCGCTGCTGTATTTGGTTGAGTGATTTGTAGTGAGGCTTTCATGTATGGATTTGAGTAGATGATTGTATGAAACTACTGTGATGCTTATATGATGATGTTCTGTTCTATGGAGCTTCACTATATTATATTTCTCTATTGTATTTTATCCATGCGCTGTGAGTTATGCGATAGAGATTCTTCTGTTTTGTTTTACCCTGACTATCGTCCATGGCTGCCTGGCACACCTTTTAGCGCATTATTTCCTTGATTTGGTGCGGGAGTCATGGGCGGTCGTCACATTTGGTATCGGAGCTTTGGTTAATCGATTTTAGCCAACGCTCGCTGATGTAACTACGTAAGAGAGACGTAATTGTAATTTGATGGATGATTACTATATATAATATAGTAGTTTAGAAGGGTTTGAACTCCTTATGCAGTTGTTTCTTAAGGTGTTCTAATCATTCTTATTTACAGATATTAAGGATGAGTCGAAGTGAGAGACAAGCTGCGAGGGGTAGCCGTGATGCTAGGGAAGCTGTTGATTATGCTCCTATGTTTGAGGCCATGATGACTTCAATCATGAGGAGAATACCAGCTTCAGGATCATCTGTGGATGTGGGAGTTCAAGTCCAAGCTCCGAGACCGGTGGATTTTGCCAAGCTTTGCAAGGATTATACTGCTCTTGGAGGGAAAGTTTTCTTGGGGACGGAGTCGACTATTGAGGTGCAGAGATGGATTGATGCTTGCAAAAGAATCTTTGATGACTTAGGGATTGAGGATGCAACTAAGAGGAAGCTTGCATCGAGACAGCTTCAGGGAAGAGCTGCTGATTGGTGGAATTCTATCACCATCGATACTCCAGAAGAAGAGATTACTTGGGAGCAATTCCAAGTTAGATTTGAAGCTAAGTTCATCTCTACTTCCCAGAAATCTGTCTTGTTTAAGAGGTTTGTGGAGCTCAAGCAAGGGGGAAGGCCTGTTCTTGAGTACATTTCTGAGTTTGAAGCTTTGTCTAAGTATGCCAGATCGTATATTGATTCTCCCTACCAGAAGAATGAAAAGTTTGTGACTGGTCTGGATGCTTATCTTGGGAGGCAGTTAGTGGATCATCTGGACGATCCATTTGAGAAGCTTGTGGAAAAAGCTCTTAGGCATGAGAGTTTGTTTCCTAGGGAAAGTTCTGTCGTTTCTGTAACCAGGGAAGGATCTAAACCACAGCAGAGTGGCAATAAGAAGAGGAAACAACAGCAACAGAGGGGTAGGGATGGCCAGAAGAAGCCGAAGAGTGAAGTGACTTGCTATAACTGCCAGCAGAAGGGCCATCTTTACAAAGATTGTAAGAATCCCAAAGTGCCGGGAAAGTGTTACAACTGTGATAAGCTGGGACATATCAAGAAGGATTGTCCAGAACCGAGGAAAGATAGGCAGGTTGTGCAAGCCTATGCTTTGGGGGCTGTTCCATCGTCTTCGAAAGCTCCTACTGCTGAAGAGAAGGGGAAGAGTGTGGTTGTTCAAGGTACTCTTTCTATTTGTGGTGTTCCAGTTAGAGTGTTGTTTGATACTGGAGCGTCGCATTCTTTTGTTTGTGATGATTTGGTAAGCCGGTTAGGTATGAAACCGGATATTGTTGATAGGCCATTGGTTGTGACTAATCCAGTGGGGGGTTCGTCATGTTTGTGTATGATATGCCGTGGTCTAGTTGTGTCGAGTCATGATTGCTCGTTTGTTTGTGATTGCTTTGTTCTGAACTTTGCGGGGTTCGGAATTATTTTGGGTATGGACTGGCTTAGGAAGTATGCGGCAAGGATTGATTGTGAGAGGCTTGAGGTGACAGTCGGGAATGTGGAAGGGCGAAAGGTTGTGATACGATGTAAGCATGAAGAAGGCGTCTTCATGAGCTTCATGTATTCGCTAGTTGTTCCACGGGATGGACTGTCATCGGTGCCTATTGTGAATGAGTTTGAGAATGTCTTTGAGGAAGTCAAAGGGTTGCCGCCGCATAGGGAGATCGAGTTTCGTATCGATCTAGTTGAGGGAGCCAGACCTGTTGTGATGCCTCTTAGGCGGATGGCACCGAGGGAGCAGCAAGAGCTGAAGGTGCAAGTTGATGACCTTTTGCGGAAAGGATTCATTCGGAGAAGTGTGTCCGAATGGGGTGCGCCCGTTGTGTTCGCAACCAAAACGGATGGATCGTTGAGGTTGTGTGTTGATTATCGTGAGCTGAATAAGGTGACTAGGAAGAACAAGTATCCATTGCCGAGAATAGATGACTTGTTTGATCAGCTTCACGAGGCTAAGGTGTTTTCTCAGATGGATTTGGCAACGGGATTTCACCAGTTGAGAGTGGCGAAGGATAGTGTGCCGAAGACTGCTTTCAGGACACCATCCGGGTTTTATGAGTGGCTGGTAATGCCGTTTGGGTTGACTAACGCGCCAGCATATTTTGTGGATCTTATGAATAGAGTGTTCAGAGATCAGTTGAATAAGTTCGTGCTTGTGTTCGTGGATGATATTTTGGTTTATTCCAGAACTGAGGAAGAGCACAAGACGCACTTGAGGATTGTTTTAGGAATCTTACGGAAACATCAGCTGAAGGCTAAGTTTTCGAAGTGTCACTTCTGGAAGAATGAAGTGAGGTTCTTAGGTCATGTTATTTCTGGAAATGGAATAGCGGTTGATCCCGCTAAGGTGGCAGCGATCCAGGATTGGGTTAGGCCTAAGAATGCATCTGATGTGAGAAGTTTTCTTGGATTAGCAGGATATTATCGTCGGTTTATCAAAGATTTTTTCCAAGATAGCTGCACCGTTGACAGGATTGACGAAGAAGAATCAAGTGTTCAGATGGAATGATAAGTGTGAACAAGCTTTCATAATCCTGAAAGAGCGACTGACGAGCGCTCCTGTTTTGACTATTCCAAGTGGGAATGATGAGATGGTGGTTTACACCGATGCATGTGGCACTGGACTAGGAGCGGTGCTAATGCAGAAGCATAAAGTTGTTGCGTATGCTAGTCGACAACTAAAGCCGCATGAAAGGAATTATCCGACTCATGATTTGGAGTTAGCGGCGATTGTGTTTGCTTTGAAGATGTGGAGACACTATCTATTGGGAGTTAGATTCGAGCTATTTACAGATCATAAGTCGTTGAAGTATCTGTTTTCCCAAAAGGATTTGAATCTTCGACAGCAAAGGTGGCTAGAGTTCTTAGCATCGTATGATTTTGGTATAGCCTATACTCCAGGGAAAGGTAACGCAGTGGCTGATGCGTTAAGTCGAAGACATGCAGGATTGGGAGCCATGTTTTCGGAATGGAAGAGTCTTGAGTATTTGGCTGGATTTGATTTCAGGCCTAGATGTGAATTGGAACCTAAGATGTTGGCAAACTTATCGATAAGGCCTACTCTTGTGGAAAGGGTTGGCGAGAGCCAAAAGGGAGATGATAAGCTTATCAAGATTATCCGTGATTTGGAATCCGGATTGGATCCAGAAAAGGATAAAGGATTTGAAGTCGATCGAGAGGGTTGGCTTCGAAAGCAAGGGCGACTAGTTGTTCCCGATGTAGATGGATTGAGAGATGAAGTTCTGAGGGAGAGTCATCACTCGAAGTTGACAATTCATCCAGGTGGAAATAAGATGTATCGGGATATGAAGAGAACCTACTACTGGGAAGGTATGAAGAAGGATGTTGGAAATTTTATTTCCAAGTGTATGAATTGCCAGTTGGTGAAAGCTGAGCAGAAGAAGCCCAGTGGATTGCTTCAGCCATTAGAGGTTCCTACATGGAAGTGGGAGCAAGTGTCGATGGACTTTATCGATGGTCTACCTAGGACAAGAGCAGGGAATGAAGGGATTTGGGTCATAGTAGATCGTTTGACCAAGAGTGCAAGGTTCATTCCTGTTCGATCGACTAGGACTGCATCGAAGTTGGCTGAATTATATGTGAAGTGGATAGTTCGTTTCCATGGTGTTCCGAAGAGTATAGTGAGCGATCGAGATCCATTGTTCACTAGTAGATTTTGGAAGAGCTTCCAGGAAGTTTTGGGAACTGAGTTGTGTTTGAGTACAGCTTATCACCCTCAAACAGATGGTCAGACTGAGAGAGTCAACCGAATTTTGGAAGATCTTCTTAGAGCATGTGTTTTGGACTTCGGAGGATCATGGGAAGATCACCTTCATTTGGTGGAGTTTGCTTATAATAACAGTTATCAGTCGAGTATTGGTATGGCACCATATGAGGCATTATATGGAAGACCGTGTAACTCTCCGACATGTTGGTTGGAAACTGGAGAAAAGCTGATACTTGGGCCAGAGATGATTCGACAGACTTCAGATTGTATAGAGATCATTCGGCAACGAATGAAGGCAGCCCAAGATCGTCAGAAAAGTTATGCCGATAATCGTCGTAAGGATTTGGAATTCGACGTAGGTGATATGGTTTTTGTGAAGATTTCTCCTCTGAAGAGTGTCATTAGATTCGGGAAGAAAGGAAAGTTAACTCCGAGATTTGTTGGACCATTCCCGATTATCGAGCGTATTGGAAAGCTCGCTTATAGATTAGAGTTACCGGAAAAGATGGCGGGTGTGCACAGTGTTTTTCATGTATCTTATCTACGGAAGTATATGCACGACCCAACTACGGTGGTTTCTGCTGATAGCTGTGAAGACTTGGAGGTTGATCCAGTTGTTTCGAGACCTCGTAAGCCGCTTCGTATTGTTGAAACCGATACGAAACAGCTTAGGAGGAAGACGATTACGTTGCTCAAGGTACAATGGAGTGATGATGTTAACGACTGTACATGGGAGGAGGAAGAGAGGATGAAGGCAGCTCATCCCGGACTCTTCGAGGTATGGCCCTAAAGTGTCGTGACATCTCATGAATTTGTAGCTTGTTCTAAGTCATAGAATTCTGCATGCTAGGTTAGAATTGGATGCATGGTTTGTTGATTGCTATGGATGGTAGGCATGCGGAATAATTGTGATTGCTGTTGTTTGCTTGGAATTTCGAGGGCGAAATTCCTAAGGGGGAGAGAATGTAACGACCCGTATTTTACGAGTCGATAAATCGTAGAATTTGCAGGTCGATAGTGTTGTTTGTGTTGCTTCTAGCTTGAGTCGTTTAGAAGTTAACCCGGGTACAAGTGATGAGTCGTGACCGACTCATAGGGGACCGACTCAAGGAGGGGTAGCGGTTTAAAGTGTTGGCCGAGATAAGGATGGACCGACTCAAGAAGTTAGGCGACTCATAGGATGACCGACTCATAGAGGGCCGAGATAAGAAGTGTGGCCGAGTCAACGAGTTACGACTCATAGGGTTTGCCGAGTTAAGGAGTTAACGGGTTAAGGGTGTAGCGACTTAAGGGGTTTAGGCTTAGGTCGTGGGTAATGAGTCGGCAGGGTTTTGAGTCGTAGGGCCTGATGAGTCGTGAGTCGGCATCATAGTTGAGTCGTGAGTGTGTATTGTTGAGTCGTCGTACGACTTAGGACTTGGGGAAAACGCGGCAGTGACTTAGGTCGGAGGCTTTTAGGTCGTGACCGACTTATGTTGAGTCGGCTAGGACTTAGGTCGGCCATAAGGCTGTGTTGTTAGGTCGTTTGCAACTGAGTCGGTAGGCACGACTTAACGATGAGTCGTAAGTCGTTAGGCAGCTTGGTGTTGAGTCGTTGATTAGTTAGGTCGGCTCTGGTATTAAGTCGTAGGTCGGCAGGGTTGTTGAGTCGTGTCTCGTGGGATAAGGATTAGGCTTAGGTCGGCCGGGATAAGTCGTATGTGTCTTAAGTCGTGTGACCTTCTTGCTGTGTTGAGTCGTTAGGTCTTTGAGTCGGTAGAATTTAAGTCGGCAACGACTCATGATGAGTCGTGGACGACTCATAGGGACGACGACTCATGGTTGATCCAGCCTATAAATAGAGGGGTTTGGCTCACTTTTTGGCACCGGTTTTTGAAGCGACGAAGTGCTGCCATTTTGAAGACTCGACTACAACATTTCTTCATCTTCTTTTCTCCATTCCAATCTAATTCTAACATCCATCCAAGATCGAAGATCGAGATCGAAGATCCAAGTGCCAAAGTTGAAGATCTTCATCCGTTCGAGCTAGAATTCATCGATTGGAGCGAGATATTGCCGGATCAAACCTTGATCTTCGCTGTCCAGATCTGAAGTGTGTAGTTTTTGTAGTGTTTGGGTGATTTGGTGAGTGGTAGTTATCTCTCACGCGGATCCAAAGGAGTATATTGGATTGGTGGCATGTTTGGGTGTTAAAGTTAGAGATTTCATGCATTTTTCTTAGATCTAAGTCTAGATCCATGATTTTTGAAGATGTTTACTTATGCAAGTTTGTTTAATAAGCATTAGAGACAAAACCCATGTTTTATAATTGATAGATCTATGCTAAAAACCATGATTTCACATATGTTGGACTTTTGCTCGTTTATTTACGAAATTGCCATTTTAGTTGATATTGCTTAAATTGCTTAATAAATCTTGTTTGAATGATTGATTATTTGAATGTATGATTGATTTGATTGTTTCCAAGTTAGCTAGTAGTTGATTTGGAACAAGATGATGAAAGAGGATTCAAAAGCTATGGAAGAAGGCTCTTGAATGGTGAAAGCTGCTTAAGGCATATGTAGCGGATGTTGAAGCTCATATGTATAGATTGGATGATGTTGAGATGGGACTTTGCCATGATTTGATGAGGCAAACCATGTTGTTGAGTTGAGACTTTGCTTTGATGCGATGAAGCGAAGTATGATGTGAGTCTTGGCTTAATCCAAGCAGGGATCATTCCAAGCATGTTGATAACTTGAAGAGTAGTTCAAGTTGGTTGATAATGGATTGTTCAAGAGGTAGCTTGAGCTTGTATGAGGATAGTCGTCAAGAAGGATGGCTAGGAGGCTTGGATCTCGTCGTTGTTGAAGGTTCTAGCATGCTCAAAAGCAAGAGTACATGGGGCGCCCATAACGACTACAGGTAGGTAGTCGGGACACCCAAAAGACTACAGGTAGGTAGTTGAGTACTCTGGGCAAAGTAGATAAGTCCTAGGCACAAGGCAGTGTGCGGAGTTATGGTTAGAACCGGGGTTACCATTAGCCCTTGACAGATGGTCATTCAACTAACGGTGAAATCGAGGCAAGGATAACAGTGATAGCCAGAGTCATGGATGTTTGGTTGTATTATCATTCGGCTTCAAGAGCGGTGTTTTCTGGGTGCTTATCTGATCTTGGTTTAGGCCTTGGGGGTTTGTATTTGGAAAACATCGTCCTTGACTCGAGTGGTATTTGCTTTACCTTAATTGTCTATGTTGTTATGCTTGCTTCTCCTTAGTGTATGTCTGGGGCTATCACTGTAGAAAGAGGTGGAGTGGGATGGTTTGGTTCCTATTTCTTTTATCCTTTATGCTCTTTTGGTATGCTTGATAGTTGATTTACTGCTCACTAAGACTTTGTCTGACTCAAGGTTTTATGTCTCCTCTTATTACCTTGGGCTGTTCATCCATGTCGGGATGGGCAGACTAGGTAGCAGGTGACAGGTGCTGTGCTAGGAGTTCTACGCTAAAGATGACGAAGACGAGCAGGAGGCTTTGCATATTAGTTTTCTTACTATATGTACTGGGTATCCGCTGCTGTATTTGGTTGAGTGATTTGTAGTGAGGCTTTCATGTATGGATTTGAGTAGATGATTGTATGAAACTACTGTGATGCTTATATGATGATGTTCTGTTCTATGGAGCTTCACTATATTATATTTCTCTATTGTATTTTATCCATGCGCTGTGAGTTATGCGATAGAGATTCTTCTGTTTTGTTTTACCCTGACTATCGTCCATGGCTGCCTGGCACACCTTTTAGCGCATTATTTCCTTGATTTGGTGCGGGAGTCATGGGCGGTCGTCACAGGGTGCAACATCCACGGTGCATGGCGCAACATCCGTCCGAAATGGCGAAACAGTGCCGTATGACTTTTAGAAATGCGTGCGTGGATTTGAAACGGAACAGTACCGTGGTGCACCACTCTCCAGCGATGGGAAGTCGAAGACGGACCAAGGTAATCCCGTTTTACCGTAAAAATCCACGTGTCGAAAAAACAAAGGGTAAAAACTTACGAGACCCGATTGAGATTCGGGTTGTCCTTTTTGGGCATTAATCTATCCGTTGACGGTTCAAAGCTGTCAAAGCCATAGAACTCATCGAGGCCTTCGTTTTGACAGGTTATGGCTCCAGTAACTCTAAACGAGCCAGAAGTTATCGCCATCCGAATAATCGATATCTACAGGGTGCAACATCCACGGTGCCAGGTGCAACATCCGTCCGAAATAGCGAAACAGTGCCGTACGACATTTAGAAATACGTGCATGGATTTGAAACGGAACAGTACCTTGGTGCACCACTATTCAGCGATGGGAAGTCGAAGACGGGCCACGATAATCCCGTTTTACCGTAAAAATCCACGTGTCGAAAAAACGAAGGGTAAAAAACTTACGAGACCCTATTGAGATTCAGGTTGTCCTTTTTGGGCATTAATCTATCCGTTGACGGCTGAAAACTTTCAAAGTCGTAGAACTCATCGAGGCCTTCGTTTTGACAGGTCATGGCTCCCGTAACTCTAAACGAGCCAGAAGTTATGGCCGTCCGAATAATAGATATCTACCGGGTGCAACATCCACGGTGCAAGGTGCAACATCCGTCCGAAATGGCGAAACTGTGCCGTACGACTTTTAGAAATGCGTGCATGGATTTGAAACGGAACAGTCCCATGGTGAACCACTCTTCAGCGATGGGAAGTCGAAGACCAGCCACCGTAATCTTGTTTTACTGTAAAAATCCACATGTCGAAAAAACGAAGGGTAAAAAACTTACGAGACCCGATTGAGATTCGGTTTGTCCTTTTTGGGCATTAATCTATCCGTTGACGGCTGAAAGCCGTCAAAGCCGTATAACTCATCGAGGCCTTCGTTTTGACAGGTTATGGCTCCCGTAACTCTAAACGAGCCAGAAGTTATGGCCGTCCGAATAATCGATATCTACAGGGTGCAACATCCACGGTGCAAGGAGCAACATCCGTCCGAAATGGCGAAACAGTGCCGTACGAATTTTAGAAATGCGTGCATGGATTTGAAACAGAACAATACCATGGTGCACCACTCTCCAGCGATGGGAAGTCGAAGACGAGCCACGGTAATCCCGTTTTACCGTAAAAATCCACGTGTCGAAAAAACGAAGGGTAAAAAACTTACGAGGCCCGATTGAGATTCGGGTTATCCTTTTTGGGCATTTATCTATCCGTTGACGGCTAGAAGCTGTCAAACCGTAGAACTCATCGAGGCCTTCGTTTTGACAGGTTATGGCTCCCGTAACTCTAAACGAGCCAGAAGTTATGGCCGTCCAAATAATCGATATCTACAGGGTGCAACATCCACGGTGCAAGGTGCAACATCCGTCCGAAATGGCGAAACAGTGTCGTACGAATTTTAAAAATGCATGCATGGATTTGAAATGGAACAGTACCATGGTGCACCACTCTCTAGCGATGGGAAGTCGAAGACGGGCCACGGTAATCCCGTTTTACCGTAAAAATCCACGTGTCGAAAAAACAAAGGGTAAAAAACTTACGAGACCCGATTGAGATTCGGGTTGTCCTTTTTGGGCATTAATCTATCCGTTGACGGCTCAAAGCTGTCAAATCCATAGAACTCATCGAGGCCTTCGTTTTGACAGGTTATGGCTCCCGTAACTCTAAACGAGCCAGAAGTTATGGCCGTCCGAATAATCGATATCTACAGGGTGCAACATCCACGGTGCAAGGTGCAACATCCGTCCGAAATGGCGAAACGGTGCCGTACGACCTTTAGAAATGCGTGCATGGATTTGAAACGGAACAATACCGTGGTGCACCACTCTCCAGCGATGGGAAGTCGAAGATGGGCCATGGTAATCCCGTTTTACCGTAAAAATCCACGTGTCGAAAAAACGAACGGGAAAAAAACTTACGAGACCCGATTGAGATTCGGGTTGTCCTTTTTGGGCATTAATCTATCCGTTGATGGGTCAAAGCTGTCAAAGCCGTAGTACTCATCGAGGCCTTCGTTTTGATAGGTTATGGCTCTCGTAACTCTAAACGAGCCAGAAGTTATGGCCGTCCGAATAATCGATATCTACAGGGTGCAACATCCACGGTGCATGGCGCAACATCCGTCCGAAATGGCGAAACAGTGCCGTATGACTTTTAGAAATGCGTGCGTGGATTTGAAACGGAACAGTACCGTGGTGCACCACTCTCCAGCGATGGGAAGTCGAAGACGGACCAAGGTAATCCCGTTTTACCGTAAAAATCCACGTGTCGAAAAAACAAAGGGTAAAAACTTACGAGACCCGATTGAGATTCGGGTTGTCCTTTTTGGGCATTAATCTATCCGTTGACGGTTCAAAGCTGTCAAAGCCATAGAACTCATCGAGGCCTTCGTTTTGACAGGTTATGGCTCCAGTAACTCTAAACGAGCCAGAAGTTATGGCCATCCGAATAATCGATATCTACAGGGTGCAACATCCACGGTGCCAGGTGCAACATCCGTCCGAAATAGCGAAACAGTGCCGTACGACATTTAGAAATACGTGCATGGATTTGAAACGGAACAGTACCTTGGTGCACCACTCTTCAGCGATGGGAAGTCGAAGACGGGCCACGATAATCCCGTTTTACCGTAAAAATCCACGTGTCGAAAAAACGAAGGGTAAAAAACTTACGAGACCCTATTGAGATTCGGGTTGTCCTTTTTGGGCATTAATCTATCCGTTGACGGCTGAAAACTTTCAAAGTCGTAGAACTCATCGAAGCCTTCGTTTTGACAGGTCATGGCTCCCGTAACTCTAAACGAGCCAGAAGTTATGGCCGTCCGAATAATAGATATCTACCGGGTGCAACATCCACGGTGCAAGGTGCAACATCCGTCCGAAATGGCGAAACTGGGCCGTACGACTTTTAGAAATGCGTGCATGGATTTGAAACGGAACAGTCTCATGGTGAACCACTCTTCAGCGATGGGAAGTCGAAGACCAGCCACCGTAATCCTGTTTTACTGTAAAAATCCACATGTCGAAAAAATGAAGGGTAAAAAACTTACGAGACCCGATTGAGATTCGGTTTGTCCTTTTTGGGCATTAATCTATCCGTTGACGGCTGAAAGCCGTCAAAGCCGTATAACTCATCGAGGCCTTCGTTTTGACAGGTTATGGCTCCCGTAACTCTAAATGAGCCAGAAGTTATGGCCGTCCGAATAATCGATATCTACAGGGTGCAACATCCACGGTGCAAGGAGCAACATCCGTCCGAAATGGCGAAACAGTGCCGTACGAATTTTAGAAATGCGTGCATGGATTTGAAACAGAACAATACCATGGTGCACCACTCTCCAGCGATGGGAAGTCGAAGACGAGCCGCGGTAATCCCGTTTTACCGTAAAAATCCACGTGTCGAAAAAACGAAGGGTAAAAAACTTACGAGGCCCGATTGAGATTCGGGTTGTCCTTTTTGGGCATTTATCTATCCGTTGACGGCTAGAAGCTGTCAAACCGTAGAACTCATCGAGGCCTTCGTTTTGACAGGTTATGTCTCCCGTAACTCTAAACGAGCCAGAAGTTATGGCCGTCCAAATAATCGATATCTACAGGGTGCAACATCCACGGTGCAAGGTGCAACATCCGTCCGAAATGGCGAAACAGTGTCGTACGAATTTTAAAAATGCGTGCATGGATTTGAAATGGAACAGTACCATGGTGCACCGCTCTCTAGCGATGGGAAGTCGAAGACGGGCCACGGTAATCCCGTTTTACCGTAAAAATCCACGTGTCGAAAAAACAAAGGGTAAAAAACTTACGAGACCCGATTGGGATTCGGGTTGTCCTTTTTGGGCATTAATCTATCCGTTGACGGCTCAAAGCTGTCAAATCCGTAGAACTCATCGAGGCCTTCGTTTTGACAGGTTATGGCTCCCGTAACTCTAAACGAGCCAGAAGTTATGGCCGTCCGAATAATCGATATCTACAGGGTGCAACATCCACGGTGCAAGGTGCAACATCCGTCCGAAATGGCGAAACGGTGCCGTACGACCTTTAGAAATGCGTGCATGGATTTGAAACGGAACAATACCGTGGTGCACCACTCTCCAGCGATGGGAAATCGAAGACCAGTCACCGTAATCCCGTTTTACCGTAAAAATCCACGTGTCGAAAAAACGAAGGGTAAAAAACTTACGAGACCCGATTGAGATTCGGGTTGTCCTTTTTGGGCATTAATCTATCCGTTGACGGCTGAAAGCTGTCAAAGCCGTAGAACTCATCGAGGCCTTCGTTTTGACAGGTTATGGCTCCCGTAATTCTAAACGAGCCAGAAGTTATGGCCGTCCGAATAATCGATATCTACAGGGTGCAACATCCACGGTGCAAGGTGCAACATCCGTCCGAAATGGCGAAACAGTGCCTTACGAATTTTAGAAATGCGTGCATGGATTTGAAACGGAATAGTACCATGGTGCACCACTCTCCAGCAATGGGAAGTCGAAGACGGGCCACGGTAATCCTGTTTTACCGTAAAAATCCACGTGTCGAAAAAACGAAGGGTAAAAAACTTACGAGACCCGATTGAGATTCGGGTTGTCCTTTTTGGGCATTAATCTATCCGTTGACGGCTCAAAGCTGTCAAAGCCGTAGAACTCATCGAGGCCTTCGTTTTGACATGTTATGGCTCTCGTAACTCTAAACGAGCCAGAAGTTATGGCCGTCCGAATAATCGATATCTAAAGGGTGCAACATCCACGGTGCATGGCGCAACATCCGTCCGAAATGGCGAAACAGTGCCGTATGACTTTTAAAAATGCGTGCATGGATTTGAAACGGAACAGTACCGTGGTGCACCAATCTCCAGCGATGGGAAGTCGAAGACGGACAACGGTAATCCCGTTTTACCGTAAAAATCCACGTGTCGAAAAAACGAAGGGTAAAAAACTTACGAGACCCGATTGAGATTCGGGTTGTCCTTTTTGGGTATTAGTCTATCCGTTGACGGCTCAAAGCTGTCAAAGCCGTAGAACTCATCGAGGCCTTCGCTTTGACAGATTATGGCTCCAGTAACTCTAAACGATCCAGAAGTTATGGTCGTCCGAATAATCGATATCTACAGGGTGCAACATCCACGGTGCAAGGTGCAACATCCGTCCGAAATGGCGAAACAGTGCCGTACGACATTTAGAAATGCGTGCATGGATTTGAAACGGAACAGTACCTTGGTGCATCACTCTTCAGTGATGGGAAGTCGAAGACGGGCCACGGTAATCCCGTTTTACCGTAAAAATCCACATGTCGAAAAAACGAAGGGTAAAAAACTTACGAGACCCGATTGAGATTCGGGTTGTCCTTTTTGGGCATTAGTCTATCCGTTGACGGCTGAAAGCTTTCAAAGCCGTAGAACTCATCGAGGCCTTCGTTTTGACAGGTTATGGCTCCCGTAACTCTAAACGAGCCAGAAGTTATGGCCGTCCGAATAATCGATATCTACAGGGTGCAACATCCACGGTGCAAGGAGCAACATCCATCCGAAATGGCGAAACATTGCCGTACGACTTTTAGAAATGCATGCATGGATTTGAAACGGAACAGTCCCATGGTGCACCACTCTCCAGCGATGGGAAGTCGAAGACGGGCCACGGTAATGCCGTTTTACCATAAAAATCCACGTGTCGAAAAAACGAAGGGTAAAAAACTTACGAGACCCAATTGAGATTCGGGTTGTCCTTTTTGGGATTTAATCTATCCGTTGACGGCTGAAAGCTGTCAAAGCCGTAGAACTCATCGAGGCCTTCGTTTTGACAGGTTATGGCTTATGTAACTCTAAACGAGCCTGAAGTTATGGCCGTCCGAATAATCGATATCTACAGGGTGCAACATCCACGGTGCAAGGTGCAACATCCGTCCGAAATGGCGAAACGGTGCCTTACGAATTTTAGAAATGCGTGCATGGATTTGAAACGGAATAGTACCATGGTGCACCACTCTCCAGCAATGGGAAGTCGAAGACGGGCCACGGTAATCCTGTTTTACCGTAAAAATCCACGTGTCGAAAAAACGAAGGGTAAAAAACTTACGAGACCCGATTGAGATTCGGGTTGTCCTTTTTGGGCATTAATCTATCCGTTGACGGCTCAAAGCTGTCAAAGCCGTAGAACTCATCGAGGCCTTCGTTTAGACAGGTTATGGCTCCCGTAACTCTAAACGAGCCAGAAGTTATGGCCGCCCGAATAATCGATATCTACAGGGTGCAACATCCACTGTGCAAGGTGCAACATCCGTCCGAAATGGCGAAACAGTGCCTTACGACTTCTAGAAATGCGTGCATGGATTTGAAACGGAATAGTACCATGGTGCACCACTCTCCAGCAATGGGAAGTCGAAGACGGGCCACGGTAATCCCGTTTTACCGTAAAAATCCACGTGTCGAAAAAACGAAGGGTAAAAAACTTACGAGACCCGATTGAGATTCGGGTTGTCCTTTTTGGGCATTAATCTATCCGTTGACGGCTCAAAGCTGTCAAAGCCGTATAACTCATCGAGCCCTTCGTTTTGACTGGTTATGGCTCTCGTAACTCTAAACGAGCCAGAAGTTATGGCCGTCCGAATAATCGATATCTACAGGGTGCAACATCCACGGTGCATGGCGCAACATCCGTCCGAAATGGCGAAACAGTGCCGTATGACTTTTAGAAATGCGTGCATGGATTTGAAACGGAACAGTACCGTGGTGCACCAATCTCCAGCGATGGGAAGTCGAAGACGGACCACGGTAATCCCGTTTTACCGTAAAAATCCACGTGTCGAAAAAACGAAGGGTAAAAAACTTACGAGACCCGATTGAGATTCGGGTTGTCCTTTTTGGGCATTAATCTATCCGTTGATGGCTCAAAGCTGTCAAAGCCATAGCACTCATCGAGGCCTTCGTTTTTACAGGTTATGGCTCCAGTAACTCTAAACGAGCCAGAAGTTATGGCCGTCCGAATAATCGATATCTACAGGGTGCAACATCCACGGTGCAAGGTGCAACATCCGTCCGAAATGGCGAAACAGTGCCGTACGACGTTTAGAAATGCGTGCAAGGATTTGAAACGGAACATTACCTTGGTGCACCACTCTTCAGCGATGGAAAGTCGAAGACGGGCCACGGTAATCCCGTTTTACCGTAAAAATCCACGTGTCGAAAAAACGAAGGGTAAAATACTTACGAGACCCGATTGAGATTCGGGTTGTCCTTTTTAGGCATTAATCTATCCATTGACGGCTGAAAGCTTTCAAAGCCGTAGAACTCATTGACGCCTTCGTTTTGACAGGTTATGGCTCCCGTATCTCTAAACGAGCCAGAAGTTATGGCCGTCCGAATAATCGATATCTACTGGGTGCAACATCCACGGTGCAAGGTGCAACATCCATCCGAAATGGCGAAACAGTGCCGTACGAAGTTTAGAAATGCGTGCATGGATTTGAAACGGAACAGTACCGTGGTGCACCGCTCTCTAGCGATGGGAAGTCGAAGACGAGCCACGGTAATCCCGTTTTACCGTAAAAATCCACGTGTCGAAAAAACGAAGGGTAAAAAACTTACGAGACTCGATTGAGATTCGGGTTGTCCTTTTTGGGCATTAATCTATCCGTTGACGGCTCAAAGCTGTCAAAGACATAGCACTCATCGAGGCCTTCGTTTTGACAGGTTATGGCTCCAGTAACTCTAAACGAGCCAGAAGTTATGGCCGTCCGAATAATCAATATCTACAGGGTGCAACATCCACGGTGCAAGGTGCAACATCCGTCCGAAATGGCGAAACAGTGCCGTACGAATTTTAGAAATGCGTGCATGGATTTGAAATGGAACAGTACCTTGGTGCACCACTCTTCAGCGATGGGAAGTCGAAGACGGGCCTCGGTAATCCCGTTTTACCGTAAAAATCCACGTGTCGAAAAAACGAAGGGTAAAATACTTACGAGACCCGATTGAGATTCGGCTTGTCCTTTTTGGGCATTAATCTATCCATTGACGGCTGAAAGCTTTCAAAGCCGTAGAACTCATTGAGGCCTTCGTTTTGACAGGTTATGGCTCCCGTAACTCTAAACGAGCCAGAAGTTATGGCCGTCCGAATAATCGATATCTACTGGGTGCAACATCCACGGTGCAAGGTGCAACATCCGTCCGAAATGGCGAAACTGTGCCATACGTCTTTTAGAAATGCGTGCATGGATTTGAAACGGAACAGTCCCATGGTGCTCTACTCTTCAGCGATGGGAAGTCGAAGACCAGCCACCGTAATCCTGTTTTACCGTAAAAATCCACGTGTCGAAAAAACGAAGGGTAAAAAACTTACGAGACCCGATTGAGATTCGGGTTGTCCTTTTTGGGCATTAATCTATCCGTTGACGGCTGAAAGCTGTCAAAGCCGTATAACTCATCGAGGCCTTTGTTTTGACAGGTTATGGCTCCCGTAACTCTAAACGAGCCAGAAGTTATGGCCGTCCGAATAATCGATATCTACAGGGTGCAACATCCACGGTGCAAGGTGCAACATCCGTCCGAAATGGCGAAACAGTGCCTTACGACTTTTAGAAATGCGTGCATGGATTTGAAACGGAATAGTACCATGGTGCACCACTCTCCAGCAATGGGAAGTCGAAGACGGGCCACGGTAATCCTGTTTTACCGTAAAAATCCACGTGTCGAAAAAACGAAGGGTAAAAAACTTACGAGACCCGATTGAGATTCGGGTTGTCCTTTTTGGGCATTAATCTATCCGTTGACGGCTCAAAGCTGTCAAAGCCGTAGAACTCATCGAGGCCTTCGTTTTGACATGTTATGGCTCTCGTAACTCTAAACGAGCCAGAAGTTATGGCCGTCCGAATAATCGATATCTAAAGGGTGCAACATCCACGGTGCATGGCGCAACATCCGTCCGAAATGGCGAAACAGTGCCGTACGAATTTTAAAAATGCGTGCATGGATTTGAAATGGAACAGTACCTTGGTGCACCGCTCTCTAGCGATGGGAAGTCGAAGACGGGCCACGGTAATCCCGTTTTACCGTAAAAATCCACGTGTCGAAAAAACGAAGGGTAAAAAACTTACGAGACCCGATTGAGATTCGGGTTGTCCTTTTTGGGAATTAGTCTATCCGTTGACGGCTCAAAGCTGTCAAATCCGTAGAACTCATCGAGGCCTTCGTTTTGACAGGTTATGGCTCCCGTAACTCTAAACGAGCCAGAAGTTATGGCCGTCCGAATAATCGATATCTACAGGGTGCAACATCCACGGTGCAAGGTGCAACATCCGTCCGAAATGGCGAAACGGTGCCGTACGACCTTTAGAAATGCGTGCATGGATTTGAAACGGAACAATACCGTGGTGCACCACTCTCCAGCGATGGGAAATCGAAGACCAGTCACCGTAATCCCGTTTTACCGTAAAAATCCACGTGTCGAAAAAACGAAGGGTAAAAAACATACGAGACCCGATTGAGATTCGGGTTGTCCTTTTTGGGCATTAATCTATCCGTTGACGGCTGAAAGCTGTCAAAGCCGTAGAACTCATCGAGGCCTTCGTTTTGACAGGTTATGGCTCCCGTAATTCTAAACGAGCCAGAAGTTATGGCCGTCCGAATAATCGATATCTACAGGGTGCAACATCCACGGTGCAAGGTGCAACATCCGTCCGAAATGGCGAAACAGTGCCTTACGAATTTTAGAAATGCGTGCATGGATTTGAAACGGAATAGTACCATGGTGCACCACTCTCCAGCAATGGGAAGTCGAAGACGGGCCACGGTAATCCTGTTTTACCGTAAAAATCCACGTGTCGAAAAAACGAAGGGTAAAAAACTTACGAGACCCGATTGAGATTCGGGTTGTCCTTTTTGGGCATTAATCTATCCGTTGACGGCTCAAAGCTGTCAAAGCCGTAGAACTCATCGAGGCCTTCGTTTTGACATGTTATGGCTCTCGTAACTCTAAACGAGCCAGAAGTTATGGCCGTCCGAATAATCGATATCTAAAGGGTGCAACATCCACGGTGCATGGCGCAACATCCGTCCGAAATGGCGAAACAGTGCCGTATGACTTTTAAAAATGCGTGCATGGATTTGAAACGGAACAGTACCGTGGTGCACCAATCTCCAGCGATGGGAAGTCGAAGACGGACAACGGTAATCCCGTTTTACCGTAAAAATCCACGTGTCGAAAAAACGAAGGGTAAAAAACTTACGAGACCCGATTGAGATTCGGGTTGTCCTTTTTGGGTATTAGTCTATCCGTTGACGGCTCAAAGCTGTCAAAGCCGTAGAACTCATCGAGGCCTTCGCTTTGACAGATTATGGCTCCAGTAACTCTAAACGATCCAGAAGTTATGGTCGTCCGAATAATCGATATCTACAGGGTGCAACATCCACGGTGCAAGGTGCAACATCCGTCCGAAATGGCGAAACAGTGCCGTACGACATTTAGAAATGCGTGCATGGATTTGAAACGGAACAGTACCTTGGTGCATCACTCTTCAGTGATGGGAAGTCGAAGACGGGCCACGGTAATCCCGTTTTACCGTAAAAATCCACATGTCGAAAAAACGAAGGGTAAAAAACTTACGAGACCCGATTGAGATTCGGGTTGTCCTTTTTGGGCATTAGTCTATCCGTTGACGGCTGAAAGCTTTCAAAGCCGTAGAACTCATCGAGGCCTTCGTTTTGACAGGTTATGGCTCCCGTAACTCTAAACGAGCCAGAAGTTATGGCCGTCCGAATAATCGATATCTACAGGGTGCAACATCCACGGTGCAAGGAGCAACATCCATCCGAAATGGCGAAACATTGCCGTACGACTTTTAGAAATGCATGCATGGATTTGAAACGGAACAGTCCCATGGTGCACCACTCTCCAGCGATGGGAAGTCGAAGACGGGACACGGTAATGCCGTTTTACCATAAAAATCCACGTGTCGAAAAAACGAAGGGTAAAAAACTTACGAGACCCAATTGAGATTCGGGTTGTCCTTTTTGGGATTTAATCTATCCATTGACGGCTGAAAGCTGTCAAAGCCGTAGAACTCATCGAGGCCTTCGTTTTGACAGGTTATGGCTTATGTAACTCTAAACGAGCCTGAAGTTATGGCCGTCCGAATAATCGATATCTACAGGGTGCAACATCCACGGTGCAAGGTGCAACATCCGTCCGAAATGGCGAAACGGTGCTGTACGACCTTTAGAAATGCGTGCATGGATTTGAAACGGAACAGTACCGTGGTGCACCACTCTCCAGCGATGGTAAATCGAAGACCAACCACCGTAATCCCATTTTACCGTAAAAATCCACGTGTCGAAAAAACGAAGGGTAAAAAACTTACGAGACGCGTTTGAGATTCGGGTTGTTCTTTTTGGGCATTAATCTATCCATTGACGGCTCAAAGCTGTCAAAGCCGTAGAACTCATCGAGGCCTTCGTTTAGACAGGTTATGGCTCCCGTAACTCTAAACGAGCCAGAAGTTATGGCCGCCCGAATAATCGATATCTACAGGGTGCAACATCCACTGTGCAAGGTGCAACATCCGTCCGAAATGGCGAAACAGTGCCTTACGACTTCTAGAAATGCGTGCATGGATTTGAAACGGAATAGTACCATGGTGCACCACTCTCCAGCAATGGGAAGTCGAAGACGGGCCACGGTAATCCCGTTTTACCGTAAAAATCCACGTGTCGAAAAAACGAAGGGTAAAAAACTTACGAGACCCGATTGAGATTCGGGTTGTCCTTTTTGGGCATTAATCTATCCGTTGACGGCTCAAAGCTGTCAAAGCCGTATAACTCATCGAGCCCTTCGTTTTGACTGGTTATGGCTCTCGTAACTCTAAACGAGCCAGAAGTTATGGCCGTCCGAATAATCGATATCTACAGGGTGCAACATCCACGGTGCATGGCGCAACATCCGTCCGAAATGGCGAAACAGTGCCGTATGACTTTTAGAAATGCGTGCATGGATTTGAAACGGAACAGTACCGTGGTGCACCAATCTCCAGCGATGGGAAGTCGAAGACGGACCACGGTAATCCCGTTTTACCGTAAAAATCCACGTGTCGAAAAAACGAAGGGTAAAAAACTTACGAGACCCGATTGAGATTCGGGTTGTCCTTTTTGGGCATTAATCTATCCGTTGATGGCTCAAAGCTGTCAAAGCCATAGCACTCATCGAGGCCTTCGTTTTTACAGGTTATGGCTCCAGTAACTCTAAACGAGCCAGAAGTTATGGCCGTCCGAATAATCGATATCTACAGGGTGCAACATCCACGGTGCAAGGTGCAACATCCGTCCGAAATGGCGAAACAGTGCCGTACGACGTTTAGAAATGCGTGCAAGGATTTGAAACGGAACATTACCTTGGTGCACCACTCTTCAGCGATGGAAAGTCGAAGACGGGCCACGGTAATCCCGTTTTACCGTAAAAATCCACGTGTCGAAAAAACGAAGGGTAAAATACTTACGAGACCCGATTGAGATTCGGGTTGTCCTTTTTAGGCATTAATCTATCCATTGACGGCTGAAAGCTTTCAAAGCCGTAGAACTCATTGACGCCTTCGTTTTGACAGGTTATGGCTCCCGTATCTCTAAACGAGCCAGAAGTTATGGCCGTCCGAATAATCGATATCTACTGGGTGCAACATCCACGGTGCAAGGTGCAACATCCGTCCGAAATGGCGAAACAGTGCCGTACGAAGTTTAGAAATGCGTGCATGGATTTGAAACGGAACAGTACCATGGTGCACCGCTCTCTAGCGATGGGAAGTCGAAGACGAGCCACGGTAATCCCGTTTTACCGTAAAAATCCACGTGTCGAAAAAACGAAGGGTAAAAAACTTACGAGACTCGATTGAGATTCGGGTTGTCCTTTTTGGGCATTAATCTATCCGTTGACGGCTCAAAGCTGTAAAAGACATAGCACTCATCGAGGCCTTCGTTTTGACAGGTTATGGCTCCAGTAACTCTAAACGAGCCAGAAGTTATGGCCGTCCGAATAATCAATATCTACAGGGTGCAACATCCACGGTGCAAGGTGCAACATCCGTCCGAAATGGCGAAACAGTGCCGTACGAATTTTAGAAATGCGTGCATGGATTTGAAATGGAACAGTACCTTGGTGCACCACTCTTCAGCGATGGGAAGTCGAAGACGGGCCTCGGTAATCCCGTTTTACCGTAAAAATCCACGTGTCGAAAAAACGAAGGGTAAAATACTTACGAGACCCGATTGAGATTCGGCTTGTCCTTTTTGGGCATTAATCTATCCATTGACGGCTGAAAGCTTTCAAAGCCGTAGAACTCATTGAGGCCTTCGTTTTGACAGGTTATGGCTCCCGTAACTCTAAACGAGCCAGAAGTTATGGCCGTCCGAATAATCGATATCTACTGGGTGCAACATCCACGGTGCAAGGTGCAACATCCGTCCGAAATGGCGAAACTGTGCCATACGTCTTTTAGAAATGCGTGCATGGATTTGAAACGGAACAGTCCCATGGTGCTCTACTCTTCAGCGATGGGAAGTCGAAGACCAGCCACCGTAATCCTGTTTTACCGTAAAAATCCACGTGTCGAAAAAACGAAGGGTAAAAAACTTACGAGACCCGATTGAGATTCGGGTTGTCCTTTTTGGGCATTAATCTATCCGTTGACGGCTGAAAGCTGTCAAAGCCGTATAACTCATCGAGGCCTTTGTTTTGACAGGTTATGGCTCCCGTAACTCTAAACGAGCCAGAAGTTATGGCCGTCCGAATAATCGATATCTACAGGGTGCAACATCCACGGTGCAAGGTGCAACATCCGTCCGAAATGGCGAAACAGTGCCTTACGACTTTTAGAAATGCGTGCATGGATTTGAAACGGAATAGTACCATGGTGCACCACTCTCCAGCAATGGGAAGTCGAAGACGGGCCACGGTAATCCTGTTTTACCGTAAAAATCCACGTGTCGAAAAAACGAAGGGTAAAAAACTTACGAGACCCGATTGAGATTCGGGTTGTCCTTTTTGGGCATTAATCTATCCGTTGACGGCTCAAAGCTGTCAAAGCCGTAGAACTCATCGAGGCCTTCGTTTTGACATGTTATGGCTCTCGTAACTCTAAACGAGCCAGAAGTTTTGGCCGTCCGAATAATCGATATCTAAAGGGTGCAACATCCACGGTGCATGGCGCAACATCCGTCCGAAATGGCGAAACAGTGCCGTATGACTTTTAGAAATGCGTGCATGGATTTGAAACGGAACAGTACCTTGGTGCATCACTCTTCAGTGATGGGAAGTCGAAGACGGGCCACGGTAATCCCGTTTTACCGTAAAAATCCACGTGTCGAAAAAACGAAGGGTAAAAAACTTAAGAGACCCGATTGAGATTCGGGTTGTCCTTTTTGGGAATTAGTCTATCCGTTGACGGCTGAAAGCTGTCAAAGCCGTAGAACTCATCGAGGCCTTCGTTTTGACAGGTTATGGCTTATGTAACTCTAAACGAGCCTGAAGTTATGGCCGTCCGAATAATCGATATCTACAGGGTGCAACATCCACGGTGCAAGGTGCAACATCCGTCCGAAATGGCGAAACGGTGCTGTACGACCTTTAGAAATGCGTGCATGTATTTGAAACGGAACAGTACCGTGGTGAACCACTCTCCAGCGATGGTAAATCGAAGACCAACCACCGTAATCCCATTTTACCGTAAAAATCCACGTGTCGAAAAAACGAAGGGTAAAAAACTTACGAGACGCGTTTGAGATTCGGGTTGTTCTTTTTGGGCATTAATCTATCCATTGACGGCTCAAAGCTGTCAAAGCCGTAGAACTCATCGAGGCCTTCGTTTAGACAGGTTATGGCTCCCGTAACTCTAAACGAGCCAGAAGTTATGGCCGCCCGAATAATCGATATCTACAGGGTGCAACATCCACTGTGCAAGGTGCAACATCCGTCCGAAATGGCGAAACAGTGCCTTACGACTTCTAGAAATGCGTGCATGGATTTGAAACGGAATAGTACCATGGTGCACCACTCTCCAGCAATGGGAAGTCGAAGACGGGCCACGGTAATCCCGTTTTACCGTAAAAATCCACGTGTCGAAAAAACGAGGGGTAAAAAACTTACGAGACCCGATTGAGATTCGGGTTGTCCTTTTTGGGCATTAATCTATCCGTTGACGGCTCAAAGCTGTCAAAGCCGTATAACTCATCGAGCCCTTCGTTTTGACTGGTTATGGCTCTCGTAACTCTAAACGAGCCAGAAGTTATGGCCGTCCGAATAATCGATATCTACAGGGTGCAACATCAACGGTGCATGGCGCAACATCCGTCCGAAATGGCGAAACAGTGCCGTATGACTTTTAGAAATGCGTGCATGGATTTGAAACGGAACAGTACCGTGGTGCACCAATCTCCAGCGATGGGAAGTCGAAGACGGACCACGGTAATCCCGTTTTACCGTAAAAATCCACGTGTCGAAAAAACGAAGGGTAAAAAACTTACGAGACCCGATTGAGATTCGGGTTGTCCTTTTTGGGCATTAATCTATCCGTTGATGGCTCAAAGCTGTCAAAGCCATAGCACTCATCGAGGCCTTCGTTTTTACAGGTTATGGCTCCAGTAACTCTAAACGAGCCAGAAGTTATGGCCGTCCGAATAATCGATATCTACAGGGTGCAACATCCACGGTGCAAGGTGCAACATCCGTCCGAAATGGCGAAACAGTGCCGTACGACGTTTAGAAATGCGTGCATGGATTTGAAACGGAACATTACCTTGGTGCACCACTCTTCAGCGATGGAAAGTCGAAGACGGGCCACGGTAATCCCGTTTTACCGTAAAAATCCACGTGTCGAAAAAACGAAGGGTAAAATACTTACGAGACCCGATTGAGATTCGGGTTGTCCTTTTTGGGCATTAATCTATCCATTGACGGCTGAAAGCTTTCAAAGCCGTAGAACTCATTGACGCCTTCGTTTTGACAGGTTATGGCTCCCGTATCTCTAAACGAGCCAGAAGTTATGGCCGTCCGAATAATCGATATCTACTGGGTGCAACATCCACGGTGCAAGGTGCAACATCCGTCCGAAATGGCGAAACAGTGCCGTACGAAGTTTAGAAATGCGTGCATGGATTTGAAACGGAACAGTACCATGGTGCACCGCTCTCTAGCGATGGGAAGTCGAAGACGAGCCACGGTAATCCCGTTTTACCGTAAAAATCCACGTGTCGAAAAAACGAAGGGTAAGAAACTTACGAGACTCGATTGAGATTCGGGTTGTCCTTTTTGGGCATTAATCTATCCGTTGACGGCTCAAAGCTGTCAAAGACATAGCACTCATCGAGGCCTTCGTTTTGACAGGTTATGGCTCTAGTAACTCTAAACGAGCCAGAAGTTATGGCCGTCCGAATAATCAATATCTACAGGGTGCAACATCCACGGTGCAAGGTGCAACATCCGTCCGAAATGGCGAAACAGTGCCGTACGAATTTTAGAAATGCGTGCATGGATTTGAAATGGAACAGTACCTTGGTGCACCACTCTTCAGCGATGGGAAGTCGAAGACGGGCCTCGGTAATCCCGTTTTACCGTAAAAATCCACGTGTCGAAAAAACGAAGGGTAAAATACTTACGAGACCCGATTGAGATTCGGCTTGTCCTTTTTGGGCATTAATCTATCCATTGACGGCTGAAAGCTTTCAAAGCCGTAGAACTCATTGAGGCCTTCGTTTTGACAGGTTATGGCTCCCGTAACTCTAAACGAGCCAGAAGTTATGGCCGTCCGAATATGGATGTATCTGACTTTGTTACAAAAAATTCAAACTATTCGCATGTGGACACGGGAAAATGAGTTATTGCACAATATGCTCCTCCTAAAAGAACTTTAAGAAGCAACTCAACTATTAGATGATCCTAATTACATAAGGGTATGAACACAGTACAAAAACTTGGTGATGTATTCAAACTCCTAACAAAATTCAAACCGACAATTGTTGGTTTGGTAGAGAATAACTAAATTAAACTCCTCTAATCTCTCTTTATTGAGAAGCAAGTTCCTAAGAAGTTAGGACTTAATAATCAATAATTCATCTCAATATACAAGCAGGATCTTAGTGGTATGGGACACTGTATTCTGGAGCCTATTAGTTATATCTATATCATCACAAAATATCACTATGTTAGCTACACTGTGATGTATGCAAACAATAGTTTTATAGAGAGACGAACATTGTGGAAGCGTATAATTCAAGAGGCGGTAAGTAAAACTAATGCATAGGTGCTTATTGGAGATTACAACAATGCATCATCCTCTCTAGACAAAAAGGGTGGCATGTCCATCCCTTTTACTTAACTGCATTCTTTCAACAGTTTCCACATTCAGTAAGGTTTAACGGAAATTAAGGTTTTTGATTATAATTATCCGTGGAAGAGAAAGAGGATAGCTAGTAAAATAGATAAATTTTTTGTAAACAACTTATGTTTACAAAAACTTTATATATAAAGACATTAGCATTATCCTAAATGTGCAATGATTATTGTTGGGAATAAATGAGCATTAAAATGGGAAATGCGAGACATTAAATGCCTTGGGAAATGAATAGTCTCAAACATCTTAGTACAAAACATACATTTTGTGTTTATATACTAAGATGTGGACACTATCATAGTTATAATGAGACAAAAAGAGACATGAAAACATAGCCACCTTGGCGAGTGGTGAAACGCATTAGCCTGCGCGCGTGCCTATGCCCGCATTCGCGGTGCGAGCGGATGGGCATTTGAGGCGTATTAGAGGCACTAAGTAGTTGGCACTTGGCCTAGCTGTTCAGACTGAACAATTTTTGTTTTTGACCATCAAACTCAAATGGTTGCAATGCCTGGTAAGGGTCGCAGCCATCCCAACTGTCGTAGCCGTTCGAATAGGTGCACCACCCTTTGCATATATATAGGTAGAAGGAAAAACAAGAAACTTCACTATTTTTTTCTGCACCTCTTCCGCTCCCACAAAAATCTATTCTTACTTAAATTCTCTTGAGTGCGCCGTTACTATGTGATTGTTGCATAGCATTACAAACACAGGCCCATTTCATCTTGGGAAACAATCACTCCATATCTTTAAGCGCCATAAAGAGAGCAATATTGTTTCAAGAAAAAGCTTTTCACTAGACTCAGAAAATCTAATCGGTATTATATCTATTGCATAATCTATTTGCTGCACAGTTCTATTGGTAACAGTTTTTGCAACATATTTGTAACAGTTCTATAGTTGTAATATTTGTGTACTTATAACAATTTTGCAACATGATCGTAACACTTTTGCAACATATTTGTAATAGTTCTGTACTTGCAATAATTCTGAAGTTGTAAAATTTTGCAACATAATAGTAACAGTTTTGTAATAGCTTTGTAACGTTATGTTAACAAGTTCTGTGCTTGTAACAATTCTACAGTTTTAACAGTTTTACAACATAATCGTAACAGTTTCGTAACACCGTTATAACATTATGTTAACAATATTGATTTATTATTGGTTGTTTTTGTAGACGACGATGTCTCATGAAAGCAACACTTCTGTACCAACACAGACTGTGATTACTATTCAGTCTGCAATTATGGTTCTAACGATGGCGCTGTCTTATGGAGAAAGGCCAGAAAAGTTCATAGGGATGGACTTCAAACATTGGTAGCAAATTCTATTTGACGACTTTGGGCCTTGTAAAGTTTCTTACAGAAGATGCTCTCATAATCGAAGAATTGGAACCCAATATAGCAAAAGCTGAAGCCTTGAATGTCTGAAGAGTTCTTATTTCATATGCAGGAACTACATACTAAATGGACTCGATAATAGCCATTGTACTCTCGAACTTCCAAAGAACTCTGGATGGCACTAGAGAAAAAGTACAAAACTTAAGATGCAAGAAAGAATAAATTCATAGTAGGAAAATTTCTTGACTTCAGAATGACTGATGCGAAGACAGTTATCAACCAGATTCAAGAGTTACAAATCATCATCCACCAACTGCATGATGAAGGAATGACTCTAAGAGAATCATTTCAGGTTGCGGCTGCAATTGAAAAGCTTTCTCCATCATGGAAAGATTTCAAAAACTACCTTAAGCATAAATGTAAGGAGATAAAAATGAAGGAACTTGTAGTTCGATTGAGGATTAAGGAAGATAATAAAAAACTTGAGAAGAAGACTCACATACCCTGATTTCCAAGTTAAAATGTAGTTGAGTTAGAGAAACCCAACAAAAAGAAACGTGAGCATGCTCCTAAGGAATCAAATAAAGTTTAGGATTCATGCCATAATTGTGGAAATAACAGGCATAAAGCCACCGAATGTCGTGCACTTAGGAAAAAGAAATTAGATGCAAACATAGCTGACATTTCAAAAGGCGTGTCTGATATGGAGTTATGTGCAGTAGTGTTTGAATGCAAACTTGTTGGTAACTCGAAGGAATGGTTTGTAGGCACACGAGCTACGGAACACATATGTGCAAATAAGTGGATGTTTACAGCCAACAAAACTGGTACTGAGGATGAACAACTTTTTATGGGTAATTTACCCACATCAAAAGTCGAAGGCAAGGCAAAGGTTGTGCTGAAAATGACTTCTAAAAAGAACTAACTTTAGCAGATGCTCTTCATGTTCCAAAGAGCCACAAGAACCTGATTTATGGATCGCTGCTTAGCAATCATGGCTTCAAACTCACTTTTGTGTCTGATAAGTTTACGTTGTCGAAGGATGGAGTGTATATAGGAAGTGGATATGTGCATGATGGTTTATTCAAGGCAAATGAAATCACTATTGTACCAGCCAATGATATGAATAAACTTCTAATATATGGCATTCTGGATTAGGCCATGTGAATTTAGATATCTTGCGAAAATTGATTAATCTAGACTTTATACCAAAATGCAAAATAGAATTCAACTATAAATGTCAAGTTTGTGCAGAAGCAAAATTGACAAGAACCTCGTTTCACCATGTTGAATGAGAAATTGAACATGTAGACCTAATACATACAGATGTATGTGACTTAAAAATATGTAAAACTAGAGGTAGAAAAAGATATTTCATTACCTTCATTGATGATTGTACAAATTACTGTTATGTGTATCTCCTTAGAAGAAAGGACAAGGCATTCTACATGTTTAAGCAGTATAAAGCATAAGTTGAAAATCAACTCAAAAAGAAAATAAAAGCTTTATGAAGTGACAGAGGAGGAGAATATGAATTTTCTTTTGAGGATTTTTAGGCCGAGCATGGTATTCTACACCAAACTACAGCCCCTATTAACCTCAATCCAACAATATAGTCGAATGGAAAAATAGAACTCTTAAAGAAATGATGAATACCTGACTAATTAGTTCTGGCTTGCCAGATAATTTCCGAGGAGAAGCTATTCTTTTTGCAAATCATATTTTGAATAAGATACCACAAAAAAACATCTAAATCTGTAACGACCCAATTTTTTGACTTTCGAAAATTGACATCAATACATCCACTGTATCAAATGCCGAACAATCGAATGCTGGAAAAACGAACCATTAGGGCTAAAGAAGAAAACGATAGAAGAAGAAATAGAAACAATATCAGAATCTCACATTCGCAGGGGAACAAAATATAATAGATAAATGAATAATCTTTAAACAAAAGAACTATATCAATTTATACATTACATCATTAGAGTATTTCAACAACAAAACAATACTGGTAGTCATTATAACTTGCCCACATGGGAATTTGACTTTTCAGCAACCCATACGCGGTAGATACTACATAATATAAGTGATACATCTCGCCATCCAGCTTGTCTTTTGATCTTCACAGCATACTTTCCCGACTTCGCTCCAGAACAACTGATAACCTGACTCTAGGCTGCCCGTGTGGAAAATTATAGGCACCCCGAGTTTAGAAAGGGAACAATAAACTCTAGGTCATTCATGGGACGTGTGAGATCTTAAAATAGTTATTTGCACAAAAGAAAAGGAAAAGAAATCCATTATGCTTTTTGGAAAATGAAACTACCATAAGGCCTCTCGGCACACAGAAAATGCAATCGCACACTTGGGGGAGATTTCTCCCTATGATAGTCAAACACGCTTGATACGCAAAATCTTTTTGATATTATTATTAGTGCAGTGTGGAAAATATTTCGAAAGTATAATATTAATCTTACCCAGCATACGTACGATTATATTATGCCTACTATAGCTACCATGCTAAAAGGTAGGTTCTACAACTAAAACCGTAAAGGGCTCGTAATAGGTGATTGTATTTCCAACAAATGGTCAAGGCTAAGGAACTTCCTTCACCGAATGAGTACGCCTCTGGAGGGACGCTCACCTAACCAGCTCTCTGCCAACACAAGGTCGGGTTACCTCTATAACTAGCTAGGTAACTAAATATCACGAGTATGCCACCCCCCGGTCTAGACTGACCTTAACCGAGGTGCCTCAACAACCAACAACCATATAAGTAAATAATCTGGGCTCAATACCAGAATACCACTTTTTATCTGCACTAGTTAAATATCTGGGCTCCATACCAGATACCACTTTTTATCCAGAAGGAAGCGTACATACCCTAAGGGGCGCGACCCCTAAAACCTTGCATCATCTTTCCTATTTCGACCATTTCCGGGGTGTGAGGTCCGACGAAGTCTCGTCCATAAAGTTATGCTTTTCATAAAAAGCATGCTTCGATCAACAAATGATCAACACTTAACATGTCACATTACCAAATTGGGAATATATCATTGGTAACCATCAACTGCATAACCTCTGAGCTCGTACATCTCAGAGAAAGGTGTTAAGCTAAGTGAATAAATTCTCCGCCGCCAAAAAAAATGTATTTGATAGAAACCAGCTTTACATCTCAAAGTGTAACATCAGACATACATCCATACAAGTCCATCTTGGGTCTGAATGGAACCGAAGGCACTTCCTCCAATTAAGGAAAGAAGCCCTTGCAAATCTGGATATTCCCTAATCACGTCCGGACTCCCCATCACAAAGGGTGATATAAATCTCTATACCGGAGCAACTCTGTGTAGAGACATTCGATAGGTAATTCTTTCTTTTTCCAAAATACCCGGTCTTCAACACCATCTTCATATGCAATCCTATTTCGTTGTATCATTATTCGAAATAGGTTTTATGACTCAATGTCCTCTCCCAGCTAATCTGAATAATGAGCGCTTATTTTAAAAATAAGTGGTTACATTTAGATTTCAAGTAATTCACAACAAATTTCCACTTTGATCTTTTAAACAAAAGATCCATCACTAAGATTCGATGTGGTTTTAGGATAACCATTTGGAATCCGACCCCTGGTCGCATCGAAATTCAAATGTCGTTCAAAGACCAATATTGATAGTCGGTTATTTAACAATCAAACAACATTCACAACAACCATCAGATTTAAATAATTTCCCTAAAATTATTTATTTCAAAATATCTTCACAAGATATATTTTCAAACTTCAACCCTTTGAAAACAAATTTCAAACCACTTTCGTCACGCGGATTAAATTTCCAAATATTATTTATTTCCACTGGAAATTTGTCGAGTCCGAATACTTTAAAATAACTTAAATCACTTATCCACAATATATACTTGGAAACACTTAAAATGAAAACAATTTTTAAACACTTTGTTTAAAATATTAGTTATGAAATTTTTATACTAATATCTCATATAAAACTTAAGCCCAAACAATTTTAAAAATAAATTTACTAGATAAAGTGTAATTATTTAAATAACCATTTTCTAAATCGAATACCAATTAAATCTTTAGAATAATCACTTCTATAATTAACTTCATAAATATTTACTTCAAAATTTTAAAAACAATCTAAGAAAATAATTTCTCCAAAAACATTCTCTTTAAAACCAACTTTAGAACTTTTAATTTATAAATTAAAAGTTACTTTGAAAACATACTCGGCTTTCCAGGGAAAATATACTTTCCATTTCAAAATGGTCCATTTAAATCAATTAATAAATCCTTCTCGATTTATTTCAATTTATATCCTAAATGCGTAAACTTTATTTCCACACTTTTAAAAATAAACCATTATTTTTAAAACAAATCACCCATTCCTTTATAAATTCCTTTTGTGAATTAATATTTTCCAAATATCCACTGATATACAATTTCCAAATCGATTTCCAAAAATTTACTTTCAATCACCAAATTAAATCGATTTTCCAAAAATTTATTTTCAAACACCAAATCAATTACCAAATTGATTCCAAATTTTACTTCATTTAAAAATTACTCCTTTTACTTATCCGAATTTATTTCAAAAACCATTACTCCAATATTCAGACCTTTATTTAGATTTTAAAATCTGAATTTTAAAATAATTTCTTCAAATTTTAAACAATATTACTTAAGCTCTCAAAATTCATTTATTTTCATTTATTAAAATCTTTTCCCCATACTTGGAATTTATTCGATAGAATTTCAAAATTCAACTTTACCTTTTTCAAATTCCTTCTTTAAATTTATTCAATTATCTAAAACCAATTTACTTAAAATTTTCTACTTTAATTTCCAAAAAAAATCCAATTATATGTTTTTGCTATCTTACGATACCAAAAATATATTCGGCCAAACCATAGCCTTCAATGATTTCAATCACCAATATAATCATTCACAGATTATCAATAAATCACATCACAGCATATTAAATAAATTCAACAATTTGAGGAATCCAGTTGGATCCCTCCAACCTGTTTTCCTGCATCCACAGATGTTAGCACTACAATTAAATACCAATTCCACTTCGAGGTCGAATATCGTGGTATATGGGGTTATATCATCTCATCCGCTATTATGTGGCGCATAGGGTCTCATCCGCTATATAATACGAGAAATCAATCACTCCAATACACACACACACACACTACTATATCTAATATCACTAATAGATAAATTTTCAAATTCATCCAAGCACATCCAGAATTTAAATTTAACTATTTAAATTAAACAAATCAATTTGATTGAGTGAGAAGATCTCACCTTTGCTTTTATTGTTTTGCAATTCCGATCCAAATCGGCCTGTATCTTCCCGAAAAAGGACCTTGTACAAACAATTATATGATTTTTATTAATATTCGAACTAATCGAACAATTAATTTTCCTTTTAATAAAATATTTTAGAAACTTAAAATAATTAAATAAATTAATCACCTAAATACATTATTTTAAATTAACTAGTAGGTGAAAATATTTATATATGTATTGTATTCTTTGCTTTCAAAATACATACATTTTTTTTAATTTAAACTAAATACAAACTACTTTCATTTTTACTGTATATCTGTATATATATATTAATTTAAAACGATCAGCATCTATATATATATTCATTGTCAAAAAGGTTTCTGTTTTTAAATCTTACATATATTTTTTCCAAACTGCATATATATTAAATTAAATTAAAGAAAAAGATTTATTACCTAAATCATATCGGAAAAGAAAATCGAACAGCAACCCTTCTAGCCCACTGCACTGTTATCCCTGGACATTGCCACTCTCCTCGAATTCGACAATCTCCTGGCACAATCGATGACTGCCGCCTGCGAACTCGAGCTCGACTTCAACGATGACTGCCTTGAGAAGCCGACCACATCCTTGCAAGCCCCCTGACATGCGTGCCCCAAAAACCTAGCCGCCAATGGCTCGTCTCCAATTCGCGACCACGGTGCTTGCGCGATGACCCCAAACTGCTCCTCTCAATCGCGACGTCACCCAAGCTCGCGTATACCACCAGCCTCGGTCGAGAAATGCCCCTAATAGGCAACCGACTCCATTAACTCGAACGCCATTTTGATATATATTTGAACGATTTTTTTGAGTGGATTCGATTTTTCGATTATATGAGGAGGACGTGATTTTGTGATTATCAAACGAAAGGAGAAGTGGGCGATTCGAATGAACTTGCGGCCATGGATTTGAACTCGATTTCGTCAGTCTGAAAATGAAGAGAGAAGTAAAAAAATTATTTGGCCATTGTTTTTATATTTCTTTTTTGTTATGTTTTTCTATTGCGTTATTATCTTCTTCTTCTTTTTACGAACGCGTATGAAATATTCAGAGAAAAAGGAACACGTGTTATAAACTCCTATACGTGTTAGAGCTAGCTATAGTGTTTATATTTTATATTTTTAAATTTAAATTCAAATTTAAATCATCTCGATTGTCGCAACTTAAATTTTCGAACTCCTATTGAGGCGTGCCTCCAGGCATTCATAAGCTTATACCCTTATTCCGAACGTAATGAAATAGGTTTCGAGTCTAAATTTGATCGTATGGAGAAGATAGCTTTTTGGACCAGTTATTATATAAAATTTTCGATATAAATTTCAGCGCGTTTGTCATCCGTACGTTCACACAACAACTCCAAACACTACGAAAAGTGAAATCCGATAACAATATAATATTACAGATCTAATGGAACTAGTTTCATCAAATTCTGAAACTGCGCCTCGGAAGGCTATTTTTAAATATCGTATAAATTTCAAACTGAACAAAATAGTATTAAATTCAATTTTTAAAAGTTCAATTATCTCCACGATTATCAATATAAATTTTTACAAGCCTTTAAATCATTTTTAATAAGAAAAAAAAACTGAAGATTAAATATTTTACCCAATTTCAAATTATTAAATTAAATAATTTAATTGCCAAATAAACAGACATTTTTGAAATTCAAGTTAAACCAACTTTCAAATATTTAAAAATAAATTAAATATTTCTATTTCAAATGTTCAAATTTCTGGGTCGTCACATTCTTCCCCCCTTAAAAGAATTTTGTCTTGAAATTACTAGTTAAGATGAATGATCCATAACTCGTTTACCTTTTTTTCCAAAACCAAACAATTTTATCAACTTGCCATAACAAATCTTTTTATTAAAGACCCATTATCACTTCAACCAAATTTCCAAAATCTTCCATAGTTTCCAAACATCATTATTTTCTGGACAATTCAAATTTGACTTTAAATTCAAAATTTTAAATTTTCAAGTTTCTCAAAAAAATTCTAACTCCATAAATTTTTGAAAAATTTCGCCAGCATTTCCTTTGTGCTGGTACGACTACAAAATGCCACAGCGGACCCTCAAATTTCAAAAAGAAAACAAAACGCCAAGTGGCTAGACAAGAAAATCATCAAATTTCATATAGAAATTTAAGTACATACCTTTTTTCGAGCAATTAAATTTATCTTCTGGTATCAAAAATCCTAATTTTCTTTTGCTTTTAAAACACATGTATATCCTACTAGCAACAATGTCCAATTTCAACATTCAAAATCATTTTGCATATTTCTTTACAAAATTTTCAATATCTATTTTATTCAAGTCCGTACGATGTCTGTATACCATTCGTACGCAATATCAAATTTGATCACTCACTTGATCACACAATTTCTCTTCCAAACTAGTATCGTCCATCCGACTTCCTAGTGTGGACTCAGTTCTGGTTTCTTGATTAGAAACCGTCATTCTCCTTGCATAGCCACAAACTATGATAGAGAATTTTCAGAATCAACCAAAAATCCATATCTAGGTTCGCCGTCGAAAATCGAGTGAATAATCCCAACTCAGATCGATATGACTATCTCGAAATTCTGTGCTCGAATTTGGATCAAATCGCTATGCGAATAAAATAATACACGTACATCCTATGTATTTATTCCTAATTGATTATTAGCTATATCAATTCCCTGTTTATTCACATTTGCTTTGATTTTCGTTCACAATTTTCACTTCACCTCTTTTTATTAAACCTTAACTCAATATATATTTTTTCGACTTCAAATTTACTTAAGAATTTAACCACCTTTTTCTTAAGTTTGTTACAAATATTTTATATACTTCCTGTATTATTTCACTTCATCACTTGGTTTTTATCTACTTTCATTCAAATTGAATTCCAATTCTAGTTCTATTTACTTACAAATTCGAAATGAATTTCAACATTCAGTTTCAATTTCATTTTCTTGCAATTGTAAATTCATTTATTTGTTCACAATTTTATTTTTCACCTTAATAAATTTTATTCCAATTCATTTAGTCTACTAGACTTACTTTTCAAATTTACTTTTATTCAAATTAATTCAAGTTAAATTCAATTTCAATTCGAATTTTTCTAAGTTTCCAAGTTTATTTGTTATTCCATAACCATTTTTTAATAAGGTTCCAGAGTCTAAATAATCACTTGAGTAATTCAAAATTATTTTTGAAATCAATTCAAATTATTTCCAAACCAAACCCAGTTTTTTCAAACAACTCCAATTTAAAACATTTTTGCAGCAATTCCTCTCCTAGAAACTTGAAAATGAACACCGATGATGTCGCGATCATCATCGAAATTATTTTCCCACGTCCGAAAAGAGTTTAGTGCTTTTATCCTTTCAAAAACATTTCCCAAATATTTTTAAATTCCAAATTTCACCGGATTTCAAATTCAATTCAAAAATATTTCCCAAATAATTTCACCATATTTTTTTCCAAAACTTTGAAAACCATTTCCAAACTCAAGGGAATTTAAAATTTTCACCAAAATTTCAATTTTCAAATCCTTCTACTTTATTTTCAAATATTTCTTTGGAACTCTATTTCAAATTATAAATCACATTTACAAAATGAATTTATTCCTTAGCTTTTAGTTATGATTTCGATTTGTTATTTATTAATCAATGATAATAATTTAATATTATCACTTCCTAACAACCAAGTAATCATATATAACTATAATAATTAATGGAAAATTATTTCTTTTATGTACAAAAATATTTTGGATAAAATTATTTCATTTACCCTATTTTTAGAACAATATCGTGTCGAATTTTTCTATTCAAGTGTTTAGAGATCCCTATCAATAATGTTAATTACTCGTATTGACCAGAATCCATATACCACTCGACAAACCAATCAACACAGTATAAATCAAATTTCATATTCACTAACAAATACGCACTCAGATCTATTTATACTCTCAAAATCGCTCTAGAGTACTACTGACTCTATTTCTAAAGAGTAATTTCACCACCAGAGCCAAGGTTCTGGTTTAACCAATTGCTCTGATACCATGTTGTAACGACCCAATTTTTCGACTTTCGAAAATCTACATCAATACGTCCATTGTATCAAATGTCGAATAATTGAATGCCGAAAAACCGAACCGTTAGGGTTAAAGAAGAAAAGGATAGAAGAAGAAACAGAAACAATATCAGAATCTCACATTCGCAGCGGAATAGAATATAACAGATAAATGAATAATCTTTAAACAAAAGAACTGTATCAATTTATACATTACATCATCAGAGTATTTCAACAACAAAACAACACTGGTAGTCATTATAACTTGCCCACATGGGAATTTGACATTTCAGCAACCCATACGTAGCAGATACTATATAGTATAAGTGATACGTCTCGCCATCCATCTTGTCTACTGATCTTCACAGCATACTTTCCTGACTTTACTCCAGAACAAATGATAACCTAACTCTAGGCTGCCCGTGTGGAAAACTATGAACACCTAGAGTTTAGAAAGGGAACAATAAACTGGAGGTCAGTCATGGGACTGGTATGAGATCTTAAAACAGTTATTTGCACAAAAGAAAAGGAAAAGAAATCCGTTATGATTTTTGGAAAATGAAACTACCATAAGGCCTCCCGGAACATACATAATGCAATCGCACACTTGGGGGAGATTTCTCCTTATGATAGTCAAACATGCTTGATACGTAAAATCTTTTTGATATTATTATTAGTGCATAGTGTGGAAAACATTTTGAAAGTATAATATTAATCTTAACAAGCATACATACCATTATAGTATGTCTACTATAGCTACCATGTTAAATTACAGGTTCTACAACTAAAACCGTAAAGGGCTCGTATTGGGTGATTGGATTTCCAACAAATGGTCAAGGCTAAGAACTTCCTTCACCGAATGGGTACGCCTCTAGAGGGACGTCCCGAGAACTTAACCAGCTCTCTATCGACACAAGGTCGAGCTACCTCTGTAACTAGGTAACTAATTGTCACGAGTATGCCACTCCTTGGTCTAGACCGACCTTTACCGACGTGCCTCAACAACCAACAACCACATAAGTAAATAATCTAGGCTCCATACCAGAATACCACTTTTTATCCACACAAGTTAAATATATGGGCTCCATACCAGATACCACTTTTTATCCAGAAGGAAATGTACATACCCTAAAGGGCGCTACCCTCATAATCTTGCCGCATTCTTCCTGCTTCGACCGTTTCCGGGGAGCGAGGTCCGACGAAGTCTTGTCCATAAATCTACGCTATTTACAAAAGCCACGCTTCGATTAACAAATGATCAACACTTAGCATGCCACATTACCAAATTGGGAATATATCACTAGTAACCATCAACTACATAACCTCTGAGCTCGTACGTCTCAGAGAAAGGTATTAAACTAAGAGAATAAGTTCTTCGCCACCAACAGAAATGTATTTGATAGAAACCAGCTTTAGATCTCAAAATGTAACGTCTGATATACATCCATCCATACAAGTCCATCCTGGGTCTGAATGGAACCGAAGGCACTTCCTCCAATTAAGGAAAGAACCCCTTGCAAATCCAGATATTCCCTAATCACGTCCGGACTCCATATCACAAAGGGTGATATAAATCTCTATACAGGATAAACTCGGTGCAGAGACATTTGACAGGTAATCCTTTCGTTTTCGAAAATACCCGGTCTTCAACACCATCTTCAAATGCAATACCATTTTGCCGTATCATTATTCGGAATGGGTTTTATGACTTAATGTCCTCTCACGGCTAATCCGAATAATGGGCGCTTATTTTAAAATAAGTGGTTACATTCAGATTTCAAGTAAGTCACAACAAATTTCCACTTTGATCTTTTAAACAAAAGATCCATCACTAAGATTTGATGTGGTTTTCGGATAACCATTTGGAATCCGACCCCCGGTCGCATTGAAATTCAAATGCCGTTTAAATTCCAATATTGATAGTCAGTTATTTAACTATCAAACAACATTCACAACAATCATCAGATTCAAATGATTTCCCTAAAATTATTTATTTCAAAATATCTTCGCAAGATATATTTTCACACTTCAACCCTTTGAAAACAAATTTCAAACCACTTTCCTCACGAGGATTAAATTTTCAAATATTATTTATTTCCACTGAAAATTTGCCTAGTCCGAGAAATAATTTAAATCACTTATCCATAATATATACTTGGAAACACTTAAAATGAAAACAATTTTTAAACACTTTATTTAAAATATTAGTTATGGAAATTTTTATACTAATATCTCATATAAAAATTAAGCCCAAATAATTTGAAAAACAAAATTATTAGATAAAGTGTAATTATTTAAATAACCATTTTCTTAATCAAATACCAATTAAATCTTTAGAATAATAACTTCTATAATTAACTTAATAAATATTTACTTCAAAATTTTAAGAACAATCTAAGAAAATAATTTCTCCAAAAACATTCTCTTTAAAACCAACTTTAGAACTTTTAATTTATAATTTAAAAGTTACTTTGAAAACATACTCGGCTTTCCAGAGAAAATACACTTTCCATTTCAAAAAGCTCCATTTAAATCAATTAATAAATCCTTATCGATTTATTTCAATTTATATCCTAAATTCGTAAATTTTCTTTCCACGCTTTTAAAAATAAACCAATATTTATTTTTAGAAAAAATCACCCATTCCTTTATAAGTTCCATTTGTGAATTAATATTTTCTAAATATCCACTGATATACAATTTCCAAATCAATTTCCAAAAATTTACTTTCAAACACCAAATTAAATCGATTTTCCAAAAATTTATTTTCAAACACCAAATCAATTTCCAAATTGATTTCCAAATTTTACTTCATTTAAAAATTACTCCTTTTACTTATCCAAATTTATTTCAAAAACCATTAATCCAATATTTACACCTTTATTTAGATTTTAAAATAAATTCTTCAACTTTTAAACAATATTATTTAAGATCCCAAAATTTATTTATTTTCATTTCTTGAAATCTTTTCCCCATACTTGGAATTTATTCGATAGAATTTCAAAAATCAACATTTACCCTTTTCAAATTCCTTCTTTTAAATTTATTCAATTCTCTAAAATTAATTTACATAAAAAATTTCTACTTTAATTTCTAAAAAAATTCAATTATATATTTCTGCTACCTTACGGTACCAAAAATATATTCGGCCAAACCATAGCCTTCAATAATTTCAATTACTAATATAATCATTCACAGAATATCAATAAATCACATCACAACATATGAAATAAATTCAACAATTTGACGAATCCAGTTGGATCCCTCCAACCAGTTTCTCTGCATCTATAGATGTTAGCACAACAATTAAATACCAATTCCACTTCGAGGTGGAATATCGCGGTATATGTGGTTATATCATCGCATCCTCTATTATGCAGCGGATAGGGTCTTATCTGCTATATAATGTGGGAAATCAATCACTCCAATATATATACACTATTATATCTAATATCACCAATAGATAAATTATCAAATTCATCCAAGCACATCCAAAATTTAATTTTAAATATTTAAATTAAACAAATCAATTCGACTGAGTGAGAAGATCTCACCTTTGCTTTTATTGTATTGCAATTTCGATCCAAACCGGCCTGTCTCTTCCCGATTCAGGACCTTGTACATATAATTATATGATTTTATTAATATTCAAACTGATCGAACAATTAATTTTCCTTTTAATAAAATATTTTAGCAACTTGAAATAATTGAATAAGTTAATTAAATAAATTAATCACCTAAATATATTATTTAAATTAACTAGTAGGTGAAAATATTTATTTATGTATTTATTTAATTCTTTGCTTTGAAAATACATACGTTTATTTAATTTAAACTAAAAACAGACTACTGCCATTTTTTTGTATATCTGTGTATATATATATATATATATATATATATATATATATATATATATATATATATTAATTTAAAATGATCAACACCTATATATATATATTCACTGTCAAAAAGGTTTCTGTTTTTAAATCTTACATATATTTTTTCCAAACTGCATATAAATTAAATTAAATTAAAGAAAAAGATTTATTACCTAAATCATATCGGAAAAGAAAATCGAACAGCAACCCTTCTAGCCCACTGCACTGCTATCCCCTAACATCACCACTCTCCTCGAATTCGACAATCCCCTGCCACAATCGATGACTGTCGCCTGCGAACTCGAGCTCGACTTCGGCGATGAATTCCCTGAGAAGCCGACCACATCCTTGCAAGCCCCCTGACATGCGCGCCCCAAAAACCTAGCCGCCAATGCCTCGTCTCCAACTTGCGGCCATAGTGCTTGCAAGATGACCACGAACTGCTCCTCTCGATCGCGACATCACCTAAGCTCGCGTCTACCACCAGCCTCGGTCGGGAATCCCCCAAAAGGTAACCGACTCCATCAACTCGAACGCCATTTCGATATATATTTGAATGATTTTTATGAGTGGATTCGATTTTTAGATTATTTGAAGAGGACGAGATTTTTTTGATTATCAAACGAGAAGGAGAAGAGGGCAATTCGAATGAACTTGCGGCTATGGATTTGAACTCGATTTCGTTAGTCTGAAAATGAAGAGAGAAGTAAAAAAATCGTTCGGCCATTATTTTTATATTTCTTTTTTGTTTTGTTTTTCTATTACATTATCATCTCTTTTTTTAACGAACGCGTGTCAAATATTCAAAGAAAAAGGAACACGTGTTATAAACTCCTATGCGTGTTAGAGCTAGCTACAGTGTTTATATTTTTAAATTTAAATTCAAATTTAAATCGTCTCGATTGTCGCAACTTAAATTTTTGAACTCCTATCGAGTCGTGCCACCAGACGTTCATAAGGTTATACCCCTATTTCGAACGTAATGGAAAAGGTTTCGAGTCCAAATTCGATCGTATGGAGAAGATAGCTTTTTGGACCAGTTATTATATAAATTTTCAAAATAAATTTCAGCGCGTTTTCCATCCGTACGGTCACACAACAACTCTAAACACTACGAAAATTGAAATTCGATAATAATACAATATTACGGATCCAATGGAACTGGTTTCGTTGAATTCCGAGACTATGCCTCGGAAGGCTATTTTTAAATATCGATTTAAACGATATAAATTTCAAACTGAACAAAACAGTTTTAAATTCAATTTTTAAATGTTTTATTATCTCCATTATTATCAATATAAATTTTTACAAGCCTTCAAATCATTTTTAACAAGCGAAAAAACTGAAGATTAAATATTTTACCCAATTTCAAATTATTAAATTAAATAATTTAATTGCCAAATAAACAGAAATTTTTGAAATTCAAGTTAAACCAACTTTCAAATAATTCAAAATCAATTAAAATTTTCAATTTAAAATGTTCAAAATTTTAGGTCGTCACAAAATCTCCCCACGAACTTTGGAAAAATAGACCACCATCCTACAATTAGTTAAAAGTGTGGGGGTGCCTTGTGAAAGTAGAGTTATCTAAACCAAAGAAAGTCAAAATTGGACCCAAAAAAATTGACTATAAATTCATTAGATATTCACAAAATAGTGTCGCCTATCGGTTTTTGGTACGCAAATCTGAAATTGATGACATTCAAATAAATACCATCATTGAGTCGAGAAATGCTAGATTTTTCGAACGTGTATACCCTTTAAAATAGGGTACTGAAGATTATACTCAAAAGAGACCAAGAGAAACTGAAATACCCAATTCTCTTAAGAGTACTAAACAAAATATCGATAATGATCAGCAAAACAGGGATGATCAATAAGTGGAGCAACCAAGGAGAAGCAAAAGATCAAGGGCCTCAAATACCTTTGGACTAGACTTCTTCACTTATGTTAGAAGGTGATCCATTAACATACAAACAAGTTATGTCCTCCGCTGATGCTCCATATTGGAAGGAGATGGTTAATAATGAGATAGAATTCATTATGGCAAACTAAACATAGGAGTTAGTTGATTTACCACAAGGATGCAAGACTTTAGGTAATGAATGGATATTTAAGAAAAAATTGAAACTTGATGTTACAATAGACAAGTATAAAGCTTGATTTGTGGTTCAAGGATTCAGAGAAAAGAAGACCTAGACTATTTTAACACATGCTCCCTAGTAACTAGAATCTCATCAATAAGAACATTGAGAGCAATTGCATCCACACTTGACTTAGAAATACATCATTGATAGCAATTGCATCCACACTTGACTTAGAAATACATCAAATGGATGTAAGGACAACATTTTTTAATGGTGAACTAAAAGAAGAAATATACATGAAACAACCTGAAGGTTTTCTAAAAACTGGAACTAAAAGCAAGGTTTGTAGATTAAGCAAATCACTTTATGGGCTTAAACAAGCGCATAAACAAGCTCATAAACAATGGCATGAAAAATTATATGAAAATATGATACTAAATGGATTTCATATAAATTAATGTGTGTGTCTATTCTAAACATACAAATATGGGATATGCCATTGTATGTCTATATGTAGATGATTTACTGAAATTTGGAAGCAACAAGGTGACAATAAAATCTACAAAAGATATGCTCTCTGCCAAATTTGACACGAAAGATCTGGGAGCCGCTGATGTAATTCTTGGTGGGAAAATACATAAACCAAACAAGGATATGTGTTGTCCCAATTACACTACATTGGAAAGTACTTGAAAGTTTTAAACGACACAATATAATATAGCAAAATCACCCGTAGATTTGAACCAAAATTGAGTTAAAAATAGCGATGATAGTATTTACCAACTTGAGTACACTCGTATACTAGGCAATGTTATGTATGTAATGAATTGTACTGGACTTGGTATAGCGTATGCTGTTAGTAAACAAAGCGGATATACTAGCAACCCAGGAAATAATCACTGGAAAACTATAATTCGAGTACTAGGATATCTAAGGTATACACAAAGTCATCGACTAGATTATGAAAAGTACCATTCTGTAATAGAAGGGTATTGTGATCCCAAGATCTTGGTTCAAAGGGACAACTATGTTAAGATAAACTTGATAGCACTGTAATTATTCAAACCATTTCTATGATAAGTCAGTGCACTACTTGTCGGAGAATAGGACAAGTTTTGATACTTTTAGTGATGTCTATACTTGGTAATATTAGGAACCAGGTAAGGTATTGTGAGATACCCTTTTTAAAATCACTTATGTGAGTGTGAAGGTGCCACTTCAAGGAAAATTGTAAGGCCAAATTCTCTACGCATACATGAGACCACGCTGGTGTTCATGGCAAAAATGAACACAAATGAAGAATTAAGAAAGATAAGATGCACTTATTGTGTGTTGTCTATTTTAGATTTGCACAAAAGGATTACAGTTCAAAGACAACCTAAGTCCACTAATTCGCCAGTAAGTCAAAAGGATAAACACTAGAAAAGTTCAAGGCCAATATGCTACTATAACCGATACGATAAATGTTTCGCAAAATTTAAGAACAAACATAGTAATTAATTATTCATGTGGCAGATTAATAGAAATGAATGAGCATTTTATTGAGAAATGTGAGGCACTGAATGCCTTGGGAAATGAATAGTCCCACATCTTGGAATAAAATATACATTTTGTATTTATATATTAAGATATAGACACTGTTATAGTTACTATTGGGATAAAGAGAGACATGAAAGCATAGCTATCTTGGCGGGTAATGCAACACACCACCCTGCATGGACGCACCCGCGTTCATGCCTGTGCCCGAGCCCAAACCCGCACTTGCATCCGCAGTGTGGACGAATGGATGTTTAAGGCGTATTAGTGGCACTTATCACTTTGCAATTGGCTGTTAGCTTGGCTTGGATGTTCAGACCGAAAATTATTGCTTTTGTCCATTCAAACTGAAACGGTCACACTGCCTTGTAAAGGGTCACAACCTTTCCAACTGTCGCAACTGTTCGAATATGTGCACCTCCCCACGGCTATATATAGGCAGAAGGAAAATGGGAAACTTCACTAAGTTTTTTCTACACGTCTTCCACTCCTACAAAACTCTATTCTTACTTAAATTCTCTTGAGTTTGTCGTTGCTCTGTGATTGTTGTGCATCATTACAGAGACAGGTCCATTTCATCTTCGGAAACAATTGCGCGATATCCTTAAGCGCCGTAGAGGGAGCAATAATATATCAAGGAAACAATTTTCACTGGACCCGGACAATCTAAATGGTATTATATCTATTGCATAATTTATCTGCTGCATAATTCTATTCGTGACTGTTCTTGCAGCATATTTGTAAAAATTTATAGTTGTAACAGTTCTGTACTTCTAACAGTTTTGCAATGTGTTTGTAATACTTTTGCAATATATTTGTAATAGTTCTGTTGTTGTAACAGTTCTGAAGTTGTAACGGTTTTGCAACGTAATAGTTTCGTAAAACCTTTGTAACATTCTGTTAACAATTATAACCCTTTATTGCTACATTTAACTCTAGTTGTACAATAGAAAGGTTTCCCTTTCAGATATGACAATGAATGGCGCATTAAGGAGGGTTATAAAGCATGTATTTGGAAGGGAGTACTTCCAATACATAGGGATTCCCGAGTGATGTTTTCAAATAGAAGCTATTAGCATGAAAAAATAAAATGAAGCGGTGGAATAAAGTAATAGTAAAGTAGGATACTAATTTGACGGAGATTGAGAAAGAGCTTGAACTGCTTAAGATTGTAGTTAACAATGACCCTTGTAACCTGCAATCATATAAAGAGATGTTATATGTAAAGCATAAAGTCCAAGTACAACAAAACATCAAATTCTAGAGGTACAAAAAACATTAAATTATGGATCTTGAGGCAAAAATCAAAAGTTCAATGGCTACAACAAGGAGACACTTGCTCTAAATTTTTATACTCAAAGATGCCTTATAGAAGGTATATAAATAATATTCAAGCACTTATTGATATGAGCAAGGTGACCTAGTGTACAAACCAAAGAAGATAAACAAAAAGGTGCAAGCCATAGGAGATAGAACATAAAGCAATTACATATGTTTTAGATCTATCTAATGGAAATTATGCTACTAACAATCTAGAGTTCCAATACACTGCAAAAATTAACTCAAAGGGCTAGCATTATTTGTTACAGGAGATAACTATGATAGAAATTAAAAAAGTCATATTCTCTATGCATGATGAAAAGAACCCAGGTCCTGATAAGATAAATTCAAAGTTGATGAAACTTCATGGGGAGGGTATACAAATTGACTTATTGGCAACAGTAATGGATATGTTTCAAACTGCCAAGCTACCTAAAGGTATAGACCATACTTTTATATCTTTGATACCTACGACAGAAAAACCAACTAACATTAACCTTTGTCGACTTATTTCATGCTGCAACATGTATTACAAGGTTTTTAGTAAGTTGATTTGTAATAGATTAAAGCACTTTTTACCTTTTTAATTCCTAAAAACCAATATGCAATATATTGATGATGACATTCTGTTAGCACATGAGCTATTACATGATTTTAACAAGAAGGGGATGGATAAATTCTATGTAAAAGTGGATCTCTAAAAACCCTACAATAGGATAAATCGGAGTTTCATATGCTTTATTATAAAGAAAATGGGTTTCCCAACTCATTTTATAATCATAATGTTTGAATGTATCAGCACACCAATCTTTTCTATCTTAATGGAAGGCATTCCAAGGGGTTTATTACTAGTAACAAGGACTTACATCAAGGGGACCCACTATCTCCTTGCCTATTTACTATTGCTATGGAGTGTTTCACCTTTCTAATGGATGAGGCTATTAAATCTAGGTAATTCCCACTTAGTTCACAAATTCCAATAATTTATTAGTCACATACTTTATGTTGGTGATCTTATGATTTTGGTTAAGACAAGTGTAATTGTTATAGGCACATTGAGGCAAGTTTTTGGTAAACAAAGTATTAGTTCTAGCTAAATGAAGACCACACTATATTTTAGTTCTACAACATCATATGAGGCTAAAATTAAAAGGAAATTAGAGATTGAGGAAGAAACATTACCTATTGCTTACCTTGGATTACAACTGTCTTCTTCATATCTCCATTACTCAGACAGCCAAAGCCTACTTTATAAAACTCAAACTAAGTTACAAGAATAGGAAACTAAGTTTTTAAGCTTCATAGGAAGAGCTGAATTTTTGAATTCAGTTATTACTCCGACTGTTCTTTTCTGGTTATTTCTTTATCAAATACTATAGTATTCTTGTACCAACTACCTCAAAACAGACGTAAATTTCGACTCAGAAAAGGCCCATCGCAACTTAGGCCCGTTCCAAAGATGGTTCTTGGTTGGTAAAAAGAATAAGAACAATACGAGTTATCTATCTATCCTCTTATAACAAACATTGGAAGGAACAAAATATAATGGCAATAGCAGCACCCATTTTATTTCAAATCAATATTATAAAACATACATAATGTCAAGATAATCGTTATATTATCTCATCTCAAAATACATATTTTTTAAAACGAGTACAATAAAATAATAGGAATTGATAAATAGTGACTGCCACAAGCTCTACTCTCGCCATCTTCAAGCATCGTCAATTATCAACTCCTTCTCTAACTTGTGTAACAATAATGAGGGAGTCAAAATAAAAAGCTCTAGTGAATGGAAATCTTGAGCCTTACTATTTCTGTGCTTGGGCAGTATAACTTAAATAAGAATATGTCTTACATATGTTTTTGAAATCATTTAATACTTCATATAAGGAAAGGAGGAAGAATCTGACTATTTAAGACCTCAATCGAGGTAGGCCCCAATAATTTAAGACCTTACATTCCCAAAGCATATTTCCCAATCCCATAATCCTGACGTCATAAATATCCAGCAGTGTAAGAAATAACATCCAGGCCACCTAAGACTTTAAAAGAAAAAATAAGTAGACTTTAACCAATTAAGACCTCAATCGAGGTATGCCCCAAATCATATAAGACCTGGTCCTAAGGCGGACCTTTCTGGATAACTATCTAGTTGATATCGCATGGAATATGTAACGACCCTATTTTTTAGTAACATTATTTATGACATTTAATTGGTTTAATTAAATAAAATAATGTAATGCTATGGGATTAATAATTATGATTGAAACTAAGGGGTAGTCGTGCCTAAGAGAACAAATGAACTAAGATGAACTAAAATAAAATAAATAAGGGTAATTGGTGACCGCAAAGTAGGAATAAGACATAACCATGTACCTTAAACCATAAACCCTCATGCATCTCATTCTATACATTCATTTCGTAATCAAAAATTAAAATTAGAGGCCGACCATCATTAAGGAAGAACAAGCAGCAGCAAGAATCAAGAGGAAGCTAAATCAACTTAATCCATCCTCAAATCTCATCTCCTTAATCTCAAAACTAAGGTGAATAATGACTGCATCTCATATTTTCTAATTATTTTCATTTTAAGGTTAAATCTGAATTATTTTGCAAGGTTTTGCCATGTTTTGATTGTTAGAAATATATATATATGCGCTTGTTGATGATTTATGATATAGATTTTATGATATGTTTTAATGTGAAAACCCTATTGAATGACATCCAAATGTCTTGCGATTTTAGATTTAGATCTGAAATGATATTTTAGAGATGGGTTCCAATTTCATAATTTTCTGAATTAATTAGGATTTAATATTAATTTTCTAGTAAAGAAAATGATTCTCTAGATTTAAAATTATTTACGACAAAATTATATATATTGGGTATGAAATTAATATACGTTAGAAAATATAATAAAATGATTTATAGGAATTTTTGTAGAATATTCCTAAGTGTTTTAATTAAAATATAAACTTATTTAAGGTATGGGACTTAAATGTTTTATATACTTATAAAAGGAGAATGGGTATTTTGTAAATAATTTAAGTTGTTTATTTCTGAAATTTTGGCAGTGCTTTTAGAAAAGAAAATTAGCAATGAATTATATTTTGAAAAATAAGGCAAGTTAGTTGAAAAGAATTTCTTTTTAAAGTTAAAATCAGGTTTTGCTTGCTTTTTACCTGTTCCGCCACTTTTGCACCTAGGTTTCGCTTGGGTACTTCCGTCTCCATCACCATCGAAACTAATGCATATATTATCAATGATTTAGTACATAGTGAATAGAATGTAGGCAGAAGACACAAGATCGAAACAAGGGGTTTCGAAGGAGTTGAAACCTTACTTTGTGTTTAAATGAAAATGCACCTGCTTTTCTTTTGAAAGGAATGCTTTCGACTTGGTTGACTTTCGACTAGGTCAAATGTTTTAAAGAAACGCTTTCGAATGAGGTTACGTCTTTTGTTTTAAGCAAATTTTGTCGAAGGGGTCGAAACCCCTTGCTACTGCTTTCTACCTTTTGAAGCAAATGGTTTTGGAAAGGTTAACTGTTTTCAAAATCCAAGTCACTTCTCCAATGCTTTCGAATGGTTGGTTTCGACACCATTACTTCTTTACTTAAGAATTTCTTTCAAAAGAGTAATTTCGACTTGGTTATTTTATGACCCTTTTGTTTTGTTGAAGGTAAAACCCAATGGTTTCGAAAGGTTTAGTTTTTAATAGTTGTGAAAGGTGTTCCACGTGTTTTATTTGAACCCAAATGCTTTTGAAAGGTTTGATGTTTGAAAAGGATTTTAGTGCTTTTGAAAGGTTTAAGAAGATGGTTTCGAATGGGTGGTTCCCTAATGTTTTTGAAAGGTTTTAATGGAAGGTTTCCAATGGTTTCGAAAGGCAGGTCTAAAATGTTTTAAAAGAAAGATGTCTGAGTTTTTAAAGCTTTCGAAGGTGATGTTTTTCAATGGTTTCGAAAGGGTTATTATGAATGGTTTCGAAAGGAATGTTCTAGCCTTTTGGCCTAAGTTTACTTGGTTCCGAAAGGGTTACTTTCAATGGATTCGAAATGGGTGCTTTCAAATGTTTAAATGTTTTCATCACCAAAGGTTTGTGTAAAGTATATATATTACATAGAAAGGTGATTTGAATAAAGCATAAAATATATATTTTCCTTGTTTAAGTATGATTTAAAGGTCTAAGTCAATTTGAGAAGAAAATTTTTCAAGGAAAATTTTACGGGAAGATTACCTTAGTAAAATGACTCGAATATTTGAATACCAAAAGGGACTAGTATGGGGTAGCACTGAGATGACCCACTTTCTTTCCAAATTTTCTTTTTTCTACTCAGTGGTCACCTGGTCTAGAGAATCTCATTCATACACTTCTCTTCTAATCAGTATCTTTAAACCAATATAAAATTATTGTTAAGCTCAATTTATCAAAAGCTTTCATATAAGAAAGTATGTGTGTACCATCTATTTTTTTTTCTATCAGAGTAATGAAGATTTGTGATGCAGCTAAAGCCAGAGAAGAAGTTGTGCAATCTTTAATTCCTGAAAACATGAGTTTGTGGTGTAGTGTGATGAGTCGTACACGACTCAGTGAAGGCAGCATGAGTCGTAGGAGAGTAGATTTGAGTCGTCCACGACCTAAGGAGTCACGAGAAGGGACGTTGCAAGCTAATGAAGTGGCTTTGAGTCGTTTCCGACTCAACAAAGAAGGTCTAGGTCGGCAACGACCTACGAAGGAAGATGTGGACCGACCTAATGAGACACCGCTTCTGGTGATAAGTCGTACACGTCTCAACGACTCATCCATAAGTCATGTACGAGTTAACAAGAGCAGAGAAGTGGAAGTAGATGAGTCGTTCGGAGATGACTCGCTTGAAGGGATGTGCCGCAGGGAAGCTATGAGTCGGTGAAGACCATGAGTCGGTGAAGTCTTGAGTCGTGACATATGTTGAGTCGTGTTGTACGCATATATAGTTGAGTCGTATGGCGTTTGTATCTGATGACTCGTGTTGTATATAAGTCATCATGTTTAGGTTGTCTATTTTTGCCGTTGTTATGAGTCGTAAGTCGTTGTTTTTGAGTCGTTGCTCTTGAGTCGTGTGATGTACTTCGGTTTGTTGTGTTGCTAAGTCGGTAACGACTTATGATGAGTCGTGAGTCATGAGTCGGCCACGACTTAAGGGTTGTGTTGTGAAAACTCTATAAATAGGGGTGTGTGTTGTACATTTAAGGTGGTTGATTTTTGAATAAAATTCTCTTTTGTTAGCTTTGTGCTTTCATACAAATTGGTAGTTGAGTGTGATCTCCTATCTCCTCTTTCGGTTAATCGAGTGCGCTCGATTCAACGATCGTAGAAGCCGATTCACGGAATCTAGTGCGCTAGATCAACGTGCGAAGAATCGTAGATCTTTGTTTCTCGGTATCGTGCGCGATCAACGAGACGAAGATAGCTAGAATCCGGTATCTTTGGATCAACGGATTTGGGCCTTGCAGTATTCTCAACTCACCGATTGTTACATTCCATCGATTGAAGTTTGTTTCGAATTATCCGCTGCGCCATTATTGGTATCAGAGCCATACTTAGCCAATCATAGCTAAGTTGATTCTTGGAGCCAATTTTTGAAGTTGTGTTCATCGTGTTCATATTGAAGTTGCAACAAGAGGGAGAACTTTTGATCCATTCCATTTTGGATCAAAGTGTTGAAGGTGTTTGAAATTGAAGGCCGTGTATACTTGTGGGAAGTAGCCGAGCCTTGTAAAGGGTTTGAGCCGTACCTTGTGCTTGAGTAGGAGCCGATCTTACTTTGAGTCGTTCCTTATTGCCGAGCTAGAGCAAGCCGAGTCAAGGGCAGCTGTGACTTGTTGTTTTGTTAAAGCTTTGAAGTCTTGTGTTCAAATTGTTGAAGTGTTTGTGAAGTTTTTCAATCATGCCACCAAGGAGAGCCAATCGTCATCAAAACGTTGAAGCTTTGTATCGTAGAGAAGAAGCTGAGCTTATGGAACAACGTATTAATGAGAAGTTTGATGAAGGCATTGGAAAATTGGAGAAATTGATGAATGATTTGAATCAAAGGAGGAGATCACCAAACTCGAACCATGGAGGAAACCGAGTTTCGCCATCGGTTACGGAAGCGAGGAGGGTATCACCACATTCTTGTAGAGATAGAAGAGAAACATCAATTTCATCACGAAGAGATCATCATGACTATGCACATGAAGAGAGAAGAAGTCAACGTGAATTTGACAATGAAGCATATAGAGAGGAAGAGAGACATAGTCAAAGGAGCATGCATGAACGAAGGGATGATAATGGTCGAGATCGATGTAGGCGTACTTTTGATTTTGTTGAAGAAGGTGATAGAGCTAGTATTCATTATCGAGATCGAGACCAAGTTCGAAATTCTTATCGGGATGTTGAAAATGATTGTCGATGGGAAACGGGTATGAAGATGGAAATTCCAGAATTTAAAGGAGGGATGGTAGCTGAAGAATTTCTTGATTGGTTATCTAATGTTGAAGAGATCTTTGATTTCAAGGAGGTTCCTCAGCATAGAAGGGTGAAGTTGGTTGCTACTAGGTTGAGGGGGAGAGCTTTGGCGTGGTGGCAGCAAACTAAACTTACCATGGAGAGAATGGGGAAGTCAAGGATAGAATCGTGGGATAAGATGAAGAAGTTGATGAGATCTACTTTCTTACCTTACAACTATCGGTCACTTATGTACCAAAGGTTGCAGAATCTGAGGCAAGGGACGAAGTCTGTTAGTGATTATGCTGATGAATTTTACCAACTCATTGCCAGGAATGATATTATGGAAACGGAAGAACAACTAACTGCTAGATTCATTGGGGGATTGAGAATGCAGATCCAGGATATGGTTAATATGTTCGATCCTAGATCAGTTGCAGAGGCACATCAGAAAGCGTTAGCTTGGGAGAAGCAAGGAAGGCGTGGAGGAGGTGTGTTTACTAATTCCAATAATCAAGCAAGGGGTGTTGGTGGAAGTTCTAATGTTCCTAAACCTGTTACAAAGCCAGTGGTGAAGGAGGCTGAGAAGGCGAAGGTTAGCAGTGGGTTCAAATGTTATAATTGTCAGGAGTTGGGTCATAAGAGCAATGAATGTCCGAAGCCGAAGAAGAGAGCAATGGTTGCAGAAGTTGAGGAGGATGATGGTGAGGAAGCAGAGTGTTCAAATACACCTTATGTTGAGGAGGAGGAAGAATTATCTGGAGATGAAGGTTGTAATCTTATGATGAGGAGGTCATGTCTTACACCAAAGCAAGAGGAGGATTGTAGTTGGTTGAGGAGTAACATATTTCAGTCGACGTGCACTATTCTGGGAAAAGTTTGCAAGTTCGTTATTGATGCTGGAAGTTGCGATAATATTATTTCTACCGAGGCTGTGAAGAAGTTGAACTTGAAAACTGAGAAACATCCTAAACCGTACAAGCTAGCATGGTTAAGGAAGGGTGGTGAAGTGAAGGTGTGTCGAAGGGCTTGTGTTAATTTTTCTATTGGGAAGAAGTACAAAGATGAAATTTGGTGTGACGTTGTAGACATGGACGTATGTCATCTGTTGTTGGGCAGATCGTGGCAGTTTGATAGATCAGTTCAACATGATGGTCGTGCCAATAGCTACAGTTTCCTGTTCGAAGGTACTAAAATCACTCTAGTTCCCAAGAAACAACAACAGAAAGAAAGCAAGCTTGAGGAGATTGAGGAATTGAAAACTCTGTTGACTTTGAAGGAGTTTGTTAAGGAGGTTGAAGAGGAGCCTGAAGTCTATTTGTTGATTGGGCGAGAGTGCAGTGAAGAAGTTGAGATTCCAGAAGAAGCAAAGCCAATTTTGAAAGAATTTGAAGATGTCTTTCCAGAGGAGTTGCCTAAGGAGTTACCGCCATTGAGAGACATTCAACATCAAATTGATCTTGTTCCGGGAGCAGTGTTACCACATCGACCACATTACCGAATGAGTCCGAAGGAACATGAGGAGTTACGAAGGCAGGTGGAAGAGTTGTTGGAACATGGACGTGTTCAGGAAAGCTTGAGTCCTTGTGCTGTGCCAGCATTGTTGGTACCGAAGAAGGATGGAACATGGAGAATGTGTACAGATAGTAGAGCTTTGAATAAGATCACTGTTCGTTATCGATTTCCTATGCCAAGGTTGGATGACTTGCTAGATCAGTTGAGTGGGGCAACTATATATTCGAAGATTGACTTGAAGAGTGGTTATCATCAGATTCGGATTAGACCTGGAGACGAATGGAAGACAGCTTTCAAGACGAGAGAGGGGTTATACGAATGGTTGGTTATGCCATTTGGTTTGTCAAATGCACCTAGTACATTCATGCGGGTGATGAATCAAATCTTTAGACCATTCATTGGGAAGTTCGTGGTGGTTTATTTCGATGATATTCTGATATATAGTGGGAGTATGGGGGAGCATGTTCTACATTTGAGGGAAGTATTGATTATTCTTCGTGAGGAACAATTTTATGCAGCCATGAAGAAATGTGTGTTCATGACAAGAAGTGTGTTATTTTTGGGATATGTTGTATCTGAGAAGGGAATCCAAGTGGACCAGAGTAAAGTTGAAGCAGTCAGGAATTGGCCACAACCAAAGACAATTACGGAAGTGAGAAGTTTTCATGGGCTAGCGTCATTCTACCGAAGATTCATTCCACACTTCAGTAGCGTGATGGCTCCAGTTACTGATTGCATGAAGGGTAAACAGTTTTTGTGGACAGAAGAAGCCGGGATTGCTTTTGAACGAATCAAAGAACTGTTGACGACAGCGCCAATTCTTGTTTTACCTGATTTTCAGTTAGTGTTTGAACTACATACTGATGCATCCAAGGTTGGGATTGGAGGAGTGTTGAGTCAGTGTGGGAGACCTATTGCATATTTCAGTGAAAAGTTGTCAGGGGCAAAGATGAGATACAGTACATATGACGTCGAGTTTTATGCTGTTGTACAAGCTGTTAAACACTGGAGGCATTATCTATTTCAGAAGGAATTTGTTTTATATACTGATCATGAGGCGTTGAAGCATTTACAGGGACAAGACAAGATTTCTGTGAGACATGCATCATGGATTGCCTATTTGCAGCAATTTACTTTTGTTGTCAAGCACAAATCTGGGGTGTCGAATCGAGTAGCTGATGCATTGAGTAGAAGGAATCATCTGTTGACAACAATGAAGGTTGAAGTGACAGGGTTTGAAATGTTGCCAGAGATGATTGAAGAAGATCCTTACTTTGTGAAATATGTTGAGAAAGTGAAGGAAGGGAGTACTGATGAATTTATGATGATTGATGGATTTTTGTTTAAAGGAAATCGGTTATGTATTCCTGAGAGCAGTTTGAGAATGAAAATTATCAAGGAGTTGCATGAAGAAGGCCATGTGGGTAGAGATCGTACATTGCAATTGGTTTCTCAATCTTATTTTTGGCCGTCGATGAGAAAAGAAGTTGAAAGATTTGTGGAGAGATGCCATATTTGCCAGGTTTCAAAGGGAACAGCGACGAATGCAGGGTTGTATATGCCATTACCTGTACCATCTAAGCCATGGGTTGATATCAGCATGGATTTCGTTTTGGGTTTGCCTAGAACTCAAAGGGGAAATGATTCGATATTTGTTGTAGTGGACAGAATTTCGAAGATGGCACATTTTATTGCCTGCAAGAAGACAGCGGATGCAGTTCGAGTGGCACAATTATTCTTTAAGGAGGTGTATCGATTGCATGGTTTACCAGAATCTATTGTGTCGGATAGAGATACTCGTTTTCTGAGTCACTTTTGGTTGAGTTTGTGGAAGATGGTGGGAACGAAACTGAAATTTAGTAGTGCTTATCATCCGCAAACTGATGGACAGACGGAAGTTGTTAACCGGTCATTGGGAAATTTGTTGCGATGCCTTGTACAGGATAATTTGAAGAGTTGGGACATGAAGTTATGCCAAGCCGAGTTTGCACATAATCATGCAGTGAATCGTAGCACAGGATTCAGCCCATTTCAGATTGTATATTCAACTATACCTAGGGGACCGTTGGAATTGGCAGTAGTGCCACAGTCAAAGGGAACGGTTAAACGAGCTGCTGATTTTGTTGAAGGATTGACGGAATGTCATAGAATCGTTCAGGAACGATTGGAGAAATCGAATGAGAAATATAAGAAATCTGCAGATTTGAAACGACGAAATGTTGAATTTAACGAAGGCGATTTGGTTTATGCAGTGTTGACAAAAGACCGTTTTCCGGTAGGAACATACAATAAATTGAAGGCGCGGAAAATTGGTCCAATTGAAATTGTGAAGAAAATCAATGAAAATGCTTATAAGTTGAAACTGCCGGAAGATGTTTACACGTCTGACGTGTTCAATGTTAAACATCTTGTTCCATATTACGGAGGTAAACAATCAGATGAAGAAGAATGTACAAATTCGAGGACGAATTTTTCTCAACCAGGGGAGGATGATGCAGCTAAAGCCAGAGAAGAAGTTGTGCAATCTTTAATTCCTGAAAACATGAGTTTGTGGTGTAGTGTGATGAGTCGTACACGACTCAGTGAAGGCAGCATGAGTCGTAGGAGAGTAGATTTGAGTCGTCCACGACCTAAGGAGTCACGAGAAGGGACGTTGCAAGCTAATGAAGCGGCTTTGAGTCGTTTCCGACTCAACAAAGAAGGTCTAGGGGCAACGACCTACGAAGGAAGATGTGGACCGACCTAATGAGACACCGCTTCTGGTGATAAGTCGTACACGTCTCAACGACTCATCCATAAGTCATGTACGAGTTAACAAGAGCAGAGAAGTGGAAGTAGATGAGTCGTTCGGAGATGACTCGCTTGAAGGGATGTGCCGCAGGGAAGCTATGAGTCGGTGAAGACCATGAGTCGGTGAAGTCTTGAGTCGTGACATATGTTGAGTCGTGTTGTACGCATATATAGTTGAGTCGTATGGCGTTTGTATCTGATGACTCGTGTTGTATATAAGTCGTCATGTTTAGGTTGTCTATTTTTGCCGCTGTTATGAGTCGTAAGTCGTTGTTTTTGAGTCGTTGCTCTTGAGTCGTGTGATGTACTTCGGTCTGTTGTGTTGCTAAGTCGGTAACGACTTATGATGAGTCGTGAGTCATGAGTCGGCCATGACTTAAGGGTTGTGTTGTGAAAACTCTATAAATAGGGGTGTGTGTTGTACATTTAAGGTGGTTGATTTTTGAATAAAATTCTCTTTTGTTAGCTTTGTGCTTTCATACAAATTGGTAGTTGAGTGTGATCTCCTATCTCCTCTTTCGGTTAATCGAGTGCGCTCGATTCAACGATCGTAGAAGCCGATTCACGGAATCTAGTGCGCTAGATCAACGTGCGAAGAATCGTAGATCTTTGTTTCTCGGTATCGTGCGCGATCAACGAGACGAAGATAGCTAGAATCCGGTATCTTTGGATCAACGGATTTGGGCCTTGCAGTATTCTCAACTCACCGATTGTTACATTCCATCGATTGAAGTTTGTTTCGAATTATCCGCTGCGCCAATTTGGAAGCAGGAAATTCTATTTAAAGAAGTCATTATATGATTTTCACATAGCAAAGCCATTTTCAATTCAAGTTTCCCAGTTGTACTTATTTCTTCGCATAACTGTTGATAGCATTACTTCTAGACCTATCATTTACCTGTATACATTTTGTTTTATTTTACTCCATCCCTGTATTTAATGTGTTCTTAACTGTGCATGTGTGTGAGTGTGTGTATGTAGGAAGTACCGAGTTTCCTAGACAATAGAAGCATTCAGCCCTTATGTAAATTAAGTGTCAAAGTATTGAAAGGTGGTTGAACCCAGGCTTAGTGATATGGTCAAGTTAGCCTTGTTTATTTATACACAAATTTTACAAGTATTCCTGTGATCTTTCTATGGTAATTCAAAACTTGTATATGTCAGATTTTTACATAATCTTTAAATATGGATTTTCCTATCAAACTGAGTTAATCATTCAGTCCTTTCATGCTTGCATTTCAGATTTTACTTTTTTAATTAAAATCATTTTAAAGCTAAGGAAAGAACATTATTACTTAGCTAAAACATTTTTAAAAGCAACTCACAGTCTTCAACTGATTTACACCTTTAAGTTCAATACATAACAATTGGAAAAAGACATTACACTAATTTATTTCTAAACAACTTTACCAACATAGCATATATATTTTGACTTAAACTTCTATCCTTAATTTCAGAAAATCTGTAACTATGCAGTCAAATTCTTAAGCAGCCAATTCATCCAAAGCTTGATCCATGCAATGTCTATTTACCTGCACAATCGCTATGGACCGCCGAGACACCCAATAGTGCATTAACACACATGGGTCAGACAAATGCCTGGTATGAGTAATCTTTCTTGAAAGCATATTCTTACTTTAATTTCATTATATTTAAGTACTTGGCATGAATGAGGAACCAACATCAATACTGAGCATAAATTCTGTAAAACCTATACATTCATGTCATTACATGATAGAGCATATATTGTTTGAGCAATTTAATTCAGAGAAAAACAATCATAAAATTCAATCAACCAACATTATAGCCTTCCTATACAAACTCTAGTTCAATCCTCAAGTCCCCTCTTCAGTTTATACTGGCCATCAGGATTTTGTCCAAGCCTCACTTGATCCTATTTCTATTATTCATTATCCAGTGTTAGTTAAGGTCCTTAGCTACTTTCTCATAATATATCGCACATTGCCTGAGACAAATCTCTGTTAACCCAGCACACTCAGGCCCCTGGGTATAAACATACCATGTGTGAGCTTGCAATCTTGCCAAGCTTTCTTTTGTAGCCCTAAGATCCATAGTCCTTAGTTGAATTAATAAGTGTTATTTCCCCCTTTTTCTTAGCTGTGCTAAACTCTTATTGCAGATCATATTTCAATCAGAGGGAAAACAAACATTTCACCCAACCATACATTCATGCAGAGATATAGAAATTTTGCTCTCTGATACAATTATTTTATCCTACAAATGGGTATGATTAATTAGCATGTTATTTCTGCCCATGGATTTCAATAGATCAGATCATAAACATATGGTCCTATTTAGTTTTCGGATTTCTTCCCTTTTCTTTTTTTTCTTTTTTTTTTCCTTTACCTCTGGTTCAATCAGATCTCCACTAACTTCTAGATCTGGCTAAACCACAAGTATAATCTATCATTTAGGAAGTTCATAAATAATAGAAGCTCAGCACATGAATTACATTGCACTTCTATAATTTTTCCAATTTAATATGAGGCATAAGCAACAACACATTGTCACTGCCCCATATTTCTCTTTATTTTTAACTATATATTTATCACCCAAATCCTGGAATTTAAATGAGCATTTTAAAGGAAGAAACCCATAAAAGAAAACACTTCATTACCAAATTAATACATAATCAGATAGTCATTTTAAAACATGAAACACAAGACTCTTCTACTTTGAATCAATCACGGTGCAGAGTTTTGTACTTAAATAAATCATTCTCATGCCAAAACACCAAATCATGAAATAAACATAACTTGCAAAATAAATTATAAACCAAATGGGCTGCCTCAATGTTCAGGTCTTAATGCCAAGCTTTTCAGTGAGATTACTCACCTTAATTTTTTTTCCTAAGCCTTCTTCTTCCTCTTATCTCTAATGGCCAGTATTCCACATCTTCCCTTTTCTTCTATTTTATATTCTTTTCTTTTATTTTAAGGCAGAGCAATATGTAACTTCAATGCACCAGACTCTCTCTTATATAAACCCTGGCTGCTTCTAGGGTTTAAGGAGATTACCTAATGTCAGTTTTGCCCCAAATATAATCTGCCTTCACTTTGATTTAAAGAGAAAAGGGTATGTGGTCCTTACTATATTTTCCTCAGCAAATAAACCTTATTCCTACCCCGGATCATGTCATGTGTATGACTTAATTTATTTGTAAGCAAAAGAATTACTCAAAATGGTAAAAGTATTTTATTAAAGGTTCATACCATCTCCATGCAAGCCTTGTCTTTTACCAGCAGTACTTTCCTAAGTATATATTATTATTTTTCCTTTATAATTTTAAACATCCACTATCTTCTGCATAATTTTATTTCAGTCTATCTATATTATTATTATTTTTTCCATGTTAATCTGGTTTTAAAGACATAGCCATGTCTACAAAAATCATGTCTACCTACCTATGTATTTAAAATCTATTTATTCTAACTTACAAATTAATTTCTGCCTATTTTATCTTGCAGAGAAATATGTACATGTGTGTGCACTGTCTTGTGCACCTGCACATGTCTTTAACCACTCACTAGCAACAAGTTCCTATTCCTATCTTTTTTTTTTACTATTTTAAAACAATCTTAAGCTAATTTAAATCATAAAATTGTTCATCCAATCAGGGCTATCACATATACCCCTCCTTTTTAGGAATTGTGTCCCACAATTCTTTCATGCTTAGCTCAAATGTTTTCAATCTAGAGAATCAATCTTTCTCAAATTACTTTTTTTTAGTTAAACTCTATGTATATTTAAAACAAAATTCACACTGCATATTTAATCAAAGCATTTATCAATCTATATATGTTATACCTTTCATTCAATCAAACAGTTTTGGATAATCATTTCTGATTTTATCTTCCACTTCCCATGTGCAATCATTTGGGTCAAAGCTCCATTGCACTTTCACCAATTTAATTTATTTATTCCTCAATTTCTTAATTTCTCTTGCAACAATACCTACTGGCTCTTTTTCATAAATCATTCTAGGATCAATCTGTACATCCCTAGTGGATTTCAAGATTGTCTCTGCATCATGAACCCATCTCCTTAACTGAGACACATGAAAAAAATTATGCATTGCTCTCATCTCCTCTGGCAATTCTAACATATAGGCTACATTTCCAATTCTTTCTAAAATTTTATATGGTCCTATGTATCTGGGAATTAACTTTCCTTGTTTCCCAAACCTTAGAACCTTCTTCATAGGTGATATTTTAATAAATACATAGTCTCCAACATCATATTGCACTGCTTTTCTCCTCTGATCAGCATATTTCTTTTGCTTGTCTTGGGCAGAGGCAATTCTCCTCCTAATCAAAGCTATCTTTTCAGAAGCCTCTTTTACATTTTCTGGTCCTAAGACCACCTTCTCCCCTGATTCAATCCAACTTGAAGGTGATAAACATGGTCTACCATAGAGTGCTTCAAAGGGTGCCATGCCTATGTTGCTGTGATAGCTATTGTTGTATGCAAATTCTGCTAAAAATTTGTGATCTTCCCAGCTTCCTCCCCAATCCAATACACATGCCCTCAACATGTCTTCAAGCAATTTATTCACAATTTCTGTTTGACCATCAGATTGAGGGTGATATGCTATACTCAAGCATAAATCAGTCCCCATTGCTTTGTGAAAACTTTGCCAAAATTTTGAAATGAAGATGGTATCTCTATCACTTACTATAGTTTTTGGTATTCCATGCAATCTAACTACTTCTTTAATAAATAATTGAGCTAATTTGCATGCATTCCTTTCTGATTTTATAGGTATGAAATGAGCTGATTTGGTTAGCCTATCAACTACAACCCAAATACTATCATTTCCCCTCCTAGTTTTAGGCAAACCATCAATGAAATCCATTGATATATCTTCCCATTTCCACTGTGGTATTTGTAAAGGTTAAAGCATCCCCGAGGGTCTTTGATATTCAGCCTTTACCTGTTGACAAATCATGCACTTAGACACATAAGTTGCCACTGCACTTTTCATACCTTTCCACCAATAATCTCTCTTGAGGTTATGATACATTCTTGTGCTTCCTGGATGTATGGTATATTTACTTTTGTGATAAGCATCCAATATTTCCTGCCTCAACTCATTAATTTCTAGGACACATATTCTTCTTCCTTTCTTCAAGTGGCCTTGATCATCCAACAGAAAACCTTCCACTGCCTCACCATTTAATATCTGAGTTTTCTTCTCAAGTAAAGATGAATGTTGGTCTTGTAGCTTTTCAACTTTTGTTTTTAATTCTGACCCCAGAGTAACAAAACTTAACTTTCCTATCTCTACATTCTCACTGTATATGCTCATGTTTTCTACACTTTCACTTTCTATTTCGAGTCAATCAATAGTGACAAAGTGTTAAATTCTTCTATCATTAACCTAGCTACATTAGCATGCTGTCTACTTAAAGCATCTGCTACTTTATTAGCTTTGCCAGGTGTGTATAATATTTCAAAATCATACGAGGCTAGTAGTTCAATCCACCTTTGCTGCCTCATGTTTAATTCTTTTTGTGAAAATAAATATTTAAGTGACTTATGGTCTGTGTACACTTCAAATTTTGCCCCTAACAAATAGTGTCTCCATAATTTAAGAGCATACACTATAGCAGCCAATTCAAGATCATGTGTTGCATACCTTACCTCACTGGGTTTCAACTATCTAGAAGCATAAGCTATTACTTGGTGTTGTTGCATCAATACTGCCCCAAGTCCTTGTCCAATTGCATCAGTATACATCACTAAATTTTCATTCCCCTCAGGTACTTTTAGTATTGGAGCTTGTATTAATGCTTCCTTTAACCTCCCAAAAGCTTTCTCATACTCCTCAGTCCAAGCAAATACCTGATTCTTCCTAGTCAATCTAGTTAATGGGATTGAAATTTTTGCAAAATCTTTTATAAACCTTCTATAATAACCAGCCATTCCCATAAATGATCTGACCTCTGTGACACTAGTGGGCTCTTCCATGCTTGAACTGCACTTACCTTATTTGGATCTACAGATATACCTTCTTCCGATATTACATGTCCCAGAAAATTTATTTCATTTTTCCAAAAAGTACACTTCGAAAATTTTGCCTTCAAATTTTCTTGCCTCAATCTATGAAGTACAATATGTAAATGATTCTCATGCTCCTCAACTAACTTAGAATAAATTATATATCATCAATGAATATCAATTCAAATTTATCCAAGTATTCTCTAAAAATTCTATTCATCGAATCAACAAAGTAAGAGGGAGCATTTGTCAACCCAAATGGCATTACTAAAAATTCATAAAGTCCATATCTAGTATTGAAAGCTGTGTATTTTATGCTTTCCTCTTCTACTTTCATTTGATGAAATCCTGAAGCTAAATCAAGTCTAGAGAATATTTTTGCACCACTTAATTGATCGAAGAGATCATCAATTCTCGGTAAGGGGTATTTGTTTTTAACTGTGATTTTGTTTAACTCCCTATAATCAATACATAATCTAAGAGATCCATCCTGTTTCTTAACAAAGACCACTGGTGCTCCCCATGATGAGCTACTGGGTCTGATGAACCCTTTCTCTTCTAGTTCAACTAGTTGCTTTTTCAGTTCTATCAATTCTTTAGGCCCCATCCTAGTTGGCCTCTTAACTACTGGGTTAGTTCCTGGAATTAGTTCAATTGAAAACTCTACTGGCCTATGGTTAGGAACTCCTTTAACCTCACCAAACACATCAGTATATCGATTTACAATAGGGATTTCTTCTAATGCAAGCAGGTGCTTCTCACTAGACAAAGTAACAAGGGTAGCTATATTTCTGTTCTTGTTTGCCTCACATATAACAACTACCCTTTTCCCATCAGAAGCTTTTAATGATATGGTGGAGGTCTCCATATTTATGACAGCCTTATATTTTCTTAACCAATCAACTCCTAAAATAACTCCTATGCCTGGGTATTGCAACACATATAGGTCTGCACTAAACACATATCCCCCTATATTTAATCCCAGTTGCATGCACATCATACCCAAAACACAGGAACTGCCTAAAGGACTTTTAATAAGCAATGGCCTATCAACAATCATACAATTCGATTTTAATTGTTGTGCAATATCATGGGAAATCAATGAGTGTGTAGCCCCAGTATCATACACTACTGCAAAAGGTATTGAGAGAATAAGCAAAGTACCTTCAACTTGGCCATGATTCCCAACATTTGGTTCTTCAGTTGCTTTGCCTTTCCCCTCCAAAGTTCCCATTTTCCCTTGCTTAAAATCTGGACAATTCCTCCTTATGTGACCTTCCTTCCCACACTGGTAACATTTGAAAGATGCTGGTTTGGGATTTGTGCACCTATTCTTCATATGCCCCTCTTGTCCACAATTATAACAAGTGATCTTCTTCTTAACTTCAGCAGCCTTGGCTTCTTCTGGTTTCTTGGTGGAAGCTACATCTGTTTTCTTTTTGTCATAAGGGTGAAACTTACCCTTTCCTTTCTTATTTTGGTTATTCCTGAGTGCTCTGAAATTTTCCCTGGCTTTATCATGCTGTTCTATACTCAAAGTCAGATCCAAAACTTGATCAAATGTCCTATCCTTATATGGCAACATAGCTCTACTAAGGCTAGCATTCAGTCCTTGGATGTATCTGCCATTTTTAGCCTCTTTGGTTGTGATAAGCACTGCATCATATTTTTCCAGAGATTCAAACTTCTGTGTGTATTCAATAACACTCATAGTCCGTTGTCTTAATTTAATGAATTCCTCTAGCAAAGACTCTTTAGCTGATGTAGGTACAAATCTTCCTTCCAACATTTCCTTAAATGGATTCCATGTCACTTCTCCTTCAGGTCTTCCAGCTACTAACCTCCCACCAGTCCAAAGCTGCTCCTCTCAATTGTCTGGATGCTATTTGCCTCTTCTTTTGGTCTTCAACTTGCATATCTGTAAAAATTCTGTCCAAAATTCTAAGCCAGTTTTGAACTCTCATGATCCCTTCTGTTCCGTCAAAAGTTTTGCCTCCAAGATTGGTAAAGGTCTTGAGTAGTTTGGAGAGCTCCTCATGTGGATTTTCTTGCCTATTGCCTACCCCATCCCTTATGGCTCTCATGATTTCTTGCATATTCACCATGGGTGGTTCACTTGGTCCTACCTCTTGGTTTCTGGGTCTCACCATAGTTCTATGGACATGATACTTAAGTTAGTTCATCTTGCCTAACCTTCTATAAATTAATTCACTTCAATTTATCCTTATTTAGTTGTAAGAAATATTAGTAATATATGTATTAACAAAACAAGTCATCCAAAGCAGTCAACACTTTCATATATTCAATGCAAACAAATCCATACAAAATTTTGCTTTGTTATTTAACAACATAGCTCTGATACCAAATGAGATGACCCACATTCTTTTCTAAAAAAAAAATTCTACTCAGTGGTCAACTGGTCAAGAGAATCTCATTCATACACTTCTCTTCTAATCAGGATCTTTAAACCAATATAAAAATATTGTTAAGCTCAATTTATCTTAAGCTTTCATATAAGAAAGTATGTGTGTACCATCTATTTTTTTTTCTATCAGAGTAATGAAGATTTGGAAGTAGGAAATTCTATTTAAAGAAATCATTATATGATTTTCACATAGCAAAGCCATTTTCAATTCAAGTTTCCCAGTTGTACTTATTTCTTTGCATAACTGTTGATAGCATTACTTCTAGACCTATCATTTACCTGTATACATTTTTTTTTATTTTACTCCATCCCTGTATTTACTGTGTTCTTAACTGTGCATGTGTGTGAGTGTGTGTATGTAGGAAGTACTGAGTTTCCTTGACAATAGAAGCATTCAGCCCTTATGTAAATTAAGTGTCAAAGTATTGAAAGGTGGTTGAATCCAGGCTTAGTGATATGGTCAAGTTAGCCTTGTCTATTTATACATAAATTTTACAAGTATTTCTGGGATCTTTTTATGGTAATTCAAAACTTGTATATGTCAGATTTTTACATAATCTTTAAACATGGATTTTCCTATCAAATTTAGTTAATCATTCAGTCCTTTCATGCTTGCATTTCAGATTTTACTTTTTTAATTAAAATCATTTTAAAGCTAAGGAAAGAACATCATTACTTAGCTAAAACATTTTTAAAAGCAACTCACAGTCTTCAACTGATTTACATCTTTAAGTTCAATACATAACAACTGGAAAATGACATTACACTAATTTCTTTCTAAACAACTTTAGCAACATAGAATATATATTTTGACTTAAACTTCTATCCTTAATTTCAAAAAATCTATAACTATGCAGTCAAATTCTTAAGCAGCCTATTCATCCAAAGCTTGATCCATGCAATGTCTATTTACCTGCACAATCACTATTGACTGCCCCATAAAATATGAGACACCCAATAGTGCATTAACACACATGGGTCAGACAAATGCCTGGTATGAGTAATCTTTCTTGAAAGCATATTCTTACTTTAATTTCATTATATTTAAGTACTTTGCATGAATGAGGAACCAACATCAATACTGAGCATAAATTCTGTAAAACCTATACACTCATGTCAGTACAAGATAGAGCATATATTGTTTGAGCAATTTATTTCAGAGAAAAACAATCATAAAATTCAATCAACCAACATTATAGCCTTCCTATACAAACTCTAGTTCAATCCTCAAGTCCCCTCTTCAGTTTATACTGGCCATCAGGATTTTGTCCAAGCCTCACTTGATCTTATTTCTATTATTCATTATCCAGTATTAGTTAAGGTCTTTAGCTACTTTCTCATAATATATCACACATTGCCTGGGACAAATCTCTGTTAACCCAGCACACTCAGGCCCCTGGGTATAAACATACCATGTGTGAGCTTGCAATCTTGCCAAGCTTTCTTTTGTAGCCCTAAGATCTATAGTCCTTAGTTGAATTAATAAGTGTTATTTTCCCCTTTTTCTTAGCTGTTCTAAACTCTTATTGCAGATCATATTTCAATCAGAGGGAAAACAAACATTTCACCCAACCATACATTCATGCAGAGATATAGAAATTTTGCTCTCTGATACAATTATTTTATCCTACAAATGGGTATGATTAATTAGCATGTTATTTCTGCCCATGGGTTTCAATAGATCAGATCATAAACATATGGTCTTATTTAGTTTTTGATTTCTTCTCTTTTTTTTCCTTTTTTTCCTTTACCTCTGGTTCAATCAGATCTCCACTAACTTCTAGATCTGGCTAAACCACAAGTATAATCTATCATTTAGGAAGTTCATAAATAATAGAAGCTCAGCACATGAATTACATTGCACTTCTATAATTTTTCCAATTTAATATGAGGCCTAAGCAACAACACATTGTCACTGCCCCATATTTCTCTTCATTTTTAACCATATATTTATCACCTAAATCCTGGAATTTAAATGATCATTTTAAAGGAAGAAACCCATAAAAGAAAACACTTCATTACCGAATTAATACATAATCAGATACTCATTTTAAAACATGAAACACAAGACTCTTCTACTTTGAATCAATCACTGTGCAGAGTTTTGTACTTAAATAAATCATTCTCATGCCAAAACACCAAATCATGAAATAAACATAACTTGCAAAATAAATTATAAACCAAATGGGCTGCCTCAATGTTCAGGTCTTAATGCCAAGCTTTTCAGTGAGATTACTCACCTTAATTCTTTTTCTTTTTCTTTTCCTAAGCCTTCTTCTTCCTCTTATCTCTAATGGCCAGTATTCCACATCTTCCCTTTTCTTCTGTTTTATATTCTTTTCTTTTATTTTATAAGGCAGAGCAATGTGTAACTTCAATGCACCATACTCTCTCTTATATAAACCCTGGCTGCTTCTAGGGTTAAGAAGATTACCTAATGTCAGTTTTGCCCCAAATTTAATCTTCCTTGACTTTGATTTAAAGAGAAAAGGGTATGTGGTCCTTACTATATTTTCCTCAACAAATAAACCTTATTCTTACCCCGGATCATGTCATGTCTATGACTTAATTTATTTGTAAGCAAAAGAATTACTGAAAATGGTAAAAGTATTTTATTAAAGGTTCATACCATCTCCATGCAAGCCTTGTCTTTTACCAGCAGTACTTTCCTAAGTATATATTATTATTTTTCCTTTATAATTTTAAACATCCACTATCTTCTACATATTTTTATTTCAGCCTATCTATATTATTATTATTTTTTCCATGTTAATCTGGTTTTAAAGACATAGTCATGTCTACAAAAATCATGTCTACCTACCTATGTATTTAAAATCTATTTATTCTAACTTACAAATTAATTTCTGCCTATTTTATCTTGTAGAGAAATATGTACATGTGTGTGCACTGTCTTGTGCACCTGCATATGTCTTTAACCACTCACCAGCAACAAGTTCCTATTCCTATCTTTTTTTTTACTATTTTAAAAAAATGTTAAGCTAATTTAAATCACAAAATTGTTCATCCAATCAGGGCTATCACACGCACCCTATACTTTAGCTAGGAACCCTTAGCTAATATAAGTCCAAAATTGTAGTGTGTAAGGCTTCGTCACAAGTAGGCTAAAATTATGTTACACACAGAAAGGAATTTATTGAGGAGAGATGGCTATTAGTGAGCCCGCAAAACCATCAGGATCAGTTGACCTTAGAAGAATTAAGTTAGAGACAGATCGTCCAGAAGAGGAGTATCTAACGGAAGTTAGATTGTTTATTTATTTTGTCTGACAGGCACGAGTCAGCCTAAGGTTAGTAGTTAGCCATACAAAACTATAATTTCGAGCAGATAGTCCAGTTGCTATCTAATTTGTATGTATGCGTGATAATGCTTTATTATTTTAACAAGTTTTGGTTTTAGGATTATGATTTGCAAAAGATATGTTTTAGAAGGATATTAGTGAGGGGAAATCTGTTTTATTAAGTAGAATGGTCTCACTCAATATCAAATAACCATGATGTATAGTATTATTCACACTAGGATTTATGTCGGAATCGAAGTTTATGTTTTCCCTTTAAACTCTTCGGTGTTCAAAATTGATTTAAGTAGGCTGAGGGTTGAGGTTTACAGGTTTTAGTAGGTTGGCAAATAAAGCTTCCGGAGATGAGCAGGTAGCTGATGGATAGTTATTTAGAAGTTGTTGTTTTTGTTTATTTTATTCCGTTGTATTGTATTAAGTCAGTTATGACTATATATTGCTTTGGTCATTCAAGGGGCATCTTCAGATGTCACTCTTGGCATAATTATGTAATAATTATATTGATATGAACTTGGGAAAGCGATGGGATTACGTAATCTGGATATGAAACACAAGTTTTAAAATGTAATTTGAAATGTTGTTTCTGAAATATATGATTTGTTTCATACTCAAGTTCTTCTGATTTTATAGATACCATTAACGTAGTCGTACTTTGTTGTCGAAAGTTAATATTATAGATGAATGCATCATCTGTAGCGCTTAGCTTTGGGCATCATGATAGGGGATGTTACAACTTGGTATCAGAGCATGGGTTTATGAAAAACTTCAAAACAAAATTGATTTTTGAAAACATAGTCCTAAGGAATTAGAGATAAGATTGGGGTATGGGATAATGCTATAGTAACGTACTTGTATTTGCTATATATATTTATACACACACAAGTATACACTATATCTATATTCTCCTATCTCTCTTAGGCTATTCTTTTGTATCCCACGAAGCTTGAATAAAAATACAGATGCTAGAAGTGGAAGTGTAAAACTTGGGGGAAGCACCATAAAAATTGGAAATGCTAGACCAAATATAAGAAGGAACCAAGATCAGGCACAAGTTGGAAATGTGGTTACTAAAGTCCTGCAAGGTGATGCGGGTGACATAGGAGCCATGTATTAGTTCTTTTTCAACATGATACAGGCGGGTATTGCTTTTGGAGTGGTTGGAGGAAATGCTGGAGTAGGGAATCAAGAAGCTTTGGTGGTCAACAATTACGCTATTTTAAGTAGAGACTATGCTAGGCTGGGAGGAAAGCCATTTATCAGAACCGAAGACGCTATTGAAGTGGAGAAATGGTTACTACACTGTGAGCGGATCTTTGTAGATTTGGATCTCGATGACGAGCATAAGAGGAGGCTTGCTTTGAGAAAGCTTCAAGGAGCAACTTTGTACTGGTCAAATAGTGTGACAGTTGGACTAAATGAAGAGACAATGACATGGGTTGTGTTTAAGAGAAGGTTCGAGTAGAGGTTCTTGTCTGTGATGGAAAAGTCTACCTTGCTCAGAAAGCTTGCTGAGTTGGAGCTAGGGGATATGACTGTGTTGGAGTATGTGACAAGATTTGAGGAGCAGCCAAGGTATGGTTATGCGACGGTAGACACTGTAATTAAGAGGAACGATAAGTTCATTAGGGCGGTTGAAGCCTAAGTTGGACAAGGCCACATTACTGCATATCAGAGATCCTTATGACATTATGGTTGTGAAGGCTTTAAGACATAAGGAGATGCTTTCTTTTTGGAAGAAGAATAAGGCGATGGAAGTCCTAGTGGTGTGGAGCCAAAAGAGAAATTTTTTCTATAAGAAGGATGCTAAAAAAGGTGGAGCCATTAAGAAAGGGAAGTCAGAAGCTGTCTGCTATAAGTGTGATAAGAAGGGGGATTTTGCTAATGAATGTCATTCTAGTGATGTGAAGAAAGTGATCGAGAAGAAGAATATCAGATGATTCAACTGCGATTAAATTGGCCATTACAAGAACTAATGCAAAGAGACTGCTAAGGATGGAAGGGGCAAAGTATTTGCATTGGAGCCAGTTACCTCGAGGCCAACGGTCGGGGAAAAAGTAAAGGCGGTATTGGGAGGTAGGCTTTAGATTCATGGTATGTCTGTTAGCGCTCTGTTTGATACTAGTGCATCGTATTCTTTTGTATCTCGTTGTTTGGTAGATAAGCTTAACCTAGAATCCTCATACTTGTTACTTCCTGAAGGGTTGCAAATCCAAAAGGAGGATATGCAACACATGGGATGAAGTGTGACTACCTAGTGCTTGATTTATTAGGTCATATCTTTATTGGCAGTCTACATGTGTTTGTCTTTTTAGGGTTTGAAACTATTTCAGGTATGGATTGGTTAAGTAAGTACGATGCTAGGATATTTTTCCAAATAGGAAAATATCATTTAGACACCCTGATTGTAGTAATCGGATTGTATATACCATAGAAAACTTTAGTTGTGGGGTGAATGCTTTGTTGGGTATTGTGAAGTTAGAAGATGATATAAATCAAGTTTTCATAGTTAGAGAATTCACGGATGTTTTTAAGCCGGTAGTAGGATTGCCACCGAAATAAGCCATTGGGTTTACGATAGATTTGGTGTTGGAAGCAGAACCAGAAAGTAGACCGCCAAGAAGGATGACACCAACCGAGATGAAGGAGTTGAAGGTGCATTTGTTGGATTTGGAAGGCAAGAATTTTATTAGACCTAGTAGTTCACCTTGGGGAGTAGCCACAGTGTTTGCTAAGAAGCCGGACGGATTGTTAAGGTTATGTATCGGTTATCGTAAGTTGAATGAGAAGACAATAAAGAACTAACGATTTATTCGATTAGTTGAGTGATGCCAAGGTATTTCGCAATTGGATTTAGCGATAGGATTCCACCTGTTTAGAGTAGCAAAGGATAGTATTCCTTTGACGGCGTTTAGAGCCGAATATGGATTGTTCGAATGGTTAGTAATGTCGTTCAGACTAATTAATGCGCAGGCATTCTTGTGGATTTGATTAACCATATTTTCTGAGAGCACTTGGATAGGTTCATGTTGGTTTTCATAAATGATATTTTGATATATTCTAGAGATGAAAGGGAGCATAAAGTTCATCTTAGAGTGGTGCTTGAGACGATGAGGCGGCATTAGCTAAAGGAAAAGTTTTCGAGGTGCATTTTTGGAAGACGAAAGTGAAGTTTCTGGGTCATGTAGTCTCAAAGAAAGAATTATCTGTAGATCTAACTAAGATTGAAGAGGTGAATAATTAGAAGAGATCTGAGATAGTGACTAAGATAAAGAGTTTTCTTGGATTGGCTAGATATTATAGGAGGTTCATTAAGGACTTTTCATGGATAGCAGCACTGATGAACAAGCTAACGTGAAAGAATGTGAAGTTTTTTAGACCAATAAGTACAAGGAAGCATTCTAGAGCTTGAAATACTTATCGACTCATGCACTTATTTTGGTTATTTCGGAAGGGAATCTGGTTTCGGTAGTACACACATGCATGTGGAACTCGATTAGGAGCTGCGTTAATGTGGAGAGTTAAAGTGGTTGCCTATGTTTCTTGACAGCTTTGACCACATGAGGTCAGATTTCCAATGCATGATTTGGAATTGGTTGTTGTAATTTTTTCATTGAAGTTGTGGAGACATTACCTTTTGAGAGAGAGGTTTGAGCTATATACGGATCATAAGTCATTAAAGTATTTGTTCTCTCAGATGGAGGTGAATATGAGACAGTAGAGATGGTTGGAGTTTATAGCTGCTTATGACTTTGGGATTTAGTACACATCAAGGAAAGGAAACAAAGAGGTGGATGTGCTTAGAAGAAAGCATCAGAATGCAATGTTCGCTATGATAGCTGAGTAGAAGGATTTGGAAGCGTTGATGACATGTAGAGTGCAGTGGAGATCAGAGGCTAGGTCTAGTGGAGAATATGTTGTTGTAACAACCTAAAATTTAAGTTATAATAATTAATTAATGAACTAATTAAATAATAAACTAAGTTGTTAAATTTTCAGAATCAAGCCACGAGAATGGCGCTATTGTGTCGATGGAGATTTTCTGGTCAATTTCTGTATATAGTTTGTCCAAATCCGTGCTAAAACGAAGAAGATACGAAATAAACAAGAAAAGAAGAATACGAAGAAGAAGAAAATATGGGCCAGGTCGACCTTAGGATCGACTTCTATAGTGCATAGGTCGACCTACCACATGTATGGGTGGACACCCAAGTCGACCCGCCTTTGTACTTGAGCATGAATTCATGCAGGTTAAACGATGACGTGTTTTTCCAATTTTCTCCAATCCTATGCGTTCGTGCTTCCATTCTACGGTTCCTAGCGAGCCTATGACGTGGTTGCACCAGATTTAATCTTCAAACCCAACGGCCTAAGATACTTAAGTGACATCATAAATAAGACCCTATCCTTAGCTATTTTTCTCATTTAGATTTTCTTCCATTGGGTTCATTGCCTAAGGCTGGACCCTAAAAAGAAAAAAATTCTTGGGAGGGGATCTTTTTAGTTAAAATATTTTACACCTTAAAAGTGGATCAGGGAAGGCCAAGGAAAAGAGATAAGGACCACAGGCGAGTGTTTAGTAATTATTTTAGTTTCTTAAGTAATTTAAAATAATAGGGTTCTCAATAGTTGTAGTTTTTCTGCAATTTTGAGACAAATTTTATATAAGTTATTTACAGCTAGTTTTTAAAGTTCTTTTCAGTCTATTTTATTCTGTTATTTTTATTCAGCTATTTTATTCAGTTGTTTATAGTTATTTACATTTTATTTACATCTATTCTACGTTAGAATTTAGTCTGTAAATGTTAGTTTTTTTTTATTCCTTTTTACACGAGTAAAATATTGAAAATAAAATAATTCTAAAATATGGATTAAAATAGAAAACACTAAATTTACAGAAATTAGATGTAAAATAAGAAAAATTATAATAAAAAGAAGATAGACCGAAATAGGCAAATGTAAGACATTTGCAAGATTATTTATAATTAGTGGTTATAACTAAAAAGATAGAAAAGAAGAATAACAATTATAACATAAGTTATAATTAAGCAGAAAGAACAGTAAAGGCTTATTTTAAAACTTATAATTAAGATAATAAGCAAATATAGCAGAGATAACAGAAAAGGCTTATTTTAAGACTTAGATTAAGTTAATAAGCAAATAAAGTAGAAATAAAAAAAGAGGCTTATTTTAAGAACTTACACTAAGTTAATAAGCAAAGATAGAAATAGGGCCCATACAATGCCATTCCCTTTCGGATTAGGACTGATGGTCTCACAATAGTTAGGTGAGGCTGAGCATGACCCTTTCAGACTAGGACTGATGATTTCATAATAGTTAGGTGAGACTGAGACACGCTTGCTAGGGTGATTAAGGGGAGAATAGATAGAAGCTCAAATCGGGGGATTTGGGCAAGGGGCGCAACTAGATTTTGTTTGTTAGGACCCGTACCAACAGCATTCCCTTTTCAGACTAGTACTGATGGTCTCACAAAACACTTAGGTGAGGCTGGGCAGGACCATTTCAGGCTAGGACTGATAGTCTCACAACAAATTAGGTGAGGCTTTTCACGTTATGCTGATAGGGTGAGTAAGAGGTCACAAGAGGAGGAGACATTTAGTGTGTACAAACGGCGACCGAGCGTGCGACATGGATTAGGTTATAATTCGCTGCTGTGTTCCAAGCGCTAAATAGGTGTCTTTCTACTGTGGGACCCACATGACGGGACTAGCTCACGGTGGCACAACAGAGATAGAAGGCCGATCAACAGGTAGAATTAGGAATTCGGCCTTATTAAAATAGGATTAGGATTTCAGCCTAATCAAAGCAACAATCTAAGACAAGTGCAAACAATCACAATCAAAGCAAACAGTTAAATAGTATTTTGTCCTCGTTTTATCTTACCTTTATTTCTTTTTATACTAGAACTTTTGCTAAGTCTACTATCTTTATCTTGCTTAAAAATACTAGTAGTTACTTTCACTCACCAGACTTATAGTCTGACCCACTCCTCTATTTCCCCTTTGCCCCCCATAGGCCAGTAGAGGCAAGGACAGTTGATTCAGATTTCTTGTAGATTCAGTTGTGGAGTTTTTCTTCATGTATTCTTCTTATTTTCAGTTCTCTTTTCATTTGGCTTTTGATTTACTAGCACTTATGAGGTGGATGATTATTTTTATTGCATTTTGATTTTATGAGATTGAGATCTATTTTTCATAAGACATATGTCTTTGGTATTTGAAACACGTGAGGTTTTTCAGACTTATTTATGAAGTTTTATTTTGAGTAATGAATTACCATTCAAAAATTTCCGCTGTTTTCATTTATTTGTCTTGTGAATCTTAGTCTCTGTAATGCTTTAGCTATACCTATAACGCACCATATCTTTTAGTGTTCCCTTTTTAGGTATACTAAAGGGTGTGGGGTGTTTCACTTGGTATCAAAGCCTAAAGTTACAGGATTCTTAAAAACTTGTTCCAAAAGTAAAGTATTTTTCAAAGATAACGTATTTTAAAAGTATTTTTCAGAAAGAAACTCTTTTTTAGAAATGGTTTCAAGTATAAAAGAGTTTTTATAAAAATCCCCTCAAAGTCCATTTTAAACTTCTTTCGATTCTTTCGAGCATAAATTTTTATTTTTATTTCATAGTATGGCGGACGCCCCAAATCATCCAAAGGGTGTTCAAGTCCCTGGCTGGTTTCGTAGATGCCTCCTAGCTATGACACTAGAGGTGCAAGGGCAAGCGCTCAATCCAGCACCAGCGGGTGGAGATCCCATTAATCCACCTACAACAACCAATTTTTCTAAGCTATGCAAGGACTTCACTAATCTAGGAGGCAAGACGTTTTCTAGCATTGAGGATTTCGTTGTCGCACGAGCTTGGTTGAGGAATATGAGAAGATATTTAGGCTTTAGGATTAGAGGACCGCCAGAGAGTTCAGCTAGCATCTTGACAGCTGAAAGGGGAAGCTTCTTATTGGTGGGAGATTATAGAGATGGAAGGTAGAGATATTGGTTGGTTTGGATTTCGAGAAAGGTTTGAGAGGAAGTTCTGGTCATGAGCTTAGAAAAGCATGCAGTTGGAGAGGTTCATCAGTTCGAGGCAAGGAAGTCTTTCGGTGAAGGAGTATATAAATCAGTTTAATGAGTTATCACGGTTCGGGATGGAGCTCGTTAATACACCGCATAAGAAGGCCATGAAGTTTGCCAAGGGATTGAATCAGCCCCTCCAAGGGTTGTTATTGACACATGTACCTATGGGAGCGACGTATGAGTCACCTGTGGAGATGGCGCTCATGACAGATGATGTTAAGGAAGGAGACCTTAAGGAGATTCCTAAGTCAAAGAATTCTAAGAAGCGGTGGTGGAAGAATAAGAAGGATAAGGATAAGAAGAAAGGAGAATGACCTCAAAAGCAGATCAAGAAAGGCGAGAAATGCAATAGCTATGGATTGGATGGTCATTTTGCAAAGGACTATAAGAAGGACATGATGAAGGGGAGGTGTTACAATTGTGGGTTGCCAGGTCACCTTAGTCGAGCTTGTCCATAGAAGACGGGGCAGAGAGTAGGCGCAGCTACAGCACAAGTACAGGCTTTAAATGCAGCACCTTCTAGTAGTGGACCGGATCAAGATAGGAAAGTCTCTGTAGAAGGTTTGATCTCTATTTCAGATTTTCCTATTTTGACTCTTTTTTATTCTGGAGCATCGCATTCTTTCATTTCTAGTTCCTTGGTCGATTGTTTGCACTTAGATATTTCTCTAGTAGTAGACTCTATAGTTGTTTCAAACCCTATAGGAGGATCGACACATTTATCCATGATTTGTAGGGGTTTGAAAAAATTTATACTAGGCGTAGAGTTTGATTGTGACGCCTATGTACTGGGATTTTTAGGATATGGGATGATTTTGGGGATGGATTGGCTATCCACTTATGGAGCAATATTGGACTGCGAGAGGAGAGTCATTGGACTAGAGACATGCAGTGGTAGGACACTTGAGGTTTCTTGCGATCCATAGGGATCAGCCATGTTGAGCTTCCTTTATTACATTGATTCATCACTAGGAGAGTTAGATTCCGTTCTAGTTGTTAGAGATTTCCCAGACATCTTGAAAAAGGTTAGGGGACTACCCCCTAAGAGAGAAATCGACTTTAGGATCTATCTAAATGACAATGCTAAGCCAATGGCATTGTCCATGAGACATATGGGTCCTAGGGAGAGGAAGGAGTTAAGTAAGCAGATTGGTGAGCTATTGGAGAAATGCTTCATCAGATAAAGCATATCTGAGTGAGGAGCGTCAGTCGTCGTCGCTACAAAGGCAGATGGTTCCCTTTGACATTGCGTAGATTATAGAGAGTTGAATAAGCCCACGAAGAAGAACCATTATCCACTTCCTAGGATAGAAGATCTTTTTGATCAGTTGCTTGGCTCTTCAGTATTTTCTCAGCTTGATTTAGCTACTGGATTTCATCATCTTATGGTCGCTGACGATAGCATAGACAAGACAACATTTAGATCATGCGTTGGATTCTTTGAGTTATTGGTTATGTCGTTTTGGCCGACCAATGCTCCAGCCTATTTCATAGATTTGATGAGCCATGTATTTCAAGATGTCCTAAATAAGTCGTTGTAGTATTTTTGGATGACATTTTGGTGATTTCCAAGAGTATGGAAGAGCATGCTATTCATCTTGAAGAGGTTCTTCATGCACTTCACGTTCATCAGTTGAAAGCAAAGTTCTCGCAAAGTTGCTTTTGGCGTCAGGAGGTACGTTTTTTGAGGCATGTAGTCTCAAGAGAGGGTTTAGTTGTTGATCCCGCTAAGGCAGTAGCAGTGCAAGATTGGAAGGCCCTCAAGAACATTACTGAAGTTAGAAGCTTCCTAGGTTTGGCTAGCTATTATAGGAAGTTTATCAGAGATTTCGCTAAGATTTTAGCACCGCTTACTCACCTCAGGCATTCGTGTGGGATGTGGATTATGAGGATTCCTTCACAATGCTAAAGAGGGCCCTTACAGTGCACCAGTGTTAGTTTTACCCGATGGAGCTAAGCTTTTTACAGTATACACTGATGCATGTGGGACGGGTCTTGGAGCAGTATTGATGCAAGAAGGGAGGGTAATATGTTATGGAAATAGACAATTGAGGACTCATAAGAAGAACTACCCTACCCATGATTTGGAGCTAGCTAGTATTGTTTTTGCACTCAAGTCTTAGAGACATTACTTGCTAGGAGGGAGGTTCTAGCTTTTTACTGACCGTAAGTCATTGAAGTGCCTATTCTCACAAAAGGATTTAAACTTGAGGCAGCAACATTGGATGAATTTTTTGGCATCATATGACTTTGAGATAGCTTACACTCTAGTAAAGGAAATGTGGTCGCGAATGCGTTAAGTAGGAAGAGAGCAACCCTTATTCCAATGTTCGTGGAGTGGAGAAGCCTAGAGTTTATTTCCATCTTTGATTTAATCCCTCTACGGACATTACCCCTATATTATTGGCAGCACTTAAGGTTAAGCCAACCCTCATAGATCAGATTAGCTCCAGGCAACGAGAGGATTCAGAGCTTGTGGATATTTTGGATAGGATTAGCAGAGGAGAGGTCTCTAAACATCTCCAATGTTATTCCATCGATAGTAAAGGGTGGCTAAGGAGAGATGGAAGACGTTGTGTCCCCCGCACCAGTGATTTGATGAGAGCAGTCCTAGCAGAAGTACACCATTCTCAAATGACTATTCATCTGGGTGGTTATAAGATGTACAGGGATATTAAGAGAGTGTTTTATTGGAGTGGCACGAAGAAGGATGTGGCAGAGTTTGTAGCTAAGTGTCTGTACGCCAAAGAGTTAAGGCGGAGTAGCAGAAGCCTGGCGGATTTCTTCTACCATTGAATGTACCCGAATGGAAGTGGGATAGTGTTTCGATGGACTTCCTAGATGGTTTACCTCAATCTAGGAAGGAGAATACCAATATTTGGGTGACTGTAGACCATTTGACTAAAAGCGCCCACTTCATTTCGGTCAAGAGTAAGAAGACAACACCTTATTTGACATCTTTATATATTCGTGAAATAGTCCAACTTCATGGAGTTCCCTCTAGCATAGTGAGCGATAAAGACCCTATCTTTACTAGCGAGTTTTGGAGAAGCTTGCAAGAGGCTTTAGGGACGTAGCTTAGATTGAGTACGACCTATCACTCTCAGATGGATGGCCAAACAGAGAGAGTTAATAGAGTTCTTGAGGATTTATTGAGGGCGTGCATTCTTGATTTTGGCGGAACTTGGGACGAGTATCTTCCTTTAGTGGAGTTCGCTTATAATAATAGTTTTCAAGCTAGCATAGGAATGGAACCATTCGAAGCCCTTTATGGAAGACCTTGCAAGTCATCCTCGTGTTGTTTGGAGTCTACAAAGAGATTGCTACTTGGTCCCGATGTGGTTAGAAAGACTTCGGAAAAGATACACCTGATTCGAAGGAGAATAAAGATGGCCCAAGATAGGCAGAAATCTTATGCAGATAAGTGGATAAGGGATATTGAGTTTGAGTTAGGAGACTTGGTTTTCATTAAGGTATCTCCGCTGAAAAAGGTAGTAAGGTTTGGATCGAGTGGGAAACTTGCTCCCAGATTCGTAGGATCATTCACCATTGTAGAAAGGGTAGGGAAGATGGCATATTGGATAAAGCTATCAGAGAGGCTCGCAGGAGTTCATGACATTTTTCATGTTTCACACTTGAGAAAGTGCTTAAATGATTCACCGGAGGTAGTGGAACCTAGCCCACTTTAAGAAGTTGTAGTGGAGAGAGAAGCATCAGTTTTTCGCATTCTTACCAAGATTGTTGGATGTGATATCATTAAGCGTAGAAATAAGGAAGTACTTTTGGTCAAGGTGCAGTGGGCAGACATCATTGAAGACGCTACGTGGGAGGCTGAAGAGAAAATGCGTACCTCTTATCCGTTTCTTTTCAATGGTACATTTTGAATTTCATATTCCCAACTTTAGTTTTGAATAGGTTCTTTCCTTTAGTATCTTTTGGGATGGTAGATCTTAGGATTTAACCTATGGATGGTAGAACTGAATGTAAACATATTACTAGAACATGTTATGTATAATGGACGCTGGTGGTTTCAAGTGTTTGCTAGTGGATGCTAATGGACGCATATATATACAGGAGGCACTATTATCTCTTAGGGATCGACCTAACTAGGTCACTAAAGCATATGCATATGGATGTGTGCGCATTTGCATCTTTAATTTATTTCCATGGTTGCTATAAATAGATGTTTAGCATATGATCGTTGCATTTGGATGATGATTGTAGGAACTATCAGTTATCAATAGGAAACTTGCATTCATTTGGATATATGGCACGGACATGATTGCATAAAAAGGAGGTCGACTGAACAATAGACCGCCTATCTTTTGCATTAGTTAGAGATATTGACACTACACTATTTGCATGTATATTATAAGTCTCATTAGGAAGCTTAAGGGCAATGGATGTAATGGATGGTGGTTGAATATTTGGTTGTAGAATTTGGATGAAAATATTTATTTCATTATTCTGTCCTTAGAGATTTCAGGGACGAAATCCCTTAAGGAGGGGAGAATATGACAACCCAAAATTTAAACTATAATAATTAGTTAACAAATTAATTAAATAATAAATAAGTTTGTGAAATTTCCAGAATCAAGCCACGAGAGTTGCACCATTGTATCCATGTTGATTTTCTGGTCAATTTCCATGTATAGTTGTCAAAATATGAGCTAAAACGAAGAAGATACGAAATAAACAAGAAATGAACAAAATAAAAAGGAAAAAATATTTATAGATTAGGTCGACCTTAGGGACGACCTCTAATGTGCATAGGTCGACCTACCACCTGGGTGTCGACCAGGTCGACCCGCCTTTGTACTTGAGTGTGAATTCATCTAGGTTAAACGATGACGTGTTTTTCCAATTTTCTCCAATCATGTGCGTTCGTGCTTCTATCCAACGGTTCCTAGCGAGCCTATGACGTGGTTGCACTAGACTTAAACTTCAATTCCAACGGTTTGAGATACTTAAGTGACACTATAAATAAGACTCAAGGCCTAGCTAGTTTCCTCATTCAGATTTTCTTCCATTGGGTTCATTGCCTGAGGCTGGACCCTAAAACAAAGAAAATTCTTGGGAGGGGATCCTTTTAATTAAAATATTTTACACTCTAGAAGTGGATCCGAAAAGGCCAAAGAAAAGAGCTCAGGACCACAAGTGAGTGTTTAGTATTTATTTTAGATTTTTAAGTAGTTTAAAATAATAAGGTTTTCAATAATGGTAGTTTTTCTGCAATTTTGAGACAAATTTTATATATGTTATTTACGGCTAGTTTTTAAAGTTCTTTTTAGTCTATTTTATTCTATTATTTTTATTCAGCTATTTTAATCAGTTGTTAACAATTATTTATAGTTATTTACAGTTATTTACATTTTATTTACATCTATTCTACGTTAGAATTTAGCGTGTAAATGTTAGTTTCTTTTTATTCTTTTTTACGCGAATAAAATATTAAAAAGAGAATAATCTGCAAATATGGATTAAAATAAAAACACTAAATTTGCAGAAATTAGAGTAAAATAAGAAAAACTATAATAAAAAGAAGATAGACTAAAATAGGTAAATTTAAGACATTTGCAAGCATTATTATAACTAGTGGTTATAACTAAAAAGATAGAAAAGAAGAATAACAATTATAACGTAAGTTATAATTAAGCAGAAAGAACAGTAAAGGCTTATTTTGAAACTAATAATTTAGATAATAAGAAAATATAGCGGAGATAACAGAATAGGTTTGTTTTAAGACTTAGACTAAGTTAATAAGCAAATACAGCAAAAATAACAGAAGAGGCTTATTTTAATAACTTACACTGAGTTAATAAGCAAAGATAGAAATAGGGCACATACCAATGGCATTCCCTTTCAGACTAGGATTGATTGTCTCACAATAGTTATTTGAGGCTGGGCAGGTCCCTTTCAGGCTAGGATTGATGGTCTCACAATAGTTAGGTGAGACTGGGACACGCTTACTAGGGTAATTAAAGGGCCAATACATAGAAGCTCAAATTGGGGAATTTGGGCAAGGAGCGCAACTAGATTTTTTTTGTTAGGACCCACACCAATAGCATTTCCCTTTCAGACTAGTACTGATGGTCTCAAAAACACTTAGGTGAGGCTGGACATGGCCTTTTCAGGCCAGGACTGATGGTCTCACAATAGATTAGGTTAGGCTGGGCAAGCTTATGTTGATAGGGTGAGTAAGAGGTCACAAGAGGGGGCGAAAGTTAGTGTGTACCAATGGTGAACGAGCGTGCGACATCGGTTATGGTTATAATTCGCTACTGCGTTCCAAGCACTAAACAGGTGTCTTTTTGTTGTGGGACCCACAGGATGGGACTAGCTCACAGTGGAAAACAGAGATAGAAGGTCGATCGATGGGTAGAATTAGCACTTTGGCCTAGTTAAAATAGGATTTGGATTTCAGCCTAATCAAAGCGGCAATCAAAGGCAGGTGCAAACAATCACAATCAAAGGGGACGGTTAAATAGTATTTTGTCCCAGTTTTACCTTTCCTTTATATCCTTTTATGCTAGAACTTTTGCTAAGTCTATTTTCTTTATCTCACTTAAAAACACTAGTAGTGAATTTCACTCACCAGACTTATAGTCTGACCCACTCCTATATTTTTCCTTTACCCCCATCGGCCAGTAGAGGCAAGGACGGTAGATTCAGATTTCTTAAAGATTCAGTTGTAGAGTTTTTCTTCGTGTGTTCTTCTTATTTTCAGTTTTCTTTTCACTTGGCTTTTGATGTACTGGCACTTATAAGGGGAATGATTATTTTTATTGTACTCTGATTTTATGAGACTGAGATCTATTTTTCATAAGATATATGTATTTGGCATTTGAGACATGCGAGGATTTTCAGACTTATTTATGAAGTTTTATTTTGAACAATTAATTACCATTTAAAAATTTCCGTTGTTTTTATTTATTTTTCTTGTGAATCTTAGTCTTTATAATGCTCTAGTTATACCTATAACACGCCATATCTTTTAGTGTGCCCATTTTGGGTATACTAAGGGGTGTGGGGTGTTTCAGTTGTGTTGTCATGTTTAGAAGTTCAACTAATGATGATCGAAAAGATTGCTTCTAAACAAGAGGAGAATCCAGTATTGGTTGAACGGATCATGAAGTTAAGGAATGAAACAAAGAGCGATGGCTTAAAGGATTTTATTCTTGACCAGAACGGGTGGTTTGGGGTGAAAGGAAGATTATGTGTTCCAAATGTGTAAGACATAAGGAAGGAGGTTCTTGAGAAATGCCATCATTCGAAGTTCACTATTCTTTTGGGAGGAATTAAAATGTATCACGACTTGAAGATAAGTTTCTACTAGGAAGGTATGAAGAAGGACGTAGGCTTATGGGTGAAGCAGTGTCTGAACTTCCAGCAGATAAAGGCCAAACATCAAAAGCCTAGTGGGTTACTTCATCCTATGGATATTTTGGTATGGAAGTGGGATTCTATTTCTACGGATTTTATAGAGGGGTCGCCAAGATATAATAGAGGAAATGAGAGTATATGGGTTGTAGTGGGTAGATTGAACTAGAGTGCCCATTTCATTCCAGTTAAGTTAACCAGGACGGCACCTGTTCTAGCTAAGTTATTTATGAAGAATGTATTTAGACTGCATGGAATTCATAGTAGTATCGTAAGTGATAGAGATTCCTTGTACACCAGTGAGTTCTGGAAGAGTCCACAGGAGATTTTTAGGAACCAAGCTCAAGATGAGTACCACTTACCATCCATAAACTGATGGGAAAATAGAAAGAGTTAACAAAGTCTTGGAGGATTTGTTATTAGCTTGTGTGTTAGATTTTGAGGGATCATGGGAAGACCATCTACGCTTAATTGATTTCTTGTATAATAACAGTTATCAGGTTAGCACAAGGATGGCATCATTTGAAGCTTTGTATATAAGACCATGCAAATCTATCGTTAGTTGGTTAAAGACTGGGGATAGGTTGGTTCTTCGTTCGGATTAAGTTAAAGAAGCTGCAGAGAAGACTGAGTTAATTCGAGCTAGGATGAAGGAAGCTCAGTCTTGGCGGAAGATTTATGCTGATAGAAGATGGAAAAATTTAGAGTTCTTTGTTGGAGATCATATTTTCATTAAGGTTTCAATGATGAAGGGTGTGATTCGATTTGGGAAATCAGAAAAGTTTGCACCGATATTCGTTGGGTCATTTCTCATTATAGAGAGGGTCGGAAAACTCCCATATAGAGTCGAGTTACCAAACAGTTTGGCAGGAGTCCATGATGTTTTCCATGTTTTCTCATCTAAGGAAGTGTGTTAGAGATCCAAAGTCTACTATAGCACCGACAGTGTTAGAGGACTTAGTTGTAGAATCGAACTTGACTATAGTTAGAAAGCCATTTCGGATAGCTGCAAGAGATGAGAAGTGACTAAGGAACAAGACAATCAGATTGTTAAAGTCCAATGGAGCGATGATGAGAGAGAGTGTACTTCGAAGAGAAATGCTTATCCTGATTTTTTCAATGGTATGTTTTACCTTTTTAATTGATTTGATGTGTACCTTATCATAATTTCGAGGATGAAATTCTTTAAGGAGGGGAGTCAACGATGACCCTATTTTTGAGTAACATTATTGAGGACATTTAATTAGCTTAATTAAATAAAATAATGTAATGATTAGGGAATTGAGAATTGTGAATGAAACTAAGGGGTAGTCATGCCTGAGAGAACAAATGAACTAAGTGAACTAAAATAAAATAAATAAGGGTAATAGGTGAGGGCAAAGTAGGAATAAGACATAACCATATACCATAAACCCTTATGCATCTCATTCTACACGTTCATTTCACTGTCAAAATTAAAAATAGAGGTCGGCCACTATTTAGGAAGTACCAGTAAAAGAAAGAATCAAGTGGAAGGTAAATCAACTTAATCCATTCTCAAATCTCAACTCCTTAATCTCAAAGTTAAGATGAATAATGACTATATCTCATATTTTCTAATTGTTTTCAATTTTAGATTACCAAATTATTTTGCAACCTTTTTCCGTGTTTTGATTGTAAGAAATAAATATATATGCTTCTTGATGATTTATGATATTTTATATAGATTTTATGATATGTTTTAATGCGAAAACCCTATTAAATGACATCCAAATGCCTTGCATTTTAGATTTAAATCAGAAATGATATATTAGAGATGGGTTATAATTTTATAATGTGTATTTAATAATAATTTTTACTGAAGAAAATGATTATTTGGGCCTAAAATTTTTTGCGGCAAAATTATATACGTTTTGGGTCTGAAATAAATATATTTTAGAAAACATATCAAAATTGATTTATAGGAATTTCTGTAGAATTTTCCTAAGTGTTTTAATGAATATATAAAATTATATAAGGTATGTGACTTAAATGTTTTATATATTTATAAAAGAAGGAGGTGTATTTTGTAAATAATTTAAGTTATTTATTTCTGAAATTTTGGCAGTGCTTTTAGAAAAGAAAATTAGCAACAAATTATATTTTCACAAAAACGGCAGGTAAGTTGAAAAGAATTTCTTTATAAAGTTAAAATCAGGTTTTAATTGCTTTTTACCTGTTCCACCTCTTTCAGCACCAAGGTTTTGCTTGGGTACTTCTGCCTCCATCGCCATCGAAACAATTGCATATAGTATCAATGATTTGGTACATAGTGAACTGGACATAGGCGGAAGGTATTAGGCTGAAACAAAGGGGTCGAAACCTTACATTGTGTTTAAATGAAAATGCGCCTACTTTGCTTTCGAAAGGAACACTTTCGACTTGTTTGACTTTCAACTGGGTCAAATATTTTAAAGGAACGGTTTCTAATGAGGTTGCGCCTTTTGTTTTAAGCAAATACTTTCAAAGCGGTCTAAACCCCTTGCTGCCGCCTTTAACCTTTAGAAGCAAATGGTTTCGGAAGGGTTACTTGTTTTTAAAATCGAAGTCGCTTCTTCAATGCTTTTGAAGGGTTGGTTTCGACATCATCATTTCTTTACTTAGGACTTGCTTTTGAAAGAGTGCTTTTCGACTTGGTTATTTTATGACCCTTTTGTTCCATTGAAGGTAAAACCCAATGGTTCGAAAGGTTTGGTTTTTAATGGTTTCGAAAGGTGTTCCATGTGTTTTATGTGAATTCAAATGCTTTAGAAAAGTTTGATGTTTGAAAAGGATTTTGATGCTTTCAAAAGGTTTAATAAGAAGGTTTCGAAGGGGTGGTTCACCAAAGTTTTCGAAAGGTTTTAAAGGAATGTTTCTAATGGTTTCGAAAGGTAGGTTTTAATAGTTTTAAAAGAATGATGCCTAGGGTTTTGAAGCTTTCGAAGGTAATGTTTTTCAATAGTTTCGAAAGGATTTTTATGAATTGTTGTGAAAGGAATTTTTTGGCCTTTCGGCCTAAGTTTACTTGGTTTCAAAAGGGATATTTTCAATGGATTCGAAAGAGGTACTTTGAAAGGTTTTAATTTTTTCATCAACAAAGGTTTGTATAAATTATATATATTACGTGGCAAGGTGATTTGAGTAAAATATAGAATATATATTTTACTTGCTTAAGTATGATTCAAAGGTTTAAATCAATTTGATAAGAAAGGGTTTTCAAGGAAAATTTTGAGGGAAGATTACCCTAAGTAACATGTCTTAGATATTAAAATACCATATGGGACTGGCATGGGGTTGCAATCTATACTTTAGCTGGTAGCCCCTAGCTAATATAAGTCCAAAATCCCAGTGTGTAGGGCTTTGTCACAAGTAAAATTAAAATTATTTTACAGACAAAAAGGAATTGAGGAGAGAAAGGTTATTGGTGAGCCCGCAAAACCATTAGGATCAGTTGACCCTGAGAGAATTAAGTTAGGGATAGACCATCCAGAAGAGGAGTATATAAATAGAAGTTAGATTATTTGTTTATTTGTTCAGGTAAGCCCGAGTCAGCCAAAGGTTAGTAGTTAGCCAAACAAAACTATAATGTTCGAACAAATAGTCCATTTGTTACATGATTTGTATGTTTACATGATAATGCTTTATTGTCTAACCAGTTTTGGTTGCAGGATTATTGTTTGCAAAAGATATGTTTTAAAAGGATATTACTGAGGGTAAACTCAGAGGCATGGTCTCACTCAATATCAAATAACAGAGATGTATAGTTTTATTCACATTAGGTTTTATATATGACTTAAAGTTTGTGTTTTCCCCTTAAACTCTCGGGTGCTCAAAATTGATTTAAGTAGGCTGAGCGTAGAGGTTTGCAGGTTTTAGTCGGGTGGAAAATAAAGCTTCCGAGGATAAGCAAGCGGCCGATGGATAACTATTTAGGAGTTGTTGTTTTGTTTGTTTTAATGTGTTGTGTTTGTATTAAGTCAGTTTTGACTACATAGTAATCTGGTCATCCAAGAAGGCATCTTCATATGTCGCACTAGGTGTAATTATGTAATAATTATATTGATCTGTACCTATGAAAGCGAATGGGATTATGTAATCTGTTTATGAAACATGTGTTCTAAAATGTAATCTGAAATGTTGTTTTTTATATCTGTGATTTTTTTTCATATTCAAGTGCTTCTAATATCATGGATACCCTTAACATAGCCATATTTTGTCGTTAGAAGCTAATACTATAGAAGATTGTAGTATCTATAGCACTTAGCTTTGGTCCTCAAGATAAGGGATGTTACAGAATCCCTCTAGCCACTTAAGACTTCATATCAGGGAGGTATCCATTTAAGACCTTACACCAAAGCGGAATTTTTCAGGGTAACCGTCTTATCGTACCTGATAGAAAACTCCTGACCATTTAATACCTCGAGAGGGGCGGTTCCTCAGACAACCACTTAATATGTTAACAGCCCTCGAAGCAGGTCTGTTACTTCATGTTCTGCATCACAGTGACGTCTCGCTTTAGTCTGACTATTCGTAGGAACCGGTAGCCAGATTAGCTGAGAAGATTTACCAATAGAATTGAGACTAATCTTGTGTCATCATAGTTACTTATAATGGATGATGTCACACATTAACCCTAAGGTCACACTGTCGGTAGACAGATTAGCTGGGCAAGTTTGTGTATGTCCTTCGACTGACCTCACATCACCATGACTTAGTCATAATTCCAATCCACTCAACATATAATACTCATCTCACCTGTTTACGATTAAGGCCTTATAATCTTCCTTATTACATCTTAAATATTAATTAATTTCTTAAGAAGGATTTAATGACATTTATTACCTAATTGAATACACGTTTATTATTTTTACGCGTGCGGAAATTACTCCTTAACTAATGTTAAATGCTAATTCCTTTTTAACCATATTAATACAAGTCTTTTCCAAATTATCAATAATGTCCAAATTCAAATACCCATAAAAATGGATTCTAATATCCATAATATTGATTCAATATTCATATCAAAATTAGCAAAAATAGACTTGTATATAGAATCTAAATCACGCTTACTCATAATAAACAATGGAATAAAACTAAAGTGGAAACTTACAATTTAATCAATTTACGCTCCACTCAACTTCTTTTACATGAATTTAGACAAAGGAAATTCTATTAGTTTTTATAGAAATAGGCGGTGAAAACTAAGAATAAAGGTTCGTGCTTTACATACCATTTTTAGATGAAATCCTTTAATCAGATCTGAAGAAAATGGATATAAAGTGGACCTGAAGGTAAAACACATAAACTGCAAAATCCATAAAAATCCATTATTTTAACACAAAACAAGTAAAATTCTAACCTAAGAATTGACAATTCACTTTTCGGGAATTTTAGGGATTTTTATTGTGGTATTTTCGTAATCCAAAACTCCCCAAGGCATATATCAAATCCGGACTATACTATTCAACTATTAAAATAGAAAAACTAAGATTTACATTCACAGTTGGTCCTTAGCTTTGCTTTCCTTTGCATTTGAAATGCCTATTTTAATCTCCTTTAGATCTCTTCTTTTTATATATACAACAAAGTATTTGTATATATTAGATTTAGAAGGGTTGGAGGAGAAGAGGTTTAGAAATAAAAATAAACAAAGATGGATATAGGATTTCTTACTAAAACCCTAATGGAGTTTTCTGAATATAGGAAGAGATTACTCACAGAGCCTCGCTAATGTTCCTAAAATGTTTATGAATAAAAGTGATGGGCCTAGGGCTTTAATTACAAAGGTTGAAATGCAGCACCTAAACCGTAGGATGAAACAAGGTTGAAAACTGATCAATCCGGAACATTTACCCATCGAGAAACCCTAGCGGCCATCGTATGTAGCGGTTGACCTCCCTCCATAGACTGGTCAACCACTAATGCTCTATAATTTTGGGAGCGTTTTAATTGTTTCTGTTGTCTAATTACTTTATTCCTTATTTAACATTTTAATGTTAATTTTAATTTTAAAGTTTAATTAACCCCTAAGTAATTCTACTATTAATTTTCAAATTTAAAATTTAGGAATTAGTTATTTATTTGAGTTAAAATTCTATTTAAATTGTTTTAAATCAAAAAACTTCAAACGCTCATAACTTCTTTGTTCGAGCTTCGTTTTCAGCATATTATGTATTGAAAATGATCAGAATTTCATCATAAATGCATCGGTAAAATTTTGATGGTCAAGCTTCAACTTTTACAAAATTTCCATTTTATCCCTTCCTTATTTAATCTAATTTATTCGCTTTATTTACTTATTTACTCATGGTTTATTTTACGGGTGTTACATTCTTCCCCTAAAAAGGATTTCGTCACCCAAATCGTTTGAGAGGCGAACAACGTAACATGCTATAACATCCATGTTATACAACCAAGTTATCTACACAACCATCTATTCAACCAAATTACAATGTGATTATTTATTATGGGCATGCTATAAATGAGCTCAATCCTAGTGTGAGTGTGTGATCGTGTCACGTGAATATGTACGCAAATACCCTAAACTTCCATTTGCTAAAGGAAGGCTTAGGAGGAGAATTCCCCATGCCTTCCAATAGTTTTTATCTCCATTATACTCGAACCAATCAAATTCTTTATTGTGGAGCCTCCTAGTTTCATGCTCCACAATGCCTGTAGTGGCACAAGACGCCAATGGCTCTATCTAAACATCCTCTAATTGATTGGGCTCTACCAAAATTGCTATGTTAAGAAGGTTTTTTATCAAATGGAAAATATGAAAAACGTCATCGACTCTAGTCGTTTTACAAGTTCTCTTTTTTTCCTTAATATTGAGAAAGGCCCAATAAATCGAGTGCTAACTTTTCCAACAGTCCAAATCGTACAACCTTCACATGCCGCGTAATCGAGGTTGACTATCCGTACTTTTAAATCAAACCTGATCCGAGTAGAAATTTATCGATGGTTTCCCACCAACAGTGTCGTGATTTGCATGGCCTTTCATTAAGTGCTTCAATGGTGCCATACCAATCATCTGCTAGTGACTGCACGAATTCTACTAAAGATAAGCACTACTCCTGATGTGCTTCCGAGTCTGTGATGTAGGCTCTCGACAATTCCTCCAAGTTCCCATTCCTTCCTTCAGTTTGTCCGTCGTTCTTAAGGTGATAAGAAGTCCTAAGATTTAACGAAGATCCTAAATCTAGTTCCTAGAGTTACCAGCAAACTCCTCCAAAATTTTCTAGCAGACAAAGGGTCCCTAACACTAAGGATGCTAACCGAAACTCCATGAAAATGTTTTGGATATGCTGCAATCTCAATGCTTTTAATAGAAAATTTTGCTACCTTCTTCCCCTTCCATGTTTAATAGGAAATCATCTTAACATTTTATACATTATATCTTTTTCTTGAATGGTGATGGTCTGGGAGTTAAACTTTATGTCTCCTAAAAATTCTAAAGTTATAGGATTGAAACACTGATTCACTATAGGCTGCCAACCTAATTTTCCTTAGCAACTTCCAGTCCTATATATGTTTTATCGCTGGATAAGTATCCCCTCAAAATTTCCTTCTTTACTTTTCTTCTCAATATATATATATATATATATATATATATATATATATATATATAAAGTGGCTTGAAATCTCAATCAACATAGGCACAATACATGGATATATCTTATACTACACCATAACCTTTTCCAAGAACTAAGAAAGACAACTGGCGATTATAACCAAAAATTCTAAAAAGAAAATTCCTCTAGATGCTACCATTTAAATTTAAGTGGTATACATCGTGTTGTGGTCCCAGCACTCCTTACTAAATTAAGATCGATATTTTTAATATGTCATTCCATTATTACCCATTTCCTTCAATTTTCCTTTTTGATTTTTAATAAATGCGGTCCATCCATTATTCCAATTAATATATCCACAATAGTCAAAGTATTCTCAATTAGTACTTACTTAATCCTTTTAACCTTCGTCGGGTTTTAAAATCTATCCATTACTTAAATTCCATTTTCCATAACTGCCATATTAAGTTTCCTTATTCGGTGCCCATAATTCTTTTTTCTCTCATTAATTACAAATTTATTGCCCGTTAAATTTGTAACTAATGTCCATAAATCCTAATCTGATGATCACTAATTAATTCATATAGTGCCAAAACTTATGCTATATACATATACATATACATATACATATATATGTATGTATTTCTAGTTGCGATGTGTGGTTATACGTGTATACTAATTTATTTTTTAAAATCATAATGCTTATTTCCACATTTTATATTTACTAGAGTTATCCTTAAGGACTACGATTGTAATCTCCATAATTAACCATAGTCGAAAATTTTGCTTTGTTTGAATTTACAAAAGATTATTTCTTTACTTTTTATTGAAAGAAATAATGTAAATAATTGAAAGGATATCTATGTCCTACACATCTTCTTCTCAGTTTAGTTACATCCTTTATTAGCAACAACATATTATGTTATATATTTTGGAATAGGTAATTTCGTGGAATTACATGGAAACTGCTCCAAATAAATTTAAAACAAAGAAAGTTACATTCTACGTTATATTTTTCAAGCTAATTTATAACCCAATTATAGATCCGGAATATCTTTACACTTTACCAACTTCTTCAGATAGAGGTTTTGGACCGATTTAAAATTTTCAGATCAAGTTGTACACTCGATTCCTATTTTGTTCATATCTTAAAAACCGTAATTTATGCTACCTAGTTTGCGACCCCTATCTAACCCATAAGACAATTCTTTATAATACCATAATTCTAGCAATTAGTCAAAATAATATTAAATAAAGTATTTTCATACAAATAAACTCATTTCATTTAATCCAAAATAAGCATTCATTACCTCGCTTCTTGTAAAACTTAAATTTTCGCAGTACCAATTTCAAAATCTCCACCTTTGAATATATAAACTTATAATTATTACCAAGAATTAAAAAATTTGTCCTAATAGGAGCAAAAATAATTTATTTAATACTTTCTTCATCAAAAATCTATTCCCTTCAAAGTACATCATTCAAATATTTATTGGTTTCCGAAAAGTAATTATGAAAAACTTTCCTTTCAACAACTTACTAAAATAAGGACTTACTCCTTTTTGAAAATAGATTCAAAACTCAAATATTGCCCCAAAATAACAGTTTTATCATCCTAAAGTATATAGTAACATATATTGCTCTAATTATACTGTTATTTGGAAAAATACTTTTTGTAACTTTGGTCAAAACTTTTAAAATCTTCTACAATTCTTTCTTTATCAAATTCAATAATATCCTTATTCAAACAAGTTTTTAATTCGAATTAGGAAAAACATATAAAAATATTTTTCTTTACATAAATGTTTTTCCTTATATACAAAAACATTCAACTTATTTTTTAATTATCATGTCCATTCAATTATCAAAGATACCTTTTGCAACTTTAAACAATGGAAAACCAAATGGAGTAGACAAAGGTGACTTCTGACTTATTCCCTTTACTCCTCTCATATCTCATATATTACCAAATTAGAATTCATAATTCTATTACTATCTATATTCCAGCCATCATTCTCTACATTTTCTTACATGGGAATGCCCTTTCCACTTATCCTATTGGACATGCCTATCTTTTCAATTTATATTTCCCTATTCCAAAAGGTTGTTATTTCCATCTACGTACCACCTTAAAATATTTTAAGGAAAACTGAAAGTCTATGCGGATCAAGTAGTATGATTATATCTACTAAATAAAACTTGTATCAAACTAGTAGTATAAAAATTGCAATAAATATAGTATAGTGGAGATTTTTATACTAGTTCGAACTCTTGTTCTACGTCCAGCTCAAAATTCTTTCTGGATTTAGCTAACAAACGTTTTTACTTAATCTAAAGGAATAGATATTACAGACCCCCTGAGCTGGCGAAGAAGAATTTTATATTACAAACCACCTAAGTTGCTTAATAGGACTTCATGATTGAAGGTTTCCAATGAGACTTCGATTACAAAGAGTAGTAAAATGTTTTAACTTTTTGTGCTCTACAACCATTATATAATCTTCTTCTAAGTGGTATATGAGTGTACGTGAAGAAATGGAAAGGGTTTGACCACAAGAATTGTATTATTGAATGAATAATGATCAATTTAAAAGTATTGAAAATAAAGCACTTGAGAATCCTAAAGCAGTATATAGAGAATCAAAGAATGTCAATTATTTGAATTTAAGAATTTGGTGGCTTTACATGGAGGATGTATGGTTGCAACTCTTGGTGAAGAGAAACGATCAATAGAAATGGTTGCAAACATTAACGAAGAGGAATAGCTCTTCATGGAGAAGATCACCTCTTTAGAAAATTTGAAAACATATAATTGTTACGACCGTTCGGTCGATTGAATAAATCAACCAGCCGACTGAATTGAATCGAGACACATTTTCAAAACAAAAAGGAATCAGCACAAAAATAGGCAGTTCCAATCGACTGAAACTGGGTGTCATAATGTCCATGGAGGTAACTAAAGACTATATGAGCAGATTCAGTTGGGTGATCCTAGGCTCCTGGAGTGGGCATATGGCTAGTAGTCTCACTTGTGGTTTCGGTTCATGTGAACCAATGTTGTAGAAAAAGATCCGATTACATAGGATATGACATAGTAAACCTTGGGTTACTATAGCCGGCATACAATCATTAGTCACCTATTAGGTCTGGTTCATGTGTGGTAAAAAGGCATGTATAAGATGAGATTATACTTGAGACTATGTCCAGATTATAGTAAACATCGTATCCTTCTTAGATAGATAGATTATTTTTTATAGACGCACAGTCTATCCATTATTGATTATATCTGTACCTTGTTATGAGCTGGCCCAAATCTTACTTATTGACTTTATTGATTTGATGATGACATTTATAATATGAGATCGAGAGATAATTGGGCAATGCTTCATGCTAGCGCAATATACTTAGTGGTAACTTACTTTTTGCTGTTTTCAAGAATTGTATGTTGTTTCTGGATATGTATGATTCACCAACTGTATTGGTTACGTGATTTCTGATTGAACATGATTTTAATGGGTGATGACATCTTTCGAATGTCAGATTGAATTATATTATATGGATTTGAGATATTTAGGGAATTTAATACCTTGAGTTATTCTATATATATATATATATATGTGTGTGTGTATGTATGTATGTATGTATGTATGTAGCTTGTGTTTAAGTGGGCTTAGGGGAGTACACTATTAGAATTATTATATGATATCTGATTCTTTTTTTTTTGAAAGTGGGTACTTATATTTACAAATCAGGTGGCACACAAGTCCATAAGAGTCTTGGTAAATGCATAGTTTATTATGCCAAAGGCAGGAATCGAACTTGCGACCTTGTCGTCAACAGCTTGGCACTTTACCATTGTACCAAGGCCTTAGACAATATATGATTCTTTGTATGCATACATATAATTGATATGGAGTTGTATTGCATTCTTATAACATTATTGTATTAAATATTATATGTTCTCACTATGTTCAATATTGTTTTCTAAGATATAGTATATATTATGTATAGTTCTATCCTAGAGGCACACATTTCTATTGTTTTGTACTGATATTGTGTACGTATGGATTAGTATTATATTAGATGTTTTAATATGTACCAGGGTTAGTCCAAGAGAATATTCACGTGTGTACACCATACAGCCTCGTTCTCTGTATTATATGATAATATTAATCTGCAATACTCTTGGATAGTATGGGTATAGAGGTAGGATGCCGTAGGACAACCTCTTAATTATTTTGGAAGCGTTTTATTTCTTTCCATTGTCTAATTATTTTATTCCTCAATTAACTTTTTAATGTAACCATTAACTTTAACATTTACTTAACCCCAAGTAACTCCACTGTTAATTTTCAAATTTCAAATTTGGGAACTAATTATTTATTTGAATTTAAATTCGATTTATTTTGAACCTTAAATCTTGAAACGCTCATAACTTCTTCGTCCAAGATCCATTTTCAACATATTATATATGAGAATTGATTAGAACTTTGCTGCGAATGCAACTATAAACTTTCAATTCCAACTTTTACAATATTACATTTTTTATCTCTACCTTATGTAATTTAATTTATTCATTATTTACTTGTTTACTTAAGGTTGATTTTACGGGGTGTTACAATACTCTAGACAAAACAAATGCTTTATGCGTAGATTTCTTTTGGGGGGTTGGAAACTTAAGATTGCAGGAACGATGATGATGGAAAAAATTTTATGTCCCGTGATTTATATGTGTGTGTGTGTGTGTGTGAACTAATATAATTAATACCTAAGGAAAAAAAGACCATTCATTAAATGTTGAGCAACCAAAACATTCAAGTGCAACGTATAAGAATAAGAAAAAAAAATATGGAAAATGATAGGGCGGCTGCTGTTGTGATTTTATTTTTATTTATTTATTTTTTTGCAAAGAGGAGCCTACCGAAAGAAGATGGTAGAAAAATGGGTGTTGTTCTTCTCCTTTTCAGTTCGCGCGTAATTTGATTCGGTGGAACAATAAAAAATTAACAATGCTATGGTGACCTATTTTAAAAAGAAATATACTTCAATAGTTCCCAAGGCCTGTAAAAGTAAACCCAAGTCACAGGAAACACATGCATGTATATAATTGAAGTAGGAAACAAAAGAAAGAAAGCATGCGCTTGTTTTCTTTTGTTCAATGTGTAATATATACATATAACCACAATCTTAAAGGTTAGACAAAATGATGAGAACTTGCAAGGACAACATTAAATGAAATCAACCAAAGATCACGTGTAAATGACAATTATAAAGGTAATAATAAAAAATAATAAAAATTGCATCACGGATTAACATTTTTACATCAGAGAAAAGGTCTATATAAATGAATGTTTCTCTTATCTGTAAAATGTGTCCGCATATAATTAACATTTTTACAACAGGGTTGGCGCAGTTGGTTGATGGTCTGGATTGCGTCATCGAAGGTCACGAGTTCGAGCCCCGAAACTGACAACCCTGTAACAAGTACCTGAAGTATGTGTTTGACAGGCACATACTTCCCTAGAGTTTACAAGTGAAGCTTGGTTCTCTAGGTAATTCAAAAAAAAAATACTGAAAAGATAAGTAAAAGAAGTCATCATAGTGAAAGGATATTTGTGTGAGAACAAGTGTTGTGTGAGTATTGTTTTATGCATAACTTTTGTACTTGAAAAAAATTTGGGATTCGCGGCCACACAATAACACGTTCGCATACGAGCCACGAACAACAAAAATAAAAATAGGATTATCATGGAAATAAAAATATGTACTCTTTTTCCTGGTAAGGTACCCATCTAGGCTAGGGGGGTTACGAGGTTTTAATGAGGCATATCATGGAAATATATGCCCCGTTTCTGCGTTAATAAAGTACCTTTTTCAAAAAAAAAAAATAGGATTATGCACAACAATGTAACATGATCATAAAACAACAGTAAAATCGACAAGTTATCTTATTCTGTAAAGTGTCAAAAATGTCCACATTTGTTGTAAAATATGTCAAAAATGTATATATTTATTTTGAAAATTTAAAATTATGAAAAAAATTATAAATTAAATTAAAAATACGCCATTGGAAATCAATTCTCAGTTTGAAACAGATAATTTATTATAATTTAAATTCAAATCCTAATATTTAAATAAATTAGATATTCATTTTTGGAGACACAAAATACGGTTTTTTATAGTTATTTACTTGGGAAAATTTAATTTAACCTATTAAAATTTGATCTACTTAAAACATGTCTTCAATGGAACAAAAACAGTGCTTTTAAGACATTGTTTATTGTAAGCCCAAATCAATTAATATTTAGTAGAAAAGGACATTATTTAAGACATCCTATTTCCAAAACGTTTATTTGAATCTTTAACTAAGATTTCTTATTTTCCAAATCGCATCATTTTAACAAGTTGAAACCATCTTATCTAACTTGGTGAAATAAAATTAGTTAGTATTCGAGTTAAATGGATCCACAGAAATTATATTAATTTACACTTACTACTAATTTCCATATTTAACAAATAGTATGGACAGAATAACGATAAAATCGCTTTTTTTATTTACGTGGATAATACAAGTTCCTTCCTTGGATCTTAATACAAAGTTTGACCAAAATATTCCCTATATAATAAAAATATGGTTTAATCGTTTTTTTTTATTTTTTTGAAAATTCCTTACTTTTGAAAAAAGATTTATCTGGATCTTTTTAGAGCATCCAGGCTTTTCCTTCGTTCAGTTCCACTTCTTGCCTATAAAGAGAAAACAGAGGTCAGGTAAGTTCGAGACACTGATTGCTCCATTCCTAACCTTAGTTACACACCTTATTTTATCTTTGCAGGTCTCATAGGCCGGACAAATGTGCTAGTTGTTTCTGCATACTCATTCTGTTATTACATTCAAGGAAATGGTTTCAATTATATTGTTTAAGTATTATAAACTATTCCCCTTAACTATTCATTTAAACTTTTTAAAACTTACAAATCATCTTTAAAATACTAAATTGTTTATCAAAATGCATTTATAAAAGATTCGAGAAAGAATGGCTAAGTTTAAATTTATACTCAAATGTTTACTGGAAATGCTGTAGAAAAGTGCTATAGATAGTGTTTTAAAAGCTTATTCGATTAAAATAACTTCTTTATTGTTTGGAAATCCATATTAATAACTCATATCTCTTTTAACACATTTTGACATGTTTATCAAATTTATTTCATATTCTTAAAGATTCAAAAATCTTCATTTTAAAGAATTTTGCACTTTGGTCACAGAACTATAAAAGCGTGATTTCACTGAAAATTTAATTTGGACATATCTTAAACTATACAAAATGAATACCTTGGTTTTTCTTTCCAATTAAAAACTATGGTTATAAGGATCTGAAAAATTATTATTTCAAGTATTTTTGACTTAATTTGCACTATACACATTGATTTAAAGTTACGTGTCGAAAACTACGAACTGCCGCTACAAGACGGCTCGATTTTGACCATTTTTGTGAATTGTTCCAGAACTTGTCCGAAATACTTTAAAAGTGCTTTAAAACTAGATTAAAACTATTTTAATTCATTTAAAACAGTATTTCATCAATAAATAATATTTTAGCTCTTTATCACATATTTGAATATTATAACATTCACTTTAAACCTTTTCAAAATCATTAAGTTATTTACTTCTCCAAATTTATAACTAAAGCATAATTTTAAAGTTATTAACTTTAAAAACCAAAACATTTACTTCCATTTTTCAAAGTACTTCAAACTTTTAGCTTTAACCTTTGATTTTCAAATCAATTTCTAACTTTTTCAAAATGAATTCTTTTCTATAGTTAATTCAAGAAGAAGCTTAACTAGGCCAAGTATATCGTATATAATTCTAAACGAATATGGTCTCAAATCACCTATTATAAAACATGACAAAAAAAGAAACTTTAACTGACTTTATTTAAAGTGTTGATAAAATCAAAATTAACAAATCATCCATTCATCCAATATTCATCTATATAATCGAATCTATTCTAACATCCATAATTTCAACCAAAATCAACATATTATCATTTGATATAAGCATGGGTATCACAGCAACAATCAAAATAAAATTTTAAAAATAATGGAGCTTACTTACCTTCATTTTGCAAATCTTTTCACTATGAACTAAAATATCCTTCCCTTGGACTATCAGTACACAACGAAACGTACAAATGGAGATTTAGCTTGCTTAAAGAGGTGGAATGCCTACCCTAGGAGGTTTGGTAATGTGCACCTAAATGTGAATATATATGTGTGTGTGTGTATATATATATATATACACACATCCATATTTTATCTTATTTTATTTAAATAAATATCATATTTGGGCATTTTAACATGTTTAAAATCAAAATTCAATTGTTTTCAAATCACCATATATTCATCTTCATTCAGCGGTAAAATGGACATTTTTTTGCATGTGTAAATTTGAGAATTTTTACTTGGATATTTTTTAATGAATTTTATAGGAAGTTGGATGCATATGAAAGAGTCTTATATGAAAAGAAGACGGAAATAATTCAAGACCATGATCATCGAGGACCCATCCACTTACATAAATCTACAATTAGAAGCTGTTAACGCTAAAAATTGAACGCTAACACCCCGGTGTGTAGAAGGTAATTGTGAAAGCACCACCCGTTGGTACGGGAACAAAGTATAAACAGAGAAATCACAGAGAAGCTATAAAAGACACAATATTTATAGTGGTTCGGCTTAAGATCTAGCCTACGTCCACTTTAAAGCTCTTTATTGCTGATTTGGTTACAATTCTTTACAATCAACTCCGATTACAACACACTTAGACAAATAGCTCAAACCCCGATGTAGAAGAATCCTTCGAATGCATGGCGAATGAGTTAGATTTCCTCTTGAGATTTGTTGAAATGTCTTTGGCGATTGGAGTGATAGAAGTGTTGCTTGAACGTTGCTTGAAGTCGAGACAATGGCAGAGTAATGGCGTCCAGGAAGTCAGCCCAAAAAAAGGGTCCCTTGAATGTTAGAGGTGGCCATGTATTTATAGGCAAATTTCTGGGCTGGAATTGTTGATCAAGTCATAAGTCGTGACCGACTCAGGATGAACCGTGACCGACTCAAGATGAGCCGTGACCGACTCACATACCACGAGTCAGCAGGCAGCGGCATAGATGTATCGGTATTAAGCTTGTTCCTTGTTCGCTTGAGTCGCCAGCGACTTATGATAGGTCGTTAGTCATCCTGAGTCGTTGAAATCCTTAGGTCGGTCTGCCCCATGAGTCGCTAACTCCATGAGTCGTTAACCCGTTGAGTCGGTCTGCCCCATGAGTCGCTAACTCCATGAGTCGTTAACCCGTTGAGTCGGTCTGCCCCATGAGTCGCTAAGGTTATAACCCGGTGAGTCGTTACTCCTCCTGAGTCGTTGAGTCGTAACCCTTCAAGGCCGTTAAGTTGGTAACTTCTCAAGGCTGTTGAGTCGGTAACTCCTCAAGGCTATTGAGTCGGCAACCAAATAAGTTGAGTCGCTGGCTTACTTCACTCTTCAAGTCGTATACCGTTTTGGTCGGGGCGCTGCCCCGCACCCCGCCGGGGGCGCTGCCCCCTGGACCCCTGCGACCTGACCGGTCAGGTCGAACACCGTAGGCGGTGGCGTTGCCCCCGCACCCCCACCTTGGGGGGTTGGCACCCCCCCTGGACCCCCCCTCCGTAGGGGATCTTATCTGAAAATTCAATCAACAGAACTTGCTTTATTGGGAGGTTAAGTCGACCATCCTTCGAGATGAACTATCATTGGCTTCTCGGTCGATTTTTGATATCACGGCCTTGCTGAAAAAGCAGAGTTAACACTTGCCCCTCGAAGTATACGCCTAGGGACTAGGTCGTGTGCTTCGATTCTTCTTAACTCGTGCTTTATTGAGCTGCTGAGCTTGTACTTAGGCAACTTTGCTTCGTTTTGACCTGAAGCCTTTTAAACTTGACCAATGCGATTCAATGGAACTTTGACCTGAACTTGTTGCATCTCTTTACAAATTATTTTAACAACCTGTTAAGCGCACCGTTTGCAGAAAAATAGGGCGAATATACTCATCACCGATTGCCCATATCGAGTGATGGATTAGATCAAAGAACTGGTATTTTACTGTAAGCAAATTAGTATGGTCTTGATGAAGTGTTGCGAATCAATTATCTTGGATGAAGTATCAACACAAAGTTTACACAGTTATAACTGCTATCTGCATTGACACCGCACTTATTTTCAAATAACAAGCCTTGAATTCTTCTGAATTGACATATGCCAACCAGTATTATTTCAAGTATTGCTTTATTTACTTGTTATTTTAGTAGCTTTGCACAACACTTCACACGCTTTTAGAAAACGTGCACCTTTACTTTTGAATATTCAGTTCTTCATATAGAATGTCTTTTCGATAAGAAGAGTAGTGGGGCAAACTGGATCTTCCCATTTCTGGGATTTTCAAAATCTGAGTTGTCCGGTACTAATTTCATTCTTTACTTTTGCAGTACATCCTTCCTCTTTCCGAATATTCCAGTCAGAAGTCAATTTTTAAAAGACTAAGTGCTGTGACGGTTAAGGAGCGTTAAATTTTTTGCTGAAAGATGGATTTTCGCACTAATTCGGACTTTTGCACTCTTTTTGGTTGACTTAGCTTCACGATGCCCCTGGTTTTCAAGAAGAAACTTCAGATGCCCCAGCTTTCGCAAAGGAACTTGCATCAATGGAACCTATTGCGGAAGCCTTATTGGTGTAATGTTTTACTCCATTTGACGGTGTGGGGTCATCCTTCTTGTTTTGCCTTTTCAAACCCGCACGTGCATAACAAATTTTATAGAAACTTTTGTCTGTATTTGAGAATGTATTTATTCCTCATTTTCATACAAGTTTCTTTATTCTCTTTGCATGATATTGCAGTGAGCTTGTGGTACGTTGCTTGGGTACTTCTTTTATTAATGTAGCAATATTATATTGCCCCCATACCACAACTCATTGTAATATTCTCCATTTTGAGGAGATTTTGGAGAACAATTCTTCTGTTTTTAGAAGACTTGTACTCTTACTTTAGAGAATAACTCTTCCATTTTGAGAAGGCATGCACTCTTTCTTTAGAGAATAACTCTTCCATTTTGAGAAGGCATGCACTCTTTCTTTAGAGAATAATTTTCCATTTTTGAGGAAATATTATTCTTGCTTTAGTAGAGTGCGCCTTGTGTTGGAGAAGCCTTTCTTCTTCTTTTTTTTTGTTGCGCCTCGCTGGAGTGCTTTGATTTGACATTTCAACTCTGGAGAAGTGGGCCTCCACAGAGATTGCACTTCAGCTCCGGTGAAATGTTCCCCCGAAAAGGTCTTTATTTGGCATTTCAGTTCTGGAGAAGTGGGCCTCCGAAGAGTTTGCACTTCAGCTCTGGTGAAATGTGCCCCCGAAGAGGTCTTTATTTGACATTTCAGCTCTGGAGAAGTGGGCCTCCGAAGAGTTTTCACTTCAGCCCTGGTGAAATGTACCCCCCGAAGAGGTTTTTATTTGGCATTTCAGCTCTGGAGAAGTGGGCCTCCGAAGAGTTTGCACTTCAGCTCTGGTGAAATGTGCCCCCGAAGAGGTCTTTATTTGGCATTTCAGCTCTGGAGAAGTGGGCCTCCGAAGAGTTTGCACTTCAGCTCTGGTGAAATGTGCCCCCGAAGAGGTCTTTATTTGGCATTTCAGCTCTGGAGAAGTGGGCCTCCGAAGAGTTTGCACTTCAGCCCTGGTGAAATGTGCCCCCGAAGAGGTCTTTATTTGGCATTTCAGCTCTGGAGAAGTGGGCCTCCGAAGAGTTTGCACTTCAGCCCTGGTGAAATGTGCCCCCGAAGAGGTCTTTATTTGACATTTCAGCTCTGGAGAAGTGGGCCTCCGAAGAGTTTGCACTTCAGCTCTGGTGAAATGTGCCCCCGAAGAGGTCTTTATTTGGCATTTCAGCTCTGGAGAAGTGGGCCTCCGAAGAGTTTGCACTTCATGTCTGGTGAAATGTGCCCCCGAAGAGGTCTTTATTTGGCATTTCATCTCTGGAGAAGTGGGCCTCCGAAGAGTTTGCACTTCAGCTCTGGTGAAATGAGCCCCCGAAGAGGTCTTTGTTTTGTTTGCATTTCAACTCTGGTGAAGTGAAATTCCGAAGAGCGGCTGTTACACTTCAACTCCTGGTGAAATGTGCCTTCGAAGAGGTCTTTATTTTGTTTGCATTTCAACTCTGGTGAAGTGAAATTCCGAAGAGCGGCTGTTCCACTTCAACTCCTGGTGAAATGTCCTCTGAAGATTGCCTGGAAGTTACTCTCTCATGGTTGGAGGGTCATGACTCCTCCAATCTTTTTTGGTTGAGTAGAGAACTTTCTTTTTTTACGGCATATGCTTCGTTAGAGGTCTTTATCCTCCAAAGAGTTGTGCCTCCGAAGAGGACTTTAGTTGTTCCTTATCCACTTGCTTATGCCTTGTCAGTGATCCTATATTTTTTTTTTTAAGCTTGCACTCCCTTCTCTTACAAGTAGCCTGTTTAATCCAAAGAAGTGTACTTCATTGCTAGGCCAGTTCACGAGAACGGATATAAGCTTCTTAATTGGATGTTTGTTTGTTCAAACTTCTCAATTTATTAGCTAAAGCGCGTTTTCGGTGAAATCATTGACCGTTCAATTGAAGCACTTCTTATCTAGGATTTAAGCTCGGGAATTTTACGACTTGGAATTTGTTCGTTGAATGATAACAAGAATCACTTGGTCTTGTAATGTGCAAGTTTTGTTTTCGTTGCCTGCAAAAATTTAAATCGACATTTCAGTAATACATTTAATGTACTTTTCATATCGAAAATAAAGCAAGCATGTAATAATAATAAGGAACACAAGATTTATAGTTTCTATTATTTATTTGCACTGTTTTTACAATGGCATTTTATACAGGAATCATAAATCCAATATTATTCTATGAATTTTAAGCAAAAGCCATCAAGTGAAATATGGCCATTAGGCATCATCTTCCAGAACAAGGATATTCTCTCCCTCCGGGGCTTGTCTCAAAGCACGAGCATATCTTTCCATCTTGTCCCCACTTCTGTCCGCTGGGTGAGGGCCCCCTATGATAGCATTAATGATAAGCCTCTCAGATCCCTGCGTTGCAGTTCTTTCGTTTGGGCCGTAATGATGAGTGAGAAGTATTTGCCCCTGAGTGGATGAGGATGGATCATTCCTGTTTCTCCGGACATATTGCTGAAGTTTATTCTCTTTCAATAGCTTCTCAATCAGATCCTTCAAATGGCGACACTCGTCAGTGTCATGGCCAGGTTGATTGTGGAATTTACAGAATCTTTCACTTTGCGTGGCATTTTTCCTAAGTCTCAACTTTTGTGGTTTAGGATATTCAACAATATCCTTTGTTGCTAAGAAAATATTCTCTGGAGTATCAGTTAAGGGAGTATAATCCGACGGTTCAAAGTGGCGGTTTTTCTTTGGATTTCCCTGCTTTTTCCCATCATCATTCTTCCTTTTCTGTCCTCCAGATTCTCCTTTATTAGAAGTAACATTGACATTCTGAATTTTGGTCACGACTGCTTTTGTTGGCACAGGAAAGCTTTCCAAGCGCATAAACTCGTCGGCCTTCTTATAGAATTTCTCAAGTGAGTTTGGCTCCTTCATTTTTAGCCATTTGCCAAATTCACTCGATTTATCGATAGCCCGCATTAGGTAAGTCAAAACCATCCGTGGCTCTGCGTTATCAACCTCGGACAAGGCTATATTGAAGCGGTTTAAGAACGATCTGATAGACTCCCCGGGATTTTGTTCTAGACTAGAGAGTGACATTATATCCTTGGCCTTTGTAGCATATAGCCTGAACTGATCTTTGAACTTTCGTGTTAAGTCGGAAAATTGATCCACGGATCTAACTGGTAGCTTTGTGAACCAAAGTAAGGCCACTCCCTCTAAGTATATCGGAAAGTATCGGCACTTTATTTCATCGGTCGCTCTTGCCCCGGTCATATGCCAATCGTACTTGTACAAGAACTGATTAGGGTCACTTGTGCCTCGATAGGCCGGGATAGTAGGAGGTACAAATTTCCTTGGAAACTCTGCCTTCAAGATCTTTTCGGTGAACGGTGTCTTACTTGGAGCAAACCCCCAATCATTTTCATCCTCTTGCCTCTGCATGCTCTCTTTCATAATTGAGCGAATCATCCCTGATAGGTACTCCTTATCGTTCAGAGGCTTTGCCGGGCAGAAGTCAGCTGCTCTTTCAGAAGTTTGCCTGGGCAAATGTTCGCGAAAAATTGGCTGCGGCCTTGAACCTTCAGCTTGAGAAGGTGCCCCTGCGGCGGTGCCAACTGCTCTTTGAGGGATACCTTTCTCTTGGGAATCATGGGCATCATCTGCAAAGGTCTCTTCATTATTTTCTGTTTGACGGTTGCCCCCAAGTAAAGCATTCATTCTTTCCAGCATTAGAGCGTTCTGGGCTTCCATTTGCTGATATAACCCAGAAACTGCAGCATCAAACACCTCTTGTGTAATTCCAACACTCGGAGCTGCTTCATTTGGAGCAAGAGAAGTGGTAGTATTCTCATAAGCATCACCGGATCTATCAGATCTGATCTGTCTTCCAGTAGCCATTATCTCGGATAAACTTCTGGTCTTTAGAGAGATTCTTTCGACAAACTTTCGCGAAGCGATGGTGAAAGTGTTCCTGAGTTGGGTTCTCAGTGAAAGCACCAAAAATGTTAACGCTAAAAATTGAACGCTAACACCCCGGTGTGTAGAAGGTAATTGTGAAAGCACCACCCGTTGGTACGGGAACAAAGTATAAACAGAGAAATCACAGAGAAGCTATAAAAGACACAATATTTATAGTGGTTCGGCTTAAGATCTAGCCTACGTCCACTTTAAAGCTCTTTATTGCTGATTTGGTTACAATTCTTTACAATCAACTCCGATTACAACACACTTAGACAAATAGCTCAAACCCCGATGTAGAAGAATCCTTCGAATGCATGGCGAATGAGTTAGATTTCCTCTTGAGATTTGTTGAAATGTCTTTGGCGATTGGAGTGATAGAAGTGTTGCTTGAACGTTGCTTGAAGTCGAGACAATGGCAGAGTAATGGCGTCCAGGAAGTCAGCCCAAAAAAAGGGTCCCTTGAATGTTAGAGGTGGCCATGTATTTATAGGCAAATTTCTGGGCTGGAATTGTTGATCAAGTCATAAGTCGTGACCGACTCAGGATGAACCGTGACCGACTCAAGATGAGCCGTGACCGACTCACATACCACGAGTCAGCAGGCAGCGGCATAGATGTATCGGTATTAAGCTTGTTCCTTGTTCGCTTGAGTCGCCAGCGACTTATGATAGGTCGTTAGTCATCCTGAGTCGTTGAAATCCTTAGGTCGGTCTGCCCCATGAGTCGCTAACTCCATGAGTCGTTAACCCGTTGAGTCGGTCTGCCCCATGAGTCGCTAACTCCATGAGTCGTTAACCCGTTGAGTCGGTCTGCCCCATGAGTCGCTAAGGTTATAACCCGGTGAGTCGTTACTCCTCCTGAGTCGTTGAGTCGTAACCCTTCAAGGCCGTTAAGTTGGTAACTTCTCAAGGCTGTTGAGTCGGTAACTCCTCAAGGCTATTGAGTCGGCAACCAAATAAGTTGAGTCGCTGGCTTACTTCACTCTTCAAGTCGTATACCGTTTTGGTCGGGGCGCTGCCCCGCACCCCGCCGGGGGCGCTGCCCCCTGGACCCCTGCGACCTGACCGGTCAGGTCGAACACCGTAGGCGGTGGCGTTGCCCCCGCACCCCCACCTTGGGGGGTTGGCACCCCCCCTGGACCCCCCCTCCGTAGGGGATCTTATCTGAAAATTCAATCAACAGAACTTGCTTTATTGGGAGGTTAAGTCGACCATCCTTCGAGATGAACTATCATTGGCTTCTCGGTCGATTTTTGATATCACGGCCTTGCTGAAAAAGCAGAGTTAACAGAAGCTAATGGACAACTAAGTGGAGATTAAAACTTCATGCACATTAAATGATGGATTAGTTAGTGGCTAATGGTTACTTGATGGTCACACTTCCTAGAGGGCATTTTGGGAAGCTTCCTAAAAATGAAATTATGGTTTTATGCATGCATAAATAGCCTTTTTATGTACACGTAGATATCTTCCACTCTTTCACGTTAGTTAGGAAATGAAAAATGCAAGTTGTAATGGAAATGTTTTCTGAAATAAAAATGGCTTCCAAGCTCTTTCTCCTCTCTTTCCTACATGCTTTTCTTTGTTTTATTGCTAATGTTTATTTCTATGCTCTCTTTCTTTTCATGTTCATAGCTTAGATTTACATTTATGCAATTAGTTGATATTATTTCATGCAAGTAGTTAATCTCATTTTCTTTGTTTAATTTATACTCCTCTTTGCTTTCTAATGTTGAAACTTACATATGTTGATTTGATAACACAAATGAGTAGATAAATCCCTTCAATTTAGGGGTAATAAAGCTCTTAAATATTATGTTAATTCAACTTTTTTATGATTTATGATCTCTTTAGCTTGTACTTCATGAAAGTGAATTTTGATGTAAGTTTATACAGGTGGGTTCGATGGCTTATATTGCTTATGCAAATGAGCTATTCTTATTCAACATAAACACAATTTACATCATCATATTCTAATTAATTTTTGATTTTGAAATTAAAGTTTAAAAGGAAATTCGATGACCTATATTACTAGTTACAGTAGTAAATAAATCAGACTTAAAATAGCTTTTGCTTTGGCTTCATTTTCATGGGAATTGATAAGTGGTTTAATTGTTGTATTATGGTTAAATGGTTTGAGTTATGTTAATTAATAACATAAACAATCCATACTTATGATAAATATAACAATTTTTTCACTTAATATCAAAGCTAGATATCATAAATTATTTTTTTGTTGATTTACAAAAATATAAGAGTGGATTTGCCTTTAAATTATTCTCTAGTCTAATCGTTTTTATATCACATTTCAATTCTAGCTTAGCTTTTTTTGTAGTTAACAATTTCCTTTCACTTTGGTCTAATTTGATTGAATTGAAAATTTTAAAATATTAAAAATTCCCTGCGGATCGACCCGTACTTGCCACGTACTAAAATTGTACGCCATGCGCTTGCGGTTATTTTATTTCAAAATTTATCGGCATTTTTCTAACCGATAGAAAATTTTATCGTTGAACAAGTTTTGGCGTCGTTGCCGGAGAATTGATTCGATTTTGATTTAATATTCTTCGGATTAGTTTTTTTTTATTTTAATGTGTGTTTGTCGTGTGTGTGTTTGCATTTGAAAAAATTGTTGTGTGAATTTTACTTTCATTTTGGTTTGTTTGCTTGTTGTTGTTTTTCTACTAGCATTTATAATACTAAAAAACACACAATTGCAATTAAATAAATTATTTTATTCTATTTTCAATTACAATTTCTTTGTAAAAAAAATCTTTTCTGCAAAATTTACATTTCCAATTTGCATTTACTGTTCATTGTTTCTGCCTTTCTAACAACAAACAGTCCGTTTACAGCTCCACCTACCAAACTACTCCATATACCAAACTGCTTTGCTTTCCATTTAATCACTAAACAACATCTCCAGTTCAAAACTGTCACAATGCAACAGCCTCCCCCTATACATTCCTCCTTGCCGACCACCAGTCACTACCCTTGCAATACCACTCCATCACCTCTACCATATAACATTCCTTCCTGATGCAGCGCAATCTGCATTGGATTTAGGTCGGCCGCGACCTAGTATGTTGGTGGGTCGTCCAAGCGACCTAACGAGTCGGGATAACCGACCAAACGAGCTAACTCTACCAAACAACAACGCCACAGACCGAAGCTCAACGACCTATCGAAGTTGACTCGCGTGAAGGGCTAGGTCGCAGAAGCTTTAAATCGCTCCAACTACCGCATCTTTAGGTCGTTCCACTATGCAGATTTCTGTAAGCCGTTAAGTCGCACATTCTTAGGTCGTTCCTGAAGGGTCACTGATGTTGTTATCTCTTATGTCGCTGAGGCTTAAGTCGTTAAGTCGCGTAGGGTATTTTGGTTGTTGTAAATATGTGTTGTTGTTGTAAATATGTTATATCGTATGTTGTTTCCTGTTAAGTCGTGTGTCATGTAACTTGTGCTGTATTATAACTCGTATGTTGATGTAAGTCGCTACTGTTAGGTCACATATGAGTTGTAATTGAGTCGCATCTGTTAGGTCGCCACTGTTAGGTCGTGGCTGCCTGTGTTGAGTCGTTTCGTACTTGTTAAGTCGGTCTGATGAGTTGTAAACTGCCTATAAATATAGGGGTGGTGTCACTTGTAAAAGTAGTTGATTTTGAATAAAACTTTGTTTGAGTGCTTTGTGCCTCTTGAAATTGGAAGTTGAGTGTGAGCTCCTTTCTCCATTTTCGGTTATTCGAGTGCGCTCGAATCAACGATTTTGAAGCCGATTCACGGAATCTCGTGCGCGAGATCAACATCAAAGAATCGTAGATCTTTTAACACGGTATCGTGCGCGATCAACGTGTTGGAGATAGCTAGAATCCGGTATCCCTGGAGATCAACGGATTTGGGCATTTCGGTATCTTCAATTCACCATTTATCTTGTTTCACCAGATCGATTCATCGATTAGTATGACACGAAATCTTCATTTTGTTGTCATCCGTTAAATCCGCTGCGTCAGTTTGGTATCAGAGCTAGACTTAGCCAATCATAGCTAAGCCGAGTCTTTGGAGCCAAGGAGAAGAGTTTGGAGACGAACCATATCGTGATGTTGAAAGACATAGTAGAAGAGATATGCATGATCGTAGAGATGTGGATGGACGGGATAGATATCGAAGTACATTTGATTATGATGAGGATGGTGATAGATGTAGTGTTCATTATCGAGATCGAGACTAAGTGCGAAATCCATATCGGGATGTAGAAGATGATCGTCGATGGGAGTCGGGGATGAAGAAGGAAATTCCAGAATCCAAGGGTGGTATGATAGTTGAAGAATTTTTGCATTGGTTATCTAATGTTGAAGAAATTTTTGACGTCAAGAAAGTTCTGGAGCATCGTAGAGTTAAGTTGGTTGCTACTCGTTTGAGAGGAAGAGCTATGGCATGGTGGCAACAAACTAAACTTACACGGGAGAGAATGGGGAAGTCAAAGATTGTTTCATGGGAGAAGATGAAGAAGTTGATGAAAGCTACTTTCTTACCTTATAATTATCAGTCTCTTATGTATCAACGCTTGCAGAATTTGAGACAGGGAACGAAGTCGGTGAATGATTAAGTGGATGAATTTTATCAATTGATTGCGAGGAATGATACCATGGAGACAGAGGAACAATTGACAGCTAGATTTGTTGGAGGGTTGAGAATGCAGATTCAGGATATGGTGAATATGTTTGATCCATGATCCGTGGCTGAAGCACACCAGAAGGCTCTAGCTTGGCAGAAGCAAGGTAGAAGAGGAGGTGGTGTGTTCACAAATTCCAACAATCAAGTGAAAGGGGCTAGTAGCAATACGAATGTTTCCAAGGCTGTTAATAAACCGTTTGTTAGTGAAGTTTCTAAGACCAAGGCCAATAGTGGTATCAAATGCTTTAATTGTCAGGAGTTTGGTCACAACAGCAATGAATGTCCGAAGCCGAAGAAGCGAGTGATGGTCGTTGAGGTTGAGGATGAGGATGCTGAAGTAGAATGCTTTAATTCACCACAATTTGAGGAGGAAGATGAAGTGTCGGAAGACGAAGGGTGTAATTTAATGATGAGAAGGTCTTGCTTGACGCCAAAACAGGAAGAGGAGACCAGTTGGTTGAGGAGTAATATCTTTCAGTCGACGTGCACTATTCTGGGAAAGGTTTGCAAGTTTGTCATTGATGCAGGAAGTGATAATATCATCTCTTTAGAAGCTGTAAAGAAGTTGGCATTAAAGACAGAAAAGCATCCGAAACCTTAAAAATTAGCTTGGTTGAGAAAAGGTGGGGAAGTGAAGGTTAGTAGAAGAGCTTGTGTGAATTTTTCCATCGGAAAGAAGTATAAAGATGATATATGGTGCGATGTTGTGGATATGGACGTATGTCATTTGCTATTGGGGAGACCATGGCAGTACGATAGAGCTGTGCAACATGATGGGAGAACTAACTGTTATAGTTTCATGTTCGAGGACGTCAAAATCACTTTAGTTCCTAAAAAGAGACAATAAGAAGAAAGCAAGTTGGAGGAGATTGAAGAACTGAAGACTTTGCTATCTTTGAAGGAGTTTGTTAAAGAAGTCGAAGATGAACCTGAAGTATTTTTGTTGATTGGACATGAGAGTAATGAAGTGGTTGAAATTCTTGAAGAAGTAAAGCCAGTGCTGGAAGAATTTGAAGATGTATTTCCTGAAGAGCTGCCAATGGAGTTACCACCGTTGAGGGACATATAACACCAAATAGATCTTGTTCCAGGAGCTGTGTTACCACATAGACCACATTACAGGATGAGTCCAAAGGAATACGAGGATTTGAGAAGGCAGGTGGAAGAGTTGCTTGAACAAGGGCGCGTATAGGAAAGTTTAAGTCCTTGTGCAGTACCAGCCTTGTTGGTGCCAAAGATGGATGGAACATGGAGGATGTGTACCGATAGTCGGGCACTGAACAATATCACTGTGAGGTACAGATTTCCAATGCCTACATTGGATGATTTGTTAGATCAGTTGAATGGGGCTACTATATTTTCCAAGATTGATCTGAAGAGCGGATATCATCAAATTCGAATTCGACCAGGGGATGAATGGAAAACAGCGTTCAAGACACGGGAGGGGTTGTATGAATGGCTGGTTATGCCGTTTGGTCTTTCAAATGCACCTAGTACGTTTATGCGGATGATGAACCAGATCTTTAGACCATTTTATCGGGAAGTTTGTGCTGGTGTATTTTGATGATATACTGATATACAATGGAAGCCTAGAAGAACACTTGCATCATCTGAGAGAAGTGTTGATGATACTGCGACAAGAACAATTTTACGCTGCAACGAAGAAATGCGTGTTCATGACACATAGTGTTTTATTTTTAGGATATGTTATATCAGAAGGAGGTATACAGGTGGATCAGAATAAAGTTGAAGCAATTAGAAATTGGCCACAACCCAGGATGATAACAGAAGTTAGAAGTTTTCATGGGTTAGCTTCATTCTACCGAAGATTTATTCCACATTTCAGTAGCGTGATGGCTCCAGTTATTGATTGTATGAAGGGGAAGCAATTTTCATGGTCAGAGGAAGCATGATTTGCTTTTGAGCGGATCAATGAACTTTTGACGTCAGCGTCCATTCTAATATTACCAGATTTTCAGTTGTTGTTTGAGCTACATACTGATGCAACTAAGGTCGGAATTGGAGGGGTGTTAAGTCAGAGGGGCCGTCCTATTGCTTATTTTAGTGAGAAGCTTTCGGGAGCCAAGATGAGATATAATACTTATGATGTAGAATTTTACGTTGTTGTGCAAGCTGTGAAGCATTGGAGACATTATTTGTTCCATAAAGAATTTGTTTTATACACTGATCATGAAGCGTTGAAGCATTTGCAAGGACAAGATAAGATTGCAGCCATACATGCTTCGTGGATTGTATACTTACAACAGTTTACATTTGTTGTGAATCATAAATCAGGAATTACAAACCGTGTGGCAGATGCATTGAGTAGAAGGAATCATTTGTTGACTACAATGAAGGTTGAAGTGACGAGGTTTGAAGTACTTCCAGAATTGTTTACTGAAGATCCTTACTTTGCGAAGATGGTGGATGAAGTCAATAAAGGGAAGACGGATGAATATGTGATGGTAGATGGTTTTCTATTTAAGGGTAATCAATTGTGTATACCAGACTGCAGTTTACGAATGAAGATTGTGAAGGAATTACACGAAGAAGGACATGTGGGAATAGATTTTACTTTGCAGTTGATTTCTCAATTATATTTTTGGCCTTCCATGAGAAAAAAAGTTGAAAGATTTGTGGAGAGATGTCACATATGTCAAGTTTCCAAAAGGACAGCTACGAATGCAGGATTGTATATGCCATTGCCTGTGCCTACTAGACCATGGGTTGATGTTAGCATGGACTTTGTTTTGGGTTTACCAAGAACTCAGAGAGGAAATGGTTCTATATATGTTGTGGTGGATAGATTTTCGAAGATGGCACATTTCATAGCTTGTAAAAAGACCGTCGACGCAGTCCGTGTTGCTCAATTGTTCTTTAAAGAGGTTTATCGACTACATGGGCTACCTGAGAATATTGTGTCTGACCGAGATACTCGATTTCTAAGCCATTTTTGGTTGAGTCTGTGGAAGATGGTTGAGACGAAGCTGAATTTTAGTAGCGCCTATCATCCACAAACAGATGGGTAAACGGAAGTGGTGAATAGATCATTGGGAAACTTGTTGAGATGTCTTGTGAAAGATAATTTGAAGAGCTGGGATATGAAGTTATGTCAGGCGGAATTTGCACATAATCACGCTGTTAATCGAAGTACTGGATTCAGTCCATTTCAAGTAGTATATTCAGCAATTCCGAAGGGACCGTGGGATTTGACGACAGTTTCACGTCAGAAGGAAGTTACTAAACGAGCTTGTGATTTCGTGAATGAACTGCAGGAGTGTCATAGAACTGTTCATGAACGATTGCTGGCGTCAAATGAGAAGTATAAACAACTGGCGGATAAGAAGCGAAGGAGTATAGACTTCAAGGAAGGAGATTTTGTGTATGCAGTGTTAACCAAGGATCGATTTCCAGTTGGAACGTACAACAAGTTGAAAGCTTGAAAAATTGGTCCTTTGGAAATCGTAAAGAAAATAAACGATAATGCATATCAGTTAAAGTTGTCAGATCATGTTCATACTGCAGACGTTTTTAACGTCAAACATTTAATTCCGTATCATGAGGGTAAGCTTATTGAAGAAGAGGAAGGTACAAATTCGAGGTCGAATTCTTGTCGACCGGGGGAGAATGATGCAGCGCAATCTGCATTGGATTTAGGTCGGCCGCGACCTAGTATGTTGGTAGGTCGTCCAAGCGACCTAACGAGTCGGGATAACCGACCAAACGAGCTAACTCTACCAAACAACAACGCCACAAACCGAAGCTCAACGAACTATCGAAGTTGACTCGCGTGAAGGGCTAGGTCGCAGAAGCTATAAGTCGCTCCAACTACCGCATCATTAGGTCGTTCCACTATGCAGATTTCTGTAAGCCGTTAAGTCGCACATTCTTAGGTCGTTCTGAAGGGTCACTGATGCTGTTATATCTTATGTCGCTTAGGCTTAAGTCGTCAAGTCGCGTAGGGTGTTTTGGTTGTTGTAAATATGTGTTGTTGTTGTAAATATGTTATATCGTATGTCGTTTCCTATTAAGTCGTGTGTCATGTAACTCGTGCTGTATTATAACTCGTATGTTGATGTAAGTCACTACTGTTAGGTCGCATATGAGTTGTAATTGAGTCGCATCTGTTAGGTCGCCACTGTTAGGTCGTGGCTGCCTGTGTTGAGTCGTTTTGTACTTGTTAAGTCGGTCTGATGAGTTGTAATCTGCCTATAAATATAGGGGTGGTGTCATTTGTAAAAGTAGTTGATTTTGAATAAAACTTTGTTTGAGTGCTTTGCGCCTCTTGAAATTGAAAGCTGAGTGTGAGCTCCTTTCTCCATTTTCGGTTATTCGAGTGCGCTCGAATCAACGATTTTGAAGCCGATTCACGGAATCTCGTGCGCGAGATCAACGTCAAAGAATCGTAGATCTTTTAACACGGTATCGTGCGCGATCAACGTGTTTGAGATAGCTAGAATCCGGTATCTCTGGAGATCAACGGATTTGGGCATTTCGGTATCTTCAATTCACCATTTATCTTATTTCACCTAATCGATTCATCGATTAGTTTGACACGAAATCTTCATTTCGTTGTCATCCGTTAAATCCGCTGCGTCACTTCCCCATTGCTCACCCCATAAACTTCTCCCTTCATGAAATTCAACACAATGCACAACTGACACTGCCACGACAATAATACTGCAACCTGCCTCGACAACATCCCTTCATAACATCATCTACACATATACCCTGTTGCCACTGCATAGAGTAACAGCCTCCACATACTTCATCCACTCTGCCAAAATCATTTCTACAGTCATCGACACAAAACCTTCACTGACACTGGCCACCTCTGGCATTTCATTGAACTTCTTCAAACCAAAACAAATCAGGCTCAGCTCCTCCCCTTGCAAATTGCTTACAGCAATCAAATTGCTCATCCAAACCATTTCCAATTACAACTCACTCTACTGCTCACCATCTTTTCTTACATTCACCATCAACTCCCTCTACTGCTCACCCAAACCACTTCCCAATACACTTCTACAAACCACCATACATTCACAAACATTCAGTTCTGCAACATTACAGCCCCTACTGCAACACTCACAAACATTCAACACACTCAACATCATATCACCACTAGCAAACAACTTGAAGACATCAACTTACCCCACTACACATACCGCTGCCTATAAAAACATCAACCACCACAGAGCACTGTTGCACATCTGTGCATATCATATTCACGACTGTCTCCCACAACAGACCAATCCACTCTTCATTTACAAACTTCATTTCTTTCTTCATCAAGCATCGCCACTGTCATACAATACTGCAACATCTACCACAATCTTCCACTGCAACTACTTCCCTGTTATTTACACACTCCTACATCATAGCAAGACTTACTGCCTCGGTCAAACAGAGTCACCACCGGTCAGACTTCCTCCGCCTCTGTTAAAATACTGCAACTAGATCACTTCCGATCATACTTCGAACCATCACATAGCTACTTCATATCCAAGCACCTACCATGCACTCAAACACTCTCCAGCCATCACCATTAGCCTGAACACACTTATACTTCCTCCATCATTCACCTTCCAATCCACAACAAGCAACCACACTCATCAAACCCCATCACTGACCTCTTACAACACTGTCCAAAACACTTCAATACCCCCCCCCCCCCAACCACTGTCATTCACTTCATATCATCACACCACATTCAAAACATACACAATCTTCCACTGTCCCCAGTTCCTTACTTTACAGCTGCTTTCAAATCACCTCTGCCATCTCATTGTAAAAGCAAGCCGAAGCCACCCCTTGCCTTCCAAAATCCAACATTCGAGAACCGCCTCGCCTGCCAATCGAACAACCTCGCACCCTCAAATAGAACATCGAACCACACGCACAGTCGAACTCGCAAAGACCCACACTTCGAACAACTTCGCGAATCCCCTAAAACCCGAATTGAACCCAAAACAGCACCGCGACCTGCTACCCTCCGCCCACGAACTCCTCTACTAATCGCGTGAACGCAACATCTCCTACTGCCAACCTCACAAAACCACCGCCTTATCCCCAAATTCAACCACGACCACTGCTGCCCAAATCCTCATAAGCTTCTCCTGAAAACTCGAACCATGAACTCGAAGTCTGAAGCTCGCATCTTCATTTCTGTGATTTCGATACTTTTTTTGAAGAAGAAGAGGGGATCGAAGTTTTACAGAGATTTTGGAGTTATCAAATTGTTACGTTTATTCTGCTTTTTTTCTTTTGCGAGTGCTGGTTTCAACTGGGTCGGGCCGTAGTTTTTTTTTAAAAAAAACAAAACGGAAATAAAAAGTAGATACAAGAAGTTTGAACTTATCCTTGGTTTCATTTGTTTTCTAACTTCTTTTCTAACTTTTTTTTCATTTGTTTTGCTGTCCTTTGCTTTAGTTCTTTTGATTTTGTTATACTTGAAAAAAAAATTCCTCCTTTCATTTGTTAAGTTTTGTTTCATATTGATTTCACTTGTTTATCATTTTTCTTTGTTTTTTTAAAGGATATACAAAAAACAATATATATATATATATATATATATATATATATATATATATATATATATATTTTAATTTCAGGTTGCCAAAGCAGAAAAATCAAGAAGAATCATTTTGCCTGGTTTTGCTTGCTTATAAAATAAATTGCTAATAATCTGTACGCTCTAGTATCGTGCTCTTAGCTCTTGTTTTTATTGGAACTGCATTGTTGGTTGCTTGCATTTGCATATATATATATATATATATATATATATATATATAATTTTAAAATACATAAATAAAATCAAATTCCATTTTAGTTGCATTGTAAATTTATGTTTGATTTTTGTTTTGCATTCATCCCATCTTATTATCTTTTTTTTAAGGGTAATACCCCAATTAACATAAGGTGAGGGATTTCATCACCTTTCCTTAGCTCACAAATGACATTTTATCGTAGAATTTGACTAATAATAAAGGTTAGACATTTGACTTAAGGGTGTCACGAGCTCACCTAGGGCTTAATTGTATATTCACAATTGTTTTCTTTGAACAATTTTATTTCTTGGTGTCTAGGCTACGGTTGTAACATCCCGCCTTTTCGCACGATTTAAACAGACACACGTGCCAATTCAAACCATACGTAAGTGCGGATTGTTATGGGATAAATAAGAAAAATAGAGAGAAAAAAAAACTAAACAGAATCTCACAGCAGAAGGATAAAATATAATAATCAAAATATACAGTTCATGAAACTGTTTTACAAAACCTTTAATTTTATTTATACAATACATATCAGAGTACACATACCATATAACAATGCAGCGGAACAATATGAGTGTAGTGTAACCATAATCTATAGTAAAATCTTCGTCTTCTTCCTCCAGAAATAAAATCTTCAAATCCTGAAAAGCTCGGACTGACCCGAGCGAATTTGAAAAGACAAAAACACTCGAGTCGGAACTAAAAGATCTTATGTGAGTTAAATTAACAGAAATAAATATGAGTACAGTAACTTAAGAGATGCTCGGGATTTACATCTCCTAAGGATCCGTTAAACTATTTACTATGTAGTTGTGACGCCCCACCTCTATACCCACACTAGCCAAGAACACTACGGAGTAACGTCGTCAACTAGCACGGAGAATAAGGCTGTTGAGGAGCGACCATCCATGTAATTGCTTGTGCGAGCATCGATATGTCAGATAGCATAACATGCAATTCTTTTCAAGTGGAAATCCGACATGCCGACACAAACTCAAAGCTACTACACAGTGGCTATAATATCTTCGGAAACAAATATAGAAATAAACATAACATAAATCAGTCACAGACAATTCATATCACAAAGGCGGAAATAGATATGAATATTACACATAAAAGTGTATATCAGAGTAGTGGTCAAATAAGATCCACAATAACTCAAAATAATAGCAACATGTGCTATACAAAAGAATACATCAATGAGTCAATATCTCAAGAGTATACAACGAAAACTACTAATCTACGTAGTTAGCAAAAAGTCAGAGTAATGGATCCCTGGAGAGAAGTCAAGCAGAAACACCTATAACATCTCGGTCTGACCCGAGTATTATTTAATAAGAAAATAATAAACGGATCGGTTTAGCTATAAATATCAGACGACATGATATAGAATAAGAGATATGGCATAAACATATAATATCCATAATGGCATACTACTATAAGTACGTAAATGATAATCAACAAATGATTAATCAATATCATAAGAATCTTCTCAAAGATCCAAAAAGGGTATCATACCCAAAACTTGTATTCACAACAAGTCAATGACACACGAATTCACCAATGCACAAAAATTGATAAATCATATCAATGAAAATCACTAAAATTGGTGAAGCATAAATTCTAGAATTCAACACACGAAATCCAGAAATCATAAAAAGGGGGAGGCCTATCACACGAACGGGAGCATGAAAACTCACCAACAGCTGTATCACACGAACGAGACGCTATCTCATGGTAGCTAGCCATTAAATTTTTGACACACGAACGGCCCGAAGACCATGGGGCGCTACCCCACCAGTTTGAGTCGAAACTCCACAAAACGGGATTTAGTCTCCATCGCAGACAAAGAGACATCGCACATTGCTAGTCTAAATCACAAAAATGATCATCGTTGATCATCAAGAAGTGTCAATTATAGTAAGCTAGTAAATATATGAGTTTAGTATCATGTCCCATAACCACTAGCCTAACTTAAATATTTACGAACAAATTGTAAGTTTCCACTAGAAAATTGTCACAAGAGATTCAAACGAACAAGTCCAAGAATTAACCGACGAAGTAAACGCAAGCGTTTCATACCACTTGTTTTACTAAGCCGTTTAATTAGATTTATCATACGAGTGCGGTAAAGGTTTGTATTTACTAATAGATTGGAAAACGGTTTTATAAACGAGTTTGGTATTGAAAATAGAGTTGAAATCGTTTTGAGGAAAGAGTTTTGATATTTACTACTAGTATTGAAACCTTTATATTTTTAAAGTGACAAATCACAAAGATGATTGTAGAACAATCAATCACCAAAATTCACATTCAAAGACGTGAATAAAAATCCAAAGAAATCGATCCGAATCCATCAAAATGGGTATTCCCAAAAATTCCAAAAATAGGAGTCATTAAAGTCGTAGCATCAACAAGTGGGAAATAACACGAATTGATGGAATTTGGAAACCAAGCAAAAATATGCACAAATAGGCACAATTAGGCAAATAGGTGCAGGTCAATCGACTGACTCAAAGGTCCATTCGACTGGACCAGAAGCATGAAAAATAATTTCCTGCAGTCAGTCGACTGGCCTAAAAATTCAGTCGACTGAATGCAGGGGAAACAGAGGACCCGAGCCTCTAGTAGTTGCCTTCGGAATGCCTATGTGCTACAGCCAGTCGACTGACTCAAAGGTCCAGTCGACTGACTGGCACCATGGCTGTTTTCCAGCCTATAAAATGAAGATGCAATCTTCTTCAAAATGCAATCGGGCGAGCACGGTCACTAGGGGTTTATGCCAATCGACTACCCGGTCCTATAAGCTCTTCGATGCATCACCAAAAATAAGTTCAAACAACAAAGCTATGATTTTTGAAGATTTGAACTCAAAACACTAAATTTGCAATATTCACAAAACCTATCCAAATCAAAATCAAATACACATGAATAAGTATTAGGAATTCATACCTAACAATCAAAGATAATCATAGACCTAGATGTGAGATTAAAAATCTCACCTTTGAACCCAAACGATTGAAGAAGAAGCTCGAAAGCAAAGGAGAATCAACCACTCTTCAAATCCAACTCAAGAAGCTTGATTCTAAGCTTTAAAAGAAGAACATTCCCAAAGTTAGGTTTAGGAATTTCTGAATTTTGATAAGAGAATGAGTTAGAGAAGAAGAAGAGAAGCTTACCAATGGGTTCTTCTATTAGTTTGGAGCTAGAGCTTGATTTGCAAGAGGAAACTAGGGTTTTGAAATTTCTAATTTCCCATTCCTCTCCCCATTTTCAGTTTTGTTTGAGTATGAATGAGAAATGAAGTGAATGAGGAGGGGAGAGGGTTGGGACTGAATACATAAGTGGGGTTGTTGGGCTCAGCCCAAACCAAAGCCCTAAGTAAAAAGTGGCAAAATTCCTTTAACTCCAAACATATCGAAGTTTATACTCAAAAAGGTCGCAAACGTCATTTTGAACTCAATGGGGGTGGTCTCGAGTCCCAATTTGACTGTTTGCAAAAAGTAGGTTTTCGGACTAAAATCCGATTGACGATAAAATATTTAAATAAAATATTTAAATATATAATCGATAAATATGCGGGTTGTTACAGACTCCCCTCCTTAAAGAAATTGCGTCCTCGCAATTATAAGGAATAAATGAACAAAAAGTAACAACCATAAGAGCATATCAACACAAAAGAAGAAATTTGAAATAAGAAGTTTACCTCAAAGAGCACGAGAAAGTAAGTCCGGATGTGTTCGTTCGATGAATTCTCTAGATTCCCAAGAACAATCCTTAGGATTTGAAAACCATTGAACTTTAACAAGCGGAACATCTTTATTTCGAAGTCGTTTGACCTCCGAAGCAATAATTCGAATGGGATGCTGCTCATAAGTTAAATTTGGCGAAACTTTAATTTCATCCACAACACCGGGCTCAAGAATAGAATCGGAATCTCGAAGACATTTCCGTAAATGAGAAACGTGAAACACGTCATGCATGGCAGAAAATTGAGCCGGTAATAAAAGGCGATAAGCCATGGAACCAATACGTTCAGCGTAGGAAATGGACCAATATATCAAGGCGCCAACTTTCCCGATCGGCTGAAACGTACGACACCTTTCATAGGTGAAACACGGATAAATACGGAATCACCAACAGAAAATTCTAATCTTCTTCTTCGATTATCAGCATAGGATTTTTGTCTACTCTGGGCTTCTTTCATCCTATGTCGAATAAGGTCAATTTTCTCTGTGGAGTCCCGAATAAAATCTGGACCTAAAACCAGCTTCTCACCGGCCTCAAGCCAACAAGAAGGAGATCGGCATGGCCTTCCGTAGAGTGCCTCAAAAGGTGTCATACCAATACTAGATTGGAAGCTATTATTATAGGAAAATTCAACAAGTGAAATATGATCTTCCCAACTTCCACCAAAATCAAGCACACAAGCTCGAAGAAGATCTTCAAGAGTTTGATTCACATGCTCGGTTTGTCCATCGGACTGGGGGTGATAAGCGGTGCTAAAATTAAGCTTCGTTCCCAAAGCTTTTTGAAGACTCTTCCAAAATCCACTAGTAAACAATGGATCACGATCGCTAACAATAGAAGTAGGAACTCCATGCAATTTAACAATCTCTTTAATAAAGAGTTTGGCCAAAAGAGGAACGGTTCGATTAGATCGAACGGGAATAAAATGGGCAGATTTTGTAAGTCTATCAACAATCACCCATAAGCTATCATGACCCGAACGAGAACGGGGAAGGCCGTCTATAAAATCCATGGAAATCTGATCCCACTTCCAAATTGGAATTTCTAAAGGTTGCAATAACCCACCGGGCCTTTGATGCTCGGCCTTAACGAGTTGGCAAGTCATGCAACGCTTAACGAAGTTAGCGATGTCAAGTTTCATTCCCTCCCAATAATAAAGTCGCTTCATATCCGTGTACATTTTACTACTACCGGGATGAATGGTAAATTTAGAACGATGTGAATCTTCTAAAATGTCTTTACGAAGATCACTAATATTTGGCACGATAAGTCTACCAAATCTTCGAATGCCGCCACGAGAATCGATATCAAAGTCTTTCAAACTTTCACTATCAATCTTATCCTTAATATTTTTTCTAAGAAGATCCAATTCGGGATCTAGCCCTTGAGCTTTAAGAATGCGGTCTAGAAGAGAAGGATGAGCCTCAAGGCTACATAAAACAAGTGATGAGCATATATCGGATACGCGATCTCGAATTTCACAAGTGGATAAAATCTCGAGATCGTTCCATTCGGATATCATCAAAGAAACAACTGCTTGTTGTTTACGGCTAAGAGCATCGGCGACACGATTACCCTTACCGGGAGTATAAAGGATATCAAGATCATAAGGTGCAAGAAATTCGAGCGAACGCTGTTGACACAAATTAAGTTCCTTTTGAGAGAATAAATACTTCAAAGACTTATGATCGGTATAAAGAACAAATTTCTCTCCTAAAAGGTAATGACGCCAAATCCGAAGAGCGAAAACAATAGCCGCGAGTCTATTGCCTAGAAGCATGAGTGGCATATCTAGTCTCAGCTGGCTTCAATTGCCTAGAAGCATAAGCAATAACACATTCTCTTTGCATGAGAACGGCACCCAAACCAATGCGACTAGCATCGGTATAAACAATACAATCTTGGTTTCCATCGGGAATCACAAGAATAGGAGCATCGGAAAGGAGTTCTTTTAATTTCTGAAAAGAAGCTTCACATTTGTCCGACCAAATGTATTTAACGCCTTTCTTTGTTAAGATAGTGAGAGGCACAGCAATTTTAGAAAAGTCTTTTATGAAATGGCGGTAATAGCCCGCCAATCCGAGAAAACTACGAATCTCTGTCACACTCTCCGGTCTCTTCCAATCTTGAATCGTTTCAATCTTTGAAGGATCCACGGAAATTCCGGATTCGGAAATAATATGACCGAGAAACTTTACACGAGATTGCAAAAAGTGGCATTTAGAAAAAATTTCTTTTAATTGATTACTCCTAAGAGTTTCCAACACAATTCGAAGATGCTTTTCATGTTCCTCTTCGGTTTTTGAATACACAAGAATATCATCAATGAAGATGAGCACAAATCGATCCAGGAAATCTTTGAAAACTCGATTCATAAGGTCAACGAAATAAGCTGGAGCATTTGTTAACCCAAATGGCATAACAAGCCATTCATAAGATCCATATCGAGTGCGGAATGATGTCAAAGGAATTCTATCCTCTACGATACGAAGCTGATGGAAACCGGTAGCTAAGTCCAACTGTGAAAAGACTTTAGCACCACTAAGTTGATCAAACAGATCATCAATCCGAGGTAAAGGATATTTATTTTTAATAGTAAGATCGTTGAGCTTGCGATAGTCAACACAAAGCCTAAGCGTACCGTCAGATTTCTTCACAAAAATTGCTGAAGCTCCCCAAGGCGAGGAACTAGAGCGAATAAATTGCTTCGTCTTCAATTCGGATAATTGTTTGCGCATCTCCTCATTTTCCTTATTGGACATGCGATAAGGAGGACGAGTAATAGGTTGAGCTCCGGAGGTAAGATTAATTCTGAACTCAATTGCTCGCTTAGGTGGTAAACCTAAAATGGGCTCAAATATGTCGGAAAATTCACGAACAACGTGAATAAGAGAGATAATATCACCCTCATCATCATCATCGTCATCACGAGGGTTTAAAGAATATAAAGATGCAACCAAAGCGGAATCCGAATCTTTAAGAATAACAGAAACCTGATTAACAGATAGTGGATGTCGAAGATAAATAGTCCGCTCAGGACATAGGATTTGAGCTTCATAACGGTTAAGCCAATCCATTCCCAAAATGATTCCGAAACCTAAGTAACGCATAACATGCAAATCGGCTAGGAAAGAAAAATCACATAAAATAATCTCCACATCTTTACAAAGCAAACTAATTGTTGCGGATCCACCAACCGGATTCGAAATTCTCAAGGAAGTCATTAAACATAAAACATCCAAAGAAAAAGTATCAACAAGTTCTTTTGAAATAAAAGAGTGAGATGCACCCGTATCAAAAAGAACTCGAATTGGTTGATCACGAAATAAAATAATGCCATCGAGAATAGAATGAGAAATACCTTGGGCACGAGATGTGTTGCCAGGGGCTTGAGCAACGTTTAACTTTCCCTCCTTTTTGCCTTCAAGCTTAAGGCATTGATGCATATAATGATCCGGAATCTTACAATAGCGACAACAACGGGGCTTTGAACACTTGTTCGCATAATGATCCCTAGATTCACAGTTGTAGCATTTCCCACTACTAGGAGAAGGAGCCATTGCAGCAGGAGTTGCTTGCCTTCCCTTTTTGTTGGGATAAGGGCCTTTGAATTTGTTAGGCCTCTTCTTGTTGTTGAAGTTTGGTTTAGCGCCTACCATTTCAACATCACTCTCTCTATCAGCCTCTTCAAGACGAAGAGCGATATCGACGAGTTGATCAAATGCGACTTCTAGTTTCAGGAGTAGTGGCTTCTTAAGATTTTTATTTAAGCCATAAACGAACCTCTGATTATTCTTCAATGGGGTGTTGATGTATTCAACCCCATATTTGGAAAGCGACTCGAAGGATGCGACGTAATCAGTCACAGAGGATTGACCTTGAACAAGGTCTATAAAACGTCGAGCCAAGGTTACTTTCCAGCTTCTGGTACAAACTTTAATTCGAAGCGTTCCTGGAATTGCTCCCAGGTGAGATCCGCTTCATTATTCTCAGAAATAAGAAGTTCGTACCAGTCTAATGCTCTTTCTTGGAGCATATTGGAGGCCACCTAAACTCGGTGGAGATCGATAAGGTTCATGCGAGAAAAGATTCGATCGCATGATTTTAACCAAGCCTGGACCTCGATGATAGTTTCCGAACCTTTAAAGGGCTTCCCACCCAAGTTGGTGTGATCGCTGCACAAGCTGCAAATCCCGACTTTGGGTGAGTAGGTTCCGGATTAGCTCCAGCTGCTTGAGCATTTGTTACTAAATCAAGAAGCTGTTGAGCAGTCATAAAAACTCCATCCTGGGGTGGAGTGCTAGATGGCACGGCTCTGGGGCGGCCTGGTCTAGACATTTCTCTTCATTTAGAAAGAAAGAAAGAGGAAGAAGAAAAAGGTTATTCACCAAATGATCATCAAGAAATCTTGATAAATAAAACAAAGAATCATAAAAGAAAATAGGATAGAACGGTACGAAGACACGAATCAAGTCCTAATGCACGACTCCTAAGATGGACTTAGGACGATGATCCTTGTTAAATTATTATATATTGTTCCGAAGTTTGGCTTTGATACCAAGCTGTGACGCCCCACCTCTATACCCACACTAGCCAAGAACACTACGGAGTAATGCCGTCAACTAGCACGGAGAATAAGGCTGTTGAGGAGCGACGATCCGTGTAATTGCTTGTGCGAGCATCGATATGTCAGATAGTATAACATGCAATTCTTTTCAAGTGGAAATCCGACATGCCGACACAAACTCAAAGCTACTACAAAGTGGCTATAATATCTTCAGAAACAAATATAGAAATAAACATAACATAAATCAGTCACAGACAATTCATATCACAAAGGCGGAAATAGATATGAATATTACACATAAAAGTGTATATCAGAGTAGTGGTCAAATAAGATCCACAATAACACAAAATAATAGCAACAAGTGCTATACAAAAGTGGTCAAATAAGATCCACAATAACACAAAATAATAGCAACATGTGCTATACAAAAGAATACATCAATGAGTCAATATCTCAAGAGTATACAATGAAAACTACTAATCTAAGTAGTTAGCAAAAAGTCAGAGTAATGGATCCCTGGAGAGAAGTCAAGCAGAAGCACCTGTAACATCTCGGTCTGACCCGAGTATTATTTAATAAGAAAATAATAAACGGATCAGTCTAGCTATAAATATCAGACGACATGATATAGAATAAGAGATATGGCATAAATATATAATATCCATAATGGCATACTACTATAAGTATGTAAATGATAATCAACAAACGATTAATCAATATCATAAGAATCTTCTCAAAGATCCAAAAAGGGTATCATACCCAAAACTTGTATTCACAACAAGTCAATGACACACGAATTCACTAATGCATAAAAATTGATAAATCATATCAATGAAAATCACTAAAATTGGTGAAGCATAAATTATAGAATTCAACACACGAAATCCAGAAATCATAAAAAGGGGGAGGCCTATCACATGAACGGGAGCATGAAAACTCACCAACAGCTGTATCACACGAACGAGACGCTATCTCATGGTAGCTAGCCATTAAATTTTTGACAAACGGACGACCCGAAGACCATGGGGCGCTACCCCACCAGTTTGAGTCGAAACTCCACAAAATGGGGTTTAGTCTCCCTCGCAGACAAAGAGACATCGCACATTGCTAGTCTAAATCACAAAAATGATCATCATTGATCATCAAGAAGTGTCAATTACAGTAAGCTAGTAAATATATGAGTTTAGCATCATGTCCCATAACCACTAGCCTAACTTAAATATTTACGAACAAATTGTAAGTTTCCACTAGAAAATTGTCACAAGAGATTCAAACGAACAAGTCCAAGAATTAACCGACGAAGTAAACGCAAGCGTTTCATACCACTTGTTTTACTAAGCTGTTTAGTTAGATTTCTCATACGAGTGCGGTAAAGGTTTGTGTTTACTAATAGATTGGAAAACGGTTTTATAAACGAGTTTGGTATTGAAAATAGAGTTGAAATCGTTTTGAGGAAAGAGTTTTGATATTTACTACTAGTATTGAAACCTTTATATTTTTAATGTGACAAATCACAAAGATGATTGTAGAACAATTGTTTGCGTAAAAAATGGCCACAAACACCCAATACCGTGAAAGCACCAGTGTATGAATATAAGTCAGCGATATTCAAACACAAATCACAGATCTCAGCAAATAACTCAAATACGTTTGCACAAAAGATGAACAAACAACTCCAAGTCGTATGAATTAGTTGATTTTATGTTGTTCGTATTGATTTAGGTGGTGTATGCAAATACGTAAAAAGTAGGGGCTAAACTGTAAAAGACACACAGATTTATAGTGGTTCGGCCAAAGTGTGCCTACGTCCACTTTATATGTTATTCTCCTTTTCCAATCCGATTACAAGTACAAAGCTTGTAGTACAAGTGTATGAAAGTTGTTTGAAAGTTCCTTCCAGGTTTGAGCTCTCAAACCTGTCTCCATTGTTGTACCCCTGCCCCTCTATTTATAGAATGAGGTAGGGGGCAGGGGGCTTGGAAGTATATAGCTGCCAGCGGGCCTGGGCTGAAGCAATCTGGTCCAGCATCATCTGGTTCGGCATGGCTTTCATTCGGCTATGCTTGGATAAGTTGGGGTTTGGTTCGGTAGTCTTCTGGATCGGTCGTAGTGGAAGGTTGGTTCGGTGATCACCTTGGTCCGGTGATTGGTTGGTGATAGTTTGGACCGGCTTCGGAGTCGTTTGGTTCGGTAGGACTATGGGGGAGGCCGGTCCGGTAGTGCTTGGGATGCCGAATGAGCTTGGTTTAGGGAGTGCCGAATGAACCAAGGGGAGGCCGGATATGATATGCCGAATGAAGCATGCCTTTGCTCTGCCGAATGAACTTGAGATTTTAGTGGAATTCCGGACTTATGCATGCTTGCTTGTTTATATCTCTGTACTTCCTGGTTTGTTCGTGGTGGAAACGCGTACAACATTGATATTCCAGCTTTGTCCAAAAAATGGGATAACACTTTGCCCCCCAAAATATGCCTTGCGGTAGGAAGGCGTGTTTTGTATAGTCCCGAATCCAATATCCAAAGTCAATAGCCATATTGCCAGAGTAGATCATCCTTGACTGCTCCGAGTTGATATCCAGTTCCAAATCCAATAACCAAAGCTTGAGCCAATTCCATGTCCATCCGAACTCGACAACAGAGTCCCAAACCATCCTTATCCAATAGCCAACAACCGAATCCAGGACCTCTTTGGGTCGCGGTCCAAATTTATAACCTCTCCGGGCTCTTGCCAAGCGCAATCCACACCTGACGGTCGTGATCCAGCGTCCCTGGACGCTGAGCCATGCGTAATCCATACTTGACGATCTTGGTCCAGTGTCCCTGGACGTTGAGCCAACCTCTCCGGGTTCTTGCCAAGCGTAATCCATGCTTGACGATCTTGGTCCAGTGTCCCTGGACTTTGAGCTAACCTCTCCGGGTTCTTGCCATGCCTAATCCACACATGACGACCTTGGTCCAGTGTCCCTGGATGTTGTACAATGCCATGGCTTAAGTCCTAAGCCGAATCCTGGTCTCTCCGGACCCTTGCCGAGCATAGTCCATACTCGACGACCTGAAAATAACGATTGATAATATAGGGCCTAAGTCCTAGGCCGAATCCTGGTCACTCCGGACCCTTGCCGAGCATAGTCCATACTCGACGACCTGAATGAGTCAATTTACCACGTTCGGGCAAAGCGACTCACCCCTTGCCAGGCATAATCCATACCCGACGACCGTTTATCAAAAGTCAGATAAAAATCCAATTAAAATCCAACTCAAAATCCAAGTCCAAAATCCAAATCGAGAATCCAAATCCAAAATCCAAATCCAGAATCCAAATCCAAAATCCAAATCCAGAATCCAAATCCAAAATCCAAATCCAAAACCATAAAAACAGAAATCCAAACTAACATCCAAAACCGAAAACAATTGTCCAAAGGAAAATCCAAATCAAAAAGCAAGAAAAACCAGGAGCTCAATCCAAGCTCCAAAACCGAAAACCAAAAAGAAAAGCAGTGTCCAATCCAAAAGCGAAAGATAAATTTCACAAACCATAGCATCGCAGTTTATTATCATTCAGAGCATGCCTAGGGGCTATCTCCGTCCCCGTACATGTGTAAATGACTTGGTTGCTTGCCAATAGTTTGCTACTTATTTCATATTAACCTGGTCAAGGGACGATCAACCGACCATCATTCCTGGACCTCCCACCATCGTAGCTTGAGGTAGGCGGCAGTTGCTCCTGCCTCGCCGTTGCATCCCGAGGTCCAACATATTGTGGCAGTTGTCCATTCCTTACATGTTCCTCAATTATGTCCTTTAAGTGCCTGCAGCTGTTGGTGTCGTGTCCATCCAAATCATGGAAGAGGCAGTGCCTTCCTGATGTCCTTTCCCGTTCTGTTGGTTCTCTCCTAGCCGGCCTCCGGTAGTGAAGGCGATTTCGAGTATCCAGGTATATCCGCTCCAGTGTCTCGTTCAATCCTGTGTATGTGGAAAACTTTGGATCCTTCCATTGCTTCCTAGCATTTCCAGAATCATCGTCCAACTTCCTTTTTCCTTTGTCTTTATCCGAACCGTTGCTGGATGGTCCTCCTACCCCAACTGCATTAACCTTTTTCGACTTTAAATCCGTACTCGCATCTTCTTGTCGAAGGAACCTTTCTGCCTCATGAAAGAATTCGTCGAGATTCCGTGGGGGATCTCGTATCAAAGATACCTTGAAATCCGAGTTCTCCCTGACTCCTGATACTGCTGCCATTAAAACCATCGATGGATCGGGCCGATCCACCGAAGCAACTGCGGCGCTGAATCGAGTTAGAAAAGCTCTAAGCGATTCATCCATCCTTTGCCTTACCGATGTCAATGTCATCACGTTCTTCGGTCTCTTGACATGAACCCGAAACTGTCCCAGAAACCTTTCCACCAATTCCCTCCAAGTCCTGATAGATCCTTCTTCCAGCTGCCTGAACCACATCGCAGCTAAGTCCGTCAAGTACAAAGGGAAGCATCGGGCCATCACCTCCTCTGATGCCCCCAGCACCTCCATGTGTCTAGTGTATCTCATCAAGTGATCCGTAGGGTCTTCCTTGCCATTGTATACCTCCACGTTAGGTAGTTTGAACTTAGGTGGATTCTGAGCCATCCTTATTTCCCGAGTGAACGGACTTCTATTTACTCCTTCCAAGTCTCCGTTGGTCAAACCACCTCGCACAGTTTTTCTGATTATATCTACCAATCCACCGTTGTCTGTCGGGGGTTGCCCCCGAGGGAACTCCGGTACATACTCTTCGTGTGGCTCGTTAGCAGCAACGTTGGCTCTAGCCTGTTGAACTCCTTCCAAAGGTTCTCCTGTGTTAAAACCTGTGGGCCTGCCCCCAAGCCCTTGTTGATTGCCACCTGACTCCGTATCCTGTCCTTCATTGGGTTCCATAACCCTAGCTTCTTGTCCTGCATCCATAGCCGTTGTAGCTGTTCCTAAATTCTGCATCCCTGCAGCTCTCATTTGCTCCAAGAAAGTTTGCATCATTTCCTGTTGACTTTTCAGCAACCTCTCTTGCAGTGAATTTGTTATGGCTTCCATTTCATCCCTTGTTATGTAGATCGAAGCCGGTCCTTCCTCACCTCCGGAGGATGCTTGTTGACTTCCTCCTTGTTGGCTTCTGTCAGCCCTTAGCCTTCTACTGTTTTGCCTAGTCATTGTCTTCCAAATCCAAACTTCTATCCGATGTAGCGGGTGTTGGTTCCTCTCAGTGAAAGCACCAAAATGTTTGCGTAAAAAATGGCCACAAACACCCAATACCGTGAAAGCACCAGTGTATGAATATAAGTCAGCGATATTCAAACACAAATCACAGATCTCAGCAAATAACTCAAATACGTTTGCACAAAAGATGAACAAACAACTCCAAGTCGTATGAATTAGTTGATTTTATGTTGTTCGTATTGATTTAGGTGGTGTATGCAAATACGTAAAAAGTAGGGGCTAAACTGTAAAAGACACACAGATTTATAGTGGTTCGGCCAAAGTGTGCCTACGTCCACTTTATATGTTATTCTCCTTTTCCAATCCGATTACAAGTACAAAGCTTGTAGTACAAGTGTATGAAAGTTGTTTGAAAGTTCCTTCCAGGTTTGAGCTCTCAAACCTGTCTCCATTGTTGTACCCCTGCCCCTCTATTTATAGAATGAGGTAGGGGGCAGGGGGCTTGGAAGTATATAGCTGCCAGCGGGCCTGGGCTGAAGCAATCTGGTCCAGCATCATCTGGTTCGGCATGGCTTTCATTCGGCTATGCTTGGATAAGTTGGGGTTTGGTTCGGTAGTCTTCTGGATCGGTCGTAGTGGAAGGTTGGTTCGGTGATCACCTTGGTCCGGTGATTGGTTGGTGATAGTTTGGACCGGCTTCGGAGTCGTTTGGTTCGGTAGGACTATGGGGGAGGCCGGTCCGGTAGTGCTTGGGATGCCGAATGAGCTTGGTTTAGGGAGTGCCGAATGAACCAAGGGGAGGCCGGATATGATATGCCGAATGAAGCATGCCTTTGCTCTGCCGAATGAACTTGAGATTTTAGTGGAATTCCGGACTTATGCATGCTTGCTTGTTTATATCTCTGTACTTCCTGGTTTGTTCGTGGTGGAAACGCGTACAACATTGATATTCCAGCTTTGTCCAAAAAATGGGATAACAACAATCAATCACCAAAATTCACATTCAAAGACGTGAATAAAAATCCAAAGAAATCGATCCGAATCCATCAAAACGGGTATTCCCAAAAAATTCCAAAAATAGGAGTCGTTAAAGTCGTAGCATCAACAAGTGGGAAATAACACGAATCGATGGAATTTGGAAACCAAGCAAAAATATGCACAAATAGGCACAATTAGGCAAATAGGTGCAGGTCAGTCGACTGACTCAAAGGTCCAGTCGACTGGACCAGAAGCATGAAAAATAATTTCCTGCAGTCAGTCGACTGACCTAAAAATTCAGTCGACTGAATGCAGGGGAAACAGAGGACCCGAGCCTCTAGTAGTTGCCTTCGGAATGCCTATGTGCTACAGCCAGTCGACTGACTCAAAGGTCCAGTCGACTGACTAGCACCATGGCTGTTTTCCAGCCTATGAAATAAAGATGCAATCTTCTTCTAAATGCAATCGGACGAGCACGGTCACTAGGGGTTTATGTCAATCGACTACCCGGTCCTATAAGCTCTTCGATGCATCACCAAAAATAAGTTCAAATAACAAAGCTATGATTTTTGAAGATTTGTGCTCAAAACACTAAAATTTGGAATATTCACAAAACCTATCCAAATCAAAATCAAATACACATGAATAAGTATTAGGAATTCATACCTAACAATCAAAGATAATCATAGATCTAGATGTGAGATTAAAAATATCACCTTTGAACCCAAACGATTGAAGAAGAAGCTCGAAAGCAAAGGAGAATCAACCACTCTTCAAATCCAACTCAAGAATCTTGATTCTAAGCTTTAAAAGAAGAACATTCCCAAAGTTAGGTTTAGGAATTTCTGAATTTTGATAAGAGAATGAGTTGGAGAAGAAGAAGAGAAGCTTACCAATGGGTTCTTCTATTAGTTTGGAGCTAGAGCTTGATTTGCAAGAGGAAACTAGGGTTTTGAAGTTTCTAATTTCCCATTCCTCTCCCCATTTTCAGTTTTGTTTGAGTATGAATGAGAAATGAAGTGAATGAGGAGGGGAGAGGGTTGGGACTGAATACATAAGTGGGGTTGTTGGGCTCAGCCCAAACCAAAGCCCTAAGTAAAAAGTGGCAAAATTCCTTTAACTCCAAACATATCGAAGTTTATACTCAAAAAGGTCGCAAACGTCATTTTGAACTCAATGGGGGTGGTCTCGAGTCCCAATTTGACTGTTTTCAAAAAGTAGGTTTTCGTACTAAAATTCGATTAACGATAAAATATTTAAATAAAATATTTAAATATATAATCGATAAATATGCGGGTTGTTACAGTAGTATATTGCGCTATAATAATGGTGTCTATAGTAAAATAAACATACTTTTAAATAGCGTTAAGGAGTGACCCAATATTCCCCTTAACACGTAATAGTCCCAGTAGTCCATCCAATATCATAGTCCCTCCTGATCGGGAAGCCACCAGAGGATACCACACGGGCTACGGGAGAAATCCAAACTCGTACAAGGCTCGTTATGGTAGGTGACACGGCACAACTAGGCAATGCCAGGGTAGATATACCAATTACGCACATGGGCTGGTGGAAACGCGTAGCATCTACTACCGCCCACCTCGAGCCACACCCCCAAATCAAAAATCAAAAGTGTCCACCGAATCAATCCAAAAGTCATAGTATAATATCGAAGGGATGTGTCCGATCAGAGGAATGACCTCATTGGCCCGAGATCGCTCCTGTTTTAGCCACCTTATGCCAACTCACGGGAGTTGGGTCCACGTATTTACCTCAAAGGAAACGCCGCCACCATCCTACTTCATTCTGGAATCTCCACCGCGTACACGGTTGTTGAAGTGGTTTTCGGAGTTGGCAGAGAGTACGACAACTTCCGATCCCGGTCTCTTCAATAACCAAACGTTATTATAACACCGCGGTCTTTTCAAAATAGTTTATACTTTAAAACCAGAATAAAATATCCATTTTAAACCCATATAAATACGATATCATTTATATTTTTAAAACCCCAAATCAATACGATATCATTTAGGCCCAAACCAATATAATGTCATTTTATTTTCCAATATATATTCTTTCCAAATCATAGGGTTTTCAAAGTAAAATATTTAGAAATCAAAACTCTGGAATATAATATTTTCAAATTATACTACCTTGAAAATCATAACTCTGAAACAAATCTCCATCTCTCAAATGGTTAAATATTATATTTCTTTTATAAAACAAAATAGCTTCCTTAGATTTCACAAATCAATTTCAAATATCGATTTAAAACTTCCAAATACCATTTCAATTCTTATGTTTCAAAGCTTTAAATATTTCTCCATTCCAAAAACGAACTCATTTGACAATCCCATATATATTAAATTCAATTACTTATTATTTAGACTTGAAATATTTACTCAATAAATTCAATATAATTTAAGAAAAACCTTTAACTTCACATAACTGGAAAATCTTTCAATTTATTTTATATTCATTTAAATCAACCTGATATTCATTTAGATCACTCTGCACAAAAATCAAGTTATAAAATCATATCCTTTAACAATTCTAACTTTTATTTAAATTCCAATTTAACTTAATATTCATCTTCCAACCTTATTTTCATTTAAGTCAATGAAACTCCAGAAATTTAAATTTTAAATAAATGTTAAATCTTATTTGATCTTAAAATCAAACTTTATTTTAAACTCCATGTCAAATTTATACAAAGCTTAAAAACCGGAAATTACTATATATATAATAACCTTTATCAATAACCAAATCAATATCCCATAAACCATATATATATAACTTTACAAAACCATAGAAAATCATTTCAAAAATAATTTTATATATAAACCGTGGTGCCTGTATACAATTTTCTACCCTGTGGTCAAGTGATACGGATGTTTATCATTTCAATCCGCAATTTAAAATAAAAAATGCGATTGTATATCATTTCAAACGGCAATCCCGAATGAAATGAAAATGCATGATGACTTGCAGTTTGTACAACATAAATATAACATCCATTCATCCAAACATCAATCATCAACCATTATTTGCAATCATCATCCAATTTAAACAATCATCGATATAGAGCATATAAATTATACAGGTAATAAATAACATGTATTAACTAACCGTTTATATTCAATAATAAATTTAACAACCGTTAAACTAGCAGTTTATATGCAAAAATAAAAGTAAATTTAACTGGCAGTTAATATGAAGTAAAAATTTTACATAACTATGACTGGCAGTTAATATGCAAATAAATAAATTCGAACTGTCAAATTTATATGCAATAAATAAAATAAATTAATATTTAAATTAAATAAATGCGTTTTAACAGAGATAACAAATAAAACACGCTAAACAGTCATAAATAAATTTCTGCTCATATCTAAAATCAATTTAACAAACATAAGAAATTTTAGAAGTTGTGAGTGGATTAATACACTCACCTTTTGAATTTAAATCGAATTTAAATCCGATTTAAACCCAAAAATTCAACAGTATCCAAATCTGTCCAAACCAGGGTCAAAAGGTCTGGAATTTAATTACGATCCTAACAAAAAAAATCGCGCATGAAACGGAGTTCGTATGTGAAAGTTATCATAATTAAACGATTTGCAATAGAAATTAAAAATAAACAAAACAAAAATAAAATACCATGCCACATCCACTCTTCCCTCGCGTATGCTTCTTCCTGATTGCTAGCGTTGTTCCATAATTTTTCTTTTATTTCGATTTACTTTAATTTTCCTCCTTATTATATGGATGTATGTATTTTTAAAGGGTTGAAAGAAAAAAAAGGACTTGAAAAAGAAGAATTGAAAAAGAAAATGATTAAAATAAGAACTGAAAACGGAAGAGAAGATCTAGATTTGAAAAGAAAGAAGAAAGTTTGAAATAGAAGAAAATTTTGAAGAAGAAGAATATATGAAGAGGAAGGAAAAATTAAAATGAGAGATAATAAGGAGATTTGAAGAGAAAAGGAAAAAAAAGGAAAATGAAAAAAGAAGAAGATTAGAATGGAGGCTGTGGTTTCATTTGCGTCATATCTTATTTATAAGGTTAGAATTAGGTATAGGATCAAAGAGATTTGAAAAGAGAGACCGCTATTAATTAGAAATAAATGAATTGACGTTTCAGAAAATAAAGTTGGAAAATGAATGGAAAGAAATAAAGTAAATATGAACAAACTTGGTTTTGAAATATAGTAAATATGAATAGCCTTTTTAAAAGTAGCAGGTATTAAAAAGAGGCAATTATTAATTAGAAAGGGAATGAATGGACTAACTCTATACTGTAAACAAACTTTTAGAATTCAAATTTCAAAACAATTGTTTACTTAATAGATTTTGTTAACCCTAAACACACTAAAATTACTTCATTAACTCAAGTACTATTCGAATTTCTACGCATTTGGGTTTTTGTCTATGCATAATAATTTTTTATACTTACCTTAAAAATGAAAACATTTGATTTGTTTTTCCCAAAATGATCTCTTATTACCGTTGAAACCCCCTTTTTGTTTACCGCAGAACGCGCGTTTTTTATTATTAAATATATTAATTGAAATCACCGTTTTATTTCCTTTTAATTGAAATATTTAAACTACATTAATTGCAATCACTTACAAGGTTAAATTTTAAAACAGATAACTAAAATGCATTAAAAAAATAGAAAAATTGTTTATACACAAGAGTAATAAATAGATTATTTTCCTATTCTTCCAATCAGTCTGTAAGCTAAACACAGTTCAAATAAACATATATTTCTTTCTTTAAAATCAATCTTTCTAATTTTTATTTAAATTAAATTAAACCTACATTCACAGATGAACCATTCATTTTATTGATGTAAATGTTTTTTTTTGTTTTGAATCAAAACTTTCCTTATATTTCACAAAACATAAGCTGCTTTTAATTGCACCTATTACAATTAGTATTCTCTCTCCTATTAATTGAAAATTTTCAATTACATTAATTTCTGTTGATTAAGTTTCAAAATGAATGAAATGATAAGTAGAACAATTACTTCCTATTAACGTAATATTTAGATGTTAAATTTTCATTTATTTCAATTAAACCTATTATCATACATTACTTTAATATACTGACAAGCTTACTTTTGCACCCTTTCATTTACCCAACTGCCATTTTATAAATAAACTTAACAATAGATTCAAACTTTATTACATAAATGTCTACCCTTTCATCTAAATTAAAGTTTACGTAAAATTCAAACGTTTAATCCATTTAATTCCAATTTATCCTTTCATTAAATTTTGATTCAAATCAATTTATAAAGCTTTATCACCATTCTTTATATACACTAACCATCATTTAATGAAGAATTTATTTACGTTATTCCCCATTATTACCTAAATTTATTTAAACGTAACATTTATTTCAATGATTTACAAATTAAATTGAATGAACTAAATATATAAATATATATATATAGCTCATAATAATTGTTGTCAAACTCTAAATCCCACATTTATAAGTTTGTTGTTTACAGCGTATTGGTTTTTATTAAATCATCACTTATTATATATATCAAATGTATTAATTACAACCAAATATTCTCTGCAATATATCTCTTAGTTTTATACCTTTTATTACCCAAATTACCATCTTGTATTAATTTCACAATTTCTATTTATTATTATAGCTTACAATCTATATACATTCATTAATTGATTTCTATTGCCCTTGTTTCCTTATATTCAGTTCTTAGTTTAGTATGGAAAATTTATGGTACTCCATTAAATTGACAATCCATTTCATTTGTTAATATTTAGCTTAAATTTCTACAGTTGCATTTCATTTACACTTCCAATACTACGATAATAATTAGTAACCTTTATATCATCAACACACCTAATTATCTTTATTGGTAAATGAGTGAATTTTCTAGTAACCCACTATTATACCTTTTGTATACTTGTATATAATTATTTTGCCCTTTTATATTACATTATAAATATATACACACATACAAATTTAGATCCTAAATCCAATTAATTATTCCTTTTACATCAACCATCACTTTATGAATAATTAGCGTTTCCTATTTATTTTGTTACATTCACTTATATTCACTTTATGAATAAATCGGTATTCCATTTGACCCATTAATTACTAACTTTAATTATTGCAATTCATTCATCTAACATCAATTTTGAATCTATTTCCAAATTTTCATATTTCAATTAATTAACCCCTTACAATAGTTAATAAAAAAGGATTGTACTAAATAAAATTTTATTTTCATTGATGAATTCAGTACTTGCCTTTATTTACTTATTTCTAACCTTATATCCAAATGCAACAATTTCCACTATTACAATTTACTTCAATATATAATTCAATTTGTAAATTTTTAATTACCCTTGATACATCTAATTTCATCATTCTCTTTCATATAAATAAATAAGATTTCTATTTCCTTCTAAATTTAAATTAAAAATCCTATTAATTAAATTCATTTTAAACGTCGAATTTACACGGGTTGTTACACTCTCCCCACTCAAAACTTTTCGTCCCCGAAAAGGAAAAGAAGGGAAAAGAAGAATTAAATAGAATACATCTTATTCAAAATATTTAACTTATAAACAATAATTTACTAAATTTATTACCTTAAATAAAATATACCCGTTTAATAATCATTATATCTTTTTATACTTAAATAAATAAAGTTTGGAAAACATTTTCAAAATAATTTCTAAGTCAAAAATTTACGAAATTTTTTTTTGGCAGAGTCTCCTTTGTACGGAGAGCTCGGGAGAAAATATAATATCAAAATATAACAATTATATCATATATAATATCCAAAATAGTATATCTCAACACGGGAAAATATATAAAATATCGCTATAAAACCGTAATCCGGAAACGTACCTATTTGTCAGGCAAATTTACGCTCAATTTATGGAACCAAAAGCAGTAGCAATTGCTTCCATAACCTGCATTCCACTTATAAAATCTAAAAGGGTTAACAATTTATGTAAAATGAAATATTTAAGTGGTTTTAGTCACTAACAACAAATCAATACAACAACCATCAATTTCAACAACAGCATACACAACAAATACAAAACAACCATTCAATCAAACAAACAAATAGTTGTTCGGGTTCAAACCTTTAAATTGTACGGAATGAAGAATAAACTACTAGCGCATCATTTACTCAACGGTCTTAGATAAAACTAAATAAATTATTCATTCATCCTTACAAATTTAAGGTATCCTTACCCAAACAACTAAAACTCAAAACAAACAACATCCAATTTGAACAACAAATTTTTGTTTATCCTTATTAATTTCATTCATACATTTGTTGTTTAATTTCTCTTTTTATTCATACCACATAAATTTTCCTTTTAAAATTTACATTTATTTCTAACAAACTTTCAATTTCATTTACTCATTCAATGTTTGTTTCATTTAATTTCACTTATTACTTACAATTATTCATTTCCATTAACTCAGGTCATGCCAGTTCTTTTTATTTCATTATAATTATTCATTCATTTATTGCATGCCCTCATTTATTTACATTTGTTTATCAATAGTATTTATGTCCTATTTAATTTCTTAGCATTTCCATTTTATTTACTTAAGTTGAAAATCATCTATTTGAAATACTTACCTTTAATTTTTTTTTTTGAGGAAAATGTGTGGTCCTCTACAGGAGAGGAGAGCACACATGTACATATATATATAACAACAATAGAAAAGGTGCTGCCAACAAGCCTGGCAGGTAGCAAAATAACCCCCATACAAAAGAAAGAAATAAAAAAAACCCACCCGAACTGCTAAGAAACTAAAAACCAGCTCAGAAGAGAAAAACACCATCCAGAAACTCCGGTCAGGAGCGACGCCAAAAGAGCAGCAGCCATCTGAAAAACTTCCAAAAACCGCAGCTGCAACCTCAACAACTAAACTAAAACATCACAACATACAACATCTACACAAACCTCAAACAAACTCCAAAACAAAAAAACACAATAAATCCCCAGATAAAATGACAACATCAATCAAAAGACTTAAAAAGATTTACAATTTAAACGAGGACTTCTCCTAATATTACCAAAAGAATGGCTCTTACTATTTCTTCTCCTCAATTTGGCTTCACGAATTAATTCTCTAGCATGGGCAGGAGAACGAGGAAATTTACCTATAGCCGCAAGACAACAATACATAACAAATCTGAAACCCCCGGTCCAATAATAGACAGCTCTATTAGAACAAACATCCTTGGTCATAGAAGAACACAAATCATTCTTAGTGACACCCAAATAAACCTCATCCAAATCACTGTGAACCGAATCAACAACAACCTTTGAATAAGAAGAGACCGTGGCAATGGGAACAATAATAGAGTTCATCACAACATCATCTCGAAGATCTACTGAACCAGTTAAAAACAACCTCCTCATAGACACTCCGACAACACAAACCAAGAGATCACCAGAACCAGACGAACAACTCACAGACATATTAGCGATACCTACATTGACTTTACAAAAAGAATCAAAAACTACATCACCATCTTCATAAGACTTAAGCAAATCAGTATCTACAGTCTCCATTTCCTTCATAATGTTATCTCTTGAGCATTACCGTCACAAATTGAAACAGTCGTACTCTTCATAAGATGACCATCAACAACTATTAACTTGACACCCTCCACTTCAACATCAACATCAGACACTACTGAACCATCAAAACTATTAAACTCAAGAATCTTGAAATCTGAGTTATTAAACTCTTTAACTACTGAATTCATCTTTAAGATATCATTATCATCCATTTCAAGAACCGTATCACCGGAGATAGCCTTATTTTCCTTCAACTCAGACAACATATTCAAGCAAAAAGACTGTCCAACTTTTTCTAACAAAATTACACAAGGATCTAGCAACATAATGTCAATTAACATAGACAGGGGATCCACCTCCACTAATGAAATATCTCTAATGGTTTTCTCAACAAAATCAGATGTTTGCATCTTTTCATCAGATTTTTTAATCTCCTTAATTTCTGAACTCTTCTTAATTTTAACACTATCTTCCTTTTCAAGACCAATAACAACAGATGCATCCTTATAATCCATCAACCCATACAAAACATTCAGGCAAGAAGACTGACCATCATTCTCTAACATGAACACATGCGGATCTAATAGCATACTGTCAGGTAACGTATTCAGAGGATCTACATCCACCTTTGATTTAGAGATTATCTCAACCTCAGAATCATGAAAACATTGATGGACAGAACCATTAAAACCACTACAAACCTCTTCACCAATACAAACAGCTGGCAAGAATAAAGAAGAAGCCACACTATTATCTAAGCCATATGACACCGAAGCCAAAATCTTAGAATTTGGAGAATAGCAATCTCTGACATCAGGATCTAAAAGAAGAGTGTCAACGTGACTAACTCTATCCGAGCCATTCACATAAAATTCCTCAAAATCAACCCATAACGAATCCTTACAAACATGTCGATTATCATCTCTCTTCGAATACTCCTTGGATTGAAACCCACTCCAATTTTCATTATAGGAATACTTACCTATGTTATCAGCAGTAAGACAATCGAAATGCCAAAACACTTTATTAAAAAGATAACTACACTCTTCATAATTCCCAACACAACAATCAAGGAACAAACCTCTTAACCTCAAGAATTCCAGAACAAAATAAAAGTGATGATCTTTAAGATTCATAGGTTTCGAAAAAGTAGGATCAGCAAAAGTAGATGAAGGATCTCGATTAAGAAAAGGACTAAAAACCATTGGACAAGACAATCTTTTATGACCAAAAACACCGCAGTTAAAACACCGAATAGGGTTCGAACAATTTTTTGCCCTGTGATTTTTCTCTCCACACCTAAAGCAGCTAAAATCCCTCTTCCTGTTTTGAACAAACGAGTCTTGAGATTTATGAAGATGAGATTTTGATCGAGAATTTCTATCTGCATCTTTAAACGAATTAGCATAGAGAACTGGATTGAAATGTCGATTCGATGAAGATGAGTTACTGACATCAGGTTGCGAGAAGAACGATGACGAATAACTTCGAATACAATTTTCTTGAATTCGAGAATTATTCGCCATTGCAAAGAAAGTGTATCACCTTATCAAATTGTTTACTTACCTTTAATTATATTCACTTATAGTAAAATTTCAATTATAACTTAAGTTTATAACATTAAATTCTCATTTATAACAGCAAATTCATTGAATACTTCATTACCTACTTTTACTTGTATAATTTCCATTACATTTCTTATTAAACATTTAAACTTTTTACATTTGGTAAGTTATATGTTAGAGAAAATGCAAATGAACTTATACAAGTTTTATCTCATCCTTTAATTAAATTTTATGTTCAATAATATTACTCATTGTTTCATATGTTACAAATTTCAAATTTCCTTTAATACCATTAATAACCTAGCATTTAAATCTCTTATTCATTTAGGATTTCAATTATTAGTTAAATTCTGTTTCACTACAATAATTGAAACAATTAATTAAATGGAAATTTAAGAATTTAATACCGGGTTAAATTTTCAATTATTTTAAAATAATAGATAAATATATTCTTACAACTTATATACCTCTAATTATATTTAAAACAATTAAAAATTTATATATTTTATTTTTAAAAAAAAATGAATTTGCAGTAAAACTACTACAGTTGCCTTTCCCCTTCGAAACTCGAAAATGAAAGTCGATGATGCGGCCGTCATCACCGAAATTATTTTCCAACGACAGAGAGTAAAGTACAAACTTATTTCCTTAAAAATCTTCTTTTAAAACAGTTCTTCCGAATTATAATAAATATTTATATCAGAAGGTACTTATAAACAATATTATTATATTCCAAAATTTATTCGAAAGAAATTTCAAAACCCCGGATTTTTAAGTTCTAAATTTCCAAATTTCATTTATTTTATTTTTCAAATCTTATTTCTATTATTATTTATACACTCTATTACCTAACAACCAATCTATTTCAGCCAAATGTAGATATCATTTGAAATTTTTTATTTATATGGAAAATATAATAGGAAAAATTATTTCATTCACCTATAATAAAAACAAATATTATGTCGGTCTGTCCTATTAAGTGTTTAGATATCCCTATTGATGTCACAACGTCCCATGCATCAACCAGAATTTATAAATACAAAACGGAACAGATTAACACAATATTAAAATCTTTTTATAACACTAACAAATACGCTCTCTCATATATATACACTCAGCGACTCCCATAGGGTATTACTACCCTATTAGTAAAGAGTCAAACCCCACAAAGCTAAGGTTTATCGCTAAACCAAAGCCCTGATACCAGATGTAACATCCCGCCTTTTCGCACGATTTAAACAGACACACGTGCCAATTCAAACCATACGTAAGGGCAGATTGTTATGGGGTAAATAAGAAAAACAGAGAAAGAAAAAAAACTAAACAGAATCTCACAACGGAAGGATAAAATATAATAATCAAAATATACAGTTCATGAAACTGTTTTACAAAACCTTTGATTTTATTTATATAATACATATCAGAGTACATATACCATATAACAATGCAGCGGAACAATATGAGTGTAGTGTAACCATAATCTATAGTAAAATCTTCGTCTTCTTCCTCCAGAAATAAAATCTTCAAATCCTGAAACGCTCGGACTGAACCGAGCGAATTTGAAAAGACAAAAACACTCGAGTCAGAACTAAAAGATCTTATGTGAGTTAAATTAACATAAATAAATATGAGTACAGTAACTCAAGAGATGCTCGGGATTTACATATCCTAAGGATTCGTTAAACTATTTACTATGTAGTATATTACGCTATAATAATAGTGTCTATAGTAAAATAAGCATACTTTTAAATAGCGTTAAGGAGTGACCCAATATTCCCCTTAACACGTAATAGTCCCAGTAGTCCATCCAATATCATAGTCCCTCTTGATCGGGAAGCCACCAGAGGATACCACACGGGCTACGGGAGAAATCCAAACTCGTACAAGGCTCGGTATGGTAGGTGACACAACACAACTAGGCAATGCTAGGGTAGATATACCAATTACGCACACGGGTTGGTGGAAACGCGTAGCAGCTACTACCGCCCACCTCGAGCCACACCCCCAAATCAAAAATCAAAACTGGCCACCGAATCAATCCAAAAGTCATAGTATAATATCGAAGGGATGTGTCCGATCAGAGGAATGACCTCATTGGCCCGAGATCGCTCCTGTTTTAGCCACATTATGCCAACTCACGGGAGTTGGGTCCACGTATTTACCTCAAAGGAAACGCCGCCACCATCCTACTTCATTCTGGAATCTCCACCGCGTACACGGTTGTTGAAGTGGTTTTCGGAGTTGGCAGAGAGTACGACAACTTCCGATCCCGGTCTCTTCAATAACCAAACGTTATTATAACACCGCGGTCTTTTCAAAATAGTTTATACTTTAAAACCAGAATAAAATATCCATTTTAAACCCATATAAATACGATATCATTTATATTTTTAAAACCCCAAATCAATACGATATCATTTAGGCCCAAACCAATATAATGTCATTTTATTTTCCAATATATATTCTTTCCAGAATCATAGGGTTTTCAAAGTAAAATATTTAGAAATCAAAACTCTGGAATATATATTTCCAAATTATACTACCTTGAAAATCATAACTCTGAAACAAATTTCCATCTCTCAAATGGTTAAATATTAAATTTCTTTTATAAAACAAAATAGCTTCCTTAGATTTCACAAATCAATTTCAAATATCGATTTAAAACTTCCAAATACCATTTCAATTCTTATGTTTCAAAGCTTTAAATATTTCACCATTCCAAAAACGAACTCATTTGACAATCCCATATATATTGAATTCAATTACTTATTATTTAGACTTGAAATATTTACTTAATAAATTCAATATAATTTAAGAAAAACCTTTAACTTCACATAACTGGAAAATCTTTCAATTTATTTTATATTCATTTAAATCAACCTAATATTCATTTAGATCACTCTGCAAAAAATCAAGTTATAAAATCATATCCTTTAATAATTCTAACTTTTATTTAAATTCCAATTTAACTTAATATTCATCTTCCAACCTTATTTTCATTTAAGTCAATGAAACTGCAGAAATTTAAATTTTAAATAAATGTTAAATCTTATTTGATCTTAAAATCAAACTTTATTTTAAACTCCAAGTCAAATTTATACAAAGCTTAAAAACCGGAAATTATATATATATATAATAACCTTTATCAATAACCAAATCAATATCCCATAAACCATATATATATATATATATATATATAACTTTACAAAACCATTGAAAATTATTTCAAAAATAATTTTATATATATACCGTGGTGCCTGTATAAAATTTTCTACCCTATGGTCAAGTGATACGGATGTTTATCATTTCAATCCGCAATTTAAAATAAAAAATGCGGTTGTATATCATTTCAAACCGCAATCCCGAATGAAATGAAAATGCACGATGACTTGCAGTTTATACAATATAAATATAGCATCCTTCATCCAAACATCAATCATCAACAATTATTTGCAATCATCATCCAATTTAAACAATCATCGATATAGAGCATATAAATTATACAGGTAATAAATAACATGTATTAACTAACCGTTTATATTCAATAATAAATTTAACAACGGTTAAACTAGCAGTTTATATGCAAAAATAAAAGTAAATTTAACTGGCAGTTAATATGAAATAAAATTTTTACATAACTATGACTGGCAGTTAATATGCAAATAAATAAATTCTAACTGTCAAATTTATATGCAATAAATAAAATAAATTAACAGTTAAATTAAATAAATGCGTTTTAACAGAGATAATAAATAAAACACACCAAACAGTCATAAATAAATTTCTACTCATATCTAAAATCAATTTAACAAACATAAGAAATTTTAAAAGTTGTGAGTGGGTTAAAACACTCGCCTTTTGAATTTAAATCCGATTTAAACCCAAAAATTCGACGGTATCCAAATCTGTCCAAACCAGCATCAAAAGATCTGGAATTAGATTACGATCCTAACCAAAAAAAATCACGCGTGAAACGAAGTTCGTATGTGAAAGTTATCATAATTGAACGATTTGCAATAGAAATTAAAAATAAACAAAACAAAAATAAAATACCGTGCCACATCCACTCTTCCCTCGCGTATGCTTCTTCTTGATTGCTAGCTTTGTTCCGTAATTTTTCTTTTATTTCGATTTACTTTAATTTTCCTCCTTATTATATGAATGTATGTATTTTTAAAAGGTTGAAAGAAAAAAAAACATCTGAAAAAGAAGAATTGAAAAAGAAAATGATTAAAATAAGAACTGAAAATGGAAGAGAAGATCTAGATTTGAAAAGAAAGAAGAAAGTTTGAAATAGAAGAAAATTTTGAAGAAGAAGAATATATGAAGAGGAAGGAAAAATTAAAATGAGAGATAATAAGGAGATTTGAAGAGAAAAGGAAAAAAAGGAAAATGAAAAAAGAAGAAGATTAGAATGGAGGCTGTGGTTTCATTTGCGTCATATCTTATTTATAAGGTTAGAATTAGGTTTAGGATCAAAGAGATTTGAAAAGAGAGACCGCTATTAATTAGAAATAAGTGAAATGACGTTTCAGAAAAATAAAGTTGGAAAATGAATGGAAAGAAATAAAGTAAATATGAACAAACTTGGTTTTGAAATATAGTAAATATGAACAGCCTTTCTAAAAGTAGCAGGTATTAAAAAGAGGCAATTATTAATTAGAAAGGGAATGAATGGACTAACCCTATATTGTAAACAAACTTTTAGAATTCAAATTTCAAAACAATTGTTTACTTAATAAATTTTGTTAACCCTAAACACACTAAAATTACTTCATTAAGTCAAGTACTATTCGAATTTCTACGCATTTGGGTTTTTGTCTATGCATAATAATTTTTTAAACTTACCTTAAAAATGAAAACATTTGATTTGTTTTTCCCAAAATGATCTCTTATTACCATTGAAACGCCCTTTTTGTTTACCAAAGAACGCGCGTTTTTTTAATTAAATATATTAATTGAAATCACCGTTTTATTTCCTTTTAATTGAAATATTTAAACTACATTAATTGCAATCACTTACAAGGTTAAATTTTAAAACAGATAACTAAAATGCATAAAAAAAAAATAGAAAAATTGTTTATACACAAGAGTAATAAATAGATTATTTTCCTATTCTTGTAATCAATCTGTAAGCTAAACACAGTTCAAATAAACATATATTTCTTTCTTTAAAATCAATCTTTCTAATTTTTATTTAAATTAAATTAAACCTACATTCACAGATGAACCATTCATTTTATTGATGTAAATGTTTTTTTTTTGAGTCAAAACTTTCCTTATATTTCACAAAAACATAAGCTGCTTTTAATTGCACCTATTACAATTAGTATTCTCTCTCCTATTAATTGAAAATTTTAAATTACATTAATTTCTCTTGATTAAGTTTCAAAATGAATGAAATGATAAGTAGAACAATTACTTCCTATTAACGTAATATTTAGATGTTAAATTTTCATTTATTTCAATTAAACCTATTATCATACATTACTTCAATTGACAAGCTTACTTTTGCACCCTTTCATTTACCCAACTGCCATTTTATAAATAAACTTAACAATAGATTCATACTCTATTACATAAACGTCTACCCTTTCATCTAAATTAAAGTTTACGTAAACTTCAAACATTTAATCCATTTAATTCCAATTTATCCTTTCATTAAATTTTGATTCAAATCAATTTATAAATCTTTATCTCCATTCTTTATATACACTAACCATCATTTAATGAAGAATTTATTTACGTCATTCCCCATTATTACCTAAATTTATTTAAACGTAACATTTATTTCAATGATTTACAAATTAAATTGAATGAACTAAATATATAAATATATATATATATAGCTCATAATAATTGTTGTAAGACTCTAAATCCCACATTTATAAGTTTGTTGTTTACAGCGTATTGGTTTTTATTAAATCATCACTTATTATATATGTCAAATTTATTAATTACAACCAAATATTCTATGCAATATATCTCTTAGTTTTATACCTTTTATTACCCAAATTACCATCTTGTATTAATTTCACAATTTCTATTTATTATTATAGCTTACAATCTATATACATTCATTGATTGATTTCTATTTGCCCTTGTTTCCTTATATTCAGTTCTTAGTTTAGTATGGCAAATTTATGGTACTCCATTAAATTGACAATCCATTTCATTTGTTAATATTTAGCTTAAATTTCTACAGTTGCATTTCATTTACACTTCCGTTACTACGATAATAATTAGTAACCTTTACATCATCAACACACCTAATTATCTTTATTGGTAAATGAGTGAATTTTCTAGTAACCCACTATTATACCTTTGGTATACTTGTATATAATTATTTTGCCCTTTTATATTCCATTATAAATATATACACACATACAAATTTAGAACCTAAATCCAATTAATTATTCCTTTGACATCAACCATCACTTTATGAATAATTAGCGTTTCCTATTTATTTTGTTACATTCACTTATATTCACTTTATGAATAAATCGGTATTCCATTTGACCCATTAATTACTAACTTTAATTATTGCAATTCATTCATCTAACATCAATTTTGAATCTATTTCCAAATTTTCATATTTCAATTAATTAACCCCTTACAATAGTTAATAAAAAGGGATTATACTAAATAAAAATTTATTTTCATTGATGAATTCAATACTTTCCTTTATTTACTTATTTCTAACCTTATATACAAATGCAACAATTTCCACTATTACAATTTACTTTAATATATAATTCAATTTGTAAATTTTTAATTACCCTTGATACATCTAATTTCAGCATTCTCTTTCATATAAATAAATAAGATTTCTATTTCCTTCTAAATTTAAATTAAAAATCCTATTAATTAAATTCATTTTAAACATCGAATTTACACGGGTTGTTACAACGGTAGAGTAATAACCAGTTATAAAAATTATGGTGATTCGTAAACATTATACTGGTTGTTCCTCTGAAGGTACTTAAACCTTCGGTTGCATTGCAACGGTGATTCGTGGTGCACCGATAACCCCTGCCCGTTACCTGGTTAAGAAATATTTTTGTTGATTTAAGACAAATTATGATTATATAATTTTGGGTTAGAAGCTACTAAGTACAGAAAATTGTAATTAAGTCATTTGCATTCATTTAGTTGCATTAGTTCATGCATATTTAAAAAAAATCCAAAATCCAAAATCCAAAAAAAAAAATTTACTTAACTTAATTTTTAATCCCAAAAAATATCCTTTTTCCTTTCCTTTGTAAATTTTCAATCAAAAACAAAAATCCAAAAAAAATATAAAATCTTTTCAAAAAAGAAAAAAAATTGAAAATTTTCAATCAAAAACAAAAATCAAATTTCCCTTTTCTAAAAACAAAAAAAAGAAAATTTTCCTTTTGGTAAATATTTGAAAATCTGAAAATAAAAAAAACATATAAATATTTTTTTGAAAAGCCAAAAACAAAACAAAAATCAAACTTTTCTTTTGGAAATAAATTTCACTTGGTAAATATTTTTCTTCCTTAAAAAAAAAAAAAAAAAAATCGCTTCGTTTTTCAAATCTTTTTCCATTCTCTAAACTCGAATCTAACTTCTTTCTCTTCTCGAATTTCACTTATGCATGAGTATTTGGACCCGTGACACGGCAACAAATAATTGGACCCATGTTAACGCTTAAATTTGAACGCTAACACCCCGGTGTGTGAAGTGTATTTGTGAAAGCACCACCCGATAGATCGGGAAAGAATTATAAGTAAGGAGATTGCAGAAAAGCAGTAAAAACACAAGTTTTATAGTGGTTCGGCCCAAAATCAGGCCTACGTCCACTTAGATTCTCTTTATTGCTGATATGAGTACAATTTATATCACTTTCTTCAATTACAATTAACTTCAGACAAATAGTTCAAACTCCCATGAAGAATAATCTTTCGAATTCATCTTGAATGATTGTGATTCTTCTTTGAAGTGTGTAATAGCGTCCTTGGAGTTTGGAGTGCTTGGAGTGCTGCTTGAGTTGAGAAAATGGCAGAGTAACGGTGCTTCGAGAATTAGCCAAAAAGGTCCCCTCCACATTGAATGTGGCCATGTATTTATAGGCAAATTTTTAGGCTGGAACTTTCAAGTCATGAGTCGTGACCGACTCATCATGAGTCGTGAGTCGTGGCCGACTCATCGTGAGTCGTCTGCGAGTCAAAAGTTGCCGTCTAAGATGAGGCGACCCTGGTCTTCTACACAGCAGCTTCAGGTTGAGTCATCAACGAGTCATCATGTACGACTCATCTTAAGTCGTAAGTCATCAACGAGTCATCCCCTTGCAGCATGATTCTGAGCTTGTCTCTGAGTCGTGTGTCGTGAATTGACCTATCTTTTGAGTCGTAGCTGCCTTAGGTCATAGACTCCTTAAGTCGTAAGTCTTTTGAGCCATAAGGTTTTATGACTCGGATCTCTCCTTGGGTCGTTGAGTCGTTAATGAACTTGAGTCGTAAGGTTTTATGAACCGTTCATCTCCTGAGTCGTAAACCCAATGGAATACTTAAGGGCCTCGAATGGATGAGTCGCGACCAAATGAGTCGGTCTTTGATGAGTCGGAGCCAGGTCAGATGAGTCGGTGATAGAATGAATCGTGAGGTTTCTTGAGTCGGCAGCTTAATGAGTCGGCCTGTATCATTGAGTCGCTACTAGTTGAGTCGGGGATTCTTTGAGTCGGTCCTTTCCTTAAGTCGTGAGGTCTCCTAAGTCGTTAGGCACCTTAAGTCGTAGGTCGTTTCAAGTCTTAACCCGTTGACGCCTCTAACTCGTAGGCCTTTTAGCTCGTATGCTGGAACGGGGTTAACATTTGCCCCTCGAAGCACACGCTTAATTCGTAAGTCGTGTGCTTCGACTCATCATGACCCGTGCCGAGTCGAGTCCCAACATTTCCAGGTATAAAAATGCTTGAGTCGCTTCTCCTCTTTCTCACTTCTTATTACTTATCCCAGAGCCGCATCTGCCATTAGAGACCTTTCAACCTTTCGAAGGCGAATCCAAGTTAGCTGATCATCAATCCATCCTTTCCACTACATTGCGTAAGTGATTTCGAACTTCAATCCAACAACGTCCATTGCTAAGGCACAAATTTTCGCTTCCTGTTCCCAAATCACCGCCGCATGTCTCACTTGGGCTTTGATTTGAGTTGTGAACGATTCTGATCATTGTTGGCTACGTTGTTGTTGTGATCCTCTAGATTATAGCATCGCCCTTGATTCGTGGCAGCTTCATAACAGTTTTGGATCGGCGTTTGATAAACTGGTGGGATAAATGAGTAATAGGCTTAGTTGAGGAGTTTGCATTCCAGACCTACTTCACGACTTTATCGTCTTTTGGATCTTCCGACTTAAGGATTTTCCGCAATCTCAATTGCACACGGCTTAGATTTTAGGTTGTATTGGTTGTCTGACGACTTACAGCTTCGGTTGTACGAGCGACCCAGTCCTTTGAATTTGTTACACGACCTATTCTTTAAGCCATGCACGACTTAAGCCTTGAGTCGTGAACGACTCAGCACTTGGCTATTTTCCATTCTGAGCTGCTTCTTGCGACTTAACCATGAACCGACCTAACGTACACCATGACTAAAGCCGTAAGTCGTGCCAGAGATAGGACTTGGAGATTTTCCCACTGTTTTTATGACTTATGACTCAAAGCTCTTAACTCGTAGGAAAGATTCTTGAGTCGTTGATGAGTTAGGACTTGTATGGATTTTGTTCGAACTTTGAACCATTGCATGGTCTTTGAACCGTTGAACCCTATTGCGTTCATTGACGGGTTACCTTGACTTGCAGGCTAACAATCTGTCCAACACAATATTTACAGAAAATTGGGACGAATATACTGCCATTGACTGCCCACATCAAATGACAGATTAGCTTATAGCAGATAATCAATTTAAACAAATTATGTGAAAGAAGTGCTCTAAATCAACAAATCCAAGTAGAATGCTAAAGCAATATTGAAACAGTCAACTGAAATTAACCGGTTTGCACTAACACCACACCTGAACTTTTAAGTTAATAAGTCCTGAAATTTGGTAGTCAACCAACTGCCAACTAGCTTAACTTCAGTTATATTTACTTGTTTATTTTCATTAGTTCTGCACAACATTTCACACTTTTAGGAAACGTGTACCTTCGCATTTGAACATCCAGTTGCTTGTGTAGAATGACCTCTCATCAAGAAGAGCCGATGGACCAGGCTGAAGATGTCTTTCCAGTAGCCATCCCTATAGACAACCCTCCGGAGAGGACATCCACAACTTTGAATCAGCGGGCATTTAACCAACTGCGCGTCCAGTTTGGCATTGATGATGCCGACATCTTATTTCCGGGGCCAAATGACACTGCTGACAATCCTCCCTACGGCTTTGTTGCAGTCAATCGCCAAATGTGCTTAAGTGGGGCGATTCCTCCTTTTAACGACTTTCTCCAACAGTTCCTGCTTCGGTTGTCTATCTCTCCATTCCAATTACACCCCAATGGCTACGCCATTCTGATGGGGTTATGTGTTCTATCCAGGAGAGTTTTGGATCGGTTACCAAGCTTCGAGGAGATCTGCTATTTTTGCTCATTCACGAAAACTAAAGACCATCCCTCAATCGTGGTTGTAAGAAGCGCTCGAAATCGCAAACTTATTACTGATCTCTCCGAAAGCGCTCACGGATTTTTGAATCAGTTTTTCTTCGTTCGCTGCCCTCCAGGGTTTTATGCCATCTGGAGAGTGGGAAGTAAGATTTCCTGTCTCTACTTTTTCCGTTTTGAAACTTTCTCGAGATCTGAACTCTCAGCTGCTAATTTCATTCTTTTCCTGTTTTTAGCACTTCCTCTCCCTTCTAGAGATCCGATTCATAAACAAGTTTTCGAGAGGTTGAGTGCCGTGGCTGCGGAAGAAAGGAGCATAAAATTTCTGCTGAAGGATGAATTTTTACACCAATACGGGCTTCTACATGCTTCTCGTTCTACGCATGCTCATGAAGTTCCAACAGAAGTTCCCGATTCCCCGACGAAAACTCCTGACGCCCCGGCTACTGTCGAACAACTCGCATCAAAAGAGTCTAATATTGAAGCTTCATTGGTGAAGTGTTCCACTTCTACCGACATTATGGGGTCATCCAGTAAGACGGTGCTTGCCCCGATCGAGGAAGAAGAAGAACCTTCACAGCCTCTCGGGGGATTAGCTGATGTAGGAATTGAGAAAACAAGTCCCACCAAGCATGGTGGTGACGATGTTTATGAGGGGTTGAGCGACATAATAGTGACTTCGCAGGAGCTTTTTAGAGATGACGTATCTAAAACTATCTCTCCTGTAATTGAGGCGACGTCTCTTCTTCGACAAACGCCAACACAAACATCAACTCCTCATACCCAAGCTATCATCACCTCTACACCAAAGAGTGGTTTGTAGCTTAATGCGTGTAGCTTGCACATCACACAACACTTAGGATTTTTTGGCATTTGTTCACATTTAACTTCTTTTCTCTGGAAGTTTTTAAGACTTGTTATTTTTGCCTTTCAGATTCCTCTATGGGGCGCAGCGGCAGCGGTTCTTATTACAAAGACTTTCGACGCTATGGAGGGCGTGGCAGCTATGATTACAAGCAATACTATACCGATTCCAGAGAGACCAATGAGCAGAGAGCTGCGCGAAAAGCTGAAGAGAGGAGAAAGTATGAAGAACGCCACGAGGGAGCAGGCACGCGATACGAATCCTTCCCAAGGGGTGATGATTCCCATAAACGTAAAACGCATGATGATAGGGGGAAGAGCCATATTGAGGATTCGAGAAAGCGGACCAAACTTGGCGAGGAACACGCGCCTGTGACATCTGAGAGACCTGGCGCCTCAGTTTCTACTGACATCCCTTCCAAATCTCCTGCTCTTGAAGGAAGTGCCATTCAAACACTCCTCAACAGGCCTTCATACCATGTTGAAAGGGGCCCCCCGACTTTGCAGAGCCGATTCCCGAATTGGTGTTTGAGGGGGGTACGCTTCGACCTTGATTTGGTCCCCATCGACAAAGAAGCCATGTACAGAAATCTCGATGCTGTCAGGCTTGATATTGACAGAATGTCTGGATGGCAAAAGCTTGTTGATGAACTTCAAAGAGTTAATCGGGCTAACATCGAAGCAATGCTGACCATGGAAAATGATAAATCAGAGTGGCAGAAGATTCTTGACCAACACAACGTTGAGATGAAGGAGATAGCCGAATACAATGAAAAACTCGAAGCCGAAGTAAAGCAGCTCAAAGATGATCTTGCCTCTTCTACTAATACTTACACCCAAAGAGAAGAGGTATTGCAAAAACAAGTGCGAGATGCGCACGCCAGCCAGAGGGACGCCGAAGCTAAAGCTGAGAGGCTAGAGCAAGCTGTAGAGAACCACCGCACTGATGTCACCCAGTTGCAGAATAAACTGAGCGCCCGGGACATGGAGATTGAAGCGCTAAAAGCCCAACTTGCTCAGACCGAAAAAGATCGAGATGAGGCCATGGCTGGTAAGATTGCAGCCGAAGAAACTGTTCAGACCATGGAAACCGACATCAATTCGACTTTATTCGATTTTTATGTACACTGTGTCTTGGGACGCGGCAGCCTCTCTTTTCTTGGTCCTAAATATGAAATCACCCTGGCCGAGGTGTGGGAAGCTGCTCTTAGCATGTTTAAAGACGCCGGGTATGGCGATGAAGATTTTGAGGCGCGTTACCTGGATGAGGAAGCTCGCGCTGCTCTTGTGAAGGGGCAAGAACAACTTGCCAGGATGAGAGCTGGAATGGCGGAAGAGGAACATTCTGGAAAGGAATTACCACTTACTCCCTCTGTCCAACCTCCAGTTTCTCCCGTGGTTGACATCACGGGTTCTAGCTCCTACACTCCGCCTGCGACTAAGATAGTAACTGAAACTACAAGTGCACAAGGCGGGGATGAAGGCGGTGAAAGCAACGAAGCGCAGCGATATGAAATCAGCATCAGAGATCCAACTGCCCCAGGTAAACTTGACACCGGACCAGTCCAAGTGGTGAACTGCTCGTTTGCTCCTTGTGAACTTGACGATCTTCTTGATTATTTTTCGAATTTCAATGAATTCCCGACTTTTGATTATTCTTCAAATGTCAATGAATTCCCGACTTTCGACGAGCCGTCATCCCCTCTCTTTTCGAAAGATACTGATATTTTAAGTTTTTTCTCCTTTGTAGTGAAAGCACCGAGCCAAACTCAAGCTTCTTCTCCCCCGGTTATCCTTCCTTCATCTCTTCAAGTGGTGCCTCCTTCTGCCTCGCAACCTGGATCACAGGAGGAACAAATAGAGGCTCTTCACGGCTTGGATGATCCCATCGCTTCGCAAGAGCAGAAAGATGAGAGACCTGAGGGAGGTGACATTTCCCCGGAACGGACTCCTTCTGACGACATTGTTCTATCAAAACTTGTCACTCCGGGGAGTGAGTCTTCCTCACAAAGGAGAGAGAAGCGTGGGACATCAAAGAGGAGGGGGAAGAAAATCACCGCCACTAAAGAGGAGCCGGAAGTTGAACCGGTTACACCTGCCTCTCCTACTTCCCTTATAACCACTGGCCGACCTGAAAAGCTGGTTATTCGACCGAGTAAAGGGTCCAAAGGAGGGAAGAAGAAGTGAAGATTTTAGCTTTTTTCCTTTTGTATGAACTGGCCGAGAGTTGTGCGGGTACCGGCCCCCGCTTTTATTTTGAAACCTGTATCTGCATTATAGTTGAATAAAATGATTCTTCGTTTGTACAAATTTCTGTTTGAATTTGAGAATGCATTTACTATTTATTTTTGCACAAGTTTGTTTATATAGTGTTGCAGCGGGCTTATGGTATGTTGCTTGAGTATTACTCTACTGATGCATCTATACTACTATACCATGTTGCCCCCATACCTTAAGCTTGCTGCAATATTTTACACTTCGAGGGGACTTGCACTCTTATTTGCTAAAGAATAATTATTTTATTCTTTAAAGAAAATTTTTATAGAGTACAACTCCCTTCGTATAAGTTTTTACGCTTTGTCGTTCGAAGAAATCACTTTTTTCTTTTGCTTACGTGCATATTTCACCAAGTGAATTCCTCTATGTGGTAAAGCGGACCTCTGAAGGGTACTTTAACTTCTTTTCTTTTTACGATCATTTCCCATAGTAGGCAAATTACTTTTCCTTTGAAAGTTAAAGTACGCTTTTGATGAGGATTTTTTTTTTTATATATAGAAAGTTGTACCTCTGAGGAGGGATTTTTTCACGTTTCAACACTTGGAAGTTTTATTTCAATCTTGGTGAAACGTGTACCTCCAAAGAGTTATGCCTTAGAAATCCTTTTCACGTTTCAACACTTGGAAGTTTTATTTCAATCTCGGTGAAACGTGGGTTTCCGAAGAGGTCTTTCTTCTTAATTGTGTCCCCGGGAGGGGGTTGTACCTCTAAGGAGGGATTTTTTACGTTTCAACACTTGGAAGTTTTATTTCAATCTCGGTGAAACGTGTACCCCCAAAGAGTTGTGCCTTCGAAGAAAGCCTTTTCACGTTTCAACACTTGGAAGTTTTATTTCAATCTCGGTGAAACGTGTGCTTTCAAGAAGGTCTTTGTTTTTGCATTTCAACTTTGGTGAAGTGAAATTCCGAAGAGCGGTTGTTACACTTCAACTCCTGGCGAAATGTGCCTCCGAAGAGGGCTTTTATTTTGTTTACATTTCAACTCTGGTGAAGTGAAATTCCGAAGAGCGGTCACAACACTTCAACTCCTGGTGAAATGGGCCTCCGAAGAGGGCTTTTATTTTGTTTGCATTTCAACTCTGGTGAAGTGAAATCCCGAAGAACGGTTATAACACTTCAACTCCTGGTGAAATGGGCCTCCGAAGAGGGCTTTTATTTTGTTTGCATTTCAACTCTGGTGAAGTGAAATCCCGAAGAGCGGTTATAACACTTCAACTCCTGGTGAAATGTGCCTCAGAGAGGGTTTTCATCGCCTGGAAGTTACTCTCTCATGGTTGGAGGGTCATGACTCCTCCAATCTTTTTTGTTGAGTAGAGAACTTTCTTTTTTGTGGCGTATGACCCATTAGAGGTCTTTTATCCTCCGAAGAGTTGCGCCTCCGAAGAGGACTTGTGCTGCTGATGGTAGCTTTGGTTGTTCCTTTGTTCACTTGCTTATGCCTTTTCAGCGATCCCCTCTTTTTTCTTTTTTCTTTTTTCTTTTCAAGTTTTCATCCCCCTCTTCTCGCAAGTGGCTTGTTTAATCCAAGGAAATGTACTTCATTGCCAGGCAAGTTCGTGAGAACGGGCACTAGCTTCCTAATTGGATGTTTGTTTGTTCAAACAATCTCAATTTATCAGCAAGGGCTCGTTTCTATCGAAATCATTAGCCGTTCAATTGAAGTATTTCCTATCTAGGATTTGAATTCGGGGTCTTTGAGACTTGAAATTTGTTTGTTGAATGATGGTGAGAATCGCTCGGTCTTATTATGCGCAAGTTTCATTTCCATTGTCTGCAAAAATTTAAATTGACATTTCAGCAATACATTTTATGTATTTTTATATCAAAAACAAAGCAAACATATAATGATAATAAGGAACACAAGATTTATAGTGGTTCGGCCATGAAATTGGGCCTACATCCACTTTATATTCTTTCATTATTTACTTGCATCAGTTTCACAATTGCTTTCAATTACAAGAATCATACATTCATAATTCTTTTTACAATGTTTCAACAAAATTTTCAAGTAAAGTATGGACGCAAGTGGTTGCTGTTCCATGCCCTTGGAATTTGATCTCCATCAACAGTGGTGAGCTTGAATGTGCCGTCGAGAAGCTTCTGACCTATTACATATGGTCCTTCCCAACTTGGCCCAAACACACCTGTCGCGGTCATAATTCTTTTCAGGACTAGATCTGCAATTTCAAAGCTGCGTTGACGAACTTTGGAATTGAAATGTCTGGCTATCCTTTGCCGATGAGCTGCAACTCTGAGGTTAGCTTCATCTCTTTTTTCATCAAGGAGATCCAGCGCTTCAAGTTGCAGCTTTTCATTTTCTGCTTGATTGAAATGGATTCTTCTGTGTGAAGGGACCTCTGTTTCAACCGGGATCATTGCTTCCGATCCGTATGCTAACGAAAAAGGAGTATGCCCAGTTGCAGTTTTGTGAGTAGTTCTGTATGCCCATAGTGCAAGTGGTAGTTTATCGACCCAACCACCTTTTGCTCTTTCGAGTTGCTTTTTGATGGTTGATTTGATGATCTTGTTCACTGCTTCCACTTGCCCGTATGCCTGCGGATGAGCTACTGCCGAAAAGCTTTTCTGGATTTTGAATCGTTTGCAAAAATCCTGGAATTCCTCGCTTTCAAACTGAGTACCATTGTCTGTGATTATTTTCTGAGGCACACCGTATCTGCAAATGATATTCTTGGTCACAAAGCTTATCATTTTCTTAGAAGTGATAGTAGCCAATGGTTCAGCTTCAGCCCACTTAGTAAAATAATCAACTGCAACAATAGCATATTTAATCCCCGATTTAGCAGTTGGTAGCGGCCCGATGAGATCCATTCCCCAAATTGCAAATGGCCATGGACTGACCATCTGTGTGAGTTCGGTAGAAGGTGCTCTAGGAATTTTGGCATATCTTTGGCACTTGTCACATTTTTGGGAGTAATCTGTGGCATCCCGATTAATTTCTGGCCAAAAATATCCGTATCGGAGAATTTTCTTTGCTAGTGTTTGACCACCTGAATGATCACCGCATTCTCCTCCATGCACTTCAGCTAGGATTGTTTTGGATTCTTCCCGGGATACACATCGAAGCAATGGCATTGAGAATCCCCGTCTGTATAATCGGCCATCCTGAATTACATAGCGAGAGGCCTTTCTTAGAAGCTTTCGTCTTTCTATCGAGTTTTCTGGCAGAGAACCCCTGAGTAGGTAATCCAGTATTGGAGTCATCCATGACTCTTGTTCTTGAGATACATTCACAATCCAATCTATATCCATCTCGTCTATACTTGGCGCTGAAAGGACTTCTACAGGGACCAATCCCAATAGTTGAGCTTCACCAGAACTTGAATACTTTGCGAGGGAATCTGCCTTCATATTCTCTTCCCGAGGAATGTGGCTTATTGAATAGTGACCGAGTTCACATAGGAGTTCCCAAGCCTTTGACAAGTAGGAAGGCAAATTTCCACCTTTTGCTTGAAATTCTTTCTTGACTTGGCATACAATAAGCTGAGAATCACTGAAAATTTGTAATGCTTGAATGTTCAGCTCTTTAGCGATTTTCAGACCTGCAATAAGAGCTTCATATTCTGCTTCATTGTTTGTTGAAGGAAATTCCAGTCTTAGTGCATAACATAATGATCGACCTTCAGGAGTTTCAAGTACCACTCCGGCTCCAGAGCAGTTGTCATTTCTTGCGCCATCAACATACATCTTCCACTGGATTGGAGAATCATTGACCGCTTTTTCCTCACCATTATCTTTCTCTGTGAATTCTGCAATGAAATCAGCTAAAGCTTGTCCGTTGATTGCTTTTCGGGGGTGATAGGTGATGTCATATTGACTAAGTTCAATGTTCCATTTTAGAAGACGACCCGAAGTTTCAGGGCGAAATAGGACTTGCTTTAGAGGCTGATCAGTGAGTACTTTGATAGGATGAGCTTGGAAATATTGCCTCAGTTTTCTCGATGCAACTAGTAGGCAATAGGCGAGTTTTTCCAACTTGGAGTAATTCAGCTCTGCCCCAGTGAGTCTTTTGCTGATATAGTAAACTGGATGTTGAATCCTTTTGTCTTCCCGTATCAGCGCTGCACTTAGAGCATGAGATGATACTGCCAAGTATATAAGAAGATCCTCACCATTGCCTGGCCTAGAAAGTATCGGAGGCGTTTCCATATGACGGATCAACTCTTCAAAAGCTTTTTGGCATTCGGGAGTCCATTCAAAGTTCTTCTTTCCTTTTTTCAGGGCATCGAAGAACGGGATGCATTTATCAGTAGCTTTGGAAATGAACCGATTCAAAGCGGCGACCTTTCCGTTGAGACTTTGCAATTCCTTCTTCGTTCTAGGAGCTTTAACTTCTTTTAAGGCGGTAATTTGAGCTGGGCTAGCCTCTATGCCCCTAGCACTGACAATAAAACCTAAGAACTTTCCGGATTCGACCCCAAATGTACATTTCAGAGGGTTAAGTTTCATTCTGTATTTCCGGAGGACTGCGAACATTTCTGCTAAGTGTTCAATGTGATCCACTGCTTTCCTGGACTTCACTAACATGTCGTCGACGTAGACTTCCATAGTTTTGCCCAATTGCGGTTTGAACATAGCATTAACAAGTCTTTGGTAGGTTGCCCCTGCGTTTTTCAATCCGAAGGGCATAACTCTGTAGCAATAAAGTCCAACATCTGTGATAAAGCTTGTATCCTCTTGATCCGGCTCATGCATCATGATTTGGTTATAACCAGAGTAGGCATCCATGAAGGATAACAATTCATGTCCCGCAGTTCCGTCTACCAGTTGATCGATCCTGGGTAATGGGAAGCAATCTTTGGGGCAAGCCTTGTTTAGATCAGAAAAGTCGATGCATACTCTCCATTTTCCATTAGCTTTCTTGACCAGCACAGGATTTGAAACCCAATTCGGATACGTAGATTCTTTGATGAAGTTATTTTCCATGAGTCGATCAACTTCTTCTTTTAATGCTGCTGACCTTTCTGGACCTTGGGTTCTTCTTTTCTGTTTAACTGGCGTAAACTTTGGGTCAATATTCAGAGCGTGTACTGCAACTTCTGGGGATATCCCACACATATCGGCATGAGTCCAAGCAAAGACATCCAGATTTGCTTTCAGGAAAGATATCAAGACATTCTGAATTGACACATTAAGCTGCGAACCCACATTCAACACCTTATTTGGGTCCTTCGGGTCAACAGGTACCGGAATTGTCGTTTCCACCGGTACTACTCTATTCTCCCCTGTACTGGCTTTTCTGGGATCCATTTCTTTCCGTGCCCCGCTGTGCTCGCCAGTGCAGGGTCCGCTCTGTAATTGCTACAAAGCTGGTTCCTTGATGCGGACTGGAGTTGCCGCATCCTTTCCCATTTCTCTTTTTCTTGACTCTCGCAGCTCTGTCCAATAACATTCTCGTGCAGCATTTTGATCCCCTTTTATAACTCCTACTCCATTGTCAGTAGGGAATTTAATAGTGAGGCACCACGGGGCTAGGATAGCTTTGAATGCTGCGAGTGTTGGACGGCCAAGAAAAGCATTATAGGCAGAAAGCTCATCGACAATCACAAATGTTTGCTTTCGGGCCACTTTCCTTTCTCCTTCCCCAAGTTCTACAAACAAATCGATGGTTCCTACTGGTTGCTTTGGCTCCCCTGTGAAGCCCACGATTTTCTGTGATGAGGCTTGCACATCGATCATAGGGATTTTCATCTGGTCAAATGTCTTCTTGAAGAGAATATTGCATGATGCTCCGCAGTCAATGAGGACTCTTCTGACAATGGCTGGTCCAATACCAGCCGAGATGACCAAGGGATCTAAAGTAGGAGCTTCAATACCTGTAGAATCTCTGGCTCTGAAAATAATATCGTCACTGAAAGTTTTCTGTTGTTTAAGGGGCGTAGTGTCTTCTAGAACAAAGACGTTTTCTTCGGCTGGAGCATATTTCAAAGCCCTGGAATATCTCTCCATCTCACCCCAACTTTTACCAGCTGGGTGAGGTCCTCCTGAAATGACATTGATAACGGGCCTTCCAGATTCGTGCCCCGTAGCTTTCTCTCCTGCCCCAAGCTGATGAACAGGGGCCCGCTGCCCCTGACTCGACGATGCAGGATTGTTGCTATTCTTTTTTACGAATTGCTGCAACTTGTTTTCTCTTAGCAACTCTTCAATCAGATTTTTCAGCTGGCGGCATTCATCAGTTTCATGACCTGGTTGATTGTGGAAGCGGCAGAATTTCCCACTTTGTATGGCTTTTCTCCCAGTTCTCAACGGGATAGGTTTAGGGAAATCGACGGAATCTTTAGTGGCGAGGTAGATGTGCTCCGGTGTATGTGATAATGGAGTATATTCTGATGGCTTGAAGGATCGGGGCTTCTTCAGATTACCCTGTTTCTTCCCATTACTATTCTCCCTTTTTTCCCCCACCGATTCATTCTTGCGTGGAGCGACAGTGTTGTCTTCTGCTTTTTCTAACACTGTCTTTACTGGTAAAGGACGGCTTTCCAAGCGAATGAACTCGTCTGCTTTTTTGTAGAACTTTTCGAGAGAGGTTGGCTCCTTCATATTTAACCATTTCCCAAATTCGCTTGACTTATCGATAGCCCTCATCAGATAAGTCAATATCATTCGTGGTTCAGCATTGTCCACCTCAGCCAGTGCTATATTGAAGCGGTTCAAGAAGGATCTGATAGATTCACCAGGATTCTGCTCTAAACTCGATAGTGACATAATATCCTTGGCCTTCGAAGCATATAGTCTAAACTGCTCCTTGAATTTTCTGGTCAAGTCTGAAAACTGATCGATAGATCGGACTGGTAACTTGGTGAACCACAATAAAGCCACGCCTTCCAGGTATACGGGGAAATATCGGCACTTTATTTCGTCGGAGGCCCTGGCACCTGTCATGTGCCAGTCATATTTATACAGGAACTCATTCGGATCACTCGTCCCTTTGTAAGCTGGAATAGTCGGAGGGACAAACTTCCTTGGAAATTCCGCCTTCAAGATTTTTTCAGTAAACGGAGTTTTACTTGGAATGAAACCCCATTCCTTCTCATCTTCAACCCTTTGCATACTTTCTTTCATGATCTGCCGGACCATTCCAGAAAGATATTCCTCATCATGTCGAGTTCTAGATCCACCGGCGTCAGGTATTGCCTGCTCAAAGGGACTAGTAGGCCTTTCAGGAGCATTCCTTTCATTAACATCATGAATGTTGCCAGCATAGTTCCTTTCATTACCGGCCGGTTCATTGTTTGCCCCAAGTAAGTCGTTCAACTTATTCAGAATCAGAGCATTCTGGGCACTTTGAGCCTCTAGTTGTGCATTTTGGGCGTTTATCTGCTGGTTTAGCCCTAGAATCACAGCATCCAATTCCGCTTTTGTAACTCCAACAGACGGAGTGGGTAGATTAGGCACAGGGGAAGCGGAGGTTCCCTCTTGAATGTTCCCAGATCTGATAGATCTGCTTTTCCTTCCAGGAGCCATAATCTCAGATATACTTCTGGTTTTTAAGGAAATTCTTTCTTCAAATCTCTGCGAAGCAATGATGAAAGCTGTCCTGAGTTAGCTTCTCAGTGAAAGCACCAAAAATGTTAACGCTTAAATTTGAACGCTAACACCCCGGTGTGTGAAGTGTATTTGTGAAAGCACCACCCGATAGATCGGGAAAGAATTATAAGTAAGGAGATTGCAGAAAAGCAGTAAAAACACAAGTTTTATAGTGGTTCGGCCCAAAATCAGGCCTACGTCCACTTAGATTCTCTTTATTGCTGATATGAGTACAATTTATATCACTTTCTTCAATTACAATTAACTTCAGACAAATAGTTCAAACTCCCATGAAGAATAATCTTTCGAATTCATCTTGAATGATTGTGATTCTTCTTTGAAGTGTGTAATAGCGTCCTTGGAGTTTGGAGTGCTTGGAGTGCTGCTTGAGTTGAGAAAATGGCAGAGTAACGGTGCTTCGAGAATTAGCCAAAAAGGTCCCCTCCACATTGAATGTGGCCATGTATTTATAGGCAAATTTTTAGGCTGGAACTTTCAAGTCATGAGTCGTGACCGACTCATCATGAGTCGTGAGTCGTGGCCGACTCATCGTGAGTCGTCTGCGAGTCAAAAGTTGCCGTCTAAGATGAGGCGACCCTGGTCTTCTACACAGCAGCTTCAGGTTGAGTCATCAATGAGTCATCATGTACGACTCATCTTAAGTCGTAAGTCATCAACGAGTCATCCCCTTGCAGCATGATTCTGAGCTTGTCTCTGAGTCGTGTGTCGTGAATTGACCTATCTTTTGAGTCGTAGCTGCCTTAGGTCATAGACTCCTTAAGTCGTAAGTCTTTTGAGCCATAAGGTTTTATGACTCGGATCTCTCCTTGGGTCGTTGAGTCGTTAATGAACTTGAGTCGTAAGGTTTTATGAACCGTTCATCTCCTGAGTCGTAAACCCAATGGAATACTTAAGGGCCTCGAATGGATGAGTCGCGACCAAATGAGTCGGTCTTTGATGAGTCGGAGCCAGGTCAGATGAGTCGGTGATAGAATGAATCGTGAGGTTTCTTGAGTCGGCAGCTTAATGAGTCGGCCTGTATCATTGAGTCGCTACTAGTTGAGTCGGGGATTCTTTGAGTCGGTCCTTTCCTTAAGTCGTGAGGTCTCCTAAGTCGTTAGGCACCTTAAGTCGTAGGTCGTTTCAAGTCTTAACCCGTTGACGCCTCTAACTCGTAGGCCTTTTAGCTCGTATGCTGGAACGGGGTTAACAACCCACGACTCGACAACTAATCGTTTAACTCGAACAGACGATAATCCCAAAATGGCGAACGAGAACGCCCCTCGAACTCTTATGGATAGAATCTTTCCCGACAGAGTTTCTATTCCATCTTGCATCACGTTACCCGGCCCTACGGGTAACCATTTCGAAATCCACTCGAATAATATTGCCACACTTCCAAAATTTGGCAATTTCGAGCATGATGACCCATACATTTTCTTGACTAAATTCGAACAAGTTTGTGTAACCATTAAACTCCAACAACTTTCTGATGACGGAATCAAACTTCGATCAATCACATTCGCTCTTATGGATTACGCTGAAAAATGGTTGTACAGCTTACCATCGAACTCGATTAAGACTTGGGAAGAATTTGTAAAAGCTTTCTTAAAAAAGTTCCACCCCTTGGAAAAAACGAGTAGAATCCGAAATGAAATTGTAAATTTTCATCAATTCAAGGGAGAACCATTCGAAAAATATTTCGAAAGATTCAAAGAGCTTTTGATAAAATGTCCACACCATAACTTTGAAAAATGTACGATTTGCCAAATCCTATATGATGGGCTCGAAAATAGCTCAAGAACCATGCTCGAATCAATGTGCCAAGGCAACTTTCTTGCCCAACATCACGACGATGCTTGGCAATTTCTTGGAAACCTCGCCGAAAAGTCATCCCAATAGGAACGTTCGAATGAAAATTCAATTTACTCATGATCGAGTGCATACTCGATAGGATCTTCTTTTGCTTTGGAAGCTAAGTTCGATGCAATGATTAAAAAATTCGATAATGTTTTCTCATCGAATCAAATGAACCAAACTTTCCAACCGATGTGCTATAAGTGCAATGATCCTAATCATACAGCCGATCAGTGTCCCAATTCTATCGAACAAATCAATACTTTCAATAAAGCCAAAAACAACTCGTTTTCTCCAACGTACAACACTAGTTGGAGAAATCATCCAAATTTTGCATGGAACCAAAACAATCCCAATACGAATACGGTTCGTCCAAATTTTAAAGCATTCCCGAATAATGCTTTGAATCCTTCCTTACAGCCTAACAATTTTCAACCAAACTTTGCGGATCCGTCATATAATCAACCTCCACAATCAAATTTTCAACCAAATTTTGCTTATCCTCCCCAAGACGATAAATGTTTAAGTTCACTTGAGAAAACTCTTGAAACGTTGGCTAAAGCAACTACTCAAAGCCTTCAATCAAACAGTAATTTGCAAAATTTATTGACCTTATATATGCAAAACACAAACTAATCAATGGCAAAACTCGAAATGCAAATGAGTCAATTAGCCACATTTGTAAGTGAACGCGAATGAGGAACATTCCAAGTCAGTCTCTTCCAAATCCCAGAAATCAAAATGCAAATTCAAATCAAGCCCATGTTGTTCAAGATAGCAACGCCACCCAATTGAATGCTATCACAACTTTACGTTCCGGTAAACAAATCAATAATCAAGTCATTAACCCAAATAATTTACCGAAAACCTCTCTTGACACTTCTAAAACAACGAATGATCTGAACAGAACGTGGAGCCAAACATTGAATCGAATGTCAATCAAAATTCTTCTTCTTCTTCTCGAGTAGACTCGCCTATCTAGTATCATGTTCCGTTTCCACATCGTCTTTGACCAAAGAAACACTCGGACCAAAAGAAAACAATGTTAAAAAAATTTAAACAAGAGAAAGTGAACATCGCGCTTCTTAACATCGTTCAGCATGTCCCCACTTACGTGAAATTTCTTAAGGACTTGTGCACCCAAAAGAAACACACTCAAGTTCCCAAAAAAGTCTTCTTAGCCGCCAGTTTGAGTAGAGTCTTGTCCCAATCCATGCCCGTCAAATACAAAGATCCTGGTTGCCCTACGATTTCGTGTACAATTGGAGACAAGACGATTAACAAATGTTTGATAGACTTAGGTGCGAGTGTCAACATGATCCATTCTCCGTGTACGAACAATTAGGCTTAGGGGAGCTCAAACCTATAAAAGTTACACATCAATTCGCTGATCGTTCCATTAAGAAGCCCGTGGGAGAAATTTAGGACATGCTCATTCGAGTAGGGCAATTCATATTCCCCGTAGATTTTATTATTCTCGAAACACAACCCATGACAAATCCTGCGAGTCAAATTCCATTGATTTTAGGCCGACCATTCTTTGCCACCTCAAATGCCTTAATCAATTGTCATAACGGATCGATGAAAATCTCTTTTGGAAATATGGCTTTGGATCTCAACATTTTCAATCTTGAAAGCCAATCGAATGAACCTTGTGACCAAACGTTGGAAGTTAGTGCCATTCATGAAAACTTTGAAAACGGGACACTTGATCTTAACGATGAACGCGAAGTCGAGTACGAAGAATTATTTCACGAAATTCCCAATGATATTGAATACACTTTTCCTTTTGAATCGCTTCCAGTTGAGTACGTATCTCAACCCAACACTTTGATCGAAAAACTCCCGAAGTTGGACCTCAAACCACTTCCTGATCACCTTTAAGTACGAATAATTAGGTGATAACGAAACTTTGCCTGTCATAATTTCAAGGAGTGTCTATCTTGATCAAGAAATCTCCTTACTTTCTATTCTTTCGAAAATCAGAGAAGCAATTGGGTGGTCCATTACCAATATTAAAGGAATTAGCCTTGCTATTGTTCAACATGGCATCCATTTAATTGACGATGCCAAGCCTGTTCGTGACGAGCAACGAAGACTTAACACAACACCAAAACAACCATTTTATAACACTTATTTTTTAAAAATTGTAACGGTTATTTTCGTTATAAATTAGTAACGGTTAATTTCGTTGTTAAAGAGTTGCCACGATTATTAGTGTGACAAAATTCAGCACTTACGTAAATTGGGTGAACTGCCAAGGATAATTTTGTAAATTTGTTTTTATCGTCCGTTCCATGGTTCGTAACGCTACTAACACTCTTCTCATTGATGGCTAGGGTTTCCCATTCAGACCCAATTGAATTTTAATTTTCTTTTTTTAGGTTCAAATCCACTTTTGTTTAAATATTAAATATTAGACAGCCCTTAACATATCTTGGTTTTGGTGGATGCTCAAGATACTTGCATACTTTTTTTAAATATTATTTCACTTTTAACCGTCCTTAACATTGTTGGATCTTTATTTACTAAACCAGGTCCATTGCTTGGATTCTAACCTTGATAAGAGGATATAAAGTGGTAGTCGGATCAAATTTCGATACAATATGTTTTCACAACTATAACTACTCAAAAATGACTCCATTTTGTTAAATTATATTATTTTTTCCAATTTTTCTATTAATTGTCTTCAACTATGAAGGTTAGATAATTAACTCTTTGTCATAATTCAATTATATTTAATAGCTAATCCGATTTTATTATCACTAATACTATTATTGTTATTTATTATAGTGATATATTTTCAACAATTCCCTTTGCAATTTAAGTTCCACAAATACTAACAGAAATAGTTCTTTGAAAATGTAGTTATGATTGCAAGAGATGTGGCATATATGAAAAGGAGAATTACAGGCTTTGGATGTTTAATGAAGATTCAAATTTCATAGTAACCAGCTTTGTGGAGAGTTTGGTACCCTTTGCAGGATCTGCTATGAATTAAAAGGCTATATTGAAGCAACATGTATTTGAATTATGATGGAGGAGGTAGCTACATAGTTTTGAATTATGCAGATCTACTATTTTTACTTTTTTTCCTTTCTTTTTTCAGAACTTGGGTCTGTTATTATAAGACTATTTCAGTTAGTATGACTATTCTCATGATATTTCTTTGGACTCAACAAATTTTTTAACCTTATTGCAGTTATTGGAGTTCTGAATAATTTTGGACATGCTTGGCTGAGTGAGTTTTGAATAATATTGCACTTCAGATGTAAATGGTGTAGCCTGTGTTGATTCAACTATGTATGGTTTTATTCTACGAAATCATTATAGGTTTGAATATCCATGTATGCATTGATTATTATCATACTCCTTAAAAGGAGAATTACATACATTATAAATTAAAGTTCCCATTTTGTCTTTTGATTCAAAAATTGTTTTGCAATTTTTATTATCATGGTATACACACGTATGTATCCAACTATATGATTTTCTTTCATTTGAATGTTATGTTGCATGAGGGGCCACTTTCTCAAATCATAATCAGAACATTTGTCAAGGAATAAATCACGAAGATATGCACACAAATTATGTGTCTGGACAATTCTAAACACCTGCGATTACTTAACTAATTAGAGGAAATAAGCATCATTATTAAGCTTTCGAAATTTTTTGATTGTGGTTGCAGTTTGATTTGGTGTGAAGGCATGTTATTATTACAATATTTCAATAGTTCATCATGCATAAATTCTTAATTCAATTTGTATTTTGAATTAGAGTTTGATCGTTCAGGGTTTTATTCATAGTTCATCTGAATTAGATTAGATCCAAAAGTAATGCAAATAGATTCCCATTTGAAGGTTGATGATTATTATCAATACAACGCAGTAGTCATTTTTTAATAGAGTGACCAACAATTATATGTCATTATGTTGCTGCTATAATAAAATAATCAAAGACTTGGTTAGGAACCTTTTGAGCTGGTAGAAAAGTATCAACTATCCTATTTGAACTAGTGCGAACCCGTGCTTCGCACATGGGTTGACGAAATCAGTTGTTGTAACAACCAGGTATTTTCAACCATTCGCATCCATTATAAGTGTATAGGTAGTCACTCATGCTGGAATTGAATTGCTCAAAATACCGCGTTGTAAATAAAAATTTGCCAAACCTCAGAATATACAGTAAATAAAAAATAACAGATCACAGACACAGAGTATTAATAATGCAGCGGAAGTAAAAGAGATAGTAGTTCATGAGCTACTATATAAATATATCAGAGTTACATAAGATACAATAGAAGAAATAAAGTACAACAGAAGTTTAAATATGATAACCAAGTACAAGCTGAATAGGACAACCGAACTGAAAGATAAAACTTGACAGGTAGATAATCTCCAGCGATTCTAATCTCCAGAAAGTGGAAATCCAAATCTATGAATAACTCATGTTGACCCGAGCGTAAATAAAAATACAAACACTCGAGTCAGGACATACATACTTATACAATGTAAACCAACTCAAGTGAACTGTAGTAAAGGTACAAGTAACTTAGAAGATGCTTGGGACCGCCCATCCTCTAAGGATCCGTTAAACTATTTACTATGTAGTAATATACGCTATATACAGTAGTGTCTAATCAGTAAAGTATAATCATATAGAAAATAGCGTTAAGGGGATGGTGAACCTTAACGCGGTCGGATCTTTAAAACCAAAATCGTAGTGGGCTTGCTATAAGGAGATGACACGGCACGCGAGGCAATGCCAGGGTGGATACACCGTTTGCACTCCCGGACCGGTGGTGACGGCAAGCCAGCAGCTTCCGCCCACCTCGAACAATACCCCCGAATCAAAGTGGCGCCACATATCGAATCACAAAAGTAATAGAATGGTTTCCGATGGAGCATGCTCGATGAAAGGGTGCGACCCTTTGTGTAGCCCGGTATAGCTCCTGTTTTAGTCATTTATACCAACTCACGAGAGTTGGGTCCACGTAATATACCTCGAGAACGTCGCCACCATCCTACTTCATTCTGGAATCTCCACCGCGTACACAGTTGTTAAAGTGGTTTTCGGTATTGGTCGGCAATAAGACAATATCCGATCCCGATCTCTTTAACAACCAATCGTTATTATAACCTGTAGTTATGACTTTAAAACAATATTTTATACTTCAAAAATAAAATGTCATTTCAACCCAAATCTTTATCAAAATAAAGATTAAATCATTTCCAAACCATTTCAACATATCATCATGCCATATCTTTTAATTCAAATATTTATCAAAATAAATATCAAGTCATTTCTAACCATTTCAATATATTAAATTATCATATCCTTTAAAAACTTCCTTTCAATTCATTTTAATACATCAAAATATCATAACCTTTCAAAGCTTCATTTTTCAAATCATTTAATATCAAAATTTCATATCTTTCAAAACTTCGTTTCAAATCATTTTAATATATCAAAATATCATATCTTTCAGTAAAACATTTCAAATCATTTTAATATATCAAAATATCATATCTTTTCGAAACCACATTTCAAATCATTATTCATTTTATTCAATTTAAAATATCATTTCAATTCATATTTCAAAACAGTTTATATTCCAAAAAAATCATTTTTAATCATAAAAATGAAGTTGTTATGCTAAAAATTAAATTATTAAATTTCCAAAATTTTCAACTTCCAAAGTTCGTTTATTCACTAACGTTTATCAAAACAATGAAATTTCACTTTTCGCAGCATTTAGAAAACACTACGGAAAGTTACATTCAAAACAGTTCAATTTAACAAAAGACAACATTTTAAAATGTTGTAGTAGGGTTTACTTAAATTCCAAATAAACTTATTAAATTCAAAAATTATAGAACTTACAAAATTGCTATAATAGTTTTTAATTCAATTTAGCTTTTTAGTTCATTATCATCAACTACAACATTTACAAATACTGTAATATCATTTACATTGTAATTAATAGCATTTCAAAAATGCAGTCAATTTACTTCAAATATTCAATATAATTTCTCAACCAATTATACTTTTATTTAAAACATTTTTAACTCATAAAATCATACATTTTCACATTTACAAACATCATTTAATGTTCCTCAAGTTAATGATTTTATAAAGTTAAATTTCCATTCAAAAATCAAGATTTAATAATAATTCACTTATTAAATTGCAATGTTCAATTTTAAATTCATTGCATTAAATTTCAACTTAACACTTAAGTTCAAATTCTCAAATATAACTTAGTTTTATTTTTATTTGCTTAACTAAATGTTCACTTTTAAGTCAATTTCATAAATTTCCAATTTTAGTTATATTTCAAAACATCAACTTAAATATTCATTCATTTCACATTCAACTTTATCAAAAATCATTAATATGATATAAAATCACTTTAAATTAATTTAAATTCAAAATATCATAAATTTATAATATTTTCAAAGTTAATTTAAATTCCATTAAAAATTAAATCAAAATTTCCAAAATAACTTACATTTAGATTTCTAACTTTTTCATAATTTATTTAACTTATAGATTTCCAGAAAATAAATAATACTTTACAAAAGTTATATTTTTATTAAATTTCAAATCAAATATTATAATAATTAAATTTTTGAAATATTTTAAAATTTTTAGAAAAACATATTTTAACTACGGGCCTATATATAATTTTCTACGCTAGGTCAAGTGATACGGGTAATATATCATTTCAACCCGTAATTTACAAAGAAAATCCGGGTTTTATCATTTCAAACCCGTAATCCCAAGTTAAAATAAATTAAATAAAAACCGTTCAAGCCTATCATTTCAGCCCATAACGATTTTTCCCTATTCTAAAGTCCGTTCGGGTATGTATCGTTTCAACCCATAGCGATTCTAATTTACAGGGAACTTGCAGTGTGATAAACTGATAAAATATACAGAATAGCATGAAATAACAGTAACATATGACAGGTGTTTAAGCATGGGTGAACATCATACGATAACAATATAAGCATATATAACATGATAATATAGTTCTACAGATTCACAGGGTGTCAATTCACATTTGTATAAGTATAAACATCTGGTGAGAAATACTCACCTGTATTAGCTGGAGATGACAAACAACTACACACAACAAAGATCTTCGAAGGCACGAAAGCATGAATATGATTTGAGAGTGGAGAGCCAAAGATTTATAGCCTTGGATACATTCAAACAAAACAAATATACGAAACATAAGTTTCAAAAACAAGATATACTTAACAATGTTAGAAATAGATGTATAAAACAAAACCAAAGACTTTGCACTTGCTTCCTATGCTTGTTTGCATGGCCTAGGGGATTAATAATGTCAGGTTTGAGCATGGTTTGGATCAGGTATGGGTAGGAAAAGGCGCGGTTACAAGATGATGAAGTGGGTAGGAATTTAAATGTAGAGAATATAAAAGGTTAAGGCATATATAAGAGTTTTGGTGAACCTTTTGGGCTCGGCTAAGGCACGTTTGGGCTCAGCCTTTCAGGATTCATATCTGGATAGTAGCTTAGGTGATGGGTGGTGTTCATATCAAGGTGGTGGTGGTGGCCTAAGGTGGTGGCCTTGGTGGTGGATGAAGGTAGTGAAGCAACTAGGCTACGCTAACATGTTTTTAAGGAGTTTTCAAAGCTTTTGTGTGGAGTTTTGTCAAGGGGAAGGGTGTGGCCTGGTCAAGTCAGAGGAGGAGATGATGTTAAGTGGTGGATGGTGAAGAGGAGAAGGTGGTGGGGGTGATGACCCAGGCTAGCTAGTGGTGGCCGAGCAAAACAAACAAAGAAAATAAGGCAAAAACAAGCAAAAAGGAAGGAGAAAAAGTAGAAAAATATAGAGAAGCCATTACCAATTTTTCTCTAGCCGTGAAAATGAGATGAAGAAGATGTTTTCACGTGAAAATGAAGAAAAAGAAGTCAGCTGAAGATAGTATAAGGAATGGCCAAAATAACTGATGTATTGATTGAAAAAGAAACGGTAAAAGAAACGGTGAAACGACTTTACGTTTCTTAGCTTTTAAAACCTTCCATACTTTCTTTTCTTTTAAATCAGATAAAACAAAATAAAATTCAGCAAGTACATCTAAAAACCGAAACAAAGTGAAATAAAATAAAAATATATAATTAAATTTAAAGAAAATATAAAAAGAATTAAGGAAATTGCTTAAAAATTGAAAACAGGGTTCAAAAATTACAATCAAAACATCGATGGCTTTGGAAAAATATCTACTTCATTTTAAAATATTCTAAAGCAAAATTTTGAAATAAAATAATTTATTTACCATTTCTAAAACAAAATAAATAATTAAATTTTAATTAAATAGAATTTAAATTAAGAAAATGGCTTAAAATTGCAAACTAGGCTTTAAAATTGAAAACAACTCAAATAATCTTTGGAAAAATCTATTCAAATTTAAATACACGAAAAATGAATATTAATAAATTAAAACAAAGAAAATAAAAGTGAATGTATAAAATAAATTACTAAATTTTAATTATATATAATTAAATTAAGGAAATAGCAAAGAAAACAGAAACTAGGTTAGAAAATTTGAAAATAAATGCAATGGACTTTGGAAAAAATTTATATACTTGAAAAATATTTACAAATAAAGATAATAAAACAAAAAAATGCATTCACAAAATAAATATATAATTTTTTTATTTAAATATAGTTTAGATGAAGAAAATAGCAGAAAAATAGAAACAGCCTTTAAAAATAGGAAACAAATACAGTAAATTTTGGAAAAAATCTATTATCATTTTAAAAATATTTAAAAGTCAAAATATACATAATATAACATAAATACACAAGTTAGAATAAGATATATCAAATAAAAATGTCATTTATATAATTTAAAATAAAGACTATTGCTGAATAACCCAATATACACACAATATTGAAAACAGTATAACTTTTGCAATTCAAATCCGTTTTCAACGAAACGAAAAGCGGTATTCATTTTAATAAATATATTTCCAAAATAAAAGATAAAATTTAAGATTTTAAATAATTTAAATTTGGAGTTTAAAAGTCAAAGTTTGAACGGTTTGACCAGAAATTCACTTTACAGTAAAATATTCAAATTATACTAGTTTGAACTATAAATCACTTAATAATCATCATTTATATTAAAAAAATGAGATGTTTGAAATAAAACAAATTTAAAATAACTTAAAATAAAATAAAGTCAATTAAAAAAAAATATAAGCCAAATCTAGGGTTGTTACACTCTCCCCGACTCAAAACTTTTCATCCTCGAAAAGGGATGAGGTACGGAAAGCACAGAAAAGATAGAGTGAAATAGGATTAAGATAAGATAACAAGAAGATTGAAAATTATACCCGATAACTGTTGTTATACGTAAGTTTAACAAGGTGCAAATTATCAAAGATTATAGAAAGATTTCTAAACAGAAAGATTATAGAAAGATGCCTATACCAGTCTATAGCAAGATAAGGATGATAAGGACAACCAAAAGATAGTTTGGAAAAATAAAATAAGGAAATAAATTTGAAAGCATGGAAATTTCAACTTAAATAGAGAATAAATCTTTACACAAGTTAAATAAATCTTAACTATCTCAATTCCATTATCTTATTATCCAATCATCTTAAATTAACAATTTTAAAAACATGGGTTTGAAAAATAATCATTTATTACACTCACAATGTACTTAATAAATTTTATTCTTCTTTATTCCTATTTAAAATTAAATTTATTCCTCTCAATATATTTATCACTTATGTTAAACATACTTACACTTATTATAACTGCTTTCTTTTATTCTTAGTTCTTTTAACATTATTTTATTGTAAGTTATTCAATTACCCTTTATTATATTTACCTCTGTTTATCATTTATAATTAAAATTTAAGCGTATAACATTTATTATAACCACTCAAATTTTATTTATAAAATCCTTTTATATTGTATATTATCCAATTACATTGTTAACTTCTGAAATTAAGGTAAGTTATATCGGAATGCAATTGAGTATTATACAAATAAAACTTTCCAATTCAATTATCTCAAGTTTGAATTATTTATCCAAAAAATTTGATTTTCTTTTTATGATTGAAATTATTCTTTAAAAATAAAATTTAAGAATTAAATTTCCGATTTCTTCAAACCATTTAGAGATAACTAAAAGTATGTACATAATTTATCAAATAAAATTTAAATCATATGTCTATATATATTATAAATCAAGTCATATTTTAGAAATTCAAATAAATTTGATTTCCCAAAACAAAGTTGTAGCAAGACTACAGAACAGTCTCTTCACTTCGAAACTCGAAAATGAATGTCGATGATGCTGCAGTCATCACCGAAATTATGTCCCAGCGACAAAGAGAAGAGCACTAATTTTTAAACTTTAAAATCCTTTGGAAACATATTCTTATTCGAAAATACTTTAAATAATGCACTTTAAAACTTAAACATAAGGTTTGAAACCATCGAAAATTAAATTTCTCAATTTCTTGTTTTAAATTCATTTCAGTTCCCAAATAAATTTATAACTATCCACAAATTCATTTATATAACAATAAATGATAAATCAAGTATTATCCCTTCAAAAAATCAATTTAAATCTGTTTATTAAGTTCCATAAATTTACTTATATATCAAAATTTACTTCATTAACCAAATTTTAAAATAATATTGTGTCAGTTTGTTCTGTCAATGTGTTTTAGAAATCCTATCGATAGCGTTGGTCAGACGAATCGATCAGAAACCCAACTCAACATCAACAACTCAAACAACACAATATATGAAACATTTTAATTTTAAGTATTAGTTTAAATACACTATACGTGAATAGATTTTCAAAGAAAGATAGAGATTCAAATTTTGATTAACTTAAATCAAAGGAAATTCTGTTTTAAAAAGAAGTTGGAAACAAGGATGACATGATTAAATAATAGAATAGGAAGATGGATAAGCTTATATATATCATGGGCAACCTTAACCGGGTCAACCGTGACTTAAATAATAAGATCGATGTGGATTTTCTAGGGTAATTCTACATTCGATCCCAAGAGTTAGAGTTTGGAATAACAAAAGATATTAGCATCTAAACCAAGGATAGATATAAATCTCTGGTGAATCGACGCTAAATGTAAAGGAGTTTTCCCCCTTTTCCAATTCAATTTGAAATTGGCGTGACCGCCGACTCACTAGAAAGATCATTCGAAACGGAGTTATGGAATACTCCAGAATCAAAAGAAGATGAATAGTGAAGAACATGAATGGATTTTGGAACCGTAGGGAATGTTCCAAAATTCAAAGGAATCGAGTCAAAAGGAAGAGATTCAAACTCGAATGAAAGTGGTTCTGTAAATATATTCACTCCATATGCTGAGTTTTGCCTAGAGCTACCAAAGCTCTGATACCAACTGTAACAACCAGGTACTTCAACCATTCGCATCCATTATAAGTGTATAGGTAGACACTCATGCCGGAATTGAATTGCTCAAAATACCGCGTTGTAAACAAAAATTTTGCAAATCTCAGAATATACAGTAAATAAAAAATAACAGATCACAAACACAGAGTATTAATAATGCAGCGGAAGTAAAAGAGATAGTAGTTCATGAAGCTACTATATAAATATATCAGAGTTACATAAGATACAATAGAAGAAATAAAGTACAACAGAAGTTTAAATATGATAACCAAGTACAAGCTGAATAGAACAACCGAACTGAAAGATAAAACTTGACGAGTAGATAATCTCCAGCAATTCCAATCTCCAGAAAGTGGAAATCCAAATCTGTGAATAACTCAGGCTGACCCGAGCGTAAATAAAAATACAAGCACTCGAGTCAGGACATACATACTTATACAATGTAAACCAACTCAAGTGAACTGTAGTAAAGATACAAGTAACTTAGAAGATGCTTAGGACCGCCCATCCTCTAAGGATCCGTTAAACTATTTACTATGTAGTAATATACTCTATATACAGTAGTGTCTAATCAGTAAAGTATAATCATATAGAAAATAGCGTTAAGGGGATGGTGAACCTTAACGCGGTCGGATCTTTAAAACCAAAATCGTAGTGGGCTTGCTATAAGGAGATGACACGGCACGCAAGGCAATGCCAGGGTGGATACACCGTTTGCACTCCCGGACCGGTGGTGACGGCAAGCCAGCAGCTTCCGCCCACCTCGAACAATACCCCCGAACCAAAGTGGCGCCACATATCGAATCACAAAAGTAATAGAATGGTTTCCGATGGAGCATGCTCGATGAAAGGTTGCGACCCTTTGTGTAGCCCGGTATAGCTCCTGTTTTAGTCATTTATACCAACTCATGGGAGTTGGGTCCACGTAATATACCTCGAGAACGTCGCCACCATCGTACTTCATTCTGGAATCTCCACCGCGTACACAGTTGTTAAAGTGGTTTTCGGTATTGGCCGGCAATAAGAAAATATCTGATCTCCGTCTCTTTAACAACCAATTGTTAATGTAACCCGTAGTTATAACTTTAAAACAATATTTTATACTTCAAAAATAAAATGTCATTTCAACCCAAATCTTTATCAAAATAAAGATTAAATCATTTCCAAACCATTTCAATATATCATCATACCATATCTTTCAATTCAAATATTTATCAAAATAAATATCAAGTCATTTCTAACCATTTCAATATATTAAATTATCATATCCTTTAAAAACTTCCTTTCAAATCATTTTAATACATCAAAATATCATAACCTTTCAAAGCTTCATTTTTCAAATCATTTAATATCAAAATATCATATCTTTCAAAACTTCGTTTCAAATCATTTTAATATATCAAAATATCATATCTTTCAGTATCACATTTCAAATCATTTTAATATATCAAAATATCATATCTTTTCGAAACCATATTTCAAATCATTATTCATTTTATTCAATTTAAAATACCATTTCAAAACAGTTTATATTCCAAAAAAATCATTTAAAATCATAAAAATGAAGTTATTATGTTAAAAATTAAATTATTAAATTTCCAAAATTTTCAACTTCCAAAGTCATTTATTCACTTACGTTTATCAAAACAATGAAATTTCACTTTTCGCAGCATTTAGAAAACGCTATGAAAAGTTACATTCAAAACAGTTCAATTTAACAAAAGACAATATTTTAAAATGTGGTAGTAGGGTTTACTTAAATTCCAAATAAACTTAGTTAAATTCAAAAATTATAGCACTTACAAAATTGCTATAATAGTTTTTAATTCAATTTAGCTTTTTAGTCCATTATCATCAACTACAACATTTACAAATACTGTAATATCATTTACATTGTAATTAATAGCATTTCAAAAATGCAGTCAATTTACTTCAAATATTCAATATAATTTCTCAACCAATTATATTTTTATTTAAAACATTTTTAACTCATAAAATCATACATTTTCACATTTACAAACATCATTTAATTTTCCTCAAGTTAATGATTTTATAAAGTTAAATTTCCATTCAAAAATCAAGATTTAATAATAATTCACTTATTAAATTGTAATGTTCAATTTTAAATTCATTGCATTAAATTTCAACTTAACACTTAAGTTCAAATTCTTAAATATAACTTAGTTTTATTTTTATTTGCTTAACTAAAAGTTCACTTTTAAGTCAATTTCATAAATTTCCAATTTTAGTTATATTTCAAAATTTCAACTTAAATATTCATTCATTTCACATTCAACTTTATCAAAAATCATTAATATGATATAAAATCACTTTAAATTAATTTAAATTCAAAATATCGTAAATTTATCATATTTTCAAAGTTAATTTAAATTCCATTAAAAATTAAATCAAAATTTCCAAAATAACTTACATTCACATTTCTAACTTTTTCATAATTTATTTAACTTATAGATTTCCAGAAAATAAATAATACTTTACAAAAGTTATATTTTTATTAAATTTCAAATCAAATATTATAATAATTAAATTTTTGAAATATTTTAAAATTTTTAGAAAAACATATTTTAACTACGGGCCTGTATATAATTTTCTACGCTAGGTCAAGTGATACGGGTAATATATCATTTCAACCCGTAATTTACAAAGAAAATCCGGGTTTTATCATTTCAAACCCGCAATCCCAAGTTAAAATAAATTAAATAAAAACCGTTCAAGCCTATCATTTCAGCCCATAACGATTTTTCACTATTCTAAAGTCCGTTCGGGTATGTATCATTTCAACCCATAGTGATTCTAATTTACGGGGAACTTGCAGTGTGATAAACTGATAAAATATACAGAATAACATGAAATAACAGTAACATATGACAGGTGTTTAAGCATGGGTGAACATCATATGATAATAATATAAGCATATATAACATGATAATATAGTTCTACAGATTCACATGGTGTCAATTCACATTTGTATAAGTATAAACATTTGTGAGAAATACTAACTTGTATTAGCTGGAGATGAAAAACAACTACACACAACAAAGATCTTCGAAGGCACGAAAGCATGAATATGATTTGAGAGTGGAGAGCCAAAGATTTATAGTCTTGGATACATTCAAACAAAACAAATATACGAAACATAAGTTTCAAAAACAAGATATACTTAACAATGTTAGAAATAGATGTATAAAACAAAACCAAAGACTTTGCACTTGCTTCCTATGCTTGTTTGCATGGCCTAGGGGATTAATAAGGTCAGGTTTGAGCATTGTTTGGATCAGGTATGGGTAGGAAAAGGCGCGGTTACAAGGTGATGAAGTTGGTAGGAGTTTAAATGTAGAGAATATAAAAGGTTAAGGCATATATAAGAGTTTTGGTGAACTTTTTGGGCTCGGCTAAGGCATGTTTGGGCTCAGCCTTTCAGGTTTCATATCTGGATAGTAGCATAGGTGATGGGTGGTGGTCATATCAAGGTGGTGGCGGTGGCATAAGGTGGTGGCCTTGGTGGTGGATGAAGGTAGTGAAGCAACTAGGCTAGGCTAACATGTTTTTAAGGAGTTTTCAAGGCTTTTGTGTGGAGTTTTGTCAAGGGGAAGGGTGCGGCCTGGTCAAGTCAGAGGAGGAGATGATGCTAAGTGGTGGATGGTGAAGAGGAGAAGGTGGTAGGGGTGATGGCCCAGGCTAGCTAGTGGTGGCCGAGCAAAACAAACAAAGAAAACAATGCAAAAACAAGCAAAAAGGAAGGAGAAAAAGTAGAAAAATATAGAGAAGCCATTACCAATTTTTCTCTAGCCATGAAAATGAGATGAGGAAGATGTTTTCACGTGAAAATGAAGAAAAAGAAGTCAGCTGAAGATAGTATAAGGAATGGCCAAAATAACTGATGTATTGATTGAAAAAGAAACGGTAAAAGAAACGGTGAAACGACTTTATGTTTCTTAGTTTTAAAACCTTCCATGCTTCCTTTTCTTTTAAATCAAATAAAACAAAATAAAATTCAGCAAGTACATCTAAAAACCGAAACAAAGTGAAATAAAATAAATATATATAATTAAATTTAAAGAAAATATAAAAAGAATTAAGGAAATTGCTTAAAAATTGAAAACAGGGTTCAAAAATTATAATTAAAACATCGATGGCTTTGGAAAAATATCTACTTCATTTTAAAATATTCTAAAGCAAAATTTTGAAATAAAATAATTTATTTATCATTTCTAAAATAAAATAAATAATTAAATTTTAATTAAATAGAATTTAAATTAAGAAAATGGCTTAAAATTGCAAATTAGGCTTTAAAATTGAAAACAACTCAAATAATCTTTGGAAAAATCTATTCAAATTTAAATACACGAAAAATGAATATTAATAAAGTAAAACACAGCAAATAAAAGTGAATGTATAAAATAAATTACTAAATTTTAATTATATATAATTAAATTAAGGAAATAGCAAAGAAAACAGAAACTAGGTTAGAAAATTTGAAAATAAATGCAATGGACTTTGGAAAAAATTTATATACTTGAAAAATATTTATAAATAAAGATAATAAAAAAAAAATGCATTCACAAAATAAATATATAAATTTTTTATTTAAATATATTTTAGATGAAGAAAATAGCAGAAAAATAGAAACAGCCTTTAAAAATAGGAAATAAATACAGTAAATTTTGGAAAAATTCTATTTTCATTTAAAAATATTTAAAAGTCAAAATATACATAATATAACATAAATATACAAGTTAGAATAAGATATATCAAATAAAAATGTCATTTATATAATTTAAAATAAAGACTATTGCTGAATAACCCAATATACACACAATATTGAAAACAATATAACTTTTGCAATTCAAATCCGTTTTCAACGAAACGAAAAGCGGTATTCATGTTATTAAATCTATTTCCGAAATAAAAGATAAAATTTAAGATTTTAAATAATTTAAATTTGGAGTTTAAAAATCAAAGTTTGAACGGTTTGACCAGAAATTCACTTTACAGTAAAATATTCAAATTATACTAGTTTGAACTATAAATCACTTAACAATCATCATTTCTATTAAAAAATGAGATGTTTGAAATATTTTTTTTAAAATAACTTAAAATAAAATAAAGTCAATTAAAAAAAATATAAGCCAAATCTAGGGTTGTTACAGTTGTTTAAAGATAAGAAGTCAAAAACAGTTGAAAATAAATTTAAAGAATGCATTCATCAAGTATTAGTAGTAGGCAATTCTATGCGGTAATGTATAGTGGCACATGTAAGTACCGCTTGAAACTATTAAATATGGGTATGTTATAAGTCGCACACTCTATTGGCTAACAACGAATTATTTTTTATATTCCTGAAAAGCCGCATATCACAATGCGTATGAGTACACTAGTTTGGTAAATTTAGTTATAAAAACGTTGAAACAATTCAAATTGGAATTTAACATAGAAAATAGTCAAGAATAGAGAAAGTGCAAAAAGAAATGCCAAGACAATGTTAAGTTTTAAAGAATTTTTAACTATTAGTTATCATTACAGGCCTCCGAGTGCAAATATCAGGAAGTTTGTCCTACTTGTCTTCTTAATCGATACATTCAACACATTTTTATAGTACCGAAAATGTATATTTTAATTGAATGTTAAAAACGATTGTAGTCTTTATAAATTAGAACGGAAAAATAGGAAAACAATTTTGAAAAAAAACGATGTTGAATCTCAAGTTGCATTATGTCATTGTTATTGAAAATTGCTTAGGACAATACTTTCGATGATCATTGAACTTAGTTAGCATGTTGTAGCATGTTTAAATGTCACACAAAACTAAAAGAAGAATATTCATTGTTTAGTTTTATCTAGTTAGGTTTCCTTATTAAATTATATTGGATTACATGTAAGTGATATATGTATAGATATCCCTTATTTCTTCATTGACTGAAAATTTGAAGGATTTTTTACCCATGCAATTACTTTAGGAAGACAGTCGAGCCGCGAACTACAAGCCTAAGATTGCATTAATATAAAGGCATTTTTTAATGTTGTAGATACAATGTTGTGATTAAAAAATATTATCACAAGTTTGAATGGCATAGCCGAGCAACCAACTACCTAATGGTACAGGAAATAAAGAATAGCACATTTGTTGAAATAAATATATTTTCTGAACAAAGATTACAGTATTAGTTACTTTATACCAAAAAATCAGCTATATTTTTGATATGGAGACAAACCGTAGCACAGACTACATAGTAATTAACATAAGCATGTAATGCAATACATATAGAGGTCAGGTTATACTTGGTATTGGTATTTTTTTTATTTCGTTGTTGTTGCTTATTGTTTTACTTCGTCGCACATTGATTATTTCTTATATAAAGAAATCATAAATTACAATCTTACATTGGTCTATAAGCGGCAATACAATGATTGAGGGAGTTTTGAATTGTAGATTAACTCAAATTTATGCAGTTACAGAAAGTACTACGTAACATTGAAATATAGAGTGTATAGGATGATATTACCACACGAAATAATAGCAAATCTCAAATATGAAGTGCATGAGATGACATAAACACATGAAATAACAACTATACTTTTACATGATTAGACCGATGGCACATAATTCTCAACTAAGACATGAAATAACAGCAAATTACAAAGCTTATTCCAACCTAGACATCTACTTCCACTTTACACCCATAAGATATGCTCTTTCAATGCATGAAGAAGGGAGCTAGAATAAAGGAAAATTCAGCATCAAAAAAGTGAATGACTATAAATTTTTTTACTCGTTTTTGTTATTTGCTTAGTTGTACCGGCGTAAACCATTACTCTTATAGAGAGATCACGCATAGATAACGATGATGTGCCTACTAACTGAAATTTATAGTTCAGGCAGATAATGAGTACAAAAACAACATAGCCAAGCTATTATTGCTGAAGTGCATTATGATAGTTTTTTATTTGAGTTACATGTGCACATATGACTCATGTAAAATTAATACTAAAATATTAAGTAGAATCACAGTAAATAAGCTACAATTGAAAGAGTACTCATAATATAAGCTAGCTTGTACATATATATAGTGGTAGAAAATATTCTAAATTAAAGCAATAATATAGATTTTCAATGGTGGATGATATTTGAATAGAGGATTGCTAAACTCTCAAGTAGTCCTTTTTTGTTGTTTGTATGTATTCTTCGCATTGGTAGAGCTAGGGATGTGTAACTAGAGCTGTTTAAGTCCCAAAATTCTTAAGTAAATAATGACTTTAGAGCTTCCAAACTTCCCAAAACTAAATAAGGATTTGTTCGGTGTTGTAGTAATATTGGTGTATTTGATAGATTTTTGAAATATTGTAATTTAGTCCTATATTAAGTGGCGGTAGTTAGAAAAAACCTTAAAATGTTTGTGACATGTAAATACATTATTCATTGTGTATTGGGTATCAATGTGTTTGCTTACATATTGGTGCTATTACTAAATCAGCCTACCAATGGATAGATGGAAAGCATCAAATTCATATGCATCGAAAAAATGAAAAAATATATGATATTTGAAATATTATGCGATGCAGTTTTGATACGAATACGGATATGAAGATATCTACATCCAAAAATTATCATTCTAAATTTTGTAAACATAATATTTAATATTATATTTATTTTAGCATAATGGACAACCAGTATTTATTGTGTTATCAAAATAATAATTTATATTATATAAAAGTATAAACCGTGCGTAGATGCATCTAATATGTAGAGATATTTACATTTTATTTAATAGGAAAATGAGTAAACGGATGTGTGTTGTAAGTGTAAATGTTTTGGTAGTCACAACATTTTTATTTCAGGTTGTTTTGTTAGTGTAGGTGGAAAATAGATACCAAAATTCCATTGATATGTAGGTGAAAAGAAGAGGCGGTAGAGGTTGAAAATCGTTGGTAAGATTCCATTGATGGATGGATGTATTTTCGGAATTTAAAAAGACATCGTAGAAATTCTATTCAATGAATTCTCTTTATTAATAGTAGAAATGTATATTCACGGCTCAAAACTTAAAGTTGACTTCCTTTTAGTGCAAAACAGTACATACAACCGCATAGAAAACTATTGTTAATATGGCATTTAAGACTTTAAAACTATTGTTTGCTATATTTTACATAAACATATGTTACAGGTCTGATCATCAATTAATATATGTTAAAAAAAGTAAAGGGAATATATAAACAGTATTAATATTGGGCATTGTTAAAGTGGCTTTGAAAAAGATAGGGTGTTCAGGCATTGAAAAAGAGCAAGTTTTCGATGGCAAAGCATCGAAGTAGGGTTTTAGACTCTAAAATGCCAGAATATTTTATTTTGGTTTTTCTAAAAATATATTACTTGGGCATTGCTGACTTCAATTTTGATGCTTTTAAATTGAACATCTTTAAAAGTAACATCAAAATTGGGTATCCATATTACAATATAGACAATACAAAGGCAAGTTGGATGGACATGGGAATAGTAAAATGTAACTTAACTTTCTTTTTATTCCTATGTATTGTGAATTCAAAACTTTTTTAATGTATACTTCCTTGCTTCATAAACACCTTATTTTTATTTATTTGTTTTCATTTTTTTTTAAAAGTTAAGAATATTATATCATGTCAATGCGTACACATGAACCTAGGCATGATATATGAGAAAAGCAGCAAAAGAGTCCATGCATCACTCGACCAATTAATGCATAGCATATATAATATGCGTAGTCAGGCCCGGCCCTAGGGGTAGGCGAGCTAGGCAGCCGCCAAGGGCAACGGATGGGTAGGGGGCAACAGCGAAGGTGGTGACGAATATGATTCTCTAAAAGTAGTTAAAATTAAATAATATCGATGTATAACTTAAACAATAATTATGTTATATCTCAAGTGTTTTACACATTTCTTAATATGATAAGTGATCAGAGTTCAATTACTATTGTGTGAACTACTTTTGAATATCATTTTTTTTTCAAATCGGCTAGGGCAGCATTCTTGCTCGGGCCGGTCCTATGCATAGTTATGATATCATTATACACGTTTGATTTATACATGTTTATTTTTCATAAGTTCATTATAATGTGCATTAAGAAGAATACCTTTCTTGTCTGAAGCTGTCTGACCTGCTAGCTGGATGACATATAAGGGTTATAAATTTTGTAGTGTAGCTTTATCCCTATACCTACAGAACCATAGCATAATTGCAATTTCCTGCCCGCCAATCTGTGCTTTGGTCATGTGCCAGCCTGCCAGTTTGTGTCCAGTGCCTGCCCAATGTTGCAGCTCATCGAGTAATCATTTGTCAGTTTACATTCCAGAATACTCAATTTCATTCACGTCTTACAATTCGACATTTAAGACTGATGCCTATAGTACACTTGCGGCATCCATGATGATCTTCTCGACAACAGATGCAATGTACATTCGCACCTGCCTGAATCTTTGTTTAGATAGCTAGCTGATGCCTGCTTGTCTGCACTCAACCCTGTCCACTCAGAAGATGTAGCTGCCTACTTCTATCACAGTTTAACCTCAACTACCATTTCAGCACCTACGATTCACAATGCACATGGGTCCATGCACTTGCCTAGCTAGTTCTGAATTGGAGCTTAATGCATGCTATTTCAGTTTCAACCATCCTATACAAACCTATGCTTACCACAAGCTTACCACCCTAAACTACTCCCCTACATGCAGCCAGTTTTCATAATGCTAATCACAACCAAGTACTAGCCTACCATGCACAGTTCATCATGATTCACCGTCTAACCATGCAGTCGGCTATCTCCATGCAGCATCTTCCTTTATAATAAGTACCTCTTCGCATTTCAAGATATACACTACAGCCGCTGAAATTGGCTTTGTGGCCCAGGATATACACGTGCAATTTTTTTTTCATCCTAGCATTTGTTTTTTCCTTCATTTTTTGGCAATGTATAATTATTCTTCTACGTATCTGTACTCTCTTTCACACTTGTATTGATCATCCATTTGATGATCCCATATTTTATATGCCAAAGGAAAACTATTATATCGTCACATATTAAAGATGCAGATGGCTTTAGTCTTTTACTAATATAATTAAATATTGAGCGCTCTACTCACTTTGGGGACCGCTTATCTAGTAAGGCAAAAAATTAAAGTGTAGAATGATGATGTGAAAGACAACATATCTAGTGAGGCAAAAAGGACAACCTGAACAAAATAAACTAAGAACCTAAAATTTAGGTTTCGTTTGGACAACCCCATGATGTAAGCATTTCACCGAATTAATCGACTTAGCCGACATAACCAACCTTAATTGTTCGATCCATGTAGTAAGAACTGTTTGATAAGTCGAGATGACAACTTTAACAACAAAAGCACGCATGTCATAGTCATACATTTATCCCTCTTTAACACACACAGTTACAAGTTGTATGTATTTTTTCTTTGTTGTAGAATGCATTTCAAACTTTTGCAATAAAGATGTTGGTTATGATTGACTTAAGATGAAGCATGCATTTCAAACTTCTTCATATAATGGAACAGTTTGAAGTTATACATTGGTGACCACTTTTACCTTTTGTTTTTCATTGATGCGTTAAAATATACTACTCTTGTAGCAGATGAATGAAATATTGATAAGTAAATGTTGATAAAAGATATTTTAAGCTCAGTTCAAGCGAAAATAATGACCTTTCGAAATACCACATAAATTCTATTTGGTATTTTTCTTACAAGCAACGCAGATATGAACTTGAAGGAGAAATTACCAAGCATATCATGATAACAACATGTAACAGATCTGGAGATATGTCCATTCTAAATGAAACATGATCGATAAAGAATTCATCTCAAATCAAGTAAAAATTGCAGATAAAATAGTATCACTAAATTTTGGATTAACTAAATTCGTAGGTGTATTTAATAAAATAAAATAATTTTTTAACGAAGTAGAACACAACAATTTCTCATCTTCACTCACATAATGTATTCCCACTATATGCACCTTATTTTGTTTGTATAAAGGATGAATACACTTCTTAAGTGAATAAATTTATTATTACAATTTTCTAAAATATCATTGAGGAAAAAAAACTATGTTCACATAGCCAAAATCAAAATAGGATCAAATTTCAGCATAGCACGATAAAACAAAATCTAAAATTACCTGAAGAATTAAATCAATCCAAACGGTATACATGTTTATATTTAAGATATAGACCTTTTTGTACAAAATATATTGATTGCCCTGATGAAAATAGAATCAAATATTGAAATCTCATAACTGACTTGATATTCCAGTCCAGATAAACCTAAACATGAAATAGAACCATGTATAATTGTATTATGCCTAGTATACAGAATAAAAATAGTTAAGGAGGTGCATATATGTTGTAGGAAAAAATGATCGATTGTGCAAAAAAAATTAGGAAACTGAAAATAAGGGTTGAGTTAGACAACTGATAAAAAGACTGATAAGGGGAAAAACAAAAGAACTCAATAAACTTTCCATCTAACTAAAAGAAGGCACATGATCAGCGAAGTAAATGGAAACAACAAAACAATATGCTGTACCTTATCCAAATATAAAAGAGCATACCTCACTCCCATTGTTTCATACAAAATTAATATCGTGGGTTTGATAATCTTGATTTTTACCGTGATTGATCATGGTAATTAGATCCCATGTTGCTAAACTATACTGCCTGCATGTTAAGGACAAATATTAAATTCATCTAAACTTCCAAGAATATAAATATTCCGTTTATAGTTGAGATGTAAAACCAACAACATTAGTTTGTAAATCATATCTTTCTACTTTTACGCGATATATAGACACACATATCCATACATATACATACATACATACATACATACAAACATATATACATATATATATGTATGTATGTATATATATATAAAATGCAGGTCACAAAACTGTATCAAGTGTCCAGTATTCGGTTCCTAGTAACCGAGATATCTTACTACCATATAAATTTAGTTAAGCAAACAAATGCATCAGCTGGTTATAGGCTAAACAATGAATATGTATTGATAAACTTTTGTTTGACATATCGAGTAGTATGATAGAAGAAATGACCAAAGAGCTGAAAAATTGTAGGAACGTAATTTAGTCAAATCATCAGTATAAAGTAATATATAATTTATCAAAAACATCTCCGAGTCAGCAAAATGTTTTCTCAAAATTGTTGACATAATGATAATAAATACCATTATGGAACAAAATCTCAGTTGACATACCTGGACACAAAATGCAAGAAAGCTACTTGTTATGCTGAAGCTATGTAAAGTGCTCCTTCTTTTGATCCCAAAGCCAAAAGAATCGGCCTAAAAAAATATTTTTCCGTTAAATTATAGTAATCAAACAGTACAGTGAGTAGATACAATGAAAAAACGCATAGATTATATCATACCAATTGAATGCGTTGCCTTTATTAATGGAATCGTTCTGCATCATGCGGTAATCCATAAAAAAAGAACTTTATAACCTGGTAGTACAAAATCGAAAACTTAGTAAAATATAGAATATTTTAGTTCAATGCAGAGATACTAGTGTAGTAGTTCGAAATTAGGAAATCGACCTTTTTTAAGTAATAAAACTGAACAAAAAAATAGGGCATACCTTAAAGACAAGGATATTGATCAAAATAAACTGACCGCAAGAGGCAAGGAGAAGGACCAAAAGCGGGAGATCGAAAGGCATGGTAATGAAAATAATGCGAAGTAAGGAATGATTATTAGTTACGTTATTATCCAGGGTTGGAAGGATTAGGAAGAATGAAGAGCTGGGCACGAAACCGGAAGAAATAGTTACGTTATTATCTAGGGTTAGAAGGATCAGGAAGAATGAAGAGTTGGGCATGAAAACGGAAAAAATAGAAAAAAAGACGGTTGATTTCACAAAATAGGGGCGGCCTGTGCGTCCTTGAAATACAACTCGGTAATCATATTATAGCATAGATTAACCAATAAATATTTACGTTTTTTTTAACTGATTACTGAACTAGAGGACCAACATAGAAAACGTTCATGCATGTATAATTTATTTATTTTTGCAGTATAATAAGGGTTGATACAATAGAGAAAGCATTGACAAATTAGTTTGATGTAAGTTCATGTAGAAAGTTGTTCGACAAAATAATTGGTTTAAACTAAAAGAGTATATAGAACATTATTGTTTATTTGTTACCACATGGATATACTGTTCATGTACACCGAACAAATCATGAGTCCATTCAAAGGCATTTTGGCTAAATTTGAATGTGTTAACGTGGAATATACTGATTTTATTGTCCTTGTATTTTAATAGCCATGCTATAAAAATACGGCTCATTGGTCAAATGCAAGTCCACCTCGACGTGACTGTGTACTCGTATATATAATATAGGCAATTATGCTTTTACACAAACAGATCAAACATAAATAACCAATATATATACATATATATTATAACAAACTCAAGTAGAGATTTATAACTTGCATATTATAACACAGATCATATAAATTTACAGATTTTATATAGGGGATTTTCACTTCAAGGACTTATTTGTGTAGGGCAATAAGTATTAAGGACACTGCTTTGAAAAATAAGTTTTAAGGACATTTTTACAGGAAAAAGATAAATTTTTTTATCATTTTCAGTTATACAGAAATAAAGATAAAAGGATTTATCATTTTCCTGTATAACTTAAAAAGATAAATGAATTTATCATTATGTTGTAAATTGTTCTTAAAACTAATTATTTAGAAGTGTTGTCCTTAAAACTTATTACCCTGCAAATAGAAGCACTTCAACCTAATTTCCACTTTTATATATATGGTCTGATATAACACAACTACAGATTATAATACAATATATAACTTACTTTTTAAAAGGGCCGAGAGGTTCGGCTTGCCTCGAACGGGAGGAGGAACGATAGTGATGGCGGAAGGTTGTCACGCGGTCTCGTGTTGGAAAGTGGTGATTGTATGGTGAAGGGCGAGCAACTCGCGGCTTGCATGGTCTGGAACTGTGGGGTTTCTAATGGTTTATGCGGCTATGACGCGGCCGAGGCTGTGTGGCCATGGAGAGAGGGGAGACGTACAAGCTGGGCTCGGCCGAGAGGGGAGAGGCAAGTCGAGTTGTTGGTTGGGTGTGATGGCTCTGGAAGTCGCGAGTCAATGGCAGAGATAATGGGAGAGCGGTGTGAAGAGGAGGAGATGGGAAAAGAAGAAGATGGCTGGAAGGTTGCGTTGGAGGAGCATGAGAAAAATGAGAAGAGGGCAACTGATCTATCCTTTGTTATATCCTCTCAAAGCAACGTCAGATGAAAAAACAGAGAAAGCGAAAGGACGAGACAACGTAAAGTTTAATATTGAGAATACTAAAGCCACTCACGTAGAATATCAAAATATAATAATTGCTCAAGGATATTGGTTTGCATGGTAGGAAATGAAAGGATATAGGAAACCAATAGACACAAACAGGTTACCGATACGGTTACCGCTTATGCGGATTCCACAATGTATCGGACTTCAACACGCAGAGTTGAATATACCGCAAAGACCAGCATGACAAGGCGGTCAAAACGGTATACAGATATCAGTGGTACGATCTTCGTACCAAAAGTCGATAATCGGTACCGAAAATGCTGCAAATCTGCCAGAAATAAGACAAACGGAGCAACAGTAGTCCAAATTTAATGAAACGGAAGACGACGTCTCACTCCTAAGATGATTTATAAATTTGTTGTATAAAAATATTCAGGTTTGGAAAACATTTTATTATCATCAAATATAAACTAATTTAAATTGAAATAAAGTTACACAATAAAATAAACTTCCATATTATCTGATGAAAATTTACCATATGCTATGTTTATACAGACGTATTTCAAATATCAAATTTTTATTTCAAAATTTTATTATCTAAAATTTCACAAAATTTCAGTTAATTACGTTAATGAAATAAATAAAATTTTATGGGTCATTACACTCTCGCCTACTCAAAACTTTTCGTCATCGAAAAGGAAGGAGGTAGGAGAATAGAAGCAACCATAAAGAAAAATAGATTAAAATGCAACAATACACCATTAATTTAAATCATATAAACTCCATTTATTTTATTTAATCAATTGATTCCAATTCATTTCCGTATTTTTTTTCTCAATTGATTTGTTTCCCATTTGTTAACATTTATTATAAAAAATTTCACAACAAAATTTATTTTATTTTACTCATCTATTAAATCTATCGATCAACCATAGTTAATTCCACCTTAATATTCAATTTCAACTATTAAAACCATATAGATCTCAATTAATATTCAACAATTTGGTTTAATTCATTTTACTAAATCAATAACTATTTATTATATCCATATTTTATTGTATTCCAATAAACAGATTTTATTTAAATTTATTAGCACTTGTTACAAAATTTCCCTTTTTCAAAACTAAATTTGTTTGATCTAACTCATTTATTTACCCTTTTTTTAAATCCATTTGACCCTAGTTAATTTGACTTCCCTTAAAATTTCAATTTCACTATTCTTAAGTTCCTATTTATTTGTTTAACTAGCATTCTCCCTTATTTATTTAATTTATTCCACTTAATATACATTTGCAACATATATTACGTGTATAACCATCTTATAACTATATATTATTCAGTAATTAAATTTTCCCTTTTTTCGATTTATATATCTTATTACTTATCATAGTGTATACTATCCAACTACATTCTAATTATATTTAAACTTTTCTAGGTAAGTTATATTAATGTTTCAGAGTGTAATTAAACATTGTACAAATTTACCCTTTTCAACATTTACATTAGCCAAATTTTTGTTTGAACAATTTATTACTGAAGTTTCTCTTGTATAACCTCAATTAAATATTTACTCTAATATTTTAACTTTTTGAATAATTTAGGTAAGTTATATATATTATAATGTAATTTAGTGTTAAACAAATAAGTTCATTCAAATTCATTATTTCATGTTGGTTTAGTTCCATTTATCATTTCAGATATTTCAATTATTCAAACATTTCACTTTATTTCAATAATTGAAACCATTTCTTAATATACAACTTAAGATTCAAATTTCCAGATTCACTTCAAATTATTTGAAAAAAAATTATACATAATTATTTTATAAAGTTATACACAAGAAATTTTTAAATCAAATCCATTTTTCCAAACAAAAGTGTAGTAAACCCATTTAGGGGCCTCTCCACTTTGAGACTCGAAAATGAATGTCGATGATGCCTACAGTCATCACCGAAATTATTTTCTAACGACAATGAGGAGAGTACTAATTGACTCCTTAAAAGTTCTTTGTAAATAATTTCTATTCAAAATATTGCCAGTTATATATATATATATTCAAAACTTTGAAAACCTGTAACAACCCGCATATTTATCGATTTTATATTCAAATATTTTATTTAAATATTTTGTCGTTAATCGAATATTGGTCCGAAAAGCTACTTTTAGCAAACGGTCAAATTAGGACTCGAGACCACTTCCATTGAGTTCGAAATGTCGTTTACAACTTTTTTAAGTATAAACACTGATAGGTTTGGGGTTAATGGAATTTCACTTACTTTTCCCGCTTTGGACTTTGGGTTAGATTAGCCATTGTAACTCAAACCCACTTCTCTCTTTCTCCTCACTCTTCATAAATTTCCTAACAGCCAAGCTTTAGCATTAATAGTGAGTGGAATGAGAAATTAAAATTCCAAGCTCAAATTCTCTTACAAATTCAACATTCAATTCCAAATTCAAGAAGAAGACATTGGATTCAAGCTTGTGATTACTTCTCCATTGCTTTCAGGCTTTTCTTCATAAATTTGGTGAAAAGGTGAGATTTTTATCTCATAAATCTAGCCTATAACTATCTTGGACTGTTGGGAATGAATCCCTATCATGTTAGCATGTACATTTGCATTTGGTTTGGATTAGATTGGCGAAAAACCCTAAATTTTAGTGTTTTTGGTGAAAAACTGCACTTAGGTCGTTCTGCCTATGCTTGGTCATTCGCATGGAAAAGTCTCGGCCTTTATATTTTCGTTCCTGGCCTTAAATCATTAGGTCGCTCAGAGATAGGTCGTTAGGTCGTTCGGAGTTAGGTCGCTCACTTCGTTCACACCCTTAGGTCGCGAAACTCTAAGTCGCTCGGCCTTTGAGATGCTAGGTCGCATGACCTCCATCCTGATAGGTCGCTTGACCGCTTACATTGTTAGGTCGCTCGGCCTTAAAGCCATTAGGTTGTTGGCCCCCCTAGGTCGCTCGGCTTACTTAACTCGACCCATTTTATGCTAACCCCTTAGCTCGACCTAGCTTAGGTCGTTAGGTCGCGTGGCACATAAGGTCGCTTGGTCGTGACACTTTAGGTCGCGTGATCCATGCCGATAGGTCGCATGACCTTTATACTTTTAGGTCGTTAGACCCTTAAATCTTTAGGTCGTTAAGACCTTAGGTCGTCTACTCGTTAGGTCGCATGACCTGTTTGCTTTCACTAGGTCGATTGATCTTTATATGCCGTTAGGTCGCTTGAGGGTTAAACCGTTAGGTCACTCGAGTGATAAACCCGTTAGGTCGCGTGCCATTGGGTCGTTCCACCTTGACGCTGCTTGAGCCCATTAGGTCGTAGGTCGCTGGACATTAGGTCGCTAGGCCTTCAATCTTAGGCCGTTCTATTTAGGTCGCTCGACCATGATAACGATAGGTCGTGAGCTTCTTAAGTCGCTCGATCCTATCCTCCCTTAGGTCTTCACTAGGTCGTACCGTTTTGGACGGGGCGCTGCCCCTTGGACCCCCGTGACCTGACCGGGCAGGTCGAACCCTGTAGCAGGGGCGTTGCCCCCGGACCTCCCCTCCGTAGGGGATCTTATCTGAAAAACATTCAACAAAACTTGCTTTGTTGAGATGCTGAGTTGACCATTCTTCGAGACAAACTATCTTTGGCTTCTCAGTCGATTTTATGGTATCGCGGCCTTGCTAAAAGGTGGGATAACAAATTTAGAAATATGAAGGTTTCAATACTGGTAGTAAATATCAAAACTCTTTCAACAAAATGATTTCAACTCTATTTTCAATAACAAAGCTCTTTTCTTAAAACCGTTTTCCAATCTACTAGTATATACGAACCTTTACCTCACTCGGATGAGAAATCTAATTAAACAGATTAGTAAAACAAGTGGTATGAAACGCTTGCGTTCACTTCGTCGGTTAATTCTTGGACTTGTTCGATTGAACCTCTTGTGATAATTTTCTAGTGAAGATTTACAGTTTGTTCGTAATATATAAGTTAAGCAAGTGGTTATGGGACACGAAGCTAAACTTTTATATTTACTATCTTAGTGTAATTGACACTTCTCATTGATCATGACGATCATTTTATGATTTAGACTAGCAATTGTGCGATGTCTCTTTGTTTGCAAGGTTAGACTAGACCTCATTGGTATGATTCCGACTCACACATATCTCTTTATCCGCAAGGTTAGTCTAGACACCATTTGTGTGATTCCACTCACACATACCTTTTTGTTGCGAGGTTAGGCTAGACACCATTTGTGTGATTCCACTCACACATACCTTTTTGGTTTTTGGTTAGCCTAGACCTCATCTGGGTGATTCCGACTCACCCATATGGGGTAGCTCCCCATGGCCTTCGGACCGTCATGTGATAGGCCTCTTTCCCTTTTTCTGTGATTTTTGGATTTCTTGTGTTGATTTCTGGAATTTATGTCATTGACTTGTTATGAGTACAAGTTTAGGGTATGATGCCCTCTTTGGATCTTTGAGAAGATTCTTGTGATATTGATTTATCTCTTATTGATTGATCTTCTGTTGATCATCATTTGCATACCTATAGTAGTATGTCAGTATGGATATTTTATGTTTATGCCATATCTTTTATTTTATATCATGTCATCTGATATTTATAGCTAAGCTGATCCGTTTATTATTTTCTTAAATAATACTCGGGTCAGACCGAGATGTTACAGGTGCTTCTTCTTGACTTCTTCCCGGGATTTGCTACTCTGACTTTTGGCTAACTATTTAGATTAGCAGTTTTTGTTGTATACACTTGAGATATAGACTCATAGTTGTATTCTTTTGTATAGCACGTGTTGCTATTCTTTTGTATTATTGTGGATCTTTTTGACCAGTACTCTGATGTACACTTTCATGTGTTAGTTATATATTCATATCTTCTTCCGCCTTTGTGATATGAATGTCTGTGACTGATTTGTGTTATGCTTATTTCTATGTTTGTTTTCGAAGATTATTTATAGCCACCGCGTGATAAGCAATTACATGGATGGTCGCTCCTCAACAGCCTTATTCTCCGTGCTAGTTGACAGCACTACACCGTAGTGTTCTTGGCTAGCGTGGGTATAGAGGTGGGGCGTCACAACTTGGTATCAGAGCCAAACTTCGGCACAATGTAGAATAACTTAACAAGGATCATTGTCCTAAGTCCACCTTAGGAGTTATGTCTTAGGATTAATTCGAGTCGTCGTACCGATTCATCCTATATCCTTTATGATTCCTTGTTTTATCTAGCAAGATTGCTTGATATTCATTAGTGAATAATCTTCTTCTCTCTCCTTTTCTTTCTTAAGGAAGAGAAATGGTTAGACCTGGTCGTCCGAGAGCTGGACCATCTAGTGCTCTACCCCAAGATGGAGTTTTTATGACTACCTAGCAACTTCTTGACCTTGTCACGAATGCTCAAGTAGTTGGTTCTAATCCGGAACCTACTCACCCTAAATCTGGGTTTGCACGTTTGTGCAATGATTACACCAACCTGGGTGGGAAGCCATTTAAAGGTTCTGAAACTATCATCGAGGTCCAGGCTTGGTTAAGGACCTGCGATCGAATCTTCATTCGCATGAATCTCATCGATCTTCACCGTGTTCAGGTGGCTTCCAGTATGCTCCAAGAGAGAGCATTGAACTGGTATGAAACTTCTTATTTCTGAAGTCAACGAAGCGGACCTTACCTGGGAGCAATTTCGGACACGCTTCGAGTTAAAATTTGTACCAGAAGCAGAGAAGGTTGTAGGATCTAAATTAACCCTAGAGGGGGGGGGGGGTGAATAGGGTTATAGCAAATTTTCTTAATTTAAATACAAAAATAAACTTCAGAAATAAATATACTGAAAATAAATCACACACAAGATTTACCCAGCTTCGGCAACCCCTGCCTACTGCTGCATTCCCAGATTTCTATTAGAATTAAACAGTATCACGCTTACAAACACTCTAACAGACTTGCAAACCCTGCTACCGCCTATAGAGTTTTGCAAACTCGCAACCCCTGCTTACTGAACTAACTCTAAATAGACAATCAGACACAACCTAAAACCTAGGTGGTGATTTACCAGTTTTTGATTCGAAAAAATAAAAACAATTTAAACAACAAATAGAAATAAATAAACAACCCTAATAATATAAACTAAAGCTTTTTAAAAAATTAAAGTAGAATCCCCCTTTTATAATAAGAAACACGGCCGGCCCATCTTCTTTTAACCCGTCCCTTTTATTTTTTTCTTCGTTCGTGATAAAAAAATGGCGGCCTGTTCCTTTAGGGCTTCGTCCCTGATCTCCAAATTAGGGCTTTTGAAGCGCCGATGGTTTGTGGATTGATTCGATGATCTTTTGCGTGTATTCTTGATTGATTGTTGCTCACGTCGGCTACTTCGTTGATCGAATATGGCTTTGGTATGTAATTTTATACTTTGTGCTTTTCTGATTTTATGCTTGAATTCGATCAGATAACTGCCGATGATGATTGGGTATTTTATAGGTGCTCGATCTCCTTGTATTGCGTTCGTCTGAATATATTTGAATTTTTCAATTTTGTGCTTTTGGCCATTCGATTTACTTGGATGCTCGTGATTTATCTGACTTGGTCATATAACTTGAATAACACGAATTTTAAAACAAAAACGACTTGTTCAATTTTGCTTGGCCACGGCTTGGTTGACACGGTTTTGATTCACGCGTTCGATATTGACTTCGGCCTTTGAATTTTGAGATGCTGACTTGATTTGATTCTGAACATTTTGAACTGAGTATTCTTGTATCATGTTTTCTGATAACTTGATACAGTTCGAACTTGTGTCTGGTTGTCTTCGACATTGGCTTTGCTATGCATCCACGGCTTGGTTGTTTGATTATTTTTCTGACCTTTATTTTGACACCCACGGCTATGTATATTGATACATTTGGCATGATCACTTGTTGGCATTTTGGGCATTATTTCATCTGACTTCGGTCTTGATATTTGCATACTGATGCTTGTTGTACTTGGTCAGTTTGGGATTGTTTGGCCTGTAGCTTGCCACTGCTTGCATTTGATTTTTAGTTGATGTTGTATACCTTTTTTTTTTTTTTTTTTTTTGACCTGGCACTGGTTCACTTTGTATCATGCTTTTGTTTGCCTGCAGACCATATTGTGCTTGTTCTTGACTGCCTCTATTATGTATGCATTTGCATACTGCTGTTGTTTTAGTTGATATAGTCTGACCTTGATCATCTTGTTACCTGGTGCATCCTATTGCATTTTGTAGCTTGCCTCTCGTGTAGTCTTGTGTTGGTGACCATCTTCAAGCATGTTGCATATGTATTCATTTTGCAGCTGGTCTTTGTATCTTTGTATGTGCATTGTTCTAGTGCACTTCTGATCTTTGCATGTGCATTTGTTCTAGTGCACTTCTGATCTTTGCATTTGTTCATTCCTAGCTGCCTTGAGTAGCAGTGCTTCATGTTGAATTCATTTTTGAGGCAGTGATGAACTTTCACTTTGTGGTTCACTTGTTCATCTGGGGTCGTGGCATTCATACTTTACTGTCATGTAAACTTGTTGTCTTCATGTATAGTTGCTGTTGGCACTGGACCGTGCACCTTGTTGCATGCTTGCTGTAGTTTGAAATGTTCCTATGATTTGTGTTGATCTTGCTTCTGTACATTGTTGTATTTGGATTGTATCACTGGTGTCTGCACTTGTACACTTGCTCTTGTTGGCTGCGCACACGAGTTGGCGAGGCAGTGCACACGTGTATGAATATACACGTGTGTATTGCAGCCACTTGTGATTACATGTCCCTGTAATATCTATTTGCACGGCTTTGTGATAAATTCAAGTGTGAATGATGACGAACAACCCATATATCTGAGGCAAATCATATTTTCAAAAACATCGTTTATTTTAAATTTCAAAAATATTTCTCGATCAATTTTACTGCTTTAGTGAATATTTTTGCAGATTTGCTCAGATGCTAGATTCAAACTGGAATGCAGTCAAAGATAAATATACGAGTGTGAGTGATATGTAGTGAGGTGAATATGTAAATATGAAATGTGATGTATTGTAGTCAAAAAAATGTATATGTATAGTGAGAGCTTGAAATTGTACTATCAAAGTTGTAATAAATATTTGTTTGAATAAAATATTCATTTGAATTCAAAAACTGTGTTATTTATTTTTATTCGGCAAATATTTATTTATTCTGTGAAAATTAAAATAGTACGTTAACAAATACATTTAAGTGAATGTATATATGTTTATTATCATCAAACAAAAATCATATAGCGCAAAGCGCATATTCAACAATCTCCCCCTTTTGATGATAACAAACATATATTTAAGATTTTGAATATATTAAATGTATTTGATAATTTCAATTGCTCCCCCTATTTGAATACTTCCTTTCTATATGATGCTCCCCCTACATATATGACTCCCCCTACATATATGCATACAAATAAAATGTGTGAATGAGCCTATATGCAAATGGAAAATTATTTGACCTTTGCTTGATTCTATTTGACAAAATCTTAACTTTTCTCTCCCCCTTTTGTTATCAGCAAAAGAATAACAGTGTTATAAAAATAGGGATGAAGTGATAGACATGAATCAAACATTTAACTCAATTGAATATAAATATCAAATTTCAATAAAACTCAAACAAAAATCATAATTACCCTTGTCAAGCGCATATTCCACTTTCAGAAGTGATGGAGATAGAATCATCAAAATTTCATATAGATATGTCTATTTGTGGTATATTTATTTCTGGAAATTTGAATATCTACTAACCATGCATAACCGTTAGGACTTTTAAATGAGATTAGTAGTATTCCAATTTAATTTTAAAAAAAATGAAATCAAGTATCTTCTAACCACGCATGACCGTGAGGACTTTTAAATGGGATTAGAATCAACTTGTCTATTAAATCAATTATTTTTAATATGCGTTCCATACATGCATAACCGTGAGGACTTTTAAATGAGCATGGAAGCACATAATCAAAAAATCCAAGTAAATCACCCATGCATGACCGTGAGGACTTTTAAATGAGAGTGAATACTTTGGATATTTATTTTTAATTGCTGAATATAAGAAATTGAAGCACAAATAATTTCCTTCACCGATTTAAAGATATTGAAGAACAAATGATTTCCTTTGTAAACTACCACAAATTTACATATTAAATATGATTTTGATGAGTGATGTTCGATAGAAAGATGATAGAAATAGAAATGGTCATGGAATTATTACCCAACAAAAATTTTTTATGACTCTTGTTATGAAATTCTAAAGAAATTTCCTAATTATATTTTCTCGAGTTTTAATATATGATAAATATCAACACTCATCACTTTTTCAATCACTATTCATCTTTTCGATAATCATTAGGGAGTTAGATTGGTTAAAAAACATTGTCATTTAGAATCAAATTCAAAAATCAAAATTAAAAAAAAAATGATTAGTCAACCTCTATAATTCCCAAATCTAAACGTAATTTGGAAAATCTGTCTTCGGGGAGAGGTTTTGTGAAAATATCAGCAAGTTGAGTTTCTGTTGAAATATATTCAATGCAAATGTCTTCTTTAGCAATGTGATCTCGAAGAAAATGATGTCTCACATCAATGTGTTTTGTGCGAGAGTGATGAACAGGATTATTTGACAAATCTATAGCACTCCTACTATCACATTTTAATGGGACTTGTTTATAGACTAAGCCAAAATCAGAAAGAGTTTGCATCATCCATAGAATTTGAGCACAACAACTTCCCAAAGCAATATATTCTGCTTCAGTGGTGGATAATGCAACACAATTCTGTTTCCAACTTGACCATGAGACTAATGAATGTCCTAGCATGAAACATGTTCCACTAGTGCTTTTTCTGTCAACTAATGAACCAGCATAATCAGCATCGGAATAACCTACTAAATCAAAATTTTCACAAGAGGGGTACCATAGTCCAAATTTGTGTGTGTGTGAAAGATATCTCAAAATTTGTTTAGTAGCTTTTAAATGAGATTCTTTGGGATTAGCTTGAAAACGTGCACACAAGCATACAGAAAACATAATATCAGGTCTAGAAGCAGTAAGATAGAGAAGTGAACCGATTATCCCTCGATATCTCTTTTGATCAATTGCAATTCCTTTCTCATCTTTGTCCAACTTTGTTGATGGGCTCATAGGAGTTCTTAATGGTTTGGAATTTTCGACTCCAAATTTCTTCAATAGCTCCAACACATATTTGGATTGTGAAATGAAGATACCATCACTGCTTTGCTTAATTTGAAATCCAAGAAAGTATTTCAATTCACCAACCAAACTCATCTCAAACTTAGCCTGCATGACTTGTTCAAAATTCTCACACAAAAGTTCATTAGTAGCGCCATAAATAATATCATCCACATAAATCTGAACAATCAAAAAATCATGTTCTTTATGTAATAGAAACAGAGTCGTGTCAGCACTTCCCTTTTTAAAACCATTTTCCAAAAGGTATGTACAGAGACAGTCATACCAAGCTCTTGGCGCTTGCTTAAGACCATATAATGCTTTTTCTAGCTTATACACATGATTTGGAAATTCATGATTTTCAAAACCGGGTGGTTGTTCAACAAAAACTTCTTCTTTTAAATCACCATTCAAAAAGGCACTTTTTACATCCATTTGTTTAAGTTTGAAACCCTTGTAACATGCAAAACTTAGCAAGATTCTAATGGCTTCTAACCTAGCAACTGGAGCAAATGTTTCATCAAAGTCTATGCCTTCTATTTGGTTATAACCTTTTGCAACCAACCTAGCCTTGTTTCTAATTACATTTCCTGATTCGTCAAATTTATTTTTAAACACCCATTTAGTCCCTACGATTGGATAGTCATTAGGCCTAGGAACTAAATTCCAGACTTTGTTTCTCTCAAATTGATTAAGTTCATTTTGCATTGCTAAAAACCAATTATCATCATTAAGAGCCATTTCAACAGAATCAGGTTCAATTTCAGAAATAAAACCACTATGACAACAAAACGCACATAAATTTTCATCAAATGAAGAACGAGTACGTATACCTTCCGTAGGATCACCAATAATTAATTCAGGAGGATGATTAGGTTTGAATTTTAATTTATCAGCATCAACAGTCCTCCTTTCAGTTTTCTTACTAAATGTCCCTTCTTCAGTGCCTTCAGGATCTACTCCATCATCAACCATCCTTTCAGTCGTTTTTTCCAGATCAGATTCATCAAATTTCACATTGATTGACTCAACAATTGTCTTCGTTCGTTTGTTATATATCCTGTAAGCCTTACTCCTTGTTGAATAGCCCATGAAAATTCCATCATCAGCCTTTGATTCAAATTTTCCAAGTTGATCACCTGTGTTAAGAATGAAACAAGGACACCCAAATATACGAAAATAAGAAATGTTAGGTTTCCTTTCATGCCACAGTTCATAAGACGTTTTGCCAAGTATTGGTCTAATCATTACTCTATTCATTACATAGCACGAAGTATTCACTGCCTCTGCCCAAAAGATTAGAGGTAGCTTATACTCACTTAACATGGATCTAGCCAATTCCTGTAATGTACGATTTTTCCTTTCAACCACCCCATTTTGTTGAGGTGTTCGTGGAGCAGAAAATTCATGTTTTAAACCGTTTTCTTCACAAAAATTTTCAAATTCAAAATTTTCAAATTCGCCTCCATGATCACTTCTCAAGGTTTTAATTGTAACTCCTTTTTCATTTTGAACAAGTTTTGCAAACTTTGAAAAATATTCGAAAGATTCAGACTTTTTGGCTAAAAAGTAAACCCATGTAAATCTAGAATAATCATCAACCAATACATAACAATAACGTTTTCCATTCAAGCTTGAAATTTCATTTGGTCCAAATAAATCCATGTGAACTAATTCGAGGACCCTTGACGTGCTAACAATGTTTTTAGGATGAAATGATGATCGACTAAGCTTGCTCAAGGAACATGCTTTACACACTTTATTATTTTTAAATTTCTGATGTGGTAACCCTCTGACTAATTCTTTTGATTCGAGTTTTTCTAAGAGACTCATGCTAGCATGTCCAAATCTCCTATGCCATAAATATGCCTCTTCGTCAGTGGCTACTAAACATCTAGAAAGTTTTAGATTATCAAATGAAAGTGAGTAAACATTCCCTTTGCTTTTGCCCATAAAAACAATGTTACTAGAAGATTTATCAATAATTTTGCAAGTATCACTATCAAAAATCACGTTCATACCTTTGTCACATAGTTGGCTAATAGAAATGAGATTGTGATGCAGATTTTCAACGTATAAAACATTAGTCAAAGAAAAAATACCGTTACCAACTTCACCTTTGCCAATGATCTTACACTTGCTATTGTCTCCCATGATCACATTTCCACCTTTAAAATTCTCTAAGCTAAGGAACTTCGATTTGTCACCTGTCATATGTCTAGAACAACCTGAATCTAGAAACCATTCTTGTTGTTCCTTAGCTCGCCAACAGACCTACATAAGAAGAGATGAAGATGACCTAGAGAAACTCTTAGGTCCAATGTTATTTGTGATAGAAGCATTGTGAATAAACAATCCCTTTGGAATCCATACTTGTTTTGTCCTTTTATTTTTATTCCAATAAACATGAAATTTGTTTTTAGAATTCTTAGGAACCCAAACTTGTATAAATTTTGTGTTCTTGTTCCTATGACTATCATTTTCATCACGACATTTATATATTTCACATCTATCAAAGACATTCTTATATTTTGCATTATCATCAACTTGTGTTTTCCCAAAACCTAGTCCTTTCCCGTTGTTAGCAAAAATTTGATTTCCTAATAACATGTTGAAAGATTTTTCGCCTCTTGAAAAGTTATTCAAAGATTTCTCAAGACTTTGGACTTTGATTTTTAATGTTGAGTTTTCAGTAACAAGTGAGGTGCATCGATTAATAAAATCCTTTCTCCTAGTGTTGATGGTTTCCTTAAGATTCAAGTTTTCACTTTCAAGGCTTTCAAAGTTTTTCCTCAGTTTTGATAATTCTGAATCTAAAAACTTACATTTTTTACATTCTAGGTTTTGAAAATTTTCAATTTCAGTTTCTAGCCTAGAATTTTCATGAACAAGTTCTCTCCTATCAGATTTTAGTTTTTCAATTTTAGATTCAAGAGTATCAATCATTTTAGTAAAATCACAACACATTGAAACAAGTTCTTTATAAGAATAGTTACTTACCTCACTAGATTCCTCTAGGCTTGCTTCTGAATCCGATTTTGACATAAGACACAAGTTAGCCTCCTCTGAGCTATTATTGGAAACTTCCTCTCCTTCTTCATCATCCCAAGTTGCTGCAAAGGCCTTCTTTTTCTTTTTCTTTCCTTTGTTGTTTTTGAGAAGTGGACATTTTTGTTTGAAGTGGCCAGGCTTCTTGCAGTTATAGCATGTCAATTCATTGTCAGAATCGTCAGAATTCTTCGACTTATTACCACTTATTTTCTTCTTTCGTGACTTGAATCTTGACCATTTTTTAAGATTATTGACAGCCATTGCAAGCTCTTCAATTGGATCTTCTTCTTCTTCATCGCTTTCTTCTTTGCTTTTTAAGGCAATCGTCTTCTTCTTTGGTTCGGAGTTATTGCGTTCTTCCTTTGCTTTTAGCTCAAGCTCATATGTCATCAAGTTTCCAATCAACTCCTCCATGCTTAGTTTGCTTAGATCTTTCGATTCTTGGATTGCCGTGACTTTTGCCTCAAAGTTCATTGGTAAAACTCGTAGTATCTTTCGCACAAGCTCTACCTCAGTGAATACCTTCCCAAGCGCTCTAGCATTGTATACCAAGGTTGAAAAACGTCCAAACATATCCTTTATGCTCTCGCCTTTATCCATCACAAAGTTTTCGTATTCATTGCTGAACAAGGCTAGCCGAGACTCCTTGACTTGAGAAGTTCCTTCGTGTGTCACCTCCAAAGTATGCCATATTTCCTGTGCTGTTGTACAATGAGAGATTCTATTAAATTCATTTTTATCTAGAGCACATATCAAAGCATTCATGGCTTTAGCATTTGTCGTTTTCAATTTCTTATCGTTTGCATCCCACCTATCCTTAGGTTTAGGAATCTCAGTATCACCAACGATTATAGTGGGGGGTTTATAGCCAGTTTCAATAATATCCCAAACTTCATAATCAACAGAACTGAGATAGATACCCATCCTTACTTTCCAATAAGCATAATCGTTCCCGTTAAACATGGGTGGCCTAGCAATAGATTGCCCCTCAGAAAAAGCATTATTTTGTAGACTCATGACTCTAGAGTTAAAAAAATATACCAGGCTCTGATACCACTTGTAGGATCTAAATTAACCCTAGAGGGGGGGGGGTGAATAGGGTTATAGCAAATTTTCTTAATTTAAATACAAAAATAAACTTCAGAAATAAATATACTGAAAATAAATCACACACAAGATTTACCCAGCTTCGGCAACCCCTGCCTACTGCTGCATTCCCAGATTTCTATTAGAATTAAACAGTATCACGCTTACAAACACTCTAACAGACTTGCAAACCCTGCTACCGCCTATAGAGTTTTGCAAACTCGCAACCCCTGCTTACTGAACTAACTCTAAATAGACAATCAGACACAACCTAAAACCTAGGTGGTGATTTACCAGTTTTTGATTCGAAAAAATAAAAACAATTTAAACAACAAATAGAAATAAATAAACAACCCTAATAATATAAACTAAAGCTTTTTAAAAAATTAAAGTAGAATCCCCCTTTTATAATAAGAAACACGGCCGGCCCATCTTCTTTTAACCCGTCCCTTTTATTTTTTTCTTCGTTCGTGATAAAAAAATGGCGGCCTGTTCCTTTAGGGCTTCGTCCCTGATCTCCAAATTAGGGCTTTTGAAGCGCCGATGGTTTGTGGATTGATTCGATGATCTTTTGCGTGTATTCTTGATTGATTGTTGCTCACGTCGGCTACTTCGTTGATCGAATATGGCTTTGGTATGTAATTTTATACTTTGTGCTTTTCTGATTTTATGCTTGAATTCGATCAGATAACTGCCGATGATGATTGGGTATTTTATAGGTGCTCAATCTCCTTGTATTGCGTTCGTCTGAATATATTTGAATTTTTCAATTTTGTGCTTTTGGCCATTCGATTTACTTGGATGCTCGTGATTTATCTGACTTGGTCATATAACTTGAATAACACGAATTTTAAAACAAAAACGACTTGTTCAATTTTGCTTGGCCACGGCTTGGTTGACACGGTTTTGATTCACGCGTTCGATATTGACTTCGGCCTTTGAATTTTGAGATGCTGACTTGATTTGATTCTGAACATTTTGAACTGAGTATTCTTGTATCATGTTTTCTGATAACTTGATACAGTTCGAACTTGTGTCTGGTTGTCTTCGACATTGGCTTTGCTATGCATCCACGGCTTGGTTGTTTGATTATTTTTCTGACCTTTATTTTGACACCCACGGCTATGTATATTGATACATTTGGCATGATCACTTGTTGGCATTTTGGGCATTATTTCATCTGACTTCGGTCTTGATATTTGCATACTGATGCTTGTTGTACTTGGTCAGTTTGGGATTGTTTGGCCTGTAGCTTGCCACTGCTTGCATTTGATTTTTAGTTGATGTTGTATACCCTTTTTTTTTTTTTTTTTTTTTTTGACCTGGCACTGGTTCACTTTGTATCATGCTTTTGTTTGCCTGCAGACCATATTGTGCTTGTTCTTGACTGCCTCTATTATGTATGCATTTGCATACTGCTGTTGTTTTAGTTGATATAGTCTGACCTTGATCATCTTGTTACCTGGTGCATCCTATTGCATTTTGTAGCTTGCCTCTCGTGTAGTCTTGTGTTGGTGACCATCTTCAAGCATGTTGCATATGTATTCATTTTGCAGCTGGTCTTTGTATCTTTGTATGTGCATTGTTCTAGTGCACTTCTGATCTTTGCATGTGCATTTGTTCTAGTGCACTTCTGATCTTTGCATTTGTTCATTCCTAGCTGCCTTGAGTAGCAGTGCTTCATGTTGAATTCATTTTTGAGGCAGTGATGAACTTTCACTTTGTGGTTCACTTGTTCATCTGGGGTCGTGGCATTCATACTTTACTGTCATGTAAACTTGTTGTCTTCATGTATAGTTGCTGTTGGCACTGGACCGTGCACCTTGTTGCATGCTTGCTGTAGTTTGAAATGTTCCTATGATTTGTGTTGATCTTGCTTCTGTACATTGTTGTATTTGGATTGTATCACTGGTGTCTGCACTTGTACACTTGCTCTTGTTGGCTGCGCACACGAGTTGGCGAGGCAGTGCACACGTGTATGAATATACACGTGTGTATTGCAGCCACTTGTGATTACATGTCCCTGTAATATCTATTTGCACGGCTTTGTGATAAATTCAAGTGTGAATGATGACGAACAACCCATATATCTGAGGCAAATCATATTTTCAAAAACATCGTTTATTTTAAATTTCAAAAATATTTCTCGATCAATTTTACTGCTTTAGTGAATATTTTTGCAGATTTGCTCAGATGCTAGATTCAAACTGGAATGCAGTCAAAGATAAATATACGAGTGTGAGTGATATGTAGTGAGGTGAATATGTAAATATGAAATGTGATGTATTGTAGTCAAAAAAATGTATATGTATAGTGAGAGCTTGAAATTGTACTATCAAAGTTGTAATAAATATTTGTTTGAATAAAATATTCATTTGAATTCAAAAACTGTGTTATTTATTTTTATTCGGCAAATATTTATTTATTCTGTGAAAATTAAAATAGTACGTTAACAAATACATTTAAGTGAATGTATATATGTTTATTATCATCAAACAAAAATCATATAGCGCAAAGCGCATATTCAACAAAGGTAACTCTGGCTCGACGCTTTATAGACCTTGTTCAAGGTGAGTCCCCTGTGATTGATTACGTCGCAGCCTTTGAGTCGCTTTCCAAATATGAGGTTGAATACATCAACACCCCATTGAAGAAGAACCAGAGGTTCGTTTATGGCTTAAACAAAAGCCTCAAGAAGCCATTACTTCTAAAGTTAGAAGTTCCTTTCGACCAACTTATAGATATCTCTCTTCGTCTGGAAGAGGCTGATAAAGAAAGTGATGTTGAAGTAGTAGATTCCAAACCCAACTTCAACAACAAAAGGAGGCCCAGTAAATTGAAAGGCCCTTATCCCAACAAGAAGGGTAAGCAAGCAACCCCTGCGGCAAAGTCTCCTTCTCCTAGTGGTGCGAGATGCTTCAACTGTGGATATGGGGATCATTTTGCGAATAAGTGATCTAAGCCCAAATCTTGTCGCTATTGTAAGAGCCCAGGTCATTACATACATCAATGCCTCAAACGTGAAGGCAAGAAGGAAGGAAAGTTAAATGTGGCTCAAGCCCCTGGCAACACATCTCGTGGCCAAGGTATTTCTCACTCCATTCTTGATGGTATTATTTTATTTCATGATCAACCTATTAGAGTTCTCTTTGATACAGGTGCATCCCATTCTTTTATATCAAAGGAACTGGTAGACACTTTTTCCTTAAGTGTTACTGCATTAATGACTTCTTTAAAAATTGCGAATCCTGTGGGTGGATCCGCAACTCTTACTTTGCTTTGTAAAGATGTGGAGATTATTTTATGCGATTTTTCTTTCCTACCCGATTTGCATGTTATGCGTTACTTAGGCTTTGGAATGATATTGGGTATGGACTGGCTTAACCGTTATGAAGCTCATATCCTATGTCCTGAGCGGACTATTTATCTCCGACATCCGCAATCTGTAAATCAGATTTCTATTATTCTTAAAGATTCAGATTCTTCTTTGACTGCATCTTTATATTCTTTAAATCCTCGAGACGACGATGATGATGATGAGGAAGACGTCATTTCTCGAATTCACGTTGTCCGTGAATTTTCCGACATATTCGAGCCCGTTTTAGGTTTACCACCTAAGCGAGCAATTGAGTTCAGAATTAATCTTACCTCTGAAGCTCAACCTATTACTCGTCCTCCTTATCGCATGTCCAATAAGGAAAATGAAGAGATGCGCAAACAATTATCCGAATTGGAGACGAAGCAATTTATTCTCTCTAGTTCCTCGCCTTGGGGAGCTTCGGCTATTTTCGTAAAGAAATCCGATGGTACTCTTAGGCTCTGCGTTGATTATCGCAAGCTTAACGATCTTACTATTAAAAATAAATATCCTTTACCTTGGATTGATGATCTATTCGATCAGCTTAGTGGTGCTAAGTTCTTTTCACAATTGGACTTGGCTACCGGTTTCCATCAACTTCGTATCGCAGAGGATAGCATTCCTTTGACATCATTCCGTACTCGATATGGATCTTATGAATGGCTTGTTATGCCATTTGGGTTAACGAATGCTCCAGCTTATTTCGTTGACCTCATGAATCAAGTTTTCAAATATTTCCTCGATCGGTTTGTTCTCATATTCATTGATGATATTCTTGTGTATTCAAAAACCGAGGAGGAACATGAGAAACATCTTCGGATTGTATTGGAAACTCTTAGGAGTAATCAATTAAAGGCGAAATTTTCTAAATGCCACTTTTGGCAATCTCGTGTGAAGTTTCTCGGTCATATTATTTCCGAATCCGGAATTTCCGTGGATCCTTCAAAGATTGAAGCGATTCAAGATTGGAAAAGACCTGAGAGTGTGACTGAAATCCGTAGCTTTCTCGGATTGGCGGGCAATTACCGTCGTTTCATTAAAGACTTTTCTAAGATTGTCGTGCCCCTCGCTAGCTTGACTAAGAAGGGAGTTAAATACATTTGGTCGGACAAATGTGAAGCCTCTTTTTAGAAATTGAAAGAACTCCTTTCCGATGCTCCTATTCTTGTTATTCCCGAAGGGAATCAAGATTTTGTTGTTTATACTGATGCTAGTCATGTTGGTTTGGGTGCCGTTCTTATGCAAAAAGAACGTGTTATTGCTTATGCTTCTAGGCAATTCAAGCCGACCGAGACTAGATATGCCACACATGATTTAGAACTCGCGGCTATTGTTTTCGCCCTTCGAATTTAGCGTCATTATCTATTGGGAGAGAGATTTATTCTTTACACAGATCATAAGTCTTTGAAATATTTATTTTCTCAAAAGGAACTTAATTTACGTCAACAGCGTTGGCTCGAGTTCCTTGCACCTTATGATCTTGATATTTTTTATACCCTCGGTAAGGGTAATCGTGTCGTCGATGCTCTTAGCCGTAAACAACAAGCAGTTGTTTCTATGATGATATCCGAATGGAACGATCTCGAGATTTTATCCACTTATGAGATTCGAGAGCGCGTATCCGATTTATGCTCATCACTTGTTTTATGTAGCCTTGAGGCTCATCCTTCTCTTTTAGACCGCATTCTTGAAGCTCAAGGGCTAGATCCTGAATAGGCTATTCTTAGCCAAAATGTTAAGAATAAAATTGATATTGAAGGTTTGAAAGACTTTGATATTGATTCTCGTGGCGGCATTCGAAAGTTTGGTAGTCTTATCGTACCAAATATTAGAGATCTTCGTAAAGATATTTTAGAAGATTCCCATCGTTCTAAATTCACCATTCATCCCGGTAGTAGTAAAATGTACGCTGATATGAGGCGACTTTATTATTGGGAGGGAATGAAATCTGATATTGCTAACTTTGTTAAGTGTTGCATGACTTGCCAACTTGTCAAGGCCGAACATCAAAGGCCTGGTGGGTTATTGCAACCTTTAGAAATTCCAATTTAGAAGTGGGACTAAATTTCCATGGATTTTATAGATGGCCTTCCCCGTTCTCGTTTGGGTCATGATAGCTTATGGGAGATTGTTGATAGACTTACTAAATCTGCCCATTTTATTCCCGTTCGGTCTAACCGAACCGTTCCTCTTTTGGCCAAACTTTTTATCAAAGAAAAGGGTTGCAGTTATTTCTAAATAAAATTAAAAGAAATAAATGAAAATAAAAAGAATAAACCGTATATGAATGAAAAGAATCAAACAACAAATGTATGAATGGAATAAATAAGAATAGACTAAATCTATTGCTAAAATTGTTGTTTGTCGTGGTTTGTGGTTGTTGGGTAAGGAAACTTTAATTTTGTTGGGATGGATGAATAATCCATTGGGTTTAAATCTAAGACTATTGAGTAAATGATGCACTTGATGGTTTATTCTTCATTCCGTACGATATAAAAGTTTTGAACCCAAACAACTATTTATTTGTTTGTTGAATGGTTGTTTTGTATTCGTTGTGTATGCTGGTTGTTGAAATTGATGGCTGTTGTATTGATTTGTTGTTAGTGATTGAAACCACTTAAATATTTCACTTTATATATAAATTGCTAACCCTTTGATTATATAAGTAAAATGCAGGCTATGGAAGCAATTGCTACTGCATTTGGTTTCATAAGTTAAGCGTAAATTGCCCGACAAATAGGTACGTTTTCGGATTATGGTTATAGCGCTATTTTATATATTTTCCCGTGTTGGGATATAATATTTTTGGTATTGTATGTGATATTTTGTATATTCAATATTTTATTTTCTTCCGAGCCGCCCCGTACAAAGGAGACTCAGCCAAAAATTTTCAAAAATATTTTTGGACTTAGAAAATTATTTTGGAATGTTTTTCCAAACATTTATTTATTTAAGTATAAAAAGATATAATGATTATAAAATGGGTATATTTATATAAAGTAATAAATTTTGTAAATTATTGTTTATAAGTTAATATTTTGAATAGGATGTATTGTTTATTCAATTCATCCTTCTCCCTTCTTTTCCTTTTCGGGGACGAAAAGTTTTGAGTGGGGGAGAGTGTAACGACCCATAAATTTCGACAATTTAATTTATTTATTTAATAGGATTTTTGTAAGTTATTTTAGTAGAAACAATAAAAAGGGATAAATAAATTCTAAAATGAAGGCTAAAATAAATTATGTAAATGGTGACTTAAAACCTATTTATAGGAATTTGAATAAAACCCAAATGAATTAAGTAGAAAAGGATTCTTACCTGGATATAAAATTTAATATGAGAAATTAATGAAAATATTAAATTGATTTAATGCAATAAAAGAGTGTAAACGGTAATTGGAGTAAATTAAGCAATCATGTTAATGCAAGTTAATAATTTATGACTTGGATGAAATTCCAATTCAATAAAATCATTTAAATGTTATGATTTGATTTTTAATGGAATATGAGAAAAGCAAATGTAAGGATTTGATTAATATATATGTTATTTATTCAGGTTATTGAATAAAATTGGAAATCCAATTGTAATTAATGGTAATAATGTTGGTATTAGCTAATAAATTAAATTTCAATGCAATACCCATAAATGAATGGAATGAAATGAATGAATGTAAATGCATTCTAGGTTATTTATCAAATAGCAGGAAAGAAAAGTAAATATCGAATTTATTTATGAATAAATATGCATTGAATAGTAATTGAATGTAAAGTTAATGGTAATTGTATAAAATTAATATAAGATAATGAATTGCAATAATTGTAGGTTGATAATAAGGAGGTGAATGGGAAAGTGATTGTATGGTAAATGAATGGAATTCAAATTTATTGGAAAAGAGTAAATGGGTACTCAGTAATAAATTTAAACGGACTTAAAAGTGGAATTTATTTAATTAATAGGTATAACGGATAAGGATATACTTATAAATGTGGGATTAATAGTTTTACCACAACTATTATGAGTTATATACTTAGTCCCTTCAATTAAATCGAAAAGTATTGCAATATAAATTAAATGTTACGTTAAATAAATTAAAGGAATTAATGGGGAATAACGTAAGTGTCTTCATAATATGATGATTTATGTATAAAGAAGAATGGAAATAAAGTTTATTGATATATCGGAATTTAATTTATGACAAAAGGTTAATTGCAATCAAATGAGTTGAATATTTTAATAAGAATCAAGCTTTATTTATTCATTTAGATATAAAAATATGATAATTTGAATCTAGTGAAATTAATGGAAATTGGATATAACATTTTACGTTAATTGGAAATAAAGATGGAAATATGAAGGTTTTAACTAAGGGAGGAATATGTAATAATTGCATTAATTTGTAAGTAGAAATAAAACGTTAATGAGAACAAGTATTTAAGATGAACCATCTATTTAGTATATTAAGTTATAACGGATAATCAATTGCAATAATTAAAAAAAATATTTATTACATTAACGATAATGAAGTAACATTTGAAATTTAATATTTAGATATTATGCAAATATAAACTTAGATGAAATTGGAGAGATTTACATAATGAAGTATGAATCCAATGATAAATTTATCTATTTGACAAAAATATATGGAAAGTAAATTTAATTTAAATTTTGGAAATTAAATTTATAATTGGTGAATTGAATGAAATTTGAGAATTTATAGATTTTAATTCGACAGTTAAATTTTGTTTAAGTTAGTAAAGATGATTTGAAAATTTATAATGATAAGAATCGTCAATTATCGAAGTGAAATGGGAAATTTGATTTAATTGACTAAAATTTTAATTTATTTAATTAATATAAAAATAGCCATTTTAGTCACGGACTCGATTTCGACGAAACTAGTTTCATCAGATACGTATCAGTGAATTATTGTAGGGTTACAAGTTTCGTAGCGATCAAACTTGTCGTTTGATCATACGAACGCGAAATGCCTTGAAATCGATTTAATTGAAATCAATTTGAAAGCAATTTGAATTTTTTTGTTTTCAGCATAACTTCTTCATATGATGGAATTTGGACGTGAAATTTTTTCCATCGCGTTCAGGATATTTTAAAATACCTATTGTGATATATGGGTTTACCAAATTTCGTTCCAGAGTCAGAACGGGTTTTTTTGGGCCAACTACCGTTTTGCACGTTTATAATTCGTGCCCACCTATTCTATTGCAGTTGTCTATAAATAGGCTGTTATAAACCCTAGCAGCCTCTATTCCTCATTTCTATACGTATAGGAACCTCTGTACTCCTCTTCTTCAATGGTAACAAACAATTCTGGAACCAAATTCAAATTTCAAATCAAATCCAAAGCTAAAAATCCAAAGTCTTCAGAAAAATCTCAAAAAATTATATGTTGTACATTTCATTGACACGAATCTACAGGTGGTGTTCGTTTCTATATACGATGCTCGAATCGTCCAAAAATCGTGGTCAAACCCTTGAATTTCGAAACCCACATGGTTGATTTGGGGCTTTTCGATTTAGGCTTCAATCGATGAAATTGAAATATGGGTATTGTAGATCTCGTCGAGGGGTGTTGATTGGTGGTTGATTGGTGGTCTGAAAGTGCTTGGGTTGGCCGGAATTGGCGAACTAGGGTTCGAAAACCCTAGCTTGGAGGCGGCGGCGGCTGCAACCAGGGAGGCGCGCGCTGGTATAGGTGGGTGCGGCTCGGCGATAGCTTCAAGATGGTAGTGGTGCCGTGTTCAACGGCGGCCTAGGTTGGAGGCAAATCTCGGTCAAAGGCGTGGTCTAGGCGCGGGTATTGGGTTCTGTAAGTGGAAACGCGTGAGAAGGGGGGAAAGGAGATGACGTGGCAAGAAGTGAGTGAACATGTTCATTTTTTAATTTATTTTATAAATTGTTTTCAATCGCATAAATCTTCTTAACTTTGGCATACGAACTCGTTTTCACACGAGGTTTTTTTTGTTAGGATCGTAATTAAATTTTGGATCTGTTGACGCTGGTTTGGACAAATTCTGAGACCGTCGAATTTTTGGGTTTAAATCGATTTAAATTCAAAAAGGTGAGTGTTTTAACTCACTCACAACTTCTAAAATTTCTTGTTTGTTAATTTGACTTAAGATACGAGTAGAAATTTATTTATGACTATTTGGCATGTTTTATTTGTCATCTCAGTTAAATCGCATTTATTTAATTTAACTGTTAATACATTTTATTTATTGCATATAATTTGAGAGTTAGAATTTATTTATTTGCATATTAACCGCTAGTCATAGTTATGTTAAATTTTTATTTCATATTAACTGCCAGTTAAATTTATATTTTTTTTGCATATAAACTGCTAGTTTAACAGTTGTTAAATTTATTATTGAATATAAACTGTTAGTTAATACAAGTTATTTATTACCTGTCTAATTTATATGCTCTATATCGATGATTGTTTAAATTGGATGAAGATTGCAAATAATGGTTGATGATTGATATTTGGATGAATGGATGCTATATTTATATTGTATAAACTGCAAGTCATCATGCATTTTCATTTCATTCGGGATTACGGTTTGAAATGATATACAACCGCATTTTTATTTTAAATTGCGGATTGAAATGATAAACATCCGTATCACTTGTCCATAGGGAAGAAAATTTTATCAGGCACCGCGGTATATATATAAAATTATTTTTGAAATGATTTTTTATGGTTTTGTAAAGCTATATATATGGTTTATGGGATATTGATTTGGTTATTGTTAAAGGTTATTTATATATAGTAATTTCGGGTTTTTAAGCTTTGTATAAATTTGATTTGAAGTATAAAATAAAGTTTGATTTTTAAGATCAAATACGATTAAGCATTTATTTAAAATTTAATTTCTGGAAGTTCTATTTGACTTAAATGAGAATAAGGTTGGAAGATGAATATTAAGTTAAATTGGAATTAAATAAAAAGTTAGAATTTCTAAAGGATATGATTTTTATAACTTGATTTTTGTGTAGAGTGATTTAAATGAATATCAGGTTGATTTAAATGAATATATAATAAATTGAAAGATTTTCCAGTTATGTGAAGTTAAAAGTTTTCTTAAATTATATTGAATTCATTAAGTAAATGTTTCAAGTCTAAATAATAAGTAATTGGATTTAATATATATGGGTTGTCAAATGAGTTTGTTTTTGAAATGGTGAAATATTTAAAGCATTGAAACATAAGAATTGAAATGGTATTTGGTAGTTTAAATCGATATTTGAAATTGATTTATGAAATCTAAAGAAGCTATTTTGTTTTATAAAAGTAATTTAATATTTAACCATTTAAGAGATGGAAACTTGTTCCAAGGTTATGATTTTCAAGGTAGTATAATTTGAAATATTATATTCAAGAGTTTTTATTCTAAATATTTTACTTCGAAAACCCTATGATTTTGGAAAAGAATATATATTGGAAAATAAAATGACATTTTATTGGTTTGGGTCTAAATGATATCGTATTGATTTGGGTTTTAAAAATATAAATGATATCATATTTATATGGTATTGAAATAGATGTTTTATTCTGGTTTTGAAAGTATAATTATTTTTAAATGACCGCGGTGTTATAATAACGTTTGGTTGTTAAAGAGACCGGGATCAGATATCTGGCATACTCTCTATCGATACCGAAAACCACTTTGACAACCGCGTACGCGGTGGAGATTCCAGAATGAAGTAGGATGGTGGTGACGTTTCCTGTAAGGTAAATACGTGGACCTAACTCCCGTGAGTTGGCATAAGGTGGCTAAAACAGGAGCGATTGACGGGTTAATAAGGTAGCACCTTTGATCGGACACATCCCTTCGATATTATACTTTGACTTTTGGATTGATTCGGTGGCCACTTTTGATTTCTTTGATTTGGGAGTGTTGTTCGAGGTGGGCGGTAGTAGCAGCTACGCGTTACCACCGACCCGGAAGCGTAATTGGTATATCTACCCTGGCATTGCCTAGTTGTGCCGTGTCACCTACCTTATCGCGCCTTGTACGAGCTTGGATTTCTCCCGTAGCCCGTGTGGTATCCTCTGGTGGCTTCCCGATCAGGAGGGACCATAATATTGGATGGACTACTGGGACTATTACGTGTTAAGGGCTATATGGGTAACCCCTTAATGCTAAGGAAAAGTAAGTTTATTTTACAATTAGACACTATTATAATAGCGCAATATATTACATAGTAAATAGTTTAACGGATCCTTAGGAGATGTAAATTCCGAGCATCTCTTGAGTTACTTCACTCAGATCTATTTCTGTTTATTTAATACATAAGATCTTTTAGTTCCGACTTGAGTGTTTTTGTCTTTTCAAATTCGCTCGGTTCAGTCCGAGCGTTTCAGGATTTGAAGATTTAGCTCTGGAGGACGAAGACGAAGATTTGTATTACTATTATCTAAGTATGTTATTCCACTACAACATTTAATTCCGCTGCATTAATATTATTGGTATGTGAACTCTGATATTTAATTGTATAAAGAAGAAACAAATGTTTTGTAAACAGTTTTATAAACTGTATATTTTATTATTATATTTTATCCTTCCGCTGTGAGATTCTATTTTGTTTATTTCTTCTCTGTTTTTCTTATTTACCCCATAACAATCCGCCCTTCCGTATGGTTTGAATTGGCACGTGTGTCTGTTTAAATCGTGCGTAAAGGCGGGATGTTACAGTTGAAGAATAGTTAAATCAATGAAAAGCTGAGTACAAAAATGGTAGAGTATTCCCTTAGTTTTCGGAAAGATCCCCAAAAGTGGACCCCTGCTCCTATATCTATAGATGGAGGCAGCCTTCAGCCTGGCTACTCAGGCTCATAACGAGTAAGGCTCGACCCAACATATAGTGCCTATTATGCCGAACCGAGAATGCCGATCTGAAGTGGTTCATATGCAAACCCGAAGCAAGTGGTATGTTGACCCAAAGTAGACTCGTAGCTGGCCCGAAGCAGCATGTATGCCGACCCGAAGCGTTCCCATATGCCGACCCGAAGTTGCCCCTTCCTTGTCGACCTAAAGTAGTGACCGCCGACCCCAAACAATATGCCGACCCGATATAACATCCTTTCCAACCCGAAGCTCTTCACGTCTTATGTCGATCTGATCACTGCTATGTGTTGTGTAGACCTAGTCTACCAAATGGAATGCCGACCCGAGCACCATCATCTACTATGTCGACCTAATCTCCGTAATATGCAATGCCTACCCGAGACCTATCAGTGCAATGCCGACCCAAGCTCCATCACGTGCAATGCCAACCCGAGCTCTATCATATGCAATGCCGACCTGATGGAACTCACTTTACTTTCCAACCCCGTGAATGCTGCATGTTCCTCAACTTATCAACCATGAATGCCGACCTCTACCAACCATCTAATCCAAAATCCTGTTTCATCCATTTGTCAAACTTATTAACCCAAAACTAGAAATGGCTACTTGGAAATCACACTCTGATCATGTGGATGTCGTCTCATGTCCATTCTTCCCTCAATAGTCAATTTTGATCTCTGTACTACCACTATGTAGCCTGGCCAAGGTACAGGGTAACAGATATATACGTGCATATCTACTCCTAATTTTTCTATGATCATTGAGGGTAGCCGACATGGTTTTATTCCTTGCAATAGAGGGTTAAGACAAGGAGATCCTTTATCTCCTTATCTTTTCACTATTGTTATGGAATTTCTTTTGCTAAATCTTAAGCTAGCATGTTAGGGGAAATATTTCTCTAATCTACAAATGCAACCAAATTTTAAATCATCTCATTTACGCTGATGATTTACTCATATTTTCCAAAGCTTCTCTATCCAATGCAGACACAATAAATAAAATATTGTCCAGGCTAAAGGATATAGCTGGTTTGGTTATTAATGAAAAAAAATCAAAGTTGTTTTTTTAGAAAAGGTGTGACAAGGAAATAGGAAATATCAATCGAACAAAAAATCTACCTATACTAAATCTCGGAATTCCTTTATGCGGATCTAGTTTTAAAATATTAGATTATAATAAACTTCTTGAAAAAAATAAAAAGAAACTCAATTGGTGGAACGGTATATTACTAACTTTAAGTGGCAGATTGGAGCTGATCAACTCATTTTTGTACCTCATGATTTCTTTTTTGGGTACAACTGAGTTAAACGCCAACTGGTATTACCAAGAATATTGAAGCGCTATGTGCTAATTTTTATGGGTTGGAAAGCAACATAAAATTTGTTAGGATATTGTTTGCAAGTCTTAACATGATGGAGGACCGAGATTAAAGAAAATTCAAGATATACAATCTGCTACAACTACTAAATTGTAATGAAAATTACTAGAGAATAACGGTCTATTGGCAGAATGGACATGGAGTAGATATTACCATAGTAAAAATTTATGGGTACTAAATGAAAACCCAAATTCTTCAATTACATGGAAAATCATTCTAAAAGCAAGGGAGAGTAGCAGGGGACTCATAAACCAAAACATTACTATTGGCAGAGGTACCAAAATTTGGTTTGATCCATGACTACATAGTGAAACTCTTATTCACAAAGTGGGATAGAAGCACATGTGTAATGCTAGAGGCAATAATACAAAGGTTTCAACACTTATATCAAGTTCAAATTGGTCTCTCAATTCCTCAAATTAACCTTGCAGCTTTTGTAATATTATTGAACATATCAATACAGAAACATAAAGCAAGGTAGAATACTGGTGGTGGCTCCCTACTAGCAATGGAAAGTCTTGGATAAAATTAGCATGGGACAGTGTCAAAGTTAAATTCCTCTATGTGCAGTGGTATCATCTTTTATGGAAACGCATTTGTGAACCTAAAACATCCACTTGCACTTATTGGAAACAAATGATCTTCAGCTGAATCGTGTACTTGCTTGTTGCCTCGAAGACGTTTCGGCTTTCTGCTAATGATGCAAAGGAGTCTAACTAACATCGCCACCTGTATGATAAAACAGCCTCCTCTTTTGATTTGATATCGATTCGATCGCACATACGAAACTGACATAGATGCACTCAAAAATGACTGTTCGTCTTATGATTTTAAGAGTTTTATAGAGAAGAAGATAGGTTTTTACAGAGGTTAAAAAATGTCATTCTACATAGGGCTTATCTAAAAACAAACCAAATCGATGGAATACCAATTGGAACATGTTACTTAATAGTGGGGTGAAATTTACTCAAAATTTGGATTTGAAATTTTATCGTTTTAAATTAAAAAACGATCAGAAAACACATAACAAATTCATCCAAAAATATAAGTGCTACACCAGAACAAGCCCAAGCCTATGCTCGGTCCAGCCTGGGTCGGGTCAAGTCAAGTCTGTCGGTCAACTCGCACGGGTCTGATGGTCATAAAGTCATTATGCTTTGTTATTAGTAGCATATTCCTCAATTGGAACATGTTACTTAATAGAGTTACTTGATATTTCCCCACTATTCCTCAATCTAAAAGGAAATCTAAATTCATAAAAAATAGCATCATTAGATTCTATTATATTATGTGTATTTGGATCATAAAGTCTATATGCTTTGTTATTAGTAGCATGGTCAATAAATACATATTCATATGCTCTAATTGCTGTTCTCTTAGGGTTAGGTATATGAAAATATGTAAAACATTCTCCAAGTTCTAATACAAGACACATTCGGTTTATAATTTCTTAAGATTTCAGAAGGTGAAATTTTGCTTTTTGACTTAGGGATCCTATTTAGAACATAACATACGGTCAACAAAGTTTCCTCCACCAAAGTGATGATGCACCAGAATTAAGTAAAATATCGATTACTAATTCATTTAATTTTCTATTTTTCCTTTCAACTTTACCATTCATTTTAGGTGAATATGGTGCAGTTCTTTCATGTATTATGAGTTGCAAAATTAAATAAACAAACTTGATTCATATTAAATTGCTTTATCACTATGCAATCTTTTAACTTTCTTAATAGACCAATTTTAAATATCAGTTATGAAAGATTTAAATATCTCAAATGCATCACTTTTATTTTTCATAAGGTATACATAAGTAAAATCAGAGAAATCATCTATGAAAGTGATAAAGTAGCGGTGTCTAATTCTAGATTGCCATCAAGCTCACATATATCAGAATGAATCAAGTCTAAGGGTTCTAATTCTCTAATTATAGATTTGGGATGGGGTTTTTGTTATTCTACTTGACTACAAAAATCATATTTTCAAAATCATTTAGTGACATTTAGTGATTATACCTAAGCTACCCATGCTCATTATTATTCTTTTATTTACATGACATAATCTAGAGTTTCAGATATTAAAATCACACAACATACAAGCATAAGCATACATTTTACTACATTCAACATTCAGTTTAAACATGCCATAAGTTGCATAATCCTTATCCAGGAACATACCATTCATAGTGATGGTGTACATATCAGCTTCAATAGTCAATGTAAACCCAACCTTATTAAGAAGATAACTCGAAATAAGATTCTTTATCATCCTTGGAGTGTGCATGATGTCTTTTAGAATGACGAACTTTCCAGAGATAAACTTTAGATCTATTCTTCCAATCCTAGCAAGAATAGTGGTTTTTAGAGTCTTCTAACAACACTTTCTTGTCCCCACTTTCCGTGTATGTTTTGAATATAGCATGGTCATAGTTGACATGTATGTAGCACAAGTATATACCCACCAACCCTATGATCCCCCAACAAGGTGAATCTCATTAGAAATCATAGACTTAAAAGGATCCTCATCTAGGCTAGCATGTGGTGCAGAGCTCGACCTGTTCCAACATTCGTGTGCCATATGACCTGATTTTCCACAGCTGTAACAAAAAACAACTGTCCAAAGTCATTTTTAGGGTGGTTTCTATTGACCTCTTTGCTTTCCTTGCGAGTTCAAATTCTGTTTGTTGTGGTTCTGACTAAGCTTGCGGTACTTATTCTTAAAGCCTTTGGGGTTCAGTTTCATAACTGCAGCTTTTTTAGTGTTGCCTGAAACAGCAAGCAATTCTTCCTTCATATCCAGTTTACGAGATTCCTCCTCAATACGGAGACGAGTTAACATACTTTCTAATGAAAATTCCTAAGTTTTAGGTCTATGGTTATTTTTAAAATCCGTCCAACCGAGAGGTAATTTATCAATCAAAACTGCTACTTGAAACTATTCATTCAAACTCATATCTTCGGAGATGATCTTATGAGCTATTTTCTGAAGCTCATGAGATTGCATCTCTACTAACCCATAATCCTTCATTAGATATTTGAGGTAGCGGCTGACGGCATACTTGTTTGCTCATGCTTCCTTTGCGTCATACTTTTTTGTATCACTTTTCATTACTGTTTTGTCAGAGTTTTAATAGTCAAAGATATCGTCGCTAAGTCCATTGAGGATGAATTTCTTGCACAAGTAATCATGCTCTGTCTAGTTTTATAACTCCTTTGATTCTCTATATAGGATCTTGTCTGATCTGCATCTGCTTTGTTAGGCATGTTTGGCTGTTTCGGTTTCGGTTGTTAGCATAGCGATCACCTTCCTCATCGTCAAAAAGAACTCCATCTTCTGCCTCCAGCGCTTCAAATGCAGGCCCTCGAATCTGGACAATGCAGCAGACACCATGGGACATGGAACATTGACGTCGGGGCAGCATCATACAAATTTCCAGTAGAAGTCATTGTTGTTGGCGTCATCTTCAATTTGTTGGGAAAAAAATGATCTTCGGCTGAGTCGTATTCTTAGTCATTCTCTTGAAGACGTTTCAGCATTCTGCTCAGTAGTGCAAATCAGTCTAACTAATGTCGCCGCCTATAGGATGAAACAGCCTCTTCTTTCGATTTGATGTCGATTTGCTTGCACACATGAAACTGACTCAGTTGCACTAAAAAACAACTACTTATGATTTTAAGAATTTCGTGGAGAAGAAGATAGGTTTTTGCAAAGGTTAAAAAATATCATTCTACTTTGATCTCATCTAAAACCTAATTAAATAGACGGAATGCCAAATCGAATGTATTATTAAATAGTGAAGTGGTATTGGCTCAAAATTTGAATCTGAAATTTTACCATTTCAAATAAAAAACGATTAAAATGCAGAACAAATTTCATCCAAAAATATAAGTGCTACACCACAACAAACCCAAGCCCGAGCCCAGCTCAGGTCGGGTCGAGTCGGTCGGCGAGCACGTGTAATGGTTATGCATGCGCTCCCTCATCAACACGAAAGCAACATTTGGATGGTGTATGACTCAATCAATAAATGCTCTTGTTCCAAGATCTTTAATTTTAAAATAATTCACAAAAATATTTTTAAAAAAAATTTCAAACTACACTTATTTTTCATTATTGAACAAACTAAACACTTTGGATAGAGTCAGGCATTAGAAAAACAACATCCTTATTACACGTAAACTATGTAATAATGCAAATGAAACAAGAGAACACCTATTTTTTGAATGTTCATATTCGAAAAAAATACATGGTTAAGTATTAAGCATCAGTTCAACATTAGGTACATTTAGCATTACAAGATACTGGTGATTACAGAAGCAATTTAGGACAGCAATGGAGGAAATAAACAAGAAAACAACATCGTTGATGCATGTTTGGTCACTACTATCTGGCACATATGGTGTGAAGGGAGCAATCGTCAATAAGCCTGAGTTTCCTTTCCAAGTTAGATCTGGATTTATTAAGCAAGATATTTTTATTTAACTATAGAAATCTAGCGGTAATTAATTAACAGCAATGAGTCTCAGAAACTTATACTTGGCTTGCTTGCTTAACCAACCGCTGAACAATCCTTTCACTCCGATTAGATATTTGTTGACCACAGCTCACCAGATTTCACTTGGATTTTAGTTGCATGAAGCCTTGAAGTTGATAAGAAAAATATCGATGCTCCGAGAATGTTCTTTGCTGGCCAGCTTGGTTTTTCTTCTCTTTGACAGTTAGAAGCAGATTATGAAGTAGGGCCGAAGAGGTGCGGCAGCTTTTCACATGCCTGGTGTGTTTTTCGGGGAAGGATGTTTTGGTTTTTTGTTCTGTGGTTTTTCGCTTGAGTTTTTCCATGAGTTGGTTGTTTTACTGTGAGCTTTGTACATATTTATAAACATTTCACATGTATATAATAGAGTACCAAGTCTCTATGTAAAGCAAATTTCTCAGAAAAGATAAATAAATAATTTTTATATTTGTTTCCCTAAATATGTTATGTCAAAATCAAAATAAATAAATCTAAATCGATTTAATAAAGAAATTTTATTTTTTAGAATATAAATAAGGCAAAAAATATACTTGTGTATATATAATTTTTTTTATTTACATATTAAATTATATAACACTGTTATTATAAATGTTTTTAAAATATTAATTTATCTATGTATATCTATATATGTGTATATATATTACAAAAAAATTATATTATTTTTGTATGTATAAAGTATTGAATATATTTCTTTTAAATTATAAATTTGAGATTAGAAGTTATTTTAATATCTAGAACATGATTTGAAACTCAAAATTTGAAGTTTGAATATATGAACTAAAAATAATATACACATACATACACACATATTACTACTTTTACAATATCATATACAGACAGCCTATTATGAATATAATTTTATATCACATTATCATATGTGTGTGTGCACGCACAAACGCGTGCATATACATACATACATACATACATACATACATACATACATATATATATATATATATATGTATGTTTGTATGTATACACACATATATACATACATACATAATTTTAAAAATATTATGATACTATCCAAAAGTTTTGAAAATTAATTAATAAAATCAATTTAATTAAATAGTTAATTGGTTAAATATGTGAGAAATGTGGATTACGGATCTTAAGGCTAGAATAAACACTGAAGGGGGGGTGAATAGTGTTTTAAAAAATTATTAAATCTTCACTCCATTTGAAGTATCAAAGCATGATTCAAATAGTTCTTCAACCACATATTTCGTTCTATTACTCTTCTCATAGACACATGTTGTTTGGTTTACACAAATTTTTTGCATCGTATGGGTTATCGGATCATTCAACCCAATAATTCTTCGACTAGACGCTTTGCTGTATTTTTTCTTCCCAAGATACATTATGAAGTATCTTACAGCGCATGTTGTTACACTTACATTTGTAAGATACATGTATTCACTCCAATAACATATTTTTTAATAACACTTTAAAGCAGAAATTAAATCAAGGTCATTAATTGTTTGCGCCAAAATTGGTCACAAACACCCAAGGTCGTGAAAGCACCCGTTTACGTGTTCAATTCGATAATATTCAACACAGAACTCAGCAACAATCAGTATATAATTCAGCTCTAATCAACAAATCACAATAATTCACGAACAACAATCACAAACACAGGATTTATAGTGGTTCGGCGTTCGCGCCTACGTCCACTTTGAAGGTTTTCTCTTTATTGCTTTGCTTGATTAAATCGATTACAATGGATTACAGCCGACAATTGCTTTGAAATCTGAATACAACAGCGATTCTGATGGTTAAACTTGAATCCGGCAGAGTCTTGGCGTTCAATGGCGGAAAGATCCCTCTTTCTGAAGGCTTCAGGGTGCTATTTATAGGCGTTGGAGGCCCAGATCTTGCTGAAACTTCGTGAGACTTCTTCTGGCACGTGAGTGGGCCCACGCGACCGACCCCACCAAGTTTCGTCTCGATCGGACATCGGTTCGAAGTGATTTCGAACCCATCAAGGAATGGTCCAATCGAGCTGAAACTTGGCAGGAACAATCTTTACCTCATATGGAAGCTACTGTGAAAATTTGGTTGCATTTGGATTTGTGGTCGAGGAGATATGCTCGGTTCGAAATTGGTATTTTCGGTTGGCTGTGGATTTCGAACCCATGACGTTCGAACCCTTCATTTCGAACCCAGCAGTGCACGTGGGCTTGTAGTGACGTGGCGCGCAATATTCGAATCGATCCTAACTTATCTCCGAATGGACCGCTTCGACTCCGTGAACTACGGCGAACACGTCATCCAAACCAATTGACTCGGTGGGTTCGAAATGGGAAGTACCCCTGGTTTCGAATGTGACTAATTCGAACCCAGGAATCCTTATGGGTTCGAACGTGGCTTGGGTTCGAACCTCGTGGTTTCGAAGGCAAGCGCGCAGATGGGTTCGAACTAGGTGGGTTCGAAGGAGAGGGCGTGGATGGTTTCGAACAGCATGGTTTCGAAACAAAGGCGGTGGATGGGTTCGAAATGGATGGTCTCGAACCAGACAGTGACCACCTCTCTTCGCATTGAACCCATCATATCTTGAGCATACGAACTCGGATTGACTTGAAATTTGAAATGTCGACTTCTATGATCTTTCTTGTCATGTCCTATCAACTGTGGCCCATTCCGGACTCGGACGAAATTCATCGATATCCATGGTTAAGTGAAGTATAACCAATCTCTGAGATGGACTGTTTCCCGTTTTCGACCAATCTTGTGGCATCGCGGCTTTGTCAAAAAGCGGGATAACACTTTGCCCCCCAAAACATGCCTTGCTGTAGGAAGGTGTGTTTTGTAATGCCTTGAGTTGGATGTTCGTATCCGGTTATCAACCTGCAAAGAACTCGATAGTTTCATATGGACTCAAATGACGATCGTTCGAGATCGAGCTATTTGGGATGAAGCGCGGCCGTTCGTGGTCAAGCGTCAACTTCAAATGACGATCGTTCGCGATCGAGTCATTCGAGGTGAAGTGCGACCGTGCGCGGTCGAGCGTATAAATCCATGCTTCGATCGTTCGGGATCGTATGCTGCTTGAGGTGAATCGGGACCGTTCGCGGTCCGTGCCGTTCGTGGCATAAGATCGAATAGGACCGTTAGCGGTCGATGCCGTTCGCGGCGAATGATGAGATGGGACCGTTCGCGGTCGACTGCCGTTCGTGGCAAATGATGATCGTTCGCGACCAAGTGCCGTTCAAGGCGAATGGTGACCGTTCGAGGTCGGTTTTCATAATCAGTGAGCCATGACCGTTCGCGATCAATGGCGTTCGAGGCAGGAAGCGATCGTTCGCGATCGTGTGCCGTTCGAGGCGAATCTGTGACCGTTCGCGGTCGTGTGCCGTTCGAGGCGGAGGGTGATCGTTCGCGATCGTGTGCCGTTCGAGGCGAATTTGTGACCGTTCGCGGTCGGGTTTCGGACCTCAAGTGACGACCGTTCGCGATCAAGCCATTTGAGGTAAGGCGAGTTATGACTGTTCGAAGTCGGGTGCCGTTCGTGGCGGATTGTGACCGTTCGAGGTCGGATGCCGTTCGAGGCGAATTGTGTGTGTGCCCGGGAGGGCTTGGTGTTATCGATGCCAGGGTCACGTTCGGGTGAGTTCCTGGATCGTTTATAGGGGCGGTTCATCGCCGTCTCAGAGCTTACCTAGGGATCGTTCGTGACCCCATACATGTGTGCGTAGCTTAGTCATTCCAGAGTTATCAAAATCAAATAATTATCAAACAGATGAGTTCCAAAAACAATGTCCAGATAAACAAAGTCCAAACGTTCAAATCAAAATGAAACGAAAGTAAAGCATGGATGTCAAAGTGTAAGTTCCCACTACGAAACGGTCGGTGATCACTCAGAGCATGCCTGGAGATCGTTCGCGATCTCGCGCATGTGTAAATGATTTAATTGTGGTAGTGGAAGCTTACGACTTGTTCATCGTTATTTCATTCAGTTGATAACCAAACGGTGCCTTGATTCAGGATCGCCTCTAGCTGACGTGGATGGTGGTCGCTCTGGTTCCGCCACAGGAGCTCGCCTCCTTACATACTGAAGGAGCATACCGTTCCTGATATGCCCTTCCACCTCATCCTTCAGGTGCCTACAATCGTTAGTGTTATGACCATTTAATTCATGGAATACACAGAACTTATCTGATTTCCTTTCGTCTGAGGTAGGATCCCTTCGCATTGGCCTACGATACGGAATCTGTTCTTTGGTATCTTGGTAAATTCGCTCCAAGCTCTCGCTCAACTCAGCGTAGGTGGTGAATCGCGGCTCCCTCCGTTGCCGCTTTGATCTGTCTCTGTCATTCTCAATCTTTCTTTTACCTTTATCCTTGTCCGAGTCCCTTCTAGGGGCGTCTTTGAGTGCAAAAATTTCTATCCCATCTCTTTCTTCTTTCTCGGCGTTCGCATCTTCGAGTCGTAAAAACTTTTCTGCTTCGTGATAGAATTCCTCCAGATCTACGGGTGGATCTTTAGTCAATGAATTTTTGAACTCTGTGCCGTCAGCTATTCCGGACACGGCTGCCATTACTACCATGGATGGATCTGCTCTATCCACTGAAGCTGCTGCAGCATTAAATCGTGCTAGATAACTTCTCAAGGTCTCTCCAGCCTTTTGCTTTAGGGTTGCCAGAGTCATCACGTTCTTGGGTCTGGTAATATGAACCCTGAATTGTCTCATAAATCTCTCCACTAAACCATTCCATGTACCGATGGATCCGTTCTCCAACTGTCTAAACCATAGTGCGGCGATATCTGTCAAATACAATGGAAAACACCGGGCCATAACCTCCTCCGATGCCCCCAGTACTTCCATATGCCTCATATATTTTGTCAGGTGGACCGTGGGGTCCGCTCTCCCGTCATACATATCCAACGATGGTAGTTTGAAATCAGGTGGGTTCCTAGCTTGCCTGATTGCTGAAGTAAAAGGACTTCTATTGACATCTTCCAAATCTTTGTTCACCATACCGCCTCTCAAAGCTCTCCTAACTATCTCTGCCAATCGGTCGTTGTCTCCGAGATGTAATCCTTGTTCACTACTTCCAACCTGCCCCCCGAGCTCACGAGGTAACCCCGGGATCTGCCCCCTTGACTGAGCGTTCGCATCTCTACTACTACCGGGTTGCGCAGATGCTCCTCTTTCTCTTTCCAAGATTGGGTCAACATTCTCCATATGTGTGCCCCCTAGCTCTGGGGCTATGCCGGATGGTCCCGCTCCGTTCTGGGCTCCATTGGCTTCTCTATTCTGTGCCCCAAGCTGTCCTATCTGTTGAAGTAAACTCTGGATCATTTCCTCTTGCCTCTTCATCATAGTTTCCATCTCGTCCCTCGTGATGTATATCGATGGTTGATTTGCTCCTGAGGAAGCCTCTTGGCTTCCCTGTGGTTCGCTTCTCTCTGTCCTTGGCCTCCTACTCGATTGTCTTGCCATAATTCCTAAATCTGAACTCCTATATTTTCAAAATCAACTTTTTCCTGAATCAGTTCTCAGTGAAAGCACCAAAATGTTTGCGCCAAAATTGGTCACAAACACCCAAGGTCGTGAAAGCACCCGTTTACGTGTTCAATTCGATAATATTCAACACAGAACTCAGCAACAATCAGTATATAATTCAGCTCTAATCAACAAATCACAATAATTCACGAACAACAATCACAAACACAGGATTTATAGTGGTTCGGCGTTCGCGCCTACGTCCACTTTGAAGGTTTTCTCTTTATTGCTTTGCTTGATTAAATCGATTACAATGGATTACAGCCGACAATTGCTTTGAAATCTGAATACAACAGCGATTCTGATGGTTAAACTTGAATCCGGCAGAGTCTTGGCGTTCAATGGCGGAAAGATCCCTCTTTCTGAAGGCTTCAGGGTGCTATTTATAGGCGTTGGAGGCCCAGATCTTGCTGAAACTTCGTGAGACTTCTTCTGGCACGTGAGTGGGCCCACGCGACCGACCCCACCAAGTTTCGTCTCGATCGGACATCGGTTCGAAGTGATTTCGAACCCATCAAGGAATGGTCCAATCGAGCTGAAACTTGGCAGGAACAATCTTTACCTCATATGGAAGCTACTGTGAAAATTTGGTTGCATTTGGATTTGTGGTCGAGGAGATATGCTCGGTTCGAAATTGGTATTTTCGGTTGGCTGTGGATTTCGAACCCATGACGTTCGAACCCTTCATTTCGAACCCAGCAGTGCACGTGGGCTTGTAGTGACGTGGCGCGCAATATTCGAATCGATCCTAACTTATCTCCGAATGGACCGCTTCGACTCCGTGAACTACGGCGAACACGTCATCCAAACCAATTGACTCGGTGGGTTCGAAATGGGAAGTACCCCTGGTTTCGAATGTGACTAATTCGAACCCAGGAATCCTTATGGGTTCGAACGTGGCTTGGGTTCGAACCTCGTGGTTTCGAAGGCAAGCGCGCAGATGGGTTCGAACTAGGTGGGTTCGAAGGAGAGGGCGTGGATGGTTTCGAACAGCATGGTTTCGAAACAAAGGCGGTGGATGGGTTCGAAATGGATGGTCTCGAACCAGACAGTGACCACCTCTCTTCGCATTGAACCCATCATATCTTGAGCATACGAACTCGGATTGACTTGAAATTTGAAATGTCGACTTCTATGATCTTTCTTGTCATGTCCTATCAACTGTGGCCCATTCCGGACTCGGACGAAATTCATCGATATCCATGGTTAAGTGAAGTATAACCAATCTCTGAGATGGACTGTTTCCCGTTTTCGACCAATCTTGTGGCATCGCGGCTTTGTCAAAAAGCGGGATAACATTAATTATCCGTTTAATCGATATATCCAAATTGAACAACAAGTAAAATAAATTGATGGATGCCACCTTGAACATCCAAACTTTGTTGAAATTGTGACCTTACTAGTTCCAATTTTGGCTATGACACTGTTACAATCTATTTTCAACATTCATACTTGAATCACCATTTAAAATTTATACATCTATTTAAAGAGAGATAGTGTAAGATGAGCTTACTTTATCTAACAATTTCACTTGTAGTTAACATGAATTTCAAATTTTATTAAGATTAACATATTGTTTAAACCCACTATATAGATATATAAGTTATTTTGAAATAGATATACACGGTGCAAAGTTATAATAGTTGATATAAAGTAGAAATATTCACTTTTAGGTTCAAAAAAATTTAATGATTGTTTTAGGATAGAGCATGTTAAACCATGCATATTGTATCTGTTGCATGAGCACGGACTTACATATATGATGTTGATGTCCAAATTATATAATACAAATATAATACCAAAACAAACTTTAAATAAAATTAAATAATTGTTTGATTTAAAATTACTTTGGACTGGATCTAAACAGTAAACTTCATAGGCCTAATAAGACCCAAAACGGAAAAAAGAGGTTTGAAATTTTAATCATTTAACCCCTTGTGTGCTAGCCTAGTATCAACATTGGTATTATAGCCCAGTAGCCAATGCATTCTTGATTAGTGATGCTTGGGCTAACTACTAAAGCTTGTCCATTTAATAGGGTGTCTAGAGAAGTATTCTCTAAGCCGGATTTGGGTAATCAAGTACCTTGCCATATAACTACTAGCTTAGCTTGAAAGGTGAATTGAGCCAAAGACATCCCGGTGCGAAAAGGTCCAATTTTAATTTAGACCATTAGCTATCAAAATGAAGACGAAACCAAACTGAAGTTTAAAATTTAAAAGTTAAATCTAAAAAAGAAATATAATATAAATTTACAATATGATTTTCAAAAGTGTATTGAAAAATATATTGATACTGTCCAAAGGTTTGAAAATTAATTAATAAAATCAATTTAATTAAATAGTTAATTGGTTAAATATGTGAGAAATGTGGATTACGGATCTTAAGGCTAGAATAAACACTGAAGGGGGGGTGAATAGTGTTTTAAAAAATTATTAAATCTTTTTGAATTTTTGTTAATTTGAACACAAATGTATGCAATATTCAGACACAGATATGATCACAGAATCAAACATAGATGTAGAAACAAAATAAAAGTAGTAAAGGAAAGAACACACCAGATTTTATACTAGTTCGGAGTTACCCTACATTTAGTCCCGCACACAAGTACGGATTTCCTTTCAAAAGCAATTGTACAATTACACCGTCAATTTCAAGGCTACGAGGTACACCCTCTAGATTCACAATCCTCTAAGTAGAGATACTTGATTTTACGGGCAACAAGTTCACCCAATTGATTTCCAAGGCTACAATCACACCTTTTCTCGCTTGATTGATTTCCAAGGCCACAATCACACCTTTTCTCGTTTAATTGACTACAAAGAAACCTATAACTCTGAATAGCACTGAGGATCTTGTTGAGATAGTGATAGACAATCAAACTAGAGAGAATCTAGTTAGATTCAATGTTGATTTCGACAGTGTAATGGTAGGAATATGCATAAATAAAATGTGGAAGAAGAAGAGAATGAAAACCAGAAAATATAATTGAAAATTCGTTGAAAACAACCCCTATTTATAGAAGAACAACAGTCATGTCAATTCGTGAAGAGATATGACGAATAGACACTTCTTTTGAAATTTAAATTTTAAAATTAACTGACACTATGTCGACATGGGTATATTGAGCATGTCGACATCCCAAAGGAATTTTTGATGGTTTGTTTTTCTTTTGAAAATAACTTTTATCTTATATTAAAAACTATTTTAAACTTTACAAATATACTTGACTATAATTAAAATGCATAAGTAGATATAGAGAATAATATATAAAATTTTACTATAATTTTATATTTAAATCTAAGTATGAATATTAATATATTATTATTAAAAATAATTCAAAATTAAGGATAATTTGATTTTCAAATTAAAGATTATTTTGAGGCTAAAAGTATTTAAAATCGGGATAGATGTTTTTGATCTTTTTAAAAGGAAGGTTTTGAAAACATTTGAAAACAAGATATAATTTTGTAAAAACATTTTGAATAAAAGTTAGTGGATACAAAACGATGTTCCACTAGATTTTTCGTAGGTTCCATCCTACTTAGGGTTTCATCCCTTTAACGGGCTCGAAGTGGATTTCATTAAACGAATAAATTGGATTTTAAGATGCCAGTGCTTTTCTAGGAGTTTTAACAAAATTCCTAATTAATTAAAAAATAAATTACTTGAAATCTTGAACTCTTGATAACCTTGATATTCTTGATACTCATGAGTCTTCATTCTTGATATCTTGAATCTCTATACTATACAGTCTTCATTCTTGGTACCTGCATGATTAAATCCTGCATATACATATATTTCTAAACTATAATGGTAGTATTTATATTTTATAATCCTATTTTAAGGTTGTTGTCATCAAAACCATAATCTCACGGACTAACAAAATATTGTGTGTTTAACTTATATAGTGTTCTATAATACATCATCTTGAGTTGTTTAAGATGAAGGAAGTGTATGCATGCATGAATAATATATATAAATCAATAGTTTCATTAAAATTATTTAATTAATAAATCAATTAAACATTAATTAATAATATAAAGTATATATATAAAGATATATGTGTATAATTATAAACATTGTAGTGTATATATTAAATCTAAAATGTTTAATTGAATAATATAAAATTAACTATAATGTTAACCAATTAAATTAACTAAATAAAATTTAATGCATAATATAAATATAACATTGTACACAAGACTATTATATGAGTTGATCAAAATTAAAGGAGTCATATAGTAATGAAAACTTATATATCATGAATGTATAATAAAAGGTAGAACGATAAGAAAACCTAAATAGACTTAAGGGAAAAATACATAAGTATAGTACATATACCATGATTTCTGATGTGACTAACACTCGAATCACGAGGGTAATTCATAGGAAATACATTATTCCATTAGTTGTTATCACTCAATTGAATATATTAAAGATTATAATCTTCAATATAGTATCGTTCTCTAACATTTTTATATTAATAATTACTTATACGTTCTCTAGTTGTTGTGCAAACTCAAACTAGTGATGTTATGTGTTGTATTATTAATATGTAGAATAGGAGGTAAGATAACTATATGTATTTTTTGAGAAAACTCAAATACATATACTGTACTTGGGCTGTCGCAAAATGGTAGGTATAGGTGAACAATTCCTTTTGATTGTTAAGCAAACTTAAGGTCGAATGAGATTAGAACAAAGAAAACGAGTTAGGAGTTATACATGATACAACTGATATTGTAATAACCCAAAATTTTAGGAATTTGGATATGGAATATTTAAATTGATTTTAAATATTTAAAGGTTAATTTTATAGATTTAATAACTTGAATTTCAGTATGATGATTTATTACAGAAATTAATTGCTGAATTTAATAATTGGAAAATTGTTGTAATAATTAAATCTTGAATTCTTAGTTGGATAAAAATAGTTTAAAGGATTATTTAATTTCTATTAATAAGAATGAAGGTAACTAAACTTTTAAATTGGATTTAAAAAGGCAATTTACTTGATTTTAAAAATAACTTGTTTGAATTAACGAGTGAAAATAGCCTTCCGGGCATGGTCTTGGATTTCGACGAAACCAATTCCATTGGATCCGTAATAGTGTATTATTATCAGATTTCAAATTTCGTAACATTTGGAATTACAGTTTGGTCATACGGAATAGAAACGCAATGAAACTAATATTGAAAATTTAATATTATAATTAGGTTCAAAAAGCTATCTTCTCCATACGATTGAATTGGGGCTCAAATGTGACTCCCACCCTGACCCACACTAACAAAGAGTATTACTAAGTATACTATCTGCTAGTGCAGAGAATATGGTTGTTTAGGAGCGACCATCATAGTCTATGTGACACCCCATCTCTATACTCACGCAGCCAAGGACACTACAGCGTAATGCCGTCGATTAGCACGAAGAATAAGACTGTTGAGAAGCAACCATGTAATTACTTTGTACGAGTACTGATATGTCAGATAGTATTATATGCATTTCGTTTCAAGAGGAAATATGACATATCAAATACAAACACAAGGCTACTACACAGTGACTATGTGGTCTTCGGAAACAAATATAAAATAAACATAACATAAATCAGTCCCAGATATTCATATCACTAAGGCGGAAACATATTTGAATATGTCACATAAAAATGTACATCAAAGTAGCGGTCATATAAGATCCACTACATCACAAAAGAATAGGTACAGGTGCAAGACAGAAGAATATGTATACATTAAGGAGTCTCTATCTCGAATGTATAATAACAAAAACTACTAAGCTAAAGTAGTTATCCCAAAAGTCAGATAAAGGACCATGATAAGAAGTCAAGCAGAAGCACCTGAAATACCTCGGTCTGAACCGAGTATTATCTAAGAAATTAATAATAAACGGATCAGTCTAACTATAAGTATCATATAAGATGAGATAGGATAAGAGATATGACAAAAACTTATAATAACAATAATGCCATACTGTGACAAGTATACATTAAATAACAACAAAAATCATACAATATTTCAAATTTTCTCAAACACCAAAAATAATGTCATATTCTTTAACATATTCACCAAACCTCAAATACTGATAAAGCTTATCAATATAAACCAGAAAAATAGGCGAAACACAAATTCCAGAAATCAATAATTAGAAATCCATAAAACACAAAGGGATCACAAACGGGAGCATGAAATCTCACCAACACGTGTATCACAAATGGGTCGTTATCCCATAAAATGAGCCGGAGCTCCTCCAAACAGGGTATAGTCCCTCCTTGTGGACTATGAGCCAAAGCTCTTCCTATGAGTCGAAGCTCCTCCAAATAGGATATAGTCCCCCCTTGTAGACTACGAGCCAAAGCTCCTCCTATGAGCCGAAGCTCCTCCAAACAGGGTATAGTCCCCCTTTTTCAGACAACGAGACATCGCACATCGCTAGTCTAAATCACCAAAGGATCATCATTGGTCGATAAGTGTAAATTACACTAAGCTAGTAAATAAGTGAATTTAGCTTCATGTCCCATAACCACTGACTTAACTTAAATATTTATGAACAAATTATAGATTTACATTTGAAAATTGTCACGAGATTTCAATCGAACTAGTCTAAGAATTAACCGACGAAGTAAACGCAAGCGTTTCATAACACTTTTTTTGCTAAGTCGTTTAATAGGATTTCTCGAACGAATGAGGTAAAGGTTTATATATACTAATAGATTTAAAAACAAATTTTAAAAACGAGCTTTGTATTAAAAATGATGCTGAAATCATTTTTGTGAAAGAGTTTGAATATTTACTACTAGTATTGAAAATTTTGTATTTTAAAGTGACAAATCACAGAAATGATTGTAATAACAATTAATCACCAAGAATTCACATACGAAAACGTGAATCAAAACCATTGAAATCGATTTCAAATCCATCAAAGGGATATTTCCAAAAATCGAGAAAAGAAGTCATCAAAGTCGATAACAAATGACAACAATCAATCGGATCAACAAAAATCGATAAAAACCGGAAATCCACTCAAAAACAGCCAAAATAGGCAAAATTTACAGTTCCAGACGTCTGATAGGTATTTCCAGACGTCTGGTCGTAGGTTCTGGAAAAATATATGCTTTTTCTCCTTTCTCTTTTTAATTCCAGAACCATTTCAGACGTCTACATTTTCCAACCAGACGTCAGGATTTGGTTCCAGATGTCTGGATTTTAGCTCTCCTTTTTTATTTATTTTCAGAAACCTTTCAGACGTCTTGATTTTTCAACCAGACATCTTGATTTTGTTCCAGATGTTTGAATTTTTCTACTAGACAAAAAAAGTCAGCCTAGCCCAAAAAGGGCAAACCCAAACCGAAATGCGATCGAACAAGCGATGGATGCTAGGGATTTATGTCAATTGACAACCCAACCCTATAAGTTCTTCGATACACCAAAAAAACATGTCCAAACATCCAAGATAGGATCTTTAAAGATTTTGTTTTCAAAACACCAAAATTGAAAAATTCACCAAATCAATTCAAACCAAAAGTAATTGAACATGAAATAGATGTTAGGAATTCATACCTAACAACAAATGTATGGACATAGATGTGAGCTCAAGAACTCACCTTTAAATCCAAATATAGAAATGAGAAGCTCTAAAACAAGCGAAAATTGATTTCTCTTCAACAACATCTTTAGAATCTTCAATCTATTATCAAATAAAATAAATTTCCTAAGTTAAGCTATATGAATTTCTGAAAATTGAAGAGAGATTGAGATGGAGAAGATGAAGAGGATTCTTACCTAAGATTCTCTTTGTTTATAACTTGAATTTGAATTCCTAAGAGAAAATAAGGCTTAGGAATTTTAATTTCCTCTTTCCACCATTCTTTCAAGGGCTTGAGAGTGTTAGAAAATGTTATGAATGGATAAAGAGGAGTGGAGTGGAAGTTATAAGGTAGAGGAGTTGGGTTATCTTATTGGGTTAGTGGGCTGAAACCCAAACCCAAAGCCCCAAATAAAAATACCAAAATTCTATCAACTCCAAACATATCGATATTTATACTCAAAAAGGTGCAAAAGTCATTTTGGACTCAATGGAAGTGCTCTCCGGTCCTAATTTGACAGTTTACAAAAAAATAGCATTTCGGACTTTAACCTGACTAACGATGTTATATTTTAATAAAATATTTAAATATACAATCATAAAATATGCGGGTTGTTACAGACTCCCCACCTTAAAGAAATCGCGTCCACGCAATACTTAAGAAGAAAATAAAGAGTAACAACCATAAAAGCATATCAACACAAAAGAAGAAATTTTGAAATGAGAAGTTCACCCTAAGGAGCACGAGAGAGTAAGTCCGGATGTATTTGCCCGATAAATTCTCTGGATTCCCAAGAGAATTCCTTAGGATTTGAGGACCATTGAACATTCACAAGAAGAACATCTTTATTACGAAGGCGTTTAACCTCCGTAGCAATGATACGAATAGGATGTTGCTCATAAGTCAAATTATGTGAAACTTCAATTTCTTCAATAACACTGGGATCAAGAATAGAATTGGAAAATCTAATGCATTTTCGTAGTTGAGAAACGTGGAAAATATTATGAATAACAGAAAATTGAGCCGGTAATAAAAGGCGATAAGCCACGTAACCAATACGTTCGGTGATGAGAAATGGACCAACATATCGAGGTGCTAATTTTCCCAATCGACTAAAATGCACAACACCCTTCAGAGGTGAAACACTAATGAACAAATTTAAAAGGGCGGAAACAATGGCCGCAAGCACTAGATCATGAGTGGCATATCCAGTCTCGGTAGGCTTTAATTGTATACAAGTATAAGCGATAACGCATTCCCTTTTTGCATGAGAATGACACCCAAACCAATACAACTAGTATCGGTACAAACAGTGAAGTCTTGGTCCCCTTCGGGAATCACAAGATTAGGAGCATCGGAAAGGAGTTCTTTTAAATGATCCTCTTTCCCGAAAAGCTTAAGATTTTCCAAAATTATAATTAACTTTATGTAATCAACTTTTTAGAAAAATTTACTTATTATAAGCCAACTTACTATGTCTGACAGTCTCATCATAGCGTTAGGATATTCCTATCGATAATGTTGATCAGACGCATCGACCAGAATTCTTAAAGCACTCAATGGGCAATACAACACAAAATCATCTTCTATATGATAAATATGTCTCTTAAAAACTTTACAAATATTCTTTGCTCGTTTCAAGAACAAAATCCAATTATACTTATAAATATCTTATGAAAAAGATTTGCAAATTTTAAATTGTTGTTTTCATCCATAATTATTGAATACCCATCGAGATATTCGTAGAATACTCGATTCATAAGATGGATGAAATAAGCTAGACAAGCCAAATGATATCATGAGTCATTCATAAGAATCATAACGAGCGCGGAATGCGGTAAGTGGAACGCTATCCTCCAGGTCGAGCTGAAAAGACCTTAGCACCACTCAAAAGATTGCTTAGGTGATAATCCTAAGACAAGCTCAAAGATATCGGGAAATTCATGAGCTATTTGAATGAGAGAAATATCATTTTCTTCATCATGTGGGTTTAGAGAATGTAAGGATGCCACCGAATTAGAATCAAAATCATTAAGAACAATAGAAATTTGCTTAATAGATTGAGAATGTCGAAGATGAATAGTCCTATCGGGATATAGGATATGGGCTTCATAATGATTAAGCCAATTCTTTCACAAAAATCAATTCCGAAACCTAAGTAGCACATAACATGCAAATCAGATAGGAAAGCATAATCACATAAAATAATCTCGACATTTTAATAAAGTAAACTGAGTGTTATGGATCCACCAACCGGATTCGCAATTCTCAGTGTAGTCATCAAGCCCAAAATGTTTAAAGAAAAAGTATCAACAAGTTCTTTTGATATAAAATAATGAGATGAACCCATATCAAAAAGAACTCGAATAGGATAATCACAAAACAAATGTCATCAACGACTGAATGAGAAATACATTGACAAAGAGAAGTGTCACTAGGAGCTTACACAACATTCAGCTCTCCCTCTCTCTTGCTTTGAAGTTTGGGACATGAAGATATATAATGATCCGAACTTTTGCAATAGCGGCAAAAAATAGGCCTTGGACACTTATTTATATAGTGGTCCTTAGAGCCACAATTGTAGCATTCTCCACGATTAGGGATTGGAGTCTTTGTTACCGAAGTTACTTGCTTCACTTTCTAGTTGGGATTAGGACTTTCGAACTTAATAAAGGGATGCCTCTTCTTATTGATGTTGAAGTTCTTATTGACACCCACAATTTCAACATCACTTTCTTTATCGGCCTCCTCAAGTCGAAGAGCGATATCTACAAGCTGATCGAAAGAAACTTCTAGTTTCAGAAGTAAAGGCTTTTTGAGATTGATATTCAACCCATAGATAAACCTTTGATTTTTCTTTAATGGGGTATTAATATACTCGACCCCATATTTAGAGAGAGATTCGAAAGATGCGATGTAATCCGTCAAAGAAGATTCACCTTGAACAAGGTCAATAAAGGGTCAGGCTAAAGTTACCTTTTTGGGTTCCGGTACAATCTTTAGTTCGAATCTTTCCCGGAATTGCTCCCAAGTAAGATCTGCTTCGGTAATTTTAGAGATCAAAAGCCATACCTATCTAATGCTCTTTCCTGGAGCATCCTAGAAGCCACTTGGACTCAATGTAGATTCACAAGATTCATGCAGGAAAAGATACGATCGCATGTTCTAAACAAAGCTTGGATTTCTTTAACACTTTCAGAACCCTTGGCCTTCCACCCAAATCGGTATAATCTCTGCACAAGCGTGCAAACCCAGATTTAGGATGAGTAGGCTCTGGAATGGGTCCAACAGCTTGAGCATTCTTTACAAGATCTAAAAGCTGTTGGGCAGACTTAAATTCACCATCCTAAGGTGTAGCACTGGATTGACCGGCGCTGGGACAGCCAGGTCTAACCATTTCTCTTCTTTAAGAAAGAAAGAAAGAAGAGGGAAAAGGTTATTCTCAAAATGAATAACAAACAATCATGATTGAGAAAACAATGCATCATAATAGAAATTTGGATTGAACAGGTCCTAAGACTCGGATAAATCCTAAGGCACGATTCCTAAGAAAGACTTAGGACAATGATCCTTGCTAAATTATTCCATATTGTTCGAAGTTTGGCTTTGATACCAAGCTGTGATGCCCCACCTCTATACTCACACAAGCTAAGGACACTACAAGGTAATGCCGTCGACTAGCGCGAAGAATAGGGCTGTTGAGGAGCGACCATCTGTGTAATTGCTTTGTGCGAGTACCGATATGTCAAACAGTATTATATGCATTTCGTTTCAAGAGGAAATCCAACATATCAAATACAAATACAAGACTACTACGAAGTGGCTATGTGGTCTTCGGAAATAAATATAAAATAAATATAACATAAATCAGTCACAGATATTCATATCACTAAAGCGGAAACAGATATGAATATATCACATAAAAATGTACATCAAATTAGTGGTCATATAAGATCCACTACATCACAAAAGAATAGGTACAAGTGCAAGACAAAAGAATACGTATACATCAAGGAGTCCCTATCTCGAATGTATAATTACAAAAACTACTAAGCTAAAGTAGTTAGCCAAAACGTCAGATGAAGGACCATGATAAATAGTCAAGCAGAAGCACCTAAAAATACCTCGGTATGACCCGAGTATTATTTAAGAAGAAAATAATAAATGGATCAGTCTAGCTATAAATACCATATAAGATGAGATAGGATAAGACATATGACAAAAACGTATGATAACAATAATGCCATACCATGACAAGTATACACTAAATAACAACACAAATCATACAATACCTCAAATTTTCTCAAACACAAAAAAGAAAGTCATATTCTTTAACATATTCAGCAAACCTCAAATATTGATAAAGTTTATCAATATAAACCACAAAAATAGGAGAAACACAAATTTTAAAAATCAATAATTAGGTGAAACACAAATTTTAGAAATCAATAATTAGAATTCCAGAAAACACATAAGGAGGAAGGCCTATCACAAAAGGGAGCATGAAATCTCATCAACGCGTGTATCACAAATGGGTCGCTATCCCATAAAATGAGCCGGAGCTCCTCCAAACAGGGTATAGTCCCGCCTTGTGGACTATGAGCCAAAGCTCCTCCTATGAGCCGAAGCTCCTCCAAACAGGGTATAGTCCCCCCACGGACTATGAGCCAAAGCTCCTCCTATGAGCTGAAGCTTCTCGAAATAGGGTATAGTCCCCCTTTTTTGTACAAAGAGACATCGCACATCGCTAGTCTAAATCACCAAAGGATCATCATTAATCGATAAGTGCAAATTACACTAAGCTTGTAAATAATTGAGTTTAGCTTCATGTCCCATAACCACTAGCTTAACTTAAATATTTACGAATAAAACATAGATTTCAACTTCAAAACTGTCACGAGATTTCAATCGAATAAGTCCAAGAATTAACTGACGAAGTAAACGCAAGCGTTTCATACCACTTGTTTTGTAAGTCGTTTAATTGGATTTCTCGAACGAATGAGGTAAAGGTTTGTTTATACTTATAGATTTAAAAACGGTTTTTAAAAACGAGCTTTGTATTAAAAATAACGTTGAAATCATTTTTGTGAAAGAGTTTGAATATTTACTACTAGAACATATACCTTTGTAATTTAAGGTGACAAATCACAGAAATGATTGTAAAAACAATCAATCACTAAGAATTCACATATGAAACGTGAATCAAAACCATAGAAATCGATATCAAATCCATCAAATGGATATTTCCAAAAATCAAGAAAAGAAGTCATAAATGTCGACAATAAATGACAACAACCAATCAGATCAACAAAAATCGATAAAAATTGGAAATCCACTCAAAAATAGCCAAAATAGGCAAAATTGACAGTTCCAGATGTCTGGTAGGTATTTCCAGAATGGCCCTGGGTTCTGGAAAATATATGCTTTTTCTCCTTTCTCTTTTTAATTCCAGAACCATTTCAGACGTCTGGATTTTCCAACCAGACGTTTGGATTTGGTTCCAGACGTTTGGGTTTATGTTCCAAATGTCTGGATTTTTGCTCTGCCCTTTTTTATTTATTTTAGAAACCTTTCGGACATCTAGATTTTTCAACCAAACATCTTGATCTTGTTCCCGACGTTTTGATTTTGTTCCAGACATTTGAATTTTTCTGCTAGGCAAAAAAAATCAGCCTAGCCCAAAAAGGGCAAATCCAAACCGAAATGCGATCGAACGAGTGATGGATGCTAATGAATTTATGCCAATTGACAACCCAACCATATAAGCTCTTCGATACACCACCAAAAACATGTCAAAACATCCAAGATAGGATCTTTAAAGATTTTGACTTCAAAACACCAAAACTGGAAAATTCATCAAATCAATTCAAATCAAAAGCAATTGAACATGAAATAGATGTTAGGAATTCATACCTAACCACAATGAAATGTATGGAAATAGATGTGAGTTCAAGAACTCACCTTTAAATCCAAATATAGAAATGTGAAGCTCTAAAACAAGCAAAGATTGATTTCTCTTCAGCAACACCTTTAGAATCTTCAATCTATTATCAAATGAAATGAATTTCCTAATTTAAGTTATATGAATTTCTAAAAATTGAAGAGAGATTGAGATGGAGAAGATGAAGAGGATTCTTACCTAAGCTTCTCTTTGATTTATAACTTGAATTTGAATTCCTAAGAGAAACTAGGGCTTAGGCATTTTAATTTCCTCTTCCCACTATTCTTTCCAGGGCTTGAGAGTGTTAGGAAAGGTTATGAATGAATGAAAAGGAATGGAGTGGGAGTTATAAGGTAGAGGAGTTGGGTTCTCTTGTTGGGTTATTAGGCTGAAACCCAAACCCAAAGCCTCAAATAAAAATACCGAAATTCTAGTCAACTCCAAACATATCGATGTTTATACTCAAAAAGGTCGCAAACGCCGTTTTGGACTCAATGAAAGTGGTCTCCAGTCCTAATTCGACACTTTACAAAAAGTAACATTTTGGACTTTAATCTGACTAACGATGCTGGATTTAAATAAAACATTTAAATATACAATCGTAAAATATGCGGTTGTTACAGTCTGTATTAAATAAGTATTAAGTATGTCGATAATATGCTCATTTTTTTCTTCATCTTAAGTGGTTCGACATGCTTAAGTCTTATATAATACAATACCATGGTGGATGCACGATCGATTCAGAACATAACACAATAGAAATAATATAAACTGTTCACAAAACAACAAACACAGTCATATATATATACATACATCAAATATAATACAAAGTATCATACATGAGTAGTGATACACCACTTTATAAATATACATCAAGTCCTCCACAAAAGAATATACAAAATCAAATCAAGCTACTACAAGATGTCTACTCAAAACTATGCACATATCCAAAAGATCGACAAGGTGGTCCATGAAGAACAGCTAAGCAAAAGCCAACTATCTAATCTATAGTTCGGTCCGACCCGAGTAATGAATACACGGGCCAGTCTCACTTGAACAAGATGATTAACAATGATAAATGGGATATAAAACTCATAAAGGAAGCATTCCTTTAATCAAAAAGGAATGGTATAAACTCGGATTCACACAAATTCGAAGTGATGGAAAACTCAAAAACATCTCAAGGGTTAATTCATGAATAACATCAATTCAATATGAATGCTCCTTCCTAAAAACTACTCGGAATATAAATTCCAACCAAATCATACAAAATCTCAGAAGGAAACCACAAAAATCATCAAAAACTCATAACTTGAGGAACTCTATTAAGATTTCAAACTCAGTAAATCTCATAACTCGTGGAACTCAATCAAGAGTTCAAAACCACATAAACGAAATCACCAGATATAAATAAAATCTCATATAGCTCTAGGCTAAAAAATATACAAAACGGCATCTTGAAATGGTGAAATCATAAAAATCAGAACACAGAAAAATCCCAGATTGGATCCACATCTTCGATTGCATGCTAAAGCAATGTTGCACGTGCCAACCTCATGTCCAATACTATATATTAGGTACCTATCTCTTGGTGACCAAAGTCACATAAACATCATGACGACCGAAGTCGTAAAACATCATGACGACCGAAGTCGTAATACATCGTGACGACCGAAGTCGTAATACATCGCGATGACCCAAAGGTCTATAGTACTGGCATAACATCGTGAATGTGTCACAAACTCTCAGATAGGAACCCAAAAAGTGTTAGCAGTGCGTCCCATACCACACGTTCTCACTTAACGGTTCACTAACAACTAGTCAATGCCACACTAGAAAACGACATCATAAAAATCATAAAATCTCAGAAAGCTCGTGACTTGCCTCATATCATCGGCAAGTGCAAAAGACATCATGATGTTTTTCACAAACCATAACTCCTAAAATATGAGATCTCAAACTCATAACTTGCCTCATATCATCGACAAGAATAAAAGACATCGTGATGGTTTTCACACCATAGCTCCTAAAATAGGAGATCTCAAACTCATAACATGCCTCATATCATCGGAAAGTTAAATGACATCGTGATGGTTTTCCCATATCATAAGCCCTAAAATATGAGATCTCAAACTCATAACTTGCCTCATATCATCTGCAAGTATAAAGACATTGTGATGGTTTTCACACCATAGCTCCAAAAATAAGAGATCTCAAATCTCAAAACTCGCCAAAGAATGGAAATCTCAAATAATTCCTAAAAATAGGAATTCACAAATTTCAAAGCACGCCAAAGAATGACAGTCACAAATAACAAATCAAAAGTTCATAGCTTCAAACGAACGAGTCCGGAATTGACCAAAATAGTAAACGTAAGTGTCCTACACCACATGTTTTACTAAATCGTTTAATTCTCTTTCTTATACGTTCGAAGAGTGCAAAATAGTGTATTTTATATATAAAATAATTTACTTGAGGAAACTAGTTTTTAAAACCATTTTTGAATCATTTGGAAAACAATTCTTTAGAAATTTCTCTTTATTATAGAGAGTAAAATCTTTAAATAACTTTAAGAATAATTTTAAATATTGTAAATTATTTACTTCAAAAGCTATTTATTATAAAAATTATTTCAAAAATCGTTTCGAAAAACCATGCTCGAAAACACAGAAATCGTCAGAAAATACTGGAAATTCAACATATGAAAACATCTCGAAAACTCATCAATCTGGAGTACGGATCAAGAAAAAAATTGGCTTATCTATTGATAAGTTAGAGCCCTTCAAAATCATCACAAAATGTCACAAAAAGAAGCTGCAAAAGTCACTGGAATAGGAAGCAAAACATAAGAGAGCAAGGAGAAGAACACAGAAAGAAACAGCTCTCTAGGTTGACCTACAGGTCGACCTTACTTGCATATAGGTCGACCCTATTGTCAACCTATGTGAGGCTTGGGTCGACCGAGATGGTCTTATTTTCGACCATGGCCAAGAATTTTTGTTCAGGTGATATTCTTTGCTCGATTCAATCTTTGAGCCAAAGATTCAAGTATCAACAAGATGATTTTGACATTGAGTTTTTGCATGAACAAATACAACACTCAAAATACAATCTGGAGAAGATCTGGCATGATTTCGTGGCAAAACTAGAAAGTTATGGACACTCAAAGTAGCAAACAGCGACAGAATTCACTAAGTATTTTCGACTACAGGAGATCACTTACGGAAGCACATATTCAATAGATTTCCAACATATAACTCATTCAAGTTAGAAATTGTGAGGTTATACCCACCTTAGCAAGATCTTAAGCGAATTAGTGATGCAAAATGCTGATTTGTAGGATCAAATAAGCTCCATAGACCTGTATAAGCTAAAAGAAACAACATGCAGACAAAGAAAAACTAGTTACATAAACCATTATTTTCAAACAAAAGATTAAGGAGACGATTTTTGGGGTTCTGGTTTTCGATTACCTATTTAATATTGATTACAAGTTTTTCTTTATGATTTCTTCTTGATTTTGCTTGGATTTTGAAGTTAGATTATTAATGAGCAAGGAAGAGGCCATTTCTTTTTAATGGATGTTTCAAAAAGAAGGATTGAAAATGAGGAAGGAGAGAATATACAGTTTTCTCCTCTCTTTTTTAAGCATTCTAGAAGTGCGTTTGGACCACAAATACTACCCACTTAGCCCATTACCATACTTAGTGAAAATTTCACTAAGTAAGTTACATGTTTTACTTATATTTACAATATTTACACACACATTTTCACATTTTAAAAACCAAATAAATTTACAACCGAAAGTTTATGTAAACTTAATGTTTTAACAACAAAATAAAAATTATTTTAGCTATAAAAATCTATTTCTATCATTAAACCATATTTTTACAAAAATACACAATTTACACTCTTTTTACACAAAACATCATTTTTAGCATAAGTGTGTGTGTGTGTGCACACAAAAATCATTTTCTTGTCAAAACAAATACCACAAACTATAATAACTTCATTTTTGCATCAAACTATTACTTTTAAACAATATTTCACCTTTTTATTTATAAAATACATCATAATAAGTTCAAACTTTTCACTTTAAAATAATTAACAACAAATTTGGCAATAATTTGCAATATTATTGCACTTTCTCAATTTAAAACCATAAATGATCATATTTCTTCCAAACTACAAAATAAAGTTTTAAACCTTGTTTTCAACAATTTTCATCTATTTCAAAAAATTAATGTTTAATTAAATCACTTAATTAAATTATTAACTCAAAATCAACATATTCCAATATTCATAATTTATTCAACTTAATTCTCAATTAAACAAACTTAAACCCAACTCATTCTCCAAAACTCGTTATTTATTTAAAATAAACAATTTTAATAAATTTTCTAGTTCCAATTTATTTTATTTTCCAATATTAACTTATAACCACCGTTATAATTTAATATTACAGGTAATCACCAAAACCAGGGTTATTACAGACTCCCCTTTATAAAAATTGCATCCTCGCAATTTCTAGAGAAGAGCTGTATTCAATACGATTTATTTCATCAAGCAAAGAGAAATAGATAGATCAAGTTTAAAATTTCTCACCTTCAATGTGAGAAGATAGAAATCGAGGATAAGATTGCTCAATGAATTTTCTGGTTTCCCGAGTGTAAAAAATGGGATTATCGGACAATTGGATCATAACGAGCAACACATTCTTATTTCGAAGCGCTCAACCTCCGAAGTTGGAACACGCATAGAGTATGGCACAGATGATAAATTAGGAGAAAACCTCAAACTCTTCTAATACATGGTATCAATCACCGAATCAGAATTTTGTAAATACTTCCTCAACTGAGAGACGTGAAACACGTCATGAACTCTAGAAAATCGATTTGGAAGTGTTACTCTATAAGCAACATGACTGATACGCTCTGTAATAGGAAATGGCTCTACATATCGTGGTGCCAATTTCCCATTCTAGCTAAGGTATACCATTCCCTTTCAAAGGAAAGTTCGAATATAGATAATATAACCAACAGAAAACTCAAGAGGCTTCCAACAGTCGTCATTTTTGGCGACTCATTGCCTCTTTCATTCCTTCACGAATAAGCACAATCTTCTAAAATGGTTCTCAAATAGATTCGGGGACTAATATAAGCCTTTTCCTTGGACTCAAGCCAAGAATAAGGAGAACGACATGGCCTGCTATATAAGGCTTCAAATGGAGCCATGCCAAAGGAAATCGGGTAGGTGTTATTATAAATGAACTCAACCAAAGAAATGTGATTCTCCCAGCTACCTCTAAAATCAAGAATACAAGCTCAAAGTATATTTTCAAGAATAAGATTCATCCGTTCAATCTATCCATCAAAATGCGGATGATAAATAGTACTGAGATTAAGCTTTGTGCCTAAATCTTGATGAAGACTCTTCTAAAAGTGACTCGTGAAGAGTGGATCACGATCATACACTATAGGACTCAAAATACCATGCAATCGCACGATCTTCTTAATATAAAACTTTGAAAGGTAAGATGCGGTCCTATTAGACTTAATAAGAATAAAGTATGCAGACTTAGAATGATGGTCCACAATGACCCAGTAGTTTTATGAATAGAGGTAGGACTTAGCAGAACTTTATCCCGAACTCCATCAACAATAGGGTGATCGATATGACCTTCCGCATAAAGCTATGAAAAGAATCATACAAATATAAGATTAACTACCATTTAGGGTAAGGAAATTCAATAAGAGGTGGTGGTTTGTCAAAAACCACCAAATTCATACGACTGCATAAATGCAAGTCGCTAAATAATTGCACTATGGCAAGAAAACACAAAGAAATGATTTTATACTTCCTTTTCATTAATCAAAAGTTCCTAGAGTTTACAAACTATCTTCAAAAAAATAATTCAATTTTCAATCATTTGAAAATTTTCAAAGCTTCTTATTTTAATTTAAATTCTAAGCCCATTATAGACTAAGTAAAATGAAAAATCTTTCAAAGTGGTAAAAGAAAATTCATAGCTTATTGAAAGCTCTTTCATTTATAAAAAGATTGAACTCATTTAAAGTCATAAATCTCAAGTTAGGGTATTTTAATACAACACTTTTCAAATAGAATCTCAATTTTTAAAATCAATTTGAAATTTGAAATTCCCAAACCGTTCCAATATCAAACTGTATTTTCAAAACAAGCTTTCTATGAAAAATCATTTATTATATGATCTTCTTTTTCCTCAAAAAGCTAAGACATTCAATGTGATGGCCTGTTTTACCATATTCTTTGAATCGATAATAATCCATACAAGTCTGACTCAATTTGCACGAAACGACGGAACATTAAGGGTAATAAAGAAAATAAGAGAGAAAAGAATCTCACATGAATGGAATAATATAGAATATTGAACAAATATCTTTACAGTGGAATACTTTAAATACATATATAAGAGTCTAACCTAAATTCATCTTGGGAAGTTGTAAACATCTGTCCTTACAATTGCTGACAAAACATCAACTAAAACTAACAATGCACGGTGGATAATAGAATATGTCCATATGTAGATGAATATCTCCAACTCTCCTCTAGAAACTCCAATCATCTTCAACTAAACATGAAACTACTCGGATCTGACCCGAGTATTGAAAATACCCGGATCAGGCTTGATAAACCAGCATGAGAAACTCAAATATAAATGACAGTGTCATATATCAGCCTTTGAATAAAATCCTTTGAAATGAAATATTATCTCATAATACCACGCCCACACATAAACACGGAAGGGTTTTTACCTTATCATAGCTAAATCGCTTTTATATATCAAAACATTTGATATTATTTTTACTGACATATTTTTGAAAACATTACAAATAAACTTATTAATCTTAGCCGAAATTGTTACCATTATTAAATTCTGGATACTAGGCTCTACAAACAAATCCGAAGGCACTTATTGGAGAATGGATTCCATACAAATGACAAGGTAAGGGACTACCTTCCGACAATACACCTCTAGAGGGATGCACCTAGGTCCAGATACACGCCTAAACCCACACAAGACCGGCCTACCCCTCGCACTGGATAGTACCGAATATCTCATCACCCGGTCGTTACGGACCATTAGCGGGTATGCGATTCATACATTCACCACATACTTAGAAATGTATAGAGTAAATCTAGAAGGATGATGACATCTTCTAATTGGGAGCGACCCACTTAGCCTTGTTGCTTCTATCCTGTTTTTGTCATTTTCGGGTAATGAGGCTTGAGGTAGACGATTACCTTTTCACATAGCACATTTTCTTTGAATGCCACATTGCCATTTCCATTGACTACTAATTGCCTTTCACAAAAATACAACCCTTGAGCTCATACGTCTCAAGGAGCGTGTTAAGGTATGAGAAGTTGCCTTCCCTGCCACCACAGATGTATGTTTGTAAAAACCAGTGTACGTAATCTTAGAAATGCAATGTCGAACAAACGTCCATACAAGTTGTCGAGGAACAGGACAAACCGAAGGCACTCTCCTACTACCACTAGTAGCGAGTAGTCCTTACAATCCAAAAAAAATCTCTACAACGAGGAGACCACTGCTATAAATAACTCTATAATAGGAGTTATCCAGAGCATGTTCAACAAGCAGTCCTCACGCTATGAAGATCCACAGTCTTCAATAATCGTCATCTTCAACATGCCTTCACATTCTAACATATACATTGGTTTGTAGTGGTTTTTAGATAGGAATCACCCAAATCTGATCCCGGTTCCTTCGAAGCCAATTATCGATTTAAAAGCCGTTAAGTTCATATGTGGACATCAATCATCAATCAATTACTTCATATTTTATAAAATATCTTTCTTAGATATATTCTTTTTAATTTATTCCATTTTCTTTTCAAGAGTATATGGAATTATTAAGCCTCATTTATCAAATCATTTGGTTTATTTAAACCTTTCTTAAATCCTAAAATAATACCAAATCATTTTCTCTTTTACTTAGGAAAACTTTTCCAAACCATTCATTAAATCTTAATCAAAGATTTATTATATTCAAGCTATATCTTTTAACTTAAGGAAAATATTCCCAAATCATTTATTAAATCTTAGTAAAAGATTTCTTTCTTAACTTCAACTCATATTCTTGCAAATCGAAGATTTTCATAATAGAGTGCTACTGCCACTTTAAATATGGTAAATTTCACCTGTAGGGACTAATGGAAAGTAATCCTACATCATGAATATATTTGTCTTCAACGATCTTTGTCTTCAACATGTTTTATGTCAAAAATTAGTTTGAAGGGGTTTTAGATGATTTCGAAATCTCTTAGTTTTGTTTAAGAGTAATTCAAAGCAATTCATTCTTTTTGTTTGGATAATATTTCAATTTTCCTCAAACTCTCGATCCAAATTCCTTAACTTTTAGGCGGGTTAAAAACAAACTTATTTAAGACATCGTTTACGATAAACCTAAATAATTTTTATAAATGTTTTTGAGTAAATAAGATCATAGAAATCATTTCATTTTACTCAACATCAATTTTCGTATTCAACAAGTGCTATGGGCGGAATAACGGTGAAATCACCTTTTAAATTCCACGAATAGGAGGATTTCCCTCTTCGAATTTTAATACCAAGTATGCGAAGATTATCTCTATGCTATCCAAGTCGTAATTTATTCATTTTGGAGAGCGCTTAAATTTTGGATAATACTAATCTTCTTCTTTTTCAGAAACTTAATACAATCCTTTTATTTTAAAGCATCTGGGCTTTCCTTTCGATCCGTTCCACCCCTCACCTAAGAAAAGAAAACATAGACCATGTAACTTCAGGGCACTGGTTGCTCCATCCCAACTTTAGTTAAACACCTTGTTTTATCTTCCCAGATCTCCCAAGCAGGACAAATGTGCTAGTCGTTTATGCATACTCAGCTTGTTAATACATTCAATATTCTTCACTTTTTGTTTAAGTGGTATAAACAATTCCTCTTAACTATTTATTCAAACTCTTATTAAAACTTCCAAACCATCTTTAAATGACTTAATTAGTCTTTTAAAATCATTCACAAAATATATAGGAAAGATTACGTTTCAAAAGGTTAAAGAATTCGTAGCATAAAATTACTACGGAAAGTGCTATATAAGCTTATTTGATTCAAACAACTTTTTAATATTTGAAATTCATATTTTCCATTCCAAATCTCTTTTAAACCATTTTAATAGATTATCAAATTTATTCCATATTTTTAAATCATTCAAAAATATTATTTATAAAGAAATCTCTTTTTGGATTCCGAACCGCAAAACCACGATGTTTTCAGAAAATTATTCTGGACATATTTCAAAATGTAAAAGATGAAATCTTTATTTTATTTCTTTCTTTATTTAAACATATTAAATGTTTATAAAACATTTTTGACTCAATGTAAAACTATTTCCAAAAAGGTTTGAGCATTCCATATATGTTATTTTGTCTTCAAAAGGAAAGTGATTTTCTTTGTGCTTATCGACGTATATTAATGTGAATTAGTAAAAAAATTTAACAATCATGTCAAACAGTTAATACTTGATGATCAAAGCATATATAAACATTCAAAGCAATCATAACACAACATTAAACATGTATATATATAAATAGAAATGTTAAACAGAGTTTCTCACCATAAACCAAAGCGATTAACTTCCTACCAACATTCAAACTAATCCACATTTCACTAAATATTTCCTTCTCCACTTAAACATTAGTAAACAACTTTCCCTTCCTTTGAAGTGCTCGACCAAGGCTTGAGATGGAGGTTAGCCGAAAGGATAGAGAAGAAGCGATGGAGCTTTGAACTTGAATTCCCAAGATTTTGATTTGAAAAATAGGTCATCTTCTCTCTTGCTGTCAAAATTTGAAAAAATTATTAACTGAATTTTTTTACAAATTCATTTCTCTTAAATTAAAAAAATACTCACTTGATTTTGAATAATTTTGAGGAAAACATGATAGAATGAAGAAGAGGTATTGTCGGACTGACAAAAATGAAGCCCAAAAATGCACTCCAAAGAATTGAGTTTCAGATATAGAAAAACTCAAAACCGAAAAAGTGATCAACATAAAAGTTGTAACCACTGGAATCTCATATGGTTAAAAAAATTATTAATTGGATCTGTTATGATCAAAACAAAATGGCATATTCTCTGGCTTAAAAACTGGACCAAAAATACACTTGAAAGAAGTGTATTTTAGACATGTTATCCTTAGAATTAATAAAGTGGTCAACATGAAAGTTGTAGCCACTGGAAAAATAGCTAATTTGAAAAAAATAATTTTGCTTTTTGGTTCTGTTCTGAAGAAGTTATGGCCGAGAGAAGAAGATATAAAATATTGAGAAAAGATGAGTTTGATTTGAAGAGAAAGAACATGATTTCTTTTGAATATTTTTTAAATGTTTTGACATTATTTCTTTCTAATTTTTTCCTATGGCTTGGAAGCCATTAAAAAGAAGAGGAAGAAGATGAAGAAGCTTTAGAAAAGAATAAGAAATGTGAATGAAAGTGAGAAGGAGGTGGGTATTTATAGAAAAAGAAAGAAGTAGTAAATTTACCAAAATAACCTCTTACCAAATTACCAAACTATCCTTACTTCAACCTAAAGCAATCTCCACTTTTTCAATACTTAACATCATCTTTCACATCTTTACTTTATATCTTAGTCACTTAAATATTAAGTAAAGAATATCATAATTATGTTGGCTTTGATTTGATGTGATTTGATGTTTACTTTTTCTTTCTTTTGTTAATTCTTACTTACTTTTACAAATGACTTCTAGAAGTTTTCTAATCTTATTTAGTAAAAGTAAACATGTTTAGTTATTAAAATGTGTAATATATATCTTAAAACATGTTAACAAAGGTGCGATAAGGTTGTGGCAACTTATTTTGAACAAAACGTTGATTTTTGACAAAACGTTTTACGGTCACATTTTGACCTTTTTGTTAAACTATTTATTTTATAAACCAAACTTCAAAATTGATTTGTTACTATATTTATATAATTAAAACAAGTATATTTGACTTATAAAATAATATAAAATAATATCCAATCTATTGGTAAAAATACGACATCAATTTATCAATATGCGATGAAATTTGTCAATTTTATTAAACAGATTTTATATATTTTTTGAACCATCATAAATAAGATTACAATTATTATTAAATGAGTTTTATATTGATTTTATATATATATATATATATATATATTTAAGAGGAACTATTTATCCTTTATACAAATTTCATGATTATTTATCTTCTTTATTGGAATCCGACTTTTGTCAATTTTACAGTGGAAATTCAAAATCTTTATTCAATATCAAAAATAAGTTTACCATTCGTATTTATCATATAAAACTGAATATTTAAATAAATTAAATATTCCATTTTCAAAGTGGTAAAATTATGGGTCGTTACATTCTTCCCTACTTAAAAGAATTTCGTCCCCGAAATTACCCTGAACCGAAACCCATAATTTTATTAACTAAATCATTATTTTACAAACTTAAACCCATAAGATGTAAACAAATCATCCATATAAAATATCTAATTTGATCTTCTATTCGAATGCACAACTTTATTTTCGAACTAGTATCAATCTTCCAATCCTCTAGTGCGGACTATGATCAAGCTTCTAGATCAGATAAACTTGCTTTCCTTGCATAGCTCTCAACTATGATAGAAAACTCGAGCAACTAACCATAAAACATCATCAATGCTTGCGGTCAAGAAATCGAGTGATAAATTCTTTTTCGGATCAGTGTAAACATCTCAAAGTTCCGTACTCGAATGTTAGATCAAAATTTATGTGACGAAATGATTTACGTATAAATTACGTATTTATTCCTATTGGTTTTTCTTAGTTATACCAAATTCTCTTTATTCACATCTTTTACTTCTTCATTCATTTTTTTAGTATATTTTCTTTAATACTAATATTTTTTATGAATCATTTCGTAAAACTATTATTTAAGTTTATTATATCTTATGAACACAACTTTGTAAATCCATCACTTTTAAAAAACGTAAGTCCAAATCCTTAGTTAATGGTAGAATTCACTAATAAAACTTTTTCCATGTTATAATTACATTTTAAAGAGTCAGATTTTACTTAAGTGTGTAAATAGTTCACGACTTAAATCTATTTTTGTATAATACCTTTTTACATCCTAACACACACACACACACATATCCCAAATTCCCGATCGGTTTTATATCCTTTGAATTACAATTTATTGTAGGTTGCTATCATTTCAAATTCATAATTACAAAATTTATTTATGATTTAATGCTATTATAAAATTCTCCACTTTTAAATCCTTTTTATTTATAATCATATTTATAAATTATACTTATCCAATTTTATTTACTTAAAACATTTTGCAATGGTATATCTTTCACCAGAATATTCCATAAATTCCTTTTATATTTTCCTTTTACATAATCATTTTATATTATATCATTTTTATCTTATATTTTCATTCCTTAAACTAATCTTATTATCAAACACCATATAGTCAAATCGTGAAACTTAATTCACAAGATATTCGTACTTTAACATTTAAATTAAACAGTTGTTCAATGTATGATAGTAACTTAACATCATCATTTTTTAATTTACTATTTTGGAATAAGTATTAAAGATTTTAATACCTTATCAGACTTCTTACTTATCGATTATCTTTATGAAATATCTTATAGAAATTCTAATCACAGGATGTTCATTTAAAAGTGTTATAATAGTTTTCAATGATTACTTAAATGTTTTTGAAAATAAATTATTATTCTTGAGAAATTATTATTATTTTTATATATCTAATTTAAAGGTAAGTGTTTGAAACTTATTTAAAAATTCTCTTGAGATTTGTAAACCAGGTTTATTTTAAGGATGAAATTTGGTAAGAGAAATCTTATAATGGAATCCTAGAAATTTAAGAAAATTTCCACATTGTTTAGATACAAGAACTTAGAAAATGAATCCGAATTCATTAAAGGAGTTATAAATTGTTAATTGGATTATAAATAAGTATAATCGATAATTATATTGGAATTGTAAGGGAATTAATTAAATTCCGGAGATATAGAAGATAAGTATGGAATATTTCCTAATTAGAAATGATGTTGGGAAATGAACTTATAATATTTTTTTAAGTATTGGAATTAGAGAGTTTGGAGATACTTTAGCGATGAAATGATTTTGTAGAAATATTTTTCTAAGTAATGACGTAAAAGTTGGATTTGAAGGTATTTTTAAGTGTTGATATGGGTTGAAATATTCTGTCATGGATTTAGGTATTTGAAATTGTTTTCAAGTATTGGAATATTAAAAGAGATTTAATATATATATATATATACATATATATATATATATATTTGTAAAGATATTTTGAAATGGATGTTTTGAAAAGTTTAAAATATGGCATAGTGTCTGCTTATGTGTGTAATTTGATGGTCAAATAACCGACTATCAAATCTACCAAATACGTTGACCATTTCGGAGAGTTCAAGATTAGATTTAATTATTTGAAAACCACTTCGAGCTGATTCTGTCCATTATGATTGTGATATCTCGAAGATAATGGAGATGGTGTTCTTAAAGGAGATTCGGTTTGTCCAGACCCAGGACAACTTGTATGGATGGATGTTATCATTGCATTGTTGCCTGGAAGGAAGCGTTAGCATTCCAAGTGGGATTGCTATCTAAAAAGGTAAACGTAGCTTCAAGCTTCATCAACCGGGAAATGATTAAAATAGGGCATGCAGTAGGTGTAACGACCTGCATTTTTGGATGGTTTAAATCGACGATAAACCACACATGTCAGACTCAAAACATTGAAAGTTTCAGACTGTTATGGGGTAGATATGAAATAGAAGAGAAAGAAATAAAAAATACAGAATCTTGTAGCGTAATGACAAAATATAATAATCATATAATAGTTCATGAAGCTGTTTTACAAATACATTTGATTATTCTTTTACAACACAAAATCAGAGTTACATATAACATAAATAAATATATAAATTCAGTGGAACAACATGATGTAGAGGAATAAATATAATAAATAATAATAGTACAAAATCATTATCTTCATCCTCCAAAAAGCAGTCTTCGATAAACTGAAAAGCTCAGACTAGCCCGGACGAATTGAAAAGACAAAACACTTGAGTCAGAACTAAAAGATCTTACGTAAGTTAAATCAACAGTAAATAAATATGAGTGTAATGGCGTCAGAGATGTTTACGGGGTTTGACATCTCCTATCCAGTGTCTAACGTGAGTGCAATAACTTATGAGATATTCGGGATTACCATCTCCTAAGGACCCGTTAAACTACCTACTATGTAGTACAGTACACTATTATAATAATATCTACAGTAAAGTTAAGTATTAAAATAGCGTTAAGGCGTTACCCATATCCCCCTTAACACATTTTCATATATTCTCATAGTCTATACAGTACCGTAATTACTCCGTAAACTAGAGGGCTATCAGAGGGCACTCCATATGTATGGTACAAACCAAAATCGTAGAATGCGTGATAAGGCACGTGAACACGGCACTTGAGGCAGTGCCAAGGTAGATATACCAGTTGCACTTTCGGACTAGTGGTAACGCATAGCAGCTACTACCGCCCACCTCGGACACATTCCCATAATCAAAATCAAGGGGTGACCACCAAATCAATTACAGAGTCAAAATATAGAATCAAAGAAATGTGCGCGATACGAGGAATGACCTCACTTGGCCTGGTATATGTAACGTCCCAGAATTTTCGACCCCGAAAATTCGACACTAATACGTTCACTGTAGAAGTGCCGAGCAATCGAACGTCGAAAATCCTAGACTGTTTGGGAAAAGAAGAAAAGAGGTAGAAGAAGAAACAAAAGACAGAAACACAGAATCTCACATTCGCAGCAGATCAAAATATCATATCAAATAATAGCATTTACACAAAGAAAAGCTGTATTTGTCTATTTGCATACAATATATCAGAGTACAACCATACATACATAAACTGGACAGTTATAACAACTTATCCCAGAATACAAACAATATGACTCTAATACATAGCGGAATATACTCCAAACGTTTCTGCCATCTAGCTCGCTACCTGAGCTCCAGAACGTCCAAACCTGAAAACTTGAAATGCTTGGTCTAACCTGAGCATTACATTAAAGTAACACCCGAGTCAGGCTAGAAACCAGCGTTAGTCAACCCATATAACTAGAAATACTAAGTTATAAAACTTAATTGAGTACCAGGGTAACTTGTACCTCACTACGAGTTCTTATCTTGTTTTTAATCAATACTTATTACAAAACAATATTTAAGAACTGTTACTCTGTTTAAATGGCCATGTTACTTAATTTATTCCATTCCAGCCTATTTGATTCAAAAAAATCAAATCTATAAAGAATTATTGTAGATTACTAATCGAAGTGGTTTTAGGTATTTGCTGATACCCGACCTGGGTCTCTTCGAATCCAAATGTCATCTTTAAGCCAAGTTGTTTAAGTAAACAATTTAATTTTAAATAGAGGATGTCAATGTATACAGCAATTCATCACCGATAAAAAACCTACATTATCACATTTCAACCCAATCATATCATATCACAGAACATCACAATTTATCAGATTAGAGACGTTAATCCAAACATTCAATACAATTTAATCATCCACAAGCAAGATTAATTTGTCACACAATCTAATTAATTTAAATAACACAAAATAAATTAATTACCTTTAAATCCTGCTTAATTAACATTAATTAAACCATTTAATTAATTATTATTTAATCATTCACATTAATTAATTAACCTTTAATTACGTACATTAATTAATGATCCTATAATTACTTAAGTTAATTAATTAACCCTTAATTACTTAAGTCCTTAATAAATCTAACATAAACCGTTATCTTAATTAATTACTTAATTATCATTACTAAAATCTTATTTAAATTGACATACAAAATTACTTTAGACCTTTGATTGATTAAAAGCTTTATAACATTTATTTTTTTTAACCAACAACTTAGGGATTTATCAAACTAATTCACCTAATATATAATTATGTAAATCAAAAAACTTAAATTTAAAAATACTTTTGACTTTAAAATTTAAGTTTTGAAACTAATTGTTGGAAAAAAAATTGATAACACTAGCCTTGAAACTTGGAACAAAATTTACTTCAATTGCTTTTAAACTTGATTGATTACCAAAAGAAAACCCAGTTAATAACACAACGAACCCGAGCCCAAGTCAAAACTACCCGATCCAATCTCAATCTTCTCCCCTTCGATAAACCCATTACGACTTTGAGCAGAAACCAAACTTACTCGATGCTCAAATCTTTCTCCTTTTTTATCCCACTGATTCCCTTCTCCCTCTCTTCTTACCTTACAACCTGCACGAAACTCACCTGTGCACATTCACACATCGCGCCTTCTCCGATCTCTTCCACACATCATCCCAGACCTCCACAATCCATTGGCCACCGTATTTTCCACTACCCAATCTTGGATCGAATGTTGAACACGAGCCTAGAAACCAAATATGAATCAGACACCTAACCTCGCCTCGCCCCATCCTCTCCGACGACCGAAGTCCGACCCACGTCGCCAGAAACTTTGCCTTCCTCTTCTCCACCTTTCCCCATTCAATCCAGTCTCTTCGATGTCATCACGATGTTGGAATCAACGGCAACATACCCCGACCAAAGTCGGGCTCTAAAACCCTATTTCCTCTTCGACGCACCTCCACGACCATCACTAAATTCCCAAACTATTTTTCTCCGATGCGACATGGTCTACGGCCTCTTCACGTCAAACAGCTCATCTCGAACACCATTGCAGCGCCGGAATTTGGCTTCCTATCCAATTCCGATCATCCCTCGATTCCTTCTTACGTACAAGCATAAAAATCACGAAACTATTACCAAAATTCATCATTCCACAAGACGATTTTGATTATATAAACAAAATATTAAATTTAAACAATTTATTTTCTGACTTGGATTGGCTTTTACCATAAATTCAATCTTTTCTAATGTACGCTTAAAATTTTTAACTTGAAATTATTTTTAAAAGTGGAATTACAACATTACGAACAAGTTCCGTTTTGGATCATAACCCAAAAGTGATTAGGTGAAGAGAATTTGAATTAAAATGCTATTAGGGTCAGTTAAAATCAAATAGAGACATGCACATAAATACTCAAAGCAATTCCAACTTATATACCTAGGTAGTACATCTTTTTCATTCATGCAAGCAATAATCAAGACATTTTGACTATCAAATCTTACATGCACACAGTTATAAAGTACAATTTGGTTTTTGAGAAGGTAGATTTACTCACCTTAAAATGTTTGAAAAGAGAAGCAGGCTTAATTTGAAAAATCTTGAAGTTACTTTGATGTTGAAGTTTGATGAATTGAACCTGGGTTGTTGATCTGCAACATTAATCTGATGATCTTTGTTTCAGTTCTGAGATCTTGGTTGAGATGAATTTGCATTGCTTTAATACTAAGATGAACTTGATTTTTTGTTAAATCTGGACTATTTTGAATTTTATCCCCTGGTTTGTTTCTTTGAAACTAGAAAAACTTTTGAAAACTGGAATTTTATTTTTTTGGACTGAAGCTTGATATTTGATTCAGTTTACTTCAGATTTGAATTTGAAAGTGTTTGTTCTTTTTTCTTTCTCAGGTTTTGCACAGGTTTTAGTTTGATAAATTTTTTGAAAATGTAAGATAGGAGAAGTAGATATGTATATATAAGGATGTTTAATTACTTTTAAAAGTGGAATGAAAATAAATTAAACATGACACTTGTTTAATTTCATGTTATAATTTCTACACATGTAAATTTGCATGACATAAATGTTACATTTGTCTTAATGCATGAATTTTTGAGCTACAAATGTTTTAATGTATTTCTTTTTATATTAACATATGTTTTGCAAACTATATTTTATTCATGTATAATTCTATGTTATATTGTCCATGTAGTTCAATATTTAAATATGTTTTAGGTTTTTATATTTGAACTTTTCTTTTTATTTATAAAACTTTAAAGAAAAAGGTATAAAAACCCAATTATACATTAAAAAATAATTATATATGTATATGTATATGTATATGTATATGCATATGCATATGTATATGTATATGTATATGTATACGATTTTTAAAAATATATATACATAAACAAATATTCCATTTGAATTTCAAAACAAAATTCTCTTTACAATCTACTTATACATACATAAACAAATACATATTTTTTTTTTGAAAAAAGAATAAGTTTTGGCTCATTTTAAATGATTATAAAAGAAGGTTATCAAATAAATATCTATCCAGATATATATATTTATTATCAGAATTATTTGTTCAACTTATAAATCAGTATTTCTAATAATAAAAATCAGTTAATTATCCAATTAACAGATGTCCAAAAATCCGAGTTATCACATTCCTCCCCTCTTTAAAGCTTTTCGTCCCCGAAAAGGAACGAAGCTAGAATTTTAATTACAGTGCTTATTATCAATTAAATTATTCTTTAAACATTTTTAACCCTTAATTCTTTTTATTTAAATTTTTGAAACACTTTAAAAATCTACGTAATATTATCAAAATAGTGTTTATAAAAATACTTTTTATAACTCAATGTCTCAACAAGTCCATCCTTGTTCACATTGAAATTCGGTCATACGCTGATCAGGCGTAAGAATGAAAATCTACAAGTACTTAGTAAACCCGTTTTCAACACCTAGTGAAAATACTTGGAAAATATTTTTGAAAATATAGAAAACATTTTTGAAAATATAGAAATAATTTTTGAAAATATAGATAACATTTTTGGTGAGAATGCTCTAGAGATCATCACCCCCTCCATGGTCGTAGTTAGCCCGATGGTTACTTTGCCATCTTGACAAAATCCATAGAAAACTGTAGGCACTCCACGCCCCTCGATTACACCATGGAACTTGCCACGGATCGCAGCTACACCTAGGTTTTACATCGCCATCACGGCAAAAACCCATGTAACTGTAGGCATCAATGCCCTTGAATTTTGCTGCCAAATGAAACTTCACCACTCCTGCATAGATCGCAGACTACATCGGTCGAGTCCCAATGTAGCCTGTAGGCACTCATTGCCACACGACTTTTGCTATGTCTTCATAGATCGTAGTCTACCGATGTTATGTCGCCCTCCTAGCAAAATCAACCGTAGACCGTTGGCACTCACTGCCACATAACTTTCATAATGGTCCGTAGTAGACCGCAGTGACATCGAGTTACACTATCGTCATAGCATAACCCAAATGTCTCTGTAGGCATCAATGCCCTCGACTTTCGCTACCCACACACAATCGTCAGGAACTTCAGTTTGTCTAGAGTTCCTCCCAGGATCAAATTTAGAGCACCCCTTAGGGCTCAAGGCAGAACCACCCCATGGATCTCCTATGATGTTCATTTCATGGGAGCACCTTTTTCCCCAGAGCCAATCTCAAAACATTTTGTACTATACACATATGGTATCTTTCAAATCATACTCTTTATGATTCACATAAAAATCTCTTTTACACAAAATCGATATCTCAAATCTATAGTTCCAAACTTGGCTTTCCAAATTCCCAAAATTGATTTTTCCCAAAAATCAAAAGGCTCTCAAAATCAGTGAGTTCCAAAAACCTATTTCCAAAAATCATTCTCATAAAATCAATTATATATATATAATCTTGAAAAATCTTGGATCACTACATACTTATATAAATTCCCTTTTATACTTTAAATCTTTTCAAAAATCTTTTGTTCTGATTTTAGATTCCACAAGGGAGAGATTATCATATGTAACAAATATATATAACTTTATTTATGCCAAATTAAATATTCAAGTTTGATTTCCTTTATAAAATTATTTACCATATCACTTACTTTTCATAAAATGAATTTCAATTATAAAGATATCCAACTTCCACTATTATTCATATATATTTCTCAAAATATACTTTTCTTTCCCAAAAATCATTTTTCATTTATTTCAAAATTTCAATATCTATTACATTTAAGCACGTACGATGTACATGTACCATCCGTACGCAATATCAATTCAGATCGCTCACTCAATCACACAATTTCACTTCCAAACTAGTATCGTCCACCCGACATCCTATTGCAGACTCGGATCTGCTTTCTTGATCACGAAACCGTCATTCTCCTTTCATAGCCTTAACTATGATAGAGAATTTCGAGAATCAATCAAAATTCCATATCCAGGATTCGCCATCGAAAATCGAGTGAAAAATCCCAACTCGGATTGATATACTATCTCGAAATTCTGTGCTCGAATCTGGATCAAATCATTATGCGAATAGAATAATATACGTACATCCTACGTATTTACCTTCATTGATTATCAGCTAAATCAATTTCCCTTTTATTCACCTTGATTTCTATCCACTTATTCACAATTGCTTCCATTTCCATATGGGTTATCACTTCAATTATAAACAATTTACACTCTAATCAGCTTGGATTTAGAAAATAGCTTGAAAAGTTTAAAATGGATAAGTAGTTGTAGTTTATTAGTCGTAAAATAGCTGTAAAATATTTAAGTAATTATAAAATAGTTAAATAGTTGTAGAATAGTTAGATAGTTGTAAAATTGTAATTAATTTGTAAAACAGATGTAAAATAGTAATTAGTTTCAAAATAGTTGTACAATAAGTATAAAATAGTTTGGATTTTAAAAATAAGGTTATATAGTAAGTAGTTTGGGAAAATAGATTTAAAACAGTTTACTTTAAAATAATTTATTCGAAAATAATTTTAGAGTCAAACTGATTAATTTCCCAATCTCCATTTCCAGTCAATTTCCAAATCAAGTTGAATTGACTTCAATTTCTATCCCAAATTCGAATTAATTTCCATTTGAATTTAAACTTATTCAACTTCAATCACAGTTCCCATTTAATTCAAATCAAATCCAATTTGAACTAATGTCAATACCAATCTCAACTTTAAACCATCTCATATTATATAAACTCGAGTTAAATTTTAAATGTTGATTTAATCCCTTAAATCAAATTTACCTTTATTTTAAAATTGACAACCTAAATCTTTAAACAATTTAATTCTAAGTCCAAATTTCAAAATTTAATTTTAAATTATATTTACTTAACTTATTTTGAAGTTCAAATAAGAATTCAAACCTTTTAAGTAAATTAATCTTCAGAATCCAACTTATTACTAAATTTTAACTTCTAACTTTGAACCCAATTCTTAACAAATATTAGTTTGCAGGTTTATATTTTAACGTTTAAATCGTAAATTCAAAGTGATTAAATTCCCATAATTTCAATTTTATTTCTAAAACGCAAAATTATTGAAATAATTTCAAATTATAGTTTTATTTCCATTTTTATTTCACTAATGGTTATACATGTTATCTCAATCCACTTCTTAATTCAATTAAAATAATCCAATTCCCAGTTTCATAGATTATTAATAACAATAGGATGATATCAGGTTAAGTCAAGGTAAATAAGCATCCAAATTATCCAAAACAACCATCAGTAGTATCCATTTCCAATTTCCAGAACTCAAACCCATTTTGAGATTACACCTAACTCCCTTTTCAAATCAACCCATTTAACTTCCTCAAGTTAAATCTTAATTTCATCTTGAAATTTTCAATTCAGATTGTTGTTAAACTTATTCAACTTCCCTAAAGTTAAATTCAGTTTATTTAATCCAGTCAATCCTACTCAATTTGAATTCTCCATTTCAAATTTTTAAACTTCTTATCAATATCCTTTCCCACTTACAAGTTCAAAAATTTATTTTACTTTGGGTTCACATCACATTTTAGGGAAAATTCAAAACTCAACACATAGTGTTTACTTCCAATCAACTTTGATCTTATGTATATCACACATATATACATATTTATTTCATTTGCACTTCAAGTCATACTTTAGATTTTAAACCATTCTTGGTTTTTAATTTAAACAAATTCCTTTAAAAAATTTGTTTTAAAGTATGATTCCTACACTTAAAAATATTATTTATTTTATCTTTTAACACTTTAAAACAATTTAAATTTTCTGGACTTCAATTTTAAAACTTCAAAATTTAAATCCTTTCCATGCAAGTCATTTTTATCTAAAGTGTTACTTCCTTAAAACATTTCATACTATTTTATCATTATTTTATTATTAGAAAACAAACATCCCATTATTAGACATAACAACCATTTTATGATAATAACCAAGGTTATCATATTTGGAAACCAATTCACTATATATTATCTCATAATTTATTGGAAAATAAAATCAGGGTCACTTAATTCAACCTTCTGAAAACACTTGTACTAATTTCAGGATTTTAATTTCTTGTTTGAATCCATTTCTAGCTCAATTTATTTGCATAGTTAAACCTTACCCAAATTTCTATTTGGTTGTGTATCTAATATCACTTAATTCTTACTATTATATTTAATTTCAATAATCAACAACCAATTACCTAAATATATATATATATATATATATATATATATAATAATTGAAAAATTATGGCTTTATAAATCAAAATATAAGCTTATATAAAAATCGTTCATTTTTAAAATCATTTTAAAATCTTTACATAAGAAAATAACAAATACGCCCTCATATATATACATATACACTCACCTTATTCTAGGGTACCTTATCCTTAATGAGTAACCCACCAAAGCCAAGGTTCTCTCTTAGCCTTCCGCTCTGATACCAAAATATAACGACCCGGAATTTTCAACCCCAAAAATTCAACACTAATAGATCACTGTAGAAGTGCCAAGAAATCGAACGCCGGAAATCCCAGATTGTTAGCAAAAAGAAGAAAAGAGAAAGAAGAAGAAACATAAAACAGAAACACAGAATCTCACATTCGCAGTGGATCAAAATATCATATCAAATAATAGAATTTACACAAAGAAAGGCTGTATTTGTCAATTTACATACAATATATCAGAGTACAACCATACATGCATAAATTGGACAGTTATAACAACATGTCCCAGAATACAAACAATATGACTCCAATACATAGCGGAATATACTCCAAACGTTCCTGCCATCCAGCTCGCCTCCTGAGCTACAGAACGTCCTAACCTGAAAATCTGTAATACTCAATCTGACCCGAGCATTACATCAAAGTGACACCCGAGTCATGTTGGAAACCAATGTGAGTAAACCCATATAACTTGAAATACTAAGTTATAAAACTTATCTGAATACCAGGGTAACTCGTACCTCACTATGAGTTCTTATCTTGTTTATAATCAATACTTATTACAAAACAATATTTAAGAACTGTTACTCAGTTTAAATGGCCATGTTACTTAATTTACTCCATTCCAACCTATTGGGTTCAAAAAAATAAAATCTATAAAGAATTATTGTAGATTACTAATCGAAGTGGTTTCGGGTATTTGCTGATACCCGACCTCGGTCTCTTCGAATCCAAATGTCATCTTTAAGCCAAGTTGTTTAAGTAAACAATTTAATTTTAAATACAGGATGTCAATTTACACAGTAATTCATCACCGATAAATAACCCACATTATCACAGTTCAACCCAATCATATCATATCACAGAGCATCACAATTTATCAGACTAGAGACGTTAATCCAAACATTCAATACAATTTAATCATCTATAAGCAAGATTAATTTGTCACCCAATCTAATTAATTTAATTAACACAAAATAAATAAATTACATTTAAATCCTGCTTTATTAACATTAATTAAACCATTTAATTACTTATTGGAATTAATTAATTATTCTTTAATCATTTAATCATTCACATTAATTAATTAACCTTTAATTACTTACCTTAATTAATGATCCTATAATTACCTAAGTTAATTAATTAACCCTTAATTACTTAAGTCCTTAATTAATCTAAGATAAACCATTATCTTAATTAATTACTTAATTATCACTATTAAAATCTTATTTAAATTGATATACAAAATTACTTGAGACCTTTGATTAATTAAAAGCTTTAAAACATTTATTTTTCTTAACCAATAACTTAGGGATCTATCAAATTAATTCCCCTAATATATAATTATTTAAATCAAGCAACTTAAATTCAAAAATACTTTTGACTTTAAAATTTAAGTTTTGAAACTAGTTGTTGAAAAAAAAACTTGATAACACTAGCTTTGAAACTTGGAACAAAATTTACTTCATTTGCTTTTAAACTTGATTGATTACTAAAAGAAAACCCGGTTAATAACACAATAAAACCGAGCCCAAGTCAAATCTACCCGAGCCAATCTCAATCTTCTCCCTTTCGATAAACCCGACTAGGACATCGAGCCAAAACAAAACTTCCCCGATGCTCAAATCTTTCTCCTTTCTTTTCATTTTTTATACAACTAGTTCCCTTCTCCCTCTCTTCTTACCTTACTACCTGCACGAACCTCGCCTATGCACGTGCACACATCGACGGAGGTACGCCGTCCACCTCCGATCTCTTCCACACATCATCCCAGACCTCTACAATCCATTGGCCACCTTATTTTCCACTGCCCAATCCTGGATCGAATGTTGACCACGAGCCTAGTAACCAAATATGAATCAGACACCTAACCTTAGCTCGCCCCACCCTCTCTGACCACCGGAGTTCAACCCACATTGCCAGAAACTTCGCCTTCCTCTTCTCCACCTTTCCCCACTCCATCCAGTCTCTTCGATGTCATCACGATGCTGGTATCAACGACAACATACCCCGACCAAAGTCAAGCTCTAAAACACTATTTCCTCTCCGCCGCGCCATCACGACCATCAATAATTACCAAACTATTTTTCTCCGATGCGACATGGTCTATGGCCTCTTCATGTCAAACAGCTCACCTCGAACACCATTGCGGCCTCGGAATTTGGCTTCCTACCCAATTCCGATCATCCCTCGATTCCTTCTTACGTACAAGCTTAAAAATCATGAAACTATTACCAAAAATCGTCATTTTACAAGACGATTTTGATTGTATAAACAAAACATTAAATTTAAAAAATTTATTTTCGGACTTGGATTGGTTTTTACTGTAAATTCAATCTTTTCTAATGTACGCTTAAAATTTTTAACTTGAAATTATTTTTAAAAGTGGAATTACAACATTACGAACAAATTCCCTTTTGTGATCATAACCCAAAAGTGATTAGGTGAAGAGAATTTGAATTAAAATGCTATTTGTGTTAGTTAAAATCAAACGGAGACATGCACATAAATACTCACAACAATTCCAACTTATATACCTAGGCAATACATCTTTTTCATTCATGCAAGCAATAATCAAAACATTTCGACTATCAAATCCTACATACACAAAGTTATAAAGTAGATTTGGTTTATAAGAAGGTAGATTTACTCACCTTAAAATGTTTGAACAGAGAAGCAGGCTTAATTTGAAAAATCTGGAAGTTGCTTTGATGTTGAAATTTGATGAATTGAACCTGAGTTGTTGATCTGCAACTTTGATCTAATGATCTTTGTTTCAGTTTTGAGATTTTGGTTTAGATGAATTTGCTTTGATTTAATACTGAGTTGAACTTGATTTTTTTTAAATCTGGACCGTTTTGAATATTGTTTCCCGTGTTTGTTTCTTCCTAACTGGAAAAACTTTTGAAAACCAGAATTTATCTTTTTGAACTAAAGCTTGATATTTGATTTAGTTTGCTTCAGATTTGAATTTGAAAGGGTTTGTTGATTTTTCTTTCTCAGGTTTTGCACGGGTTTAATTTGATAAATTTTTTTAAAATGTAAGATAGGAGAAGAAGATATGCATATATAGGGATGTTTAATTACTTTTAAAAATGGAAAGAAAATAAATTAAACATGACATTTGTAACAACCCTGGATTTTTGATCTGGAAAATTCCAGATAGTTAGAGAAAAGAAGAAAAGAGATAGAAGAAGAAGAAACAGAAAACCAAACTCAGAATCTCACATTCGCAGCGGATAAAATATAATATCAAATAATATTCTTTACACAAAGAAAGCTGTATCAATCAATTACATTTTTATACATCAGAGTTACAACATTTACACAAACATAGGACAATTTAAATAACTTGTCCCTGATATACTGCAATATATCACAGCGGAATACACTCCATATGTTCCTGCCATCCAGCTCGCCTCCTGAGCTCCAGAGCATCCTTTCTTGAAAATCTGTAATACTCGGTCTGACCCAAGCATTACATCAAAGTAACACCTGGGTCAGGCTAGAAACCAACGTGAGTAAATCCATCTAACAAGAAATACAAATGTATAATACTCATTTAAAAACCAGGGTAACTCGTACCTTACTACGAGTTCATAACTTGTAATAGTCAACACTTATTTTCACAAATCAAATTCTAAGCGTTCTTACTTAGCTTCAAAGTCCATTATATTCTATCCCAGCCTATTGGTTTCACATATCAAATTTATAAAGAATTACTAAATTCCAAATCGAAGTGGTTTCAGGTATTTACTAATACTCGACCCTGGTCTCTTCGAATCCAATGACACCTTAACCCAAGTTATTCAAGTGAATACAATTCAATTTTAAACATAGGATGCCAACTTTTACATAGTAATTCATCACCGATAGATAACTGCATTATCATAGTTCAGACCAAACATAATATATCACAAATCATTTCATATCAGAGATATCAACCAATTCAAGGCATTTAACATCATTCAATCGTTCATAAACAAGATTGATCACTTCCCAATTAATTTAATTCGTCTCTAATTAAATTAATAACTAACTTTAATCACAAGATTACCTTTACTTAACATTAATTACAACTAATTAATTAACCATCCTTTAACAATCCATAATTACCAATTAATCAATCCTTAATTACCATTTGATTAATCCATAATTACCCTTAATTAATCTTTAATTACTCTTGATTAATCTTTAATTACTCTTGATTAATCTTTAATTATAGATTAATCATCCTTTATGTATTAATTAATAAAACCTAGTTATTAATTAATAAAACATAGTTCCACTCAGAAATTAAGTATCCTTAATTACATCATTAATTAAATCAACTCCTTCATTAATTAAATTAGTTAATTCTTTAATTACATGGAGTAATTAACACCTAATTACTTCCACTAAGTAATTTTCCTTTAATTACTATTCATCAAATAATTTCCCTTAATTAATTACATCCAGTAATTATCCATTACTTCACTAAGTAATTACACTTCATTAATTACATTGAGTAATTATACTTAACCCATCATCAAGTAATTCTCTTTAATTAATTAAACTTAGTTAATTAACTAAAATTAACCACATTAACTTAATTAATTACACTATGTAATTAATCCCCTTAATTACTTCATTAAGTAATTACTCTTAATAATTCTTAAATATTTTGTAATTAACCTCTAATTACATATTACTTAATTATTAATTAACTAATTAATCTTGATAAATCAATCCTTAATTAAGTAATGAATTACACTTAATTAATTTCTTAATTACTCAATCCTTAATTGATTACACTAAGAAATAAATCCTTCACAAATTTATCTTTTAATTACTTATATAGAGTCATTAACATTTAAGTAATTATTCTTCAATTACTTACATTAATAACCTTTAATCCAATTAATTAATGACATTAAACAATTCTCTTTTAACTAAAGTAATTACATTAAGTAATTCGTATTATATTTTATTACAACTTTTAATTCACTTAAAATATATAGGATTTAACCTATTAAATAATTTCTTAATACAACAAATTCGAAACATTTTGAAACTTTGGAATTCCATTTAAAATTTGCTAATACTTTGTTTAAACTTGGTTTATATTTACTTTGAAAATTACACATTTGATAAGATTTTAAACTTATACCTCAGCTGAATAAAAATAAACTCAGATCAAAACATACTGAATTCCCAAACCAACTCCGTACACTACTTACGCAACTACCACTACTTCGAGTGACCCACGAAAGATTCTCGAGATCGTCCCGAGAAATCATCGTCTCCCCAAATCAAAACCACACCAGACACGCTTGAGCACGCGTGCACATGCACGACCGCTCCGATCGCCGTTGGTCGTTGCTAAGGTCACCCTCAAGTCACTGATGTCCATCACCAAACATCGCACCACCCAGATCCTTAACATGATCTCGAAATCGAATTCGAGTCAATCAACACCATTAGACATTAAACCATGACACACAACCTCGCCTCGCACTACCTATTACGACCATCAGCAACTCTGTATTCACTCCTGGAATCTCGCCGCACTTCCACTCCCTCAATCCCTCTACACCGGTCATACTCGATGCTATATTGCCACTGCAAATGCGACGAAGATATCGACTAACCCATAAGGCGTTAAACCCTACAACACCTTTGTGCCGCCGCCACGATGACCAATGAACCTTCTAACCATTTTTCCCAGACTCTCTACCACGCCACCTCCAATAGCTATTCCATCCATCCCGAACTCATCAATCATCAGAAAAGCATAAAACTCAATTTCTGATTATCTTTAAAAATTCTCATCCCAAAACACATCTAAAAATCTTGAATTCCATTCTAAAAATCCCATTTCTCATAGATATATCAGAGTATAAACTTGAATCTGCAAATTAGTTATGTTGAAATTTTTATAAAATCAAATTTTTACTGTAATGTGAACATCCAGGTTGATATTGTGTCCTATTCTTACTATAAAATCAAATTCTTACTGTAATCAGAGAAAGAACCATTAATTTTTTTGAATTATATTTGTATTCAGTAGTTCAAGAAACAGAGCACAACATTGAAATACTAACATACACATGAATCATCCATGTATCTCTACATATAACCACATGAATCAACCATGCAAATCATAATCACAAATTTAAAATCAATTTTCTGCATGCATTCAGAGCTTAAACTGATTTAGAGTTTAGTTTACTCACCTGTAAAGGTGATAACAGAGATCAGTTGAAAATCAAAAAATCTGGATGCTGCTTTGATTACTGAACTTGCTCACTTGAATTTGCTTGAATCCTTAATCTGGTTACTCAGTTGGACTGAGTTGCTTTGATCTGATTGTTACTTGAAAATCTAGAATTGCCTAATTCTATTTCTTTGATTTCCAGGTTGAAGGTTGAATTTGTTTTGATGTTGAGATGATTTTTACTTTGATTAGGTTTTCAGTTTTGAAGTTTTGGACAAGATTCTTTCCTGTTTCCCAGGATTGCAGATGAGGAATTTTTTTTCTTTTGGATAAAAGTATGAAAAGAAAAATGAGCAGCCTCCTTACCTTTTTTTCCTCAAATGAAATCATCTTGCCACTTGTATATTAATCTTACACTTGTACATAAATATTTTTGTTTATCTTACATTTTCTATTACATGTTTTTATTGTTTGACGAATGTTAAAAATATCAATTTTATGTTTAAATCCTTTTCATTTCCTAAATTACTAAATTTTAGATCTGCATATGTTTAAATTTTTTATATTTGAAATACCTATATAATTTCAAACTATTTTTATTAATATATAAAGCTTCAAAAGGAAATATATAATACATTTTTTATTTGATTCTTATTTTAACTATTATACTTTTTAGATAATAGAAATTCATATTATATACATTTCCTTATATATATGTGTGTATTAAAATTAGAAAACAAATTTTATTCATTCCAAATATAGAGTTTTAATCCCAATTTATTCTTAAGATATTTTCAATTGAATTTGAAATCCAAATTCTATTAAAAATCTACTTTTTTATAAATATATATCAAATTAATACTTATTTTATTGTTTTATAAATGTGAATACATGTATTTCAATATTTCCTTATTTGCTAGTTTATATGAATTTATATTTTTATGTATTTCCATATTATAGTTTAAAATACCTTTATGTATACAACTTATATATATTTTTGAAGAAAATATCATTCTTTATCAAATCCTACTTACAACTTAAGCTATTTAGTCTAATTAATAAAGTTTTATTTTTAGTATTATTAAATTTTAAAATATAGAATTCAATTTTAAATATCCTTAGAAAATTTAATATATTGAATTCAAATTAATGCCTTCTATTAACAAAGCATATATATACAAACACATGTATATACTTATATATGAACACACTTAAAATAATCTTCAACGTTATAAAAATATGCATATATCTCTACATATATATAGATATATTATTCATTTATTCAGATTTACTTTTCAACATTTGTAATAGTTTCAATTCTTATATATATACATATCCATATATTTATCAAAATTTTATTTGTTTAACAAACAAATCAGTTTTTTAATAAAATTAATTCTGTTAATTTCCAATTAACAGATGTTCAAAATTCGGGTTATCACATTCCTCCTCCCTTTGATTCTTTTCGTCCTCGAAAAGGAACGAAACCAAAATTTATTTAATAGTTAAAATCATATAAATCACTTTTTGATCATTTTTAAAACATTTTAAAAATCTATATAATATTACTAAATTAGTTTTACAAAATTAATTTTTTATAACTCGATGTCTCAACCAGTCCTTCCTCGTTCTCACAGAAATTCGGTCATACGTTGATCAGGCGCAGGACTGAAAATCTATAAGTACTTGGTAAACCCGTCTTCAACACCCAGTGAAAATACTTGGAAAATAATTTGTTGCAAATATAGAAAACATTTTTGAAAACAGAGGAAATATCTTTGGTGAGAATGCTCTGGAAATCATCACCCCCATCCATGGTCGCAGTTACATCCTGGGTTACGTTGCCATCACAGCAAAAATCCATGTAACTGTAGGGACTCGGCGCCCCTCGATTACGCCATGGAACCCACGACAGATCGCAGTTACATTCCAAGGTTACATTGCCATAACAACAAAAGTCCATGTAATTGTAGGCATCAGCGCCCTCGATTTTCGCTGCCAAAAATGAAACTTCTCCACTCCCACATAGGTCGTAGTCTACCGATGTAAAATCAAATGTAGACTATTGGCTCTCAGTGGCACACACGACTTTCCCTTGTCACCATAGGTCGCAGTCTACCGATATAAAATCAAACGTAGACTGTTGGACCTCAGCGGCACACACGACTTTCGCTATGGTCTCCAGTAGATAGCAGTGACATCAAGTTACACTATTGTCACAGCATAACTCAAATGCCTCTATAGGCATCAGCGCCCTTGAGTTTCGCTACAAACTATAGAAAATCCTCAAGAACTAGTTTTGTCCGAACTCCTCACAGGATCAAATTTAGAACCCCCCTTAGGGTTCAAGGCAGTACCACCCTGTGGCACTCCTGAGAAGTTCATTTCAAGGGAGCGCCTTTTTCTCCAGAGCCATTTTCAAAAACTTTATACTATACACATATAGTATCTTCCAAATCATACACCTAGTATGAATCCCATATAAATCTCTTTTCTCCAAATCGATTATCCCAAAATCGATAATTCTCAACTAGGCTTTCCAAATTCCAATACTGATTTTACCCAAAAATCAAAAGCCTTTCCAAAATCCATAAGTTCCAAAAACCTTTCATCCAAAATCATTCTCATAAGATCCTTTATATATGTATATATATACATATATATAACCTTGAAAAATCTTTGGGTAATTTCAAACTTTTATAAAATCCCTTTTATATTTCAAATATTTTCAAAACCCTTTTCTTCTGGCAAAAGATACAACAAGGGAAGTTTATCTTATGTAACAAAGATATATAACTTTGTTTATTCCAAATCAAATATTCAAATTTGATCACTCTATAAAGTCACTTACCGGTTACTTACTTCCATAAAGTAAATTTCTACCATAGAAATATCCAATTTCAATTTATTTCATCATATATTTCACAAAATATATTTTTCACTTCAAAAACCATTTTACAATTCTTATCCAAAAAATTTCATTCCAATCCGTACGATGTACACATATCATTCATACGCTATATCAATCTGAACGCTCACTCGATCACACAATTTCACTTCCGAACTAGTATCGTCCACCCGACTTCCTAGTGCAGACTCAGATCTGGTTTCTTGATCAGAAACCGTCATTCTCCTTACATAGCCATAACTATGATAGAGAATATCCAGAACCAATCAATAATCCATATCCCGGTCCGCCGTCGAAAATCGAGTGAAAAATCCCAACTCGGATCGATATAACTATCTCGAAATTCTGTGCTCGAATCTAGATCAAATCACTATGCGAATAGAATAATATACGTACATCCTACGTATCTATCCCCATTGATTATTAGCCAAAACAATTCTCTTTCTGTTTACATTTCCTTTAATTTCTATCCACATAGTCACAAATTGTTTCAATTCAATTTGGATGATCACTTTAATTATAAACAGTTTGAACTCTGTCCCGCATAAATTTAGAAAATAGCTTGAAAAGTTTAAAATAGATAAGTAGTTGAAAAATAATTATTAGTTTGTAAAATAGCTGTAAAATAGTTGGAAAATAGTTAAATAGTTATAGTAATTTTAAATAATTGCAAAACAGTTGTAAACTAGTTAAATAGTTTCAAAAATAGTTGTAAAATAAGTATAAGATAATTTGGCTTTAAAAAGGAAGGTTGTATATAGTAAGTAGCTTGGAAAAATAAGTTTATATTAAAACAATTTATATTGAAAATAGTCCAGAGCCAAACTGTTCAATTCCCAATCTCCAATCCCATCAATTCAATTTAAATTTCCACTTCCATTTAAATTGACTCAATTCCAATTTAAATAACTGCAATTTCCATTGAAATTGCTTTATCCCCAATTCAAGTTGAATTAATTCTCAATTTCTTTCCAAATTAAAATCAAATTCCAGTTGAATTTTAAACCAAATCAACTTTAATCAAAATTCCAAATTATTCAAATCAATTTGGACTAATTTCAAATCGAACCCATTTCAGTTTCGAATCAATTCCAGTTTGAATTAATCCAAATTCCCATTTGAATTTGAACTCATTCAACTTCAATTTCATTTCAAATTTTCCATTTGAATCTTTAAGCTTATACATCTTCAATCACAATTCCAATTAATTCAAATCAAATTCAATTTGAACTAATTCAATTCAAATTTCAAATTTGAACCATTCCGAATTATATTAATTCGAGTTAAATTTGTAAATGTTGATTTAATCCTTTAAATCAAATTAGCTTATATCTTTAAACCATTTAATTCTGAATCCAAATTCCATTTTTAACCTTTTTCAAAGTTCAAATAATAATTCAAATCCTTTTTAAACAACTAAATCTTTGAAGTTTTTATCTTAAACATTCAAATCTTAAGTCCGGAATGGTTCCATTTTATCTTAATAATGGATATATTACCACACCCCATTTATTTAAAAAATCCAATTCACAGTTTTAAAGATTATTAACAATAACAGGATGATATCATCCAAATTATTTTCAAACATCCATCCGTTTCCAATTTCCAAATCTCAAACCCATTTTGAGATCACACAAATTCCCAATTTATAAGTCATACTTACCCAAATGTTTTACTTCCCTAAAAAATTTCATTTTGCTTACACAACAATCATTTATGATAATAACCAAGATTATCATATCTGGAAACCAATTCTTTATTATCTTATTCTGAAACTCTTCCCCAAATTCAAGATTTAAATTTCAGTTTGAATCCATCTCAAATTTATCTTTATTCAATTTAAATTTGGTTTTATTTCAGTATCACTTAATTCTTATTATTACTTTTAATTCAATTAACATAACAACCAATTACCTTAATATTTATTAAAAAGAAATATTGCTTTATATATCAAAATATATTCTTATACAAAATCATTTAAAATCTTCATATAAGAAAATAACAAGTACGCCCTCATATATATACATACACACACACACACACACATACATACATACATACATACATACATACATACATACATACATATATATATATATAGACGCACACACACTCAACTCATTCTAGGGTACCATTGACCCTATCCTTAGTGAGTGATCCCACCAGAGCCAAGGTTCTCGCTTAACCTGCTCTGATACCAAATGTAACAACACGGGATTTTCGATCCCGAAAATTCCAGATAGTTAGAGAAAAGAAGAAAAGAGATAGAAGAAGAAGAAGCAGAAAAACCAAACTCGGAATCTCACATTCGCAGCGGATAAAATATAAAATCAAATAATATTCTTTACACACAGAAAGTTGTATCAGTCAATTACATTTTTATACATCAGAGTTACAACATTTACACAAACATAGGACAATTAAAATAACTTGTCCTAGATATACTACAATATATCACAGCGGAATACACTCCATACGTTCCTGCCATCTAACTCGCCTCTTGAGCTCCAGAACGTCCTTACCTGAAAATATGTAATACTCGGTCTGACCCGAGAATTACATCAAAGTAACACCCGGGTCAGGCTGGAAACCAGCGTGAGTAAATCCATCTAACAAGAAATACAAATGTATAGAACTCATTTAAAAACCTGGTAAATCGTACCGTACTACGAGTTCATAACTTGTAATAGTCAACACTTATTTTCATAAATCAAATTCTAAGCATTCTTACTCAGCTTCGAAGGTCCATTTTATTCTATCCCAGCCTATTGGTTTCACACATCAAATTTATAAAGAACCACTGAATTCCAAATCGAAGTGGTTTTGAGTATTTACTAATACTTGACCTCGGTCTCTTCGAATCCAATGACACCTTAACCCAAGTTATTCAAGTGAATACAATTCAATTTTAAACATAGGATGCCAACTTTTACATAGTAATTCATCACCGATAGATAACCACATTATCATAGTTCAGACCAAACATATTATATCACAAATCATTTCATATCAGAGATATCAACCAATTCAATGCATTTAACATCATTCAATCTTTCATAAACAAGATTGATCACTTTCCAATTAATTTAATTCATCTCTAATTAAATTAATAACTAACTTTAATCACAAGATTACCTTTACTTAACATTAATTAATTACAACCATTAATTAACCATCCTTTAACTATCCATAATTACCAATTAATCAATCCTTAATTACCATTTGATTAATCCTTAATTACCCTTGATTAATCTTTAATTACTCTTGATTAATCTTTAATTATAGACTAATCATCCTTTATGTATTAATTAATAAAACCTAGTTATTAATTAATAAAACATTATTCCACTCAGAAATTAACGATCCTTAATTACTTCATTAATTAAATCAACTCCTTGATTAATTACATTAATCAATTCTTTAATTACACGGAGTAATTAACACCTAATTACTTCCACTAAGTAATTTTCCTTTAATTACTATTCATCAAGTAATTTCCCTTAATTAGTTACATCCGGTAATTATCCGTTACTTCACTAAGTAATTACACTTCTTTAGTTACATTGAGTAATTATACTTAACCCATCATCAAGTAATTCTCTTTAATTAATTAAACTTAGTTAATTAACTAAAATTAACAACATTAACGTAATTAATTACACTGAGCAATTAATCCCTTTAATTACTTCATTAAGTAATTACTCTTAAGAATTCTTAAATATTATGTAATTAACCTCTAATTACATATTACTTAATTATTCACTAATTAATTAATTTGATTAATTTATCCTTAATTAAGTAATGAATTACACTTAACTAATTTCTATATTACTCAATCCTCAATTGATTACACTATGAAATAAATCCTTCACAAATTTATCTTTTAATTACTTATATTGAGCAATTACCATTTAAGTAATTATTCTTCAATTACTTGCATTAATAATCTATAATCCAATTAATTAATTACTAATTTCCAATTAATTAATCTTTAATTAATTAATGACATTAAACAATTCCCTTTTAACTAAAGTAACTACATTAAGTAATTCGTACTATATTTTATTACAACTTTTAATTCACTTAAAACATATAGGATTTAACCTATTAAATAATTTCTTAATACAAAAAATTTGAAACATTTTAAAACTTTGGAATTCCATTTAAAATTTGCTAATACTTTGTTTAAACTTGGTTTATATTTACTTTGAAACTTACACAGTTGATAAGCTTTTAAACTTATACCTCAGCTAAACAAAAAAAACTCAGACCAAAACATACTGAATTCCCAAACCAACCCCGTACACTACTCACGCAACTACCACTACTTCGAGTCACCCACGAAAGCTTCTCGAGATCGTCCCAAGAAATCATCATCTACCCAAATCAAAACCACATTAGACACGATGGAGCACGCATGCACATGCATGACCACTCCGATCGTCGTTGGTCGTTGCTAAGGTCACCCGCAAGTCACTGAAGTCCATCACCAAGCATCGCATCACCCGGATCCTTAACGTGATCTCGAAATCGAATTCAAGTCAATCAACGCCATTAGACATTAAACCATGCACACACGCTTGCCTCGCACTACCTATTACGACCATCAGCAACTCTGTATTCACGCCTGGAACCTCGCTGCACTTCTACTCCCTCAATCCCTTTGCACCGGTCACACTCGATGCTATATCGCCACTGCAAATGCCATGAAGATATCGACTAACCCATCAGGCGTTAAACCGTACAACACCTTTGTATTGCCGCCACGATGATCGATGAACCTTCCAACCATTTTTCCCAGACTCGCCAACTACAGGCCACCTCTAGTAGTTATGCCGTCCATCTCGAACTCATCGATCATCAGAAATGCATAAAACCCAATTTCTAATTATCTTAAAAAATTCTCTTCCCAAAACTCATCTAAAAATCTTGAATTCCATTTTAAAAATCTCATTTCTCGTAGATATATCAGATTATAAACTTGAATCTGCAAATTATTTGTGTTTAAATTTGTATAAAATCAAGTTTTTACTATAATGTGAACAACCAGATTGATACTGCCTCCTATTCTTACTATATACATTTTTAAATTTAAATCTCGTTGTTTTAAACGAATTTAGCTCAAACATTGTAACATGAAACTGATCAAAGAAAGAATATTGATTTTCTTGAATTATATTTGTATTCAGTAGTTCAAAAAAAAGAGCACACCATTGAAATACTGACATACACATGAATACATCCATATATCTCTACATATAACCATATGAATCAACGATGCAAATGATAATCACAAATTTAAAATCAGTTTTCTGCATGCATTTAGAGTTTAAACAGATTTAGAGTTTAATTTACCCACCTGTAAAGATGATAACAGAGTTCAGTTGAAAATTGAAAAATCTGGATGCTGCTTTGATTACTAACCTCGCTCACTTGAATTTGCTTGAATCCTTAATTTGGTTACTTAGTTAGACTGAGTTGCTTTGATCTGCTTGTTACTTGAAAATCTAGAACCGCCTGATTCTATTTCTTTGATTTCTAGGTTGAAGGTTGATTTTGTTTTGATGTTGAGATGATTTTTACTTTGATCAGGTTTTCAGTTTTGAAATTTTGGACAAGATTCTTTCCTGTTTTCCAAGATTGCAAATGAGGAAATTTTTTTCTTTTGGATGGAAGTATGAAGATAAAAGTGAGTAGCCCCCTTACTTTTTTTCTCTCAAATGAAATCATCTTGCCAGTTGTATATTAATCTTACACTTGTACATAAATATTTTTATTTATCTTACATTTTTTGTTACATGTTTTTATTGTTTGACAAATGTTAAAAATATCAATTTTACGTTTAAATGTTTTATATTTGAAATATCTATATAATTTCAACCTATTTTTATTTATATATAAAGCTTCAAAAGGAAATGTATAATATTTTTTTATTTGATTCTTATTTTAACTATTATACTTTTAAGATAATAGAAATTCATATTATATACATTTCCTTATACATATATTTATATTAAAATTAGAATTTTTTTTTTATTCATTCCAAATATAGAGTTTTAACCCCAATTTGTTCTTAAGATATTTTCAATTGAATTTCAAATCCAAATTCTACTAAAAATCTATTTTTTTATAAATATATATATCAAATTAATACTCATTTTATTGTTTTATAAAAGTGAATGCATGTATTTCAATATTTCCTTATTTGCCAGTTTATATGAATTTATATTTTTATGTATTTCCATATTATAGTTTAAAATACGTTTATGTATACAACTTATATGTATTTTTGAAGAAAGTATCATTATTTATCATATCCTACTTACAACTTAAGCTATTTACTTTATTAATAAAGTTTTATCTTTAGTATTATTAAATTTCAAAATATAGAATTCAATTTTAAATATCCTTAGAAAATTTAATATATTGAATTCAAATTAATGCCTTTTATTCACAAAGCATATATATATATATATATATAAACACATTTATATACTTATATATGAACACACTTAAAAAAAATCTTCAACATTATAAAAAATTGCATATAACTCTACATATATTTATAAATATATTATTCATTTATTCATATTTATTTTTCAACATTTATTACAGTTTCAATTCCTATATATATACATATCCAGATATTTATCAAAATTTTATTTGTTTAACAAACAAATCAGTATTTTAATAAAATTAATCCTATTAATTTCCAATTAACAAATGTCCTAAATCTAGGTTATCACAACACTTGTTTAGTTTCATGTTATAATTTCTACACTTGTAAATTTGCATGACATAGTTGTTACATTTGTTTTAATGCATGTATTTTTAAGCCACAAATGTTTTAATGCATTTCCTTTTATATTAACATATGTTTTACAAACTATATTTTATTCATGTATAATTTTATGTTATACTTTCCATTTAATTTAATATTTGTATATGTTTTATGTTTTTATATTTAAACTTTTCTTTTTATTTATAAAACTTTAAAAATATATAAAAATCCAATTGTACACTAATAAATAATTATACATATATATACTAGTTTTAAAAATATATATACTTAAACAAATATTCCATTTTGATTTCAAAAAAAAATTCTCTTGACAATCTACTTATATATACGTAAAAAAAATACATATTTTTTTTTTTTTTTGAAAAATGAATAAGTTTTGGCTTATTTTGAATGATTATAAAAGAAGATTATCAAATAAATATCTATCCATATATATATATATATATATATTTATTATCAGATTTATTTGTTCAACTTATAAATCAGTATTTATAATAATAAAAATCAATTAGTTATCCAATTAACAGATGTCCAAAAATCCGGGTATCACAGTATAGCTCCTGTTTTGTCACATCTAAGTTGACTCACAGGAGTCAGGGTCACGTAAATACCTCATACAGAATCGTTCGCCAAACCATCCTACTTCATTTCTGGAATCTCCACCATGTACACAGTTGTTAAAGTGGTTTTTGGTATTGGCTGAGAGTATGACAATATCTGATCTCGGTCTCTTTAACAACCAAATGCTTATTTCACACCGGATGGTTCTTTTACATTTCAAAAAGTCAATTCACAATTGATATGAAAATATCATATTCTCAAAACCATATCATTTCAAATCATATTCACTCTCAAAATCATATTTACTCAAATATGTCATTTCACAAAAAGGGTATTAGTTTCAAATTCCAACTTAGGTTGTATCATCATCAAGGATTTAAATATAAATACTTCAACTTCACATGGTCTGAAATTTTAGAAAATAGTTTAGATAGTCATAAATAGTTTAAATAGATTAAAATAGTTTAAGTAGTAAAAATAGTTTAAGTAGTAAAAATAGTTTAAGTAGTAAAAATAGTTTAAACATATTTAAATTTGATTTAATTAGATTTAAAATGATTTAAATAGATTAAATATAGATTAAATAGATTTAATTTGATTTAAAAGGATTTAAATAGATTAAATATAGATTAACAATAGAATAAATACATTTAAATTATATTAAGTAGATTTAAAATAGATTAAATAAATTTAAAATAAATTAAATAAATTTAAAATAGATTAAATAAATTTGAATTATATTAAATAGATTAAATAAATTTAATTAGTTTAAAATAGGTAAAATAGATTAAATTGGATTGAATAGGTTATAATAGATTAAAAGAAATTAAAATAGTTTTAATTAATAAAATATTTTAAATTAATTAAAATAATTTAAATTAGTTTAATGTAAATTTCAAAGTTATATCCAAACATTTTCAATGACTCAATTCTGATAAATTCATTTATATTTGACATTTCAACTTTGAAATTCAAATTTTAATCCTTTGAACAATTCATTAAATCAATTTCAATTCAATTTCAACATTAACGCTTGGATTATTGAAAATAATTCAGTTTATATAAATCAAATTGTATTCCAAAATGCCAGTTAATTGAATTCAAAATTCAATGAATTGAAAATCATTTAATTTAACCAATCCAGTGTCCGTATATAATTTTCTAACCTATGGTCAAGTGATACAGATATTTATCATTCCAATCCGCAGTATAAATTTTTACAGTTATATATTATTTCAACCCGCAATCCCGAATTAAATAAAATCCATAAAATCGCTTGATTCTATTATTCCAACCCATAACGATTTTTTCCTAATCTATAGATCGTTCGAGTATGTATCATTTCAACACATAGGGAACTTGTAGTGTCATAACAATATAAAATACAACATCCGATCATCCAATATCAAAAATCAAACATACATAACAACCATCATCCAAATCAACCAATAAACATCAAGATAACTAATTACCATTAACAGGTATTAAATTGACAATTTAATTTTAATATTAAATTAAACGAGGATTAAATGCAACAAAAGTCAAATTTAACTAGAACGATAATTTAAACATACCAAACATCAATAATTTAATTTTTAATCACATCATAAATTTAATTTAACTAACATATGAATATTTAATAGTTATGAGTGGGTTAAACACTCGCCATTGATTTCAAATTGATTTGAGATCCAAAATAAGCCGCAAATTTGAACAGTCTTAGAATTCGTCTAAACTAGCTCTAAAATGTCCGAAATTACGATACGATTCCAACAGAATAAACCGCGCGCGAATTGAACATCGTATGTGAAAGTTATACGAAATCGAAGTTATATAATTTCAATTTAAATTAAATTAAATATATAAATCACTTCTTAAACGTCACCACGCCCACGCGAAACGTCGCGTTTGAACCTAATCCGCACGAGCCTCTTAGCTGCCTTCGCATGCCACTGACCGACCATTGCCGCCGCCACGACCAATGGCACAATGATCAGACAACTCCCCCAACTCCACCGTGACCATCCGCACCCATGACCACAAGGGCGTTGCCTCCGGCCCACTCCTCTACCATCGTTGTCGTCGATGAACCAAGGAGAACCACGACGAATATGAGCAACCCTGAGACGTGCGGCTACATCTCCGAGACATGCTCGACGAGCTCTACTAATCCATGCCCCTCAATCGTCATCAGGACGTAGATCTACCGTTGAATAATATAAAACCTAATACGGACAGCTGATGTTCAACCTCTCTGGACAAATGGTGAATCCGATTGAAAAACGAATTAAACTAGTGAATTACGCTCATCGAGAGCTTCAAATCAGTATATAATTTGATATGGTTTGGAAGAGTTTGATTTTTGGATTTGGTTTTGAAATTGAATTTGGGTTTGGATCTGCAGCCATTAGAAAGAAGAAGGAACTGATAGATGTAATAGACGGATACATTCTGAAAAGAGAAATAGAAAGGCTTTTAGGATTTAGAAAGGTCTATATATATGGAGAAGACACGATAAGAAAATGAGCATGTATCGAATAGATTTGAAATGACAATAACCACCCGAAAAGCCTGTTATAACCCCGAAACAAAAGTGGATTATCCCATATATCAAAATAGTTTTTTTAATAATTTTAAACTCAATGGAATAAGTTTCAAGTTTTAATTCCACCATATGAAGAAGTTAGCTTAAAATCAGCTTATTTCAAATTGATTTCAATTGAATTTTATATAATTGATTTCTACGCGTTTCAAGTCCGTACGATCAAACGACAAGTCTGAACGCTACGAAACTTGAAACCTTACAATAATTCACCGTTATGGATCCAATGAAACTGGTTTCACTGAAATCCGAGACAATGGCCAAAATGGCTATTTTCACGTTAATTAAATAAATTAATATTAAATTAATTAAATCACTTTTTAATTTCAAGTTTAATAACTAACATTTTTTTAATCATTTTGATTACTTAGACATTTACAATAATTTAATACAAATTTACATATCAATTTAGTGTTGAATATTACACTAGTTACAGTGGTTCATTTCAATTGCAATAAATTCATTGAGTATACTTTTAATTCAATTAAATCCATTTATTTTGATTTCAATGTTTTCTTTCAATCAATCTTGACTCTATGGACATAGTTAACATTGATTTATATCTTATTACACTAGTATTCTACAATTATCATCTTTTACCATATTAGTTGCAATATTTCAATTGCATTGAATTTGTAAATTTTATTATAATTTAAAATCCCAATAAATCAATTTATCTTTATTTCACTCCTTTTTTTTACATCAATTATTGCCTTACAAATATAATTAACATTTCTATACATTTTGTTGCATTCACAATTTGCAGCTATTACTTTAACTAACATTAACATAACATTTTTTTACATCTATTTGAAATGGATTAAATAAATTGGTAACAACTAACCATTGTCACTTTTCTACAGTTAATAAATTTATATGTTTGTTGTCTACACACAAATGTTATAGTTATTTACACAACACTAATATTATTCAATTACAATTTATTACTTACTATTTTGTAAATTAATACAACCTTTAAATCATCAGTTTCTCTTTTAATCCTATTAATACAATCTATAACTAATTATACAAAAAAATTATTGTTTTAATTAATTGGAATTACCTTTAAAGCGGTTATCAATTACCTTAAATTAATACTATTACATTTTATTCTAGTTATATTCTTATTATTAAATCAGAAATTTTTACTTCTTCCAACATTAAATCACAAACCTTATTAAATTAACTACTTTTAATTATCAAAAATTACGGGTCGTTACAGCAGGGCTAAGTGGATAACACCCATTAGGTCATGTCATTATCTTTCTAGATACCCTACATCTATATATTTATGGATTGGCTATGCAAGATATCTCAAAAAGGTTGAAATAACAGGATGATGACATATTCGGGACTACTAGTCAAGCGGTAGGTCGATTCTGTATAGCAAGGTACAAGATCTTATCAGACCTGGGTGCATTGATCTTGAGATGTACCCATTGGAGGTAGTTCCTTACCTAGTCATAGTATGGAATCCATTCTTCAATACGTGCCTTCCCGGTTTTGCTTATAGAGCCTCATATGTTAGAATTTAATTAATGTAACAATTTGGCTATTTTAATAAGTATTTGTAGTTAGGGACTATTATAATACCATAGGAATTTTATTTAAGAGGTTTTGGTTATCGTATGGTAATAACCTTTAATTTTTATGTGTGGCATGGTCTTACGAGATACCTTTGCCTTTCAAAAGGATTTTTGAAAATAATTAAATTCAAATTGAGTGTGTTTACTCACGCTGGTTTTCCAGACCGACTTGGGTGTTATTTTATTATAATGCTTGGATCAGACCAAGTATTATAGGTTCAGATTAGGATGCTAAAAAGCACAAGAGAGGTGCTAGAGGATTCTTAAACGTATTCCACATACTTGATTATATTTCATTATGTGTGTAAGCTGTATATTCATCGTTTGTGAGGACTAGTTATTACAACTGTCTAGAATTGATTTGTTGATTATTATACTCTGATGATGGTATGTATAATAACTTTTATAGTTCTTTTTGGATAAAGATATGTTATTATATATTGTTCCGCTGTGATTTTTAGATTCTATGTTATTGTTTCTGTTTCCTTCTATCTCTTCCTTTTCTTTTCCCCTAACCATCGGGTTTTCGGAATTCGATTCACGGCATGTAATACAGTGGACGTATTAGTGTTAATTTTCGAAAGTTGAAACTCCCGATTGTTATAGATATAGCGTTATCCATCATTTGTCGAGTTATAACTTGTTGAGAAAAATCAAGGTCCATATGATTAGTAGGAGCTTATTTGTGAAATTTTAATTTTTAACCTTAATGATATTCTAAAAAAATCCACTTTGAAAAATGTCTTAATTTACTACATAAAAATTTCCTAAAAAATGTCTACACCCACTATGTAGACTAGCTATGGGAAATATAACACTAATATATTAAAATCTTTAGTCGTCAATAACCAAACCTAAGGAGAAAAAGACATTGATGATGCAGATCGCGAATTACACGTAATCTATAATAAATAGGTTGTATATCTTGGAACTGCCCACATTTGTGTGTTGTCTATGTTAGAGAAGTCGTTATAGAGATAACACATAAGCATAAATATCCACTAAATTTTCAATAGCCTCAAAGCTCTGTTTGGGGAATAGCCTTGTTCCACAATGCACAACTTACAAAAAACTGTTTAATGCAAAAATGATTAACGTTAAAAGGTGGTTGATTATGTTCTAATGAAAAAGTCTATATTGATAAACTTTCCCAACTAAATGTAACGAAGCGTAATGAAATGCAAGTAGACCTGATCCTAGGGTCTTTTACTTCCCAGTTTGAGTTGTTTATATTCAATTATAATATAAACCAATGAACATAAGACTTATGGAGCTCCTAAATATACTAGGGTCAGTCGAAAATTCGTCTAAGGCATAGGGAGCTAAACTTGCGGTTAAGGGGAACACATCATCTTTGAACAATTCTAAGAAGTGGAAAATGGTTAATAAGAAGAACATGAAAACTTCTCAATTTGATAAGGATGGTATCATAAAGGACATAAGAAGGGTCACTGAAAATGAAATCATCTAGAGTACTTATGTATTTCAACGAGAAGAAACTGAATAGTTCTGTTGCTCCTATATGTATATTTATGATTCAAAATGGCTCTGCAATTAATAAATTATCTTGGGTTTTGAATATTTGATCTAGAACTTGCATTTATAATTTGGTATAGGGTATTAAGAACAGGCATCACCTAGTAACATAAGAGAAGAGGCTTTAAGTTGTTAATAGATCTCCAGTAGATGCAATGACAGTTGAGGATTTTCATGTAAGATTGCCTAGTGGATTTGTTTTGATATTGAATTGTGTCATAAATCTAGGTTAATATTACCTTGGACTAGTTATATATTTCATTTTTCTAATAATGTTATAAAAATTATATTATATAGCATTAAAGTTTGTGATAGTATTTTAGATTGCTTTATTTATGTGATTAATTCTATTTATATTTGTGCTATAATTCTTCAAAGGATGATATAAATAAAAATTATCTTTAGAATTTTAGGCTAGATAATACAAGTGAGAAACAATTATACAAGTTTGAAACTGAAGGTCTTTGTCGTCATTTGATTCCGAATTAATTAATACTTGTGAGGCATGTCTCAAAGGTAAAATGACTAAGAACCCTTTAATGGGAGCACTGTAAAAGTTAATAAATCTGTCAGGACCCGATTCTTCATCTTCCGAAAATTCAACATCGATACTCACTTTATCGACTGCCGAGTAATCGAACGACGGAAAACCGAACAATGAGGGTTTTAAGAAAGAAGAAAAGAAGAAAAAGAGAGAAAAAGATAGAAAATAGGGAGGAGAGAAAATAGAAAATAGAACATAGAACGGAATAGAAAAACAACTGAACAACAACAGAATCTCACAATTCGCAGCGGAATAACATATAATAATAAATGAATAATCTTTAAACAAAGAACTATATCAGTTATTACATTTTATACATTTCATTACATCATATCATCAGAGTGTACAACAACAAACAACAAACAAACAGTGCAGCGGAAAAAGAAATACTATATACTAGTAATACGCCATGCCATCCAGCTTGCCTCCAGCAATTCCAGAATATCCAGAATATCCTGATAAACCTAACTCTTGACTGCCCGTGTGGAAATTGCTGGGCACCCAGAGTTTAGGAAGGAAAACAATAAACTCCGAGTCAGTCATGTGACTGGTGTGAGAACTCAAAACAGTTTATTTATCTTTAAAATCAAAATAGAGGAATATTTTTAAAGTCAATTCGCAATGCTTTTAAAAATGAGACTACCATAAGGCCTCCCGCACACACACACAATGCAAACGCAGAATCGGAGGAGATTTCTCCTTATGATAGCCAAAGATGCTTGATACGCATTTAAAAGAACATTTGATATTATTATTAGTGCATAGTGTAGGAAAAATTTATTTCGAAATTAGAATATAAATCTTAGCCAGCATAAACATTTCGAACTATGCCTACTATAGCTACCATCCAAACAGTGGTGACCACCATAAGTGAATGGCAGGTTCTACAACTAATACCGTACAAGTTTCGTATTGGGAATTGGATTTCCAACGAATGATCAGGCCAAGGAACTTCCCATTGCCACATGAGAATGCCTCTGGATGGACATCCCCGAGAACCAAACTGGATCTCTACCAACACAAGGCCGGGTTACCCCTAACTGAGTAACAACTGACCGAATATGCCATCCCCCGGTCCTTTGGGACCTTTCAACCGAGCGCTCGTAATCAATTCACACAATCATAACAAAGTGTTTTCAACATGAGTAAGTATCTGGGCTCCATACCATGATGCCACCCTTTTCCAGAAGGAAATGCACATATCCTAAAGGGCGCTACCCCTCATAACCTTGCTGCTTCTTTCCTGTTTTGACCATTCACGGGGTGTGAGGCTCGACGAAGTCACGTCCACAAAAACATACTTTATACAAAAGCCATGCTTTGGGTCAACAAATGATCATAGAAATGATCACCAGGATAGACGATCAAATAAATGATCCTATCACAAATAATCAACACAATGATCATTTACAGCAACACTCAGCATGTCACATTACCAAATTGGGAATATATCGCTGATAACCTTCAACTACATAACCTCTGAGCTCATACGTCTCAGAGAAGGGTGTTAAGCTAAAAGAATAAATTCTCCGCCACCAACAGAAATATATTTGAAAGAAATCGGCTTTATATCTCAATTTGTAATGTCAGACATACAATCCATACAAGTCTGTTCCGGGCTCGAACAAAACCGAAGGCACTTCTCACGAAGCCCTTGCAATCCGGGTATTCACAATCCCGATCGAATTTCCCATCACTTAGGAAATCTCTATACCAGGAGCTACCCAGTGCAGAGACAATCGATAGGTCATCCTATCGCTTTCGCAAATACTCGGTCTTCAACACCGGTCATCAAATGCAATTCATAACGACGTATCACATATTCGGAATGGGTTATACGACCCCATGGTCCTTCCCCGGTTAACCCGAATAGTGAGCGCTTATTTAAAAATAAGTGTGGCATTCAAATTCAAACAAATCACATCAAATACCCATTCAAAGGGAATATTGATAGTCGGTTATTGAACTATCAATGGATATGCACACATCACCAGTTTCCAAATAATTTTCCAAATTATTTATTTTTCCAATAATCATATCTTTACAAGATATATAATTTTCACACTTCAAAATAAATCAATATTTATTTTTAAACAAATTCCACTTCCTTATATAAATTCCATAGTGAATTTATATTTCAAAATATCTATGAATACACGATTTCAATTATTCATTTCAATTTATCTTCAAAAAGATAAATTCTCAAAATATTCACTTTATATTGGAAAACATTTCCATACTTACTTATTCATAAGTAATTCACAAATTTTATTTATTTTCAACACTTAGAAAATATTCAATACACTTCAATCGAAATTAAGTATATATTTCATTCTTTAAGGAAATCATTCTCTTATCCATATTTGTTTGGGCCAAAACGAATGTCGCGTAAAACATCGTTACGACAACCCAAAATCACTAGTATAGGGATTCGAATTTAAGATAGATATATAAATCCCAATACTATACAAGACATTTCCTTTCGGAAATCATTTACTATAACAACAGTGTTATAGTCCACCATTTCCTTCTATTTCTCGAAAACGTCTATTTCAACAATGAATGTTGAAATCTATGGTTTCGAACCTCAACACATTTTAAAACATCGTTAGATCGTTTTAATTCAATTTAAAACATCACATTCTAAACATTTTCTTTAACATATTATTCACTATCCAAAAAAAACGTGAATATACTACATTAATCAATTTCATCCTTTCTATACATTTTATTTCAAAGGATTATTCACAGTCAAAAACGTGAATATAACTCCATTAACAAGTCACAACAATTTACTTATCAAAATAAGTCATTGCGAATTTATAAAACAACGTTTATAAATTCCTTTATTAACCTATTCAATTTATAACTCAATTATAAAACAAAATTCATATTATAAGTTAAACACCTATAATTTATTTGTTTGCACAATCGTTCCTTTAAACTTCATAATTATAAATCTTATAACTTATAAGATTCAATTATTTATCCAAATATATTCTTTCAATAACTTTATAAATTTTATAAACCTACTGCTTATAAAATTCCATCTCTAACTTCACCGTTTATAATTCTATGAATTTCATTCATTTATGAAATTCATTCACAATTCATTCTAACACTTATAAAAACTCATTTTATAATTCAAATATCTTTAATTTATAAACTATCAATTTATAAATTCTTTTATATAAATCAATTTATATTATTCCTTTAAAACGTCTTTAATCTCCTTTATAATTTCATCCTTTTGATTCATAAAATAATTAAATTTTATAAATCCTATTTTTAAACTTTTATAATAAATTCAAAAATCCCAGTTTAAACTATTTTATAAAATCATTAATCCCATATTTTCAAAAATCAGTTTTTAACTATATTTCTCAAAAATATAATTTTTATAACATTAAAAATTATAACGTTTATTTATTTAAAATGGATCAATTCCAAAAATATTTTATAACGTATTCTTTCAAAAATCACTTTAAAATCATTTTAAAATCCCAAAATTTGGTCCAATGATGCTACATACCAAATAGTCAATCACGACAACAACGATATCATATATCAATATGATAATCCATCAAATATCAAAATATCTGAATTCAAATAAATACTGTTGAGGAATCCAGTTGGATCCCTCCAACCTGTTTTCCTGCATCCAAAAACATTAGCACAATACCAATTCCGCTCTAGTACGGAATTATCGCGGTATATGGGATTTAAAATATTATCCGCTTAATAGACGGTGCAATAGGGTCTCATCCGCTAAACAATTGCGGGAAATCAATAACTCCAATATATACATATGCCAATATATATATATATTGCTATCATATATAATACCAATTTCACTGTTTATGAAATATTCACGGTATATGTTTTTAATAAATAACATCCGCTTACGAACGGCGTATAATGTCTATTTTAACAATCAATAGATATCAATCATCATTCAAACATGCATTCAAATATTTTTAATCTAACTATTTAAAATAAAATCGAAACTGATTCGATTGAGTGAGAAGTTCTCACCTTGATTTTAAATTCCGTTTTAGCGATTTATTTCGAATAAAATTAAACGGACGTTTAATTTTACCCAAAATTCTCACTAACTCCAAACGACTCCAATCCAGTTTCATCGCGTAGTGCTCGTCCATACGATTCCAACGCAACTGGTTTCGCGCGTTTTCGACCTCGTATGAAAAAGTTATGAATATTTGAAGTTTGTACGATTCATAATATTATAATTTACAACTTAAATAATTATTTTCAAACCCACATCCATCATCCACCATCCATTCTCTTTGCTTCAGATCTGGCCGTCCCCCCTACCCCTTTCTTCTTCGTTTTCCTTCCAGGCTAGTGAATGCGCATGAACCCATATAGCATGAAACTAGGGTTAAATTATTCATCCACCTCGATGCATGAAAACACGATCAGATTGCGCCATTTTGAAGAGCATCTCCATATCTACTCTCGACCACCACCCTAACAAGATCGGCCCCCTGTAGCACATCGACGTGCGTGCGCAACCTACAGCCATCGGCCCCCCATAGCTCCCCCTCTGGTTGACGATTTGACGAAGTAACCGTATGGATTGAAAGCTCTCTTCTAGATGTACAACTTTGTAGTTGAAAACATCTTCTAATTCTTCAGGGATTGAGAGAGATTAAGAGGAGAAGTGAAAGTAAATTCTGGCCTTTGAATCATAAGTGGCGGCTGGCCTGCTAGGGTTAGGGTTTAGTATTTTTTTTTTCTAAAGAGAGGTGGTCTATTTATAGGATTTTCTCAAACACTATTCAATCCGGAAATTCCGAACTCCGATTTACGCGCCGTAACCAGCGTTTCTAGGGTTTATCCCACGTTCTGGACACAATGGAACAGGTTTCGAAAGCTAATTCGGTCATCTGTGCGAGATATGGCTATAAACGTTCAATTTAAATTAAACCGATTTAAGCGATTTTCTAGGCGTTTTAATTTGTACCGGACAAACGGTAAATCCAATTGACACGAAATTTGAAACCTTACAATAATATCACATTACGGATCCGATGAAACTGGTTTCGTCGAAATCCGAGACTTTTTGAAAAATGACTATTTTAACTCGCCAAATTAATATTAAAAATAATTCGATGCGTTTCGAGCTGCCACGATCAAACGATAGCTCCGATTGACACGAAAATTGAAATCCGGTAATAACTAACTATTACGGATCCAATGGAACAAGTTTCGTTCAATTCTGAGACTGTTCAAAAATTGACTATTTTCACTAGTTGATTAAATATTAAAATATTCAATTTTCACAAATTAACCTTTAATTCGATTTTAAAAGTTCTAAAATATCATTCTAACTTCAACATGATAAAATAAAATTTTACAAATCATTTTCAATCATATTTAACTCAATTTTCAATTATTTCCATAATTTAACATATTAAATTATCGATTTAATTATTCAATTAAATCCAATTATTCAAAATAAAATTTATTTGACTTATATATTTCACTTATTAATATTTAAAATAAATTAAATATTCAAATTTTAATTAAATAAAATTCTGGGTCGTTACAAAATCCTTAGGTCTCATACTTAATGGTGTATGTTCCTGATGAATATTGTTACCAAATATACTTATCCTTATTTTGTAACTTTATGAATGATTTCTCAAGACTAAGATGTGGCGATCCAGAATTTTTAGACATTTGAAATTGGAATATTTAATTGATTTTAAAATTTTAAAAGTTAGTTCATAACTTAAATTTAAAATATCACTGTTGTTTGGCAATTAAAATTATTGAATTTAATAATTTAAAATTGGGTAAAATATTGTATCTTCAGTTTCAGGCTTGTTAAAAATATTTTAAAGGCTTGGAAAATTCATATTGATCATATTGAAGGTGATAGAACTTTTAAAAATTAAATTTATAAGTGATTTGTTCAGTTTTGAATTTATATCGTTTAAATCGATATTTAAAAATAGCCTTCTGAGGCACTGTCTCGGAATTCGACGAATCCAGTTCCATTGGATCCATAATAGTGTATTATTATCGGATTTCAAATTTTTTAGCATTCGGAGTTGTCGTGTGATCGTATGGTAGATAAACGAACTGAAATTTATAGCGAAATTTAAATTAATAACTGGGTCCAAAAAGCTATCTTCTCCATACGATCGAATTAGAACTCGAAACCTTTTCCAGTGCGTTCAGAATAGGGGTTTAACATTATAAATGCCTAGTGGCACGCCTCAATAGGAGGTCAAGATTTTGAGTTGCATAATTTTTAACAATATAAATTTGAATTTAAATTTAAAATATAAATGATACTTTTGCATTAGAATATTGTGGTAAGCCTTGTCGACACGTATAGAAATTTGATGCATGTGTCCTTCATAATTTCACACGCTTCTCCTCTCTTTTGAGTTCGTTCGTATAAGATAAAAAATGAATCTCTCGTTTAAATAAAATACCGAGAAACCTTCAAGCTTGAGGAATGGCCACAGTTTCTCTTTAATTCAAAAATCGAAGCCGAGTTTTTTATCGCTCAAAATCAATCGAACTGTTCAAAAATAAGGGTTCGAATCGAATTCCCAAATCGAAAGCAGCAAGGCCGCCGCATGGGGAAGGCCGAGTCACTCTATTCGTTTACAAGGATATTGACTTCGTTGAATTGTAGCTCGCAACCGTGGGAGATAGTTGAAGTCGCAACGGAGGACTGTACGTGTGAGGGCTGGGGGAAATTGGAGGTGGCTTCTTCGTCGACGGTGTCTAGTGTTTTGACTTGGGAGTCGCGATTCGTGTTCGTTGTTCGACAGAGGTAATAGTTATATCTTTTTGTTTTATTTAACCAATATGTATAGATTATGAAGAAAATATATATATATATATATATATATATATATATAATATAGTAAAAGTATGAAATAATTCTGTTTTAAATATAATATATATACATATATATTCACATACATAATTTATATATATATAGAGATAAGATTTGTGAAAATGGAAAATTTTAAATTGTTTGGGTTCATATAAAATCATATTTTTAAATCTATAATTATTTTATAAATATATAAATATATATATAAATCTGATTTTTGAAATTCGTATAGATTATTTTAAAATGTACATAGATTATATTTTTAGTATATTGGTTTCAAAAGAAAAGATAATATTAATTATAATTGGAAAAACTGTTTGAAAATTTAACCATTGGTAAATTGAATTGATTTAATGATGCTTGATTTGTTCGATTGTTTAGAACGTTAATAAACCATATAATATTTATACAAGGTCAAAATCTGAAAGGGAATAAGCCGGTTTGGATCGGAATTTGCAAATAAAAGGGGCAAAGGTGAGGTCTTCTCACTTACTTGATTTGCCTAGTTAATTTCAATGAATAAATTTAAATTGTTGGTTGTGCTTGGATAAATTTAATAATTTATCTGTTTCGTGATATTATATATATATATATATACATATATATATATTGAAGTGATTGATTTCCCGCATTATATAGCGGATGAGACCCTATGCTCCCCGCTTAATAGCGGTGACCCCATATACCGCGATATCTCGCCTTGAAGTGGGATTGGTATTTAATTGTTGTGCTAACAACTGTGGATGCAGCGAAACAGTTAGAGGGATCCAACTGGATTCCTCAAATTGTTTGAATTTATTTCATATGATGTGATATGATTTATTGATAATCTGTGGTTGATTATATTGGTGACTGAAATTATTGAAGGCTATGGTTTGGCCGAATATATTTTGGTATTTCAAAATAACAGAATATAAAATATTGGATTTTTGGAAGGAAATTAAAGTACAGAATTTTAAGTAAAATAATTTTTGAGAATTGGATAAATTAAAAGATGGAATTTGAAAAAGATAAAGGTTGATTTTTGAAAACCTATTAAATAAATTCCAAGTATGGGGAAATAGATTTTTAATAAATGAAAATAAATGGATTTTGAGAACTTATATAGTATTGTTTAAAAATTGAAGAATTTATTTAAATTTCAGATTTTAAATGGTTTGGGAGAAATAAAGGAAGAATTTTGAAATCAAATATGAAATTGGTTTTTATGATTTAAATGGGATTTAAATCATAAATATAGGCGTGAATATTGGATTAATGGGTTTTGAAATAAATTTGGATAAGTTAAGAAATAATTTTTAAATGGAGTAAATTTTTGGAAAATCGATTTGGAAATTGATTTGGTGTTTGAAAGTAAATTTTTGAAAATCTATTTGGAAATTGATTTAGTGTATGAAAGTAAATTTTGGAAATCGATTTGAAAATTGTATATCAGTGTATATTTGAAAATATAAATTCACAATGGAATTTATAAAGTAATGGGTAATTTGTTTTAAAAATAAATATTGGTTTTTTTTAAGTATGGAAAAAAATTTTGCGAATATGGATGTAAATTGAGATAAATCGAAAAGGATCTATTAATTGTTTTAAATGGACTATTTTGGAATGGAAAGTGTATTTTCCCTGGAAAGCCGAGTATGTTTTCAAAGTTGCTTTTAAGTATAAATTAACAGTTCTAAAGTTGGTTTTAAAAAGAATTTTTTTGGAGAAAATTATTTTCTTAAATTATTTTAAATTTTAAAGTAAATATTTATTAAGTTAATTGTAGAAGTGGTTATTTTAAAGTTTGAATTGGTATTTGATTTAGAAGATGGTTATTTAGATAATTATACTCTATCTAATAATTTTATTTTTAAAATTAGTTTGGGGCTTAAGTTTTACATGAGGTATTAGTATAAAATTCATAACTAATATTTTAAATAAATATTTTAAAATAGTTTTTATTTTAAGTGTTTCCAAGTATATATTTTTGGATAAATGATTTAAATTATTTTAAAGTATTCGGACTTGGCAAATTTTCAGTGGAAATAAACAATATTTGAAAATTTATTCCACGCGAGGAAAGTGATTTGAAAATTGTTTTCAAAGGTTGAAGTGTGAAAATATATCTTACGAAGATATTTTGAAATAAATAATTTGGGGAAATTATTTAAAATTGATGGTTGTTGTGAATGTTGTTTGATAGTTAAATAATCGACTATCAATATTGGCCTTTAAGAAGGCACTTGAATTTTTTTTTAAAATAAGCGCTCATTATTCGGTAAAGTCGGGGGAGGACATTAAGTCATAAAACCGATTCCGAATAATGATACGACGTAATGGGAATGTATTTGAAGACGGTGGTTGAAGACCGGGTATTTTCGAAAACGAAAGGATTACCTATCGATTGTCTCTGCACTGAGTTGCTCTGGTATAGAGATTACCCTATGTGATGGGGAGTCCGGATGTGATTAGGGAATATTCGGATTTGCAAGGACTTTTTCCGTAATTGGACGAAGTGCCTTCAGTTCCATTCATACCCAGGATGGACTTGTACGGATGTATGTCTGACATTACACTTGATATGTAAAGCTGGTTTCTATAAAATACATTTCTGTTTGGTGGCGGAGAATTTATTCTCTTAGTTGAACACCCTTCTCTGAGATGTACAAGCTTGGAGGTTATGTGGTTGATGGTTACTAGTGATATATTCCCAATTTGGTAATGTGGCATGCTAAGTGCTGATCATTGGTTGATCAAAGCATGACTTTTTTGAAAAACCTAGCTTTGTGGGACGAGACTTCGTCGAACCTCACACTCTGGAAATGGTTGAAACAGGAAAGGATGCAGCAAGGTTTTGGGGGTTACGCCCCTCAGGGTATGTGCATTTCCTTCTGGATAAAAAGTGGTATCTGGTATGGAGCCCAAATATTTAAATTATGTGGATAAAAAAGTGGCATTCTGGTATGGAGCCTAGATTATTTTACTTATGTGGTTGTTGGTTGTTGAGGCGCCTCGGTAAAGGTCGGCCTAGACCGAGAAATGGCATACTCGTGGCAGTTAGTTACCTAGTTACATAGGTAACCCGGCCTTGTGTTGGCATAGATCCGGATAGGTTCTCGAGGCGTCCTTCCAGAGGCGTACCCTTTCAGAAAGAAAGTTCATTAGCCCTGACCATTTGTAGGAAATCCAAACAAAACAATACGAGCCCTTTACGATTGCAGTTGTATAACCTTCCATTCTTAAATGGTAGCTATAGTAGGCATAATATAATGGTACATATGCTGGCTAAGATTAATATTATACTTTCGAAATGTTTTTACACAGCATGCACTAATAATAATATCAAAAGGATTTTCGCTTATCAAGCATGTTTGACTGGTATAAGGAGAAATCTCCCCCAAGTGTGCGATTGCATTGTGTGCGTGCTAGGAGGCTTTATAGTAGTTTCATTTTCCAAAAGCATGAACGGATTTCTTTTCCTTTTCATTCGTGCAAATAACCGTTTTAAGATCACACACATGTCCCATGACTGACTTGGATTTTATTGTACCCTTCCTAAACTCTGGGTGCCCATAATTTTCCACACAGGTAGCCTAGAGTCAGGGTATCAGTTTTCTGGAGTGAAGTCAAGAAAGTATGCTATGGAGATCAAGAGAAAAGCTGGATGTCGAGATGTATCACTTATATTATGTATTATTCGCTGCGTATAGGTTGCTACAAATTCAATTTCCATATGGGCAGGTATTCATAACTGCTCGTGTTGTGTTTTGTTGATGTTGTACTCTAATAATGTAATGTATAAACAGATATAATTCTTTTGTTTAAAGATAAGTCATTTATATATTATGTATCGTTCCGCTGCGATTGTGAGATTCTGATATTGTTTCTATTTCTTCTTCCACTTTCTTCTTCTTTAAACCCTAACGATTTGGTTTTTCGGCATTCGATTGTTCGGCATTTGATACCGTGGACATATCGATGTCGATTTTTGGGAGTCGAAAAATCGGGTCGTTACATATGATATTTTTGGCTTATGAAGAGCAAATCTGGTGTATTTGAGATATTTATTGAATACAAAAGGATTAAAATCGAATAATCCAAAGGATTAAATAAATTTGACCCATCGATGAGGTCAATATATTGGACTAGAGCTCTAACAATACATAAAAGATAATAGAAATATCTCTCTGGTCTTTCCACCGTATATTCCCAATCGATAGTGTTTCTAAGTGAAAGATCCAACCTTATTTGTTTTTGTTCGTCCCATAATGAGCCAGGATGAGTTACCTTTGTCCTACCGGGGATATGCATTAGGAATTGTAGTGCATATATTGAATTTGCTGCCTACTAAATCCATGCCTAGGGCACCATGTGAGGTGTCATGTGGGAAATTCCCCAACTCAAGTGTGGGTTGTCAATCCTATGTTAAGAACATCAGCCCCAATAAAATTGTGAAAGATCTACATTATGTAAAATCATAGGTATCCCAAGAAATTGATGGGATATATTTTCTATGATGCCAAGGAATAAAATGTTATTGATTCAAGGCTTGTTGTCGTTTTATAAAAGGAAAATTTATTAAATGAAATTAATAGCGAGGTAGATGACTAGGATGAGATCCTAGTAACATAGAGGGCAAAGGAGAACCGAATTAGCCCTTATACAAACAATTAGAAAGTTTGGTATGGAATCTTGTGCACTAAAGCGATAATATATTTTTTTATGGATGAGGAGGAAGAGGACTGCGTCTTAGATGACGATGCTCCTCTTTCATTATAAAGAGCACCACAAAGACAAGACTCTATACTTTGGCCAGGAGGAATGAAAATCGAGATGGATTTCATATATTAAAACAAATTTTGGACTTTGGTTGATATAGCCAAATGGACAAAGCCTATTGGCTGCTAATGTATTTTTAAGAAAAAGCCAAATTCAAATAGATAAGTGGAAACTGATGAAGCAAGGCTGCTGACTAAAGGATTTTGTCAAATTCAAGGTTCTAATTATGAGAGAAAAAATTCACCCGTAGCAACGCTTAAGTCCATTTGGGTAATGCTAGCTATTGCGGTGTTTTACGACTATCAAATAAGGAAAATGGATGCAAACATAGCATTCCTAAATAGTGATTTAGAAGAGATTGTCTATATGTTGCATTCCGTGGTTTCAAGGCCAGTGAGAGTGTGGGCAATATTTTCAAGTTGTCAAGGTACATTTATGGATTTATGAAAGCTTCAAAGAGTTGGAATAAGAGTTTTAACAAAGTAAACAAATTGTTTTGATTTTTATAAAATAAAAAGGAGGCATGCATACGACAGAAGGAACAGGGAAATTCTATGTTGTTCCTAGTGTCATACACTGATGACCTTCTAATGTTTAACAATGACAAGATTTTGCAATTATTAAAAGCTTGTCTTTCCAAGTGCTTCCATATGAAGAATTTGGGAGAAGCAACCTATATATTAGGTATAGAAATCTATAGCGATAGATCTAAGAGGTTGTTAGGATTATGCCAATCAATATACATAGATACCATAATTAAGAGTTTCGATATAGAAAATTCAAAGAGTGGAAATAATCCAAGAAATACTAGAATTATCCTTTTAAGAAGGATGCTCCTCAAATTGAAGAGGAGGAATAACATATAAAGAGAATACTATATGCTTTAACATTTGGTTCCATAATATATGCTATGCCATGTACTGGACCACATGTGGCATATGCATAAGGATATACAAGCCGATACCAATTTACTCCTAAAGAAAAGTGTTAGACGGTTGTAAAATGTATACTTAAGTTTTGAAGAAATTAGAGACTTATTTCCATGAAAGGATATACATGCTTTAGCTTTTAGAGTGAAATTAACGATAACAAGTCAGAATTAGGTTGCATCATACTATTAATGGTTGAGCAGTTAGTTGGAAAAGTTCCAACAGGAAACAACAATTGATTCCATAATGGAGGCCCGATATAGCACCCTTAATGTAGAAGCTAAGTAAGAGTGAAGAATCTGAAGTTTTTAAGTGAGCTAGGAGTGAATCCTGACATGATGAATCCAATCATATTGTCTTCTAACAACAATGCAGCAATGAAGATTGTGAAGTGTTCTAGAGCAAATAAGAAATCAAACGCATGAAATATCTACCTAATTAGAGAATTTATCAAAAAGAAACATATCACGATACAAAAAGTGGATACCAAGGACATCATAGCAGAACCATTCGTGAAAGGACTGGCTTAGCCGATACTGGTCAAGCTGATCGAAGGGTTAGGATTGAGATTCGATAATTGGCCTTAAGGACAAGTTGGAGATTGATGTGTTAGGGTAAGCCCTAAGGGAAATTATGTGTTGTTGTAAATGGTTAACATTTTATTGAAATCTTGTTCAAAATAATGTTGTTTTTTCTATTATATACTCATTATAATTAATTATTTAATTTAACTATATTTAAATAGAAAGCCTAGATATGATCTTTTTTTTATAGTAATTTCGATATTTTGCAATTTATCACTATATAGTAAACATGTTATTTTAAATATTCCTTATCATGATGTATTGGTACTGGATATCAATACATCTGCTGAGGCTACATATATAATGCTCTCAAAATGTTGAAAAGTGTATCGCACATGGTCATTACGGGCACTAAAGGGTTATGTTGTGATAGTTATTGGATAACCATGGAATGACTTATTCAAATGTTTTCTGTTGGTTAATATAACAAAGATCAAGCACAAAAATATCGATGTGATAATATTTCACAATTATTTTGAATTGGGAATATTTTCAATATTTAATGTATAAACTTCGATTTGATTTAGTTAAATCATGGGACGGCTTTCATCGAACGACTATAGTTTGTTGATTTGAAACATTGGATGTGAAAAACTATCCAATGGAGAATTCAACTATTTAGTTATGTAGGGTTAATATCATATGAGGCTAAAGTAAGCCAAAGTCAAAGTCTTTAGACATGGTAGTTCAGTTAATAATAATTGTTATCACTGAGCCGTGGACTTTGACTTTGGGATGTGCTAGTTGAATATGGAAGATATTGGAATTTTAACCATTAGCAAATTCAATAATTCCTTACCTGATACAATTTTGACGAAGATAATTGATGTAAATAATTGTCACTTTCGCAAATGACATAAGTAAATTTTATTTTTACCTAAATTTGGATAAGTGGAGAAAAGAGTGGATCTGGATCCACAATTAGCTCCTTCTTTTCTTCTCTATTTAAACTGTTTATAATTTTAATATACTAAAACCTATATGTATATAAATTTTTAAATATGCATAAAATATAAATATACTGTAATGTAACTTTTTACAAAAAATATACTTTTTATCAATTTCTATATGGAAATTGTTTCTAAAATAACAAAATAAATTCGTGTGGATTTGACTAAATAAATGGATTTTTCAAAATACAAATATAGCCAAAAATATATATGTATGTAAATCTAAATATTGATTTACATAATTTACTGTATTGTTTTTTTATAAATGTTTCTAAAATATTAACATATATATATATATATATATATGCATATGTGCATATATGTAGTTATATTTAACAAAACTACTTTTGTATACACACACATATTAAATATAATCCTTTGCAATTTTAAATTTGAAATTAGACGATATTTTAATATCTTGGTCTAGATTTGAAATTAAATTTTGAAAATTGAATTTATATTTCAATTTTAAATTATATAATTTTATATTTATTGTTAGCGCCAAAATTGGTCACTAACACCCAAATCCAGATGAAAACACCAAACAACAGTCACAACTCACAGGTAGAACTATGTAGAGAGTAATAATGTGAAGAACAGTCAAAATTAAAATGAAAGTAGTAAAGAACAATAGATTTTATAGTGGTTCAGCTAATTCTGACCTATGTCCACTCCAGAAGTTTACTTTTTATTGATGTAAGAGTCAGTTACAGTTACAAAATGGTAGAGTAACCTTAGCCTGAGGAAATAAAAGTCAGAGAGCCAGAAGAAGATCCCTTTTCTGAACCCCCACACGCTGTATTTATAGACAAATTCTGAGTTGTTGGGCTTTTTGATTGGCATAGGCCCATCAAGGCCTTCCACCGAGCCACATACCTCTTCCATGCCGAGCCACACCGGTCTCACCGCAATGCCGAGCCACCTACCTCTATAATGCCAAGCCACACCGGTCTCACCACAATGCCGAGTCACACCGGCCTCACCACAATGCCGACCCGTCTCAACAATGCCAAGCGAGGTGCGATGCCGAGTGAGGTACGATGCCGAGCGAGGTAGAGGTACGATGCCGAGCGAGGTACGATGCCGAGCGGGTAAGATACCGAGCGGGTACGATGCAGAGTGAGGTACGATGTCGAGCGAGGTAGATGCCGGGAGAGGTATGATGTCGGGCGAGGTACGATGCCGGGCGAGGTACGATGCCGAACCACTACCTTATGTTGAGAAACCCTGACTTCTTCGCAGTGCCGAGCAACCCCGACTTCTCTGCAATGCGAGCGACCCTATGTAGGTCGAACCACCTCACCAAGGCCGAGCTGTGCCAACAATGTCGAGCCACAATGACGAATCCTCAATGCTGAGCCACATTACCAGGGCCGACCGGCCCTTGACTTCTGGATCGAGCCATGTAACCTCTCCACTTCTCGACCAAACGACATATCCAAGTGAACATCATCGTTTTAAACTGAATACATCATACTCCAGCCTAGATAAACGAGAAGTTGTCTTAGTTAAATCCAACTGCTGTGGCCTTGCCAAAAGGTGGGTTAACTTTTGCCCCTCAAAACATGCCTTGTTATTGGAAGGTGTGTTTTGAATAGCCTCGAGTCCAATATCCGAAGTTTGTATGTCATCCACATCCGTACTTTTCGATTCATAATCCAATCCATTTTATCCAAGTACCATCACTGTATCCTTCTCTGAACCGACGACTGCTGCGAGTCGATATCTGATTCCGAATCCTGTAACCAAATCCTTAGCCAAATCCATATCCATCTGAACTCGATGACTGAGTTCTAATCCATAAATAACCAATAGCCAAACACATGACCTCACCAGGTCTAGTCTTTGAATCCGTAGACCTTGCCGAGTTGCGTTATACCATTCCTACCTCAACTCTCTGGTCAAAGGCTTGTATGTTCCCCGCTATCGGCTCTCCGACCAAGGTCTTGTGTATTCACCGGCCTTGGCTCTCTGGCCAAGGAGTTTTATATTCACCGTCCTTGGCACTACGGCCAAGGACTTTGATATTCACCGGCCTCGGCACTCCAGCCAAGGACATTATATTCACTGGCCTTGGCACTCCGGCCAAGGACTTTGATATTCACCGGCCTCGGCACTCGGGCCTAGAACTTTTATATTCACCGGCCTCGGCACTCAGCCTAGGACTTTTATATTCACCGACCTCGGCACTCCGACCAAGGACTTTGATATTCACCGGCCTCGGCACTCCGGCCAAGGACATTTATATTCACCGACCTCGGCACTCCGACCAAGGATTTTGATATTCACCTACCTTGGCACTCCGACCAAGGACTTTTATATTCACCGGCTTCGGCACTCCGACGAAGGACTTTTATATTCTGTTCGAGTCCATTCCATCACTCTCCGACGAAGGGACTTGTAACTCGTGATCACTGCCCCGTCTCTTCGGTCGAGACAGTAATCGCAAAACCTAAACTGTTTATTACATTGATCCGAATTCAATCAGAAAACCAGAAATCCATATCAAAAATCCTAGTCAAAATCCAAATCAAAAACAAACATCCAAACCAAAATGGCAAACCAAAAAACCGACCAAACCGGGAGTTCAATCCTAACTCCAAAACCATACTAAAGAAAATTAAATGTCCAAAGTACCAAAGAGAAAACCAACGTTAGCAAAAAAACAAAAAACAAACAAGATTTCATAGACCCGAGCATACGATTTTTCCTCACCTCAGAGCACACTTAGGAACCGTACACAATCCCGTACATATGTAAGTGAACTAGCCGTATTACTTTGGGTACTATTACTTATTCAGAACCATCAAACCATTCAGTTTATAACAAGCCGATGTTGACCAGATCCAGTGCCACCATCACTAGAGGTAGGCGGTGGCTGCTCCCGTTCCACTGCTACAACTCGATACCTTATGTACTGTTGTAGGTGACCATTCCTTGCATGCTCCTCCACAATATCTTTCAGATGCCTACAATCGTTTGTGTTGTTCCCATCCAGCTCATGGAATAGGCAATGCTTTCCCGATGCCCTCTCGTATTCAGAAGGCTCTCTTTTTGTCGGCCTTCGATATTAGAGGCACCCTTGAGTATCCAAGTAAATCCTTTCTAGAGTCTCAGTTAAATCTATGTAAGAAAAAAACTTCGACTCCCTTCGAGGCCTCTTCAAAGTGCCACTGTTTCCATTTGTTTTCCTTTATCGTCTTTACTTGGATCCTCCCCGGGTGGACCTCCACCCCTCACTACATATGCTTCAGCCCCTCTCCCTACTCTCTTAGCCTACGCATCCTCCTGTCTCGGGAACCTTTCTACCTCATAGTAGAATTCCCCGAGATCCCTTGGCGGGTCCTGTTCCAATGATATCTTGAAATCTGAATTATCCACGATTCCTGAGACTGCTCCATCAAAACCATTGACGGATCAGGTCGATCCACTGAGGCTACCGCTGCGTTGAATCTGATTAAAAAGTTCCCAAGTGACTCTCCTATCCATTGTTTCATCGATGTCAAGGTCATTACGTTCTTTGGTCTAACTATATGGACCCAAAACTGTCTCATAAACCTTTAAATCAGCTCCGTCCATATGCCGATAGAACCACTCTCCAACTGTCTGAACCAAATAGCTGCGATATACAATGGGAAGAATCGAGCCATGACCTCATCCGATGCCCCAGTACCTCCATATGCCTCATGTACCTCGTCAGGTGAACGGTGGGATCTGTTCTCCCATCATATATATCCAACGTTGGTAGCTTAAAGTCAGGTGGATTCCTAGCTTGCCTGATAGTAGGAGTAAAGGGACTCCTATTCACATCCTCTAAGTCTTTTTTTACCAATCCACCTCTCACAGCCCGTTTGACCATCTCCGCTAGTCTGTTGTTGTCCCCAAGCTATAATCGTTTCACATTGCCTCCGGTCTGCCCCCCGAGTTCATGAGGGAATTCTGGAACATACTCCTCATCTTGTACTCCTGCACTCCTATTGGTGTCGGGTTGCATAGCGTCATCTGGTATGCTTCCATGGATTGGTCCAGCATTTCCTGATGGTATGTCCTCGAGTCTAGATCCATCCAGGTTGATAGTCATCTGCTGATTGGGGGCTGCCTCAGTTGAGCCATTCCCTTCACTTGCTGGTTGAGCGCTTCTGATCCAGCTCCACGGATCTGAGCTCCTGCATTTCCTGCTTGTGCAAATTATCTGAGAAGAACCTACATCATCTCCTCTTGTCTTTTCAACATTGCATCCATCTCGTCTCTAGTGATGTAGATTGATGCTTGACCTGCTCTAGCTCCCGAGGAAGCCTCTTGACTTCCCTCTTGATTGCTCCTTTCCGCTGCTTGCTTCCTTATTGGTGGTATAGTTATTGCTTTTCGAAATCCGAGTTCTTAAGCTTTTCAATCCAAGCTCCAAAATTCCCGAGTGCTAGCGCTCTCAGTGAAAGCATCAAAATGTTAGCGCCAAAATTGGTCACTAACACCCAAATCCAGATGAAAGCACCAAATAACAATCACAGCTCACATGTAGAACATATGTAGAGAGTAATAATGTGAAGAACGGTCAAAATTAAAATGAAAACAGTAAAGAACAACAGATTTATAGTGGTTCGGCTAACTCCGGTCTACGTCCACTCCAGAAGTTTACTTTTTATTGATGTAAGAGTCAGTTAAAGTTACAAAATGGTAGAGTAACCTTAGCCTTAGGAAATAGAAAGTCAGAGAGCCAGAAGAAGATCCCTTTTCTGAACCCCCACACGCTGTATTTATAGACAAATCCTGAGTTGTTGGGCTTTCTGAATGGCATAGGCCCATCAAGGCCTTCCACCGAGCCACATATCTCTTCCATGCCGAGCCACACCGGTCTCACTGTAATGCCGAGCTGCCTACCTCTATAATGTCGAGCTAGACCAGTCTCACGACAATGCCGAGCCACACCGGCCTCACGACAATGCCGAGCCACCTACCTTTATAATTCTGAGCCGTCTCACCAATGCCGAGCGAGGTGCGATGCCAAGCGAGGTACGATGCCGACGAGGTACGATGCCGGACGAGGTACGATGCCGAACGAGGTACGATGCCGAATGATGTACGATGCCGGACGGCATATGCCAAACCACTACCTTATGCCGAGCGACCCTGACTTTTCTGTAATGCCGAGCGACCCTAACTTCTCTACAATGCCGAGCGATCCTGACTTCTCTGCAATGCCAAGCGACCCTATGTCGGTCGAACCATCTCACCTAGGCCGAGCCGTGCCAACAATGTCGAGCTACAATGATGAATCCTTAATGCTGAGCGACATTACCAGGGCCGACTGTCCCTTGACTTCCAGATCGAGCCATGTAACCTCTCCACTTCTCGACCAAACGACATATCCAAGTTAACTTCATCATTTTAAACCGAATCCATTATACTCCAGCCTAGATAAATGAGAAGTTGACTTAGTTAAATCCGCCTGTCTGTGGCCTTGCCAAAAGGCGGGTTAACACTTATAAAAATTACCGCTTTTGCAATATCATACACACATGTTACTATGAAAATAATTTTATATCAGATTAACTTATATATATATATATATATATATATTAGATAGCACATATGTATATGGAGGGACTAATATGTCCATTGTAATCTAAATCCTAACACTTAGATACAATAAAATTAAACCATGCACATTGTACATGTTGCATGTGCACGTACATGTACATGCATGTATGATGCACATATATACATTGGATAACACAAATATAATATCAAAACAAACTATTTTTGAAAATTAAATGAAACAATGATCTTACATAAAACTAATTTATATTAGTTCTAAATCAATATAGGCTTCATTGGCCCGATAAGATCTAAAATGGTTAGAAAATTTTGAAATCTAATAATGATGTTATAACTTCAAGACTTTGATCGTGGAACTTTACAACTAATGGTGGGTATCTAAAGGTGTTCCGATGTAGGTGACTTGATAGTGGCAATTATGATGATCAGTAAGGGCAAGTTCGATGACATGGAATTATGGGTAAAGAATTAATTGAGTAGGGATCGTTAATACTTAGAGGTGTCGGAGTCTGCTTGTAAAAAATAGGTATATAGGATTGCCCATCTAGATTTTGGATACGAAATCCTAGATCTTTTGACTTTAATCTATCTTACCTTGGATCTTATAGGTATAGTTCCTAGTCCTACAAAGTTGCATGGAATCAAGCACCGAGAAATTGAGACATTTCCATTAGTCTTTGGAAATGTATAATCATACATGATATTATATATCCAATACACTTGAATGATGTAAGAAGTGTCTGACAAATGCTATTTTTTGTTTTTTATCACTGTAGGGATGTCACATGAGATAAGTATTATTGATTTGGTACTGGACACGTAACTTTGTACATAGAGTTAAAATACAGCCATACGATAAAGATCGCGAATATAGTAGATTAACATATATTGATGTTAAGTGCTAACTCTTTGGATGCAAGTGATAAAAACAGGGTATGCCATTGGGAGGAATTAAAAAATTTGTTACATATATTTAACAGGATAAGCAATTTTGTTTGAAATAAAAGGTGTTTTCTTTCTATTATAAATATTTATAATATGATAAGTCAATCAACTAATTTAATTAAAATTATGTACATTAGAAAATCTGTAAATGATGTGATTTATGATAATAGACAAAAATTGCTACAACCATGATCAATTAATCACAATAAAATAAATATATCATTCTAAAGGTTCCTAGTTAAGATGCATTAAGACTTGATATGAATGTATCTGTTGATATTAGAGTACATAACGCTCTAGAAATATTAGGAAGTGTATTCCTCATGATTACTAGTGGCACCATGGGATTATGTACTGATGGCTATTGGATACCTATGGAACGACCCATTTGATAGTCTTCAGTTGGTTAATATGACTATGATTAAACAAAAAATATCGATGTGATTGATTTACATAGTTTTCTTGACTTGAGAACATCGTCGATCTTTAATATGAAAGCTTCGCCTTTATTATAATCAAATTATGGCATGACGTCCGCTAAGTGACTATAATTGGGTCAGTGAAAGCATTGAAAGTGAAGCACTATTCAAAAGTGGATTCATCCCTTCAATTATATGAGATTAGTATCACGGTTAACTCAAAGTCAAAATTTAACAACCTGCATTTTCAACCCCCAAAACTTGACGCTAATACTTCCACGGTTTTCACATGCCGAGCATCCAAGTGTCGGAAAGACAGATTGTTGGGGTGGAGGAAAAGAAATGGTAACAAAATCTCACATTGTAACAAGTAATATATAATACTCAATGGATCTTTACAAAAAGAAAACCTTTATATGCATACATCAATTGGAGAATCTAACCTATCATTAGTCTGGACAGTCAAAACAGCCTTTTTTCACAAATGGTGATAAATGTAAATAAAAAATATGGTAGAAAATAAAATATGTTAATATATCTTTGAGGCATCTAGCTCATCTCCTGAAGCTCCAAAGCGTCCAAAGCTAGCTCTAGAAAAAAACTCGGGTATGACCTAATTATTATTAGAAAATAACACCTGGATAAGCCTGGTAAACCAACGTGAGAAATTCAAATCATATATATTGTTACATTTATAAAACCTTTCCAAAAATAAAGAAATCTAATAAGACCTGGTTGCAAATAAATACAAATGAGTTTTTATCTTACGATAACCAAACTATTTCAAACAGAAAATCCAGTGATACTATAAAGTCTCTAGGGTTAAAAAATAAATATTGAATCATAGTCGGAATGGGTACACTGATTACAAGCAACAACATATTTAGTATACAACAAAGTCCATCAAGACACGTATCGGAGAATGGATTCCATATCATGATAAGGCTACTGAGGTACCATCTGCCATTATACATCTCTAGAGCAAATGTACCAAGAGCCTCACATGGACCGTCTGCCAACATAGAAACAGCCTACCCTTTCCTAGATAGTATCGAATATGTCACCACCCTGGTTGCGACCAATAACCGTAACGAGTACCGAGCATGGATAACTCCATAAATACTGGTCTTGATCGGGTGATGAACAAATCCTAATGGTACTAAAACACAAACCCGACTGTTTATTCCCTATTTTAGTTTTTATGGGGTGTGAGGCTTCAGGCTACATTTTACCTTCTTAGCAAATATCACTTGGAATACTAAATTTGCCTTTCAAACAACAATGCAATGCTAGCATTCATCCATACTAGTTGTTCAAGATATGAACAAACCGAAGGCACTATTTCTACTTCATCCTTTTTTGAATAGCCCTTAGGATTAGTCGCAAGTGACCCTTGCATTTCAAAGAACTCCATCTTCTTTCCATCATCTTTAAGATATTTTCAATTCAAATGCTATTGGCAGTTCGAAGTGGTTTTCGAAAAACTCATGCTTATTTAATCTTAGTCTCTTCGACCAACAATCGATAGTTTTTGGTTGATTCAATCACGGTTCTTTTAGAAGTAAGTGGATGATATAAGAGTCCATAGGGGATCTCAAATATTCACCTTTAAAGTAAGAGGTGTTTCACCAGAATGAGTTTTCCCAAGGGAATCTCAAACCGTATGAACAAGAGAAGCTTTTATACTACCTAAATCAAAATAGGTCAAGTTATTAGTAGTGGATAAACCACTATCTGTTCTAAGTAATTAGTTTACATACGGAAAATCAGACATCATATGCTGATTGTCGCTTTTTTATTTTAACCCTATACCATCCCTCGATTAATAATGAATCCGAACAAGGTGGGTAGTATTACCTTTCAAAACTTGACTTAACAGCACACTTAATTCTCATGGATAGAAACGGGATTCACTACCTCGAAATCTAGTGCTAAGTAAATGGTGAAATACCTTATATATATTTAATTAATCATAACCAATTTATAAAAAATAAACACTAATACTTATCATGTTTCCAATATTTCAACATCTCTATCCCTTACCCAGAAACAAAGCAAGGTAAGTCCGGGCACTGGATGCTCCTAGCCTTTCCTAGACACTCTGATTCCAGACCTCATAGATAAAGGAAAGTCTGCTCATCGGCTATTAGTGCTAAATGTAGGATGACTTACTTTCGATAAACGTATTAACATTTTAGCACCACCTATCATATTTGTTTTATGTTACTTAACAGCACTAACAAAGAAATCCCTTGCATAAAACAAAGTCTTTCTTAAAATAATCGAAAAATAAACTTCGTAAACTTATTAAAAACATTTTTCCAAATTACTTATTTAAACAAAAGCTTGATTAGAAAAGGCAACATCTTTCCTTTTTATAAAATATATGACTTTATTAATAATAATAAAATATTATAACCCAAACTTTCTTTCTAGTTTTTCCAAAATCAATTATTATAACAAAAATGTTATATTCTATAATCTCTTTCTTTTGCTCGAAAACATTTAGTACAACAGTAATGTTGTAATCCATGATTTATTTTTCTTTAATAAAGCTTTTAGAACTGTTTAAAACTAATTTGGAACTCATATTAAATACATCCTTTTAAAGATGATCGCATTTAACAAAACTTGACCTTTGAAACAAAGGAGCTTCCTTAGCAAAATTTAAATTTTCTATTAAAATAACTCAAATAAATTCTTATAAATGTATTTAAATCTTCAAACTCCTTTTAAAACATTTAAATAACTTTTAATAAAGACTTTTGGAAACACTTTTTGAGATATCTAAAAAGATAACCCTTTTTCACTTTTCAAAAATCGTAGATTTTCAAAATGCATCCATAGTGACTATCGCTACATGGGCTAAATCAAAAATCATTTAAACCGCATTTCCTTTTATATTTAAACCACATTAATACATTTGCATAAATATTTGAAAAAAAAGGTCGTTCAAAAATCATTTAAAACACTTTAGAAACAAAGAAGAAAACCAATAAAAAGAAAGCATGGGATTTCAATGTCATATGAAAATAGATTATCAAGCCAAGTCGACTAGCAACACTATCCACTTTGTTACTTCACATTTAACAAGTAACAGTGTAAAGTAAAATCAACCTAGTAAGCATCCTTTAGGATCCCACTACAATTTCTATTATTTGAAGTGCTTTCGTAGGCGACATATTCACTCCAAATACACTTCGACTTTCATTCTTTACTTTTGTCTCTTGCAAAATAAAGTTAAGTATGACATCCGCTTCCAAGCAGGAATCAAACCCAACAAACAAGTACTTGTAGTACATGCATGCATACATGCATACGTACACACACATACATATAACATAATCAATCAACGAATAATTATTATGACATTTAATACCCAAACTAAAGTGAGAAATCTCACCTTAAATTCGACAAAACTCCTTATTACTTGCTTCTATTCCTTACTACCACCAACTAAACATCATATGACATCACAACTCCTTGGTTAGCACTTGAAAACATCTCCCCTACTCCCTAATCACTTATGGCCCAAGGCCTTCTTCCTCCCAATGCTCACGGTGATGTAGGGTTAAGGCATTTTGGTTTAAAAAATTTCTTAAAACAATAGGGCCAGAAAATGGGCCAACTTCCTACTTGTTTTTGACAAAAAAATTCTACGAATTCGAGAAAGTGGCCAACATGAAAGTTCTTTTTTATTCAGTTACCTTTGGTTTTAAGAAAGGACTAAATGGATATGGAGTTTTTTTTTGAAAGTTATGGCTTAAGGAAGAGAAGAAGTTTTATAAAAACTTGAACAAAGTAGCACGGATAAAAATGTGATTTTGACATGATTGCGCTAAAAAATAAAAAAAAATGATCAACATAAAAGATTTTTGTTATTCAATCTCTTTAATTTCAAGCTCGATTTGGTTTATTTTTGTGGACATTATGGCCGAATGAAGAAAGAAGAGAGTGTGAAAATAGAAGACGAAAATGTAATGCTCTCTTTAGTAAATAAGAACAAATGGTGAAGAACCAATCTATCTTTCCCTAAAACATGCTATACCCTCCTTAATATTTAGGCAACACATCTTTCCTTCATCATTGTAACGACCCGTAACTTTACAACTTTGAAAATGAAATATTTAATATATTTAATATTCAAATATTGAATTTTCAAACTTAAATAATCATGATTTATATAATAAATAAGAATGGTAAACTTATTTTTAGAATTGAATAAAAAAAACTGACTTCTACCATAACATTGACAATATTGACAAAAGCTGGTTTTCGATAAAGTTGGATATCAAAAAAGTTGTTTCAAAAGATAAATAAATGCTTATAAAATCATTATATATAATAATAATAGGTTGATAAAATTTTCATTATTATATATATGTGCTTATGTTATAATGATTAACGAATTTCGTCACGCATTGATAAATTCAATGTCAATATTTGCAAATGAATTTTGATGTTGTTTTATATTATTTTATAAGTCAAATTAAAAAGAAAAGTCTTCCTTTTCTTAACACTTAAGTAAATTCTAGAATGTGACTATATAAACCAACTTAACTAGTAAAATTTATTTTATTATTTGTTTATATATGTGCATAGATACACACACATACGCAGATATATATGTGTGTATATACACACACACACTAATGTGCACAACAAGTTCCGAGAATATTTGATTGATGAAAATTTGAATCTCCAAAAAATGTTTATCGGTCAGATTTTCAATTTTTCATTGAACTATTTATTTTTGTTAAAGAAATTTCAAAAAGAGTTCATTATAGTAATTAAATAATAATAATGATTTATTTAAAACTTTAAAAGATTTAAATATTAAAAATAAATTGAATATTCCCAATAAAAGTGATAAAATTTCAGGTCGTTACACAAAATCTCTGCCAATGCATTTCAGTTAATGATAATTATTATTATTGAACCAAAGACTTTAAGTTTGGAATATAGAGTTAAATATGGATGAAATTTGAGTTTTGACCATTACTAAAGTCCATAAATCCAAAGTGCTATAGTTTTGAGAATGAGAATTGATGTAAATAAAAATCACAACCGGGTAAAAATCAACAAAGTGAACTTGATTTTACTGAAACCAACTAAGCGATAAATTTTGTCAAAATGTCATACTACTTGTTAAGTGATAATTGAATGTTAATATTCGAATAGTTCAATATTAATCGCTAAACAAATTTACAAATGACAAGTCACACAATTGAAACATTTAATTTTCTTTTGACCAAATGATTTAATTATTTAAAATTCGTATAAATTAATTACAATAATTAATATTTATGAAATATTGATTATAAAATTTTAATTATGATTTGAGGAATAAATATTATTAAATGTATTTTTAATAGCTATAAATATATTAATCGACATACGATAAGCAATTAAACTGAACATAATCAAATAAAATTTTCTTTAGGCTTAAATGGGTACTTGGCCCATTATGGTGGATTTTAGTTTTGGCTACGATATGACATAGGGGACGGCTCAGATCAGGGTTTAGGTGTTTAATTTTGGATGGCTTTAGATTAAGGAAGAATTGGCATGAGGTATGATCTACAATTTTCTCTCTTCTATCGATAATTTAAATGTCTCTAACCATATTTGCAAATTATCTTTGGCTGCCACTCCCTTCGTCCATTTCTAGAAGAAACTGTTCTATAGGTGCTCCATCGTATTAAGCTCAAATCAATAAAAAGTTTATCACTATCCGATAGTCAAAGGTTAACGGGTCAAGGACTAGCAATCTACCGTATCGAAAAGTTTTGAAAGGAAAGTGTTTGTCCTTTTAATGTGTGCTTTAAGGAATTCGTTTTTAGGTAAGTTTTTCATTGAATTATAGTTTATAATTTTTTGAATAATATTTCATTGTGTACGTATATTATTATACTGTTAGTTATGTGACGATGCTATATGTATTGATGTTGTCACTAGTTAGTTTGGTTATATGTAAGAACAAATTAAATAAATCAATTTTTTATATACAAATTAGATCTGTATAGCCACTTATTTTATGTATTAATTATTATATATTAATTTATACATATATTTATTTAAATATTCATATATAGTTTTTATACATAATTACAATATCATTATATAGTTAAAATTGATTATATAATTACACACAAATACACATATATCTCATTATAGCAATAGTAATTTTCGATGGAAATAAAATAATTTTATAATTAATTATTATTATTTAAATCATTTTTTAAAAAATGAATTATATAAAATTAAATATGTTACGAAAGTTATTTAAATTTTATGAAATTACTTTAACGTAAGATAAACTCTTGGCCTAAAGTGAAAAATTAAAAGTCAAATTTTCTATTTTAAAAAAAATAGTATTATAATCGGTTGAAAATTAATACGTTAATAAAAAATAAAAATTGACCAGAAAAGTAGGAAAATGTAATGTCCGAGGGATTTTCGACCACAAAAATCGACTCTAATACGTTCACTGTATAGAGTGCCGAGCAATCAAGTGCTGGAAATACCAGGCTGTTAGGGTTTAGAAGAAAAAGAGATAGAATAAGAAATAGAAAACAATAGCACAGAATCTCATAATCGCATCGGAACAAAATATAATATACAATAGTAGCAATTTATACAATGAAAAGCTATAACTTGTCAATTTATATACAAGATATCATAGTATAACAAATCTGCATAGTTATAATAACTTATCCTCAACTGCTGTCTATACAGCCTACAATACAAATCGGTATATAGTCAATACGTGCAATACGTCCCTGCCATCCAGCTTGTCTCCGGGCTCCAAAGCGTCCGAACCTGAAATTTTTGTAGTACTTGGTTTGACCCGAGCATTACAACAAAGTAACACCCGAGTCAGGCTGGAAACCAGCGTGAGTAAGACCAATTTAATTTGAAATGCTGGAGTTACAAAAATCTTTTGAAACTAAGGTAACTCGTACAACACGATGAGTTTTTATCTCATTTATAACCAAACACTTTTCCAAAATCCATTGATATCATAATAATGTTTATATACGGTTGCTTATTTGAAATGGTTAAACTTTGTTAAATAAATCCAATTCCAGTTTATCAAACTCAATAACCAAACCCTATAGGTTCATAATGACTTTTAAATTGATGTGGCTCTGGATAACACTGGTATCCGACCCCGGTCCCTTTGAATCTAAACAATGAGTTTTAAAAGGATAAATTGTTTAAAATAACAATTGATTGTTTAGGGTGACAACTTTTCAAATATGGGAATTTATTAGAGGTTCTTATTTTCAAATGAAACATATTATCTTTTCATATGGCTTTTAACTTGTTTGAATTAAATCTCCAATTGAATTAAGCCAAGATATTGATCGTTAACCAAATTAACGATCTATAACAATTTCAGCAATTTCTCATCAGGATTTAATGACTTTAATTAACTGAAACCCATTACGTCAAATTGGAATTAATTTCAAGTTAAAGAAATTTAAATCAGTTTGTTAGTAGTTAATAAATTTATCAACCAAATCTATACTAATTATATTAATAATCTGACGCAGCGGATAATAACAAAACGATATAGATCGATGAAAGTAGCAATTGGTGGATTGATGAATACCAAAATGCCCAAATTCGTTGATCCGAAGATACTGAATTCTAGCTATCCTCGTCACGTTGATCGCGCACGATACCGTGAAAGAAGATCTTCAATTCTTCAAGCGTTGATCAAGGGCACTTGATTCCACGAATCGGCTTCAACAATCGTTGATTCGAGCGCACTCGAATAACCGAAAGTAGAGATAGGAGATTACACTCAACTACCAATTTAGGATGAAAGCACACGGCAATCAAACAAGAATTTTATTCAAAAATCAACCACCTCTGAAATGTACAACACACTCCCTATTTATAGCATTTCACAATCTGACCCTTAAGTCATTGCCGACTTAACTCCTCTTAAGTCGTTGCCGACATAACTGACTCGAGTTACCCTTATAGCGACTTAGACCCAAGTACAACACAGTACAACAAATGACACGACTTAAGTCTAACGACTCAACGAATTACAACACAGCACCCATTCGGCCGACTTATCTATATGCCGACCTACGACTTATCACATACGAGTTAAGGACATAACAAGCTCCAGCGACATAATGACTTAACAAATGCAATATTACAACGCAACACATAGGTCGGTGACGACCTAAAATTCAACACGACTTAAAGAAATACAGACTCATCACTTAGGTCGTAGGCGACCTAACGACTCAATACAAAGCGGCTCTACTTAGGTCGTGATCGACCTACTGATGATAACTTCGGCAGCGACTTGTCTGGAGGCGACTTAAGAAAGCATCGTGATGAAAAACCTTAAGCGACTTAGCATAGGTCGTTCCAACGACTCATTCCATGGTTTCAGCTTGTTAGGTCATAGCTCCTCTTCTTCAGACCTGTTAGGTCGTGGCCGACCTAAAATTCTGAACACCGAACGACTTAAAGCTTGGTTAGGTCGTGTCGTCTTGTCTCTTGATTCCTTATGTCGCAGATGACCCCAAACTCCTCTTTTAGGCCGTGTATTCACTAACTCGTTGGAGTTAGGCCGCAGATCCATACGTTCTTCATCTTGTGTTGCATCATCCTCCCCTGATTGAGAAAAATTCATCCTCGAATTTAAATTTTATACTCCGTTGGATGATTCATCTCCAAAATATGGCACAAGATGCTTAACATTGAACACGTCAGAAGTGTACACATCCTCCGGCAGCTTCAACTTATAAGCATTTTCATTAATCCGTTTCACAACTTCTACAGGACCAATTTTTCTGGCTTTCAACTTGTTATAAGCGCCTACTGGAAAATGATCCTTCGTTAACACAGCATATACCATATCTCCTTCATTAAAATCAATACCTCTTCGCTTCTTATCTACGGATCTTTTATACTTCTCATTTGCTTTCTCCAATCGCTCCTGAACGATTTTATAACATTCAGTCAATCCATCAACAAAATCTACAGCTCGTTTAACCGTCCCCTTCGGTTGTGGTACTACTGCTAAATTCAACGGTCCCCTGGGTAAATTTGAATATACAATCTGAAATGGACTGAATCCCGTACTATGATTCACTGCATGATTATGAGAAAACTCTGCCTGGCATAACTTCATGTCCCAACTCTTCAGATTGTCCTTCACAAGACATCGCAATAAATTCCCCAGCGATCTGTTAACAACTTCTGTCTGTCCATCTGTTTGCGGATGATAGGCGCTGCTAAAGTTTAACTTCGTTCCAACCATCATCCACAAACTTAACCAAAAGTGACTCAGAAAACGAGTATCCCTATCTGACACAATAGATTCTGGCAATCCATGAAGTCGATAGATCTCCTTGAAAAATAACTGAGCAACATGAACAGCGTCCGCCGTCTTCTTACAAGCAATAAAATGTACCATCTTCGAGAAACGATCCACCACAACATATATAGAGTCATTCCCCCTTTGAGTTCTTGGCAATCCCAACACGAAATCCATACTAACGTCCACCTACGGTTTTGTAGGAACAGGTAAAGGCATATATAATCCCGCATTTGCAGCTGTCCCTTTCGAAACTTGACAAACATGACATCTCTGAACAAACCTTTCAACTTCCTTCCTCATCGATGGCCAATAGTAGGATTGAGAGATTAACTGCAATATTCGGTCTCTACCCACATGTCCTTCCTCATGAAGCTCCTTTACTATCTTCATTCGCAAGCTACAATCCGGTACACACAATTGATTCCCCTTAAATAAGAACCCATCAATCAACACAAATTCATCAGAACTTCCCTCCTTAACTTTCTCAACAAATTTCTTAAAGTAAGGATCTTCTTCAATCGGTTCCGGCAATAATTCAAACCCTGTCACCTCAACCTTCATTGTGGTCAACAAGTGATTCTTTCTGCTCAATGCAACTGCTACACGATTCGTAATTCCTGATTTATGTTTCACAACAAACGTAAATTGCTGCAGATAGGCAATCCATGATGCATGCCTTGCTGAAATCTTGTCCTGCCCCTGCAAATGCTTCAAAGCTTCATGATCCGTATAGAGAACAAACTCCTTCTGAAACAGGTAATGTCTCCAGTGCTTCACAGCTTGAACAATTGCGTAAAACTCAAGATCATAAGTGCTATATCTCAATGTTAACTCCTATTTCTGCCGCGACCTAAAACTCCACGACCTAAAACTCCGTGACCTATAACTCAGCAGCCCAATGACCTAAGAGTACCTGACGACCTAATAGTCTCAACGACCTAACGTCATAATTGTCTTAGCGACCTAACGTCACAAAGCACTCAGCGACCTAAAGTTTTTAGCGACCTAGTGACTTCATTCCTCAACGACTTAAAGCTATCTGCGACCTAAAGATTTCTGTAATTTCACGACCTAGCAAGGTAGCGACTTAGCAAGTTAAAGCAAAGAAAAGTTTCACCTACTATCATAGGTCGCTCACGACCTATATTAGGTCGCTCACAATCTACTAACTCGTTCATACACAACTCATTTATCAAGCGACCTAAAAAGCCAACGACCTACCGACCTGAGAGAATTTAAGACTTAGCGACCTAACGAGTTAACGACTTAGCCTAGGTCGCTACATTGAATGCCTCAGCGTTCTAAGATCGCCAACTACTCTCATAAGTCGTCTACGACCTACAACTTACTAACCCGTAACCCGTTCCAGAGTTGAGTACGACCTTGTCCCACCACAACTTAAAACTGCTTGCGACCTACGACCTATGATAAGTCGCACAAGACCTAAGCAGATAAAGACAAGTTCAAGAAGCAACAGATACGAGAGATTCCTTAGGTCATCGCCGACCTCCGACCTATGACCTAACTTAGGTCGTCCACAACCTAAGACTTGGAAAGAAAAATCATGCTCAAAATCACTCCTATAAATACAGCCCTAACTCCAACTAGCAAAGGACTTTTGGCCGACCGTTTCAAGCGCCGATACTCTGCAGAATTCTCGACTCACTCAACACTTTAAGTACTCCAAACACCAAGGACACTACGACGATCTCCAAGAGAAAATCTACATTATTCAACATGAATTCGGAAGATTATTCTCTATCAAAGTTTGATCTACTGGTCTAAAGTGTGTTGTAATTGAGGATTGTTGTAAGGTTGTAATCAAATTCCGTAATAAAGAGAGTTAAAGTGGACGTAGGCTTACTCTAAGCCGAACCACTATAAAAATTGTTGTCTTTTCTGCTTTTTTTTGTATTTTCTCTACTTGCTTGTAGTTCCCGTGTACACGGGTGGTGCTTTCATCTAACTTCAATTGACACCGGGGTGTTGGCGTCCGATTTTCACGTTAACATTTTTGGTGCTTTCATTGAGAGTTGAACTCAGGATACTTCCATCATTGCTTCGCAAAGGTCTATTGAAAGGATTTCTTTTAAAACTAGGAGTTTATTGGAAATAATGGCTCCTGGAAGAAGACGAAGTTTTGCAAGGTCCGACAATGTTCAATAGAATACGGCTACCTCTCTTCCTTCAAGTGAAACAGCTCCAACTGTTGGAGTTACGCGATCAGAGTTGGACGCCGTAGTTTTAGGACTGAATCGACAGTTGGAAGCCCAGAATTCCCAGAATGCCTTGATTATGGATAGGTTAAACGCCCTGCTTGAGTCAAATCACCAATGTCAGGATAATGAAGCAATATATGCTGAAGATGCCCGTGGCCCCCAAGAGAAAGATATTCCTCAAAGACCAGACAACACCGCTGCAAGGGCACCTTCTCACGCTGAAGGGTCAAGGCCACAGCCAACCTTTCAAACTTCCGAAAGGGCAGCTAACTTCTTACAGGCAAAGTCTCAAAACGACGAGGAGTATCTATCAGGGATGGTTCGCTCAATCATGAAAGAAAGTATGCGGAGGCATGAGGATGAAAACGATTAGTGATTCTCTCCGAGCAAAACTTCGTTCACTGAAAGGATTTTAAAGGCGGAATTTACCAGGAAATTTGTACCTCCTACCATCCCAGCCTATCGAGGGACAAGTGACCCTAACCAATTTCTATACAGATACGATTGGCATATGACTGGGGCACGAGCATCGGATGAGATTAAATGCCAATATTTTCCAGTATATTTAGAAGGGGTGGCTTTGCTTTGGTTCACCAAGCTACCAGTTCGATCTATAGATCAATTCTCCGATTTAACCCGAAAGTTTAAAGAACAATTCAGATTGTATGCGTCAAAGGCAAAAGATATAATGTCATTGCCCAGTCTAGAACAAGCACCCGAAGAACCTATCAAGTCTTTTTTAAATCGTTTTAATATAGCTTTAGCCGAGGTAGACAACGCGGAACCCCGAATGATCCTAACATACTTAATGCGGGCCATCGACAAGTCAAGTGAATTCGGGGTGTGGCTCAAAATGAAGGAACCAAACTCACTCGAGAAGTTTTATAAAAAGGCCGACGAATTCATACGCCTAGAAAACCTCTCGATACCAGTAGAAGCAGTGGTGGCCGAAATCAAGAATAACGATGTCATTTCTAACAAGAGAGGATCTGGAAACCAGAAAAGGGAAAGTGATGAAGGAAAGAGGCAGGGAAATAAGAAGAAACCTCGACGTTTTAACCCTTCAGATTTCACCCCCTTAACCGATACACCGGAAAAAATCTTCTTGGCAACAAAGGATGTTATCAAGTACCCTAAACCACCTGAGATGGAAAGAGGGGCAGTGCAAAATGGGAAATTCTGTCGGTTTCACAACCAACCCGGTCACGATACTGATCAATGTCGCCAGTTAAAGAGTGTGATTGAAGAATTGCTGAAACAGAATAAACTTCAACAATATGTGAAGAAAGACACAATTGACCCAACCTCGTCCACTCAGGGGCAACCATGTCCTCCTTACCGACCCGGTTCAAGCAACAGAACTACAGAGCAAGAATCCGAGAAGCTGGTCATTAACTAACACGTGAATCGCAAAATCATGGAATAACATTCATTTACATCCATATTTTACTTAATAGCGTTGCTTAACTTTGTAAAATGATCATGAATGTATAATTCTTGTGCTGTTAACCACTGTAAATGTGATGTGAATCAGTAATGAGCAATTATAAATCTTGTATTCTTTAATACCGTTAAAATGCCAGTATCATTTCGATATGCAAATATTACTAAAAATCTCGATTTAGTATTGCAGGCTATCGAAATAAAGCTTGCTCATCCAACACATCGCAAAGCAAAGCGATCCCTACAAATCATGGAATAAAGGAATGGCAAGTGAAAAATGTTTCGAATCCAAGTATTTCGAAAGAAGTGCAATTTGCAAACGATTGAGGACTCCACCAAAGAGGGCACCTTTCTAATAAGAAAGTTCTGAGCCTTTGCTGACCAACCACGATCGTTTGTGTAAACGAACATCTGGTGGAGCAGCTTGCATCTACCCCATGGATTCATTCAGCAATAAGGCACATTTCTTTAGCAAAAACAAACGAAAGAATGGGACATGTACTAAGTAATTGTGAGGAATTGCTAAGAAGCGCAGTGTATAAAGACACAAGCGCCAACGCTACTCTTTAGAGTCCAAAGTACTCTTTAGAGTCCAAATGCTTCTCTTCGGAGACCCAACGCTACTCTTGAGAGTCCAAAGTACTCTTTAGAGTCCAAATGCTTCTCTTCGGAGACCCAACGCTACTCTTTAGAGTCCAAAGTACTCTTTAGAGTCCAAATGCTTCTCTTCGGAGACCCAACGCCACTCTTTAGAGTCCAAAGTACTCTTTAGAGTCCAAATGCTTCTCTTCGGAGACCCAACGCTACTCTTTAGAGTCCAAAGTACTCTGTAGAGTCCAAATGCTTCTCTTCGGAGACCCAACGCTACTCTTGAGAGTCCAAAGTACTCTTTAGAGTCCAAATGCTTATCTTCGGAGACCCAACGCTACTCTTTAGGGTCCAAAGTACTCTTTAGAGTCCAAATGCTTCTCTTCGGAGACCTAACGCTACTCTTTAGAGTCCAAAGTACTCTTTAGATTCCAAATGCTTCTCTTCGGAGACCCAACGCTACTCCTCAGAGTCCAATGCTACTCTTTAGAGTCCAAATCAAAGACCTCGAGCGGGCCAAACCAGAAAAAGAGAGATCTTTCTCGATACAAGGTTGCGGACTGATCGGTCGATACACTCCCGTGAATCCGTCCAACCGAGAGAAAGAAACTCCAAACTTTCAGGAAGTAACCCTACTCAGAGGTACACATTTCATCGAGATTGAAATAAAACTTCCAAGTGTTGACATGTGGAAAGCCCTCTTCGGAGGCCCGCTTCCCAGCGAACAGGGAAAAATAAAAACCTCTTCCCAGAAGCAGAAATGGAAAGACCTCCTCCCCGAGGCACAAGCAAGCAGAAAGACCTCTTCGGAGGCACACGTTTCACCGAGATTGAAATAAAACTTCCAGGTGTTGAAACGTGAAAAAGCCCTCCTCGGAGGCACAACTCTTCGGAGGCACACGTTTCACCGAGATTGAAATAAAACTTCCAAGTTTTGAAACGTGAAAAAGCCCTCCTCAGAGGTGCAACTTTTCAAAGAAGCAAAAATCAAAAAGCCCTTTACTGTGGCATAAAAAAAAGAAGAAGCCATCTTCAAAGGCACACTTTAACTCTCAAAGGAAGAATGATCCACCTATTCTGGAAAATTCTCTTCCTCAAAAAGAAGTTAAAGTACCCTTCAGATACCCGCTTTACCACATAGAAGAATTCACTTGGTAAAATGTGTATATGCACAAAAGAAAAAGTGATATCTTCGAAGGATGAAGCGTAAAAACTTATTTGGAGGGAGTTGTACTCTGTTTTTTAACGAAATAATATTCCTCCAAGTATGGAATAATTATTCTCTAAAAAATAAAAGTACAAGTCCCCTCAAAATATAAAATATTGCAACGAGCTTATGGTATAGGGGCAACATGGTATAACTACATCGGCAAAATTGCGCTCGAACAGCATACCACAAGCCCACTGCAATATCGTGCAAAGAAACTTGTACAAAAGTGAATAATAAATGCATTCTCAAATACAAACAAGAAGTTTGTTCAAATAAAGGATCATTTTATTCAATTCTATTATAATTTCTTACAGATACAAGTTTCGAGATAAAGAAAGCGGGGGCCGGTACCCGCACAATCCCCGACCAGTACGTGCAAAAAACAAAAAGCTAATAACTGGAATCTTCATTTCTTCTTGCCACCTTTGGACCCTTCACCCGGCCGGATGGTTAGCTTTTTGGTCGATCTTTAGGCATGAGGGAAGAAGGAGTGGGAGGTATAACTGGTTCAACTTCTGGTTCCTCTTCAGTAGCAATGATGCTCTTCCTCCTCTTCTTTGGTATTCCGCGCTTCTTTTTCCTCTTTGAAGAAGATTCACTTCCTGGAGTAACAAGTTTAGACAAAGTTATGTCATCAGAAGGAGTCCGCTCCGGAGATATCTCACCTCCCTCAAGTCCTTCGTCCTTTTGCTCTTGCGAAGCAGCTGGGTCATCCAAGCCCCGAAGGGCACCTATTATTTCTTCCTGTGATCCCAGATGAGGAGTAGGAGTGATTGGGGGAGGCAGAGGAACAGTAACTGGAGGTAAAGAAGTTTGAATGACGCTCGGCGCTTTCTCTACAAAGGAAAAGTTAAAAATGTCAGTATTTCCCGCAAAAAGAGGAGACAATGGCTCGTCGAGATTCAAGAAATAATCAAGAAGCTTGTCAAATCCGTAAGAAACTAGCAAGTTGTCCCCCTGAGCATTATTAGGGTTACCTGGAGAAGTTGGTGGTATCACATCAACTTCGTAGTCCAGAGCTTCAGCACTCTCTTGTGGCTCATCTACGGCTTGTGTAATTATGGCTCCGGTATCAGCTTTAGTAGGAATCGGTGTATGAGAGCTAGAACCAGCAATGTCAACATCGACTGAAGTTGAAGGAGGGACAGGGGAAGTCAAAGTTGTTTCTTTTTCTTAATGCTCTTCCCCCATCATTTCAACTCGCGATCTAGCAAGTTGCCCCTTCCCTCTAGCAAGAGCTGCGCAAGCTTCGAAGTCTAAATAGTGCGCCTCTAGCTCCTCTTCAGTGTACCCGGTGCCTTTAAACATATCAAGCGCGGCTTCCCATACTTCAGCTAGGGTAACCTCATATTTGGGACCCAGAAATGCAAGACTGCCACGCCCTAACACACTTTGCAAATAGAATTCAAATAATGTCGAGCCGATGTCAGCTTTGGTAGCTTCATGAGCTTCTTCAGCTGCAATTCTACCAGCAATAGCCTCATCTCGCTCTCTTTCGACTTTAGATAGTTGAGCTTCCAATTTTTCAATTTCCGCAACCTGAAAGTTAGTTTGCCCTCGTAACTGAGTAATATCAGTACGGTAGCCCTCTACAATTTGCTCCAGCCCATCAGCCTTGGCCTCGGCATCCCTTTGCGCAGCATGAGCATCCCGCACCTGCTGCTGGAGCACACTCTCCCTTTGAGAATAAGAAGTGGAGGAAGTGGCAAGCTCCTCTTTGAGTTTCCCAACTTCCGCTTCAAGTTTTTCATTATAATCGGCAATGCTCCTCATTTCTGCATCATGCTACTTAAGGGTCTTTTGCAACTCGGTTTTGTCATTCTCCATGGTCAACATAGCTTCGAGATTGGCCCGATTCACCCTTTGGAGCTCATCAACAAGTTTTTGCCAATTTGACATCCTCTCAATGTCAATTCTAACGGCATCAAGGTACCGTAACATGGCATTTTTATATATGGGAACCAGGTCAAGGTCAAAGCAAACTCCTTTTAAGCACCAATTTGGAAATCGACTTTGGAGAGTGGCTGGACCTGGTCCAACTTGGTAAGAAGGCCTGTTAATGATTTCCTAGATATCAGTACGGGAAGGGGCAGGAGACTGAGAAGGAATAGGAGCGGTAATCTTTTCAGAAGTTGCAGGCATTGGTTGCTCACTGACTTTAGCCCGTTTACTTGGGTCATCAGTTATGTGACTCTTCCCTCTGTCATCGTGAGATTTGCGTTTGTGGGAGTCACCCTCTTTGTGGCAAGAATCGTATCGGTCATCCGGTCTTCCATAACGTTCTTCATGGGCACGTCTCTCCCGAGCCTTCCGAGCAGCTCTCTCTTCATCAGTCTCTCTGTGAACAGGAAGATAGCGCTTATAGTCATACTGGCCGCGTCTCCCGTATCGCTGGAAGTCATCATAATACGAGCCACCTCACTTCATTGAAGAACCTGAAATTGGAAAAAACACAACTTTAGAATTCTTCAAAGTACAAAGAGTCAGAAGCATAAAAGTGCCGAAAGATTTTAAGTGTGTGTGATGTGCAAGCTACGCGCGACAAACTACGAACCACTCTTTAATTGTGGAGTAGTTGTGGGTGTAGTAATTAGCGTCAACTCTTGAGTCGACGGAGTCTGTTGCAGAGTAGAAGTCGCCTCGACCACTGAAGAAGAAACCCCGGTAGTGATAGGATCATCTTTAAAGATCTCTTGTGAGGTGGCAAAGAGGTCGCTCAATCCTTCGAAAGTGTCGTCCCTGCTCTGCTTGACAGGGCTGGTTTTCTCGGCTTCTTCACCGGATTTCTGTGAACGTTGGGGAGATCCCTGAGGCTCTTCTTCCTCAATAACCGGGGCAAGTTCGTTAGATGGCCCCGCAACATCAACAGAAGTGGAGCATTTCACTAGTGAAGCCTCGGGAGCAGGTCCTTTTGGTATGGATGTGTCGGTAGAAACTGGGGCACCCGATGCTCTAGCTGGGGAGTCCGGGATTTCATGAGGATGTGTAGAGCGAGAGGTATGCAAAAGTCCGTACTGATGCAAAAATTCGTCTTTCAACAGAAATTGAATGCCTCTCTCCTCAACTGGCACAGCCTTAAGCCTCTCGAAAGTTGGTATATGACCGGAATCCCTAGAAGGAGGAGGAAGCACTGAAAAGTAAAAGGCGAAGTTAACATTTGACAACTCAGGCTATGAAAAGCTCAGAGAAAAACATCAGGAACAAAGATAAATGCTCTTACTTCCTACTCTCCAGGTAGCATAGAATCCCGGAGGACAGCGAACGAAGAAAAATTGGCTTAGGAAACCGTGCGCACTTTCGGGAAGGCCAATTATTAATTTACGGTTCCTAGCTCTTCTCACAAGAATGATGGAAGGGTGATCTTTATTTTTGGCAAATGTGCACAAATAGCAAACTTCATCAAAACTCGGAAGGCGATCCAGCGTCCTTCCGAATAGCACACATAACCCCATCAGAATAGCATAGCCATTGGGGTGCAGCTGGAAGGGGGAGATAGCTAGTCGGAGAAGAAGCCGTTGGAGAAAGTCGTTAAAAGGAGGGATAGCTCCACTCATGCACATTTGACGATTAACTGCTACAAAACCAGAAGGTGGTATATCGGCAGTGTCGCTTCTCTCAGGAAGAATGGCATCTGCTTCAGCAATGCCAAACAGAGTGCATAGTTGGCGGAAAACTCTGTATGTCAGCGTGGTTGAAATTCTCTCTGGAGGATTAACCAATGGAGTAGCGATTGGGAAGGTCTCTTCAGCCGATTCTGTTTCTTCTTGTTGAGAAGTCATTTTATACAAGGAACTGGACGTTCAAATAAGAAGGTGCACGTTTCCTAAAAAGTGTAAAGTGTTGTGCAGAACTAACAAAAATAGAAAGCAAACATAACTGAAATTAAACTAGGTTACAATTGGTCGATTACGAGATTTCAGGACTTGTTAATTTAAAACTCAAGTGTAGTGTTAATGCAAACGAATCATCTTTAGTTGACTATTTTAGTTTTGCTTTAATACTTCACTTGGATTGGTTGGTTTACAAAATTTCGTTCGCACAGTTCATTTAAGATTGATTATTCTTTATAGACTAATCTGTCATTCGATGTGGGCAGTCAATGGCAATATATTCGTCCCAATTCTCTGCCTTACAGGTTATTAGCATTAAAGTTAAAACTATCTGTAAAGAGATGCAACAAAGTCCAGGCGGTTCAACGTTCAAAGTTCAAAATCAAGTTCAGTCAAATTTTCCCAATTACAAGTCCTAGGTCGTCCAGCGACCTAACGTAGGTCGGAGTTATCTTAAGTCGCACTGTGCAAGTTAAAAATTTCAAGGCAATGCAAATTTATCAAGTCCTAACTCGGTTGCGACCTAGAACCTTGCCGCAAAAGATAGGTCGTTGATATGTTAAGTCGCTATGCAGTCATTCAAGAAAGTTAGGTCGTTAAATTGTTAAGTCGTTCTGCTTAAAGTTCATGTGCAAATCTGCTGAGTCCTAGGTCATTCAAATCCCAACGCGACCTAAAAGTTAAGTCGCGATTTTAAAGGTCATCCAGCTTCCCTTAGGTCATGAGTTATCTTAGAACGCTTAGATCCACTAAGTCGCTGACTTCCTATTCACGCAAAAACTCACCAGACCCGATAACCCGTTAACGCCAACACCACGAAATCCATCATCCTATTCGTGAAGTTCATCATCTTTTCATACCACCAAATCATTCGAAAACCGATTCAACATATCTCCGATCTATCATAAATCTAACTCACTACTGTGCATTCGTGAATCACAACAACAACAATAACCAGTGACGATCAAAAATCGATCACAACACGACTCAAAGTGAAGCACAACGTACAAAATTGGTCTGGGGTTCGGAGGTTAGAGTTCGTGGTTCGATGGTGATCGTGGAATGGATAAAGATCGAAGATACTTACGTAATTTGATAGCAAAGACGAATCGCTGAATGATTAACTTGAATTCGTCTTTAAAATCGTGGAATTCTGTTAATGGCAGCGTGGGAAATCGAAGCAGGTGAGTAAGGAGGGAGTAGCGACCTAACAAATTTATATGGGGCTGAAAGAAGAAGACGAGTAGACGCGCGAGTTAGTATATGTTTTAGGTCGCTCACGACCTAGCAAAGTTAAGTCGAAGCACACGACCTATGACATAGGCCTGTACTTCGAGGGGCAAATGTTAACTCCTATTTCTGCCTCGACCTAAAACTCCACGACCTAAAACTCCGCGACCTATAACTCAGCAGCCCAACGACCTAAGAGTACCTAACGACCTAATAGTCTCAACGACCTAACGGCATAATTGTCTTAGCGACCTAACGTCACAAAGCACTCAGCGACCTAAAGTTTTTAGCGACCTAGTGACTTCATTCCTCAACGACCTAAAGCTATCTGCGACCTAAAGATTTCTGTAATTTCACGACCTAGCAAGGTAGCGACTTAGCAAGTTAAAGCAAAGAAAAGTTTCACCTACTATCATAGGTCGCTCACGACCTATATTATGTCGCTCACAATCTACTAACTCGTTCATACACGACTCATTTATCAAGCGACCTAAAAAGCCAACGACCTACCGACCTGAGAGAATTTAAGACTTAGCGACCTAACGAGTTAACGACTTAGCCTAGGTCGCTACATTGAATGCCTCAGCGTTCTAAGATCGCCAACTACTCTCATAAGTCGTCTACGACCTACAACTTACTAACCTGTAACCCGTTCCAGAGTTGAGTACGACCTTGTCCCACCACAACTTAAAACTTCTCGCGACCTACGACCTATGATAAGTCGCACAAGACCTAAGCAGATAAAGACAAGTTCAAGAAGCAACAGATACGAGAGATTCCTTAGGTCATCGCCGACCTACGACCTACGACCTAACTTAGGTCGTCCACAACCTAAGACTTGGAAAGAAAAATCATGCTCAGAATCACTCCTATAAATACAGCCCTAACTCCAACTAGCAAAGGACTTTTGGCCGACCGTTTCAAGCGCTGATACTCTGCAGAATTCTCGACTCACTCAACACTTCAAGTACTCCAAACACCAAGGACACTACGACGATCTCCAAGAGAAAATCTACATCATTCAACATGAATTCGGAAGATTATTCTCTATCAAAGTTTGATCTACTGGTCTAAAGTGTGTTGTAATTGAGGATTGTTGTAAGGTTGTAATCAAATTCAGTAATAAAGAGAGTTAAAGTGGACGTAGGCTTACTCTAAGCCGAACCACTATAAAAATTGTTGTCTTTTCTGCTTTTTTCTGTGTTTTCTCTACTTGCTTGTAGTTCCCGTGTACACGGGTGGTGCTTTCATCCAACTTCAATTGACACCGGGGTGTTGGCGTCCAATTTTCACGTTAACACTCAACTTAGCTCCAGATAACTTCTCACTGAAATAAGCAACTGGTCTTCCCTTCTGACTCAAAACTCCACCAAATCCAACCTTCGATGCATCAGTATGTAACTCAAACAACAACTGAAAATCTGGTAAAACTAGAATTGGTGCTGTCGTCAATAGTGTCTTGATTTTCTCAAAAGCATGCTCCGCTTCCTCTGACCACTCGAACTTCTTTCCCTTCATGCAATCGGTTATAGGTGCCATCACACTACTAAAATGTGGAATGAATCTTCGATAGAAAGATACCAATTCATGAAAACTCCTCACTTCAGTAATCGTCTTGGGCTGTGGCCAACTCCTGACAGCTTCTACTTTACTTTCATCCACTTGAATTCCTTCCTTCGATAGAACATATCCTAGAAACAAAACACTGTCCGTCATAAACACGCACTTCTTTGCTGCTGCACAGAATTTCTCCTGTCGTAGAATCAACAGTACTTCACGCAAATGCTGGACATGCTTTTCCATACTCCCACTGCAGATTAAAATATCATCGAAGTAAACTACCACAAATTTCCCAATGTATGGTCTGAAAATCTGGTTCATCACTCTCATAAAAGTACTCGGTGCATTCGATAAACCAAATGGCATAACCAACCATTCGTATAAACCTTCCCTGGTTTTGAAAGCAGACTTCCATTCATCGCCTGGTCTAATACGAATTTGATGGTATCCACTCTTCAAATCAATCTTTGAAAACACAACAACTCCACTCAACTGATCTATCAAATCGTCAAACCTTGGCATAGGAAACCTGTATCTCACAGTGATCTTATTTAGAGCTCGACTATCCATACACATTCTCCACGAACCATCCTTCTTTGGTACCAATAAAGCTGGCACTGCATAAGGACTCAAGCTCTCCTGAACACGCCCTTGTTCTAACAACTCCTCCACCTGCCTTCTCAGTTCCTCATGCTCCTTAGGACTCATCCTATAATGTGGCCTGTGTGGTAATACTGCCCCTGGCACAAGATCCATCTGATGTTGAATATCCCGCAACGGTGGTAACTCCGTCGGCAACTCTTCAGGAAACACATCACTGAATTCTTCCAATACCGGTGTTACTTCCTCTGGAACTTCTACAGATTCAGTGTCTTCATGTCCAATCAACAAAAATACCTCTGGACTCTCCTCTACTTCTTCAATAAATTCCTTCAAAGTCAATAAAGTCTTCAGCTCCTCAATCTCTTCAGATTTACTCTCTTTTTGTTGTCACTTCTTTGGAACTAAAATAATCTTAACACCTTCAAACATAAAGCTGTAGCTATTGGTCCGACCGTCATGCTGCACTGCTCGATCATACTGCCATGGTCTTCCCAAAAGCAAGTGACAAACATCCATCTCAACCACATCACACCAGATCTCGTCTTTATATTTCTTCCCAATAGAAAATGGAACTCGAACTCGCCTTTCCACCTACACTTCTCCTCCTTTTCTCAACCACGCTAACTTGTAAGGATTTGGATGCTTCTCCGTTTTCAGCTTCAACTTTCTCACGGCTTCGGTAGAAATAATATTGTCACAACTTCCCGCATCAATCACAAATTTGCACACCTTTCCCAGAATAGTGCACGTTGACTGATAGATATTACTCCTCAACCAACTATCTTCTTCTTCTTGCTTCGGTATTAAACAAGACCTCCTCATCATTAGATTACATCCTTCATCTCCTGACGCAACATCCTGTTCATCCTCCTCAACTGGACTAGGATAACCTTCTCCAACATCCTTACCTTCAACTTCAACAATCATAGCTCGTTTCTTCGGCTTCGGACATTCATTACTCTTGTGACCCACTTCCTGACAATTGTAACACTTGAAACTGTTGTTGACCTTCGTCTTCGCAACTTCATTCACAACTGGTTTACTGATAGATTTAGGATCATTAGAGCTCCCACTAACACCCTTCACTTGATTGTTGGAATTAGTAAACACACCACCTCCACGCCTTTCCTGCTTCTCCCAAGCCAGCGCTTTCTGATGTGCTTCTGCTACAGATCTTGGATCAAACATATTCACCATATCTTGGATTTGTATCCTCAACCCTCCAAGAAATCTAGCAGTCAGTTGTTCCTCTGTCTCCATAATGTCATTTCGAGCAATCAGTTGATAAAATTCGTCAGCATAATCATTAACAGTCTTCGTCCCTTGCCTTAGATTCTGCAACCTCTGATACATAAGTGATTGATAATTGTAAGGCAAGAATGTAGCCTTCATTAACTTCTTCATCTTCTCCCATGTAACAATCTTCGACTTCCCCATCCGTTCTCGTGTAAGTTTAGTCTGCTGCCACCACGCCAAAGCTCTTCCCCTCAACCTAGTAGCAACCAACTTCACTCTTCTATGCTCAGAAACCTCCTTGAAATCAAAGATCTCTTCAACACTAGACAACCAATCAAGAAATTCTTCAGCTACCATTCCACCCTTGAATTCTGGAATTTCCATCTTCATACTCGATTCCCATCGACGATCATCATCTACATCTCGATATGAATTTCGAATTTGGTCTCGATCTCAATAATGAATGCTAGCTCTATCACCCTCTTCATCAAAATCAAATGTACGTCTATATCGATCTCGACCATCAACATCCCTTCGATCACGCATGTCTCTTCTACTATGTCTCTCTTCATCTCTATATGGCTCATTTTCAAACTCTCGTGGAGTTCTCCTCCCTTCATGTCCATAGTCATGGTGATCTCTCCTTGATGAAATTGATGTTTCTCTTCTTTTATCTAAAGATTACGGTGATACCCTTCTCGCTTCCATAACCGATGGTGAAACTCGGTTTCCTCCATGGTTCGAGATTGGTGATCTCCTCCTTTGATTTTGATTCAAATCACTCATCAATTTCTCTAACTTTCCAATGCCTTCATCAAATTTATCATTAATGCGTTGTTTCATTTGTTCGGCTTCTTCTCTTCTATACAACGCTTCAACATTCTGATGACGATTAGCTCTCCTTGGTGGCATGATTGAACTTCACAACACGTCAACAAAATACTTCAAAAATCTTCAACACAAGTCAAACAAACACGGCCCCAACTCAACTTGGCTCGGCCTCAATCACTTCAACACAAATCAAATTCAAACAACTTCCACACTTTGATCCAAAATGAAATGGATCGAAAGCTTCTAACTTGTTGCAACTTCAAGATGAACACGATGACCACCAACTTCAAACTCCTTGGCTCTAAGACTCAGCTTAGCTATGATTGGCTAAGTCAAGCTCTGATACCAAAACTGACGCAACGGATAATAACAAAACGATATAGATCGATGAAAGTAGCAATAGGTGGATTGGTGAATACCAAAATGCCCAAATTCGTTGATCCGAAGATACCGAATTCTAGCTATCTTCGTCACGTTGATCGCGCACGATACCGTGAAAGAAAATCTTCAATTCTTCAAGCATTGATCAAGCGCACTTGATTCCGCGAATCGGCTTCAACAATCGTTGATTCGAGCGCAATCGAATAACCGAAAGTGGAGATAGGAAATTACACTCAACTACCAATTTAGGATGAAAGCACACAGCAATCAAACAAGAATTTTATTCAAAAATTAACCACCTCTAAAATGTACAACACACTCCCTATTTATAGCATTTCACAATATGACCCTTAAGTCGTTGCCGACTTAACTCCTCTTAAGTCGTTGTCGACCTAACTGACTCGAGTTACCCTTATAGCGACTTAGACCCAAGTACAACACAGTACAACAAATGACATGACTTACGACTTAAGTCAAACGACTCAACGAATTACAACACAGCACCCATTCGGCCGACTTATCTACATGCCGACCTACGACTTATCACATACGAGTTAAGGACATAACAAGCTCCAGCGACATAATGACTAAACAAATGCAATATTACAATGCAACACCTAGGTCGGTGACGACCTAAAATTCAACACGACTTAAAGAAATACAGACTCATCACTTAGGTCGTAGGCGACCTAACGACTCAATACAAAGCGGCTCTACTTAGGTCGTGATCGACCTACTGAAGATAACTTCGGCAGCGACTTGTCTAGAGGCGACTTAAGAAAGCATCGTGATGAAAAACCTTCAGCGACTTAGCATAGGTCGTTCCAACGACTCATTCCATGGTTTCAGCTTGTTAAGTCGTAGCTCCTCTTCTTCAGACCTGTTAGGTCGTGGCCGACCTAAAATTCTCGACACCGAACGACTTAAAGCTTGGTTAGGTCATGTCGTCTTGTCTCTTGATTCCTTAAGTCGCAGATGACCCCAAACTCCTCTTTTAGGACGTGTATTCACTAACTCGTTGGAGTTAGGCCGCAGATCCATACGTTTTTCATCTTGTGTTGCATCATAATCATAAGATTAATCATATTTAGTATTTAATAAATTACTTGCTTCAATTAATATAGATAATTTAATTCTTATATAAACCAAATAAAATAAGCTTAAAATTTTTGGAAGTAGTTGATTGGACAATAGAATTAGAGTTAAAGAAAAATATAAGTTTCATTTTTTCTCTTCCTTTTCTTTATTTTTTTCCCTATTTCCTTTTCTTTTTCCCTTTTCTTCTCTATTTTCTTTTGCTTTTCCTTATCTTTTACAATTTCTTCTTCCTTGGCCCAACCCAGCCCATCTCTTCTCCCTTCCTTCTTTTTCCAATCGCTCTCCTATTCCCATATTCTCCTCTTAACTCAATTTTTACCATCCTTATTTTCTCTACCCAGAACAACCGTGCACACACATGTGCACGTTCATGATGCTTCCGGCCCTGCCTACCCATCGACGACCATCTAACCAAGTCTTCTTCCATCGCCTCGACACGATCACTCACCATAAAGTGCTGCATAATCCTTCATCCAAAATCTCGACCTCTCAAGTCGAATCCTGTCATGAAACCACGGTCCCGACCGCCTCGCCTCGTCTCGACGTCCAACCATCAACCCCATATTCCAGCCAAAGCTCCGCCACTTCCCCCTCTGCCGTTTCCCCCACATGCGCACTTCCCCATCTCTCTCCTCTGATCGCCATTGACCATGAACCGCGACCAACCAAACACGCCTAAAAACCTAGTTCAATATCGACTATCCTATGCGCATCTCTAAAAATCACCAAACCATTTTTCACGCATTCCCGTTGACCCAATCTTTTCCCCGACTAATTTCATGTCACGAAATTAACTTGATGATCGGTATTCCGTAAATTGCCCAATTCCATTCATCTCGTCCTTGCTTCCCCAGCACCTCGTTAAAAACCACTAAACCAAGCATAAAATTCAAGTTTTTCAGTAACAAACACAATCATATAATCATTCGATTAAAACGTGATACTCGAATTTTACTCGTTTGAAAATCTTTACTTTAAATAATATGTTCCTTCCTCTATACTTAATGGAATTGATCGAAACAAGTTTTAAAACAGTCAATACTCGAAATCAGACTACTTTTGTTTTGAAACCAAAGCCTAATTCGAAAGGGATGGGGAGATATTTATTTTTGAATATAAATATGTATAGTTTTTATCAAATAAAATGAATAGAACAATTCTCTTTACGGCTGACCATGTTCGACACCACTACACACTCAATTATTTGCACAAACGAATCATGTATACCATTGGCACCAAACAGTTCACAGTTATACACATATAAATATAAAATAAGTTGCAAAGTTTAAGATGTTTGCTCACTTATTCGTAACAGAGATGAACACTGCCGCCCTTTAGTACTCCTTGCTCCAAGCCTTGAACACCTTACTTACTTTAGATTTTATGGCTGAGATTCTTTTTGTTTGATATATTTTTCTGATGGCATTTCTCTTTTTTTTCAACAAAACTGGTCAAAGCTCTACGAATAAATAGAGGATGAAAGTGTATCAAGTAAGCAAACAGTGTAGCTGCAGATTTTATACAAACTGAGATACATTTTTATTTGATCTGACCTTTTTCTTTTACCTTGATTTGATTTTATGTAGTGATAAGATATATTATAGCTGATTTGATTTTATGCTTGACTTTGATTTTTTTTTATATTTTTGACCAGAATGGTATATGCACAGATAACATAGGGTATGTAGATGATGGGGACAAATAAACAAGAGGCTGAAATCTATTGTTCATATACAGGCCTTAAATCTCTTATTTTATTTTTCTTTTGTTTTATTTTGATTTGATTCATATGAAGGCTGATTTGATTATATGATTTGATTTTCTATTTTATAAGACTTGATTTTTATGTTTTTCTTGCTAGAATTAAATGCTTGCCATCATGATGCTCCCTTTCGTATGTACATCGACATCTTGTAAACATATATATATATATATATATATATATATAGATTTTTCGTATGCATTTTTACTTGTTAAAGTTAGTACTTCTTTGTGTATATGTATGGATATGCATACGTTCACATATGCATATTTATCCTATCATACTTGCATTTATACATATTGTCATTTACTTATATAATGTTATATGTACGTATATGTTTACATTTTCACTATTTAATATAATATACATTTGCTTGTATTTGTCATCATATTACATATATATACGTGTGTATATATATTCACATTATCCCCTATTTACACATTTATCTATATTTGCATAAGTATGCTTACCTACATTTATACACATTTATTTATTTACTTATGTTTTACCATCATATACATACGTTTATACTTATACATATTCTCATATAAACTACTTATGCATATTTTTATATTACATATATATGTCTATTCATATTTATACAAATTTTCCTATATTTTACTTCATATGGGCATACACACACACACACAGATATCTATATATATATATATGCATGTATATACTTATACATACTAAACATCATAAGCTTGTATGTATTTATATATATTTATGGATATTTTATCTTAATTTAAAACGGTGGAGTATTATATACACATTTGTAAACTATTTATTATATCTAGGAATTTATATTTAAAATTAACATAGCTTTCAATCAATATATAGATTTAGGTATTTTTAATATTAAAAAACTCAGTTATTTGACCAATAAACTTTAATATCCAGTTGATTAGAATCAGTTAATTACCCAATTTACATATGTTAAAAATCCGGGTCGCTACATTCCTCCCTCCTTTAGAACTTTTCGTCCTAAAAAAGGAATGAAGTGAGAATTTCAAATTTAAATTTTTATTATTAGTTAAATCATTTTTTAAATATTTAAATTCCTTACTCTTTTCTTATACAATTTCAAACAATTTAAAAATTAGATAATATTACCAAACTAGCTTTATATATAAAAAGAATTTTCATAACTCGATGCCCAAACAAGTCTATCCTCGTTCTCATAGAAATTCAGTCACACGTTGATTATGCGTAGGACTGAAAATCTGTAAGTACTTAGTATACCCGTTTCAACATCCGGTGAAAATACTTGGAAAACCTTTTGCGAAAATGTTATGGAAAACATCACCCCCTCCATGGGTCACAGTTAGCACGAGGATTGTGTCGCCATCCCAGCGAAATCTATAAGAAAACTGTAGGCATCCGCACTTCCGGACTTTCGCCATGGAACTACAACAGATCGCAGCTACACCTAGGGTTGCATTGCCATCGCAGCAAAAACCATGTAACTGTAGGCATCAACGGCATTTGAATTACACTACCAAATGAAACTTAATCACATAGATCGCAGACTACACCAGTCGAGTCGCAATGTAGCCTATAGATACTCACTGCCACACGAATTTCGCTATGGACCACATAGATCACAATTTACTGATGTTACATCGCTTTCCTAGAGAAATAAAGCATAGATTTTAGGCAATCATTGCCCCACGGCTTACGCTATGGAAACGCCATAGATTGCAGTTAAACTAGAATTACGTTACCGTCACAGCATAACCCCAATGAAAATGTAGGCATCAGCGCCACTCGAATTACGCTACCCTAAACACGATCCTCAGGAACTAAAGTTTTGTATGGACGTCCTCTAGGATCCAAATTTAGATCCTCTCTTAGGGCTCAAGGAAGAACCACCCAGTGGATCTCCTACTATAAGTTTCAACTCTAAATGGGAGCGCCTTTCTTTCCATACCATTCTCAAAACATTTCATACAATATACATATATAGTACCTTTCAAATCATACTCTTTATATGTATCACATATAAACTTCAAGATCGATATCTCAAAATTGATAGTTCTCAAACTTGTCTTTCCAAATTCCTAAAATTTGCTTTTTGCCTAATCAAAGCCTTCCAAAATCCATGGGTTTCAAAAACCTTTCAGTTTCATTCACATATACATATAAAATTATTCTTTCAACTTGAATTATTTTTGGATCAATAATTTCTAGGTCCACCCCATACTTATATAAATTCCACTTTATATTTCAAAGGTCATTTCCATCCGGTTATAATTACAATAAGGGGAGTTTTTAATATATATAACCAATATATATTACCTCATTAATGCCAAATCAAATTTTCCAAGTTCGATTTCCTTTTTCAAAGTCATTTGTAACATTACTTATTTCTTATAAAGTGAGTTTCAGTTATAATACTATCCAACCTTTTATTTTTAAAATCATCATATTTACTCAAAAATACACTCTTTCACTTCAAAATCATTTTTGCCTCAATATCCGATTTCTGTTCTAATTCAAAATTGCCTCAAATTTTCATTTGGGTTAATACTTCAATTTAAATCCATGATTTAAATACAAGTAATTTCCACTCTGACCAGTTTGAATTTAGAAAATTGCTTGGTTAAATAGCTAATATAAGATAGTTTGGGTATTTAAAAAGAATGGTTTGTATAGTAAACAGCTTGGAAAACCCTAAATAATTTGAAGATTTAAGTAGATTTTTTTAAGACAGTTTAGATTAAAATAATTTATTTGATAATAGTTTCAGAGTCAAACTGATTCAAATTCCAATCTCCAATTCAATCAATTTCAATTTCCATTCCCATTTAAATTGACTCAATCTAGGTTCCAATTCGAATTAGCTTCGATTCCCATTCTAATTCAAATCAATTCCCATTTGAATTTAAAATTATTCAACTTCGATTACAATTCCAATTAATTCAACTCAATTTCAGTTTTGAATTAATTCCAGTACCATTCTCAAATGTTAAACCATCTCGATATATATGAATTCGAGTTCGGTTTTCAAAATGTTGATTTAATCACTTAAATCAGGTTGACCTTTAATATATAATTTAACAACCCAAGTCTTTAAAATAATTCAATTCTTGGTCCAAATTTCAAATATTCATTTAAATTACCTTTACTTATTTCAAGGATGAAGCGAGAGTTCAAGTCTTTTTAAACGAATCAATTTTCGGAATTCAATTGATTTCCCAATCATAACTTGAAGATTTTAAGCCCAATTCTTTAAGAAATTCCGGTTGACAAGTATTTTTTGACATTTCAAACTTGAGTTCAAAGTGATCCCATTCATTTTTATTTCTAAAAATCAAAATCATTTAGATAGTTTTAAAATAGAGTTTTACTTCCATTTAATTTCAGTAATGGATATATCATTTCAATCCACTTCTTAATTTATTCGAAATAATCCAATTTATGGTTTTATACACTCTAAATAACAAACAAGATGATAGCAAGTTATGTCAAGGTAAATAAGAATCAAATTTATGTAAAACATTAGTCAATAGCATTCATTACCAATTTCCAGAATTCAAAACCCATTTTTATTCAAAAGCTGTTTGAAATTATTCATACATAACCTCTTATCAAATCCATACTTTTCTTATCAATTTGATCCATTTAACTTCCCTAAGTAAAATTTTCAATTTCACCCTTTAAATTTTCAACTCCAGGTTGTAAGTTCAAAACAAATTTAAATTGTCCTGAGTAAATTTCCAGTCCATTCAATCCATTTAGCGTTACTCAATTTAAATTTTCCATTCCAAATTTAAATTCTTATTAATATCACTTCCCATTTATAAGTTCAAAAACTTATTTTACTTTTGGTTATACATCTCATTCTAAGGGGGGGATTCCAGAATCCAACTCTCGGTATGTATTTCAAATCAACTTTGAAATCATATATATCCACATATATATACATATTTATCCCATCAAATCACACTTTAATTTTAAACCATTCTTGGTTTTATCCAAAACAAATCCATCTTCAAGCAACTTTTGTCTTAACACAAAGATTTCTGTATTAAAAAAAATATTCTAAAAATATTACATATTATTTCCTTAACACTTTGGAAAAAAAATCCAAAATTTTTATAGGCTTAGACTTAAAACTTAACAATTTAAAATCAATTTTTAATTTTATTTTAATTTTATAAGTCCCACTTATAAATTAAGCTTATAACATATCACTCTGTTTCATCGTTGTTTATTCTAAAATAAACATCCCTTTAGTAAGACGCAATAACCCATTTATGATAATAACCAATGTTATCATATCTAGAAAGCAAACACACCATATATTTTATAATAATTTACTGGAAAAATATAATCAAGGTAACTTATTTCATTTCAAAACATATTGAAAAGTACTTTCAAAATTTCTGGAATCTTAAATTCCGGTTTGAATCCATTTTTAACTTAACTTATTTGTATAGTTAATCCCTACCCATATTTCTAATTGGTTATATAAATTACCACTTAAATTTTATAATCTTGTTTAGTTTTAATAATGACAACCAATTACCTTAATATACTATAATAATCTACAAAAATTATTTCTTTTATGTATCAAAATTATTAAAAAATCATTTTTTAAAATCATTACATAGGAAAATAACAAGTACGCCCTCATATAAACTACACCTTACTCATTCTAGTGTAATACTGACCCTATCTCTAATGAGTAATCCCCACCAGAGCCAAGGTTCTCGCTTAACCTTCAGCTCTGATACCAAATGTAACGGCCGGGGGATTTTCAACCTCAAAAATCGACACTAATACGTTCACTGTATAGAGTGCCGAGCAATCGAGTACCGAAAATACCAGGCTATTAGGGTTTAGAAGAAAAGAGATAGAATAAGAAACAGAAAACAACAGCACAAAATCGGACAATCGCATTTGAACAAAATATAATATACAATAGCCGCATGTTATATAAAGAAAAGCTGTAACTTGTCAATTTATATACAAGATATCAAAGTACAACAAATCTAGATAGTTATAATAACATGTCCTCGACTGCTGTCTATACAGACTACAATACACAGCGGAATATAGCCAATACGTGCAATACTTCCATGCCATCTAGCTCGTCTCCGGGCTCCAAAGGGTCCTAACCTGAATTTTTTTAATGCTCGGTCCGAACTGAGCATTACAATAAAATAACACCCAAGTCAGGATGGAAACTAGCGTGAGTAAAACCAACTTAATTTGAAATGCTGGAGTTACCAAAATCTTTTGAAACCAAGGTAACTCGTACAACACGACGAGTTTTTACCGCATTTATAACCAAACACTTTTTCGAAATCCATTGATATCATAATAATGTTTATATACAGTTACTTATTTGAAATGGTTAAACTTTGTTAAGTAAATCCAATTCTAGTCTATCAAACTCTATAACCAAACCCGTAAAGGTTCGTAATGACTTTTAAATTGAAGTAGCTCCGGATAACACTGGTATTCGTCCCCGGTCCCTTCGAGTCTAAACAATAAGTTTTGAAAGGATAAATTATTTAAAGTAACAATTTATTATTTAGGGTGACAACTTTTCAAATATAGGAATTCATTATAGGTTTTTATTTTAAAAAAAAACATATTATCTTTTCATCTGGCTTTTTAACTTGTTTGAATTAAATCTCCAATAGAATTAAGCCAAGATATAGATCGTTAACCAAATTAACGATCTATAACAATTTCAGCAATTTCTCATCAATGTTTAACGAGTTTAATTAACTAGAACCCATTATGTCAAATTCAAATTAATTTCAAACTAAATAAATTATAAATCATTTTATCAATAGTTAATAAATTTATCAACCAAAACTATACTAATTATATTAATAATCATAAGATTAAACAAATTTAGTATTTAATAAATTACTTGCTTTAATTATTATAGATAATTTAATTTTTATATAACCAAAATAAAATAAGTGTAACAACCCGCATATTTGTTGATTTTATATTTAAATATTTTATTTAAATATTTTATTGATACTCGGAATTTAGTCCGAAAAGCTACTTTTTGCATACGGTTTAATTAGGACTCGGGACCACTCCCATTGAGTTTAAAATGCCGTTTGCGACCTTTTCGAGTATAAGCTTCGATATGTATGGAGAAAGTAGAATTTTGTTACTTTTCACTTGGGCTTTGGGTTTAGGTTGGGTTCAGCCCAACGTTCTAACTTAATACCCCAAACTGAAACCCCCCCCCCCTCTTCATTCACTCCCTCTTCCTCCAATTTCAGTTCTAAAGAGATTAATGTTGGAAGAGAATGGGAAATAGAAATCCAAAACCCTAGTTTTCATTTGCAAATCAATTTCTAGCTCCAAACTCAAGAAGAACCCATTGGTAAGCTTCTCTTCTTCTTCTCCAACTCTTCCTCTCTTTGATTTCAGAAAATTCCTAAACCTAGTTTGGAAAATGTTTCTCTTTTTAGTTTAGAATCAAGCTTCTTGAGTTGGATTTGAAGAGTGGTTGATTCTCCTTTGCTTTCAAGCTTCTTCTTCAATCGTTTGGGTTCAAAGGTGAGATTTTTATCTCATATCTATGCTTATATTTATCTTTGATTGTTAGGTATGAATTCCTAACACTTATTCGTGTGCATTTGCTTTTGGTTTGGAATGGTTTTGTGAATATTCCAATTTTGGTGTTTTGAAAGCCAAATTCTTAAAAACCATAGCTTTGATGTTCAAATGTGTTTTTGGTGATGCAACAAGGAGCTCATAGCGCCGGGTAGTCGATTGGCATAAATCCTTAGTGCCGATGCTCGTACGGTTGCAATTTGGTAGTGATTGGCCATTGTATTCAATGGGCTAGGAAGGGACTGGGAACAGGTTCGGCCGACCGAGCCCTGTGGCCGGTCGACCGACCTGCTACTATGGTGCATAGGCACCTTTCTGTCTCTGGTCCGGTCGACTGGCTACAGGGCTCAGCCGACCGACCTGCTTCCCGAGACTTTTTTGGAACATGGTCCAGTCGACCGAGCTCTGTTGCCGACCGACCGACCTGGTGCATTTTTTGCCTATTTCGCCTAGTTGCTTGAATTTTCAACTTTAATCGATTCGTGTTGTTTCCTATTTGTTGTTATCATTTATTATGACTTTGATGACTCCTTTTTAGGGATTTTTGAATATCCACTTCGATGGATTCTTTATCGGTTTCGTTGGATTTTTATTCACATCTTCATATGTGAATTTTCGGGATTGATTGTTCCAACAATCTTCTTTGTGATTTGTCACTTTAAAAATATAAAGGTTTTCTATACTAGTAGTAAATATCAAAACTCTTCTTTCAAATGATTTCAACACTATTTTGTAACAAAGCTCGTTTTCTTAAATCGATTTCCAATCTATTAGTATATACAAACCTTTACCTCACTCGTATGAGAAATCTAATTAAACGACTTAGTAAAACGAGTGGTATGAAACGCTTGCGTTTACTTCGCCGGTTAATTCTTGGACTTGTTCGATTGAATCTCTTGTGACAATTTTCTAGTGGAGATCTACAATTTGTTCGTAAATATTTAAGTTAAGCTAGTGGTTATGGGACATGAAGCTAAGCTCATATATTTACTAGCTTACTGTAATTGACACTTCTTGATGATCATGACGATCATTTTTGTGATTTAGACTAGCAATATGCGATGTCTCTTTGTCTGCAAGGGAGACTAAACCCCGTTTTGTGGAGTTTCAACTCCAATTGATGGGGTAGCGCCCCATGGTCTTCGGGCCGTTCGTGTGTCAAAAATTAATGGCTAGCTACCATGAGATAGCGTCTCGTTCGTGTGATACATATGTTGGTGAGCTTTCATGCTCTCGTTCGTTTGATAGGCCTCCCCCCTATTTTGTGTGATTTCTGGATTTCGTGTGTCAAATTCTGGAATTTTCTTCTTCACCTATTTTTGGTGATTTCTATTGATATGATTTATCAATTTTTGTGCATAGGTGAATTTGTGTGTCATTGACTGGATTTCTTGAGACGATTTCTAGAATTTATGCTTCACCAATTTTCGTGATTTCCATTGATAAGTTTTATCAATATGCGTGCATTGGTGAATTCGTGTGTCATTGACTTTTGTGATTGACATTGATATAATCGTCAATATTAATGGTTTGGTGAACGAAATATGGAGAATGACATTTCCTTTGATTCTTGTGTAGATTTGGTGATATTGATTAATCTCTTGTTGATTTTCAATTACTTATATATATATGTATATATATATATATATATATATATCACAGCTTGGCATTGTGATTATTATGCGTTTAGTCATATCTCTGATTCTATATCGTTTCATCTGATATTTATAGTTAGACTGATCTGTTTATTATTTTCTTATTAAATAATACTCGGGTCAGACCGAGATGTTACAGGTGCTTCAGCTTGACTTCTCACTTAGGATTGATTTCTCTGACTTTTGGCTAACTACTTAGATTAGTAGTTTATTTTGTTGTATACACTTGAGATATGGACTCATAGTTGTATTCTTTTGTATAGCACGTGTTGTTATTCTTTTGTATTATTGTGCATCTTTTTGACCACTACTCTGATATACACTTTCATGTGTTAGACATATATTCATATCTTGTTCCGCCTTTGTGATATGAATTATCTGTGACTGATTTATGTTATGCTTATTTCTATATTTTTTTCCGAAGGATTTATATAGCCACTGTGTAGTAGTTTTGAGTTTGTTTCGGTATGTCGGATTTCCTCTCTTGAAATAAAATGCATGTTGTATTATCTGACATATCGGTGCTCGCTCAAAGCAATTACATGGATGGTCGCTCCTCAACAGCCTTATTCTCCGTGCTAGTTGACTGCATTACATCGTTGTGTACTTGTCTAGCATGGGTATAGAGGTGGGGCGTCCAGCTTGGTATCAGAGCCAAACTTCGGAAAAATATGGAATAATTTAACAAGGATCATCGTCCTAAGTCCATCTTAGGAGTCGTGCTTTAGGATTTAATTCGAGTCTTCGTACCGATTCATCCTATTTTCCTTATGATCCCTTGTTTATCAATCAAGATTGCTTGATATTCAATTTGGTGAATAACCTTTTTCTTCTTCTTCTTTCTTTCTAAAGGGAGAGAAATGTCTAGACCAGGCCGCCCCAGAGCCGTACCTTCTAGCAGTCCACCCCAAGATGGAGTTTTTATGACTGCTCAACAGCTTCTTGATTTAGTGACAAATGCTCAAGCAGCTGGAGCTAACCCGGAACCTGCTCACCCAAAGTCAGGATTTGCACGCTTGTGCAGCGATTACACTAATTTGGGTGGGGAGCCATTCAAAGGTTCCGAGACTATTATTGAAGTAAAGGCTTGGCTAAGGTCATGCGATCGAATCTTTTCTCGCATGAATCTTATTGACCTTCACCGAGTTCAGGTGGCCTCTAGTATGCTCCGAGAAAGAGCATTGGACTGGTACGAACTTTTTATTTCTGAGATTAATGAGGCGGACCTCACCTAGGGGCAATTCCGGGAACGCTTCGAGTTGAAATTTGTACCAGAAGCTGAAAAAGTGACATCGGCTCGACGATTTATAGACCTTGTTCAAGGTGATTCTTCCGTGACAGATTATGTCGCCTCCTTCGAGTCGCTTTCCAAACATGGGGTTGAATACATCAACACCCCTTTAAAGAAGAACCAAAGGTTCGTCTATGGCTTAAACAAAAATCTTAAGAAGCCATTACTTCTAAAGTTAGAAGTTTCTTTCGACCAACTCATTGATATCGCTCTTTGTCTTGAAGGGGCGGATAGGGAGAATGATGTTGAAGTGGTGGGTTCTAAACCAAACTTCAACAACAAGAAGAGGCCAAACAAATTCAAAGGCCCTTATCCCAATAAGAAAGGGAGGCAAGCAACCCCTGTTGAAAAGACCTTTTCCCCTACTCAAGGGAAATGCTATAATTGTGGTTCGAAAGACCATTTTGCGAACAAGTGTTCAAAGCCTCGTACTTGTCGCTATTGCAAAAGCCCGGACCATTTTATGCATGTATGTCCCAAACTTCAAAATAGAAAGGAGGGAAAGCTTAATGTTGCTCAAGCCCCTGGGAACACATCTCGTGGCCCAGGTATTTCTCATTCTATTCTGGATGGAATTATTTTATTTCGTGATCATCCTATTCGAGTTCTTTTTGATACGGGTGCGTCCCATTCTTTTATATCAAAAGAACTTGTTGATACTTTTTCTTTGGATGTTTTATGTTTAATGACTTCTTTGAGAATTGCAAATCCGGTTGGTGGATCTGCGACAATCAGTTTATTGTGTAAAGATGTCGAGGTTATTTTGTGTGATTTTTCTTTCCGAGCAGATTTGCATGTCATGCGTTATTTAGGCTTTGGAATGATTTTGGGAATGGATTGGCTTAACCGTTATGAAGCTCATATCCTATGTCCTGAGCGGACTATTCATCTTCGACATCCTCAATCTGTTAAGTAGATTTCTATTAATCTTAAAGATTCAGATTCCAGCTTGGTTGCATCTTTATATTCTTTAAATCCTCGTGATGACGATGATGATATTATTTCTCTTATTCACGTCGTTCGTGAATTTTCCGACATATTTGAGCCCGTTTTAGGATTGCCACCTAAGCGAGCAATTGAGTTCAGAATTAATCTCATTCTTGGAGCTCAACCTATAACTCACCCTCCTTATCGTATGTCCAATAAAGAAAACGAGGAGATGCGCAAACAATTATCCGAATTGGAGACGAAGCAATTTATTCGCTCTAGTTCCTCTCCTTGTAGAGCTTCAGCTATTTTTTTGAAGAAATCCGATGGAACACTTAGGCTTTGCGTTGATTACCGCAAGTTTAATGATCTTACTATCAAAAATAAATATTCTTTACCTCGGATTGATGATCTATTCGATCAACTTAGTGGTGCTAGAGTCTTTTCACAATTAGACTTAGCTACTGGATTTCATCAGCTTCGTATTGCAGAGGATAACATTCCTTTGACATCATTCCGTACTCGTTATGGATCATATGAATGGCTTGTTATGCCATTTGGTCTAACAAATGCTCCGGCTTATTTCGTTGACCTTATGAATCGGGTTTTCAAAGATTTTCTCGACCGGTTTGTTCTCATCTTTATTGATGATATTCTTGTGTATTCTAAAACCGAGGAGGAGCATGAAAAACATCTTTGGATTGTGTTGGAAACTCTTAGGAGTAATCAATTGAAAGCAAAATTTTCTAAATGCCATTTTTGGCAATCTAGTGTGAAGTTTCTCGGTCATATTATATCCGAATCCGGAATTTCAGTAGATCCTTCAAAGATTGAAGCTATTCAAGATTGGAAGAGACCGGAGAATGTGACAGAGATTCGTAGTTTTCTCAGATTGGCAGGTTATTACCGTCGGTTCATTAAAGACTTTTCTAAAATTGCCGTCCCTCTTACTTGCTTAACAAAGAAAGGTGTTAAATACATTTGGTCGGACAAATGTGAAGCTTCTTTTCAGAAATTAAAAGAACTCCTTTCCGATGCTCCTATTCTTGTGATTCCCAATGGAAACCAAGATTTTATTGTTTATACCGATGCTAGTCGCGTTGGTTTGGGTGCCATTCTTATGCAAAGAGAACGTGTTATTACTTATGCTTCCAGGAAATTGAAGCCTACTGAGACTAGATATGCCACTCATGATTTAGAGCTCGCGGCTATTGTTTTTGCTCTTCGGATTTGGCGTCATTATCTTTTAGGAGATAAATTTGTTCTTTATACCGATCATAAGTCCTTGAAGTATTTATTCTCTCAAAAGGAACTTAATTTGCGTCAACAGCGTTGGCTCGAATTTCTTGCACCATATGATCTTGATATTCTTTATACCCCCGGTAAGGGTAATCGTGTCACCGATGCTCTTAGCCGTAAACAACAAGCTGTTGTTTCTATGATGATATCCGAGTGGAACGATCTCGAGATCTTATCCACTTGTGAGATTCGAAACCATGTATCTGATTTATGCTCATCATTTGTTTTATGTAGCCTTGAGGCTCGTCCTTCTCTTTTGGACTGCATTCTCGAAGCTCAAAGGCTATATCCCGAATTGGCTCCTCTTGGCCAAAATATTAAGGATAAAATTGATATTGAAGGTTTAAAAGACTTTGATATCGATTCTCGTGGCAGCATTCGGAAATTTGTAGACTTATCGTACCAAATATTAGTGATCTTCGTAAAGATATTTTAGAAGATTCTCATCATTCTAAATTTACCATTCATCCCGGTAGTAGTAAAATGTACGCGGATATGAAGCGACTTTATTATTGGGAGGGAATGAAACTTGACGTCGCTAACTTCGTTAAACGTTGCATGACTTACCAACTCGTTAAGGCCGAGCATCAAAGGCCCGGTGGATTATTGCAACCTCTAGAAATTCCAATTTAGAAGTGGGATCAGATTTCCATGGATTTCATTGACGGCCTTCCCCATTCTCGTTCGGGTCATGATAGCTTATGGGTGATTGTTGATAGGCTTACTAAATCCGCCCATTTTCTTCCCGTTCGGTCTAACCGAACCGTTCCTCTTTTGGCCAAACTCTTTATCAAAGAGATTGTTAAATTACATGGAGTTCCTAGTTTTATAGTTAGTGATCGTGATCCATTATTTACTAGTGGATTTTGGAAGAGTCTTCAAAAAGCTTTGGGAACGAAGCTTAATTTTAGCACCGCTTATCACCCCCAGTCCGATGGACAAACCGAGCGTGTGAATCAAACTCTTGAAGATCTTCTTCGTGCTTGTGTGCTTGATTTCGGTGGAAGTTGGGAAGATCATATTCCTCTTGTCGAATTTTCCTATAATAATAGCTTCCAATCTAGTATTGGTATGGCACCTTTTGAGGCACTCTATGGAAGGCCATGCCGATCTCCTTCTTGTTGGCTAGAGGCCGGTGAGAAGCTGGTTTTAGGTCCATATTTTATTCGGGATTCCACAGAGAAAATTGACCTTATTCGACATAGAATGAAAGAAGCCCAGAGTAGACAAAAATCCTATGCCGATAACCGAAGAAGGAAATTAGAATTTTCTGTTGGAGATCTTGTTTTTATTCGTGTTTCACCTATGAAGGGTGTTGTACGTTCCAGTCGATCGGGAAAGTTAGAGCCTCGATACATTGGACCATTTCCTATCGCTGAACGTATTGGTTCCATGGCTTATCGCCTTTTATTACCGGCTCAATTTTTTGCTATCCATGACGTGTTTCACGTTTCTCAACATCGGAAGTGTCTTCGAGATTCCGATTCTATTCTTGAGCCCGGTGTTGAGAAAGAGATTGAAGTTTCACCGAATTTAACTTATGAGCAGCACCCTGTTCGTATTATTGCTTCGGAAGTCAAACGACTTCGAAATAAAGATGTTCCGCTTATTAAAGTTCAATGGTCTTTAAATCCTAAGGATTGTTCTTGGGAATCTAGAGAGTTCATTGAGCGAACACATTCGGACTTAATTTCTCGTGCTCTTTGAGGTGAACTTCTTATTTCAAACTTCTTTTGCGTTGAATATGCTTTTATGGTTGTTACTATATATCTTCTTCTTAAATATTACGAGGACGCAATTTATTTAAGGAGGGGAGTCTGTAACAACCCGCATATTTGTTGATTTTATATTTAAATATTTTATTTAAATATTTTATTGATACTCGGAATTTAGTCCGAAAAGCTACTTTTTGCATACGGTTTAATTAGGACTCGGGACCACTCCCATTGAGTTTAAAATGCCGTTTGCGACCTTTTCGAGTATAAGCTTCGATATGTATGGAGAAAGTAGAATTTTGTTACTTTTCACTTGGGCTTTGGGTTTAGGTTGGGTTCAGCCCAACGTTCTAACTTAATACCCCAAACTGAAACCCCCCCCCCCCCTCTTCATTCACTCCCTCTTCCTCCAATTTCAGTTCTAAAGAGATTAATGTTGGAAGAGAATGGGAAATAGAAATCCAAAACCCTAGTTTTCATTTGCAAATCAATTTCTAGCTCCAAACTCAAGAAGAACCCATTGGTAAGCTTCTCTTCTTCTTCTCCAACTCTTCCTCTCTTTGATTTCAGAAAATTCCTAAACCTAGTTTGGAAAATGTTTCTCTTTTTAGCTTAGAATTAAGCTTCTTGAGTTGGATTTGAAGAGTTCTTGATTCTCCTTTGCTTGCAAGCTTCTTCTTCAATCGTTTGGGTTCAAAGGTGAGATTTTTATCTCACATCTATGCTTATATTTATCTTCGATTGTTAGGTATGAATTCCTAACACTTATTTGTGTGCATTTGCTTTTGGTTTGGAATGGTTTTGTGAATATTCCAATTTTGGTGTTTTGAAAGCCAAATTCTTAAAAACCATAGCTTTGATGTTCAAATGTGTTTTTGGTGATGCAACAAGGAGCTCATAGGGCCGGGTAGTCGATTGGCATAAATCCTTAGTGCCGATGCTCATACGGTTGCAATTTGGTAGTGATTGGCCATTGTATTCAATGGGCTAGGAAGGGACTGGGAACAGGTTCGGCCGACCGAGCCCTGTGGCCGGTCGACCGACCTGCTACTATGGTGCATAGGCACCTTTCTGTCTCTAATCCGGTCGACTGGCTACAGGGCTCAGCCGACCGACCTGCTTCCCAAGACATTTTTGGAACAGGGTCCGGTCGACCGAGCTCTGTAGCCGGCCGACCGACCTGGTGCATGTTTTGCCTATTTCGCCTAGTTGCTTGAATTTCCAACTTTAATCGATTCGTGTTGTTTCTATTTGTTGTTATCATTTATTATAACTTTGATGACTCCTTTTTAGGGATTTTTGACTATCCACTTCGATGGATTCTTTATCGGTTTCGTTGGATTTTTATTCACATCTTCATATGTGAATTTTCGGGATTGATTGTTCCAACAATCTTCTTTGTGATTTGTCACTTTAAAAATATAAAGGTTTTCTATACTAGTAGTAAATATCAAAACTCTTCTTTCAAATGATTTCAACACTATTTTGTAACAAAGCTCGTTTTCTTAAATCGATTTCCAATCTATTAGTATATACAAACCTTTACCTCACTCGTATGAGAAATCTAATTAAACGACTTAGTAAAACGAGTGGTATGAAACGCTTGCGTTTACTTCGCCGGTTAATTCTTGGACTTGTTCGATTGAATCTCTTGTGACAATTTTCTAGTGGAGATCTACAATTTGTTCGTAAATATTTAAGTTAAGCTAGTGGTTATGGGACATGAAGCTAAGCTCATATATTTACTAGCTTACTGTAATTGACACTTCTTGATGATCATGACGATCATTTTTGTGATTTAGACTAGCAATGTGCGATGTCTCTTTGTCTGCAAGGGAGACTAAACCCCGTTTTGTGGAGTTTCGACTCCAATTGATGGGGTAGCGCCCCATGGTCTTTGGGCTGTTCGTGTGTCAAAAATTAATGGCTAGCTACCATGAGATAGCGTCTCGTTCGTGTGATACATATGTTGGTGAGTTTTCATGCTCCCGTTCGTGTGATAGGCTTCCCCCCTATTTTGTGTGATTTCTGGATTTCGTGTGTCGAATTCTAGAATTTTCTTCTTCACCTATTTTTGGTGATTTCTATTGATATGATTTATCAATTTTTGTGCATAGGTGAATTTGTGTGTCATTGACTGGATTTTTTGAGATGATTTCTAGAATTTATGCTTCACCAATTTTCGTGATTTCTATTGATAAGTTTTATCAATATGTGTGCATTGGTGAATTCGTGTGTCATTGACTTTTGTGATTGACATTGATATAATCGTCAATATTTATGGTTTGGTGAACGAAATAAGGAGTATGACATTACCTTTGATTCTTGTGTAAATTTGGTGATATTGATTAATCTCTTGTTGATTTTCAATTACTTATATATATATATATATATATATATTTCACAGCTTGGCATTGTGATTATTATGTGTTTAGTCATATCTCTGATTCTATATCGTTTCATCTGATATTTATAGTTAGACTGATCCGTTTATTATTTTCTTATTAAATAATACTCGGGTCAGACCGAGATGTTACAGGTGCTTCAGCTTGACTTCTCACTTGGGATTGATTTCTCTGACTTTTGGCTAACTACTTGGATTAGTAGTTTATTTTGTTGTATACACTTGAGATATGGACTCATAGTTGTATTCTTTTGTATAGCACGTGTTGCTATTCTTTTGTATTATTGTGGATCTTTTTGACCACTACTCTGATATACACTTTCATGTGTTAGATATATATTCATATCTTCTTCCGCCTTTGTGATATGAATTATCTGTGACTGATTTATGTTATGCTTATTTCTATATTTGTTTCTGAAGGATTTATATAGCCACCGTGTAGTAGTTTTGAGTTTGTATCGGTATGTCGGATTTCCTCTCTTGAAATAAAATGCATGTTGTACTATCTGACATATCGGTGCTCGCTCAAAGCGATTACATGGATGGTTGCTCCTCAACAGCCTTATTCTCCATGCTAGTTGACAGCATTACATCGTAGTGTTCTTGTCTAGCATGGGTATAGAGGTGGGGCGTCACAATAAGCCTAAAAACATTTGGAAGTTGTTGATTGGACAATAGAATTAGAGTTAAAGAAAAATATAAGTTTCATTTTTTTCTCTTTCTTTTCTTTATTTTTTCCCTATTTCCTTTTCTTTTTCCCTTTTCTTTTATTTTACTTTTTCGTTTTCTTTTCCTTTTCTTTTACTATTTCTTCTTCCTTGGCCCAACCCGGCCCATCTCTTCTCCTTTCTTATTTTTCTCCCACTCCTATTCCCCTATTCCTCTCTTCCCTTGGTTTTTACTATCCTTATTTTCTCTGCCCAGAACAACCATGCACACACACATGTGCACGTGCATGACGCTTCCGGCCCCGCCTACCCTTCGACGACCATCTGACCAAGTCATCTTCGATCGCCTCGACGCGATCACTCACCCTAAAACGCTGCACAATCCTTCATCCAAAATCTCGACCTCCCAAGTTGAAACCAGTCACAAAACCACGGTCCCAAACCGCCTCGTCTCGTCTCGACGTCCAACCATCAACCCCCGTATTCCAGCCAAAGCTCCGCCACTACCCCCTCTACCGTTTCCCCCATGTGCACACTTCCCATCTCTCTCCCCTGATCGCCATTGACCATGAACCGTGACCAACCCAACACGCCTAAAAACCCTAGTTCAATCTTGACTATCCTACGCGCATCTCCAAAAATCACCACACCATTTTCATACATTCCTCGTTGACCTAACCTCCTCCCCAACCAATTTCGCGTCATGAAATCGACTTAATGATTGGTATTTCGAAAATTTCCCAATTCCGTTCATCTCGTCCTTGCTTCCCCAATACCTTGTTAAAAACCTCCAAACCAAGCCTAAAGTTCAAATTTTTCAGTAACAAACACAATTGTATAATCATTTAATTAAAACATGATACTCGAAATTTACACATTTCAAAATATTTTACTGTAAATAATATGTTCCTTCCTCTATACTTAATGGAATGGATTGAAACAAGTTTTAAAACAATCTATACTCGAAATCAGACTTCTTTTTTTGAAACCAAAGCCTAATTCTAAAGGGATAGGGAGATATTGATTTTTAAATATAAATGTTTACAGTTTTTATCAAATAAAATGAACAGGACAATTCTTTTTATGGATGACCATGTTCGACACAACTACACACTCACTTATTTGCACAAACGAATCACGTATACCTTTGGCATCAAACATTACAGAGTTATGTAGGATCGATTTCACCCTAGAGGGGGGGGGGGGTGAATAGGGTGATAGTATAAATTATAAAAATTAATTGCACAAGCTTATAAAATAATTTCAACACAGATCACAGAACAATAGCAGCACAGAAAATAGCAGAATAATAAATGTAGAAATAGAACGACACAGAATTTACCCAACTTCGGCAAAACCCTGCCTACGTGCTGCCCCCAAGGTTTCTACTAGAAATTAGATAGTCAGACGCTTACACACGTAAACTCGCGACACCCGCTATCGACTAAACTTAACTCTACGCTCAAAACCATGCCACAACTCAGCCACTGAGTTGCGAATTCTCAAGCTACGCCACGTAGCTTGTCCCCTAGTCACACGACTAGAAATAACAACGGTTTAAAGTTTAAAAACAAATTTAAACAGCAATTTAAAAATAAAAACCCTAATTAAAAAAATTAAAAAGCCCTTAAAATAACAGGCCGGCCCCCTTTTGATTATTCAGCCTGAACCACTTTTAGTTCCTTCGTTCGTTTACGGTGGCCGTTCCTCTTGCAATTCACCTAGGGCTTCGTCCCTTCGATCCAAATTAGGGTTTGAAACAATATTCGAAGCCGCGCCTTTGTTGATCGATTAATGGATATTTACGTGTGCTTCGTTCTCTGTTGTTCGCTCTTGGCCGCTTCTATTTGATCGAGTTCACTGTTTTGCTTCGGTACGTAATTTCCCTTTTTGTGCTTTTCTGATTTTCGTACTCGAACTCGATGAATGAACTGCCGATGATGATTGTGGGTTTTATATGCGTTCGATCTCCTTTATTTTCGTTCGTATAAACATGTTTGAATTTGTCAATCGATTTCTCTGGCCACTTGATTTTGTATTGATGATTGAGATGATTTCGACTTGTTCAAAAACGTACATTTTTTTGTTACTTGATGGTCACGGCGTTGATTTGATATCGTGGTCAATTTGACTTATTCATCATATCCACGGCTTGTTGATTGCCATGGCTTCAGCTCCGATCATTTTTCTGTTGACTTTATTCTCATGGTTTCACGTTGTTGATCTTGACTTGGTTTGGTTACTGCAGTTTAAATTTCATCTAACTTCGGTCTTGATCTTTTCTGATGATGTTGATTTCACTGTGACTTTGGTTACACCTTACTTTGTTCACTATGACTTTGGTAATTTAGAACCTTATGGCTTCACGGTGTTGTTTACTGGTTTGGACCGTGACTTAATGTATTCGTGTTCAAGCTGCATATATGTATACATGTTGTTTCATTTATTTGCTGGTCTTCATGTAGCTTGCTATGTGCATTCATGTGCTTGCTGTGTTGCTATATTGATCCCTCTATTTGCTTTGGCTTCACTGCATAGTTTATTGGTACATAAAAAAATGTTGCATATATGTGAGTAATTCTGTTCTTTCACATTCCTTCGTGTCAGACCTGATGCTGCAGTTGGTCTTTGTTGTAACTGGACCTATTGCCTTCAGTTGCTTGTCGAATTTGCATGTATGTATTGGGTTGTCTCATGTTATATCTGGTACTTCTTTGCACTGTCATTTTGCTGGAATGACTTCGACATGGTCTTTGAGTTGCTTCACAGTCTTGTTGTCTGTTGTTGTTACTGGTGTCAATTTTCCATAAATTGGTTGTGATGTAGTCCAGTGCCCCCATGCCTTTGTACATATCTTGTTCATGCTGTACATATTTTTGCCTTGGTTCATGTTATAGTTGTAGTCTGGTTTAAGGGTTTCGACCTGTCCATAGCTTGAAGTATGCACTGCATATTTTGTTTGCATCTTTTCTGGTTGGTCTGGATTGCTTCCTGGTCGACACTTGATGCTTGTAGTTGATGTATATAATTGTTCGACCTGGCATTTGTTTGCTGTTATGTTGGTGGTATTGTGCCTTTGCCTCTTGTACATTGCCCCATACATATTGTCACTGATTTTTGGTCGAGACTTGTTTTAGTTGTCGAGACCGTTTTTCCATACTTGCACATTTTTAAGTGCACCTGTGTTGAATCCAGTTTTAAAACTCGGGTTTGACCTTGTGCTGATGTCGAGACTTTATTTATATTGCACCTAAGTTGAACCCGTCTTTTTATTTTGGGTTTGACCTTGTGCTCACCTATCCCTATAACATTATCAAGTGTATATCGGTGTGCACGGCCTTGTGGCATGTACAGTGATACACTGTGCATGTCACATTGTTCGTGTGTGATGAATTCAATCATGACGAACAACCCAAATAACTAAGGCAAATATTATTTTCAAAAATTCATATTTTATTTTATATTGCGAAAATATTTCTTTTTCAATTTTACTGCGTTAGTGAATATTTTTGCAGATTGCTCAGATGCTGGATTCTAACTGGAATGAAGTTGAAGATAAATACTACGAGTGTGAGTGATATGTAGTGAGGAATTTAAGTAAATTGAATTGTGATGTAATTAGAATCAAAATTGTATATGTATAATGAGAGCTTGAATTTGTACTATTCAAAATTGTAATAAATATTTGTTTGAATAAAATATTCGTTTGAATTCAAATTCTGTGTTATTTAATTTTATTCAGCAAATATTTATTTAATCTATGAAAATTGAAATCGTACATTAACAAATACATTTAAACGAATGTATATATGTTTATTATCATCAAACAAAAATCATATAAGCGCATATTCAACAATCTCCCCTTTTTGATGATAACAAACATATATTTAAGATTTTGAATATGTTAAATGTATTTGATCATTGATATATCCTAATTGCTCCCCCTATTTAAATGCTTCCTCTCTACACAAAGCTCACAACGCTCCCCCTACATATATGCATGCTAATAAAAATATGCAAAAGAGCCTAGATGTAAATAGAAAATTGTTTGATCTTTGCTTGATTTTATTTGACAAAATCTTAACTTTTCACTCCCCCTTTTGTTATCGGCAAAAAAGTATTAGTGTTAGAGAAAATAGAAATAAAATGATTGATATCAATCCAACATTAAAACTCAATTGAATATAAATATTAAATTTCAATAAAAAATCAAAAAAAAATCATAAATATTTTTTTAGGCGCATTTTCCACTTTTAGAATGATGGGAATTATGTCATCATATAAAACCATACAGTTGTGTCTATTTATGGTATATTTATATCAGGAATTTGAATATCTACTAACTATGCATAACTGTTAGGACTTTTAGATGAGATTAGTATTCCAATTTTATTTTATTTTAAAAATGAATTCAAGTATCTTCTAACCACGCATAACCATGAGGACTTTTAAATGGGATTAGAATCAACTTGTTTATTTTAAAAATCAACTTTTGATATGCGTTCCATGCATGCATAACCGTGAGGACTTTTAAATGAGCATGGAAGCACATAACAAATTCCAACTAATTCACCCATGCATAACCGTGAGGACTATTAAATAAGAGTGAATATTGTTATCCCAACTTTTGGCAAAGCTGAGATACCCAAAAATCAGCTGAAAATTAATGATTACTATTCTTGAATATCAACCACGCATTGCAGGATAACCATGGATATCGATGAATTTTTTCTGAGTCCGGATCGGGCCTCAATTGACAAGAAATGATGAGCAAAGCTATAGAAGCCAGCGTTTCAAATTTCAAGTCAATCCGAGTTCATACGCTCAAGTTATGATCGATTCAGCCCTATCGATTCGACCCTATCGATTCAACCCTATCGATTCGAACCTATCGTTTCAACCCTGATCAATCGATTCGACCCTGATCGATTCAACCCAATCGATTCGACCCTATCGATTCGACCCTATCGATTCGACCCTATCGATTCGAACCAAGCATGACAACCGAAAATGCAATTTTGAATCGATCATAACTCGAGATATACAAGTCCAAATGCCATGAAATTTTTACAGGAGTTTCTTACATATTGAAGAATGTCCACACCAAATTTCATCTCGATTGGACACTTTCTTGATCGATTCGAACCAAGGGTCGAATCGATCCCAAAGTGGGCCCAGACCTCCAGAATTCGGCCGTATGGGCCCCCTCACGTGCCAGAAGTGGTCTCCCCGGATTTTAGGCGAAATATCAGCCTTTTACGCCTATAAATAGAGCCCCAGGTCATTCAGGAAAGGGGATCGGAATTCTGAAGCGCCAAGACTCTACCAGATTCAATTCTACACCTTATCATCGTTGTTCCATTCTAATTTCAAAGCTATAATCCATTGTAACTTGCTGTAACCACTGTAATCATCAAGAGAATAATCAATAAAGAGAGAAAACTTCAAAGTGGACGTAGGCAAGATCGCCGAACCATTATAAATCCTATGTTTGTGATTGTGATTGCTGAATTACTCTTATTGTTATTGCTTAGATCTGAGTTCAATATTGATTATTGCTGATTTGTGTGACTTGCGACTGCGAACTGGTGCTTTCACGATATCGGGTGTTTGTGACCAATTTTGGCGCAAACATTTTGGTGCTTTCACTGAGAGGGCTAATTCAGGAGTTCTACCAATTAGAAGTTGGTTCAGAAAGTTTGAAAGTTCAGATTTGAGAAATCATGACGAGACACACAAGTAAGAAACAAAGGCCAGAGAGAAGTGAACACCAAGGAAGCCAAGAGGCTTCTTCAGGAGCGAATCAAGCATCGATCTTCATCACTAGGGACGAGATGGAGACGATGATGAAGAAACAGGAGGAGCTGATCCAAAGTTTGTTCCAACTGATAGGACAACTTGGAGCACAGAATAGAGAAGCGGATGGAGTTCAGAATGAAGCAGGACCATCCAGCGTAGCGCCTGGATTAGGAGGCACACCCATGGAGAACGTTGACCCAATTTCAGAGAGAGAGAGAGGAACATCTGCGCAACCCGGGAGTAGTAGAGGAGCGAACGTTCAGTCGAGGGGGAAGATTCCGGGGTTCCCTCATGAACTTGCTGGGCAGGTTGAAAGTGGTGAACGAAGATTGCATCTCGGAGACAATGACAAGTTCGCAGAGATAATCAGGCGAGCCATGAGAGGCGGATTAGTGAACAAGGATTTGGAAGATGTTAATAGGAGTCCTTTTACTCCAGCAATCAGACGAGCTAGGAACCCACCGGATTTCAAATTATCATCGTTGGACATGTATGACGGGAGAACAGATCCCACGGTTCATCTAACGAAGTATATGAGGCATATGGAAGTGCTGGGGGTATCAGAGGAGGTTATGGCCCGGTGCTTTCCATTGTACTTGGCGGATATTGTAGCATTGTGGTTTAGACAATTGGAGAATGGATCCATCGGAACGTTGAATGGTTTAGTTGAGAGATTTATGAGGCAATTCAGGGTTCACATTACAAGACCCAAGAATGTGATGACTTTGGAAACCCTAAAGCAAAGAGCCGGAGAGACCTTGAGGAGTTATCTAGCGCGATTCAATGCAGCAGCAGCTTCGGTGGATCGAGCAGATCCGTCTATCGTGGTGATGGCAGCTGTGTCCGGAGTAGCTGACGGCACAGAGCTCAAAATTCATTGACTAAAGATCCACCCGTAGATCTAGAGGAATTCTACAACGAGGCAGAAAAGTTTTTACGATTAGCGGATGCGAATGCAGAAAGAGAAGAAGGAGAAGGAATAGAAGTTTATGTGCTTAAAGACAAAAAGCCTTTCGAAAAGGACTCGGGCAAGGATAAAGGAAGATGAAAGGATGAGGATTATAATGATAGGTCAAAGCGACAACGAAGGGAGCCGCGATTCACTACTTACACCGAGCTGACTGAGAGTTTGGAGCGGATTTATCAGGATACCAAAGAGCAGGTTCAATATCGTAGACAGATGCAAAAGGATCCAACTTCTGACGAAAGGAGATCAGATAAGTTTTGTGTATTTCATGAATTAAATGGTCATAACACTAATGATTGTAGGCATCTGAAGGATGAGGTGCAAGGGCATATCAGGAACGGTATGCTCCTTCAATATGTGAGGAGGCGAGCTTCAGCGGCGGGGCCAGAGCGGCCACCGTCTACATCAGCTAGGGGCAACCCTGAACTAGGACATCGTTTGGTTATCAATTAATTAAAATAACGAAGAACAAGTCGCAAGCTTCCACTAAAACAATTAAATCATTTACATATGTACGAGATCGCGAACGTTCTCCAGGCATGCTCTGAATGATCATTGACTGTTTCATAGTGGGAACTTACACTTTAACATCTTTGCTTTGCTTTTTGTTTCGTGTTGATTTGGACATTTGAACTTGGTTTGTTTGGACATTTCTGTTTTAAAATTCATCTGTTGAATAGATATTTGATCCTGATAATTCTGAAATGGCTAAGCTACTTACACATGTACGGGGTCGCGAACGGTCCTTAGGCATGCTCTGAGATGGCGATAAACCGCCTTGACAAACGATCCAGGGACCCACGCGAACGTGAGCCTGGTATCGATAATACCAAGCCCTCCCGGGCACACAACTCGCCTCGAACGGCACCCGACTTCGAACGGTCACAACTCGCCTCGAACGGCACCCGACTTCGAACAGTCACCACTCGCCACGAACGACACTCGACTTCGAACAGTCACAACTCGCCACGAACGACACCCGACCTCGAACGGTTACAACTCGCCTCGAACAGGCACAACTCGCCTCGAACAGGCACAACTCGCCCCGAACGGCACAACTCATCTCATCTCAAATGGCTCAATCGCGAACGGTCGTCATTTGAGGTCCGCCACTTGACCGCGCACGGTCACACTTCTCCTCAAATGGCTCGATCCCGAACGATCTTCATTTGAAGTTAGGCGCTTGACCATGAACGGTCGCACTTCATCTCAAATATCTCGATCCCGAACGATCGTCATTTGAGGTCACATAAACTGTAAATTCCTTTGCAGGACATTAACAAGATATGAACATCCAACTCCAGGCATTACAAAACACACCTTCCAACCGCAAGGCATGTTTTGGGGGCAAAGTGTTATCCCAACTTTTGGCAAAGCTGAAATACCCAAATATCAGCTGAAAATTAATGATTACTATTCTTGAATATCAACCATGCATTGCAGGATAACCATGGATATCGATGAATTTTGTCCGAGTCCGGATCGGGCCGCAATTGACAAGACATGATGAGCAAAGCTATAGAAGCCAGCGTTTCAAATTTCAAGTCAATCCGAGTTCATACGCTCAAGTTATGATCGATTCAACCCTATTGATTCGACCCTATCGATTCGACCCTATCGATTCGACCCTATCTATTCGACCTTGATCGATTCGACCCTATCGATTCGACCCTATCGATTCGACCCTATAGATTCGACCTTGATCGATTCGACCCTATCGGTTCCACCCTATCGGTTCCATCCTATCGATTCGACCCTATCGATTCGACCCTATCGATTCGAACCAAGCATGACAACCGGAAATGCAATCTTGAATCGATCATAACTCGAGATCTACAAGTCCAAATGCCATGAAACTTTTACAGGAGTTTGCTTACATATTGAAGAATGTCCACACCAAATTTCATCTCGATTGGACACTTTCTTGATCGATTCGAACCAAGGGTCGAATCGATCCCAAAGTGGGCCCGGACCTCCAGAATTCGGCCGTATGGGCCCCCTCACGTGCCAGAAGTGGTCTCCCCGAATTTTAGGCGAAATATCAACCTTTTACGCCTATAAATAGAGCCCCAGGTCATTCAGGAAAGAGGATCAGAATTTTGAAGCGCCAAGACTCTACCAGATTCAATTCTACACCTTATCATCGTTGTTCCATTCGAGTTTCAAAGCTATAATCCATTGTAACTTGCTGTAACCACTGTAACCATCAAGAGAATAATCAATAAAGAGAGAAAACTTCAAAGTGGACGTAGGCAAGATCGCCGAACCACTATAAATCCTGTGTTTGTGACTGTGATTGCTGAATTACTCTGATTGTTATTGCTTAGATCTGAGTTCAATATTGATTATTGCTGATTTGTGTGACTTGCGACTGCGAACGGGTGCTTTTACGATGTCGGGTGTTTGTGACCAATTTTGGCGCAAACAAATACTTTGGTATTTATTTATTTATTTATTTTTATTTTTTAGTATCCCTTTTTTTTTTAAAATGTGAAAATGAAAAACGAACGTTTCCTGTTTAAAGTACCACATATCGACAAACTATATAGAATTTTGATGAGTGATGGTCGTTAGAAATATGATAGATATAGAGATGGTCATGGAATTTTTTACCAACAAAATTTTTTATAACTCTTGTTTAAATTTCTAAAGAAATTTACTAATTATACCATCTCGAGTCGTAATATATGATTAATATTAACACTCATCACTTTTTCAATCACTATTTTTCTTTTCGATAATCATTAGGGAGTCAGATTAGTCAAAATAGTCATTTAAAATCAAATTCAAAAATAATTATGAAATTAATTTTTCAAAATGACTAATTTGAAAATGTGGTCAAAAATGATTTTCTCGAGGGGGTTTTATAAGAAAATTTTCTGCTATTTGAAAATTATTTGAAATGAAAAATATGCAGGTATTTTTTTTTTGAAATACGATGCAGTTACTAAATGTCTCAAAAATCACGTTCAACTAGTAATTTTTCTATCAACTAGATTACCAGTGTAATCTGCATCTGAATTTCTTTTTCACTCAAATTCATCATTAATTGAATTTGATTGACCAAACCATGAAGGGTGCACCAAAAAATTTCAAACTCACTTTTAACAGCAATTTAAATGACATTCTCTTGAATTTGAAATGAAGCCATGTAAATAATCAGAAACCGTGAATTTAGAGTTAGCCATATTATAACCAAATGTATTATCCAACAAAACACTATTTTTGATCCAAACTAATATATATGAAGTAATTCAAAGAATCTAGAGAATTTTATAGTGTGTTTGGCATAAGAATATAATTTGGCCAACTATGTTGAATAAGTCAGAATCAGAATCATCATCTTTTCATCATCTCAATATTGGCTGATTTTAATTCAGAATATGGTGCAGATTATCACATTTAATATATCATTCAAATAAATATACCTTTACCTGTTTTTACCTTTACGATATTTTTCGTCGTTGTCCATTGTGATTCTGTCACCTTTTTACTAGGCTAAGGAACTTTGCTTTGTCGCCCGTTGTGTTTCTGGAACAGCCAAAATCCAGAGAACACTGTTGTTGTTCCTTAGCCTTCCACCACACCTACACGGGAAAAGATTTATGTGACCTATTTGTTTTTATAGGTCCATGGTTGTTAGTGGTAGAATATTTAGAAAAATAATTTTGTGGAGACCCAAAACTATTTATAATTGTTCCCTTCGGCACCCAAATTTGTTTAACTTTGAGAGTTTTTATATTTGTGCCTTTTGGAACCCAAATCGGTATAATTTTCACATGTTTGGGTCTATACCAACAATTATTGTGATTGTGTCCATATTTTCTACAAATCGTGCACATTGAATTTTCTTGATTAATCTTGTTTTCAACAATTTTTCGAACTATTATATCCAAGTCCTTGTCTAACCGTATTAACAGTTTGCTTTCCTAATAGCATGTTCAACGATTTTTTACTTTTAGAAAATTTATCTAAAGTCGTTGACAAATGTTGGACTTGTGTTTTGAGAGATTCATTTTCGTTCAACAATTGAGTGCACTTTTTGATAGAATTCTCTCTCTTAGTATTTTCACTTTCTTTTAAAATCAGAATTTCATTTTCAAGTGATTTTATATTGATTTTTGATTTTTTAATTTCGTTTTCGAATGTTGGACACTTATCACACTTAGGGATCCTACTTTGATAGGTTTTAACTAATTGGTCAAGTTGTTCATTTAATTCTATTAAAGTAACTTTTTGTGATTCAAGTTTAGCATATTTCTCCCTAAGTCGTTCAAAACAGCCGTTTACTTCATGGAAATGAATTAGCAACTCAAAATGGGTAAGTTTTGATACTCACTTGGCTCGTCATCGTCACTGTCAGTTGTATCACCTCGAAGACACAATTCTGCCTTTTCGCTTTCACTGCCAGTGCTTTGATCATCCTCGTCTATTTCATCCCAAGCGGCTGCAAAACTTTTCTTTTTCTGTTTCTTTCCATGGCTGAATTTAATTTGTGGACAATCGGGCTTGATATGACTGGGTTTGTTGCAATTATAACAAATAATCTTTTGTTCTTCTGAGTGGTCTAATGCTTTGGCTATTCTGTTTTTTAAATTTTGGTTTAGAGCTGAATTTCCATGTTTCTGATTCCATTTTTTGAATTTCCTTATTAACAGCTCTAGTTCTTCTGCACCATCATCATCGTCATCGTCATCACTTTTAGTTGTTCCTTTGAGAGCTATCAATTTCTTTCGAGTATCTCCTCCTTCACGCTCTTCTTTGAATTTTATCTCTAGCTCATATGTGGTGAGATTTTCAATGAGTTCTTTAACTTTGATTTGTTTTAAATCTTTCGATTCTTGAATGGCAGTTACTTTTGCTTCACAGCTTCGTGGAAGGACTCTGAGGATTTTCCGGACTATTTCCAATTCGGTGTATGTTTTTCCTAGAGCTTTTGATTTGTATACGATATTGGAAAGTCATCCGTACATCTCTTTGACATTTTCTTCCTTCGCCATAGTAAAGTTCTCAAATTCGCTGCATAGCATAGCAAGGCGGGATTCTTTGACTTGAGATGTTCCTTCGTGAGTCACTTCGAGTGTGTGCCATATTCCTGCACAGTTAGACAATGTGAGACACGATTAAATTCAAATTGATCCAACGAACAGATAATAGAATTCATAGATTTAGCATTAATACTTTGTAATTTATTCTCTAGCTCTGTCCATTGTTCCTTTGGTTTTTTAATTTCCTGATTATCTACAGTTATAGTTGGAGCTCTATAACCTGTCTCAACAATATCCCAAGCATTAATGGTTTCCAGAAAAATTTTCATCCTATTTTTCCAAAAAGCATATTCACCATTGAACATTGGGGGTCTAACTATCGATTGACCCTCAGCAAAAGCAGTATTAAAAGAAGCCATTTTAAAAATTCAACTTTTTAAAATAAAAATTGGTTTTTGTAAAATCAAATTTTTAAAACAAAAACGGCTTTTGTTCCTAGCTCTGATACCACTTGTAGGATCGATTTCACCCTAGAGGGAGGGGGGGTGAATAGGGTGATAGTATAAATTATAAAAATTAATTGCAGAAGCTTATAAAATAATTTCAACACAGATCAAAGAACAATAGCAGCATAGATAATAGCAGAATAATAAATGCAGAAATAGAACGACACAGAATTTACTCAGCTTCGGCAAAACCCTGCCTACGTGCTGCCCCCAAGGTTTCTACTAGAAATTAGATAGTCAGACGCTTACACACGTAAACTCGCGACACCCTCTATCGACTAAACCTAACTCTACGCTCAAAACCCTGCCACAACTCAGCCACTGAGTTGCGAATTGTCAAGCTACGCCACGTAGCTTGTCCCCTAGTCACACGACTAGAAATAACAACGGTTTAAAGTTTAAAAACAAATTACAGCAATTTAAAAATAAAAACCCTAATTAAAAAAATTAAAAAGCCCTTAAAATAATAGGCCGGCCCCCTTTTGATTATTCAGCCCGAACCACTTTTAGTTCCTTCATTCGTTTACGGTGGCCGTTCCTCTTGCAATTCACTTAGGGCTTCGTCCCTTCGATCCAAATTAGGGTTTGAAACAATATTCGAAGCCGCGCCTTTGTTGATCGATTAATGGATATTTCCGTGTGCTTCGTTCTTTGTTGTTCACTCTTGGCCGCTTCTATTTGATCGAGTTCACTGTTTTGCTTCGGTATGTAATTTCCCTTTTTGTGCTTTTCTGATTTTCATACTCGAACTCGATGAATGAATTTCCGATGATGATTGTGAGTTTTATATGCGTTCGATCTCCTTTATTTTCGTTCGTATAAACATGTTTGAATTTGTCAATCGATTTCTCTGGCCGCTTGATTTTGTATTGATGATTGAGATGATTTCGACTTGTTAAAAAACGTATATTTTTTGTTACTTGATGGTCACGCGTTGATTTGATATCATGGTCAATTTGACATGTTCATCATATCCGCGGCTTGTTGATTGCCACGGCTTCAGCTCCGATCATTTTTCTGTTGACTTTATTCTCATGGTTTCACGTGGTTGATCTTGACTTGGTTTGGTTACTGCAGTTTAATTTTCATCTGACTTCGTTCTTGATCTTTTCTGATGATGTTGATTTCACTGTGACTTTGGTTACACCTTGCTTTGTTCACTGTGACTTTGTTAATTTGGAACCTTATGGCTTCACGGTGTTGTTTACTGGTTTGGACCGTGACTTGATGTATTCGTATTCAAGCTGCATATATGTATAGATGCTGTTTCATTTATTTGCTGGTCTTCATGTAGCTTGCTATGTGCATTCATGTGCTTACTGTGTTGCTATATTGATCCCTCTGTTTGCTTTGGCTTCACTGCATAGTTTATTGGTACACAAAATAATGTTGCATATATGTGAGTAATTCTGTTCTTTCACATTCTTTCGTGCCAGACCTGATGCTGCAGTTGGTCTTTGTTGTAACTGGGCCTATTGCCTTCAGTTGCTTGTCGAATTTTCATGTATATATTGGGTTGTCTCATGTTATATCTGGTACTTGTTTGCACTGTCATTTTGTTGGAATGACTTCGACATAGTCTTTGAGTTGCTTCACAGTCTTGTTGTCTGCTGTTGTTACTGGTGTCACTTGTCCATAAATTGGTCGTGCTGTAGTCCAGTGCCCCCATGCCTTGTGTACATATCTTGTTCATGCTATACATATTTTTGCCTTGGTTCATGTTATAGTTGTAGTCTGGTTTAATGGTTTCGACCTGTCCATGGCTTGAAGTATGCACTGCATATTTTGTTTGCATCTTTTCTGGTTGGTCTACATTGCTTCCTGATCGACACTTGATGTTTGTAGTTGATGTATATAATTGTTCGACCTGGAATTTGTTTGCTGTTATGTTGGTGGTATTGTGCCTTAGCCTCTTGTGCATTGCCCCATACATATTGTCACTGATTTTGGTCAAGACTTGTTTTAGTTGTCGAGACCGTTTTTCCATACTTGCACATTTTTAAGTGCACCTGTGTTGAATCCAGTTTTAAAACTCGGGTTTGACCTTGTGCTGATGTCGAGACTTTATTTATATTGCACCTGAGTTGAACCCGTCCTTTTATTTTGGGTTTGACCTTGTGCTCACCTGTCCCTGTAACATTATCAAGTGTATATCGGTGTGCACGGCCTTGTGGCATGTATAGTGATACACTGTGCATGTCACATTGTTCGTGTGTGATGAATTCAATCATGACGAACAACCCAAATAAATGAGGAAAATATTATTTTCAAAAATTCATATTTTATTTTATATTTCAAAAATATTTCTTTTTCAATTTTACCGCGTTAGTGAATTTTTTTGCAGATTGCTCAGATGCTGGATTCTAACTGGAATGAAGTTGAAGATAAATACTACGAGTGTGAGTGATATGTAGTGAGGAATTTATGTAAATTGAATTGTGATGTAATTAGAATCAAAATTGTATATGTATAATGAGGGCTTGAATTTGTACTTTCAAAATTGTAATAAATATTTGTTTGAATAAAATATTCGTTTGAATTCAAATTCTGTGTTATTTAATTTTATTCAGCAAATATTTATTTAATCTATGAAAATTGAAATAGTACATTAACAAATAAATTTAAACGAATGTATATATGTTTATTATCATCAAACAAAAATCATATAAGCGCATATTCAACAAGTTATACACATGTAAATATAAAATAGGTAGAACCGTTTAAGATGTTTGCTCACTTATTCCTAACAGAGGTGAACACTGCTGCCCTTAAGTACTCCTTACTCCAAGCCTTGAAAACTTTACTTACTTTAGATTTTCTGGCAGAGATTCTTTTTGTTTGATATATTTCTCTGATTGCATTTCTCTTTTTTTTTCAACAAAACAAGTCATAGCTCTACGAATAAATAGAGGATGAAAGTGTATCAAGTAAGAAAACGGTGTGGCTGTAGATTTTGTACAGGCTGAGATACATTTTTATTTGATCTGATCTTTTGCTTTTGCCTTGATTTGATTTTATACAATGATAAGATATATTATAGGCTGATTTGATTTTATGCTTGACTTGGATTTTTTTATATATTTTTGACTAGAATGGTATATGCACAAAAAAACATAGGGTATGTAAATGAGTGGACAAATGAACAAGAGGCAAAAACCTATTGTTCATATACAGGTCTTAAATCTCCTATTTTATTTTTCTTTTGTTTTATTTTGATTTGATTCATATGAAGGCTGATTTGAGTATATGAGTTGATTTGCTATTTTATGAGACTTGATTTTTATGTTTTGCTTACTAGAATTAAATGCTTGCCATCATGATGTTCCCTTTCTTATGTACATCTACTTCATGTAAATATATATATATATATATATATATAGATTTTTCATATGCATTTTTACATGTTAAAGTTAGTACTTATTTTTGTATATGTATGGATATGCATACATTCACATATGCATATTGATCCTATCATACTTGCATTTATACATATTGTCATTTACTTATATAAAGTTATATATACATATATGTTTACATTTTCACTATTTAATATAATATAAATTTTCTTGTATTTGTCATCATATTACATATATATATATATATATATTCACATTATCACCTATTTGCACATTTATCTATATTTGCATAAGTATGCTTACCTACATCTATACACATTTATTTATTTATGTATGTTTTATCACCATATATATACATTCATAGTTATACATATTTTCATATACACTACTTATGTATATTTTGATATTACATATATATTTATTCATATTTATACAAACTTTCCTATATTTTACTTCATATGGCATATGTACACATATATATGCATTTATACACTTGTTCATAAGCTTGTATTTATTTATATATATTTATGGATATTTTATCTTATTTTAAAATGGTGGAGTTTTATATACACATTTTAAATATTTAACATATCTAGGAATTTATATTTAAAATTAACATAACTTTCAATTGATATATAGATTCAGGTATATTTAATGATAGAAAAACTCAGTTATTTGACCAATAAAATTTAATATCCAATTGATTAAAATCTATTAATTACCCAAATAACATATGTTAAAAATATGGGTCGTTATAGAAAAATTTTCAAACTTCAAAATATCATATATAATTTATTGCATACCAACAATGTAACACCCGGCCCCGATAACCATGCCAACCAAGAGTAATACTAAGCATTATTGCTAGAAAGCATGGAGAATGGGCTCGGTAGGGCTAAATGTTGTACTCATTCCCTTTAACTAACACTGGCATGAGAAAGTTTATGAATTCGTGCTCAGTCTCGGTTCAAAGCAATGGTGCAAGATAAAAAATTTCCAAGTTACATGTTATAGAATATAAAAGAAAATACAGTTCAACACAATAACAGCAGAATACATAATGCATATCATAATAGTAATGTCCACAATACATAGTCCATAGTACATAATTCCACTCCCAAAATACATAATAACATATATACCATAATATATATATATATATATTAACTACTCCTAAGTCCAAGCTGTAAAGTCCAAAACCCCAAAACATGGAAAATGATAAGAATGCTGCTATGGTCCACGCAACCTAACCGGCAACCACAATCCTCAGACTGACCCGAGGATTGTAAAACAAATCACACGGGTCAGACTATTTCTAGTGTGATTTAAGTAAGATCTATGGACAATGATTATCTCAATCAACAAAATGAAAAGAAAGCGCCGCATGTATAAGCCAACATGAGGCATTTATGTGTGTGAACACCAACATGCGGATTTAGTTTCGTAAACAATTCATATAATCAAACAATGGTTTTAGACCAAAAATATCGTATGTATTCCAATACGATACCAACCCAATTATCATATGTAAAACAATAAATAAGTTCATACACACATTCTCCAAAGATACTGGGTTTTTTAAATCAACTTTAATATTTTCCATAAAAAAATCATAAGATAAAGAAAATTGCATTATGGAAATTATGGGATAAATATAACATGACTCATAAAATGTACAAAATAAACAGACGCTAGCATTGTAAAATCACAAGTGTAGAGCTTGAGCGCACGCGGAAACATCAGCACCGTAACCCACTCATAACGCCGTTATACACCTAGCGATCAACCCAAGATACCCAAGAAGGTCTAAGGCAAAGGACGCATGCTACCCATTCACGGATCTACACGTGGGACCCCCATGCCTCCATCCATCATAGTCTGTGACCCGTCGATCGGAGATCCCGATCAAATAAAATAAAATTAGTGCTGTGTAACAGACCGTTGACCTTTGGTGGTAAAAGGACAAGTAATATATCACCGATTCAGACAGCGACCTGAATCAGGTCGGCCAAAATGGAGTTTTGGCCCATGGTTCAACATATTCCAATCTATCCCGACCCAAAAATCAAAAGTGATTGTAACTTCAAAACACTTCTTAAAAATAAAATCAGCATGACAATGTCTTCAAAAAACCTTTGATAAACCCGGCATAATATTCAAAAAGAAAATAAAATTTAGCAAACAATTGTCCATAGAAAGAAAAATAATTACGTCTCCATTTCGCATTAATACACAAGTACCCCACAATACTTATGTATCAAGTCGAAACACAGAAACTTAATTTATTGGGTTAAAGTTATTAAAATTAATTAAGCTTAAAAAATTCATAACAATTTATTGAATTTAAAATCAAAACAAAACATGTTTTAGTATGCAAAATGCTATCAAAATTCTGAATAAAATTTTCTTCTTTTTTTCAAAACACGTATTGATCGATAATATAATCTTCTTTTCTTTAACCAAAATATTTCTTAATTTTTTTTATCAAGTAATCCTGATGCGCTGCCGCAGCAATGCACAAAGCTGCATCAGCAGCGCAGCAATACTGTTGCGCTGCCCGCAATGCTCTGCTGCAGCCCGCTATAGCAGACTGCAGCGCTCTGCTGTAGGCTTTGCTACAGCGCTTTGCGGCAGCACTTTGCTTTGCTGTAGCAACTGCAGCAGCCCGCTGCAGCAGACTGCAACGCTCTGCTGCAATAAGTGCTGCAGGCTTTGCTACAACACTTTGCTTTACTGCAGCGACTGCTGTTGCTCGCTGTAGCCGTCTGCAGCCCGCTGCAACCGTCTGTAGCACTCTGCTGTAGCAATTGCTACAGCCCGCTGCAGGCTTTGCTGCAGCGCTTTGTTGCAGCACTTTGCTGTGCTGCAGCAACTACTGCACCCCGCTGCAGCAGACTGCAGCGCTCTATTGCAGTAAGTGCTGCAGCAACTGCAGAGTGCCACAGCAACTTCTGTAGTCCGCTGCAGCAGCTGCAACGCTCTTCTGCAGCAAGTAATGCAGCCCGATGCAGTGCTACAACACTTTGCAGCCAGTGCTGTTGCATTTTGCTGCAAATTTGAACAACATGTATTTTTTCTCTTCAGCAATTATACAAACAATATATATGCATTTTAATTATGTGCATCGATTTCATTATTTTCTTCAACCCAATAAATCAATCAGCAAAATATAATTGGGGAATAAGTAAGAAACCATTCTATTCCAAAAATTCACACTTATATTTGCATGTATACATGAAAAATGAAATAAAATAAAACAAGATTAAAACTTCACTCACCTAAAATTTCAATTAGCAATCATCAAGCTTTAAATCAGCTAGCCCTTGGATTGCTTGTCTTCACCTTCCAATTGCTAACAAAATCTAGAATCCCTAATAGCTTTTCGAAAAAAATAAAAAGAAAGAGATAAAATAGGATTACTTACTCTTAGAATTGGAAATCTTTTCTTTTAACCTTTAATTGCAAAGTGAGATTTGTGTTTGAATGAGAGGATTTTGTTTTTTAGGTTTCTGGTTTCTGTTTTCTGAGTGTTGTTCTGTACGTATAGTAAAAGGAAGGAAGAAGGAAGTGGGCTAAGTTTTGTACTTGAGGCCCTTTCTAGAATTCTCTTAGGAAATATCTTTATTTCCTTCTATTTTAATCTTTTTTTAAAACATAATGATTACACTTTGTCTTATGTTAAGATATTTCAATTTTCCCATCTTATTAAATTTACTTCTAGGCTTTTCTACATGATATTATAAAAATGATATTATTATTATTATTTACTTTTTTTTCCTTTTATACCTAATTGTAAATCAACATAAAAAATTCCCATCTAAACTTTTCGTACATAAAACACATTTTATCGCATGTAAGTAGATATCATTCTTTCATAAAAAATCATAAAATTCTCAATGTTTAACTTTTCAAATAATTTGGATTAATAAAATAGTTCATTCATTAAAATAAATTACATTAAAAGACATAATTTATAACGTCAAATAAAAGTAAATGAATTCATTACCATTTATTTTCCTCTCAACCTTATTAATATTAAATTTCCAATTTATTTTCTTTTATTTTCATTTATTTATTATTTCAATTTTTTTCCATAAATATTTAATCGTTTGTTAATACTAAGAGATTAATTATCAATTTATTAGTTGATTCCCAATTTTATATCACTAAAAATCAGGTTGTTACTGACTTCCCCCTTACAAAAATTGCATCCTCGCAATTTCTACGTAAGGGTGATATCTGTAACTTTATTAGTTTATTTAAATTCTAAAAGAAAAAGACATACCTTACTCGAGCACCAAACAATTCAGGATAACGCCTCAGCATCGACTCTTGTGTTTCCCAGGTGTAGTCCTTCGGATTGCTCGACTTTTGCACCTTGACTAGAGGAACTACCTTACTACGCAACTTCTTCGTCTCAGAGGCAACGTTACGAATAGGATCTCAAGTCTGTGTCATATTAGGAGCGATTTCAAGCTGCTGCAACTGTTTTGGCTCTATCACCTCCTCAGAATCCCTCAAACACTTTCTCAAGTGTGATACATGAAAGACGTTGTGTACACTCGATAAGTGTTCAGGTAGAGCAACTCTAAAGGCAAGCTTCGCAATCTGCTCCACAATAGGATAAGGCTCAATAAATCTAGGAGCAAGCTTGCCAGTCTTGTTGAACCTCGTTACCCCCTTTAAAGGAGTAACCTTCACGAATACATGATCGCCGATGCTAAACTCCAAGTCCTTTCTTCTTTTATCTACATAGGACAGTTGTCTATCTTGTGCTTCTTTCATCCTCCCCTAATTAACTCTACCTTCTCTGAAGCTTACCGTACAATGTCGGGACCAAGAACTTACTTGTCTCCAGTCTTAAGCCAGCATGCAGGAGATCTACATGGTCTTCCATACAGCACTTCGAAAGGAGCCATGCCTATACGAAATTGAAAGCTGTTATTATACGAAAACTCTAAAAAGTAAAGGTGGTCCTCTCAAGACCTGGGTTTGAACGGAACCGAAGGCACTATTTCTACTACATCCATTTGGAATCACCCTCAGGATTAGTAGCGATTAATCCTTGCACTTCACTGCTCCATCTTCGACTCCAAGCTCTTGTCTTCCTCATGAAAATGTTCAAACCGGATCGAAGTGGTTTTCGAGAAATTAATCCTGATCTCGTTCTCTTCGAAACGATCAGCGCATTGGCCATTATTGATAGTCGGTTATTTAACTATCATATAACATCCACAAACAACCATCAGGTCTTAATAATTTTTCAAATTATTTATTTCAAAGAATCTGCGCAAGATATTTTCCTACACTTCAACCCTTTGAAAACAGTTTTCAAGTCACATTCCTTTCGCAGAATAAAGTTCCAAATATTTTTTATTCCACTAAAATCACCAAGTCAAAATATTTGAGATAATTAAAATCACTTTATCCAAAAATATATATTTTAAAACACTTCAAATAAAACTATTTAAAACACTTTATTTAAAATAATAGTTATGAAATTTTAAAATAACTTCTCATGTAAAACTTAAGCCAAAACTAAATTTAGAATAAAAGTTATTCTATAAGGTATAAATATTAATAAACTATCTTCTGAATTATAATACTAGTTAAACCTTTAAATAGTTTACTTATATAATTAACTTAATAAATATGTACTTTTAAAAAATTTAAAACCACTAAATAATAATTTCTTTCTTAAACATTCTTTTTAAAACTACTTTAAAACCTCTAACTTATACTTACAAATCTTTCTTTGAAAATATACTAGTTTTTTAGGGAAATCACATTCCTTTCCATACCTTTAAAAATAAACCATTATTTATTTTTAAATAAATCACGCTTTCGTTATAAATTCCCATCCTGAGATTATACTTCCAAACTATCCTCTGACAAATATTTCACTTTATTTATAAACCCTGTTTATAAATTTCACAATCTCATCCCCTTTATTCACAGTTTCAACACTTCGTCAGTTTCCAAATAGATTTCCAAAACCAACTCCATTTTAAAATAAATTCCTTTACTTAACCCATTTATCCCATATTCATACCTTTATTTATGATTTAAATTCTTTTTTAAATTGGAAATTCCAATTTCATAATTTATTTCAAATTCCCATTTTATTTTCCCGAACTCATTTCAAATCTTAAATTCTAAAAATACTTCGTGCTTTGCAAAACAATATTGCTTTGGTCCTTATTTCAAATAAAAATCAGTTTTCCCATTTATTCAAAATACCTTTTTTTTCTCCATCCTTTAAATTAATATATAGGATTTAAAAATCAAACTTTTATCCCTTTTCCAAATTCATTTCTTTAAATTATTTGGATTCACTATAGTTATTTTAATTAAAAATTTCCCTTTTTATTTCCTCTAAAAATACAAACTTTATATATTTCATTTTTCTCAAATACCAATATATATTCAACCCAACCATTACATTCAATAATTTAAATTCCTAATATAAACAATATAATTATCACATATTACCACATAAATCACTGCGCTGAATATGAAATAATTTCAATGTTTTGGGGAATCCAGTTGGATCCCTCCAACCTGTTTTTCTGCGTCGATAGATGTTAGCACAATTTAATATACCAATCCCACTTCGAGGGGGATATCGCAATATATAGGGTCATCAGCTATTATGCGGGGCGCATAGGGTCTTATCCACTATATAATGCGGGAAATCAATCACTCCAATATAAATATATACTACTATATATAATATCACATCTAGACTAATAATACTTCATCAATTCAAGCAATCAACCAATAATTTAAATTTTAACTATTTAAATTAACCAGTATCCAGATGTGAGTGAGATTTACTCACCTTTGATTTTTGATGTGCAATCTGATCCATTTTGACTATTTCCTTCATGATATTGGACCATGTACAAACATTGTACGGTTGAATGCTACCAGAAAATCGTCGGGACGGTGAGTATTCTAAGTGAATGTGTGCTAAAAAGGTAACGCATAGCCTCAAGCCTCATCAACCTAGAATGGCTAAAACAGGGGAGGTGCATGCAAGGCTAAGTGGCTAGCAACCAATTAGGGTAAGGTTATCCCTGTCTAGATGTCCCTTTTTCGGCTATGTGGGCGGTTGATGATCCCGACCACGGGGTGATCTTATTCGGACTATCCAGTAAGGGGTAGCTCCGGTCTTGTGTAGTAGGGGATCAGGGTAGATCCTTGGTACGGTGATCTAGACCATGTACTGTGACGGGCGGTACCCCAGTAGCCCTACCATTGTATAGAATATGATCTCCAATAAGCGCCTGTATGGTTTTGATTGCACCCAACTATGCTGAAACGTGAGATGCAAGCATTTCAGCTAGATTCTATTTTACTTTCTATATACACTATTATAATATCAGGGGATTTGATAAGAAATGTTTTAGTTATCATAAGGTAAAAACCCGACATGTTTATTTATGACATGGTCTTACGAGATACCTTTGATTTCAAAAGGATTTTGAAAACTTTAATAATACAATTGAGTGTGTTTTCTCACGCTTGTTTTTCAGATTGACTCGGGTGTTATTGTATTATAATGCTCGGGTCAGATCGAGTATAGAGTATAGATTCTGGATGGACTAATGTGAAGCTCAGGATACGAGCTGGATGACGAGGCGTATTTCCGTAGATTTGTATTCCGCTGTACAGTGTAAGATGTATATTCAGCTTTAGAAGCATAAGATATTACAATTGTCCTGAATTTTTATTTTGATTTGTGTTATACTCTGATGATGTAATGTATAAAATAGATATAGTACTTTATATAAAGATCAGTCATTTATCTATTATATATTGTTCCGCTACGATTGTGAGATTCTGATATTGTTTCTATTTCTTCTTCTACCTCCTTCTTCTTTAACCCTAATGGTTTGGTTTTTTGGCATTCGGTTATTCGACATTTGATACAGTGGACGTATTGATGTCGATTTTCGAGCATCAAAAAGCAGGGTTGTTACAATTGGTATTCCGAAATCAAGCCAAATTAACAGGTAAGCTTCCAGATTACCTGTTAACCCATAACCCAAAAGTCCTAGGATCGTAACCTGGCTCTGATACCAACAATCTAACACCCGGCCACTATACCCATGCCAACCATGAGCAATACTTATTATTATTGTCAGAAGCACGGAGAATGGGACTCGATAGGCTTCAATGTTGTACTCATTCCCTTGAACTAACACTGGCATGAGAAATTTTAAGAATTCATGCTCAGTCTCAGTTCGAAGCATTGGTACAAGATAAATTTTTCCCAAGTTACATGGTATAGAATATAATAGAACATACAGTTCAGCATAATAACAGTAGAATACATAATACATATCATAATAGTAATGTCCACAATACATAGTCTATAGTACATAATACCACTCCCAAAATACATAATAACATACATACCATAATATATATACACACACATTAACTACTCTTAAGTCCAAGCTGTAAAGTCCAAAACCCCAAAACGTGAAAAATGATAAGAATGCTTCTACAGTCCACGCAACCTAACCTACAACCACAATCCTCAGACTGACCCGAGGATTACAAAAGAAATCACACAGGTCAGACTATTTCTAGTGTGAGTGAAGTAAGATCTATGGACAATGATTATCTCAATCAATAAATGGAAAGAAAGCGCCGCATGTATAAGCCAACATGAGGCATATATGTGTGTGTGAACCAACATGTAGATTTAGTTTCATAAACAATTCATTTAATCAAACAATGATTTTAGACCAAAAATATCGTATGTAATCCAAGACGATACCAACCCAATTATTATGTAAAACAATAAATAAGTTCATGCACACATTCTCCAAAGATGCTGGGTTTTTAAAATTAACTTTAATATTTTCCATAAAAAAATCATAAAATAAAGAAAATTGCTTTATGGGAATTATGGGATAAATATAACATGACTCATAAAATATACCTAATAAACAGACACCAGTATTGTAAAATCACAGTGGTAGGGCTCGAGCGCGCGTGGAGACATCAGCCATGCCTCCATCAATCATAGTCCATGACCAGCCGATCGAAGGTCCCGATCAAAAATATAAGATTAGCACTATGTAGCAGACCGTTAACCTGTGGTGGAAAAAAGGCAGGTGATATATCACCTATTCAGGTAGCGATCCTGAATCAGGTCGGCCAAGATGGAGTTTTGGCCCATGGTACATTAGAGTCCAATCTATCCCAACCCAAAAATCAAAAGTGATTGTAACTTCAAAACACTTCTTAAAAATAAAATCAATGATGACAACGTCTTCAAAAAACCTTTGATAAACCCAGTAGAATCTTTAAAAAGCGAATAAAATTTGGCAAAACAATTGTCCGTAGAAAGGAAAATAATTACATCTCCGTTTCGCATTAATACAAAATTACCCCATAATACTTATGTACCAAGGCGAAACATAGAAACTTAATTTATTGTATTAAAGTTATTTAAAATTTGTTAAGTTTTAAAAAAAAATCATAACAATTTATTGAATTTAAAATCAAAACAAAACATGTTCTAGTATGCAAAATGCTATCAAAATTCTATATAAAATTTTCTTCTTTTTCCAAAACATGTATTGATCGATAATATAATCTATTTTTCTTTAACCAAATTAATTTAATTTTTTTATGTCAAGTAATCCTGCTGCGCTGCCGCAGCAGTGCACAAAGCTGCATCAGCAGCACAGCAATGCTACTGCACTGCCCAGCAGCGCTCTGCTGCAAGCTTGGCCACAGCAAGAGCTGTAGCTCGCTGCAGCACTTTGCTATGTTGCAGCAACTACTGCAGCTCGCTGCAGCAGACTACAGCGCTCTACTGTAGTAAGTGCTGCAGGCTTTGCTGCAGCAAGAGCTACAGCTCGCTGCAGCACTTTGGTTTGCTGCAGATAGACATATGGAGGATACACATCATGTATGGCATACATAATTACAATAGGTGATAGAACACTATTGCTTCAATGAGCATAAAACACAAAGGATACGAAAAATCTCATGAATCGCTATAGTGTAGCAAGCCTCATATAATCGGCAATCATAAATCAAATAAGAATGGTTAGGGAATAGTAAAATGTAAACTCCAAAAAGAGTAATTTCCAAACCCACCGTATCGGCAACTCTAAGGAAAACATAAGTGAAAGAGATCTCGACATAAGCCATAAGGAAAATGTCTACAAAGAAATAAAAATCCCATAAAACACCAAAAGGCAAATCCCATAAATAGCACCAATAGGCAACCTCAATATATATATGCTAAAAGGCAAATCTCAACATGCCAGTGTAGGCGATGAAAAATCTCAAAAGAACTCCCAAGAGTCCAAAATTCCCGAAGTAATGGCCATCGAATGGTTCAAATGACCGATTCCAAAATGACGACACACAAGAGTAAATATCATCTCAAAAAGGTTTTGCACGTGCTATTTTTTCCGAGTACTATTTCACATAATGGGTACCTTGCCCAAAGGCAAACGTCAAAAGACTAATACGCTGCAACGGCAAACGTCCAAAGACAAATATGTCGCAATGCGCCAACAAAGGTGGTTGGAGTTTTTGGCAGCCTATGATTTTGTTATTCAGTATACTCCTGGGAAAGGAAACCGTGTTGCGGATGCCCTCAGCTGTAAACACCAGGCAGTTGTATCGATGATGGTGGTTGAATGGCGTGACCTGGAGGTGTTAGCTTCTAGTGGGATCTTTTAACAGTATGCCCACTCATAGCTTAGGGACGATTTTGGCTAGCTTGGTTGTGAGACCAAGTCTTATGGACAGGATTTCTCTTTCTCAGAAGAAAGATTCGGTTGCTTTAGACCGTATTCATCGACTGAAGAATGGAGAGGAGGCTGATGATCTGAAAGGTTTTGAGATAGATACTCTTGGTTGTTTGAGGAAGAAGGGTAGGATCTTTGTACGTAATGCTACAGGGCTTAGACAAGAGGTGATGAACGATTGTCGTTGTTCGCGATCCACTATTCACCCAGGTAGCAGCAAGATGTACATGGATTTTATTGATGGCTTGCCTCAATCGAAGCAAGGGCATGATAGCATATGGGTAGTAGTGGACCGTTAACGAAATCTGTCCATTTTATCCCAGTCAAGTCAAAGAGGACTGCACCTTATTTGGCAAAGTTGTATATGTAAGGACTTTGTGAGCCTTAGAGGAAAGCGCTTTCATGGAAATGAAGGTGTGGTTGGAGTTCAGGCTTGGTTGAATACTTGTGAATGAGCCTTTGGGCACATGGGTGTGACCGACTGCTAGAAGGTCCAGATTGCTTCTAGTCTCCTCCAAGATGGTGCCTCTGACTGGTTCGATGTGGTTAGTGCTGAGATAGGCGAGGAGGAGCTAACATGGGAAATTTAAAATTTGGAATAATTTTTATAAATATTTTTTATAAATATTTTATGCAATTATAAATGAATATTCAATTAATATATATTTTAAAATAATAAAAATTAATAACTATTCCTTTGGTGCTGTGCATACAATCTGGAATAATAAAAAATTATCGTATTAATTCATGTATAATTATATTTGATATTATAAACATATTTATGTGTGTGTATCTTTTTAAATAATATATTCTGGAAAGTTAGCCGGCATTTATTGTGGTCGTTCGGGTATATCAGTGAGTTTGAAATAGGTGTTCAGTACATGCACCAGAACAGCTAGAAGAAAATAAAGCAAAGAGTCTATGCAAAATACCAAACTACAAAACCAACAACCAAATTTAGCCCCCTCGGAAGAGGAAGAACCACTTCCCTCATCCAAAGATTCAAGCCCACTAGCATGATAATGAACAAAAAATGGGTAGGTAAAAAAGGGAAAAAATCGCTGAATCTGAGCAGTAAAGTTATTTTATCATTACATATATGGTACAGATATTTAAAAATATATAGAATATACATATATGACCATTGTTTTTGTTTCGATAACTTGCTTGTATTTAAATAGATATATTATAATAGTATATATACATATTATTAATATTTACGCATAAATTTTACACACACACATATAAATATATGTATATAAATATTTCATTTATATTAAATTATTGAAATAAAATTAGAATATATATAAAATTTATATATAATTAATAGGTTCGTGTGTGTGTATATATATATATATATTTGGACAACATACATTACATATCGGATGATCTAACGTGTCCTTTATGATGTAAGTTCCAACATCATGCACATTATGCATATACAGATATGGTACACACACAGAAGAATATATATACACATATATATGAATCAAATAAAACAATATATTTTATAAATTTAAATAAAATAAAAGATTTTGTTTAAGTAATATTTAGAAACGTGCTAAATGAATTATGCTTCATACATCTAATATAGATCCAATTAAGGATTTTTTTTGAAATTCATGCATAATTTCCACTATGGGGTGCCAAATTTCAAAAATGGTATCAAAGTCTAATAGCCTATACGGTGCAATTAGTTATATTAGGGTTAACCAATTAAGCTCGCAACTTATTTAGTAAGATGTCTAGAAAGGTAGGGTCTAGGATTGGATTCAGATATTTTATTATTATATCCTACTGGCTAACAGCCTAGCCCGTATACATATGTGAGCCTAAAATATTTCCTCTAATAGAAGAGGCCCAACTTGAATTAGGCTTTAGGCTAATTTTAAAAATTATTTGACAAGATTTAAATTAAAAAATTAAATTTAAAATAAGATATAAATATGTTATAAAAGTTATAATATAATGTAATTTTTAAAATGTTCGAATATATGTGTATATGTTAATTTTGAAGCTTTTAAATTTACTAATAAGTTTAGTAAAATTAATTAATTGTGTTAATTGATGAATAAATGTATACATGTATTACATATTATGATATGTATTGTGTTGCTTCAAAATGTTCAAAATAACATAAGTATACATGTATGTATATGAAACGAATTTTGAGTTAATATAATGTAATCAAAATTATTTAATTAAATAGATCAATTAAAGATCAATTTGTTAAATAAATAAAAGTTTATTTAATTAATCAAAGGTTAATTAATTATACGAATTTACATCTTTACTACTAATAAAGAGCATTCATTGAATAGATTTACTTGGTGTCTTTTTGAAATTCTAAATATACTATTTTGCATCTTATAAAGAAACAATATACAAACATAGGGATGTAGCCTGTTATTTTTCCAGTACAACAGTCAATCATTATGGAGAATAATAATATTAGATCATATGCTAAAGTGTCCGAGTGTTCCACATTGTCCATAATTCAGGTGGGAGTTCATCGGTCGAAGTCTCTCCTGATTTCGAGTTAGTATGAAGAAGTTATTGCAGTTAAAAATAGTGGCTTCTGCCTAGGCGGAGTTTAACTATGGGGAAATAGCCTGTTATTTTCCAAACATAACTGTTATTCACTAATGAGAAATGCAGTGTGCATTCACACGATAAAGCATCTGAGTGTTCTATATTGTCTCTAATTTAGGTTGGATTTCATCGGTCGAAATCTCACCGAATTATGAATTACTATGAAGAAGTTATTGCAGTCTGAATGAAAAAAGTGGTAGGACTCCTTCCTAGGCGGAATTCAAATATGAGGATGTAGCATGTTGTTTTCTAAGTACAATTGTTAATCACCATGGAGAACTATGGTAAATGTTCTTAAGCCAAAGTATTCGAGTGTTCCATATTATCTATAGTCTAGGTGGGAGTCTAGCGGTCGAAGACTCGCCTAATTCTGAGGTAGTACATAGAAGTTATTGCAGTATGACCAAAATAAATAGCGGCTTATGCCTTAGAGGAGTTGAAATTTGGGGTTTTAGCCTGTTATTTTCTAAGTACAACTGTTAGTCACCATGGAGAACTAGGTATGTATGCATAAGATAAAGCATTCGAGTGTTCCGAATTGTCCGTAATTTAGATGGGAGTTCATCATTCGAAGTCTCGCCTGATTCCAAGTTAGTATGAAGAAGTTACTACAATCTGAACAAAAGAAATAGCGACTTCTGGCTAGGTGGAGTCCAAATATAGGAATATATACTGTCATTTTCTAAGCACAATTCTTAGTTACTATGGAGACGTCTAGAGTGCATTTAAAAGATGAAGCATCCAAGTGTTCCATATTTTACGTAATTTAGGTAGAGAAGTCTCTCCTATTCCAAGTTATTACAAAGAAGTTATTGCAATCTGGAAAAAAAATAGCGGCTTCTGCCTACGCGGAGTCCAAATATGAGGATGTAGCTTATTAATTTCTAAAAGAAACTATTAATTACCGTAGAGAACTACGGTATACATTCATAAGCTGATGTATTCGAGTGTTCCACATTGTCCATAATTTAGCTGGGAATTCATCGATCGAAGTCTCGCCTGATTCCGAGTTAGTATTAAGAAGTTATTGCAGTTCGAACAAAAAAATAATGGCTTTTGCCTAGGTGGAGTTCAAATATGGAGTTGTAGCATGTTATTATCTAAGTACAACCGTTAGTCACCATGGAGAACTACATTATATATTCATAAGCTGAAGTATACAAGTGTTTGATATTGTCCGTAATACGGATGGGAGTTCATCGGTCGAAGTCTCGCCTAATTTGGAATTAGTATGAAGAAGTTATTGCAGTATAAACAAAAAAATAACGGGTTCACCCTAGGCAAAGTTCAAATAAGTGGATGTAGCCTGTTATTTTCTAAGTACAACCGTTAGTCACCACGGAGAACTACAATATACGTCCACAAACGGAAGTATCGGAGTGTTCCATATTATCCGCAATTTAGATGGGAGTTCATTGGTCGAAGTATCGCCTTATTCCGAGTTAATATGAAGAAGTTATTACAGTCTAAACGTTAAAATAGTGGCTTCTGCCTAGATGGAGTTTAAATATGGGGATGTGTCCTGTTATTTTCAATGTACAACCGTTAATCACCATGGAGAACTAAAGTATACGTTCATAAGCTGAAGTATCTGAGTGTTTCATAAAATAGTGTCTTCTGCCTAGGCGGAGTTTAAATATGGAGTTGTAGCCTATTATTTTCGAAGTATAACCATTAATCACCATGGAGAATTATGGTACGCGTTCATAAGCTGAAGTATCCGAGTGTTCCATATTGTCAATAATTTAGATGGGAGTACGTCGGTCGAAGTGTCGCCTGATTCCGGGTGAGTTAGAAGAAGTTATTGCAGTATGAACAAAAAAGCGGCTTTTGCTTAGGCGAAGTTCAAATATGGGGATATAGCATGTTATTTTCTATGTACAACTGTTAGTCACCATGGAGAATTACGGTATACGTTCATAAACTGAAGTATCCGTGTGTTCCATATTGTCTGTAATTTAGAGGGAGTCCATCGGTCGAACTCTCGCCCGATTCTGAGCTAGTATGAAGAAGTTATTGCAATATGAACAGAAAATAGCGGCTTCTTCCTAGGACAGTTCAAATATGGGGATGTAGCTTGTTATTTTCTAAGGACAACAATTGGTCACCATGGAGAACTGTGATATATGTTCATAAACTGAAGTTTCCAAGTGCTCCATACTTTCCGTAATTTAGGTAGGAGTTCATCAGCTGAAGTCTCGCCTGATTTCGAGTTAGTATGAAGAAGTTATTGGAGTCTAAATAAAAAAATAGCGGCTTCTACCTAGGTGGAGTTCAAATATGGGGATGTATCCCATTATTTTTTAAGTAAAACCATTAATCACCATGGTGAACTACGATATACGTTCATAAGCTAAAGTATCCGAGTGTTCCATATTATCAGTAATTTAGTTAAGAGTTTGACGGTCGAAGTCCCGTCTGATTTCTTGTTGGTATGAAGAAGTTATTGCGATATGAACAAAAAAATTGCAGCTTCCGCCTAGGAGGAGTTCAAATATGAGGATATAGCCTGTTATTTCTAAGTACAACTATTAGTCACCAAGGAGAACTACGGTATATGTTCATAAGCCAATGTATCTGAGTGTTTCATATTGTCATAATTTCGATAAGAGTTCATCGATCGAAGTCTCGCATGATTCCATGTTAATATGAAGGAGTTACTATGATCTGAACAAAAAAATAGCGACTTATTACTAGGTGGAGTTCAAATATAGGGATGTAGCCTGTTATTTTCTATGTACAACTGTTAGTCACCATAGAGAACTGGAGTGTGCGTTCACGAGATGAAGCATCCAAGTGTTTCATATTGTCCATAATTTAGGTAGGAGTTCATCTGTCGAAGTCTCACCTGATTTGAGTTATTATGAAGAAGTTATTATAGTCTAAAATGAAAAGTAGCGGCTTCTGCCTAGGCGAAGTTCAAATATGAGGATGTAACTAAGTGCAACCTTTAGTCACCATGGAGAACTACGTCATACATCATATGAACCAGGTGTTACATATTGTCTGTAATTAAGGAGGTAGTACATCGATTGAACTCTTTCCTGATTCCGAGTTAGTGTGAAGAAGTTATTGTAGTATGAACAAAAAAGACAGCGATTTCTGCCTTGGCGGTGTTATCCCATTTTTTGGACAAAGCTGGAATATCAATGTTGTACGCGTTTCCACCACGAACAAACCAGGAAGTACAGAGATATAAACAAGCAAGCATGCATAAGTCCGGAATTCCACTAAAATCTCAAGTTCATTCGGCAGAGCAAAGGCATGCTTCATTCGGCATATCATATCCGGCCTCCCCTTGGTTCATTCGGCACTCCCTAAACCAAGCTCATTCGGCATCCCAAGCACTACCGGACCGGCCTCCCCCATAGTCCTACCGAACCAAACGACTCCGAAGCCGGTCCAAACTATCACCAACCAATCACCGGACCAAGGTGATCACCGAACCAACCTTCCACTACGACCGATCCAGAAGACTACCGAACCAAACCCCAACTTATCCAAGCATAGCCGAATGAAAGCCATGCCGAACCAGATGATGCTGGACCAGATTGCTTCAGCCCAGGCCCGCTGGCAGCTATATACTTCCAAGCCCCCTGCCCCCTACCTCATTCTATAAATAGAGGGGCAGGGGTACAACAATGGAGACAAGTTTGAGAGCTCAAACCTGGAAGGAACTTTCAAACAACTTTCATACACTTGTACTACAAGCTTTGTACTTGTAATCGGATTGGAAAAGGAGAATAACATATAAAGTGGACGTAGGCACACTTTGGCCGAACCACTATAAATCTGTGTGTCTTTTACAGTTTAGCCCCTACTTTTTACGTATTTGCATACACCACCTAAATCAATACGAACAACATAAAATCAACTAATTCATACGACTTGGAGTTGTTTGTTCATCTTTTGTGCAAACGTATTTGAGTTATTTGCTGAGATCTGTGATTTGTGTTTGAATATCGCTGACTTATATTCATACACTGGTGCTTTCACGGTATTGGGTGTTTGTGGCCATTTTTTACGCAAACATTTTGGTGCTTTCACTGAGAAGAACCAACACCCGCTACATCGGATAGAAGTTTGGATTTGGAAGACAATGACTAGGCAAAACAGTAGAAGGCTAAGGGCTGACAGAAGCCAACAAGGAGGAAGTCAACAAGCATCCTCCGGAGGTGAGGAAGGACCGGCTTCGATCTACATAACAAGGGATGAAATGGAAGCCATAACAAATTCACTGCAAGAGAGGTTGCTGAAAAGTCAACAGGAAATGATGCAAACTTTCTTGGAGCAAATGAGAGCTGCAGGGATGCAGAATTTAGGAACAGCTACAACGGCTATGGATGCAGGACAAGAAGCTAGGGTTATGGAACCCAATGAAGGACAGGATACGGAGTCAGGTGGCAATCAACAAGGGCTTGGGGGCAGGCCCACAGGTTTTAACACAGGAGAACCTTTGGAAGGAGTTCAACAGGCTAGAGCCAACGTTGCTGCTAACGAGCCACACGAAGAGTATGTACCGGAGTTCCCTCGGGGGCAACCCCCGACAGACAACGGTGGATTGGTAGATATAATCAGAAAAACTGTGCGAGGTGGTTTGACCAACGGAGACTTGGAAGGAGTAAATAGAAGTCCGTTCACTCGGGAAATAAGGATGGCTCAGAATCCACCTAAGTTCAAACTACCTAACGTGGAGGTATACAATGGCAAGGAAGACCCTACGGATCACTTGATGAGATACACTAGACACATGGAGGTGCTGGGGGCATCAGAGGAGGTGATGGCCCGATGCTTCCCTTTGTACTTGACGGACTTAGCTGCGATGTGGTTCAGGCAGCTGGAAGAAGGATCTATCAGGACTTGGAGGGAATTGGTGGAAAGGTTTCTGGGACAGTTTCGGGTTCATGTCAAGAGACCGAAGAACGTGATGACATTGACATCGGTAAGGCAAAGGATGGATGAATCGCTTAGAGCTTTTCTAACTCGATTCAGCGCCGCAGTTGCTTCGGTGGATCGGCCCGATCCATCGATGGTTTTAATGGCAGCAGTATCAGGAGTCAGGGAGAACTCGGATTTCAAGGTATCTTTGATACGAGATCCCCCACGGAATCTCGACGAATTCTTTCATGAGGCAGAAAGGTTCCTTCGACAAGAAGATGCGAGTACGGATTTAAAGTCGAAAAAGGTTAATGCAGTTGGGGTAGGAGGACCATCCAGCAACGGTTCGGATAAAGACAAAGGAAAAAGGAAGTTGGACGATGATTCTGGAAATGCTAGGAAGCAATGGAAGGATCCAAAGTTTTCCACATACACAGGATTGAACGAGACACTGGAGCGGATATACCTGGATACTCGAAATCGCCTTCACTACCGGAGGCCGGCTAGGAGAGAACCAACAGAACGGGAAAGGACATCAGGAAGGCACTGCCTCTTCCATGATTTGGATGGACACGACACCAACAGCTGCAGGCACTTAAAGGACATAATTGAGGAACATGTAAGGAATGGACAACTGCCACAATATGTTGGACCTCGGGATGCAACGGCGAGGCAGGAGCAACTGCCGCCTACCTCAAGCTACGATGGTGGGAGGTCCAGGAATGATGGTCGGTTGATCGTCCCTTGACCAGGTTAATATGAAATAAGTAGCAAACTATTGGCAAGCAACCAAGTCATTTACACATGTACGGGGACGGAGATAGCCCCTAGGCATGCTCTGAATGATAATAAACTGCGATGCTATGGTTTGTGAAATTTATCTTTCGCTTTTGGATTGGACACTGCTTTTCTTTTTGGTTTTCGGTTTTGGAGCTTGGATTGAGCTCCTGGTTTTTCTTGCTTTTTGATTTGGATTTTCCTTTGGACAATTGTTTTCGGTTTTGGATGTTAGTTTGGATTTCTGTTTTTATGGTTTTGGATTTGGATTTTGGATTTGGATTCTGGATTTGGATTTTGGATTTGGATTCTGGATTTGGATTTTGGATTTGGATTCTCGATTTGGATTTTGGACTTGGATTTTGAGTTGGATTTTAATTGGATTTTTATCTGACTTTTGATAAACGGTCGTCGGGTATGGATTATGCCTGGCAAGGGGTGAGTCGCTTTGCCCGAACGTGGTAAATTGACTCATTCAGGTCGTCGAGTATGGACTATGCTCGGCAAGGGTCCGGAGTGACCAGGATTCGGCCTAGGACTTAGGCCCTATATTATCAATCGTTATTTTCAGGTCGTCGAGTATGGACTATGCTCGGCAAGGGTCCGGAGAGACCAGGATTCGGCTTAGGACTTAAGCCATGGCATTGTACAACATCCAGGGACACTGGACCAAGGTCGTCATGTGTGGATTAGGCATGGCAAGAACCCGGAGAGGTTAGCTCAAAGTCCAGGGACACTGGACCAAGATCGTCAAGCATGGATTACGCTTGGCAAGAACCCGGAGAGGTTGGCTCAACGTCCAGGGACACTGGACCAAGATCGTCAAGTATGGATTACGCATGGCTCAGCGTCCAGGGACGCTGGATCACGACCGTCAGGTGTGGATTGCGCTTGGCAAGAGCCCGGAGAGGTTATAAATTTGGACCGCGACCCAAAGAGGTCCTGGATTCGGTTGTTGGCTATTGGATAAGGATGGTTTGGGACTCTGTTGTCGAGTTCGGATGGACATGGAATTGGCTCAAGCTTTGGTTATTGGATTTGGAACTGGATATCAACTCGGAGCAGTCAAGGATGATCTACTCTGGCAATATGGCTATTGACTTTGGATATTGGATTCGGGACTATACAAAACACGCCTTCCTACCGCAAGGCATATTTTGGGGGGCAAAGTGTTATCCCATTTTTTGGACAAAGCTGGAATATCAATGTTGTACGCGTTTCCACCACGAACAAACCAGGAAGTACAGAGATATAAACAAGCAAGCATGCATAAGTCCGGAATTCCACTAAAATCTCAAGTTCATTCGGCAGAGCAAAGGCATGCTTCATTCGGCATATCATATCCGGCCTCCCCTTGGTTCATTCGGCACTCCCTAAACCAAGCTCATTCGGCATCCCAAGCACTACCGGACCGGCCTCCCCCATAGTCCTACCGAACCAAACGACTCCGAAGCCGGTCCAAACTATCACCAACCAATCACCGGACCAAGGTGATCACCGAACCAACCTTCCACTACGACCGATCCAGAAGACTACCGAACCAAACCCCAACTTATCCAAGCATAGCCGAATGAAAGCCATGCCGAACCAGATGATGCTGGACCAGATTGCTTCAGCCCAGGCCCGCTGGCAGCTATATACTTCCAAGCCCCCTGCCCCCTACCTCATTCTATAAATAGAGGGGCAGGGGTACAACAATGGAGACAAGTTTGAGAGCTCAAACCTGGAAGGAACTTTCAAACAACTTTCATACACTTGTACTACAAGCTTTGTACTTGTAATCGGATTGGAAAAGGAGAATAACATATAAAGTGGACGTAGGCACACTTTGGCCGAACCACTATAAATCTGTGTGTCTTTTACAGTTTAGCCCCTACTTTTTACGTATTTGCATACACCACCTAAATCAATACGAACAACATAAAATCAACTAATTCATACGACTTGGAGTTGTTTGTTCATCTTTTGTGCAAACGTATTTGAGTTATTTGCTGAGATCTGTGATTTGTGTTTGAATATCGCTGACTTATATTCATACACTGGTGCTTTCACGGTATTGGGTGTTTGTGGCCATTTTTTACGCAAACAGGCGGAGTTCAAATATGGGGATGCAGCCTGTTATTTTGTAAGTACAAACGTTGGTCTCAATGGAGAACTACGATACACGTTCATAAGCTGAAGGATCCGAGTGTTCCATATTGCCCATGATATAGGTAGGAGTTCATCGGTCGAAGCCTCGCATGATCTCGATTTTGTATGAAGTAGTTATTGCAGTCTGGAAAAAAAATAGCGTCTTTTGCCCAGGTGGAGTTCAAATATGGGAATACAGTTCTAAGTACAACTTTTGATCACCATGGAGTGCTACAATATACGTTCATAAGCTTAAGCATCTGGGTGTTACATATTGTCTATAATTTATGTTGGAGTTCATCAGTCGAAGTTTCCCATGATTCCAAGTTAGTATGAAGAAGTTAATACAGTCTAATAAAATAATAGCGGCTTCTGCCTAGGCGAAGTTCAAATATGGTGATGTAGCCTATTAGTATCTAAGTACAGCTATTATTCACCATGGAGTATATAGTGTGCATGGACAAGGTGAAGCATCCGAGTGTTTCATATTGTCCGTAATCTAGGTGGGAATACATCGGTCGAAGTCTCGTCTGATTCCTAATTAGGATAAATAAGTTATTGCAGTATGAACAAAAAAATAGCGGCTTCTGGCTAGGCAGAGTTCAAATATGAGGATATTGCATGTTATTTTCTAAGTTCAACTGTTGGTCAGTATGGGGAACTACAGTATAAGTTCATAAGCTGAAGTATCTGAGTGTTTCATATTGTCCAAATTTATAAGAGAGTTCATCGATCGAAGTCTCACCTAATTCCAAGTTGATATGAAGAAGTCTCTACAGTCTGAACAAAAAAATAGCAGCTTCTGTCTAGGCGGATTACAAAATTGGGCATGTAGCCAATTATTTTCCATGTACAACTACTAGTCACCATGGAGAACAACAGTGTAAACTAACAAGATGAAACATCTAAGTGTTGCATATTGTTCGTAATTTAGGTAGGAGTTCATCATTCGAAGTCCCGCCTGATTTCGAGTTATTATGAAGAAGTTATTGCCGTCAGAACAAAAAAATTAGCGGTTCCCACCAAGACGGAGTTCAAATATGAGGATGCACCTGTTATTTTCCAATTACAACTGTTAATCACCATAGAGAACTGTGGTATATGTTCATAAGCTAAAGTATCCGAGTGTTCTATATTGCTCGTAATTTAGTTTGGAGTTCATCGGTCAAAGTCTCGCCTGATCCCGAGTTTGCATGAAGAAGTTATTGCAGTGTGAACAAAAAAATAGCAGCTTCTTCCTAGGTGGAGTTCAAATATAGGAATATAGTTCTAAGTACAATTATTGATAACCTTGGAGAGCTATAATATACGTTCATAAGCTAAAGCATCCGAGAATTCCATATTGTTCGTAATTTTTGTCGGAGTTCATCAGTCAAAGTCTTACATGATTCTGAGTTAGTATACAGAAGGTATGACAGTCTGAATAATAAAATAGCGGCCTCTGCCAGGTGGAGTTCAATTATGAGGATGTAGCCTGTTATTTTCGAAGTAAAAATTTTAGTCACAATGGAGAACTATAGTGTGCGTACACAAGATGAAGCATCGGGTATTTCATAAACTCCATTAATTTAGGTGGGAGTACATAAATCGAAGTCTCACCTGATTCCGAGTTAGTATGAAGAAGATACTGTAGTTTAAACAAAAAATAATGGCTTCTGCCTAGGCATGGTTCAAAAATTAGGATGTAGCCTGTTATTTTCTAAGTATAATTGTTAGTCACCATGGAGAACTACAGTGTTCTTTCAAGAGATGAATCATCTAAGCATCCATATTGTTCGTAATTTAGATTGGAGTTCACCGTTCGAAGTCTTGCTTTATTCAGAGTTAGTATGAAGAAGTTATGTAATGTGAAAAAAATAGTGGAATTTGTTTAGACGGAGTTCAAATATAGGGACGTAGGCTGTTATTTTCTTAGTACAAATGTAAATCACCATAGAGAACTGCGGTATATATTCATAAACTAAAACAAAAGAAAGGAATGATAAAACTACGAATGCTTTCAAGTTATTGGTTTTATGACTGTTCTTCAGTTGCCTTAGTCTTTTCGATCGTTGCCTCAGGTGAAATTTATGCTGGTAACGCTGCTATCAAATTTACTTACACAAGTGGAACCAAAAATGCATCCATCTTGTGATTAAATGCAGGCTCATCTGAGCATGCATATATACTTGTATATATAAGATAAATGTGTAATTCTATAAAGTCTATAGTACGTGGTAAATATTTAACATAAATTTTATGTTAAAATAACATGAAATTAATTCAATTGTTAATTAATTAAAATTAATATAATAAGCTTTAGTTAATGTAATATTATACATAATGTTGTTATACTGATAATATGACATATAAAAGTTATATAGTAATAAAACCTATATAATATAAATATATAAACTAAAGGTGGAACACCGAAGAAACTCAAACATGCTTAAGGGATAAATACATATGAAAATGTATGTATACAATGATTTCTAATGTGTACGATACTCAAATCACGAGAGTATTTCATAAAAAATACATTATTCCATAAGTCGCTATTACTCGATACAATATATTAAAGATTATGATTCTTTAATATAAAGTTGCACTCAGTCATTTATATATTAATAGATTACTTGCATACTATTTAGTTGTTCATCTTTCCTCAAGTTAGGAATGTTATGTGTAGTACTATTAATATATTGAATAGATGAGGTAAGATAATAGCACATATTTGTTGAGCTTTCCCCAAGGAATGTACATGTTACTTAGGCCATCACTAAATGATAGGTTTAAGTGAATAATCCTACTTTATTTGTTGAGCTTTCCGCAAGGTAAAGGCGGGATTAGAAAAAGGAATCACGGTTTAGAGTTATATGCGATACCATTGATAAGGAGTTATCCATTATATGCAAGCCTACAATTTGTTGAGCTTTCCTCAAGGCTTGAATCCCAAGGCATACGAGTCCTAACACCCATTAGTGCAGTTGAAAGACGTCTATATTTCGACTTAGGGTTTGGCGTAACATAAAAGACTATTGGGAGCCTTATAAGAAAAATGTAATGATAACATTTAACCATTCCAATATTGTAAGTACATATGCTATATAATGTTATAATAATCTACATTGATAAATTTATGCATTTAATTGATTTGTAAATCATTTATTAATTAGGATATAATTGAGTTGAATTAAAAATTGATAAATAGAAATATGACACATACTCGCTAATAAATCATTATTGCATGTGAACATTGTTATGCACATGTAAGTGCCTAATTTTACAACTACTTAATATATCGTAGCATGGTCATTTACGTGTTTATTTGGTTGTAACAACCTGCCTCGTAATATGGCTAAGTTCCAACCTAGAAAAGGCCGATCGAAACTTTGACCCATTCCAAAGTTGACTATTGGTTGGTATAAAGAACAAAACATAGCTATTTATTTATAGATTCAGAACTTACCGTGGAATGATAAAATTAATTACAGAATAGTACCCATTTTATTAAAAACATAAATGTCATAAAATCCATAGCACCATACCATAAATAACTATCACATGTCTGTTGTACAACATATTTAAGACATATCATTATTCCTTAACCGGTACATCATAAAATAAGATGAGTAGATAAATATGTAAACTGCCTCAAGTTACATCCTCGCCTTCACCTTTAGCATTGCCTTTTCTAAGTTGTATTGTATGAGGAAGGAGTCATAACAACATATACTTGGTGAATAAAAATCTTGAATCTATCTATAATACTTGGAAAATATAATTTATATAATAATATGTAACGTTCGGGATTTTCGACGCACGAAGGTCGACATTAATACGTCCATTGTGTCAACTGCCGAGCAATCGAATGCCGAAAAACCGTACCGTTAGGGTTAAAGAAGAGGTAGAAGATAGAAGAAGAAAGAAAGAAGAAAAACAACATAAACAAGATCAGAATCTCACAATCGCAGCGGAACAACATATAATAGATAAATGAATAATCTTTAAATCAAAAGAACTGTACATTTTATACAATACATCACATTACATTATATTACACTATCAGAGTTTACAACAACAAACAGCGGAAAAGAAATACTATATACTAATTGACACGCCAAGCCATCCAGCCTGCTCCTGATCTCCACAGCAACTCTTGAATTCCAGAATGACCTGAAAACCTGAATCTAGACTGCCCGTGCTAAAATTGGTAGACACCCAGAGTTTAGGAAGGAAACAATAAACTCCAGGTCAGTCATGGGACTGGTGTGAGAACTTAAAACAGTTATATCTTTAAAAAAACAGAGAAATATTTTAAATTAGATTCGCAATGCTTTTTAGAAAATCAGACTACCATAAGGCCTTCCGCATACACACACAACGCAAATGCAGAATCGGAGGAGATTTCTCCTTATGATAGTTAAAAATGCTTGATACGCAAATTTTCTTTGATATTATTACTATAGTGCAAGGTGTAGGAAAACATTTTGAAAGTATGATATAAATCTTAGCTAACATATGACCATTATCGTATGCCTACTATAGCTACCTTGTTCAATAGCAGGTTACCGCCACATTCCATGGCAGGTTATACAACTAAAACTGTACAGGGCTCGTATTGTTTCTTTGGATTTCCAACTAATGGTCAGGCCAAGGAACTTCCCATTGTCACATGGGTATGCCTCTGGAAAGACGCCCCGAGAACCTAACCGGATCTCTGCCAACACAAGGCCGGGTTACCCCTAGTTGGGTAACAACTGACACGAGTATGCCATCCCCCGGTCGCAACGGACCTAAATCCCAGGATTCACCAACAACCACAAAATAATAAGTTTGCAGCCCAACATAGGTTAAGTATCAAGGCTCCATACCATAATACCACCTCTATCCAGAAGGAAATGACATACACTAAGGGGGTGCTATCCCCTAATAACCTTGCCGCATCTTTCCTATTTCGACCATTACCGGGGTGCGAGGTTCGACGAAGTCTCGTCCATAAAGCTATGCTTTATACAAAAGCCACGCTTTGATCAACAATTGCTTAAAAGCACTTCGTATGCCACATTACCAATTTGGGAATGTATCACTAGTAACCATAAACTACATAACCTCTGAGCTCGTACGTCTCAGAGAAGGCTGTTAAGCTAATTTATTCTCCGCCACCAACAGAAATATATTTGACAGAGACTAGCTTTACATCTCAAATTGTAATGTCAGACACACATCCATACAAGTCCATTCTGGGTTCGAACAGAACCAAAGGCACTTCCAAAAAAGACCTTGCAATCCGAATATTCACTAATCATGACCGGACTTCCCATCACAAAGGGTGACAAAATCTCTATATCGGAGATCAGCCATTGCAGAGACATTCGACGGTAATCCTTCCGTTTTCAAAAATATCTGGTCTTCAAATGCTATCCATTACGACATATCATTATTCGGAATGAGATTTATGACACAAAGGTCCTATCCTAGCTAAACCGAATAACGAGCGCTTATTTTCAAAAATAAGTATAGCATTCAAATTCAAGCAAATCACATCAAATACCCATTTAAAGGTAAATATTGATAGTTGGTTCTTTAACTATCAAAGCCAACAAACAAATATCTAGCACCATTACAATCACTATGCCCTTTTTATTAATCTTCCATAAATTAACTAACTTGCCAAGTATTCACTTCAACTTATCTTTAAAAAGATATATTCTCTAAACCATTTCAATTTCTACATTGGAAAACTTTTCCAAATACTTATTCATTTTCATTTCAAAATGGTTCATTTAAACCAATTAAATAAATCCTTACCGATTTACTTCAAATTTACGTTCCAAATCCGTAAATTTATTTCCACACTTCAAAAATAAGTCAATGTTTATTTTTAAAAAAATTACCCTTTCCTTTATAGATTCCATGGTGAATTCATATTTCCAAAATATCTATTAATATACGATTCTCAAATCAATTTCAAATATTCACTTTCCACTTATCTTTGAAAGATATCATCTCAAAATATTTCACTTCATATTGGAAAACATTTCCATACTTATTTAACAATAAGTAATTCATAAATCTATTTATTTTCAATACTTAGAAAATATTCAATATACTTAAATCACAATTAAGTATATATTTCATTCTTTAAGGAAAACATTCTCTTAAACACATTTATTTGAGTCAAAACGAATGTTGCGTAAAACATCGTTACGACAACCCAAAATCGCTACAATAGGAATTCAAAATTAAGATAGATATATAAATCCCAATACTATACAAAAACATTTCCTTTCGTAAATCATTTACTATAACAACAGTGTTATAGTCCATCTTTTCCTTATTTGTCGAAAACGTATATTTCAACAATGAATGTTGAAATCTATAGTTTCGATCCTTAACACATTTTAAAACAACTTCAAATCATTTTAATTCTATTTAAAAGATCACTTCCTCAAAACATTTCTTTAATATATTATTCACTATCCAAAATCGTGAATATACTTTGTTAACCAAATTCAACATTTCTACACATTTTATTTAAAGGAATATCCACTGTCCAAAATCATGGATATTTCTCCTTCAATAAGCTATAAAAATTAACTTATCAAAATAAGTCGATTTTGGATTTATAAAACAACGTTTATAAATTCACATCTATATAAATTTTATAAAAACTTCAACTTATTAAAATCCCTTATTTAACAAATTCTGATTATATCTCCTTTAAATTCCAAAATCCAATTTATAAGTCGATTTCTTATAAATCTTTTATTTTACAAAATCTATTCATTTTATAAATTCACAATTTATAAATCTATAAATTTCATTCACTTATGAAATCCATTTATACTTCATTTTAACACTTATAAAAACTCGTTTTAAAATTCCAATATTTTAATTTATAAATATCAATTTTTATAAATCTTTTACATAAAGCTTTTATAATAAATTCAAAACTCTCAGTTTAAACTATTTTATAAAATTCATTAACTCCATATTTCAAAAATCAATTTTTAACCATATTTCTCAAAAATCATAAATTTTATACATTAAAATTATAACGTTTATTTATTTAAGATGAATCAGTTTCAGAATTTAATAAAACGTATACTTTCAAAAATCACTTTAAAATCCTTTTAATTTTCCAAAATAGGCCCAATGCTGCAACAACACTAAACATAACAATCACGGCATCCAAAACATCATATATCATATGATAACAGAATATATCACAATATCTATAAATAAATCAATACGATTGAGGAATCCAGTTGGATCCCTCCAACCTATTTCCTTGCATCCACAGATGTTAGCACAATACCAATCCCATTTCAACACAGGATACCGCGGTATATGCGATTTATTAAATATTATCCGCTATTATGCGGCGCAATAGGGTCTCATCCGCTATATAATGCGGGAAAATCAACTCCAAGTACATATATAATACCAAATCCACATCAAGCTGAAATATCACGGTATATGTGTTTAATAAATAACATCCGCTTAATATACGACGCATAGGGTCTATTTTCAAACAATAGATAACAATTTATCATTCAATCTAAGCAATTTTAAATCTAACTATTTAAAATTTAAATCGAAACAATTTCGACTGAGTTAGAAGTTCTCACCTTGCTTGTAACAACCCTAGATTTTGTATATTATTTAAATTGGACTTTCTTTTATTTTTAAATTATTTTATTTCAAACATTTCATTTTTAAATATAAATGATGATTATTAAGTGATTTATAGTTCAAATTAGTATAATTTTAATATTTTACTATAAAGTGGATTTCTAGTCAAATTGGTCAAATTTTGACTTTTAAACTTCAAATTTAAATTATTTTAAATCTTAAATTTTATCTTTTATTATGAAAATAGATGAAATAACTAGAATACTGCTTTTTGTTTCGTTGAAAACGGAGTTAAACTGCAAAAGATATGTACATTTCAATTTTGAATATAAATTGTTTATTTTGCAATTTTGTTATTTTAAATTGTGTAAATTTATTTTCTTTGTCATATTTTATTTTAATATGTTATATTATGTATATTTTGACTTTTAAATATTTTTAAAATGATAATAGAATTTTTCCAAAATTTACTGTATTTATTTCCTATTTTTAAAAGTTGTTTCTAATTTTCTACTATTTTCTTCATCTAAACTATATTTAAATTAAAATTTATTTATTTATTTTTGTGAATTCATTTTATTTTGTGTTCTTATCTTTATTTATAAATATTTTTAATTACATAAAAATTTTCCCAAGTTCATCGCACTTATTTTTCATATTTTCAAGACTAGTTGTAAATTTTGCTGTTTTATTTAATTAAACTATATATAATTAATAATTATTTTTTTTTATTTACTAAATTTTCGTATTTTATCTGAGTTTATATATATATTTCAGTTATATAAAATTTAAAAAGAAAATAATGGAAATTTGAAGAATTTGTGTCTATTTAGTTGCTCAAGGCTCTTCGTTTTCCCGCCTCTTTGTTTTCCAACCTTTTCTAATTCAAATGATTGGTCGACTTCACTCTTTCCTCCAGACAAATATTTTTCATTTCAATCCCGTATACAAAACTTTCTCGGCTCCAAAATATCCGGCCTCCATTGCTTGAGAAAAAAATTTGGTAAAAACTTCTTCTTTTCCTATGTTTTCCTTTGTTTTACTTGATTTGCACTTGCTATCTCCTCTTCTAGGATCAGCTCCTCCTTCCTCCTCCACCTTGGCCACCTCCATCACCACCACACCTGACCAACACCTCCTCCATTCCAACCCCTATCCACTGGCCGTGCCCCATGTTGAAATAGATCCACCAAAAACCTAAACAAACACCACCTAAATGTACATAACCAAGCACCATTCATGTCCACCACCTCCAAACCTCCTTGGCCACCCCCAGAACCACCACCACTAGCAACTACATGACCTTTGGCCACTTCTGCACCATCACTCTCTACTATCTAGATCTGGAGTAAGTATAGCCGAGCCCAAGTGTGCCATAGGTCGAGCCAAATATGGACCAAAACCCTTGCTTTTGCCTTGTAGCATTAGGTCTTGCTTCACAAACCTTTACACCACTTCCTCTAGGTTAGGCCGACCCCTATAGGTCCACAACCAGACCTTAGCGATGCCATAGTCATGTACTTTCCAGCCATGGCTGAGCCTATGCAAGATGGAAGCAAGTGAAATTGGTTTGAAAATGTTTTGTGCATGTATTTGCAAGTTATTTATATTGGTGTGATTTGGTTATTAATGTATATTTGGTTTGGTTTGTTTCTTGTATTCAAGGAAGTTAACCTTGTCTCTCCCACACTCATCATCATCATGGTTGAGAAAATGAACCCCCTTAGTCGAGCTTTTGAATAGTTGTAACAAGGTTAAGTTATCTTGTCTTTGTTGCTTTTCAATTTCAATTTATTTCAATACATTTTGGTTGAATATTCATAAGTTATTTTGTCTTGTTTTGGGGTTGTTTACAAGATGATATCTTGGCTATTTCTCTCCACTCGAATCAAAGGTCGTGCCTTCTGGATCCGTTGTGTCATTCTAATTGATATCTCCAGCAATAAAATGTGAGTATTTCTCACCAGACATTATGTACTTATATAAGTAGTAAATTGACACCCTATGAATCTATAGAACTATATTATCATGTTATAATTGCTTATATTATTATCATATGATGTTCACACCTGTTATTACATCTGTTATATCGCATATCACTGTTATATCATGATATTCTGTTATTTTATCAGTTATCACCATTGCCAGTTCCCTGTACATTAGTATCACTATGGGTTGAAATGATACATACCCGAACGGACTTTAGAATAGGGAAAAATCGTCATGGGCTGAAATGATAGGCCTGAACGGTTTTTATTTGTTTATTTAAACTTGGGATTGCGGGTTTGAAATGATAGAACCCGGATTTTTACTTTTTAAACTGCGGATTGAAATGATACATATCCGTATCACTTGACCTAGGTTAGAAAACTATATACAGGCCGTGGTTATTTTATAAAGTGTTTTTGGATATTTTTTTAAGTATTTTAAAAACATAAATTTATGAAATTTCGTTTAAATGGATTGCGAAATGTTTTTTTTTTAAATAAAGAAATTGTGATTTTTCCATGTGTTAAAAATGTAATTAATAAATTGTTTAACTGGATTTTTGAAATATAACTTAAGTTTGGGAATTTGGAATTTTGATATAAATGATATTTAAGTTATATGAAAAAAACGGAAATTTAATTATATTGAAATTGGCAAATATGATAATTTGATTAAATTTGAATTTAAATGATTTATTAAAGTATTATTGAATTTTCTATGAATTTAAGTAGTTAAATAAATGAATGTTTAAAAGTGAACCTTTAAAATATAACTTGACTTGGAAATGTGAAATTTGGTTATAATTAAAGGTTTAAGTTAATTAAATAAAATTGGAAATTTAGTTAAATTTGTTAAATGGTAATTTAAATATAAGTGTTAAGTTGTTTATTTAAATTGTGAAGAATTGGAAAGTTTTAAACTTAAAGTTATTAAGTAAACTGTTGAAAATTGAATTTAATTATAAGAATTTTTTTTTAAAAAAAAAGTATATGTTAAATGATATGTTAATGAACATTTTAATGTTAAAAATATGATTTTTGTAATGTTTAAAGGATTTAAAATGAAGTTTATTATTTGCTAGAAATACACTAAAATCTGGAATTAACTTTTAATAGCATTCAGAAATGCTATAGTTTCTTAATTGAACTAATATTGTGTAAAAAGAGCTATTACAGCATTTCTGAAATGCTGTAGTTGCTGTAATTGAACTTATAGGCTAATATTGAACTCGGGTCTATTATAGCATTCTCTAGAAATGCTATAGTGGTCTGCAGTCTTTGCTGAAATCAAATAAAACCTTTGTCTTGAAATCTGAGTTACCGCAGCACTTCTGAAATGCTGTCTTTTCTGTTTTGAACTATAATTTAACTAAAAACTGAGTTTTAACAGCAATTTTAAATGCTGTCTTTGCTGAGTTAAAGTGTTCAAGTATAACTTATAATAGCTTTTTCTATATACTCTGAAATGCTGAAATTGTAATAATTATGGTTTTTGACTTAGTAAACGAACTCATAATGATTTGAAACTTTGGAAATTGAATAATGGATTTGAAAGGATAATAATTACACTTTTAAAGGGTTTAAATGAAGTAATTTAATTGAAATATAAATCATTTAAAGAGTGGTTTGAATTGAAAATAAATGAATGTTATCTTTGAATATAAAGGATGTTTAAGATAAGAAATTTTGATATATTAAAATGATTTGAAATGAAGTTTTGGAAAGATATGATTTTTGATATATTGAAATGATTTGAAATGAAGTTTTGAGAAGATATGATATTTTGATATATTAAAATGGTTTGGAAATGATTTGGTCTTTATTTTGATAAAGATTTGAACTGGAAATGATATTCTATTTGAAGTAAAGTATTGTTTTTAAAAGTTATAACAACGGGTTATAATAACAATTGGTTGGCAAAGAGACCGGGATCGGATATTTGGCAAACTCTCTGTCGATACCGAAAACCACTTTGACAACCGTGTACGCGGTGGAGAGTCCAGAATGAAGTAGGATGGTCGCGACGTTCTTGAGGTATATTACGTGGACCCAACTCCCATGAGTTGGCATAAGGTGGCTAAACAGGAGCGATCTTGGGCCAAGTGAGGTCATACCTTCGATCGAAAAAATTTCTTCGATACTATACTCATACTTGTGATTGATTAGATGGCCATCCTCCGATTTGATTGGGAGTGTGTTCCGATGTGGGCGTAGTGGCTGCTACGTTACCACCAGCCCATGACTACCCTGGCATTGCCTTGTGTGCCGTGTCACCTACCATATCGAGCCTTTACTACGAGTTTCTATTTGTGTCATACCTATGCAGTATCTTCTCGTAGTCCCCCGATCGGGAGATATGCAGGTACTGTATAGACTATTGGCATTATTTGTGTTAAGGTGGAAAATGTAAAGCCTTAATGCTATTTAAAAGTATGTTTATTTTACCATAGACATTGTTATAATAGCGCAATATTACTACATAGTAAATAGTTTAACGGATCCTTAGAGGATGGGCGGTCCCAAGCATCTTCTAAGTTACTTATACTTTTACTACAGTTCACTTGAGTTGGTTTACATTGTATAAGTATGTATGTCCTGACTCGAGTGTTCGTATTTTTATTTACGCTCAGGTCAGCCTAGGTTATTCACAGATTTGGATTCCACTTTCTGAAGATTGGAATCGCTGGAGATTATCTGCTTATCTAGTCTTATCTATTTCAGTTCTGTTGTTCTATTCAGCTTGTACTCGGTTATCATCTGGTTACTCTTCTGTTGTACTTTATTCTTCTATTGTATTTATTTAACTCAGATATATTTATATAGTGGCTTCATGAACTACTATCTCTTTTTTACTTCCGCTGCATTATTAAATACTCCGTGTCTGTGATCTGTGGTTATTATTTACTGCATATTCTGAGATTTGCCAGATTTCATTTTACAACGCGGTATTTTGAGCAATTCAATTCCGGCATGAGTGTCTACCTATACACTTATAATGGATGCGAATGGTTGAAAATGTCGGGTCGTTACAGTTGGTATCAGAGCTCTAGTTTTAGGCAAAACTCAGTATATAGAGTAGATTTAATTTCAGAATCACTTTCGTTAGAGCTTGAATTCCTTCTTCTTCAATTCAGTTTCCTTTGAATTTTGGAGCGTTCCCCACGGTTCCAAAATCCATTCATGTCCCTCACTATTCATCTTCTTTTGATTTTGGAGTATCCCATAACTCCACTTCAAAAGGATCTTTTTAATGAGTCGGCGATTCCGCCAATATCAAGAATTCATTTATAAAGGGGGAACTCCTTTACAATTAACATCGATTCACTAGAGATTTATATTTATCCTTGGGTTAGATGCTAATATCTTTTGTTATTCCAACCTCTATCTATTGAGATCGAATGTAGATTTATCCTAGAAATCCACATTGATCTTATTCTTTAAGTCACGGTTGACCCGGTTACGGTTGCCCGTGATTTATATAAGTTTATCCATCTTTCTATTTTGTCATTTAATCATGTCATCCTTGTTTCCAACTTATTTTTAAATTAGAATTTCCTTTGATTTGAGTTAATCATATTTGAATCTCTATCCTTCTTTGAAATCTATTCATGTATAGTGTATTTGTAAACTAATATTTAAAATTAAAATGTTTATATATTGTGTTGTTTGAGTTGTTGATGTTGAATTGGGTTTCTGATCGATTCGTCTGATCAACGCTATCGATAAGATCTCCAAAACACTTTGACAGAACAAACTGACACAATATTATTTCCAATTTGGTTAATGAAATAAATTTTGATATATAAGTTTATGGAACTTAATAAAATGTTTTAAATTGATAATTTTAAATGATAATACTTGATTTATCATTTATTGTTCTACAAATGAATCTATAAATAGTTGTTTATAAATTGATTTGGGAACTGAAATGAATTTAAAATGAGAATTTGAGAATTTAAATTTCGATGATTTCGAACTTTGGTTTAAAGTTTTAAAAAGGGATATATTATTTAAAGTATTTTCAAATAGAAATTTGTTTCCAAAGAATTTTAAAGTTTAAAATTAGTGCTTTTCTCTTTGTTGCTGGAAAATAACTTCGGTGATGACTGCAGCATCATCGACGTTCATTTTCGAGTTTCGAAGTGAAGAGACAGTTCTGTAGTCTTGCTACAGCTTTGTTTTGGGAATTTAATTGATTAGAATTTCTAAAATATGACTTGATTTATAATATATATATAGATATATGATTGAAATTTGATTTGACATATTATGTATATATTATTACTTATCACTAAATGGTTTGAATGGAATCGGAAATTTAATTCTTAAACTATATCTTAAAGAATAATTTCAATCATATAAAAAAATTAAAAATTTGGATAAATGATTCAAACTTGAGATAATTGAATTTGAAAGTTTTATTTGTATAGCACACAATTTCATTCTAATATAATTTACCTTCATTTTCAGAAGTTGAATATGTAATTGGATAATATACAATAACAAAAGGATTTTATAAATAAAATTTGAGTGGTTATAATAGATGTTATACACTTAAATTTTAGTTATAAAAGATTAATAGAGGTAAATAGAGAAAAAGAAAATTTAAAGAATTTTATTTAAATAACTCAATAATCAAATTTGATTTAATATGGAACCTTAAGTCTAGCCTAGGAATTTTAACAAAGGTTATTTCCAAATGAATATGTTTGTATACTGAACAATGTACCTTTGAATAGATAAATAAAATATATTTGAATGGGACATTTTGTAATGAAGTATACTTAACTTGGAATCATATTTTTATTGATGTCTAAATGAAAATGGGTGTAAAGAAATTTGATTGTTATATTTGCTATGATAAATATTTTATTTATGTAATAGACATGTCTTGGAAAATGAATAATTTTGATTTTTATAGTTAAGATGTATTTTTAATATCACTAAAATTAGATAATTAAGAATTTGGTTTCCAAATGGAAATTTCATGTGTAACTTATTAAAGGAATATCTTATTTATGAAATAGGTATTTTAAATAAAGTGTTAGGTTATTTGTTAAATTAAGAGTTAAGTAAAATAGTGAACTTTTGACTTAATAAATGAAGTATAGTTTATTTGGATATTCCATTCATAAAAGTTTATTTTTAATAAATCATAAGTCAAATGATATCCAAATGAATATTTCTGAAATTGAACTGATTTGAAATACTAATATATCTACCGTAGCATATTATAAGTGCTGCTGTTTCTGAAAATACAATATTTTGGAAATTTTATAAATGAATGAAAGAACTTAGAAATGTTACAATTTTGAAATGAATATTATTTAACCTTGAATTTAAAATGGTTTAAATGAAGATTATTTTAAAAGTGTTATGATTTTAGTAGTATGATTTCCAAATGATAACATCTCTAAATGGTTATGATTTCAAAGTATTATGATTTCAAAGCATTATGATTAAAATTTATTTCCTTATTTTGGTTTTCAAACTATCTTTTGGTTATCCTTATTATCCTTATCTTGCTACAGACTGGTATAGGCATCTTTTATAATCTTTCTGTTTAGAAATCTTCTATAATCTTTGATAATCTTTGGTACTCATTTTGAATCCACTTTTTTCGTGCTTGTGTTCTTGATTTGATCATTTCCACCTTGTCAAACTTACCTATAACAACAGTTATCAGGTATAATTTCAGTCTTCTTGTTACCTTATCTTAATCTTATTTCATTTCTATCTTTTCTATGCTTTCCCATACCTCATTCCTTTTCGGGAACGAAAAGTTTTGAGTGGGGGAGAGTGTAACAACCCTAGATTTTGTATATTATTTAAATTGGACTTTCTTTTATTTTTAAATTATTTTATTTCAAACATTTCATTTTTAAATATAAATGATGATTATTAAGTGATTTATAGTTCAAATTAGTATAATTTGAATATTTTACTGTAAAGGGAATTTCTAGTCAAACTGGTCAAACTTTGACTTTTAAACTTCAAATTTAAATTATTTTAAATCTTAAATTTTATATTTTATTACGAAAATAGATGAAATAACTTGAATACTGCTTTTTGTTTCGTTGAAAACGGAGTTAAACTGCAAAAGATATGTACATTTCAATTTTGAATATAAATTGTTAATTTTGCAATTTTGTTATTTTAAATTGTATAAATTTATTTTCTTTGTCATATTCTATTTTAATATGTTTTAATATGTTATATTATGTATATTTTGACTTTTAAATATTTTTAAATGATAATAGAATTTTTCCAAAATTTACTGTATTTATTTCCTATTTTTAAAAGCAGTTTCTAATTTTCTTCTATTTTCTTCATCTAAACTATTTTTAAATTAAAATTTATTTATTTATTTTTGTGAATTCATTTTATTTTGTGTTCTTATCTTTATTTATAAATATTTTTAAGTACATAAAAATTTTTCCAAGTTCATTGCACTTATTTTTCATATTTTCAACACTAGTTGCAAATTTTGCTGTTTTATTTAATTAAACTATATATAATTAATAATTAATTAATTTTTTTTTATTTACTAAATTTTCATATTTTATCTGAGTTTATATATATATATATTTCAGTTATATAAAATTTAAAAAGAAAATAATGGAAATTTGAAGAGTTTGTGTCTCTTTAGTTGCTCAAGGCTCTTCGTTTTCCCGCCTCTTTGTTTTTCCAACCTTTTCTAATTCAATTGATTGGCCGGCTTCACTCTTTCCTCCAGATAAATATTTTTCATTTCAATCCCATATACAAAACTTTCTCAGCTCTAAAATAGCCGGCCTCCATTGCTTGAGAAAAATTTTTGGTAAAAACTTCTTCTTTTCCTATGTTTTCCTTTGTTTTACTTGATTTGCACTTGCTATCTCCTCTTCTAGGCTCAGCTCCTCCTCCACCTTGGCCACCTGCATCACCACCACACCTGACCAACACCTCCTTTATTCCAAACCCTATCCACTGGTCGTGCCCCATGTTGAAATAGATCCACCAAAAACCTAAACAAACACCACCTAAATGTACATAACCTAGCACCATTCATGTCCACCACCTCCAAACCTCCTTGGCCACCCCTAGAACCACCACCACTAGCAACTACATGACCTTTGGCCACTTCTGCACCATCACTCTCTACTATCCAAATCTGGAGTAAGTATAACCGAGCCCAAGTGTGCCATAGGTCGAGCTAAATATGGACCAAAACCCTTGCTTTTGCCTTGTAGCATTAGATCTTGCTTCACAAACTTTTGCACCACTTCCTCTAGGTTAGGCCGACCCCTATAGGTCCACAACCAGACCTTAGAACATGCCATAGTCATGTACTTTCCAGCCATGGCTGAGCCTATGCAAGATGGAAGCAAGTGAAATTGGTTTGAAAATGTTTTGTGCATGTATTTGCAAGTTATTTATATTGTTGTGATTTGGTTATTAATGTATATTTGGTTTGGTTTGTTTCTTGTATTCAAGGAAGTTAACCTTGTCTCTCCCACACTCATCATCATCATGGTTGAGAAAATGAATCCCCTTAGTCGAGCTTTTGAATAGTTGTAACAAGGTCAAGTTATCTTGTCTTTGTTGCTTTTCAATTTCAGTTTATTTCAATACACTTTGGTTGAATATTCATAAGTTATATTGTTTTGTTTTGGGGTTGTTTACAAGATGATATCTTGGCTATTTCTCTCCATTCGAATCAAAGGTCGTACCTTCTGGATCCGTTGTGTTATTCTAATTGATATCTCCAGCAATAAAATGTGAGTATTTCTCACCAGACATTATGTACTTATATAAGTCGTAAATTGACACCCTGTGAATCTGTAGAACTATATTATCATGTTATAACTGCTTATATTATTATCATATGATGTTCACACCTGTTATTACATCTGTTATATCACATATCACTGTTATATCATGTTATTCTGTTATTTTATCAATTATCACCATTGCCAGTTCCCTGTAGATTAGTATCACTATGGGTTGAAATGATACATACCCGAACGGACTTTAGAATAGGGAAAAATCGTCGTGGGATGAAATAATAGGCCTGAACGGTTTTTATTTGTTTATTTAAACTTGGGATTGCGGGTTTGAAATGATAGAACCCAGATTTTTACTTTTTAAACTGCGGATTGAAATGATACATATCCGTATCACTTGACCTAGGTTAGAAAACTATATACAGGCCCGTGGTTATTTTATAAAGTGTTTTTGGATTTTTTTAAGTATTTTAAAAACATAAATTTATGAAATTTGATTTAAATGGATTGTGAAATGTTTTTTTTTTAAATAAAGAAATTGTGATTTTTCCATGTGTTAAAAATGTAATTAATAAATTGTTTAACTGGATTTTTGAAATATAACTTAAGTTTGGAAATTTGGAATTTTGATATAAATGATATTTAAGTTATATGAAAAAAAGGGAAATTTAATTATATTGAAATTGGTAAATATGATAATTTGATTAAATTTGAATTTAAATGATTTATTAAAGTATTATTGACTTTTCTATGAATTTAAGTAGTTAAATAAAGGAATGTTTAAAAGTGATCTTTTAAAATATAACATGACTTGGAAATGTGAAATTTGGTTATAATTAAAGGTTTAAGTTAATTAAATAAAATTGGAAATTTAGTTAAATTTGTTAAATGGTGATTTAAATATAAGTGTTAAGTTGTTTATTTAAATTGTGAAGAAATGGAAACTTTTACACTTAGAGTTATTAAGTAAACTGTTGAAAATTGAATTTAATTATAAGAAATTTATTTTTATTTTTAAAAAAGTATATGTTAAATGATATGTTAATGAACATTTTAATGTTAAAAATATGATTTTTGAAATGTTTAAAGGATTTAAAATGAAGTTTATTATTTGCTAGAAATACACTAAAATCTGGAATTAACTTTTAATAGCATTCAGAAATGCTATAGTTTCTTAATTGAACTAAAATTGTGTAAAAAGAGCTATTACAGCATTTCTGAATTGCTGTAGTTGCTGTAATTGAACTTATAGGCTAATATTGAACTCAGGTCTATTAGAGCATTCTCTGGAAATGCTATAGTGGTCTGCAGTCTTTGCTGAAATCAAATAAAACCTTTGTTTTGAAATCTGAGTTACCGCAGCACTTCTGAAATGCTGTCTTTTTTGTTTTGAACTATAATTTAACTAAAAACTGAGTTTTAACAGCAGTTTTAAATGTTGTCTTTGCTGAATTAAAGTGTTCAAGTATAACTTATAATAGCTTTTTCTGTATACTGTGAAATGCTGAAATTGTAATAATTATGGTTTTTGACTTAGTAAACGAACTCAGAATGATTTGAAACTTTGGAAATTGAATAATGGATTTGAAAGGATAATAATTACACTTTTAAAGGGTTTAAATGAAGTAATTTAATTGAAATATAAATCATTTAAAGAGTGGTTTGAATTGAAAATAAATGAATGTTATCTTTGAATATAAAGGATGTTTAAGATAAGATATTTTGATATACTAAAATGATTTGAAATGAAGTTTTGGAAAGATATGATTTTTGATATATTGAAATGATTTGAAATGAAGTTTTGAGAAGATATGATATTTTGATATATTAAAATGGTTTGGAAATGATTTGGTCTTTATTTTGATAAAGATTTGAACTGGAAATGATATTCTATTTTGAAGTAAAGTATTGTTTTTAAAAGTTATAACCACGGGTTATAATAACAATTGGTTGGCAAAGAGACCGGGATCGGATATCTGGCATACTCTCTGTCGATACCGAAAACCACTTTGACAACCGTGTATGTGGTGGAGATTCCAGAATGAAGTAGGATGGTGGCGACGTTCTTGAGGTATATTACGTGGACCCAACTCCCATGAGTTGTCATAAGGTGGCTAAAACAGGAGCGATCTTGGGCCAAGTGAGGTCATACCTTCGATCAGACACATTTCTTCGATACTATACTCATACTTGTGATTGATTAGATGGCCATCCTCCGATTTGATTGGGAGTGTGTTCCGAGGTGGGCGTAGTGGCTGCTACGTTACCACTAGCCCATGTGCGTAATTGGTATATCTACCCTGGCATTGCCTTGTGTGCCGTGTCACCTACCATATCGAGCCTTTACTACGAGTTTCTATTTGTGTCATACCTATGCAGTATCTTCTCGTAGTCCCCCGATCAGGAGATATGCAGGTACTTTATAGACTATTGGCATTATTTGTGTTAAGGTGGAAAATGTAAAGCCTTAACGCTATTTAAAAGTATGTTTATTTTACCATAGACATTATTATAATAGCGCAATATTACTACATAGTAAATAGTTTAACGGATCCTTAGAGGATCGGTCCCAAGCATCTTCTAAGTTACTTGTACTTTTACTACAGTTCACTTGAGTTTGTTTGCATTGTATAAGTATGTATGTCCTGACTCGAGTGTTTGTATTTTTATTTACGCTCGGGTCAGCCTGAGTTATTCACAGATTTGGATTCCACTTTCTGAAGATTGGAATCGCTGGAGATTATCTGCTTATCTAGTCTTATCTATTTCAGTTCTGTTGTTCTATTCAGCTTGTACTCGGTTATCATCTGGTTACTCTTCTGTTGTACTTTATTCTTCTATTGTATTTATTTAACTCTGATATATTTATATAGTAGCTTCATGAACTACTATCTCTTTTTTACTTCCGTTGCATTATTAAATACTCTGTGTCTGTGATTTGTAGTTATTATTTACTGTATATTCTAAGATTTGCCAAATTTCATTTTACAACGCGGTATTTTGAGCAATTCAATTCCGGCATGAGTGTCTACCTATACACTTATAATGGATACGAATGGTTGAAAATATCGGGTCGTTACATTGCTTTCAACAACATTTCAGCGTTTTATTTTGAATAAATTAAACGCGCGTTTAATTTTACAAAAAAATTTCACTAGCTCCAATCAACTCCAATACAGCTCCATTGCATAGTATTCGATAATACGATTCCAACGCCAGATGTTTCGTCAAATTCCGACCTCGTATGAAAGAGTTATCGCATTTTAAAGTTTTAAACGAATTAATATAAATAAATTTTCAATTTCTTTTTATTTCTTATAACCTTTTACATCTGGACCATACATCACCCACAAAAAATCATGCCCGTGTATTATGCTTCTTCCTCCTCCACGTTATCACGCAACATAAAACCCATAGCCGCTACTATTTCATGAATTTTCAAGCCTCCATACGACGACTATGCAACGATCGAACGACGCCAAGCTGAAGCCCACGACGAACGACTCCCCCACAATAAACACGGTCAAACTCGGTTCATCTACGGCCGAGGAAATCGTGAACGAATGCACGTGCTTGAACCCAAATCGCCATCGATTTACTTCGTTTAAAATGATCATAGCCGTATGGATTTAAAGATATCATCGAGCTCTACAAGTTTCATTTAGGGATCGAAGGCTAAAAGTGTTTGGATCGAGAGAGATTAAGAGGAGAAGATAAGAAATTTTTGGCCATTGTTGTTGAAAGTGGCGGCTGAAAGCCTAGGGTTTTATTTTTTTGCAAAAGTGAATATTTGAGGTCCTTTTATAGAAATTTACACGTGCACTATTTGTTTGCGCCAAAATTGGTCACAAACACCCAAGGTCGTGAAAGCACCCGTTTACGTGTTCAATTCGATAATATTCAGCACAGAACTCAGCAACAATCAGTATAGAATTCAGCTCTAAGTAACAAATCACAGTAATTCACAAGCAACAATCACAAACACAGGATTTATAGTGGTTCGGCGTTCGTGCCTACGTCCACTTTGAAGGGTTTCTCTTTATTGCTTTGCTCGATTCAATCGATTACAATGGATTACAGCTGACAATTGCTTTGAAATCTGAATGCAACAGCGATTCTGATAGTTAAACTTGAATCCGGCAGAGTCTTGGCGTTCAATGGCGGAAAGATCCTCTTTTCTGAAGGCTTCAGGGTGCTATTTATAGGCGTTGGAGGCCCAGATCTTGCTGAAACTTCGTGAGACTCCTTCTGGCACGTGAGTGGGCCCACGCGACCGACCCCACCAAGTTTCGTCTCGATCTGACATCGGTTCGAAGTGATTTCGAACCCATCAATAAATGGTCCAATCGAGCTGAAACTTGGCAGGAACAATCTTTACCTCACATGGAAGATACTGTGAAAATTTGGTTGCATTTGGATCTATGGTTAAGGAGATATGCTCGGTTCGAAATCGACACCTTCGGTTGGCTGAGGCGTTCGAACCCATTATTTCGAACCCTTCGCTTCGAATCCATCAGTGCACGTGAGCTTGCAGTGACGTGGCGCGCAATATTCGAATCGATCCTAACTTATCTCCGAATGGACCGCTTCGACTCCGTGAACTACGGCGAACACGTCCTCCAAACCAATTGACTCGGTGGATTCGAAATAGGAAGCACTCTTGGTTTCGAACGTGACATTCGAATCCAGGAATTCTTATGGGTTCGAAGTTGATCGGTTCGAATTGGGTTATTCGATGGGTTCGAAGTGAGGATGTGAGGCCGAGTGAAGTCGTGGATTCGAAGGTATGCTACTGTGGTGGGTTCGAAGGTAATGGAGTCGAAGGCGATGGAGTCGAGGCTGGGTACTAGCTGATGGGTTCGAACATCATGGGTTCGAAGGCAAGGGCGTGGATGGGTTCGAACTAGGTGGTTTCGAAGGAGAGGGCGTGGATGGTTTCGAACAGCATGGTTTCGAAAAGGATGGGTTCGAAATTCATGGTTTCGAACCGGACAATGACTATTTCTCTTCACACTGAATCCATCATATCTTGAGCATACGAACTCGGATTGACTTGAAACTTGAAATGATGGCTCCTACAACCTTTCTTGTCGTGTCCTATCAATCGTGGCCTGATCCGGACTCGGGCAAAATTCATCGATATCCATAGCTAAGTGATGTATAACCAATCTCTAAGACGGACTGTTTCCCGTTTTCGACCAATCTTTTGATATCACGGCTTTGCCAAAAAGCGGGATAACATTTTGCCCCCCAAAACATGCCTTGCGGTAGGAAGGTGTGTTTTGTAATGCTTCGAGTTGGATGTTCGTATCCGGTTATCAACCTGCAAAGAACTCGATAGTTTCATATGGACTCAAATGACGATCGTTCGAGATCGAGCTATTTGGGATGAAGCGCGGCCGTTCGTGGTCAAGCGTCAACTTCAAATGACGATCGTTCGCGATCGAGTCATTCGAGGTGAAGTGCGACCGTGCGCGGTCGAGCGTATAAATCCATGCTTCGATCGTTCGGGATCGTATGCTGCTTGAGGTGAATCGGGACCGTTCGCGGTCCGTGCCGTTCGTGGCATAAGATCGAATAGGACCGTTAGCGGTCGATGCCGTTCGCGGCGAATGATGAGATGGGACCGTTCGCGGTCGACTGCCGTTCGTGGCAAATGATGATCGTTCGCGACCAAGTGCCGTTCAAGGCGAATTGTGACCGTTCGAGGTCGGTTTTCATAATCAGTGAGCCATGACCGTTCGCGATCAATGGCGTTCGAGGCAGGAAGCGATCGTTCGCGATCGTGTGCCGTTCGAGGCGAATCTGTGACCGTTCGCGGTCGTGTGCCGTTCGAGGCGGAGGGTGATCGTTCGCGATCGTGTGCCGTTCGAGGCGAATTTGTGACCGTTCGCGGTCGGGTTTCGGACCTCAAGTGACGACCGTTCGCGATCAAGCCATTTGAGGTAAGGCGAGTTATGACTGTTCGAAGTCGGGTGCCGTTCGTGGCGGATTGTGACCGTTCGAGGTCGGATGCCGTTCGAGGCGAATTGTGTGTGTGCCCGGGAGGGCTTGGTGTTATCGATGCCAGGGTCACGTTCGGGTGAGTTCCTGGATCGTTTATAGGGGCGGTTCATCGCCGTCTCAGAGCTTACCTAGGGACCGTTCGCGACCCTGTACATGTGCAAGCAGCCTAGCCATTCCAGAGTTATCAAAATCAAATAATTATCAAACAGATGAGTTCCAAAAACAATGTCCAGATAAACAAAGTCCAAACGTTCAAATCAAAATGAAACGAAAGTAAAGCATGGATGTCAAAGTGTAAGTTCCCACTACGAAACGGTCGGTGATCACTCAGAGCATGCCTGGAGATCGTTCGCGATCTCGCGCATGTGTAAATGATTTAATTGTGGTAGTGGAAGCTTACGACTTGTTCATCGTTATTTCATTCAGTTGATAACCAAACGGTGCCTTGATTCAGGATCGCCTCTAGCTGACGTGGATGGTGGTCGCTCTGGTTCCGCCACAGGAGCTCGCCTCCTTACATACTGAGGGAGCATACCGTTCCTGATATGCCCTTCCACCTCATCCTTCAGGTGCCTACAATCATTAGTAGTATGACCATTTAATTCATGGAATACACAGAACTTATCTGATTTCCTTTCGTCTGAGGTAGGATCCCTTCGCATCGGCCTACGGTACGGAATCTGTTCTTTGGTATCCTGATAAATTCGTTCCAGGCTCTCGTTCAACTCAGTGTAGGTGGTGAATCGCGGCTCCCTCCGTTGCCGCTTTGATCTGTCTCTGTCATTCTCAATCTTTCTTTTACCTTTATCTTTGTCCGAGTCCCTTCTAGGGGCGTCTTTGAGTGCAAAAATTTCTATCCCATCTCCTTCTTCTCTCTCGGCATTCGCATCTTCTAATCGTAAAAACTTTTCCGCTTCATGATAGAATTCCTCTAGATCAATGGGTGGATCTTTAGTCAATGAATTTTTGAACTCTGTGCCGTCAGCTATTCCGGACACGGCTGCCATTACTACCATGGATGGATCTGCTCTATCCACTGAAGCTGCTGCAGCATTAAATCGTGCTAGATAACTTCTCAAGGTCTCTCCAGCCTTTTGCTTTAGGGTTGCCAGAGTCATCACGTTCTTGGGTCTGGTAATATGAACCCTGAATTGTCTCATAAATCTCTCCACTAAACCATTCCATGTACCGATGGATCCGTTCTCCAACTGTCTAAACCATAGTGCGGCGATATCTGTCAAATACAATGGAAAACACCGGGCCATAACCTCCTCCGATGCCCCCAGTACTTCCATATGCCTCATATATTTTGTCAGGTGGACCGTGGGGTCCGCTCTCCCGTCATACATATCCAACGATGGTAGTTTGAAATCAGGTGGGTTCCTAGCTTGCCTGATTGCTGAAGTAAAAGGACTTCTATTGACATCTTCCAAATCTTTGTTCACCATACCGCCTCTCAAAGCTCTCCTAACTATCTCTGCCAATCGGTCGTTGTCTCCGAGATGTAATCCTTGTTCACTACTTCCAACCTGCCCCCCGAGCTCACGAGGTAACCCCGGGATCTGCCCCCTTGACTGAGCGTTCGCATCTCTACTACTACCGGGTTGCGCAGATGCTCCTCTTTCTCTTTCCAAGATTGGGTCAACATTCTCCATATGTGTGCCCCCTAGCTCTGGTGCTATGCCGGATGGTCCCGCTCCGTTCTGGGCTCCATTGGCTTCTCTATTCTGTGCCCCAAGCTGTCCTATCTGTTGAAGTAAACTCTGGATCATTTCCTCTTGCCTCTTCATCATAGTTTCCATCTCGTCCCTCGTGATGTATATCGATGGTTGATTTGCTCCTGAGGAAGCCTCTTGGCTTCCCTGTGGTTCGCTTCTCTCTGTCCTTGGCCTCCTACTCGATTGTCTTGCCATAATTCCTAAATCTGAACTCCTATATTTTCAAAATCAACTTTTTCCTGAATCAGTTCTCAGTGAAAGCACCAAAATGTTTGCGCCAAAATTGGTCACAAACACCCAAGGTCGTGAAAGCACCCGTTTACGTGTTCAATTCGATAATATTCAGCACAGAACTCAGCAACAATCAGTATAGAATTCAGCTCTAAGTAACAAATCACAGTAATTCACAAGCAACAATCACAAACACAGGATTTATAGTGGTTCGGCGTTCGTGCCTACGTCCACTTTGAAGGGTTTCTCTTTATTGCTTTGCTCGATTCAATCGATTACAATGGATTACAGCTGACAATTGCTTTGAAATCTGAATGCAACAGCGATTCTGATAGTTAAACTTGAATCCGGCAGAGTCTTGGCGTTCAATGGCGGAAAGATCCTCTTTTCTGAAGGCTTCAGGGTGCTATTTATAGGCGTTGGAGGCCCAGATCTTGCTGAAACTTCGTGAGACTCCTTCTGGCACGTGAGTGGGCCCACGCGACCGACCCCACCAAGTTTCGTCTCGATCTGACATCGGTTCGAAGTGATTTCGAACCCATCAATAAATGGTCCAATCGAGCTGAAACTTGGCAGGAACAATCTTTACCTCACATGGAAGATACTGTGAAAATTTGGTTGCATTTGGATCTATGGTTAAGGAGATATGCTCGGTTCGAAATCGACACCTTCGGTTGGCTGAGGCGTTCGAACCCATTATTTCGAACCCTTCGCTTCGAATCCATCAGTGCACGTGAGCTTGCAGTGACGTGGCGCGCAATATTCGAATCGATCCTAACTTATCTCCGAATGGACCGCTTCGACTCCGTGAACTACGGCGAACACGTCCTCCAAACCAATTGACTCGGTGGATTCGAAATAGGAAGCACTCTTGGTTTCGAACGTGACATTCGAATCCAGGAATTCTTATGGGTTCGAAGTTGATCGGTTCGAATTGGGTTATTCGATGGGTTCGAAGTGAGGATGTGAGGCCGAGTGAAGTCGTGGATTCGAAGGTATGCTACTGTGGTGGGTTCGAAGGTAATGGAGTCGAAGGCGATGGAGTCGAGGCTGGGTACTAGCTGATGGGTTCGAACATCATGGGTTCGAAGGCAAGGGCGTGGATGGGTTCGAACTAGGTGGTTTCGAAGGAGAGGGCGTGGATGGTTTCGAACAGCATGGTTTCGAAAAGGATGGGTTCGAAATTCATGGTTTCGAACCGGACAATGACTATTTCTCTTCACACTGAATCCATCATATCTTGAGCATACGAACTCGGATTGACTTGAAACTTGAAATGATGGCTCCTACAACCTTTCTTGTCGTGTCCTATCAATCGTGGCCTGATCCGGACTCGGGCAAAATTCATCGATATCCATAGCTAAGTGATGTATAACCAATCTCTAAGACGGACTGTTTCCCGTTTTCGACCAATCTTTTGATATCACGGCTTTGCCAAAAAGCGGGATAACACTATTCATCCGTAATTTTTCCGAACTCCAAATGAAGCATGCCGCCTGGCGTTTATAATGTTTTACCCCTACTTCGAACGCAATGGAATATATATCGGGAGCCAATTCGATCAAATTTGGAAGATAAGTTTTTTTAATCGACTATCTAAATTAAAAATTCACTCGAATCGATTTCTACGCGTTTTAGCTTGCCCCGGACAAACCGTAAGTCCGATTGACACGAAATTTGAAACCATATAAGAATATAACATTACGGTTCCGATGAAATTGTTTTCGTCGAAATCTGAGACTGTTTGAAAAATGGCTATTTTTACTCGTTAATTAAATATTAAAATATTCAATTTTCACAAATTAACTTTTAATTCAAAATTTAAAAATTCTACAACATCATTCTGACTCCAATATGATTTAATACAACGTTACAAATCATTTTTAATCACATTAAACCCAATTTCCAATTATTTCAGTAATTTCAAATTTTAAATTGTCGATTTAATTATCCCATTAAATCTAGATATTTGAAATAAAATTTATTTAACTTACAAATTTTACTTGTTAATATTTAGAATCAATGAAATATACGAATTTCAAATGATAGAAATTCTGGGTCGTTACAAACTTCCCCCTTAAAAGAATCTCGTCCTCGAAATTACCAAGTAAGAAAAAGTTTTGAAATTCATTAACTTTCCGAAACCATTCGTTCAAATTAAATTTCAAATTCATTTAAATAATTTAACTTTTCCAAAATCCATAGTTAAACTTCTTACAATAACTTTACTAATTTTTCAAATCATACTTAGTTATCTTTTCAAAACTAACTATATCGTTTAACTTTCCACTCCAAAATCAAAGTTATAGTTCTCAAAATTTTCCAATTTTCTCAAAAATATTCTAACGCCTTAAATTTTCTGAAAAAATCGCCATAGTCTCCTTTGCGCGGCTCGATCCGAAAAAAATGGCAATATACATATCAAAAATATACATCTCATCAAGTAATGAGGCATCCGCAGGGAAAAAAGTGTAAAAGTACGATATGTAATCCGAGATATGTACCTTATATATTATTAGCGAGCATATACGGCTAATATAGCGCGAAAGCGAGCTCCAAAAGCGAAGCAAGCGCAATCCACACCTACTAAACACTCAACGAACCATGAGAAACATGTATATATTCATCAATATACAACATATACCAACAACTATATATGTCAATATAGCGAATGCAATCAAGAGCAATAAATTCAACCATCAACCAACTAGCATTCAACTAACATCCATAACCAAATCAATTAACTTTCACTTCTCATATTCAATTAGTTTACATTCACTAATTTACATTAAAGTTGGTTCACTTCCAAATCAAATTCAATTCTATTTAAGATTCACTTAACTTCCAATTTGATTTCAATTACTTTAGCTTTCAATTTCATTAATTCAATTCATATGGATTTCTATATAATCAACCAACCTTCATTAAACAAACAATGTATATCCAACATTACCAAATTTCTTTAGTTTGCTTACATTCATTCAATTTGGTTCATCACTTTGAATTAGCTTTAATGAATTGACACTTACATCCATTATTTCATATCAATTTATTTACATTCAATTGATTTACATTCAATTCGTTCATTAATTCAATTGTTAATTCATCTTACAATATAAAGTTGAATTTTATTTATATAACTCAAGTTCACATCTATTTAATTCACTTTATTATTTTATTTCGATACCAAAATCAACTTCATTCAATATCACTTAAGTTATATTCCATTTCAAACATCATTTGTTTAACTTAACTTAAATTTCATATAATCACTTCAGTTTAGTTTCCATTTCGATAGCTTATCTAATCCAAATCAATTTATTTAACTTTCCTTTAGTTAAATTTCACATCATATATTTACTACACGAACCCAAATCCTTTAACTTCACCAAAGATAAATTTATTATCTCATATTATAAGTTCAAAACTTGATTACATATATTCAACAATTACAACTTGGATTTTAATTTCAAAATTGATTATCACAACAAAACTTTAGTTTTCCAATTTACGATGGTAGCAAATCCATCACACAGAAACTCGAAAATGATACTGATGATGTTGCAGTCATCACCCTTATCATTTCCCAGTAACAGTAGTGTGTCCAGTGCTTTATATTCTTTCAAAAAAATTCCTTTTACTTATAACTCACATTTATAAGTCGTTTTCTTATATAATTTCACTTATTGTATATATAAGATTAGTTCACAATTGTAAATCACATTAATTATAATTCCATCTTAATAATTTATTTGCTTATACAATTTTTTTTCTTTCAATTAACTTATATGTATATATTCTTACATTTTCAACAACCAAACAATCAATTTATATACACTTTAATAATTCTAAAAAATTATTTACTTTATATATAAAATATAATCGACGTAAAATTATTTCATTTACCCTATTTAAAATGATACTATGTCGGTTTATCTCGTTTAAGAGTTTAGAAACCACTATCGATACAGTTAGCAAGACTGCGCCGACCAGAATCTATAAACAATCAACCGATAAGTCAACACGATACAAAAAAATTTATATTCACTAACAAATATGCACTCGTATCAATGATTACACTCAAACTCATTCTAAAGTACTGCTGACTCTATCTCTATTGAGTAATTCCCAACAGAGCCAAGGTTGTCGCTTAACCATATGCTCTGATAACATATGTAACGTTTGGGATTTTCGACGCACGAAAGTCGACATTAATACGTCCACTGTATCAACTGCTGAGCAATTGAATGCCGGAAAACCATACCGTTAGGTTAAAGAAGAGGTAGAAGATAGAAGAAGAAAGAAAGAAGAAAAACAACAGAAACAATATCAGAATCTCACAATCGCAGCGGAACAACATATAATAGATAAATGGATAATCTTTAAATCAAAAGAACTTTACATTTTATACATCACATCACATTACATTATCAGAGGTTACAACAACAAATAGCGGAAAAGAAGTACTATATACTAATTGATATGCCAAGCCATCCAGCCTGCTCCTGCTCTCCACAACAACTCCTGAATTCCAGAATGACCTGATAACCTGACTCTAGACTGCCCGTGTTAAAATTGGTGGGCACCCAGAGTTTAGGAAGGAAACAATAAACTCCACGTCAGTCATGAAACTGGTGTGAGAACTTAAAACAGTTATATCTTTAAAAACAAACAGAGAAATATTTTAAATTAGATTCGCAATGCTTTTTAGAAAATGAGACTACCATAAGGCCTCCCGCACACACACACAATGCAAACGCAGAATCGGAGGAGATTTCTCCTTATGATAGTCAAACATGCTTGATACGCAAATTTTATTTGATATTATTACTATAAGTGCAAGGTGTAGGAAATCATTTCGAAAGTATGATATAAATCTTAGCCAACATATGACCATTATCGTATGCCTACTATAGCTACCATTTTCAATAGTAGGTTACCGCCACATTCCATGGCAGGTTATACAACTAAAACTGTACAGGGCTCGTATTGTTTCTTTGGATTTCCAAATAATGGTTAGGCCAAGGAACTTCCCATTGCCACATAGGTACGCCTCTGAAAAGACGCCTCGAGAACCTAACCGGATCTGTGCCAACACAAGGTCGGGTTACCCCTAGCTGGGTAACAACTGACACGAATATGCCGTCCCCCGGTCGCAACCGACCTAAATCCCAGGATTCACCAACAACCACAAAATAATAAGTTTGCAGAACAACATAGGTTAAGTATTAGGGCTCCATACCATAATACCACCTCTATCCAGAAGGAAATGACAAACACTAAGGGGGCGCTATCCCCTAATAACCTTGCCGCATCTTTCCTGTTTTGACCATTACCGGGGTGTGAGGTCCGACGAAGTCTCGCCCACAAAACTATGCTTTATACAAAAGCCACGCTTTGATCAACAAATGCTCAACAGCACTTCGTATGCCACATTACCAATTTGGGAATGTATCACTAGTAACCATCAACTACATAACCTCTGAGCTCGTACGTCTCAGAGAAGGGTGTTAAGCAAAGAGAATAAATTCTCCGCCACCAACAGAAATATATTTGATAGAACCAGCTTTACATCTCAAATTGTAATGTCAGACACACATCCATACAAGTCCATTTGGGTTCGAACGGAACCGAGGGCACTTCCAAAGAAGCCCTTGCAATCCAGATATTCACTAATCACGACCGGACTTCCCATCACAAAGGGTGATAAAATCTCTATATCGGAGATCAGCCGTTGCAGAGACATTCGACGGTAATCCTTCCGTTTTCATAAATATCTGGTCTTCAACACCGGTCTTCAAATGCTATCCATTACGACATATCATTTTTTGGAATGGGATTTATGACAAAAGGTCCTCTCCCGGCTAAACAGAATAACGAGCGCTTATTTTCAAAAATAAGTGTAGCATTCAAATTCAAGCAAATCACATCAAATGCCCATTTAAAGGTAAATATTGATAGTCGGTTCTTTAACTATCAAAGCCAACAAACAAATATCCAACACCATTACAATCACTAGGCCCTTTTTATTAATCTTACATAGATTAAATAACTTGGCAAATATTCACTTCAACTTATCTTTAAAAAGATATATTCTCTAAACTATTTCAATTTCTACATTGGAAAACTTTTCCAAATGCTTATTCATTTTCATTTCAAAATGGTTCATTTAAACCAATTAAATAAATCCTAGCCGATTTACTTCAAATTTACGTTCCAAATCCGTAAATTTATTTCCACACTTCAAAAATAAATCAATGTTTATTTTTAAAACAATTTTCCCTTTCCTTTATAGATTCCATGGTGAATTCATATTTCCAAAATATCTATTAATCTACGATTCTCAAATCGATTTCAAATATTCACTTTCCATTTATCTTTAAAAGGTATCATCTCAAAATATTTCACTTCATATTGGAAAACATTTCCATACTTATTTAACAATAAGTAATTCATAAATCTATTTATTTTCAATACTTAGAAAATATTCAATATACTTAAATCATAATTAAGTATATATTTCATTCTTTAAGGAAAATATTCTCTTAAACACATTTATTTGAGTCAAAACGAATGCTTAGTAAAACATCATTACGATAACCCAAGATCACTAGTATAGGAATTCGAAATTAAGATAGATATATAAATCCCAATACCATACTAAAACATTTCCTTTCGAAAATCATTTACTATAATAACAGTGTTATAGTCCATCTTTTCCTTATTTCTCGAAAACGTCTATTTCAACAATGAATGTTGAAATCTATGGTTTCGATCCTTAACACATTTTAAAACAACTTCAATTCATTTTAATTCTATTTAAAAGATCACTTCCTCAAAACATTTCTTTAATATATTATTCACTGTCCAAAATCGTCAATATACTTCGTTAACCAAATTCAACATTTCTACACATTTTATTTAAAGGATTATCCACTGTCCAAAATCATGGATATATCTCCTTTAAAAGGCTATAAAAATTAACTTATCAAAATAAGTCGATTTTGGATTTATAAAACAACGTTTATAAATTCACATCTATATAAATTTTATAAAAACTTTAACTTATTAAAATCCCTTAATTAACAAATTCTATTTATATCTCTTTTAAATGCCGAAATCCAATTTATAAGTCGATTTCTTATAAATCTTTTATTTTACAAAATCTATTCATTTTATAACTTCACAATTTATAAATCTATAAATTTCATCAACTTTTGAAATCCATTTATACTTCATTTTAACACTTATAAAAACTCGTTTTAAAATTCCAATATTTTAATTTATAAATATCAATTTTTATAAATCTTTTATATAAAGCTTTTATAATAAATTCAAAAATCTCAGTTTAACCTATTTTATAAAATTCATTAACTCCATATTTCAAAAATCAATTTTTAGCTATATTTCTCAAAAATCATAAATTTTATACATTAAAATTATAACGTTTATTTATTTAAGATGAATCAATTTAAGAATTTAATAAAACGTATACTTTCAAAAATCACATTAAAATCCTTTTAATTTTCCAAAATAGGCCCAATGCTGCAATAGCACTAAATATAACAATCATGGCATCCAAAACATCATATATCATATGATAACAGAATATATCACAATATCTGTAAATAAATAAATACGGTTGAGGAATCCAATTGGATCCCTCCAACCAGTTTCCCTGCATCCACAGATGTTAGCACAATACCAATCCCGTTTCAATACGGGATATCGCCGTATATGGGATTTATTAAATATTATCTGCTATTATGTGGCGTAATAGGGTCTCATCCGCTATATAATGCGGGAAAATCAACTCTAAGTACATATATAATACCAATTCCACATCAAGGTGAAATATCGCGGTATATGTGTTTAATAAATAACATCCGCTTAATATACGGCGCATAGGGTCTATTTTCAAACAATAGATAACAATTTATCATTAAATCACATAATCAAGCAATTTTAAATCTAACTATTTAAAATTTAAATCGAAACAGTTTCGATTGAGTGAGAAGTTCTCACCTTGCTTTCAATAACAGTTTCAGCGTTTTATTTCGAATAAAATTAAACGCGCGTTTAATTTTACCCAAAATTTTCACTAGCTCCAATCAACTGCAATCCAACTCCATTGTGTAATATTCGACAATACGATTCCAACGTAAGTTGTTTCGTCAAATTCCGACCTCGTATGAAAGAGTCACAACATTTTAAAGTTTTAAACGAATTAATATAAATTAATTTTCAATTTCTTTTTATTTATTATAACCTTTTACATCTGGACCGTACATCACCCACAACAAATCGCGGCTGTGTATTATGCTTCTTCCTCCTCCAGGTTATCACGTGACATAAAACCCATAGCCGCCACTATTTCGTGAATTTTCGAGCCTCCATACGACGACTATGCAACGATCGAACGACGCCAAGCTGAAGCCCACCACGAACGTCACCACCACCATAAACATGGTCAAACTCGGTTCATCTATGGCCGAGGAAATCGTGAACGAATGCACGTGTTTGAACCCTAATCGCCATCGATTTACTTCGTTTAAAATGATCATAGCCATATGGATTTAAAGATATCATCGAGCTCTACAAGTTTCATTTAGGAATCGAAGGCTAAAAGTGTGTGGATCGAGAGAGATTAAGAGGAGAAGATAAGAAATTTTCGGCCATTGTTGTTGAAAGTGGCGGCTGAAACCTTAGGGTTTTTTTTGCAAAAGTGAATATTTGAGGTCCTTTTATAGAAATTTACGCGCGCACTATTCATCCGAAATTTTTCCGAACTCCAAACGAAGCGTGCCACCTGGCATTTATAATGTTTACCCCTATACCGAATGCAATGGAATATATATCGGGAGCCAATTCGATCAAATTTGGAAGATAAGTTTTTTTGAATCGACTATTTAAATTCAAAATTCACTCGAATTGATTTCTACGCGTTTTAGCTTGCCCCGGACAAACAGTAAGTCCGATTGACACGAAATTTGAAACCATACAATAATATAACATTACGGATCCGATGAAACTAGTTTCGTCGAAATCCGAGACTGTTTGAAAAATGGTTATTTTTACTCGTCGATTAAGTATTAAAATATTCAATTTTCACAAATTAACTTTTAATTCAAATTTTAAAAGTTCTATAACATCATTCTAACTCCAATATGATTTAATATAACGTTAAAAATCATTTTTAATCACATTAAACCCAATTTCCAATTATTTCAGTAAATTCAAATATTAAATTGTCGATTTAATTATCCAATTAAATCTAGATATTTGAAATAAAATTTATTTGACTTACAAATTTTACTTGTTAATATTTAGAATCGATTAAATATATGAATTTCAAATGACAGAAATTCTGGGTCGTTACATAATATATCTTATGGGTTCTAATTATATTACAAATCTTTCCAATTACAAGCCCTAAGGCTTTCTCATCCCAACAGCCCTAACTATTTTCAATAATGTCTCGTCAATGTAAGAGACAACGCCCAAGCCACTCTATACCTCTTTAATGGAAAATATGCCGACTCTAACCATTTAAGACCTTATTTGAAGTAGGCCCCCGTCATTTAATACATATCACAAGAGTGGACTCCTCTCTGGTACTATTCATTTGGCATTACATGAAATCTCTTCTATCCACTTAGTTCTTCTTTTTATAGGAGAGGCGGACCTTTCAAAAATAACTTAATACCTCACTTGAAGCAGACTCTCTCCGAGATATCTTCTACCATGCCTAATCATTAACCCTGACCATATAATACTTTCTACATATGGAAGAGGCAGGCCATCAAATATTCGGAAATGTGTGACCCTAAGGGTAGTGGAACAAGGTAAATTAAGGATTTATTTAAAAACTAGTTTTGACATATGTTCAATGATCGAAAGGAATAGTAGATCGTGATAAGAAAGTGTTAAGGAATAAATTTATTAGACTTGTTCGCATTTAGTGGAGTGACGATAAAGATGATTGTATCAGGGAGATGGAGCAAAGAAATAAGGATATTTACCTTGAGTTGTTTATATAGGTATGTTTAAGAAAGTGTGTCTTATTTGTCTATTTTATGCACTAGTGGTGGTGCTATTGTATTTTGTACTATGATATGATAATGCATTGGTAGTGACAATAATACACTGTAGTTGGTGATAATGATGTTACATTAGCAGGGGACTATTGTAATCGTTGTACTTGTGTGTACATTTGTAATGATGATGGTCATTGTCCTACCTTATCTGAATTTCAAGGATGAAATTCTTATAACAATGGGAGAATGTAGCACTACATATTTTAAAGTGTCATAATATGAGGCTAATTAATAATAAAGGTTAATTAAATCATAAATAAAGAATTATTATGAAAATAATTTCTTCCACGTGGGACTAAATAAGTAAAAAGGGAACATGATAATAAAAGGGTTAATGAATTAATAAGATTAAACTAGGAAGGTTATTTAGCTAAACCGAAACTATGAACCCTTATATCCTAAAACATATGGCATGCCCTTCATTTTCATAAATAAAACAAACATACTAAGGTCACCATTATCAAAGGGCATAAAGTAGAGGAAATTAGATGCAAGACAACACAATCTTTCATTTAATGGTCTTAGAAGCTCGATAGCTAGACATGCGATAGTTAAGCATTGTGGAAACCATATTCCATGATGTATGGTCACATTTTATTGTATGAGTTGGAATAACATAAAAAAACTAATTGTAAGATGTTAAAACACAACACTAAAAGTGAAAGATAGCGTAAGGCCTATGGGGAAATCTAAACTATTAAAACTTAACTTTAATTAGAAATGGTGGTGTAAAGCCCATAAGGCAATGTAACATCCCCCTACTTAGAAGCCTAAAACTAATGGCTACGGATGCTGCAGTCATCCATAGTTATTAATCTTCGATGGCCAAATACAACGGTGCTAGATACGTTGATACACAGGTTAAAGAAATATGGAAAAAAAATTTAACAAATTAAAAACACATTTCCACATTCCATTTAAAAAAATTCTTATTCATTTCACAATCCCACAAACATTAACCACATTCAAAAAAATATAATTATTACACATACACCAAGAGCGACATATGAAGATGCCTCCTTGATTGATCATAGTATATAATAAGGCTAATAAGTCTGTCTTTACATCCAAAATACATAGCGGAAAAAGAAAACACTAAATAACTACTGCCTTCTACATGCCTTCGGAAGCTTTATTCATCTAAGAAAAGAACCCGAAAACCCTAAACCTCATTCTACTCAAAATCAATTGATTACCCGAGTTTTTAATGGGAAAATAAAAACTTCGAGTCGGACATAAAGCTTGGTATGAATAATAATCTAACATCTCAATCCTTTTAGATGTCCAGCGAGACCACGCCGCTTAGCGGAATGGGTTTTCACTTCACTAGTATCCTAAAACCTTTATAAAACTATATACTGTCCTCCTACATCCACAATGGTTAAAATATAACATTTTAAAATATTAAGATGATATGCATACATATAACCATCTTGGATTTACCATCACCGGTTTAATTGACTCCCTATCATATTTATAGTTTCTAGGGTCTCAATTAGCATATTAGTTTTTATGGGTTTACTAATAACCTTTTTAGAACTTATGGACTCCCCATCCAATTTCATAGTTTTCATAGGATCACTAAGAACCTATAGGCCCCTACTAATTAACTTAATTAATTCATGGGTTCCCCAAAACCTATTGGTCATTCTTATAACTCATCTCTTATCCTAGTTTTCATGGGTTGACTAGGAACCTATGAATTTATATTGTAACTCCCTTCTTTTCCTAGTTTTCATGGGTTGACTAGGAACGTATGAATTTATATTATAACTCCCTTCTTTTCCTAGTTTTCATGGGTTGACTAGGAGCCTACTGATGCCTCTGTTAACTTCTTTCTTATCCTACTTTTCATGAATTGACCATGAAGATTTTGATTGAAGTCAATACTTAATCTGGATATAGTTTTCATAGGTTCACTACAAACCAATCAGCGCCTGCCAACTATTCTTAATACAAATTTTTCATGGGTTTACTACGAACTTGTTGGTTACCCAGTAACCTCCTAATCACAGTTTTCATGACATCCTATATTTTGGTCTCCCCTAGATGTAATTCTACGCATTCAGGAGTTTAATCAATTTATATTAACTACTGGGTCAATCTAGCTAGTTATTCTACCCTTTATCTGCAAAATATAGTTATGGGTCCTTTATCATGTGAATATATTCATATTTGAAGAAGCAAATATAACAGCTTAACAATACCACTCCTGTGGATTTAAAGACCTTGAAATACTTTTCATATAAAACATATTAATCCCTTTAATCTATATTTTTAACAAGGTAACACTTCTTTAAATTTACATACTTAAAGTCATTTCAAAACTCCTCAACTTTACATACTTAAAGTTATTTCAAACCTCCTTTATTTAGCCATGGGTTTTTCTTTTAAAAATGATTTGGGTTATAAAACCTTTTCACTCCTTCGAAACCTTGCTTTTGACCTTATAGAATGACCTCCTTCGAAAGCATTTAAAAATAACTTTAAGACATTAGGCTTCTGCCTTTCAAATACTTTAAAACATCTCTTTCAAAACCTTTCGACCATGTTCAAGTATTATCATATAATTGTAGAAGCATAGATTCGAAACCATTTGAAAGTAGCTCTTTCGAACCCATTGAAGGTTACCCTTCGAAATCATTAAAAGTCCCCCTTTCGAAATCGTTGGAAATATACCTATCGAAGCCATTGAGTTTACATTTAAAATAATATTTTTTGGTTCGAAGTGAGCACAAGAGAAAGAATCTCTTTCGAAACCATTCTTTATTTCAAAAAGTATTGAGGAAGCTTGATGGTGTCGAAACCGTCTTTTCGAAAGCAGTAAACATCTGGGTAAAATAATTGAAGGTTGGTTTCGAAACCCCTTCTGAAACTAGTGCCTTCGAAACCCCCAATTCCTTTCAAAAGCAGTAGGAAGTTGTTTTATTTATAAAATCGATATTACCTTTCGACGGCACTGATGTTTTCAACACCATCGAAAGGCATCAACTTACTGAAGGGTTTCGACATTACCCTTTCCAAAAGCTTCAAATAAAATCTAAGCAACTCCTGTGGAAGCTACTGCTTTAAAACAAAGGTGGCAGCTCTCCTTCAAAAACTTTTTTTGAAATACCCTTTCAAAATCATAGGTTCCGACTACTTCGAAACTCCCTTTGTAAACAGGCAAGCGCTTTTCTTTCAAAAAAAAACAAAGGAACCAATCCGTTCAAAAGCCATGTTTCGACACCCTACCTTCCACCTTTCTTCAATCCACTACATACCAACTAAGTAATAACATGTGTATTAGTTTCATGGTTGAAGGTTTCGACTATGTCGAAGGCGAAAGCTCTGGGTCGAAAGGTCCTTCATAAGGAGGTGGAACCTGCTTTTCTAAGCAAAAGGCTGTTTTTACAAATAAAGTAAATTTTTTGTAATTAACATGCCCACTTCTAAACACTTGATTAAATATCATATACTTTCAAATTATTTTATCAATTTTTGTGCATTTTCTCAGATCTAAAAATTGAGTAACTTTTACAAATAATCCCTTCCAATTAATAAAGCGATTAAATCATTTAGTCCTCCTTTCAAAATAATTTATTTTCCATACACTTAGTAAAAACCAAAAATTTCAAAATTTTACTTTATTCCTGTTATTTAACATATCAAAAGACTGAAATTCTCAATATATTTTCTAAAATAAATTTACAAACCCAAATAACCATATTTTCCTTTGAAAATTTATAATTAATTCTCCAAGGCTTGGAAAATTATAAAATTGAAACCTAACTCCAAAATCATATTTTCCATAACATATAATTTTCCCATGGCATTTAAACATCATTAAATCTCGGTTTTACCCTAAAACCATGCATGTCCTCTTTTAAACAATCTTGTTTAAACCATAAAAATTATAAATCAAGCATATCATCATCCAATATATCATAAAAATGAATTTACCCTTAAATCCGAAAACATATGATTAAAAAAAGCAAAATAGAGATGTAATGATTATTATTCACCTTAGATCGATTGGGAAATTGAAGATTGATAGAGATTGATTTCTTCTGGCTTGAACCTGAGTTTAGATTTGATTTTCTCCTCTTCTTTCTCAATAGTGGCCAGCTCCTTTTCTCCTTATGTCTATAATTTTTCTTGTGATAAAATGAACGTGTATGGTCTTTGAAATAATAGTATAAGGTTGAGAACATGGGCGACAATTTACCCAAATGCCCTTAGGTCCATTTAGTTTGCACTTAACCATTTATAAGTTCATTCAATTTAAATAAGCACGGCCACTAAATTTTCTAATCAATCTCAGTCTCGTTATCACTCTACATTATGCTATTTAATTTATTCTAATTAAATCTCCTAAATAATGTTACCAAAAATTAGGTGTGTTATAGGATCCCCTCCTTAAAGAGTTTCATCCTCGAAATTCAGTAAGGACTAACTAGCAATCATCTGTAACCCATCTTAACATCCATATCAGCCTACTCGACTAGCAACTAATCTATATAAATCTAATATAGACATACCACCAAAGAAGATCAGGATAAGCATCTCAAATCTTGTCCACTGTCTCCCGAGCACAATCCTTCTCGTTATTGCCCCACTGAGCTTTCACCAACTTGACTATCATGGTCCTCAATCTTTTCTCATCTCTCGCTACAACTCGAACTGATTGTCTAACAAAAGTCAAATCATGCTCTATTACTAAGTCCTCTAACTCGGACTGAGGAATAGTAGCCTCTGGATCATGCATAAACTTATGAAGCTGAGACACATGGAATACATTATGGACACCTGCCAAACTGCTCGGCAACTCTACTTTATAAGCGAGCTTTCCAATCCTTTCTATAATCTATAATGGACCAACAAATCTCAAGGCTAACTTTCCCGACTTTCCAAACCATACCACACCCTTCATCGGTGATACCTTAATGAAAATCCTATCTCGCAATGAGAACACTAGGTCTTTACGCCTCTTATCTTCGTAACTCTTCTGTTTAAATTAAGCTTCCTTCATCCATTCTCGGATTAGCTCAATCTTTTCTGATGTCTCTCTAACCAAATCCAAAGCTAAGACTAAGCTGTCTCCTTCCTCCAACCAACATGGTGACAATTTCATGGCCTTCCAAACAAAGCTTGAAAAGGCATCATTCCTATACTAGTCTGATAACTTTTGTTATAGTAAAACTCAATCAAATGTAGGTGATCCTCCCAAGATCCACCAAAGTCCAATGCACAAGCTCTCAATAAATACTTGAGTACCTTATTGACTCTCTCTATTTGCCCATCCATCTATGGATAATATGTTGTAATCATCGTTAGCTTGGTACCTAATACTTTCTGTAGACTGTACCAAAATTCGCTACCGAATAATGCATCATGTTGTTGACTACTGGGAATCCCATGGAGTTTAATTATGTTCTTCATGAACAACTTTGCCAAAACAAGTACTGTCCTGATTGACTTGACTAGAATGAAATGGACACTCTTGGTTAATCTGTCCACTATAACTCGTATACTTTCATTTCCCCTGTTCGACCATGGTTATCCATCTATAAAATCCATAGATATCTAACCCATTTCCATACTGGAATCTCTAAAGGCTAAATCAATCCACTCGGCTTCTGATGTTCGGCCTTTCACTTGTTGACAGTTAACACGCTGCCTAACCTACAAGCTAGCATCCCTCTTCATGCCTTCCCAATAGAAGCTCTTGTGCATGTCTTGATACATCTTGGTCCCTCAAGGATGAATCATAAACTTTGATCGATGAAATTCTTCGAGAACTTTCATCCTTAAGTTCTATACATTTAGAACACATAATCGTCCCTTCTTTCTTAACCATCCTCTTTGTTGAAGCCCAAAATCTTTTAGATCATCGATCTATGATCCTACCGCAAGCCTCCTAATCTCCTTGGCTAAAACTGGATCCTTTTTCTTTTTAGAAGCTATCCTTTCGATCAGCACTGGTCGAACTTCTAAACAAGATAACATGGTAATACCCTGACTAGAAGTAGAATTAGATATCAACTACATACCACAACCAACCAAGGCTTCTAAACCCTTCACTCTTCCAACATAGCTAACACCACATTCTGATGTTTTCTACTGAAAGCATCTGCTACCATATTTCCTTTTCCAGGAGTATACTCTATACCGATATCACAAGAAGCCGAAAACTCTAGCCACCTCTATTGCCTCATATTCAGCTAACACTTAAAGAATAAATATCTTAAAGACTTATGATCGTTAAACAACTCAAATATCTCCCCTAAGAAATAATGGCTCCAAATTTTCAAGGCCAAGGTCACCACATCCAACCCCGAATCATGAGTAGGATATCAAACTTCATGCGGCCTAAGCTATCTGGATGCATAGGCAATAACTTTACCCTTCTGCATCAATGCTGCTCCCAATCCAGTCCCACATGCATTAGTGTATACTATCAAACCTTGATTTCCATTTAGAACTAACAACATTGGAGCATTGGTCAACAAATGCTTTAGCTTAAGGAAACATTCCTCACATTTGTCAGACCAAGCAAACTTCACGTCTTTCCTAGTCAACTTAGTCAAAGGTGCTGCTATCCGAGAGAAATACTTAATGAATCTCTGGGAATAGCCAGTAAGTTCAAGAAAACTCCTAATCTCGGTTACCATCTCTGGTCTCTTACAATTGTTGACAACTTTGATCTTAATTTAATCAACTGACAATCCCTCCTCCGAAACCACATGACGGAGAAACTTAACCTCTTTTTTCCAAAAATGAAACTTGGCAAACTTCACCTTCAGCTGATTCTGCCTCAGCGTTTCAAGCACCACTGTAAGATGGATCTCGTGCTCTCTTTCATTTGTCAATTACACCAAAATGTCATCTATGAATACCAATATGAACCTATTCAAGTGCTTTGGAAAAACCCAGTTCATCAAATCTACGAAGAAAGTAGGTGCATTCGTCAATCCAAATGGCATCACCAACCACTCATACAAACCATACCTAGTCCGAAATACTGTCAAAGGAATGTTATCCTCCACCACTCTGAACTAATGGAACCCTATCGCCAAATCCAATTAGGAGAACACTCTGGCTCCACTCAACTAATCAAATAGATCATCTATCCTCGACAGAGGGTACCTATTCTTGATCGTCCTTTCGTTTAACTTACAATAGTCGGTGCATATTATTAACAACCCATCCGGTTTCTTCACGAATACCGCGGCAGCTCTCCAAGGAAACCTGCTTGGTCTAATAAAATTCCTTCCCTCAAGATCCACTACTTGCACCTTCAATTCCTTTAACTATATCGGTGTCAGTCTGTTAGGTTGTTTACTCACAAGTTCAGCTCCCAGAACAAGATTTTTATGAAACTCAATGGCTCGTTTCGGTGGCAATCCTATAAATGGATCAAAGACATTTGCAAATTCCCTTGTTACTCGAAACTGACTTAGCTCTTCTCCAACCTCCATGGCACTTAACAAAGCACAACTACTTCTGGTAGAATTCTTCACTGAGAATATGATTTGGTTATGACTATCAGGTGTCACAATGATATTTCCCAATCCTGGCAAAATATCCTAACCTCATACTTACCCATCCAGTCCATACCCAAAATAATCCTAAAATATACGAAATCAAAAAATACAAACTGCATGCAAATTTATGACCAAACAAATCAATTTATGTCTGGTCACATCTCATCCTTAGAGTTGCATACCCTCCTATTAGATTCGCAACCCTTAAGGAAGTAACAAAGTAAGCGGGTTCTGTGCATGACCTATCAAACAAATACTATGATATAAATGAATGTGATGCACCGGTTTCAAATAGTACTCCAACTAGTATACTCTGAATCAAAAGCGTACTTTCCATCATAGTTTTCCATTTCTCTACTACAGTAGGCCTAAAAGAAGATGGTGCTCCCATAGCAGAAACCTTTCCTATCATGGTGACTGGCTCTAGACACTAGTTCTTGTAATGCCCAACTTGGTCGTAGTTGAAGCATTTCACATTCTTCTTCTCTACAGGCTTATTCCCTTTGTCTTCTATGCACTTGTGACAATAATGAACCTTCTTATCACACTTGAAGCATACCAAATCAGCCTTTGCGTTCTTGGCAGCATCCCTTTTGTGGGCTCCTTTCTTCTTAAAAAGCTTCCTTGTCTTTCCTTGAGGACCCTGGGACTCAACTGGCTTCTCCCTAGTAGAAACAGCAAGCATCTCCTTATGGCGAATGACCATCTCCACCACCACATTAAAAGGCTCTCTGATGTGAGTCATGGCCATTTTATCAAGCCCCAGTCTTAGTCATCAAATGAACCTCTCATTTCTTCTTATGTAAATGTCTATAGTGGCATATCCATATCGAGATAGCTCATCAAACTTAGTAGCGTAATCTATTACTGACATATCACCTTGGACTAAATCCATAAACTTCCTCATCAACGCCGACTTGGAAACCTTAGGTAAAACCTCTACTCTAACCTCGGTATAAAATCAGCCCATGTTAGCTCTTCCTTCGGAACTCCGGCAATCACACTATTCCACCTGTGGAGCGCTTCCCCTTGTAACTGCTTAGAGGCCAGCCACCTCTTCTCTACATCATTCAAGGTAGATTAGTAAAGATACTATCATAGCTCAATAGCCAATTCTCAAACTCTACCACTTCATCCATTCCAACAAAAGGCTTTCCACCGGGATTGATGTAGTCTGTGCTTAGTCTAGCATAATTATATCTAACTGGAGCTATGGAATTAACTCCACGAACATTACCAACAGCTCCTTCTTGCAAAAGATTATCCAATAACTGATAAACCATCTTCGTATCTATTAGCGGATTTCTGGCACCAATATTGGCTTCAACATTTGGGTTAGCATTAGCTTGTCGACCTTGGTTCCTCCTGACATTATCTCGAGCATTTCCATTGGTTGTGGTGCTTCCTCCACCTTGATTTCCTCTTCTGTTTCCTGCTTCCATATCCTCTTTCTCGTAAATCTTCATACGAGCCATAATAAGATATAGAAGAACGGTCTAAGAGAGAAGGGAATACGTACATAGATACGTACCTATATATCCAATACAAGGACGTTACTATAGCGTTAACACAAACCCTAATCATATTTCTGATTTATTGGATTATGTTTCAAAAATCTTTTAGGTTTAACTTTTCTTGTAAAGTTTCAAAAACCTATATTTAGATATCAACTTGTAACATGCTTTACTTGGAGGCCCAAAACTAACGGCAATGGATGCGGCAGGCATCCATAGTTTTTAATCCTCGTCGACCAAATACGACGGTGCTAGATACATTGATACGCATATTACAGAAATACGAAAAAATTTAACTAATTAAAAACGCATTTCCATATTCCATTCAAAACATTTCTTGTTCATTGCACAATTCCACAAATGTTAACCATGTTCAGAAAAATAAAATTATTACATATATGCCAAGAGCGACATATGAAGATGCCCCCTTGGTTGATCAGAGTATATAATAAGGCTAATAAGTCTGCCTTTACATCCAAAATACACAGCGGAAAAAAAACACTAAATAACTACTGCCTCCTACAGGCCTTCGGAAGCTTTATTCGTCTAAGAGGAGAACCTGAAAACTCTAAACCTCAAACTACTCAAAATCAATTGAGTACCCGACATTTTAAGAGGAAAACAAAACTTCGAGTTAGATAGAAAGCCTGGTGTGAATAATAATCTAACATCTTAATCCTTTTGGATATCTAGTGAGGCCATGCCGCCTAGCGGAATGGGTTTTCCCCTCACAGTACCATAAAACCTTTATTAAACCATATACTATGCTCCTAAATCCATAATGGTTAAAATGTAACATTTCAAAAAATTATGATGATATGCATACATATAACCATCTTTGATTTCCCATCCCCGCTTTAATTGACTCCCTGTCATATTTATAATTTCTAGGGTCTTTATTAACCTATTAGTTTATGTGGGTTTACTAATAATCTTTTTACAACTTATGGACTCCCCTTCATATTTCATAGTTTTCGTGGGATCACTAAGAACCTATAGGCCTCTACCAATTAACTTAATTAATTCATGGGTTCCCTGGAACCTATTGGTCATTCCAATAACTCATCTCTTATCCTAGTTGTCATGGGTCGACTAGGAACCTATGGATTAATCCAATAACTCCCTTCAAATCCTAGTTTTCATGGGTTGACTAGGAACCAATTGATGCTTATGTGAACTTCATTCTTATCCTACTTTTCATGGGCTGACTAGAAAGCTTTTTACTATTGTCAATACCTAATCCGAATATAGCTTTCAAGGGTTCGCTACAAACTAATTGGCCCCTGCCAACTATCCTTAATACATAGTTTTCATGGGCTTACTATTAACATGTTGGTTACCACCAATAACATCCTAATCACAGTTTTCATGGGTTTACTATGAACCTATCTCCGGACAACTTCAAGGTTTAGGCATCCTATATTTTGGTCTGCTAGACTCGCTGGATGCAATTCTACTCATTCAGGAGTTTAACCAATTTATATTCACCACAGGGTAAACCTAGCTGGTTCTTCTACCCTTTATCCCCAAAATACAGTTATGGGTCCTTTATCATGTGTATAAATTCATATTTGAAGAAGCAAACATAACAACTAAAAAATAACGCTCCTGTGGATTTAAGGTCCTTGAAATACTTTTCAGATAATACATAGTTAATCCCTTTAACCTATATTTTTATCAAGGCAATACTTCTTCAAATTTACATACTTAAATTCATTTCAAAACTCCTTTATTTAGCTATGGGTTTTTCCTTAAAATGAGTTTGGGTTATAGAACCTTTTAACTCCTTAGAAACCTTTCTTTCAACCTCATAAAATAACCTCCTTCGGAAGCATTTAAAAGCTAACTTTGAAACATTAGGCTCCTGCCTTTCGACCATGTTAAAGTATTATCATATAAGTATAGTAGCATAGCTTTGAAACTATTTGAAAGTACCCCTTTCAAAACCATTAAAGGTTACCCTTCGAAACCATTAAAAGTCCCCCTTTCGAAATCATTAGAATATACCTTTCGAAGCCATTGAGTTTACATTTAAAACAACATTTTTTGGGTCAAAGTGAACATAAGCAAAAGCATCTCTTTCGAAACCATTCTTTATTTCAAAACGTATTAGGAAAGCTTAATGGGGTAGAAACCATCCTTTCTAAAGCACTAAAACATCTAGGTAAAACAATAGAAGGTTGGCTTCGAAACCCCTTCCGAAACCATTGCTTCCGAAACCCCTAACCCTTTTCGAAAGAAGTAGGAAAGGGCTTTTATTTTTAAAATCAACAGTACCTTTGACAGCACTGATGTCTTCAAAACCATCGAATGGCATTAATTTACTGAAGGGTTTCAACTTTACCCCTTCTGAAAGCTTCAAATAAAATCTAATAAGTTCAGAAGAAACTACTTTAAAACAAAGATGACGGCTCTCCTTCAAAAGCTTGATTGGCTATCATAGACTTTCAAATTATTTTACCAATTTTTCCAAATTTTCTCAGATCTAAAAACTGAATAACTTTTACAAATAAGCCCTTCCAATTAATAAAGCAATTAAATCATTTAGTCCTCCTTTTAAAATAATTTAATTTCCATACTAAATCACTTAGTACAAATCCCTAGAAATTCATCTTACACATATTATCTAACATATCAAAGTTTCAAACCGAAATTCTCAACATATTTTCCAAAATTAATTTTGTAACGACCTAAAATTTTCGATCCCGAAAATTCCAGGTAGTGAGAGAAAAGAATAAAGAGATAGAAGAAGAATAGAAAAGAAACACACAAACTCACATTCGCAGCGGATAAAATATAATATTAATAATAGTCATACCAAAGAAAACTGTATCTATCAATTTACATCGATATATCAGAGTTACAACAATTTTATACAACATTGGATAGACACAATTTAACATGTCTCAGATATATACAATATCGTAGTGGAAACTCTCCATACGTCCATGCCATCCAGCTCGCCTCCTGAGCTCCAGAACGTCCTTACCTGAAAATATGTAATACTCGGTCTGACCCAAGCATTACATTAAAGTAACACCCGGGTCAGGCTGGAAACCAGCGTGAGTAAACTCGTAAAATTTGAAGTACCAAGTTCAAACCATAAAAGAAAACCTGGGGTAACTCGTACTCCACTACGAGTTCTAATCTCATTTGAGTCAATTATTTATCTCAAAACAATATTCAAGAATCGTTATCCAGTTAAAACGTCCATGATACTTAACTTATTTCATCCAAACTAATATCGTTCACCCGAACTAGTATCGTTCACCGACTTTCTAGTGCGGACACAGATCTGGTTTCCTGATCAGAAACCGTCATTCTCCATGCATAGTTTAACTATGATAGAGAATACCCAGAACCAATCAACAATCCATATCCAGGTTCGCCATCGAAAATCGAGTGAAAAATCCTACTCGGATCGATATAACTATCTCGAAATTTTGTGCTCGAATCTGGATCAAATCACTATGCGAATAGAATAACATACGTACACCCTACGTATTTATCTTTATTGGTTATTAGCCAAATCAATTCCATTTCTATTCACATTCACTTTGATTTTTATTCACTTACTCACAATTACTTCAATCCATTTGGATTATCACCTCTATTCTTATCTTGATTGGGTATTTAACCAACAAACAGTTTGAACTCCGACCAGTTTATTTAGAAAAAGCGTGAAAATTTTAAAAATAGATAAGTAGTTGGAAAATAATTACTAGTTTGTAAAATAGGTGCAAAATAGTTAGAAAATAGTTAAAAATAATTATAGAAAATTTAGATAATTGCAAAATAATAATAAGATAGTAATTAGTTTATAAAACAGTTGGAAAATCATTAAATAGTTTCAAAAATAATTGCAAAACAAGTATGAAATAGTTTGGCTTTTAAAAGAAAAGTTGTATATATAATGAATAGCTTGGAAGAGATAGAAGAAGAACAGAAAAGAAACACACAAACTCACATTCGCAGCGGAAAAAAATATAATATCAACAATAGTTATACCAAAAAAAACCGTATCTATCAATTTACATCGACATATCAGAGTTACAACAATTTTATACAACATTGGATAGATACAATTTAACATGTCTCAGATATATATACAATATCAAAGTGGAAACTCTCCATACGTCCCCGCCATCCAGCTCGCCTCCTGAGCTCCAGAACGTCCTTACCTGAAAATCTGTAATACTCGGTCTGACCCGAGCATTACATCAAAGTAACACCCGGGTCAGGCTGGAAACCAGCGTGAGTAAACTCGTAAAATTCGAAATACCAAGTTCAAACCATAAAAGAAAACCCGCGTAACTCGTACTCCACTACGAGTTCTAATCTCATTTGAGTCAATTATTTATCTCAAAACAATATTCAAGAATCGTTATCCAGTTCAAATGTCCATGATACTTAACTTATTTCATCCCAGCCTGTTTGCTTCTAACCAAACTATAAAGAATTACTGTAGATTACTAATCGAAGCGGTTTCGGGTATTTATTGATACCCGACCCTGGTCTCTTCGAAATCCAAACACCCGCTAAAAGGTCAAGTTGTTAAAGGTTAATCAATTTAATTCAATACTTCGAATTCATTCATCACAGATAAATATCACCTATTTATTACAGATATATCCAATATCACCCCATAGAATATCACAAATTATCATTCAATAGATATCAACCAATCCATATATTCTACTCAAACAATCATTCAGAAACGTGAATTCTTAATCCATATTATAATTAATTTAATTAATCTTCAATTAAATTAATAACTTAAGAATTTATCACTTAATCATTCTTAACCAATCATTAATTAATTACGAATCATTTAGTTAATTAATCATTCTTTAATTATCTATCTAAATTAATTATCCATAATTACTTTTATTAAGTAATTATCCCATGATTATTCATATTAATCCATCAACCCTTATTTATTTCATTACGTGATTAACTTTTAATTAATTCCACTAAGTAAATATCTTTAATTAGTCACAACCTGAACAAAAATAAATTCTTATTTGAACTAATACTTAATTACATCATTATTCTTTATTTGATAATCACTTAGGAATTAATTTCATAATTATACTGATATAATTAATTTTAAACAACTACTCTGAAGATATACTAAATCAAAACAATTTAAACTTAAGACCTATATTTTAGATTTTGAAACCCGCTTGTTATTTATCTATGAAACTTTGAGAGCATTAATTTAACTTAGAAAGGAAAAAAACTTCCATTCCTATTTTATTTCTTTCTTTCTTTCTTTCTTTCGGCCCATTCTTTCCCAAGCCCACATCCTCCCTTTTCCCTGTTCCTAGCTTCTTTTCCCTTCTCTATTTCTTCCCTGTTCCATTTTCTTTATTCGAACTTAAATAGGTGTAAGATGAGATGTATATACAGATTAGGCAATATTGTACAACTTATGTTTCAGCTAATATACTTTTGCTTGTAAAGTTAGTTATATAAAAAAGGTGTAAAATGATGTCACTATATCCACAAAGTTGAAGGTCAAGCAACAATACTTGGAAATAAAAACACACAGGCAAAATTTCACAACTTGTATGTCTCTGTACAATGCTAGGTCACTGATAGAAGTAGATTCAAAAAAATATCAAGATACTACCTTCCAAAGCATGTACAACATTAATTAAGTTCTAAGCATGAGTACAACGTAGGCCTGCAATCTTATACCAAAAATGAGCAGCTGTACACACTCATAGGGAAAGAAAGTGTACAGACTGCTATAGTACTTTGTAAATTTTTATTTCACAAAACAATATCAGTCCCTTTATTCCTTATACCAAAACTTGAACACTACTTACATAGGTACAACTTTGACACTTATACATCAGGCTCCTGAATTTAAAAAAAGAACAATCCAGCAACTCATTTATGTCACAGAGTTAGTAGTATTTCCTGCACATGCTTCTACAATGATTTTTACCATATTTATCCGGTCAAATTTAGATTGGCAGCATTTTTTTTCTCACACATTGAGCTATGACCCAATTAACTCAGCATCTAAATTCATATCTCAGTATTGATATTTCATCTACTTGTATTCACCTTTTCAACATGTACAGGTTATCAGATTTTATTTAGATGCCCTTTAATTACTTACTACCCTAATCAACAAGTTACAAAGCATGCACAACAAGCAATTTTATATATGGAAGACATTCGATGCAGAACCTTATCTAGTCAAAACATTCTTCAGGGTTATCGAATTGGCTTCTTATTTAGTTACAGTGTTTACTTGCTAAATTCCAAACAAACATAGTAAAGGGTTATGTTTAAATTCATCGGCATTCAGAAAATAATTTCAGCATATAATAATATGTAAACAAAGCGATTAAAACAAGTTCCAGGCAACCAATTCTACTCCATGGTCTAGATCCATAAACATAGCCAGTGAATTATGTTTCAGTTAATCTGCATTTTAATTCACTCCAAGCACAACATAAAGTAAAAAAAACAACCCTCACAAAGATAAGCAACAATGCTTTAGAAAACATTGATTAAAAATTTATTGGTAGAAAAAAATATGAGCATCTTGCTACCAATAATAGTTTCTCATAGTACCGCAGTAAAAACTTGAAAAGTGTACCAAGCACACGCATGCCTTAACACCCTTTTTTTCTTACTTCTTTTTATTTTTACCTCTACATAACCAAGCTATACTAAGTTCCATCCTTTCCAACATCACAAAGTAAATTAACTTGTATTTATCTTTACAAGTTTGCTCATTGTTGCTAATTAAATAATGCAGTGAGGAACAAACAAGGAACTGTAGCAAGTTCGAATCGTAACCAAACTCTCTCTTATTTAACTGTACAGTAGAAGACCCATTGTACTTTACTTTGGAGGTGTTCATTTGCAGCTTACTTAATAAATCAACTTATGTTATTTCCCCAAATAAACTCAAGAACATAAGAAAATAAATAAGGTTGTACATATCGGATTACAACTAGATATCAGTAGTAGAGATATGATTTGCCCATTCATAAATTAAGTATATCAAATTTACTCACCTTATTGTTAAACAGCGGCCTATTACAGGACCCAACAGTCGATTGAAGCTAGATTGAAACTCGATTTGTTGATTTGAAACTGATCTGGAGCTTGCTAATTTAGTCGATTTGAAATCTTGAATCTGACATTAAAACCGATCATGAATCCACTAAGTTTGCTCTGGTTAAAACATGAAGGAGGATCTGATTTTTCTTTTTGGTTTTGGGTTTTATTGTTCTTCTGAATGACCAAAAAAAGATTGAGAAGTTTGGTTTGTTTAAAGATGAAAGAGTTATGAAAACAGCCTATACTCTAATATTATTAAATTAAAAGGAACCATTAACACTTGTCTATGCATGTTTTATAAAAGCTACAAATGTCAAAACCCTATAATTCATTTTCCTTTATGTTATATTAATATATGTTTAATGTTTTTAAATTTATATCTATAATATTTATCTCATTAATTCCAAAGAGGTTTATAAATTAAATATTTTTATTTTTATATATATTTTTTTATTTTTTGAAAATTTAATATATTGAATTCAAATTAATGTTTTCTATTCACCAAACATACATATATATATGCACTTAAAATTTTCAACATTATAGAGTTTGCCTATATACATATATATATTTGTTAATTCACTATAAGATTTTTTTATTTTCAAATATTTAATTCAACATTTATTATAGTTTCAAATCCATTTATATACATCTAGATATTTTAAATTATTAGAAATTTAAATTTGTTCAGCTGACAAATCAGTATTTAACAAATTAACAGATGTCCAAATATCCGGGTTATCACATCCCTCTCCCCTTTGAATCTTTTCGTCCTCGAAAAGGAACGAAGCCAAAATTTACCAAAATGCTTAAAATAAGATAAATTTTCTTTGATCATTTTTTTTAAAATACTTCTTAAAAGTCTATATAATATTATCAAAATAGTTTTTTTTAAAATATTATTTTATAACTCGATGTTTCAATAAGTCCATCCTCGTTCTCACAGAAATTCGGTCATACGTTGATCAGGCGTACGACTAAAAATCTATAAGTACTTAGCAGACTCGATTTCAACACCCAGTGAAAATACTTGGAAAATAATTTTATTGAAAATATAGGAAACAGTTTTGAAAATAGAGGAAATATCTTTGGTGAGAATGCTCTGGAAATCATCACCCTCATCCATGGTCGCAGTTACATTCCAGGGTTACATTGTCGTCACAGCAAAAGCCCATGTAACTGCAGGCTCTCCGCGGCCTCTAGATTACGCCATGGATCCCACACGACAGATCGCAGTTACATTCCAGGGTTAAGTTGCCATCGCAGCAAAAGTCCATGTAACTGCAGGCTCTCAGCGGCCTCTGATTTTCGCTATCGAAATGAAGCTTCTCCACTCCTACATAGGTCGCAGTCTACCAATATAAAATCAAACGCAAACTGTTGGCTCTCAGCGGCACACACGACTTTCGCCATGTTATACCATGGGTCGCAGTCTACCGATATAAAATCAAACGTAGACTGTTGGCTTTCAGCGGCACACACGACTTTCGCTATGGTATACTCTACTCACAATCCCCAGGAACTAGTTTTGTCCGGACTCCTCACAGGATCGACTTTAGAACCCCCCTTGGGGCTCAAGGCAGCACCACCCGGTGGCACTCCTAAGAAGTTCATTTCAAGGGAGCGCCTTTTTCCCCAGAGCCATCATCAAAACATTTTATACTATACACATATAGTATCTTCAAATCATACACCTAGTATATCTCATATAAAGCTCCTCTACACAAAATCGATTATCCCAAAATCGATAATTCTCAAACTAGGATTTCCAAATTCTCATATTGATTTTATCCAAAATCAAAAAGCCTTTCCAAATCCAAAGGTGCCTAAAACCTTTTCTAAAATCCTCATAAGATCCCTTATATATATATAGATATATATAATTTTTAAAACTTCGGATCATTTCAAACTTGTATAAAACTCTTTTTATACTTCAAAACACCTTCAAAATCCTTTTCTTCTAGCAAAAGATTCAACAAGGGGAGTTTCATTTTATAAAACAAAGATACTTAACTTTGTTTACTCAAAATCAAATATCCAATTTTGATTACTTCTCTCAATATCACTTTTCATTCAAATCCGCACGATGTACATATATCATCCATATGCTATACTAATCTGATCGCTCACTCGACCACACAATTTCACTTCCGAACTAGTATCGTTCACCCGACAATCTAGTGCGGACACAGATCTGGTTTCTTGATCAGAAACCGTCATTCTCCTTGCATAGCTTAACTATGATAGAGAATACCCAGAACCAATCAACAATCCATATCCAGGTTCGTCGTCGAAAATCGAGTGAAAAATCGTACTCGGATCGATATAACTGTCTCGAAATTCTATGCTCGAATCTGGATCAAATCACTATGCGAATAGAATAACATACGTACACCTTACGTATTTATCTTTATTGGTTATTAGCCAAATCAATTCCATTTCTATTCACATTCACTTTGATTTTCATTCACTTACTCACAATTGCTTCAATCCATTTGGATTATCACCTCTATTCTTATCTTGATTGGGTATTTAACCAATAAACAGTTTGAACTCCGACCAGTTTATTTAGAAAAAGCTTGAAAATTTTAAAAATAGATAAGTAGTTGGAAAATAATTACTAGTTTGTAAAATAGGTGTAAAATAGTTAGAAAATAGTTAAAAATAATTATAGAAATTTTAGATAGTTGCAAAATAATAATAAGATAGTAATTAGTTTATAAAACAGTTGGAAAATCATTAAACAGTTTCAAAAATAATTGTAAAACAAGTATGAGATAGTTTGGCTTTTAAAAGAAAGGTTGTATATATAATGAATAGCATGGAAAAATAGGTTTATATTAAAACAATTTATATTAAAAATAGTCCAGAGTCAAAACTGCTCACTTCCCAATCTCCATTTTCATCAATTAAATTTAAATTTCCACTTCCATTTAAATTGACCCAATTCCAATTTAAATAACTTCAATTTCCATTGAAATTGATTCAACCCCAATTCAAGTTGAACTAACCTCAGTTTCTTTCCAATTTTAACTTCATTCAACCTTGATATCAAATTCTACTAATTCAAATAAATTTCAATTAAACTAGTTCTAATTTCAATTCATTTCAACTCCAGTTTGAATTAGTCCAAATTTCAAACTCCATTTCCAAATCAAGTTGAATTATCCTTGATTTCCTCCCAAATTCAATTCAAATTCCTTTGAATTTAAAACTATTCAACTTTAATTACAATTCCAAATTATTCAAATCAATCCAATTCAAATTTTTCATTTGAATCTTATATTCATACATCTTCAATCACAGTTTCAATTAATTCAAATCAAATTCAGTTTGAACTAATTCAAATTTCACATTTAAACCATCTCGAATTATATAAATTCGAGTTAATACTTCAAATGTTGATTTAATTTCTTTAAATCAATTTTCCTTTAAAGTTTTTAAACAATTCAATTATGAGTCCAAATTTAAAAATTCCATTTTTAAATTATCTTTACTTAACTCATTACAAGGTTCAAGTAAGAGTTTCAAACAATTTTAATTTACAAATTTATTTCTTAACATTCAAATCTTAAGTTCAAAGGAATTCCATATCTAAATTTTGAATTTAAGTTAAATTTTATTTATCTCTATAATGGATATATTACCACACTTCACTTCTTATTCATTTAAACAAATCCAATTCACAATCTAAATATTTCCAATAACAATGGGATGGTATTATTCAAATTATTTTAAAACATTCATCCATTTCCAATTCCAGATCTCAAACCCATTTTGAGATCACACAAACTCCAGTTCAAATTAACCATTTAACTTTCCAAGTTAAATTCCAATTTTACCAGAAAATTTCCAATTCAAGTTGGTCATTTACATCTTTTTAACTTCTCCCAAGTTAAATTCGATTTACTTAATGCAATCAACCTCATTCAATCCTTAACCTTCACAATAATAATCTTCCCACTTAAAAACTTATCACTTTGGGTATCATATCTCATTCCAAATTGAAAACTCAATATTTAGAGTTTATTTCAAATTATACTTGATATCATGTATATCCATACATATATACATATTTCTTTCTTTTACATACCAAGTTATACTTTAAAACTTTAAAACCACCCTTTGATTTTTAATTCAAAACAAATTGCTTTTAAATTTTCAAACAACTCTTGTTTGAAATAGGACCATTTCATTCAAATGCATTGAATAATATTATTTATTATTTCTTTATTACTTTGAAACAAATTTACAGATGTCTGGAACTAGATTTTAAAACCTCACAATTTAGATCATTTTTAGTTCCAGTTTATAAATCATACTTGCCCAAATGTTTTACTTCTTTGAAACATTTCACTTGCTTACTCATTAATACACATTTTATTATTAAACACAACAATTATTTATGATAATAACCCATATTATCATATCTGAAAACCAATTTATTATTATCTTATTCTGATATTCATTCCCAAACTCAAGATTTTAATTTCAGTTTGAATTCATTTCAAACTTATCTATATTAAATTTCAATTTCAGTTTGGTTGTATTTCTATTACTTCTTAATTTAATTCCAATAATTTAACAACCAATTACCTAATATTTATTAGGAAGCAATATTTCTTTATATATCAAAATATATTCTTATATAAAATCATTTAAAATCTTTATATAAGAAAATAAAAAGTACGCTCTCTCATACATACACACACACACACACACACACACTCAACTCATTCTAGGGTAACACTTATCCTATCCTTAATGAGTAATCCCACCAGAGCCAAGGTTCTCTCTTAACCTTCAGCTCTGATACCAAATGTAACGACCCGAAATTTTCGATCCCGAAAATTCCAGATAGTTAGAGAAAAGAAGAAAGAGATAGAAGAGGAACAGAAAAGTAACACACAAACTCACATTCGCAGCGGATAAAATATAATATCAATAATAGTCATTCCAAAGAAAACTTTGTCTATCAATTTACATCGATATATCAGAGTTATAACAATTTTATACAACATTGGATAGATACAATTTAACATGTCTCAGATATATACAATATCATAGTGGAAACTTTCCATACGTCCCTGCCATCCAGCTCGCCTCCTGAGCTCTAGAACGTCCTTACCTGAAAATCTGTAATACTCGGTCTGACCCGAACATTACATCAAAGTAACACCCGGGTCAGGCTGGAAACCAGCGTGAGTAAACTCGTAAAATTTGAAACACCAAGTTCAAACCATGAAAGAAAACACGAGGTAACTCGTACTCCACTACGAGTTCTAATCTCATTTGAGTCAATTATTTATCTCAAAACAATATTCAAGAATCGTTATCCAGTTAAAATGTCCATGATACTTAACTTATTTCATCCCAGCCTGTTTGCTTCTAACCAAACTATAAAGAATTACTGTAGATTACTAATCGAAGTGGTTCCGGGTGTTTATTGATACCCGACCCTGGTCTCTTCGAAATCTAAACACCCTCGAAAAGGTCAAGTTGTTAAAGGTTAATCAATTTAATTCAATACTTCGAATTCATTCATCATAGATAAATATCACCTATTTATTACAGATATATCCAATATCAACCACAGAATATCACAAATTATTATTCAATATATATCAACCAATCCATATATTCTACTCAAGCAATCATTCAGAAACATGAATTATTAATCCATATTATAATTAATTTAATTATTCTTTAATTAAATTAATAACTTAAGAATTTATCACTTATTCATTCTTAACCAATCATAAATTAATTATGAATCATTTAGTTAATTAATCATTCTTTAATTATCTATCTAAATTAATTATCTATAATTACTTTTATTAAGTAATTATCCCATGATTATTCATATTAATCCATCAACCCTTATTTATTTCATTACGTGATTAACTTTTAATTAATTTCACTAATTAATTATCTTTAATTAATCACAACCTGAACAAAAATAAATTCCTATTTGAACTAATAATTAATTACATCATTATTCTTTATTTGAGAAAAACTTAGGAATTAATTTCATAATTATATCTGATATAATTAATTTTAAACAACTACTCTAAAGATATACTAAATCAAAACAATTTAAACTTAAGACCTATATTTTAGATTTTGAAACCCGCTTGTTATTTATCTATGAAACTTTGAGAACATAAATTTAACTTAGAAAGGAAAAAAAATTCCATTCCTATTTTAATTTTTTCTTTCTTTCTTTCGGCCCATTCTTTCCCAAGCCCACTTCCTCCCTTTTCCATGTTCCTAGCTTCTTTTCCCTTCTCTATTTCTTCCCTGTTCCATTTTCTTTATTTAAACTTAAATAGGTGTAAGATGAGATGTATATACAGATTAGGCAATATTGTACAACGTATGTTTCAGCTAATATACTTTTGCTTGTACAGTTAGTTATATAAGAAAGGTGTAAAATGATGTCACAATATCCACAAAGTTGAAGGTTAAGCAACAATACTTGGAAATAAAAACACACAGGCAAAATTTCACAACTTGTATGTCTTTGTACAATGCTAGGTCACTGATAGAAGTAGATTCAAAACAATATCAAGATACTACCTTCCAAAGCATGTACAACATTAATTAAGTTCTAAGCATGAGTACAACGTAGGCCTGCAATCTTATACCAGAAATGAGCAGCTGTACACACTCACAGGGAAAGAAAGTGTACAGACTGCTATAGTACTTTGTAAATTTTTATTTCACAAAACAGTAGAAGTCCATTTATTCCTTATACCGAAACTTGAACACAACTTACATAGGTACAATTTTGACACTTATACATTAGGCTCCTGAAATAAAAAAAAGAACAATCCAGCAACTCATTTATGTCACAGAGTTAGTAGTATTTCCTGCACATGCTTCTACAATGATTTTTACCATATTTATCCGTTCCTATTTAGATTGGCAGCATTTTTTTTCTCACACATTGAGCTTGACCCAATTAACTCAGCATCTAAATTCATATCTCGGTATTGATATTTCATCTACTTGTATTCACCCTTTTCAACATGTACAGGTTATCAAATTTTATTTAGATGCCCTTTAATTACTTACTACCCTACTCAACAAGTTACAAAGCATGCACAACAAGGAATTTTATATATGGAAGACATTCGATGCAGAACCTTATCTAGTCAGAACATTCTTCAGGGTTATCGAATTCGCTTCATATTTAGTTACAGTGTTTACTTGCTAAATTCCAAACAAACATAGTAAAGGGTTATGTTGAAATTCATCGGCATTCAGAAAATAATTTTGGCATATAATAATGTGTAAACAAAGCAATTAAAACAAGTTCCAGGCAATCAATTCTACTCCATGGTCTAGATCCATAAACATAGCTAGTGAATTATGTTTCAGTTAATCTGCATTTTAATTCACTTCAAGCACAACATAAAGTAAAAAAAAACAACCCTCACGAAGATAAGAAACAATGCTTCAGAAAACATTGATTAAAAATTTATTGGTAGAAAAAAATATGAGCATCTTTCTACCAATAATAGTTTCTCATAGGACTGCAGTAAAAACTTGAAAAGTGTACCAAGCACACGCATACCTTAACATCCTTTTTTTTCTTCATTCTTTTTATTTTTACCTCTACATAACCAAGCTATACTAAGTTCCATCCTTTCCAACATCACAAAGTAAATTAACTTGTATTTATCTTTACAGGTTTGCTTACTGTTGCTAAGTAAATAATGCAGTGAGGAAAGAACAAGGAACTGTAGCAAGTTCGAATCGTAAACAAACTCTCTCTTATTTAACTGTACAGTAGAAGACCCACTGTACTTTACTTTGGAGGTGTTCATTTGCAGCTTACTTAATAAATCAACTTATGTTATTTCCCCAAATAAACTCAAGAACATAACAAAATAAATAAGGTTGTACATATCGGATTACAACTACATATCAGAAGTAGAGATATGATTTGCCCATTCATAAAATAAGTATATCAAATTTACTCACCTTATTGTTAAACAGCGGCCTATTATAGGGACCCAACAGTCGATTGAAGCTAGATTGAAACTCGATTTGTTGATTTGAAACTGATCTGGAGCTTGCTAATTTAGTCGATTTGAAATCTTGAATCTAACTTTAAAACCGATCATGAATCCACTAAGTTTGCTCTGGTTAAAACATGAAGCAGGATTTGATTTATCCTTTTGGTTTTGGTTTTTATTGTTCTTCTAAATGACGAAAAAAAGATTGAGAAGTTTGGTTTGTTTAAAGATGAAAGAGTTATGAACACAGCCTATACTCTAAAATTATTAAATTAAAAGGAATCATTAACACTTGTCTATGCATGTTTTATAAAAGCTACAAATGTCAAAACCCTATAATTCATTTTCCTTTATGTTGTTTTAATATATGTTTAATGTTTTTAAATTTATATCTATAATATTTATCTCATGAATTCCAAAGAGGTATATAAATTAAATATTTTTATTTATATATATTTTTTTTTATTTTTTGAAAATTTAATATATTGAATTCAAATTAATGTTTTCTATTCACCAAACATACATATATATATATGCACTTAAAATTTTCAACATTATAGAGTTTGCCTATACACACACACACACACAAATATATATATATATATATATATATATATATATATATATATATATATATATATATTTGTTAATTCACTATAAGATTTTTTTATTTTTAGATATTTAATTCAACATTTATTATAGTTTCAAATCCATTTATATACATCTAGATATTTTAAATTATTAGAAATTTAAATTTGTTCAGCTTACAAATCAGTATTTAACAAATTAACAGATGTCCAAATATCCAGGTTATCACAAATTTATAAACCCAAATGACCATATTTTCCTTTGAAAATTCATCACTAATTCTATAAGGCTTGGAAAATTATAAAATTGAAATCCAACTCCAAAATCATATATTCCATAAACATATAATTTTTGCATGGCATTTAAACATCATTAAATCTCGGGTTTACCCTAAAATCATGCATATCCTCTTTTAAACAATGTTGTTTAAACCACAAGAAATATAAATCAAGCATATCATCATCCAATGTATCTAAAAACGAATTTACCCTTACAAAAACATATGATTATAAAAACCTAAATAGAGATGTAGTGATTATTATTCACCTTAGATTGGATAAGGAAATTGAAGATTGAATGAGCTTGATTTCTTCTTGTTTGAACCTAAGCTTTAGATTTGATTTCTCTCTTCTTCTTTCTCCTTAATGGCCGACTCCTTTTATCCTTATGTTTATAATTTTGCTTGTGATAAAATGAACGTGTATGGCCTTAGAAATACTATTACAATGGTGAAAATATAGGTGGCAATTTACCCTAACGCCCCTTGGTTCATTTAGTTAGCACTTAACCATTTATTAGTTCATTCAGTTTAAATAAGCAAGGCCACTTAATTTATTAATCAACCTTAATTTTCATATCTCTCTACATTATTCTATTTAATTTATTCTAATTAAATCTTTTGAATAATGTTATTAAAAATTAGGAGTGTTATAGGCAATAAAATGTTAAAAGATAGCATTATTCAAGAATGATGATGGAAGGCCTAGATGGAAACAAAATGTTGGAACATAACATTATTCTAGAACAATGGTGTAATACCCAAGTGGCGACCAAAATTTACAACATAATAATATTTGAGAATGATGGTGTAAGGTCTAAGTGACAACCAAATGTTAAAACATAATTTTATTCGAGAACGATGGTCTAAGGACCGAGAGACAACCAAAATATTAAGATGTAAAGTTAAATAGGAATGTAGGTGTAAGACCTATGTAGCAACCTAAATGTTAAAATCTAACATTATTAGAGGCAAGGGTGTAAAGTTTGAGTGACAACCAAAAGAAATAACCAAAGATATAGTCATAAAAATGTTGGATCTTGAGTTTTGATTGCTGATAAGAATTTCAAACGACACAACGATTCATGAATCTACGACAACAATGAAGACCAGACTCAACGACTCGATGTATGGTTCATATATATTATATATTTAATCCAGAGTCAAGTACTATATATATTAGAGTCAAGTCTAGTTGCTTTATCAAAATCTTTCCTCAAGAATCATCTTTCTCTCATATATTCACATGCACTGTACTCGATTTAAAATTGCCATTTTTAAATACACTTGCACTTAGGCTTCAGAAAAGACACAGTTCAGTCGACTGAACTGATGCCCTTAGTCGACTGAACCTGTGTATAGCTTTTAAAAAAATTACACGGACCAGCCGACTGAGTGCAACATTCAGTCGATCGAGTCTGTGCATTTTCAAACGCATATGCAGATTTTGAATTCAGTCGACTGAAGCCACCAAGTCAGTCGACTGAAAACTGTATACTGTCATTTTTGAATAGAAACTTCCTTTTCTAAAAAGATTTCTCCCTCGCGAAGGGTTGAATCCATTGCTATTCGTTGCATCCTTTGCTATTCGTTGAGATCTCTTCACCAGTAGTTGCAACTCCTTATCTACTATGTATATGCTTGAGTTTCATTGATAAATCACTTAATTTATTTTTCTTTTTATATTTAACTTGAATAATATTCTTCGAATCTAATACTTACTTAATTCCATATATTTATTGCTTATTATCACAATTTCATATCTTACAAGCAATCTGAAACTTCCTAATCTTCATATACACACAATCAAACACATCATTCTTGAGGAATAGATTATAGGAAGAGTGTACTACAGGTGACAAATCCTTATTATTAGAACACACAAGGTCAATACAATCTACTTTGTAATCAAGTCCTGTTTGGTTGCTCAAGCGATGTAAACCTTTTTCCTTTGGATTAAATGAGGGCTGCTAGTTTAAATTCCAGAAGGAATCTGGGACTGGACGTAGAACGGGAGTTCAAACCAGTATAAAAATTCCTGATATCATTTTACTTTACTGTTATTTTTATTTTACAGTTATCTAGTTATCTGTTATATATTCCATATTACACGATCCTATAGCACAGTAACATTCATTTGGTATCAGAGCAATGTCATCTTATAACCGTAACATAGTTATTTGATATTTGAATATGAAAAACAACACCAGCATCGTAATTAACACTAATTTTCTTGAAGGTCAATCTACTGCACGACCACCACTATTTAATGGAATGAACTATAACTGTTGGGCTACTAGGATGAAAATTATATACAAGCTAATAGTTATGAAACCTAGAATATTACTCAAACTGAATATACCATACCTACCACAGAATATTCATAATGGTCTAACACACAAAAACTATATGCTACTGCAAATGCTAAAGCCATGAATATGATATATTGTGCACTAGACAAGAATGAGTTTAATAGAGTAAGCATGTGTAAAATGACTTATGAAATTTTGTGTACACCTAAAGTTACACATGAAGGTACCAACAAAGTAAAGCAGAGTTAAATTTATATGCTCAAAAATCAGTTCCAGAATTTCAAAATGAAGCAAGATGGAACAATAAATGAAATGTACTCTAGGTTTCAAAATATTTATCATTCTCTTTTAGCATTAGGAGAAACTTATAAAGACTTTGATATTGTTTCAAAAATCCTTGATTCTCTAACGGATGAGTGGGAATGGAAGGTTTTAGCAATTGAAGAAGCAAACGAAATTTCAACCATTAAACCAAAAGAGTTGATAGGAAATCTAATGACTTATGAAGTTAATCTTCAGGCAAAACAAGTACAGGCTCAATGAAAGAAGAATATAGCATTCCAAGTAGAAAAGGATGAGTGATTCAGATGAGAAAGGTATGCCATTCATTGCTAAAAATTTCAAACAGTTTTTGAAATTTAAAAAGAGCAAAAAATTCAGAAACAACAAGAACAGCTCCAACAATAATAACAACAAACCACCATCTTCTATTCTAGAACGTTATGAGTGTCAAAAGAAAGGCCACATTAAGTAAGACTGTTCTGATCGAAAGAGAGACAAATTTAAACACAAGAAAGACATATTCAAGAGGAAAGCTTTCACTATCACGTAGGATGATTCAGAATCATCTTCATCATAGATAATGACACGGATAGTGATATGGAACAAGCCAACATTTGTTTTATGGCTATAAATGACAAGGTGAGTGATCTAATTTTTGTTGTTTTATTGAAAATTACTTGACGAACTAAGAGACATCAAAAGGAAATATAAAGAAACTCTTGAAAAATTAAATAGAACCGAAATTGAGGTAGATATGTTATGAGATGAGAAATAAATTTTAGAAGAAGAACTTGGAACTACTCAAGAATCTTATTCTAATAAGTTATCTCACTCTCTTTGTTAAGTCAAAAGATAGAAACTCGGAAAGGAAAGAATGATGCACTTTTAGTTGAAAATCATGATCTTAAAGCTAATATTAAAATATTAGAATTAGATAATTCTAGTCTTAAAATGAAATTAGATGATATTACTAAGAATGTCTCTAATTTTAACAAAGGTAGGGAAAATTTTTCTAAAATTAAAGAAAATTCTCAAACTGTTTCAAATAAAAGAGGATTAGGATATAAGCAAGTTTCTAAAGTTATTCCAAACAAAAAAAATTCTTTATATAACAATTATTAAAGGAATAACAATACAATTGAAAAATCTATTTCAAAAGTTGTAACTTATTCTAAATCAATTAAAATTTAGGTTCCTAAAATAAGTAATTCTTTGATTAGAAACAAATGTATAAAATCTTTTATAAAAACTATTCACAAAAATAAAATAAATTTTTCTAAAAGGAATTCTGAACCCTCTTGGGTTTGGTTGCCAAAGACCTATCTTTTTAGGACCCAAATAAAAAGGTGGGGACCAATGTTAATTCTATATTTTGCAGGTACCGCCTAAAAAGAGAGGAAAATGGACATTGGACAGTGGTTTCTCAAAACATGTGACAGGAAACAAAGAGATGCTAGCGAACATTACTTACTCAGATGGAGGATCTGTGATAATTGGAGACAATTCCAAGGGATATATCATCGGCAAAGGCGATATGAGCAATAACGGTATATCTAATTTACCTCTTACCACAAATGTTTTATTAGTTAAAAATTTAAAACATAATTTACTTAGTATCAACCAACTGTGTGACAAAGGATTTAATATTAATATTTCTTTTTCTGAAAATAAGTGTAGCATTTTTTATCAAAATAAAAATCTTATTTTTGAAGGTTCTAGAGATCAAATATAAATGTTTTGAATATGAATATAAATTACAATACTAAAACGTGTTTAATAGCCAAAGAAAATGATCCTTGGCTATGGCATAAGAGATTTTGTCATATTTATTTCAAAGCTATAAACAAATTATCCAAAAATGAATTACTAAAAGGTTTACCAAAAATGAATTACTAAAAGGTTTACCAAAAATGAATTTTAAAATAAACAATATTTGCGATGCTTGTCAATTGGGTAAATTATCAAAATCATCCTTTAAATCAAAGAAAAATATTTCTACTATACGACCACTTAAACTATTGCATTTAGATCTCTTTGGTCCAACTCAAGTTCAATACATAACCTATAGTAAATATGTGTTTTTCATAGTAGATGAATTCTCAAGGTACATTTGGACTTTTTTCTGAAAAATAAAAGAGACACTTTTAAAAATTTCAAAACTATTGCTAAAAGAATCCATAACCTCAAAGATTTAAAAGTTAAAAATATTAGAAGTGATCATGGAGGTCAATTCGAAAATGAAGCTTTAGAACATTTTTGTAATAAAAAGGGAATTTATCATATATTTTTTTCCTAAAACACTGCAAAAAAATGGAGTTGTAGAAAGGAGAAATTGAACTTTACAAGAATATGCAAGAACTTTGTTAAACGGAAGCACTCTACCAAAACATTTCTAGGCAGAAGCTATAGCAACTACCTGTTATATTTTAAACCGTGTTTCCATCCGACCACTAACTAAACACACTCCATATGAACTATTTCATCAAAGAAAACCAAATATTTCGTATTTCAAAATTTTTGGCCCAAAATATTTTATTTTAAACAAAAAAGATTGGCTTGGAAAATTCGATCTAAAATACGATGAAAGGATTTTCATAGGATATTTGGAATGAAGCAAAGCTTATCGAATTTTCAATAAAAGAACTAAAACAATCGAAGAAACACTTCACGTTTCCTTTGATGAAAATTTAAAGTTTAATAAAAAAATTGAGGATGATGAGATGATCACTAAGACAATCACAAATATGGTTACTCAAAATAATTTTGAAGAAGATGAAAACATTGTTTATAATTTTAAAGAAAATGAAAACATTGTTCTTAATGAAAATGAATCAAGATATCCTCCTAGGATTTTACGAGATCACCCAGTGGAAAATGTCGTATGAGAAATTGATTCACGTGTTCGAACTAGAAACCAACTTAATCAAATGAGTCATGTTACATACCTCTCTAGTATTGAACCTAAAAATGCCAAAGAAGCCTCTACTGATGACTATTGGATTATGGCTATGCAAGAAGAGCTAAACTAATTCGAATGAAACAAAGTTTGTGAATTAGTTTCTAGACCAATTGATCAAAGAGTCATTGGTGTAAATGGGTCTTCAAAAATAAAGCAGATGAACAAGAAAATATAACTAGGAATAAAGCTCGATTAGCCGCATAGGGATATAATCAAGAAGAAGGAACTGACTATGAAGAAATGTTTGCTCCAGTCGCATGACTAGAAGCAATACGTATTTTACTGACCATTGCATGTTTTCACAATTATAAACTTTATCAAATGGTTGTTAAAAGTGTATTTTTAAATGGATTTATAAAAGAAAATATTTATGTTAAACAACCTCCTTTATTTGCACATGAAAAATTTCCAGACCATGTCTATAAACTTAAGAAATCCTTATACGGTCTAAAACAAGCACCCCGTGCTTCGTATGAATATCTTAAAAGCTATCTTTTAAATTCTGGTTTTGAAATTGGGAAGGTTGATCGAACTCTTTTTATTAAACAAACCAAAAAGGATATTTTAATTATTCAAATTTAGGTAGATGATATTATTTTTGGTTCTACAAATGATAAGTTGTGTCGGGGAATTTTCTAATATAATGATCAAAGAAATTCAAATGTCACATATGGGTGAATAATATTATTTTCATAGTTTACAAATTAAACAATTGGATAATAGAATTTTTATTAGTCAAGAAAAATATTGTAATAATTTAATTAAATGCTTCGGTATGGAAAATGCTTCTGCCAAACCAACTCCAATGAGTACAACAATACATATCGATAGAGATGAAGATGACAAGAGTGTCTGTGACGCCTCACCTCTATACCCACGCTAGCCAAGAACATTACGGTGTAATGCTGTCAACTAGCATGGAGAATAAGGCTGTTGAGGAGCGACCATCCGTGTAATTGCCTTCTGCGAGCACCAATATGTCAGATAGTACAAGGAAGTCTGACATGCCGATACAAACTCAAGGCTACTACACAATGGCTATATATATTCTTCGAAAACAAACATAGAAATAAACATAACACAAATCAGTCACAGAAATCCATATCACGAAGGCGGAAAAAGATATGAATATATAACACATGAAAGTGTACATCAGAGTCGTGGTCAGAAAGATCCACAATAACCCAAAAGAATAGAACATGTGCTATACAAAAGAATAAGTATACATCATAGAGTCTATATCTCAATGTATATCTTCTAAAATGGTTAGAACGATGAGAATCTTCTAAAATGTCTTTACGAAGATTACTAATATCTGGTACGACAAGTCTACCGAATTTTCGAATACCGCCACGAGAATCAATATCGAAGTCTTTCAAACCTTCAATATCAGTTTTATCCCAAAAATTTTGGCCAAGAAGAGCCAATTAGGGATCTAGCTTTTGAGCTTCAAGAATGCGGTCAAAAAGAGAAGGATGACCCTCAAGGCTACATAAAACAAGAGATGAACATAAATCGGAAACACGATCTCGAATCTCACAAGTGGATAAAACACCAAGATCACTCCATTCGGATATCATCGTAGAAACAACCGCTTGTTGCTTACGACTAAGTGCATCGGTAACACGAATTCCCTTTCCAGGAGTATAAAGAATATCAAGATCATAAGATGCAAGGAATTCAAGCCAACGTTGTTGACGCAAATTAAGTTCCTTTTGAGAAAATAGATACTTCAAAGATTTATGATCGGTGTAAAGAATAAATTTTTCTCCCAAAAGATAATGACGCCAAATACGAAGGGCGAAAACAATAGCCGTGAGCTCTAAATCATGAGTGGCATATCTAGTCTCAGCAGGCTTCAATTGCCTAGAAGCATAAGAAATAACATGTTCTTTTTGCATAAGAACGACACCCAAACCAACGCGACTAGCATCAGTATAAACAACAAAATCTTGATTCCCCTTGGGAGCAACAAGAATAGGAGCATTGGAAAGGAGTTCTTTTAATTTCTGAAAAGAAGCTTCATATTTGATCGACCAAATGTATTTAACAACTTTCTTTGTTAAGCTAGTAAGAGGCATGACAATTTCAGAAAAGTCTTTAATAAAACGACGGTAATAGCCCGCCAATCAGAGAAAGCTACGGATTTCCGTTACACTCGTCGGTCTCTTCCAATTTTGAATCGCTTCAAATTTTGAAGGATCCATTGATATTCCGCATTCGGAAATAATATGACCGAGAAACTTCACACGAGATTGCCAAAAATGGCATTTAGAAAATTTTTCTTTCAATTGATTGCTCCTAAGAGTTTCCAACACAATCTGAAGATGCTTTTCATGTTCCTCCTCGGTTTTAGAATACACAAGAATATCATCAATAAAGATGAGAACAAACCGATCGAGGAAGTCTTTAAAAACTCGATTCATAAGGTCAACGAAATAAGCCGGAGCATTCATTAAACCAAATGGCATAACAAGCCATTCATAAGATCCATAACGAGTACGGAACGATGTCAAAGGAATGCTATCCTCTGCAATACGAAGCTGATGGAAACCGGTAGCTAAGTCTAATTATGAGAAGACTCTAGCACCACTAAGTTGATCGAATAGATCATCAATCCGAGGTAAAGGATATTTATTTTTAATTGTAAGATCATTAAGCTTGCGGTAATCAACGCAAAGCCTAAGTGTACCATCGGATTTCTTCACGAAAATAGCCGAAGCTCCCTATGGAGAGGAACTAGAGCGAATAAATTGCTTCGTCTCCAATTCCGATAATTGTTTGCGCATCTCCTCATTTTCTTTATTGGACATACGATAAGGAGGTCGAGTAATAGGTTGAGCTCCAGGGATGAGATTAATTCTGAACTCAATTGCTTGCTTAGGTGGCAATCCTAAAACGGGCTCAAATATGTCGGAGAATTCACGAACAACATGAATAAGAGAAATGACGTCTTCCTCATCATCATTATCGTCATCACGAGGATTTAAAGAATATAAAATTGCTGCCAAGTTGGAATCCGAATCTTTAAGAATGATAGATATCTTCTTAACAAATTGAGGATGTCGAAGAAGAATAATCCGCTCAAGACATAGGATATGAGCTTCATAATGATAAAGCCAATCCATTCCCAAAATCATTCCAAATCCTAAGTAACGCATAACATGCAAATCGGCTAGGAAAGAGAAATCATGCAAAATAATCTCGACATCTTTACAAAGAAAACTAAGAATTGTAGATCCGCCGACCGGATTCGCAATTCTTAATGAAGTCATTAAAGCAACAACACTTAAAGAAAAGGTATCAACAAGTTTCTTTGATATAAAAGAATGGGATGCACCCGTATCAATGAGAACTCTTGTAACAACCCTGTATTCTGTGATTTTTTTTGTATATTTTAATTATTTTAATTGAATTTTTGATTTAAAAACTTATTTTATTTATTTGGAATGATAAACTTTAGTTTTGATATGAATTATCATTCCAAAGCATGACTAAAAAGAATATTTTCCAAAAACTGAATTTTGGTCAAAATAGTCAAACTTTGAATTTTATTTTAAAATTTTAAAAGTTTGAAAATTTAAATTTTTTCTTTTATTTTGAAAGTACATAAAATTTTTGGAACACTGCTTTTTGTTTCGTTTGAAACGGATTTAAATTGTGAAAGTTATGTATATTTCAATATTGAGTGCAATTTGTTTATTCTGCAATTTTGTTATTTTAAATAGTATAAATTTTATTTTTCTTTGTCATATTTTATTTTAATATGTATTTATATGTTATTTTATGTATGTTTTTGTCTTTTAATATTTTTGAAGTGAGGTAGGAATTTTTCTAGAGCTAGTAATATTTTTCTTGTAATTTCCATGCCCTGTTTTCAATTTTTAAACATTTTCTTTAGTTCTTTTCTATTTTTCTCCAATTTAATTATTATTTTATTTTAGAAATGATAAATAAATTATTTTATTTCAAAATTTTTGCTTTAGAATATTTTTAAAATGAAGTAGATATTTTCCAAAGCCATTGATGTTTTAATTGTAATTTTTGAACCCTGTTTTCAATTTTTAAGCAATTTCCTTAATTCTTTTTATATTTTCTTTAAATTTAATTATATAATTTTATTTTATTTTCACTTTGTTTCGGTTTTAGATGTACTTGCTGAAGTTTATTTTGTTTTACTTGATTTAAAAGAAAAGAAAGTATGGAAGGTTTTAAAAGCTTAGAAACGTAAAGTCGTTTCACCGTTTCTTTTTCAATCAATACACCATTTATTTTGGCCGTACCTTTCTCTCTTCTTTTCAGCTGCATTCTCTCATCTTTTTCACGTATTTTCAAAGCTTCTCAACCCTAAAAAAAAAATCATGGCCTCCATCTTGCAAAAATTTGGTAAAATCTTCTTCTCTTCTCTTGTTTTCTAGTTTTTCTATGTGATTTTACAACTTGTTCTCAACTTCATGGCTCCACTCCTCCTCAACCAGATCTAGGCCAACCTCCACCACTTTATTCTCTGATCATCATCCACCCTAGATCACCACCATGGTAGGCCAAGCAACCCCAAGGCAAACGCCACCACCAAAATGCACAAATCCATCACCTATGCACTCAAGCTGACCTAGTTTTGGTACCATCACCTTCACCCACCTTTTGCCGCCACTTCCACCACCTCTAGCACCTCTGACCTGACCTCCACCCTCTGCCACATCACCCACCACCAACTGGACCCACTGTCCATGCCTCTAGAGCCTATGGCCGAACCCATTTATAGCATGGAAGTGACGAATTTGCCTTGTAGTTGTTGTTTTGCTGCACCTATGTCCATCCACCTTTGCACCATTACTTTCAAGCTATGGCTGACCCATATGAGCCCAAGACCTGATCCTAGCCCACTCCTTAGACATGTATTTCAGACCTATAGCTGAAGCATAGGCGGTAGAAAGAAAGTGCAAAAACTTTGTCTTTGTTTTATGCATTTAATTCTAACATTGTTTTATTGAATTTGGGCTTGAAAACTTATGTTATTTGTTCGTTTTGTTTGAATGTTTGCAAGGCTATTAGCCTTGTCTCTCCCACACTAATATCATCATCATGGCTGAGAAAACGAACCCCTTAGTTGAGCTTTTGAATGGTTGTAGCAAGGTCAAGTTATCTTGTCTTTGTTGCCTTTAAATTTCAATTTATTTCAATATATTTTGGTTGAATATTCATAAGTTATATTGTCTTGTTTTGGGGTTGTTTTCAAGATGATATCTTAGCTATTTCTCTCCACTCAAATCAAAGGTCGTGCCTTCTGGATCCGTTGTGTCATTCTAATTGATATCTCCAGCAAAAAAAAAGTGAGTATTTCTCACCAGACATTGTGTACTTATATAAGTAGTAAATTGACACCCTGCGAATCTGTAGAACTATATTAACATGTTATAACTGCTTATATTATTATCATATGATGTTCACACCTGTTATTACACCTATTATATCATATGTTACTGTTATTTCATGCTATTCTGTATATTTTATCAGCTTATCACACTGCAAGTTCCCTGTAAATTAGAAATCACTATGGGTTGAGATGATACATACCCGAACGGACTTTAGAATAAGGAAAAATTGTTATGGGCTGAAATGATAGGCCTGAATGATTTTCAATTTATTTCATTTACTTGGGACTGCGGGTTTGAAATGATAAATCCCGGATTTTTCTTTGTAAATTAAGGGTTGAAATGATATATTACCCGTATCACTTTACCTAGCGTAGAAAATTATATACAGGCTCGTAGTTAAGATATGTTTTTCTAAAAAATTTAAAATACTTTAGAAATTTAATTATTATAATATTTTGATTTAAAATCAAATAAAAATATGATTTTTGTAAATATTATTGATTTTCTGAATAATTGTAAGTGAAATGAATTAATGAAAAAGTTAGAAAATTTTGAATGTAAGTTATTTTGGAAATTTTGATTTAATTTTTTTGGAAATTAAATTAACTTTGAAAATATGATAAATTTATGATATTTTGAATTTAAATTAATTTAAAGTGATTTTATATCATATTAATGATTTTTGATAAAGTTGAATGTGAAATGAATGAATATTTAAGTTGAAATTTTGAAATATAACTAAAATTGGAAATTTATGAAATAGACTTAAAAGTGAACTTTTAGTTAAGCAAATAAAAATAAAACTAAGTTATATTTGAGAATTTGAACTTAAGTGTTAAGTTGAAATTTAATGCAAGGAATTTAAAATTGAACATTGCAATTTAATAAGTGAATTATTATTAAATCTTGATTTTTGAATGGAAATTTAACTTTATAAAATCATGAACTTGAGGAAAATTAAATTATGTTTATAAATGTGAAAATGTATGATTTTATGAGTTAAAAATGTTTTAAATAAAAATATAATTGGTTGAGAAATTATATTGAATATTTAGAGTTAATTGACTGCATTTTTGAGATGCTATTAATTACAATGTAAATGATATTACAGTATTTGTAAATGCTGTAGTTGATGATAATGAACTAAAAAGCTAAATTGAATTAAAAACTATTATAGCAATTTTGTAAGTGCTATAATTTTTGAATTTAACTAAGTTTATTTGGAATTTAAGTAAACCCTATTACAACATTTTAAAATGTTGTCTTTTGTTAAATTGAACTGTTTTGAATGTAACTTTCCGTAGCGTTTTCTAAATGCTGCGAAAAGTGGAATTTCACTGTTTTGATAAACGTAAGTGAATAAATGAACTTTGGAAGTTGAAATTTTTGGAAATTTAATAATTAAATTTTTAACATAATAACTTAATTTTATGATTAACAATTTTTTTTTTTGGAATATAAACTGTTTTGAAATACGAATTGAAATGGTATTTTAAATTGAATAAAATGAATAATGATTTGAAATGTGGTTTCAAAAAGATATGATATTTTGATATATTAAAATGATTTTAAATGTGGTATTGAAAGATATGATATTTTGATATATTAAAATGATTTGAAACGAAGTTTTGAAAGATATGATATTTTGATATTAAATGATTTGAAAAATGAAGCTTTGAAAGGTTATGATATTTTGATGTATTAAAATGATTTGAAAGGAAGTTTTTAAAGGATATGATAATTTAAAATATTGAAATAGTTAGAAATGACTTGATATTTATTTGGTAAATATTTGAATTGAAAGATATGGTATGATGATATATTGAAATGGTTTGGAAATGATTTAATCTTTATTTTGATAAAGGTTTGGGTTGAAATGACATTTTATTTTTGAAGTATAAAATATTGTTTTAAAGTTATAACTACGGGTTATAATAACGATTGGTTGTTAAAGAGACCAGGATCGGATATTGTCTTATAGCCGGCCAATACCGAAAACCACTTTAACAACTGTGTACGCGGTGGAGATTTCAGAATGAAGTCAGATGGTGGCGACGTTCTCGAGGTATATTACGTGGACCCAACTCCTGTGAGTTGGCATAAATGACTAAAACAGGAGCTATACCGGGCTACAAAAAGGGTCGCACCCTTTCATCGAGCATGCCCCATCGGAAACCATTCTATTACTTTTGCGATTTGATATGTGGCGCCACTTTGATTCGGGGGTATTGTTCGAGGTGGGCGAAAGCTGCTGGCTTGCCGTCACCACCGGTCCGGGAGTGCAAACGGTGTATCCACCCTGGCATTGCCTCGTGTGCCATGTCATCTCCTTATATCAAGCCCACTACGATTTTAGTTTTAAAGATTCGACCGCGTTAAGGTTCACCATCCCCTTAACGCTATTTTCTATATGATTATACTTTACTGATTAGACACTACTGTATATAGCATATATTACTACATAGTAAATAGTTTAACGGATCCTTAGAGGATGGACGGTCCCAAGCATCTTCTAAGTTACTTGTATCTTTGCTACAGTTCACTTGAGTTGGTTTACATTATATAAGTATGTATGTCCTGACTCGAGTGTTTGTATTTTTATTTACGCTCGGGTCAGCCTAAGTTATTCACAGATTTGGATTTCCACTTTCTGGAGATTGGAATCGCTGGAGATTATCTACTTGTCAAGTTTCATCTTTTCAGTTCGGTTGTTCTATTCAGCTTGTACTTGGTTATCATATTTAAACTTCTGTTATACTTTATTTCTTTTATTGTATCTTATGTAACTCGGATATATTTATATAGTAGTTTCACGAACAACTATCTCTTTTACTTCCGCTGCATTATTATTACTCTGTGTCTGTGATCTGTGATTTTTATTAACTGCATATTCTGAGATTTGCCAAAATTTTATTTACAACGCGGTATTTTGAGCAATTCAATTCCGGCTTGAGTGTCTACCTATACACTTATAATGGATGCGAATGGTTGAAAATACCTAGTTGTTACAGTTGGTATCAGAGCTTTGGTAGCTCTTGGCAAAACTCAGCATACGGAGTGAATGTATTTGCAGAATCACTTTCATTCGAGTTTGAATCTCTTCCTTTTTGACTCAATTCCTTTGAATTTTGGAACATTTCCTACGGTTCCAAAATCCATTCGTATCCCTCACTATTCATCTTCTTTTGACTCTAGAGTATTCCATAACTCCGCTTCGAATGATCTTTTTAGTGAGTCGGCGGTCACGCCAATTTCAAATTAAATTGAAAAAAAGGGGGAAAACTCCTTTACAATTAGCATGGATTCATCGGAGATTTATATCTATCCTTGGTTTAGATGCTAATATCTTTTGTTATCTCAAACTCTAACTCTTGAGATCGAATGTAGATTTACCCCAAAAAAAAATCCACATTGATCTTATTCTTTAAGTCACGGTTGACCCGGTTAAGGTTGCCCGCGTTTTGTGTGACGCCCCACCTCTATACCCACGCTGGCCAAGGACACTACAGGGTAATGCCGTCAACTAACACGGAGAATAAGGCTGGTTGGGAGCGACCATCTATAGGTTTGCTCTAACTATCTATTGAATACATCGACAATAAACATATCAAGTAGGTCGACATACCCAATGAATACTTAAAACAAAACCATAGGTGGTTGAAGGATCTATCAAAACAGAATATGACAACTCAAATGTAATATACATCACAGAACAGTAAATCATCATATACACATATACTAATACATCGCAGAGTATCCAAAATAATACATGTCATGTGGTATAGCAGACCATAATATACAGACGAGTTCACAAGAATAACTATCAGAGTTACTACAAAATAGGACTACACAAAAACTACGACAAAAAGAAGCTAGAGGAGTAGTCCATGCGGAAGCAAATAGGCAAAATAGGCTAAGTCCAAAAATACACGGGTCAGTCTAGCTAAACAAATCAGTTGGATAAACTGAACAACAATTAACCTGCAAGGTTACAAGGTATAGCAAATATCTCTAAAAGAGATAACACAATCATCTAACAAAAGATGAATCATATGATAACAAGCCTCATATCATCGGCAACATATAGAAACAAAGGATGCAAATATCCCAAATCAAGCCAAAAAGGCAATAACAAATACCAATAAGGTATACAAGTTCCACAAGGTAAACACTACTCATCATGCGGCTCAAAAACAACAACACCGAAGGGCGATAACAAGGGAATATACATATGAATGAAACATCAGAAAATTGCTCGAGCTCAGTACTGTACAAACAAGGATCCATGAGCCCGAAGACTCCAAACCCAATATCACCCATGCGGCTCATAACGACCAACATCGGAAGCGATACTAAAGGGCAACCCAATATCACCCATGCGGCTCATAACGACCAACATCGGAAGCGATACTAAAGGGCAACAAACCCGAAGGCACAAACCCGAAGGTACAAACCCGAAGGCAACATACCCGAAGGCAACATACCCGAAGGCAACAAACCGTAGTGGTGAAGGTCAGAGACCCAGTACTGGACACCACTAACTGGCGGAATGTGCCATAACTCTCAAAAAGGAATCCGAAAAGTATTAACGTATGTCCCATAACCACTCGTTCACACTAAACGGTTTACTATCCGTCAGCCACTTTCACACTCAAAGCAGTACAAAGTTTACCTCATATCATCAATAAACCAAACCCGAAGGTCAAAACGATCAATCGAATAGGTCGGGGACTAATTGGAAAGATAAACACACAGATTCATGGTCCGTGTTTTGCCTAACCATTTAATCACCCTTCCACTTCGCTCGAAGTGCGAAATTGTGCGTGTATTTTAAATAGAATTTATAAATCAGAGAAGCGAACTTTTAATACGATTTGAAGAAATCATTTATAAAACCCGTGAATGAATTCAAAAGGGAATCATTAAGGTCAAATATGCATAAACAACTAGTTAGAATCAATATACATCGATAAAAGTGGGAATTACAAACAAATAGGCAAACTGGACAAAATGAAGCAGGTCAGTCGACTGGCCTACTGCAGTCAGTCGACTGAACCACAACCCGAGAGTTTTTACTCTCTGCAGTCAGTCGACTGACTGCAGGGGGTCAGTCGACTGGCTGTAGCTGGAAATGTTTTCCAGCCTAGCAAATGGAGGAGCAACTCACCCCATTTGCAACATATCGAGCAATGGACTTAAGAGGATTTTGCCAATCGATAACCCAACATCATTGACTCCAATTTACCACCAAAAACCATGATCAAACATCAAAGTTATGATTTTCAAGGATTTGACTCCAAAACTCCAAAAATGAAATGTTCACCAATTCAATTCAAACTAAAAGCAAATGCATATGAACAAGGTGTTAGGAATTCATACCCAACATCAATGAAATCAAGAGAAATAGATGTGAGTTCAAAACTCACCTTTTAATCTCACAAACAAAGAAGATGAAGGAGCTAAAACACAAGGACAAGACCAACTAATCACTACTCCAACTCAACAAGCTTCAATCTAAGAATAAAACACATATTTCCCAATTTAGGTGTAGGAAATTTTTCTGAAATTGAAGAGGAGAAGAGTTGGAGAAGATGAAGAAGAACCTACCAATGGATTCTCTTTGATTTTGGAGCAAGAATTTGGATTTGCAAGAGGATCTAGGGCTAGGAGTTTCTAATTTCCTTTCTCTTCCCCCATTTCAGTTTTAGCTTAAGCTTTTATGATAAGTGAATGGAAGGAGAGAAGGGCTGAGTTGGTCTATAGAACAGTTTGGGTGAAACCCAAACCCAAAGCCCACTTAGCAAATAGAAAAATTCGACTTACTCCAAACATATCAAAGCTTACACTCAAAAAGATCGCAAATGCTATTTTGGAATCAATGGAAATGGTTTCGAGTCCCAATTCGGCCATTTGCAGAAAGTAACATTTCGGACCTAAAATCCGACTAACGACGCTATATTTAAATAAAACATTTAAATATAAAATCGTTAAATATGCGGGTTGTTACAGATCTCCCCTCCTTACAAAATTGCGTCCCCGCAATTCCTAGAGATGATACTTGTAACAACTACATACACACAACATTCAAAAGAGAAGGAAACAAGCTAGAAACGAAAAGATAATCTCACCTTCGACAAGCAAAGATAGAAAACCCAGATAAGATCGCTCGATATACTCTCTGGTTTCCCAAGTACAGTCATTGGGATTAGCGGACCATTGAACTTTAACGAGCGGCACGTCCTTGTTTCGAAGGTGTCGCACCTCCGTGTCAAGCACGCGAATAGGTTGCTGTATAATAGATAAGTCCGGTGAGATCTCAAGTTCTTGCAAATCAGGAGAGGTAATAACAGAATCCGACTCCCGAAGACACTTCCGAAGTTGCGAGACGTGAAACACGTCACGGATGCTAGATAAATGAGCTGGAAGTGAAACTCTATAAGCCACAGGGCCAATACGTTCAGTAATAGAAAATGGTCCTATAAAGCGAGGAGCCAATTTCCCAGTCGCACTGAAACGCATAACCCCCTTCAAAGGAGAAACACGAATAAAAACAAGATCGCCGATCGAGAACTCGAGAGGCTTCCTAAAGTTGTCCGCGTAGGATTTCTGACGACTCTGTGCCTCTTTCATTCTCAATCGAATAAGATCAATCTTCTCGAAAGAATGACGAACAAAATCTGGACCAAGAATAAGCTTCTCTCCAGATTCTAACCAACATGAAGGTGATCGACATGGTCTTCCGTATAAGGCTTCGAAAGGAGCCATACCGATACTAGACTGAAAACTATTGTTGTAGGAGAACTCTACAAGAGTTAGATGATCCTCCCAACTTCCACCAAAATCAAAAATACAAATACGGAGAAGATCTTCCAATATACGATTCACTCATTCAGTCTGTCCGTCAGACTGCGGATGATAAGCTGTAGAAAAATTAAGCTTTGTTCCCAAAGCTTGCTGAAGACTCTTTCAAAAATGACTCGTTAATAAAGGATCACGGTCACTCACAATAGAACTAGGAACACCGTGAAGTCTCACGATTTCCTTGACATATAATTTAGCCAAAAGCGAAGTAGTCCTATTAGACTTAATAGGGACAAAATGAGCAGACTTGGTGAGGCGATCAACAATAACCCAAATGCTAGAATGGCCAGATCTCGAACGAGGTAGGCCGTCAATAAAATCCATAGAAATCTGATCCCAATTTCACAATGGAATCTCAAGAGGCTGAAGAAGACCCGAAGGACGCTGATGCTCGGCTTTAAAACGCTGATAAGTTATGCAATTGCTCACATAACTCGCCACATCGCGCTTCATGCCTTCCCAATAATAAAGACGATGCATATCGGCATACATCTTGCTACTACCAAGATGAATGGTATACTTAGAACGGTGACAATCATCAAGAATGTCATGCCTAAGTGCAAAATCAGAAGGCACAAAAAGATGGTTCTTCTTACGAAGACACCCATGAGAATCAATGCTGAAATCTTGCAACGCCTCATCACAGGATCCAGACTCACAAAGCTGAATAAGATGTAACAATTCAGGATCACGCCGCTGACCATCGGCAATACGATCCAATAAAATAGGTCGAGCTCCCAAACTAAATAATAGAATAGGAGAATCAGAAGATGAACCTCGATCACGAATTTCACAAAAAGATAGAGTCTCAAGAACATCCCATTCGGCAAACATCATAGAAATAAAAGCCGAATGTTTGCGACTAAGCGCATCTGCAACACGATTACCCTTACCAGGGGTATACTGGATATCAAAGTCATAAGAAGCAAGAAACTCGAGCCAACGCTGTTGTCTCATATTGAGTTCCTTCTGAGTGAACAAATACTTCAAAGATTTATGATCGGTATAGAGAATGAAGCGCTCGCCCAACAAATAATGTCGCCAAATCTTCAAGGCAAAGACAATGGCGGCAAGCTCAAGATCATGAGTGGCATAGCGAACTTCATTCGGACGCAGTAGCCTAGAAGAATAAGCAACTACCCGATCCTTCTGCATAAGAACAGCACCGAGACCACTACCACAAGCATCGGTGTAGACAACAAGATCATGATTCCCTTCGGGAACCACAAGGATAGGAGCATTAGTGAGAAGTTCCTTCAATGTCAGAAAGGAAGCTTCACACTTGTCGGACCAATCAAAACGAATGCCTTTCCGAGTAAGGCAAGTGAGAGGAAGCACAACATGGGAAAAGTTCTTAATGAACTGACGGTAATAACCCGCCAATCCAAGGAAACTACGAATCTCATGAACATTTTCAGGTCTCTTCTAATTCTGGATGGCTTCGACCTTTGAGGGATCGACAGAAATGCCATCGGAAGATACAACATGGCCGAAGAACTTAACCTTATTCTCCCAAAAGTGGCACTTGAAGAATTTGGCTCTAAGATGATGACGACGAAGAGTACTCAAGACAATTCTCAAGTGATTAGCATGCTCGGCTTCAGACTTAGAATAAATAAGGATATCATCAATGAACACAAGGACGAACTTATCGAGATATTCCCGGAATACCCGATTCATGAGATCGACAAAGAAAGCAGAAGCGTTCGTCAAACCAAATGGCATAACGAGCCACTCAAAAGAACCATATCGAGTGCGGAAAGCTGTAAGAGGTATGCTATCCTCCGCGACTCGTAACTGATGAAAACCCGTGGCAAGGTCGAGCTGAGAAAAGACCTTAGCACCACTCAATAGATCGAACAAGTCATCGATCCTAGGCAATGGATACCTATTTCTGATGGTTAACTCGTTAAGCTTGCGATAGTCAATGCAAAGCCTAAGAGTTCCATCAGACTTCTTCACGAAGACGACCGCGGATCCCCACGGAGAAAAACTGGACTGAATTAACTGCTTGGACTCAAGCTCCAAAAGCTGCTTCTTGAGTTCCTCATTTTCCTTTCTAGACATCCTCGTGGGAGGACGACTAACTGGCTGCGTGCCTGGAATGAGATCAATGCGGAACTCAATTGCCCGTTTGGATGGCAAACCCGATACAGGCTCAAAAACATCAGAAAAGTCACAAGAAACCAGAATACGAGATATATCATCATCTCGTGAGTCAAGAGAATACAAAGCCATTTCGAAATTATCCACATCCCGAAGAATAAGAGATGGCTGAGTGGGCGAATCCGGATGTCGAAGATATACAATCCTCTCCGAACAAATGATCCTGGCATCATATATTACTAGCCAGTCCATTCCCAAAATCATATCAAATCCCAGACAAGAAATAACGTGCAGATTCGCACAGAAAGAAAAGCCACGTAAAACAATCTCAACATCATCACAAAGCAAACTAAGGGTCGCGGATTCCCCAATTGGATTCGCAATCCTTAAAGAAGCAATCAAACAAGAAACATCCAAAGATAAATCATCTACGAGCTTTTTCGATACGAAAGAATGTGATGCACCCGTATCGAAAAGAACTCGAATACTATGGTCGTGAAATAAAATAGAACCTTCCAAAATAGATGAAGATATACCTTTGGGCTGAGAAGGACCTTCAGAAGCCTTAGCAGCATAAAGCCTGCTAGACTTGGCACTAGCCGGAACAGTAGGGCAAGCTGAAACATGATGACCTTCCTTCTTGCAATAACGGCAGAAGAGAGGCTTAGGACAAGCTCGAATAATATGATCAGTAGAACCACAATTGAAACACTTTCGAACGAAAGGTGTTCCGGAAGACTGAGGCTGAGAGCTAGGACCACCGGTCTTCTTTTTCTTAGAAGGAAAAGGCTTCTTCTGAATTGAAAACAACCTCTTGTTGGGGTTCTTGGAAACCTCAACATCAACATCACTATCACACTCCTTCTCGATGGTCTCGAGGTGAAGTGCCGAATCAACCAACTCCTCAAAAGAAAGTTTAAGTTGGAGCAACAAAGATTTCTTAAGATATTTCTTAAGACCAGAAACAAACTTCAAATTCTTCTTATAAGAAGTGCTGATGAATTCAAGACCATACTAAGATAAAGCCTCGAACGATGCAACATACTCAGAAACAGAAGATTTCCCTTGCTTCAACTCAAGGAAGCGACGGGTCAATAAAACTTTTTCAGATTCAGGAACGAATTTGAGTTCAAATCGCTCCCGAAACTGAGTCCAAGAAAGAGTAGACTCATCAATTTCGGCTACAAGAAACTCATACCAATCAAGAGCACGCTCTTGTAATAAACTAGAAGTTACAAGAACTCTATCATGGTCCGAAAGATCCATGCGAGAGAAGATACGCTCGCACGTGCGAAGCCAAGCTTGGACTTCAAGAACGGACTCGGAGCCCTTAAACGGCTTCCCTCCAAGATGAGAAAAATCACTGCACTGACGTGCAAAAGCAGACTTGCGAGGTGGAGACACTCGAGGAGGAACTGGAGGCTGAGTGCTCCTAAACAACTCCAAAAACTGATCGGTAGACATATACACGCCATCCGGATGTGAGCCACTGGATTGCCCAGCACCCGAACGTCGTCCCCTGCCTCTTCCAGCCATACGCTGAAGGTTAAGATAAGAATAAGATTATTCACAAGGTAGATAATTCAATATGGAATACTACGGAATAAAATGCATTCCTAGACGTATTCCCTAAATTCTATCTAACCTTGGTGGAATAAAGAAACACGATGATTCAAAGATTTGTATCACTTGTACACTTTGATGTATCGTAATATGTGTTTCTATTTTGTGTTTATCATACTTTGTTCTGAACTCAGCTCTGATACCACGCTGTGATGTCCCACCTCTATACCCATGCTGGCCAAGGACACTACAGGGTAATGCCGTCAACTAACACGGAGAATAAGGCTGGTTGGGAGCGACCATCTATAGCTTTGCTCTAACTATCTATTGAATACATCGACAATAAACATATCAAGCAGGTCGACATACCCAATGAATACTTAAAACAAAACCATAGGTGGTTGAAGGATCTATCAAAACAGAATATGACAACTCAAATGTAATATACATCACAGAACAGTAAATCATCATATACACATATACTGATACATCGCAGAGTATCCAAAATAATACATGTCAAGTGGTATAGCAGACCACAATATACAGACGAGTTCACAAGAATAACTATCAGAGTTACTACAAAATAGGACTACACAAAAACTATGACAAAAAGAAGCTAGCGGAGTAGTCCATGCTGAAGCAAAATAGGCTAAGTCCAAAAGTACCTAACCTGAAACATCTCGGTCTGACCCGAGTATAAAATACACGGGTCAGTCTAGCTAAACAAATCAGTTAGATAAACTGTACAACAATTAACTTGCAAGGTTACAAGGTATAGCAAACATCTCTAAAAGAGATAACACAATCATCTAACAAAAGATGAATCATATGATAACAAGCCTCATATCATCGGCAACATATAGAAACAAAGGATGCAAATACCCCAAATCAAGCCAAAAAGGCAATAACAAATACCAATAAGGTATACAAGTTCCACAAGGTAAACACTACTCATCATGCGGCTCAAAAACACCAACACCGAAGGGCGATAACAAGGGAATATACATATGAATGAAACATCAGAAAATTGCTCGAGCTCAGTACTGTACAAACAAGGATCCATGAGCCCGAAGACTCCAAACCCAATATCACCCATGCGGCTCATAACGACCAACATCGGAAGCGATACTAAAGGGCAACCCAATATCACCCATGTGGCTCATAACGACCAACATCGGAAGCGATACTAAAGGGCAACCCAATATCACTCATGCGGCTCATAACGACCAACATCGGAAGCGATACTAAAGGGAAACAAACCCGAAGGCACAAACCCGAAGGTGCAAACCCGAAGGCAACATACCCGAAGGCAACAAACCGTAGTGGTGAAGGTCAGAGACCCAGTAATAGACACCACTAACTGGCGGAATGTGTCATAACTCTCAAAAAGGAATCCGAAAAGTGTTAACGTATGTCCCATAACCACTCGTTCGCAGTAAACGGTTTACTATTTCAGCCACTTTCACACTCAAAGCAGTACAAAGTTTACCTCATATCATCGATAAACCAAACTCGAAGGTCAAAACGATCAATCGAATAGGTCGGGGACTAATCGGAAAGATAAACACACAGATTCATGGTCCGTGTTTTGCCTAACCATTTAATCACCCTTCCACTTTGCTCGAAGTGCGAAATTGTGCGTGTATTTTAAATAGAATTTATAAATCGGAGAAGCGAACTTTTAATACGATTTGAAGAAATCATTTATAAAACCCGTGAATGAATTCAAAAGGGAATCATTAAGGTCAAATATGCATAAACAACTAGTTAGAATCAATATACATCGATAAAAGTGGGAATTACAAACAAATAGGCAAACTGGACAAAATGAAGCAGCTCAGTCGACTGAACCACAACCCGAGAGTTTTTACTCTCTGCAGTCAGTCAACTGACTGCAGGGGGTCAGTCGACTGGCTGTAGCTGGAAATGTTTTCCAGCCTAGCAAATGGAGGAGCAACTCACCCCATTTGCAACATATCGAGCAATGGACTTAAGAGGATTTTGCCAATCGATAACCCAACACCATTGACTCCGATTTACCACCAAAAACCATGATCAAACATCAAAGTTATGATTTTCAAGGATTTGACTCCAAAACTCCAAAAATGAAATGTTCACCAATTCAATTTAAACTAAAAGCAAATGCATATGAACAAGGTGTTAGGAATTCATACCCAACATCAATGAAATCAAGAGAAGTAGATGTGAGTTCAAAACTCACCTTTTAATCTCACAAACAAAGAAGATGAAGGAGCTAAAACACAAGGACAAGACCAACTAATCACTACTCCAACTCAACAAGCTTCAATCTAAGAATAAAACACATATTTCCCAATTTAGGTTTAGGAAATTTTTCTGAAATTGAAGAGGAGAAGAGTTGGAGAAGATGAAGAAGAACCTACCAATGGATTCTCTTTGATTTTGGAGCAAGAATTTGGATTTGCAAGAGGATCTAGGGCTAGGAGTTTCTAATTTCCTTTCTCTTCCCCCATTTCAGTTTTAGCTTAAGCTTTTATGATAAGTGAATGGAAGGAGAGAAGGGCTGAGTTGGTCTATAGAACAGTTTGGGTGAAACCCAAACCCAAAGCCCACTTAGCAAATAGAAAAATTCGACTTACTCCAAACATATCAAAGCTTACACTCAAAAAGATCGCAAACGCTATTTTGGAATCAATGGAAATGGTTTCGAGTCCCAATTCGGCCATTTGCAGAAAGTAACATTTCGGACCTAAAATCCGACTAACGACGCTATATTTAAATAAAATATTTAAATATAAAATCGTTAAATATGCGGGTTGTTACATTTTGTTTAAGCTTATCCACCTCTGTACTCTGTTATTTAATCATATTGTCTTTTGTTTCCAATCTATTCTTCCAAACATTTTGAATTGTATTTGTATATCTATGTTTTGTTTTATATATTGTGTTGTTTGAGTTGTTGATGTTGATTTGGGTTTCCGATCGATTCGTCTGATTAACGCTATCGATAGGATTTCTAAAACACTTTGACAGAACAAACTGACACAATATTATTTTAAAATTTGGTTAATGAAATAAATTTTGATATATAAGTAAATTTATGGAACTTAATAAATTGATTTAAAATTGATCATTTGAAATTATAATACTTGATTTATCATTTATTGTTCTATAAATGAATTTATAGATAGTTGTTTATAAATTTATTTGGGAACTGAAATGAATTTAAAACAAGAAATTTGAGAATTTAATTTTCGATGGTTTCAAACCTTGTGTTTAAGTTTTAAAGTATATTATTTAAAGTACTTTCGAATAAGAATATGTTTCCAAAGAATTTTAAGTTTAAAATTAGCGCTCTTCTCATTCTCGCTGGGAAATAACTTCGGTGATGACTGCAGCATCATCGACATTCATTTTCGAGTTTCGAAGTGAAGAGACCGCTCTGTAGTCTTACTACAGCTTTGTTTTGGTAAATCAAAATGATTTGAATTGAATTTATGAAATATGACTTGATTTATAATATATATAGACATATGATTTAAATTTGATTCAATAAATTATGTACATACATTTATTTATCTCTAAATGGGTTGAAGAAATTGGAAATTTAATTCTTAAATTTTATTTTTAAAGAATAATTTCAATTATAAAAGAAAATCAAAAATTTTGAATAAATGATTTAAGCTTGAAATGATTGAATTGGAAAGTTCTATTTGTATAATACTCAATTGCATTCCAATATAACTTACCTTAATTTTTCAAAAGTTAACAATGTAATTGGATAATATACAGTATACAATATAAAAATATTTTATAAATAAAAATTGAGTGGTTATAATAAATGTTATACACTTAAATTTTAATTACAAAATGATTAACAGAGGTAAATATAATAAAGGTAATTGAATAACTTACAATAAAATAATGTTAAAAGAACTAAGAATAAAAGAAAGCAGTTATAATAAGTGTAAGTATGTTTAACATAAGTGATAAATATATTGAGAGGAATAAATTTAAATTTTAATTAGGAATAAAGAAGAATAAAATTTATTAAGTACATTGTGAGTGTAATAAATGATTATTTTTCAAACCCATAGTTTTAAAAATTGTTAATTTAAGATGATTGGATAATAAGATAATGAAATTTGGGATAGCTAAGATTTATTTAACTTGTGAAAAGATTTATTCTCTATTTAAGTTGAAATTTCCATGATTTCAAATTTATTTCCTTATTTTGTTTTTCAAACTATCTTTTGGTTGTCCTTATCATCCTTATCTTGCTATAGACTGGTATAGGCATCTTTCTATAATCTTTCTGTTTAGAAATCTTCTATAGTCTTTGATAATCTTTGGTACTCATTTTGAATCCACCTTTTCGTGCTTGTGTTCTTGATTCCGGAGGATCTTGGAAACATCATCTCCACCTTGTTAAACTTACCTATCACAATAGTTATCATGTGTAATTTCCTTCTCCTTGTCATCTTGTCCTAATCTTGTTTCACTCTATCTTTTTCTGTGCTTTCCCGTACCTCATTCCTTTTCGGGGACGAAAAGTTTTGAGTCGGGGAGAGTGTAACAACCCTGTATTTTGTGATTTTTTTTGTATATTTTAATTATTTTAATTTAATTTTTTATTTAAAAACTTATTTTATTTATTTGGAATGATAAACTTTAGTTTTGATATGAATTATCATTCCAAAGCATGACTAAAAAGAATATTTTCCAAAAAGTGAATTTCTGGTCAAAATAGTCAGACTTTGAATCTTATTTTAAAAGTTTGAAAATTTAAATTTTTTCTTTTATTTTGAAAGTACATAAAATTTTAGGAACACTGCTTTTTGTTTCGTTGGAAACGGATTTAAATTGTGAAAGTTATGTATATTTCAATATTGAGTGCAATTTGTTTATTCTGCAATTTTGTTATTTTAATAGTATAAATTTTATTTTTCTTTGTCATATTTTCTTTTAATATGTATTGATATGTTAATTTATGTATGTTTTTGTCTTTTAATATTTTTGAAGTGAGGTAGGAATTTTTCTAGAGCTAGTAGTATTTTTCTTGTAATTTCCATGCCCTGTTTTCAATTTTTAAACATTTTCTTTAGTTCTTTTCTATTTTTCTCCAATTTAATTATTTATTTTATTTTAGAAATGATAAACAAATTTTTTTATTTCAAAATTTTTTCTTTAGAATATTTTTAAAATGAAGTAGATATTTTTCCAAAGCCATTGATGTTTTAATTGTAATTTTTGAACCCTGTTTTCAATTTTTAAGCAATTTCCTTAATTCTTTTTATATTTTCTTTAAATTTAATTTTATATTTTTATTTTTTTTCACTTTGTTTCGGTTTTATATGTATTTGCTAAAGTTTTTTTTGTTTTACTTGATTTAAAAGAAAAGGAAGTATGGAAGGTTTTAAAAGCTAAGAAACGTAAAGCCGTTTCCCCGTTTCTTTTACCGTTTCTTTTTCAATCAATACACCATTTATTTTGGCCATACCTTTCTCTATTCTTTTCAGCTGCATTCTCTCATCTTTTCACGTATTTTCAAAGCTTCTCAACCCTAAAAAAAAACATGGCCTCCATCTTGTAAAAATTTGGTAAAATCTTCTTCTCTTCTCTTGTTTTCTAGTTTTTCTATGTGATTTTGCAACTTGTTCTCAACTTCATGGCTCCACTCCTCCTCAACCAAATCTAGGCCAACCTCCACCACTTTATTCTATTATCATCATCCACAGTAGATCACCACCATGGCAGGCCAAGAAACCCCAAGGCAAACACCACCACCAAAATCCACAAATCCATCACCTATGCACTCAAGCTGACCTAGTTTTGGTGCCATCACCTTCGTCCAACTTTTTCCGCCACTTCCACCACCACCACCACCTTCGACCTGAACTCCACCCTCTGCCACATCACCCACCACCACCTGGACCCACTGGCCATGCCCCTAGAGCCTATGGCCGAACCCATTTATAGCAAAGAAGTGATGAATTTGCCTTGTAGTTGTTGTTTTGTTGCACCTATGTCCATCCACCTTTGCACCATTACTTCCAAGCTATGGCTGACCCATATGAGCCCAAGACCTAATCCTAACCCACTCCTTAGACATGTATTTCAGACCTATAGCTAAAGCATAGGCGGTAGAAAGCAAGTGCAAAAACTTTGGCTTTGTTTTATGCATTTAATTCTAACATTGTTTTATTGAATTTAGGTTTGAAAACTTATGTTATTTGTTCGTTTTCTTTGAATTTTTGCAAGGCTATTAGCCTTGTCACTCCCACACTCATATCATCATCATGGCTAAGAAAACGAACACCTTAGTCGAGCTTTTGAATGGTTGTAGCAAGGTCAAGTTATCTTGTCTTTGTTGGCTTTCAATTTCAATTTATTTCAATATATTTTGGTTGAATATTCATAAGTTATATTGTCTTGTTTTGGGGTTGTTTACAAGATGATATCTTGGCTATTACTCTCCACTCAAATCAAAGGTCGTGCCTTCTGGATCCGTTGTGTCATTCTAATTGATATCTACAGCAAAAAAAAGTGAGTATTTCTCACCAAACATTATGTACTTATATAAGTAGTAAATTGACACCCTGCGAATCTGTAGAACTATATTAACATGTTATAACTGCTTATATTATTTATCATATGATGTTCACACCTGTTATTACACCTATTATATCATATGTTACTGTTATTTCATGCTATTCTGTATATTTTATCAGTTTATCACACTGCAAGTTCCCTGTAAATTAGAAATCACTATGGGTTGAAATGATACATACCCGAATGGACTTTAGAATAAGGGAAAATTGTTATGGGATGAAACGATAGGCCTGAATGATTTTCAATTTATTTCATTTACTTGGGACAGCGGGTTTGAAATGATAAAACCCGGATTTTTCTTTGTAAATTATGGGTTGAAATGATATATTACCCGTATCACTTTACCTAGCGTAGAAAATTATATACAGGCCCGTAGTTAAGATATGTTTTTATAAAAAATTTAAAATACTTTAGAAATTTAATTGTTATAATATTTTGATTTAAAATTAAATAAAAATATGATTTTTGTAAATATTATTGATTTTCTGAATAATTGTAAGTGAAATGAATAAATGAAAAGGTTAGAAAATTTTGAATGTAAGTTATTTTGGAAATTTTGATTTAATTTTTTTGGAAATTAAATTAACTTTGAAAATATGATAAATTTATGATATTTTGAATTTAAATTAATTTAAAGTGATTTTATATCATATTAATGATTTTTGATAAAGTTGAATGCGAAATGAATGAATATTTAAGTTGAAATTTTGAAATATAACTAAAATTGGAAATTTATGAAATTGACTTAAAAGTTAACTTTTAGTTAAGCAAATAAAAATAAAACTAAGTTATATTTGAGAATTTGAACTTAAGTGTTAAGTTGAAATTTAATGCAAGGAATTTAAAATTGAACATTGCAATTTAATAAGTGAATTATTATTAAATCTTGATTTTTGAATGGAAATTTAACTTTATAATATCATGAACTTGAGGAAAATTAAATGATGTTTATAAATGTGAAAATGTATGATTTTATGAGTTAAAAATGTTTTAAATAAAAATATAATTGGTTGAGAAATTATATTGAATATTTGGAGTTAATTGACTGCATTTTTGAGATGCTATTAATTACAATGTAAATGATATTACAGTATTTGTAAACGCTGTAGTTGATGATAATGAACTAAAAAGCTAAATTGAATTAAAAACTATTATAGCAATTTTGTAAGTGCTATAATTTTTTAATTTAACTAATTTTATTTGGAATTTAAGTAAACCCTATTACAACATTTTAAAATGTTGTCTTTTGTTAAATTGAACTGTTTTGAATGTAACTTTCCGTAGCGTTTGCTAAATGCTGCGAAAAGTGGAATCTCACTGTTTTAATAAACGTAAGTGAATAAATGAACTTTGGAAGTTGAAATTTTTGGAAATTTAATAATTTAATTTTTAACATTATAACTTCATTTTATGATTAAAAATGATTTTTTTGGAATATAAACTGTTTTGAAATACGAATTGAAATGGTATTTTAAATTGAATAAAATGAATAATGATTTGAAATGTGGTTTCGAAAAGATATGATATTTTGATATATTAAAATGATTTGAAATGTGGTACTGAAAGATATGATATTTTGATATATTAAAATGATTTGAAACGATGTTTTGAAAGATATGATATTTTGATATTAAATGATTTGAAAAATGAAGCTTTGAAATGTTCTGATATTTTGATGTATTAAAATGATTTGAAAGGAAGTTTTTTAAAGAATATGATAATATAAAATATTGAAATAGTTAGAAATGACTTAATATTTATTTTGATAAATATTTGAATTGAAAGATATGGTATGATGATATATTGAAATGGTTTGGAAATGATTTAATCTTTATTTTGATAAAGGTTTGGGTTGAAATGACATTTTATTTTTGAAGTATAAAATATTGTTTTAAAGTTATAACTATGGGTTATAATAACGATTGGTTGTTAAAGAGACCGGGATCGGATATTGTCTTATAGCCGGCCGACACCGAAAACCACTTTAACAACTGTGTACGCGGTGGAGATTCCAGAATGAAGTAGGATGGTGGCGACGTTCTCGAGGTATATTACGTGGACCCAACTTCCGTGAGTTGGCATAAATGACTAAAACAGGAGCTATACCGGGCTACACAAAGGGTCGCACCCTTTCATCGAGCATGCTCCATCGAAAACCATTCTATTACTTTTGCGATTCGATATGTGGCGCCACTTTGATTCGGGGGTATTGTTCGTGGTGGGCGGAAGCTGCTGGCTTGCCGTCACCACCGGCCCGGGAGTGCAAACGGTGTATCCACCCTGGCATTACCTCGTGTGTCGTGTCATCTCCTTATATCAAGCCCACTATGATTTTGGTTTTAAAGATCCGACCGCGTTAAGGTTCACCATTCCCTTAACGCTATTTTCTATATGATTATACGTTACTGATTAGACACTACTGTATATAGCATATATTACTACATAGTAAATAGTTTAACGGATCCTTAGAGGATGGGCGGTCCCAAGCATCTTCTAAGTTACTTGTATCATTGCTACAATTCACTTGAGTTGGTTTACATTGTATAAGTATGTATGTCCTGACTCGAGTGTTTGTATTTTTATATACGCTCGGGTCAGCCTGAGTTATTCACAGATTTGGATTTCCACTTTCTGGAGATTGGAATCGCTGGAGATTATCTACTTGTCAAGTTTCATCTTTTCAGTTCGGTTGTTCGATTCAGCTTGTACTTGGTTATCATATTTAAATTTCTGTTATACTTTATTTACTATCTCTTTTACTTCCGCTGCATTATTATTACTCTGTGTCTGTGATCTCTGACTTTTATTTACTGCATATTCTGAGATTTGCCAAATTTTTATTTACAACGTGGTATTTTGAGCAATTCAATTCCGGCATGAGTGTCTACCTATACACTTATAATGGATGTGAATGGTTGAAAATACCTGGTTGTTACAACTCTAATAGGTTGATCATGAAATATAATAATATCATCAAGGATAGAATGAAATATACCTTGACCACGAAACGTTTAACTTTCCCTCCTTTTTGCCTTCAAGTTTGGGGCACACATGCATATAATAGTCCGGGCTTTTGCAGTAGCGAAAAGAACGGGGCTTTGAACACTTGTTCGCAAAATGGTCCCTAGATCCACAGTTGAAGCATTTCCCACTACTGGAGGAAAAAGTCTTTACAGTAGGAGTTGTTTGCTTCCCCTTTTTTTTAGGATAAGGACCCTTGAATTTGTTAGGCCTTTTCTTGTTGTTGTTGTTGAAGTTCGGTTTGGCACCCATAACTTCAACATCGCTTTCCATATCCGCCTCTTCAAGACGAAGAGCGATATCAATCAGTTGATCAAAAGAAACTTTTAATTTAAGAAGTAATGGCTTCTTGAGATTCTTGTTCAAGCCATACACAAATCTCTGATTTTTCTTCAAGGGGGTATTAATGTATTCAACCCCGTACTTGGAAAGAGATTCGAAAGATGCGACATAGTCTGTCATAGAAGATTCACCTTGAACAAGGTCAATAAAACGGCGAGCCAAAGTCACCTTCTCAGCTTCTGGCACAAATTTTAATTCGAAGCGTTCTCGGAATTTCTCCCAAGTAAGATCCGCTTCAATAATTTCAGAAATCAGAAGCTTATACCAGTCTAATGCTCTTTCTTGGAGCATACTAGAAGCCACCTGAACACGGTGAAGATCGATAAGATTCATGCGAGAAAAGATTCGATCGCATGATCAACCAAGCCTGGAGTTCAATAATAGTTTCAAAACCTTTGAATGGCCTCCCACCCAAGTTGGTATAATCGTTGCACAAGCGTGCAAATCCAAACTTAGGGTATGTAGGTTCCGGATTAGAACCGGCTACTTGAGCATTCTTTACTAGATCAAGAAGCTGCCGGGCAGACATAAAAACTCCATCCTGAGGAGTAGCACTAGATTGACCGACGGTGGGATGGCCGGGTCTAACCATTTCTCTTCCTTAAGAAAGCAAGAAAGAAGAAGGAAAAGGTTATTCACCAAATGAATATCAGGCAATCTTGATAGATAAACCAAGGAATCATAAAAGTAAATAGGATAGAACGGTACGAAGACACGAATTAAATCCTAAGGCACAACTCCTAAGATGGACTTAGGATGATGATCCTTGTTAAATTATTCTACATTGTTCCAAAGTTTGGCTTTGATACCACGCTGTGACGCCCCACCTCTATACCCACGCTAGCCAAGAACATTACGGTGTAATGCTGTCAGCTAGCATGGAGAATAAGGCTGTTGAGGAGCGACCATCCATGTAATTGCCTTCTGCGAGCACCAATATGTCAGATAGTACAAGGAAGTCTGACATGCCGATACAAACTCAAGGCTACTACACAATGGCTATATATATTCTTCGAAAACAAACATAGAAATAAACATAACACAAATCAGTCACAGAAATCCATATCACGAAGGCGGAAAAAGATATGAATATATAACACATGAAAGTGTACATCAGAGTCGTGGTCAGAAAGATCCACAATAACCCAAAAGAATAGAACATGTGCTATACAAAAGAATAAGTATACATCATAGAGTCTATATCTCAAATGTATATGTCCAAAAACTACTAATCTAAGTAGTTAGCCAAAAGTCAAGGATATAATCCCAGATGTAAAGTCAAGCAGAAGCACCTGTAACATCTCGGTCTGACCCGAGTATTATTTAATAAGAAAATAATAAATGGATCAGTCTAGCTATAAATATCAGATGATATGATATAGAATAAAAGATATGGCATGAACATATAATAACCATAATGACATACTATAATAAGTATGTAAATGAACATCAATAAGAGATTAATCAATATCACAAGAATCTTCCCAAAGATCCAAAAAGGGGTATCATACCCTAAACTTTTATTCACAAATAGTCAATGACACACGAATTCACCAATGCGCAAAAATTGATAAAACTTATCAGTAGAAATCTCGAAAATTGGTGAAGCACAAATTCCAGGAATCAACACATGAAATCCAGAAATCACAAAAAGGGGGAGGCCTATCACAAGAACGGGAGCATGAAAACTCGCCAACACGTGTATCACACAAACGAGGCGCTATCTCATGGTAGTTAACCATTAATTTTGAGCCGAAACTCCACACGAACGGCTCGAAGACCATGGAGCACTATCCCACATATGTGAGTAGAAACGTCACACAAACAGGGTTTCGTCTCCCTCGTAAACAAAGAGACATCGCACAATTGCTAGTCTAAATCACAAAATGATCGTCAATGATCATCAAGAAGTGTCAATCACACCAAGCTAGTAAATATTTGAGTTTAGCTTCATGTCCCATAACCACTTGCTTAACTTAAATATTTATGAACAAACTGTAGATCTTCACTAGAAAATTATCGCAAGAGGTTCAATCGAACAAGTCCAAGAATTAACCGATGAAGCAAATGCAAGCGTTTCATACCACTCGTTTTTCAAAGCGTTTAGTTAGATTTCTCATCCGAGTGAGTTAAAGGATTGTATATACTAATAGATTGGAAAATGGTTTAGGAAAAGAGCTTTGAATAGTGTTGAAAATTGCTTTGATGAAAGTGTTTTGATATTTACTACTAGTATTGAAACATTTATATTTTTAAAGTGACAAATCGCAAAAATGATTGTAGAAACAATCAATCACTAAAATTCACATTCGAAGACGTGAATAAAATCCAAAGAAATCGATACTGAATCCATCAAAGTGGATATATCCGAAAATTCCCGAAGAAAATGTCATTAAAGTCGATAATAAATGATAATAACAAAAGGGAAACAACACGAATCGATTAAAGTTGAAAATTCAAACAAATAGACAATATAGGCATAATTGGCAAATACGAGCAGGTCGGTTAACCGGCTCACTAAGTTCGGTTGACCGGACCAGAGGCAGAAGTGCTCAGGTAGCAGGTCGGTCGACCGGACCCTGAGTTCGGCCGACCGGAGCCTGTCACCAGCACTTCCAAACCAGAGGCAGGGAAATGCTCGGGTAGCAGGTCGGTCGACCGGACCCTGAGTTCGGCCGACCGGAGCCTGTCGCCATCACTCCCACGCCTATCTAATAAATGTCAATCCCTTCCGAATTGCAATCGGTCGAGCAACGGCACTAAGGGTTTACGTCCATCGACTACCCGGCCATATAAGCTCTTCGATTCATCACCAAAAACATGATCAAAACATCAAAGTTAGGATTTTTAAAGAATTGTACTCAAAACACTAAAATTTGGAATATTCACCAAATCAATCCAAACCAAAAGCAGTTGCACAAGAATAAGTGTTAGGAATTCATACCTAACAATCAAAGATAATTATAAGCATAGATGTGAGATAAAAATCTCACCTTTTCACACAAAACAATTGAAGAAGAAGCTATTAAGCAATGGCAAGACAATCACTCTTCAATTCCAACTCAACAAGCTTGAATCAAAGTTTAAAAGAAGAACATTCCCAAAGTTAGGTTTAGGAATTTCTGAAATTGGAAGGAGAAAGAGTTGGAGAAGAAGAAAGAGATGCTCACCTAAGCTTCTCGTTGGAAATTTGGAGCTAAACTTGGAATTACAAATGGATTCTAGGGCTTGGAGTTTTAATTTCCTTTTCTTTCCACCATTTATCTCTTTAGAACTGAAAAGTAGAGGAAGAGGGAGTGAATGAAGAGGAGGTTTCAGTTTGGGGTATTAAGTTAGAACATTGGGCTGAACCCAAACCCAAAGTGAAAATGGTTAAATTTTTGGCTAGCTCTAAACATACCAATGTTTACACTCAAAAAGGTTGCAAACGACATTTTGAACTAATGGGAGGGGTCTCGAGTCCCAATTCGACTGTTTGCAAAAAGTAGCTTTTCGGACTATAATCCGAATAACGATGAAATATTTAAATAAAATATTTAAATATTCGAATCGTAAAATATGCAGGTTGTTACAGTGTCGACCAAAAATTATATCGATGTACAATTGATCATTACTCTATCTAACTTCTAGTAGACCTGACGTAATGATGAATGTTTATTTATGTACTCGATTTTAAGAAAAACCTAAGGAATCACATATGCGAGCAGTGAAACGGTTATTACGTTGGCTAACCAAAACCAAAGATTTCAGACTTTTCTATTCGAAAAAATGTCCTTTCGAGTTAGTATCATATAGTGACGCTGACTTTAGAGGATGTCGGACGGATTGAAAAAGTATGAGCGAGACTTGTCACTTCATTGGACAGACCTTAGTGCCTTGGTTTAGCAAGAAACAAAACGGTGTTTTACTATCGATATGCAAAGCAGAATACATTTCTACTGCTTTAGCATGTGCACAAGTCACTTACATGCAAAAAACACTTCAAGATTTTGGTGTAAATTTATCAAAATCAACTATTTTTTTGATAACGCAAGTGCTATAAAATTATCAAAAAATCCCGTCAATCATTCACAAACAAACATACTGACATTCGTCATCATTTCCTTCATGATAATATTGAAAAGGGTATTATCAAATTAGAATTATATCCTCTGAAAATCAAATGGCTGATATATTTACAAAACCTTTAAATGAAAATATTTTTGTAAACTAAGAAGCGAATTATGAATTTTATCATTAAAGATTTATAATTAATCTTTTCAAACTCTGGTCTCTTACTTGTAAGTGAAATGTATTACCACTCTACTATTACATACTTCACAATAGAACCATATTTTAAATTTTCAATTATATCTTTCTATTTTGGTCAAACTTTTCCTACCAAACATTTTTTTCCATTTTAAACCAGACAATGTTTTTCTCTGGATAAAATTCTTTCCCCTCAAATATAATTCCTATTTCTAACATTCATTGCCTTATAAATACATCTTCAACCAAAACTATATACATTATTTTTTCAACAATTTGTTTAGTAAAAGTTTTTTTCCACCATGCTATAATAATAAAATGTCTCACAACAATCTTCAGATAACTCCTCCCTTGACTACACATCCCCAAGTTCGAGATCACTCAACTTACCCACTCCCACGCCTATATACGAAACCGTCCCCATTGTACCTCGTTCCACTCACATGGGTTATACTCCACCCGGAAAAAGAGCTAAACACTTTTTATTCTTTGGATCTCCATCTACAAAAGTGAAGATAGATGACATTCACCACTACCAAAGGGAAACGATGGAATTACAATGTGAACTTTACTATGAACGGAAAGTTAATGCTAAGCGTTTAAGCTTTTTGGAACAAGTCACGTTGAAATTCTGTGGATCCTTATCCTGGAGCATGGTTCATCATCCGTTTCCTATCCATTCTCCTTCTCGGCACAATCCTTGGGAACCATTGCCACAACATCCCTCTGTGTCTCCGAACTCTTGGGAACGTGGCGATGGCTGGTCTCCACTCCAGGCGTTATAGAAGAATACTAAGATTAAGCCAAAAGAGTATAAGTCTCCTAGTTCCTCTTTTAATTCTGCTTACATTTTTTACCTTTATATTATAAGTACTGCTATTTATAATTTGTTGTCTATTTATATATTTTTTACATTCATTAAATATCTAATGTTAAGTATATTGTTTCTTAAGTTCCATTTGTATATATACTCCTATATTTTCTCACAAAATTTCATTTCTGCAATTTTACAACAGATATAGTCGATTGAAGAATGAAGGCAGTCGACTGAATGAAAATTTTTGCTTGTACTTTTTTACTGCAATTCAGTTGACTGACCCAACACTTCAGTCGACTGAATTCTCCAAAAATGAACTATAATCTTTCGGGAATGATTCAGTCGACTGAATCAGTAAGATAATCGACTGAACCCACTAATTTTTTTTCAAAATCCCAGTCACTCGACTGCTTTTGCAATATCAGTCGACTGGAACTGGTAAAACCATGTATCCTTTGGCCAAAAGACATTTCAAATGTCAATATAAACTTATAATTTTTCATAATTTTTCATTCCTACTTCTATTAGCACATTGCCTCAACGTCTCTACTCTCAAATTTTCTAAAAATCTCCACATCCATTGTCAATTTTTTCCTTCAAAAACCTTAAAACCTTACCATGGCACCAAAGCGAGAAAGAGCCTATTCATCTTCACCTAGTCCTTCAGAATCACAAATTTGTAGTTGGCTATATAATGAGAATGCTGCACAAAGATTCGACAAGATGAAGAACTTGAGAATATTTGAAGGTTCATTTGTTAAATTTCTATATTTTTCATCTTATGCCATCCAAGATCTCATGAGAAGGAGTGGATTGGAGTCTCTAATAGATTACACTGAAAATAGTACAAAAATAGATCATCTCCTCATCAAACTATTCTATACAAATCTCAATTTAGACCGTCATACTATTCAGAATATGGATGATTATATTTGGACGCTTGTCTATGACGTAAAGATTTTCCTACCCCTAGCTCGACTTGTAAGAATTCTCCAATGTCCATCAGAAGGAGAAGAGTTGGCTGAAATTGCCACAAATACGGAGTCTGGAGATTGAGTTAGCCACCTATTCCTCTCCGATGATATAACAGAGCTTAAGGCTGTTGCGCTTAGATGCAAAACAAGAATTATGCATCGTGCACTGACTCACTCCATCAACCAAAGAATTGGAAGTTATGAAAAAGTTTATAAGCTTGATTTCTAATTGCTTTATGCCATATGGGGTGCACGTCATGTCAATTGGTCTAAACTAATCCTAGAAGAATTTCAAACTTTCAATCAAGGGTGCATGAAAACAGTTTATTATGGTGCATGTATAATGAGGATAATTAAGCATTTCGAAGTTACATTCCCCGATTTAGATTTGATGCAATTCGCTTATTAAATACCAAAACTTTAAGCTTAATGGGTTTCACAAAACAATATCGTGATCATACGATTATCACCTTCGAGCATTGGCAAAGAACTAAGCTTTCGGTCAACCACAGCCGTCCTCTATGCAGCAAGCTCCCCGTGTTGAAGCTACAAGTTCTACTCAACCACCACCACCTCCAAGGGAATTTAGCAAGATACGAGAAATTGGTTCACAAGCTCGACCACAGAAGGCCTTGACCATCATTTCCAGAAATCAAAGGCTTCTGGATCAATGACTTACTTGTGTCGAGACGAATGTCTCTCATTTTGAGAAAACTGTCACGAAGGTGAACAAAAAGCTAAATCATATCAAAGGTTTCTTAAACAATATTTGGGAAGTAATTCTGTGCGGTCAACCTTCTTCTACATCTGTTCATATTCCTACATCTCAAGGAAAACAATAATTAAATTAATTACTTCATCTTTAATTAATTTAAAATAAATTAAGTTAATTACTTTCATTACATAAATCTTGCTTAATGATGGATGGTTGATGTTAAATGCCTTGAATGGTTTGATATCTCTGATATCGGATATATGCTTGTCTATGATACGGATCACATTTGCTACAAGTTCAGCATGATAGGGGGTTCTCGCTTCGCGTTTGGTGGCGAACGGGAGACTCTTACCCCAATATGTTCCCGAGTAGGGGTTGGCTTACCAGTTAGGGGGATCGAGAGGCCGGCCGTAAAAGCAACGGCGAGGTACCAGTATTTGCCACGGTGGGGCTAGGATGGTTAAAAAGCCTACCGGTCGAGAGTGGCCGTTGTCGATGGTTGAAAAGCCTAGACCGTGACATCTTATCGACTTCTTAAGAAGGATAAGAAGAAGAAGGAGATTCCAGTGATGAAGAAGGAGAAACCGAGGATATGATCAAGAAGAAAGTTCTGATGAAGAAGAAGATGGTGATGAGTAAGTTGTTTTGCTTTCTAGTTTCAATATGTTAATGAATTAATATGTTATTATCTTGCAAACAATGGTAGGTATTCTCTCTATTTTGCCTTTGTAATATATGTGTGACAATGTGGCTATGAGATATATTTGACTCTTTGTGATTTTTGAATGATTATATAATTATCCATGATAACTATATACTTTTAGCTTATCAAAGTTATTAGTTCGGAAACTCTCCTTTTTGTCGATGACAACGAGAGAGAAAGATATAGCTCAATTACTATTTACAGGAAAATAGATGCATAGATTCAGGGAGAGATATGAAACAATAAGGATTGTCAAGATTCGTTCATTTCAAATAGAGTTGTCATCTTAAAAACGAGGAAGAATGTTGGATCTTAAGTTTTGACCGCTGACAAGAATTTCAAATGGCATAACGATTCATGAATCTACGACAACTATGAAGACCAGACTCAATGACTCGATGTATGGTTCATATGTATTATATATTTAATCTAGAGTCAAGTACTATATCTATTAGAGTCAAGTCTAGTTGCTTTGTCAAATCTTTCCTCAAGAATCATCACTCTCTCTCTCATATATTCACATGCATTGCACTTGATTTAAATATTGCCATTATTAAACACACTTGCACTCAAGATTCAAAAAAGACATAGTTCGGTCGACTGAATTGATGCCCTCAATTGACCGAACCTATGTATAACTTTTTTTAAGAAAATTTACATAGACCAATCGACTGATTGTAACATTCAGTCGACTGAGTCTGTGCATTTTCAAATGCATATGCACATTTTGAATTCAGTCGACTGAAGCCACCAAGTCAGTCGACTGAAAACTATATAACTGTCATTTTTAAATAGACACTTCCTTTTCGAAAAAGATTTCTCTACCGTGAAGGGTTGCAGCCATCGCTATTCCTAGAGATCTCTTTACCAGCAGTTGGAACTCCTTATCTACTATATATATGCTTGAGTTTCATTGATCAAATCACTTAACTTACTTTTCTCCTTTAATCTAACTTGAATAATATTTTTTGAATCTATTGCTTACTTGATTTATATATTCATTGCTTACTATCACAATTCCATATCTTATAAGCAATCTGAAACATCCTATTCTTCATATACACACAATCATACACATCATTCTTGAGGAAAAGATTATAGGAAGGGTGTACTACAAGTGACAAATCTGTTTAATTTGAACACACAAGGTCAAGACAATATACTTTGTAATCAAGTCCTGTTCGATTGCTCAGGCGTTCAAGTCCTATTCGGTTGCTCAGGCGGTCATGTGATGACCCGAAATTTTGGTAATAGCAATTTGATAATCTTCATTAAAATTATTCAAATTTGGAAATAATAATTTGGTAAACTTCTTTTATAATCTTTTAAATTGGCAATATTGGTTTGATAATTTTCTTTTATAATTATTTTAATTTGGCAAAATTTATCTTTTCAAAGCTAATAAAAATGTTTTCTATATGTATATATGTTGTGTTTTGAAAGCATTTTTCTCAAGAGCTATTTAAAGTTAATTCTATATTTACCAAATTTAATATTTATTTATTAAAAGTATTTTAGCCAAAGTTTAGAATAAGATTAATAAAAAGGTTTATATGTTTTCTTGAAAAGTTATACTTAAAATAAATGAAGTTTGTAAATATATAAAGATTTAAAACATACATATATAAACAATTACATAATTTATAAAACATAAGTAATTAAAAAAAATAAACATAAATATATTAATGTAAAAACATGAGTTAATAATAAAATAAAAGAGTTTAAACATGTGTCAGACAATAATAACATGCAAAATACATGTGTAAGCTTAATATAACTTGAAATAACAAGTGGCAATTATTGTTCTTTTAATTGAAATATATATGTAAATAATAAGAGATGAGAAACCAGGCTTCATTATTCTTCACTTCTCAATTCTTCTTTCATTTTCAAAACTAAAATCAAAAGGAAATAAAATCAATCAACGGCCTGTTTCCAGTTTTTAGCCTGGGAAAAGATCAACTCAACTAAATTCAAATCAACTTCAAGATTCAAATTCAACCTCAAATTCAACCTGAGCTAATAAAGATTCATTCTAAAATCAACTATCAGTTTCAGATCAAATACAAAATTCCAGATCAAAAGGATAAAAGCCTGTAGCTCTATTTGTTGTTTTTAAAACAAGTGAGTAATTACCTTCTAAAAACTAAAACAGATGTTTATACATTGATGTTTTTGCTTAATCTGTGAAGTGATATTGTAGATATGATTTGCATGGATGTTTTTTTATAGTTGAAAATACTCTGTATATTGTGTGCACGTCTGTGTGTGTATATATATATTGGCCTCTGTTGTTTTCACAGGCTCAAGAAAAACCTTTAAAAATTCATATCTTCCCAAAGAATTAATGTTAGACTATGATCATTAAAAATAAAATGATTATGACAATGTAAATTCATTTCTAAAAATAGTTTCAATTGGAATTATTTAGTTAATATTTCGAAAATAAGTTTTTACAGTGAAATCTTTTAAAATAAGATAAATTGATCTCTCTAATTACATTTTTTTATTGTAGAAACAGATTCAAAGTTAGAAATGGTGATTTTTAAAAGTAATATCATGATTCTTAGTATTGTGAGTGTTGAGATATTCCGTGTTGAACGGAAATGAGTTTTCCATCGTTTTCTGGCGATCTGAAGATGGAGGAACATCAATCTTTGCTCTGGAGGTGGCCGAAGTGTTGAGGATCGGGGGAAAAAATGATAGAAGGATTTAAAGATGGCCGTGGTGGTATATCCAGGTCGAACTAGGGTTCGATGTCTGGTTTTGGTCGAGGAGATTGTCGAGGCATTTGTGGCAACGTAGGAGCGTAGTGGTCAATCGGACAGGGGGGATAGTCGCATGGGACAGTGGCGTAGCTTCGGGTGTGACGGCGAGCTCACTGGTGGTCTGTGGAAATGGGGTGGGGTGATTTTATCGATTGAGTTAGGGTTCCTGTGTCCATCGAATAGTTTGATTTCGATTTCCTGATGAATCGACGAAGTTGGGTGGTCGGGAAGTTCGTGGGGGACGTTGTCGACTTGCCAGTCTCGCGACGAGGTGTTGAAGATGACCAGTTCGTCGGTGCACATGCACCTTTGCACGTTGGGTCTGTGTTGTTTTGGGATTTGGAGAAGAAGAGTTGCTCAGGTTCGTACGTGAGGAATGGAGGAGTTTGGCTCAAAATTTTGTCCGGGGGATTTGTGTTTGAGGCTCGGTTTTGATGTTGATATGTAACCAGGTTTTGAAATTTTAAAGAAAATCATAACCTGGTTTTTAAATTAAAGCATGATCAAGTTTTTAAGTTAAAAAAATATAAGATGATGCAAGTTTATAACAAATCGATAACATGTTTTTAAAGCAAGGTAAATCTAGTTAAGCAAGTTTAAAAAATATATTAACTAGTTTTCAAAAGCAATAAAAATGGAAGTTTTCAAATATAAATTAACCAGGTTTTTAAAGTAGTAAATATGAATTTAGTTTCCAAAGTAAATTTATTTAAAACAAGTTTTCAAAGATTTAAAATGTTAAAGTAAACGTTTAAAATTGTTTATTTAAAGGTAATTATATATTAGGTTATTATGTAATTAATTTCTAAGTGTTTTTCAAATGAAATTTAATGATGTTTGAACTAAGATGTTATTAAGGTAAGTGAATTAAACTTTAATTAGTCAAAAGATCTTAATTCATTTTGTATGTAAATTATAAATTAATTACAAGCAATTAATTTTAATAAGATCTATATGATAAGTAAGTGATTAATTAGGATAAATAATTTGTCTTTACTTAATTAAGGTCTTGATTAATTAAAGGATCAATAATTTGTAACTAAGGCTAATTAATTAATGTAAGTAACTAAAAGATAGCTAATGAATGTAATTAATGTAAGGATCATTAACTAGTGATTAAGGGATAATTAATTAATGTAATTAATTTAAGATAATTAATTAGTTTAATTAATTAAGGATAATCACTTAATGAAATTGATTAAGTATAATTACTTAATGTAACTAATTAAGTACGATTACTTAATGTAATTAATTAAATATAATTACGTAGTGTAAGTAATTAATGGATAATTACTGAATGTAATTAATTAAAGGGAAATTACTTAATGAAAGTAATTAAAGGATAATTACTTAATGGAAGTAATTAAGGATTAATTACTTAATGTAATTAATTAAAGGATTAATTAATTAATGTAATTTATTAAAGGGTTAGTTAACATAAGTAATTTAAGGATGATTAATGAATGTGGTTAATTAAAGATGATTAATTAATATAAGTAATTGAATTAATGTAATTAATAAAGGATCACTGATTAATGTAATTAATTATAGTATAATTAATTAATGTGAGTAATTAAGGGTTAACTAATTAATGTGAATAATTAAGGGATTATCAATTTATTTCATTAAATAATTAAGAGACATGGTTTATAATTAATTAAGATAGATAATTAAGAGATGATTAATTAATTTATTTGTAATTAGTGGTCTATAATTAATTAATTTTTTTAAAGTTGATTTGAGTAATTAATTTAATTTATTTGGAGATCAAGTTAAATTAATTTGGATTGTATAACTGATTAATCTTGCTTATGGATGACTAAGTTATTTTGAATAACTTGGATTATTTGATATCTCTGATATGTGATTTGTGATGCTATGTGATATGAAGTGAATTGGTTGAACTATGATATCATGATTATCTATCTGTGATGGAATTGTTGTGTGAATATGTTACGCTAAATATATAAATTGAATTGTTTAAACCTTAAAACAACTTGGACTTTAAGACGGCATTTTGGATTTCAGTGAGACCGGGATCGGATTCCAAATTGGATATCCAAAAACCACATCGATCCAAATTAAACGATAAGTCATGAAATCTCAAGTGAAGATCAAGATGAAGATTCAAAGAGGAAGGGCTATTTCTCGTTAACTCTGAAGGTGATTCCAAAACGAGTTTAATGGAGATAGTGCCTTCGATCGAGATGAAGATTCAAAGTGCATGGGCTATTTGTCGTTAACTCTAAGGGTGATTCCAAAATGAGTGTAACGGAGATAGTGCCTTTGGTTTCATTCGAACCTAGAATGGACTTGTATGGATGAATGCTATCAGACCATCGTTATTGGAGGGCGATGAGTATTCCAAGATATGTGTTCTAAAAAGGTAGTCGTAGCCTGAAGCCTCATCAACCGGGAAATGGGGAGGTGCGGTAAGGCTAAGTGGGTAGCACCCAAGTAGGATGAGATTTTCACTTATCTAGAGGTCCCTTTTTCGGCTTAGTGGTATGTTGGTCGCGCCAACTGTGGGGTTGTCTTATTCAAGATTATCCCACAAGGGGTAGTTTTGGTCTTGTGTTGCAGGGGATCAGGATGGATCCTTGGTACTCTGATCTAGACCAGGTATTGTGACAGGCAGTTGTATGGAATCCAATCTCCAATAAGTGTCGTACGTAATAATTGTGCCCAACTATGTTGGAACGTGAGATGTAAGCATTTCAGCTATTTTCTATTTTATGAAAACCCTAGACACTATTATAATATCACTGGATTTCCTATCAAATGTTTTGGTTATCGTAAGGTAAAAACCCGACATGTTTATTTGTGGCATGGTCTTACGAGATACCTTTGTTTTCAAATGATTTTCAATGTTAAAAAACTTTAACCCATTTACTCAAAACAGACCCATGTCTGACCTAGAGTTTATTTTCTATTTTCTTAAACTCTTGGGTACTCAAATTTTTATGAGTAGCCAAGGGATTCAGGTTAGCTTTGACGAATTCTGGAGGAGACTTGGAGCAGGAGTCTTCAGCGTATATAGATATTGTGGTTCCTCTATGTTAGTAGCTCTGTTGTGTTTTGAGTTGTATGATAGACAGGTCTTTATGACTGTCTAATATGTGTTGTATAATCTGTGTAACTCTGATGTATATGACTATTATGTAATAACTATGTGATGTAATATATTTTATTCATTCCGCTATGAGGTTCTGATATTGTTTAGTTCTTTCTTTCTTATCTTTCTCTTGTTATATCCCTTTCTTTCTTAATGATGATACGTCTTTCTGTGGAATGAAAGGCGGGTTGTCGCTCTAGGTTGAGATAATACCTAGGCTTTGGAGTAATATCTTTCTTGAGAGAGCGTACGTGTATTTATATATATATATATATATATGTATGTATTTATATATATATATATACACACACACACATACCTACCTGATTTGTTGGGTTACCTGTCCGGGTTTCCAACGTGAGTTCTAGAGGGGCGGAAGAGTGTGTAGCACGACTACCATAAATGGAAGAGGCCCTAGTGTTGAAGGATGAAGAATATCTGCCAAGGCTATAAACGCAATACTGCCTCGAGTAATCTTTGCCGCATTGTACAAGGATTTCACCAATCTCGGAGGAAAGTCTTTTAAATGTTTGGAGTCCATCATTGAAGTGCAAGCTTAGTTGCGCTCGTACGAGTGGATTTTCAAAAGTTTGGATCTGTCGGATGTGCAAAAGCGAGTAATGGCATCTTGTCAACTTCAAGAAGGAGCAGCTGCGTGGTGGAATGCAGTAACCATGGATGTTCTCGAAGATGTTTTCTCTTGGTACAAGTTTAAGGAAGTATTTGAAGAGCAGTTTATACCAAACGCAGGGAAGACTTGGCTGTATAGGAATTTTCTGAGGAAGTTTGTCGGTATCGAAATATGAGACTGAGTTCAACGGGTTATCTTGCTATGGACCTGGTCTTATTGACACCCCTTAAGAAGAACGAGATGTTTGTGCTTGGTTTGAGGCCCGAGTTTCTTGAGAAGATGACTACCCATCTCAAAGTTTGATTTATGGAATTGTTTGTTATGGCTTTGAGGTACGAAGAGCTTATGGATAAGAAGTCTTTAGCATCAGTGGCAGTGATGCAGCTTGGAAGTGTTTTGTGTGCCAGCAGGAAGGTCACCTGGCTAAGGAGTGACCTAGAGGTGGAGTTCAGAAGCAGTGAGGTGAATCCATTCCGTCGATGGTTCAGAAGTCTTTGTGTTTCAACTGTCAGCAGCCCGGGCATATGGGGAAAGCTTGCCCACTTCTTCAGAAAGCTCAGCAGATCAAGGTGTTTGCTAATGGAGGTGACCATCAGCTTCTTCTGAAAGGAAAAGGCGTTCTTGAGGGATTAGACCTTATTTTGGAAGTGGATTGATTAGATAAGCATAAGGCTTTTTTGATTTGTGAAGAGAGAACGGTATCTTTGAAAACTGAACTGGGTGGGATTGCAAAGGTGATTTGCGATAGTACAGGAGTTCACCTGAGTACTCTTTTGCATAGGATTGAGGCTTCTCAAGAAGAGGCAGGAACTATCGAAGTTGTCAGAGATTTTCCATATGTCATTGAAGAAGTCAAAGGTTTACCCCTGCATCGGGAGATTGAGTTTCGTATCGACTTGGTTCCAGGAGCGGTACTGATGGTTCAACCTAGTAGAAGAATGGCTCCTAGAGATAAAAGGAAATGGTGAAGCAGGCTCAGGATTTCATAGAGAAGGATCGATCAGACCTAGTTTTTCTAGTTGGAGCTTCTGTATTTTCTCTCGATTAGATCTAACTTCGGGTTTTCACCAGCTAAGGGTAACAGTACCCTTGACTGCATTTAGAGGACCCAACTGTTTCTTTGAGTGGTTGGTTATGTCTTTTGGCTTAACCAACACTCCAGCTTATTTTATGGATCCAATGAACCGTGTTTTTCGGAATGTGTTGATCAAGTTTATGCTCGTGTTCATCGTCGACATTCTCATCTACTCCAAATCAGAGGAAGAGCTCAAGCATCATTTTTAGATAGTATTGGAACTTTGAGGAGACATGTCCTGAAGCTAAGTTTTCGAAGTGTTATTTCCAGAAGTCGGAAGTAAGATTTTTGGTACATTACGTATCTAGAGAAGGTATATCTGTGGATCCGGTCAAGGTAGCAGCTGTTTTAGAGTGGGAGCAACCGCAGCCTCCTACGGAAATTTGTAGTTTTCTTGGATTAGCGGGTTACTACGGGAAGTTCTTCCTGGTCTACTCTAAGATTTCTTCTCACTCATCCAAGCTAACTAGGAAGGGAGCGAAGTTCAAATGGTCTCCTAAGTGAGTAGAAGCTTTTAAAATCTGAAGGCAGAGTTGAGGAGTGCACCTGATAGCTATTCCGGTTGGGAGAGTAAGTTCGAAGTCTACTGATGCTTATGGAGTAGAGCTTGTGTTCTAGATTTCAACGGATCTTGGGGGGACCATCTTATTGGGTAGAATCTGGATTGTCTTATTCTTGGTCCAGATTTATTCGAGAGGCATCTACGAAGGTTGAGCTAATCAAGAAATAGGATGAACGCAACCCAGGATCGTCAGAAGAGTTATGCGGATAAGAGACAGAGGAATTTGGAATTCGAAGTTAGAGATTTAGTTTTTTTTCGTGGTTTCTCCGATCAAAGGAGTAATCAGATTAGGTAAGACTGGGAAGCAAGCTCCAAGGTATACTGGACCTTTCCGTGCTCTCGAAAGGATTGGTACTTTTTCCTAGAGGATTGAATTTCCAGTCGAGATGGCTGGGATTCACAATGTGTTTCCGTATCTAGTTTGAGGAAGTTCATGTATGATCCATCACTGGTTATGGAACCAGCAGTTCAGGAAGATTGGGAAGTTGACCCGGACTTGACTGTGATCAGACATCCTGTGCAGATTGTAGATCGAGTTGAGAAGGAGCTCAGGATCATAGTGGTGAAACTAGATAAGATTCAGTGGAGCGAGGATCCCAGAGATTATACCTGGGAAACTCTAGATAGTATTAGGAAGGCCTATCCTGAATTGTGTCAGGATAGTTAGATTTGTTTGTTTGATTAAATTGGTTGCTATGGTTGTTAGTGTATGGTTGATATGTATGCTTTGCTGTTTGAATATAAAAAAATTTGTTGGATTATTATATTATCTTTGCTTTTAAATTTCAAGGACGAAATTCTTTTAAGGGGGAGGAATGTAATGACCTGGAATTTCGGCAATAGCAATCTCATGATCTTCATTAAAATTATTTAAATTTGGCAATAATAATTTGGTAATCTTCTTTTATAATCTTTTAAATTTGGCAATATAAAAATGTTTTTTATATGTATATATATTGTGTTTTGAAAGCATTGTTTTCAAGAGCTATTTATACTTAATTCTATATTTTCAAAATTTAATATTTATTTATTAAAAGTATTCTAGCTTAAGTTAAGAATAAGATTTAATAAAAAGGTTTATATGCTTTCTTTAGAAGTGATACTTGGAATAAATGTAGTTTGTAAATATATAAAGATTTAAAACATACATATATAAACATATTACATAATTTATAAAACATAAGTAATTAAGAAAAAATTCATATAAACATAAATATATTAATATAAAACATGAGTAAATAATAAAATAAAAGAGTTTAAACATGTGTAAGACAATAATAACATACAAAATACGTGTAAGCTTAATATAACTTAAAATAACAAGGGGAAAATATTGTTCTTTTAATTGAAATATATATGTTAATAATAAAAGATGAGAAACCAGGCTTCATTATTCTTCACTTCTCAATTCTTCTTTCATTTTCAAAACTAAAATCGAAAGGAAATAAAATCAATCAATAGCATGTTTCCAGTTTTTAGCATGGGCAAAGATCAACTCAACTAAATTCAAATCAACTTCAAGATTCAAATTCAACCTCAATTTCAACCTGAGCTAATGAAGATTCAGTTTAAAATCAACTATCAGTTTCAGATCAAAAGGATAAAAGCATGTAGCTCTGTTCTCTGTTTTTAAAACGAGTGAGTAAATACCTTTTAAAAACTAAAATATGTGTTTATACTTCGATGTTTTTGCTTAATCTGTGAAGTGATATTGTAGATATGATCTGCATGGGTGTTTTTTATAGTTGAAAATACATTGTATATTGTGTGCATGTCTATGTGTGTATATATATTGGCCTTTGTTGTTTTCACAGGCTCAAGAACAACCTTTAAAAATTCATATCTTCCCAAAGAATCAATGTCAGACTATGATCATTAAAAAGAAAACGATTATAAAAATGTAAATTAATTTTTAAAATAGTTTCAAGTGGAATTATTTAGTTAATATTTTGAAAATAAGTTTTTACGGTGAAATCTTTTGAAATCAAATAAATCGATCTCTCTAATTTCATGTTTTGATTGTAGAAAGAGATTTGAACTTAGAAATGGTGAATTTTTAAAAGTATTATTATGATTTTTAGTATTGTGAGCGTTGAGATATTTCTTGTTGAATGCAAATGAGTCTTCCATCGTTTTCTGGCGATCTGGAGACGGAGGAATGTCAGGCTTTGGTCTGGAGGCGGCCGAAGTGTTGAGGATCGAGATAAAAATGGTAGAAGAATTTAAAGATGGTCGTGGTGGTCAGGCGACGTTGAAGTACGGTTTGATGTCTGGTTTTGGTCGAGGAGATTGCCGAGGCGTTTGTGGCAATGTAGGAGCATAATAGTCGATCGAACATGTGGGGATAGTTGTGCAGGACAGTGGCGCAACTACGGGTGTGACTGCGAGCTCAACGGTGGTCGGTGGTGATGGGGCAAGGCGATTTTATCGATCGAGTTGGGGTTCCTGTGTCCATCGAGTAGTTCGATTTCGATTTCCTGACGAATCGACGAAGCTGGGGGGTCGGGAAGTTCGTGGGGGACGTCATCGACTTGCGAGTGTCGCGAGGAGATGTCGGAGACGGCCAGTTCGTCGGTGCGCATGCACGTGTGCACGTGGGGTCTGTGTTGTTTTGGGATTTGGAGAAGAGGACTTGCTCGGGTTCGTACGTGATGAATGTAGGAGTTTGGCTCGAAGTTTTGTTCGAAGGATTTGTGTTTGGGGATTGGGTTTGATTTAGATACGTAACCAGGTTTTGAAATTTTAAAGCAAATCTTAACCTGGTTTTTAAATTAAGCATGATCAAGTTTTTAAGTTAAAAAAATATAGGATGATGCAAGTTTACAAAAAAATTGATAACATGTTTTTAAAGCAAGGTAAATCTAGTTAATCAAGTTTCAAAAATATATTAACTAGTTTTCAAAAGCAATAAAAATGGATGTTTTCAAAAGTAAATTTTCAAATATAAATTAACCGGGTTTTTAAAGTAGTAAATGTGAATTTAGTTTCCAAAGTAAATTTATTTAAAACAAGTTTTCAAAGATTTAAAATGTTAAAGTAAATGTTTAAAATTGTTTGTTTAATGGTAATTATATAATAGGTTATTATGTGTTAATTCCTAAGTGTATTTCAAATGAAATTTAATGATGTTTAAGTTAAGATGTGATTAATGTAAGTGAATTAAAATTTAATTAATCAAGAGATCTTAATTGATTTTGTATGTAAATTATAAATTAATTACAACCATTTAATTTTAATAAGATCTATATGATAAGTAAGTGATTAATTAAGATAAATGATTTGTTTTTACTTAATTAAGGCCTTGATTAATTAAGGATCATTAATTAGTAATTAAGGCTAATTAATTAATGAAAGTAATTAAAGGATAATTAATGAATGTAATTAATGTAAGGATCATTAGCTAGTGATTAAGGCATAATTAATTAATGTAATTAATTTAAGATAATTAATTAGTGGATTAATTAAGGGTAACCACTTAACGATATTGATTAAGTACAATTACTTAATGTAACTAATTAAGTATAATTACTTAATGTAATTAATAAAGTATAATTACCTAGTGTAAGTAATTAATGGATAATTACTGAATGTAATTAATTAAAGGGAAATTACTTAATGAAAGTAATTAAAGGATAGTTACTTAATGGAAGCAATTAAGGATTAATGACTTAATGTGATTAATTAAAGGATTGATTAATTAATGTAATTAATTAAAGGGTTGGTTAATGTAAGTAATTTAAGTATGATTAATGAATGTGGTTAATTAAAGATAATTAATTAATATACGTAATTTTAGGACCGTTGCTTAATGTTTAATTAAGGATCATTGATTAATGTAACTAATTATAGTATAATTAATTAATGTGAGTAATTAAGGGTTAACTATTTAAGTGAATAATTAAGGGATGTTTCATTAATTAATTAAGAGACATGGTTTATAATTAATTAAGATAGATAATTAAGAGATGATTAATCACTTTGTTTGTAATTAATGGTTTATAATTAATTAAATTTTTTAAAGGTGATTAAAGTAATTAATTTAATTTATTTGGAGATTAAGTTAAATTAATTAGGATTGTATAACTGATTAATATTGCTTATGGATGACTAAGTTATTTTGAATAACTTGGATTATTTGATTTCTCTGTTATATGATTTGTGATGCTATGTGATATGAAGTGAATTGGTTGAACTATGATATTGTGATTATCTATCTGTGATGGAATTGCTCTGTGAATATGTTCCTAAATATATAAATTGAATTGTTTAAACCTTAAAACAACTTGGACTTTAAGATGACGTTTTGGATTTCGGTGAGACCGGGATCGGATTTCAAATTGGATATCTGAAAACCACATCGATCCAAATTAAACGATAGGCCATGAAATCTCAAGTGAAGATCAAGATGAAGATTCAAAGAGGAAGAGCTATTTGTCATTAACTCTGAGGGTGATTCTAAAACGAGTTTAACAGAGATAGTTCCTTCGATCGAGATGAAGATTCAGAGTGCAAGGGATATTTGTCGTTAACTATAAGGGTGATTCCAAAATGAGTGTAACGGAGATAGTGCCTTCGGTTTCGTTTGAACCCGAAACGGACATGTATGGATGAATGCTATCAGACCATCGTCATTGGAGGACGATGAGCATTTCAAGATATGTGTTCTAAAAAGGTAATCGTAGCCTCAAGCTTCATCAACAGGGAATGGCTAAAACAGGGGAGGTGTAGCAGGGCTAAGTGGGTAGCACCCAAGTAGGATGAGATTTTCCCCTATCTAGAGGTCCCTTTTTCGGCTTAGTGGGTGGTTGGTCGTGCCAACTGCGGGGTTGTCTTGTTCGGGATTATCCAGTAAGGGGTGGTCCCAGTCTTATGTTGCAGGGGATCAAGCTGGATCCTCGGTACTGTGATCTGGACCAGATACTGTGACGGGCGGTTCCCCAGTACCTCTGCCATTGTATGGAATCCAATCTCCAATAAGTGTCGTACGTTTTGATTGTGCCCAACTATGTTGGAACGTGAGATGTTGCATTGGCACTTTTTAGGAATGAATAATGCAAAGATATTGTATGTAATATAAAGTATTTAGATGCTCTATTTACTTATTGTTGTCAAAGAAACTGATCCCATTTATCGGTTGGGAATAACTCTCGAGATGACTGCAAGATCATCAATGTTCATTTTGGGTCTTGAAATGGAAACGTTATAGTCCGTCGATCAGTTGTATAGCAACATGGGTGATAAGACAAACCTCATTGGGTATTTATCCACTTTTATCCTTGCAGTTAACAGGTTTCAACTAGAAGAGGATACCAAGTCATCCTCTTGGTTTTCATTCTAAAGTAATCTCTAGATTGCTTCACTGATGATACCATCAGTACATTCATCGCATCCTCAATGATGGTCGTTAGATGCGTAACCATTTGCTCGGCTCCATTAACGACCATTACATTCGTTGCCTAAGCATTCATAGCTAGTGGTCCCATGACTAGGTTTCTTTGTATATAGGGAGTCCACTAATCTTGACCTCATATGCTACTGATCGTGACTACATCCCGTAGATCGATTTCTCCTTCATGCAATTTTATTAGTGTTTCTCCAGATATCCCACCATTTGGACTCATAGCATGACAAGTACCAACATTAGCATCACGATAATAATAGTTCCTTCTCCTTGATGGATCGGTACTGAATCATAATGGATCAACATCGATTGATCCTTGAGCTCATGTGATTTTTTCAGTTTGATCACCATTTTATCCCTGTCTCCTACTCTTTCCATTTCTACTCTATGCCTTCCAAGAGAACTTCTTTCATCCAAGCCAGCTGGTGATCTTCCTTTAATACTTTGATCTCTTGGGCGAGATCCATCTCTTAGAGGAGGTTTCCTTACCAACGTGAATTTCCTAGTTAGTTGTTCCCCAACTGATTATTTCATCACTTTTGTTTTATCGTTAATAATAGCTAGAATTCCTTGCAACTCCTCTCTAGTCCCTAGATATAGTGGAGGTCCATCCATCAATTTTACTAGAAGCTCTTATGTTTCCTCTATTGGATCATTCAATCATTTACTTTTCTAGATTATTCTTCAGTCTCATCCTATCGCTTTGGAGATTTTATTAAAATCCTAGTTGCAAAACAGATCCATCCTAATTTCAATTAACATTGAAAGCACAAAAATTTGGTCAAAAACTTTATCTAACAACCTCAGATGATAGTTATTAAAGAGATATCAACCTTATGTCATGGAATTATGTTTATAAATAGTGAATTGGTAAGAAAATTGTAAAATGGAAGAAGAAATGTAAGTAAAGCAAAGAAGACAACAAATTTTTAGTAGTTCAGCTATGCCTACACTATTTTGATAATATTTAATTGCTTGATTCACTCTAGATCTAGCAAAATGACATGTATAAACGAGATTCAATCCCAAGAATGGTAACGACAGATTTTCCCTAGGTTAGTATAAAAAAAATCAAAAGCACTTTTTATCTCAAAGCAGCCTTCTATTTATAGGTGAAGTAGGCTTTAGTTAAGCTTTTAAGTCATCAGATCACTTTAGAAATTGTCAAATAGTTATATCTAAACTATTAGAAGAGAAAGTAGACAAATCCTTCCATGAATCATCAAAATATTATGGATCGATACTAATCCATGACTTTGGTTTGTTTCTTGCATTTTTTCTGATTCCTCTAAGTATCAATACTATATGCCTCGAGCCGATATTCTTTCGTTGTTTTTAAGCTCGCTTCTTCGAGTATTCACTAAGAGTGTTGACTTTGTGGAGAAATTATATGGATAGGAACAGGTCTATAGACTTACCTAAATTTATATATATTCTTCCTTGTTTCAATATCTTTAGCATCACTGGAAGCTTCGAAGATAAGGCATTTCTATGGATTGATAATGATCCGTGCGACTATCCATATACTTAGCCATTTTTCATTCTCCATATGCTTTCCATACCATATCATATTTGAGCCCATATCCATTCCTTTATTATTTCTTAGTCAAATCCCATAGAAATATCGCTTGTGAAAAAATACTGGATAATAAAAGCCATTGTTGTTTGTCCTTGTTTTCTTTTGATTGTCCTTTTTCTCTTTTGTGATTTCTTTAATTTTATGTCAACATACGATTTCTTCTTTGATGATTAAATCACTCTAGATGATTTACTCTAGTAAAATTAAACATTTAACGGTCCCTCTACTACAATGGTGTATTTAATATAAATGGAGTGCACTTTAATGATCATAATCTTGAAAATAGTACGGATTTTTTTAGTATTCATAATCTTTTGATCTTTCAACTTACTTTTAGTCAAGAATTATGCAGAATAGCCACTACTAGCAAATCAAATGGCATTTCCCTAATAAGTTCTCAAATTTTCTTATAAAAACTCTGCTCCAATCATTTTCTTCTTCACTCTCTCATAAGCATTTCTAAGATTAAGATTTTCACTCTAGCTCTTATTCAGTGGAACCTTTGTAACTTCTATCCATACTCTAACTCAAACTCAAGCAGTTCTTTTACATCTATTTTAACATAGAATCCATCTACAAGTCAAAATTGCTTTTAATCTTAATCAACAAATTGCTTTAATGTTGATTTTTGTTTACGTTTTGTGCTTATCTTTAATTTGAACTAGGAAACCTGTTGAAAATGCGAAAGTTTTGGTTCGAGCACTTTTGATTTCATCAACTATTTTTTGATCGATAACTTCTTACACACTCACATACAAATACATGAGTGTAACCTGCCTTGACTCGTCGCCATTTTCAACATGGCATCTACCTAGTTCTCGAATTGCTTTAAATCAAATTTTTTATGTTTGTTTTGATTGAGAATACATGAGAGAAGCTATGCCCATGAACTGATTGATCCATTTTCCCTCTTACAAAACTATAAGGAAGCCATTCCCTTCAAAGGATTGGAAGAAAACATCTGCATATAACCTCCTTGATCACGTGAGATACTCTTATAAGTTTGATGTACCACACTAGCTATATTTTTAGACCAGTTCTTCCATTGTATGACTTCATTTTCGGCACTAGGAAATTCCATAGATATAGCATGTTGAGAATATTTTGCGGTAAATGGAATGGTATTCTCATCATCCGAATCTGATCCTTTCATCAATTCACGCACACTACGAATCATACTTTGTATCTTTTCTCTTCTAGTTGGGTATTTCTATAAACAAATCATTCTGAGGTTGCATCTTAATCGTTCCCTTGACGTTAGAACAATATCGATGGTCATTGCCAAAGGGTGATCAGTAGCCAAACTATTTTCCATACATGTTGCACCTGTGAAAAATTCTACCACAAACCTTGACGTTCATGGATTCTAGATCCATACCTATCATGTTATGCATAAAATTTGTTAGAAACTTGAGTATCAAAATCATGCGTAAAAAAATCTGGAGTAACTACACATTTAAGCGATAAGGTAAGATCAAAATTACCATGCTCGTGATTTCGATTGCCATCATAATAATAAGTGTAGCCCACATTACAACCGTTACTGTTAGTTCGTTCAGTTTCTCTTTATTTTAATCTTCTATTTTTAGTGTTTTGCTAGAAAACAATATTCAGCATGAATCTTTCTTCTTAAACTACTTGTATGTCCCATATGTTTCTTTCATGGACCTCCCTTACATTCACATTGTTATTTCATAAGATTAAAGCTGACAAGATCTTGACAAGATCTTTTACAAGAACTATCTGCATTCTATGTTATGTTTGCTTGTTCATAACTTTTCCTATAGGGTAGCAAACATACATCAAAGTTTGCTCCATGATTTCTCTCACTAAAACATAGAATTTGAATCGAATTGAATATTTCTATGTAAATTATTTTAACAGAAGAGAAAAGAAGAAGTTGTTGTATTATCTTTCTTTAGTGTACAATAAAAGTTACAGTCGGATACTGATACTCAAATAATACATGTGTTCCTTTGAGAAGTTACAAAAATGCCCATGTAACACTATATGAAATTGTATAAAGGCTTACTATCTTTCATTTGTCTTAATTCCCCCCAACAATTTCAGCTAGGGTTTTCTTCCCCTCGTTCGTAAACAAATTCGGTCTTCTCGCTTTCTAGATCTGAACCTTTTTTCTTCAATAAATTTAGTCACATGAGTAGCTCAAGTACTTAAACATCGTTCAGAAATTTGAAATGTGTGAATCACACTTGAAAGTTTTGGAAGTCTCATGTGTTACTCAATTTTGAAGATCTCATGCAAAATTACATGTCTCATGTGGTTTTGTCTGAGTATTCAAGTTGGAACGAGTCTCTAATTGCTGATACGTGATGTTCTTACCCCTTTGACTTTCTAGAGCTTCCTCGACTCTCAACTTTGACCGTAGCCTTGCAAAATTACTCTTTGAGAGGGGTTTTGTAAGTATGTCTGCCTTCTGATGAGTAGCAGAAAGATGATTTATGTTAGGCTTTCCCCTGATGACTTGCTCATGAACAAAATAGAATCAATTTCCATATGTTTAGTTCGTGAGTGAAGAATTGGTTTTGTAGATAGCGATGCAGCACTCAGATTGTTGCACATATTGTAGGTTTTATAGTATTGGTGGTTCCTATTTCTTGAATGAATGATTCCAGCCACATTATCTCAACTATGGCACTTGTAACACTGCGGTATTCTGCTACTGTACTTGAGCATGAAACTGTTGGCTACTTTTTGGAGCACCATGATATTGGATTACCACCCAAATAAATACAGTGCCCAGTTGTAGATCTTTGGTCATCTGAGTCTGATGCCCAATCTTCATCTACATATCCTTGAATATTTAGTGATTTGCTTGCTTTTAGGGTTATTCCATATTTCATTGTGCCTTTTAAGTATCTCAGGATCCTCTTTACTACAGTGATGATCTAGAGGTTCCTGCATAAATTGACAGACTTTATTTACACTGAATGAAATATCTGGTCTAGTGATAGTGACATATTGTAAGGCACCTACTACACTTCTCTACTGTTTTATGTTTTCTATATGCTCACCTTTATGTTTAGACAAATGCAAATTACTTACCATGGATGTTGGAATAGGCTTTGCATCATTCATCTGTGCCCTATCAAGAATTTCAGACATATATTTACTTTGAGATAGTATTCATTCATTTTGTGATTTTCTGTAAACTTCAATTCCTAGAAAATAACTCAAGTTTCCTAGGTCCTTGATAGAGAAAGTTCTATGTAAATAACTAGTAACATTCCTAATCTCATCATTGTTATTACCTGTAACTATGAGATCATCTACATACACAAGAATATAGGTAGTACTAATATCATTTATTTTGATGTAAAGTGAGTTGTTAGACCTGATTGGCTTGAATTCTAGACTAATCAAGGTAGTTTTTGGTTTTTCATACCACACTCTTGGAGCTTGCTTCAGTCCATAGATAGCTTTATGTAAGTTGCATACCATTTTCTTGTCACTGCCTTTAGCATATCCTGGTGGTTGTTGCATGTATACTTCTTGTTGTAGTTCACCATGTGGAAAAGCATTGTTAACATCCAGCTGTCTGATGTCCCATTCATTGTATAGAGAAACTGTAAGAATTACTCAAATTGTAGTTGGTTTTACTACTGGTGAAAAAGTTTCAGTAAATTCGAATCCACACTGTTGTGAGTATCCCTTAGCTACCGGCTTTGCCTTATATTTAGCTATTTTTCCATATGTTAACCTTTTGAGTTTGTAGTCCACCTACATCCAGTGATATTCTTGTCTTTTTGTGCTTGCATAATGCTCCAAGTTTTATTTTTAATTGAGGCATTGTATTCATCATTCATGGCAGACTTCCAGTTACTACCAGTGAGTGCTTCTTCACAATTGGATGGTTCATCTTGTTTTAGTACAGTAGAATAGAATTTTGGTTTGAAAATACCATGTTTTGACCTTGTTATCATATGATGTCCTTCTCTTGCAGGTGATGGCGATCTACTGATGTTAGTATCATTGATTTGATCTGGACTTATGGAAGTATCCATACTTGATGATGTGTCCATACTGGAGTCAGATGATTCCTTGTCTTGGCAGTGGTTGTCTGGATTTTCTGATTTATTAAGATCAGGCTGGTCATCTGATGTGTTATGTGAGTGTTCAGTGTTTATCAGATGATCATTCTGAGTCTTTCTTACCTACTCACTTGGGTAAGTTGGAACATGATGCTTTGGAAAAGAATGCATAGATGATTTAACATCGTAAACCTTATGAGTAGTTTTCAACTCACTCATAGAAAAAGGAAAGACATGTTCATTGAAAGCAACATGTCTTGAAATAATTATCTTGCCATTGCTGGTAAGACATTTGTATCCCTTCTAATTGGTGGGATATCTAATAAAAGTACATGGTAAAGATCTAAAACTTCACTTGTGAGAGTTATAGGGTCTTAAATATGGATAGCACAAGCAACCAAAAGTTTTAAATAACGTATAATCTGGAGATGTGAAAAATAATTTCTCAAATGGTGTTTTGTTTTTAAAACCTTTGTAGGGATTTTGTTGATAAGAAATACTACAGAGTTAAATTATTCTGGCCAGAATTTCAACGGCATTGAGGCATGTGCTAAGAGAGTCAGGCCAGTATCAACTATGTGTCTGTGCTTCCTTTCAGTCAGGTCATTCTACTCAGATGTATATGGATAGATAATCCTATGTATTATTACTTTTTTGATAAAGTAGTCCATCAAAGGTTTAAACTATATTCCTCCATCTGTCTGAATTACCTTTAGTTCATTGTTTGTGTATCTCTATGCTTGAGTGATGAATTGCGTCACTATATCTTTGGTTTCTGCCTTTGATTTGAGAAAATATATCGAAGTATATCTAGAAAATGAGTCTATAAAAGAAACATAATATTTTTACCTATAATCTGAGTCAATTGGCGATGGACCCCATAAGTCAACTGCTACCATTCTAATGGTTTTGTATATCTAGTTAATGAATTAGAAAATGGTAACTTATGACTTTTTCCCATTTGACAAGAAGTACATATATATGGTCTAGGTATACTTTCAAATTTTATAAGTTATTCAGCAGATCATGTTTTACAGCATCAACACTAGGATGAGCCAATTTACTATGCCACAAATCAAACACTTTTTTAATATTGACATTTGAATCATACCTAGTATAATTGCACCAATTCTCTTTTGAGCAGACTTAGATTTCTTCAACAGGTTGAAAATGTAAAGACCATTGTGCACATTACCTTGTAACAAAATTTTTTTGTTTAGTAAGTCCCTAACTAGATAGAACTTTGGTTAAAAATCAAAATATATTTGATTGTCATTTGGCAAATTGAGATACACTCAATATGTTTTTCTTGATTTGTGGGACTCTAAGTAGATTATTGAGATGTAACTCTCTTTTGCCTCTGATTTTTGCATTTCCGGTATGAGTGATTTGAATTGATTTTCCATTACCCATAAAAATAGATTGATTACCTTTATATTCTCTATTTCCAAGATTGAGATTGTCAAGATTATTGGTAATGTGATTTGTTGCACCTGAATCTGGATACCATTCTTCAAACTGTAAATCATCTGTCTTTGTCTACTAGTCTACATCTAACTGGCTTTTTGAACTGCTACCTTGCTTTCTTGCTTCTAGACTTGCATGAGCAATATTAACATTTGGATTGTTGTTTCTCTGAATATTATTTTGCTGATTTATAGTGAAGTTTTAATCAAATCGGAAATAACACTTTGCTGCAGTATGCCCAAATTTTTCACAAATATGACACCTAAGTCTGTTTGAATTATTCCACCTTCCACGGCCTCTGCCTCTGTAATTCTGTCCATCCCTCTAGGTGATTTTTTGAACTCTGCTATTGGTTACCTTTTCTTAACTTTTGCCTTTGTAGGTTGATGCATAGTTTATGGATAAATTTGAATTCAGTGGCTTTTTCTGATCTATTCTACCTTCTTGTGCAAGAAGAGTGGACTGTACATATTGAATTGATGGCAATGTTTCTCTTGATGAGATTATTGCTACAACAGACTCATACTCTTCAACTAGTCCACTAAATATGGTTAGGATCTGCTTTGTGTCAGCCACTTTATGACCAGCAGTCTCCAGTAAGTCACAATATGTCTTGACTTTAGTTAAGTATTCTTGCATTGACATGCTACTTTCTTTGTATTCTGGAGTTGCCTTTTGTAGTGTAAAATTCTTGCTGCAGTCTGTGAATTGAAAATTTGATGGATTGTTGACCATATTTCTTACGAGGTTTTACACCCTACAATTTGAGATAAGAAGTTAACACTGATAGATGACATTAACCAGGAGGCTAGCAAGTTGTCCTGTCTTTTATAATTGATGAAATCTTGCAATTAATTTTCCACTACTATCACATATCATCTTTGGTGGTATTGCTATTGTGCCATTGATATATTCTTCTAACCCATAACCCATTACTGTTGCTTCAGCTTGATATTTCAATAGCAAATAGTTGTGCTCGTAAAGTTGTACTGAAAGCTGACTCTTTGGTTTTATTATACACAGATTTGCCGCTTCTTGAGTAGAATTTGATGGACTCCTTTTTATGGGAGCTGTAGTCACAGAATTTCTCTCATCATTACCTACCATTGTGAATATCTTGATAATTCATTGTTGATGAGTACAACAGATGCTTGCGAGGCAATCTTGATGACTGCAGCCAGATAAGAAAAACAAAATTTGTGGGCAAAAGAATGAACTTTTAGATCAAGAATCCGATTCTTGATTTAAAGGTTGTTGAGTATACTGAAAAAATTCTTCTCTGATGAAGAAGAGATCCGAAGAGAAGAGCTGCAGTCTGTCTTGAATGATGATAACTTGCTGACAAGATTCAGACGAGGCAGCTGGCAACTGTTTTTTTCAACTTGCAGAAACTGATTTGAACAGAATTCTTGATCAAGAAAGGATAACTCTCGAGTGATGAGAATAAAATATGAGGAGAGAAAGCTCCACAATCTTCCAAATGTTGATTGTTTGATCAGATGGAAGATGATTAGATTCAAATCTTCCATTTGGCAATCAATTGACTCTGATACCAAAATAGAATTCGAATCGAATTGAATATTTCTGTGTAAATGATTTTAACAGAAGAGAAACGAAGAAGTTTCTATATTATCTTTCTATTATTGTAAAATACAAGTTACAGTCAGATACTGATACTTAAATAATACAAGTGTTCCTTTGGGAAGTTACAAAAATGCCCCTGTTACCTATATGAAATTGTATAAAGGCTCTCTATCTTTCATTTATCTTAATTCTAAATCTTACTTCTTCAAAATTAAATGGTACTTCCCCAATGTTAGGCTTATAATCTTACATCAAAAAATTGCATTGTTGGAACACAAATTGTATACCATTGAGAAATTTGATTTCTACATATTTAATAGGAAAAGAACAAGAATCCTAAGTTCAATTCTCAATGAAACTACAAAAAAAATTACGGCTTTTACTAAGCAAACACCCAAGGTAATTTAAGAGAATTCCAGTTTCGAAATACAAACTAGAATTAATTATACAATAGGAATTCAATATAACCTGCACAAAAAATTCAGGTCACCAGTAGAGTACTAGCATAGTGAAATAGAATTTAAGTCACTTAGATGGAAAGTCAATGAATCCCACATTTTTATAGTGCTTCAGTCATTAACTTTGCATATATCCACTTCGCTTCTTGTATGTTTATATATCTGGGTAAAATATAAATACAAGAAAATATATTTCGACTAGTGAATCAATATAATCAACTTGTTTTCATAATTTGTTTGATTGATAGAGTTATTATCAACTTGCGATCGTTTTTCTTTATGAACACTTTTTACTGCCAAAATATAAATTCTCCTTTCCGTGCACTTACTCTACTATTCATAGTTTCGGTCGAAAATTCTTACTTATCGGATGATTCTTTTCAACACTATAACCTCCACTCTTAATTTCCTACTTTAAATTTTCATGTTGAAAGGTCGAGCAACTATCTACCAATGGGAAACAAGCCTTAGTTTTGATTCTTTTCGTTTCCATCAATGAGGTTAGGATACATTCAATAGTTCTTCACTTCCAAGCTGAATAAAACGTAGGCATCGACGAAATGGGAATCTACTTTAACTAGAAAAATTAACTCAAATCCATATGTGAAGGCAATGTCCGGTTATCTAGGCGATGAGTTTCGATCATTTATCTTCAGTACAAAATTGGCTTTCTACGCGATGAGTTTCCTCAACACTTCTATTGGTACAAAACCATGATCTTGAGCCGTTCCTAAACTTCCTAACTTTGTTAGGGCATTACCATGTGCATTTTGCTAATGTGAAATGTGTTCTATCTGATAATATTCGAAGATGTTCAAGGTTAAGGTCACCCTTTCAAAGTAAGCGGGTAATTTACCCCTCTTTGAAGTTTCTTATTACCTGATTAACCACTAGTCTTGAATCACTGTATATTTACAAGGCTTTGATTCCAAAATTTTATGCTATCTTTAATTCTAGACCCAATTTCTCGATTTATTTTTGCAACTTGCTTCCACTAAATGTTATTTCCACTTGCTTCAAAAATTAGAAGTTGCTCTGGTTTCCTCATTCATACATAACACGACTAATATTTCCTTTCTAGTTATGCTCTTTTAAAAATAGTATATTTTTTCATATTTACTATTGAGCAAATAAAATCGTTATTAAATTTTGATTTAAGATGACATATTTATCACTTAATTTGACTAGATAACCTACTACAATTTTTTAAATTTTAATTCAATTGTGTTATTTTAAAATAGTCGAAATGGTCGACACTAACGAACGACTTCCCCCAATCAGGCCTTTTAATTTTGAAAAAAAGTAGCCTCAGCCATAACTTTGAAAATCTTGTAATTTCGAAATGGAACTATTTGAATAATAGATTCATAAATAACGTCGCTAGAAAACTGGTATTCAAGCTAAGAAAGATTAGACCATTCTTAAAGAATTGGAAAACAAATGTTTTGAGACAAAATAAACATTAGAAAGCACAGTATTATCAATGAAATTCTAAATCTAGATAAGACAGGCGAATAAATAAACCTATCCACATATGAAATTTCTAGACTACATAACTTAAAAACCGAGCTTAATAGACTAATGGACCAATAAGAAACTATGTGGAAGCAAAGGTCCCGCTTTTAATGGATCTAGAAGGGAGACAAAAACATTAAATTCTTCCATCATATTGCCAATGGAAGAAGATGTCAGAATACCATAAAATCGATCAAAGTTAACGGCATTGAATATAAAGAACAAAATGAATTAAATAATAACGAGAGAATTACGACAATGGTAGTTCATAAAAATTAGAGCAAACCGGCCAGCTCTTTATTCAAACTTAGACATATCCCTAACTGATATAGACTGTCTGTTTTCTAAGAACGAAGTCTGGTCATCTATTAAAGAGCCTGGGAGCGACAAAGCTCCAGGACCCAAAGGATTCCATATTATTTTCTTTCAAAGATTCTGGTCCCTCATTAGAAACAACATTATGCACCTTTTTGAAGAATTCCACAAAGGTAATCTTCAATTAGGTAGGTTTAATTAGGTAGATGTGATTTTAATCCCCAAAAAAGAAAATCCTAAAGAGCCATCTGATTTCAAATCCATCTCTCTAATTAACTGCTCGGTTATAGTGCTAGCAAATAGATTAGAACATAAAATAAGTAACTTAATTGATAAAACACAAATAACCTTCATCCATGGAAGATACATCATGGAGGGGTTTCTGGGCCCAAGAATTCATCAACTATTCCATAAAGAAAAAAATATCGTGTGCTCTACTTAAATTAGACTTCACCAAAGCATTTGACTGTGTCGATTGGAGTTTCATGCTCGATGTCCCTAAGCCAGAGGATTCATAGACAAATGGATTTCTTGCTCCCATCTTCCTTATCATGTTGCTTTGCTAGATCTTATCTTATATAACATTTAACTCTTATCAGGCTTAAAAATCAACTTCCATAAAAGCTCAGCCCTTGTTTTTAACAACACATCAAATAATACGATTGACATGGCTAATACCTTAAACTACAAAATCATGAAGCTTCCTTGTAGTTACTTAGGAATAACAATCAATTACTCAAGGTCGACAAAGGAAGATTGAAACTTTATCATTGATAAAGTTTACAGCAGATTGCTAGCTTGAAAACCAATTGCCTGTCCAGAGTAGGCAGAGCGATCATGATAAACTCCATTTTATCCTCTATCCCAATTTACTAGATGTCATTTTACCAACTCCCGGACTATATAATTAACAAAATAGATAGCATTAGAAGGAATTATTTATGGAAAGTCGGAGCGGATAGATCCAATTTGAGCTGTCTCATTAATTTGAGTCATGTCTGCAAACCCAAAACCTAAGGAGGCTTTGATATCATCAACCTAAAGGCTATGAACACTGCTTTACTCTACAAATGAATTTGAAATTTCTGGGTGGCAAATCCTAACCCTGGAAAAAAATTATCAATAACTTCTACTATTGTGGGTCTAAAACTCTAAACGCTCCTAGTAATCAAAAATTCTCTTTCTTTTGAAGGAAAATTTACAACCTTTATCAATTATTAAAAATTGGAATTAAATATATCGTTAATGCTAGGGATAAGATGTCCTTCTAGAATGAGCCTTGGTTATCCTCCATCAAATTGAAATACGAATTACCTAATCTATTTTTGGCTTCTAACGACAAAAACAATCTTATAAAGATGTATACAGACCCTAGACGATGCCCTTTAATTGGGGCATCACATTTAAGAAAAATCTAATAGTGAATGTACTTAGTCGGTACCTAAAATTAATCCATATGATCGGAAACTATAACATCAAAGGCCATCCTGATCATTTGATATGGTGTTGGGATAAAAAGGAATTTATACCTCTAAATCGATGTACAAGTTCTTAATTACTTCAGGAACAAAAGATTTTAGGTATTTCGAACCTATATGGAGGATCAATGCCCCCCTAAAGCTAAAATTCTTATATGGATTATTTTACACGACAAATTAAACACCATCATTAGGCTTAACTCGATAATTACCTCCATTATTGATCCGCACCCTTATTACCTTTGTAATCGAATGCCAGAGACCACTTCCCACCTATTCTTCGACTGTCAATTTTCCTAATTTTTTATCGGAAGGATTCTGGAGGTGTTTAACATCCATGTTACTTTTGCCATGCCTCCACCCAATGTTTAATGGAATAACTATAGGTTGAATTTTACCCAACTGATCAAGAGGAATCTGAACTCAATATATATAATCAATCATGAGACTTTATGTTCAGAACGTAACCAATGCATTTTTAACAATATTTACAATAACTCTTCTTCTATAATTTACTTTGCTACCTGTTATATTTCCCTTTGGACGAACGCTGATTGTAACCGTACTAACCAGATAACCTGCCTTGAAAGAATTGGGAGACCCAATGGCCTAGATATCGATGTGCCACAATCTATAATTGCCTTACCTATGATTAATTTTGTCCTTATGAAATAACTCTGTTTTCCATTTTACCTTGTATTTTATAACATAAGTATTCTACATATTTTCAGCATCTATAATTCCCTACTTAATTCAATTTTTACTCCTTTTATGTAATCGACATCATTATATAATTCAACTTTTTAACGTTAATCACATCTGGCAATATCGATTAGAATTTGAATTCCCATAACCCGTTCATAGTATAAATAAATGTACATCTCACCTATCTCTTATATACACTAATTAATAGCTATAGGGATTAATAAATAGTAAACCTAGGATATTTGATTAGGACTTCAATCTTCTCTTCATATTAACACATTTGATATCTTATATATTATATATAATTTCACATATATAAAAACATAAATATTAACACAGTTGATATTAAATATACACGAACATATACAAACATATATCTACTATAAGTACAGAAGATTCTTTAACATACTGGTATACAATAGATTAATATACAAACATGTATCTATTACAAGTACTAAAGATTCTTTAACATACTAATATACATTAGAGTAATAAATATAATGGTACACACTCGGTTCATACACACACTCAATTGTCCATATGCTGGTTCTCACTCAATTCTACATACTAAATACTAAAGATCCTTTTTCCTACATGCACACTCAATCCACCATAATGCTTCTCATCCAGTTCATAATTTTATACATTAGTATACACTCAATTCATAAATCTTCTATATACTATAGATTCCTAGATTAGGACCTTCACCATAATTCTATAAAACGATACACACTCAATTTACCTAATGAGGATTTTCTATTAGTGGTATTGTTTTTTGTTTCTTCATTTTTTGTTTTTTTTTTTTGTTTTTTATTGCAGGCACGGCTGCCTCTTGGCTTCAGCAGTCTCCATGCATGCAAGATCTTGGATCCTTCCAAAGTACTACACTTTCCATGCAAGCATTTCATTTGAGGGGCATCACTTCATTAGTTCTCGTTTTGTCCTCAACTGGCTTGCAATGCTCCTCTGTCTGCCATAGGCTCCTCTCGAGCTGCACACTGCAATAGTTCTCCATCTCACTGTATCATATCACCAATTCATGGTTTTCCTCAACTCTAACTCTCTTGTTCTAGTACATCTTCATATTGCATAACTAAAAATCCTTTGAACTCCCTCAATACATTTATCTCTCTTAATAAATAAATGATCATCACTTCGCCTCTCTAAAGATAAAATAGCAGCTGCCATTTCTTTGCCTCATTACTATGGCGCTTAGCATGATTTAGCAGCAGACACGACCGCCCTACACCTACGGTGCAAAATAGTAGTTAAAGGAAAGAAAAAGAAATAAGATGAAGAAATAGAAGAGAAAAGAAAGGAAAAAAAAGAAGCATCAAATAACCAAATTACCTGTCACGTGTCTCAAATCGCATCAGAGTAAATATAATATTAAAGACATGTATAAAACAAGAGAGACGGTAATAATAATGTGAAATAATCAACTGAATAAAGATCCAAAAAGCTATACAACAATGTAACCGAGTTTATACAACAAGAAAGTAAACTCAACTGGTACACTGTCTCATAGTAGTAAATCAACACTGTCAAGGCTTCACGGTGTCACACAACGTAAATATAATAACAAATGCACATATAAGTATAGATAACCGTCACCTCTTGTCAGTACACCTGTAGAACTTTATAATCATCCACCTGCTCTCAATCTACTCATTTAAGAATACTCGAGATACTAGGAAGCAAAGCATAAAACCTCAGGTTAGACAACAGTCTGGTGTGAGCGATATCAAATCTCAAAATACTATAAAACTCGATAATATATGGAACAGAGGGTATATAAACCATATCTGACCTGTCCCTGCAACCTTAAAGTTCGCACATAAACATCAATACTATGATACTCTATAACACCGTAAAAAGGGTATACCGTACTCGGTATCTGTTAGGGTGCCTAGTTCTCTCCACTAAAATCACTACTCCATACTAAGTAAACTTCGGGTATCTAGGCATCTTCAACCATACCAATTCTACACTAAGTCAAGTCAGGGTATCGAGGTGTCCCTACCACAATACCTACCTGGTATGGCATCCCTAGGGTGATAGGTGACTAGCGAGCAACCATAATAAACATAGCATCCATCAAATAACACTAATCGTCACCCAGTGTGCCAGATATATAATGACCCGTATAGCCAACTGTGAAGAACTAGTGCAAATCCTAGTTTTCGATTGTGTTCCACCATGCTTTAAAGTTCAAAACCCTCCACGGTTATCTTTTACAATTCCTCTATATCACCTCACCTAAATCCCACGGGACAGTCTAGGGTACATGTCCATCGCTACTAGCCTTCGGGCATCACCCGTATATAGTACCCATGTTCTAAACATAATAGAAAACACTCTGAATCATCAATGATCCCAAGGCACAAACACATCCATCGAGCCCTGCTCACTCGATACGGATTCGAACCCTACTAGTTCACTATAGCTTTTGGACACGAGCCCTAACACTAAACCCCAACCACTATCTACAGCCTCACGCCAATCTGAGCTGCCATCCATGATCCCGCTCTTTAACAAAGCTCCTGATCGAAGTATCCTACCATCATGCCATCTAAAGCCCGAGATCTAGTATGATCCATACAGTCTTGATACTATCATCTCGGAGCCTACTTCATACATCATCGAGTCACTATCCGCAGTATTAGACTATCAGGTTGAAGAACCACATCCTTGCATCACCAACAATATCACTAGTTGTAGAGTAATAATATCATATCTCAAAATTAGTTGCACGAACAAACCATCATGTCCCGCACTATGGTATCTCATTAACGTCAAAGCCACATATCGGCAAAATCAATAATCAAAAACAGTAATGGACATTGACCACTCTACTATGGTCAATACCATCCACCTTGGTTATGTGCTTAACCGAACGGTTAAGTATAGACCAACGGAAACGTCCGGCATTGTTCGAACGAATTAATGTCTATTGAGTTAGAAAATAGCCAAACGAATTTTGAAATAAAATTTACCACAAGCACACGCCGTACTATCATAGTACGTGGCGTGTACGATTCGATCCACAGGGAAATGTTAGATTTTCAAAATCTATTCAATCAAATTAACCAAGATTTGAGATATTTAAGCTAACTACTAAAAATTGCAAAACCAACAGCTACAAAAGTGAACGAAAACTATAAGAATAAAATGACAATTTAGAGATAATTACACTCTCTAGATCATATAGTTCAACCAAATATGAAATCATGATCTCTCTTTTGGTCATTAGTGAAATTAATTATTGTGTTTATCATGATCAAAAGTTTAATAGAAATTGATTTCTTAAAATATAGGCTATTAACTATAGTTTAATAATGCATCTAGTTTAATACTGCTCTAGTGCATCACCAATTTTCATATTAACTATAGTTTGATCATGAAAGCAAAATCGATTTTAAGTATGGCCTATTAACTATTAATTAGAAATATAGGCCATCAAATTTTAATTTCAACATTCACTTCTTTGCCACAATCATATTTAGATGAAGAGGCAATTTGTTTTTGTGATTGTTTAAGAATAGCCTATTTGTTGTCAACAATATAGGATATCAAATTCAAAGAAAAAACAACAAGTTAAACCACTTCATGCATTCTCATTAAGCACAAAAAGAAAGCAATAATTATCAAAATGTTGAAGCTGTATGATTATAGGCTTCATTACCCCTAAATTGAAGGGATTAGCCTCTCATTTGTGTTATCATATCAACACAAGTAGCATACAACATGAAACTAAAAAAAGGAAAATGAAAGCTAATGGAAAAAAGAACTATTCTACTTGCATAAAATAAAAGAAGACCTACACTACTAACATAAAAGTAAATAAACAAGAATAGACTTGAATTAAAATTGCATTAAAAAATCACATAAAATAAATGGCTAAGTAGCCATGAAAAAGAAAGAGAGCTCTCATTTTATTTTTTGATCTAAATTAAGAGAAGAGAGCCTCAAAGAAGAGCCTAAAAGAAACTAAAGAAGAGAGAGGAGTTACATAAAACATAAGGGGTACTTATATAAGTTTAAAACCCTAATTCACTTTTTTGGGGAATGCTCAAACTACCCCTCTAGGAAGTGTGGTGGACAAGTAACCATTAGCATCCAATAATTATCCATTAAGTTTGCAAGTAGATTTAATGGCCTTTTAACATGTGGATTAGCTCTAATTTGTACCTTAAGGTAGGTGGGTAGATTGGGTACTCCATGATCATGGCTTTGAATTACTTCCATCTTCATTTGTTCTCTTCACTCTTGTGCAAGCATATCTTCATGAAACCACTTGAATATGAAATCAAATTCCTACAAAATAATATAAAATTTTCCAATTAGATTTTCCCAAATTAATATATGAACAAAAATGACCATTTTTCCCTTGGATGAAGATGAATATGTGACGATTTGAAAATAATTTGAATTTTGGTTTAAACATGTTAAAACACCCATATGATCATTTATTTAATTTAAATTGTAACAACCCATATTTTTTAGCTATTTTAAATTAGTTGATTTAATGTAATTATTAAATAAAAATGGTTAAAAATAAAATTTCAATAATTTTGAATGTAAGTGTTTGATATGAACTTGAACAAAAATATGAAATAAACTTATTTGAAGCTTTAGTGATAATAAGATTGAAATGAAATTATATATATTAGCTGGGTTCTTGATCAATAACTGAAGTTGAATAATAATTGTGAATTATTTAGATAGAAATAAAATTTCGAAATAGACCAATTTCGAAGTTTTAAGTAGTAACAAGTATTGAAAATAAATGCTTCGTACTAAATGAGTTTACCATCGATAGTTGTTTGCGCCAAAATTGGTCACAAACCCCAAGTTGTGTGAAAGCACCAGTGTATGAATACTAGGGCTGTTAATTTCCTACACGACCCGAAACACGACCCGAAACCCGCACGGAAATTAGCAGGTTAACCCGACCCATTTAATTGGCGGGTCATTTTCGGGTCAACCCGAATTTGACCCGTTTATAAACGGGTGGGTTTCGGGTTGACCCGCTAACCCGAAACTGACCCGTTAACAACCCGTTTATACAGTATATAGGTTGAGCTAACCCGTTTACGACCCGCTCCGACCCGTTTATGACCCGTTTGTACCTTTAACGGGTTGACCCGACCCGTTTACGACCCGTTCCGACCCATTTACGACCCAATTATACCTTATACGGGTTGACCCGACCCGTTTACACCTTATACGGGTTGACCTAACCCATTTACGACCCGACCCGACCCGACCCGTTTATAATCGGGTTACACGGGTTGGGTCGGGTCAACCCGTTTACAAACGGGTCGGGTTCGGGTTGAGCTTTTTCGACCCGTTTAATAAACGGGTTGACCTGACCCATTTAAAATCAACCCGAACCCGACTTGACCCGACCCAAACCCGACCCGACCCGACCCATTGACAGCCCTAATGAATACGGATCAACAATATTCACACACAAATCTCAGATCTAAGCAAATAAATAACAGCAATCCAGGAATAATAAACAGGAACACACGATTTATAGTGGTTCGGCTATCTCCGGCCTACGTCCACTTCAATGATTTTTATCTTTTATTGATGTTCTTCGCTGATTAAAAGTGTTTTTAGCAGTTACAGTAAAAGATTCTGAGTGCAATGAATGTCTTGATGTGCAGAATGGAATCCAGCAGAGTCTTGTTGCTTGAATGATTGTAGAAAGTCCCGTTCCCCTTTCTGAATGACCAGGGGCTCTATTTATAGGCGTAGGAGGCTGATATTTCTCCTAAAAACATGGTAGACCGCTTCCGGCACGTGATGGGGCCTACATGGACGAAATCTGGAGATCTGGGCCCACACTGGGATCGATTCGAAGTAAGGTTCGAATCGATCAAAATGTGTCCAATTGTGATGAAACTTGGCGTGGACATTCTTCAGCATGAGTGCAAGCTACTGTAAAAATTTCGTGGCGTTTGGATTTATGGTTTGGGAGTTATGATCGATTCGAATTCAAGGTTTCGTGTGCTCTGCCTGTTTCGAATCCATTGATTCGAATCCATCTCCTTCGAATCGATCGATTCACGTGCGCATCGATGACGTGGCGCGCGTTCTTCGTGTCGATCCACTTGTTGCTCCGAGTTGAATGGGTCGACTCCGTGGTTTTTGCCGCTTTGACTTGGTGATTTCGAATGCTGGATTCGAAGAATATCGATTCGAAGAATGCTTCCTTCGAATCGATAAGACTGGTCGCTGTTCGAATCGATTCGAATGCTCCACTACGCATCGATTCGAAGTTGCCTTATTCGTGGGGATTCGAAGGTAAGAAAGGAAGGGAGTCGAAGTTCCCTCAGTTGCGTGGATTCGTGGGACCCTTCTTTGATGGTCTCGAGGAAATGGTTTTGAGGCGAGATGCGTGATGAGTTCGAGGTACCGCAACTTCATGGATTCGAACTCCTCAACTTTGAGGGGTGCGAAGAGAGGTGGCATCATGGATTCGAAGCTAGGTGGTCTGGATGGATTCGAACCAAGGCTTGCTTGATGGGTTCGAACTGCATGGGTTCGAAGTAGATGGAGTCGAACCGATGGATGCGAAGTCCATCGATTCGAACTAGGGGGTGTCTCATCGTTTCGAACTGAGTATTCTCTGTTTCTATCAAATTGAATCCATCATAACTTGGACATACGAACTCGGATTGACTTGAAATTTGAAATGCGGACTTCTATGATCTTTCTCGCCACGTCCAACCAATCGTGGCTCAATCCGGACTCGGACAAGATTCAGCGATATTCATAGTGAACCTGCAACGTACAATCGATATTAATGATTAATAATCATTAATTCTTGGTAAATTTTGGGTTTCTCAGTTTTGGCAAAAAGTGGGATAACACTTTGCCCCCCAAAATATGCCTTTTTGTAAAAGGTATGTTTTGAACAATCTTAAATCAAGTGCAGTGAATGCGTATTTCATTCATAGCTACCGCAACGTTAATCATGCATATGGCTGTTCGGAGCCGAATCTGTGTTCATTTCAGTTCGCGGAAGTTAGCAATCAAGTTTTACAGTTTCTCCGGACTATTGATGGTCATTCTGGACCCTTGCCAAGTCCATTCCAGACTCAGCGATCGAATAGAAAGATCCTATAGCACTCTGGCGTTGCTTTCTATCCCTTGCACTCTGGCCCCAGTTAGGGCATATAGCGATGTCTTGGTTGTTTGAAACCGATCATAGCCTCTCTGGGTTCTTGCTGGATCCCATCCTGTCACTTTCTAGTGAAGGGGAAACAACGATAAGTGAGTCGATCCTGTCGCTCTCCGGCGAAGCGACTCACTTCTTGCACTCCGGTTCAAAGCAGTTGAACATTAAGCGATGTCATGACCTGAATCATCGGCCGATCATAGTCTCTCCGGACTCTTGTCGGATCCCATCCTGTCACTCTCTGGTGGAGGGGAAACAACGATAAGTGAGTCGATCCTGTCGCTCTCCGGCGAAGCAACTCACTTCTTGCCTTACGGACTTACCTCTCCGGGTAAAGGCGATCTTTCTTGTATAAGTGAGTCGATCCTGTCGCTCTTCGGCGAAGCAACTCACTTCTTGCCTTATAGATTTCACCTCTCTGGGTAAGGCGATCATTCTTGGTGTGGTATTCAATATTCGTCCTTTAACTCTCCGGTCAAAGGTTTATTTCAAGAAATTCAATTTCATTTATTAAATTCAAAGTCTGGATGTTCAATCTCAAACATCAAGAAAACTAGACATTGCCTCTCCGGGCAGATCAATCTATTGCCAACTCAGAGCATGCCTAGGGATCTCTCCGGTTCCCATACATGTGTAAGTGGAATAGTATTTATTTAAAATCAAAGCTAAAGAAATCAGCCGGCCAAAGAACGTGTCTCGGACTTGGCCCTTGCCATCATAATCAGTTGATGACGAGTCGTGACCCCGATCCAGGATCATTTCTGTTTGGTGGGGGCAGTAGCCGTTCGGGTGTTGCTGCCGTTGTTCGTTCCCTGATATATTGTGGCAATCTACCACTCCTGGCGTGTTCTTCCACCTCATCCTTCAGGTGGCGGCATTCATCTGTAGTGTGCCCATCCAGCTCATGGAATAGGCAATATTTTCCAGTCCTGGGCTCCTGCTCAGTGGGATCCCTTATAGGTGGCTTTCGATAGGGGAGTTGCCCCCTAGTTTCAGTGTAGATTCTTTCTAGGCCTGCAGTCAGATCGGTGTGCTGCCTGAATCTTGGTTCTCGGAATTTCTTCCGTTTATCAAGACCATCGTGTCTGTCATCCTGTTTCCTCTTTCCCTTGTCCGTTCCGGACTGTTCTCTGGAGGTTCCTATGCTTTGTGTGGTATTTATTTCACGACTCTCGGCTCGTGATTCTTCTAACCGAATGAACTTTTCGGCTTTATGAAAGAACTCTCCAAGATCTTGTGGTGGATCTTTAGTTAGAGAATCCTTAAATTTGGTGCCTTCCGCGACTCCTGCCACCGCCGCCATTAAAATCATTGATGGATCCGGGCGATCTACAGAAGTCACTGTCACATTGAATCTTAACAGAAAATCTTTTATGGACTCTCCGGTCCTCTGCTTGATTGATGCTAAGGTCATCACACTCTTGGGTCGCGTCACGTGGACCCTAAACTGTCTCATGAAGCAATCTACTAGCTCGCTCCATGTTCCGATTGATCCAGTCTCTAGTTGTCTGAACCATAATGAAGCTAAATCTGTCAAATATAGAGGGAAGCATCGTGCCATCACTTCCTCGGATGCCCCCAGCACTTCCATGTGCCTAATATATCTTGTAATATGCATGGTCGGGTCTGATCTCCCGTCATATGGTTCTAGCGTTGGTAGTTTGAACTTTGGAGGGTTCCTTGCGTTTCGGATGTTTAGAGTGAATGGACTCCGACTAACTTCTTCTAGGCCTCCGCTAGGCAATCCTCCTCTCATGATTCATCGCATTAGGCCTATCATTCTCTCATCTCCGTCTAGGGGTTGGCCCTTCGTCAGATTCCTGTCCTGCCCCCCGAGCCTTGAAGGGAATTCTGGTACGTATTCTTCTGGTGGCTCGTTAGCATAGGCATTGGCTCCAGTCTGTTGAGCTCCGTCTGTTGGTCTTCCAGTGTCGGACCCTGAGGGTCTGCCCCCAAGGCCTTGCTGACCACCTTCAACTCTTGTATTCTGGCCTTGAGCCTGTCCTTCATTTGCTTCTGCAACCCTGATTCCTTGTCCCGTACCCGTAGCTATTGTAGTTGGTCCAAGGTTTTGCATATTCGCCACCCTCATCTGCCCGAGGAAATTCTGCAGCATCTCCTGTTGACTCTTCATTATGCTTTCGCGTAATGATTTGGCCATGGCTTCCATCTCGTCTCTGGTGATGTAAACGGAAGCTTGTCCTTCTCCTGATCCGGAGGATGCTTCTTGGCTTCCTCCTTGTTGGCTCCTATCAATCCTCTGTCTTGTTTGTCGAGTCATTGTCTCTGAATTGGAAGTCTTCGAACTCTTGAATCTGAACTCTGAATGTAGCGGGTGCTAGTCCTTCTCAGTGAAAGCACCAAAGTGTTTGCGCCAAAATTGGTCACAAACCCCAAGTTGTGTGAAAGCACCAGTGTATGAATACGGATCAACAATATTCACACACAAATCTCAGATCTAAGCAAATAAATAACAGCAATCCAGGAATAATAAACAGGAACACACGATTTATAGTGGTTCGGCTATCTCCGGCCTACGTCCACTTCAATGATTTTTATCTTTTATTGATGTTCTTCGCTGATTAAAAGTGTTTTTAGCAGTTACAGTAAAAGATTCTGAGTGCAATGAATGTCTTGATGTGCAGAATGGAATCCAGCAGAGTCTTGTTGCTTGAATGATTGTAGAAAGTCCCGTTCCCCTTTCTGAATGACCAGGGGCTCTATTTATAGGCGTAGGAGGCTGATATTTCTCCTAAAAACATGGTAGACCGCTTCCGGCACGTGATGGGGCCTACATGGACGAAATCTGGAGATCTGGGCCCACACTGGGATCGATTCGAAGTAAGGTTCGAATCGATCAAAATGTGTCCAATTGTGATGAAACTTGGCGTGGACATTCTTCAGCATGAGTGCAAGCTACTGTAAAAATTTCGTGGCGTTTGGATTTATGGTTTGGGAGTTATGATCGATTCGAATTCAAGGTTTCGTGTGCTCTGCCTGTTTCGAATCCATTGATTCGAATCCATCTCCTTCGAATCGATCGATTCACGTGCGCATCGATGACGTGGCGCGCGTTCTTCGTGTCGATCCACTTGTTGCTCCGAGTTGAATGGGTCGACTCCGTGGTTTTTGCCGCTTTGACTTGGTGATTTCGAATGCTGGATTCGAAGAATATCGATTCGAAGAATGCTTCCTTCGAATCGATAAGACTGGTCGCTGTTCGAATCGATTCGAATGCTCCACTACGCATCGATTCGAAGTTGCCTTATTCGTGGGGATTCGAAGGTAAGAAAGGAAGGGAGTCGAAGTTCCCTCAGTTGCGTGGATTCGTGGGACCCTTCTTTGATGGTCTCGAGGAAATGGTTTTGAGGCGAGATGCGTGATGAGTTCGAGGTACCGCAACTTCATGGATTCGAACTCCTCAACTTTGAGGGGTGCGAAGAGAGGTGGCATCATGGATTCGAAGCTAGGTGGTCTGGATGGATTCGAACCAAGGCTTGCTTGATGGGTTCGAACTGCATGGGTTCGAAGTAGATGGAGTCGAACCGATGGATGCGAAGTCCATCGATTCGAACTAGGGGGTGTCTCATCGTTTCGAACTGAGTATTCTCTGTTTCTATCAAATTGAATCCATCATAACTTGGACATACGAACTCGGATTGACTTGAAATTTGAAATGCGGACTTCTATGATCTTTCTCGCCACGTCCAACCAATCGTGGCTCAATCCGGACTCGGACAAAATTCAGCGATATCCATAGTGAACCTGCAACGTACAATCGATATTAATGATTAATAATCATTAATTCTTGGTAAATTTTGGGTTTCTCAGTTTTGGCAAAAAGTGGGATAACAATAGTGTGATTAAATAATAATACCGAATTTAATAGATGTAAATAAAGTAATTGATGGATAATGAAAATTTATTGAAAATCCAATATTAAAGTTTGACGAATATTGAACAATTGAATTGTTTAAATTCAATATTGGAGATTAACTGAATAATTGAATAACGAGAACTGAATAACTGTATAATGGAAATGGTTGTTCTATAATTTGAATTTTTTTTAAGAGACAAATCTTATAAGTTCATTAACTAATATTTCAAAAGATAGTGATTTATTGAATTATCCAAATTGAATACACTTAATATTGTAATTATTTGAATAAGTGAATTATGAATTTAATATGATTGAAAATGAAACCGGAAATTGATGTAAAGTGTAACGAGACGGATTTTGCCCGCTCAAAAATCGACATCCATACTTCATATCGTATTCGAATGCCATAGATTCGACCGCTCAAATCCGATTCGCCGGAGCTTATAACAACATTAAGTAAACAACACAGCGGAATAAAAGAATAATATATTGATATACAGCTTTGATACAATATCTGATACAACAGATGGTCCAATAGATATCAATATACATCAGAGATATGATACAATTAATAGCAGCGGAAAAGAAAAATAGATAACATCTAGTAGTGGAACAAATAACTCTAAAACAGTCTTCAAGGAAGAACTCCAAAAATAACTGCAACTCCATTTCCAAGAATCCATCCAGTAATAGCTCGAACCCCCTATCACATATTACCAAGCTCAGCAAGACTGGTGTGGTCCAAAGACTGAACTAACTCCAGATAATCCACTATATCTAACTATCTGTAAAACCCAACTCTAGACTGCTCGTGTAGAAAAATTTTGAGCACCCAGAGTTTAGGAAAGAAACAATAAACTCCGGATCAGTCGTGGGACTAGTGTGAGCAACAAAAACAGTTTATCTTTTAAAACATTCAATAAAATATTTTCAAAGTCAATTCGCAATGCTTTTAAAAATGAGACTACCATAAGGCCTCCCGCACACACACACAATGCAAACGCAGAATCGGAGGAGATTTCTCCTTATGATAGTCAAAGATGCTTGATACGCATTAAAAAGAACATTTGATATTACTACTAGTGCATAGTGTAGGAAAAATTCATTTCGAAAGTAAAATATAAATCTTAGCCAACATAGACATTTCGAACTATGCCTACTATAGCTACCATCCAAACAGTGGTGACCACCATAAGTGAATGGCAGGTTCTACAACTAATACCGTACAAAGTTTCGTATTGGGAATTGGATTTCCAACGAATGATCAGGCCAAGGAACTTCCCATTGCCACATGAGAATGCCTCTGGATGGACATCCCCGAGAACCAAACCGGATCTCTACCAACACAAGGCCGGGTTACCCCTAACTGAGTAACAACTGACCGAATATGCCATCCCCCGGTCCTTTGGGACCTTTTATCCGAGATCTCGTAATCAATTCACACAATCATAAAGTGTTTTCAACATGAGTAAGTATCTGGGCTCCATACCATGATACCACCCTTTTCCAGAAGGAAATGCACATATCCTAAAGGGCGCTACCCCTCATAACCTTGCCGCATCTTTCCTGTTTTGACCATTCACGGGGTGTGAGGCTCGACGAAGTCACGTCCACAAAACATACTTTATACAAAAGCCATGCTTTGGGTCAACAAATGATCATAGAAATGATCATCAAGATAGACGATCAAATAAATGATCCTATCACAAATAATCAACACAATGATCATTTCACAGCAACACTCAGTATGTCACATTACCAAATTGGGAATATATCGCTGATAACTTCAACTGTATAACCTCTGAGCTCTACGTCTCAGAGAAGGGTGTTAAGCTAAAAGAATAAATTCTCCGCCACCAACAGAAATATATTTGAAAGAAATCTGCTTTATATCTTAAATTGTAATGTCAGACATACTATCCATACAAGTCTGTTCCGGGTTCGAACAGAACCGAAGGCACTTACAAAGAAGTCCTTGCAATCTGGATATTCACAATCCTGATCGGATTTCCCATCACTTAGGGAGTTTCTATACCGGCGCGACTCGATGCAGAAACAATCGATAGGTCATCCTATCGCTTTCGCAAATACCCGGTCTTCATCACCGGTCTTTAAATGCTATCCATAGCGTCGAATCACATATTCGGAATGGGTTATACGACACAAAGGTCCTTTCCCGGCTAAACCGAATAGTGAGCACGATATTTCAAAAACAAATGGATAATGGGATTTCAATTAAGTGACAACTTAATAATTCAAAACTTTATTTCAAATGGTTTAATCCAATTACCATTTCAATCTTTAAACAAAAAGATTCATTTTCACAACCTTTAACGGTTTAAACAATTTTCACATTTTAATCTTTTAAACAAAAGATTCTTTCACAGATTTTCCAAATCAATTTTCATTTCAATTTGATTAACTCGTTAAATCTTTAAATCAAAGATTTAACTTATAGCTTCAAAACAAATTTCATTTCAATTTGATTTAAACAAATCATCAATTTAAATCTGTTAAAAATAAACAGATTTAATTCATAGCTTTCAAAAAGAATTCATTCATAACTTAGGAAAATCATTTCTCTATTCAATCTTGAAATTCCCCTAATTAACTGGAATCTCAGTTCTTATCTAAAAGTGTTTATCATTTGAAAACAACGGTTTTCATTTTGGAAATCTGATTCATTTATACGAGTTGAAATCCTTGGGTTAAATTCAAATTCCCAAAAATAATACTTTAAAAAAATGGTTTAACTCATAATGACTAGTATAATATCATTAATCCCTAATTTCAAATTACAGAATTCAATTTCAAGTATTGAATTTAAATTTAAAATTAACTTATTTAAATTCCAAAACTAAATCAAGTAATTTAAAAATAATAAATTCTATTTTGAAATTCCATTCCAAAAGCTTTTCACATTTATTCCGATTCCATTTCCAAAACATTTGAATTTAAAAATTCAAATTTAACTATTTCAAAAATCTGCGACTTAATCGATTTCCTCGTGAAATCCATATTTGTGTGTGTGTGGTGTGGTCTAGGGGTTATACTCAATAGTGCACAACCATTCAATCATCACATATCAAAACACAGAAATATAACTGATAAGCGATATAAACAATAACGCTTATCATACATTCACAGATTCACAGATAATATACAAATATATCATCAATAAATGGATAAATACACAGCTCACCTCACAGAACAAAATATCACAGATCAGATAAGAAGATCAATTCAAGGCATCTCATACAATACAACCATTCATGAGTAATTCAATAGTTATCTATAAGCTGGATTAATTAAATCGTTTTTAATCCTAATCAATTTAATTTATTTCCAAGTAAATTTATTACTTATAAATTAATTACCCAATCCTGATTTATTAATTACAAATCATTTGATATTGATAAATAAATCAATTACCTTAATTTATCTTGATTTATCACGTTAATTTAATTAACCTTCAGTAAATTACATAATCATTTAACCTTAATTAATTTCATTAAGTAATTATTTTCCTTTACAAATAAATCAACATTTATTTACATTAAATGTAATCTTATCTTAATCATTTGATTAATTAACTTTAATCATTACTTATAAGAGTTGATTTACCATTAATAATCCATTAATAAATCTGAATTATTTAATTAGGTGTTAATGGTAACTGAATTAGTTCTTAATTACAATTAATTTCTAATCATAAAATTTCTCATTTTCATTTCGAATTGAAATTCTTTCGGCACAAATTTTTGAAATCTATGATTTCTAATTACTCTTTAACTATCTCTTAATTGATTTACTTAAAACTTTGATTTATAAATTTAAAACCTTCTTTCATTTTGAAAATTTATTTATTTCAATTTATAAAGAGCTTTAACGTTGATTAACTTAAATACTTAACTTAAATTAAGTTATTTAGCTAAAGTATTACTTAGAAAACTTTGTTAAGTATTTGCTTAAAAAATTAAACTTGTCATAAAATCTTAGCTTGATTTATTAAACTTTGTTAAGTATTAATTAGAAAACTTTCTTTTCATTCGAATTGAAGCTGAGTTACTTCACCCTTCTTCCTATTTCCTTTTTCTTTTTCTTTTTTCCTTTTTTTTTTTTAGTTTATTTTGTTATTTAAGTTTCAGCATCAGGTGAACTTAATAACTTCACGATTTAAATCCCCCAGGCAAACACACGCGACCCCCCTTAGTTTCGAGTAAACCCAGTTGCTTCGAGTAACGCCCGAGACATTACCTCACTTGCTTCGAGTTTTTCGTGAATCTCTTTGAGTTTTCCCTGATGCCGAGCCTTCTTCCCCAACCCTGTAGAAATAACAGGCACGAACTATGTCGCGTGCATGTGCACATTTCACCCGCGTCACTCCGATGGTCGATGAGACGTCCAGCAAGTCGTGACTGACCCAAACATCCATCTCAAGTCGAAGAACCACTCAATCAGTAGCCATCCCAAAATCGAGCAAATCAGTTCATCCTGGAACCGAAGTCCAAGCCTGTAACCACCTCGCACCGCCGCTACACAGTGCTGGAACGCACGCGCCTTCGCCACGAGCTTCCCCTATCGACCACTCACCGCCCCCCAGAAGCGCGCTGCACTCGATCACGTCACGGTGGCGCAATCAAATTTTTACAGAACACAAAGAAAACTGGAACCCAAACCCTATTTTTGGATCGACCCCAAAATTTACGCATTAGAAAAATTCTTTGACATTTTTCCTGGATTCGTGGACGATTGAACTTGCTCTATAACAAATTTCAGCATTTAAGGTTGATTCGATCATCAGGAAACGATCGAAATACATAATTTGCTCAAAACTGAACTGCACTTGAATTACTTAACTAAAAATTATTATATTTCTTTTAAAAATCATATTTTTCAACGAAGAACACGACTATATGCTTCATTCATCAAATTAGGCAAGTCGAATTTCGACCAAAACCTACCCCCTTACTGTTATGGAGGTTTTTCTCCCTCCATGCTGAACGAATTCGAATGAAATAAATTTTAAAATGTTCTATATTTAAAAACAGATAACTTTGATTTTTATATCAAGTTTTAAAACTGATTAGTTGTTGAGTTATTGATTTTCAAATAAGTCTTTAGCTTGAAATTTTGGTAACAGAATGTTACAGGGAATGCAAATACACATATACACACATTCATATATCAATATACAGAGAGGTTGCCAAACATTTATATATATAGGAAGCACATACTTTCCAGACCACTACGTAAACAAGAGTCTACTCAAAGATTTTTAAAAGTGTAAGGTTACTCACATTGATTTTTCCAGTAATAAGAACAGAGTCTTCTTTATTTGAAACCTGTTTTGTATTTGCTAGCTGAAGCTATTCTCTTGATCTCTGGTGGTATTGATTGTGTTGATGTTAGTAAGTTGAGTTTTGTTTAAGTTTTAAACAATGCTTGCTTCAGTTTTTCTTTTCTAGCTTTGCTTAGTTATGTTTTGAACGAACTGAAGTTAAATAAGTTGATATATATAGAAAAGGATGTACAGAGTGATGATCTGGTTTGTACAGGTAATGTTATTTGTATAATAGGCATGGGTGGATATGCTTGCATTAAATGCAGGTCCTTTCTTGTTTACATGCTAATATACTTGTTTGTACAGTTTATTTATTCTTGCATTTTTATTTATATTTTTGTTTTCCATGCTTGCTTTGTTTTCATTTACAAGTGTACATACTTGTATGTATTTTTGTTTTGCAATACTTCCTATATATGTTTACTTATTGTTTTTGTTTTATGTTCTTTCACTTGCCTGCATATTTACTTTACACTCTTTGAATCATGTATGTACAGTTCTTTGCTTTGTTTATGTTTCTTGTTTCATATTTTACATTGTATCTAGTTACTTTATTTAGTTTGTTCTCTTTCTTTTTTTTTTCTATGCATATGTTTATTTAGTTAGCTTTGTAACCTGCTTTGTATTCTATTTGATTTCTTTCTTTTGCAAGCTACATACTAAAACTATTTATATTTGTTTGTATTTATTATGTTTGATTTGATTTGTTATTGGTTATAACTTTAACTTATATAGGTACCAATATATTCTATTTTGTTCTTTCTTATGCATTTGTTTATTTATGTAAAAATATATACTTTTATTTTGCTTACTTAAATGTATTTGCTTTATTCTTGCATTTTAAATTTACTTCTATTTTTAGTTTAAATAATTATCATAAATTTTACTTTAAAAATTATTGGTTTATATTTCTCTATATATACACATATATTTTATATAACTCAAATTATCATCATTTATAAATTTTTAAATCAATTTATTTATTTATTTTATACTTGTGTCCAAAGTATATTATTTATTTTTCAAAATCATTTATTTAAGAATTTATTTAAAATTCAATATATACATATATATCCACATATATACAAAAATTCAAATCCATATGACTTTATATATATTCTATTTGAATCGAGGAAACTCGCTTCCATTTATGATCAATTTTACAATTTTAATTCAAAAATTCATTTAAATTCTCAATCTAAAATAAATTAAAATTCGGGATCGTTACATAAAGTTTATTTAAACAACAATGAAGATTGTCGACATTTAAAATTGGATTTAAAACTGAATAATTAGAAATTGAAAATTTTATATTATAATCGAGACATTAAAATAGCGATCTGGGGCACGGTCTCAGATTTCGACAAAACCAGTTCCATTGGATCCGTAAATGTATATTATTAATGGGTTTCAAATTTTATAGCGTTTGGAATTATCGTTTGGTCATACGAGATATAAACGTGTTGAAATTAATATCGGAAAATTAATATTTTAATTGGGTTCAAAAAGCTATCTTCGACATATGATCGAGTTAGGACTTAAAACCATTTCCATTGCGTTTGGAATAGGGGTATAACATTATAAACACCTGGTGGGACACTTCGTTTGAAGTTCGTCTGAAAAAGTTGAAAAATTATATTAAAATATTACGTATATATGTATATATGTGCGTATCTCTCAGAACCTTAGCATTACCTGGTAGTCGCCGCCTCTATCTTCTTCAATGGTTGAAGAACAACATCCATTTCCCCTAGATTTCTCCAAATCCTTCACTAATTAGATAAAATGTCCTAAATGAAAATCGTCGACCTCGAAGCGATCTATAGATCCAACAGTGGAATTTGGTTGTACGGGCTTGGATTTTCCAAATTATGGCGATAAAGCATGTGCGTTCAAGTGCATTTTCCTAGTCAAGTGGGCGACGGAGCTCGCCAGGCTTCTGGTCATGGGTGGCGTTCGAGATGATGCATGGAATGACATTGCCTGATCTTCATCATGGCGATCATAGGGGGTGCGGCATCTAGGGTTGAAGGCGTGCAAGTGGGTTCGGTTGTACCTATATGTGTTGAGGAAGAATTTGCATGCATGGCTTGGATTTGCCGATCCAAGGATGAGCGGCCACTATTTTCTGTAGGTTAAAAAAAATGAAAATAAATAAATTTGTTTATTTGAATTGTATTCAAACTTAAAAATGTGTATCTCTCTCATACATTATCAGAATTGGACGAAACTTTTTGCGTTGGAATCATGGAGACGAGTACTACGCTCAGAAACTGATTTGGTGATGTTTGGAGCGAACTAAAATTTTAGGTTAAATCGAACGCGCTCGGTTTAATTTAAAATTTGAAAGTTTGGCATCGGAAACTCAAGGTGAGTGTTTTATAACGCTCAAAACATACTAGAATATTCTCATGTTGGTTAAATTTGATATTATGAAGTGATATTATTTTTTATTTGGTCGTTGTTTGATAAATTTAGTTGTCATCTAGATTGTCATTGAATTAACCGTTAAAAATTAAAATTGACAATCAAATTGGAAAATGGAATCTAATTGAAAATAAGTTTGCTGATACAATAACTATGAAATTGCCATGGATTATATTGTATGTTTGGATACTTGATTGCGATGGATGATATTGATTGATATCTGAATGTTTGGATGTTTATTTGTTAGATACATCCTATTATCACCCTGTGATTTGTTTACAGCATATAAACTATAAATTAAATTATTTCGAATAAATTAAGAAATAGGTTGAAATGATACATACCTATGACACTATGATTTGGATTGAATTGATATATATCTATCCCTGAAATTAAGTTGAAATAACTAATCACTTGGCCATATGATAGAAAATTATATACAGACCAGATAGGTTAAATCAAATAACTTTTTTAAGACCTTTGATTTGAAATTATTTTAATGTTTTAATTTAAAAGAAATAAAAACCAAATTTATAAAAATCGAATTAATCGTGAATTTGGGTTTGAAATTTTGAAATAAATTTTAGTTAAAAGACATTGTTAAATAATTGAAGTGGAGACTTTGAAATTAAAATCGAGATATGATTGAATTTCGTAAATTGATTTTTTTATAAAGATTGAACTTTTATTCGAACTTTCAATATTACTACGTAACAGTGATACAAAAATGACATTTCGAAATTTAGCTCAGAATTGAATTATATCGAAGATTGGGGTTTTAAACTGAATATTGAAGGATAATTTGATTTAAATGTTTTGAACGGATATTTTGAAAATCAAGCTCAAAATCATTATATATTGAAATCGAAGCAATGGGATTTGAAATGGAATTGAATTAATCAAAAATCGAAATCGAAATTGATTTGAATTGAAATTGAGATTGAATCGACTGAATGGAAATTTGAATTTGATTCAAATTTGTAAGTTAGAATTAAAATGGTTGACTTTGAAGCTATTTCATTTTGATTTTTCCCAAATTATTTTGCTATATAAACCATTTTAAATACTTAAACTATTTTATATTAAACTATTTTAAATTATTTCAACCTATCTTAAACCATGTTAACTTATTTTTATCTATTTTAAATCTACTTAAGCAAATGTAATTTATTTTAAACTAATTAACCTATTGTAATTTATTTTAACTAATTAACCTATTTTAATTTATTTTTAATCTACTTAATCTATTTTAAAGCTATTTAACTATTTAATTATATTTAATCTATCTTAAATTTATTTAACTATATTAAATCAATTTAAAACAATTTTGAAATTTATTTTTTAAATATTTTTGAGTATTTTAATTATTTAAACTACTTTTAAACAATTTAAAACTATTTTCTAAAACTTCAAGCTGGTCAATAGGGTGAAATGTTTATACATAAAACTTGGATTTAAATATGAATTGGGTTAAATGAAGTTACAACCTAAATTGAAATTCGAAATGATTTTGAAATTGAAATGAGATATTGAGGCAAAATGATTTTTGAAATGGAATAGTATATTTTGAGTAGATACGATGATTTTGAAGTGGATTTGATTTTGAAGCAAATATGATATTTTGATATCAATTATGAAATGGTTTGAAAATGTAAAAGAGTCATCCGGTGTGTAATAAGCGATTGGTTGTTAAAGTGACTGGGATCGAATATGGGCATACTCTCTATTGATACTGAAAACCACTTTAACAATTATGTATGTGGAGGAGATTCCAGAAATGAAGTAGAATGGTTTAGTAAACGATCCTGTATGAGGTATTTCCACGACCCTTACTCTCGTGAGTCAGCTTGATGTGGTTAAAACAAGAGCTATACCGGGCCAAGTGGGGTCGTTCCCCCTAGTGAGCACATTTCTTCGATACCATATATGTAACAACCCGCATTTTTGAAATAATAAAATAAGTAACAATAATCGGATATTGTAAATTTACCAATGTGAACTTGGTTAAAAATCATAATTACGTTATTAAAGTGATTCATAAATTTCGTTATGAAGAAATCATAAGTTTGAGAGCTAAAATTTATTTTGAACATGTTTTACATTTTTGTACAAACCTGAAAAGGTCCATTTTCAATAAATTATTTGAAGGGTCTGACGACCATAAAAATGAGTGATTTTAGTTTCATTGCAAAGATTAAGTCTTTTACTTAATTTTTGAAAATAAATTTGCATTTTTATGAGCTTTGGTTTAGGAGATGTTATTTTTCAAAGATAGACTTAAAAGGTGTTATGTGCGTTTAAAATAGTGAAAAAATGATTTATTAATGGAGTTGGGCTCAAATCTCCAACCTAAGCCCATTTACAAGTGAAGATGAGATAACTCCTCTCTTTTTTGCTATGTACGTTCATTACATTTCTCAAAAACTCAAAACCAAAAAGCTCAAACTCCTCCTTGTACAACTCTTTTCACCAAACCTAACATGTTCCAAAAATCATAATAAATCAAATAAATTTTCAAAATTCTAAAATTTGCTTATATTGTTCCTAATATGTACCAGCACCTCTGCTCCAAATTTCGTGGTAATTGGTTTGGTTTTGATGAGTCAAAGGTCTTGTTTTCTCTAGTGGTTTTCGAGTTAGATCTGAGCTGAAAACGAAGGTCGGTAGAAAATTTCATAACTAATTGTAGAAAAATCATAAAAATATGAAATTTCGATATGTTGTTCTAACCTCATGAATATACCTATTATAAAAATATCATAAGAAAATAATTAGTTTTTTTATGCTAAACCCTTGCTGCACTAAGGACAAAAACGCAGATTTTTCAGTGATTTGTTTATGTGTTGATGCATGCGATTTGGAAGATGATAAGGTGAGTTTTGAGCACTCATAAAATCTATCTCTAGGGATTAAACTATGAAATGATTGTTTTTTTTTGTATGCTAATTTATTGTATGATGGTTATTATGATGTAAGAGTTAAACCGAGTGATTTGGTTGCTTAACTTTATGTCAATTTAGATTCATTAATCTGAGTTCAAAATGATAGCTAAAGAATATGAAAACTGTACCAATTGGTTAGGTTTTTGGATTTGAAATTATGGACATATAATTTAGATTGATATTCAAAGCTACTTTAAAAAGTTTGAATGGAAAAGATTATATTCGAATTTATATGATTTTTGCAAAGTGGGTAAATGTAAACTGAGATTTACAAATCTGAGTTTAAAATGGTGGTTAAGGAATATGAAATCTGCACCACTTGCTTAGGAATTTAACTTTGAAATTTTTTATATATAAAATAAACTGATATTCAAAGTTACAAAAAAAAGTTTGAGTCACTTGCCTAAGTGCATTTAACTGTCTGTTATCCTGACCTTTATCAGTTGTTTTGCACTGTTTTCTTCTGTATTTTCAGAGATGAATTATGATGTTTTCAAAAGGCTATTTCTATACCTTAGAAAGCTGACATTCTATGATGATTTTAAGTTGCAAGGTTGCTGATTTATTCAAGTTCTATTTGAGAAAGCTTCGTTGAATTTGAATTGATTTCGATGATTTCATGCATGGATTTTATAATCGATTTCAAGGTCATTTTTTGATTTAAAAACCGAATTTGAAATAAATATTTTTCCAAATCGATTTTATAAGTAAGAATTTATTTCCAAGCCTGAATCGATTATAAAAGTGGTTTCCTCAATACCACCGACCCAAACGAATGCATAAATGCAAGTCGCTAGATAATTGCACCAAGGCAAGAAAACATCAAAAAATGGATTTTTATATTTAAATTACACGTTTTGCATATTTCGAGCGAATGAGAAAGATAATTAAACGGTTGGTAAAACACGTTATGGGACATGTACGTTTATCTTATTGGTTAATTTCTGACGTGTCCATTTGATCGTTTTGACCTTCGAGTTGAGTTTACCGATAAGATTGTTATCTCGCCATTTGGCAAGACCGTGACACCAAGAACTTGACTAGAAACCAAGGATGGTTCGTCCTAGAGATCGTTAATGCATAGGTCTGCTATGGATGTCGGTAAATTTTTTTCGAGTCCAGATCGATCTACAATTGATATGACATGACAAGAAAACCTAATAAAGCCAACATTCCAAATTTCAAGTCAATCGGAGTTGGTATGCTCAAGATATTGATCGAACACGGGTGAGAAATCCAAAATTGCATCGATCATAACTCAAGATCTACAATTCCAAATGCCACCAAATTTTCACAGTAGCTTACTGGCAACACAAGGAATGTTCACGCCAAATTTCAGCTCAATCGGATCAAATCTTGATCGATTCGAAGTTGCTTCGTATCGATCATGGACCAACTTGCATCGATCATATCTCACAATACACATGTCCAAACGCCAACAAATTTTCACAATAGCTTACTGGCAACATGAGGAATGTTCACGCCAAATTTCAGCTCAATCGGATCAAATCTTGATCGATTCGAAGTTGCTTCGTGTCGATCACGGACCAACTTGCATCGATCATATCTCACAATCCATATGTCCAAATGCTATGAAATTTTCACAGTATCTTACTGCCAACATGAGGAATGTTCTCGCCAAATTTCAGCTCAATCAGATCAAATCTTGATCGATTCGAAGTTGCTTCGTATCAATCACGGACCAACTTGCATCGATCATATCTCACAATCCACATGTCCAAATGCTATGAAATTTTCATAGTATCTTACTGCCGACATGAGGAATGTTCTTGCCAAATTTCAGCACAATTGCATCAAATCTTGATCGACTTCGTATCGATCACGAACCAACTTGCATCGATCATATCTCACAATCCACATGTCCAAATGCTATGAAATTTTCACAGTATCTTACTGCCAACATGAGGAATGTTCATGCCAAATTTCAGCTCAATCGGATCAAATCTTGATCGATTCGAAATTGAGTTCGAATCATCCCGGAACGGTCCCCAATTTCCTAAGGTCGGGCATGTGGGCCCCCTCACGTGCCTGAAGTGGTCTCCCAAATTTTCAGCGAAATATCAGCCTCCAGCATTTATAAATAGAGCCCCTGGTCATTCAGAAAAGGGGTCGGACAATTTTCAGAGCAAAAGAACGCCCGGACTCTGCCACGTTCACTCCAGAATGCCATTACTGCCATTGATCTCAAATTTAAGCTTATTATCTGTTGTACTTCGCTATAAAAAACTTGTAATCTTCAAGTATCAAGCAATATAGTGATAAATCTTCATAGTGGACGTAGGCCATACGCCGAACCACTCTAAAACTCTGTGTTTCTATGCATTTTCTTATATGTTTATTGGTGTGTTTGTTAGATCTGCTTCATTTTACAAATTTTCTCTTTATTATATCTCTTCAAACACATCCGAAGAGTGTTGTGCCCAATTTTGGTACAAACACAGATGAGGTAAACTTTTCACTGCTTTGAGTTTGAAATTTACTAGCGGTTAGTAAACCGTTTAGCGCGAACGTGAGGTATGGGACATATGTTAACATTGTTCGGTTTTCTATCCGAGAGTTTTTGACACATTTGCCATTGCGGCATGTCAGTACTGGACCTTCGGGTCATTGCCATTGCAGCATTTGCAATTTCGGCGTAATTGTCTTCGAGACGTTTGCCATTGCGGCGTATTTGTCATTGTGACATTTTGCCTTCGGGCGAGGTGCCTAGTTGAGATAACAGTACTCGACAAGGCTTCGGTCACATGCACGTGCTAAACTTTTGAGATGATTTCTTTGAATATTTTCCCTAGTGTATCGCCCCTTTCCAGAGTTGGTCCTTTGAACCGTTCGATATATCTTTGTGGTGATTATCTTTTGCGAATTTGAACTCTTGGAAGTTCTATTTTTGAGATTTGAATTGCCTACACTGGCATTATATGAGATTTTCCTTTTGGTTTTTACTTGAGATTTTATTCTCCTCTTTGGAGATATATTTTCCTGATGGTGTGTTTGAGATGGGATCTCTTTATGCATGTTTCGTGTTTGTCAAGATGATGGATTTAGGTTTTCCCCTAAAATCATATTTGATGTTTTATGAATGCCGAGGATATGAGACTCGCTACTTTTAGCATTTTATGGGTTTTTTTTATCTCTTTTGAGATTATAAATTTGTCTAGTGATACCATATTATCACTTTATGTTTTTTTGTATTAAGTTTAGATGACGTGCATAGCCACCGAACCTTAACAATAGCAAAAAAATTTGGCGAGGTCGTGTTGATTTTGCAATCGACATCACAGCCATTGACAAAAAAATTTGCTATTAATAGATGGCAAGACAACATCATTAAATTGGTTGTTAAATTGCAAATTTTTAACGCTTAAATTTGTTGTATGTTAAGAATAATAACATATGATATTTGGTTTTTATATGTAAAACGATTTTATGTCATAATATTTGAAGTGTTTAAATAATTATGAATATATGGAAAATAATATTTAACGAAAAGAATGACTTTTGAGTGAGTTAAATATTATTTCAACTTGAGATTAAAATGACTTGAAAGCAAATTCATATGTACAAATGTGTCAAATTTTCAAAACAAACATTTTGGAAATAAAACATTGTTAATGCCTTATATATAATATGGAATGATTGATTTGGAAGTAAATATCATTATTCATGAAAATAATATATTCTATTAGAAGTTGAATTTGAATAAGTGCTATCAACAACAAGTTTATTTCAATTTCCCTTATTCCAATCCTTGGCTACGAAAGCCTTTTTAAGCTTTCCTTTGGAAACATTTGAATTATTGCTTTTTGCAATTTCACTATAAATGTCTTGTTCTTTTTCAATATGATTTCATATTTTCAGTTGAATAAGAAATTGAATTAAACGTTCTAATAATATAAGTGGTACGAAACACTTGCGTTTACTTCATAGATTAATTCCTGGACTTATTCATTGAAACCATATTTTAGTCAAGTGGAATTTATCGTCTTTTTGTAAATAATTAAGTAACGCAAAGTGGTCGTGGGACATTGGGCGACACTCATTTATTTACTAACTGAGAGCATTACACTTATTGATCAAGAATGATCATTTTATGACCTGACTTACTATGAGCTTGTCTCTAATATCTGCGGGGGGATCATACCTTGATTGTGTAAGGCCTTATCTTTTGATATGTCTCTAATTAGGTGTATCCTGGTTTTCAAGCCATACTTTGATTTTTGATTTATGAGATATATCCATTGGTTTTCAGAACATTTTTAGATTTGGATTCATGAGAGCTTATGCTCACTTATGGAGCTTTTCGCTCATTTTTGTTTTATGGATTTTACATCCATTTATGGGTCCTTGGGACCATTTACGTAAACCATTGTGCTAGATAGATTTGTATGCTCACAAGTTGGGATATTTTGGATATCTCACCATTTTTGTTTTTCAAGATTTCTTTTGTTGATTACTAAATTCTACGTGATTTGAGCTTCCACCTAAAATCATCTTGAGTATTTCCCTTTTTTTTTAAAAGTGCAATGTTTGAAATATTAATGTTTAGCTTTTTTTCAGATTTCTATTTTGATTTTTTTTTGAATTCCTTGAAGTTTGTGTTCTTACATGATTTTGGAGTGTTTGCATTTTTTATACTAAAATGAATTGGTATTTGGATGAATCAGCTTTTATGAATGTTGATATTCTTTTGTGATTTTACATTAAGGCAAAATTTCATGAATTTAAGAAATTGTGGCTCATTTTATTAGGAATTGGATTCCGTAGTTTAAAAAATACTAATATGAGAATTTAAATTATAAATGGAACTGTGAACGAACCATTGTCATTTTTTATGTTGAAAGAAAAATTAATTGTGAAAACCGCTATAGTAAAATAGCGATATCTTGTTGAATATTCATCTGGATTGGTTCAATCATTTTGTCACAGGAAGTTATTTAAATAAGCTAGAAATTATCTTTTGATCATTTTTCCAAATACTTCATTTAAGAGAATTTAAATTGAGTTTGAAACCAGTGTTATGGTTTAGCCATATAATAATTTTCTAAGATGATACCTAAAAGTAAAATGGCCATAGCCTTTTAACAATAAATCCAATTATGTTGATTATTTTTACAATAGAAAGAAAATTCTCTAAGGAAGAACTTTTGTTCTAATCACTTTTTCAGGATTTGACGTTTTTTGGGTTGAAATTAGGTTTTAAACAAAGACATAATCGCCGCCCTGAAAATATTTTCTGTGCTAAAACAGTGTTTGTAATTTGGGCATAACTTTTTCATTTCTTATCGGATTTTGAAAATCTTAGATGTTCTGTAAATCTCAGGAAGTATTATTTAAGTCTCATTTATTAAGTATTGAAATTTTTTAAAATTAATATGGTCGAAACTGCACATCTTTTTCACTGTTCTGAGAAAAAACGACAAAGATATTGAAATTTTAAAACTGAGAATTGATTTGGACATAACTTTTTAACAGTTTATCCAAATTCAGCGATATTACCCTTTCTAGAAAGCTAGAAACTTAGTGAACATTTTCCATTTTAAGTAAATTGCAAGATTTTAAAATTTGCTTGGCCTAAAACATAGTTTTCTGTCGTTGTCCTACAGTGTTTATATGCTTTTTGAAAGATCTAAACCAAGTAAAATGATAATAACTCATACCACATATCATATATATGATCCAAAAGTGGCTTAGAAAGTTAAATCAATATGTAACACTTCATTTTATGAAACTCATCATTATACTTTCATTGTGAATGAGTTTTTATGTTATGGTTAGAAACTTGTTTGATGTTAATAACAATTGAGAACTATTATTCTCTCTTTTTCGTTTTGAAATTGATATTAAAATACTAATATTAGTTTGAGATAATTGCAGATATCTAAAGTTAATACATACCGTTTGAGGGATTATAAATTACTGCTTAAGGAATATTATTGGACTAGCTAATATTACAAAACTTAAGTTACGTATATCGGATTACATATCGTAAAAAAAAAATTCCCTACGGGATGCCTCATCCTTGTGATGAGATATATATTATATCATTATATACATATTGTGAATTTTTGAAACCTTAATCGCGCAAAGGAGACTATGGTGAAACTTTTCCAAAAATATAAAGGTGTTAGAATTTTTTTTAGAACTTGGTAAATTTTTGCTAATTAAAATTGGATAAGAAAACTTTATATTGTTTTCATAAGATTATCATAAGTAATGTACAAAGTAGATTATAGACTTTTCTCTTAATTGGAATTTTTGTAGGATCGATTTCACCCTAGAGGGGGGGTGAATAGGGTGATAGTGTAAATTATAAAAATTAATCGCGGAAGCTTATCAATTAATTTAAATTTAGATCACAGAATAGCAGCATAGATATAGCAGAATATAAATAACAGAACAGAACAACACAGAATTTACCCAGCTTCGGCAAAACCCTGCCTACGTGTTGCCCCCAAGGTTTCTACTAGAAACTAGATAGTCCCTCGCTTACACACGTAAACTTGTTATACCCGCTATTGACTAATCTAACTCTACGCTCAAAACCCTGACCACAACTCAACCACCGAGTTGCGAATTCCCAAACTACACACCGTAGTTTGTCCCCTAGTCACACGACTAGAAAATTAAAAACGGTTTAAAAGGAAATACAAATTAAAAAACAATTCAAAATTAAAATAACCCTAATTTAAAATAAAACCCTTATTATATTTAAAAACCCCTTTTTAACATAACAAGGCCGGCCCTTTATTCACTTCTTCAACCCGTTCCCTTTTTTTTTCTTTCGTGAGAAAAATGGCCGCTCCTCAGATTTTAAGGCTTCGTCCCTGATTTCCAAATTAGGGTTTATTCAAATTTAAGTCGCCGCTTGATACAGATGGTTGTAGGCTTCGTTTCTCTTCTATTAGCTCACGGCTCTTCGATTTTGATCGAGTTCGTATGTGATTTTCTGGTATGTGTTTTATTTCTTTTGCTCTGCTGATTTTGGCTTTCTCAAACTCGATGCGTTATGCCGATGATGATATTGGGTATTTATAGGATTCGAAATCCTATTTTTGCGTTCGTGTTTTCGTGTTTGAATTTGTCTACTGATTTGCTTTGGCCATTCGATTATACTTGGATGATTGAGATAAAATCTGACTAATTCAATTTCGTATAAATTGTTGCTTGGCTCTCACAACTTTGAATCTGAACTGTTTGTTTTACAATTACGTCTCTGACTTGTTCAACATTTACTTTGGCACAAACTTGATACTGATACTTGAACGATTGGTGATTAATCTGACTTTGTTCAGTAGCACACGATTTTGATCTTGTTCGTCCCTGAACCTTACTGTTTTGCTTTAACCTGTATATCATTATCTTCGGTCTGGTTTGCTCTAAAAGAATGGTGGCTTGTTTTCCTTTGACTTGTAGTCAGACATGATTGACTTGTTGTTTCGAACATGCTTCAATTCATCTGTACTTGGTGCCTGGTCTTGTGATATGATTATAGCCATAGTTTGCTGGTGCCATGATTATTGTTGCTGTACACTTATCTTGATACTTGCCTGGTCTGGTTCTCGACCTATAGTGTTCATGATGCATTTCTATTTCATGATGTAGCTTGATTCATGTATACATTCATGAATTCTCTAGTTGACTTCCTGCCGTTGCATACACTTTGTCATTCTGGCCTTGAACCTGTACTTGTAGTTTGCATTCATGTACTTGCAGTCATAGATGTTGCACTGCTTTATTCTGATTCACTTGCACCTGTCTCATTTCAGTTGTGTCTGCATTTGTCACTGTGTTGCATTGTTATTGATACAAGGTTGTTCTGTGCTTTGATATTGTGACACTATTGCTTCAACTTGTCACTTGATATTGTTAACTGATATTCTCTTCACTTCATGTTTGCTGTCATTACTATATTGTTTCTGGCCTGTTGCACTGGTTATTGTAGTTCGATTTGGGTTGATTAGTTGCTTCAAACTACTGCTGCTTCATTGTAGCTGTGTTGACCATTATGCACTGTAACTTGCTGTCATGTTCTTCCTTGCTACCTGGTCGACACTTGCACTGATATTCATTTGAGTTGGGCATCATGTATTTGTTGCAGTCCATGTTCTTGCTTGAGTCTCTGTTGAAGTTGTATTGGACTTCATTCTGGTTAGCACTTGCATCACCACTGTAACACATATTCAACAATACATGTTGTGCATTTCATTCAGTCTTCATTATGGCCTGTGACTTTGTTATACCTGCTGTGCATTGCATTTTGAGTTGTAGTCTTCTGTCTTCATGTAGCTTGGTACATTCCTGTAGCTCCATCTATGTCGTAGCCTTTGATGATTTATTGTAGTATGTTGGTCTGTCTTGTATTTGGCCAGGTTTTGTTGGTTCATTGGTGTTTGTACACTTTGAGTTCTTGCAGACTTTACATACTGTATTGCTTCATTATGCACATCTGTCTTTGTGGTCACTTATGCAGTTTGGTCTTATTTTTGCTGTGCATTCACTTGGTGGTGTGTTGCTGCCTTCACTGTCCACCTGTATCTTGCTTGGTTTTGTTGCAAATTGCATTTGGTCTGACTTGAACTCGATTCACTAGTGTTGAATCCAGTTTCAAAACTCGGATTTGACCTTGTGCTCGTGTCGTATTTTTGAATTTATTGCACCTGAGTTGAACCTGTCCATATATTTGGGTTTGACCTTGTGCTCACCTGTCCCTGTAGCATTATCAAGTGTATATATCGGCGTGCACGGCCTTGTGGCATATACAATAATACACTGTGTATGTCACAAGTTGTTCGTGTATGATGAATTCAAATTTAAATGATGACGAACAACCCAAATAACTGAGGCAAATCATATTTTCAAAAATTCATCTTTTATTTTATATTGCAAAAATATTTTATTTTCAATTTTACTGCGTTAGTTTATATTTTTGCAGATTGCTCAGATGCTGGATTCAAACTGGAATGAAGTTGAAGATAAATACGAGTGTGAGTGATATGTAGTGAGGTGATGATATGTAAAATAGCGATGTAATTGAATTTATATCAAAGTTGTATAGTGAATAGTGAGAGCTTGAATTTGTATACTATTCAAAATTGTAATAAATATTTGTTTGAATAAAACATTCGTTTGAATTCAAATTCCGTGTTATTTATTTTATTCAGCAAATATTTAATCTGTGAAAAATAAAATAGTATATTATCAAATACATTTAAACGAATGTATATATGTTTATTATCATCAAACAAAAATCATATAAGCGCATATTCAACAATCTCCCCCTTTTGATGATAACAAACATATATTTAAGATTTTGAATATGTTAAATGTATTTGATCATTGATATATCCTAATTGCTCCCCCTATTTAAATGCTTCCTCTCTATACGATGCTCCCCCTACATATATGCATACAAATAAAAATATGCAAATGATCCTAGATGCAAATAGAAAATTATTTGACCTTTGCTTGATTTTATTTGACAAAATCTTAACTTTTCTCTCCCCCTTTTGTTATCAGCAAAAGAATAATAGTGTTAGAGAAAATAGAGATAAAATAAATGATATCAATTCAACATTAAAACTCAATTGAATATAAATATTAAATTTCAATAAAAAATCAAACAAAAATCATAAATATTTTGTTAGGCGCATATTCCACTTTTAGAATGATGGAAATGATGTCATCATATAAAACCATACAGTTGTGTCTTATTTGTGGTATATTTATATCAGGAATTTGAATATCTACTAACCACGCATAACCGTTAGGACTTTTAAATGAGATTAGTAGTATTCCAATTTTATTTTTAAAAAAAATGAATTCAAGTATCTTCTAACCATGCATAACCGTGAGGACTTTTAAATGGGATTAGAATCAACTTGTTTATTTTAAGAAAAAAAAATCAACTTTTGATATGCGTTCCATACATGCATAACCATAAGGACTTTTAAATGAGCATGGAAGCACATAACAAATTCCAAGTAATTCACCCATGCATAACCGTGAGGACTTTTAAATGAGAGTGAATACTTTGGTATTTATTTATTTTATTTATTTATTTATTTTTATTTTTATTTTTTTTAAAATGTGAAAATGAAAAACGAACGATTCCTGTTTAAAGTACCACATATCGACAAACTATATAGAATTTTGATGAGTGGTGGTTGATAGAAATATGATAGGTATAGAGATGATCATGGAATTTTTACCAACAAAAAGTTTTATAACTCTTGTTTAAATTTCTAAAGAAATTTTCTGATTATACTTTCTCGAGTTATAATATATAATCAATATCAACACTCATCACTTTTTCAATCACTATTTTTCTTTTCGATAATCATTTGGGAGTCAGATTAGTCATAATAGTCATTTAAAATCAAATTCAAAAATAATTATGAAATTAATTTTTCAAAAATGAATAATCTGAAAATATGGTCAAAAATGATTTTCTCCAGGGGGTTTTTAAAAGAAAATTTTCTGCTATTTGAAAATTATTTGAAATGAAAAATATGCAGATATTTTCTTTGAAAAACGATGCAGTTACTAAATGTCTCAAAAAAAAAATCACGTTTCACTAGTAATTTTTCTATCAACTAGATTACCAGTATAATCTGCATCTGAATTTCTCTTTCACTCAAAAATTATCATCAATTGAATTTTATAGATCAAAACATGAAGTGTGCATCAAAAATTTCAAACTCAATTTTTTCAGCAATTTAAATGACATTCTTTTGAATTTGAAATGAGGCCGTGTAAATAATCGAAAAACCGTGAATATAGAGTTAGCCGAATTATAACCAATTGTATAATTATCCAACAAAACACTATTTTTAATCCAAAATGATATATATGAAGTAATTCAAAGAATCTAGAGATTTTTATAGTGTTTTTGGCATAAGAATATAATTGGCCAACAATTTTGAATAAATCAGAATCAAAAATCATCATCTTTTCATCAATCTCAATATTGGCTGAATTAATTCAAAATACGGTGCAGATTATCACATTTAATATATCGTTTAAAACATACCATACCTGTTTTACCTTTACGATATTTTTCGTTGTTGTCCGTTGTGATTCTGTCACCTTTATACTAGGCTAAGGAACTTAGCTTTGCCGCCCGTTGTGTTTCTGGAACAGCCAAAATCCAGAGAACAATATTGTTGTTCCTTAGCCTGCCACCACACCTACACGGGAAAAAATTTATGTGACCTATTTGTTTTTATAGGTCCATGGTTGTTAGTGGCAGAAAATTTTGAAAAATAATTTTGTGTAGACCCAAAACTGTTTATAATTGTTCCCTTCGGCACCCAAATTTGTTTAACTTTGAGAGATTTTATATTTGTGCCTTTTGGAACCCAAATCGGTATAGTTTTCACATGTTTGGGTCAATACCAACAATTATTGTGATTGTGTCCAAATTTTCTACAAATTGTGCACATAGAATTTACTTGATTAATCTTGTTTTCAACAATTTTCGAATTATTATATCCAAGTCCTTGTCTAACTGTATTAACAGTTTGTTTTCCTAATAGCATATTTAATGATTTTTCACTTTTGGAAAATTTTTCTAAAGTAGTAGACAGTTGTTGGACTTGTGATTTGAGAGATTCATTTTCGTTTAACAATTGTGTGCACTTTTTAATAGAATTCTCTCTCCTAGTATTTTCATTCTCCTTTAAAATCAGAATTTCATTTTCAAGTGTTTTTATATTGATTTCTGATTTTTTAATTTCCTTTTCAAATGTTGGACACTTATCACACTTAGGGATCCTACTTTGATAGGTTTTAACTAATTGATCAAGTTGTTTATTACATTCTATCAAAGTATCTTTTTGAGATTCAAGTTTGGCGTATTTTTCCCTAAGTCGTTCAAAACAACCGTTTACTTCATGAAAATATATAAGCAACTCAGAATGGGTAAGTTTTGATACCTCACTTGGCTCGTCATCGTCACTGTCAGTTGTATCACCTCGAAGACACAATTCTGCCTTTTCGCTTTCACTGCCAGTGCTTTGATCATTCTCGTCTATTTCATCCCAAGTGGCTGCAAAACTTTTCTTTTTCTGTTTCTTTCCGTGGCTGGATTTAATTTGTGGACAATCGGGCTTGATATGGCCGGGTTTGTTGCAATTATAACAAATAAACTTTTGTTCTTCCGAGTAGTCTAGTGCTTTAGCTATTCTGCTTTTTGCTTTTTGAATTCGAGCTGAGTTACCATGTTTTTGATTCCATTTTTTGAATTTCCTTATCAACAGCTCCAATTCTGCTGCTCCATCATCTTCATCGTTATCATCATCACTTTTGGTTGTTCCTTTGAGAGCTATTGATTTCTTTTGAGTGTCACCTCCTTCACGCTCTTCTTTGAATTTCATTTCTAGCTCATAAGTGGTGAGATTTCCGATGAGTTCTTCAACTTTAAGTTGTTTTAAATCTTTCGATTCTTGTATGGCAGTTACTTTTGCTTCAAAGCTTCGTGGAAGGACTCTGAGGATTTTCCGGACTATTTCTAATTCGGTGTATGTTTTTCCGAGAGCTTTTGATTTGTATACGATATTGAAGAGTCGTCCGTACATCTCTTTGACATTTTCTTCCTTCGCCATTTTGAAGTTCTCGTATTCGCTGCTTAGCATTGCAAGGCGAGATTCTTTGACTTGAGATGTTCCTTCGTGAGTCACTTCTAGTATGTGCCATATTTCCTGCGTAGTTAGACAATGTGAGACACGATTAAATTCAAATTGATCCAATGAACAGATAATAGAATTCATAGCTTTGGCATTAGTATTCTGTAATTTATTTTCTAGTTCTGTCCATTGTTCCTTTGGTTTCTCTATTTCCTGATTATCTACAATTATAGTTGGTATACTATAACCTGTCTCAACAATATTCCAAGCGTCAATGGTTTTCAGAAAAATTTGCATTCTATTTTTCCAGTAAGCATATTCACCATTGAACATTGGTGGTCTAACTATGGATTGCCCTTCTGCAAAAGCATTATTAAAAGAAGCCATTTTAAAAATTCAAATTTCTAAAACAAAAACCGATTTTTGAAACACGGATTTTTAAAACAAAAATTGATTTTTGAAACACGAATTTTTAAAAACAAAAATTGATTTTTGAAACACGAATTTTAAACGAAAATTGGTTTTTGTAAAATCAAAATTTTAAAACAAAAATGGCTTTTGTTCCTAGCTCCGATACCACTTGTAGGATCGATTTCACCCTAGAGGGGGGGGTGAATATGGTGATAGTGTAAATTATAAAAATTAATCGCGGAAGCTTATCAATTAATTTAAATTCAGATCACAGAATAGCAGCACAGATATAGCAGAATATAAATAACAGAACAGAACAACACAGAATTTACCCAGCTTCAGCAAAACCCTACCTACGTGCTGCCCCTAAGGTTTCTACTAGAAATTAGATAGTCCTTCGCTTACACACGTAAACTTTCTATACCCGCTATTGACTAATCTAACTCTACGCTCAAAACCCTGACCACAACTCAACCACCGAGTTGCGAATTCCCAAACTACACACCGTAGTTTGTCCCCTAGTCACACGACTAGAAAATTAAAAACGGTTTAAAAGGAAATACAAATTAAAAAACAATTCAAAATTAAAATAACCCTAATTTAAAATAAAACCCTTATTATATTTAAAAACCCCTTTTTAACATAACAAGGCCGGTCCTTTATTCACTTCTTCAACCCGTTCCCTTTTTTTTCTTTCGTGAGAAAAATGGCCGCTCCTCAGATTTTAAAGCTTCGTCCCTGATTTCCAAATTAGGGTTTGTTCAAATTTAAGTCGCCGCTTGATACAGATGGTTGTAGGCTTCGTTTCTCTTCTATTAGCTCACGGCTCTTCGATTTTGATCGAGTTCGTATGTGATTTTCTGGTATGTGTTTTATTCCTTTTGCTCTGCTGATTTTGGCTTTCTCAAACTCGATGCGTTATGCCGATGATGATATTGGGTATTTATAGGATTCGAAATCCTATTTTTGCGTTCATGTTTTCGTGTTTGAATTTGTCTACTGATTTGCTTTGGCCATTCGATTATACTTGGATGATTGAGATAAAATCTGACTAATTCAATTTTGTATAAATTGTTGCTTGGCTCTCACGACTTTGAATCTGAACTGTTTGTTTTACAATTACGTCTCTGACTTGTTCAACATTTACTTTGGCACGAACTTGATACTGATACTTGAACGATTGGTGATTAATCTGACTTTGTTCAGTAGCACACGATTTTGATCTTGTTCGTCCCTGAACCTTACTGTTTTGCTTTAACCTGTATATCATTATCTTCGGTCTGGTTTGCTCTAAAAGAATGGTGGCTTGTTTTCCTTTGACTTGTAGTCAGACATGATTGACTTGTTGTTTCGAACTTGCTTCAATTCATCTGTACTTGGTGCCTGGTCTTGTGATATGATTATAGCCATAGTTTGCTGGTGCCATGATTATTGTTGCTGTACACTTATCTTGATACTTGCCTGGTCCGGTTCTCGACCTATAGTGTTCATGATGCATTTCTTTTTCATGATGTAGCTTGATTCATGTATACATTCATGAATTCTCCAGTTGACTTCCTGCCGTTGCATACACTTTGTCATTCTGGCCTTGAACCTGTACTTGTAGTTTGCATTCATGTACTTGCAGTCGTAGATGTTGCACTGCTTTATTCTGATTCACTTGCACCTATCTCATTTCAGTTGTGTCTGCATTTGTCGCTGTGTTGCATTGTTATTGATACAAGGTTGTTCTGTGCTTTGATATTGTGACATTATTGCTTCAACTTGTCACTTGATATTGTTGACTGATATTCTCTTCACTTCATGTTTGCTGTCATTACTATATTGTTTCTGGCCTGTTGCACTGGTTATTGTAGTTCGATTTGGGTCGATTAGTTGCTTCAAACTACTGCTGCTTCATTGTAGCTGTGTTGACCATTATGCACTGTAACTTGCTGTCATGTTCTTCCTTGCTACCTGGTCGACACTTGCACTGATATTCATTTGAGTTGGGCATCATGTATTTGTTGCAGTCCATGTTGTTGCTTAAGTCTCTGTTGAAGTTGTATTGGACTTCATTCTGGTTAGCACTTGCATCACCACTGTAACACATATTCAACAATACATGCTGTGCATTTCATTCAGTCTTCATTATGGCATGTGACTTTGTTATACCTGCTGTGCATTGCATTTTGAGTTGTAGTCTTCTGTCTTCATGTAGCTTGGTACATTCCTGTAGCTCCATCTATGTCGTAGCCTTTGATGATTTATTGTAGTATGTTGGTCTGTCTTGTATTTGGCCAGGTTTTGTTGGTTCATTGGTGTTTGTACACTTTGAGTTCTTGCAGACTTTACATACTGTATTGCTTCATTATGCACATCTGTCTTTGTGGTCACTTATGCAGTTTGGTCTTATTTTTGCTGTGCATTCACTTGGTGGTGTGTTGCTGCCTTCACTGTCCACCTGTATCTTGCTTGGTTTTGTTGCAAATTGCATTTGGTCTGACTTGAACTCGATTCACTTGTGTTGAATCCAGTTTCAAAACTCGGATTTGACCTTGTGCTCGTGTCGTATTTTTGAATTTATTGCACCTGAGTTGAACCTGTCCATATATTTGGGTTTGACCTTGTGCTTACCTGTCCAGTAGCATTATCAAGTGTATATATCGGCGTGCACGGCCTTGTGGCATATACAGTAATACACTGTGTATGTCACAAGTTGTTCGTGTATGATGAATTCAAATTTAAATGATGACGAACAACCCAAATAACTGAGGCAAATCATATTTTCAAAAATTCATCTTTTATTTTATATTGCAAAAATATTTTATTTTCAATTTTACTGCGTTAGTTTATATTTTTGCAGATTGCTCAGATGCTGGATTCAAACTGGAATGAAGTTGAAGATAAATACGAGTGTGAGTGATATGTAGTGAGGTGATGATATGTAAAATAGCGATGTAATTGAATTTATATCAAAGTTGTATAGTGAATAGTGAGAGCTTGAATTTGTATACTATTCAAAATTGTAATAAATATTTGTTTGAATAAAATATTCGTTTGAATTCAAATTCCGTGTTATTTATTTTATTCAGCAAATATTTAATCTGTGAAAAATAAAATAGTATATTATCAAATACATTTAAACGAATGTATATATGTTTATTATCATCAAACAAAAATCATATAAGCGCATATTCAACAATTTTGAGAATGCAATTTCTTTAAGGGGGAAAGTCGGTAACAACCCGTATTTTTGAAATAATAAAATAAGATATTTTATTGTAAATTTACCAATGTAAACTTGGTTAAAATCTTAATTATGTTATTAAAGTGATTCATAAATTTCGTTATGATAAAATCATAAGTTTGAGAGCTAAAATCTATTTTAAACATGTTTTACATTTTTGTACAAACCTGTAAAGATCCATTCTCAATAAATTATTTAAAGGGTCTAACGACCATAAAAAAGAGTGATTTTAGTTTCATTGCAAAGATTAAGTCTTGTACTTAATTTTTGAAACTAAGTTTGCATTTTTATGAGCTTTAGTTTAGGAGATATTATTTTTCAAAGATAGACTTAAAAGGTGTTTTATGTGTGTTTAAAATAGTGAAAATTTGACTTATTTATGGAGTTGGGCTCAAATCTCTAACCTAAACCCAATTAGAAGTAAAGATGAGATAACTCCTCTCTTCTTTGCTATGTACGTTCATTACATTTCTCAAAAACTCAAAACCAAAAGCTCAAACTCCTCCTTCTACAACTCTTTTCACCAAACCCTACCTCTTCCAAAAATCATGATAAATCAATTAAATTCTCAAAAATTCTAAAATTTATTATTGCTGATATATTCCAGCACCTCTGCTCCAAATTTCGTGGCAATTGGTTTAGTTTTGATGGGTCAAAGGTCGTGCTTTCTCTAGTGGTTTTCGGGTTAGATCTGAGCTGAAAACGAAGGTCAATAGAAAATTCATAACTAATTGTATAAAAATCTTAAAAATATGAAATTTGGTTATGTTGTTCTAACCTCATGAATACACCATTTATATAAATTTCATAGGAAAATACTTAGTTTTTCTATGCTAAACCCTTCATGCACTGAGGACGAAAACGCTGATTTTTCAGTGATTTGTTTATGTGTTGATGCATGCGATTTGGAAGATGATAGGGTGAGTTTTGAACACTCACAAAATCTATCTCTAAGGATTAGGCTATGAAATGATTGTTTTTTTATGTATGCTAATCTATTATATGATGGTTGTCATGATGTAAGAGTTAAATTGGTTGATTTGGTTGCTTAACTTTATGTCAATTTAGATTCATTAATCTGAGTTGAAAATGATGGTTAAAGAATAGGAAATATGTACCAATTATTAGGTTTTTGGATTTGAAATTATGTACATATAATTTAGACTGATATTCAAAGCTACTGTAAAAAGTTTGAGTGAAAAAGATTGAATTTCGACTTTATATGATTTTTCAAAGTGGATACATGTAAACTGAGATTTACAAATCTGAGTTTAAAATGTTGTTAAAGAATATGAAATCTGCACCACTTGGTTAGGAATTTAACTTTGAAATTTTCTACATATAAAATAAAGTTACATTCAAAGCTACTATAAAAAGTTTGAGTCACTTGCCTAAATGTGTTTAACTATGTGTTATCCTGACCTTTATTTTGTTGTTTTGCGCTGTTTTCTTCTGTATTTTCAAAGATGAATTATGATGTTTTCAAAAGGCTATTTCTATACATTAGAAAGCCAACATTCTGTGATGATTTTAAATTGCAATGTTGTTGATTTATTCGAGTTCTATTTAAGAAAACTCCATTGAATTTGAATTGATTTCGATGATTTCGTGCACGGATTTTATAATCAATTTCAAGGTGATTTTTCGATTTAAAATCCGGATTTGAAATAAATATTTTTCCAAATCGATTTTATAAGTAAGAATTTATTTCCAAGCCTGAATCGATTATAAAATTGGTTTCCTCAATATCACCGACCCAAACGAACGCATAAATGCAAGTTGCTAGATAATTGCACCAAGGCAAGACAAACTTCAAAGAATGGATTTTTATATTTAAATTACACGTTTTTGCACATTTTGAGCGAATGAGAAGGAGAATAAACGGTTTGGTAAAACACATGGTATGGGACACGTGCGTTTATCTTATCGATTAATCCCCGACTTGTCTGTTTGATCGTTTTGACCTTCGAGTCGAGTTTACTGATGAGATGAGGTAAACTTTTTATTGCTTTGAGTGTGAAATTTACTAGTGGTTAGTAAATTGTTTGGTGCGAACGTATGGTATGGGACATACATTAAAACTGTTCGGGTTTCTATTCGAGAGTTTGTGACACATTTGCCATTGCAGCGTGCCATTACTAGACCTTCGGGTCATTGCTATTGCGGTATTTGCCATTGCGGCGTAATTGTCTTTGAGAGGTTTGTCATTGCAGCGTATTTGCCATTACGGCGTATTTTTCATTGTGACATTTTGCCTTCAGGCGAGGTACCTATTTGAGATAACAGTACTCTGCAAGGCTTCGGCCACGTGCACGTGCTAAACTTTTGAGATGATTTCTTTGACTATTTTCCCTAGTGTATCGCCCCTTTCTGGAATTGGTGCTTTGAACCATCCGATATATCTTTGTGGGCGATTATCTTTCAGGAATTTGAACTCTTGGAAGTTCTATTTTTGAGATTTGAATTGCCCACACTGGCGTTATATGAGATTTGCCTTTTGGTGTTTATTTGAGATTTTATTCTCCTCTTTGGAGATATACTTTCCTTATGGCGTGTTTGAGATGGGATCTCTTTATGCATGTTTTGGGTTTGCCAAGATGGCGGGTTTATGTTTTTCCCTAAAACCATATTTGATGTTTTACGAATGCCGATGATATGAGGCTTGCTACTTTTAGCGTTTTATGGGTTATTTTATCTATTTTGAGATTATAAGTTTGTGTGGTGATACCATATTGTCACTTGATGTAATCATACACTTTAGTTGTCTCTCCTCTCGAGAATATTATCATATTATCGCTTATCTCTGTTAACTAATTTGTTTATCTAGATTGACCCGTGTATTTTATACTCGGGTTAGACCGAGGTGTTTCAGGTTAGGTACATTTGGAGTTAGCCTATTCTGTTTCACATGAACTCTATTATGCTAGCTCTTTTTGTTTTATCTTTTTGTGTAGTCCTTTTTGGGTTGCTACTCTAATATGTATATTCTTTTGACTCGCTTGTATTACATGGCAAATGTACCACTTGACATGTATTATTTTGTATACTCTATGATGTATCTGTACATGTATATATATATGTGTGATAATCTATTGTTCTGTGACGTGTTTTACGTTCAAGTTGTTGTATTTTGTTCTGATAGATCCAATAGCTACCTATGGCTTTGTATTATTTATTGGATATGTCGATTCACTTGAGATAGAATTTTTTTTAAAAAAGTATGGCATTTGTCGACGTATTCAATAGATATTTAAGACAAATCTATAAATGGTCGCTCCTATCCAGCCCTATTCTCTGCATTAGCATATAGTATTACCTAGTAATACTCTTTGTTAATGTAGGTCTCGGGGTGGGGCGTCACAATATTTATTGCTTTGTGATTGATTTGGTGGCCACCCTCGATTTGATTTGGGAGTGTTTTCCGAGGTGGGTGGTAGTAGCTGCTATGCGTTACCGCCAGTTCGGGAGTGCAATTGGTATATCTACCCTGGCATTGCCTCGAGTGTCGTGTCATATGCCTTATCGCGCCTTCTACGAGTTTGTTTTGTGTCGTACCTATGTAGTGCTCCCTGGTTGCCCACCTGCGAGTGAAGTTTACAGTATCTGTATAATCTACGACATTATATAATATGTGTTAAGGGGGATATGGGTGACGCCTTAACGCTATTTAACTTTACTGTAAACACTATTATAATAGCGTATTGTATTACATAGTAGATAGTTTAACGGAACCTTCAGAGACGGAAAATCTCATAACATCTCTTGAGTTATTGCACACACGTTGACACTGGATAGGAGATGTCAAATCCCGTAAACATCTCTGATGCCGTTACACTCATATTTATTTGCGATTGATTTGACTTACATAAGGATATTTTAGTCCTGACTCGAGTGTTTTGTCCTTTCATTACGCTCGGGTCAGTCACGAGTTTTTCAACTTATTGAAAATCTATTCTGGAGGACGAAGATGAAGATTGGTATACAATTACTATTATTATTATCCATGCATCATGTTATTTGCTGCATTATTTTATTTGTTCTATTATATATGTATAACTTTGATAAATGTTGTATAAATTAAAATCAAAGTATATTAAACAGCTTCATGAACTGTTTATTTGATTATTATATTTTATCGTTCCGCTGCGAGATTCTGTGGTTGTTTTCTTTTCTTTATTTCCTCTTCTTTTCTTATTTTTCTTATTTAACCCCTAAGATTCGTATTTTCGTCCAATATGAGTTGGACACGTGTGATTTACTGTCTGCTTAAGAGAACGAAGATACGGGCCTTTACAGTTGGTATTAGAGCTTTGGTTTAGTGATAACCATTGCTTTGTGGGGTTTGATTCATTAGAGATAGGGTCAGTAGCAACCAAGAATGAGTTTAAGTGTATTAATAGATATGAGTGCGTATTTGTTAGTGATATAAAATTGTTTTATATTGTGTTGGTTGATTTGTTGAGTGGCTTATGGATTCTAGTCAATACGAGTAATTAAAGTCATTGATAGAGATCTCTAAACACTTGAACCGAAAAATTCGACATAGCATTGTTTTGACATTGGGTAAATGAAATAATTTTTCCCTAATTATATTTTGTATATAAAGAAATAATTTTCATAAATTGTTATGATTTATCTAGCTTGTTGGTTGTTAGGAATGATAATATTGATTGTTATCACTAATTGGATATTGTGTTTTAATAAATAAGGTTTATTACAAAATAAACAATGATAAAACAACTTATGGAATGTTTTATGAAAGTAAAATTTTGTAAGAATAATTTGTAGACGTGACATATAGATTAAGATAGATTTAAATTGAGAATGTACTGAATTTAAGACCCAGGGATTTGAAAATGGTTTTCAAAGCTTTGAAGGAAATATATAGTGATATTAGTTGAAAAATAGTTATGAAAATATTTTAAATGGATTTTCAAAAGAAATGAATTCAGTACTCCCCTCTTCTGTTGCTGGAAATAATTTCGGTGATGACTGCGTAGCATCATCGACGTTCATTAAGGAATGACTTATTTATTTAATTTATAAATTAATGATTTAGATTAATTTATAATTAGAGATTAATTAGGAAAGTAATTAAAGAATTGTTATTAGTTAATGAAGGTCATTAACTAAGATTATTTAAATAATTAATTAATGTGATTAATTTTAACAATTAATTAGATTAATTAAATAATGATAATCATTTATGAGATTGTGTAAGTGTAATTACTTTATGGTAAGTAATTAAAGGGTTAACTTCTTAAAATAATTAATTAAGGGGTTAATTACTTATGTAAATTGTTTAGAGGGTAATTTAATTAATATGATCAATTAAGAATAATTTATTAATTAAGAATAATTTATTAATTAAGAATAATTTATTAATTAAGAATAATTAATTAAAGTGTTTGATAAATTAATTTATATCGAATGATTTGTAATTAATAAATCAAGATTGGATAATTAATTCATAAGTAATTAATTTAATTGGAAATAAATTGAACTAATTAGGATTAAACAATTAATTAATCCTGCTTATAAATGATTATTGAATGATTGACCTTACTTTATGAATGATTGTATTATATGAGATGCCTTGAATTGATTGTCCTATCTGACCTGTGATATTTTGTTTGTGGATTGAGCTATGTATAACTTATTCATTTATTTATGATACATTTGTATATTATCTGTGAATCTGTGAATGAACGATAAGCGTTATAAATTATACCGCTTATCAATATTGATGTGCTTAAATATGTGATGTGATGATTTATGATGTTGCACTATTGTGTTAAACCCCTAGACTACACCATACACACACGAATATGGATTGCACGTGGAAATTGGTTAAGTCGTAGAATTTTGAAATAGTTTGAATTTGAATTTTTGAATTCAAATAGTTTGGGAATGGATTGGGTTTAATATAAAAGGTTTTTGAAAAGGAATTTCAATGTTCAAATTTATTTTTGAATAACTTGATTTCGCCTTGAAATCTAAATAATTTGATTTAAATTTAAATTCAAATTTGAAAATGAATTCTATGATTTGAAACTAGGAATTAAAGATGTTATACAAGTTATATATTGGTTAAACCATTTTAAAGGTATTGGTTTGGGAATTTGAATTTAATTCAAAGGCTTTAACTTGTGCAAATATAATTGGATTCTTCCGAAACGAAAACTATTTGTTTTCAAATAATAAAAGCTTTCATATAAGAAATGAACGTCCAATTTGTGTTAAAGGATTTCTAGTTTGAAATGGAAATGGTTTCCAAGTTATGAAAACGGTTTGAAAGCTATAAGTTAAATCTTTAACTTAAAGATTTAATGAGTTAATCCAATCGAAATGGAAATTGTTTTGAAATCCGTAAATGGATCTTTGTGAAACTGTATGAACTTTGTGAAACAAATCTTTTTGTTTAAAGATTTAAAATGGTAATTTGTTTAAACCATTTAAAGAAAAGTTTTGGATTTTATAAGTTGTGACTTAAATGAAATCCCATGTCCATATATTTTTAAATATGGGGCTCATTATTCGGTTTAGCTGGGAGAGGACCTTATGTCATATAACCTATTCCGAATAATGGTACGACGTTATGGTTAACATTTGAAGACCGGTGGTGAAGACCGGGCATTTGTAAGAACGATAGGATAACCTATCGATTGTCTCTGCACCGAGTATCTACGGTATAGAGATTCCCTAAGTGATGGAAAGTACGATCGAGATTGTGAATACCCGGATTTGCAAGGGATTCTTACGAAATGCCTTTGGTTCTGTTCGAACCCGGGACAAACTTGTATGGTTGTATGTCTGACACTACACTTTGAGATATAAAGCATATTTCTTTCAAATACATATATGTTGGTGGTGGAGAATTTATTCTCTTAGCTTAACACCCTTCTCTGAGATGTACGAGCTCAGAGGTTATGTAGTTGAAGGTTATCAGCGATATATTCCCAGTTTGGTAGTGTGGCATGCTGAGTGCTGCTGTGTGTTGATGATCATTTGTTGATCATTTGTGATCAAAGCATGGATTTCGTGTGAAAGCGTAGCTTTGTGGATGAGACTGCATCAGGACCTCACACTCTAGAAATGGTCGAAACAGGAAAGATGCGGCAAAGTTATGAGGGTCGCGCCCTTTAAGGTGTGTCATTCCCTTCTGGTAAAGGGTGGTATCATGGTATGGAGCCTGGATATTTACCTGTGTGGTGGGCTTCAATCTCATTTACTGTGTGGTTGTTCCTTTGTGGTTTAGAGGTGCCTCGGATAAAGGTCCCAAAGGACCGAGGGTGGCATGCTCGTGTAGTAGTTACCTAGTTACAGATGTAACCCGGCCTTGTGTTGGCAGAGAGCTGGTTAAGTTCTCGGGATGTCCCGCCAGAGGCGTACCCATGGACAGTAGGAAGTTCCTTAGCCTGACCATTTGTTGGAAATCCAAACAAAACAATACGCGCCTTGTACGGTTTTAGTTGTAGAACCTGCCATTTACTTATGGTGGCACCCCACTGTTTAGATGGTAGCTATAGTAGGCATAGTTTGGAATGTCTATGCTGGCTAGGATTTATATTATACTTTCCAAAGGTTTTCCACACTGTGCACTTATAATAATAATACCAAAGAAATCTTCTCGTATCAAGCATGTTTGACTATCATAAGGAGAAATCTCCTCCAATTCTGCGTTTGTATTATGTGTGTGGCGGGAGGCCTTATGGTAGTTTCATTTCCCAAGAAGCATTGCGGATTTATTTTAAATCTTTTATTGTTTGTTTTAAGTATAAAATGTTTTTGTTACTCACACCAGTCCCATGACTGACCTGGAGTTTATTGTTCCTTTCCTAAACTCTGGGTGCCCACAATTTTCCTCATATGCAGTCTAGAGTTGGGTTTTCAGATAGTTAGGTTTAGTAGATTATCTGGAGTTAGTCCAGTTTTCGGATCAGACGAGACTTGCTTATCTAGGTGAAACGTGATGTTGGTTCAAGCTAGCTTTGGATTGGAGCATTGGATTTGGGGATGCATTCTTTTGAAGATATTCTTTCCGCTATGTCTTGTATCTCTGATAGTATTGATATCTATTATATCATTCTGTTGCATCATATTATATCAGATATTGTATCTGTCATTCTATCAATGTTATAGATATATTGATATTCTTTTTCTTTCCGATGTGTTGTACTTAATGGTGTTATAAGCTTCGGCGAACCGGATTCGACGTTTGGATCTACGGCGTTGGAATATGAGTGTCGTGTTCGGTGCCGATTTTCGAAGGTCGAGTCAGGGCCGTCACACGCATACTCGATCCATCCATGCCAAGATCTTCCTATTCGAAGCCTTCTTGCATATCGTGACCTACTACCCATCTTATCACCCTCAAACGGTCGGAGATCATGTGAGTATCATAGCAAAGTGCTAATGTCGAGGGCAATGCGACTGCAACCTTCGATTCACCTAAATCTGCCTCAAGATCCGAGAAAAAGAAACCATAAATCCACTGGAAATGGTCAAGGTCGACAAACGGTGATCGCACTTCAAATCAAAGGTACAGAATGGAATCGCACATCGATACTAACCCGCTGGAATTTGTTTCATGATTTTTAGTGAAGTGAATCCGGAGAATTTGATTTTTAAAGATCAAGATAATAGTTCGGCCATGATTTTCTTTACTCAGATTTGAACGGTGAAATGTGAGAAAGTGATTTTTTGGAGGGAAGGATTTTTAAAGGGTATTTATATTAAAATATTCCCCATTTATTTAATTTCTCAAACTAATAGCTATGCGTTTCAAGTCCGTATGATCACACAACACGTCCGATCGTTATGAAGCTCGTCTGCATACATCATCTTATTTTTCTCGAATCCAACGGCACTAACTACGTCTCCGTTTGTGACTGTGCCCCAGAAGGCTAATTTCGTGTATTTTGAGACCGTTTTGGCCATCGGATCGTTTGATCTCGAAATATAATGATCCTTATACTCATTTTAATTCGCAATGTCAATTCGAACTCAATGGATGTGGTAGCGAGTCTTGATTCTACCGTATGCGAAAAATCACATTTTCGGGACTTCATTTAATTAATGATTAAATATTTAAATATACTATTTAAATATCTAATCGTTAAAAATACGGGTCGCTACAAGATAGTAGCTATAATAATGGGCATGCATTAGGATTGAACAGCAAGCAGGAGATTTACATCACTACTTCAGCAATTACATGTCCGATTAGCTTCCTTTTAGCCATCTGTGCCGCCTGAACCGCAATTACAACACCTTTCATAGCTCTTCTCACCCCGGATACATCCGCAGTTACAGCGCCAACTCTCCATATGTATCTCATAGCTTCCCACCCACTTTTCTCCTATAGTCATAATAGTAGTCTAATGTTGTTAACCATGTAACAATCCCGATTTTTAGTTAAATTTAAATTGGTAATTTAGATAAAATTTTCAAATTAAATTGTGAATTAATTTGGTATTTTTCCACATTAAAATAGACATTTGTTTGTTATTTAAATAAATGTATATAAATATGATTTTTAATAGAATTTCTAATTTGGAAATTCAGAAATAAATATTTTGAATTTTTGGAAATAGAAAAATAAATATATTGTAAAACAGAATCTGGATTTCAATGTTTTTTAACTATAAGAATTAACAGAAAGTTTTAAATTTTACATATCTTTTGGAAATTAATAAGAAAGCATATATGTTTAAAATTGGCTTGTAATTTATAAAGTGAGATATAATTAAAGATTTAAAAATTTAAATAAGATTTGATAATAATATTTAAAATACATTTTCTTTTAAAATGAATAAATATAGTTGTGTATTTATAAATTTAAAGATATAAACATATGTGAATAAAATAAAGAGAAGGTTCAAACACAAATTGTTTTCATATTAACAAATTAATAAAACAAAGGGGTAAAACATAAAAATATGTAATTTTGACAATTGTAAATTATATAACTCATGTATTGACAAATGTTTAATGAGTAAAATATAGGTTTAACAAGTGTAAAGTTTTTGATAATATACATGAACAAGTGTCAAATTTATCTCATTTGTAAAAATAATTAACAAAAAAAAGAAAATAAGACTTAAATAAACTACTCTAACAACCCTCTTCTCATTTCTTTGGTAATATTCAAAACTGAAAACAAACTACAATCTGAAATAAATCAAGAAACAAATTACCAAAAGCTTGAAAATCAAAACAGTTCAACAAAATCAATTTCTTAGTTTTCAATTCAAACCAGAAATTAAAAGATGATCAAACCAAAGCCTCAAGATTCAACATTAGCAAATAATCCAGAGTTCAGCTTCAACCGGGAACTAAAAAGAATCAAAACTTCAGTTTGCAAAACCTGCTTTCAAAGATCTGAAGCAAAGTAAGTTCAAATTCAGAAGCAAGCAAGTCAAAATCAAAAGCAATTATGTTTAGATTCAAAGAGTAAAAATCAAACAACTGAAACAAAGATAATCTCCAAATCTTAAAACCTAGAATGATCAACTCAGATAATTCAAGCAAAAAAAAAATTAAAATTTAAAATCTGAAGCAATTAAAACCATAACTAACTTTAGTATTTTTCAACCTGAGGAAATGATGATCAAAACACTTCCAGTTTCATTCCAGTTCTCTACTTCATGGTTCCAAGTAAGCAAACTAGACCTGAATCTATTTTTATGTCTTGATGCTGTGATTGATCCTTGAATTAAAATAGTGAATGATGCTCTGCATGTATGAATTTGTGTATGCATGTGTACAAGCAAGTCTGTGTATATGTATTTATGTTCTCTGTTATACTGCAGACTCAAACCTGCTAAGGAAATTTAATTACTCCTTATCTAATCAAATTTTTCTTTTGATTTATAAATTAAAAATGATTTTGAGATGGTATATAATTTTTTGAAATATTTATAAGAAAATTAGAATGGTATTTTAATGGAACGAAAAGATTTACAATGAAACCTTTAACATATGAAAAATCAATATTCTCATATTCGTGTTTTGATTTGATAATTGAATTCACACTAGAATATAATGAATTTTAAGATAGAAATCAGGATTTTTAAGAACATGAATGTCAAAATCTCTCGAGGTGATCGTTTTATGGGTTCTGGTCGAATTCCGTTGATCAACGTTGAATTAGGTGTCGTGTTTGATAGTGATGATAGTTGAAAGAATGACAATCATCGGAAAAATGACGGTTGAATTTATAAGGCACGGTGGAGGTGGCGCGGTATCGAATTAGGGCTTGATTTAAAAATTCAGTTGACTAGGTTTAAATGGCCACCGCGGCGTTAATGGTTGATCGTTGTCAATCGCACTTAGAGGGAAATGTTCGTGGGTCGTAGGGGCAACTTTGGTCGAAGTGGTGTGGTTAACGGTGGACGTGGTCATCGGCAAAGGGGGTAGTTTGGTTGACTGTGTTGTTCCAGGAAGGGGATTTATGGCTCGTTTTGGGTTCTCTGATGATCTCGTCGATCTGGGTGGTAAGAAGCAAATGGTAGGTGATCGTTGACTTAAGGAAAAAGGCGAGGATGACTGGAGATCACCAGAGCTTCGGTGCTCATGCATGAGTTACCGAAAGTATCTGCTATTGCCATTTATTAATGAGCTCGAGGAAGAAGAGGAGCATCTCGAAGTCGTTCTCGTGTATGGGCTCGGGGTTTTGTTCATTTGGCTCGGGGAGGTTTAGTTTATCCTCGGTTCAGTTTGTTTATAACCAGTAAAAAAAATTAACGGAATTTGTACCAGGTTTTTGAAATAAAAGAAACAGCAGATTTTGAAGTTTAAAATTCAATCAGGTGCAACCACCTATTTAATTAACCACCTGTCTAATGTTTATTTCAGTTGAAATTTATCAAAGGTTTCAAAGTAAAATTATTTTGAATTTAAAGTATTTCAATATACATAATCTTTATTTATTTAAGATAACTAAGAAGTTAATTAACATAAAGTATTTTCAACTTATTATTTAACTTAAATGTCTTAAGTCAATAATGATTCATTTCCAAAAGTTATTAAATAAGATCTTAAATGATTTTGCGTGATAATAATTCCAAGTATTTATCTTAATTTAATAAGATTTAAAGAACATAATTAAGTAATTGAGTAATTAAATCGAAGCTAATTACTTTTGTAATTGATTTAAAAGTTAATTTCTTTGATGTAATTAAAGATAATTAACTACTTAAAGAATAATTACTTAGTTAAAGATAAATCAAGATTAATTATTTAATGATCAAAGGTTAATTAATTTATTAATTAAAGTTGATTAATTTATAAAGGTTAATTAATTAATTAAAGGTAATTAATTAAGGGTATTTAATTACTTAAAGATAATTACTTAATAAAAGTAGTTAAGGATAATTAATAAATGATTAGAGATTGATAAATCAAGCGATTAAAGAACAATTAATTAAGGATAATTAATTTGAATGATTAATTAATTGAGGTAATTAATTTGAAGATAATTAATTAATTAAAGATTAATTAATGAAAGTGATTAGGGATAATCACTTATTGTAATTAATTAAAGATAATTTATTTAATGGTAATTAATTAAGGGTAAATTAATTATGTAATTAACTTAAAGGTTATTTTAATTAATGTGATTAATTATGGACTAATTAATTAAGGGTAATTAATTAAGATGGATAATTAAGGATTAGTTTATTAATAAATTAATTAATACTAAATGATTTGTAATTTACTAATCAGGATTGAGTAACTAATTCATGAGTAATTAATTTAAGTGAAAATTAGACTGAATTAATTTAGGATTAAACAACTAATTAATCCTGTTTATAAATGATTATCGAATGCTTGGATTGCTTATAAATGTTTGCATTGTATGAAATGCCTTGAATTGATTGTTATTTCTGGACTGTAGTGAATTGAGCTGTGTGTAATTTATTTATTTATTTATTTTATCTATGATACATTTAACTACGAATTTGTGAATGAAGATAAGCGTTATAGGAATATACCTGACGCAGCGGATTTAACTTTGACGTGCTAATAATGCTTTGATTCAAATTGACGCAACTTTCTTCCTCACGAAATGATTTCGTGTCAAGTAATCCTTATAGAACGATAAATGCCCAAATCCGTTGATCTCTCGAGATACCGGATTCTAGCTATCTTCAACACGTTGATCGCGAATGATTCCGCGTTAGAAGCTCTACGATTCTTCGACGTTGATCTCGCGCATGAGATTCCGTGAATCGGCTTCAAATTCATTGATTCGAGCGCGCTCGAATATCCGAATATGGAAGAAGAAGGAGATCACACTCAACTTCAACAAAAGTGGCAAAAACACATAAACAATTTTTATTCAAAAATCAACTTCTTTTACAAGTGACACCACACCCCTATTTATAGTAATTTACAACTCACACACGACTCAACGTTTACAACTCACGGCTTAACATACACATGCGACTTAACAAGTCACGACCCAACATCTCACAAGTTACATGTTACATGACTTAACAGTACAACAATACACGCGACCTACGACTTAACGACACAACATACAATGACATAACAAAACAATACAAGTTATAACACTATGCGACTTAGCAACATGAGGATGGCATAACCCCAGGAGCGACTTAGAGGCATAAGGAATCATGTGGCTTAGCGAAATAGCGACATAAGAGAACACGGCTTCAAACGGCTCAAGCGACACAATTTGAGCGACATAAGAACAGCTGCGACCTAAGAAATGCGGCTTAAGTGAATCATCGACTTAATCAACAATGCGGCTTATAGAAGATACAACATAAGCATATACGCGACTTAAAAAGGAGGGACTTAAGAAGATAGCGGCATAAGTTGTAGTTGGTATAGCTCGTTAGGTCGCTCAGGTGACTCAAGCATGGTGTATAACTCGTTAGGTCGCTCAGGCGACTCAAGCATGGTGTTAGGTCGCTCGCATATCTCGTTAGGTCGCTCAGGCGACTCAAGCATGGTGTTAGGTCGCTCGCAACTCAAGGCAAGGAGCGACTTATGTTAGAGCGAGTTAACCTGATGTGTTGCATCATCCTTCCCTCGTTGAAAAGAATTCAACCCCGAATTCACACCTTCCTCTCCTTCGACATACTTATTCTCATGATATGGAATCAAGTGCTTGATGTTGAAAACGTCGGCAGTATGGATATGATCCAGCAATCTGTAACGACCCGTATTTTTACGGATCGAAACATTGTAAAACTATATGCTTCAGGTCGTTGATGTTGTTAAGTCGTTTAGAGTTTGAGTCGACCAAAGCTTAAGTCGTGTGGAAGTTAACCCGTGTGGTGTTTAAGTCGTAGGAAGCTTGGGTCGTTTGGTAGTTTAAGTCGTGTGAGCGAGTTAGGGAAAGCTAGCGACCTATAGAATTGGAGCGACCTATAGATACTAGCGACTTAGTGAGGTAGAGCGAGCTAGGGACTTAGGTCGTATGATAGTTAGGTCGGAGGAGTTTTGGAACGACCTAAGGAAGCTAGCGGGTTAACGAGTTAAGGTAGTTAGCGGGTTAAGGATTCTAACGACCTAGTGGGGAGCGACCTAGTGGTGAGCTGCTTAGAGGAATGAGCGACCTAATAATTGTAGCGACCTATAGGAAGTAACGACCTAGTGGATGGTATGTGTTGTAGTTAGGTCGCTGAGTCGTGTGAACGACTTAGTGATGGGTCGTGGCTTCGTTGAGTCGTTGGGTCGGTTTAGTGTTAGGTCGTGAACGACCTAAGGCTTGAGTCGTGTGTGTTTTAGGTCGTCTTATAGTTAAGTCGTGTGATCCTGTGTTGAGTCGTGCCTGTGTTGAGTCGGCAACATAGTTAAGTCGTTAGGTCGTAACTCGCATGCGAGTTAGGTCGCGAACATGTTGAGTCGCGCGTGTTGGGACGTTGTGTCTTAGATCGTTAGGGGCTTGAGTCGTGAGTCGTGCATACCTGTTGAGTCATTGACTCGAGTCTGTAGGCTGCTTGTAGTGTTAAGTCGCGGCCCTTGTTAGGTCGTAAGTCGTTAGGCCGTGTTGGTTAGGTCGTGTGGGGTTGTTAGGTCGTAAGTCGTTAGGCCGTGTTGGTTAGGTCGTGTGGGGTTGTTAGGTCGTAAGTCGTTAGGCCGTGTTGGTTAGGTAGTGAGCGACCTAAAAGCGAGCGACCTAAGGGGCGTTCCAGCCTATAAATAGAGGGGTTTGGTTCGCTTTTTGGCACCGGATTTCGAAGCGACGAAGTGCTGCCATTTTGAGAGCTCGACTACAACATTTCTTCATCTTCTTTTCTCCACTCTAATCTAGTTCTAACATCCATCCAAGATCGAAGATCGAGATTGAAGATCCAAGAGCTAAAGTTGAAGATCTTCATCCAACCAAGCTAGATTTCATCGTTTCAAGCAGGATTTCGACGAATCAAGCTTGAAGCTTCGCTGTCCAGATCTGAAGTGATTGGTTTTTGAAGTGTTTGGGTGATTCGGTGAGTGGTGGTTATCTCTCACGCGGACCCAAAGGAGTACATTGGATTGGTGGTTTGTTGGAGTGTTGTAGATAGTGATTTCATACATTTTCCTTAGATCCAAGTGTAGATCCATTACTTATGAAGATATTTACTTATGCAAGCTCATTCATCAAGTTGTAGAGACAAAACCCATGATTTATATTTGTTAGATCTATGCTAGAAACCCATGATTCATGTATGTTATATCTATGCTCATTTATTTACGAAATTGCCATTGTAGTTATAAATGCCTATTTAGACCATATTTGACTACTTGATTGCTTAAGTTAATGATTGATTTGATTGATTGCTATGTATGTTAGTTGATTGATAGTTAGATCTAGACAAGATGGTCGAAGATGATTCAAAAGCTAAGTGGAAAGGCTCTTGAATGGTGAAAGCTGCTTGTGGCATATGAAGCGGATGTTGAAGCTCATATGTATGGATTAGATGATGTTGAGATGGACTTTACCATAATGCGAGGAGGCAAAGTATGTTATTGAGATGGACTTTTCCATGATGCGAGGAGGCAAAGCATGATGATGAGATGGGACGGGTCATGATGACGTTCCAAGCACGGGCTGCGACGACGTGCGAAGCTATGTTGATAACTCGGTGATGCGATCCGGGTTGATGATAATGGTTAGCTTGAGAGGCGCTTGAGCTAGTATGAAAATAGTCGTCAAGGAGGATGACTAGGAGGCTGAGATCTCATCGTTGTTGAAGGTTCTAGCATGCTCAAAGCAAGAGTACGTTGGAACGGGCTGCGACGACGTTCCAAGCACGGGCTGCGACGACGTGCTAGTACTCTGGGTAGTTGCGAAAATTCCTAGGCACGGGCTGCGACGACGTGCGGAGTTATGTCTAGAACCGGGGTTACCATTGGCCCTTGACAGGTGGTCGTTCAACTAACGGTGAAATCAAGGCAATGATAACAGTGATAGCCAAAGTCATGGATGTTTGGACGTTTGATTGTATCATCATTCGATCTCAAGAGCGGTGTTTTCTGGGTGCTTATCTGATCTTGGTTTAGGCCTTGGGGGTTTGTATTTGGAAAACATCGACCTTGACTCGAGTGATTATTGCTTTACTTTAATTGCTTGCTATGTTATGCTTGCTTCTCCTTAATGTGTGTCTGGGGGCTATCACTGTAGAAAGAGGCGGAGTGGGATGGTTTGGTTCCTATTCCTTTTATCCCTTATGCTCTTTTGGTATGTTTGATAGTTGATTTACTGCTCACTAAGACTTTGTCTGACTCAAGGTTTTATGTCTCCTCTTATTACCTTGGGCTGTTCATCCATGTTGGGATGGGCAGACTAGGTAGCAGGTGACAGGTGCTGTTCTTGGAGATCTACGCTGATGATGACGAAGACGAGCAGGAGGCTTTTGCATATTATTTCATATTATATGTACTGGGTGTTCCGTTGCTGTATTTGTTTGAGTGTTATGTAGTGAGGCTTTGATGTATGGATGATTCATATGTTTGTATAAAGCTATTATGATTAGATGATGATATTCTGTTCTATGGGAGCTTCACTGTATTATATTTCTCTATTGTATTTTATCCATGCGCTGTGAGTTTTACGATAGAGTCTGCGATGTTTATTTTACCCTTGACGGTCACTCATGGCTGCCTGGCACACTTTCAGCGCACTATTCCCTTGTTTCCGTGCGGGAGTCATGGGCGGTCGTCACATTTGGTATCAGAGCTTTGGTTAATCGATTTTAGCCAACGCTCGCTGACGTAACTACGTATGAGAGACGTAATTGTATTTTGATGAATGATTACTATATATAATATAGTAGTTTAGATGGATTTGAACTCCTTATGTAGTTGTTCCTGAAGGTGTTCTAATTAGTCCTTTTTGTAGATACTAAGGATGAGTCGAAGAGGGAGACCAGTTGCAAGGAAAGGCCGTGCCGCTGAAGGAGTTGCTGATTATGGAGCTATGTTTAAAGCCATGATGACTTCTATCATGAGAAGGATACCAGCTCCAGGGCCATCAGTGGATGTTGGAGTTCAAGTTCAAGCTCCAAGACTAGTGGATTTTGCTAAGCTTTGTAAGGACTATACTTCTCTTGGAGGAAAAGTTTTCTTGGGAACGGAATCAACTATTGAAGTGCAGAGATGGATTGATGCTTGTAGGAGGATCTTTGGTGATTTGGGAATCGAGGATGCAACTAGGAGGAAGCTTGCATCAAGGCAACTTCAAGGGAGAGCTTCAGATTGGTGGAATTCTATCACCATTGATACTCCGGAGGATGAGATTACTTGGGAGCAATTCCAAGTCAGATTTGAAGCTAAGTTCATCTCTACGGCTCAGAAATCTGTCTTGTTTAAGAAGTTTGTGGAACTCAAGCAAGGTGGAAGATCAGTTCTTGAGTATGTTTCTGAGTTTGAAGCTTTGTCCAAGTATGCTCGATCGTATATTGATTCTCCCTATCAGAAGAATGAGAAGTTTATGACCGGTTTGGATGCTTACCTTGGAAGACAGTTGGTAGATCATTTGGATGATCCGTTTGAGAAGCTTGTGGAGAAAGCTCTCAGGCATGAAAGTTTTTTTCCTAGGGAGAGTTCTGTTGTTGCTGTAACCAAGGAAGGGTTTAAGCCACAGAAGGGTGGAAACAAGAAGAGGAAGCAACAGCAACAGAAGGGTAAGGATGGCCAGAAGAAGCCGAAGGGCGAAATGACTTGCTATAATTGCCAGCAGAAGGGCCATCTCTCCAAGGATTGTAGGAATCCAAAGGCGCCGGTGAAATGCCACAACTGTGACAAGCCAGGGCATTTCAAGAAAGATTGTCCGGAACCGAGGAAGGACAGGCAGATTGTGCAAGCTTATGCTTTGGGAGCTGTGCCGTCGTTTTCAAAAGCTCTTACTGCTGAAGAGGAAGGGAAGAGTGTGGTGGTTCAAGGTACTCTTTCCATTTGCGGTGTTCCAGTTAGAGTGTTGTTTGATACTGGAGCGTCGCATTCTTTTGTTTGTGATGATCTTGTAGGCCGGTTAGGTTTGGAACCGGATATTGTTGATAGGCCATTGGTTGTGACTAATCCAGTTGGGGGTTCGTCATGTTTGTGTATGATATGCCGTGGTCTAGTTGTGACGAGTCATGATTGCTCTTTTGTTTGTGATTGCTTTGTTCTGAACTTTGCAGGGTTTGGAATTAGTTTGGGTATGGACTGGCTTAGGAAGTATGCGGCAAGGATTGATTGTGAGAGGCTAGAGGTGACAGTCGGGAATGTGGAAGGGCGAAAGGTTGTGATACGATGTAAGCATGAGGAAGGCGTCTTCATGAGCTTCATGTATTCGCTGGTTGTTCCACGGGATGGACTGTCATCGGTGCCTATTGTGAATGGATTTGAGGATGTCTTTGACGAAGTCAAAGGGTTACCGCCGCATAGGGAGATCGAGTTTTGTATCGATCTAGTCGAGGGAGCCAGACCCGTTGTGATGCCTCTTAGGCGGATGGCGCCTAGGGAACAACAAGAGTTGAAGGTGCAAGTTGATGACCTTTTACGGAAAGGATTCATTCAGCGTAGTGTGTCCGAATGGGGTGCACCAGTTGTGTTCGCAACCAAAGCGGATGGATCATTGAGGTTGTGTGTGGATTATCGTGAGCTGAATAAGGTGACTAAGAAGAACAAGTATCCATTGCCGAGAATAGATGACTTGTTTGATCAGCTTCACGAAGCTAAGGTGTTTTCTCAGATGGATTTGGCAACGGGATTTCACCAGTTGAGAGTGGCTAAGGATAGTGTGTCGAAGACTGCTTTTAGGACACCATCCGGTTTCTATGAGTGGCTGGTAATGCCGTTTGGATTGACTAACGCACCAGCATATTTTGTGGATCTTATGAATAGAGTGTTCAGAGATCAGTTGAATAAGTTCGTGCTTGTGTTCGTGGATGATATTCTGATTTATTCCAGAACTGAGGAAGAGCACAAGACGCACTTGCGTATTGTTTTGGAAATCTTACGGAAACATCAGCTGAAGGCTAAGTTTTCGAAGTGTCACTTCTGGAAGAGTGAAGTGAGATTCTTAGGCCATGTTATCTCTGGAAATGGAATAGCGGTTGATCCCGCTAAGGTGGCAGCGATCCAGGATTGGGTTAGACCTAAGAATGCATCCGATGTGAGAAGTTTTCTTGGATTAGCTGGATATTATCGACGGTTTATCAAAGACTTTTCCAAGATAGCTGCACCATTAACAGGATTGACGAAGAAGAACCAAGTGTTCAGATGGGATGATAAGTGTGAGCAAGCTTTCGTAATCCTAAAAGAGCGACTAACAAGTGCTCCTGTTTTGACTATTCCAAGTGGGAATGATGAGATGGTGGTTTACACCGATGCATGTGGTACTGGACTTGGAGCAGTGCTAATGCAAAAGGATAGAGTTGTTGCATATGCAAGTCGACAACTGAAACCGCATGAAAGGAATTATCCGACTCATGATTTGGAGTTAGCGGCGATCGTATTTGCTTTGAAGATGTGGAGACATTATCTATTGGGAGTTAGATTCGAGTTGTTTACAGATCATAAGTCGTTGAAGTATCTGTTCTCTCAAAAGGATTTGAATTTTCGACAGCAACGGTGGCTAGAGTTCTTGGCATCGTATGATTTTGGTATAGCCTATACTCCGGGAAAAGGTAACGCAGTGGCTGATGCGTTAAGTCGAAGACATGTCGGATTGGGAGCCATGTTTTCGGAATGGAAGAGTCTCGAGTATTTGGCTGGATTTGACTTCAGGCCTAGATGTGAATTGGAACCTGAAATGTTGGCAAACTTATCGATAAGACCTACTCTTGTGGAAAGGTTTGGCGAGGGCCAAAAGCGAGACGATAAGCTTGTCAAGATTATCCGAGATTTGAAATCTGGATTGGACCCAGAAAAGGATAGAAGATTCGAAGTCGACCGAGAGGGTTGGCTTCGGAAGCAAGGACGACTGGTTGTTCCCGATATCGATGAGTTGAGAGATGAAGTTTTGAAGGAAAGTCATCACTCGAAGTTGACAATTCATCCAGGAGGAAATAAGATGTATCGGGATATGAAGAGAACCTATTACTGGGAAGGTATGAAGAAGGACGTTGGAAATTTTATTTCCAAATGTATGAACTGTCAGTTGGTAAAAGCTGAACAGAAAAGGCCAAGTGGATTACTTCAGCCATTAGAGGTTCCTACATGGAAGTGGGAGCAAGTGTCGATGGATTTTATCGATGGCCTACCTAGAACCAAGGCGGGAAATGAAGGGATTTGGGTCATCGTAGATCGGTTGACTAAGAGTGCAAGATTCATTCCTGTTCGATCGACTAGGACTGCATCGAAGTTGGCTGAGTTGTATGTTAAGTGGATAGTTCGATTCCATGGTATTCCGAAGAGTATAGTGAGCGATCGAGACCCATTGTTCACTAGTGGATTTTGGAAGAGTTTCCAGGAAGTTTTGGGAACCGAGTTGTGTTTGAGTACAGCTTATCATCCCCAAACAGATGGTCAGACTGAGAGAGTCAACCGAGTTTTGGAGGATCTCCTTAGAGCATGTGTTTTGGATTTCGGAGGATCATGGAAAGATCACCTTCATTTGGTGGAATTTGCATATAACAACAGTTACCAGTCAAGTATTGGTATGGCACCGTTTGAAGCATTGTATGGAAGACCGTGTAACTCTCCGACATGTTGGTTGGAAATTGGGGAAAAGTTGGTACTTGGGCCAGAGATGATTCGACAGACTACGGATTGTATAGAGATCATTCGGCAACGAATGAAGGCAGCCCAAGACCGTCAGAAAAGTTATGCCGATAATCGTCGTAAGGATTTGGAATTCGACGTAGGTGATATGGTTTTTGTGAAGATTTCTCCACTGAAGAATGTTATTCGATTCGGGAAGAAAGGAAAGTTAACTCCGAGATTTGTTGGACCATTCCCGATTATCGAGCGAATTGGAAAGCTCGCTTATAGATTGGAGTTACCGGAAAAGATGGCGGGTGTGCACAATGTTTTCCATGTATCTTATTTACGGAAATATGTGCATGACTCGAATACAGTGGTTTCTGCTGATAGCTGTGAAGATTTGGAGGTTGATCCAGTTGTTAGAAGACCTCGTAAGCCGCTTCGTATTGTTGAAACCGATACGAAACAGCTTAGGAGGAAGACGATTACGTTGCTCAAGATACAATGGAGTGATGATGTTAACGACTGTACGTGGGAGGAGGAAGAGAGGATGAAGGCAGCTCATCCCGAACTCTTCGAGGTATGGCCCTAAGGTGTCGTGACATCTCATGAATTTGTACCTTGTTCTAGTCTTAGAATTCTGCATGCTAGGTTAGGAATTGGATGCATGGTTTGTTGATTACTATGGATGGTAGGCATGCGGAATAACTTTGGTTGCTCTTGTTTGTTTGGAATTTCGGGGGCGAAATTCCTAAGGGGGAGAGAATGTAACGATCCGTATTTTTACGGATCGAAACATTGTAAAACTATATGCTTCAGGTCGTTGATGTTGTTAAGTCGTTTAGAGTTTGAGTCGACCAAAGCTTAAGTCGTGTGGAAGTTAACCTGTGTGGTGTTTAAGTCGTAGGAAGCTTGGGTCGTTTGGTAGTTTAAGTCGTGTGAGCGAGTTAGGGAAAGCTAACGACCTATAGAATTGGAGCGACCTATAGATACTAGCGACTTAGTGAGGTAGAGCGAGCTAGGGACTTAGGTCGTATGATAGTTAGGTCGGAGGAGTTTTGGAACGACCTAAGGAAGCTAGCGGGTTAAAGAGTTAAGGTAGTTAGCGGGTTAAGGATTCTAACGACCTAGTGGGGAGCGACCTAGTGGTGAGCTGCTTAGAGGAATGAGCGACCTAATAGTTGTAGCGACCTATACGAAGTAACGACCTAGTGGATGGTATGTGTTGTAGTTAGGTCGCTGAGTCGTGTGAACGACTTAGTGATGGGTCGTGGCTTCGTTGAGTCATTGGGTCGGTTTAGTGTTAGGTCGTGAACGACCTAAGGCTTGAGTCGTGTGTGTTTTAGGTCGTCTTATAGTTAAGTCGTGTGATCCTGTGTTGAGTCGTGCCTGTGTTGAGTCGGCAACATAGTTAAGTCGTTAGGTCGTAACTCGCGTGCGAGTTAGGTCGCGAACATGTTGAGTCGCGCGTGTTGGGACGTTGTGTCTTAGGTCGTTAGGGGCTTGAGTCGTGAGTCGTGCATACATGTTGAGTCGTTGACTCGAGTCTGTAGGCTGCTTGTAGTGTTAAGTCGCGGCCCTTGTTAGGTCGTAAGTCGTTAGGCCGTGTTGGTTAGGTCGTGTGGGGTTGTTAGGTCGTAAGTCGTTAGGCCGTGTTGGTTAGGTCGTGAGCGACCTAAAAGCGAGCGACCTAAGGGGCGTTCCAGCCTATAAATAGAGGGGTTTGGTTCGCTTTTTGGCACCGGATTTCGAAGCGACGAAGTGCTGCCATTTTGAGAGCTCGACTACAACATTTCTTCATCTTCTTTTCTCCACTCTAATCTACTTCTAACATCCATCCAAGATCGAAGATCGAGATTGAAGATCCAAGAGCTAAAGTTGAAGATCTTCATCCAACCAAGCTAGATTTCATCGTTTCAAGCGGGATTTCGACGAATCAAGCTTGAAGCTTCGCTGTCCAGATCTGAAGTGATTGGTTTTTGAAGTGTTTGGGTGATTCGGTGAGTGGTGGTTATCTCTCACGCGGACCCAAAGGAGTACATTGGATTGGTGGTTTGTTGGAGTGTTGTAGATAGTGATTTCATACATTTTCCTTAGATCCAAGTGTAGATCCATTACTTATGAAGATGTTTACTTATGCAAGCTCATTCATCAAGTTGTAGAGACAAAACCCATGATTTATATTTGTTAGATCTATGCTAGAAACCCATGATTCATGTATGTTATATCTATGCTCATTTATTTACGAAATTGCCATTGTAGTTATAAATGCCTATTTAGACCATATTTGACTACTTGATTGCTTAAGTTAATGATTGATTTGATTGATTGCTATGTATGTTAGTTGATTGATAGTTAGATCTAGACAAGATGGTCGAAGATGATTCAAAAGCTAAGTGGAAAGGCTCTTGAATGGTGAAAGCTGCTTGTGGCATATGAAGCGGATGTTGAAGCTCATATGTATGGATTAGATGATGTTGAGATGGACTTTACCATAATGCGAGGAGGCAAAGTATGGTATTGAGATGGACTTTTCCATGATGCGAGGAGGCAAAGCATGATGATGAGATGGGACGGGTCATGATGACGTTCCAAGCACGGGCTGCGACGACGTGCGAAGCTATGTTGATAACTCGGTGATGCGATCCGGGTTGATGATAATGGTTAGCTTGAGAGGCGCTTGAGCTAGTATGAAAATAGTCGTCAAAGAGGATGACTAGGAGGCTGAGATCTCATCGTTGTTGAAGGTTCTAGCATGCTCAAAGCAAGAGTACGTTGGAACGGGCTGCGACGACGTTCCAAGCACGGGCTGCGACGACGTGCTAGTACTCTGGGTAGTTGCGAAAATTCCTAGGCACGGGCTGCGACGACGTGCGGAGTTATGTCTAGAACCGGGGTTACCATTGGCCCTTGACAGGTGGTCGTTCAACTAACGGTGAAATCAAGGCAATGATAACAGTGATAGCCAAAGTCATGGATGTTTGGACGTTTGATTGTATCATCATTCGATCTCAAGAGCGGTGTTTTCTGGGTGCTTATCTGATCTTGGTTTAGGCCTTGGGGGTTTGTATTTGGAAAACATCGACCTTGACTCGAGTGATTATTGCTTTACTTTAATTGCTTGCTATGTTATGCTTGCTTCTCCTTAATGTGTGTCTGGGGGCTATCACTGTAGAAAGAGGCGGAGTGGGATGGTTTGGTTCCTATTCCTTTTATCCCTTATGCTCTTTTGGTATGTTTGATAGTTGATTTACTGCTCACTAAGACTTTGTCTGACTCAAGGTTTTATGTCTCCTCTTATTACCTTGGGCTGTTCATCCATGTTGGGATGGGCAGACTATGTAGCAGGTGACAGGTGCTGTTCTTGGAGATCTACGCTGATGATGACGAAGACGAGCAGGAGGCTTTTGCATATTATTTCATATTATATGTACTGGGTGTTCCGTTGCTGTATTTGTTTGAGTGTTATGTAGTGAGGCTTTGATGTATGGATGATTCATATGTTTGTATAAAGCTATTATGATTAGATGATGATATTCTGTTCTATGGGAGCTTCACTGTATTATATTTCTCTATTGTATTTTATCCATGCGCTGTGAGTTTTACGATAGAGTCTGCGATGTTTATTTTACCCTTGACGGTCACTCATGGCTGCCTGGCACACTTTCAGCGCACTATTCCCTTGTTTCCGTGCGGGAGTCATGGGCGGTCGTCACACAATCTTAACTGATAAGCATTCTCATTAATCTTCTTTACGATCTCCAAAGGACCAATCTTTCTAGCAGCTAGCTTGTTGTAAGCACCAATAGGAAATCGATCTTTAGTCAGTACTGCATATACAAAATCTCCTTCTTTGAATTCAACATGTCATCGTTTGATATCTACGGATTGCTTATATTTCTCATTCGCCTTAAGCAATCGCTCTTGCGCAACCTTGTGGCATTCTTGCAATTCATTCACAAAATCACTAGCTCGTTTGATCACTCATTTTTGCTGTGGTACTATAGATAAATCCAATGGTCCCTTCGGAATTGTTGAATAAACAACCTGAAATGGACTGAAACCAGTGCTACGATTAACTGCATGGTTGTGTGCAAACTCAGCTTGACACAGCTTGGAAACCCAACTCTTCAGATTGTCATTCACGAGGCATCTCAATAGATTACCCAGGGATCTATTCACAACTTCTGTCAGTCCATCCGTCTGTGGATGATAAGCACTACTAAATTTCAGTTTTGTCCCGACCATTTTCCATAGACTCATCCAAAAATAACTCATAAAACGAGTGTCTCTATCTGATACGATAGATTCAGGCAACCCATGAAGACGATAGATCTCTCTGAAGTATAACTGTGCGACATTGACTGCATCTGCTGTCTTCTTGCATGCAATAAAATGTACCGTTTTTGAAAAACGATCAACCACCACATAGATAGAATCATTGCCACGTTGCGTTCTCGGCAAACCCAAACAAAGTCCATACAAACATCCACCCATGGCTTAGTAGGTATCGGCAACGGCAAATATAAACCTGCATTTATCACGGTCCCCTTTGAAACTTGACAAATATGGCACCTATGAACAAAGTTTTCAACTTCTTTTCTCATTGATGGCCAAAAATAAGACTTTGAAATCAACTGCATAGTACGGTCGCGGCCCACATGTCCTTCTTCATGCAATTCTTTGATGATTTTCATTCGTAGACTGCAATCCAGAATACACAACTGATTTCCTTTGAATAGAAAACCATCAACCAGCATATATCCATCCATGTTTCCCTGCTTGACTTTGTCTAAGATCTTGGAAAAATAAGAATCTGATGTAAGCAAATCTGGAAGTAACTCAAAACCCATCACCTCTACTCGCATGGTTGTTAGTAAAGTATTCCTCCGACTCAATGCATCTGCGACGCAATTAGTTACTCCAGACTTATGCTTGACGATGAATGTAAATTGCTGCAAATAAGCTATCCACGATGCATGCCTAATTGCAATTTCATTTTTCCCTTGTAAATGCTTCAACGCTTCATGATCTGTATATAAAACAAATTCTTTGTGGAACAAGTAATGTCTCCAATGCTTCACAGCCTGCATAATAGCATAAAATTCCACATCATAAGCATTGTATCTCATCTTTGCTCCAGAAAGTTTTTCACTGAAATAGGCAATTGGACGACCCTTCTGACTCAACCTCCTCCAATTTCAACTATCGATGCATCCGTATGTAACTCAAATAGTAATTGAAAATCTGGCAACACTAGAATCGGTGTTGAGGTTAAAAGTTCCTTGATTTGTTCAAAAGCAAATCCTGCCTCTTTCGTCCATGAAAATTTCTTTCCTTTCATACAATCAGTAACAGGAGCCATCACACTACTAAAGTGTGGTATAAATCTTCGATAAAATGAAGCTAACCCATGAAAACTTCTGAGTTCTATTATAGTTTTGGGTTGTGGCCAATTTCTGATTGCGGCTACTTTACTCTGGTCCACTTGTATTCCCTCCTTGGACACGACATAACCCAGAAATAAAACACTTGGCGTCAAGAACACGCATTTATTCGTTGCTTCATAGAACTTTTCTTGACCAAGAATAGTTAACACCTTTCGCAAGTGTTGAATATGCTTCTCTGTGCTTGCACTATAGATCAAGATATCATCAAAGTAAACAACAACAAACTTCCCAATGTAAGGTCTGAAAATTTGATTCATCGCCCTCATAAATGTACTTGGTGCATTAGATAGACCAAACGGCATAACCAGCCATTCATACAATCCTTTCCGAGTCTTGAATGTTGTCTTCCATTCATCACCTGGTCTTATGCGAATCTGATGATAACCACTCTTAAGATCGATCTTTGAAAAGATTACAGACCCACAAATTTGATCCAATAGATTATCAAGTCTTGGCATAGGAAATCTGTATCTGACAGTAATTTTGTTGAGTGCCTTGCTATCCGTACACATCCTCCACGAACCATCTTTCTTTGGTACCAATAGAGCTGGTATAGCACAAGGACTGAGACTTTCTCGAACACTCCCTTGCTCAAGCAACTCCTCAACCTGTCACCTCAACTCTTCATGCTCCTTCGGACTCATACGATAATGTGGCCTATGTGGTAAAACAGCACCTGACACTAGATCAATCCGATGTTGTATATCCCTGAGCGGCGGTAATTCCTTGGGCAATTCCGCAGGAAAGACATCTTCAAACTCATCCAACACTGGTCTAACCTCCGTAGGAATTTCAACATCTTCACTTATTTCATACCCAATCAACATAAACATTTCAGCACTATCTTTCACTTCTTCAACAAATTCTTTCGAAGATAATAGGCTAGTTGATTCCACCTTCTTCTCTGACTTGCTTTCACTTTATTCACGCTTCTTAGGAACTAAGGTAATTTGACTTCCTTCGAACATGAAACTGTAGCTGTTGGTGCGACCATTATGTTGTACAGCTTTATCATATTGCCATGGTCTTCCCAGTAGTAAATGACACACATCCATGTCAACCACATCACACCATATATCATCTTTATACTTCTTCCCAATAGAAAATGTAACAAAAGCTCGTCTTCCTACTGTAACCTCTCCACCTTTCTTTAACCATGCCAGCTTATAAGATCTAGGATGTTTTTCGGTCTTCAACCCTAACTTCGTGACGGCTTCTTCAAAAATAATGTTATCACAGCTTCCCGCATCAATAACAAATCGACAAACCTTCCCCAAGATAATACATGTAGACTGAAAAATATTGCTTCTTAGCCAACTAGAATCATTCTCATGCTTTGGCACTAAACAAGACCTCCTCATCATCAAGTTACATCCTTCATCTCCTGATACAACTTCTTCATCTTCATCAAACTTTGATGGTTGAGAATAGTCAACTTCTGCTTCCACATCCTCATACTTACCTTCCTCTGCAACCAATGTTCTCTTCTTTGGCTTTGTACATTCATTACTTTTATGGCCAAACTCCTGACAATTATAGCACTTGACACTGTTATTGACCTTTGCTTTAGCGGCTTCTTTAACAATCGGTTCACTGACTGCCTTGGAAACATTAGCACTGCTACCAGCACCCTTACTCTGATTGTTAAACTTGTAAACACACCACCTCCTCGTCTCCCTTACTTCTCCCAAGCTAAGGCTTTCTGATGTGCTTCAGCAATAGACTTTCGATTAAACATATTCATCATGTCTTGAATTTGCATTCGTAACCCTCCAATATATCTAGCTGTTAGCTGTTCCTCTGTCTCCATAATATCATTTCTTGCAATCAACTGATAAAATTCATCTACATAATCATTCACCGTCCTCGTCCTTTGTCTCAAATTCTGTAATCGTTGATACATAAGAGATTGATAATTGTACGGCAAGAAAGTTGCTTTCATCATCTTTCTCATCTTCTCCCAAGTGACAACCTTTGATTTTCCCATTCTCTCCCTAGTTAGTTTAGTTTGTTGTCACCATGCCATAGCTCTTCCCCTTAATCTTGTAGCAACTAACTGAACTCTGCGATTCTCAGGTACCTCCTTGAATTCCAAAATTTCTTCAACATTCGACAACCAATCAAGAAATTCTTCTGCTTGCATACCACCTTTGAATTCTGGAATTTCCATTCTCATACCTGACTCCCATCTACGATCATTTTCTGAATCAAGATATTGATTTCGCACTTGGCCTCGATCTCGACAATGAATACTGCCTCTATCACTATATTCCTCAAAATCATATGTATGTCGATATCGATCCTGTCCATCTACATCTCTACGACTATGCATGTCTCTTCTATCATGTCTTTCAACATCACGATATGGTTCATTGTCAAACTCACGTGGGGTTCTTCTTTCTTCATGTCGATACTCATGGTGTTCTCGCCTCATTGAAACTAAAGATTCTCTTATATCTCGATAAGACTGGGGTGACATTCTCCTTTCTCCCGAAACTGATGATGAAACCCTGTTTCCACTCTGGTACGAAACTGGTGACATTCTCCTTTGACTTTGATTCATATCTTTCATCTATTTCTCCAATTTCTCAATACCCTCATTGAACTTTTCATTGATACGTTTCTCCATCTGCTCAGCTTCTTGTCTTCTATACACATCTTCAACATTCTGAAATCGATTAGCACGTCTCGGAGGCATGATCATCAAACAATCTCTTTTTCGATCTAACTTCCTTCAACTCGGCTTTGACTTAGCACAAACTTGTTTTAACTCGCTCTGCACTAGCTCGGCTCGGCTTTAATTCGGCTCCGATACCAAATAAGTGACGCAGCGGATTTAACTTCGACGTGCTAATAATGCTTTGATTCAAATTAACGCAACTTTCTTCCTCACGAAATGATTTCGTGTCAAGTAATCCTGATAGAACGATAAATGCCCAAATCCATTGATCTCTCGAGATACCGGATTCTAGCTATCTTCAACACGTTGATCGTGCACGATTCCGCGTTAGAAGATCTACGATTCTTCAACGTTGATCTCACGCATGAGATTCCGTGAATCGGCTTCAAATTCGTTGATTCGAGCGCACTCGAATATTTGAATATGGAAGAAGAAGGAGATCACACTCAACTTCAACAAAAGTGGCAAAAGCACACAAACAATTTTTATTCAAAAATCAACTTCTTTTACAAGTGACACCACACCCCTATTTATAGTAATTTACAACTCACACACGACTCAACATTTACAGCTCACGGCTTAACATACACAGGTGACTTAACAAGTCACGACCCAACATCACACGAGTTACATGTCACACGACTTAATAGTACAACAATACACGCGACCTACGACTTAACGACACAACGAGTTACAACGACATAACAAAACAATACAAGTTATAACACTATGCGACTTAGCAACATAAGGATGGCATAACCCCAGGAGCGACTTAGCGACATAAGGAATCATGTGACTTAGCGACATAGCAACATAAGAGAATACGGCTTCAAACGCCTCAAGCGACATAAGTTGAGCGACATAAGAACAGCTGCGACCTAAGAAATGCGGCTTAAGTGAATCAGCGACTTAATCAACAATACGGCTTATAGAAGATACGACATAAGCATATACGCGACTTAAGAAAGGACCGACTTAAAAAAGGAGCGACTTAAGAAGATAGCGGCATAAGTTGCAGTTGGTATAACTCGTTAGGTCACTCAGGTGACTCAAGCATGGTGTATAACTTGTTAGGTCGCTCAGGCGACTCAAGCATGGTGTTAGGTCGCTCGCATATCTCGTTAGGTCGCTCAGGCGACTCAAGCATGGTGTTAGGTCGCTCGCGACTCAAGGCAAGGAGCGACTTATGTTGGAGCGAGTTAACCTGATGTGCTGCATCAACACCGCTTATCGATATTGATATGTTTGGATTGTAATGATTGATGATGTTGCACTATTGTGTAAAACCCCCTGAACTACACCTTACACACACAAATATGGATTGCACAAGGAAATTGGTTAAGTCACAGATTTTTGAAATGGTTTTAAAAAATTGATTTTTGAAGTCAAATGGTTTGGAAATGGAATTGGGTTGAATATGAAAAGTTTTTGAAAAGGAATTTTTAAAAATAAAAGTTATTTTTGAATAACTTGATAAGAGTTTTGAAATATAAATAGTTTATTTGAATTTAAATTCAAGATTTGGAATTGAATTCTATGTTTGGAAATTATGGTTTAAAAAGGATATACAAGTTATAAATGTGTTTATATGGGTTTTAAACCAATCTAAAAGTATTGTTTTGGGAATTTGAATTTAGCCCAAGTTTTATACTTGAAAGGTTTTACTTATGTAAATGTAATCGGATTTTCTCAAAACGAAAACCATTTGTTTTCAAATAATAAAAGCTTTCATATAAGGAAAGAATTTTCAATTTGTGTTGAAAAGTTTCAAGTTTGAAATGAAATTTACGAATTGTTTTTGAAAGCTATGAATTAATCTTTGTGAAAGATTATTAAACCTTGTTTTGAAATCGAAGAGGATTTTAACTGGTGTATCTTTTGTAAAAAAAAATTGAATTGGAAATGGTTTTGAAAGCTACGAACTGAGTCTTTGGATGAGTTTATCCAATTTGAAAGGGAAAGTGTTTTGAAAGGATATGAATGAATCTTTGTGAAAGATTGGTAAACTTTGTGAAATTGATCTTTTTGTTTAAAAGATTTGAAAATGGTAATTTATTTAAACCATTTGAAAGAAAAATTTTGGGTAATAAGTTGTGACTTAACTGAAATCCTAAAATCCATATGTTTTTAAATATTGCGCTCATTATTCGGTTTAGCCGAGAGAGGATCTAGTGTCATATAACCCATTCCGAATAATGATACGACGTTATGGATAGCATTTGAAGACCGGTGGTGAAGACCAGATATTTTCGAGAACGAAAGGATAACCCGTCAATTGTCTCTGCACTTAGTCGTGCCGGTATAGAGATCTCCATATGTGATGGGGAGTCCGATCGGGATTGGGAATTCCCGGATTTGCAAGGCCTTCTTTGGAAGTGCCTTCGGTTCTGTTCGATCCCGGAACAGACTTGCATGGATGTGTGTCTGACATTACACTTTGATGTAAAACCAGTTTCTATCAAATACATTTCTGTTTGATGGCGTAGATTTATTCTCTTAGCTTAACACCCGTCTCTGAGACGTACGAGCTCAGAGGTTATGTAGTTGATGGTCACTAGTGATACATTCCCAATTTGGTAATCTGGCATATGAAGTGATGCTGATCATTTGTTGATCAAAGCATGGCTTTTGTGAAAAGCGTAGCTTTGTGGACGTGACTTCATCGAGCCTCACAACCCGGTAATGGTCGAAACAGGATCGTTGCAGCAAGGTTATTTGAGGGTAGGTCCCCTTGAGGGTATGTCCATTCCCTTCTTGATAAAAAGTGATATCATGGTATGGAGCCTAGATATTTACTTATGTTGATTTTGAAAGTGGCATGGTATGGAGCCCAGATACTTTACTGTGTGGTTGTTGGATTGAGGGCCCTCGGATAAAGGTCGGTAACGACCGGGGGATGGCATGCTCGTGTCATTAGTAACTTCCGGGTAGGGGTAACCCGCCTTGTGTAGCAGAGATCCGGTTAGGTTCCCGGGGGCATCCCTTAAGAGGCGTTCCAATTTTTGTGAAAAGTTCCTTTGCCTGACCATTTGTTGGAAATCCAATCATCCAATACGCGTCCTGTACGGTTTTAGTTGTAGAACCTGCCATTTAATATGGTAGTTATAGTAGGCATACTATAATGGTACATATGCTGGCTAAGATTAATATTATACTTGTAAATATTTTCTGCACTATGCACTAATAATAATATCAAATGATTTTCGTGTATCAAGCATTTTTGACTGTCATAAGGAGAAATCTCCTCCAAGTGTGCGCTTGCATTGTGTGTGTGGCGGGTGGCCTTATGGCAGTTTCATTTTTCAAAAAGCGTTGCGAATTTCTTTAAAATCTTTTATTTTTTGTTTTAAAGATAAAACTATTTTTGTTTGCTCATACCAGTCCCATGACTGACCCGGAGTTTATTGTTCCTTCCCTAAACTCTGGGTACCCATAATTTTCCACACGGCAGTCTAGAGTTTGGTTTTTCAGATAATGAAATAGTAGGTGTAGATTCGATAGTATTCAATCTTTGGATATTGGCAAATCGTATTGGGATCGAGTTGCTTCACTTCAACATTGATGGGGTTCGAGCTAGCTTTGGATTGGAGATGGAGTTTTTAGAGTTTGGCATTGAAGACATTGTCTTTCCGCTGTTGTTGTCTCTGTTATTGTCTTGTATCATATCTCTGATATATGTTGGGTGGTTGTATCATTGTTGTATATCATCGGATATTGTATTCATTGTTGTATCAATGATATTATTCATTTTCTTCCGCTGTGTTGTCATATTTAATGTGTTATAAGCTCCAGCAAACCAGATTCGACGTTTGAATCTATGGCATTTGAATATAGGTGATATATTCGGTGTCGATTTTCGAAGGTCGAGTCAGGGTCGTTCAACACATTTCTTTGTAATTGCATTATTTTGATCGTCTTTCCTTTTTCTCACTCATTTGATCATCATATTGATGATCATTCACACATGTAATAACTAATTCCCATCTAATCTATGTATGGATTTTTGATTTTTGTTTAATAAAATATGAGTGCCCTCCTCTTAAGAGGACCACTCTTGCATAAAAAAATAGTCGGAATGGTAAACTTGTTTATAACATTACCATTGATTTCACATTTGTTATAGAGAAACAGGAATTCTATTTATTTTTATCTTTTATATAAATTCAATTCAAAAGTTGATGAGGAATTAGTTAGAGTCGAGTTATTTACAAACTATGGTGAAATTTTACACAAAAAGGCTCATAATACAATTAGTGTAGAACCGGAATTCTTTTGAGACTGTCGGATGATGAATGGTTTATCACTATCAATTACGACATTTTCAATAAAACTATTTATATGCATTTGTTTTCAGGTATTATTTTTTGATAACAAAAGTGATACTTTATTTTAAGTTGAGCATACATTTTCAAGTATTATTGTCATGAATACTGCACACAGTCATGATATAAGCGTTTTAAGTGTTTTCAAGTAATTCAATTCTTTTTTATTTTATAAGTGAAATTCATTAGTTATCTAATGATTACTCTCTAACCTTTATCCTGTTACTAAAAGAAAAGCCTCCTCTTAACCAAAAATCAAATCCTACAAAACATCAACATAAACAACATGAAACCTAGAAAGCGCACCATTTTTGCGACATGAGGCGCCAAAATTTAGGAAATCTTGACAAACTATCAAACCATATTGAGTTTCCTTAGAAGATTATGTAGCTATTTTTTCCTGTTTACTAATGTTGTAGTTGCTTGCTACTGGTCGAACATAGGCCAATCAACCATTACTTTTGGATGCAAATAATGTTATACCCGTATCTAAAATTGTTTTCGAGCATCAAATATTTGTGTTCGTGGATAACAGTTAGATATCGAATTTTTTGTATCAGCGCACAACTAATACACCTAAAAAAGTAAATCAAAATTATTAGTTTAATATAAAATCATTTTGATAAATAGATTAAAAAAAAGTGACACTATATATGTTGTGAAAAAATGGCAGCGCTTTGCGGAAGCTTATATCAACGGATCTTTGTCACCCAAATCACAAAGATATAACTTGGATTAAAAATAAGATGGAATTGAAATTAAAAGCAATAAGACAAGATATTCCACCCAACCACCCACTTTATTGATTCACCAAAATTTTTGTTTACAATTAATAGAACAAAGCTAAAATAAACAAAATACCATTGAATCAATAACCAAATTGAGAAAGGGAGCAAATATCTATATGGCTAAAATTGTTGGAGAAAAAGAACAAAGATGGAGAGCAGGGAATTAGCAAATAGATTTTCCACCATACGTTTACCCTCTCTTCTGGTCTCTAATTATATAATCAATTACTTAATGCCCAAGTTAACATTAGATGGCAAAAAATAATTTGATTAGCCAATTAGAGAAAGAAATAAACATACTCAATATGCCTATTAATTAGGGCAAATAAAATCTTCTCTTTCTTTCTTTTGCATATTTCTTTCCCTCTTTTTGTGATTTTGTATCACCAAAATTTAACACTCCACCTTGATGCAAAATCACATATCTCCAACATATCAAACATGCCATATCTAGATCCATCACAACTCCATATATCTCAATCATACCAAATTACAAACTTCTACCACCGACTGCAAATGATGCATCTCCCACATGAGGTGCACCACACAAATCCGGTCTCAAAAACGTTTGTAATACCACAAAGATCTCCGTCTTGTCTTTGTGGATTTTGCAACTCGACACCCGTCTATCACTCGATCTGAGCTCATTACCTGATCACTATCGATCCCCCGAGCATCATCAACATGAAGACCCTGTCTAAAATATGATCCTCAACGCTAGAATCATAAGCAGTGACCACATTAACCTCTCCACCTTGTTGTGGACTAGGTTCTTCAACCGTCACTCGCTTTCCATAGTCGACTACAGAACCAACCAAGCTATAAAGGTTTCCTTCTTTCAATACTCCCCTCATCCTTACACGACCACCTTTCTTCACTCTCAAAACTCCACCTTGAGTCTCATAAGTGCAACCACGGCGATCCAACTGACCGAGAGAAATAAGATTATGCGAACAAGTGGGTACATGTCTGACTCCAGAGACTTCTCTAACCACACCATCATGCATACGAAACCGGATAGATCCAATACCACAAATTGGTAGCTCTTCTCCATTGGCTATCCTAATCATGTCGACAATCTTCTCATAAGAAGAAAAACAATTCACATCTCTACAAATGTGAAAACTGGCTCCTGAGTCCATCTTCCAAGGCTTATTTTCACTAAAGAGGACATCATAAGAAGCATCACTATCGGTACCTTCAGCAAAACCTACATGTGCATCACTACTAGTATCACCTTGCGCAGCCTTTTTCTGATCTCTTTTATAAGCATAACACTTGCTGCGTATGTGACCTTTCTTATTACAATAGCAAAACCTGCATGTGCATCACTACTAGTATCACCTTGCGCAGCCTTTTTCTGATCTCTTTTATAAGCATAACAATTGCTGCGTATGTGACCTTTCTTATTACAATAATGACAAGTGATAACACCTTTACCATTAGCATCCTTCTTCTTCCAAATTTTATCTTTCTTCGAGTCCCTTGCCACCATAGCCTCACTTTGAATTGATTTCATACCTGACTCTTTTCTTCTAAGCTTCTCATTCAAAAGACTACTTTGAACAGTTTCCAAAGAGATAGTTCCATCAGCATTGGAATTACTCAATGAAACAACCAAAGTTTCCCAACTTTCTGAAAGCGAACTCATCAATAAAAGAGCCTGTAACTCATCATCAAAATTGACCTTCATATTTGTCAATTGATTTATTACATCCTGAAATTCATTCAAATGTTCTGCAACAGACTTCTCTTCATCTAATCTCAGTTGTACCAACTTTCGAACCAGAAAAGCCTTACTAGTAGCACTCTTTGACTCATATAAAGATACCAACTTATCCCACAAAGCCTTTGCGGATTCACAGCTAGCCACATGATGGAAAACTGAATCATCAAGATATTGGCGAATCAAAGCAATCACCTTCTTATCCATGTTCTTTCATTTTCCCTCATCTACATTAGAGGGCTTCTTTCCATCTCCATCAATCGGATCATGAAGATCATTGAGGTACAGAACATCCTCCATCTTAGGCTTCCAAATACCCCAATTCTTCCCATCTAAAATAGCCATCTTCGAAAACGAAATCATATCCGACATCAATAATTTTTCAATCCAAAATTACTCTAAGCTTTGCGATGATCTGTGCTCTGATACCAATCTGTTGTGAAAAAATGGCAGCGCTTTGCGGAAGCTTATATCAACGGATCTTTGTCACTCAAATCACAAAGAGATAACTTGGATTAAAAATAAGACGGAATTGAAATTAAAAGCAATAAGACAAGATATTCCACCCAACCACCCACTTTATTGATTCACCAAAATTTTTGTTTACAATTAATAGAACAAAGCTAAAATAAACAAAATACCATTGAATCAATAACCAAATTGAGAAACGGAGCAAATATCTATATGGCTAAAATTGTTGGAGAAAAAGAACGAAGATGGAGAACAGGGAATTAGCAAATAGATTTTCCACCATACATTTACCCTCTCTTCTGGTCTCTATTTCCAATCTGTTGTGAAAAAATGGCAGTGCTTTGCGGAAGCTTATTGTGACGACCCGTCTTTCTCAACCCAGAAAGACGTTTCATCATTAAGAAAGAAAGGGATAGAAATAGAAAAGAATAGAAAGAATAACAACATCAGAATCTCACAGCGGAATGGAACAAAATATAATACATCAACATACCATTACATAGTTATACATACATCAGGGTCATACAATATCATATAACAGGACTGTCATATACATATATGTCCATACATACATCCAAAATACAGCATACACTAACTACACAACGGAACTACATATATAGATACATACGTCTGGTCTTCTCCCCAAAAGAGCTCCTCCAGAAAATCAACACTCGAAATACCTATCACTTGGCTACTCATAAAAATTTGAGTACCCAAGAGTTTATGAAAAACAAAATATAAACTCCGGGTCAGACATGGGTTTGGTATGAGTAAAACAGGTTAAAATTGCTTAACTTGAAAACCATTTGAAATAAAGGTATCACGTAAGACTCTCCACAATTAAATATGGGTAAGTTTTTACCTTACGCTAACCAAAATATTTTATAGGAAATTCAGTGATATTATAATAGTGTCTAGGGTTTTCAAATAAATAGAAAATAGCCGAAATTGTTACATGATTAAATTCCAGCTACTGGCCACGAAAGTGGGTAATACAAATCAAAACCGTAGGGTCTCGTAGGGAAAATGGGTTTCCAACAATGGCAGGGCTACTGGGGTACCGCCCGTCACAGTACGGGGCCTAGATCACCGTACCGAGGATCACTCCTGACCCCCTACAACACAAGGCCGGAACCATTCCTTACTGAACAGTCCCGAACAAGATAACCCCGCAGTTGTGGCCAATAACTGCTCACACAGCCGAAATAAAAAGGGACATCTAGACATGGGAATATCTTGTCCTGCTTGGGCATGACCCACCTAACCTTACTGCATCTCCCCTGTTTTAGCCATTCCCGGTTGATGAGGCTTGAGGCTACGATTACCTTATTGAACATATCTTAGAATGCTCATCGTCCGCCTGACGATGTGCTGAAAGCATTCAATCCATACAAGTTTGTTACGGGTTCGAACGAAACCGAAGGCATTATCTCGTTACACTCATTTTGGAATCACCCTCAGAGTTAACGACGATAACCCTTGCATTCTGAAACACCATCTTGATCACCATTTGATAAGTCATGACCTATCTTTAATTTGGATCGATGTGGTTATCGGAGAATCAAAATTGATTCTTCCGATCCCGGTCTCATCGAAATTCAAACGCCATTTTAAAGGCCAAGTTGTCTATTTAACTTAACAGTTCAATTTAATATCAGAATTCACATAACAGATATAACAGATAAATCATACACAGTTATCACAGATATCCATAGTATATCATAACATATCACAGAAATATCATCAAACTGATGTTAAAGTCAATCAAAAAGAATTATCAATACATACCAAAACAGTTTGGTTCTAAATTATTTTCTTAAGAATAAACTATTTTTATTCTGCTCAATTAATTACTGATTAATTAACTTATTAATGATCAATTTAATTACCCAGTTAATCATTAATTATCGATTTATTAATTATTCAATATTAAATTAATTACTTAATTACTCAACTTTTATTCATTTATTATTACTTAATTACTCAGTTAATTAGTTGATTCTTAATTATTAATTAATAACTTACTTAATATAAATTAATTACTTATTTAATTAGCACAAATTACATTAATTAATCAATTATTATCAATTTAATTAATCATATAATCTTTAATTAATCACTTAAGTTAATCACCATTTATTAATCCTTTAATTAATTTTCTTAAGTTGAATAGATTAATCACAAGATTAATTTCTAATTACAATTTAATTTAAAGTTATTAATTTAATTACAAGTATAAAATAATTTACATCCTAATTACTTAATACTAATTAATTACCTTTTACAAACCTTACTTTTAATAAACAATAAATCAATTATTTACCTAAAATTAACTAATATTATTTACTGTTTAAACTTTGTTAAAAAAAACTAAAAGGGATTAGGCCAATCAATCTGGAAGTGGACCCGAGGTAATCCACTTATCCACTCGAGCAAACTTCGAGCTCTTCCCCTCTTTACCTCGCGTCTCTCTCTCTCAAACCACACTCTTCTTCTTTTGCCTGTTTCCTTTCTTCCTTCTCTCTTTTTTTTTTACAAGCTTCAGTTATAAATTGACTGCAGTAGCACACTCGCGCAAATGACCCGAAGACAACCCCGAAGCGAAACCTCAAATTTCACGAGAACGAGTACGCGACCGCCAAGGCAACTCGCCAGACACTTCTTCACCACCGTGCACGTGCACGGTGGCTTTCTTCGCCTCCGGCGACTCGCGCCAGCCTCCACAAACTCCACTTCGACCACATATTCGAATTCAAATGCTATCTCGAATCAAAGACCACGGAATAAAAAAAATACCCTCTGGGTGAACTTAAACTCGAACAGCAAAGACGAAAACCCCTCTTCCTCCTAGCGTCGACCGCCGTTTGAGTCGCGCTTCCTACCACGTGTCGCCGACGTCATCCTCATTCATCCCTCAAAAACACTCCGAGCTCGGTCAACTCTTGATGAAGAAATCATCGAACAAAAAGACCCAACAGAAACGTGAACTAAACCCTACTATAATCACAAACTCAAAATTTATGCATTTGAAAAATAATTTGACATTTTTCTAGTGTTAATACAACTTCAACCTTGCTTCATTCTAAATTGCAGAAATTAAAAGTAACTCGATCTTCCAAAATTGACAAAGATCCAGTAAAGCTTCTTTTTTAAAACTGCTCTGAATATCTTTTCTTATAAATCAAAATTTTTATGCTCAAAATCCTAATTATGTATACGAAATCAGATTATGTTATTAAAATTTCAAATTTAAACATTCAAATTTTAAACTTTAATTCTCTTTTCTTGATACTTGAAATCAGTATTGATAAAATACTGTTAAACCTCAAAACTAGATTGTAAGCCTTTGATTTGGATAACAACTTAAGTTTGCATCAATATCCAAGTTTTAAAACATCTACATGAAGAAGTATTTGCAACTTCCTTGCTTCACTCTGTTCAGATATTCAAAACTCCTGAAGAACAACTTCATATATTACAGAACAACAGGAAGTAATCAAGACAAACTATTTTAAGCAGACATCAAAGCACAAATCTTTGTAAGTTAAATGTACCAAATTTTAGATGGGAAAAAAAATAAGTTTACTCACAAGAACAACTTGAACAGAAAGCAAGGTGTGTTGAAGAAGAAATTGCAGATGAGACTTTCCTGAAACCTTCTTTTGTTTCCTGCTTTGAGTTAATATATGTTTGCAAAGCAAATCAATGTTTTTCTCAGGTTTGTCTTTAAGGTTAGTTCTTCAGTTTGTAAGTGAATTGGCATAGGGTAATATATATAGAAGCACTGAAAAATTATAGGTTGATCTAGACAGTTACTACTTGTATTGTTATCCTTTCTTTTTATTGGCCAAGTAATATACACTGCAGTATGAAATGATAAAGAGATTTCGGTTGTAGTACTACATGAACAAAATGTTATGCTAATTAATGCTTTTGCTCTTAATTATGATAACATGTATTTAATGTTTTACTGATATGTACAAAACCCAGATTTTGTTTTATGATATTGAAGTGAAAACTTTGTTTTCTTATGCATAAATATATTTAAACTTTTATTATCCAATACTTCATTTATTTGTTCATTTATACTTAGCATCATTTCTTGTTTTGAGAGCATATATACATGTGTATAGCTTGTCTTATTTTCTTTGACAAAAAGTTGTATTTTATTTGTTAATTAAATTTTCAAACATTTGATTTACAACATACTTGTATTTATATATTTCAAGTTATAATTTATATTTGTATATTTATACTTTTAGCTACACTTATATTTATAATTATGTTTTATACTAGTTTTGTATGTTTATATCCATATTGTTTTATACTTCCATGTTTATGTTTAATATTTCTATGTTTGCTAATTTTTAAACTTATCATTTCAATTTCATTTTATTAGATTAAATATCAACAATATAAAATCTTTGATTTTAGTGTATAAGACAGATTTTGTTTTAATGGTTTTGAAGCATTCTATTTTAACTTTTCAAATCAAAATTTTCTTTTATAAAACATATAACTGTTAAATATCAAAGATCTCGTCAGTTTTAAAAATTGAAAAGCTTGTATTTAATTTAAATTAGATTAAATATTTATTAAAATATGCTGTCAAAAATTCCGGGTTGTTACACTTATATCAACGGATCTTTGTCACCCAAATCACAAAGATATAACTTGAATTAAAAATAAGACGGAATTGAAATTAAAAGCAATAAGACAAGATATTCCACCCAACCACCCACTTTATTGATTCACCAAAATTTTTGTTTACAATTAATAGAACAAAGCTAAAATAAACAAAATACCATTGAATCAATAACCAAATTGAGAAAGGGAGCAAATATCTATATGGCTAAAATTGTTGGAGAAAAAGAACAAAGATGAAGAACAGGGAATTAGCAAATAGATTTTCCACCATACATTTACCCTCTCTTCTGGTCTCTATTTATATAATCAATTACTTAATGCCCAAGTTAACATTAGATGGCAAAAAATAATTTGATTAGCCAACTAGAGAAAGAAATAAACATATTCAATATGCCTATTAATTAGGGGAAACAAAATCTTCTCTTTCTTTTTTTTGCATATTTCTTTCCCTCTTTTTGTGATTTTGTATCACCAAAATTTAACAATATATATATATATAAAACCTATTATCTTGATAAAACGGTAAATATCAATAATTCATTATACTAAAACGCATACAATAAACATATATCATGATAAAGTCGAACGGATAATTTTCAAATGCGGATACCTTCACTTTTGCATCTGTGTGCTTTTTTTTTCAGATATCAAATATATTTTTATTTATTGGAAACAGATGAAAATGGATTTTGAATTTTTCATGTATCCAATGAGAGACCTAAATAGACCTAAATGCACAAAGTTGGCTATTTATCACAGAGACGAAACCAAGCAAGCAAAATATATCATGATATCTTGGCTAGTAAATCCTAGGATGGGGAGGTTGGAACTAAACTGGTAAAATATTCCATTTTTGGCTACTAAAATTGTATAAATAACTAGAAGAAGAATATAACATGAAGCTCTGAAGAAGATACAACCTAGGCATAAGAGAGGCAAACAAAGAGATGAAGAAGGTTGTCTCATTGCATTAACAAGTTTCTGTCAACATTGAAGATATCCCCTTTGTTATATGATTGTACAGGGATGAAAAATACACGGTTGAGCTAAGAGTGAGAAACCAGTATTTTTCAATGAAGCGTCAACTTTTCACATTTCTAGGGCTATGGTTTTTTCATGCTCTTTCATATCCTTACTCCTTGGAGCAATCATTGTATATGACTGGATGTGGATACAGTGATGTGTTTCCAATTGTATATAAAGCAAGTTGTAAATTTATTATTGCATATGAATTATGAAGGTACTACAGATAATGCTGTATAAACATATAAGGTATAGGAATTCAAATATGTGCGTCCTCATAATCATCTGTTTGGCAAAACGGACGCTTTAGAAACATAAAATGCACAGAAATTACTATGACGATAACGGACATGACAGGTTTGTGGTGATTTGCCTCAACATAGTTTTATTTCTTGCTTTCTAATTTGAATCCTTGTATCACCGATCATCATACTATTCGACAAACATTCAAAACAAAACTTTCTAATTTTATTCTATTTTGATATTTTTACGTTTATCCTCTATGGAGTTTTCTGGAAAAATATGGTTTGCACCTCTAGTTTGGTGTTTGCAAAAACACAACACCATCAATAACCATTGCAAATGTTCAAAATACTACTTAAAAATTGGTAACAAATAAAGCTGACCATGTAGAATTCACAAAATTTTGCTTTTCATCTTCCACACATCATCCACACATCATCAAGTGGAGCTCCATGTTCAAGCTGGATAAATATAGCATCATATGCAGCAATGTTAATGGTGAAACCTTAAATGACACAATAAGACAAGGAGTAAAGAATTAATTTAAGGATTTTTTTTTGTTTTAATCAATTTAGTCCACTATTCAAAACTTATAACAAATTTAGATACATTTCAAAATATACTACAGTCGCATAGAAATGTGTTTACCATGCTGACGCTGTTTTGACATTCCCTCACGGTAATCTTGAGAATTCGCCCAACTATTATTATTATTTGAATGTATTTCTCCTGGTTCACTTTGAGAGTACACCAGTATAATTATTATCTTTTAAAGAATTTTGCTGAATCATCACCAACATGACAAAAACTATTTTGAAACAAACCTAAAGTTGTCATACATCTTAAAAAGTGGGCTAAATTAACAGAAGATCCTGAGTTTTATCATTGACGAAGTTACAAAAGTTGTGTACCTTTTCCATTAACATCGATATAAGATTCCACAATTTCTTCGCTTTCTCCTTTTCTGAACCGCGCAACATGCACAAACCCAGATTCAACACCTTCCTTATATCATCCCTGTTATCAATAGATTCACAGACCTTCACAATCTTGTCTACATGCAGTAAGAGGTCGGTTTTATGATCACAGCATCTGCAGTAGTACTGCGCATCTAAATCAATGCTTCCTCCTACTTTTCCAGCCAAGTAAGCACGAAGAGCGCACTCTACATGCGCAACATGCCCACAAATGAATTTTTCATCGACTGATGCTTCACATTTTATAAAGCTGTAGCCTTCATATGAACAGTCTACAGTTCTTGAACATAGAATGCAGCAGCAATATGTGCAAAAATTTAGTTCAGTGCAACAAATGTTACAAGGTGCAGGGGTCGAAGATGAGCTTGTTTGAGCTTTGATGCTGCACATTTCATTGTTAGCTTTACAGTCATGAGGTCGAACAGCAGGTGCAGATTTCGAATATCCATTGACTATGATGGTTTTGGGAGATGTTTGAGCATTTAAACTTTCTGCATTTAATACACATTATATATAAGAAACTCTGAGCACCGACACTAATATATACTGATAATACAAGGACTCGCATGAAAGGTTATTAAATCCATACAGCAATTCTGACACTTGACAGTCTCGATTCTAGACTCACTACTTTAACTAGCTTTAAATTTCATGAATAAATTAAGAATAGCTTAAGTTTATAAAATTTACGTTAGTCAATTGCAACTTTTTTGCATGTTCCCTTATCAGTTGCCTGATAACTAAGGTGAAAATTTTGTTTGCTAACAGATAATAGAAATTGGAAGCTTTAACTCATTTACATTGCATTTCCTAGCACTCTACATGCACCTATAACTCAGCAGATTTTCCAGTCCAAAAGGGTGTTTTTAAAGTGTCATATTGAAGTGTAAACGTTTGTAAAACGTTTGTAAAATCAAATAAGAAGAAAAAGATAATTAATATTATTCAGCAAGACGGTTGAGCAAACAAAAATTGATTACATTAGGGTTACAGAGATAGCTTTATATAGATAGAAAACATAAACAATAAAAGGGCTAAAAAGCCCAACCCAGATAGGAAATTGATCAATATGCTAACATCCCCCCTCAAACACGCGATGGTACGGCAAGAAGCATCGAGAGTTTGCCAATGAAAAATCTATGACGTTCAATAGTGTGAGCCTTCGTGAAGAAATCAGCAAGTTGCGTCGATGACGAAGTAAAAGGCAGAGAAATAGTTCCATGCAGCAAGTGATACCGAGTGAAATGACAATCAATCTCAATATGTTTGGTGCGCTCATGAAAAACAGTATTGTGAGCAATTTGAATAGCGCTTTTATTGTCACAATACATATCACGATACGAACTGACTAACAATGTGAACAGCATAGGCAATATCTGGACGAGTGATGGTCAGATATACAAGGCAACCAACAATAGAATGATATAAAGTGGGATCAGAAAGAGGACTCCCATCGGTCGGAGTATATCGAGCATTTACCTCAAGTGGTGAATCAACATGACGTGTATCAGTAAGACCAACACGATGAATAATGTCAGTAGTGTATTTGGACTGGGAAAGAAGATAGCCTTTTTCTGAGGAAGCTATTTCAATCCCTAAAAAATAACGTAGATGAACTAAATCCTTCATATCAAAACAACGAGACAATGTGGCTTTAATACTCACAATACCATTACTGTCATCACCTGTAATGATCATATCATCTACATATAGTAGAAGAAGAATACGGCCTGCAGAAGTCAATCTGACAAAAAGTGCTGAATCATGGGGACTAGAGGTAAAACCAAGTGATGTAACTACATTCGAAAATCTCTCATACCAAGCATGTGGTGCTTGCTTAAGGCCATATGAGCTTTCTTAAGCCTACAAACCTGACCTGGTGCATGAGAAACACTAGGTGGAGCAACCATGTAAACTTCTTCCTTAAGATCTCCATTAAGAAAAGCATTTTTAACATCCATTTGAGAGATGTCCCACTTACGACTGGACGCAACAACAATAAGAACCCGAACAGATGTCATCTTAGCCACAGGGGCAAATGTTTCCTCATAATCCATGTCATACTCTTGGGCAAATCCTTTAGCAACTAAACGAGCTTTGTATCACTCAATAGAACCATCTAACTTGGTTTTAATCTTATACACCCATCGACAACCAATAGTTTTCTTCCCAGTAGGAAGGTATACAAAATCCCAGATACCATTTTTGTCTAAAGCAGACATTCCTCAGACATAGCACGTTGCCACACAGGAGAACGAACAGTCTCCGAGTAAGAAGAAGGCTCATAGAAAGTGTCGATGGAAACAAGAAATGAAGCAAAAGCCCGAGAGTAACAAGAGTAAGCAAAATCAGATAATTGAGTAGATTTACGTGTGCGAGTGGGATAGCGAGGTTGAACAGGATCAGTCATCACAGGAGGTGTTTGAACAGTCGTAGTAGCAGGGGATAAAGTGTCACCTGCAGAAGGAGGAGGAGCAGAGTGTATGGATGACGGAGTATCAATGATAAGAGGTGGTGAATCAGAAGAGTTAGCAGCAGGAAATGGATCAATGTGAATAAGATCAGACTTAGTCATACTATGAGGACTAGCTGGAATAGAGTAGAAGGGAATATGTTCAATAAAGGAAACATGACGAGAAACATATAGTTTATTTGAAGAAGGATCATAACAACGATAGCCTTTTTGTCCAATACCATACCCAAGAAAAACACATATAGTAACACGTGAAGATAATTTTGTACGTTCTACGTGTGGACGAAGAACAAAACAAGTGGAACCAAACACTTTTAGGTGAGAGTAATCAGAAGTTTGACCAAACAACTTGGCATGAGGAGAAATACCAGAGTTATGAGAAATCGGAATCTTATTAATAAGATAAACGGAAGTGAGAACAGCTTCTCCCCAAAATTCTTTTGGAACGCTAGCTGAAAGAATCATAGAACGGGCAGTTTCAACAATGTGTCTATGTTTTCTTTCAGCAACACCATTTTGTTGCGGGGTATCAGTGCAGGAAGCCTGATGCAAAGTACCATCAACGGTGAATATGTTAGAAAGGTCTCCCTTAGTGTATTCTCTCCCCCCCCCCCCCAAAAAATCAGAACGAAAGCATTTAAAAACAGCAGGGTGTTGTGTTTTAACATATGCTTGAAAGGCAATATATATATCAATAAACTCAAAACGACATTTCATCAGATAAACCCAACAATAACAAGTATAGTCATCGATAAAAGAGACATAATATCTACACCCACCTTTTGTGCGGATGGGTGCTGGACCCCGAACATCAGAATGAACTAAATCAAAAGGTGCAGTGGAAGTAGAAACACTTTGATTAAAGGGCAAAGATGAAAATTTTTCAAGTTTACAACCACTACAATCTGAAATATCATGAGAACGTAAATCTTCCAAAACACCAGAATTACACAAGAATTAAAGACGAGAGCTTGAAATATGACCAAGTCTAGAATGACACAAATAAAACTTAGAAGACAATGGAGTTAAATGAAAAGAAGAAAGGTCAATACTAGCAGCAGCGGCATGACTTGAAATGTGCAAGCCATCTAAAACATAGAGACCGCCCTGCCTACGGCCTGTCCCAATCAACTTCTTGGAGTTGGGATCCTGCACAGAGCAAGTGGTAGAAGAAAAATGAACAAGATATCCAAGATCATAAAGTTGTCCGACCGACACAAGATTCATAGTTAATTTAGGAATACAATAAACAATTGGGAGGGAAACGTGTGTGGTTTGAATTGTACCGATTCCTGTTAATGGCAAAGGTGTGCCATCAGCAGTCAAAATAGAAGGTGGGCGAAAATCAAAAGACATAGATATAAATGATGAACAATCATGGGACATATGATATGAGGCACTAGAATCCAAAATCCACAAAGGAAAATTCAAACCTGATATGGAGGGAGCCGACATGGTAAAGTGCTGAGATTGAGGAGCAGTCATGTTTTTGAGACAAAGACTGGCTAGCAAGGAACATCTGAAATTGTTCTGCAAGAGGGTTTCGGGTTGATCAGTGGGCTAGGGTTTCAAGACAGGGAGATCGGCAGGCTAGGGTTTCGGGGTTCTAGGGTTTCGGCAGGGAGAGGACGGGGCTCTGGGGTTTTGGGATAAGATCGACAACAGGCTAGGGTTTTGGTGGGTGCTAGGGTTTGGAGCAGGTGATGATACCACAGCGACGAGGTAGCAGGCAGAAACAAGAACGAGGCTCTGATACCATGTAAACGTTTGTAAAATCAAATAAGAAGATAAAGATAATTCATATTATTCAGCAAGACGGCTGAGCAAACAAAAATTGATTACATTAAGGTTACAGAGATTGGTTTATATAGATAGAAAACATAAACAATAAAAAGGCTAAAAAGCTCAACCCAGAGAGGAAATGAATCAATATGCTAACAGAAAGATCCAGTATATTTCAGCTGCCACTTATTATCCAACTCATTCAAATATATGATTATATGTTATCATTAATATACATTCAAAAAAAAAATTGATTTCATCCAGGTTATAATCCATATTGGATTCCCAAATTTATTAATAGAGGGCCGAACACGAGAAATCGAAGAATTATAGATGAATGTACAAAAAGAATTTTACACTTTGTTTCTGATATTAGTTGATTTGTTGTTTTCACTTACAAGTTCAGTTTTCACAATATTGTGTTTACTTCTCCAATCATCTACGTTATGTTGACTAAAATGTATATGAATAGCTTTCTCATGAAGAGGTTGGGGCCTTGTGGCTTTCAAGTGTGTGCTTTGTTGTGAGGAGGGAAGTCATGCTTCACCACACGCGCGTCGCCGTCGTCTGTCCGAACCGGCCCTGAGTTTGGGTCTAATATGATTCTATTTTTATTTAAAACTGGATTGGGTTTTTTAAAAACAATATCAGGCTGTGCAAACGGATGCAAATCTGTTGTGAGGATACAGACACGGTTTTTTACTGAGGAGGTGCGACTTCTGAAGCGGGCGTGGATTTTTTGGTTAACAGATGCATCCATTAGCAGACAGAAGCGGATGCAACCCGTTAGACGCGAGCGGGTGTGAATTATGACAGCAGCGGGTGCGACTTATGACAGCAGCGGGTGCAAACACGAACCAGTAGCGAACGGGTGCGGCCCGTTAACGAACAGCGGCAATGAAAGGCAACGGATGCAAACCGTCAGGCGGACGTGACTATTCGAAGGGATGTAGACGAAAATATAAATAGGGGGAATACTGATAACATTTTCAATCGAATTCAATTCAGGTTTTTTCTTCTACTTCTCTCTCCTACTACTATCTTAATTATCAATCACAGAGTGACATACTCGCCACAATCTCGAGCAGCTTACGTCTGTTGTTTCTTGGGAAAATTTTGAAATAAAATTTTTAAGAAAATTGTTACGACAAACCTCAGACGTTATTCGAATTCCAGAGTAGTGGAAATCTGATTTATAAACTTGTGAGACGAGTTTACAATTGTTTATTCTCTGTTTTGGTATGCTAGAAGTATAACAATATTATGTCTTGATTAATGTAATTAGTAGTATGAATTGCCAAAAGATCACAACTAAAAATAAATTCTTTCAGATGTAAGTTTACATATTGGAATTTGAAACTTATTATCCCAACAGGTCCAGATGATAATAGGAGCACATATGAAATGCTGCTAATCCTGCATTTCACAAAAAATATCTTAATTTTCATAACCGCTCCATAGCAATTTACTATGGAAGGGTCCACTCATCTCTATTTAGTTCAAAAATTCGAACTCTCATTGTCGATCAAGAAATTTTATCTATAGCTTATATATGTGTATATGCAGCAGCACGGCTGGTATTTGTTTGTTACCTTTCTTGTCTTCAAAAAGGAAAATCAATTTCTCGAATAATTATGCAATAAATCAGAAGGTTCAAACAAAGAGTTCAATGTCTTAAATTGAACAATGTCTTAAATTGTTATCCGTTTTTCTTTATTTGATATAATTGAAAACCACACAGCGTATGTGATATAATATAGGTGCAATTAACACGACTCATACAGACACAATTGATATTGCATGCACGTTTAGCTGATACAGTACAACACCTAACATATACTTTGTTGCCAATGATGAAAAACACAAGGGAGTAATTTCTACAACATGTTAATAGTCTAACAGTCTTCAAAAACACTGATGGTACATTTCATATGGGTATCCTACATTCCTACGATTAATGATAATATCTTAGCACATTTTAAGCAACCCTCAGACCCAAACCTTTCCAAGGGCTTTCAATTTGCTTTTACGTTGTAAGCGTGTTATAGCAAAGAGGTATTAAACAAGTAAGGATACAAAACAGTACCATGTTCTAATGGGATAAGTGTACGAGATATATTTATAATTATGGAGTACTAGCTTGAATGAAAAAACATGACCAGAAAACGATCCATGTAGGTTATATATTCACAGCGTAGCTCGTTTGGAAATTGGAAACAAATGGCAACATGTATTTTATGAAAACAACAGTTCTTTTGAAGATTTATTCTCAGGAAAAAAAAAAATCATTCTTTTGAAAAATGAGCTTCCCCCCATGCCGAACGGGTATACGGAGGTGATATCATCTAGCTATCTGTTTATGTTACTAGAACCAAACCAAGTAAATTGTACTCAATTAAACTAAAGAGGTCATCATACAAGTTAAAACAGTTCAAAAGATTATGTTACAACGGTCCTAGAAGTACTTGATAAAGGAAAGTTGTATTAACGATCATGTATGTAGTATGTACATGTGTATTGATTAATGCAGCTAAATCAGGATATGGGCTCTTATTTTGATACAAGTTGATGATGTCATTCTAACAAGTAATCAGGAAATGCTGACAAAAGTACTTGATTATTCAAAGAATGGATTCGAGATGAAAGACCTTGAAAATTCAAAATGTTGTCTCGGACTGTAGATTAAGCGCAAACTCAAATGAAACTCTTATGCATCAAACAACACATACTGAAAAGGTCCTAAAATAATGAATTATGGACATTTGTAACCTACTGGGTCCTCTTTGGTTGATAGATCACTTAATGTGAACATAATCCATTCTAGCATAGAGAGCAACGGAAAAAAAAATTGATCCAGAATTATCTGCATAATTGCTATAGATGCTTTGTTATATCTGTTGTACTGTACTAGACCCAATATTGCATACCTGATTAATTTATGGATAAGTTTTCATTTTAGGTCCCAAAAAAAAAATTATTTCAACTTTAGACCTCTTTCAAAACTATTTACAAAAATAGGCATGATTTTGCGCAATTCATATGTGAACAAATGTATTTTCTTTTTAAATAATTGGTGCTTGAGCAAATACGGATTGCACAAGTGTATTTAAAAAACAAATATGTTTACGCATTGCATATTTGTGCAAGTTTAATTTTAAACAAAAAAAAAATATTTGTGCTTGCGCAAATTTGAAATGTGTGCAAGCACAAAATGCAGTTATAGGTACAGAAAGGTCTATTTTGTAATAAGTTTTAACCGAAACCTGAAGTTAAGATATTTTATTTTTTTGGGTCTAAAATGAAATTTTATTTGTAAATTTTTGGTTTAGAACCAACAAAGACATCGGAATGAAATCAAACACAGTGTATGTTATCTTTGTGGAATAAATATAACACCAACTTATGTTCTATTTACAGGATCTATCCTCAACACTAAAATATTGCTTTCGTTAAAGTTGATCACAAAAACGTGATGTGTTTGTGTGAGAACTGCACAAATATTGTGGGGGTTTACAACACAGTGGTAATTCATATCCAACCAATATAACATGTTTGGACTCCTATCAGAAGTCCTAAGAATTTAATTATAGCACGAGTACATAATTATAGATCTCTATCTGAAGTCCAACCACATTGTATAAAGACAATGTTAAATGTAATGTAAAAGAAAAACAAATAAACAAAGCTGATAGAATAAAACACGTTTTACCAATTCCTTCAGAATCGACAAATATGTTACGGACAACATTTACAAATTAAAGTATTGTTCACATGGACATTACGAAAATTTATCAATGATACTGTACAACCTATTATCAAAGTTCATAGCTACTTATCAAAGAGTATAAATCGTATGATTATTACGCATTTTTTTCTTCATCAAGGTTATAACATATTGTATTTTCCTAAGAATTTAATGAAACAATAGTTATCACATGTTACTTTGGTATCGAAATGAGATGTTGAAACATAGGATGTTGCTCATTCAGGATGACACCACCTTGTTGTCTGTTTAAATTATATAATTGAAGTAGTTCGAAAAGCCTATGTATATAGTGACTCCACCTGGTTGCAGCTACATGCTTGAGCTAGCTACATAAGCCTACAAAATATAGCGATACCATCTAGTTGCATTCTTAAGCTATATCTTGAACTAGTTCTCTGTGTGTGTTTGTTTGACCTTTCGCGATCTATATACACACAGCGTGCGTACACACACATATACGTACATATATACATAAATGCGTGCGCCCGCGCGCGCGCACACACACATATATGACCTTTCGTTTACTCACCAATGAGAGATATAAAATAAGAATAAAATTTGCATTTATTGCTCCCTTTATGTCAATGGTATAAGCTAATAATTCCACAACAAATCAAATATCGTAGCCTATTGTAATACTTTTCAACTAGCACAGTGTCACACTTCATGGCCATTTCTGCCAACTAAAAAAAAGGTGAAATCTACCTTTTGCAGCGTTGGTACCAGGGATTTTCCAGTTAAAAGAAGCAAAAAATGCATCAACATCAGCATCAGGGAATGTATTCCGGATATATTGCTCGAGTGAAACCCTACTATGAAATGTCATCTTGTTGCCTGCTGAACTTTGTAAACTATCAGGGGATTGCACTGCCCTGTCTTGCCAAAACCTACAAATTTTTTTTATTTTTGTTAAATAAAGTTAAAACTGAATGATATAAAATAATTTATTATTGCTACAAGTATCACAGATTTAAACACAGTGACAAATGAAATTTCAATAGTACCCGGCACTTGTGCATCTCTTTCCAACCCGCCAGGTCCATACATCACCTGGAGAAGGCCAATTTTCTGGAGCATAAGGCAAACCTTTACCTGATGAACCAGCATGCTCGATAACTGGAAGACTATCTTTAAGGGACTGATCGTTTGAAACTTCAACATCTGATGAATCGACATGCAATTGTTTGCTTTCATCACCCACTGGGTTTGACAAAGAACCTGTAGGTCACAGTAAATTTTTATCTTTCGCCTCCTAACTAACTTTTTGCTCATTACAAGTCATAAAAATTCCACATCTTTCTAGCATTTGAGTATAACAGTTAGTGTAAAATTAATCTATGTATAAAATGAGTTTATATCATTATTAATAACTCCAGACGAATGTGTTGATCTGGTGGTATGGTAAAGACAAACCAATGTGTTTACATCAATCTCGATTTGAGTCCTAAGCCTGGTCGTTATTTGAAATACAGGCTACATAGAATTATAAGTCAACACCTCTTTGAATAACAAACTAAACCTCATGCATTGAGTTGTGCCATTCTATTGGTTTCCATGTGCAGTGAAAGCCCCGCTAATGCCCTACAAAATCCCAGCCATAGCATATAGCGCTCTTTGAACGCTACGCTAGTTCAATTTAGATCTATTAAATAGTAGATCCGCTTTAAGCCCCGCTATTTTCCACTACGGCCGCTAAATCAAGGCTTTTAAGCAACCGCTTTAGCAACAGTAACATATAAAAGTTGATTTGACTAATTCTCCTTCAAACTAAATCAACAAAGTTTAGGTAAATATCTAACATTAACAAAGTTAGCGTAAATAACTAAGTATAAGGCATAAGCACTCAATATAAGTTAGAAATCTACTATAGTCATCAAATCTAGTCTATATAAATCATAATATTCTTCGGTTTTGTTATTTAAGATTAAATTATATTTCTTTTTTTTAACGTGAGAATGAAAATAAATTAACTTTAAATACTTGGTTTTATATCTAATAAAGTTTTTCGCATCTCCATTATTTACCATTATATCCCGCTATAACTTTTTGCACTTTTACCGCTATAGAATCGTTAAGCGCTTTAATTGCACAGTTATTTTCAAATAATAGTTATGAAAGACGCGCACTACGGTGCACATCATGCATGACATTTGTGTCTTTCTTCACTATGGCGTGTCGTACATGGAAAAATGCAGCAAATGACACAAATGGCACGCAAAGCAAAATAACGCGCTTTTTCATTATTTTATTGGTTTTTACTTTTTATTCATTTATTTTTCATTTATCTCAATCGAAATTGCTTTTGATGTTGAAGATGTGTTTGTATTTGATAATGACAATGATTATTTGAGTTGGGTTATTACTGCAGAGCAATATGAGTGAATGAAGATAGATATTCAAGTAGAAAAACATCCACATCGAGAGTTATTTAGCATCAGTTTTAGCTCATTTACATCTTTACAAAGAAGAAACAAATCCAAATGAAACAAATGAGGATGATATTGAAGCTTATGTTATGTTCCTCATCGCCTAATGGTATAGATGATGCATATAAAACATATTAGACACTCTCTCCCTACAAGTTAGCTCTTAGGGGAGGGTTCTGCATACTTTTATACTTTACAAGTGGCATCAAAGCCAGTCATCGCCGATGAAAGTTTAAATCACAAGAGGTTCGTAACAACTTATTAATTTGACGTATATAAATTAATTATATGCTTATGATCTTATATTTGATGATATTTTTTGTAAAATATCTATAAAAAATCTTTATAACACATGTTATTGTCAAAAGTATATAAATTATATTAAAATTTTAAATTAATTGTTATACATATTAAATTTACAATAAAAAATTCTAAACATACGCAGTAAATTAAAAAAGCACGCGTCATTTGCCGCGCTGTGCATCAATGCTTCGAGGAGGCTTTGCATCTTTTTGCACCTCATGCCATTAATAACTATGTTCCCCACAATTTAAGGTGTGCCTTTTCAACATTTTAAGTTTTCTGATTAACCAAAAGGGGTTGTCAAAGTTAAGATGTGGATAAGGAGATTTTTTGTTAAGGATATATACTCACAAAAATTTGGTTGAGAGGTGTCTAGCTTTTTATTTCTTGATGGGGGTGTCACACAATGCACAACAATTATATCTAATTTTCCATGAATTATATGATCATTTTCCATGATGTAGATGTCAAAGTTCAAGGTTTCTTTACTATAATCCTCGCCTTATTTAAATCTAGAGACCTTTCATTAACAGCCTACATGATCAAATGCTTTTTTTTTTTGGGGTCAAGGACCTCTAGCTCAAGTTTGTAGGGTGTGGTGCATTGGACTAACCAAATATATATATATGGTAAGCTGACTGAACATTACTAGCATATGAAAAAGAAAATCTTAGATGTTTGAACTTTTGAAAATCAGTCAGAAACATTATAACATGATCTTTTTTACCTGGAAATAGTTCAAGAACATTGTTACAAGAAAGCAAATCCCATTGTCAATAGTTTCTTATATTCAGATTTTAGAAACCAGTATAGTGTTAGAAATATGTTGGTTTGATAATTTGTTTGGAACAAAATGAACTGAAATTTAAACACAATATGGACCTAAATTGTTATTATTGGTATCGGCAACATATCAATCAAGTATGTATTTGTAATATTCAAAAATGACAAAAAAATATTACGTAATATCGGCAAATATCAAATATGTTAAAATATCAGTTACATATCAGTCGAGTACTGATATTTGATATTAAAAAAAAATATCAAAATTTCTCACCATTAACATGGTCTTTTCTTTATAAAAAATGCACTTTGTAGTAGACAATGTAGCCTAGTATAAAACATGAAATATACATGCAGTGGTTTTCCTATTTAATTGTAAGAGGGAATTAATTTAGAGGACAAAAATTCGTATATTTTTAGTCTTAAGGACACAACCTCAATATTTTAACCATAAAGACGAACATTCTCCTAAAAATTAATCATAAGGACAAACATTCTTTCAAATTTATTCATAAGCACAAACATTCTTTCAAAACTGCTACCGAACTAAAAATTAATACCTAAAAACTGTTATCGATAATTACAAACTGATACCTAAAAACTGCTATCAATAACTAAAAACTGATACCTAAAGAAAGTTGTCCTTCAGGCTAAAATATCAAAGGTCCATTCTTGAGCCTAAAACGTTAAAAAAATTTGTCCTTGGCAATAATTTCCTATAATTGTAATGCGTAATATAGAAGATTAAATTAGACAAAAATATCAGGACTCTTTTTATAAAAACAATTTCATATTGCAGTAGCAAAGTAAATAAGTTGCATTTATTCAGATTGCCTACATTAGCACACTTTTGAACAAACAGTCTCACAAACATCATGAATTTATACGGATTAGATGCTTTGATATGCGTAAAACTTGACAATAAAAGCATAAAAATAGTAGTAGCAGCAAATTAACAAACATTTCAATGTGGAGAAATAATTTTCTAAATTTCTATACATGTTTCCATAATTTAATTGAGCTAGCAAAAGATAGTATATTCAAAGTTGTATGAGCAGTTAAATCAATCACAAATAATCAATAATGATAAGAGAAGAATTAGAAGAGCTTCTCGCGGTAGTAAAATTAATTTTCACATAGAAATCAAGTTTTTGAAATTCAAAGAATTTCTGTTTTTACCAAATAAAAGGATAACTATTTTATGGAGAATGATGGAGGATGAAAGAGGATACGATTTCAACAAAAAATGGCTTCAGTAATCAATTCAACACATTTACTATGCTATTATAAATTATACCAGTAAGAATAAGAATGGTTATGTATCAGTCTCTTCCATTGTTATGAATAACATGACCTATGTTTAACAAATTTATCCGATATACCGCACGAAATAGCATAACAATATATCTGTAAATATCAATTCATATATCCTGATATTTTAAGCAATATGTTTGGGATATATCGGCTAAAACCAAGTATATGAAATTATTGATATATCGGTGATATCATGCAACTTGATTAAGTATAAAAACCATCATCTCTATAGACTGAAATATTTATATTTGTTTATTGTTAGAAATATTTATATTTGTTTATTGTTAAAAGCACATTGTTAAAGGGAGTTCACTTTTGGATATGAATTGAAATTCAACAATATCCATCTAATCTATTCTTATCATGAACTAAAACAATATAATTCATCATTATCACCATTAAGACATTGTTTTCTATCCAATTAACTAGCGGGAAAGTACATCATTTAAGCCACGGTAAAGAGGGAGACACTTAGCAGATAGTTACAACTGTCACGGTCAGTAAAGGGAGAAAAAAAACATTGATACTAGCATCTGTTGAAACATAAGGATGTGCTTACCATTCATAAAGTGTTACAGAAAGTTTTCAACACCGATGGTTACCTTTTTGATGCAATTTAAAATTTTAATTCTTGAACTTTCATAGTTCGGCATCAAAAATGTAATGTACCTTCTGCAGCATTAAGGTTGAGAGGTGATGAGCCAGACACATTCTGACGAAACACAAAGGATCGGACAAAATTAGGAGACAAATGCTACGTATAATAACTAAAGAATGATTTGACTTCATTTCAATTACACATCTAATAAAGAAAGAAATACCTTATGGTCAACATCATCAAGTTTCCTCTTAGAAGATTGGCCTTCCCCTAATTGCACAGTAAGGATGTTTTCATCTCTAGGTTCTTCGGTATATTTAACTATTCCAGAATTGCTACTCTCTGATTGGCTTCCAATATTTGTTCTTTTGACTTTGTTCCATTGTCTGATACGATCTCGTAACCTTTTTAGTTCTTTCTCAGTGGGAGTTCTAGCTTTTGTAGCTTTTCTAGCAGGTGCAGCATTTTGGTCACTCATGTTCTATCTAAACAGCGATTTTTTTTTTAAATGTTTGATAGGAAGTATATAGATTAATAAAACAACAATTTTAGCACTAATATCCAAGGTTCGAAATTCCGTTTTCCGTTTCCGGTCATTGGTAATTTTAAAATTTCGGTTCCGTTTCGGAAATTTCGGAAGTTCCGTTTTAATTCCGGTTTTCTAATTCCGGTACTTTTTTTGCTTTAATTTGCTATTTCGCTAATAAATATTCAATACTATCATAAATTTATAGTACATTTTTTAAATTACATATAAAATACACTTTGATTAAAAAAACCATTGTTTAAAGAGTCTGTATTGTTCATTTAAGATTTTAAAATTTTGGTCAATTTTTGAAATTTTTATTATGATTCGATGTAAATTAACAAAAGTATAACAACTTTTTTTATCCATACACATGATTTTTTGTCAATTTATTTATTGTCCTGTTTAATTTGCTTTTCTTTTTTAATTGTTATATGTTTGTTGTATTTTTTTATAATTTTTTTTCAATATTTGAAAATCAAATCCGGAATTTAGACCGGAACCGGAATTTTGACCGGATTCTGTTCCGGTTATGGCGGGAACCGGAACGGAATCACCGGAATAACCGAAATTCCGCCGGAATTTTGAACCTTGCTAATATCACACGGTAGTGGCAGCAAATGCCAGTGGCTTCATTTACTAATATCACATGTCTGTTTATAAAAAGATATATGAAACTATATGTAAAACAAAATAGTTTAATTTGAACGTACATAACCATTGCCTTCTAATTTCTACTATCTGCTTCTAAATAGTTTAATTTCTACTACGCTCAACCTCCATTGTTCATTCTAATAATCAACGCATTAAGAATGTGACAACCGTATTTCCGCTATAATCACAATGATTCTCAAACCAAGCATGATCAAATAGAATCGTTTTCATACATGGATCAAAATCGGAAAACATATTCCATAACCATTAACGCACTTTAACAAATTGAAACGATTTTAAGCACTATCAGCGTAATTGAGAAGTATCATATACCAGATTTACAGGAATTTCACTTCAGCGGTAAAAAAAAGTATGAACGAAAATAAAATGGAAAAAGAAAGAAGGAAAGAGCGGACCTTGGTTTGTAAAATGCTTTTATAGATCGCCGATGCAGTCGTTTAGGAGTATGAAAAGCAGATTTTCATGGAATTGTGTCACTTGAAATTTTGCGTCAACAAAATGAAGCTGGAATACAGTTTTGGATTATATAAAAAGCAAGTCAAATTTGTGTCTGAAATTAATGAAGGAATCATAGAAGTTAATGGTTTGGGGTCCATCCACTTCGAGAAGGGTACAATTGTGTCACCGTCTTCATGGATGCTTTAGTTTTGTTCTCTGATACATGGATTTACCGACCGAACTAACCGCCAATGTTTCGTGTCAGGTTCAAATGTACAGCTTGGACAATACGGTGCATCGTACATGTATCCTTAAATATCCCTAGTGACCGAACATCCAACCAACCCCGCAATTACCAAACAAGAAAAGAGTCACAAGTCTGTTTTTATGCTGTTGCAGGAGGAGTCATCATAAAAATAAATATGTAAATTTAATCTCTATGTTTGAAAAATAAAAAAGTAAGACGTCTTGCACTTATCCGACAGAAAATGCAAGTTAACTTTCACTTTTCTGTTTATGAATTCTTTTTCGAAATTTTTAAAATTTTTAAAAGCACAAGTTATCTTGCACTTTTTATCAGGAAAGCGCAAGCGGGTTTGCGCTTTCTGATTTAAAAAAAAAATAAAAATTTTGAAAACCACAAGATAACTTGCGCTTTCTGATTTTGAAATTTTTCTAAAATTTTTGAAAATTTTAAGAAGCGCAAGCTAATTTGCACTTTCTGATTTAGAAATAACGGCGTCCTAATTTATATACTTAAAAAAGAGACCTTTCGTGCAAAGCCTCATTATGAAATCCGAGTAGGGTGCACCTGGTTTGTCATTCTTAGTTCTGCGGTTTTGTCCATGCAGAAATACGCACAACGCATGTATATTGTGGAGGATGACCAATTAAGAAAACCATGTTAACGTGCAAAATAATCTTTTTTATTTTTTGTATTTTGGAAAATAGCAGAAGCACGAGAAACGATCCATACTTATAGGATTAGTGTTGAAAAATGGAAAACGAAACACAACTTTTTTGAATGGTTAAATCAGAGTGAACTACGTCATTATGATTAGTCCCTTATTATGCTTAAGATTCAGATACAAGAATTGGAATAAATACAATGGTTTACTATATCAATTCCCAGTTAAAGTTTGGTGGTCAATTTGTGGAGAAAGAGAGCAAATTATTTGGTCTTTGTGCTTATGCATGATGAGGGATTTTAAGTAGGGCTTGGCTTAGATTTAGTATGCCTTTGTATGACCTGGACAGCTCAATTTTAAACCTTGCGCCTCAAGTTTCGCTATGACCGCCGATGCCATTTGTGCGACTCACCTTAGTTTGGGCACTCTTAGTTATAAGTGTGATATGGCAAGGGAGTTATTGGAGAATGGTGTCTTTGGTCAATTCTTTAGTCAAACAAAGTTGTTGCTAAAACTGCTTTCGTCAAAGAGAGTGTCTCAATTGTTGCTTTTGTCAAATGCTCTATGATAGCCATTTAGGGATCAAAACTTCGAAGGTTATCCGACTCCGTATGAGGTAAGAGGTGTGATTACTGACGTGTTGGGCACCCAAGACATATCTTGAAGGTTTATTCGAACCTCTTTTTTTATCGAGCAGATGCAAAGCAAGCAGTGTTACACTCATTTTCGCACCAAATTTTTTTATACGAAGGGTTAAAGCATAATAAAAAAGGATAATGCAGCGGCTATATAGCTAAGGCAATATAAGTAAGAAGCCAAGAAGTCTCCATTGTAGGTCAACACAATATATATATATATATATATATATATATATATATATATATAATACATCTCTAAATCATATCAACAAGGAACTACACAAGCTCCATATACAACACCATGGCACCTCTAATCTCGTAATATGTTATCATACATTAAACAACTACATCTTAACTATCCGAGTAGTACAAGACTTAGCTGCATAGTATAACCCAATGGGAGCAAGAAATGAATGCATTTTAAAGCGATAATTAGTAAAATCAAAAGAGAAACTACACCAGAAGTCGTCTACTAAAACTGAACTGAACTGAAAAAGACTTATCAACGCATAACATAGATCTTGGGTAAGTAGTGGTCATCCAACTACGTCGCGTGTGACAATCAATATTTTTACGCTTAGTAATTAACTGTTACTAATCATTTCAGTTGGACTAAACGAATTGACTGCCTTAAGAGAAGAATTTTAAAAAATAAAACTCAAGACTTATTTTATTGCATTTGCAATGTATTTTGTATATGGAATGCATATAAAGTTTTAAAATGGATAAGACTATCGTTAGACCAAAGTTAATCCTTAAGTCGAACACGTATGATGATGCGACTAAGGATAACTTAGTCGATAATGATCAAATCGAGAATAAACTTAGCATTAAGGCTAAGTATAAAATGATATCATTAGGAGATGGGTCCATAATGCCCATGGGATTTACATGTCACACATTCGATAACTCACATTATTTCTTAGAGTATAATATTCCTGATCTTTTATGGTCACTTGGAATAAGATGTTCAAGAGCCCTTAAGATCACTTGGAATAATTTATTCGAGTAATATATATATATATATATATATATATATATATATATATATATATATGGTGAAATTATCAGAATTGAGCCACGAAAGTTGCACTATTGTGTCCGTGGTAATTTTCCGGTCAATTTCCATATATAATTTGCCAAAATCCGAGTTAACATGAAGAATACACGAAATAAATAAGAAATCGGCAAAACAGAAAGAAAAAATAAACTAAGCCCTAGGCCGACCCAAGCTAGGGTCAAGTTGACCTTAGGGTCGACCAAAATGGACTCATGTCGACCTAATGGTCGACCCCCAATGATGCTAGGCGACCCGCCTGTATATATGGACGTTATTTTGTCCAGATCGAAGCATACACATCATATTTTGATTTTTCTCAAATCCATTGCCTTCGTACTTCCATCCGACTGTTCCTAGTGAGCCTATGACATGGTTGCACCAGACTCAATCTACAAATCCAACGGTCTGAGATCCCTAAGCCATTCTATAAATAGAACCCTAGGCCTAGCTATTTTATTCAGATTTTCTCCCGATTGGGTTCATTACCTGAGACTAAACCCTAAATAGAAAAAATTTGTAGGGAGGAGATCTTTTTATTAAAAATATTCTACGCCCTAGAAATGGATCCAAGAAGGTTAAGGACTAGTGCTAAGGACCACAGGTGAGTGTTTTGTAATTATTTTAGATTTTTAAGTATTTAAAATAATAGGGTTCTTAATAGTTGTAGTTTTTCTACAATTTTGAGACAGCTTTTATATAAGCTTATTTATAGTCAGTTTTTAAGTAAATTTCAGAAGTTCTTTTCAGTCTATTTCTATTCAGCTATTTTATTCATTTATTTACATCCATTTTTAAGTGGGATTTAGCAGGTAAATGTTAGTTGCTTTTTATTCATTTTTAATGCGAATAAGATATTAAAAAGAAAATAATTCGCAAATATGGATTAGAATAGAAAAAAACTAAATTTACAGAAATCAGATGTAAAATAAGAAGAACCGTAATAAAATGGAGATAGAATGAAATAGACAAATTTGATATATTTATAAGCATAATTTTAACAAGTGATTATAACTAAAAAAGAAATTAAAAGAGTAACAAAAGAGGCTTATTTTAAAAATTAGATCTTTGATTAAATTGATAAGCAAAAGAACAGTTATAACACATATGTTATAATTAAAGAAATAAATAACAGAAGAGGCTGATTTTAAAACTTAAAATAAACAAATAAGCAAACACATAAGTAGTGGTCCGTACAGGCAGCATTCCTTTTCAGATTTAGTAGTGATGGTCTCACAATAGCAGGCAAGGCTGGGACACGCTTATGCTGATTAGGGTAAATATGTAGCCAATAGATAGAGGCTCAAATCTGGGGATTTGGAGAAGTGACGCAAACTAGAATTTGTTTGTTAGGACCAGTACCGGTAGCATTCCCTTTTAGGTCTAGGTCTTATGGTCTCACAATAGATAGGTGAGGCTGGGCAGCATTCCCTTTCAGGTCTAGAACTGATGTCTCACAACAGATTAGGTGAGGTTGGGCATGCTTATCTTGATTAAGGTAAATAAGAGGTCACAATAGGGGGCGATAGTTAGCGTGTACAGGTGATGACCGAGTGTGTGACATTGATTAGTGTAAATAATTCGCTACTGCGTTCCACGAGCTAAGAGTTTTCTTTTGCTGTCACCAACGGAACTGGTTCACAGTGGCATAATAGAGATAGAAGGCCGATCAACGGGTAGAATTACGATTTCAGCCTAATTAGAATAGGATTAGGGTTTCATCCTAATCACAGTAGTTTAAGACAAGTGCAAACAATCCAAACAATCAAAGCAAATAGTCAAACAAAATCAGAAATAGTATTTTACTCCATTTTTATCTTTTCATTATTACTTTCCATACTAGAACTATTGCTTAGTATATTATCTTTATCTTACTTAGAAATGCTAGTAATTACTTTCACTCACTAGACTTATTGTCTGACCCACTCCTCTATTTCCCATAGGCCAGTAGAGTTGAGGACAGTAGATTCAGATTTCTTAGAGATACATTCCCCGAGTTCTTCGTGTATTCTTCTTCTTTTCAGTTTTTCTTTTCATTTGGCTTTTGATGTACCGGTACTTATGAGAAGGATGATTATTTTTAATGTACCCTGATTTTACGAGACTGGGATGTACTTTCCATAAGACATGAGCATTTGGTTTTTTTAGACATATTCTGTTTTCATGACTTATTTTGTGAAGTTTAATTCATAATGATAAGTTATTATTTAAACGTTTCCACTGTTTTTATTTATTTGTCTTGTGAATCTTAGTCTCTGTGATGTTTTAGCTATACCTATAACGCACCACATTCATTTGTGTGACCTTTTTGGGTATATTAAAGGGTGTGGAGTGTTTCACTTGGTACTAGAGTCTTAGGTTATAGGATTCCTAAAAAAATTGTTTTAAAAGTAAAGTATTTTTCAAAAGTACCATATCTTCAAACTAAAAGTATTTTCAGGAAGAAACTCTTATTATAGAAATGGTTTTCAAGTATAAGAGAGTTGTTAGAAAAATCCACTGAAAGTCCAGTTCAACCTTCTTTCGATCCTTTCAAGCCTAAATTTTCTTTTCTTGGCATAAAACTATGGATGCCCCAAATCTTCCAGAAGGTGTCCAAGTCCCTGGCTTGTTCCGTAGATACCTCCAAGCTACGGCACCAGAGGTGCAAGAGCAAGCGCCTAATGCATCCCCGGTGGGTGGAGATCTTGTTAATCCACCTGCAGCAGTCAATTTTCCTAAGCTATGCAAGGATTTCTCTAATCTTGAAGGTAAGATGTTTTATGGCACAGATGATTCTATAGAGGCACGAGCTTGGTTGAGAAATACGAAGCCGATATTTGGGCTATTAGGATTGGAGGACCGACAGAGAGTTCAACTTGCATCTTGACAACTGAAGGGAGAAGCTTCTTATTGGTGGGAGATTGTAGAGATGGAAGGTGGAGACATTGGTTGGTTTGGATTTTGGGAAAGGTTTGGGAGAAAATTCTTATAGCAAGCCAAAGAAAGCATGAAATTGGAGAAGTTCATTAGTCTGAAGCAAGGGATTCATTTGATGAAGGAGTGTATAAATCAATTTAATGACTTGTCGCGGCTTAGAATGGAGCTTGTTAATAAACCGCATAAGAAGGCCATCAAGTTTGCTAAGGGTTTGAACCAGCCCCTCCAAGGGTTGGCATTGACACATGTACCTATGGGAGCGACGTAAAAGTCACTTGTGGAAATGGCTCTCATGTCAGATGTTGCTAAGGAAGGAGAAGTTAAGAAGGTTCCTAAATAAAAAAACTCTAAGAAGTAGTAGTGGAAGAATAAGAAGGAGAAGGACGAGAAGAAAGGAGGAGGACCTCAAAAGCAGATCAAGGATGGCGAGAAATGTCATAATTGTGGATTGGTTGGTCATTTCACAAAGGACTATGAGAAGGACACGATGAAGGAGAGGTGTTACAATTGTGGGCAGCCTGGACACCATAGTAGAGCTTGTCTTAAGAAGGCAGGGCAAAGAGCAGGTGCAACTATGGCGCAAGTACAAGCTTTGGATGTAGCACCTTCTTGTAGTGGACCGGATCGAGGTAGGAAAGTCTCTATAGAAGGTTTGATCTCTATTTCGGATTTTCCTATTTTGACTCTTTTTGACTCTGGAGCATCACATTGTTTCATTTCTAGTTCCTTGATTGATTGTTTGCTTTCTCTAGTAGTAGACTCCATAGTTATTCCGAACCCTATAAGAGGATCGGTACATTCATTCATGATTTGTAGGGGTTTGAAAATTTTTATACTAGGTGTAGAGTTTGATTGTGACGCCTATGTAATGGATTTTCGATACATGGGATGATTTTGGGGATGGACTGATTATCCACTTATGGAGCGATATTGGACTGCGAGAGGAGAGTCGTTAGACTAGATACATGTAGCGGGCGGACTCTCGAGGTTTCTTGCGACCCATAGGGGTCAGTCATGCTGAACTTCCTTTATTCCTTTGATTCATCACTAGGAGAGTTAGATTCAATTCCAGTTGTTAGAGATTTCCAAGGCATTTTCGAGGAAGTTAGGGGACTAACCCCTAAGAGAGAGATCGACTTTAGGATCTATCTGAATGACAATGCTAAGCCAATGACAGTGCTCGTGAGATATATGGCTCCTAGGAAGAGGAAGGAGTTAAGTAAGAAGATGGTGAGCTATTGGAGAAAGGCTTCATCAGACGGAGCATATCTGAGTGGGGAGTGCCATTCATCTTCGCTACAAAGGCAGATGGTTCCCTTCGACTTTGCGTAGATATAGAGAGTTGAATAAGCTCATGAAGAAGAACTGTTACCTACTTCTTAGGATAGAAAATATTTTCGATCAGTTAGTTGTCTCTTCAATATTTTCTCAACTAAACTTGGCTACTGGATTTCATCATCTTACGATCGTTGATGATAGCATCGATAAGATGGCATTTAGGACACCCGATGGATTCTTTGAGTGGTTGGTTATGCCGTTTGAGTTGACCAAAGCCCCAGCCTATTTCGTAGATATGATGAGCCATGTTTTTCGAGATGTCCTAAATAAGTTCGTTGTAGTGTTTGTGGACGACATTCAAGTGTTTTCCAAGAGTATGGTCTCTATTTCGGATTTTCCTATTCAGACTCTTTTTAACTCTGGAGCATCACATTCTCTCATTTCTAGTTCCTTGGTTGATTGTTTTCTTTCTCTAGTAGTAGAATCCATAGTTGTTTCGAATCCTATAGAAGGATCGGCATATTTATTCATGATTTGTAGGGGTTTGAAAATTTGTATACTAGACGTAGAGTTTTATTGTGACGCCTATGTACTGGAATTTTCAAGACATGGGATGATTTTGGGGATGGATTGATTATCCACTTATGGAGCGATATTGGACTGCGAGAGGAGAGTCGTTAGACTAGAGACATGTAGCAGGCGGACTCTCGAGGTTTCTTGCAACCCACAGGGGTCAGTCATGTTGAGCTTCCTTTATTCCTTTGATTCATCACTAGAAGAGTTAGATTCAATTCCAGTTGTTAGAGATTTCCAAGACATTTTCGAGGAAGTTAGAGGACTAACCCCTAAGAGAGAGATCGATTTTAGGATCTATCTGAATGACAATGCTAAGCTAGTGACATTTCCCGTGAGATATATGGCTCCTAGGAAGAGGAAGGAGTTAAGTAAGCAGATTGGTGAGCTATTAGGGAAAGGCTTCGTCAGATGTAGCATATCTAAGTGGGGAGTGCCAGTCGTCTTTGCTACAAAGGTGGATTGTTTCCTTCGACTTTGCGTAGACTATAGAGAGTTGAATAAGCTCACGAAGAAGAACAGTTACCCACTTCTTAGGATAGATGATCTTTTCGATCAGTTAGTTGGCTCTTCAATATTTTCACAACTAGACTTGGCTACTGGATTTCATCATCTTACGGTCGTTGACGATAGCATCGATAAGACGACATTTAGGACAGCCGATGGATTCTTTGAGTGGTTGGTTATGCCGTTTGTGTTGACCATTGCCCCAGCCTATTTCGTAGATATGATGAGCTGTGTTTTTCAAGATGTCTTAAATAAGTTCATTGTAGTGTTTGTGGATGAAATTCAGGTATTTTCCAAGAGTATGAAAGAGCATGTTAATCATCTAGAGGAGATTCTATGTACACTTCGCATTCATCAATTGAAGGAAAAATTCTCGAAGTGTCACTTTTGACATAAGGAGGTGTGTTACTTGGGGAATGTAGTATCTAAAGAGGGTCTAGCGATGGATCCCACTAAGGTAGTAGCAGTACAAGATTGGAAGGCCCCTAAGAACGCTACTGAAGTTAGAAGCTACCTCGGTTTGACTGGCTATTATAAGAAGTTTATCAGAGATTTCGCTATGATTTCAACACGGTTTACTCGCCTCACTAAGAAGAATGCGACATTCGTGTGGGACGTGAATTGTGAGGATTCCTTCATGATGTTAAAGAGGGCCCTTACCAGTGTTAGTTTTACCCGACAGAGCTAAGCCTTTTACAGTATACACTGATGCATGTAAGACGGGTCTTGGAGCAATATTGATGTAGGAGGGGAGGGTAGTATGTTATGGGAGTAAACAGTTGAGAACTCATGAGAAGAACTACCCAATCCATTATTTGTAGCTAGCTGCTATTATTTTCGCGCTCAATTCTTGGAGACACTACTTGCTAGGAGAGAGGTTCGAGCTTTTCACTGACTATAATTCATTGAAGTACATGTTCTCACAAAAGGATTTAAACATGAGGCAGCATCGTAAAATGGAGTTTTTGGCATCCTATGACTTTGAGATTGCTTACACCTCTAATAAAGGAAATGTATTGCAGATGCGTTAAGTAGGAAGAGAGCAACCCTTAGTTCAATGTTCGTGGAATGGAAAAGCCTAGAGTTTATTTCCACCTTTGATTTCAAGCCCTTTACGAATATTACTCTTGGATTGTTAGCAGCACTTGAGGTTCGACCTAACTTCATAGATCAGATTGGCTTAAGGCAGCGAGAGGATTCAGAGCTTATGGATATTCTAGAGGATTAACAGAGGAGAAGTCTATAGACATCTCCAACGCTATTTCATTGATGGTAAAGGGTGGCTAAGAAGAGATGAAAGACTTTGTGTCCCCCGCACTGGTGATTTGATCAGCGTAGTTCTAGCAGAGGCACGCCATTCTCGGATGACTATCCATCCGGGTGGTGATAAGATGTATAAAGATATAAATAGAATTTTTATTGGAGTGGAGAAGGATGTAGCAGAGTTTGTAGCTAAGTGTCTTGTGTGCCAAAGAGTTAAGAAGGAGCAGTGGAAGCCTGGCGGATTGCTTCAACCATTGGATGTACTTGAATGAAAGTGAGATAGTGTTTCGATGGACTTCATAGATGGTTTACCCCGATCTAGGAAGGGGAATACTGGTGTTTAGATGATTGTAAATCATTTGACTAAGAGCGCCCACTTCATTTCGGTCAAGAATAAGAGGATAACACCTTATTTGGCATTCATATACGTTCATGAGATAGTCTGACTTCATGGAGTTCCCTCTAGCACAGTGAGCGACACAGACCCTATCTTTACTAGCGGGTTTTGGAGGAGCTTGCAAGAAGCTTTGGGGATGCAGCTTAGATTGAGTACGGCCTATCACCCTTAGGCGGATGACCAAACAGAGAGAGTTAATAGAGTTCTTGAGGATTTGTTGAGGATGTGCATTCTTCATTTTGGAGGGACTTGGGAGGAGCACCTTCCTTTAGTGGAATTTGCATACAATAATAGTTTTCAGGCTAGCATTGGGATAGCACCTTTTGAAGCCCTTTATGGAAGACCTTGCAAATCGCCTTCATGTTGGTTGGAGTCTGTAGAAAGATTGCTACTTGGTCCCAACATGGTTAGAGAGACTATGGAAAAGATTGATTTGATTAAAATAAGAATGAAGATGGCCCAAGATAGACAAATTTCTTATGTAGATAAGCGGAGATGGGATATCGAGTTCGAGGTAGGAGATTTGGTTTTCATTAATTTGTCTCCGTTAAGAAAGGTAGTGAGATTTGGATCTAGTGGGAAAATTACTCCCAGATTCATAGGACCATTCCCCATTGTGGAAAGGGTAGGGAGGACGGTGTACTGGATAAAGCCACTGGAGTGGCTCACGGGAGTTCATGATTTTTTCATGTTTCGCACTTCAGAAAGTATTTATATGATTCAACAGAGGTAGTGGAACCTAGTCAACTTGAGGAAGTTGAAGTGGAGCAAGAAGCATCAGTTCATCGCATTCTAACCAAAGTTATTGGACATGATATCAAGAAGCTTAGGAATAAGGAAGTACCTTTGGTTAAGGTGCAGTGGGGAGATAGTACTGAGGATGCTATGTGGGAGGCTGAGGAGAAAATACATACCTCTTATCCATATCTCTTCGATGATACGTCTTGAATTCCTATTTCCATCTTTAGGTTATTTCCTTTAGTATCCATTGGGAGGGTAGATCTTAGGATTTAACCTGTGGATAGTAGGACTAATTGTAAACATGTTACTAGAACATGTTATGTATGATGGACACTGGTGGTTGCAAGTGGTTGCTAGTGGAGGCTAATAGACGCATATACACACACTAGGCACTATTATCTGTTAGGGATTGGCCTAACTAGGACACTAAAACATATGCATATGGATGTGTGTGCACTTGTATTTTTACTGTATTTCCATAGTTGCTATAAATAGATGATTGGCATATGATTATTGAATTTGGATGATGACTGTAGTATGCATATAGAACTATCAGTTATCATTAGGGAATTTGCATTCATTTGGATACATGGCACGAACATGATTGTATAAAAAGGAGGTCGACTGAATCAGTAGACCGCCTAATGTTTTGCATTAGTTAGAGACATTAGTGTAGGATCGATATCACCCTAGAGGGGGGTGAATAGGATGATACTAATAATTATAAAAATTAATGCGGAAATAAATAAAATAATAACAGCACAGTTAATAGCAGAATATTAAAAGCAGAAATAGAACAACACAGATTTACCCAGCTTCTGCAAAACTCTGCCTACGTGCCGCCCTAAGGTTTCTACTAGAAATTAAGTAGTCAGAAGCTTACACACGTAAATTTGCGACACCCTCTATAGGCTAACCTAACTCCATGCTTAAAACTCTGCCACAACTCAGCCTTTGAGTTGTGAATTCTCGAACTACACCACCGTAGTTCATCCCCTAGTCACACGACTAGAATTCTATAAAAGTTTAAAAGTAAACTACAAATAAAAACTAAACACTAAACAAAAACCCTAAATTAAAAAATAAATCCCAAATAAGATAATATAGCCGACCCAAAGGAAAAACTGTGATAAAAATTTATTCCCCTTTTCTCTATTTATTTCTTCGGCCCGTATCCTTGCTTTGTGAAAATGTCTGCTTCTTCGCTCATTCGTTCCTCTTTCAAAACTTTGGGCGTTGAGAAATTGGAACCGCCGATTGATGGTTAATTGATTTAACTGATATACTCGTGCTGTTTTGTTGATCGATCATCTTGCTTTTACTACACCCGGCTGCTTCAATTTGTCGAGTTCGAATTGAATAATACTAGCGTATGATTCCTTTAATACTCTCGTTGATATACTTGAACTCGATGCTTTTTAATGCCAACGGTGTTAATGGTATTTATAGGGTTTAATTCCCTAAATTATCGTTCGAATATATCTTTTGAATTCTTCCATTACTTTTTGCTCTGCCGTTCGATTTTACTTGAATACATGTGATTTGTTTAGACTGGTTCAATTCGTATATTTCTTTGCTTGATTATCATGGCTTGCATTTGCTTTGGATTTGGTTCCGTTCTTTTCTTGTTTGAATTTTTTTTGTGACTTCGACACTTTGATTTTGTGGACTTGTTCAATCCGTGTAACTTTGTTTGATTTACTATTACTACTACCTTTGTCATCATGGCTTTGATTCTTTGGCATTTAAAGTTGATTGGTTAGAAATTGCTGTTTTGATTTTTATTCGAACTGTACCTTGATGACCCACGGCTTTTGACCATTTTTGATTCATACTTGCTGTGTTGATGATGCTCCTGCTTGTGATTTACTTGAGTCAAATCTGTGTTTGCATTGCTTTGAGTTATGTGTCTTTGATTTGTGCACTTGTATTTCCGTATAAACTTCGAGTCACTGAACATTTAACATGTATATTTCTCGTGTGTTTACTATGATCATTGCTATTGCATTTCATGTGAGCTTCAAGTGCTCCTTTGCATAGTTCATGTTGACTAGCTGCAGCCTGTCTTTGTGCACTTGTCTAGTGTGTACATTTGAGCATTTTTGGCTTCTGATTATTCATGCTAGTGCTTTTGAACTCATATATGTATGTACATATATATATGTGCATATATGTATATACATATATATATATATGCATATATGTATATATGTTTATATGGTCTTTGTGTTCCACTTGCATGCTGTCATTGAGCTCATGTTGTATTCATCCTAGTTGATGATGACTGGTATCATTTGAATTCTTGTATATTGAACTACATATTTGATTGTTGTGCCCTTGTCTGAAATTTCTCATTTGAGGTGTTGTTTGGTTTCCACTGAATGTATATATATGTATACATGTGTATTTGTCATTTTTCAAACTGCTATTTTTTGCTCTGACTGCTGTGTTGATGTTCATGCAGTTGAGTTAATTCATTCACTCCTTTGTATATGTACATGAGTGATTACACATCCATGCTAGTCTGGTTTATGCTTCATTGTTTTCTTGTGCACTTATGGTTGCATTCATTTTGGACTGGTTAGGTGCACTGTGTGGTTTTTGTGCTTATGCACTTGATTGCCTCTGATATGATTTGTTACATTGCATCATGTGCTTTGTTTGCATTGAGTTGTTGAGCTTCTTTTCATGTGAGTATGTTGGACCCATGATGCTACATGTGGCTTTCTGAACTAAACTGCTATGTCTTGTGTTATCTTGAACCTAGTTACATTGAGTCGAATTTGTACTTGAGTTGAATCCAGCCTCGACTCGGGTTTGACCTTGTGCTTATTTGTCCCTGCAATTTTATCAAGTGTACATTGGTATGTATGGCCTTGTGGAATGTACAGTGATACACTATGCGTGTCACAGGTTGTTCATATAGACGAATTCAAAATAGATGACGAACGACCCAAATAACCGAGGTAAACAATATTTCATACACACGCTTTATTTTTCACTGCAAAATATTTTCTTTTTCAATTTTACTTCGTCAGTGTTTATTTTGCAGATAATGAAGATGCTGGATTCGGGCTGGAGAAAAGTTGAAGATAAAATATGAGTGAGTGAGTGATATGTAGTGAGATGAACATTTGTCGAGTGAAATTTGTGTTGTGATCGAAATTGTAATATAATTGAAAATTTTATATATGCAGCGAGAGCTCAAATTTATATTATTCAAAATTGTAATAAAATATTTGTTTGAATAAATATATGTATGAATTTAAATTCTATGTTCAAATATTTATTTAATTATGTGAAAAATAAAAAAGTACAATAACAAATACATTTAAATGAATATATATAAGTTTTTATCATCAAACAAAAATCATATACTAGCATATTCAACAATCTCCCTCTTTTAATGATAACAAACATATATTTAAAATTTTGAATTTAAAAATGTATTTTATCATTGATGGACTCTATTTGGTCCTCCTATTCGAATGCTCCCTCTCTATAACAAAGCCCCCCCTTCATATATGCATGAAAATAAATAAAAATATGCAAATAAACCTAAATGAGAGTATGCCAATAAAGAATAAAATATTTGATCTTTATTTGCCAAAATTTTAACTTTTCTCTCCCCCTTTTGTTATTAGAAAAAGAGTAATAATGTTAGAAAAATAGAGATAAAGTGGTAGACATTAATACAACATTAATATCCAATCGAGTATAAATACATAAATTTTAATAAAAAGTCAAATAAAAATCATAAATACTCTGTTAGGCGCATATTCCACTTTAGAGTGATAGGGTGATGTTGGCATATAAAACCATATAGTTATGTCTATTTGTGGTATATTTATATCAGGAATTTGAATATCCTTATCATCGTCCTAGAGGAACGAAATGAGTTTATACGTATAGTATAGCACCTTCGGCGGTACATGTACCATATAATTTTTGTGTTTCCCCTAGATATTTCCAAAGTTATGTTTTTAGTCCAGATTTGATAGTCAGTTATTTAACTATCAAATAAACAATCACTCAGCCAAAGAGTTCAATTTTGTCTTAAAACACTAAGTCTCTTTTAATTTCAATTTTAATAAATTTAATCTTTTTATCAAAAAGGTATATACTTATCTTACCGAATATAGTATATTCACAAACCATCCTTTTCAAAAATATTTGAAAACTTTTTAAAATAAATATGGAAAGCACCACTACGGTATCAACCATGGATTCACAGCTCAATGATTACGTCTCTATCCTAGGGAAAATCAAACTTAACTACATGCAATCTCTGCCTCCTGATTTCGCCATAAAATTATACCATTACTTTCCAAACACTCTGTTTAATAATTATCTCAAAATAATGCATATAAAGTCTATATACTAATTTTCCAAGTTTAGTTTAGGAAAATACTCTTTAATAAAAGTTATTATATTAAACTATATTAATATTGAATAATTTATCTTTTAAAAATAATAATACTGATTAATTCGGATTTATTAATAAAATTTTAATTGTTTTACAAGTCTTGTATATAAAACTTATAATTCATTTTGACAATTCAAAAATGTTTAAATAACTAAGTTTCTGAAATATCTTTATGCTAAACTTTTTTTAAATTACATAGTTTAATAATTAAAATCCTCATTTTAAAACACACTCAACTTCTCGGTAACATATATTTTTCCAATTCCAATATAACCAATTTTATATTTATAAATCTCTTTTGATCTACCACCATTTGATTTACATTCCCAATTTCATAATTCCCTTTTTCCAACTCCAAAAGTAAAATCTATCATTTGTTTTTAAACCAATTAAACCCATCTCATTATAAATTCTTACCATGAATTTATATCTTTAGTTTATCAAAATGATAATCTTTTCACTTTATTTATAAACATCATTTATAAATATTATAGTCTCACTTCCTGTTTACAACGATTCCACATCACTTAACCCCATTTGTAAATCAATTTCTAAATTAAATTCCATTTATAAATCAATTTCATAAATAACCCAAACTATATTACAAAACCAACCAAATCTCGATTTTACCTCTATTCCGTAATTTAATGATCTTATTTAAGGCCCAATATGACCAATTTTATATTTATTTCCAAATTTCCTATATTTCCCAATTTATTAAAAATCTGGATTTGAAAACCTTTTATAATTAAAAAAGTATCGCTTAAGAATTATTATTTAAAACCATTATATACATTATTCCAAAATCTCTATTTACGATATCCCGAAATAGTTAAGTACAAATTTAAAGTCAAACCATTTATTTTATCCAAATAAATTTCTTTTAATTAATCCAAAATCCTATATAAATACTTCACTTCCAAAATCCCTTTTTAATTTCTTTTTAAAATTAAATAAATATATATATATATATATATATGTTATTTTAAAATACCAAAATCTAGGTCAATGCTACCGTAGCATCCAATAAATTCAAATCACGCTGTAATCTATCACAGATTATTCAACGTATCATATATCATTATATATGGAATTAAATTCAACATTTTTAAGGAATCTAGTTGGATTTCCCCAATCTATTTTTCCTGTATCCACAGATGTCAATACAACGTAAAAATACCAATCCTGCTTCGAGGCCGAATATCGCGGTAATATATGGTCATCCGCTATTATGCTGGGCGCATAGGGTCTCATACGCACCAATAGGTGGGAAAAATCAATCCAACTACTAATATATGTTACTATATATATATATTATAACATCCAACTGGTAATAATAATTATCAAATCATCCAACCAACCAATAATTAAATTTTCAACATTCAAAATTAAACTAGCAATCCAAAAATGAGTGAGATTTATTCACTTTGATTTTTAGTATCGCTTTCGCGTTCTGGTTCTGATTATATCCAAACGCGTTTGATTTAGCTAAAAATCTAGCAAGCTCTAATCTTAACCAAACTGATTCTATTTCAGAGATCTCACTAATACGAACTTATCGCAAAAATCCTCGTGACGATCGGGTTTAATATGAGTGAGATATCTTTCAAACTTGGCATACCAATGTAAACATTTTGAAAATAAAAGAAATTCCAAAATACTCTCATCCAACACAGCCCAAACAAGAGAGCCCAGCCCGCCTTTCCTCTTTCATTCTTTTGTTATACGGCCCAAGGCCCACGAGAAACAAACCCGACCCCAGCCTGCTTCTTCTTCCTTCTTCCTTTTTTTTCTTCATATCGCCTGAAGCTTTCAAAAACGTGCGCGGTCTCATCGTATCACTAACATGCCGGAATCAGTCGCCAACGGCCAACCCACCATCGCTAAACACCTCTGCTCATCACCACGCACTAGCCCAAGACCTCAATTTTCCCTACGGCCAACTCATTTAAATCACGACCACCCAACGTTTCCAGCCTGTACGGCCATGTCGCGACCACAAATAGATGATAGGACCACCCCAATTTAAGACCACGCGTGCGCCTTCATGTCCCAGACTTGAAAACGCCCTCCAATCCATCCATCTCCTCCCTTATCACGAGCTATGACAAACCCTGGCTACAAACACCCTCATGTCATCAAAATCGAGCCGCCCAATTTGATGTTGCACCCACCAGTGAGCATACCAAATTGAAGAGAATTGCAAAATAGGATTTTAGGAACTTTTAGTTGAGTAATTTGTGAGATCAAAGTTTTCAAAGCTTTATTTTTTTCTTTAATTTTGTGCTCGGATATGTTTAAAAAGGAAGATAGGGAAGCGATGGAAGAGAAAGGTGGCGTGTAAGGTGTTGTCTACAGTGTATTGAAATGAAGGAAAGCAACTGATGCGAATATGGTCAAGTCAATATATATATATATATATATATAGATAAATTTCCAAATCGTCTCGATTAAGTAACTTAAATTTTCGAACCCCTATCGAGCCATGCCGCTAGGCATTTATAATGTTATACCTCTATTCTGAACGCAATAGAAAAGATTTTAAGTCCTAATTCGATCGTATGGAGAGATAGCTTTTTGGACCCAATTTTTATATTGAATTTTCGATATTAATTTCAACATCTTTATATTCTGTATGACCAAACGATAATTCCTAGCACTATGAAATTTGAAATCCGATAATAATACACTATTAGGGATCCAATGGAATTGATTTCATTAAATTCCAAGACTGTGCCTCGAAGGCTATTTTTATATGTCAATTCAAACGAGATATTTTTAAAATCGAGTAAATCACTTTTAATACAATTTTAAAAATCTTATTAACTTCCTTCTTATTAACATAAATTTAATAAGCATTTAAATTATTTTAAACAAGCTTAAAACTCAAGATTCAGTTATTTAATCAAATTTCAGTTATTAAAATAAACAATAAAATTATTCAATAAATCATTATATTTGAAATCCAAGTTAAAAATTAACTTTTAAATATTTAAAATCAATTAAATATTCAATTTCAAATAACCAAAAATTCTGGGTCATTACATTGCTCTCCCATTAAAAGAATTTCGTCCCCAAAATTAATAAGTTAAGAAGAATGGTCCAAAACCCATTAACTTACCTGAAACAAATCTGTTGAAACCACATTATCACTTTTACTAATTTTCAAATTCATCCATAGATTCCAAATAATATAATGTACTCAACCATTTTAAGTTACAATCCAAAATCAAATTTTAGTTAATTCTTCAAAATTTTCTAAGTCTTTGAATTTTCAAAAAATTTCGCCAACAACTCCTTTGCGCGGCTAGATCCGAACAACTAAAAATTTCCATTATGGGATCAAATCAGCAAAAGAAAACAAAAGCCAAGTGGCTCAATCATATATTCATCAAATCCAAACAACAATCTAAACATGTACCTTTTAGTCGGGCAATCCAATTCTCATTTGATATCGAAGACATCAATTTAGTTCTTGCTTTAATACACCTGTATCTAATTTACTAATGATACCCAATCATATAATTCAAAATTGTATTATTTATTCCTTTTTAGAATTTCCAATATTTGCTTTACTTAAGCCCATACGATGTACATATATCATCTGTATGCAATATAAAATCTGATCGCTCGATCGATCATACAATTTCACTTCCGAACTAGTATCGTTCACACAACTCTCTAGTGTGGAATCGAATCTGGTTTCTTGATTAGAAACCATCATTCTCCTTGCGTGGTCATAGAATATGATAAAGAATCTCAAAATCAACCAAAAATCCATATCCAAGGTTTGCCATCGAGAATCGAGTGAAAAATCCTAATTTAGATCGATATATTTTATCTCGAAATTTTGTGCTCCAATTTGGATCAAACCATCATGCGAATAAAATAATATACGTACAACTTACGTGTTAAATTCCAATTAATTCTTAGCTATATCAAATTCTTTTTATTCACATTTACTTCATTTCCATTCAATTATTCACAATAATCATTCACATTTATACTTCACATTCACCTACTTACTTGGTATATTCCTTAAACACCAATTCCACTTTAGAATTTCACCATCAAATTTTCTTAAGTCAACTATAAATATTTTATACAAAAGTTCTTATGTTTATTATTATTTCATCACCTAAGTTTTTATCCATTTTAACTCAAATCAATTTTCAATTCCATTTGACACAATTCCTTTGTTAAATTTCAACCATATTCCAACATCATATTCAATTAACTATGTAATTTAATTTAATTAGTTCCCTTCATTAGTTTATTTCCATTTGAAAAAAATCCATTTCCAACAATTACCTATCCAACCTAACTTAGGCTAAATTTCAGAGTTCAGTCTTATTTAACTTTAAGTTAAGTTTAATTCCACAGTTTAAATTTTATTAGTTATCAAACTTACTCATATTCCATGAAACATTTAAATAAAAATCCTAGAGTTTAAACAATTTGTTCTAAGTATTTCAAATTATTTTTGAAATTATATATAGATATATACACAAAATCCCTTGGTATGTCAAATCATCCCTTTTGAATTTCAAAACCAAGACTAGTTTTACCAAAGGAACTCCAATTGCAAATCATTAAGGTAGTAATTCCTCCCTTGGAGACTCAAAAATGAACATCGATGATGCTACAGTCATCACCAAAATTATTTTCCGACGACCGAAGTGATTTCAATGCTTTTTTCCCCTTTTAAGAACCATTTTAAATATTTTTATTCCAAAAATTATCTCCAAATAATATCGCTATTATTTTCCAAGACTTTGAAAAACATTTCAAAACCAACCGGAATTAAATTCCTAAATTCCCAGCCTTCAAACCCTTTTAACAAATCATATTAAATATACTTCTGGAATTTCATTTCAAATAATAAACACATCTACAAAATCACATTTGCACAATCCCATTTCGTTATATGAAATTATTTCTTAACTGTTGACTGTAATATCAACTTTTATTCAATCGCCACAACAACAAATGATAATGGTTTAATATTATCATTTCCTAACAACCTAGCATACCCTATATAACTATAATAATTTGTGAAAAATTGTTTCTTTCATATATAAAAATAATTTAGGTAAATTATTTCATTTACCCCATTTCAAAACAATACCATGTCGAATTGCTCTGTTCAACTGTTTAGAGATCCCTATCAATAACGTTAATTACTCATATTGACCAGAATCCACAAGCCACTAAATAGATCAATCAACACAATATAAAACAATTTTATTTTCATTAACAAATACACGCTCATATCTATTAATACACTTAAACTCATTCTAGGGTACTACCGTCCCTATCTCTAATGAGTTACCCCATCATAGACAAGGTTCTCTCTTAACCTTCAACTCCGATACCAAGTGTGAGGAATGGGGTTTTTGACCCTCAAAAATCGACATCAGTATGTTAACTGTATAGCATGCCAAGTAATCGAGTGCCGAAAATACTAGACCGTTAGAGGAAAGAAGAAAGAGGTAGAAGAAAATAGCAATAACAACACAGAATTTCACAATCGCAGCGTCACAAAATATAATATATATCAACAGATCTTGTACAAAGAAATACTGTAACTGTTAATATACATACCAATCATCAGAGTAGAAAAGTCAACAAATCAATATCGGACAGTTATAGTAATTTGTCATCACAAGCGCTGAATATACAGCCTATAATACACAGTGGAACATAACCAAGTATGTGTAATACGTCTCTGTCGTATAACTCATCTCCTGAGCTCCATAGCATCCTAACTTGAATCTGTAATACTCGATCTGACTTGAGCATTATAATAAAATAACACTCGAGTTAGTCTGGAAAACCAGTGTGAGAAAAACACACTCAGTTTGAATTATTACTATTATCGAAAAACTTTGAAAACAAAGGTATCTCGTAAGAGCACGTCACAAATAAATACGATGTTCTTTTACCTTACGATAACCAAAACATAGTATATCAAAATCATCTAATATTATAATAGTGTCTAAGTACAAATACTTATTTAAATAGCCAAAATGATTGCATCTCACATTTCAACATAGTTGGGCACAATCAAAACCGTAAGGCGCTTATTGGAGAATGGATTACATATAATGACTAGGCATTGAGGTACCACCATCACAGTACATATCTAGAAAAATGTACCGAGGACCTCGCTGGGATCCTTTACAACATAAGACCGGTTCTATCCCTAACCTGGATAGTACAGAATATGTTATCATCCCGGTTGTTCCCACCCTTATCGAGAGCTCTTTTTAATGCACCACCATATTCATAATTAATAATATATTCGAGGTTATCTAGAAAGGTGATAACATACCCTAATAGGGTGCGATCTACTTAGCCTTGCTACATCCCCCCTGATTTTCAGTCATTCTGGTTGATGAGGCTTAAGTCTACGATTACTTTTTAAGGAATTTACACTTGGAATGTTCATTGTCCTCCAATGACAATGTGCTGAAAACATTCATCAGTACAAGTCTGTTCTAGGTCTGAACGAAACCGAAGGCAATATTCCTACTACATCCATTTTGGAATCATTCTTAGGATTAGTAGCGATTAGCCCTTGCACTTCAATGCTCCATCTTAGATTCCTTACTCTTCTCTTCACTTCGCAAATGTATTCGTTGCATCAAAGTGGTTTTCGGATAACTTATCTGATCTCGATCTCTTCGGAACAACATTCTGGTAAACTCAACCCCGTTCTTTAGGAACTAAACTGACGAAAATAAGATCGAAGATAATCTTCAAACCATTAGTGGACGGTTTTCCTTATCATCATCATAGAAGAACGAAACGAGTTTATACGTATAATATAGCACCTTCGAAGGTAACTGTACCATATAATTCCAATGTTTCCAATAGATATTTCCAAAGTTATGCTTTTAGTCCAGATTTGATAGTCGGTTATTTAACTATCAAATAAACAATCATTCAACCAAAGAGTTCATTTTCCACTGAAAACACAAAGTCTCATTTAATTTGAATTTTAATAAATTTAATCTCTTTATTATAAAGGTGCGTATTTATCTTACCGAATTTAGTATATTCACAAATCGACCTTTTCAAAATATTTGAATTTTTTTAAAATAAATATAGAAAGCACCACTGCGGTATCAACCATGGATTCACAGCTCAATGATTATGTTTCTATCCTAGAGAAATCCAAACTTAACTATAGGCAATCTCTGCCTCCCAATTTTGCCATGAAAGTACACCATTACTTTTTGAAAACTTCATTTAATAACTACCTCAAAATAATGCATATAAAGTCTCTATACTAATTTACCAAGTTTAACTTAGGCAAATACTCTTTAATAAAAGTAATTATATAAACTATATTAATATCAAAATAATGCTTATAAAGTCTCTATACTAATTTTTTAAGTTTAATTTAGGCAAATACTCTTTAATAAAGGTTATTATATAAACTATATTAATATCAAATAATTTATCTTTTAAAATAATAATACCGGTTAATTAATAAAATTCTAATTGTTTTACAAGTCTTGTTTATTAAACTTATAATTCATTTTGACAATTGAAAAATATTTAAATAGCTATGTTTCTGAAATATCTTTATGCTAAAACATTTTTAAATTATCGAGTTTAGTAATTAATATCCTCTTTTTATAACACACTCAACTTTTCGATAACAATTTTTTTCAGCTCTAATATAACCAATCTAATATTTATAAATCACTCTCGATCTACCACCAATAGATTTACGTTCCTAATTTCATAAATCCCTTTTTCCATTTCCAAAATTAAAATCTATGATTTCTTTTTAAAACGATTTACCAGTCTCATTATAAATTCTTATCATGAATTTATATCTTTAATTTATAAAAATGATAATCTTTTCACTTTATTTATAAACATCGTTTATAAATCCCATGGTTACACTTCTCGTTTATAAAGGTTCCACATCATTTAACGCCATCCATAGATCGATTTCTAAATTAAATTCCATTTATAAATCAATTTTCTAAATAACCTAAATTATATACCAAAACCAACCAAATCTCGATTTTACCTCTATTTCGTAATTTAGTAATCTTATTTAAGGCCCAGTATAACCAATTTTATATTAATTTCCAAATTCCCTTGCATTTCCCAATCTATTAAAAAACTAGATTTTAAAACTTTTTATAATTAAAACAAGTGTCACTCAAGAATTATTATTTAAAACCCTTTATATACATTATTCCAAAATCTCTATTTACAATATCCCGAAATAGTTAAGCACAAATTTGAAGTCAAACCATTTATTTTATCTAAATAAATTTCTTTTAATTAATCCAAAATCCTATATAAAACTTCACTTCCAAAATCCCATTTTAATTTCTTTTAAAAATAAAATATATTTTTGTAGTATTTTAAAAAACCAAATTTAGGTCAATGCTACCGTAACATCCATTAAATTCAAACCACACTATAATCTATCGCAAATTATTCAACATATCATATATCACTATATATGAAATTAAATTCAACATTTTTAAAGGAATTCAGTTGGATCCCTCCAACCTGTTTTTTCTGCATTCATAGATGTATATACAACATAAAAATGCCAATCCCGCTTCGCGGCAGGATATCGTGGTAATATAGGGTCATCCGCTACTATGCGGGGAGCATAGGGTATCATTCGCTCCAATAGATGGAAAAAACCAGTCCAACTACTAATATATACTACTATATATTATAACATTCAACTGATAATATTAATTTTCAAATCAACCAAAAAGTAAATTTTCAACATTTAAAATTAAACCAGCAATCGAAAAATGAGTGAGATTTACCCACTTTGTTTTCTATTGTCGCTTTCGCATTCTGGTTCCAATTAAATCCAAATGCATTTGAATTTAGCTAAAAATCCAGCAAGCTATATTCTCAACCAAACTAATTCCATTTCAAAGATCTCGCTAATACGAACCTATCGTAGAAATCCGCATGATGATCGGGTTTAATATGAGTAGATATCTTTTTAAACTTGGCATAATAATGTAAACATTTTGAAAATAAAAGAAATTCCAAAATACTCTCACCCAACACAGTCCAAACATGAGAGCCCAGCCCGCTTTCCCTCTTCCCATTTTTTTTTTTTTTTTTGGTTAAACGGCCCAAGGCCCACGAGAAACAAACCCGACCCTGACCTGCTACTTCTTCCTCCTTCCTTTTTTCTTCCTATTGCCTGAAGCTTTCAAAAATGTGAACGGCCTCATTATATCACTGACATGCTGAATCATATGTAACGAATGCGAATTTTTCCCGTTCGTAAATCGAAATCCATACTTTACATCGTACTTGAATGCCGCAAATTCGACCGTTCAAATCCGATTCGCCGGAGCTTATAACACAATTATGTAAACAACATAGCGGAAGAAATAATGAATATCAATGTACAACATCCTGATACAACTGATGATATAGTAGATATCAATATACAATAGAGATACAAGAAAATAGCAGCGGAAATAGATAGTACTAGCAGCGGAACATTTTACTCCAATATAGTCTTCAAGGAAGAACTCCAGCAGCAGCTCGAACCAACATCACGATACACTAAGACAAGCAAGTCTCGTCCATATCCAAAGACTGAAACTAGCTCCAGACAATCTACTGAACCTCAATATCTAAAAAACCAACTCTAGACTGCTCGTGTGGAAAATAGTGAGCACCCAGAGTTTAGGAAACGAACAATAAACTTCGGGTCAGTCATGGGACTGGTGTGAGTAACAAAAACAGTTTATCTTTAAAAACAAACAGCAAGAGAATTTTAAAGTCAATTCGCAATGCTTTTAGAAAATGAAACTACCATAAGACCTCCCGCCACACACACAATGCAAACGCAGACTTGGAGGAGATTTCTTCTTATGATAGTCAAACATGCTTGATACGAGAGAATTTCTTGATATTATTACTATAGGTGCAAAGTGCAGAAAACATTTCGAAAGTAGAATATTAATCTTAGCCAGCATAGACATTCCGAACTATGCCTACTATAACTACCGTCTAAACAGTGGGGCGCCACCATAAGTAAATGGAAGGTAATACAACTAATACCGTACAGGGCACGTCTTGTTTTGTTTGGATTTCCAACAAATGGTCAGGCTAAGGAACTTCCTACTACCACACGGGATCGCCTCTGGCGGGACGTCCCGAGAACCTAACCGGATCTCTACCAACACAAGGCCGGGTTACCTCTGCAACTATGTAACTACTACTCGAGCATGCCACTCCCCGGTCCTTTGGGACCTTTATCCGAGGCGCCTCTAAGAAACAACCATGCAGTAAATGAGATTGGAGAAACCACATAGGTTAAATATCAGGGCTCCATACCTAATACCACCCTTTACCAGAAGGGAATGACACACCCTAAAGGGCGCGACCCTCATAACCTTGCCGCATCTTTCCTGTTTTGACCATTTTCGGGGTGTGAGGTCCTGATGTAGTCTCGTCCACAAAGCTACGCTCTATACAAAAACCATGCTCTGATCCCAAATGATCATCAACACACAACAGCACTCAGCATGCCACACTACCAAATTGGGAGTATATCGCTGATAACCTTCAACTACATAACCTCTGAGCTCGTACATCTCAGAGAAGGGTGTTAAGCTAAGAGAATAAATTCTCCACCACACAGATACGTATTTGAAACAAATTTGCTATATATCTCAAAGTGTAGTGTCAGACATATAACCATACAAGTCTGTTCTGGGTTCGAACAGAACCGAAGGCACTTCCAAAGAAGTCCTTGCAATCCGGGTATTCACAATCCCGATCGGACTTCCATCACTTAGGAAATCTCTATACCGGCACGACTCAGTGCAGAGACAATCGATAGGTCATCCTATCGCTCTTGCAAATACCCGGTCTTCACCACCGGTCTTCAAATGCTATCCATATACGTCGTATCACATATTCGAAATGGGTTATACGACACAAAGGTCCTTTCCCGGCTAAACCGAATAGTGAGCGCAATATTTAAAACATATGGATATGGGATTTCAATTAAGTCACAGCTTAATAATTCCAAACTTACTTTCAAATGGTTTAAACCAATTACCATTTCAAATCTTTGAAACAAAAAATTTATTTCATAAAGTTCACCTACTTTCACAAAGATCCATTTACGGATTTCAAATCAATCCCCATTTCAATTGGATTAACTCGTTCAAAATCTTTAAATCAAAGATTTGTCTCATAGCTTTCAAATCGTTCCCAAATATTCATTTTCTAAACTCGTTTCCAAATATTTATCTATAACTTGGAAAACTATTTTAGTTTAAACTTGAAATTCCTTTTTATAAGATTGGAAACGAAAGCTTTTTATCATTTAGAAACAATAATTTTATTTTGGAAAAACTCGATTTCATTTATACAAGTTACAATCTTTGGTTTAATTCGAATCCCCGAAACAATACTTTAAATATGGTTTCAAACCCGTATATAACTAACATAACATATTTAATCCCTAATTTCAAATCATAGAATTAAATTCCTAATTTTGAATTCAAATTTAAATCAAATTATTTAAATTCCAAAACTTAATCAAGTAAATTAAAATAAATTTTAACTTGAAATTCCATTCCAAAAGCTTTTCACATTTATTCCGATTCCATTTCCAAAACATTTGAATTTAAAAATTCAAATTCAAAACTATTTCAAAAATCTGCGACTTAACTGATTTCCTCGTGAAATCCATAATTGTGTGTGTATGGTGTGGTCCAGGGGTTTAACACAATAGTGCAACATCACTCAACCATCACATATCAAATACAGAAATTTATTTGATAAGCGGTATAAACTATAGCGCTTATCTTTTATTCATAGAACATAGATATATATATATATATATATATCACAGATAATAATTACATTTATCTCAGATAAATAAATTACATTTCAGATCATAACACAAATCAAGACATATCACAAAGCATCAATATCAGGGATATCAAACAATTTTAATTATTCAGTCAAGTTCAAACATTCACAAGTAAAATTTATTAGTTGGCTGATAAATTTAAATCAACTGTATTAATTATAAATCTGGGTTAATTATCCTAAGTTAATTTCAATTTATTTTAGAATAAAATCCCCTTTTATCATTTATTAATTCACTTTTAATTACGGACTAATCAATCTTAATTAATGAATTAATTTAACCTTTAATAATTTAATTTATCTTAATTAATCACAATTATAAATTAATTCTTTAATTCATAAATTAACTTACCCCTTAACAAATAATTATACCCAAATTACTGATTATCATTCAATTAATTACATCCGATAATTATCAATTATTTACCTTTCTAAGTAATTATAATTCCCAAATTGTTAAATAATTGTTCTAGATTAATTATTCTAATTTTTTTGTTATATTAATCACATTAATTAATTATCCAGATAAAAACTTAGTTAATGACTTCATTAACTATTTAATTTCTTAAATTACCTTTCTAAAGAAATTTACTTATTTTAATCATTTATTGATGATAAGTTGATAAATCATTAAGAACTCCTTTATTAATGGATTGTAAATCATTAGTCTTTATTATTAAAGTAAATTCATTCAGATTTAAGATTTAATTGTTATTTACAATATGTTAAACATTTATTTCAAATTTCCTTTTAATACAGTTTAAAGCAAATTAATTTCAAAATTTGGTCAAAAATTTAATTTAGTTTTAAACTTTCAAAATTTCAGCTTGTTTAATTCCCATTTACAATTCAATTCTATTTTTGAATTCAAACTTCTTTAATACACTTAATTGCTTTGAAATTATTAAACCAAATTAAATTTAAAACTTTATGTTATTTACAAACTAAGTTCCAATTTAAACTTGAATTTTATTTACATTTTGATTTAAACCTCAGTTTTAAAACCTTGATTTAAAATTTAGATTTGTTTAAAATTCCCAAAAACAAGAAACAGTTTCAGGTTAAAAGCCTGAAATAATTTTAACTTTAGCAAACGTTGTTCTTCCCAGGCAAACAAAACACTCAGGCAACATTAAGGCTCGTGCACGTGCACAACGAAGCCGGCCAGCTCCGCCGCGACATTGAACTCATCGACGTTCATCTCCACATCGAGCTCCGACCACTCACACTTCACTGTCGGTTCGAATTCAAATTAGAGATGAAATTTGAAACCTGGAACCTCACAATACAAAACCTGGAACCAACACTGTCAAACCCCCAAAAACCTATCAACGCGCCGCTTCCTCAACTCCGACCACCAGTGCCTCCGGCCTCGCTTTCGTCAACTCGACCCCTACCATGGCCCACGACCTCGCGACACTCGATGCTTGCACGAAATAGTAGTGCGCGAGTTTCCAACGCGTGAAAAACTAGGTCTACAGATTAAAATTCTATGCCGCCGTCGCCACCAACATCTTCGCCACCTCCGACCATTTTTCGCCGACACCTAGTAGGCTCCTTCACCTCCACAAACAACCCCGAGCAACTCGAATCATTCGATCACCAAAAAATGGTAAAAATGCATATTTTTTTCAACTATTAACTGCAACTAGGATAGTTAACTAAAAATCCTCATATTAGTTTTTAAAATCCTATCTTTGAGTGTAGATTCAATTTATATAATCGAACTAATATTTTACAAAATTCGAATTTCCCATAGTTTCAAGTTTTGACTGTAAAAATTCTGATCTTTCCTTCTATATGCATTTATACATCACGAAACTATTTTTAAATTGTAATTCATACATAAATATAACTACTTTGTTTTGAAACCAAGGTCTGATGTTGATTAGGAAACAAGAAATAGAATTTCTTGTTATTTGATACTCTGTAACTAAACAGAGAAGAAGATGCACTGGCATATGTATATACAATAAAACAAATAGCAATATAGATTCAATTTAAATTGCTATATGTTACTCACCTTCCAGATCATGACTCAGAACTTTCAAATGGATGTTGAAATTGTAATCAGGTTTTGAACTTATTAACTGAAGCTTCTTTGCTTCTTGACTCCTAGGCCTTGATTGCTTTGATATATAAATTTTTCTCTGAGATGTTTTAAATTAATATTTGTTTGAATGTAAAGTGATATTGCTTCAGTTTTTTTTTTCTTTTCTCAGTTTCAATGGTCGAAATGGAGAGGAGATATGTATAAAAAGAAATATGCAGGCTTGAATATCTTTGCTGGTACAAGATCTTGCATTATTATTATTTTTCAAAGATTTTTATTTTGTACAAGTAATTATTTTATCTTGTACCATACAGGATCAGTGACTTCTTTGCCTTGGTAGCTGTAAACAATTTCCTTCGGTGGCTAAGATGATATTATGGTGGCTGATGATCTTGTATTTGGGCTGAGGTTGATGGCAGTAGTACCTATGTCTACTTCTTTATTTTATTTATATTGTACTTTTTTTTATAAAGCATGCCCGCACCTATTTCTTTTGTGTACTTAAGTTTACATTACTTTTGCATGTAGATTTTACTTTGTTTAGTTGGGTTGAGATGAAAGCTTTAATTGTTTATGTACTTTATGTTTTTGTATATGGTTTTTCTGTTGTTTTTCCTTCCAGGCCTGCATATTTATGTTCCCATTGGTTTGTACATGTTTTCATTTATACTTTACACATTTTTTTCTTTGTTTTATTGCCTTACATTTCAGCTGTACAATGTTTGTGATAATTTGATGTTTCTTCTTTTTTCTTCTTCTTTTGTTTCCTATTTCTAGTGTACGTAAATATAGATTTGGTTTGATCTTATAATTTGTAATACAAGTAAACTTCTATTTTTATATTTTATTTTACTTTTAATATTGTTAATGTTTGTTTCTATTTGTATTATTTTATATTGATTTATAATATCAAAATTTTACTTATATTGTATGAACTATATAATTTATTTAAATTATAATATCGATGAATTTCCATGTTAAATTTGTTGTTAGACATTAGCAATTAATTGTTTACTTTGATATTCATTATCTCACATTAATATATATATTTGTTTTTATTCTACTTCTATCAATACTAATTTTAGATCAATTTGTTTATTATATTTCCTGTGTCAAAGATGTATATTCTTATATTTATTGATTTTTAAAACCATATTAATTCAAAAATTAATTTAATTATCCATTTAAATTTAGTAAAAATTCGGGGTCGTTACAGACTCCCCCCTTAAAGTAATTTCGTCCTCGAAATTACACAGCTCGTTTCTCGAATTATACACACACAGAATAGACTAATGCCAATTCAAACTATACTAGTAAACATAGTGGGTTCTTACGGGTAATTCATAATATACCTTATGTTAAATACTACCCATAATATTCATACATAAGTTATAATCATACATAACCCTACTAACATCCAACCTTTACCACGGTTTTAAGTCCAAAATACATATATAAACACTCCCAAAAGAAGTCAATCCGACCAATTACAGATCCTCGCTATCAGAGCTTCCTCTCTCAGGCCCTGACAGTTCTCTAACTTCTGCCTCATCGTCTGTCACATAAACCTCCTCTGGGTTAGACTCTACCGGGATAAAATCTCCACCATCTAGCTCCTCATCCTCTATGGCATCGTCATCCTCTATAGCATCATCCAAATCCCAATAAATGGCTTCATCACCTTCGGACTCTACCTCAATTTCAGGTTCTTCTTCCACCTCAAACTCTTCTTCAAATTCCTCTTCGAATTCTTCTTCAAATTCTTCCTCGAATTCTTCTTCAAATTCTTCCTCGAATTCTTCTTCAAATTCTTCCTCGAATTCTTCTTCAAATTCCTCCTCATTTTCCTTGGGTTCTTCAACTTGAGGTTGTGGCTGCACCACAGGCTCCTTTGGCACCTCCTCGCGTACTAATGGTTCACCCGAATCATCCCGAGTCTTGCTACATGAACTAGAATCACCAACCCTTCTGGCCTTCCCGCCTCGGCTGACGCTATTTGTTCTCTACAATTAAAATCAAAATCCAAAAATTAAGATCCTAATGGTTTTAGAATTTTATAGGTTGAGAAATACATCAAAGTTTATATTACAGATTTTATTCTACCCAAGAAGTTAGAAATTCAAAATTTGGTTTTAAACAAAATCGTCTTATCGCTATAATTCAAATCTATCTTATATTTCATTAACCAATTTAACTCAATTTAAATTTCAAAATTTCCAATTTCATTCAAATTTCAAATTCATTAAAGTTTACATCAAAAACTGAAAAGAAATCGATGAAGATACGAAATAAGAATTTCCTACAATGATTCGTAAGGCCATCATTACATCGAAACTTCTTTCTGGAGCTGTCATGAAGAAATCAAAAGAATTTGGAAAGACGAATCAAAGGGTATTGATAAGAAAGTTGTTTCCACTATCACAGGGTATTGACCATTTATAATCGTATTCTTCCGTCCCCTATCTCGTTCTCTTCTTGCACTCATACTTACTATCAGTGAATAGTAAGAGAATTTACTGAGACATTCAAACGGATATCTTAGGGATTACTCATTCTAGGGTATACTTCACCCTATCTCTAATAAGATACTTAATGTGTTATACTCCTGAGCTAAAGTTCAACCTTAGCTCTGATACCAAATGTAACGAATGCGAATTTTTCCCGTTCGTAAATCGACATCCATACTTTACATCGTACTCGAATGCCGCAGATTCGACCGTTCAAATCCGATTCGCTGGAGCTTATAACACAATTAAATAAACAACATAGCGGAAGAAATAATGAATATCAATATACAACATCTGATACAACATCCTGATACAACAGATGATACAATAGATATCAATATACACCAGAGATACAAGAAAATAGCAGCGGAAATAGATAGCACCAGCAGCGGAACATTTTACTCCAATATAGTCTTCAACGAAGAACTCCAGCAGCAGCTCGAACCAACATCACGATACACTAAGACAAGCAAGTCTCGTCCATATCCAAAGACTGAAACTAGATCTAGACAATCTACTGAACCTAACTATCTGAAAAACCCAACTCTAGACTGCTCGTGTGGAAAATAATGAGCACCTAGAGTTTAGGAAAGGAACAATAAACTCCGAGTCAGTCATGGGACTGGTGTGAGTAACAAAAACAGTCTATCTTTAAAAAGAAACAGCAAGAGAATTTTAAAGTCAATCCGCAATGCTTTTAGAAAATGGAACTACCATAAGACCTCCCGCCACACACACAATGCAAACGCAGACTTGGAGGAGATTTCTTCTTATGATAGTCAAACATACTTGATATGAGAGAATTTCTTGATATTATTACTATAAGTGCAAAGTGCAGAAAACATTTCGAAAGTAGAATATTAATCTTAGCCAGCATAGACATTCCGAAGTATACCTACTATAGCTACCATCTAAACATTGGGGCGCCACCATAAGTAAATGGCAGGTAATACAACTAATACCGTACAGGGCGCGCATTGTTTTGTTTGGATTTCCAACAAATGGTCAGGCTAAGGAACTTCCTACTGCCACATGGGATCGCCCCTGGCGGGACATACCGAGAACCTAACAGGATCTCTGCCAACACAAGGCCGGGTTACCTCTATAACTAGGTAACTACTACTCGAGCATGCCACTCCCCGGTCCTTTGGGACCTTTCTGAGGCGCCTCTAAGCAAAAACCACATAGTAAATGAGATTGGAGCAACCACATAGGTTAAATATCAGGGCTCCATACCTAATACCACCCTTTACCAGAAGGGAATGACACACCCTAAAGGGCGCGACCCTTATAACCTTGCCGCATCTTTCCTGTTTTGACCATTTATGAGGTGTAAGGTCCTGATGTAGTCTCGTCCACAAAGCTACACTTTATACAAAAAGCCATGCTCTGATCACAAATGATCAACATATGATCATCAACACACAGCAGCACTCAGCATGCCACACTACCAAATTGGGAGTATATCGCTGATAACCTTCAACTACATAACCTCTGAGCTCGTACGTCTCAGAGAAGGGTGTTAAGCTAAGAGAATAAATTCTCCTCCACACAGATACGTATTTGAAAGAAATCTGCTTTACATCTCAAAGTGTAGTGTCAGACATACAACCATACAGGTCTGTTCTTGGTTCGAACAGAACCAAAGGCACTTCCAAAGAAGTCTTTGCAATCCGCGTATTCACAATCCCGATCGGACTTCCCATCACTTAGGAAATCTCTATACCGGCGCGACTCAGTGCAGAGACAATCGATAGGTCATCCTATCGCTCTTGCAAATACCCGGTCTTCACCACCGGTCTTCAAATGCTATCCATATACGTCGTGTCACATATTCGGAATGGGTTATGTGACACAAAGGCCTTTTCCCAGCTAAACCGAATAGTGAGCGCAATATTTAAAACATATGGATATGGGATTTCAATTAAGTCACAACTTAATAGTTCAAAACTTACTTTCAAATGGTTTAAACCAATTACCATTTCAAATCTTTCAAACAAAAGATTTATTTCATAAAGTTCACCTACTTTCACAAAGATCCATTTACGGATTTCAAATCAATCCCTATTTCAATTGGATTAACTCGTTCAAAATCTTTAAATCAAAGATTTATCTCACAGCTTTAAAATCATTCCCAAATATTCATTTTCAAAACTCGTTTCCAAATATTTAACTATAACTTGGAAAACTATTTTAGTTTGAACTTGAAATTCCTTTTTATAAGATTTGAAACGAAAGCTTTTTATCATTTAGAAACAATAGTTTTATTTTGGAAAAACTCGATTTCATTTATACAAGTTACAATCTTTGGTTTAATTAGAATCCCCAAAACCATACTTTAAATATGGTTTCAAACCCGTATATAACTAACATAACATCTTTAATCCCTAATTTTAAATCATAGAATTCAATTCCTAATTTTGAATTCAAATTTAAATCAAATTTTAAATTCCAAAACTTAATCAAGTAAATTAAAATAAATTTTAACTTGAAATTCCATTCCAAAAGCTTTTCACATTTATTCCGATTCCATTTCCAAAACATTTGAATTTAAAAATTCAAATTCAAAACTATTTCAAAAATTTGCGACTAAACTGATTTCCTCGTGAAATCCATAATTGTGTGTGTATGGTGTGGTCCAAGGGTTTAACACAATAGTGCAACATCATTCAACCATCGCAGATCAAATACAGAAATTTATTTGATAAGCGGTATAAACTATAACGCTCACCTTTTATTCACAGAAAACACATACACACACACAGATATATATATTTATCACAGATAATAATTACATTTTTCTCAGATAAATAAATTACATTTAAGATCAGAACACAAATCAAGACATATCACAAAGCATCAATATCAGGGATATCAAACAATTTTAATTATTCAGTCAAGTTCAAACATTCACAAGTAAAATTTATTAGTTGACTGATAAATTAAATCAACTGTATTAATTATAAATCTGGGTTAATTATCCTAAGTTAATTTCAATTTATTTTAGAATAAAATCCCCTTTTATCATTTATTAATTCACTTTTAATTACGGACTAATAAATCTTAATTAGTGAATTAATTTAACCTTTAATAATTTAATTTATCTTAATTAATAACAATTATTAATTAATTCTTTAATTCATAAATTAACTAACCCCTAAACAAATAATTATACCCAAATTACTGATTATCATTTAATCGATTACATCCGGTAATTATCAATTAATTACCTTTCTAAGTAATTTTAATTCCCAAATTGTTAAATAATTGTTCTAGATTAATTATTCTAATTTTTTTGTTAAATTAATCACATTAATTAATTATCCAGATAAAAATTTAGTTAATGACTTCATTATCTATTTAATTTCTTAAATTACCTTTCTAAAGAAATTTACTTATTTTAATCATTTATTGATGATAAGTTGATAAATCATTAAGAACTCCTTTATTAATGGATTGTAAATCATTAGTCATTATTATTAAAGTAAATTCATCCAGATTTAAGATTTAATTGTTATTTACAATATGTTAAACATTTATTTCAAATTTCCTTTTAATACAGTTTAAAGCAAACTAATTTCAAAATCTGGTGAAAAATTTAATTCAGTTTTAAACTTTCAAAATTTCAGCTTGTTTAATTCCCATTTACAATTCAATTCTATTTTTGAATTCATACTTCTTTAATACACTTAATTGCTTTAAAATTATTAAACCAATTTGAATTTAAAATTTTATGTTATTTACAAACTAAGTTCCAATTTAAACTTGAATTTTATTTGCGTTTTGATTTAAACCTCAGTTTTAAAACCTAGATTTAAAATTTAGATTTTTTTAAAATTCCCAAAAACAAGAAACAGTTTCAGGTTGAAAGCCTGAAATAGTTTTAACTTTAGCAAACTTTGTTCTTCCTAGGCAAACAAAACACTCAGGTAACATTAAGGCTCGTGCATGAGCACAACGAAGCCGGCCAGCTCCAGTCATCGCCGCAACATTGTACTCATCGATGATACTCTCCAAATCGAGCTCCGACCACTCGCACTTCACCGTCGGTTCGAATTCAAATTCGAGATGAAATTTGAAACCTGGAACCTCACAATACAAAACCTAGAACCAACACTGTCAAACCCCCAAAAACCTGTCACGCGCCGCTTCCTCAACTCCGACCACCAGACCGCCAGTGCCTCCGGCCTCGCCTCCGTCAACTCGACACCTACCATGGCCCACGACCTCGCGACACTCGATGCTTGCACGAAACAGTAGTGCGCGAGTTTCCAACGCATGAAAAAACTAGGTCTACAGATTAAAATTCTACGCCGTCGTCGTCGCCAACATCTTCGCCCCCTCCGACCATTTTTCGCTGGCACCCAGTAGGCTCCTTCACCTCCACAAACAACCCCGAGCAACTCGAATCATTCGATCACCAAAAAATGGTAAAAATGCATATATTTTTCAACTATTAACTGCAACTAGGATAGTTAACTAAAAATCCTCATATTATTTTTAAAAATCCTATCTTTGAGTGTAGATTCAATTTATATAATCGAACTAATATTTTACAAAATTCGAATTTCCCAAAGTTTCAAGTTTTGACTGTAAAAATTCTGATCTTTCCTTCTATATGCATTTATACATCACAAAACTATTTTTAAATTGTAACTCATACATAAATACAACTACTTTGTTTTGAAACCAAGGTCTGATGTTGATTAGGAAACAAGAAATAGAATTTCTTGTTATTTGATACTCTGTAACTAAATAGAGAAGAAGATGCACTGGCATATGTATATACAATAAAACAAATAGCAATATAGATTCAATTTAAATTGCTATATGTTACTCGCCTTCCAGATCATGACTCAGAACTTTCAAATGGATGTTGAAATTGTAATCAGGTTTTGAACTTGATAATTGAAGCTTCTTTGCTTCTTGATTCCCAGGCCTTGATTGCTTTGATATATAAATTTTTCTCTGAGATGATTTAAATTAATATTTGTTTGAATGTAAAGTGATATTGCTTTAGTTTTTTTTCTTTTATCAGTTTTAATGGTCGAAATGGAGAGGAGATATGTATAAAAAGAAATATGCAGGCTTGAATATCTTTGCTGATACAAGATCTTGTATTATTATTATTTTTCAGAGATTTTTATTTTGTACAAGTGATTATTTTATCTTGTACCATACAGGATCAGTGACTTCTTTGCCTTGGTAGCTGTAAACAATTTCCTTCGGTGGCTAAGATGATATTATGGTGACTGATGATCTTGTATTTGGGCTGAGGTTGATGGCAGTAGTACCTATGTCTACTTCTTTGTTTTATTTATATTGTACTTTTTTTTATAAAGCATGCCCGCACCTATTTCTTTTGTGTACTTAGGTTTACATTACTTTTACATGCAGATTTTACTTTGTTTATTTGGGTTGAGATGAAAGCTTTAATTGTTTATGTACTCTATGTTTTTATATATGGTTTTTCTGTTGTTTTTCCTTCCAGGCCTGCATATTTATATTCCCATTGGTTTGTACAAGTTTTCATTTATACTTTACACATTTTTTTCATTGTTTTATTGCCTTACATTTCAGCTGTACAATGTTTGTGATAATTTGATGTGGCTTCTTCTTTTTTTTTTTCTTTTGTTTCATATTTGTAGTGTACGTAAATATAGATTTGGTTTGATCTTATAATTTGTAATACAAGTAAACTTCTATTTTTATATTTTATTTTACTTTTAATATTGTTATTGTTTGTTTCTATTTATATTATTTTATATTGATTTATAATATCAAAATTTTACTTATATTGTATGAACTATATAATTTATTTAAATTATAATATCGATGAATTTCCATATTAAATTTGTTGTTGGACTTTAGCAATTAATTGTTTACTTTGATATTCATTATCTCACATTAATATATATATTTGTTTTTATTCTACTTCTATCAATACTAATTTTAAATCAATTTGTTTATTATATTTCCTGTGCCAAAGATGTATGTTCTTATATTTATTGACTTTTAAAACCATATTAATTCAAAAATTAATTTAATTATCCATTTAAATTTAGTAAAAATTCGGGGTCGTTACATCAGTCGCTAATAGCCAACCCACTATCGCCAAACGCCTCTGCTCTTCACCACGCACTCGCCTACGACCTCAATCTTTTCCACGGCCTCCTCATTTAAATTGCAACCACCCATGTTTCCAGGCTGTACGGCCATGTAGCGACTGCCAATAGATGACCGGACCACCCTAATTTAAAACCATGCATGTGATTTTACATCCCAAACTCGAAAACACCCTCCAATCTATCCATCTCCTCCCTTATCGCGAGCTACGACGAACCCTGGCTACAAACACCTTCGCATCATCAAAATTGAGCTACCCAATTTGACATCGCACCCACCAATGAGCATACCAGATTGAAGGGAATTGCAAAGTAGGATTTTAGGAATTCGTTTGGGAATTTTTAGTTGAGTAGTTTGTGAGACAAAAAATTTCAAAGCATCATTTTTTTTTTCTTCAATTATGTGCTCGGCTGTGTTTAAAAAGGATGAGAGGGAAGCGATGGAAGAAAAAGGTGGCATGTAGGATGCTGTCTACAGTGTTTTGAAATGAAGGAAAGCAGCTAATGGGAATATGGTCATGTCAATAAATATATCTATTATTTAAATTTTCAAATCATCTCGATTACGTAACTTAAAATCTCAAACCCCTATCGAGCCACGCCGCTAGGCATTTATAATGGTATACCACTATTTCGGACGCAATGGAAAAAGTTTCAAGTCCTAATTCGATTGTATGGAGAAGATAGCTTTTTGGACCCAATTATTATATTGAATTTCGATATTAATTTCAACGCGTTTATATTTCGTACGACCTAACGATAACTCCAAACGCTACAAAATTTGAAATCCGATAATGATACAGTATTACGGATCCAAAGGAACTGGTTTTGTCAAAATTTGAGACTATGCTCCGAAAGGCTTTTTTATATGTTAATTCAAACGAGATATTTTAAAAATCGAGTAAATCACTTTTAATCCAATTTAAAAATCTTATTATATTCCTTCTTATTAATATAAATTTGATAAGCCTTTAAATTATTTTTAACAAGCTTAAAACTCAAGATTCAGTTATTTAAGCAAAATTTCAATTATTAAATTAAACAATAAAATTATCCAATAAATCATTATATTTGAAATCTAAGTTAAAACTTAACTTTTAATTATTTAGAATCAATTAAATATTCAATTTCAAATAACCTAAAATTCTGGGTCATTACACTAACAATAGTTTTCTGAAGTAAGAATCTTTTGTGCCATCTTAAAGCTTCGGCATTGCTGTGAAAGTAAGCGATTATGGTATCCTCGAGAAGTATACTCTTTTCGAGTTCCATTAACAGCTTATCTTTAAGAGTAATAAAGTGAGACACTAAATTAAATGAAAGAGGTGTTGCTGATAACTGTAACTCCTATTTGAATAAAAAAGAAACAAAATGGAGCCAAAACCAGAATGGTGAATCTCTTTTGTATTACGATAAAAGATTACAACTCAGGTAACAATGAAACTAAAAGATACAATAGACCTTTGTTTCATATCTAAAGATGAGAAATAACATCACTAACTTTATTTAATGAATTGGCAGAAAGAATAATTGTAGAGTCAAAAGGAATGTTTAATCCTTCTAGAGTAATCACCGGGGGATATTTGTTGTAGTCCCATTCCCCAGTTGGAGGACTATCATGACCGCAAATTAGTTTAGTAAAATATGACTTGATCTCCTTAAGTAGCTTTTCTTTCTCATCATTGAGGAAATCAAAGCAGAGACGAGGATATTCCATGTAATGTTATTGTAAATCTCTAAGAAAACCATATCCTGCAAATTTTAAAGATTTTAAAATTGATTCCTTTTTAAGATAAAATCTTCTCAATTTAACATATTGGCTTAAGTGGTCTTTAGAAACAAGTTGGCCTGAGGAACAGTCACATTGTAATATTAGAATAAAATGTGGCTGAGCATAAAAGGCAAGACTAAAACAAATATTTACAAATTAATATATCATTATATGTTTACAGCCATTCATTTGGTTTATATAAAATTGACTTAGTAAATAAACCTGAAACAAATTTATTCTTATAATACTTGAGTTTTTCAAGGGGTAGATCTTGGGGAATTTGTTTGACTCGTGGCAAGTTCCAACAACCTTCGGGATGTGGGTCAAAAACCGAATTCGTCTAAGTAATCTTTTTGTAAGCCCCTAAATATACCCCCACTAAATTCACCTAAATATGAAAAGTCAATGGTTAGGTGTCTACAATAGTCCTTGTATAAGAAATTAACTAAAATGTCCCTCTCCTCAATCAACATCCAGAATAAGGTAATTAACTCCCGGTTCTCTTTCAAGAGAGCGTTATAAAGAAGGCACGCTCTCCTTAGCCGTGGGGCAGCTTCTTGATGCTTAAAGATGCTAACACTACTTCGCTTCTATTAAGTTTATAATATTTATCAGAAAGTATTTTGTTCTCCCTCAATTTTTCGCCTAACTTCCTAAATAAACTATTTATCTTTGTTCCTCTCAAGCTCGGTTTTACAGGGGTGGATAGGTTTCTTCTTTATCTAAATGGATGATTTACACTGTTATTATCTTCGAAGCGAAAGATGCATAAATAAGAATCACATATCTGAGAAACGGGAACTGATGCTTGGGAAGCTTGTACTTTCTCCTTAGGCACTTCAACAACAACAAAAGTAGGCTCTTCTTAAGGGTCGACGGTGCATGAGATTCAAAGGAGAATGCCCCCAGGAGGAGATGGGCGTTTTTCAACAGCTCTTGTATTATCATTCCCATCTTTGTCAGAAGCCTTGGTGTGGGCCCATCTATTGCCACCTAAATCTTGACCGTCATTGATGTTATCATCATTATCATCGTCATTGTCATCATTATTGTCGTCACCCTCTTCTTCGACGGCGTCATCTTTGTCGCCTTCATCTTCAGAGTCAAATTCGACTTCAAAGGAAGGGACTTAAAAAGAAAGAATTTTGGAGGCGTCAATCTCCTCCTTTTCAGGTACTTCAATTCCCTGCTTCATCTGTTTAATCTTGCCCATAAATCTATCAACAAGGGCAGGGTCAAGCGAAGGAAATCATAGTTCAGAGCATTTGTTGAAGTTGTCCGCATAACTGAGCATCAAAGTGTCTTCAAAAGAATTCATCATAATTTCATCAAGAGTGGTGTCAAAAAACCATGATACTCGTCGTTTTGCATCTGAGATAGTATCGACTGCCAATTTCAAAGATGCTTTGTTCTTCTCTAACTTTTCCTTCAAAGAGGCATGCTTTGCCGCTATTTGGGCCTTCTTCTTGTTGGATTCTTTTAAGGTTATTTGCATTGCCAAGTTTTCATTGATGAGGAGTTGGCTGGCTTTCCTTTCCTTTAAGATAATAGATTCCGAATAGGCGAGAGAAGCTCTTAGTCGCTCCAGTTCGGACATGACTTCATCTTTTTTTGTAGACAAAGAGGAGACTTGATTCTTTAAGCCATAAATTTGCTCCTGAAGCTTTGAGGATTCAGCAGAAGATCTGGATGCATGCTCTTACAAAGATAAGAACTCTTGGAAATCTGAAAGAAAAAGTATAGCATAAGTTAAAAACTTAAAGAAGAGCGGTAATGATAAAGTCAAGTGAAAAGAAACTTACCAAGATTTGTTGTCGTTCTATTAGAGAATGATAATGACCCGCCAAGTTAGAACAGAGGTAGGCGGGTGGATGGAGGCAATGGATGCAGAACTTATGATAGACTGGACTCTCCCTCCAAAATTAATAGAGGATGAAGGAGATGATGGCCTGGGAGGAGCATGCTTTTGAGAAGGGGTCATCTTTAGAGCTTTCCGCATATACTTAAGCGCACCCGGAGAGCTCAAAACGAAGATGCGGGAAAGTGGATTGACTATAGTGGGAGTCTTCTTGGATTGTTTGGGAAGAGCTTCAACAATCAGACTCTATAAAGCTTTATCAAGAGTTAAAGACTCCTCCTCCTCAGAATCAGGAAATTCGATTTTTTGTTGCTGTCTTGAGGGTTGGTTCCACCATATTTGATTTCTCCAACTTTCTTTTGATGACCATCTTTATCTTAGTGAGAGACTGAGAAAAGGATGGTACGCGAGAAGTCGAAGGAGGAGGAGCTGGACCACTAGCAGGCTTTTTAACCTGAGGAGCAGCTATAGAGAACTCAAAGGATTATAAGTCAGCAGAATAATTTAAGAAGCAACACAAAGTAGATAACAAGTGCAACTTTTATATCTTACTGGAGTGGTCAGGGCAAATGGGAGAAATATAGGAGAAATTTGCAGGATCTCCCAGGGAAAGGAAGTGTTTTCTTAGGGATGATTGTTGAATCAAAAGTGGTTTCCCCAGAATCCTTTGACTAGAAGGGAGGAAAGAGTACTTCTTCAAATTCATAGGATTTAATAGCATCAATCGATTTACAATCCTACTTGAAGCTAAAATTGAAGACTCCATTGTTCTCTTATCTGCCTCATTCAGTTCTTTAGCGGGAGCACCTGACAAAAGGCATAGATCAGGAAAAAAATACCTGGATAGAAAGAAAAATAATGAAAATCTAAGCTTACGAAGTAGAGAAAGTCTTGCTAATGTTTGGGAAATAATTGACAAAGAAGAACTGATTCTCCAGTCTCTATATTTGTTCACTCCCTTTGATACCAGTTTCTTAGGATGGTTCGCCCTTAAGATTTGGTTGTTAATATTGCTAAGTTTGGCCAATCGGATAAGGTGATTCAATACTTCAACATTCAAAGAAGAGATGCCAGACTCAAGCGCCATCAACTCCAAAGACGAGTGATAGGTGTGCACATTCGGAGATAGCTGAATTGGAGCAATTCTAAGATAAGATAGGAACCTAGACAAGAATTCCGAAAATGGAAGAAACCCTTTGTGTCGTATGACTATAGCAGTGTAAGCAAAGAACCCTTCAAGAGGGCTGCTGATAGTGTCATTTTCTGAAGGTGGAATGGCTTCCACTCCAGTGATTCCAAAGTCGTTGAGGATTGCACTCACTTCATCTTAAGTGGATATCAAAGAAAGCTTTGAAGTAGCTTCAACTTTCTTTGGAGAACAAATGATTCTACCAGGTGAAAACGTTTCAGTTAGAAATTACAGTTTGTTATGAAGTTAACATTCAATCAAGGATTCGTAGAAACCTACTACAATAATTTAGACATCAAACAAAACATGAAACTTCAAATTCTTAAAAGAATGCTAAATTTAAAATAAGATATATTAAGCTATTGATAGAGTTGAAAAGGAAAGAAAAAATTAACACTTAACAAACACCTCTCAACAATATCGAAAGCCCAGATGTAAACATCTAACGAGCTTTCGGCAAGGTCGAAAGGGAGGGATGAAGTATATGCCTAATCGGCATTCTTCAACAATGTCGAAAGTTCAATATGAACAATGCTATTAGAAGGAAATAGTTAAAGCTAACATAAAAATTTGAACAAAGTATACAATGTTAATATTCATAGACAAGATAATAATCTGTTCGACACTGTCGAAACCCATGACCTAAGTTTTTCTAAGAGAACATGAATGATGTCGAAACCATATATGCAAATTGAGTCTAAAGGTTCAAAGTTAAAGTCATATTGATAAAAAATAATAGAAGGACTTGGGACATTTCGACAATGTTGGAGAAAGAAGATGATTAAGTTCCCAAATGTTTATTGAAGTTTGTGACCCATTACTAAAAGGGGCTTTGATAGAAATGAAAAGGCTTCATGATTTCGAAATCATGCTAAAAAAAATTCAATCAGCACAATAGGTTTCGACTAAGTCGAAACATTTGGCTTGATTCATGAATTTTACAAAGCATACTTTCTTCGACCAAATTTGTGAAATATATCTGTCTCTAACGTAAACAAACCCATGAGACAAAATCTATGCTTTCAAAATGTAGGTTACAATGCAATAACAAACATATATGAAAGGTATTAGGGCCAAAAGCATAAAATTGCCCTTGAAGAGGTCGGTTTCGTATGAACTAAATAACCTTTCGACAAGTTCAATGAAATTAGGTGCTAGATTACCTTTCGACCCCATCGAAAGGGGATAAAAAAATTCAAAAGATAAAATTGCTGCCTTAATCCATTTTGAAGGGGTAGAAGGGTAAAACTTAGCGCCAAATTTTTAGTTCGTACATATGAAAACTTCTAGGCAAAGTTAACCGAAGTTTCATTCTTCCCCATACTCGATTTCAACCCATAAATCTAAAAATCATTAAACAAGCGAATGTAACATAAATTAAAAATTTAAATTTCAAATTATTTAATATGAAAATTCAAATTCACTCAAAAGCAGCAATAACCATAGAATCTGAAATTAGGTTCAAAGCGAGAATTAACAAGAGGCAAATCAAATCGAACTGCGAAAATGAATCAAAGATTGCTCTTAGGTAAATTAAAATTTAAAATTAAATAGTTCCAGGTAAATCAAAACAAAAAAGATTGAAATACTGATTGTAAAAGTTTGAAGTTGAAATACACTGTAAAATAAAAAAGAGAAAGAGATTTGAAGAACAAAATAAATTTAACTTATAGTAGATCCATTTTCTTCTTTGACGAGGATAAAATGATTTGGAGGATTTAAGAAGTTTTACTTTTGCTTGAAGTTTGTTTCAATTGGACAAAAGTAGAAGAGAAGAAGAAGAGAACTAAACTTATCATAAAAGTCAGCAAAGATGGTAAATCATTCGATTAGACTTAAATGAACGGTCTAGTTTCATGATGGAATACCCAAAGGCGGAAAGCATTCAGGGTTTCAAAATGATTGACTTGGAAAGTTAAGAGTGTCTTTTCGCAAAGGGGGGAAAATGTTACTACCAACGTTCCTTTTGACCTTGTCGAAACCACTTTGAATAGAAGACAAAGAAAAATAAGAGGGAGAAGCTCCAATAGGACCTTTCAAAGAAGTCGAAGGGATGCTACGACAAAGGTTCGGAAGTATCACAACCTTTCGAAGGGATCAAAGGGGTTGAAAGCACCCTTCTGCTTCAGTAATCACCTTTCAAAGCACATGAATCTGTACGCATGAAGACCTTTCGAATGAGTTAAAGCAACACCTTTCGAAGAGAAGGAATGACAACTCTTCATATACGTGCCAAACTGTTCGAAACCAAAGGTTTCTCCTTAACTCAAACCACTCAGAAGGATGCACTGGCTAGAACAACCCTTTCGGAAGCCAAACCAAGCCTTTTGAACTGGTTGAACCATTATTATCCAAGGAGGATTTGCCTCAAGTCACATGCAAAAGCTCTGAAGCTACTAACAGAGTCGAAACCATCATTATTGTAACACCTTTGAAACCACTAGATAAAGCATATCGACAGAGTCCAAAGCTCCTATAAAGCATCATAGAGAAGAAAGGTGCAACCATCTCTTTCGATAAAGGCGAAAGCATTCTAAAGACAATTATGAAGCCACCATTAAACCAGATCAAAAGCATTGGGTGCTGACTCTGGTCTATAAATAAGACCCCAAGGGTCTGGTTTTAGGGATCTGAACTGAGTCATTCTATACTTGTATTTTCTTAATACTAGAAAAGTTGTAAACCCTAATTTGAAAGTTGAATTGGGAAAATTAAGTAATAAAGACTTCTATGAGCTAAGAGAGGGAAGACTTATGTATTCTTGATTACTTAGTTGTTTGAAAGATTTATTATCGGAACTAATCTTGTCTTTCCAAGTGTCGACCACGTCGAAATGTCTCTTTTAACTTGATCGAAAACCTTGCATATTCAAGTATCTACAATTATAGACTCCATGCCACCTTCTTCTGGACTTCTACTTTCGACAAGGTCGAAACCCTACCCCAATCCACTGTAACCATCAATTCCCAATCCAAATCTAAACACCTAAGACTCTAGCTTTCGACAAGGTTGAAAACATTCAGAAAAAATCATACCCTTGAACCTTAGAGCCAAACTATAGGCTTCCGCGACTGTTTTGAAAGGACTGCTTCGAAGGGGTAATTAAGCTACCCTATTCTGTTCGAAAGATTACAAATAAAAGAATTTTAGCGTTCCGACTGGGTCAAATGGTTAATAAGGGAAGATTTCATAATAAGAACCTATTCGAAAGGGAGAATTAAAGGGATTATCCACATCTTACCTTCTTCTACTTAACCAAAAAAGATCTAAAAGGACTAACCACATCCTAATTAATATTTTGCATTGTTGACAAGATTTCTTGTTAACAATGGCCTTTATAGCATAGAAAATATTAGATTTCTACAAATAAATGAAATTTGTTTCTTAAGTTTTCAGCTTTTTAGGAGGTGCACGGTTGTTCAAAATCGGATAAATCGTTCAAAAGTTATGGTAAAAAAAGTTAGGGGATAAAATTCTAAAATTAAATTCTTTTCCTAGATTTTTAATTCAAATTTAACCCGAATTAACACTAACAAATTTCAAAATTTTCAAAAATGGAAAAATGAAAGTTGTTCCATGTTAACATATCTTTCATAAAAGAAGGTTCATGAAATTCGGATGAAATATCAAAAGTGACAACCAAAAGGATACAACGTGGTTATGTGGAGTTTTCTTTTTCAGGATAGCAATATATAACGATTTTTATTCACGTTTTAACCATAGTTATGCTCAAAATTTAGCATTGCTTTTCCAAAATAATTGATCTCTAATAACAAATCTTTCTAGCAAATTCAAAAACGTCAAAAATGGATCAATAATTTGAGATTTAAGGTTAAAACTAATCATTGCATTTCAAAAATACTATAAAATGACTTCGCTTCCAAAGTATTTCAAAAAATATTTATAAACAATTATTAAATTTACAAATCTCTTTCTATAATATCCTATATCAATCTAAATATACCACCATAATTTCGAAATTCTCAAATACATTGAAACCAACTTTTCAAAACTTTCGCCAAACTTTTCCAAATCACTTGAAATTACTTTATACAAAGCCTATCCTCCATTTTATTTTTCTAAAACATTCCACTTTCCAAAATATTATTTATCTTGCTTCAACACAAAACAATATTAATATATTTCATTAGCACCAAAAATCTAATTTTCTTTCAAATGATAAACTTTTTACTTGAAACTTGTATCACTATATTAATTTCGAAAATTATTTTCTAACTGGAGGTTTATATATGTAAATTCTTACATCTTAAGATATCATATCATAAATATATTCACAACTTGCATCCAAGTCAAAATCGATTATACAACATGGTAGACATATAATCACAACTTCATGTAACATACAATTCAAATTTCAAATATTTCGAAAAATATAACAACTATGCCTGGCCAAGGATTTCTAGTGGCTCATTTCGCTGGTTGGTCGTAGTGTCGATCGTATGATCAACACTCCCTCACTATCTATTTCATCTATCTGCTTATTCATAGTAGCTGCAATCATCATATCAAATCTCTAAACATAGGAAACTATCTTCATTATTTTCAAAACAATTCATAATCAAAATATAATAGTAGTCACACTCATATACACACACGCACATGGAGACATACAAATACACACTTAGGTTAAAATTGTTTCTAAAATTTTCAAATATTATACACATTTTCATATCACGTACTTTGCTAAATCACAATTTCAAAATAATATTTCTCTTATCTAAATATTTTTTTATCATTTCTTAAACATGCATCTCTATTCTTTTCAAAATAGCTCAAATGCTTCTAAATATTGTTTTATTTCCGAAACACATTTCTCAAAACATTACTTAGACTTTTCTACAATTGCCCACTTCTTTCAAAACACGAATTCTTCATTTTCTAAAACATTTTACTCATTTCAAAACATTCTTCATATCACTTTAACCCTTCAAAATACTGAATCTAAATTTCTTTAAAATACTATTTCAAAACATTTATTTCTACATAGTTCAAAATATTTTACTTCTTTTCAAAGTATTACATCAATTTTAAAAACATTTAGTCCATATGTCTCATCGTAGTGTTTATAAATCGTTATCGATAACGTTGATTAAGTGCATTGATCAGAATTCTCAAAGCATCGAATGGAAAAATTAACATGAAATAGGCTTCGGTTTTTTTTAAATAAATATATTAATGCTTTCATATACTTTCCATATGAAAACATTTGTTTGCAAAAGCCAAAAAAATTTCCATTATCATATAAAGATATGTACCATTAATTGAAAAAACTCTAATTGCAAATTATGCTTACTTTAAAATATTATTCTACCTTCAAACCATCTATTTCCAAAATCACTATTAATATTTATCCTCCAGAATTCCAATTTCCTTTTAATTAACATTCAGCTTATCTTAAACTATTTCCTTTTCCAAAATCTTAAACGTCACTTAAAAGTATAATTTTCAATCACTTTTATAAAAAATAAAAATTCATATTTTATTAAACCATGTGCGTGTTTGTATTAAAATATTTATTTTTGGAATTTGCATATATATTCAATTCAACAACCTATGAAGACCTGCAAATCTGCTCCGTTTAGAACTGGCAATAAATCACACATTTCCAGCCCAAACCGAAAGGAAAGATGGATAATCATGAGAAAGAAAGATAGAGAGAAGAAGAGAAGAGAAGAAGAAGAAGAAGAGAGAAAAAGAAGAAGAAAGAGAAGACAAAATAGAAGAAACTAAAAAAAATTACAGAACCTCACAATCGCAGCTGAAAAATATATAATATCATATCATTGATCGTTACGAAACAGAAACTGTAATATGCATACATCCATTAGAGTACAAATTTTAATCATTAATCATTGGCCTAGATAGTTATAATAACTTGTCCTTACAATTGTTGATAATTTAGACAACAATGTAGCAGAAAAATAAACGTATATGTGGAATATGACCAGAAGACTTCCAGCTCGTCTACTGAAGCTCCAAAGCATCCAAATCTATATTTGTAAATATACTCGATCTGGCTCGAGCATTGAAAGGGAAGAACGCCCGGATCAGTTTGGTAAACTGGCGTGAGAAAACCCATCTTAACTGAATATTAAAGTTACAAAACTTTTCTTTTATCAAAAAGAAGGTATCTCGTAAGACCACGCCCACATATAAACATGGAGAGGTTTTTACCTTACGATAACCAAAACCTTTCATATCAAATCTTGTTATATTATACTAGTGTCTAGTATACAAATAATATTGAATCATAGCCGGAATTGTTGCTGTTATTAAATTCTAGCATACTAGGCTCTACAAATAAAGTGGCAGGCACGTAGTGGAGAATGGATTTCCATATAGTGTTAGAACCTCTATTGTTGGATTTTAATGACAACAACTATACAATTATGACAAAGAATCTCTATCCTAACTTGCAGATACATAAGCATCAAAAAGAAACAAACAAATAAGTTCAACGCGAAGATACACAGTATAAAAGAGGATGAAAGTATGTATATGGAGATACAAGAAGAGATATACACGATAAAGACAAGACGAGGGTGACAAACAAAGTATTATTAGTCATAGAGTGTCATGTCTAGAGTTTACGGATGTTAAAATCTTCTCAAAGTGGTATCCACACTTGTACATACACATTTGAAACATTCTATAAAAGTAATAAAAGTTTTATTTTAAAAAACAAAACAAAATAATGAAAATAACAATATATATAGCAATACTTGAACTTGGATTATTGGTAAAATCATATTTTTAATGAAAAATAAAGTTCTCAAAAAATGCATGTAGCAGGGCCCGAACCCAGGTCACTAATTTAGAAGGCAGGTGCTCTAAACAAATGAGCTATTGTAAATTTTGTTTATCAATAGAATTCAGTCGACTGAAAAAGGTCATTCAGTCGACCGAATATCTATGCACATGCACAATTTTTGCACATTTTGATATGAATATTCAGTCGACTGAAATACCATTTCAGTCGACTAAATTGCATGTTTTTTATACCATTTCCTCTCGGGTTCAAATTTTAATATTTAAGTTGGCTGAATTCTTTTGTTCAATCAACTGAAATTGCATAACGGTTATATTTCTGAAAAGACACTTCACTTCATCGAACAGAAACAATCCTTGATTCAAGAGTTGTTTCCATACCTTTTGATCGCTGCTTTTCACGATAAGTTGCAACAATTTATCACTATATATAGCCTTCAATTCAATTGTTTTAACCACCAATTTTTGATTTAAATTCACATTCTTGTTGTCTAAACTATCTTGCCATTTGCAATCAATATTTCATTCAAATCACTTGTTCATTCAAGCAAACCTGGTTAAGTGATTCAATAAAGTTTCTATCTTCACGAATTACATGTTATACCACAAAGAAGAAGATTATAGGAAGGGTGTCCATTCTTGACTTATCAATGCTGTTCAAGAGCATCTTCAGTCAGAAATAACTTTACTATCTGTATTGTAGAAGTCCTATTTGGTCGCTCATGCTGAAGAAGTCCTATTCAATTGTTTAGGCGGTAAACTCCTGTTCGGTTGCTCAAGCGGTGTAACATCTGTCCCTCCGAGTTAAGAGAGGGTTGATAGTTGAATTCCAGAAGGAGTCTGGATGGATGTAGAACGAGAGTTTGAACCAGTATAAAAATCTCTGGTGTCATTTACTTTACTATATACTTTTTATATTCACATTCCGCACTACCACTGCATTTACATTGTTTACAACTGTTGGCCATTTTTGATCCTTCCCAACATTTTCGTTCGGTATCAATGCCTGGAATCCTATCGATCGTCACCGCATCATAGAATAATGGCCAGAAAAATATCCAACTGAAATACAACAAGCAAAATCCCTCTCAAAGCCACCAATGAGGACTATAAAAAGGTCCTTTTAGATTTATAAATTTAAGTAAATGGTAATAATGAATTAGTTAGTACATGCGATAAAATCTCAAAGCATAATTTTCTTATTTTAAAAAAGTCGAAATTAATCAAAATTGAAAATGAGAAATTGAAAAATGAGAAATTACATCTAGAAAATCAACATGGTGTTTTGAAAAATATTTTTGTGGCACTTAAAGATTTTCTAGATGAACAAAATACTATGTTTGAAAAAAAAGAAAAATTCTTCAAAAGAAATTACGGATTTGAAAAGACAAAATGATTGATTACAATCATCTTTAGATAATTCAGAATCTCGAATTTTTCTTCTTGAAAATGAAAACTATACGTTAAAAAGAAGAATCCTGAATTAAACAAACAGATTGATATTTCGAAAAACAGTAATATTTCTTTTGAAAATAATAATTGTGACTTTACAGCTAAATTAGATAAACTTAACAGTGAAGTCACAAAATTTAATAAAGGTCAAAACAATTTAAATATTATTTTATTTAGTTCTAGACCATTACATGATAAAAGTGGTTTAGGACATAATAATACTGTTAACAGAAATAGCACTAGATACGCTTTCATGTATAGTAAAAATGTTAGTGCTAGTACTAAATGTCGAGTAAAGTCCAAATCCAATTTTTATAATAATTCAAATACTGCTATGACTAATAATATTTATAATTTCTCTAGAAGTACAAAATCATTGACGGGAAATATGAAGAAAAATTATCTAAGTATTTGGGTTCCTATTAATTGGAAAAATAGAGAAAAATATATTGATGATTATTTTGATATGGTAGTTAATAATAAAAAGTATATTTACAAAGGTTCAACCACACCCAAATAGGTATGTTTTTTCAAGACCTAACCCCCCGGACCCTAACATAGTAAGTGGGTACCAAAAATGATTATTATTTATTGCAGGTACTTAGAGAAACAAAAGGAAAATGATAGATTTTGGAATTTTAAAGGATGTTCCATACATTTCATAGAATTACGTGCTTACAATGAAATATGGACTTCAGCAAATATGGTAAAATCTATTTTATTTTCTCCATAATTAGTATTGGATTTATCTCGCTATTTATAAGACATTTTATAAAATTTATTATATTCCCACATTCTTTTTTGCAAAGAAAATGAGGGAGAAATTCATATGCATATTGATAGGGAGAGATGTTATACTTAGGGGAGGTTTAAACATATTAATATAATTATATACATAGCATGAATATTTATAAATATTGTATAGTTGTCATCATTAGAAGGGGGAGAATGTTAGAACCACTATTGTTGGATTTTAGTGACAACAACTATACAATTATGCCAAAAAAATTCTAAGCTAACTTGCAGGTACATGAGCATCAAAAAGAGACAAACAAATAAGTTCAACATGAAGATACTCAGAACAAAAGAGGATGAAAATATGTATATGGAGATACAAGAAGAGATATATAGTGACAAGACAAAGGTGACAAACAAAGTATTATTAGTCATAGAGTGTTATATCTAGAGTTTACAGATGATAAAATCTTCTCAAAGTGTTATACACGCATACATACACATTTGAAACATTCTATAAAAGCAATAAAAGTTTTAGTTTCAAAAACAAAATAAAATAATAACAATAATAATATATGTAGCAATACTTGAACTTGGGTCATTGGTAAAATCATATTTTAAATGAAAAATCAAATTTTCAAAAAATGCATGGAGTAGGGCTCGAACCCGGGTCACTAGTTTAGAAGGCAAGCACTCTAACCAAATAAGCTATGGTAATTTTTGTTCATCAACAGAAACCAGTCGACTGAATATCTATGCACATGCACAATTTTTGCACATTTTGATATGAATGTTCAGTCGACTGAACTACCCATTTCAGTCGACTGAATTGCATGTTTTTTGTATTTTTTCATCTTGGATATTTCAATTGGCTGAAGTTTTGTTCAGTCGACCGAAATTGCATAACGGCTATATGTTTGAAAAGACATTTCACTTCATCGAACAGAAACAACCCTACATTCAAGAGTTCTTTCTGTACCTTTTTATCGCTGCTTTTCACGATAAGTTACAACAATTTAACACTATATATAGCCTTCAATTCACCAATTTCTTATTTAAATTCTCATTCTTATTGTCTAAACTATCTTGCCATTTGCAATCATTATTTCATTCAAATCACTTTTTCATTCAAGCAAACCGGATTAAGTGATTTAATAAAGTTCCTATCTTCACGAATTACACGCTATACCACAAAGGAGAAGATTATACGAAGGGTGTACGTTATTTGACTTATCAGTGCTATTCAAGAGCATATTCAGTCAGAAACAACTTTACTATCTGTATTGTAGAAGTCTTGTTTGGTTGCTCGTTTGGAAGAAGTCCTATTCAGTTTTCTAGGCAGTAAAAGTCATGTTCAGTTGCACTGGCTGTGTAATACCTATTCCTCTGCGTTAAGAGAGAGTTAATAGTCAAATTCCAAAAGGAGTCAGGGACTGGACGTAGAACAAGAGTTCGAACCAGTATAAAAATCCATAGTGTCATTTACTTTACTGTATACTTTTTATATTTATATTCCACATTACCACTACATTTACATTGTTTACAACTAATGGCCACCTTCGATCCTTCCTAGCACTTTCAGAAGGGACTACCTTCCGGTAGATGATCTCTAGAGGAATGTACCAAGGCCCAACTAATGGTCGTCTACCAACACAAGATCTACCTACCTTTAACTAGACAGTACCGAGTATGTCATCACCCCAATCGTTACTGACCTATCCGAGGGCCCTCATAGAATACATCCACAATAATTTAAAACATGAACGTCATAGCGGGAATAAATATATCTAAAAGGGGATGATTATGTCCTAATGGTTGTGAACCACATAGCCTTGCCACATATACCATGTTTCCTTCATTTTCGGATGTGAAGCCTGAGGCCACATTAAACTTTCACATAACACATATCACTTTCCACTTTGAATGCCACATTGCTATTCCTTCGATCACTATTGACTTTCACAAACATACAACCGCTGAGCTCATAATTCTCTAAGAAGAGTGTTAAGCTAAGAGAAGTTGCCATCTCCGCCATCAAACATATGTACGTATGTAAAAGTCAACGATGCAATCTCAAAAATACAATATCAGACATCCATCCATACAAGTTGTGCAGAAACAACACAAATGAAGTACTTCTCCTACCATATATTGTCAAGAATTACCCCTAGGATTAGTAGTGATTAGTCCTTGCATTGGATATTTCAAAAAGAAGAGACCACTACTATTATATGTATATTGGGAGTTCAACCCCAAACAATCAACAAGAAGTCCTTCATTATGAAAATCCCAAATATCAATACCTTCCAAACCTACACAATCGAATGCATATATGTTTTTTCGAAGTGGTTCTCCAATAAATCCGATCCTTGTCTCTCTGGATCAACAACGATAAAGAGGCCAAATATTTGATAGTCGGTTATTTAACTATCAAAGCAAGCAAACAAATATCTAGCACCATAAGTAGTCACTAGGTCCATTTAATTAATCTTTCATTAATTGAATTAATGTAACAACCCGCATATTTTACGATTATATATTTAAATGTTTTATTTAAATATAGCATCGTTGTTTGAATTTAAAGTCCGAAATGTGACTTTTCGCAAACAGTCAAATTCGGACTGGAGACAAGTTCCATTGAGTTCAAAACGATGTTTATAACTTGTTTAAGTATAAACATCAATATGTTTGGAGTTGATAAGGATTTTAGTATTTTCATTTGGGCTTTGATTTTGGTTCTAGCCCAACAAACCAACAAGATAACCCAAACTCCTTTACCAAATACTCTTACTCCACTCCTCTTCATTCATTCCTTTCATAATTTCCTAACTCTCTCAAGCAATATGAAAAAATAGGGGAAAAGAAAGGAAATTAAAATTCCTATGCCCTAGCTTTTCTTGGGAATTCAAATTCAAGTTATAAATCAAAGAGAAGTTTTGGTAAGTATGCTCTACATCTTCTCCATCTCAATTCCTCTTTAATTCTTGATTTTTCCTACAACCTAACATAGGAAAAACTTTGCATTTGATCATAGATTGAAGGTTCTTGAAGTGAAGTTGAAGAGAGATTGGTCTTTCTTTGTTTTAGAGCTTCTCAATCGTTGTTTTTAAGTTTAAAGGTGAGTTCTTGAACTCACATCTATGTCTATAACTTTCATTATTGCTAGTTATGAATTCCTAACATCTATTTCATGTTCAATTGCTTTTGAATTGAATTGGTTTGGTGAATTTTCCAATTTTGGTATTTTGAAGTCAAAATGTATGAAAATCATAGTATGGATGTTTAGGCATGTTGTTTGGAGTGTATCGAAGAGCCTATAGGGTTGGGTTGGGACTTGGCATAAATCCCTAGCCTCGATCGCTCATTCGATCGCTTTTGAGTTGATTTGGCCATCATTGGCCAAGGCAAATTTTTCCTTGAGCTTCAGCTCATACGATTGGGAAAACACTCAGACTCTAAAGAAAAGGAAAAAAATTCCAGACCTACAGCTTACAATTCTAAGGTTTTCCTAGACATCTGAGCCTGGAATAAATTTTCAGAACTTCAGCTTAGACATATGGAAAAAACCCCAGATGTCTAGCGCTGCTAAGTTCAACCAATTTGCCTATTTTTATGTGGGTTTCTGTTTTATTGAAATGTGGATTTTGATGATAAATTGTTTTTACAATCGTTTCTTTGATTTATCACTTTAAAATACAAAAGGTTTTTATACTAGTAGTAAATACCAAAACTCTTTCATAAAAATGATTTCAACCCCACTTTTAATACAAAGCTCGTTCTAAAACCATTTTCCAATCTATTAGTATATACAAACCTTTACCTCGTTCATACGTGAAATCCAATTAAATGCTTGGCAAAACAAGTGGTATGAAACGCTCACGTTTACTTCGTCGGTTAATTCTTAGACTTGTTCGATTGAAACCTTATGACAATTTTCGAGTAGAAATCTACAATCTATTCGTAAATATTTAAGTTAAGCCAGTGGTTATGAGACATGAAGCCTAACTCAATTATTTATTAGCTTAGCGTAATTTACACTTATTGATTAACGATGATCATTTTGTGATTTAGACTAGCGACGTACGATGTCTCTTTGTACGCGAGACGGACTAAACCACGTTTCGATGGAGCTTCAGCTCAATTTGGTGGGGTAGCGACCAATGGTCTTTTGACCGTTTAGGTGGAGCTTCGGCTCAGTTTGGTGGGTTAGTGAACATGGAATAGCATTTTGTTTATGATACACGTGTTGGAGAGTTTTCATGCTCCTATTTATGATAGGGCTGCCCCCTTCTTTTGTGTTTTCTAGGTTTCTAGTTATTGATTTCTAGAATTTGTGTTTCACCAATTTTTGTGATTTTCATTGATAATCTTTATCAATATTTGTGGTTTGGTGAATAAAATTAAAGAATATGACATTCTTTCTGGTGTTTGAGAAAATTTGAGATATTTTGTAATTTTTATTGTTATCATTTATATTTTTCATATCTCTTATCCTATCTCATCTTACATGATAACTATAGCTAGAATGATCCATTAATTATTTTTCTTCTTAAATAATACTTAGGTCACACCGAGGTGTTTCAGGTGCTTCTACGTGACTTCTTAGCAGGGACTAGCTTCTGACTTTTGGCTAACTACTTTAGCTTAGTAGTTTTGTTTTTATACATTCGAGATAGAGACTCCTTGATGTATACATATTCTTTCATCTCGCACTTGTACCTATTCTTTTGTGATGTAGTGGATTTTGTATGACCACTACTTTGATGTTCACTTCTATGTGTTATATTCATATCTGTTTCCGCCTTAGTGATATGAATATCTGTGAATGATTTATGTTGTCTATTTTACACTTGTTTGTGATGGCCACATAGCCACTGTGTTGTAGCTTTTAGTTTGTATTTGATATGTCAGATTTCCTCTTGAAATGAAATACTGGACATACTATCTGACATATCGATACTCAAACAAAGCAATTACACATATGGTCGCTCCTCAACAGCCTTATTCTTCGTACATATTGATGACATTACCCAGTAGTGTCCTTGGTTAGTGTGAGTATAGAGGTGGGGCATCATAGCTTAGTATTAGACCCGAACTTCGGAAAAATATAGAAGATTATGACAAGAATCATTGTCCTAAGTCTCTCTTAGGATTCGGGCCTCAGGATTTAATTCAAGTCTTAGGACCGGTTCTATAAAATTTTCTTTTATGATGCTTTGTTTTACCAGTCAAGCTTATTTTAATTCATTCTAATAATAACCTTTTTTCTCTTCGTTCTTTCTTTCTTTATTAAAGAAGAAGAGATGGTTAGACCTAGATGTCCTAGCGCTGGTCAATCCAGTGGTCCTCCTCTGGATGGCGTATTCATGTCTGCCCAACAACTTTTGGATCTTGTAAAGAATTAAAGGTTTATCTATACTTTGAATAAGAATCCAAAAAAGGTTTTGCCTCTAAAATTAGAAGTGCCGTTCGACCAGCTTGTAGATATCACTTTTCGAATTGAAGAGGCCGATAAAGGAAGTGATACTGATGTTGGAGGTGCCAAGAAGAGCCTCAATAACAACAAGAAGAGGCATATTAAGTTTAAACCTAATCCTAACAAGAAAGGGAAGCAAGCAACTTCGGTAGCAAAGACTCCTACCCCTAATCATGGAGTACGCTACAATTGTGGATCTAAGGACCACTATGCAAATAAGTGTCCAAGGCCTATTTTTTGCCATTATTACAAAAGTTCGGGTCATCATATATCTTCATGTCCCAAACTTCAAAGAAAGAAAGAGAGAAAGTTGAATGTTGTGCAAGCCCCTAGTAACCCTTCTCTTGGTAAAGGTATTTCTCATTCAATCCTTGATGACGTTATTTTATTTCGTGATTTCCTATTCGAATTTTTTTTGATACGGGTGCATCTCATTCTTTATATCGAAAGAACTTGTTGATACTTTTTCTTTTAATATAATGGGCTTAATGACTTCACTAAGAACTGCGAATCCGGTTTGTGGATCCGCAACACTCAATTTACTTTGTAAAAAAAATATCAAGATTATTTTATGTGATTATGCCTTCTGATCCAATTTGCATGTTATGCGCTACTTAGGTTTCGAAATTGGTTTTGGGAAAAGATTGGCTTAATAGATATGAAGCTCATATCCTATATCCCGAGGGGACTATCCATCTTCAACATCCTCAATCTGTTAAGCAGATTTCTATTGTTCTTAATGGTTTCGATTCCAATTCGGTGGCATCATTTTATTCTTTAAACTCACATGATGAGGAAGATGTTATTTCCCTCATTCAAGTAGTTCGTGAATTTTACAATATCTTTGAGCCTATCTTAGGATTACCACCTAAGTGGTCAATTGAGTGGTGCTAAGGTCTTTTCAGCTCGACCTTACCACCAGTTTTCATCAGCTACGAGTTGTGGAGGATAGTGTTCCACTTAGCGCATTTTGCACTCCTAATGATTCTTATGAGTGGCTCATTATATCATTCAGTTCAACGAACCCTCCATCTTATTTCATCCGTCTTATCAATCTAGTATTCTGCGAATATCTCGATGAGTCTGTCCTTGTATTCATTGGTTATGGGTAAAAACAGTAATTTAAAATTGCAAATCTTTCGAATAAGATATGTGTATAAGTATAATTGGATTTTGTTCTTAAAACGAGAAAATAATATTCGTAAATTTTTTAAAAGGCATGTTTATCATATAGAAGATGATTTTGTATTGTATTGCCCATTGAGTGCTTTAAGAATTCTGGTCGATGCGTTTGATCAACGTTATCGATAGGAGCCTCCTAAATGCTATGATGAGACAGTCAAAACCGTAAATTGACTTGTAGTAAGTAAAATTGTTTTTTTAAAAAGATGGATACATAAAGTTAATCATAATCTTGAATGTCTTCGCTTTCCGGGAAAAATGATCATGAAATAAATGATTTAGCATAGAAGCTGCTTTTCAGAAATAAAAGAACTCCTTCCCGATGCTCCTATTCACATGATTCCCCAAGGGAACCAAGACTTCATTGTTAGTACCGATGCTAGTCGTATTGGTTTGGGTGCCATTCTCATGCAAGAAGGGAATGTGTTACCGCTTATGCTTGTAGACAATTAAAGTCAACCGATACTAGATATGTCATTCATGATCTAGAGCTCATGCCATTGTTTTTGCTTTTAGAATTTGGCATCATTATCTTTTAGGAGAGAAATTTATTCTCTACACCGATCATAAATCTTTGAAGTATTTATTTTCTCAAAAGGAACTTAATTTGTGTCAACAACGTTGGCTTGAATTACTTCCATCTTATGATCTTGATATTCTCTATACCCTTGGAAAGGGAAATCGTGTTTTCGATGCCCTTAGTCGAAAGAAACAAGAGGTTGTTTCCATGGTGATATCCGAATGGAATGATCTCGAGACTTTGTCTTCTTGTGAGATTCGAGATCGTGAATCCGGTTCGTTTCATCTCTTGTTTTATGTAGCCTTGAGGCTTATCATTCCCTTTTAGACCGCATTCTTGAAGCTCAAAAGCAAGATCCTGTAACGACCCGGAAATGTCGATCCAGAAACTTCCAGAAAGTTAGGAAAAGAAGAAGAGATAGAAGAAGAAGAAGAAGAAGAAACAGAAAACCAAACCCAAAGTCTCACATTCGCAGCGGATAAAATATAATATCACATAAATAATAGTTATACAATGGAAACTTTACTTGTCAAATTACACTTTAATATATATCAGAGTTACAACATCTTTACAATCACAGAACAAATAAATCAATCTATTTCAGATACTTTAATATTTCACATCAGAAGCTCCCCATACGTTCCTGCTCTCCAGCTCACCTCCTGAGCTCTAGAATGTCCTTACCTGAAAATCTGTAATACTCGGTCTAACCCGAGCATTACATCAAAGTAACACCCGGGTCAGGCTGCAAACCAGCACGAGTAAACCCATCTAACTTGGAATACAAAAGCATACAATTTATATAACCCGGGGTAACTTATATCAATTTACACTTCACAAGTTCTTATAGACATCAACCATTTCACACATCAATTTCTAAGTGCCAAAATTTAGATTTAAATGGTCCAATTTTCTTAAGTCATTCCATTTCAGCCTATTAGTTTCACATATCAAATTATAAGAATCGAAGTGGTTTTGGATATTTACTAAAATACGACTCCAGTCTCTTCGAACCCAATGTCATCTTAACTTAAATTAGTTAAGTGAAATACATTTCAACTTTAAATACAGCATGTCACAGTAATTCATCATCAAAAGATAGCCACATCATCACAGTTTAAATCAAACATATCTTATCACATAGCATCACGAACCACATATTAGGGATAACAATTAATCAAAGGCTTCCAATATCATTCTATTTATCCCTTAATTAATTTCACAAATTAATTTATCCTTAACCAAATACAGTAATTAACCTTTAATTACTTCGTAATTAATTATTAACCATCATTATTAATCACCCTTGATTAATATCATCCAGAATTTAACTACCCTTAATTACTTCATTGAATAAATTAATCCTTAATTTATTCTCTAATTAATCCCTTGATTAATCCCATTCAGTAATTAACTACCCTTAATTACTCATTCCATAAATTAATTACCCTTAATTAATTATCTCATTTAATCCCTTGATTAATTACAAAGTAATTATATCCAAATTACTTCATCATTAAACATCTTTAATTACATTCAGTAATTATCAATTAATTACTTCCCTAAGTAATTACACTTCCATTAACTACATTTAGTAATTATTCATCAATCATCAAGTGTTTAAATTAATTAAACTTCATTAATTAATCTAAACTAATCACATTAACCCAATTAATTACATTAAGTAATTAATTCATTAATTACTTCTATTAAGTAATTAAACATAAACAATTTCATAAATGACTATTATTAATTAATTAATCTAATTGATTATCAAAGTTTATCACATTAATTAATTGTTAAATAATCTTAAGTTAATGACCTTCATTAACAATTATTTAATTACTTCTCTTAAATAATTAACTCAGATTAACCATCATTAATTACAAATTAATTAATATTTAATTACCAATTAATTAATTACTAATTATTAAATTAATTAAGTGTTAACTGCAACTTAATTAATCCTTAATCACTCGATTAATTAATCTTTAATCATTGAATAAAATTTAATTAATAATCCCTAATTACAGATTAATTAACCTTAATTAATTAATCTTAAGTCTTTAATTAATCAATTTAAAAACTCCTAATTATTTAATTAATCATCCATATTATTAATTAATTAAATAATTAATTACCTATTTAAATTATCTTAATAATTTAAATGAATCCAAATTCTTAAATCTAACTAAATTTAAGAAAACATTCTTTACTTATTTAAAGTATTTAAAAACACTTGTTTCAAATTTACTTTAAATTTCACTTTAAATTTCTATTTAAACTTAAGATACGAATTTAGCTTAAACAAGGTTTTAAAAATAATTCAAAACCTTTTTGTCTCATATGTTAGAAGAAACATCCACTTTATAAAATAAGTTTAAATAATTTAAATCCCAATTTTAATTTAAATTCAAATCAATTAAAATCACACTTAGAAATTCCAAGTTATTAAAACAATTTTAATTCAAAAATTTCTCTAATTTAAAAATTGAAATACAGATTTAAACCTCATTCCAGTTTTTAACTTAAATTTTAAAAGCTTTATTACATTCGACATCTTCATTTTAAATTCAAATCATTTAACCATTTCAAAGTAATTTAAACAATTTAAATTTAAACTTTATTTTATTTTAAAAACTGAAACTCAACACAAATCCCACATTTAAAATCTCAGGTTCAAACTTATTTTAAAGCTTATATTTTACAATTTAAACTTTCCAGTTTAAATTCAAACCAATATTCTTTTATACCTTAAAATTTGTTAAAACTAAATTTAAATTTCAAAATTTAAATTATTTCAAACTCAAATTCAAACTTCTTGAATTCAGATTCAAACTTAGTTTAAATTTTTAGTTTGCATTTTAAAACTTTACTTTTAATTTTAAAATCTGAAACAGGTTTCTGTTTTCTGTTTAAAACCCTGAAACAAATTTTAATCGGGCCTACCCTACATTAACTTCGAGTTCAAACCTAATCTTCTTCGAGTCATACACCCGAATCTCCCTAGAAAAACTCGAGGCAATTGAAACCCACAGACAAAAATCCACCAACAAAACAACCCGTCCACCGTGCACATGCACGGCGACGCCGTCCACCTGCGCTCATCTCTGACAATCTCCACACGTCGCCAATCACAATATCACCTGACCAGGATCATCAGATCGCCCAAAATTCAACTCGAATTCGAATTCGAGTTCAAGACCCAAAACCTGGAATCGGCAAATCCACCTCAATCTAAAACCTGTCAACGCCACGTTTCTGAAGCTCCGACCACTGTTGCCCCTTAAACTCCGGCGAAGTCTTTGACAACCCACCATCTACCAATACCCAAGAAATAGTTGAACTCGATCAACTATGCATGCCGAACAGAACATTTCTTCCCTAACCCAGAAAACTAGGGTTCTAATCTTCAAATCACAATCTCCTCTTCCAAGATGAAATACACCATAAACTAATAATTTTCTCCTCACCCTTGATCGTTACCCCACCTCCAGGAGGAATTTCAACCAATCCGAGCCCATAGATCATCAGCTAGAACTAAAAAGAAAAATATAATTGAACTAGATCTGCTCCCAAAATCTAACACTAAAAATTATGATTTTTCTTTTAAAAAAAATCATGATTTGGTAAGATGATTTGATTTTCCACCCTGAAACATTGAATCAAGGTATTTGAATTTTCACTAATTTAATGTTTGATCATCTGTTTATAAATTCCAGAGATGATACAGGATTATTTTAGCCTAAATAAAATTCTAAACTAAAGTTTATAATTAAACTAACAAGTTTCATTTGAAACTCAAATTTTATACAATGATTAAATCAAGAGGTTTGAATTTTAACTGATCAAGGACTGGGAAATATAACATAGTAGACTCTGTTGAAAAACAAACAGACATGCATCGTACATCTAGAGATACAACCATATATATACATAAACGTACATATTTCAGACATCTAGCATGCAACCGAATTTACCTACTTAGATTTTTAAAAATGGATTTACTCACAGATTTTTTGAAGAGCATAGCACAGTCCAGATTTGAAAAACCCTTTTGAACTTCCTTTTCAATTGATTGAATGCTTTAAACTTTAGCTTCCTGATTTTTGAACAGCCTTTAAACCATTTGAAAACTTGCTTAAATTCCCGGTTTTACATGCGGTAGCTTAGCTTCAGATTTTGAATGAATGCAAGCTTTTCTTGATTTCCAGAAAAAAATGCAGGCCTTTGTTTGCATTATTTCCAGACTTTGAAAAAAAATGAATGCATTTGAACAGGGTTTTTTGAATGTGGATCAGGGATTTGATTTTTCAGATTTGTGATTTGGAGATGGTTTAAAATGGAATGATTTTCTCAGCTGAAAGTTCTTTGTTTTAGAATTGAAAAATGAGAAAAAGGGAAAGGAAAGAAAGAATGCACGAGTTTATATAACTATATTTATGATTTAAATTAAAATTAAAGAAAAATTAAAACTAAAATTTGACACATGGCTTGAATCTTACATTTGTCATTCACTAAAGTTTATAAATCAACATTTGTTAAAATGAAAACTTAATATATACACTTGTAATCAGGTAACTTATATTTAATTTTAAAATGCTAGTAAAAGTCCTTACTTAATTTATTTATTGTTATGTATATATGAATTTCTTTTTATTGAAAATGTAACAAACAATTTATTTATTAATAAAATCTTATACATATATTTTAAAATCGAATATTTAAAATATCTATCCTTTGAATTACTTAATAAATCCAAATTCATATTCAAATTAAATTTGAAAAATCTAATTTAAAATCAGGTCAACAATATTTTAAACAAACCTAATTCAATGTGTAATTAATAATGATATTTAAAATTTTATTTATTTATAAATTCAGCATTTCTATTAATTTACCCAATTATATTATTAATTACAATGCCCAGAAATCCGGGGTATCACAGATCCCAAATTGGCTCTCCTAAGCCAATGTTGTAGGGATAAAAATAATATTGATGGTCTGAAAGACTTTGAAATCGTTGCTCGTGGAGGCATTAAAAAATTTGGTAGACTTACCATGCCTAATACTAATAATCTCCGTAAGGAAATTATAGAAGATTCTCATCGTTCTAAATTTACCATTCATCCCGGTAGTAGTAAAATGTACGCGAATATGAAGCGACTTTATTATTGGGACAGAATGAAATCTAGTATTGCTAACTTTATTAAGCATTACATGACCTGCCAACTCGTAAAGGCCGAGCATCAATGGCTCGGTAGGTTATTGCAACCTTTAGACATTCCTGTTTGGAATTACGATCAAGTTTCCATGGACTTTATTGATAGTCTTCCATGTTCTTTTTCAGGTCATGACAGTCTATGGGTGATTATAGACAGACTTACAAAATATGCCACTTTTATTCCCGTTTGGTCCAACCGGACCGTACCTCTTTTGGCTAAACTCTATGTTAAAGAAGTTGTTAAATTGCATGGAGTTCCTACTTCTATTGTTAGCGATCGTGATCCATTGTTTACTAGTGGTTTTCGAAAAGGTCTTCAAAAAGCTTTAAGAATGAAGATTAATTTTAGCACCGCTTATCATCCTCAGTTCGATGGACAAACCGAGCATGTGAATCAAACTCTTGAAGATCTTCTTTGTGCACGTGTTCTTGATTTTGGTGGAAATTGGGAAGATCATATTTCCCTTGTCAAGCTTTCTTACAATAATAGCTTCCAATCTAGTATTGGTATGGCACCTTTTGGGGCCCTCTATGGAAGGCCATGCCGATCTCCTTCATGTTGGCTTGAAGCTGGTGAGAAGCTTATTTTAGGTCCAAATTTAATGAGTGATTCCACATAAAAGATTGACATTATTCGTCATAGGATGAAAGAAGCTCAAAGTAGACAAAAATCCTATGATGATAACCGAAGAAGGTATTTAGAATTTTCAGTGGAAGATCTGGTGTTTATTCGTGTTTCACTTATGAAGGGTAGTGTGCGTTTTAGTCAATCGGGAAAATTAGTACCTCGATATATTAGCCCAATTTCCATCACCAAACGCCTTGGTTCCATGGCTTATCGCCATTTATTACCAGCTCAATTTTCTGCTATTCATGACATATTCCATGTTTCTCAACTACAGAAATGCCTTAGAGATTCTGATTCTATTCTTGAACCCAGTGTTATGGAAGAAATTGAAGTTTCACCTAATTTGACTTATGAGCAACATCCTATTCGTATCACTGCTATGGAGGTTAAATGCCTTCATAATAAAGATGTTCCTCTTGTGAAAGTTCAATGGTGCGCAAATACTAAGGATTGTTCTTGGGAATCCAAAGAATTCATCGAGCGAACACATTCGGATTTACCCTCTCATGCTTCTTAAGGTGAACTTCTCACTTCAAAATTTTCATTAGTGTTGTTATGCCATAGAGTGGTTGTTACTCTTTGTTTTCTTCTTAATTATTGCGAGGATGCAATTCCTTTAAGGAGGGGAGTCTGTAACAACCCGCATATTTTATGATTATATATTTAAGTGTTTTATTTAAATATAGCATCGTTAGTTGAAATTAAAGTCCAAAATATGACTTTTTGTAAACGGTCTGAAATGCGACTTTTATGATTATATAATTAGAGTTTAAAACGACATTTACAACTTGTTTAAGTATAAACATCAAAATGTTTGGAATTGATTAGGATTTTGTTATTTTCAGTTAGGCTTTGGTCTTGATTCTAGCCCACCAACCCTACAAGATAACCCAAACTCACCTACGAAATACCCAAACTCAACTCCTCTTCTTTCATTCCTTTCATAATTTCCTAACACTCTCAAGCAAAAGAAAAAATGGGGGAAAAGAAAGGAAATTAAAATTCGTAAGCCCTCGCTTTTCTTAGGAATTCAAATTCAAGTTATAAATCAAAGAGAAACTTAGGTAAGCATGCTCTTCATCTTCTCCACCTCAATTCCCCTTCGATTTTTGATTTTTCCTATAACCTAACTTAGGAAAAACTTTGCATTTGATCATAGATTGAAGGTTCTTGAAGTCAAGTCGAAGAGAGATTGGTCTTGCTTTGTTTTAGAGCTTCTCATTCGTTGTTTTTAAGTTTAAAGGTGAGTTTTTGAACTCACATCTATGTCTATAGCTTTCATTGTTGCTAGTTATGAATTCCTAACATCTATTTCATGTTCAGTTACTTTTAATTGAATTTTTTTGGTGAATTTTCCAATTTTGGTATTTTGAAGTCAAAATCTATGAAAATCCTACTATGGATGTTTGGACATGTTTTTTGGAGTGTATTGAAGAGCCTATAGGGCTGGGTTATCACTTGGCATAAATCCCTAGCCTCCATCGCTCATTCGATCGCTTCCAAGTTGATTTGGCCATCAATGGCCTAAGAAAATTTTTCCCTAAGCTTTAGCTCAGATGTCTGGGAAAACACTCAGACGTCTGAAGAAAAGGAATAAAAGTTCCAAACCTACAGCTCAGACGTTTGAGGTTTTCCCAAACATCTGAGCGATCTAGAATAAATTTCCAGAACTTCAACTCAAACATCTGGAAAAACCCTCAGACGTTTGGCGCTGTTAAATTCAGCCAATTTGCCTATTTTTATGTGGGTTTCCATTTTAATCGATTTTTGCTAATCCGAATGGTTATGTCATTCATTACCGACTTTGACGATTTCTTTTCTGAATTTTTGGTGTTTCTATTTGGTGGATTTGATACCGATTTCCATGGTTCTGATTCACATTATTAAAATGTGAATTTTGGTGGTAGATTGTTTTTACAATCATTTCTATGATTTGCCACTTTAAAATACGAAGGTTTTTATACTAGTAGTAAGTACCAAAACTCTTTCGTAAAAATGATTTCAACTCCACTTTTAATACAAATCTCGTTCTAAAACCATTTTCCAATCTATTAGTATATACAAACCTTTACCTCATTTATACGAGAAATCCAATCAAACGACTTAGCAAAACAAGTGGTATGAAACGCTTGCATTTACTTTGTAGTTTAATTCTTAGACTTGTTTGATTGAAATCTCATGACAATTTTTGAGTAGAAATCTACAATCTGTTCGTAAATATTTAAGTTAAGTCAGTGGTTATGGGACATAAAGCCTAACTCGTTTATTTACTAGCTTTGTGTAATTTACAATTATTGATCAAAGATGATCATTTTGTGTTTTAGACTAGCGATATGCGATGTCTCTTTGTCTGCAAGGGGGACCAAACCCGTTTTGGTAGAGCTTCGGCTCAATTTGGTGGGGTAGCGACCCATGGTCTTTTGACCGTTTCGGCGGAGCTTCGGCTTAATTTGGTTGGTTAGCGACCATGGAATAGCGTTCCATTTGTGATATACGTGTTGGTGAGTTTTCATGCTCCCGTTTGTGATAGGCCTCCCACTTCTTTTGTGTTTTCTGGGTTTCTAATTATTGATTTCTGAAATGTGTGTTTCACCAATTTTTGTGATTTGCATTAATAAGCTTTATCAATGTTTATGGTTTGGTTAATAAAAATAAAGAATATGGCATTCTTTTTGGTGTTTGAGAAAATTTGAGATATTTTGTACGATTTTTGTTGTTATCATGTATATTTATTATATCTCTGATCATATCTCATCTTACATGACAACTATAGCTAGACTGATCCATTTATTATTTTTCTTCTTAAATAATACTCGGGTCAGACCGAGGTGTTTTAGCTGTTTCCACTTGACTTCCTAGCAGGGACTAGCTTTTGACTTTTGGCTAACTACTTTAGCTTAGTAGTTTTTGATTTTATACATTCGAGATAGAGACTCCTTGATGTATACATATTCTTTTGTCTAGCACTAATACCTATTCTTTTATGATATAGTGGATCTTGTATGACCACTACTTTGATGTTCACTTCTATGTGTTATATTCATATCCGTTTCTGCCTTCGTGATATGAATATCTGTGACTGATTTATGTTATACCTATTTTATATTTGTTTTCGAATGTCACATAGCCGTTGTGTAGTAGCTTTGAGTTTGTATTTGATATGTCAGATTTACTCTTGAAATAAAATGCTTGACACACTATCTGACATATCGGTACTCGCACAAAGCAATTACACAAATGGTCGCTCCTCAATAGCCTTATTCTTCGTACTAATTGATGACATTACTCAGTAGTGTCCTTGGTTAGTGTGAGTATAAGGGTGGGGCATAACAATCAATTTCCAAATATTCACTTCAAATTATCTTTAAGAAGATATATTCACAAACCATTTCAATCTTTCTATATTGGAAAACATTTCAGTATACTCATATTAACTATATATGCATATTCACAAATCATTTCATTTCCAACACTTAGAAAATATTTTCATATACTTATATCAATGGTATAAGTATATTTAACAACACTACCATTTGGAGACACGCCAAATAGATTTCTATTACCGTATAATTCCAGAGTTCGTATGCCTCGAGATGGGTGTAAAGTATAGGAAGCAATGCTCCTACGCCACCAAGCGTTTAGTACGTTCATAAGAACCGATTCATGTATTTCACTATTGAAGGTCAAAATATAATTTATTGGGTCAAAACGAATGTTGCGTACAACCTTGCTACGGCAACCTAAAACATTAGTATATGGATTCAATAAATAGTATATATACATATATAAATCCCGTATACTATATAAAATATTTCCTTTTAGAAATCATTCACTATAACAACGGTGCTATAGTCCATGCTTTCCTTACTTCCCCGAAAACGTCTGTTACAAGAATAAATGTTAAAATCAATGTTTTCGTTGTTCACCGCATTTTAAAACATTTTTCAAAATCATTAAATTCTATTTAAAACCATTACTTCCCAAAACGTTTACTTTTAAATAAATTACTTTTAAAACATTTAACTTCACCAAATTATTATTTCAAACATTCCTTTAGTAAAAATCCATATTTATACATCTATTTTTATGAATATCCTTTTGATTTTATAAAACTTCTATTTTATAAAATCCCTTTATTTATGGAACTCTATTTATAAATTATTCATTCGTAAAAACAAATTTTACTAACAAAATCCAATCATAAATCCTTTTCTTTATAAATCAAATTTATATGTAAAATCGATTTATAAAATTAATTTCAATTACATTTAATTAGCTTTATAAATTACGATTATAAATCTACTTCTTTATTTATAAAAATATCACCTTATAAATCTTCTATATAAACTTATTCAAAAATTCCAAATAAAAGAATATCTCAAAACAATAATTTTATAACATCAAAAAATCTTAACTTTGAAAAATAAAATCATTGCTTTAAATAATTTGAAAATCATTAAAACATATATACTTTCAAAATCTCTTCAAAATCCTTTTCAAAGCAAAATCATCATTTCAAAATTCCAAAATATTAAAAATAAGGGCCAGTGCTACCATAGCACTAAATAAGTCAAATGACATCTAAAACATCATATATCAACATATATATGAAAAGTAAATCAAAAATAGTGAGGAATCCTATTGGATCCCTCCAACTTATCCCTCTGCATCACAACAACATATAATCATAAAAGTATAAATCAACCGCTTTTGAGGAGTGATTCATACATAAAGGGTCATCCGCTCTTACACGGGAACATAATAGGTTCTTATCCACTCCAATAGGCCGGAATATATCCAAATCACTAATATATATAGTATATCATCCAAACACAAGCAACAAACAACATATATAAATATATTCCCATATATATAAAAATATAAGCAGGTCAGAGAGGTGAGTTTACTCAGAAAAATGCTAGAAATCGCCTAAACATTTCAGTTTGAATTAAAATTAAAGGTTCGTTCAATTTAAATCAACATTTCTACTAGTTCTGAATTCGTCCAATCAAACTTCATAGCATATTGCTCGCTAATACGAATGCAATACAACTTGTCAGGCTCGAAATGGACCTCGTACGAGAATGTTATGAATTTATAAACATTCGATATAATTCAAAATATAATTAACTAAATTAATTTAATTAATATAATTCAAACTTTACCCTATTCTCCTTCTTCCTTCCAGCATGCTTGTAACGATTGCGATTTTTCGTTGCCGAAAACCGAATAGTTAGGGTTTTAAAAAGAAGAAAAGGGTAGAAGAGGGGAAAAAAAATAGAAAATGGAGGGAAAAGAAAATAGAACGGAATAGAAAACAACAGAACAATAACAGAATCTCACAATTCGCAGCGGAACAACATATAATAATAAATGAATAATCTTTAAACAAAGAACTAAATCAGTTATTACACTTTATACATTACATTACATTACATCATCATTAGAGTGTACAACAACAAACAGCAACAAATAGCAAAAAAGAAATACTATATACTAATAATACGCCATGCCATCCAGCTTGCCTCCTGCAACTTCAGAATATCCTGATAAACCTTAACTCTTGACTGCCCATGTGGAAATTGGTGGGCACCCAGAGTTTAGGAAGGAAAACAATAAACTCCAAGTCAGTCATGTGACTGGTGTGGGAACTCAAAACAGTTTATTTATCTTTGAAATCAAAATAGAGGAATATTTTTAAAGTCAATTCGCAATGCTTTTAAAAATGAGACTACCATAAGGCCTCCCGCACACACACACACAATGCAAACGCAGAATCGGAGGAGATTTCTCCTTATGATAGTTAAAGATGCTTGATACGCATTTAAAAGAAACATTTGATATTATCATTAGTGCATAGTGTAGGAAAAATTCTTTTGAAAATAAAGATATAAATCTTAGCCAACATAGACATTCCGCACTTATGCCTACTATAGCTACCATGTTCAATAGCAGGTTACCGCCACATTCCATGGCAGGTTATACAACTAAAACCGTACAAGATCGTATTGTTTCTTTGGATTTCCAACGCATGATCAGGCCAAGGAACTTCCCATTGCCACATGAGAATGCCTCTGGAAGGAAATCCCCGAAAACCAAACCGGATCTCTACCAACACAAGGCCGGGTTACCCCTAACTGGGTAACAACTGACCGAATATGCCATCCCCCGGTCCTTTGGGACCTTTCACCGAGCGCTCGTAATCAATTCACACAATCATAAAGTGTTTTCAACATGAGTAAGTATCTGGGCTCCATACCATGATACCACCCTTTTCCAGAAGGAAATGCACATATCCTAAAGGGCGCTACCCCTCATAATCTTGCTGCATCTTTCCTGTTTTGACCATTCCCGGGGTGTGAGGCTCGACGAAGTCACGTCCACAAAAACATACTTTATACAAAAGCCATGCTTTGGGTCAACAAATGATCATAGAAATGATCACCAGGATAGACGATCAAACAAATGATCCTATCATAAATAATCAACACAATGATCATTTCACAGCAACACTCAGCATGTCACATTACCAAATTGGGAATATATCGCTGATAACCTTCAACTACATAACCTCTGAGCTCGTACGTCTCAGAGAAGGGTGTTAAGCTAAAAGAATAAATTCTCCGCCACCAACAGAAATATATTTGAAAGAAATCGGCTTTATATCTTAATTTATAATGTCAGACATACAATCCATACAAGTCTGTTCCGGGCTCGAACAGAACCGAAGGCACTTACAAAGAAGTCCTTGCAATCCGGATATTCACAATCCTGATCGGATTTCCCATCACATATGGAGAACTCAATACCGTAGCTACTCGGTGCAGAGTCAATCGATAGGTCATCCTATCGCTCTCGCAAATACCGGGTCTTCAACACCGATCTTCAATGCTATCCATTACGTCGTATCACTATTCGGAATGGGTAATCCGAATAACGAGCGCAATAATTTGAAAATAAGTGTGCATTCAGATTCAGCAAATCACAACAAATACCTTTCAAAGGTAAATATTGATAGTCGGTTATTGAACTATCAATGGATATGCACAACATCACCAGATTCCAAATAATTTTCCAAATTATTTAATTCCCAAAAATATCTTTACAAGATATAAAATTTCAATACCTCAAAATAAATCAATATTTATTTTTAAAAGAATTCCACTTCCTTTTATAAATTCCATAGTGAATTTATATTCCAAAATATCTATGAATATACGACTTCGATTATTCACTTCAATTTATCTTCAAAAAGATAAATTCTCAAAATATTCACTTTATATTGGAAAACATTTCCATACTTACTTATTAAGTAATTCTCAATCCATTTATTTTCAACACTTGGAAAATATTCAAATATGCTTAAATCGAGATTAAGTATATATTTCATTCTTTAACGAAATCATTCACTTAAACGTATTTATTTGGGCCAAAACGAATGTTGCGTAAAACATCGTTACGACAACCCAAAATCACTAGTATAGGGATTCAAAATTAAAATAGATATATAAATCCCAATACTATACAAAACATTTCCTTTCGGAAATCATTTACTATAACAACAGTGTTATAGTCCACTATTTCCTTTTATTTCTCGAAAACGCCTATTTCAACAATGAATGTTGAAATCTATGGTTTCGAATCTCAACACCTTTTAAAACATCGTTGGATCGTTTTAATTCTATTTAAAACATCACATTCAAAACAATTTCTTTAACATATTATTCACTATTCAACAACGTGAATATACTACGTTAACAAATTTCATCCTTTTATTCATTTTATTTTAAAGGTTTATTCACAGTCTAAAACGTGAATATAACTCCATTAATAGGTTTCAACAATTTTCTTATCAAAATAAGTCGTTTGCGGATTTATAAAACAATGTTTATAAACTCCATTTCTATTTATCTTATAACATCTTTCTTTATAAATTTTCTTTATTAACCTGTTCACTTTATATCTCAATTATGAACCAACAGTCCATATTATAAGTTAAACACTTATAATTTATTTCTTTGAAAAATCGTTCCTTTGAACTTCATAATTATAAATCTTATAACTTATAAGATCCCTTTATTTATCCAAATCTATTTTTTTCAATAACTTTATAAATTTTATAAACCTACTGCTTATAAAATTCCATTTATAACTTCACCGTTTATAATTCTATAAATTTCATTCATTAATGAAATTCATTCACAATTCATTCTAACACTTATAAAAACTCGTTTTATAATTCAAATATTTTTAATTTATAAATATCCATTTTGTAAATCCTTTATATAAATCAATTTATATTATTATTTCAAAACGTCTTTAATCCCCTTTATAATTTCACCATTTTGATTTATAAAATAATCATATTTTTTAAATCCTATATTTAAACTTTTTATAATAAACTCAAAAATCCCAATTTAACTATTTTATAAAATCATTAGCCTCATATTTTCAAAAATCAACCTTTTAACTATATTTCTCAAAAATCATAATTTTTATAACTTTTAAATTTATAACGTTTATTTATTTAAGATGAATCAATTCCAAACATATAGTATATTTTCAAAAATCACTTTAAAAATCATTTTAAAATTCCAAAGTTTGGTCCAATGATGCTACACACCAAATAGTCAATCACGACAAACAACGATATCATATATCGATATGATAATCCATCAAATATCAAAATATCTGAAATCAAATAAAAACTGTTGAGGAATCCAGTTGGATCCCTCCAACCTGTTTTCCTGCATCCACAAACATTAGCACAATACCAATTTCGCTCCAGTACGAAATTATCGCGGTATATGGGATTTAAAATATTATCCGCTTAATAGACGGCGCAATAGGGTCTCATCCGCTATACAAATGCGGGAAATCAATAACTCCAATATATACATATGCCAATATATATATATATATTGCTATTATATATATAATACCAATTTCACTGTTTATGAAATATTCGCGGTATATGTTTTTAATAAATAACATCCGCTTACTAACGGCGCATAATGTCTATTTTAACAATCAATAGATAACAATCATCATTCAAACATGCATTCAAATATTTTAAATCTAACTATTTAAAATAAAATCGAAACCGATTCGATTGAGTGAGAAGTTCTCACCTTGATTTCAATTTCGTTTTAGCGATTTATTTCGAATAAAATTAAACGGACGTTTAATTTTACCCGAAATTCTCACTAACTCCAAACGACTCCAATCCAATTGCATCGCGTAGTGCTCATCCATACGATCCCAACGCAACTGGTTTCGCGCGTTTTCAACCTCGTATGAAAAAGTTATGAATTTTCAAAGTTTTACATGAATTTTATATAAAATTTACAACAATATTTATAATTTTTAACCTACATAATATCATAGCCGTTCGATCTGGTCTCCCTCCATCAGGCCGTGCGCACACCCCCCCTTCCTCTTCTCTTCGTTCATCTACAGGCAAAAGGAACGCAACCAAGAACCCATTCTTCAAAACTAGGGTTCCACTTTGCAATCTCCTCGCTCGACGAAACTTCATCAAACCACCTCCATATTGAAGCCCATTGCAAGAGCTATCTTCGGCTGGAACATGGGTGAGCTCGGCCCCCCCTACAGCCTCGAAATGCATGCGCAACCGTGCACCTTCATCTCCATTTTCCCATTGATCCATAGCTCCAATCTCGATCTCCACCGTTGAATATGTAGAGTTCGAGACGCTCTACAACTTTCATTTAGAGAGTTTCTTGAATTACTTGATGGATTTGAAGAAATTTGGGGATGAAGTTGAGATAATTTCGGCCCTTCATTTGTTGGTGGCGGCTGCAGTTTAGAATTAGGGTTTATTTTTTTTTTATTTTTTTTGTGAGAGGTTAAGGGTTATTTATAGGAAATTATTCAAAACACTATTCATTCCGGAAATTCCGAACTCCGAACTCCGATTTACGCGCCGTAACCAGCATTTTTGGGGTTTACCCGCGTTCCGGACACAATGGAATAGGTTTCGGAAGCTAATTCGGACATCTGTGCGAGATATGGCAATAAACGTTCAATTTAAATTAAACAGATTTAAACGATTTTCTAGGCGTTTTAATTTGTACCAGACAAACGGTAAATCTGATTGACTTGAAATTTGAAACCTTACAATAATATCACATTACGGATCTGATGAAACTGGTTTCATCGAAATCCGAGACTTTTTGAAAAATGGCTATTTTAACTCGCCAAATTAATATTAAAAATAATTCGATGCGTTTTGAGCTGCTACGATCAAACGATAACTCCGATTGCTACGAAAATTGAAATCCGGTAATAACTAACTATTACGGATCCAATGGAACAAGTTTCGTCCAATTCTGAGACTGTTCGAAAATTGACTATTTTCACTAGTCGATTTTAATATTAAAATATTCAATTTTCACAAATAAACTCTTAATTCGATTTTAAAAGTTCTAAAATATCATTCTAACTTCAGTATGATAAAATAAAATTTTACAAATCATTTTCAATCATATTTAACTCAATTTTCACTTATTTCCATAATTTAACATATTAAATTATCGATTTAATTATTCAATTAAATCCAATTATTCGAAATAAAATTTATTCGACTTATAAATTCACTTATTAATATTTAAAATTAATTAAATATTCAAATTTTAACTAATTAAAATTCTGGGTCGTTACAATCTTCCCCCCTTAAAAGAATTTCGTCCTCGAAATTATTAAGTAAGAAAAGTTACAGAATCTATTAACTTTCCATAATTCATAGCCAAACTTCTTATAATAACTTACTAAGTTTTCAAATCATACTTAGTTATCTTTTCAAAAACAATTACTATTGTTTAACTTTCAATTCCAAATCAAAGTTAAAGTTTTCAAAATTTTCCCATTTTTTCCAAAAATATTCTAACGCCTTAAATTTCCGGAAAAATTCGCCATAGTCTCCTTTGTGCGGCTCAATCCGAAAAAAAATGACAGTATATATATATCACAAATATACATCTCATCAAGTAATGAGGCATCCCGCAGGGAAAAAACTGTAAAAGTACGATATTTAATCCGAGATATGTACCTTATATTTTATTAGCAAGCATATACGGCTAATATAGCGCGAAAGCGAGCTCCAAATGCGAAGCAAACACGATCCGCACCTACTAAACACTCAACAACAACATGAGAATCATGTATATAGACAATAGTATCAATATACAACATATAGCAACATAATAACTATACATGTCAACATAGCAAATGCAGTAAAAGCAATATATTCAACCATCAACCAACTATCATCCAACTAACATTCATAACCAATAAATATTCATTCATATTCTCATTAATATTCAATGAATTGGTTTTCAATTTAAATCACATTTGATTCATTAATAGTGGATGTTTTTACTAACATTCATTTTCAATTTTAATTAGTTTGCATTCACTAATTCATATTCAAGTTGGTTCACTTCCAATTCAAATTCAATTCTATTTAAGATTCACTTAACTTCCAATTGAATTTCCAATTACTTTAGCTTCCAATTTTATTAACTCAATTTCATTAATGCTTAATGAATTATATACAATCAACTAACTAACAACCATATAACAATCAACATATATCAATTACAACCAAATTCCTTTGCTTACAATTGGTTTAATTAATTGGTTTTTATTCAACTATTCAACTTTCCAATAACATTAGATTTTAATGAATTAACACTTATATTCATTATTTCATATCAACTTAATTTACATTCAATTGATTAGCATTCAATTAGTTAACCATTTCAAGTTGAATTTCATTTACATAACTTAAGTTCACATTTATCACTTAACTTTATTAATTTACTTCGATACCAATATCAACTTATAAATCAATTCAGCTTCCAATTCTAAAGTAAATTTCCATTTAACTTTAAATTCATTTTTTATTTCAACTCATATTTATAAACATATTCGTATAGTTTCACTTCTCATATATATAAGTTTATTTCACAATTGTAAATCACTTTAATTATAATCCAATTCTTATAATTCATTTGCTTATACAATTATTTTTTAATTTAGATTATTCAAACAACTAAACAATCCACTTATATACACTTTAATAATTCTGAAAAATTATTTCTTTTATATATAAAATATAATCAAGGTAAAATTATTTCATTTACCCAAATTTAAAACAATACTGTGTCGAATTGTTCTATTCAAGTGTTTAGAAACCCCTTCGGCATAGTTGTCGAGACCGTGCTGACGAAGGTTCATATGCCACTCAACAAACCAATCATCACAATATAAAATAATTTTATATTCACTAACAAATACGCTCTCATAGCTATTATTACACTCAAACTCATTCTAGAGTACTACTGACTCTATCTCTAATGAGTAATACCCAACAGAACCATGGTTGTCGCTTAACCATATGCTCTGATACCAAATGTAACGATTGCGATTTTTCGTTGCCGAAAACCGAATAGTTAGGGTTTTAAAAAGAAGAAAAGGGTAGAAGAAGAGGGAAAAAAATAGAAAATGGAGGGAAAAGAAAATAGAACGGAATAGAAAACAACAGAACAATAACAGAATCTCACAATTCGCAGCGGAACAACATATAATAATAAATGAATAATCTTTAAACAAAGAACTAAATCAGTTATTACACTTTATACATTACATTACATTACATTACATTACATCATCATCAGAGTGTACAACAACAAACAGCGGAAAAGAAATACTATATACTAATAATATGCCATGCCATCCAGCTTGCCTCCTGCAACTCGAGAATATCCTGATAAACCTTAACTCTTGACTGCCCGTGTGGAAATTGGTGGGCACCCAGAGTTTAGGAAGGAAAACAATAAACTCCAAGTCAGTCATGTGACTGGTGTGGGAACTCAAAACAGTTTATTTATCTTTGAAATCAAAATAGAGGAATATTTTTAAAGTCAATTCGCAATGCTTTTAAAAATGAGACTACCATAAGTCCTCCCGCACACACACACAATGCAAACGCAGAATCGAAGGAGATTTCTCCTTATGATAGTCAAAGATGCTTGATACGCATTTAAAAGAAACATTTGATATTATCATTAGTGCATAGTGTAGGAAAAATTCTTTCGAAAATAAAGATATAAATCTTAGCCAACATAGACATTCCGCACTTATGCCTACTATAGCTACCATGTTCAATAGCAGGTTACCGCCACATTCCATGGCAGGTTATACAACTAAAACCGTACAAGATCGTATTGTTTCTTTGGATTTCCAACGAATGATCAGGCCAAGGAACTTCCCATTGCCACATGAGAATGCCTCTGGAAGGAAATCCCCGAGAACCAAACCGGATCTCTACCAACACAAGGCCGGGTTACCCCTAACTGGGTAACAACTGACCGAATATGCCATCCCCCGGTCCTTTGGGACCTTTCACCGAGCGCTCGTAATCAATTCACACAATCATAAAGTGTTTTCAACATGACTAAGTATCTGGGCTCCATACCATGATACCACCCTTTTCCAGAAGGAAATGCACATATCCTAAAGGGCGCTACCCCTCATAATCTTGCTGCATCTTTCCTGTTTTGACCATTCCCGGGGTGTGAGGCTCGACGAAGTCACGTCCACAAAAACATACTTTATACAAAAGCCATGCTTTGGGTCAACAAATGATCATAGAAATGATCACCAGGATAGACGATCAAACAAATGATCCTATCATAAATAATCAACACAATGATCATTTCACAGCAACACTCAGCATGTCACATTACCAAATTGGGAATATATCGCTGATAACCTTCAACTACATAACCTCTGAGCTCGTACGTCTCAGAGAAGGGTGTTAAGCTAAAAGAATAAATTCTCCGCCACCAACAGAAATATATTTGAAAGAAATCGGCTTTATATCTTAATTTATAATGTCAGACATACAATCCATACAAGTCTGTTCCGGGCTCGAACAGAACCGAAGGCACTTACAAAGAAGTCCTTGCAATCCGGATATTCACAATCCTGATCGGATTTCCCATCACATATGGAGAACTCAATACCGTAGCTACTCGGTGCAGAGTCAATCGACAGGTCATCCTATCGCTCTCGCAAATACCGGGTCTTCAACACCGATCTTCAACGCTATCCATTACGTCGTATCACTATTCGGAATGGGTAATCCGAATAACGAGCGCAATAATTTGAAAATAAGTGTGCATTTAGATTCAGCAAATCACAACAAATACCTTTCAAAGGTAAACATTGATAGTCGGTTATTGAACTATCAATGGATATGCACAACATCACCAGATTCCAAATAATTTTCCAAATTATTTAATTCCCAAAAATATCTTTACAAGATATAAAATTTCAATACCTCAAAATAAATCAATATTTATTTTTAAAAGAATTCCACTTCCTTTTATAAATTCCATAGTGAATTTATATTCCAAAATATCTATGAATATACGACTTCGATTATTCACTTCAATTTATCTTCAAAAGATAAATTCTCAAAATATTCACTTTATATTGGAAAACATTTCCATACTTACTTATTAAGTAATTCTCAATCCATTTATTTTCAACACTTGGAAAATATTCAAATATGCTTAAATCGAGATTAAGTATATATTTCATTCTTTAAGGAAATCATTCACTTAAACGTATTTATTTGGGCCAAAACGAATGTTGCGTAAAACATCGTTACGACAACCCAAAATCACTAGTATAGGGATTCGAAATTAAAATAGATATATAAATCCCAATACTATACAAAACATTTCCTTTCGGAAATCATTTACTATAACAACAGTGTTATAGTCCACTATTTCCTTTTATTTCTCGAAAACGCCTATTTCAACAATGAATGTTGAAATCTATGGTTTCGAATCTCAACACCTTTTAAAACATCGTTGGATCGTTTTAATTCTATTTAAAACATCACATTCAAAACAATTTCTTTAACATATTATTCACTATTCAACAACGTGAATATACTACGTTAACAAATTTCATCCTTTTATTCATTTTATTTTAAAGGTTTATTCACAGTCTAAAACGTGAATATAACTCCATTAATAGGTTTCAACAATTTTCTTATCAAAATAAGTCGTTTGCGGATTTATAAAACAATGTTTATAAACTCCATTTCTATTTATCTTATAACATCTTTCTTTATAAATTTTCTTTATTAACCTGTTCACTTTATATCTCAATTATGAACCAACAGTCCATATTATAAGTTAAACACTTATAATTTATTTCTTTGAAAAATCGTTCCTTTGAACTTCATAATTATAAATCTTATAACTTATAAGATCCCTTTATTTATCCAAATCTATTTTTTTCAATAACTTTATAAATTTTATAAACCTACTGCTTATAAAATTCCATTTATAACTTCACCGTTTATAATTCTATAAATTTCATTCATTAATGAAATTCATTCACAATTCATTCTAACACTTATAAAAACTCGTTTTATAATTCAAATATTTTTAATTTATAAATATCCATTTTGTAAATCCTTTATATAAATCAATTTTTATTATTATTTCAAAACGTCTTTAATCCCCTTTATAATTTCACCATTTTGATTTATAAAATATTCAAATTTTATAAATCCTATATTTAAACTTTTTATAATAAACTCAAAAATCCCAATTTAACTATTTTATAAAATCATTAGCCTCATATTTTCAAAAATCAACCTTTAACTATATTTCTCAAAAATCATAATTTTTATAACTTTTAAATTTATAACGTTTATTTATTTAAGATGAATCAATTCCAAACATATAGTATATTTTCAAAAATCACTTTAAAAATCATTTTAAAATTCCAAAGTTTGGTCCAATGATGCTACACACCAAATAGTCAATCACGACAAACAACGATATCATATATCGATATGATAATCCATCAAATATCAAAATATCTGAAATCAAATAAAAACTGTTGAGGAATCCAGTTGGATCCCTCCAACCTGTTTTCCTGCATCCACAAACATTAGCACAATACCAATTTCGCTCCAGTACGAAATTATCGCGGTATATGGGATTTAAAATATTATCCGCTTAATAGACGGCGCAATAGGGTCTCATCCGCTATACAAATGCGGGAAATCAATAACTCCAATATATACATATGCCAATATATATATATATATATATATATATTGCTATTATATATATAATGCCAATTTCACTGTTTATGAAATATTCGCGGTATATGTTTTTAATAAATAACATCCGCTTACTAACGGCGCATAATGTCTATTTTAACAATCAATAGATAACAATCATCATTCAAACATGCATTCAAATATTTTAAATCTAACTATTCAAAATAAAATCGAAACCGATTCGATTGAGTGAGAAGTTCTCACCTTGATTTCAATTTCGTTTTAGCGATTTATTTCGAATAAAACTAAGCGGACGTTTAATTTTACCCAAAATTCTCACTAACTCCAAACGACTCCAATCCAATTGCATCGCGTAGTGCTCGTCCATACGATCCCAACGCAACTGGTTTCGCGTGTTTTCGACCTCGTATGAAAAAGTTATGAATTTCCAAAGTTTTACATGAATTTTATATAAAATTCACAACAATATTTATAATTTTTAACCTACATAATATCATAGCCGTTCGATCTGGTCTCCCTCCATCAGGCCGTGCGCACACCCCCCCTTCCTCTTCTCTTCGTTCATCTACAGGCAAAAGGAACGCAACCAAGAACCCATTCTTCAAAACTAGGGTTCCACTTTGCAATCTCCTCGCTCGACGAAACTTCATCAAACCACCTCCATATTGAAGCCCATTGCAAGAGCTATCTTCGGCTGGAACATGGGTGAGCTCGGCCCCCCCTACAGCCTCGAAATGCATGCGCAACCGTGCGCCTTCATCTCCATTTTCCCGTTGATCCATAGCTCCAATCTCGATCACCACCGTTGAATATGTAGAGTTCGAGACGCTCTACAACTTTCATTTAGAGAGTTTCTTGAATTACTTGATGGATTTGAAGAAATTTGGGGATGAAGTTGAGATAATTTCAGCCCTTCATTTGTTGGTCGCGGCTGCAGTTTAGAATTAGGGTTTATTTTTTTTTATTTTTTTTTTGTGAGAGGTTAAGGGTTATTTATAGGAAATTATTCAAAACACTATTCATTCCGGAAATTCCGAACTCCGATTTACGCGCCGTAACCAGCGTTTCTGGGGTTTATCCCGCGTTCCGGACACAATGGAACAGGTTTCGGAAGCTAATTCGGACATCTGTGCGAGATATGGCAATAAACGTTCAATTTAAATTAAACCGATTTAAACGATTTTCTAGGCGTTTTAATTTGTACCGGACAAACGGTAAATCCGATTGACTTGAAATTTGAAACCTTACAATAATATCACATTACGGATCCGATGAAACTAGTTTCGTCGAAATCTGAGACTTTTTGAAAAATGGCTATTTTAACTTGCCAAATTAATATTAAAAATAATTCGATGCGTTTTGAGCTGCTACGATCAAACGATAACTCCGATTGCTACGAAAATTGAAATCCGATAATAACTAACTATTACGGATCCAATGGAACAAGTTTCGTCCAATTCTGAGACTGTTCGAAAATTGACTATTTTCACTAGTCGATTTTAATATTAAAATATTCAATTTTCACAAATAAACTCTTAATTCGATTTTAGAAGTTCTAAAATATCATTCTAACTTCAATATGATAAAATAAAATTTTACAAATCATTTTCAATCATATTTAACTCAATTTTCAATTATTTCCATAATTTAACATATTAAATTATCGATTTAATTATTCAATTAAATCCAATTATTCGAAATAAAATTTATTCGACTTATAAATACACTTATTAATATTTAAAATTAGTTAAATATTCAAATTTTAATTAATTAAAATTCTGGGTCATTACAATGCTATAGACCATGCTCACGTTATCTATTTTTGTTCGATGAAATCATGCCAGCCACCACGAATCGCCACCTTCGGCTGACATCCAGTGTCGCCGCCTTGACTACCTACACCACCTAGCGCCGCACGCACCTACGTGCGTCTCGTTCTCGACCTAAAACCCATGGCCAAACCCAATTTGCAACGCTGAATGCGGCCTAATTTCGACCATGTCGAGCGATGATAACTTGATCAAACCATCAGTTAGCTTCGTAGCGACGTGCTCTACATTTCTCTAGTTGAAGTCATTGGCTAATTCGGCTACTAGAGGCTTTGATCGATGATAGCCATTAGATAGGTTTATTTTAATGGAGGCTGAAATTTGGTTTAGGGTTTTAGTTTGCAAATGAAAGGAGTTAAAGGCTACTTATAGAAAATTTCGCATGGCACTATTCATCTGTGAAAGTTCCAAAATCTAAATGAAGCGTGTCGTTTAGTGTTATATATGTTATACCCCTATTTCGAACATGATGAAATATATGTTGTAACGATTCCGAGTTTTAATTAATTTAAAATTAACAATTAAATTAATTTTTGATTTGAAATTGCGAAAAATTTAAAATGAAGTCTTTTTGTGATGACCCAAAATTTTCAAGCATTTAAAATTGGAATATTTAATTGATTTTAAATATCCAATAGAGTAATTTTAAATTTAATTACGAATATCACAAATTATTTGATAATTGAATTATTGAATTAAACAATTTGAGTTGAGTAAAATATTGAATCTGGAATTTTAAGCCTATTAAAGATAATTTAAAGGCCTGTAAAATTTATATTGATAATACTGAAGATAATAGAAGTTGTAAAATTGAATTTAACACTGATTTGTTCAGTTTTAAAAATATATCGTTTAAATTGATATTTGAAAATAGCCTTCCGAGATACAGTCTCGGAATTCGACGAAACCAGTTCCATTGGGTCCATAATATTGTATTATTATCGGATTTCAAATTTCATAGTGATTGGAGTTGCTAAGTGAGCATATGGTATATAAACGCATGGAAAATTTACTGAGACAAATTAAATCTAAATAAATTATATTTGCTGTTCTTTAATCCGACAAAAAGTACAACCCGCCACCCTCTTTATCCCCTTCGTAACTTTTTTTCTTTTTCTTTTTCTTCCCCTCTATACAAATTGTCGTCCGAACATTTAAAAAAAAAAATTATAAACCCAAATCAAACGAAAATGGCAGATCGGGAAGCAAAGAGTTTCGAATCTAGTTGCTTACCCTTCCGTTTAAATCAAACTTCCTCTTCCTCCTTTCCTCAGTTTCGCAATCGAAAAATGGCCGCATCAAATAAAATCAAATTCAAGCAGCATAATAAACGATAGTGTAGATCGATTGTTTCGTTGAGTTCGTAAGCCCGAGGTCTTCGTTTCGTGTCCATCTTTTAGGGTGCGGTGGAGAGGTAGGGAGGTCTAAATCAACAGCGTGATTAGGGCTTGGAGTTCGTCTTGGCATTGCGCGGCGAGGGAGGCCGAACGGAGGAGCTCTGGCCACACATAGATGATCGCGATAGGGGTACGGCGTTGATATTTGGGTCGAATGTCGCGATTTACTGTGTGATATGAAAGGGATGTGCGATAGTCATTGAAGGTTGTGAACGAGCAAGGTGAGTGGTCGGCATTGTCAGGTGAGGTTTGTTTTAGTTGTTTTTTTTAAAAAAGAGAGAAAAGAAAAAAATAAAGAAACATTCAGGGTACTTAAAATTTTGATGCTGAAACAGGAGATTTATTTATAAGGTTTGAAGAGAAAAGGGAATAAAAATAAATTATGTATATATAGATTGGAAAAGAATTTACAGTGAGGTATTTCGATTTTTATTTTAGTTTAAATAAGGGATATTGAGACAGTACAACTTAATAGAATTTTTTTTTTAAGGTTAAGATTAGTTGACAGCAAACTGATAACATTAATATATAGACACCAGGTCGTTTGAAAATAATTTATTAAGGGTGTTTATTTTAAATTTGTTAATTAAAAAAAATATACAAATACAGATTGAAATATGTATTTATAAAGTTAAAGCAGGAAACTTATTATATTAAATGTTTTGTTTTGGAAAGATATATAAATAATAGGTTTGGTGGATAGCTTTTAAAATTTACTTATTTAATTATCAATATAAAAAGGAATAGTTTGTTTAACTAGATAATCAATTTTACTTAAGGGAATTTTAAGTTAAATGATTTTTTTTAAAAAAAGGGGAAAAATTGGTTCAAATATTAATAAATTATATAATATTGTTCAAGGTCTAGAATCTCAAAGGAACAAGTCGGAATGGAACTGGAGTGGAATAGACCGCAAATTTAGATCAAAGGTGAGTTAATCTCACTCAGTTAAATTTAAATTTAAATGATTAAATTTAAATAATTGTTTGAATGGCTGAATTGATTGATGTGATATAGTATGATATTTTGGAATTGGCATATTATATTGTGCTAAAATTTGTGGATGCAGGGAAAACAGGTTGGAGGGATCCAACTGGACCCCTCACATTTATTTAAATTATTCAATATTCTCTGTTGTGATTATTTGATATCTTATGATGAGTTATATTGGAATATTGAATGTTATGGTTTGATTGGATATTTGGGTATAATGAATTACCAAAATATATGAATTGTATTATTGAAAAGAAACAAAAAGGAAGTAAATTTGTAAGCGAAATAATTATAGAAAATTTGAATAAATTAAGAATGAATTGAAAAGAAATAGAAGTAATATGAAAATAATAATAAATAACTTCGAGTATGAAGAGAAATGGAATTTTTGATAAAATGAAATTGATGAATTGTAAACTTAAGTTATATCAATTAAAGAAATAAAGAATTATTTTAAAATTCAAAATTTAAATTTATTTAAAAGAATAAAGAAGTAATTGAGAAATCTAAAAATTGAAATTTTTAGTTAAAGAGTTTTTAGAATCATAATCAAGAAATGAGATCTGAAATTGATAGATTCTGAATAAAAAAGGGAATAAATTGGAAATCAATTTGGGAAATTGATTTAACCGATTGAAGTTGGAATTCTCCCTAGATAACCAAGTACGTTTTCAAAGTAAATTTTTAATATAAGTTAGAAGATTAAAAGTTGTTTTAAAAAGCAAGTTTTGGAAAATTTCTTATTTCTAATATTTAAATTCTAAAGTAAATATCTTCTCTTAATCTATTATAGTAGTAATTATTTAAAGAATGACTTAATACTATGTTTTTAAAAGTATAAATCTAGTTTTATATTTATTAAGTAACTTTATTTTCAAATACTCATATAGTATGTATTTTTACAAAATATTGAAGTAATTTAACTTAAATGTTTAAAAGTATATTTCAAAGTAAAGTGTTTAAAATTATTTTAAAAATCTAGTTTTGTGCTTGGTGATTTCAGGAGAAATAGAAAATATTGGGAAAGTTTATTCTGAAAAGATAGATGGTTTTGAAACTGTTTTCAAAGGATTGAAAATAGAAATATATCTTGTAAAGATATTTTGAGTGTAATAAATAATTTGGGAAATTATTTATTGTTGGATGGTTGTTTGTGAATATTAATTGATAGTTAAATAACCGACTATCAATATTGGCCAACTGCGTTGATCGTTTCGAAGAGACCGGGATCGAGAATTATTTCTCGAAAACCACTTCGATCCGGTTTGTACGTTTCATGCGAAAAACATGTTCGGAGTCGAAGATGGAGCAGTGAAGTGCAAGGGCTAGTCGCTACTAATCCTGAGGATATTTCCAAAATGGATGTAGTAGGAATAGTGCCTTCGGTTCCGTTCGAACCCGGGACGGACTTGTATGGACGAATGCTTTCGGAACATCGTCAGGTGGGCAATGGGCATTCTAAGTGAAACGTTCTAAAGGTAACGCTTAGCCTCAAGCCTCATCAACCGAGAATGACTGAAAATCAGGGGATATGCAGCAAGGCTTCGTGGGTAGCCCCCACTGGAGAGTAAGGTCATCCCTGTCTAGATGTCCCTTTTTATTCGGCTTAGTGGTGCGGTTGCTGATCCCAACCGTGGGGTTATCTTATTCGGAACTGTCCAGTAAGGGATGGGTCCGGCCTTATGTTGCAGGGGATCGGGAGTGGTCCTCGGTACTGTGATCTAGACCACGTACTGTGACAGGTGGTACCCCAATGCCTAGTCATTGTTGGAAATCCATTCTCCCTACGAGCCTTTTACGAGTTTTGTTTGTATTACCCACTTTTGTGGCTAATAGCTGGAATTTAATAGATGTAACAATTTCGGCTATTTTATAAGTATTTGTAAATAGACCCAATTATAATATCAGAGGATTTCTATAAAAAGTGTTTTAGCTATCGTAAGGTAAAAACCCGACATGTTTATTTGTAGCGTGGTCTTACGAGATGCTTTGTTTTCAAAGGATTTAGAAACTTTAATAATCAATTGAGTGTGATTTTCTCACGCTGGTATTCCAGACTGACTCGTGTGTTATTTAACTGTAATGCTCGGATCAGACCGAGTATTATAGGATACAGGATATGATGCTGAGGAGCTCAGGAGACGAGCTGGACGACGATGCGTATTCTCGTACTTGTTTATATATATTCCGCTGTGTTGAGTTGTTGTGTATCCATGTGTATGTTGTTGTTGTTGAGCTGTGATTGATGTACTCTGATGATGTATGCATAATAGATATAGTTTTGTTTTATGTAAAGATCATTATTATCTATTATATTTTATTCCGCTGCGATGGTTAGATTCTGATGTTGGTTTCTATTTTCTTCTTCTACCTCTTTTTCTTTAACCCAAATGGTTTGTATTTTTGTGCAACTTGAGTTGATTTAGGTAGAATAGTGTGGACTCAATGGGTACGGATTTGCGGGTTGTTACAGTGGTATCAAAGCTTAGGTTGGAGATAACCTTGGCTCTAGTGGGAAATTACTCAATTAGAGTACGTAGTACTTTAGGATGAGTTTGAGCGTATTAATAGATATGAGCGCGTATTTGTTAGTGAATATAAATTGTTTTAATATTGTGTTGATTGATTTATTGAGTGGCATATGAACCTTCGTCTACACAGTCTGCACAACTGTATCGAAGGGGTTTCTAAACACTTGAATAGAACAATCGCACGGTATTGTTTTAAATGTGGGTAAATGAAATAATTTTACCTAAAATATATTTTGATATAAATAAAAGTTTTTGAAAACTACTTAGCTAATATATGGTTGCTTGGATGTTAGGAAGAATAATATTAAAGTATTATCATTGTTAAGTGAAAATTTAACAAGAAATTGAAATATAACCAAAGTTTAAGGGGATAAATTCATTATAAAATGAAATTCATAAATAATGAATTATAGATGAAATTTATAAATTGAAATACAATCAAATAAGAATTTGTATGAGCATAAGCTATACAAATGAATTATAGTTAAAATTGATTTACGCAGGATTTGGAAATTTAAATCCCGGAGATTTTGAAAGTGTTTTGAAGATAATTAATAGCACAATTGTTTTGGAGATATTTCTGAAAGGAAATTGTTTTAAATGAATTTTGAAAGTGGTATAGCATTGAAATCACTTGGATTATTGGAAAATAATTCTGATAATGACGGCCGCATCATCAGTATTCATTTTCAAATTTCTAAGTGACGGATTGCTGCCAAAAATTGATTTGTTCAGAAAGCTAGTTGTTTTTGAAAATTTCAAGGGAAATTTGTTAGGAATAAAACAAGATTGGTTTAACTTTTGAGAAATGTGATTTGAGATGTTGAAGATTTCAAAATGATTTGAAACCAAAGCCGGGAGTTTAAAAATCCTGATGAGATGGGTTATAAGCTTATAAGTTAAGATGATTTTTAAATCAGGAAGGAAAAATAAGCTTTAAATGTTTAAATTTAAATTTAAGGTGAAAAGTTAAAAATGGAATTAACTTGGATTGGGAAATAAAATTTAACTAGATTAACATTAATTGGATAAGCTGAAATAATATTCAGTTGTTTTCGAAATAAGTTGAAATTGAATTGAGTTAAATAAATATGAGTTAAAGTAAAATTGAATTGGAATGAGAATTCAATTGAGTTAATGAATGAAATTAAATTCTTACCTGAACAAATGGAAAACAAGTTGAAAAAAAATGGAATTGGAATAAATAAATAAATAAGACTTATAAAAGAATCAGAATTAGAAATCCATGGTAATAAAATATTCTTGGGTTATAATTAAACATAAGGTTTGAGTTAAAAGTAATAGATGAATACATCCAAGCCTGGAATGAATGTGATTGTATAAACTAGTAAGTTGTGACTTATAAAATTTGAAAAAAAGTGGGATAGAAACCCACGATTTATATTTTGATGAATTGGAAAATGAAAACAAAGATCCAAAACTTGAATTATAAAATAAATTGGACTTAAGAAAATTAAATGAAGAGATTTTGAGATTAAAATCAAGTTCTGGATTATAAGTTGGGGAAAGACTATTTAGATAATAAATTAGATAATGAAATATATAATGGAGTTCAATGTAGTTAAATAGAAGCTGAATTGTAAGCTAATAATGAAGATTGGAAATAAAACTCAAGTTATAAATCAAATTCAACTTGAATCATTAGTGAAGAAAATATAATTGGAAGTGGTCTTGCAATTAATTAAATAAATAGAGAATGAAGTTGAATTGTGAGTTAATAAAATTTGATGGTAAGTTAAAGGTGAATGGTGGAATCAGAACTTGAGTTATTAATTAAAATTTAACTTGAAGTGTTAACAAATTAAATATAATTGAAAATGTATCGAATACAAATGAAATTAGATTAAAATAGTAATGGTATGAATTGCAAATAAAATCCAAATAAGTGAAAATAAATTGGAAATGGCCTTGTAATAAATTGAATGGGTTAAATCTGAAAAGTTAAATTTTATAATAACTAATCAATGAAATTGTAGATTGAAATGAGATTTGATTATGATAGAGTCAAGTTAAATTGAAAAGAGAAATTTATTTGTAAAATGAAAATGAGCTTAAGTATAAAATTTGAGTAAATTGAGTAAATTGACTTAAGCTAAATAGATGGAGGAGTTGAATTGAATTCAACTTAAAACTAAGTTTAATGATATTGGGTTGGATTCAAATCAAGAGAAATAAATTTGAATCGAAATAGAATTCGAGAGTTATGAATGATATTTAAGGAAATGAAAATTCAGAATGGATTTAAATGAAACGTAATGAATGGATCGTGAATAAAAATTGAAATGGTTGTTGAATGAAATAGCCCGATTGTTTTCGAGCTGAATAAAATAGTTTGGAATAAAATTTAACTGGAATGAAATGGAAATGGGAATATAGGGAATGTGAATAAATTTAAAAATGGAATAGAATTAAGTATAAATTGAGTTGTAATCCATTTAAATTGGTTATAAAACATAAAGACTTTTTTATTCACATAGATCTCGTTAAATTGCATAGAATAAATTATCATTTGATATAAATGAAAGTAATTAAGATGCTATGAATTGATAGGAGTAAAATGACTTGATTTTGAAATCAATTGAATTAAATATGAGTTCGCTTTGCTTAAAGATAAATTAATGTAAGCTTGTGAATTGTTAACCATTCGGATTAAGTGAAACGATATGTGATTGGTTGTAAACAATTAAAATTAATGTTGGAATATTTATATTGCTTGTAAAAAAATGTTTAATGGACATTTCTTTTAGAATTCATGTGTTTAACTATTGCAAGAAGTGAAATGTGTTAAACTTCTTATATTTTGGCACTTACATATTTAAACTGAGTCAGTACAGGTATTTGAAGCCGTTTGGCTGGATTTGGACGCGCAAAATGCAAATTAAATAAGCCGCTTGCTTTTAAATGCTAAATAAAGGTATGCTTAAGCAAAAGAATTCAAAATAGGAGATATGAACTGCATATATTGATATATATTGTGATTTTCGGCCTGACGCCGATGTGTGTGTGTGTGTGTATATATATATATATATATATATATATATATATATCTATGCATCCTGCGATATCGCAGAAGTCCCTCCGTACAAAGGAGACTCTGCCAAAAAATTTCGGAAATTTTGGGAGTTAGAAAATTTTTGGAAAATTTTGTTAACGACAAAACGATTTCAAACCGGAAATTGAAATAAATTAGTAAATAAAGCTAATTAAAATAATGATATAAATTAGTTATAAATGGAGGATAAAATTCAATATTTAAAGTTAAAGATAAATTGAATTCATATGGAAATGAGAAAAACTAAATTGAATAGAATTAGAGATAAACCAAAGTGGTGAAGTGAAAATAAATAAAGAAACATATAAAATGTTTATACTAAACTTAAGAAAGGAATAGAGAATTCTTAATTGGAAATTGATATTACAAATATATTTTTAAGTTAATATCCGAATAAATAAATATTGACATTTGGTAAGGAAGTCAATAAAATGTTTTGGAATGTTGTGATTGGATATTATTGCTAAGTAAGATATGCAGGTATTATAAAGAGAAAAGAGAATTGGATTTGATTTCAAAAGATAAATTTGAAATGCTCGACAAAAAGGTACGTGTTTAAATTCTGTATGAAATTGGTTTGGGTTTTGAATATAGCCACTTGGCTTTTTGTTTTCTTTTGGATTTGTGAGCCCGTAGAGGCCTTTTGTAGTTGTACCGAGCTAGCCGCGCAAAGGAGACGCTAGCGAAATTTTTCAGAAATTTAGAGAGTTAGAAAATTTTTGAGAAAATTTTGGTAATTCAAATTTGGTTTTAAATTGAAACTTGAATGGTTAAACAATAGTATTGTTTGGAACTATTGGGAGGGTTTGGAAAATTAGTAAGAATAATAATGGGTCTTTTATAAAAAGATAATTGGTAGAATGTTGAATTGTTGGTTTTGAGAAAGTAAACGGGTATTGGACCATTCTTCCTAATTAGTAATTTCGGGGATGAAATTCTTTTAAGGAGGGAGGAATGTGATGACCCGAAATTTTCAAGCATTTAAATTTGGAATATTTAATTGATTTTAAATATCCAATAGAGTAATTTTAAATTGAATTACGAATATCACAATTTATTTGATAATTGAATTATTGAATTAAACAATTTGAAGTTGAGTAAACTATTGAATCTGGAATTTTAAGCCTATTAAAGATAATTTAAAGGCTTGTAAAATTTATATTGATAATACTGAAGATAATAGAAGTTGTAAAATTGAATTTAACACTGATTTGTTCAGTTTTAAAAATATATCGTTTAAATTGATATTTGAAAATAGCCTTCCGAGACACAGTCTCAGAATTCGACGAAACCAGTTCCATTGGGTCCATATTATTGTATTATTATCGGATTTCAAATTTCGTAGTGATTGGAATTGTTAAGTGAGCATATGGTATATAAACGCATGGAAAATTTACTGAGACAAATTAAATCTAAATAAATTATATTTTCTGTTCTTTAATCCGACAAAAAGTACAACCCGCCACCCTCTTTGTCCCCTTCGTACTTTTTTTTCCTTTTTCTTTTTCTTCCCCTCTATACAAATTGCCGTTCGAACATTTTTTAAAAAAATTTATAAACCCAAATCAAACAAAAATGGCAGATCGGGAAGCAGAGAGTTTCGAATCTAGTTGCTTACCCTTCCGTTTAAATCAAACTTCCTTTTCCTCCTTTCCTCAGTTTCGCAATCGAAAAATGGCCGCATCAAATAAAATCAAATTCAAGCGGCATAATAAACGATAGTGTAGATCGATTGTTTCGTTGAGTTCGTAAGCCCGAGGTCTTCGTTTCGTGTCCATCTTTTAGGGTGCGGTGGAGAGGTAGGGAGGTCTAAATCAACAGCGTGATTAGGGCTTGGAGTTCGTCTTGGCATTGCGCAGCGAGGGAGGCCGAACGGAGGAGCTCTGGCCACACATAGATGATCGCGATAGGGGTACGGCGTTGATATTTGGGTCGAATGTCGCGATTTACTGTGTGATATGAAGGGGATGTGCGATAGTCATTGAAGGTTGTGAAAGAGCATGGTGAGTAGTCGGCATCGTCTGGTGAGGTTTGTTTTGGATACAGTAATTTGTTTGCTGTGTTGTTTTTTTAAAAAAAAAAAAAGAGAAAAGAAAAAAATAAAGAAACATTCAGGGTACTTAAAATTTTGATGCTGAAACAGGAGATTTATTTATAAGGTTTGAAGAGAAAAGGGAATAAAAATAAATTATGTATATATAGATTGGAAAAGAATTTACAGTGAGGTATTTCGATTTTTATTTTAGTTTAAATAAGGGATATTGAGATAGTACAACTTAATAGAATTTTTTTTTAAGGTTAAGATTAGTTGACAGTAAACTGATAACATTAATATATAGACAGATATTTTAATTTACCAGGTCGTTTGAAAATAATTTATTAAGGGTGTTTATTTTAAATTTGTTAATTGAAAAAATATACAAATACAGATTGAAATATGTATTTATAAAGTTAAAGCAGGAAACTTATTATTTTAAATGTTTTGTTTTGGAAAGATATATAAATAATAGGTTGGTGGATAGCTTGTAAAATTTACTTATTTAATTATCAATATAAAAAGGAATAGTTTGTTTAACTAGATAATCAATTTTACTAAAGGGAATTTTAAGTTAAATGAATTTTTTTTTAAAAAAAAGGGGGAAATTGGTTCAAATATTAATAAATTATATAATATTGTTCAAGGTCTAAAATCTCAAAGGAACAAGTCAGAATGGAACTGGAGTGGAATAGACCGCAAATTTAGATCAAAGGTGAGTTAATTTCACTCAGTTAAATTTAAATTTAAATGATTAAATTTAAATAATTGTTTGAATGGCTGAATTGATTGATGTGATATAGTATGATATTTTGGAATTGGCATATTATATTGTGCTAACATTTGTGGATGCAGGGAAACAGGTTGGAGGGATCCAACTGGACCCCTCACATTTATTTAAATTATTCAATATTCTCTGTTGTGATTATTTGATATCCTATGATGAGTTATGTTGGAATATTGAATGTTATGGTTTGATTGGATATTTGGGTATAATGAATTACCAAAATATATGAATTGGATTATTGAAAAGAAACTAAAAGGAAGTAAATTTGTAAGCGAAATAATTATAGAAAGTTTGAATAAATTAAGAATGAATTGAAAAGAAATAGAATTAATATGAAAATAATAATAAATAACTTCGAGTATGAAGAGAAATGGAATTTTTGATAAAATGAAATTGATGAATTGTAAACTTAAGTTATATCAATTAAAGAAATAAAGAATTATTTTAAAATTCAAAATTTAAATTTATTTAAAAGAATAAAGAAGTAATTGAGAAATCTAAAAATTGAAATTTTTAGTTAAAGAGTTTTTAGAATCATAATCAAGAAATGAGATCTGAAATTGATAGATTCTGAATAAAAAAGGGAATAAATTGGAAATCAATTTGGGAAATTGATTTAACCGATTGAAGTTGGAATTCTCCCTAGATAACCAAGTACGTTTTCAAAGTAAATTTTTAATATAAGTTAGAAGATTAAAAGTTGTTTTAAAAAACAAGTTTTGGAAAATTTCTTATTTCTAATATTTAAATTCTAAAGTAAATATCTTCTCTTAATCTATTATAGTAGTAATTATTTAAAGAATGACTTAATACTATGTTTTTAAAAGTATAAATCTAGTTTTATATTTATTAAGTAACTTTATTTTCAAATACTCATATAGTATGTATTTTTACAAAATATTGAAGTAATTTAACTTAAATGTTTAAAAGTATATTTCAAAGTAAAGTGTTTAAAATTATTTTAAAAATCTAGTTTTGTGCTTGGTGATTTCAGGAGAAATAGAAAATATTGGGAAAGTTTATTCTGAAAAGAAAGATGGTTTTGAAACTGTTTTCAAAGGATTGAAAATAGAAATATATCTTGTAAAGATATTTTGAGGGTAATAAATAATTTGGGAAATTATTTATTGTTGGATGGTTGTTTGTGAATATTAATTGATAGTTAAATAACCGACTATCAATATTGGCCAACTGCGTTGATCGTTTCGAAGAGACCGGGATCGAGAATTATTTCTCGAAAATCACTTCGATCCGGTTTGTACGTTTCGTGCGAAAAACGTGTTCGGAGTCGAAGATGGAGCAGCGAAGTGCAAGGGCTAGTCGCTACTAATCCTGAGGATATTTCCAAAATGGATGTAGTAGGAATAGTGCCTTCGGTTCCGTTCGAACCCGGGACGGACTTGTATGGACGAATGCTTTCGAAACATCGTCAGGTGGACGATGGGCATTTTAAGTGAAACGTTCTAAAGGTAACGCTTAGCCTCAAGCCTCATCAACCGAGAATGACTGAAAATCAGGGGATATGCAGCAAGGCTTAGTGGGTAGCCCCCACTGGAGAGTAAGGTCATCCCTGTCTTGATGTCCCTTTTTATTCGGCTTAGTGGTGCGGTTGTTGATCCCAACCGTGGGGTGATCTTATTCGGAACTGTCCAGTAAGGGATGGGTCCGGCCTTGTGTTGCAGGGGATCGGGAGTGGTCCTCGGTACTGTGATCTAGACCACGTACTGTGACAGGTGGTACCCCAGTGCCTAGTCATTGTTGGAAATCCATTCTCCCTACGAGCCTTTTACGAGTTTTGTTTGTATTACCCACTTTTGTGGCTAGTAGCTGGAATTTAATAGATGTAACAATTTCGGCTATTTTATAAGTATTTGTAAATAGACCCTATTATAACATCAGAGGATTTCTATGAAAAGTGTTTTAACTATCGTAAGGTAAAAACCCGACATGTTTATTTGTGGCGTGGTCTTACGAGATGCTTTGTTTTCAAAGGATTTTGAAACTTTAATAATCAATTGAGTGTGATTTTCTCACGCTGGTATTCCAGACTGACTCAGGTGTTATTTAACTGTAATGCTCGGGTCAGACCGAGTATTATAGGATACAGGATATTATGCTGAGGAGCTCAGGAGACGAGCTGGACGACGATGCGTATTCTCGTACTTGTTTATATATATTCCGTTGTGTTGAGTTGTTGTGTATCCATGTGTATGTTGTTGATGTTGAGCTGTGATTGATGTACTCTGATGATGTATGTATAAATAGATATAGTTTTGTTTTATGTAAAGATCATTATTATCTATTATATTTCATTCCGCTGCGATGGTTAGATTCTGATGTTGGCTTCTATTTTCTTCTTCTACCTCTTTTTCTTTAACCCAAATGGTTCGTATTTCTATGCAACTTGAGTTGATTTAGGTAGAATAGTGTGGACTCAAGGGGTACGGATTTGCGGGCTGTTACACTTTCAAAAATGTTTAAAATAAAATATACTTTATAAATACTAAGCACAAGTAAATAAAATAAATAAGTATAGTTAAAATTTAAACAACATAATAAAAATAGAAATGTGTTCATATAACAAAATAAATGCAAAGCTAAGAACATTGAAGTATGATATTAAACAAAAGTATGCATATAACAAGACAACCAAAAATATAGATAAGTAAGAAACCAAAGCAAATGTAAATTTCTATAAAACTTGTAAAAGAAGATACTAGCATATATATACCCAACTATGTATAAACAAATAAAGATCTAACAACATGTTAACTAGGACTTCGCTTCAATTTTAAAGCAAAGACAAAAGATAAGATAAAAGATATTCAACTATAAGTATGTACACATGAAAACAAATCTAGAAATATCTTCAAGTATGGTACAAATCATATCAGCCGAACCAAGAAGTAGAAATTAGGCAAGAACATAAACAAAGTAAAAATAAAATATCTATAACACAAAGAAAATAAAGACAAAGCAATAAATGCATGAATCTTAAGCACACAAAAATATAGATTATCAGCCACCATGTATATCACATCAGCTGAGTCAAACAATGTAAAGAAGAAGAAAAACTAAATATCTATGAAAGTACTTACAACAGCAAGTGAAGAAAACAAATATATATATATATATATATATATATATATGAAAGCTTACAAAACAAGACAACAAACAAATACAAAATATAAACATAAAAACAAAAGTAAGATAAGTATAAAAACAAAACAGGCTTGTATATATGTAACCTGTAAATAATTATGTAAGGCAAGTAAATGAAAATTTCTATGTACTATTAAGATAAAGTTGTAGACATTAAGTACATTAGCATTAAATGTTTTATCATCTCAGCAAACATTTGGTCAAATTCAAAAATCAACTCAGCCTATTATTTGGTCTATGCTAATATTTGCAAATCTCACATTTCAGTAAGCAAAATCTGGTCAATACAAAAAAAAATAAAGAAAATAACAGTACCGGTTAATGCCTTCCCATATTACAACTGTTATCTTATATATATATATATATATATATATGTATGTATGTATGTATTCATCATTTATTTAGTTCGTTCAGTAAGCCATAGCAAACCAGAGAATAAGCAAGCATTTCCATTTTTACAAACTAAAGCATTTATTCATGAAAACAAAAAAACAAGATAATCAATCAAGGAAGATCAAGCCAGCAGTTTTGTTTCAAACCAGGGAACTCTGTCTTCATTCTAGAACCGGTAAGTAACATCATCTTTTTTTTAAAATCTAAGGATGAATATGGTTACATGCTTTCTGTGATAAATATTGTAGTATGTATATATGTAAATGAAATCTGCTTGTGCATGTTTATTTCCATATAAACATTCTCTGTTTAGTTTCCAGTTTCCTGATTAAGATTTAAATTCATATTCTCTTCAGTTAATTGTTATTAGGACTTAGTTACAAACAAAAGCTGTTTGATTTATTATGGATTAATGTTTAGAAGCTTGATTAAGTTAAATGTCAAGTTTGAGTGTCTTAGGAATATAAAAACAATCGTGTATGATAAACAAAGTAAAATCTCAAACTTTGTAATTTATAGATTAAATATTATAAATTGGAAACAACAACTATAATATGATTTTTGAACTAAATATCATAATTTTTAGTTTGGGTTATAAGATGTAGTTCTGGGTTGAACAAAAATGGGTCATTGTCGATTCTTGGGTGATCAAGTGGACCGGAATGCTCGGGGTTCTTCGTGTTGATGGAGGGGTGATCAGAGATGGTGGGAAAAATGGTGGAAGCGGCGGTAGGTTCCGGTGGTGGCGAGGGGAGGTTGATGAAGTCTGGTGACCTAGTTTTTACTGGATCGAATGGTTTGACCACCACGGCGCGTGTGGTTGATCGAGTGTGGTGGGTTTTGGTGTGGTGATAGCTGGGTGGTTGATGGAGTCGAGGGCGGAGTTGCAGCTCTTCCGGTGGTCGGAGCGTGGAGGACGAGGCGTTTTTCAGGTTTGAGGAGGTGATGGGTTTCGCGTTTCTAGGTTTTTGGATGTTTTTGCCTCCAGTTTCGAGCTCGAACGCTCGATTTTGCTTCGATGATTTCATCATCGTTTCGATGATCGGGAACTGATGAGGGGAGGATCGTCGACTTGTCTCGATGATCTGCGAAGGGCCGGAGGTGATGGCGGCACCGTGCAAGTGCACGGTGCCATGATTTTTTTTCTTCTGGTGAAGTCTGCTTTGGGTAGAAAGGTACTCGAGTTTCTCAAGTTGCTCCAGTATTTTGCTCGAAAATTTAAGGGTTGGATTCGATGCAGTTTGGTGATTTGCTCGGGTAGGTTAGCATTGGACTCGAAGACAATGCTGGAGGGCCTCGGGTAGATTGTATGTTACAGGTTTGAAACCTGTAAGTTTTAAACATTTTAAAACTGGGTTTTAGAATGGGTAGTAGATATTTAAACTAAGATTAAACCAAAAATTTAGTTTGGATTCAAATAAAGTTTGAATCCCAGTTTTTAAATAAATAAAGTTTTTTATTAATTTCAATTATTTATAACAACTTTAAAAAGGGGTTTAGATAGTTGGAATTTAAAAAGCAAAGTTTGAATAGAGATTTAAACTAAATTTTAAATCTGAATTCAAATATAGATCTGAATCTTAGTTTTGTAATAATTTAAATTTTGAAATTTAAGTTTGGTTTTTACAACTTTTAAGTGTTAAAGTATAATTGGTTTGGAATTTAATTGAAAGGTTCAAATTGTAAATTAGAGACTAAAAATAAGTAAAAATCTAAGTTTAAATCTGGAATCTAAATTTAATATGTATTTCAAATTTGAAATAAATGGAGGATTTAAAATATAAAATGATTTAAGCAATTTTAATTGTTAAAGTGTATTTTAAAATTGATTTGAAATTAGAATTGGGTAAATGATTAGAATGAGGGTAATTTAACTTTATTAATTAAAGATCTTAAGTGTTTTGACTAATTTAATTACCTACGTTTCATTTAAATGAGATAATAAATAAGAAATTAAAGGAATTTCATTAACATACAATTAATTAAAAGGATAAATTTCATAAATTAAGAATAAATGGTAAATTAACTTATGATTGAAAGATGGTTAATTTAGGTAAATAATTAAGGTTAATTAACTATGTAATTAACTTAAGGTTAATTAAATTTTTGTAATTAATTAAGGATAATTAATTAAGAATAAATTATTAATAAAAGGGTAATTAATCAAATGTTTTGTAATTAATTGATTGTTAATTTACCATAACCAGCAAATTTATTCATGGGAATTAATCTGATTTAAACCAATTAGATAATTAAATTTATCCTATTTATGGATGTTTAGATTGTATTGGATGTTGAATTGTTTGATATCCCTGATATGTGATGCTTTGTGATATATCCTGATTTAAGTTGTGATCTGCAATGTAATTAATTATCCATGATGTAATTCATTACCTATGTATCTGTTATCTGTGAATGAAGATAAGCGTTATAATATATATCGCTTATCGGATATATTGTTGTATTTGATCTGTGATGATTGATGATGTTGCACTATTGTGTTGGACCTCTGGACCACACTTATACACACACCAATATGGATTTCACATGGAAATCGGTTAAGTCATAGATTTCTGAAATAATTTCTAAATTGAATTCTTGAATCCAAAATAGTTTTGGAATTGGAATGGAAAGCTTTTGAAAATGAGTTTCAAAAACAAAAGTTATTTTCAATAACTTAATAAACTTGAAATGTAAGTAATTTGATTTAAAATTTGAATTCAATATTTGAAATTGAATTCAATGATTTAGAAATTATGGTCTAAAATATGTTATACAAGTTATATATGGATTAAACCATTTGAAAGATATTGATTTGGAAATTGGAATATAATTCAAGGGCTTTAACTCGTGCAAATATAGTTGGATTTTTCTAAAATGAAAACTAAATGTTTTCAAATGATAAAAGCTTTCACTTAAGTAATGAACGTCCAATTTGTGTTAAAAAGGATTTCAAGTTAAAAATGAAAATGATTTCCCAAGTTATGGAAACCGTTTGAAAGCTATAAGTTGAATCTTTGATTTAAAGATTTAAACGAGTTAATCTAATTGAAATGGAAATTGTTTTGAAATCCGTAAATGGATCTTTGTGAAAGTGGGTGAATTTAGTGAAATAAATCTTTTTGTTTAAACCATTTGAAAGAAAGTTTTGAATTATTAAGTTGTGACTTGAATTGAAATCCCATATCCATATGTTTTAAATGTTGCGCTCACTATTCGGTTTAATCGGGAGAGGACCTTTGTGTTGTATAACGCATTCCGAATATGTGATTCGACATTGTGGATAACATTTGAAGACCGGTAGTGAAGACCGGGTATTTGCGAGAACGATAGGATGACCTATCGATTATCTCTGCACTGAGTTGCTCCGGTATCCCTAAGTGATGGGAAGTCCGATCGGGATTGTGAATACCCGGATTGCAAGGATTCTTCGGAAGTGCCTTCGGTTCTGTTCAAACCCGGAACAGACTTGTATGGTTGTATGTCTGGCGCTACACTTTGAGATATAAATAAGATTTCTTTCAAATACATATCTGTGGTGGAGGAGAATTTATTCTCTTAGCTTAACACCCTTCTCTGAGACGTACGAGCTCAGAGGTTATGTAGTTGAAGGTTTTCAGCGATATACTCCCAATTTGGTAGTGTGGCATGCTGAGTGCTGCTGTGTGTTGATGATCATTTGTTGATCATTTATGATCAGAGCATGGATTTTGTATAAAGCGTAGCTCTTTGGACGAGACTGGTTCAGAACCTCACACCCCGGAAATGGTCGAAACAGGAAAGATGCGGCAAGGTTATGAGGGTCGCGCCCTTTAGAGTGTGTCATTCCCTTCTGGTAAAGGGTGATATTATGTATGGAGCCCTGATATTTAACCTATGTGGTTGCTCCAATCTCATTCACTGTGTGGTTGTTGCTTAGAGGCGCCTCGGATAAAGGTTCCAAAGGACCGGAGAGTGGCATGCTCGAGTAGTAGTTACCTAGTTACAGAGATAACCCGGCCTTGTGTTGGCAGGGATCCGGTTAGGTTCTCGGGATGTCCCGCCAGAGGCGATCCCATGTGGCAGTAGGAAGTTCCTTAGCCTGACCATTTGTTGGAAAATCCAAAGAAACAATACGCGCCTTGTACGGTTTTAGTTGTATTACCTGCTATGGAATGTGGCGATAACCTGCTATTGAACATAGTAGCTATAGTAGGCATACGTGCGGAATGTCTATGCTGGCTAAGATTAATATTCTACCTTCGAAATATTTTCTGTACTGTGCACTTATAATAATAATATCCAATAAATTTTCTGCGTATTAAGCATGTTTGACTATCATAAGAAGAAATCTCCTCCAATTCTGCGTTTGCATTGTGTGTGTGGCGGGAGGTCTTATGGTAGTCTCATTTTCTAAAAAGCATATCGGATTTTCTTTTATAAATATTGTTTTATTTAAAGGATAAACTGTTTTTGTTACTCACACCAGTTCCATGAATGATCCGGAGTTTGTTGTTCCTTTCCTAAACTCTGGGTGCTCACTATTTTCCACATGAGCAGTCTAGAGTTGGGTTTTTTTTCCAAATAGTTAGGTTTGGTAGATTATCGGGAGCTAGTTCAGTCTTCGGATATGGACGAGACTTGCTTCATTAGTATATCGTGATATTGGTTCGAGCTGTTGCTGGAGTTCTTCCTTGAAGACTATCTTGAGTTATTTGTTCTGCTACTAGATGTTATCTATTTTTCCTTTCCGCTGCTATTCTATTATGTCATATCTCTGATGTGTATTGATATCTATTTATCATCTGTTGTATCAGATATTGTATCAATGTTGTATATCAACGTATTATTCTTTTTCTTCCACTATGTTGTTTACTTAATTGTGTTATAAGCTCCGGCGACTCGGATTTTGAACGGTCGGATCTGCGGCATTCGAGTATGATGTAAAGTATGGATGTCGATTTTCGAACGCGAAAAAATCTGAATCGTCACATATGTAACAGAAGCCAATTCCATCATAGTCAGAAGATAGCTTTTAGAATCAATTTATTTTAATTAAATTACTTTAATTTATTTCTATCACTTCGAACGCACATGACCAAATGATACGTTCAATCGTCACGAAATTCGATAGCATAAAAAAATTCACTATTACAGATCCAATGAAACTAGTTCCATTGAAATCTGAGACAATGCCTATATGACTATTTTTACATGTTAATTAAATCAAGTAATTTCCAAAATCAATTTAATCACTTTTAAATCAAATTTAAAAGTTTACTAACTCCATTCTAATTCAAATAGAATTTAAATTGACTTTTGATATTTTTTGATTCATTTTATATACAAGATTTAATTATTAAACAATTTCAAATATTATATTTAAAAATTAAATTATCAATTAAATCGCTAGATTTGAAATATAAGTTATTTAACTTATAATATTAACTTTTCAATATTTAAAATCAATTAAATATTCCAAATTTCGAATGACTAAAATTCTAGGTCGTTACACCACCATTAACAATGATGCAATTTATCACACACCATCTATCTGTAATATCAAATAGACATTAATACAGTAACACACACATTTACAAACAAGCAAACAATCGAATTTAGTGTAAAACTATCGATCAGTGTCCATTGTGCGACTGTAATCATTATTGGATCCTCTTACTCATCTCGCTTCATCATAATTTGGAATTGCAAAGTATTCAATATGAGGCTCGAATTAGGATTTTTACAAGTTCCATAACTGAATAATTTTATTCTTACTTTAAAACGACATAGAGATCTAATATTCATAATTAATACCGACACTACTGGCCAGATTAAGTAATTCTACCTTTACAGCCTCCATCAATATCTTTACATCTCAAACAGAGACTTACACTCAAAAAAAGGTAGAAGAAATATATTATATAATAATAAAAATACAAATACATCCCTAGATGTTTACCTCGGTAATCATCATATACTCCTACCATACTTAAGTATATACAATAATCCACCACATCCATGGGGACATGGGCTCTAAGTCTCACCTAAGGCCAAGACTTATGTCTTTTGTACTCTTTATTGTTCTAAACATGCTCCGATACCAACTTACCTCACCTTTATACTCATACCAAAGAATATTACAAGGTAATAATGTCCAAAAATATAGAGAATAAGGTGATATTGGACTATCACCCATGAATATTCCCATGGGATAATATGGATACGCATTCCAAATCGTGCGCTACTTATCTTTATGTACTCGGTATCAGCACAGAGCAATAAACATGTGTGTTTCTAGGATAGAACAATATATAATATAAAATAAATCATAGAGGACACAGATTCATCAACACAGTTATAACACATAATATAAAATATACACAAGTCCAAGTGGCTTTACATAAAAATCAAATGCCTACTATCATTAAAAATAAATACAATGTATGAATCAAGCACACACATCTCAACATCATCAATATACATGAGGCTATAAAAACAGACGGTGGTACACTAAGAAACTAATAATCTAGCCTCCATCTATGCCCAACAATCACAATCTAGTCTCTTCGTCCCTAAACCTAAAAAGTATTGGACTCATCTGGCTACTATATAAATAACACATGGATCGGATTATATCTAGAATATATGTGTCAAAAGGTATCAACAACTATATATCACAATGTGACATGCAACAACTCCATATATACAATCGTCACCGGTCATCACCTAAATTTGGCAGCACTAACCTAGCTTCCACCATGTCACTACTGCCTCCAACATCTAACATGAATGCACATACGCATGCATCTCCACTTACGATGCCTTCCTCAATCATGTGACCTTCCAACCACCATCATGTCTTGACTCATATATTGGACATCGTAAGTCATCTCAAGTCGTTGTTGGGCTAGCACCTCATGCATGATTTCTTCTTCGTCTTTTTCTAAAGTGCATCAAATTGATTTGGGCTTAGGGCATAATAGAGAATATGGTACGTGTTTTGAGCTAACTAGAAGATTGCAGAAAGAAAAGAAAAAAGAGGGGTTTGAATCCGTGAATACAAGTTTGGGCTCGAGCTTTAATTTAGGCTACTTTAAAGTAATTTATTTCTCTTCTTTTAAATCACTCCATTTATTTATTTGTAAATTAATTTCAATCTAATTAAGATTGGTTTAGAATTTATTCTACAGATTATATTTCGATAATTGGATAATTCCTTTCAATTCAATACTTATTTATTTTTATTTGGTTATTTGTTGTATTCTTATAAAATAAATTTATTTCTCAACCATTTCAATAATATACGGTTACCTACACATTAATAAATATTTTATATTTAATTAAAATGTTTTATTCAATTTTGTTATATCATCCAAAAAAAATTCATTAAATTAATTCAATTTTTTGAAAGAAATTCCTTTTTAAACTAGACTTCAAAAAAATAAGAATTTACTTTCAAATAATAATTACCGAAAATCGAATTCAAATATTTTTATTTTAATTAAATTTACTTATACAATGTAGAAAGCAGGGGTGTAATAATATCTCTTTAAGTACAACTGTGAAAATCATATTTTGATACTGCACTTGGAATCCATTTTGGATTAGCGCATTATTCCATATCGTAGATTCAATACTCTTAATGGTTTAATTGACAACTAAGCATCATATATTCTTGAAATTGATAAGAAACTCATAGTTTCCCTTTAATGCAATAATATTCACCAGACGTTCTAATAAGTTTTATTCATTTAGACTTGGTTAATTTCATATCATCCCCCGTAATCAGTTTTGTCCTCGGATTATATCCAAATCCATTTTACTACTAATAAATTCAAGTAGAAATTCCTTCACTATGAAATTGGTGTTTCTTGAGACAATAATTTTTCTCAATAGGATGGAATTGGTAGTCATAAATATTTTATGAATTATCTTACATATAAAGCTGATTTGGTTTTAATTTACGAAACCTATGTTCAAAACATAAATCGATCATCCAATGACAATTGCTCCCAAACTCATTTGGGGAGATCCATACAAGATCCCTCACATACAATCATTATGTGTAGTCCTTTGACTCGCACAACCTGCCAACTCCTTGACCTAGGATATGTTGAGCTTTCTTATAGACCCTTATCTTGTATGATTTTGTAAACTATTCTCTAGAAGAAATTATTTTTAACTTTGTGCACTACTCTAAAGTAGAGAGACCTTATTGAAAGAAGTTAACTCAACTTCACTAATCACTAACCGTACTCTATTCATTATAGTTTGGTTACTCCTTATTGTTTCATCATTATATATCATAGGGAGGAGTGACTTTTAGGATTGAATGTTTATTCATTTTTAAGTACATTCGAAACTCTTTCTAGTATACTCGTATATTCGATTAAGTCGAATCATTTTATTTACTAATGCATGTCATTTTATTTACTTCAGTTTTATATTCTATAAACTTATCATGGACATTACATGCATATCAAACATACATGTTCATGGTTGTGATAACTCATCGGTGAATTCAGCGAAGTATATAGAACCATTTGGGTATTATTAGACTTATGATCGCATATCTCTACTATTAATAATATAAATTCAATGAATAGGATTTCAACCGTGTCTTTTTGAAATTTCGAAAATACTATATATCCATCAACGGAATCTTACCAACGTTTTACAACCTCCACTACCATCTCCTTCACGATCACCCATCAATGAAATTTCAATTTAAATTTGTAACCAACACCACCAATAAATCTTTTTGCAACAAAAGTGATTTGGCTATTAAAGTTTTTGCGCTTATAGCGAACATCCATCCATTAATTTTTTCACTAACTAAAAAGTAAATATATTTAGCTATTAGATGCACGTACATGCGATTTATACTAGTATTTATAATATAAATGTGAAGAGTTCACCAACTCTTATTTCGATCCAACTCAATGTGTGATTTGCCTTTTACTGTTTAAGATATACTTCACTAGTATCATATGATTCATAATTATATAATCAAAAAATTATTTCTCTAAACCGCGGCATAGTACATACTTCCAAAATAATTGCAAATAAATTTAGACGCTTCTATGTTTTCCAATGCATCATCAATACTACTATTATAGTTCTATTTTATAATGAATATTCATAATATTCACACTAAAATAATAATATATCTGATGTTCAGTCAACACTGAAAACGATTATTATTTCATAAATAATGTTTGATAAGTTTTATGAAAATATTTTTTGTAACTTGATACCAGCAATAAGTGCTATATGGCATGCTTCCACTATTTCCATCATTACTATATTAGTGTAAAAAATAAGATGCTCCATTCAATCGCTTAATAGAGGTTATTTATTCCATCTACTATAACCAATTTATCGTCTAGAGTTTTTAGATCAAATATTTTAAACTCGAAGAGAAAAATGTCATAGAAAACAATTTTCTGCTTGAAAATACATTTTTAATAGAAATTATATTTCTCATTCCAATGTAAAGTGTCAATTATTGTTTTACAATTCTTATTTTCTATTTTTCTTTATGAGATAGAAGTGACCATTCACTCTCTTCATCCAAACTATGCCTTAAGTTACATCTACTCTTGTATATTCGCTTTCCTCTCTAAATGGTCGAACTGCTCAAAGTACATCCTTAATACAATATGATAACGAACTCTTTACAAAGAGCATTTGGTCATCCTTAACATTTGAGGATATCAAATAAATTGCACTTTACGTAAACTGATCAAATTGACATTTAAGTGATTGAATTTTTAGATTCATCTTGTAATTTTTGGTTTTGTGCTACATTTAACATAGAAAGATCATTATTCTAATCATGAATATGCGATCTTATGATATGGTTTATTTACTTTTTTCGAATGTACTAAATTCATAAAGATTTCGTACATTACGAATTGTGACCATTCATCATATAACGTTAATATATGAGTGTATGTAGATCAAATATCCATACCTCTATATTTTTATCATAGTTCGAAACTTATAAAGAATAATACAAATTCTCTGGCAAATATATACGTAAGTGATAAAGTTATGAATGTATTTAGTTATCGTATAATTAAGCAATTACATAGGTCTTGATAACAATGTAATGACCCGTATTTTTAGCTATTTTAAAATATTAAATTTAATATAATAGTTGAATAATATATGTTGACTTATTTAGTTGAAAATAAATAATTGTTGATATGTAAAATTCATTGAGATTTTAATATTGGATGATTAAATTGTTTAGATTTAATTTTTGAAATTAGTTGAATAATTGAATTCTTGAATTAATGTGAATGGAAATGACATCGGAAATTGATTTGAATTTTATTTAAATAAGGATGAAGATCGTTTACTTTTAAAAATAAATTTAAAAGTGAACTATTTGAAATTGTATATTTTAATTAACAAGTGAAAATAGCCATTTTGGCCAATCTCTCGGATTCCTACGAAACAGATTCATCGGATCCGAAATATTGAGTTATTGTAGGATATCAAGTTCAGTATCGATCGGACTTGTCGTTCGGCTGTGCGAGCTTGAAACACGTAGAAATCAAATTAAGGAATTCGATAAAATAATTTGACTTTGAAAATCTATCTTCCGCATACGACTGAATTAGGCCTCAAAACTAGTTCCATTATGTTCGGAAATGGGGCAAAACATTATAAAAGCCAGGCGATACACCTCGATTGGAGTTTTGACGGTTTTGGACCTTGTGCTATAAATAAGGCATGCATAACAAGAAAATTATTATTAAATTTTTCTGAAACCCTAGTAAATCTATGGCCGCGGCCTATTATATTCCAGTGGTCGATACTTCTCCTTCCTCTTCCCTCTTTTTCTATCAATCCACTCAACGAACTTTGATGGTTCCAAAATGAAAGAGTTTGGTCATGATCTCCTCTCCACATCCATATGGCGATGATAGGATTTAGCATGGCGTGTCAAAGACAATTTGGAGGGGAAGTAGCGGCGGGTTTATGGCTCAATCTCGAGCTACAAGGCATCAGAGTTCGTGGCGTTTGTGATAGAGGTGGAGAACGGCTAGTGCTCCAGGCTAGTGGTCGTCGATCGTCGTCCAGTCGACGTTTGGTGCATGCGATCTCGAGGTTGTTGCGTTCGTTTGGGTAGGCATCGTGCCTGTATGATGTAACAAACGTGAGGAAGATGTTTAGGTAGCTAATTTTAACTACCTAGTTAATTGTAGATTATGTTTTTAATTTTATCGTTACATTAATTATCACGTAACTTCTCTATACGAGGTCCGTTTCGGATGAAACAAGAAGCATTGGAATCGTATCGACGTCGCTTACAGCTTGGCATTAGATTGGCATTTATTTGAAGCTAAAATATTTTTCAGTTTCAAATGAAAGGTGAGTGTTTTATACGGTCACAACTGACCAAATTTTTTTATGTTAATTAAATTTATATCGTGAAGTGATTTAAATTTATTGATTGTTGTTTGGTAAAATTTAGCTGGCATTTAAATTGTTATGAACTAAAATGATAGGAATTTTAACTGATAGTTAAAATTTGAATTTTAAATTAAATTGTTAGTTATATTTTTGATTTTTGATAACTAGAAATTTTTTATGATTTATTGATTGTTTGGATGTTGATTGTGATGGATGCTATTGATTGATATTTTAGAGGATTTGGATGTTTAATTATTTTTAATATGTCATGTTATCATCCTGTATATTATTTACAGTATATAAAACTGTAAACTGAATTATTTCGAATAAATTAAGAAATAGGTTGAAATGATATATACCTATGACATATATTTTGGATTGAAATTATATATATCGATCCCTAAATTAAATTGGAATAACTGATTCACTTGGCCATGGGATAGAAAATTATATATGGACACCGGATTTGTTAAATTAAATGATTTTGAAAATTTTAAATTTGCAATTATTTAAACTGATTTAAGAAATGAAAATCAAATTTATGGAAATTGAATCATTTTCAAATTTGAGATTGGAATGTTGAAATTTAAATTTGATAACATGAATTGTTTAAATAATCGAAGTTGAGATTTTGACATTATAATCGAAATATTATTTGAATTTCAACTACTGGTTCGTTTTAAAAGATTGGACTTTTATTTGAACTTTGAATATTGCTAAATAAAAGTAATATAAAAGATATTTCAAAATTTAGCTTGGAATTGGATTATATCTGAAGATTTGGAATTTTAATTGAATATTCAAAGTTAATTTGATTTAAGTGATTGGAATCGAAATTTTGGAAATCGAACTCGAAATTTATATAAATCGAAATGGTTTACATTTAAGAATTGAGTTGAAATTTAATCATTGGATAAGACGGTTGAAATTAAAATTTATTTGGAATTGAAATTAATCTAGAACTGAAATTGAAATTTATTTGGAATTGAAATTAATTTGGAATTGAAATTGAAATTAATTTGGAATTGAAATTGAAATTAATTTGACATTTGAATCGAAATTGATTTTGAATTGGAATCGAAATTAATTTGGAATTGAAATTGAAATTAATTTGGAATCGGAATTGAAATTAATTTGGAATTGGAATTGAAATTAATTTGGAATTGGAATTGAAATTTATTTGGAATGGGAATTGAAATTGGGATTGAATTGAAATTTATTCAAGTTGGAATTGAAATTGAAAGCAATTGGAATTGAAAGCGAAATTGAATTAATTTTGAAATTGGTGTCAAATTTATTTAAATTAAAATTGAAATCGAAGTAAAGTTCAACTTGAAATCGCAATTGAATCGAAATGGGAATTGAAATTGATTTGAATTGAAAATTTTGGAATTAAATCAGTTTGGCTTTGAAATTATTTTCAAATAAATTATTTTAGTATAGACTATTTAAAAATCTATATTCTTTAAATATTCATATTATTTTGATTTTTCAAACTATTTTACTATATAAACCATTTTTTGATACTCAAACGATTTTCTATTAAACTATTTTAACTGTTTTAAAACTATTTAAACTATTTTTTTAAATTCAAACTGGTCAAAAGGGTGGAATGTTTATATTTAAATCTTGGATTTAAATGCGAATTGGGTTAAAGTGAAGTTATAACCTAAATTGTAGTTTGAAATAAATTTTGAGGTGAAATCGATATATCTAACTGAATTGACATTTTAAGTAAAATATGAATTTTGAAGCGAATATGGTAATTTCGAAATGGATTTGATTTTGAAGCGAATATGATACATTGATATCAAGTATGAACTGTTTTTGAATTGTTAAAGGACCAACCGGTGTGTAAATTGACGACTGGTTGTTAAAGCGATCGGGGCCTCTTATTGGCATACTCTTTGTCAATATTGGAACCACTTTGACAACTGTGTACGCGGTGGATGTTGTCCAGAATGTAGTGGTTGAATTGGCGAATGTTTACTAGAATGAAGTAAGAGAACGATGGATAACCTTAACACTTGTGTCATAATTAAAATAAATGAAACAAGAGCCTATGTCTGGCAAATGAGGTTAGCTACCTCTAGCGACGTTGATCCCTCGTATTACTATTATGATTTTTGACTCGATGGGTGCACCTTTTGTTTGATTGATAGTCGCGGTCAGCCATGGATGGGTTACGACCAGCCAAAAAGGGTAAACTGGTAGAATCCTACCTTGGGCATTGCCTCACGTGCCTAGTCATACCTATCCTTATACGAGCCCATTACAACTTTGGTATTATACCTATAAAAATGTGTTAAGATGGATCGATATAAAACCTTAACGCTATTTTGATATTTATTTTACTGATAAACATTATCTATTGTAGCATATACTATTATATATAAACTGTTTAACGGATCCTTAGGAGATGGAAAATCCCATAACTTCTCTTAAGTTATTTACACTCATATTTCATGATATTGATTTGACTTACATAAGAGTGTTTTAGTCTTGAATCGAGTGTTTTGTCTTTTCATTACGCTCGGGTCAGTCCTTAGTTTTTTCAAGCGTATTGAAGATTATTCTCTAGGGGACGAAGATGAAGATTTGGTATATTACTACTATTATTATTCTCTGCATCATGCTAGTCTGCTGCATTTTATTTATCCTTCATGTATATATATAACTCTGATAAATATTGTATAGATTATAATCAAATGTATAGTAAAAAACTATATGAATTGTTTTGTTTGATTATTATATTTTATCGTTCCGCTATGATATTCTGTGTTTGTTTTCTTCTTCTTTCCTTATTTTTCTTAATTATCCCCATTGATTATCTACGTTCCAGATTGTTTAAGTTAGACATGTGTGGATCATTGTCGATTTAAACCTTCCGAAATGTGGGTCGTTACAAACAACATGTAAAAATATTTTTTAGTCGGTTGATTTTATGTTTCTTTTTGTCAAACCTAATTCAATTTTTTTGTACATTTTAATTGATAAAATTTTATCAATTATATTAATTGCACAAATTTATCGATGTAGATTATTATAACTTTATATATCAAATGTTCTTATGATATTAGAAAGGTTAAATATTGCCATTTCATTTTTTTGATAAGTTCTCACTTATCTTTTATGTTTCTCTAACCCCCGAGACAAAACATAGAAGCCTTTCGGCTTCATTAGTCGGCGTTAGGACTCGTTTGTTTTAGGATTATGACCTTAAGGAATATAAACAAATCATACTCATACAAATGATGGATAACTCCTTATTTATTATGTCACATACAACTCCTAACCTATAATTCCTTGTTCTAATTTCATTTCGACCTTGAGGAATCTCAACAAATAGAAAGATATTATTCACTCATACCCATCATTTCACGACGGCCTAAGTATAGATATACGTATGTTGAGGAATATCAACAAATATGTACATATACTCTACCTCATCTATTCAATATATTAATAGCACTGCACGTAACATCCTTAGCTCGAGGAATACCAACAAACAAGTAATAAGTAAGTAATATATTAATATATAAATGGTATGGGACAACTTATATTAAAGATTCATAATCTTTGATATATTTGATTGAGTGATATCGCCTTATAAACAATAATGCATTTCTTATGAAATACCCTTGTGAATCACGTGTCCAACACATTAGAGATTACGGTATACGGAGTAAGTGTGTGTGTGTGTGTGTATATATATATATATATATATATATATATATATCTTTGTGTGTGTGTGTCCCTTAAGTCTATTTAGGGTTTCATATTGTTCCATCTTTAATCTATACATTCATATTATATAAGTTTTAATTATTATATAATTTTTTTATTTAATTAATTTATATAATAGTTTATGTATAACAATATATTAATTTCATTAATTAAATTGTATTTAATTAATTTAATTCATTAAATTATTAACATTTTAATTAAAAAAATTATTCATTTTAAACATTTTGAATTGGATATGGCACTTTAACATTTATTTTTATATACATATATATCTTATATATATATTATTTATTAATTAACATTTAATTTATTTATTTTATTAGAAAATTTAACTAATTGTAACTAGCTTCAAAAATTATATACATTTCCTTAAATTATAAGGTAATGTTACATATGTCAATATACGCTGTTTAATTTAATTAATTAAATTTTAATTAATTAATCTAATTAATTATTAATAATTTTTGAAAATAATTATTTATTTTTAAAACAATTTCGAAAATTTATTTTATAACATATATATAAAATCATTACTTATTTTAAATATAACCTCCTAAATTTTGAATATTATTTCTATTTATTTTAATTTTTAAATATTATTTTAGCTTCAAAACAGATTTTGTAAATTAAAAAGGCCTAAATATATTTGGGATTTCATATTATGGATGACCTTTGGGCTTACATAATCCTTTCAGACCAGGCTAATTGCTAAGTAGAGCAGAGTATTTATTTACCCAAAGCCAAGCTTAGAAGCTACTTTTCTAAACACCCTAATATATGGATAGGCTTTAGTAAGTTGGCTTTGATACTGTTAATTTAGATTGCATAGGCTATTGACTCCAATATCATTATTGGATCTAGACCGACACAAAATAGGTTAAATAGGTATATTTAAAAAAAATTATTCTATTTTGAATCTGTAATGACCCAGAAGTTCGAACATTTCATATTTAAATATTTAAATTATTCAAATATTTGAATCTTGGATTAAATGTTATTAAAATGATTAATAAGCTTATTAACCCCATTTTAAATCATAACTAATAATGGTAAAATTCTTTTGGAAAATGTTTACAAAAATATATCCTTCAGAAAAATATATATAATATGATCGAAAATTGGTTAACTGGTAAACATCAATTGATATAAGTTGTTCAAACTCTTGTGCACTTATCTAATAATCAAATGAACATATTGGCAACTAATTAAAACACACATCACTTTAGTGAGCTTGGAAGGTTCTAAGAGCTTTCATATGAATAAGAGATATTATGAGAAGGGTATAATAGTAATATGCATAAAGGAGAAGAGACATAAAAGAGAAGTGATGAGGGACGAAGCTTCAAAGGCATGGTGAGGGGTTGAGTGCAAGGCTAAAGAGCACCATCTCGAGCCTATAAAGGAGGTGGACACCCTTAGAATATAATCACAAATTCACAAAACAAATCCAAGCTTTTCAATGGCTTCTTTATCTCCATCTTCACTAAATATTCTAAATGAAATAGTTGCAAATCAAATCCAATTCACTTCAAACTTTACCACAAAGCTTAGTATAATATTAGAATACCTTCCACCATGTTAGAAGTTGAATAAGTGGAGCCATACTCCTCCACCATGTATAGGCCATAAGAAAAGGTATGAATTGGTTGGAGGAAAAGCAAGTGGAAAGCAAGGAGGAGGATGAGGCAAGGTGTTGCAAGGATGGGTCAGGTTTGGGTGCTTGGATCTTGGTTGTTTGTGTGGATAAAGGTGAGTCAACACCTAACTTTGAATGGAAAATATAACATACATATGTTATGTTAATTACATTTATGTTGTTTGAATTGTTGTTAACTTATGTTAAAACATTGGTTTGGATTCTTTAAAAGTAAGTGACATATGTGATCCATGTATATGGACTTGAACGGACTTGGAATGGACTTGAATGGACTTTTATGATCTGAGATAAGACCTTGAACAAAGCACAGAGGTCATAGATGGACTTTGATTTAGATTACACTTGGATTTGAAAGTATACTTATAGCGAAGTCGCTATAGATGCAGTTGTGAATTTCCTTGTTTTTGACGATTACTATGGAATTTTGTAAAGAGATCCTTAGCGAGTTCATACCATAAATATACTTTTTTATATGTATGTTTATTGCTGTTAAAATCTTTAATAGAAAAAAGGTAAGTAACATCTCAAAAAGTGGCCAAAACCTCACTTGTGCAAAACTGCCCCGTTTATCCCCGACTTTGGACTTTAAAATACTTGAAAAGATATTTAAATTTATGTATTTTGTTCATTCTTTTTACAAGTAGTTAATAATTACTATTAGAGTATTTCAAAGGTGGTTTGAGATATTAATAAATTTTCAGGAATTAGTTGTAAATTTTTAAAGAAGAGATATTTTGTTGAAAACATGTTATTTTCAAATTTTGAGAAAAATTATAGATTTGCTGTTTTCAATTAATATTTATATAAATGTTTTAAAACGTATTATAAATATTTTCAAGTACTTTGAAAGTAGAAACAATACGAAAGTGGTTAGAATTGCTAAATGGCCAAATGGTTGGTTGTTTAATTGCTTGTTTGAAAATTAATTAACTATGCTTAATACTAAAAGTCGGCGAAGTAAGTCTTACCTATTTGTATGAGTTAAGATGGATATTGAGTAGGGATGGAGCAATATAGCTCTAACCTACCGGGCTTCCCTCTTGATCAAGAAATAATAAGTCAAAAAATATTGGAAACATGTTAATCGTATTGATTTCTTAGTGTTTATGAAAATCATTAATACTATAATATAATAAACACTAAAAGTCGACCAGGTAGACTTATCCATTTGTGAGATTTTAGAATGAAGTGTCTAGGTAAGGCTTTGATGTAACTAGTGCTCTAACTTACCTCGCTTCACATTTGAATGGGGAATGGTTAAGTTGGAATGTCGAAAATGAGTTAAGCGTATGAACCGTGATTTCTATAAGCAATCATTTTTAAAACTTAATAGTTAACTAGTCAAATACTGAACTTGAATATGAACTTAGATAAGTTAGAAAAAAAATGTTTGTAAAGACAGAAACATGTATAAAAATCGTTTTCGATTTGTTGTGACAATGTGTTAATAGCAATCATCTATAATCCTTTTTTATTATACTAAGGGATGTAAATAGTTCTTTAAAATAAATGATTTAAATACAAATATAAGAAAAATGGTCTTGGGTTTGTAGTGACAATGTTTAAATAACATTATTCTTATACCATTTTAAATGGATTTTGCGAAAGTACATTGATCACTAAAATTAATATTTTGAAGGAAATTATAAGTATGGAATCTTTTGGAAAAAAGATAGAAAAAGTGGAAGTTTATAGATAAAAGAAGTTTACTAATAAAGGAGTTTTAATTAATAAAATGATTAATTAAAATAGAAGGGTTAAGTAGCTTAACCAAACTTTGTATGGCTTAATCATGCTTTGTATGACTTGATAGTGTTTTATATATTCATTTGTTTACGGAATGTATATAAATTTAGTTTCCATTTATAAACATCTAACTTGTACCAGATAGTCGATTGGTCGACTAACAAAATTGTCCAAATATAACTTTGTGAATATCTAGAAGAAACATGAGTGCTATATGGTACAGTTATCTTTGGAGATGCTATATAGTACGTACGAACTCGTTTTTCTCTTCTAGAACAAATGAAAAAAAATATGACTGCTTAAACGGTTAGAAGGTGATCTCCGCTCTTACGTATTGTCTGTTTATTTCCAAAAGAACTAAGGTTGAGTTTATTGGAAATTCATCGATTGGTTTTGAAGAGTCCGGTAAGTAGGAAGAGCATTCTTATATTAGATGACTTAAACCCGTAATCACTTTAAAACCATATACGCGAACTATGCTCTGGAAGCGGTTGTGAAGTGGAATGTTACAGAGTTGAACCGTGTATCTTAAGGTTAATTCCAAGGGAAAGGTCAGCGTTAACATTTTAAACCATGCTACCGTGTGTGACTGTCTACCTTGAGGAGTATTCCAAGAGAGAGGACGTCGTTAGCATTTGTCGAAGGACTTATGTAGGGAACCTGTATGGAGGTTCGAGATCTATTTGAAATACTCAAATCCATGTAGTGATTCATGATCTATTCGAAATGATGGGGTCCGTTTAGGGATTTATGTTCGGTTCGGGTGACGAGGACTCATGTGAGAGATGCTGAACATAACCTTGACATTAGGAAAATTGAAAGAAAGCAGAGAAGAGGCATGGCCAATGAGGTTTAGCAAACCTCAAGGGTTTATCAATTCCAGATCTAGAGATGCTTATCGGTATGTTAGTACTGGGAGTTGATATGGGCCGGGCCACACACCAAGGGTGGTCCAGTTATGCCTACCTTAGAGTATATCCTATCTAAAGATGTACGATGCTCGGAGGACAGTTTCTGATCCTTGTCATGGAGATCTGCTTCAGTTTACTGGAGGCATCTCCATGGAAAACAATTTATATAAGAACACGCCTTAGCGGTATTAATTGAATACCTATTATTATTATGACGTTCACACATCAACTATTTGATATGATTTATGTGCTATACTCTATATATTATGTATCATATCACTATATATTAAACAAAATGAATGGTTGGTTTCTTTCAGGGATAACCATTTCAGGAATCTATATAGTCTCAATAGTCACTATTACATGTCACTTATATTTCTTTAGTTTCTCACACTAGTTTATTAGTCTCATCCTTGTGTTATTTTCTTGTAATGCTCAGGTCAGCCCCCTATATATTTCCATATTTAATTGTGGACGCTTTGGTGCTTCTGGAGATGAGCTGGATGATTTCCTACCGCAGAATTGGTTTCCGCTGCATTACTATTGTATCATCAGCATTTGTGAGGATGGATTGTTATAACTGTCTAGGCTAATTACTGACACTCCGAGAAAACGTTGTATCTTAGAATGATAGTTTATATTATCCTTTGATATTATATATGATCATTCCACTACGAGATTCTGATATTGTGTTCCTTCTTCCTTGTTCTATTTCGTTTTCTTTTATTTAACCCTAACAATTCATATTTTCAGCACTTGCATGAATACCATGGATGTATTAGCGTCGACATTTGGAGGTCAAAAATGTGAGTCGTTACAGTTGGTATAAGAGTTGAAGGCTAAGCGAAAACATTTACTTTGGTTGGGTATGACTCAGCAAAAGATAGGGTAATGGAATGCCCTAGCATGAGTTGAGTGTATCATACATATGCGAGCATATTTGTTAGTACTTAAAAATGTTTTATATTGTATTTATTGTTCAGTTGAGTGGTTTATGAATTTGGATTCGAAAATGGGATGCCAAGGTGTCATAAGGATTTCTAAACACTTGAACAGAGTAAACCAACACTGTATCCAAAATTGATAAATGATATAATTTTATCTCATATTTTATATTAAAAAATATATTTTTCATAATTGATACAGTTATTTATGATACTTTTGTTAGAAAATGATAATATTTAATTAGTATTATTTATTGTTTGATTAATATGCTTGGCTAATTTATGAGCGTTTACTATAGTTTGTTGATTTATAAGGAATTTGCCTTTTTACAACAAGAGTTGGATAGATAGTAAATTTATGTGCACATTAAATACGAACACCTTGTGAATTAAGTTTCACGGTTTAATTATAAGGCATTCGATGATAATGTTGGGTTAAAATTGAATTTTAACCCGAGTTGTTTATTATAATCTAAATAAAGATATACATTTATGAAATAATTTAGATAAGAAAGCAACTTTGTATAAACATGGTTTATAAATGAAAAGGATTTAAATAGAGAATTTGAGAACTTGAATCCTAGTGTCTTTGAGAATGTTCTTTTTCAAGATTTTAGAGAAAGTAATAGTAGTTTTATATGAAAGTAAGTATTTAGGAAATGAGTTTATGAAATTGAGGTCGTGGTACTTAGTAACATTTACGAAGTATTTAATACTATTTTGAAATGATTTTTGTTAAGTCCGAAAGGCATGAATTGGATGTACTGAACCCACCATTGTCACTTGATAATAACTTTGGTGATGAATTCAATATCATCTGCATTCATTTTCGGGTTTCTAAATGACGCAGCGGATATACAAAAAAACAATGAAACGGTGAAAGTAGCAATCGGTGGATTGGGAAATACTGAAAGGCCCAAATTCGTTGATCCGAAGATACCGAATTCTAGCTATCTCTGACACGTTGATCGCGCACGATACCGTGAAAAGAGATCTATAATTCTTCGAGCGTTGATCAAGCGCACTTGATTCCGCGAATTGGCTTCAACGATCTAAGATTTGAGCGCACTCGAATGTCGAAGGTGGAGATAGGAGATCACACTCAACTACCAATTGGAAGTAAGCACAAAGCTAACAAAGGAAATTTTATTCAAACATCATCATCTTACAAATGACCAACACTTGCCTATTTATAGGCTACAACCGGACCACTAAGTCGTTGAGCGACTTACGACTTATACAAGTCGGCAGCGACCTATCATTATTACACAGATGGCCGACTTAACTATTTGCCGACTTACGAGTTACACACACAAGTACCAACGACTCAACGAGTTACCACACGACATTACAATCACACGACCTAAAGACGATACGACTTACGACTCACGACTCATATTACAACACAACACATATTACAACACCTAGGTCGTATACGACCTAACGACTTATGACTTAAGAAAATACAAGCAACCCTACTTACGACTTAAACTCCCAGCGACTTAAGCTCTTGGGTCGGTAACGAGTTAACTTCCAGAGCGGCTTTACTTCCAGTGCGGCATAACCAAGCAGCGTCTCAACTCTTTAGGTCGTAGACTATTAGATCGTAGCTCGTTAGAACGTAGCCCGTTAGGTCGTTCGTATGACTTTAACATCCTTAGGTCGTAACCCGTTTGAGTAAGGTCGAGAACTCGGTACAACTTCCTCTCTGGTCTCCAGTTAGGTCGGGAATGACTTAAATTTTCTTCATTAACTCGCAGCTCTCCCTCACATGACTCCTTAGGTCGGGAACGACCTATAGCTTCCATCTTAAGTCGTGGATGACTTAACTCTTCCTTAAGTCGTGTACGACTTATCCCTTGGAGAATTATTGGTTGCGTATTTTCTTCTCTGGCCTGAGCTGCATCATCCTCCCCTAGTTGAGAAAAATTCATCCTCGAATTTGTAAATTCTTCCACATCAGATTGTTCATCTCCATAATATGGCACAAGATGCTTAACATTGAACACGTCAGAAGTGTACACATCCTCCGGCAGCTTCAACTTATAAGCATTTTCATTAATCCGTTTGACAATTTCTACAGGACCAATTTTCTGGCTTTAAACTTGTTATAAGCGCCTACTGGAAAACGATCCTTCGTTAACACATCATATACCATATCTCCTTCATTAAATTCAACACTTCTTCGTTTCAGATCTGCAAATCGTTTATACTTCTCATTTGCCTTTTCCAATCGCTCCTGAACGATTTTATGACATTCAGTCAATCCATCAACAAAATCTACAGCTCGTTTAACCGTCCCCTTCGGTTGTGGTACTATCGTTAAGTCCAACGGTCCCCTTGGTAAATTTGAATATACAATCTGAAATGGACTGAATCTCGTACTACGATTCACTGCATGATTATGAGCAAACTCTGCTTGGCATAACTTCATGTCCCAACTCTTCAGATTGTCCTTCACAAGACATCGCAACAAATTTCCCAATGATCTGTTGACAACTTCTGTCTATCCATCTGTTTGCGGATGATACGCACCACTGAACTTCAACTTTGTTCCCACCATCTTCCACAAACTTAACCAAAAGTGACTCAGAAAGCGAGTATCTCTATCCGACACAATAGACTCGGGCAATCCATGAAGTCGATAGATCTCTTTGAAAAATAACTGAGCAACATGAACAGCATCCGCCGTCTTCTTACAAGCAACAAAATGTACCATCTTCGAGAAACGATCCACCACAACATATAACGAGTCATTTCCCCTTTGCGTTCTCGGTAAACCCAATACGAAATCCATACTAACGTCCACCCAAGGTTTTGTAGGAACAGGTAAAGACAAATACAAACCCGCATTTGTAGCTGTCCCTTTCGAAACTTGACAAACATGACATCTCTGAACAAACCTTTCAACTTCCTTCCTCATCGATGGCCAATAGTAGGATTGAGAGATTAACTGCAATGTTCGGTCTCTACCCACATGTCCTTCCTCATAAAGCTCCTTTACTATCTTCATTCGCAAGCTACAATCCGGTACACACAATTGATTCCCCTTAAATAAAAAACCATCAATCAACACAAATTCATCAGTATTTCCCTCCTTAACTTTCTCAACAAACTTTGCAACGTAAGGATCCTTCTCAAATAACCTTGGCAATAGTTCGAATCCAGTCACTTCAACCTTCAACGTTGTTAACAAGTGATTCCTTCTGTTCAAAGCATCTGCTAGACGATTTGTTACCCCAGATTTGTGTTTCACCACAAAAGTAAACTGCTGCAAATAGGCAATCCATGATGCATGTCTTGCTGAAATCTTGTCTTGCCCTTGCATATGCTTCAATGCCTCATGATCAGTGTAAAGAACGAACTCCTTATGGAACAGATAGTGTCTCCAATGTTTAACAGCTTGTACCACAGCATAAAATTCCACATCATACATACTGTATCTCATCTTTGCCCCTGATAGTTTCTCACTGAAATATGCAATAGGACGCCCCTTCTGACTCAACACCCCTCCAATTCCAACCTTAGAAGCATCAGTGTGTAATTCAAACAACAATTGAAAATCTGACAACAGAAGAATTGGTGCGGTCGTCAAAAGCTCCTTGATCCGCTCAAAAGCAAATCCGGCTTCCTCTGTCCGTGAAAATTGCTTTCCCTTCATGCAATCAATAACTGGCGCCATCACACTACTGAAGTGTGGAATGAATCTTCGGTAGAATGACGCTAGGCCATGAAAACTTCTCACTTCTGTTATTGCCCTTGGTTGTGGCCAATTTCGAACTGCTTCAACTTTACTCTGATCTACCTGGATACCTCCTCCTGACACAACATATCCGAGAAATAGGACACTCCTTGCCATAAATACACATTTCTTTGTTGCGGCATAAAATTGCTCCTGTCGTAGTACCATCAATACTTCTTTCAAATGATGCAAGTGTTCCTCCGGACTTCCACTGTATATCAGAATATTGTCGAAATACACCACCATGAATTTTCCAATAAAAGGTCTAAAAATTTGGTTCATCACCCTCACGAATGTACTCGGTGCATTTGAAAGACCAAACGGCATTACCAGCCATTCATACAACCCTTCTCTTGTCTTGAAAGCTGTCATTCGTCACCTGGTCTAATTCGAATTTGATGATACCCGCTTTTCAAATCAATCTTCGAAAAGATAGTAGCTCCGCTCAACTGATCCAACAAATCATCCAACCTGGGCATTGGGAATCTGTACCTCACAGTGATCTTATTCAGCGCCCGGCTATCGGTACACATTCTCTACGTTCCATCCTTCTTTGGTACCAACAAGGCTCGAACCGCACAAGGACTTAGACTTTCCTGCACACGTCCTTGTTCTGGCAATTCTTCCACTTGCCTTCGTAACTCTTCATGTTCCTTTGGACTCATTATGTAATGTGGTCTATGTGGCAACGCAGCTCCTGGAACAAGATCTATTTGATGTTGAATATCCCTCAACGGCGGTAACTCCGTTGGCAACTCTTCAGGAAAAACATCGTCAAATTCTTCCAGTACTGGTTTCACTTCTTCAGGAATTTCAACCTCTTCATTACATTCTCGTTCGATCAACAAAAAGACTTCAGGTTCCTCTTCAACTTCTTTAACAAACTCCTTCAAAGATAACAAAGTTTTCAATTCTTCAATCTCCTCAGATTTTCTCTCTCCTTGTTGCCTCTTCTTTGGAACTAAAATAATCTTCACACCCTCAAACATAAAACTGTAGCTATTGGTCCGACCATCATGCTGCACTGCTCGATCATACTGCCACGGTCTTCCCAAAAGCAAATGACAAACATCCATCTCGACTACATCACACCAGATCTCGTCTTTATATTTCTTCCCAATAGAAAATGGAACTCGAACTCGCTTATCCACCTTCACCTCTCCTCCTTTTCTCAGCCATGCTAACTTGTAAGGATTAGGGTGTTTCTCCGTTTTCAACTTCAATTTTCTCACGGCTTCTGTAGAAATAATATTGTCACAACTCCCTGCATCAATCACAAACTTGCAAACTTTCCCCAATATAGTACATGTTGACTGGAAGATATGACTCCTCAACCAACTAGACTCATCCTCTTGCTTGGGCGTTAAACAAGACCTCCTCATCATTAGATTATATCCTTCATCCCCTGATGCGATATCTTGTTCATTCTCTTCAACTGGACTAACTTCACCCTCATCTTCAACCTCGGTTATCATAGCTCTCTTCTTTGGCTTTGGACACTCATTACTTTTATGACCCATCTCCTGGCAATTGTAACATTTGAAACCATTGCTAATCTTCGCCTTCTCACCCTCCTTCACAACTGGTTTTGTAACGACTTTAGGAACATTAGAACTTCCGCTAACACCCTTCACTTGATTGTTAGAATTAGTAAACACAACACCTCCACGCCTTCCTTGCTTCTCCCAAGCCAATGCCTTCTGGTGTGCTTCCGCCACAGATCTTGGATCAAACATATTAACCATATCCTGGATCTGCATTCGTAATCCTCCAACAAATCTGGCAGTCAGCTGTTCTTCTGTCTCCATAATATCATTTCTAGCAATGAGTTGGTAAAATTCATCTGCATAATCATTAACTGATTTCGTCCCTTGCCTTAGATTTTGCAATCTCTGGTATATGAGTAATTGATAGTTGTAAGGTAAAAATGTAGCTCTCATCAACTTCTTCATCTTATCCCAAGATTCAATCTTTGACTTTCCCATTCTCTCCCTTGTAAGTTTGGTTTGTTGCCACCACGCCAAAGCTCTTCCCCTCAACCTAGTAGCAACCAACTTCACCCTTCTATGCTCGGGAATCTCCTTAAAGTCAAAAATCTCTTCCACATTAGACAACCAATCAAGAAATTCTTCTGCTACCATTCCACCCTTGAACTCAGGAATTTCCATCTTCATCCCCGATTCCCATCGACGATCCTCTTCTATATCACGATATGAATTTCGTACATGGTCTCGATCCCGATAATGAATGCTAGCTCGATCACCCTCTTCATCAAAATCAAATGTACATCTATATCGATCTCGACCATCATCACCTCTTCGATCACGCATGTCCCTTCTACTATGTCGTTCTTCATCTTTATATGGCTCTTCTTCAAACTCTCGTGGAGTTCTTCTCTCTTCCTGTCCATAGTCATGGTGATCTCTCCTCGACGAAATTGATGTTTCTCTTCTCTCTCTAAAAGATTGCGGTGATACCCTTCTCGCTTTCGTAACCGATGGCGAAACTCGGTTTCCTCCATGGTTCGAGATTGGCGATCTCCTCCTTTGAGTTTGATTCATATCAATCATCAATTTCTCTAGCTTTCCAATACCTTCATCAAATTTCTCATTAATGCGTTGCTCCAACTTCTCGGCTTCTTCCCTTCTATACAACGCTTCAACATTCTGATGACTGTTAGCTCTTCTTGGCGGCATGATTGAAACAATCTAATCACAAATACAATTCACAATTTTCAACAAACAACTTCAAATTTCAACTGCACGGCCGCTTCACTTAGCTCGGCTCGAACTCAACTCGGCAATAGGCAGCGACCTAAGGCTTAGGTCGGCTTGTCTTCAACAAAGCACGGCTTCAAGCACTTCAATTTCAAACTTTGGCGCGCAAAGATCTCACGGCCAAATTCAAACAACTTTCCCACTTTGATCCAAAATGGAATGGATCGAAAGTTCTCCTCTTGTTTCAACGACTGATGAACACGATGAACAACTAACTTCAAACTCGTTGGCTCCAAGACTCGTCTTAGCTATGATTGGCTAAGTCACGCTCTGATACCAAAACTGACGCAGCGGACATACAGAAAAACAATGAAACGGTGAAAGTAGCAATCGGTGGATTGAGAAATACTGAAAGGCCCAAATTCGTTGATCCGAAGATACCGAATTCTAGCTATCTCTGACACGTTGATCGCGCACGATACCGTGAAAAGAGATCTACAATTCTTCGAGCGTTGATCAAGCGCACTTGATTCCGCGAATTGGCTTCAACGATCGAAGATTCGAGCGCACTCGAATGTCGAAGGTGGAGATAGGTTCAACTACCAATTGGAAGTAAGCACAAAGCTAACAAAGGAAATTTTATTCAAACATCATCATCTTACAAATGACCAACACTTGCCTATTTATAGGCTACAACCGGACCACTAAGTCGTTGAGCGACTTACGACTTATACAAGTCGGCAGCGACCTATCATTATCACACAGATGGCCGACTTAACTATTTGCCGACTTACGAGTTACACACACAAGTACCAACGACTCAACGAGTTACCACACGGCATTACAATAACACGACCTAAAGACGATACGACTTACGACTCACGACTCATATTACAACACAACACAATTACAACACCTAGGTCGTATACGACCTAACGACTTATGACTTAAGAAAATACAAGCAACCCTACTTACGACTTAAACTCCCAGCGACTTAAGCTCTTGGGTCGGTAACGAGTTAACTTCCAGAGCGGCTTTACTTCCAGTGCGGCATAACCAAGCAGCGACTCAACTCTTTAGGTCGTAGACTATTAGATCGTAGCTCGTTAGAACGTAGCCCGTTAGGTCGTTCGTATGACTTTAACATCCTTAGGTCGTAACCCCTTTGAGTTAGGTCGTGAACTCGGTACAACTTCCCCTCTGATCTCCAGTTAGGTCGGGGACGACTTAAATTTTCTTCATTAACTCGCAGCTCTCCCTCACGTGACTCCTTAGGTCGGGAACGACCTATAGCTTCCATCTTAAGTCGTGGACGACTTAACTCTTCCTTAAGTCGTGTACGACTTATCCCTTGGAGAATTATTGGTTGCGTATTTTCTTCTCTGGCCTGAGCTGCATCACTAAATGTGGGATGCTGCAAAGTTGTTTGGTAAAATAGATTTTGATTTAATCCAAAAGTATGATTGGATGTACAAAAGATATATGTAAATATATATGTTCAAGTAATTTGAAATGAAAACCAGTGTTTAGTTCTAAAGTTTTCTTATTAAGTTATTTCATGGACCATGTAGCTTATGCATTAGGAAAGTACGGATGTGCATCGTGATATGATATGACAAATATGCTTCCAGCACCATATTTAATTCGACCTTTTTTTTCGAAATTAAGTATAGGCTTTTATTAATTAAATGAATAAACAAAGGGATATATTATTGAGGCACAGAATGGTGTCAAATTGAATTTCAACTAGTGGGTTGCTCCTGGTTTCAACTCCAAATGTGAACACAATAAGATCCAATAGTCTTGATCTATTCTATCACAAATTAAGTTTTATTTGTGTCCAAATAGTCGATATCTTAATAAAACACTTGAAATAAAATTAAACATATAATTTTTTTGCTTAAATAATTATTTTCATATAGATTGGATCCACGCACACACACACACAATTAAATATTTTAAATATCAAATCATTTATAGATTATATACACGATTTAAATTTAAAAAATCTTTTGTTTTGGGTTCAATAAAATATATATTTTGTTAAATATTATATATATATATATTGTGCATAGATTTATTTTAGATTTCATGGGTTTGGATAAGATTAAAAAACATTTTGTTATTGAAAAAGTTGAATGTTTTAAAATCCAAAATTCTGAAATATATATATATATATATATATATATATATATGTGTGTATGTTATACATAATTTGTACGGATTATATATTTAAAAAATAATTTCTTTTTAGCTTACGGTTTTATAGTTTTTTTTCTAATACTTTTATTTATATTTTGAAATAGTCAATTTTTAAAATTCAAAATTATAGATTATCAAATATATAAATATTTATTAATAACTAATACAATTATAAATATGCATTACTGAATCTAAATAATATATTTTAAATATATATTTATATATAAACCAAAAATTATATTATATTAAATATATAAAAAATTTAAATAATATTATTTCACATATATAATTATATATAAATATTAATTAATAACCTGATGGTCGAGTTAAAAATAATAATTAATATTACTTTAGACTAATGTAGATATAAATATAAATGTTCAAATGTATATGACATTATCATATTGAAGTATTCAACTATGACATCGAACCGATTTATTAACCATAAATAGTGGTAAATTGAACATATATGATATAGACACACATCAAGTTACCCTAGGTTAGATCATCATACTTAACATGGTTATAATGTTTGTATTATGAATACAGATATATTATAATATCGACATATAAATTTAAAGTAAAATTATTTTGATAATAAAATTTTATTATTAACCATAACGAATAATCATAAATTTTAACATATTAAGCAAAAATTATACCCCCAAACTATTTTCTTAATCAACATATGATTTAATACAAATTTATTATTCATATAAACATGAAAACAATCTTGAGCAAATTAATAGGAAGTCTTTTTTTAATTCATAATTTTAACTCCACCATCAATGCACCTAATCCAACAGTGGCAAAAAACAACGTTCTCCAGCACTACATTATGCACACCTGTAACAGAGAGTATTTGGAACAACGACTTGCCACCCAACTGACATCAACGGTAATAGCAATACTTGGGGTGTATGATGTCATTCCGAGCCGTCCAGATCATATCGAAGGCATACTACATCTAAGTTATTCAAATTACAACGCAAGCATCTATTTAAGAGCCTCATCATGCATAACCACGAGGACTGAATTTTATACTCTCTTTCTTCGAAAAAAAACACACACCATCAAACTCTAACTGGGAATTGAATTGATATAGCAAATTATTCTAAATACAAATCTTTTAACCAATTCTTAAGCAATAACAAAAGAAAAATCATAACGGACGGAGATCACTTTGATCGAATCACCAAAAAAGTTGCTTCTCGTTTTCATTTCCTAACATAGTCCAACAATAATCATAAACACTAAAGATATTTAGCTTTCTCCAAATGGCTTGGTTGGTTAGATTTTCATTTAGCAAGAGTTGTATGTTAATCGCCGTGATTACGAACTCCTTCAGAACTGCTATTTGCCAAAAGGCATCGTCAAGAATGAACCTTAGAGTCCAAGCTGTACATTACAACCAGACATGAAACGTTCTGTACATTTCAACCAGACTTGGAACATTCATGGTTAGTTTGGTCGGCAGCATTAATGTCTCAGAAAACAAACCTCTAGCATCCACGAACACAGTGATGTAATTGCACTCTTTTCGCAGTGGACACCAAGCCGTTAACTTCTATAGTTCCATACGCAAATTTGACTTCATAAACGACTGGATCGGCTATTTATAAACCATTTAACAAATTGGCTGCGGCTATTAATACCCCAGTTATTGCTCTACACCCCCCGCATAATTCAATTAAAAAGGTAAACCCCACTAATGTCTATTAACCCCCCATTTATTACCATTCTACCCTTTAGCTTCATAGTTAAATCTTCCTCTATCATTCATTTAGTTCCTCTTTCTAGATTTTTACTTGAAAATTTTCTAAAAAATTCGAACATATAGTATAACATAAATTTTATTTTCACTCAAGATTTTGAATTTAGCTTAGATAACTAATCTACTTTATTTTTCAAGATTTTTACACTTTTCCAAAAAAAATCATGAAAGCTAAATTTCACACTATGTCATATTTACTTTGATATTTTGTTAAATTTAATTTCTCAAAAATAAAATATTTTGTTATGTTCGCTTAAATGCTTGAACTCGGGTTTTGATTTTGTTGAATCATGGTAATAATATGATTTTGATTGTAGATATAATATGTTTGAAAATTCGCATATCTTTGGTGATTGAGTAGGAAGACTGACTATCTGATATGATCTCAAAACATGCAGGCAAACATCAGCTATATAATTTCATGAATGAGTATTTGTGTCCAAAAATATATTTTGTATTTAATGGGGTGAATAAAGGAATAGCCGGGTGTGAATAGAACTACCCTAACAAATTAAGGTCCGCAATTTTTTTTCTTTCATTTTCCATTTTATTTTCGTTCGTACTTTTTTTGCACTGAAGTGATATTCCCGTAAATCCGCTATATGATACTTCTTACATACGCTGATACTGCTTTAAATTGTTTCAATTTGTTAATGTCCGTTAATGGTTATCGAATATGTTTTCCGATTTTAATTGGTGTATCGTGTATGAAAACAATTCCGTTTTCCGATTTTGATCATACTTGTTTTGAGAATCGTTGTGATTATAGCGCAAATCCGATTGTTACACTCTTATTGCGTCGATTATTAGACTGAATATTGGGGGTTGAGCGAACTATTTAGAAGCAAATCCGATTGTTATACTCTTATTACTCCATATACTTCCTATCAAGCATAAAAAAATAAATCACTATTTAGATAGAACATGAGTGACCAAAATGCTGCACCTGCTAAAAAAGCTACAAAAGCGAGAACTCCCACTGAGAAAGAACTAAAAAGGTTTCGAGATCGTATCAGACAATGTAACAAAGTCAAAAGAACAAATATTGGAAGCCAGTCAGAGAGTTGCAATTCTGGAATGGTTAAATATACCGAAGAACCTAGAGATGAAAACACGCTTGCTGTGCAATTAGGGGAAGGCCAATCTTCTAAGAGGAAACTTGATGATGTTGACCATAAGGTATTTCTTTCTTTATTAAATGTGTAATGGAAAAGATATCAAATCATTCTTTAGTAATTATACTTAGAATTCGTCTCCTAATTTTGTTTGATCCTTTGTGTTCGTCAGAATGTGTCTGGCTTATTATCAGCTCTCAACCTTAATGCTTCAGAAGGTACATTACATTTTGATGCCGAACTATGAAAATTCGGGAATTAAAATTTTAAATTGCATCAAAAAGGTAACCACCGATGTGGAAAATTTTCTGTAACTCTTTATGAATGGCAAGCACATTCTTATGTTTCAACAGATGCTAGTGTTAATGCTTTGTTTTTCTTTACTGACCGTGATAGTTGTAGCTATCTACTAAGTGTCTCCCTCTTTACCTTGGCTTAAATGATGGATATTCTTTTAGTTCATGATAAGAATAGAATAGTGGATATTGTTGAATTTCAATTCATATCCAAAGGTGGAGTCCCTTTAACAATTTTCTTTTAACAATAAGAAAATATAAATATTTCTGTTCAGTCTATAGAGATGATGGTTTTTGTACTTAACCAACTTGCATGATATCACTGATATATCTATAATTTCGTATACTTGGTTTTAGCCGATATCCCAAACATATTGCTTAAAATATCAGGATATATCAGTTGATATTTACAGACATATTGTTATGCTATTTAGTGCGATACATCAGATAATTTGTTAAACATAGGTCATGTTATTCATAACAATGGAAGAGACTGACACGTAACCATTCTTATTCTTACTGTTAGTTTTTATAATAGCATGGTAAATGTATTGAATTGATTACTGAACCCACCATCGATACATTTTTTGTTGAAACCATATCCTCTTTCATCCTCCATTATTCTCCATTAAATAGTTAGCCTTTTATTTGGTTAAAACAGCAATTCTTTGAATTTCAAGAACTTGATTTCTATGTGAAAATTAATTTTACTACCGCGAGAAGCTCTTCTATTTCATCACTTATCATTATTAATTATTTGTGATTGATTTAACTGCTCATACAAATTTGAATATACCATCTTTTGCTATCTCTATTAAATTATGAAAAAATGTGTAAAAATTTAAAAAACACATTGAAATGTTTGTTAATTTACTACTACTACTACTACTACTGTTTTTATGCTTTTATTGTCAAATTTTACGCATATCAAAGCACTTAATCCGTACATATTCATGATGTTTGTGAGACTGTTTGTTCAAAAATGTGCTAATGTAGGCAATCTGAATAGATGCAACTTATTTATTTTGCTACTGCAATATGAAGTTGTTTTTATAAAAAGAGTCCTGATATTTATGCCTAATTAATCTTTTATATTACAATTAAATAGGAAAACCACTGCATGTATATATCATGTTTTATACTAGGCTACATAGTCTGCTACAAGTGCATTTTTTTAAAAGAAACAACCGTGTTAACAGTGAGAAAATTTGATATTTTTTAATATCAAATATCAGTACTTAACTGGTATGTAACAGATATTTTAACATATTTGATATTTGCCGATGTTACATAATATTTTTTCTGTCATTTTTTAAATATCACATAGACATACTTGATTGATATGTTGCCGATACCAGCATTAACAATTTAGGTTCAAATTGTGTTTAAATTTCAGTTCATTTTGTTCTAAACAAATTATCAAACTAACATATTTCTTACACTATACTGGTTTCTAAAATCTGAATATACAAAACTATTGACACTGGGATTTGCTTTCTTGTAACAACATTGTTGAACTATTTCCAGATTAAAAGATTAAAAAGATCATGCTATAATGCTTCTGACTGATTTTCAAAAGTTCAAACTTCTAAGATTTTCTTTCTCATACGCTAGTAATGTTCAGTAAGCTTACCATATATATTTGGTTAGTCTAAAGTGCCACACCTTAAAAACATGAGCTAGAGGTCCTTGGGAGGAAAAAAAAAAGGAAAAAAGGTTTGATCATGGAGGCTGTTAATGAAAGGCCTCTAGATTTGAACAAGGTGAGGACTATATTAAAGAAACCTTGAACTTTGACATCTCCATCATGGAAGATGATCATATAATTCATGGAAAATTAGATATAACCGTTCTGCATTGTGCAACGCCCCCATCAAGAAATAAAAAGCTAGATACCTCTCCACCAAATTTTCATGAGTACATCCTTAACAAAAAGTCTCCTTATCCACATCTTAACTTTCACAACCTTCCTTGGTAACGCAGCAGATATAACGGATGACAACGAAATGAAGATTTCGTGTCAAACTAATCGATGAAACGATTAGGTGAAACAATATAAATCGATGGATTAAAGATACCCAAATGCTCAAATCCGTTGATCTCGCGGGACACCGGATTCTAGCTATCTCCAACACGTTGATCGCGCACGATACTGTGTTAAAAGATCTACGATTCTTCGACGTTGATCCCGCGCACGAGATTCCGTGAATCAGCTTCAAAATCGTTGATTCGAGCGCACTCGAATAACCGAAGATGGAGAAAGGAGATAACACTCAACTTTCAATTTTAATGGTGGCACAAAGCACAAACCAAAATTTTATTCCAAAATCAACCACCTTACAAGTGACACCACACCCCTATTTATAGCAATTTACAACTCAACACACGTTACAATACTTCACACGACCTAAGAAAGGTATATCACAATCAGTACAAATGACTTACCAAACACACAGTCGACCTAAAAAAATCAACAGTAACAAAAGACTCGCGACCTAAGAAACAACGACCTACCAACGCTCGTTCGCGACATAAGCATTTGCCGCGACTTAAGGATCTTCAGTGACAACGTCATGTCGTTCGCGACCTACTGGAGGAATTCGCGACATAAGGAGCTGGAGCGACCTAGGAATTCGTCGCGACTTAAGGCGGAGCGACATAGGGCTGGAGCGATTTGCGACCTAGGGACGATTTGCGACCTAGGGACTTCGTCGCGACACAAGGCGGAGCGGCATAGGGTTGGAGCGATTCGCGAGGTATGCGCTGCATCATCCTCCCCTGGTTAGAAAGAATTCGTCCTCGAGTTCACACTCTCCTCTTCTTCGACAAGCTTCTCCTCATTATACGGAATTAAGTGTTTGACATTGAAAACATCAGAAGTATGAACCTCTTCCGGCAACCTTAACCGGTACGCATTATCATTGATCTTCTTCAAGATTTCTACTGGACCAATCTTTCGTGCTTTCAACTTGTTGTAAGTTCCAACTTGAAAACGATCTTTCGTTAATACTGCGTAAACAAAATCACCCTCTTTGAAGTCCACACTCCTTCGCTTCTTATCTGCCAGTTGCTTATACTTCTCATTTGACTTAAGCAATCGTTCATGAACAATCCTGTGACACTCCTGCAACTCATTCACGAAATCACAAGCTCGTTTAACAACCCCTTTCTGAAATGGAACTGTCGACAAATCCAACGGTCCCTTTGGAATTGCTGAATATACTACTTGAAATGGACTGAATCCAGTACTTCGATTAACAACATGATTATGTGTGAATTCTGCCTGACACGACTTCACATCCCAGCTCTTCAGATTATCTTTCACAAGACATCTCAACAAGTTTCCCAAAGATCTGTTCACCACTTCCGTTTGCCCATTCGTTTGTGGATGATAGGCGCTACTAAAATTCAACTTAGTCCCAACCATCTTCCACAGACTCAACCAAAAATGACTTAGAAATCGAGTATCCCGGTCAGAAACAATGATCTCGGGTAGTCCATGTAGTCGATACACCTCTTTAAAGAACAATTGAGCAACACGGACTGCATCGATGTTCTTTTTACAAGCTATGAAATGTGTCATCTTCGAAAATCTATCCACCACAACATATATAGAATCATTCCCTCGTTGTGTTCTTGGCAAACCCAAAACAAAATCCATGCTAACATCAACCCATGGTCTAGTAGGCACGAGCAATGACATATACAATCCTGCATTCGTAGCTGTCCCTTTGGAAACTTGACATATGTGACATCTCTGCACAAATCTTTCAACTTCTTTCCTCATGTAAGGCCAAAAATATGATTGAGAAATCAACTGCAAGGTACGATCTCTTCCCACATGACATTCTTCATACAATTCTTTCACAATCTTCATTCGCAAACTGCACTCTGGTATACACAACCGATTTCCTTTGAATAGAAAACCATCTACCAACACATACTCATCCGTCTTCCCTTTCTTGACTTCATCTACAATCTTCGCAAAGTAAGGATGCTCAACAAACAATTCTGGAAAGACTTCAAAACCCGTCACTTCAACTCTCATCGTAGTCAACAAATGATTTCTTCTACTCAATGCATCTGCCACACGATTTATAACTCCCGACTTATGCTTTACGACAAATATAAACTGTTGCAAGTATGCGATCCATGAAGCATGCCTGGCTGCAATCTTATCTTGTCCCTGCAAGTGCTTCAACGCTTCATGATCAGTATACAACACAAACTCCTTATAAGACAAGTAGTGTCTCCAGTGCTTTATGGCTTGGACAATAGCATATAACTCCAAGTCATAGGTACTATATCTTGTCTTGGCTCCAGAAAGTTTCTCGCTAAAATAAGCAATTGATCGACCCTTCTGACTTAATACTCCACCAATTCCAACCATAGACGCATCAGTATCTAGCTCAAAAAGCAACTAAAAATCTGGGTATCTAAGAATCAGTGTTGTAGTCAAGAGTGTCTTGATTTGTTGGAAAGCAGAATCAGCCTCTTTAGTCCACACAAACTGCTTTCCTTTCATACAATCTGTCACTGGTGTCATCACGCTACTGAACTGTGGAATAAACCTTCGATAGAATGATGCTAAACCATGAAAACTTCTCACTTCAGTTATAGTCCTGGGTTGTGGCCAATCCTTGATTGCTTCGACTTTACCTTGATCCACCTGGATACCTTCCTTGGACAACACATGTCCCAAAAACAAAACACTGTGTGTCATGAACATGCACTTCTCTATTGCCGCGTAAAATTGCTCCTGACGAAGTATCATCAACACTTCCCGCAAGTGCTGTAGATGTTCTTCTATGCTTCCACTGTATATCAATATATCATCAAAATATACCACCATGAACTTTTCGATAAACGGTCGAAAGATCTGATTCATCACTCGCATAAAAGTACTAGGTGCATTCGAAAGACCAAACGGCATGACCAGCCACTCATACAACCGTTCCCGTGTCTTGAATGCGGTCTTCCATTCATCCCCTAGTCGAATTCGAATCTGATGGTACCCACTCTTCAGATCAATCTTTGAAAAGATAGCAGCTCCATTCAACTGATCTACCAAATCATCCAATCTCGGCATCGGAAATCTGTACCTCACTGTAATCTTGTTTAGTGCTCGACTATCTGTACACATTCTCCAAGTTCCATCTTTCTTCGGTACTAACAAAGCTGGTACTGCACAAGGACTTAAACTTTCTTGTACGCGCCCTTATTCAAGTAAATCCTCCACTTGCCTTCTCAACTCCTCGTGCTCCTTTGGACTCATTCTATAATGTAGTCTATGTGGTAACACAGCTCCCGGAACAAGATCTATCTGGTGTTGTATGTCTTTCAATGGTGGTAACTCTTTAGGCAATTCTTCAGGAAATACATCTTCAAATTCCTTCAACACTGGCTTGACTTCTTCCGGAATTTCACCCACCTCATGACTCTCACGTCCAATCAACAAAAATATTTCAGGCTCATTTTCTACTTCTTTAACAAACTCCTTCAACGATAGCAAAGTCTTCAGTTCCTTAATCTCTTCCAACTTGCTTTCCCTCTGTTGTTGCTTTTTAGGAACTAAAGTGATTTTAGTGCCATTGAACATGAAACCGTAGTAGTTAGTTCTACCATCGTGTTGCACGGCTCTATCGAACTGCCACGGTCTCCCCAACAACAAATGACGTACATCCATATCCACCACATCACACCAAATTTCATCTTTATACTTCTGTTCGATGAAAAAATTCACACAAGCTCTTCGACTAACCTTCACCTCCCCACCTTTCCTCAACCACGACAATTTGTAGGATTTGAGATGCTTCTCTGTCTTTAACTCTAACTTCTTCACAGCTTCTGTAGAGATGATATTGTCACAACTTCCTGCATCAATAACAAACTTGCAAACCCTTTCCAAAATAGTGCACGTCGACTGAAAAATATTACTCAACCAGCTAGTCTCCTCTTCCTGCTTCGGTGTCAAGCAAGATCTCCTCATCATCAATGAATACCCCTCATCTCCCGACAACTATTCTTCTTCCTCCTCGATTGGTAGTGAATTAGAACATTCTACTTCTGCGTCCTCAACCTCAGCAACCATCACTCGCTTATTAGGCTTTGGACATTCATTGCTCTTGTGACCAAACTCCCGACAATTAAAGCATTTGATACTACTATTGACCTTGGTCCTATCAACTTCATTGACAATCGGTTTACCAACAGCCTTGGAAACGTTAGTATTGCTACTAGTCCCTTTTACTTGATTGTTGGAATTTGTAAGCACACCACCTCCTCTTCTACCTTGCTTCTCCCAAGCTAGCGCCTTCTGGTGTGCTTCAGCAACGGATCTTGGATTAAACATATTCACTATATCCTGAATTTGCATTCTCAATCCTCCAACAAATCTAGCTGTCAACTGTTCCTCCGTCTCCATAATATCATTTCTAGCAATCAGTTGATAAAACTCATCTGCATAATCATTTACCGACTTTGTCCCTTGTCTCAAATTTTGTAAGCGCTGATACATAAAAGACTGATAATTATAAGGTAAGAAAGTAGCCTTCATCAACTTCTTCATCTTCTCTCATGAAACTATCTTCGACTTTCCCATTCTTTCCCGTATAAGTTTAGTTTGTTGCCACCATGCCATAGCTCTTCTCCTCAATCGAGTAGCAACCAACTTAACTCTATGATGCTCTGGTACTTCCTTGAAGTCAAAAATTTCTTCAACATTCGATAACCAATTCAGAAACTCTTCCGCTATCATTCCCCCTTTGAATTCTGGAATACCTGTTTTCATCCCCGACTCCCATCGACGATCATCTTCTACATCCCGATATTGATTTCGCACTTGGTCTTGATCTCGATAATGAACACTACCTCTATCACCATCTTCATCATAATCAAATGTACTTCGATATCGATCTCGACCATCAACATCTCTATGATCACGCATATCTCTTCTACTATGTCTTTCAGCATCACGATATGGCTCATCTCCAAACTCTCATGGAGTTCTCTCTTCATTTCTGTACTCATGGTGTGTTCTCGCCTCATTGAAACTGATGATTCTCTTCTATCTCGATAAGATTGTGGTGACATCCTCCTCGCTTCCGTAACCGATGGCGAAACTCTGTTTCCTTAATGGTTCGAGATTGGTGACCTTCTCCTTTGACTTTGATTCATATCGATCATCAATTTCTTCAACTTCCCAATACCTTCATCAAACTTTTCATTAATACGTTGTTCCATTTGCTCAGCTTCTTGTCTTCTATACACATCTTCAATATTTTGAAATCGATTAGCACGTCTCGGACGCATGTTTGTCAAACAACAACTGATCTAACTCTCCGCTTTAACTCTGAAATGACGTACTTTGATAATAAGTAATGCACGGCTCCTTCACTGAACCTGCTCTCGGCTCTGAATCAAACTTTAACTCTCGGTCTTGATCAAACTAGCTCAGATCTCAAACTCCAACACTTCAACTCGGCTCCAAGAGGCTCGACTTAGCTATGATTGGCTAAACTTGGCTCTGATACCAAACTAACGCAGCGGATATAACGGATGACAACGAAATGAAGATTTCGTGTCAAACTAATCAATGAAACGATTAGGTGAAACAATATAAATCGATAGACTAAAGATACCCAAATGCCCAAATCCGTTGATCTCGCGGGATACCGGATTCTAGCTATCTCCAACACGTTGATCGCGCACGATACCGTGTTAAAAGTTCTACGATTCTTCGACGTTGATCTCGCGCACGAGATTCCGTGAATCGGTTTCAAAATCGTTGATTCGAGCGCACTCGAATAACCGAAGATGGAGAAAGGAGATAACACTCAACTTCCAATTTTAATGGTGACACAAAGCACAAACCAAAATTTTATTCCAAAATCAACCACCTTACAAGTGACACCACACCCCTATTTATAGCAATTTACAACTCAACACACGTTACAATACTTCACACGACCTAAGAAAGGTACATCACAATCAATACAAATGACTTACCAAACGCACAGTCGACCTAAAAAAAATCAACAGTAACAAAAGACTCGCGACCTAAGAAATAACAACCTACCAACGCTCGTTCGCGACATAAGTATTTGCCGCGACTTAAGGATCTTCAGTGACAACGTCATGTCGTTCGCGACCTACTGGAGGAATTCGTGACATAAGGAGCTGGAGCGATCTACTGGAGGTGATTCGCGAGCTGGAGCGATCTACTGGAGGTGATTCGCGACCTAGGAATTCGTCGCGACTTAAGGCGGAGCGACTAGGGCTGGAGCGATTTGCGACCTAGGGACGATTTGCGACCTAGGGACTTCGTCGCGACTCAAGGCGGAGCGACATAGGGTTGGAGCGATTCGCGAGGTATGCGCTGCATCACTTGGTTAATCAGAAAACTTAAAAAAGGCACACCTTAAATTGTATGGAACATGGTTATTAATGGCGCACGGTGCGAAAAGGTGCAAAGCCTTCTCGAAGCCTTGGTGCACGACGCGGTAAATGAAGCTTGCCTTTTTAATTTACTGCATATGTTTAGAATTTTTATTATAAATTTAATATATGTATAACAATTAATCTAATAAGTTCAATATAATATGTATTTTTTTGACAATAACATATGCTACAAAGATTTTTTAATTTTTTTGCAAAAAACATCATCAAATATAATATCGTAAGCATAGAATTGATATATGTACATAAAATTCATAACTTGTTATGAACTTCTCGAGACTCGAACTTTCATCGGTGGTGACTGGCTTTGGTACCACTTGTAAAGTACCAATATAGGTAGGACTTACCTCTAAAAGCTAACTTGTAGGGGGGGATGTCTAGCAGGTTTTATACGCATCATCTATCACATTAGGTGATGTGGAACATAACACAAGCTTCAATATCATTCTCATTTCTCTCATTTAAATTTGTTTCTTCTTCATAACGATGTAAAAGAGCTGAAGCTGGTACTAAATTAATAACTCTCGATGGGATGTTCTTTTACTTGGATATTTAGCTTCCTCAACTCATATTGCTTCTGCAGTGATACCCCAAGTCAAATCATCATTGTCCTCATCAAATGCAAGCTCAGCTTCAACGTCAAAAGCAATTTGGATTGTGATAAATGAAGAATAAATAAATAAAAAAGTAAAAAACAATAAAATAATGAAAAAACACGTTATTTTGGCTCCGCGTGTCATTTTGCGTCATTCGCTGTGCCTTTCTATGTGCATCGTGCCATAGTGAAGAAAGACACAAATGCCACGCCATGATGTGCGCCACGGTGCACACATTTCATAACTATTGTTTGGAAATTCCAGTAGATGGACACAACTCAATGCATGAGGTTTATTTTGTTATTTGAAGAGGTGTTAACTTATAACTCTAAGTAGCCTGTATTTCAAATAATGACCGGGCTTAGGATTCAAATTGAGATTGAAGTAAACACATTGGTTTGTCTTTACCATACTACCAGATCAACACATTTGTCTGGAGTTGTCAATAATGATATAAACTCATTTTATACATATATTATTTTTACACTAACTGTTCTACTTAAATGCATGAAAGATGTGGAATTTTTATGACTTGTAATTAGCACAAAATTACGCAGGAAGGTGAAAATTAAAATTTGACTGTGACCTACAGGTTCTTTGTTATACCCAGTGGATGATGAAACCAAACGACTGCATGTCAATTCATCAAATGTTAAAGTTTCAAATGATCAGTCCCTCAAAGACAGTCTTCCAGTTATCGAGCATGCTGGTTCATCAGGTAAAGGTTTGCCGTATGCTCCAGAAAATTGGCCTTCTCCAGGTGATGTGTGGACCTGGCGGGTTGGAAAGAGATGCACAAGTGCTGGGTACTATTGAAATTTCATTAATTTGTCACTGTGTTTAAAATCTGTGATACTTGTAGCAGCAATAAATTATTTCTTATCATTCAGTTTTATTTAACAAAAATAAAAAAATCTTTTAGGTTTTGGCAAGATAGGGCAGTGCATTCCCCCGATAGTTTACGGAGTTCGACGGGCAACAAGATGACATTTCATAGTAGGGTTTCACTTGAGCAATATATCCGGAATACATTCCCTGATGCTGATGTTGACGCTTTTTTTGCTTCTTTTATTTGGAAAATCCCTGGTACTAATGCTGCAAAAGGTCGATTTCACCTTTTTATTATTATTTTCATTATTATTACTATTATTACTATTATTATTAGTATTATTATTATTATTATGTTTATTTAGTTGGTAGAAATGATCATGATGTATGACACTGTGCTAGTTGAAAAGTATTACAATGGCTAGGATATTTGATTTGTTTTGAAATTATTAGCTTATACTATTGTACATAAAGAGAGCAATAAATGCAAATTTTATTCTTATTTATTCTCTCTCATTGGTGAGTATATGAAAGGTCATATATTTATATGTATGTATGCATTTATGTATGCATGAACGTTTGTATCTGTGCGCGCGCGCGCACGCATGTGTATATACCATGGTTCGAGATTCCGGCCGGCATGCCGGAATTCCGACCATTTCGGTCCGGTTCCGTCAGCGACCGGACCGGAAGTTGACAAAAATATCGTTCGTGACATTGCCATATAAAATTTAAAGAAAAAAATGATTTACATCTACAAATACCTACGAGAAGAGGGAGGGGAAGAAAGGAAAGCAAAATTGACCTGGGAAGAGAAAGAGATGCGGCTTCTGGTTGAGCATCCTTCTCACTTTTTCTCGTCGGCTAGGGTTTCTAACCGAGCAGATACGATCCATTTAGACTAGCAAGAAGATACAGTTAATTTGGGTTGGATTTGTATATTCATGGGCTGGGCTTTTAAATTTTTTGACTGCAATTAATCCTTTAAGAAATTTTTGGGCTATAATTAAGGAAGTTAAGGAATCATGGGCTGATAATGAAAATTGTTGTAGATTATTTAGTGTAACATACTTTGTATTAAGTTATTATATCAATAAATTATCATAAAATGAATTGTATAAAATGTATATATTTGTTTATTTTGTACAGAGTTTGAATTATTTATATGAAAAAATTATATTAATTACCGTATTTATAAAAATAGTACCGGATTTTGCATACCGGAATTATAGCGGAATTCTCGGAATGTCCGAAACGAAACCGAAATTCTAAAAATTCCTGATGACGGAACGGAAACGGAAAGCGAGATTTTGAACCTTGGTGTATATATAGATTGCGAAAGGTCACACAAACACACACATAACTAGTTTAAGATATAGCTTTAGAATGCAACTAGATGGTGTCACTATATGTGGTAGGCTTATGGTATGTAGCTACAACCAGGTGGAGTCATTATATACATAGGCTTTTCGAACTACTTCAAGTATATAATTTAAACAGACAACAAGGTGGTGTCATCCTTAATGAGCAACATCTTTACGTTTCGACCTCTCATTTCGATGCCAAAGTAATATGTGACAACTATTGTTTCATTAAATTCTCAGGAAAATACAATATGTTATAACCTAGATGAAGAAAAAAATAGCGCAACACATAATTTATCCTCTTCGATGAGTAGCTATGAACTATGATCATAGGTTGTGCAATATCATTGATAAATTTTTATAATGTCCATGTGAACAATACTTTTGTAAATAAGTCGGAGAATGTTGTCTGTAACATATTTGTTGATCTGAAGGAATCTTGGTAAAATGTGTTTTATTCTATCACCTTTGTTTATTTATTTTGTTTTTACATTACATTTAACATTGTCTTTATACAGTGCGGTTGGACTTCTAATAGAAACTATAGTTTGTATGTACATGTGTTATGAATTACGGACCATAACCAAGCACTTCCTCGACTTTTTCACAGAGTTCTAACATCTTATATTGGTCGGATATGAATTACTACTGTATTGTAAATCTCCACAAAAGTTCTACCATTTTCACACAAACACATTACATTTTTGTAATCAATTTTAATGAAAGCAATATTTTATTGTTTAAGATGGATTCTGTAAATAGAACATCATAAGTTTATGTTTTCTTGTTCCACAAAGATAACCAGAATCTAGTATTTATCATAGATAAGTGCGGAAGCGATTTAACCAGAATCTAGTATTGCCAATTTGAATATCAATGCAAATTCAAAATCAAATATGATATCACACAAAATTAAACAACGAAAAAAAACACACATAAGATTTAACGTGCTTCAGATTTGTATCCTATGTCCGCAGTGACCCAACGGTCCCTTTTATTTCTATCACAAATTCGGAGAGATTACAACCAAATCAATGGTTAGAGAGTTACAAGATATGAAGACTCTTTCTAATCAAACACTCAATTAAAGAATTACAATTTAGAACACTCAAAATAGAAAACCCCGAATCACTTCAAAAGAATTCACACCATCAATAGAGAAAAACCATGCACCGAAATGACGAAACTGCAATCCAAAATTCGAGTCAGCAAAACATTGAGAAAATGATGTTGCACCAACTCATACGTCTGACCAGAAGGTTTAGATGTCTAGTAAAACCCTGAAAAACTCTTGGGTTGCAGTCCAGACGTCTGACCCCAATAGTCAAATGTCTCTATAAGACATAAAACTCTTGGGACCAAAAACAACTGCGATTCAGACGTTTATTTCCCCAAGTTAGACGTCTGATCGCCTGGAAGCTCTTCTGCTTTGGACTTTACAAGCATTCAGACGTCTCGCTTGGAAATCTAGACGTTTGAGTGCGTGTTTCTAACACTTCATCAACTTCTCTCTTCCATCTCTTTGATCTCTTCCTCCAATCGGCTTTCCTACTCTTCCGATGTGAATCTCTACACAACATCTTCAATTTGAGACACTCATAGACACATATTTGAGTTGCATAATAACAACAATATGCAATATTGGGCCTTGTACATTATATTAGATACAACAGAACATATATAGCAGTAACAGATAATTCTTGATCAATTTATATTTTCATTGCTCTCTATACTAGAACGGATTATTTTCACATTAAGTGATCTATCAACAATAGAGGACCCAGTAGGTTGCAAATGTCCATAAATTCATCATTTTAGGACATTTTCACTATGCATTTTTTGATGCATAATAATTTCATTCGAGTCTGCACTTAATCTACTGTCCGAGACAATATTTTGAACTTTCAAGGTCTTTCATCTTGAATCCATTCTTTGAATAATCAAGTACTGTTGTCAGCATTTTCCAATTACTTGTTAGAATTCCATCATCAACTTATATCACTATAAGAGCCCATATCCTGATTTAGCTGCATTAATCAGTACACATGTACATACATGATCGTCAGTACGACTTTCTTTTATCAGATACTTACTATGACGGTTGTAACATAATCTTTTGAATTGTTTTAACTTGTATGATGACCTCTTTAGTTTAATTGAGTACAAGTTATGTGGTTTGCTTGTAGTAACACAAACAGATAGCTCAATGATATCACCATGGTATCCCCATTCTGCATGTGGGGAAGCTCATTCTTCAAAAGAATGATTTTTGTATGCCATATATGTTTATCTTGTCATGTGTATACATGGTTATTTTACTTATGCCATGTATGTTTATCCATTTTCATTCAAGTACTCTATAATTACAAATATATCTTGTATACACATATCCCATTACAACATAGTACCATTTTTTATCATTACTTGTTTAATACCTCATTGCTATGACACGCTAACAACATAAAAGCAAATTGAAAGCCCTTGAAAAGGTTTGGGTCTGAGGGTTATTTGAAGTGTGCGAAGATAATTAATTTATTAATTGTTTGAATGTAGGATACACATATGAAGTATTCCACCAGTGTTTTTGAAGATCATTAAATTATTAACATGTTGTAGAAATTACTCCTTCGCGTTTTTTTTCATTGGCAACAAAGTATATGTTAGGTGTTCTACTGTTTCAACTAAACGTGCATGCAGCAATATCAATTGTGTAGGTATGAGTCCTGTTAATTGCACCTATATTATATCAAATAAGCTATGTAGTTTTTAGTTATATCAAATAAATAAACATGGATAGCAATTTAAGCATTGTTCAATTTAAGACATTGAACCCTTTGTTTGAACCTTCTGATTTACAACATAATTATTCAAGAAATTGATTTTCTTTTTCAAACACAAGAAAGGTAACAAACAAATACTAGCCGTGCTGCTGCATACATACGCACAAGGTTTTAAATTTCTAATTTTAGTGGCGTTTCATCTCAGAAATTTTGCATACATTGTTCTCGTAGCAGACAAGATGTTAGTTGAGATGAGTGTATCTAGGGTGTACATCTCGGATTGACATCTCGGATTTTAAAGTCTATCTCAGGACTATCTCGAATTAACATAAGTCTAAATTTGATATTTATAAGATTATTACAATAATTGTTATCCTTATATAATTTTTTTTTTTACATACATAACTTATATACAATGATAATATTAATATTACATTTTAGATCAGAGTGATAACATAATTGATTTGGTATTAACTGAATGACTTTCTACTCATCTGAATATTTAAAGTTAAAAAATAATTAATAAGATTTTTTTTTGCTCACTTATTAAACAATAAAAAGTAGAATTAGAGGATAAGTAAAAAGTCATTAGTAATTTCTTGTGGACTCGCATAAGAAGTAAAAAAAAATGTAAATGAAAAAACATAACTTCATATGAGATCTCACCTCAAGTTTCACTACCTTGGACGAGATGAGTGTCAAGTGATATATAAACAAAATTTAATGTCTCGTTATATTAAACCTTATCTCGCTCAAATTCAAAAATGAGATCTCAAGCGAGATTCCCAATGAGATGAACGAGGTCTGAAACAGTGCATACATATATCTATTAAATAATAGTAAAGCGGAAGAATTTGCTGCTCTCTTATTAATTCTAGGCATTTTCTCCTCTCTCCTTAATTCTCTCCCGATATTTTCTTTTCAACTCCCTATCATTTATTATTATAATAATTATTATAAAGTTCTACTAACTCTCTTCATTATCATTTTACATCTAAATGTCAATAATTAATAGTTTCTACTATTATTTTTAACATTCTCCAAAGTTTTATCACGTTGTTTTACATTTAAATCCATGTATTTAACTTAATTTTGCATTTAAGTCCGTATATTTAAATTAATAATCGACGTAAAATTTGAACTTCAAAATAAATCAAAATAACTAATATTTATCATTTAGTCTAATAGGTCCTAAAAAATTAACAATTTAACATATTGTATATCTCAGTTATATTGACAGAAATTATAAAACTAATATTACAGTCAAATCCATACTAAAATTTTCACAATTTATGATAGTTTTTTATTTTTCACAATTGTATACAAAACTATCTTTTGTCCCGATACATTATTCTAAATCCAAATTTATATAATTTATTTCTTTCTAAACTTAGCGCTTTATTACAAAAAAAATACATATAAATTTCTTGCTAAACTTTGTATATTATTACAAACACAAACAATGTTCTTTTAAAAAAAAAAAATTGATGCAACAAGTGGATTCTTTCTCATTAATAATTTTTTTTTTAAGAATAACAATGAATTAATGATAGGTGATGAATACCATAGTTTATAATTTTAAATTAAATGAATATTTTCAGTTAATATATTTTCTGAAAGTGTTAAATATTACTTATGTATATTCATAATTTACGTTAATTAATAACTAAAATATACTCTATTTCGATTATAATTGTTTTTCTTTTTTAGTTTATTTTATTTTTGAAGCAGATGTTAATATATTTTTTTAAAAGTTTATTACAAATTAAGATCAATAATGTACAAAACAATGGTTTAAAATCCAAATTATTATTTTTACAAAATTAAAATAACAATATAATTTGTAATGTTTCTTTTAATCAACATTTCAGATAGTCGTTAAACAAATATTTTGTTTATCACTTTGACTACGTACTAATTTCTGATGATGATGTTAACTACAAGAATTTAAAATGGATAAAGATATATCAATTCATCACTATTACACTTTCATTTTTAGGTTTTCTGCTATTTTCTAAGGTGATATTTGAAATACAACACACACACACACACACACACATATATATATCATTTATCTTTCTAAAAGGTACTATAAGCACTATATTAAACTCAAAATATATGCATAAAAATATTTATTTGTTGAATATTTAAAATTATTAATTTTAAAATTAATTTAGAATACTAACTTTAATTTATTTTCTTAACAAATATACAAATATTTTAAATCCTAAAAAAAACAAATATACAAATATTAAATGCTAATAAACAATAAATTAGTATCAAAGTCAATATTATCTACAAAATGATAATTTAATTTTTTGTACAAATACATAAATTGCATAACAAAAATTACATGCTTAAAAAATAATAAGGTAAACACGTTATTTGGTTATCTTGACAAATTCACCAGATATTGCACAATAAATTCAATTCTTTAAAAATATGTATAAAATTATTTTTCTGGACCATATGGTGTGCAATACATGGGGTACACACTCATGTAATAATATAAAAGGAATTTTCATCTATGACAATTTTCTTTCTTCTTAATTCTCTCGTGCTATTTAATTTTAAAATATTTTAATATAACAATGATTTTTGAAATTATTATTGTTCTGCAAATTCTCACCAACCATATTACATTCAAATGCCCATCTTTTATCATTTCTAGACTTAAATACTTCCACTCAATTTTCTGCAATATTTTACATTTAATCCATACATTTAAGTTAACTAAATGTCCTAATTTAAACTATTCAAGATAAACTAAATTAACTATATCATTCATTGTTTTGTCTACTAATAAAAAAATTTCGTTATTTATATCATATTTTTATAAACAAAAATGGAAAAAAAGTGTTCAAATGTAAGAATATGTAAATCACATGATAAACATTAAATACAAAAACGTTGGAAACAACTTTAATTTATATTTTATTTATCTCAATAAATTGTCTACCGAATAAATAATGGTACGGCGGAGAACTTCCAACCATCTCATTAGTTATGTAAGTTAGTTTGCTTAGTTATAAAAGTTTTGTCTCCTCTTTCATTCTCTCATAATTACAAAAAAATTGTGCAAGTTATCATTTTCACAATTATACACAATGTTTACTAATTCTTTTCATGGTTTTACGCTTTAATACCTACATTTTTATAATAATGACAATAAAAATTTCTCTTCGATTTGATCTAACCATATTGCACCGAAGTCCAGATATTTGAATTAATTAATTAATTTAATACTTAATTATAAATTATTAAGTAAATTTGAATAACTGATAATTATTAATTTTTCTAACAAATCTTAAATGCTATCAATTTCCATATGTATATCACATTCTTATTAATACAATTGTAAAATCAATTTTAGTTTGAATATAAATTCTGTAAATCACTTAACAAATATTATATACATAAAGAATGATAGAAAGTTTGATTTATAATTGATAACACAACATATTTACCATATACTGCATAAATAATTTCTATTTTTATCAATATTTGTGAATACAATCTTTTATAAATTTACCGTGTGCAACGCACGGGTTACACACTAGTATAAATTATAGATAAAATTTTTTGATAAAAAGAACAACGAGAGTTTGAATTTTTGAACTAAATAGAGATGAGCAGACTCTTCCACAGTAAATTGCTATGGACGGTTATGAAAATTATTTTATATAAATTACAGGATTAGCAGCATTTCGTATGTGGTCCTATCGTCATCTTTGGTTATTAGACCTGTTGGGATAATAAGTTTCAAATTCAAATATGTAAACTTACATCTGAATGAATTTAATTTTTAGTTGTGATCTTTTGGCAATTCTTACTAGTAATTAGATTGATTGAGACATAGGTTGTCGATATAACGTAGATGAATGGAGAAGTAAACACAATATAGTGAAAACTGAATTTGTAAATGAAAATAAAAATCAACCAGATGTCAGAAACAAATTATTAACGATAGCGTATAATCATATGTTTGAATGAGTTATATAATAAGTGGCAGCTAAAATATGCAGGATATCAATATGATACTTCATAAACACCCTTTTGGACTGGAAAATCTGCTGAGTTATTGATGAAGCGTTTACCTTAAGTCGCGGCCGACTTATCACCTCGCTGCCGCACTATACCTTAAGTCGCGACCGACCCATCACCACCCTAAGTCGCGGCCGACCTATCTCCGCCTTAAATCGCGAACGAGACTATGCCGCAAGCTTCACAAGCCCTAAGTCGCGAATCCATCACTGAATCGTTTTCCCCCTAATTTGCAGCGACTTTCCATATGTCACAAACTACCTCTTTAAGTCGCGAACGATATATGAATTGCTTCCAGTAAGTCGCAAAATTGCATTGCCGCCTCCTTAACTCGCGTGACATTATTGAGTCGCTGCCGAGCTTTGATAAGTCGCGAACGACTTATTTCTTAAGTCGCGATGAGGAAGGGTTTCCACCATAAGTCGTTGCCGAGTTACTTTAAGTCGTTGATTGTATTTTTCCTAAGTCGTTTGCTATGAAAACCATTTGTGTTGTAATTTTGTTAAGTCGGGAGTGTGTTGTACTATAAATAGGAGTGTATGCGTCATTTGTAAAGGTTCTTGAAAATTAAAGAAAATTTTGTTTGTGAAGCTTTGTGCCTCCATTAAATTGGTAGTCGAGTGTTTAACTCCTGTCTCCACTTTCGGCATTCGAGTGCGCTCGAATCAACGAACGTTGAAGCCAATTCGCGGAATCATGTGCGCTTGATCAACGCTCAAGAATTGTAGATCTTCCTTCACGGTATCGCGCGCGATCAACGTGTCGAAGATTGCTAAAATCCGGTATCTTCGTGATCAATGGATTTGGGCCTTACGGTATTCATCACTCCATCGATTCTTCATTGATTCACCGATTATTTTCGCTAATCGTGTGAGATCCTGAACGGATTCGATTTATATCGTCGAATTCGCTTCTCACGCTGCGTTAGTTTGGTATCAGAGCTAGATCGCAAGGAGTTTGCATTATTTGGAGACTTAAGTTTTGAGAATTTGAAGTTTGGAAGAACGGATTTGCAAATTGGGAGAAGTTGGTGTTCATCGTGTTCATCGAGAAGTTGCAACAAGTTGTGAATTTCGATCCATCTCACTTCGGATCAAAGTTCGGAAAGTGTTTGAAATTTATTCTTGAGTTTGTTTGAAGTTCAATCATGCCTCCGAGACGAGCTCAACGTCATCGCAATATTAATGCTTTGTATGGAAGAGAAGGGGCCGATGAAATGGAACAACGAATCAACGAGAGTTTCACTGAAAAGTTGAATGAAGGAATTGGTCGATTAGAGAGAATGATGCTTGAAATGAATCAAAATCGAAGAAGAGTTTCACCTGAATCGAACCATGGGGGAAGTAGAGGTTCGATACATTCAGATCGGGAGAGAAGAGAAGATCAAGATCATAGAAGTATTGATAATCGTGATAGGAATGTTGATCGAAGGAGTGGTAGTAGAGATGTTGGAGGTCGTGATCGACATCGATATACTTCAGATTTTGATGAGGAGTTTGATGGTGATAGGGGAAGTGTTCATTACCGAGATAGAGAACAAACACGAAGACAGTATCGAGATGTAGATGATGATCGTCGATGGGAATCAGGAATGAAGATGGAGATTCCTGAATTTAAAGGTGGAATGGTTGCAGAAGAATTCTTGGACTGGTTGTCTAATGTTGAGGAGATTTTTGATTTCAAGGAGGTTCCGACAGACCGTCGAGTGAAGTTAGTTGCTACTAGGTTGAGAGGGAGAGCTATGGCGTGGTGGAAGCAAACCAAACTTACACGAGAACGGATGGGGAAGTCGAAGATTGTTGAATGGGAGAAAATGAAGAAATTGATGAAGGCTACATTTTTACCTTACAACTATCAATCACTCATGTATCAGAGGTTGCAAAACTTGAGGCAAGGAACGAAGACTGTTAATGACTATGCTGATGAGTTTTATCAACTGATTGCTCGAAATGACATTATGGAGACCGAGGAACAATTGACTGCGAGGTTTGTTGGAGGTTTGCGCATGCAGATCCAGGATATGGTTAATATGTTTGACTCAAGATCTATGGCGGAAGCGCACCAGAAAGCGATAGCTTGGGAGAAGCAGAGAAGACGAGGAGGTGGTGTGTTTACAAGTTCCAATATTCAAAGCAAAGGGGTTAATGGGAGTTCCAATGTTTCTAAAGCCGTCAGTAAACCAGTTGTGAAGGAGGTTGAGAAGGCAAAGGTCAACAACTGTTTCAAATGCTACAATTGCCGGGAGATGGGTCATAAGAGCAACGAATGTCCAAAGCCAAAGAAGAGAACGATGATAGCTGAAGATGCTGTTGAAGGTGAAGATAGTCCAGTTGAGGAGAATGAACAGGATATCGCGTCAGGAGATGAAGGGTGTAATCTAATGATGAGAATGTCTTGTTTAACACCCAAACAAGAGGATGAGGCTAGTTGGTTGAGGAGCAACATTTTTCAATCTACATGCACTATTTTGGGGAAAGTTTGTAAATTTGTGATTGATGCAGAAAGTTGTGACAATATTATCTCTACTGAAGCTGTGAGGAAGCTGAAGTTGAAGACGGAGAAACACCCTAATCCTTACAAACTAGCATGACTGAGAAAAGGAGGAGAGTTGAAGTTGGATAGGCGAGTTCGAGTTCCATTTTCTATTGGGAAGAAATATAAAGACGAGATCTGGTGTGATATAGTTGAGATGGATGTTTGTCATTTGCTTTTGGGAAGACCGTGGCAGTATGATCGAGCAGTGCAGCATGACGGTCGAACCAATAGCTACAGTTTTATGTTTGAAGGCGTTAAAATTATTTTAGTTCCAAAGAAGAGACAACAATGTGAGGGCAAATCTGAGGAGATTGAGGAGCTGAAAACTCTATTGGCTTTAAAGGAATTTGTTGAAGAAGTAGAGGAGAGTCCTTAAGTGTTTTTGTTGATTGGACATGAAGCTACTGAATCCGTTGAAATTCCAAAGGAAGTAAAACCGATATTAGAAGAATTCAGTGATGTATTTCCAGAAGAACTACCAAATGAGTGACCGCCGTTGAGGGATATTCAACATCAAATTGATCTTGTGCCAGGGTCAGTGTTACCTCACAGGCCACATTACCGGATGAGTCCAAAGGAGCATGAAGAACTGAGAAGGCAAGTGGAGTTGTTAGAACAAGGGCGTGTCCAGGAGAGTTTGAATCCATGTGCCGTGCCAGCCTTATTGGTACCGAAGAAGGATGGAACGTGGAGGATGTGTACGGACAGTCGGGCTCTAAACAAGATCACTGTGAGGTACAGATTTCCTATGCCGAGGTTTGATGATTTGATTGATCAATTGAGTGGGGCTGTTGTGTTTTCCAAGATAGACCTGAAGAGTGGATACCATCAAATTCGTATTAGACCGGGTGATGAGTGGAAGACTGCTTTTAAAACCAGGGAGGGTTTATACGAATGGTTGGTTATGCCATTTGGTTTGTCAAATGCTTCTAGTACTTTCATGAGAGTGATGAACCACATTTTTAGACCATTTGTTGGGAAGTTCGTGGTTGTTTACTTTGATGATATTCTGATTTATAGTGGAAGTACGGAAAAACACATCCAGCATTTGCAAGAAGTATTGTTGATTCTACGACAAGAGCAGTTTTATGCAGCAACAAAGAAGTGCGTGTTTATGACGGACAGAGTTTTATTTCTGCGGTATGTTCTGTCCAAGGAAGATATTCAAGTGGATGAAAATAAAGTGGAAGCTGTCAGGAGTTGGCCACAATCGAAGACAATTACTGAAGTGCGAAGTTTTCATGGCTTGGTGTCTTTTTATCGAAGATTCATTCCACACTTTAGCAGTGTGATGGCACCAGTAACCGATTGCATGAAAGGAAAGAAGTTTGTATGGTCAGAGGAAGCAGGGGTTGTCTTTGAGAAGATCAAGACACTCTTGACGACAGCGCCAATTCTGGTACTGCCGAATTTTCAGTTGTTGTTTGAATTGCATACTGATGCTTCGAAAGTGGGAATTAGTGGAGTATTGAGCCAGAACGGAAGACCAGTTGCTTATTTCAGTGAAAAATTATCTGGAGCCAAGATGAGATATAGTACTTATGATGTAGAGTTTTACGCAATTGTTCAAGCCGTAAAACACTGGCGACATTACTTATTTCAGAAGGAGTTTGTTCTTTACACTGATCATGAGGCATTGAAACATCTACAAGGGCAGGACAAGATTTCAGCGAGACATGCTTCTTGGGTAGCATATCTACAACAATTTACTTTCGTTGTAAAACACAAATCAGGGGTAACAAATCGTGTAGCGGATGCTTTAAGCAGAAGAAATCACTTGTTGACAACGTTGAAGGTTGAAGTAAAAAGATTCGAATTATTGCCAGAGTTGTTTGAGGAGGATCCTTACTTTGCAAAGTTTGTTGAGAAAGTTAAGGATGGGAATACCGATGAATTTGTATTGGTTGACGGATTCTTGTTCAAGGGGAATCGATTATGCATACCAGACTGCAGCTTAAGAATGAAGATTATCAAAGAAGTACATGAAGAAGGCCATGTAGGCAGAGATCGTACATTGCAGTTAATTTCTCAATCTTATTTGTGGCCGTCAATGAGAAAAGAGGTAGGGAGATTTGTGGAGAGATGTCATATCTGTCAAGTTTCGAAGGGAACAGCTATGAATGCGGGATTATATATGCTGTTACCTGTGCTTACTAAACCATGGGTTGATATTAGCATGAATTTTGTGTTGGGTTTGCCGAGAACTTAAAGGGGAAATGATTCTATATATGTTGTAGTGGATAGGTTTTCGAAGATGACGCATTTCATAGTCTGTAAGAAGACAGCTGATGCCGTCCGGGTTGCTTAATTATTCTTTAAAGAGATTTATCGATTGCATGGGTTACCGGAGACCATTATTTCTGATAGGGACACTCGATTTCTAAGCCACTTTTGGTTGAGTTTGTGGAAGATGGTCGGAACGAAGCTAAATTTTAGTAGCGCTTACCATCCGCAAACTGATGGACAAACGGAGGTGGTTAACCGATCGTTGGGAAATTTACTGAGATGTCTCGTGAAAGATAATTTGAAAAGCTGGGATATGAAGTTATGTCAAGCAGAGTTTGCTCATAATCATGCAGTCAATCGAAGTACTGGATTCAGTCCATTTCAAGTTGTATATTCAGCCATGCCAAAGGGACCGTTGGATTTAACGACAGTACCATATCAAAAGGGAGTTGTTAAGCAGGCTAGTGATTTGGTTAATGAGTTACAGGAATGCCACAAAGTTGTACAGGAACGATTGTTTAAGTCAAATGGGAAGTATAAAAAAATGGCGGATAAGAAACGAAGAAGTGTTGTCTTCAAAGAAGGAGATTTTGTATATGCCGTTTTGACGAAAGATCGTTTTCCAGTCGGGACTTACAACAAGTTGAAAGCACGAAAAATTGGTCCAGTAGAAATCTTGAAGAAGATCAATGATAATACGTATCGGTTAAGATTGCCGGAAGAGGTTCATACTTCTGATGTTTTCAATGTTAAACACTTAATTCCGTATTATGGGGAGGAACTTGACGAAAATGTGAATTCGAGGACGAATTCCTTCCAACAAGGGGAGGATGATGAAGCGTTTACCTTAAGTCGCGGCCGACTTATCACCTCGCTGACGCCCTATACCTTAAGTCGCGACCGACCCATCACCACCCTAAGTCGCGGCCGACCTATCTCCGCCTTAAATCGCGAACGAGACTATGCCGCAAGCTTCACAAGCCCTAAGTCGCGAATCCATCACTGAATCATTTTCCCTCCAATTTGCAGCGACTTTCCATATGTCGCGAACTACCTCTTTAAGTCGCGAACGATATATGAATTGCTTCCAGTAAGTCACAAAATTGCATTGCCGCCTCCTTAACTCGCGTGACATTATTGAGTCGCTGCCGAGCTTTGATAAGTCGCGAACGACTTATTTCTTAAGTCGCGATGAGGAAGGGTTTCCACCAAAAGTCGTTGCCGAGTTACTTTAAGTCGTTGATTGTATTTTTCCTAAGTCGTTTGCTATGAAAACCATTTGTGTTGTAATTTTGTTAAGTCGGGAGTGTGTTGTACTATAAATAGGAGTGTATGTGTCATTTGTAAAGGTTGTTGAAAACTGAATAAAATTTTGTTTGTGAAGCTTTGTGTCTCCATTAAATTGGTAGTCGAGTGTTTAACTCCTATCTCCACTTTCGGCATTCGAGTGCGCTCGAATCAACGAACGTTGAAGCCAATTCGCGGAATCAAGTGCGCTTGATCAACACTCAAGAATTGTAGATCTTCCTTCACGGTATCGCACGCGATCAACGTGTCGAAGATTGCTAAAATCCGGTATCTTCGTGATCAACGGATTTGGACCTTACGGTATTCATCACTCCATCGATTCTTTATTGATTCACTGATTATTTCCGCTAATCGTGTGAGATCCTGGACGGATTCGATTTATATCGTCGAATTCGCTTCTCACGCTGCGTCAGTTATAGGTGCTTGTAAACCGATTAGAGTGCTAGGAAGTGCAATGTAAACGAATTAAAGCTTCCAGTTCTCAGGCAACTGAGAAGGGAACATGCACACAAGTTGCAATTGACTAACATAAATTTAACCATATAAACTTAAGCTAATCTTAACTTTTCATGAAATTTGAATCTGGTTAAAGTAGCGAGTCTACAATCAAGACTGTCTAGTGTCAGCATTACAGTATGGATCTCATAATCTTTCAGGTAAATTCATATATTATATCGGTATATATTATTGCCAGTGCTCAGAGTTTCTTATATGTGTATCAAAATGCAGAAAGTTTAAATTCACAAACATCTCCTAAAACCATCAACGTAAATGGATGTTCGAAATCTGCACCTGCCGTTCGACCTCGTGACTGTAAAGCTAAGAATGAAATGTGAGCATCAAAGCTCAAACAAGCTCATCCCTTGCACCTTGTAACATTTGCTGCACTGAACCAAATTTTTGCACATATTGCTGCTGCATTCTATGTTCAAGAACTGTAGACTGTTCATACGAAGGCTACAGTTTTTTAAAATGTGAAGCACCAGTTGATGAAAAATTCATCTGTGGGCATGTCGCGCATGCAGAGTGCGCTTTTCGTGCTTGCTTGGCTGGAAAAGTAGGAGAAAGCATAGATTTGGATGTGCAATATTACTGCAGACGCTGTGATCATAAATCCGATCTTTTACTGCATGTAGATAAGATTGTAAAGGTCTGTGAATCTATCGATAACAGGGATGATATAAGGAAGGTGTTGAATCTGGGTTTGTGCATGTTAAGCTGTTCAGAAAAGGAGAAAGCAAAGAAATTGCGGAATCTTATGTCGAAGTTAATGGAAAAGGTACACGACTTTTGTAACTTTGTCAACTGTAAAATTGAGGATTTTCTATCAATTTAGTCCACTTTTTAAGATATATAACAAATTTAGGTCTTATCAAAATATATTGATAATTAAAGACCTGTTTTTGTCAGGTGATGATTCAGTAGAATTCTTTAAAAAAAAAAAATTATACAGGTGAGCAATACATTAAAATAATAGTTAGGAGAATTCTCAAAATTGCCGTGAGCAAATGTAGAATTAGAGTCAGCATGGTAAAAACTGTTCTATGTCTGTATCTAAATTTGCTATAAGTTTGAATGATGGGCTAAATTGATGAAAATCTTTAAATTAATGCTTTTCCCTCCTCATTTTTTTCCGATATTGTGTCATTTAAAGTTTCATCATTAACATTACTGCATATGATGCTATATTTATCCAGATCGAACATGGAGTTGCACTTGATGAGGTGTGGAAGATGAAAAGCCACATTTTGTGAACTATACATGGTCAGCTTTATTTTAAGTAATAAGGGAGAATTTTAAACCCATGCAAAGGTTATTGATGGTGTTTTGTTTGAAAACACCAAACTAGATGCGCAAGCCATATTTTTCCAGAAAACTTCGTAAAAGATATACATAACAATATCAAAATAGAATAAAACTAAAGGTTTTGTTAATTATGAATGTTCGTTAAATAGTTTGATGAAGACTGATACAAGGAATCAAATTAAAAAGCAAGAAATAAAACTAGTTTGAGGCAAATAACCGCATATCTGTCACCTTCCTTATCGCCATTGCAATTGCTATGCATTTTATGTTTCTAAAGCATCTGTTTGGCCTAACAATTGATCAACATATTTGAATTCCAATAGCTTTTATGTTCACAAAGCATTATTTGAAATACATTTATAGACGATAATCAATTCACGACTTACTTTACATATGTATGAATTGTACGGTTGGGGTGTCGCATTGTATGCGGATAATATGCATTGGTTTGAAAGAATAGTCATACATCATAAAAATAATAGATATGGAGTGGTATACATACAAGTTTGGTCGTATGTAACAACAAAACAAATGATTCATTTTGTTAAAATATGTTAGCCAAACTCTTAGTTAGCTCAATCATATAACAAAGGGTGTGTCTTTAATGTGGACAGAACTTAATAACGTCCAGCACCTCCTTCATCTCTTTGTCTACCTCTCTTATGATCTTCTTCTGAGCTTCATGTTATATTCTTATTCCAGTTATTGATATAATTTAGCAGCCAAAAAAGATATATTTAATTTATTTAGACCCCTTTCCCCATCCTAGGATTTTACCAGCCAATATGTCGCGTTATATTTTGCTTGCATACTTTCGTCTTTGTGATAAATAATCAAGTTAGTCATGCGTTTAGGTCTGTCAGTGTATACATGGAAGATTCAATATCCGTTCGCTCTTGTATCCCATGAATAAAAAATATATTTGATATTCAAAAATAGACATCGATGCAGATATGAAGGTATCCACATTGAAAAATTATCTGTTCAATTTTATCGTTCTAATTTTTTATATTTCATGTATTATAATAGAATAAATGGTTGATATTTTCCGTTTTATCAAGATAATATTTTATATTATATGTATATATAAATACATGTTTGCTATATCATCTTTTTGTTTTTATTTTGTTTAAGCATTAACATTGAAATGATTTTATATTAAATTAAAATATTCTATTTACTTTATATCTTAGTAATTGTGGGTAGAACAAAAAAATTCTATATTAGTTTGCTATCCACAAATACAAATATTTGATACTCAAAATTAATTTCAGATACGAATGCAAATATGATATTATTTACATTTGAAAATAACCGTTGATAGGTCTACGTGAGATCACTAGCAAGCATCTGCATCATCTTGTGAAGAAACTCTTTATGGTTTCATAGTTTGTTGAGCTTTCCTAAACCTTTCGCGTCTCATTTTGCAAAAATGGTTCACTTTCTGAGTTTCCCGCGGTTTATGCTGATGTTACTTAGGATTTTATTTACTATTAAGCGGGGTTATTTTTTTTTTAGCAATATGATATATTTCACAGGGGAGTCATAAAATAATGAAGTTCACTTACATAAAATAAAAAGAATTAAACTTTTACCCTCACATCGTTACACAAAGTGGACGTTGTCGAATTTTCTATTTATTTTTGGTATGTCATTGTCGAGTTTGACATACTCCATAATCTTTTTTCGTTTGATCCTTTGTCAATTCGTCTCGTGATATTCAAGTGTATTGGTAACTAGGTAGCTTGTTTAAAAAAATATTGTTGTATCCTTCTTAATGGTTTTAATTTGAGTGGAGCCCCCACGAAATCTTTCGTCTTTTATGTAAAAATGTAATTCTTTTTAACAATCCCCTAAATTTGCATACTAGTTTTTGGTTTACATTCCATGGTTTTCCAATACCAATAATTTTAGTGATTGGGTCTTCCATCATTACAATTGACTAGCTGTAGAATTTGTGGAGGTCGATCAGTTTGTTGCTTTTAAGAATGGAACACTATGATGGTAATGTGGGTACTGATGACAATAATACTTGAAAACAAATGTAGGCACATAGTTATTATCAGGAACTATTTCTAGAATAAATGCAACACCCCACTAATTAATTAAAGAGTTAATTATGAGAATAAAGATTTAAATGGGTAAATTATGTAATTAAGTAGTGAGGTGTGATAAATGTTTGAGTGTACATTTACTTATTGTGGTTATCATATAATGAGTTCACTAAAATGAACTAAAGGAGGAAGGGGAAATCGCAGGCCAATGCCAATAAAAGAGAAAAGTACGTTTTCAAATCATTCCATCAGCAATTCATATTTACTTCTACATTCAAAATTAACATGAAAGCTTGAAGCATTTTTATGGTGGTATTGTCCTAAGAGGGGAAAAGAAGAAGATCAAAGCTAAGGGAACTAGAAATGTCAATCAACTAAGAAATCTATGTGAGTAAAATTTTCCTAACCTATTTTTGATCCATAAATCTATTACAATCGAATATTATTGATGAATATTTTGTATGCTTCTTATAAACTAAATGATCTGAAAATTTAATACGATGTCGAGGCCACAACGTTAAAGATGAGTTTTGATTTATAGAATTATTCCATAAGTAAATAAATTGATATAAAATATTTAATAACCATTTATTATAGAAAACGATTAGAAATATGAAGTTTGAGAAATTTTGTGAAAGAAAATACATATAAATATTTTCTATGATTTTTTGGGAATAAAATAAGTGATTTTCGAAAGAAAGTATTCTTGATCGAAGAGATACTTTGGGGTGTTGAAGAAAAAATATAGGGGTCGAGAGGTATTTTACTCAAATAAAGTGTTTCATGATTTCGTCAATAGACAAAATCCACAACATGTGTTGAACATGCCAAGAAAGTGCATAATAACGGTAAGAAAAGAATAAGCCAAACAAATTAGGAATCGACACTTGTAAAATTAGTGTCAAAGGTGCAGGAAATGATTTCCAACGTATACCGAGAGGTATGTCCAAGAGTGGTGGTGCCGAACCAAAAATAAAATAAACGAACTTAAGCATAAAGATTTAGGTAAGAAAGCCACATCATGCTAAGTATAAGGCTATGGTTATTGAACAGAACGTATTAGCCGAAGGCCGAACGGGGATGAGGGGTAAGGAGGAACTACAGGTAGATGAGATGATTTTTGAAACATAAAGTAGAATTTTTAGTAGAGGAGGTGATTTCATAAATTTAAAGTTTTGAATATCATAAGTCACCAAAGCTAAACTAAGATAGACTTCCTTTGACGAGACCGAAAGTAGAGATTGTCGAAAGTAATTTTTCTCTTGAGAAAGCATTGAAACCGAAACTAATTGGATTCTAGAAAAGGATGGTGGCTAAGGCTTAAGATGACCAAAACTAGTACTTAGAACATTGATGATATGGTAGTGAGTAGCACTGTAATTTGAAGGGTAGTTGGACTGAGTGTTGCTTAATTAATAGCTAAGTAGAAAACCTAATGAATGGATGGTTAGGTAGATGGCCGGGTAGTCGACATAAGGCCTGAGGTGGAAGTCAAAGAACTTAAAGCGTAGAAGTAAGGATTTAGTGACATTTGGGAAAGAAAGTTCATGAGTAAGGCCTTAAGCAGCGTTGGTGTAAGGCTTGAAGTTGTAACCCTAGTCAAAACTGTTGGGGTAAGGTCTAAGGTGTCATTTGAAACACTAAAGAAATCGGTGTAAGGCCTCGCATGGCGACCAAAAGTTCAGTATTTGACGTGAGGCTTGAGGTAGCAGTTAAAGAACCGAAAGAATGAAAGTAAGACATTAGTTACATCCACGAACGAAAGTGTAGGTTTAAAGCCGGTGCGACTATCGAAACGCACAAGCGAAGTAGGAGTAAGGCCTAGAGTAACATTCGAAATCAGTAGTGTATTCAGTAGAACTAAGTAAACCGTTAAAGCATAAGGCCTTAGTGGTGGCCAAATGCTAGATCATGACCGTTTATCTTTAGTAGAAGGCGCAAGGCCTTAGTGGCAATTGACAATAGGGTGTTTCTAGGTTTTGGTTAGAAAAGAGAGCGATAACTATATGGCATGCTAAATGGTTCAGTTTCGATTATGGCCTTATGACATGAGTAAGACACTCAAGATTGAACCATGTTTATGCTCAATTTAAAGCTGAATAAATGAATGTTATGTATAGTGATGGGAAAACCCGTTCTATAGTTTAGCGGTGTTGTCTCATTATGTTTTATATGTTTAGGCTAATATATTGCTAATACGACTTTATGTCTGATCCGTGTATTATTATTGTTTTCCTCATAAACTCATTGGTATTCTCTTGAGCAGGTTGAGTTCTTGGGTTTAGACAAGATGCTTTTGTACAAATGAATTAACTAAGCCTAAGATGAAGCAAGATGCTTGGGAGTTGCATTTGTTATTTTGACTATGTTATATTACATGCTTATTGCTAGCGTCTTCATTTTTTGGGCATAACACTATCAACTATGAATGTATTATAATTTGACTCCTACGTGGGCAGGACTATGAGAATAATTCGGATATGTAAGAATGATGATGTTACGTAAACACTTGTTAGCCGCCCTTTTTACTTAAACTGTTATTACACATGTAATTGATCTTATCCCTATCGTCAAATGATAATTCCAAGCTGATTGCAGCACACTGGAGTTCTATCTTTAGGCCTTGAAATAAGAAACATTACATTTGGTATCAAATCTTAAGTTAAGGGACACTATGTTAAACAAAGCTAAGTAAAGGTTTGAGAAAACCGAGATAGTTGAAAACTAACAGCTTGGGGAGGGTATATGTTCTTATATGTTGCACTTGTAATTGTTACGTTGATATATAGGTAAAAATACCTACTTCTCTATTGTTTTCACTCTTTTTCTTTTTGATTATAATGAAGACATTTTTAGAACAAGTGGAAATGAGGATTTATAGAGTTACAGTAGGAGGAACAAATGCTAGGAGGGAGAATGATATCATGTGAATTGTTTCGACAGTTCATGGTGTAGATGATGAGAGAAAATATGCCGGAAGTAGTAAAACCGAGGCCTTTTGTAAGAGAGAATTTTTCGAAGCTAAATCAAGACTACAGGAACTTAGGCAGCTAGATGTTTGTTGGGAGAGAACTAGCAGTGGAAGTGTTAAATTGGTTGAAGGTGAGCGAGCATATCTTTAGAGATTTAGGATTGAATGATGCACAGAAGCGAAGGTCAGCTTCCAGACAGTAGTATGAGGACACTTTGGATTGGTGGAAGACTGAGACCGTTGAGACACTTAAAGAGATCGCTTGGGAGTTGTTCAAGGAAATATTTGTGACTTGATTTATTTATGAGTGTTAAGGAAGTATGTCGTTGAGAGAATTCATCGATCTTAGGAAAAGAGATCTTTCTATGAAGGAGAATATTTGGAAGTTCAATGTCTTGGCGAAGTGTAACCGAGAACTGATTAGCATTCCACTGAAGAAGAAAGAGAAGCTTATATAGGGTTTGAAGCAAGGCTTAGATTTTATAAGGTGATGACACACATGGCGTCTCCTTATATACTGGATATGGCAAAGATATATGACTGTAACTTCCCATAAATTAATGAGTAATTAGTTTAAACATTATTTGAGAGAATAATTATTTGAATATTTGAATTTGAATTATAAAATTAACCAATGTAACGTGATAGGTATTGGGGTATAAACTTACTTATTACATAGTTTGAGACGACAACTATCATGCATTTTCAAATGAGTGTTGCTATATCCCAAAAAAGAACATAAATTACCCAATTTTATTTTTAAATACGTACAACATAATAGTCTTAAAACTATCCAATCATGTCTTTATCTTCATCCCATTTACTAATTCTCATTAACAATAAACCCTAAACCTTTCAGCTTCATTGCCATCATGATGAAATAAATCAATAAAATTTAAAATTCAATTGCAAATTATAAATGGCTAGGATAAATATATAGATCGAAAGACAGTATTTGAGGTATATTTGATTCAAAATTCCTTTTTTAACATCTTAGATTAACTTAATCGCTTAATTTTTTTGAAAAAGTCAAAAAAATGGTGCTAGCATTGTGATGCATCACCTTGAGATGGTTACTTCAATATTTTTGAAGCTGCCATTGTCGATGAGTTTGAGTGATTTAAGGCGTAGGAGAAGTTGCGAGTTTGTATTGCCGATTGATTTTTTTAACCATAGGGTTGTATAAGGGTAAAAGTTAGTATGGCTAGATAATATTAAGACGTGGGTAATAATTGGCATAAAATATAGGGTGAATAGCAATACTCTTTTCAAATAAAGCTTAACTCGAATGAATTATATAAGAAAGGGAATAGTGGGCTGGAAGCCCCTGAAGGTGAATGATATAGATCCTTTCATCAGTCATACGCAATTTGTTTAGTCGCACGAACTCAAAATAAAAGTTGAGCCCTTTAATGGCGGTTGCAGCATAATTAATTAAAGAGAAGAAGAAAATATCAAAGCTAAGGGAACTAGAGACTTCATTAACTAAGGAGTATTGGTGAGTAATATTTTGCTTTATCCCTCTTTTTCTCTCAATCTCTCACAGTCAAGCTAATACCAAAAGCTTTTCATACTTCTTATAATCTTTATGATCTAAGAAAGTAGCATGATAACAGAAACCTATTACTAGAGATAGGTTTTGGATTTATAGGTTTTTCCCATAGGCAACAAATAATTACGAATTAATGAAAGGCCGTATAATGAAGAAATGGTTAGAAACAGGGAATTTGAGTATTATACAAAGATAAACCATGATTAATATTTTCTATGACTTTTTGGAACCAAACTAAGTAATTTTCGTAAGAAAATAAGCTTGACCAAAGGGGTATGATACACTAAAATATATAAATATGTATTCACTATATCTCTTTTGCCTTTAATTTGTCTAAAAACTAACATCAAAATGATTTTATATTTTATATTTACTATGTATCGGTTGTGAGCGGACAAAAAAATTTGATGTCCGTCTGCTATTAATGAATACATATATTTGATACTCAAAATTAAATTTAGTTAAAAATTTAGAAGATTCCCAATGAAATTGTTCACTTTTATCTGATAGAGTTAAGAGTATGCCCTAAGGGCAATTATGTAATCTGTTACATGTAAGGGCAATTATGTAATTTGTTACATGTATGTAACTAGTTGACCAATCTTGTTCGAAATAAAGGTATTTTCTTTCTATTATATACTTGGTATAATGTGGTTATATTAATTAATAAATTTAATTAAAAGTATTTTTAATAGAAAATCAATAAATGAAGTGTTTTTTGATAGTAGTTACGAAGTGTTGTAACCGTGAGTAATTTATCACAATGAAACAAATACACCATTTTAAATGCTCCTAATTAAGTATCCGTTAAGACTAAAGTACGTGATGCTCTTCAAATGTTGGGCAGTGTATTACTTATGACCGTTGGAGGCACCGAGGGGTTACGTGTTGATAGTTATTGGATAATTATGGAATGACTCACTTGATAGTTTTCTGTCAGTTAATATAATGAAGGTCAAGCAGAGAATATCAATGTGACTAATTTACACAGTTCTCTCGACTTGAGAATACTGTTGACCTTCAATGTGAAAACTCTACTTCGATTATAATTAAATCGTGGCACGACGTCCATCGAGTGACTATAGTTGGGTCGAGTGGAAGCATTGGAAGTGAAATACTATTCACGAGAGGATTTATTTCCTCACTTATACGAGGTTAGTATCACGGTCAACTGAAGTCAACTCAATGTCAAAGTCTCTACCCAAAGCATTTAGGTTAATAATAATTATTATTATTGAACCAAAGACTGTGTTTGGACTATAAAATTGAATATGAATGATACTGGGATTCTGACCATTACCAAATTCCATAAATCCAAAGTGATATAGTTTTGATGAAGAGAATTGGTGTAAATAATTATCACTAATAGGTACCGCTTATAATAAGTAAAATTGGATTTTATCGAAAGATGTGTAAGCGATAAATTCGGCCAAAATGTCATACCAACTGCTAAGTGATGTGTGAACATTATATTCGATTAGTTCAATGTTAATCGCTGATTGAATTTACATCTTTGAGTCACACAACCATAATGATGAATTCTTTGAAAAACTACATGATTTAATTAATTTATAAAATATTATAAATTGATTAAATTAATTGATATTTGAGATATATTAATCATTATTTATCTTATGTTTGGAAGTTTTTTAATTATTTTAATGCATTTATAAAAGTTATATTTGAACGCATTGATATACGATATTGATGCAATTTAAAGATAATTGCATGAAATAATATATGGAAATTTGATGTCATCTGATGGCACGATTTATGAAAATTTTATGTCATTTGATGACATACGTGTAAACAAAGGATCAGAGAGAGAGTGAAACAATCAAGTGAACTAATTAAGGAAGTTTTAATTAAAGAATGTGAAAAGTTTCATTCTTTCAAATAAAACATATATCTAGTTCATTCTGTACGTACAATTCATTCTTTCTGATACAGTCTGTTTCTTTCTCTCCTTCTAACTTTTCATGGTAGAAAACAAAAAAAATTCCAAAAATCTTTCAACTTCATATTAAACATCAAATAAAATAAAACAAAAGTGGTTTATCCATTTATTTACGAAATGAGATTCTTGTTACCCTTTGTTTATTTTCCATTTTTCCTTTATGTGATTAGCTATCCATTTAATTTTGTTTATATGTCTACACATTGTCATCAATTGATAACACCTATCATATGTTGCACTTACAGAATTTACAATATAATATATTTGTTTACACTTGCATTCATGCCATATACATGTTGCTAACTAATGATATTCATATAATCAATCAATTTAATTAAGGGGGGAGAGAGAAATAAAGTTTTCTCTCTCTATCTATATAAATTTACACGTCGTCATTAATTAATAAGTTAAGTAGAAGGAAATGAAAAGTTCTTTTCTCTAAATAAATTTATGCCATGTCATTAATTGACTAAGTTAAGAGAAAGGAAATGGATTCATTCTCTAAATAAATTTAACATGTACCCATCACACACAGATATTTATATAAGAGTATATGTGATACACTCTAATTATATTCACATTAATTTAAGCTTTATAAATGAAATTAAGTAAAATATTGATTTTATTTAAAAGAAACTTAGAAAATTTTTGTTTTTGTTTAGACTTCATAGGCATTTTAAAGATCCAAAACAGTTAATTGTTTTATTCATCCATTTCTTCCGCTGCGGGCTGACCCATTTTCAACATTATCTATAAATGATGTTCCCTTAACAATCCCCAAAATTTGCCTACTTGTTTTTGGTTCACATCTTCGTGGTTTCCAATACCAATAATTTTAGTGATTAGGTCTTCCAATATCATTAGAATTCACTAGCTCTAGAATTTGTGGAGGTTGATCGATTTGTTGCTATTAAGAATAAGACATTTATATCATGGTATTGTGTAGTATTCATGTCAATAATACTTGAAAACAAATGTGGTTACATAGTTTCTATTGAAAACTTCACAATTGATAATGATAAACCATTCACCCCATAGTTGTCTAAAAATGATTTGGGTTCTAAGCTAATTTTGTTATTAGTCTTTTGTGTAAAATTGATGGTGCAATTTTAAATAAACAAGGTTATCATTTCGAGCATTGTATAATAACAGAATTAAATTAAAATCTAAAATTTCATCAAGCTATTTAATCAAACGAAGTGATAAATATGTCACGCGTCAAGTCAAAATTTAGTAATGATTTTGCTAGTTCAATGACAATGAGATAAAAATGCGAGAATATATTCCATTTTGAAAAGGCAAAACCCAAAAGAAAATATCGGGCATGCTATGTGTGAATGAGGAAACAAGAGCAAGGAAGAAAGTTAGACAAATTGAGACGTTGGTTATAGAATTAAGTTAGAACACGAATTTAGAATATATCCCTCATTCATGTTGTCCGTGAATTTCCTGATATATTTGAGCTTGTTTTAGGATTTCCCCTTAAGTGAGCAATTGAGTTCAGAATTAATCTAATCCCTGGAGCTGTACCCATCGCTCGTCCTTCTTATCATATATCCAATAGGGAAAATGAGGAGATGCGTAAACAATTATTTGAATTGGGAGCAAAACAGTTTATTCATTCTAGTTTCTCTCCTTAGGGAGCTTCAGCTATCTTTGTGAAGAAATTTGATGGTACACTTAGGCTTTGCGTTTACTACCGCAAGCTTAATGATCTTACCATCAAGAATAAATATCCCTTACCTTGGATTAATGATCTATTCGATCAAATTTGCGGTGCTAAAGTCTTTTCGTAGTTAGACTTAGCAATCAGTTATCATCAGCTTCGGATTGTGGAGGATAGTATTCCTTTGACACTGTTTCATACTCGTTACGGATCTTATGAATGGCAAGTTATGCCATTTGGTTTAACGAATGCTCTAGCTTATTTCGTTAACCTTGTGAACCAAATTTTCAAAGACTTCCACGATCGATTTGTTCTCATCTTTATAGATGATATTCTTGTTTATTCTAAAACCAAGGAAGATGATGAAAGACCTCTTCGAATTGTGTCGGAAACCCTTATGAGCAATCAAGTGAAAGAAAAACATTTTAAGTGCCACTTTTGGAAATCCCATGTGCAATTTTAGGACATATTATTTTTGAATCTGGAATTACCGTCAATTCATAAAAGACTTTTCTCAAATTTCTGTGCCTCTTACTAGTTTGATAAAGAAGGAAGTTAAGTACAATTGGTCAGACAAATGTGAAGCTGCTTTTAAGAAATTAAAAGAACTCATTTCCGATACTCCTACTCTTATGATTCTAGAAGGGAACTAAAACTTGATTGTTTATACCGATGCTAGTCGTGTTGGTTTGGGAGCCGTTCTCATGCAAAGGGAACGTGTTATCACTTATGCTTCTAGGCAATTAAAGCCTGCCGAGACTAGATATGCCACTCATGATTTAGAGCTAGCGGCCATTGTTTTCGCCCTTAGAATTTGGCGTAATTATCTTTTGGGAGAGAAATTTGTTCTCTACACCGATCATAAATCTTCGAAGTATCTGTTCTCTACACATATCGTAAATCTTCGAATTCCTTGCATCTTATGATCTTGATATTCTTTATACTCCTGGAAAGGGAAATTGTGATGCTGATGCCCTTAGTCGTAAGCAATAAGCAGTTGTTTCCATAATGATATCCAAATGGAATGATCTCAAGATATTGTCCGCTTATGAGATTCGAGATCGTGAATCCGATTCATGTTCATCTCTTGTTTTATATAGCCTTGAGGCTTATCCATCTCTTTTAGACCGCATTCTTGAAGCTCAAAAGCATGATCCCAAATTGGCTCATCTTAGCCAAAGTTGTAGGGATAAAAATAATATTGATGGTCTGAAAGACTTTGAAATCGATGCTCGTGGAGGCATTCAAAAATTTAGTAGACTTATTGTGCCAAATATCATTGATCTTTATAAAGACATTATAAAAGATTCTCATCGTTCTAAATTTACCATTCATCCCGGTAGTAGAAAAATGTATGCGGACATAACAGCGAATTTATTATTGGGAAGGAATGAAATCTGATATTGCTAACTTTATTAAGTGTTGCATGACTTGCCAACTCGTAAAGGCCGAGCATCAGAGGCCCGATGGGTTATAGCAACCTTTGGACATTCCCGTTTGAAAGTGGGATCAAGTCTCCATGGACTTTATTGACGGTCTTCCCCATTCTCGTTTGGATCATCATAGTCTATGAGTGATTGTAGGTAGACTTACAAAATCCGTCCATTTCCTTCCCATTCAGTCCAACCAAACCATATCTCTTTTGGCCAAACTTTATGTCAAAGAAATTGTTAAATTTCATGGAGTTCCTACTTCTATTGTTAGTGATCGTGATCCATTGTTTACTAGTGGTTTTTGGAAAGGTCTTCAAAAATCTTTGGGAACGAAGCTTAATTTTAGCACCGCTTATCATCCTTTGTCCGATGGACAAACTGAGCATGTGAATCAAACTCTTGAAGATCTTCTTTGTGCATGTATTCTTGATTTTGGTGGAAGTTAGGAAGATCATATTTCTTTTGTTGAATTTTCTTACAATATTAGCTTCCAATCTAGTATTGGTATGACACCTTTCAAGGCACTCTACAGAAGGCCATGCCGATCTTCTTCATGTTGGCTTGGAACCGGTGAGAAGCTGGTTTTAGGTCTAGATTTTATTCACGATGCCACAGAAAAGATTGACTTTATTCATCATAGGATGAGAGAAGCTCAAAGTAGACAAAAATCCTATGTCGATAACCAAAGGAATATGGAATTTTCTATGGGAGATTTGGTATTCATTCGTGTTTCACCTTTGAAGGGTGTTATGCCTTTCACTTGATCGAGAAAGTTAGCACCTCGATATATTGGCCCATTTCCCATCACCGAACGCATTGTTTTCGCGGCTTATCGTCTTTAATTACCGACTCAATTTTGCGCTATTTATGACATATTTCATGTTTCTCAACTACGGAAATGTCTTAGAGATTCCGACTCTATTCTTGAGCCAAGTGCTATTGAAGAAATTGAGGTTTCACCTAATTTGACATATGAGCAACATCTTGTTCGTATCATTGCTACAGAGGTTAAATGCTTTCGAAATAAAGATGTTTCGCTTGTGAAAGTTCAGTGACCTTCAAATCCTAAGGATTGTTCTTGAGAATCCAGAGAATTCATCGAGCGAACAAATCTGGATTTACTCTCTCGTGCTCCTTAAGGTGAACTTCTCATTTCAATTTTTTTCTTTTATGTTACTATACCTTAGAGTGGTTGTTACTCTTTATTTTCTTCTTAAATATTGCGAAGACGCGATTTCTTTAAGGAGGAGAGTCTGTAACAACCTGCATATTTTACGATTAGATAATTAAATATTTTATTTATATATCGCATCGTTAGTTGGATTAAATTCTAAAATGTAAATTTTTGTAAATATTCGAATCCGGACTCGAGACCACTTTCATTTAGTTCAAAACGGTGTTTACAACATGTTTGAGTATAAACATTGCTATGTTTGGAGTTGATTAGGATTTTGATATTTTCATTTGGGCTTTGGGTTGTATTCCAACCCATTAACCCAATTAAAGAACCTAAATCTTCTACCAAATACTTCTCACTCCACTCCTCTTCATTCATTCCATTTCTAATTTCCTGATACACTCAAGCCCTAGGAAAAATGGTGGGTAGATGAAACTAAATTCCTAAGCCCTAGTTCTCTTAGGAAATTCAAATTCAAGTTCTAAAATGAAGGAGAAGCCTAGGTAAGCATCGTCTTCTTCTTATAAATCTCAATCCCTCTTAAATTTTTGAATTTTCATATAACCCAACTTAGGAAAAACTTTGCATTTGATAATAGATTGAAGATTTTAGAGGTGTATTGAAGTGGGATTGGTCTAAGCTTGTTTTAGAGCTTCTTATTTTTTGTTTTTGAATTTGAAGGCGAGTTCTTGAACTCACATCAATGTCTATAGCTTTCATTGTTGTTAGATATGAATTCCTAACATCTATTTCATGCTCAATTGCTTTTGATTTGAATTGGTTTGGTGAATTTTCCAATTTTGGTTTTGAAGTCAAAATTTATGAAAATCCTACTATGGATGTTTGGACATGTTATTTGGGGTGTATCAAAGAGCCAATAGGGCGGGTTGTCGCCTGGCATAAATCACTAGCCTCCATCGCTCGTTCGATCGCTTACGAGTAGATTTGGCCATCAATGGCCTAAGCAAATTTCTGCCTAGCTTAGGCAACTAGACGTCTGGTTGAACCTGCCAGACGTCTGGTAGGGGCTTTTGAGGAAAAAAATAATGAACATAGAAAAAAGGGCAGAGCCTAGGGTTAAATGTCTGGTCAAACCAACCGGACGTCTCGTCCTGCTAAATTTAGCCTATTTGCCTATTTTGAGTGGATTTCCAATTTTTATCGATCTTTGATGATCCAAATAGCTATTGTCAATCATTACCGACTTTGATGACTTCTTTTCTGGATTTTTGGTGCTTCCATTTGATGGATTTAATATCGATTTCCATGGTTTTGATTCACATTATTGAAATATGGATTTTTGGTGATAGATTGTTTTACAACCGTTTTTATGATTTGTCACTTTAAAATACAATGGTTTCTATACTAGTAGTAATTACTCAAACTCTTTCACAAAAAATGATTTCAACATTACTTTTAATACAAAGCTCGTTTTTAAAACCGTTTTTCAATCTATTAGCATATACAAATCTTTACCTCATTCGTATGAGAAAATCCAATTAAACGACTTAGCAAAATAAGTGACATGAATCGCTTGCGTTTACTTCAACTGTTAATTCTTGGACTTGTTCGATTGAAATATCGTGGCAATTTTTGAGTGGAAATCAACAATCTGTTCGTAAATATTTAAGTTAAGCTAGTGGTTATGGGACATGAAGCTGAACTCATTTATTTACTAGCTTAGTGTAGTTTACGCTTCTTTTTGATCAATGATGATCATGTTGTGATTTAGACTAGCGATATGTGATGTCTCTTTGTCCGCGTGGGGGGCTATACCCTGTTTCATGGAGTTTCGACTCAATTTGATGGGGGTAGCGACCCATAGTCTTTTGACCGATCGTGGAGCAATTAGCTCAATGAGTCTGTGCATAGGGTGTATCTTTTTAGGTGCATCGATGTTCAGCCCAATGAGTCTGCATGAGGCGTATCTTTTTAGGTGCGTCGACGATCGGCTCAATGAGGTTGTGCATAGGGCATATTTTTTTAGGTGCGTCGATGTTCGGCTCATTCATCCCCAAAGGGGGAAACCCTTATTTTTATGGGCCAGCGACCCATGAGATAGCGTTCCATTTATGATACACGTGTTGGTGAGTTTTCGTGTTACCATGGTGATAGGCCTTCCCTTTTTTTGTTTTCTAGATATTTAATTATGGATTTATGGAATTTATGTTTGACCAATTTTTTCGATTTGCATTGATATGTTTTGTCAATATTTGAGGTTTTATGAATAAGCTAAAGAATATGATATTGAGCTGACTTGAGATATTGCACGATTTTCATTGTTATCAAATATATACTTGTCACAACATGGTATTATTGTTATCATATACTTCTGTCATATCTCTTATCCTATCTCATCTTACATGATAATTATAGCTAGACGGATCCATTTATTATTTTTCTTCTTAAATAATACCCAGGTCAGACCGAGGTGTTTCATGTGCTTCCACTTGACTTCTTAGCAGGGATTATCTTCTGACTTTTGGCTAACTACTTTAGATTAGAAGTTTTTGTCTTTCATGTACACGAGGTAGAGACTCTTTGATGTATACCTATTCTTTTTGGCTTGTAGTGGGTCTTGTATGACTATTACTATGATGTTTATTTCTATGTGTTATATTCATATCTGTTTCCGCCTTAGTGATGTGAATATCTGTGACTGATTTTGTGTTGTTCTTATTTTATATTGATTTCGAAGGACACTTAGCCACTGTATTGTAGATTTGAGTTTGGACTGGATATGTTGGATTTCCTCTTGAAATGAAATGCATGACATATTATCTGGCATATCGGTTCTCTCTCAAATCAATTATACAGTTGGTCGCACCTCAAGAGCCTTATTCTCCATACTAATTGGCAGCATTACCCATTAGTGTTCTTGGTTAGTGTGAGTATAGAGGTGGGGCGTCACATCATAGTATCAGAGCCAAACTTCAGAACAGTGTAGAATAATCTATCAAGGATCTTTGTCCGAAGTCTCTCTTTGGAATCATGCCTTAGAATTTAATTCGAGTTTTAAGACCCGTTCTACCCTATTTTCTTTTATGATGTCTTATTTTATCAATCTTGTTTGTTTGATATTCATATGAGAATAACTTTTTTCCTCTTCTTTATTTCTTTCTTAAAGAAGAGAAATGGTTAAACCTGGCCTTGCTAGCACTGGTTAATCCAGTGGTTCTCCTCAAGATGGCGTCTTCATATCTGCTCAATAACTTTTGGATCTTGTGAAGAATGCCCAAGCTTTCGGTCCCATTCCTGATCTCACTCATCTTGAATCTGGGTTTGCACACCTATGCAGTGATTACACCAATTTAGGTGGAAAGCCATTCAAAGGGTCCGAAAGTGCTATAGAAGTCCAAGCTTGGCTTAGAAAATGCGACCGCATCTTTTCTCGCATGAATCTTGTAGATCTACATCGGTTCCAAGTAGCTTCTAGCATGTTCCAGGAGAGAGCTTTAGATTGGTATGAGCTTTTGATTTTGGAAATTTTTGAAGCGGATCTTACTTAGGAGCAATTTCAAGAAAGGTTCGAGTTGAAGTTTGTGCCGAAAGCTGAAAAGGTAACTTTAGCTCAATGCTTTATTGACCTTGTTAAAGAAGAATCTTCTGTGATAGATTATGTTATATCTTTTGAATCCCTCTCTAAATATGAGGTCGAGTATATTACTACCCCATTGAAGACAAATCAAAGGTTTATCAATGGGTTGAATAAGAGTCTCAAAAAGGCTTTACTTCTGAAACTAGATGTTCCTTTAGATCAGCTTGTAGATATCGCTCTTCGACTTAAAGAGGTCGAGAAAGAAAGTGATATTGAAGTTGTGAGTGCTAAGAAGAACTTCAACAACAACAAGAAGAGGCATCTCGATAGTAATTTCAAACCTAATCCTAACAGGAAAGGGAAGCAAGCAACTTCGGTAGCAAAGACTCCTAACCCTAGTCATTTAGAATTCTACAATTGTAATTCTAAGGACCATTATGTAAATAGGTGTCCGATACCCCGTTATTGCTGCTGTTGCAAAAATTCGGGTCATCATATATCTTTATGTCCCAAACTTTAAAGTCAGAAAGAGGGAAAGCTAAATGTTATGCAAGCCCCTGGTAACACTTCTCTTAGTCAAGGTATTTCTCATTCTATCCTTGATGGCATTATTATGTTTCGTGATCATCCTATTCAATTCTTTTTGATACGGATGCATCTCACTCTTTTATATCAAACGAACATGTTGATACTTTTTCTTTAAATGTTATGGGTTTAATGACTTCATTAAGAATTGTGAATCCGATTGGTGGATCCACAACACTCGGTTTATTTTGTAACGATGTATAAATTATTCTATGTGATTATGCTTTCCCTGCCGATTTGCATGTTAAGTGTTACTTAGGTTTCAAATTGATTTTGGAATGGATTGACATAATCGTTATGAGGCCCACATCCTATGTCCCGAGAGGACTATCCATCTTCGACATCACAAATCTGTTAAGCAGAGTTATATTGTTCTTAAAGATTTAGATTCTAATTCGAGGGCATCCTTATATTCTCTAAATCCACATGATAATTATAATGATGATGAGGAAGATGGCATTTCCCACATTCACATTGTTCGTGAATTTCTCGATATATTTGAGCCCATTTTAGGATTACCCCCTAAGCAGGCAATTTAGGTCAGAATTAATCTAATCCTTGGAGCTCTACCTATCATTCGTCCTCCTTATCATATGTCCAATCAGGAAAATGAGGAGATGCGTGAACAATTATTCGAATTGGAAGCAAAACATTTTATTCGTTCTAGTTTCTCTCCTTGTTGAGCTTCAGCTATCTTTGTGAAGAAATCTGATGGTACACTTAGGCTTTGCGTTGACTACCGCAAGCTTAAATCTTACCATTAAGAATAAATATCCCTTACCTCGGATTAATGATCTATTCGATCAACTTTGTGGTGCTAGAGTCTTTTCACAGTTAGACTTAGCAACAGGTTATCATCAGCTTCAAATTGCAGAGGATAACAATCCTTTGTCATCGTTCTATACTCGCTATGAATCTTATGAATGGCTTGTTATGCCATTTGGTTTAACGAATGCTCAAACTTATTTCGTTAACCTTATGAACTGAATTTTCAAAGACTTCCTTGATCGATTTATTCGCAACTTTACAGACGATATTCTTGTCTATTTTGAAACCGAAGAAGCGCATGGAAAACATCTTCGAATTGTGTCGGAAACCCTTAGGATTTAGAGCTCGCAGCCATTGTTTTTGCCTTTAGAATTTGGTGTCATTATCTTTTGGGAGAGAAATTTGTTCTCTACATCGATCATAAATCTTTGAAGTATTTGTTCTCTGAAAAGGAACTTGATTTGTGTCAACAATATTGGCTTGAGTTCCTTGCACCTTATGATCTTGATATTCTTTATACTCTCGGAAAGGGAAATCGTGTTACCAATGCCCTTAGTCGTAAGCAACAGGAGATTGTTTTCACAATGATATCCAAGTGGAATGATCTCGAGACTTTGTCCACTTGTGATATTCGAGATCGTGAATCCGATTCATGTTCATCTCTTGTTTTATGTAGCCTTGAGGCTCATCCATCTCTTTTAGACCGCATTTTTGAAGCTCAAAAGCACGGTCCCGAATTGACACATCTTAGCCAAAGTTGTAGGGATAAAAATAATATTGATGGTCCGAAAGACTTTTAAATAGATGCTCGTGGAGGCATTTGAAAATTTGGTAGACTTAAGTGTCAAATGTTAGTGATCTTCGTAAAGATATTTTAGAAGATTCTCATCATTCTAAATTTACCATTAATCCATGTAGTAGTAAAATGTATGTGGACATGAAGTGAATTCATTATTTGGATGGAATGAAATATGATATTACTAACTTCATTAAGTGTTGCGTGACTTGCCAACTCATAAAGGCCGAGCATTAGAGGCCCGGTGGATTATTGCAACCTTTGGACATTCCCGCTTGGAAGTGAGATCAAGTCTCCATGGACTTTGTTGACGGTCTTCCCCGTTCTTTTTCAGGTCATCAAAATCAATGAGTGATTGTAGATAGACTTACAAAATCCGCCCATTTTCTTCCCATTCGGTCCAACCAGACCGTATCTCTTTTGGCCAAACTTTATGTCAAAGAAATTTTTATGCATGGAGTTCTTACTTCTATTGTTAGCGATCATGATCCATTGTTTACTAGTGGTTTTTGAAAATGTCTTCAAAAAGCTTTGGGAACGAAGCTTAATTTTAGCACCACTTATCATCCTTAGTCCGAAGGACAAACCAAGCATGTGAATCAACCTCTTGAAGATTTCCTTTGTGCATGTGTTCTTGATTTTGGTGGAAGTTGGGAAGATCACATTTTTCTTGTTGAGTTTTCTTACAATAATAGCTTCCAATCTAGTATTGGTATGACACCTTTCGAGGCACTCTACGGAAGGCTATGCCGATCTCCTTCGTGTGGCTTGGAACCGGTGAGAAGCTAGTTCTAGGTCCAGATTTTATTCGTGATGCCACAAAAAAGACTGACCTTATTCATCATAGGATAAGAGAAGCTCAAAGTAGAAAAAATCCTATGCTAATAACCGAAGAAGGAATTTATAATTTTCTATGGAACATTTGGTATTCATTCATGTTTCACCTATGAAGGGTGTTGTGCCTTTCAGTCGATCGGGAAAGTTAGCATCTCGATATGTTGTCCCATTTCCCATCACCAAACGCATTGGTTTCGTGGCTTATCGTCTTTTATTACCGGCTCAATTTTATGCTATTCATGACTTATTTCACATTTCTCAACTATGGACATGCCTCAGAGATTTCAACTCTATTCTTGAGCCAAGTGCCACTGAAGAAATTGAGGCTTCACCTAATTTTACCTATGAGCAACATCTTATTCGTATCATTGCTACAGAGGTTAAACGCCCTCGAAATAAAGATGTTCTACTTGTGAAAGTTTAATGGTCTCCAAATCCTAAGGATTGTTCTTGGGAATCCAGAAAATTCATCGAGTGAACACATCCGGATTTACTCTCTCTTGCTCCCTAAGGTGAACTTCTCATTCCAATTTTTTTTCTTTTGTGTTATTATACCTTAGAGTGGTTGCTACTCTTTATTTTCTTCTCAAATATTGCAAGGACTAAATTTCTTTGAGGAGGAAAGTCCATAACAATCCGCATATTTTGCTATTAAATATTTGAATGTTTTATTTAAATATAGCGTCGTTAGTTGGATTAAATTTTGAAATGTGACTTTTTGTAAACAACCGAATCTGGAGTCGAGACCACTTTCATTGAGTTAAGAACGGTTTTTACAACATGTTTGAGTATAAACATTGCTATGTTTTGAGTTGATTAGAATTTTGGCATTTTCATTTGGGCTTTGGTTTGTGCTCTAAACCATTAACCTAATAAAAGAACCCAAACCTTCTACCAAATACCTCCTGCTCCACTCCTCTTTATTCATTCCATTTCTAATTTCCCGATACACTCAAGCCCTAGAAAAAATGGTGGGAAGAGAAAACTAAATTCCTAAGCCCTAGTTCTCTTAGGAAATTCAAATTCAATTTCTAAAATCAAGAGAAGCTTAGGTAAGCATCCTCTTGATCCTATCAATATCCATCCTTCTCCAATTTTTGATTTTTCCTATAACCTAACTTAGGAAAAACTTTGCATTTGATAATAGATTGAAGCTTCTAGAGGTGTAGTTAAGAGGAATTGGTCTAAGCTTATTTTAGAACTTCTCATTTCTTGTTTTTGAATTTAAAGGTGAGCTCTTGAACTCACATCTATGTCTATAGCTTTCATTGTTGTTAGGTATGAATTCCTAACATCTATTTCATGTTTAATTGCTTTTGATTTGAATTGGTTTGGTGAATTTTCCAATTTTGGTTTTGAAGTCAAAATTTATGAAAGTCCTACTATGTATGTTTTGACATGTTATTTTGGGTGTATCGAAGAGCCGATAGGCTTGGTAGTTGCTTGGAATAAATCCCTAGCCTCCGTTGCTTGTCCGATTGCTTCTGAGTTGATTTGGCCATCAATGGCCTAGGAAAATTTCTGCCTAGGTCAGGCAACCAGACGTCTAGTTGAACTTACCAGACGTCTGGTAGGAGCTTCTGAGAAAAATAAATATTGAACAACAAAAAAGGCAGATCCTAGGGTTAGACGTCTGGTCAAACCAACCAGACGTCGGGTCCTACTAAATTTTTCCTATTTGCCCATTTTTGAGTGAATTTTCAATTTTTATCGATCTTTAACGATCCAAATTGCTATTGTCAATCCATACCAACTTTGATGACTTCTTTTCTGGATTTTTGGTGTTTCCATTTGATGTATTTGATAACGATTTCTGTGGTTTTTATTCACGTTATTGAAATGTGGATTTTTGGTGATAGATTGTTTTTATAATCGTTTCTATGATTTGCCACTTTAAAATACAAAGGTTTCTATACTAGTAGTAAATACTCAAACTCTTTCACAAAAAATAATTTCAACATTACTTTTAATACAAAGCTCGTTTTTACCATTTTCCAATCTATTAGTATATACAAACCTTTACCTCATTCATATGAGAAATCCTATTAAAGGACTTAGCAAAACAAGTGGTATGAAAAGCTTGCGTTTACTTCGTCGGTTAATTCTTGGACTTGTTCGATTGAAATCTCGTGGCAATTTTCGAATAGAAATCTACAATCTTTTCGTAAATATTTAAGTTAAGGTAGTGGTTATGGGACATGAAGCTAAACTCATTTATTTACTAGCTTAGTGTAATTTACATTTCTTTTTGATAAATGATGATCATTTTGTGATTTAGACTAGCGATATGCGATGTCTTTTCGTCCGCACGGGCGACTATACCGCGTGGAGTTTCGGCTCAATTTGGTGGGGTAGTGACCCTTGGTTTTTAACCGTTCGTGGAGTAATGGGCTCAATGAGTATGTGCATAGGGCGTATCATTTTAGGTTTGTCGATTTTCGGCTCAATGAGTCTGTGCATGGGGCGTATCTTTTTAGTTGCATCGATGTTCAGCTCATTCGTGCCCAAGGGGGACTGTACCCTGTATTTTCATGGGTTAGCGACCTACGAGATAGTGTCCCGTTTGTGATACACGTGTTGGTGAGTTTTGGTGCTCCCATGGTGATAGGCCTCCCCCTTTTATGTTTTTTGGATTTTTAATTATGGGTTTTTGGAATATACGTTTCACATTTTCTGGGATTTGCATTGATATGTTTTGTGAATATTTAAGGTTTGGTGAATAAGCCAAAGAATATGATATTCTTTTTGGTTATTTGAGGGGACTTGAGATATTGCATGATTTTCATTGTTATTAAATATATACTTGTCACAACACGGTATTATTGTTATTATATATTTTTGTGATATCTCTTATCCTATCTCATCTTACATGATAATTATAGCTAGACTGATTCGTTTATTATTTTTATTCTTAAATAATACTCGGGTCAGACCGAGGTGTTTCAGGTGCTTCCACTTGAATTCTTAGCAGGGATTATCTTCTGAATTTTAGCTAACTATTTTAGCTTAGTAGTTTTTGTCTTTAATGTATATGAGATAGAGACTCTTTGATGTATACCTATTCTCTTGGTTTGTAGTGGGTCTTGCATGACAACTACTATGATGTTCATTTCTTTGTGTTATATTCACATCTGTTTCTGCCTTAGTGATATAAATATCTGTGATCGATTTTGTGTTGTGCTTATTTTATATTGACTCTGAAGGCCACTCAGCCACTATGTAGTAGATTTGAGTTTGGATTGGATATGTCGGATTTCCTCTTGAAATGAAATGCATGACATACTATCTGGCATATTGGTTCTCGCTCAAATCAATTATACAGTTGGTCACTCCTCAATAGCCTTATTCTTCGTACTAATTGACGACATTATCCAGTAGTGCCCTTGGTTAGTGTGAGTATGGAGGTGGGCATCACAGGAAGAGTAACCTGAACCTTAAAAGTTATCAAATATTATCAAATAGAACACATTCCAAATTAGTAGAACAAGCATGACAATGTCTTAGCAAAGTTAGGAAGTTTAGGAGAGGTTCAAGTTCTTGGTCTTGTACTAGTACAAGTGTTGGAGAAACTCATGGATTGAACCTCATGGATGACACCTATAAAAGATTACCTTAGAGAAGGATATGCACGAAAATTATTGTTGAGGTTCCAACATTCGTAATGAAGAACAAAATACTTTATATAAGGCCCAAGATAGATTCTGAGTGATATGCATAGAGAACTCTTTATAGACCATCCAGGAGGGCAAATTCTTAAGAAAAAGAGTACTACAATGCCGTGCAGTTAAAGTGCTTAGTGATTCTATAATAGTGGAGATGTAAAATGTTACGGTGGAGATAAAGCAAGGATATAGCGGAAAATCATTCAGGTGCAAAGGCTTTTTGAAAATAAAATTAAACCTCTAAAGTTAATTATTGACGTTCTCACATCATTTGTATAGGAAAGGAAATATTTTTTAATCTTATATAATAAAATTAAGAATATCATAATTTATACAGTCTTGACTTGGTTACTAAAATAGTTTTTAACTTATGTTGAGCACATAAGTCTTTAACTTGGGTCTTTACATTAACTTTGTTGATTTGGTTCAAAAGGTAACTAGTTAAATTAACTTTTTTTGTACTAATCTTACTAAAGCGGGCACTAACAACCATTGATTTAGCCGATGTGGCAGAAAATAATGGTGTTTAAGCAGATCTACTATTTAATTGAACTAAATTGAAAAATCATAACAGCTAAGAGTGCTTATGATCTTTAGCAGAGATTTAGCGAGGCTTTAATGGGGCTTTAACTGCATAGTTATAATGGCTACTTTCGACCAACCATGAAGGCCTTAATTGACTCTATTAAAAAATGCGATAAATTCCAAAGGTTCCCTAAGAAATCTAAGCTGTATGAAATGAATTGACAAAAATAGTTTGTCCATGACCATTTGCAATGTAGGAAATTGATATAGTTGGCAAATTATCTATGATTTGTCATAATTCACCACATAGGTTGAAGTGGAAGAGCTAGTGATAATTACATCTTCCAGGGTAATCGGCTTCGTAGCAAGAAATATAATGTGCATATATGGAGTTTTGTGGGAAAAAATTACCAGTAACAGGATGTATTCTAATAGCAAATACTTCTCAAAATGATACGCACATTATTATATCGACAAGACATTCTCTTTATTTTTCCATCCGTAAGCAAACATACAAATAGAAATGGTAAAAAAATTGTTACAACTTTGAAAAAGAAAAGAATGCTAAAGGCGAAATGTCGTTAGATAGACAAACTACTATTGTATTTAGGGGCATACTGAACCTCGTATAAAAAAAAAGACATTCCCTCGGAATATGGATACAAGTCAATGTTTTAAGTTGATGTAGATGTACCAACTCACTGATGTCTACATTTTATTTAGCATGAAAACGAAGAACTATTGAATGTATCTTTCAACCTTGTTAATGAAAAATGAGAAGAATCAAACTTAAGGGTTGTTTCTTACAGTAGTTGGACGCTCGACATTTCAACATGAAATTTCAAAATAAGAAATTTAAAGTGAAGGTAGTGTTGAAAAGAATCTTCCCACTAGCAAGTGTTTTTGGTTGATCCTAAATGAATAGCAGAGAAAATGAGTGAAAAGCAGGATTTGTATTTTGAAAAACAAAAGTGTTCAGAAGGAAAAACGACTACAAGTTGATAATAATTCTATCGATCATACATATTATGACCGAAAACAAGTTAATGATATTTGTAACGACCCACCTTTTTGGACAGTTTAAATCGACAATAAACCTCACATGTCAGACTTAAACCATTCAAAAGGGAAGATTGTTGTGGGGGTAAATAAGGAAAAATAGAGCAAGAAAGAAAAACAAATACATAATCTCCCGGCAGAATGACCGGATATTATAATCGAATAAACAGTCCATGAAGCTGTTTAAAAATAACATTTGATTATACTTTTACGGTACACATCAGAGGTCATATAGAAGTTATAATTAAATAATGCAGCGGAACAACATGATGTAGTGGTATGAATATAATAAATAGTGATAGTACTAAATCTTTATCTTTCTCCTCTAGAAAGTAGTCTTCAATACACTAAAAAGCTTAGACTGACCCGAGCGAATTGAAAAGACAAAACACTCGAGTCAAAACTAAAATATCTTATGTAAGTTAAGTCAACGGTATATAAATATGAGTGTGACGACATAAAAGATGTTTATGGGGTTTGACATCTCCTATCCCGTGTCTAACGTGAGTGCAATAACTTAAGAGATGTTCGAGATTTCCATCTCTTAAGGATCCGCTAAACTATTTACATACATATTACAATACGCTATATAATAGTGTCTATAGTAAAGTATTAAAATAGCATTAAGGCGTTACTCCTATCCTCCTTAACACATTTTTATATATTCCCACAGTCTATATAGTACCGTAATTCCTCCGTAAACTGGAGCGCTATCAGAGGGCACTCCATTGGTGTGGTACAAACCAAACTCATAGAAGGCACAATACGGCATGTGAACATGGCACTCGAGGCAATGCCAGGGTAGGATTCTACCATTTGTGGATCCGGACTGGTGGTAACTCATAGCAGCTACTACCGTCCACCTCGGAACACACTCCCATAATCAAAATCAAGGGGTGGCCACCAAATCATCACAAAGTAATAATATGCTATCGAAGAAGCATGTCCGATCGGAGGAATGACCTTACATGGCCTAGCATGGCTTATGTTTTAGTCACGTCCAAGCTGACTCGTGGGAGTCAGGGCTACGAAAATACCTCATATAGGATCATTCACCAAACCATCCTACTTCATTCTGGAATCTCCACCATGTACACAGTTGTTAAAGTGGTTTTTGGTATTGGCAGAGAGTATGACAATATCTGATCCCGGTCTCTTTAACAACCAAACGCTTATTTCACACTGAATGGTTCTTTTACATTTCAAAAGTCAATTATTAATTGACATCGAAATATCATATTCTCGAAATCACTTTTGGAATCATGTCACATTTGCAATCATATTAATTTCAAAATCATATTTACTTTCGAAACCATATTCACTATTGAAATTTATCGATAAGGTAGGCATTGAATCCTCATTTCAAAATCATTATATTTACTCGATTTTGTCATTTAAACCCCAACTTAGGTTATTACATCATCTAACCATATTTACTTTTAAACCAACGGTGTAAATATAACTACTTCCATTCTATACAGTCTAGAATTTAGAAAATAGTTTATATAGTTATAAATAGTTTAAATGGTTTAGTATAGCTGGAAAATAAAGTTTAAATAGTTTGAAATACTTTAAAATAATTTAAAAATAGATTATCATTGTTTTAAATAGATTAAGATAGTTTAAATAGATTTAAAATAGATTAAATAGATTTAAAATAGCTTAAATAGTTTTAAAATAATTTAAATTGATTAAACAATTTTAAAATGGTTTAAATCATTTAATACAGTTTAAATAGATTAAAATAGTTGAAAATGGTGGAAAATGGATTTAAAGTAGTTTAATAGTTTGAAAACCTTAAAATAAGGATTTTAAAGTAATAAATCTTTAAACAGTTTATATTAAAATAATTAATTTGAAATTAATATCAAGATTAAACCATTTCTTCCATTCCAACACATCTGGACCTTGTCCATCTTTTTCAATTCAACTAATATAAAACTGGTTTTAAATTCAGATTCTCATTAAACCATTTAATTAATATCAATTTCAAATCCATGTTTAAATCATCAATTTAAATCACTTCAAGTTGAATAGATTTCAAAGTTATATTCGAACATTTTCAATAGCTCAATTTCAACAAATTTCATTTATGCTTCAAAAATTAAACTTTGAAATTTTCATTTTAATTTTTTAAATAATTTTTTAAATTAATTCAAGATTTAAACATTTAAAGCTTGGATTTCGAAATAATTCCCAGTTTATGCAAATCAAATTTTATCTCAAAATATAGTTTAACTGAATTCAAATTTTTAAGGATTTGAAATCGTTTAATTTATCCAATCCAATGTCCGTATATAATTCTCTACCCTATGGTCAAGTGATACGGATATTTATTATTTCAATCCGCAGTTATTTTATATTCACAGATATATATCATTTCAACCCGCTATCCCGAATTTAATTAGAAATCCATGAAATCGCTTGAGTCTATCGTTTCAAATCATAACGATTTCCCCTAATCTATTAGATCGTTCCGGTATGTATCATTTCAACCCAAAGGGAACTTACATTTTTATAACAATATAAACATATAACATCAAGTCATCCAATATCAACAATCAAACAACATTAAAATCACTATTCAATCAACCAATAAATAACATCAATAAACCGATTATCATATACAGGTATTAAATTGACAATTAAATTCAATATTAAATTAAATGACGATTAAATGCAATAAAAGTCATATTTAACTAGAACAACAATTAAAATATATCAAACATAAACCAACAATTTCTAATTACATCATAAATTTAAATTAACTAACATAGGAAAAATTAGTAGTTGTGAATGGGGTAAAACATTAACTTTTGATTTCAAATAGATTTGAAATTCAAAATAAGGCGATTTGAAATTCAAAATAAGGCCTAAATTTGAACAATCTCAGAATTCATTCAGAACTATTCCAAAATGTTTGGAATTTCAATACCATCCCAATGAAACAAACTGCGAGCGAATCTGACCTTGTGTGCAAAAGATATCGATGTCAGAATGTTTAAAAATCAAATTTAAATTAAATAAACAAAACAAAATATATCACGCCACGTCACCTGTACCATCTCTTTCACGTTCGTGTCCTAGCCTCAGAAAAGCGATTGTACCCTGGTCACCACCATCATGCTCGACCAGCCGCCGCCAGAGGCAATCGATCGCCGAACTGACCTCGCCGACCGCACCCTCTCCTCTAGCCGACCTCTCCAGCCCCTTGCGACCCCATCTGCGTCGACGTCCCCGCCTCGATGATGACAGCTACCACAATGAAAATAAACCCTAGGCGAATTTAATCGGTCGATCCAACCACTGCTACAACCAACGATGAGCACAGATGCGTTCCCCTCGGCTACCTCTACTAACTGCACCATCAATTCAACGATCGATCGAAGTTGATCACAATACGATGAATGGCCGAGATTAATTCATTGACTCTTGGGAAATTTATGATCCAATTAGAGAGAAAAAACACTACAGTAGATTTCACTCGTCGAGATCTTTCGAATCGATATATATATTATGATATAATTTGAAGAGTTTTGATTTTCGATTTGCCATTGAATTTGGAAATTAGGGTTTCTACAACCGAGGAAGGAGAAATGCATATAGAATTGTATGTACAGGAATGAGAAAATGCCTGCTAGGGTTTTAGGAAATAAGACTATTTATATTAACAACTCTCGATAAGAAAACAAACATATATCGAATTTGTATGAACGACGAATAATGACCCAAAAAGCCGGTGTTGCCTCCAAAATAAAAGTAGGTCATCCCATACATCAAAATAGATATTTTTGATATTTTCAGACTTAACGGAACATTTTAAAGTTCTAATTACATCGTATGAAGAAGTTAGCTTTAACATCAGCTTATTTCAAATTGAATTCAATTAAATTGATTTCTATGCGTTTCGAGTTCGTACGACCAAACGATAAGTCCAATCGCTATGAAACTTAAAATCCTACAATAATTCACTGTTAAGCATCCAATGAAACTGGTTTCGTCGGAATCCGAGATAATTGCCAAAATGGCTATTTTCATGCTGATTAAATAACTTAATATTAAATTAATTAAATCACTTTTTAAATTCAGATTTAATAACTAACAATTTTTATCACTTTTGATTACTTAGACATTTACATTAATTTTAAATGAATTTTCATATCAATTCAGTGTTAAATATTTCACTAAGCACAGTGTTCAATTTCAACTGTAATTAAATCAAATTAATTATAATTTAATTCTAGTAAATTGATTTAATTTTATTTCAATCTTTTTATTCAATCGATCATTATTCTATGGACATAGTAAACATTGGTTTATATCTTATTACAATATACTCTATAATATCCTCTAAATTTACATTAACGTAATATTTAATTACATTTAATTGCAATTGATTTCCAATTAAATTCAACAGATTAAATAAGTAACATATAACATTTGTCACCTTTTGTGTCAAGACCCGATTCTTCGACTATCGAAAAATCGACATCAATACGTCCACTGTATCAATTGCCAAATAATCGAATGCTGAAAAACCGAACCATGAGGGTTAAGAGAAGAGGTAGAAGAAAAAGACAGAAGAAGTAAGAAAACGGAACAGAACAATATTAGAATCTCACATATCGCAACGGAACAGCATATAATAGATCAATGAATATCTTTAAAAAGAAAGAACTATCTCTATTATTACATTACATCATATCATCATTAGAGTGTACAACAACAATATACAACACAACAAAACAATGGACGGTTATACAAACGTGTCCTTACAAGTGAAATTTACAGCGGAAAGATAATATCATATACAAGTAATACGCCTCGCCATCTAGCTCGCCACTTGAGCTCCATATCACTCCTGAATCCAGAATAACCTGATAACCTAACTCTAGACTGCCCGTGTGGAAAATTATGGGCACCCAGAGTTTAGGAAAGGAATAATAAACTCCAGGTCAGTCATGGGACTTGTGTGAGAAATTAAAATAGTTATTTATCTTTTAAAACAACAACAACAATAGAAGTGGAAAATATCCGCAATGCTTTAGGAAAATGAAACTACCATAAGGCCACCCCGCACACACACAATGCAAACGCAGAATTGGAGGAGATTTCTCCTTATGATAGTCAAAGATGCTTACTACGCAAAACAAATCATTTTTGATATTATTATTAGTGCATAGTGATGAAAGCATTTCGAAAATAGAATATAAATCTTAGCCACCATAGGTACCATTATATTATGCCTGCTATAGCTACCTCCTGAAGAGGCAGGTTATACAACTAAAACCGTACAAGGCTCGTATTGTTTCTTTGGATTTCCAACAAATGGTCAGGCTAAGGAACTTTCTACTGCCACATGGGATCACCTCTGGCGGAACGTCCCGAGAACTTAACCATCTCTCTGCCAACACAAGGCCGGGTTACCTTTGTAACTAGGTAACTACTCCACGAATATGCCACCCCCGGTCCTTTAGGACCTTTATCCGAAGGCCCTCTATCATCAAGCAACAACCACATAGAAAAATGAGATTGGAGCAACCACATAGGTTAAGCATCAGGGCTCCATACCTGACACCACCCTTTTCCAAAAGGGAATGACATACCCTAAAGGGCGCGACCCTCATAACCTTGCCGCATATTCTTTTTTTGACCATTTCCGGGGTGTGAAGTCTGACGAAGTCTCATCCACAAAGCTACGCACAAAGCCACGCTTTGATCAACAAATGATCAATAAATAATCATCACACAACAGCACTCAGCATGCCACATCACCAAATTGGGAATATATCGCTGATAACCTTCAACTACATAACCTCTGAGCTCGTAGTCTCAGAGAAGGGTGTTAAGCTAAGAGAATAAATTCTCCGCCACCAACAGAAATGTATTTGAAAGAAATCTGCTTTATATCTTAAAATGTAATGTCAGACACGTAACCATACAAGTCTGTTCCAGGTTCAAACAGAACCGAAGGCACTTCAAAAGAAGCCCTTGCAATCCGGGTATTACAATCCCGATCGAATTTCCCATCACATAGGAAATCTCCATACCGTAGCTAACGGTGTAGAGACAATCGATAGGTCATCATATCGTTTTCACAAATACCCGGTCTTCACCACCGGTCTTCAATGCTATCCATTACGTCGTATCACTATTCGGAATGGGAAATCCGAATAACGAGCGCAATAATTTAAAAATAAGTGTAGCATTCAAACTCACCCAATTAACAACAAATAGCCATTCAGAAGTCAATATTGATAGTCGGTTATTTAACTATCAATCAATATTCACAACATAACCCTAATTCAAGCAATTTCCCAAATTATTTATTTTCCAAAAATATCCTTACAAGATATAATTTCCACACTTCAACCATTTGAAAACAAATTTCAAATCAATTTTCACCTTTACAACTTTCATTTCAAAATGGTCCATTTAAACCAATTAAATAAATCCTTACCGATTTATTAAATTTACGTTCCAAATTCGTAACTTTATTTCCACACTTCAAAATAAATCAATGTTTATTTTTAAACAAATTTCCCTTTCTTTTATAAATTCCATAGTGAATTTACATTTCCAAAATATCTATGAATATACGATTTCCAAATCGATTTCTAATATTCATTTTCAATTTGTCTTTAAAAGATAAAATCTCAAAACATTCACTTCATAATGGAAAAATATTTCCATACTTATCTAATAATAAGTAATTCACCAATCTATTTATTTTCAACATTTTGAAAATATTCAATATACTTAAATCCAAATTAAGTATATATTTCATTCTTTAAGGAAAACATTCACTTAAACACATTTATTTGGGTCAAAACGAATGTTACATAAAACATCGTTACGACAACCCAGAACCACTAGTACAGGGATTCGAAATTTGGATATATATATATAAACCCCAATACTATTCAAAACTTTTCCTTTCAGACATCATTTACTATAACAACAGTGTTATAGTCCACCATTTCCTTCTATTTCTCGAAAACGTCTATTTCAACAATGAATGTTGAAATCTATGGTTTCGACACTTAATACAATTTAAAACATTTTAAAATCGTTTTAATTTTATTTAAAATATCACTTTCCCAAAATATTTCTTTAATATATTATTCACTGTCCAAAATCATGAATATACTTCATTACCCAAATCCAAAATTTCTACGTATTTTATTTAAAGGATGATCCACTGTCCAAAATCATGAATATATTTCCTTAAATAAGTTATAATAATTAAACTTATCAAAATAAGTCGATTCGGATTTATAAAGCAACGTTTATAAATTCCATTTATATTTTATAACAACTTCAACTTATAAAATCACTTTATTAACAAATTCTATACATATTCCATTTACACGCCAAAATCCAATTTATAAGTTAATTACTTATAAATCTTTTATTTTACAAAATCTATTCATTTTATAACTTCACAAATTATAAATCTATAGATTTCATCCACTTATGAAATCCATTTATATTTCATTTTAAATACTTATAAAAAACTTGTTTTATAATCCCAATATTTTAGTTTATAAATATCAATTTTATAAATATTTTATATAAATCATTTACAATAATTCAAAAATTCCAATTTGAACCATTTTTATAAATTAATCAACTACTTATTTCAGAAATCACATTTCACTTATATTTCACAAAAAATCAAAATTTTTATAACATAAAAATTTCAACGTTTATTTATTTAAAATCAATCAATTTCAAAATTAATTTTTATTATTAATTCTCAACTTAATTTTTCAAAAATCCAATTTTATTTATTTTCGGCATCCAGCGATACCAAAAATATATTCGGCTAAAATTTATCCTTTAACAATTTCAGTCACAAAGATAATCACGCAGATTATAAATAGATCAATAAATAGATCAACACACAACATTGAAACCAATTCAAATGTTTGAGGAATCCAATTGGATCCCTCCAACCTGTTTCCCTGCATCCAAAGATGTTAGCACAATACCAATTTCGCTTCAAGACGAAATATCACGGTATATGAGATTTATAAAATGTTATCCGCTATTATGCGGCGTAATAGGGTCTCATCCGCTATATAATGCGGGAAAATCAACTCCAAGTACATATATAATATCAATTCCATACAAGTTGGAATTATCGCGGCATATGTTTTTAGTAAATAACATCCGCTTAATATACGACGTATAGGGTCTATTTCAACACAACAGATAATAATTATCATCCAATCACACAATCAAGCAATTTTAAATCTAACTACTTAAAATTTAAATCAAAACAATTCGATTGAGTGAAAAGTTCTCACATTGAGTTTCCGAAAACAGTTGTAGCGTTTTATTTCGAATAAAATTAAACGTGCGTTTAATTTTATCCAAAATTATCACTAGCTCCAAACGACTCCAAACTAGCTCCATTACGTAGTGCTCGACAAAATGATTGCAATGCAAGTCGTTTCGTAATTTTCCGACCTCGTATCAACAAGTTATGATAGTATAAAGATTATACAATTTTAAATATAATCAATTTACAAATTTATTTTAATTTTTATACCCTTATGAAATCAAGACCGTTCATTTTTTCATTCATCCCATCAGGCCGTTCGGCCCTCCCTCTTCCTCACGTTCTTGCTCCAGTAAAAGAAACGCACGCCTAACCCATACTTGCCGAACTAGGGTTGAGTATTGCCTCCTCCACGCTTGACAAGAAATCGATCAGCTAGCGCCACTTCGAAGCCAACGTCGAGCTCTACACTCGGCTGCAATATGGTGGAGCTCGGCCTCCATTCCCCCTTGGAAAACGTGCGCGAGCACAGCAATTCAAATCCCTTTTTCCGTCAATTCGTTGCTCAATTCGCGATCATGACCGTTGGTCGTGGAGATCTCGCATTGCTCTTCGACTTTCATTTAGGAATCGAAAGCTAAAAGAGTTTGGATAGAGAGATAATCAAGGTAGATGATTGAAAATTTCTGGTCATTGAAAACATAAGTGGCGGCGGCTCTGATAAAACCCTAGGTTTTTTTCTTTTGCAAATGAGAATAATCACGTCCTTAAATAGAAAATTCGCCAAAAACACTATTCATCAAAAATTTTCCGAACTCCAAATCTCGCGCGGTGACTGGCATTTGTAGGGTTTACCCCGTGTTCCGGACACAATGGAATTGGTTTCGGAGGCTAATTCGATCATCTGTGCGAGTTACGGAAATAAACGATCGATTTTAAATTAAATAGATTTAAACCAATTTATATGCGTTTTGGCTTGCCCCGGATAAACGGTAAATCCGATTGACACGAAATTTGAAATCTTGCAATAATTTGACATTACGGATCTGATGAAACGTGTTTCGTCGAAATCCGAGACTGTCTGAAAAATGGCTATTTTAACTCGTCAATGAAATATTAAAATATTCAATTTTCACAAATTAACTGTTAATTCAATTTTAAAAGTTCACAAACATTGTTCTAACTCCAATATGATTTAATATAACTTTATAAATCATTTTTAATCACATTAAACCCAATTTCCAATATTTGCACAATTTCAAATATTAAATTGCCGATTTAATTATCCAACTAAATCCAAATGTTCGAAATAAAATTTATTCGACCTACAAATCTTACTTGTTGATATTTAAAATCAATTAGATATCTGAATTTCAAATAACAGAAATTCTGGATCGTTACATTTTTCTTAATTTAATCACAACTATAAGTTTATTATTTACAAACAAATGTTATAAATACTTACACAACGCTAATTTCATCCAATTACAATAAATTACGCATTTTCTCACCAATCAATATAACATTTAAATTATTTCCTTATTTACAATTAGTAACCAATTATAATATTTCAATCATTTCCATTAATTGGAATGACATTAAAATTGTTAGCAATTAACTCACATTAACATTGTTATATTTCATTTTGGTTATTATTCTCATTAATAAATCAATTTTTTTATTTCTTCCAATATTAACACCTACACCTTATTAAATTAGATATTTTTAATTATCGAAAACAATGGATCGTTACAGTATTGTTTTAGTGGTCCGAATATATTTTCTTGTATTTGTATTTTACTAAAATATAAAAAAAGATGAGAAGCAAAGTGGACATATGTTAGTTAGTAATCGAACCAACGTAAAAATGCGATGTTCATTACTTTACCGTTGATGTAATATTTATTTCTGCTAGTTCTCCAAGGGTGATTTGATTTTTGTAAGTTAATATTGAATTCCTCTCGTATAAATAATTCTAGTTTTTGTTTTGAAACCGAAGTTCTCTTAAATTACGTTGGATGTTTGCTTATTAAACATAAACATTTTTTACGTTTCATTGATAGTTGAACTCAGCATTCTCATTCTTTTCCTGTCAAATATTTAGCAATCAATTTTTGCAATGGTGTATCAGATGCGTTCCAAAAATGCAATTTCTCAACGTTAGATTCTAGGCTTCCTATCATTAGGGAATGACCATTTAATGCTGAACAAGTATGATCCGGTGAGAGAGAAAATGGAGAAACCTTTAAGGAAATATTTGCTACCCTACCAGATGAAGTGATGAACAAGCAAATTGAACATAGATGGTTCTTGCAAAGAATACTGGAAAATTGCACCCAAGAAGCAACAATGCGAATGTAAGGGAGATCCTTGGAAGAAATGGAAGCTCGACACGAATAGAAAATGAATGAAGTAACAATAACGGTTGCAATTTGGGTGACACTTATTATGGCGACGATTGAAATTTCAGTAATGGTCTAAACTATGAGCATTGTAACTTCGACATTACCTCACCATTAAGATGTGTAGTTGTTCTAGATTTCTATACGGATGATTCTGATACTGATGTATCCATTAAATTTTATGCATAATATAATAGGTTTGGACCTAGAAGCCATGAACGCCAAAGGTTTATAATAGAATTATCACAGGTACAATATGTACCGAAAAAGGTGGGGATTGATCACCCTTAGACAATGGCTATATTTGACATCTATAATTATAACCATAGCTCAGTGTAGAATATGATCTATGATATTTGCGTTGTTTAGATTATGCTTGTGAAAATTGTTGGAACTAGGCCAGCAAGAAGTGTGTTAAATGAGTTAATTTCAGTTTTTTTTTATCGTTTTGGATCTTATTGGGCATATGAAGTCTAAATTGATTTAGATCCTATCCAAATAAATTTTAAATAAAATAAATATTTTATTTTATTTATTGATGAAAATACATTTATATATATATTATACATAATGTATGCATGTGTATCATATACACATGTACTTGTATGTGCACGTGCAACATATACATGTGTATCAAAATATTATTATGCATTTTTAAATCTATATAATATAATCATTTTCATTGAACATATATATATGTATGTATGTATGTATGTACGTACGTACGTATGTATGTGAGAGTGACACTAAATGTATATGAAAATTCATGATAAAATACAAAATATATACAGATACATTACAGATCCAATATCATATGTGAATAGAAAATATATGAAATAGAGATTATAACCATTGATAGCTGCCAATGAAATGCACCTCGAATGTTGAATATGTCTCATGTAGATCTGATATGTACGTCTCCAAAGGTTGCAACAATCAAGTGACGAACACCACCTATTTTATAATAATTTGGTATTAATTTAGCTTCAAAACTTGGTCCTATGGCTTAAATTATTTTAGGCTAGAATGGGGCAAGTAGAAGAGTACAAATAGTGAAGAGAGAGTTCTCCTGCATAAGCATCTAGATCTGAGAAAAAGGAGGAGAAAAATATCCTTTGTTTACTTAGTCCTCTCCACTAATTCAAATCAATTTTGAAAAAATAAAAGAAACTCTATTCCCCCTTGGATGGCCAAAAATGGGTCATCATTGGGCCAATAAAATGTCCAAAACTATTTTGTAATTAATTAATTTAAATATCTATTGATATCATATATTGATACGCACATATATAACTTTTGTATATGCACCGAATTGATTACAGTCTCTACCAAAATAAAAATAAAAATTTGATAATGAATATTTTTGATAAATAGTAATTAGTTTACAACAATTATAAATAAATAAAATTGAGTGGTATTTTGGAGTATTCAACATTGCGGTTGTGCGACTCAAAGTTGTAAGTTAAGTCAACGATTGACATTGAAAAATTCAAATATTAACATTCACATATTACCTTAGCTAGTGGTGTGATAGTTTGACTGAATTTATTGCTTACCAATTTTGATAAAATCCAATATTCCTATTTTTAGCGGTTTCGGCTAGTGATAATATTTATACCAATTCTCTTCATCAAAACTATATCAAATTAGGAATTATGGAATTTGGTGTTGGTTAAAATTCCAATATCATCCACATTCAACTAATGTAGTCGAAACACAAAGTCCTTGGTTCAATAGTAACAGTTTGTACTAACTGAACTCTATGCAGTCAAAGCGCTTATGGTTCAATAGCGGTGAAAGTGCAAAAAGTTACAGCGGAGATAAAGTAAGGAAAATAGCAAAGGTGCAAAAAGCTTCATTAGATATAAAACCATACATTTAAAGTAAATTAATTTCCATTCTCATATCATTTGTGTGGGAAAAATAAATATTACTTAATCTTATATAACAAAACCGAAAAATATTACGATTTATGTAGTCTAGATTTATTGACTACAATAGATTTCTATTTTATATTAACCACATATACATTTAAAATTAGATCTTTTCCCTAGCTTTGTTGATGTTGTTCAAAAGAGAACTAGTAAAATCAATCTCTTTACAATAATGTTGCTAAAACGGGTGCTAAAAAGACTGATATAGCGGTTGTAGTGGAAAATAACGGGGCTTAAAGTGGATCTACTATTTAATAGCGTTATATTGGAAAAACATAGAGTTCGAAGAGCGCTACGTGGTATAGTGGAGATTTTGCGAGGTATTAGTGGGGCTTTAACTACACAGTCTAAAATACTATGGCCAGAGACTTTGACTTTGAGTTGACTTCAGTTGACTATGATACTAACCTCATATCACCATGAAGACGAATTCTCTACTGAATAGTAATTCACTTCCAATGCTTCAACTCGACCCAACTATAGTCGTCCAATGGACTTCATGCCATCATTTAAATACAATCAAAGTAGAGTTTCCACGTTGGAGTTTAATAGTATTCTCAAGTCAAGAGAAAAGTGTAATATTTTCGCTTCGATATTTTCTTTTTGGCCTCAGTTATATTGTCTAGCGTGTATGATGATTCCTATTCGTAATGCATAAAGAACTCATCTTACATGTTCTATATTAAACATTTCAATATGGTGTGTGCATATCGTTTGGGACATTCCTAACATCCTTTTATAATGATTATAAAAGATGATTTGCAAATCCTATATTGAGAATTTTAATAACTAAGCTAGAAATGATTTTAACATAGGTACATCTTTAACAATCTATGGTATGTTCTTTACTTATGGTTTAGAAATATTTATGTAGCATTTTAATGTTCTTTCTTATAGACACACACTTCCTGCATTTTTGCTGAAATCAAACTATTTGATATGGCTATTCAAATATTTGCTCAACTTTGGTGCTTGTCAAATGATACTTTCGTATCCTTTTTGGATCATGTTCAAAAACCTACAGACTCAACATCGCTCTCACTAACTTTGAAACACTTTGATTGGTATGCGCAAAAAGTATAATTTAAATCATTATTTTGGATTTTTGTTGCAATACGTATGTATCTAAACACAAAGTCATATCAAACGATAATTTTATGACTTAAATCCATATTAACTTGAATACGTTGGATAACAAATCTATTACTCAAAAATTGAAGTTTAAGATGTTACGCTTATCAACATTGCTCATTATATTCCAACCACATCATTCTTTCTCTTAAAGACACTTTTATGCCCAATGGATCATATCCCTTGGGGTACAACAATAAAAATCCTATTTTGGTAATACTTGGAATCCATTTTTGATTTGTGTACCATGCCATAGGTCAAAGTCAACTCTCTTAATGGTTACTTGAGAACCGAGGAATATCTATCTTGACATTTAAAAGAAACTCGTAGTTTCCCCATAAAGTGTTAGAATACTTAATAGATATTCTATTGTGATGTGTTCGTTTAGATTTGGTTAATTTCATTTTATTCTTCGTATTCAGTTCTATTTTTGGTTCATATACTAATCCATTTCTGCACCAACAATTTTCAAAAGAAATTCCTTCATCATGAAGTTCGTGTTTCTTGAAACATCTATTGTTTCTTCGTGCAATGAAATATGTATTCATAAACATTTTATGAATTAATTTACATATATACACCTGATTTGGTTATAATTTATGAAACATATGTTCAAAACATAAATTGATCATTTAAAGACAATTGTTTCTATACTCCTTTGAGGTGGTTCATGCAAGATCCCTTACGAACAGTTATTACATGTGTTCTTTTGTCGCACACATCCTGTCAACTACTTAACTTAAGATATGTTAGGGTTTCTTAAAAACCCTTATCCTGTATGATTTTGGAAACCATGTTTTAGATGAAATTAATTTTAACCTTATATACTTCTCTTCAGTACATGACCTTACAGAAAAAGTAAACTCAACTTCGCTCATCTTCAATCGTACTTTGTTCAACAAAGTCTGATTATACCTTATCGATACACCATCAAGTATCATATGGAGGGATGACTTTGATATTGAATCTTTATTCATTTTTAGATACATTTGAAACTCTTTCCAATATATTCAGCTATTCAATCAAATTGAATTATTTTATTTAATTTTGCATGTTGTGTTATTTATTTCGTTATGTATCCTATAAGCTTACCATAAGCATACTACATTCGTATTTGTTACACATATTTATGTTTGTGATAGCCATTGGTGAATGTCCTCAGCTTTAGTGTGGTCAACAAGGTTCCTAGCTTCCTAGTAAAGGAAGCGGGTTCGAGCCTTGGCAGCCGCACTTTAATGGCCGGATATTTGTGGAAGCATGTAGTAATCCTTTAATGAGTTAAAATCTCGAGATCGAAAAGTGCCTTTATTAGGGCCTGAGTTAAATGGGAGTGGGGCAGTGAGGGATCTATGATGACCGGTATTTTCAACCCATAGAAGTCAACACTAATACATCCACGGTATTCGCCTACTGATCATCTAAGTGTTGGAAAGACATACTGTTAGGGAAATAAAAAAGACGGATAAAAATTTCACATCATGACGAGTAACATACAATATACAATAGAGCTTTATAAAATGAAATAGTAACACACATACATTAACCGGAGCAACTAACCATTCATTAGCCTAGATAGTTATAACAACATGTCGTCACAAATGTTGATAAATATAAACAACCTATGCAGCGGTAATAAAATATACATGAATACGTCTTGGAGGCTTCCAACTCATCTCCTGAAGCTCTAAAGTATCCAAACTTAGTATGGAAACATGCTCGGGCTAACTCATAATGACCCGCCTCCTCGACCCTCAGTAATCGACATTAATACATCCTTGATTTTCGCATGCCATAATTCTAAGTGCCGGAAAGGCAGATTATCACAGAGTAAAATGAAAATGAAGATAGAATATAATCTCGCACGAATGAAAGGACATATATTATTTCAACATATAATCTTTATAATGGAAAATTATAAACACATTAATCAAAGTTTAACTTAACATCAATATGGATAGCTATAAATATCCGTCCTTACAAATATGGCATACAATAGTACATGAGTGTGGTGGAAATGGAAAACAATCTCTAGCAGAATCTTCAAACTCCATGCTCTAAGCTCTTTCAAACTGCTCAAATCAAAACCTAACTACTAGATTGCTCAAAAGAATAGAGCATCGAGAATTTAAGGGATAGAAAATAAACTCTAGATCAGTCATGAGACTGGTGCGAGAAAATATGAGTATTTTTAAAACAAAAGGTATCTCATAAAACCACACCGCACATAAACACGGAACGGGTTTTTACCTTAAGATAACCAAAAACTTTACTACGGAATATTCGGTAATATTATTTTTAATGACATTCTTTTAAAATCACTTTTCAAGTAGATATATAGTCTTAGTCGAAATTGTTACATTATTAAATTCCAGCATACTGGGCTCTACATTCAAGCCGAAGGCGCTTATTACAGAATGGATTTCCATACAATGGCAGGTAAAAAACCACTTTCTATATAGTACATCTCTAGAGGGATGTACTGAGGATCCACATCTTTTGAAACCTCTACACCTAGCAAGACCGACCTACATGCAGACCCATCTTGGTGGCGGATGAAACCGAATAAGACATCAGCCCGGTCGTAACTGTCCTATCCGAGAGCTCTCTTAGTATACAAAAATACTCAACATATATAGAGTAATGTATAAAAGCGATGACCATATACTAATGGTTCTGAACCACATAAGCCTCATATCATGCCCTTTTTAAGCTATTTTTAGGTGATAAGGCTCGAGGCATTGATTACCCTTCACATAGCACTTTCCACTATGAATGCCACGTTGCAAATTCCATCACACAATATTGATTTATGCAAATGTACAACTTCGAAGTTTGTATGTCTCAGAAAAGGGTGCTAAGTATCGGAGAGTTCCTTCCTACACCATCAAACAGATATACTTTTGTAAAAATTGATGTACGTATATATTGGAAATCAATGTCAAACATTCATCCATACAAGTTATCCAGAAACAGGATAAACCGAAGGATTCTTGTGACACATCCTATTGGGAATCATCCGTAGGATTAGTAGGGAGCAATGCTTGCATCAAAGATCAAATGAAGATACTACCGTTCCATATATATGATACGGAAAATTTTCCCTTGAGCGTCAGTGACAAGAAATCCTTCATTAAAGTTATTATCATTCCAAGTCTTCACTTCGACTGCGTAAATTGGTTCGATGGGGTTTTTGGATAAGAATCACTCAAACCTGATCCCAGTTCCTTCAAACAAATTATCGATAAGAAGATATCAAGTAAATAGGTGCTTATCATTTGATTAATTACTTTCTTTTTATCAAAAATATCTTCTAGTGATATATGTCTTTAAAACATTTCTTTATGGTATATACAAAATTATTAAGCCTTTATTTAACTTTGGAAATACCAAACCACTTTTATAAGTCATATTGGAAAACATTATTAAGTTAAAAATGGTCGATACAAAATTTACCAATTCTACTCAACAGCAATTTCCATATTCAGCTTTTACTATCTGTCGAATAATGATGAAATCACCTTTTAAAATTACACGAATAATATAGGTTCCCTCCTCAGAATTTAATACCAAGTATAATAAGATTATCTCTGTACAATCCAAATTATAATAAAATTAAATTTGTAAATTTGAATCTTTTACGCTTGTCTCGTTTCCGACATTTCAACCTTAGCTATTCCTCGTTAAGAAAAAAAGGAAAGATGAGTCGGGGCGCTGGTTTCTCCTAAACATCTTCTTTGTTTAAGCACCTCACATTCGGATCTCATGAATAGAATAATCCAGTCTACTCGTCGGCTTTTAGAGCCAAGATTAAATCACTTGGTTTAACAGCTTTTCTTTAAATCATTTATTTAAAACTTTTAAAATAAATTATAAGACCTTCAGATCATCTTTAAAATACTTAATTATTTATTTGAAAATATTTGTAAAAGATTTGGGAAAGAATACTTAAGTTTAAAGCCAAATTTCAAAAGTTATTAAAATTATTGCAAAAAGGGCTGCGAATTGTGTTTTCAAAGCTTATTTGATCAAAACAACTTTTCGGTCATCTAAAATTCCATTTTTATAACTCAAATTTCTTTTAAAAAAAATTAAAATGTTATATGACTTATTCCATATTTTATAAGAAATAAAAATATCAATTTTTAAAGAATTTATCGCTTTGATTTCCGAACTGCCAAAGTACGACTATTTCTGAAAACTTAATTTGCACGTATTTCAAAATCTACTAAACGAAATTTTGATCTTTTTTTTGAAAACTACGATTATAAGATTTTGGAAAATTCTTATTCTAAAGAATTTTGACTTTGGATCCATCGTTTAAATGGATTTAAACTTTACGGCATGAAATCGCAAACTACCATTACATGACGTGTCTATTTTTGACTTAATTTTCATAACTTATCAAAACTTCATCAAATTGGGTTTTAATGTTTATAAATATTTATAAACAATTTAGACCATATTTAGGATGTTTAATAATCTCTTATACATCATTTCATTTATTAAAGGAAAATGATTCCCTTTGTGATATTCGACATGTATTAAATGTGACTTGTTTCAATATCAAAATAAACATATAACCAACGTTCAAATTTGTTGATAAAATCACAGTAAACATCCATATAAATCATACCTCATCATCGTATTATATATATGTATAGTGTGTCTGTAACAACCCGCATATATATCGGTTTTATATTTAAATATTTTATTTAAATATTTCATCGTTAGTCGGATTTTTAGTCCGAAAAGCTACTTTTTGCATACGGTCGAATTAGGACTCGGGACCACTCCCATTGAGTTTAAAATGCCGTTTGCGACCTTTTTGAGTATAAGCTTCGATATGTTTGGAGAAAGTTGATTTTTGCTATTTTTTACTTTGGGTTTGGTTTTTGGACTCAGCCCTATGTTAACTTATACTCCAAAACTGAACCACTCTCCCCATTCTCCCTCACTCCTTTCTCTTTTCAGTTTTCTTAGCTTTAATGGTGGGAGAGATTGGAAATTAAAACTCCAAAACCCTAGTTTCCCTTGCAAATCAAATTCCTAGCTCCAAACTCAAGAAGAACCCATTGGTAAGCTTCTCTTCTTCTTCTCCAACTTATTCTCTTACCAATTTCAGAAATTCCTAAACCTAATTTTGGGAATGTTCTTGTTTTTGAGCTTAGATTCAAGCTCAATTGGGTTGTGTTGAAGAGAGGTTGATTCTCCATTTGCTTTCAAGCTTCTTCTTGTTCGATTTTGTGAAAAGGTGAAATTTTTATCTCACATCTATGACTATAATTACCTTTGGTTGTTGGGTATGAATTCCTAACACTTCTTCATGTGCATTTGCTCTTGATTTGGATTGTTTTTGTGAATACTCCAATTTTTGGGTTTTTTAAGTCAAATTTGTGTGAAATCCTTTTATGGATGTTTGATCATGCTTTTGGTGATGCATCGAGGAGCAAATAGGGCCGGGTTGCCGATTGGCATAAACCCTTAGAGCCAATGTTCGTCCGGTTGCATTTTGGAAGAGTTTGCTCTTCATTTGAATAAGGCTGAAAAACAGCCCAGGCACGATTCAGTCGACTGAAAACTCTGTTCAGTCGACTGAACCTGAAACCCGAGAGTTTTCAGGCATGATTCAGTCGACTGAAAAACTCTGCACAGTCGACTGAAACTGGAAACAGAAAGTTTCCTGAACCTGGAAAATTTCCAGGCACAGGGTCAGTCGACTGAAAACTCTGTTCAGTTGACTGAACCTGCTGTTTGAGTCCAATTTGCCTTTTTGGATTGAAATTTCAATTTAAATCGATTCGTGATAATCCTATTTGTTGTTATCATCTATTATGACTTTGATGACTCTTTTTAGGGATTTTTGAATATCCATTTCGATGGATCCTTTATCGATTTCTTTGGATTTTATTCACGTCTTCGTATGTGACTTTTTGTGATTGATTGTTCTTACAATCTTCTTCGTGATTTGTCACTTTAAAAATATAAAGGTTTTCTATACTAGTAGTAAATATCAAAACTCTTTCCTCAAACGATTTCAATACTATTTTAATACCAAATTCGTTTATAAAACCGTTTTCCAATCTATTAGTATATACAAACCTTTACCTCACTCGTATGAGAAATCTAATTAAACGGCTTAGTAAAACAAGTGGTATGAAACGCTTGCGTTTACTTTGTCGGTTAATTCTTGGACTTGTTCGATTGAACCTCTTGTGACAATTTTCTAGTGGAGATTTACAGTTTGTTCGTAAATATTTAAGTTAAGAAAGTGGTTATGGGACATGAAGCTAAACTCATATATTTACTAGCTTAGTGTAATTGACACTTCCCGTTGATCATGACGATCATCTTTGTGATTTAGACTAGCAATGTGCGATGTCTCTTTGTCTGCGAGGGAGACTAAACCCCGTTTTGTGGAGTTTTGACTCAATTTGTGATGGGGTAGAAACCCATGGTCTTCGGGCCGTTTGTGGAGCTTCGGCTCAATTTGTGATGGTTAGCGACCATGGAATTAGCGTTCCGTTTGTGATACACGTGTTGGTGAGCTTTATGCTCCCGTTTGTGATAGGCCTCCCCCCTTTTTGTGATTTCTGGATTTCTTGTGTAGATTTCTAGAATTTGTGTTTCACCAATTTTTCGTGATTTCCATTGATAAGTCTTATCGATATTTGTGCATTGGTGAATTTGTGTGTCATTGACTTTAGTGATTTCTGGATTTCTTGTGTAGTCTTCTGGAATTTGTGCGTCATTGACTTTTGCGATTGACATTGATATTATCGTCAATATTTGTGGTTTGATGAACGAAATAAAGAGTATGACACTTCTTGGATTCTTGTGTAGATTTTGTGATATCGATTAATCTCTTGTTGATTATCAACTACTTATATATCACAGCTTGGCCCTGTGATTATTATGTGTTTAGTCATAACTCTGATTCTATATCGTTTCATCTGATATCTATAGTTAGACTGATCCGTTTATTATTTTCTTATTAAATAATACTCGGGTCAGACCGAGATGTTACAGGTGCTTCTGCTTGACTTCTCTCTTGGGATTGATTTCTCTTGCTTTTGGTTAACTACTTAGATTAGTAGTTTTTGTTGTATACATTTGAGATATAGACTCCATAATGTATACTTATTCTTTTGTGTAGTTCATGTAACCATTCTTTTGTGATATTGTGGATCTTCTTAGACCACTACTCTGATGTACACTTCCTAGTGTAATATTCATATCTATTTCCGCCTTTGTGATATGAATTGTCTGTGACTGATTTGTGTTATGCTTATTTCTATATTTGTTTTCCGAAGGATTTATATAGCCACCGTGTAGTAGCTTTGAGTTTGTGTCGGTATGTCGGATTTCCTTTTGAAATAGAATGCATGTTATATTATCTGACATATGGGTGCTCGCGCAAAGAAATTACACGGATGGTCGCTCCTCAACAGCCTTATTCTCCGTGCTAGCCGACAGCATTCACCGTAATGTTCTTGGCTAGCGTGGGTATAGAGGTGGGGCGTCACAGCTTGGTATCAGAGCCAAACTTCGGAACAATATGGAATATTATAACAACGATCATCGTCCTAAGTTCTTCTTAGGAGTTGTGCTTTAGGATTTTATTCGGGTCTACGTACCGTTCTATCCTATTTTCTTTTATGATTCCTTGTTTTGTCTATCAAGATTGCTTGATATTCAATTTGGTGAATAACCTTTTTCTTCCTCTTCTTTCTTTCTAAAGGAAGAGAAATGTCTAGACCTGGCCGCCCCAGAGCCGTGCCATCTAGCACTCCGCCCCAGGATGGAGTTTTTATGACTGCTCAACAGCTTCTTGATTTAGTGACAAATGCTCAAGCAGCTGGAGCTAACCCGGAACCTACTCACCCAAAGTCGAGATTTGCACGCTTGTGTAGCGATTACACTAATTTGGGTGGGGAGCCATTCAGAGGTTCCGAAACTGTTATTGAAGTACAGGCCTGGCTAAGGTCATGCGATCGAATCTTTTCTCGCATGAATCTTATTGACCTTCACCGAGTTCTGGTGGCCTCTAGTATGCTCCAAGAAAGAGCATTGGACTGGTACGAACTTCTTATTTCTGAGATTAATGAAGCGGATCTCACCTGGGAGAAATTCCGAGAGCGCTTCGAGTTAAAATTCGTACCAGAAGCAGAAAAAGTGACATTGGCTCGACGATTTATAGACCTTGTTCAAGGTGAGTCATCCGTGACTGATTACGTCGCCTCCTTCGAGTCGCTTTCCAAATATGGGCTTGAATACATCAACACCCTCTTAATAAGAATCAGAGATTCGTCTATGGCTTAAACAAAAGTCTCAAGAAGCCATTACTTCTAAAGTTAGAAGTTTCTTTCGACCAACTCGTTGATATCGCTCTTCATCTTGAAGAGGCGGATAGAGAGGGTGATGTTGAAGTGGTGGGAGATAAACCAAACTTCAACAACAAAAAGAGGCCAAACAAATTTAAAGGCCCTTATCCCAATAAGAAAGGGAAGCAAGAAACCTCCGTGGCAAAGACTTCTTCCTTTGGTCGTGGGGAATGCTATAATTGTGGTTCGAAGGACCATTATGCGAACAAGTGCCCAAAGTCTCTTTCTTGTCGCTACTGCAAAGTTCCCGGTCATGTTATATCTTCATGCCCCAAGCTTCAGGGCAAGAAGGAGGGAAAGTTAAATGTTGCTCGAGCCCTTGGCAACACATCTCGTGGCCAAGGTATTTCTCATTCTATTCTAGATGGAATTATTTTATTTCGTGATCATCCTATTCGAGTTCTTTTTGATACGGGTGCATCCCATTCTTTTATATCAAAAGAACTTGTTGATACTTTTTCTTTGGATGTTTTGTGTTTAATGACTTCTTTGAGAATTGCGAATCCGGTTGGTGGATCCGCAACAATCAGTTTATTGTGTAAAGATGTCGAGATTATTTTGTGTGATTTTTCTTTCCGAGCCGATTTGCATGTCATGCGTTATTTAGGCTTTGGAATGATTTTGGGAATGGATTGGCTTAACCGTTATGAAGCTCATATCCTATGTCCTGAGCGGACTATTCATCTTCGACATCCTCAATCTGTTAATCAGGTTTCTGTTATTCTTAAAGATTCAGATTCTGCTTTGGTTGCATCTTTATATTCTTTAAATCCTCGTGATGACGATGATGATGATGAGGGTGATATTATTTCTCTTATTCACGTCGTTTGTGAATTTTCCGACATATTCGAGCCCGTTTTAGGATTACCACCTAAGCAAGCAATTGAGTTCAGAATTAATCTTATTCCTGGAGCTCAACCTATCACTCGTCCTCCTTATCGTATGTCCAATAAAGAAAACGAGGAGATGCGTAAACAATTATCTGAATTGGAAACGAAGCAATTTATTTGCTCTAGTTCCTCGCCTTGGGGAGCTTCAGCTATTTTTGTGAAGAAATCCGATGGTACACTTAGGCTTTACGTTGACTACCGCAAGCTTAATGATCTTACTATCAAAAATAAATATCCTTTACCTCGGATTGATGATCTATTCGACCAACTTAGTGGTGCTAGAGTCTTTTCACAATTGGACTTGGCTACCGGTTTTCATCAGCTTCGTATTGCAGAGGACAACATTCCTTTGACATCGTTCCGTACTCGGTATGGATCTTATGAATGGCTTGTTATGCCATTTGGGTTAACGAATGCCCCGGCTTATTTCGTTGACTTAATGAATCGAGTTTTTAAAGACTTTCTCGACCGGTTTGTTCTCACCTTTATCGATGATATTCTTATGTATTCTAAAACAGAGGAGGAGCATGAAAAACATCTTCGGATTGTGTTGGAAACTCTTAGGAGTAATCAATTAAAGGCAAAATTTTCTAAATGCCACTTTTGGCAATCTCGTGTGAAGTTTCTCGGTCACATTATTTCCGAATCCGGAATTTTCGTGGATCCTTCAAAGATTGAAGCGATTCAAGATTGGAAGAGACCAGAGAGTGTGACAGAGATTCGTAGTTTTCTTGGATTGGCGGGCTATTACCGTCGTTTTATTAAAGACTTTTCTAAAATTGCCATGCCTCTCACTAGCTTGACGAAGAAAGGTGTTAAATACATTTGGTCGGACAAATGTGAAGCTTCTTTTCTGAAATTAAAAGAGCTTCTTTCTGATGCTCCTATTCTTGTTATTCCCAAGGGGAATCAGGATTTCGTTGTTTATACCGATGCTAGTCGCGTTGGTTTGGGTGCCGTTCTTATGCAAAGAGAACGTGTTATTGCTTATGCTTCTAGGCAATTGAAGCCTGCTGAGACTAGATATGCCACTCATGATTTAGATCTCGCGGCTATTATTTTTGCTCTTTGGATTTGGCGTCATTATCTCTTAGGAGAGAAATTTGTTCTTTACACAGATCATAAGTCTTTGAAATATTTATTCTCTCAAAAGGAACTTAATTTGCGTCAACAGCGTTGGCTCGAATTTCTTGCACCATATGATCTTGATATTCTTTATACTCCCGGTAAGGGTAATCGTGTCGCCGATGCTCTTAGCCGTAAACAACAAGCTGTTGTTTCTATGATGATATCCGAATGGAACCATCTCAAGATCTTATCCACTTGTGAGATTCGAGACCACGTATCCGAGTTATGCTCATCATTTGTTTTATGTAGCCTTGAAGCTCATCCTTCTCTTTTGGACCGCATTCTTGAAGCTCAAAGGCTAGATCCCGAATTGGCTCTTCTTGGCCAAAATATTAAGGATAAAATTGATATTGAAGGTTTGAAAGACTTTGATATCGATTCTCGTGGCGGCATTCGGAAATTTGGTAGACTTGTCGTGCCAAATATTGGTGATCTTCGTAAAGATATTTTAGAAGATTCTCATCACTCTAAATTTACCATTCATCCCGGTAGTAGTAAAATGTACGCGGATATGAAGCGACTTTATTATTGGAAGGGAATGAACCTCGATATTGCTAACTTTGTTAAGTGTTGCATGACTTGCCAACTCGTTAAGGCCGAACATCAAAGGCCCGGTGGGTTATTGCAACCTTTAAAAATTCCAATTTGGAAGTGGGATCAAATTTCTATGGATTTTATAGATGGCCTTCCCCGTTCTCGTTCGGGTCATGATAGCTTATGGGTGATTGTAGATAGGCTTACTAAATCTGCCCATTTTATTCCCGTTCGGTCTAATCGAACCGTTCCTCTTTTGGCCAAAATATTTATCAAAGAAATTGTTAAATTGCATGGTGTTCCTACTTCTATTGTTAGTGATCGTGATCCATTGTTTACTAGTGGATTTTGGAAGAGTCTTCAAAAAGCTTTAGGAACGAGGCTTAATTTTAGCACCGCTTATCACCCCCAGTCCGATGGACAAACTGAGCGTGTGAATCAAACTCTTGAAGATCTTCTTCGTTCTTGTGTGCTTGATTTTGGTGGAGGTTGGGAAGATCATATTTCACTTGTTGAATTTTCCTATAATAATAGCTTCCAATCTAGTATTGGTATGGCACCTTTCGAGGCACTCTACGGAAGGCCATGCCGATGTCCTTCTTGTTGGCTTGAGGCCGGTGAGAAGCTGGTTTTAGGTCCAGATTTTATTCGTGATTCCACAGAGAAAATTGAACTTATTCGTCATAGGATGAAAGAAGCCCAGAGTAGACAAAAATCCTATGCCGATAACCGGAGAAGGAAGTAAGAATTTTCTGTGGGAGATCTTGTGTTCATTCGTGTTTCACCTATGAAAGGTGTTGTACGTTTCAGTCGATCGGGAAAACTAGCGCCTCGATATATTGGGCCATTTCCTATCACCGAACGTATTGGTTCCATGGCTTATCACCTTTTATTACCGGCTCAGTTTTCTGCTATGCATGACGTGTTTCACGTTTCTCAACTTCGGAAATGTCTTCGAGATTCCGATTCTATTCTTGAGCCCGGTGTTGTGGAAGAGATTGAAGTTTCGCCTAATTTAACTTATGAGCAACATCCTATTCGTATCATTGCTTCGGAAGTCAAACGACTTCGAAATAAAGATGTTCCGCTTGTTAAAGTTCAATGGTCTTCAAATCCTAAGGATTGTTCTTGGGAATCTAGAGAGTACATCGAGCGTACACATCCAGACTTACTTTCTTGTGCTCTTTGAGGTGAACTTCTTATTTCAAACTTCTTTTGTGTTGAATATGCTTTTATGGTTGTTACTATATATCTTCTTCTTAAAATATTGCGAGGACGCAATTTCTTTAAGGAGGGGAGTCTGTAACAACCCGCATATTTATCGATTTTATATTTAAATATTTTATTTAAATATTTCATCGTTAGTCGGATTTTTAGTCCGAAAAGCTACTTTTTGCATACGGTCGAATTAGGACTCGGGACCACTCCCATTGAGTTTAAAATGCCGTTTGCGACCTTTTTGAGTATAAGCTTCGATATGTTTGGAGAAAGTTGATTTTTGCTACTTTTTACTTTGGGTTTGGTTTTTTGGGCTCAGCCCTATGTTAACTTATACTCCAAAACTGAACCACTCTCCCCATTCTCCCTCACTCCTTTCTCTTTTCAGTTTTCTTAGCTTTAATGGTGGGAGAGATTGGAAATTAAAACTCCAAAACCCTAGTTTCCCTTGCAAATCAAATTCCTAGCTCCAAACTCAAGAAGAACCCATTGGTAAGCTTCTCTTCTTCTTCTCTAACTTATTCTCTTACCAGTTTCAGAAATTCCTAAACCTAATTTTGGGAATGTTCTTGTCTTTGAGCTTAGATTCAAGCTCAATTGGGTTGTGTTGAGAGATTGATTCTCCATTTGCTTTCAAGCTTCTTCTTGTTCGATTTTGTGAAAAGGTGAGATTTTTATCTCACATCTATGACTATAATTACCTTTGGTTCTTGGGTATGAATTCCTAACACTTCTTCATGTGCATTTGCTCTTGATTTGGATTGGTTTTGTGAATACTCCAATTTTTGGGTTTTTTAAGTCAAATTTGTGTGAAATCCTTTTATGGATGTTTGATCATGCTTTTGGTGATGCATCGAGGAGCATATAGGGCCGGGTTGCCGATTGGCATAAACCCTTAGAGCCAATGTTCGTCCGGTTGCATTTTGGAAGAGTTTGCTCTTCATTTGAATAAGGCTGAAAAATAGCCCAGGCATGATTCAGTCGACCGAAAACTCTATTCAGTCGACTGAACCTGAAACCCGAGAGTTTTCAGGCATGATTCAGTCGACTGAAAAACTCTGCACAGTCGACTGAAACTGGAAACAGAAAGTTTCCTGAACCTGGAAAATTTCCAGGCACAGGGTCAGTCGACTGAAAACTCTGTTCAGTCGACTGAACCTGCTGTTTGAGTCCAATTTGCCTTTTTGGATTGAAATTCCAATTTAAATCGATTCGTGATAATCCTATTTGTTGTTATCATCTATTATGTCTTTGATGACTCTTTTTAGGGATTTTTGAATATCCATTTCGATGGATCCTTTATCGATTTCTTTGGATTTTATTCACGTCTTCGTATGTGAATTTTTGTGATTGATTGTTCTTACAATCTTCTTCGTGATTTGTCAGTTTAAAAATATAAAGGTTTTCTATACTAGTAGTAAATATCAAAACTCTTTCCTCAAACGATTTCAATACTATTTTAATACCAAATTCGTTTATAAAACCGTTTTCCAATCTATTAGTATATACAAACCTTTACCTCACTCGTATGAGAAATCTAATTAAACGGCTTAGTAAAACAAGTGGTATGAAACGCTTGCGTTTACTTTGTTGGTTAATTCTTGGACTTGTTCGATTGAACCTCTTGTGACAATTTTCTAGTGGAGATTTACAGTTTGTTCGTAAATATTTAAGTTAAGCAAGTGGTTATGGGACATGAAGCTAAACTCATATATTTACTAGCTTAGTGTAATTGACACTTCCCGTTGATTATGACGATCATCTTTGTGATTTAGACTAGCAATGTGCGATGTCTCTTTGTCTGCGAGGGAGACTAAACCCCGTTTTGTGGAGTTTCGACTCAATTTGTGATGGGGTAGCAACCCATGGTCTTCGGGCCATTTGTGGAGCTTCGGCTCAATTTGTGATGGTTAGCGACCATGGAATTAGCGTTCCGTTTGTGATACACGTGTTGGTGAGCTTTATGCTCCCGTTTGTGATAGGCCTCCCCCCTTTTTTGTGATTTCTGGATTTCTTGTGTAGATTTCTAGAATTTGTGTTTCACCAATTTTTCATGATTTCCATTGATAAGTCTTATCGATATTTGTGCATTGGTGAATTTGTGTGTCATTAAATTTAGTGATTTCTGGATTTCTTGTGTAGTCTTCTGGAATTTGTGCGTCATTGACTTTTGCGATTGACATTGATATTATCGTCAATATTTGTGGTTTGATGAACGAAATAAAGAGTATGACACTTCTTGGATTCTTGTGTAGATTTTGTGATATTGATTAATCTCTTGTTGATTATCAACTACTTATATATCACAACTTGGCCTTGTGATTATTATGTGTTTAGTCATAACTCTGATTCTATATCGTTTCATCTGATATCTATAGTTAGACTGATCCATTTATTATCTTATTAAATAATACTCGGGTCAGACCGAGATGTTACAGGTGCTTCTGCTTGACTTCTCTCTTGGGATTGATTTCTCTTGCTTTTGGTTAACTACTTAGATTAGTAGTTTTTGTTGTATACATTTGAGATATAGACTCCATAATGTATACTTGTTCTTTTGTGTAGTTCATGTAACTATTCTTTTGTGATATTGTGGATCTTTTTAGACCACTACTCTGATGTACACTTCCTAGTGTAATATTCATATCTATTTCCGCCTTTGTGATATGAATTGTTTGTGACTGATTTTTGTTATGCTTATTTCTATATTTGTTTTCCGAAGGATTTATATAGCCACCGTGTAGTAGCTTTGAGTTTGTGTCGGTATGTCGGATTTCCTTTTGAAATAGAATGCATGTTGTATTATCTGACATATCGGTGCTCGCGCAAAGAAATTACATGGTTGGTCGCTCCTCAACAGCCTTATTCTCCGTGCTAGTCGACAACATTCACCGTAATGTTCTTGGCTAGCGTGGGTATAGAGGTGGGGCGTCACAGTGTCACCTTTTTTGTTTCCTAACTTTACGAAAATTCGCTATAACTTCGGTACATTTGAATCAAAGCCTACGGAAACAAACCTTAGACCATAAGAAAACCATCGCCTAAGCTTGCAAATGGAATTATACTCGGCCTTTATGATGGAGATGGTGTTCAAAAGTATAAAAGAGAAGTGGTAAAACTTTGACCTTGAATTCACAAAACTAGACTCGAAAATATGTAATTTTTTCTCGCCCTTTTGACCATTTTGCCCCTTAAAATTTGGAAATGTTGTAAAGTTCTCAAAAATTTTCTCCTCTTGAGTATAAAAAAATTACTCAATTTCGAGTTGGCTTGAGGAGATATGATCAAAAGAAGAAAAGATATTCGAGGACTTAAAATCTTGACCCGAAAATACCTTACAAAGAAATGACATTTGGGCACAGCTAACCTAAAATAGGAAGAACCGATACACATGAAAGTTGGGGCCACTAGAATTTTACATGATTTTGAAAAATAATTTTTCCATTTGGTTTGGTTTTGAAGAAGTAATGATAGAATAAAAAAGATGGAAAAGTGATGGGTATTTATAGCCAAAGGAAGAGATGAAAATATCAAGATATTTTCAAACCTGTACATCACCATACCATCACCACCTTACTCCTCCCAAACCACACCATTTTCAGCCAAAGTGAACCCCATGTGATGTTATCATCTACATGTACCTAAGGAGAAATGCTGACTTCGCGTTGCTTAATTATTAAGGAGATAGAAAATATCTTAGATATTTTCATATATATATATATGTGTGTGTGTGTGTGTACATATTTTATGTTTATATATGTTCAGTTGTGCATGTGATATGTATATATATGTACATGTATGTGCATAATAGAATAAACAATGTTGCGCCCACTTTGAACAACTTTCATTCATTTAACCGTTGAATATCGGAAATGGATTCCCCAATGACATTTTCACTTATTAATTAAGTACATATAACTGAAACAAAATTTGGAAGCCAATTTTGTCACGATCCAGAATTTTGAATATTTGAAATTGAAATATTTAATTGATTTTAAATATTTAAAAGTTAAATTTTAACTTGAATTTCAAAAATATAACCAATAATTGGATAATAAATTATTGAATTTAATAATTGGAAATTGGTTAAAATAGTAACTCTTTAGTTTTAAGCTTGTTAAAAATAATTTAAAGGCTTATAAAATTTAGATTTATAATAAGGAAGATAATAAAACTTTTTAAACGGAATTTAAAAGTGATTTGTTCAGTTTTAAAAATATATCGTTTAAAATTACATTTAAAAATAGCCTTACAAGGTATAGTCTCGGATTTCGACAAAACCAATTCCAGTGGATCTGTAATAGTGTACTATTATCGGATTTCAAATTTCCTAGAGTTTAATGTCAATGTTTGGTCGTACGAAATGTAAACGCGCTGAAATTTATATGGAAAATTCAACATAATAATAATTGGGTCCAAAATGTTTTCTTCTTGGCTCGAAACCTTTTCCATTGCGTTCGGAATAGGGGTATAACATTATAAACGCCTAGCGGCCTGCCTCGTTTGGAGGTCGACATTTTTAGTTACGTAATCGAGATATTTTGAGAATTTAAATTTATATTTTGACTTGTCAGCACATCATTTCCTTTCTTTTTCCATCATGTCACTGTAGCTTTACCCTACATGCTACCTCCTTTTCAACATCACATCCCGCCCCCTCTTCTCCTTTATATCATGCGGCTGAGTTTCCTTTTCAAAAATTTAATAGTTCGAAGAAAAAAGAAACAGTCGTGGATTCTTTTCTTTAAAAAAGGAAAGAACGAAATCAAAATCGCTGGAAGGTAGAATAAGTGGAGGCGCTCGCCTGTTCCTTATCACGATACGATGGAAGTGAAGCTCGTGCACAAAGGTGGAAGGGCCGGCGATGGTGGGTGCGACTTTGGGTTCAGCGATGGTCAGTGGTGTCGCGCATATGTGCATGTGGGGGATATGTGGCATTAGGGATGGGAGTTCGATCGGTGGCAGATGATGCTTATGCCGCCAGTTTTCAGCTATGGTGTTTAGTGAAACCGTGATATCTCCCTCGAAGTGGGATTGGTATTTTATATTGTGCTAACATATGTGGATGTAGGAAAACAGGTTGGAGGAGTCCAACTGGATTCCTAAAAAATGTTGAACCTATTTTGATATTCAGTGGTACGATATATTGAATAATCTATGATAAATTATAGCGTGATTTAATTTATTTGGTGCTATGGTATTACTGGAAAGATTTGGATATTTTTAGAATACAAATGGTAAATGTTTAAATTATGGAAAGAAACTAAAAAGGAAAATTGGAAGTAAAATATTTATAGCGAAGTTTGGATAAATTAAAAGAAATGGATTTGGGAAAAAATTATTAGTTTGATTCAAATTGGTATTTAATAGTTTCGGAATATTGTAAATAGGAATTTTGGAATATTGTAAAAGGAGATTTTGGAATAATGTAAATAATAGGGTTTTAAGTAATAGAACTTAAGCGATATTGTTTCAGTATAAAAGGATTCATTTTTAATTTCGAGATTTAAAATTGTTTTGGGAGAATAAAAAGGAAATTTGAAAATAAAATATAAAATTGATGTTCCAGGTTTAAATACGATTTTAAATTATAAAAAGGAAAGGAAATAGGAATTTAGTTGGGTTTTGGAATATTTCTCGATTATTTAAGAAATTAATTTGAAAATGGAATTTAATTTAAAAAATCGTAAAATCGACCTAAGTATCGTGAAACAGTTATAAAAGGGAAATGAGACAATGGAATTTATAAATCAAGTTTATAAATCAAGTAAGGTGATTATCAGTTGATAAATGGAAATTATAAACCCACGATGAAGATTTATAAGGGAATGGTAAATCGGTTTAAAAATAATGCTAGATTTATTTTTGGAAATGTTAAAAGGATATTTACAGAATTTAGACGTAATGAAATTGGAAATTAATCGAGAAGTTTTAATATTAGAATGGCTATATGGGAGTTGAATATAAATATATATATATATATATATATATATACATACATATATATATTGAAGAGTTAAGTTTATTTTACAACGAGAGGATTTTGAAGTACTAAATAAAAAATTTAAAGGTGTTCAGGAATATTTTGGAAAAATAATTATTTAGTTGTTTTAAAATTGTTTAAACTATATTTTAATATTAATTAAGCTAGTTTAGAGTAAGTCAATTATTATTTAAGGATTAATCTGTATTTTTGTTTTAAAAGGGATAAATTATTCAATATTAAATATTATACAATAGCTTTTATTTAAAAGGTATTTGCCTAAAGTTTAACTTGAAAAATTATTATAGGAATTTCATAAGTATTATTTTAGAAATTTTTAATAAGATTTCAGGAAGTATTGATGTGCTCGCATGGTGAAATCAGAGGCAATGAGTGCTTGCAGTTAAGTCTTGGATTATTCCGGGATAGAGATGTAACCATTGAGCTGTGAATCCATGGTTTAATACTGCATTGGTATTTTCCATATTATTTTGAAAGGGTTTCCAAATATTTTTGGAAAGAGAGTTTGTGAATTTAATAAGTTCAATAAGATAAGTACATGCTTTTGGATAAAGAGATTTAGTTTATGTAAAATTAAATAAAAAATGAGACTTGATGTTTTCAGTGGAAAATGAGGTATTTGGTTGAATGATTGTTTATTTGATAGTTAAATAACCAACTATCAAATTTGGACCCAAAATATAACTTGAGAATATCTAGGAGAAATATGGGGATTATAAGGTACAGTTACCGTTCGAGGTACTATACTGTACGTATAAACTCGTTTCGTTCTTCTAGGACGATGATAAGGAAATCCATCTACTAACAGTTAGGAGGTGATCTCCGATCTTATTTCGTCTGTTCATTTCCTAAAGAACCAGGGTTGTGTTTACCGAAAATATCGAACGCTATTTCGAAGAGACCAGGATTGGATAAGTTATCGAAAAATACTTCGATCCAACGAATACGTTTTCGAAAGGCAAACAAGATCATGGAGTCAAAGATGGAGCGGTGAAGTGCAAGGGCTAATCACCACTAATCTTGAGGATTATTCCAAAATGATTGTAGTAGGAATAATGCCTCCGATTCCGTGGACTCGGAACGGACTTGTATGGATGAATGCTATAAGCACACTGTCGTTGGAGGACAATGAGCATTCTAAGTGAACATTCCTTCACAAGTAATCGTTTCCTCTAGCCCCATCAATTGGGAATGATTGAAAAGCATAGGAGACGTAGCAAGGCTAAGTGGGTAGCACCTAATAATGGTATGTTTATCACCTTTCAAGATACCCTCGAATATTATTACTACGATTCATGGAAGGAGCTCGAAAAGGTGGGGAACACCCGGGCTGATATCATATTCGGTCCATCCAGGTTTGAAACAACAATCCATTTCGGAGCTGTATGTAGTCCGGTCTTGTGTTGCTGGGGATCCCAGCATGGTCCTTGGTACGCTGTTCAAGACATGTACTATGACAGGTGATACCTCAGTACCTAGTCATTCATATGGAATCCATTATCCAATAAGCACTGTATGGTTTTGATTTGCCCAACTATGTTGGAACATGAGTTGTAAGCATTTTAGCTATTTAAATAAATATTTGTACTTAGACATTATTATAATATCAGAGGACATTATATGAAATTTTTTGGTCATCGTAAGGTAAAAAACCCGTCGTGTTTATTTGTGGCGTGGCCTTACGAGATACCTTTGATTTTCAAAGGATTTTAATGACTTTAATAATTCAATTTGAGTGTGTTTTCTCATGCGGGTTTTCCAGATCGACACGAGTGTTATTATAATATCGCATCAGATCGAGTAGTGCTGATTCAGGATAAGATGCTATGGAGCTTAAGAGATGAGCTGGATGGCGAAGACGTATTACGCATATCTGATTTATATTCTACTGTGAATTGTAGACTGTATATTCAGCATTTGTGAGGACAAGTATTATAATTGTCCAGTATTGAGTTGTTGGTTTATTGTACTCTGATGATGTAATGTATAAATAATAGAAACAGTTCTTTTTGTATAAAGACCAGTTGTTATCTATTATATATTTTTTCGCTGCGATTGTGAGATTCTGTGTCATTGTTCTATTTTCTTCTTCTACCTCATTCTTCTTTTCCCTAATGATCTGGTATTTCTAGCATTCGATTGTTCGGCATGTAATACGATGGACGTATTGATGTCGATTTTCGAAGGTTGGAAATCTCGGCCGTGACACTTGGTATCAGAGGTTAGGTGAGAACTTGGCTCTGGTGGGGAATACTCATTAGTCAAAGGGTTAGCATCACCCTAGGATGAATTTGAGTGCATAAATAGATATGAGCACGTATTTGTTAGTGAATATAAAACTGTTTTATATTGTGTTGATTGATTTGTTGAGTGGCTTATGAATTCTGGTCAATACGAGTAATTAACGTTATTGATAGGGATCTCTAAACACTTAAACAATGCAATTCGAGATGGTATTGTTTTGAAATTGGGTAAGTGAAATAATTTTACCCAGATTATTTTTATATAAAGAAATAATTTTTCGAAATTCTTGGTTGTTAGGAAATAATAATATTAAACTATTATCATTTGTTGCTGTGGTGATTGGGATAAAAGTTGATATTTCAGTCAAAAATTGAGAAAGTAATTCATGTAACAAAATGGAATTGTAAATATGAGTTTATAAATGTGATTATGATTTGAAATGGAATGAAATTCCAGGGGAATATTTAAATATTATATGGTTTGTAAAAACAATTATAAAGGATTTAAAATCTGGAAATTTGGGAATTTAAATCTCGTTCGTTTGAAAATTGTTTTTCAAAGGCTTTGGAAAAATAATTGTTATCCCGCCATTTGGCAAGGCCGCGATACCAAAAGATTGATCGAAAAACCAAAGATAGCCCGTCTCAATGATTGGTTATACATTGCTTCACTACGGATATCGATGAATTTTTTCCGAGTCCGGATCAGGCTACAATTGGTAGGATACGGCAAGCAAAGTCATGGGAACCAACATTCCAAATTTTAGGTCAATGGGGGTTCGTATGAATGAGATATGATCGAATCAAGTTAGGGAAGATGTGATGTTCAAATCCATCGAAGGACCACGGTTTATATCCATCAGGTTGGTGCATTTTGTATCCATCAACCATATATAGTTCGTATCCATTGAGCTTGCTTACTTCGTATCGATCGGAATGGCCAGGTCTTCGCATCGATGAACTTCGTATCGATCAAACTTCGGCTAGAGAGTCTTATTCGAATCCATCGGCATGGCTCCTTGTTCGAATCCATCAGTATGTAGTCTACTTCATAACGATCATCTAACGTCGACTTCACATCCATCAGAGATTCACTTCTTCGTCTCCATCATGGGACCATGTTCGAATCCATGAGCAAAGGCTTGTTCGTATCCATCAGGTCAACGAGCCTGGGTGACGTGTCATCCCTCGATACGAACAAGGCGAGATTTATGGAGTTGATACGGTCAACTCGGAGTAAAGACCGGATCGAGGCGAAGTGTGTGTGCCACATCATCACGAGACCACGTGAGTTGATCGAGTCGAAGGGATCGTTTCGAATTGATGGGTTCGAAACAAACAGCTAACCGAAACATTCTAACTCGTATTGATCATATCTCCCAAACCACAGATCCAAATGCCATAAAATTTTCGCAGCATCTTCCACACAAGGTAAAGATTTTTGCTGCCAAGTTTCAGCTCGATTGGACCTATTTTTGATGGATACGTTCTTATCGATCGCAGATCGAGTCGAAACTTGGTGGGGTCGGTCGCGTGGGCCCACTCACGTGCCAGAAGAAGTCTCCCGAAGTTTGAGCGCGATCTCAGCCTCCTACGCCTATAAATAGCACCCTGGAGCCTTCAGAAAACGGATCTTTTAGCCATTGGACGTCCAGACTCTGCCGGATTCAATTCTACATAATTTCATCACCGTTGCATTCAAACATCAGAGCGATAACCTACTGTAATCCGCTGTAACAGATTGAAATCATCAAGTGAATCAATAAAATCATAAGCTTCAGAGTGGACGTAGGCAAGATCGCCGAACCACTATAAATCCTGTGTTTCTGATTGTTATTTCTGAATTGCTGTGCTTGATATTGCTTAGATATGAGATTTGTATTGAATATTGCTGATTTGTATTCATATACGGGTGCTTTCACGATATTGGAGTTTGTGACCATTTTTGGTGCAAACACGTTGGTGCTTTCACTGAGAAGCTGATTCAGGAGAAGTTGAATTTGAAGATCTAAGAATCCAGATCTAAGGAGCTATGACAAGACAAACAAGTAGAAGACAAATGCCAGAGAGAAGTGAACACGAAGGAAGTCCAGAAGCTTCCTCAGGAGCAAATCAGGTGTCGGTCTTCATCACCAAGGATGAGATGGAGGCAATGATGAAGGGACATGAGGAGTTGATCCAGAGTTTGTTTCAACAGATTGGGCAACTAGGAGCGCAGAATCGAGGAGCGGATGGAGTCCAGAATGGAGCAGGACCATTCGGCGTAGCACCTGGATTAGGGGGCACACACTTGGAGCATGTTGATCCAATCCCAGAGAGAGAGATAGGGGCATCTGAGCAACCTGGAGGTAGCATAGGGATGAACGCTCAGCTAGGGGGGCAGATTCTAGAGGGCTCTCATGGACTAGGGGGTAGGTCGACATCGACGAACGAGGATTGCATCTTGGAGACAATGACAGATTGGCAGAGATGGTCAGACGGGCTATGAGAGGCAGATTGGTAAACAGGGATCTTGAAGACGTGAACAGGAGTCCTTTTTCTCCTGTGATCAGGATGGCTAGGAACCCACCAGAGTTCAAGTTACCATCAGTGGAGGTGTACAATGGAAGGACGGACCCCGCGGTCCATCTGACGAAGTATATGAGGCACAAGAAAGTGCCGGGGGCATCATAGGAAGTTATGGCCCGGTGCTTTCCATTATATCCGACGGATATTGCAGCATTATGGTTTAGACAGCTGGAGAGTGGTTCCATAGGAACTTGGGAAGATTTAGCCGAGAAATTCATGAGGCAATTCAGGGTTCACATCACAAGACACAAGAATGTGATGAGTTTGTCAACTTTGAAGCAGAAAGCTGGAGAGTCTTTGAGGAGTTTTCTGACGCGGTTCAATGCGGCAACAGCATTGATGGATCAGCCAGATCCATCCATGGTTATGATGGCAGCTGTGTCCGGAATAGCTGATGGCACAGAATTCAAAAATTCATTAACTAAAGATCCTCCTATGGATCTAGGAGAGTTCTATCACGAGGCGGAAAAGTTTTTGCGATTGGAAGATGCTAGTGCAGAAAGAGAGGAAGGGATTGACGTTTTCACAATCAAAGGCGGAAATCCACCTGGAAAGGGTGCGGAGACTAGTAAAGGAAAAAGAAAGGCTGAGAATAACGAGGACAGGTCAAAGCGGCCACGAAGGGAGTCGCGATTCACCACTTACTCTGAGATGAATGGGAGTTTGGAGCGAATCTATCAGGATACAAGAGAGCAAGTTCCATATCGTAGACCAATGAGAAGGGATCCAACTATTGACGAGAGGAAATCAGACAAATATTGCTTGTTCCACGAACTGAACGGTCATAGCACAAACAACTGTAGACATCTGAAGGATGAGGTGGAAGGGCATATCAGGAACGGTATGCTACTTCAGTGTGTGAGGAGGCGAGCTCCAGCGGTGGAGCCGGAGCAACCACCGTCTACTTCGGGTAGGGGTGACCCTGAACCGGGGCACCGCATGATTATCAATTGATTGAAATAACGATGAACAAGTCGTAAACTTCTCACTAGCACAATTAAATCATTTACACATGTATGAGATCGCGAACGATCCCCAGGCATGCTCTGAATGATTACTAACTGTCCTGTAGTGATAATTTACACTTTGACATCCTTGCTTTGCTTTTGTTTCGTTTTGATTTAGACATTTAGACTTTGCTTGTTTGGACATTTCTGTTATGGAATTTGTGTGAACGTTGATTTGATATTTCCAATTCTGCGAAATTTTTTATTTGTATGCCCGTTGGAACGTGAACTGTCCAAGAGCACCTCTTGTATGGCGATGAACCGCCAAAGTCTTTGATTCAGAAACTCCCCCTGAACGTGAAATCTGGCATCGATAATACTAAGTCCCCCCTCCCCCGGGCATACTAATTCACCTCGAACGGCACATGACCGCGAACGATCACAATTTGCCTCGAACGAAACCCGACCGCAAGCGGTCACGATTCACTTAGTATGATATCCGATCGCGAACGATCACACTTTGCCTCGTGCGACAATCGATTGCAAACGATCATATTCTGCCTCGAACGGCATCCGACCGCGAACGGTCCCATTTCATCTTTTGCCACGAACGGCATTCGGCCGCGAACGGTCTCATTCCACGATTCGCCTCGAACGGCACACGACCGTGAATGGCCCCATTGCATCATTTTCCATGAACGACATCCGACCGCGAACGGTCCCATCCCATTCTTTGCCGCGAGCGGCTCGAACGCGAACGGTCTCATCTTGCCATTTCCACGAATGGCATCGACCGCGAACGGTCCCGTTTCACCTCAAATGGCATACGATCCCGAACGATCGCCATTCGAGGTCATATGAAACTATCGAGTTCTTATAGGTTGTTGATATGATATGAACATCCAGCTTATGCATCACAAAACACACCTTCTTATCGCAAGGCATGTTTTGGGGGGAAAATGTTATCCCGCCATTTGGCAAGGCCGCGATACCAAAAGATTGATCGAAAAACCAAAGATAGCTCCTCTCAAAGATTGGTTATAGATTGCTTCACTATGGATATCGATGAATTCTGTACGAGTCCGGATCAAGCTACAATTGGTAGGACACGGCAAGCAAAGTCATGGGAACCAACGTTCTAAATTTCAGGCCAATCGGGGTTCGTATGAATGAGATATGATCGATGCAAATTAGGGAAGATGTGTCGTTCGAATCCATCGAAGGACCACAGTTCGTATCCATCAGGTTGGTGCGTTTTGTATCTGTCAACCGTACATAGTTCGTATCCATCGAGCTCGCTTACTTCGTATCGATCGGAATGGCCAAGTCTTCGCATCGATGAACTTCATATCGATCAAACTTCGGCTAGAGAGTCTTGTTCGAATCCATCGGCATGGCTCCTTGTTCGAATCCATCAGTATGTAGTCTACTTCGTAACGATCACCTAACGTCGAATTCGCATCCGTCAGAGATTCGCTACTTCGTCTCCATCATGGGACCATGTTCGAATCCATGAGCAGAGGCTTGTTCGTATCCATCAGGTCAACGAGCTTGGGTGACGTGTCATCCCTCGATACGAACAAGGCGAGATTTATGGAGTCGATACGGTCAACTCGGAGTAACGACCGGATCGAGGCGAAGTGTGTGTGCCACATCATCACGAGACCATGTGAGGTGATCGAGTCGAAGGGACCGTTTCGAATTGATGGGTTCGAAACAAACAGCCAACCGAAACATTCCAACTCGTATCGATCATGTCTCCCAAACCACAGATCCAAATGCCACGAAATTTTCACAACATCTTCCATACAAGGTAAAGATTTTTCCTGCCAAGTTTCAGCTCGATTGGACTAATTTTTGATGGATACGAAATCGTTTCGTATCGATCGTAGATCGAGTCCAAACTTGGTGGGGTCGGTCGCGTTGGCCGACTCACGTGCCAGAAGAAGTCTCCCGAAGTTTGAGCGCGATCTTAGCCTCCTACGCCTATAAATAGAACCCTGGATTCTTCAGAAAAGGGATCTTTCGGCCATTGGATGTCCAGACTCTGCCGGATTCAATTCTAAATCATTTTATCACCGTTGTATTCAAACATCAGAGCGATAACCTACTGTAATCCGCTGTAACGGATTGGAATCATCAAGTGAATCAATAAAACCATAAGCTTCAGAGTGGACGTAGGCAAGATCGCCGAACCACTACAAATCCTTTGTTTCTGATTATTATTTCTAAATTGTTGTGCTGGATATTGCTTAGATCTGAGATTTGTGTTGAATATTGCTGATTTATATTCATATACGGGTGCTCTCACGATATTGGGGTTTGTGACCATTTTTGGTGCAAACAATAATAGTGATATTATTTGAAAATATTTTAAATTGGAAATGGAATCAATTGAGATTCGGAATAAAAATATTTAAAAAAAGATTTTAAAATGGAATAAAAGCACTGAACTCACTTCGCTCGCTGGAAAATGATTTCGGTGATGACCGCAGCTTCGTCGACATTCATTTTCGAGTCTCCAAGGGAGGGATTACTATCCCAATGATTTTAATTGGAGTTTGTTTGCAAAACTGGTTTTGGTTTTGAAATCGAAAGGGATGATTTGATATGCCAAAGGATTTGGGTATATATGATTTCAAAAATGATTTTGAAATACTTAAGTAACTGTTTGAACTCTAGAGTATGGTCTAAGATGTTCTATGGAATATAAGTAAGTTTAAAAACTTATAAGAATATGAAATTTGTTGGAATGAAATTTAACTTAAGAAGAGTTAAGTGGAAACAAGTGTGATAAGGAAATAATTCAGTAAAGTAAATCAACTAAATGAAGTAAATTGGAAGAAATTGGTGAATAGAATATTAGTAAGTTTGATAACTTAAGAAATTTTGAAGTTTCATTTTGTGGAATGAAATTTAACTTAAATTAAGTTGAATAAGAGTGAATTTTGGGAAATTAAGCTTAAACAGGCTAATCAGAATAGTTATCGAAATAGAATTTATTAAGCTGAAAATAAATTTGTGGATGAACAAATTAATTTAGTTTGTAATTGAATGGAATGGGATTTGAATATTGGAATGATGTTTAATTTGAATTATGTTTAATAAAACGAAATTGAAGAATTAGTTTGAGTTGACTAAATAAAATAAAAGCTTGGAAATAAAATTTGATTGAGATATGATATAAATTGGTGAATCAAATATGGGATGAGATATGATCGAGAAAATTTAATATTGAAGATCTGGAAGATAAATTGAGTTCAAATGAAATTGAAAAATTAATTTGATTAGAAATAGATATAAACTTAAGTGGTGAAGTGAAAATAAATCTAAGAACATTTGTATAAAATGTTTATAATAGTCTTAAGAAATTGACGGTGGAATTCTTAAGTACAAATTTGGTATTGGTAAAATATGCTAAGTGAATAAGTGATGTGTATGATAAAGGAAAATAAATGAAGGTGGAAAATTGGAAGTGGATAAAATAAAAGTGGATAACGATTGTGAAGTAAATGTGAATAAAAAGAAATTGGTTATAGCTAATAATCAATTAGAGATATACATGTAAGTTGTACGTATATTATTATATTCGCATATTTATTCGATCCAGATTCTAGCATAGAATTTTGAGATAGTTATATCGATATGAGTTGGGATTTTTCACTCAATTTTCGATGGCGAACCCTGGATATGGATTTTTTATTGATTATGGAGTGTTCTATCATAGTATATGGCAATGCAAGAAGAATGACAGTTTTTGATTAAGAGACCAGATCTGAGTCCGCACTAGAGAGTTGTTTGAACGATACTAGTTCGCAAGTGAAATTGTGTGATCGAATGAGCTATCAAAGTGGATATTGCGTACGGATGATCAAGGTTTTAAATATCGAATTTTGGTAACGTTTCGTCTCGGAATTTTTACACAAGTTATCTCGTACCGAGAGAGATCTCGAACGAGATGAGTATGTATCGGGTGTACATCTCGAATTGACATCTCGGGTCTTATAATGCATCTCGGGAATATCTCGGATGTACTTATGTGTTTAAAATTAATGTGTCAAAAATTTATTTAACGATTATAACATTTTTAGTAAAAATAAAAATGGTAACATACTTGATTTACATGGAAAAAGAAATATTTTTAGAAGCGTAGTAGCTTGATTAGTTTAATTGATTTGGTAATGATTGAATATTATCCTTTTATTTAAACGTAATAAAGAAGTGAAACCTTTCGCTGTGACTCATTAAGATAAAAAGTAAAGAATATGTTCAAGAAGTTGGTAAATTATAATTGGATTGAGAAGTTTCTTTTGAATCAATATGAAAACAAAAATTATTATGGAAAATAGGAAAAATGTATAACTTCGGGTGAGATATCGAATTGAGATTTTGATCCATATATCAGGTGAGATTTGAATATCTCGGACGAGATGAGTGTCTAGGGAGATATGGAGGAGATTTGATGTCTCGTCTCGTTTAAGTGTGAAAATGAGATCTCGAGCGAGATCTCGGGCGAGATATAGGAGATTTAAAACCATGCGGATGATATATGTACACCGTACGGGCTTAAGTAAAGCAAATATTGAAAATTTTGAAAGGAATAAATAAAATGATTTTGAATTGCATGATTGGATACTTTTGGTAGATAAGCTGCAGATATTTAAATGCAAAAGCTAAACTAATGTCTTCGATTCAAAAGTAAAATTTGATTGCCCGAAAAAAAGGTGCATTTTTAAAATTGTGTTTGAAATTTGATGGTTTTCTAATTGAGCCACTTAGCTTTTGTTTCTTTTGATGATTTGGGGGCCGTAGAGGCATTTTGTAGTTATTTCGATCTAGCCGCGCAAAGGAGACGCTGGCGAAAATTTTCAAAATTAAAGGAGTTAGAAAAATTTTAAGGAAATTTTTGGTAATTTAAAATTTGGTTTTAAATTATAATTTGAATGATGGAGGGGATAATATTAGTGTTAATCTATGGATTAATTTGAAAAATTAGTAGGAGTGGTAATTTAGTTTCAATAAAAGAATTTTTTTTGGGGAGTTGTTTGAAACTGCGTGGTTTTGGGAAATACTTATTGGGTTTTAGACCACTCGTCTTACCTGGCAATTTCGAGGACGAAATTCTTATAAGGGGAGAGGAATGTTACAACCCAGAATTTTGAATATTTGAAATTGGAATATTTGTAACGACTCGATCTTTCGACGCCCGAAAATCAACATCAATACGTCCACCTTCTTTTTTTAACCCAAATGGTTTTGTTTTCCGGCATCCGATTGCTCGGCATTTGATACAGTGGTAAATTCTTAAGTAAAATTTGATACAGTGGACATATTAATGTCGATTTTCGACGTCGAAAAATCGGGTCATTATAATATTTAATTGATTTTAAATATTTACAAGTTAATTTTAACTTGAGTGTCAAATATAACCAGTTATTGGATAATAAATTATTGAATTTAATAATTGGAAATTGGTTAAAATAGCGAATCTTAAGTTTTGAGCTTGTTAAGATAATTTAAAGGCCTATAAAATTTATATTTATAATAAGGAAGATAATAAAACTTTCTAAATGGAATTTAAAAGTTACTTGTTAAGTTTTAAAAATATATCGTTTAAAATTACATTTGAAAATAGCTTTTCGAGGCACAGTCTCGGATTTCGACGAAACTAGTTCCATTGGATCTATAATTGTGTATTATTATCGGATTTCAAATTTCCTAGCGTTTAGTGTTGACGTTTGGTCGTACGGAATATAAACGCGCTGAAATTTATATTGAAAACTCAATATAATAATTGGATCCAAGAAGCTATCTTCTCCATACGATCGAATTAGGGCTCGAAACCTTTTCCATTGCATTTGGAATAGGAGTATAACATTATAACTGCCAAGAGGCATGCCTCGATAGGAGGTCGAGATTTTTAGTTACGTAATCGAGATGTTTTGAGAATTTATATTTATATTTTGTCTAGTCAAAACATCATTTCCTTTCTTTTTCCTTCATGTCACTGTAGCTTTACCCTACATGCTACCACCTTTTCAACATCACATCTTACTCCCTATTTTCCTTTATATCACGCAGCCAAGTTTCCTTTTCAAAAATTTAATCGTTCGAAGAAAAAAGAAGTGGCCACGAATTAATTTGGTATAAAGAAAAGGGTGAAGAACGAGATCAAAATCGCTTAAAGGAAGAATAAATGGAGGTGCTTGCTTGTTGCTCATGGAGATACAATGGAGGTGAAGCTCGTGCACGATGGTGGAAGGGCCGGCGATGACTTTAGGTTCGGCGATGGTTAGTGGAGTCGCGCCTACGCGCACGCGGGGGATAGGCAGCACTGGGGAAGGAAGTTTGATCAGAGGCGGACGATGCTTATGTTTCCAGTTTTCTGCTAGGGTTTTTATTGGAACCTCAATGTGGATACGCGTGCGCGATGTTGTTTTGAGCTAGGTGGAACAGTTGATGTTACATAGTCATTATGGTTGATGTTGTGTTTTTGGTTGTAGATCCATCTCATCCAGATCTAGATTATCTTCATGATGTTAAGATCGTGAAGAAGCTAGGTGGAATGCTGTTGGAAGCTCGCGTGGAGAAGTTATGCTGTAAGGTTGTCTGTTTTTTAGTTGATTTAATTTAATTATAACGTTAATAGTGATTTAATTATTAATTTTTTTATAAAAATTCAAATTGCTTATTATCCGTAATATGTTCTTACGAGGTCGGAATTTCGCAGGATCTGTGAAAAGAATTTAAATTGGAACGATCCACGAAAATTAAATTCAAGGTGAGTCAATCTCACTCAATTTTAGATTACCCTAATTAATTTTAAATTTTAAAATTAATTGTTGATTGATTGATCAAATTGATAAATTATTATCCGTTGAATGGGATATTATATATAGTAGTGTGTGTATGTGTCTATATATATATATATATATTGGAGTGATTGATATTCCTGCATATATATAGCGGATGGGACCGTATGCGTCCCGCACAATAGTGGGTGACCCTATATACCGCGATATCCCACTCGAAGTGGGATTGGTTTTTTTATATTATGCTAACATCTATGGATGCAGGGAAACAAGTTGGAGGGATCCAACTGGATTCCTCAAAAATGTTGAATCTATTTTCATATTCAATGATACGATATATTGAATAATCTGTGATAAATTATAGCGTGATTGAATTAATTTGGTGCTATGGTACATTCTTTTGGAAAGATAGTTTGGGAATTTATTAAGTTCGATAAGATAAGTACATGCTTTTGGATAAAGAGATTTAGTTTATATAAAATTAAATAAAAAATGAGACTTGACGTTTTCAGTGGAAAATGAGGTATTTGGTTAAATGATTGTTTATTTGATAGTTAAATAACTAACTATAAAATCTTGTTCCAAAACATAACTTTGAGAATATCTAGGAGAAATACGGGGATTATATTGTACAGTTACCGTTCGAGGTACTATACTGTACGTATAAACTCATTTCGTTTTTCTAGGATGATGATAAAGAAATCTATCCACTAACGGTTAGAAGGTGATCTCCGATCTTATTTCGTCCATTTATTTCCTAAAGAACCAGGTTTGAGTTTACCGAAAATATCGAACGTTGTTCTGAAGAGACCGAGATCGCATAAGTTATCCAAAAACCATTTTAATCCAACAAATACGTTTTCGAAAGGGAAACAAGAGCATGGAGCCAAAGATGGAGCGGTGAAGTGCGAGAGCTAATCGCTACTAATCCTGAGGATTATTCCAAAATGGATGTAACAACCCAAATTTTTGATAATTAAAAATATCAAATTTAATAAGGTTTTGGACTTTGATATTATCAGAAATTAAAATTTATGATTTATTAAATTGAATCTTATTAGATTAGAAATTTTGACCTTAAGATAAATCTTAAAACAACTAATTTTAATGAGATAAAAGATGGTAACATGTATTAACATATAATTTGCTAATATTGATTGAATGTAATTGACTACTATACTATGTTAACGTAATTTCAATCAATTTAAATAATAAAGGTTAATAAGGAATAGAATAAATGATGTATAAATGATGTAATCATATGATATTAATTGCAATTGGTTTTAATATGGAGTATGAAATCAATTATTTTGTCCGTAAATTTATTATCCTTTGTTTGTAAATAATAAGTTAATAGATATGGATTATTAACATATAACCATTGTTTTATTTATTATCATATTATTAAATCCATTATAAATTTATTTGGTAATTAATGGAGAGTTTATGTAATTGAAATATTACAATTGATATAAGAAGACACGTTAACTATTGAGTGGTGAGTGTAAAATTTATGTTAATCAAATTAAAAAGATTTATTTGGAATTTAAATATATAACGAACGGGTACTGTTATATTCGTAATTAAATGTTGGAATTAATTTAGTATATAGATATTGGGTTTAACTTGGAAAATTGGATTTCGAAGGAAACTGAAACGATCCTGACTCGACCTTCGAAAATCGGCACCGAATATGACACTCATATTCCAATGCCGCAGATCCAAACGTCGAATCTGGTTCGCCGGAGCTTATAACACCATTAAGTACAACACAGCGAAAGAAAATGAATAATATAATATGCAACATCTGATACAATATCCAGATACAATGATGATACAATAGAATGATACAACTGAATATAAACACTATCAGAGACACAAGGAATAGCAGCGGAAAGATAATGTCTTCAATAGGATACATCCCCAAATCCAATGCTCTAATCCAAAGCTAGGTGAACCGACATCACGTTTCACCTAGATAAGCTAGTGTCGTCCACATCCAAAAGACTGGACTCACTCCAGATAATCTACTAAGCTGACTATCTGAAAAACCCAACTCTAAACTGCCCGTGTGGAAAATTAGGGGCATCCAGAGTTTAGGAAAGGAACAATAAACTCCATGTCAGTCATGGGACTGGAGTGAGCAACAAAAACAGCTTTTATCTTTTAAAACAAGCAACAAAGAAATTTGAATTGAAAACCGCAATGCTTTTTGGAAAATGAAACTACCATAAGGCCTCCCGCCACACACACATGCAAACGCAGAATTGGAGGAGATTTTTCCTTATGATAGTCATAAATGCTTACTACATGAAAACCATTTTGATATTATTATTAGTGCATAGTGGAAACATTTCGAAAATATAATATTAATCTTAGCCAGCATAACACATTTCATCGTATGCCGACTATAGCTACCATGTTCAGTAGCAGGTTACCGCCACATTCCATGGCTGGTTATACAACCAAAACCATACAGGGCTCGTAATTTTTTGTTTGGATTTCCAACAAACGATCAAGCAAAGGAAATTCCCAAATAAAATGGAACGCCTCTGGAGGGACGCCCCCGAGAACTTACCCAACTCTCTGCTACACAAAGCCGGCTACCCCCTTCCCGGGGAATAAAACCTAAGATATACCACCCCCGGTCCCTTGGGACCTTTATCCGAGGTACCTCTACATCAACAACATCACACAGTAATAAATATACTACAGTGCCCACATTAAGTACCTGGGCTCCATACCGTGATACTATCCTTTTCTAGAAGGAATAGTCATACCCTAGGGGAGCTACCCCTGAAACCTTGCTGCCACGATTCCTGTTTCGACCATTTTCGGGTAGTGAGGCTTGACGAAGTCTCGTCCACAAAGCTACACTTTACGTGAAAGCCATGCTTTGATCACAAATGATCAACAAATGATCATCAACAAACAGCAGCACTTAGCATGCCACACTACCGAGTTGGGAGTATATTGCTGATAACCTTCAACTACATAACCTCTGAGCTCGTACGTCTCAGAGAAGGGTGTTAAGCTAAGAGAATAAATTCTCCGCCACCAACATATATGTATTTGAAAGAAATCTGCTTTATATCTCAAAGTGTAGTGTCAGACACACATCCATACAAGTTTGTTTCGGGTTCGAACATAATCGAAGGCACTTCCGAAAAAGCACTTGCAAATCCGAGTATTCACAATCCCGATCGGACTTCCCATCACTTAGGAAGTCGCTATACCAGCGTGACTCAGTGCAGAGACAATCGATAGGTCATCCTATCATTCTCGTAAATGCCCGGTCTTCACCACCGGTCTTCAAATGCTATCCATATCGACGTATCATTATTCGGAATGGGTTATACGACACAAAGTCCTCTCCCGGCTAAACCGAATAATGAGTGCAATATTTAAAAACATATGGATATGGAATTCCAATTAAGTCACAACTTATTATCCAAGCTTTCCTTTCAAATGGTTTAAACAATTTACCATTTAAAATCTTTTAAATAAAAAGATTTATTTTACAAAGTTCACCCAATTCACAAAGATCCATTCATGGATTTCAAAACAGTTTCCATTTCAATTGGATTAACTCATTCGGTCTTTGAATCAAAAACTCATTTCATAGCTTTCAAAACGTTTCAATTCCATTTCAAACTTGAAACCCTTCAACACAATTTGAAAATCCTTTCTTTAAATGAAAGCTATTTTTATTTGAAAACAAATAGGTTTCGTTTTGGGAAAAACCGATTACAATTACATCAGTTAAAATCATTCAAGTATAAAACTTGGATTTAAATTTAAATTTCCCAAACCATACTTTTCAAATGGCTAAAAACCCATATAAATATCTTTATAACTTGTATAATCTTTTAGACCATAATTTCCCAATTATTGAATTCAATTTCAAATACTAAATTAAATTTAAATCAAATTATTTAAATTTTCGAGTTTTATTAAGTTATATAAAATAACTTTTATTTTTGAAAACTCATTTTTCAAAAGCTTTCAATTAAAATTCCAAAACTATTTTGGATTCAAGAATTTAATTTTTAAAATTGTTAAAATCTGTGACTTAGCCGATTTCCTCATGCAATCCATATTTGTGTGTGTATGGTGTAGTCCAGGGGTTTTACACAATAGTGCAACACATCAATCATCATATCACATATTTAAACACATCAATACTGATAAGCGGTATAATCTATAACGCTTATCGTTCATTCACAGATAAATAATATAAATTTATCACAGATAAATAAATTTTATTCATCATAAATTACACCGAACCATGAATGGCACTAAGCATAGTATAACAAAAATATCGAACAGTTCAATAATCAGTAGAATTCAAAACATCCATAAGTAACTTAATCGGATTAAGTCAAATCAGATAAGTTATTGATCATGGTAACTAACATTAATTAATTTCAAATCATTTGATAAATTGTTCTTTAATCATTTATTAAATAAACCAACCTTTAATTATTGAGTAATCGACCTTTAATTATTCAATTATCCTTTAATTAATTCATTAGTAAATTATTCAACCACCATTTAATTAATTATTCTTAATTAATTACCATAAATGATTATTCCTAATCACTAAATCAACTTTAATTAAATTATTTACATTAACGAACACTCTTTAATTATTAATAATAATTGAATTGGTTTAATTTATTTATCTTTAATAAATCAAAGTTCTTAATTACTTAAGATAAATCTTTATTGTGATTGATTACTAAATCTTAGTCTTTAAACTTTATTTTGAATAAAATATTTTAGAATTTAATTTTAATTAATTTAACATTCAGATTTAACCTTTCACTCTTTAAAACTTTTCTAAGTCAATAAATAACTTTTAATACAAACATCACTCAAAAACTTATTTATTTCATACTTAAAAACTTGTTTATCTTTGTTTTGAAATTTGAATTATTTACAAAATCAACTTCTTTATTTTTAAAACTTGAGCACCCTGTTAAAAACAATTGTTCTTTAATCATTTACTTCCATAAGTAAAACTTGGTCTGCTTTTTTGTTTAAAACTTAGAGATCCTGTTAACAATCAAGTTCTTTTATTTAAAACCTTTTTCTCAACTTCCTGTAACAAGTTCTCAAAACCCGTTCAACCCAGACTCGAGCAATCACCCGCATGCTCACCGAAGCAACACGCGAGCAAACTCGACTTCGAGTTACATCACCATTTCCCCACGTTATTACCCGAGGCTTCCCATTCTTCTTCGATCGACACCATTTCCAGCTGCACCAAAACTCACCTGTGTACGTGCACATTCGCGCGGTGACGTTCCGGCCATCACGACCTCCACCGACAAGCCACTGTCCATCGCCACAACCGATCTCAACCACCCAAAATCCAAAATAAGTTCGAAATCAAAATCGAGCGTCTCGATCGAACTAAAACCCAAATCCAAATCAAAAAAATCCTATCGTTCTCGACATCAAGATCATCAGAATGTTCGAAACTCTGGTCATCGCTTCATCAACGCCTACTCTACCATCTCATTCAGTTCATCAAACTCGACCAATCACTGACTCCACATGAGCACGAGAACCATGCCAAACCCAAACTTTACGTTAAACCCTTAATTCCCATCATCCCATTGCCTCGATCATTTGTAAATTCAGTTTATATTTTTATATCGATCCTTAATGCTCCAGCTAACTTTACCAATGACCACAATCACCACTTCATCGTGGGTCATCGTGAATTGATAGAAATAGGTTTTCTGATCATCCTGCAATTGCTTGAAATCTACTTATTTAAAAATCAAGATTTAGTTATCAAAATTCATCAATTCGTAACCCCTATCAGATTTCAAAGTCCACTCATAAAATAAAAAGCTTTGATTTTTCTGGAATTAATGGATTTTACTGTAAATAAACATTTTCACAGCATTTACTTGATATTTTTTCTCTGAAATTATTTTTAAAAGTGAAACCATGATGTTATAAACCACTTCTCTTTAGGACTTGAAGCTTAATTTTTGTTTAATCAGATTGATATGAATTTTTTCCTATAGGTGTTTCTTTACTTTGTTGATATAACAGAGGGATATATTTACAATCATATACAAACATTTTATATATGCAGACAAGCAATGATATTCATACTTTCATATTGCATTCATTAATATATTCAACCATCATACAAATCAAATAATCATCATATTATCACACTATACAACAGAATTAAGCCTTTGAAAGAAGAGTTTCTCACCAGTGAGTAAAAGCAGAAACCTGGAATTTATTTTTGAATCTGGAACATGATCAAGAAGTTGTTCTTTTGAATTTGATATCTGGGTTGATCTATTACTTTGATATATTTATCTGAACTTGATATTTTTTGGAGTCGAGTTGCTCTTTGATTTAGTTCTGATTGCTTGAAACTTCATTCAGGTTGATATGCTTGAAAAAGGTTCTTGATTGATTTTTTTTTCTTTTTGAAAAACTGTTGTTTTTGTAAATATAATGATGTTTATATTCTGGAATACTAAGTTTGATGAACGAATCAGGAATAGTGTAGATGTATATATAGAAAGATAGTGTTTGTATAGGTGTTTACTGGTGTAGCTTGTTTTTTTTCTATATTTGATCAGATTTTCCTACTGCCCACTATTTTTGACTAAAGATATTTTCTTTGAAGGCTGATATGATTTTCATTTCGGATGAGAAGATATTAGCTAGTACATCTGTTTGCCTCTTTGTTTACATGCATCATTTCTTTTGATGTTTTATTTGTGTAAATTTTTTTTTCTTTCTTTTCTTCTTGCATACTTTTATGTCATACTTCATTTATATAGCTTCCCTTGCAAGCTTCATAGATATTTAGATTTTTTTTTATTTGTATGAATATATATTATTTTGTTCTTGCATATGAGTTTACAGCAAACTTATTTGTCTTGTTTTCATGTTTCATGTGTTATGTATTTTTTTTCCATTTCTTTTGTTAATATTTATATCTTCTTTTGTCTTACTTTACATTTGCATTCCTATATGTATATAGATACTTAACCTTTAAAGAAATCGTTTTTATTTTTATTTTTATCCATATACACGCTATTTAAAAGAATTTTTTTATTTCTTATTTCTAGTATAAATAGTTATTTTTTTTATTTCTTTGTTTTAAAGTTTAACTATCAAACATTAATTTATATTAACATGTTTTATAATGATATCTTATACTTGTATTTTGTATTGATAAAATTTATTTCATTTTGAATACATCTTATTACCCAGTATTATATACGCATTATTTTAATTTACATCAATAATATTTCTAAGCCCAATCATTTTCCTAAGTCATTTATTTAAATATTTAAATACAATTTCAATACTTCAAATTTAAATTCTAAAGTTAAATTCAAATTTACTCATATATATATATACACACATATGCACATATATTCAAATTCAATTTAATTCGAAAAATCGCATAAATTATTAATTTAAAATAAATTCAAAATTTGGGATCGTCACGTATTCCCCCTTAAAGAAATTTCTTTCTCGAAATTTGCAGGTACGGAAACAACAAAGATAGATATGCAAAGATAGAGAAATATCCTTCCAAATCAAACTGAATATTAATTCTGCATTTGGCTTACCAAATCAGAATATCAAAAATATGAGAACAAACTCATACAATACTACAAAGGATACTCGGGTCATCAAATCTACGAAATATGCAAGGCATATGCAAGGCACTAGTTAGTTCGATGGATAACTAACCGTTCGTAGAATATATCGAAGCCCAAACAATAGATAGATTTAATTTTTCATAACTCTCCATCACCAAATATGGATTCCTAACTCAAGTCGGAATACTCCAAAGTATATATATAACCTGTCCCTCTTCGGACTTGATATTCACAAGAAATTACACTAGAATTTCAAATTTGGTTTTGATCGACATCCTTTTACTGATACAATTCAAATTTAGCCCTATATTTTATTAACCAATTTAACTCAATTTATAATTTCCAGTTTACTTCAATTTTCAATTCCGAATTTCAAATTCATAAAATTTTAAATCGAAAACTGATAAGAAATCGATGAATATACGAAGTAAGGATTTCCTACAACGATTCATAGGGCCATCATCACACCGAAACTTCTCCCTCGAGCTGCCACAAAGCCAATCAAAGAGTTGAAATCGATTCAAAGTAGATTGATATAGAAAGATTGTTTCCTCTATTGCAGGGTATTGACCATTTATAGTGGTACTCCCCTGTCCCCTATCTCGTCCTCTTCTTGCACTCATACTCAATATAAGTGAATAGTAAGAGAATTCACTAAAGCATTCGAATGGATATCTTAGGGATTTCTCATTCTAGGGTTTACTTCACCCTATCTCTAATGAGCTACTTAATATGTTATTGTGACGCCCCACCTCTGTACCCATGCTAGCCAAGAACACTACGGAGTAATGTCGTCAACTAGCGCGTAGAATAAGGCTGTCGAGGAGCGACCATCTATATAATTGCTTTGTGCGAGTACGATATGCCAGATAAAAATAGAACTTTTCATCACAAGAGGAAATCCGACATACCGATGCAAACTCAAGGCTACTACACAATGGCTATAATATCTTCGGAAACAAATATAGAAATAAGTATAACACAAATCAGTCACAGATATCCATATCACAAAGGCGGAAAAATATATGAATATATAACACTTAAAAGTGTACATTAGAGTAGTGGTCTAACAAGATCCACAATATCACAAAGGAATAGCTACAAATGCTACACAAAAGAATAAGTATACATCACGGAGTCTATATCTCAAATGCATACAACAAAATAAACTGCTAATCTAAGTAGTTAGCCAAAAGTCAGATAATTCTCCTCGATGAGTCAAGAAGAAGCACCTGTAACATCTCGGTCTGACCCGAGTATTATTTAATAAGAAAATAATAAACGGATCAGTCTAACTATAAATATCAGATAAAATGATACAGAATAAGAGATATGACAAAAACGTATGATAACCATAAAGCCAGACTATGATAAATATGCAATTGAAAATCAACCAGAGATTAATCAATATCACAAGAATCTTCTCAAAGATCAAAAGAATGTCATACTCTTTAGTTTTATTCACCAAGTCACAAATATCGACATCATATCGATGCCTATCATAAAAGCTGGTGGAACACAAATTCTAGAAATCATCAACATAAATCCAGAAGTCACAAAAAAAGGGAGGCCTATCACAAAACGGGAGCATGAAAACTCACTAATACGTGTATCCCATACCGGAAGCTATCCCATAGTCTCTAACCATAGAGCCGTTACAACGACGTAGTACAATATCTGTATGCCCGAGGAACCTGAAACTCTAATAATTAGGAACAACGACGTAGTACAACGGTACGCCTGATGATCCTGATATGCTGGTGCAACAACGTAGTACAAAGGTACGTCCGATGGACTGAACTCCATAAAAGTACATGGGTCGCTAGCCCACAAAAATTGAGTCGAAACTCCAAATAATACATAGGTCGTTAGCCTATAAAAGAAATGAGACGAAACTCAATAAAACGAGGTACCGTCCCCTACGTGGATAAAGAAACATAGCATATCGCTAGTCTAAATCACAAAAATGATCGTCATCAATCATCAAGAAGTGTCAATTACACCAAGCTAGTAAATATACGAGCTTAGCTTCATGTCCCATAACCACTAGCTTAACTTATATATTTGCAAACAAATTGTAGATCTCCACTCGAAAATTGTCACAAGAGATTCAACCAGACAAGTCCAAGAATTAACCGACGATGTGAACACAAGCGTTTCATACCACTTGTTTTACTAAGTCGTTTAATTAGATTTCTCATACGACTGAGATAAAGGTTTGTATATACTAGTAGATTGGAAAATGGTTTAAGAAACGAGCTTTGAAATAAAATAGTGTTGAAATTGTTTTGGTGAAAGAGTTTTGATATTTACTACTAGTAGTGAAACCTTTATATTTTTTTTAAAGTGACAAATCGCAAAAATGATTGTAGAAACAATCAATCATCAAAATTCACATACGAAGACGTGTATAAATCCAAAGAAACCGATACCGAATCCATCAAAGTGGATATACCCAAAAATTCCTAAAATAGAAGTTATCAAAGTCGACGGCGATAACAACTAATCAGAGAAGAAGAATCGATTAAAGATAGGAAAACAAAGCAAATTGAGCACAAATAGGCAAAACAGGCAAAACAGGAGCAGGTCAGTTGACTGACTCCGACTAAACTCGCTGAGTCAGTTGACTGAACACAAACCTGAAAAATTCTCGGGCTTCAGCTCAGTCGACTGACTCAGAGAATTCAGTCGACTGAACTTGATTTCCTGCATTTCCTATCCCATTTTAAATGAATTGCAAACTCTCTCGATTTGCAATCGGACAAGCACGGATGCTAGGGGTTTACGCCTATCGGCTACCCGGTTCTATAAGCTCTTCGATTCATCACCAAAAACATGAGCAAACAACAAAGTTAGGATTTTGAAAGAATTGAACTCAAAAGACAAAAATTGGACTATTTTCCAATTCAATCCAAACCAAAAGCAAATGCACATGAATAAGTGTTAGGAATTCATACCCAACAATCAAAGATAGATATAGGCATAGACGTGTGATAAAAATCTCACCTTTAAACCCAAAACAAATGAAGAAGAAGCTATAGAGCAATGGCAAGGACAATCACTCTTCAATTCCAACCCAAAGAGCTTGAATCTAAGCTTAAAAGAGAAACATTTCCTAAACTAGGTTTAGGAATTTCTGTAATTGGTAAGAGAATGAGTTGGAGAAGAAGAGGAGGAGGCTTACCAAAGCTTCTTCTATAAATTTGGAGCTAGAACTTGATTTGCAAATGGAAACTAGGGCTTGGAGTTTTAATTTTCCATTCCTCTCTCCATTGTTGCTAAAGCTTGTGTATTAGGAAACAGAAGTAAAGTAATGAAGAGAAGAGGGGTGAAGCTTGGGTCTAATGAGCTAAAACAAAACCAAAGCCCTAAGTGAAAAAGTAGAAAAATTCTACTATCCCAAACATATCGAAGTTTATACTCAAAAAGGTCGCAAACGTCATTTTGAACTCAATGGGGGTGGTTTCGAGTCCTAATTCGACCCTTTGCAAAAAGTAGCTTTTCGGACAATAATCCGTCTAACGATGAAATATTTAAATAAAACATTTAAATATTCAATCGTAAAATATGCGGGTTGTTACAGACTCCCCTCCTTAAAGAAATTGCGTCCTCGCAATATTTGAGAAATAAATGAACAATAGGTAACAACCATAAAAGCATGTCAACATAAAAGAAGAAATTTGGAATAAGAAGCTCACCTCAAAGAGCACGAGAAAGTAAGTCCGGATGTGTTCGCTCGATGAATTCTATGGATTCCCAAGAACAATCCTTAGGATTTGATGACCATTGAACTTTCACAAGAGGAACATCTTTATTTCGAAAGCGTTTAATCTCCGAAGCAATAATACGAATAGGATGTTGCTCATAAGTCAAATTAGGTGAAACCTCAATTTCTTCTACAATACCGGGCTCAAGAATAGAATCGGGATCTCGAAGGCATTTCCGTAATTGAGAAACGTGAAACACGTCATGAATAGCCGAAAATTGAGCCGGTAATAAGAGGCGATCAGCCACGGAATCAATACGTTCGGTGATGGAAAATGGACGAATATATCGAGGTGCTAACTTTCCCGATCGACTGAAATGCACAACACCCTTCATAGCTGAAACACAAATAAACACAAAATCTCACACAGAAAATTCTAATTTCCTTCTTTGGTTATTGGCATAGGATTTTTGTCTACTCTGGGCTTCTTTCATCCTATGACGAATAAGATCAATCTTTTCTGTGGAATCACGAATAAAATCTGGACCTAAAACCAGCTTCTCACCGGCTTCAAGCCAACAAGAAGGAGATCGGCATGGCCTTCCATAGAGTGCCTCAAAAGGTGCCATCCCAATACTAGATTGGAAGCTATTATTATAGGAAAATTCGACAAGAGAAATATGATCTTCCCAACTTCCACCAAAATCAAGAACACATGCATGAAGAAGATCTTTAAGAGTTTGATTCACACTCTCGGTTTGTCCATCGGACTGAGGATGATAAGCAGTGCTAAAATTAAGCTTCGTTCCCAAAGCTTTTTGAAGACTTTTCCAAAATCCACTAGTATGCAATGGATCACGATCACTAACAATAGAAGTAGGAAGTCCATGTAATTTAACAATTTCTTTAATAAAGAGCTTGGCCAAAAGAGGAACGGTCCGATTAGACCGAACGGGAATAAAATGGGCAGATTTAGTAAGTCTATCAATAATCACCCATAAGCTATCATGACCTGAACGAGAACGGGGAAGGCCGTCTATAAAATCCATGGAAATTTGTCCCACTTCCAAATTGGAATTTCTAAAGGTTGCAATAACCCACCGGGCCTTTGATGCTCGGCCTTGACAAGTTGGCAAGTCATGCAACGCTTAACAAAGTTAGCAATATCAGATTTCATTCCATCCTAATAATAAAGTCGCTTCATATCCGCATACATTTTACTATTACCGGGATGAATGGTAAATTTAGAACGATGAGAATCTTCTAAAATATCTTTACGAAGGTCACTAATATTTGGCACGATAATTCTACCAAATTTTCGAATACCGCCATGAGAGTCAATATCGAAGTCTTTCGAACCTTAAATATCAATGTTATCCCTTAATCTGTGGCTAAGAAGAGCCAATTCTGGATCTAGCTTATGAGCTTCAAGAATGCGGTCTAAAAAAGAAGGATGAGCCTCAAGGCTACATAAAGCTAAAGATGAACATAAATCGGACTCACGATCTCGAATCTCACAAGTGGATAAAATTCCGAGATCATTCCATTCGGATATTATCATGGAAACAACCGCTTGTAGCTTTCGGCTAAGGGCATTGGCAACATTATTTCCCTTTCCGGGAGTATAAAGAATGTCAAGATCATAAGACACAAGGAACTCGAGCCAACGTTGTTGATGCAAATTAAGTTCCTTTTGAGAAAATAAATACTTCAAAGATTTATGATCTGTATAGAGAACAAATTTCTCTCTCAAAAGATAATGACGCCAAATTTTAAGAGCGAAAACAATAACCGTGAGCTCTAAATCATGAGTGGCATATCTAGTCTCGGCTGGCTTCAATTGCCTAGAAGCATAAGCAATAACACGTTCTCTTTGCATGAGAATGGCACCCAAATCAACGCGACTAGCATCGGTATAAACAATAAAATCTTGGTTTCCTACGGGAATTATAAGAATAGGAGCATCAGAAAGGAGTTCTTTTAATTTCTGGAAAGAACCTTCACATTTGTCCGACCAAACATATTTAACACCTTTCTTTGTTAAGGTAGTAAGAGGCACGAAAATTTTAGAAAAGTCTTTGATAAAACGACGGTAATAACCCGCCAATCCAAGAAAGCTACGAATTTCCGTCACACTCTCCAGTCTCTTCCACTTTTGAATTGCTTCAATCTTTGAAGGATCCACTGATATTCCGGATTCGGAAATAATATGACCGAGAAACTTCACACGAGATTGCCAAAAATGGCATTTAGAAAATTTTTCTTTCAATTGATTGCTCCTAAGAGTTTCCAACACAATCTGAAGATGTTTTTCATGCTCCACCCCGATTTTAGAATACACAAGAATATCATCAATAAAGATGAGAACAAACCGACCGAGGGAGTCTTTGAAAACTCTATTCATAAGGTCAACGAAATAAGCTGGAGCATTCGTTAAACCAAATGGCATAACAAGCCATTCATAAGATCCATAATGAGTACAGAACGATGTCAAAGGAATGCTATCCTCTACAATACGAAGCTGATGAAAACCGATTGCTAAGTCTAATTTTGAAAAGACTCTAGCACCACTAAGTTGATCGAATAGATCATCAATCCGAGGTAAAGGATATTTATTCTTGATAGTAAGATCATTAAGCTTGCGATAGTCAATGCAAAGCCTAAGTGTACCATCAGATTTATTCACAAAAATAGCAGAAGCTCCCTAAGGAGAGGAACTAGAATGAATAAATTCCTTCGTCTCCAATTCGGATAATTGTTTGCGCATCTCCTCATTTTCTTTATTGGACATACGATAAGGAGGACGAGTAATAGGTAAAGCTCCAGGAATTAGATTAATTCTGAATTCAATTGCTCGCTTAGGTGGTAATCCTAAAACGGGCTCAAATATGTCGGAAAATTCATGAACAACGTGAATAAGAGAAAAGACATCTTCCTCATCATCATTATCGTCATCATGAGGGTTTAAACAATATAAAGTTGAAACCAAGTTGGAATCCGAATCTTTAAGATTAACAGAAATCTGCTTAGCAGATTGAGTATGTCGAAGATGAATAATCCGCTCAGGACATAGGATTTGAGCTTCATGGCCGTTAAGCCAATCCATTCCCAAAATCATTCCAAAGCCTAAGTAGCGCATAACATACAAATCGGCTTAGAAATCTCGACATCTTTATAAAGCAAACTAATTGTTGCGGATCCACCAACCAGATTCGCAATTCTCAAAGAAGTCATTAAAGCAACAACACTTAAAGAAGAAGTATCAAGAAGTTCTTTTGATATAAAAGAATGGGACGCACCCGTATCAAAAAGAACTCGAATATGTTGATCACGAAATAAAATAATGCCATCAAGGATAGGATGAGAAATACCTTGACCATGAGAAGTGTTGCTAGGGTCTTGTGCAATATTTAACTTTCCCTCCTTCTTGCCTTGAAGTTTGGGACATGAAGATAAAAGATGACCCGAACTTTTGCAATAGCGACAAAAGAAAGGTTTCGAACATCTATTGGCATAATGGTCTTTAGAACCACAATTGTAAATTGCCCATTACTAGGGGTAGGAGTCTTTGCTACAGAAGCTGCTTGTTTTCCTTTCTTGTTGAGATTAGGGCCTTTGAATTTAATAGGCCTTTTCTTGTTGTTGTTGAAGTTTGGTTTGGTACCCACAACTTCAACATCACTTTCTTTTTCTGCCTCTTCAAGTCGAAGAGCGATATCAACAAGTTGATCAAAACAAACTTCTAATTTTAGAAGTAATGGCTTCTTTAGTTTTTTGTTCAAGCCATAAACAAATCTTTGGTTCTTCTTCAATGGGGTGTTTATATATTCGACCCCGTATTTAGAAAGTGACTCAAATGATGCGACATTGTCTACCATGGAGGATTCACCTTGAACAAGGTCTATGAAACGACAGGCCAATGTCAACTTCTCATCTTCTGGCACAAATTCTAACTCGAATCGTTCCCGGAATTTCTCCCAAGTAAGATCCGCTTCAATAATTTCAGAAATAAGAAGCTCGTACCAGTCTAATGCTCTTTCTTGGAGCATACTAGAAGCCACCTGAACTCGGTGAAGATCTATAAGATTCATGCGAGAAAAAATTTGATCGCATGCTTTGAGCCAAGATTGGACTTGAATGACGCTTTCGAAACCCTTAAATGGCTTCCCTCCCAAGTTGGTATAGTCACTGCACAAATGTGCAAATCGGGACTTAGGGTGAGTAGGCTCTGGAATGGGTCCGGCAGCTTGAGAATTCTTTACAAGATCAATAAGTTGTTGTGCAGACATAAATACTCCATCCTGGGGAGTAGCACTAGATTGACCGGCGCTGGGACGGCCAGGTCTAACCATTTCTCTTATTTAAGAAAGAAAGAAAGAAGAAAAAGGTTATTCAAAAAATAATTATCAAATAATCATGATTGATAAATCAAGGCATCACAAAGAAAATAGGATAGAACGGTTCGAAGACCCGAATAAAATCCTAAGGCACGACTCCTAAGATGGACTTAGGACGACGATCCTTGTTAAATTATTCTACATTGTTCCAAAGTTTGGCTCTGATACCAAGCTGTGATGCCCACCTCTATACCCATGCTAGCCAAGAACACTACAGAGTAATGTCGTCAACTAGCGCGGAGAATAAGGCTATTGAGGAGCGACCATCTATATAATTGCTTTGTGCGAGTACCGATATGCCAGATAAAAATACAACTTTTCATCATAAGAGAAAATCCGACATACCGATGCAAACTCAAGGCTACTACACAGTGGCTATAATATCTTCGGAAACAAATATAGAAATAAGTATAACACAAATCAGTCACAGATATCCATATCACAAAGGCGGAAAAAGATATAAATATATAACACTTAAAAGTGTACATCAGAGTAGTGGTCTAACAAGATCCATAATATCACAAAGGAATAGCTACAAATGCTACACAAAAGAATAAGTATACATCATGGAGTCTATATCTCAAATGTATACAACAAAATAAACTACTAATCTAAGTAGTTATCCAAAAGTCGGATAATTCTCCCCGACGAGGAGTCAAACAGAAGCACCTGTAACATCTCGGTCTGACCCGGGTATTATTTAATAAGAAAATAATAAACATATCAGTCTAACTATAAATATCAGATAAAATGATATAGAATAAGAGATATGACAAAAACTTATGGTAACCATAAAGCCATACTATGATAAGTATGTAATTGAAAATCAACTAGAGATTAATCATTATCACAAGAATCTTCTCAAAGATCAAAAGAATGTCGTACTCTTTAGTTTTATTCACCAAGTCACAAATATCGCATCATATTGATGCCTATCATAAAAGCCGGTGGAACATAAATTCTAAAAATCATCAACAGAAATCCAAAAATCACAAAAAAAGGGGAGGCCTATCACAAAACGGGAGCATGAAAACTCACCAACACGTGTATACAAACGGGACGCTATCCCATGGTCGCTAACCATAGAGCCGTTACAACGACGTAGTACAATATCGGTACGTTCGAGGAACCTGAAACTCGAATAATTCGGAACAACGACGTAGTAAAAAGATACGTCCGATGGACCAAACTCCATAAAAGAACATGGGTCGCTAGCCCACAAAAATTGAGTCAAAAATCCAAATAATACATAGGTCGTTAGCCTATAAAAGAAATGAGACGAAACTCAATAAAACAAGGTACCGTCCCCTATGTCGACAAAGAAACATAGCATATTGCTAGTCTAAATCACAAAACTGATCATCATCAATCATCAAGAAGTGTCAATTACACTAAGCTAGTAAATATATGAACTTAGCTTCATGTCCCATAACCACTAGCTTAAATTAAATATTTACGAACAAATTGTAGATCTCCACTCGAAAATTGTCACAAGAGATTCAACCGGACAAGTCCAGGAATTAACCGACGAAGTGAATGCAAGCGTTTAATACTACTTGTTTTACTAAGTCGTTTAATTAGATTTCTCATACGAGTGAGATAAAGGTTTGTATATACTAGTAGATTGGAATACGGTTTAAGAAACGAGCTTTGAAATAAAATAGTATCCAAATTGTTTTGGTGAAAGAGTTTTGATATTTACTACTAGTAGTGAAACCTTTATATTTTTTTAAAGTGAAAAATCACAAAAATGATTGTAGAAACAATAAATCATCAAAATTCACATATGAAGACGTGAATCAAATCCAAAGAAACCGATACCGAATCCATCAAAGTGGATATATCCAAAAATTCCTAAAATAGAAGTTATCAAAGTCGACGGCGATAACAACTAATCGGTGAAGAAGAATCGATTAAAGATTGGATAACAAAGCAATTGAGCATAAAGAGGCAAAACAGGCAAAACAGGAGCAGGTCAGTCGACTAAACTCCCTGAGTTAGTCGACTGAACACAGACCTGAAAAATTCTCAGGCTTCTGCTAAGTCGACTGACTCATAGAATTCAGTCGACTGAACCTGATTTCCTGCATTTCCTATCCCATTTTAAATGAAGTGCAAACTCTCTCGATTTGCAATCGGACATGCAAGGACGCTAGGGGTTTACGCCTATCGGCTACCCAGTCCTATAAGCTCTTCAATTCATCACCAAAAACATGAGCAAAAAACAAAGTTAGGATTTTTAAAGAATTCAACTCAAAACACCAAAAATTGGAATATTTTCCAATTCAATCCAAACCAAAAGCAAATGCACATGAATACGTGTTAGGAATTCATACCCAACAATTAAAAATAGATATATGCATAGTTGTGAAATAAAAATCTCACCTTTAAACCCAAAACAAATGAAGAAGAAGCTATAGAGCAATGGCAAGGACAATCACTCTTCAATTCCAACCCAAAGAGCTTGAATATAAGCTTAGAAGAGAAACATTTCCTAAATTAGGTTTAGGAATTTCTGAAATTGGTATGAGAAAGAGTTGGAGAAGAAGAACAGGAGGCTTACCAAAGCTTCTTCTATAAATTTGGAGCTAGAACTTGATTTGCAAATGGAAAATAGGGCATGGAGTTTTAATTTCCCATTCCACTCTCCATTGTTGCTAAAGCTTGAGTATTAGGAAATAGAAGTAAAGTAATGAAGAGAAGAGGGGTGAAGCTTGGGTCTAATGAGCTAAAACAAAACCAAAGCCCTAAGTGAAAAAGTAGCAAAATTCTACTATCTCCAAACATATCAAAGTTTATACTCAAAAAGGTCGCGAACGTCAATTTGAACTCAATGGGGGTGGTCTCGAGTCCTAATTCGACCGTTTGCAAAAAGTAGCTTTTCGGACAATAATCCGTCTAACGATGGAATATTTAAATTAAATATTTAAATATTCAATCGTAAAATATGCGGGTTGTTACAGATATACTCCTGAGCTAAAGTTTCAACCTTCAGCTCTAATACCAAATGAAACGATCCTGACTCGACCTTCGAAAATCGGCACCGAATATGACACTCATATTCCAATGCTGCAGATCCAAACGTCGAATCTGGTTCGCCGGAGCTTATAACACCATTAATTGCAGTACAAGAGAAGAAAATGAATAATATAATATGCAACATCTGATACAATATTCATATACAATGATGATACAATAGAATGATACAACTGAATATAAACACTATCAGAGACACAAGGAATAGCAGCGGAAAGATAATGTCTTCAATAGGATACATCCCCAAATCCAATGCTCCAATCCAAAGCTAGGCGAACCGACATCACGCTTCACCTAGATAAGCAAGTGTCGTCCACATCTAAAGACTGGACTCACTCCAGATAATCTACTAACCTGACTATCTGAAAAACCCAACTCTAAACTGCCCGTGTGGAAAATTGTGGGCACCCAGAGTTTAGGAAAGGAACAATAAACTTCAGGTCAGTCATGAGACTGGTGTGAGCAACAAAAACATCTTTTATCTTTTAAAACAAGCAACAAAGAAGTTTGAATTGAAAACCATAATGCTTTTTGGAAAATGAAACTACTATAAGGCCTCCCGCCACACACACCATGCAAACGCAGAATTAGAGGAGATTTCTCCTTATGATAGTCAAAAATGCTTACTACGCGAAAACCATTTTGATATTATTATTATTAGTGCATAGTGGAAACATTTCGAAAATATAATATCAATCTTAGCCAGCATACCACATTTCGTCGTATGCCTACTACAGCTACCATGTTCAATAGCAGGTTACCGCCACATTGCATGGCAGGTTATACAACTAAAACCGTACAGGGCTCGTATTGTTTTGTTTGGATTTCCAACAAACGATCGGGCAAAGGAACTTCCCAAATAAATGGAACGCCTCTGGTGGGACGCCCTCGAGAACTTACCCAGCTCTCTGCTACACAAGGCCGGCTACCCCCTACCCGGGGAATAAAACCTAAGATATGCCACCTCCGGTCCTTTGGGACCTTTATCCGAGGTACCTCCACACCAACAACAGTAATAAATATACTACAATGCCCACATTAGTAAGTACCTGGGCTCCATACCGTGATACTACCCTTTTCCAGAAGGAATGGTCATACCCTAGGGGAGCTACCCCTAAAACCTTGCTGCCCCGATTCCCGTTTCGACCATTTCCGGGTTGTGAAGCTTGACGGAGTCTCGTCTACAAAGCTACGCTTTACGCGAAAGCCATGCTTTGATCACAAATGATCAACAAATGATCATCAACACACAGCAACACTTAGCATGCCACACTACCGAATTGGGAGTATATTGCTGATAACCTTCAACTACATAACCTCTGAGCTCGTACGTCTCAGAGAAGGGTGTTAAGTTAAGAGAATAAATTCTCCGCCACCAACAGATATGTATTTGAAAGAAATATGCTTTATATCTCGAAGTGTAGTGTCAGACACACATCCATACAAGTCTGTTCCGGGTTCAAACAGAACCGAAGGCACTTCCGAAGAAGCCCTTGCAAATCTGGGTATTCACAATCTCGATTGGACTTCCCATCACTTAGGAAGTCTCTATACCGGCACGACTCAGTGCGGAGACAATCGATAGGTCATCCTATCATTCTCGCAAATACCCAGTCTTCACCACCCGTCTTCAAATGCTATCCATATCGAAATATCATTATTCGAAATAGGTTATATGACATAAAGTCCTCTCCCGGCTAAACCGAATAATGAGCGCAATATTTAAAAACATATGGATATGGAATTCTAATTAAGTCACAACTTATTATCCAAATTTTCCTTTCAAATGGTTTAAACAATTTACCATTTCAAATCTTTTAAATAAAAAGATTTATTTTACAAAGTTCACCCAGTTCACAAAGATCCATTCATGGATTTCAAAATAGTTTCCATTTCAATTGGATTAACTCATTCGGTCTTTGAATCAAAGACACATTTCGTAGCTTTCAAAACGTTTCAATTCCATTTCAAACTTGAAACCTTTCAACACAATTTGGAAATCCTTTGTTTAAATGAAAGCTATTTTTATTTGAAAACAAATAGGTTTCGTTTTGGGAAAAATTGATTACAATTACATCAGTTAAAATCATTCAAGTATAAAACTTGGATTTAAATTTAAATTTCCCAAACCATTCTTTTTAAATGGCTAAAAACCCATATAAACATCTTTATAACTTGTATAATCTTTTAGATTATAATTTCCCAATTATTGAATTCAATTTCAAATATTGAATTAAATTTCAATCAAATTATTTAAATTTTTGAGTTTTATTAAGTTATATAAAGTAACTTTTATTTTTGAAAACTCATTTTCAAAAGCTTTCAATTCAAATTCCATAACTATTTTAGATTCAAGAATTTAATTTTGAAAATTGTTAAAATAAGCGACTTAGCCGATTTCCTCGTGCAATCCATATTTGTGTGTATATGGTGTAGTCCAGGGGTTTTACACAATAGTGCAACACATTAATCATCATATCACATATTTAAATACATCATATTGATAAGTGGTATAATCTATAACGCTTATCGTTCATTCACAGATAAATAATATAAATTTATCACAGATAAATAAATTTTATTCATCACAAATTACAAGGAACCATTCATGGCACTAAGCATAATATAATAGAAATGTCGAACAGTTCAATAATCAATAGAATTCAAAACATCCATAAGTAACTTAATCGGATTAAGTCAAATCAGATAAGTTATCGATCATGGTAATTAACATTAATTAATTTCAAATCATTTGATAAATTGTTCTTTAATCATTTATTAAATAAACCAACCTTTAACTATTGAGTAATCGACCTTTAATTATTCAATTATCCTTTAATTAATTCATTAGTAAATTATTCAGCCACTATTTAATTAATTATTCTTAATTAATTACCAAAAATGATTATTCCTAATCACTAAATCAACTTTAATTAAATTATTTACATTAACGAACACTCTTTAATTATTAATAATAATTGAATTGGTTTTATTTATTTATCTTTAATAAATCAAAGTTCTTAATTACTTAAGATAAATCTTTATTGTGATTGATTACTAAATATTAGTCTTTAGATTTCATTTTAAATAAAATATTTTAGAATTTATTTTTAATTTATTAAACATTCAGATTTAACCTTTCACTCTTTAAAACTTTTCTAAGTCAATAAATAACTTTTAATACAAACATCACTCAAAAACTTATTTATTTCATACTTAAAAACATGTTTATCTTTTTTTTGAAATTTGAATTATTTACAAAATTAACTTCTTTGTTGTTAAAACTTGAGCACCCTGTTAAAAACAATTGTTCTTTAATCATTTACTCCCATAAGTAAAACTTGGTCTGCTTTTTTGTTTAAAACTTAGAGATCCTGTCAACAATCAAGTTCTTTTATTTAAAACCTTTTTCTCAACTTCCTATAACAAGTTCTCAAAACCCGTTCAACCCAGACTCGAGCAAACACCCGCATGCTCACCGAAGCAACACGCGAGCAAACTCGACTTCGAGTTACATCACCATTTCCCCGCGTTATTACCCGAGGCTTCCCCTTCTTCTTCGATCGACACCATTTCCAGCTGCACCAAAACTCACCTGTGTACGTGCACAGTTGCGCGGCGACGTTCCGGCCATCACGACCTCCACCGACAAGCCACTGTCCATCGCCGTAACCGATCTCGACCACCAAAAATCCAAAATAAGTTCGAAATCAAAATCGAGCTTCTCGATCGAACTAAAACCCCAATCCAAATCAAAAAACCCATCGTTCTCGACATCAAGATCATCAGAATGTTCGAAACTCTAGTCATTGCTTCATCAACGCCTACTCTACCATCTCCCTGAGTATCATCAAACTCGACCAATCACTGACTCCACACGAGCACGAGAACCATGCCGAACCCAAACTTCACGTAAAACCCTTAATTCCCATCATCCCAGTGCCTCGATCATCTATGAATTCGGTTTATATTTTTATATTGATCCTTAATGCTCCGGCTAACTTTACCAATGACCACAATCACCACTTCATCGTGGGTCATCGTGAATTGATAGAAATAGGTTTTCAGATCATCTTGCAATTACTTGAAATCTACTTATTTAAAAATCAAGATTTAGTTATCAAAATTCATCAATTCATAACCCTTATCAGATTTCAAAGTCCATTCATAAAATTAAAAGCTTTGATTTTTCTGGAATTAATAGATTTTACTGTAAATAAACATTTTCACAGCATTTACTTGATATTTTTTTCTCTGAAATTATTTTTAATAGTGAAACCATGATGTTATAAACCACTTCTCTTTAGAACACGAAGCTTAATTTTTGTTTAATCAGATAGATATGAATTTTTTTTCTATAGCTGTTTCTTTACTTTATTGATATAACATAGGCCTGTATTTACAGTCATATACAAACATTTTATATATGCAGACATGCGATGATATTCATACTGTCATATTGCATTCATTAAGATATTCAACCATCATACAAGTCAAACAATCATCATATTACCACACTTTATCAACAGAATTAGGCCTTTGAAGGAAGAGTTGCTCACCTGTGACAAAAGCAGAAACCTGGAATTTATTTTTGAATTTGGAAAATGAACACGAAGTTGTTCTTTTGAATTTGATATCTGGGTTGATCTATTACTTTGATATATTTATCTGAACTTGTTTGTTGGAGTCGAGTTGCTCTTTGGTTTAGTTCTGATTGCTTAAAGCTTCATTCAGGTTGATTTGCTTGAAACAGGTTCTTGATTGATTTTTTTTCTTTTCGAAAAACTGTTGTTTTTGTAAATATAGTGATGCTTATATTCTGGAATGCTAAGTTTTGATGAACGAATCAAGAATAGTGTAGATGTATATATAGAAAGATAGTGTTTGTATAGGTGTTTACTGGTGTAGCTTGTTTTTTTTCTATATTTGATCAGATTTTCTTACTGATCACTATTTTTGACCAAACATATTTTCTTTGGAGGCTGATATGATTTTCATTTCGGCTGAGAAGATATTAGCTAGTACATCTGTTTGCCTCTTTGTTTACATGCATCATTTCTTTTGTTGTTTTATTTGTGTAAAGATATTTTTTTTTCATTCTTTTCTTCTTGCATACTTTTATGTCATGCTTCATTTATATGGCTTCCCTTGCAAGCTTCATAGATATTTAGATTTTTTTTATTTGTATGAAGATACATTGTTTTGTTCTTGCATATGAGTTTACAGCAAACTTATTTGTCTTGTTTTCATGTTTCATGTTTTATGTATTTTATTTATTTTTTTCATTACTTTTGTTAATATTTATATCTTCTTTTGTCTTTCTTTACATTTGCATTCCTATATGTATGTAGATACTTAACCTTTAATGAGATCGTTTTTATTTTTATTTTTATCCGTATACACACTATTTAAAAGAAAATATTTATTTTTTTGTATCTTATTTCTAGTATAAATACTTTTTTTTATTTCTTTGTTTTAAAGTTTAAATACAAACATTAATTTATATTAACATGTTTTATAATGATATCTTATACTTGTATTTTGTATTGATAAAATTTATTTCATTTTGAATATATCTTATTACCCAGTATTATATACGCATTATTTTAATTTACATCAATAATATTTCTAAGCCCAATCATTTTCCTAAGTCATTTATTTAAATATTTAAATACAATTTCAATACTTCAAATTTAAATTCTAAAGTTAAATTCAAATTTACTCATATATATACATATGCACATATATTCAAATTCAATTTAATTCCAAAAATCACATAAATTATTAATTTAAAATAAATTCAAAATTTGGGATCGTTTCAGAAATAATTGGATTAATTATCTTTCTTGTGTTAAGATATGTTTTGAGATTAATATTGTAATTAATATTAATTATATCTTACCATTAATAAGAGATAAAAGTAAATGGTAATTAATTAATGACATGTGCAACATACGTTTTATGTTAAAAATATAATGAGATTTCAATGAGAAATGTTATTTTCAAATTGTGAGTACTTAAGTTTGTTACAAATATAATGATAATGTGAAATTAATTGATAAAAAACGACGTGGTTGTGCGAAGTATTATTTCTATGACTCTTTAATGGGATAATCTTTAAATATAAGTTGGTTTTAAAGGGGGTGGTGTTAATTGTAAATTAATGTGTAATAAAAAGAAATATGTTTCAATAAAAATAAAAGAAAAGGATAGTTGTTTGAAAAGAATATTCTTATCAAATAAAGTGAATATTTCATTTGTGAATGTAAATTTAATTTCATTAAAATAAAGAATTGAATTTTGTTGTATGTTTCTAGTTGGAATATTTAGTTTATTTAAATATTCAAACTTGATTTGAATTTAATTTATAAAAAACTAACAATAATAAAATGATAAGAAAACAACTTGAAGTTTGGTTAAATTTTTGATTTGGAATAGTTAGCATATTTACATAGGAGATTTATTTCGTTTCAAATTTGAATTTGGAGTCTCAGTTCATCTTATACTATGTGGGGTGGCGGTCCTCATTATGTTAATTGTAGTATTTAGTTTTATTTACTGTGTAATAAATAAAAATACATATATGTGTGTAAATTTGAGCGTATTAGGAATTGTTGTTTTAGCATATTAGATTTGTGATTTCTCTGTACGGTCTACATTCTCAAATTTAAATCGTCGCTTTAATTTATTTCATTTTATTATTACTTTCTTTTATTAAATACATGCCTCTTTTGATTTTCTAGTAAGTTTTATTTATTTACACGCGAGCCTTGCCTTGAAATGTTTCATGTGTGTTGATGACATTAATTGAGGTAGCACATGTTTTTAAATTTTATACCAAAAGATTTGCTTGCCATGTAAACATGTCTTATCAAATTCCAACGTGTGCCTTTCGTCTTTTGTTAATTACCTGCATATTAGGCTCTTTTTATTTTGCAAATTTACATCTTCTTATATCCTTCCCTTTCATATTCCAATTTCCAAACGTGCTTTTCTCTTATTCATTTCCTACTTCATAAACTCTTCCTTTAACTTCCCATTTCCAAAAAGTGCTTCCATTATCTCTTTTGCCTGAAGTATTCTTTCTCTTCTAAAAAAACAAACAAATGTGAGCAACTTATTTTCATGAAGCCAATCTTTTCCATTTGTTTACAAATCCATTTCCTAAAGCCTCCTTCCTCCATGTGTGATCCATCATGTCCTTTTTTTGTTGATTCTCCAGAATTTAGAAACATGAGCAGGCTTCAAAATGCATAATGTGAGTAACTAACATGTTTTATTTTATTAATAAAATATGTGTACATGGTTTCTATTTCATTTCTAATATATTCTTATAACTTGAATATCTTCCGCATATGAACTCCGGTTAATGCGTTCTTTCTTCCTTTGGGTTCGTATCAAAATACCGGACAACATGAAACTAGTATGGTTGCATTTGGAGACCGTTGAAATTTTGGGCTTTTATTGGATTTTCAGTTGGCTATAAATCAAAGGTGAGTGATTAAACCCACTCACGCAATACTAAAAATTCTATTGCATGTTAGATAAAATATATGATGTGATGTATAAATATTTTATTACGGTTTGCTAATTTAATTCAACATTTGAATTGATATTGAATCTGAATTGACATTTAACTTTATATTGGAATTTAGTTGATAGTTAAACCCTGATATTGATAACTATTATATGTGAAATATTTTTTTTGATTTTGATGTTGTTTGCAATGGATGCATATTGATTGAAGTGTTAGTTGTATGGTTGTTTATTTATTTTAATATGTTCCTGTTACCACCTTGTATATTATTGGCATCATTTAAATGGTCCTCTGAATCATTTTAGAATTGGATAGTTAACACATTTAAATTATGGGTTGAAATGACATATACCCATACAGTTTCTTCAGTTTGGATTATTTATTGAAACTGAGTTATTTAAAAAGTTTAAGTTTTTAATTTAAACTTCGGATTCATTTTAAATAAAGTGGTTAAAATTGGTATTTCAAATTACCTGAAATCTCGTAAGTTATTGCACTCGGGTTGTACACTTGATAGGAGATGAAAAATCCCGTAACATCTCTGAAGCCGTTGCACTCATATTTTTATTTGAGTTTGATTTGACTTACATAGGAATTTTTAGTTCCGACTCGAGTGTATTGTTTTCATTATGCTCGCGTCAGCTTGAGTTTTTCAGTGTTGAAGACTATTTTATGGTGGACGAAGATGAAGATTCATTATATTATTGCTATTTGTTATTCCACTACATACTGTGTTTCGGTGCATTATTTGTTTATTTATGATTTATGTATAACTCTAATTTGAATTTGTAAAAGTGTAATCAAATATTATTTGTAGGACAGCTTCATGAACTGTTTATTTAATATTATATTTGTCGTCCTGCTGCGAGATTCTGTATTTTTTTCTTTCCTTTTTCTTTTTTTTCTTATTTACCCCATTAACAATCCCCCATTTTGAATGGTTTGAGTTTGAAATGTGTGGTTTATTGTCGATTTGAACCGTCCAAAAAAGTGGATCATTACAGTTGGTATCAGAGCCAGGTTTAGACGTACCTTAGCCTGTTGGGATTAACTCATTAGAGATATGGTAGTAATACCGTAGAATGAGTTGTCTGAGTTCATATACGGGAGCATGTATTTTTTATGTTATAAAAATGTTTTATATAAATATTGAAATGAAATTATTTTTCCTAATATTATATGATATATATAAAGGAATAAATTTTTATAACTAATATGGTTATTTGTAATGTGTTTGATTTATGAAATGGTAATATTTAATTATTATCATTTTTGTTGACTTGTTGTATTTAATCAAATTATAAACATTGGTAAAGTATCGTTGATTGAATTAATGGACTAAACACTAGTTCAATAATGGTGTATTAAAGAGTATAAAATGAATAATTAGTATATTTGTTTATGAAATTGAAATGTTGTTACGAATTTTATTGTTTGTTGACCTGTAGTTTCAACTATTGAAAAAAATGGAATATTTGGATATTTTGGTAATCGAAATCTTTTGAATTAATATACGAGTGAAACTTAATAATTGGGTTGAATTATACAGTTGAATTGATAACTTTAATTTGAAAGCAAGTAAAACAAGGTTTAATTTGTTATATCTATGTTTAGTAAATGAATAGAAATGGGGTATACATTCTTAGCATGTAATGTAATAATATACAAGTGTGAACTTTAAGCTTTGGGATGTTTAAATTGAAAGTATGATTAAGGAAATGTTGTAAATGATATTAAATTGGAAAAATATATCTATAAACTTAATTAACATTTATGAAATGTGTCATAAATAAATTGAAAGGTAAAGGTGAAACTAAATGGAATGAGCAAATATGAATTAAAAGTGAAATGATTTCAAATAAAGCCATGACTTGTAAATTGTTATGATATAAATGGATGTTGCAATGAATGGTTATAAATAAAGATGTGATAACTTTAAACTTGAACAATTTCTTACAAAAAGGAATTAAGTTTTAAAAATTGGTTATAAACGTAAGAAAATTCCTTATAAAATGATTTGCAAATAAATATAGTATTAAATGAGAAATATTACATGTGAAATGAATGTAATTTAAATTAAAGAGAAATATAAGCAATATTATGAGAACGGATATATTAATGTTTATATTAATTGGAGAAATTATATGAAACAAATATTAAAGTATGAAGTGATATTCAGTGTTAATCGATGAGACTAAAAATGAATTTAATTGAAATGAAATTGTGATGAAACAAATTAGAATAATTACACAAGTTGTATGTATATTATTTTATTCGAAAAATTAAATTGATCCGGATTTGAGTACACAAGTTCTATGTGAATTACATCACTTTTTGTTAGGATTTTTCATTCGATTCTTGACGGCAAATATTTGATATGGATTTTTGGTTTGATTCTAGGATTCTCCTTGCATAGCCATGAAACCATGTCGAATTCCACATTAGGGAAGTTAAATGGACAATACTAGTTTGAAAGCAAACTTGTGTGATCGAGCGAGCGATCGAATGTGATTTTACGGAATAATGACATATGTACATCTTATGTTCTAATATTACTGATATGCTTTGGCGTTGAAATTGAAAGTTGTTGGGTTGGATATCTTTGTAATTTAAGTTAGAATTTTCTTTTATGCAAACCACTATTGATTAAACCACTTTACGAAATTATTTTCATTTATTTTTCTTATACAAACTATCTTATTCTATTTTATTTACGAAACTATTTTATTACAAAACTACTTAGAAACTATTTTACTTACAAACTATTTTACTTACAAACTATTTTATTTACAAACTATTTTACACAACCATTTTATATACAAAACTATTTCACAAAAACTATATTATATACAAAGCTATTATAAATTTAAACTTTTTGTAAAGCAAAGATGTTCAATCCCATATGGCTTTTCATACAGCAAAATTGATTTGGAAATTTTTTGATTCTTGTATAAGGTGGACTTTATATAAGTACAAGTGATTTTGAAATAGTTAATTTTAGAAGGTATTCATTCTATTGAAAAATCTTATATATAATGGAATTTATATAAGAATGATTTGATATATTCGAGATTATTGATTTTGGATAGTACTTTGCCTGAAAATGAAATCTTATATATAGTGGAATTTATGTAAGTGTGATATTTGAAGCTATGATTTTGAAAGGGTACTATATATGGTATATTATATTTTGAAGTAAGAGGTATGGGGAAGTACTCTCTGTGAAGAAGTATAGTGATATGCTTCGACCCAGATGGACTTGGGAATCCAGGAATGGATTCGACCGATAAACCCTAATGGACTTGGGTGAATTCAGAAATGGATTCAAACTGATATGGTTGTTCGGACTTAAACTCATGCGTTCCTCAATTTTTTTTCCAGCGTAGAAGGTGTTGGGCGAGTTCTCACCACCGGACCAAGGTTTCTCCCCTACATGCCGAACCATCCCCTGCCGAACCAACCCCTTTCCATACCTGCCGAACCAATCCATTTCCAACCACTCCCTAGCTCCCACCGGTCCAACATCTTACCGGACCGGTTACACCGAACCACACAATGCCGGTCCAAGCCTCCATCTCCAAGAAACACCGAACCACACAATACCGAACCAACCTACCTCGCCTGCCACCGAATCACCTATCACCGGATCAAACCCCACCTCCATGCATAGCCGAACCAGAGAGCTACCAGACCAACCCTCACTCCACCTACTACCGGTCCAAACAACATACCACCTCCTGCCGAACCAACACGAGGAGGGCGTACCAGACTAGCACTACCAGGCCAGATTGCCTCAGCCCAGGCCCACCAGCAGCTATATACATCCAAGACCCCTGCCCCCAGCCTCACTCTATAAATAGAGGGGCAGGGGTACAACAATGGCAGACAAGTTTGAGAGCTCAAGCACGGACGGAGCTTTCAAACAACTTTCATATACTTGTATACAAAGCTTTGTACTTGTAATCTGAAAGAAAAAGGAGAATAACATATAAAGTGGACGTAGGCAAGTTCAGGCCGAACCACTATAAATCTGTGTGTCTTTTACAGTTTAGTCCATCTATTTTATATATTTGCGTAAATCACCCAAATCACTAGAAACAACATAAAATCAACTAATTCATACGACTTAGAGGTGTTTGTCCATTTTTTGTGCAAACATTTTTGGTGCTTTCACTGAGAACGGAGCTCGAAGCTTCAGCTTCTCCCACTCAACCCTTTTTCTATCGACATCGATCATTGCTTGGAAAACATGCCTTCTGGACGGAAGAAAGATGCTAACAAAGGAAAGAACATTGCAACTAGTAGTATCCCAGATCTAGTAATCAGAGATCAAGACAATCGACCGGTTCCAACAGCAAACGAAAATCAGGCAATTCCGACAGCCCCCGCTACGGAACAACCAATTAAAAGGGCGGTTCTGGACAAGGTTGTGGCTGAAGTAACTAACCGCTTCGCATATCAACAAGAAGCCTTGGTGGACTAACTCATGCCACGCTTAAGGGATGCTGAAGAATCCAACCGCAACACTGAATCATGGGGTGAGTCCCAGTCTGGAGGATCTGGGAGGCGACAAAGGTCTTTCTTCTTCGAAGAGGCTAACAACAGAAACAGCCATGGTAGGGGCCGAGCCCGGACTCAGCCCGAATTCCGACCCGAGGAAACACTTGGAACCGAACCCAACGGGGGAGGTGCCAGGCAGGGGTCGGATGTAGCTGAGCCTGTCATGCTACCTAACCATGAAAACACCAGCAGACAGGGCCGAGCTGGAGTCCGGCCCGAAGTTGGACCGGAGGAAGTGCTGAGAACAGAACTCAGCAGGGGAAGATCAAGGCAAGGGCCAACTGTGGCTGACCCCAGCATGCCCCCAGAAGACCAGAGGCAGCCATTGGAGAATGTTAGGAGTGACAGACGATACCATCACTACAAGCCGTCTGGACGGAATCAGTCCCGCAGGGAAGAACCAAACTCATTTCTATCCGCTCCAAGTTCTGATGAAAGGATGGCGCGATTGTTCAGAGAGTGCATCCAACGGGAGCAAAGGGATCGAGGGATAGGTGCTAGGGTAACTAGCCCCTTCACCCGCAATATCGAAACCGCCATCACCCCCCGGGAATGGAAAATGCCAACAATGGAACCTTACAAGGGAACCTCTGACCCCATAGTACACTTACGGAGATACACCCAGCATATGCTCATGAGCGGAGCAACGGAGGAAGTACTGTGTAAATGCTTCCCACTTTTCTTGGCAGATCTAGCTACCTCCTGATTCTGCCACCTACCCCAAGGGTCCATCAGCTCATGGTGTTGAAAGAAAAGTTCATCAGCCAGTTCTCCATTCATGTGGAACAACCCAAGGACGCTTATTACTTATCTAATATCAAACAGAAGGCCGGAGAGACAGTGCAACAATATCTAACCTGGTTCAACGCCGCAGCGGCCGCAGTCCAAGATGCCGACGAGAAACTTATCCTGATGGCCCTCTGCAGTGGTGTACATCCGAATACTAAATTTGCTAGAAGACTAACCAAGGAAAAACCAGCTACTTTACCTGATTTCTTCCATGAAGCTGGAAAGTATATGAGACTTGAAGACGCTGCCACTGAGAGGCAGTCAGGGCAATGGGCTAGAACAGCTCCAGACAAGGTTCCCGCCGCAGCAAAGGATGTTCGGAGAAGTGACTCTAGAGACAGTGCTGGGGGCAAAAAGGGAGAAAAGCGCTTATACCGACCAGGACCAAGATTTGACTCCAACACTCCTTTGAACGAAACAATCGAAAACATCTTCCTAGCCACTCAAGACGAAGTTATATACAAGCGCCCCTCGCATAGGAAGGAGTCAGATAACGCACTCAAGTCTGGAAAGTTCTGCCGTTTCCACGAATCCCATGGGCATGACACCAATGAATGCCACCATCTCCGGGACTTGATTGAAGAACACATTCGAAGGAGGAGACTGGAACGCTATGTAAAAAGCCAGAGCAGGACTCCAACTTCTGTCAATGAAAACCAAGGGCTACCCCTCTCAGAAGTAGGCGGAGGAAATCGCAACACCAGCGGCTCTAGTCGAGAGAAGATAGTGGTCCATACCATATCAGGAGGACCACACATCGCCGACAGAAGCTGGGCAGAGATGGAAAGATACGGTAAGTCACTTAGAAACGCTGAAGGCTACATTAATTCTGTTATGGAAGAACGCCACCCGAAACGGAAAGAGAACGATGACATCACATTCAGTAGGCGTGATCTAGAGGGAAGACAGTACCCACACATGGATCCTATGGTCATCTCTGCCTGGTTCGGTCCAGCCAAAGTTTTTCGAATTTTAGTAGACATTGGAAGCTCAGTGAATATTCTATTCAAGCATGCTTTCGACAAAATAAAGCTGTCAATGAAGGATGTGTCTCCCTGCAACAAACCACTACATGGTTTCACTGAAGATACGAAGATGCCCCTCGGGCAACTGGATCTTTTTGTTGAAATAGGAAGTCATCCCCGCTCCGCTGTGCGAAAACAAACATTTGTACTAATAGAGAACCACTCGGCCTACAACGCTTTTTGGGAAGACCAAGCTGATATACGGAGACCCCTTCTTATAGCGCCTCAAGTTGTACAAATACCGGATCTCCCGGTTGGAAGGAGGACGCCCGTATTTCCTCTGGAAAATGATGAACAAGCACACCAGGATAGCATAGGAATTGGGTTGAAGTTGGAATGGAGCCACCTTCAAATAGGAAAGAAAGCTTACTATCCAGGCATTGATTGGGGGAATGGCCCCGCACATACAATGGTATTGGCTGTAAGAGAAATATCCTTCAGGAGGATCGTACGGCATCACACCATCTCCCGGCAACAACATACTCGCCCTGTCAATCCCAAAGGAGCGAGCGATGACATCAAGTTGCCCTTCTTTGAGGGAGCTCGGAAAGCAATCGGGAGGAGAGTTCCGAAGCTCCTGAGGGCCATATCCGTCCACTAATGACCTCGGGGCAGGTCCATGACGCGCTGGTCCCGGCTGGACTGGGGGCACGACGGAAGACTCACTTCTGTCCATAGATTTTTTCTTTTCTGATCGGGTTTCCACTTTATGAGACATTTATCTGCAAACACAAAAGGAAAAGTATGTTTTAGAACAAGGAGTATGAAAATATAAAAAAGCAAGTATGTACAATCTAGAGTATCATTCGTAGGTCGAAAAATGAAAAGCTAGAGATTCATTAAGCATTCAGGGTCCTAGAGTTCAATCAATAGTTCAAACATAAGGATCATTCGGCATTCAAACTCTCAAGATCACTCGGTAAAGCAAATATAAAGGTACATTCGGTGCTCGAAGCCTCCGGTTTCATTCGGTAATTCAAGTACGTATGTACATTCGGTAGTTCAAAACCGAAAGTTCATTCGGCATTACAAATATGAAGGCTCATTCGGCAATCATGCTCTCTAATTCATTCGGTACACAGAACCCTCAAGTTCATTCGGTAGAACGGTATAAAAGATTATTCGACGGCAAAGGGTCTCACCTGGTTCGGCTAACACTTTGATTCGGCGAAAATGAGAGTTTGGTTCGGCAAAAGGTTCGGCTCGGTTGGTAAGGAAATAACAGAAGCCCGTGGCCCCTATTTATAAGCAAACATTAATGATCCGACCAGGTGGCTCGGCGCTTAAAACCGAATGCGAAACAAAGCGCGACACATGCATGCATATGCCCCACTTTGGGGGGGCAAATGTTGGGCGAGTTCTCACCACCGGACCAAGGTTCTCCCCTACATGCCGAACCATCCCCTGCCGAACCAACCCCTTTCCATACCTGCCGAACCAATCCATTTCCAACCACTCCCTAGCTCCCACCGGTCCAACATCTTACCGGACCGGTTGCACCGAACCACACAATGCCGGTCCAAGCCTCCATCTCCAAGCAACACCGAACCACACAATACCAGACCAACCTACCTCGCCTACCACCGAATCACCTATCACCGGATCAAACCCCACCTCCATGCATAGCCGAACCAGAGAGCTACCGGACCAACCCTCACTCCACCTACTACCGGTCCAAACAACATACCACCTCCTGCCGAACCAACACGAGGAGGGCGTACCGGACTAGCGCTACCAGGCCAGATTGCCTCAGCCCAGGCCCACCAGCAGCTATATACATCCAAGACCCCTGCCCTCAGCCTCACTCTATAAATAGAGGGGCATGGGTACAACAATGGCAGACAAGTTTGAGAGCTCAAGCACGGACGGAGCTTTCAAACAACTTTCATATACTTGTATACAAAGCTTTGTACTTGTAATCTGAAAGAAAAAGAAAAATAACATATAAAGTGGACGTAGGCACGTTCAGGCCGAACTACTATAAATCTGTGTGTCTTTTACAGTTTAGTCCATCTATTTTATATATTTGCGTAAATCACCCAAATCACTAGAAACAACATAAAATCAACTAATTCATACGACTTGGAGGTGTTTGTCCATTTTTTGTGCAAACAGAAGGTTCTTTAGTATACCCAATGGAGTTGCTTTCGATCCTAGGATCCGTTGTTTATGGATCTTTCGGGAAGGAAATACATCCATTGCGTAAATCATTGAATCAGCAGAGTACCAGTGCAGCAGGGGTTGATGGTCCCTTGTTTATAATCTGGCTATAATATTTTTTAGAATCCGGAAGGTAGAAGGATCTTCTAGAAAGTTTTATGTCCATTGCGTAAATACTAGATCAGCAGCGGGACACTGCTATCGTATTATCATCATTTGACATTGGATTTTGAGCGGTACTTCTCATACCTATTTTTAAGCATTTTCACCGGTGTTGAAACAGGTCTACTAAGTACTTAGAGAATTCTATCATTGCGCCTGATCAACGAATGGCCAAAGTCTACAAGAATGAGGATAAACCTGTTAAGAAATTGATTTATAAAAGTATTTTCATAAGCATTATATAAAGAATATTTTGGTCATTTTTTTTCTTTTCTAAATACTTTAAAATGTTTAAAATATTATCTATTTATGTACAGCACGGTTTATTAAGGTTGTAAATACCGTGAGAAATTACTAATTCAATAAAACATATTTAAAGTAAATGATTATTGATTTATTAATAATGTTTGAAAAGTATCTTTAAATAAAACTAATAAATTTATAAATAATGAATTTAAGTTTTTCAATAGCTTCTTCATTAATATAAATAATGATGTAAATAATTATTTTCAAATAGTTTACATATATTTATAAAAATGTTATTTAAAATATTTAAATGGTATTTATAAATGAAGCAAGAAATTTTAGAAATGAATTTTTGAAAAGCATTAAAGTATTAAAGATGATTTATTTGCTAGTGAAGCTTTCAAATGAATATTTCAAGTAAAATTTATATAAGTTTCTTTGAATGTACAATTTAAAGATATTATATAAATGGAAAAAAATTGATTTGCAAAGTTTATTTATAGTAATATACTTGACAAATAAATTTGAATCTCTATTTTGCAAATATAGTTTGGAATATTTAATTGATTTCGAAGAACTAGCAGTAAATTTATTGGTTTATTTAATGTTTGAATTTTTTATTAAACCATAATAAATGTTTTTCCATGATTTGAATATTCATTTTAAAACAAGCGTGTAAAATTAATTATAAAGATATGAAATTTTATACTTTGATTTAGAAATTTAATGTAAGATCTGAGTATACTATTGGTTTCAGTCTAATAATCTTGAGTTTATACTTATTTTAAAAATAATGAGTCTAATAAATTACCAGATTTAAGGAACTTTATTTTAAAGTTTATTATAATGTTTTGATATAAATTTCTAAAATTGTTTTAGACTTTTGAAAAATCTTTGCATAATGCTATGAGGATGTTTTAAATATATCTTATATTTTTACTAAGTGAATGAGGTTAAATCGTTTAACTGAATTTTTAGATATGTTGAAAATATTTCTTTTCTCTTCAAGGGCAAATACCAAAAACTTAAATTTTTATTTAACTACCGAATTAAGTTATAAACATAAGTAGGGTAGTAGAAGCTTAAGTAATATTTTTTTGAAATGATTCATTAATAATTTAAATCTTTAATGGAAACCAAATTATGTAAGTGATTGATCTTTATATAAATAAATGAATGAAAGGTAAATGATGAAAAAAAACAGTAGAATAAACTTAAATAAATTTAAAATTCTTGTTGTTTGGCTGATGGTAAGTTTGGGAAAGAATATTTTTGGTTTTTGAGGTTGTGTGGTTAATCTATTAAGTAATTATCTAAGGCTATTGAGCATAGGGTACACTTGATAGTTTATTTATCACCTTGTGTGATTAAAAGTTTCTGAACTAAACAAACCATTGGTTTTGATTGCTATGGATCTATGATGGATTCTTTGGTTGCATAAATGGTTGTATTGTTTGTTTGAATATGTTTTATATTGATTTTCTTTTGTTGCAAATTGAAACAACTTATATATCTCTCTATTATATAATTCTCACTAATATAAGTGAAATATAGGTTCATGGAAGCAATAGTTACTGCTTTTGGTTTCATAAATAAAGTTGTTTTCCCAATAAATAAGTACGTTTTTAGATTACAGTTTTATAGCGTTCCCATGGTTTGGGATATTTATTTTTGAGATATGATATATACGTTTATTATTAATATTATTATTTTTCTGAACCTAACCGTACAAAGGAGATGATGCCGAAATTTTTCGTGGAAGTTGAGTTATTTTCAAATTTATATTAAACTTAAATATGTAAGTTAAATTGTTTTCAAACTGATCATTTTGAACAAAATATTTCAAATTCCTCGATTCCTTCTTGTTCCTTTTCGAGGACGAAAAGTTTTGAGGGGGGAGACTGTAACAACCCACATTTTTGATAATTAAAAATATTAAATTTAATAAGGTTTTGGACTTTAATATTGTTAGAAATTAAAATTTATGATTTATTAAATTGAATCTTATTAGATTAGAAATTTTGACCTTAAGATAAATCTTAAAACAACTAATTTTAATGAGATAAAAGATGGCAACACGTACTAACATTTAATTTTCTAATATTGATTGAATGTAATTGACTACTATACAATGTTAATATAATTTCAATCAATAAATAATAAAGGATAATAAGGAATAGAATAAATGATGTATAAATTAATGTAATCATATGTTATTAATTGCAATTGGTTTTAATATGGAGCATGAAATCAATTATTTTGTCCGTAAATTTATTAACCTTTCTTTGTAAATAATAATTTAATAGATATGGATTATTAACATATAACCATTGTTTTATTTATTATCATATTATTAAATCCGTTAGAAATTTATTTGGTAATTAATGGAAATTAATGTAATTGAAATATTACAATTGATATAAGAAGGAATGTAAACTGTTGAGTGGTGAGTGTAAAATTTATGTTAATCAAAATAAAAGGATTTGTTTGGAATTTAAATATATAATGAACGGGTATTATTATAGTCGTAATTAAATATTGGAATTAATTTAGCATATAATATTGCCTTTAACATGGAAAATTGGATTTCAAAGAAAATAATTGGATTAATTATCTTCCCTGTATTAGGGTATGTTTTGAGATTTAATTATTGTAATTAATATTAATTATACGTTGCTATTAATAAGAGATAGAAGTAAATGGTAATTAATTAATGATACGTGCAACATACGTTTTGTGTTAAAAATATAATGAGATTTCAGTAAGAAATATTATGTTCAAATTGCGAGTACTTAAATTTGTTACAAATATAATGATAATATGAAATTAATTGATAAAGAAACGATGTGGTTGTACGAAGTATTGTTTCTATGACTCTTTAATGGGATAATCTTTAAATATAAATTGGTTTTAAAGGGGGAGGTGCTAATTATAAATTAATGTGTAATAAAAAGAAATATGTTTCAATAAAAATAAAAGAAAAGGATGGTTTCTTGAAAAGAACATTCTTATCAAATAAAGTGAATATTTCATTTGTGAATGTAAATTTAATTTCATTAAAACAAAGAATTGAATTTTTTGTATGTTTCTAGTTGGAATAGTTGATTTATTTAAATATTCAAACTTGATTTGAATTCACTTTATAAAAAAATAACAATAATAAAATGGTAAGAAAACATCTTGAAGATTTGGTAAAATTTTTGATTTGGAATAGTTAGCATATTTACATAGGAGATTTATCCCGTTTCAAATTTGACTTTGGAGTCTCCGTTCATCGTTTAATGTATTGGATGGCGGTCTTCATTATGTTAACTGTAGTATTTAATTTTATTGACTGTGTACTAAATAAAAATACATATATGTAACAACCCAATATTTTCAGCCATTCGCATTACACATGCCGGACTTGAATTGCTCAAAATACCGCATTGTAAATAAATTTGAAGAAAATGAAATACAATCACAGACACAGAAATATTAGAATAACTCGCAGCGGAAATTAAAATACCATAGTAGTTCATGAAGCTACTATAACAAACTCTCAAAAACATAATACATAATATCGGTCTGAAACATATACAATAGAAATCCAAATACATAGAAGTTTATAAATACCAGAACTGAAATAGAACAACTGAAACTGAAAGGGAATAGATAATTAGACAAGCAGAATCTCCAGCGATTCCTAGCTCCAGAAAAAGAAATCCAAAGCTAAGCTGTAAATACTCGGGCTGACCCGAGCGTAAAGTAAAACACAAAACACTCGAGTCAGGACATATATACTTATATAATGTAAAACAACTCAAGTGAACTGTAGTAGTAATGTACAATAACTTAAAGGATGCTTGGGATCGTCCATCCTGTACAGGTCAGTTAACTATAAATTAAATACATCCCGTGGTTAAAATTTCCAAATAGTAATTTATACTTTGAAAAAAATATCATTCAACATTCAGTATCATTCAATAATCCATTTCAAAATATCAAAACATCGTATCTTTTCAAAACCATATTCATTTTTATTTAAAATACCATTTCAACACACATTTCAAAATAGTTTATATTCCAAAACAAATTACTTCATTTTAAATCATTAAAATGAAGTTATTATATTTGATAATTGAATTATTAAATTTCCAGAATTTTAATCTTTCAAAGTTCATTTATTCACTTAAATTTATTAAAACAATGAAAATTCAACTTTCGCAGCATTTAGAAAATGCTACGGAAAGTTACTCTTAAAACGATTCGATTTAACAAAAGACAACATTTAAAAATGCTGTAATAGGGTTACTTTAGTTCAAAACTAGTCTTAGTTAATTTCGGCAACTACAACACTTACAAATGCTGTAATAGCCCTTAATTCAATTTAGCCATTTAGTTCATTTCTATCAACTACAGCATTTACAAATACTATAATATCCTTTACATTAGAAATAATAACATTTCAAAAATGCTGTTAATTAAATTCCAAGTATTCAATATAATTTCACAAACAGTTAAATTTTTATTTAAATCATTTTAAACTTATAAAATCATATATTTTCACTTTTAAAACAATCATTTAAATGCCCTTATATTCATGATTTTATAAAGTTAAATTTTCATTCAAAAATCAATTTAATAATAATTTACTTATATAATTCAACATTCAATTTCAATTCTTTATAATTAAATTTTTAACTTAATACTTAAGTTTAAATTTCCAAATATAACTTATTTTTCGTTTTATTTATTTTAAAATTCATTTTTAAACAAAATTCACAAATTTCCAATCTAAGTTATATTTCAAATTCAACTTAAATATTCATTTATTTAAACTTTTAACTTATTCAAAAATCATTAACACTTTACAAAAAACATTTAAATTTATTTTAAATCAAATTTTAAATCTATTTTCATATTTCCTACTTAATTTAAATTCCATTTATAACCAAAACATAATTTCCAAAATAACTTATATTTCAAATTTCTAACTTTACCATTAATTTATTTCAGTTAATTTTTTTTAGAAAATCAATAATACTTTACAAAAATCATTTTTTATTTAATTTTTAAATTAAAATATCATAATATATACATTTCTAAAATACTTCAAAATTTTCAAAAAAAATATATTAACCACGGGTCTGTATATCATTTTTTAGCATAGGTAAAGTGATACAGATAATATATCATTTCAATCCACAATTTACAAAGAAAACTCGGGTTTTATCATTTAAAACCCATGGTCCCAAGTAAATGAAATAATTAAAAATTGTTCAGGCCTATCATTTCAGCCCATAACAATTTTTTCCTATTCTAAAGTCCGTTCGGGTATGTATCATTTCAACCCATAGTGATTCTAATCTAAAGGGAACTTGTAGTGTGATAAACTGATATAAATAATAGAATAGCATAATATAACAGTAACACATGATATAACAGGTGTTTAAGCATGGGTGAACATCATATGATCATAGCATAGCAGATATAACATAATGATATGGGTTTACAAATTCAATTGTGATCAGTTTACTAGTCATATAAGTATAAATACTGTTTGGTGAGAACAACTCACTTGTATAAGCTGAAGACGACAACCAGATTACACAAACAGAGATCTGCGAAGGCATGAAAGCACGACAATCTGAGAGTGGGAGAACCAAAGCTAATTTCCTTGTCAAATTTCAAACAAAACAAAGTACAATATGGATTACAAACCAAAATATTACAAAACAATGCTAGGAATAACCACACAATTCAAAGCTAGAGCTTTTGCACTTGCATTCAACATCATATGCTTCAGCTATAGGCTGGAAAAGCACTGTTATGGGATGGATTTGGATCAGGTTGAGGTCATATAGGGGTTGGCCATAACAATATAAAGTAGATGAGGGGTATGTGTGCATGACTTTACAAAACAAGGCAACACAAGTGGGTTTTGTTGCCATTTAAAGTCTCGGTCAAAGCATGCATGAGCACGGCCAAGCTTGGGAAGATCAAGTACAGGTGTTAGAGAGGTCTCAGGTCTAGGAAGTGGCTGGTGGTGGTGGTGGATGGTCGGCCAAAGTGGTGGTTGAAGTGGTGGATCAAAGGGGAGTTCGGCTAGCATGAATAAAGTGGATTTTGTTCATTTTTTTTGCTGGATCACCATTATGGATGGCTTCGGCTATGAGATGGTAGTCGGAAGGAGGGGATGATGGCTGATTATGGTGGCAGTGGAGGCAGCCATGGCACTGGAGGAGGGAGGCCGAACACAAGAAGGTGAATACATGTATAAAAATCAATACAAAATAATGGTAAAAAAGTGAAAAAGAATGAAAGTTTACCAAAAATTTTCTCTCAGGAAATGGTGGCCGTACTTTTTGAGTTTGAGAAAGTTTTGACACATAAAAATGAGGGGAAGTCAACTGAAGGAATGGTGATAAAGTCAGAAATTGAATGGATATGTTGTTTGGTGTGAAAATGCAAATTGAATATGAAAAGGCAAAGGATACTAAAGGTCAAAAACTCTTCAAATATCCAAATTCTTTTTGCATTTTAAATACATGTAAAATACATATAAATAAAGATAAAAACACGAAAATATAATAAATGAATAAAAATAAATAAATAAATTTTAAATAAAATAATTAAATTAAGAAAATAACTTAAAAATAGAAACTAGGTTATAAAAATTGGAAATAAATACACTAAGCTTTGGAAAAATTATAACATTACTTTAAAATATTTTAAAATAAAGATATATACCTAACATATCATATAACACACATTATAACATAATATGACAAATAAAAATATTATTTATATAAATTAAAATTGCAATTTTATTAAATAAATCAATTTACCTAAAATATTGTAAAAAGCATAACTTTCACAATAAATCGGATTTCAAAGAAATGAAAAGCAGTATTCTTGAAATTTAATATATTTTCATAATAAAATATAAAATTCAAAAATTCAAAAATTTAAATTTTAAATTTAAAAGTCAAAGTTTGACCAGATTGACCTAAAATCCACTTTCTGAAAATATCCTATTTATTCAGGTTTGAAATTATAGTTCACATAAAATCAAAATATACTTTTAAAATAACAAAATGTATTCACTTTAATAAATAAAATAAAGTTTTTAAATCAGGAGTTTCAATTTAAATAATTAAAATAAACAATTAAAATAATCACAAAATACTGTGTTGTTACACTCTCGCACACTCAAATCTTTTCGTCCTTGAAAAGAACGAACAAGGAAAATAAGGAAAAGCACGATACACAACAAATAGTACTAGGAAAAAAATTCCGAATTCAAAGCACAAATGCTCTCCTCCGTTTCCTGGGTACAATCTCGATCATCAGTACCCCATCATACTTCGATCAAACTAACAGATTTCCTTCTTAGCTGCTTCATATCTCTGTCGACAATACGAAGTGGCTTACTCTCGACATTTAGATTAGGCTCAATATCCCAACCATCAAGAGCAGAAGGCCGAACAAAAGAGATAGGTTATGAAGATACAAGAGAAAATGTGAGAAATGGAATACATCATGCACTCCAGACAGCTTATCGGCAAATCCAGACGATAAGCCAAAGAACCGACTCTTTCCACAATTGCGGAAAGGACCCTCGAAGAGGAAGAAGGTAGAAATAGTTAGAAGGGAAAGTAGGTTGAAAGACAAGGATGGACATTGTTTTAAAACCATATGCATTTCAATTTAAGAATTGTATATTTATAATATTTTAAACATTTAACAATATACATTTTATAATATGATGAATAGTCATTTGATTCAAATTTGATAGTTCAAAGTAAACAATATTTAAACATTTTAAATTATTTAGAAAAGTAAAATAAACGATCAAAATATCCTTTATATAATACACTTTATCAAAATACTTTTATAACTCGATGTCTTAACAAGTTTACTTTCATTCCTGTAGACTCTGGCTATGCCTTGATCAGGCGCAAAGCTAGAATTCTCCAGGTACTTGGTAGACTTGTTTCAACACCCAGTGAAAATACTGGAAAACCTTTTAAAACAACAGATATGGAAAGTACTATCCAAATAAATCAACCAAACCAAACATGTCGATCATTGATCGCGGATACACAATGGTTACACCTGAATCCCCCAGGAAACATCCGTATCCGTAGGCTGACTACCGCAGCCCTGCGATTACGCCATGAGGAATGGTAGCACCGCAAATACATAATGGTTACGCATGGATCCCCCAAGAAACATCCGTACCCCTAGGCTCTCGCAGCCTCTGTGAATTACGTTATGCAGCCGTGCTCGCAAGACCATGGAGATCACCATGAAATCAATGGACACTCGAGTATCGTATCCCGAAAACCCAAATCAGAGAGAATGATATCAATAGAATGAATCCACAGTGTGGCCACAAAGCGGATATCAAGCAGAAGGCACTTTCCATATCTTTATTTCGAAAATATGTATCATATGGTACCTTTCAAAATCACTTTCAAATATCATACTTATATAAAGTCCATTATATATAAGATTTCTTTTTCAAATCAAATACTTTCCAATCAATATTATATCAAATCATACTTATATAAACTTCGATTATATAAAATTTCTCTTTACAAATTGAGTACCCTTTCAAATCAACAGTTTCAAATCACTTCATACTTATACAAATCAATTTCGTACTAGTACATATCCATTTATATAAGTTCAATAACTCTCAAATCAAAGTATTTAAATAAACAAGGTTCTCAATTTCAAACCATTTCAATATCAATTCAGTTTCAAAATCATATATGATTTCGCCAGATCATTTCTTCCTAATTTCATATATTTAGTTTCAAAATTTCTTAAAACAATAGATTTAGAAAATAATCCAAATTCCCAAATCAAGAAAAATTTAGGTCAAAAAAATTCATTTCCATTTCAAACATATATTCACTTTCAAAAAATCATAATACTACCAAAGTTATAAGTCTTTCGAAACCAAAATACTTGAAATCATTACACTTTGAAAATCATAACATTTCGAAATCATACATTTGAAATCATAAAACATTCCTTTAATTCTTTACATTTCACAAATTTATTCAATTAAACCCAAATCTAAAATTTCCAATTTTAATTCAATTCAAACCATCAGTTTCAATTCAATTTAGTTTTTCAACAAAACCATTTCAAATATAATCAAATTTCAAATAAAGATTTGATCTATAAAATAAACTATTAAATCTTTAATATATTTCAAAGCTTAAATATACCATATTTCAAAACTAAATTTTATAATTTCATATATCTCAAATTTACTTCATTATTACTTAGTTTTGAAATATTCGTTTCATAAATCCATCATTTTTTATTAAATTTGAATTACAAGTAAACCAAATATCCTTTCATACAAATATAAACTTTAAATTTCATTTATCAAAATCAATTATCATTTCAAATTCACATTCTTTATCAAAATAAAGATTAAATGATTTCCAAACCAATTCAATCATCAAAATATCTAAAATGGTCACTAAGTTTAAAACCACCCTTTTTAAAACCTTCAAACTATTTATTTCTATATGGAAAAACCAATTTACCATTGGAAAGATTATTATTGTATATAGATAATTTATTCAAAACATTCAAATCTATATTTCATGCTAGTATAATTCAAAATAGTCTTATTTATTTCACTCAACAAACAGTTTCAAACTTATATAAATCATATTACTTTATACTTTGGTCATACCAAACTAAACTTATATTCTTTATCAAATACCCTATACCTTTCAAAATTACTTAGCTTTTGAAGAGTTAACCTTGATTTGGAAGTGCTCGAACCTTCAAAATAATCGAAGAAATCATATTTTCAATCAAGAGTTGGAAATCACCAATAAATCAGTAAACCAATTCCAAAAGATAGGGTTATACCAAAACAAATCTGAATCTCGAGGATAGAACACCAGCTTACTTTAAATCATTTCAAATATATATACATATATCTTTCGAATATCAAACCATACTTCAAAATCTAAAATCAAAATTTGGTTTCACAAAATCACTCGCATAGCAAAGCTACTAGAGTGGCTCTCACCCACTCAGAAACTCGAAAATCAATGTCGATAATGCATGCTTTCATCACCGAAATTATTTTCCAGTGACATAAGTGGGTTCTGGACTTTTATTTTCTAGAAACTTCTTTGAAATCTCTTCGAGATCATTGGAATTCATTCGAAATATTTCTTACTCAGAAAATATCTTTAAATCATATTATTATTATTATTATTATTATTATTATTATTATTATATTTTGCAAAATCCTAAAACCGATTTCAAAACAAAGGAGTTCGATTCCTCGAAATTCGAATTCAAAAACCTTTCAGTTATAAATCATTTTTATATAAGTCAAATTCTTATAAAATTTTCAAAATTTCAAATCCTTTCGAAATTTCAAATTTTCATTTTTAAAAGGTATATAATCCTTGTTAAAAACATTTCACTTTTATATATAAAATATGGCCATCCTTATCAAAATAATAATTTCGATGTATGCACAATTTCAAAATACAACCAAACACAAATTTCCAAGGAATGATTCAAGGATGGATTTCAAAACAAACAGAAAATCGAATTTAGAGGAACTCTAATCAAATAGAATCATGATTCGAAGATAAGCTCGAACTAAGATTAGATAATTCAATAACAGAAGATGGATAAGCCTATATAAATCGTGGGCGACGTTAACTAGTCAACTGTGACTTTAGGAACATAACCAATACGGAAATCTAAGGAAAATCGACATTCGATTGCCAGAGATAGAATCCGGGTAGAGCAGGAGATAGATAGCATCATAAACCGAGGATACAGAAATCTTTGGCGAATCAATGCCAATTGTAAAGGAGTTTCACCACTTTACAATCATTCAAAGATTTACGGAATCACTAATCTTTGTAGAGGTCGGTGGAGTTATGAAATGCCCAAAATTCAAAAATGATAAAAAAAAAGGGACAAGAATGGATTTCAGAACAAGTGGGAGCCTTCCAAAGTTCAAGGAATCTTAATCGATAAGAATCCTAACCAAGATATTACTAAACAAGGTGTATACAGAAGGAATAAAGCTTAGAAAAATCTTGGTTTCAAAATAAGAAAATATTTATACCAAAATAATCTTTGAAAATCATTTTATACTTCGAAAATATGTTCTCTCACAAGGAAATGATTCTGAGATTGATTTTGCTCATTCTAGGGTATTTCTACCCTATCTCTAATGAGTTTTTGCTCCGCAGGCTATGGTTTGCCTAAAACCTGGTTTTGATACCAACTGTAACAACCCGATAATTTCAGCCATTCGCATCCACACATGCCGGAATTGAATTGCTCAAAATACCGCATTGTAAATAAATTTGAAGCAAATGAAATACAATCACAGAATCACAGACACAGAAATATCAGAATAACTCGTAGCGGAAATTAAAATATCATAGTAGTTCATGAAGCTACTATAACAAACTCTCAAAAACATAATACATAATATCAGACTGAAACACATATAATAGAAATCCAAATATATAGAATTTTGTAAATACCAGAACTGAAATAGAACAACTGCAACTGAAAGGGAATAGATAACTAGACAAGCAGAATCTCCAACGATTCCCAGCTCCAGAAAAAGAAATCCAAAGCTAAGCTGTAAATAATCAGGCTAACCCGAGCGTAAAGTAAAACACAAAACACTCGAGTCAGGACATATATACTTATATATTGTAAAACAACTCAAGTGAACTGTAGTAGTAATGTACAATAACTTAAAGGATGCTTGGGATCGTCTATCCTCTAAGGGTCAGTAAACTATAAATTAAATACATCCCGTGGTTAAAATTTCCAGATAGTAATTTATACTTTGAAATCAAATATCATTTCAAAATTCAGTATCATTCAATAATCCATTTTAAAATATCAAAATATCGTATCTTTTCAAAACCATATTCATTTTTATTTAATATACCATTTCAACACACATTTCAAAATAGTTTATATTTCAAAACAAATTACTTCATTTTAAATCAATAAAATGAAGTTATTATATTTAATAATTAAATTATTAAATTTCTAAAATTTTAATCTTCCAAAGTTCATTTATTTACTTAAATTTATTAAAACAATGAAAATTCAACTTTCGAAGCATTTAGAAAATGCTACGGAAAGTTACTCTTAAAACGATTCGATTTAACAAAAGACAGCATTTAAAAATGCTGTAATAGGATTACTTTAGTTCAAATAAAGTCTTAGTTAATTTCGACAACTACAACACTTACAAATGCTGTAATAGCCCTTAATTCAATTTTTCCAATTAGTTCATTTCTATCAACTACAGCATTTACAAATACTGTAATATCCTTTACATTAGAAATAATAACATTTGAAAAACGCTATTAATTAAATTCCAAGTATTCAATATAATTTCACAAACAATTAAATTTTTATTTAAATCATTTTAAACTAATAAAATTATATATTTTCACTTTTAAAACAATCATTTAAATACCCTTATATTCATGATTTTATAAAATAAAATTTTCATTCAAAAATCAATTTAATAATAATTTACTTATATAAATCAACATTCAATTTCAATTCTTTATAATTAAATTTTTTACTTAACTTAAGTTTAAATTTCCAAATATAACTTATTTTTCATTTTATTTATTTAACTTAAAATTCATTTTTAAACAAAATTCACAAATTTCCAATTTAATTTATATTTCAAAATTCAACTTAAATATTCATTTATTTAAACTTTTAACTTATTCAAAAATCATTAACACTTTACAAAATCATTTAAATTCATTTTAAATCAAATTTTAAATCTACTTTCATATTTCCTACTTAATTTAAATTCCATTTATAACCAAATCATAATTCCCAAAATAACTTATATTTCAAATTTCTAACTTTACAATTAATCTATTTCAGTTAATTTTTTTTAGAAAATCAATAAAACTTTACAAAAATCATTTTTTTATTTAAGTTTTAAAACAAAATATCATAATATTTACATTTCTAAAGTACTCTAAAATTTTCAGAAAAATGTATATTAACCACGGGTCTGTATATCATTTTTTAGCATAGGTAAAGTGATATAGATAATATACCATTTCAATCCGTAATTTACAAAGAAAACCCGGGTTTTGTCATTTAAAACCCGCAGTCCCAAGTAAATGAAATATTAAAAATCGTTCAGGCTTATCATTTCTGCTCATAACGATTTTTTCCTATTCTAAAGTCCGTTCGGGTATGTATCATTTCAACCCATAGTGATTCTAATCTAAAGGGAACTTGCAGTGTGATAAACTGATATAAATAACAGAATAGCATAACATAACAGTAACATGTGATATAATAGGTGTTTAAGCATGGGTGAACATCATATGATCATAGCATAGCAGATATAACATAATGATATGGATTTACAGATTCAACTGTTATCGGTTTACTTGTCATATAAGTATAAATACTGTCTGGTGAGAATAACTCACTTGTATAAGCTGAAGACGACAACCAAAGTACACAAACAGAGATCCGTGAAGGGTGAAATCACGACAATGATCTAAGAGTGGGAGAACCAAAGCTAATTTCCTTGTCAAATTTCAAACAAAACAAAGTGCAATATGGATTACAAACCAAAATATTACAAAACAATGCTAGCAATAACTACACAATTCAAAGCTAGAGCTTTTGCACTTGTATTCAACATCATATGCTTCAGCTATAGGCTGGAAAAGCACTGTTATGGGATGGATTTGGATCAGGTTTGGATTAGGTTGAGGTCATCTAAGGGTCGGACATAACAATATAAAGTAGATGAAGGGTACGTGCGCATGAATTTACAAAACAAGGCAACACAAGTGTGTTTTGTTGCCATTTAATGTCTCGGCCAAAGCATGCATGAGCACGGCCAAGCTTCGGAAGATCAAGTACATGTGTTGCAGAGGTCTCAGGTCTAGGAAGTGGCTGGTGGTGGTGGTGGATGGTCGGCCAAAGTGGTGGTTGAAGTGGTGGATCAAAGGGGAGTTCGGCTAGCATGAATAAAGTGGATTTTGTTCATTTTTTTGCTGGATCACCATCATGGATGGCTTCGTCTATGGGATGGCAGTGGGAAGGAGTGGATGATGACTGGTTATGGTGGTGGTGGAAGCAGCCATGGTGCTAGAGGAGGGAGGCCAAACACAAGAAGGTGAATACAGGTATAAAAATCAATACAAAACAATGGAAAAAAAGTGAAAAAGAATGGAAGTTTACCAAAAATTTTCTCTCAGGAAATGGAGGCTGTACTTTTTTGAGTTTGAGAAAGTTTTGGTACGTGAAAAATGAGGGGAAGTCAGCTGAAGGAATGGTGTTAAAGTCAGCAATTGAATGGATACGTTGTTTGGTGTGAAAAGGCAAATTGAATATGCAAAGGCAAAGGATACTAAAGGTAAAAAACTCTTCAAATATCCAAAAAAAATTCATTTTAAATGCATGTTAAATACATATAAATAAAGATAAAAACACAAAAATATAATAAATATATAAAAATAAATAAATATATTTTAAATAAATATAATTAAATTAAGAAAATAGCTTAAAAATTGAAATTAGGTTATAAAAATTGGAAATAAATACACTAAGCTTTGGAAAAGTTATAACATTACTTTAAAATATTTTAAAATAAAGATATATACCTGACATGTCATATAACACATATTAGAACATAATATGACAAATAAAATATAATTTATATAAATTAAAATAGACAATTTTATTAAATAAATCAATTTACATGACAATATTGTAAAAAGCATAACTTTCACAATATAAATCGGATTTCAAAGAAACGAAAAGCAGTATTCTTTAAATTTAATATATTTTCATAATAAAAGATAAAATTAAAAAATTCAAATATTTAAATTTTAAATTTAAAAGTCAAAGTTTGACCAGATTGACCAAAAATCCACTTTTCTGGAAATATTCTATTTATTCAGGTTTGAAATTATAATTCGCACAAAATCAAAATATACTTTTAAAATAATTTTTTTATTCATTTTGATAAATAAAATAAATTTATTAAATTAGGAGTTTTAATTTAAATAATTAAAATAAATAATTAAAATAATCATAAAATACCGGGTTGTTACAATATATGTGTGTAAATTAGAGCGTATTACGGTTAATAAAATATGTTAAAATGACCGTTTTTTTTAGTATATTAGATTTGTGATTTCTATGTACGGTCTACATTCTCAAATTTAAATCGTCGCTTTCATTTATTTTATTTTATTGTTACTTTCTTTTATTAAATGTATGCCTCTTTTGATTTTCTAGTAAGTTTTATTTATTTACACGTGAGCCTTGCCTTGAAATGTTTCATGCGTGTTGATGAAATTAATTGAGGTAGCACATGTTTTTAAATTTTATACCAAAAGATTTTCTTGCCATGTAAACATGTCTTATCAAATTCCAACGTGTGTCTTTCTTCTTTTGTTGATTACCTACATGTTAGGCTCTTTTTATTTTATAAATTCACATCTTCTTTTATCCTTCCCTTTCATATTCCAACTTCCAAACGTGCTTTTCCCTTATTCATTTCCTATTTCATAAGTCACTTCCTCTAACTTTCCATTTCCAAAAAGTGCCACTACACCATATTGCCAGTTTTGCAACACACCCATGCGGAAGAATTGCAACGGTTCGAAGCCGTTGTAAATGATTCAAGAACGGCTATGGGCCGTTGTAATCGCACAACCGCTCAAAACCGTTGTGCAGTTGCCATTTTTCTTTTCACACATAACCCCCCTTCCGAAAACTAATGCCCTTTTAATTTCAATTTCCCTCTCCTCCGTGCGTTTGCCCTAGTTTAATCGCCCCCATTTCCAACTCGATTGAGCGACTGCAAATCATCATCGTCGACTGCAAATCATCATCGACTGCGGCAACGTGAAGACCAACGGTAAGGCTTCCATCCTCATCAACAATCTATTCTTTCATATTCCATCTCCTTGACAAATACTTCCGTCCTCATCTCTTTGGCAGGCACTTTGTTTCTTCCTACAAATACATTCGCTACCGCTTCAAAATTTATTTTCTTCGAACTGTCAAACTTCATATCTAAATATTAGGTATCATTTTTATTTTTATTTCGATGTTAAATTGGTTTCGACACAAGAATCTATATAGATTTCATGAAATGAATTAATAAAGTTTAGCCTGAATTATTGAGTAGAAATTGATAATTGTTGCTGTGTTTACTTTTGTGATTTGTGGGGTGATATCAGTAGTTGATTAGGACATATAATTATGCGAGTTTTATCTCGGTCAGAAGATGATATTACATCTGGCTTTTGCGCTGCTATGTTAAATGTAAAACAACAAATTAATAGAATGCTCTGAGTGGTGGGCATTGCCTGAGCTCTGGTTGATCAATGTGGAAGAAGCTGCAAGCCTGCAATGATGTTGGGTTTTTTTTTCCTTTTTTTCTTCTCCTTTCAAGTTAATGAAGTAATAAAATCCGTATGTTAATGTAAGAGTAGATGTACCATAGGAAAACCGATAGGTATTTAGCAGTTTGCAGTATCTCGAAAATTTATACTTTCATATTAGTTTCTTTATTTGGCAAGTCAATCTTTGTAGGAACTGCAAATGCTTTTGGATGTTTTGAAGCTCACCCATAAATCACTTATGGTGCATCTTGAAATAGATTCATTCACTCTCTTGCTAAATGAGATTCAAGAGAATCTGTCACTTATTTCATTTTCAAGTCGATTTGCTTCCCAGGTTCGGCTCAATTCAAATTTTGTTTTCTTGTTATGATCTACAATTTGTAATCATTATCTGACTATTGCATGTTAATATATTAACTTTAATTTTCTGTATTACATGATTGCATATGTTTTCCATTGCTTACCTAAACATACATGACATTATGTAGCTTAGAAGCCAAAACCTAGTAAAGTGCCGAGCAAGAATTACTTTAATCTTTTTCTTAGTTTGGAACTCAATGGAATCATGATTCTAAGCGGATGTGAACCATATCAAATTTGATGAGAACATGTTTCTTCTACAATGGCTACATGTCATGAGCAAAATTTTTACAAGGAAAAAACCTTTTCAAAGGAAAGTTAGGCAAGTTTTGTACATGTCTAAAAGTGGATGAAAACCGGATTTCTTTAAATTTTATTTAATTTCATAACAATTGTTAGAATGCAACTTTTTTAATCTTTAAAAATAAATAAAACTGTAATATTGCAAAGATATTAAAACATGTTTTCTTCCCATTTACAACACTAGACTTTGTTTAAAGACCAGTTTCTCATGTAAATATCCATCTCCCCATCCTTTCCCACTCTAGGCTTCTAAGCACTTTAGTCATGACAACATACATGTGACATTATTTAAAATGTTCTATAGGCTCTAGAGCCTATCTGACCATCTTTCTCAGTGTAAAACTAAAAAAATTGTTTTGAACACAAATGGAAACCCATTATCTACAATTGATTACATATGTTCTTATGGACTGTTTGCAACACATCTGTCACATGACAATTCTTCCATGGAAAGCGTCTGTAGCGTGCATCTAATTGAATAATACCATTTCGTGTGGGTTTAATCAACTAATATCATTTCATGTGTCCTACCTATAATACTCTTTTCCTAATTGTTGTTCTGAATGTCATGGCTTATGATTGTACTGTTATATTTAGTCGGAGATGCTGTAACGATTGCGATTTTTCGTCGCCGAAAAACCGAAATGTTAGGGTTAAGGAAAAAGAAAAAGTAGAAGAAGATAGAAAAAGAGAGAACAGAACAGAAAGACATAACAGAACAACATTAGAATCTCACAATTCGCAGCGGAACAACATATAATAGATAAATGAATAATCTTTAAACAAAGAACTATATCAGTTATTACATTACATTTCATCATCAGAGTGTGTAACAACAACAACAAACAGCGGAAAAGAAATACTATATACTAGTAATACGACATGCCATCCAGCTTGCCTCCAGCAACTCCTGAATTCCAGAATATCCTGATAAACCAAACTCTTGACTGCCCGTATGGAAATTGGTGGGCATCCAGAGTTTAGGAAGGAAAACAATAAACTCCGAGTCAGTCATGTGACTGGTGTGAGAACAAAAACAGTTTTTTTTTCTTTAAAATCAAAATAGAGGGATATTTTTAAAGTCAATTCGCAATGCTTTTAAAAAAATGAGACTACCATAAGGCCTCCCGCACACACACACAATGCAAACGCGGAATCGGAGGAGATTTCTCCTTATGATAGTCAAAAATGCTTGATACGCATTTAAAAGAAACATTTGATATTATTACTAGTGCATAGTCTAAGAAAAATCATTTCGAAAGTAATGATATAAATCTTAGCCAGCATAGGCATTCCGCACTTATGCCTACTATAGCTACCATGTTCAATAGCAGGTTACCGCCACATTCCATGGCAGGTTATACAACTAAAACCGTACAAGATCGTATTGTTTCTTTGGATTTCCAACAAATGGTCAGGCCAAGGAACTTCCCATTGCCACATGGAAACGCCTCTGGAATGACGTCCCGAGAACCAAACCGGATCTCTGCCAACACAAGGCCGGGTTACACCTAACTGGGTAACTACTGACACGAATATGTCATCCCCCGATCGTAACCGATCTATCCGAGGATCCTCGATTTGCAACAACCACAAAATTTGCAGCAACAACATAGGTTAAGTATCTGGGCTCCATACCATGATACCACCTCTATCCAGAAGGAATGACATAAACTAAAGGGGTGCTACCCCCTAATAACCTTGCTGCATCCTTCCTGTTTTGACCATTTCCGGGGTGTGAGGTCCGACGAAGTATCGTCCACAAAGCCACGCTTTATACAAAAGCCGTGCTTTAGGTCAACAAATGATCATAGAAATGATCACCAAGATATACGATCAAATAAATGATCCTATCACAAATGATCAAACAATGATCATTTCACAGCAACACTCAGCATGCCACACCACCAAATTGGGAGTATATCACTAATAACCTTCAACTATATAACCTCTAAGCTCGTACGTCTCAGAGAAGGGTGTTAAGCTAAGAGAATAAATTCTCCGCCACCAACAGAAATATATTTGAAAGAAATCAGCTTTATATCTCAATTTGTAATGTCAGACATACAATCCATACAAGTCTGTTCCGGGCTCGAACAGAACCGAAGGCACTTACAAACAAGTCCTTGCATTCCGGATATTCACTAATCACGATCGGACTTCCCGTCACTAAGGGTGATAAAACCTCTATATCGGAGATCAGCCGATGTAGAGTAACTCGACGGTAATCCTTCCGTTTTCACAAATATCCGGTCTTCAACACCGGTCATCAAATGCAGTCCATAACGACGTATCACATACTCGGAATGGGTTATACCACCACAAGGTCCTTTCCCGGCTAACCCGAATAGTGAGCGCTTATATTAAAAATAAGTGTGGCATTCAAGTTCAAGCAATTCACAACAAATACCTATTTAAAGGTAAATATTGATAGTCGGATTATTTAACTATCAATAGGCGTGTTCAACATCACCAAATCCAAATAATTTTCCAAATTATTTATTTTCAAAAATATCTTTACTAGATATATAGTTTCCACACTTCAACCATTTGAAAACAAATTTCAAATCAATTTCCTTAAATGGAAACACTTCCAATTATTTATCCATTTAAATTTAAAATGGTTCATTTAAATAAATCAAATAAATCCTTACCGATTTACTTTTTATTTACGTTCCAAATCCGTAAATTTATTCCCACACTTCAATAATAAATCAACGTTTATTTTTAAACAAATTTCCCTTTCTTTTATAAATTCCATAATGAATTTATAGTTCCAAAATATTTATGAATATACGATTTCAATTATTCATTTTCAATTTATCTTTAAAAGATAAAATCTCTAAATATTCAGTTCATATTGGAAAACATTTCCATACTTATTTAATAATAAGTAATTCACAAATCCATTCAATTTCAACACTTGGAAAATATTCAATATACTTAAATCGAAAATTAAGTATATATTTCATTCTTTAAGAAATCATTCTCTTAAACACATTTGTTTGGGCCAAAACGAATGTTGCATATAACATCGTTACGACGACCCAAAATCACTAGTATAAGGATTCGAAATTTAAAATAGATATATAAATCCCAATACTATACAAAATATTTCCCTTCGGAAATCATTTACTATAACAACAGTGTTATAGTCCACCATTTCCTTCTATTTCTCGAAAACGTCTGTTTCAACAATGAATGTTGAAATCTATGTATTCGATTTATAATACATTTTTAAAACATTGTTAAAACGATTAACTTCATTTATAATATTCGTTTTCCCAATCATATCCATTTTATTTGATAATATATTCACTGTCCAAAATCGTGAATATATTTCCTTTAATAAACTTCAACATTCAATTCATCAAATTCAATTGATTTCAAATTTATAAACAATGTTTATAAATTCCATTTCTATTTATAAGCTTCGATTTATAAATCTCATTATTAATAAATTCCATTAATATCTCATTTAAATGCCAAAATTCGATTTATAAGATAATTACTTATAAATCTTCTATTTTACAAAATCTATTCATTTTATAACTTCACAATTTATAAATCTATAAATTCCGTTCACTTATGAAATCCATTTTTATTTCATTTTTAACACCTAAAAAAAACTCGTTTTAATATTCCAATATTTTTAATTCATAAAATATGAATTTTATAAGTCTTTTATACACATCGTTTTTAATAATTCAGAAATCCCAATTTAAACAAATTCATAAATTAATTAACTATTTATTTCCAAAAATCTCATTTCGGTTATATTTCTCAAAAATCTTAATTTTTATAACATAAAAATTTATAACGTTTTTATTTTTTTAAAATGAATCAATTTAAAATTTAATAAAAACATATACTTTGAAAAATCACTTTAAAATCCTTTTAAAAATCAAAACGTTATTTTTAAACTTTAAAAATGGATCCGATGATGCAACAGCACCAAATAGTCAATCACGACATTCAAATATCATATATCGATAAGATAATCAACAAATATCAAAATATCTGTAAATAAATCAATACAGTTAAGGAATCCAGTTGGATCCCTCCAACCTGTTTCCCTGCATCCAAAGATGTTAGCACAATACCAATTCCGCTCCAGTACGGAATTATCGCGGTATATGGGATTTATAAAATATTATCCGCTTAATAGGCGGCGCAATATGGTCTCATCCGCTATACAATGCGGGAAATCAACAACTGTAATATATACATATGCCAATATATATATATATTGCTATTATATATAATACCAATTTCACTGTTTATGAAATATTCACGGTATATGTTTTTAATAAATAACCTCCGCTTACTAACGGAGCATAATGTCTATTTTAACAATCAATAGATAACAATCATCATTCCAACATACATTCCAGAATTTTAAATATAACTATTTAAAATAAAATCGAAACCGATTCGATTGAGTGAGAAGTTCTAACCTTGATTTCAATTTCGTTTTAGCAATTTATTTCGAATAAAATTAAACGCGCGTTTAATTTTACCCAAAATTCTCACTAACTCCAAATGACTCCAAACCAATTCCATAGCGTAGTGCTCGTCCATACTTCCAACGCAACTGGTTTCGCGCGTTTTCGACCTCGTATGAAAAAGTTATACACGTTTAAAGTTTGAACAATTATAATAAAATTTAATTACAACTTTTATTTTCACATCTAAACCTTAGATCCAATCAGGGCCACATGTTTTCACTCCTCAGATCCTTGCCGCACGCGACCTTCTTCCAGTTCACATACACGCACGCCACAAAAAGAACCCACCACAATGAAATTAGGGTTAGATTATGCGACCACCTCGCTCCATGAGAACACGATCAGAGACTTCCACTCAAACGCTCACCTCGAGAACTATCCACGGCCATGACAAGGGAAAGCTCGGTCATTATTTGCTCTCGAATTTCGTGCGTGACCAGCAGGCCGTCGGCCCCCCTAGCTCCCCCTCTGACGCTCCAATTCCGATCATCACCGTATAGAATCAAAGCTCTCATCGAGCTCTTCGACTTTGTAGTTGAGCATTTCTTCTAATTGTATATAGATTGAAAGAGATTAAGAGAATAAAATGATGAATTTTTGGCCTTTGGTTTATTAATGGCGGCTGGAGCTTTGAAATTAGGGTTAGGGTTTTAATTTTTTGCAAATTTATGAAGAGAGGGGGCTTTTATAGAAAAATCGACGTACACTATTCATCCCGGATTTTCCGAACTCCAAACGAAGCGTGTCGGTTGGCGTTTCTAAGGTTTACCCCATGTTCCGAACACAATGGAATGTGTTTCGGTAGCAAATTCGGTCATCTGTGCGAGTTATGGCAATAAACGTTCGATTTTTAAATTAAACCGATTAAACGATTTTCTAGGCGTTTTAGCTTGCACCGGACAAACGGTAAATCCAATTGACACGAAATTTGAAACCTTATAATAATATCACATTACGGATCCGATGAAACTGGTTTCGTCGAAATCCGAGACTTTTTGAAAAATGACTATTTTAACTCGCCGAATTAAAATTAAAACAATTTCGATGCGTTTCGAGCTGCCACGGTCAAACGACAACTCCGTTTGCTACGAAATTTGAAATCCGATAATAACTAACTATTACGGATCCAATGGAACTGGTCTCGTCCAATTCTGAGACTGTTCGAAAATTGGCTATTTTTCAGTCGATAATTAAATATTAAAATATTCAATTTTCACAGATTAACTCCAAATTCAATTTTAAAAGTTCTATAATATCGTTCTAACTCCAACATGATAAAATAAAATTTTACAAATCAATTTTAATCATATTTAACCCTATTTTCAATTATTTCTGTAATTTCAACTATTAAATTATCGGTTTAATTGTCAAATTAAATCTAATATTCGAAAAATAAATTATTCGACTTATAAATTCCACTTATTAATAATTAAAATTAATTAAATATTCAAATCTTAATTAATAGAAATTTTGGGTCATTATAGACTTCCCCCCTTAAAAGAATTTCGTCCTCGAAATTAGCAAGCAAGAGAAATTACGGAATCAATTAACTTTCCCGAAATCCATAGTTAAACTTCTTATAATAACTTACTAAGTTTTCAAATCATACTTAGTTATCTTTTCAAAAACAACTACTATTGTTTAACTTTCAATTCCAAATCAAAATCACAGCTTTCAAAATTTTTCCAAGTTTCTCAAAAATATTCTAACGCCTTAAATTTTCGGAAAAATTTGCCATAGTTTCCTTTGCGTGACTCGATCCGAAAAAAAAATGACAGTATATATATCACAAATATACATCTCATCAAGTGATGAGGCATCCCGCAGGGAAAAAAATTGTAAAAGTACGATATTTAATCCGAGATATGTACCTTATATATTATTAGCGAGCATATACGGCTAATATAGCGCGAAAGCGAGCTCCAAATGCGAAGCAAACGCGATCCGCACCTACTAAACACTCAACAAACAACATGAGAACATGCATATATGAGAATAATATCAATATACATCATATGGCAACATAACAACTACATAATATAGCAAATGCAACTAAAGCAACAAATGAAACCACCAACCAACTATCATCCATAACCAAATCAATATTCATTCATATTCTCATTAATATTCAATGAATTGGTTTTCAATTTAAATCACATTTGATTCATTAACATTGGAATTTTACTAACATTCATTCATATTCAATTTTAATTAGTTTGCATTCACTAATTCAAGTCCAATTCATGTTAGTTCACTTCCAAATCAAATTCAATTCTATTCAAATTTATATATTATCCATTTGAATTCAATCACATAGCTTCCAATTTCGCTAATTCAATTTCATTAACACTTAATGAATTATATACAATCAATTAACAATCAAATAACAACCAATGTTTATTCAATACAACCAAATATATCCACTTTACATTCAATTTGGTTCAACACTTTTAATTCCAATTGGATCATATTTAATTGACTTCCATTCAACTTATGCAACTAGCTTTTGATGAATTGACACTTATATATTCATTATCCCATGTAAATCCTTTTACATTCGATTGATTAACATTCAATCCATTTATTAATTCAATTGCTAATTCCTTTAACAATAAAATGTTGAATTTCATTTATATAACTCAAATTCAAATTCTTAATGACTTCATTTCATTAATTCACTTATTAATTTACTTCGATACCAAAATCAACTTCATTCAACATCACTTAAGTTATATTCAATTCCAACATCATTTATTTCAATTTAACTTAAGTTTCCACTTATAAATCCAATTTAAATTGCAATTCTAAAGTAAATTCTATTTAACCTTTACCAAAGCTAAATTTATTAACTCCTATCATAAGTTCAAAACTTATTTCATTTATATTCATCATCTTATAAGTTATACAACTTATATTCAATAATTACTACTTGGATTTTATTGATTTACTTATACTTCCTTTAATTTAACTTCATCCTTTAAGTTAAATTTATTCTATCGAAATTCAATTTGTATAAGTTATCAACTCATTTATCATTTTCAAATTACTATGGTAGCAAATCTATCACATGGAGACTCGAAAATGATACTGATGATGCTGCAGTCATCACCCTTATTATTTCCCAGTAACAATAGTGAATTCAGTGCTTAATATTCTTTCAAAAATTTTCCTTTCATTTATAAATGAAATTTATAAATCTTGTTCTTATAGAGTTTCACTTTATATATATACAAGATTATTTCACAATTGTAATCATATTAATTATAGTTCCATACTTATAATTCATTTGCTTATACAATTATTCTTTCACAGGTGTTGTTTTTAATTTAACTTATTCAACAACCAAACAATCAATTCATATACACTTTAATAATTCCGAAAAATTATTCCCTTATATATAAAATATAATCAAGGTAAAATTATTTCATTTACCCAATTTAAAACAATATCGTGTCAAATTGTTCTGTACAAGTGTTTAGAGATCCCTATCAACAACGTTAATTACTCGTGTTGACCAAAATCCATATACCACTCAACAAACCAATCATCACAATATAAAACAATTTATATTCACTAACAAATACGCGCTCGTATCTATTATTACACTCAAACTCATTCTAGAGTACTACTGACTCTGTCTCCAATGAGTAATACCCAACAGAGCCATGGTTGTCGCTTAACTATAAGCTCTGATACCAAATGTAATGATTGCGATTTTTCGTTGCCGAAAAACCGAAATGTTAGGGTTAAAGAAAAAAAACGGTAGAAGAAGATAGAAAAAGAGAGAACAGAACAGAAAAACATAACAGAACAACATTAGAATCTCACAATTCGCAGCGGAACAACATATAATAGATAAATGAATAATCTTTAAACAAAGAACTATATCAGTTATTACATTACATTTCATCATCAGAGTGTGTAACAACAACAACAAACAGCGGAAAAGAAATACTATATACTAGTAATACGACATGCCATCCAGCTTGCCTCCAGCAACTCCTGAATTCCAGAATATCCTGATAAACCAAACTCTTGACTGCCCGTATGGAAATTGGTGGGCATCCAGAGTTTAGGAAGGAAAACAATAAACTCCGAGTCAGTCATGTGACTGGTGTGAGAACAAAAACAGTTTATTTTTCTTTAAAATCAAAATAGAGGGATATTTTTAAAGTCAATTCGCAATGCTTTTAAAAAAATGAGACTACCATAAGGCCTCCCGCACACACACACAATGCAAACGCGGAATCGGAGGAGATTTCTCCTTATGATAGTCAAAAATGCTTGATACGCATTTAAAAGAAACATTTGATATTATTACTAGTGCATAGTCTAAGAAAAATCATTTCGAAAGTAATGATATAAATCTTAGCCAGCATAAGCATTCCGCACTTATGCCTACTATAGCTACCATGTTCAATAGCAGGTTACCGCCACATTCCATGGCAGGTTATACAACTAAAACCGTACAAGATCGTATTGTTTCTTTGGATTTCCAACAAATGGTCAGGCCAAGGAACTTCCCATTTCCACATGGAAACGCCTCTGGAATGACGTCCCGAGAACCAAACCGGATATCTGCCAACACAAGGCCGGGTTACACCTAACTGGGTAACTACTGACACGAATATGTCATCCCCCGATCGTAACCGATCTATCCGAGGATCCTCGATTTGCAACAACCACAAAATTTGCAGCAACAACATAGGTTAAGTATCTGGGCTCCATACCATGATACCACCTCTATCCAGAAGGAATGACATAAACTAAAGGGGTGCTACCCTCTAATAACCTTGCTGCATCCTTCCTGTTTTGACCATTTCCGGGGTGTGAGGTCCGACGAAGTCTCGTCCACAAAGCCACGCTTTATACAAAAGCCGTGCTTTAGGTCAACAAATGATCATAGAAATGATCACCAAGATATACGATCAAATAAATGATCCTATCACAAATGATCAAACAATGATCATTTCACAGCAACACTCAGCATGCCACACCACCAAATTGGGAGTATATCACTAATAACCTTCAACTATATAACCTCTAAGCTCGTACGTCTCAGAGAAGGGTGTTAAGCTAAGAGAATAAATTCTCCGCCACCAACAGAAATATATTTGAAAGAAATCAGCTTTATATCTCAATTTGTAATGTCAGACATACAATCCATACAAGTCTGTTCCGGGCTCGAACAGAACCGAAGGCACTTACAAAGAAGTCCTTGCATTCCGGATATTCACTAATCACGATCGGACTTCCCGTCACTAAGGGTGATAAAACCTCTATATCGGAGATCAGCCGATGTAGAGTAACTCGACGGTAATCCTTCCGTTTTCACAATTATCCGGTCTTCAACACCGGTCATCAAATGCAGTCCATAACGACGTATCACATACTCGGAATGGGTTATACCACCCCAAGGTCCTTTCCCGGCTAACCCGAATAGTGTGCGCTTATATTAAAAGTAAGTGTGGCATTCAAATTCAAGCAATTCACAACAAATACCTATTTAAAGGTAAATATTGATAGTCGGATTATTTAACTATCGATAGGCGTGTTCAACATCACCAAATCCAAATAATTTTCCAAATTATTTATTTTCAAAAATATCTTTACTAGATATATATTTTCCACACTTCAACCATTTGAAAACAAATTTCAAATCAATTTCCTTAAATGGAAACACTTCCAATTATTTATCCATTTAAATTTAAAATGGTTCATTTAAATAAATCAAATAAATCCTTATCGATTTACTTTTTTATTTACGTTCCAAATCCGTAAATTTATTCCCACAGTTCAAAAATAAATCAACGTTTATTTTTAAACAAATTTCCCTTTCTTTTATAAATTCCATAATGAATTTATAATTCCAAAATATTTATGAATATACGATTTCAATTATTCATTTTCAATTTATCTTTAAAAGATAAAATCTCTAAATATTCAGTTCATACTGGAAAATATTTCCAAACTTATTTAATAATAAGTAATTCACAAATCCATTCAATTTCAACACTTGGAAAATATTCAATATACTTAAATCGAAAATTAAGTATATATTTCATTCTTTAAGAAATCATTCTCTTAAACACATTTGTTTGGGCCAAAACGAATGTTGCATAAAATATCGTTTCGACGAACCAAAATCACTAGTATAGGGATTCGAAATTTAAAATAGATATATAAATCCCAATACTATACAAAATATTTCCTTTCGGAAATCATTTACTATAACAATAGTGTTATAGTCCACCATTTCCTTCTATTTCTCGAAAACGTCCATTTCAACAATGAATGTTGAAATCTATGTATCTGATTTATAATACATTTTTAAAACATCGTTAAAACGATTAACTTCATTTTATAATATTCGTTTTCCCAAGCATATCCATTTTATTTGATAATATATTCACTGCCCAAAATCGTGAATGTATTTCCTTTAATAAACTTCAACATTCAATTTATCAAATTCAATTGATTTCAAATTTATAAACAATGTTTATAAATTCCATTTCTATTTATAAGCTTCGATTTATAAATCTCATTATTAATAAATTCCATTTATATCTCATTTAAATGCCAAAATCCGATTTATAAGATAATTACTTATAAATCTTCTATTTTACAAAATCTATTCATTTTATAACTTCACAATTTATAAATCTATAAATTTCGTTCACTTATGAAATCCATTTTTATTTCATTTTTAACACTTAAAAAAAAACTCGTTTTAATATTCCAATATTTTTAATTCATAAAATATCAATTTTATAAGTCTTTTGTACACATCGTTTTTAATAATTCAGAAATCCCAATTTAAACAAATTCATAAATTAATTAACTATTTATTTCCAAAAATCTCATTTCGGTTATATTTCTCAAAAATCTTAATTTTTATAACATAAAAATTTATAACGTTTTAATTTTTTTTAAAATGAATCAATTCAAAATTTAATAAAAACATATACTTTGAAAAATCACTTTAAAATCCTTTTAAAAATCAAAACGTGATTTTTAAACTTTAAAAATGGATCCGATGATGCAACAGCACCAAATAGTCAATCACGACATCCAAATATCATATATCGATACGATAATCAACAAATATCAAAATATCTGTAAATAAATCAATACAGTTGAGGAATCCAGTTGGATCCCTCCAACCTGTTTCCCTGCATCCAAAGATGTTAGCACAATACCAATTCCGCTCCAGTACGGAATTATCGCGGTATATGGGATTTATAAAATATTATCCGCTTAATAGGCGGCGCAATAGGGTCTCATCCACTATACAATGCGGGAAATCAACAACTGCAATATATACATATGCCAATATATATATATATATATATATATATATATTGCTATTATATATAATACCAATTTCACTGTTTATGAAATATTCGCGGTATATGTTTTTAATAAATAACCTCCGCTTACTAACAGCGCATAATGTCTATTTTAACAATTAATAGATAACAATCATCATTCCAACATACATTCCAGAATTTTAAATATAACTATTTAAAATAAAATCGAAACCGATTCGATTGAGTGAGAAGTTCTCACCTTGATTTCAATTTCGTTTTAGCGATTTATTTCGAATAAAATTAAACGCGCATTTAATTTTACCCGGAATTCTCACTAACTCCAAACGACTCCAAACTAATTCCATAGCGTAGTGCTCGTCCATACGTTTCCAACGCAACTGGTTTCGCGCGTTTTCGACCTCGTATGAAAAAGTTATACACGTTTAAAGTTTGAACAATTATAATAAAATTTAATTACAACTTTTGTTTTCACATCTAAACCTTAGATCCAATCAGGGCCACACGTTTTCACTCCTTAGATCCTTGCCGCACGCGACCTTCTTCCTGTTCACGTACACGCATGCCACAAAAAGAACCCACCACAACGAAATTAGGGTTAGATTATGCGACCACGTCGCTCCACGAGAACACGATCAGAGACTTCCACTCAAACGCTCACCTCGAGAGCTACCACGGCCATGACAAGGGCAAGCTCGGTCATCATTTGCTCTCGAATTTCATGCATGACCAGCAGACCATCGGCCCCCTAGCTCCCCCTCTGACCCTCCAATTCCGATCATCACCATATAGAATCAAAGCTCTCATCGAGCTCTTCGACTTTGTAGTTGAGCATTTCTTCTAATTGTATATAGATTGAGAGAGACTAAGAGAATAAAATGATGAATTTCTGCCTTTGATTTATTAATGGCGGATGGAGCTTTGAAATTAGGGTTAGGGTTTTAATTGTTTGCAAATTTATGAAGAGAGGGGGCTTTTATAGAAAAATCGACGTACACTATTCATCCCGGATTTTCCGAACTCGAAACGAAGCGTGCCGGTTGGAGTTTCTAAGGTTTACCCCGCGTTTCGAACACAATGGAACGTGTTTCGGGAGCTAAATCGGTCATCTGTGCGAGTTATGGCAATAAACGTTCGATTTTTAAATTAAACCGATTAAACGATTTTCTAGGCGTTTTAGCTTGCACCGGACAAACGGTAAATCCAATTGACACGAAATTTGAAACCTTACAATAATATCACATTACGGATCGGATGAAACAAGTTTCATTGAAATCCGAGACTTTTTGAAAAATGACTATTTTAACTCGCCGAATTAAAATTAAAACAATTTCGATGCGTTTTGAGCTGCCACGGTCAAACGACAACTCCGTTTGCTACGAAATTTGAAATCCGATAATAACTAACTATTACGGATCCAATGGAACTGGTCTCGTCCAATTCTAAGACTGTTCGAAAATTGGCTATTTTTCAGTCGATAATTAAATATTAAAATATTCAATTTTCACAGATTAACTCCAAATTCAATTTTAAAAGTTCTATAATATCGTTCTAGATAAAATAAAATTTTACAAATCAATTTTAATCATATTTAACCCTATTTTCAATTATTTCTGTAATTTCAACTATTAAATTATCGTTTTAATTATCAAATTAAATCTAATATTCGAAAAATAAATTATTCGACTTATAAATTCCACTTATTAATAATTAAATATTCAAATTTTGATTAATAGAAATTCTGGGTCGTTACATAGGCAAAATGACTTTTTACCTAATTTTATCCTCTGCAACACCACACAACGATTTTTCCGTTCCTTGAGAGGAGGTCGTCAAGCTACTCGAAGGATTGATATTCCAATTGCTAAGGCATATTTCTACTGTGGCTCTCAGGTGAATATTTCTGGGATGTTGTTTGTGTTAGCAATAATGAAAAGTATATCGTATCTTTTGCATATCGTTTAATCTAATGAGAAGGCATATGCATTAGCGCTTGTCTAATGATTTCCGGGACCTGCATATGGTGCATAGCATGATCAAAAAACTGATATGTTGGAATATATTAGCATTCAGAATTTATGCCAAATATTCTGATGGTTATCCATATTGCTCCCCACCACATAAGCTATGCTAAACTTGATGATTGTTGCTGTAGGATTTGAACACTGCTTACCAAAGCATGGCTGTTCTATATTCTGATTTCTTTGGGATTCCTCACATGATTGCAATTATTAAACTTATTGGGTCCAGATCTCTGCCCTGGATTTTACGTGCTCTATTGGACCATATTGCCACCAAGGTGAATGTATACAATTTTCATTCTCATTTTCAGATAACAACTCAGTACCCTTGAATGGATTAACTTACTTCAACAAAATTTAGACAATGATTTGATCTGAGTTAAATCCTTCGGTTTTCTTAAAGATATGATGTGAATAATATATAAAACAAATCACAACTGTAAATTATTTTAACTACATAAATTTAATTTCCGTAACTAACATAAACGTACCTTTTTTTAAAAACCTATGATCACGAGCTGTTTTTTAGTGTAAAATGTTGGAGAGGATTGTATATTTAATTGTTTGGGAAAAAATAATGCAGAGACTGCAGTGTAAATATTTACAAGTAGGCAAGGAGATATTTATGTTATACCACATGAAATATCAAATACCCATTCTCAAATTCTCATGGATTCCAACCCGAAGGATGTTGTTGGTATTTTCTATGGTATAATGAACATAAATCACTTAAGTCATAGCCCATGCTATATCTGTTTCAGATCACATCAATTGTCCCTAAAATTGCTGAATTGCAAGAGGCATTGTCAAGATCAATTAGACTTCTTTCATTTGGAGGGATAGCAGGTGAACTACGATCGACTAAAAATTATTTGTCAACAGAGTTTGTTATGCTATACATTGTCAAGCCGTTGTCTCGGTGTATTATTGTTCCTTTGACATATAAAGCATGACGACCTGGTGTATTATTGTTCTGTCTAACAAATTTTGAAATCCATGTGTATTTATTTATGTTAATATTATTGTATTCAGACCTTTTTAGAAATTAAACAAGTTTTATAAAATTATTGCTAACAATTTTGCCTATATATTATTTAAGCACCTTATTTTACCAATTCTCATATTTATAGTTAACAATTTTGGTTATATCTCATATCTCCTTTAATTCATTACATTTGACTGTAGAGACCACATGTTTTTTTGGCCCTTCCTACTTGTTTCGGTGATAAGTTATTCAAGGGAATTCAAGATCTCAATTTGAAGTAGTTGTTCGGGTTGATAATTTTCTTTGATTGTGGTTGTGGTTGTGGTGTTTTTCTTGGTGGTTCGAGATGCTTTGTATGGTGGACAGAGGAGAAGTCAAGGCGGTGATGACTGTAGAGAAATGGTGGTCGTGACTGGGTATTGTTGTATGAGGAGATTGAAGAGATGTAAAGTTTTTGTTGGATGTAGCCAACAATGATGCTCAGGCAGGGAAGTGTCGGTGTTTAGCAGCAAGTTTTATAGTGGTTTTGGCGGAGGATTGATGATGGTCAGTAGTTTGTTGTACTTGACTGGGTGAATGGAATTGCAGGTAGTTGGTACAGAGAAGTTTAAGGGAGGACTGGTTGTAAATGCTCTAAATGGCAGTGGTCAATGGGAATTGTTATGGTGGTCTGAAAGAAAACTTGCAGTGGGGAAGAAATGCTGTAGAACTGATAGTTGTTTGGTCAGGTGGGAGGTAAAGGTGTAGTGGTGGATGATGCTTGTATGGTGATTGCAGTGGTGAACCAGAGGCAATTGGTTGAGGACTTTGTTAGTAATGAGTCTGGTAATCTGTGGGAAGTTACTTGCTGTAGTTATGTGGGATGGTAGGGTAGTGGCAGGAGTATTGTAGTCAGGCAATGATGATAAGTGGCAGAAGTAGGTTGTACAGGGTATTCTCACTATGATCACAGCGGGATTCGGAAGCAAGGCTGTTGTAGATGCAGAGTAGGCTTTAGTTGATAATTACTGACGGTGATAGCAGTGTGGTACACAAAGTACAAAATGATATATTGATGATTTGTATGTTGCATTAGCCCCTGCGTTATATATATAATTCAGAAAAAATAATCTAGAGCATTAACTGATAGAATTGAAAAATTGAAACAAGTGCACAAAGTACAAACCTTCATTAGCTTTTTATTTACTTTAACAAACATATGATATTTGACCTCTTTACAAACAAACATCAATTTCTTGTTTTGCGCAGGCATGAAACTTATGCTGGCGGGAGCATTAGATAATTGGAGGAAGACGTTATATACTATATGTATTGTACTATGCATGTAGTATTATGTAATGATGTCGTCGTTGTACTATGTATGTTATGTATACTTGTTGAACTATATAATGGTATGTGTTGATATTGAACATTATAATTCAAACATTTGTTATGTTTGGTTTTTGTGTTTAATCTATGAATAATATTTGGTTTAATAATCTTTCTTTTGTGATAGTGTTAAATTTTCAAATTTTTGTATTAATTTTTATAATGAAACGACTGTCAATGGTGCAGAGAATAATTTTGAATTTTTTAAAATAAAAATAAAAATAGCATTAGCAACGGATCAAAGCCGTTGCTTATATTTAAAAAATCAATTATACATCTACATTTCGCAATGGCTTTAAGCCGTTGCAAAATAAAACCTGGAACGGCTACAAGCCGTTGCTAAGGAACATTTTGCAACGGCCCTTACCCGTTGCAAAATATATATTTCGCAACGGATTTGAGCCGTTGCGAAATTTTTACCACTGCCCATTTCGCAACGGCTCATAGCCGTTGCAAAATTGTTTTGCAACGGCTAAAAGCCGTTGCTAAATTAGGATTCTGGTGTAGTGTGCTTCTATTATTTCTTTTGCCTGAAGTTTTCTTTCTCTTCTAAAAAAATAAACAAATGTGAGCAACTTATTTTCATGAAGCCAATCTTTTCTATTAGTTTACAAATCCATTTTCTAAAGCCTCCTTACTCCATGTGTGAGCCATGGTGTCCTTTTTTGTTGATTCTCCAGAATTTAGAAATATGAACAGGCTTTAAAATTCTTAATGTGAGTAACTAACATGTTTTATTTTATTATTAAAATATATGTACATGGTTTTCTATTTCATTTCAAATATATTCTTATAACTTAAATATCTTCCACATATGAACTCCGATTAATGCGTGGTTTCATCCTTTGGGTTCGTATCAAAATTACAGACAACATGGACAAGTACGGTTGCATTTGGAGACCGTTGAAATTTTGGGCTTTTATTGGATTTTCAGTTGGCTATAAATCAAGGTGAGTGATTACACCCACTCACGCAATACTAAAAATTCCATTGCAAGTTAAATAAAATATATGATGTGATATGTAAATATGTTATTGTAGTTGGCTAATTTAAGTTGACATTTGAATTGATATTGAATCTGAATTTACATTTAATTTTATATTGTAATTTAATTGATAGTTAAACCCCGATATTGATAACTATTATATGTGAAATATATTGGTTGATTTGGATGTTGTTTGCAATGGATGCTTATTGATTGATGTGTTGGATGTACGGTTGTTTATTTATTTTAATATGTCCCTGCTATCATCTTGTGTATTATTGACATCATTTAAATGGTCCTTTGAATCATTTTTGAATTGGATAATTAACACATTTAAATTATGTGTTGAAATGATATATACCCATACAGTTTCTTGAATTTGGATTATTTATTGAAACTGAAGTATTTAAAAAGTTTAAGTTTTTAATTTAAACTTCGGATTTATTTTAAATAAAGTGGTTAAAATTGGTATTTAAAATTATACGAAAGTTATTGCACTTAGGTTGTACACTTGATAGGATATGAAAAATCCCGTAACGTCTCTGAAGCTATTGCACTTATATTTTTATTTGAGACTGATTTGACTTACATAGGAACTTTTAGTTCTGACTCGAGTGTATTGTTTTTCATTATGCTCGGGTGAGCCTGAGTTTTTCAGTGTTGAAGACTATTTTTTAGTGGATGAAGATGAAGATTCAGTATATTATTGCTATTTATTATTCCACTACATTCTGTGTTCCGTTGCGTTATTTGTTTATTTATGATTTATGTATAACTCTGATTTGAATTTGTAAAAGTATAATCAAATTTTATTTGTAAAACAGCTTCATGAACTGTTATTTAATTATTATATTTGGTCGTTCCGCTGTGAATTCTTTTTTTTTCTTATTTACCCCATTAACAATCCTCCCTTTTGAATGGTTTGAGTCTGAAATGTGTGGTTTATTATCAATTTGAACCGTCAGAAAAGGTGGGTCGTTACAACAGATTTAGTAGGAATAGTGCCATCCATTCCGCTCGGACCCAGAACGGACTTATATGGATGAATGTTATCAGCACATTGTCATTGGAGGACAATGAGCATTCTAAGTGAAGATTCCTTAAAAGGTAATCACAGCCTCTAGCCTCATCAACCAGGAATGACTAAAGAGCAGAGGAGATGTGGCAAGGCTAAGTGGTAGGACCCAATTAGGGTATGTTTATCACCTTTCTAGATTCCCACGGATATTATTACTACAATTCATGGAGGAGCTCGGAAAGGGTGGGAACACCTTGGGTGATAGCATATTCGGTTTATCTAGGTTAGGGATAGTCCAGTCTTGTATTGCAGGGGATCCCGGCTGGTCCACGGTATGCTGTTCTAGACGTGTACTGTGACAGGTGATACCCCAGTACCTAGTCATTCGTATGGAATACATTCTCTAAAAAGCGCTGTATGGTTTTGATTGAGCCCAACTATGCTGGAACGTGAGATGCAAGCATTTCAGCTATTTGAATAAATATTTCCACTTAGACACTATTATAATATCAAGGACTTGATATGAAATGTTTTGGTCATCGTAAGTAAAAATCCATCGTGTTTATTTATGGCAAGGTCTTATGAGATATCTTTGATTTTCAAAGGATTTTGATAACTTTAATAATCCAATTTGAGGGTGTTTTCTCATGCTAGTTTTCCAAACTGACTCGGGTGTTATTATAATGCTCGGCTCAGACCGTGTAGTATAAATTCAGGATAGGATGCTATGAAGCATAAGAGATGAGCTGGATAACGAAGACGTATTACCCATATCTGATTTATATTCCGCTATGTATTGTTGGCTGTATTTTCAGCATTTGTGAGGACAAGTTACTATAACTGTCCAGTATTGAGTTATTGGTTTATTGTACTATGATGATGTAATGTATAAATAATAGATACAGTTCTTTTTGCATGAAGACCAGTTATTATCTAATATATATTATTCCGTTGCGATTGTGAGATTCTGTGTTATTGTTCTGTTTTCTTCTTCTACCTCTTTCATATTTTCCCTAATGATCTGGTATTTCCGGCATTCGATTGTTTGACATGTAATACGATGGACGTATTGATGTCAATTTTTGGAGGTTGAAAATCTCGGTCATGAAAAATTTCTTATCATTTTAACTAATTAAAATGATCACATTTGTTTTTAAAAATCATGTAAATTAATATTAAATAATTGTTTACAAAAAAGTGTTGTTATATCGATAAAGTGATACAAATTTTCTTATATTTTCAAACCAAGTGTATATCTTTATAAAACTATTATAACTAATTTATTATTACTTCACAACTAATCAAAATGAATTATTATCATTTAAAAAAATTATTATAATAATTATTAAATCATTGAATCTTAATTTAAATTCATAAATCAATTATTAAATATGATGCCATTATTGATGATGTCACAAATACATTTTATTCCCAAAAATAAAATAAATTATTTTATTTCATATTATTTTTTAAATTGATAAATATGTGTATATATGCAGCTCCTTGCATGACTTCTGATAATTATAGAGCGGTTTATCGATAAAACGGTTCGCGACCATTTATTGATATTTTTCTAAAGTATATAATTTTGTAAATACATATTCAAAATGAGATTACCATTTTTATTTATTGTTCAAAACATCATAGTTTATGCTAGAAACTTTATATTTGAAAAATAAATGTAATATGCCAAAATGATAAATTTTGCATGTCATTACATGACCCGAGCATTATAAAAAAATAACGCCAAATCAGTCATGTAAACCAGAGAAATAGAGCTCATATGAATTTTTATGTTATAAACTTTCAAAATAAAGGTATCTTATAAGACCATGTCTCACCTAAACAGAGATGAATTTTTATCTTATGATTACCAAACCATTTCATAAGAAATCCTATGATATTATAATAATATTAGGTTTTAAAATAAATATTGAATCATAGCCAAAAAATTTACATTAATTAAATTCCAACACAATAGGTATACATTTAAGTGTGATAGCACGTATTGGCGAATTGATTCCATACAATGATAAGCCTACGGGGGTATCGCTTACCACAGTATGCATATAGAAAATATGCCGAGGGCCTTACATGGAAGTCCTACCAACACGGGCCTACACCTTACTGAATAGTACCAAATATATCATCAAACCGGTTGCTTTGCAACCTTTTCCCGAGAGCTCTAATGCACATCACAATCAATATATATATATATATATATATATATATATATATATATATATATAGACACACACACACATACATACATATAGAAGGGTGATGCCCATCCCCTAATGGGTGCGACCCATATAGCCTTGTTACATATTCCTTATTTTTGTCATTTTCGACTGTAAGGCTTGAGACTACGTTGTTAGAAAATCCCACTTGGAATACTAACACTGCCCTATAGGCAACATTGCAATGGAAACAGTCTTCCATACAAGCTGCTCATGATATGAACATATCAAAGGCACTACTTCCACTACATCGATTTTGGAATCACCTTCAGGATTAGTAGTAAAGTAGCCCGTGCACTTCAAAGAACTTCATCTTCGATTTCATCATCTTGATGTCTCCAGTTTGAATGCTTATGTCAGTTCAAAGTGGTTTTCGAATAATATATCCAACCTTAGTTTTTTTCAACCGACAAACGATGGTACTAAAAGCTTACAAACATTTGATTGTCAGTTATGTAACTATCAAATAAACAAATAATCAAATTAGATATTTAATTTTGTAGGAAAAATAACACCCATTAAGCAATAAACAACCACTAAATCTCTTTAATTAATGCTTGTATTAAAAAATACCTCTACAAATACAAACTCAAGACTCTCTCTACATTTTTCTTATTGAAAAATATCGATATACTTATCTCAACTGTATAAGTATACTTACAAAACACTTCACTTCTAACACCTAGAAAATCTTTCCATATACTTATATCAATAATATAAGTATATTCATAAAACATAACATTTCCAATACTTAGAAACATATACCCATATACCCATATCAACCGTATAAGTGCATTCATAAATTTTAAGAATGATTTCATTTCCAAAATCACATTTAATTTAGGTTAAAACAAATGTTAATTAAAAAAAATGATAGCAATAAACCCATAATACTTTTTGTGTAAGTAAACGAACCTTATGGAAATTAGACCAATATACTTACCACCGCTTTTCGATTTCAAACAGTACTATCCCTCAATTAACAATAGGATCATACAAGTTAGAAAACTATCCTTTCCTTGACCCATCTTCTTAATTCTCAAGATAGAGTTAAGTTTCCATACCTTGGAATTTGTGTTAAGTGAGAAAAGAATATTTACATACCACCGTATTTTAGAAAATTAATATATGGAAATCACATCTCATTCTATTTTATTAAAATTCCTTTTTTAAACCGCTTTATATTTATAGACTCCATTTTTAAATCTCTTTTTGAAACTTCATTCATAAATGTCCTCTATAAAATATCATTTATAAATCTTCTTTTATAAATCTCAAAGTATAATTATAAAACTCCTTTTGTATATCTCCAAATATAATTATAAAACTATAAATTATTTATAAAATCTCCTTTATAAACTCATTTCTATTTATAAATCTTTTGTAAATCTCCTTCTAATATTGTAAAAATCCTTTTAAACACTACTTTCCTATTTATGAATTTTATTTCATAAATTCTTTTCTATTTCTAAAATACCATTTATGAATCTCTAAATTCATTACAAACTTTCAGTTTCCAAAATGTAACGAAATACTATCCATAAAACGATCGTTCCACATATCACTATAAATCCACAAATGTGATTTATTGTACCAAATTGTAAAAAAAAATATCATTTCAGTTTTATAAAACATTATTTATAAAACAATTCATTTTTATTTTAAAAACACCATTTATAAACTATTCTACTATTTATTAAGGAACTTTATAGATCCATTCTTTTATTCAACAATTCATATAAAGAGTCTCACAAATATTTATTCCAAAATATATCTATCCCCTTTTAAAATAGAATCACTTTATATAAATAGATAAATTCTCTTTTATTTCCTCTAAAAATAATCAGTCAGCTTTATAATGACTTTTCTATAAAAACAAATACTTTCTGAAAGAATTTTAAAATATTTACAGATATGCATATATTAGAAATAATAATAATAAGGTTAAAGTAAAATAGAGAAATGCAAAAACTATTTTCAATTAAAATATCACAAAATCAAGAAAAATTGGATTAAAATTCATTTTTCCAATCGAAACAAACCAACGTAGCAATTAATAGTATTTCGAAATATTATAACGAGGCCAATAGCTACCATACCCCTTAAACAATACTATCACTACCTTTTTCACTAAAAAGCTTCAACTTTTGACATATGTAAGTGTCACATCCAGTATGGCCAAACCACCACATTTTAGCAGACCATCCATATAACCAGTATGTAACCAAAAGTAAAATCAACATGTATATAATTGAAATTAAAAATCTCAACGACGAGAAATCCGGATTTCTCTATGAAATTCTCTTTAATTTATTCTAAATGTCATTTGCTTTTTAAAAGTGGATATTTAACCAAACCAAGCCAATAATCACTAAACATGAAAATAATATTTTATTTCTAACATATATCGTACCAATTATCCAAAATGTTTTGTTTAACTCACCAAAATTGCAGTTGACGTCGAAGTGTTCCGGTTTGATTTTTTAGCCTAAAATCCCACTTATCCCAAACTTGATAAAATTAGTTCCAACGTGTAGTTAATGTTCCTACGAAGGCAACGCAAAAGACCGCGTCTCGATTGAAATTTGTATGAGTAAGATATTCATTTTATAAGTTGTTGAGATTAATTGAATATTAATTTACACTAATCAATTAATTAATAACTAATCACCTATTTAAATTATCTAACCTCTCAAACTCCTTCTTCCCCAAAACAAAGTGGGTCTGTGCAAGTGCACATACCTCATTTGCGCACAATTCCTAGTCAATCTTCATCAATTCACCACGAAATCGAATTCCGTCTTGGCCATTGAACTCCATGTCCAAATCTCTTTTCCATGTACCCTATGATTTTAAGCTCATACCTTCCCTTTACTTTCCGACCTGACCGCCAAAAATGCGAACTAGAAAAAGTTGCAACCCTTAAATATGAACCACAACACTCCATTTTGCCTCCGTCGATGTTCCTTCACGCCATAAATCTAAAGCAATGACCTCGAAACCTGCCATCGTCGACACAAACCAAAAAGTGAAACCCTGTTTCCTCTTTACTAATGCCCAAATTGTCGCACTTTCCAAACACTGCCTAGCTTCCCCTTATACCTATAAAACAGTAGACTTAGTTCTCATGGACTCAAAGATCCTTGTATTATATTTTTTTCGATTAGTGTTTCTTTGGATATGAATTTTTAGTGGAGTGCATATTATCTTTTTTTTTACAAATAATGAAAAAAAAAGGGAAGGAGTAAAAGATAGTTAAAGTGTTGAAAAGTAGATGTGGTTTTTATTTATTCAAATATTTCTGGCATCTCACTATACATCATTTCATTCGTGCACGAACCGCTAATGACAAATCAAAAATATAATTGTACATAAAAATGTAGCATGATCTCAAAATAATAATAAAATACATCAGAATTTATCTTGTTCTTTAAACTTACAAAAATATCGTCGTTTGTTGTAAAATCATCAAACGATAATTTAAATATTTTATAACTTAAGAATTATGAAAAAATAAAATAAATAAAAATAAAAATACATTATTTAAAATCAAATTGTTATATTAAAAATTGATTTCCTTATTATTTATTAAATTGAATAAAATTTGAGTATTTATACAAATTAAACATTCTCATTCGAAACGTTAAAAAGTTTGGGTCATTACACGATCTTCTTACATCCTTGACTTACGAAAGTATATTTTTTTGGATAATTCATCGGTGAATTCGACAAAGTGTTAGAAATCATTTTCGTATCAATAGATTTATGATTTCATACATCATCATGTATTAATCTCTCAAGAGTTCATCAACTCTTATGCGCTCCCACTAAATAGGTGCTTTGTCTTTTATCGTTTGAGATATAATTCACTAGTACCATTTGATTCATTATCATATGATCAAAGAATTATTTCTCAAAACTATGACCTAGTACATAATTCTAAAATAATTGCAAAAGTTTCAGATACTTTTATATTTTTCAATGCATCGCTTTTGTTATGAAAAAAATACCACTATTATAGCTTTACTTTATAATGAATATTCAAAATAGTCATATTAAATAGAACCATGTCTATTTTCATTCAGTACTGAAAATAATTATTATTTCATAAATAATATTAGTATGTTTATGAAAACAATTTATATCTTCATGCTATCACCAATGATGTTATATGGTATGCACACCGTCTTCGCCATTACTATGATAGCATATGAAACACGAAACTTTATTCAGTCACTTAATATGGACTGTTTATTTCATTTACTATAACTGGTTAAAGTCGAGAGTTTATAGATCAAATATCTATAACTCAAAGAAATAAATCTCATTAAAACATTTTTCTATGTGAAAGTACATTAGGAATAAATATCGTATTTCTTTTTCCTTCTTAAGTATATGTATTTATTTTATTCAATTTTCGGTTCCAATATCTCTTCATGAAACAAAAGTGAATATTCACTCTCTTCATCCTACTATGTCTTTACATCCACTCTCATTTACTCATTTTCCTTTCCAAATGGTCGAACCATTCAAAAGAAAATCTTTTTTTTGAAATGGTACTTAGATACATGCCACTGGGACAATAGAACACAAATCACATGTCAATATACGTTCGAATCACGCTTCGAAAGTTTCAAACTTGTGAGCTCTCACACCAAAGCCGAATCACTTTACTGCAAGATCATAACGAACTCTTTAAAAAAAGGCATTTTGGCCACCCTTAACGTTTAAGGATGTCGAATAAGCTGCATTTTACATAAACTGATCAAATTAACTTTTTAGTGATCGAATCCTTAAGTCCATCTTGTAGCCTTTGGTCTAATGTTACATTAACATCATTATTGTAATCAATTATTTTAAATAAATGACTCAGCTTTACTTTCTTATTTCGAATGAAATATGTCATTAAGGTTATGTATATTATGAATTGCGATCGTTCATCGTATAATATTCATATGTAATCTAATATGGATCAAATATCCACATATATTTATATTGTTATAAAGTTTGAAACTCTCAGAAGACAATACATAGTTAAAGGCAAATAAACACGTGAGTGACTAGTTTACAAACGTATTTAGTAGTTGAATAATTTGGTGCTTGCATGGGCTTAGAATTGGTTACATGCAAAATTTATTGGTAAGTATATGTTATATTTCTATTTGTCAATATTAATTCAGTTCATTTGTATATTTTAATTGATAAACATTTTATCATGAAATACACAACTTCATTGCTGTAGATTAGTTTAATTTATACACAGCAAAAGTTTTTATATTATTAGTAAGGTTAAATACTTCTATTTCATTTTACTAAATAAGCTCCCATTAGACTTTTAAGTTTCTCAACATTCGAAGATGAAATGTAGAAGTCTCTCTACTTTTCTAGTGGATGTTAGGACTCTTACGCCTTGGGATTCTGAAATTGACGAAATCTCAGCAAATCATAAGCCTGCATGCGATGAACAACTCCTTATCTTTGTATCACATACAACTCCTAATCTTGTGTTCCTTATCTTAGTCTCCACTTTACCATGAGGAAAGCTCAACAAATTAAGAGACGTTATTCGCTCATAATTACCAATTTGCAATAATCTATGTAAATGGTCCATCAATTGATTTTCCCGAGGCAACTACAATATTTTTTGCCCATTTAGACAAAAATGATCACATCAAATTTACCACTATAATATATTTGTCATTATTCACATACAAAAGTAGGAAATTTCTCGATTATATAATTTATTATGTCAAAAATATGATAATAAACCATCATTCATATAAACCATTATAGCATCATATTACATCAAACTTCAACAAAAACATTCTTGTGTTCTTTGAAGCAAACTCTCCAACGATGTCAACATATTTTAGCGTCTTTAAACATTCATTTTCAATTGAAATCATTGCTAATATACTTAATCTTTGATTTGATATTGTGCTCCGAAGATAATTTTTACATAAATTTTATTTAGAAAAACTTCTATCACTCGAAGCAACCATAACAGGAATAGTTAACGATATTCGATATGTAATCCATAAGTTAGAAATCCACTAGCATCATGGAGTGATTTTAAGAAATCAGGAATAAGATTTTGTTAATTCTGATGTTAAAATCCTTTTAAGTTGCAAAATTCAAATGATAACCCTTTTCCACAAATATCATATCCTGGTTGTGCTTTAAAGAACTTTCAGGATTCGTGCATTGCTCTTTCGATTATTCATCATTAAAAGGCCTTAAGTTTTGCACTCTTTAAAAAACCAAAAATATATCCGAAAATCTCAAATTGTTCAAATCGATCCTTAAGTTAAGTAAGAGCTTGATCTATTTTATGAAGAAAATAAGAGACTCTAAATTTATCCAATAAAGAGTAGTTTTTATTAATTAGCATCAACTTCTTTATCTTCATCAAATGCTTCTTTCCATGAACACATCTTTTCTCAAAATTTAGGTTCAATGCCAACATTTTCCACAAGATCTTTAGCTTCATTCATCATATCTTCAAATCCAAGTTCTCAATAAGTTTCAAAAAAGGTTATAAGTTCTCTAACTTTAGCAAATGCATCCTCAATATCAATTTCCTCCCTATGAAGTATTTTGCTAACTTGATTAGTACTATCTAACATAGTGTGCCAAATGCATAAACTAATCATGAATACAAAATGCTCCAAAGCATTTTGGCATAAACTTTTAGCTTCCACTATCATCATTAGAATTGTTAGCAATATCAATCAGAAGATCTTTAAATTTAGACTGTTAAGCTCTTATTGCCTTAAGACTTTATACATGAATTTCCTACCGAGTTGCAGACAATGCCTTAGGAGTCAAGACTTTTAAATATCTTCTAAGTGATTTTCATCGATGTGTTGAGCCGAAAAATAAACTATATACCTTTTGCACATATAAATTTTTTTAGAGCTTTAATACATGATTTTGTCATACTGCATATTGGAAGATTCAAGCTATGACATCCACATACGATATAAAATACTCTAGGATTTATATTGAGAGGTCTCTTTTGCATGCCTTGATGTTTACCTATAAGGATATTAAAATTACTCAAATAAATGAGGCCAAACAATCGTTACTAATATTTCTAAAAAATAGCATACCTTCCATATTTGATCCGTTATCATAATTTCCCCCTTACGTCGTCGATTTTAAGTTTAAGATCGACTAGAATACCTCTATGTTTTTTGAAAAAGCCAAGTCTTGATGATTGTTTATTCCATTGTTTACAACATTTCTAAGATGTCAATCTATGATTTAATCAAATTCAGTAAAAAAATTATAAGTTAGCAAAAAACCTAGTATTCTACTTATAAATCTTCTCGTTCGATACACGAAATGTAAATAAATTCGGAAGAGAGTTTTCACAACACGAATTATGCGAACTAATATTTTTTTCCATTGCAGTCTCTCTTGATTGGTTAGTGATTCCATTCCTTTGTCTATTATTTCTTTTAGTTAAAGACCTCTATATAAATCCATCTATTTGATAAGATTTACAGTATGTTCCAGATTAATTTTGTGCTCTTGATGTTTTGTTGTAATGTTATGTCAATCTTAAAACCTTCTTCTCCTAATTTGAATGTTTTTTTGTATTTTTAAACAACTTAAAAGAAAAGGTAAAAGAGCTTTATTCATTTCATTTGAATAAACAAGCCACTTTCATTTGTACTCCTCTCCAATAGATAATTATCGATATAATGCTTAGAAGAAAAATGTCTATCATCATCTTTACTTTTAGGAAATTTTCCGTTCTCTTTTAAGATTTAAATAGGCCCCTTTTTAATTAACATTACTCTTTTACTATCAGTAATTCTTCCTTGTAATCTTAGATCATAGTTAGCGTCAACTCCTTTATTAAGATCAAGCTCAATTATATCATGGAAAACAACTTCATCCATAACATTCATAGCTTCATTGTCATTACCTTCTTTGTTGATCCCGTCATTCACAACATCTTCATTTAGTACATCAACGTTTTCACTTATTTACACTTCATAAACCTTAATATTCTCTTCGACGTCTTCATATTTATTGCCAGTTCGTTCAACCGTACTTGAAGTTGAGGGTTGTGAATTTTGCTTGAAATAAATTAGAAATTGAACCAATAAGTGTTTTTTTCGAACCTATCTTATTTTTAGATTTTCTATTGTAAGCTCCACAGTTTTTTTTTCGAAACTTAAACCGGTTTTTATCTTCTTTATTCTTCAACATAATTCTTATACTCTAATGAATAACATAAATTTTCCTTTGAAATAAAAAAAATCTATTTATTATCTAATTTTTTTTGTTATTTAGACAAAATATTCTACCAATTTAATCAATTATGTGTACAAATATAAATAACACATTTTTATCAAGCGTACAACTCACTAGGAAACTACCAAATGCCAATTTTATTAAGCAATCACCAATGATATAATTGACAATTTTACGAACCGAATACCAATCTACTGTCTACATGTAACGACCCGGAATTTTGCGCAATAACAATTTAATAATCTGTGTTAATAATTTAACTGGTTTGATAATTTTTCTTTATAATTTTAATTTAAACTGATAAGTTTATTCTTTTAAAGGTTAATAAATATTTAATCTGATAATTGGAATTAATATCTTTTTTGCAATTTAAAATGTTGATAAGAATTGTTTTTTTCAAAGCTAATGAAATTTTTATTCTATTTATGATATATACATTTGATATATATTGTGAATAGAATATCTGCTGTTTTAAATTAAAGATTAATTTTCAAATTTGTAACATATATGCATGTATATGTTATAGTTTGATACTGTTTTGAAATTGAATTTTAATCCATTAATAATTTTATAATGTATGAATAAATATTGTAATTTAAAGCCTTGTTTAAATTTATATCTTCAAAAATTAATTTAAAGGTTAATTCATTTGTTTCAAAATATAAGATAATGGTTTATTTAAATATGATAGTTTATAAAAAGGATTTTTTTATTTCTTTAAAGTGTTTAATTTTAAATGGTTAAAAATGTATGTGTACATGTTTTAGATTTTAAAATATATGTATAAGAATTATTTGCATTTTTATTAATATTAGAATATTTCTTTTAAAGGTAAACTTGTATTTATTTATAAAGTAAATTATATGTAAGTTTATATTACATTTAAATTAAATGGAAAATTAATTAAAAATATGCAAGACATATGTAACATATTAACATCACCTTAAAAACACATGTAAGATAATTAAGTATTGTATGAAAAGTGTAAGATTTATTTACATGTGTCTTTATTTTAAAACTTTACTTTCTTTAATTTTAATAAAAACATAACACTTTTCTTTGTTGGTTTTTCTTAACTAAAACCAGAAAATTTACTTTCTCAAATCTGAAATCTAAACCAAAGTCAATTCAAACCTGTAATCAAAAAACAAAATTCTTCATATCAATCTGCAAACTTGAATGTTCTTCATATCAACAAGCCAAACCTGCAACTAAAAGGAAGTTCAACTGCAAATTCAAGGGGAAGTCTACATTTCTAAAATCTGCAATCAACCTTCATGTCAAATTGAAATCCTTCAGCAAGTTTTAATAACAATCTGTAAGCATGCATTCAACTTCAACAGCTAGCAAATGCATTTTCTGGATTATAGTCAAGCCTGGGAAATAAAATCTGTTCTCCGCTCTGCAATTATAGGTGAGTAAACTATTTTTAAAAAGTTGAATTTCAGATTTCATCTTGATTTTATGATGATAATATCATGATGTTACGTGGAAATTTTTTATTTAAATTTGATTGCATGTGGGATTGAAATATTTAAATTTCCTGTAGGATGTAAAAATGCATACTGTGTTTGACAAAAACATTCCAATTCTTTCAAAAATCTAAATAACTTGCTTGTTATCATGAATTGGACAGTGGTATGTTAATGAAAGTTGTTTGTAAACATATGGTATATCATTTAAAAATAATTACAGGATTTAAAATTAAAGAAGTTACTCAAAACTTTCAAATTACAGTAAAATACTGTTACATATGGAAAATAAAATAATTTTGTTTGCTGACGTAGATTACATGAACGAGTTAGTGATTAGAAAACATAATTTTTAATACATGTTTCATGATTTTTGGTTTCATGAGTCATGAGAATTTTGGTTTTGTTCATTTTGGGAACTTTGGTGTGTTGCCGATTATTCATGCATTGATTCGAGATGAAATTTCGGTCGTAGTTTGAATATAGGTTATAGATTATAGGAAAAATGCAAAACAATTTTTCAAATGAGTAAATCGAAGGGAATTGATCAAATAGGGTTTTAGAGTTAATGGGTTTCCGTCGAACTGTAATGGGTTTTGTGACATAGTTAATGATTCGAGTGGGTTCATTTTCGGTGAAAATGAAGTTTGAGTCGCGACGCTTTGATGGTGAGGACGGCAGGGTGGTCGGCGTCGAGGAGCATGGCCGTGGGGAAGCTTTTGTGATCGGTTATGGCTGCAGATTCTCGAGTTGAAGGGCCATTTTTGTGAATCGTGTAGTTTGGATTCAATCTGGGTTTTGGGTCGAGTTCGCGTGCACACGAGTGAACGTTGGCGATGATCGTGGTTACCCACGGTGGCCGGAGCTGGTGGGAGACGTACACATGTGTACGCTGTGCACTGGGAAGAAGGCAGATTGCGGGAGATGAGTTGAACCCGGAGTGGCGCTCGCGATTTCCTAGTCTCTCCTCGAAGCAATTTGGGTTGGAAGATTTGGGGGGAAACTCGGTGAGGCACTCGTGTTTTCTTCGAGTATGACATGAAGCAGGGGAGGTGGCTCGGGATAGCTAGTGTTTGACTCGAGTATTAGCTGTTGTGTTTTATTAATACTATAATGTTAGATCTGTAAAAATTAAATAGTGAAGTGGGAGGTTTAACTTGATGTTGAGGTGAACAAAATTTAAACTTTGAATTATAAACAAGATTTTGAAAGAAACAATTTAAACTTGTTGTTTAAAATTTATTGTTAATTAAATTTATAAAGTATAAGTTGAAATTATATAATTTATTTCAATTTAAATTTATTTAAAGGGATTTCATATTGAAAGTAATTTAATTACATTTTGGATTTCAATTTAAATAAGGGTATTTTGAATCTAAATATTAAATCAAAAGTTAAGTTTAAAATGTTAAGTAATGATCCAATCTTAAGATTTCAAATTTATATTTGAAATAAATAAGATTAATTTGAATGTTTTAAAGTATTGAAAATTTTGAAATTTGTTTCTAAATTTCCTTTTTTTTTTAAATAAGATTATCATTATGATTTTGAAAACCAAATAGGATAACTGGTTTAAGATGTTAAAATTTGATTTAATTCATTACAAGATAAATAAGGTTAATTTATCTTGATTTGAATATTAAATTTGATTGTTAATAAGCAAGTTTAATTAAGATTTATGTTCTCTTAATTAATTAAGGATTTTGAAATTATAAGAAGTTAATTAATTAATCGTTTAATTAATTTTAAATAATTAGTTAATTGTTTTTTTTAATTTTAAATAATCACTTAATTATAATTAATTAAGTGCAGTTACGTAATAAAGAAATTAATTATTGGATGAAATTGAATAATAATTGCTTATGGAACTAATTAAGGAGGAAGTGATTAAAGGATAATCACTTGAAGTTATTAATTTAAATTAATTATTTGAAGTTAATTAATTATGAAGTAATTAATTAAAGAATTAAGAATTATTTAATAATGAAGTTAATTGTTTGTTAAGTGATTAATTAAGGAAGTAATTAAGGTTTACTAATGAAAGTGATTAGAGATAATTACTTATGTAAGTAATTAAGAGTTAATTACTTAATTTATTTTAGTTAATTAATTAATGTGATTGATTAATAAATGTGATTAATCTGAAGACTAATTACTAAGTGTAATTAATTAAAATATAATTAATTAATAAAGTAATTTAATTAAGGATTAATTGTTAATTTAAATTGGTTAATAATTACTTAATGAAGTAATTAAGGATTAATTAATTTAATTAATTAATCAAGCATTAATATAATTAAATTAGAAATTAATTAATTCAGAAGTTAATTAATTTAGTTAAGTAATTACAAATTGTTAATTACTAATTATGATTAATGAGTTGATTAATTATAAGTTAATTAGTTAATTAATTAAAGTAATTATTAAATTAATAAAGATTGATTAATTCATGTAATTAATGATATAAATCAAGGTTGATTAATATAAGTATTTAATTTAAATATGATTAATTAATTGTAATTAATTAAGAATTAATGTAATTAATTATGGTTAATTAATTGATGAATGATCATTAATTATTGTAATTATTGATAGTAATTAAAGGTTAATTACTGAATATGGTTAAGGATAATTACTTGAATGTAATTAGAGGTAATTAATCAGGGAAGACTAATTAGTGAAGTTCATTAGAGGTGATTAATTTATTTGGGATAATAATTAAAAGATTATGGAAACCCAATTGATTAAGAAATAATCAATTCTGTTTTGGATGTTTGATTAATATGGATTGATTGATTAATATTAGTAAATTGATTGATATTGAGTGATCAATATTTGGAGATTGATATTGGATGATTGGTTGATATTGGTTTGATACTGGATGATTGGATATATCTATTATGTGATATGCTGCTTTGTGTAGATGAATATTGATATGAATTATGCCTTGTGATAATATGATTCATCTATCTGTTTATATATATCATTCTGAAAATGAGTTAATCTGTTTAAAACCTTTAAAACAACTTGGACATTAAAATGGCGTTTGGCTTCGGTGAGACCGGGATCGGGTTTCCATATTTGGAATCCGAAAACCACATCGATTCCAATTAAACGTTAGGTCGTGTATCCAAGTGGACAAAGTGAAGACTCGAGGTGTAAGGGTTATACGTCAGTATAATTATATGGGTGATTCTGTAATGAGTTTGACGGAATAGTGCTTATAGATTCGAGATGGCGAATCAGAATGCAAGGGCTATGGTCGTTGACTCTGAGGGTGATTCCAAAACGAGTGCAACGAGATAGTGCCTTCGGTTTCGTTCAAACCCGGAATGAACTTTTATGGATTGAATGCTTTCAGCACATCGTTAGGTGGACGATGATCATTCTAAGATAAAGGTGTTCTATAAAGGTAATCGTAACCTCAAGCCTCATCAACCGGGAATGGCTAAAACAGGGAGGTGCAGCAAAGCTTCGTGGGTAGCTCCCACTGGAGAGCAAGATTTTCCCCTGTCTAGAAGTCCCTTTTTATTCGGCTGTGTGGGCAGTTGGATCGCGGCCAACTGCGGGGTTGTCTTGTTCGGGACTCTCCAGTAAGGGATGGTTCCGGCCTTGTGTTGCAGGGGAGTGGGAGTACTCCTCGGTACGGTGATCTAGGCCACGTACTGTGACGGGCGGTACCCCAGTAGCCCTGCCATTGATGGAAACCCATTTTCCCTACGAGACCCTACGGTTTTGATTGCATTACCCACTTTTATGGCTAGTAGCTGTAATTTAATGAATGTAACAATTTCAGCTATTTCATATTTACTTGAAAACCCTAGACACTATTATAATATCACTGGATTTCCTATCAAATGTTTTGGTTAGCGTAAGGTAAAAACTTTTCCATGTTTATGTGTGGGAAGTCTTACGTGATACCTTTTCTTTTCAAAGGTTTTCTAAAGTTATGCAATTTTAATCCCATTTACTCACACCAGACCCCTGTCTGACCCGAGTGTTTATTTTCTGTTTTATTAAACTCTTGGGTATTCATATTATGTATGAGTAGTCAAGTGATTCAGGTTTGCTTGACGTATTTTGGGAGGAGATATGGAGCAGGCGGCTTCGACGTGTAGATATATATTGATTCCGCTATGTATGTTGTGTCTGTATCTTGTATACTTGAGTTGTATAGTTAGACAGAAGGTTATAACTGTCTATGATCAGTTGTTTAAGTTGTGTACTCTGATGTAATAAGATACTATGTAATATTTTATGTGATATATTATATTTTATTCGTTCCGCTGTGAGTTCTTTGATGTTGTTTGTGTTCTTCTTTCTCTTTTCTATCCCTTTCTTTCTTCAAGATGATGTGATTTTCTAGGCGTAGAAAGTCTGGTCGTCACACTTGGTGTCAGAGCGTTAGGTTGAGTGAATACCTAGGCTCTGTAGTAGTGTCTTTCTTGAGAGAGCGTACTTGTAATTTATATATATATCTATATTTATATATATGTCTACCTGACCTGTTGGGTTATCTGTTCGAATTTTCCAATATAAGTTTAGAGGTAGATAGATGGAGTAGTGGTTTGTGTGTGTAACACGACTACTACTAATGGAAGAGGTCCATATGTTTGAGGTTCGAAGTATTTGTTGAGACTGTAGACCTAATACTGTCTTGAGTAAGATTTGTAGCTTGAGGTGAGGATTTCTCTGATATCCGAAGGAAATCTTTTGAAGATTCGGAGTTTATCTTTGGAATATAAGTTTGGATTTCGCTCGGGTAAGTGAATTATTCTAGTGTTTGGATCTGTTGGAAGTGCAGGAGTAAGTGATGATCTTGATAACTGTATAATGAGATGCAATATTCTTAGATATTTTTCGGAGAAGTTTTCTCTTGAAGCTGTTGTAGAAGTGGTTGAGAAGTAGTTTTATCTGCATAAAGAGAAGATTTGACTGTGTAGAAGTTGTTTGGATCTTCAGTAAGGAGGTTGGTTGTTTTGGGAATGTGAGACTAAGGTCTATGAGTTGTTTCTCTTCAGGCATGGTCTCATTGTTATTCCTTAAGGTAAGCGAGTTGTGGATGCTTGGCTTGGAGTCCGAGTTTCTTGAAGGGTTGTTTGCGATCTCGGAGGTCCGCTGTATGGTTTGCTGATGGTTTTGGAGTTGAGATGACTTTGAATTTGAAGTCTTTGGTTAGCTGTGGTAGCAGTGCAACTCGAAGTGTTCAGTGTGCTGTCAAGGAGATCTTTTAGCTTTGCAGTATCATCGAGGTGGAGTTTAGAAGCAGCTGTGTTGCTTATTTCTCCGATGGTCCAGGAATCTTGGTGGTTCTCTTTCAGCAGTCGGGCTGAAGGTGGTGATGTTTTCTTGAAGGTTAACCTTGTTTGGAAAAGCTCAAAGCTGTTCTAATTGGTAAAGTAAGGACAGTTCTTTTGGAATCCGAACAGGGTAGGATCGCAAAAGTGACTTGCGATTAGTTGGGAATTTTCTTAGGCTATCTTGGGTGATCTGTTGTTTGAGGCTGAGGGTTCTCATGTGGATAGGAGCTGTTGGAGTATTCTGAAGTTTGTCTGCATATGGAGTTGAGTTCTCTATTGTTTTGATTCTGGAAGTAATTTTAACAGTTAGCCTGGTAGTAGGATGGTTTTTGGAGAAGGAGAGTTGGTATACCAACTCAGATATTTTTGGGAATTGGAATTCGACTGATTTAGCTTTTGGAATAGGATTCTGTTGTAAGGATGTGTGACCAAGTCTGATGTGTCACTCATATTTTTATGGATTTGATGAACAAAGTTTTTCAGATATATTGGATAAGTTTGTATCTGTATTCTCATCTATTTTAGAATTAGAGTTATGCAGCGGAAGCAAGGTAGCTGCTGTGCAAGGAAGAAGCAAGTTTTGTTTGTTTTTGCTTGAGTAATAGAGCATGAGTTCTGGATTTCGACGGATTTTGGAAGACTTTTCTGTTGAATAGGGTCTAGGAACTGTTTGCTTTGGTCTAGTTGTTTCTGGGATTATCATCATAGATTAAGCTGATCAGGAAGAGATTGGCAGCCCAGGATTGTCTGTTGAGTTACCAATATGAGATTTGAGATAAGGAGTTTGGTATTCGAAGTTGGAGTCTTCAGTGTTGTTAAGAAACTTTCTGATTAAGAGAACATTAATTGGATAAGATTGGTTGGTTAGTGTTGAGGCATTTGAGATTTCTTATCTATGTTTTGATAGGATAAGATTGAATTGCCAGTTTGGATAGCTGGAATTCATTTTGTAACACGTGTCTCTGAGGGAGTACGTGTATGATTCATCGATTGGTTGTTGAATCTGTAGTCCAGTTGGAGTTGGATGTTGAGCTGGATTTGAGAGTATTCTGATGTTCTGTTCAGATTGAAGGATCAAGAGGTAAGTGGAGCTCTGGATTTTGGTTGTATGGTCGGTTTGTTGGTTTTTGTAGAGCGAGTCTCCCGGTGATTTATACTTGGGAAACTCGAGATAGTATTAAAGATTTATTCTGATTTGTGTCAGAACAATTAGTTAGGTTTGTTTAAGTGATTGTTATGGATGTTAGTAACTGGTTGTTAGGAATGCTTTGCTGTTTGAAATTAGAATCTGTACTGGGTTATTAAAATATCTTTGCTTTTAAATTTCGAGGACGAAATTCTTTTAAGGGGGGAGGATTGTAACGACCCAGAATTTTGGGCAATAACAATTTAATAATCTGTGTTAATAATTTAACTGGTTTGATAATTTTTCTTTATAATTTTAATTTAAACTGATAAGTTTATTCTTTTAAAGGTTAATAAATATTTAATCTGATAAATGGAATTAATATCTTTTTAGTAATTTAAAATGTTGATAAGAATTGATTTTTTCAAAGCTAATGAAATTTATAATATATACATTTGATATATATTGTGAATAGAATATCTGCTGTTTTAAATTAAAGATTAATTTTCAAATTTGTAACATATATGTATGTATATGTTATATTTTGATATTGTTTTGAAATTGAATTTTAATCCATTAATAATTTTATAATGTATGAATAAATATTGTAATTTAAAGCCTTGTTTAAATTTATATCTTCAAAAATTAATTTAAAGGTTAATTCATTTGTTTCAAAATATAAGATAATGGTTTATTTAAATATGATAGTTTATAAAAAGGATTTAAATAAAGTTTTTTTTTTATTTCTTTAAAGTGTTTAATTTTAAATGGTTAAAAATGTATGTGTATACGTTTTAGATTTTAAAATATATGTATAAGAATTATTTGCATTTTTATTAATATTAGAATATTTCTTTTAAAGGTAAACTTGTATTTATATATAAAGTAAATTATATGTAAGTTTATATTACATTTAAATTAAATGAAAAATTAATTAAAAATATGCAAGACATATGTAACATATTAACATCACCTTAAAAACACATGTAAGATAATTAAGTATTGTTTGACAAGTGTAAGATTTATTTACATGTGTCTTTATTTTAAAACTTTACTTTCTTTAATTTTAATAAAAACATAACACTTTTCTTTGTTGTTTTTTCTTAACTAAAACCAGAAAATTTACTTTCTCAAATCTGAAATCTAAACCAAAGGCAATTCAAACCTGTAATCAAAAAACAAAATTCTTCATACCAATCTGCAAACTTGAATGTTCTTCATATCAACAAACCAAACCTGCAACTAAAAGGAAGTTCAACTGCAAATTCAAGGGGAAGTCTGCATTTCTAAAATCTGCAATCAACCTGCATGTCGAAATGAAATCCTTCAGCAAGTTTTAATAAAAATCTGTAAGCATGCATTCAACTTCAACTACTAGCAAATGCATTTTCTGGATTATAGTCAAGCCTGAGAAATAAAATCTGTTCTCCGCTCTGCAATTATAGGTGAGTAAACTATTTTTAAAAAAGTTGAATTTTAGACTTCATCTTGATTTTATGACGATAATATCATGATGTTACGTGGAAATTTTTTATTTAAATTTGATTGCATGTGGGATTGAAATATTTAAATTTCCTGTAGGATGTAAAAATGCATACTGTGTTTGACAAAAACATTCCAATTCTTTCAAAAATCTAAATAACTTGCTTGTTATCATGAATTGGACAGTGGTATGTTAATGAAAGTTGTTTGTAAACATATGGTATATCATTTAAAAATAATTACAGGATTTAAAATTAAAGGAGTTACTCAAAACTTTCAAATTACAGTAAAATACTGTTACATATGGAAAATAAAATAATTTTGTTTGCTGACGTAGATTACATGAACGAGTTAGTGATTAGAAAACATAATTTTTAATACATGTTTCATGATTTTTGGTTTCATGAGTCATGAGAATTTTGGTTTTGTTCATTTTGGGAACTTTGGTGTGTTGCCGATTATTCATGCATTGATTCGAGATGAAATTTCGGTCGTAGTTTGAATATAGGTTATAGATTATAGGAAAAATGCAAAACAATTTTTCAAATGAGTAAATCGAAGGGAATTGATCAAATAGGGTTTTAGAGTTAATGGGTTTCGGTCGAACTGTAATGGGTTTTGTGACATAGTTAATGATTCGAGTGGGTTCATTTTCGGTGAAAATGAAGTTTGAGTCGCGACGCTTTGATGGTGAGGACGGCAGGGTGGTCGGCGTCGAGGAGCATGGCCGTGGGGAAGCTTTTGTGATCGGTTATGGCTGCAGATTCTCGAGTTGAAGGGCCATTTTTGTGAATCGTGTAGTTTGGGTTCAATCTGGGTTTTGGGTCGAGTTCGCGTGCACACGAGTGAACGTTGGCGATGATCGTGGTTACCCACGGTGGCCAGAGCTGGTGGGAGACGTACACAAGTGTACGCTGTGCACTGGGAAGAAGGCAGATTAGGGGAGATGAGTTGAATCCGGAGTGGCGCTCGCGATTTCCTGGTCTCTCCTCGAAGCAGTTTGGGTTGGAAGATTGGGGGGAGGGGAAACTCGGTGAGGCACTCGTGTTTTCTTCGAGTATGACACGAAGTAGGGGAGGTGGCTCGGGATAGCTAGTGTTTGGCTCGAGTATTAGCTGTTGTGTTTTATTAGTACTATAATGTTAGATCTGTAAAAATTAAATAGTGAAGTGGGAAGTTTAACTTGATGTTGAGGTGAATAAAATTTAAACTTTGAATTATAAACAAGATTTTGAAAGAAACAATTTAAACTTGTTGTTTAAAAATTTATTGTTAATTAAATTTATAAAGTATAAGTTGAAATTATATAATTTATTTCAATTTAAATTTATGTAGAGGGATTTCATATTGAAAGTAATTTAATTACATTTTGGATTTCAATTTAAATAAGGGTATTTTGAATCTAAATATTAAATCAAAAGTTAAGTTTAAAATGTTAAGTAATGATCCAATCTTAAGATTTCAAATTTATATTTGAAATAAATAAGATTAATTTAAATGTTTTAAAGTATTGAAAATTTTGAAATTTGTTTCTAAATTTCTTATTTTTTTTAAATAAGATTATCATTATGATTTTGAAAACTAAATAGGATAACTGGTTTAAGATGTTAAAATTTGATTTAATTCATTACAAGACAAATAAGGTTAATGTATCTTGATTTGAATATTAAATTTGATTGTTAATAAGAAAGTTTAATTAAGATTTATGTTCTCTTAATTAATTAAGGATTTTGAAATTATAAGAAGTTAATTAATTAATCGTTTAATGAATTTTAAATAATTAGTTAATTGCTTTTTTAATTTTAAATAATCACTTAATTATAATTAATTAAGTGCAATTACTTAATAAATAAATTAATTATTGGATGAAAATGAATAATAATTGCTTATGGAACTAATTAAGGAGGAAGTGATTAAAGGATAATCACTTGAAGTTATTAATTTAAATTAATTATTTGAAGTTAATTAATTATGAAGTAATTAATTAAAGAATTAAGAATTATTTAATAATGAAGTTAATTGTTTGTTAAGTGATTAATTAAGGAAGTAATTAAGGTTTATTAATGAAAGTGATTAGAGATAATTACTTATGTAAGTAATTAAGAGTTAATTACTTAATTTATTTTAGTTAATTAATTAATGTGATTGATTAACAAATGTGATTAATCTGAAGACTAATTACTAAGTGTAATTAATTAAAATATAATTAATTAATAAAGTAATTTAATTAAGGATTAATTGTTAATTTAAATTGGTTAATAATTACTTAATGAAGTAATTAAGGATTAATCAATTTAATTAATTAATCAAGCATTAATATAATTAAATTAGAAATTAATTAATTGAGAAGTTAATTAATTTAGTTAAGTAATTACAAATTGTTAATTACTAATTATGATTAATGAGTTGATTAATTATAAGTTAATTAGTTAATTAATTAAAGTAATTATTAAATTAATAAAGATTGATTAATTCATGTAATTAATGATATTAATCAAGGTTGATTAATATAAGTATTTAATTTAAATATGTTTAATTAATTGTAATTAATTAAGAATTAATGTAATTAATTATGGTTAATTAATTAATGAATGATCATTAATTATTGTAATTTTTGATAGTAATTAAAGGTTAATTACTGAATATGGTTAACGATAATTACTTGAATGTAATTAGAGGTAATTAATCAGGGAAGATTAATTAGTGAAGATTATAAGAGGTGATTAATTTATTTGGGATAATAATTAAAAGATTATGGAAACCCAATTGATTAAGAAATAATCAATTCTGTTTTGGATGTTTGATTATTATGGATTGATTGATTAATATTAGTAAATTGATTGATATTGAATGATCAATATTTGGAGATTGATATTGGATGATATTGGATGTTTGATATTGGTTTGATACTGGATGATTGAATATATCTGTTATGTGATATGCTGCTTTGTGTAGATGAATATTGATATGAATTATGTATTGTGATAATATGATTCATCTATCTGTTTATATATATCATTCTGAAAATGAGTTAATCTGTTTAAAACCTTTAAAACAACTTGGACATTAAAATGGCGTTTGGTTTCAGTGAGACCGGGATCGGGTTTCCATATTTGGAATCCGAAAACCACATCGATTCCAATTAAACGTTAGGTCGTGTATCCAAGTGGAGAAAGTGAAGACTCGAGGTGTAAGGGTTATACGTCAGTATAACTCTGTAGGTGATTCCGTAATGAGTTTGACGGAATAGTGCTTATAGATTCGAGATGGCGAATCAGAATGCAAGGGCTATGGTCGTTGACTCTGAGGGTGATTCCAAAACGAGTGCAACGAGATAGTGCCTTCGGTTTCGTTCGAACCCGGAACGAACTTGTATGGATTGAATACTTTCAGCACATCGTCAGGTGGACGATGAGCATTCTAAGATAAAGGTGTTCTATAAAGGTAATCGTAACCTCAAGCCTCATCAACCGGGAATGGCTAAAACAGGGAGGTGCAGCAAGGCTTCGTGGGTAGCTCCCACTGGAGAGCAAGATTTTCCTCTGTCTAGAAGTCCCTTTTTATTCGGCTGTGTGGGCAGTTGGGTCGCGGCCAACTGCGGGGTTGTCTTGTTCGGGACTCTCCAGTAAGGGATGGTTCCGGCCTTGTGTTGCAGGGGAGTGGGAGTACTCCTCGGTACGGTGATCTAGGCCACGTACTGTGATGGGCGGTACCCCAGTAGCCCTGCCATTGATGGAAACCCATTTTTTCTACGAGACCCTACGGTTTTGATTGTATTACCCACTTTTGTGGCTAGTAGCTGGAATTTAATGAATGTAACAATTTCGGCTATTTCATATTTACTTGAAAACCCTAGACACTATTATAATATCACTGGATTTCCTATCAAATGTTTTGGTTAGCGTAAGGTAAAAACTTTTCCATGTTTATGTGTGGGAAGTCTTACGTGATACCTTTTCTTTTCAAAGGTTTTCTGAAGTTAAGCAATTTTATTCCCGTTTACTCACACCAGACCCCTGTCTGACCCGAGTGTTTATTTTCTGTTTTATTAAACTCTTGGGTACTCATATTATGTATGAGTAGTCAAGTGATTCAGGTTTGCTTGACGAATTTTGGGAGGAGATATGGAGCAGGAGGCTTCGACGTGTAGATATATATTGATTCCGCTGTGTATGTTGTGTCTGTATCTTGTATACTTGAGTTGTATAGTTAGACAGAAGGTTATAACTGTCTATGATCAGTTGTTTAAGTTGTGTACTCTGATGTAATAAGATACTATGTAATATTTTATGTGATATATTATATTTTATTCGTTCCGCTGTGAGTTCTCTGATGTTGTTTGTGTTCTTCTTTCTCTTTCTTTCTCTTTTCTATCCCTTTCTTTCTTCAAGATGATGCGATTTTCTGGGCGTAGAAAGTCGGATCGTCACACTACATAAGTATCTCATTGGTGAATTTTTTTAATTTCAACACAACAATAAAAGTCTAGAAATAGAATTAGGGAACACTATATCGAAAATAGAATTAAAATTTTAAAGCACTACAAAATTCAAGCTGACTGCGGTGGAAAAAATCTAAGATGACCCCGCGAATTGCGAGTTGATCCAGCCACAGTATCAATTGAAGGTGGAATCACAAAATTCCAGGATAGAGAAATGGTAGGATTCATCGAAGACTAGGAGTGCAAGCCTGCATTGATGTTGATGCAAGAGCTACCAGCAGCGAGTTGTGTTTGCGATGCTTGAGGAAATGTATTTTTTTATTCTAGTTTTGTGTTTTTAATCGAAATTTATTGCACCTTATTTGGGGGTTTCCCAAGTCCATCGCCTGCTGGGCCTTGATGAAAGATTGAGGATGCCTAAGTATTGTGCACATATCTTAAGGAAAGCTCAACATGTATGTTCATTTATCTTATCTTGTCTAATCTATGTATTAATAGCACTACACATAACAACCTTATCTTAAGTAAAGGTTAATAACTAGGAGCATGTAAGTAATCTATTAATATAATATAAATGGTAGAGGATGCCATTTATATTAAAGACTCATACTCTTTAATATATTTTATCGAGTGATACTGACTTATGGAGTGATATATTTCTTATCTTGTGAAGTGTTAAACACATTTGATTATATTTATTACTTAAACCTAACTTGGATTTATTCCAATTCCAACTTTACTTATACATTCATATTATATAAATTTAATTATTATATAACAGTTTATAATTTTAATTAGGTTATATAATAATCTTATGTATTATCTTGCATTAATTTTATAATTAAAATTAATTAATTAATTACAAGAAAACTTGTTAACACCCCAAAGCAAAGTTTAAAGTAAAATTGATCCCTTCGAAGCCACCTTTCGAACAGAGGGAGTTAGTGTAAACATTTCAAATCCTTTTATCCAATAATCTAGGTGATTTAGATCTCTCTTACGTCCACCTTTCGAAAAGGTTATGATGGTTGAAACTCCTTTCTAACAAACTTTCGATGTCGTCAAAACACCTGGAACCCTTTTTGAAAATATCTTTCAAACTAGTTGAATTGGTCTAGGATCCTATCGGAACCCCCTTTCAAAGTGGTCAAGGTGACTCGAGGTTAGGATCCAATGATCTAAGGATATTAGTCGAATAAAGAGGTTTCGACTTTCTCGAAAGGTAGCATTTCAATCATGTTGATTCAAGCAGATTATGATTTGAATCACATAGAAATATTAAATTAGGTACCATGTCCAAAAAATGCCATAAATTTGCTTTAATTATATTTTCATTCGTTACTATTTACTAAAGTAATATAAAGAAGTCAAATCCACATGGGTTTACAAAATCAAGAAAGAGCAAGTAAGGAGTGCATGAAATTAGATCTCTTTAACCATACCCCTAGGGTCTTATTTATAAGTGCGGGCTGTGTTGGCTCCTTTCGAATCGGGCTCTCGCCTTAGTGGAAAGGGGGTTTTGGAGAACTTTCTTTGCTGTTAACATCATGGTGTCCTTCTACTTTGCTTTTAAGTTGAACTTGAGTGCTTTTGAGTTGATTGAAAGGTGTTGATGTGCTCTCTGCTTTGTTGTTGATGTGTTGTAAGTAAAAATGGATATGGGCTTTCGACTAAGTATATAAGTGAATCTTTGGGGCTTCGAAGGGTTGGGACGTAGAATGTTTAAGTGTGGAAGATAGCTTTTGAAGGCATACTTATTAATTAACATGGAACCATATCCTCTGGAGTGTGAGAATGCCAATTTTAACTTAGATAAGCTTTCTTTTATAATTGTTAATAGTCTCAACCGGTTTAAAAAGCTAATTTAGGCTTTCTGGCTAAATGTTCTTCTATTGATTGTGAATGAAGGCAAAACCCATTGTTTGAAAGGTTTTGCGTGCATGTGAAAGTCTGTAATATATTGCCTTCAAAAAGGGTTCTTCAACTCATTCGAACCGTCTTCATGCATGCAGAAGCTACTATTTCGAAAGTGATTTAGAAGCGAAAGGGTGGGTCTATCACCTTTCGACTCCTTTGAAAGTGCTTGGCTCATCTAACTTTTCCTGAAACATCCCTTTGACTCTTTCGAAAGGTTTGGTTAATGCTACCATTCCATATGAATCCCTCTTTTATATGCTTCATGGTTTCTACAAGTCTGAAGTGAAAACTGATTGTAACACTTGCCGCTTTAGCGAAGGGCTGCTCTTGACTCTTTCCAAGTCAGCTATTTTGAAACCCATCTTCATATTAGCATAAAATTTCTTGCCTTTTGATATTCCTAGATGGATCTTGGCTATTCATTTAAATTTGATCAGATGGTTTTCCCTACATCTGCCTCTTTTATAAATCGCCTTTCCACTTCCTTTTCATTTACCTATAATTAAAGACTTATACCATGAATCAAAATTTTAAATTTCTTTCTATATTCTAACTTTCAGTAAACACGAGTTCAGACTCAAGGTATATATCCATTGTTTTATCTTTCAAACCGATTAATTACATTTAATTCCAATCTTAAATTCATTGGGTTTGAATTTATACCACTTTTCTAATTTTTTGAAGATGATTCGAGCTTCCTATTCGTATTAAATTATTCTTAAGTTCATTTTTATGCTTATCTCGTTCAATTTACGGTGCCAATTTTTGGTATGTATTTAAATTCATCAAATTTGGGGATATTTGCCATTTTTATGTGAGTCCCCAAGCTCAAATTTTATAACGCTCAATTATAACCTATTTGGGAAGACTCTTTTTCCTTTTTTTATGTTTACCAAATCAATTATGATTTCGACTTAAATTTGAAGGTTTTCATTGTTGTCGAATATAAACTAATGCTCGAATCAATTTGATTGTTAGCATCTAGAAGTATTGGGTTAAAAATTGAATTAGGGAGAAAATTATTTCCTAGTAGTTTCAAAGAGAAGGTTAAGCTATACGAATTAAAACTCAACATTATAATTTGACTTTTCAACCCTTCCGAAGGGGTTGAGGTGGTTAACTCGGCTCTCCTTTTTCAACTTTTTTGAAGAGCTTGATGTGGTTAGCAAGAATTGGACCTCTTCGAAAGAAAATAATATATTTTGATGTATTTTTTCACCTTTCAAAGAAATCATCTTAAAGGATTTAATTTATTGGCTACACAACATATATTGTCGAAAGCCCTATTTTGGTTTGAAAAAGTTCGAAACTTAATGTATATAAAGCTGGATTTAATTTGTCACTAGATTCATGCTCAATTTTGATTTACTCTAGAAGGTGTTGAAAGTTAGAAATTTATACTTCTTATCATCAATTGGATTGAGAATAGTACATTTTGTTAAAGTTGAAAGCCTTATCAAGCCTTTCGACTTGATCGAAACCTCCTAAATTGAGATAAGTTTAGTCGCTTGTATGCTTTTGAAACTTTACCCCCGCTTCGACTTACTTGAAATCCATTATAGTTAACAGGAGTAAACTATCATTTTTTCGATATAAACACTATCGAAATGTTCCAAAGCCCTTTCATTTATATAAAATCACCCGGGTCCAAGTCTTTTGACTTAATGAGAATATAAACAATATTCATATTCTTAAAATAAAATTTGTGAGTTTCCACATTGTCAAAATGTTTATTTGGCTTGATTGTGGAATGTGGTTAACTATATATATATATATATATATATATATAAACTTGTATTGTAGGGTTAGTTATTCCTTTAGTAATAAATTTTTCCTAGGCTTCCGACATTGTCAAAGGGTGTGTTTAATTGCTTTTATTTCACCTACCCCTTCGATATAGTTGAATGCTCAATGAATTCCATGATTCAAAGTAATTTTAACATTCTTTTAAAGATATGGAACTATATACTGTGGTGGATATTTGAATAACCGCAATAGGTTTTCGATATCTTCGAAAGGTGTTAATAATGAAATAAATTACAAAATTTAATGAAATGGTTTCACCTAGCAGGATCGTGGGTTTGAAAAGGATTTCCAAGAAACCTAAAAAGGATTCAGCTCTAGAAGTAGAATCTTCACCAAAAAAGGTTGAAGCGATCTCTAGACATTCTCTGATATCTTCACAAGATAAAGTTGATAACATTCTTAACTGTAACAACCCTGTATTTTGTGATTATTTTTAATTGTATATTTTAATCTTTTTAATTGAAATTCCTGATTTGAAAACTATATTTTATTTATTAAAATGGATAAATTTTATTATTTTAAATATAAATTTTGATTTTTATGTGAATTATAATTCCAAACATGAATAAATAGAATATTTTCCAGAAATGTGAATTTTGGTCAATATAGACAAATTTTGACTTTTAATTTTAAAATTTGAAATTTGAAATTTTGAAATTTATTTTTCTTTTATGAAGATAAATAAAATTTTGAGTATACCGCGTCTCGTTTCGTTGAAATCTGATTAATATTGTGAAAGTTATGCTTTTTAAACCATTGTATGTAAATTGATCTAATTAACAAAATTGTTTATTTTAATTTATATAAATAATATTTTGGTTTGTCATATCATGTTCTAATTTGTGTATATATGTGTAACATGACATATTATGTATATATTTTATTTTTAAGACATTTTTAAAGTGTAGTGGTATTTTTCCAATGTTCATTGTATTTTGTTTACAATTTAAATTCTATTTTCAATATAATAAACTATTTTCTTTATTTACTTTTTATTTTTCCTTAGAATAATTGTTTATTTTCTTTTTCACTTTATTTTTGTTTGTCTTTTATTTTATTTACTGATTTTATTTTGTTTGTTTTGAATAAAAGAAATTAGAAATTTGAAGAGACAAAGCCTTTTCATTTTCTGGTGACTTTTCATTTACTTTGTCTTTTCATTTTTCTTTGCCTTTTCATTTCATTCTTTGGCCATACATTCCCTATTCCTATAGCCATGTATTTTCTTTATTCTTCATGTGAGAAACTTCTCAGAACTTCATTTCTCACGGTATTGCTCATTTTGAAATATTTTGTAAGTTTTTTTAATGGTATGCAGTTGAAGCTTGCTACATACATGATAAAAATACTGCAGATATTTGTTTGAAGATGATCTTGAGGATTTGGGTGAATTTTTGCTACAGGATTGATAATTTCTAGTGTCAGAGATTTTTCTTGAACATGAGGATTTGAATAGGTTTTAGGTTTTAGTAAAAACAACATGCAGGGTTTGGAAATGAAGGGTTTGAGGAGATATGCATTTCTGTTTTCAGGTTTGAGAAGAATTTCAGGTTTCAGATTGAACTTTGTGGCCATGGATTCTTGTTTGAATTCAAATAAAATGAAAGAAAGAAGATAATAGGATTTTAGAAAATGAATTTTAAGGTTAAATAAAATTTAAAGAAAGGAAAAAGAAAATTAAGAAAATGAAGACACTTGTTATCTTTGATTACATTTGTCATAACCCAAGCTTAATTTCTTAACACATGTATTCTATGATGTTTTAAAAATGAACACATGTCACTCATTATTTTAAGAAATGATTTTTAAAACCCTTTATTATCAATTTTCTTAATATGTAAGTATTTTACTAATTTATGAATGCATTTATAAATTTATAAATCCATTTTTTTTCATATAAAAATAAAACTTTAAAAAGAAAAATAAGATATAAACTAATTAGATTCCAAATAAAATAATACAAAATTATTAAATCCATTTTTACAAGTTAATTTAAATGCTTTGCATTTATTCACTATTAAGCAAACATTTTCCAAATTTATATAAATAAAATTCTTTTATTTTAAATTAATACAAAAAAAACTTATTTTTAAAATAAAACTTATTTTTAAAATAAAACTTTATTCATAAATCTTTTATATACAAATGTATTTTAAGATTTACATTCTTTTTAAATTACAAATTCCAATTCAAATTTCAAATTTAAAAATTCATATTCAATTTAAACTTACATTTCAAATGAAATATGTTTTTATTAAATTAAACAAGCACACTTTTAAATTAAGAAATATTAAATTCTAATTTTAAAGTTAATTTTTAAATAAACATATATTTAAACAATACTTATTAAATTAAAATGTCAAACTTATCAAAAATCAAATTTATAAAATAACACAAATTAAATAATTATTCCATTAAAATCAATTGATTTCTAAATTTAAAACCTCACATAAATTTTATTTTGGTTATTTGTATTTGAAGATACAGTTTTATCAATTTTAAATGATTTAAATTAAGAGATTATTTCCTTTTAAATTCTCCGAATTTCTGGGATATTACATGTTATTTTTGAATTTAACTATGTTTGAAATAACCAAATATCTATTACGGCATTTTATAAATGCCGTTGTTCTTGAACTAAACTATTTTGGAAACTATAAGCTACGATAACACTTTATAAATGTTGTCGTTGCTATAATTTGATAATATTTTGAAATGTTATAGATTTTTACACCATTTGAGTTATATTTTAAAGTGTTAAATGATTTAACTTTACGAATTGATTATTTGTGAAATTTAAGGAGTTTGAATATATATATATATATATATATTAATATTTAAATTTGAATTTTTTAGGAATTTAAATTTAATTTGAATTTAAATAAGGTTTACTTGGTTATGTGTTAAATGGAATGAATGTAATGAGATAAATGAATTTTTGAATGGAATTTTGAAATGTTTTTTGGATTGATATTTGAAATAATAAATGAATGACATAATTGATTTTTAAAAGAATATTTGATTTTGAATTCAAATAATTATTTGATGATGAGGTTTTGAAAGATTATGATATTTTAATGATTGAAATGGTTTTGAATGACATGATCTTTATTTTGATAAAGAATGTGAATGTGGAATGATATTTGATTTTGGTTTATTTGATTTATTCGATAAATGAATATTTGAAGTTTATATTAGTATGATAGGATATTTGGTTCACTTGTAATTTGATTTTATTTAAATGATATTTGTTTTATGAAATGAACATTTCAAAACTAAGTAATAATGAAGTTAAATTTCAGATATATGAAATTATAAAATTTAGTTTTGAAATATGGGATTTTAAAGCCTAGAAATATATTAAAGTTGAATAGTCTATTTTGTGGATCAAATATATATTTGAAATTGATAAGATTTGAAATGTTTTGTTGGAAAACTGAATTAAATTGAAACTGATGGATTGAACTGAATTAAATTGGAAATTTGAAAATTTGGGTTTAATTGAATATATTTGTAAAATGTAAAAAATTAAAGGAAGGTCCATGATTCAAGTGTATGATTTCGAAATGTTATGATTTTCAATGTGTAATGATTTCAAGTATTTTGGTTTCGAAAGAGTTATAGCTTTGAAAGTATTATGGCTTTTGAAAGGTGAATATATGTTTGAAATGGAAATGATATCGTATTAATTTGAATATAGTTTTGAAATAAAAATGGTTTTGGTTTCGAAGTATAAACTATTTTGAAAGGGATATAGTTTTGAAATGAAATGATTTGATTTTTGAAGTATAAACTATTTTGAAATGACCATGGCATTATAATAACGATTGGTTGTTAAAGAGACCGGGATAGAAAGTTGTCATACTCTCTGCCAACTCTGAAAACCACTTTAACAACTATGTACGCGGTGGAGTTTCCAGAATGAAGTAGGATGGTGGGGACGTTCTTGAGGTATATTACGTGGACCCGACTCCCGTGAGTTGGCTTAAGGTGGCTAAAACATGAGCGATCTCGAGCCAAAAGGGGTAGCTCCTCTGGTCGGACACCCTTCTTCGTTACTATACTCTTACTTATGGTTGATTTGATGGCCATCCTCCGATTTGATTGGGAGTGTACTCCAAGATGGGCGTAGTGGCTGCTACGTTACCGCCAGCCCATGTGCATAATTGGTATATCTACCTTGGCATTGCCTTGTGTGCCGTGTCATCTACCACACCGAGCTTTACTACGAGTTTGTTTTTCTCCCGTAGCCCATGGGGTATTTAAGGTAGTCTCCCGATCTGGAGGTATGCTGATATTGGATGGACTTCTGGGTCTATTACGTGTTGAGGGCTATATGGGTAACCCTTTAACGCTATTTAAAAGTAAGTTTATATTACTGTAGAAATTATTATAATAGCGCAATATTACTACATAGTAAATAGTTTAACGGATCCTTAAAGGATGGGAGATCCCAAGCATCCTTTAAGTGACTGATGCATTTTTGTTACTGTTCACTTAAATTAATTTACAGTGCATAAGTATTTATGTCCAGACTCGAGTGTTCTGTGTTTTTCTTTATGCTCGAGTCAGACTTAGTGATTCAGCATTCAAGACTCACCTTCGGAGTTGGAGCTTTACTTGGATATCCGGCCATCTATTTTGCTTTCAGTATAGAGTGATTCCAGTGATGTATTCTAATTTGTACCAGATGTATCCTGTTACACTTCCGTTGTATTTGTTTAACTCTGATGTATCTTATATATATATATATATATATATAGTAGCTTTATGAACTACTGTCTCTTTTACTTTCGCTGCATTATTATTTACTCTACGTATGTGATCAGTGATTTTTTATTTACTGCATATTCTAAGATTTGCCAAATTTGATTTACAACGGGTATTTTAAGCAATTCAAGTCCGATATGTGTGGATACGAATGGTTGAAAATATCTGGTCGTTACATGTGATATCAGAGCGTTGGTTTTTAGGCAAAACTCAGCATATATGGTAAATGTATTTACAGGATCACTTACATTCAAGTTTGAATCTCTTCCTCTTTGATTCGATTCCTTTGAATTTTGGAACGTTTCCCGCGGTTCCAAAACCCATTCGTGTCCCTCTCTATTCGTCTTCTTTTGATTCTGGAGTATCCCATAACTCCACTTCGAATGATCTTTATAATGAGTCGGTGGTCTCGCCAATCTCAAATTAATTTGTAAAGGGGTGAAATTCCTTTACAACAACATCGATTTACCAAAGATTTTATATCCTCGGTTTAGATGCTAGTATCTCTTATAATTCCGAACTCTATCTCTTCAGACCGAATGTAGATTTACCCTAGAAATCCACATCGATCTTATTCTTTAAGTCATGGTTGACCAGGCCAAGGTTGCCCACGATTTATATAAGCTTATCCATCTTCCTATTCTGTTATTTAATCATCTCATCTTTGCTTCCAACTTATCTTCAAATCATTCTTGAAGTGTATTTTTAAACTAATATTTAAAATGTTTTATATATTGTGTTGTTTGAGTTGTTGATGTTGATTTGGGTTTCCGATCGATTCGTCTGATCAACGCTATCGATAAGAATTCCAAAACACTTGAACAGAGCAAACTAACACTGTATTTTTCAAATTTAGTAATGAAATAAATTTTGTAACTATATTATAAAATTTTTATGGATTTTATTGAATTGGTTGTTAAGAAATAATAATTGATTTGATATATCATTATCTCTTGTTTCATATATAAATAATTGAACTATAAACATGGTTATAAATTTATTTGGAAATTTAAAATGAATTTAACAAGAATTTGAGAATTTAATTTTCGATGGATTTCAAATCTTGTGTTTAAAGTTTTAAAGGATATACTATTTAAAGTATTCTCGAATAGAATTTTTTTCAAAAGAATTTTAAAGTTTAAAATTAGCGCTCTTCTCTTTGTCGTTGGAAAATAACTTCGGTGATGACTGCAGCATCATCGATATTCATTTTCGAGTTTCGAAGTGAAGAGACCGTTCTGTAGTCTTGCTACAACTTTGTTTTGAGGAATTTAATTGATTTGAATTTCTTAAATAAGACTGATTTATAACATAAGCTGATATATGATTTAAATTTGAATGGATATATATAAAGTATACGTGTATTTATCTCTAAATAGTTTGGCATTTATCGAAAATTTAGTTCCTAAATTTTGTCTTGAAGGATAATTTCAAGTATAATTTCAAGATATTGATAAATATACAAGCTTGAAATGATTAAATTGGAAAATTTTATTTATATAATACACAATTTCTTTCCAATATAACTTACCTAAATAATGCAGAAGTAGAATATGTAATTGAGTGGTTATAATAAATGTTATACACTTAAATTGGAAAATTTTATTTATATAATACACAATTTCTTTCCAATATAACTTACCTAAATAATGCAGAAGTTGAATAAAATTTGAGTGGTTATAATAAATATTATACACTTAAAATTTAGGTATAAAAAGATTAACTAACAGAGGTAAATAAAGAAAAATAGTAATGGCATAATTTACAATATAAAATTATGTTAAAGGAACTAAGAATAGATTTAAAGCACTTATAATAGGCGTAAATTTATTTAACATAAGTGATAAAATATATTGAGAGGAATAAATTTAATTATAATTACGAATAAAGAAGAATTAAATTTTGTTGAGTACATTATAAGTATAATAAATGATTTTTTCTTCAAATCCATGATTTTAGAGATTGTTTATTTAAGATACTTGGATGATAAGATAATGAAATTAGAGATGGTTAAGATTTATTTAACTTATGTAAAATTAATTTTCAATCTAAGTTGAAATTTTCATGGTTTCAAATCTATTATCTTATTTTGTTTTTTAAACTATCTTTTGGTTGTCCTTATTTCCCTTATCTTGCTACAGAATGGGGAGGCTGTTGCTTATACCAGTCTGTTCAGAAATCTTTCTATAATGTTTGATAATCTTTGGTACTCATTTTGAATCTGAGCACTGCTTGCCATCCACAGACCGTCGGTCAAGCGGAAGTGGTGAATCAGATTCTAGAAGATCTTTTTCGTGCTTGTGTTCTTGATTCTGGAGGATCTTGGGAAGATCATCTCCACGTTGTTAAACTTACCTTTAAAAATAGTTATCAGGTATAATTTTAATCTTCTTGTCATCTTGTCTTAATCCTATTTCATTTATCTTTTCTGTGTTTTCCGTACCTCATTCCTTTTCGAGGACGAAAAGTTTTGAGTGGGGGAGAGTGTAACAACCCTGTATTTTGTGATTATTTTTAATTGTATATTTTTATTATTTTAATTGAAATTACTAATTTAAAGACTTTATTTTACTTATTAAAATTGATAAATTTTGTTATTTTAAATATAAATTTTGATTTTTATGCGAATTATAATTCCAAACATGAATAAATAGAATATTTTCCAGAAATATGAATTTTGGTCAATATGGTCAAACTTTGACTTTTAATTTAAAATATTAAAATTTCAAATTTTGAAATTTATTTTTATTTTATGAAAATAAATAAAATTTTAAGTATATTGCATTTCGTTTCGTTGATTTTTGATTAATATTGTGAAAGTTATGCCTTTTAAACCATTGTATGTAAATTTATTTATTTAACAAAATTGTTTATTTTAATTTATATAAACAATATTTTAGTTCGTCATATCATGTTCTAATTTGTGTATATATGTGTAACACTACATGTTATGTATATGTTTTATTTTTAAAACATTTTTAAAGTGTAGTGGTAATTTTCCAATGTTTATTGTATTTTGTTTACAATTTTAATTCTAGTTTCAATATAATAAACTATTTTCTTTATTTACTTTTTATTTTTCCTAAGAATAACTGTTTATTTTATTTTTTACTTTATTTTTGTTTGTCTTTTAATTTCTATACTGATTTTATTTTGTTTGTTTTGAATAAAACAAATTAGAAATTAGAAGAGACAAAGCCTTTTCATTTTCTGGTGACTTTTCATTTACTTTATCTTTTTATTTTTCTTTGCCTTTTCATTTCATTCTTTGGCCGTACATTCCCTATTCCAATAGCCATGTATTTTCTTTATTCTTCATGTGAGAAACTTCTCACAACTTCATTTCTCACGGCTATGCTCATCTTTGAGAATATTTTGTAAATTTTTTAACGGCTTCTTTTCTCATTTTTCTCTTCATTTTCTATTGATTTTGCCTTTGCTTCCTCTTTTGGTTTGCTCGGCCCCTACCACATCTTCTCTACTGACCACCTCCATCACCATACCCGGCAGCCACCACCTCCTCATCCCTTGTCCATACGTGGTCATGAATTCCATAGGATGCAAGCACTTCAAGCTTTGCAAAAATCTCCACCAAAAACCATGCTAGCCGGCCTACTTGTCACCACCACTTCCATATCTAGCCTTGGCCTCCACCCCTAGATCCACCACCATCATGACCTGACCCCTGACCATCAGCCTCTTCTCTGACCTGACCTGTACCTGACCATGGTTGAGCCAAATTTGACCATAGGCCGAGCCTATGTTGCACCACACTCCACCTTTTGGCATTTGTCCCTTTGTATTCTTCACTTGTAACTCCTGCTACTTCATATCCTAGCCTAGCCGTGCTTATGTGATGCCAAACTGAGCCATTTACCAACAAAAACCATCATGGCCGAGCACATGGATACCCTAGGCCGAGCACTTGAGTGGTTAAGGCAAGGTCAAGCTATTATGTTATTTGTTGATTCAAATTTCCACTTTGTTTCAATTAATATTTGTATTGTATATTCATATTGCTTTGTTTTAATTGTTGTATACATGATAAACATCTTGTCTCTCCACTCACTTAAATCGAAAGTCGTGTTATATCGTGCTAGTCTGCCTTTGGAATCGTTCTTGTGTGTCGTAGTGGTCACTAGCTTTGATAAAGGTGAGTCCTTCTCACTCTGACATTTTTACTTATGAAATGGTAAATGGATGATAAGTGATTCGTAATTAAAATGTTTATGCAAGTTAATAATTATTATATGAAATGTTATTCCATGTTATTACCATGTTAACTTTGTTAATTATCACTTGACATATGACAAACGACAGTATATTGTGACATTGACATGTTAGTGTATTTGTTTATATTGTTTATATATATGACACCCTACAAGTTCCCTGTTAGAATAGAATCACTATGGGTTGAAATGATACATACCCGAATGGACACTAGAATAGGGAAAAATCATTATGAGCTGAAATGATAGGCCTAAGTTATTTTTATTGTATTTTATTTGACTAGGGACTACGGGTTTGAAATGATATAACCCGGGTTTTCTTTTTAAATTGCGGATTGAAATGATACATATCTGTATCACTTGATTTAGGATAAAAAATTATATACAGACCCCGTGGTATATTTTAAATGATTTTTTTTATATAAATATGTATTTTAAAGTATGAAATTATGATTTAAAAAAATTTCTTATATTTTAAGAAAGTTAAATATTTTAATTGAATTTAAGTATGTAAATTTGAAGTGAATGTGATTTTTGACTTTAAATTTTTATTTTAAAAATGTAAATAAATAATGGAAATTAAATTTAAAGTTTTGAAATGATATTCGAAGTAAAATGTTATGTTTTGTAAAATTTATAAGTTAAGAAACAGTGAAATTTTGACTTAACAAATGAATTGAGTTTTGAATTGGATATTTAATTATAAAATTTTGTTATGATAAATCATATGTTAAAATTATTTAAATGTGAAAATTTGAAGTCTAGAAATATGATTTACAAGTTTAAAATAACAAAAAATATGGGGTGTTAATGTTTCTGAAGTTATAATAAAATCAGGAATTTTATTAATAGCATTTCCAAAAAGTTGTGGTCTTATGGCAACATTTTAAGTGTTGTTGTTTTTGAATTTAACAATGTTTGAAATAACTAAATATCTATTACGGCATTTTAAATGCCGTTGTTCCTGAACTAAACTATTTTGGAAACTATAAGCTACGATAGCACTTTATAGATGCTGTCGTTGCTATAATTCGACAATGTTTTGAAATATTATAGATTTTTACACTGTTTGAGTTATATTTTAAAAGGGTTAAATGATTTAACTTTTGGAATTGATTATTTGTGAAATTTAAGGAGTTTGAATATATATATATATATTCAAATTTGAATTTTTAAGGAATTTAAATTTAATTTGAATTTAAATAAGGTTTATTTGGTTATGTGTTAAATGGAATGAAACGTAATGAGATAAATGAATTTTTGAATGGAATTTTGAAATGTGTTTTGTGATGATATTTTAAATAATAAATGAATGACATAATTGATTTTTAAAAGGTATTCGAATTTGAATATTTGATTTTGAATTCAAATAATTATTTGATAATGAGGTTTTCAAAGGATATGATATTTTAATGATTGAAATGGTTTTGAATGACATGATCTTTATTTTGACAAAGAATGTGAATTTGGAATGATATTTGATTTTGATTTATTCGATTTATTCGATAAATGAATATTGAAGTTTATATTAGTATGAAAGGATACTTGGTTTGCTTGTAATTTGAGTTTATTTAAATGACATTTAATTTATGAAATGAACATTTCAAAACTAAGTAATAATGAAGTTAAATTTAAGATATATGAAATTATAAAATTTAGTTTTGAAATATGGGATATTAAAGCCTGGAAATTTACTAAAGATTGAATAGTTTATTTTTTGGATCAAATCTATATTTGAAATTGATAAGATTTGAATTGTTTTGTTGGGAAACTGTATTAAATTGGAACTGATGGATTGAATTGAATTAAATTGGAAATTTGAAAATTTGGGTTTAATTGAATATATTTGTAAAATATTGAGAATTAAAGGAAGGTACATTGATTTCAAGTGTATGATTTCAAAATGCTATGATTTTCAAAGTGTAAAGATTTCAAGTATTTTGGTTTCGAAAGAGTTATAGCTTTGAAAGTATTATGACTTTTGAAAGGTGAATATATGTTTGAAATGGAAATGATATGGTATTAATTTGAATATATTTTTGAAATGAAATGATTTGATTTTTGAAGTATAAACTATTTTGAAATGACCACGGCGTTATAATAATGATTGGTTGTCAAAGGGACCGGGATTGGAAGTTGTCATACTCTCAGCCAACTCCGAAAACCACTTTATTAACTGTGTACGTGGTGGAGTTTCTAGAATGAAGTAGGACGGTGGGGACGTTCTTGAGGTATATTACATGGACCCGACTCCCTTGAGTTGGCTTAAGGTGGCTAAAACAAGAGCAATCTCGGGCCAAAAGGGGCGGCTCGTCTGGTCAGACACACTTCTTCGATACTATGCTCTTACTTGTGGTTGATTTGATGGCCATCCTCCGATTTTGATTGGGAGTGTGTTCTGAGGTGGCCGTAGTGGCTGCTACATTACCGCCAGCCCGTGTGCGTAATTGGTATATCTACCCTAGCATTGCCTGGTGTACCATGTCACCTACCATACCGAGCTTTACTACGAGTTTGTTTTTCTTCCGTAGCCCATGGAGTATTTAGTGTAGCCTCCCGATTTGGAGGTATGCCGATACTGGATGGACTACTAGGACTATTATGTGTTGTGGGCCATATGGGTAACCCTTTAACACTATTTAAAAGTAAGTTTATTTTACTGTAGACATTATTATAATAGCGCAATATTACTACATAGTAAATAGTTTAACGGATCCTCAAAGGATGGGAGATCCCAAGCATCCTTTAAGTTACTGATGCATTTTTGTTACTGTTCACTTGAGTTTATTTATAGTTCGTAAGTATTTATGTCCTAACTCGAGTATTTTGTGTTTTGCTTTACGCTCGAGTCAGACTGAGTGTTTCAACATTCAAGACTTACCTTTGGAGTTGGAGCTTTGCTTGAAGATACAGCCATCTATTTTGCTTTCAGTATAGAGTGATTCCAACGATGTATTCTGATTTATACCTGTCGTATCTTGTTACTCTTATGTTGCATTTTGTTTAACTCTGATGTGTCTTATATATATAGTAGTTTCATGAACTACTATCTCTTTTACTTCCACTGCATTATTATTTACTTTATGTCTGTGATATGTGATTATTTATCTACTGCATATGCTGAGATTTGCCAAATTTATTTACAACGCAATATTTTGAGAAATTCAATTTCGATATGTGCGGATGCGAATGGTTGAAAATATCTGGTCGTTACATGTGGAATCAGAGCTTTGGCTTTTAGGAAAAACTCAGCTTATATGGTAAATGTATTTACAGAATCACTTACATTCAATTTTGAATCTCTTCCTCTTTGACTCGATTCCTAAATTTTGGAACGTTACCCGCTGTTCCAAAATCCATTCATGTCCCTCTCTATTCATCTTCTTTTGATTCTGGAGTATCCCATAACTCCACTTCGAATGATCTTTATAACGAATCGGTGGTCCCGCCAATCTCAAGTTGATTTGTATAGGGGTAAAACTCCTTTACAACATCGTCGATTTACCAATGATTTTATATCCTCGGTTTAGATGCTAGTTTCCCTTAAAATTCGAAACTCTATCTCTTGAGACCGAATGTAGATTTACCCCAGAAATCGACATCGATCTTATTCTTTATGTCACGGCTGACCAGGCTAAGGTTGTCCGCGATTTATATAAGCTTATCCATCTTCCTATTCTGTTATTTAATCATCTCATCTTTGCTTCCAACTTATCTTCAAATCATTCTTGAAGTGTATTTTTAAACTAATATTTAAAATGTTTTATATATTGTGTTGTTTGAGTTGTTGATCTTGATTTGGGTTTCCGATCGATTCGTCTGATCAACGCTATCGATAAGACTTCCAAAACACTTGAACAGAGCAAACTTACACAATATGTTTTTTTCAAATTTAGTAATGTATTAAATTTTGTAACTATATTATAAATCTTTTTCTGGATTTTATTGAATTGGTTGTTAAGAAATAATAATTGATTTTATATATCATTATCTCTTGTTTCATATGTAAATAATTGAACTATAAACATGGTTATAAATTTATTTGGAAATTTAAAATGAATTTTAAACAAGAACTTGAGAATTTAGTTGCCGATGGATTTCAAACCTTGTGTTTAAAGTTTTGAAGGGTATACTATTTAAAGTATTTTTGAATAGAAATTTGGTTCCAAAGAATTTTAAAGTTTTAAAATTAGTGCTCTTCTCTTTATCGCTGGAAAATAACTTCGGTGATGATTGCTGCATCATCGATATTCATTTTCGAGTTTTGAAGTGAAGAGACCATTCTGTAGTCTTACTACAGCTTTGTTTTGGGGAATTTAATTGATTTGAATTTCTTAAATAAGACGGATTTATAACATATGCAGATATATGATTTAAATTTAAATGGATATATATATAGTATATGTGCATTTATTATCTTTAAATAGTTTGTAATTTATTGGAAATTTAATTCCTAAATTTTATCTTGAAGGATAATTTCAAGTATAATTTCAAGATTTAGATAAATATTCAAGCCTGAAATGATTAGATTAGAAAGTTTTATTTGTGTAATACACAATTTCATTCCAATATAACTTACCTAAATAATGCAGAAGTTGAATATGTAATTAGATAATATACAATATAAAAATATTTTAAAAATAAAATATGAGTGGTTATAATAAATGTTATACACTTAAATTTTAGTTATAAAAAGATTAACTAACAGAGGTAAATAAAGAAAAAAAGTAATGGAATAATTTACAATATAAAATGATGTTAAAGGAACTAAGAATAAATTAAAAGCAGTTATATTAGCTGTAAATATATTAACATAGGTGATAAAATATATTGAGTGGAATAAATTTAATTATAATTAGGAATAAAGAAGAATTAAATTTTATTGAGTACATTATGAGTATAATAAATGTTTTTTTTTCAAATCCATGATTTTAGAGATTGTTAATTTAAGATAATTGGATGATAAGATAATGAAACTAGATATGGTTAAGATTTATTTAAATTATGTAAAAATAATTTTCAATTTAAGTTGTAATTTTCATGGTTTCAAATCTATTGTCTTATTTGTTTTTCGGACTATCTTTTGGTTGTCCTTATTTCCCTTATCTTGCTACAGAATGGGGAAGCTATTGCTTATACCAGTCTGTTTAGAAATCTTTCTATAGTCTTTGATGATCTTTGGTACTAATTTTGAATCTGAGCACTGCTTGCCACCCATAGACCGTCGGTCAAGCGGAAAGGGTGAATCATATTCTAGAAGATCTTTTTCATGCTTGTGTTCTTGATTCTGGAGGATCTTGGGAAGATCTTCTCCACCTTGTCAAACTTACCTATAACAACAGTTATCGGGTATAATTTTAATCTTCTTGTCATCTTGTCTTAACCCTATTTCATTCTATCTTTTGTGTGTTTTCCGTACCTTATTCCTTTTCGAGGACGAAAAGTTTTGGGTGGGGGAAAGTGTAACAAACCTGTATTTTGTGATTATTTTTAATTGTATATTCTAATCATTTTAATTGAAATTAATGAATTTAAAACTTAAATTTATTAATTAAAATGGATAAATTTTGTTATTTTAAATATAAATTTTGATTTTTATGTGAATTATAATTCCAAACATGAATAAATAGAATATTTTCCAGAAATGTGAATTTTGGTCAATATGGTCAAACTTTGACTTTTAATTTGAAATTTTAAAATTTGAAAATTTTAAATTTATTTTTCTTTTGTTAAAATAGACAAAATTTTAAGTATACTGCTTTTCGTCTCATTGATCTGATTAATATTGTGAAAGTTATGTTTTTTAAACCATTGTATGTAAATTGATTTATTTAACAAAATTGTTTATTTAAATTTACATAAATAATATTTTAGTTTGTCATATCATGTTATAATTTGTGTATATATGTGTAACATGACATGTTATGTATATATTTTATTTTTAAAATATTTTTAAAGTGTAGTGGTAATTTTCCAATGTTTATCTTATTGTGTTTACGATTTTAATTCTAGTTTCAATATAATAAAATACTTTCTTTATTTACTTTTTAATTTTCCTAAGAGTAATTGTTTATTTTATTTTTCACTTTATTTTTTTTTATCTTTTAATTTATATACTGATTTTATTATGTTTGTTTTGAATAAAAGAAATTAGAAATTTGAAGAGACAAAGCCTTTTCATTTTCTGGTGACTTTTCATTTACTTTATCTTTTCATTTTTCTTTGCCTTTTCATTTCATTCTTTGGCCATATATTCCCTATTCCTATAGCCGTGTATTTTCTTTACTCTTCATGTGAGAAACTTCTCACAACTTCATTTCTCACGGCTATGTTCAACTTTGAAAATATTTTGTAAATTTTTTAATGGCTTCTTTTCTCATTTTTCTCTTCATTTTCTATTGATTTTGCCTTTGCTTCCTCTTGTGCTTTGCTCGGCCCCTACCACATCTTCTCCACCGACCACCTCCTCATCCCTTGTCCATACGTGGTCGTGACTTCCATAGGATGCAAACACTTCAAGCTTTGCAAAAATCTCCACCAAAAACCATGCTAGCCGGCCTATTTGTCACCACCACTTCCATATCTTGCCTTGGCCTCCACCCCTAGATCCACGACCATCATGACCTGACCCCTGACCATCAGCCTCTCCTCTGAACTGACCTGTACCTGACCATGGTTGAGCCAAATTTGACCATAGGCCGAGCCTATGTTGCACCATACTCCACCTTTAGGCATTTAGGCATTTGTCCCTTTGTATTCTTCACTTGTAACTCATACTACTTCATCTCCTAGCCTAGCCGTGCTTATGTGATGCCAAACCTGAGCCATTTTCAACCAAAAATCATCATGGCCGAGCATATGGATCCCCAAGGCTGAGCACTTGAGTGGTTAAGGCAAGGTCAAGCTATTATGTTCTTTGTTGATTCAAATTTCCACTTTGTTTCAATTAATCTTTGTATTGTATATATATGCATATTACTTTGTTTTAATTGTTGTATACAAGATAAACATCTTGGGACTCCACTCACTTGAGTCAAAAGTCGTGCTGTATCGTGCTTGTTGTGCCTTTGGAATCGTTCTTGTGTGTCGTAGTGGTCTCTAGCTTTGATAAAGGTGAGTCCTTCTCACTCTGACGTTAAATGGATGACAAGTGATTAGTAATTAAAAAATTTATGCAAGTTAATGATGATTATATGATATGTTATTCCATGTTATTACCATGTTAACTTTGTTAATTATCACTTGACATATGATAATGACAGTATATTATGACATTGACATGTTAGTGTATTTGTTTATATTGTTTATGTATATGATCACCCTGCAAGTTCCGTGTAAGAATAGAATCACTGTGGGTTGAAATGATACATACCTGAATGGACATTAGAATAGGAAAAAATCATTATGAGATGAAATGATAGACTCAAGTGATTTTTATTGTATTTTATTTGACTTGGGATTGTGAGTTTGAAATGATAGAACCTAGGTTTTCTTTTTAAGTTGCGGATTGAAATGATACATATCTGTATCACTTGACCTAGGGTAGATAATTATATACAGACCCGGTGGTATATTTTAAATGATTTTTTTTATATAAATATGTATTTTAAAGTATGAAATTATGATTTAAATATTTTTCTTACATTTTAAGAAAGTTAAATATTTGATTGAATTTAAGTATGTAAATTTGATGTAAATGTGATTTTTGACTTTAAATTGTTATTTTAAAATGTAAATAAATAATGGACATTAAATTTAAAGTTTTGAAATGGTATCTGAAGTAAAGTGCTAAGTTTTGTTAAATTTATAAGTTAAGAAACAGTTTTGACTTAACAAATGATTTGAGTTTTTAATTGGATATTTAATTATAAAATTTTGTTGTGATAAATCATATGCTAAAATTATTTAAATGTGAAATTTTGAAGTCAAGAAATATGATTTATAAGTTGAAAATAACAAAAAATTTGGAGTGTTAACGTTTCTGAAGTTATAATAAAATCTGGAATTTTATTAGTAGCATTTCGAAAAATGCTGTGGTCTTATGACAGCATTTTAAGTGTTGTTGTTTATGAATTTAACTATGTTTGGGATAAATAAATATCTATTATGGAATTTTGTAAATGTCGTTGTTCCTGAACTAAACTATTTTGGAAACAATAAGCTACGCTAGCACTTTATAAATGTTGTCGTTGCTATAATTCGACAATGTTTTGAATTGTTATATTTTTTTACACTGTTTGAGTTATAGTTTAAATGTGTCAAATGATTTAACTTTTGGAATTGTTTATTTGTGAAATTTAAGGAGTTTTGAATATACATATTTTAATATTTAAATTTTAATTTTTAAGGAATTTTAATTTAATCTGAATTTAAATAAGGTTTACTTGGTTATGTGTTAAATGGCATGAAATGTAATGAGATAAATGAATTTTTGAATGGAATTTTGAAATATGTTTTGTAACGATATTTGAAATAATAAGTGAATGACATAATTGATTTTTAAAAGGTATTTAAATTTGAATATTGGATTTTGAATTCAAATAATTATTTGATAATGAGGTTTTGAAAGGATGTGATATTTTAATGATTGAAATGGTTTTGAATGACATGATCTTTATTTTGATAAAGAATGTCAATTTGGAATGATATTTGATTTTGATTTATTCGATTTATTCGATAAATGAATATTTGAAGTTTATATTAGTATGAAAGGATATTTAGTTTACTTTTAATTTGAGTTTATTTAAATGATATTTGATTTAAGAAATGAACATTTCAAAACTAAGTAATAATGAATTTAAAGTTGTGATATATGAAATTATAAAATTTAGTTTTGAAATGTGGGATATTATAGCCTGGAAATATACTAAAGATTGAATAGTTTATTTTGTGGATCAAATCAATATTTGAAATTGATAAGATTTAAAATGTTTTGTTGGGAAACTGAATTGAATCGAAACAGATGAATTGAATTGAATTAAATTAGAAATTTGAAAATTTGGGTTTAATTGATTATATTTGTAAAATATAAAGAATTAAAGGAAGCTACCATGATTTCAAGTGTATTATTTCGAAATGTTATGATTTTCAAAGTATAATGATTTCAAGTATTTTGGTTTCGAAAGAGTTATAGCTTTGGAAGTATTATGACTTTTGAAAGGTGAATATATGTTTGAAATGGAAATGATATCGTATTAATTTGAATATAGTTTTGAAATAAAAATTGTTTTGGTTTCGAAGTATAAACTATTTTGAAAGGGATATAGTTTTGAAATGAAATGATTTGGTTTTTGAAGTATAAACTGTTTTGAAATGGCCACGGCATTATGATAACGATTGGTTGTTAAAGAGACTGGGATCGGAAGTTGCCATTCTCTTTGCCAACTTCGAAAACCACTTTAACAACTGTGTACGCGGTGGAGTTCTTGAGGTATATTATGTGGACCCGACTCCAGTGAGTTGGTTTAAGGTGGCTAAAAACAGGAGCGATCTCGGGCCAAAAGGGGTAGCTCCTCTGGTCGGATACACTTCTTCGATACTATACTCTTACTTGTGTTTGGTTTGATGGCCATCCTTCGATTTTGGTTGGAAGTGTGTTTCGAGGTGGGCGTAGTGGCTGCTACATTACCACCAGCCCGTGTGCGTAATTGGTATATCTACCCTGGCATTGCCTTGTGTGCCGTGTCACCTACCATACTGACCTTTACTATCAGTTCGTTTTTCTCCCATATCCCATGAAGTACTTAGGGTAGCCTCCCAATCTGGAGGTATGCTGATACTGGATGGACTACTGGGACTATTATGTGCTGAGGGCTATATGGGTAACCCTTTAACGCTATTTAAAAGCAAGTTTATTTTACTGTAGATATTATTATAATAGCGCAATATTACTACGTATTAAATAGTTTAACGGATCCTTAAAGGATGAGAGATCTCAAGCACCCTTTAAGTTATTGATGCATTTTTGTTACTGTTCACTTAAGTTGATTTACAGTTCATAACTATTTATGTCCTGACTCAAGTGTTATGTGTTTTGCTTTACCCTCGAGTCAGATTGAGTGATTCAGCATTCAAGACTCACCTTCGGAGTTGGAGCTTTGCTTGAAGATACAACCATCTATTTTCCTTTCAGTATAGAGTGATTCCAGTGATGTATTCTGATTTGTACATGATGCATCTTGTTACTCTTATATTGTATTTTGTTTAACTCTGATGTATCTAATATATATATATAATAGCTTCATGAACTACTATCTCTTTTACTTCCGTTGCATTATTATTTACTCTGTGTCTGTGATCTGTGATTATTTATTTACTGCATATTCTGAGATTTGCCAAATTTTATTTGCAACGCGGTATTTTGAGCAATTCAAAACCGATATGTGCAGATGTGAATGGTTGACAATATCGGGTCGTTACATTAACAACATTGGAATCATAGGAGTGAAAGCCATTCCTCCAGGTGATAGCGATACTATTGAAAACCCCTCGAAAGATACTTTTCTTATACTACCATTCACGTCTGGCATGGAGACTTTATTTCATTCTCAATTTGTCATCTAGATTCTTAAATCACCTTGGCATAGCACCAATTCAACTATCCTTGAATGTATATACTTATCTCAGCGCATAGCCTTGGAACCAGGCATCCCTTCTATAAGCGCTGAAGTTCTCAATTATTTAATGCGCTTGGTCAAGCTTAGCAATTTGAATAGCCAAATTTTCAGTGCTAACCCTCATAAGAAACTAATTTCAGAGGGAGTAAACAGATCAGAGACTGGAAGACGCGATTCTTTTTCGTCAAATGTTTGCCAAACATTAATGGAGTCTTCTCTTCTTGCTATAAGTTGTTTATAATGTTTATCTTTATTCAGTTACTTTCTTTTGCTAATTTACATTTCTTTATCAGGTCCCACTCCTAAAGGCCTCGATGATAGGGGGAAGAGAATCGTTAAGCTGTTGACCACTACTTCAAGTAGCATCAGGAATAGACTTACACTATTGATGTCAACCAATCTTTAAAAACATTCCCTCCTTCCTGTTGGCCAAAGAGTTCTTGGACAACCCCCTCTTGTCCGACACATTTCAAAGAGCAAACGATTCCTACCTCCCGGTGATCCTAAGAATTTTCCTCCCATGTCTCCAATTTGTGCAGATCAACCTGGGAAGCTTTATTGTAGCATTTGTAATTTAGCATTGTGTTACTCCTTAGATTATTTTATTAACTTATGCTTCTTTGATTCTCGCAGTTTCTCCCGGTGCTGAATTATCTACAAAAGATCCACTCCCTCTAATTTCTGAATCTAATGCTTCGGCTCTAACCAAAGCAATTGCTAGGTCAAGGATGGTTAATAAATGGAAATTAAGAGGAATGACTATGGTAGTTCCTTATTTTAAGAAAACTAAATCAGTGGATGTCCAATCTTCTCCACCTTTAAAAGAGAGTGAAGTTGTTGACGTGGGCAAAAACTAGGGGTTCCTACTCTTGAAGCTTCTATTGATCAATCCAAAATGACTATTTCGAAGTATGACCTCATGTCCCGCATTGTCGTACCTGATTCTCTTAGCGTCATCGAACTGATGCAAAAGGATTTGGGCAGTTCAACTCCTTCTTAGGGGTTGAACCCCTCTAGACCTCCATCACCAGTCTTTCCAAATGACTTTGAGATGATGGTACAGTCAATTTTGAATTCTTCCTTATTTACTTCCATTCATCCACCTTCTTCTATTCCTTACCCGATAGGACATTCATCCACCTTCTTCTATTCCTTAACTCACGTCATACTTTTTCCTTTTAGATTTCTAAAATTTGGCACTCTCTTCAAGAAGGCGCTTCAAAGTCTTTCGTTAAGATGTCTAAGCTTCAACGGGAAATCTCAACTTTGAACAGCCAATTACCTCCCTTTATGCTGCCAAATTTATGCAGTGAATGAACAAGAAATGTTGAGGGCCTCTCTTGCCCAAGCGGAATCTACTACCTCTATAGAAAGGAAAGCTAAAAAACTCTTAGCAGATTATAAATTGGCTTTGAACATGACTTTAAAAGAGTTAGAGGAAGAGAAGGCTCGGATGGTTGCTAAAGAGTCTTATCTAAAAAAGAAGCCAGGGATGGAAAAAATTCTTTAACAATGGCCATTAATATTATTTCTGAAGCCAAGCAAAATGTGTCCCAATTTTTGAGCACTTCCCTCAATGGCATCATCATATATTCTTACGAGGAAGCTCTTATGCTTGCTTAGTCCAACAATATCGATAAATATCCAGACTTAAGATTTCCCTCGATTGATCCTGCACTATCAAAAGATTCATTGTTAAAATCAAAGAAATGAACGAAGGAATTGAAGTTCCCGAGAGTGAAGAGGTTAGTTTCGTAAAACTCTTATCTTTTAAAGTCCCTTTTATAAAAGGACATTCTGATTTCGATGAAGAAGATGATGATGATCAAGTAAATGCCGAGGAAGGCAAAAAAGATGATGACGAGGATGATGATAACCCTGATAATGGAGTTAAAGATCAGGGTTCAAACGATAGTGGTGGTGATCATGCAGGTTCCCATGGAGGAGATAGCGAGGACATTGCTTGGGTTTCAGACAAGGTTAACCTGATCCTAGCGGCTATGAAGGAGAATAAAATGAACTTCTTGAGTCTTCCGTTCTCCGTGAAGAAGCTGCCAATATCGATGATGAAGAATAAAGGCAGAGAAAGTAGACCCCACAAACTTCAATTCCTATTTCTTAAGTATGGGATTCTCTATCTAATGGGTTTTCACTTCCAAGGTAATAATAGTTGACATCTTCTTATTTTAGATAACGTAGAAATCTATTCAACTTTATAATCTAAGCATGAAAGAAAACAAGCAGAAATAAATAGCTTATATAGAAAATTAGATAAGAAATTAAAAGAATATAATGCACTCTTCGACAAGTATCATAAGCTTAATAAGAGCGTCGTGGTGTTAGCATCCTTTAAAGACCTGGATGTTGCCCCCGAGTGAAGAGGGCATGCCTTCGATAAGACAAGCTTTTGGAAAAGAATCGGGAACTAATAACACTCTTTTGGATGTTAGTCGTAGAAAGAGAATCCTAGTTTCTTCCTATACAAAGATTATTATAGGTATCATATCGTAGATTTTTCATATTTGGATGACTTTAGTGGGGGTCTACTCAGGCGTCTTTATAGGAGATATTTAGATGAATTTGGATCTGATTCACATCCAAGGGTTTGCTGGAATTTACTACTAGTCAAATCATTTCCCTCGTGAATTTCCTTTGAAAAAAATTAAATATCATAAAGATAAATTCATTTTCGAGTTATTCAAAAAATCGGTTTTGTATGAATCGAATGAACATTTGTAATTATGTAATGTGAATTTTTTTATTAATTTCCTTTTATACTTAGTTTCATTTTGTTATGTTCTTAAAGGGTAAATGTCTCTCGAGCAGTCCTATTAATAGAGATTATTTAAGCAAATATGTTAAATTAATAAGAAACTATTTAGAAAAGGTTTCACTCTTGAAATCCTCAAAATTGGCTAGATATTGCTTTCTTAGAAACCTTTAGAGGCCTTATATGTAACATTCCCACCTTCATTTCGACTTCTTAGTGAAGAAAAGGAAAGGTTTTCTTAAGGAAATTCGAACATATCATACCAAACTAATATGTGGTCGTGACAGTCCTCCTGCTGGGGAATGAGACTTAGGAAAATCCTCTAGTTATTATCCCAGAAGGATTTAATACCCATTTCAATTCGACAGTTATCCTTTCAGTAAATTCTTTGAACAAAGTCAAAATGTTGTTTCTTAACTTTATGTGTAATAAAACGACTAATTAACTAAAACAATGAGATTGTACGTTTTGTTTTATTTCTTCTTGAGTTGTAATATCTATTATTGTCATAAAAGAGATTGATTATTTAAGTATCGACTTTGTTTTCGGTTAAAATAGGACTTACAGTTAGCTATCACACCCCTCTTATCGGATTCCTTATCTTATTTTATAGCATCAAAGATAGATTGATTGCATCTGATGAAAAAGGCGTCTACTTATCGTTTTTAAGGCAATGCTGAAGCAATATAATTGCACATGAGAACTTTACTTCAAAAGACAATTGTTAGAAACCTCAATGATCAAATCACTATTCTTGAAGCAGATGTCAAGAGTAAGAATGAAACAATTTCCTTATTGAATCGTAAAGTTAAATCAAATCCTTCGATTGATTTTGATCATAGGATGTCTAAGCTTCTTCAATAGATAAGAGATTTGGAGATTAAATTAGAAGATAGTCAAGATCAGTGAAAGTCATTAAAATTTATCATGGGGGATAACATTCCATATATCATTTTATGAACTTTTTCAACCACCTCATCGTTCGTAAAATCAATAAGATCTTCATCTCCTGCAATTCAAAATTTTCCTACTATGATAAGCCCTCCCTAAGGTTTAAACGAGAAGGTAGTGGGTGAATGGTGTAGGAAGGTGAAATTTGAAAGGATGACATACTTTTGATGATCAACAAAAGGCGAGATATTTGCAATGCATTAATTAATACACAACTAAGATTCAAAAACTTAAACGTGAAAAACATCTTCTTCAAAAGCGTATTACTGATTTAGAGTGACAAAAAAACCCTCAAAGGTGCAAAAAATGCTTTCAACCATGCTTTAAAGGTTAGTATTGAATCCATTGATGATGTTGATGATATAAAGAAAAAGGAAAAGAAGCTTAAAGAGATTCTTTGTATAGGAATTCGACATACCGTTGATTGTTTAATTACTGATAATCTAGATAAAGTTGTCCAAGATTTATGAAATATTCTCTTACTATATACTTGTAAATAATATTATAAATTATGTAAATTATGTAATTATCACCTAGTTTGTTATCTTTTCTTACAATCTTGTTTCTGAATCCGCTTTCTGATAACTTGGACTATGTCTTTTTTTGTATTTGCTGGCCTATTTAGTCTTCCTTATTGATCTTGTTCTCCTGAAAAGTACAAAGTAGAGAACATTCCTTACCATTAACTTGAAATCTCTATAAGAATGTGTGTAACAATTCGTCCACATCATTAGTGATGGCATTAAGAATTCAAAAAAATCCCAGTAATGGAATGTTAATAGATCATTATGCAAAAATAATGATAAAAAGTGAGAAGCAATTCATAATTAGATACGGTTGAATGTCACAAGACCGAACTTTGGTCCGATGAAAGAGGGCCTGGAATCCGACGTCTACTACGTTGACAGAAGACCAAAAATCAAATTATAGAGAACCAAAAATCTAATTCTGGAATTAATTATAGAGGATTAGAAATTCCACTTCTATAAATAACTAATATAAAGCCATTAATAACCGCTTAACAATAAGAGTCCAGAGATCATCATCTAGAAGTAAGTCAATAATATGAGCCTAGAAATCCTTATTTGGAAATAATAGAAGATCGAAAACCCTAGATTCGGGTATGGATAACATAGATCCAAAAACTAGTAGTAGACCATAAGTCCATAATAAAGGTATCAATAGTAAAAGTCCCGATGCCTAAATTCATACATTAATGAGTGAAGTCCTGAAATAAATAGTAAAAGCCTCGAAATCAGATTCGAGTATTATGAAGACCAAAAATCAATTGTAAAGGACTCGAAACCCAGATTTAGATATTAATAAGTGAAGTTTCGAAGTTCTGTTTTGGAAACTAGTCAAAGGCCGTAAATTCTTATTCGAGCCTTCAGTTTTGTACCACTCTTTGGGTTTTGATTCTTTTGACATGTGCCACTCTTTAGCCCTTGTACGTTGTTGTTTTTGGATATGCCACTTTTTGAGCTTGGACGTCTTAGTCTGTTGTTCTCATTGTTTGATATGTCATTTCTTGGGATCGTACGCTTAATTCGTTTTTATCAGGTGTACTTGGTTAGCTTATCCATAAGTAGGACCCAAGGACTTGACTAACCTCTGTCCAGGAGGTGCTCCAGCTAGGCCTTATAAGCAGGACTGAAGGCTTGTTCGTTGCCTTGGTCAGGCCATAGCATGGTGAGACCAAGGGCTTACTTTATCCTCCCTCTAGGCGGCGCCTTTTTCGGGCTATATCATGGCACGATCAAGGGCTTGTCGATGCTTTTACCTAGCCATAACATGGCACAGATAAAGGCTTACTCCAAACTCTATCCAGGAGGCGCCTTGATCCGGCAATAGCGTGGCACGATTAAGGGCTTGTCGATGCTTTAACCTAGCCATAATGTAGCATGGATAAAGGCTTTCTCTAACCTTCCTCTAGGAGGCGCCTTGATCTGGGTATAGCGTGGCACAATCAAGGTCATGTGTCACGATCCAAATTCCAGCGTTCGAAAATCGACATCCGTACTCCACTGTACTTAAATGTCGTAGATCCCAACGTTGAAATTCTAGTCGTGCCGGAGCTTATAACACAATTAAGAATAACAACACAACGGAAGAAAAAAAATGAATATCATTGATATACAACATTCGATACAACAATGATATGATATGAATCTATACCAGAGATACAAGATAAAAATGCTATAGCGGAAATAACAATATGATATAGCAGCAGAATACAAAGAGCCAAGAGATAACACCAATCCAATTCTTCAAAGCTATAACTCCAAACCACCTGCTCGAACCACCATCACATTTCACCAAGCTAAGCAAGCCCAGTCCATGAATCCGAAGACTCCAAAGAATTCCAAAGAGAAAGCTGAAGCTACCGAATCGATATCTATATCTGAAAAACCCAACTCTAGACTACCCGTGTGGAAAATAGTGGGCACCCAGAGTTTAGGAAGGAACAATAAACTCCGGGTCAGTCATGGGACTGGTATGAGCAAACAAAAATAGTTTTATCTTTAAAAACAAACAAAAGAATTAAAAATTGAAATCCGCAATGCTTTTTGAAAAATAAACTACCATAAGGCCTCCCGCCACACACACAATGCAAATGCAGACTTGGAGGAGATTTCTCCTTGTGATAGTCAAATATTCTTGATACGCGAAATCCATTTTATATTATTATTAGTGCTTAGTGCAGAAAACCTTTCGAAGGTATAATATTAATCTTAACCAGCATAGGTACCATTATATTATGCCTTCTATAGCTACCATTTTAAATGGCAGGTTCTACAACTAAAACCGTACAGGGCTCGTATTGTTTTGTTTGGATTTCCAACAAATGGTCAGGCAAAGGAACTTCCCAAATGAAATGGAGCGCCTCTGGAGGGACGCCCCCGAGAACCTAAATGGATCTCTGCTACACAAGGCAGGGTTACCTCTGTAACTAGGTAACTACTGACACGAGCATGCCATCCCCCTGTCGTTACCGGCCATTATCCGAGGTCCCTCAATCCAACAACCACATAGTAAAGTATCTGGGCTCCATACCATGATACCAACTTTTAAAAAAAACAACATAAGCAAATATCAAGGCTCCATACCATGATATCACTTTTTTATCCAGAAGGAAATGGTCATACCCTCAGGAAGCGCTACCTCCAAATAACCATGCTGCCACGATTCCTGTTTCGACCATTACCGGGTTGTGAGGCTCGACGAAGTCTCGTCCACAAACCTACGCTTTTCACAAAAGCCATGCTTTGGTCAACAAAATAATCAACAGCACTTCGTATGCACATTACCAAATTGGGAATGTATTACTAGTAACCATCAACTACATAACCTCTAAGCTCGTACGTCTCAGAGAAGGGTGTTAAGCTAAGAGAATAAATGTAACAACCCGCATATTTAACGATTTTATATTTAAATATTTTATTTAAATATTGCGTCGTTAGTCGGATTTTTGGTCCGAAATGTTACTTTTTGCAAATGGCCGAATTGGAACTCGAAACCATTTCCATTGGTTCCAAAATGACGTTTGCGACCTTTTTGAGTATAAGCTTTGATATGTTTGGAGTAAGTTGAATTCTTGCAACTTTTTCTAGTTGGGTTTGGGTTGGGTTCAGCCAATTTGTTAGTTTAATAACCTAACTCAGTCCCTCTCCTCTCCATTCTCTCGTTCCACTCTTCTAAAACTTAAGAAAAACTGAAAATGGTGGAAGGGAAAGGGAATTAGAAATTCCAATCCTTAGTTTCCTCTTGCAACTTGAAATCTTGCCCCAAAATCAAAGTGAAGCTATTGGTAAGCCTCCTCTTCTTCTTCTCTATCTCTTTCTCTCTTCAATTTCAGAAATTTCCTAAACCTAACTTAGGAAAATATGTGTTTTATTCTTAGATTGAAGCTTGTTGTGTTGAAGTGAAGAGTAGTTTGTCTCATTCTTGTGTTTGAGCTTCTCTATTCTTGTTTTGATTTAAAGGGTGAGTTGTGAACTCACATCTATGTTTACAACTATGTTGGATTGTTAGGTATGAGTTCCTAACACTTATTCATGTGCATTTGCCTTTGGTTTGAATTGAATTGGTGAACATTTTAACTTTTGGTGCTTTGGAGTCATATCCTTGAAAATCATAACTTTGATGTTTGATCATGTTTTTGGTAGTAAATCGGAGTCAATGGTGTTGGGTTATCGATTGGTAAAAGCCCCTTAAGTCCATAGCTCGACAGGTTGCAAATGGGGTGAGTTTGCTCCTCCATTTGCTAGGCTGGAAAACATTTCCAGCTACAGCCAGTCGACTGGCCCCCGACAGTCAGTCGACTGACTGCAGAGTTTAAAAACTCTCGGGTTATGGTTCAGTCGACTGACTGCAGTAGGCCAGTCGACTGACCTGCTTCATTTTGTCCAGTGTGCCTATTTGTTTGTGATTTCCACTTTTATCGATTTAAATTGATTCCAATTAGTTGTTTATGCATATTTTACGTTGATGATTCCTTTTTGAATTCGTTCACGGGTTTTTATAAATGATTTCTTCAAATCGTATTAAAAGTTCGCTTCCCCGATTTATAAATTCTATTTAAAACACACGCACAATTTCGCACTTCGAGCGAAGTGGAAGGGTGATTAAATGGTTAGATAAAACACGGACCATGAATCTGTGCGTTTATCCTTCCGATTAATTCTCGACCTATTCAATTGATCGTTTTGACCTTCGGGTTTGGTTTACCGATGATATGAGGTAAACTTTGTACTGCTTTGAGTGTGAAATTAACTAACGAATAGTAAACCGTTTAGTGCGAATGAGTGGTTATGGGACTCACGTTACCACTTTTCGGATTCCTTTTTGAGAGTTATGACTCATTCCGCCAGTTAGTGGTGTCCAGTACTGGGTCTCCGACCTTCACCACTACGGTCTGTTGCCTTCGTGTTTGTTGCCTTCGGGTATGTGCCTTCGAGTTTGTGCCTTCGGGTTTGTTGCCCTATAGTACCGCTTCCGATGTTGGTCGTTATGAGCCGCATGGGTGATATTGGGTTGCCCTTTAGTATCGCTTCTGATGTTGGTCGTTATGAGCCGCATGGGTGATATTGGGTTTGGAGTCTTCGGACTCATGGATCCTTGTTTGTACAGTACTAAGCTCGAGCAATTTTCTGATGTTTCATTCATATGTATATTCCCTAGGTATCGCCCTTCGGTGTTGGTCTTTTTGAGCCGCATGATATGTAGCGATTACCTTATGGAACTTGTGTTACCTTCATTGGTATTTGCTATTTGCCTTTATGGCTTGTTTTGGGATATTTCTATCCTTTGTTTCTCAATGTTGCCGATGATACGAGGCTTGTTTTGTTATCATATGATTCAACTTTTGTTAGATGATTGTGTTATCTCCTTTAGATATATTTGTTTGCATTGTGACCTTGCAGGTTTATTGTTGTTCAGTTTATCTAACTGATTTGTTTAGCTAGACTGACCCGTGTATTTTATACTCGGGTCAGACCGAGATGTTTCAGGTTAGGTGCATTTGGACTTAGCCTATTTTGCTTCCGCATGAACTACTTCGCTAGCTTCTTCTTGTCATAGCTTTTGTGTAGTCCTATTTTGTTGTAACTCTGATATTTATTCATCTGGAATCGTCTATATATTGTGGTTTGCTATACCACTTGACGTGTATTAGTTTGTATACTCTGGTATGTACCTGGTGTATATGATGATATTCTGTTCTGTGATGTATATTACATTTGAGTTGTTATATTCTGTTCTGATAGATCCTCCAACCACCTATGGTTTTGTTTTAAATATTCATTGGGTATGTCGACCCGCTTGGTATGACTATTGTCGATGTATTCAATAGATAGTTAGAGCAAGGCTATAGATGGTCGCTCCTAACCAGCCTTATTCTCCGTGTTAGTTGACGGCATTACCATGTAGTGTCCTTGGCTAGCGTGGGTATATAGGTGGGGCGTCACAGCGTGGTATCAGAGCTGAGTTCAGAACAAAGTATGATAAACACAGAATAGATGCACATATTACGGTACATTAAAGTGTATAAGTGATACAAATATTTGAATCATCATGTCTTTCTATTCCTTCTTTTATCAAAGGTTAGATAGATTTTTGGGGAATACGTCTAGGAATGCATTTTATTCCGTAGTATCCCGCATTGAAGTATCTACCTTGTGATTAATCTTGCTCTTATCTGACTTTCAGCGTATGGCTGGAAGAGGCAGGGGACGATGTTCGGATGCTGGGAGATCTAGTGGCTCACATCCGGATGGCGCTTATATGTCTGCCGATCAGTTTTTGGAATTGTTTAGGAGCACTCAGCCTCCAGTTCCTCCTCGAGTGCCTCCACCTCGCAAGTCTGCCTTTGCTCGCCAGTGCAGTGATTTTTCTCATCTTGGAAGAAAGCCGTTTAAGGGCTCCGAGTCCGTTCTTGAAGTCCAAGCTTGGTTTCACACGTGTGAGCGTATCTTCTCTCGTATGGATCTTTCTGACCATGATAGAGTTCTTGTAACTTCTAGCCTATTACAAGAGCGTGCTCTTGATTGGTATGAGCTTCTTGTAGCCGAGATTGATGAGTCTACTCTCTCTTGGACTCAGTTTCGAGAGCGATTTGAACTCATTTTCGTTCCTATATCTGAAAAAGTTTTATTGACCCGTCACTTCCTTGAGTTGAAGCAAGGGAAATCTTCTGTTTCTGAGTATGTTGCATCATTCGAGACTTTATCTAAGTATGGTCTTGAATTCATTAGCACTTCTTATAAGAAGAATTTGAAGTTTGTTTCTGGTCTTAATAAGTATCTTAAGAAATCTTTGTTGCTCTAGCTTAAGCTTTCTTTTGAGGAGTTGGTTGATTCGGCACTTCATCTCGAGACCGTCGAGAAGGAGTGTGATAGTGATGTTGATGTTGAGGTTTCCAGGAACCCCAACAAGAAGCCGTTTCCATTTCAAAAGTCCAGGCCTTTTCCTTCTAAGAAGAAGAAGACTGGTAGTTCTAGTTCTCAGCCTCAGTCTGTTGGAACACCTTTCATTCAGAAGTGTTTCAATTGTGGTTCTCCTGATCATATTATTCGAGCTTGTCCTAAGCCTCTCTTCTGCCGCTGTTGCAAGAAGGAAGGTCGTCATGTTTCAGCTTGCCCTACTGTTTCGGTTCGTGCCAAGTCTAGCAAGCTTTATGCTGCTAAGGCTTCTGAAGGTCCTTCTCAGCCCAAAGGTATATCTCCACCTATTTTGGAAGGTTCTATTTTATTTCATGATCATAGTATTCGAGTTCTTTTCGATACGGGTGCATCACATTCTTTCGTATCGAAAAAGCTCGTTGATGATTTATCTTTGGATGTTTCTTGTTTGGTTACTTCTTTAAGGATTGCGAATCCTATTGGAGGATCCGCGACCCTTAGCTTGCTTTGTGATGATATTGAGATTGTTTTATGTGGCCTTTCTTTTCGTGCGAATCTGCACGTTATCTCTTGTCCGGGATTTGATTTGATTTTGGGTATGGACTAGCTAGTGAAATACGATGCCAGGATTATTTGTTCGGAGAGAATTATATATCTTCGACATCTGGATTCGCCTACTCAGCTATCTCTTATTCTTTGGGATGTGGATAATTCCGAAATGGCTTTATATTCTCTTGACTCACGGGATGATGATGATATATCTCGTATTCCTGTTGCTTGTGACTTTTTTGATGTTTTTGAGCCTGTCTCTGGTTTTCCACCTAAGCGGGCAATTGAGTTCCGCATTGATCCCATTCCAGGCGCATAGCCAGTTAGTCGTCCTCCCACGAGGATGTCTACAAAGGAAAATGAGGAACTTAGGAAGCAGCTTTTAGAGCTTGAGTCCAAGCAGTTGATTCGGTCCAGTTTTTCTCCATGGGGATCCGCGGTCGTCTTCGTGAAGAAGTTTGATGGAACTCTTAGGCTTTGCATTGATTATCGCAAGCTTAACGAGTTAACCATCAGGAATAGGTATCCATTGCCTAGGATCGATGATATGTTCTATCTGTTGAGTGATGCTAAGGTCTTTTTCTCAGCTTGACCTGGCCACAGGTTTTCATCAGTTACGAGTCGCGGAGGATAGCGTACCTCTTACCGCTTTCTACACTCGGTATGGTTCTTTTGAGTGGCTCGTTATGCCGTTCGGTTTGACGAACGCTCCTGCTTTCTTTGTTGATCCCATGAATCGGGTATTTTGGGAATATCTCGATAAGTTCGTCCTTGTCTTCATTGATGATATCCTTGTTTATTCTAAGTCTGATGCTGAGCATGCTAATCACTTGAGAATTGTCTTGAGTACTCTTCATCATCATCAGCTTAGAGCCAAATTCTCCAAATGTCATTTTTGGGAGAATAGGGTTAAGTTCTTAGGCCATGTTGTATCTTCCGATGGCATTTCTGTCGATCCCTCAAAGATCGAAGCCATCCAGAATTGGAAGTGGCCTGAGAATGTGCATTAGATTCGTAGTTTTCTTAGATTGGCGGGTTATTACCGTCGGTTCATTAAGGATTTTTCCCGTGTTGTGCTTCCTCTCACCAGCCTTACTCGGAAAGGCATTCGTTTTATTTGGTCAGACAAGTGTGAAGCTTCCTTTCTAAAATTGAAGGAACTTCTCACTAATTCTCATATTCTTGTGGTTCCCGAGGGGAATCATGATCTTGTTGTCTACACTGATGCTTGTGGTAGTGGTCTCGGTGCTGTCCTTATGCAGAAGGATCGAGTAGTTGCTTATGCTTGTAGGCAACTACGTCCGAATGAAGTTCGCTATGCCACTCATGATCTTGAGTTAGCCGCCATTGTCTTCGCCTTGAAGATTTGGCGACACTATTTATTGGGCGAGCGCTTCATTCTCTATACCGATCATAAATCCTTGAAGCATTTGTTCACTCAGAAGGAACTTAATATGAGACAACAGCGTTGGCTCGAGTTTCTTGCTTCCTATGACTTTGATATCCAGTATACCCTTGGAAAGGGTAATCGTGTTGCTGATGCGCTTAGTCGCAAACATTCGGCTGTAGTTTCTATGATGCTTGCCGAATGGAATATTCTGGAGACTCTATCTTTTTGTGAAATTCGTGATCGAGGTTCATCTTCTAATTCTCCTATTCTATTATTTAGTTTGGGAGCTCAACCTATTTTGTTGGATCGTATTGCCGATGCTCAGCGGCGTGATCCTGATTTGTTGCATCTCATTCAGCTTTGTGGGTCTGGATCCTGTGATGAGGCGTTGCGGGAAGTCAGCATTGATTCTCATGCGTGTTTTCACAAGAAGAACCGTCTTTTTGTGCCTTCTGATTTTGCACTTAGGCATGACATTATTGATGATTGTCACCGTTCTAAATATACCATTCATCCTGCTAGTAGTAAGATGTATGCCGATATGCATCATCTTTATTATTGGGAAGGCATGAAGCGCGATGGGGCGAGTTATGTGAGTAATTGCATAACTTTTCAGCGTATTAAGGCCGAATATCAGCGTCCTTCGGGTCTTCTTTAGCCTCTAGAGATTCCATTATGGAAATGGGATCAGATTTCTATGGATTTCATTGACGGCCTACCTCGTTCAAGATCGGGCCATTCTAGCATTTGGGTTATTGTTGATAGCCTCACCAAGTCTGCTCATTTTATCCCTATTAAGTCTAATAGGACTGCTTCGCATTTGGCTAAGTTGTATGTCAAGGAAATCGTGAGACTTCACGGTGTTCCTAGTTCTATTGTGAGTGATCGTGATCCTTTATTTACGAATCATTTTTGGAAGAGTCTTCAGCAAGCTTTGGGAACAAAGCTTAATTTTAGTATAGCTTATCATCCGCGGTCTGACGGACAGACTGAACGGGTGAATCGTATCTTGGAAGATCTTTTCTGTATTTGTATTTTTGATTTAGGTGGTAGTTGGGAGGATCACCTACCTCTTGTAGAGTTCTCCTACAACAATAGTTTTCAGTCTAGTATCGGTATGGCTCCTTTCGAAGCCTTATACGGAAGGCCATGCCGATCACCTTCATGTTGGTTGGAATCTGGGGAGAAGCTTATTCTTGGTCCAGATTTTGTTCGTGATTCTTCCGAGAAGATTGATCTTATTCGGTTGAGAATGAAAGAGGCACATAGCCGTCAGAAATCCTACGCGGATAGCCATAGGAAGCCTCTTGAGTTCTCGATTGGTGATCTTGTTTTTATTCGTGCTTCTCCTTTGAAAGGGGTTATGCGTTTCAGTACGACTGGGAAATTGGCTCCTCGCTATATAGGACCATTTTCTATTACTGAACGCATTGGCCCTGTGGCTTATAGAGTTTCACTTCCAGCTCATTTATCTAGCATTCATGACGTGTTTCATGTCTCGCAACTTCAGAAGTTTCTTTGGGAATCGGATTCTATTATTGATTCTCCTGATTTGCAAGAGCTTGAGGTCTTACCGGACTTATCTATTGTACAACAGCTATTCGCGTACTTGACACGGAGGTGCGACACCTTCAGAACAAGGACGTGCCGCTCGTTAAAGTTCAATGATCCGCTAGTCCCAATGACTGTACTTGGGAAACCAGAGAGTATATCAGGCGATCTTATCCGGGTTTTCTATCTTTGCTTGGCAACGGTGAGTATATCTTTTCATCTCAAGCTTAATTTCTTTTCTTTCGAATGTTATATGTATGTAGTTGTTACAAATATTGTCTCTAGGAATTGCGGGGACACAATTTTTGTTAAGAGGGGAGATCTGTAACAACCCGTATATTTAACGATTTTATATTTAAATATTGCGTCGTTAGTCGGATTTTTGGTCCGAAATGTTACTTTTTGCAAATGGTCGAATTGGAACTCGAAACCATTTCCATTGGTTCCAAAATGGCATTTGCGACCTTTTTGAGTATAAGCTTTGATATGTTTGGAGTAAGTTGAATTTTTGCAACTTTTCCTAGTTGGGTTTGGGTTGGGTTCAGCCAATTTGTTAGTTTAATAACCTAACTCAGTCCCTCTCCTCTCCATTCTCTCATTCCACTCTTCTAAAACTTAAGAAAAACTGAAAATGGTGGAAGGGAAAGGGAATTAGAAATTCCAAGCCCTAGTTTCCTCTTGCAACTTGAAATCTTGCTCCAAAATCAAAGTGAAGCTATTGGTAAGCCTCCTCTTCTTCTTCTCTATCTCTTTCTCTCTTCAATTTCAGAAATTTCCTAAACCTAACTTAGGAAAATATGTGTTTTATTCTTAGATTGAAGCTTGTTGTGTTGAAGTGAAGAGTAGTTTGTCTTTTTCTTGTGTTTGAGCTTCTCTATTCTTGTTTTGAATTAAAGGCTGTGTTGTGAACTCACATCTATGTTTACAACTATGTTGGATTGTCAGATATGAGTTCCTAACACTTATTCATGTGCATTTGCCTTTGGTTTGAATTGAATTGGTGAACATTTCACTTTTTGGTGTTTTGGAGTCATATCCTTGAAAATCATACCTTTGATGTTTGATCATGTTTTTGGTGATAAATCGGAGTCAATGGTGTTGGGTTATCGATTGGCAAAAGCCCCTTAAGTCCATAGCTCGACAGGTTGCAAATGGGGTGAGTTTGCTCCTCCATTTGCTAGGCTGGAAAACATTTCCAGCTACAGCCAGTCGACTGACCCCTTGCAGTCAGTCGACTGACTACAGAGTTTAAAAATTCTCGGGTTATGGTTCAGTCGACTGATTGCAGTAGGCCAGTCGACTGACCTGCTTCATTTTGTCCAGTATGCCTATTTATTTTTGATTTCCACTTTTATTGATTTAAATTGATTCCAGTTAGTTGTTTATGCATATTTGACATTGATGATTCCTTTTTGAATTCGTTTACGGGTTTTTATAAATGATTTCTTCAAATCGTATTAAAAGTTCGCTTCCCCGATTTATAAATTCTATTTAAAACACACGCACAATTTCGCACTTCGAGCGAAGTGGAAGGGTGATTAAATGGTTAGATAAAACACGGACCATGAATCGGTGCGTTTATCCTTCCGATTAATTCTCGACCTATTCAATTGATCGTTTTGACCTTCGGGTTTGGCTTACCGATGATATGAGGTAAACTTTGTACTGCTTTGAGTGTTAAATTAACTAACGGATTGTAAACCATTTAGTGCGAACGAGTGGTTATGGGACTCACGTTACCACTTTTAGGATTCCTTTTTGAGAGTTATGACACATTCCGCCAGTCAGTGGTGTCCAGTACTGGGTCTCGGACCTTCACCACTACGGTTTGTTGCCTTCGGGTTTGTTGCCTTTGGGTATGTGCCTTCGGGTTTGTTGCCCTATAGTATCGCTTCCGATGTTGGTCGTTATGAGCCGCATGGGTGATATTGGGTTGCTTTTTAGTATCGCTTCCGATGTTGGTCGTTATGAGCCGCATGGGTGATATTGGGTTTGGAGTTTTCAAACTCATGGATCCTTGTTTGTACAGTACTGAGCTCGAGCAATTTTCTGATGTTTCATTCATATGTATATTCCCTAGGTATCGCCCTTCGGTGTTGGTCTTTTTGAGCCACATGATATGTAGAGATTACCTTATGGAACTTGTGTTACCTTCATTGGTATTTTCTATTTGCCTTTATGGCTTGTTTTGGGATATTTCTATCCTTTGTTTCTCTATGCTGCCGATGATATGAGGCTTGTTTTGTTATCATATGATTCATCTTTTGTTAGATGATTGTGTTATCTCCTTTAGATATATTTGTTATACATTGTGACCTTGCAGGTTTATTGTTGTTCAGTTTATCTAACTTATTTGTTTAGCTAGACTGACCCGTGTATTTTATACTCGGGTCAGACCGAGATGTTTCAGGTTAGGTGCATTTGGACTTAGCCTATTTTGCTTCCGCATGGACTAGTTCGCTAGCTTCTTTTTGTCATAGCTTTTGTGTAATCCTATTTTGTTGTAACTCTGATATTTATTCATCTCGAATCGTCTGTATATTGTGGTTTGCTATACCACTTGATGTGTATTAGTTTGTATACTCTGGTATGTATCTGTATATGTGTATATGATGATATTATGTTCTGTGATGTATATTACATTTGAGTTGTTATATTCTGTTCTGATAGATCCTCCAACCACCTATGGTTTTGTTTTAAGTATTCATTGGGTATGCCGACCCGCTTGGTATGACTATTGTCGATGTATTCAATAGATAGTTAGAGCAAGGCTATAGATGGTCGCTCCTAACTAGCCTTATTCTCCGTGTTAGTTGACGGCATTACCCTGTAGTGTCCTTGGCTAGCGTGGGTATAGAGGTGGGGCGTCAAAATAAATCTCTGCCACCAAACAGAAATGTATTTGACAAAAACTGGTTTTACATCTCAAAGTGTGATGTTAGACACACATTCATACAAGTCTGTTCCGGGTTCGAACAGAACCGAATTCACTTCCGAAGAAGTCCATGCAAATCTGGGTATTCACAATCCCGATCGGACTTCCCATCACTTAGGGAATCTCTATACCGTAGCTACTCAGTGCAGAGACAATCGATAGGTCATCCTATCGTTGTCGCAAACACCTGTTCTTCACCATCGGTCTTTAAATGCTATCCATAACGTCGTATCATTATTCGGAATGTGTTATATGACACAGAGGTCCTCTCCCGGCTAAACCGAATAATGAGCGCAATATTTAAAACATATGGATATGGGGTCTCAGTTAAATCACAGCTTAAAGCCCAAAACCTTTCATTCAAATGGTTGAAACAAATTACCATTTCCAATCTTTTAAACAAAAAGATTCATTTCAAAAACCTTCCATGGTTTAAACAATTTCCACATTTAAATCTTTTAAACAAAAGATTCACTTGTAAGACCACATTCAATTTTAAACAAGGTTCACTAATTTTTGACAAAGATTCGTTCATAACCTTTCAAAACAATTACATTTCAGTTTGGATTGACTCAATTTAAATCTTTAAATTAAATATTTAATTTATGGCTTTCAAAACAATTCCCGTTCCAATCTTTTATATATAAAAGATACATCATTTAAAATCCTCTTCGATTTAGGGTTCAACTATTTTTCACAAAGATTCAATTATAGCTTTCAAAGCCATTCTATTTAAAATTCGAAATCTTTTCATCATAATTTGGAAAATTCTTTCCTTATATAAAAGCTATTATTATTTGAAACCACATGCTTCCGTTTCGGAAAACCCGATTATAATTTGCACGAGTTAAGGCCTTTAAAATATAAACTTGGGTTAAATTCAAATTCTCAAAACCAATAGGATTCAATTTAAAATCTTGAATTCAAATTTATTTATTTGAATTTCTAAACTTAATTAAGTTATTCAAAAATAACTTTTATCTTTAAAAACACCCAATTCATTTCGAAACCATTTGGATTCAAAATTCAAATTTAAAACAATTCAAAAATCCATGACTTAACCGATTTCCTCGTGAAATCCATATTTGTGTGCGTATAAGTGTGGTCCAGGGGTTTACACACCATAATGCACAACATCATCATCACAGATTTAATCATATCAATCTCGATAAGCGATATAATCCATAACGCTTATAATCATTCACAGATTCACAGATAAATGTATCACAGATGAATAAATAAATAAATAAATAAATTACACACACAGCTCAATTCACAGAACAGAATATCACACATCAATCAATTCAAGGCAATTCATACAAGGCAAACATTCATAAGCAAGGTCAAGCATTCAATAATCATTTATAGGTAGGATTAATTAATCGTTTAATCCTAATTAATTCAATTAATTTCCAATTAAATTAATTACTTATGAATTAATATGCAATCCTGATTAATTAATTACAATCATTTGATATAAATTAATTAGTCAATCACCTTAATTAATTACATCAATTAATCACCTCATTATTAATTACTCCTTAATTAGTCCATTATAAATTACATCATTAATTATATTAATTAATGATCTCTAATTATATTTAAATTAAACTACTTTATTTAAATTAATTACATTAAGCAATTAATCTTTAATTAAACATAATTATTAATCACCCTTGATTAATAACCAAAAGTAATTACCCAAATTACTTCATTTACAAATCATATTCACTAATTACCTCCCAGTAGTTATCATTTATTACTTCCCTAAGTAGTTATCTCCATTAATTACACTAAGTAGTTACACTTATACAATTATCAAATGATTTTCATAAATTAATTAAGCTAAATTAATTAATTAACTTAAATTAATCACATTAATTAAATTAACTTTTAAGTTAATTACATAATTAATTAACCTTTAATTAATTATCATTTAACTAGTTAGCTTCAATTAATTGCAACAAGTGATTGTCCCTAATCATTTTCATTAATTAATTTTAATTAATCAATCATAGTAAACGATCATCCCTAATTAATCATATAAATAATTTAATCTTAAATAAAGCACCTTGATTAATTATTCTTTAAGTAATTAAGTGACAAATCCTTTAATTAATTTCATTGAGTAATTATTATATTTCTTCATTTGATTAATCAACGTTAATTATTAATTAATTACTTTTAAATCAATACTTAATTGACCTTAATTATGTAATTAATTATCCTTAATTATCCAAACACTCATAAATAATTATCTTTTACTTAATCACTTACTTATCATTAAAATCTTTAATTAACCATCTTTAAAATTAATTATCATTAACACAAAAATTTAACTTAAGAAATTTAAGCAAATTAATGATTCCCTTCCTTTTGATTAACTCTTTAACTTCATTTTTTATTTAAAATAATTCAAGAATTATTACAAATAGTTATAACATAACAAAACAAAACTTATTTAATTCTTTATTAACTTTTAAGCTTGAGTTAAAACAATTATTTAAATCTATTAATTTTAAACATAATTTAAAACTTTATCAAATATGAATTTGTGAAAAGGAATTATTTTCCAAATCTTCAAAACTGGAAAACATTTGTAAAATCTTCTCAAGCCAAACTCAAGCTTGACTTCAACTATCACACATCCCTCCTTCTTCGAGTCACCAATGCAAGAAACTCGAGCACTAACCCGAGTTAACCCATTCCTAAAACTGCTTCGAGTCACTCACGCTACCCACTCGAGACCGACACGAGTCTCCTCTTCTTCTCCAACCACCATATTTCCAGATGCATAGAGACACACGCCTGCATATGTACAGGGACTCCGATGATCGCCGCCAATCACCCACCCAAATCGTCGACAACACCTAAAAGCCTTCCATACACCCAGATCATCGAACGTGACCACGAATCAAGATCGAGTAGCTCAACACCCAGGCAACCAAACCCAGAACACAAAATGCCTCGTCGACGTCACTTCTGACCATCAGACGAGACTCCGTCCATGGCTGCTTCGATGACCCACGAAGCTTTTCCTCCCATACCGATCGTCTCTACTTCTCCCACGGTGGCGCAGCATCCATGAGAACCCAACCCATATGACCCTATCCTTAAACCCTAAATTTACTTCGCACGGCCACCATTGTCATTTTAAAAATGATCAACCATTTTTCCAGAGAACCTCATCACATTGGCTACCTCTAGCCTTGGTCCCGACCAACACCATCACGTCGTTTGCCACAATTTGACAAATACCCAATTTCTGATCATCTTAGAAATTCCTAACATATACCAATCTAAAATTTTTGATTTCAGTGCCTAAATTCATTTTTTTCCATTATGAATTGATTCACGAAATCCAAATTTGAAATTAAAATACTCAAATTTTCATTTTGAAATGATTTTTACTGTAATGCATATATTTTGGAATAATTACTAAATAAAATCCTTTTGAATCTATTTTTTTTTAAAAATATATTAACAACATTTTCCTTCTAGAAATCCATGTCTAAAATTGATTGTACAATGAGTAGTTAAATTTATTTTTTTGATGGGTCAGAGTCTGCATATTAACGGAGTGATGTTCTTAATTTTATACAGACATGCATCCACTTCTTCTTCATATATAAACACGTGCAAGCAACTTAACACAATCATACAAACAATATTTACTCATCGCTTCAAATATAATCCCAAATATAAAGGAATCAAGCAGATAAGGTTTTAAAAATATATGGTTTGCTCACCTTGCTATGAAGTTGAACAGAGAACAAAATGTTGAGCCTGAACTTGGATTTGCTTTATGATTTCCAGGTTAAAGACTTTGATTCAGTTTTGATTCCTCTAATTTTTCTTTGATTTACCACAAATTTGCTTCTGATCTGGATTAGCTTTGAATCTGCATTTTTAATTTCCAGGTGAAAGCTTTTGCATTCTTTACTTCTTAGGTTTCTGGTTTTTGAGATTAAATTTCCAGGTTTGCAGTTGAACCAAGAATTGATTTGGGTTTGTTTAATTGAACTTCCTATTGCATAGCTTCATATTTTTTCTTTGAAACTGTTTGAACTTGAGGAAGCTGTTTTCTAGAATTTATTTTCAGGTTTTGATTTGAGAAATTTTTCTTGTTTTCAATTTGCAGGCTTCAGTTTTGAATTTATGAAACAAAAATGAGAAGAGAAAAGTTTTCTTCTTTTGTTAACATTATATTTTAAAATTAAATTTTTAAAAGAAAAATAATATAAAATAAAAGAATGCCACTTGTTGTTTTGTATTAACACTTGTAAACACTTAGCTTAAATTTTTTTACACTTGTTAATGTATGGCTTTTAAAATGTTACACTTGTTTTAATCCACATAAATTTATAATTTTTTATTTTAAACCCTTGTTTCATTTTATTTATATTTTTAGTTTTAAATCCTTATGTTAAAATAAATTATGTAATATATTTTCTTATGTATATATGTATATATATAAAATTAAAAGAAAGTATTAAATACTTTTATTCATTTTCAAACTATTATATCTTTTAAAATTAAAATTTTCAAACATTACACTTTTAAAATTAAATTCAAATTCAAATAAAATTTGAAAGTCCAATTTAAAGTCAACTTAAATACACATGTATATATTATAGGATTTAACCTTTAAACAATTGTTTGCAAATCATTTGTATTTAATTCAAAATATGATATTTTTATTAAAATTATATGTATATTAAAATTAGAACACTAACTCTTATTAATTTTAAAATATAGTTTAAATGTTAAAAATAATTTTTTTTATTATACTTTCTTATGTATTATTTATACTTATACAAATTTAAAGAAAAATGGTTTAAGATTAAATTATACATTAATAATAAATATTTATAGGTTAATAAATACAATTTTTATTTTCAATACATTTATATTTGTAAACTTAAGATATTAAACTTATTAACAAATACTTATTTTTGGAACTCCAATCCTAAATTTTATTTAAAGTACATATTTTGTTCTAGAAATTTCATAACATTTTACTAAAAATATCATAATTTAATTCCAAAAATTAAAATAATTATCGAATTATTTTTAGCTAAAATTAAGGAATGTTGCAGCTTGTTGATGCTTTAACCTGGCTATAGTGTGGCATGGATAAAGGCTTACTCTGATCTCCCTCCAAGAGGCGCTTTGACTTGGCCAACTCAGTGTGGACAAAGGCTTTGATCATTAAAGGTAATTTCCAAGTTTAAAGAGAAATCTACTCCCGACCATGTAGATTTTCCATAGAAAAGTGGTGCTTTATTGAATTCAGTTAAGATTGCTTTACAAATCCATTGATTTTACCTTATTTGAAAAAGCTGATCACTATTCTTTAAGTTCTCTATATTGATTTGTCTCATGTCCATTCATCATGTGATACTGGCAATAGGATCCGCTCCAATTCCTTTCGTATTTAGGCCTTTTCTTTTGAGATGGCCAATAGTTGAGTTCCTCCTTAATTAGAAAATAAACATTCTCAATCGATATAGTCAGATTGCATTCCTTAAGTAGTCTCGACTTAAAGTTTGTCTTCTAAGGATGGTTTTAAGATTTTTTATTGCTTGATTCTGTAGTCTCACCCTCACTGACCAATTTCTTTCCAAAACCATTTGAAGCTCACATGTAGGCAATGTTCTACTTTTTGCTTGATGCCATTTTTGTGCAAAGGTGTTGTAATCAGCCATCATCCGCTCTTTAAAGATGGTGCCTTTAGTATAGAGTTGAATTGTTTTCTTCATTTGGTTAAACAAGTTATCACTCTTATTCTTTGTTCCCCCTAAGGAAATGATATGTGTGTGGCAAATGTGAAAGGGATTTAAACTCGATTTTTTTGGATTATAAGATTCAGCTCTCCTTTTCTTTATGATCCTTAAAGCTTCTAATCTCAATATTTTCTCTTCATATAGTTAAGAAACTTTAACCTTTCTATGGAGTATCCAATTAATTGTGGCTCTAAGGATCCTTGTTCGGACCTTTTGATTTTGCCAAACATGGTGGTGTAAGGTCTAAGGTAAACTTGGAAAAGAAATTTGGTAACTTAACAAGGCCAGTGGTTCGAGCCCTCCTTATAGCATCAAAAATGTTAACAAGATAACTTGTTAACACCCTAAAGCAAAGTTTAAAGTGCAATTGATCCCTCCGAAACCACCTTTCGAACAGATGGAGTTAGCGTAAACCTTTCAAATCCTTTTATCCAATAATCTAGGTGATTTAGATCTCCCTTAAATCCACCTTTCGAAAAGGTTGCAGTTGTTGAAACCCCATTTTAACAACCTTTCAGTGTGGTCAAAACTCCTGGATCCCTTTGTTGATAATGCCTATCGAACTAGTTGAATTGGCATAGGATCCTATCGGAACCTCCTTTCGAAGTGGTCAAGGTGACTCGAGGTTAGGACCTAATGATCTAAGGATATTAGTTAAATAAAGAGCGTCCGACTTTTTCCAAATGTAGCCTTTCGATCATGTTGATGTAAGACGATCATGATCAGAATCACATAGAAACATTAAATTAGTTAGCATATCCAAAAAAGTCCATAAATTTGCTTTAATTATATTTTCTTTTATTACTAGTAGCTTAAGTAATACAAAGTAGTCAAATGCCCAATCAAATTCTAGGATTAGGGTTTACGAATTCAAGAAAGACCAAGTATGGAAATGAAATTGGATCACCTTACCATACCCCTAGGGTCTTATTTATAGGTGCGGGTTGGGCCCTTTTGAATCGGTCCTCTCGACTTAGTGGAAATGGGGCCTTAAGGACCATTGCTGTTAACATCAGGGCATCCCTCTACTTTGCTTTTAAATTGAACTTGAGTGCTTTCGAGTTGGTCGAAAGGTGTTGACATGCTCTTCGATTTGTTGTTAATGTGTTGTTGCAAGTAGGAATGGGTATGGGATTACGACTCAGTTGATGAGTGAATCTTTGGGGGCTTTGAAGGAATTGGGACATAAAAGGTTTAAGTTCGAAAGATAGCTTCCAAAGGCATACTTCTTGATTCGTGTAGAACCCCATCCTATGATGTGTGAGAATGTCGTATTGAACTTAAATGGCTTTTTTTTATAATTGTGAATGGTCTCAATCTGTTCAATAGGCTAATTTACGCTTTCGAAAGGGTAGATCTAGGAAAATGTTCTTTTGTGGAATGTGAATGAAGAAAAAACCCATTGTTTTGAAAGGTTTGGCATGCATGTGCAAGCCTATAATCTGTTTCCTTCGGAAGGTGTTCCCCAAATCATTCAACACGTCTTCGTGCGTGTTTAAGTTACTGTTTCGAAAGAGGTTTATTAAAGCGAAAGGGTGGCTCTTTCATCTTTCGACCCCTTCAAAAGTGTTCGACTCATCTAGCTTTTCCTGAAGCATTCCTTTGACTCTTTAGAAAGGTTTTTGTGATATCCCGGAAATTTGGGACAATATCAATTTAATAATCTACATTAAAAATTAAAATTGATTTGATAATATTTGTAATAATATATGAATTGATTTAATAATCTTCTTTTAAATAAATATTTAACTGATAATTTATCCTTTAGAAGTTAATCAAATTGCCTTCTATTTATAATGTATATATATCTGTATATATATTGTACATGGAAAATCTTTGTTTTAATTTAATAAATAGATATGTTTTCTAATTCTAATATTTTTGAAAATTTAGAAATTTGATATTTAAGCTATTTAATAAATGATTATATGATTTTAAATTACTCAGGATTTAAGTTTAGTTGTTTAAAATAATTTTAGCTTACATTTAAATTTAGCAAAAAGGTTTGTTTAACTTGTTTTAAATTTATCTTAATAAAAATAAACAGTTTATTAATAGATAAATACTTTTATAAATCATTTGACTTTATAATGAGCTCTAATAATTATGTAAATGTTTACAAATGAATTTTTAATAAAATTTTCATGTCAACTTTATTTATGTATATGTGTGTTTGAATAAAATTTATGATTTGGAAATTAAAAATAAAGGTTTAAAAATGTTCAAATTAAAATAAACATTTATTAATATTAATATAAGTACAAAGTAAAATAATAGTAAGCAATCTAATATTTATTAGTCTATGTTAAAAAATAAATAAATACAAAAAAATAAAAGTAAAACACATGTTAGAAAATAGAACTAAATATTAAGACTTAATTCATAGCAAAGACTAAAACAACAACTATATATACTTGGACATAAGATATAACATGCAGGCAATAGTAAAATTCAAAACACATGCTTGTAAGTATACAAGACAAAATAATAAAAGTATGTAGGCAAGAATAGGAAAAAAAAAAAGACAAGTATGCAAGCTAAATAAAATGTCTTCATTCTAGTCAAATGAAATTGGTCAAAGTCTGAAAATAACAGTTCACTAAGATGTATATTATAGTTTGAACTAGAAACAATAAACAGATATTTATAAACATGTAGCTTCATATACAAGCTAAAGTTTGGCCTGCAGATTGTACACTTACACATATCTTTTTGCAGCTGTACATAATTATGCTTATGTTAACTAATAGAGGAACCAAATCTTAATCACTATCATCTCAGCATATAATTTTGTCAATTCAAGTGAATATAAATCTGTACCTCTCTGATACAAAAATCTGCCCATTTCAAAACAAGTTAAACTTGTACATATGGTAACCTACAGCTGTTCAACTGTTTTCCTATTTATATATCCTACTATTTCAGTTCATTCAAACGTAGCATTGCATAGCAAACTTTTATTTTTTTTAGCTGAAGCTTTGTATATCAAAAATACATCAATGTAAAGTCAAAGCAGAAATATTTTACAGCAATTCCAGTTTTAGAGAATTAGCTGTTGCAAAACAAAAATGCTCTATCTCTTCCTAATGCAATGGTGAGTATCACTTTTTAAAAATTACTTAAGTTTAATCTGATGCATGCTACTGTCTGAATGCTTAACATATTGTGTGAATATTCATTTATTTCATTATCCGGGCATTGGTTAGTTGAAATTTCTTCATATTGAATTATTAGTAAGTAACATCACAATCAAAAACTTTTAAGTATAGTTGTTCTGTGCATATTTCTGCTTGAAGTTTAATTTAGCTGTAAATAACTTGTTTTTATACTTAAGTATTTGGTTGTTAGATCTAAGTATCAGGATAACTATGTTTTTATGTTTATAAATGGTTCAAATTCTGTGTGTTTGTGAAATAGGATAATTACAGGTTCTATATTCCTGTAATGCATCCCTGTATTAGAATTCAAACTCAGGTGATTTAAAACTTAACATTTCTTGATTTACTTGTTGTGATGACCTAAAATCTAATCAGGATATGTTGTCTTGATTATAAAGTTAAGATTTAAATTTAATAAAGTTAAAAATAACTTAAATTTAGTTCTGGAAACTAAAGGAAACAGGAGGGCTTTAATTTATGTAAAATTCAAGTTTGTTAATTTAACAATTCAGTATCATGAATTGAATCTTTATACTTAATAACGAATTTAGAAAGCAAAATTTCATTTTTATGTTAAAGGTTGAGGGTGCGGTAGTGGGTTTTCTCCTAAAACCCAAAAGTTCTGCTGTGTATAAGAATTGATCACCACGGCCCATGTTGGTGATCGAGTGCAGGGATATTTGGGGTGGTGGTAGTTGGGTTGGAGTCAAATAAGGTGCCGGAGTTGTAGACTCTCATATGGTCGGAGGGTGGAGAACACGAGGGTGACAGGTTGGGAAGTGGGATGTGTTGGTGTTTCAGGTTGCAGAGGGAAGGCTTGTTTTTGTTTTCGAGCAAGTGGTTAGTTTCTGGGGGTTGTGTTTGGATCTGGAGGTGACTGGCGTCGTGTGGGAGTGCCAGAGGATGGTCGGAGGTGGCTGGGGCCACGGTGCACGTGCATCGTGCCAGTGAAGTATGGTGGTGTTGTGTTTTTTTTTTGGTGTGTAGAATTTGGTCTCAGGGAATACTCGAGTCACTCGAGTAGATGACTCGAAGCAGTGTGATGGAAAACTCGAAGCACTGAAGTGGGTGGATAATTGTGATAGCTCTAGGTTTAAATCGTTACAGTTTTTAGTGTGCAGGGTTGGGCTCGGGAAAAGTCTCGGGATAATTGCATTTTTACTCGAAGCAGAGAGGCAGTTGACCCGAAGCAACATTGTTTTGGTCTCAGGTGAAAGTTAAATTGCTTCAGGCTGTATAAACAACCTGTACATTTAAATTTAAACTAAATTTAAAGCAAAATAAATGGTAAGTTAGTGAAACACGATGTAATTGAACTTAAGTTGTCAACTAAGATTTTATAAAGTCTAAATCTAATTAGAAGTATAAATTCAAATTTATATTTTGAATCTTAAAAATGCAGTTTTAAAATATTTAAAGGGTTTTCAGATTTAAACTTGATGATTTCCAGATTTTAAAATTAGATCTGAAACAAAATGTTGCTGCAGTTAAATTCGATTTCTGATAAAGTTTTGATTCAAATGGATATTTGAATTTTTAAAGTTTAAAATGAATTTGGATTTAAAAATCGAGTTCCTAACTCTATTTGTTAAAATAAAGTTAAATCGAAGTTTAAAATCAAAATAAATTGGGAAATTCAAGTTTGCTTAGAATTCAAAATCTGAAAATTTAAATCAGTTTACATATGAATATTTTAAGAATGAGTTCAAAATAAAATAGTTGACAAGTAATTTGTTTCAATAAAAAATTAACTTGATTTTGAGAATTCTTGATTTAAGGTTTTTGAATGAAAAATAAATGAATTGTTTAACTTGAGGTTTGCAAGTTAAATATTAATCTAATTTGGAAATTTAAATTTGAATTAAAAATTCAAATAGTTTAATTTAAAAGATTTTAAATTGTATTTAAATTATAATCATTTCGAATCTTCAATTCAAATGATATTTAAATTTAAAATGTAATGTTAATGAAGTCATTAATTAAAGAATGAATTATCTTAAGGATAATAGGGTAATTAAGGAATGACCTATGTATTAAAGTTAATAAATAAAGATCAATTAAGAAGTAAATAAAGAAATGATATTAAATGAAGACAATTAACTAAGGATTATTAATTAGTTAATATATAGGATTAATTTTGGATAATTAATTAGATTAATTGGATAAGCTATTGTAAATTGTGAAGAAATTACTTGATTAAAGAATTAATTACTTATTGTAATTAATGTTGATAAAATGATTAATTTAAGTTAAGTTTAATTAAATTAAGAAATCATTTTGATAAGTGTAATTACTTAGTGTATGAAATGGAGCACAATTACTTAATGAAGTAATAAATGTTAACTACTGAATGTAATTAGTGAAAGATTATATGTTAATAAAGTAATTTGGATAATTACTTTTGAAATTAATCAGAGGATTAATTAATGGAGATAATTAATTATGGGATAATTAATTTATTTATATGGGCAATTAAGGATAATTAATTACTGATTGATATTAATCAAAGGTGATTAATAATTATGTTTAATACAAGATTAATCACTTAATGTGATTAATAAAGCAATTTAATCCGAATTAGAGATCATTAATATAATTAATGATGAAAATTAAGAATTGTTTAATTAAGAAATAATTAATAATGTGGAGATTAATTTATGTAAGAATAAATGTAATTAATTATAAATGAAGTAATTAAAAGTTAATTACTAGGAATGATTTAGAAAAATTAATGTGTAAAATTAATTAAAGACTAATTACTTACTGTAATTAGAAAATGATTAATTAGAGGAGTTAGTCAAGATAAATATCTAGAGATAAGTTTATTAATTTGTATAAATTTAATTATTGGTTGTATAAGCAGGATTTATAGATAAAGTAATTAATTTAATTTACTTTAAATTAATTAGAGTTAGAAGTAGTTAATTTAATTCATTTTAAATTAATTACAAATGGTAAGATTATAAATCATTGCTTATGGATGAATGAAATTAATATTTCATTTGATGGTTGTGAACTCAGATATGAGATGAATAATATCTAGGTGACTTGGATGTTTGTTTAAGCATGATAGTATATTATTATCTGATTGGGTTGATAATTTTGATTATCTGTTTATGATGATGATATGATTATCTACTGTGATATTATGAATTATCCATCTGTGTGTATATTGATTATGTTGAATAAAACTGTTAAGACTAAATAGACAACTTGGCCTTAAAAGACACGTTTTGGATTTCGATGAGACTGGGATCAGTTTTCCTTATTTGGAATATCCGAAAACCACATCGATTCCAAATTTACGATAGGTCGTGAATCTGAAGTGAAGATGAAGAATCAGAGTGCAAGGGTTGTCGTCGTTAACTCTAAGGGTGATTCCAAAATGAGTGTAACGAGATGATGCCTTCGGTTTCGTTCGAACCCGGAATGAACTTGTACGGATTGAATGCTTTCAACACATCGTCAGGTGGGCGATGAGCATTCTAAGAAATGTATTCTATAAAGGTAATCGTAGCCTCAAGCCTCATCAACCGGGAATGGCTAAAACAGGGGAGGTGCAGCAAGGTTAGGTGGGTCATGCCCAAGCAGGACAAGATTTTCCCCTGTCTAGATGTCCCTTTTTATTCGGCTTTGTGGGCGGTTGGATGTACACCAATTGCGGGGTTATCTTGTTCGGGACTGTTCAGTAAGGAATGGTTCCGGCCTTGTGTTGCAGGGGATGAAGGGAGTAATCCTCGGTACGTTGATCTAGGCCACGTACTGTGATGGGCGGTACCCCAGTTGCCCTGCCATTGTATAGAATCCATAATCCAATAAGTGCTAACGGTTTTGATTGTATTACCCACTTTTGTGGCTAGTAGCTGGAATTTAATGAGTGTAACAATTTCGGCTAATTTCTATTTACTTGAAAACCCTAGACCTATTATAATATCACAGAATTTCCTATCAAATGTTTTGGTTAGCGTAAGGTAAAAACTTTTCCATGTTTATGTGTGGGGAGTCTTACGTGATACCTTTTATTTTCAAAAGATTGTCAAAGTTAAACAATTTCAACCTGTTACTCATACCAGACCCATGTCTGACCCGGAGTTTATTTTTGTTTTTCATAAACTCTCGGCTACCCAAATTTTTTTTACGGGTAGCCAAGGGATTCAGGTTAGCTTTGACGTATTCTCGAGGAGCAATGGAGCAGGCGGCTTCAGCGTTGTAGATATATATATAGTTCCGCTGTGTTGGTATCTCTGAGTCGTTTTGTTTGAGTTGTTTTGTGTATTGAGTTGTATAACTGGACAGGTGATAATAACTGCCTAGTATGTGATGTATTATCTGTATAACTCTAATTGATGTTGCATATTATATAATTATTTATATGAGTATTATAATTTATTCGTTCCGCTGTGAGATTCTGAATGTTGTTGTTCTTTCTTCTCTATCTCTTTTATTTTCTCACCTCTTTCTTTTCTTATTAACGATACTACTTCCTGGGCGTAGGAAGTTGGGTCGTTACAGTGGTATCAGAGCGCTAGGTTGAGTGAATACCTAGGCTCTTAAGTGATTACTTCTTGAGAGAGCGTATTTGTAATTTTGATATATATATATTTATATTTATTTCTACCTATTTGTTTGGTTACCTGTTCAGGTTTTCCAATGTGTTATAAAGGTAGATAGGTAGTGGTGTGTGTAACACAACTATCAATGGTTGGAAGTGTAATTGTCGAGACTGTAGGCCTAATACTGTCTCGAGTAAGTTTTGGATGGTGTAAGGATTTCATCGATCTCTGAAGGAAACCTATTGAGATTTGGAGTTCATCTTTGAAGTGTAAGCGTTTGGTTGAGCTAGAGTTTGGATCTGTCGAGTGGACAGAAGTAAGTCAAGATATTTTGATACATCAAGGTGTAGTAGCTGTGTGATGAGACACGGTGACTATGGATATCCCCGACGATGTTTCTTTGGAACATGTAAGGAGGAGTGACTGCTTCGATGTTGTGGCTGTGCTCAGCTGGATGTTTTGTTTGTTTGAGGTCCGAGTTTCTCGAAGAGCTTTGGATAGGAAATCTTAGCATCTGTGGCAGTAATGCAGCTTGGGATGTTTTTGGTGTTGGCAAGAGATCTTCTGGTTTAGCGTTTTTTCTGGAATGAAATTCAGAAGTAATTATGTGGACCCGTATCTTCGATGGATTGGCTACATAAGTGTAAGCTGTTCTGATTTGTAAAAAGAGAGAGAGAGAGCAGTTTCCTTTGGAATTTGGTTGTATCGATCGCAAAAGTGACTTGCGATAGTTTGGGTGTTCTTTTGGGATTTCAGAGATTTTTTTTTTATAGATGTCTTCTGGAAGTTAGAGTTTTGTTAACATCTGGAAATTGAGTTTGGTGAAGTAGCTCGGAATTTTGGAGGAACTTCTGAGTTTTATTTTTGGGATATGTTGACCAGTCTGTGCTTGAGATCATCATCAGCATTTTAATCTGTTCAGTCAGAGTGGCGCAGTGGAAGCATGGTGGCAGATGTTTTAGTTCGGAAGCAATTGGATATTGTAGTGTTTGGATTAGAGAGTTCTATGGGAAATTTCTCAGAATTTGAGGCCAGTTTGGAGTGCTTATGTTCTATCTTTTTTAGATGCGAGAGATGTGAGTTCTGTTTTCTGATTTTGGAATAGAGTTGTGTTCTGAGTTTTGGTTGATCTTGGAAAGATCAATTTGTTGGATTGTCTTTGGTTCAGTTTGTTTATAAGGACATCAACAAGGGTTGAGCTGATCAGAAAAGATGAAGGAAGCCCAGGATCGTCCGAAGAATTTTGTGGATAAGAGACGAAGAAATTTGAGTCCGTAATCGAGGATTTGATTTTGGATAAGTGCTTGGTCTTTAAGATTGAATTGTCGGTTTGGATAATTGGAATTCGGAGTGTTTCACGTATCTCTGAGGGAGTACGTGTAAGATTTATCTCTGATTCTAGGCTCAGCAGTTCAGGGAGTTGTAGTGTTGATTCAGACTTGCCTGTAGTCCGATATCCTGTTTTGTTTTGTAGATCTAGATGAGTGGGAACTCTGTAGTTTAGTAGTAGTATTGTTTGTTTGGACGAATTGGTTGCTATGATTGTTAGTTTATGTTGATATATGCTTGTGTTAAAATTTAAATTTTTAATTGGATTATTAAATTACCTTTGTTTAAAATTTCGGGGACGAAATTCTTTTAAGGGGGGAAGAATGTGATATCCCAGAAATTTGGGACAATATCTATTTAATAATCTACATTAAAAATTAAAATTGATTTGATAATACTTGTAATAATATATGAATTGATTTAATAATCTTCTTTTAAATAAATATTTAACTGATAATTTATCTTTTAGAAGTTAATCAAATTGCCTTCTATTTATAATGCATATATATATGTATATATATTGTACATGGAAAATCTTTGTTTTAATTTAATAAATAGATATGTTTTCTAATTCTAATATTTTTGAAAATTTAGAAATTTGATATTTAAGCTATTTAATAAATGATTATATGATTTTAAATTACTCAAGATTTAAGTTTAGTTGTTTAAAATAATTTTAGCTTACATTTAAATTTAGCAAAAAGGTTTGTTTAATTTAAATTTATCTTAATAAAAATAAACAGTTTATTAATAGATAAATACTTTTATAAATCATTTGACTTTATAATGAGCTCTATTAATTATGTAAATGTTTACAAATGAATTTTTAATAAAAATTTTCATGTCAACTTTATTTATGTATATGTGTGTTTGAATAAAATTTATGATTTGGAAATTAAAAATAAAGGTTTAAAAATGTTCAAATTAAAATAAACATTTATTAATATTAATATACGTATAAAGTAAAATAATAGTAAGCAATCAAATATTTGTTAGTCTATGTTAAAAAATAAATAAATAAAAATATAAAAGGAAAAAAAATAAAAGTAAAACACATGTTAGAAAATAGAACTAAATATTAAGACTTAATTCATAGCAAAGACTAAAACAACAACTATATATACTTGGACATAAGATATAACATGCAGGCAATAGTAAAATTCAAAACACATGCTTGTAAGTATACAAGACAAAATAATAAAAGTATGCAGGCAAGAATAGGAAAAAAAAAAGAAAGAAAAAGACAAGTATGCAAGCTAAATAAAATGTCTTCATTCTACTCAAATGAAATTGGTCAAAGTCTGAAAATAACAGTTCACTAAGATGTATATTATAGTTTGAACTAGAAACAATAAACAGATATTTATAAACATGTAGCTTCATATACAAGCTAAAGTTTGGCCTGCAGATTGTACACTTACACATATCTTTTTGCAGCCGTACATAATTATGCTTATGTTGACTAATAGAGGAACCAAATCTTAATCACTATCATCTCAACACATAATTTTGTCAATTCAAGTGAATATAAATCTGTACCTCTCCGATACAAAAATCTGCCCATTTCAAAACAAGTTAAACTTGTACATATGGTAACCTACAACTGTTCAACAGTTTTCCTATTTATATATCCTACTATTTCAGTTCATTCAAACGTAGCATTGCATAGCAAACTTTTATTTTTTTTAGCTGAAGCTTTGTATATCAAAAATACATCAATGTAAAGTCAAAGCAGAAATATTTTACAGCAATTCCAGTTTTAGAGAATTAGCTGTTGCAAAACAAAAATGCTCTGTCTCTTCCTAATGCAATGGTGAGTAACACTTTTTAAAAATTACTTAAGTTTAATCTGATGCATGCTAATGTCTGAATGCTTAACATATTGTGTGAATATTCATTTATTTCATTATATGGGCATTGGTGAGTTGAAATTTCTGCATATTGAATTATTAGCAAGTAACATCACAATCAAAAACTTTTAGTATAGTTGTTCTGTGCATATTTCTGCCTGAAGTTTAATTTAGCTGTAAATAACTTGTTTTTATACTTAATTATTTGGTTGTTAGATCTAAGTATCAGGATAACTATGTTTTTATGTTTATAAATGATTCAAATTCTGTGTGTTTGTGAAATAGGATAATTACAGGTTCTATATTCCTGTAATGCATCCCTGTATTAGAATTCAAACTCAGGTGATTTAAAAACTTAACATTTCTTGATTTACTTGTTGTGATGACCTAAAATCTAATCAGGATATGTTGTCTTGATTATAAAGTTAAGATTTAAATTTAATAAAGTTAAAAATAACTTAAATTGTGTTCTGGAAACTAAAGGAAACAGGAGGGCTTTAATTTATGTAAAATTCAAGTTTGTTAATTTAACAATTCAGTATCACGAATTGAATCTTTATACTTAATAACGAATTTAGAAAGCAAAATTTCATTTTTATGTTAAGGGTTGAGGGTGCGGTAGTGGGTTTTCTCCTAAAACCCAAAAGTTCTGCTGTGTATAAGAATTGATCACCACGGCCCATGTTGGTGATCGAGTGAAGGGATATTTGGGGTGGTGGTAGTTGGGTTGGAGTCAAATAAGGTGCCAGAGTTGTAGACTCTCATATGGTCGGAGGGTGGAGAACACGAGGGTGACAGGTTTGGAAGTGGGATGTGTTGGTGTTTCAGGTTGCAGAGGGAAGGCTTGTTTTTGTTTTCGAGCAAGTGGTTAGTTTCTGGGGGTTGTGTTTGGATCTGGAGGTGACTGGCGTCGTGTGGGAGTGCCAGAGGATGGTCGGAGGTGGCTAGGGCCACGGTGCACGTGCATCGTGCCAGTGAAGTATGGTGGTGTTGTGTTTTTTTTTGGTGTGCAGTATTTGGTCTCAGGGAACACTCGAGTCACTCGAGTAGATGACTCGAAGCAGTGTGATGGAAAACTCGAAGCATTGAAGTGGGTGGATAATTGTGATAGCTCCAGGTTTAAATGGTTACAGTTTTTAGTGTGCAGGGTTGGGCTCGGGAAAAGTCTTGGGATAATTGCATTTTACTCGAAGTAGAGAGGCAGTTGACCCGAAGCAACATTGTTTTGGTCTCAGGTGAAAGTTAAATTGCTTCAAGCTGTATAAACAACCTGTACATTTAAATTTAAACTAAATTTAAAGCAAAATAAATGGTAAGTTAGTGAAACACGATGTAATTGAACTTAAGTTGTCAACTAAGATTTTATAAAGTCTAAATCTAATTAGAAGTATAAATTCAAATTTATATTTTGAATCTTAAAAATGCAGTTTTAAAATATTTAAAGGGTTTTCAGATTTAAACTTGATGATTTCCAGATTTTAAAATTAGATCTGAAACAAAATGTTGCTGCAGTTAAATTCGATTTCTGATAAAGTTTTGATTCAAATGGATATTTGAATTTTTAAAGTTTAAAATGAATTTGGATTTAAAAATCGAGTTCCTAACTCTAGTTGTTAAAAGAAAGTTAAATCGAAGTTTAAAATCAAAATAAATTGAGAAATTCAAGTTTGATTAGAATTCAAAATCTGAAAATTTAAATCAGTTTACATATGAATATTTTAAGAATGAGTTCAAAATAAAATAGTTGACAAGTAATTTGTTTCAATAAAAACTTAACTTGATTTTGAGAATTCTTGATTTAAGGTTTTTGAATGAAAAATAAATGAATTGTTTAACTTGAGGTTTGCAAGTTAAATATTAATGTAATTTGGAAATTTAAATTTGAATTAAAAATTCAAATAGTTTAATTTAAAAGATTTTAAATTGTATTTAAATTATAATCATTTCGAATCTTCAATTCAAATGATATTTAAATTTAAAATGTAATGTTAATGAAGTCATTAATTAAAGAATGAATTATCTTAAGGATAATAGGGTAATTAAGGAATGACCTATGTATTAAAGTTAATAAATAAAGATCAATTAAGAAGTAAATTAAGAATTGATATTAAATGAAGACAATTAACTAAGGATTATTAATTAGTTAATATATAGGATTAATTTTGGATAATTAATTAGATTAATTGGATAAGCTATTGTAAATTGTGAAGAAATTACTTGATTAAAGAATTAATTACTTATTGTAATTAATGTTGATAAAATGATTAATTTAAGTTAAGTTTAATTAAATTAAAAAATCGTTTTGATAAGTGTAATTACTTAGTGTATGAAATGGAGCACAATTACTTAATGAAGTAATAAATGTTAATTACTGAATGTAATTAGTGAAAGATTATATGTTTAATTAATTATCTTGGATAATTACTTTTGAAATTAATCAGAGGATTAATTAATGGAGATAATTAATTATGGGATAATTAATTTATTTATATGGGTAATTAAGGATAATTAATTACTGATTGATATTGATCAAAGGTGATTAATAATTGTGTTTAATACAAGATTAATCACTTAATGTGATTAATAAAGCAATTTAATCTGAATTAGAGATCATTAATATAATTAATGCTGAGAATTAAGAATTGTTTAATTAAGAAATAATTAATAATGTGGAGATTAATTTATGTAAGAATAAATGTAATTAATTATAAATGAAGTAATTAAAAGTTAATTACTAGGAATGATTTAGAAAAATTAATGTGTAAAATTAGTTAAAGACTAATTACTTACTATAATTAGAAAATGATTAATTAGAGGAGTTAGTCAAGATAAATATCTAGAGATAAATTTATTAATTTGTATAAATTTAATTATTGGTTGTATAAGGAGGATTTATAGATAAAGTAATTAATTTAATTTACTTTAAATTAATTAGAGTTAGAAGTAGTTAATTTAATTCATTTTAAATTAATTACAAATGGTAAGATTATAAATCATTGCTTATGGATGAATGAAATTAATATTTCATTTGATGGTTGTGAACTCAGATATGAGATGAATAATATCTAGGTGACTTGGATGTTTGTTTAAGCATGATAGTATATTATTATCTGATTGGGTTGATAATTTTGATTATCTTTTTATGATGATGATATGATTATCTACTGTGATATTATGAATTATCCATCTGTGTGTATATTGATTATGTTGAATTAAACTGTTAAGACTAAATAGACAAATTGGCCTTAAAAGACACGTTTTGGATTTCGATGAGACCGGGATCGGTTTTCCTTATTTGGAATATCCGAAAACCACATCGATTCCAAATTTACGATAGGTCGTGAATCTGAAGTGAAGATGAAGAATCAGAGTGCAAGGGTTGTCGTCGTTAACTCTGAGGGTGATTCCAAAATGAGTGTAACGAGATGATGCCTTCGGTTTCGTTCGAACCCGGAACGAACTTGTATGGATTGAATGCTTTCAACACATCGTCAGGTGGGCGATGAGCATTCTAAGAAATGTATTCTATAAAGGTAATCGTAGCCTCAAGCCTCATCAACCGGGAATGGCTAAAACAGTGGAGGTGCAACAAGGTTAGGTGGGTCATGCCCAAGCAGGACAAGATTTTCCCCTGTCTAGATGTCCCTTTTTATTCGGCTTTGTGGGCGGTTGGATGTACACCAACTGCGGGGTTATCTTGTTCGGGACTGTTCAGTAAGGAATGGTTCCGGCCTTGTGTTGCAGGGGATGAAGGGAGTAATCCTCGGTACGTTGATCTAGGCCACGTACTGTGACGGGCGGTACCCCAGTAGCCCTGCCATTGTATGGAATCCATAATCCAATAAGTGCCAACGGTTTTGATTGTATTAACCACTTTTGTGGCTAGTAGCTGGAATTTAATGAATGTAACAATTTCGGCTAATTTCTATTTACTTGAAAACCCTAGACCTATTATAATATCATAGAATTTCCTATCAAATGTTTTGGTTAGCGTAAGGTAAAAACTTTTCCATGTTTATGTGTGGGGAGTCTTACGTGATACCTTTTATTTTCAAAAGATTTTCAAAGTTAAACAACTTCAACCTGTTACTCATACTAGACGCATGTCTGACCCGGAGTTTATTTTTGTTTTTCATAAACTCTCGGGTACCCAATTTTTTTTTACGGGTAGCCAAGGGATTCAGGTTAGCTTTGACGCATTCTGGAGGAGCAATGGAGCAGGTGGCTTCAGCGTTGTAGATATATATAGTTCCGCTGTGTTGGTATCTCTGAGTCGTTTTGTTTGAGTTGTTTTGTGTATTGAGTTGTATAACTAGACAGGTGATTATAACTGCCTAGTATTTGTATAACTCTGATTGATGTTGCATATTATATAATTATTTATATGAGTATTATAATTTATTCGTTCCGCTGTGAGATTCTGAATGTTGTTGTTCTTTCTTCTCTATCTCTTCTATTTTCTCACCTCTTTCTTTTCTTATTAACGATACTACTTCCTGGGCGTAGGAAGTTGGGTCGTTACAGTTTTGTTAATGCCATCATTCCTTGTGAATCCCTCTTTTATATTCTTCATGGTTTTGATAAGGCTGAAGTGAAAACCTACGACAACATTTTAATTAATCTATTTTTTTTCATTTTAATCAATTTGATTGAATACATAAGCTATAACATATATAATAATACACATATATCATATTACATGTATATTATTATTTATTAATTAAAATTTAATTAATTAATTATTTTAATTTCCAAAATTATTTATCTATAACCTTAAACATTTTATGACAAGTTTACATGTATCAATATATATATATATATATACACACACATAAACACATGTTTTCAATTTTAATAATTAAATTTTTATTACTTAATCTAATTAATTATTTATAACTTTTGAAAATATTTATCTAGTTTTCAAAATAATTTTGAAAACATTTATAATATTCCTAAAATTCATTGGGCTAATTTTCAAAATCTATTTTGAAATTATAAAAAATATTTTAAATTTAAAATATTATTTATAATTTCAAAATAGATTTTGAATATTAGCCTAGGGCCTAAATCAATTCAGGCCATTATATTGAGGATAACCATTTTACTAACCGCTTCCTTTCGGGCTAGGCCAATAACCAAGTAGGACAGAGTGCTTGATTACCCAAATCCAACCTTAGACACTACTTTTATAGACACCCTACTAAATAGATAGGATTTAATAAGTTAGACTTAAAACCGCTAATTTAGACCGTATAGGATATTGGGCTCTGAAACCATTATTGGAACTAAGCCAACACGCATTGGCATAAATGGGTGAATTTTCCAAAAAACTCACTTTAGATCTTATTGGGCTATGAAGTCTAAACTAATTTAGATCTAATTTAAATTAATTTTAAATAAAATTATAATTTATTTTATTTGTTGGTGAAAAGATTCTATTTGATATTGTATATAATATATAGCATGTGCATGTGTATCATATACACATATACGCGTGCATGCACATGCAACATATACAGTGTGCATGGTTTAACAAACATGTGTTTAAGTGCTAGAATTCACACCGTAATTGACATATTAGCCCTTTGTATAGATGTTTATTATTTGTATTGTTTCAAAAGTTAGTTTAATATTTAATATGTATATATGTAATACGTAAACGTATATAATTATGTAAAACAACTATAATCTAAATTTTGACTAAGTTAACTTTGTTTAAATTTTGAATTCAAGTTTAAAATATCTAAGACAAATTTTTGATCTAAATCTAATTCAGATCTAGTAAAAGCTAAATCTAAATTTGAATTTCAAACTATACAAACTATGTTTTGAATTGTAAATTTATATAAAAATAAAAATTAATTGAGTTCGAAATTCATATTTTTGTTATATATATATATATATGTGTGTGTGTGTGTGTGTGTACAATTACAATGCTATTAAACCTTGATTGCAAAATAATAATAATCTGTTATATTAAAATGTATTATGATACTAATTTAAGATATGGCCAAAGCTAAGTAATCAATTTTTTTATTTCAACCGAAGCAAAAAGGTACTTTTTAATTCTTGTAGAAAATAAATACAAGTAGAAATTTTAATTTTTTTATTTCCAAGGCAAGTAACTAATTTTTTTAATTAGCTGAAATAAATTTTCATTCACATTATTATTTTTATTTCTTCATGGCCATGTGCTAAAATTTAAAAATAATTTTTCTTTATTTCTTCTCTGACATATTCTAAAATTTAAGAACATTTTTTCCAAAATTTAAAATAGACATGTATTTTAAACAATTTTTTTATTATTAATATAAATACATGTTCATATGTATGATATATACATACATAAATACACACATATATATATATTACATATTAAAAGTTCAAAATTTATTTACATGTTAATCAAAAGTACAATTTTAATCTTCAAAAATTTTCTATATGCAAATACGTTTATAAAATTTTTATTACACATTTTTATATCTATATACATGTTAACCTTTTTGTTTAATATGTATATGAGTGTGACAGTAAACATGTATGCAAATTAAAGATAAAAATTTAAAATATATGCATATATCATTATATATCTAACATCGTATCTAAATTGAAAATATGTAAAATATAGATCATTGCCAACGATAGCTGCGAATGAATTACACCTCAAATGTTGAACATAGCTCATATAGACTGATCTGGATGTCTCTAAAAGTTTCAGCAATTGTTAGATAAACACCACGTCTTATTTGTAACTATTTTTGTATTTACTTAGCTTTGGAATTTAGTCGTATGGCCTGCATAATTTTTATCCGAAATAGGGCAAGAAGAAGTGTACATATAATGAAGCGAGACTTCAATTTCTTAAGCATCTAGATCTATGAAAAAGTAGTAGACAAAATCTCCTTTGTTTACTCAATCCTCTCAAATTTGAACACATAAAAGGCACACCATTCCCTCAGACATGGATGGCTAAAAATGGATCATCATTGAGCCACGTCTAAAACTATTTTTAATTAATTCATTTAAATCCAATTTATACGTCTATTATAATTATATATCGACACACACACACACACACACACATATATGTATAACATTTACATCCAATTAATTACAAACTGTAAAAAATAAATGTAATATTTATTATTTAATAAATATTAGTTATTTAATTAATTTCTAACAATCATCAATTAATTAAATCAAATAGTAATTTGAAGTATTTAATATTGTGGTTGTCTGACTCAAAGGTGTAAATTCAATAACCGATTAATATAAAAAATTCGAATATTAATGTTCATACATCACCTTAGCTAGTGATGTGGTCGTTTCATTGAATGTGTCGCTTATACAATTTTGGTAAAGTCTAATTTTATTATTGTTAGTTGTCCCCAGTATTGAAATTATTTACATCAATTCTCTTCGTCAAAACTATATCACATTAGGACTTATGGAATTTGGTATTGGTCAAAATTCCAAAATCGTCCACATTCAACTTGCATAGTCAAAACATAATGTCCTGATTGAATAATAACAATTTGTATCAACTAAATTTCTTTTGCCTATGAATTTTATTTTGAGTTGACTTTAGTTGATCGAGATACTAACATCATATTACCGAGATGATGAATACTTTATTGAATGATGATTCACTTCCAATACTCCAAGTCGACCCAACTATAGTAGTTTGATGGACATCATGCCATGATTTAACTATAATCAAAGTGGGGTTTCTATATTGAAGTTCAACGGCATTGTCAAGTCAAGAGAACTGTGTAATGTTGTCATTTCGATATTTTCTATTTGACTTAGTTATATCAACTAATAGAAAACTATCAAGTGAGTCATTCCATAGTCATCTAATAACTATCTATAACGACCCGCCTTTTTGACCATCGAAGTTCGACAACAAGCACTACCACTGTGTTCCAATGTCGCACATCCAATCGACAAAAGGGTAGTTTATTAGGGTAAATAAAAAAATAAAGAACACAGAAAATTAGATCTCTCAACGGAATTGTTAATATATAATATAATAAGGACAGTAGAAACTATCACCCTAAACATATAGAGCATCAGAGTTAAAAACAAACCTTATCAGTTGGACAGTTATAAAATCCTAACTTTACAAATGCCGACAGGTGTACTATAGAATACAGTGGAAAATAAAATATTACGATAGGTGAAATTTCAGCTCCCCCCCATGATCTCTGAAAATTCAAGGACAACCTGGGAAAATACTCGGTCTGAACCAAGCATTATAAATAAATAACACTTGAATCAGTTTGGAATTCCAGCGTAAGATAACTCGAAAATGGGAAACATGTATAAAAATTCTGTGAGACCATGCCACTAACGTGGAACGAGTTTTTACCTCACAAGAATAATATCCACACAAGCAAGAGCAGGAATAAATATCAGGAAATAAATCCAAATATGAATGAGCATAAATAATATTAAACCATACTTGAAGGAATGAAAATAAACCGAGTAAAATTCAAACTGGACAGAATGGATAGAACAAGGAAAACAGTCCAACTGGATAGAATGGACTAAATAAGGTAACAGTCTAAGCTCGATAGAATGGGTTAAATAAAATAACAGTCTAAACTGGATAAAATGGGCTAAATAAGGTAAAGGTCCAAACTTGATAGAATGTAAATAAACACTTAAATGCCACGATGAGGAGTTGGCTCTACTCATGGCAATTTCAAGGTAAAACAGATTTAAGATTTTAAAATCAAATAAGGAAAGGAAATTTTTCAACAAATGACTAGGAGGGAGCTCCACCCTCACCGAATGTATACCTCTAGAAATATACACTAGAACTCCAATGGCTCTCGAAAACCTCCAAGCCGGACCCCACCAACTATTACCGAATATACGAATACTTCACATCTCAATGCACAACACCGAATTCAATGTAGAGTGAATGTGAAGATACCCTAATAGGAGCAACCCCACATAGCTTGGCCCCCACTCGCTCTTTGGGTTTAGTCATTTTCGACAAAGGATAATAAAGCTCAAATGAGCAACACAACGTATTAGAGTGATGAAATAATTTGGCTGAAGTAAACGATAGTTGAGATACCAACGAACGAGGACATAAAACGATCGTATATCGAAATTAAGTCTCGTATACTTATCATCACTCATTGAATTCAAACCTATACTATTTCTGGGTTAACAATAATACCGGACAAGTCAAGGTAGTGTTACCTCAATGTCATGTCGCACGGTTATTGTTAACTTTCAAAATGGTGACAAGTCTACTTCTTCGATGTTTAGTGCTAATAATACAAATAAATTGCTTCCATATAAGTGATTCTCTTTACAGAAATCACTCATTTCCATAAACGAATCAAACTTTTTCCTTTTAAAAATGAACTGAACTTTTTTCTTGATTTTCGAATTGGTAAAACACTTTTAGAATTAGTTCCTAATTGTTAAAACATTAAGAGAATAATTTTTCCAAGTACGCGACCTCGAAGGTCTAAACCAACATCAGACCGAATACCCAAAAGATTATCTAACTTATCATTTTAATAATCGAGTTCCAATTCGTTTTATACTTTAAAAACAAGGTTAAGTATCCCAAAAGATAATTAATTACATTTAAAATCCTTTTAAATAAATAATTTATTATCAATAATAAAATAGATAATAATTTCCAAACACTTTTATAACATTGGTAAATTAACATTAAAATCCTTATTAAATCAGTCTTTTAACTTTAAATCTGTTTATCAAAGCATGTTTTATTATAATAGTTAACTTACATTAATCACCTAGATTTATTAAATTCAAATAGTCATTAATTAAAATAACAAGTAATTCTAATTTCCATTTATTAAAACAATTAATTAAGTTCAAAATAATCATTAATTAATTGGAATAATTAAATCCAAACATCGTTAGTCAAACTGATTAATTAAAACATCGTTTGTCGAAATGGTTTATTTAATTATATAAATCATTAATTCAAATGACTTTACTAAATTCCAAAATATCATTAGTTAAACCAATTAATTAAATTTAAAAGTATCATTAATTAAAATGATTAAAAAATTCAATTATCATTATTTAAAATGATTAATTACTTTTAAATGTCACTAATTAAAATAATTATTAATTTCAATTATCGTAGATTAAAATAATTAACCAATTAACTAAACTCCAATATCATTAATTACATTAATTAATTAAACTCGATAGTTAAAACGATTAATCAAGTATAAAACATCATTAGTGAAAATGATTAATTCAGTCTAAATATAAACCAATTTTAATCATCATTTGTTAAATTGGTTAATTAATCTCAGATTAGTTAATTAAAAAGATTAACTAATTTAAATCTTCATAATAAAAAAGATTAATAAATTTTCTGTATTCTTTTTAGCCGAAACACAAGCTTAAGTTCATAAGATAGTGTTTTGGGGATAAAATTTAATAAACAACGGTATAACGAAAATCGCTATAACGACATTTAAACTATTGAATAGAATATCATAAATTAATTTCAGTTAACCATCAATATCAACATATGGATGTAAATAAATAATTTATGGGGAAACCCCTTTTGGGTCTCTCTACATCTTTTTCCTGCAAAACAATGGTTATGGATTACATATAGATAATCATATTGATTTATGAAGATCAAATTAATATGTCATCCATTTTCCGATTGGAAATGCAACCAAACAAGCAATCAGCCAATTTAACTAATATCCAAACAATCAATAAATAATTTTAGCGTTATTAATACGATATAATAAAATTAAGTGCGAGTTAAACTCACATTGGTTTTCGTATCCGCCGAAACAGCCCGATTTCGGGCTAAAACCAAACGGTCGTCCGATTTTAGCTTAAAATTTTACTTTCTCCAAATCCAACCAAATTAGTTTCATCGTGAAGATCTCGATGACTTGAACCTAATGCAATAAACGGTGTTCGAATCCGACTTCGTATGAGTAAGATATACATGTTAGAAGTTATCGATAATTTTTAATTAAAATCAAAACAACTTATAATATTTATGAGTTTGCCCCCTACCTTCATCTTGCCCAAACAAAATGAATCCTGCACAAGATACGCAATCCCAAACAAAAATGTGCATGACAATGGAGTGGCATGGATGTCGAACTGTCTTCGCCGATAGCCTTCTCTCGACGAATCGCACTTGCCCGTAGCCACCACGCGAATCACGACCTGACCAAGATCCCCTCATCACTGCTACAGGCCGCGCTTCCTCCCAAGGCATCGCATGCTCCAGATATTTGACTCCAGGTGCTTCTCATCTGACTAACTTGAATCCAACCTCCGTTACGTGAATCATTGACCACACTCTCTATAAAAGTCAACCCTAGCTTAAACCTCACACACAGCCTCCCCCAAATCCATGATCGAACACCACAAAATATGCCAGATTGAAGCCCTCATCAAAACTTGATTTTTAATGCTATTTTGGTAATTTTTTCAGTGCTTATTGGATATGATGTCGAATTTTGAAGTTACGTTTTTATTTTGTTTTTTAATATAAAGTTAAAGTGGAAAATAAAAATGAATAGAGCAAGGAGAAAAATGGCAAGTGATCTATGTGTGGATTTATTTTGATTTTATATATAAAAATAAAGTAAAATAAAATAAAATGATTATGTTCATCTTTTCCATGACAAAATTTTTTCTCGAGCCACCAAATTGTTTGTGGGGTATGAGATGATGGGCGTGTGGGCGATGAGATGATGGGTTGATATGGTGGGTATATGCATATGAATATTATTTTAATTTTAAAATATTCAACAAAACATACCCAAAAATCTCGAACTCCAAACGAGACGTGCCGTCTGGCATTAATAATGTTTTACCCTTATTCCAAATACAACGGAACTTATTTCGAGACCTAATTCGATTGTATGCAGAAGATAGGTTTTTGAACCTAGTTATTATATTAAATTTTCAATACTAATTTTAACGCATTTCGATCTCCCACTGCCAAACGATTCATCCGATCGTCATGAAATTTGACGATGTATTCTAATTCAGTATTATGGATCCAATGAAACAAGTTTCGTCAAAATCCGAGACCATGCCTCGAAAGGCTAGTATCATAATTATAAATATTTAATTATCGATATTTAATCAATCTTTTTATATTTGTAAATAAATTTACAAATTTAACCTACCAATATTATTTATTGGTTAAATGGAGTTAAATAAATTTATTAATTCCATTTAATCGACATTTAATTCACAATTCAAATATTTAATTATTCCCTATATTTGAATTATAAATTATTAAATTCCAAAATTTAATTACTTTAAAATTTTCGAATTAATTAAGCATTTAAAATCTAATAATCAAAATTTTAGGACGTTGCATTCTTCCCACCTTAAATGAATTTTGTCCCTAAAATCCCTAGGGAAGAAAATGTTTCCAAACCCTCAAGTTTAAAACTATTAATTAATATGAGTTATTAAACTTATTTTCAAAATCAATTAGTTGGAACAGATTTCCAAAGTTTCTATGTCTTTTAAATTCATTTACCTATAACAACTAATTCTCTTTATTCATTCATTCTAAGATATAACTTGAATGTCCAAATTTTAGTTATCAAAAGTTTTCCAAAATTCTAAAAAAAATTCTAACTCGTAAATTTTTAGAAAATTTTTCCAGTGACACCTTTGCATGGCTTGATCAGTACAACTACAAATCACCTCAATGGGAACCAAACCAATCAAAGAAAAAAAAAGCCATGTGGCCTCCCCTAGTTGGGGCATAAAACCATCAACTAATTTTCATTTTCTAAATTAGTTATGTACCTTTTGGCGTTTGATTTATATTCCGCCAGGTAACTTATTATCTCTCTATGAACGCAGGTGCATAAGAATTCATAGCAATCTCTTGCATGCCTGTACTTACCAAAATCTAAAAGAAAATTAGGCTGAAAAAAACAATATGATGTCACTCTAAATGCAATAATTAGCGTGATATAAATCTACATGCAACAAACAACCATATCTCAATTATATGCAACAAACAAGAGGATATATTATAATAGATGCCATGCATTCAAAAAAAATATTTTAGATGACAAATTTAGATTTACATACCCGAGTTTTTCAATTCAATTTTTTTTCATTTATCTTAGCGAAGAAAAATCAAAGCTCAAAATCAAAATGACAAGGAGGGGATCCCTTTAAATAAATGATGGTGAAACTCTAGAACCAAAACAGCATGGAGCATCCATTGGTATTCTAGTACCTCCAAAAACATTAACTAGAGTGAATAAATTCCATTCCTTCCCTAAAATCTCAAAAAATATTTCCTTTTTCAAAATCACTAGGATTTAGGTCCTAATAAAAACTACTAAAATCCTTTGTCTATAAACTTAAACTTTATAAACATCGTTTATGAAATCACACAGCGAATCAATTCAATCAAGTCCAATCAATCAAATTCCGTGAAGGAATAAAATAATACTAACAGTGAATCAAATTCCATAAAGGTAAACTTATTAGTTAACATTGTTTTAAAATGTCAAATGACTAACGAACAAATTTTAATTTAAGTTCAAAAATTTCTTAGTTGTGTAAAAATATAGATAATTATCCAAGCATACTGTTTTTCTCATTAGCCTTTGGTTATTTCTTAGAAGATTATCCAAACTACTCGGACTGTGACGACCCGCCTTTCTCGACCCGAGAAAGACGTTTCATCATTAAGAAAGAAAGGGATAGAAATAGAAAAGAATAGAAAGAAAGAATAACAACATCAGAATCTCACAGCGGAATGGAACAAAATATAATACATCACATAACAATTACATAATTATACATACATCAGAGTTATCCAATATCATACAACAGGGCTGTCATACACATATAGGTCCATACATACATCCAAAATACAACATACACTAACTACACAGCGGAACTACATATATATAGATATATACGTCTGGTCTTCTCCCCAAAAGCTTCTCCAGAAAATCAACACTTCCAATACCTATCACTTGGATACTCATAAAAATTTGAGTACCCAAGAGTTTATGAAAACAAAAATATAAACTCCGAGGTACTCAAATTTTTATGAGTAGCCAAGTGATAGGTATTGGAAGTGTTGATTTTCTGGAGAAGCTTTTGGGAAGAAGACCAGACGTATATATCTATATATATGTAGTTCCGCTGTGTAGTTAGTGTATGTTGTATTTTGGATGTATGTATGGACCTATATGTGTATGACAGTCCTATTGTATGATATTGGATAACTCTGATGTATGTATAACTATGTAATTGTTATGTGATGTATTATATTTTGTTCCATTCCGCTGTGAGATTCTGATGTTGTTATTCTTTCTTTCTATCCTTTTCTATTTCTATCCCTTTCTTTCTTAATGATGAAACATCTTTCTGGGGTCGAGAAAGGCGGGTCGTCACAGTTGGTATCAGAGCACTAGGTCGAGCGAGTACCCAGGCTCTTGTGTTATATTTATCCTGAGAGTGCGTATTTGTATTTGCATATAATTATATATATATATATATATATATATATATATATATATATATATCTAAATTTGTTGAGTTACCTATTCAGGTGAACGACATGAGTTTCGGAAGAAGAGGTAGAGTTAGGGCCAGTACTTCAACAGATGATGGACGGAGTCAAAATGCTAGTGAGGCTGTCAATCCAGTACCGCCTCATGTTAGTTTTGCAGCTTTATGCAAGGATTTCAAAAATCTCGGAGGCCAACCATTCAAAGGTTCAGAGTCAATAATCGAAGTTCAAGACTGGCTACGCTCTTGTGAGCGCATTTTCAAGAGCATGAAATTGTCTGATGAGCGTAAGAGGCATATGGCATCGTGGCAATTGCAAGGTGGTGCAGCAGCATGGTGGGATTCAACAATTGCAAATATTTCTGAGGATGACATTTCATGGGACAGATTTAAGGAATTGTTTGAAGAGAAGTTTATGCCAACGGCAGGGAGAACCCAATTGTATCAGGATTTTCTTTATTTGAAGAAGGGTAGTATGTCTATTTCGGAGTATGAAACCAGATTCAACGAACTCTCTTGTTATGGACCAGGACTCATCGATACTCCTCTTAAAAAGAATGGGAAATTTGTGCAAGGATTGAGGCCTGAATTTCATGGAAAATTGTCAGTGCTTCTGAAGGGATCTTTTGTTGATTTGATTGATATGGCATTAAGATATGAAAGTTTGATGAGTAAGAAACCGGTGGCTCCAGTTGCGGCTTCAGGTAGGAATTTCACTAATTCGAATAAGCGAAAGTTCGATCCCAAATGGAGAAAGCCGAATAAGAAGAAACCTGGGAATAACAACGGACCTCGCAAGTGCTACATTTGTCAACAGGAAGGACATTTGGCAAATAAGTGTCCTAGAAAAAGATTCCAGCAGCAGCAACAGCAACCGCATCAGAGTGGCCCAGGATCAGCTATGGTACAAAAATCATTGTGCTTTAATTGTCATCAGCCAGGACACATGATCAAGAATTGTCCACTTCTGCAGAGGGCACCTCATAATAATTTTTTTGCTTTGGAAGCCGGACCATCTTCTTCGATGGGAAAAGGAGTATTAGAAGATACTTTACTTTTAGATGGAAAATATGTTAAAGTTTTGTTTGATTCGGGTGCTTCCTTGAGTTTTATTTCTTTGGACTCTGTTGAAAAGTTCTCTCTTACCCCTAGTTCTGTCGACAATCCTGTTGTATGATATTGGATAACTCTGATGTATAACTATGTAATTGTTATGTGATGTATTATATTTTGTTCCATTCCGCTGTGAGATTCTGATGTTGTTATTATTTCTTTCTATTCTTTTCTATTTCAATCCCTTTCTTTCTTAATGATGAAACGTCTTTCTGGGGTCGAGAAAGGCGGGTCGTCACACGGACAAAATGGAAAGTTATACTTTATAATTTTTAGTATTTTATTCAATACTAAAAATTATTTATGAATTATTTTATAATTTCTAACCCCAGTTTTAAAATACCTTATAAGGTTATTTCTTTATAAAACATCAAATCATAATTTATTCCCTTTATTTACTTATATAATATTCTTTTATATCCCGAGGGTACATATAAATTTAACCTTTTCCAAAGATTCAGATAGAGATCAAATCAATTTATGACTTCTTAAAACCAAGTCAACCTATTAACCCCTTCTATTTAGAGTGTTAAAATGAATAATATTTATGAGTTAACCTAATCAATAAGTAGTTTACAATACTTAGATGTTTTTAAACAGTAATATGTTTTAATAAAAATAATGTTTGTCAAAACATTCCTATTTAATTTAAGGCAGTTTAAACCTATGTTAAATTATCCCATAATTTCTCTAAGGGAAAAAATCCTATATATTAAACCAATCTCTTATTACTAGTATCTTTTTTTTTTGGAAAACAATCCCATTTAAGGGAACTTATGAATTAGATACCCGATTTTTAATTTTAAAACTCAACTTTGAAAGCATATTGCATATATTTTATATAAAGTAACTTCACACTATTTATTTATTAAAAATCACTTCAGATTTATTCGGATTAGAACTCATTCAATCGTATAATGACAACGAGAATAATTTACTAAGTATTCCAGATGTTTACCTAAGCAAACATCTAATAGTCACTTAGAAAATTATTTAGATTATCACAAAACTAATCGAATCAATCTGCTCGTAATTATCTGGAAGAAAATACATTCCATTTAAAAAAATTCTTTCGAGTATAATTATTTTCTTGTGTCTTTAAATATTTTCAAAAGTATAACTATTTCATTTCTCAAAAATTCCTATGTAATCATTTTCAAGAACTCCAGGATTTAAATCCAGAATCCTTTTTGAACATATTTTACAAACTAATTCTATATAAAATTTCCTTCATATAAAAGTATACCATATTATAATAATCATTCTTTACTATAATAGAATTATCTCCAATATTTATTCTCCAAATATCTTATCTTATTACTTAGATTATGTTAACAACTTTTTATAAAGTTTAATTCTTAACTCGCCATTATTGAAAGGTGAATTCTTAATTTAATCATATTCTTCGAATACCTTATTGTCAAACTATGAGAATTAATTCACAGAGGGTTCATTTTAAATCAAGCGATAGATGCTCTTAGATAAACCGAGCACAATTTAGCAATCAACACACAACAGTCTATTCTTTTCATTTAATTTAAGCATAACCTAACTAAATATTATCACATTTGAACCAACTCACTTTATAATTAGATAGAGTTTAGAAATTTATCCCTTTATATATACAAAATATATTCCAAGGCAAAGTATTTAATTTGCCTAAATTTTCAAAAATTTGAATACCATCTCCGTTGGCCTTGATCAAGGGTTTAGAAATCCCTATTAATACCGTGGTGTCCCACGTCTCGACCAGTATTCATAAAAACTCAATAGAATAATTAATATAATACGTTTTTATAACAATAACAAATACGCTCTCGTATATATAATATTCTCAAACACATTTTAGAGCGTCGCTTACCCTACCTTTAATGACCCAAAACCTACCAAAGCCAAGGTTCTAACTTAATATTGCGCTTTGATACCACTTTGTAACGACTCGCCTTTTTGACCATCGAAATTCAACACCAAACACTACCATTGTGTTCTAATGTTGCGCATCCAATTGACAAAAGGGCAGATTGTTAGGGTAAATAGAAAAAGAAAAAAGAACAGAGTAAATCAGAATCTCTCAAACGGAATTGACAACATATAATATAGTATGGATAATAGAAACTTTTGCTCCAAACATACAAAGTATATCAGAGTTAAAAAAAACCTTATCGGTTGGAAAGTTATAAAATCCTAACCTCACAAATGCCGATAGGTATACTATATAATATAGTGGAACATAAAATACCACGATAGGTGAACCTACAATTCCCCTCCACGATCTCTGAAGCTTCAAGGACAACAGGGAAAATACTCGGTTTGGCCCAAGCATTATAAATAAATAACACCCGAATAATTCTGGAAACACCAGCATGAGATAACTCAAATAATGAAAAACATATATAAAAATACCTGAGACCATGCCGCAAACGTGGAACAGGTTTTTACCACATATGAATAAGATCCTTACAAGTAAGTCCAGAAATAAATATCTGGAAATCAATCAAAATATGAATGGGCAAAAATAATATTAAACCATACTTGAAAGAATGAAAATAAGCCGAGTAAAATCCAAACTGGAAAGAATGGATAGAACAAGGAAAACAATCCAACTTGATAGAATGAATTAAATAAGGTAACAGTCCAAACTAGATAGAATGGGTTAAATAAAGTAACAGTCCAAACTCGATAGAATGGACAAAATAAAGTAACAGTCCAAACTCGATAAAACGGGCTATATAAACACTTAAATGCCATGATGAGAAGTTGGCTCTACTCATGGCAATTTAAGGCTAAAAAAGATTCAAGGTTTTTGGGTCAAATAAGGAAAAGAAATTTCACAACAAATGACTTGGAAGGTGCTCCTCCCTTACCGAAAGTATAGCTCCAAAAATATACTTGAGAACTCCAATGGCTCTCGGAAAACTCCAAGCCGAACCCCGCCAACTGTTACCCAGTATCCGAATACTTCACATCTCAATGTGCAACACCGAATCCAATCTAGAGTGGATGTGAAGATACCCTAATGGGAGGAACCCCACAAAGCTTGGCCCCCACTCGTTCTTTCGGTTTATTCCTTTCTGAAAAAGGATAACAAAGCTCAAATGAGTAACACATCATCTTAGAGTGATGAAATAAAGTGGCTTAAGTAACCGATAGCTGAGATACCAACTATTGAGGACATAAAACGATCATATATGGAATACAACCCTTGCATACTTATCACCACTCATTAAATTAAAACTTGTACTATTTCTGGGTTAACAATAACAACGGACAAGTCAAGGTAGTGTCACCTCAAAGTCATGTCACACGGTTATTGTTAACTTTGAAATACCGACAAGTCTACTTCTTCGGTGTTTATTGCTAATAGTGCAAATAAATTGTTTCCATATAATTGATTCACTTAACAGAAATAATTCATTTCCATAAAACGAATCAAACTTTTTCTTTTTAAAAATGACCTGATCTTTTTGCTTGATTTTGTATTGGTAAAACACCATGAGAAATAGTTCCTGATTGTTAAAATGTTAAGAGAATAATTTTTCTAAGTGCGCGACTCCAAAGGCCTAAACCAACTCAGGCTGAACACCCAGAAGATTATTCAACTTATCATCCAAATAATCGTGTTTCAATTCCATTTTATACATTAAAAACAAGATAAATTATCCCAAAAGATAATTAATTACATTTAAAATCCCTTTACACAAATAATTCATTATCTACAGTAAAATAGATAATTATTTCCAAACACTTTTATAACATTGGTAAACTAACTTTAAAATCCTTATTAAACCAGTCTATTAACTTTAAATTAGTTTGTTAAAACAATTTTTATTATATTAGTTAGCTTACTTCAATCACCTTTATTAAGTCAATTAATTAAAAAGATTTTCTAAATTCAAATAGTCATTAATCAAATGAATAAATAATCTCAAACATCATCCATTAAAATGATAAGTAATTCTAAATTCCATTGATTAAAACAATTAATTAAATCCAAACTTCATTAGTCAAACCGATTAATTAAAACATTATTTGTTAAACTGATTTATTTAATTATAAAACATCAATAATTAAAATGACTTAACTAAATTCCAAAAATCATTAGTTAAACCAATTAATTAAATTTAAAACAGTCATTAATTAAAATGATTAATTACTTTTGAATATCATTAAATAAAATGATTATTAATTTCAATTATCATAGATTAAAATAATTAACTAATTAACTAAAGTCCAACATGATCAATTAAAATAAATAATTTGTAACATTCCCGGTTTTTAGGCCAAATTAAAATTAGTAATTAATATAATTTTTAGGATAATTAGTGAATTAATTGAGAACCAATATGAAAATTTGGGGATATACATGTATATATATGTATAAATTGAATTTTGATTTAAAAATTTTATAAATAAAATTGGATTTAAAAGCTTTATACTTTAAGAAACAAATATATATATATATACATATATATATATATGAATATATGATTATTTATTAGTAATGTGTAATTTGATTTCAAATCATTTTTCTATTTAAGAAGTTGGAAAAGATTTTAAAATATATATATCCTTTTGGAAAATTTAATTGAGATTTAAATAAAACATTTAAAATTCTTATTTGTATACTTGGAAATAAATATAGTTAGTATATATGTAAATAAATAAAAGCTTTAATATACATATATATTTTTTGAAATAAATGGTTTATATAAAGATATTTTAACTTAAGTTTAAAATTTAAATAAGATACGATAAAAAAATTATTCTTCTTTCTTTTAGAATACACATGTGATAAATCGAATTCATGTATATTAACCTTTAAAACAAAAGAGATAAATTAATTCACAACTTATAAAATAAAAAGGTTTAAAACATAATTTATAAACAAGGTTTTAAACACAATTTAATCACAAACGACATTTGTAAAATAAAGGAAATATGTAATAACAAATTTAAGATAAGTAACAATATAGATTAACAAATGTGACTTAAAATTAACAAGTGGCATTTCATAAAAATTCTTTTAATTTGAAACAACGTTATTAGAAAATCAATCAGGCTATATTTTCTTCATATCCTTTCTCTTCATCAAATCTGAAGAAACAAAACAGTTCAAAAAGGAAAAAACCTGGAAAACAAGAAACCAAAACAAATCAAAATTAAAACCTGAGTAAAAACATCAGGTACAAGAAAAGCAAAGGATCATCTTAATCAACGATCAGATTGAAAAAAAAATCAAAACCTAGAAAATTAAAACAATAGAGAGCAAACTGAAAACCAAGTATCAAAATTCAAATCAAACTCAAGTTCTTCAGTCTGGAATTTGATTCAAGAGTAAATCAACTCAACAATGATTCAGGAAACAATCAAAACGAATTCAAGCTCATATCAAAATATCAAAGCCTGGTTCCAGATCATTTCATAAAGCATTCAAAAACTTGTCCTCTGTTTGGTCTCAAGTGAGCAAACTCTTAAAACTGTATATGTAAATTAGTTTGCATGTGATTAATATTGAGTAATAACTTGGAATTGAGTTTATATGAATGACAATGTGTTGCATGTGTATATATAAAGTTATATGTGTATATGCAGGTCTGTGTATATGTATATATCATCTCTATTATATACGGCAGGTTCTTAAACCTATTTCAAAAATTCATATCACCTAACTAATAAATATTTGGCTTTCATCTCTAAATATAAAATGATTGTAAGAATCTAACCTCACTTTTAAAAATGGTTTGGAGATTTTATATCAAATAATCATTTCAAAAAAATAAAACTTACAGTGAAAACCTGATATAAGTCAAAAAATTCGAATATATGATTTTCTAGTTTTTATTTTAGGAACGGATTCATAGTTGGAAATAATGATTTCGACACTAAAATCTGGATTTTTAAATTAGGAAATCTTGCGAATTATCGAGTTGAATGGAATTGACATTTTCGTCAAATTCCGGTGCTCGTCAACGATCTAGATGACACGTTTGATACTGGAGGTGGATGGAAGGATTGGTTACTCAGGAGGAAAAATATTTCGATGACCAGAGTAGCCTGGTGGAGGCGAAGTAGGGTTTAAGGACCCAGTTTGATCGATGTTGCTCATCGAGCTCGTGTAATGTCATGGGTGTATTGGAACCTATCGGAGGTGGCCGAATCAATGAGTGGTGTTGTGGAGTTGCTTTGGATGAATGGACACGTTTTCTGGTGGCTGGGATTGGCGAGGCAAGGCAGTTTTTGATGAACTTTGCCATTCCAGTCAGGAGTCGATAAGTTCATTTTCGTTTTTCAAATGATCTCGTGGTTCTGAATGTTTATGTTGGTCGACGGTGACGTCGACGACGTGTTGAATTTGGGGCAGTGATCGTAGATTGTCGGAATGCTCATGCACATGCACATGCACATGCACACGTATATCAACGTGTCTGGGTGGATTTGGATTGGGAAGAAGAAGAAGATAGCTCGGGTTGGTAGCATGGATTCTCGGGGTTTGGCTCGGGTTCATTTTCAAATCGTACACGATTGTTGGTATATACATGATTTAAAAAATTAAATCAGACAAAGTTAAAAGAAGTTCAGGGATTTACGAATATGGCTCGGGTTTTACTTGAGTACTTTAAGCATTGAACATAGGTTTTGTATAAAAGTTGAATTAATCAGATTTTAAAGGTTAAAGAATTAAAGCATTGCCATGTTTTAAAGTTATTAAAGTAACTAAGTTTTCAAGGAAACATTACAAAGTTTCAAAATAAAGTATTAATAAGTTTAAAACAAGTGTTCAAAGTTTTTAAAATGCTTTGAGATTATTTGTTAAAAAGGTAATTATATAATATTTTGATTTCTAAATGTTTTCAAAGGTGATTTAATGATGTAGTTAAATAATGGATTTAATTACTTAATAAAGGATGGTTAATTAACTAATGTAATCGGTTAAGGGAATAATTTATTTATTAATTTATTAAGGTGAATTAATTAAAGGTGAATTAATTAAGGCAATTTATTAAAAGATAGTTAATTAAGAGTTAATTAACTTATGTGATTAATTTAAGGATAATTAATCAAAGTGATTAATTTAATTAATTAATAATTAAGATTAATCAATTAATGATTATGGAATGAATTAAGATTAATTAATTACATAATTAAGGGTTAATTAAATATTGATTAAAAGTTAATTAATGAATAATTAAGGATTGGTTAATTAATAATTAAGGATTAACTAATTTGTAATTAAGGATTAATTAATTTATAATTAAGAATAATTAATCATTAATTAAGGATAATTAATGAAAGTAATTATGTGGTTAATTAGTTTGAATTAATAAAAAATGAATGTACTTAATTAATTAGGGTTAGGAAATTCATTACAGTCAGATAATTAATTAATTAATTCTTTTTGTGGATGATTGATTGTATTGAACGATTGAATTTATTGTTATCTCTGATCTGAAATATTCTGTGATGTGAATTGTTTGAATTTAGCTGTGTGTGTAATTTATTTATCTGCGATGCATTTACATATCTATCTGTAACTCTTTGAATGAAAGATAAGCGTTATAGGATTATATCGCTTATCAATATTGTTGTGCTTGAATCTGTGATGATATTGCAGTATTGTGTAAAACCCTTAGACTACACTCACACACACACTCAAATATGGAATTCATAGGAAATTGGTTAAGTCACGGATTTTTCAAAATAATGAAAAGATTTTGAAAATTGATCTTGAATCCAAAATATTTTGGGAGTATAATGAAATAAAAATGGAAATTTTTTGTAAAGGAAGTTTTGAAATTACTTTGAATATAATATGGTTTGTTAAAGTCAGAATTTGAAATGATTTCAAAGTATTAAAGTCGAATTCTATATAAGTCTAAAGATTTGAAATATCATCCAAACATTCTTATATAGAGTTAAAATTGATTTCTGGAAATAATAAAATTTTAAAAGATGAATTGTTGAGAAATAAACAATACTTTGAAACTATGGTTTGAGGCAACTCGATCTTATTTTTTTAAAGGGCTATGATGTGACGCCCCACCTCTATACCCACGCTAGCCAAGAACACTACGGTGTAGTGCTGTCAACTAGCACGGAGAATAAGGCTGTTGAGGAGCGACCATCCATGTAATTTCTTATCACACGGTGGCTATAAAATAATCTTCGGAAACAAATATAAAAGGAAGCATAACATGCGAATCATCACAGATATCCATATCACAAAGGCGGAAAGAGATATGAATATATATCACATAAAAGTGTACATCAGAGTAGTGGTCTAAAAAGATCCACGATAATACAAAAGAATAGCAACGCGTGCTATACAAAAGAATACAACTATGAGTCTATATCTCAAGTGTAAACAACAAAAGCTGCTAATCTAAACAAGTAGCCAAAAGTCAGAGTAGTGAATCACTGGGGGAGGAGTCAAGCAGTAGCACCTGTAACATCTCGGTCTGACCCGAGTATTATTTATAAGAAAATAATAAACGGATCAGTCTAGCTATAAATATCAGATGACATGATATAAAATAAAAGATATGGCATAAACATAAAATATCCATACTGACATACTACTATAAGTATGCAAATAATGATCAACAAGAGATCAACCGATAAGAGATAAATCAATATCACAAAAACCTTCTCAAAGATCCAAAGAGGGCATCATACCCTAAACTTGTACTCATGACAAGTCAAAGAGATAAATTCCAGAAATCAACACAAGAAATCCAGAAATCATAAAAAGGGAAAGAGGCCTATCACATGACGGTCCGAAGACCATGGGGAGCTACCCCACATGTGTGAATGGAATCACACAGATTGAGGTCAAGACTAACCAAAAAGCAGAAAGGTATGTGTGAATGGAATCACACAAGTGGTGTCTAGTCTAACCTTGCAATGAAAGAGACATCGCGCAATTGCTAGTCTAATTCATAAAGCGATCATCAAGATCAACGAGAAGTGTCAATTACACTAAGCTAGTAAATATAGAAGTTTAGCTTCATGTCCCATAACCACTTGCTTAACTTAAATATTTACGAACAAATTGTAAATCTTCACTAATAAAATTGTCACAAGAGGTTCAATCGAACAAGTCCAAGAATTAACCGACGAAGTGAACGCAAGCGTTTCATACCACTTGTTTTACTAAGTCGTTTAATTAGATTTCTCATCCGAGTGAGGTAAAGGCTTGTATATACTAATAGATTGGAAAACGGTTTAAGAAAAGAGCTTTGTTATTAAAAATAGAGTTGAAATTATTTGTTAAAAGAGTTTTGATATTTGCTACTAGTATTGAAACCTTTATATTATAAAGTGACAAAACACATAAGCAAGTGTAGAAACAATCAGTCACAAAGATCGCATACGGAGATGCGAATAAAATCCAAGGAAATCAGCTCAATGTTTTTCAGATAAGATCCCCTACGGAGGGGGGGTCCAGGGGGGGTGGCAACCCCCCAAGGTGGGGGTGCGGGCGCAACGCCACCGCTTACGGGGTTCGACCTAAAGGGTCCAGGGGGCAGCGCCCCCGGCGGGGTGCGGGGCAGCGCCCCGACCAAAACGGTACGACCTAGTGAAGACCAAAGGAAGGATAGGATCGAGCGACTTAAAGGGTTTCGACCTAAAGAGTCACGACCTAAAGGAGTAAGCGACCCTAAGGAAACTCGCGACCTAATCATGGCCGAGCTAAGGTGAGGTGCGACTCAACCAGGTAAGCGACCTAAGGGAGACGAGCGACCTAAGGAACTCGCGACCTAACAATAGCACAGGTCGAGCGACCTAAGGGAGACGAGCGACCTAAGGAACTCGCGACCTAACAATAGCACAGGTCGAGCGACCTAAGGGAGACGAGCGACCTAAGGAACTCGCGACCTAACAATAGCACAGGTCAAGCGACCTAACGTTTTAAGGCCGAGCGACCTAATTAAACTCGCGACTTAATGGTGTGAAAGGCGTGCGACCTAAAGTGTTACGACCTAAGGGTCGAGCGACTTAGTGGAACAAGGTCATACGACCTAAAAATGGAAGGCAAGGCCGAGCGACTTAAAGAACCAAGGCCACACGAGTTAAGGCCTAACGGCCTGACGACCTACGACCTAAAGGCCCACGACTTACAACCTAAGGAGCCAGAGCGAGCGACCTAAGGCTGTATAGGGGACTTAAGGCCAGAAACGACCTAAGTGTTTGCGACCTAACGACCTGAAAGCCCGCGACGTACGACCTAAGAGCTATACGACCTACGACCTAATTCCGAGTGCCGAGCGACCTAACGTTGTAGGCCGTTTTAAGGTCGGAAACGAGCTATTTTGAGGCCGAGACTTTTCTACACGAACGACCTAGCATAGGCAGAATGACCTAAGTGCAGAATTTCACCAAAAACATTAAAAATTGGAGTTTTTCGCCAATTCGATTCAAACCAAATGCAAATGTGCATGCAAAAGTGATAGGGAATCATTCCCAACAGTCCAATATAGTTATAGACTAGAATTGTGAGATAAAAATCTCACCTTTGCACTAAAGTTTACGAAGATGAAGCTTGAAAGCAAGGAGAAGCAATCCAAAGCTTGAATCCAAAGCTTGAATCCAATATCTTCTACTTGAATTTGGAGTTGAATGTTGGATTTGCAATTGAATTTGTGCTTGGAGTTTTAATTTCCCATTCTTTTCACCATTAATGCCCAAGCTTGAGTTAGTTAGGAAATTTATGAAGAGTGAGGAGAAGGGGGTTGGAACTTGGGCCTAATGGGCTAAAAGTCCAAACCAAAGGCTCGAGTGAAAAAGTGGTGAAATTCCACTAACCCCAAACATATCAATGTTTATACTTAGAAGATTGCAAACGACGTTTCGAACTCAATGGAAGTAGTCTCGAGTCCTAATTTGACCGTTTGCAAAAAGTAGCTTCGGACTAAAATCCGATTAACGATAAAATATTTAAATAAAATATTTAAATATAAAAATCGATAAATATGCGGGTTGTTACATATGACTTGAATAAATTTAATCAGGATTGTTCCAAAGGGAAAAACCTTGGTTTTAAAATAATAATAGTTTTGTATAAAGAAAGGATTCCAGTTTGTTGAAAAGGTTTTTCAAGTTATGAATGAATCTTTGGAAATGGTTTTGGAAGCTATAAATTGAGTCTTTGATTAAAAGATTAGATTAGTAAATCGCTATGAATAAATCTTCTTAAAGTTTAGTAAATCTTGTTTTGAATTAAAGTAAATTCTAAAGATGGATCTTTTGTGAAAATATTATGAATAAATCTTTGTTAAAGATTGGTGAACCATATATCAAATTGAAAAGGGTTTTAAAGGTTAATCTTTTGTTTACAAGATTAAAGTGAAGAAATTGTTTAAACCATTGAAAGGTTTTTTGGAAATAAATATTTTATTCAAAGATTTAAAGTGGTAATTTGTTTAAACCATTCTGTTGAATATGCGCTTATATGATTTTTGTTTGATGATAATAAACATATGTATATTCGTGTAAATGTATTTGTTAATGTACTATTTTATTTTTCACAGATTAAATAAATATTTGCTGAATAAAATTAAATAACACCGAAGTTGAATTCAAACAGAAATTTTATTCAAACAAATATTTATTACAATTTTGAATAGTACAAATTCAAGCTCTCACTATTCACTATTCAACTTTGATACAAATTCAATTACATCACAATTTTACATTTACAGTTGACCACACTACATATCACTCACACTCATATTTATCTGCAACTTCATTCCAGTTAGAATCCAGCATCTGGGCAATCTGCAAAAATATTCACTAACGCAGTAAAATTGAAAAAGAAATATTTTTGCAATATAAAATAAAATGTGAATTTTTGAAAATAATATTTGCCTCAGTTATTTAGGTTGTTCGTCGTCATTTAAATTTGAATTCATCATACACGAACAGCTTGTGACATACATAGTGTATCGGTGTATATACCACAAGGGCGTGCACATCGAAATATACACTTGATTGATTTACAGGGACAGGTGAGCACAGGTCAAACCCAAATGAAAAGCCGGGTTCAACTCAAATGCAATATAAATAAAATCACAAGACGCGCACAAGGTCAAACCCGAGCTATTAGCTGGATTCAACATAGGGCAGTTGTACAGGCTACGACTTCAAGCATGCAAGCAAGATGGTGATCAATATGAAGTACAGTGAAGTACAAAATAAGTGCATCACAAACCAACAACGGAAAAACCAGGCAAGACCAAATGCCATCAAGCAAGCAAGACCAAAGAATGATCAGACCATCAATACACAAAGAGGCACATTAAACTACAAATGCACTTGCAACTGAAACTGTAGCTTAAAGTAAAACCAAAGTGTCCACTCAAACCTGTTCAAACATGAAACAAGACCAACTACAGACCAAATGCCAGGTCGAACAACTACAACATCAACATCTTCAACAACAATATATGCAACAAAAACCCAGACTCATGAACTAGGCTCGATCAGTGACACCAATGAAGTCAAAGACCTAACCAAGCCAGCAACTATCAAAGTTCAATACAACAAGGCCAGAATGAAGACAATATCACTGACTCAAATGGACAGATCAAATGATCACTATATACATGTACTCGAGGCAATATGCACAAGTAAAGAACCAAATGCGTTAGACAACATGAAAACTATAGGCCGAGAACCAGACCAGGTAGTATAAGTATCAAGACCAATGACATTATAATAGAAACCAAGGCTATGATATGCAACCCTCAGAAATTAATACAACAATGTACTAGAGTCAAGGCCAAATTAAATCTGAAATAGCAAGGTACAAGTCGAAGAAGTCAAATTCCAAAACAATCAAAGCCGTGGTTGACAAGGAACGGTACAGTTCAAAATCGAAGCCGTGGTGGCCACGAAAGAGATCAACACCATGATTATCAAGTAACCAAAAATATATGAATTTGAAAAAGTCAGATAAATCATCAAACGTTCAAGCATAATCGAACGGTCGATCAAATGAAATTGACAAATTCAAATATATTTGTACGAACGCAAATCAAGGGTTACAAACCCTATATAAACAAATCATCATCGGCAATTTTAATCCATCAAGTTCAAGAAAGCCAAAATCAGGAGAGGAAAAGAGAAAATAACGTACCGGTATCAGACGAACTGAATCAAGAGGAGGAGCCGCTAACAATTCAACGGATCGACGAAAGATAGTGAAGCATCATTAAATTAAGAAATCTAAGTCAGCGACTCAATTTCAAAATCCCTAATTTAATTGCAAAAAGGAACGAGATCGAATGAAGCCCTAATTTGCAAAGACACGGTCGCCATATTCACAAAAACGAACGAAGCATATAAAAGAGGATTGGGCCAAATTATCAAAAGGGGGCCGACATTATTTTAATAAGGGCTTTTAATTTTAATTAGGGTTATTTTAATTTTAAAATTGTTTTTAATTTGTATTTTCTTTTTAAACCATTTAAATTTCTAGTCGTGTGACTAGGGGACAAACTACGTGGCGTAGTTTGAGAATTCGCAACTCAGTAGCTGAGTTGTGGCAGGGTTTTGAGCGTAGAGTTAGGTTTAGTCGATAGCGGATGTCGCGAGTTTACGTGTGTAAGCGTCTGACTATCAAATTTCTAGTAGAAACCTTGGGGGCAGCGCGTAGGCGGGGTTTTGCCGCAGCTGGGTAAAATCTGTGTCGTTCTATTTCTGCATTTTATTCTGCTATTTTTCTGGACTGCTATTATTCTGTATTCTGTGTTGAAATCATTTTATAACTTCCGCAATTAATTTTTATAATTAATACCATCACCCTATTCACCCCCCTTTTAGGGTGAAATCGATCCTACAAGTGGTATCAGAGCTAGGAATAGAAGTCAATTTTTGTTTTAAAAATTCATGTTTCAAAAATCGGTTTTTGTTTTAAAAATTTGAATTTTTAAAATGGCTCATTTTAATAATACTTTTGTTGAGGGTCGTTCCAATATTATTCCTTCTATTTTCGATGGAACAGATTTTTTGAATAGGAAATTGAAAATGGAATTTTATTTAAAATCTGTTAATATTAAATGTTGGGATATTATTGAAAATGGGTGTGATATAACAGATAAGAAAATTATCTCGATTAATGCTCTTGCTGTGCATATATTATATTCTCATATTAATCAAGATAATTTTAATTTCATCTCTCATTCTGAAAATGCACAGGAAATCTGGAATACTTTAAATGCAATATATGGTGCAAAAGTCAACAGCAATGAGAAATCATCCACAGCCGACTCAGTTAAAGAAATGTGCTTAACAGGATTGGTAAAAAGCAGTTTTGATGAGGATAATGATGATGGAGCAGCTGAGTTGGCATTACTAATGAAGAAATTCAAAAAGTGGAACGACAAATACGAAAATCCAGCTCTAAATCGACAATTGAAAAGCAGAATAATTAAAGCACTAGACAACTCAGAAGAACACGGGATCATTTGCAACAAACCCGGTGATATCAAGCCCAATTGTCCTCAAAATCGATGCGATTTTGAAAAGAAATCAAAAAGGAGAAATGCTACAGCCACGTGGAATACAAGTGACGAAGATAATCAAAGTTCTAGCAGTGAGAGTGAGAAAGCGGATATGTGCCTTCATGGAAATATAACTGATAGCGACGATGACAAGCCAAGCGAGGTATCATAACTTACTCACTCTAAATTACTTAATTATTTCCACGAAGTAAATGGCTGTTTTGAACGACTTAGGGAGAAGTATTCCAAACTTGAATCACAAAAATACACTTTGATAGAATTAAATGAACAACTTGACCAATTAGTTAAAAACTATCAAAGAAGGATCCCTACGTATGATAACTGTCCAACATTCGAAGAGGAAATTAAAAAATCAGAAATCAATATAAAATCACTTGAAAATGAAATTCTAATTTTAAAAGAGAATGAAAATACTAGGAGAGAGAATTATATTAAAAAGTGCACACAATTGTTAAACAAAAATGAATCTCTCAAAACACAAGTCTAACGTTTGTCAACGACTTTAGATAAATTTTCAAAAAGTGAAAAATCGTTGAATATGCTACTAGGAAAGCAAACTTTTAATACGGTAAGACAAGGACTTGGATATAATCATTCTAAAAATGTTGAAAGAAATATTAATCAAGTTTTAATTCTATGTGCACGATTTGTAGAACATATGGACACGCTCAAAATAGTTGTTGGTATAGACCCAAACATGAGAAAACTATACCGATTTGGGTTCCAAAAGGCACAAATATAAAATCTCTCAAAGTTAAACAAATTTGGGTGCCGAAGGGAACAATTATAAATAGTTTTGGGTCTTTACAAAATTGTTTTTCAAAATTTTCTGCCACTAACAACCATGGACCTATAAAAAAAAATAGGTCACATAAATCTTTTCCCGTGTAGGTGTGGTGGCAGGCTAAGGAATAACAACAGTGTTCTCTGGATTTTTGGATGTTCCAGAATCACAACGGGCGACAAAGCAAAATTCCTTAGCCTACTATAAAGGTGACAGAATCACAATGGACATCAACAAAAAATATCGTAAAGGTAAAACAGGTAAAGGTATATTTACGATATATTGAATGTGATAATCTGCACCATATTCTGAATTAAATCAGCCAATAATGTGATGATAAAAAAATGATGATTTTGATTCTGACTTATTCAAAATAGCTGGCCAATTATATTCGTATGCCAAAAATACTATAAAAATCCCTAGATTCTTTGAATTACTTCATATATATAAGTTCGGATTAAAAATAGTTTTTTATTGGATAATAATACATTTGGTTATAATATGGCTAACTCTAAATTCACGGTTTTTGATTATTTACACGGCTTCAATTCAAATTCAAAAGAATCATTTAAAATGCTGTTAAAATTGAGTTTGAAATTTTTGTTTGATTTTTTATTGAAATTTAATATTTATATTCAATTGAGTTTTTAATGTTGAATTAATATCAATCACTTTATCTCTATCTTCTCTAACACTATTATTCTTTTGATGATACTAAAAGGGGGAGAGAAAAGTTAAGATTTTGTCAAATAAAATCAAGTAAAGATCAAATAATTTTCTATTTGCATCTAGGTTCATTTGCATATTTTTATTTTTATTCATATTTGTAAAGGGAGCTTTGTGTAGAGAGGAAGCATTTAAATAGGGAGAGCAATTAGAGAATATCAATGATCAAATACATTTAACATATTCAAAATCTTAAATATATGTTTGTTATCATCAAAAGGGGGGGATTGTTGAATATGCGCTTATATGATTTTTTTCGATGATGATAAACACACACACACACACACACACATATATATATATTCGTGTAAATGTATTTGTTAATGCACTATTTTATTTTTCACAGATTAAATAAATATTTGCTGAATAAAATTAAATAACACAGAATTTGAATTCAAACAAAAATTTTATTCGAACAAAAATTTATTACAATTTTGAATAGTACAAATTCAAGCTCTCACTATTCACTATACAACTTTGATACAAATTCAATTACATCACAATTTTACATTTACAATTGAACTCACTACATATCACTCACACTCGTATTTATCATCAATTTCATTCCAGTTAGAATCCAGCATCTCAGCAATCTGCAAAAATATTCACTAACGCAGTAAAATTGAAAAAGAAATATTTTTGCAATATAAAATAAAAAGTGAATTTTTGAAAATAATATTTGCCTCAGTTATTTGGGTTGTTCGTCATCATTTAAATTTGAATTCATCTTACACGAACAGCTTGTGACATACACAGTGTATCACTGTATATGCCACAAAGGCCGATCACATCGAAATATACACTTGATTGATTTACAGGGACAGGTGAGCACAGGTCAAACCCAAATGAAAAGCCAGGTTCAACTCAAATGCAATATAAATAAAATCACAACACGCGCACAAGGTCAAACCCGAGCTATTAGCTGGATTCAAAACAGGGCAGTTGTACAGGCTATGACTTCAAGCAAGATGGTGATCAATATGCAGTACAGTGAAGTACAAAACAAGTGCATCACAAACCAACAAAGGAAAAACCAGGCAAAATCAAATGCCATCAAGCAAGCAAGACCAAAGAATGATCAGACCATCAATACACAAAGAGGCACATTAAACTACAAATGCACTTGCAATTGAAACTGTAGCTCAAAGTAAAACCACAGTGTCAGTGACCACTTAAACCAGTTCAAACATGAAACAAGACCAACCACAGACCAAATGCCAGGTCGAACAACTACAACATCAACATCTACAACATCAATATATGCAACAAAAACCCAGACTCATGAACCAGGCTCGATCAGTGACACCAATGAAGTCAAAGACATAAGCAAGGCAGCAACTATCAAAGTTCAATACAACAAGGCCAGAATGAAGACAATATCACTGACTCAAACGGACAGATCAAATGATCACTATATACATGTACTCGAGGCAATATGCACAAGTGAAGAACCAAATGCAATAGACTACATGAACACTATAGGCCGAGAACCAGACCAGGTAGTACAAGTATCAAGACCAGTGACATGATAACAGAAACCAAGGCTATGATATGCAACACTCAGAAATCAATACAATAATGTACCAAAGTCAAGGCCAAATTAAATTTGAAATAGCAAGGTACAAGTCGAGGAAGTCAAATTCCAGAATAATCAAAGCAGTGGTTGACAAGGAACGGAACAGTTTAAAATCGAAGCCGTGGTGGCCACGAAAGAGATCAACACCGTGATTATCAAGTAACCAAAAATATACGAATTTGACAAAGTCGGATAAATTATCAAACGTTCAAGCATAATCGAACGGCCGATCAAATGAAATTGACAAATTCAAATATATTTGTACAAACGCAAATCAAGGGTTACAAACCCTATATAAACAAATCATCATCGGCAATTTTAATATCGAGTTCAAGCAAGCCAAAATCGGGAAAGGAAAAGTGAAAATAACGTACCGGTATCAGACGAACTCGATCAAGAGGAGGACCCGCTATCAATTCAACTGATCGAAGAAAGATAGTGAAGCATCATTCAATCAAGAAATCTAAGTCAGCGACTCAATTTCAAAATCCCTAATTTAAGAGCAAAAGGAACGAGATCGAACGAAGCCCTAATTTGCAAAGACACGGCCGCCATATTCACAAAAACGAACGAAGCATATAAAAGAGGATCGGGCCAAATTATCCAAAAGGGGCCGACTTTATTTTAATAAGGGCTTTTAATTTTAATTAGGGTTATTTTAATTTTAAAATTGTTTTTAATTTGTATTTTCTTTTTAAACCGTTTAAATTTATAGTCGTGTGACTAGGGGACAAACTACGTGGCATAGTTTGAGAATTCGCAACTCATTGGCTGAGTTGTGGCAGGATTTTGAGCATAAAGTTAGGTTTAGTCGATAGAGGGTGTCACGAGTTTATGTGTGTAAGCGTCTGACTATCTAATTTCTAGTAAAAACCTTGGAGGCGGCACGTAGGCAGGGTTTTGCCGAAGCTAGGTAAAATCTGTGTCGTTCTATTTCTGCATTTTATTCTGCTATTTTTCTGTGCTGCTATTATTCTGTACTCTGTGTTGAAATCATTTTATAAGCTTCCGCAATTAATTTTTATAATTAAAACCACCACCCTATTCACCCTCCCTCTAGGGTGAAATCGATCCTACATATTCAAGGGAAAGGTTTTTGTGAAATACGTTGTGGCTTAACTAAGATCTGAATGGATCCATACGTTTTTAAAGTTAAGCGCTCATTATTTGGTTTAGCCAGGAGAGGACTTCATGTCATATAACCCATTCCCAATAATGATAAGATGAAATGGACAGCATTTGAAAGACCGGTGATGAAGACCGGATATTTTTAAAAGCTAAAAGATTACCGTCGAATGTCTCTGCACCGAATGGCCCCGGTACTGAGATTTGATCACCCTATGTGATGGGGAGTCCGAACGTGATTAGGGATTATCTGGATTACAAGGGCTTCTTTGAAGTGCCTTCGGTTCTGTTCGAACCCGAATTGGACTTGTGTGGATGTATGTCTGACATTACACTTTGAAATGTAAAGCTAGTTTCTATCAAATACATTTCTGTTTGGTGGCGTAGAATTTATTCTCTTAGCTTAACACCCTTCTCTGAGACGTACGAGCTCAGAGGTTATGTAGTTAATGGTTACTAGTGATACATTCCTAATTTGGTAATGTGCCATACAAAGTGCTGTTGATCATTTATTGATCAAAGCATGGCTTTTGTGAAAAGCGTAGCTTTGTGGACCAGACTTCATCGGACCTCACAACCCGAAAATGGTCGAAACAGGAATAATGCGGCAAGGTTATGAGGGTCGTGCCCTTTAGGGTATGTCCATTTCCTTCGGGAAAAAGGTGGTATCATGGTATGGAGCACAGATATTTAACCTATGTGGTTACTGAAAATTTGTGCTTTGTGGTTCTTAGTGTTGAGGATCCTCGGATAAAGGTTGGTAATGACCAGGGTGGCATACTCATGTAGTAGTTGCCTAGTTATAGAGATAATCCGGCCTTGTGTTGGCAGAGATCTGGTTAGGTTCTCGGGGCGTCCCTCCAGAGGCGTACCCATATGGCCCAAGAAGTTCCTTTGCCTGACTATTTGTTGGAAATCCAATCACCAATACGCACCCTTTACGATTGCAGTTGTATAACTTGCTACCTCAGTGGTAGCTATAGCAGGCGTAATATAATGGTACCTATGCTGGCTAAGATTAATATTGTGCTTTCAAAATGTTTTCCACTGTGCACTAATAATTATACCAAAAGGTTTTTGCGTACCAAGCATGTTTGACTATCATAAGGAGAAATCTCCTCCAATTGTGCACTTGCATTGTGTGTGTGGGGAGACCTTATGGTAATTTCATTTTCCAAAAAGCATTGTGGATTTTTTCTTAAATTCTTTTTGTGTGTTTTTGTTTAAAACAACTATTTTTGTTTGCTCACACCAGTCCCATGACTGACCTGGAGTTTATTGTTCCCTTTCTAAACTCTGGGTGCCTACAATTTCCCAATGGGCAGCCTAGGGTTAGATTTTCAGATAGTCAGATAGTAGATATAGATTCGGTAGCCTTCTGCTTTTTGTTTGGAATTCTTTGGAGTCTTTTGATTTTGGCCGTCGCATTACGGACCTAGTTTGCTACAATACAACGTGATGGTGGTTCGAGCTTCTTGGTTTGATATTTTGGAGCTTTGGCAATGGATTCAGATATTGGATTCTTTCTTTCTCTCTTGGAGATCAAGCTGGAGATTTCTCTCCACTGTTGTTGCTATTTGATTTCTTCCGCTGTTATATATCTTTTGGCTCTGATAAAGGCATTCATTCGCATCATTGTCGTATCAAATATGTTGTATCGATAAAAATTATTCATTTCTTTTTCCGCAGTGTTGTTTACTTAATGTGTTATACGCTTCTACGAACCAGACTCAACGTTTGAATCTACGGCATTCGAATACGGGTGATGTATTCGGTGCCGATTGTTGAAGGTCGGGCCAGGGCATTTCATTTGGTATCAGAGTTGAAGGTTGGGTAAGAACTTTAGCGCAAGAGTATAACACATTAGGTAACTCATTAGAGATAGGGTTACAAATACCCTAGAATGAGTATATCTCTAAGATATCTGTCCATACGCCTCAGTAAATTCTCTTAGTATCCACTGATAGTGAGTATGAGTGCAAAGAAAAGGATGAGGTAGGGGACAGGGGAGTACCACTAAAATGGTAAAAACCTACAACAACAAGGAAACGACTTTTTCTATTAATCTCTTTGATCATCGTTCACTTTCAATTCTTTGATGGCTTCGTGGCAGGTCCAGGAAGAAGCTTTGGTGTGGTGATGGCCCTGTGAATCGTCTAGATAAATTCCTAGTTCATATTCTCTTCATCAGTTCCCATCTGTTTTCATTCTTAACTTGAATGGATTTGAAATTTTAATTGGAATAATTAATTAATAAAATATGAAGTTAAATCAGATTGAATCCATTTGTCTATTCTTTGGGTCCAGTTACATTCTACGAGTGGCTAGTTGTCCTTCGAACTAACCAATGTCTCTGCATATTTCGTACATCTGGTGACCCAAGTACTTCGTGAAATGTTGAATGAGTTCGTTATCATATTTATGATGATAATCTGATTTGGTAAGCCAAATGCCAAATAAATGTTCAGTTTGATTTGGTAAAACATCTTTTTATCTGTTGTCTCACTGTCTAGCAAATTTCGGGAACGAAATTTTCTTATGAGGGAATATGTAACATTCTCAGCTTTAAGGCCAAATTAAAATTAGTAATTATTATAATTTTTGGGATAATTTGTGAATTAATGGAGAATTAATTTGAAAATTAGGGGATATATATATATATTCATAAATTGAATTTTGATTTGAAATTTTATAAATAAAATTGGATTTAAAAGCTTTATACATTAAGAAACAAATACATATATGAATATATGATTATTTATCAGTAATATATAATTTGATTTCAAATCATTTTTCTATGTTATTTAAGAAGTTACTAGTATGTGTCCGTGCTTCGCACACGGGCTGTTTGTGTTATTGTATACATTGGTATTTTGTTTGAGCGCAAATATGTAAAAGGAAAGCAAGAGAATTTTTGGAATTTTAAAAAGATACTGAGTAAATTAGTTCAATGAATTTTCTTTATTAGTAGTAGTGATAAAAGATTTAAAAGTGTATATATATATATATCCTTTTGGAAAATTTAAATGAGATTTAAATAAAAGATTTAAAATTCTCTTTTATATAGTTGGAAATAAATATAGTTAGTATATATATAAATAAATAAAAGCTTTAACATACACATATATATCTTTTGAAATAAAATGGTTTGTACAAAGATATTTTAATTGAAGTTTAAAATTTGAATAAGATTTGATAAAAAATTTATTGTTCTTTCTTTTAAAATACAGATGAGATAAATTGAATTCATATATATAAACCTTTAAAACATAAGAGATAAATGAAATCACAAATTATAAAATAAAGAGGTTTAAAACATAATTTATAAACAAGGGTTTAAACACAATTGAATCACAAATGACATTTGTAAAATAAAGGAAATATGTAATAACAAATGTAAGATAAGTAACAAAATAGATTAACAAGTGTGACATAAGATTAACAAGTGGCATTTCATAAAAATTCTTTTAATTTGAAACAATGTTATTAGAAAATCAACCAGGTTATATTTTCTTCATATCCTTTCTCTTCGTCAAATCTGAAAAAATACATTTCAAAAAGAAAAAAAGAAACCTGGGAAATAAGAAATCAAAACAAATCAAAATTAAAACCTGAGTAACAACATTTGGTTCAAGCAAAGCAAAGAATCATCTTAATCAAAGATCAAATTCAAAAAAAAAATCAAAACCTAGAAAATTAAAACAACAGAGAGCAAACAGAAAACCAAGTATCAAAATTCAAATCAAACTCAAGTTCCTCAGTCTGGAATTTGATTCAAGAGTAAATCAACTCAACAATGATTCAAGGAACAATAAAAAAATTCAAGCTCAGATCATAATATCAAAGCCTAGTTCCAGATCATTTCATAAAGCATTCAAAAACCTGTCCTTTGTTTGGTCTTAGGTGAGCAAACTGTGAAAACTGTATATGTAAATTAGTTTGCATGTGATTAATATTGAGTAATAACTTGGAATTGAGTTTGTATGAATGACAATGTATTGCATGTGGATATATATAAAGTTATATGTATATATGCTTGTCTATGCATATGTATATATCATCTCTGTTACATATGACAAGTTCTTAAACCTGTTTCAAAAATTCATATCACCCAAATGAATAAATATTTGACTTTGATCTCTAAGTATAAAGTGATTGTAAGAAAATAACCTCATTTTCAAAAATGGTTTGGAGATTTTATATCAAATAATCATTTCAACAAAATTAAAATTTACAGTGAAAACCTGATATAAGTCAAAAAATTCGAATATATGATTTTTCAAGTTTTTCTTTTAGGAATGGAATCGCAGTTGGAAATAATGAATTTTGACATTAAAATCTGGATTTTTAAGTTGGGAAATCTAGCGAATTATCAAGTTGAATGAAATTGACATTTCCATCAAATTCCGTTGATCGTCAACGAACTAGGTGACACGTTTGATACTCGAGGTGAATGGAAGGATGGGTTACTCGGGAAAATAATGGAAAAATATTCCGATGGCCAGAGTAGCCGGGTGGAGGCGAAGTAGGGTTTAAGGACCTAGTTTGATCGACGTTGTTCATCGAGCTCGTGTAATGTCATGGGTGGATCGGAACCCATCGGAGGTGGCTGTATCAATGAGGGTGTCATGGAGCTGCTTTGGATGGATGGACATGTTTTCTGGTGGCCGTTAATAGCGTGGCGAGGCATTTTTTGATGAATTTTGTTGTTCCAATTAGGAGTCGATAGGTTCGTTTTCGTTTTTCAGATGATCTCGTGGTTCTGAGTGTTTGGGTTGGTTGACGTTGATGTCGACGACGTGTTGAAGGTTGGGGCAGTGATCGTAGATGATTGGAATGCTCATGCACGTGCGCACATATATCAACGTATCTGGGTGGATTTGGATCGGGAAGAAGAAGAAGATAGCTCGGGTTGGTAGCATGGATTCTCGGGGTTTGGCTCGGGTTCGTTTTCAATTACGCGAGTGTTGGTATATACATGGTTTAAAATTTAAATTAGACAAAGTTAAAAGAAGTTCAGGGATTTACGGATTTGGCTCGGGTTTTACTTGGGTACTTTGAGCTTTGAACCTGGGTTTTGTATAAAAGTTGACTAATCAGATTTTAAAGGTTAAAGAATTAAAGCATTGTCAAGTTTTAAAGTTATTAAAGTAACTAAGTTTTCAAGGAAACATTACCAAATTTCAAAATAAAGTATTAATAAGCTTAAAACAAGTTTTCAAAGTTTTTGAAATGTTTTGAGATTATTTGTTAAAAAGGTAACTATATAATAGTTGGATTTCTAAATGTTTTTCAAAGGTGATTTAATGATGTAGTTAATAATGGATTTAATCACTTAATAAAGGGTGGTTAATTAATTAATGTAATTATTTAAGGGAATAATTTATTTATTTATTTATTAAGGTGAATTAATTAAAGGTTAATTAATTAAGGTAATTAATTAAAAGGTAGTTAATTAAGAGTTAATTAACTTATGTGATTAATTTAAGGATAATTAATCAAAGTGATTAGTTTAATTAATTAATAATTAAGATTAATTAATTAATGATTAAGGAATGAATTAAGGTTAATTAATTTAAAAATTAAGGTTAATTAAATATTTATTAAAAGTTAATTAATGAATAATTAAGGATTGGTTAATTAATAATTCAGGATTAACTAATTTGTAATTAATAATTAATTAATTTATAATTAAGGATAATTAATCATTAATTAAGGATAATTAATGAAAGTAATTTTGTGATTAATTAATTTGAATTAATAAAAAATGACTGTAATTACTTAATTAAACAGTGTTAGGTAATTCATTACAGTCAGATAATTAATTAATTAATCTTATTTGTGGATGATTGATTGTATTAAACGGTTGAATTGATTATTATCTCTGATCTGAAATATTCTATGATGTGAATTGTTTGAATTTAGCTGTGTAATTTATTTATTTACGATGCATTTAGATATCTAACTGTAACTATGTGAATGAAAGATAAGCGTTATTGGATTATACCGCTAAGCGATATTGCTGTGCTTGAATCCATGATGATACTGCACTATTGTGTAAAACCCCTGGACCACACTCTCTCTCACACACAAAAATATGGAATTCACAGGAAATTAGTTAAGTCATGGGTTTTTCAAAATAATATAAAGATTTTGAAAATTCAATCTTGAATCCAAAATGTTTTGGAAGTATAATGAAATAAAAAAGGAAAACTTTTGTACATGAAGTTTTGAAATTACTTTGAATATAATATGGTTTATTAAAGTCTGAATTTGAAATGATTTCAAAGTATTAAAGTTGAATTCTATATAAGTTTAAAGATTTGAAATATCTTCCATTCTTATATAGAATTAAAATTGATTTCTGGAAATAATAAAATTTTAAAAGATGGATTGTTGAGAAATAAACAATACTTTGAAACTATGTTTTGAGGCAACTCGATCTTATTTTTTAAAATGGCTATAACTTGAATCAATTTAATTAGGATTGTTCCAAAGAGAAAAACCTTGGTTTTAAAATAATTAAATTTTGTATAAAGAAAGGATTCCAGTTTTGTTGAAAAGGTTTTTCAAGTTATAAATGAATCTTTAGAAATGGTTTTGGAAGCTATAAATTGAGTCTTCGATTTAAATATTGGATTAGTAAATCAAATTTTGAAAAGGAATTTGTTTTGAAACTATGAATAAATCTTCTTATGGATTTAATAAAGCTTGTTTTGAATTAAAGTAAATTCTAAAGATGGATCTTTTGTGAAAATATTATGAATAAATCTTTGTTAAATATTGGTGAACCTTGTTTCAAATTGAAAAGTGTTTTAAAGGTGAATCTTTTGTTTAAAGATTAAAGTGAAGAAATTTTAAAACATTGAAAGGTTTTTTGGAAATAAATCTTTTATTCAAGGATTCAAAGTGGTAATTTGTTTAAACCATTCATGGATAGGTTTTTGTGAAATATGTTGTGACTTAACTAAGATCCGAATGGATCCATATGTTTTTAAAGTTAAGCGCTCATTATTCGTTTTAGCTGGGAGAGGACTTTATGTCATATAACCCATTCCGAATAATGATACGACGAAATGGATAGCATTTGAAGACCATGGTAAAGACTAGATATTTTCGAAAGCGAAAGGATTACCTGTCGAATGTCTCAGCACCGAATGGCCCCGGTATAGAGATTTGATCACCATTTGTGATGGGAAGTCTGGACGTGATTAGGGATTCTCTAGATTGCAAGGGCTTCTTTGAAGTGCCTTCGGTTCTTTTCAAACTCGGAACAGACTTGTATGGATGTATGTCTGACATTACACTTTGAGATGTAAAGCTGGTTTCTATCAAATACATCTCTATTTGGTGGTGGATAATTTATTCTCTTAGCTTAACACCATTCTCTGAGACGTACGAGTCCAGAGGTTATGTAGTTGATGGTTACTAGCGATACATTCCCAATTTGGTAAAGTGGCATACGAAGTGCTGCTGATCATTTGTTGATCAAAGCATGGCTTTTGTGAAAAGCGTAGCTTTGTGGACGGACTTCATCGGACCTCACAACCTGGAAATGGTCGAAATAGGAATAATGCAGCAAGGTTATAAGGGTCGCGCCCTTTAGGGTACGTCCATTTCCTTTTAGAAAAAGGTGTTATCATGGTATAGAGCCCAGATATTTAACCTATGAAGTTACTACAAATTTGTGCTTTGTGGTTGTTGGTGTTGAGGATCCTCGGATAAAGGTCGGTAACGATCGGGGGATGGCATACTCGTGCAGTGGTTACTTAATTACAGAGGTGACCCGGCCCTGTATTGGTAGAGATCTGGTTAGGTTCTTGGGACGTCCCTCCAGAGGCATACCCATGTGGCACAGGAACTTCCTTTGACTGACCATTTGTTGGAAATCAATTCACCAATACACGCCCTTTACGATTGCAGTTTATAACCTACCACCTCAGGCGGTTAGCTATAGTAGGCATAATATAATGTTACCTATGCTGGCTAAGATTAATATTATACTTTCGAAATGTTTTCCACTGTGCACTAATAATAATATCAAAAGGTTTTTGCGTATCAAGCATGTTTGACTATCATAAGGAGAAATCTTGTAACAACTCGCATATTTTACGATTGTGTATTTAAATATTTTATTTAAATACACCATCGTTAGTCAGATTATAGTCTGAAATGCTACTTTTTGCATACGATCGAATTAGGGCTCGGGACCACTTCCATTGAGATCAAAATGCCGTTTGGGACCTTTTTGAGTATAAACTTTGATATGTTTGGAGCTAGATAAAATTTGACCTATGCACTTTGGACTTTGGGTTTGGGTTAGCCTAAACTATTAACTCTAACTCCACCCCCACTTCTCTTCATTCACTTTCATTTCTTAATACCTTCAAGCTTTCATAAAAATGGTGGAAGAGAAAGAGAATCAGAATTCCTAAGTTCTAGTCCCATTGCAAATCCAAGTTCTAACTCCAAATTCAAAGTGAAGCTATTGGTAAGCATCCTCTTCTTCTTCTCCAACTCATTCTACCTTCAATTTCAGAAATTCATAAACCCTAACTTAGGAAATGTTTTACTTTTAAGCTTAGATTCAAGCTTCTTGGGTTAGAATTGAAGAGTGATTGCTCTTGCCTTACTCTATAGCTTCTTCTTCATTGTTTTATGAAAAAGGTGAGATTTTTATCTCACATCGCCTATAACCTTCATTTTTTGTTAGGTATGAATTCCTAACTTCTATTCCATGTACATTTGCCTTGGATTGAATTGGTTTTATAAGTATTCCAATTTTTGGTGTTTGAAGTCAAATCTTTAAAAAGCATAGCTTTGATGTTTGATCATGCTTTTAGTGGTGTATTGAAGAGCCTATAGGGTCGGGTCGTCGATTAGCATAAACCCCTAGCGCCCATTGCTCATTCGGTTGCATTTTGGAGGAGTTGCTCTTCATTTGATAGGCTGAAAAAAAAACCCAGTGCCAGTCAGTCGACTGGATGTAGCAAAATATTGTTCTAGGGCCGTCGGCAGAGGCTGGAAGTCTCTGTTTCCTGCAATCAGTCGACTGGCCTCTGTAATTAGTCGACTGACCTGCTTGTTTTTGCCTATTTATCCTATTTTGCTTAATATTCCAATTTTTATCGTTTCATGGTTTTCCGATTTGTTGTTATCATTTATTATCGACCTTGATGACTTCTATTTTGGAATTTTTTGGTATATCCATTTTGATGGCTTTGGAATCGATTTCTTTGGATTTAATTCACGTCTTTGTATGTGAAATTTTGGTGATTGATTGTTCTTACAATCATCTTTATGGTTTGTCACTTTAAAACGCAAAGGTTTCTATACTGGTAGTAAATATTCAAACTCTTTCTCAAAGATGATTTCAAATCTATTTTTAATAAAAAGTCCTTTATAAAACCATTTTCAATCTACTAGTATATACAAACCTTTACCTCATTCGTTCGAGAAATCCAATTAAACGACTTTGCAAAACAAATGGTATGAAACACTTGCATTTACTTTGCTGGTTATTCTTAGACTCGTTCGATTGAAACTCTTATGACAACTTTCGAGTGGAGATTTACAATTTGTTCGTAAATACTTAAGTTAAGCTAATGGTTATGGGACATGAAGCTAAACTCATCTATTTACTAGCTTACTGTAATTGACACTTCTTGATGATCATTGATGATCATTTTTTTGTGATTTAGACTAGCTATATGCTATGTCTCTTTGTCCACATAGGGGCAGTACCTCGTTTTATTGAGTTTCGTCTCATTTCTTTTGTGGGCTAGTGACCCATGTTCTTTTGTGGAGTTCGGTCCATCGGACGTACCTTTGTACTACGTTATTGTACCAACTTAGCAGGATCATCGGGCGTACCGTTGTACTACGTCGTTGTTCCGAATTATTCGAGTTTCAGGTTCTTCGGGCGTACCGATATTGTACTACGTCATTACATCGGCCCTATGGTTAGCGACCATGGGATAGCGTCCCGTTTGTGATAAATGTGTTGGTGAGTTTACATGCTCCCGTTTATGATAGGCCTCCCCTTTTGTGATTTCTGGATTTCTAATTGATGATTTCTAGGATTTAAGTTTCACCAATTTTTATGATTGGCATCGATATGATGTCAATATTTGTGGTTTGGTGAATAGAGTAAAGAATATGACATTCTTTTTGATGTTATGATATTTCTTGAGATATTGTATGATTTTTATTGTTGTCAAATGTATACTTTTCATAGTATGGCATTATTGTTATAATACGTTTTGTTAAATCTCTTAATCCATCTAATTTTATCTGATATTTATAGCTAGACTGATCCGTTTACTATTTTCTTATTAAATAATACTCGGGTCAGACTGAGATGTTACTGGTGCTTCTACTTGACTCCTCGTCTGGGAGTATTACCTGACTTTTGGCTAACTACACTATGTTGGTAGTTTTTGTTGTTATACATTCGAGGTAGAGACTCTTTGATGTATACATATTCTTTTATCTAGCACTTGTATCTATTCTTTTTTTATACTGTGGATCTTGTTTGACCACTACTCTAATAAACACTTCTTAGTGTTATATTCATATCTGTTACCGCCTTTGTGATATGGATATTTGTGACTGATTTATGTTATGATTATTTCTATATTTGTTTCCAACGATCGTATATAGCCACTGTGTAGATGCTTTGAGTTTGTATCGATGTGTCGGATTTCCTCTTCTTATACTATCTGACATACCCTTGCTCGCACAAAGCAATTACCCAGATGGTCGCTCCTCAACAGCCTTATTCTTCGCGCTAGTTGACGACATTACTCCGTAGTGTCCTTGGCTAGCGTGAGTATAGAGATGGGGTGTCACAGCATGGTATTGGATCCAAACTTCGAAACAATACGAAATATTATAGCAAGGATCATCATCCTAAGTCCATCTTAGGAGTCGTGACTTAGGATTTATTTCGAGTCATTGGACCCATTCTATCCTATTTTCTTTGTGATGCCTTGTTTCATCAATCATTATTATTTGATGTTCATTCTGAGAATAAATCTTTCTTCTTGTTTATTTCTTTCATAAAGAAGATAAATGGTTAGACCAAGGCGACCCAGCGCCGGTCAATCAAGTGCTACTCCCCAGGATAGACTATTTATGTCCGCCAACCAGCTTCTTGATCTTGTAAAGAATGCTCAAGCTGTCAGACCCATTCCCGAGCCTACTCACCCAAAATCCGGATTTGCACGCTTTTGCAATGATTATACAAATTTGTGTGGAAAGCCATTCAGGGGTTCCGATGGCGTTATCAAAGTCCAACCTTGGCTTAGAACATGCGATCGCATCTTTTCTCGCATGAATCTTATTGACCTTCATCGTGTCCAATTGGCTTCTAGTATGCTTCAAGAAAGAGCATTAGATTGGTATGAACTACTTATTTCTAAAATTATTAAAGCAGATCTTACTTGGGAGCAATTCCGAAAAAGATTTGAATCAAAGTTTGTGCTGAAAGCTGAAAAAGTGAATTTAGCTCGTCGTTTTATTGACCTTGTTCAAGGTGAATCATCTGTGGCAGAGTATGTCGCAACTTTCGAATCTCTTTCTAAATATGGGGTTGAGTACATTAACACCCGATTGAAGAAAAATCAGAGATTTGTCTATGGCATCAATAAAAATCTCAAAAAGCCATTACTTCTGAAATTGGAAGTTGCTTTCGATCAACTTATTGATATCGCACTTCGACTTGAAGAGGCAGATAAATAGGGTGATGTTGAAGTTGTTAGTGCCAAACCGAACTTCAACAATAACAAGAAAAGGCCTATTAAGTTCAAAGGCCCAAATCCCAGCAAGAAAGGGAAGCAAGCAGCTTCTGTAGCAAAGACTCATACCTCTAGTAGTGGGCAATGCTACAATGGTGGTTCTAAGGACCATTATGCCAATAGATGTCCAAAATCTCTCTTTTGTCGTTATTGCAAAAGTTCGGGTCATCTTTTATCTTCATGTCCCAAACTTTAAGCCAAGAAGGAGGAAAGCTAAATGTTGTGCAAGCCCCTCACTTCTCGTGGTCATAGTATTTCTCATTCTATCATCGATGGCATTATTATGTTTCGTGATCAACCTATCCGAGTTCTTTTTGATACGGGTGCATCCCATTCTTTTATATCAAAAGAGTTTGTTGATACTTTTTCTTTGAGTGGTATGGCTTTAATGACTTCTTTGAGAATTGCGAATCCAGTTAGTGGATCCGCAACACTTAGTTTACTTTGTAAAGATGTCGAGATTATTTTGTGTGATTTTTCTTTCCGAGCCGATTTGCATGTCATGCGTTACTTAGGCTTCGGAATGATTTTGGGAATGGATTGGCTTAACCGTTACGAAGCCCACATCCTATGTCCTGAGCGGACTATTCGTCTTCGACATCCTCAATCTGTTAAGCAGATTTCTGTTGTTCTTAAAGTTTCGGATTCCATCTTGGCTGCATCTTTATATTCTCTAAATCCTCATGATAACGATAATGATGATGGAGAAGATGTCATTTCTCTTATTTACGTTGTTTGCGAATTTTCTGACATATTTGAGCCCGTTTTAGGATTACAACCTAAGCGAGCAATTGAGTTTAGAATTAATCTAATCCCTGGAGCTCTACCAATCACTCGTCCCCCTTATCGTATATCCAATAAGGAAAATGAGGATATGTGTAAGCAATTATCCGAATTGAAGATGAAGCAATTTATTCGTTGTAGTTCCTCTCCTTGGGGAGCTTCTGCTATTTTTGTGAAGAAATCCGATGGTACACTTATGCTTTGCGTTGACTACCGCAAGCTTAATGATCTTACTATCAAGAATAAATATCCTTTACCTCGGATTGACGATTTATTCGACCAACTTAATGGTGCTAGAGTCTTTTCACAATTAGACTTAGCAACTAATTTTCATCAGCTTCGTATTGCAGAGGATAGCATTCCTTTGACATCATTCCGTACTTGTCATGGATCGTATGAATGGCATGTTATGCCATTTGGTTTAACGAATGCTCCGGCTTATTTCGTTGACCTGATGAATCGAGTTTTCAAAGACTTCCTCGATCGATTTGTTCTCATCTTTATAGATGATATTCTTGTGTATTCTAAAACCGAGGAGGAGCATGAAAGCATCAGTGGATTGTGTTGGAAACTCTTAGGAGCAATCAATTGAAAGCAAAATTTTCTAAATGCCACTTTTGGCAATCTCGTGTGAAATTTCTAGGCCATATTATTTCTAATTCAGAATATCCATAGATCCTTCAAAGATTGAAGTGATACAAAATTGGAAGAGACCGGAAAGTGTGACGGAAATCCATAGTTTTATTGGATTAGTGGGCTATTACCGTCGTTTTATCAAAGACTTTTCTAAAATTTCCGTGTCTCTTACTAGCTTGACAAAGAATGGAGTTAAATACATTTGGTCGGACAAATGTGAAGTTTCTTTTCAGAAATTAAAAGAAGTCCTTCCCGATGCTCCTATTCTTGTGATTCCCGAAGGGAACCAAGATTTTATTGTTTATACCGATGCTAGTCGTGTTGGTTTGGAAACCGTTCTTATGCAAAGGGATCGTGTTATTGCTTATGCTTCTAGGCAATTAAAGCCAACCGAGACAAGATATGCCACTCATGACCTAGAGCTCGTAGCTATTGTTTTTGCCCTTCGAATTTGGCGTCATTATCTTTTGGGAGAGAAATTTGTTCTCTACACCGATCATAAATCTTTGAAGTATTTATTTTCTCAAAAGGAACTTAATTTGCGTCAACAATGTTGGCTCGAGTTCCTTGCATCTTATGATCTTGATATTCTTTATAGGCCCGGAAAGGGAAATCGTGTTGCCGATGCACTTAGTAGTAAGCAACAAGCGGTTGTTTCTATGATGATATCCGAGTGGAATGATCTCGAGACTTTATCCACTTGTGAGATTCGAGATTGTGAATTCAACTTATGTTCATCTCTTGTTTTATATAGCCTTGAGGCTCATCCTTCCCTTTTAGACCGCATTCTTGAATCTCAAATGCTAGATCCCAATTTGGCTTTTCTTAGCCAAAATTTTAGGGATAAAATTTATATTGAAGGTTTGAAAGACTTTGATACTGATTCTCGTGGCGGTTTTCGAAAATTTGGTAGGCTTATCGTGCCAAATATTAATGATCTTCGTAAAGATATTTTAGAAGATTCTCATCGTTCTAAATTTACCATTCATCCCGGTAATAGTAAAATGTATGTAGATATGAAGCGTCTTTATTATTGGGATGGGATGAAATCTGATATTGCTAACTTTGTTAGGCGTTGCATGACTTGCCAACTAGTTAAAGCCGAGTACCAAAGGCCCGGTGGGTTATTGCAACCTTTGGACATTCCAATTTGGAAGTGGGACTAAATTTCCATGGATTTCATTGACGGTCTTTCCCATTCTCGTTCGGGTCATGATAGCTTATGGCTGATAGTTGATAGCTTACAAAATCCGCCCATTTTATTCCCGTTCGGTCCAATCGGACCATACCTCTTTTGGCCAAACTCTTTATTAAAGAAATTATTAAGTTGCATGGAGTGCCTACTTCTATTGTTAGCGATCATGATCCATTTTTTACTAGTGGATTTTGGAAGAGTCTTCAAAAAGCTTTGGGAACGAAGCTTGATTTTAGCACCGCTTATCATCCACTGTCTGATGGACAAACCGAGCATGTGAATCAAACTCTTGAAGATCTTCTTCGTGCATGTGTTCTTGATTTTGGCGGAAGCTGGGAAGATCATATTTCTCTTGTTGAGTTTTCCTATAGTAATAGCTTCCAATCTAGTAATGGTATGGCACCTTTTGAGGCACTCTATGGAAAGCCATGCCGATCTCCTTCTTATTGGCTTGAGGAGGGTGAGAAGCTGGTTTTAGGTCCAGATTTTATTCGTGATTCCACAGAAAAGATTGGCCTTATCCGCCATAGGATGAAAGTGGCTCAAAGTAGGAAAAAATCCTATGCCGATAACCGAAGAAGGAAATTAGAATTTTCTGTGGGAGATTTTGTGTTTATTCGTTTTTCACCTATAAAGGGTGTTGTGCGTTTCAGTTGAGCGAGAAAATTATCACCTCGATATATTGGTCCATTTCCCATCACCGAACGTATTGGTTCCATGGCTTGTCGTCTTTTATTACCGACTCATTTTTCTACTATTCACGACGTGTTTCACGTTTCTCAATTACGGAAATGCCTTTGAGATTCCGATTCTATTTTTGAGCCTGGTGTTGTGGAAGAAACCGAAGTTTCGCCTAAATTGACTTATGAGCAACATCCTATTCTTAATATTGTATCGGAGGTTAAACGCCTTCGAAATAAAGATGTCCCTCTTGTGAAGGTTCAACGTTCCTTAAATCCTAAGGATTGTTCTTGGGAATCTAGAGAATTCATCGAGCGAATACAACCGGACTTACTTTCTCGTGCTCTTTGAGGTGAACTTTTATTTCAAATTTCTTTTGTGTTGATATGCTTTTATGGTTGTTACTTTTTATTTCTTTATAAATATTGCGAGGACGCAATTTTTTTAAGGAGGGGAGTCTGTAACAACCCGCATATTTTACGATTGTGTATTTAAATATTTTATTTAAATACAGCATCGTTAGTCGGATTATAGTCCGAAATGCTACTTTTTTCATACGGTGGAATTAGGACTCGAGACCACTTCCATTGAGTTCAAAACACCATTTGCTATCTTTTTGAGTATAAACTTTGATATGTTTGGAGCTAGCTAAAATTTGACATATGCACTTTGGACTTTGGGTTTGGGTTAGCCTAAACTATTTACTCTAGCTCTACCCCCACTTCTCTTCATTCACTTTCATATCCTAATACCTTCAAACTTTCATAAAAATGGGGGAAGAGAAAGAGAATTAGAATTCCTAAGCCCTAGTCCCATTGCAAATCCAAGTTCTAACTCCAAATTCAAAGTGAAGCTATTGGTAAGCATCCTCTACTTCTTCTCCAACTCATTCTACCTTCAACCTCAGAAATTCATAAATCCTAACTTAGGAAATGTTTTTCTTTTAAGCTTAGATTCAACCTTCTTGGGTTAGAATTGAAGAGTGATTGCTTTTGCCTTGCTCTATAGCTTCTTCTTCATTGTTTTGTGCAAAAGGTGAGATTTTTATCTCACATCTATGCCTATAACCTTCACTTGTTGTTAGGTATGAATTCCTAATTTCTATTCCGTGTCCATTTGCCTTGGATTGAATTGGTTTTATGAGTATTTCAATTTTTGGTGTTTGAAGTCAAATCTTTAAAAATCATAGCTTTGATGTTTGATCATGCTTTTAGTGGTGTATCGAAGAGCCTATAGTGCCGGGTCGTCAATTGGCATAAACCCCTAGCGCCCATTGCTCGTCCGGTTGCAATTTTGAAGGAGTTGCTCTTCATTTGATAGGCTGAAAAATAGCCCCAGTGCCAGTCAGTCGACTGACCTTTGCAGTATGTTGACTGGCTGCAGCAAAATATTGTTCCTGGGCTGTCGGCAGAGGCTAGAAGTCTCTGTTTCCTACAATCAGTCAACTGGCCTCTGTAATCAATCGACTGACCTACTTGTTTTTGCCTATTTAGCATATTTTTCTTGAAATTCCAATTTTTATTGATTCGTGGTTTTCCGATTTGTTGTTATCATTTATTATCGACCTTGATGACTTCTATTTTGGAATTTTTGGGTATATCCATTTTGATGGGTAAGGAATCGATTTCTTCGAATTTAATTCACATCTTTGAACGTGAAATTTTGGTGATTGATTGTTCTTACAATCATCTTTATGGTTTGTCACTTTAAAACGCAAAGGTTTTTATACTAGTAGTAAATATTCAAACTCTTTCTCAAAGATGATTTCAACTCTATTTTTAATACGAAGTCCTTTATAAAACCATTTTCCAATCTATTAGTATATACAAACCTTTACCTCATTCGTTTGAGAAATCCAATTAAATGACTTTGCAAAACAAGTGGTATGAAACGCTTGCATTTACTTTGTCGGTTAATTCTTAGACTCGTTCGATTGAAACTCTTATGACAATTTTCGAGTGGAGATTTACAATTTGTTCATAAATACTTAAGTTAAGCAAGTGGTTATGGGACATGAAGCTAAACTCATCTATTTGCTAGCTTACTGTAATTGACATTTCTTGATGATCATAGATGATCATTTTTATTGTGATTTAGACTAGTGATATGTTGCCTCTTTGTCCACGTAGGGGATGGTACCTCGTTTTATTGAGTTTCGTCTCATTTCTTTTGTGGGCTAACGACCCATGTTCTTTCATGGAGTTCGGTCCATCGGACGTACCTTTGCACTACATTATTGTACCAACTTATCAGGATCATCAGGCGTACCATTGCCCTGCGTCGTTGTTCTGAATTATTCGAGTTTCAGGTTCCTCGGGCATACCGATATTGTACTACGTCGTTGCACTGGCTCTATGGTTAGTGCCATGGGATAGCGTCCCGTTTGTGATACATATGTTGGTGAGTTTACATGCTCCGATTTATGATAGGCCTCCCCCTTTGTGATTTCTAGATTTCTAATTGATGATTTCTAGAATGTGTGTTTCACCAATTTTTATGATTGGCATCGATATGATGTGAATATTTGTGGTTTGGTGAATAGAGTAAAGAATATGACATTCTTTTTGATGTTATGAGATTTCTTGAGATATTGTAAGATTTTTGTTGTTGTCAAATATATAATTTTCATAGTATGGAATTATTGTTATCATATGTTTTGTTATATCTCTTATTCCATCTCATTTTATCTGATATTTATAGCTAGACTGATCCATTTATTATTTTCTTATTAAATAATACTCGGGCCAGACGGAAATGTTACATGTGCTTCTACTTGACTCCTCGTTTGGGAGTATTACCTGACTTTTGGCTAACTATACTATGTTGGTAGTTTTTGTTGTTATACATTCGAGGTAGAGACTCCTTGATGTATACATATTCTTTTATCTAGCACTTGTATCTATTCTTTTGTTATACGGTGGATCTTGTTTGACCACTACTCTAATAAACACTTCTTAATGTTATATTCGTATCTGTTTCCTCCTTTATGATATGGATATCTGTGACTGATTTATGTTATGATTATTTCTATATTTTTTTTCGAAGATCATATATAGCCACCGTGTAGATGCTTTGAGTTTGTATCGGTGTGTCGGAATTCCTCTTGTTATACTATCTGACATACCGTTGCTCGCACAAGGCGATTACACGGATGGTCGCTCCTCAACAGCCTCATTCTTCTCTCTAGTTGACGACATTACTCTGTAGTGTCCTTGGCTAGCATGAGTATAGAGGTGAGGCGTCACAAATCTCCTCTAATTATGTGCTTGCATTATGTGTGTGCGGGAGGCCTTATGGTAGATTCATTTTCCAAAAATCATTGCGGATTTCTTCTTAAATTCTTTTTGTTCGTTTTTGTTTAAAACAACTGTTTTTGTTTGCTCACACCAGTCACATGACTGACCTGGAGTTTATTTTCACTTTCTAAACTCTGGGTGCCCATAATTTTCCACACGGTAGCCTTGAGTTAGATTTTTAAATAGTCAGATGGTAGATATAGATTCGGTAGCCTTCAGCTTTCTGTTTGGAATTCTTTGGAGTCTTTTGATTTTGGCGGTTGCATTGCGGACCTAGTTTTCTACAGTACAAAGTGATGGTGGTTCGAGATTCTTGGTTTGGTGCTTTGGAGCTTTGGAAATGGATTCAGATATTGGATTCTTTATTTCTCTCTTGGAGATCAAGTTGGAGATTTCTCTCCACTGCTGTTGCTATTTGATTTTTTCCACTGTTGTATATCTTTTAGCTCTGATAAAGACATTCATTTGTATCATTTTTGTATCAAATATGTTGTATCAATAAAAATTATTCATTTCTTTTTCCGTTGTGTTTTTTACTTAATGTGTTATAAGCTCCGACTAACCAAACTCAACATTTGAATCTGCAGCATTCGAATACGGGTGATGTATTTGGTGTCAATTTTCAAAGGTCGAGTCAGGGTCGTTTCATAATTAATTAATTAACTCGAATAATCTTTAGTTAAAACAATTAATCAATTATAAAACATCATTAGCAAAAATGATTAATTCATTTTAAATATAAACCGATTTTAATATTTGTTAAATTGGTTGATTAGTCTCAAATTAATTAGTTTAAAATATTAATTAATTTAAATCATCATTAATCAAAATGACTAATAATTTTTCAATATTCCTTTTAGCGGAAACGTAAGCTCAAGTTCATAAAATGTAGTTTTAGTACGAAATTTAATAAACAATGGTATAAAAAAATCGCTATAACAACATTCAAACTATTAAATGGAATATCAGAAATTAATTTCAATTAACTATATCAATATCAACATATGGATGTAAATAAATAATTTTTGGGCGAGGAACCCCCTTTGGGTCTGTCTATATTTTTCTTGCAAAATAATGGTTATTATTCACATATAGATAATCATATTAGTTTATAAAGGTCAAATTAATCTGTCATCCATTTTATAATCGAAAATGCAATCAAACATGCAATCAAACAATTTAACTAACATCAAAACCATCAATAAATGATTCTAACATCATTAACATGATATAATAAAATTAAATGTGAGTTAAACTCATATTGGTTTTCGTCTCCACCGAAACGGCCAGATTTCAGGCTAAAACGGAACGATTGTCCGATTTTACCCTAAATTTTCACTTGCTCCAAATCTAACCAAATCAATTTCATCGCGAAGATCTTGATGATCCCAATGCAACAAACGGTGTTTGAATCTGACCTCGTATGAGCGAGATATACATGTTAGAAGTTAACGATAATTTTTAATTAAAATCAAAACAGGCTTATAATTATTTACAAGTTTGCTCCCACTAGCTTCATCTTCCCCAAACAAAACGTGCACGACAATGGAGTAACACGGAGCTACGTTGCTCTTTTTGTCGAACCGTCTTTGCCAATAGCCTTCTCTCGATGAACCGCACCTGCCTACCACAAACTCGACAATCCTGTAGCCACCACACGAATCGCGGCCTGACCGAGATCCCCTCATCAGTACTACAGGTCGCGCCTCCTCCAAATGCGCTGCACGCTCTAGAAATTCTACTCCAGATGCTTCTCACGACGAATAACTCGAATCCAACCTTCGTTACGCGAATCGTTGACCACACTCTCCATAAAGTCAACCCTAGCTTCAACACCATACACGGCCTTCCCCAAATCAATGATCAAACACCACCAAAATATGTCGGATCGATGCCCTCATCAAAACTTAATTTTTAAAGCTAGTTTGGAAAAAAATTCATTTGACTATTAGATTTGATATCAAAGTTGAAATCACAATTTTTTTTCCTTTTTACTATAAAGTTATAGTGGAAGATAAAAATGAATGGAGCAAGGAGAAAAACAGCAAGTGATCTATGTTTGGAGTTATTTGATTTTATATATATAAATAAAATAAAATAAAGTAAAATAAAACAATTATATTCACCTTTCCTATGACAAATTTTTTTCCCGATCCACCAACATGTTTATTGGCTGTGAGATGATGGGCGTGTGGGCTATGAGATGATGGGTTTATATGGCGGGTATGTGCATATAAATATAATTTTAATTCTAAAATACTCAACAAAACATACCCAAAAATCTCGAACTCCAATTTTATTTTAAATTGATTCAAACTCAATGTATATTTAATTCCATTCCATTTCTAATTTATTCATGATCAATTCAATTGCATTCCATTCATATCCACACTCATTATATTCAAATCATTTTATTAAGCTCGGAATCATCATGCTAATTTATTAAGTAGCCTTTTCATAAGTTATTTAAACCAAGCTTTCATTTAAAATATACCTTTAAGTTATCCCTTTATTTTTAACTATTCCAACTATATAACTTAAGCTCGTTTCTTTGCAACCAAATTTTATTTCCATTTTGGATTAATTCTCATTCAATCAATCCCATTTCAATTTACAAATTAATTCAATTAGTTCATTCACTTCATCCATCTCAATTTTAATTCCCATATTCGAATTTATTCTCGAATTTATTAAAACGAAATTCAAGGCTATATTCAATTTATTCAAATTGGATTTATTTGTAACACAAATCATTTCTATTTCAATCCAATTTCATTTTATTCGATCACACTTCCAGTTTTATTTAATTCACTTAAAATTTAAGTTGAATTTCATTTATTACTCAAGTTTCACTTCTAATATTCACTTTTAATCCACAATCCAATTTATCAAATCAAGTTAAGTTGCATTTCCATATTTAATTAACTAATTTATGTAGCCAATTTTTCACTTCCAATTTATAGTTCAATATCTGATTTCTATTTCAAAAATCACTTCAATAAATTTACTCGAGTTCAAATTTATATTATAATTCAAGTTTAGATTTTTATTTCATTTCCAAAATATATCTTTTATTTTAGGTTTTTCTATCCCATTTTTTTCAATTTTATAAGTCACACAACATTTTTTTAACTTTACCATCAATTCTATACTCGAGCACGTTTACATTTTATTTTTAACCCAAAGTTATACATCGCTTAATAGTTTTAATATATACTTTTATTTCATTAATTCCAAATTCTATCCATTTCAAATTTTGTTTAACTTAACTTAAGTTAGATTTAAACTTCATACCATTCCTTTTAATTTATTTAAGAAAGAATTCAATCCCATTCAATATCATCTATAATTCAATTCAATTTTATTTCCAATCCAATTAAAATTCAACACAATTTTATTTAACTCAGTTTAACTTAGACTTCATCCATACCATTTTCGTTTACCAATTAAATTTATTTAACTTACACATGTTTTAAGTTCATCCTAAAACTCAAATTTTCCTATTCCTTACTTATATTTAATTAACTTCATTGCATTTTACTCATTTCATTTTATTTATCCCAATCTTCTCATTTATTGATTTCCTTTACCCTTGCTAAGTTACTTCACCATTTCATTAATTTATTTCATTAATTCTATTCAAATCATAGCCAATTAAAATTTTAAAATTAAATTCCTTCAACTTAATCCATGTTAAATTCCATTTTAGCCTTTTCACTTTTAGTTTTAATATCAAAATTCAATTTCCTTATTTTCCTTTAAAATCATTCTCAGCTTTATAAGTTCATAACTTATTTCCTGATATTTTCTAAACAATTTAATAAGGATTTAAAAATTCAAATACACGGTATTTATTACAAATCATTTTAAAGTCTCAATATTCCAAATCACCCTTTTTAAATTTTTAAACCAACCCTGGTTTTTATCCAAAATAATTTCCCTTTGGAATTTCTAAAATGAAACTTGTTTGGCCAACAAATCTGAATAGTCCATTTCGGTAGCAATCCATCATTTAGAAACTCGAAGATGAATATTGATGATGATGCGCAGTCATCGCTAGGATTATTTTCCAACGATTGTAGTGAGTTCAGTGTTATTATCACTTTCCAAAATCTATTTAAAAGCATTTTTCTATTCAAAAATATCTCCAAAATAATAATAATATTATTTTGTTTTAAAATACTTTGGAAAACATTTCTAAAATCTCGGAATTTAATTTTTCAAACTCTAGTTTTAATCAAGTTTTAGTTATAATTCAACTGTATAATCCATATACAATCTCTATTTGGTTATATATAACCATTTCAAATTTTATAATCTTATTTATATTGCAATATTATCAACCAAACATTCCAAATATACCATAATAATTTTATAAAATTATTCCATTTATATAAAAATATAATATGGGTAAAATTATTTCAGTTACCTGCTTCAAAACCATACTTTGTCGGTTTATCACATTCAAGTGTTTAGAAACTCCTATCGAATTAGCGGCGTTCGACTACTCAAACAGAATTTATATGCCACTCAAGATAAATCAGTACAATATAAAATGATTTTATATTCACTAACAAATACGCTCTCATATCTATAATTAAACTCAACTCATTCTAGATTACTACTGACCCTATTTCTAATGAGTAATCCCCACCAGAGCCAACGTTCTCGCTTAACCTTCAGCTCTAATACCAAGTGTAAAGTCCTGCAAATCCATACCACTTGAGTCGACCATAATTCACATCAGTTCGACTCAAATTGATTAGAAAATATGAACCTTTAGGGTGAAGAGGAAAAGCTAGAAGAAAATAGAACAATAATACTATAAAATCTCACAATCGCAGCGAAATATAATATAATATAAAACAACATATTTTTACACAAAAGAATTTGTAATGCCCCACTCCGAGACCCATATTAGCAAAGAGTATTACAAGGTAATACCGTCTGCTAATACGGAGAATATAGCAGTATATGAGCGACCATCTATAGCCTTGTCTTAACTATCTACTAAATACGTCGATAAATGTCGCATATTTTTTTCAGGTGGATCGACTTATCCAATAGATATTTAATACAAAACTATAATGGCTATAAGATCTAACAGAACAAAATATAACAACTCAAATGTAAAACACATCACAGAACAGTAGATCATCACATACATATACACATATACAGATACATCACAGGGTATACAAAATGATACATGTCAAGTGGTGTAGCAACCACAATATACAGGCGGGTCAAAAGAATGTACATATCAGAGTTACAACCAAAAAGGACTACACAAAAAGCTATAACAAAAGGAGCTAGCAGAATAGTCCATGCGGAAGCAGAATAGGCTAAGTCCAAATGTACCTAACCCGAAATACCTCGGTCTGACCCGAGTATAAAATACACGGGCCAGTCTAGCTAAACAAATCAGTTAGATAAGCTAAATGATAATGAACATGAAAGGTCATAAAGTACCAGAAATATCTCTAAAAGAGATAACTCGATCATTTAACAGAAGATGAATCATAGCTTGCCTCATATCATCGGCAACTCAATAAACAAAGGATATGAATATCCCAAATCAAGCCAAAAAGGCAAATAACAAATACCAATGAAGGTAACATAAGTTTCCACAAAGTAATCGCTATTTATCGAGTGGTTCAAAAGACCAACTCTGAAAAGCGATACTCTAGGGAAATATAAATATCAATGAAACAATAGATGCACATGCTCAGTACTGTATAAACAAGGATCCACAAGCCCGAAGGCGACAAACCCAAGTATCTCTCGAGCGGTGACGAAGGACCAACTCCTAAAGCGATACTATATGGCAACAAACCCGTAGGCACAAACCCGAAGGCGCAAGCCCGAAGGCAACAAATCGTAGCGGCGAAGGTCCGGAGCCCCAGTACTGGACACCACTAACCGGCAATATGTGTCACAAACTCTCGGAAAGGAACCCGAAAAGTGTTAGCGTGTGTCCCATACCACACGTTCGCACTAAACGGTTTACTAACCATTAGTCAATTCCACACTTAAAGCAGTACAAAGTTTACCTCATCTCATCGATAAACCAGACTAGAAGGTCAAAACGATCAAACGAATAGATTAGGAATTAACTGAAAAGACAAACGCACGTGTTCATAGCATTCGTTTTATCCAATCATTTAATTCTCCTCCCTCTTCGCTCGAAGTGCAAAATTTTGTATTTTATATAGAAATTAAGTTGAAGAAAACAAGTTTTAGGAATGCTTCAAAATCGCTTTAGGAATTGCCTTTGAAATTCTCCTATTATGGAGTAATTAATTAAATACTTAAAAATAATATTAAATAATAATTTCAAAAGTCAATTTGCTTGAAAAACACTCTGTATTGCTTTATAAAATCCGTGTACGAAATCTAGAGAAAAATCTCAAAGAAATCGGAAAATATCAGAAAAATCTGAAATTATTCTTAGTATATTAAAAAAACGGTGAAAACACGCTGCGAACCCATGTTCGACAGCAGGTTTGGACCTGCAAACGGAGTCCAAATGACTTGAAATTTTGTAGCAATATTTTCTAACATTCCTACTCCAATTTGAAAAAGGATTGACCCAATTATGACCTGAAATGAAGAAACTGCGTCGTTCCGAAGTTGGACTAAAACCACTATAAACTGCTGTGTTAAAACAGCGCAAAGGTTCAACTTCGACGATGAGTTCGAAGGGGCAAATGAACCCAGATCTTGGTGAAATTTGGTAGGAGCATAGGCTAATGCTTCTACTTCGATCTGCAAATGGAATTGTTTAATCCGTTTGAAACGAAGAATCTGCGTCGTTTCAAAGTCGGACGAAAACAAGGTTTAAAACACTGAATTACAGCAAGCTGCGAGTACAAGTTCGACAGTAGTTTAGAAATAGCAAACCAACCCAGATTTTCATGAAATTTTACAGAAATGTAAATCAACATTCGTACTTCAATATGCAAAATGAACCACCGAAATCCGATATGAAATCAATGGGTTATGTTGTCTCAAACACGAACTCAAGCCATGTTTGCAACAGTTTAAAAACCAAATGTGCAGGCCTAAAACCATCCTGGGTTCAACTTCCAGGCGTAAAACAATGGAATAAATGATATTGGATTGAGCTTAAAATTGGTAAGATTATACTAGAAAACTTCATCTTCCAAACAAAAAAAGAATCATTGAATTCCAGTAAGAAATGAATGAGTTATGCGGTTTCAAACATGGACTCAGACCATGTTTGCAGCAACTCAAAACAACTGCAAGCAAAAATTTGTGCCTGAGTCAATTTTGCAGCAACGTTTTGAACATTCAAACGATAATATATTTCAACCGAAATTTGCAGAAATGAAGTTCAACATGCAAGCTATCAAATACAAGAAATCCGGCAGCATTTCATTATTGGAATCAAAAGTTATTAGCTCTCAAAAATGCAACAGAGAACAGATTTCAAACAGAAAACAACAAAAATTTACCGACAAAAACTAAATTTTTGCTTGCTTTTGCTATTTTCTGAGCTTGGCTCAGCTAGATTTTGTGAGCGTTTCAACTCACCTTGTTGTACCAATGGAAAGACTCGAATTTTTAAGCTAAAAGTAGTGAGCTTTGAGTTAGTTTTGGTCTCCAAAACCTATAGAAGAAGAAAAAGATGCATGCAAAGAAGAAAAACACAATTAAAAAACAATCTCAACTAAAAATCTAGATTTTATGAAATAATAGTGTTTTGGAATGGATTACCTTGGATTTAACTCTAGATTGCAAAAAGATTTTAGTTTGTTGAATTAATTTGAAGAAATTGGCTCGGTTTGATTTTTGAGGTTGAGGCTTCCTGTATTTTCTTTGAGGCTGAAGGAGGAAGAAGGAGCATGAGAAATGAACGTACAACTAATTTGTTTCTCATTTCTTACCTGGTTATGTCCTATGTGGGCCTAGATCCAACAAATAAAAGAAAATAAAGGGCTTAGGTTAATTAATTCACTTATAAACTAAAAATGTTTTAAATATAACATATACATAAAACAAAAATGCACTTTTCTACATATTCTAACATAAGAAAAATATGTAAACTTGTATACTTATAAAATAAAACATTATCTACCATTTAAAAAGATTAATTTGTATTTTTAAAATATTTTTATTGTTAAATTCCTTTATTTAACAAAAATGCACTATTTACTCAAATAAATGAATAAAGCCATGTTTTTAACTCCCAAAATTCCACAAAATTTATTTCTTCACTTAGAAAAATATTCCAAACCATTTTAAAACATTATTTACAGCCAAAACTTATTTTTAACCCAATTTTCACCTTTTATTTCAATAAACAACCTTCAAAAAATCGAATACTTCTTTTAAAAATTATTAAAAGAAGTAATTGGCAATAAATAATACAATTATCGCATTTTTTCTAAATGCAAACTATTTTCCATTTATTATTAACCCAAATAAATAAAATAAAGTTTCAAACTTTATTTTTCTCATTTTAATTTCCAAAATTCGTTGTTTAATCCAAATAAACAATTTAATTCCTCCAATATTATTTTAATTCACAATATCAAATCATAACTACCGTTATAATTTAATATTTACAGGTAATCTCCAAAATCAGGGTTGTTACAGAATTGGTAACTGTTTTATACTTACAATCATCATAGTTCAATAATTAATACGTCAATCTGTACAGTTATAATAACTTACACAATTCAGCGGAAATATAAGTCAAGTACGAAAATACGTCTTAATTATCCAGCTTGTCTCCTGAGCTCCATAACATCCTATCCTAAATCTGTAATACTCAATCTGATCCAAGCATTATAATAAAATAACACCCGAGTCAGTCTGGAAAACCAGCGTGAGAAAAACACACTCAGTTTGAATTATTAGAGCTATCAAAATCCTTTGGAAAACAAAGATATCCTATAAGACCGCATCACACATAAACACGATCGGTTTTTTCCTTACGATAACAAAATCATTTTATTCAAAAGCCAATGATATTATAATAGTGTCTAAATACAAATACTAACTCAAATAGTTGAAAATGCTACATTAATAAAATTCCAGCATATTAGCTTCTATAAACAAAATCGTAAGCTCCTATTGGAGAATGGATTCCAACGAATGACTGGGCCACTGGGATACCGCCCATCACAGTACACCTCTAAAACAATGTATCGAGGACCATACTGGGATTCTTTGCTACACAAGGCCGGCCTACCCCTAACTTGGATAGACCGAACATGTTATCACTCCATGTGTTCCCATCTTTACTATCGAGCGCTCCTTCTTTCATGCACAACCATATCAATAATAAATAGGTTTCGGAGGATATATAAAAAAGTGTTAACATAGCCTGATTGGGTGCAACCCACTTAGCCTTGATGCGTCTCCCCTATTTTAGTCATTCCCGGTTGATGAGGCTCAAGGCTAAGCGTTATCTCTCAAGAAACAATTCTATTTAGAATGCCCATCGTCCTCCAATAACTATGTTCTGATAGCATTCGTCCATAGAAGTTGTCCTTGGTCCGGAAAAACCAAATCACTATCTTCATCGTCTTCACTTTATTCATTCGTAATGTTCAGACCAGATTGAAGCGGTTTTCGGATAATTAAATAGGATCCCAGTTGTAACAAACAGGGATTTTCGTTCTTCGAAAATCCGACATCGATACTCACTTTATCGACTGCCGAGAAATCAAAGGCCGAAAACCGAGATGTTATGGGTTTTAAAAAGAATTTAAGAAAAAGAAAAAGAGAGAAGAGTAGATAAGATAGAAAATAGAGAGAAAAGAAGATAGATGATTTTTAGAAAACAAAGAATTTTTAAAATAGAACGGGATAGAAGAAAACAACAGAACAACAACAGAATCTCACAATTCGCAGCGGAACAACATATAATAATAAATGAATAATCTTTAAACAAAGGACTATATCAGTTATTACATTATCATCATATTACATCACATCATATCATCAGAGTGTACAACAACATACATCAACAAACAGCGGAAAAAGAAATACTATATAAACTAGTAATACGCCATGCCATCCAGCTTGCCTCCAGCAACTCCAGGATATCCTGAATATCCTGATAAACCTAACTCTTGACTGCCCGTGTGGAAATTGGTGGGCACCCAGAGTTTAGGAAGGAAAACAATAAACTCCGAGTCAGTCATGTGACTGGTGTGAGAACTCAAAACAGTTTATTTAACTTTAAAATCAAAATAGAGGAATATTTTTAAACTCAATTCGCAATGCTTTTAAAAATGAGACTACCATAAGGCCTCCCGCACACACACACATGCAAACGCAGAATCGGAGGAGATTTCTCCTTATGATAGTCAAAGATGTTTGATACGCATTTAAAATAACATTTGATATTATTATTAGTGCATAATGTAGGAAAATTCATTTCTAAAATAAAGATATAAATCTTAGCCAACATACGACCATTATCGTATGCCTACTATAGCTACTATCCAAACAGTGGTGACCACCATAAGTGAATAGCAGGTTCTACAACTAATACCGTAAAAGTTTCGTATTGGGAATTGGATTTCCAACAAATGGTCAGGCCAAGGAACTTCCCATTGCCACATGAGAATGCCTCTGGATGGACATCCCCGAGAACCAAACCGGATCTCTACCAACACAAGGCCGGGTTACTCCTAACTGAGTAACAACTGACCGAATATGCCATCCCCCGGTCCTTTGGGACCTTTATCAACCGAGCGCTCGTAATCAATTCACACAATCATAAAGTGTTTTCAACATGAGTAAGTATCTGGGCTCCATACCATGATACCACCCTTTTCCAGAAGGAAATGCACATATCCTAAAGGGCGCAACCCCTCATAACCTTGCTGCATCTTTCCTGTTTTGACCATTTCCGGGATGTGAGGCTCGACGAATTCACGTCCACAAAAACATACTTTATACAAAAGCCATGCTTTGGGTCAACAAATGATCAACACAATGATCACTAAGATAGACGATCAAACAAATGATCCTATCACAAATAATCAACACAATGATCATTTCAGCATCACTCAGCATGTCACATTACCAAACTGGGAATATATCGCTGATAACTTCAACTATATGACCTTTGAGCTCGTACGTCTCAGAGAAGGGTGTTAAGCAAAGAATAAATTCTCCGCCACCAACAGAAATATATTTGAAAGAAATCGGCTTTATATCTCAAATTGTAATGTCAGACATACAATCCATACAAGTCTGTTCCGGGATCGAACAGAACCGAAGGCACTTACAAAGAAGTCCTTGCAATCCGGATATTCACAATCCTGATCGGATTCACCATCACATATGGAGAACTCAATATCGTAGCTACTCGGTGCAGAGTCAATCGATAGTTCATCCTATCACTCTCGCAAATACCGGTCTTCAACACCGATCTCCAATTGCGATTCACAACGACGTATCACATATTCGGAATGGGTTATACGACCCCATGGTCCTTTCCCGGTTAACCCGAATAGTGAGCGCTTATTCAAAAATAAGTGTGCATTCAATTTCAAACAATTCACATCAAATACCCATTCAAAGGGAAATACTGATAGTCGGCTATTGAACTATCACTGGATAGGCACACATCACCAGATTCCAAATAATTTTCCAAATTATTTATTTTCCAAAATATCTTTACAAGATATTTAATTTCAACACTTCAAAAATAAATCAATATTTATTTTTAACAAGTTTCACTTTCACATATAAATTCCATAATGAATTTATATTTCAAGATATCCATGCATATGCGATTTCAATAATTCATTTTCAATTTATCTTCAGAAAAAGATAAATTCTAATTATTCACTTCATATTGGAAAACATTTCCATACTTATTTATTCATAAGTAATTCACAAATTCCTTTTATTTTCAACACTTAGAAAATATTCAATATACTTAAATCGAATTAAGTATATAATTCATTCTTTAAGGAAATCATTCTCTTAAACATATTTATTTGGGCCAAAACGAATGTTACGTAAAACATCGTTACGACAACCCAAAATCACTAGTATAGGGATTCGAAATTAAAATAGATATATAAATCCCAATACTATTCAAAACATTTCCTTTCGGAAATCATTTACTATAACAACAGTGTTATAGTCCACTATTTCCTTTTATTTCTCGAAAACGTCTATTTCAACAATAAATGTTGAAATCTATGGTTTCGAATCTCAACACATTTAAAACATCGTTAGATCGTTTTAATTCAATTTAAAACATCAAATCTAAACCATTTTCTTTAACGTGTTATTCACTATTCAAAAACGTGAATAAACTTCGTTAACAAATCTCATTCTTTTATTCATTTTAATTCAAAGGATTTTTCACTATTCAAAAATGTGAATATAACTCCATTAATAGGTTTCAACAATTTTCTTATCAAAATAAGTCGTTTGTGAATTTATAAAACAACGTTTATAAATTCCATTTTATTTATTTTATAACAACTTCCTTTTATAAATTCCTTTATTAACCTATTCCAGTTTATAACTTAATCATAAACTAAAAGTTCATATTATAAGTTAAATCCTTATAAAACGATTATTTTACAAAATCGTTCCTTTAAAAGCTTTCCAAATCATAAATCTTATAACTTATAAGATTCCTATTTAACCAATCTATTCTTCAAATAATTTCACCAAATTTATAAATCTTACTATTTATAAATTTCTTTTATAACTTCACAGTTTATAATTCCATAAATTTCATTTATTTATGAAATTCATTTTCACTTCATTCAAACACTTATAAAAACTCGTTTTATAATGTCAATATTTCAATTTATAAATATCCATTTATAAATCTCTTAATATAAATCAATTTATATTATTCTTTTAAAACGTCTTTAAATTCCTTTATAATTTCATCATTTCGATTTATAAAATAATCAAATTTTATAAATCCTATATTTAAACTTTTGATAATAAATTCAAAAATCCAGTTTAAACTATTTTATAAAGTCATTAATTCCTATTTCTCAAAAATCAGCTTTTAACCGTATTTCTCAAAAATTATAATTTTTATAACTTTAAGAATTATAACGTTCATTTATTTATAATGGATCAATTCCAAAAATATTCTATTTTTTTTTAAAAATCACTTTAAAAACATTTTAAATCCCAAAATTTGGGTCCAATGATGCTACACACCAAATAGTCAATCACGACTACAACGACATCATATATCGATATGATAATCCATCAAATATCAAAATATCTGAAATCAAATAAAAACTGTTGAGGAATCCAGTTGGATCCCTCCAACCTGTTTCCTGCATCCAAAAACATTAGCACAATACCAATTTCGCTCCAGTACGAAATTATCGCGGTATATGTTCTTAATAAATATTATCCGCTTAATAACGGCGCAATAGGGTCTCATCCGCTAAACAAAAAATGCGGGAAATCAACAACTGCAATATATACATATGCCAATATATATATATATTGATATTATATATAATACCAATTTCACTGTTTATGAAATATTCGCGGTATATGTTTTTAATAAATAACATCCGCTTACTAACGGCGCATAATGTCTATTTTAACAATCAATAATTTACAGTCATCATTCAAACATGCATTCAAATATTTTAAATCTAACTATTTAAAATAAAATCGAAATCTATTCGATTGAGTGAGAAATTCTCACCTTGGTTTTAATTTCCGTTTTTAGCTTTTATTTCGAATAAAATTAAACGTGCGTTTAATTTTACCCGAAATTCTCACTAACTCCAAACGACTCCAAACCAACTCCATCGCGTAGTGCTCGTCCATACGATTCCAACGCAACTGAGTTTGCATTTTTTCGACCTCATATGAAAAAGTTATGAATTTTTTAAAGTTACACGAGTTTATATACTTATATTTACAACATGAATTTACAAATTTTTATACCAAGCAGATCTTGACCGTAGATCCCACCATCATCACGCACGCACGCAACCCCCCTTCTCTCTCGTTCCATCTCCAGTTATTTTACACGCATAAGAACCCAACTTGATCAAACTAGGGTTGAATTTTTCATCTCTTATACTAGACGAAACCCGATCACACAACCACCAACACGAAGCACACGACGCAAGCTATCTCCACTATGAATAGCTTGAAGTTCGGCCTCCTAGATGTGCGTGCGCACGTCCATGAACAGCCCACGTTTTCACTCCATTTCCCATCAATCCGTGAAGCCATTCGCGATCTCCACCGTTGATCTCGTAGCTCTCGTCGTGCTCTATCACTTTGTAGTTGAACATTCTTGCTAATTCTTGATGGATTTGGAGAAATCAAGGGAGGAAGGAGAAGAAAAACTGGCCATTGAATAGTTAGGGCCGGCTATGCAGTTTTAAAATTAGGTTTTTTTTTTTTTATCAATTTATGAAGAGAATGGGTGTATTTATAAGGAACCGATCGACACTATTCATCCCGGAAATTCCGAACTCCGATTTAGGCGCCGTAACCAGCGTACCTAGGGTTTATCCCGCGTTCCGGACACAATGGAACAAGTTTCGGAAGCTAATTCGGAAGTATGTGCGAGTTATGGCTGCAAACGCTCAATTTAAATTAAACCGATTTAAACCGATTTCTAGGCGTTTTAATTTGTACCGGACAAACGGTAAATCCAATTGACTTGAAATTTGAAACCTTACAATAATATCACATTACGGATCCGATGAAACTGGTTTCGTCGAAATCCGAGACTTTTTGAAAAATGGCTATTTTGACTCGCCAAATTTAAATTAAAAATAATTCGATGCGTTTCGAGCTGCCACGATCAAACGATAACTCCGATTGACACGAAAATTGAAATCCGGTAATAACTAACTATTACGGATCCAATGAAACTGGTTTCGTTCAATTCTGAGACTGTTCAAAAATTGGCTATTTTACAGTCGATTATTAAATATTAAAATATTCAATTTTCACAAATTAACTTTTAATTCGATTTTAAAAGTTCTAAAATATTTCTATAACTCCAGTATGATTAAATAAAATTTTCCAAATTATTTTCAATCATTTTTAACTCAATTTTTAATTATATCCATAATTTAACATATTAAATTATTGTTTTAATTATCTAATTAAATCCAAAAATTCAAATAAAAATTTATTTGACTTAAAAATTCACTTATTAACATTTAAAATTAATTAAATATTCAAATTTAAATTAATAAAAATTCTGGGTCGTTACAATCTTTCCCCCTTAAAAGAATTTCGTCCTCGAAATTACAAGTAAGAAAGGTTACAGAATTTATTAATTTTCCCAAAATTTATAATTAAACTTCTTACCATATTTTACTAAGTTTTCAAATCATACTTAGTTATCTTTTCAAAAACAACTACCTATTGTTTAACTTTCAACTTCAAAATCAAAGTTGAAGTTTTCAAAATTTTCCCAATTTTCTCAAAAATTTTCTAACGCCTTAAATTTTCGGAAAAATTCGCCATAGTCTCCTTTGCGCGGCTCGATCCGGAAAAAAAAATGACAGTATATATGTCACAAATATACATCTCATCAAGTAATGAGGCATCCCGCAGGGAAAAAGTATAAAAGTGCGATATTTAATCCGAGATATGTACCTTATATTTTATTAGCAAGCATATACGGCTAATATAGCGCTAAAGCGAACTCCAAATGCGAAGCAAACGCGATCCGCACCTACTAAACTCAACAAACAACATGAGAACATGCACATATGCAAATAATCTCAATATACAAAATATAGCAACATAACAACTATATATATCACATAGCAAATGCAACTAAACAACAAATGCAAACATCAACCATCTATTAAATCTATATTCATTCATATTCTCATTAATATTAAATGAAATGGTTTTCAATTTAATCACATTTGATTTATTTACATTGGATGTTCTTACTAACATTCATTCTCAATTCAATTAGTTTACATTACTAATTAAATCCAATTCACTTTCAATTCTATTCAAATTTATTTACTTCTAATTTGAATTCAATTACATAGCTTCCAATTTCATTAACTCTTAATGAATTTTATACAACCAATCAACAATCATATAACAACCAAAGTATATTAATTTCAACCAAATTCCTTTGCTTATATTCATTCATTTTTTTATTCAACTTCTAATAACATTAGATTTTAATGAATCAACACTTATATTCATTATTTTATTTAATCCATTTGATTATTTACAACTCATATTCATAAATATATTAACTTCTTATATATATAAGTTTATTTCACAATTGTAAATCACTTTAATTATACTTCAATTCTTATAATTCTTTTACTTATACAATTATTCTTTAATTTAGATTATTCAAACAACCTAACAATTAACTTACATACAATTTAATAATTTTGAAAAATTATTTCTTTATATATAAAATATAATCAAGGCAAAATTATTTCATTTACCCAATTAAAACAATACTGTGCCGAATTGTTCTATTCAAGTGTTTAGAAACCCCTTCGGCATAGTTTGACTGACCGTGCTGACGAAGGTTCATATACCACTCAATAAACCAATCATCACAATATAAAACAATTTTATATTCACTAACAAATACGCTCTCATAGCTATTATTACACTCAAACTCATTCTAGAGTACTACTGACTCTATCTCTAATGAGTTAATACCCTACAGAACCATGGTTGTCGCTTAACCATCAGCTCTGATACCAAATGTAACAAACAGGGATTTTCGTTCTTCGAAAATCCGACATCGATACTCACTTTATCGACTGCCGAGAAATCAAAGGCCGAAAACCGAGATGTTATGGGTTTTAAAAAGAATTTAAGAAAAAGAAAAAGAGAGAAGAGTAGATAAGATAGAAAATAGAGAGAAAAGAAGATAGATGATTTTTAGAAAACAAAGAATTTTTAAAATAGAACGGGATAGAAGAAAACAACAGAACAACAACAGAATCTCACAATTCGCAGCGGAACAACATATAATAATAAATGAATAATCTTTAAACAAAGGACTATATCAGTTATTACATTATCATCATATTACATCACATCATATCATCAGAGTGTACAACAACATACATCAACAAACAGCGGAAAAAGAAATACTATATAAACTAGTAATACGCCATGCCATCCAGCTTGCCTCCAGCAACTCCAGGATATCCTGAATATCCTGATAAACCTAACTCTTGACTGCCCGTGTGGAAATTGGTGGGCACCCAGAGTTTAGGAAGGAAAACAATAAACTCCGAGTCAGTCATGTGACTGGTGTGAGAACTCAAAACAGTTTATTTAACTTTAAAATCAAAATAGAGGAATATTTTTAAACTCAATTCGCAATGCTTTTAAAAATGAGACTACCATAAGGCCTCCCGCACACACACACACATGCAAACGCAGAATCGGAGGAGATTTCTCCTTATGATAGTCAAAGATGCTTGATACGCATTTAAAATAACATTTGATATTATTATTAGTGCATAATGTAGGAAAATTCATTTCTAAAATAAAGATATAAATCTTAGCCAACATACGACCATTATCGTATGCCTACTATAGCTACTATCCAAACAGTGGTGACCACCATAAGTGAATAGCAGGTTCTACAACTAATACCGTAAAAGTTTCGTATTGGGAATTGGATTTCCAACAAATGGTCAGGCCAAGGAACTTCCCATTGCCACATGAGAATGCCTCTGGATGGACATCCCCGAGAACCAAACCGGATCTCTACCAACACAAGGCCGGGTTACTCCTAACTGAGTAACAACTGACCGAATATGCCATCCCCCGGTCCTTTGGGACCTTTATCAACCGAGCGCTCGTAATCAATTCACACAATCATAAAGTGTTTTCAACATGAGTAAGTATCTGGGCTCCATACCATGATACCACCCTTTTCCAGAAGGAAATGCACATATCCTAAAGGGCGCTACCCCTCATAACCTTGCTGCATCTTTCCTGTTTTGACCATTTCCGGGATGTGAGGCTCGACGAATTCACGTCCACAAAAACATACTTTATACAAAAGCCATGCTTTGGGTCAACAAATGATCAACACAATGATCACTAAGATAGACGATCAAACAAATGATCCTATCACAAATAATCAACACAATGATCATTTCAGCATCACTCAGCATGTCACATTACCAAACTGGGAATATATCGCTGATAACTTCAACTATATGACCTTTGAGCTCGTACGTCTCAGAGAAGGGTGTTAAGCAAAGAATAAATTCTCCGCCACCAACAGAAATATATTTGAAAGAAATCGGCTTTATATCTCAAATTGTAATGTCAGACATACAATCCATACAAGTCTGTTCCGGGATCGAACAGAACCGAAGGCACTTACAAAGAAGTCCTTGCAATCCGAATATTCACAATCCTGATCGGATTCACCATCACATATGGAGAACTCAATACCGTAGCTACTCGGTGCAGAGTCAATCGATAGTTCATCCTATCACTCTCGCAAATACCGGTCTTCAATGCCGATCTCCAATTGCGATTCACAACGACGTATCACATATTCGGAATGGGTTATACGACCCCATGGTCCTTTCCCGGTTAACCCGAATAGTGAGCGCTTATTCAAAAATAAGTGTGCATTCAATTTCAAACAATTCACATCAAATACCCATTCAAAGGGAAATACTGATAGTCGGCTATTGAACTATCACTGGATAGGCACACATCACCAGATTCCAAATAATTTTCCAAATTATTTATTTTCCAAAATATCTTTACAAGATATTTAATTTCAACACTTCAAAAATAAATCAATATTTATTTTTAACAAGTTTCACTTTCACATATAAATTCCATAATGAATTTATATTTCAAGATATCCATGCATATGCGATTTCAATAATTCATTTTCAATTTATCTTCAGAAAAAGATAAATTCTAATTATTCACTTCATATTGGAAAACATTTCCATACTTATTTATTCATAAGTAATTCACAAATTCCTTTTATTTTCAACACTTAGAAAATATTCAATATACTTAAATCGAATTAAGTATATAATTCATTCTTTAAGGAAATCATTCTCTTAAACATATTTATTTGGGCCAAAACGAATGTTACGTAAAACATCGTTACGACAACCCAAAATCACTAGTATAGGGATTCGAAATTAAAATAGATATATAAATCCCAATACTATTCAAAACATTTCCTTTCGGAAATCATTTACTATAACAACAGTGTTATAGTCCACTATTTCCTTTTATTTCTCGAAAACGTCTATTTCAACAATAAATGTTGAAATCTATGGTTTCGAATCTCAACACATTTAAAACATCGTTAGATCGTTTTAATTCAATTTAAAACATCAAATCTAAACCATTTTCTTTAACGTGTTATTCACTATTCAAAAACGTGAATAAACTTCGTTAACAAATCTCATTCTTTTATTCATTTTAATTCAAAGGATTTTTCACTATTCAAAAATGTGAATATAACTCCATTAATAGGTTTCAACAATTTTCTTATCAAAATAAGTCGTTTGTGAATTTATAAAACAACGTTTATAAATTCCATTTTATTTATTTTATAACAACTTCCTTTTATAAATTCCTTTATTAACCTATTCCAGTTTATAACTTAATCATAAACTAAAAGTTCATATTATAAGTTAAATCCTTATAAAACGATTATTTTACAAAATCGTTCCTTTAAAAGCTTTCCAAATCATAAATCTTATAACTTATAAGATTCCTATTTAACCAATCTATTCTTCAAATAATTTCACCAAATTTATAAATCTTACTATTTATAAATTTCTTTTATAACTTCACAGTTTATAATTCCATAAATTTCATTTATTTATGAAATTCATTTTCACTTCATTCAAACACTTATAAAAACTCGTTTTATAATGTCAATATTTCAATTTATAAATATCCATTTATAAATCTCTTAATATAAATCAATTTATATTATTCTTTTAAAACGTCTTTAAATTCCTTTATAATTTCATCATTTCGATTTATAAAATAATCAAATTTTATAAATCCTATATTTAAACTTTTGATAATAAATTCAAAAATCCAGTTTAAACTATTTTATAAAGTCATTAATTCCTATTTCTCAAAAATCAGCTTTTAACCGTATTTCTCAAAAATTATAATTTTTATAACTTTAAGAATTATAACGTTCATTTATTTATAATGGATCAATTCCAAAAATATTCTATTTTTTTTTAAAAATCACTTTAAAAACATTTTAAATCCCAAAATTTGGGTCCAATGATGCTACACACCAAATAGTCAATCACGACTACAACGACATCATATATCGATATGATAATCCATCAAATATCAAAATATCTGAAATCAAATAAAAACTGTTGAGGAATCCAGTTGGATCCCTCCAACCTGTTTCCTGCATCCAAAAACATTAGCACAATACCAATTTCGCTCCAGTACGAAATTATCGCGGTATATGTTCTTAATAAATATTATCCGCTTAATAACGGCGCAATAGGGTCTCATCCGCTAAACAAAAAATGCGGGAAATCAACAACTGCAATATATACATATGCCAATATATATATATATTGATATTATATATAATACCAATTTCACTGTTTATGAAATATTCGCGGTATATGTTTTTAATAAATAACATCCGCTTACTAACGGCGCATAATGTCTATTTTAACAATCAATAATTTACAGTCATCATTCAAACATGCATTCAAATATTTTAAATCTAACTATTTAAAATAAAATCGAAATCTATTCGATTGAGTGAGAAATTCTCACCTTGGTTTTAATTTCCGTTTTTAGCTTTTATTTCGAATAAAATTAAACGTGCGTTTAATTTTACCCGAAATTCTCACTAACTCCAAACGACTCCAAACCAACTCCATCGCGTAGTGCTCGTCCATACGATTCCAACGCAACTGAGTTTGCATTTTTTCGACCTCATATGAAAAAGTTATGAATTTTTTAAAGTTACACGAGTTTATATACTTATATTTACAACATGAATTTACAAATTTTTATACCAAGCAGATCTTGACCGTAGATCCCACCATCATCACGCACGCACGCAACCCCCCTTCTCTCTCGTTCCATCTCCAGTTATTTTACACGCATAAGAACCCAACTTGATCAAACTAGGGTTGAATTTTTCATCTCTTATACTAGACGAAACCCGATCACACAACCACCAACACGAAGCACACGACGCAAGCTATCTCCACTATGAATAGCTTGAAGTTCGGCCTCCTAGATGTGCGTGCGCACGTCCATGAACAGCCCACGTTTTCACTCCATTTCCCATCAATCCGTGAAGCCATTCGCGATCTCCACCGTTGATCTCGTAGCTCTCGTCGTGCTCTATCACTTTGTAGTTGAACATTCTTGCTAATTCTTGATGGATTTGGAGAAATCAAGGGAGGAAGGAGAAGAAAAACTGGCCATTGAATAGTTAGGGCCGGCTATGCAGTTTTAAAATTAGGTTTTTTTTTTTTATCAATTTATGAAGAGAATGGGTGTATTTATAAGGAACCGATCGACACTATTCATCCCGGAAATTCCGAACTCCGATTTAGGCGCCGTAACCAGCGTACCTAGGGTTTATCCCGCGTTCCGGACACAATGGAACAAGTTTCGGAAGCTAATTAGGAAGTATGTGCGAGTTATGGCTGCAAACGCTCAATTTAAATTAAACCGATTTAAACCGATTTCTAGGCGTTTTAATTTGTACCGGACAAACGGTAAATCCAATTGACTTGAAATTTGAAACCTTACAATAATATCACATTACGGATCCGATGAAACTGGTTTCGTCGAAATCCGAGACTTTTTGAAAAATGGCTATTTTGACTCGCCAAATTTAAATTAAAAATAATTCGATGCGTTTCGAGCTGCCACGATCAAACGATAACTCCGATTGACACGAAAATTGAAATCCGGTAATAACTAACTATTACGGATCCAATGAAACTGGTTTCGTTCAATTCTGAGACTGTTCAAAAATTGGCTATTTTACAGTCGATTATTAAATATTAAAATATTCAATTTTCACAAATTAACTTTTAATTCGATTTTAAAAGTTCTAAAATATTTCTATAACTCCAGTATGATTAAATAAAATTTTCCAAATTATTTTCAATCATTTTTAACTCAATTTTTAATTATATCCATAATTTAACATATTAAATTATTGTTTTAATTATCTAATTAAATCCAAAAATTCAAATAAAAATTTATTTGACTTAAAAATTCACTTATTAACATTTTAAATTAATTAAATATTCAAATTTAAATTAATAAAAATTCTGGGTCGTTACACCGGTTTCTTCAAAACGATTAACGAAATTGGCCAATATTGATAGTCGATTATTTAACTATCAATAAAACATCTTCACCAAAATATTTATTCCAAAACATCTTCACCAAGATATATATTCAACCTCTTTCAATATTTCTACATTTTGAAAACAATTTCAACACTTGTATCCATAATAGGATATTAACCATTTTCAATACTTAGAAATATTTCCAACTTCCTTTTTTTGTAACACCTAGAAAATATTTATATTCCAAATCTTGACCACTAAAAATATTTTCCAAAACCTTCCTTCCAATGCTTAGGAAAATTTTTATACGTATAATCTCCAAAATCATTTTTAAGATTTACCTTGAAAGTATTTCACAACTTATCTCATAAGCCTTAGGAATTTTAATAAATACTTCCTATGATTTCCAAACTGATTATACTTAATTATAATCCCAACCAACCATTTATAACTCCTTTAAATGAATTCAAAATCTTTCCGAAGTTATCGCGTCTAGACACCGGAAATTTTCTTAAGTCTTTAACATTGGATTTATAAGACTTCTCTTATATAATCTCATCCTTTAATAAACCCCATTTATACATTTCAAGAGGATTTATAAATAAATTTGCAATCATTTCAAAATTATATATATAACGAGTATTTCCATTAAAGAATAGTAATTTATTTAAAATATGTTTAAGTTATTATTAAAATATTGCAAACACTTTTATAACATCAATAACTCATTTTTAGATGTACAAATAAATTTCTAAAGATGAATTTAAAAGTTAGAATTTATTAAATAAATACTTAACATTTGAAAACCTACTTGCCGAAGTATTTCAATCTCAACTAGTTTTAAATTCCATAGTTTTAAAATAATAACATTTTCCTTCTAAAACAAACTCACTTCTTAAAAATTTAAATCGTATTTTTAAAATCTTAATAACCAATTCAACTTATAAATTCCTCTCAATTTCCATCACATCGCTTCCATTTCGATTTCCTTAACCATTATCACTTCTCAAAAATAGTAATCCACTATTTTTCTCACCCTACTCCCATATTGTATTATAATTTCATCTATGAATTTTATATTTCCAATTTATCATCATGGTATCGATTTTATTTATTTATAAACACCGTTTATAAATTTTACATCCCTTTTGGTTTTACCTTTTTGTAAAACAAATCTTATTTATAAAATCTCATTATATAAATTCATTTCTTATAAATTCCAATAATACCTCCAATCTATTTTTAATATTGATTTTAACTCATTTTCATATTTCTGAATACTATTTACAAACTCCTTTATACAATTAATTTTTAAAGTCTTTATTTAAACCCATTCACGAATAGTTATGTACAATCCAAAGTTAATATATATTATTCCTAATTCAATTTTACATAAAAATAATTCAATTCCCAATATAAATATTTTTGTACCAAAAATCCTCTTTTAATTCCATAAATTTTAAAATATATTTACGGTATTTTAAAATATTAAAATTATGGCCAATGCTACAATAGAATCCAAAAATTTAAATTACAACAAACATCTATAACAGATTGTCCACACGCATCATGTATCACTGTATATGAAAAATAAACAATATATTTGAGGAATCCAGTTGGATCCATCCAACCTGTTTCTCTGCATCCATAGATGTTAATATAACATAAAAATACCAATCCCTCTTCGAAGGGATATCGTGGTATATAGGGTCATCCGCTACTATGGTGTGAGCATAGGGTCCCATCCTTATAACGTACGGGGATGTCACTCCAAATACTAATATATATACTACTATATATAACATATCAACCTACTAATAATAATTCATAAATTCATCCAAATAATCAATAATTTAAATTCAACACTTTTAAATTATTCCAGTAGTCCAAATGAATGAGATTTTACTCACGTTGATATTAAATTTCGATCCGTTCCAATTCATAATTAATAGCTGCCTCAAAAAAATCCCCAATTAATTCTAGATTATAATTTGCGATTCTTCTTGTACCACGTATAAATAATTTTAAATTATACAAATAAATGATTTAATCCCAATTATAATTACGTAACTAATTACTTAATTAAAAATTTATTTATCTATTAATGGATTAAATATTATCTTCTTCTTAAATTGAATCGCGACATTTAAAATGCATCGAGCTGCCCATCGTCGAAACCATGACAGTGACATCGGCACGACGCAACCATCCATTTATCGCCCACGAACTGTAGTGCTTTAGTTCCTCGCAGTCGCTTGCCTAACTTTCGCTCCTCAAAATCAAGCACCCTAGAACCATCGTGAATCTCCTCCCTTTGACCTCGATTGTGCTACTCAACGTCGTCACCAAGGCCGCAAGAAAACCACCCCGTTGCAACCGGACCCTGACCACCACACGCCTTTGAACGATGCTGCACCATCCGTTATCATTCCCTACAACTCGCCCAACCCTCACGACTATGACAAGCCCTCACCAACACCTAATGCCGCTACCTCCCAGCTTCCCCCGATTAACACTCGACCACTGCCGCTTTAGGTCGATGCATGTCGCCCAATCCATTGCAACTTTGCTTGCCTCTTTTTTTAAATAAACAAATCGATTTGATTTCATTATGAATTTTTTTCCTCTCATTTTTGATTAATCTCGTCTGAAAGAAGGAAAAAAGGATTCACGAGCTTTAAGTAAAAAAGAGGCTTTGGTTGTAAGATTGACCGGTTGTGGGGGTTTAAGAGAGAGATTTACATATACATATATACATTATTTATTTCTCAAAATGTTTTGCTTTACATAACCAAAAATCCCGAACCCCTACTGACGCATGCCGCTAGTCGTTTATAATATTATACCCCTATTCTGAATGCAATGGAAAAAGGTTTCGATTCCTAATTCGATCGTATGGAGAAGATAGATTTTTGGACCCAATTATTATACCAAATTTCGATATTAATTTCAACGCATTTATATACTATACGACAAAATAATAACTCCAAATGCTATGAAACTTGAAATTCGATAATAATACACTATTACAGATCCAATGGAACTGGTTTTGTCGAATTTTAAGACTATGTCTAGGATGGCTATTTTTAAATGTCAATTTGAACAAATTATTTTAAAAATTGAACAGATCACTTTTAAATTCAATTTTAAAACTTTCATTATCTTCATTATTATAATATAAATTTTACAAGCATTTGAATTATTTTTGTTGAGCTTAAACTCATGATACGATAATTTAAGCAATATTCAATTAGAAAATTCAATAATTAAATTATCCAATGAATCGCTATATTTAAATTCTGAATTTATTTTATAAATGACAAAAACCAAATTTCCATGTTAAAAATCAATCTATAATTCAAATTCAATATTTAAAGCCACTTAAATATTCCAAATCAAACGTTGAAAATTCCAGATCGTTACATTCCTCCTCGCTTAAAAGAATTTCTTCCCCGAAATTGCTAAGGTAGGAAAAATGCTCCAAACCCATTAACTTATTAAAACCCACTTAGTGAAATTTTGATATTTCACTTTCCTAATCATTTTTCTTCATTCAAAATTATTAGTTCTCCATCCTAAACCAAAATTCTTTGTTTCAATTACAATTCAACAAAAAAATTCGTTAACAAAAATTTTCAAAATTTTTTCTAACACCCTAAATTTCCAAAAAAAATTGGCAGTCTCCTTTTCATGGAGGACCATTTGCAATATGACAAGAGACATAAATATATATACATCGACCCACACGGTCGAAAAACTAAATATATAACAATATTTTATATTTTGCAGTATTTAATCTGAAAATGTACATTATTTTAGCATTTTTAAGCAAGTAGCTTATTTATTTTGCAATTCGCGCAATCAAAGTCAAGCAAAACAGCTCCAGGTATCTTTACTTACACAATTTCAACACGTAAGCACAAAAACAAGAAATTTAATCATATTTCATTCATTTAAGTGGTTAAAATATGTAGATTTCATAACTCCATCATTCCAAACATATATTATAAGCAATCATAAGGTTTCGATACTAATTTAATTCCTTCCAATCGATCCATATATCATTTTATTCAATTCAAATGATTTACAACTCACTTTAGTGCATTCAATTTATTTTTGTTTCAAGCAAACTCATATCCATTTCCAAATTGATTTAAAGATCAATTTTATTCACTTCTATTAATTCATAGAAATTTATTTACTTCCATTTACGTCGAACGACATATTTTTCTATGCAATTTCGACAATATTCGCTTAATAAAATATCCACTTTAGTGTATAACTATTTTAAATTGATTCCAACTTAATATGTATACAATCCCAATCCATTTCTAATTTATTCACGACAAATTCAATTGCATTCCATTTATATCCACATTCATTATATTCAAATTCTTTTTATTAACTTCAGAATCATCCAATGCTAATTTATTAAGTAGCCATTTCATAATTATTTAAGCCAAGCTTTCATCCAAAATATACCCTCAAGTTAATCCCTTTATTTTAAATTATTCCAACTATATAACTTAAGTTTATTTCTTTTCCTACCAAATTTTATTTCCATTTCGGATTAATTCTCATTTAGTCAATTCCATTTCAATCTACAAATTATTTAATTAGTTCATTCACTTCATCCATCTTAATTTTAATTCCCATATTCGAATTTATTCTCGAATTTATTGAAATGAAATTCAATGCTATATTCAATTTATTGATTATTTGTAACTCAATTCATTTCTATTTCAATCTAATTCTTCTAATTGTATTTAATCCACCTAAAATTTAAGTTGAATTTTATTTATCACTCATGTTTCACTTCTAATATTCACTTTTAATCTACAATCCAATTTATTAAACCAAGTTAAGCTCCATTTCCATATTTAATTAACTAATTTATTTAGCTAATTAGTTCATTTCCAATTTAAAATTCAATATCCAATTTCTATTTGAAAAATCGTTTCAATAAATTTACTTGAGTTTCAATTTATTTTATAATTCAAGTTTAGATTTTATTTCATTTCCAAAATATCAAACTCTTTTATTTTGGGTTTTTCTATCTCATTTTTTTCAATTTTCTAAGTCACACATCATTTTTTTCACTTTTCCATCAATTCTATACTCGAGCACATTCAAATTTTATTTTTAACCTAAAGTTATATATCGCTTAATACCTTTAATATGTTCTCTTATTCCATTAATTCCAAATTTAATAAGCTTTTGAAATTTATTTATTCCATTTCGACTTTTGTTAAACTTAACTTAAGTTAGATATAAACTTCATACCATTCCTTCTAATTTATTTAATTAAAAATTCAATTCCATTCAATATTATCTATAACTCAATTCATTTTTTTTTACAATCCAATCCAAATTCAACTCAATATTATTTAACTTAGCTTAAGTAAGATTGCATCCATCCCATTTTCTTTTTTCCAAATAAATTTATTTAACTTACACAAGTTTTAATTTCATCTTGAAACTCAAATTTTCCTCTTCCTTACTTATATTTAGTTAACTCATTGCATTACTCATTTCATTTTATTTATCCCAATTTTCTCATTTATTGATTTCCTTTAACTTTGCAAAGTTAATTCACCATTTCATTAATTTATTTCATTAATCTACTCAAATCACAACCAATTAAATTTTCAAAATTTAATTCCTTCAACTTAATCCAAGTTAAATTCCATTTTAGTCTTTTCACTTTTAATTTTAATTTCAATATTCAATTTCCATATTTTTCTTTAAAATCATTCTCAATTTTATAAGTTCATAACTTATTTTCTAATATTTTCAAAACATTTTAAAAAGGATATAAAAATTAAAATATCTAGTATTTATTTCAAATCATTTCGAAGTCTCAATATTCCAAATAACCCTTTTTAATTTTTTGAAACCAACCGTGGTTTTTATCCAAAATAAATTTCCTTTCAGAATTTTTAAAATAAAACTAGTTTGGCCAATAAATCTAAATAACCAATTTCTGTAACAATCCATTACTTAGAAAATTGAAAATGATTATTGATGATGTTGCGCAGTCATCACTGGGATTATTTTCTAGGGACTGTAGTGAGTTCAGTGCTATTACCACTTTCCAAAATCCATTTAATAAGAATTTTCTATTCAAAAATATCTCCAAAACAATAATACTATTATTTATTTCAAAATACTTTGGAAAACATTTCCAAAATATTCGGAGTTTAATTTTTCAAACTCTGGTTTTAATCAAGTTTTAATTTTAATTTAATTGTATAATCCATATACAATCTCCATTTAGTCATATTTAACCATTTCAAATTTTATAATCTTATTTAGATTGTAGTATTTTCAACCAAACACTCCAAAAATACCATAATAATTTAAGAAAAGTATTCCTTTTATATAAAAATATAATTTGGGAAAATAATTTCATTTACCCGCTTCAAAGCCCTACTATGTCAGTTTATCTTATTCAAGTGTTTAAAAACTCTTATCGAATCAGCGGCGTCCCACTGCTCTAACAGAATTTATAAACCACTCAATAGATAAATCAATACAATATAAAACATTTTATATTCACTAACAAATACGCATTCACATCTATTATTACACTCAACTCATTCTAGAGTACTACTGACTCTATTTCTAATGAACAATCCCCACCAGATCGAAGGTTCTCGCTTAACCTCCAACTCTGATATCGAGTGTAAAGGCCCGCAAATCCCTACCCCTTGAATCGACCATAATTCACATCAATTCGACTCAAATTGAACGAAAAATACAAACCTTTAGGGTGAAGAGGAAAAGGTAGAAGAAAATAGAACAACAATATTATAGAATCTCACAATCGCAGCGGAAAAAAATATAATGTATAATAATGGATTTTTACTCAAAAGAATTTGTAGCAGTTTTATACTTACAACCATCGGATACAATAATCAATACATTAATGTGGACAGTTATAATAACTAGCCTCATACAATGGAAATATAAGTCAATACATCTCTATCATTCAGCTCGTCTCATGAGCTCCATAGCATCCTATACTAAATCTGTAATACTAGGTCTGACCCGAGCATTATAATAAAATAACACCCGAGTCAGTCTGAAAAACTAGCATGAGAAAAACATACTGTTTGAATTATTAAAGTTATCAAAAACCTTTGAAAAACAAAGGTATCTTGTAAGACCACATCACACATAAACACGACGGGTTTTTCCCTCACGATAACCCAAAATTTTATAGAAAATCTAGTGATATTATAATAGTGTCTAAATACAAACACTTATTCAAATAGCTGAAATTGTTAAATAAAATTCCAGCATATTAGATTCTATAAACCAAACCGTAAGCTCGTATTGGAGAATGGATTCAAACGAATGACTGGGCCACTGGGGTACCGTCCATCATAGTACACCTCTAGAACAGTGTACGGAGGATTAAGCCGGGATCCCCTGCTGCAGAAGACCGGCCTACCCCTAACTTGGATAGACCGAATATGTTATCACCCCAGGTGTTCCCAGCCTTACTATCGAGCGCTCCTTCTTTCATGCACAACCATATCCATAGTAAATAGGTTTTCGAGGACATTTAAAAAAGTGATAAAATATACTAATTGTGTGCGACCCACTTAGCCTTGCTGCATCTCCCATGGTTTAGTTATTCCTGGTTGATAAGGCTTGAGGCTAAGCGTTGCCTTTCAAGAAACAATTCAACTTAGAATGCCCATCGTCCTCCAATGACGATGTTTTGATAGCATTCTCCTATATAAGTTATCCAGGATCTGGACAAATCGAATCACTATCTTCATCATCTTCATAGTATTCATTCGTAACGTTCAAATCGTATCGAAGTGATTTTCGGATAATTATCTCCATCTCCTTGAAATGATTAACGAAATTGGCCAATATTGATAATCGGTTATTTAACTGTCAATAAAACATGCATAAGAAATCACTAGACCCAATTTTATAAATCTTCAAAATATTTATTCCAAAACATCTTCACCAAGATATATATATTCAATCTCTTTTAATATTTCTTCATTTGAAAACAATTTCAACACTTGTATCACTAACAGGATATTTCACCATTTTCAATACTTAGAAATATTTCCAACTTGAAATATTTCCAACTTCCTTTTTTTCATAACACTTAGAAAATATTTCTATTCCAAATCTTGACCACTAAAAATATTTTCCAAAACATTCCTTCCAATACTTAGGAAAATATTTATTCGTGTAATCCCCAAAATTATTTTTAAGATTTAACTTGGATATATTTTACAGCTTATCTCATAAATCTTCGAAATTTTAATAAATACTTCCTATTATTTCCAAACCAATTATACTTAATTATAATCCCAACCAACCATTTATAACTCCTTTAAATGAATTCATAATCTTCCCAAAGTTATCGCATCTAGACGTTCGAAATTTTCTTAAGTCTCTAACATTCAATTTATAAGATTTCTCTTATACAATCTCATCCCTTCATAAACCCCGTTTACACATTTCGAGAGAATTTATAAATAAATTTGCAATCATCTCAAAACTATATATATATATAACGAGTATTTTCTTTAAAAAATAGTAGTTTATTTAAAATATGCTTAAGCTATTATTTAAAATATTAAAAACACCTTAATAACATCAATAACTCATTTTTAGATGAAAAATAAAATTCCAAAGCTGAATTTAAAAGTTAGAATTTATTAATGAAATATTTCACATTTGAAAACCTACTTACCGAAGTATTTCAAACTTAACTAGTTTAAAATTCCATAGTTTTAAAATAATAAAATTTTCCTTTTTAAACAAACTCGCTTCTTAAAGTTTTAAAATGTATTTTGAAAATCTTAATAACCAACTCAACTTATAAATTCCTCTTGATTCCCGTCACATCGAATCCATTCTGATTTCCTTAACCATTTTCACTTCTAAAAAATAATAATCCACTATTTTTCTCACCCTTGTCCTATATTCTAATATAATTTCACCTACAAATTTTATATTTCCAACTTATCATCCTGATATCGATTTTATTTATTTATAAACATCGTTTATAAATTTTTATAACCCCTTTTGTTTTACCTTTTTATATAACAGATCTTATTTATAAAATCCCATTATATAAATTCATTTCCTATAAATTCCATTTATACCTCCAATCTATTTATAATATTGATTTTAACTCCTTTTCATATTTCAGAATACTATATACAAACTCCTTTATATAATTAATTTTTAAAGTCTCTATTTAAACCCATTCACGAATAGTTACGTATAATCCAAAATTAATATGTACTATTCCCAATTCAATTTTTCTTAAAAATAATTCAATTCCCAATATAAATATTTTTTTATCAAAAATCCCCTTTTAATTACTTAAATTTTAAAATATATTTATGGTATTTTAAAATATTAAAATTCAGGGCAGTGCTACAATAGCATCCAAAAATTTAAATTACAACAAAATTCTATAATAGATTATCACACACATCTTGTATCACTATATATGAAAATAAAAAAAAATTGAGGAATTCAGTTGGATCTCTCTAACCTGTTTCCCCGCATCCACAGATGTTAATACAACATAAAAATACCAATCACACTTTGAAAGGGGTGTCGTGGTACATTGGGTCATCCGCTATTATGCGGCGCGCATAGGGTCTCATCCACTATAATGTGCGGGGATATCCAACTAAATACTAGTGTATATATTACTATATATAACATATCATCCAACTGATAATAATTTATAAATTTTTCCAAACAATCAATAATTTAAATTCAATGCTTTTAAATTGTACTAGCAGTCCAAATTAGCGAAATTTTACTCACCTTGTTATTAAATTTCGATCCGTCCAATACTCAATTAATTCCTGCCCTAAAAAATGCCCAATTAATTCCATATTATAATTTGCGAGTCTTTTTGTACCTCGTATAAACAATTTCAAATTGTATAAATGAACGATTTTTAATCCCAATTATAATTAAGCAACTAATTACTTAGTTAAAAATTTATTTATCTATTAATGGATTAAATATTACCTTCTTCTTAAATTGAATTGTGACATTCAGAATGCATCAAGCTACCCATCCTCACAACCTCGACAGCAACATCGCCACAACACCCCATCCATTTATTGCCCATGAACTGCAGTGCTTTACATCCTCACAATCGCTCGCCTAAACTGTCTCTCCTTAAAATCGAGCACTCCAAAACCTAAACTAATCTCCTCCCTTCAGCCTCGAGTACGCTACTAAACCACCCAGCTGACCAATCTTGTGACCAACATTGTCACCAAGGCCGCACGAAACCCACTCCATCGTGATCGGCCCTAGACCGCTACACGCCTTCGAACGATGCACATCCATTATTGTGCCCAACGTCTCACCCAAGCCTCGCGACTACGACAAGCTCTCACCAACACCTAACGCCGCTACCTCCCTGCTTCTCCCGATCAACACTCGACCACTGCCACCTCAGGTCGATGCGTGTCGCCCAATCCATCGCGGCTCTGCTCGCCTCTTTTTATATATAAACAAATTGATTTGATTTCGTTCTGAATTTTATTCTTCTAATTTTCTATTTATCACGTCCAAAGGAAGGAAAAAAGGTTTCCTAAGCTTTAAGTAAAAAGGAGGCTTCGACTGTAAGATTGACCAGTTATAGGGAATTCAAGAGAGAGAATTATATATATATATATATATATATATATATATATTATTTATTTCTCAAAATATCTGGCTTTACATAACCAAAAATCCCAAACCCCTATTTAGGCATGCCGCTAGTCGTTTATAATGTTATACCTCTATTCCGAATATAATTCGATCGTACGGAGAAGATAACTTTTTGAACCCAATTATTATATTAAATTTCAATATTAATTTCAACGTGTTTATATATCATATGACCAAATGATAACTCCAAATGTTATGAAACTTGAAATCCAATAATAATACACTATTACCGGTGCAATGGAACTAGTTTGTCAAATTTCGACACTATGTCCTAGATGGTTATTTTTAAATGTCAATTTGAAAAAACTATTTTAAAAATTGAACAAATCACTTTTAAATTCAATTTTAAAACTTTTATTATCTTCATTATTATAAATATAAATTTTATACAAGCCTTTGAATTATTTTATCGAGCTTAAAACTCAAGATACAATAATTTAACCAATATCAATTATAAAATTCAATGATTAAATTATCCAATAAATCGCTATATTTAAATTCTGAATTTATTTAATAAATGAAAAAAACCAAATTTCCATATTCAAAATCAATCTATAATTCAAATTCAATATTTAAAACAATTTAAATATTCTAAGTCAAACGTCGAAAAATTCGGGTCGTTAGATGAAGTCTATTATCTCTATAAACAATTTCATGTAATTCATAATCACTAGAGAATACTATTAACTCCTATCTAGTGATTTTCACATGGAATTAGTATTCATAGAATTAGGGGTATGTCCTAGGGCAATTATGTATTTGTGACACATATCTAACTCGATAACCAATCTTGTTTATAATAAAATATGTTTTTCTTTCTATTACATATTTGTCATATTATGATACTTTAATAAATTATTTAATTTAAGTATACTAAATAGAAAATCCTTAAATGACATGTTATGTAATCGCAATTACAATGTATTATAATAATGAGACATTTATGTAATGACCCACCTTTTTGACCCCTAAATATCGACACTAATAAATCCACGATATTCGTATGTCGAACACCCAAGTGTTGGAAAGATGGATCGTTAAGGTAAAAAAAAGAATAAAAAAGGAACAAGAAAGAAGAGAACAAAACATCCAAATCTGACAATGAAAGGATAACATATAATATCAGATGGCATTACAAAGTGCTACTTTAACATACGTAGCATTTCAACATCACAATCCTAAGAACTATCGTCAGCAAGGACAATTATAGCAACATGTCCTCACAAATGCTGATATACATACTACTATTACAATGAAAATAAGAATATTATGGTTGATAAAACACAGGGTCGTGCCTTACCCAAAGCAGTACAAGCAGCTGCTTTGGGCCTCCAAATTTTTAAGATAGTTGTAATATTCTTGTTTTTAAATCAAATTTAAATTGGTAATTAATTTAATTTTTGAAACTAAATTGTGAATTAATTAGGTATTTTCCAAATTAAATAGATATTTGTTTATTTATTAAAATAAATGTATATAAATATGATTACAAATAGAATTTCAAATTGGAAATTCAGAAATAAATATTTTGAATTATATATTAATTATAAATTTAATAATGGATTAATTTGAAAATGGGAATAAAAATATATATAAGAATTTAAATGTAGATTTGATTTGAAAATCTAAATATTTTATAAATAAATTATAATTTGGAATTTGAAATACAAATACATATATGTTGAAATAAATATTTGGAAAATAAATAGATTGTGAATGGAATAAAATATATATTTATAAAAAGATATTGTTTGTTTATTCATTTATAAATACAAATCGATTGTATGTTAATTTTTGAATTTGAAATTTAAAATAAATTTTTTGAATAATATATTTAAAACACTATAAATAAATATTTATTAATATTAGATATAATAGTTTTAACTAAAAATAAAATTTGATAAAAAGATTTAATCTTTTAAAAATGTAAACATATGTAGATATAAAGCAGTTTATAAAATGAGAGGGTTTGAAACATAAATTTTAAATTAAAAAAAACAAGCGTTTAAACACAAAATAGATGTAAATGACATTTTAAACCATGTAATAAGGATATTTAACAAATGTGAGATAAGTAATTATATAGATTAACAAATGTAAACCTTGTTGACAAATGGCAATTTTTGCTTTTTGAAAAATTTAATAATTTAAATATAGTGTTAGAAAGAAAGCCATTTCAAGTTTTTATCTTCATCTCTGAATTTCTTCTTCCAACATTCAAAAGAAAAATCAAAAAGAAATCAAAAACAAATTAAAGGAAAGAAAAAGAAAAAGCTCAAACAAATCAGCTCAAATTCAAAGATCTAAAGCTTGTGAACAAAACAGAATCAAAACTTAAATTTGGAGATCTTCAACCTAATTCAATCTGAAGTAAAGTAGTTCAACTCAAATTTTATCAAACAACAACTTTCAAATTTAAAAGCCTGAAGACAAAACAAAATCAAACAGCAACCAGATTCAAGAACAAACCAGAAGCAAGTTTCAATCTGGGAGAGTCAAAGCCAATTTAACATCAGGCATTAAAACATCATAAAGTTTCAACAGATCAATTGTATCAAGATTTTAGATCAGAATCAAAATTAAAAACAAACCTCTGTTCAAAATCATAAAGTCTGGCCTCTGTCTTCAAACTTTGTGAGTAAACTAACCCATTAGACATTAATTTTGTTTAAATCTTGAAATCTGTGATTCATGCTTGAAGTTGAGTGGTGAAAAAAATGATGTGCTTGAATGTTTTAACTGGATTAAAATTTTGAATTAACACTGCTCTGTGTATATGCAAGTATGTATATATTGCTCTGTTGTATCCCAGGCTTAATGCCACTAATACAAAAATTCAAACTGCTTCTTATACGATATATTTTAGATTTTGATTTATAAATAGAAAATGATTATAAGGCTATGAAATTGTTTTTAAAAATATTTTCAGATGAAATTATTTAGTATTTAATTTAAAACAGGAAATGACAGGGATAATTAAATTCAAGTCAAAATTTTATGGTTTTAGTTTCATGTTTTAACTATGCAAATAGATTCGTACTTCAAAATCATGATTTTTGATAATCATTTTAGGATTTTTAAGCAAGTATCCATTAAGAATGCTTAGGTTGAATAGAATTTGAACTTAGGTTAATTTCTATTGATCGGCGATAAATTACAGATCGAAATTTATGGTGAAGGTGGCTTGTGTATAGCAGATCATCGGAAAAATGCTTGTAAATTTTTCCGATCATCGAGAGTGGTGGGCGAGATCATTTTAGAGTTTTATACCCATTTTTGGTCGATAAAGTTGTCAGGTTCGTACGTCGACTAGGGGGATCGAAGGCGATCGCACCCAAGGGAAAAGGATTATTGGATTCGGTCGAAGTGTTGGACGAGCGGGCCAGGCCTCTAGCGATCAAATTGATCGGCAAGAAGCAATTCCAGATGATCAACTTTTGGTTCTAGTTCGATTAAAATGATCGAACTCGATTTTTTGGTTATTGCGAGGATCTGGGTGTTTGGGAAGTTCGAGTGGGTTGTCGTCGGTGTGACGAGGTTTGTGATGCCGGTCGGAGGTGGCCAGTTTAATAATGTACGTGCACGAATATTGGTGTGCATCAATTGATTGAGGAAGATGAAGGTGGCTCGGGGGCAAACTCAAAGTAATTCGTGAGGGAACTCGAAGACGAGTAAGGTTAGAAAGACCCGAAGTTGAGCTCAGTAAATGAATTTATGGCCCAGATTTTTCTTTTGTGTAGTTAACAAGTTTAGTTTTCAAATAATTATTGACTAAGTTTAAAAGTTTATTAAATTGAATAAGTTTTTAAAGGAATATAAATCAAGTTTTTTAAGTAAACTTATTAACAAGGTTTTAAATAAATTTCATGATTTATTTTTAAAGATTAAATGTTTTTTTAAGTAAATGATCGGATATTATTTTGTGTAATTAATTTAAAAGCCAATTACTTTGTGTAAATTAATTTTTAAAACTAATTACTATGTGTAATTAAGTTAAGGCTAATTGATTATTTTGATTGAATTAAAGAATAACTAATGTGATTAATTAAAGGAGTTATTAATTAAGTTTATTTATTACTTAAAGATAATTACTTAATTAAAAGTAATCAATTAAATGATTAAAGTTGATTAATCAAGTGATTAAAGATTAATTAATAAAGGATAATTAATTTGAATAATTAATTAAGTAAGGATAACTAATTTGAGTAATTAATTAAGTAAGGATAATTAATTTGAGTAATTAATTAATTAAGGTAATTAATTTGAGCATAATTAATTAATTAAAGGTTATTAATAAATGAAATTGATTAGGGATAATCACTTATTGTAATTAATTAAGGATAATTAATTAAATGGTAATTAATTAAGGGTTAATAAATAAATGTAATTGATTAAAAAGTGATTAAAGGTTAATTATTTAATGATTAAAGATTGATTTAATTATTAATTAAGGATAATTAATTAATAATTTAAGGTTAATTAATTTATTATTAAAGGGTAATTAATTAAAATGATTTGTAGTTAATTAATGTTAATTAACATGGATTAGTAATTAATCTGGTTTCAATTAATCGGATAATTAATTGATCTTACTTATGGATGTTTGGCTTCTATTCAATGTTGAATTGATTGATATCCCTGATATGTGATGCTCTGTTTGATTTTGAGCTGTAATGAATGTAATTTATTTATCCGTGATGAATGTTATTTATTTATCTGTGATAAATTTGTATTATCTGTGAATCTGTGAACGAAGATAAGCGTTATAGATTATACCGCTTATCGACATTGACACGCTGAATCTGTGATGATTGATGATGGTGCACTATTGTGTAGAACTCCTAGACTACACCATACACACACAAATGTGGATTGCATGAGGAAATTGGTTAAGTCACAGATTTTTGTAATGGTTTTAAAAGACGAATTTTAAATCCAAATGGTTCTGGGAAAAAGAAGTTTTAAAGATAAAAGTTATTTTGAATAACTTGATAAAATTTTAAAACTTAAATAATTTGATATGAATTTGAATTTAAGATTTGAATTTGAACAGTATGTTCGCAAATTATGGCTTAAAAAAATGTTATATAAGTTATAAATGTGTTTATACGGGTTTTAAACCATTTTAAAAGTATTGTTTTGAGAATTTGAATTTAACCCAAGTCTTTAACTTGAGCAAATGCAAATCGAATTTTCCTAAAACGAAAACTCTTATTTTCAAATAATAATAGCTTTCAAATAAAGAAAGGATTTCCAGTTTTTGTGAAAAGATTCCAAATTTGAAATGGAATAGTTTTGAAAGCTATGAATAAATCTTTGTGAAAGATTGTTGAGCCTTCTTTTGAAATTGAAGAGGATCTTAAAGATATATCTTTTGTATAAAGGTTTGGAATTGAAATAGTTGTTGAAAGATATGAATTAATCTTTGTGAAAGATTGTTGAACTTCATTTTGAAATTGAAGAGAATCTTAATGGTGTATCTTTTGTATAAAAGATTTGAAATGGAATTGTTTTGAAAGCTATGAAATAATCTTTGTTAAAGATGAGTGAACTTTGTGAAGTGAATCTTTTTGTTTAAATATTTGAAAATGGTAATTTGTTTAAACCATTTGAAGAAATGTTTTGGGTTTTTAAGTTGTGACTTAACTGAGATCCAAATATCCATATGTTTTTAATTATTGTGCTCATTATTCAGTTTAGCCAGGACAGGACCTTTGTGTCATAAAACCCATTCCGAATAGTGATACGATGATATGGATAGCATTTGAAGATCGGTGGTGAAGACCGGATATTTTTGAAAGCGAAAGGATAACTCATCAAATGTCTCTACACCGGCTGATCCGTGGTATAGAGATTTGATCATCCTTTATGATGGGGAGTCCTGTAACAACCCGCATATTATATGATTGAATATTTAAATATTTTGTTTAAATATTTTATCTTTAGTTGGATTATAGTCCAAAAAGTTACTTTTTGCATAAAGTCGAATTTGGACTCGGGACCACTTCCATTGAGTTCAAAATGCTGTTTGCGATTTTTTAAGTATAAACTTTGATATGTTTGGAGTTAGTGGAATCTTGCTACTTTTTCACTTTAGGCTTTATGTTTGGTTTAGCCCATTAGCCCAAACTTATAACTCTAACTCAACCCCCTTCTCTTCATAATTTTTCTTTCATTTCCTAACACTCAAGCTTCATCAAAAATGGAGGAAGGCATGGGAAATTAAAACTCCAAGCCCCAGTTCACTTGGAAATCCTACATCTAACTCCAAATTCAAAGAGAAGACATTAATTCAAGCTTCTTGGGTTGATTCTCCTTTGCTTTCAAGCTTCTCTTTCATTGATTTTGTGAAAAGGTGAGATTTTTATCTCACATCTTTGTCTATAACTATCTTTGATTCTTGGGTATGAATTCCAAAGACTTATTCATGTGCATTTGCTATTGATTTGGATTGAATTGGTGAAAATCCCAATTTTTAGTGTTTTGGGTTCAAATCTTTAAAAATCAAATCTTTGATGTTTGAACACGTTTTTGGTGATGAATCGAGGAGCCAATAGAACCAGGTAGCCGATAGGCGTAATCCCCTAGCGTTCGTGCTCGATCGGTTGCAAATTGAGTGAGTTTTGAGCTTCAAAACCCTTAGGTAGCTCGGCCTGCATATGAAGGATTCTCGGCCTGCAGATTAGCTCGCGTGCGGTTAGGTCGCATGCAGTTAGGTCGCTCGGCCTTCTTCTAATCCTTAGGTCATTTGAACCTTAGGTCGTTGTTCGACCTTGTTTAGTCGTTAGGTCGCGTCAGGGTAAGTCGCGCCATGTTGGGTCCTAGGTCGCTCGGCTTGCTTGCCTCGTTAGGTCGCACGCTCACTAAGTCGCTAGGTCGTTCCACTGCTAGCTCGCTTGTGCTTAGGTCGCACCTTGGACAGGTCGTTGCACCATTTTCTCGGCTTTCTGCAACTAGGTCGCTCCGTGTTAACTCGCAACTGCTAGGTCACGCCTTGTTGCTTAGGACGCGTACTCCTTAGGTCGCGTTGTGACCGCCTGCACCATTCTTAGGCCACTACCTCTTTAGGTCGCGTACCACTAGGTCACTCTACCTTGGCCGCATCTCCTTAGGTCATATGCACGTTAGGTCGTGCATGTGTTAGGTCGCTCGGCCATTTCCTTAGGTTGTTCGGCCTGCACTTATGCCGCTACCACTTAGGTCGCTCAGCTTCTAGGTCGCGCCGTGTTGAGTCGCTAGGCCATTTCCACTTCGATGAATTTGGAATTGAATTCTTTGGGTTTTCAGTCACGTCTCCGGATGTGAATTTTTTTGATTGATCGTTTCTACGATCATTTTTGTGATTTTTCATTTTAAAAATATACAAACCTTTACCTCATTCGTACGAGAAATCTAATTAAACGGCTTAGTAAAACCAGTGGTATGAAACGCTTGCGTTTACTACGCCGGTTAATTCTTGGACTTGTTCGACTGAATCTCTTGTGACAATTTTCTAGTGGAGATCTACAATTTGTTCGTAAATATTTAAGTTAAGCTAGGGTTTTGGGACATGAGGCTAAGCTTATATGTTTGCTAGCTTACTGTAATTGACACTCCTTGATGATCGATGATGATCATTTTTGTGACTATGACTAGCAATATGCTATGTTTCTTTGTCCACGTAGGGGACAGTACCTCGTCTTATTGAGTTTCGTCTCATTCCTTTTATAGGTTAACGACCTATGTATTATTTGAAGTTTCGACTCAACTTTTGTGGGCTAGCGACCCATGTTCTTTTATGGAGTTCGTTCCATCGGGCGTACCGTTGTACTACGTCGTTGTTCCGAACTATTGGAGTTTCTGGTTCCTCGGGCGTACCGTTGTACTACGTCGTTCCACCGGCTCTATGGTAAGCGACCATGGGATAGCGTCCCGTTTGTGATACACGTGTTGGTGAGCTTTCATGCTTCCATTTTGTGATAGGCCTCCCCCTTTTTGTGATTTCTGGATTTCCATTGATGATTTCTAGAGTTTGTGTTTCACCAATTTTCGTGATTTGTATTGATAAGTTTTATCAATATTTGTGCATTGGTGAATTTTGTGTGCCATTGACTTTTGTGATTGGCATTCATATTATTGTCAATACTTATGATTTTGGTGAATAATAATATAGAGTATGACATTCCTTTTGACCTTTGAGAAGATTCTTGTGATATTGATTAATCCCTTGTTGATTTTCAATTGCAAACTTATCACAGTATGGCTTTATGGATTGTCATATATTTATGTCGTATCCCTTATTCTATATCATTTTGACTGATATTTATAGCTAGACTGATCCGTTTATTATTTTCTTATTAAATAATACTCGGGTTAGACCGAGATGTTACAGGTGCTTCTGCTTGACTTCACTTCTGGGATCATCATCCTGACTTTTGGCTAACTACTTAGATTAGTAGTTTTTGTTGTATACCTTTGAGATATAGACTCCTTGATGTATACATATTCTTTTGTCTAGCACTTGTAACCATTCTTTTGTGATATTGTGGATCTTGTTTGACCACTACTCTGATGTACACTTTCATGTGTTATATACATATTTTTGTCCGCCTTTGTGATATGGATGTCTGCGACTGATTTATGTTATGCTTATTTCTATATTTGTTTCCGAAGACATTATAGCCACTGTGTTGTAGCTTTGGGTTCGTATCGGTATGTCAAACTTATGTTTGTAGTACTATCTGACATATCAGTGCTCGCTCAAAGCAATTACACGGATGGTCGCTCCTCAACAGCCTTATTCTCCGTGCTAGTTGACGGCATTACCCCGTAGTGTCCTTGGCTAGCGTGGGTATAGAGGTGGGACGTCACAGCTTGGTATCATAGCTAATCTTCGGAACAATGTAGAATAATCTAGCAAGGATCATCGTCCTAAGTCCATCTTAGGAGTCGTGCTTCAGGATTTAAATCAAGTCTTCATACCGATTCATCCTATTTTCTTTATGATTCCTTGTTTATCTATCAAGATTGCTTGATATTCGTTTGGTAAATAACCTTATCCTTCTTCTTTATTTCTTTCAAAAAGGAAGAGAAATGGTTAGACCTGGCCGTCCCAGCGCCAGTCAATCTCGTGCTACTCCCCAGGATGGAGTATTTATGTCTGCCAAGCAGCTTCTTGATCTAGTGAGGAATGCCCAAGCAGCCAGATCTAATCCAAAGTCTACTCACCCTAGGTCTGGATTTGCACGTTTGTGCAGTGATTATACCAATTTGGGTGGGAAGCCATTCAAAGGTTCTGAATCTATTATTGAAGTCCAGGCTTGGTTAAGAACATGCGATCGAATCTTTTCTCGCATGAATCTTATTGATCTTCACCGAGTTCAGATGGCCTCTAGTATGCCCCAAGAAAGAGCATTATATTGGTATGAGCTTCGAATTTCTGAAGTAAATGAAGCGGATCTGCAATATCCCGGAATTTTTAACAATATCAATTTAATAATCTGTATTAAAAATTAAATTGATAGTGATATTTTGTTAATAATAATTCAAAGAGATTTAATAATCTTCTTTAATAAATATTTAATTGGTTATTTTATCTTTTAAATAATAAATTGATTTCTATCTACAATATAAATATATGGTTTATATTTTAAAGTAGCTTAGCATTGTTTTAATTTTAATAAGTAAAGCATATTTTCTAGTTTTAATATTTGTAGTAATTTGTGAAAATCTGTTTTATTTAATATTAGTTTTTCAAAGTTAAATAAATGATTTTTGATTTAAATTTAATAATTGAATCATATTTTAAAATTCTAATATATACATTATAATTTGGAAGATTTGTTTTAAATTAGTATTGAGTTTTTAAAACTATTTCACAAATAAATATATGATTTTAAAAATTGATAAGAAAAATATTAAATGTTTATATTAAATTGGCTTGAGTTTTAAATTTAGAATAAACAAACAAAAAGGTTTTATGGCTTAATAAAATAGATATTTTATTGATAAAAATATATTTTCTTTTAAAATGATTTTAATTTAATAATAAAGATATTTATAAAAGCAATATTGATAGTGTATTGTCTTTATAAATAAATTTTGAATAGAATTTGTAATTTTCATTTCAAATTGAATTTATGTATATAACTTGATTTGAAAATATTTGATTTTGAATTTAATTTGAATTTGAAATTCCAAAGTATAAACATTAATTGTTTTAATTTTCATTTATGAACATGATTGTTCTTATTTCTTCTTTATGAATTTATACACATATTTAATATAAACTAACAAATTTAAAACTAAGCTAACATACACATTAATTTGTAAATTAGATACTAATCTTTTTTTTTAAAAGAGACATGTGTAATCTCTTAATTGCATTCTTGTAACAAGTGTTCAAAATTTGCATAAATTTGACAAGTGTTGTATAAAATGGTACAAGTGTAAGTTTTATTTTAGTTTTTTTCTTTTTAAAATTAAATCTGAAAATACATCTAGTTTAGCTTGCATCTTCATTCATATTGCTTTTTCATTTTCCTTAATCAAATAAGAAATTATAAACTCTTCTTCAAAATTTCTAAAATCAGTAACACTCTTCAAAAATCAAAATCGTCTTCATATTAACAATCAAGCCTGCATATTCAAAACCATGTTCAAATCTGCATATTCCACTTCCTCAAAATCAAAACATCTTAATCAAATGGTCTGCACTTCCTCACATTCAAACATCAATCTGCCATCAAATAAGCATGCACACTGTTTTTCTGCAATCTGAAATGGATTTTCATATCACTTGGGAATGATAAGCATCTGCATGCATTTCGAAAATTAGCAACTGCATCTACTCTCTGCATTCAAGTGATTATAGGAAGGGATCATGAGCATTTCAACAAAATTTCAACTCAGATTTTAAACACAAAGGTCCTGCCTGCATTTGTCTGCAAATTTCAAAAAAAAAAAAAGGTATAACTGAGCTCTGCATTAAATTAAGGTGAGTAACATTTAAATCTTAAACTCTAATTAGGTTGCTTGTTAAATTTGAGATAAAAATATGTTTGTGTGCTTATAAGAAGTCTGATGTAATTATGATTGAAATGCATATTGATTTTGCTTTGCTGTGTTCCCAAATTCACCATCCTATTTAAAAGAATCTTCTACAATTGATTTAATTTGAGATTGTATATGGGTTTTAAAATAATAAAAAGGGTTTGCTTATCATAGATTAGAATTCAAATTTATAAAGTAATGTGTTTTATTTTCTTAAGTTAAGGTTTAAAAATTTTAGGTGAGTCAAAATACAGGATGTTATCTCTGTAAACACAGGTAACACCATTGTATGTTGATCTTGGTCAAAACCAATCATATTAACATTGAAATCCAGTTTCATAAACTAAAACATTTACTGGAACTTGATTTTTAAATCAAGTATTAGGATTTTTAGAGTTTAGTTTCAGTAGCAGTTTGTTTTTGAACTAAAAATGATTTTGAGCAAGTTCTTGTAATCTATGACTTGAGACAACTCAGGATTCTTCTGAGTTATAGAGGAAGGATCATAGATTCTTAGAAAAATCAGAAATGTGGATAAAATTGGTTAGAGTGGATGCAGTTTTGATTTTTAGTATTTAACCCTAGTTTTGATGGGTTTTGTGAAAGGGGTCTTTTCGATCTGGATAGTTGATCGATTGTTTTGGTATTTGGTGAATGTGTAGTAGGTGTGTGGATGGGTTCATGGCAGGGGAGGTGGATCTCCAGGTGGTCGGAGGGGCAAGGAATCGTCGTTGACAGGTTGGGTCACAAACCTGAAACATGTTTTCAGGTTTGGGTTTTTAGAGCTCAATTTTGAATTCTTGTTTTATTGTTCGATCTGATGGTTTCTTTGGGCATACATGAGTTTCTGGAAGTTGTTGGATCATCTATGATGATCAGTAGAGGCGGTGGTCGTCGTGCATATGCACAGCGTTGAGATTTCTGGCGAAATGTTGTGGGATGGGTTTGTTGCAGGGAAGGTGTTGGGTTTCCTCGAAGAAGATGGATGGGTGACTCGGAGTGGAGATACTTTTGACTCGAAGTGTTTTAGCATAAGGCTCGGGTTGATCTGTGTTTCAGGCTACAGAAACCTGTTTTAAATCTGGATTTTAATTTTTTTTTTAAATCTGTAGTTTTATGTTTAAAGTAAGGTTTAAGTTTAAATTCAAATTCAAGTTTGAATTTCTGATTTAAATTCAAATCCCATTTTTTAAATAAAAATAAAAGTTTCAAAAATTAACTTAATTAAATATTTTGTTTTGGTAAAATAGTTTAAACCTTTTAATAATGAGGTTTTAAAAATATGAGTAAGATTTAAAGATTTATTTAAAATCTGGAAATCTAAGTTTAAATATGAACTCCAGTTTTAAATTTAAAAGAATATTTAAATTTGAAAGTTTTAAACTAAGAATGAATTGAAATTTCTAAAATTTTGAAATGAATTTAACTTCAAATTTTAATGATTTCATTTTTAAGACAAACTTTTGTTTTGTCTTGAAATTTAAACAAGTTTTAAATTATTCAAACTTTGATAAGTTTAAATTACTTTTATTGTAAAACTTGTATTTAAGATGAAAAATTTAAAGTAATTTCAAAAGTACTTTGACCTAAATAAATTTTGTTTTTAAACATATTTAAGTTATGTTTTACCTTTAAATTAAATTAAGATTTATGTTTTGGAAATTTATTTAATTAATGAGGTAATTAAGGAATTGTTAATTAATTTAATTAATTAATGAATATTGATTAATGATTAATCAATTTATAATTAAGATAATTAATTAGATTTTTTTAATTAATGATTTATGAATTATTAATTACGAAATTAAGATTAAATCAAGGTTAATTAATTTAATAATTAACTTTAATCAATGAATAATTAAAGATAATTTAATTTGTAATTAATTTAAGTTAATTACTAAATGAAATAATTAGAGAATGGTTAATGAAGTCATTAACCAGGATTATTTAACAATTAATTAATATGGTTAATTTTCATAATTAATTAGATTAATTAATTTAATAATAATCAATTGTGAATAATTTGAGCATAATTACTAAAAGTAATTAAGAAATTAATTACTATATGTAATTAATTTAGTTGAATGTGATGGTTTACTTTAATTAATTAAGTTTGATTAATTTTAAACACTTGGGTTTTATAAATGATTACTATATGTAATTAATAAATTGGAAATTACTTAGTTAAGTTATTGATTGATAATTACAGAATATAATTAAATGAAGATGTGTAAGAATGAGGTAATTAATTTAAAAGGATAATTAGTTTGGTTTAATAAAGTAATTAAGTTAGTTAATTACTATATGTAATTAATCTGGGATAATTAATAATTATGAGTTAATTACTTAAGGTAATTAATTTAAGTAATAATTAAAGATCATTAATTATTTTAATTAATGATGTAATTAAAGATGATTAATTATGATTAATTAGTCAATGATAAAAGGTAATTAATTAATGTAATTAATTAAGGATAAATGTAATTAATTATGATTAACTAATTAATTGAAGTAATTAAAGGTTAATTAATGTTTTGTTTGAAAAAAATAATAATTTGCGAAATTAATTAAGGATAATTACTTGAATGAAATTAAGGATAATTAATCAAGAGTGGTTAATTAAGGTGATTTATTATGAATAATTAATTAATTGATTTTAAATCAATTGAATGATTTAGTAAGCATGATTTATATTGGTAAAGATATTAATTTAATTTAAATTAATTGAAGATGAAGTAATTAATTTAATTCACTTTAAATTAATTAGAGATGGAAATAGTTAATTTAATTCATTTTAAATCAATTATATGGTGATGAATAAATCATTGCTTATGTATGAATGGATGACATTGATTGTCTTGGATGCTTCGTGATCTCAGTAATGCGATAAGTATTATTGTGTGGTATGAATGCTTGGTTGCATTGTGATGATAACATAGATTAACTATTGTGATGGTAGTATATGGATTATCTATTTTGATATTGATAATGTGGATTACTTGTTATGTGATAATGTTGATTATCCACTATTGATCTGTGAGTTATCTATCTGTGTGTATATAGATACTGTATTGAATTGTTTTAAACTTTAAAACAACATGGACTTAAAAGACACGCCTTGGATTTCGATGAGACCGGGATCTGGTTTCCATATTTGGATATCCAAAAACCACATCGATTCCAAATAACATTAGGTCGTGAACCCAAATGGAGCTTTGTGAAGACTCGATGTGTAAGGACTATACGTCAATATAACTCTGTGGGTGATTCCGTAATGAGTAACGGGATAGTACTTACAGGTTCGAGATGGTGATTCAGAGTGCAAAAGTTATCGTCATTAACTCTGAGGGTGATTCCAAAATGAGTGTAACGAGATAATGCCTTCGGTTTCGTTCGAACCCGGAACGAACTTGTATGGATTGAATGCTTTCATAACATCGTCAGGTGGATGATGAGCATTCTAAGTGATGTGTTTTATAAAGGTAATCGTAGCCTCAAGCCTCATTAACCGGGAATGGCTAAAACAGGAGAGGTGCAGCAAGGCTTCGTGGGTAGCCCCCACTTGAGTGTGAGATTTACCCCTGTTTAGAGGTCCATTTTTATTTTGGCTGTGTGGACGGTTTTTGAGCTCCAACGGTCAGGGTTTTCTTGTTCGGAACTGTTCACTAAGGAATGGGTCCGGCCTTGTATTGCAGGGGAGTTAGGGTGGCTCCTCGGTATGGTGATCTAGGCCATGTACTGTGACGGGCTGTACCCCAGTAGCCCTGCCATTGTATGGAATCCAAAATCCAATAAGTGCCAACGGTTTTTATTGTATTACCCACTTTTGTGGCTAGTAGCTGGAATTTAATGAATGTAACAATTTCGGCTATTTCGTATTTATTTGAAAACCCTAGACCTATTATAATATCATCGGATTTCCTATAAAATGTTTTGGTTAGCGTAAGGTAAAAACTTTTCCATGTTTATATGTGGGAAGTCTTACGTGATACCTTTCTTTTCAAAAGGGTTTTTAAAAGTTAAGCAACTTTAACCTGTTACTCACACCAGAACCATGTCTGACCCGGAGTTTATTCTGTTTTTCTTAAACTCTTGGATACTCAAATTTTTACGAGTAACCAAGGGATTCAGGTTAGCTTTGATGAATTGTGGAGGAGCAAATGGAGCAGGAGGCTTCTGCTTGTAGATATATATATAGTATTCCGCTGTGTGTTCTTTGAGTTGTTGTCTTTGAGTTGTATTGAGTTGTAATAACTAGACGGGTGTTTATAACTGTTTAGTATGTGTTGTTTTAGCTGTGTACCTCTGATGTATATGATACTATGTAATGTATTATGTGATTAATATAATTTATTCGTTCCGCTGTTTAGATTCTGATGTTGTTCCTTTCTTCTTCTCTATCTTTTTCTCTTTTCTATCCCTTTCTTTCTTAAAAATGATGCGATTTTCTATGGTAAGAAAGTTGGGTCGTTTCACTCGGTATTAGAGCATTAGGTTGAGTGAATACCTAGGCTCTGTAGTGGTGTCTTTCTTGAGAGAGCATACTTGTAATTTTTATATATAACTATATATATATATATATATATATATATTTATTAATTTCTACCTATCTCTTGGGTTACCTGTTCAGGTTTTCCAATATAAGTGATAAAGGTAGATGGGATAGTGGTGTGTGTAACACGATTATCATTGGTTGGAGTTTGAATGTTTGAGGTTGGAAGTGTTTTTCGAGACTGTAGACCTAATACCGTCTCGAGTAAATTTTGTAGTGATGAAGAACTTCATCAATCTCTGTAGGCAACCTGTTAAGGTTCGGAGTCTATTTCTGAAGTTGGATGGGTAGAGTTTGGTTTTGTTAGTTGACTAGGCAGAAGCGAGTAAGGGTATTTAGATACCTCTGGGAGTAGTAGCTGCGTGATGAGATGCAGTGACTGTGGATGTTTCCAAAGATGTTTTCTTTGGAACAAGTTTAAGAAGTGAGTCTACTTCAGTGTTGTGGTTGTGTTCAGCTGGTGTTTCTGTTTGCTTTGAAGTCCGAGTTTCTCGGAGAGCCTTGGATTAGAATTCTTTGGCATCTGTGGCAGCAGTGCATCTCGAAGTGTTCTGTGTGTCGGCAAGGAGCCTTCTGGCGTAGCAGTTTTCTGAAGTGGAGTTCAGAAGCAGTAGAGTGGACCTGTTTTTGGGTGGATTGGCTAGTGAAGAGTAAGTTATTCTGTTTGGTAAAGTGAGAGCAGTTTTCCTTGGATTTAGTTTGAATTGATCGCAAAAGTGACTTGCAATTGTTTGAATGTTCTCTTGGGTCATCTGATTTTTTTTCTGAATGTCTTCAAAAGTCAGAATTTTGTCCGCATCTGGAGATTGAGTTTTCTTATCGACTAGAATTCCAAGAGTGGTACCGGTGGTTCGGCTTTTTAGAAGAATTGTTTCAAGGAGATTGATTTGATGTGGCAGCTCAGAATTTTAGAGAAACTTCTGAATTTTTTTATGGATTTATTGAACCATATCTCTGGGGTGTGTTGTCGAGTTGTGCTTGTGCTCTTCTTCAAGCATTCTCTTCTACTTCAGATCAGAGTTGTGCAGCGGAAGCAATTTGGAAGTGTATCTGCTTTTCTTTTCCCAGACAGGAGAAGTGAGTTGTTGTCTTCTGATGTTGAGGAGTTGAGTTTGAGATCTTGATCTTGGTTGATTTTGAGGAGATCATTTTGTTGTGATGATTGGTCTAGTTTGTTTCTAGAAGCATCAACAACGATGAGATGATCAGTAAGGTTGCGAGCAGCCCAGGATCGTCTGGAGATTTTATGGACAAGAGACGAAGGAATTTGGATTCCGGAGTCGGAGATTTAATTTTGGATAAGTTTTCTCCAATCAAAGGAGCTATTAAGTTTGAGTAAGGCTGGAAAGCTAGCTCTGAAGTGTTTTGGATCTTTCCTGTAATCTCGGAGGTTAAGTGATTGATCTATAGGATTGAATTGCCAGTTTGGATAACTGGGATTCGATGAGTTTCACATATCTCTGAGGAAGTACGCGTATGATTTATCTCTAATTGTGGAACCAGCAGTTCTGGAGCTTTGGTTGTTGAGTCGGACTCATTTGTAGTCTGATATCTTGTCTAGTGTTATAGATATAGATGAATAGGAGTTTTGTAGCTTCATAGTATTGTTTGTTTGGATTCTCTAGAGCGAGTATCCCGGTATATATATATATATATATATATATATATATATGTATATATATACTTGGGGAAACTCGAAGAAATTTTATCCAGAATTTGTCTGGATAATTAGATTTGTTTGATTGGTTGAATTGGTTGTTTTGGCTGTTAGCATATGTTTGATATATGCTTGTGTTTAAAATTAAAATCTTTAATGAGATTATAAAATTACCTTTGTTTTAAATTTCGAGGACGAAATTCTTTTAAGGGGGAAGGATTGTAATATCCCGGAATTTTTAACAATATCAATTTAATAATCTATATTAAAAATTAAAATGATACTGATATTTTGTTAATAATAATTCAAATAGATTTAATAATCTTCTTTAATAAATATTTAATTGGTTATTTTATCTTTTAAATAATAAATTGATTTCTATCTACAATATAAATATATGGTTTATATTTTAAAGTAGCTTAGCATTGTTTTAATTTTAATAAGTAAAGCATATTTTCTAGTTTTAATATTTGTAGTAATTTGTGAAAATCTGTTTTATTTAATATTAGTTTTTCAAAGTTAAATAAATGATTTTTGATTTAAATTTAATAATTGAATCATATTTTAAAATTCTAATATATACATTATAATTTGGAAGATTTGTTTTAAATTAGTATTGAGTTTTTAAAACTATTTCACAAATAAATATATGATTTTAAAAATTGATAAGAAAAATATTAAATGTTTATATTAAATTGGCTTGAGTTTTAAATTTAGAATAAACAAACAAAAAGGTTTTATGGCTTAATAAAATAGATATTTTATTGATAAAAATATATTTTCTTTTAAAATGATTTTAATTTAATAATAAAGATATTTATTAAAGCAATATTGATAGTGTATTGTCTTTATAAATAAGTTTTGAATAGAATTTGTAATTTTTATTTCAAATTGAATTTATGTATATAACTTGATTTGAAAATATTTGATTTTTAATTTAATTTGAATTTGAAATTCCAAAGTATAAATATTAGTTTTTTTAGTTTTCATTTATAAACATGATTGTTCTTATTTCTTCTTTATGAATTTATACACATATTTAATATAAACTAACAAATTTAAAACTAAGCTAACATACACATTAATTTGTAAATTAGATACTAATCATTTTTAAAAAAAAAGAGACAAGTGTAATCTCTTAATTGCATTCTATTAACAAGTGTTCAAAATATACATAAATTTGACAAGTGTTGTATAAAATTGTACAAGTGTAAATTTTATTTTAATTTTTTTCTTTTTAAAATTAAATCTGAAAATACGTCTAGTTTAGCTTGCATCTTCATTCATATTGCTTTTTCATTTTCCTTAATCAAAAGAGAAATTATAAACTCTTCTTCAAAATTTCTAAAATCGGTAACACTCTTCAAAAATCAAAATCATCTTCATATTAACAATCAAGCCTGCATATTCAAAACCATGTTCAAATCTGCATATTCCACTTCCTCAAAATCAAAACATCTTTATCAAATGGTCTTCACTTCCTCACATTCAAACATCAATCTGCCATCAAATAAGCCTGCACACTGTTTTTCTACAATCTGAAATGGATTTTCTATCACTTGGGAATGATAAGCATCTGCATGCATTTGGAAAATTAGCAACTGCATCTACTCTCTGCATGCAAGTGATTATAGGAAGGGATCATGAGCATTTCAACAAAATTTCAACTCATATTTTAAACATAAAGGTCTTGCCTGCATTTGTCTGCAAATTTAAAAAAAAAATGGTATAACTGAGCTCTGCATTGAATAAAGGTGAGTAACATTTAAATCTTAAACTATAATTAGGTTGCTTGTTAAATGTTTGAGATAAAAATATGTTTCTGTGCTTATAAAAAGTTTGATGTAATTATGATTGAAATGCATATTGATTTTGCTTTGCTGTGTTCCCATATTCACCATCCTATTTAAAAGAATCTTCTACAATTGATTTAATTTGAGATTGTATCTGGGTTTTAAAATAATAAAAGGGGTTTGCTTATCATAGATTAGAATTCAAATTTATAAAGTAATGTGTTTTATTTTCTTAAGTTAAGATTTAAAAATTTTAGGTGAAATAAAATACAGGATGTTATCTCTGTAAACACAGGTAACACCATTGTATGTTGATCTTCATCAAAACCAATCATATTAACATTGAAATCCAGTTTCATAAACCAAAACATTTACTGGAACTTGATTTTTAAATCAAGTATTAGGATTTTTAGAGTTTAGTTTATGTAGCAGTTTGTTTTTGAACTAAAAATTAATTTGAGCAATTTCTTGTAATCTATGACTTGAGAAAACTCAGGATTCTTCTGAGTTATAGAGGAAGGATCATAGATTTTTAGAAAAATCAGAAATATGGATAAAATTGGTTAGAGTTGATGTAGTTTTGATTTTTAGTATTTAACCCTAGTTTTGATGGGTTTTGTGAAAGGGGTCTTTTCGATCTGGATAGTTGATCGATTGTTTTGGTATTTGGTGAATGTGTAGTAGGTGTGTGGATGGGTTCATGGCAGGGGAGGTGGATCTCCAGGTGGTCGGAGGGGCAAGGAATCGTCGTTGACAGGTTGGGTCACAAACCTGAAACATGTTTTCAGGTTTGGGTTTTTAGAGCTCAATTTTGAATTCTTGTTTTATTGTTCGATCTGATGGTTTCTTTGGGCATACATGAGTTTCTGGAAGTTGTTGGATCATCTATGACAATCAGTAGAGGCGGTGGTCGCCGTACATATACACGGCGATGAGATTTCTGGAGAAATGTTGTGGGTTTTAAAAATATGAGTACGGTTCGAAGATTTATTTAATGTCTGGAAATCTAGGTTTAAATATGAACTCCAGTTTTAAATTTAAAAGAAGATTTAAATTCGAAAGTTTTAAACAAAGAATGAATTGAAATTTCTAAAATTTTGAAATGAATTTAACTTCAAATTTTTATGATTTCATTTTTAAGATAAACTTTTGTTTTGTCTTGAAATTTAAACAAGTTTTAAATTATTCAAACTTTGATAAGTTTAAATTACTTTTATTTTAAAACTTGTATTTAAGATGAAAATTTTAAAGTAATTTCAAAGGTACTTTGACTTAAATAAACTTTGTTTTTAAACATAATTAAGTTATGTTTTATCTTGAAATTAAATCAAGATTTATGTTTTGGAAATTTATTTAATTAACGAGGTAATTAAGGAATGGTTAATTAATTTAATTAATTAATAAATATTGATTAATGATTAATCAATTTATAATTAAGATAATTAATTAGATTTTTTTTAATTAATGATTTATGAATTATTAATTATGAAATTAAGATTAAATCAAGGTTAATTAATTTAATAATTAACTTTAATCAATGAATAATTAAAGATAATTTAATTTGTAATTAATTTAAGTTAATTACTAAATGAAATAATTAGAGAATGGATAATGAAGTCATTCACCAGGATTATTTAACAATTAATTAATATGGTTAATTTTCATAATTAATTAGATTAATTAATTTAATAATAATCAATTGTGAATAATTTGAGTATAATTACTAAAAGTAATTAAGAAATTAATTACTAAATGTAATTAATTTAGTTGAATGTGATGGTTTACTTTAATTAATTAAGTTTGATTAATTTTAAACACTTGGGTTTTATAAATGATTACTATATGTAATTAAAAAATAGGAAATTACTTAGTTAAGTTATTGATTGATAATTACAGAATGTAATTAAATGAAGATGTGTAAGGATGAGGTAATTAATTTAAAAGGATAATTAGTTTGGTTTAGTAAAGTAATTAAGTTAGTTAATTACTAAATGTAATTAATCTGGGATAATTAATGATTATGAGTTATTTACTTAAGGTAATTAATTTAAGTAATAATTAAAGATCATTAATTATTTTAATTAATGATGTAATTAAAGATGATTAATTAGTCAATGATAAAAGGTAATTAATTAATGTAATTAATTAAGGATAAATGTAATTAATTATGATTAATTAATTAATTGAAGTATTTAAAGGTTAATTATTGTTTTGTTTGAAAAAAAAATTAATTTGTGAAATTAATTAAGGATAATTACTTGAATGAAATTAAGGATAATTAATCAAGAGTGATTAAATAAGGTGATTTATTCTGAATAATTATTTAATTGATTTTAAATCAATTAAATGATTTAGTAAGCAAGATTTATATTGGTAAAGATATTAATTTAATTTAAATTAATTGAAGATGAAGTAATTAATTTAATTCACTTTAAATTAATTAGAGATGGAAATAGTTAATTTAATTCATTTTAAATTAATTATATGGTGATGAATAAATCATTGCTTATGTATGAATAGATGACATTGATTGTCTTGGATGCTTTGTGATCTCGGTAATGCGATAAGTATTATTGTGCGGTATGAACTTGGTTGCATTGCGATGATAACATAGATTAACTATTGTGATGGTAGTATATGGATTATCTATTTTGATATTGATAATGTGGATTACCTGTTATGTGATAATGTTGATTATCAATTATTGATTTGTGAGTTATCTATCTGTGTGTATATAGATACTGTATCGAATTGTTTTAAACTTTAAAACAACTTGGACTTAAAAGACACGCTTTGGATTTCGATGAGACCGGGATCGGGTATCCATATTTGGATATCCGTAAACCACATCGATTCCAAATAACGTTAGGTCTTGAACCCAAATGGAGCTTTGTGAAGACTCGAGGTGTAAGGACTATACGTCAATATAACTCTGTGGGTGATTCCGTAATGAGTTGATGGGATAGTACTTACAGATTCGAGATGGTGATTCAGAGTGCAAGGGTTATCGTCGTTAACTCTGTGGGTGATTCCAAAATGAGTGTAACGAGATAATGCCTTCGGTTTCGTTCGAACCCGGAACGAACTTGTATGGATTGAATGCTTTCAAAACATCGTCAGGTGGACGATGAGAATTCTAAGTGATGTGTTCTATAAAGGTAATCATAGCCTCAAGCCTCATCAATCGGGAATGGCTAAAACAGGGGAGGTGCAGCAAGGCTTCGTGGGTAGCGCCCACTTGATAGTGAGATTTACCTCTGTCTAGAGGTCCCTTTTTATTTCGGCTGTGTGGACGGTTTTTGAGCTCCAACGGTCGTGGTTTTCTTGTTCGGAACTATTCACTAAGGAATGGGTCCGGCCTTGTGTTGCAAGGGAGTTAGGGTGGCTCCTCGGTACGGTGATGTGGGCCACGTACTGTGACGGGCGGTACCCCTGTAGCCCTGCCATTGTATGGGATCCAAAATCCAATAAGTGCCAACGGTTTTTATTGTATTACCCACTTTTGTGGCTAGTAGCTGGAATTTAATGAATGTAACAATTTCGGCTATTTCATATTTATTTGAAAACCCTAGACCTATTATAACATCATCGGATTTCCTATAAAATGTTTTGGTTAGCGTAACGTAAAAACTTTTCCATGTTTATGTGTGGGAAGTCTTACGTGATACCTTGCTTTTCAAAAGGGTTTTTAAAAGTGAAGCAACTTTAACCTGTTACTCACACCAGACCCATGTTTGACCTGGAGTTTATTCTGTTTTTCTTAAACTCTTGGGTACTCAAATTTTTACGAGTAGCCAAGGGATTCAGGTTAGCTTTCACGAATTGTGGAGAAGCAAATGGAGCAGGAGGCTTCTGTGTTTAGATATATATATATATAGTATTCCGCTGTGTGTTCTCTGAGTTGTTGTCTTTGAGTTGTATTGAGTTGTAATAACCAGACAGGTGTTTATAACTGTTTAGTATGTTTTGTTTTAGCTGTGTATCTCTGATGTATATGATACTGTGTAATGTATTATGTGATTAATATAATTTATTCGTTTCGCTGTTTAGATTCTGATGTTGTTCCTCTCTTCTTCTCTATCTTTTTCTCTTTTCTATCCCTTTCTTTTTTAAAAATGATGTGATTTTCTGTGGTTAGAAAGTCGGGTCGTTTCAGGATCTTACTTGGGAGAAATTCCAGGAGCGCTTCGAATTAAAATTTGTGCCAGAAGCTAAGAAGGTGACTTTGGCTCGCCATTTCATTGGCCTTGTTCAAGGTGAATCTTCCGTGACAGACTATGTCACATCTTTCGAGTCACTTTCTAAGTACGGGGTTGAATACATAAACACCCCATTGAAGAAAAATCAGAGATTCGTCTATGGCTTGAATAAAAATCTCAAGAAGCCACTACTTCTAAAGCTAAAAGTTACTTTTGATCAACATGTTGATATCGCTTTTCGACTTGAAGAGGCAGATAAAGAGAGTGATGCTGATGTTGTGGGTTCCAAACGAAAATTCAACAACAACAAGAAAAGGCCCATTATGTTCAAAGGGTCTTATCCCAACAAGAAAGGGAAGCTAGCAATTCCGGTAGCAAAGGCTTCTGCACCTAGTAGTAGGCAATTCTACAATTGTGGTTCTAAAGACCATTATGCCAATAGATGTCTGAAACCTCTCTTTTGTCGCTATTGCAAAAGTTTGGGTCATTTTTTATCTTTATGTCCCAAACTTCAGGGCAAGAAGGAGGGAAAGCTTAATGTTGCTAAAGCCCTTGGAAACACATCTCGTGGTCAAGATACTCTTCATTCTATCGTTGATGGCATTATTATGTTTCATAATCAACCTATTCGGGTTCTTTTTGATACGGGTGCATCCCATTCTTTTATATCAAAAGAACTTGTTGATACTTTTTCTTTAAGTGTTGTCGCTTTAATGACTTCTTTGAGAATTGCGAATCCGGTTGGTGGATCCGCAACAATCAGTTTGCTGCGTAATGATGTCGAGATTATTTTGTGTGATTTTTCTTTCCAAGCTGATTTGCACGTTATGTGCTACTTAGGCTTTGGAATGATTTTGGGAATGGATTGGCTTAACCACTATGAAGCCCAAATCCTATGTCCTAAACAGACTATTCATCTTCGACATCCTCAATCTGTTAAGTAGATTTCTATTGACCTTAAAGATTCGGATTCCAGCTTGGTTGCATCTTTATATTCTTTAAATCCTCACGATGACGATAATGATGATGAGGAAGATGTTATTTCTCTTATTCACGTTGTTCATGAATTTTCTGACATATTTGAGCCTGTTTTAGGATTACCACCTAAGCGAGCGATTGAGTTCAAAATTAATCTCATCCCTGGAGCTCAACCTATCACTCGTCCTCCTTATCATAAGTCCAATAAAGAAAATGAGGAGATGCGCAAACAATTATCTGAATTGGAGACGAAGCAATTTATTCGCTCTAGTTCCTCTCTTTGGGGAGCTTCGGCTATTTTTGTGAAGAAATCCGATGGTACACTTAGGCTTTGCGTTGACTACCGTAAGCTTAATGATTTTACTATCAATAATAAATATCCTTTACCTCGGATTGATGATCTATTCGATCAACATAGTGGTGCTAGAGTCTTCTCACAAATAGACTTAGCTACCAGTTTCCTTCAGCTTTGTATTGCAGAGGATAGCATTCCTTTGACATCATTCCGTACTCGTTATGGATCTTATGAGTGGCTTGTTATGCCATTTGGTTTAACGAATGCTCCGTCTTATTTCGTGACCTTATGAATCGAGTTTTCAAAGACTTCCTCAATCGGTTTGTTCTCATCTTTATTGATGACATTCTAGTGTATTCTAAAACCGAGGAGGAGCATAAAAAATATCTTCGGATTGTGTTGGAAACTCTTAGGAGCAATCAATTAAAAGCAAAATTTTCTAAATGCCGCTTTTGGCAATCTCGTGTGAAGTTTCTCGGTCATATTATTTCTGAATCCGAAAATTCCGTGGATCCTTCAAAGATTGAAGCGATTCAAAATTGGAAGAGACCGGAGAGTGTGACAGAAATTCGTAGTTTCCTTGGATTGGCCGGTTATTACCGTCGTTTCATAAAGGTCTTTTCCAAAATTTCCGTGCCTCTTACTAGTTTGACAAAGAAAGGTGTTAAATTCATTTGGTCGGACAAATGTGAAGCTGCTTTTCAGAAATTAAAAGAACTCCTTTCAGATGCTCCTATTCTTGTTATTCCCAAGGGAAACCAAGATTTTATTGTTTATACCGATGCTAGTCGCGTTGGTTTGGATGTCGTCCTTATGCAAAGGGAACGTGTTATTGCTTATGCTTCTAGGCAATTGAAGCCAGCCGAGACTAGATATGCCACTCATAATTTAGAGCTCATGGCTATTGTTTTCGCCCTTCGTATTTGGCATCATTATCTTTTGGGAGAAAATTTATTCTTTACACCAATCATAAATCTTTGAAGTATCTATTTTCTCAAAAGGAACTTAATTTGCGTCAACAACGTTGGCTCGAATTTCTTGCAGCATATGATCTTGATATTCTTTATACTCCCGGAAAGGGTAATCGTTTTGCCGATGCACTTAGTCGTAAGCAACAAGCAGTTGTTTCTATGATGGTATCCGAATGGAATGATCTCGAGATTCTATCCACTTGTGAGATTCGAGATCGTGTTTTCGATTTATGTTCATCTCTTGTCTTGTGTAGCCTTGAGGCTCATCCTTCTCTTTTAGACCGCATTCTTGAAGCTCAAAAGCAAGATCCCGAATTGGCTCTTCTTGGCAAAAATCTTAGGGATAAAATTAATATTGAAGGTTTGAAGGACTTTGATATTGATTCTCGCGGCGGTATTCGAAGATTTGGTAGACTTATCGTGCCAAATATCAGTAATCTTCGTAAAGACATTTTAGTAGATTCTCATCGTTCAAAATTTACCATTCATCCCGGTAGTAGTAAAATGTACGCAGATATGAAGCGACTTTATTATTGGGAGGGAATGAAATCTGATATTGCTAACTTTGTGTAGCATGACTTGCCAACTTGTCAAGGACGAACATCAAAGGCCTGGAGGGTTATTGCAACCTTTAGAAATTCCAATTTGGAAGTGGAATCAAATTTCCATGGATTTTATAAACGGCCTTCCCCGTTCTCATTCTGGCCATGATAGCATATTGCTGATAGTCGGTAGACTTACTAAATCCGCCCATTTTAATCCCGTTCGGTCCAATCGAACCATTCTTTTCTTGGCCAAACTCTTTATTAAAGAAATTGTAAAATTGCATGGAGTTCCTTCTTCTATTGTTAGTGATCGCGATCCATTGTTTACTAGTGTATTTTGGAAGAGTCTTCAAAAAGCTTTGGGAACGAAGCTTAATTTTAGCACCGCTTATCATCCCCAGTCCGATGGACAAACCGAGCGTGTGAATCAAACTCTTGAAGATCTTCTTCGTGCATGTGTTCTTGATTTTGGTGGAAGTTGGGAAGATCATATTTCTCTTGTTGAGTTTTCCTATAATAATAGCTTCCAATCTAGTATTGGTATGGCACCTTTTGAGGCACTTTATGGAAGGCCATGTCGTTCTTCTTTTTGTTGGCTAGAGGCCGGTGAGAGGCTGGTTTTAGGTCCAGATTTTATTCGTGATTCCACAGAAAAGATTGATCTTATTCGTCATAGATGAAAGAATCCCAGAGCAGACAAAAATCGTATGCTGATAACCGGAGAAGGAAATTAGAATTTTCTGTGGGAGATCTTGTGTTTATTCATGTTCCACCTATGAAGGGTGTTGTACGTTTCAGTCGATCGGGAAAGTTAGCACCTCGATATATTGGTCATTTCCCATCACCGAACGTATTGGTCCCGCGGCTTATCGCCTTTTATTACCGGCTCATTTTTCTGCTATTCATGACGTGTTTCACGTTTCTCAATTACGGAAGTTCCTCTGAGATTCCGATTCTATTCTTGAGCTCGGTGTTGTGGAAGAAATTGAAGTCTCACCTAATTTAACTTATGAGCAACATCCTATTCGTATTATTGCTTTGGAGGTCAAGCGCCTTTGAAATAAAGATGTTCCGCTTGTTAAAGTCCAATGGTCCTCAAATCCTAAGGATTTCTCTTGGGAATCAAGAGAGTTCATCGAGCGAACACATCCGGACTTACTTTCTCGTGCTTATTGAGGTGAATTTCTTGCTTCAAATTTCTTTTGTGTTGATATGCTTTTATGGTTGTTACCTTATATTTTCTTCTTAAATATTGCGAGGATGCAATTTCTTTAAGGAGGGGAGTCTGTAACAACCCGCATATTTTATGATTGAATATTTAAATATTTTGTTTAAATATTTTATCTTTAGTTGGATCATAGTCCGAAAAGTTACTTTTTTCATACGGACGAATTTGGACTCGGGACCACTTCCATTGAGTTCAAAACGCCGTTTGCGATCTTTTTAAGTATAAACTTTGATATGTTTGGAGTTAGTGGAACCTTGCTACCTTTTCACTTTAGGCTTTAGGTTTGGTTTAGCCCATTAGCCTAAACTTATAACTCTAACTCAAGCCCCTTCCCTTCATAATTTTTCTTTCATTTCCTAACACTCAATCTTCATCAAAAATGGAGGAAGGAATGGGAAATTAAAACTCCAAGCCCTAGTTCACTTGCACATCCTACATCAAACTCCAAATTCAAAGAGAAGACATTGATTCAAGCTTCTTGGGTTGATTCTCCTTTGCTTTCAAGCTTCTCTTTCATTGATTTTGTGAAAAGGTGAGATTTTTATCTCACATCTTTGTCTAGAACTATCTTTGATTGTTGGGTATGAATTCCTAACACTTATTCATGTGCATTTGCTATTGATTTGGATTGAATTGGTGAAAATCCCAATTTTTAGTGTTTCGGGTTCAAATCTTTACAAATCCAACCTTTGATGTTTGAACACGTTTTTGGTGATGAATCGAGGAGCTAATAGGACCGGGTAGCCGATAGGCGTAATCACATAGCGTTCGTGCTCGATCGGTTGCAAATTGAGTGAGTTTTGAGCTTCAAAACCCTTAGGTCACTGGGCCTGCATATGAAGGATTCTCGGCCTGCAGATTAGCTCGCGCTCAATTAGGTCGCGTGCAGTTAGGTCGCTCGGCCTTCTTCTAACCCTTAGGTCGTTTGAACCTTAGGTCGTTGTTCTGTCTTGTTTAGTCGTTAGGTCGCGTTAGGGTAAGTCGCGCCATGTTGGGTCCTAGGTGGCTCGGCTTGCTTGCCTCATTAGGTCGCACGCCCACTAAGTCGCTTGGTCGTTCCACTGATAGCTCGCTCGTGCTTAGGTCACGCCTTGGATAGGTCGTTGCACCATTTTCCCGGCTTTCTGCAACTAGGTCGATCCGTCTTACCTCGCAACTGCTAAGTCGCGCCTTGTTGTTTAGGATACGTAATCCTTAGGTCGCGTTATGACCGCCTGCACCATTCTTAGGCCACTACCTCTTTAGGTCGAGTACCCTAGGTCGCTCTACCATGGCCGCATCTCCTTAGGTCGTATGCACGTTAGGTCGTGCATGTGTTAGGTCGCTCGGCCATTTCCTTAGGTCGTTCGGCCTGCACTTATGCCGCTACCACTTAGGTCGCTCAGCTGCTAGGTCGCACCGTGTTGAGTCGCTAGGACATTTCCACTTCGATGAATTTGGAATTGAATTCTTTGGGTTTTCAGTCACGTCTTCGGATGTGAATTTTTGTGATTGATCATTTCTATGATCATTTTTATGATTTGTTATTTTAAAAATATACAAATCTTTACCTCATTCGTATGAGAAATCTAATTAAATGGCTTAGTAAAACTAGTGGTATGAAACGCTTGCGTTTACTTCGCCAGTTAATTCTTGGACTTGTTCGACTGAATCTCTTGTGACAATTTTCTAGTGGAGATCTACAATTTGTTCGTAAATATTTAAGTTAAGCTAGTGGTTATGGGACATGAGGCTAAGCTTATATATTTACTAGCTTATTGTAATTGACACTCCTTGATGATCGATGATGATCATTTTTGTGATTATGACTAGCGATATGCTATGTTTCTTTGTCCACGTAGGGGACAGTACCTCGTCTTATTGAGTTTCGTCTCATTCCTTTTATAGGTTAACGACCTATGTATTATTTGAAGTTTTGACTCAACTTTTGTGGGCTAGCGACCCATGTTCTTTTATGGAATTCGGTCCATCGGGCGTACCGTTGTACTACGTCGTTGTTCCGAACTATTCGATTTTCTGGTTCCTCGGGCGTACCATTGTACTACGTCGTTGCACTGGCTCTATGGTTAGCGACCTTGGGATAGCGTCCCGTTTGTGGTATACGTGTTGGTGAGCTTCATGCTCCCGTTTTGTGATAGGCCTCGCCCTTTTTGTGATTTCTGGATTTCCATTGATGATTTCTAGAGTTTGTGTTTCACCAATTTTCGTGATTTGTATTGATAAGTTTTATCAATATTTGTGCATTGGTGAATTTTGTGTGTCACTGACTTTTGTGATTGGCTTTGATATTATTGTCAATACTTATGATTTTGGTGAATAATAATATAGAGTATGACATTCCTTTTGACCTTTGAGAAGATTCTTGTGATATTGATTAATCCCTTGTTGATTTTCAATTACATACTTATCACAGTATGGCTTTATGGATTGTCATATATTTATGTCGTATCCCTTATTCTATATCATTTTGACTGTTATTTATAGCTAGACTGATCCGTTTATTATTTTCTTATAAAATAATACTCGGGTCAGACCGAGATGTTACAGGTTCTTCTGCTTGACTTCACTTCTGGGAACATCATCCTGACTTTTGGCTAATTACTTAGATTAGTAGTTTTTGTTGTATACCTTTGAGATATAGACTCCTTGATGTATACATATTCTTTTGTCTAGCACTTGTAACCATTCTTTTGTGATATTGTGGATCTTGTTTGTCCAATACTCTGATGTACACTTTCATGTGTTATATACATATCTTTTTCCGCCTTTGTGATATGGATGTCTGTGACTGATTTATGTTATGCTTATTTCTATATTTGTTTCCGAAGACATTATAGCCACCGTGTAGTAGCTTTCGGTTTGTATCGGTATGTCGGACTTATGTTTGTAGTACTATCTGACATATCAGTGCTCGCTCAAAGCAATTACATGAATGGTCGCTCTTCAACAGCCTTATTCTCCGTGCTAGTTGACGGCATTACCCCGTAGTGTCCTTGGCTAGCATGGGTATAGAGGTGGTGCGTCACAAGTCCGAACGTGATTAGTGAATATCCGGATTTGCAAGGGCTTCTTTGTGCAATGCCTTTCGTTCTGTTCGAACCCAGAACAGACTTGTATGGATGCGTGTTTGACATTACACTTTGAGATGTAAAGTTGGTTTCTATCAAATACATTTATGTTTGGTGGCGGAGTATTTATTCTCTTAGCTTAACACTCTTCTCTGAGACGTACAATCTCAGAGGTTATGTAGTTAATGGTTACTAGTGATACATTCCCAATTTGGTAATTTGGCATAATAAGTGTTGCTGATCATTTGCTAATCGAAGCATGGCTTTTGGGAAAATCGTAGCTTTGTGGACGAGACTTCATCGAGCCTCATAACCCGAAAATGATCGAAACAGGAATGTTGCGGCAAGGTTTTTAGGGGTCGCGCCCCTAGGGTATGTCCATTTCCTTCTGGATAAAAGTGATATCATGTTATGGAGCCCAGATATTTAACTTTGTGGTTGTTGCTATTTGTTGGTGAATCCCGGAATGGTCGGTAACAACCAGGGATGGCTTACTTGTAGGTGTTACTTCCGGGCAGGGGTAACCCGGCCTTGTGTTAGTGGGAAACCATTTTGGTTCATGGGGGCGTCCATCTAGAGGCGCTCCATTCACTGAGGAAGATCCTTAACCCGACCATTGTTGGAAACCAATCACCAATACGCACCTTGTACGGTTTTAGTTGTATAACCTACTATTTACTTATGGTGGCCCCCCGCTGCTTAGATGGTAGCTATAGTAAGCATAGTTCAAAATGTCTATGCTGGCTAAGATTAATATTATACTTTCAAAATGTTTTCTGCACTATGCACTAAAAATAATATCAAGATTGTAAGGACCGTGATTTTTGAATTACTGTCAGAATAAATATTTAAAATAGTAATCTTAAATTGAAGTTTGAAAAATAAATTTGCAAATCAAATTTTGTTAAAAAGTCAGTTGATATTTATAAGTGGTGCACGTTGGAAATGTATTACAAATTGCTTGTTGCATTGAATAAAACTAAGTTGTGTTGTATTTTTATTTTTATTTTTCCTTCATGTGTAAACAAAGTGCAACATTTTTGCCTTTTGGACGTCACTACACTTTTGCTAAGAAAATCCATTTTTAGTCATAGAAGTACACTACAATTGCTAGGTCAGTGAGCAAATGCCCTTAGCCATCACGTGTAAGGCCAGGTATCATCAAAGTTTATAAAGCAGTTTATACAAAATTTTCCGTCACACTAATTTATTAATGCAAAGTGTGAACTCTTTGGCCATCATTTTCATGTGCTAGCATGTCCTTTTCTCTCCTCTTATACATGTTTTGCCCTAAATGCTTTGTACAATCCACCGCCTGCACTTGAGCATTGACAGACTCACAATTGGAAAGCAAAAGAAGAGTAGCCTCCATCACTTTCATTTGATAAAAATTTCCAGTAAGCCGCTTCATTTTTTGTTTGATTCTTTTGATTAATATACCAATAGCTCTGCAAACGAAATTAATGGTTGTTCCAAAGAGTAGCTCCATTCAGATCTCGGTGATAACCGATTTGGAAACGAATTACTGGTGAGTGCAAAAACTCACATTTCTAATTTAACTTTACTATTTATTTTTATATGCGGTTATGGTGTTTTAATTTGGTTTGCAATTTTGTTTTGTTTTGTTTCATCTTTGCATGCAAATAGGTTGCACTGGTATGTCCGTGTATACTAGTAATACATACAATCTTGGGCTAATTATTTATTTATTTTTCATGCGCCTATATATTGTTCCACCCATGAATTCTTTTTTTTGCGTTTATTCCCTTTTAAATGTAAAATGTGAGGTATATGACTTACGTTACCAGGCAAGTGCAATACATAGTACATGTGCGTGACCAGGCGAGTGCATTATGTTGTATATATTCATGTCCAGGCAAGCATTTTATATTTTTCGCTCACTCTAGCGTGGAAAAATTTTCAAACTGCAAGTGTGAGTTGCGTGCATGTCATGCTTTTGTATGTGCAGAAGTATGTTAACTTAGGCCACCTTAGTATGTTAGTCCAAGATACTTTCTTTTGCATTACGTGTCTGCGTGCAAGCCAAACCATATTGCATTTATATTCATATTATAGTGTAGTTCACGAAATGGAGTTCTCAGTCAAATATTTGGTTAACTTCATCATTGGTTTTCCATTACGTGCGTTACATAAGTTAAGGTATATGTTTTCCATTGGGTTCAAATCCATGTTACATGAGAAGCAATATGTGTAGCACAAATTATTTTGTTTTTACTTAAATTGCATGCTAAACGAAATATGCGTTCAGGCAATATATTATTAAGTTTATGCGTTTTCATTATGTGCATGCGTAAACTCATGTTGCCCAGGTCCACTTTCATTTAATCATATTTTCATGGAAAATTTTTAATGCTCAAACTTGCCAGGTCATTGACCATCATTTTAGTCCAAAACGCATGCATAAATAATGAAGCCAGGTTACATTTTTATCCTTTCAAGTGAATTCACGTATAAAACTTGGGTTATCACTTTTCAACATAAAGCATGAAATTATGTCAGGTTATGTAGACCTTGCGTGCAAATAAATTGAGTCCTGTATTATTTATTTGTCTCTCATTTTATGTGCCATATTAAAGATGCATGAAACAATCTCTGTTATTGGAAGATATTTTAATACCCTATGCACAAAACAATCCCAGTCGTATACTTTGTTTTTACTGAAAGGTGCATAATATATGACTCGGGTTAATTTATGTTGAACCATTATTCGGGTTTAAAAATGTAATTTGTTGCCGTTGTTTTTATAACGGATTTTTAGTCTGATGTTATGTTTTTGAAGCGTGTTATTTTGATGAGGTTTTTGACAAATAAAAATTACGGTTGTTTTGACTTCAGTATCCGTCAAATTTAAAGTGGATTTTCAAGCGGTTATCCCGCAATGCTGATTTGGTACCCATTTTTACGGTGTTTTGTGAAGCGCAATTCCTCGTCGAAATTGCTATAGTTTTTGCTGTTTTAATCACATGTTTTAAAAATTGTTTTGAAATAAAATTGTTTCCAAAAATTTTACAGTTTGCGCTTTCAAAAGAATGAGGAAGCGATTTAAACGCTTCAACAAAATTGAGGACTATGAACCTTCACTTTTACTGACTCGCTTAATTCCGAACTTGTCCGTTTGAGAACGTAAAATGTTATTTATATAAAATACACAATTTTCCACTTTCAAGGAAATGATGAAGAGATTTAAACGATTTAGCAAAAGTGCAGAGTATGGAACCATACTTTTACTATTTCGGTTAATTTCGGACTCTTTAATTGAATTATCTACTGTTTGATGATTTTGTGGGCTTTCGAGCCACTATGTTGGACCTTCGGGTCATATGTTGGACCTTCGGGTCAACACCGGTACTAGACCTTCGGGTCATTTGTTGGGCGCCAAAAATATAGTACTTGGTAGGCTTCGGCTATGTGAGATGCACGTGCGGCGTAGCTAAAACTCACCATCTGCTGGGATCGATCCATCTTTTATGTTGATTTTCTAGTTATCTTATTTTGATTTTTTTGATTTTTTTATGTACTGCTGCTTTGAATTCAATTGTGAATTTGGAAGTTGATTTTGATGATGTTTAATGGGATTTTTCCTTTAAACTATGTTGATTACTATGTTGTATAGCCTCACCCGAGACTATAATTTTGTGTATTGTCTCATCCGAGATTATAATTTTGTGTATAGTCTCATCCGAGATTATAAATTTGCGTATTGCTGTTTTGAATTCCATTGAGAATTTAAAAGCTGATTTTGATGGAGTTTAAATTGAGATTTATTTATTTGATCTATGTTGATTATCTATGTTGTATAATCTCATTCGAGATTATGATTGTTTGCTTAAGTGTTGTTTATCATACGCTTATTTTTGAAGCTTAAATTAGACTGATCTGTTTATTATTTTCTTTTAAATAATACTCGGGTCAGAGCGAGTTATTTCAGGATAGTCGCTATCTTTGATTATGTTGCCGCCTCAGCTTTTGGGATTTCACTCCATCTTTTGTCTAGTCTTCGAGGAGTTCTTTTGGTTATTTGACTCTCATACCATGTATGTTATGATGTATATGTATATGTACATTTGGTTCTTGTAAACTGTCAGTTGTTGTAGCATGTATTCCAAACTTGTCTTCCGCTATATATATCTGATATTTCTGTTCTGATATGATTATATTTATCAGTGTGATTGTTATCATGAGTTGTTCTGAATTTTTCTTTAGCCACCGTAGTTTCGTTTTAGATTTGGATTGAATTTATATCTTTGGGAGTAATTTATAAAACTCCTATCGATGTAATCAATACTCGTCAAAGGCATAACTTACGGATGGTCGCTTCTAACAAGCCTTATTCTTCGCAATAGCAGACGTTATTCCTTATAATAACCTTTGTTATTGTGAGCATAGAGGTGGTGCGTCACAGCTTGGTATCAAAGCTGAGATTCAGAACAAGTTATAATAAACATGGAACAGAAGCAAAATGAAACATGTGTTACAACTATTCAAGGGTTTTATTTGTGCTTTCTAATTTATTCCTTCGTTGATCTTGACTTATATCCTCTCTAACAAGTTAGAATATGTCTAGGAATATATCTCATATTCCCGTAGTATTCCATTTGTTAATTCCTTATCAATCTTGAGTTGTTTTGACTACTCCCAAGGGTTTCAAATCTGGGAAGCTTAATGTAGCTTAAGCTTCTGGTGATTCTTCTCAACCCAAAGGTATTCTTCCTTTTATATTGGAAGGTTTTATTTTATTTCATTGTCGTTCTGTTAGAGTTCTTTTGGATACGAGTGCATCACATTCATTCGTATCAAAGGAGCTAGTTGATGTTATTCCTTTGGATGTTGTTGGTCTTTGCGACCTTTGAGGATTGTAAATCCTATTGGTGGATCCGCTACTCTTGGTTTGTTGTGTGTTGGTGTGGAGATTATTCTTCGTGGTTGTTCCTTTCGTGCAAATCTGCATGTTATGGATCACCTTGATTTTGATATGATTTTGGGTGTGGATTGGCTCGTCCATTATGAAGTTCAATCCTATGTCCCCAAAGAACTTTATCAAGCATCCTGATGCTATAGAGTAGCTATCTATTATGTCTTGAAGTGGACCATCCTTCGAATGCTATCATTTCTTCCTTCGAATCGAAGGTATCATAGCTAATATTCCTGTTGTTTGTGATTTTTCTGATGTTATTAAGCCTATTTCGAGTTTAGCGCCGAATAGGGAAATTGAGTTCCGTATTGATCTTGCCTCTGGTGCTTATTCTGTCAGTCGTCCTCCCTGAGGATGTTTGCTAAGGAAAATGAGGAACTCAAGCAACAATTATCTGAGTTGGAAGCCAAACGATTAATTCGTTCTAGCTCATCTCCTTGGGGCGCCGCTATTTTCTTCGTTAAGAAGCCAGATGGTACTCTTTTTGCATTGATTTTCGCAAGCTTAATGAGTTCACTATCAAATAGGTACCCATTACCTAGGATAGACGACATGTTCGATCAACTAAGTGGCGCTAAGCTCTTCCCCCAATTCGACCTTACCACCGGTTTTCATTTGTCTACGAGTTGCGGAAGTTAGCATTCTACTTATCGCATTCCGCACTCGTTATGATTCTTATGAATGACTTGTTATTTCATTCAGTTTGCCCAACTTATTTCATCCATTTTGTGAATCGAGCATTCTACGAATATCTCGATGACACCATTTGAGTATTTATTGATTTTGGATGAAAAAAACAATTTAAAAATTTTCAAATCTTTTTCATAAGATTTATCTACAAGTATAATTGGATTTGTGTTCATCATATAGATGATGATTTTGTGATTGTATTGCCCATTGAGTGCTTTAAGAATTCTGGTTGATGCGCCAGATCAACGTTATCGATAGGAATCTCCTAAACGCTTCGATAAGACAATTTGACATAATAAATTGACCTATAAAAAGTAAATTTTTCTAGAAAATGATTTTATAGAGATAATTGAAATTTTGGAAGTTTTCGCTTTTAAAAAAAGAAGATTATTTGAAAGAACTCTTTTCCGATACTCTTATCCTTATGATTCCCGAAGGGAATCACGATCTTGTCGTTTATAGCGATGCCAGTTGTTATGGTTTCGGTGTTGTTCTTATGCAAATAAATAGAGTAGTTGCCTATTCTTCTTGACAACTATAGCCTAACGAGATTTGTTATGCTACCGGAGTTAGCTGCTATAGTTTTTGCTCTAAAGATTTGGCGACATTACGTATTGGGCGAGCGTTCTGTCTCTTCACCGATCACAAATCTCTGAAGTATCGATTCACTCAAAAGGAACTTAATATGAGGCAACAACGATGGCTCGAATTTCTAGCTTCATATGATTTCGATATTCAGTATACCCTTGGTAAGGGTAATCGAGTTGCTGATGCACTTAGTCGCAAGCAGCAAGTTGTTGTTTCCATGATGCTAGCAGAGTGGAATATGATGGAAGCTTTATCTCTTGTGATATTAGAGACCGTCCTTCAGTTTTTGGTTCTTCCATGTTTTTATTTAGCATGGAAGCTCGTCCTGGCTAGTTGGATCGTGTTGTCGATGCCCAGAAACAAGATCCAAATCCCTCTTGTCTTATTCGGAGGTGTAAATCGGAATCCCGAAGTGATAATCTAAAGGATTTCAATATTGATGTTCATGGTTGTATTCGAAAAAAGAGAAGATTGATCGTGCCTAATGTTCCTAATCTTAGAAATGACATTCTTGAGGAATTTCATCGTTCTAAGTATACTATCCATCCGGGTAGTAGTAAGATATTTACGGATATGAAACGCTTGTACGATTGGGAGGGTATGAAGCGTGATATTGCAAGTTATGTAAGTCGTTGCATGACTTGTCAACTTGTGAAAGCAGAACACCAGCATTCCAGTAGTCTTTTGCAACCTCTTAAGATTCCATTTTGAAAATGGGATCATATTTGCCCCGATTTTATTCGTGATTCTTCTGAGAGGATTGATATTATCAGACAGAAATGAAAGAGGCTCAGGATAGGCAAAAATCTTATGCCGATCATCGTAGGAAGCCTTTGGAATTTTCTATTGGCAATCGTATGTTCATTCGTGTTTCTCCGATGAAGGGTGTGGTGCGTTTTAGTAGCTCTGGGAAATTGGCTCCTCGACATATTGGACCGTTTCCTATTACGGAAAGCATTGGCCCTGTTGCTTATCGTGTATCGCTACCTATCCAGTTTTCGGGAATCCTTGACATAGTTCCTGTATCCCAGCTTTGTCGATGCCTTCGAGGTTCAGATTCTATTATTGATCCTCATATGTTGCATAATCTTGAGATCTCACCCGACTTGTCTATAGTGAAAAATCCTATTCGTGTGCTAGCTACGGAGGTTAAACGCCTTCGGAATAAAGAAGTCCCGCTTTTGAAAATTCAATGGTCCACAAATCCCAAAGATTGCACTTGGGAAACCAAAGAATTCATCGAGCGTTCTTATCCCGATTTTCTCTCCTCTTCGGATGGGAGTGAGCATTCCTATTCACCTTTTCTATTTTAATTTTTGTTGTGATGGATTATTTGTGTTATTGACTGCTTCTAGCATGAAAATTGCGGGGACGCAATTTTTATAAGGGGAGAGTCTGTAACGACCGTGATTTTTGAATTACTGTCGAAATAAATATTTAAAATAGTAACTTTAAATTGAAGTTTGAAAAGTAAATTTTCAAAGAAAATTTTGTTAAAAAGTCAGTTGATATTTATAAGTGGTGCACGTTGGAAATGTATTACAAATTGCTTGTTGCATTGAATATAACATAAGTTGTGTTCTACTTTTATTTTTATTTTGCCTTCATGTGTAAACAAAGTGCAACATTTTTGCCTTTTTGATGTCACTACAATTTTGCTAAGCAAATCCATTTTTAGTCATAGAAGTACACTATAATTGCTAGGTCAGTGAGCAAATACCCTTAGCCGTCACGTGTAAGGCCAGGTATCATCAAAGTTTATAAAGCAATTTATACAAAAGTTGTTGTCACGCTAATTTATTAATGCAAAGTGTGAACTTTTTGGCCATTATTTTCATGTGCTAGCATGCCCTTTTCTCTCCTCTTATACATATTTTGCCTTAAATGCTTTGTACAATCCACCTCCTGCACTTGAGCATTGACAGACTCACAATTGGAAAGAAAAAGAAGAGTAGCCTCCATCACTTTCATTTGTTCAAAATTTCCAGTAAGCTGCTTCATTTTGTTGTTTGATTCTTTTGTTTAATATTCCAATAGCTCTGCAAACAAAATTAATGGCTGTTCCAAAGAGTAGCTCCATTCAGATCTCGGTGATAACCGATTTGGAAACGAATTACTGGTGAGTGCAAAAACTCACATTTCTAATTTAACTTTACTGTTTGTTTTTATATGCGGTTATGGTGTTTTAGTTTGGTTTGCAATTTTGTTTTGTTTTGTTTCATCTTTGCATGCAAATAGGTTACACTGGTATGTCCGTGTATACGAGCAATACATACAATCTTGGGCTAATTTTTTTTTTTCAGGCGCCTATATATTGTTTCACCCATGAATTCTTTCTTTTTTTTACGTTTATTCCCTTTTAAGTGTAAAATGTCAGGTACATGACTTACGTGACCAGGAAAGTGCAATACATAGTGTTGGAACTTCGTATTTACGATATTTCGTAATTATGATATTTTGACTATATCAACTATATAAGTCACTATATTATATACTAACTTGTTTTTACCGGAATCAATCAAAGACCAGATTCAAATGAGCTTCAACTCTTAAGTATGTATCGAGTCTTTGTCTAGAAGTTATAATATGTTAAAATCTCTCCTGTATGATATATATTGCATTATCATCTCTTATGTTACATTCAGACGTGTGAATGCCCCATTTCAAACGTCTGAATCTGAAAGTATGAATATTGTACACTACAATATTCAGACGTCTGAAAGTTCAATTTCAGACGTCCGAATATGACTAAAAACTATCTATTTGCTTTCTGTTTCAAATCTCGTTGCATTTCAAAAGTCTGAATTTTTAATTTCAGACGTCTGAATATTTACAACGGCTATTTTTTTGAAAAGGCATTTCCATTCATGAAGAGTTGCAGCCTTTAATTCAACAGCTTTTGATGATAACTCTTCATGAACAATTACAACCATTTATTACCTATATAAACACATTAGAATCAATTTTTAAACGCACCAATTCTATTGATTATTATTCGATTATAGAAATTCTTGATTCTAACTCATTTGTGCTAAAAATATCATTCAAATTCAAATTCTACTTTCTTAATCTTCACGCATTCATACATATATCACAAAGGAAAAAGATTGTAGGAAGTTTGTACTATCAAGAGAAAAATTCGTGTTATTAAGAATACATTGTATCAAATATATTTTTATATAAGTTGAAGTCCTCTGCGGCTGTTGAGGCGAAATCATGTTCTACTGCTCAGGTCCCTTGTTCGGCTGTTCAAGGGTTGTTGTAAACCTGTTCCTCCGGGTTAAGTGAGGATTGTTGTTAGTGAAATTCCAGAAGGAGTCTGGAACTGGACGTAGAACGGGAAGTTCGAACTAGTATAAAAATTCCTGGTGTGCTCGTGTTATTTTTACTTACTTTAGTTTATTTCTGCACTAGTTTAAATTATTCCATATAGCACGATCCGCACAGTAACTTTCACATAGTACATGTGCGTGACCAGGTGAGTGCATTATGTGGTATATATTCATGTCCAGGCAAGCGTTTTATATTTTTCGTTCACTCTAGCGTGGAAAAAATTTCAAATTGCAAGTGTGAGTTGCGTGCATGTCATACTTTCATATATGCACAAGTATGTTAACTTAGGCCACCTTAGTATGTTAGTCCAAGTTACTTTCTTTTGCATTATGTGTCTGCGTGCAAGCCAAACCATATTGCATTTATATTCATATTATAGTGTAGTTCACGAAATGGAGTTCTCAGTCAAATATTTGGTTAACTTCATCATTGGTTTTCCATTACGTGTGTTACAGAAGTTAAGGTATATGTTTTCCATTGGGTTCAAATCCATGTTACATGAGAAGCAATATGTGTAGCACAAATTATTTTGTTTTTACTTAAATTGCATGCTAAACGAAATATGCGTTCAGGCAATATATTACTAAGTGTACGCATTTTCATTATGTGCATGCGTGAAATCATGTTTCCTAGGTCCACTTTCATATAATCATATTTTCATGGAAAAAAGTTAATGCTCAAACTTGCCAGGTCATTGACCATCATTTTAGTCCAAAACGCATGCATAAATAATGAAGCCAGGTTACATTTTTATCCTTTCATGTGAATTCTCGTGTAAAACTTGGGTTATCACTTTTTAACATAAAGCATGAAATTATGTCAGGTTAGACCTTGCATGCAAATAAATTGAGTCCTGTATTATTTATTTGGCTCTCATTTTACGTGCCATATTAAAGATGCATAAAACAATCTCTGTTATTGGAAGATATTTTAATACCCTATGCACAAAACAATCCCAGTCGCATACTTTTTTTTTTATTGAAAGGTGCATAATATATGACTTTGGTTAATTTACGTTACACCGTTATTCGGGTTTAAAAACGTAATTTGCTGCCGTTATTTTTATAACGGACTTTTACTCCGACGTTATATTTTGAAGCGTGTTATTTTGATGAGGTTTTTGACAAGTAAAAATTACGGTTATTTTGGCTTCAGTAACCGTCAATTTTAAAGTGGATTTTCAAGCGGTTATCCCGCAACGCTAATTTGGTACCCGTTTTTACGGAGTTTTGTGAAGCACAATTTCCTCGTCGAAATTGCTATAGTTGTTGCTGTTTTAATCACGTGTTTTAAAAATCATTTTGAAATAAAATTATTTCCAAAATTTTACAGTTTGTGCTTCCAAAAGAATGAGGAATCGATTTAAACGCTTCATCAAAATTAAGGACTATGAACCCTCACTTTTACTTATTCGCTTAATTCCAGACTTGCCCGTTTGAGAACGTAAAATGTTATTTATATAAAATACACAATTTTGCACTTTCAAGGAAACGATGAAGAGATTTAAACGATTTAGCAAAAGTGCGGAGTATGAAACCATACTTTTACTATTTCGGTTAAATTCGGACTCGATAATTGAAATATCTGTTGTTTGATGATTTTGATGATTTTGTGGGCATTCGAGCCACTATGCTGGACCTTCAGGTCATATGTTGGACCTTCGGGTCAATATCAGTACTATACCTTTGGGTCATTTGTTGGGCGCCAAAAATATAGTACTTGGTAGGCTTCAGCCATATGAGATGCACATGCGGCGTAGCTAAAACTCACCATCTGTTGGGATCGATCCATCTTTTATGTTGATTTTCTAGTTATCTTATTTTGATTTCTAGATTTTTTGTGTACTGCTGCTTTGAATTCAATTGTGAATTTGGAAGTTGATTTTGATGATGTTTAATGGGATTTTTCCTTTAAACTATGCTGACTACTATGTTGTATAGTCTCACCCGAGACTATAATTTTGTGTATAGTCTCATCCGAGATTATTATTTTATGTATAGTCTCATCCGAGATTATAAATTTCCGTATTGCTGTTTTGAATTCCACTGAGAATTTAAAAGCTGATTTTGATGGAGTTTAAATTGAGATTTCTTTATTTGATCTATGTTGATTATCTATGTTGTATATTCTCATTTGAGACTATGATTATTTGCTTAAGTGTTGTTAATTATACGCTTATTTCTGAAGCTTAAACTAGACTTGTCTATTTATTATTTTCTTTTAAATAATACTCGGGTCAGGCCAAGTTATTTCAGGATAGTCGCTATCTCTGATACTGTTGCCGCCTCAGCTTTTGGGATTTCACTCCATCTTTTTTTTAGTCTTTGAGGAGTTCTTTTGGTTATTTGACTCTCATCCCATGTATGTTATTATGTATATGTATATGTACATTTGGTTCATGTGAACTGTCGGTTGTTGTAGCATGTATTCCAGACTTTTCTTTCGCTATATATATCTGATATTTCTGTTCTGATGTGATTATATTTATCAGTGTGGTTGTTATTATGAGTTGTTCTGTATTTTTCTTTAGCCACCGTAGTTTCGTTTTAGATTTGGATTGAATTTATATCTTAGGGAGTAATTTATAAAACTCCTATCGATGTAATCAATACTCGTCTAAGGCATAACTTACGGACGGTCGCTTCTAACAAGCTTTATTCTTCGCAATAGCAAACGTTATTCCTTATAATAACCTTTGTTATTGTGAGCATAGAGGTGGGGCATCACAAAGTTGGTTTTCACGTATCAAGCATGTTTGACTATCATAAGAAGAAATCTCCTCCAAATGTGCGCTTGCATTGTGTGTGTGGCGGGAGGCCTTATGGTAGTTTCATTTTCCAAAAATGCATTGCGGATTTCTTTTAAATTCTTTTGTTTTGCTTTGTTTTAAAGATAAAACTATTTTTGTTTGCTCATACCAGTCCCATGACTGATCCAAAGTTTATTGTTCCCTTTCAAGAGTAGGAGTTTTTGAAATACACAGATAGTAGGTGTAGATTCAATAGCATCCCGTCTTTGGATCTTGGCGATTGCATTCGGGACTGACCTTGCTTAGTTAGCATGATGATGGTGGTTCGAGCTTGGGGCATTGGAGCTTTGGCATTGAAGGCTTAGTTTGTTGGATTCCCGCTTTCTCACTTGAAAGACTCTATTGATGGTCATCTTTACACTGTCGATGGTTGAGAAACCTAGACCATCCTTGTTGTTGTTATCTTATTCCGATGTTGTATATTTATCTCTGATATTGCTGGAATTCATATTGTATCGGATATTGTATTCATTGTTGTATCAATGATATATTCATTGTTTTCTTCCGCTGTGTTGTTACACTTAATGTGTTATAAGCTCCGGCGTGAATTGAATTTCAACGGTTGAACCTGCAGCATTCGAGAACAATTGAGGTACGGATGTCGATTTTCGAACGCGAAAATCCGGGTCATGACAATTTGGTATCACAACTAAAGGTTGAACTTTAGCTTTTGGAGTATAACACTTTAAGTAACTCATTAGACATAGGTTGAAGTATACCCTAGAATGAGTATACCCCTAAGATATCAGTCCGTATGCCTCAGTAAATTCTCTAACTATCCGCTAACAGTGAGTATGAGTGCAAGAAAAGGACGAGATAGGTGACAGAGAAGTACCACTTCATATGGTCAATATCCTGATCATCCAATTTCAATTCTTTGATTTCTTGATGGCAGCTACGAGAAGAAGCTTTGGTGTGGTGATGGCACTGCGAATCGTTGTAGAAAAGATTCTGATTCCTATCTCATATTCTCGTTATCATCTTTTCGTTTTAACTTAAATGAAGTTGAAATTTTAAATTGAAATAAATTGGTTAACAAAATATGAAGATAGATTAATTTGTATCGATAAAATGATTTTGGTTAAAACCAAACTTTGGAAAGTTTTTTTTGATTTCTTGCAAGGATCAAAGTCCGATGAGGGACAAGTTGGTGTCTATTTTGGGATATTTCAACCTGGATTGAGTATCCATTATTTGTTCTTTGGGGTTCAGAAACATTCTACGATTGGTTACTCATCCTTCGAACTAACCAATGCCCTTGCATATTACGTAGATCTGGTGACCCGAGTATCTTGCGAGATAATTGAATGAGTTTGTTCTAATATTTATTGATATTCTGATTAGGTAACCCAAATGCAGAATAAATATTCAATTTGATCTAGTGAACCATTCCTTTGTGTGTTCGTTCGTTCTTTGTTGTCTCCCTGGCAAATTTCGGGGACGAAATTTTCTTAAGGGGAATCTATAACATTCCTGTTTTTAAATTAAATTTAAATTGGTAATTAATTTAATTTTTGAATTTAAATTGAGAATTAACTTTGTATTTTCCAAATTAAATAGATATTTGTTTGTTTATTAAAATAAATGTATATAAATATGATTACAAATGGAATTTCTAATTGGAAATTCAGAAATAAATATTTTGATTTATATATTAATTATAAATTTAATTATGGATTAATTTGAAAATGGGAATAAAAATATATATATATATAAGATTTTAAATAAAGGATTTTATTTGGAAATTTAAATATTTTATAAATAAATTATAATTTGGAATTTGAATTTAAAATCCAAATACATATACGTTGAAAATAAATATTTGGAAAATAAATAGAGTGCGAATGGAATAAAATTTATATTTATAAAAGATATTGTTTGTTTATTCATTTATAAATACAAATTGATTGTATATTAATTTTTGAATTTGAAATTTAAAAATAATTGTTTTGAATAATATATTTAAAAACTCTGTAGATAAATATTTATTAATATTAGATATAATAGTTTTAACTAAAAATAAAATTTGATAAAAAGATTTAATCTTTTAAAAATGTAAACATAGGAAGATGTGAAGCAATTTATAAAATGAAAGGGTTTGAAACATAAATTTTAAATTAAATAAAACAAGGCTTTAAACACAAAATAGATGTAAATGACATTTGTAAACCATGTAATAAGGAAATTTAACAAATGTGCGATAAGTAATTATATAGATTAACAAATGTAAACCTTGTTGACAAATGGCAATTTTTGCTTCTTTAAAAATTTAATAATTTGAATATAGTGTTAGAAAGAAAGCCATTTCCAGTTATTATCTTTAATTCTGAACTTCTTCTTCTACCATTCAAAAGAAAAATGAAAAAGAAATCAAAAACAAACTGAAGCAAAGAAAAAGAAAAAGTTTCAAACAAATCAGCTCAAATTCAAAGATCTAAAGCTTGTGACTAGAATAGAATCAAAACTTGAATCTAGAGATCTTCATCTTGATTCAATCTGAAGTAAAGCAGTTTAACTCAAAATTTTATCAAACAACAAGTTTCAAATTTAAAAGCTTGAAGACAAGACAAAATCAAACAGCATCCAGATTCAAGAACAAACCAGAAGCAAGTTTCAACCTGGGAGAATCAAGGCCAGTTCAACATCAGGCATTAAAACATCATAAAGTTTCAACGTATCAATTGTATCAAGATTCCAGTTCAGAATCAAAATTCAAAAACAAATCTTTGTTCCAAATCATCAAGCCTAGCCTCTGTCTCAAACTTTATGAGTAAACTAACCCATTAGACATTGATTTTGTTTAAATCTTGAAATCTGTGATTCATGCTTGAAATTGAGTGGTGAAAAAAAATGATGTGCTTGAATATATTAATTGGATTAAAATTTTAAATTAACACTGCTCTATGTATATGCAAGTATGTATATATTGCTCTGTTGAATCCCAGGCTTAATGCCACTAAAACAAAAATTCAAATTGCTTCTTATATGATAAATTTTAGATTTTGATTTATAAATAGAAATTGATTATAAGACTATTACATTATTTCTAAAAATATTTTCAGATGAAATTATTTAGTATTTAACTTTAAAATAGGAAATGACAGGGATAATTAAATTCAAGTGAAAAATTTATGGTTTTGGTTTCATGTTTTAACTATACAAATAGATTTGTACTTCAAAATCACGATTTTTGATAATCGTTTTAGGATTTTTATGTAAGTATCCATTAAGAATGCTCGGGTTGAAAGGAATGTGAACTTTAGTCAATTTCTGTTGATCGGCGATGAATTACGGATCGAAATTATTGGTGAAGGTGGCTTATGTATAGTAGATCGTCAAAAAAATGCTTGTAAATTTTGCCGATCATCGAGGGTGATGGGCGAGATCATTTTAAGGTATTATACCCATTTTTGGCTGATAAAGTTGTCAGGTTCATACGTCGACTAGGGGGATCGGAGGCGATCGCACCGAAGGGAAAATGATTATTGGATTCTGGCGAAGTGTTGGACGAGCGGGCGAGGCCTTTGGCGATCGGGTTTGTCGACAAGAAGCAATTCCAGATGATCAACTTTTGGTTCCAGTTCGATTAAAATGCTCGAACTCGATTTTATGGTTATTGTGAGGTTCTGGGTGTTTGGGAAGTTCGAGGGGGTTGTCGTCGGTGTGACGAGGTCTGCGACGCCGGTCGGTGGTGGCCAGTTTAATCATGCACGTGCACATGCACGAATATTGGTGGGTAACTTTTGATTGAGGAAGATGAAGGTGGCTCGGGGGAAATGTCGAAGTAATTCTTGAGGGAACTTGAAGACGAGTAAGGTTGGAAAGACCCGAAGTTGAGCTCGGATAAATGAACTTATGGCCCGGGTTTTTCTTTTTTGGAGTTAACAAGTTTAGTTTTCAAATATATATTGACAAATTTTTAGAGTTTATCAAATTGAGTAAGTTTTTAAAGGAATATAAATCAAGTTTTTTTAAGTAAACTTATTAACAAGGTTTTAAATAAATTTCAAGATTTATTGTAACGACCCGGATTTTTTATCGTTGAGTTTGGAATATTTAAATGGGTTTAAATATTTAATTTGGATCATAAATTTATCTGGAATATAAAAGGTTTGGTTTTTATTCGATAAAAAAATAGATTCAAAATTTAACATAGTAGTTTGTTGAATGATATAACTATTTGATTTAATAATTGAGGAATTGGGTAAAATAAAAAGTCTGGAGTTTCGAGCTTGTTAAAAAAATTTAAGGCTTGTAAAATCTATATTGTTAATACTGAAAATAGTAAAAGTGTTAAAATTGAATTTAACAGCGATTTTTTAAGTTTTAAAATTTTATCGTTCAAATCGATATTTAAAAATAGCCTTCCGAGGCACAGTCTCGGATTTCGACGAAACCAATTCCATTGGATCCGCAATATTGTATGATTGTTGGATTTCAATTTTCGTAGTAATTGGAGTTTATGTGTTAGCATACAATATATAAACACGTTGAATTTATATCGAAAATTTGATAAAATAACTACGTCCAAAAAGCTATCTTCTCCATACGATCGAGTTAGGGCTCGAAACCTTTTCCATTGCGCTCGAAATAGGGGTATAACAATGTGAACGCCTAGCGGCATGCCTCGATAGGAGGTCAAAATTTTAAGTTGCTAATTCAAGTCGATCTAAAAATTAAATTTAAAATTTGAATATGATATTTTGACCAGTCTAAATTTCATATCAGGGTCAAAGTCATAGCCACCTTCCTGCAAGTCGAAGTGAATACGTTTTCTTAGCTTCTCTCATACGCATTCTTTTTGTAAAAAAAACAATATATGAGTCCCTTCCTTCTTAAACAAAATGGCCAAGCAAAACATTCCTTCTTCAAAATCGCGTCTTCCTCCTCTGTTCCTTTCCGTTTCAAAATTGAAGCTGTTCGACTGAGGGCCGCAGGTTTCCTTCCTTTACGTGAATCCTCCCTTCGATTCCATCAGATTCATAGGAGAATCGAAAACCAATTTGCAGCTAAAACAAAAACTAAACTCTCGTGAGCACGAGAAATATGGCGGGCGAGGAGCTACGGCTTGCGATGGGAGTCACGAGCGGAATTTGCGCCTGTTCATGATCGAGCGTGGAGGAAAGGCGTGGGTTGGAGTCGGAGCATTTAGGGCATGGAGTGAGAATTGGTGTCATCGAATTTGGTTTCCTGCATTTCGACAAGTGATGGTAGATTTATGGTGTCGGGATTCTCGTTAACGGTCGGTGTTCCTTCGTGGTCGTTGTCGTCTTCGGCAGTGAGATATGGCGAGGAGATTTGTTGTAACGTATTAGATTTGTTTATTTTTTTGTTAATTAAACTAGATTAAATAAAAATATACACTTACACATTTGGAAGAAGAGATATATATAAAGTTAAACAAGAAACTCTTTGTTTAGCCAGAGGAAAGTATATATATTTAAAGGAAAAGAAATCAAATTTTTATACACCCATATTTATATATATATATATATATATGACTTTGGAAAACATAGGAAATTGTTAAAGATTTGATTTTTATCTATATCGATTATTTCTTATAAATAGATATAAAGTTTTAAAAATAAAATAAATATATATTTATATATTTTAATTTGCTAGTATTTTTAAATAAATGGATTAGTGATTAAATTGTTCAATTAACTTATTTAATTTATTATAGTCACTAAAATATTTTTAAAGCGAAATTATCTAACTAAATCTTAGTTAATTAAATTTATTTAATAGGATAATTGATTGTTCGATTTATTTAAAATGTGTATACAAGGTCTTAAATCGTGAAGAAAATAAGGCGAGATGGAAATGGACTACAAATTATAAAACAAAGGTGAGTAAATCTCACTCTTTTGGATTTATTTAAATTTAAATGGTTAAATTTAAATAATTGGTTGAATGGTTGAATTCATTTGATGTGTTATATTATAATATATAATACATCTTGGAATGGTTAATTCCTTGCATTACATAGCGGATGAGACCCTATGCACTGCATAATAGCGGATGATATTATATTAATCCCATATACCGTGATATTCCAACTCGAAGTGGAATTGGTATTTTATATTATGCTAACGTCTGCGGATGCAGGGAAACAGGTTGGAGGGATCCAACTTGATTCCTCAAAATTATTTATATTGTTTAATATTCTCTGTTATGAATATTCAATATTCTATGATGAATATTATTGATAGTTGTAGTATTGAATGCTATGGTTTACTTGAATATATTTCGATATACTGGTTATCAAAATATATAGAATTGGATTTTTGAAAATAAAAGAAAGAGAAATTGTAAGTGAAATAATTATAGAGAATTTAAATAAATTAAGAATGAAATGGATAAGAATAATAGTGGTTTTAAAATTCTAATAAATAATTCCGGGTATGAAAAAGGGGTTTTGTATAAACAGAGAAATAATGAATTTTAAATTTAAGATTTAAATTATTGAAATGAATAAAGAAGAAATTTGGGGAAAATCTGAAATTGGTATTTTTCAGTTAAAAGATTTAAAATTAAAAATAAATAAATAATAAAGTATATAATTAATGGATTTTGGAATGAATTGAGCAAGTAAAGAAATTCATTTCAAAATGGAGTAAATTGGAAATCAATTTGAAAATGTATTTAAGTGGTTGAAGTTGGAACATTAAAGAGAAGTGGGACTTTGGAATTTATAAACGGGTTTTAAAGAGATAAAGTAATATATCAGTGGATATTTGGAGAAATAAATCCACGATGGAACGTTATTAAAGAAATGGAAACTTTGTTAAAAAATAAATAGTGATTTATTTTTAAAGGGATGTGAAGAGAAGTATATTTCCTTGAATAGCCTAGTACGTTTCAAAGTAAGTTTTTAAAAGTTTAATGTCGTTTTAAAAAGCATGTGTAGAAAATTTATTATTTCTAAATGTTTAAATTCTGAAGTAAGTATTTCTGAAATCTATTATAGTAGTAATTATTTGAAGGTGACTCGATATTTTGTTTTAAAAGAGAAAATTTAGTTTTATAATTTATAAAGTACAGTATTGTAATAGTTCTAAATTTAAACGTTTTAAAGGATATTTTATAATAAAGAGTTTTAAATTATTATAAAAATCTAGAGTTTTGTGCTTGGTAATTTCCAGTGGGAATAAATATTTAGAGATTTTAATTCATGAGAAAGATGTGGTTTGAAAACTATTTTCAAAAGGGTTGAAATGGAAATATATCTTGTGAAGATATTTTGAGGTTAATAAATAATTTGGTGAAATTATTTATTGTTTGATGGATGTTTGTGAATGTTATTTGATAGTTAAATAACCGACTATCAATATTGGCCAAACGCGTTGATCGTTTCGAAGAGTCCGGGATCGGGATTAATTTCTCGAAAACCACTTCGATTCGATTTGTATGTTTTCATAGAAAACGAGTTCGGGGTCGAAGATGGAGCAGTGATGTGCAAGGGCTAGTCGCTACTAATCCAAAGGATAATTCCAAAAGGGATGTAGTAGGAATAGCTCCTTCGGTTCCGTTCGAACCCGGGACGGACTTGTGTGGATGAATGCTTTCAGAATATCGTCAGGTGGACGACGAGCATTCCAAGTGAACCGTTCTAAAAAGGTAATGCTTGGCCTCAAGCCTCATCAACCGGGAACGACTGAAAATCAGGGGAATGACTGAAAATCAGGGGCGAGGTCATCCCTGTCTAGATGTCCTTTTTATTTTGGCTTAGTAGTGCGGTTGTTGATCCCAACCGAGGGGTAATCTTACTCAGGAATATCTAGTAAGGGGTAGTCTCGGTCTTGTGTTGCAAGGGTTCGGGAGTGATCCTCGGTACGCTGATCTAGACCAGGTACTGTGATAGGTGTTGCCCTAGTACCTAGTCATTAGTTGAAAATCCATTCTCTCTACGCGCCTTTTACGAGTTTTGTTTGTATTACCCACTTTGTGGCTAGTAGCTGGAATTTAATAGATGTAACAATTTCAGTTATTTTAATAAGTATTTGTAAATAGACCCTATTATAATATCAGGGAATTTTAATAAAAAGTGTTTTAGGTATCGGAAGGTAAAAACCCGACATGTTTATTTATGGCGAAGCCTTACGAGAAGTTTTGATTTTCAAAGGATTTTTGAACTTTAATAATCAATTTGAGTGTGATTTCTCACGCTGGTATTCCAGACTGACTCGGGTGTTACTTAACTGTAATACTCGGGTCAGGCCGTGTATTATAGGATACAGGAAAGGATGTTGTGGAGCTCAGGAGACGAGCTGGATGGTGATATGTACTTCCGTATTTGTGTTACATATTCTGCTGTGTATTCATCGTGTGAGGACAGATTATCATTACTGTCCAGTTGTATATTATGTATACTCCGATGATGTATGTATAAACAGATATAGTATTTGTTTTTGGTGTAAAGATCTGTTATTATCTATTATATTTTATTCCGTTGCGATGGTTAGATTCTGATGTTGTTTTCTATCTTCTTCTTCTACCTCTTCTTCTTTAACTCAGATGGTTCGTATTTCTATTCATCTTGAGTTGATTGATGTAGAATAGTATTGAATCAAGGGGTACAGATTTGTGGGTCGTTACAGTTGGTATCAGAGCTTAGGTTGGTGATAACCTTGGCCCTGGTGGGAATTGCTCATTAAAAATAAGGTCCGTAGTACTCTAGAATAAGTTTGAGCGTATTAATAGATATGAGCGCGTATTTGTTAGTGGATATAAAAATGGTTTTATATTGTGTTGATTTATTTATTGAGTGGCATATAAACCTTCTTCGGCACAGTCTTTACAACTGTATCGAAGGGGTTTCTAAACACTTGAATAGAACAATTCGACACGGTATTGTTTTAAAGGTGGGTAAATGAAATAATTTTACCCAAAATATATTTTTATATAAAAGAAAAGTTTTTGTAAACTTTTTAGCTAATATATGGTTGCTTGGATGTTAGGAATGATAATATTAAATTATTATCATTATTGTGTGGAAATTTAACTAGAAATTGAAAATATAACCAAAGGTTAAGGAAATAAATTCACTTATAAAATGAAATTTATAAATATGAATTGTAAACGTGATTTTAAATTGAAATATAATCAAATGGACAATTTGTATGAGCATAAATTATACAAATGAATTATAGTTAAAATTTGACTTAAATCGGATTTGAAAATTTAAAACCCCGGAGATTTCGAAAGTGTTTTTCCAAGTGTTTTGAAGATAAATAATAGCATTATTGTTTTGGAGGTATTTCTAGAAGGAAATTGTTTCAAATAAATTTTGGGAAGGGATATAGCATTGAACTCACTTCAGTCGCTGGAAAATAATTTCGGTGATGACTGCAGCATCATTGATGTTATTTTTCAAGTTTCTAAGTGAAGGATTGCTGCCAAATTGATTGGTTCAGAAGAATTAGTTTGTTTTTAAAATTTCAAAGGAAATTTGTTGGGAATAAAAACCAGGATTGGTTTAGCTTTTTGAGAAGTGTGATTTTGAGATGTTGGAGATTTCAAAATGATTTGAAGCCAAAAGCCGGTTGTTTAAAAATCCTGATGAGATAGGCTGTAAGCTTATAAATTGAGATAATTTTTAAATCGGCAAGGAAATATAAGCGTTGAATGTTGGAATTTAAATTTAAAGTGAAAAGTTAAAAATGAAATTAACTTTGATTGAGGAAGAAAATTGAATCAAATTGAATTAAATAAATTTGAGTTAAAATAGAATTGAATTGGAATAAAATTAAGTCGAGTTATAGGTGGTATTGAATGGAATTAGATCCTTACTTTAATAAATGGAAGTAAGTTGGATAAGAATTGGATTGGAATAAATAAATCAGAATAAATTATAAAAGAATTATAAACCCATGGAATAAAAATATGCTTGGGTTATAAATAAGCGTAAATCTCGAGTTAAAAATAAAAGATGAATATATACAAGCCTAGGATGAATTGAAATGTGTAAAATAATAAGTTGTGACTTATAAAATTGAAAAATGGAATAGAAAACCCAAAATAAATATTGTTTGATGTTTTGGAAAGTAAAATAAAAATCCAAACTTGACTTATAAATAAATTGAACATAAGAAAAATTAAATGAAGTGGTTTTTGAGATTAAAAATCAAGTATTGAATTATTAATGCGGGAGAACTAATTAGATAATAAATTAGTTAATGAAATATGTGAATGGAACCTAATGTAGTTAAATAGAAGCTGAATTGTGAGTTGATATTGAAATTTGGAAAATAAAACTCGAGTTATAAATCAAATTCGACTTGAATCGTTAGTGAAGTAATTATAATTGAAAATGTTGCCAAATAAAAAGAAATTGGATTAAAGTAGGGATGGTTTTAGTTGTAAATAAAGCCCAGATGAATTTGGGAATAAATTGAAAATGGCCTTGTAATCAATTAAATGAATTGAATCTGAAAATTTAAAATTTATAATAACTAATCAAATAAATTTGTAGATTGAAATGAGATTTAATAGAAATAGAATCAAGTTAAATTGAAAAGAAAATTTTATTTGCAAAATAAAAATGAGCTTAAGTATGTAATTTGAATAATTTGAAATAAATTAATTTAAGTTTACAATTAGTGGAAGCTTGGCTTCGAGTAAGGGTAAAAGTCCATTAAATAAAAGCTTGGGTAAATTTAAATTGGGGAATGGTTATCAATATATAAGCATGGAATAATTCAAGCTTAATAAAATGGTCTCAAATGAAATGACGGCGAATATGGAATGAAATGTAAGTGAATGGATCGTGCATAAAATTGAAAAGGAATAAAATTGAAATAGAATGTGTCGAGCTAAATAAAATGGTTGTGAATGAATTAAAATAGAAGGAATTAAAATAATAAATTGAGTTGGAATCAATTTAAAATGGTTATAAGCTTAAGTAATTGTTATTCGCATGAATAAAATCAAATTTGCATAGGAAATTAGTCATTTTATCGTAAACAAAAGTAAATGTATTAACAGAGGTGCATAGAATTGATTTTTAAATCAACTAGAATGATATGGGTTTGTTTAAAATTAAAATGAATTAAATGTAAGCAAGTAGGTTGTAAACCATTCAAATTGAATGAAAATGGTATATGAATAATTGAAAACAGTTGAGTTAGTATTAAAACTATATAAATTGCTTACGGAAAGTGTATAGCGTGCACTGCTTTTAGAATTCATGTGTTTAACTATTGCAAATAAGTGAAATGTTGTTAAACTTCATATATATGACACTTACATGTTTTAGTTGAGTAAGCACAGGTTCAGGGAAGTCGATGGGCTGGATTTGATTGCGCAAAATGCTAATTAAATAAGCCGCTTGCTTAAAAATGCTAAATAAAGGTACAACTACGCATGTAACGAATGGGATTTTCGACTCCCGAAGGTCGACATTAATACGTCCACTGTATCAACTACCGAGCAACCGAATGCCGGAAAACCGAACCGTTAGGGCTAAAGAAGAGGTAGAAGATAGAAGAAGTAAGAAAGAAAGAAGAAGAAAACAGAAACAATAACAGAATCTCACAATTCGCAGCGCAACAACATATAATAGATAAATGAATATCTTTAAAACAAAGAATCATATCAGTTATTACATTTCATCACGTTACATTTCATTATCAGAGTTTACAACAACAAACAGCGGAAAAGAAATACTATATACTAGTTGATACGCCATGCCATCCATCTTGCCTCCAGATCTCCACAGCAACTCCTGAATTCCAGAATGACCTGATAACCTGACTCTAGACGGCCCGTGCAGAAATTGGTGGGCACCCAGAGTTTAGGAAGGAAACAATAAACTCCAGGTCGGTCATGGGACTGGTGTGAGAACCTAAAACAGTTTATCTTTAAGAAAAAACAAAGAAATATTTTTTTAAATTAGATTCGAAATGCTTTTTAGAAAATGAGACTACCATAAGGCCTCCCGCACGCACACACAATGCATACGCAGAATCGGAGGAGATTTCTCCTTATGATAGTCAAATATGCTCGATACGAGAAATTTTCTTTGATATTATTGCTATAAGTGCAAAGTGTAGGAAAACATTTCGAAAGCATTGATATAAATCTTAGCCAATATAGACATTTCGAACTATGCCTACTATAGCTACCATCTAAAAATTGTGACCACCATAAGTAAATGGCAGGTTCTACAACTAAAACCGTACAAGGTCCGTATTGGAGTTTGAATTTCCAACAAATGGTCAGGCCAAGGAACTTCTCATTGCCACATGGTACGCCTCTGGAAAGACGCCTTGAGAACCAAACTGGATTTCTGCCAACACAAGTCCGGGTTACACCTAGCTGGGTAACTACTGACACGAATATGCCATCCCCCGGTCGCAACCGACCTAAATGCCGGGATTCACCAACAACCACAACATAATAAGTTTGCAGCAACAACATAGGTTAAGTATCAGGGCTCCATACCATAATACCACCTCTATCCAGAAGGAAATGACATACACTAAGGGGGCGCTATCCCCTAATAACATTGCCGCATCTTTCCTGTTTTGACCACTTCCGGGGTGTGAGGTCCGACGAAGTCTCTCCAACAAAGCTACGCTTTTCATAAAAGCCACGCTTTGATCAACAATTGCTCAACAACACTTCTTATGCCACATTACCAATTTGGGAATATATCACTAGTAACCATCAACTACATAACCTCTGAGCTCGTACGTCTCAGAGAAGGGTATTAAGCTAAGAGAATAAATTCTCCGCCACCAACAAAAATATATTTGGTAGAAACCAGCTTTACATCTCAAATTGTAATGTCAGACACACATCCATACAAGTCCATTCCAGGATCGAACGGAACCGAAGGCACTTCCAAAGAAGCCCTTGCAATCCGGGTATTCACTAATCATGACCGGACTTCCCATCACAAAGGGTGATAAAATCTCCATATCAGAGATCAGGCGATGCAGAGTCATTCGATGGTAATCCTTCCGTTTTCAAAAATATCTGGTCTTCAACGCCGGTCTTCAAATGCAATCCATTACGACATATCACTTATTCGGAATGGGATTTATGACACAAAGGTCCTCTCTCGGCTAAACCGAATAACGAGCGCTTATTTTAAAAATAAGTGTAGCATTCAAATTCAAGCAAATGATCACAAATACCCATTTAAAGGTAAATATTGATAGTCGGTTATTTAACTATCGAGGCCAACAAAAAAATATCCAGCACCATAACAATCACTAGGCCCTTTTTATTAATCTTCCATTAATTAATAACTTGCAAGATATTCACTTCAATTTATCTTTAAAAAGATATATCCTCTAAACCATTCCAATTTCTACATTGGAAAACATTTCCAAATACTTATTTAACAATAAGTAATTCGCAAATCCATTTATTTTCAATACTTAGAAAATATTCACTATACTTAAAACACGATTAAGTATATATTTTATTCTTTTAAGGAAAACATTCTGGTAAACACATTCATTTAAGCCAAAACGAATGTTGCGTAAAACATCGTTACGACAACCCAAAATCACTAGTATAGGGATTCGAAATATAGATAGATATATAAATCCCAATACTATATAAAACATTTTTTTCGAAAATCATTTACTATAACAACAGTGTTATATTCCAACTTTTCCTTATTCCTTGAAAACGTCTATTTCAACAATGAATGTTGAAATCTATGGTTTCGACACTTACACATTTTAAAACACTTCAAATTGTTTTAAATTCTATTTAAATATCACTTCCCCAAAACATCTCTTTAATATATTATTCACCGTCCAAAAACGTGAATATAAATCATTTACCAAATTCAACACTTCTACGTATTTAATTTAAAGGATTATCCACCGTCCAAAATCGTGAATATATTTCCTTTAATAAGCTTTCCTATTTACTTATCAAATTCAATCAATTTTTGAATTTATAAATCAAAGTTTATAAATTCACATTTATATATTATAAAACTTCAAGTTATAAAAAGTCGCTTTATTTATAAATTCTATCATATATTATTAAATTGCCAAATCCAAATTATAAGTATATCCACTTATAAACCCCTTATTTAGAAAATTAATTCTTTAATAACTTCATCAATTATAAATTTGTAAATCTTATTTACTTATGAAATCATTTTATACTTCATTTTAACGTTTATAAAAACTCGTTTTATAATTCTAATATTCTTAATTTATAAATATCAATTTTTTTATAAATCTTTTATATAAACCGTTTATAATGATTCAAAAATCTCAATTTAAACTATTTTACAAAATTCATTAACTCCATATTTCAAAAATCACATTTGAACTATATTTTCTCAAAAATTATAAATTTTATAACATTAAAGTTATAATATTTATTTATTTAAAATGAATCAATTCCAAAATTTAGTAAAACGTATACTTTCAAAAATCACTTTAAAATCCTTTTAAATTTGGAAATCATCACTTAAACATTTTTAATTTTTCCAAAATAGGCCCAATGCTGCAACAGCACTAAATATAACAATCACGACATCCAAACATCATATATCAATATGATAACAGAATATATCACAATATCTGTAAATAAATAAATACGGGTGAGGAATGCAGTTAGATCCCTCCAACCTGTTTCCCTGCATCCACAGATGTTAGCACGATACCAATTCTGTTCCAATATGGAATATCGCGGTATATGGGATTTATATAAAATATTATCCGTTATTATGCGGTGCAATTGGGACTCATCCGCTATATAATGCGGGAAAATCAACTCCAAGTACATATATAATACCAATTCCACTTCAAGATGGAATATCGCGGTATATGTGTTTAATAAATAACATCCGCTTAATATACGGTGTATAGGGTCTATTTCAAAGCAATAGATAGTAATTTATCATTCAAACATACAATCAAGCAATTTTAAATCTAACTATTTAAAATTTAAATCGAAACAATTCGACTGAGTGAGAAGTTCTCACCTTGCTTCCAATAACAGTTTCAGTGTTTTATTTCAAATAAAATTAAACGCGCTTTTAATTTTACCCAAAATTTTCACTAGCTCCAAACGATTCCAATCCAGCTCCATTGCGTAATGTTCGTCCATGCGAACCCAACGCAAGTCGTTTCGTCCGTTTTCGACCTCGTATGACCAAGATACGGCATTTTAAAGATTGAACGAATAAATACAAATCAATTTACAATTTAATTTATTATTTTATAACCAAAGCTCATCACAGCCGTTAGATTTCACTGCCTAGATCCAGGCCGCACGCGACCTTCCTCTTCTCTCCAGTAATTCACGTTCGAAGAACCCATAAAATCATGTTATAGGGTTAAACACCGCCGCCGCCACGAGCATCGAGAAGTTGATCAACAACCTCCATCTCGAAGCCCATCACCAATACTATACTCGGCCGAAGCAAGGTGGAGCTCGGCTATGCCCTGGCCTCGATAAACGTCCACAAAGAAAGGATGAACGCGAGCAATTTTCCGTTGATCTATATCTCTAAAAATGATCACCACCGTTGAATATGTAGCTCTCACGACACTCTACAACTTTGCAGTTGTAGGTTTCTCGAATTGAAGTGTGGATTTGAAGAAAATGAGGGAAGAAGATGAATGATTTCGGCCATTGTTTCTGTTGATGGCGGCTGGAGCTTTGACCTAGGATTTTGCGCAAAATAATGAATTTGAGGTCCTTATATAGAAAATTACGCGACTCTATTCACCTGAAATTTTTCCGAACTCCAAACGAAGCGTGTCGCCAGGAGTTTATAATGTTTTACCCCCATTACGAATGTAATGGAATATATATCGGGAGCTAATTCGATCAAATTTGAAAGATAAGTTTTTGAATCGACTATTTAATTCAAAATTCACTCGAATCGATTTCTACGTGTTTTAACTTGCCCCGGACAAACCATAAGTCCGATTGACACGAAATTTGAAATCATACAATAATATAACATTACGGATCCGATGAAACTGGCTTCGTCGAAATCCGAGACTGTTTGTAAAATGGTTATTTTTACTCGTGAATTAAATATTAAATATTCAATTTCCACAAATTAACTTTCAATTTGATTTTAAAAGTTCTATAACATCATTCTAACTCCAATATGATTAAATACAACTTTACAAATCAATTTTTAATCACATTAAACCCAATTTCCAATTATTTCTTTAATTTCACATATTAAATTATCGATTTAATTATCCAATTAAATCCAGATATTCAAAATAAATCTATTTAACTTACAAATTTTACTTGTGAATATTTAAAATCAATTAAATATACGAATTTCAATTGATAGAAATTCTGGGTCGTTACAAACTTCCCCCCTTAAAAGAATTTCGTTCTCGAAATTACCAAGTAAGAAAAAATTACAAAATCCATTAACTTTTCAAAACCATTCAAATTAGATTTCAAATTCACTTAAGTGTTTAACTTTCCCAAAATCCAATAGTTAGACTTCTTACAATAACATTACTAATTTTTCAAATCATATTTAGTTAACTTTTCATAATTTTCCAATTTTCTCAAAAATATTCTAACGCCTTATATTTTCAGAAAAATTTGCCATAGTCTCCTTTGCGCGGCTCGATCCGGAAAAAAATGGCAATATATATATCACAAATATACATCTCATCAAGTGATGAGGCATCCTGTAGGGAAAAAAGTGTAAAAGTACGATATGTAATCCAAGATATGTACCTTATATATTATTAGCGAGAATATACGACTAATATAGCGTGAAAGCGAGCTCCAAATGCGAAGCAAGCGCAATCCACACCTATTATACACTCAATAAACAAATGAGAAACATGTATATATGAATGAAATATCAATATACAACATATACCAACAACTATATATGCTAATATAGCGAATGCAATCAAAAGCAACAACTCCAACCATCAACCAACTTGCATTCAACTAACATCCATAACCAAATCAATACACTTTCACATCTCATTAATATTCAATGAATTGGTTTTCCAATTTAAATCACATTTGATTCATTAACATTGGATGTTTTTACTAACATTCATATATTCATATTCAATTTGTTTGCATTCACTAATTCATATTCAAATTGGTTCACTTCCAAATCAAATTCAATTCTATTTAAGATTCACTTAAGTTCCAATTTGATTTCAATTACTTTAGCTTTCAATTTCATTTATTCAACTTCTTTAACACTTAATGAATTATATGCAATCAACTAACAATCATATAACAACCAATGTATAATCAACATAACCAAGTTTGTTTACTTTTCTTTACATTCAATTTGGTTCAACAGTTTTAATTCCAAAATGTTTGAAATTCTATTGATTTTCATTCAATTTATTCAATTAGCATTAATGAATTAACACTTACATACATTATTTCATATCAATTCATTTACAATAAATTGATTAACATTCAATCCTTTTATTTAATTCAATTGCTAATTCATTTAACAAATAAGGTTGAATTTCATTTATATAACTCAAGTGCACATCCATTTAATTCACTTTATGATCTTACTTCGATACCAAAATCAACTTCATTCAACATTACTTAAGTTATATTCCATTTCAAACATTATTTGTTTAACTTAACTTAAATTTCCACTTATAAATCCAATTTCCAATTCCAATTCTATTTATTTACAAATTTGAAATGGATTTCAATTTCAATTTCTTGCACTTGCAAATTTTATTTATTCATTCACAATTTATTTTCCAACTTAATAATTGTATTCCAATCATTTTATATAACATTCCAGAGTCTTTTCAATCTTTCAAAACCATTTTTGAAACCAACTCAATTATCCTTTGAATTTCAAAACCCAGACCCAAATTTTCCAAACAATTTCCATTTAAAACAACTTGGCAGCAATCCCTCTTTTGGAAAACCCGAAAATGAACTCCGATGATGTTGCAATCATCATCGGAATTATTTTCCAGCGACCGAAAAGAGCTTAGAGCTTTTATCCTTCCAAAAACATTTTTTCAAACCTTTGAAAACCTTTTTCAAACTCAAAAAGGAATTTAATCTTTTCCAAATTGCAAACCCTTTCAAAACATTTACAAATATTCCTCTGGAATTGTACTTCAAATTACAAGTCACATTTACAAATCTTTTACTTATATAATTTCACTTATTGTATATATAAGATTATTTCACAATTGTAAAACACATTAATTATAATTCCGTCCTAATAATTCATTCGCTTATAAAATTTATATGCACTTTAATAATTCTGAAAATTTATTCCTTTATATATAAAATATAATCAAGGTAAAATTATTTCATTTATCCAATTCAAAATGATACTTTGTCGGTTTATCTCGTTTAAGAGTTTAAAAACCCCTACCGATACAATTAGCTTGACTGCGTCGACCAGAATCTATAAACAATCAACCGATAAGTCAACACAATACAAAACAATTTCATATTCACTAATAAAAACACGCTCATAGCTATTATTACACTCAAACTCATTCTAGAGCACTACCGACTCTATCTCTAATGAGTAATACACAACAGAGCTAAGGTTGTCACTTAACCAAATGCTCTGATACCAAATTGTAACGAATGGGATTTTCGACTCCCGAAGGTCGACATTAATACGTCCACTGTATCGACTACCGAGCAATCGAATGCCGAAAAACTGAAACGTTAGGGTTAAAGAAGAGGTAGAAGATAGAAGAAGTAAGAAAGAAAGAAGAAGAAAACAGAAACAATAACAGAATCTCACAATTCGCAGCGGAACAACATATAATAGATAAATGAATATCTTTAAAACAAAGAATCATATCAGTTATTACATTTCATCACATTACATTTCATTATCAGAGTTTACAACAATAAACAGCGGAAAGAAATACTATATACTAGTTGATACGCCATGCCATCCACCTTGCCTCCAGATCTCCACAGCAACTCCTGAATTCCAGAATGACCTGATAACCTAACTCTAGACTGCCCGTGTAGAAATTGGTGGGCACCCAGAGTTTAGGAAGGAAACAATAAACTCCAGGTCAATCATGGGACTGGTGTGAGAAGCTAAAACAGTTTATCTTTAAGAACAAACAAAGAAATATATTTTTTAAATTAGATTCGCAATGCTTTTTAGAAAATGAGACTACCATAAGGCCTCCCACACACACACACAATGCAAACGCAGAATCGGAGGAGATTTCTCCTTATGATAGTCAAATATGCTTGATATGAGAAATTTTCTTTGATATTATTACTATAAGTGCAAAGTGTAGGAAAACATTTCGAAAGTAATGATATAAATCTTAGCCAACATAGACATTTCGAACTATGCCTACTATAGCTACCATCCAAAAAGTTGTGACCACCATAAGTAAATTGCAGGTTCTACAACTAAAACCGTACAAGGTGCGTATTGGCGTTTGGGTTTCCAACAAATGGCCAGGCCAAGGAACTTCCCATTGCCACAAGATACGCCTCTGGAAAGACGCCCCGAGAACCTAACCGGATCTCTGCCAGCACAAGGCCGGGTTACCCCTAGCTTGGTAACTACTGACACGAATATGCCAACCCCCGGTCGCAACCGACCTAAATCCCGGGATCCACCAACAAACACAAAATAATAAGTTTGCAGCAACAACATAGGTTAAGTATCAGGGCTCCATACCATAATACCAACTCTATGCAGAAAGAAATGACATACACTAAGGTGGTGCTATCCGCTAATAACCTTGCCGCATCTTTCCTGTTTTGACCACTTCCGGGGTGTGAGGTCTAACGAAGTCTCGCCCACAAAGCTAAGCTTTTCATAAAAGCCACGATTGATCAATAAATGCTCAACAGCACTTCGTATGCCACATTACCAATTTGGGAATATATCACTAGTAACCATCAACTACATAACCTCTGAGCTCGTTCGTCTCAGAGAAGGGTGTTAAGCTAAGAGAATAAATTCTCCGCCACCAACAGAAATATATTTGATAGAAACCAGCTTCACATCTCAAATTGTAATGTCAGGCACACATCCATATAAGTCCGTTCCGGGATCGAACGTAACCGAAGGCACTTCCAAAGAAGCCCTTGCAATCCAGATATTCACTAATCACGACCGGACTTCCCATCACAAAGGGTGATAAAATCTCTATATCGGAGATCAACCGATGCCGAGTCATTCGACGGTAATCCTTCCGTTTTCAAAAATATCCGGTCTTCAACACTGGTCTTCAAATGCTATCCATTACGACATATCACTTATTCAGAATGGGATTTATGACACAAAGGTCCTCTCCCGGCAAAACCGAATAACGAGCGCTTATTTTAAAAATAAGTGTAGCATTCAAATTCAAGCAAATGACCACAAATACCCATTTAAAGGTAAATATTGATAGTCGGTTATTTAACTATCAAGGCCAAAAAAAAATATCCAGCACCATAACAACCACTAGGCCCTTTTTATTACTCATCCATAAATTAATAACTTGCCAGATATTCACTTCAATTTATCTTTAAAAAGATATATCCTCTAAAACATTTCAATTTCTACATTGGAAAACATTTCCAAATACTTATTTAACAATAAGTAACTCACAAATCCATTTATTTTCAATACTTAGAAAATATTCAATATACTTAAAACACGATTAAGTATATATTTTATTCTTTTAAGGAAAACATTCTCGTAAACACATTCATTTGAGCCAAAGCGAATGTTGCGTAAAACATCGTTACGACAGCCCAAAATCACTAGTATAGGGATTCGAAATTCAGATAGATAAATAAATCCCAATACTATATAAAATATTTCCTTTCTGAAATCATTTACTATAACAACAGTGTTATAATGTTATAATCCATCTTTTCCTTATTCCTAGAAAACGTCTATTTCAACGATGAATGTTGAAATCTATGTTTCGACACTTATACATTTTAAAACACTTCAAATCGTTTTAAATTCTATTTAAATATCACTTCCCCAAAACATTTCTTTAATATATTATTCACCGTCCAAAAACGAGAATATAAATCATTTACCAAATTCAATACTTTTACGTATTTAATTTAAAGGATTATCCACTGTCCAAAATCGTGAATATATTTCCTTTAATAAGCTTTCCTATTTACTTATCAAATTCAATCAATTTTTGAATTTATAAATCAATGTTTATAAATTCACATTCATATATTATAAAACTTCAAGTTATAAAAAGTCACTTTATTTACAAATTCTACCATATATTATTTAATTGCCAAATCCAAATTATAAGTAAATCCACTTATAAACCTCTTATTTAGAAAATTAATTCTCTAATAACTTCGTCAATTATAAATCTATAAATCTTATTTACTTATGAAATCCATTTATACTTCATTTTAACGTTTATAAAAACTCGTTTTACAATTCTAATATTCTTAATTTATAAATATCAATTTTTTTATAAATCTTTTATGTAAACCGTTTATAATAATTCAAAATTCTCAATTTAAACTATTTTATGAAATTCATTAACTCCATATTTAAAAAATCACATTTTAACTATATTTTCCCAAAAATCATAAATTTTATAACATTAAAATTATAACGTTTATTTATTTAAAATGAATCAATTCCAAAATTTAATAAAACGTACACTTTCAAAAATCACTTTAAAATCCTTTTAAATTTGAAAATCATCACTTAAACATTTTTAATTTTTCCAAAATAGGCCCAATGCTGCAACAGCACTAAATATAACAATCACGGCATCCAAACATCATATATCAATAGGATAACAGAATATATCGCAATATCTGTACATAAATAAATACGGGTGAGGAATCCTGTTGGATCCCTCCAACCTGTTTCCCTGCATCCACAGATGTTTGCAAAATACCAATTTCGTTCCAATACGGAATATCGCAGTATATGGGATTTACATAAAATATTATCCGCTATTATGCGGCGCAATAGGATCTCATCCGCTATATAATGCAGGAAAATCAACTCCAAGTACATATATAATACCAATTCCACTTCAAGATGGAATATCGCGTTATATGTGTTTAATAAATAACATCCGCTTAATATGCGGCGTATAGGGTCTATTTCAAAGCAATAGATAATAATTTATCATTCAAACATATAATCAATCAATTTTAAATCTAACTATTTAAAATTTAAATCGAAACAATTCGATTGAGTGAGAAGTTCTCACCTTGCTTCCAATAACAGTTTCAGTGTTTTATTTCGAATAAAATTAAACGTGCTTTTAATTTTACCCAAAATTTTCACTATCTCCAAACGATTCCAATCCAGCTCCATTGCGTAGTGTTCGTCCATACGAACCTAACGCAAGTCGTTTCGTCCGTTTTAGACCTCTTATGACCAAGATACAACATTTTAAAGATTAAACGAATAAATACAAATCAATTTACAATTTAATTTATTATTTTATAACCTAAGCTCATCACAGCCGTTAGATTTCACTGCCTAGATCCAGGCCGCACGCGACCTTCCTCTTCTCTCCAGTAATTCACGTTCGAAGAACCCATAAAATCGCGTTATTGGGTTAAACACCACGGCCACCACGAGCATCGAGAAGTTGATCAGCAACCTCCATCTCAAAGCCAATCACCAATACTATACTCGGCCGAAGCAAGGTGGAGCTCGGCTATGCCCTGGCCTCGATAAACATGTGCAAAGAAAGGATGAACGCGAGCAATTTTTCGTTGATCCATAGCTCTAAAAACGATCACCACCGTTGAATATGTAGCTCTCACGACACTCTACAACTTTGCAGTTGAAGGTTTCTCGAATTGAAGTGTGGATTTTAAGAAAATGAGGGAAGAAGGTGAATAATTTTCGGCCATTGTTTCTGTTGATGGTGGCTGGAGCTTTGACCTAGGGTTTTGAGCAAAATAATGAATTTGAGGTCCTTGTATAGAAAATTACGCGACACTATTCACCTGAAATTTTTCCGAACTCCAAACAAAGCGTGCCGCCTAGCGTTTATAATGTTTTGCCCTCATTCCGAATGCAATGGAATATATATCGGGAGCCAATTCGATCAAATTTGAAAGATAAGTTTTTGAATCGACTATTTAAATTCAAAATTCACTCGAATCGATTTCTACGCGTTTTAGCTTGCCCCGGACAAAACGTAAGTCGATTGACATGAAATTTGAAACCATACAATAATATAACATTACGGATCCGATGAAACTAGTTTCGTCGAAATCCGAGACTGTTTGAAAAATGGTTATTTTTACTCGTCAGTTAAATATTAAAACATTCAATTTCCACAAATTAACTTTCAATTTGAATTTAAAAGTTCTATAACATCATTCTAACTCCAATATGATTAAATAAAACTTTACAAATCAATTTTTAATCACATTAAACCCAATTTCTAATTATTTCTGTAATTTCACATATTAAATTATCGATTTAATTATCCAATTAAATCCAGATATTCAAACTAAATCTATTTAACTTACAAATTTTACTTGTGAATATTTAAAATCAATTAAATATACGAATTTCAATTGACAGAAATTCCGGGTCGTTACAAACTTCTCCCCTTAAAAGAATTTTGTCCTCGAAATTACCAAGTAAGAAAAAATTACAGAATCCATTAACTTTTCAAAACCATTCAAATTAGATTTCAAATTCACTTAAGTGTTTAACTTTCCCAAAATCCAATAGTTAAACTTCTTACAATAACTTTACTAAGTTTTCAAATCGTACTTAGTTATCTTTTCATAATTTTCCAATTTTCTCAAAAATATTCTAACGCCTTATATTTACAGAAAAATTCGTCATAGTCTCCTTTGCACGGCTCGATCCCAAAAAAATGGCAATATATATATCACAAATATACATCTCATCAAGTGATGAGGCATCCCGCAGGGAAAAAGTGTAAAAGTACGATATGTAATCCGAGATATGTACCTTATATATTATTAGCGAGCATATACGGCTAATATAGCATGAAAGCGAGCTCCAAATGCGAAGCAAGCGCAATCCACACCTACTATACACTCAACAAACAAATGAGAAAAATTTATATATGAAAGAAATATCAATATACAACATATACCAACAACTATATATGCCAATATAGCAAATGCAATCAAAAGCAACAAATCCAACCATCGACCAACTAGGATTCAACTAACATCCATAACAAAATCAATACACTTTCACTTCTCATTAATATTCAATGAATTGGTTTTCCAATTTAAATCACATTTGATTCATTAACATTGGATGTTTTTAGTAACATTCATTTATTCATATACATTCACCAATTCATATCAAGTTGGTTCACTTCCAAATCAAATTCAATTCTATTTAAGATTCACTTAACTTCCAATTTGATTTCAATTACTTTAGCTTTCAATTTCATTTATTCAACTTCTTTAACACTTAATGAATTATATACAATCAACTAACAATCATATAACAACCAATGTATAATCAACATAACCAAGTTCGTTTACTTTTCTTTACATTCAATTTGGTTCAACACTTTTAATTCCAATTGGTTTGATATTCTATTGATTTTCATTCAATTTATTCAATTAGCTTTAATGAATTGACACTTACATCCATTATTTCATATCAATTCATTTACATTAAATTGATTAACACTCAATCCTTTTATTTAATTCAATTGCTAATTCATTTAACAAATAAGGTTGAATTTCATTTATATAACTCAAGTGCACATCCATTTAATTCGCTTTATGATCTTACTTCGATACCAAAATCAACTTCATTCAACATTACTTAAGTTATATTCCATTTCAAACATCATTTGTTTAACTTAACTTAAATTTCCACTTACAAATCCAATTTCCAATTCCAGTTCTATTTACTTACAAATTCGAAATGGATTTTAATTTCATTTTCTTGCACTTGCAAATTTTATTTATTCATTCACAATTTATTTTCCAACTTAATAATTGCATTCCAATCATTTTATATAACATTCCAGAGTCTTTTCAATCTTCCAAAATAATTTTTGAAACCAACTTAATTATCCTTTGAATTTCAAAACCCAAACCCAAATTTTCCAAACAATTTCCATTTAAAACTACTTTGCAGCAATCTCTCTTTTGGAAAACCCGAAAATGAATACCGATGATGTTGCAATCATCATCCGAATTATTTTCCAGTGACCGAAATGAGTTTAGAGCTTCTATCCTTCCAAAAACATTTTTCCAAACCTTTGAAAACCATTTTCAAACTCAAAAAAGAATTTAATCTTTTCCAAATTGCAAACCCTTTCAAAACATTTCCAAATATTCCTTTGGAATTTTACTTCAAATTACAAATCACATTTACAAATCTTTTACTTATATAATTTCACTTATTGTATATATAAGATTATTTCACAATTGTAAATCGCATTAATTATAATTCCATCTTAATAATTCATTCGCTTATACAATTTATATACACTTTAATAATTCTGAAAAATTGTTCCTTTATATATAAAAAATAATCAAGGTAAAATTATTTCATTTACCCAATTTAAAATGATACTATGTCGGTTTATCTCGTTTAAGAGTTTAGAAACCCCTATCGATACAGTTAGCTTGACTGCGCCGACCAGAATCTATAAGCAATCAACCGATAAGTCAACACAATACAAAACAATTTCATATTCACTAACAAATACGCGCTCATAGCTATTATTACACTCAAACTCATTCTAAAGCACTACTGGCTCTATCTCTAATGAGTAATACCCAACAGAGCTAAGGTTGTCACTTAACCAAATGCTTTGATACCAAATTGTAACGAATGGGATTTTCGACTCCCGAAGGTCGACATTAATACGTCCACTCTATCAACTACCGAGCAATCGAATGTCGGAAAACCAAACCGTTAGGGTTAAAGAAGAGGTAGAAGATAGAAGAAGTAAGAAAGTAAGAAAGAAGAAGAAAACAGAAACAATAACAGAATCTCACAATTCGCAACGGAATAACATATAATAGATAAATGAATATCTTTAAAACAAAGAATCATATCAGTTATTACATTTCATCACATTACATTTCATTATCAGAGTTTACAACAACAAATAACGGAAAAGAAATACTATATACTAGTTGATACGCCGTGCCATCCAGCTTGCCTCCAGATCTCCACAGCAACTCATGAATTCCAGAATGACCTGATAACCTGACTCTAGACTGCCCGTGTAGAAATTGGTGGGCACCCAGAACAAACTCCAGGTCAGTCATGGGACTGGTGTGAGAACCTAAAACAGATTATCTTTAAGAACCAACAAAGATTTTTTTTTTAAATTAGATTCGCAATGCTTTTTAGAAAATGAGACTACCATAAGGCCTCCCGCACACACACACAATGCAAACGCAGAATCGGAGGAGATTTCACCTTATGATAGTCAAATATGCTTGATACGAGAAATTTTCTTTGATATTATTACTATAAGTGCAAAGTGTAGGAAAACATTTCGAAACTAATGATATAAACCTTAGCCAACATAGACATTTCGAACTATGCCTACTATAGCTACCATCTAAAAAGTTGTGACCACCATAAGTAAATGGCAGGTTCTACAACTAAAACCGTACATGGTGCGTATTGGAGTTTGGATTTCCAATAAATGGTCAAGCTAAGGAACTTCCCATTGCCACATGGTACGCCTCTGGAAAGACGCCCCGAGAACCTAACCGGATCTTTGCCAACACAAGGCCGGGTTACCCCTAGCTGCGTAATTACGGACACGAATATGCCATCCCCCGGTCACAACCGACCTAAATCCCGGGATTCACCAACAACCACAAAATAATAAGTTTGCAGCAACAACATAGGTTAAGTATCAGGGCTCCATACCATAATACCACCTCTGTCCAGAAGGAAATGACATACACTAAGTGGGCGCTATCCCCTAATAACCTTGCCGCATCTTTCCTGTTTTGACCACTTCCGGGGTGTGAGGTCCGACGAAGTCTCGCCCACAAAGCTACGCTTTTCATAAAAGCCACGCTTTGATCAACAAATGCTCAACAGCACTTCGTATGCCACATTACCAATTTGAGAATATATCACTAGTAACCATCAACTACATAACCTCTGAGCTCGTACGTCTGAGAGAAGGGTGTTAAGCTAAGAGAGTACATTCTCCGCCACCAACAGAAATATATTTGATAGAAACCAGCTTTACATCTCAAATTGTAATGTCAAACACACATCCATACAAGTCCGTTCCGGGATCGAACGGAACCGAAGGCACTTCCAAAGAAGCCCTTGCGATCCAGATATTCACTAATCACGACCGGACTTCCCATCACAAAGAGTGATAAAATCTCTATATCGAAGATCAGCCGATGCAGAGTCATTCGAGTTAATCCTTCCGTTTTCAAAAATATCCATTCTTCAACACCGGTCTTCAAATGCTATCCATTACGGCATATCACTTATTCAGAATGGGATTTATGACACAAAGGTCCTCTCCCGGCTAAAACGAATAATGAGCGCTAATTTTAAAAATAAGTGTAGCATTCAAATTCAAGAAAATGATCACAAATACCCATTTAAAGGTAAATATCGATAGTCGGTTATTTAACTATCAAGGCCAACAAACAAATATCCAGCAGCAAAACAATCACTAGGCCATTTTTATTAATCTTCATAAATTAATAACTTGCCAGATATTCACTTCAATTTATCTTTAAAAAGATATATCCTCTAAACCATTTCAATTTCTACATTGGAGAACATATCCAAATACTTATTTAACAATAAGTAATTCACAAATCCATTTATTTTCAATACTTAGAAAATATTCAATATACTTAAAACACGATTAAGTATATATTTTATTATTTTAAGGAAAACATTCATGTAAACACATTCATTTGAGCCAAAACAATGTTGCGTAAAACAACGTTACGACAACCCAAAATCACTAGTATAGGGATTCAAAATTTAGATAGATATATAAATCCCAATACTATATAAAACATTTCCTTACGAACATCATTTACTATAACAACAGTGTTATATTCCATCATTTCCTTATTCCTCGAAAACGTCTATTTCAACAATGAATGTTGAAATCTATGGTTTCGACACTTATACATTTTAAAATACTTATCACTTCCCCAAAACATTTCTTTAATATATTATTCACCGTCCAAAAACGAGAATATATATCGTTTACCAAATTCAATACTTCTACGTATTTAATTTAAAGGATTATCCACTGTCCAAAATCGTGAATATATTTCCTTTAATAAGCTTTCCTATTTACTTATCAAATTCAATCAATTTTTGAATTTATAAATCAAAGTTTATAAATTCACATTTATATATTATGAAACTTCAAGTTATAAAAAGTCACTTTATTTACAAATTCTATCATATCTTATTTAACTGCCAAATCCAAATTATAAATAAATCCACTTATAAACCTCTTATTTAGAAAATTAATTCTTTAATAACTTCATCAATTATAAATCTGTAAATCTTATTTACTTATGAAATCAATTTATACTTCATTTTAACGTTTATAAAAACTCATTTTATATTTCTAATTCTTAATTTATAAATATCAATTTTTTTTATAAATCTTTTATATAAACCGTTTACAATAATTCTAAAATCTCAATTTAAACTATTTTATAAAATTCATTAACTCCATATTTCAAAAATCACATTTGAACTATATTTTCTCAAAAATCATAAATTTTATAACATTAAAACTATAATATTTATTTATTTAAAATGAATCAATTCCAAAATTTAATAAAACGTATACTTTCAAAAATCACTTTAAAATCCTTTTAAATTTCGAAATCATCACTTAAACATTTTTAATTTTTAAAAATAGGCCCAATGTTGCAACAGCACTAAATATAACAATCGCGGCATCCAAACATCATATATCAATATGATAACAAAATATATCACAATATTTGTAGATAAATAAATACGGGTGAGGAGTCCAGTTGGATCCCTCCAACCTATTTCCATGCATCCACAGATGTTAGCACAATACCAATTCCGTTCCAATAAGGATATTGTGGTATATGGGATTTATATAAAATATTATCTGCTATTATGGAGCGCAATAGGGTCTCATCCGCTATATAATGCGGGAAAATCAACTCCAAGTACATATATAATACCAATTCCACTTCAAGATGGAATATCGCAGTATATGTGTTTAATAAATAACATCCGCTTAATATACGGCGTATAGGGTATATTTCAAAGCAATAGATAATAATTTATCATTCAAACATACAATCAAGCAATTTTAAATCTAACAATTTAAAATTTAAATCGAAACAATTCGATTGAGTGAGAAGTTCTCACCTTGCTTCCAATAACAGTTTCAGTGTTTTATTTCCAATAGCAATTTTAAACGCGCGTAGTGTTCGTCCGTACGAACCTAACGCAAGTCGTTTCGTCCGTTTTCGACCTCGTATGACCAAGATACAGCATTTTAAAGATTGAACGAATAAATACAAATCAATTTACAATTTAATTTATTATTTTATAACCTAAGCTCATCACAGCCGTTATATTTCACTGCCTAGATCCAGGCCGCACGCGACCTTCCTCTTCTCCCCAGTAATTCACGTTCGAAGAACCCATAAAATCATGTTATAGGGTTAAACACCACCACCGCCACGAGCATCGAGAAGTTGATCAATAACCTCCATCTCGAAGCCCATCACCAATACTATACTCCGCCGAAGCAAGGTAGAGCTCGGCTATGCCCTGGCCTCGATAAACGTCCACAAAGAAAGGATGAGCGCGAGCAATTTTCCGTTGATCTGTAGCTCTAAAAATGATCACCACCGTTGAATATGTAGCTCTCACGACACTCTACAACTTTGCAGTTGTAGGTTTCTCGAATTGAAGTGTGGATTTGAAGAAAATGAGGGAAGAAGATGAATAATTTTCGGCCATTGTTTCTGTTGATGGCGGCTAGAGCTTTGACCTAGGGTTTTGAGCAAAATAATGAATTTGAGGTCCTTATATAGAAAATTACGCGACACTATTCACCCAAAAATTTTCCAAACTCCAAACAAAGCATGCCGCCTAGCGTTTATAATGTTTACCCCCATTTCGAATGCAATGGAATATATATCGGGAGCCAAATCGATCAAATTTGAAAGATAAGTTTTTGAATCGACTATTTAAATTCAAAATTCACTCGAATCGATTTCTACGCGTTTTAGCTTGTCCCGGACAAACCGAAAGTCCGATTGACACGAAATTTGAAACCATACAATAATATAACATTACGGATCCTGTGAAACTGGTTTCGTCGAAATCCGATACTGTTTGAAAAATGACTATTTTTACTCGTCAATTAAATATTAAAATATTCAATTTCCACAAATTAACTTTCATTTTGATTTTAAAAGTTCTATAACATCATTCTAACTCCAATATGATTAAATACAACTTTACAAATCAATTTTTAATCCATTAAACCCAATTTCTAATTATTTCTGTAATTTCACATATTAAATTATCGATTTAATTATCCAATTAAATCCAGATATTCAAAATAAATCTATTTAACTTACAAATTTTACTTGTGAATATTTAAAATCAGTTAAATATACAAATTTCAATTGACAGAAATTCTGGGTCGTTACAACGCAATAAAAATTGGAAATATGAACTGTTTTTGTTTTTCCGACCGGGTAGGTCGATGTATGTATATTTATATCTCTTATCTAATTGCAAAAGCTCCTTCGTACAAAGGAGACTCTGCCAAAAATTTTCGAAAATTTTGGGAGTTAGAAATTTTTTGAAAATTTTTGTTAGCAACAAAATGATTTCAAATTGTAATTAAATTAAGGAATTTTGGAAATGGAATTTGAAACTATTTTAAAATAATGATATGAATCAGTTATAAATGGAAGATAAAATTCAATATTCAGAGCTGAACATAAATTGAATTCATATGGAAATGGGAAAAACTAATTTGAATAGAAATAGATATGAAAACTTCTGTAAGGAAATGTATAAAATAATTTTAAAAAAAAGCTATGATTGGATATTATTGCTAAGTAGGTTATGCAGGTATTATAAAGGAAAAGGAAAATAGGTTTTGATTTCAGAAGATGAATTTGTATTGCTCGACAAAAAGGTATGTATTTAAATTTCTGTATGAAATTTGATTGGATTTTTGATCTAGCCACTTGGCTTTTTGTTTTCTTTTGGAATTTGGAAGCCCATAGAGGCATTCTGTAGTTGTACCGAGCTAGCCGTGCCAAGGAGACGCTGGCGAAATTTTTCAGAAATTTAGAGAGTTAGAAAAATTTTGAGAAAATTTTGATAATTCAAAACTTGGTTTAAATTGAAACTTGAATGATTGAGCAAATAGTATTGTTTGCAAATTATGGGAGAGTTTGGGATGTTAGTAAGAATGACAATGGGTCTTTTATAAAAAGATAGTTGGTAGGATGTTGAATTGTTGGTTTTGGGAAAGTAGTAAATGAGTATTGGACCATCCTTCCTAGCTAGTAATTTCGGGGACGAAATTCTTTTAAGGGGGGAGGAATGTAACGACCCGGAATTTTCATCGTTGAGTTTGGAATATTTAAATGGGTTTAAATATTTAATTTGGATTATAAATTGATCTTGAATATGAAAAGTTTATTTCGTATACAATAAAATAGATTCAGAATTTAATACAGCAGTTTGTTGAATGATATAACTATTTAATTTAATAATATGGGATTGGGTAAAATACAAAGTCTGGAGTTTCGAGCTTGTTAAAAATAATTTGAGGGCTTGTAAAATCTGTATTGATAATACTGAAAATAATAAAAGTGTTAAAATTGAATTTTACAGCGATCTGTTAAGTTTTGAACTTCGTTTAAATCGATATTTAAAAATAGCATTCCGAGGCATAGTCTTGGATTTTGAAGAAACCAGTTCCATCGGATCTGTAATATTGTATTATTGTCGGATTTCAATTTTCGTAGTAATTGAAGTTGTTGTGTGAGCATACGATATATAAACATGCTGAATTTATATCGAAAATTTAATAAAATAACTGGATCTAGAAAGCTATCTTCTCCATACGATCGATTTAGGGCTCGAAACCTTTTCCACTGCTCTCAAAATAGGGGTATAACATTATGAACGCCTAGCGGCATGCCTCGATAGGCGGTCAAGATTTGAAGTTGCTAATTCAAGTCGATCTAAAATTTAAATTCAAAATTTTATTATGATATTTTACCTAGTCTAAATTTCACATCAGGGTCAAAGTCATAGCCGCCTTCCTGCAAGTCGAAGTGAATACATTTCCTTAGCTTCTCTCATACGCACTCTTTTTGTAAAAAAACAGTATATGAGTCCCTTCCTTCTCAAAAAATAGAACAAAATGGCCGAGCAAAACATTCCTTCTTTAAAGTCGCGTCTCCCTCCTCTGTTCCTTTTCGTTTCAAAATTGAAGGTGTTCGATTGAGGGCCGCGGGTTTCCTTCCTTTTTGTGAATCCTCCCTTAGATTCCATCAGATTCGCAAGAGAATCAAAAACCAATTTGCAGCTAGAGCACGAGAAATATGGCGGGCGAGGAGCTGCGGCTTACGATGGGAGTCACGATCGGAATTTGCGCCTGATCGTGATTGAGCGTAGAGGAAAGGCGTGGGTTGGGGCCGGAGCATTTAGGGCATGGAGTGAGAATCGGCATCATCAAATTTGGGTTCCTGCATTTCGACGAGTGATGAAAGATTTATGGTGTCGGGATTCTCGTTAACGGCCGGTGTTCCTTCGTGGTCGTCGTTGTCTTCGACGGTGAGAGATGGCGAGGAGATTTATTGTAAGGTATTCGATTTGTTTATTTGTTAATTAAACTGGATTTAATAAAAATACACACTTACACATTTGGAATAAGAGATATATATATAAAGTTAAACAAGAAACTCTTTGTATAGTCAGAGGATAATATATATATTTAAAGGAAAAGAAATCAAAAATATATATATTTAAAGGAAAAGAAATCAAATTGTTTTTACACATATATTTATATATATAGGACTTTGGAAAACATAGGAAATTGTTTAAAGATTTGATTTTTATCTATAACGACTATTTCTTATAAACATATATAAATTTTTAAAAATAAAATAAATATATATTTACATATTTTAATTTGCTACTATTTTTAAATAAATGGATTGGTGATTAAATTGTTCAATTAACTTATTTAATTTATTATAGTCACTAAAAGATTTTTATAGGGAAATTATCTAATTAAATCTTAGTTAATTAAATTTATTTAAGAGGATAATTGATTGTTCGATTTATTTAAAATGTGTATACAAGGTCTTAAATCGTGAAGAAAACAAGGCGAGATGGAAATGGGCTGCAAATTATAAAACAAATGTGAGTTAATCTCACTCTTCTGGATTTATTTAAATTTAAATGGTTAAATTTAAATAATTGGTTGAATGGTTGAATTGATATGATGTGCTATATTATATTATATAATACATCTTGGAATGATTGATTTTCTACATTACATAGCGGATGAGACCCTATGCGCCGCATAGTAGCGGATGATATTATATTAATCCCATATACCGCAATATTCCACCTCGAAGTGGAATTGGTATTTTATATTGTGCTAACGTCTGTGGATGCAGGGAAACGGGTTGGAGGGATCCAATCGGATTCTTCAAAATTATTTATATTGTTTAATGTTCTCTGTTATGAATATTCGATATTCTGTGATGAATATTATTGATAGTTGTAATATTGAATGCTATGGTTTACTTGAATATATTTCGATACACAGAGTTACCAAAATATATAGAATTGGATTTTTGAAAATAAAAGGAAGAGAGTTTGTAAGTGAAATAATTATAGAGAATTTAAATAAATTAAGAATGAACTGGATAAGAATAATAGTGGTTTTAAAATTCTAATAAATAATTCCGGGTATGAAAAAAGGATTTTGAATAAACAGAGAAATAACGAATTTTAAATTCAAGATTTAAATTATTGAAAAGAATAAAGAAGAAATTTGGGGAAAAAATCTGAAATTGGTATGTTTCAGTTAAAAGATTTAAAATTAAAAATAAATAAATAATAAAGTCTATAATTAATGGACTTTGGAATGAATTGAGTAAGTAAAGAAATTTATTTCAAAATGGAGTAAATTGGAAATCAATTTGAAATTTTATTTAAGTGGTTGAAGTTGGAACTTTAAAGAGAAGTGGGACTTTGGAATTTATAAACGGGTTTTATAAAGAGAATGTAATATACCAGTGGATATTTGGAGAAATAAATCCACGATAGAAGGATATTAAAGAAATGGAAAATTTGTTTAAAAATAAATAGTGAAATATTTTTAAAGGGATGTGAAGAGAAGTATATTTCCCTGAATAGCCAAGTACGTTTCAAAGTAGGTTTTTAAAAGTTTAATGTTGTTTTAAAAAGCATGTTTTTGAAAATTTATTATTTCTAAATGTATAAATTCTGAAGTATGTATTTTTGAAATCTATTATAGTAGTAATTATTTGAAGGTGACTTGATATTTTGTTTTAAAAGAGAAAATCTAGTTTTATATTTTATAAAGTAGCCTCATTTTAAATATTCCTAAAATATATGTTTTTAATACAGTATTGTAATAGTTCTAAATTTAAACGTTTTAAAGGTTATTTTATGTGACGCCCCACCTCTATACCCACGCTAGCCAAGAACATTACGGTGAATGTTGTCAACTAGCACGGAGAATAAGGCTGTTGAGGAGCGACCATCCGTGTAATTGCTTTGCGCGAGCATCGATGTGTCAGATAGTATAACATGCATTTCTTATCAAGAGGGTAATCCGACATACCGACACAAACTCAAAGCTACTACACAGCGGCTATAATATCTTCAGAAACAAATATAGAAATAAACATAACACAAATCAGACGCAGACAATTCATATCACAAAGGCGGAAGAAGTTATGAATACATAATTAACACATGAAAGTGTAAATCAGAGTAATGGTCAAAAAGATCCACAATAATACAAAAGAATAGCAACACGTGCTATACGAAAGAATACAACTATAAGTCCATATCTCAAGTGTATACAACAAAAAACTGCTAATCCAAGTAGTTAACCAAAAGTCGAGATGATAGTCCGATAAGGAGTCAAGCAGAAGCACCTGTAAAATCTCAGTCTAACCCGAGTATTATTTAAGAAGAAAATAATAAACGGATCAGTCTAGCTATAAATATCAGATGAAGTGATATATAATAAGAGATATGACTAAACCCATAATAATCACAATGCCAAGCTGTGATAAATAAGTAATTGAAAAATCAATAAGAGATTAATCAATATCGCAAAGATCTTCTCAAAGATAAAAAAAGAATGTCATACTCCTAATTTCATTCACCAAGCCACAATAAATGACATATATATCAATGCCAATAGTAAAAGTTGGTGAAACATAAATTCCAGAATTCAACACACGAAATCCAGAAATCACAAGAAAAAGGATGGCCAATCCTATAAAAATGTGCGGGAGCTCCTCCAGACAGGGTATAGTCCCCCATTGCGGACATTGAGCCGAAGCTCCTCCTGGTGAGTCAAAGCTCCTCCTGACAGGGTATAGTCCCCCATTGTGGACATTGAGCCGAAGCTCCTCCTGGTGAGCCGAAGCACCTCATGACAGGGTATAGTCCCCCATTGCGGACTTTGAGCCGAAGCTCCTCCTGGTGAGTCAAAACTCCTCCTGACAGGGAATAGTCCCCCATTGTGGACATTGAGCCGAAGCTCCTCCTGGTGAGCCGAAGCTCCTCATGACAGGGTATAGTCCCCCATTGCGGACTTTGAGCCGAAGCTCCTCCTGGTGAGTCAAACCTCCTCCTGACAGGGTATGGTCCCCCATTGTGGACTTTGAGCCGAAGCTCCTCCTGGTGAGCCGAAGCTCCACAAAAATGAAGTATCGTCCTCGACATGGACAAAGAGACATCGCACATTGCTAGTCTAAATCACAAAGATGATCGTCATGATCAACGAGAAGTGTCGATTACAGTAAGCTAGTAAATATATGAGCTTAGCTTCATGTCCCATAACCACTAGCTTTACTTAAATATTTACGAACAAATTGTATGTCTCCACTAGAAAATTGTCACAAGAGTTTCAATCGAACAAGTCCAAGAATTAACCAACAAAGTGAACGCAAGTGTTTCATACCACTTGTTTTACTAAGTCGTTTAATTAGATTTCTCATACGAGTGAGGTAAAGGTTTGTATATACTAATAGATTGGAAAACGGTTTTATAAACGAATTTGGTATTAAAATAGTATTGAAATCGTTTGAGGAAAGAGTTTTGATATTTACTACTAGTATAGAAAACCTTTATATTTTTAAAGTGATAAATCACAAAGAAGATTGTAAGAACAATCAATCACTAAAATTCACATTCGAAGACGTGAATAAAATCCAAAGAAACCGATAAAGAATCCATCGAAATGGATATTCAAAAATCCCTAAATAGGAGTCATCAAAGGCATAATAAATGATAACAACAAATAGGATCATCACGAATCGATCTAAATTGGAATTCTCAAGCAAATAGGCAAATAGGCAAAATAGTGCTGATTCAGACGTTTGAAATCAAGGATTCAGACGTCTGAATCTGGAAAATAAATATTTTCCAAAGATAGAATTCAGACGTCTGAATCCTTGGATCCAGACGTCTGAAATAGGCACTTTTTAGCCTATTTCCTTTCTGGTTCCAAATGAACCAATTCAGACGTCTGAAGCCTTATATTCAGACGTCTGAATCTGGGAATAGAAATCTTCCCAGAACAATATTCAGACGTCCGAATATTACGTTTCGGACGTCTGAATGAATGGTTCAGGGCATTCCCTGAACCTAGGCCAAAAATGGCCAAACGAATATCGGAAACGATCGAACGAGCAAATGGCGATGACTAAGGAATTACGTCAAACGACAACCCAGCCTAAACGGCTCTTCGATACGCCTCAAATATCAATGTCCAAATATCGACAATAGGATTTTCATAAATTAGACCAAAACATCAAAAATTGGAATATACACGAAATCGATCCAAACCAAAATCAATTGCACACGAATAAACGTTAGGAATTCATACCTAACAATCGAAGATAATTATAGACAAAGATGTGAGACAAAAATCTCACCTTTGAACCCAAACGATTGATGAAGAAGCTATAGAGCAATGGTAAGAACAATCACTCTTCAATTCCAACCCAACAAGCTTGAATCTAAGCTTAAAGGAGAAACATTTCCTAAATTAGGTTTAGGAAATTTCTGAAATTGAATGGAGAAAGAGTTGGAGAAGATGAAGGAGATGCTTACCAATGGGTTCTCTTGAATTTGGAGCTAGAAGATGGATTTGCTAATGGAAACTAGGGCTTAGGAATTTCTATTTCCCATTCTCTTCCACCATTGTTGCTAAAGCTTGAGTATTTAAGCAAAGAGGAGAAGTTATGAAGAGAAGGGGGTTGGAACTGAATACATAAGTGGCTCAGCCCAAACCAAAGTCATAAGCGGGAAAAAGTGACAAAAATCAACTATCTCCAAACATATCGAAGTTTATACTCAAAAAGGTCGCAAACGTCATTTTGAACTCAATGGGGGTGGTCTCGAGTCCCAATTCGACTGTTTGCAAAAAGTAGCTTTTAGGACCAAAATCCGACGAACGATGAAATATTTAAATAAAATATTTAAATAAAAAAATCGATAAATATGCGGGTTGTTACATTTTATAATAAAGAGTTTTAAATTATTTTAAAAATCTAGAGTTTTGTGCTTGGTTGTTTCCAGTGGGAATAAATATTTGGAGATTTTAATTCATGAGAAAGGTGTGGTTTGAAAACTGTTTTCAAAAGGGTGAAATGGAAATACATCTTGTGAAGATATTTTGAGGTTAATAAATAATTGGGTGAAATTATTTATTGTTTAATGGATGTTTGTTTATGTTAATTGATAGTTAAATAACCGACTATTAATATTGGCCAAATGCGTTGATCGTTTCGAAGAGACCGGGATCGGGATTAATTTCTCGTAAACCACTTCGATCCGATTTGTACATTTTCGTGGAAAAACGAGTTCAGAGTCGAAGATGGAGCAGTGAAGTGCAAGGGCTAGTCACTACTAATCCTAAGGATAATTCCAAAAGGGATGCAGTAGGAATAGTGCCTTCGGTTCCGTTCGAACCCGGGACGGACTTGTATGGATGAATGCTTTCAGAACACCGTCAGGTGGACGATAAGCATTCTAAGTGAAAAGTTCTAAAAAGGTAACACTTAGCCTCAAGCCTCATTAACCAGGAATGACTGAAAATCAGGGGTTATGCAGCAAGGCTAGGTGGGTAGCACCCATTCCAGGGTGAGGTCATCCCTGTCCAGATGTCCCATTTATTTCGCTTTAGTGGTGCGGTTGTTGATCCCAACCGTGGGGTGATCTTACTCGAGATTATCCAGTGAGAGGTAGTCCTAGTCTTGTGTTGCAGGGGATCGGGAGTGATCCTCGGTACGCTGATCTAGAACAGGTACCGTGACAGGTGGTAACCCAGTGCCTAGTCATTAGTTGGAAATCCATTCTCCCTACGCGCCTTTTACGAGTTTTGTTTGTATTACCCACTTTGTGGCTTGTAGCTGAAATTTAATAGATATAACAATTTCGGCTATTTTAATAAGTATTGTAAATAGACCCTATTATAATATCAGAGAATTTTAACAAAAAGTGTTTTAGCTATCGTAAGGTAAAAACCCAACATGTTTATTTGTGGTGTGGTCTTACGAGATGCTTTTGATTTTCAAAGGATTTTTGAACTTTAATAATCAATTTGAGTGTGATTTCTCACGCTGGTATTCCAGACTGACTCGGATGTTATTTAACTGTAATGCTCGGGAAAGACCGAGTATTATAGGATACACGAAAGGATGTTGTGGAGCTCAGGAGACGAGCTGGATGGCGATACATACTTCCGTATTTGTGTTATATATTCTACTGTGTATTCAGTTGTGTGAGGAAAGATTATGATTACTGTCCAGTTGTATGTTATGTATACTCTAATGATGTATGTATAAACAGATATAGTATTTGTTTTTGGTGTAAAGATCTGTTATTATCTATTATATTTTATTCCGCTGCGATGGTTAGATTCTGATGTTGTTTTCTATCTTCTTCTTCTACCTCTTCTTCTTTAACCCAAATGGTTCGTATTTCTGTTCATCTTGAGCTGGTTGATGTAGAATAGTGTTGAATCAAGGGGTACGGATTTACGGGTCGTTACATTTATTTCTAAAGATTAAATATTTTTTAAGTAAATGATTGGATAACTACTTTTTAGTAATTAATTTAAACGCCAATTACTTTGTGTAAATTAATTTTTAAAACTAATTACTTTATCCAATTAAGTTAAGGCCAATTGATTATTTTGATTGAATTAAAGAATGATTAATGTGATTAATTAAAGGAGTTATTAATTAAGTTAATTTATTACTTAAAGATAATTACTAAATTAAAAATAATTAATTAAATGATTAAAGTTGGTTAATCAAGTGACTAAAGATTAATTAATTAAGGATAATTAATTTGAGTAAATAATTAATTAATGACAATTAATTTGAGTAATTAATTAATTAAGGTAATTAATTTGAGGATAATTAATTAATTAAAGGTTAATTAATAAATGAAATTGGTTAGGGATAATAACCTATTGTAATTAATTAAGGATAATTAATTAAATGGTAATTAATTAAGGGTTAATCAATTAATGTAATTAATTAATGTAATTAATTAAAGAATAATTAAAGGTTAATTATTTAATGATTAAAGATTGATTTAATTATTAATTAAGGGTAATTAATTAATAATTTAAGGTTAATTAATTTATTATTGCCAACAGGGTTGGCGCAGTTGGTTGATGGTCCGGACTGCGTGATCGAAGGTCACGAGTTCGAACCCCAAAACTGACAACCCTGTAACAAGTACCCGAAGTATGTGTTTGGCAGGAACATACTCCCTAGAGTTTACAAGCGAAGCTTGGTTCTCTAGGTAATTCAAAAAAAAATTAATTTATTATTAAAGAGTAATTAGTTAAAATGATTTGTAATTAATTAATGTTAATTAACCTGGATTAGTAATTAATCTGGTTTCAATTAATCAGATAATTAATTGATCTTACTTATGGATGTTTGGATTATATTGAATGTTGAATTGATTGATATCCCAGTTGAGTGATGCTCTGTTTGATTTTGAGCTGTGATGAATGTAATTATCTGTGATGAATGTAATTTATTTGTCTGTGACAAATTTGTATTATCTGTGAATCTGTGAACGAAGCTAAGAGTTATAAATTATATCGCTTATCGATATTGATATTCTTGAATCTGTGATGATTGATGATGTTGCACTATTGTGTAAAACCCCTGGACTACACCATACACACACATATATGGATTGGACGAGGAAATTGGTTAAGTCATAGATTTTTGTAATGGTTTTAAAAAATGAATTTTAAATCCAAATGGTTCTAGGAAAAAGGAGTTTTAAAGATAACAGTTATATTGAATAACTTGATAAAATTTTGAAACTTAAATAATTTGATTTGAATTTGAATTTAACATTTGAAATTGAACTCTATGTATGGAAATTTTAGTTTAAAGTTATAAATGTGTTTTTACGTGTTTTAAACCATTTTAAAAGTATTGTTTTGAGAATTTGAATTTAACCCAAGGCTTTAACTTGAGCAAATGCAAATCAGATTTTCCTGAAACAAAAACTCTTATTTTCAAATAATAATTGCTTTCAAATAAAGAAAGGATTTGCAGTTTTTGTGAAAAGATTCCAAATTTGAATGGAATAGTTTTAAAAGCTATGAACAAATCTTTGTAAAAGATTGTTGAACCTTGTTTTGAAACTGAAGGGGATCTTAAAGATATATATTTTGTATAAAGATTTGGAATTGAAATAGTTGTTGAAAGCTATGAATTAATCTTTGTGAAAGATTGTTGAACTTGGTTTTGAAATTGAATAGAATCCTAATGGTGTATCTTTTGTATAAAAGATTTGAAATGGAATTGTTTCAAAAGCTATGAATCAATCTTTGTCAAAGACGGGTGAACTTTGTGGAGTGAATCTTTTTGTTTAAAGATTTGAAAATGGTAATTTGTTTAAATCATTTGAAGAAAGGTTTTGGGTTTTTAAGTTGTGACTTAACTGAGATCCCAATATCCATATGTTTTTAAATATTGCGCTCATTATTCGGTTTAGCCGGGAGAGGACCTTCGTGTCATAAAAACCTATTCCAAATAGTGATACAACGATATGGATAGCATTTGAAGAACGGTGGCGAAGACCAAATATTTTCGAAAGCGAAGGATAACTCGTCGAATGTCTCTGCACTGGCTGATCCCTAGTATAGAGATTTGATCATCCTTTGTGATGGGGAGTCGGACGTGATTGATGAATATCCAGATTTACAAGGGCTTTATTATGATGTGCCTTCGATTCTGTTCGAACCCAGAACAGACTTGTATGGATATGTGTCTTACATTACATTTTGAGATATAAAGCTGGTTTCTATCAAATACATTTCTGTTTGGTGGTAGAGAATTTATTCTCTTAGCTTAACACCCTTCTCTGAGACGTACGAGCTCAGAGGTTATGTAGTTGATGGTTACTAATGATACATTCCCAATTTGGTAATGTGGCATATGAAGTGCTGCTGATCTTTTGTTAATCGAAGCATGGCTTTTGTGAAAAGCGTGGCTTTGTGGATGAGACTTCGTCGAGCCTCATAACCTGGAAATGGTCGAAACAGGAATGTTGCAGCAAGGGTTTTAGAGGTCGCGCCTCTAGGGTATGTCCATTTTCCTTCTAGATAAAAGTGATATCATGGTATGGAGCCCAGATATTTAACTGTGTGGTTGTTGCTATTTGTTGGTGAATCCCGGGATAAAGGTCGGTAACGACCAGGGATGGCTTACTTGTAGGTGTTACTTCCGGGCAAGGATAACCCAATCTTGTGTTGGTAGGGAGCCTTTTTGGTTCTTGGGGGTGTCCCTCTAGCGGCGTTCCATTCGGTAAAGAAGTTCCTTAGCCTGACCATTGTTGGAAAACCATCTCCAATACGCGCCTTGTATAGTTTTAGTTGTATAACCTGCCATTTACTTATGGTGACGCCCCACTGTTTAGATGGTAACTATAGTAGGCATAGTTCGAAACGTTTGTGCTGGCTAAGATTAATATTATACTTTCGAAATATTTTCTGCACTATGCACTAATAATAATATCAAAATGGTTTTCGCATATCAAGCATGTTTTACTATCATAAGGAGAAATCTCCTCCAATTATGCACTTTCATTATGTGTGTGGCGGGAGGCCTTATGGTAGTTTCATTTTCCAAAAAGGCATTGCGGATTTCTTTTAAATTCTTTTGTTTTGCTTTTGTTTTAAAGATAAAACTATTTTTATTTTCTCATACCAGCTCCATGACTAACCCGGAATTTATTGTTCCCTTTCTAAACTCTGGGTGCGCACAATTTTCCATACAGGCAGTCTAGAGTTGGAATTTTCCAGATAAACAGATAGTGGGTGTAGATTTAATAGATCCAGTCTTTGGATCTTGGCGATCGCATGTGAGAAATGCGGATTACGGATCTTAAAGCTAGGATTAACAATAGAGGGGGGGGGTGAATAGTGTTAATAAAGAATTACTAAATCTTTTTCGATTTATATTAATTTAGACACCGATGTATGCAATATACAGACACATATGTGATCACAGAAACAAACACAGATACAGAAATAAAATAAAGACAGTAAAGGAAAGAACACACTGGATTTTATACTGGTTCGGAGTTACCCTACATCCAATCCCGCAACATAAGTACGGATGTCCTTTCAAAATCAATTGTACAATTACACCCTCGGTTTCAAAGTTACGAGGTACACCCTCCAGAATTTCGATCCTCTGGGTAGAGATACTTGATTTCCGGGCCATAAGTTTACACAATTGATTTACCAAAGCTACAATCACACCTTTTCTTTCTTGATTGATTTTCAAGGCTACAATCACACCTTTTCTTTCTTGATTGATTTTCAAGGTTACAATCACACCTTTTCTCGCTTAATAGATTACAAAGAAGTCTATAACTCTGAACAGCATTGAGACTCTTATAGAGAGAGTGATAGAGAATCAAACTAGAAGTAATCGAGTTCGATTCAATGTTGATTTCAACAGAGTAATGATAAGAATATGTATTAAGAAAAGTGGAAGAAGAAGAGGAGTGAAAAACCAGAAAATCTGATGTTAAATTCGTTGAAACTAACCCCTATTTATTGAAGAACAACAGCCATGTCCATTGGTGAAGAGTTATGACGAATAGACACTTCTTTTGAAATTTAAATTTTGAACTCAACTAACACCATGTCGACATGGGTATAAAGGCATGTCGACATCCCAAAGCATTTTTTGATGTTTTGATTTTCTTTGAAAATAACCTTTATCTTATATTTAAAAAAAATTTAAACTTTATAAATATACTTGAATATAGTTAAAATTCATAAGTAAATATAGAGAAAAATATATATAGAATTTAACTCTAATTTTATATTTTAAATCTAAGTATAAATATTTAAAAGTTAAATATATTATATTAAAAGATAGTTTAAAATCAGGAGTAATTTGACTTTGAAATTAAAGATAATTTTGAGGTTAAATTATTTAAAATCAGGATAGAGGGTTTTGAATCTTTTTTAAAAGGAAAGTTTTAAAAACATTTTGAAAACAGGATATTATTTTGAAAATTCATTTTGAATAAAAAGTTAGTGGATACAAAACAATGTTCCACTAGATTTTTCATAGGTTCCATCCTACTTAGGCTTCCATCCCTTTAACAGGCTCGAAGTGGATTCCATTCCACGAATAAATTGGATTTTAAGATGCCAGTGCTTTTCTATGAGTTTTAACAAAATTCCTAATAATAAAAAATACTTAACTTTGAAATCTTGAACTCTTGATAATCTTGGTACTGATGAGTCTTCTCTCTTGATAACTTGAATCTCTATACTGTACAGTCTTCTTTCTTGGTACCTGCATAGTTAAATCCTGCATATACATATATATCTAAACTTATAATCTTAGTATTTATATTTTATAAACTATTCTAAGGTTGTTATCAGCAAAACCTGTGACGACCTGGAATTTTCGAGCATTTAAATCGGGATATTTAATTGATTTTAAATATTAAATAAAGCAATTTTAACTTGAATTACAAATATCACAATTTATTTGATAATTAAATTATTGAATTAAATAATTTGAAGTTGAGTAAAATGTTGAATTTGGAGTTTTAAGCCTGTCGAAAATAATTTGAAGGCCTACAAAATTTATATTGATAACACTGAAGGTAATAGAAGTTGTAAAATTGAAATTAACAGTGGTTTGTTCAGTTTTAAAATTTATACTGTTTAAATTGAATTTAAAAATAGCCTTCCGAAGCGCAGTCTCGGAATTCGACGAAACCGGTTCCATTGGGTCCGTAATATTGAATTATTATCGAGTTTTAAATTTCGTAGCGATCAGAGTTGTTGTGTGAGCGTACGTTATATAAACGCGCTGAAATCTATATCGAATCCAATTTAATAACTGGGTAGTTAGACAAGATATTTTTGAAATATAAAAATATTTATTTTTAATCAGCCGCTACCCTATAATTACTTTAGCCAGCATATCTTTGTTGTAGCCGACTCGCATAAACAATTTTTCACGCGAAACATCTTTTCTTGTTCCCTCTGTTCTTTCTTTAAGTTGCAGGCTCGTTCAATAATATCTCGTTCAAAGCATTCAGAAGAAAATTAAATTAATGGCCGATGCTTCCAATTGAAACCCAGTTCGATTTATGGCCAAACCGAACCTCTCTTCTTTCCAAACCCCCAAATCAATTCGTTTGAATATATAAAAAAATTGATTCGCGATTGAATCGAAAATCACGAGGTTGGGGAGGAGGGCTCGTTCGAGCTGGCATAGGCGTGAGTCGCCTCGTTTAGGGCTGGGCGTGTCGTTTTCGAGTTAAGCAACGAGAGGTGATAGGGGGAGAGAGTGATTGGTGCTCGCGAGTGGCCTGGGACAACCAAGGTGGGCCTAGCGTGGTGGATGCTCGCGATGGCGGTTTGGGGTCTGCACGTTGTGCGCGTGTTGATGGCAAAGGGGGGCGACTGCGGGACGATGGTGAGGCCGAGTATGGGAGTGGGTTTTCGTCAGAGGTATAGTAGTTTTTGGTTTTAATTTAAGTTAATATATATATTAGAAAAATTTTAATATCATACCGAGGAAGAAAGTTGAAACCCAGAGTTTTATTTTTACAAATATAAATTAGAGAGAAGTTTTTACAGTAAAGTAAAATGCTGTTCTTGTTAATTAACAGCAAAATAAATATTAATATATGGCTAAATACAGTAAGGCAGGAAATTGTGTATAGATAGGATTTTGGAAATTGGAATTTTTAAAATGTTTAAAGTTTATATAAAAATTAGATCTTTAATTTTAAATATAGATTATAAACTTATTATTTAACTTTTAAAATATTGATTATAATGATTTACTTGTTCAATCAACTTATTCAATTACTTTAGTTACTAAAAATAATTGGAAAAAGGTAATTAGTTCAAATAAACTTATTAGTTTAAGTTAAATTGTTAGTTTAAATTTAAATCATTAGTTAAGTTAAATTATTAAATGATTGTAATTAATTGTTCGATTGATTCGGAATTAATAAAAATCATCCAATGTTATTTAAGGTCAAAATCTGATAGAAGCAAGCCGGTTTGGGACGGATTGAAAAAAAAAAAATCAAAGGTGAGTTAATCTCACTCAGTTTAAATTTAAATTTAAATGATTAAATTTAAATAATTGTTTAGATGGTTGAATTGTTTGATGTGATATAGTATGATATTTTGGAATTGGTGTATTATATTGTGCTAACGTCTGTGGATGCAGGGAAAACAGGTCGGAGGGATCCAACTGGACCCCTCAACTTTTATTTAAATTATTTAATATTCTCTATTCTGATTATTTGATATTCTATAATGAATTATGTGGAAGTATTGAATGCTATGGCTTGGTTGATATAATTGGGTATAATGAATTACCAAAATAATATATATAAAAATTTGGATTTTTGAAGGAAAATAGAAGTACTGAATCTGTAAGTAAAATAATATAGAATAAATTTAAGAATGCATTGGAGAAGAAATAAAGTGACTTTAAATTTTTAATAAATAAATTGTGAGTATAGAAAGGAAAATTTGAATAAACAGGAAGTTAATGAATATTAAATCTTCAGTGATATTAAATAAAAGAAGAAAACATTTATTTAAAATTTAAGATTTAAATTATTGTAAAGAATAAGGAAGAAATTGGGAAAAATATGGAATTTGTATATTTTCGTTAAAGGATTTAAAATCAAATGGAAGATAATAACAATAATAATAAAATCCATAATTAATGAATTTTGAAATGAACCGAGTAAGTAAAGAAATTTATTTCAAATGGAAAAAATGGGAAATCAATTTGGAAAATTGATTTAAGTGATTGAAGCAGAATTTTTCTTTGGATAACCAAGTACGTTTTTAAAGTAAATTTTTAAATATAAATTAAATGTTTTAAAGTTGTTTTTAAAGAAAGCAAGTTTCGTAAAATTTATTATTTCTATTACTTAAAGTCTAAAATAAGTATTTTCTTTAATCTATTCTAGCAGTAATTATTAAGAAGTAACTTAGTATTTTGTTTTTGAAGGTAGAAATCTAGTTTTATATTTTATTAAGTAACCTTATTTTCAAACATTCATATAGTATGTATTTTTAACAAATTATTAAAGAAATTTTAACTTGAATGTTTAAAAGTATATTTTTAAAAGTAAAGTGTTTTTAAATTAATTTAGAAAAATCTAGTTTTGTGCTTGGTGATTCCAGTGGAAACAGAAATACTTGGAATTTATTCTGGGAAAGGCAGATAGTTTTGAAAACTGTTTTCAAAAGAATTTGAAAAGTGAAAATATATCTTATAAAGATATTTTTGAGATAAATAAATAGTTTGGGAAATTATTTATTGTTTGATGGATGTTTGTGAATATTAATTGATAGTTAAATAACCGACTATCAATATAGGACAAATACGTTGATCGTTTCGAAGAGACCGGGATCGGGATTTATTTCTCGAAAATCACTTCGATCCGGTTTGCACATTTTCGTGAAAAACGAGTTTGGATTCGAAGATGGAGCAGTGATGTGCAAGGGCTAGTCGCTGCTAATCCTGAGGATATTTCCAAAATGGATGTAGTAGGAATAGTGCCTTCGGTTCCGTTCGAACCCGGGACGGACTTATATGGATGAATGCTTTCGGAACATCGTCTGGTGGACGATGGGCATTCTAAGGGATATATTCTAAAAAGGTAACGCTTTTCCTCAAGCCTCATCAAATGGGAATGACTAAAAATCATGGGATTATGCAGCAAGGCTAGGTGGGTAGCACCCAAGCAGGGTGAGGTCATTCCAGTCTAGATGTCTATTTTTTTTTTCGGCTTAGTGGGCGGTTGCTGATCCCAACCGCGGGGTGATCTCACTCAGGACTATCCAGTAAGCGGTAGTCCCGGTCTTGTGTTGCAGGGGAGAGGGAGTACTCCTCGGTACGGTGATCTAGGCCCCGTACTATGACAGGTGGTAACCCAGTGCCTAGTCATTAGTTGGAAATCCATTCTCCCTACGAGCCTTGTACGAGTTTTTTTTATATTACCCACTCCGTGGCTAGTAGCTGGAATTTAATAATGTAACAATTTCAGCTATTTTATAAGTATTTGTATATAGACCCTATTATAATATCAGAAGATTTCTATAAAAATTGTTTTAGCTATCGTAAGGTAAAAACCCGACATGTTTATTTGTGGCATGGTCTTACAAGATGCTTTTGTTTTCAAAGGATTTTTGAAACTTTAATAATCAAATGAGTGTGGTTTTATTACGCTGGTATTCCAGACTGACTTGGGTATTATTTAACTGTAACGCTCGGGTCAGACCGAGTATTATAGGATACAGGATATGATGCTATGGAGCTCAGGAAACGAGCTGGATGGCGAGACGTATCTCCCGTACTTGATTATATATATTCCGTTGTGTTGTGTATTCTGTTGTAGAACATGTTGTGATTACTGTCCTGAGTTGTGATGTTGATTTGATGTACTCTGATGATGTAATATATAAACAGAGATATTTGATTTTTGAGTATAGATTATTTATTATCTATTATATTTTATTCCGCTGCTATGGTTAGATTCTATTGTTGTTGTCAATTTTCTTCTCCTACCTCTTCTTCTTTAACCCGAATGGTTCGTATCTCTGTGCAACTTGAGTTGGTTGTTGTAGAATAGTGTTGACTCAAGGGGTACGGATTTGCGGGCTGTTACAGTTGGTATCAGAGCATAGGTTGGTGATTACCTTGGCTCTGGTGGGAACTACTCATTTAAATTAGAGTCCGTAGACTCTAGAATGAGTTGAGCGTATTAATAGATATGAGCGCGTATTCGTTGGTGAATATAAATTGTTTTAATATTGTGTTGATTGGTCTATTGAGTGGCATATGAACCTTCGTCGGCACAGTCTGGACAACTGTATTGAAGGGGTTTTTTTAAACACTCGAATAGAACAATTGACACGATATTGTTTAAATGTGGGTGAATGAAATAATTTTACCCAAAAATATATTTTGATATAAAGAAAAGTTTTTGTAAACTATTTTAGCTAACATATGGTTGCTTGGATGTTAGAAATGATAATATTAAATTATTATCATCGTTAAGTGAAAATTTAGCTAGAAATTGAAATGTAACTAAAATTTAAAGAAATAAATTCATTATAAAATGAAATTTATAAATATGAATTATAAATGTAAATTATAAATTGAAATATAATCAAATGGAAATTTGTATAAGCATAAACTATACAAATGCATTATAGTTTAAATTTGAATTAAAATAGAATTTGAAACTTTAAAACCCCGGAGATTTTGGTAATCTTTTGAAGATAAATGGTAGCATTATTGTTTTAGAGGTATTTCTGAAAGAAAATTTGTTCTAAATGGATTTTGAAAGTGATATAGCATTTAAATCACGTGGATTATTGGAAAATAATTCTGATAATGACGGCCGCATCATCAGTATTCATTTTCGAATTTCTAAGTGACGGATTGCTACCAAATTGATTTGTTCAGAAAAGCTAGATGTTTATGAAGATTTCAAAGGAAATTTGTTGGGGATAAAACCAGGATTTGGTTCAAAATTTTTGAGAAGTGTAATTTTGAGGTGTTGGAGATTCCAAAACAATTTGAAACCAAATATCGGGTGTTTAAAACTCCTGATGAGATAGGTTGTAAGCTTATAAATTGAGATGATTTTTAAATCAAGAAGGAAATATAAGCCTTGAATGTCGGGATTTAAATCTAAAGAGAAAAGTTAAAAAAATGAAATTGACTTGGATGGGAAATAAAAATTTAACTGGATTGGAAATAAATTGGATAGGCTAAAAATAATATCCAGTTGTACTCGAATTAAGTTGAAATCGAATTGAATTAAATAATTCTGAGTTAAAATAAAATTGAATTGAAACAAATATATAAGAATAACGAGTAAAAGAATTAAAATGCATATAATAAAACATGCTTGGGTTATAAATAAGCATAAGGCTTGAGTTAAAAATAAAAGATGAATATATTCAAGCCTAGAATGAATGGAATTGTGTAAATAATAAGTTGAGACTTATAAAATTGAAAATGGAATGCAAAATCCAAAATAAATATTGTTTGATGTTTTGGAAATAAAACAAAGATCCAAACCTGAATTATAAAATAAATTGAACTTAAGAAAATTTTATGAAGAGATTTTGAAATTAAAATCAAGTTCTAGATTTTAAATTGGGGAAAACTATTTAGATAATAAATTAGATAATGAAATATGTAGTGAGAACCCAATGTAGTTAAATAAAAGCTGAATGGTGAGATGATAATGAAGTTTGGAAATAAAACTCAAGTTATAAATCAAATTCGACTTGAATTGTTAGTGAAGAAAATATAATTGAAAGTGGCCTTGCAATTAGTTAAATGAATTGAGAATGAAGTTGAATTGTGAGTTAATAAAATTGGATGATAAATTAAAAGTGAATGGTAGAATCAAAACTTAAATTATTAATTAAAATTCGACTTGAAGTGTTAACAAATTAAATATAATTAAAACTGCTACCAAATTAAAAGAAACTGGATTAAAATAATAATGGTATGAATTGAAAATAAAATCCAAATAAGTAGAAATAAATTGGAAATGACCATGTAATCAATTGAAGGAATTGATCGAGGAGAAATTTAAATTTTATAATAACTAACCAAATGAAATTATAGCTTTAAAATGAGAATGGATTGAGATGGAATTAAGTTGAAAAAATATAGAATAAAGATTTACTCGTAAAATGAAAATGAGCTAAAGTATAAAATTGGAGTAAATCAACTTGAGCTAAAAAGATGGAAAGGAGTTGAATTGAATTCAACTTAAACTAAGTTAAATGATATCGGGATGAATTTAAATTAAGTAAAAATAAACTTTAATTGAAATAAAAATTCGGTAAGTTACCGATAATATATAACGGAATGAAAATTCTTAAATAAATAATTGTAACCATTTAAATCATTAAGGGATTGAAATAACTTGAGACAATAAGGAAAATAGAATGTTTCAAGTTTACTAGAATGGTTTAAGTGAATGTGGATAAACTAATTATGTTGAATAAATTAATGGATAGAATAAATAAGAATCAAATGAAAGATGGAAGTAGAACTTATTATAAAAAGAAATGGAAATGAACTTAAGTTTTTGACTTAAGTAAGTGTTGAATAAAATCCGAACTCAAAATGAAGTATGGTTTAAATGAGTTGAGAAATAGTTATTGAATAGGATAGCCTGGATTGTTTTAGAGCTAAATAAAATAGTTTGGAATAAACAAATATGGAATGAAATGCAAGTGAATGTATTCAAATTTATAATGCAATGAAAATGAGAATATATGGGTTGTGAATAAATTTAAAAATGGAATAGAATTAAGTATAAATTTAGTTGAAATCAATTTCAATTGATTATAAAACATAAGTACTTATTTATTCACATAGATCTCGTCAAATTGCATAGAGTAAATTATCATTTGATGTAAATGGAAGTAATTAATTTCTATGAATTGATAGGAGTAAAATAAATTGATTTTGAGAGCAGTTGAATTAAATATGAGTTACGTTTGCTTAAAAATAAATTAAATGTAAGCGACTGAGTTTTAAACCATTCAAATTGATGAAGTCGTATACTAATGGATTGAAAACCATTCAAATTGAATGAAAATGGTTTGTAAATTAATTGGAACAGTGGAATTAGTATGAAAATTGTATAAGTTGCTTACGGAGAAATGTTTGGTGTGAATTTATTTTAGAATTCATGTGTTTAACTGTTGCAAATAAGCGAGATGTTGTTAAACTTCATTTATATCGCGCTTACATGTTTAAATTGAGTAAGTATAGGTACTCGGGAAGCCATGTGGCCAGATTTTGGGCACGCTAACGGCTATATAAATAAGGTACTTGCTTAAAAATGCTCAATAAGGTACGCCTACGCAATAAAAATAGGAAATATGAACTGTTTTTAGTTTTTTGACCGGGTGGGTCGATGTATATATATTTATCTCTTTTGTCAAATTGCAAATGCTCCTCCGTACAAAGGGGATTCTACCAAAAAAATTCAGAAATTTTGGGAGTTAGAAAATTTTGGAAAATTTTGTTAACGACAAACAAATTCAAATTGGAAACTAAAATAAGTTAGTAAATGAGACCAATTTAAAATAATGACATAAATTAGTTATAAATGACAAATAAAATTTAAATATTCAGAGTTAAAGATAGATTGAATTCATATGGAAATGGAGGAAATCAATTTGAATAGAAATAGATATAAACTAAAGTGGTAAGATGAAAATAAATAAAGAAGCATATAAAATGCTTATACTAACTTAGGTAAACAATGATAAATTCTTAATTGGAAATTGATATTACAAACATATTCTAAGTTAATATTCGAATGAATAAATATTGATATTTTGTGAGGAAGTCGATAAAATGTTTTTGGAATATTGTGATTGGATATTAGTGCTAAGCAGGATATGCAGGTAATATAAAGGTAAAGAGAATTGATTTTGATTTCAGAAGATAAATTTGAAACGCTCGACAAAAAGGTATGTGTTTAAGTTTCTATATGAAATTTGATTGGGTTTTTGGATTGAGCCACTTGGCCTTTTGTTTTCTTTTTGGATTTCGGAGGCCGTAGAGCCATTTTGTAGTTGTACAGAGCTAGCCGCGCAAAGGAGACGCTGGCAAAAATTTTCGAAAATTTAGGGAGTTAGAAAAATTTTGAGAAAATTTTGATAATTCAAAATTTAGTTTTGAATTATAATTTGAGTAGATGAATAAGTAAGTTATTTGAAAATTATAGAATGTTTGGAAAAGTTTGGAAAGTTAATAAGAATAATAATGGGTCTTTTATAAAAAGATAGCTGGTATGATGTTGAATTGTTAGAAACCGTTTGGTTTTGGAAATAAGTAAACGGGTATTGGATCATTCTTCCTAACTAGTAATTTCGGGGACGAAATTCTTTTAAGGGGGAGGAATGTGACGACCCAGAATTTTCGAGCATTTAAATCGGGATATTTAATTGATTTTAAATATTAAATAAAGTAATTTTAACTTGAATTACAAATATCACAATTTATTTGATAATTAAATTATTAAATTAAATAATTTAAAGTTGAGTAAAATGTTGAATCTGGAGTTTTAAGCCTATCGAAAATAATTTGAAGGCCTATAAAATTTATATTGATAACAATGAAGGTAATAGAAGTTGTAAAATTGAAATTAACAGTGGTTTGTTCAGTTTTAAAATTTATACTATTTAAATTGAATTTAAAAATAACCTTCTGAAACGCAGTCTCGGAATTCGACGAAACCGGTTCCATTGGGTCCGTAATATTGAATTATTATCGGGTTTCAAATTTCGTAGCGATCAGAGTTGTTGTGTGAGCGTACGTTATATAAACGCGCTGAAATCTATATCGAATCCAATTTAATAACTGTGTACCTAGACAAGATATTTTTTAAATATAAAAATATTTATTTTTGATCAGCTGCTACCCTGTAATTACTTTAGCAGCATATCTCTGTTGTAGCCGACTCGCATAAACAATTTTTCACGCGAAACATCTTTTCTTGTTCCCTCTGTTCTTTCTTTAAATTGCAGGCTCGTTCAATAATATCTCGTTCAAAGCTTTCAGAAGAAAATTAAATTAATGGTCGATGCTTCCAATTGAAACCCAGTTCGACGTATGGCCGAACCAAACCTCTCTTCTTTCCAAAACCGCAAATCAATTCGTTTGAATATAAAAAAAATTGATTCGCGATTGAATCGCAAATCGCGAGGGTGGGGAGGAGGGCTCGTTCGAGCTGGCGTAGGCGTGAGTCGCCTCGTTTAGGGCTGGGCGTGTCTTCTCGAGTTTAAGCAGCGAGAGGTAATAGGGGGAAAGAGTGATTGGTGCTCGCAAGTGGCCTTGGACAACCGAGGTGGGCCTAGCGTGGTGGATGCTCGCGATGGTGATTTGGGGTATGTACGTTGTGCGCATGTTGATGGCAAAGGGGGGCGACTGCGGGACGATGGTGAGGCCGAGTACGGAAGTGGGTTTTCGTCTAAGGTATAGTTGTTTTTTATTTTAATTTAAGTTAATATATATATTATAAAAAATTTAATATCATACCGAAGAAGAAAGTTGAAACCCAGATTTTTATTTTTACAAATATAACGTATAGAGAAGTTTTTACAGTAAAGTAAAATGCTGTTCTTGTTAATTAACAGCAAAATATATATTAATATATGGATAAATACAGTAAGGTAGGAAATTGTGTATAGATAAGATTTTGGAAATAGGAATTTTTAATATGTTTAAAGTTTATATAAAAATTAGATCTTTAATTTTAAATATAGATTATAAACCTACTATTTAACTTTTAAAATATGGATTATAATGATTTACTTGTTCAATCAACTTATTCAATTACTTTAGTTACAAAAAATAATTGGAAAAAGGTAACTAGTTCAAATAAACTTATTAGTTTAAGTTAAATTGTTAGTTTAAATTTAAATCATTAGTTAAGTTAAATTATTAAATGATTGTACTTAATTGTTCGATTGATTCGGAATTAATAAAAATCATCCAATGTTATTTAAGGTCAAAATCTGATAGAAGCAAGCCGGTTTGGGACGGATTGCAAAAAAAATCGAAGGTGAGTTAATCTCACTCGGTTTAAATTTAAATTTAAATGATTAAATTTAAATAATTGTTTGGATGGTTGAATTGTTTGATGAGATATAGTATGATATTTTGGAATTGGTGTATTATATTGTGCTAACGTCTGTGGATGCAGGGAAAACAGGTCGGAGGGATCCAACTGGACCCCTTAACTTTTATTTAAATTATTTAATATTCTCTGTTTTGATTATTTGATATTCTATAATGAATTATGTGGAAGTATTGAATGCTATGGCTTGGTTGATATAATTGGGTATAATGAATTACCAAAATAATATGCATAAAAATTTGGATTTTTGAAGGAAAATAGAAGTAGTGAATCTGTAAGTAAAGTAATTATAGAATAAATTAAGAATGAATTGGAGAAGAAATAAAGTGATTTTAAATTTCTAATAAATAAATTGTGTGTATAGAAAGGAAAATTTGAATAAAAAGGAAGTTAATGAATATTAAATCTTTAGTGATATTAATTAAAAGAAGAAAACATTTATTTAAAATTTAAGATTTAAATTATTGTAAAGAATAAGGAAGAAATTGGGAAAAATCTAGAATTTGTATATTTCCGTTAAAGGATTTAAATTCAAACGGAAGATAATAACAATAATAATAAAATCCATAATTAATGAATTTTGAAATGAACTAAGTAAGTAAAGAAATTTATTTCAAATGGAAAAATGGAAAACAATTTGGAAGATTGACTTAAGTGATTGAAGGAGAATTTTTCTCTGGATAACCAAGTACGTTTTTAAAGTAAATTTTAAATATAAATTAAATATTTTAAAGTTGTTTTTAAAGAAAGCAAGTTTCGTAAAATTTATTATTTCTATTATTTAAAGTCTAAAGTAAGTATTTTCTTTAATCTATTCTAGCAGTAATTATTAAGAAGTAACTTAGTATTTTGTTTTTAAAGGTAGAAATCTAGTTTTATATTTTATTAAGTAACCTTATTTTCAAATATTCATATAGTATGTATTTTTAACAAATTATTAAAGAAATTTTAACTTGAATGTTTAAAAGTATATTTTTAAAAGTAAAGTGTTTTAAATTAATTTAGAAAAATATAGTTTTGTGCTTGGTGATTCCAGTGGAAACAGAAATACATGGAATTTATTCTGAGAAAGGCAGATAGTTTTGAAAACTGTTTTCAAAAGAATTTGAAAAGTGAAAATATATATTATGAAGATATTTTTGAGATAAATAAATAATTTGGGAAATTATTTATTGTTTGATGGATGTTTGTGAATATTAATTGATAGTTAAATAACCGACTATCAATATTGGCCAAATACGTTGATCGTTTCGAAGAGACCGGGATCGATATTTATTTCTCAGAAACTACTTCGACCCGGTTTGCACATTTTCATGAAAAGAGAGTTTGGATTCGAAGATGGAGCAGTGAAGTGCAAGGGCTAGTCGCTGCTAATCCTGAGGATATTTCCAAAATGGATGTAGTAGGAATAGTGCCTTTGGTTCCGTTCGAACCCGGGACGGACTTATATGGATGAATGCTTTCGAAACATCGTCAGGTGGACGATGGGCATTCTAAGGGATATATTCTAAAAAGGCAACGCTTTGCCTCAAGCCTCATCAAATGGGAATGACTGAAAATCAGGGGATTATGCAGCAAGGCTAGGTGGATAGCACCCAAGCAGAGTGAGGTCATTCCAGTCTAGATGTCCTTTTTATTTTGAATTAGTGGGCGGTTGCTGATCCCAACCGCGGGGTGATCTCACTCGGGATTATCCAGTAAGGGGTAGTCCCGGTCTTGTGTTGCAGGGGAGAGGGCGTACTCCTCGGTACGGTGATCTAGGCCCCGTACTGTGACAGATGGTACCCCAGTGCCTAGTCATTAGTTGGAAATCCATTCTCCCTACGAGACTTGTACGAGTTTTGTTTGTATTTGGAATTTAATAATGTAACATTTTTGGTTATTTTATAAGTATTTGTATATAGACCCTATTATAATATCAGAGGATTTCTATAAAAATTGTTTTAGCTATCGTAAGGAAAAAATCCGACATGTTTATTTGTGGCATGGTCTTACGAGATGCTTTTGTTTTCAAAGGATTTTTGAAACTTTAATAATCAAATGAGTGTGGTTTTCTCACGCTGGTATTCCAGACTGACTCGGGTATTATTAATGTGCACGTAATTGTGCATATATTTACATCCATATTTTATCTCTTTTTATTTAAATAATCATCATATTTGGGCATTTTAACATGTTTAAAACCAAAATTCAATTATTTCCAAACCATCATATTTTCATCATCATTCAGGGGCAAAACGGTCATTTTTGTGCATGTGTCAATGTAAGAATTTTTACTTGGACATTTTTTGATTATTTTTATAGGAATTTGAATGCATATGGAAGAGGCTTATATGAAGATACATGCATGCACAAGGAAATACAAAGGAATAAAGAGGAAATAATTCAAGTTCAAGATCATGGAGGACCCCACCCACTTACCTAACTTCCAATTAGAAGATAAGCACATGCTAAAAGGACTTAAAGCTTCATGTACATATTAAGTGGGGGATTAGTGAATGTTAATGATTACTTGGAGGCTACACCACCTCAAGGGTATTTTGGGAAGCTCCCTAAAAAGAGAATTAGGGTTTTATGCATGTATAAATAGCCCTCTTATGTACATGAAGATCATCTTCTACTCTTTCATTTACTTAGGAAATTAAGAAATCAAGTGTAAGCACAATGTTCTATGAAATAAAAATGGCTTTCAAGCCTCTTTCTTCTCTCTTTTCTACATGCTTTTCTTTGTTTTTGTTAATGCTTATTTCTTTGCTCTCTTTCTCCTTATGTTCATAGCTTAGATTTATTTTTCATGCAAGTAGAATAGTTTAGTTTCTTTGCTTTGCTCTCTTTTTCTTTTTCTTTTTCTTTTTCTTTAATGTTGCAAACTACATTTGTTGTTTTGATAACAAATATGAGAGGCTAATCCCTTCAATTTAGGGGTAATGAAGCCTCTAATCATGTAGCTTCAACATTTTGATGTTTTATACTCTCTTTTTGTGCTTTAATAAGAATGTATGAAGTGGTTAACTTGTTGTTTTTGCTTTGAATTTGATAGTCTATGTTGTTCATAACAAATAGGCTATGCTTAAACAAACATAACACAAATTGCCTCTTCATCTAAATATGATTATGGCAAAGAAGTGAATGTTGAAATTGAAATTTGATAGCCTATATTTCTAAACAATAGTTAATGGGCTATGCTTAAAATAGATTTTTATTTCAACTTTGTTGTCATTTTCATGAGAGTTATTAAGTGATTTAAAGGTTGTGTTATAATTTGAAGGCTTATGTTGAGCTAATTAATAGCACAAGTGAGTCATACTTAAGATAAACACATCATTTAAATTCACTTATGACCCAAAAAAGAGAGATCATAATTTCATAATTGTTGAACTATATGATCTAGAGAGTGGAATTATCTCTAAATTGTCATTTAATTCTCATATTTTTATCACTTTCTTTTTGACATTTTTCTCATTTTCTAGCTAATCACACCCTTCAACTTTGGTTTAATTTGATTGAAAAGAATTTTAAAATCATCAATTCCCTGTGGATCGACCCGTATTCGCCACGTGCTACATTCGTACACCGTGCGCTTGTGGTTATTTTTATTTCAAAATTCGTTCGACGGTTTTCTAAACCAATAGAATTTCCGTCGACGAACAATTATTAAACTGTAATGCTCGGGTCGGCCGAGTATTATAGGATACAGGATATTATGCTATGGAGCTCAGGAGATGAGCTGGATGGCGAGACGTATCTCTCGTACTTGTTTATATATATTCCGCTGTGTTGTGTATTCTATTGTAGAACACGTTGTGATTACTGTCCTGAGTTGTGATGTTGATTTGATGTACTCTGATGATGTAATATATAAACAGAGATATTTGATTTTTGAGTATAGATTATTTATTATCTATTATATTTTATTCCGCTACGATGGCTAGATTCTGTTGCTGTTGTCTATTTTCTTCTCCTACCTCTTCTTCTTCAACCCGAATGGTTCGTATCTCTGTGCAACTTGAGTTGATTGTTGTAGAATAGTGTTGACTCAAGGGGTACGGATTTGCGGGCTATTACAAAACCGTCATTTCACGGACTAACAATCTCACCCTTTTTGATGATGACAACCTTTGTTTATAAATTTTTACTTCTATGCTAATAACTCCCCCTAAAACTAATAACTCCCCCTTAATCTATGCCTAACTACCCTTTTTTATATTTCTCCCCCTTTATCATCAAAAAAAAACTAAATGTAAACTATATAACTTTAAACTATATAACTCCAAACTATATAACAAATACTCTATGACATGTGATTATAATGATAGTGTTATCATAAGTAATCATCACTTAAATCTAATACTAAAACATAGTCCTAAACTATCAACTATCCTAAGTAAGAATTCACAATAGTATTTATAATTAAAACACATACAAGAACACGAGTTATTTATTACGTATGAAGTTGTATATACATGAACGTTTAGAAAACACAAATAAACACAAACAACAATGGAGAAGAAAGAAAAGAAACTATTGTGCGTTATAAAACATAGGAGATCTATGTATCGAACTGTTTGGATAGTGAAAACAGAAGTTTCCACGTTGTTCGACAAGATTCCCATTCTTGTCAAAACACACTTCTCCAACACACACGACTTGGTCATCATCCTCCTCGTGTGCTTCTTCCATGGGTTCTTCTTCTTCTTCTTCCTCGCTGGCCTCTTGTTCTTGATTGAGTGAAGAGTCTTCATCAATCAAGATAGGGTTGGCCTGGTTATCCATTAGGAATTTTTGAAAATTCCTAAGAATCTTGCCTTGCCTTTCCTATTCCTTTGCCATACGAAGTTGAGTCACTTAAATTTCAGTGTAACAACCTGGAATTTTCACCAACTTATAATCATCGTTAAACGGTTTGTGGCGATAGCAAATAGCTGTTTTGAATTTATAAAACCCGGTTTAAATTCCTTTCAAAAATTTGATGAAAGTGGTTGCGGGCTTCAATTGAATTTGGCCCACGTTCTTTTGTTTTGGGGCCGTTCCTATTAACAAAAGCAAATAACCGATTTCTTTCCCCTCATTATTCATTCTCGTTCAAGACCTAAAACAAAACAAAAGAAAATTAATGGTGGCTGCTCGTTTTCGTTCTTTCCTCTTCGATCGAAAATTAGGGCTTTTTCAATCGTTCGCTTCTGGAACTCGAAGGCGCCAACTTCAACGGCTCCTTCAACTTGCTCGTGGCTGCTTCGACGTGCTCGTGCTCGATTGGACTTCGGCTTAACTTCGTTCGTCTTCCTCATCGCTACAGCTTCGTCTTCACTTCCGTGGCAACAATGAGTAGTTCTCACATCTAATTCATTCTTAAGACTGTGCTTAGATCGTTCGACTTTGTTTCGATGTTAATGTCTTTTATCTGACTTGGTTTGATTCCTTAAATATTTAGCTTCGGCCATGCTTGGTTATCACGTCACTGTTGAAATTCGTTGCCACTATGCTCTGTTTTGCAATTGACTTTGGTCATATAATTTTGTGTATGTGTTTTCCCTAAATTGTCATCCATGATTTTTGATATTGATCGAGCTTGTCTTTGTGTTGCATTGATTATGCTACGCACCGTGTAATTATATCTTGGTTCTGGAATTTTATGTGGTCTTTTTGACATGTTGAGTTTATTGCACTTCATGTTAGCATTGGCTAGTCTCGACTTCCTTCTGGTAGTCGCTGTATTGAGTTGCACCAGTCTATGCATTTATTCTGGGCATCGTGTCATTTGGGTTGGGCGTTGTTTTGAACTGTAGTTCTTTGTTGAGACTATATTTGTGCATGATTCAATTCGAACCTGCATTGTTTAACTGGTTAGTCTGTTCTTTGTTCCACCTGTTGACATGTTTTGTGTCATATTGAAGTCTGATTCATTGCGTGTTTGTGATGAACTCTCTGGTTTGGTCTAGTTGCTGTTTTCTTGTATCCACACTTCAAGTTTTTGTTGTTTCATTTTGCCTGTTCATTGTAGTCTGATATGTGCACTGACATGAGTCCGAGCCTTTTTCCCACTGTTGGTTCATGTTGCATTCACTCTCCACTAGTACATGTTTTCATTGTGTATATATATAACACGGCTCGGTCTATATGCACTTAGTTTGTTCTCATATGTGTTGTGGTGCCATATTTTGGTGCCCTCACCATCATACTGCTGTGTATTTGCAATGGTATGGCCCGGTTCACTATCGAGTTCATTTGTACTTTGCCTTCATGTGTTTACACTGTCCAGTTCCATTTTTGTAGTTCACTGGTAACTGTATACATGTTCTGTTGCTCCATGTTACATTCAACATGCCATTTAATCTTCTTGCATTGTCCCCTTCGACCTCGGCCATGTGTTCATCTGAGTTTACATATCATAGCCTTGGTCATTGCAATTGGAGTCTGGGGTGTTTGACATATGTGCAGTCTTGTTCAGAAGTTTATGCATACTTGTTCTTCATATAGTCCACTATATTAAGTTTGGAACATGGCTATTTCATTATGTGTCTGCTGTACATGTGACTGTCCATCCATGTTGTAAGACCTGTAGCATGTTTTATTCATGCATTTTGATGGTACTGTCCAATTTCCTTTAGTGTTCACTGGTGCATTAGGTTGTGTCATTTGAAGCTTGCATATCTTATACCACTTGTGCCTGCCCCTTTGTCTTGTGCAGTAGCATTCTGGTCTTGCTTGCATTATTCATTTCTTTGTTGCATGCATGTTGACTTCGGCATTGATGCTGTTATGTGATTCCCCGACTTTGTACTATCTTCGGCCATCACTCGTGCTGTGGTATCGAACTGCAGTTTCATATTGGGAAAGCATTATAGTTTATCTGTGCTCTTGGTCATACAAATTTGATGTTGGTCTTTGTAATTGCTTGTGTGCTGAGCTTTTGTATAATTCATGTTATGGTGGCGAGGCAGTACACGCGTGCGTGTACTGCAGCCACCGGTATTCATTGGGTACATCATCACTGTAGTGGAAAGGCAGTGCACGCAAGCGTGAACTGTAGCCACATGGTATTGATGTTATTGGTATTCTAATTGCTTTTGATTTATTGATCTTTTGCGCATTCCATATGCTGTAGTGGCAAGGCGGTACACGCATGCGTGCACTGCAACCCTACCCGTGTTGACCTTTTAATTGATGTTTCAATTGTTTGAATTGATTCGTGTTTCCAATTCAATAATTTGAATTTGTTGATTTGTTGTTTAACACCGTTATGTGTTATATTTACCGTTATCCGATTTCTTTATTTAAGAATCGGATAGGTAAATTTATTGTGACTATCGTCTATTTGATTCTTTGATTATTATTGATTCCGTGCACTAATAACTGAGTTTGAATTAGACTGACCCGTGTATTATTTTCTTTTGAATTTAATACTCGGGTCAGACCGAGTTATTACAGGTTGTAGATATTCTGCTTTGGATTGTTGCTAGAGCTATGAAGTTCTTTCATATATTTTGGAGTAGCCGTCGTCATTTATAGTAGTCAGTATAATTGTATAGGAAGATATGTATTCATGTATATTATATACGTTAATGTACTTGTATATGTATTATCCTGAGTCGACTGTTGTAGTTGTATCATATGTTCCGTGTCAAATGTATTGTAACTGACATCAGTTATTATATATATGAGACTTTCTGTTTCATCTGTGTTCCGCATTTATATTATCTGTGTTATTATTATATATTTTGTCCTAAACTATTATAGCCACTGTGTAGTAGGTTTGAGTTTGCGTCGGTATGTCGGATTTTTTTCCTGAAATAAAATGCATGTTATACTATCTGACATATCGGTGCTCGCACAAAGCAATTACATGGATGGTCGCTCCTCAACAGCCTTATTCTCCGTTCTAGTTGACAACACTACACTGTAGTGTTCTTGGCTAGCGTCGGTATAGAGGTGGGGCGTCACATTCAGTCATCATCTGAAGTACATCCTTCATAGATTCCTCCATTTTAGTCACACGAGCGAGAGTAGTACGTTGAAATGGACCTGACGTAGGAGAGGGGAATGAAAAGGTTGATTTTATGTTTGATTTGGAAGAGGAGGCCATTATTTTATTTATTTCAGAAGATAGATTAAAGAGAAAACAGAGAGAATGAACAAAAATTCGAAATAGAAAAGAATATATAACTAATTTTTTTGAATTTTGGTGGGAAAATTTCAAAACTTAAAAACGTTGCATGTCGACATGGGTATATGGGGGATGTCGACATGGTCCTTTTTATTTTAACTTTTTGAATTATTTTAATATTAAATATTAATTATACTTGTTATTTATATTTTATATTTCAGTTATAGAACAAATACCTAATTCTCTTCTTAATTTAGTAAATATTGATTCATTTAAGAGTTTTGCTAAGATATCAACAATTTGATTCTCCGAATTGATATACTCGAGAGTAACTACTTCCTTACTTATATTATCTCTGAGAAAATGATGTCTGGTATCAATATGTTTAGTTCGAGCATGCTGAGTAGTATTTTTGGATAAATTTATAGCACTTGTATTGTCACAATAAATTGATGATTTTGTAAATTTTAAACCAAAATCTTTTATGGTTTGTTGAATATATATTACTTGAGAACAAACCAAAGCAGCAGAAATATACTCTACTTCAGTTGTTGATGAAGAAACTATGTTTTGCTTTTTACTAAGCCAAGAAATCAGAGAATGCCCCAAAAAGTGGCAAGTCCGACTTGTACTTTTTCGATCTGATTTACAACCAGCATAGTCAGTATCACGGTAAGATATTAAGTCAAATGAATCATTTTTAGGGTAGAATAAACCATAATCAGATGTGTGCTTAACATATCTTATGATTCGTTTTACGGCTTTTAAGTGGGTCTCTTTAGGTTGGTATTGATATCTGGCACAGAGACAAACACTATGCATGATATCAGGTCTACTGGCAGTAATATAGAGTAGTGATCCAGTCATTCCTCTATATATTTTTTGATCTACATCTTTCGAGAGACCTTCTTTACCAAGGTACTCATTGGTTGCCATGGGAGTGGGTTTTCCACTCCCAATAGTCAAACCAAATTTACTAATTAGGTCTTTAGCATATTTTTCTTGACTAATAAAAATGCCATTATCTAATTGTTTTATTTGTAATCCTAAAAAGAAATTTAATTCACCCATATGACTCATCTCAAATTCTTTTGTCATTATTTCAGAAAATTCTTTATTCATTTCAAAATTAGTTGAACCAAAAATGATATCATCTACGTAAACTTGAACTAGTTGAATATCATTTTTATTTCTTTTAATAAAAAGAGTATTATCTACTTTACCAATTTCAAAATTAGATTGCAATAAATAAGATCTTAGTTTATCATACCAGGCTTTAGAAGCTTGCTTTAGACCATATAATGCTTTCTTAAGTTTGTAAACATGATTTGGTAATTTATCATTTTCAAAAAGTGGTGGTTGTTGAACATATACTTCTTCTTTTACAAATCCATTTAAAAAGGCACTTTTAACATCCATTTGAAATAATTTGAAATTATTATGATTTGCGAAAGCAAATAGAATTCTAATGGCTTCTAATCTTGCAACGGGAGTAAAGGTTTCACAAAAATCTATTCCTTCTTCTTGACAATAACCTTAATCGACTAATCGAGCTTTATTTCTAACTACCTCTCCTTGTTCATTCATTTTATTTTTATAAACCCATTTAGTTTCAATTATAGTTCTATTTTCTGGTCTAGGAACAAGTTCCCCAACATCATTTCTAGTAAATTGATTTAATTCTTCTTGCATAGCCAAAATCCATGAATCATCAGTTGATGCTTATTTTGGATTTTTGGGTTCAATAGTTGATATAAAAGCTACATTACTTATTTGACTTAATTGATTTCTAGTTTTAAAAACAGATTGCATATCTCCCATTATATTTTATATAGGATGATCTTTTAAAAGTTTAGTCCTTTTATTAGGATGATTAATATCATTATTAGTTTTAATTGATTCTTAATTTTGAGTGACTAAATCCTCTTCATCATTTGTATCTTCAAAAATTTTGAAATTTTTCATCAAATGAAACATGCATTGTTTCTAAAATGGAATTAGTTTTTAAATTAAACACTCTGTACGCTTTACTTCTATTAGAATATTCGATAAAGATACCTTTTTCAGATTTAGGATCAAATTTATCTAAATTATCTTTTGTATTTAAAATAAAGCATTTACTTTCAAAAATTCTGAAATAAGAGACGTTAGGTTTCTTAGTGTAACAACCCTAGATTTTTGTATACTATTTAAATTGGACTTTCTTTTATTTTTAAATTATTTTAATTTTTTTTATTTCAGACATTTCATTTTTAAATATAAATGATGATTATTAAGTGATTTATAGTTTAAACTAGTATAATTTGAATATTTTACTGTAAAGTGGATTTCTGGTCAAGCTGTTCAAACTGTGACTTTTAAACTTCAAATTTAAATTATTTTAAATCTTAAATTTTATCTTTTATTATGAAAATAGATGTAATAACTTGAAATCTGCTTTTCGTTTCGTTGAAAATGGAGTTAAACTGTAAAAGTTATGTACATTTCAATTTTGAGTGTAATTTGATTTATTTAACAATTTTGTCTATTATAAATTATAAAAAAATTCTTTGTCGTATTTATTTTAATATGTTATTTTATGTATATTTTTTTATTATAATAATTTTAAAATGAAGTAAACAATTTTTCAAAGTCAATGGTGATTTATTTGTAATTTCTGGACACTGTTTTAAATTTTTAAGAAATTTCTTTAGATCTTTTTCTATTTTCTTTAAAAAAAATTATTATGTGTTAATGGGTTATTTTAAGTATATTTTGTCTTTTAATATTTTTTTAAAGTGGTGTTATAATTTTTCCAAAGTTTACTGTGTTGATTTCTTTTTTTAAAAAAAAGGCTGTTTTCTTATTTTCTGCCATTTTCTTCACTAAAATTATATTTAAATTTAATTTTTTTTATTTTGTGAATGTACTTTTATTTTATATTATTATTTATGTTTAAAAATATATTACAAGCTCATATGAATTTTCTAAAATTTATTTCATGTAATTTCAAATTTTCTAGACTAGTTTACTATTTTTAGTTATTTTCCTTAATTTAACTTTATATAATTAATAAATATTATATATATTTTTATATTTTGATAAATTTTCGAAATTTTATATAGGATTATTATTATTTCCAGAAATATCAAGTTATATAAACAAAATTAAGGAAGTTTGAAAGGTTTTAAAAGCTTTGAAACGTAAAGTCGTTTCACCTCCTAAGTCGTTTCTTTTACCGTTTCCTCATTTACTCTTTGACCGTTTTCTTTTTCTTTTTCTATTGAATAGCCGTGTATTATCCTTCCTATTCACGTGAAAAACTTCTCACTTTCCATCGTCAAACTCACGGCTAGAAGTATTGAAGGTAATGGCTTCCATTTCATCCTCTTCTTCCTTTGTTTTTCTACTTTTCTATTTGAATTTTGTACTTGTTCTCACCTTCATAGCATGGCTCCTCCTCAACCAGATCTGACCTGACCTCTACCACCCCCTTTCTCTGACCATCTCCAATCCTACTACCTCTCCATTTCAGGCCAAGCCGATCCAAGTTAAAGACCACCACAAAATCCACCAAAAACCATCACAAACTATCACTTATGGCCTAGAATTGTCATCTCCTCCTTCTACCAATATTTGCCGCCACCACCTCTGACCTGACCTCCACCCTCTTCCACATCACCCACCACCACCTGCACCACTGGTTGGGCCCACCTAGCCTTGGCCGAGCACAATTGGAGCATAGAGATGAAGTTGTTGCCTTGTAGTTGCCTTGAAATTATATAGTTTTGCACCTATACCATCTCATCACTTTTACACCATGATGGCCGACAACTTTGGACCCCAAACCTGACCCAATCCTCTGCCTTAGCTGAGCTTATTCCATGTCTAACTGAAACATATGAGGTTGATAACAAGTGCAATTCGTTTAATGTTGTTTTGGGGTTTTGTTTCTAATGCTATTTGGTGATAACTTGCGTTGAAACTTACAAATATTTGCATTGTTTGGTGTAAATATTTGAACAAGTCTAATTGCTTTGGCTCTCCACTCTCTTGTCGTATTCGTGTTGTCATGCCTTCATCGTGTTGGTATGTGTGCTTTGACAACGATCTCCAGCTTTGAACATGTGAGTAATTCTCACCAGACAGTATATACATATATAACTAGTAAATTGACCCCTTTTGAATCTGTAAAATGCATTATCATGTTACACCTGCTATATTATGATTTTATGATGTTCACCCATGCTTAAACGCCTTTTATAACATCTGTTACTGTTATATTATGTTGTTCTGCTATTTTTATCAGTTTATCACACTACAAGTTCCCTTTAGATTAGAATCACAACGGGTTGAAATGATACATACCCGAACGGACTTTAGGATTGGGGAAAATCGTTATGGGCTGAAATGATAGGCCTGAACGATTTTCAACTTATTTTATTTACTTGGTACTGCGAGTTTGAAATGATAAAACCCGGATTTTTCTTTGTAAACTACGGGTTGAAATGATACATTACCCGTATCACTTTACCTAGCGTAGAAAATTATATACAGGCCCGTAGTTAAAATATGTTTTTCTAAAAATTTTAAAATATTTTAAAATTTTAATTATTATAATATTTTGATTTAAAATTAAATAAAAATATAATTTTTGTAAAGTACTATTGATTTTCTGGAAATCTATAAGTTAAATAAATTATGGAAAAGTTAGAAATCTGAATGTAAGTTATTTTGGAAATTTTGATTTAATTTTTAATGGAATTTAAATTAACTTTGAACATATGATAGATTTATGATATTTTGAATTTAAATTAATTTAAAATGATTTGTATAACATATTAATGATTTTTGAATGAAGTTAAAATTTTAATGAGTGAATATTGAGTTGAATTTGGAAATATAACTTAAATTGGAATTTATGAATTTGGTTTAAAAGTGAATTTTAAGTTAAGTTAAATAAAATGGAATTAAGTTATATTTGAAATCTTAAACTTAAGTGTTATGTTGAAATTAATGTAATGAATTTAGATTTGAATGTTGAAATTTAATAAGTTAATTATTAATAAATATTGATTTTTGAAAGGAAACTTAACTTTATAAAATCATGAATTTAAGAAAAATTAAATGATGCTTATAAATGTGAAAATGTATGATTTTATAAGTTAAAAATGATTTAAATAAAAATATAAGTGTTTGTGAAATTCTATTGAATATTTGAAGTTAATTAACAACATTTTAAATGTTGTCTTTTGTTAAATTGAATTGTTTTGAATGTAACTTTCTGTAGCATTTTCCAAATGCTGCGGAACTTGAATTTTCATTGTTTTAATAAATTTAAGTGCATAAATGAACGTTGAAAAGTGTAAATTTTTGGAATTTAATAATTTATTTATTAAATGTAATAACGTCATTTTTATGATTTAAAATGAAGTAATTTGTTTTGAAATATAACTATTTGATATATTAAAATGATTGAAATGTGGTTTCGAAAAGATATGATATTTTGATATAATAAATGATTGAAATGTGGTTTCGAAAGATATGATATTTTGATATATTAAAATGATTGAAATGTGGTTCCGAAAAGATATGATATTTTGATATATTAAAATGATTTGAAACGAAGTTTTGAAAGATATGATATTTTGATATTAAATGATTTGAAAAATGGAGTTTTGAAAGATATGATATTTTGATATTAAATGATTTGAAAAATGGAGTTTTGAAAGATATGATATTTTGATATTAAAATGATTTGAAAAGAAGTTCTGAAAGATATGATATTTTGGGAATGAAGCTTTAAAAGGTTATGATATTTTGATATATTAAAATGATTTGAAACGAAGTTTTGAAAGATACGATACTTTGATATTAAAATGATTTGAAAGAAGTTCTGAAAGATATGATATTTTAAAAATGAAGCTCTGAAAGGTTATGATATTTTGATATATTAAAATGATTTGAAAGGAAGTTTTGAAAGGATATGATAATTTAATATATTGAAATGGTTAGAAATGACTTGATATTTATTTTGATAAATATTTGAATTGAAATATATGGTATGATGATATACTAAAATGGTTTGGAAATGATTTAATCTTTATTTTGATAAAGATTTGGGTTGAAATGACATTTTATTTTGAAGAATAAAATATTGTTTTAAATTTATAACTATGGGTTATAATAACGATTGGTTGTTAAAGAGACCGGTATCGGATATTGACTTATAGCCGACCAATACCGAAAACCACTTTAACAACTGTGTACGCGGTGGAGATTCCAGAATGAAGTAGGATGGTGGCGATGTTCTCGAGGTTTTTTACGTGGACCCAACTCCCGTGGGTTGGCATAAATGACTAAAACAGGAGCTATACCGGGCTACACAAAGGGTCGCACCTTTTCATCGATCATACTTCTTCGGAAACCATTCTGTTACTTTTGTGATTCGATATGGTGGCGCCACTTTGATTCGGGGGTATGTCTCGAGGTGGGCGGAAGCTGCTGGCTTGCCGTCACCACCGGTCCGGGAGTGCAGACGGTGTATCCACCGTGGCATTGCCTCGCATGCCGTGTCATCTCCTTATAGTGAGCCCACTACGATTTTAGATTTAAAGATCTGACCGCGTTAAGGTTCACCAACCCCTTAACGCTATTTTCTATATGATTATACTTTACTGATTAGACACTACTGTATATAGCGTATATTACTACATAGTAAATAGTTTAACGGATCCTTAGAGGATGGGCGGTCCCAAGCATCTTCTAAGTTACTTGTACCTTTGCTACAGTTCACTTGAGTTGGTTTACATTGTATAAGTATGTATGTCCTGATTCGAGTGTTTGTATTTTTATTTACGCTCGGGTCAGCCTGAGTTATTCGCAGATTTGGATTTCCACTTTCTGGAGATTGAAATCGCTGGAGATTATCTACTTGTCAAGTTTTATCGTTTTGCAGTTTGTTGTTCCTTTCAGCTCTTGTATTCGTAGACTTCTATGTAGTTAGACTTCCTTTATACTTTGTTTTTCTGTTGTATCTTATGTAACTCTGATATATTTATATAGTAGCTTCATGAACTACTATCTCTTTTACTTCCGCTGCATCATTATTATTACTCTATGTCTGTGATCTGTGATTTTTGTTTACTGTATATTCTGAGATTTGCCAAATTTTTATTCACAACGCGGTATTTTGAGAAATTCAATTCCGACATGAGTGTCTACCTATAGACTTATAATGGATGCGAATGGTTGAAAATATCGGGGCGTTATAGTTGGTATCAGAGCTTTGGTAGCTCTAGGCAAAACTCAGCATATGGAGTGAATGTATTTACAGAACCAATTTCGTTCGAGTTTGAATCTCTTCCTTTTTGACTCGATTCCTTTGAATTTTGGAACATTCCCTATGGTTCCAAAATCCATTCGTGTCCCTCACTATTCATCGTCTTTTGACTCTGGAGTATTCCAAAACTCCGCTTCGAATGATCTTTCAAGCGAGTCGGCGGTCACGCCAATTTCAAATTGAATTGAAAAAAAAGAGGGAAAACTCCTTTACAATTAGCATCGATTCACCAGAGATTTGTATCTATCCTTGGTTTAGATGCTAATATCTTTTGTTATTCCAAACTTTATCTATTGAGATCGAATGTAGATTTACCCTAGAAAAATCCACATTGATCTTATTCTTTAAGCCATGGTTGACCTGGTAAATGTTGCCCGTGATTTATTTAAGCTTATCCACCTCCCTATTTTGTTATTTAATCATCTTGTCTTTTGTTTCCAACCTATTTTCAAAAAATTTGAATTGTACTTATAAATCTATGTTTTGTTTATATACTGTGTTGTTTGAGTTGATGTTGAGTAGGGTTTCTGATCAATTCGTCTGATCAATGCTATCGATAGGATTTCTAAAACACTTTGACAGAACAAACTGACACAATATTATTTTAAAATTTGGTTAATGAAATAAATTTTGATATATAAGTAAATTTATGAAACTTAATAAACTAATTTAAATTGATTATTTGAAGTGATAATACTTGATTTGGGAACTGAAATGAATTTAGAACAAGAAATTTAAGGATTTAATTTCCGATGGTTTCAAACCTTTTGTTTAAAAAAATTTAAAGGGTTATATTATTTAAAGTATTTTCAAATAGAAAGTTGTTTTCAAAGAACTTGAAAGTTTAAAATTAGTGCTCTTCTCTTTGTCGCTGGAAAATAACTTCGGTGATGATAGCGACATCATCAACGTTCATTTTCGAGTTTGGAAGTGAAGAGACCGCTCTGTAGACTTACTACAGCTTTGTTTTGGTAAATCAAATTGATTTGAATTGAATTTCTAAAATATGACTTGATTTATAATATATATATATATATATATATATATAGATATATGATTGAAATTTGATTTGACATATTATGTATATATTATTACTTATCTCTAAATGGTTTGAATGTAATCGTAAATTTAGTTCTTAAATTTTATTTAAAGAATAATTCCAATTATAAAAAAAAATCAAATCAAAATTTTGGATGAATATCAAGCATGAAATGATTTAATTGGAAAGTTTATTTGTATAATACAATTGCATTCAAATATTACTTACCTAAATTCAGAAGTTAAAAATGTAACTAGATAATATACAATATAAAATGATTTTTTTTAATAAAATTTGAGTGGTTATAATAAATGTTATACACTTAAATTTTAATTATAAAACAATTAACAGAGGTAAATATAATAAAGGGTAATTGAATAACTTACAACAAAATAATGTTAAAAGAACTAAGAATAAAAGAAAGCAGTTATAATAAGTGTAAGTATGTTTAACATAAGTGCTAAATAGATTGAGAGGAATAAATTTAATTTTAATTAGGAATAAATAAGAATAAATTATTAAATACATTGTGAGTGTAATAAATGATTATTTTTCAAACCCATGGTTTTAAAAATTGTTAATTTAAGATGATTGGATAATAAGATAATGAAAATTGGAGTAGTTAAGCTTTATTTAACTTGTGTAAAGATTTATTCTCTATTTAAGATGAAATTTCCATGCTTTCAAATTTATTTCCTTATTTTGTTTTTCAAACTATCTTTTTGTTGTCCTTATTATCCTTATCTTCCTACAGACTGGTATAGACATCTTTCTATAATGTTTCCGTTTAGAAATCTTTCTATAATCCTTGACAATCTTTGGTAATAATTTTGGATCCACTTTTTTCGTGCTTGTGTTCTTAATTTTGGATAATCTTGGAAAGATCATCTCCACCTTGTTAAAATTACCTATAACAACAGTTATCAGATATAATTTCAATCTTCTTGTCATCTTATCTTAATCCTATTTCACTCTATCTTTTTCTCTGCTTTTCCGTACCTCGTCCCGTTTCGAGGACGAAAAGTTTTGAGTGAGGGAGAGTGTAACAACCCTAGATTTTTGTATACTATTTAAATTGGACTTTATTTTATTTTTAAATTATTTTAAATTTGTTTTATTTCAAACATTTCATTTTTAAATATGCATGATGATTATTAAGTGATTTATAGTTCAAACTAGTATAATTTGAATATTTTACCGTAAAGTGGATTTCTGGTCAAGCTGTTCAAACTGTGACTTTTAAACTTCAAATTTAAATTATTTTAAATATTAAATTTTATCTTTTATTATGAAAATAGATGTAATAACTTGAACACTGCTTTTCGTTTCGTTGAAAACAGAGTTAAACTGTAAAAGTTATGTACATTTCAATTTTGAGTGTAATTTGATTTATTTAACAATTTTGTCTATTATAAATTATAAAAAAAAATCTTTGTCGTATTTATTTTAATATGTTATTGTATGTATATTTTTTTATTATAATAATTTTAAAATGAAGTAAATAATTTTTCAATGTCAATGGTGATTTATTTGTAATTTCTGGACACTGTTTTGGACTTTTAAGAAATTTCTTTAAATCTTTTTCTATTTTATTTAAAAAAAAATTCTTATGTGTTAATAGGTTATTTTAAGTATATTTTGTCTTTTAATATTTTTTTAAAGTGATGTTATAATTTTCCAAAGTTTACTGTGTTGATTTCTTCTTTTTTCAAAAAGGTTGTTTTCTTATTTTCTGCTATTTTCTTCATTAAAATTATATTTAAATTTAATTTTTTTTATTTTGTGAATATACCTTTATTTTATATTATTATTTATGTTTAAAAATATATTACAAGATCATACGAATTTTCTAAAATTTATTTCATATAATTTCAAATTTTCTAGACTAGTTTACTATTTTTAGCTATTTTCCTTGATTTAACTTTATATAATTAATAAATATTATATGTATTTTTATATTTTGATAAATTTTCGAAATTTTATCTGGGATTATTATTATTTCCAGAAATATCAAGTTATATAAACAAAATTAAGGAAGTTTGAAAGGTTTTAGAAGCTTTCAAACGTAAAGTCGTTTCACCTCCTAAATCGTTTCTTTTACCGTTTCCTCATTTACTCTTTGACCTTTTTTTTTTCTTTTTCTATTGAATAGCCATGTATTTTCCTTCTATTCACGTGAGAAACTTCTCACTTTCCATCATCAAACTCAAGGCTAGAAGTATTGAAGGTAATGACTTCCATTTCATCTTCTTCTTCCTTTGTTTTTCTACTTTTCTATTTGAATTTTGTACTTGTTCTCACCTTCATAGCTTGGCTCCTCCTCAACCAGATCTGACCTGACCTCCAGCACCCCCTTCCTCTGACCATCTCCCATCCTACTACCTCTCCATTTCAGGCCAAGCCGATTCAAGGTGAAGACCACCACAAAATCCACCAAAAACCATCACAAACTATCACTTATGGCCTAAAATTGTCATCTCCTCCTTCGACCATCATTTGCCGCCACTACAACCACCACCTCTGACCTGACCTCCACCCTCTTCCACATCACTCACCACCACCTGCACCACTGGTTGGGCCCACCTAGCCTCTGGCCGAGCACAATAGGAGCATAGAGATGAAGTTGTTGCCTTGTAGTTGCCTTGAAATTGTATAGTTTTGCACCTATACCATCTCATCACTTTTACACCATGATGGCCGACTACTTTGGACCCCAAACCTGACCCAATCCTCTTCCTTAGCTGAGCTTATTCCATGTCTAACTGAAGCATATGAGGTTGAGAACAAGTGCAATTCGTTTAATGTTGTTTTGGGGTTTTGTTTCTAATGCTATTTGGTGATAACTTGCGTTGAAACTTACATATATTTGCATTGTTTGGTGTAAATATTTGAACAAGTCTAATTGCTTGGGTCTCCACTCTCTTGTCGTATCCGTGTTTTCGTGCCTTCGTAGTGTCGGTATGTGTGCTTTGGCAGCGATCTCCAGCTTTGAACATGTGAGCTATTCTCACCAGACAGTATATACATATATAACTAGTAAATTGACCCCTTTTGAATCTGTAAAATGCATTATCATGTTACACCTGCTATATTATGATTTTATGATGTTCATCCATGCTTAAACGCCTTTTATAACATCTGTTACTGTTATATTATGTTGTTCTGCTATTTTTATCAGTTTATCACACTGCAAGTTCCCTTTAGATTAGAATCACTACGGGTTGAAATGATACATACCCAAACGGACTTTAGGATTGGGGAAAATCGTTATGGGCTGAAACGATAGGCCTGATAAAACCCGGATTTTTCTTTGTAAACTACGGGTTGAAATGATACATTACCCGTATCACTTTACCTAGCGTAGAAAATTATATACAGGCCCGTAGTTAAAATATGTTTTTCTAAAAAATTTAAAATATTTTAAAATTTTAATTATAATAATATTTTGATTTAAAATTAAATAAAAATATAACTTTTGTAAAGTACTATTGATTTTCTGGAAATCTATAAGTTAAATAAATTATGGAAAAGTTATAAAATCTGAATGTAAGTTATTTTGGAGATTTTGATTTAATTTTTAATGGGATTTAAATTAAATTTGAAAATATGATAGATTTATGATATTATGAATTTAAATTAATTTAAAATGATTTGTGTAACATATTAATGATTTTTGAATAAAGTTAAAATTTTAATGAGAGAATATTGAGTTGAATTTGGAAATATAACTTAAATTGGAATTTATGAATTTGGTTTAAAAGTGAATTTTAAGTTAAGTTAAATGAAATGGAATTAAGTTATATTTGAAATATTAAACTTTGAAATTAATGTAATGAATTTAGATTTGAATGTTGAAATTTAATAAGTTAATTATTAATAAATATTGATTTCTGAAAGGAAACTTAACTTTATAAAATCATGAATTTAAGAAAAATTAAATGATGCTTATAAATGTGAAAATGTATGATTTTATAAGTTAAAAATGATTTAAATAAAAATTGTAACAGCCCGCAAATCCATACCCCTTGAATCAACACTATTTTATCTCTGTTAACTCAAGTGGCACAGAAATACGAACCATTTGGGTTTAAGAAGAAGAGATGGAAGAGGAAGAAACTAAACAATATCAGAATCTCATAGTCGCAGCGGAATAAAATATAATAATAAATATAGAACTTTACACAAAATGAAATCTATACCAGTTTTATACATCACATCATCAGAGTGTCTCATACATCATTAATTACCAATCAGACATACCATACAATCACAGAAGTGGAATATATATGTGTATATATATATATATATATCTATATATGTATAGATAATACGTCTCGGACTCCGGCTCCTCCGCTGCTCCAAAACATCATGTCCTGTACATATAATACTCGGTCTGACCCGAGCATTATAATGAAATAACACCCGAGTCAGTTTGGAATACCAGTTGATAATAATAATGCATCCAAATTGATTATTAAATTTTCAAAATCCTTTTGAAAACAAAAGCATCTCGTATGACCACGCCACAAATAAACATGTCGGGTTTTTACCTTACGATAGCTAAAACACTTTTTATAGAAATCCTCTGATATTATAATAGGATCTATTTACAAATACTTATAAAATAGCTGAAATTGTTACGTTCATTAAATTCCAGCTACTAGCCACAAAAGTGGGTAATACAAACAAAACTCCTAAAAGGCTCGTAGGGAGAATGGATTTCCAACAATGACTAGGCACTGGGGTACCACCTGTAACAGTACGGGGCCTAGATCACCGTACCGAGGACCACTCCCGATCCCCTACAACACAAGGCCGGACCCATCCCTTACTGGACAGTTCCGAATAAGATCACCCCACGGTTGGGATCAGCAACCGCCCACTAAGCCGAAATAAAAAGGGACATCTAGACTGGAATGACCTTACTCTCCAGTGGGGGCTACCCACGAAGCCTTGCTGCATATCCCCTGATTTTCAGTCATTCCCAATTGATGAGGCTTGAGGCTAAGTGTTACCTTTAGAACGTTTCACTTAGAATGTCCATCGTCCACCTGAAGATGTTTCGCAAGCATTTATCCATACAAGTCCGTCCCGGGTTCGAACGGAACCGAAGGCACTACTCCAACTACATCCATTTTGGAAATATCCTCAGAATTAGTAGCGACTAGCCCTTGCACTTCACTGCTACATCTTCGAATCCAAACTCGTTTTTCCGCGAAACGTACAAACAGGATCGAAGTGGTTTTCGAGAAATAAATCTCGATCTCGGTCTCTTCGAAACGATCAACGCATTTGCCCAATATTGATAGTCGGTGATTTAACTATCAATTCATATTCACAACATCCATCACACAATAAATAATTTTGCCACATTATTTATTTTCCTCAAATATCTTTAAAAGATATATTTTCAAATTTCCAAGCTCATTTGAAAACAATTTCCAAATCTCTTCCTTTACCCGGTAAATCCTTTACCATTTATTCCCATTGGAAATAACCAAGTTCAAAACAATTTAGATTTAAAATAGTTAAAACACTTTATTCTGAAATATATTTTCAAATATGAAAATTTACTACTAATTATTACTCAAAAATATAATCCCAGTATGTACAGTAAAATCATTTATTAAGATATAAACATTGATTTTAAATAAGGGTTTTGCTAAACTAAATTTAAAAATAGTGTTTTAAAAAAAATTAATATTAAATTCAAAATAACTTAAGTCAAAACCAGCCTTTAAATAAATCCATTTGTAAAAATAATCACAAATGTATTCTTAAATCATTACTATTGTTAATTTATTAATTTGTTACTTAAAAATAATAATTTTCAAATACTCTTTAAACAAGTTTAAACTTTAAACTTCCTTTTAATAAAAAAAAATCAGTTTAAAACTCGAACTTGGTTTTCCAGGGAAACACACTTTCCATTCCAATATTCCAAAGAATCTGTCTTATAAATCCAGCCAATTTATTGCCATTCGAATTCATGTTTTAATAACATAAATTTCCTTTCCAGGTTTTAAAAATAACCTTTTTCGAAGCCCAAAAATAATTTACCATTCCTGGAAATTTACTTTCAAAGCTCGGGTTTAAGAATTCTTTTAAATTAACCTTTGAGAATTTATTAAAGGAATGTAATGCTTATGAATTACTTAAATAAAATTCCAATGGTGAAAGCTGTATTTCAAAATATTTTATTTACATTTACAATTGTTAATTTATGTTTAGAAGCATCGTTGAAAACATAATTTAATTTTTCGGAAATCACTTAATCCCTTCTTATACATTTCTCACCGGAAGCCAAACTTCCATATTTATATATTGATAAATTTCCCACTTCATTTAAAATTTAAATTTTACCAATTTCATTCTTCATCCAAACCGAACCCAAATTTTATTCCTTTAAAAATTCGTTATATATCAATTTCTCTTATTTCTTTAAAAACCCAATTTATTCCACTTATAATTAAATTCTGGATTTATAGTTTATCCAACAATAACACAGTACATATTAATTTCAGATTTATCTGTCACAACACATATAGATAGAATGCATCATTAATCATCAAATAATTATTATATTGCGAGGAATCCAGTTGGATCCCTCCTACCTGTTTTTCCCTGCATCCACAAATATTAGCACAACAATATATATATATCAATTCCATTTGATAATAATTACCATATTCAGCTAAACATCCAAACAAACATTCAATATTAGCTGTCTACTTTACTGGTATCCAGATGTGAGTGAGAGTAACTCACCCTGAGTTTCGACGAGCGTTCGAAATTTAAATTAAACCGAACGACGTTCGATTTAACCTAAATTTCTACTTGCCCGGAATGGCTCCGGATCTGCACCATCTCGTAGTACGTATTTCTGCGATTTCGGTGCCGCAAATTTCGTACGAATCTGATGTCATACGAAAAAGTTATTCAAATTTAAAAATTCAAATTTGAATTTAAACCAATTTCTTTAATTTTATTTTACTATTTTAAACCTTAACAAACCATAGCCGCACGATCACCATCCCAAAATCACGGCCTCAAGGTTCTTCTTCCTTCACGCGAACGCCCCCAGTAAAATCGAACCCATCCAAGCAAATTAGGGTTGGAAAACGCGACTACCCCGAACCTCTATACCTCGATCAGAGATCTCCACCTCGCCGCTCAACGCCAGCTCCACCTCCCCCAGGCATGCGCACGAGCTCGGTCTCCTCCTGGGCTCGAAAATCGAGCACGAGCCGACCCTGCATCGGTCCAAATTCTAGCCCCCACGTCGCATCGTGAACCACTCCACCGTACGGATGTACTAAGCTCGTCATCCCCTTCGATCTTCCAGTTGGAGTGTTTTTATAAAATCTGAAGGATCGGAAGACAACGAGGTAGGAACGACTTTGATTTTCGGCCATAGACGAAATATTGCGGCGGCTACGAAGAGAATTAGGGTTTAAGCCTCTAAACGTGAATATATATATGTAAATATAATAATATTTTAATGTTAAATTAACTCTTAAGCAATCTTCAAAACAAACTCCAAATTTTACGTGCCAACAGGCGTTTTTAAGGTTTTTCCGCGTTCCGGATACAATGGAACAGGTTCCGTAAACTAATTCGGTCGTATGTGCGAGTTACGGAATTAAACGATCAATTCCAAATTAAATCGGTTAAAACGATTTCTATGCGTTTCGAGCTGCTACGGTCAAATGACAACTCCGATTGCTACAAAAATTGAAATCCGATAATAACTAACTATTACGGATCCAATGGAACTTGTTTCGTCGAATTCCGAGAATGTGCCCCGGAAGGCTATTTTAGCTCGTCTATTAAATTGAGCGATTTACTTTAAGTATCAAAAACGCTTAAATTTTCACTTAAATTTTTTTATTAACTTGATAATAAATCATATAAAATTTATAATCACATTAAAAATCATTCCAGCTCATTTCGGACCCAAAATCTGATTAAATTGCGTTTTATAATATTAAATCCATTATTAAATTAATATAAAATTCCAAATAATAACTTATTAACTTTTAAATTCATCTAAAAATCCAATAACACTCTTAATGGCCAAATAAACTTAAAATAAATTTTAGAACTCATTTCCATATCTATGTACCTCCATATTCACAATTTACCCGACTCAATATTTAATTATTATTATTTAGATTCCAATTGGATTACCATATTTGGAATTATACGTAATTTATTAATTCCACCCAATTCTTTTTATTTTAAAACCACTTCAAATCCTACATTGAACATTTAAAATGAATTAAATGTTCAAAATTTAATGCCCGAAATTCCGGGATGTTACAAAAATATAAGTGTTTTTGAAATTCTATTGAATAATTGAAGTTAATTAACAGCATTTTAAATGCTGCGTTTTGTTAAATTGAATTGTTTTGAATGTAACTTTCTGTAGCATTTTCCAAATGCTGCGGAACTTGAATTTTCATTGTTTTAATAAATTTAAGTGCATAAATGAACATTGAAAAGTGTAAATTTTTGGAATTTAATAATTTAATTATTAAATGTAATAACGTCATTTTTATGATTTAAAATGAAGTAATTTGTTTTGAAATATAACTATTTGATATATTGAAATGATTGAAATGTGGTTTCGAAAAGATATGATATTTTGATATATTAAAATGATTTGAAACGAAGTTTTGAAAGATATGATATTTTGATATATTAAAATGATTGAAATGTGGTTTCGAAAAGATATGATATTTTGATATAAAATGATTTGAAACGAAGTTTTGAAAGATATGATATTTTGATATTAAATGATTTGAAAAATGGAGTTTTGAAAGATATGATATTTTGATATTAAAATGATTTGAAAAGAAGTTCTGAAAGATATGATATTTTGAAAATGAAGCTTTAAAAGGTTATGATATTTTGATATATTAAAATGATTTGAAACGAAGTTTTGAAAGATATGATACTTTGATATTAAAATGATTTGAAAGAAGTTCTGAAAGATATGATATTTTGAAAATGAAGCTCTGAAAGGTTATGATATTTTGATATATTAAAATGATTTGAAAGGAAGTTTTGAAAGGATATGATAATTTAATATAATGAAATGGTTAGAAATGACTTGATATTTATTTTGATAAATATTTGAATTGAAATATATGGTATGATGATTTATTGAAATGGTTTGGAAATGATTTAATCTTTATTTTGATAAAGATTTGGGTTGAAATGACATTTTATTTTGAAGAATAAAATATTGTTTTAAAGTTATAACTACGGGTTATAATAACGATTGGTTGTTAAAGAGACCGGGATCAGATATTGACTTATAGCCGGCCAATACCGAAAACCACTTTAACAACTGTATACGCGGTGGAGATTCCAGAATGAAGTAGGATGGTGGCAACGTTCTCGAGGTATATTACGTGGATCCAACTCCCGTGAGTTGGCATAATTGACTAAAACAGGAGCTATACCGGGCTACACAAAGGGTCGCACCATTTCATCGAGCATGCTTCTTCGAAAACCATTCTGTTACTTTTGTGATTCGATATGGTGGCGCCACTTTGATTCGGGGTATGTCTCGAGGTGGGCGGAAGCTGCTGGCTTGCCGTTACCACCGGTCCGGGAGTGCAAACGGTGTATCCACCCTGGCATTACCTCGCGTGCCCTGTCATCTCCTTATAGCGAGCCCACTGCGATTTTGGATTTAAAGATCCGACCGCGTTAAGGTTCACCATCCCCTTAACACGATTTTCTATATGATTATACTTTACTGATTAGACACTACTGTATATAGCGTATATTACTACATAGTAAATAGTTTAACAGATCCTTAGAGGATGGGCGGTCCCAAGCATCTTCTAAGTTACTTGTACCTTTACTACAGTTCGCTTGAGTTGGTTTACATTGTATAAGTATGTATATCCTGATTCGAGTGTTTGTATTTTTATTTACGCTCAGGTCAGCCTGAGTTATTCATAGATTTGGATTTCCACTTTTTGGAGATTGAAATCACTGGAGATTATCTACTTGTCAAGTTTTATCCTTTTGCAGTCTGTTGTTCCTTTCAGCTCTTGTATTCGTAGACTTCTATGTAGTGAGACTTCCTTTGTACTTTTTTCTTCTGTTGTATCTTATATAACTTTGATATATTTATATAGTAGCTTCATGAACTACTATCTCTTTTACTTTCGCTGCATCATTATTATTACTTTGTGTCTGTGATCTGTGTTTTTTATTTACTGTATATTCTTTAGATTTGCCAAATTTTTATTTACAACGCTGTATTTTGAGCAATTCAATTCCGACATGAGTGTCTACCTATACACTTATAATGGAAGTGAGTGGTTGAAAATATCGGGGCGTTACACTTTAAATAAAGAAGTTCATAAAATGCCTTATCAGTTAGAGGTCTAATTAAAATTCTATTCAAAATATAACAGACGGTAGCAACTGCCTCTGCTCAAAAATTCTTTGGTAAATTACTATCTGTAAGCATAGTTCTCGCACACTCTTGAATCGTCCTATTTTTACGTTCTACTACTCCATTTTGTTGTGGAGTTCTTGAAAATGAAAAATTGTGAGTTATTCCCTTATTATTGCAGAATTCCTCAAACTTTTCATTTTCAAATTCACCACCGTGATTACTTCGAATAGTTATAATTTTTAGAGAAAATTGATTTCGAATTCTTCTGAGAATGTCTTAAAACATTCAAAAGTATCACTTTTATGTTTCAAGAATATTGTCCATTTAAATCTAGAATAATCATCTACAATTACAAAGACATATTTACTATGATTTGTTGATAGAATTGGAGATGGACCAAATAAATCAAGATGAAGTAATTTAGGAGGTTTTGAAGTTGAAATCATATCTTTTAACTTAAAAGAACTTTTTCTAAGTTTTCCTAATTGACAAGCATCACATAAACTATCTACTTTAAAATTCATTTTAGGGAGACCTCTTACTAGATCATGTTTTGATAGTCTAGATAAGAGTTTGAAATTCAAATGCCCAAATCTCTTGTGTCAAATCCAAGGGTCATTTATATATTCCAACAGACATAGGTTATCATTTGAAACTTTCATATTAAGAATATAAATATTATTTTTCCTGACTCCCTCAAATATAATGGTTGAATTATTATCTTCAATGTGACATTTATCTTTTTCAAATTTAATTTTACATCCTTTATCACATAGTTGACTTATACTTAGCAGATTATGTTTCAGATTCTTAACTAGCAAAACATTAGTAATAGTAGGAGTTTCAGAATTACCGACTTTGCCGATGTCAATCACATATCCTTTTGAGTTGTCTCCAAAGTTAACCAATCCTCCGTCTTTGTATATTATATCATTCGGTATATCTAGATTCCCAGTCATGTGTCTAGAACACCCACTATCGAGTATCTACTTGTTTATTCTGATCTACACAATTTGAACGTTGTGGATTGATTCCTCAACACCCATAAAGCATGATTCCTGCACATCAAACAATCTTGGTAGACAATTTGAATTTGAATATTGATTATATGCAGACTCAAGAAACAATGACGGTTTGAATGCTTCTAAACTAGTATTAACAAATATAGCCATTTTAAAAACTTTTTCAAAAATCAGATTATGAAACTTTGAAAGCCTTGCTCTGATACCAATTACTAGAAATGCAGATTACGGATCTTAAGGCTAGGATTAACACTAGAGGGGGGTTGAATAGTGTTAATAAAGAATTACTAAATCTTTTTCGATTTATGTTAATTTAGGTACCGATGTATGCAATATAGAGACACAGATGTGATCACAGAAACAAACACAGATACAGAAATAATATAATGATAGTAAAGGAAAGAACACACCGGATTTTATACTGGTTCGGAGTTATCCTACATCCAATCCCGCAACACAAGTACGAATGTCCTTTTAAAAGCAATTGTACAATAACACCCTCGGTTTCAAGGCTACGATGTACACCCTCCAGAATTTCGATCCTCTGGGTAGAGATACTTGATTTCTGGGCCATAAGTTTACCCAATTGATTTACCAAGGCTACAATCACACCTTTTCTTTCTTGATTGATTTTCAAGGCTACAATCACACATTTTCTCGCTTAATAGATTACAAAGAAGTCTATAACTCTGAACAGCACTGAGAATCTTGTAGAGAGAGTGATAGAGAATTAAACTAGATGTAATCGAGTTCGATTCAATGTTGATTTCGGCAGAGTAATGATAAGAATATGCATTAAGAAAAGTGGAAGAAGAAGAGGAGTGAAAAACCAGAAAATCTGATGTTAAATTCGTTGAAACTAACCCATATTTATAGAAGAACAATAGCCACGTCCATTCGTGAAGAGTTATAGCAAATAGACACTTCTTTTGAAATTTAAATTTTGAACTCAACTAACACCATGTCGACATGGGGCATATAGGCATGTCGACATCCCAAAGCATTTTTCGATGTTTTGATTTTCTTTGAAAATAACCTTTATCTTATATTTAAAACTAATTTAAACTTTATAAATATACTTGAATATAGTTAAAATTCATAAGTAAATATAGAGAATAATATATATAGAATTTAACTCTAATTTTATATTTTAAATCTAAGTATAAATATTTAAAAGTTAAATATATTATATTAAAAGATAGTTTAAAATCAGGAGTAATTTGACTTTGAAATTAAAGATAATTTTGAGGCTAAAATTATTTAAATCAGGATAGAGGGTTTTGAATCTTTTTTAAAAGGAAAGTTTTGAAACAGGATATAATTTTGAAAAATCATTTTGAATAAAAATTTAGCGGATACAAAATAATGTTCCACTAGATTTTTCGTAGGTTCCATCCTACTTAGGGTTCCATCCCTTTAACAGGCTCGAAATGGATTCCATTCCACGAATAAATTGGATTTTAAGATGCCAGTGCTTTTCTATGAGTTTTAACAAAATTCCTAATAATAAAAAATACTTAACTTTGAAATCTTGAACTCTTGATAATCTTGATACTCATGAGTCTGGTTTCTTGCTATCTTGAATCTCTATACTGTACAGTCTTCTTTCTTAGTACCTGCATGGTTAAATCCTGCATATACATATACATATCTAAACTTATAATGTTAGTATTATATTTTATAAACTATTCTAAGGTTGTTGTCATCAAAACCATCATTTCACGGACTAACATCACATTCGGGACTGGCCTTGTTGAGTTAGCGTGATGATGGTGGTTCGAACTTGGAGCATTGGAGCTTTGGCATTGAAGACTTAGTTTGTTGGATTCCTGCTTTCTCACTTGAAAGACTCTATTGATGGTTATCTTTCCGCTGTCGATGGTTGAAAAACCTAGACCATCCTTGTTGTTGTTACCCTATTCCACTGTTGTGTATTTATCTCTAGTATTGTTGGAATTCATATTGTATCGGAAATTGTATTCATTGTTGAATCAATGATATATTCATTATTTTCTTCCGCTGTACTTAATGTGTTATAAGCTCCGGCATGAATCGAATTTCAACGGTTGAATCTGCGGCATTCGAGTATAAGTGAGGTATGATTGTCGATTTTCAAAGCTGAAATTTGGATCGTGACAATAGCAAAAAAATTCCACATTTTTATATATATAAAACCTCTTAAAGAAAAAATGCAGCCGCACTAGGAAAAATAGGAAAATTACAAAGTAGAGAAAGTGTGGAAGAAGAATATGCCAGAGGCAAAGGAAAATAATCTACAATCATCAATCCTCTTCGATTTCTGATATTTCTCTCAATTTCTTTCAGATTTACCTCGATATAATATTTGGATCCAAGGTTAGAGAATTTAAATTTTTTTAGATAAGTTTATAATTGGTTTTGGCAACTTCTAGTAATTATCATTTATGTTTAGAGCGTGTATTACATATTCATATATGCTTGAGAATTGATTAAATAGAATCACTGCATTATCAAAAAGAACATTATTTTGGTTTTGTAGGCACAAAGTAGAATTTAGCTTAAAAATTATAGGGATATATCAACGAAATCTAACACACGATTAAATTGAAGGCAATTTTTAGGTAAAATACATATATAATGTTGAAGCCAAACAATATAAAATTGATTCTCTACTAAAACCAAAAATATAATCTGTCATTCAAAATTATTTCAAGTTTTTGATACCTTTCAGTAATGTTGATATTCACATAGTACACGAAGAAACCAAAACATTGTGTTTTCAAAGCATTTAGAATGTGTTACAACTATTTATTCTTAGTATACTCTTTATATTTCCAAATTTTTTAACTGTAACAATATAGCAACTTTGTGTTTTTAAATGGTAAATGGTAGAGAACCAACATTGTTGTTTTTCTTTAACTCCTAAGTTTAGATCATCTCCTCTACGTATGATTGTAACATACATAAATTATTTTGATGCTTTGTTTTTTCATCATATCGGTACATGTTAAAGGGCATGGTTTGTAATTGGCTTTAGGTATCTAAACTTTTAGGACCAGCCTTAGTGAAACATCTAACTCGCCTCTTGAGCTCTAAAGATTATCTAACTAAAATCAACCTTTCTTAAACTTCTCAAAAGAGTCGAGGAATTAAGGGAAAGATAAAACCAAGAGTCAGACTTAAGCTTGGTGCGAGAAACTCAAGAAATATAATGCGCCATATAATAGTATTTCGAAGAGTTTGCATGGATTCCAGCATCTCAAACAGTTTACAAATCTTTCAATAAATTCCAGCATAAGTCCTTCGATGATTGCTAATGCTGACCTCTCACTTGGACTTAACCTGAGGATGGACAGTTTAGCTCTATAGCATTTGTACAAAATGTTACCGGTGACCTCTCCATTGGACCTCTCCATTTAAGTGCTTATGGTTTTGAGTCATCTCATGTAAGTACACTCCCATATTTACCAAACACTTCAAAACCAATTAATAGATTTTTGATTAACTTAACTCTGGTTCTTTCAGAAATAAACGAACAATGCATATAGGTGGAGATCATCTCATATTTAGATGGATTTCCTCATCTCTTATCCTGGAAGAGAAAGATGAGTTTATAGGCAGGGTATAGCATCACCGAGACGACATAATTCTCGTATTTCTTCAAGATATTTCATAAGTTAACTTTGGTCAAATGCAATAGCGATGAGAATGCCCGAATATGGAACCATGTCTCATATACTTATCATGTTTCTGATCTTCTCAACTTATACTATACCTCAGTCAAGAGTGAAGCCGGTAGCTTAGAGCACTATTTTCTTCGAATCCTTATTCGAACATCATTCCTACCTCTCACATATAAAAACAAGCCAACCATGTTGGTTTTTAGTACTAAGTACATGATGAAATACTTCCCAAGGACAATAAACACACAAAGCACGATTAAGTCATGGGAGCGACTCTAATCCATTTTTATTAAATAATATTTCTTTTATCATCTAAAAGTACTTTTATCAAATAATACTTCCTTCAAAAGTTAACGAACCGTATATAGGAGTCCTTTCCAAGGGATCTCGAACACATACATTCTAAAAGAAAGAGATGTTTCATATGAATGAGTCCTTCCCGAGGGATCTCAAATCATATAAACCATGATGCTTTTATTCTCTACCTTTTCCTCCTTTTGTGTGCGCACGCACTTATATAATACTTTTATAAATGATATATACATATATTTCACTATTTCATAGTTCATTTCTACTCTTTTCAAAACACAAAATACATTCATATACCTATCTCAAAAATATAAGAATATTCACAAATCATTTAACAAAAATTTCTACTTTAAAAGTCTAAACAAATGGGTTAAAAACGATTATTACTAAAACATAGTTTACCACAAACCCAAGCACTTAATACTTTCCGTTATCTTTAAAACATTCTGTTAAAGATCTAATCACATTCATAAGTATACTCAAATAGGTTAAAGACGAATGTTACTTAAACATTGTCACAACAAACCCAAAACCATTTACACTTATCATTACCTTTAAAAACATGCTTTTTAAAGATCCAATTATATTCAAATGTATATTTAAATGTGTTAAAAACAAATGTTACTATAAAACCAAAAACATTTTATACTTATCATTAACTTCGAAAACATGGTTTATATAGATTCACTTATATTCAAAAGTATAATCAAATGGGTTAAAAACAAATGTTACTAAAACATTGTTACTATAAACCCAAAACTAGTTTATACTTACCATTAACTTTAGAATACTCATTTAAAGACTTAACTATGCTTACTTAGCCGGATAAAACTTTTAAATAACTTCTCAAAACCGTTCATTATAACTAATGTTTAACCAAACTTCCTTTAGTCTTTTATAAAATACTTTTTCAAAATATGCATGTGTGTATTAATACTATAAAATTGAATATAAAAAGGTTATAAATATTCATATAAAATATTACTTAAAAATCATAAATTTAGATTTAACAAAAATCATATAATGCATGTTTTATATATAAAAAACCATTTTCTTTAAAAATTAGTAAATAATTATTAAAAACATATTTAAACTTAAAACCATTTTTAAAATATTTTAAAACCTACTATTAAACATTCCTAAATATATCTCAAAAAAATGATTAATTTAAACATCATTTTAAACTCATTTAAATTCACAAAGCGCTTAAAACAACACAACGCCTGAATAGCATTTAGCAGGCTAGAAATGCTGCTGTAGGTCACAGACAATATATATAAGTACTGTAAAAGATACTAGATAGAGAGCATGTTAGAAAAAGCATTAAATTTGTGATAGGTTTCCTCTACTCTAATAAATGTTTGGCAATACTTACAGTGACTTTCTCACTTCAAACACTTTTAAACACACTTCAACTTTACACACTACCAAACCAAACATGTAAATACAAAGCGAAGGTCTTATTACATGTTTTGGAGCATAACATAAGTGATGATACTACATATAAAGTTGTCACTTGATTTTCAAAGCATAGGGGTCCAAAAGTGATAACTTGCATTAGTTCATTACTTTAACTTTATATTTACACAACAAACATATATATACACAACATATACACTTCGACGGTAAGTAAAATCACCCCAAAACCGAGCTAACACAAGAACAAGCCACCTAGAATCAAATGACCACTTCTTACCATCACCAAATATGTATAAGACACCACCTTTTCCTTTAAAAAGCTTAGTCATCGTCCTCCTCTTCTTTATGCTTATGGCCACTTCCAAGATCTCCCCTTTGTGCCCCCATCCATTAAGATTTGAGATGATATTCCATGTTCCTATGCTACCTTGGGCCCTTAGCCAAAGTTTGGAGAAGATGAAAATTCATTTGATATTATTTTGGAATTTAAAGACAAGAGAGAAGAGCATGAAGAAGAGCTTATTATTTTTATTTATAACATTAGTGGATGAATTTGTGGGCTTAAGGGTGTACCTATAGAAGTTAACAAGAGGTCGCTACTACCCCTTAACCTCCTTGAAAGGTCACCTTGCACCCTCACTTCCATGTGCCAACCGTACACCTCGCTTCCCTTAAGAAATATCGTCTATAAATATCTACTACTTCATGACATAATCATGCTCCTACTAATTGCCGTTAACTGGCCACATTAAGCAAAATAATTGTAGTTGCTAATTAACTACACATTAATATTTTGGAAAAGCCTAAAAAATTTTGAACAATATTTGCCAATTAAAAGGCCTTTTACCGATTAAACGATTTTCGGTCACATTATCGATATCCCTTCTAACAATTTATTTTTGTAAACTTATTACAAAAACAAGTTTATCCTCATTAATAATTAATAAAAGGGGGGGGGGTAACAAGGTTATAAATCCAACTTAATCACATTTAACTAAGATTCAAATATTTAAATAATTCATATATTAAATACAAAGTGCTCGATAATCTAGATCGTTGTAATTTATGATGTTAAAAATAACGTATCATTTTTAAATATTCGTAATCAGGATGTTTTGAGATAGAATATCGATACATCCGCTCAGACTAGAGTACGTAACGCCCTCTAAATGTTAGGAATTGTATTACTTATAGCTGTTAGGGGCACCAAGGGTTTAAATACTAGTAGTTAGTAGATAACTATAGAATGACACACTCCAGAGTTCTCCATTGGTTAATATATCTAAAGTCGAACAGACAACCTTGAAGTGATGATGTTAAACAGTTCCATCGACTTGAGAACACTATGAAACTTCAATATAATGATCTGCCTTTCTTACTCTGAAAAGTGGAGCCACTGGGGTAAAAAGAGAAGAAAGGAAAAAAGAAAGTAAAACACAGACGCCTGCATCGCAAGGCAAATCACATGTAATAGCAACATAGGATGATACATGGTTGTTAAACGGAAAATGTACTATCGGTTTAGAAATTTGCCGAAAAATTTCAAATTAAATTTAACCACAAGCGCACGATGTACGAATGTAGCAAGTGGCGAATATGATTCGATACACAGAGAATTGATGATTTTAAAAATTCTACTATATCAAATTAAATCAAAGTCGAGTCAAAGTTAAGCTAAAGAATTAGAGAATGAACTAACTATAAGAAAAGATAAGAAAATATAAGAGTTAAGTGACAATTTAGGAAATAAATCCACTCTCTAGATCATGTAGTTCAACACGTATGAAATCGTGATCTCTCTTTTATGGTCATTAGTGCTTTAATTGATATGCTTATCATAAGTATGACATATTTGTGCTATTGATTAGCCAACATAAGCCATCAAACTATAACACATCTCTTAAAGCACTTACTAACTCTCACGAAACTTGACAAAGAAAATGAAAATGGAGTCTATTTTAAGTATGGCCTATTAACTATTGATTATAAATATAGAACATCAAATTTAATTTCAAATCACTTTCTTTTGTCATAATCATATTTTGATGAAGAGGCAATTAGTGTTAGTGATTGTTTAAGCATAACCTATTTGGTGTCAACAATATAGGCTATCAAATTCAAATCAAAAACAACTAGTAAACCATTTCTATCATCATGATTAAGCACAAAAAGAGAGCATGAATTAACAAATAGTTGAAGCTACATAATTAGAGTGCTTCATTACCCTTAAATTGAAGGGGTTTAGCCTCTCATATTTGTCATTTGATTAACAAAGGTAGCTAGCAACACGAAAGAAAAAAGAAAGGAAAATGAAAGCTAATGGAAAAGAAAACTATTCTACTTGCATAAAATAAAAAAATCTACACTACAACATGAAAGAAAAACAAACAAGAGAAGAAATGAGCAATGTATTAAAGTTGCATAAGAAGAAAGTACATGAAATAAAAATGGCTAAGTAGCCATGAAAAGAAAGAGAAGTTTTATTTTATTTTATTTTTGCCTAAAACGATACTAAGAGGAACTAAGTAAGAAGAAAGTTACATGAAACATAATGGGTTATTTATACAAGCATGAAACCCTAATCCATAATTTGGGAAATGCCAAAACTACCATTGAGAAAGTGTGAAGGCCAAGTAATCATTAGCTTCTACTAATCATCATTAAAGTGTACATGAAGCCATTAATTCCATAAGCATGTGCATTAGCCTCTAATTTGTACATTAAGGTCGGTGGGTAGGTGGGGTCCTCCATGTTTTTTACTCTGAATTATTTCCATCTTCATTCCTTTATATTCATTTTGTGCATGCATGTGTCTTCATGAAACCACTCTTATTTGAAATTAAATCCCTACACAAATATATATAAAGTTCCAATTAATTTTTCTCTAAGAAATATATGCACACAAATGACTGTTTTGCCCTTATATGAAGATGGATATGTGACAATTTGGAATTCATATGGATTTTGGTTAAAAAATGTTAAAATACCCGATATGATTATTTATTTAATTCAAATAGATTAAATATGGTGGTAATATGTGCACATCAAATATCCCCACACTTATCTTTTTATTCATCCTCGAATAAGGAAAAAAACTAAGATAAATCCATTTTTAAGGAGCATGATCGCGTTGAGCGTATGCAACAAGCCGTTGAACCTATGAGTGTCCCCCGTAGGATGAGTGTTGTCTCATGAAGGTTTTCAGCGGATACTACCCACAAAATCCAAATGCAGGATGAAAATATTTTCAAAATGCAAGATTAATTTACAAAGAGATGAATGCAAGTTTTGAAAATATTTATAAACGAAGGATTTATTTTTAAATTGATACGAATAAGTTAAATATAGGTTTTGGTTGTTATCTTCAAAATTTATGTCGTCTACTCGTCAAAATTTCGAACTAAAATCAAGTTATCATAACAAATAGACTATAGTTTAACTCATTATTTTGGTTAGTAACACAGTGTAACTATGAAATAGATCCTTAGTTGATTATCAAAGTTTATCAAAGAGGTATTTTCATTTCTTTTCAATAACAAATCAAATCAAATAAGTCAAAATAGTGCTAGGATTTTAATTGCTCGCACTCAATTATTTTCAAGAAAAATAACACACCTAGCTCAGGTAAACTGAGGCCAGATATACCACCCATGCACTGCCTTTCAGGCTTATGTGAGGGGAGTACAGAGCATGGCGAGTGCACACACTTTCGTGCATACACCTATCGACCGTAGGTGGGTTTTTTTCAAGTCTATTATTTTACTTTTTCTTTTTTTTATATGTGTTCATACATGCATAACCATGATGATTTTTAAACGAGTATGAAAGCACATAATCAAAGATTCCAAGTAATTCACCCATGCATAACCGTGAGCACTTTTAAATGAGAGTGAATACTTTGGATGTTATTTTTTTTATTTTTAATATTTTTTTAAGAGAGAGAGAGTTTTGAAAATCATCTTAGCATCATTTAACTTAGAAGACAAAAAAATGTTATATCCTTTACTTTAAATCAACCACTTTTTAAAACAAAGATTTTCAATTAGAATGTACTTCATAATTAACATATATGAATCTTCCTCTATGATAGTTAAACCATTGTTATTTATAATCAAAAGTCATTTTTATTTTTTTTAAGACAAATAAATTTTCAAAATTTCCAGTTTAATAAACCAAAACCACATATTTATCCTATAGTGTTTCTTTAAAAATAAATCAAAAATATTTTTTTGTTGTTTTCTTTTTGTTTTTGAGATTATATTATTTTTTTTGCAAAGAAAAAATAAAAATAAATCATGAAAAATTGAAAATGAAGATGAGTCTCCCTCCGCACTTGATTTTGACTGTGTCCCTACAGTCAACCCAAGTGGAAGGAGAAGAATAAAAACATAATATTTATTTAAATGAAAATGAAAAAAATGATTATTTACAAGACATCAGAAGGTAACCGGTCTTCCAAAAACCGATTCATTTGCCTCGTCAAGTATGCGCGACACAACTTAAGCGTAGAAAACCAAATCGTAAAAGATTTTGGAATCGAATGTGGATTTGGAAAAACAAAGTCGTTTTATTAAAAATAGTACGAGTTGTTTTATTTTCGATGATTTTTGGGGTATATATAACGATTGATTAAAATTCAAGTTTACTTTCACCAAATTGAAATTCAAGTTTGTCATTGAAAAATTCGTTAAAATTATTGATTTCAAAATCAAAGTGGTGATTTAAACCTTCCCCGTCAGAATTTAACAACTCGTCATCCAAAAGTCCAAATAAATCGTGTTCGCTGAAGTTGAATTCATCTTCCTTATTTGGATTATCAACAACTTCATCACATATATTAAGTTCAACATCCAAAGTTGTGATTTTTACGAATTTTTTTGTATTTTTCAAGTAATAAATCCCCGTTATCTTTTTCCATTTGGTCAACAAAATCAAATTCATGATTATTAATTTGAAAATTTTCATTTTGAGTTTGTTAATAACCAAAGTTTTCAATCGTATCGTTATTGAAACTATTCCCATTGCCAAAATTATTTGAAAATTGGTTCACATTTTCGTCTTGATTTTGAAATTCATTTTGAAGCTTGAAATTGAATTGGCATGGGCTACACTCGAAATCATTTGAATTTTGAAGTGAATTCAAATTTTGATTATTTTGACTTGAACTATTGCACAAATATGAGTTACACAAATCGTTTGTACTTTGATTTTTTTATGTAAAGAGTTCAGGTAAAGATGAAATGTTATTTTCTAGATTTGAGGGTTGGTCATCATTTTGAAAACTTTATTTTTCAAAATTTGAATTATTTAAAAAATAGTTGTCGTTAAAACATCTATAAGAATTTTGGGTAAAATTATATGGATTATATTGATTTTCACAACTATTGTAATCACGTAAGCGGGGAAACTCGGACATTTTCAAGAATGTTTTTGGATTTTTTTTCTTTTTATTTTTATAAAGGAAAAATACTTACAAATAGAATTTATTTTTCAAAATGGAAAATTGTTTTTTGTTTCGTTTTTTATTTTCAAATTTTTTTTTTGTTTTATGAAAAGATTTTTTTTTTTGGATTTTGGATTCTCTAAAAAAAAACTAAATAATTTTTTTTTTAGATTTTTGGTATTTTGATTTGAAAATTTTCAAAGGAAAAGGAAAAGAAAAACGAAGTTAAGAAATATTAAAAAAAAATCTAGTTTTGGATTTTGAATTTTTTATTTCTTTTAAATATGCATGAACTAATGCAACTAAATGAATGCAAGTGTCTAATTACAAATTATTTATCATAAGTTAACCCAAAATTGTATAACCACAAATTATTTTAAATAAACAAGATAGTTCTCAGCCAAGTAACTGACAGGATTTATTGGTGCACCACGAATCACCGTACCAATTTAACCGAAGGTTTAAGTACCTTCAGAGAAACAATTTAGTATAATATTTACGAATCAGCATAATATTTATAACTGATTATTGCTCTGTCGTAGCGTAGACACTAAGAAATTAAATTGTTCAAAGAAGACAAATTGTCAATATACAATTATATGTTAGTGATGTCTAACCGTTATTACTAAACAAAATTCTAGAATGAAATGCAAAGCAGAAATTAAACGTGTATTAACAATGCAACTACGAATGGAATTTTTGTTTTGTTTTTTTATTAAATGCAAACAAACAACAATGCAAATAAAATAAAAACAATAGATATAGCAAGCAAGCAGTTTATTTTGTAAGCAAAGCGGTTGTTTTTTCTTTTGCAAGCACTTCTTCTTCTTGGTGAAATTCTGTTTTGGCAACTAGAAAATAAAAACAAGATATATATACAATTTTTTTTTCGAAAGGAACACTAAAACAAATGGAAAATCAGGACACTTGAAATCAAATGAAACAAAACAAGCAAAACAAATCTCTAAACAATACATATATATATATATATATATATATATACACACACACACATACACACACACACACACACACACACACATATATATATAAATTTTTCTTTGTTTTTTTTATATCAAAGACGAAAATAAAATAAATGAGAACAAAATTAAAACGATAAAACAAACACTTTTTTTTAAAGGAAAGGGCAAACGAAATTAAGTTTACAAACTCAAGTTGAGAATTGCGTTGAAAATAATTGACAAATGAATTTCCTTTTAAACACAAGATAATTTGAAGTCAGCCCGCAAAGCCCATGCCTAATCCTATATGAAAATCTTTTTTTTATTTGATTTGAAACAAAAAAATTTGCTATACCCAAATGAACAAAAGGACAAAACTAACGACAGAAAGAAAGAAAATAAAATAAAAAATAAGATCAACTTCCACAACTTTCTCAAAATTGCTTCTGAAATCAAAACTCCAAATTTTCGAAATCAAGTTCCAACCGCGCTCGAGTTTGGCTTGTCAAGTGTGGTCAGATTTTTGTTCGGTTATGGATTTAGGTTAATGGTGGTTGCAATTAGGTATGGAGGTGTTCGATTTGATGAAGGCGTTGGATGGTGTTCAAATTGATTAGTTCGTGGTTCTAGGTAGCAGGAAAATTGGAGGTTCCAGAGGTATTTGATTAGAGGAGTTCGAGCTGTGGGAGGTGATCGATTTGATGAAGCCGATGTATTGGTCGTTGAGTCGGTCGTGATGTTGAGGAGTTTCGTGATTTGCGGAGTTATAGCAGGGGGTTGCGGTGGTTACTGATTGGTGATGCTCGCGATTTGCTTAGGGGCGAAGTCTGGCTTGCTTGAAAGGGCAGCGACGGAATTGAGTTCGTGTGGCTTGCTATTGGAAGAAGTCGAGTTCGCGGCGACTTGGTGATACTGATGGTGATGTGGTTGAACTATGTGTTGCTGCTGTGGAATACTGGTGGTTAGGGGACTGTCGATGTTGTTGAGTTTTGTTTGGGGAGTTGTTCAGATGATGAAGCAGGTTGTTTTGCAGTGTTTTGAGTGGGTGGAGTAATGAATGGTGGTTGAATGCTGTGATACGTGATGCAGTTGAGTTGGAGAAGAATTTGTATGGGTATGTGACAGTGTGGCAGTGGATGTATTGTAGAGATGCGGTAGGTTGTATGTTGAATTGACGAACTGCTGTCGGTTTGACTTTGGGTTAGTGTAGCTGTGATGTTGGTGTTGTCAACTGTTTTGATTGGGAGGGTGGTGATTGGTTGTTAGTGAGGACTTGCTGCTCGAAGCTGCTGAAGCTTCGAATTTGGGGATTCAGGATGATGGATTAGCAGTGGAATTCACGATGTTGCAGATGGGTTAGAGGTAGATGGAAGTACTATGTGGAGACGTACTGTTGTGTTGAAATGTGCAGTGCTTAGTCTGAATGGGAGGAAAGTGATGGTGGTTCAGGCAACTGAACTGGTGATGAAGGGTGGATACGTGTGATGGTTTTGTGGCAATGGTTATGAAGTAGCAGTGTGATGTTTTTATGTGATGTGTTATGGTTGTTGGTCTATTGAAGTTTGTTGGTCAGAGAATTGATGAGGCTGAAGTGAATGTCGGTGGAAGTGATTGGTTGAAGGATGTAATGATATACAGAGAACGAAATGATGTTAGTGTGCTGTGGAAATGTTTGGTGGGTGAGTTATAGTGGTAAGTTGTTTGTTGGTTGAAGCAGTAGTGAAGTGTTTGTGGTTTTTTTGGTGAGCCTGGTTGCTGTTTGTAGTCGCCAGGTCGTGGTGGCGATGTTAGATGTGGGTTTGACTGTGATAGGCAGAGGTGGGAGGTGGTCTCGGCAGTGGGAAGATGTTCAATCTTGTACACAAAAAACAAAGGGTAAAACAAAGGAAACAGAGTTAGTGCAAAATGAAATGTAAACAAACAGAAAGTAGAAACAGTGAGACTCATTTTTATTTTTATTTTTAATATGCAAATGCAAATGCCAATTGAAAAGCAACAATCATACAATCAAAATGCAAACAAAAATCACACAGACACTATTTTTTTTAAATGCACACGCAAAAAAACAAAACAAAACACACAAACGAAAATAATTCGAAGAATAGAAAAATAAAATCAAAACAAATCCTCGGCAACGGCGTCAAAAACTTGTTTAACGGAAAATGTTCTATTGGTTTAGAAATTTGCTGAAAAATTTCAAATTAAATTTAACTGCAAGCACATGGTGTACGAATTTAGCACGTGGCAAATACGGGTCGATCCGCACAGAATTGATGATTTTAAAAATTCTATTCAAGCAAATTAAACCAAAGTCGAATGAAAGTTAAGCTAGAGAATTAAAGAATTAACTAACTAAAAGAAAAGAGAAACAAATATAAGAGCTAAGTAACAATTTAGGAAATAAATCCACTCTTTGTATCATGTAGTTCAATACATATGAAATCAAGATCTCTTTTTTATGCTTATTAGTGCTTTAATTGATGTGATTATCATAAGTATGACATATTTGTGCTGACATATTTGTGCTATTGATTAGCCAACATAAGTCATCAAACTATAACACATCCTTTAAAGTACTTTTTTAACTCTCATGAAACTTGACAAAGAAAATGAAAATGAAATCTATTTTAAGTATGACCTATTAACTATTAATTAGAAATATAGACCATCAAATTTTAATTTCAAATAACTTTGTTTTGTCGTAATCATATTTTGATGAAGATGCAATTAGTGTTAGTGATTGTTTAAGCATAGCCTATTTGGTGTCAACAATATAGGCTATCAAATCCAAAGCAAAAACAACTAGTAAACCATTTCTATCATTATTAAGCACAAAAAGAGAGCATGAATTAATAAATAGTTGAGCTACATAACTTGAAGACTTCATTACCCTAAATTGAAGGGGTTTAGCCTCTAATATTTGTCATTTGATTAACAAACGTAGCTGGCAACATGAAAGAAAAAAGAAAGGAAAACGAAAGCTAATGGAAAAGAGAACTATTCTACTTGCATAAAAGAAAAAGAAAAATCTACACTACAACTTGAAAGAAAAACAAACAAGAGAAGAAAAGAGCAATGTATTAAAGTTGCATAAGAAGAAATTATATGAAATAAAATGGCTAAGTAGTCATGAAAAGAAAAGAGAAGCTTTCTTTTATATTTTTAGCAAAAAATATACTAAGAGGAACTAAGTAAGAAGAAAGTTACATGAAACATAAGGGGTTATTTATACAAGCATGAAACCCTAATCCATAATTTGGAGAATGCCCAAACCACCATTGAAAAAGTGTGGAGGCCAAGTAATCATTAGCTTCTACTAATCATCATTAAAGTGTACATGAAGCCATTAATTCCATAAGCATGTGCATTAGCCTCTAATTTGTACATTAAGGTTGGTGGGTAGGTGAGGTCCTTCACTTTGAATTATTTTCATCTTGATTCTTTTGTATCATTTTGTGCATGCACGTGTCTTCATGAAACCACTCCTATTTGAGATCAAATTCCTACATAAATATATATAAATTTCCAATTAATTTTTTTCAAAGAAATATATGCACACAAATGACTGTTTTTCCCCTATATGAAGATGGATGTGTGACAATTTGGAAGTAATATTGATTTTGGTTAAAACAAGTTAAAATACCCGATAAAATCATTTATTTAATTCAAATAGATTAAATATGGTGGTAAAAATATGCACATTTATGTGCACATCAATAATCACTTCCAAAATAATACATCAGAGTCATAATAGTTACTAATTTCAGCCAGGAATAGTTATAATTGCCGTCCCTCATGTTGTTGATACAAAATACATACATTCACAACGAAAATAAAATAAATAGCTAGATAATAACGAATCAACCTGCTCCATTCTCCTCCGAAATGCATCTGTAAGAACTTGGACTAGTTGACTACTCATACAAGTTTAATCAACCAAAGGTTTTAGGGAAAAAAGAAAAATCTGGGCCACACATGAATCTGGTGTGAGTAAACTCAAAATAGCTGAATTACTACTTATAAAATTCCTCCAAAAAAACAAAGGTGTATCGTAAGACAACGCTGCATATAAACACGGATGAGCTTTTACCCGACAACCCAAAACACTTCCATAAGAAAATCGAATGATATTACAATAATGTCTATGATTTTAAAGTAAATATTTAATCATAGTCGAAATTACTACATTTATTAAATTCTAGCATAACAAGCATACAACTGAATTCATAAAGGCACTTATTGGAAATTGGGTTCCATACAATGACAAGGTTGCTGGATTGCAGCCTACCATAGTATACCTCTAGATAAAGTATACCAAGGGCTTCACATGGACCCCCTTTCAACATAGGACTGGCCTACCACTTACTGGATAGTACTGAACATATCACCATCCCGGTTGGGATAAAAACCATACCCGACTCACTAGCATACATAATTTTAGTATATGTTATAGATCAGGTGGTAACTATACCCTAATGGGTGTGACCTACATTGTCCTGCTGCATATCCCTTGTTTTAGTCATTTTCGGTTGTGAGGCTTGAGGCTACTTTTTTACCTTTTCATATAGTAATCCCACTAGGAATGCTAACACTTCCTTCCCAGCGACAACGCAAATGTTAGCATTCATCCATATAAGCTGTTTAGGATACGAGCAACCTGAAGGCACTGTTTCTACTACATCCATTTTGGAATCACCCTTAGGATTAGTAATATTTATCCCTTGCACTTCAAAGATCTTCGTTTTATTTTCTCATCTTCAAAATGTTTCCAAATCGAAAACTTGTGTTAGTTCGAAGTGGTTTACGGATAACTCATGTTATCCGATCCTGGTCTCTTCAAACCAACATTCGATAATTTTAAAAGAGTCAAGTTATTGATAGTGGATAACTCTATTAAGGGTGTGTGTATATTTGCATATGTAAATAAGACATCTATACATATTCCCACTATTCGATTTCAAATAGTACAATCCATTGATTAATAATGAAGTTAGAAAAGTTAGAAAACTAACATTGACTCGATGTACATTTTTGTTTCTCGGGATTGTAACCCCCTTATCTAGAGGCCTAAAGGTAAGCGCTACAGATGTCGCAGTCATCTATAGTTTTAACTTTCGATTACTAAATACAGCTATGTTAGTGCTATTTATAATACCAGAAGCACTTGAATATTAAAAAAATCTCAGATACCAAAACAACATTTTCCATTACATTTCAAAACATATGTTCCATATTCAAATTACACAATCCTATAATGTTTCCCAGGTAAAGATCAAATACAATTATTACATAAGTATGCCAATTGTAATGACCTATTTTTTAAACTATCAAATCGACAATCATCCACACATGTTGGACTTGAATTGCTTAAAACAATAGATTATTAATTTTATATTTGGCAAAACTTAGCATATACAGTAAATAGATCAATCACACAGAGTTTGAAATAAATAAAACAGAAAATCATAAGTACATAAAAGTCAAAAGTACAAAAGTGACTGACAAGTCTGAACATAAACAACTGGAAATAACTGAAGTAACTGAAAGCTGAATAGATAATAGATAGATCTCTAAACAAAGCTCCAAGCTTTAAAGGTGAGTCTCAAATGTTGTGACACTCAGTCTGACCCGAGCATAAAGAAAAACACAAAACACTCGAGTCAGGATTAAAATTCTTATGATAGTAGATCTCAAGTGGTCCAAGTGAAATGCAAATAACTTAAAGGATGCTGAGATTACATATTTAAGGATCCGTTATACTATCTACATAAATAACACAACAAGCTGCATGTATAATGTCTACAATAAAGTAAACTATTAAAATAGCGTTAAGGCGTTACCCATATTCCCATTAACAAATTTTTGTATAAATGCCTATAGTCTATACAATACTGTAAACTCCACCAAACCGGTGGGCTATCAGGTAGCACTTTATAGGTACGACACAAATCAAACTCGTAATGGGCACGATAAGGCATGTGACAAGGCACGCGAGGCTATTCTTAGGGTAGGATACTACTTTTGCACTCCCGGACTGGTGGTAACGCATAGCAGCTACTACCGCCTACCTCGAGACACACTCCCAAATCAAAGGTGCATCCAATCAAATCATAAAGTAATAGATATGGTATCGAAGAAATCTACTCGATAGGAGGAGCGACCCCACTTGACTCGGTATATCTCCTATTTTAGCCACATCAAGCTGACTCAAGGGAGTCAGGGCTGCATTCATACCTCATGTAGACGTCATTAAATCATCCTACTTCTTTTTGGATTCTCCACCACATACACAGTTGTTAAAGTGGTTTTCGGTATTGGTAGAGAGTATGACAATATCTGATCCCGGTATCTTTAACAACCAAACCCTTATTTCACACCGTGGTCATTTTATTTTAAACAGTTCATAATTCATATTAAAATTTCATATTCATTTCAAAATCACATCTCTTTCGAAATCATATACAATTTAGAAATCATATTCACTTTAAATTATAATTCACCCCTAAAATCATAACCACAAATTAGGTTAAGCCATCATATCAAAGTATTCACATTTAAATCCATTAAACCTAAATAATAACAGTTCCAACCTAAAAAATTTGAATATTGAATGTAGTTTATGTATTGGAATTGTTATACATTAAAAATAATTTGTATTTAAAATAGGTTATAGATTAAAATAGTTATATATTAGAATATTAGAGTGTGTGTGTGTGTGTGTGTGTGTATTAAAAGAGTTTATACCAAAAATAGTTTCAAATTGGGATTGTTTCTTCCAACTTCACAAATCAATTCAAATCAAATTTAGTTCCAAAATTCAATTTAAATCAATCTCAGTTCAAAATTTTCAATTAAAAAGGTTAAAGGTTCGATTCAAATTCTTATTAAATCATTTTTAATTTTATCAATTTCAAATCCAGGTTTTAAACTACAATTTAAACCACTTCCAATTCAATAGGTTTCAAAATTTAAATATTCAAACATTTACAATAACTCAACTTGATAAATTTCATTTATATTTAAAATTCAACTTTAATTTTATTTAAATTTGAAAATATTCACTTAATCACTTTTTATAAGCATTTAAATAAAACCAATAATTAAATATCTAACTTCAATTATATTTAATTCTAAAATATTCACCTAATCACTTTTTATAAGCCTTAAAATAAAATCTCAAATTGCAAATTTAAATCAGAATTAAATATTCAATTTTATTTAAATTGGAAAATATTCATTTAATCATCTTTAATTAAATCAAGTTATAATGTAATGACCCGTAATTCCGTACCCTTTGAGTTGATAATTCACTCTTGTTCAACTTAAATTGTACAAAAGAGCGAATAACTAGGGTAATGAAAAAGAAAGAGATAGAAGAAAATAGAAACAACAACACAGAATCTCACAATCTCTGCAGAACAGAATATAATATATAACAATAGATTTTCATACAAAAGAATCTGTAACTGTTTTATACTTACAAATCATCAGAGTAAAGCAATCACTACATCAATCTGGACAGTTATAATAACTTGTCCTCATACAACGAAAATATGAATCAAGTACGAGAATACGTCTCTGTCATCCAGCCCGTCTCCTGAGCTCCATAGCATCCTATCCTAAATCTGTAATACTCGCTCTGACCTGAGCATTATAATAAAATAACATCCGAGTCAGTCTGAAAAATAAGCGTGAGAAAACACACTCAGTTTGAATTATTAAAGTTATCAAAATCCTTTGAAAAACAAAGGCATCTCGTAAGACTACGTCACACATAAACACGACGAGTTTTTCCCTTAAGATAACCAGAATATTTTATAGAAAATCCAGTGATATTGTAATAGTGTCTAGGTACAAATACTAATTCAAATAGCCAAAATGGTTACATTAATTAAATTTTAGCATACCAGGCTCTACAAACAAAACCGTAAAGGCTCGTATTGGAGAATGGATCTCATACAATGACTGGGCTATTGGGTACCGCCCATTACAGTGCACCTCTAGAAAAATGTACCAAAGACCTCGCCTGGATCCCCTACTACACAAGACTGGCCTGCCCCTAACTTGAATAGTATCGAATATGTTATCACCATGGGAGTTCCCACCCTCAAAATCGAGTGCTCACTTTTCATTCCACAGCCATATCCATAATTTATATATTTCCGATAGTGTCTTAAAAAGTGATAACATACCCAATTGGGTGCGACCCACTTAGCCTTGCTGCATCTCCCCGGTTTTAGTCATTCCCAGTTGATAAGGCTTGAGGCTAAACGTTACCTTTCAAGAACACTTCCACTTAGAATGCTCATCGTCCTCCGATGACGAAGTTCTGATAGCATTCGTCCATACAAGTTGTCCTAGGTCTAGACAAACCGAATCACCATCTGCACTATCTTTATGGTATCCATTCATAATGCTCAAATCAGATCTAAGTGGTTTTCGAATAGTTAAACCCGATCACAGTCTCTCCGAAATGATTAACAAAATTAGCCAACATTGATAATCGGTTATTTAACTATCAATAAAACATCCATAAGTGGTAACTAGGCCTTATTATAAATTTTTCCAAAATATTCATTTTCAAAATATCTTTATAAGATATATATTCAAATCCCTTCCAATATTTGAAAACAATTTTCAATACTTAAATCCATGATAGGATATTTCCAAACCATCTCAACACTTAGAAATATTTCCAAATTTTCATTTTTATACTTAGGAAATATTATAAGTCTAATTTTTCAAAATCATTTGAAATATCAACACTTAAGAGAATATTTTGTAACTTATCTCATAAATCTTCAGAATCACTAATAAATTTCCTTTTAAAATTTCCAAAACTCAGTATACTTATGTATAACCCCATTCAACAATTTAAAACTTCTTTTATGAATTCAGATTTCATTGCCGAAGTTCCCATATTCAACGTTTTTGAAATTCCATTTCCTCCAAATCCCTTATAAAATTCCTCTTGCTAACATCATATCTAATTTATAAACCTCGTTCACAAATCTCGAGAAGATTTATAAATAATTTAAATCATTTCAAAACTCTATATATACATATATATTAAGTGTTTGAAGAATAATAGTTTACTTTTAAAACATGTCCAAATAATTATTTGAAATATCAAAAGCTTTTAAATAAAATATTAATAACTTATTTCCAATTCATCTTTAATTGAAACTAAAAGATTTACAAAGCTTGTTATAAAAATTATAATTATTTCAGTAAGAATTTATGTTTGAATAGCCCATTCCCTGAAATATTCTAATACTAACTAGTTTAAAATTTTCATAATTTAATAAATAAAATTTCCCTTGAAAAAAAAACTTAACTTCTGAATAAATATATTTATTCTTAAAATATTAATAACAAATTTTAAATTTATAAATCCCTCTCGATTCACAAAACATCGATTTCCATTTCAATTCCCTAGCCATTTCACTTTCCAAAAATAAACTCCATTATTTTTCCAAAAAACACTATTTTTATATCTTGATATAAATTTACACTACGAATTTTTACTCCAATTTATCACCTAATATCATTTCCCTTATTTATAGGCACCGTTTATAAATTTTGGTAAACTCATTTCCAAATCTATGACAGACTTACGTTAATCACTCCATTTATAAATCGATTTCTATTAAAATCTCATTTACAACCTATTACTCAATAAACTCTAATTATCTTCATGAACTCATTTAAAATTCCAATTTCAAATTTTTTCCATATTTTTCAGAGATATCATTCAAAAATCCATTATTAAAAATTATTTATATAAATTATTTTAAATTTCTACTTTAAACATTTTTTGAATAGTTAAGTACAACTCCAAATCAAATATATTTTCTTGTTCGAAAATCAATTTCTTTTAAAATAAATCCAATTTCGATATAAATATTTTTATGTTCAAAATCTTCTTTTAAATTCCTTAAATTCAGAAATACTATTTATGGTATTTAAAATACCAAAATCTAAGGTTAGTGCCACTATAACATCCAATAATTCAAATTACCAGAATAATCTATAACAGATTATCTACACACATCATATATCACTATATATGAAAAATTAACAATATATTTGAGGAATCCAGTTGGATACCTCCAACCTGTTTCCCTACTTCCACAGATGTTAATACAACATAAAATACCAATCCCACTTAGAGGGGGATATCGTGGTATATTGGGTCATCCGCTATTATGTGGGAGCGGATAGGGTCTCATCCGCTAAAATATGCAGGAATATCAATCCAACTACTAGTATATGTACTATTATAAATATATATATATATATATATATATAACATCCAATAGATAATAATTTATAAATTCAACAAGCATTCATTAATTTATATTAACTATTTAAAATAAATTTTAGTAATCCAAATGAGTGAGAATTTCTCACCTTGACTTTTATTTACAATTCATTATAATTTTAATCATATTGCTCAGATTCCACATCTATGAACCATACCCGACTTGTTTCATGATTTTTTTGACGTCGCATGCAAATTTTATTAAATTCTATTAGCTAACTCAAATTCAAATCTAACTTAAATAACTAACCACAAAATTAAACTAAGTTACTATATTACCTCCCTACTGCTTATGCCTAAGAAACTCGACCTGATTATGATCGCTCTTTCACGCTGTCGCACCTCACGTGGAGCCATTGCCTCCCACCGGATTGAGCTCCTTCCTTAGGTGAATCCACGTGCGAACAAACTTAACTATGCTTCCAGGCATCACACGCGACCTAGAACACTTCGACGCCACCAAGCTCGCCCTCCGTCTCTCGTGACCGACACTGCCGCGTTCTCCTCCCTGTGCATGTGCATATCTAGGGTTCAACCAATCCAAGACTGCAGTGTCTCGTCGAACCCTCACTCCACCCCTTACCCAGACCTCCATCTGCTCGCACGCCATCGATTATCTATCGCAATTTATTTTTTTAGAAGCAAATTGATTTCGATTATCATGAAGGAAGACGATTTTAAGCAGGAAGAGAGGAAGAGGAGGCTTGCATTTTTCATTTGAATTGCTTTTATCTGGGTTTTTCCCCCTTCATTTAGAGAGGATTTCGATTTCGATTTTTATTTTTCTCGTTCTCATTTTGCTTCTGTAAGAAGAGAAAGGAAATACGTGATTCAACTGAAAAGAAGGGAAAAGAGAATTTGTGATTTAAAATGTAGATGAGAGAGGAGTGTTTTGAAAAGGTACAGTAACTGAGTGAAAGAAGAGACAACCCAGTCCAATCAAAGAAAATAAATTACTTTAATTTTTTTTTCAAAATCTCTCGATTTACGTAACTCAAAATTTCAAACCCCAATTGAGGCATGTCGCCTGGCATTCCTAATGTTATACCCCTATTCCAAACCCAATGGAACTTGTCTCGGGTCCAAATTTGATCGTATTGAAAAGATAGCTTTTTTAGTCAACTATTTATATTAAATTCAATTTAATTATTTCTAAACTTTTCAGATCATATGACCACTCGGTTAATCCAAACACTATAAAATTTGAAATATGATAATAATGCATTATTACAGATCCAGCGGAACTAGTTTCGTCGAATTCTGAGAATGTGCCTCTAATTGCAATTTTAACGCGTCGATTAAATCGACGATTTCAAAAATTTTGAAATCGGTTAAAATTTCAGTTTTAAAATCTTACTGACAAAATTATAATTTCAAATCCAATATTTAAAACCATTTAAATATTTGAAATTAAACATCGAAAATTCCGGGTCGTTACATTCCTTCCCCTTAAAAGAATTTCATTCTCGAAATTACTAAGGTAGGAAAAATGTTCCAAACCTATTAACTTATTCAAAACCCACTTAGTGAAAACTTGATATTTCACTTTTCTAATCCTTTTGTTCCAACCAAATCAATTAGTTTTCAATTCTAATTCCAATACCTTTATTCCAATTAAAATTTGAAAGCAACTTGTCGTTAACAAAAGTTTTCCAAAAAATTTCAAAAATTTTCTAACTCCCTAAATTTTCGAAATTTTTTGGCAGAGTCTTCCTTGTACGGAGGACCTTTTGCAATATGACAAGAGAGATAAAAACATATCATTGACCCACATGGTCGATAAACAAAAAATATCAATATTTTATATATTGTAGTTTTTAATCCGAAAACGTACCTTATTTTAGCGTTTTTAAGCGAGTGGCTTATTTAATATGCAATTATGCAACCCAAATCTAGCCCAATAGACTTCGGGTACATGTACTTACTCAATTTAAATACGTAAGCATCAAAACATTGAAATTCAATAGCATTTTAGTACATCGCTAGTTAAACACAATATTCCATAACCAAACATGTTAACATATATTTAAAAGAAACTATATGGTTCTGATACTAATTTAATTACTTTCAATCCATTCGTATATCCTTTCAATCAATTCAAAATGATTGACAACCAAATTTACTTGCATTCAATTCACATTTATACCCAAAAAATTTATATCCATTCCAAATTGGTTAAAAATCAATCTATTCACTTTCTATTAATTCATAGAATTTTATTTACTTTCGTTTATGTCAACAACAAATTTTTTTATGCAAACTCGACGATATTCATTTAGTAAAATAACCATGTCGGTTTATAGCTATTTTAAATTGATTCCAAATCAATTTATATTTAGTTCTATTCCATTTCAAATTGGTTCTCAATCAATTTATTTACATTCCATTCATATCCATATTCATTATATTCAAATCCATTTTACTTAGCATGAAATCATTCCATGCTAATTATTAAATAGCCATTTCAGAATTTACTTAAGCCAAGCTTCCATATTGACTTAAGTTAATTCATTTATTTCAAATTATTTCAACCATATAACTTAAGTTTGTTACTCTTGCAACCAAATCCCATTTTCATTTTCAGATTGGTTAATATTCAATTTAATTTTACTCCATTTTACTAGTTAATTTAATTAGTTCATTCATTTATCCTACTTCAAATTTTTAATTCCATACTCAAATTCATTTAAATAATATCCAAGGCCATATTCAATTTATTTTTACTTACATTGAATTTATTTATAACTTAAATTAGCACTATTTCAAACCATTTCCATTTCATTCAACAATATTTCCAATTGTATTAAATTCGCTTACACTTAAGTCGAATTTTGATCTACAACTCAAGTTCCATATTTAATTCCAATTTTAGTCCACGATCCATTCTGTTTATTCAAGTTAAATTCCATTTCCATATTTAATGCACAAATTAGTTCATCTAATTAGTTTACTTCCAAATCATAACTCAATATTCGATTTTTATCTCGAAAATTACTTCTTTTATGTTACTTGAGTTCAAATTTAATTTTATAATTCAAGTTTGGATTTTTTATTTTGTTACCGAAATACCAAACATTTTTATTTTTGGTTTTACCATTCTATTTTTCAATTTACAAGTTACACACTTATATTTCACTATACCGTAATTTCAACATTCGAGTTTATTCCATCCAAATTTTATTACTTATATCATCCTTTTACAACCCAGAATTTATATTCAATTCAATTCAATATGGTTTCAAATACAGTCAACTTTATTTCTTTATTTAACTTATCTTAAGTTAAATTCCAATTTACATAATTTATTCTAACTTATTTAAATTCAAAATTAAGTTCAAAATTCAAATTCCATACTTTTCTTCCTTTATTAAAATCATTCTCACTTTAAAAGTTCAAAAGCTTATTTCTGATGTTTTCCCAAAACATTTGAAGATGGATTTCTATAATTCAACACATGGTATCTATTTCAAATCATTTTGAAATCATATATATATATATATATAGCTCCTTTTGTTCAACAAACCATTTCACTGGAATTTTCAAAATTCAGTTGGTTCCATTCCAAAACAATTACCCTTTGGAATTCCCAAAAGAACACTTGCTTTCGCAAAAGATCTCCATATTAATTTACTTTGGTAGCAACTCATCACTTAGAAACTCGAAAATAAACACCGATGGCGTCACGATCATCATCAGAATTATTTTCCAACGACTGTAATGAGTTCGGTGCTATATCACTTCCAAATCCATTTTAAACCATTTTTGATTCAAAAATATTTTCAAATACACTAATTTTATTTCCATAACGCTTTCGAAACTATTTTCCAAACCTTCTAGGATTTTTAATTTCCTGAATTCGGTTTTGATTTCATTTTAATTATAATTCCTTGTATAATTCGTACTTATACAAATTTCCATTTGGTTATATATCTATCTATATATATATCTTTAACCTTTTCAAATTTATAATCTTGTTTCGATTATAATAATAACAACATCCAACGCATCAACATACTATAATAATTTTAGAAAATTATTTCTTTTATATCAAAATATAATTTGGATAAAATTATTGCATTTATCCGCTTCAAAACCATAATGTGTCGGTTTAACTGGTTCAAGTGTTTAGAAACTCCTATTGATTTAGCGGCGTCCCACCATTCGACCATAATTTATAAGCCACTCAACTGATAAGTCAACGCAATATAAAACAATTTGTATTCACTAACAAATATGATATTATGTCTATTAATACACTCAAACTCATTCTATGGCACTACTGACCCTATCTCTAATGAGTAATCCCCACCAAAGATAAGGTCCTCGCTTAACATTCAGCTCTGATACCAAGTGTAGCGACCCGCAGTTCCATACCCTTTGAGTTGGTAATAATTCACTCTTGTTTAACCCAAATTATACGAAAGAGCGAATAACAAGGGTAAAGAAGATGAAAGAGATAGAAGAAAATAGAAACAACAACACAGAGTTTCATAATCGCAGCGGAACAAAATATAATATGTAATAACAGATTTTTATACAAAAGAATCTATAACTATTTTATAATTACAAATCATCAGAGTACAACAATCACTACATCAATGTAGACAGTTATAATAACTTGTCCTCATACAATGGAAATATGAATCAAGTATGGGAATACGTTTCTGTCGTCCAGCTCGTCTCCTGAGCTTCGTTGCATCTTATCCTGAATATGTAATACCCAGTTTGACTCGAGAATTATAATAAAATAACATCCGGTCAGCCTGAAAAACCAACGTGAAAACACACTCAATTTGAATTATTAAAGTTATCAAAATCCTTTGAAAAACAAGGTATATCGTAAGATCACGTCACACATAAACACGACGGGTTTTTCCCTTACGATAAGCAAAACATCTTATAGAAAATCCAATGATATTATAATAGTGTCTAAGTACAAATGCTTATTCAAATAGTCGAAATTGTTACATTAATTAAATTCCAACATATTAGGCTCTACAAACAAAACCGTAAAAGCTCGTATTGGAGAATGGATCTCATACAATGACTGGGCTACTGGGGTACCGCTCATCACAGTACTAAAAAAATGTACCAAGGACCTCGCGGGGATCCCCTGCTACACAAGATCGTCCTACCCCTAACCTGGATAGTACCGAATATGTATCACCGTGGGTGTTCCCACCCTTAAAAATCAAGCTCTCACTTTTCCATGCACAACCATATCCATAATTTATATATTTTCGAGGGTATCTAGAAAAATGATAACATACCCTAATTAGGTGCTACCCACTTAGTCTTGCTGCATCTCCCCTATTTTAGTCATTCCCGGTTGATGAGACTTGAGGCTAAACGTTACCTTTCAAGAACACTTCCACTTAGAATGCTTATCATCCTCCAATGACGATGTTCTGAAAGCATTCATCCATACAATTTGTCTTGGGTTTATCACTCTTGGAAAATTGCAAAAGGCTCTGCATACAAGGGAGACTCTTCCAAAAAAATTCGAAAATATAGGGTTTTAGAAAAAATTTCAAAATTTTTGGAAAATTTTTGTTAATCAAAATTTGATATTGGATTTTAATCGAAATAAAGGATTATGGGTTTAGAATGAAAAACTTATTGTTTGATTGAAAACTAAGAGGCTAGGGAAGTGGAATGTCAAGTTAGCTAAGTGGGTTTTGATAGATTAACAGGTTGGAGCATTTTCTTGCCTTAGCAATTTAGGCGATGAAATTATTTTAAGCGGGGAGGAATGTAACGACCTTGGTTTTTCGATGGTAAATTGTGAATATTTAAATGGTTTTAAATATTAAATTTGAATTATAAATTGATTTTGAATATGAAAATTAGGGTTTGTTCATAAAATAATTCAGAATTAAATATAGCGGTTTATTGGATAAATTAATTCTTGAAATTTATAATTAAATATTGGTTAAAATAGTGAATCTGGAGTTTTAAGCTGGATAAAAATACTTTAAAGGCTTATAAAATTTATATTAATAATACCGAAGATAATGCAACTTTTAAAATTGAATTTAAAAGTGATTTGTTCAGTTTTAAAAATATATCGTTTAAATCGACATTCAAAAATAGCCTTCCGATGCACAGTCTAGGAATTCGACGAAACCTGTTCCATTGGATCCGTAATAATGTATTATTATTGGATTTCAAATTTCCTAGCGTTTGAAGTTATCATTTGACCGTACGGTTTAGAAACGTGTTGAAATTAATATCGAATTCAATATAATAATTGGGTCCAAAAGGCTATCTTCCCCATGAAACCTTTTTCATTGTGTTCGGAATAGGGGTATAACATTATAAATGCCTAGCGGCATGCCTCAATAGGAGGTCAAGATTTCACAACATGTGATTCGGGATATTTTGATTAATAATAAAAATAATAAAAGAAAATGATCAAGTCATAAGCAAATCAAGCCGTCTCTTCGTCCTTTCAAGCCTAATTTATTTTCTCATGCAAGAACAAAATCGATCACATCTTTATCCTTTCAATTCTTTCAGTCACTTTTAAATGAAGATCGAAATCAAATCTTCGGATAGAAAAATATATATAAAGAAGAACGAACGAACGAAGTCATATTAGTTAGAAAAAAAGGAAAAAAGAAAATAAACAAATCAAATTTGAATTGCTGTAACAACCCGCATATTTGTCGATTTTTATATTTAAATATTTTATTTAAATATTTTATCGATGCTCGGAATTTAGTCCGAAAAGCTACTTTTTGCATATGGTCGAATTAGGACTCGGGACCACTCCCATTGAGTTTAAAATGCCGTTTGCGACCTTTTTGAGTATAAGCTTCGATATGTTTGGAGAAAGTTTATTTTTGCTACTTTTCACTTTGGGTTTGGGTTTGGGCTCAGCCCTATGTTTAACTTATACTCAAATCTGAGCCACTCCTCCCCATTCACCCTCACTTTCTCCTCTTTTCAGTTTTAAAACATCAATGGTGGGAGAGTTGGGAAATTTAAACTCCAAAACCCTAGTTTTATCTTGCAAATCAACCTAGCTCCAAACTAATAGAAGAACCCATTGGTAAGCTTCTCTTCTTCTTTTCCAACTCATTCTCTTATCAATTTCAGAAATTCCTAAACCTAATTTAGGAAATGTTTCTCTTGTTAGCTTAGAATCAAGCTTCTTGAGTTGGATTTGAAGAGTGGTTGATTCTCTTTTGCTTTCAAGCTTCTTTTTCAATTGCTTGGGTTCAAAGGTGAGATTTTTATCTCACATCTATGCTTATAATTATCTTCGATTGTTAGGTATGAATTCCTAACACTTATTCTTGTGCAATTGCTTTTGGTTTGGATTGATTTGGTGAATATTCCAATTTTTGGTGTTTTGGGTTCAATTCTTTAAAAATCATAGTTTTGATGTTTTGATCATGTTTTGGTGATGAACCGAAGAGCATCTATGGCCGGGTAGTCGATTGGCGTAAACCCTTAGTGCCGTTGCTCGTCCGATAGAAATTTGGAAGAGATTGGCATTCATTAGTTGGGCATGGGGGGTGCTGGCTACAGGTTCCGCCGACTGACCTCAGGGTCCGGTCGACCGACCTGTTACCCGAGCACTTCCCAGCCTCTGTTAGGTAGTGCAGGTTACAGGTCCGGCCGATCGAACACAGGGTCCGGTCGACCGACCTGCTACCCCGAGCATTTCTATTTTTTTGGTCCCGTCGACCAAGCTCTGTAGCCGGCCGACCGACCTGGTGCATTTTTGCCTATTTCGCTTAGTTGTTTGAATTTCCAACCTTAATCGATTCGTGTTGTTTCCTATGTGTTGTTATCATTTGTTATGACTTTGATGACTCCTTTTTAGGGATTTTTGAATATCCATGTTGATGGATTCTTTATCGGTTTCATTGGATTTTTATTCACATCTTCGTATGTGAATTTTAGTGATTGATTGTTCCTACAATCTTCTTCGTGATTTGTCACTTTAAAAATATAAAGGTTTCTATACTAGTAGTAAATATCAAAACTCTTTCTTCAAATAATTTCAACTCTATTTTAGTACAAAGCTCGTTTTCTCAAACCGATTTCCAATCTATTAGTATATATAAACCTTTACCTCACTCGTATGAGAAATCTAATTAAATGACTTAGTAAAACGAGTGGTATGAAACGCTTGCGTTTACTTCGTCGGTTAATTCTTGGACTTGTTCGATTGAATCTCTTGTGACAATTTTCTAGTGGAGATCTACAGTTTGTTCGTAAATATTTAAGTTAAGCAAGTGGTTATGGGACATGAAGCTAAACTGATATATTTACTAGCTTAGTGTAATTGACACTTCTCGTTGATCATGACGATCATCTTTGTGATTTAGACTAGCAATGTGCGATGTCTCTTTGTCTGCGAGGGAGACTAAATCCCGTTTTGTGGAGTTTCGAATCAAATTGGTGGGGTAGCAACCCATGGTCTTCGGGCCGTTTGTGGAGCTTCGGCTCAATTTGTGATGGTTAGCAACCATGGAATTAGCGTTCCGTTTGTGATACATGTGTTGGTGAGCTTTATGCTCCCGTTTGTGATAGGCCTTTCCCCCCTTTTTGTGATTTCTGGATTTCTTGAGATGATTTCTAGAATTTGTGTTTCACCAATTTTCGTGATTTCCATTGATAAGTTTTATCAATATTTGTGCATTGGTGAATTTGTGTGTCATTGACTTTTGTGATTGACATTAATATAATCGTCAATATTTATGGTTTGGTGAACGAAATAAGGAGTATGACATTTCTTTGATTCTTGTGTAGATTTTGTGATATTGATTAATCTCTTGTTGATTTTCAATTACTTATATATATCACGGCTTGGCATTGTGATTATTATGTGTTTAGTTATATCTCTTACTCTATATCGTTTCGTCTGATATTTATAGCTAGACTGATCCATTTATTATTTTCTTATTAAATAATACTCGGGTCAGACCGAGATGTTACAGGTGCTTCTGCTTGACTTCTCATCCAGGATCATTACTCTGACTTTTGGCTAACTACTTAGATTAGTAGTTTATTTTGTTGTATACATTTGAGATATAGACTCCATAATATATACTTATTCTTTTGTGTAGTTCGTGAAACTATCATTTTGTGATATTGTGGATCTTTTTAGACCACTACTCTGATGTACACTTCCTAGTGTAATATTCATATCTATTTCCGCCTTTGTGATATGAATTGTCTGCGACTGATTTATGTTATGTTTATTTCTATATTTGTTTCCGAAGATTATTATAGCCACTGTGTAGTAGATTTGTGTTTGTATCGGTATGTCGGATTTTCTGCATGTTATACTGTCTGACATATCGGTGCTCGCGCAAAGCAGTTACACGGATGGTCTCTCCTCAACAGCCTTATTCTCCGTGCTAGTTGACAGCATTACTCCGTAGTGTTCTTGGCTAGCGTGGGTATAGAGGTGGGGCGTCACAGCTTGGTATCAGAGCCAAACTTCGAAACAATATGGAATAGTATAACAAGGATCATCATCCTAAGTCCATCTTAGGAGTCGTGCTTTAGGATTTAATTCGAGTCTTCGTACCGATTCATCATATTTTACTTATGATTCCTTGTTTACCTATCAAGATTGCTTGATATTCAATTTGGTGAATAACCTTTTTCTTCTTCTTCTTTCTTTCTAAAGGAAGAGAAATGTCTAGACCAGGCCGTCCCCGTGCCGGTCAACCTAGTGCTACTCCCTAAGATGGAGTTTTTATGACTGCTCAACAGCTTCTTGATTTAGTGACAAATGCTCAAGCAGCTGGAGCTAATCCGGAACCTACTCACCCAAAGTCGGGATTTGCACGCTTGTGCAGCGATTATACTAATTTGGGTGGAGAGCCATTCAAAGGTTCCGAAACTATTATTGAAGTATAGGCTTGGCTATGGTCATGCGATCGAATCTTTTCTCGCATGAATCTTATTGACCTTCACCGAGTTCAGGTGGCCTCTAGTATGCTCCGAGAAAGAGCATTGGACTGGTACGGGCTTCTTATTTCTGAGATTAATGAAGCGGATCCCATCTGGGAGCAATTCCGGGAACGCTTCGAGTTGAAATTCGTACCAGAAGCTGAGAAGGTGACTTTGGCTCGCCGTTTTATAGACCTTGTTCAAGGTGAATCTTCCGTGGCAGATTATGTCGCGTCTTTTGAATCTCTCTCCAAATATGGGGTTGAATACATCAACACCCCTTTAAATAAGAACCAGAGGTTCGTTTATGGCTTAAACAAAAACCTCAATAAGCCATTACTTCTAAATTTAGAAGTTTCTTTCGACCAACTCATTGATATCGCTCTTCGTCTTGAAGAGGCGGATAGGGAGAATGATGTTGAAGTGGTGGGTTCCAAACCAAACTTCAACAACAACAAGAAAAGGCCCAGTAAATTCAAAGGCCCTTATCCCAATAAGAAAGGGAAGCAAGCGACCTCCGTGACAAAGACTTCTTCCTTTGGTCGTGGGGAGTGCTATAATTGTGGTTCGAAGGACCATTATGCGAACAAGTGTCCCAAGTCTATCTCTTGTCGCTACTGCAAAGGTCCCGGTCATGTTATATCTTCATGCCCCAAGCTTCAGGGCAAGAAGGAGGGAAAGCTTAATGTTGCTCAAGCCCCTTGCAACACATCTCGTGGCCAAGGTATTTCTCATTCTATTCTGGATGGACTTATTTTATTTCGTGATCATCCTATTCGAGTTCTTTTTGATACGGGTGCGTCCCATTCTTTTATATCAAAAGAACTTGTTGATACTTTTTCTTTGGATGTTTTGTGTTTAATGACTTCTTTGAGAATTGCGAATCCGGTTGGTGGATCCGCAACAATCAGATTATTGTGTAAAGATATCGAGATTATTTTGTGTGATTTTCCTTTCCTAGCCGATTTGCATGTCATGCGTTATTTAGGCTTTGGAATGATTTTGGGAATGGATTGGCTTAACCATTATGAAGCACATATCCTATGTCCTGAGCGGACTATTCATCTTCAACATCCTCAATCTGTTAATCAGGTTTCTGTTATTCTTAAAGGTTCGGATTCTGCTTTGGTTGCATCTTTATATTCTTTAAACCCTCGAGATGACGACGATGATGATGAGGGTGATATTATTTCTCTTATTCACGTCATTCGTGAATTTTTCGACATATTCGAGCCCGTTTTAGGATTACCACCAAAGCACGCAATTGAGTTCAGAATTAATCTCATTCCTGGAGCTCAACCTATCAATCGCCCTCCTTATCGTATGTCCAATAAAGAAAACGAGGAGATGCGTAAACAATTACCCGAATTGGAGACGAAGCAATTTATTCGCTCTAGTTCCTCGCCTTGGGGAGCTTCGGCTATTTTTTTGAAGAAATCCAATGGTACACTTAGGCTTTGCGTTGACTACTGCAAGCTTAATGATCTTACTATCAAAAATAAATATCCTTTACCTCGGATTGATGACCTATTTGATCAACTTAGTGGTACTAGAGCCTTTTCGCAATTAGACTTAGCTACTGGATTTCATCAGCTTCGTATTGCAGAGGATAGCATTCTTTTGACATCGTTCCGTACTCGTTATGGATCTTGTGAATGGCTTGTTATGCCATTTGGTTTAACGAATGCTCCGGCTTATTTCGTTGACCTTATGAATAGAGTTTTCAAAGACTTCCTCGATCGATTTGTTCTCATCTTTATTGATGATATTCTTGTGTATTCAAAAACCGAGGAGGAGCATGAAAAGCATCTTCGGATTGTGTTGGAAACTCTTAGGAGTAATCAATTAAAAGCAAAATATTCTAAATGCCATTTTTGGCAATCTCGTGTGAAGTTTCTCGGTCATATTATTTCCGAATCCGGAATTTCCGTGGATCCTTCAAAGATTGAAGCGATTCAAGATTGGAAGAGACCGGAGAGTGTGACAGAGATTCGTAGTTTTCTCGGATTGGCGGGCTATTACCGCCGTTTTATCAAAGACTTTTCCAAGATTGTCGGGCCTCTCACTAGCTTAACGAAGAAAGGTGTTATATACATTTGGTCGGACAAATGTGAAACGTCTTTTCAGAAACTAAAGGAACTTCTTTCTAATGCTCCTATTCTTGTTATCCCCGAGGGGAATCAAGATTTCGTTGTTTATACCGATGCTAGTCGCGTTGGTTTGGGTGCCGTTCTTATGCAAAAAGAACGTGTTATTGCTTATGCTTCTAGGCAATTAAAGGCTGCTGAGACTAGATATGCCACTCATGATTTAGAGCTCGCGACTATTGTTTTTGCTCTTCGGATTTGGCGTCATTATCTTTTGGGAGAGAAATTCGTTCTTTATACCGATCATAAATCTTTGAAGTATTTATTCTCTCAAAAGGAACTTAATTTGCGTCAACAGCGTTGGCTCGAATTTCTTGCACCATATGATCTTGATATTCTTTACACTCCCGGTAAGGGTAATCGTGTCGCCGATGCTCTTAGCCGTAAACAACAAGCTGTTGTTTCTATGATGATATCCGAATGGAACGATCTCGAGATCTTATCCACTTGTGAGATTCGAGACTGCGTATCCGATTTATGCTCATCATTTGTTTTATGTAGCCTTGAGGCTCATCCTTCTCTTTTTGACCGCATTCTTGAAGCTCAAAGGCTAGGTCCTGAATTGGCTCTTCTCGGCCAAAATATTAAGGATAAAATTGATATTGAAGGTTTGAAAGACTTTGATATCGATTCTCGTGGCAGCATTCGGAAATTTGGTAGACTTGTCGTGCCAAATATTGGTGATCTTCGTAAAGATATTTTAGAAGATTCTCATCATTCTAAATTTACCATTCATCCCGGTAGTAGTAAAATGTACGCGGATATGAAGCGACTTTATTATTGGGAGGGAATGAAACTTGACATCGCTAACTTCGTTAAGCGTTGCATGACTTGCCAACTCGTTAAGGCCGAGCATCAAAGGCCCGGTGGGCTATTGCAACCTTTAGAAATTCCAATTTGGAAGTGGGACCAAATTTACATGGATTTTATAGATGGCCTTCCCCGTTCTCGTTCGGGTCATGATAGCTTATGGGTGATTGTTGATAGGCTTACTAAATCTGCCCATTTTATTCCCGTTCGGTCTAAGCGAACCGTTCCTCTTTTGGCCAAACTCTTTATCAAAGAGATTGTTAAATTACATGGAGTTCCTACTTCTATAGTTAGTGATCGTGATCCATTGTTTACTAGTGGATTTTGCAAGAGTCTTCAAAAAGCTTTGGGAACGAAGCTTAATTTTAGCACCGCTTATCACCCCCAGTCCGATGGACAAACCGAGCATGTGAATCAAAATCTTGAAGATCTTCTTCGTGCATGTGTTCTTGATTTTGGTGGAAGTTGGGAAGATCATATTTCTCTTGTCGAATTTTCCTATAATAATGGTTTCCAATCTAGTATTGGTATGGCACCTTTTGAGGCACTCTATGGTAGGCCATGCCGATCTCCTTCTTGTTGGCTTGAGGCCGGTGAGAAGCTGGTTTTAGGTCCAGATTTTATTCGTGATTCCACAGAAAAGACTGATCTTATTCGTCATAGGATGAAAGAAGCCCAGAGTAGACAAAAATCCTATGCCGATAACCGAAGAAGGAGGTTAGAATTTTCTGTGGGAGATCTTGTGTTCATTCGTGTGTCACCTATGAAAGGTGTTGTACGTTTCAGTCGATCGGGAAAATTAGCGCCTCGATATATTGGGCCATTTCCTATCACTGAACGTATTGGTTCCACGGCTTATCGCCTTTTATTACCGGCTCAATTTTCTGCTATCCATGACGTGTTTCACGTTTCTCAATTACGGAAATGTCTTCGAGATTCTGATTCTATTCTTGAGCCCGGTGTTGTGGAAGAGATTGAAGTTTAACCGAATTTAACTTTTGAGCAGCATCCTGTTCGTATTATTGCTTCGGAAGTCAAACGACTTCGAAATAAAGATGTTCCGCTTGTTAAAGTTCAATGGTCTTCAAATCCTAAGGATTGTTCTTGGGAATCTGGAGAGTTCATCGAGCGAACACATCCGGACTTACTTTCCCGTGCTCTTTAAGGTGAACTTCTTATTTCAAACTTCTTTTGTGTTGAATATGCTTTTATGGTTGTTACTATATATCTTCTTCTTAAATATTGCGAGGACGCAATTTCTTTAAGGAGGGGAGTCTGTAACAACCCGCATATTTGTCGATTTTTATATTTAAATATTTTATTTAAATATTTTATCGATACTCGGAATTTAGTCCGAAAAGCTACTTTTTGCATACGGTCGAATTAGGACTCGGGACCACTCCCATTGAGTTTAAAATGCCGTTTGCGACCTTTTTGAGTATAAGCTTCGATATGTTTGGAGAAAGTTGATTTTTGCTACTTTTCACTTTGGGTTTGGGTTTGGGCTCTGCCCTATGTTTAACTTATACTCAAATCTGAGCCACTCCTCCCCATTCACCCTCACTTTCTCCTCTTTTCAGTTTTAAAACATCAATGGTGGGAGAGATGGGAAATTAAAACTCCAAAACCCTAGTTTTCTCTTGCAAATCAACTCTAGCTCCAAACTAATAGAAGAACCCATTGGTAAGCTTCTCTTCTTCTTCTCCAACTCATTCTCTTATCAATTTCAGAAATTCCTAAACCTAACCTAGGAAATGTTTCTCTTGTTAGCTTAGAATCAAGCTTCTTGAGTTGGATTTGAAGAGTGGTTGATTCTCTTTTGCTTTCAAGCTTCTTTTTCAATTGCTTGGGTTCAAAGGTGAGATTTTTATCTCACATCTATGCTTATAATTATCTTCGATTGTTAGGTATGAATTCCTAACACTTATTCTTGTGCAATTGCTTTTGGTTTGGATTGATTTGGTGAATATTCCAATTTTTGGTGTTTTGGGTTCAATTCTTTAAAAATCATAGTTTTGATGTTTTGATCATGTTTTGGTGATGAACCGAAGAGCTTCTATGGACGGGTAGTCGATTGGCGTAAACCCTTAGTGCCGTTGCTCGTCCGATAGAAATTTGGAAGAGATTGGCATTCATTAGTTGGGCATGGGGGGGTGCTGGCTACAGGTTCGGCCGACTGACCTCAGGGTCCGGTCGACCGACCTGTTACCCGAGCACTTCCCAGCCTCTGTTAGGAAGTGCAGGTTACAGGTCAGGCCGACCGAACACAGGGTCCGGTCGACCGACCTGCTACCCCGAGCATTTCTATTTTTTTGGCCCGGTCGACCGAGCTCTGTAGCCGGCCGACCGACCTGGTGCATTTTTGCCTATTTCGCTTAGTTGTTTGAATTTCCAACCTTAATCGATTCGTGTTGTTTCCTATGTGTTGTTATCATTTGTTATGACTTTGATGACTCCTTTCTAGGGATTTTTGAATATCCATGTTGATGGATTCTTTATCGGTTTCGTTGGATTTTTATTCACATCTTCGTATGTGAATTTTAGTGATTGATTGTTCCTACAATCTTCTTCGTGATTTGTCACTTTAAAAATATAAAGGTTTCTATACTAGTAGTAAATATCAAAACTCTTTCTTCAAATAATTTCAACTCTATTTTAGTACAAAGCTCGTTTTCTCAAACCAATTTCCAATCTATTAGTATATACAAACCTTTACCTCACTCGTATGAGAAATCTAATTAAACAACTTAGTAAAACGAGTGGTATGAAACGCTTGCGTTTACTTCGTCGGTTAATTCTTGGACTTGTTCGATTGAACCTCTTGTGACAATTTTCTAGTGGAGATCTACAGTTTGTTCGTAAATACTTAAGTTAAGCAAGTGGTTATGGGACATGAAGCTAAACTGATATATTTACTAGCTTAGTGTAATTGACACTTCTCGTTGATCATGACGATCATCTTTGTGATTTAGACTAGCAATGTGCGATGTCTCTTTGTCTGCGAGGGAGACTAAACCCCGTTTTGTGGAGTTTCGACTCAAATTGGTGGGGTAGCAACCCATGGTCTTCGGGCCGTTTGTGGAGCTTCGGCTCAATTTGTGATGGTTAGCAACCATGGAATTAGCGTTCCGTTTGTGATACACGTGTTGGTGAGCTTTATGCTCTCGTTTGTGATAGGCCTTTCCCCCCTTTTTGTGATTTCTGGATTTCTTGAGATGATTTCTAGAATTTGTGTTTCACCAATTTTCGTGATTTCCATTGATAAGTTTTATCAATATTTGTGCATTGGTGAATTTGTGTGTCATTGACTTTTGTGATTGACATTGATATAATCGTCAATATTTATTGTTTGGTGAACGAAATAAGGAGTATGACATTTCTTTGATTCTTGTGTAGATTTTGTTATATTGATTAATCTCTTGTTGATTTTCAATTACTTATATATATATCACAGCTTGGCATTGTGATTATTATGTGTTTAGTCATATCTCTTACTCTATATCGTTTCATCTGATATTTACAGCTAGACTGATCCGTTTATTATTTTCTTATTAAATAATACTCGGGTCAGACCGAGATGTTACAGATTCTTCTGCTTGACTTCTCATGCAGGATCATTACTCTGACTTTTGGCTAACTACTTAGATTAGTAGTTTATTTTGTTGTATACATTTGAGATATAGACTCCATAATGTATACTTATTCTTTTGTGTAGTTCGTGAAACTATCATTTTGTGATATTGTGGAACTCTTTAGACCACTACTCTGATGTACACTTCCTATTGTAATATTCATATCTATTTCTGCCTTTGTGATATGAATTGTCTGTGACTGATTTATGTTATGTTTATTTCTATATTTGTTTTCGAAGATTATTATAGCCACTGTGTAGTAGCTTTGTGTTTGTATCGGTATGTCAGATTTTTTGCATGTTATACTATCTGACATATCGGTGCTCGCGTAAAGCAATTACACGGATGGTCGCTCCTCAACAGCCTTATTCTCCGTGCTAGTTGACAGCATTACTCCGTAGTGTTCTTGGCTAGCGTGGGTATAGAGGTGGGGCGTCACAATTGCTCTCTTCCTTCTCTCTGATTTTCGAGCACAAGGAAGGAATGCACGCAAGTTGGAGGGGAGGAGTTGCAGTCTGGGAAGGTCGTGACAACACTTGGGAATCACGATGGTGGAAGACGACCTGGTGGGGGCGAGGGCGCTCGTACACGTGCATGTGGGCTTGGGGTATGCATTGGCAGTGCCAGTTCAAGAGGAGGTTCGTAAATCGAGCACTGCTTAGGAGGTTGGCGGTGTTTGCAAGCAAGGATGGGTGGCCGAAGTCGAACGCAGCGGAGGTGGGTGTTCGGCGAACTCAACGAAAAGGTGAAGGTTGCGTTCAGATGGTGGGAGTCATCGAGGCTAGGCAGATCAGAACTGGAAGTTGTGATGCAAACAATGGGTGATGCAAATAATGTTGCAGTTCTGGCCTTAGACACCTGGAACATGATTAGGTGATTAAGTTATGTGATTAACTTATTTAATTATTTTAGTTACAAATCCAAATTTAGAAAAAATCATTTGGTTTGTATTATATATATACAAACATGTACTCACAGTATACAAGCACAGTAAAGGGGAAATTGCATAGATTTAGGAATCTATACTGTATTATTAACTTGAATGGTGATTCGTAGATTTAAATATAAATTTAAAGTAGAAATCTTATAAAATTTAGAACTTGTTCTTTTGAGGTCCAAAATGAATAAAACAGTCGTCAGAGTTCGTAGTCGGAAAATCTACGCAAAGAAAGAAAAATTGGAATGGACTACAAATAATATAAAGCTGAGATTTCCTCACTCATTTGGATTACCATTTTTAAATTTAAATTTGAATTATTGGAGCTTGATTGATTGATGTATTTATAATTATCTATCGATGACTATTTATATATATTATAGTGTATATATTAGTATTGGTGTGATATTCCCGCATATGTATAGCGGGTGAGACCCTATGCGCCCCGTAATAGCGGATGATCCTATATACTGCGATATCCCTCTAGAAGTGGCATTGGTATTTTCATTTTTTTCTAACATCTGTGGATGCACGAAAAACAGGCTGGAGGGATCTAACTGGATTCCTCAAATATATTAGTATTTTTCATATATGTAAAATGCTGGATTATTGTGTGTTGTTAAATTTTAAATGTTATAATGGCATGGAAATTAATTTTGGTATATTAAATACTATAAATGCTAATTTAAAATTTAAGAAATAAAAAGGGGACTTTTAATATAAAAAATATATATTACTGAAAATTGGGTTATTTTAAAGAGATTGATTGAATAAGAAATTATGGATTTATGATTGTATTAAATAATGCAGGAAAAATATTTTTAAATAGAGAATTTAAAGTAAATTATCTAAAGGAATTTTTAAAGACTGGACTTTTAGGTGATATTTGAAAAAATATAAAAAGAAGTTGAAATTGATATTAAAAGTAGATTGGTAAAAATAAATGGAATTCATACGAAATTGAATTCATAAAATGGAACTTATAAATGAGACTTGTTCTTAGTGGAACTCAAAAGAGTTATAAAAATTTATAAATGGAGTTTATAATAAAAGGGAAGTGATATTGGAGGATAAGTTTGGAATATAAATTTATGGAAAGAATTTATATTTGAATATGGAAATAGGGTGAGGAAAAAATAGTAGTTAATATTTTTAAATGAAGATGATTAAGGAGAACGGAATGGGAGAACTGTGATGAAAATCGAAAGGGGTTGTAGATTGGAAATTTGGTCATCCAAACTTAAAAATGTAATTTTAAATAAGTTAAGTTTTAAATTTTAAAAAGAAATTTTTTATTTATTAAACTATGTAATTTTAAATTTAGTTAGTATTGAAATATTTCAGAAGTGAATTTTTATATACTTCATATTATTTTAATAAAATCCTAAATTTGAAACCTACTCCGAAAATGATGTTATAAAAAGGTGTTTTCCATATTTTAAATAATTATTTGAATGTGTCTTAAAAAGTAAATTATTATTATTTTCTTTTAAATACTTATTTTTATTTATATATTTGCATATATAGAGTTTTGAAAGGGTTTTAAAATTTATTGATAAATCTTCTCGAGAGTTGGAAAGGGTTATTTAATATATGGGACTTATAAGAGAATTCTCAAAGCGAAGTTTGGGAAAAATTTAGAAACTTCAAAAGTAGTTAAATTAAAAATAGGCTTCAAAAAAGGAATGGAATTCATTAAAAGAAGCAGAAGAGAAATTGGGATTATAAGCAATTGGTTTTGAAAATATTAAGGGAATTAACTAAGAAATTCCAGAATTTATAGAATTTATTGTAAACTAGTCAAGGAGTTTACAAATAAAATTGAAAATGATTTTGAGAAAAGGAAAAAGGAAATAAAAAGGAATATTTTCCAAGTGTTGAATATCAAATGAAGTGGGAAAAATATTCTAATATTAGGAAAGGTCGGAAATGTTCCGTGAAAATAAAATGGATTTGAAAACTATTTTCAGAATGTTGAAATATGGGAAGTAATATCTTATAAAGATATTTTGAAAGAAATTTTGGAAAATTTATAAAAAGTCCCAATGATTGTTTATGGATGTTTATTGATAGTTAATTAACCACCAATCAAATTTTGGCCAATTTCGTTAATTGTTTCGAAGAGACCAGGATCAGATCTAGTTATCCGAAAAACCACTTCGATCCAGTTTGAACGTTAAGAATGAATACCGTGAAGATGATGAAGTCAGTGATTCGGTTTGTCCAGACGCAGGACAATTTGTATGGACGAGTGCTACCAGAACATCGTCATTGGAGGACGATGAGCACTCTAAGTAAAATTTTGTTCTTGAAAAGTAACGGTTAGCCTCGAGCCTTATCAATTGGGGAATGACTAAAACAGGGGAGATGCAGCAAGGCTAAGTGGGTCTCATCCAAGTAGGATATGTTATCACCCTTCTAGATGCCATCGGAAACCTATTTATTATGGATATGGTTGTGCATGTAAGGAGCGCTTGGTGGTAAGGTGGGAACACCCGGGGTGATACTATATTCGGTCTATCCAGGTTAGCAGTCAGCTGGTTTTATGTAGCAGGGTATCCCGACGTGATCCTCGGTGCATGGTTCTAGAGGTATACTGTGACGGGTGGTAACCCAGTGGCCCAGTCATTTGATTGAATCCATTCTCCAATAAGCGCCGTATGGTTTTGATTGTGTCCAACTATGCTGGAACGTGAGATGCAAGCATTTCAGCTATTTTCTATTTACTTTCTATAGACACTATTATAATATCAGATGATTTGATATATGGTTATCGTAAGGTAAAAACCCGTTGTGCTTATTTGTGACGTGGTCTTACGAGATACCTTTGTTTTCAAAAGATTTTGAAAAAGTTAATAATTCAGATTGAGTGTGTTTTCTCACGCTACTTTTTCAGATTGACTTGGGTTTTATTTTATTATAATGCTCGGGTCAGACTGAGTATTAAAGATTCAGGTTAAAGGCTATGGAGCTCAGGAGACGAGCCAGAGGAGTTCAAACGTACATCACATACTTGAATATTTCCGCTGTACGAGGACAAGTTATTATAGCTGTCCATCTAACAACCGCATATTTTACGATTACATATTTAAATGTTTTATTTAAATATAGCATCATTAGTTGAATTTAAAGTCCAAAATGTGAATTCCTGTAAACAGTCAAATCCAAACTGGAGACCACTTCCATTGAGTCTAGAACGGCGTTTGAATCCTTTTTGAGTATAAACATCGATATATTTGGAGTTGATTAGAATTTCGATATTTTCATTTGGGGTTTTGGGTTTGTTTTTCAACCCACTAACCTAACAAAGAACCTAACTGCTCTATAATAACAACTCCCACTCCACTCCTCTTCATTCATTCATTCCATTATTTCTAACACTCTCAAGCTAAAGGAAAGAATAGGGGAAAAGATAGGAAACTAAAATTCCTAAGCCTTAGTTTCTCTTAGGAATTCAAGTTTTGATTCAAAAATCAAGGAGGGGCTTAGGTAAGCATCATCTTCTCCATCTCAATCTCTTTTTAATTTTCAGCATTTCCAATAACCTAACTTAGGAAAAACTTCACATTTGAAAATAGATTGAAGATTCTAGAGGTGTAGTTGAGGAGGAATTGATCTTGCTTTGTTTTCAAGCTTCTCATTCATTGTTTTGAGTTTTAAAAATGAGTTCTTGAACTGACATCTATGTTTGTAGATTTCATTGTTGTTAGGTATGAATTCCTAACATTTATTTCATCTTCACTTGCTTTGATTTGAATTGATTTGGTGAATTTTCCAATTTTGGTGTTTTGAAGTCAAAATCTTTAAAAATCCTATTTGGATGTTTGGACATGATATTTGGGGTGCATTGAAGAGCCTATAAGGCTTGGTTGTCGTTTGGCTTAAATCCCTAGATTTCGTCGCTCGTCCGATCGCTTCCGAATCGATTTGGCCATCAATGGCCTAGGCGTATTCTGCCCAGGCCTATGTGACTAGACGTCTAGTTGAAGAACTCAGACGTCTGATAAGGGTCCCTGGAAGAAATAAAAAATTATACACCATAGAAGAAAAATGGTCGAATCCTTGCCCAGACGTCCGGTTAGCCTATACCAGATGTTTGGATGTCTTCAGTGAAGAAAAAAATGAAATAAAGGGGGAAAGAAAAGGAAATTGGTAGAGCCCCAGCTCAGACTTCTGGACATGCCAGGTTAGACGTCTTGTCCTGTTGCCTTTTGTCCATTTTGCCTATTTTTTTTGGACTTCCAATTTTTATCGATTTGTATCGATTTGATTCTATCGACTTTGATGGCTTCTTTTCTGGATTTTTGGGAATATCCATTTGATGGATTTGATATTGATTTTTATCATTTTAATTCACATCGTCGAATGTGGATTTTTGGTGATGGATTGTTTTTACAATCATTTCTGTGATTTGTCACTTTAAAATACATAGGTTTTTATACTAGTAGTAAATTTTCAAACTCTTTCACAAAAATGATTCCAACACTAATTTTAATACGAAGCTTGTTTTTGTTTTCCAACCTATTAATATAAACGAACCTTTACCTCATTCGTATGAGAAATCTAATTAAACGACTTAGGAAAACCAGTGGTATCAAACGATTGCATTTACTTCGTCCGTTAATTTCTGGGACATGTTCGATTGAACTCTCGTGATAATTTTCGATTGAAAATCTACAATTTGTTCATAAATATTTAAGTTAAGACAGTGGTTATGGGACATGGAGCTAAACTCATTTATTTACTAGCTCAGTGTAATTCACACTTCTTATTGATCAATGATGATCATTTTATGGTTTAGACTAGCGATATGCGATGTCTTTTTGTCCACGTAGGAGGACTATACCCATTTTATGGAGCTTCATCTCAATTTTAGGGGCTAGCGACCCTTGGCCTTTTGACTGTTCATGGAGAAATTGACTTAACAAGTTCAAAGCGTATGGCGTATCTTTTAGGTGCGTCGATGTTCGGCTCAATAAGTATGTGCATGAGACATATCTTTTGAGGTGCGTCGATATTCGGCTTAATAAGTATGTGCATGGGGCATATCTTTTTAGGTGTGTCGATGTTTGGCTCAACTAATATGTGTGGCATATCTTTTTAGGTGCATCGATATTCGGTTGTGCGTGGGATATATCTTTTTAGGTGTGTTGATGTTCAGCTTATCCGTCCCCAAGGTACCTTTTTTTTTATGGAATAGCATTCGTTTGTGATACACGTGTTGGTGAGTTTTCATGCTTCCGTTTGTGAAAGGCCTCCCCCTTTGTGTTTTTTGGATTTTTAATTATTGATTTCTAGAATTTGTGTTTCACCAATTTTTGAGATTTGCATTGATATGTTTTGTAAATATTTGAGGTTCGGTGAATAAGCTAAAGAATGTGATATTCTTCTTGGATATCTGAGGAGATTTGAGACATTATATGATTTTCGTTGTTATCAATTGTATACTTGTCACGACATGTCATTATTATCATCATATATATTTTTGTTCTACTCTTACCCTATCTCATCTTATATGATATTTATAGCTAGACTGAACCATTTATTATTTTTCTTCTTAAATAATACTCGGGTCAGGCCGAGGCATTTCAGGTGCTTCCACTTGACTTCTTTGCAGGGACTAGCTTCTGACTTTTTCCTAACTACTTTAGCTTAGTAGTTTTTTTCTTTTATACATTCGAGATTCCTTGATGTATTCATATTCTTTTTTCAAGCACTTATACCTATTCTTTTGTGATGTAGTGGATCTTGTATGACCACTACTTTGAAGTTATCTGTTTCGCCTTAGTGATATAAATATCTGTGGATGATTTATGTTATGCTTATTTTATATTTGTTTCCAAAGGCCTCATAACTTCTGTGTAGTAGCTTTGAGTTTGTATTTGATACGTCATATTTCCTCTTGAAATGAAGTACATGTCATACCATCTGACATGTCGATACTCGCACAAAGCCATTACATAGATTGTCGCTCTCCAACAGCCTTTTTCTTTGTACTAATTAATGGCATTACCCAGTAATGTCCTTGGTTAGTGTGGGTATAGAGGTGGGACGTCACAACTTGGTATCAAAGCCAAACTTCGAAACAATGTAGAATAATCTAGCATGGATGATTGTCCTTAATCTCTCTTAGGAATCGTGCCTTAGGATTTAATTTGAGTCATTGGACCCGTTCTATCCTATTTCATTTTATTATGCCTTGTTTTATCAATCTAGTCTATTTGATATTCATTCTAATAATAACCTTTTTCCTCTTCTTTCTTTATTTTATAAAGAAGAGAAATGGTTAGACCTGGTCATCCCAGCGCCGGTCAATCCAGTGCTACTCCTAAGGATGGTGTATTTATGTCTATCCAACAGCTTTGAGATCTTGTAAAGAATTCCCAAACTGCCAGACCCATTCCAGAGCTTACTCACCCTAAATCTGGGTTTGTATGCTTGTGTAGGAATTATACCAATTTGGATGGAAGAACATTAAGGGGTTCCGAAAGCGTGATAGAAATCCAAGCTAGGCATAGAACATGCGATCACATCTTTTCTGACATGAATCTTGTGGATCTACATCGAGTACAAGTGGCTTCTAGCATGCTCCACGAGAGAGCATTAGATTGGTATAAGCTTTTGATTTCAGAAATTGTTGAAGCGGATCTTATTTGTGAGAAATTACGAGAAAGGTTCGAGTTGAAGTTTGTGCTGGAAGCTGAAAAAAGCTCGATGCTTTATTGACCTTGTTTAAGATGAATCTTCTGTGATGGATTACGTCGCATCTTTTGAATCTCTCTCTAAATATGTGGTCTAGTATATTAATAATGCATTGAAGAAAAATCATAGGTTTGTCTATGGGTTGAATAAGAACCTCAAAAACGCTTTATTTCTAAAACTAGAAGTTTCTTTCGATTAGCCTGTTGATATTGATCTTCGACTTGAAGATGCCGATAAAGAAAGTGATGTTGAAGTTGTGGATGCCAAACAGAACTTCATCGTCAACAAGAAGAGGCATATTAAGTTCGAACCTGATCCCAACAAGAAAGGAAAGCAAGCAACATCGGTAGCAAAGACTCCTACCTCTAGTCGTGGACAATGCTAGAATTGTGGTTCTATGGACCACTATACAAATAGGTGTCCGAAACCCCTTTTTTGTCGTTATTGTAAAAGTTTGGGTCATCATATCTTCATGTCCCAAACTTCAAAGCAAGAGAGAGGGAGAGCTGAATGTTGTGCAAGCTCCTAGTAACACTTCTTTTTGTCATGGTATTTCTCATTCAGTCCTTGATGGCATTAATTTGTTTCGTGAATATCCTATTCGAGTTCTTTTTGATACGGGTGCATCTCACTCTTTCATATCAAAGGAACTTGTTAATGCTTTGTCTTAAATGTTATGAGCTTGATGACTTCACTGAGAATTGCAAATTCGATTGGTGGATCCGCAACACTCAATTTACTTTGTAAAGATGTCGAGATTATTTTATGTGATTATGCTTTCTGATCCTGATTTGCATGTTATGTGCTACTTAGGTTTTGGAATTGACTTTTGGGAAAGGATTAGCTTAATCATTATGAAGCCTATATCCTATATCCCAATAGGACTATCCATCTTCGACATTCTCAATCTGTTAAGCAGGTTTTTATTTTTCTTAATGATTTCGATTCCAATTCGATGGCATCATTTTATTCCTTAAACCCACATCATAAGGAAAATTTTACTTCCCTCATTCAAGTAGTTCATGAATTTCCTAGTATCTTTGAGCTTGTATTAGGATTATCACCTACGAAATCTATTGAGTGGTGCTGTGGTCTTTTAGCTCGACCTTGCCACTGGTTTTCATCAGCTATGACTTACGGAGGGTAGCATTCCCCTTACCACATTCTGCACTCGTTATGATTCTTATGAGTGACTCGTGATGTCATTCAGTTTAAGGAACCCTCCAGCTTATTTCATCCATCTTATGAATAGAGCATTCTATGAATATCTCGATAAGTTCATCCTTGTATTCATTGATTATGGGAGAAAATAGAAATTTAAAATTTCTAAATCTTTTTAGTAAGATATTTATAAGTATAATTGAATTTTGTTCTTAAAACAAGCAAAGAATATTCGTAAAAATTTTAAGAGTTGCATTGCCCATTGAGTGCTTTAAGAATTTGGTCGATGCGCCTGATCAGTATTATTGACAGGAGTCTCCCAAAAACTATGATGAGACAGTCGAACATAGTAAATTAACTAGTAAGAAGTAATTTTTTCTAAAAAGATGGTTACATAAAATTAATTATAATTTTGAATGTCTTAGATTTTCGGGTAAGAGGATCATGAAATAAATGATTTAGCATAGAAACTGCTTTTTAGAAATTAAAAGAACTCCTTTCCGATGCTTCTATTCTTGTGATTCCCAAAGGGGACCATGTGTTAACTGTTTGTGTAACAACCCGATATTTTCAGCCATTCACATCAACACAAGTCGGACTTGAATTGCTCAAAATATCGCATTGTAAATAAATTTGGAGCAAATGAAATACAATTACAGAACCACAGACATAGAAATATCAGAATAACTCGCAGCGGAAATTAAAATACCATAGTAGTTCATGAAGCTACTATAACAAGCTCTCAAAACACAATACATAATATCAGTCTGAAAACATATACAATAGAATCTCAAATACATAGAAGTTATAAATACCAGAGCTGAAATAGAACAACTGAAACTGAAAGGGAATAGATAACTAGACAAGTAGAATCTCCAACGATTCCTAGCTCCAGAAAAGTAATCCAAAGCTAAGCTGTAAATATTCAGGCTGACCCGAGCGTAAAGTAAAACACAAAACACTCGAGTCAGGACAATATATACTTATATAATGTAAACCAACTCAAGTGTAGTAGATGCTTGGGATCGCCCATCCTCTAAGGATCAGTTAAACTATAAATTAATTACATCCCGTGGTTAAAATTTCAAAATGGTATTTTATACTTAAAACCAAATATAATTTCAAAATTCAATATCATTCAAAATATCATATCTTCCAAACCACATTCATTTTTATTTAATTTAAATACCATTACAAAACACATTTCAAAATAGTTTACATTTCGAAATAAATTACTTAATTTAAATCATTAAAATGAAGTTATTAAATTTAATAATTAAATTATTAAATTTCCAAATTTTAATCTTTCAAAGTTCATTCATTCACATAAATTTATTAAAAAAATGAAAATTCAACTTTCGCAGCATTTAGAAATTGCTACAGAAAGTTACATTCAAAACAGTTCAATTTAACAAAATATAGCATTTAAAAATGCTGTAATAGGGTTACATTAATTTCAAGTAAAACTTAGTTAAATTCAACAATTATAACATTTACAAAAATGCTATAGTAGCCTTTAATTAAACCTAGCCATTTGGTTCATTATTATCAACTACAGCATTTACAAATGTTGTGTTATCATTTACATTAGAATTAATAGCATTTCTGAAATGCAGTTAATTAACTTCAAATATTCAGTATAATTTCACAAATAATTATATTTTTATTTAAATCATTTTTAACTTATAAAATCATATAATTTCACTTTTAAAACAATCATTCAAATACCCTTATATTCATGATTTTATAAAGTTAAATCTCCATTCAAAAATCAAAATTTAATAATAATTCACTTATTAAATTCCAACATTAAATTTAAATTCATTAAATTAAATTTAAATCAACACTTAAGTTTAAAATTTTAAAATATAACTTAATTTCATTTTTATTTACTTAACTTAAAATTCACTTTTAAGCCAAATTCACAAATTTCCAATTTTAGTTATATTTCAAAATTTCAACATAAATATTCATTCATTTCACATTTTAACTTTATTCAAAAATCATTAATATATTATAAAAATCATTTTTAATTCATTTAATTCAAAATATCATAAATTTATCATATTTTAATATTTAATTTAAATTGTATTTATCACCAAATTATAATTTCCAGAATAACTTACATTTCAGATTTCCTAACTTTACCATTTATTTATTTCACTTATAAATTTTCAGAAAATCAATAATGCTTTACAAAAATCATTTTTTAATCAAATTTAAATAAAAATATTATAATATTTACATTTCTAAAATATTTTAAATTTTTTTAGAAAAACATATTTCAACAACGGGTCTGTATTTCACTTTCTAGCCTAGGTAAAGTGATGCGGGTAATATATCGTTTCAACCCGTAATTTACAAAGAAAACCCGGGTTTGATCATTCCAAACCCGTAATCCCAAGTAAAAGAAAATAATTGAAAATCATTCAGGCCTATCATTTCAGCCCATAACGATTTTCTCATATTCTAAAGTCCGTTCGGGTATGTATCATTTCAACCCATAGTGATTCTAGTCTACAGGAAACTTGAAGTGTGATAAACTGATGAAAGTAACAGAATAGCATGAAATAACAGTAACAGATGATATAACAGGTGTAAATATAGGTGTGAACATCATATGAATATACTATAGCAGTTATAACAGGATGATATGCATTTACAGATTCAGGTGATGTTAGTTTATCACTACATAAGTACATATTAGTCTGGTGAGATTTACTCACCTGTTCAGAGCTGGAGATAGCTACCAAAGCAAACAATACAGACACTACGAAGGCACGACAATACGGAAATGAATTGAGAGTGGAGAGCCAAAGCTAATTGTCTTGTACATATGAAACAAAACAATACATATAATATGAATTTCAAACCAAAATATGACATTAAACAAGCTAGAATTAAGGAACAACAATTAATCAAACACTTGCACTTGCTTCCACCATCACTATGCTCAGCCTATAGGGTGATAAGGTACTGCCATGGGGTATATTTTGTCAGGTATGGGTCATATATGGTCGGCCTAGCAAGGGTAGTGAAGGTATGGAAGTTGCTATGTATGAAAATACAAGTACAAGGCAAACAAGTGGATTTTTGTGCAATTTCAAGCTTCGGGCAAGGCTACAAATGGCATGGCCAGACCTGTTGGAGGCTAGGAGATGGTGTGGTAGTGGTTTTGGTTCAGGTATGGGCTGGAGAAGGTGGTGCAAAGGGCGGCTAAGGGTGTGGTGAAGTGGTGGAAGTTACAAGGTGTGAATACAAAGGGTTTAAGGCAAATAAGTGGCTTTTGTGCAACCATATGGCTCAACCAAAGGACCATTGGGCTCGGCCCCTACAAGGTGAAGGTCAGGTGGGGTCTGGAGTGTCGACCAAAGGTGGTGGAGGGACTGGTGGCGGCGGCCAAGGAGGTGGTTTAGGTGAAAAATGAAGGGTATGTGCATAAATGGTTCGGCTAGGCTAGTTTCAAGGTGATTTTGCCACATTTGGTGATGATAGCTTCAGGGGGCTCATGGCCTGGTCAAGTCAGAGGGAAATAATGGTGGAGTGCCCACGGAAGTGGTGGAGTTGGTCGGAGGAGGTGGTGGAGGAGTATGGCCAAGCAAAGCACGAAGAGACAAGTGCAAAACCAATTAAAACAATGAAAAACAAAGGAAAAAGAGAAGAGATTTTTACCCAAACTTCTACAACAAATGGCCGTATGTTTTTTTTGAGTTTGAGAATTTTTTTGCTCGTGAAGAAGAAATGAAATGTGGGTGGAAAGAAGGAGGAATGGTACGGCACAAATAAAATAAAGGAGTACGTTGAGAAAATGAAAAGGCGGAATGTAAAAAGACTGGAAATATAAAGAGTCCAAAAACCTTTCAAATTTCCATCCATTTTCTTTTATAAGTTTAAATATATGAAAATAAATATAATTTCATTTAAAATACGAAAATATAACAAATAAAAATAAATAAATAAATATTAATTATATATAATTAAATTAAGAAAATAGCAAAGAAAATGTAAACTAGGCTAGAAAATTTGAAAATAAATGAAATGAACTTTGGAAAAAATTTTGTGTACTTGAAAAATATTTATAAATAAAGATAAAGACACAAAATAAAATGCATGCATAAAAATAAATAAATAAATTTTAATTAAATATAATTTAAATGAAGAAAATAGCAAAAAAAAAATGGAAACTAGCCTTAAAAATAGAAAATATATGCAATAAATTTTGGAAAATTTATTTTATCACTTTAAAAATATTAAAAGAAAAAATATACATAAAATAACATATTAACACATATTAAAATAAAATATAACAAAGAAAATATGATTTATATAATCTAAAATAGACAAAATTGCAAAATAAAACAAATTATACTCAAAATTGAAATGTGCATAACTTTCAAAGTTTAAGTCCGTTTTCAACGAAACAAAAAGCAGTATTCTAGTTTTTAAATCTATTTCCATAATAAAAGATAAAATTTAGGATTTTAAATATTTAAATTTGAAATTTAAAAGTCAAAGTTTGACCAGTTTGAACAGAAATTCATCTTTCAGTAAAATATCCAATTTATACCTGTTTGAAATTATAATTCACATAATAATCAACACTTATATTTAAAAATGTGAAATGTTTGAAATAAAAAAAGTTTAAAAATAATTTCAAAATAAAATAAAGTCAAATATTAAAATATATGAAAAATCTAGGGTTGTTACAGTTTGTACCGATTCTATTGGTATTGGTTTGGGTGTCGTTCTCATAAAAAAAGGGAACGCGTTATTGCTTATGCTTCTAGACAATTAAAGCTTGCGGAGAATAGATATGCAGCTCATGATCTAGAGCTCACGGGCATTTTTTTCGCCCTTAAAATTTGGCGTTATTATCCTTTGGGAGAGAAATCTTTTCTCTACGCCGATCAAAAATCTATTAAGTATTTTTTCTATCAAAAAGGAACTTAATTTGCGTCAACAACGTTGGCTCGAATTCCTTGCATCTTATGATCTTGATATTCTCTATACTCCTAGAAAGGGAAATCGTGTTGCCGATGCCCTTAGTCGAAAGAAACAAGTAGTTGTTTCCATGATGATATCCGAATGGAATGATCTCAAGATTTTGTCCACTTGTGAGATTCGAGTTCGTGAATCCGATTCCTGTTCCTCTCTTATTTTATGTAGCCTTTATGCTAACCTTTCTCTTTTAGCACTGCTTATCGTCCTCAATTCGATGGACAAATAGAGTGTGTGAATCAAACTCTTGAAGATCTTCTTCGTGCATGTGTTCTTGATTTTGGTGGAAGTAGGGAAGACCATATTTATTTTTTTGATTTTCTTATAATAATAGCTTCCAATCTAGTATTGGTATGGCACCTTTCGAGTCACTCTACAGAAGGCCATGCTGATCTCCTTCGTGTTGGCTTGAAGCTGGTGAGAAGCTGGTTTTAGGTCCGGATTTTACTCATGATTCTACAGAAAAGATCGACCTTATTCGTCATAGGATGAAAGAAGCTCAAAGTAGACAAAAATCCTATGTCGAAAACCAAAGAAGGAAACTAGAATTTTTTGTGGAAGATTTGGTGTTCATTCGTTTTTCACCTATGAAGGGAGTTGTGCGTTTCAGTCGATCGGGAAAATTGGCACCACAATATATTGTCCCATTTCCATCACCGAACACATTAGTTCCGTGGCTTATCGCCTTCATTATGGGCTCAATTTTCTGTTGTTCATGATGTATTCCATGTTTCTCAACTACGGAATTACCTTAGAGATTCCGATTCTATTCTTGAGCCCGATGTTATTGGAGAAATTGAAGTTTCATCTAATTTGACTTATGAGCAACATCCTATCGCATCATTGCTACGAAGGTTAACGGCTTCGAAATAAAGATTTTCCGCTTGTGAAAGTTCAATGGTCCTCAAATCCTAAGGATTGCTCTTGGGATCAAGAGAATTCATCGAGCGAACACATCCGGACTTACTCTCTCGTGCCACTTAAGGTGAACTTCTCACTTAAAAATTTTCTTTTGTTTTGTATGCCTTTGTGTGGTTGTTACTCTTTATTTTCTTCTTATGTATTGCGAGGATGTAATTTCTTTAAGGAGGAGAGTCTGTAACAACCCGCATATTTTACGATTATATATTTAAATATTTTATTTAAACATAGCATCGTTAGTTGAATCTAAGTCCGAAGTGTGACTTTCTATAAATGGTCGAATTCGGACTCGGGACCACTTCCATTGAGTCCAAAACAAAGTTTGCGACCTTTTTGAGTATAAACGTCGATATGTTTGGAGTTGTTTAGAATTTTTATATTTTCATTTGGGGCTTTGGGTTTGTGTTTCAGCCAAATAACCTAACAAAGAACCCAAATCCTCTACAATAACAACTCCCACTCCACTCCTCTTCATTCATTCATTCCATTATTCCTAACACTCTCAAGCTAAAGGAAAGAATAGGGGAAAAGATAGGAAAATAAAATTCCTAAGCCCTATTTTCTTTTCAGAATTCAAGTTCTAGTTCTAAAATCAAAGAGAGGCTTAGGTAAGCATCATCTTCATCTTCTCCATCTCAATCTCTCTTCAGTTTTTAGACTTTTCTATAAGCTAACTTAGGAAAAACTTCACATTTGAAAATAGATTGAAGATTCTAAAGGTGTAGTTGAGGACGAATTGATCTTGCCTTGTTTTACAGCTTCTCATTTGTCATTTTGAGTTTTAAGATGAGTTATTGAACTCACATCTATGTCTATAGCTTTCATTGTTGTTAGGTATGAATTCCTAACATCTATTTCATGTTCATTTTCTTTGATTTGAATTGATTTGGTGAATTTTTCAATTTTGGTGTTTTGAAGTCAAAATCTTTAAAAATCCTATTTTGGATGTTTGGACATGATATTTGGGGTGTATTGAAGAGCCTATAAGACTGGGTTGTCGTTTGGCACAAATCCCTAGCCTCCATCGCTCGTCCTATCGCTTCCTAATCGATTTGGCCATCAATGGCGTAGGCGAATTCTGCCCATGCTTAGGTTACCAAACATCTGGTTGAAGAACTCAAATGTCTACTAGGGGTCCCTGGAAGAGATAAAAAAAATATACAGCAAAAGAAAAAATAGTCGAGTCCTCGACCAAATGTCTGGTTAGCCTATACCAGACCTTTGGATGCCTTCAGTGAAGAAAAAAAAGAAATAAAGAGGAAAAGAAAAGGAAATTGGTAGAGCCCCAGGTCAGGTGTCTGGACATGCCAGGTTAGACGTCTGGTCCTGTTGCCTTTTGGCCATTTTGCCTATTTTTGTGTGGATTTTCGATTTTTATCGTTTTGTATTGATACAATTAGTTGTTGTTATTTATTATCGACTTTAATGGCTTCTTTTCTGGATTTTTAGGAACATCCATTTGATGGATTTGATATCGATTTTTATCGTTTTAATTCACATCGTCGAATGTGGATTTTTGATGATGGATTTTTTTTACAATCATTTCTGTGATTTTTCACTTTAAAATACGAAGGTTTTTGTACTAGTAGTAAATATTCAAAATCTTTCATAAAAATGATTCCAATCCTAATTTTAATACAAAGCTTATTTTTAAAACCGTTTTCTAACCTATTAATATATACAAACCTTTAGCTCATTCGTATGAGAAATCTAATTAAACGACTTAGGAAAACAAGTGGTATGAAATACTTGCGTTTACTTCGTCGGTTAATTTCTTAGACTTGTTCGATTGAACTCTTATGATAATTTTTGAGTGGAAATTTACAATTTGTTCGTAATTATTTAAGTTAAGCCAGTGGTTATGGGACATGAAGCTAAACTCTTTTATTTACTAGCTTAGTGTAATTCACACTTCTTATTGATCAATGATGATCATTTTATGGTTTAGGCTAGCGATATGCGATGTCTCTTTGTCCATGTGGGACTAAACCTATTTATGGAGCTTCATCTTATTTTTAGGGGCTAGCGACCCCTGGTCCTTTGACCATTCGTGGAGCAATCGGCTCAACAAGTTCGAAGCCTAGGGCATATCTTTTAGGTGCGTCGATGTTCGACTCAATAAGTATGCGCATTGGGAGTATCTTTTTAGGTGCGTCGATGTTCGGCTTAATAAGTAAGTGCATGGGGCGTAACTTTTTAGGTGCGTCGTTGTTCGGCTCAATTAGTATGTGCATAGGGCGTATCTTTTTAGGTCTGTCGATGTTCGGCTGTGCATGAGACGTATCTTTGTAGCTGCGTTGATGTTCAACTTATCTATCCCAAGGAGGGACTGTACAGCGTATTTTTATGGAATAGCGTTCCATTTGTGATACACGTGTTGGTGAGTTTTCATGCTCCTGTTTGTGAAAGGCCTCCCCCTTTGTGTTTTTGGATTTCTAATTACTGATTTCTAGAATTTGCGTTTCACCAATTTTTGAGATTTGCATTGATATGTTTTTTCAATATTTGAGATTTGGTGAATAAGCTAAAGAATGTGATATTATTTTTGGATATTTGAGGAGATTTGAGGTATTATATGATTTTCGTTGTTATTAATTGTATACTTGTCACATTATGACATTATTGTTATCATATATTATTGTTGTACTCTTACTCTATCTCATCTTATATGATATTTATAGCTAGACTGATCCGTTTATTATTTTTCTTCTTAAATAATACTTGGGTCAGACCGAGGCGTATCAGGTGCTTCCACTTGACTTCTTAGCAGGGACTAGCTTCTGACTTTTGGCTAACTACTTTAGCTTAGTATTTTTTGCTTTTATACATTTGAGATAGAGACTCCTTGTTGTATACATATTATTTTATCTAACACTTGTACCTATTCTTTTGTGATGTAGTGGATCATGTATGACCACTAATTTGAAGTTCTCTTCTATGTGTTATATTCTTATCGTTTCCGCCTTAGTGATGTGAATATCCGTGACTGATTTATGTTATGCTTATTTTATATTTGTTTCCGTAGGCCTCATAGCCACTGTATAGTAGCTTTGAGTTTGTATTTGATATGTTAGATTTCTTCTTGAAATGAAGCACATGTCATACCATCTGACATATCAGTACTCGCACAAAGCCATTACACAGATGGTCGCTCCTCAACAGCCTTATTCTTCATACTAATTGACGGTATTACCCAGTAAAGTCCTTGTTTAGTGTGAGTATAGAGGTGGAGCATTACAGTCCAGATTTGATGTAATGATTGTGTACTCTGATGATTGTAAGTATTAAATAGTTACAGATTATTTTATATCAAATTCTGTTGTTATATATTATATTTTGTTCCGTTGGGATTGTGAGATTCTGTGTAGTTGTTTTCTATTTTTCTTCTACCTTTTTCTTCTTCACCCCTAATGAAAGTATATTTCTCACACTCGGCTGCTCGACATTTTATACAGTGATCGTATTGATGTCGATTTTCAAGGGTCGAAAATTTCCAGTCCATTACAGCCTAACCCAAGACTGTCGTGCCTCGTCGAACCCTCGCTCCACCCCTTTCCCAGACCTCCATCTGCTCATGTGCCATCAATTTCTATCACGAGATGATTCCTTTAGAAGCAAATCGATTTCGATTATCATGAAGAAAGACAAAGATATGTGATTTTAAGCAGAAAGAGAGAAAGAGGAGGCTCGTTTTTTCATTTGAATTGCTTTCGTCTAGGTTTTCTTCTTCTTTCGTTTAGAGAGGATTTCTATTTCAATTTTTATTTTTCTTGCGCTCGTTTGCTTCTGTAAGAAGAGAAAGGAAATACGTGATTTAACTAAAAAGAAAGGAAAAGAGAATTCGTGATTTAAAACATAGGCGAGAGAGGCATGTTTTGAAAAGGTACAGTGATTGAGTGAAAGAAGAGATAGCCCAGTCCAATGAAAGAAAATAATTATTTTAATTTTTTTCCTTCAAAATCTCTCAATTTAAGTAGCTCAAAATTTTGAACCCCTATTGAGGCATGCCGCCTGGCGTTTCTAATGTTGTACCCCTATTCCTCACCTAATGGAACAAGTCTCAAGTCCAAATTCGATACTTTCGATGGCTTTTCAAATCAACCATTTAAATTAAATTAAATTAAATTATTTCTACGCGTTTTCAGATCATACGACCACCCAGTAAACCCAAATGCTATGAAATTTGAAATCTAATAATATACATTATTACAGTCCTAATGGAACTAGTTTCGTCAAATTCCAAGACCGTGCCTTGGATCGCGATTTTAATGCGTCGATTAAATCAACGATTTCAAAATTTTCGAAATCGTTTAAAATTTCAATTTTAAAATCTTACTAAAAAAATTATAATTATAAATCCAATATTTAAAACCATTTAAATATTTAAATTTAAACATCGAAAAATCCGGATCATTATATATAAAATCATACCTTTCAAAATCTCTAAATCAATAAGTTTCCAATCAGTTCTTATTTATATTCAATTCTCAAACAAATTAAATTACATATTAGCTTAATTTATCTTCCCAACTTTATTTTATTAAAGTTTCTACAAAATCTATTTAAAAATATTAATAAAAATTTTAAATAAATATTTAAACATATTACACATATAAAAGTTATTACAAAAATCTAATTAAAATAATAATATAAATTGTAAATAAATATTAAAGCATATTACATATATATTAGTTAAATTAAATTCTTAATAAATTTTATTATAGTAACTAGTATTAAATCAAATCTTATTATTGTTAAATCTATTTTAAAATCTTATTTTATATATTTTAAATAATAAAGTTATAAGTAAAATATTATAATTTACATTTTTAAAACTAAACTTGTAATTTCATTATTTTCAAAACATATAAATTTCAAAATCTAAATTTTTACACATATATTAGAAATAAAATATCTTTGTATTATATTCTAAAAATCAATACACATATATTTCTCCATTTCAAAAATTTGGGAATCATTTAAAAATGAACCACCCTAATGTATAATATCGTTCAGGTATGTGTCATTTCAACCCATAGTGATTTTCTAACTAACATGGAACTTGTAGTGTGAGAACAATAAAATAATAATATAAAATGACATACATATTAATGACAGACATATATCATAATTAACAATTTAAATTTAATATATATATACAACATTTAAATTTCTTGCCAACTCAAATTCAATAACATATTTCAACCATCATTTTATATGAAATCAATTTACTAAATATAAGAATGTCAATCGTGAGTGATTGCTCACCATTCGAGGCTATGAAGATGATGATAAAATAATGGGGCAAAGTGGAGATCTACAATAAATCAAATCCAAGATCGAAGCAAAGCCGATTCCAATAACATGAATCAACGACCAAGCTTTTGAAGGCAAACTTCATAGCAAAACCAAAGCAAATCGAAGCATTGAGAACTAGATTCGAGAAGTCGATAAAAAAAAGATACATACATACATACATACATACATACATACATATATATATACCTATATATACCTATATATATTATGATAACCCAGAATTTTTAACATTCGAAATTAAAATATTTAATTGATTTTAAATATTTGGAAGTTATTGTATACTTGAATTTCAAATATAACTATGAATTGGGCAGTTAAATTATTGAATTTAATTTATTAAAATTGGATAAAATATTGAATTTTTATGTTTAAGCTGATTAAAAATAATGTGATGGCTTAGAAAATTTATATTGACGATACTGAAGATAATGGGAGCATCAGAATTGAATTTTAAAATGATTTATTTAGTTTTGAATTTATATCATTTAAAATCGATATTTAAAAAAATAGCCTTCCGAGGCACAGTCTCGGAATTCGAAGAAACCAGTTCCATTAGATCCGTAATATTGTATTATTATCGGATTCAATTTCTGTAGCATTCGGAGTTGTTGTGTGATCGTACGATAAATAAATGCACTGAAATCTATATCGAAATTTAAAATAAATAACTGATCCAAAAAGCTATCTTCTCCATACGATCGAATTTGGACTCGGAACCTTTTCCATTACCTTCGGAATAGGCGTATAACATTATAAACGTCTGGTGGCACGCCTCAACTGGAGATCGAAGTTTTGAATTACGTTTATCGAAGCAATTTGAATTTTGAATTTAAATTAAATATTTTTTATATGTTTAATATAATAATATTTTACCAGACAGGTTTAACACGTTGCTTACCTTCTGAACCTCATGTCATTCATTGTTACACGCGTTAGTTTAGAAATTAAAAGAAAAAATTGATGGAATATTTCGATCAAAAGCAAAAAATCGAACGAAAACGAAAAACGTGTTCTTTCATCTCTCGGCTTCAGATATAAATCCATTAATGACCCCACTTCCTCTTTCTATTCAAAAATAAAAAAATCAAACAACTATGATACAAACAAAAATGTTAGAAAGAGGAATAAATTCAAAATCGAATCGTTCGCTGAAGAAGGAAAGAAAAAAAAATTAAAATCGACAGCCGAGTTTTATAAATCGAAATTGAGATCAATGGCCGCGAGAAATCAACTCAAGCCGATCAGATGAATAAAATGCAGGGCGACGTCGACTGAATTTCGCGATGTTTGAATCGCGCGAGCGCCGCAAATTGGATCGACGACGACTTCGAAATAAGGCGAGTGGATTCGCGAGCGGGCAGAGCTTGGGGTTTTGGCGGAGTGCGACGTTGGCGATGGTTGTTGGATGGAATCGGCGGCACGCGCGAGCAAGTTGATAGGAAGGGTCGCGTGCGAGCTGGCGATAGCCAGGGTTGGCTGAAGTTGCAATCGATGGTCGGTGACGGTCGCGTGCGTGATTTGCGATAACAGGTATTGGTTTTTTTCTTTTCTTTCCCTTTTTTTAATTTGAATTTGTAATTTTAATTTTGAAAAGGAAAACAAGAAAATAAATGAATAAAATTTAAAACCAGATTTTTAATAAAAGATGAAAAGTTTCCTACGGTAAGCAGAAAATTATATATATACATATACATATACATATACATATATATATATATATATATATATATGAGATTTTAGTTTTACAGTAATATATAAAAATATTTCTGTTTTTAATATCTACATATACAAGTTAAAAAGGAATTTTGAATATTGAGGAATTTATATAAGTTAAATTTTTAAAATTTATTTTCATAAGTGTATATATATTTTAAAAAAAAAAGAAAATTATCAATTAAATTAAATAGTTAGTTTTTAAACAATAAATTATAGTGGTTAATTATTTAGTTAACCTTTTTTTTTTTAGTTACTAAAAGATATTTTTAAAAGGAAAAATTGGTTTAAACTAAATTATTAGTTAATTTGTTTATTAAAAAGGAGATTTAGTTTTAATTTAATTTTTAGTTAAAAAAATTTATTAAAAAAATTTGTTTGCAATAAAATCATTGGATAATTAAAATTACCTAACGAAAATTGACTATTCGATTATTTCGAATATTAATCAATTATATAAATTATTTATACAAGGTCAAAAGATATGAAAACGAGTCAAGATGGATTGGAAATGGATTGCATGCATTGTTAAAGGTGAGAACTTCTCACTCAATCGGATTTTCCGATTTAATTTTAAATAGTTAAATTTAAAATTGTTCACTGTGTGCTTGGATGATAAATTATTATCTGTTGTACTAGATTAGACCCTATGCGCCGCATAATAGCGGAGGATATTATATAAACCCATATACTGCGATATTCCACCTCGTAGTGGAATTGGTATTATATATGTATTTGGAGTGATTGATTTCGCGCATTATATAGCGGATGAGACCCTATGCACCGCATAATAGCGGATGATTTTATATAATCCCATATACCGCGATATTCCACCTGGAAGTTGAATTGGTATTTACTTAATGTGCTAAAATATATGGATGCAGAGAAACAGGTTGGAGGGATCCAACTAGATTCCTCAAATATTTGAATTTGTTTCAATGTTGTGTGTTGATGTATTTATAATCTGTGTATGATTATAGTTGTGATTGAAATTGTTGAAGGCTATGGTTTAGCCGAATATATTTTTGGCATCGTAGGATACCAGAAATATAAAATTTGATTTTTGGAAATTAAAGTAGAAAACTTTAAGTAAATTCATTTTAGAAAATTAAATAAATTTTAAAAGGAATTTTAAAAGGGTAAAGATTTAATTTTGAAATCTTATCAATTAATTCCCAAATATGGGAAAAGATTTTTATAAAGGGTTTTTAAGTAATATTGTTTAAAAGTTGAATATATTATTTAAATTTTAGATCTTAAATATTTTAGGAGAAATAAAGGAATTTATTTTAAAATGAAATGAATTTGGAAATCGATTTGGTGTTTAAAAATAAATCTTTGGGAAATCGATTTGGAAATTCATTCGGTGTTTGAAAATTAATCATTAGGAAATCGATTTGGAATTTGATTTAGTGTTTGAAATAAAATTGAGAATCAATTTGGAATTTGATTTGGTATTGGAAAGTGGATATTTGGGAATTGATTTGAAAATCGTATATAAATGGATATTTGAAAATTTAAATTCACAACGGAAATTTATAAAGGAAAGAGAAATTTGTTTAAAAATAAACATTGGTTTATTTTTAAAAGTATGGAAAGAAATTCACTGATTTGGAATATAAATTTAAAATAAATCAAGAAGGATTTATTAAATTGATTTAAATGGACTATTTTGAAATGGAAAGTGTATGTTCCCTGAAAGCCGAGTATGTTTTCAAAGTAGCCTTTAAATATAAATTAGAAGTTCTAGAGTTGGTTTTAAAAGGATGTTTGTGGAGGAGTTATTTTCGTAGTTATTTTGAAAATCTTTAAAATAAAGATTTATTTAATTAATTGTAGAAGTGATTATTTAAAGATTTTATTGATATTTGATTTAGAAAATGATTATTTAAATAGTTATACTCTATCTAATAATTTTATTTTTAAAATTAGTTTGGGCTTAAAGTTTATATGAGATATTAGTATAACATTTTCATAACAAATATTTAAGTAAGTGTTTAAGGATAGTTTTTATTCTAAATGTTTCCAAGTATATTTTGGATAAGTGATTTGAATTATTTTAAAGTATTTGAACTCGGCAAAATTTTCAGTGGAAATAAATATTTGGAAATTTATTCCGCATGAGGAAAGCGATTTGAAATTTGCTTTCAAAGTGTTGAAGTGTTAAAATATATCTTGCGAAGATATTTTGAAAATAAATAATTGGGGGAAAATTATTGAAATCTTGGTGATTGTTGTGAATATTGTTTGATAGTTAAATAACCGACTATCAACATTGGCCTTTAAATGGAATTTGAATTTCGATGCAACTTGGGGTCGGATTCCAAATGGATATCCGAAATCCACATCGACTCTTTGTGATGGATCTTTTGTTTAAAAGATCAAAGTGGAAATTGGTCGTGATTTATTTAAACGTAGTACTTATTTTTAAAATAAGCGCTCGTTATTCGGATTAGCCGGAGGAGGACTTTGTGTCATAAAACCTATTTTGAATAATAATATGACAAAATGGGATTGCATTTGAAGATGGTGTTGAAAACTGGGTATTTCCGAAAATGAATGGATTACCTGTCGAATGTCTTTGCACTGGGTTGCTCCGGTATAGAGATTTTATCACACTTTGTGATGGGGATTTCCGGACGTGATTAGTGAATATCTGGATTTGCAAGGGCTTCTCTGAAGTGCCTTCAGTTCCGTTCGATCCCGAAACGGACTTGTATGGATGTGTGTCTAACGATACACTTTAAGATGTAAATCTGGTTTCTATCAAATACATTTTTGTTAGTGGCGGAGAATTTATTCTCTTGGCATAACACCCTTCTCTGAGACATACGAGCTCAGAGATTATGTAGTTGATGGTTACTAGTGATACATTCCTAATTTGGTAATGTGGCATACGAAGTGTTGTTGATCATTTGTTGATCGAAGCATGGCTTTGTAAAAAGCGTAGATTTGTGGACGAGGCTTCGTCGGACCTCACAACCCGGAATGGTCAAAACAGGAAGGATGCGGCAAGGTTATTTGGGGGTAGCGCCCTCTGAGGGTATGTTCATTTCCTTCTGGAAAACGGTTGTATCATGGTATGGATCGCATATATTTAACCTATGTGGTTACTGCAAATTTATTATTTTGCGGTTGTTGCTTTGTGGTTGAGGATCCTTGGATAAAGGTCGCTAACGACTGGGGGATGGCATGCTCGTATAGTAGTTACCTAGTTACAGAGGTAACTCGGCCTTGTGTTGGTAGAGATTCGGTTAGGTTCTCGGGGAGTCCCTCCAGAGGCGTACCCATGTAGTCCAGGAAGTTCCTTAGCCTGACCATTTGTTGGAAATCCAATCACCAACACGAGTTCTTTACGATTGCAATTGTATAACCTGCCATTCTTAAACGGTAGCTATAGTAGGCATAATATAATGGTACCTATGCTGGCTAAGATTTATATTATACTTTCGAAATGTTTTCTACTCTATGTACTAATAATAATAATATCAAAGGATTTTGCGTATCAAGCATGTTTAACTATCATAAGGAGAAATCTCCCCCAAGTGTGCGATTGCATTGTGAGTGTGTCGGGAGGCCTTATGGTAGTTTCATTTTCCAAAAAGCATTGCGAATTTCTTTTATTCCCTTTTGGTTTTCCTTTTGTTAAAAATAATTGTTTTAAAGATCTCACACCAGTCCCATGACTGACCTGGAGTTTATTGTTCCCTTTTTTAACTCTGGATTCCTATAATTTTCCACACGGGCAGCCTACAGTCAGGTTATCAGTGTTCTGGAGCGAAGTGAAGAAGTTGTTGTGGAGATCGAGAGTGAAGCTGGATGGCGAGACGTATCACTTATACTATGTAGTGTCCATTGCGTTTAGGCTGGTGCAGGTCAAAATTTCTATGTAAGCAAATTAAAATAACTGCAAGTGTTGAATTGTGTCATTTTAAACTCTGATAATGTATGTATAAACCGATATAGTTCTTTGTTATAAAGATTATTCATTTATTTATTATATATTGTTCTGCCGTGAAATGTGAGAATCTTTTATTGTTTCTGTTTCTTCTTCTACCTTCTTCTACTTTAACCCTAACGGTTCGATTTTTCGGAAATCGATTGTGCGATATTTGATACAGTGGACGTATTAATGTCGACTTTCGGGCGTCGAAAAATCGAGACGTTACATTGTGGTATCAGCGCATTTGGTTCGACAACAACCTTGGATCTGGTGGGGATTACTCATTAGAGATAGGGTTAGTAGTACTCTAGAATGAGTTTGAGTATATTAATAGATATGAGCGCGTATTTGTTAGTGAATATTAAATTGTTTTATATTGTGTTGATTGGTTTATTGAGTGATATATCGATTCTGGTCAATACGAGTAATTAACGTTATTGATAGGGATCTCTAAACACTTGTACAGAACAAATTCGACACGATATTATTTTTAAATCGGGTAAATGAAGTAATTTTACCCAAAACTATTTTCGTATATAAAGAAAATAATTTTTGCAAATTATTATAGTATATGGTTGCTTGGATATTAGGAAATGATAATATTAAATTATTATCATTGTTGTATGATAAATTGAAAACATAACAAGAGGTTGAGAAATAAATTTATATACAAATGAGATTTGTAAATGTAAATTGTAAATGTGATTTATAATTTGAAGTAGGATTCTAGAATAATAGTTGGAAATATTTTTGAAAGGATTTGAAATTTGAAAATTTTGGAAATTAAATCCCTTTTTAGTTTGAAAATGATTTTCAAAGGTTTGGAAAAATATTTTGAAAGGAAAATGGCACTAAACTCTTTTCGGTCGTTGGAAAATAATTCTGATGATGATCGTGGTATCATCCGTATTCATTTTCAAGTTTCCAAGAGAGGAACTGCTGCCGAATTGTTTCAAATAAAAGTTGCTTGGAAAACTAGGGTTGGTTTTGGAAATTCAAAAGGTAATTTGAATTGATTTCAAAAATGGTTTTGAAAAGATGGAAAGACTCTGGAATCTGATAAAAATAGTCATGGAATAAAATTTATTAAGGTGGAAAATAAAATTTGTGAATGAATTCAATTCGAATCTGTAAGTAAATAGAACTGGAATTGGAATTGAATTTGATTTGTGATAAATGAAGCAAAGTATTGAAATAAAATTAGTAAGTGAAACAAATTGACGGAATGACAAATTTAATATGGTTTGAAATGAATTCAATTCATATGGAATTGGAAATCCAGTTTAAATATAAGTAGATATAAACCAAAGTGATGAAGTAGAAAATAAATATAAGAAGTACATAAAATACTTATATGGAACTTAAGACATAAACGGAAAAATTCTTAAGTAAATTTGGAGTTGAGAAAATATTCTAAATTGATAAGTGAATGAAGGATAAACTGGAAATTGTGAAATGGTAATTGTGAATAAGGGAATGAAAGATCAATGTGAATAAAAGAAAAGAAAATTGATATAGCCAATAATCAATTTGAAATAAATACGTGGGATGTACATGTATTATTTTATTTGCATAACGATTTGACCCAGAATTCAAGCACAGAATTTCGAGATAGTTATATCGATCCAAGTTAGGATTTTTCACTCGATTTTCGACGGCGAACCTGGATATGGATTTTTGGTTGATTTTAGAAATTCTTTATCGTAGTTTATGGCTATGCAAGGAGAATGACGGTTTCTGAGCAAGAAACTAGATCTGAGTCTGCCGGGTGGACGATACTAGTTCAGAAGTGAAATTGTGTGATCGAGTGATCGATCGAATTTGATATTGTGTACTAATGATATGTGTGCATCGTACGGACTTAATTGAATATTAAAACTTTGGTAAAGAAATGTATGAAATGATTTTGAATGTCGTAATTAGGCATTATTGCTAAATAGATACACAGGTGTGTTAAAGGAAAAGGAAATTGGGATTTTTGAATTCTGAAGATAAATTTGAATTGTCCAACAAAGGTATGTATTTAAATTTCTATATGAAATTTGATGATTTTCTAGTCTAACCGCTTGGATTTTCATTTTCTTTTTGAAATTTGGGGGCCTGTTGTGGCATTTTGTATCTGTACCGAGCTAGCAGCGCAAAGAAGACTGGCGAAATTTTTCGAAAATTTAGGGAGTTAGAAAAATTTTGACAAAATTTCAAAAATTTAAATATAGATTTGAATTGTTAGGAAAATAATATCGTTTGGAAGTTAATAATGATTTTGGAAAGTTAGTTGAAGCGATAATGGGTCGTTACAATGGGTCTCTAATAAAAAGATTTTTTTGAAAAATTGTTGAAAACTGCTTATCTTGGAAAATGATAAACGAGTTAAGGATCATTCTTCTTAACTAGTAATTTGGGGATGAAATTTTTTGTGGGGGGGAAGAATGTGGCAACTCAGAATTTTTAACATTTGAAATTAAAATATACAATTGATTTTAAATATTTGGAAGTTATTTTATACTTGAATTTCAAATATAACTATGAATTGGGCAGTTAAATTATTGAATTTAATTTATTAAAATTGGATAAAATATTAAATTTTTTATGCTTAAGCTGATTAAAAATAATTTGATCACTTAGAAAATTTATATTTATGATAATGAAGATAATGGAATTAGAATTGAGTTTGAAAACGATTTATTCAGTTTTGAATTTATATTTAAAATCGATATTTAAAAAAATAGCCTTCCGACGCACCATCTTGGAATTCGACGAAACCAGTTTCATTGGATCCATAATATTATATTGTTACTGGATTTCAGTTTCCGCAGCATTTGGAGTTGTTGTGTGATCGCACGATAAATAAAATGCGTTGAAATCTATATCGAAATTTAAAACAAATAACTGATCCAAAAAGCTATCTTCTCCATATGATCAAATTTGGACTTGGAACCTTTTTCATTGTGTTCGAAATGGGCGTATAACATTACAAACGCCTGGCGGCATGCCTTGATTGGAGATCAAAGTTTTAAATTGCGTATATCAAAGCAATTTGAATTTTGAATTTAAATTAAATATTTTTTTATATGTTTAATATAATAATATTTTACCAGACAGGTTTAATACATTGCTTACCTTCTGAACCACGTGTCCTTCATTGTTACACGCGTTCATTTAGAAATTGGAAGAAAAAATAGATGGAATATTTCATCCAAAAGCAAAAAATCGAATGAAAACGAAAAACATTTTCTTTCATCTCTCGGCTACAGATTCAAATCCATTAATTACCGCACTTCCTCTTTCTATTCAAAAAGAAAAAAAATCAAATAGTCCCGATATAAACAAAAATGTTAGAAAGAGGAATAAATTTGAAATCGAATCGTTTGTTGAAGAAAGAAAGAAAGAAAAACTAAAATCGACAGCCGGGTTTATAAATAGAAATTGAGATCAATGGCCGCGAGAAATCAACTCAAGCCGATCAGATGAATCAAATTCAGGGCGACGTCGACTAAATTTCGCGATGTTCGAATCGCGCGAGCGCTGCAAATTGGATCGACGACGACTTCGAAATAAGGCGAGTGGATTCACGAGCGGGCAGAGCTTGGGGTTTTAGTGGAGTGCGACGTTGGCGATGGTTGTTGGATGGAATCGACGGCACGCGCGAGCAAGGTGACAGGAAGGGTCGCGTGTGAGATGGCGATAGCCAAGGGTGGTAAATTCATAATGAAAATTTTTAAAGGAAAGAGAAATTTGTTTTAAAATAAACATTGGTTTATTTTTAAAAGTGTGGAAAGAAATTTACAAATTTGGAATGTAAATTTAAAATAAATCAAGAAGAGTTTATTAAATTGATTTAAATGGATCATTTTGAAATGGAAAGTGTATGTTCCCTGGAAAGCCGAGTATGTTTTCAAAGTAGCTTTTAAATATAAATTAAAAGTTCTAGAGCTGGTTTTAAGGGGACGTTTGTAGAGAAATTATTTTCTTTAGTTATTTTGAAAATCTTTATAGTAAAGATTTATTTAACTAATTATAGAAGTGATTATTTAAAGATTTTATGGATATTTGATTTAGAAAATGGTTATTTAAATAGTTATACTCTATCTATTAATTTTACTTTTAAAATTTGTTTGGGCTTAAAGTTTATATGATATATTAGTATAACATTTTCATAACAAATATTTAAGTAAGTTTTTAAAGATATTTTTATTCTAAATTTTTCCAAGTATATTTTGGATAAGTGATTTGAATTATTTTAAAGTATTTGAACTCAGCAAAATTTTCAATGGAAATAAATATTTTGAAATTTATTCCGCGTGAGGAAAGCGATTTGAAATTTGTTTTCAAAGTGTTGAAGTGTTAAAATATATCTTGCGAATATATTTTGAAAATAAATAATTGAGGGAAAAATATTTAAATCTTGGTGATTGTTGTGAATATTGTTTGATAGTTAAATAACTGACTATCAACATTGGCCTTTAAATGGCATTTGAATTTCGATGCGAATAGGGGTCGGATTCCAAATGGATATCCGAAATGCACATCGAATCTTTGTGATGGATCTTTTGTTTAAAAGGTCAAATTGTAAATTTATTGTGATTTATTTAAATCTGAATATATTACTTATTTTTAAAATAAGCGCTCGTTATTCGGATTAGCCGGGAGAGGACTTTGTGTCATAAAAGCCATTCCGAATAATAATATGATGAAATAGGATTGCATTTAAAGATGGTGTTGAAGATCGAGTAATTTCGAAAATGAAAGGATTACCTGTCGAATGTCTTTGCACTGGGTTGCTCCGATATAGAGATTTTGTCACCCTTTGTGATGAGGATTTTCGGACGTGATTAGTGAATATCGGATTTGCAAGGGCTTCTTTGAAGTGCCTTCGGTTCTGTTCGATCCCGAAATGGACTTGTACAGATGTGTGTCTGACGTTACACTTTGAGATGTAAAGCTGGTTTCTATCAAATACGTTTCTGTTTGTGGCGGAGAATTTATTCTCTTAGCTTAACACCCTTCTCTGAGACGCACGAGCTCATAGATTACGTAGTTGATGGTTACTAGTGATACATTTCCAATTTGAAAATGTGGCATACAACGTGTTGTTGATCATTTGTTGATCGAAGCATGGCTTTGTAAAAATCATAGCTTTGTGGACGAGACTTCATCAAAACTCACAACTCGGAATGTTCAAAACAGAGAGGATGCGACAAGGTTATTTTGGGGTAGCGCCCCTTGAGGGTATGTTCGTTTCCTTCTAGAAAAGGGTTTTATCATGGTATGGAGCATAGATATTTAACCTATGTGGTTACTGCAAATTTATTACTTTGTGGTTGTTGCTTTGTGGTTGAGGATCCTCGGATAAAGGTGGCTAACGACCGGGGGATGGCATGCTCGTGTAGTAGTTACCTAGTTACAGAGGTAACCGAGCCTTGTGTTGGAAGAGATCTGGTTAGGTTCTCGGGGCATCCCTCCAGAGGCATAACCGTATGGCCCAGGAAGTTCCTTAGCATGACCATTTGTTGGAAATCCAATCACCAATGTGAACATTTTACGATTGCAATTGTATAACCTGCCATTTTTAATGGTAGCTATAGCAGGCATAATATAATGGTACCTACGCTGGTTAAGATTTATATTATACTTTCGAAATGTTTTTCAGAATATGCACTAATAATAATAGTATCAAAAGATTTTGCATATCAAGCATGTTTGACTATCATAAGGAGAAATCTCCCCCAAGTGTCTGATTGCAATGTGTGTGTGCCGGGAGGTCTTATGGTAGTTTCATTTTCCAAAAAGCATTGTGAATTTCTTTTATTCCACTTTGGTTTTCCTTTTGTTAAAAATAACTGTTTTTAAGATCTCACACCAGTCACATGGTTGACCTGGAGTTTATTGTTCCCTTTCTAAACTCTAAGTTTTCATAATTTTCCACACGGGTAGCCTAGGGTTAGGTTATCAGTGTTCTCGAGCGAAGTAAAGAAGTTGCTGTGGAGATCGAGAGTGAAACTGGATGGAGAGACCTATCACTTATACCATGTAGTGTTCGTTGCGTTTGAGTTGGTGCAAGTCAAAATTTCTATGTAAGCAAGTTATTTTAGTTCTTTGTTTTAAAGATTATTCATTTATCTATTATATATTGTTCCGCTGCCGAATGTGAGATTCTATTATTGTTTCTATTTCTTCATTTATCTTCTTCTCCGTTAACCCTAATGGTTCAGTTTTTCGGCATTTGATTGTGCGGTATTTGATACAATGGACGTATTAATGTCGACTTTCGGGCGTCGAAAAATCGGGTCGTTACATATATATCTTCGTTATTCAAATTTTCTTTTTCTTTTTTATATATAAGAAAGAGGAGGGGTTGTAGGATGATGCTCGAAGAAGGAGAAGGCGGAGAAATGGGGGGCATCGGGCTATCGGTTGCTATGGAGGCAAAGGCTGCTGTCTCGAAGATGGGCAAAGTATGGGTGGTGGTGTGATGTGCTCAACAGCGAGGTTCAACGAAAGGTTGAAAGAGATTGGTGTGTGAGTAGGTCGGAGCGGAGGCCAAAAGGTGGAACAACGATTGGGTCGTATTTTGGTGTGGCGGCTATGATTGAGAGGGTTTGTGTAGGTTGCTGAGAAAGTGGGGTCCGACTGTGTAATGGGGATGGGCGGCAGCTGCTGGGTGGAAGGCGGTGGAAGTTGGGGCCAGTGGTACATGTTGTGGTGATCGGAGCTGGTTTGGAATTTTGTAGAGGGAGTTTGTGTGAGGGCAGAGCATGCGACAGTGGGCGGTGGTGTTTGTTTGGCAGGTGGAGGTGGAGGATTTGCTTTACTGGTCAGAAGGCTGTCGAGTTGGGTATGGAAAAGTGGAAGGAGGGTGGGAGACGGGGGATCTGTTGATGGAAATTTTGACGGTTTTCAGGTGGTGGAGAGGGCTTGGAAGTGGTGAGGCGAGGCTGAGTGCTCGATGGCAAGATAGGTGGCGATGTGCTCGGGTTGTCAATGGAGTGATAACTGAGTGGTGGGGAAATGGACACTGGATGAGGAGCTAGAAGATGATGGATTGCAAATGAAGAGGCGGGCTGGTTTCAAAGAGCAACATATGGGAAGCTTCTCATCAAATAAAAAAAGCAATATATATATATATATATATATATATATATATAATTTTTTTATAAAGTTATCAGAACAAAAGAGAAAGAATGAAAGTGAATCAACAACCAAAATATATATTGAACAGACAAGAATGGGGAAAGCCAAAAGATGAATTTCTAGAAATAATAAAGGCAAATGGCCATTTGTTTTCTCACGGTGGGTAAATGAATGGCCATATGGAAAACAAAAGGACCCAAAATGGATACCGATATGGCTAACTATTTCACAGATTTCGCCGCGTACTAGACACCGAAATACACAAATGAAAATACTATAGAGATCAGCACGATGAGACAAACAGAATGGTACACAGATATGAGTGATACGACTATCCTATCAAAACTCGATATTCGGTGTCGAAAATGCTGCTAAAACGCCGAAAATAAAATAAAAGAGCTATAGCAATCCAAATTCAATGAAACGAATTAGGACGTCTCACTCAGAAAATGATTTACAATTTTCTTATACAAAAATATTCAGGTTTAAAAAAATATATTATTTCCATCAACTTAACTGATTTTAAAACTAAAAATTTGAAATTTCACAACCAGACCAACTTTCAAATTTTGAAATGAAAATCTTCCACTTGCTATGCTTTAATAAACGCATACCAAATATCAAATTTTCATTTTTGAAATTTTATTATTTAATTTAAAGAAAAATTTAGTTAGTTACGTTATTTAAATCATTAAAATTTCTAGTTTGTTACACTTTCCCCCACTCAAAATTTTTCATCCCCGAAAAGAATGAGATAGGAGAATAGAAACAATAACAAGAAAGATAGATTCAAAATACAAGGCATCAGATATAACAATTAATTCAAAACTACATCAATTTCATTTTTGGACATCTTATACATCTTATATAGTAGACTATTCAATTACATATTCTTATTACATTCAAACTTTTCCCAAGTAAGTTTTATTAATGTTTTTGAATGTAATTGAGCACTATACAAATTTACTTTTTATTTACAACATTTTTATCATGCAAAATTAGTTTGAACATTTTTTTATTACTTAAGTTTTCTCTTATATAACCTTCAGTTACATATTCACATTAACATTTTAACTTTTTGAATATTTCATTTAAGTTACATATGTTTTAGAATGCAATTGAGTATTATACAAATTAATTTTACCCTACTTTAACTGTTCAAGTTGTTTCAATTCTATTTCTCATTTTGGACACTCCAATTATTCAATAATTTTGCTTCATTCCAATAATTGAAAAATCATCTCTTAACATAAAACTTAAGAATCAAATTTCCGGTTTCACTTCAAACCATTTGAAATGAATATATACATACACACACACACATCAAATCATAATCAAGAAATTCAAATCAAATCCATTTTCCAAAACAAAAGTGTAGCATGGCTACTAAGTGGTCTCTCCACTTTGAGACTCAAAAATGAATGTCGATGATGAAGCAGTCATCATCGAAATTATTTTCCAACGACATAAGAGGAGAGTACTGACCTACTTCTTTTAAAATTCTTTGAAAACAATTTCTATTCGAAATTACTTTCTAATAATATATTTTCAAAACTTTGAAAACCGAATTTTTTAAAAACGCCGAAATTTAATTCTCAAATTCTTAATTTAAACTCATTTCTTTCGCAAAACAGATTTATAAACCATGTTTTAAATTTTTTGTAGAATAATAGTTAATGATTTGGGAAAGTTCACAAAGCAATAAATGATAATCTAGTATTATCATTTCTAACAACCAATTCATTTAACAATCTAATTTCATAAAATTATACTTTTATGTATAAAATATAATCATACAAAAGATGATTTACCACTTTCGAAAACAATATTGTGTCAGTTTGCTCTATTCAAGTGTTTTGGAATTCCTATCGGTAGTGTTAGCCAGACAAATCGATCAAACCCAAAATTCAAGCTTAATAACTTATACAACACAATATAAAAAAAATTTATATTAATTACAAATACGCTCCTTCATAGGATGATTCAAGAATGGATTTCAGAACAAGGATAGAGATTCAAGTTTAGAGGGACCCTAATCAAAGGGAATTCTAACTAAAAAGAGAGGCTTAAAAGGAAGATAAGAAAATGAAATTAGAAAAGAGGAAAGATGGATAGACTTATATTAATCGCTTTAGCCGAGTCAATCGAGACTCCGTTTTCATAAACAATGTGCCAAAAATCAGACTTCATCCGTTCAGAACTTGCATTGTTAAAATTTGGCTTTCAGCGATGACTCCTAAAAGTTTCTAGCACATAGCCCAAATGAGATTCATATTCCTTCTCAGACTTAGAAAAGACGAGAATATCATCAATGAAAATGGGGAGAAACTTGTTGAGAACATTGTGGAAAACGCGATTCATGAGATCGACGATGAAGGCAGGGCATTGGTTAATCCAAAGGGTATGACTAATAATTCACAAAACCATTCTCCATTCGAAAAGCTGTCTTAGGAATGCTCTCCTCGGCTATACGAAACAGGTGGAAACTGTTAGCAAGATCGAGTTCCAGGAATAAGATTAATGCAGAATTCAATTTCCCACATGGAGAGAAGAGAAGTGACTTCACCAAGGACATTGGAAAATAGGTTGACAATAGGGGTGGATTCAAGATCACTAGGCTGATTAATTCTTAATTAAGGGTTAATTAATAACCAATTAAGGAATGATTAATTTTTAATCAAAGTTTAATTAATAAATAATTATAGTAATTAATTAATAATTAAATAAAGATTATTAATTAATTAAGTAGTAATTAATTAATTAAGAGGTGATTAATTAATTAAATGATTGTGATTAATTAATTAATGTTTGGTTAAGCAAGATTAATTGATAAATTCTTAAGTAATTAATTTAATTTAAATTAATTAAATTAATTATGATATGAATTAAGTAGTGCTTGCTTGTGAATGATAGTTTGTATTGATATCTGTATATGGTTGATATCTGTTGACTGATAGTTGAGTTATATTCTGTGATGAGATATATCTGTGATAGATATTGGTTATTATCTGTTGATAATGTTGTGTAATGCTATGTTTAAATCTGAATTGAATTGTTTAAACCTTTAAAACAACTTGGACCTAAAAGACACGCTTTGGATTTCGATGAGACCGGGATCAGGTTTCCATATTTGGATATCCGAAAACCACATCGATTCCAAATAACGTTAGGTCGTGAATGTTATGTGAAGAGTGAAGACTCGAGGTGTAAGGGCTATACGTCAGTATAACTCTGTGGGTAATTCCGTAATGAGTTTGACGGAATAGTACTTATAGATTCGAGATGGAGAATCAAAGTGCAAGGGTCATCGTCGTTAACTCTGAGGGTGATTCCAAAATGAGTGTAACGAGATAATGCCTTCGGTTTCGTTCAAACCCGGAACGAACTTGTATGGATTGAATGCTTTCAGATCATCGTCAGGTGGACGATGGGCATTCTAAGAGATGTGTTCTTTATAAAGGTAATCGTAACCTCAAGCCTCATCAACCGGGAATGGCAAAAACGGGGGAGGTGCAGCAAGGCTTCGTGGGTAGCCCCCACTTGAGAGTGAGATTTACCCCTGTCTAGAAGTCCCTTATTATATATTCGGCTGTGTGGGCAGTTGTTGGCCACAACTGCGGGGTTGTCTTGTTCGGAACTATCCAGTAAGGGATGGGTCCGGCCTTGTGTTGCAGGGGAGTTAGGGTGGCTCCTCGGTACGGTGATCTAGGCCCCGTACTGTGACGGGCGGTACCCCAGTAGCCCTGCCATTGATGGAAACCCAATTTCCCTACAAGACTATACGGTTTTGATTGTATTACCCACTTTCGTGGCTAGTAGCTGGAATTTAATAGATGTAACAATTTCGGCTATTTTCTATTTACTTGAAAACCCTAGACCTTATTATAATATCACTGAATTTCCTATCAAATGTTTTGGTTAGCGTAAGGTAAAAACTTACACGTGTTTATTTGTGGGAAGTCTTACGTGATACCTTTTGTTTCAAAATGATTTTTAAAGTTAAGCAACTTTAACTGATTTACTCACACCAGACCCATGTCTGACCCGGAGTTTATTTTGTTTTTCATAAACTCTTGGGTACTCAAATTTTTATGAGTAGCCAAGTGATTAGGTTTGGATTAGCATATGTTTTGGGAAGCTGGAGCTGGAGTCCAGACGTACTATCTATCTATATCCGCTGTAGGGGCATTTTGGGTGTTATGTTCGTAGTTGTTGGGTTGTAAGAACTCTTATGAATGGCTGATGTAATGGAATAGTATTATTTTGTGAACTCTGATATGTAAATTATGTAAGGGGTATATGTAATATTATATTTTGTTCGTTTGCGTTGTGAGATTCTGATGATTGTTGTTTCTTTTCTTTCTATCTTTCTATTTCTATCTCTTTCTTTTCTTATTGATGATACATTTTTCTGTGGAATGAAAGACGGATCGTCCAACAGTGACGACCCGTCTTTCATTCCACAGAAAAACGTATCATCAATAAGAAAAGAAAGAGATAGAAATAGAAAGTTATAAAGAAAAGAAACAACAATCATCAGAATCTCACAGCGGAAACGAACAAAATATAATATTACATATACCCTTACATAATTTACATATCAGAGTTCCCAAAATAATACTATTCCATTACATCAGTCATTCATAAGAGTTTTCCAAATCCATACAACTCAAAACATAACACCCAAAATGCCACTACAGCGAATATAGATAGATAGTACGTCTGGACTCCAGCTCCAGCTTCCCAAAACATATGATAATCCAAACCTAATCACTTGGCTACTCATAAACTTTTGAGTACCCAAGAGTTTATGAAAAACAAAATAAACTCCGGGTCAGACATGGGTCTGGTGTGAGTAAATCAGTTAAAGTTTCTTAACTTCAAAAATCATTTTGAAACAAAAGGTATCACGTAAGACTTCCCACAAATAAACACGGGTAAGTTTTTACCTTACGCTAACCAAAACATTTGATAGGAAATTCAGTGATATTATAATAGGGTCTAGGGTTTTCAAGTAAATAGAAAATAGCCGAAATTGTTACATCTATTAAATTCCAGCTATTAGCCACAAAAGTGGGTAATACAATCAAAACCGTATAATCTAGTTCAAGTGAAAAGATAGATCTACCTACATAATCCTGAGGTAATCGACATTCGATCACAAGAGAATCACCCTGGTTGTTTAATAAAGAAACTGTTTGGGCTTTGTTAGAAATAACAACATCATAACACTTTAACCAATCACCTTCAAGTAAGATATCAAATGCAACAAAACCGAGGACATGGAAATCTCCGGTGAATCGACGCTGGTTGTAAAGAAGTTTCAACCCTTTACAAATCATACCAAGGTTCGTGGGACCACTGATGGGATAAGTCACACACAATGATAAAGTTGTCAATTGAAGTTGCAAGATGTGCACGAATTTATTACAGAGATCAACATAAATAAAGCCATGGGATGCTCAAGTATCAAGAAGAACACGAATAGGAAAAGAAATGGATGGGTTTTAGAACAAAGGTAAAGTTCCAAAAACTCAAAAGAAAAGGCTAATCAAAGGAAATCCTAACTAAGAATTCAATCTTGAATGAAGATGATTTGGTAATTGATTTTACTCATTATATGGTATTACTACCCTATCTCTAACGAGTTTTACTTCATATGCTAAGTTTTTTCTAAACCAGAGCTCTTATACCGACTGTGACGATCTACGTTTATGAACCATTCAAATCGACAATTATCCACACATGTCAGACTTGAATTGCTCAAAACAACATAGTATTAATTTATATTTGGCTAAACTTTGCATATACATTAGATAAATCCATCGTAGAATCACAAACACGGAGTAATGCAACAATAAGCAACGGAAATAGATAAATAGTAGTTCATGAAGCTACTATAGAACATCAAAGTCTGAAACAAATACAATAGAAAATCCCAACTACATAGAAGTCATAAATACAAAAGCAAATGAAAAGTTTGAACATAAACAACTGGAAATAACTGAAATAACTGAAAGCTGAATGGATAACAAATAGATCTTCAAACAAAGCTCCAAGCTCCAAAGATGAGTCTCAGATATTGTGACACTCTGTCTGACCCAAGCATAAGCAAAACACAAAACACAAAACGCTGGAGTCCGGATTACAGTTCTTATGCTAGTAAAACAACTCAAGTGAAATCTCCAAGTGAAATGCAAATAACTTAAAGGATGTTGGGATTCCATCCTTTGAGGATCCGTTAAACTATGTACATACATAGTACAATACGCAACATAGATAATGTCTATAGTAAAGTAAACTATTAAAATAGCGTTAAGGCATTACTCATATCCCCTTTAACAAATTTTTGTCTAAATGATGTAGTCTATACAATACTGTAGACTCCACCAAACCGGTGGGCTATTAGGGAGCACTCCAAAGGTATGACACAAACCAAAGTCGTAGTGTGCACGATAAGGCATGTGACGAGGCACGCGAGGCAATGCCTAGGGTAGGATACTATCGTTTTGCACTCCCGAACTGGTGGTAACACATAGCAGCTACTATCGCCTACCTCGATACACTCTCCCAAATCAAAGATGCATTCAATCAAATCACAAAGTAATATATATGGTATTGAAGAAATGTGCCCGATAGAGGCAGCAAGCCCACTTGGCTGGTATAGCTCCTATTTTAGCCACATCAAGATGACTCAAGGGAGTGAGGGTTGCGTTCATACCTCATATAGATGTAGCCAAACCATCCTACTTCGTTCGGGATTCTCCAGCACATACACAGTTGTTAAAGTGGTTTTCTGTATTGGTAAAAAGTATGAAAATATCCGATCCCGGTATCTTTAACAACCAAATGCTTATTTCACACCGTGATCATTTCATTTTAAACAATTCATACTTCATATTAAAATTTCATATTCATTTCAAAATCACATCACTTTAAAAATCATACATTTTCGAAATCATATTCACTTTAAATTATAATTCACTGTAAATTATAATTCACTTCCAAAATCATAATCACAAATTAGGTTAAACCATCATATCAAAGTATTCCCATTTAAATCCATTAAATCTAAATCGTTATAGTTCCAACTTTAAAAATTTGAATATTGAAAGTAATTTATATATTGGAATAGTTGTACATTAAAAAAAAGTTTATATTTAAAATAGGTTATAGATTAAAATGGTTATATATTAGAATATTAGTATATATATCTTAAAAGGGTTTATACCAAAAATAGTTTCAAATTGGGATTATTTCTTCCAATTTCACAAATTAATTCAAATCAACTTTAGTTCCAAAATTTAATTTAAATTAATCTTAGTTCTAGGAGTTCAATTAACAAGGTTAAATGTTCGATTCAAATTCTCATTAAACCATTTTTAATTTAAATCGATTTCAAATCCAAGTTTTGAACCACAAATTTAAACTATTTCCAATTCAATAGGTTTCAAAATTGGAATATTCAAATATTTATAATAATTCGATTTGATAAATTTCATTTATATTCAAAATTCAACTTTAATTTTATTTAAATTTGAAAATATTCACTTAATCACTTTTTATAAGCATTTAAATAAATTCTCAAACGACAAATTTAAATAAAATTAATAATTAAGTATCTAACTTCAATTATATTTAATTCTAAAATATTCACCTAATTACTTTTTATAAGCATTTAAATAAAATCGCAAATTAAAAATTTAAATCAAAATTAAATATTCAATTATATTTAAATATGGAAATATTCATTTAATCATCTTTAATTAAATCAAGTTATAAAATCATACCTTTCAAATCTCAAGATCAATAAGTTTCCAATCAGTTCTTATTTATATTCAGTTCTCAAAAAAATTAAATTACAAATTAACTTAATTTATCTTCCCAGCCTTTATTTTATTAAAGTTACTACAAAATCTATTTAAAAATATTAATATAAATTTTAAACGTATTATATATATATATATATATATATAAGTTATTACAAAAATCTATTTAAAATATTAATATAAATTGTAAATAAATATTAAAACATATTACATATGTATTGGTTAAATTAAATTCTTATTAAATTTTATTATAGTAATTATTATTAAATTAAATCTTATTATCGTTAAATCTATTTTAAAATCTTATTTTATGTATTTTAAGAACAATAAAGTTATAAGTAAAATTTTATAATTTACGTTTTTAAACTTAGCTTATAATTTTAAAATTTCAAAACATATAAATTTAAAATCTAAATTTTTTTTTTGGCAAGGCCGACGGGGTTGGATGGTCCCCGACCACTTTATTGCAGCACCAAAGAGATTACAACAAAGACATTGAGCGAACTCAAAGAATACAAGGGAAACAAAGCGCTACAAAATAAACTTGAGACTAAAAGGAAAAAAGAAGAAACAGGAAAAACTACACAAACAAGAACTTAAAAGGAGAGAGATATACCAGGTTCAATAGCAAAAGAGAGTGTTTTCAGCAGAGATCTAATCGCATAAGAAACTGAAAGCAAGAACATAGGGCCTGACTTAGCTCTTTCAGCATCAAACACTCTAGTATTTCGCTCATACCACACTTGTGATATAAAACACTTCAACACAACAAGGTACAGTCTCTTAAGATTGTGAGCATGACCAGTCTTCCCTAAAATAGAGCTCCATTCCGCTATGTTGTTGTTGCTTGTAGAAGGGTCATTCACACGCAGCTTGTCCTTTATATTACCCCAAACATGGTTTATGAATTCACACTCAAAAAATAAGTGTTCCACAGTCTCCACACCATCACTGCAGAAGACACACTGCATATCCACATCCATCCCAATGCAGACAAGTCTTGCCTTTGTATGAATAGCACGGTGCAACACTTTCCAGAGTAACAAGTTATCTCTAAAACTGCTATCCTTGTGCCATGTTCGCTTGCTCCATGTCCAGTCAGTTTTTTGATAGTTCTTAGTCAGAAAGTTATATACTTTGCTAATAGTAAAAGAAGCATCTTTGTCACCCCATACCAGCTGCTTATTGGAAGTAGATAGGGTAGCATTTCCTTTTATCTGGTTCCATAATTGTTGTATTCTTTGATTAGACGAGAAGACAGCAGAACTTTGTATATTATGTACAACATCTATGACTTTTGCTTCAAGATGGATCCCAGTTTGAATCATTTCATTATAAGCCAACCTACTTTTCAGAATCAACCCTTTCTCAAGCCAAGGGTCATTCCAAAAACTAACAGTAAATCGATTATTAATACTCATCTGCAAGAGAGGTAAGATGTCACCCTTTAGTTTGAATATGCTCCTCCACGTCCAACTCAAGTTCTGCGGCATACGCATAGTCCATAAACTTCTACCTTTGATAACATTCCGGCGAGACCAAGTAGCCCAGTTGCTGTCATAACTATTGAAGTATGTATCGATGTGTTTAGCCACCGCCGCTTTGTTCCATTCTTTTAAGTTGATGATACCTAATCCACCTTTAGAGAGCGGCAGTTGAACAATTTTAAAGTTGACAGGCGCAATATATTTGCCTGCAGTTCTTCCCGTCCATAGAAAGCGCATAAACGCACTTCGTATCATTTTCATTAGCTTCATGGGAAGAACATAAGTTCTAGCCCAGTACACTTGCATTGCAAATATTACTGACTTCACAAGAGTTAACCTACCAGCTTGGCTCAGCTTCAATGTCGTCCAGCTATATAATCTTGCAGTAATTCTTTCATATAAGGGTAGGCAAAGATTAGTAGTTATCCTAGATGTTATCAGGGGCATCCCCAGGTAAGAAACAGTGTTAGGGTTAGGATATAAGCCAGTAGCTTGAGAAATAACGTGCAATTGATCATTATTCACCCCAGCTACAATTATTTCAGATTTGTGTATGTTGATTTTCAACCCAGTCATCTCATAGAACTGCGATAAAACATTCATTAAGTTGTTGATTGTATCATTATCAGGCGTGCAAAACACCACGAGGTCATCAGCAAACATAAGCGTTGAGATACTAGGTTGACTGCAGAGATGATGGCACTTAAACTTACCTTGCGAAATTAGACTGTCTATCATTCTGGTCAGGAGCTCCATGACAACAATGAAAATATACGCCGAAATCGGGTCTCCTTGCCTTATGCCTTGTCTACAGCGGAAGAAACCAGCCGGAGAACCATTGATAATAACCGAAAATGTTGGTGTAGAAATGCATTCGTATATCCAAGCAAGAAAATGTGGAGGGAAATCCATATACCCCATGATACGAATGATACTATCCCATTGTAACATATCAAACGCCTTCATGATGTCAAGTTTGAACATAGCTTTAGGAATAGATGTTTTACGGGAGTACCCCTTAAGCAGCTCATGAGCAAGTAGTATATTATCAAGAATATTCCTTCCCGGCAAGAATGCTGCTTGGTTTTTGGAAATAACTCTTGGCAGAACAATTTTGAGTCTGGATGCTATAACTTTGGAAATACATTTGTAAAATGTATTGCAACATGATATGGGTCGAAAATCTCTGACATGGTGAGCATTGGGAACCTTAGGAACAAGTGCAATATTAGTGTAGTTAAATGATCTATAAAGCTTTGCCTTTTTGAAGAAATGTTTAATTGCTTTGAAAACATCATTTGCCACAATTGACCAACAGGTAGTATAGAATTTGGCATTTAAACCATCTGGGCCTCCGCAAGAATTGCTGTTCAGAGAGAACATCGCATCTTTGATTTCTTCAGTAGTTACTTCAGAGCATAGGAAAGAATAATCAGCTTCACTTAATCTAGGAAGAATGTCAGTTGGGATTTCATCAAGTTTTGGTATGAAGTCGCATTCGTTGCCATAAATGGAAGAAAAGTAATTCACAAAAGCATCTTGAACGTCATTCACAGTTGTCTGAAGGTTGTCGTCTTTAGATAAAATAGTAGTGATATTCTCTCTGCGCTGTTTGTTCTTAAGACTAGCATGGAAGAACGCACTATTTCTATCACCGTCTTCTTTCCATTTTATTCTGCTTTTCTGTTTGATCATGTCACTTTCATTAACTAAAGCTTCACTATATTGTTGATTTAAGGTATATTCTGCAGCAGAAAGATCTTCATTGTCAACGTTGGTCATCATCTCTTTTTGAACCTCTGCAAGTTTCTGACCAATAGACATGCTCAACTTATCACCTTTGCCAAAGTTTTTGAATGACCACTGCTTCAGTATACATTTTACTTCCTTTATTTTCTCCTGCAAAATAAACAGCGGATTACCATACTTACCTATATTCCAGGCATTAGATACAATTGTTTTAAAGTCTGGATCTTTAATCCAAGAGTTAAAAAATTTAAAACTTGATTTCCCTCTCATATCAGCTCCACGAAGGTGGATGATTTGTGGTGAATGGTCAGATAGGAGAGGAGGGGGCAGAAGGCAGTAAAGGAAGGGCCATTTTTCAAGAGCATTCAGATTGGAAAAGGAGTGATCAATTCGCGAGAAAGTTCTCCTTCCATGTCTTCTCTTATTGTTCCATGTGAACTGCAAACCAACAGTTTTCACAGGAATAATTTCCGCAAGATTAAGAGTAGAAACAAGCGGATTGATTTCATTCAAAGAGAGAGGGTTACCACCGTCTCTATCAGATAATTTATAACAGCAGTTGAAGTCTCCCGATAAAAGCCAAGGATGAGAGTTTTGTCGGAGAGCAGGAATAATATCGAACAACTTAGCTCTACCGGAGACAGAGTTAAGTGCGTAAACAAAAGTAATGTAGAATGATGTATTATCATAGACTGATTTAGCATGGCAGTGTATCATTTGTGGAGTGGAAAGAATAGGGTTGATATGAACATGAAGGGGGTTGTAAAGGATCAATATTCTACCGTATTCAGCTTCATCCAGATTATGAACATAATTCCAAGCAGGCCTGATATAATTAGCCGCTTTGATCGTCAGATCATGGTTTAGCTTAGTTTCTAGCATAGCAATAATGGATAACTGATGAGCACAGATAAGGTCTCTACATTGATCAAGCTTGATTACATGATGACCTCCTCGTATATTCCATACTCCAATATTAACCATCATTGGAGAGCACGCGCATTAATAATTTCAATTTTCATACTCCTCGTCATAGCTTGCGAAGAGTTTAAATAGTTGGGGATGTCAACAGAAAGTGGAGTAACTTCTCGAGCGGAATTGGCATTTTTGGATGGTGGAGTTTTCAAAATGGGTAGAGGAGGAGAGGTGGTCGGAGTGTTTATTGGCGGTGGTGGTTTGAAAGCTGAGGGAGGTTTTAAATTGAAGTAGACTGGGGAAGATATGGCAAGAGCAGTTGTAGAATTGGTGTTCTGGTCGTTCAGAGATGTACGTGCATTGTTGTGCACGCATGCATTATGCTTTTTGTGTGATATATTGTTCTGCACTGTTTTGTTTTTCATATTTCTTTTATTCTTCTTTTCATTCTTTAACTCTTCTGGGTCACTTTCACTATCATGTTTCATTCTACTGGGTATTTGAACAGGAAATGATGCATCTTCAGTAATTACATTTTTTGCCTTTTCCTTCAAATGGTCTGAAATCCTCCTGACATCTTGTTGGTTTGCTTCACTAGTACATTCCATTTGCTCCTTTTGGATTGCTTTGTCTCTATTTTGCACTCCTTTACTACTTTCATTTATTGCTTCTTGTACATTACTTTCCTCAACCACTTGGATTCTATCTATTGTACTAATAATTTCACCTTCCTCTATATTACTAAGTATATCAAATTTATTGAAAGTACAAATGTTTTCCTCAAATTCACCTTGTTCAAAAATTATTTCGTTCTGATTAATTGACCCATCCTGATTCATATTAGTCTTACTCTGCTGTTCTTCTCTATCATCCTGTCTCCTTTCCTCCTGACCTTGTTCAACACAATCTTCATCATTTTGCTCAGTCTCACTAACCTTCCTATCCTGCTCACCAGCATTATCATTAGCACGTAATTCTTTACTATCTTTGTCTTCTGCTGACTGTACTCCTTCCACTTGAGCATGTTTCACATTCTTATCAGTTCCCGCCGGTCCAATTTTCTTCCTCGCTACACGTTGCCATATTCTAATATTTTGTTTCTTGACTGGTCTTGAATAATTATAAGTTTGTTCCTTCTCCGTTCTCACTTCCTTTACTTCTACGGTTTTATCTTTACCATTTTCCTTTTCTCCTTTAGCCTCACTACTAATAAAGTTATCACAATCTATTGTTTTGTGTCCAAATTTCCTGCACTTCACACATACATCTGGCTGCCATAAATATTGCACATATATCTTTTGTTGTCCTCCCTCAACTAATTTCACCATAAATTCTTCCACTAGTTCTCTATCCGGTCTAATTTCTATCAAGCACTTCGCATAGCTAAGCCTATCTTGTTTTTCAGTCATCTCATCCATGCATAGCATTTTACCCAAGTGACTGCAAAGCCAGTTAATACCTAGAGGGGACCAAGCAAAAATAGGAAGGTTGTGCATGTGAACCCAGACAGGCACAGCAGTGACTGAACCAGTAACATTACTCACTGTGGCATCATAAGGTTTAATAATAAAAAGTTTGTTATTCATAATAATTGGATCACTCTGCAAAATAGATTCTCTGTCTTCACAACAAGTGAAGTTGAATAAAAATATGGTACCATCAGATTTCACCTTAACAGTGCCTTTAAGCTTCCAAATAAACTTTAACTTTTGGACAACAGCGGTATACGACAGTGGCTTATCAAGGAAGAAGCCGACAACGGTGTCATTCCAGATAGCTGCACCAGCCTCTAAAACTTCTTTGGGTGGCACCAATGCTTCTTCTTCATAAACTGGAGACATGTCAACGGGTATGTACTTGCCTGCATTTCTTGGTTTTCGCTTAAACAGAGAAGTCCATTTCCGTTCACTCAAGCCAGAGGAGACGAGTTGCTGTGATGGGGGAGCGTGAACTGCAGAAGGCTGGGTAGGAGCTATGGTTTGAGGATTGTAAGGAAGTGAAAGCGGAAGAGAAGAAACTAGGATAGGATTCGAAGTAAGGAGAGGATCTGAAGAGGGCGGAGGTGGTGCTACAGGATTAGACATGGGGTGTTGAGCAAAAGGAGGAGGAACAGGATTAGACAGTGGCTTTTTGGCTTTGAGGAGAAAAGGGACAGATGATGGGACAGTAGGGAGGGACGTTGGAAGCGTTGGAGCAGAGGAAAGTACTACCTGCACTAGAGATGGAGGGGGAGGTACAGCAGAGAAAGCGGGTATGGTAGGAGCAGTTGAGAGGACAAGAGGGGAAAGAGGTGGGTCATCAGGAGCGGACATGAGAGATAATGTGAGAATTAACGTATCTTTGTATTATATTCTAAAAATCAGTACAAATATATATTTCTCCATTTCAAAAATTTGGAAATCATTTAAAAATAAACCAACGGCTATAATTTCCTACCTATGGTCAAGTGATATGGATATTTATCATTTCAATCCGCAATAATTTAACATTTATGGGCGTATACTATTTCAACCCGCAATCCCAATATTTCAAATTAATAAAATCGCTTGGGTTTATCATTTCAATCCATAATGATTTTCCTAATCTATAATATCGTTCAGGTATGTATCATTTCAACCCAAAGTGATTCCCTAATCTATAATATCATTTAAATGAAAATCTGCCGCTTGCTATGCTTCAATAGATGCATACCAAATACCAAATTTTCATTTATAAAATTTTATTATTTAATTTCAAGAAAATTTTAGTTAATTACGTTATTTAAATTGTTAAAATTTCTTGTTCATTACGCCAAGAGCGACATATGATGATGCCCCCTTGGTGGACCAGAGTATTATATTGCCATAACTAGCATAATACAATAGAGCGTAAATAAAACAACAAAAAGAACTGCAACCCCTAAATAGCTATCCGTCAGCCTCCTACTCGTCTTCGGTAGCTTTATTCATCATCCTATTAAAATCTGTAAATATCAACCCTCAGCCTACTCAAATCAATTTTGAGCACCCGAGAGTTTCAGGGGAAAATATAAACTTCGAGTCAGACATAATGCCTGAAGTGAATAACTCTATAAATCTCAGTTATTTAATGTTAAGTGAGACCTTGCCGCTTAGTGGAAAGGGTTTCCCCGCACTAACATCCTTTTAAAACATATCTTTTCGCAAATCTTTTCCACCAACCAAAACTGGTTAAATTCTATAAAGCATCATATATAAACATACATATCAGGTAATAAATAAACTATCTGTTCGAACACTATAGTTTCTTTTGGCTAACTACCAACCTTTGGTTGACTCGAGCCAATCAGACAATTTTAGAAAATAATCTAACATATGTTAGACACTCCTCCCTAGGATTATGTTTCCAAAAATCATTTTGGATTGAAGTATTTCATAAACCTATGCATTGATGCTAAGTTGTAACATCCCCTATCTAAAGGCCCAAAGCTAAGCACTACAGATGTTGTAGTCATCTATAGTATTAACTTCCAACGACTAAATTTAGCAATGTTAATGGTATTTATAATATCAGAAGCACTTGTATATGAAATAAATCACAGATGCGAGAACATCAATTTTCATTACACTTCAAAACAAATGTTCCATATTCAAATTACATAATCCCATAACATTTCCTAAGTAAACATCAAATATGATTATTACATAAATACACCAAGAGCGACATATGATGATTCCCCCTTGGTTAATCAAAGTACTATATTGCCATAACTGGCATAATACAACATGATGGAAATAAATAAATGAAAGAACTACAACTCCTAAACAGCTATCCGTCAGCCTCCTGCTCGTCTTCGGTAGTTTTATTCGTCATCGTCCTAAAACCTGTAAACCTCAACCCTAAGCCTACTCAAATCAATTTTGAGCACCCAAGAGTTTAAGGGGAAAACGTAAACTTTGAGTCAGACATAAAGCTGGGTGTGAATAATACTATACATCTCGGTTACTTAACGTTATGTAAGACCACACTACATAGCGGAACTGGTTTCCCCTCACTAACATCCTTTTAAAACATATCTTTTTGCAAATCTTTTCCTACAACCAAAACTAGTTAAATTCTGTAAAGCATCATATGTAAACATATATATCACGTAGTAAATGAACTATCTGTTCGAACACTATAGTTTTGTGTGGCTAACTACTAACCTTTGGCTGACTCGGGCATACCAAACAATATAACAAAATAATCTAACATCTGTTAAATACTCCTCCTTTGGACGGTCTGTTCTTAACTATTTGTTAAATACTTCTCTTCTGGACGGTCTATCCTTAAGTTAACATCTCCTAGGGTCACCTGGTCCTAATGGTTTTGAGGGCTCGCCAATCACCTATCTGTATACAATTATATATTCCCTTCTGTTTGTAATCATAATTTTAGTCTTTCATGTGACAAAGCCATACACACTGGAATTTTGAACTTAATTAGCCGTGGCTAATAGCTAATATATAGTGTGCGACCCTATGCCAATCCCATCTGGTATTCAAATATCTGGGTCATTTTACTTAGGGAAACCTTCCCTTAAAATTTTCCTTGAAAATCTTTTCAAACTAATTTAAAACTTCTAAATAGAACTCACATAAGGAAAATACATATACTCTATGCTTTACTAAAAAATCACCTTGCCATGTCATATATATACTTTACTTAAACATTTATTGATGAAAACATTTAAACCTTTGAAAGTGCCTATTTCGAATCGATTGAAAGTACCCCTTTCAAAACCAAGTAAAACCCTTCATCTCACTTAGGTCGAAAGACCAAAACCTTCCTTCCAAAACCATTCATATAAACCTTTCGAATCCTATGAAAAACCTTTCCTTCGAAAGCTATAAAATGTTAGATATCATATCTTAAAACACTTTAAACAGCCTTTCAAAACCACTGGGAAAACCTTCCTCTTAGACCTTTCGAAACATTTAGAAAATACCCTATCGAACCTTTCTAAACCATTGGAGAACTACCCCTTGGAAACCTTTCTTTAAAACCTTTCGAAAGCATAAAAACCTTTATAAACAACAATCTTTCGAAAGCGTTTGGGTTACATTTAAAACATGTGGAAAAAACTTTTTGAAACCATTTAAACTATCTCCTTCGAAACCATTTGGGTTATAATTCAACAGGACAAAAGGGTCAATAAACTGTTTAAGTCGAAAGCCTTTCTTTTGAAAGCAATTCCTAAGCAAAGAAGTGATGGTGTCGAAACCATCCTTCCGAAACCATTGATAGAAAAGCGGCAATTAGGGGTTTCGACCCCTTTGAAACCATTACTTAAAACAAAAGGGCGCAACTCATTCGAAACCATTCCTTTAAAACAATTAACTCGGTCAAAAGCTAACCAAGTTGAAAGCTGATCCTTCGAAAGCAAAGTGGGTGCAACTTCATTTTGAAACAAAGGCATGCTTCAACCCCATCGAAATCCTAACGTCTCGATCCAGTACCTTCTGCCTTTATCCAATTCGCTACGTACCAAGTGCACTGATACCACATGCATTAGTTTCGAAAGTACTGGCGACGAAACGTCTAGGTCGGAACCTCTGGCACCGAAAGTGGTGGAACATGCTAAAAATATGTAAATTTTGTTTTTGGATTTTGATAGTAATTAAAGAGGTATAATTACTTAGGGAAGTAATTAAAGGATAATTACTCAGCGTAATTAAAGGATATATTAATGTAATTAATCAAGGTGCTGGTTTAATTAGTAAAGTAATTAAGGAAGTTAATTACTGATTGTGATTAATCAGGTTGATTAATAGTTGTAATTAAGTTTATAATTTATAATTAAATGTAATTTTGAGAAAGATTGATTAATAAAGTAATTACAGGGTCACTAATTTATGTAGTTAATGAATAATTAATTGTTTAATTAATTAATAAATGTGATTAATTATGAGATAATAAATCAAATGAAGTGAGGAAGAGGTAATAATTAATTAAGGATTTTTGTAATTAATTTTTGTTAATTAATTAATTAGAAATTAATTAAGATTTATTTAATGATTAAAGATAAATTAATCTATGTGATTAATTTAAAGGTTAATTACATAGTGTAATTAAAAATAATAATGAACAATTACAAATGTAAGTGAAAGAGTGTATCTAGTTATAAGTGTAGATGATTATAAATTGATAAGGACAAGTGTCCTCCTTAATTTTTCTTTTTTTTCCTTTAATTTTGATAAAACAAGCAAAACTTAACATAAGATTTCATTCCTTAAAACAACTAAAACTAGAAACTTCAATCTGCAAAATTCATTTCAGTTTTTAAAAGAAAGATTCCATCTTCAAACAAATGAAATTTTCAGATCTTCAAACAGATTATCAAAACCAGAGAAGTAAGAAATATAATCAAACACCTGAGTAAACTCTAAGATCAGCAAGCTCAGTTCAGTTATTTCAAAAGAAAAAAAATAGGCCGGATCATCTCGACAACATCAACTACAATTCAGATCAAAGATCAAACCTATTTTCCAGATTTTCACTTTCTGATTTCAAAACTTCAGGGCTTCTCTGTTTCATAAACAACAGGTGAGTAAATAATTTTAAAAACAATTTGATCTGGGTTTTATTACATGCATGTGATGATCTGAAAATTTATCTTGATGTTGCCTGAAAGTCATTCAGTTTTTATTATTTAATTTATAGTTATGTTTATATATGTAAAGAAAAACCTGTGTATATAGGTAAACACTCTGTTTCCTGTTCTTATTTCAGACCAGATTTCTTTTCAAAAGTTCAAATCTTCCAATCTATACCCTATTTTATCATGATATGTGAATGAAAGTTGTTTGTTATTGTTTGATGAAATTTTTAAAAATAGTTTCTGTAAGTTTAAGTTTATAAATAGAATTTAAAATGGTAAATACAGTGAAACTTAAATTTTGGTTAAAAATCAACTGCTTTAGATGCTAAATTGAATTACATGCATGTAATCATGATGGAAAATCATGATTTTAGATGATACTTTCATAATTTTTAGTTGGGTATTTCGTGTGAATTCTGAGTTTGAGTTTTCTATTTCTTCTTCTTTCTCTTTCTTCTTTTCACTAACTATCTGGAATTTTTAGGATCGAAATTTCCGGGTCGTTATATCTGAGAAATACTTTTCAACTAACATGCTACGTCTGTCAAATTCTCATTAGTCGCTACATTTATTTTTCAAAAGTGCTGCCAAGGTTTTAGAAATAAATAATAATTTTAGTTTACAAAATAACCCTTCTCCTTTTATAAATATATAAAAAATTAAGTTCCATACATTAAATAATTTTATATATTCATTAGAACACCTAGTAAAATTCTACAAAAATTCCACAAAATCGATTTCAATACGTATTCTAACATATATAAATTTCATACCCAAATAAGAATTATTTAGTTGTAAATAATTTTTATACCTAAATAATCATTTTCTTCACTAGAAAATTAATATAAAATCCACAATAATTCAGAAAATTATAAAAATTGAAACCCATCTCTAAAATATCATTTCTGATCTTAATCTAAAATCGCAAGGGATTTGGATGTCATTTAATAGGTTTTTTTGCATCAAAAATGTATCATAAATTCTACATGAACAAGCATAAGTCATCAACAAGCATACACACACACACATACATTTAATCCCTCAAAATCATGGCATAACGTTGCAAAACACTTCAGATTTAGCTTAAAACTAAAAACATTTAGGAAGATGAGATGCAGTCATTATTTACCTTAGCTTTGTGATTAAGGACGTGAGATTTGATCTTCATTAAATGATTTGATTCTTCCTTCTGAATCCTTCTTCTTTGCTCTTCCTAATGATGGTCGGCCTTAGCTCTACATGTTCGAATTTTAAAAATGAAGTGAACTTGAGTTTTAAAGGGTTAAGAGTTTAGGGTATAAGGATTTACCTCGTTCTAAAATTATGCACCTGCCTATTTCCTAATCGTTTTTATTATCTTTTGTCTATTTTGTTTCATGTTATCTCGTTTTGATTTACTCATTAACATAGAACGACTACTTCTTATTTAATCACGAATCTCAATCCATCAATCTTCTTACATTATTTTATTTTATTTAACTAATTAAATATCCTAAATAATGTTACTAAAAATACGGGGTGTTACAGACTCCCCTCCTTAAAGAATTTCGTCCTCGAAATTATGATGAGGTACACATCTTAACATGCAACGCTAAAACATACCATCAAACAAATCAAAATAGGCGTCTCTAATCCTGCTCTCAGCTTTCCAAGTATAGTCTCTCTCATCGTCACTCCACTAGACTTTCACTAATCGACTGTCTTGTTCCTTAGCCTCTTCTCATCTCTCGCCACAATACGAACCAACTTTCTAAATATAGTCAACTCTGGTTCTACTACTAAATCCTTTAACACGGTTGGTATTATAGTAGTCTCTGGGTCTCTAACACATTTTTTAAATGAGAGATATGGAAAACATTATGGACTCCTGCCAAACTATTCGATAACTCAACTCTACATGTGAGTTTCTCGATCCACTCTATAATGCAAAAAGGTCCAACGAATCTCGGTGCCAACTTTCCTAATTTCCTAAATCTAATCACACCCTTCATCGATGACACCTTAATAAACACATGATCTCCAACAGAGAATGCTAAGTCTTTCATACTTCCGCCTAGACCGAGTCTCCTTCATTCTAGCTCAAATCCACTCAATCTTCTCTGCAGCTTCTCTTACTAAATCTAGACCAAAAACCAACCTATCCCCGATATCTAACCAAAAAATGAGAGATTTACTTGGCCTTCCATACAAAACTTCAAACGATGTAATGTCAATGCTAGCCTGCTAACTATTGTTATATGAAAACTCAACTAAATGCAGATGGTCTTACCATGATCCCCCAAAATGTAATATACAAGCTCTAAACAAATCTTTCAAGATTTTGTGAGCCCTTTCCGTTTTCCCATCCATCTATGGATGATAAGCGGTACTCACCTTGAGCTTGGTTCCTAAAAATTCCTATAGACTCTTCCAGAACTCACTATTGAACAAAAAATCTCTAGCACTTATTATACTACTAGGAATTCCGTGCAGTCTAATTACATTCTTCATAAACAATTTCGCTACAATAAGTGTCGCCCTAGTTGACTTAATTGGAATGAAATGGGAATTCTTAGTCAATCTATCGACTACGACCTATATACTTTCATTTCCTCTACTGGATCTTGGCAATCCGTTAATAAAATCCATAGAAATAGAATCCCATTTCCATACCGAAATATCCAATGGCTGAAGCAACCCACTTGGATTTTGATGTCCAGCCTTTATTCAAGCACTACTTTACCCATAACCCAACATCCCTCTTTATTTCTTCCGAGAGAAACTTCTCTTCATATCTTGATGCATCTTAATTCCTCTTAGATGAATAATGAACTTCAAACGATGGCATTCCTCCAAAACTTCTTTCCTAATGCTTCCCACATTCGGAACACATAACCTTTCTTTGTTTCTCAACCACCCATTCTGGTCAAGACTAAAATCCTTTAAGTCGTCGCTCTCAGTTCTATCTCTTCAACTTCTGATTATTCAAATAAAACCGGATCCTCTTTCTATTTAGAAGCTATCCTTCCAATCACTACCAGTCGAACCTCTAAACAAGACAACACAACTCTTTCTTTACTAGATCCAGCCTCGGGTCTCCACTGAACTCTACAAGTTGTCAAGGCCTCCAAATCCTTCCACTCAGCAATCATTGCCAACACTGCATTATGATGCTTCCTTTTAAGTGCATATGCCACCTTATTACTTTTCCTTAGTTGTATTCAATTCTAAATCATAAGCAACAATAAACTCCAACCACATCTGTTGTCTCATGTTCAGCTTCTTCTAAGAGAACGAATATTTTAGCAACTTATGATCCATATATAGCTTAAATTTTTCTCCTAAAAGGTAATGTCTCCAGACCTTCAAAGCAAAATCACTGCAGCCAATTCCAAATCATGCGTTGGACATCAAACCTCATGCGGTCTAAGCTGTCTGGAAGCATAGGCAATCACTTTGCCTCTCTGCATCAACACTGCTCCTAATTCATTTCTACATGCATTAGTATAAAATACGAAATCCTAATCCCCCTCCGGAACAACCAATAAAGTTGCATCAGTCAATATGTGTTTCAAGCTCTGGAATGCTTCCTTACACTTATTAGTCCACACAAACTTTACCTCCTTTCATGTTAGCTTGGTCATCGGGGCCGCTATCCGCAAAAAATCCTTTATAAACCTTCGATAATATACAGCCAATCTAAGAAAGCACTTTATCTCAGCCACTGTTTTTGTTTCTCTTCCAATTATTCACTGCTTCAATCGTAGTCGGATATAATGACAACCCTTTTTATGAGACTACACGACTAAGAAACTTCACTTCCTTCTTCCAAACATGACACTTCGAAAACTTCGCCTTCAGCTAATGCTGCCTGAGTGTCTCAAGCACCACCCTAAGATGAACTTCATGTTCTTTCTCGTCCTTTGAGTATATCATAATATCATCTGTGAAAACCAGCGTGAACCTGTCCAAGTACTCTCGAAGAACTCGGTTCATCAGATCCACAAAGAATGCCGATGCATTAGTTAGTCTAAATGGCATAACTAACCACTCATAGGATCAATATCTTATCCTAAACGCCGTCAAAGGTATACTATCCTCTGCTACTCTAAGTTGATGAAAACCTATCGCCAAATCCAACTGAGAGAATACCTTCGCTCCACTCAAATGATCGATTAAAATGTCAATTCTCGGCAATGGATATTGATTCTTTATCGTCATCTTATTCAACTTATGATAATCAATACATAGCCTTAACGATCCGTTTGACTTCTTAGCAAATACTACGGCTGCTCTTCATGGTGAACTACTCAGTCCGATCAAACTCTTACCTTTCAAATCCACCAACTACATCTTCAACTCCCTTATTTCTATGGGTATCATCCTCCTTGGCAGTCTACTCACCGGTTCTGCTCCAAGCACCAAATCTATCAAAAACTCAATGGCTCGTACCGGTGGCAATCCAATTACAGGCTCGAAGACATCTACAAATTCTTTAACCCTGAAAACTTGATTCAATTCGTCTTCCGACTCCATAACACTCAGCAAAGTATTCATCACACCGCTAGGGCCTTCTTCTCTATAAACAATCATGTCTCTACAATTAGGTATCTAAGTGATAATTTTCTATCACGGCAAAATATCCTATCATTTTACTCACTTAACCAATTCATACCAAGAATAATTCGGTAACCTACAAAGTCAAAAACGTGCAAACAGCAAAGGTATGACCTAACAAATCAAACTCTAAGTGGTCGCATCTCAACCCAAGTGCCATATACCCTCCTATTGGATTTTCAACTCTTAAGGACGTGACTAAATATGAGGGTTCTAGGTTAAGACCAAACATCGAGATATAAAATAATGTAATGCACCAGTATCAAATTGAACATTAACAGACATACCAAGGATCTGAAGCATACCTCCCAACACTGCCTTTCCTTTCTCCCTCATTGTTGGCTTTTAAGTAGCATCCTCCAATGCATACACCTTGCCCTTCCTATCTTTAGCGGGCTCTTTGCATTAATTCTTATAATGGCCTATCTAATCACAGTTGAAGCACTGTATGTTCTTTTTCCCGATCACTTCCTTCTCCTTCCCAGTACAGCACTCATAGGTGAAATGCCCCTTTTTATTGCACTTAAAACAAACCACCTCAGACTTTCCTTTCTTTACTGCTCCTCCCTTCTAAGCACCCTTCTTTTGAAAGATATTCCTTTTTTGGCTTTGCGCAACCTGGATCTCCTTTCTCCTCCTTCTTTTCCAAACAAGCAAACATCTCCTCATATCTTGATGCCATCTCCACTACCACATAACTGGGATCACTAGTATGAGGTAATTAGCCGTGGCCAACACAGGCTTCAAACCTATGACTGTATCAACAGTGGCATAACGATATCGAGCGAACTCTTCAAACCTACCAGCATACTCCAAAATAGTCATCTCACCTTGCTGTAGCTCAACAAACTTTTTAACCAAAGTAGACCGTGCCATCATCGACATGAACTTCTCCTGAAACCTCCTCTTAAACTTTGAAAATGTCATCGTCTCTTCATCCACACTGCTATCACACTATTCCTCAAAAATAAAGCGGCTCCTTGAAGCTGTCTCGAAGCAAGCCTACTCTTCAACTCATCATTGAGCCCCAAGTCCACAAAAATCCTTTCATAGTGCAATAACCAGTTTTCTACTTCTATAGAATCTTTAGTTCCAATCAACAGCTTCCCTCCAAGCATGGCATAATCTCCACTCCATTTAGCATAATGGTTGACCACCGAAGCTTCTTGAGCTCCTCCTCTAACATTTCCTCCAACAACTCCAGTAGTAATTCCAGCTTGCATCATATTCACGAAAAACTAATACATAGCTCCCATATCCACTTGTGGGACTCTAGCACCAAAATTCTCAACTTGAGCTTGACCTGGGGTCCTCCTCGTATTTGGTTAGGATTTTCCATTTGTGGTGGTGTTGTCCCATCCTTGGTTAACTCTTCTTCTTCTAGTTTCCATATTTGTATTCAAGCCTCGTGAGATATAGAAGAATATCCTAAGATAGATAGAATAATAGAGATATAACATATACTTATATATATAGCAAATACAAGTATGTTACTGTAGCGTTATCCCATACCCTGATCTTAACTCTAATTTCCTAGGATTATGTTTCCAAAAATCATTTTTGTTAAAGTATTTCATAAACCTATGCACTGATGCTAAGTTGTAACATTCCCTATCTGGAGGCCCAAAGATAAGCGCTATAGATAAATGTAGTCATCTATAGTATTAACTTCCAGCGACTAAATTTAGCTATGTTAATGGTATCTGTAATATCAGAAGTACTTGAATATGAAACAAATCACAGATTTGAGAACATCATTTTTCATTACACTTCAATACAAACGTTCCATATTCAAATTACATAATCCCATTACATTCCTAAGTAAAGATCAAATATAGTTATTACATAAATATGCCATGAGCGACATATGATGATGCCCCCTTGGTTAATAAGAGTACTATATTGCCATAACTGGCATAATATATCATATGGAAATAAAACAAAAAAGAACTGCAGCTCCTAAACAGCTATCCGTCAGCCTCCTGCTCGTCTTCGGTAGCGTTATTCGTCATCATCCTAAAACCTATAAACCTTAACCCTCAGCCTACTCAAATAAATTTTGAGCACCAAAGAGTTTAAGAGGAAAACATAAAATTCGCGTCAGACATAAAGCTGGGTGTGAATAATACTATACATCTCGGTTACTTAATGTTAAGTAAAACCACGCTGCATAGCAGAACTGGTTTCCCCTCACTAACATCCTTTTAAAACATATCAGTTAGCAAATCTTTTCCTACAATCAAAACTAGTTAAATTTTGTAAAGCATCATATGTAAATATATATATATATCAGGTAATAAATGAACTATCTATTCGAACACTATAGATTTATGTGGCTAACTACTAACCTTTGGCTGACTCGGGCCTACCAAACAATATAACAAAATAATCTAACATCTGTTAGACACTCCTCCTTTGGACGGTCTATTCTTAACTGTATGTTAAATACTTCTATTTTGGGCGGTCTGTCCTTAAGTTAACATCTCCTAGGAGTCACCTGATCCTAATAGTTTTGAGAGCTCACCAATAAAATATATGTATACAATTATATATTCCCTTATATGTGATAATAATTTTTTTCTTTCCTATGACAAAGCCTTGTACACTGGAAATTTGGACTAAATTAGCTAGGGCTAATAGCTAACATATAAAGCACGATCCTATAACAGTCCCATCTGGTATACTAATATCTGAGTCATTTTACTCGGGGAATCCTTCCCTTAAATTTTCCTTGAAAACCTTTTCAAACTGATTTAAAACTTTTAAATCGAACTCACATAAGCAAAATACATATACTCTATGCTTTACTCAAAATTCCTTGTCATGTTATATATATACTTTACTCAAACCTTTGTTGATGAAAACATTTAAACCTTTGAAAGTACCCCTTTAGAATCCATTGAAAGTACCCATTTCAAGACCAAGTGAAACCCTTCTTTAACCTAGGTTGAAAGGCCAAAACCTTCCTTTCGAAACCATTCGTATAAACCTTTCGAAACCCATGAAAAACCGTTCCTTCGAAAGCTATAAAACCTTAGACATCATATCTTTAAACAAGTTAAAAAGGGTTTTCGAAACCAATGGGAAAACCATCCTCCTAGACCATTTGAAACAGTTAGAAAACACCCATTTGAACCACCCGAAATCATTTGGGAACCACCCCTTAGAAACCTTTCTTTAAAACCATTTGAAAGCATTAAAAAATTTATGAACAACAATCTTTCGAAAGCGTTTGGTGTTTAATTTAAAACACGTGGAAAACACATTTCAAAACCATTTAAAGCATCTCCTTCGAAACCATTTGGGTTATACTTCAATAAAACAAAAGGGTCATTACAACCATTTAATTTAAAAGCCATTCTTTCGAAAGCAATTCCTAAGCAAAGAGGTGATGGCGTCGAAACCAACCTTCCGAAAGAATTGGACAAGTGGTCAAGTGTCAAGTTGAAAAACAAAGTATACCTTCTGAAACCATTGACTTCGAAAGGTAGAAAAGTGACAGCTAAAGGTTTAGACCCCTTCAAGAGCATTACTTGAAGCAAGAAGGCACATTCCATTCAAAAACATTCGTTTAAAACAATTGAGTCATTCGAAAGCCAACCAAGTCCAAAGTTGACTCTTCGAAAGCAAAATAGGCGCAACTTCATTTTAAAACAAAGTAACGTTTCGACCCCATCAGAATCCCAACGTTTCGACCCAGTACCTTCCGCCTCTGTCATATTCGCTACATACCAAGTGTATTAATACCACACACATTGGTTTTGAAAGCAATTGCGGCAAAACATCTAGGTCAAAACCCTGGTGTCAAAAGTGGCGGAACATGCTAAAAACATATAAATTTTATTTTTAACATAAAAAAGAAATAAGTTTCAACTAACTTGCTATTTTTGTCAGACTCTCATTGGTTGCAAAATTTCTTATTCAAAGGCGCTGCCAAGATTTCAAAAATAAACAATATTTTTTATTTTACAAAATACCCCTTCCCCTTTTATAAATATATAAGACATTTAATTCGCATACCTTAAATAATTTTATATATTCATTAAACACTTAGGAAAATTCTACAAAAATTACAAAAAATTATTTTCAATATGTTTTCTGACATATATAAATTTCAGACCCAAACAATAATTATTTAAATAATTTTTATGCCCAATTAATCATTTTCTTAACTAGAAAATTAATATAAAACCATAATAATTCAGAAAATTATAAAAATTGGAACCCATCTCTAAAATATCATTTCTGATCTAGATCAAAAACTGAAAGGCATTTGGATGTCATTATGTAGGGTTTTTTACATCAAAACATATTATGAAATCTATATGAACAAGCATTAATCATCAACAAGCATACATAAACATGTAATCCTTCAAAATCATGGCATAACATTAGAAAACACTATGGATTCAACTTAAAACCGAAAACATTTAGCAAAATGAGATGTAGTCATTATTTACCTTAGCTTTGTTATTAAAGATGTGAGATTTGTTCTTGATTAAGCGATTTGAATCTTCCTCTTTAATTCTTCTTCTTTGCTCTTCCTAATGGTGGCCGACTTTAGCTCTATATTTTTGATATTTAAAAAATGAAGTGAATGTGAGTGTTAAGGGGTTAAGAGTTTAGGGTATAATTATTTGCCTTATTCCTATTTTTCCGCTGCCTATTTCCCAATCCTTTTTTTAATTATCTTATGTCTAGTTTATTTCATGTAATCTTGTTTGGATTTACTCATTAATATGGCATGACTATTTCTTATTTAATACAAGTCTTAATCCATCAATCATCTTACATTATTTTATTTTATTTAACTAATTAAATATCATAAATAATGTTACTAAAAATATGGGGTGTTATAGGGATATAAACGAGTTTCTAAGCAAGTATGCGATGAAATATCATCCATATACCTAATTTATCCTGACTCATTTATCCAAGTTAACTCCCTATCGCGTTCTCGACATTTCAATTTCTCTATCCCTTGCCTAGAAACGAGTTCTAGAGCACATAGATAGACGAAAGCCTACACATCAGCTTCTAGCGTCAAATACGTGAGGACTTACTTTCAATAAAACGTGTCAACATTGTAGAATAACTTATTCATATTTATTTGGCTACTTAATGGCACAGACAAAGAGAACCCGCTTGTTTTAGACTCATTTACTTATAACAAAATGCTGCTTTTAAATAAAACCGATCCTTGTAAATAGAGTTTAAAAAATAAAACCTTTATTTAATAATTTAACTCCAAATTGAATCTTAATTTAGTCCTAATTAAATCCTATCAGATTAGTAATTAATCAATAATTAAACATTAATTAATTAACAATTAAATATGTAATTAAGCATTATTTAAATAATAATCAGTTAAATAATTAACTCATTAGTTAATTAATAATTAGTTAAACCTCTCCTAATTAACTAATTATTGTTATCTTACTTAATTATTTAAGTACTAATTACTTTACTTAATTACTAATCATCTTTACTTAATAATTTTATTAAATAATCATTAAAATTCATACTTAATTAATAAGTAATAATTACCTTTTTATACATAAATATGTTTGAAATACTTTTACAAAAGTATTCAAGATGAAATAATTTTTAATTTACAAAGTGCGTTCGTTTTTACGAACTGTGTCCATAACAACTATCGCTATAAAAACCGTACTTTAAGCTTGTTATATATAGCAAGTAGCTCTTAAAATCCTTGCCCTTTTACCTTTGGATTACCTTAAAAATTTAGTATAAAGTTTAGAAACCAAAAGCTAAAGTTTTGGAAACTTGTAAAACATTTTTCAAGAAAATCAACCAAGTAAACAAGTTTTAAAACCAAAGGATCTCAATGTTGTAAACAGTGACTTTAAGTAATAACTTTTCTTTAGCACACACATCTATGTACATGAACATAATATATATACAAATGTAAACACTTTCATCAATAAGTAAAGTACATTACTTTTCAAACATGACTAACATTTCAAATCCATAACCAAACATTACATATAAATACACATATGCAAAGCACGACAACATACTTTCAACCAACAATCACAGCAATTACTATCAACAAAAATAAAGTTTTAACTTGCTTAAAAATGTGAGCTTCACTCTCTAAAAGCTCATGAAACAAACCGAACTTCTACCACATTTGAATTTAACCAGATCTTGGATTCTTTTAAGTAAAATTGGATTTTTCTTAGGGAGATGAACTTTTGGGTTTGGCCTAGAGGGGTGTGGGCTTGACCATGGGTTGTAGAGGGTGATGTGGGCATGATTTTGAAGGAGAAAGTGGTGTAGGGCAAAAAGAGTATTTTGAAAAGGATTTTAAAAACATTTTAAAGTAGAAAAGACCACTTTTGTTTTTTGAAAATTATATATAAGCCATTAAAGAGTTTAGAAAGGAGTGGAGTTAGGAAACAAGAAACGAAATGATAAATGAGGAAAAAAGTAAATTATTTTTATATAAAGTGGATTAAGAAAATTACTAATATGCCCTTTAAGTACATACACTCCACTTACATTTTTGCCACATCACCATACCTCCTCCCTTCCTTCTTCCACACACATGGTATCACCATCCCCCTTTATCCAACATGTAAACCCCTTCCTTGTACCATGATGTGTAGTATAATGTGACCTTTCATTCTTTTTTATTTAAATTAAAATTTTGGAAAAAGTCACATTTTCTCTTTTTATTTACTTAAATATATTAACCATATAATGTTGTTAAGCATGCATATATTATTTGTTTATGTGTGGATATATATACTAAAGTGTACAAAACATTTTCGACGACCTGTAGATGATGAAAATTTGAAAATTTGGAAAACGATTTTTGGTCATCTTTTCGATTTTTCTTTGAACTAATCATTTTTGTGAACAAATTCTGAAAACAATTTCACCATAACTAGTTATTATTAAAAGGGGGTTTATTGAGTTTAAAATTCCATAAATTAATTATTTAATAATATGTAAAATATTCATATGCAAAGTGTTTAAATTCTGGGTCATTACATTCAATATGGACACCTCACTTTTATTATAGCAAAATCGTGGCATGCATCCATCAAACGACTGTATTTGGTTTCGAGTAGAAGCATTGAAAGTGAAACAATATTCAATAGAGAATTCATCTCTTTAGTTATACGAAGTTAGTATCTCGGTCATCCATAGTCAAGTCAAAGTCAAATTGCTTTCTAGACAATTAATAATAATAATAATAATAATTGAATTAAAGACTTTTTTTAGGCTAACAAAGTTGAATGTGGATGATGTTGGGATTTTGACAAAAACCAAACCCCACAAGTCCTAATATGATGTAGTACCGACGAAGAGAGTTGGCGTAAATTATTGTTACTACTAGGTACCGTTTATAATAAGTAACATTGAAATTTATTAAAAAGATACATAAGCGAAAAATTTAGCTAAAATGTCGCACACAAATTTAGGTGACGTGTGAACGTTAATATTCAAATTATTTGACATAAGTAACACATTGAGTTTACACAATTGAATCGCACAACCGTAATGATGAATACTCTGAAAACCACATGATTTAATTAATTTATAATCATTAAATTAATTAATATTATGAAACATTAGTTATTTAATTTTATTTGATTTGATTGAATACCATTAGTATTTAATAAAGCGCGTACAAAAAAGTTATATACGTGCATATTTATATACGTATCTAAATTGGATTCAAATAGACTAATTGTTAATGGTTTTAGAAACTTTTGAGGTCTACATTGCCTCTATTATGGCCGACAAAAGAGGGAAGGAGGGAAGAGGTTTCAAATGTGATTTTGAAATCCAAAGGAGCAATTAAAGGAAGGAAATAAATCTTCTACCTTTACTCGTCTTTACAACTCAATTAAAAACATATATGAAATGATTTTTTGCATTTTCCCTTTGTTCTATTTACTACTGAAAATATGAAGAAGGGAGGATGGATTTGATAAGATTTAATAAGGACTTAAAAAGGGAATGTTTTAAAATAAGGGAATTGAAAGGTTTCGATGTTTCATTTAAAAAAATTTCTTTCATTCAATTATTACATTTTTAATAGAAATTCATTTTCTTCTAGTCTCCCCTCCCTCTCCTATCATGGTTGAAATTCATGGCCTTCGTAGCTTAAAGTATCCCAAAGAAAAAATTAAAATTATAAAGGTGGTTATTGTCTCTTGATCTTTGCAAAATCTAAAGGTTGATTCTTTTGAATATATGAGCTTTACCCATCATTCAAGGTGAAACTTTTAGGTAATATCTTAAGGTAACATTTAAATTTTATTTAATCATATATTAATAATGTTCACACAATATAGATCCTACATATTTTTTGTTAGTTTGTATATCTTGCAATATAATTCATAACCCTTTCTACCGCACCTCAACTAATTATATTAATTTAATTTTGATACCCCTTTTGCACTACACCTCAATTAATTATATGATTGTCATGTTGATATATATTTTAATTCCTTCATCTCATATGATTATTTGTTTATATATGCCTAAGTTATCTTATCAATATTATTGTTGTATTTATAGAAGTCGCTATTTTAAGGAAAAACAAATTTTTATTGAAAATAATTTTGGTTAATTATTTTATTATTTTTGATTAAAAACAATTTTGAGTGAAAATATATTTTATCATTAAACTTACGTTTAAAATCAATACTTGTTTTACATATTTATTATTTTTTGAATTTAATTTATTTGATTATTGTCTATGTTTATTCAAAAGTTTTTGTAAAATATATAAGTGGACTTTTGTGCAAAACATCATAAACTTTTTGAATCCCTCTTAAGTTAAAGTTTGATTCAATTTTGTTACTTTAATTTTTAAACATATATTAGCTTCCAAACTTTATACTTACATATCTGCATGTGTGTGTGTGTCTCTATGTGTGTATTTGTATGTGTATTATTTAAATTTACAACCTGATTTTCAAGTGTTCATATATGGATATATATATATGTATGTATGTATGTATGTATGTATATGTATGATACTTTATCTCAATGTTCATAAAATGGACTTTTATGCGAAACTATAAGACTTAATTTTAATCAATTTCTTAAATAAAACTTGATTTACAATTGTTAATTTTACATTTTATAATAGATATATAGTCAAATTAATTTTAACACATACATGTATGTGTATTAAAATCAAAACTACGAACAACAAAGGCATATATAAAAGGAAAAATGGGTTCGATGCAATGTAAATCCCAACACCTACATATGACCATATTAACCATGTATACTTCATATCTGTAGTACATGCACTATACAGAAATAATGTATTTAATACACTTATATTTTGAAGCCTCATAATAAAAGAATAATTTTTTTAAACAATTTAAATAAAATAAAATATTAAAATGCTCTGAATTAGATCTAAAATATATTAAGCTTCATAGGCCCAATAAAGATCTAAAGTGAATAATTTTTTGAATTTCACTCAATTTACTACTTTCGACTAACCCGGTTCCTTCAAGTATTCTATGATTGCACTAAGAACATAACCAACTTCTGTTCTAGTACATAGCATGTAATGACCCAAAATTTTACTGCTTTGATTTGCGAATATTTCATTAATTTTAAATATTCCATATATAAGTTAGAAGTTATCATCTAGAAGTTATCAAAAATGTTGTAATCAAAATATAAATAAATTTTAGTTATTCAATATTAAATTAATTTTAAATGTGAGTAGAATTCGTGTTTCAAATTTTCAAATTATCATTGGCCAGAAATTGTCAAAAACGTTATAATCAAAATATAATAAGCATATACACATTCATTTAGAAATAAATTAGGATATGTATGTATTCATGTATGCATTAGTTAAGTGTATCTATGAGTATATATGTATACACACACTTAAGTTAATATAATATAAAATTATATAAAAGTAAACATCACATCATGGAAACATGTCTAAACATTAAGTACATGCATGTATGGCATGCTGGCTTTGATTTGAAGGGGAGGAGGCTATGGTGGCATAAGTATAAAGGGAGAGAGGCCATGGTGGCATAAGTATAAAGGGCAAAGGACAAGGGTATAATGGCAATTTTCTTTATGCATTTTATACGATAGCTTTTCCACATTTTCTTTTCCCTTATTCTTCACTTTTTCCATTTTTTCAAAAGTCTTCATCTTTCTAAAAGCTTCATTAAACTTTTAAATGGTTTCCATTGATAATTTTAAGTTTTTAAAAATCCACGTTTAAACTTTTAAAATAATATTAAACTTGTTAAATCCCCTCCTTTTCATTTTAAAAACTTCTCCATTTTCCTCCCAATTCCTTCAACCATAACTTCACCTATATTACATCAAATTAATATATATTTTTTTAAAACCATATAGAATTCTAGTGGATACAACCTTAGTTAGTAGAATCACTTTTTCAAGTTTTGAATATTTTTAAGACAAAATTGTATTTCTTTATGACTCATTTTTGGATCCATATTATCATGGCCAAAAATACCACTCCTTTTTTGACCATATCTCCCTTAAAAATAATTGAAATTAGGCGATTTTTTTTCAAACTATAGAGAAAAGAATTTTATAAGACTTTTCTTTTTATGACTTGTCCAAATTTTGAGAATAACACGATCAAAAATCATTGAGAAGATGACCCATTTTCAAGTGATTTTTGTGTGATTTTCCAACTTTCGGTCAGTAAACTACTTGGTTTAAATTAAAGATTTTAAATTTATTTAAGTTGAAAATTTATGATATTGTATACGTTGTTAATCTTGTTAAATGTTTGGTTTAAACAAATGTTGTGGTGTTGTTATATATTTGGATGCTTGGATGACATATTATATTAGATTTGAGTATCAAATTTGGATGTTGTTATTGTATGTAAAGTTATGAATTTGATTCATGCTAATAGTGTATGTGTGTTGTGAATCAATACAGTATATTTGTATACTAAAAGAAAAGTCCGCATCTTGGTTTGGGTTGGCGATAAAAAATCATCGTGCGAAAACCTAAGGACAAATATTTTAGTACTTCGCTTGAAAATCCGATTTTTACAAAAAATTGGTTTTCATAATTTAAAATGTTTAAAAAATGAACTTAATAAGAATGTTTTAAAAATGTTTTAGAAAGCTAATTAAGTTTTGAATAATTAATTATTAATTAATTAAGTTTAGTAATTAATAACTAATTAATATTAAACAACGCTTATTAATTTTAATTGGGTGAAGATTAGTACTAATTATTTATCTTCTAAAATTAAGATTAATTTTAATTAATTATTAAGTTAATTAAAATTTTAAATTAATCATGAGCTAAGTATATAATTTATTTTAATTAATTATTGATTAAATAAAGGGTTTAATTATTAGTTAATTACTAATCAAGTTAAATTTAAGTTAAGGAATTATTTAAAAACTAAGATTTAATTATTTTAATAAAGGTTTAATTTATTATTTAATTTTTTAATTAAAGATTATTTAATTAGTTAATTGATATTTATTAATATTTAATCAACGAAGGTTTTTAATTATTATTAAATAATTAATATATGATTATCTAAGGTTTACTTATTTATTTAATGCTTAATTAGTGTTTAATTATTTATCTAAGGTTTTATTATTTCTAAATTAGTAATTAAATGAAGTTAAATTTTAATCAAATCCGATTATGGTTTAATAAAGTGTCGACTTGTAATTAATTATTTTAAAAGGAAATTCATGTTTTAAATCTTTCGTTTTCCCAAGAAGTAAACTGTTTTTAAAAGAACTTCTTTCCAAATATGGTTTTGAACACAAGGGATTCAAGTGCAGATACTATTAAGTAGTCAAACAACTGTGAATTATAATGTTGATTGATTGAATTATTTGGACATCTGATAGCAGAATAAATCTTCATTCTGCTATAGTATACAGGTTGCTTGTATGGGCATGTGTTAGTAGACCATTCTGCTATAAATTGATTGAATTGTTTGGACATCTATTTAGTAGGAAAAATCACCGTCCTGCTACTATGTTATTTGGACATGTATATGCTAGTTGAGTTGTACTGACATGTTATTTCGTGATTTGGACATGAAGTGCATTTACATATATGTTGACTTATGTAAATAAATGGTTAAGTGACTTGAAAGTGAAATTGATGTTAAATGATAACTTAAATTACTACCATTGGGTTTTCTAAGCCTCTTTAAATTAGCTCTAATTCTTTAATCAATTTGGGATTAAGGTTTATAAATGATTCTTCAAGTTATATTATTATTTTATAAGGGTATTTACAAATAATATTTTATTCATAAAAATGGTTTATACAGAGTAAGAAGGTTTATTCAAAGTGATTTAAATGGATGAGTTACCGAAGATATTTTGTAAGGATTTTTCTTAAAGAAGATTTATCAAAGGAGTTTTATATGGGAAAATGTTTTATACATGATTTTAGAGGTTTGTAAAGAGGTTTTGTAAATTGACGTGTAGATGTGTTTTTATTAATTGATTTTAGAAATTTATAAAGGTATTTAATTGTGAAAGGAGATTTGAAAAGGAAATCTTTATAAAGGTAAATGGATTGGCTTATAGAAATTAATGTTCTCAAAAGAAATCTCGAAGGAGGAATTTCCAAATGTTTTGATAATATGCTTATATAATTGAGATAAGTATAAATGTTTCCAAGTATAAAAGGGATGTAAGAGGTTTGGGAGTAGTGTTTTGTAAAGATCTTTCAATCAAGTTTTATAAAGTGATTTTATTAATTAAAGATTAAATAAATAAGGTTTAGTGGATTCCATATGGGATTAAATCAATGTTTGAACGATTGTTTATTTGAATAACTGACTATCAAACCTGGACCAAAATTTGGAAATATCTAGGAGAAACACATGAGTTATATGACATAGTCATCCCCAATGATGTTGTACTACGCGTATAAATCTCGATTCGTTCTTCTAGGGTAAATGATAAGAAAATCCATCCACAAAACAGTTAGGAGCTGAACTCCACTCTTATCTTTTATTTGCTTATTTCCTAAAGAACCGAGGTTGATTTTACCGAAATTTATCGGAAGTTGTTTCGAATAAACTGTGATCGGACATGTTATCTGAAAATCAATTCGATCCAACTCAAATGTTTCAAATTAAAGACATCTTGAAACATATGGAAATGAAGACGAAGCCATTTAAGTGTAAGGGTTGCTTATTACTGATCTTGAGGATGATTCAAAAATGGATGTAGTAAAAGTTGTGATTTCGGTTTCGTTCAGTCCTAAAATGTACTTGTATGGAAGAATGTACCTAGAGGGTAGCGTTAGCATTACAAGTGTGTTTGCAAATAAAAAGGTAAAGGCATGACCTCACAAGCTTTACAAATCGAAAACAATGATAAAAAAAAAATGGTATGTAGCAAAGCCATGTGGTTAGCTACCATTAGGTGCCGTCATCCTAGATTGCCCCTATTCAGAGTTGGTCCGGGCATAAAAACCATGGTAGTATAGGACCTCGATGTCAAAAAAGTAATGAGGTAATCCGGTAAGCCATGTTAAAGGGGTAGCCAGTTCTGTAATGGCATCCTTGCGTTTTCTAGAGGTGTACCATTGAAAGGTAGTTCATTACCTTGCCATAGTATGGAATCCAATCTCTAACATGAGCCGTTACGATTTTGAATGTTTCCAATTATGTTGGAATGTGATATGCAAGCATTTTAGCTCTTTTATATATTTACTTTGAACCCTTAAACATTATTATAATATCACTGGATTTTATATAAAAGTGTTTTGGTTATCATAACGTAAAAACTCATTTGTGTTTATATGCGACGTGGTCTTACAAGTTACTCTTGATTTTAAAAGAGTTTTAAAGTAATAATTTAGTTGTTTGAGTTTACTCCTACCAGACCCATGTCAAATCCAATGTTTTATTTTGTTTCCTCAAAAAATCATGGGTGCTCAATACTTTTAGGCAACTAAGTGGTTTAAGTTTTCCCACAGATGCATTTTGGAAGAGCTTGGAGCAGAAGGCTTCATCAATAGATAGTTATTATCATGTTTCCCTTGTATTATATGTGTCTTGTATCTGTTAGATAGTGACAGGCTTTTACAACAATCTAGGGGTAGAATTGTATCAGTATGACTCTGATGTGTCATTTTTGAAATGGTTTTTAAAATATTATGTTGATTAATATATGTTATTCCATTGTGATTCTGTGATTATTTAATTTTCTTCTCATATCTTCTGTCTTCTTTCTTTTCCATAACGTTCAGTCTTTCCAATACTTGAATGCTCAGCATGCAATATAGTGGACGTATTAGTGTTGATTTTCGAGGTTCGAAAACTCCTGTTTGTTGCATAGGATATGATACATGATGAACCCTATTGTTGATTCTTAAGGTAACAGTCTTATATGCTCTTTTTCCTCATCCGTAAATTAAGAAATCCCTTCTTGAAAGAATTTCAATTGTAGCGAACCAGAATTTTCGACCCCGAAAATTCGATACTAATACTTTCACTGTATAGAGTGTGGAGTAATCAAATGCCGAAAATTCCAGATTGTTAAGGTAAAGAAGAGAAAAGAGGTAGAAGAAGGAATAGAAAAATAGCAGCACAAAATCTCATATTCGCAGTGGATTAAAATATAATATCAAATAACAACATTTATACAAAGGAAAGCTGTAAATGTCAATTTACAAACAATATATTAGAGTACAACCATTCACAAATAAAGTGGACAATTGTAACAACTTGTCCCTGACTACTAACAATACAACCACAGATACACAGCGGAATATACTTCATACGTTCTTGCCATCCAGCTTGCCTCTTCAACTCCAGAACATCCCAACCTTAAAATATGTAATACTCGGTCTGACCCGAGCATTACAATCACCCGAATCAGGCTGGAAACCAGCGTGAGTATACCCAATTAACTTGAAATAATAAGTTATAAAGTTTCTTTGAAAACCAGGGTAACTCGTGTATCACTACGAGTTCTTATATTGTTATGATCGAATACTTATTTCACAAATTATATCTAGGTACTGTTACTCAGTTCAATGGTCCAGTTTACTTCATTTATTCCATACCAACCTATTTGATTTTACGAATCAAATCTACAAAGAAATTTAGATTACTAATCGAAGTAGTTTCGGATATTGTTGATATCCGACCCTAAACTCTTCGAACCCATCGCCATCCTTTAAGCCAAGTTGTTTAAGTTAAATAATTCAATTTAACTTCAGATATCATATTCACACAGAAATTCATCACACATAACTATTCAAATAAATGATCATATTTATCAACAGCTCATTCCAAAGCATTTGATGCCATAGAATATCATAATTTAACAGATTAGAGATTTAAACAATCCCAAGCATTCAACACAATTTTACTTATAGGCAAGATTACTGGTCACAACATTTTTAATTAATTAATTTAATCACAAATAAATTAATTACTTGTATTATTGCTTAAATTCATTAATTAATTACAAGTCATTTATTATTATTTTAATTAATTATTGGAATTAATTAATTACCCTTTATAATTACTTAAGACCTTAATTAATTAAAATATAAACCATTTATCTTAATCATTTTACTTAATTATCATTTAAGTTTTATTTAACAAACCTTTGCAATTAATTTATCATTAACATATGAATTAACTTAAGACCTTTAAGTTAATTAATAATTAAAAATATTTTACCTTCTTTAATTAATTACTTAATTATACTGTTTAATTTTTTTAAATAAACTTAAGAATTAATTAAAATAAAGGACATATAAATAAATACCTTAAACTTAATTAATTTAAAATAATTTATTTTAAAACCTTTAACTAACCCAAAAACTTAAATAAGACATTTATTATTTAAAATAAAATTAAGAAATTGTTTAAACTTGTTTTATTTTAACTATAAAAACTTGTTAACGTCCTAACACTGACCCGAGACTAACCCGGTGCAAATGCTTATATAACCCGAGTCACTCCTTCTTCTACTCCTTTTTTTTTGGAAAACTTGTTTTAACTTTAACTTCAAAAATCCTTTTATAACTTGGTAAAACACACGTGAACTACCCGATACTTCCTCGAGCCAAAACAAAATCTTCCCAAGTCTAAACCCGAGCTCTCTCTCGTACTCAAATCCTACAACATCACAAAAAAACTACTGGTACATCTGACACTTTACGCTTTTACAGACGAACGTCGCTGTTCCATTCATCGTTGCCATGTCCAACACGTGGACGACAACTTCTCCTTAGGTTCCGACCACCCAGATCCTAGAAACGATCTCGAAATCGAAATCGAGCCACATCGAATCCCACTAGAACAACCGATCACCAAAGATAATCCTCAAGTTGCCACCTCCGGTCACCAGAAAGTTCGACATTTTGACCAAAGCTTCGCCATTGACTCATGCTTCCATCCCCCTACTCCAGTCAAGTCCGACGCTTTTATGTTGACGAACTAGCCTCGAAACCCACATCGACCAAAATAGGTTTAAAACTCTACAACGATGCCGTGCCACCACCACAATGATCATAAAGTTAACCGATCATTTTTCCTGAGATCGTCGACCTCCAAGCTACCTCCAGCAGCGACTTCGACACTCCCCCTTGCTCCGATCATCAGAAATTGCCAAAATCCCAATTTCCATTCAACCCGAGAATAGTGCTCAAAACAATACTAAAAGTCTTGATTTTACTTTTAAAAATCATAGTTTTCGAAAACGAATTAGATGATGTAAGTGAAACAGTAAATCACGATATTCGAATTTTTGACATGCTTAGAGTTTTACTATATTTTCTATTTTCCAATAGTTCTACCTTCTATCTTCACTTGAAAATATTTTTAAAATTTAGATTTAGTTAATTCGAGCATGTTTCCTTTATACATCATAATCTATAGGAGATTAAGGAAAGAGAAATTGATTTTTGAAATTGTTTAAAGCCCGTACAACTTAGAACAGAGGCATATATTCTTGTACACAGACATGCACACAATATAACTTCATACATATAGACATTCAAGCATTTTTATGCATTCATGCAAACATTCTTCACAACATCACATCAAAAATTTATCACATGCATCATGATTAACAGATTTAGGCTTTTTAAAAGTTAGTTTACTCACCTTTGATCGAACAGAGGAGCAGGATTTTAAAACTACAACCTGATCTTTCTTTGATCATGTTGGATTTGAGTTTGAATTGCTTCAGTTGAAAATTGAAGTTGTAGAAAAAAATTCTCTAATTTTATTTTGGTCTTCAGTTTTTATCTTTGCTTGGATTTTTAAAAATGAAGAAAAGAAAGACTTTTTCTATATATACAAAAGTTATCAAAAAGAAAACAATTTATTTTGACATTTGTACAAAACTCTTCTTACTAGCTTACAAATGTCAAAAGCCAATATTTTATAATTTTTTATGTTTTTATTTATATTTATATGTTTTTATATTATACTATTTTTTTACACACTTTCTTTTGTTTATACTTATTTGTAATTTTAAACTAAGATACTAATACTTTAAATCAATAAATAAATAAATAAACTAGTATTTAAAAATTTAGAGTTTTTAAATGCAATTTATTTTAAGATATTACTTTTTAATTTCAAATCAAAATTATATTTACAATCTACATATAAACAATAGTAATTTGAAAACACATATTTTATTTGTTTGAAAAGAATAATTTTGCACATTTAAATAATTATAAAAGAAGATTATCAAATAATTATTTATATCCAGATATTTTCTTAATTATCAGAATTTATTTATTCAACTTTTCAGTATTTTAATAGATTTAATCCTGTTAATTACCAATTAACAGATGTCCAAAAGTTTGGGTTATCACATCCACATTGGATGGGAACATTTCCATGCTTTTGATTATGTATAAGTGACATTTTAACATGGAGTTTATGAATATTTATTTGAATAATCTCAATATCCTTACATATGTAGTATATAAGATGCCTATTGCTTTATCAATTATCAAACAACCTTGCTTTGGCTGATTTCAATATAGGTACATCATTATAGTTACGGCTGGGATTTTCCATCATTTGATTTTGAATAATTAAATGGTTTTAACTAATGGATTTGGAATATAAATTGATTTGGATATGAAAATTTTGTTTGAAATTGTAGAATGAACTTAAATTTCAAATATAGTAATTTATCCTATTACGAAAATGGTGGATAGTTGAAATTAAGTTGAATATGAATCAAAATGATTTCTAATATTGATATTAATTCTATTAAAATTAGAATCAAGTTAGTAAGTTTTTAAAACTGGAATTTCAAGTGATTTCGCCAATTTTTTAAATCGTCGATTTAATCGACACGTTAAAATTGCTATTCGGGGCACAGCCTCAGAATTCGACGAAGCTAGTTTCATTGGATCCGTTATAGTGTATTATTATCAGATTTCAATTTTTGTAGCGTTTGGATTTACCGTTCGGTTGAACAGGGTAGAAACACATAATATTGAAAATTTAATTAATAATAGTGATTCAAAAAGCTATCACCTTCATAAATCGAATTGGGATTCGAGACTAGCCCTGTTGCGTTTGGAATAGGGGTATAACATTAGGAATGCTAGGCGGCAAGCCTCGATAGGATTGAAGATTTTTAGCTGCCCAATACGAGATATTTTTAATATAAAAATTTATAAATCAAAGTCAAACCCTATCTGACACAGCCACCCTATGATTTAACGCGTTCCACCATATTCAAAGCAGCCTTTCCCAATTTAAATTACAAAAGTGCCTTCCTTGCTCTCCAGTTCGAAATTGACATGGGCTCAAAAAATAAAAAACAAAATCGACAGAGAAAAAAAGAAACGAAAAGGAAATCGTGAAAGAGCGGCTGTGTTGGGTTGATGCTCGTCTTTATCGATGTCATAAGGAAGCATGGAAGCAGCGTAATGGGGGATCTCGGTGAGGTCTGGGGGTTCGGGGTTAGTCAATGATGGTCGCTACGTGTGTGGTAGCTCACGTGGGTGGACGCGAGATGTTCGAGGGACGTGGTCGTGGAGGAGTTTGGGGACGAAGGGAAATAGCGTGCGTGATAACGAAGGGGAAATTTTCGCATTCGAGCTTGGTGTCGCGAGTGTTCTGGTGGTCTTGAGGGTCTGGTTGTCGTGGAGGATGAGGTGTCATAAGGGTTGGTATGTGCATGAATTCTAGTTCCATAAGAGGGATCGACAATTTTAGAGGGGCACGACATGGGTTCATGGTTTTAGGGAGGGATTTCGATTTGAAGATGATAACGCAATGAATTGGGTCGACTAAAAATAACATTTTATAAATTAGTGATTGATTAAACTAATTTTAGGTTGTTATTCGATAACTTAAAATTCAATAACCTTGTTTTACGAGGTCAAAATTAGGTATCAATGTCTTGTCGCACCATATGGATATTTTGTCTACATTTTGGAAATTGGTTCAGAACTTATTGAAGATAGCTGGAATTTTAAATTAAATTGAAAGATGTTCAGTTTGATTTAAAATTGGACCATTTGACAAATTGAAAATCATGGAAAATAAATCTCACTCATCTTGGATTTTTGGATTTAATTTATAGTAATTAAAATTAATGTTTTGATGATTAGTTGAATGGATAAATTGTTATCAGTTGAATGTTATATTATATATAGTAGTATATTTTAGTAGTTGGATATATTTCCCACCGATTGGAGAGGATGAGACCCTATGTGCCTCGCATAATAGTAGATGACCCTATATTACCATGATATCCCATCTCGAAGCGGGTTTGGTATTTTATGTTGTAAACATCTGTGGATGCAAGGAAACAGGTTAGAGGGATCCAACTGGATTCCTCAAAAATATATTGATTGTTTTCATATATATGCAGTGATGTATGATGTGATTAAATAAATCTGTTATGGATTGTTGTGTGATTTGCTTATTGAATGATATAGTCGCACCGACCTTAATTTTGGTAGTTTAAATACCATAAAATATTATTTTTGAATTTAAAGGAATTAGAAGAAGATTTTGGATATAAAAATATTTATATGTTTGGATTATTTTAAAGGAAATTGATCCGGACAAGCAATAATTTGATTTGGAATTGTACTTAACTATTCGTAAAATGTTTCAATTAGACACTTAAAAATGAATTATATAAGGGATTTTTAACAGTGGATTTCTTAAGAGATATTTTTGGATTTATAGGAAAGAAGTTGAAATCGATATTAAAAATAGATTTGAAAAATAAGTGGAATTTATTAAGAAATGGATTTATAAAATGAGATTTTATAAATGGAATTAGTTTTATAAATAAGTGAAAACTCAAAGGAGTTTAAATATTTAAAAACAATGTTTATAAATAAAGGAAAAGGTACCAGTTGATAAATTGGGAATATAAATTCATAGCGTGAATTTATATTGAGATATGCAAATATGTTAAATATATATAGGTGAATTCTATTTTGAAAGCGGTAGGGGTTAGGGAATCAGAATGAAATCGATGTGTTGCGAATCGAGGAGGATTTATAAATTGAAATTTGGTTCTGGGGATTTTAAAAATATAATTTATTAAGAAGCTAAGTTTTATTTTAAAGAATTTTTTATTTAATCGACTATGTAATTTAAAGCTAGTTAGTATTGAAATGCTTCGAAAGTGAATTTTTCAAATATCTAATATTAATTGAAATAAAATTCTAATTTTTATAATCAGCTTTGTAAACGGTTAGTTTACTTAAGAATGAGTTATTGATATTTAATTAAAGTGTTTTGATATTTAAATTATTACTGAAACATTTTTTAAAATATAAGTTATTGTTCTTAAAAAATATACTTATTATGTATACTTATTATATATACATATATAGTTTTGAAATGATTGTAATTTATTACAAATCCTCTCAAGATTGGTAAATAGGTTATTATTGGTTTTTATAAGAGAGATCTTATAGTGGAATTCTATAAACTTAAGGAAATTTCCGAATCATTGAAATAAGAGAACCTGGTGAAAATAAATTAGAGTTCATAAAAGAAGTTAGAAATGGTAGTTGGAATTATAGATATGTGAGATCGACTTGGAAAAATTTGAAAGGAAGTTAATTAATAAATTCCGAAAACTTAAAGAATTAGTTAGAAGTGAGATAAGGTATTTACAAATAAAATCTGTTAAGGATTTTGAGAATATAAGATGGAATATTTTTGAAGTATTGGAAATATAATGATTTTTGGAAAATATATTTACAAAATATTTCCTAAGTATTGGACTAGAAGGATTTTCATTTTTTACTACGAAGTTGTTATTATAGAAATATTTATAAGGCGTGAATTATATATGGGATTGGAAAAAATATATTTCTAAGTATAGATATGTTTTTAAATATATAATGTTGTGAATATAAGTTTAACGGAATTGTTTTCAATTATTGAAATATTGGAAGAGATTTGGATATATATATCTTGGTAAAGATATTTTGAAATAAATATTTTGAAAAATTAATAATATGGGCCTAGTGACTGCTTATGTGTGTTATTTGATAGTTAACTAACCGACAATCAAATCTGGCCAAATTCGTTGATTGTTTTGAAGAGTCTGGGATCAGATTTAATTATCCGAAAACCACTTCGATTCTATTTGTGCATTACGAATTATGATATCATGAAGATAATAACGGCGATGATTTTAAAGATTTGGTTTGTTTAGACCCAGAACAACTTGTATGGATGAATGCTATCATTGTATCGTTGCTTGGAAGGCAGTGTTAGCATTCCAAGTTTAAATACTATTCTTAAGGTAATACATAACCTCAAGCCTCATCAACCGAGAATGATTAAAACAGAGGAGTTGCAGCAGGGCTAAGTAGGTCGCACCTAAGTAGGGTATGTTATAATTTCTAGATACCCTCAGATATATTGTATTAAGATTATGGATATGGTTGTGCATGAAAAGGAGAGCGCTCGATTAGGGTGGGAACACTCGAGGTGATAACATATTTGGTACTATCCAGTAAGGGGTAGGTAGAACCTGTGTTGGTAGGTATTGTTAGGTACGATCTCGGTACATTTTCTAGAGGTGTACTGTGGCGGGTAGTGCCCAAGTAGTCCAGTCATTGTATGGAATCCAATATCCACTACGAGCCTTTACGATTTTGATTGTAGAGCCCGGTATGCTTGAATTTAATTAACGTAACAATTTCGAGTATTTTAATAAATGTTTCTACTTAGGCACTATTATAATATCACTAGATTTTCTATAAAAGTATTTTGGTTATCATAAGGTAAAAACTCGTGTATTTATGTGTGGCGTGGTCTTATGAGATACCTTTGTTTTTAAAGGATTTTGACAACAGTATTAATTCAAATTGAGTGTGTTTTCTCACGCTGGTTTTCCCGACCGACTCGGAAGATATTTTATTATAATGCTCGAGTCAGACCAAGTATTATATATTTAGGTTAGTATGCTATGGAGCTCAGGAAACGAGCTGGAGGAGAGTTAGGCGCATTCCACGTACTTGATTAATATTTCGCTGTGTGTGTTAAATTGAATGTTCTGTATTTGTAAGGACAAGTTATTATAACTATCCAGATTGATTGTTGATTGTTGATTGTTGTACTCTGATGATTATACATATATATTAACAGCTACAGATTCTTTTGTATGAAAATCTGTTATTTTGTATATTATATTTTGTTCCACTGCGATTGTGAGATTCTGTGTTATTGTTTCTGTTTTCTTCTATCTCTTTTCTTCTTCACCCCTAATGATCTGTATTTTTGTGCAATTTAAGTTGGACACATGTGACTTATTGTCGACTCAAAGGGTACGGATTTATAAGCCATTACAGTTGGTATCAGAGTTGAAGGTTAAGCGATAACCTTGGCTTTGGTGGGGATTACTAATCAGAGATAGGGTCAGTAGTACCCTGGAATGAGTATGAATGTATTAATAGACATGAGCGCATATTTGTTAAGTAATATTAATTGTTTTATATTATGTTGACTTATCCGTTGAGTGGTTTACGAATTCTGGTCAAATGGTGGGACGCCACGAAACCGATAAGGATTTTTAAACACTTGAACTAGGTAAACCGACATAGTATTGTTTTGAAGCGGGTAAATGAAATAATTTTACCCAACTATATTTTAATATGAAAGAAATAATTTTCTAAAATTATCATAGTAATTTAGGGTGTTTGGTTGATATTATTATAATCAAAACAAGATTACAATAGTTTATATGGTTTATATAACCAAAAGGAAATTTAAAAGGTGAAATTTATGAATGTATTTATAACTAAAATTAGATTCAAAGCAGAATTTGGAAATTTAAAATCCCGAAAGCTTTGTGAAATATTTTAAATGGATTTGAACTAAGTATTTAGGAATTTTGAAATCTCGAAAGTTTTGGAAATATTTTCTGAAGTGGTTGAAAGAATAATGGAGTATTATTTTGGAGATATTTGAATAAGAAATGTTTTAAATGGATTTCGGAAGTAAGTAAGCATTGAAACCACTTTCATCGCTGGAAAATAATTCTTTTGATGACGGCTGCAACATCAGTCTTCATTTTCGAGTTTCTAATTGATGGATTGCTACCGATGTAACGACGCAACTTTCGACGCTCGAAAACCGACATCAATACGTCCACTGTATCAACTGGCGAGCAATCGAATGCTGGAAAACCATACCGTTATGGTTAAAGAAGAAGAAAAAGATAGAAGAAGAGAGAAAAAGATAGAACAGAATAGAAAGAAACAACAGAACAATATCAGAATCTCACAATCGCAGCGGAACAACATATAATAAATAAATGAATAATCTTTAAACAAAGAACTATATCAGTTATTACATTACATCATATTACATTTGTAACGACCCGCATATTTAATGATTATATATTTAATGTTTTATTTAAATATAACGTCGTTAGTCGGATTTTGGTCCGAGAAGCTACTTTCTGCAAATGGCTGAATTGGAACTCGAAACTACCTCCATTGGTTCCAAAATGGCGTTTGCGATCTTTTTGAGTATAATCTTTGATATGTTTGGAGTTTGTGAAATTTTGACCCTTTTTCTATTGGGTTTTGGGTTTGGGTTCAGCCCACTAGCTTAATTAACCCTCTAACTCAACCCCTTCTCTTCATTCATCTCCATTTCATTTCTTTTCTCAAGCAAAACTGAAATGGTGGAAGGGAAAGAGAAATAGAAATTTGCAAGCCCTAGTTTCATCTTCCAACTTGATTTCTTGCTCCAAAATCAAAGAGAATCCATAGGTAAGCTCTTCTTCATCTTCTCCAACTCTTCTCCTCTTCAATTTCAGAAAATTTCCTAAACCTAAATTGGGAAATATATGTTTTATTCTTAGATTGAAGCTTGTTGGGTTGAAGTAGAGTTTAGTTGGTCTTCTCCTTGTTATTGAGCTTCTTCTTCTACTTCTTTGTTTTGGGTTAAAGGTGAGTTTTGAACTCACATCTACTTCTCTTGATTTCTTTGATGTTGGGTATGAATTTCCTAGCACTTGTTCATATGCTCTTGCTTTTGGTTTGGATTGAATTGGTGAATATCCAAAATTTTAGTGTTTGGGTTCATGTCTTTAAAGATCCTAATTTTGATGTTTGAATATGTTTGGTCGCGAATCGGAGAGCTAATGGAGCTGGGGTATCTATTGGTTAAAGCTCCTTAGGTCCATTGCTCGAATGGTCACGGTTTGGAAGAATTTGCATTTCATTGATATAGGGTAGGAATTGCAAATTCATCAGGTTCGGCCGACCGAGCCCTGCAACCGGTCGACCGACCTGCTACCCCGAGTCATGTCTTATTTCCTGCATCTGGCCAGCCGACCGAGCCCTGCAACCGGTCGACCGACCTGCTCCTATTTTGTTGTTCTGCCTATTTTTGCATATTTTGGTTTGTTTTCCAAATTTTATTGATTCAAGTTACTTTTTAGTGGTTGTCATTGCATCTTTGGCTTTGATAACTTATCTTTGACTTCATTCACGGGTTTTCATAAATAATCCCTCTAAATCGTATTGAAAGTTTCCTTCTAAAATTCTTAAATTCTATTTAAAACGCACATACACAATTTCGCACTTCGAGCGGAGTGGAAGGGTGATTAAATGGTTGGGTAAAACATGGACCTTGAATCCATGCGTTTGTCTTGCCGATTAACCCCCGACCTATTCGATTGATCGTTTGACCTTCGGGTTCGGTTTATCGATGATATGAGGTAAACTTTGTACTGCTTTGAGTGTGAAAGTGGCTGACGGATAGTAAATCATTTAGTGCGAACGAGTGGTTATGGGACATACGTTAACACTTTTCGGATTCCTTTTCGAGAGTTGTGACACATTCCGCCAGTTAGTGGTGTCCAGTACTGGGTCTCTGACCTTCACCACTACGGTTTGTTGCCTTCGGGTATGTGCCTTCGGGTTTGTGCCTTCGGGTTTGTGCCTTCGGGTTTGTTGCCCTTTAGTATCGCTTCCGATGTTGGTCGTTATGAGCCGCAAGGGTGATATTGGGTTGCCCTTTAGTATTGCTTCCGATGTTGGTCGTTATAAGCCGCATGGGTGATATTGGGTTTGGAGTCTTCGGGCTCATGGATCCTTGTTTGTACAGTACTGAGCTCGAGCAATTTTATGATGTTTCATTCATATGTATATTCCCTTGGTATCGCCCTTCGGTGTTGGTCATTATGAGCCGCATGATGCGTAGCATTTACCTTGCGGAACTTGTGTACCTTATTGGTATTTGTTATTGCCTTATGGCTTGCTTTGGGATATTCTTATCCTTTGTTTCTATATGTTGCTGATGATATGAGGCTTGTTCTATATGATTCATCTTTTGTTAGATGATTGTGTTATCTCCTTTGGAGATATCTATTATGCTTTGTAACCTTGCAGGTTTATTGTTGTTCGGTTTATCTAACTGATTTGTTTAGCTAGACTGACCTGCGTATTTTATACTCGGGTCAGACCGAGATGTTTCAGGTTAGGTGCTTTTGGACTTAGCCTATTTGCTTCCGCATGGACTACTCCGCTAGCTTCTTTTTGTCATAGCTTTTTGTGTAGTCCCATTTTGTAGTAACTCTGTTATGTATTCTTGTGAACTCGTCTGTATATTGTGGTTTGCTATACCACTTGACATGTATTATGTTGTAAACTCTGTTGTGTATCGATATATGTGTATATGATGATTTACTGTTCTGTGATGTATATTACATTTGAGTTGTTATATTCTGTTCTGATAGATCCAACCACCTATGGTTTTGTTTTAAGTATTCATTGGGTATGTCGACCTTATTGATATGTTATTGTCGATGTATTCAATAGATAGTTAGAGCAAGGCTATAGATGGTCGCTCCCAACCAGCCTTATTCTCCGTGTTAGTTGATGGTATTACCTTGTAGTGTCCTTGGCTAGCGTGGGTATAGAGGTAGGGCGTCACAACATTACATCACATCATCACAGTGTACAACAACAAACAACGAAAAAGAAATACTATATACTAGTGAATACGCCATGCCATCCAGCTTGCCTCCAGCAACTCCTGAATTCCAGAATATCCCAATAAACCTAACTCTTGACTGCCCGTGTGGAAATTGGTGGGCACCCAGAGTTTAGGAAGGAAACAATAAACTCCGAGTCAGTCATGGGACTGGTGTGAGAACTTAAAACAGTTATTTATCTTTAAAACAAAGAACAGGATTATTTTAAAATAGATTCGCAATGCTTTTTGGAAAATGAGACTACCATAAGGCCTCCCGCACACACACACAATGCAAACGCAGAATCGGAGGAGATTTCTTCTTATGATAGTCAAAGATGCTTGATACGCATTAAAAAGAAACATTTGATATTATTACTAGTACATAGTGCAGGAAAAATCATTTCGAAAGTAAAGATATAAATCTTAGCCAGCATAGGTATTTCACACTTATGCCTACTATGGCTACCATCCAAACAGTGGGGCGCCACCATAAGTGAATGATAGGTTCTACAACTAAAACCGTACAAGATCGTATTGTTTCTTTGGATTTCCAACAAATGGTCAGGCCAAGGAACTTTCCATTGCCACATGGGTACGCCTCTGGAAAGACGACCCGAGAACCTAACCGGATCTCTGCCAACACAAGGCCGGGTTACCTTACAAACTAGGTAACTACTGACACGAATATGTCATTCCCCGATCGTAACCGATCTATATCCGAGGATCCTCGATTCCAACAACCACAAAGTAATAAATTTGCAGCAACAACATAGGTTAAGTATCTGGGCTCCATACCATGATACCACCTCTATCCAGAAGGAATGACATACACTAAAGGGGCGCTACCCCCTAATAACCTTGCCGCATCCTTCCTGTTTTGTCCATTTCCGGGGTGTGAGGTCCGACGAAGTCTCGTCCACAAAGCCACGCTTTATACAAAAGTTGTGCTTTGATCATCAAATGCTCAACAGCACTTCGTATGCCACATTACCAATTTGGGAATGTATCACTAGTAACCATCAACTACATAACCTCTGAACTCGTACGTCTCAGAAAAGGGTGTTAAGCTAAGAGAATAAATTCTCCGCCACCAACAGAAATATATTTGATAGAAACCAGCTTTACATCTCAAATTGTAATGTCAGACACACAATCCATACAAGTCCGTTCCAAGATCGAACGGAACCGAAGGCACTTCCAAAGAAGCCCTTGCAATCCGGATATTCACTAATCACGACTGGACTTCCCGTCACTAAGGGTGATAAAACCTCTATATCGAAGATTAGCCGATGCAAAGTCATTCGACGGTAATCCTTCCGTTTTCAAAAATATTTGGTCTTCAACACCGGTCTTCAAATGCAATCCATAACGACGTATCACATATTCGGAATGGGTTATACGGCCCCAAGGTCCTTTCCCGGCTAACCCGAATAGTGAGCGCTTATTTTGAAAATAAGTGTGGCATTCAAATTCAAGCAAATCACAATAAATACCCATTCAAAGTTAAATATTGATAGTCGGTTATTTAACTATCAATAGGCATGCTCAACATCACCAGATTCCAAATAATTTTCCAAATTATTTATTTACTAGATATATAATTTCCATACTTCAACCATTTGGAAACAAATTTCAAATCACTTTTCTCCTTTCAATCTTTGAAAACAAATTTTAATCATTTTCCTTACGCGAAAATACTTTCATTTCAAAATGGTTCATTCAAACCAATTAAATAAATCCTTACCGATTTACTTTATATTTACGTTCCAAATCCGTAAATTTATTTCCACACTTCAAAAATAAATCAACGTTTATTTTTAAACAAATTTCCCTTTCTGTTATAAATTCTATAGTGAATTTACAATTCCAAAATATCTATGAATATACGATTTCCAAATCGTTTTCTAATATTAATTTTCAATTTATCTTTAAAAGATAAAATCTCAAAACACTCACTTCATATTGGAAAACATTTCCATACTTATTTAATAATAAGTAATTCACAAATCCATTTATTTTCAACACTTGGAAAATATTCAATATGCTTAAATCGAAATTAAGTATATATTTCATTCTTTGAAGCAAATGTTCTTTCAAACACATTTATTTGGGTCAAAACGAATGTTGCGTAAAACATCGTTACGACAACCCTAAATCACTAGTATAGGGATTCGAAATTAAGATAGATATATAAATCCCAATACTATATAAAACATTTCCTTTCGAAAATCTTTTACTATAACAACAGTGTTATAGTCCACCATTTCCTTCTATTTCTCGAAAACGTCTATTTCAACAATAAATGTTGAAATCTATGGTTTCGACACTTAATGCATTTTGAAACAACTTCAAATCATTTTAATTCCATTTACAGGATCACTCCCTAAACATTCCTTTAATATATTATTCACTGTTCAAAATCGTGAATATAAATCATTAACCAAATTCAACACTTTTACATATTCAATTCAAAAATTATCCACTGTCCAAAACCGTGAATCTATCTCCTTTAAAAATCTAAAATAATTGACTTATCAAAATAAGTCGATTTCGGATTTATAAAACAATGTTTATAAATCCCCATTTATATGTTATAAAGACTTAAATTTACAAAATTTAAAAATCCTACTACTTATAAAATTCCATTTATAACCTCATGTTCAGTATTAACAGAACTCCTTTTATAATTTCATTATTTCAATTTACAAAATTTATATTTTATAAATCTCATCTATAAACCATTTATACTTATTCGAAAATCTCAATTAAAATGCCAAAATCTGATTTATAAGTTAATTATTTATAAATCTTTTATTTTACAAAATCAGTTCATTTCATAACTTCACAATTTATAAATCTATAAATTTTATTCACTTGTAAAATCCATTTATACTTCATTTTAACACTTAATAAGACTCGTTTCACAATTCCTATATTTTTAATTTATAAATATTAATCTTAGAAATCTTTTATATAAACCGTTTATAATAATTCAAAAATCTCAATTTAAATAAACCAATCCTTTTAATAATTTACAAAACGTTATTTAAAACTTATATAACTCCAAAATCATACTTAAGTACTATTTTCCAAAAATATAACTTTTATAACAATAAAATTATAATGTTTATTTATTTTAACAATTCAAAATTTAATAAAACGTATACTTTCAAAAAATCGCTTTAAAATTCTTTTTAAAATCAAAATAATTATTTTAAAACTTCAAAAATGGATCCGATGATGCAACAACACCAAATAGTCAATCACGACAACAAAGACATCATATATCAGTATACGATAATCAACAAATATCACAATATCTGTAAATAAATCAATATAGTTGAGGAATCCAGTTGGATCCCTCCAACCTGTTTCCCTGCATCTACAGATGTTAGCACAATACCAATTTCGTTCCAGTACGGAATATCGCGGTATATGGGATTCATAAAATATTATCTGCTATTATGCGGCGCAATAGGGTCTCATCCGCTACATAATGTGGGAAAATCAACTCCAAGTACATATATAATACCAACTCCAATCAAGATGGAATTATCGTGGTATATGTTTTTAATAAATAACATCCGCTTAATAACGGCGTATAATGTCTATTTCAATCAATAACAGATAAAAATTTATCATCCAGACATACAATCAACAATTTTAAATCCAACTATTTAAAATTTAAATTGAAACTATTAGATTGAGTGAGAAGTTCTCACCTTGCTTTCAATTCAGTTTCCGCGTTTTATTTCGAATAAAATTAAACACGCGTTTAATTTTACCTGAAATTTTCACTAGCTCCAAATGATTCCAATTCAGTTCCATAGCATAGTGCTCGTCAATACGAACCCGTTGCAATTTGTTTCGTCCAAAACGGTCCTCGTATGAACAAGATATTGCATTTTAAAGATCGTACGAATTTAAATATAAATAATATTTACATTTTCTTTTATTTTTTAAACCTACAATGCAATCTGGCCGTCCAATATCCAACAAGCACATCTGGCCGCACTTGTCTTTCTTCCCCAACAGGCCAAAACGCAAAAATCACGTACGTGATTTAAAACCCACGGCCGCCTCTATCTCGAAATTTTCGCCGCCACCACGACTAGCTTTAGGTTGATCAACCACCACCATTTCATCGCCCTCCACGCAAGCTACCCTCGGCCTGAAATTTGTTGAACTCGGTCGTGTATTTTCCCTTGAAAATCGTGCCGAACGTGCGGCCTTTGCGGCCAATTTGTCGACGATCTATCACACTAGAAACGATCATAGCCGTTCACATTATAGATCTCGATGCCCTCTACCATTCTCTAGTTGAAAATTTCTTGAATTGATGCGTGGATTTGAAGAAATCAGAGGAAGAAGATGATTCAATTTCGGCCATTAATGATAACTGGCAGCTAGGGTTAGGTTTTCTTGAGTTGTGTTGTAATTTGAGAAAATGGAGGGCCTTTTATAGAAAATTTGCAAACACTATTCACTCCAAAATTTTCCAAACTCCAAACGAAGCGTGTCGGTTGGCATTTCTAAGGTTTACCCTGCATTTCGGACACAATGGAATACGTTTCAGGAGCCAATTCGATCATCTGTGCGAGTTACGGCAATAAACGATCAAATTTAAATTAAATCGATTTAAACTAATTTCTATGCGTTTTGGCTTGCCCCGGACAAACGGTAAATCCGATTGACACGAAATTTAAAACCATACAATAATATCACATTACGGATCCGATGAAACTATTTTCGTCGAAATCCGAGACTGTTTGAAAAATGGCTATTTTAACTCGTCAAATAAATATTAAAATATTCAATTTTCACAAATTAACTTCAAATTCAATTTTAAAAGTTCTATAACATCATTCTAACTTCAATATGATTAAATAAAATTTTACAAATCATTTTCAATCATATTTAACCCAATTTCAATTATTTCTGGAATTTCAAATATTGAATTATCGATTTAATTATCCAACTAAATCTAATTATTCGAAAAATAAATTATTCGACTTATAAATTTCACCTATTAATATTTAAAATCAATTAAATATATGAATTTTAATTGAAAAAATTCTGGGTCGTTACAACCGGGGTCGTTGTTTCAAGATTGTTTTGGAAAAAATGAATTTGATTTAAAATTTCAATGGGAATTTGGTTGGTAAAAGCAGGATTGATTAAATAAAATTCCAAGGTTAAAGTTGATATACAAAAGCGAATATTTGTGTGTGTATGTGTATGTAGATATATATATATATATGATTTTGAAAATGATTTTAAATAAATATCGAGTGTTTAAATTCTTGAAATCAAAATGGTGTGTGGAAACATCATATAGTAAGTATGAATTTATTTTTTAAAATGATGTTAATGAGGAAAAAAGTATGGACAATTGAATTTTAACTTGATCAAGTTAAAATGAATTGTATGAAATGAAATATAACTTAAGCTAAGTTAAATAAAATTTGATTAGATTTGTAACCACATCAAATTGAATTGAATATAAAAATTTGGGTTGTGAAATGATTATGCAACTATAAGTTATAAATTTTGAATGGAATAAACTCGAATATAGAATTTATGAAATTGTCAATAACAAGTGGTGCAACATATTAGATTGAGATATAGAATGGAAAAACAAAGTGAAAATGAATTGATATTTTGGTAAAAATGGAAATCCAATTTGGATTAGAAAATAAAGTTGAACTCAAGTCGAACCAAATAAAGTGATTTTTGAAATAAAAATCAGATATTGAATTATAAAATGGTAGTGAACTAATTAAATAAATTACTAAGTTAATTGAATATAGAAATGGAACTTAACTTGGTTAAGTAAATGGATTGTGGATTGAAATTGAAATTGAATAAGGAACTTGAATTATAAATGAAATTCGACTTAAATATAAGCGAATTAAATATATTTTGAAATGTTGTCAATAAAATAGAAATGGATTGAAATGATGATGACTTAAGTTATACATAAATTCAATTTAAGTGTAAATGAATTAAATGTGGCTTTGGGATATTATTTAAATGAATTCGAGTATGAAATTGAGTTTTGAATTGGACATGAATATATTGTATGTGAATATGAATCAGATGCAAATAAATTTGGTTGTGAATCATTCGAAGTGAATCAAATGTTGTATAAATTTAATGATAGTGACTAAGTTAATGTTGGAACTTTGATTTGCTTACAAATACATGTATTAAATGTTGGGTTATGCAGATGATGTGTTTAACTAGTTAAACAAAGGAAATTTTATTGAATTTCAAGTTTTTGGTACTTATGAGTTTTATTTGAGTAAGTACAGGTACAAGAAGACTGTTTGGCTAGACTTTGGTCATGCAAATTGCATATAATCAAGAAAACTCGCTTAATAACGCTAATATAAGGTATGATTACGAAATAAATCAAGAGATAATAATATACTGATATATATTGTGTTTTCTAACCTTTTGGGTCGATGTATATCTTTTTGTTACTTTTGTCATATTGCAAAAGGCTCTCCGTACAATGGAGACTCTGCCAAAAAAATTCAAAATTTAGGGTGTTAGAAAATTTTTGAAAATTTTGGGAAAATTTTTGTTAATTTAAATCGGATTTCAAATTCTAATTGAAATAAGAGGGTTTGACTTAGAAATGAAAACTAATTATTTGAGTGGAACTAAAAGATTTGGGAAAATGGAATATCGAATTTTAACTAAGTAGGTTTGATAAGTTAATGAGTTTGAAGCATTTTACTACCTTAGCAATTTCGGAGACGAAATTCTCTTAAGGGGAGGAATGTAACGACACAGATTTTCTGTCATTTGATTTTGAATTGTTAAATGGTTTTTACCGTTGTTATTAAAATTTGAATATTTAATTAATTTTAAATATTAATAAGTGAATTTATAAGTTCAAATATTTCATAAACAGTGAAATTGGTATTATATATAATAGCAATATATATATATTGGCATATGTATATATTGGAGTTATTGATTTCCCGCATTTTTTGTTTAGCGGATGAGACCCTATTGCGCCGTTATTAAGCGGATAATATCTAATAAAAACATATACCGCGATAATTTCGTACTGGAGCGAAATTGGTATTGTGCTAATGTTTGTGAATGCAGGAAAACAGGTTGGAGGGATCCAACTGGATTCCTCAACAGTATTTATTTGATTTCAGAATATTTTGATATTTGATGGATTATCATATAGATATATGATATCGTTGTTGTCGTGATTGGCTATTTGGTGTGTAGAATCATTGGACCAAATTTGGGATTTTTAAAATGATTTTTGTAAGTGATTTTTGAAAATATACTATATGTTTGGAAATTGATCCATTTTAAATAAATAAACGTTACATTTGGTATCAGAGCTTATGGTTAAGCGACAACCATGGTTCTGTTGGGTATTACTCATTAGAGATAGAGTCAGTAGTGCTCTAGATTGAGTTGAGTGTAATAATAGCTATGAGAGCGTATTTGTTAGTGAATATAAAATTGTTTTATATTGTGATGATTGGTTTATTGAGTGGCATATGAACTTTCGTCAGCGTGGTCCGCAAGACTATGCCGAAGGGGTTTCTAAACACTTGAATAGAACAATTCGGCACAATATTGTTTTAAAATTGGGTAAATGAAATAATTTTACTTGATTATATTTTATATATAAAGAATAATTTTTCAGAATTATTAAAGTGTATATAAGTTGATTGTTTAGTTGTTTGAATAATCTAAATTGAAGAATAATAGTATTAGTAAAAAGAATTATAAGAATTGAATTATAATTAAAGTGATTTACAATTGTGAAATAAACTTATATATATAAGAAGTGAAACTATATGAATATATTTATGAATATGAGTTGTAAATAAAAATGAAGTTAAATGAAAATTTACTTTAGAATTTGAAAGTTGAATTGAGTGAATGGAATGTTAATCAATTAAATTAAATTGATATGAAATAATGAATGTAGGTGTTAATTCATTAAAATCTAATGATATTGAAAGTTGAATAGTTGAATGAAAATCAATTAATTAAACCAATTGAAAGCAAAGGAATTTGGTTGAAATAAATATACATTGGTTGTTATATGGTTGCTAGTTGATTGATTGTATATAATTCATTAAGTGTTAATGAAATTGAGTTAATGAAATTGAAAGCTAAATTAATTGAAATCCAATTGGAAGTTAAGTGAATCTTAAATAAAAATGAATTTGAATTGAAAGTGAACCAACTTGAATATAAATTAGTGAATATAAACTAATTGAGAATGAATGTTAGTAAGAACATCCACTGTTAATGAATCAAATGTGATTAAATTGAAAACCTATTTCATTAAATATTAATGAGAATATAAATGAATATTGATTTGGTTATGAATGCTAGTTGGTTGATGGTTGCATTTGTTGTTTGTTTCATTTGATATGTTGACATATATAGTTATTATGTTGCTATATGTTGTATATCGATACAATTATCTATATGCATGTTCTCATGTTGTTTGTCGAGTGTTTAGTAGGTGCGGATCGCGTTTGCTTCGCATTTGGAGCTCGCTTTCGCGCTATATTAGCCGTATATGCTTGCTAATAAAATATAAGGTACATATCTCGGATTACATACCGTACTTTTATACTTTTTTCCCTTCGGGATGCCTCATTACTTGATGAGATGTATATTTGTGATATATATACTGTCATTTTTTTTTCGGATCGAGCCGCGCAAAGGAGACTATGGCGAATTTTTTCGAAAATTTAAGGCGTTAGAAAAAATTTGAGAAAATTGGAAATTTTTTGAAAACTTTAACTTTTATTTGGAATTGAAAGTTAAACAATAGTAGTTGTTTTTGAAAAGATAACTAAGTATGATTTGGAAACGTAGTAAAGTAGTGTAAGAAGTTTAACTATGAATTAGGGAAAATTAATAGATTCTGTAACTTTTCTTACTTGTAAATTTCGAGGACGAAATTCTTTTAAGGGGGGAAGATTGTAATGACCCAGGATTTTTAGTAATTAAAATTTGAATATTTAATTAATTTTAAATATTTATAAGTGAATTTATAAGTCAAATGAATTTTTATTTGAATTATTGGATTTAATTGAATAATTAAATCGATAATTTAATACGTTAAATTATGGAAATAATTGAAAATTGAGTTAAATATGATTGAAAATGATTTGTAAAATTTTATTTTATCATGTTGGAGTTAGAACGATATTTTAGAACTTTTAAAATCGAATTAAAAGTTAATTTGTGAAAATTGAATATTTTAATATTAAAATCGACTAGTGAGAATAGTCAATTTTTGAACAGTCTCAGAATTGAACGAAACTAGTTCCATTGGATCCGTAATAGTTAGTTATTACCGGATTTCAATTTTTGTGTCAATCGGAGTTACCGTTTGATCGTGGCAGCTCGAAACGCATCGAATTATTTTTAATTTTTATTTGGCGAGTTAAAATAGCCATTTTTCAAAAAGTCTTGGATTTCGACGAAACCAGTTTCATCGGATCCGTAATGAGATATTATTGTAAGGTTTCAAATTTCGTGTCAATTGGATTTACCGTTTGTCCGGTACAAATTAAAACGCCTAGAAAATCGTTTAAATCGGTTTAATTCAAATTGAGCGTTTATAGCCATAACTCGCACAGATGTCCGAATTAGCTTTGGAAACCTGTTCCATTATGTCCGGAACGCGGGGTAAACCCTAGAAACGCTGGTTACGGCGCGTAAATCGGAGTTCGGAATTTCCAGGATGAATAGTGTCGTTCAAAATTCTATAAATAGACCACCCCTTTCTCAAAATAAAAAAAGAAAAAAAAAATAGAACCCTAGCCGCCGCCAGTTACAAACCAAAGGCCAGTATTTCTCCTCCTTCTTCCTCGATTATCTCTCGATCCATTCACTTTCAAGCTTCGTGTTCAACTACAAAGTTATAGAGGGCAGCGAGATCTTCGTGTTCAACGGTGGAGATCGAGATTGGAGTGGTAATTTGTGAGATATATGGCCGCGTTTTCTGTAGCTTGCGCACGCAACCCTAGGAGCATCAGGTGGCCGAGCTTCATGCTGCTGGTGGTGGAGGTAGCTCTTGCGAAGGGCGTTCGAATGGAAGTGGTTTGATGAAGTTTAGTCGAGTATAGGCGGAGCAAATCGAAACCCTAGTTCGTGCTTCATGGGTTCGGCCTAATAGCTGTACGCGCGTGCAAAATGAACGTGAGGGAGATGAGTTTGAGGCGCGTTGGATCTGCATTGGACGGCCACGATCTTGTGTAGGTTAAAAAGGAAATTAATGTTGTAAATTATATATATAAAATCGTGTACAAACTTCAAAAATTCATATCTTTTTCATACGAGGTCGGAAACGCGCGAAACCAGTTGCGTTGGAATCGTATGGACGAGCACTACGCGATGAAATTGGATTGGAGTCGTTTGGAGTTAGTGATAATTTTGGGTAAAATTAAACGTTCGTTTAATTTTATTCAAAATAAATCGCTAAAACGAAATTGAAATCAAGGTGAGAACTTCTCACTCAATCGAATCAGTTTCGATTTTATTTTAAATAGTTAGATTTAAAATATTTGAATGCATGTTTGAATGATGATTGATATCTATTGATTGTTAAAATAGACATTATACGCCGTTATTAAGCGGATGTTATTTATTAAAAACACATACCGCGAATATTTCATAAACAGTGAAATTGGTATTATATATATAATAGCAATATATATATATTGGCATATGTATATATTGGAGTTATTGATTTCCCGCATTTGTTTAGCGGATGAGACCCTATTGTGCCGTCTATTAAGCGCATAATATTTTAAATCCCATATACCGCGATAATTTCGTACTGGAGCGGAATTGGTATTGTGCTAATGTTTGTGGATGCAGGAAACAGGTTGGGGGGATCCAACTGGATTCCTCAACAGTTTTTATTTGATTTCAGATATTTTGATATTTGATGGACTATCATATCGATATATGATATCGTTGTTGTCGTGATTGGCTATTTGGTATGTAGCATCATTGGACCAAATTTGGAATTTTAAAATGATTTTTAAAGTGATTTTTAAAAGAAAACGTTTATAAAATATGTTTGGAGTTGATCCATTATAAATAAATAAACGTTATAATTTTTAATATTCTAAAAATTATAGTTTTTGAGAAATACGATTAAAGGTTTATTTTTGAAAATATGGGGTTAATGGTTTTATAAAATAGTTTAATCGGGATTTTTGAAATTATTGTGAAAAGTTAAATATAGGATTTATGAAATTTAATTATTTTATAAATCAGAAGGATGAAATTATAAAGGAGATTAAAGACGTTTTAAAAAGAATAATATAAATTGAATTATATTAAGAGATTTATAAATGGATATTTATAAATTGAAATATTGATATTATAAAACGAGTTTTTATAAGTGTTTGAATGAAGTGAAAATTGATTTTGTAAATAAATGGAATTTATAAAATTATAAATGGTGAAGTTATAAATGAAATTTATAAATAGTAAGATTTATAAATTTTGTGAAATTATTAAAGAATATATTTGGATGAATAATTGAATCTTATAAGTTATAAGATTTATAATTATGAAGTTCAAAGAAACGATTTTGTAAAATAATCGTTTTATAAGCATTTAACTTATAATATGAACCTTTAGTTTATAATTGAGTTATAAATCGAATAGATTAATAAAGGAATTTATAAAAGGAAGTTGTTATAAAATAAATAGAAATGGAATTTATAAACGTTGTTTTATAAATTCACAAACGACTTATTTTGATAAGTAAATTGTTGAAACCTATCAATGGAGTTATATTCACATTTTCGACTGTGAATAATCCTTTGAAATAAAATGAATGAAAGGATGAAATTGATTAACGTAGTATATTCACGTTTTGAATAGTGAATAATATGTTAAAGGAAATGTTTAGATTTGATGTTTTAAATAGAATTAAAACGATCTAACGAGGTTTTAAAATGTGTTGAGATTCGAAACCATAGATTTCAACATTTATTGTTGAAATAGACGTTTTCGAGAAATGAAAAGGAAATAGTGGACTATAACACTGTTGTTATAGTAAATGATTTCCAAAATGAAATGTTTTGTATAGTATTGGGATTTATATATCTAATTTAATTTCGAATCCCTATACTAGTGATTTTGGGTTGTCGTAACGATGTTTTACGTAACATTCGTTTTGGCCCAAATAAATATGTTTAAGAGAATGATTTCCTTAAAGAATGAAATATATACTTAATTTCGATTCAAGTATATTGAATATTTTCCAAGTGTTGAAAATAAATAAAATTTGTGAATTACTTATTAAATAAGTATGGAAATGTTTTCCAATATAAAGTGAATACTTTGAGAATTTATCTTTTTGAAGATAAATTGAAAAGGAATATTGAAATGAATAATTGAAATCGAATATTCATAGATATTTTGGATTATAAATTCACTAAGGAATTTATAAAGAAAGTGGAAATTGTTTAAAAATAAATATTGATTTATTTTTGAAGTGTGAAATTATATATCTAGTAGAGATATTTTAGAAAATAAATAATTTGGAAAATTATTTGGAATCTGGTGATGTGTGCATATCCATTGATAGTTCAATAACCGACTATCAATATTTCCCTTTGAATGGGTAATTGAAGTGATTTGTTTGAATTTGAATGCACACTTATTTTTAAATTATTGCGCTCGTTATTCGGATTACCCATTCCGAACATGTGATACGTCGTTATGAATTGCATTTGAAGATCGGTGTTGAAGACCCGGTATTTGCGAGAGCGATAGGATGACCTGTCGATTGACTCTGCACCGAGTTGCTCCGGTATTGAGTTCTCCATATGTGATGGTGAATCCGATCAGGATCGTGAATATCTGGATTGCAAGGAGTTCTTTGTAAGTGCCTTCGGTTTTGTTCGAGCCCGGAACAGACTTGTATGGATTGTATGTCTGACGTTACAGATTGAGATATAAAGCAGATTTCTCTCAAATATATTTGTGTTGGTGGCGGAGAATTTATTATTTTAGCTTAACACCCTTCTCTGAGACGTACGAGCTCAGAGGTTATATAGTTGAAGTTATCAGCGATATATTCCCAATTTGGTAATGTGATATGCTGAGTGATGCTGAAATGATCATTGTGTTGATTATTTGTGATAGGATCGTTTATTTGATCCTCTATCCTGGTGATCATTTCTATGATCATTTGTTGACCCAAAGCATGGCTTTTGTATAAAGTATGTTTTGTGGACGTGACTTCGTCGAGCCTCACACCCCGTGAATGGTCAAAACAGGAAAGAAGCAGCAAGGTTATGAGGGGTAGCGCCCTTTAGGATGTGTGCATTTCCTTCTGGAAAAGGGTGGTATCATGGTATGGAGCCCAGATACTTACTCATGTTGAAAACACTTTGTTATGATTGTGTGAATTGATTACGAGCGCTCGGTTGAAAGGTCCCAAAGGACCGGGGGATGGCATATTCGGTCAGTTGTTACTCAGTTAGGGGTAACCCGGCCTTGTGTTAGTAGAGATCCGGTTTGGTTCTCGGGGATGTCCATCCAGAGGCATTCTCATGTGGCAATGGGAAGTTCCTTGGCCTGATCATTCGTTGGAAATCCAAAGAAACAATACGTGACTTCTACGGTATTAGTTGTAGAACCTATCATTCACTTATGGTGGCGCCCCACTGTTTGGATGGTAGCTATAGTAGGCATACGATAATGGTCGTATGTTGGCTAAGATTTATATTCTACTTAGTAACAACTGACCGAATATGCCATCCCCCGGTCCTTTGGTTGGTAGAGATCCGGTTTGGTTCTCGGGGATGTCCATCCAGAGGGATTCTCATGTGGCAATGGGAAGTTCCTTGGCCTGATCATTCGTTGGAAATCCAAAGAAACAATACGATCTTGTACGGTATTAGTTGTAGAACCTATCATTCACTTATGGTGGCGCCCCACTGTTTGGATGGTAGCTATAGTAGGCATACGATAATGGTCGTATGTTGGCTAAGATTTATATTCTACTTTCGAAATGAATTTTTCCTACACTATACACTAGTAATAATATCAAATGTTCTTTTAAATGCGTATCAAGCATCTTTGACTATCATAAGGAGAAATCTCCTCCGATTCTGCGTTTGCATTGTGTGTGTGTGCGGGAGGCCTTATGGTAGTCTCATTTTTTAAAGCATTGCGAATTGACTTTAAAAATATTCCTCTATTTTGATTTTAAAGATAAATAAACTGTTTTAAGTTCTCACACCAGTCACATGACTGACTTGGAGTTTATTGTTTTCCTTCCTAAACTCTGGGTGCCCACCAATTTCCACACGGGCAGTCAAGAGTTAAGGTTTATCAGGATATTCTGGATATTCTGGAGTTGCTGGAGGCAAGCTGGATGGCATGGCGTATTACTAGTATATAGTATTTCTTTTCCGCTGTTTGTTGTTGATGTTGTACACTCTGATGATGATATGATGTAATGAAATGTAATGTATAAAATGTAATAACTGATATAGTTCTTTGTTTAAAGATTATTCATTTATTATTATATGTTGTTCCGCTGCGAATTGTGAGATTCTGATGTTGTTCTGTTGTGTTTTGTTCCGTTCTATTTTCTCTATTTTCTATTTTCTTTTCCTTCTATGTTCTTTTCTTCTCTTCTTTTCTACTTTTTCTTTTTTCTTAAACCCTAACTATTCAGTTTTTCGACAACGAAAAATCGCAATCGTTACATTTGGTATATGTAACGTCCCAAAAATTTTCGACTTTCGCAAATTCAACATCGATACTCACTTTATCGACTGCCGAGAAATCAAAGGCCGGAAACCCGAAATGTTATGGTTTAAGAAAAGAAAAGAGGTAGAAGAAGAGATAAGAAGATAGAAAATAGAGAGAAGAGAAAATAGAAAATAGAACATAGAGAAAACAGAACGGAACAGAACACAACAGAACAACATCAGAATCTCACAATTCGAAGCGGAACAACATATAATAGATAAATGAATAATCTTTAAACAAAGAACTATATCAGTTATTACATTTCATACATTTCATTTCATTACATCATATCATCAGAGTGTTACAACAATAACAAACAACATCAAACAGCGGAAAAAGAAATACTATATACTAGTAATTACGCCATGCCATCCAGCTTGCCTCCAGCAACTCCAGAATATCCAGAATATCCTGATAAACCTTTACTCTTGACTGCCCGTGTAGAAATTGGTGGGCACCCAGAGTTTAGGAAGGAAAAAAATAAACTCCGAGTCAGTCATGTGACTGGTGTGAGAACTCAAAACAGTTTATTTATCTTTAAAATCAAAATAGAGGAATATTTTTAAAGTCAATTCGCAATGCTTTTAAAAATGAGACTACCATAAGGCCTCCCGCACACACACGCAATGCAAACGCAGAATCGGAGGAGATTTCTCCTTATGATAGTCAAAGATGCTTGATACGCATTTAAAAGAACATTTCATATTATTACTAGTGCATAGTGTAGAGAAAAATTCATTTCGAAAGTAGAATATAAATCTTAGCCAACATACGACCATTATCGTATGCCTACTATAGCTACCATCCAAACAGTGGGGCGCCACCATAAGTGAATGATAGGTTCTACAACTAATACCATAGAAGTCACGTATTGTTTCTTTGGATTTCCAACGAATGATCAGGCCAAGGAACTTCCCATTGCCACATGAGAATGCCTCTGGATGGACATCCCCGAGAACCAAACCGGATCTCTACCAACACAAGGCCGGGTTACCCCTAACTGAGTAACAACTGACCGAATATGCCATCCCCCGGTCCTTTGGGACCTTTCAACCGAGCGCTCGTAATCAATTCACACAATCATAACAAAGTGTTTTCAACATGAGTAAGTATCTGGGCTCCATACCATGATACCACCCTTTTCCAGAAGGAAATGCACACATCATAAAGGGCGCTACTCCTCATAACCTTGCTGCTTCTTTCCTGTTTTGACCATTCACGGGGTGTGAGGCTCGACGAAGTCACGTCCACAAAAACATATTTTATACAAAAGCACTGCTTTGGGTCAACAAATGATCATAGAAATGATAACAAAGATAGACGATCAAACAAATGATCCTATCACAAATAATCAACACAATGATCATTTACAGCAACACTCAGCATGTCACATTACCAAATTGGGAATATATCGCTGATAACCTTCAACTACATAACCTCTGAGCACGTACGTCTCAGAGAAGGGTGTTAAGCTAAAGAATAAATTCTCCGCCACCAACAGAAATATATTTGAAAGAAATCTGCTTTATATCTCAATTTGTAACGTCAGACATACAATCCATACAAGTCTGTTCCGGGCTCGAACAAAACCGAAGGCACTTCTTACGAAGCCCTTGCAATCCGGGTACTCACAATCCCGATCGAATTTCCCATCACTTAGGAGATCTCTATACCAGGAGCTACCCAGTGCAGAGACAATCGATAGGTCATCCTATCGCTTTCGCAAATACTCGGTCTTCAACACCGATCTTCAAATGCAATTCATAACGACGTATCACATATTCGGAATGGGTTATACGACCCCATGGTCCTTTCCCAGTTAACCCGAATAATGAGCGCTTATTCAAAAATAAGTGCGGCATTCAAAATCAAACAAATCACATCAAATACCCATTCAAAGGGAAATATTGATAGTCGGTTATTGAACTATCAATGGATATGCACACATCACCAGATTCCAAATAATTTTCCAAATTATTTATTTCTCAAAAATCATATCTTTACAAGATATATAATTTTCACACTTCAAAAATAAATCAATATTTATTTTTAAACAAATTCTCCTTTTCATTCATAAATTCCATAGTGAATTTATATTTCAAAATATCCATGCATATACGATTTCAATTATTCATTTCAATTTATCTTCAAGAAGATAAATTCTCAAAATATTCACTTTATATTGGAAAACATTTCCATACTTATTTATTCATAAGTAATTCATAAATTTTATTTATTTTCAACCTTTGGAAAATATTCAATATACTTAAATCGAAATTTAGTATATATTTCATTCTTTAAGGAAATCATTCTCTTAAACATTTTTATTTGGGCCAAAACGAATGTTGCGTAAAACATCGTTACGACGTCCCAAAATCACTAGCATAGGGATTCGAAATTAAAATAGATATATAAATCCCAATACTATACAAAACATTTCCTTTCGAAAATCATTTACTATAACAACAGTGTTATAGTCCACCATTTCCTTTTATTTCTCGAAAACGTCTATTTCAACAATAAATGTTGAAATCTATGGTTTCGAATCTCAACACATTTTAAAACTTCGTTAGATCGTTTTAATTCTATTTAAAACAATCAAATCTAAACATTTTCTTTAACATATTATTCACTATTCAAAAACGTAAATATACTACGTTAACCAATTTCATCTTTTCTATTCATTTTACTTTAAAGGATTATTCACCGTCTAAACGTGAATATAACTCCATAAATAAGTTTCAACAATTTATTTATCAAAATAAGTCGTTTGCGAATTTATAAAACAACGTTTATAAACTCCATTTCTATTTATTTTATAACAACTTCCTTTTATAAATTCCTTTATTAATCTATTCGATTTATAACTCAATTATAAACTAAAGGTTCATATTATAAGTTAAATGCTTATAAAATGATTATTTTACAAAATCGTTCTTTTTAACTTCCCAAATTACAAATCTTATAACTTATAAGATTCATTCATTTATCCAAAACCATTATTTTAATAACTTAATAAATTTTATAAACCTACTGCTTATAAAATTCCATTTATAACTTCACCGTATAAAATTCTATAAATTCCATTCACTTATGCAATCTATTTTCACTTCATTCAAACACTTATAAAAACTCGTTTTATAATTCAAATGTTTTAATCTATAAATATCAATTTATAAATCCTTTATAAAAATCAGTTTACACTATTATTTTAAAACATCTTCAAAGTCCTTTATAATTTCACCATTCTCTTGATTTATAAAATAATCAAATTTTATAAATCCTATTTTTAAACTTTTTATAATAAATTCAAAAATCCCAATTAAACTATTTTATAAAATCACTAACCCCATATTTTCAAAAATCAACTTTTAACTATTTTTCTCAAAAATCATAATTTTTATAACATTAAAAATTATACGTTATTTATTTAAAATGGATCAGTTCCAAAAATATTTTATAACTTATACTTTCAAAAATCACTTTAAAAACATTTTAAAATTCCAAAACTTGGTCCAATGATGCTACACACCAAATAGTCAATCACGACAACAACGATATCATATATCGATATGATAATCCATCAAATATCCAAATATCTGAAATCAAATGAATACTGTTGAGGAATCCAGTTGGATCCCTCCAACCTGTTTTCCTGCATTCACAAACATTAGCACAATACCAATTTCACTCCAGTACGAAATTATCGCGGTATATATTTTTATTAAATATTATCTGCTTAATAGACGGCGCAATAGGGTCTCATCCGCTAAACAAAAAATGCGGGAAATCAATAACTCCAATATATACATATGCCAATATATATATATTGCTATTATATATAATACCAATTTCACTGTTTATGAAATATTCGTGGTATATGTTTCTAATAAATAACATCCGCTTACTAACGGCGTATAATGTCTATTTTAACAATCAATAGATATCAATCATCATTCAAACATGCATTCAAATATTTTAAATCTAACTATTTAAAATAAAATCGAAACTAATTCGATTGAGTGAGAAGTTCTCACCTTGATTTCAATTTCGTTTTAGCGATTTATTTCGAATAAAATTAAACGGACGTTTAATTTTACACGAAATTTTCACTAACTCCAAACGACTCCAATCCAACTCCATCGCGTAGTGCTCGTCCATGCGATTCCAACGCAACTAGTTTCGCGCGTTTTCGACCTCGTATGAAAAAGATATTGATTTTATAATTTACACGTATTTATATTCATAATTTTACAACTTTTATATATAATTTTATACCATACGCAAATCTCCACCGTTAGATCCTATGCCTCCAGATCCTTGCCATCCATATGCTTTCTTCCACTCACGTTCCCCTCTCCAGTAACTCACGTACGAAATCAAACCCATTAGCATGAACTAGGGTTTCAATTCACACCCTCAAACGACGACTATACTCGATCACATCACCGCCATGTCGAAGCCCATTGCAAGAGCTACCTCCACCACGCACCACTTGAAGCTCGGCTGCCCCATGAGCCTAGGGTTGCATGCGCAACATGCCACAAACAGCCCCCTCCTGCTCCTCCTCTGATGCTCCAAACATGATCTCAACCGTATGGATTGAAAGCTTTCGCCAAGATCTTCATCTTTGTAGTTGATCACCTTGGCTAATTATCGACGGATTGGAAGTAATTGAGGAGGAAAGATCGTGAGTTTCTGGCCATGATTTCTAGGGCCGGCTGCAGTTTTAGATTTAGGGTTTAGATATATTTTTTTTATTTTTTTAGAGTGAAGGGCTATTTATAAGGAACCGACGAAACACTATTTATTCCGGAAATTCCGAACTCCGATTTACGCGCCGTAACCAGCGTTTCTAGGGTTTACCCCGCATTCCGGACACAATGGAACAGGTTTCGGAAGCTAATTCGATCATATGTGCGAGATATGGCAACAAACGTTCAATTTAAATTAAACCGATTTAAACGATTTTCTAGGCGTGTTAATTTGTACCGGACAAACGGTAAATCCAATTGACACGAAATTTGAAACCTTACAATAATATCACATTACGGATCTGATGAAACTGGTTTCGTCGAAATCCGAGACTTTTTGAAAAATGGCTATTTTAACTCGCCAAATTAAAATTAAAAATAATTCGATGCGTTTCGAGCTGCTACGATCAAACGATAGCTCCGATTGACACGAAATTTGAAATCCGGTAATAACTAACTATTACGGATCCAATGGAACTGGTTTCGTTCAATTCTGAGACTGTTCAAAAATTGACTATTTTCACTAGTCGATTTAATATTAAAATATTCAATTTTCACAAATTAACTTTTAATTCGATTTTAAAAGTACTAAAATATCATTCTAACTCCAACATGATAAAATAAAATTTTACAAATCATTTTCAATCATATTTAACTCAATTTTCAATTATTTCCATAATTTAACATTTTAAATTATCGATTTAATTATTCAATTAAATCCAATTATTCGAAATAAAATTTATTCGACTTATAAATCCACTTATTAATATTTAAAATTAATTAAATATTCAAATTTTAATTACTCAAAATCCTGGGTCGTTACAATCTTCCCCCCTTAAAAGAATTTCGTCCTCGAAATTAACAAGTAAGAAAAGTTACAGAATCTATTAATTTTTCCAAAATTCATAGTTAAATATCTTACAATACTTTACTAAGTTTTTAAATCATACTTCGTTATCTTTTTAAAAACAATTACTATTGTTTAAATTTCAATTCCAAATCAAAGTTAAAGTTTTCAAAAAATTTCCAATTTTCTCAAATTTTTCTAACGCCTTAAATTTTCGGAAAAATTCGCCATAGTCTCCTTTGCGCGGCTCAATCCGAAAAAAAATGACAGTATATATATCACAAATATACATCTCATCAAGTAATGAGGCATCCCGCAGGGAAAAAGTGTAAAAGTACGATATTTAATCCGAGATATGTACCTTATTATTTTATTAGCGAGCATATACGGCTAATATAGCGCGAAAGCGAGCTCCATATGCGAAGCAAACGCGATCCGCACCTACTAAACACTCAACAAACAACATGAGAACATGCATATAGACAATAGTATCGATATACAACATATAGCAACATAATAACTATATATGTCAACATAGCAAATGCAATAAAAGCAACAAATGCAAACATCAACCAACTATCATTCAACTAACATCCATAACCAATAAATATTCATTCATATTCATATAGTTTCACTTCTTTTATATATATAAGTTTATTTCTCAATTGCAAATCACTTTAATTATAATTCATTATACTTATACAATTATTCTTTTATTTAGATTATTCAAACTTCTAAACAATCAACTTATATACATTAATAATTCTTAAAAATTATTTCTTTATATATAAAATATAATCAAGGTAAAATTATTTCATTTACCCAATTTTAAAACAATACTGTGTCGAATTGTTCTATTCAAGTGTTTAGAAACCCCTTCGGCATAGTTGTCGAGACCACGCTGACGAAGGTTCATATGCCACTCAATAAACCAATCATCACAATATAAAACAATTTTATATATTCACTAACAAATACGCTCTCATATCTATTATTACACTCAACTCATTCTAGAGCACTACTGACTCTATCTCTAATGAGTAATACCCAACAGAACCATGGTTGTCGCTTAACCATATGCTCTGATACCAAATGTAACGCCCCGAAAATTTTCGACTTTCGCAAATTCAACATCGATACTCACTTTATCGACTGCCGAGAAATCGAAGGCCGGAAACCCGAAATGTTATGGTTTAAGAAAAGAAAAGAGGTAGAAGAAGAGATAAGAAGATAGAAAATAGAGAGAAGAGAAAATAGAAAATAGAACATAGAGAAAACAGAACGGAACAGAACAAAACAGAACAACATCAGAATCTCACAATTCGCAGCGGAACAACATATAATAGATAAATGAATAATCTTTAAACAAAGAACTATATCAGTTATTACATTTCATACATTTCATTTCATCACATCATATCATCAGAGTGTTACAACAACAACAAACAACATCAAACAGCGGAAAAAGAAATACTATATACTAGTAATTACGCCATGCCATCCAGCTTGCCTCCAGCAACTCCAGAATATCCAGAATATCCTGATAAACCTTTACTCTTGACTGCCCGTGTAGAAATTGGTGGGCACCCAGAGTTTAGGAAGGAAAACAATAAACTCCGAGTCAGTCATGTGACTCGTGTGAGAACTCAAAACAGTTTATTTATCTTTAAAATCAAAATAGGGGAATATTTTTAAAGTCAATTCGCAATGCTTTTAAAAATGAGACTACCATAAGGCCTCCCACACACACACGCAATGCAAACGCAGAATCGGAGGAGATTTCTCCTTATGATAGTCAAAGATGCTTGATACGCATTTAAAAGAACATTTCATATTATTACTAGTGCATAGTGTAGAGAAAAATTCATTTCGAAAGTAGAATATAAATCTTAGCCAACATACGACCATTATCGTATGCCTACTATAGCTACCATCCAAACAGTGGGGCGCCACCATAAGTGAATGATAGGTTCTACAACTAATACCGTAGAAGTCACGTATTGTTTCTTTGGATTTCCAACGAATGATCAGGCCAAGGAACTTCCCATTGCCACATGAGAATGCCTCTGGATGGACATCCCCGAGAACCAAACCGGATCTCTACCAACACAAGGCCGGGTTACCCCTAACTGAGTAACAACTGACCGAATATGCCATCCCTCGGTCCTTTGGGACCTTTCAACCGAGCGCTCGTAATCAATTCACACAATCATAACAAAGTGTTTTCAACATGAGTAAGTATCTGGGCTCCATACCATGATACCACCCTTTTCCAGAAGGAAATGCACACATCCTAAAGGGAGCTACCCCTCATAACCTTGCTGCTTCTTTCCTGTTTTGACCATTCACGGGGTGTGAGGCTCGACGAAGTCACGTCCACAAAAACATACTTTATACAAAAGCAGTGCTTTGGGTCAACAAATGATCATAGAAATGATAACAAAGATAGACGATCAAACAAATGATCCTATCACAAATAATCAACACAATGATCATTTACAGCAACACTCAGCATGTCACATTACCAAATTGGGAATATATCGCTGATAATCTTCAACTACATAACCTCTGAGCACGTACGTCTCAGAGAAGGGTGTTAAGCTAAAGAATAAATTCTCCGCCACCAACAGAAATATATTTGAAAGAAATCTGCTTTATATCTCAATTTGTAACGTCAGACATACAATCCATACAAGTCTGTTCCGGGCTCGAACAAAACCGAAGGCACTTCTTACGAAGCCCTTGCAATCCGGGTATTCACAATCCCGATCAAATTTCCCATCACTTAGGAGATCTCTATACCAGGAGCTACCCAGTGCAGAGACAATCGATAGGTCATCCTATCGCTTTCGCAAATACTCGGTCTTCAACACCGATCTTCAAATGCAATTCATAATGACGTATCACATATTCAGAATGGGTTATACGACCCCATGGTCCTTTCCCGGTTAACCCGAATAATGAGCGCTTATTCAAAAATAAGTGTGGCATTCAAAATCAAACAAATCACATCAAATACCCATTCAAAGGGAAATATTGATAGTCGGTTATTGAACTATCAATGGATATGCACACATCACCAGATTCCAAATAATTTTCCAAATTATTTATTTCTCAAAAATCATATCTTTACAAGATATATAATTTTCACACTTCAAAAATAAATCAATATTTATTTTTAAAAAAATTCTCCTTTTCATTCATAAATTCCATAGTGAATTTATATTTCAAAATATCCATGCATATACGATTTCAATTATTCATTTCAATTTATCTTCAAGAAGATAAATTCTCAAAATATTCACCTTATATTGGAAAACATTTCCATACTTATTTATTCATAAGTAATTCACAAATTTTATTTATTTTCAACCTTTGGAAAATATTCAATATACTTAAATCGAAATTTAGTATATATTTCATTCTTTAAGGAAATCATTCTCTTAAACATTTTTATTTGGGCCAAAACGAATGTTGCGTAAAACATCGTTACGACGTCCCAAAATCACTAGTATAGGGATTCGAAATTAAAATAGATATATAAATCCCAATACTATACAAAACATTTCCTTTCGAAAATCATTTACTATAACAACAGTGTTATAGTCCACCATTTCCTTTTATTTCTCGAAAACGTCTATTTCAACAATAAATGTTGAAATCTATGGTTTCGAATCTCAACACATTTTAAAACATCGTTAGATCGTTTTAATTCTATTTAAAACAATCAAATCTAAACATTTTCTTTAACATATTATTCACTATTCAAAAACGTGAATATACTACGTTAACCAATTTCATCTTTTCTATTCATTTTACTTTAAAGGATTATTCACCGTCTAAACGTGAATATAACTCCATAAATAAGTTTCAACAATTTACTTATCAAAATAAGTCGTTTGCGAATTTATAAAACAACGTTTATAAACTCCATTTCTATTTATTTTATAACAACTTCCTTTTATAAATTCCTTTATTAATCTATTCGATTTATAACTCAATTATAAACTAAAGGTTCATATTATAAGTTAAATGCTTATAAAATGATTATTTTACAAAATCGTTCTTTTTAACTTCCCAAATTACAAATCTTATAACTTATAAGATTCATTCATTTATCCAAAACCATTATTTTAATAACTTAATAAATTTTATAAACCCACTGCTTATAAAATTCCATTTATAACTTCACCGTATAAAATTCTATAAATTCCATTCACTTATGCAATCTATTTTCACTTCATTCAAACACTTATAAAAACTCGTTTTATAATTCAAATGTTTTAATTTATAAATATCAATTTATAAATCCTTTATAAAAATCAGTTTATACTATTATTTTAAAACATCTTCAAAGTCCTTTATAATTTCACCATTCTCTTGATTTATAAAATAATCAAATTTTATAAATCCTATTTTTAAACTATTTATAATAAATTCAAAAATCCCAATTAAACTATTTTATAAAATCATTAACCCCATATTTTCAAAAATCAACTTTTAACTATTTTTCTCAAAAATCATAATTTTTATAACATTAAAAATTATACGTTATTTATTTAAAATGGATCAGTTCCAAAAATATTTTAAACTTATACTTTCAAAAATCACTTTAAAAACATTTTAAAATTCCAAAACTTGGTCCAGTGATGCTACACACCAAATAGTCAATCACGACAACAACGATATCATATATCGATATGATAATCCATCAAATATCCAAATATCTGAAATCAAATGAATACTGTTGAGGAATCCAGTTGGATCCCTCCAACCTGTTTTCCTGCATTCACAAACATTAGCACAATACCAATTTCGCTCCAGTACGAAATTATCGCGGTATATGTTTTTATTAAATATTATCCGCTTAATAGACGGCGCAATAAGGTCTCATCCGCTAAACAAAAAATGCGGGAAATCAATAACTCCAATATATACATATGCCAATATATATATATATTGCTATTATATATAATACCAATTTCACTGTTTATGAAATATTCGCGGTATATGTTTCTAATAAATAACATCCGCTTACTAATGGCGTATAATGTCTATTTTAACAATCAATAGATATCAATCATCATTCAAACATGCATTCAAATATTTTAAATCTAACTATTTAAAATAAAATCGAAACTAATTCGATTGAGTGAGAAGTTCTCACCTTGATTTCAATTTCGTTTTAGCGATTTATTTCGAATAAAATTAAACGGACGTTTAATTTTACACGAAATTTTCACTAACTCCAAACGACTCCAATCCAACTCCATCGCGTAGTGCTCGTCCATACGATTCCAACGCAACTGGTTTCGCGCGTTTTCGACCTCGTACGAAAAAGATATTGATTTTATAAGTTACACGTATTTATATTCATAATGTTACAACTTTTATATATAATTTTATACCATACGCAAATCTCCACCGTTAGATCCTATGCCTCCAGATCCTTGCCGTCCATATGCTTTCTTCCACTCATGTTCCCCTCTCCAGTAACTCACGTACGTAATCAAACCCATTAGCATGAACTAGGGTTTCAATTCACACCCTCAAACGACGACCATACTCGATCACATCACCGCCATGTCGAAGCCCATTGCAAGAGCTACCTCCACCACGCACCACTTGAAGCTCGGCTGCCCCATGAGCCTAGGGTTGCGTGCGCAACATGCCACAAACGGCCCCCTCCTGCTCCTCCTCTGATGCTCCAAACACGATCTCAACCGTATGGATTGAAAGCTTTCCCCAAGATCTTCATCTTTGTAGTTGATCACCTTGGCTAATTATCGACGGATTGGAAGTAATTGAGGAGGAAAGATCGTGAGTTTCTGGCCATGCATTTCTAGGGCCGGCTGCAGTTTTAGATTTAGGGTTTAGATATTATTTTTTTATTTTTTTAGAGTGAAGGGCTATTTATAAGGAACCGACGAAACACTATTCATTCCGGAAATTCCGAACTCCGATTTACGCGCCGTAACCAGCGTTTCTAGGGTTTACCCCGCGTTCCGGACACAATGGAACAGGTTTCGGAAGCTAATTCGATCATCTGTGCGAGATATGGCAACAAACGTTCAATTTAAATTAAACCGATTTAAACGATTTTCTAGGCGTTTTAATTTGTACCGGACAAACGGTAAATCCAATTGACACAAAATTTGAAACCTTACAATAATATCACATTACGGATCCAATGAAACTGGTTTCGTCGAAATCCGAGACTTTTTGAAAAATGGCTATTTTAACTCGCCAAATTAAAATTAAAAATAATTCGATGCGTTTCGAGCTGCTACGATCAAACGATAGCTCCGATTGACACGAAATTTGAAATCCGGTAATAACTAACTATTACGGATCCAATGGAACTAGTTTCGTTCAATTCTGAGACTGTTCAAAAATTGACTATTTTCACTAGTCGATTTAATATTAAAATATTCAATTTTCACAAATTAACTTTTAATTCGATTTTAAAAGTTCTAAAATATCATTCTAACTCCAACATGATAAAATAAAATTTTACAAATCATTTTCAATCATATTTAACTCAATTTTCAATTATTTCCATAATTTAACATTTTAAATTATCGATTTAATTATTCAATTAAATCCAATTATTCGAAATAAAATTTATTTGACTTATAAATCCACTTATTAATATTTAAAATTAATTAAATATTCAAATTTTAATTACTCAAAATCCTGGGTCGTCACAATTTGGAATATAAATTGATTTGGATATGAAGATTTCGGTTCAAATTGTAGAATGAATTTAAATTTGAAATATAGCTATTTATCGTATTACGAAAATGGTGGATAGTTGAAATTAAATTGAATATGAATCAAAATGATTTCTAATGTTGATATAAATTCTATTGAAATTAGAATTGAGTTAATAAGTTTTTATAACTGGAATATCATGTGATTTTGCCTATTTTTTAAATCATCGATTTAATCGACGCGTTAAATAACGATCTGGGGCACAATCTTAGAATTCGACGAAACTAGTTTCATTAGATCCGTAATACTGTATTATTATTGGGTTTCAAATTTTGAAGCATTTGGATTCACCGTTTTGTCGTATGGGGTGGAAACGCAATGAAATTAATATTGAAAATTTAATTAATAACAGTCGATTTAAAAGCCTATCTTCTTCACACGATCAAACTGGGACTCGAGACTAGTCCCATTACGTTCGGAATAGGGGTATAATGTTTGGATCGCCAGGCGGCATGCCTCGATAGGGATTGTAGATTTTTAATCACCCAATACGAGATATTTTTAATATAAAAATTTATAAATCAAAGTCAAACCATATTTGACACAGCCATCCTATGATTTAACGCGCGCCACCCTATTCAAAGGAGTATTCCCTAGTTTAAATTACGAGTGCCTTCCTTAATGTCCAATTTGAAATCGACATGAGTTCAGAAAATAAAATAAAAATCGACAGAGGAAAAAAAGAAATGAAGAGGAAATAGCAAATGAGCGGCTGTGTTGGGTTGATGCTCGGCTTCATCGATGTCAGGGGGAAGCGCGGAAGCGGTGTGATAGGGGATCTCGACGAGGTCTGGTGGTTCGGGGTTTGTCAATGGTGGTCGTGACTTGTGTGGTGGCTCGCATGGGTAGACGCGAGTTGTTTGAGGGAGGTGGTCATGTTCGAGTTTGAGGATGAAGGGAAATGGCGTGCGCGATGGCGCAGGGGGAAGGTTTGCGCTCAAACCTGGTGTCGTGAGCGTTCTGGTGGTCTTGAGGGTCAGGTTGTCGTGGAGGAAGAGATGGCATAGGGGATGGAAGGTGCATGAATGCTCATTCCAGTATAGGGATCGACAATTTTAGAGGGGAACGACATGGGTTTATGGTTTCAGGGAAGGGTTTCGATCTGGAGATGATAACACGATGGTTTGGGTCGGCTTATCATGGTAATTAACGTTTTATAAATTAGTGATTAATTAAAATAATTTTAGGTTGTAGTTTGATAACTTAAAATTCAATAACCTTGTTTTACGAGGTCGAAATTGAGTATAGATGTCATGTTGCACTCACATAGATATTGCCTACATTTTGGACATTGGTTCAGAATTTATTGAACATAGCTGGAACTTTAAATTAAATTGAACGATGTTCAATTTGATTTAAGATTGGATCGTTTGGCAAATTAAAATCAAGGTGCGTAAATCTCACTCATCTTGGATTACTGGATTTAATTTATAGTAAATAAAATTAATTTTTGGATGATTGATTGAATTGATAAATTATTATCAGCTGAATGTTATATTATATATAGTAGTATATATTAGTAGTTGGATATATTTCCCGCCGATTAGAGAGGATGAGACCCTATGTGCCGTGCATAATATCTGATGCACTATATTACTGCGATATCCCGCCTCGAAGCGGGATTAGTATTTTATGTTGTATAACATCTGTGGATGTAGGAAAATAGGTTAGAGGGATCCAACTGGATTCCTAAAAAATATATTGATTGTTTTCATATATAGTGATATATGATTTGATTAAATAAATCTGTTATGGGTTATTGTGTGATTGATTATTAAATGTTGTAGTAGCACTTGCCTTAATTTTGGTATTTTAAATACCATAAAATATTAGTTTTGAATTTGTAGGAACTAAAAGGAGATTTTGGATATAAAAATATTTATATCAAAATTTGGATTATTTTAAAGGAAATTGATTTGGATAATTTGATTTGGAATTGTACTAACTATTCGTAAAATGTTTTAATTAGAGACTTAAAAATAAATTATATAAAGGATTTTTAACAGTGGATTTTTAAGTGATATTTCTGGATTTATAGGAAAGAAGTTGAATTCGATATTAAAAATAGATTTGAAAAATAAATAGAATTTATTAAGAAATTGATTTATAAAATGAAGTTTTACAAATGGAATTAGTTTAATAAATAAGTGAAAACTTAAAGGAGTTTATAAATTTATAAAAAATGTTTGTAAATAAAGGAAAAGGTTACTAGTTGATAAATTGGGAATATAAACTCATAATGTGAATTTATATAGAGATATGAAAATAGCTTAAAAAACATATAGTGAATTCTATTTTAAAAGTTTGAATGGTTACGGAATCGGAATGAAATCGACGTGTTGCGAATCGAGGGTGATTTATAACCTGAAATTTGGTTCTTTGGATTTCAAAAATATAATTTTATTAAGAGGTTAAGTTTTATTTTAAAGAATTCTTTTATTTAATTGAACTATGTAATTTAAAGCCAGTTAGTATTGAAATACTTCAGAAGTGAATTTTTCAAGTATCTAATATTAATTAAAATAAAATTATAGTTTTTGTAATCAACTTTGTAAATCAATTAGTTTACTGAAAAAAGTTGGAAATGGGTTATTTATGTTTTATTTAAAGTGTTTTTATATTTTAAATAATTAAGTAAACACCTTTTTTAAAAATAAATTATTATTCTTAAAAAAATATGCTTATTATTATATATATAGTTTTGAAATGATTGTAATTTAATACAGATCCTCTCGGGATTGGTAAACAGGGTTATTTAATGGATATGATTTTTATAAGAGAAATGTTATAGTGGAATTCTGGAAACATAAGGAAATTTCTGAATCATTGAAATAAGAGAACTTGGGAAAATGAATTAGAATTCATAGAAGAAGTTAGAAATGGTGGTTGGAATTATAGAAAAGTGAAATCGACTTGGAAAAATCTAAAAGGAAGTTAATTAATGAATTCTGAAAACATATAGAATTAGTTAGAAGTGAGTTAAGGGATTTACAAGTAAAATCTGTAAAGGATTTTGAGAAAATAAGAAATAAATGGAATATTTTTTAAGTATATGAAATAAAATGATTTTTGTAAAATATACTGATAAAATATTTCATAAATATTGCACAAGAAGGATTTGAAATATATTGACTATGAGGTTGTTATTATAGAAATATTTTCAAAGCGCGAATTATAAATGGAATTGGAAAAATATTGTGATAACCCAGATTTTTGGACATCTGGCAATTGGATAATTTACCAATTTTACCATTGAGATATATATTTTATTTAGTTGAGCAAACTAAATTTCTATTTTAAAGCAAAATAAAATATGATTGTTACTATTATAAGATATTTATAGAATTGTGTGATTTGGAATTTTTATAATCTTCTAATAAGATATGATGGACTAATTAAATAAATATTGTAGTAAATAAAAGTTGGATTTGAAATTCAATTGTAAACATCATAGAATAAATTGGATTTAAAAGTTTCGTCTTTTAGAAACTAATATATATATATATATATATATATATATATACACATTTAGTTATTAATGTATAGTTAGTTTTAAATCATCTTCTATAAGATTGTATAAAATATAAGAGGCCTAATACATTTTTATTTTATACTTATAATTGGTAACAGGTATATTTAAATATAAAACCTATATATGTATATATCAAGTTAGGATGTAAATATACAAAATGAGATTTAATAAAAGATTCAAAATTCTTTTCTTTTATATACTTGGAAATGAACATTAGAGTATATATATAAACATAATAGGTGAATTAATGAAGGGTTAAAAATAAATTTAAATTTTATAAGTGTAATATAATAAACACATGCAAATTGGCATTTGTTAATTAAGGAATATATGTATTAACATGTGTAAGGATTAATATAACATATTATACGAGTGTCAACTTATTTTCTCTTCTTTTTTCTAAAAGTTTGTACGTTTTTATTTGTTCATCTCTATTCTTTCACATCTAAAAAAAAGAAACAAAGAGAAACCAAAATCCTATAACAAACCAGAGAAGAAATTAAATTCAAAACTACATCAAGCTTTTGCAATCTAAAACCTGAAGCTCAACATAATTCAAATTCAACTCAGATCAGAACAAATCCAGATTCAATCAAGCAAAACAAAATTTCAGTTTCAAGTAGCAGATCAAGTTTCCAACTTTCTCAGTTCTTAAGAAACAGGTGAGTAAACAATCAGTTATTTTAATCTATTATATAATTGTTGAAGTGAATGACTGCATGAATAAATTTATGTGTTTATGTGTACATAAACATGTTTTTCTGTGCATGCTTGTGTGAATGCATATGTATAAAAGTGTCTGTATGAAAAACTGGCACATGCAAATCCAAATCAATTCAATTCCTCAACATGTATTCAATCTTAGGTTATGATCCTTAAAGATAAAATGATAGTAACAACTAAATTTGATTTTTAAAATATTACTAAGTAAATCGACAGAAAGATTTGTTGCGAATAAAACGTGTCAGTGAGAATTGAATTCAAATCGAAAAGGTAATTTTTAAATTTTCGAGCTTTGATCACATAAACTAAATTGTATTATAATATAGTGATTTTTGATTCTAGTTTCAAGATTTTTTGGCTTGGGGTTGTCAAGTTATCGCAAGTTGAACAGAGTTCGTGTTTTCGCTGTTTTCTGGTGATATAGGGGAAGATGAATGACGCGAGTGACACTAAAGGGAGCTTGTGAGGAGGGGATATCGGGAAAAATACTCAGAAAATTCTAGAATGCTGTGGTGATTGGACGTCGATGAACTAGGCTTTAGCCCTCCTGTTTGTTCGACATTGTAATGAAGGAAATTGCGAAGTATTTTGAGATCTGAAGTGGATCGCATGTGGTGGAAATTGAAGCAAGGAGTCGTGGTGTTTCACTAGGTTGGTCGACGTGGGTGCCGGGGGTTGGAGGCGTTGGCTGGTGGGTGTTTTCCGATGGGATTTCAGATACAGGCTTGATCATTGGTTCTTATTGGTTTCGCAGGCAAGAACGTCGATCTAGATAGTCGAAAGAGTGGATGAGATCATTGTCGACTTGCCGAGGGTGGTTTTGATGGTCGAAGCAACACCGATGATCTATGCACGTGCACATGTGTCCGATGTGTCGGGTGGTCGTGGTTAGGTGTTTGAGCTTCGGGTGCGTTGGGGTTTTCTTCGAGTCAGTCTCAAGTTTTTGTGAGGAAGCATGAATAGAAAGGGAAGAAGAGAGGGGATCAGTTTTTATCTCGGGTGTCTTTGTGCTTTGTTTGGGCCTATACCGAAGTGAATGAGCATAGTTAAGTAGTTGGTTTTACAAGTTTTTAAAAGCAAAGAAATAAGGGTTTTCAGAGTAAAGTATTGACAGCAAGGTTTCAAAGTCAAATATTTGAACAAGTTTCATGTATAAGATTTTAAATCAAATGTTTTTGAATTTAAGTTGTTTGGTTTGAAATTATTATATAATAAGTTAATTATTTATTATATTTCTACGTGATTTTCAAAGGATATTTAATAATAATTAAGTAATTAGTTAAGATGATGGATTATCCTAAGTTAATTAAAGTAATCAAGGATAGTTAATTACTACATGTGATTAATCAAGGTAAATTAGTGAATAGGATTACTTGTCAAATAATTAATTTAAAAGAATAATTAAGTTATGAAAATAATTAGAGGATCATTAACTAATGTAATTATTGGAAATAATTAAAGGTTAATAATTGTAAGTGGATAGAGAATAATTAATTTATGTAATTAATTAAAGGTTAATTACTTAATGTAATTAAGAAATAATTAATCAAGGATGATTAATTAAGAAAAAATTAATTAAAGAAGATTAATTAAGATGGATAGCTAAGGAATGATTAATTAATAGGATTGAAATTAATTAATGGTTAAGGAAGCAGGATGTGTAGTTATGCAAGTAATTAATTTAATTAATTAGAAATGGTGACCAATTTGCCTTGCTTATGAATGATTGAATGATATTGTATGCCTTGGATTATTTGATATCTCTTATAAGTGATTTGTGATGCTATGTGATATGATATGTTTGCACTAAACTATGATAGTATGGTTTGTCTATCTGGGATGAATGGCCATGTAAATATGGAATTGAATCAATTTAAATAGAAATGGAAATTTAAATATAATTGATGGGAATGGAGATTGAGAATTGAACAGTTTGGCTCTGGACTATTTTCAAATAAATTGTTTAATATAAACTATTTTAAATCTATTTTTCCAGGCTATTTACTATATACAATCTTTTTTTTAAAAGACAAATTATTTTATACTTATTTTACAATTATTTTTGGAACTATTTAACTATTTCGCAACTGTTTAAAAAGATTAAAATGGATTTCAAAGATTAAATTGTTTAAAAAGGATTTGAATTATTACTTGAACCTAGAAATAGGTTTATGGAAAAGTAAAGGTTAATTTGATTTAAGGTAATTAAATCAACATTTGAAAATTTAACTAGAATTTATACAATTCGAGACGATTTAAAAGTGGAGATTGGGAATGGGATTAATTCAAACAAGAATTGAAATCATTTGAAATTGAAGTGGGTTCAATTTGAAATTAGTCCAAATTGATTTGAATAACTTGGAATTCTGATTAAAGTTGAATAGGTCTAAAATTCAAATGGGAATTGATTTGAATATGGGATAGAAATTGAAGTTAATTCAAATTGAATTAGAATTGAATCAATTTAAATAGAAATGGAAATTTAAATTGAATTGATGGGAATGGAGATTGGAATTGAACAGTTTGGCTCTAGACTATTTTCAAATAAATTGTTTTAATATAAACTCTTTTAAATCTATTTTTCCATGCTATTTATTATATACAATCTTTCTTTTTAAAAGCCAAATTATTTTATACCTATTTTACAATTATTTTTGGAACTATTTAACTATTTTGCAAAAAAATTACAAACAAATTACTGTTTTTCAAATCCTTATAACGAATTACTACTTTAAACTATTTTGCAAATATCTAACTATTTTATAACTACTTAAATATTTTATTTTTATTTTACAACTAATAATTATTTTTCATCTACTTTTAACTTTTCAAATTGTTTCCTAAATTAAAGCTGGTCAGAATGCAAACTGTTTATGATTAAATATCCATTTGAGATAAGAATTAAGGTGATAACCCAAATGGAATTGGAAGCAATTGTGGATGAGTAAATGGAATCAAAATGAATGTGAATAGAAAGGAGAAATGGATTTAGCTAATAATTAATGAAGATTAATATGTAGGATGTACGTATATCATTCTATTCGTATAATGATTTGATCCAGATTCGAATATAGAATTTCGAGATAGTATATCGATCCGTGTTGTTATTTTTCACTTAATTTTCGACGGCGAAACTGGATATGGATTTTTGATTGGTTCTGGAAATTCTCTATCATAGTTGTGACTATGCAAGGAGAATGACGGTTCCTAATCAAGAAACCAGATCTGAGTCCGCACTAGGAAATCGGGTGAACGATACTAGTTCGAAAGGGAAATTATGTGATCGAGTGGGCAATCAGATTGATATAGCATACGGATGATATGTGTACATCGTATGGATTTGAATGAAATTGATATTGAAAATTTGTGGATATGAAATGTAAAATGATTTTTGAAATAGAAACGTATATTTTGTGAGATATATAATGAAACAAAGTGGAAACTGGATATTCCTATGATAAATTTTTTACTTTATGGAAGTAAGTAATATGGTAAGTGACTTTATAGAGTAATCAAGCTTGAATATTGATTTGGCATAAACAAAGTTATATATCTTTGTTATGTAAGATAAATCTTCCCTTGTTGAATCTATTGCCGGAAGAAAAGGGTTATTGAAAATATTTGAAGTGCAAAAAGGAAATTTATACAAGTATGAAATGATCCAAAGATTTTCAATGTTATATATATCTATATATATATACAAAGGATCTTATGAGAATGATTTTGGAAAAAGGTTTTGGAACCTATGGATTGTGGAAAGACTTTTGATTTTTGGAGAAAAATCAATTTTGGAAATTTGGAAATCCAAGTTGAGAATTATCGATTTTGGGGTAATCAATTTTGAGAAAAGGAGATTTATATAGGATTCATACTAGATGTATGATTTGGAAGATACTATATGTGTATAGTATAAAGTGTTTTGAAAATGGCTCTGGAGAAAAGGCGCTCCCTTGAAATGAACTTCTCAGGAGTACCATAGGTTGGTACTGCGTTGAGCCTCAAAGGGGGAGGCTCTAAAGTGAATCCTGTGAGGAAGTCCGGATAAATTGAAGTTCCTGAGGATTATTGCATAGCGAAAGTCGAGGGCGCTGATGCCTACAGAGGCATTTGGGTTATGTTGTGATGACAGTGTAAATCGATGTCGCTGCGATCTACTGTGAACCATAGCAAAAATCGTGTGGAGGTGAGTGTCAATGGTCTACGCTTGATTTTGTAACATCGGTAGACTATGATCTATGGTCGAGTGGAGTGGAAAAGTTTCATTCTTTTGGCAGCGAAATTCGTGGGCGCTGATGCCTACAGTTATATGGGTTTTTGCTGTGATAGCAACGTAACCCCGGTTGTAGCTGCGATCTGTAGTGGGTTCCATGGCGTAATCGAGGGGAGCGGAGTGCCTACAGATATCTATGGATTTTGCCGGGATGGCGATGTAACCATCGGGTTAACTGCGACCATGGATAGGGGTGATGATTTCCAAAGCATTCTCACTAAAGATATTTTCTCTATTTCAAAAAAGTTTTCTATATTTTCACAAAGTTTTCGAAAATGTTTACCAAGTATTTTCACTGGGTGTTGAAAATGGGTGTGCTAAGTACTTATACATTTTCAGTCCTACGCCTGATCAACGTACGACCGAATTTCTATGAGAACAAGGATGGACTGGTTGAGACATCGAGTTATAAAAAAAATTATAAAACTATTTTATAATGTTATGTGGATTTTTAAAAGTGTTTTAAAATTTATCAAAGAATAATTTATCTGATTTTGGGTATAAAATAAATTATGGCTTCATTTCTTTTCGAGGACGAAAAGATTCAACAGGGGGAGGAATGTGATAACCCAAATTTTTGGACATCTAGCAATTGGTTAATTTACCGATTTTACCATTAAGATATTAGTTTTATTTAGTTGAGAAAAATAAATTTCAATTTCGAAGCAAAATAAAATATGATTGTTACCATTCATATATAAGATATTTATAGAATTGTGTGATTTGGAATTTTTGTAATCTTCTAATAAGATATGATGGCCTAATTAAATAAATATTGTAGTAAACAAAAGTTGGATTTGAAATTCAATTTTAAACATCGTAGAATAAATTGGATTTAAAAGTTTTGTCTTTTAGAAACTAATATATATGTATATATTTATTTACTAATGTATAGTTAGTTTTAAATCATCTTCTTTCAGATTGTATAAAATATAAGAGGCCTAATACATTTTTCTTTTATACTTTAATTAGTAACAGGTATATTTAAATATAATACCTTCATATATATATATATATATATATATATATATATATATATAAATATATATATATATCTAAAGTTGGGATGTAAATATGCAAAATAAGATTTAACAAAAGATTCAAAATTCTTTTCTTTTATATACTTGGAAATGAACATAGTAGTGTGTATATATATATATATATATATATATATATATATATATATATATATAAATTAAATAGGTGAATTAATAAAGGGTTGAAAATAAATTAAAATTTTATTAGTGTAATAAATAAACACATGCAAAATGACAATTGTTAATTAAAGAATATATGTATTAACATGTGCAAGGATTAATATAACATAGTATACAAGTGTCAACTTATTTTCTCTTCATTTTTCTAAAAGGCTGTACATTCTTATTTGTTCATCTCTGTTCTTTCATATCTAACAAAAGAAACAAAGAGAAACCAAAATCCTATAACAAACCAGAGAAGAAATTAAATTCAAAACTGCATAAAGCTTTTACAGTCTAAAACTTGAAGCTCAACATAATTCAAATTTAACTCAGATCGGAACAAATCCAGATTTAATCAAGTAAAACAAAATTTCAGTATCAAGTAGCAGATCAAATTTCCAGCTTTCTCTGTTCTTAAGAAACAGGTGAGTAAACAATCAATTATTTTAATCTATTATATGATTTTGGAAGTGAATGACTGCATGAATAAATTTATGTGTTTATGTGTATATAAAAATGATTTTCTATGCATGCTTGTGTGAATGCATACGTATATAAGTCTCTGTATCAAAAACTGGCACACGCAAATCCAAATCAACTCAATTCCTCAACATATTTTCAGTCATAGGTTATGATCCTTAAAGATAAAATGATAGTAACAACTAAATTTGATTTTAAAAAATATTATTAAGTAAATCAACAGAAAGATTTGCTGGGAATAAGAAGGGTCGGTGAGAATTGAATTCAAATCGAAAAAATGATTTTTGAACTTTCGAGCTTTGATCACATAAACTAAATTGTATTGTAAAACAGTGATTTTTTATTCTAGTTTCAAGATTTTTAGGCTCAGGGTTGTCAATTTGTCGCAAGTTGAACAGAGTTCGTGTTTTCATCATTCTCTGGTGATCTAGGGGAAGATGAGTGACGGAGTGACGTTGAAGGGAGCTTGTGAGGAGGGGATATCGGGAAAAATACTCGAAAATATTCTAGAATGCTGTGGTGATTGGACGTCGGTGAACTTGGTTTTAGCCCGCCTATTTGTTCGACGTTGTAATAAAGGAAATTGCGAGGTATTTGGAGATCTGGAGTGGATCGCGTGTGGTGGGAATTGAAGCAGGGAGTCGTGGCATTTCACTAGGTTGGTCGGCATGGGTGCCGGGGGTCGGAGGCGTTGGCTGGTGGGTGTTTTTTGATGGGATTTGGGATACAGGCTTGATCGTTGGTTCGTTTTTGGTTTCGCAGGAAAAAACGTCAATCTGGATGGCCGAAAGAGTGGGCGAGATAATTGTCGACTTGCCGAGGGTGGTTTTGATGGTCGGAGCAGCACCGATGATCTATGCATGTGCACACGTATCCGATGTCTCAGGTGGTAGTGGTTAGGTGTTTGAGCTTTGGGTGCGCTGGGGTTTTCGTCGAGTCGGTCTCGAGTTTTTGTGTGGAATCATGAATAGAAAGGGATGTAGAGAGGGAATCGGTTTTTGTCTCGGGTTTCTTTGAGTTTTTTTCGAGCCTATACCGAAGTGAATGAGCATAGTTAAGTAGTTGATTTTACATATTTTTAAAAGCAAAGAAATAATGGTTTTCAAAGTAAAGTATCGACAACAAGGTTTCAAAGTCAAATATTTGAACAAGTTTCATGTATAAGATTTTCAATCAAATGTTTTTGAATTTAAGTTGTTTGGTTTGAAATTATTATATAATAAGTTAATTATTTTATTACATTTCAACGTGATTTTCACAGGATATTTAATAATGATTAAGTAATTAATTAAGATGATGGATTATCCTAAGTTAATTAAAGTAGTTAAGGATAGTTAATTACTTCATGTGATTAATCAAGGTAAATTAGTGAATAGGATTACTTGTCAAATGTAATTAATTTAAAAGAATAATTAAGTTATGAAAATAATTAGAGGATCGTTAACTAATGTAATTATTGGAAATAATTAAAGGTTAATAAATATAAGTGGATAGAGAATAATTAATTTGTGTAATTAATGAAAGGTTAATTACTTAATGTAATTAAGAAATAATTAATCAAGGATGATTAATTAAGAAAAAATTAATTAAAGAAGATTAATTAAGATAGATAGCTGAGGAATGATTAATTAATAGAATTGAAATTAATTAATGGTTTAGGAAAAAGGATGTGTAGTGATGCAAGTAACTAATTTAGTTAATTAGAAATTGTGACCAATTTATCTTGCTTATGAATGATTGAATGATATTGTATGCCTTGGATTATTTGATATCTCTTATAAGTGATTTGTAATGCTATATGATGTGATATATTTGGAATGAACTGCGATAGTATGGTTTGTCTATCTGGGATGACTGGCCATGTAAATATGTAATTCTGGATATAAATGCAATTGTTTAAACTTAAGCAGCTTTGTTTTTAAGATAACAATGGATTCGAAGAGACCAGGGTCGGGTATCAGCAAAATACCCAACATCACTTCGATTTGTAATCTACAATAATTCTTTATGGATTTGACTTTGGAATAAATAGGTTGGCATGAAATGAATGAGGTAAACTTGGTAAATTAATCTGAATAGTAATGCTTAGATATGATTGTACGATGTGATTTTGATTATGGAAAGTTAAGAACTCGTAATAAGATGCGAGTTACTTGGTTTTTAAAATAGTTGTTTGCTTTGGTATTTCTTGTTAGATGGGTACTCACGCCGGTTTCCAGCCTGACTCGGGTTTTACTTTCATGTAATGCTCGGGTCAGACCAAGTATTACAGATTTTCAGGTAACGACGTTATGGAGTTCAGGATGCGAGCTGGATGGCAGGAACGTATGGAGTGTAACCCGTTGAGTATTATTGATTTGCATCTGGGACATGATGTTTTACTGTCCACTTTGTCTGTGTTTGTTTGTAAATCTGATGTATTGATGTAAATTAACTGATACAATTTTTCCTTGTATAACTGTTATTTTATTTGATATTATATTTTGATCCGCTGTGAATGTGAGATTCTGTGTTTCATTTCTGTTTCTTCTTCTATCTCTTTTATTCCTTTCCTAACTATCTGGAATTTTTGGGATCGAAAATTTTGGGTCGTTACATTTTGTTATCAGAGAAGAAGGTTAAGCAAGAACCTTGGCTCTGGTGGGTTTACTCATCAATAATAGGGTTAGTGTTACCTTACGATGAGTTGAGTGTGTATGTGTGTATGAGAGCGTACTTCTTATTTTCTTATATAATGATTTTAAACGGTTTTAAAAATAAATGATTTTTATAAAAGTTTATATATAGAGTAAATAATTTTCCAATTATTATATGAAGAAAATAGGTCATTGGATATTGAAAATGAATAAGAATTAAGTGATATATATATATATATAAATGGGAATAGAATAAAATGAACTGTACTGGTAAGATGGATTAGAATTTATTTCAAACCAGAATATGGAATTGTCATTGTGTTTAATATTGGGATGTTGTTTTCTAGTAAACATTGATAAAGAAAAATGAAAAAGTTTTAGGGAAGAAAACTTTTAGATAAGTATAACTTATAAATTGAAAATTGTTTTAAATTTTGAAGTTTTGAATCCTAAGTCTAGGAACATTAGAAATTATTTTCAAAATGTTAAAAGAAATGATTTTATTCAAACTATTTTGAATGTGATCTTATTTTTAAAATAAGAAATTTTTGGAAAAGTTACAGGAATTTGTTTTGAATTTAAAACCAAATGTGGTTTAAAATTTAAAGTAACTTGGTGTGTAAAGGAAATAAATTTGTATATTTGAAATAAACTCTAAGGTTGAGTTTTGATTTTCCCTGAAGTCTGATGTAAAAACCCAAAGTAAAATAAGATTTTGAACTTTTAAGTGATAGCAATTTGAAATATGAAGTGGGGATTCAAATTTGAGTAAGGTTAACATGATTAAACTGAGATTTAACTTAAGGAAATTAATTGGGTTGTTTGGAAGGGTGTTATGTGTGATCTCAAACAGGTTTGAGATCTGGGAAGGGGTAGCGAATGCTATTGATGGATATTTTTGAATAAATCAGATGTTTATTTATCCTAATATCATCCTGTTATTATCAATAATTTTGAAATTGTGAATTGTGTAGTTAAAATGAATTAAGCAATGGATTGAAGTGATATATATGTCCATTGTAGAAATTAAATGGAAATAGAACTTTAATCGGGAAATTGGACTTGTGGAGATGAAATTGCTTTGAAATTAAGATTTAAATGTTCAAAAGGAACTTGGAAATTTAAATTGTTAAGGATTGGTTTCAAAAATTAAAATTGGGTAATAAATTGGATTTCAAAGATTAAATTGTTTAAAAAGGATTTGAATTATTACTTGAACCTAGAAATTGGTTTATGGAAAAGTAAAGGTTAATTTATTTAAGGGAATTAAATCAACATTTGAAAAATTAACTGAAATTTATATAATTCGAGATGATTTAAAAGTGGAGATTGGAAATGGGATTAATTTAAACAGGAATTGAAATGATTTGAAATTGAAGTGGGTTTAATTTGAAATTAGTCCAAATTGATTTGAATAATTTGGAATTGTGATTCAAGTTGAATAGGTTTAAAATTCAAATGGGAATTGATTTGAATTTGGGATAGAAATTGAAGTTAACTCAAATTGAAATGGAATTGAATCAATTTAAATAGAAATGGAAATTTAAATTTAATTGATGGGAATGGAGATTGAGAATTGAACAGTTTGGCTCTGGACTATTTTCAAATAAATTGTTTAATATAAACTGTTTTAAATCTATTTTTCCAGGCTATTTACTATATACAACCTTTCTTTTTAAAAGACAAATTATTTTATACTTATTTTACAATTATTTTTGGAACTATTTAACTATTTCGCAACTGTTTATAAACTAATTACTGTTTTTCAACTACTTATAACTAATTGCTACTTTAAACTATTTTGCAATTATCTAACTATTTTATAACAACTTAACTATTTTATAATTATTTTACAACTAATAATTATTTTTTCATCTACTTTTAACTTTTCAAATTATTTGCTAAATTAAAGCTGTCAAAGTGCAAACTGTTTATGATTAAATATCAGTTTGAGATAAGAATTAAGGTGATAACCCAAATGGAATTGGAAGCAATTGTGGATGAGTGAATGGAATCAAAATGAATGTGAAAAGAAAGGTTAAATTGATTTAGCTAATAATCAATGAAGATAAATAAGTAGGATGTACGTATATTCGTATAATGATTTGATCCAGATTCGGACACAGAATTTCGGGATAGTATATCGATTCGAGTTGGGATTTTTCACTCGATTTTCAACGGCGAACCTGGATATAGATTTTTGATTGGTTCTAGAAATTTTCTATCATAGTTGTGACAATGCAAGGAGAATGACAGTTTCTGATCAAGAAACCAGATCCGAGTCCACACTAGGAAGTTGGGTGAACGGTACTAGTTTGGAAGGGAAATTGTGTGATCGAGTGAGAAATCAGATTGATATAGCGTACGAATGATATGTGTACATCGTACGAGTTTGAATGAAATTGATATTGAAAATTTATGGATAAGAAATGTAAAATGATTTTTGAAATATAAAAGTATATTTTATGAGATATACGATGAAATAAAATGGAAACTGGATATTTCTGTGATAAAAATTTTACTTTATGGAATTAAGTAATATGGTAAGTGACTGATCGAGCGCTCTTGCGCCGAAGATGAACGGGGCTAAGAGTAATCAAGCTTGAATATTGATTTGGCATAAACAAAGTTATATATGTTTGTTATATAAGATAAATCTCCCCTTGTTGAATCTATTGCCAGAATAAAAGGGTTTCTGAAAATATTTGAAGTATAAAAAGGAAACTTATACAAGTATGAATTGATCCAAACATTTTCAATGTTATATATATCTATATATATAAAGGATCTTATGAGAATGATTTCGGAAGAAGGTTTTGGAACCTATGGATTTTTGAAAGGCTTTTGATTTCTGGAGAAAAATCAATTTTGGAAATTTGGAAAGCCTAGTTGAGAACTATCGATTTTGGGATAATTGATTTTGCGAAAAGGAGATTTATATGGGATTCATACTAGGTGTATGATTTGGAAGATAATATGTGTATAGTATAAAGTGTTTTGAAAATGGCTCTGGAGAAAAAGACGCTCCCTTGAAATGAACTTTTCAGGAGTGCCATAGGTTGGTACCGCCTTGAGCCTCAATGGGGAAGGCTCTAAAGTGGATCCTGTGAGAAAGTCTGGACAAACTGAAGTTCATGAGAATTATTTGGTAGCGAAAGTCGTGGGCGATGATGCCTATAGAGGCATTTGGGTTATGCTATGATGGCATTGTAACTCGATGTCGCTGCGATCTACTGTGGACCATAGCGGAAATCATGTGGAGGTGTGTGTTAACGGTCTACGCTTGATTTTGCCGGGAAGGTAACGTAACATCGGTAGACTGCGATCTATGGTCGAGTGGAATGGAGAAGTTTCATTCTTTTGGCAGCGAAATTCGAGGCCGCTGATGCCTACAATTATATGGGTTTCTGCTGTGATAGCAACGTAATCCCAGTTGTAGCTACGATCTGTAGCAGGTTCCATGGCGTAATCGAGGGGCGCGAGTGCCTACAATTATCTATGGATTTTGCCGGGATGGCAACGTAACCATCGGGTTAACTGCAAACATGGATGAGGGTGATGATTTCCAGAGCATTCTCACCAAAGATATTTCCTCTATTTCAAAAATGTTTTCTATATTTTCACAAAGTTTTCGAAAATGTTTTCCAAGTATTTTCACTGGGTGTTGAAAATTGGTCTGTTAATTACTTATAGATTTTCAGTCCTACACTTGATCAATGTATGACCGAATATATGTGAGAACAAGGATGGACTGGTTGAGACGTCGAGTTATAAAAAATTTTGTAAAACTATATTATAATGTTATGTGGATTTTTAAAACTGTTTTAAAATTTATCAAAGAATAATTTATCTGATTTCGGGTATAAAATAAATTCTGGCTTCGTTTCTATTCGAGGATGAAAAGATTCAACGGGAGGAGGAATGTGACCCAGATTTTTGGACATCTGGCAACTGGGTAATTTACCGATTTTACCATTGAGATATTTATTTTATTTAGTTGAGCAAAATAAATTTCTATTTCAAAGAAAAATAAAATATGATTGTTACCATTCATATATACGATATTTATAGAATTCTGTGATTTGGAATTTTTATAATCTTTTAATAAGATATGATGGCCTAATTAAATAAATATTGTAGTAAATAAAAGTTGGATTTGAAATTCAATTGTAAACATCGTAAAATAAACTGGATTTAAAAGTTTTGTCTTTTAGAAACTAATATATATGTATGTATATGTATAAATTTAGTTATTATTGTATAGTTAGTTTTAAATCATCTTCTTTAAGATTGTATAAAATGTAAGAGGCCTAATACATTTTTTTACACTTACAATTAGTAACAGGTATATTTAAATATAAAACCTATATATATATATATATATCAAGTTAGGATGTAAATATACAAAACGAGATTTAATAAAAGATTCAAAATTCTTTTCTTTTATATACTTGGAAATGAACATAGTAGTGTATATATAAACATAATAGGTGAATTAATAAAGGGTTAAAAATAAATTTAAATTTTACAAGTGTAATATAATAAACACATGCAAATTGGCATTTGTTAATTAAGGAATATATGTATTAACATGTATAAGGATTAATATGACATATTATACAAGTGTCAACTTATTTTCTCTTCTTTTTTCTAAAAGGTTGTACATTTTTATTTGTTCATCTCTATTCTTTCACATCTAAAAAAAAGAAACAAAGAGAAACCAAAATCCTATAAAAAACCAGAGAAGATATTAAATTCAAAACTACATCATGCTTTTGCAATCTAAAACCTGAAGCTCAACATAATTCAAATTCAACTCAGATCAGAACAAATCCAGATTCAATCAAGCAAAACAAAATTTCAGTTTCAAGTAGAAGATCAAGTTTCCAACTTTCTCTGTTCTTAAGAAACAGGTGAGTAAACAATCAGTTATTTTAATCTATTATATGATTGTTGAAGTGAATGACAGCATGAATAAATTTATGTGTTTATGTGTATATAAACATGTTTTTCTGTGCACGCTTATGTGAATGCATATGTATATAAGTCTCTGTATGAAAAACTGGCACATGCAAATCCAAATCAATTCAATTCCTCAACATGTGTTCAATCTTAGTTTATGATCCTTAAAGATAAAATGATAGCAACAACTAAATTTTTTTTTTAAAAATATTACTAAGTAAATCGACAGAAAGGTTTGTTGCGAATAAAACGTGTCAGTGAGAATTGAATTCAAATCGAAAAAATAATTTTTAAATTTTCGAGCTTTGATCACATAAACTAAATTGTATTAGTGATTTTTGATTCTAGGTTAAATATTTTTAGGCTCGGGGTTGTCAAGTTATCGCAAGTTGAACAGAGTTCGAGTTTTCGCTGTTTTCTGGTGATATAGGGGAAGATGAGTGACACGAGTGACACTGAAGGGAGCTTGTGAGGAGGGGATATCGGGAAAAATACTCAGAAAAATTCTAGAATGCTGTGGTGATTAGACGTCGGTGAGCTAGGATTTAGCCCGCCTGTTTGTTCGACATTGTAATGAAGGAAATTGCGAAGTATTTTGAGATCTGAAGTGGATCGCGTGTGGTGGAAATTGAAGCAAGGAGTCGTGGCATTTCACTAGGTTGGTCGATGTGGGTTCCGGGGGTTGGAGGCGTTGGCTGATGGGTGTTTTCCGATGGGATTTCGGATACAGGCTTGATCATGGGTTCTTATTGGTTCGCAGCCAAGAACGTCGATCTGGATAGTCAGGTGGTCGTGGTTAGGTGTTTGAGCTTCGGGTGCGTTAAGGTTTTCTTCAAGCCGGTCTCAAGTTTTTGTGAGGAAGCATGAATAGAAAGGGAAGAAGAGAGGGGATCAGTTTTTATCTCGGGTTTCTTTGTGCTTTGTTTGGGCCTGTACCGAAGTGAATGAGCATAGTTAAGTAGTTGGTTTTACAAGTTTTTAAAAGCAAAGAAATAAGGGTTTTCAGAGTAAAATATTGACAGCAAGGTTTCAAAGTCAAATATTTGAACAAGTTTCATGTATAAGATTTTAAATCAAATGTTTTTGAATTTAAGTTGTTTGGTTTGAAATTATTATATAATAAGTTAATTATTTATTATATTTCTACGTGATTTTCAAAGGATATTTAATAATAATTAAGTAATTAATTAAGATGATGGATTATCCTAAGTTAATTAAAGTAATCAAGGATAGTTAATTACTGCATGTGATTAATCAAGGTAAATTAGTGAATAGGATTACTTGTCAAATAATTAATTTAAAAGAATAATTAAGTTATGAAAATAATTAGAGGATCATTAACTAATGTAATTATTGGAAATAATTAAAGGTTAATAATTGTAAGTGGATAGAGAATAATTAATTTATGTAATTAATTAAAGGTTAATTACTTAATGTAATTAAGAAATAATTAATCAAGGATTATTAATTAAGAAAAAATTAATTAAAAAAGATTAATTAAGATGGATAGTTAAGGAATGATTAATTAATAGGATTGAAATTAATTAATGGTTAAGGAAGCAGGATGTGCAATTATGCAAGTAATTAATTTAATTAGTTAGAAATGGTGACCAATTTATCTTGCTTATGAATTATTGAATGATATTCTATGCATTGGATTATTTGATATCTCTTATAAGTGATTTGTGATGCAATGTGATATGATGTGTTTGGACTAAACTGTGATAGTATGGTTTGTCTATCTGGGATGAATGACCATGTAAATATGTAATTTTGGATATAAATCGAATTTTTTAAACTTAAGCAGCTTGGAAGTGAACATACTAACAAAATAAAAGATTCAAAATTCTTTAAACTTAATTATCTGGGATGTAAATCAAATTGTTTAAACTTAATTATCTGGGATGTAAATATAAAAAATAAGATTTAATAAAAGATTCAAAATTCTTTTCTTTTATATACTTAGAAGTGAACATACTAGTATATATATATATATATAATAAGCGAATTAATAAAGGGTTAAAAATAAATTTCAATTTTACAAGTGGAATATAATAAACACATGCAAATTGACATTTTTTAATTAAGGAATATATGTATTAACATGTATAAGGATTAATATAACAAAGTATTCAAATGTCAACTTATTTTCTCTTTATTTTTCTAAAAGGTTGTACATTTTATTTGTTCATCTATGTTCTTTCACATCCAAAAAAAGTAACAAAGAGAAACCAAAATCTTGTAACAAACCAGAGAAGAAATTAAATTCAAAACTACATCAAGCTTTTGTAATCTAAAACCTGAAGCTCAACATAATTCAAATCCAACTCAAATCAGAACAAATCTAGATTCAATCAAGCAAAACAAAATTTATGTTTCAAGTAGCAGATCAAGTTTCCAGCTCTCTTTGTTCTTAAGAAACAGGTGAGTAAACAATCGGTTATTTTAATCTATTATTTGATTGTTGAAGTGAATGACTACGTAAATAAATTTATGTGTTTATGTGTATATAAACATGTTTTTCTATGCATGCTTGTGTGAATGCATACGTATATAACTCACTATATGAAAAACTGGCACATGCAAATCCAAATCAATTCAATTCCTCTACATATGCTCAATCTTAGGTTATGATCCTTAAAGATAAAATGATAGTAACAAATAAATTTTATTTTTAAAAATATTACTAAGTAAATCAACAGAAAGATTTGCGGGGAATAAGATGGGTCAGTGAGAATTGAATTCAAATCGAAAAATTGATTTTTAAATTTTCGAGCTTTGATCACATAAACTAAATTGTATTGTAAAACAGTGATTTTTGATTCTAGTTTCAAGATTTTTAGGCTTAGAGTTGTCAAGTAATTGCAAGTTGAACAGAGTTCGTGTTTTCATCGTTTTTTGGTGATCTAGGGCAAGATGATTGAAGCGAGTGACGCTGAAGGGCGCTTGTGAGGAGGGGATATCGGGAAAAATACTCGAAAAAATTCTAGAATGCTGTGGTGATTGGAGATCGGTGAACTAGGGTTTATCCCACCTGTTTGTTCGACATTGTAATGAAGGAAATTGCGAGGTCTTGGAGATCTGGATTGGATCGCGTGTGGTGGAAATTGAAGTAGGGAGTCATGGCGTTTCACTGGGTTGGTCGACGTGAGTGCCGGGGGTCAAGGCATAGGCTAGTGGGTGTTTTCCAATGGGATTTGGGATACAGGCTTGATCGTTGGTTCGTTTTTGGTTTCGCAGGCAAGAACGTCGATCTAGACGGTCGAAAGAGTAGGCGAGATCATTGTCGACTTGCCGAGGGTGGTTTTGATGGTCGGAGCAACACAGATGATCTATGCATGTGCCCATGTATCCGATGTGTCAGGTGGTCGTGGTTGGGTGTTTGAGCTTCGGGTGCGTTGGGCGTTTCTTCAAGTCGGTCTCGAGTAGCATGAATAGAAAGGGAAGTAAGAGGGGATCAGTTTTTGTCTTTGATTTCTTTGAGTTTTGTTTGGGCCCGTACTAAAGTGAATAAGCATAGTTAAGTATTTGGTTTTATAAGTTTTTAAAAGCAAACAAATAAGGGTTTTTAAAGTAAAGTATTGACAGCAAGGTTTAAAAGTCAAATATTTGAACTAGTTTCATGTATAAGATTTTAAATCAAATGTTTTTGTATTTAAGTTGTTTGGTTTGAAATTGTTATATAATAAGTTAATTATTTTATTATATTTCTACGTGATTTTCAAACCATAATTAATAGTGATTAAGTAATTAATTAAGATGATGGATTATCCTAAGTTAATTAAAGTAATTAAGGATAGTTAATTACTGCATGTGATTAATTAAGGTAAATTAGTGAACAGGATTACTTGCCAAATGTAATTAATTTAAAAGAATAATTAAATTATGAAAATAATTAGGGGATCATTAACTAGTGTAACTGTTGGAAATAATTAAAGGTTAATAAATGTAATTTGATAGAGAATAATTAACTTTTGTAATTAATTAAAGGTTAATTACTTAATGTAATTAAGATATAATTAATCAAGGTTGATTAATTAAGAAAAAATTAATTAAAGAAGATTAATTAAGATGGAAGGTTAAGGAATGATTAATTAATAGGATTGAAATTAACTAAAGGTTAAGGAAGCAAGATGTGTAGTGATGCAAGTAATTAATTTAATTAATTAGAAATGGTGACCAATTTATCTTGCTTATGAATGATTGAATGATATTGTATGCCTTGGATTATTTGATATCTCTGATAAGTGATTCGTGATGCTATGTGATATGATATGTTTGGAATGAACTATGATAGTATGGTTTGTCTATCTGGGATGAATGGCCATGTAAACATGTAATTCTTGATATATATGGAATTGTTTAAACTTAAGCAGCTTTGTTTTTAAGATGACAATGGATTAGAAGAGACCGATGTCGGGTATCAGCAAAATACCCTACACCACTTCGATTTTTAATCTGCAATAATTCTTTATGGATTTGATTTTGGAAAAATAAGTTGGAATGAAATAAATGAGGTAAACTTGGTCAATTAATCTGAATAGCAATGCTTAGTTATGATTGTAAGATGTGATTTTGATTAGACAAGTTAAGAACTCGTAATAAGATACGAGTTACTCGGGTTTTAAATAGTTGTATGCATTGGTATTTCTTGTTAGATGGGTTCTCATGCTGGTTTCTGGCCTTACCTGGGTGTTACTTTGATGTAATGCTCGGGTCAGACCGAGTATTACAGATTTTTAGGTAAAGACATTCTGGAGCTCAGGAGGCGAGCTGGATGGTACGAACGTATGGAGTGTAACCCGCTGAGTATTATTGATTTGTATCCGGGACATGTTGTTTTACTGTCTAGTTTTTATGTGTTTGATGTGAATTAACTGATACAGTTTTTCCTTGTATATCTGTTATTTTATTTGATATTATATTTTGATCCATTACGAATGTGAGATTCTGTGTTTCATTTCTGTTTCTTATGCTATCTCGTTTCTTCCATTCCTAACTATTTGGAATTTTTGGGATCGAAAATTTTGGGTCGTTGCAAATATATTTCTAAGTATAGATATGTTTTGAAATATATGATGTTGTGAAATAAGTATATTGGAATTGTTTTCAATTATCATAATATTGGAAGAGATTTGGATATTTATTTTGGTAAAGATATTTTGAAATAAATATTTCGAAAATTTTATAATATGAGCCTAGTGACTGCTTATGTGTATTATTTGATAGTTAAATAACTGACTATCGAATCTGGCGAAATTCTTTGATTATTTCGAAGAGTCTGCGATGAGATTTAATTCTGCAAAGACCACTTCAATCTGATTTGTGTGTTACGAATTGTAATATCGTGAAGATTATAAAGGCGATGATTCTGGAGATTTGGTTTATTCAGACACAAAACAAATTGTAAGGATGAATGCTATCGTTGCATCGTTGTTTGGATGGCAGTGCTAGCATTCCAAGTTTGAATGTTATTCTTAAGGTAATAGTAGCCTCAAGCCTTATCAACCGGGAATGACTAAAATAGGCGAGATGTAGTTGGGCTAAGTAGGTCGCACCTAAGTAGGGTATGTTATCACTTTTCTAGATACCCTCAGATATATTATGTTAAAATTATGGATGATTGTGCATGAAAAAGAGAGCGCTCAATTAGGGTGGGAACACTCAAGGTGATAATATATTAGGTACTATCCAGTAAGGGGTAGGCAGGTCCTATGTTGGCAGGGATCGTTAGGTACAATCTCGGTACATTTTTCTAGAGGTGTACTGTGGCAGGCAGTACCCCATTAGCCCAGTTATTGTATGGAATCCAATATCCACTAAGAGCCTTTACGGTTTTGATTGTAAAACCTAGTATGCTGGAATTTAATTAATGTGACAATTTCGGCTATTTTAATAAGTATTTGTGCTTAGACATTATTATACTATCAATGGATTTTCTATAAAAGTGTTTTTGTTATCATAAGGTAAAAATCCATCATATTTATGTGCGGTGTAGTCTTACGAGATACCTCTTTTATTAAGGGATTTTGATAACGGTAATAATTCAAATTCATTATGTTTTCTCACGCTGGTTTTTCAGACTGACTCAGATGTTATTTTATTATAATGCTCGGGTCAGACCGAGTATTATAGATTCAGGTTAGTATGTTATGGCGCTCAAGAGACGAGCTGAAGGAGACTCAGGCGTATTCCACATACTTGATTTATATTTCGATGTGTGTGTTAAACTGAATGTTCAATTTTTTTAAGGACAAGTTATTATAAATGTCCAGATTGATTGTTGATTATTGTACTCTAATTATTGTATATGTATATAAATATATATTAATAACTATAGATCCTTTTGTCTAAAAATCTGTTATTATATATGTTATATTTTTTCCGCTGCGATTGTGGGATTTTGTATTGTTGTTTCTGTTTTCTTCTGTCCCTTTTCTTCTTCACCCCTAATGGTTTGTATTTCTTTTCAATTTGAGTTGGACATGTGTGATTTATTGTCGACTCAAAGGGTATGGATTTACAGGCTATTACAATTACCAATTTTTAACATATGTTTTATATTGTATTAGGAAATATTTTACCAATCATATGCACATTGTGAGATAATTTGTTTTGAATTGTTGGACCTAGAATTATGTAATGATATGCCTTTCGTAACACCGAAGATCCACACGTATAAGCAATCGAATTTCCTAAATAGTATCGTTGACTACGTTCATCAAGGGTAAAATATAAAATAGTAAAAACATAAAGCATATCTATCACAGCTATCAACAAACCAAATCTCACAATGGAAGGAATAAAATATAATATTAACATAAACATATAATAACCTGAATTCATATCATATAAAGAGACACAAGATTTGGTATTGTAATACAACATGTTAGTCCATCAAATCCCACACACATGTATCTTAAAATGAGTGTATATATTATACATGTAGAGATAACTGCGGCTCTATGGATTGCATCCAGCTAGTAGAGATCCCCATTTCTAAGTCAACCTACTCAAAGAACATATTACAAAAGAAACATCATAGAAAGGACAATCATAAAATCTATTGAAAAGAAAATACCACTAAACTTCATGATGACTAATATGCTACTATATCATGAGTAATACCAAATAGTAATAGTTGAGATAATAAATCTATACCACAACCTATATCTTCAACTATATCTAACAAGTTAGCACACTTCTACTATAATGCTATTATAATACCCCGTAATTTGGCAGTAGTTATTTAACAAGTTAGTTAATTAGGTTCCAAAAATAGAATTTGTGCAAATGATGAAATTTAACCATGAAATTTACGACGTTGCATTTATGGAGAAATCCGAGCAACTTTCATATTTGTAGTTTTGCGATTGGAGTCCAAATGAAGAAGTTACGGATGAAAAATGAATTTGGAATGGAAATAATTGAATAGGAAAATTTAAGTTTTATAAAAATTATCCTGACCCCACAGGTCAACCCACTATCATGAGCTGTCCACCCTTAGGTAGTGGGCGATCGACCGCTCCTATCATGGCGGTGAGGGTTAGCTTAGGCCCAATGGCTCGGATTTAATATATTTCGATCTCATGATTGAGTTAATTCTTGCACCTATAAATTAAGGCCTAACCCTCTCTTCTCTTCTCATATTTTTCATAAGCGAAGCTGCATTTCTTCTTCTCCACTTTCCTTCTAAGTTATAAAAATAAGATATTTATGTATTTATTTATATACATTAAAGAAGAATATAAATCAAATAAAAATGAGAAGAGAAGAGGATCAACTATATGTGTATTTGAGGTAATTTTTATATATTTGCATCTATTTTCTTGCCCAATCCCAAATCTCTTTTAGATATGTAATTATAATGTATATATACCGCATGTATACATATTTCTTGGATTAAAAAGGATTTGGAGATGAATTTAAGGTTCTACATCAGATCTGGAGATTTGGATCTCTTTTAAAAGGTGAGTGGGAAATTATATACATTTTTAATGATTTTAAATCTATTTTGTTGGCATGCATTTGATTTTTATGCGTAAATCAACTTTATTTGATAATTGTAGGCTTAAATTATGATAGAAAAATATTGCCTACATACCTTTATTTAGATCTAATTTGAAATATGTTTACACTTAGATTTGGAAATCAATCTCAAAGATTTTAGAATTTGAATGTTGTATATTTTAGTTCAGATCTGTACTTCGGTGTAAAATACGATTTTTCGATTACTGCCTAATTTTTGATAGATTGTAGATTTTCCATAGTTTTATTTATGGGAAGAACATCCATTTGATTTTTATAAGTTTTTTTACTTTTTCACTTTTTATTCAAAAGGCGACATTTGATTTAACAAGGAATATCCACAAACAAAGGGAACGAAATGTGTAACGTATGCTATTATCCTTTGTAGTTTATACTGTAAAAGTTATCCATTCCTTATAATTTCAAACGGAGTCAATCTTTTCTTTTTGTGTTAAAGTAATTTATGGAAATCATAACGAAAAATCTTCCTAAGGAATTTACTTCCAGCAAATTAGATATGGAAAACAAATTCTAGTTACATATATATGACTAGAATATATTTGTTTACAAATAGGTAGTTTTATTAGGTAGTTTGTACACATTTATTGCGTTAATAAAGAAGAACATCATTTATTCGTGCATTATTTATACATAACGTTTATTAGTTATTATTATATTTAGTGAAGTGCATAGGTAAAATTAGGAAATGTAGTAATTCATATTAAGTGAAAATAAATTAGGAATTGTTAATAATTAATAGAAAATAAAAGATTAGACCCCAATTAATGGGAAAATTATAGGAAATGATGGGAATAATGGATAGGATTAGATTAGTGGTTATACTTGGTTAGTTAAAGATTGTAACTCCAATTAATGGGCAATTAATGGAAATGAGTTGAGAGTTATAATTTATAGGGATAAGTGGATTAATAAGGCTGATGAAAATGGACTAGATATTAAAATATTACTAATTTGAAATTAGTAACCATACGTAAATGTCTTAGGAAAGCCTTTAGGATTTATGGACAAATTGACATTTATGAGCGTTAAAAAGGGTATGGGTAGATAAGTATTTAAGGTAAATCTTATTGCCTTAAATAAAAAGGGAATTAGTAAGCTAAGTCCCATGTTTACCTAAGATAATATAAGAAAAGACTTAGGATGGTTAATTGGACTTAGTAGGTTAGTGATGCAAGATCAATAAAGTCACTCGATGGAAGACTTTCCTTCACTTTGAGACTACCATTAGTTGGGTGCACTTACTACTGATGTGAGATATCACTAATATTAGGGCCCATGATGACGTGAGAGATTGGATTTGCTTTTTTCATTCAAAAGTATTAAATGGTCTAAATTTGGAAAAGGCGGTGAGGGATGCCTCTATAGGGGTTCGCTTCTGGTTTAAGGTATTAAGTAGCTATAGGGCCCACCTCTCTCCTAAAAGAAAGTATTAAGTAACCTAGTAAGATTTCAAATAAATAAGGATATCTCGAAAAAGGTTCACTTCAGTTTTGAGGTATTAAATGGTTATTGTAGGTGACGCAACGGCTTAGCTTTGATACAATTTGACGCAACTTATACTTAGGCTTAAACGGTTTAGATATCAAACTGACAAAACCTATCCAGGATCTTCCCTGTGAAATGATGATTTCATGTCAAATAAACCGATAGAACGATAAATGCTTAATTCCGTTGATCGTGATGATGTCGGAATCTAGCAATCCCCAACCCGTTGATCTCGCAAGATACCGTGTTGAAAGATCTACAATTCGATCGCTGATCACTCGCAAGTGATACCAAGAGTTGGCTTCAACTTCGTTGATTCGCGCACGAATAACCCGAAGATGGAAAGTAGAAGGAGATCACGCTCAATTTCCAACAATGGCGGCCAAAGCTCACACACAAATTTTATTCAAAAATCAACTCCTTTTACAAATGACAACACACCCCTATTTATAGGGAATTACAACACATACAAGCGACTCAACATACAACACATACATGCGACATAACCACACCACAAACGACCTAACGACATACGACTTAACACAATTACAAGTTACAACATCACACGCGACTCAATACAACACAAGCGACCTACATCATACGCGACTTAACAACATACGACTTAACAATACAACAATACAACATACAACATAGGAATCACGACTCACGACCTAAAAAATTAGCGACCTATGATTGAGCACGACTTCAGGAACGATTTAGCAACATAAGCTTCAAAATGACTTAAGCAATGTGGCTTCAGTGAACGGCTTAAGGAAAAGTGGCCAACAACTTGCGACTTAAGGAATCAGCGATATAAGAACAATGCGGCCTACTGAGCGACTTAAATCAGCCTTCACGCGACATAAGAAATCAACGGCTTAAAAAATGCAGCATAACTTAAGGGCTTAAGGAATGCGGCATAAGATTGAGCGACATAAGGTAACTCGCTTATCATGCGCTGCATCATCTGGCATGCGACTTAAGGAAATGAGCGACTTAAGGTCGTTGAGCGACTTAAGGTCATTGAGCGTCTCTTGAGCCGTTATCTGTAAGGCATGCGACTTATGTTTGTTGCGAATTAAGGAAATGCGCGACTTAAGGAGGGCAAGCGACATAAGATGGTTGAGCGAATTATCATGGTGCGCTGCATCATCCTCCCCTGGTTGAGAAGAATTCGACCCCGAATTTACACTTTCCTCTCCTTTGACATACTTATTCTCATGATATGGAATCAAGTGTTTGACGTTGAAAACGTCGGCAGTATGGATGTGATCCGGCAATCTTAACTGATAAGCATTCTCATTATTCTTCTTCACGATTTCCAAAGTGCCAATCTTTCTAGCAGCTAGCTTGTTGTAAGCACCAATAGGAAATCGATTCTTAGTCAATACTGCATATACAAAATCTCCTTCTTTGAATTCAACAGTTCGTCATTTAATCTCTGTGGATTGCTTATATTTCTCATTCGCCTTAAGCAATCGTTCCTGCACAACCTTGTGGCACTCATGCAACTCATTCACAAGATCACTAGCTCATTTGATCACTCCTTTCTGCTGTGGTACTATAGATAAATCCAATGGTCCTTTAGGAATTGTTGAGTAAACGATCTGAAATGGACTGAACCCAGTGCTACGATTAACTGCATGGTTGTGTGCAAACTCAACTTGACACAGCTTGGAATCCCAACTCTTCAAATTGTCATTCACGAGGCATCTCAATAGATTACCTAGGGATCTATTCACAACTTCTGTCTGTCCATCAGTCTGTGGATGATAAGCACTACTAAATTTCAGCTTTGTCCCTACCATTCTCCATAGACTCATCCAAAAATGACTCAGAAAACGAGTGTCTCTGTCCGATACAATAGATTCAAGCAACCCGTAAAGTCGATGGATCTCTCTGAAGTATAATTGTGCGACATTAATTGCATTTGCCGTCTTCTTGCAAGCGATAAAATGTACCATTTTTGAAAACCGATCAAGCACCACGTAGATAGAATCATTGCCACGTTGCGTCCTCGGTAAGCCCAATACAAAGTCCATACTAACATCCACTCATGGTTTAGTAGGTATAGGCAACAACATATATAAACCTGCATTTGTTGCGGTTCCTTTTGAAACTTGACAAATATGGCACCTCTGAACAAACTTTTCAACTTCCTTCCTCATTGACGGCCAAAAATAAGACTTTGAGATCAACTGCATAGTACGGTTGCGACCCACGTGTCCTTCTTCATGTAATTCTTTGATGATCTTCATTCGTAAACTACAATCTGGAATACACAACTGATTTCCTTTGAATAGAAAACCTTCAACCAGCATATATCCATCCCTGCTTGACTCTGTCTAGGAATTCGGAAAAATATGAATCTGAAGTAAGAAGATCTGGAAGTAAGTCAAAACCCATCACCTCTACTTGTGTGGTTGTCAGTAAATTATTCCTCCGACTCAATGCATCGACGACGCGATTAGTTACTCCAGACTTGTGCTTTACGACGAATGTAAATTGTTGCAAATACGCTATCCACGATGCATGCATAGCTGCAATTTTATTTTGCCCTTGTAAATGTTTCAACGCTTCATGGTCCGTATACAAAACAAATTCTTTATGGAACAAGTAATGTCTCCAATGCTTCACAGCCTTCACAATAGCATAAAACTCCACATCATACGTATTGTATCTCATCTTTGCTCCAGAAAGTTTTTCAATGAAATAGGAGATTGGACGACCCTTCTGACTCAACACTCCTCCAATTCCAACTTACGATGCATCCGTATGTAACTCAAATAGTAACTGAAAATCTGGCAACACTAGAATCGGTGCTGAGATTAAAAGTTCCTTGATTTGTTCAAAAGCAAATCCTGCCTCTTCCGTCCATGAAAACTTCTTTCCTTTCATACAATCAGTAACAGGAGCCATCACACTACTAAAGTGCGGTACAAATCTTCGATAAAATGAAGCTAACCCATGGAAACTTCTGACTTCTGTTATAGTTTGGGCCGTGGCCAATTCCTGATTGCGACTACTTTACTCTGGTCCACTTGTATCCCTTCCTTCGAAACGACATAACCCAGAAATAAAACACATGGCATCATGAACACGCATTTCTTCATCGCTGCATAGAACTGTTCTTGACGAAGAATAGTTAACACCTTTCGCCAGTGTTGAATGTGCTCCTCTCTACTAGCACTATATATCAAGATATCATCAAAGTAGACAATAACAAACTTCCCAATGTAAGGTCTGAAAATTTAATTCATCACCCTCATAAATGTACTTGGTGCATTAGATAGACCAAATGGCATGACCAGCCATTCATATAATCCTTCCCGAGTCTTGAATGTTGTCTTCCATTCATCACCTGGTCTTATGTGAATCTGATGATAACCACTCTTAAGATCGATCTTAGAAAAGATTACAGACCCGCTAAGTTGATCCAATAGATCATCAAGTCTTGGCATATGAACTCTGTATCTGACAGTTATTTTGTTGAGTGCCCTGCTGTCGGTACACATTCTCCAAGAACCATCTTTCTTCGGTACCAACAGAGCTGGTACAGCACAAGGACTGAGACTCTCTCGAACACGCCCTTGCTCAAGCAACTCCTTAACTTGTCTCCTCAACTCTTCATGCTCCTTTGGACTCATACGATAATGTGGCCTATGCGGTAAAATAGCACCTGACACTAGATCAATTTGATGTTGTATATCACTCAATGGCGGTAATTCCTTGGGTAATTCCGCAGGAAAGACATCTTCAAATTCATTCAACACCAGTCTAACCTCCGCAGGAATTTCAAAATCTTCACTTGTTTCATACCCAATCAACATAAGCAATGCAGCACTATCTTTCACTTCTTCAACAAATTCTCTCGTAGATAATAGACTAGTTGATTCCACTTTCTTCTCTGACTTGCTTTCACTTTGTTCACGCTTCTTAGGAACTAAGGTAATTTGTGTCCCTTCGAACATGAAACTGTAGTTGTTGGTACGACCATTATGTTATACAGCTCTATCATATTGCCATGGTCTTCCTAATAGTAAATGACACACATCCATATCGACAACATCACACCATATATCATCTTTGTACTTCTTCTCAATAGAAAATGTAACGAATGCTCGTCTTCCCACTGTCACTTCTCCACCTTTCTTTAGCCATGCCATTTTATAAAGTCTAGTGTGTTTTTCAGTCTTCAACGCTAACTTCGTAACGGCTTCTTCAGAAATAATGTTATCGTAGCTTCCCGCATCAATAACAAATCGACAAACCTTTCCCAAAATAGTACATGTAGACTGAAAGATGTTGCTTCTCAGCCAACTAGAATCATTCTCATGCCTTGGCACTAAACAAGACCTCCTCATCATCAAGTTACACCCTTCGTCTCCTGACACAACTTCTTCATCTTCATCAAACTTCGATGGTTGAGAATAGTCAATTTCAGCATCCACATCCTCATACTCACATTCCTCTGCAACTAGTGCTCTCTTCTTTGGCTTTATACATTCATTACTTTTATGGCCAAACTCCTGACAATTATAGCACTTGATACTGTTATTGACCTTTGCTTTAGCGGCTTCATTGACAATTAGTTTATTGACTGCCTTGGAAACATTAGCACTGCTACTAGCGCCTTTATTCTGGTTGTTAGAACCCGCAAACACACCACTTCCTCGTCTCCATTGTTTCTCCCAAGCTAGAGCTTTCTGATGTGCTTCAGCAACAGACATTAGATTGAACATATTAACAATGTCTTGAATTTGCATTCGTAACCCTCCAATATATCTAGCCGTTAGCTGTTCCTCGGCTTTCATAATATCATTCCTTGCAATCAATTGATAGAATTCATCTGCATAGTCATTCACTGTCTTCGTCCCTTGTCTCAAATTTTGCAAACGTTGATGTATAAGAGATTGATAATTGTATGGCAAGAAAGTCGCTTTCATCATCTTTCTCATCTTCTCCCTAGTGACAACTTTTGATTTTTCCATTCTCTCCCGAGTTAGTTTAGTTTGTTGCCACCAAGCCATAGCTCTTCCCCTTAGTCTTGTAGCAACTAATTGGACTCTGCGATTCTCAGGAACCTCCTTGAAGTTCAAAATTTCTTCAACATTCGAAAACCAATCAAGAAATTCTTCTACTTGCGTACCACCTTTGAATTCTGGAATTTCCATCCTCATACCTGACTCCCATTTACGATCATTTTCTGAATCCAGATATTGATTTCGCACTTGGCCTCGATTTCGATAATGAATACTACCTCCATCACCATCCTCCTCAAAATCATATGTATTTCGATATCGATCCCGACCATCTACATCTCTACGATCACGCATGTCCCTTCTACCTTGTCTTTCAGCATCACGATATGGTTCATTTTCAAACCCACGTTGAGTTCTTACCTCTTCATTTCGGTATCCATGGTGGTCTCGCATCATTGAAACTGATGATTATCTCCTATCTCGATAAGACTGGGATGACATCCTCCTTTCTTTGGAAACCGATGGTGAAACCCTATTTCCACTCTGGTTCGAAACTGGTGACGTTCTCCTTTGATTGTGATTCATGTCGTTCATCAATTTCTCCAATTTTGCAATACCCTCATTGAAATTTTCATTGATACGTTGCTCCATCTGCTCGGCTTCTTGTTTTCTATACAAATCTTCAACCTGATGATAGCGGTTAGCACGTCTCGGAGGCATGTTCATTAAACAATCTCGTTTCCGTCTCTGATCTGGCTCCAATATAGCTCTGATCTAACTCTGATCTAGTTCCGATACAAAATGATGAACTGATCTGGCTTTGATACCAATTGACGCAGCGGCCTAGCTTTAATACAATTTGACGCAGCTTATACTTAGGCTTGAATGGTTTAGGTATCAAACTGACAAAACCTATCCAGGATCTTCCCTATGAAATGATGATTTTGTGTCAAATAAACCGATAGAACGATAAATGCTTAATTCTGTTGATCGTGATGATGTCGGAATCTAGCAATCTCCAACCCGTTGATCTCGCAAGATACTATGTTGAAAGATCTACAATTCGATCGTTGATCTCTCGCAAGTGATACCAAGAATTGGCTTCAACTTCGTTGATTCGCGCACGAATAACCCGAAGATGGAAAGTAGAAGGAGATCACACTCAACTTCCAACAATGGTGGCCAAAGCTCACACACAAATTTTATTCAAAAATCAACTCCTTTTACAAATGACAACACACCCCTATTTATAGGGAATTACAACACATACAAGCGACTCAACATACAACACATACATGCGACATAACAACACCACAAACGACCTAACGACATACGACTTAACACAATTACAAGTTACAACATCACACGCGACTCAATACAACACAAGCGACCTACATCATACGCGACTTAACAATACAATAATACAACATACAACATACGACTCACAACTCACGACTCATGACCTAAGAAATTAGCGACCTAAGATTGAGCACGGCTTCAGGAATGATTTAGCGACATAAGCTTCAGAACAACTTAAGCAATGCGGCATCAGTGAACGGCTTAAGGAAAAGCGGCCTACAACTTACGACTTAAGGAATCAGCGACATAAGAACAATGCGGCCTACTGAGCGACTTAAATCAGCCTTCACACGACATAAGAAATCAACGGCTTAAGAAATGAGGCATAACTTAACGGCTTAAGGAATGCGGCATAAGATTGAGCGACATAAGGTAACTCGCTTATCATGCGCTGCATCATCTGGCATGCGACTTAAGGAAATGAGCGACTTAAGGTCATTGAGCGACTTAAGGTCATTGAGCGTCTCTTAAGCCGTTATCTGTAAGGCATGCGACTGATGTTGGTTGCGGCTTAAGGAAATGCGCGACTTAAGGAGGGTGAGCGACATAAGATGGTTGAGCGAATTATCATGGTGCGCTGCATCAGTAGGGTCGGCCTCCCTACCGAAAGATGTAACCTAATGAGATTCCATATTTATAGTTAAGAGTGATGATGGATATCTCAGGAAGTGTTCACTTCGGGTTTGAGGTACTCAGTGACCAATCTAGTATTAGCTATCTCCTATAAAATAAGTACTAGTAGCCTAATGAGATTTTCATGCAATGTCAGCTAGATAGTACCCGTGAGGAGTCCTCCTTGGGGTTAGGTATTAAATGGCAAGGGCCTACGTAAAAGCGATAGCCCGGAATTTTTGACAATATCTATTTAATAATCTGTATTAAAATTTAAATTGTTTTGATAATTTTTGTTAACAAAATCTGAATTAATTTAATAATTTTCCTTTAGTAAAAATTTAAGTGGTGAATTTATCTTTTAAAAGTTAATAAATTGATTTCTATTTAAATGAATATATTGTATGTATATATTGTAAATAAATAATCTTGGTTTAAATTTAATAAATGAATGTTGATTTCAAATTCTAATATATATATATATATTTATTTATTTATTTAATAATTTTAAAATTTTTATTTAATTTAATACTAAGTTTTTCAATGCTATTTAATAATTAACTATATGGTTTTAAATTGTTAAGGTAAGTGTGTTTTGGGCTTGAAGTAATAAGGATGGTGCCTCGGGTTAATTATTTGTAACAGGTTTTAATAGAAACCTATTGTTCTGTTTTTAAATTTTATAATAAATTTAAAAGCTGAGTTTAAATGAAAAGTAAAGTTTTAAATAAGTTTTAAATCTAGTTTTTCAATCTGGAGTTTAAGGTTAAATCTCAGTTTTCTAATAAGATAAAGTTTTTAAATTTGAATTGATTTAACTACTTTAAAAAGGGTTAAGTAGTTTGAATTTTAAAAATGAAGTTTTAAATTGTAAATAGGTTTTTAAATCTAAAGATTAATCTAGAATTAAAATTTAATATGCATTCCAATTTTGTAATAACAATTTTTTTAATTTTAAAATGTTTTAAACAATTTGAATATTAAAGTGTATTTTTAACTATGGTTTGAATTTAAACATAAATTTGGTTTTAAATTTTTTTAAACTTCTTTATAAAATGAATATTTCTTTAACATGTGATTTAAAGGGTTTTTAAATTGTTTAAACTTTATTTAAGTTGAATTGTATTCATTTTAAATCTCATATTTGAAATGAAATTTTAAAGTAAATTCAAAAGTAAATTATTTTCAAATGTTTCTGTTAATGACAATTTAGTCACAAATCAGAATGTTTTTATCTTAAAATTAAACTAAGATTTAATGATTTAAAATTAATTAAATTAATGAGGTAATTAAGGAATAATTAGTTAATTTACTTAATTAATGATTAGGGATTGATAAATAATTGATTAAGGGTTAATCAATTGGTAATTAAGATCATTAATTAGATAATTAAAGATTATTAATTAGTGATTAAAGATTTATTAATTAAGCAATTAAGTTATAATCGGTTAATTAATCAAGTAATTAAGGATTAATTAAGTTATAGTTAACACTTAATTAATTAAATAATTAGAGACTAATTAATGGATAATTAAAGATAAATTAATTTTTAATTAATAATGGTTAATCTAAGTTAATTAATTAATGGAAGTAATTAAAAAATGGTTAATGAAGGTCATTAACTAGGATTATTTAATAATTAATTAATATGATTAATTTTAATAATTAATTAGATTAATTAATTTAATAATAATCATTTGTGAATTGTTTAAGTGTAATTACTTAACGGAAGTATGTAATTACTTAATGTAATTAATTTAGTTTAATGTGATTAGTTTAAATTGATTAATTAAGTTTAATTAATTAAAATAACTAGATGATTTGATAATAATTACTTAATATAATTTATGGAGTGTAATTACTTAGTGAAGTAATTAATGGTAATTATTGAATGTAATTAATTAATGATGATTTAAGAATGGAAGTAATTTGGATTGAATTACTTTGTAATTAATCAAGGAATTAATTAAGAAATTAATTAAGGAGTAATTAACTCATTTAATGAAGTAATTAAGGTTAGTTAATTGCTGAATGTGATTAATCCGGAGTGATTAATAATTGTGGTTTAATTAAGATTAATTACGTACTATAATTAATTTAAATAAATAATTAATTAAAATGTAATTAAGGATCATTAATTAATATAATTAATGATGTAATTAAAGTTGATTAATTAAGATTAATTAATCAATGATAAGTGATTAAAGGTAATTAAATAATGTAATTAATTAAGGATTAATGTAATTGATTATAGTTAATTAATTAATGAAGTAATTAAATGTTAATTACTGTAAGGGGCTAAGAATAATTAATTTGTGAAATTAATTAATGAACAATTACTTGAATGTAATTAAGGATAATTAATCAAGGGCGATTAACTAAGGTGATTAATTTGAATGATTAATCAATTGATTTGTAATGAATTAATAGTTATGTGAGCAAGATTTATATTGATGTAAGTAATTAATTTAATTCACTTAAAATTAATTAGAGATGGAAGTAATTAATTTAATTCATTTTAAATTAATTATAGATGGTGTGATTAAGTAAATCATTGCTTATGTATGAATGGATGATATTGATTGCCTTGAATGCTTTGTGATCTCGGAAATGAGATAAGTAATGTTGTGTGGTATGAATGCTTTGGTTGCATTATGATAATATGGATTATCTATTTTGATGATAGTATGGATTATCTGTTTATAATGATAATGTGGATCACCTTTTTATTATGATAATGTTGATTATCTATTGTGATTTATGATTTATCTATCTGTGTACATACAGATAATTGAATTGAATTATTTTAAACTTTAAAACAACTTGGCCTTAAAAGACACGTTTTGGATTTCGATGAGACCGGGATCGGGTTTACAGATTTGGATATCCAAAAACCACATCGATCCAAATTAACGATAGGTCATGAATCTCAAGTGAAGATGAAGATTCAGAGTGCAAGGGTTATCGTCATTAACTCTGAGGGTGATTCCAAAATGAGCGTAACGAGATAATGCCTTTGGTTTCGTTCGAATCTGAAACGAACTTGTATGGATTGAATGCTTTCAGCACATCGTCAGGTGGACGATGAGCATTCTAAGCGATGTGTTCTATACAGGTAAGCGTAGCCTCCAGCCTCATCAACCGGGAATGGCTAAAACAGGAGAGGTGCAGCAAGGCTAAGTGGGTCATGCCCAAGTAGGACGAGATTTTCCCCTGTCTAGAGGTCCCTTTTTATTCGGCTATGTGGGTAGTTGTGAGCTCCAACTGTCGGGGTTGTCTTGTTCGGGACTGTTCAGTAAGGGATGGTTCCGGCCTTGTGTTGCAGGGGAGTTAAGGTGGCTCCTCGGTACGTTGATCTAGGCCACGTACTGTGACGGGCGGTACCCCAGTAGCCCTGCCATTGTATGGAATCCAAAGTCCAATAAGTGCCCTCGGTTTTGATTGTATTACCCACTTTTGTGGCTAGTAGCTGGAATTTAATGAATGTAACAATTTCGGCTATTTTCTATTTACTTGAAAACCCTAGACCTATTATAATATCACTGGATTTCCTATCAAATGTTTTAGTTAGCGTAAGGTAAAACTTTTCCATGTTTATGTGTGGGAAGTCTTACGTGATACCTTTTGTTTTCAAAGGTTTTTCAAAAGTTAAGCAACCATAACATGTTACTCACACCAGACCCATGTTTGACCCGGAGTTTATTTCTGTTTTCCTTAAACTCTTGGGTACTCAAATTTTTACGAGTAGCCAAGGGATTCAGGTTAGCTTTGACGAATTCTGGAGGAGCAATGGAGCAGGAGGCTTCTGCGTTATAGTTATTATAGTGTTCCGCTGTATTGGTTTCTCTGAGTGGTTTCCTTGTATTGTATTAAGTTGTATAACTAGACAGGTGTTTATAACTGTCTAGTATGTGATGTAAAATCTGTGTAACTCTGATAATGGTTGTAAACTATGTAATATTTATGTTATTAATATAATTTATTCATTCCGCTGTTGAGATTCTGATGTTGTTTCTTCTTTCTCTCTTTCTTTTCTCTTTTCTATCCCTTTCTTTCTTCAAGATGATGTGATTTCCTATGGTGAGAAAGTCAGGTCGTCACAGTTGGTATCAGAGTGCTAGGTTGAGCGAATACCTAGGCTTTGGAGTGTTTTCTTCTTGAGAGATCGTATTTGTAATTTTGATATATATAAATATATTTATTTATTCTACCTATCTATTGGGTTACCTGTTTAGGTTTTCCAATATGAGTTATAAAAGTAGACGGGGTAGTGGTGTGCGTAACACGACTACCATTAGTTGGAGTTTGAATGTTTGAGGTTGGAAGTGTATCTGTCGAGACTGTAGACCTAATACCGTCTCGAGTGAGTTTTGCATTGGTATACGGATTTCATCGATCTCTGAAGGAAACCTGTTAAGGTTCGGAGTCTATCTTTGAAGTTTGGATGAGTAGAGTTTGGATCTGTCGGTTAGGCAGAAGCGAGTGATGGTATCTTGATACCTCAGGAAGTAGTAGCTGCGTGATGAGATGCAGTGACTATGGATGTTTCCGAAGATATTTCTTTGGAACAAGTTTAAGAAAGCGAGTCTGCTTCAATGTTGTGGTTGTGTTCAGCATGGTGTTTCTGTTTGGTTTGAAGTCTGAGTTTCTCGAAGAACTTCGGATTAGGAAGTCTTTGGCATCTGTGGCAGCAGTGCAGCTCAAAGTGTTATGTGTCGGTAGGGAGTCTTCTGGATTAGCTGTTTTTGTAAAGGAGGAGTTCAGAGCAGCAAAGTGGACCCGTTTCTTCGATGGATTGGCTAGAAAAGTGTAAGCTGTTCTGTTTGGTAAAGGGAGAACAGTTTTCTTTGGATTTGGTCTGGATTGATCGCAAAAGCGACTTGCGATAGTTGAGTTTTCTCTTGGGTTATCAGAGTTTTTTCGGATGTCTTTAGGGAAGTTAGAGGTTTTTCCGCATCTGGAGATTGAGTTTTCTTATCGTCTAGGATTTCAGGAGTGCTACCGGTGGTTCAGTTTGGTAGAAGGATGATTCTTAGAGATAGAGTTTGATGAGCAGCTCAGGTTTTGGTGGAATTTTTGAGTTTTCTCTTTATGGATCTGTTGAACCATATTTTGGGATGGGTTGTCCAGTTTGGTTTGTGTTCGTGTTCTTCATAAGCATTTTCATCTACTTCGGATCAGAATTGTGCAGCGGAAGCAGTTTGGAAGTGCATCTGCTTTTCTTTTTCGAACAGGAGAAGTGAGTTTAGTCTTCTGATATTTGAGGAGTAGAGTTTGAGTTCTTGATTTTGGATTGATCGTGAGAAGATCATTTTGTTGAGTTGATTGGTTTTGTTTGTTTCAAGAGGCAACAGCGTGGGGTTGAGCTGATCAATAAGGATGTAGGTAGCCCAGGATCGTCCGAAGATTTTTGAGGATAAGGGACGGAGGAATTTGGATTCTGGAGTCGGAGATTTGTTTTTGGATAAGTTTTTCTCTGATCAAAGGGAGCTACAAGATTAGGTAAGGCTGGGAAGCTAGCTCTGAAGTATTTTGGATATTTTTTGTGTTTTTGTGAGGATAAGTGTTTGGTCTTCAGGATTGAATTGCCAGTTTGGATAAATGTGGTTCGATGAGTTTCACGTATCTCTGAGGGAGTACGTGTTTTATCTATCTCTGGTTTTGGAACCAGCAGTTCGGGAGTTTTGGTTGTTGAGTCAGACTCGTCTGTAGTCTGATATCCTGTTGAGTTTTGTAGATATAGATGAATAGGAGCTCTGTAGCTTAGTAGTTTCGATTGTTTGGATTCTGTAGAGCAAGTATCCCGGTATTTATACTTGGGAAACTCGAGGAAATTCTATCCAGAATTTTGTCTGGATATTAGATTTGTTTGATTGGATGAATTGGTTGCTATGATTGTTAGCACATGATTGTGTTTTAAAATTAAAATCTTTAATGAGATTATTAAATTACCTTTATTTTAAATTTTGGGACGAAATTCTTTTAAGGGAGGAGGATTGTGATATCCCAGAATTTTTGACAATATCTATTTAATAATCTGTATTAAAATTTAAATTGGTTTGATAATTTTTGTTAACAAAATCTGAATTGATTTAATAATTTTCCTTTAATAAAAATTTAATTGGTGAATTTATCTTTTAAAAGTTAATAAATTGATTTCTATTTAAATGAATATATTGTATATATATATTGTGAATAAATAATCATGGTTTAAATTTAATAAATGAATCTTGATTTCAAATTCTAATATATATATATATATATATATTTAATAATTTGAAAATTTTGATTTAATTTAATATTAAGTTTTTAAAGCTATTTAATAATTAACTATATGGTTTTAAATTGTTAAGGTAAGTGTGTTTTGGGCTCGAAGTAATAAGGATGTTGCCTCGGGTTAATTATTTATAACAGGTTTTAACAGAAACCCGTTATTCTGTTTTTAAATTTTAAAATAAATTTAAAAGCTGAGTTTAAATGAAAAGTAAAGTTTTAAATAAGTTTTAAATAAGTTTTAAATCTAGTTTTTCAATCTGGAGTTTAAGTTTAAATCTCATTTTTCTAATAAGATAATGTTTTAAAATTTGAATTGATTTAACTACTTTAAAAAGGGTTAAGAGTTTGAATTTTAAAAATGAAGTTTTAAATTGTAAATAGGTTTTTAAATCTAAAGATTAATATGGAATCAAAATTTAATATGCATTCCAATTTTGTAATAAAAAACAGTTTTTAAATTTAAAATGTTTTAAATATTTGAATATTAAAGTGTATTTTTAACTATGGTTTGAATTTAAACATAAATTTGGTTTTAAATTTCTTTTAAACTTCTTTATAAAATGAATATTTCTTTAACATGTGATTTAAAGGGTTTTTAAATTGTTTAAACTTTGTTTAAGTTGAATTGTGTTCATTTTAAATCTCATATTTGAAATGAAATTTTAAAGTAAATTCAAAAGTAAATTATTTTCAAATGTTTATGTTAATGACAATTTAGTCATAAATAAGAATGTTTTTATCTTAAAATTAAATTAAGATTTAATAATTTATAATTAATTAAATTAATGAGGTAATTGAGGAATAATTAGTTGATTTAGTTAATTAATGATTAGGGATTAATAAACAATTGATTAAGGGTTAATCAATTGGTAATTGAGATCATTAATTAGATAATTAAAGATTATTAATTAATGATTAAAGATTTATTAATTAAGCAATTAAGTTATAATCAAGTTTAATTAATCAAGTAATTAAGGATTAATTAAGTTACAGTTAACACTTAATTAATTAAATAATTAGAGATTAATTAATGGATAATCAAAGATAAATTAATTTATAATTAATAATGGTTAATCTAAGTTAATTAATTAATGGAAGTAATTAAAGAATGGTTAATGAAGGTCATTAACTAGGATTATTAAATAATTAATTAATGTGATTAATTTTAATAATTAATTAGATTAATAAATTTAATGATAATCATTTGTGAATTGTTTAAGTGTAATTACTTAATGGAAGTAAGCAATTGCTTAATGTAATTAATTTAGTTTAATGTGATTAGTTTAAATTTATTAATTAAGTTTAATTAATTTAAATCACTAGATGATTTGATAATAATTACTTAATGTAATTTATGGAGTGTAATTACTTAGTGAAGTAATTAATGGTAATTACTGAATGTAATTAATTGAAGATGATTTAAGAATGGAAGTAATTTGAATTGAACTACTTTGTAATTAATCAAGGGATTAATTAAGAAATTAATTAAGGAGTAATTAACTCATTTAATGAAGTAATTAAGTTTTAATCAGGAGTGATTAATAATTGTGGTTTAATTAAGATTAGTTACTTACTGTAATTAATTTAAATAAAGTAAGTAATTAAGATGTAATTAAGGATCATTAAATAATATAATTAATGATGTAATAAAAGTTGATTAATTAAGGTTAATTAATCAATGATAAGTGATTAAAGGTAATTAATTAATGTAATTAATTAAGGATTAATGTAATTGATTATAGTTAATTAATTAATGAAGCAATTAAAGGTTAATTACTGTAAGGCGTTAAGAATAATTAATTTTCGAAATTAATTAAAGAATAATTACTTGAATGTAATTAAGTATAATTAATCAGGGGTGATTAATTAAGGTGATTAATTTGAATGATTAATTATTTGATTTGTAACCAATTAATAGTTATGTAAGCAAGATTTATATTGATGTAAGTAATTAATCTAATTCACTTAAAATTAATTAGAGATGGAAGTAATTAATTTAATTCATTTTAAATTAATTATAGATGGTGTGATTAAGTAAATCATTGCTTATGTATGAATGGATGATATTGATTGCCTTGAATGCTTTGTGATATCAGAAATGAGATAAGTAATGTTGTGTGGTACGCATGCTTTGGTTGCATTATGATAATATGGATTATCTATTTTGATGATAGTATGGATTATCTGTTTATAATGCTAATGTGGATCACCTATTTATTATGATAATGTTGATTATCTATTGTAATTTGTGAGTTATCTATCTTTGTGTATATAGATAATTGAATTGAATTGTTTTAAACTTTAAAACAACTTGGCCTTAAAAGACACGTTTTGGATTTCGATGAGACCCTGATCGGGTTTCCAGATTTGGATATTCGAAAACCACATCGATCCAAATTAACGATAGGTCATCAATCTCAAGTGAAGATGGAGATTTAGCGTGCTAAGGTTAACGTCGTTAACTCTGAGGGTGATTCCAAAATGAGTGTAACGAGATTATGCCTTCGGTTTCGTTCGAATCCAGAACGAACTTGTATGAATTGAATGCTTTCAGCACATCGTCAGGTGAACGATGAGCATTCTAAGTGATGTGTTCTATAAAGGTAATCGTAGCCTCAATCCTCATCAACCGGGAATGGCTAAAACATGGGAGGTGCAGCAAGGGTAAGTGGGTTATGCCCAAGTAGGACGAGATTTTCCCCTGTCTAGAGGTCTCTTTTTATTCGGCTGTGTGGGCAGTTGTGAGCTCCAACTGCCGGGGTTGTCTTGTTCGGGACTGTCCAGTAAGGGATGGTTCCGGCCTTGTGTTGCAGGGTAGTTAGGGTGGCTCCTCGGTTCGTTGATCTAGGCCACGTACTGTGATGGGCGGTACTCCAGTAGCCCTGCTACTGTATGGAATCCAAAATCCAATAAGTGCCCTCAATTTTGATTGTATTACCCACTTTTGTGGCTAGTAGCTGGAATTTAATGAATGTAACAATTTCGGTTATTTTCTATTTACTTGAAAACCCTATACCTATTATAATATCACTGGATTTCCTATCTAAATGTTTTGGTTAGAGTAAGGTAAAAAAATTTCCATGTTTATGTGTGGGAAGTCTTATGTGATACCTTTTGTTTTCAAAGGTTTTTCAAAAGTTAAGCAACCTTAACCTGTTACTCACACCAGACCCTTGTCTGACCCGGAGTTTATTTCTGTTTTCCTTAAACTCTTGGGTACTCAAATTTTTACGAGTAGCCAAGGGATTTAGGTTAGCTTTGACGAATTCTAGAGGAGCAATGGAGCAGGAGGCTTCTGCGTTATAGTTATATATAGTGTTCCGCTGTGTTGGTTTCTCTGAGTGGTTTCCTTGTATTGTATTAAGTTGTATAACTAGATAGGTGTTTATAACTGTCTAGTATGTGATGTAAAATCTGTGTAACTCTGATAATGGTTGTAAACTATGTAATATTTATGTTATTAATATAATTTATTCGTTCCGCTGTTGAGATTCTGATGTTGTTTCTTCTTTCTCTCTTTCTTTTCTCTTTTCTATCCCTTTCTTTCTTTAAGATGATGCGATTTTCTGTGGTGAGAAAGTCGGGTCGTCACAGTAAAAATAGGTGCTAAATGGTCAAAGGCCTACTTAGTCCTTGTTAATGAGTTAGAAAGTGGCTTAGATTCAGTATCTCACATTATTAAGACTTTATAATGATAGATGCACTAATAGTATAGCTATTATAAATTATAAGGCCATAGATAGTGGTTAAAGTTCTTTGTAGCTAGGACCAATAGACCAATAATGACGACGTTAGAAATTCAGCTTGGGATAGGTATTAATTGACAAATTCTACCTTGATTGAGGTCTTAAATGGCTGATTCTACGTATTTCTATTTTAAAAGTATTATGCAGTTATAGTAGAAGCATGCATCATATTTAGAAGTATTAAGTGGAAAATAGATATGGAAATATTAGGTAGTTGATAAGGCTTCATCGGTATTTTGTACCCTGGGAATAGGTAGCTAAGTAATCATGTGTCCAACGTAAGGTTAGATTAGAACTACTAACCTTAATAGACATAACAATTAAATGGAAACCAATTGGTACAAATTTATGTTACGGACATTTTATAGATTTTCAAGTCACCAGACTTGTTCTGACCCCCTCCTCATTACAACCCATATGATAGATATAGAGGAATATGGCACTAGAGCTGGGCATGTCTAGTTGTTGGAGAAGCATTCTTTTCCTTCATGCTCAATGTTGATGTGACGATCTACTATCCAAGGAATACCATTAATTCCAAGGCAGTAGCTATAGTCAGTATTTTTATCCTATTATTGTTTTTGCTACAAGTTTAGATTTCTATCAATCTCTAATAACAATCATGTTTATTTGCAGGTACCAAATCAAATGATTTGTACTTGGTGGACTTGAGTTTTGACGTTTGTCGAATTTAGGCCCATTAGTGTAAGAGTTGTTGCAGCTATGTTATATTGTAAGCCTATCATATACAAATCCAGTGTCGATTGTGACTTAATTGTCATATACTTGGCTAGTGGGCCATGAGTCTCCCGATAAGAAAACCCGCTAAGCATGGTCATTATTGTAAGACCAATAGTACAACGCTTATTACAGCCTGATATTTTTAACCATTTGCATCCACACATGCCGGATTTGAGTTGCTTAAAATACCTGATTGTTAACTTACATTTGGCAAAACTCAGCATATACAGTGAATAAATACATCACAGAATCACGGACATAGAGTAATATACAATATGCAACGGAAATAAAAGAAATAGTAGTTCATGAAGCTACTATATATATATATATATATATATATATATATTAAGTTAAATAAGATACAATAGAAGTTTCAAATACAGTAGTCAAATATAAGATAAGAATACATCATTGGAATCAACTGAATAACTGCAAGCTGAAAAGATGTAGATGGATCTCCATACGAAGCTCCAACTTTAAAGGTGATCTCGAACACTAGTACACTCAGTCTGACCCAAGCGTAAAGCAAAACAAAAAACACTCGAGTCTAGATTAATGTTCTTATATCAATAAATCCAACTCAAGTGAAATATCAACTGAAATACAAGTAACTCAAAGGATCTTTGAGATAACCATCCTCTAAGGATCGTTAAACTATCTACTATGTAGTAATATACGCTATTATAATAATGTCTAAAGTAAAGTATACTATTTAAAAATAGAGTTAAGGCTTTACATTTTCCATCTTAACACATTTATACTGCCAATAGTCTATACAGTACCATCGTACCTCCAAATCGAGAGGCTACACTGAATACTCCACAGGTGTGTACTAAAGCACATTAGGGTAGGTGACACGACACAACTAGGCAATGCCAGGATAGATATACCAATTACGCATCCGAGCTGGTGTTAATGCATAACAGCCACCACTGCCCACCTCAAGCCACACTCCCAAAAATAAATAAAAAAATCAAAAGTGGCCACTAAATCAATCACAAAGTCAGAATATAGTATCGAAGGAGTGTGTCTGATCAGAGGGGCTACCTCATTAGTCTGAGAATCGCTCCTATTTTTGCCACCTTATGCCAACTCACAGGAGTCGGGTCCACGCATATACCTCAATAGGACGTCGCCACCATCCTACTTCTTTCTGAAATCTCCACCGCGTACACAGTTGTTAAAGTGGTTTACGGAGTTGGTAGAGAGTATGATAATATCCGATCCCGGTCTCTTTAACAACCAAACTTTATTAGAACACCATGGTCATTTCAAAATAGTTTATACTTCAAAACCAAAATATCATTGCCATTTCAAAACCATATCAATACGATGTCATTTCCATTTCAAAACCAAATACGATATCATTTCCATTCAAATATGTCCATTTCAAAAATCATAGCACTTTCAAGTTATAACACTTTCGAAACCAAACACTTGAAGTTATAACAATTTCAAAACATAATACTTTGAAATTCATAACTTTGAAAACATAACTTCCACCACTTAAACATTTCAGATATTAAAATAGTATATATAATAAAATAGTTTATAAAGTAAAATAGTTTATATAAAAGAGTTATAAGTTAAAATAATTTATATTAAAATAGTTAGTGTATTAAAATAGTTTATCGTAAAAATTATTTTATATTAAGATCGTTTATATTAAAATAATTTATAAAGTAAAATATAAAAGAGTTTTCCCAAATTTCACAAATCGATTCTAAATCAACTCGAATTCCAAAAATTCAAATTTAACCAAATCTCAAATCATCAATCCCAATTTATTTCAGTTTGTCAATAAACCATTTTAAATTATATCGATTCAAATACAGATTTTTAACTACAAAATAAACAATTTCAATTTCAATATTTTCAAAGCTTTAAATATTCAAATATTTAAAACTAGATTTGATAATTCCACGTATATATATCAAATTCACTTGACTATTATTTATTTTGAAATATTTACTTAATCATTTAAATAACATTTAAACAAAACTTAAAATTTTAAATTTAAATAAAACTAAATACACCATTTTCAATTTATGTAAATTTGAAATATCCACTTAAGTTACTTTTAATCAAAAATCAAGTTATAAAATCATATCTTTAAAATCCCAAATTTAATAAATTTCAAATCAAACTTATTTGAGCGTAATCCTTAAATAAATTCAACTTCAAAATCTTGGAAATCATTTCAAAATATATATGTATTGACCAAAGGTGTCTGTATATAATTTTCTATCCTATGGTCAAGTGATACAAATATTTATCATTTCAATCCACAATTTAAATATATATATGGGTATATATCATTTCAACATGCAATCCTAAATTCAATTCAATGAAAATCACTTGGGTTTATCATTTCAACCCATAACGATTTTCTCCTATTCTACAGATCGTTCGGGTATGTATCATTTCAACCCATAGTCAATTCAATACTAAAAGGGAACTTAGAGAGTGATAATAGATATGATAATAATATAACAGGCATATATCGTCAATATAAATAACAGGTAATGGTGTCAGATGTCATAAGTGAACATATATATATATATATATATATATATATATAACATCAGCATATTTCAATTGTCATTTCCATTGATATCAAATTTAATTAATATAAGAACGTTAATCATGAGTGATTGCTCACCATTTGAGGCTAGAGGTGGACGAGAATGAGATGAGTTACGAATCCAAAGCAAAGCTAGATTGAACGCGAATTTGACGAGCAAAGCTGATAAATAGGAATTGACAAAATCAAATTAGAACTAGATCGATGATGATTAATGGTATAGGTGAACTTATATATAATTATATATAACTATATAAGAAAATGCTAAATTCAAATATATATTAAGTTAAATATATATATATATATATATATATATATATATGTTTTTTCCAAATTAACTAGTTTAAATTAAAACACCTATATTAAAGTCAAACATATCCAAAACACAATATCTATTAAAAATCAATAACTTACCTTGTTATTATTATTACTAAACCCATATATTTGTAAACCAAGTATAGTATAATATATACAAATATATATATATATATATATATATATATATATATTACATACTAAATATAGATATTCAAAAATCCAAACCAACATATTATCTCTACTCGTTATAGGAAATCATTTATATAACACATGAATATATCTTAATATATACGTATAATATACAAAAACCCAGGTTATATAAATGGCCTATCAAGCCACATAACAAATCATGTATAGATTTATGTAAACTTTTATATCTTTGACAAACAAAACCATACATATAAATATTATATTATATCATTATAATTATCTATAAATACCAATACTTAACCAAACAAATGTATACATTTCCATTTCGCAGCAAAACCAGACTTTATTTATTTGCATACTTTTAAACAGTAAGATATAAACAAAAGAAAACAGAGCAACTTATATATAAATATATACTAATATATAACTTATACATACATATCCATAAACAATCCTTATAGTAAACTAATATATTTAACAACAGAGGATTTACAACTTATATAACCTATACACTTAAAATACATACTGTAATAATATATAACAGGATATATATGCACACTTTGAATCAACAGTATAAATATATAACTAATATATAGCTGATACACAACATACTTATATATGCAACTATATATATATATATATATATATATATATGTTAACGCTAAAAATTGAACGCTAACACCCCGGTGTGTAGAAGGTAATTGTGAAAGCACCACCCGTTGGTACGGGAACAAAATATAAGCAGAGAAATCACAGAGAAGCTATAAAAGACACAATATTTATAGTGGTTCGGCTTAAGATCTAGCCTACGTCCACTTTAAAGCTCTTTATTGCTGATTTGATTACAATTCTTTACAACAATCTTCAATTACAACACACTTAGACAAATAGCTCAAACTCTGATGTAGAAGAATCCCTCGAATGCATGGTGAATGAGTTAGATTTCCACTTGAGATTTGTTGAAATGTCTTTGGTGATTGGAGTGATAGAAGTGTTGCTTGAACGTTGCTTGAAGTCGAGTCAATGGCAGAGTAATGGTGTCCAGGAAGTCAGTCCAAAAGTCCCCTCAATGCTCAATGTGGTCATGTATTTATAGGCAATTTTCTAAGCTGAAATTGTCAAGTCATGAGTCGTGACCGACTCAAGATGAGTCGTAAGTCGTGACCGACTCAGGATGAGTCGTATGTCGTAGGCGACTCAACTGGTTGAGCCCTGACTTCATATCAGAGCGTCTCCGGTCCTCTGTATATAGCACAAGTCCTAACTCGTCTGCGAATTAATAGGTCGTGGTCCAAAATGAGGCGGCATAGGATTTCTACATAGTAGCTGTAAGTCGTAGACGACTCAAGCTAGGTCGTGAACGACCTATCATAAGTCGTAGGTCGGTCCTTTGTTGTTTTGGGAGTTTAGTCAGTTAAGTCATTTGACACCTTAGGTCGTTGAGTCGTTAGAGAACTTGAGTCGCTAGCTCCATGAGTCGTTAACCCGTTGAGTCGGCCGGCATCTTTAAGTCGCTAAGGTTATAACCCGGTGAGTCGTTATTCCTCCTGAGTCGCTGAGTCGTAACTCCTCAAGGCTGTTGAGTCGGTAGCCTCCTGAGTCGGTGGCTTGTTGAGTCGGTAGCCTGTTCAGTCGGCCCAGACCTTGACTCGTTGCCTAAACGGAGTTAACATTTGCCCCTCGAAGTTCACGCCTAAGTCATAGGTCGTGTGCTTCGACTCATCTTAACTCGTGTGCCGATTCAACTACCACTGCTCAACGCTATAAAAGACTTGAGTCGTTCCCCTTACTTTCTTCTTCTCATTTCTTATCCTTTGAACCGTGTCTGCCATTAACGCATCTTCGAGCTCTCAAAGGCGATTTCAATCTGATTCATTTTCGATCATCTTTAGCATCACACCGTGTAAGAGACTTTGCATCTTTTTTTTCAATTGCTGATGATTGCCGATCTCCGCCTCTGTTTTCCCCCTTGATCCTTGCGAATACTATTACATCGGACATTGATGGGTTAAAGGCAGGCGGCTTGATCTTACTTGTATCGATTCGAGATTTAAGGCGACCTAGTGGTGTGATGGAGCTGGGGTTAACCACTGCGAGGTTATTGGGTTATCGGGTTATGGATTAGATGGTTAATGGGTTAGGAGTTAGATGGTTAATGGGTCAGATTGATTCGAACGTTGCCGTAGGTTTGACTCGGCTACTTTTGTATGATCCAGCGACCCTTGTGATTTAACCATGATACGACTCAACACGCTTCACGACCTAAGCCTTGAGTCGTGGACGAGACAAAACCTTTGAGTCGTGGCCGAGATAAGACCCTTGAGTCGTGGCCGAGATAAGACCCTTGAGTCGTAGCTGAGATAACACCTTTGAGTCGTGGCCGAGATAAGACTTGGAGATTTTCCTGTTATTTTGAACCAGAGCTTCTTTAACATACTCCACGACCTAAGCCTTGAGTCGTTGCCGAGATAAGTCTTGGAGATAATCTCCTTATTCCTACGACTCATGACTTAGGACATTGCCGACTCAGAACTTTTGAACCGTTGACGAGTTATGACTTGCATGAATTCTGTTTGAATTTTGGACCATTGTAATTAACTTTGAACTGTTGAATTTTATTGCATTCATTCACAGGTTATTTTGACTTGCAGGCTAACAACCTGTTCAATACAACATTCACAGAAAACTGGGACGAATATACTGTCATTGATCGCCCATATCAAATGACAGATTAGTTAATAACAGATAATTGACTTAAACAAATCGTGTGAATGAAGTGCTATCAATTTCAAGTAGAATATTAAAGCAACACTGAAACAATCAATTGAAACTGACCAGCCTGCACTAATATTATGCTTGAACTCTAAATTAACAAGTTCTGAAATTACCATAGTCGATCAATCGTCAACCAGTTTAATTCCAGTTATATTTACTTGTTATTTTCATTAGTTTTGCACAACACTTCACACTTTTAGGAAACGTGCACCTTCGCATTTGAACACCCGGTTGCTTGTGTAGAATGACATCTCAACAAGAAGAACCGATGGGCCAGGCTGAAGATGTCTTCCCAGTAGCCAACTTGTTGGATAATCCTCCGGAAAGAACTCCCACCACTCTGAATCACCGGGTGTTTACTCAACTGCTAACCCAGTTTGGCATTGCCGAAGCTGATGCCTTACTGCCGGGGCCAAACGATACTGCAGATAGGCCCCCTTCTGGCTTTATTGCTGTCAACCGCCAAATGTGCTTGAGCGGTGCCATACCACCTTTTAATGACTTCCTTCGGCAGCTCTTGCTTCGATTGTCTATCTCTCCATTCCAACTGCACCCCAATGGCCATGCCATTCTGATGGGGTTATGTGTGCTTTTTAGTAGAGTTCTGGACCGATTACCGAGCTTTGAGGAAATCTGCTACCTCTGCTCATTCACAAAGATCAAAGATCATCCCTCTATCGTAATCATAAGGAGTGCTCGAAATCGAAAACTCATCACCGATCTTTCTGATAGCGTTCACGGATTTCTAAATCAGTATTTCTTTGTTCGTTGCCCTCCAGGGTTTTATGCCATCTGGAGAGTATGAAGTAAGATTTTCCTGTTTTTATTTCTCCAATCTTGGATTTTCATAATTTGAGTTGCTGAATGCTAACTTTGCTTCTTTTCCCTATTTTAGCACTTCCTCCTCCCTCTAGAGATCCATGCTATAAACAAGTTTTTGAGAGATTGAACGCCGTGGCGGCAGAAGAGAGGAGTATAAAGTTCTTGTTAAATGATGGATTTTTACATCAATATGGGTTTTTTCATCCTTCTCGCTTCACTCAGTCTCGTGAAGTCCCAACTGAAATTCCTGATTCTCCGGCGGAAACTTCTGATGCCCCGGTCCCTATTAAAGAGCACATTCAGGGAGGAACCTCTATAGAAACTCCACTAGTGAGATGTTCAGTTCCGAAGGACGTTGAGGGGCCGTCTGATAAGTCTGCACTTGCCCCAGTTATCGAAGAGGAAGAAACTCCACGATCCTCCGGAAGATCTGCCGACGAAGGGGATGAAAAAGCCAGTCCCAAAAAACATGAGGGTGATGATGTTTTCGAGGGGTTGAGCGATTTAATTGTGACTTCTCAAGAACTTTTCAGAGATGATGTTTCCAAAACTGTTTCTTCTGTAATTGAGGCGACATCTTCTCTACAACAAATGTCAACTCCTCCTACTCAAGTTATCACTACATCTATTTCACAGAGTGGTCTGTAACTCGATGCGTGTAGTTTACACGTTACACAACACTTAGGATTTTTTCATCACTTCTACGCACTTATCTTCTTGTACTTTAAAGATTTATAAAGCTTATTATTTTTATTCCAGATTCTCCTATGGGGCGCAGCCGCTCGTACTATGATGATTTCCAGCGCTACGGGAGGCGTAGCCAGTATGATTACAGGCGTTACCTCCCTTCTTACAGAGAATCGGATGAAGAGAGGGCTATCAGGAAAGCCGACGAGAGACGAGCATATGAAGAACGTCACCGAAGGGAACAAGAAAGACATGACCCTCCCCACAGAGATGATGATACTCAAAAGAGAAAAGCTCACGATGAGAGAGGTAAAGGTCACATAGACGATTCTTCTAGCAAGCGGGCTAGACTTACTGAAGAAACAATGCCGATAGCTTCTGAACATGTTCCTGCTAAATCTCCTGCTCCCGTTCGCTCTGACATTCAAGCAGTCATCAACCGGCCCGCATACCAAGTCGGGCAAGGTCCTCCCACTCTTCAAAGTCGATTTCCTCAGTGGTGCTTGAGAGGGGTTCGATTTGATCTCGACTTGGTTCCTCTCGACAAACCGGCTATGCTGCGAAATCTTGATACTGCCAGGACCGATATTGAAAGAATGTCGAACTGGCAAAAACTTGTCGACGAGCTTCAGAGGGTTAACCGAGCCAATCTCGAGGCCATGCTCACAATGGAGAACGATAAGGCTGAGTGGCAGAAGACTCTCGAACAGCATGACGCCGAAATGAGAAGTATTGCTTCCTATAATGAAAAGCTGGAAGCGGAAGTGGAAAAGCTTAAGGAAGAATTAGTTACTTCATCAACTTCCTATTCTCAAAAGGAGAGCATGCTTCAGCAACAAGTACGAGATGCGCATGCCAGTCAAAGAGCAGTCAAAGATAAGCTTGCACATAAGGAAAAGGTCATAGAAGAATATCGTGCTGAAACTGTACAGCTGCGAGAACAAACCGGCTCTCAAAGCTTGGAGATAGAGTTGTTAAAAACTCGACTTGCTATGGCCGAAAAGGAGCGCGACGAGGCTGTTGCTGGTAAACTTGCGGCCGAAGAGGCCCATCAAGCAACCAAAGCTGACATTAGCTCCACACTATTTGATTTTTATCTGCACAGCATTTTGGGGCGTGGCAGCCTTGCCTTTCTAGGCCCTAAATACGAAATTACATTAGCTGAAGTCTGGGAGGCAGCACTTGATATGCTAGGTGGCAAAGGTGCTGGTTACGCTGAGACAGCTCTTGAAGAGCATTATCTCGATGATGACGCCCACGCCGCTCTTGCCAAGGGAAAAGAGCAACTCGCCAAGGTAAGGGCCGGAATGGAGGAAGGGGAACATTCTGAAAAAGGAGCACCGCCTACTACCTCTGAACGTCCTCTAGTTTCTCCCGAGGTGGACATTACAGGCTCTAGTGCTCATTCGCCGCCTCCTACAAGAACCGGGGTAATTACCCCTACTGATGAAGAGGCTTTGGAGGACATTGGGGCTCAGAATTATGAGATTGAACTGACGAAGCCAACATCTTCAGGTAATTTCGACATTGGTCCGATTCAGGTGGATTGCCTGCTTATTCCTCAAAAATTTGATGAGCTTCTCGATTACTTCTTGAATCTCGATGAACCCATATCTCCCTTCTTTTGGGAAGATACTAACATTTTCAATTTTTCTTCTTCTGCAGTTGAAACAACAAGTGTTGTGCAGACTTCGCCTCCTCTGGTTATTCCTCCTCCATCTCTTCAGGTGACTCCTCCTTCCGCTTCACAACCCGGGTCACAAGAGGAGAAAATCGAGGCTCTTCATGGCTTGGATGACCCTATTGCTTCGCAGGAGCAAAAAGATGAGGGACTTGAAGGAGGCGAGATCTCTCCGGAGCGGACTCCTTCTGACGACGTAATTTTGTCCGCTCTCGTTACTCCAGGGAGTGAGTCTTCTTCGAAGAGAAGAAAAAAGCATGGGACATCGAAGAGGAGGGGGAAGAAAATTATCACCACTGAAGAGGAACCGGAAATTGCACCAGTTGCACCTCCCTCCCCTTCTTCCCTTATGCCTTCAGACCGACCTGAAAGACCTGAAAAGCTAACCATTCGGCCGGGTAAAGGGTCTAAAGGCGGCAAGAAGAAATGAAGAGTTGGGCTTTTTGATTCCTTTTTTGTGTAATGGTCGGATGTTGTGCAGGCACCGGCCCCTGCTTTTTATTTTGAAACCTGTATCTGCAATATCTGCAATTGAATAAAATGATTCTTTATTTGTACAGACTTTTGTTTGAATTTGAGAATGCATTTATTATTCATTTCTGCACAAGTTTATTTATACGATATTGCGGTGAGCTTGTGGTATGTTGTTTGAGCGTACTTTACCGACGTAGCTATACCACTTTGTATGTAACTATACCATGTTGCCCCTATACCATGAGCTTACTGCAATATCGTATACTTTGAGGGGACTTGCACTTTCGTTTTCTAAAGAATAATTACTTCATTCTCGAAGAGAATTTTCGTAGACTGCAACTTCCTTCATATAAGTTTCTACGCTTTGTCCTTCGAAGAAATCACTTTTTCCTTTTGCGTATGTATACATTTTGCCAAGTGAATTCTTCTATGTGGTAAAGCGGACCTCTGAATGTACTTTAACTTTCTTTCCCCCTTCTTTTTTTTTTTAATAAATATTTGTGCCTCTGAGGAGAGATTTTTTCACGTTTCAACACTTGGAAGTTTTATTTCAATCTTGGTGAAACGTGTTCCTCCAAAGAGTTGTGTCTTTGAAGAAAGCCTTTTCACGTTTCAACACTTGGAAGTTTTATTTCAATCTCGGTGAAATGTGGGCTTCTGAAGAGGTCTTTCTTTTTAATTGTGTCCCCGGGAGGGGGTTGTACCTCTGAGGAGGGATTTCTCACGTTTCAACACTTGGAAGTTTTATTTCAATCTTGGTGAAACGTGTACCTCCAAAGAGTTGTGCCTTCGAGGAAAGCCTTTTCACGTTTCGACACTTGGAAGTTTTATTTCAATCTCGGTGAAACATGGGCTTCCAGGAAGGTCTTTATCTTGTTTTGCATTTCAACTTTGGTGAAGTGAAATTCCGAAGAGCGGTTGTTACACTTCAACTCCTGGCGAAATGTGCCTCCGAAGAGGGCTTTTATTTTGTTTGCATTTCAACTTTGGTGAAGTGAAATCCCGAAGAGCGGTCATAACACTTCAACTCCTGGTGAAATGGGCCTCCGAAGAGGGCTTTTATTTTGTTTGCATTTCAACTCTGGTGAAGTGAAATCCCGAAGAGCGGTCATAACACTTCAACTCCTGGTGAAATGGGCCTCCGAAGAGGGCTTTTATTTTGTTTGCATTTCAACTCTGGTGAAGTGAAATTCCGAAGAGCGGTCATAACACTTCAACTCCTGGTGAAATGTGCCTCAGAGAGGGTTTTCATCGCCTGGAAGTTACTCTCTCATGGTTGGAGGGTCATGACTCCTCCAATCTTTTTTGTTGAGTAGAGAACTTTCTTTTTTGTGGCGTATGACCCATTGGAGGTCTTTATCCTCCGAAGAGTTGTGCCTCCGAAGAGGACTTGTGCTGCCGATGATGGCTTTGGTTGTTCCTCTGTTCACTTGCTCATGCCTTTTCAATGATCCTCTGCCCCCCCCCCCCTTTTTTTTTTTTACAAGTAACTTGTTTAATCCAAGGAAGTGTGCTTCATTGTCAGGCAATTTCGTGAGAACGAGCATTAGCTTCTTAATTGGATGTTTGTTTGTTCAAACGATCTCAATTTATTAGCAAAGACCCGTTTCTGTCGAAATCATAGGCCGTTCAATTGAAGTACTTCCTATCTAGGATTTGAATTCGGGGCTCTTGTGACTTGAAATTTGGCGAGAATCACTTGGTCTTTTTATGTGCAAGTTTCACTTCCATTGTCTGCAAAAATTCAAATCGACATTTCAGCAATACATTCTATGTACTTTTTATATCGAAAATAAAGCAAACATGTAATAATAATAAGGAACACAAGATTTATAGTGGTTCGGCCAGGAAATTGGGCCTACATCCACTTTATATTCTTTCATTATTTACTTGCATCAGTTTTACAATTGCTTTCAATTACAAGAATCATACATTCATAATTCTTTTTACAATATTTCAACAAAATTTTCAAGTAAAGTATGGACGCAAATGGTTGCTGTTCCATGCCCTTGGAATTTGATCTCCTTCAACAGTGGTGAGTTTGAATGTGCCGTCAAGAAGCTTCTGACCTATTACATATGGTCCTTCCCAATTTGGCCCAAACACACCTGTCGCTGTCATAATTCTCTTCAGGACTAGGTCTCCAATCTCAAAGCTGCGTTGGCGAACTTTGGAATTGAAATGTCTGGCTATTCTTTGGTGATGAGCTACAATTCTGAGATTAGCCTCATCTCTTTTTTCATCAAGGAGATCTAGCGCTTCAAGCTGTAGCTTTTCGTTTTCTGCTTGATTGAAATGGAGTCTTCTGTGTGAAGGGACTTCTACTTCTACCGGAATCATTGCCTCTGACCCGTATGCCAATGAAAACGGGGTGTGCCCAGTCGCAGTTTTGTGAGTGGTTCTGTATGCCCATAGTGCCAGTGGTAGCATATCGACCCAACCACCTTTTGCTCTTTCAAGTTGCTTCTTGATGGTTGACTTAATGATTTTGTTCACGGCTTCCACTTGCCCGTTTGCCTGCGGATGAGCTACTGCTGAGAAGCTTTTCCGGATTTTGAATCGCTTGCAAAAATCTTGGAATTCTTCACTTTCAAACTGAGTTCCATTGTCTGTAATTATTTTTTGAGGCACACCGTATCTGCAAATGATGTTTTTAGTCACAAAACTTATCATCTTCTTTGAGGTGATAGTAGCCAGTGGTTCAGCTTCTGCCCACTTAGTAAAATAATCTACAGCAACAATGGCATATTTAATTCCAGATTTGGCAGTTGGCAAAGGTCCTACAAGGTCTATTCCCCATATCGCAAATGGCCATGGACTGACCATCTGTGTGAGTTCAGTGGAAGGAGCTCTAGGAATTTTGGCGAATCTTTGACATCTGTCACATTTTCGGGAATACTCTGCTGCATCTCGATTAATTTCTGGCCAAAAATACCCGTATCGGAGAATTTTCTTTGCTAATGTTTGGCCACCTGAATGATCACCACATTCTCCTCCGTGTACCTCTGCTAGGATTGCTTTAGACTCTTCCCTGGATACACATCGAAGTAATGGCATTGAGAATCCCCGTCTGTATAACCGGCCATCCTGGATTACGTATCGAGAGGCTTTTCTCAGTAGCTTTTGTCGTTCTTTTGAGTTCCCTGGTAAGGATCCATTGAGCAGATATTCTATTATCGGAGTCATCCATGATTCTTGCTCTTGAGACATGCTCATGATCCAATCAATGTCCATCTCATCAATGCTAGGAGTCGACAGGACCTCTACTGGAGTTAGCCCCAGAAATTGAGCTTCGCCTGTGCTCGAATACTTTGCGAGAGAATCTGCTTTCATGTTTTCTTCTCGAGGAATGTGACTTATCATGTAATGGTCGAAATCACCCAGGAGTTCCCAAGCCTTTGACAAGTAGGCGGGCAGATTCCCCCCTTTTGCTTGGTATTCCTTTTTGACTTGGCATACAATAAGCTGAGAATCACTGAATATCTGTAACGCTCGGATGTTTAATTCTTTAGCAATCCTTAAGCCAGCGATAAGGGCTTCGTATTCTGCTTCATTGTTTGTTGAAGGAAATTCCAATCTTAGTGCATAGCATAATGATCGACCTTCAGGAGTCTCAAGTACAACTCCGGCTCCAGAACAGTAGTCGTTTCTTGCACCATCGACATATAACTTCCACTGGATTGGGGAATTGTCGACCGTTTCTTCCTCACTGTTACCCTTATCTGTAAATTCTGCAATGAAATCCGCTAAAGCTTGTCCATTGATTGCTTTCCGGGGATGATAAGTGATGTCATACTGACTGAGTTCAATATTCCACTTTAGAAGACGACCCGAAGTTTCAGGGCGAAACAGGACTTGCTTTAAAGGTTGATCAGTGAGGACTCTGATAGGATGAGCTTGAAAATATTGCCTCAACTTCCTAGACGCAATTAGTAAGCAATAGGCGAGTTTTTCCAACTTAGAGTAATTCATCTCTGCCCCAGTGAGTCTTTTGCTGATATAGTAAAGTGGATGTTGAATCCTTTTGTCTTCCCGTATCAGCGCTGCACTTAAAGCATGAGATGATACTGCCAAGTATATAAGAAGATCCTCGCCATCGCCAGGCCTAGAAAGTATTGGAGGCGTCTCCATATGGCGAATCAATTCATCAAAGGATTTTTGGCATTCGGGAGTCCAATCGAAGTTTTTCTTTCCTTTCTTTAGGGCGTCAAAGAATGAGATGCATTTGTCTGTGGCTTTGGAAATGAACCGACTCAAGGCGGCAACTTTTCCATTGAGACTTTGCAATTCCTTCTTTGTTCTAGGAGCTTTGACTTCTTTCAATGCAGTAATTTGAGCTGGACTGGCCTCAATGCCCCTATCGCTCACGATGAAACCTAAAAACTTGCCGGATTCCACTCCAAATGAACATTTTAAAGGATTGAGCTTCATTCCGTATTTTCGGAGGACAGCGAACATGTCTGCTAAGTGTTCTATGTGATCCAGTGCTTTCTTAGACTTTACTAACATGTCATCGACGTAAACTTCCATGGTTTTGCCCAGTTGCGGTTTGAACATAGCATTAACGAGTCTTTGGTATGTTGCCCCTGCATTCTTCAACCCGAAGGGCATAACTCTGTAGCAGTAAAGACCAGTGTCGGTGATAAAGCTCGTGTCCTCCTGATCTGGCTCATGCATCATGATCTGGTTATATCCGGAGTAAGCATCCATAAAAGATAACAATTCGTGTCCCGCTGTTCCGTCTACCAGTTGATCGATTCTGGGTAATGGGAAGCAGTCTTTGGGGCAGGCCTTGTTTAGATCTGAAAAATCGATGCATACTCTCCATTTTCCGTTGGCTTTCTTAACCAGCACTGGATTTGAAACCCAATTCGGATATGTAGATTCTTTGATAAAATTATTCTCCATGAGCCGATCAACTTCTTCTTTTAATGCCGCTGACCTTTCCGGACCTTGAGTTCTCCTTTTCTGCTTTACAGGTGTAAATTTTGGATCAATATTTAGAGCATGCACTGCAACTTCTGGGGATATTCCGCACATATCGGCATGAGTCCAAGCAAAAACATCCAGATTTGCCTTTAAAAAAGATATTAAGATATTCTGAATTGACGCATTAAGTTGTGAACCCACATTCAACACTTTGTTTGGGTCCTTTGGGTCAACAGGTATTGGTATTGTCGTTTCCACCGGTACCACTCTATTTTCCCCTGCACTGACTTTTCTAGGGTCCATTTCTTTCCTTGCTCCGCTGTGCTCGCCAGTGCAGGGTCCGCCCTGTAATTGCTACAAGGCTGGTTCTTTGATGCGGACTGGGGCTGCCGCATTCTTTCCCATTTCTCTTTTTCTGGTTTCTCGTAGCTCTGTCAGATATCACTCTCGCCCAGCATTTTGATCACCTTTTATAACTCCTACTCCATTGTCTGTAGGGAATTTAATAGTGAGGCACCACGGGGCAAGAACAGCTTTGAACGCTACCAGAGTTGGGCGACCAAGGAAAACATTGTAAGCAGAAAATTCGTCGACAATCACAAAAGTTTGCTTGCGGACCACTTTTCTCTCTCCTTCTCCGAGTTCCACGAACAAATCAATGGTCCCTACCGGCTGCTTTGGCTCCCCAGTGAAACCAGCAATTTTCTGCGATGAGGCTTGCACATCAGCCATAGGGATCTTCATTTGGTCGAATGTTTTCTTAAAAAGAATATTACAGGATGCGCCACAATCAATGAGAACTCTTCTGACAATAGCTGGTCCGATACCAGCCGAGATGACTAGAGGATCCAAAGTAGGAGCTTCAATACCTGCGGAATCCCTGGCTCTGAACACTATATCATCATCGAAAGTTCTTTGTTGCTTCAAAGGCGTAGCACCTTCCAAAACAAATACATCTTCCTCAGTCGGCACATACTTTAAAGCTCTGGTATACCTTTCCATCTCACCCCAGCTTCTGCCTGCTGGGTGAGGTCCTCCTGTAATGACATTAATAATGGGCCTTCCAGATTCACGCCCTGCAGCCTTCTCAATCGTCCTAGGCTGTTGAGTAGGAGCCTGTTGCCCCTGACTAGATGAAGCAGAATTGTTGCTATTCTTTTTCACAAATTGCTGCAGTTTGTTTTCCCTTAGCAACTCTTCAATCAGATTTTTCAACTGGCGGCACTCGTCAGTCTCGTGACCGGGTTGATTATGGAAGCGGCAGAACTTCCCACTCTGTATAGCTTTTTTCCCGGTCCTTAGAGGAGGAGGTTTAGGGAAGTCAACAGAATCTTTAATGGCAAGGTAGATACGCTCCGGCGTATCTGATAAAGGAGTATACTCTGATGGCTTGAAGGATCGGGGCTTCTTCAGATTACTCTGTTTCTTCCCATTGTTATTTTCCCTTTTTTGCCCTACAGATTCATTCTTGCGTGGAGCAACAGTGTTATCTTCAGCTTTTTCCAACACTGCCTTTACCGGTACGGGACGGCTTTCTAGGCGTATGAATTCATCTGCTTTTTTATAGAATTTTTCAAGGGAATTTGGTTCCTTCATGTTTAGCCATTTCCCAAACTCGCTTGACTTGTCAATACCCTTCATCAGATAAGTCAATATCATTCGCGGTTCTGCATTGTCCACCTCAGCTAGCGCTATATTAAAGCGGTTTAAGAAAGATCTAATAGTCTCTCCTGGGCTCTGCTCCAAACTTGATAGTGACATGATATCTTTGGCTTTTGAGGCATATAGTCTGAACTGCTCCTTGAACTTCCGGGTCAAGTCAGAAAACTGATCGATAGATCGGACGGGCAGCTTGGTGAACCAAAGCAGAGCTACGCCTTCGAGATACACAGGGAAATATCGGCACTTTATTTCATCAGAGGCTCTGGCACCTGTCATGTGCCAATCATATTTGTATAGGAATTCATTCGGATCACTTGTCCCCTTATAAGCTGGAATGGTTGGAGGGACAAACTTCCTTGGGAATTCAGCCTTTAAGATTCTCTCAGTAAATGGAGTCTTACTTGGGGCGAAACCCCATTCTTTCTCGTCTTCAACCCTCTGCATACTCTCTTTCATAATTTGTCGGACCATTCCAGAAAGATACTCCTCATCATGTCGAATTCTAGATCCACCAACCTCTAGAAGTGTTTGTTCAAAGGGGCTAGCATCCCTTTCAGGAGCATTTCTTTCTTCAGCATCATGAAGGTTGCCAGCAAAATTCCTCTCATTACTCGCTGGTTGACGGTTTGCCCCAAGCAGATCGTTCAACCTATTTAGAATTAGGGCATTCTGGGCATTTTGAGCCTCGAGTTGTGCATTTTGGGCATTAATCTGTTGGTTCAGCCCTAAAATTGCAGCATCCAGCTCTGCCTTTGTAACTCCGACAGCTGGAGTGGCTTGATTCGATATGGGGGAAGCGGAGGTTCCCTCTTGAATATTCCCAGATCTGACAGATCTACTCTTCCTTCCAGGAGCCATAATCTCGGATAGACTTCTGGTTCTCAAGGAAATTCTCTCTACAAATCTCTGTGAAGCAATGATGGCAACTTGCCTGAGTTCGATTCTCAGTGAAAGCACCAAAAATGTTAACGCTAAAAATTGAACGCTAACACCCCGGTGTGTAGAAGGTAATTGTGAAAGCACCACCCGTTGGTACGGGAACAAAATATAAGCAGAGAAATCACAGAGAAGCTATAAAAGACACAATATTTATAGTGGTTCGGCTTAAGATCTAGCCTACGTCCACTTTAAAGCTCTTTATTGCTGATTTGGTTACAATTCTTTACAACAATCTTCAATTACAACACACTTAGACAAATAGCTCAAACTCTGATGTAGAAGAATCCCTCGAATGCATGGTGAATGAGTTAGATATCCACTTGAGATTTGTTGAAATGTCTTTGGTGATTGGAGTGATAGAAGTGTTGCTTGAACGTTGCTTGAAGTCGAGTCAATGGCAGAGTAATGGTGTCCAGGAAGTCAGTCCAAAAGTCCCCTCAATGCTCAATGTGGTCATGTATTTATAGGCAATTTTCTAGGCTGAAATTGTCAAGTCATGAGTCGTGACCGACTCAAGATGAGTCGTAAGTCGTGACCGACTCAGGATGAGTCGTATGTCGTAGGCGACTCAACTGGTTGAGCCCTGACTTCATATTAGAGCGTCTCCGGTCCTCTGTATACAGCACAAGTCCTAACTCGTCTGCGAGTTAATAGGTCGTGGTCCAAAATGAGGCGGCATAGGATTTCTACATAGTAGCTGTAAGTCGTAGACGACTCAAGCTAGGTCGTGAACGACCTATCATAAGTCGTAGGTCAGTCCTTTGTTGTTTTGGGAGTTTAGTCAGTTAAGTCATTTGACACCTTAGGTCGTTGAGTCGTTAGAGAACTTGAGTCGCTAGCTCCATGAGTCGTTAACCCGTTGAGTCGGCCGGCACCTTTAAGTCGCTAAGGTTATAACCCGGTGAGTCGTTATTCCTCCTGAGTCGCTGAGTCGTAACTCCTCAAGGCTGTTGAGTCGGTAGCCTCCTGAGTCGGTGGCTTGTTGAGTCGGTAGCCTGTTGAGTCGGCCCAGACCTTGACTCGTTGCCTAAACGGAGTTAACAATATATATATATTTACAGTAGAATAATTAACTTGTAAAACTCATATATACTGGAACATATATATAAACAGAACAACTTTTATATCATATATATACAACATGTTTTATAACTATATATATAACGGATTTTAAAGTATATTTATACATTTATATGCTTACAAACAAACTTTTACAGAAACTGTTTTATAATACACACACACACACACACACACAATATATACCCAAAGAAGACATCAGGGAAGAGAAGAGCAAAACACATCGCGACAAGACAGTGGCTAAGGTGGCAACAGGGGTAGAGAAGATGGATGCTTGGTCGTCTAGGAATGGGGAAAAATAGAGGGGTGGATCGGGTTGAGACTGCTTCCGATTGGTGGCTGATGGAGAATGGGTTGCAAGAGCCTGGTTGAGCATGAGAGGAAAGGTGAGAGCGGCTCCGGGATAGGAAGGAGGGGATCGACAATTGCTTGAGGGCTTGCATGGATCTGAGAAGATGAAAGAAAAAGGAGAAGGCTTTTGTGAAAAGATAGGGAAGGAAAAGATTAATAAATGGACGTGCAGGCAAAAATGAACAGGCAATATAACTTTACTCTATTTTCTATTATATTTGTTTGAAAGCAAAAGAACCATATTGAACCGGTGGTATAAGAAAAGTTAGATAATAAATTTAAAGAATATGAAAGACTAACTTCTGTTTGATTTTTAAGGCTGTTTGAATTCATCAGTTGATGTACGCATGGACTTTGATAAACCAAAAGTTAAAATTTGTGTACCGGTACGATAAATTATTTTATCGATTTCGTCTAGTACCGAAATTCGAAACACACAAGCGAATATACTGTGGGGATCAACACAACGAGACGATGAAAATGGTATACAGATATCAGTGGTACGATTATCCGATTAAAAGTCGGTAATCGGTACCGAAAATGCTGCAAAAATGTCGGAATTAAGATAAACGGAGCAACAGTAGTCCACATTTGACCAAACGAAATGTGACGTCTCATTCAATAGATGATTTAAAAATTTAATATATAAAAATATTTTGGTTTAGAAAACATTTTATTATCATCAAATATTAACTGATTTAAATTGAAATAAAATTACACTAGAAAATAAACTTTCATATTATCTAATGAAAATTTACTAGTTGCTATGTTTAAGAAGACGTATTCCAAATATTAAATTTTTATTTCAAAATTCAATTATTCAAAATTTCACAAAAGTTCAGTTTAATTATGTTATTAAAATAGTTAAAATTTACGGTCGTTGCACTCTCGCCCACTCAAAACTTTTCATCCTCGAAAAGGAACGAAGTAGGAGAATAGAAACAACCAGAAAGAAAATAGATTGAAAACAAAATAAAACAATTTATTTAAAACCATATAAAATTTCAATTTAATTTAAATAATATTTGGTACAAATTGGTTTCTTTCATAACAAATTTTCATTTAATTTGTCTCATTTACTACTCAATCAACTTATTATTCTATTTATCTCTATTGACATTTTTATAATTAAAATTTAAGCGTATAACATTTATTATAACCACTCCAATTTTATTTATAAAATCATTTTATATTGCATATTATCCAATTACACATCCAACTTCTGAATGATTAGGGTAAGTTATATTAGAATGTAATTGGCTATTACACAAGTAAGAATTTCCCAACTCCATTATTCTCAAGTTTTAAATATTTATTCAAAAAAAATTAGCTTAATTTATAATTGAAATCGTCCTTTAACATAAAATTTAAGAATTAAATTTTTGGTTAACTTCAAACAATTTAGAGATGAAAATATATGTGCTGTATTCCAGATTTAGAGACGAAAATATATGAAAACAATTTAGAGATGAAAATATAGTCGGTTTTTTAACTATCAATCGACATTCACTACAATTTCCAGATTTAAATAATTTTCACAATTATTTATTTTCAAAATATCTTCGCAAGATATATTTTCACACTTCAACCATTTGAAAACCAATTTCAAATATTCACTTTCAATTTATCTTTAAAAGATATAATCTCAAAACATTTCACTTCATATTGAAAAACATTTCCATACTTATTTAATAATAAGTAATTCACAAATCTATTTATTTTCATCATTTGGAAAATATTCAATATACTTAAATCACAATTAAGTATATAATTTATTCTTTAAGGAAAACATTCTCTTAAACACCTTTATTTGGGTCAAAAACAAATGTTGCGTAAAACATCGTTACGACAACCCAAAATCACTAGTATAGATATTCGAAATTAAGATAGATATATAAATCCCAATACTATACAAAAACATTTCCTTTCGAAAATCATTTACTTTAACAACAGTATTATAGTCCATCTTTTCCTTATTTCTCGAAAACGTCTATTTCAACAATAAATGTTGAAATCCATGGTTTCGATCCTTAACACATTTTAAAACAACTTCAAATCATTTTAATTGTGTTTAAAATATCACTTCTCCAAAACATTTCTTTTATATATTATTCACCGTCCAAAATCGTGAATATAAATCATTTACCAAATTCAGCACTTCTACATATTCAGTTTAAAGGATTATCCACTGTCCAAAATCGTGGATATATCTCCTTTAATAAGCTTTCATATTTACTTATCAATTTCAATTGATTTCGGATTTATAAACAACGTTTATAAATTCACATCTACATAATTTTATAAAAACTTCAACTTATAAAATCCCTTAATTAACAAATTCTATTTATATATTATTTAAATGCCAAAATCCAATTTATAAGTTAATTACTTATAAATCTTTTATTTTACAAAATCTATTCATTTTATAACTTCACAATTTATAAATCTATAAATTTCATTCACTTATGAAATTCATTTATATTTCTTTTTAACACTTATAAAAACTCGTTTTATAATTCCAATATTTTAATTTATAAATATCAATTTTATAAACCTTTTATATAAACCATTTATAATAATTTAAAAATCCTAATTTAAACCATTTTACAAATAAATCGATTACTTATCTTAAAAATCACATTTCTCTTATATTCCACAAAAATCATAATTTTTATAACATTAAAATTATAACGTTTATTTATTTAAAATGAATCAATTCCAAAATTCAATAAAATGTATACTTTCAAAAATCACTTTAGAAATCCTTCCAAAATTTGGAAATCATCACTTCAACACTTTTAATTTTCCAAAATAGGCCCAATGCTGCAACAGCATTAAATATAACAATCATGGCATCCAAAACATCATATATCATATGATAACAGAATATATCACAATATCTGTAAATAAATCAATAATGTTGAGGAATCTAGTTGGATCGCTCCAACCTGTTTCCCTGCATCCACAGATGTTAGCACAATACCAATCCCGTTTCAAGATGGAATATCGCGGTATATGGGTTAATATAAAATATTATCCGCTATTATGCGGCGCAATAGGGTCTCATCTGCTATATAAGCGGGAAAATCAACGCCAAGTACATATATAATACCAATTCCACATCGAGGTGAAATATCGCGGTATATGTGTTTAATAAATAACATCCGCTTAATATACGGCGTATAGGGTCTATTTCAAAACAATAGATAATAATTTATCATTCAATCACACAATCAAGAAATTTTAAATCTAACTATTTAAAATTTAAATCGAAACATATTCGATTGAGCGAGAAGTTCTCACCTTGTTTCCAATAACGGTTGTAGTGTTTTATTTCGAATAAAATTAAACGTGCGTTTAATTTTATCCAAAATTATCACTAGCTCCAATCAATCCCAATCCAGCTCCATCGTGTAGTGTTGGCGAATACGAACCCAACGCAATTCGTTTCGTGCAAAACGGACCTCGTATTAAAAAGTTATGATGTTTTAAAGATTGAATGATATATATAATAAATTTCAATTTTCTTTTCTATTTTTAAAACCCACTCTAATTAGGGCCGTATGATCCCAGGCCCCTGCATCATGGCCGCTGTTTCCTTCCTTCTTCCTCTCCAGTTAGAACGCGCGCAACCTAACCCAAAGGCCGCCAAGAAACCCTAATGACGCGATCTCCTACGACGAACTTGAACACGATCAAACACCGCCATATCGAAGCCCTTCGCACGAGCCACCATCGGCCGTGAGCATGCCAAGCTCGGTCGAGCCATTGCCTTGATTTTCGTGCACGAATGCCCCCACTTTGTCGCTCGATTTTAACCTCCACGTCGCGAATTAGGCGATCATAGCCGTTGGATATGAAGTCCTGACCACCCTCTACAATTTCTTAGTTGGAAGTTCTTGATGATAGTGAGTGGATTAGAAGAAAAGGAGGAAGAAGAATGGAGTTTTTTCGGCCATTGAACGAAGGAGGCGGCGGTTGTAAAAGAAAATTATGGTTTATTGCAAAATAATGAAAATAGGGGCCTTATATAGAAAATTCTCGCGACACTATTCACCCGAGATTTTTCCGAACTCTAAACGAAGCGTGCCGCCTGGCGTTTATAATGTTTTACCCCTATTTTGAATGCAATGGAATATATATCTGGAGCCAATTCGATCAATTTTGAAAGATAGGTTTTCGAATCGACTATTTAAATTTAAAAATTCACTCAAATCGATTTCTATGCGTTTTAGCTTGCCCCGGACAAACCGTACATCCGATTGACACAAAATTTGAAACCATATAATAATATAACATTACGGATCCGATGAAACTAGTTTCGTCGAAATCCGAGAATGTTTGAAAAATGCCTATTTTTACTCGTCAATTAAATATTAAAATATTCAATTTCTGCAATTTAACTTTTAATTTAATTTTAAAAGTTCTATAACATCATTCTAACTCCAATATGATTTAATACAACTTTACAAATCAATTTTAATCACTATAAACCCAATTTCCAATTATTTCTGTAATTTCAAATATTAAATTATCGATTTAATTATTCAACTAAATCAATTTTATTCGAAATAAAATTTATCCGACTTACAAATTTTACGTATTAATATTTAAAATCAATTAAATATACGAATTTCAATTGACATAAATTCTGGGTCGTTACACAGGTGAACTACAGGTAATAACATACATATAACAATGTAATAACTAACAGTCGCATATTTCAATTGTCGTTTCAATTGAAATAAAATTTAATAAATAAAAGAACATTAATTGTGAGTGATTGCTCACATTTACATATCATTTGAAGATTGGCGAGACCGTCGATTCATTATAAATATCATTCGAAGTGGAGTTATGGGATACTCTGGAATTGAAAGAAGACGAATAGTGAGGGACATGAATGAATTTTGGAACCGCAGGAAACGTTCCAAAATTCAAAGAAGATTAATCAAAAGGAAGAGATTGAAACTCGAATGAGGGTGACTGTAAATACATTTACCCTATATGCTAAGTTTTGCCTAGAGCTACCAAATCTCTGATACCAACTGTAATGACCCGCTATTTTGGACTATTCGCATCCGCACATGTCAGACTTGAATAATTCAAAATACCGAATTGCCAAATTTAAATTAATAATTCGGTATTTTGAATTATTCAAGTCCGACATGTGCGGATATGAATAGTCCAAAATAGCGGGTCGTTACACCAAAGCTCTAATGCCGCATGTAAC